>CM066033.1:647047147-651847147 GCA_033557465.1 Ichthyophis bannanicus | reverse complement strand
TGAAGAAAGGAAAGACAGTGTCAGACAGAGGTAGGGGAAAAAGTGAAGAGAACAAGAGGAGGATGACGAAACAGAATATGAAAAACATCATGGAAGAGAAGTTAGTTTAGTTTAATTTATTTGTACTTGATATACTGCCTTTCAACAAAGTGGTTCACAATAAATAAAATAATTATCCATATATTAACATCTTATATAAAACATACTAATGTAAAACATATAAGTAAAGAAACAACAGTTCAAAATAAAATTTAAAAAAAAACAGTTCATATCATTATAAAAACATTTAAGACAAATCAATAGCATAAACAGCAAAACAATACAGGAAACACAGAAAATTAAAAATTACACAGGTGAAGGCACATTTTAGAAGGGCTGTTTATGTGGTGGCAAGGACATGGAAGTGAAAATGTCTGCAAATCTATGTCAACCTTAGGTGTGCACAGGGACGGCGCAAGGATAATAGGCACCCTAGGCAAATATTCAGGCTTGTGCCAACCTCGACCTACCTATAAACATCACTAATATACCCTTCAGAGATTTATAGTCCTTTTCCAGTTTGTCCATGTGACCTGAGCCATGGGAACTTTGCTGTGGCTCCCTGCTGCTCTACTTGGACTTCAGTGCTCGCAGTGCACGCACATTTTAAATGTGTGCTTGCATGAATTGATGTTAATCTCGTGATGCATGACATTAGCATCAAGATGTGCTGAAACACAAACATGCATTTAGAACAAGCACACGCTGCTTTCATTGAAGTTCAGCTAGAGCAATGGGAAGCCACGTCCTGAACTCCCATCAATCTGCCCGGTCCTGCAGATTCTTTGACTGGTAGGGCCCAAGGGTTCTTATCAGCCACACCACTCCACTGCCTCTTCGGCTGGTTGGGCCAGGGATTCCCCACCAGCCATGTTGTTTTGCCAGCTTGCAAGTCTGCTCTCCCTGTTTTTGCTGCTCTACAAAATCTGGTACTGTTTCCACTGATGGTAGGATGGGTGTGCACATGTGAGTTTAATATAAAATCAACCTATCTCTGCCCCTCACGATGCCCGTGAATATTAACAGTGAGAAATGGAAAGGGGGAAGTGCAGGCACACACGGGGATCTCGATGTGCAGTGGGAGGAAAATTTCACAAATATACAAGTGGAAAATATTGACATAGAAAAGCCTGGAACCTACCTGCACACGTGCAACTGTCGACACAAGTGTATCCAGGCCATGTTGAAAAAACAGAGACGTGCAGCTGCTCTGATTCACTTGCAGAAGCCTCTGTTCTTGTCCTGAATGAAAATGGAGGCAGAAATAAATATTAAATTTGTCCTCTGGGTCCTCTCTGCTGAACCTCTGACAACTGAAGCCTCCTCAGCACCTCTAAAATTCTGTCCAGGTAATGCATAAAAAAGTCTGGTACATTTGTTTTTTGTTTTTTTGTTTTTTTATTCAATATTTTTACATTTTCCAGCACATACATAAAAAAAGAACAACAAAACAGAACTTAACCCAAAAGAATACAAATACACTATCATTCAAAAGGGTGCCAGAAGCACGGCACCCTTGCATACCCATCTTTCCCCCTGTACCCCCCTCCCCGCCACCCCCCCTGACACCTTGCAAGCCCAGACCGCCCCCTTCCCCGCTCAGCAACCGCCAACATTCGAATATCTATCTAGAGCAGACCATTTATCATCACCCCCCTGTATACCCCTAGAGGCATAAATATGATCATAAGCCTTCTCATATCGACTATATAGACATACTAAGTTCCACCAGTGTACCCAGCTTAACTTCACTGGGTCCTTCCACCTCATAAGTATGACTTTTATAGCGATGGCCAGCATAAAATTCAGTACAAAAAAATTGTCCTTCTTCATGTTAGGTATCTCAGCAGCCGCTCGCAACACTACAATCTTCCAGGATAATGGATAAGTAAAGAGCAGCACCTGTTGGATCCTCTTCCAGACAGCCCCCCAATACTCCCGCAAGGTTATACAGTTCAGAATCATATGTCGCAACGTGCCAACCTCCTTATGACAGTTCCAACAGTGTGGGGATGCACCAGCACCCCACTTGGCCACTCTGATCGGTGTCAAAAAAGCCCGGTGCGCAAAAAAGAACATTGATTGAGTGAGGGAGGCTGAGCGAGATGGCCTCACTAACGGCCCCCATTTTACAAAGCAAAGGTCCTTAGGAAGTTGGACATCCAGCTCTTCTTCCCATGTTTGCCGTAGCCTGGTAAGCTGCGTTGGCAGCCTACCCCGAAGGAATCCATATATACTGGACACACGGCCATTCCGCTCAACCACCTCTCCGATAAACTCCTCCAGACCCCACTTGTCCGATACCGAAGCTAGTTTTTTTATCTTTTGTCCTACACAGTGTTGCAATTGTAGCCATTGGAAGAAACAGGCCGGTGGCAAGTTGTATTCCTCCTTGAGCATTTGAAAATTCTTCCACTTATCATGCCTGAACAGCTGCCCCAGCCGCCAGATTCCACAGTGTTGCCAGGTTTTCCAGGATACCACCTGCTTATTTATTCGAAAATCAGAGTTATTCCACAGTGGCATTCTGCGAGAGATGGGGTTGTCCCCCCCTAGACAAAGCGACAAATCATGATAGGCCTTCTGCGTGGATAAAAATACTCGTCCTAGTTTCGGGGTCTTCGTCATGTACATCCCCATACATAGATTCAAGGGCACCGGAGAGGCCAAGCGTTCTTCGACTTCCAACCAAATGGGTCTCTGGGCATCTCCAGCGGCCCCTGTCCAGAGGGCCCCTTGACTTAAGATTGCCGCCCGATGATATAGAAGAAAATCCGGGAACTGTACCCCGCCGGCTTCTTTGGGTGCCTTCAGCTTCTTCAGCGCAATTCTTGGGGTCTTTCCATTCCACAGAAAGCGGGTCAGGATCCTCTCTAATTCCTTATATAGCGACTCTGGGAAAAATATTGGAATCATTCCCAAAATGTAGTTTATCTTTGGTACCAACACCATCTTGAGAGAATCCAATCTTCCCCACCAACTGAGATGAAGAGGGGACCATTTCACTGTGAAAAGACGCGCTGTTTCTTTCATACGTTCTCCGTTTATGTTAAGAATTTCATCAATATGACTTCCAATTTGCACACCCAAGTACTTGCTCGACGACGATTCCCACTGAAATCCAAACTGCTGTACCATCGACTGGTTCCCATATTTATTCAGGGGAAACGCTACTGACTTCGTCCAGTTTACTTTATAGCCAGAGAGAGTAGCATAGCTTCCTATGTGATGTAACACCGGCGAAATGGATTCCGGCGTAAGGAACAGCAACAGATCGTCAGCATAAGCTGAAGCCTTCACCTGAAGGTCAGCAAGAGCTACTCCTTTAATCTCATCGGCCTGTCGCAACTTAAGCAGCAATGGTTCCAGCACCAAGTTGAAAAGCAGGGGTGACATAGGGCATCCTTGCCTTGTGCCTCGGGACAATGTCAGAGTTTGAGACAGCACCCCGTTTGCCAGAATCCGAGCTACCGGCTTGATGTACAAGAGCTGTACCATTCGGATGAAGGAAGGAGGAAACTTGAACCATTCCAGCACTAGGAACATGAAAGACCACTCCACCCTGTCAAACGCCTTCTCAGCATCCAATGAAAGGCCAATGTATGGGGAGTCCAAGCCATTAGTGATCTCCAGGACATTACAGAGCAGCCTTGCGTTATCCATAGTGGATCTTCCTGCTACAAAACCACATTGATCCGGATGTATCAACACTTCCATAACCCTCTTAAGGCGGGCCGCCAGAATAGAAGAGTACAACTTGTAGTCAGCGTTGAGGAGTGAAATAGGATGATAATTGCCCACTTTGCTCAGGTCTCTCCCGGGTTTGGGCAGCACAATTATTGTAGCATCCGTGAAGGCCCCAGCATGGCAGTCTAGCTCTTGCAATTGGTGATAGAAGAATAACAGCTGCGGCCCAAGTTCTGTCACCAGCAGCTTGTAAAACTCAACTGGAATACCATCTGGACCTGCTGCTTTCCCATTCTCCATTGCGGTGATAGCCAATGTAAGCTCTTCCAGTCGAATCGGTGCGCCCAAGGCAGCCTGCTGCTCCAGCGATAAACAGGGATGAGCAATCTGATCCAGAAAACGCCGCGCCTCAGCCTTCTCACACATTCCCTCAGACGCATATAGTTGGCGGTAGAACTCAGAGAAAGCATCTGAAATTTCTTGATCCTTATAAAGGGGGCCAACGCGTTCATCCTCTATTACCGCAATACGAGCTTTTTCTTCCCGGGGCTTGAGTTGCGAAGCCAATACTTTTCCCGCTTTATTTGCCTCCACATGATATCGCACTTGCCTAGGATAAACAGCTCTTTCCACTTCTGCACTGAGAGCCGTATTATAAGCAAATCTGAGTTTTTGCAACTGAGTCAAAACCCTAGTACTAAACTTCCTCTGTAGGATCCGCTCTCCGGCCCGTATCTATTGATCCAGGGCCCTCACTTCAGCTCGAGTAGCCCTGCGCTGAGCAATCACATAACTCGTTATCTGAGCTCTCATTGATGCTTTAAAAGCTTCCCACCAGGCCCATACTGGGGTATCACTGACCCGATTGTTTGCAAAATACTCATGCAAGGCGTCCCGAAGATATACTTTAAACGACTCATCTGTTAACAAATATCTGGGAAAAAACCACGCCGCCTTCTTACAGGAATCATCCACAAGATTGAAGTCCAGCACTACCGCCGCATGATCTGAGACACTCGTACTGAGGATTCCCGCTTCACCCACACTCTGAGCTAACGCTTGAGATACCAAAAAATAATCAATTCTCGAGTGTGAGCCATGTGGAGATGAAAAAAATGTAAAATCAGCCTCAGTAGGGTGATGCAACCTCCAGATATCCTCCAGCCCAAAGGAGTCCATGATGGAATGCAATACTTCCAAGGCTCTTTCTCTTTTTCGCGGCCGGCTAGGCTTCCGGTCAATTAAAGGATCAAGAACCAGGTTAAAATCTCCCCCTATAATTAAGGGATAACTGGCATATTCCTGAATGGCCACTGCTAATTTCTTAAAAAAGGAAGGGTTATCATTGTTAGGAGCATATACAGTAAAAATACACACCTGTCGACCTTCTATGAGACAATGCACCCCAGCCCACCTGCCTTCCGTATCAGCCCGTGAGGACAGAACCTGAAGCTTGAGCGACTTCCTGACTAAAATCGCCACTCCATTCTTTTTCAGGCAGGCGGGAGCATGGGCTACTAGACTGTGTTTGCCTTGTGCAAGCTTTTGTGTTTCACAGGTCGACAGATGTGTCTCTTGCAAAAGAATTACATCAGCATTTTGCTTCTGGCAATATAATAATATCTTTTTGCGCTTGATCGGGTGATTTATCCCTTTAACATTCAGAGATAGGCATCGAACCCCACCCATTGTTGTCAAGGTAAAGCCATTCCCCGTTCCTTCTGGTCTGCACCCCTTTTCCCCCAATTTGCAGAGGCAACCGAGCGGAGAGTATCAGAACTAGGCTTGCAAGGTGTCACCTGTGTCTCCATCAAGATGAATATAATGGGTGAGCAAACACAAAAAAACAGATGGCCCTCGAAAGACCAAAACCCCCCCTCCCCCCTTACATATTACAGTACCACACTTGCTTCTCCCGAGAAACACTACTTTTTTGAACAGTCATTACTAACTGGCTATAACACAAATACAACATCCACAACTATGAATACGATCCCCTTATCAACTTTTAAGCCAACCCCCCCTGCATCCAAACATACAGTCATATCATATCCCCCATAGACAGCCTCCAGGGATACTTATATACTTTGTAATATAGTATAGCATTATATTAGAGTATATCATGCTCCCCCCTCCCTCCTAATACTCCACCAACCATCCCAGCCAATACACAATAGAAATGAGAAGGAGAAGGGACCATCTCCCTTCCCTCAACATATCATACAGTTTCCCCATACCACAGCACATTGATCCCACCAGTATCGGGCCACATGCACCCCTTATAGGCAGCTCCGAACTAGGGGCAGCCCGATGTACCATTGATTTCACTAGACAGCCCAGACCAAGTTCCATTCACTCTCCAGGCCCTCTGTCCCAGTAGAAAGCAAAACACTGAGTCCTTCAGCCAGAAGAAGATGGCTAGCTCATCTGCAATGCCTCTTGTTCCTCAATATATCGAGCCGCCACCGCCGGGACATCAAAGGACTTTGTCTGGTTATTGAGAGTTACTTTTAAACGCGCGGGGTAAAATAACCCATAGCGGGCCTGAAGCTGTTGAAGCCGGGGTCGGAGGGCGAGAAACTGCTTCCTCTTTTCCACGGTCCCTCTACAAAAATCAGGAAAGAAGAGGACCTTGTGCCCCTCAAAATCAACTGTCCGCAAAGATTTAGATGCCTCCAGGATCTGCACTGCATGTTGATATCGCAGCAGGCAAAAAATAATCGGTCGCGGGCCCCGTGCATGTAGATTTGGTTGCGCAGGAATCCTATGTGCCCTTTCAATTTCCATAGGGCCATGGAGCTTCAGATGCAGCAACGAGGGTAAAGTTTTTATTAGAAACGCTATCATGTCAGACCCCTCAGCTCCCTCCGGTACTCCCAGCATGCGCACATTATTTCTCCGATTTCTATTTGCGACATCTTCCATGCTTAATTCCAACTTCTCCAGCTTTCTCTCCAGCCTATCCACACGTGCAAGCTTTTCCTCGTGCACAGCGACCGACGCCCCTATGGAATCCATCCTGTTGGTAAGCCTCTCCATTTGTTCTCTAATGTCCTGCATTTCGCCTTGCACTTTCCCCAACGCCTCTCCATTCGCCATCACCAACTCCTTCACTGAGCGCATCTCCCCCAGTAACTCTCTCATCAGCTCCTCCGATTCCCGGGTGGCCGCCATCTTGTGCGGAGATAGGGGGTCTGACTTTGCCCTCTTGGAGCCCGAGTTACTCCCAGGCGTGAAATCCAATTTCGCAGGTTTGAGGTTGGCCATTACTTTCTAAACAACCAGCTTAGTATTATCCTCCACTTTGCTCCGTTTACTCTCCGTTTCTCTCAGGATACTTGCCGGGGTCCGGGGAGCTAATCACTCAAGCAGCCATCTCGTCTTCGCGCAGGCTCCGCCCCCAAGTCTGGTACATTTGTAACAGGTGGGCAGTTTTAGCAAGTAGCCCTTCTGCCCCCCAGTCAGCCAGTTATCTTGATTTCACATTTTAGACAATTCTTTAGCAATACTGTCAAATGCGTTAAACATGCTCGCTTTCAGATTTGGTGGAGTGCTTAATAACGTGTCTGTCCCTAAACTGCTCTAGTCTCAGTCATTGCATCACCCTCATATCTTATAGGCTCAGTTCTCAAAAGGGTTGATATTCAATGCCATGGTGGTCGGCAACGGCACTTGTATATAGGTGGGAAATTCAGCGGTGGTATCTACAAATCAGCCACCACAGAATATCCGGGCTGAGCAGTGCTTTCTGGATAAGCATCAACACTTATCCAGAGAGCATGATTTTGAGCCAGCGTGTACCCAGCTAGCAATTAAAAAGTCATGGGATTGGAGGCAGTGTACCATTGTGGATCAGGAACTGGTTAAAAGACAGAAAGCAGAGAGTAAGGCTAAATAGCCAATTTTCCCAATGGAGAAAGGTGAATAGTGGAATACCCCAGGGATTTGTGGGGAGTCTGCTGCTTTTTAACATATTCATAAATGACCTGGACATGGGAATAATGAGTGAGGTGATCCAATCTGCAGATGACACAAAATTATTCAGAGTTGTTAAAACTCAAGAGAATTGTGAAAAATTGCAAGAGGCCCTTGATAAATTGGGAGATGGCATCCAATTGACAGATGAAATATTTATTTATTTATTTATTTAACAGTTCTTCTATACCGCGCTATTTTAGATCAGTGCGGTTTACATTTAACATCAACTATACAACACAGGCACTCTGAGTTGTACTTACAATAAAACAGGGAGATCAACTTGGAATTAACTGGGGAAACTATCTACATTGTATTTACACTATATAATGTGGAAGTTGGCATCAGGCATCTGAGGGGGCAGAAGCAAACAGCCCTGCGACACAGAAGTTGTAAGGTAAGTGCCATGGGGCTGTTTGTGCCATTAACACCACTTCAGGTCCCAAGAGGGGTGAGAGCAATGGCAGTGGGCACCCCTGGAGGGCTGGCCTGTGCAACCACCTAGTTTGCCTAATAGTAGCACTGACCCTGAATGGATACATTGCAAATGCAATGTGTGCCTTTGAGTCAGTCCTGACTCCTGGCAACCCAGAAGCTCCTGGGTTTTCTTGGCAGTGTCTCCGGAAGTAGATTGCCAGGCCTTTCTTCTGAGGCAATAGAGGGTTAAGTGACCTGCCCGAGGCCATAAGGAGTGCCAGTGGGAATTAAACCCTAGTTGCTTGGCTACCAAGCCAGTGTTCTAACCACTAGGCTACTCCTCCACTGCTAAATGGAGAATTCTTAAGTCCACTCTCGCTTCACCTTCCCTCTGTCCCCTCATACAGATAATATGGGGCCGTTCAGACATTTAGGCTGATACTATCTGCATTAGCTGCAAAATGCTATCACACCTTAATAAGCATGCCCCTTAGAGGTACGTGGAGTTTAACTAATGCATTCATGTAAAGTGGGATTCTTTTATTTATTTATTCAACCATTTTTCTCTACCATCTTTCTACAAGTCAAGACGGTTTACATAGTTTCTGTTCTTGCACTAAGTTCCAATATAACCGGTAGTGCACATTACATTGAACACATAAACAACATATTAAACATAACATACGCTAAGGGGATCAGCTAACTATGTGCATGTTGTGGATGAACTTTGACTCTGGTAGGTGTTGGATAAGTGAGATAACGATATAGGAGTTATTCATTGTTTGGGTTTGGTCTGTAGTATCTAGGGAGGAGTGGCCTAGTGGTTGGGGCAAGGTACCACAGGTCAGTGGTTCAAATCCCACTGGAGGACAGCAACCTTGTGCCGGAAGGACTGGGGTTTCTAGTCCCACAGATGCTCCTTGTGGTCTTGGGCAAGCCACTTAACCCTCCATTGCCCATGTTCCCTGTACATGTTAGTTTATGTGTCTCATATCCCCTCATGTTAAATGTATCCCCCAATTGTATTGTAACCACTTTGATTGAAGGATAAGGTGGTATACAAAACTGTCTAAATAAGTATCTGAGGAATAAAAGCATCTTCAGGCTTTTGCAGAAGTCTTCCAGGTGTTGTATGGCTCTTATTTGTGGTGGCAGTGAGTTCCACAGTGATGGGGTGTATAACGAGAAAGCCCTATTGTTAGCCCTTTGGCTGCACTTTGTTCTATCTTTTAGTAACATAGTAACATAGTAAATGATGGCAGATAAAGACCAGCATGGTCCATCCAGTCTGCCCAGCAACACGGCAAGAGTAGGTGCACCTGTCGCTCTGTGCAGGCCACCCCTCCCCATGTCTCTGTCTAGGGATGGACCCACCACTCCATGTAGGACACCCCTATTTTTGAGAAGTCAGATGGTTCCGTTTATTTTGTTTTTATCCTGTTTCTGTAAAGGGATCCGCTGTGCTTGTCCCATGCTGTTTTGAATTCCATCACTGTGTTTGCCCCCACCACTTCCATCGGGAGAGCATTCCAAGCATTCACCACCCTTTCAGTAAAAAAATATTTCCTGACATTGCCTTTCAATTTTCTACCTTGCAGCTTCATGTTATGCCCTCTAGCTTTGCAGCTTCCCCGTCTTTGGAAGAGGTTTGTTTGTTCATCGTTCCTCTTTAAGTATTTAAAGATCTGAATCATATCGTCCCTATCCCTCCTCTCCTCCAAAGTGTACATATTTAGGTCTTCAAGTCTCTTCTCATAAGGTTTCTTACGCAGGCTCCAAATCATTTTGGTTGCCTTCCTCTGAACAGTTTCCAGTCTTTTTACATCTTTTGCAAGATATGGTCTCCAAAACTGAACACAGTATTCCAAGTGAGGCCTCACCAGTGACCTGTACAGTGGCATAAGTACCTCCTCCTTTCTGCTGGTAATCCCTCTTTGTATGCAGCCCAACATCCTCCTGGCTTTTGCCACCGCCTTGTCGCACTGTTTTGCCACCTTGAGATCATCAGAGATAATCACACCAAGGTCTTTCTCCTGAACCATGCACACCAACCTCTCACCCCCTATCGCGTACATTTCCCTTGGATTTTTTGCTACCTAAGTGCATGACACTGCACTTTTTCACATTAAATTGTAATTGCCAAGCATTAGACCATTCTTCCAGCTTTTGTAGATCTTTCCTCATGTTATCCACTCCCTCGGGGGAGTCCACTCTGTTGCAAATTTTTGTGTCATCTGCAAAAAGACAGACTTTTCCATTCAGTCCTTCAGCAATATCACTCACAAATACATTGAACAGTGCCGGGCCCAGGACTGAACCCTGGGGCACCCTGCTAATCACCTTCCTTTCATCTGAGTGAGCTCCATGTACCATCACCTTCTGTCATCTGTCAGTCAACCAATTTCTAATCCAGTTTACCATCTTGGGATCCATCCCCAAGCTACTGAGTTTATTGACAAGCCTCCTATGAGGAACAGTATCAAAGGCTTTGCTGAAATCCAGGTAGATGACAACCATCGCATGCCCCTGATCTAGTTCCTTGGTCACCCAGTCAAAGAACTCAATCAGATTTGTTTGGCAAGACCGTCCTTCAGTAAACCCATGTTGCCTCGGATCTTGCAACCTGTTGGTTTTGAGAAAGTTCACTATTCGCTCTTTCAGGAGCGTCTCCATTACTTTTCCCGCCACCGAGGTAAGGCTCACGGGTCTGTAGTTTGACACTTCTTCCCTGTCACAATTTTTGTGTATAGGTACAACATCAGCCATTCTCCAGTCCTGATGAACCTCTCCTGTTTCCAAGGATCTGTTGAATACATCCTTTAACGGCCCTGCAAGAACCTCTCTGAGCTCTTTCAGTATCCTGAGATGTATCCCATCCGGTCCCATGGCTTTGTCCACTTTCAGTTTAGCAAGTTGTTCGAACACCTCATCTTCTGTGAATGGTGTGGTATCTACTTCATTCCCATTTTTATATTTGGGAGTCACAGCTGGTCCATCTCCAGGATTTTCTTTAGTAAAAACAGAGCAGAAGTATTTGTTTAGCAATTTCGCTTTTTCTATGTCACTTTCCACAAGTCCTTTCCCAGCACTTCTGAGTCCTGCAATTCCAACTCTTATCTTCTTCCTTTCCCGAATATACCTGAAGAAAGTTTTGTCGCCACCCTTAACATCTTTAGCCATCTTTTCCTCTGCCTTTGATTTTGCTAACATTATTTCTCTTTTTGACTCTTTGAGTTTGATCCTGTATTCATTTCTGTGTTCTTCTGTTTGCAAGCTTTTAAATTTTGCGCCTAGATAGGATCATAGATAGTGCTGGGGAGGAGTCTGCTGTCTTGGTACATGTTGGTACCAATGACATAGGAAAATGTGGTAGGGAAGTTCTGGAGGCTAAATTTAAGCTTTTAGGTAGGAAGTTGAAATCCAGAACTTCCAGGATAGCGTTCTCCGAAATGCTTCCTGTTCCACGTGCAGGACCCAAAAGACAGACAGAGCTCCGGAGTCTCAATGCGTGGATGAGACAATGGTGCAAGGGTTTTGGATTTGTTAGGAACTGGGGAACATTCTGGGGAAAGGGGGGGCTCTTCCGAAGGGATGGGCTTCACCTTAATCAGGATGGGACCAGACTGCTGGCATTAACCTTTAAAAAAGAGATAGAGAAGCTTTTAAACTAGAAAATAGGGGAAAGCCGACAGTCACCCAGGAGTGCATGGTTCGGACGAAGGTATCCTTGAAGGATACTACCAAAAGCAGTGAGGTTCCAAAAGGGAGTATAGTAGCCCAAATGCCCTTGAGTAAGGAGCAGACAGAGCATAAAGATTCCAAATTACCCCTGCCTACAATAGCCAGATTAATATGAATAAAATACAGTCTCTAAAATGCTTGTATGCCAATGCTAGAAGTCTAAACAATAAGATGGGAGAGTTAGAATATATAGCACTAAATGAGAGGTTAGATATGATTGCACTCTCAGAGACATGGTGGAAGGAGGATAACCAGTGGGACACTGTGATACCTGGATACAAACTATATCGTAATGATAGAGCTGATCAAATTGGTGGAGGGGTTGCGCTCTATGTTAGAGAGGGCATTGAGTCAGAAAGGATTAAAGTTTTGCAGGGAACAAAATTTGCTGTAGAATCTCTATGGATTGAAATTCCATTTATGAAGGGGAAGGTGATGGCAGTGGGAGTATACTATCGACCGCCTGGCCAGAATGAACAAATGGATGATGAAATGCTCAAAGAAATCAAGGAAGCTAACAAAAGTCACAACAGAGTAGTAATAATGGGTGTTTTCAATTACCCCAGTATCGACTGGGTCAGTGTCACAGCAGGACAAGCTAAAGAGATAAAGTTTCTAGATGGAATAAATGACTGCTTCTTGGAGCAGCTGGTTCATGAACCGACCAGAGGGGAAGCCATACTGGACCTAGTCCTTAGTGGAACGCCAGATCTGGTGCAAGAAATAAGGGTGTTGGGACCACTTGGCAATATTGATCATAGTATGATCATGTTTGATTTAATTAGTGGAGGACAGATAGTAAAGGCATCCACAGTACTACCTTTTAACTTTCAAAAGGGAGACTATGATAGAATGAGGAATATAGTTAGGAAAAAACTAAAAGGAGCGGTTCCAAAGGTTAAAGACTTACAGCAAGCTTGGGTGTTATTTAAAAATACTATCCTCGAAGCCCAGACCAGCTGTATTCCACGCATTAAGAAAAGTGGAAGAAAGTCCAAAAAACTGCCAGCATGGTTTAAAGGTGAGGTCAGAGAGGCTGTTGCTGCCAAAAAAGCAACCTTCAGGAAATGGAAAAAAGAGCCAAATGATGAAAACTGGAAACAGCACAAGCACTGGCAAGTTAAATGCAAAGCACTGATAAGGCAGGCAAAATGGGAATTTGAGAAGAAACTTGCTACGGAAGCAAAAACACGAAATAAAGACTTTTTCAAGTACATTCGTAGCAAAAGGCCTGTGAGAGAGTCAATTGGACCATTAGATGATAGAGGGGTAAAAGGGGCAGTAAGAGGAAACAAGGCTATAGCAGAGAGACTTTACTGAGGAAGATGTAGGGATGTTACCCAAGACTGAAGTGGTATTTAAAGGTGATACTGCAGAGGAATTGAGAGAAATATCGCTACACCGGGAAGATATATTACAACTATTTGATAAACTGAATAGTAGCAAATCACCTGGACTGGATGGTATACATCCCAGAGTGTTGAAAGAACTGAAATATGAGATTGCAGACCTGCTATTGGTAATCTGTGAACTTTCATTAAAATCATCTGTAATACCTGAAGATTGGAGGGTCGCCAACGTAACACCAATTTTTAAAAAGGGTTCCAGGGGTGACCCAGGAAATTACAGACCGGTGAGCCTGACGTCAGTACCAGGGAAAATGGTAGAAACCATCATAAAGAACAAAATTACACAGCA
Organism: Ichthyophis bannanicus; assembly: GCA_033557465.1. Lineage (NCBI taxonomy): Eukaryota > Metazoa > Chordata > Amphibia > Gymnophiona > Ichthyophiidae > Ichthyophis > Ichthyophis bannanicus. The sequence goes on along the minus strand of CM066033.1, from coordinate 651,833,590 downwards.
TGTAGATAGTCATGGCCTAATGGGAGACAGCCAACATGGCTTTAGACAAGGAAGATCTTGTCTTACTAATCTGATATGTTTTTTTGAAGGTGTGCATGAACAGGTAGACAAAGGTGAGTCGGTTGATATAGTGTATCTGGACTTTCAGAAAGCTTTTGACAAAGTCCCCCATCAGAGACTTTTGGCGAAGCTAAAAAGTCATGGGATAGGAGGCAGTGTACTATTGTGGATCGGGAACTGGTTAAAAGATAGAAAGCAGAGGGTTGGGCTAAATGGCCAATATTCCTAATGGAAAAAGGTGAATAGTGGAGTACCCCAGGGATATGTACTGGGTCCGCTGCTTTTTGACATATTCATAAATGACCTGGAAAAGGGAATAACTAGTGAGGTTATCAAATTTGCAGATGACACAAAACTGTTTAAAGTTGTTAAAACCCAAGAGGATTGTGGAAAACTGCAGGAGGATCTGGATAAATTGGAAGACTGGGCATCCAAATGGCAGATGAAATTTAATGTGGACAAGTGCAAAGTTATGCACCTAGGAAAGAACAACCCACACTATAGTTACACAATGCAAGGCTCCACATTAGAAACCACCACCCAGGAAAAAGATTTAGGAGTCATTGTGGATAACATGTTAAAACCCTCCGCCCAGTGTGCAGCGGCGGCCAAGAAAGCAAATAGAATGCTAGGTATCATAAGGAAAGGGATGGAGAACAAAACAAAGGATATTATAATGCCTCTGTATCGCTCCATGGTACGACCGCACCTTGAATATTGTGTGCAACTCTGGTCACCGTATCTTAAAAAGGACATAGCGTTATTAGAAAAAGTACAGAGAAGAGCCACCAAATTGGTGAAGGGGATGGAAGGCTACTCCTATGAAGAGAGGCTAAGAAGGTTAGGGCTCTTTAGCCTGGAGAAGAGACGGCTGAGGGGAGATATGATAGAGGTCTATAAATTAATGAATGGAGTGGAACGGATAAACGTGGATCAATTGTTTACACTATCAGAGTATAGAAAGACTAGGGGACATGTAATGAAGCTACAGGGTAAACTATTTAAGACAAATAAGAGAAAATATTTTTTCACTCAACGTGTAATCAAACTCTGGAATCTGTTACCGGAGGATGTAGTAAGGGCTGTTAGTATAGCTGGGTTTAAAAAAGGTTTGGACAAGTTCCTGGAGGAAAGGTCCATAAACCACTATTAAAAAGGGACCCAGGATATCAATGCTTGACCCAGTACAAGCATTGTGGAACCTGTCTTTTGGGGATATTGCTAGGTACGTATAACCTAGATTGGCCACTGTTGGAAACAGGATACTGGGCTTGATGGACCTCGGTCTGACCCAGTATGGCATGTCTTATGTTCTTATGTTCTGTGTTTTTTGCCTTTATTTGAGCAGCCACTTCTTTGGAAAACCAAATAGGTTTCCTTCTCCTCTTGTTTTTGTTTACCTTTTTTACATATTTGTCTGTTGCCCCTTTTATTGCCACCTTTAGTTTAGCCCATTGCAATTCCACTTCCATTATCTCCTTCCACCCTATCATCTCCTCCTTTAGGTACTCAGCCATTTTATTGAAGTCAGTGTTTTTGAAGTTTAGGACTTTGAGCCTGCTTCCAGTGTATTTATGTTGCTCTGTCTTCTGGATCCAGTGAAGCTGTGGGTGGTGATTAAGGATTCGAGGTTGACTGCTGAGAGTTTGTTGATGATTTTGTGTGTGTTGATGATGGCTTTATAATTGATTCTTTGTGATATAGGTAACCAGTGTAGCCACCTAAGGAGAGGGGTGATGTGTGACTGACGAGACTGCCCAAGAATCAGTCTTGCTGCTGTGTTTTGTGCTAACTGTAGTGGATATAATGAACTCTTGGGAGTTTTTTTTATACTTTCTTATACTTTTATAGTTTTGGTTCACAGTGGGACAAACTTGCTGAGATGCAATACATATAAATAAATGGCATTGAAAAGATGGACATGTTGGTTGGGCTATTCTTACTACTCCAGAAGACTGGAAGAGAGTTTCTGTCTGACTGGTAAGATTTCCATATACAGCTTTATATGGATTTCTCTTAGGAGTATATCTTGATTCAGTAAGGGGCATGTTTACTAAAACCCCGCTAATGTGCGGGCCGCGGTAGTGTGCGGATGCCATATAAGGAGTGGGTGTTTCTTTCTGAAAAAGAAAAACCGGGATTTAAATATGCGCTAAGGTGCACGGCGCCCATGTGCGCCCTGCACATTAGCGCATGAGAAAGCTGCGCGGGAGGCATAAGTGGCACGCTGATGTGCAAGCAGAAGAGTAGAGCCACAGCACAATGGTTAAGATACTTACCAATGGTGCAGAGAACAGGGGTTCAATCCCCCACAGTGCCCAATGAAGATGGATGGCTGAGGCATTACTTTAGGAGCCAGTTCAATATTGGGCGGCATAAGGCGGCACGCTGATGGGCATAAGGCAGTGTGCTATTGCTTTAGGAGGCATTTTAATATTGGGAGGCATAAGGCGGCGCGCTGATGTGCAAGCACAGGAACAGAACCACAGCACAATGGTTAAGACACTGACCAATGATGCAGGGATCAGGGGTTCAATCCCCCCAGAGTGCCCAATAAACAAGGCTGGCTGAGGCATTACATATTATGGGGAAGATTGGTTTAGGAGGCATTTTATTTTTATTTTAATTATCACTACTAGCAAACGCACTCTCAAAGCGTGTTAACATAAGGCGCCCCATAAGGCACATTCTAAAGTGCACTGTCCACAAAGGCACCCTAGAATGTTGCTTATAGGGTGCTTTATAGGGTGCCGTATGAGGTACCGCAAGGTCAGAGTACTGTTTTTGATGGCAGCACTGTGCAGTGTAAGGAATGAAAAGCATAAGTAGGTGCGTTGACATGCAAGGAGGAGCAGCAGTGGAGCTCAATGGTTAAGGCACTGACTGCTGATACAGGGGTCATGAGTTTGCTCCCCAGGGTGCCTAATACGTAAGGCTGGCTGAGACATCAGCTTTGCAATGTACATTTTGTTTCCTGCAGCACTTTATTTTTATTTTATTAATTGCTGCCAGCAAACATGCCCTCACGTGCTGTAATTGCAAATGCCGTATAAGGCAACCTATAAGGCACTCCATAGGGCACATGATAAAGTGCACTGTCTGCCACGGCACCCTAAAATGTTCCCTACAGGGCACCCTATAAGTTGCGTCACAGGATAATGTATAGTGCACCTTATATGGACGGGAACCATAAGGTGCCCTATAGGGTGCCCTATAAAGCGCCCTCAGAGGCACCTTATGGGTACAGTACGCTGAGGGTGTTTTTGCTGGCAGCAAAAATGTACATTAAAAAGAGATAATGCTTTGGGCAGCCCTACCAAATAACCCCACTGTGGGTTTGAACCCATGACCTCTGGCTTCACAAGCAGTGAAGTAACCATTGGGCTACAGCTCTACAGCTACCAGCAAGTCCCAGGCTGGCTGCAGAGAGCCTGCACGTCACCACACAGACAGTCTGTTGTGGTCACCAGGATAGGGTTAGCACACCCGTACCCATGATGCACTGCACATGCAAATCAGCTGTCCACAGATAAACACAAGATGGGGAATGCACCCACACAGCACCTCGGCCTGGTAGGGGGTACTGACCGTGTGTTTTACTGGCACAGAGTAGCTACACGCCGTCACATTGTGCGGGTACTGTGCTCACCCTGAGGGTGCAGTGAGGCGCCAGCACCAGGTCCACAGCACCTTCCATGGCTGAATGAGGCCATGCTGGAGGTCCAAAGCAGTGTTAAACTGTGAGATAGGTGGTTTCTGCAGAAACACCTTGGATATCTCAGTCAGGTGCAGCTCCTCTATGGACCATGCACCACCACACCACACCACACCACCACCCAAGGGCAGCAAACAGGGCCTCCCATACAACAGATCCACATCCTCCCTACAATGGTGGCAGTAGAGGGGACCATCAACCCCAGTCCTGCTGGGGAACAGACACCCTACAGGGCAGTCAGTGCAGCTCTGTACACATCCATAACACAATAGCAGACAGACTTTAGGCCTGAATTTGCTAAGCTGCACCCCAACACCATCTGATATTGTCCTGCAGCAAGCCTTCAGCCACTGCACCCTGCAAGCCACTCCAGCAAGACACATACCAGCTGCAAACAGTCTCCTAGCTAGTCCATAGTGCATGTTCCCAGTGGAAATGCATGCACCCAGAACTGGGATGTCAGCATACACAAGCAGAGAAATCAGTGACTAGGCCCCAAAAGGAAACCCATAAATATCACATGAGAGAAATACTATATAGCACTATGGGGGTGCCTAGCCATGCTGTGGTCACTGCACAGTCAGGGTGAGATTGATCTCCCAGCAGGACATACTGAGGTCACCCTGTCTGTGTAGGTGGTGGCCTGGCACTAAAATGTCCCAGTCAGTGCCCTATGCCCTGTGCAGATGCACCCTGGCCAGGCCACCCTGTCCGGGCTATACCCATGGTACCTTGCTCCTCATTATGCACATTGGCAGGCCAATACTGGCAACAGTGCTGGCAGTGTGGGCTATGGAAGGTGTTTGTCGCCACCACACACTGTCTAGACCAGAGCTACTCAATTCCAGTCCTGGTAGCCCGCAACCCTGCAGGTTTTTGGGATATCCCTAATGATATGCATGAGATATATATGCATTAGAGATAGCCTGCCAACCTGACTGGTTTGTGGCCCTCCAGGGCTGGATTTGGAGACTCCTGCCTTACACCTCTGTCATTTAAGATTGTGAGTGGGCAAGGTACAGATGTTCTAGACATCAAAAGGGTAGATAGAATGTGTCACATTCCTCCTAGATTCTCAACACCACCAAAAAGTTGTCTAATAGACAATATTTTGGTGGTGGTGAGAAGCAAGGAGGAATGTGACAAATTCTAACCTCTTTGATGTCTTGGACATCTGCACCTTGCCCACTTACAATCTTAAATGACAGAGGTGTAAAGCAGGGGTCTCCAAATCCAGCCCTGGAGGGCCAAACACCAGTCAGGTTGGCAGGCTATCTCTAATGCATATATATCTCATGCATATCATTAGGGATATCCCAAAAACCTGCAGGGTTGCGGGCCACCAGGACTGGAATTGAGTAGCTCTGGTCTAGACCAGTGGTTCTTAACCAGTCCTCCTTGAACCCCTAGGCCAGTCGGGTGTTCAGGATAGCCCTAATGAATATGCATGAGATATATATGCATTAGAGATATCCTGCCAACCTGACTGGTTTGTGGCCCTCTAGGGCTGGATTTGGAGAGCCCTGCCTTACACCTCTGTCATTTAAGATTGTGAGTGGGCAAGGTGCAGATGTCCTAGACATCAAAAGGGTATATAGAATGTGTCACATGCCTCCTCAATTCTCACCACCACCAAAAGGTTGTCTAATAGACAATATTTTGGTGGTGGTGAGAAGCAAAGAGGCATGTGACAAATTCATTAGGGCTATCCTGAACACCCGACTGGCCTAGGGGTTCAAGAAGGACTGGTTAAGAACCACTGGTCTAGATAGACACACACTCCGACACCTATGCCAGCATTGTGCTACTATAGAGAAGTTCAGTAGCCATGCCCACCACACCAGTCCTGGGCACAGTACAGGCATGGATATGGTATGCAATACTATTGGGGGTCACTCCCCAGGGTGGTAAACACTGTCAGAGACCTGACCTGAAGCACACACCGCAGACATCAGAATGATTGTTATGATGGAGCTCAATCAGCAAACTGTGCTTAACGTAGGAATTTCTACCTGCCAGTACTCATAGCAAACGTTTGAGAGCTGTTTACCGTATACCCAGGTGTGGGATTGCATTGCTAAGGTATGCAAGTGCTAGTATTGGGAGATGCACGCAGGGCCCAATGTCCTGCCTCTCCAGGAGGCATTGGCCAATGGGGCCTGTGGGTGTGGGTGTGGGTGTGTCTGCCCCTGTTGGCTGCTGCTTTACGGCAGAGGTTCCCAACTCCAGTCCTGGTGTGCCAAACACTGTTCGGGTTTTCATGCTGTCCCTCATGAATATGCATGAGATATATCTGCATACCATGGGGGTGGTGCATAGATATGCAGCACAGGCATCTTTATGTGAGGCAGCATGGAACCTGAATGGTGTGTGGCCCTCCAGGACTGCATTTGGGAGACTCTGCTCTAGGTAATGCGCCTGTTTATGGTGTCTGTGCTCGGTGGGGTAAAATATAGGCGTATTAACCATGCGTATGTTCTCAGCAATAAAGGTTTGTCCTTACTATCACGGTTGAGTTGCGGGAAAAATATGTGGACTGGATTGGCAGTAGCCCCAGCTGGGATTTGAACCTGTGGCCCTACAGGCACTGGCTGTGTCCGCTGCACCACACTGTGGCCACAGAGACAGTGCAGACCCTGGAGATAGGAAACCTGGCCGAACGAGTCAGAAACCCTGCTCTGCACAATTTTACTGTGGGCTCATTCACCTTGTATGGAGACAAAAGGGCAAATAAACCTCAAAAATGACCTCGAAAAAAGGGGAAAAAACCATAATCCAGCTGGCCAATAGTGATATCAATGGGCAACAGAGCGTAGACCCTTCCAAAAGTCATTTCTTTTTATTGGAGCTTTCCTGGGAGTGTTTTTTTAATGTTGCCCATTGATATCACTATTGGCCAGCTGGATTATAATTTTTTAGAATTTTGTTGTGGTCATTTTCAATTTTTATTTGCTATTTTGCTCTGTGCACATGTATCACACTGCTCACGTTTTGTAGGTTTCCCCGGTTTTGCTGTACATTGCTGACGGAAATGGTTTCTCTTCCCTTTAAATCGGCTCTAACGCGAGGTTTTCACTCGCGGTATTTTTTAGATGGAATTTCAGCCCCGCTCCTGTGCGGGGAGCCTCTCCCCTCCCACTCTCCACCCATTGACCCTGTCCCCCCGCCCCTCGGGAGCCTTCCTCCGCCCTCGGAATGCCTTTCCACGCCTCTATCGCACTTGAGCGCGCCGCGCACTTGTGCGGGCCCGTTAGTGCAGCACGCACGTGTGCGGGGCCCAAAAATGCACTATTAGTGTGCGCTAAGGTACCTTAGCGCACGCTCAAGTGCGCCCTGCACAATTGCGCGGTTTAGTAAACATACCCCTTAATCAATGGAAAACACCGACACTTTTTTGATATATATAAAAAAAATCATATTAGTTGTATTTATATATATGTTTTTTAGTTGTCATAATACTTTTTTTAGATTAATTTTTTTATTGATAATTCTAAGAACAATAATACAAATTTACATTGAAAGAGAAAATATAGAAATCTATATAGTCCAAATTCAGGGGAGCTACCAATATCAATTATATACAATATAGAAAAAATAATCATTACAAATAGAAAATCATGCATGGAAGGGAGTCACTGCCCTAAATATTTATACAAAACTCTAATTATTCAACTTGTTGAGTTATATAGCAAAATAATATACATTATATCTGTGGAACATGATTTACAATAAACGATTCTAAAGACGAGGCCTCAGAGAAAACATACTTGGTGCCCCCTAATGTAACCAAACATTTACAGGAAAACTTAAGGAAAAAGGATGCACCAAGTGCTAGAACGCGTGCGGCTTTAACAGCAAAACAGCCTTGCGCCTAAGCTGAGTTTGCCTTGAGACATCTGGAAAAATATTAATTTCCCCCCACAGAATTCAGTATTCTTATTTAGAAAAAACAAACGCATAACTGTATTTTTATCAACATCAGAAGAAAAAGACACAAGAAGAGTGGCCTGAGTGGGAATCACATCCTGAGAAGATTCAATAAACTCAGAAACATCTAGGGAATCCAACGAAGGGATAGGAGCGGCTCCCTGGGAAGCGCCACCTGGAGACGCCCCTATCACAGGCAAATAATAAAGCTTATTAATAGCCGGTTTAGTGTTGTCTTGATACCCTAAGACTTCACATAAATATTTGTCAAATAATATCTGAGGGGACAACAAGTGGGTATAGGGAAAATTTAAACATCTGATATTCGTTGCCCTCAGGGTATTTTCCAATAATTCTTGCTGGGTATGCAAGACAAGACTATCTTTTTTTTTTTTTTAATTCTTTATTTTCGTTTTATAACAACAAAGGAAAGGAAGACATACAGCTAAAAGACAGATACATACATAGAATGTAATACATACACCAAAGTAAACCCCTGCCACCCCCCTCCCCCCTGCTTCTTCTCTAGAAAACTAATCATTCCCGAAGCGGGCGTGTACTGACATTATTGTGTTACAAAACCTAATGGTGATCTGAAACATGATGAGTGTACATTAAACATACATGTCGGAGCAATGAGCAGATTGTACATAATCATTGAGCATCTGCCATTTAGACAAGCGAGAATGAGTTTGGGTATGGAGAATAGCTCTCCGAGATATCTGCTCATATTTACTATATAAGCAGACGAGGTTCCACCATTCATTGACAGTAAGTCGAGAGCTATCCTTCCAATTCCTCGTAATTAAACATATGGCTATACCCGGCATGAAATCAAGGAGAAAGCGACCCTTCTTATGAAGAGAGGGGACCTCCGCCACTGAGCGGAGTCCCACAATCTTCCAAGAAAGAGGCTCGTGAAGGTGTAAGATAAATTGAATACGACCCCAGACCCGCCCCCAGTAAACCTGTAGTTGAGGACATTCATAAGTAACATGAGCGAGGGTTCCCACATCAATATGGCAAGACCAACACTGGTCCCTAGCAGTTGTGTTCTATTTGGCTATTTTTCTGGAGTATAAGAGCATCTATGTGCAAAAAAGAAGAGAGTTTGGGTAACTGAGGCAGATCGGGAAACCCGCACTATTTTGCTCCAGAAAACGCTCCATTGCACAGGGGTCAAAGTGGTTTGCAGTTCGCGCTCCCAGGCTTGTTGGGCTCCACAAGTGGCAGTATCTGTACCCTGACATAATAGTTTATAAAAGTTAGAGGCTACCCCATGTGTACTACTAATAGAGTGAATTAGTTCTAATAGCCCGTCCTCAGTAGGGACAGAGGGCGGCATGATTGGAGCACTTTTGAGGCAGCGTTGAAGCTGCATCAATTGAAAGTAATGTTTTGCTGGTAACGCAAATTCCTTTTGTAAATCAGAAAAGGTTTTCCAACGAGCTGCAGAGAAGAGCTGTGGGGGTGTCCAGATCCCCCTAGAGTACCAGGGTTTGGAAGTAATCCTGTATGGCTGCTCGAATTTCTAACTGGAACTCTGGCTGAGTTAATAGGGCTCTATCAAAGAACCAGGCCCCCGAATTCCCTTGGGGTGCAGTAGTGTGTAATTGAAAAGGAATAGCAGCATGATCTGAAATATGTTGGGAGTGAATCTTTGCAGCGTCCACCTGAGGAACTAACAGTTTTGATATTAGAAAGAAATCTATGCGAGACTGGGATTTGTGAGGGGAAGAGAAGAAGGTAGAGTCAAGCTCATTGGGGTGTAGTAACCTCCATAGATCGACTAAAGCAAGATCTTTGATCACAGAGGTAAGCGTGATGTGACTCTCGGGGGGACCACTTGTCCTAGGCGGCTATTTGTCAATCAGGGGATCAAGAACTAAATTGAAATCCCCCCCTATTATCAATGAAGTATTAGCAGAGGTCTGCGCAACCTGAGCAATGGTAGCAAAAAAGGCAGGGTCATCCACATTAGGAGCATAAAGGCATATACATGTAACTTCAAGGTTACCTATCTTGAGGTGAACTCTGGACCATCTACCTGCGGTATCTGAGCTAGTCGCAATAATAGTAGCATGCAGAGATTTCCTAACCAGTATGGCAACCCCACATTTCCTAGAAACGGCTGGGGAATAGGCGGCCACCATGTAAGGTTTAATATTGAGTTTGAAAGTTTCCTTCGAATTTAAATGCGTTTCTTGGAGGAAAATCAGGCCCGCAGCTTCATGACTTAGATAGCTTAGGATTTTCTTCCGTTTTATCGGATTATTGATTCCTTTTACGTTCAATGAGAAAATCTTACATGGTGTCATCAATCGGTAATAGACATTTTAGGTAAGGGCGCTTGAAAACATACAACATAATCAGAATCTGTACAACAATGACATAATCACCAAGTATGCTGGCCAATACACCCATATTGAAAAGTATGTACCAAAGTAACTTAGAGAAGAAGCAAAACCCCCAATGAATATGGCGACCATATGTCTGCGGGAGGAGGCCCTAGAGAGGAAGATAGAGACATAATAAAAGAAAAGAAACACCAGAGTCCATAATTAACACTGTCTCTGATACTCATCGAGGCTACTATGGGTAGATGGAATCGGGTCACAGATATCATCAAAAATAAGGCAACAAACCGCCCTCGACAGACTCTTTGCTGAGCCGCGGCAAATCCAATATGGCAGGTACAGCGGATATGAGAATACTGGCAGGAATATTCTGGAAGTCAGCGCATCAAGTCGGCTTCTTTAGAATCCAAAAACTCCGCTAGTAGATCAGGGTCCTCAAATGTTCTTGTCTGATTGTGAAGCGTGACTCGGAGCTTGGCCGGGTACATCAGGCCATAGCGTGCTTGTAGTTGTTGAAGTCTCGGCCGGAATTCCAGAAAGCGCTTTCGGCGGTCGACCGTGGGTTTAGCCAAGTCAGGATAGAAGGAGATCTTGTGGCTCTCAAACTCCATATGGCCCTTTGCCCGAGAGGCACTGAGAATTTGTTCCACATGTTGATATCTCAAAAGTCGAAAGATGATAGGCCGCGGGGTCTTCCTGTTGAGCGTTATGTTTGTGGGTACACGATGAGCGCGATCGATCTCCAATTCTTTGGTAAAGGTGATTTGGAGCAGGGAAGGGAGGATTTTACATAAAAACTCCTTCATGTCTCCCGATTCCGCTCCCTCCGGTATGCCCACGAGTCGTAGGTTGTTGCGGCGCGCTCTATTATTGCCATCTTCCACTTCTTTCTGCAAGGCCCGCACCTGACGTTCAACTTTGTCGAGTTTGGACAGCCGGACCGCATGGGAGTCTAATATGCTCTCCATTTTGTCCTGACGCGAAGAGAGCCCCTCTAGCCGGCCTTGCAGTACACCAAGATCTTCCCGCAGCACTCGGAGTGCTTCACCGTTTGACTGCACGAGGTCCTTAACCCCTCTAATCTCTGCGAGGATTTCCTGCTGCATTTCGGGGCCCTCGCGCAAAGCCAGCCCCTTCTGCGGGGACGGGGGTTCAGTTTTGGAGCGTTTGCCGTGAGAAGCCGCTGGAGATCCAAATTCCAGGCGCGTGGGTTTGGTCCCCGCCATCTCACCAATGTGCCCCGGCAAGATCAGAGCAGAAATTCAAATATGTCCGGTGTTAATTCAGGATTCTGAGTAGGCCTCTCGGGAGCCTCAGCGTTATGCGACCATCCCGCTGGACATCGGGCTCCGCCCCCCAAGACAAGACTATCTTTAATAAAAGACAAAGAGGAATTCTGCAAAGTAACACATTGAGTTTCCAATTTCTGACATTTAATATCTAAAGCTGCTGAGTCATGCTGGGCCCTCTTAGCTACTGAGCCTTTCGAAAACTCTGACAACTGAGATACAACACTCAGTTCGTGAGAGGACAGACCATACATCGGACAAGGAAATATTCTGAGTGTCCACAGGTGTACCATCTGGATGTGCCCTCACAAGATCCTCCGGTACCTGAAGAGCCCGTGGTATAGGAACAACCACAGGTTCTAAAGGGCTCCCAGGGAGGACAGATGGAGATAAAACATCCCCACATTGAGACTGCTCCTCCACCATAGGAGAAGAAGTCACTGGGCCGGTGGATCCAGATCAACAAGCGGGGCAGAGTTAAAATCCCCCGATAGCGAGGAGCCATCTGAGAGAGGTGAAGTCTTGGTGGCAGCAACAGGAGTCCCAACTGCACCATTCACAGACACAACGTGTCTATCCATAGGCCCGACAATTTTAACAACTTTAGAGGGATTCACTGTACTCACATTAAGATGGCGTTTTCTACTCTTGCCCATCCCAAGAACGCCAGCTCTAGAGCTCCTCGAGCGCCGAAGGAGCGCAAAAGGAGCTTAACAAGCCCCTTCAAAGCGCGCCTGCTACCGCATGACCACGGAGCAAGCCAGGATTTAAGGCCCCTGAGATGACGTCGGGGCCAGGCGCCACGTCGGTGTACCAGGAAGTCCTGCAGGTGCCTGAAGAACCAGCGCTGGACGCGGAGCACAGGTCGGGCAGGGACTCATCCTCCTCACATGCTCCCGACTACTAGCAAGATCTGCCACTCCTTTTAAGGCCCCCAAGATGATGTCGAGGCCAGGTGCCGCATCGGTGTACCAGGAAGTCCTGTAGGTACCTGAAGAACCAGAGCTGGATGCAGAGCACAGGTCAGGCAGGGACTCCTCCTCCTTACACGCTCCCGAGTTTTCATAATAATTTTAATGAATATTGTGGCAAGGAGAGAGTAGTGCCACCTAGAAAAGCAGGAAACATTGAAGGTTTTACCTCGGCTGGGGGGATGGGCACATTAGAAAACACTTGTCAGAGAAAACCCAGGGTTAGAAGTTCACAGCAGAAAAACCCCAGGGTTGATAGTCAGTGGGCCAAAACTAGTGTTGAGTCATTCCCACGTTACACACCAGATAGGAATCAGAGAAGCAGGTACTCGGGGGAGGAGCCTGCAAGGGAGTGCCCTTGTCACGTAGCTGCTTGTAAAAAAGGGCAGACAGAAACGGAAGGGGGAAGGGAGAGAGAGAGAAGAGCAGAGGAAGAGAATCACCTGTCTTACCAGCACGAGGATTCTGAACCTGACTGGAACAAGGCTCCCAGGCTCTATGCTGAGAGGAAGGGAAGACCTGAAGCCAGATTCGCTCCCCAGGAGAAAGGGAAATACTGCTGCTCTCCAGGAAGAAATACTCACAGGCCAGGCAGCTGCTGTTGCGAGGCCCAGAGATACACTGCTAGTGCAGTGAAACCACAATGCAGGTTAGTGGGCAGGCTAAACCCTGTATTTGAAAGAAGCTTAAAGAAGGCACAAGAAGGCAGAACTTTTACCCAGGCAAAACCCTTACTGGAACCTAGATGCAGGCATTGCTCTGCTAGGGAAGCTTCCAAAGCAAGAACTTTTTATAGAGCCCGAAGGAGGTCTGACCAGTCCTCTGATTACAGCTCAGAAGAGGGTTTTATTGATAGAAGGCCTGTATGTAAAACTGTGCAAGTTAAGCATCAAACCAGGAGAAAGCCTAGGCCCAAAACTGAACACAGGGACAGTTCTTCAGATGAGGAGGAGATTACCTGTAGACATTTACATGAAAGGAAAGGAACTTTTAAACCACGGCTTTTGAAACCCCATGAGCTTTTACTTAAAGGGGAGAAACCTATTAGGTGGCCAAGACTGAAGAAACTGTTAATGTATGGGACTAATACCATTCCAGTTAAGAGTCCAGAACCACTACCTGAGAGTCCTCCAGAGAGCATGGAAATTGACTCTTTCAAAGGGGATTCAGATCCTTCAGTCACTGACATGGAATGTGATTGTTGCACTGTATGTGAATAACTGTTAAGAGGGAAAATACCTTTTGTAAGAGCTAAGAAGAAAAGCTTGTTTAAAAGACTTTATTTTTGACCTGGCAAAGTTTGCATATATTTTCTTTGGGAGGAGTATCCCTACTTTTGTTTTCCTGCGGACATTACCTGTTGTGAGTCTCTGAGAACCCAAATAAAAATCTGTGATCTTTAACCAACGGCTCAACTACAAATTCTTATACAACCTCAAGGTTAAGGTGCAGCGCCTCCTGCTGGTCAAGCTATCTGGCACAGGGGCGGGGCTCACAATATATTATATGTATGGTATGTTAATATTTATGAAGACCTTTTAGTGGTATTCATTCTTCTTTTTTATGTCATTTAAGTTTCCAGTTTTTCTCTATCATGATTTTAATATAAATGAATGAGTTTAACATGTATTTATGGATTATCTATGTTATATGTAGTTTACGTTGTACCCCTGACGAAGGCCCTAGCCGAAACACGGCCATATAGGGTGAATCAGATGCAATAAACTCATCCACATTGAACTTCTTAATGTGTTGTCATCATTCTTATCCTGCATCCTGTAGCTGGGTGCATGTGTATCTTTACCAGCTTACCTTTTCCACACCCCCCCCTCGACACACCTACATCTGACCTGGATGTGATGACACCAACACATGAATTTTCGGGCTTTCTAAAATGACCCTGGGGATGTCTTTTAAGTTGCACATCGGAATGCCCATTTTCAGATGTCCAAATCACAAATAGAGCTTCTGAAGTGACCGTCATAGTGATTTAGCAGGATAGAAATTGCATAATACACTAATTTCACAGCTATTTATTTATTTTAAGTAGAACAGTCTCCATACTATGTATGCTTCAAGAAGCAGACTGTGAGCCATGCAAAAAAATCGTACTCATGCACATAATGTTATAACCAGACTGCTACCACAGTCTCACAAATTTTTGACAAGATGGGTAAGCTGGCCACTGGAAGATAATTTACTGGAGAGTCCAGATCACCATTTAGGTCTTTCAGTATTGGAGTTAATATTATTGTAGCTAATGAGGATGAGAAAGAACTTTCCTTCAACAACTTGTCTACCAAAATGGTTAACCATCTTAAAACTACAGTTGGATTTGTTTGTCCAACCACGTTGGAAAAGGATCAGAGATATTAGAACATTTGGAAGATTTTACAATCAGGTCTTTAATTTCCAAAGGTAAAACTGGAGGAAATTCTTCTCACCCTATGTCTGATTGAATTAGGTGTGAATCCTCTAACCTTTGCACTAACAAATTATGTGGAGGAATATGACAAATGATAGAGTATTTCAAGTTATTGATCTTGTTTATAAAAAACGGTGCCAAATCAGATACTGCGATTGTCTGCCCAAGAGACATCAGATCTCCGCGGGCAGAGAGGAGGGGAAGGCTGGCGATCACGGCAGTGATGTTTTGGTGGGGCAGGGCCCATGTGGCCCACCCCTTTCCAGCACCTCTGCTAACCAAATAGCAGCCATCACTGCCCCTGATCTGCTCACAGATCTCCCTGGTTATAACCTGGCATTTTTTTGATGGTCTGTGGGGATTATTTGTGGCACTAACCGGTTAATTTCACCGAATATCACACTGACCACATTTTAGCTGATTAGCAGATCTGCTAACCTGCTAAAACACCTTGAAAATGCCCCCCCCCCCCCCCAGTAATTATATAAGAGAATGCCTGGCCAATAGAGGCACCTATTTTCTTTTATAAAATTGCCTTCCTGAAAGCTCGCATACAAAGTCAGAAAGTTCTGAGGCACAAGTAACCGTGTGCATGTATGTGCTCGCAATAACTGGGACATTTGTGTGCATTTCATAAAACTCACACAAAAATGCCAATTGCAGCCCTGTTCTGCCCATTCTCTGATGCTGGGAGCACCTCCACGTCCACCACATAAAAGCAAGCGCTATGGGGGGCATATTGCAAATGATGAATCTGCCAGCATTCCTGCTAAACATGCTCATCACAGTGAGTGGGATATTCAGCAGCACATAGCTGCTTTGTGCCATTGAGTATCCGCTGCTAACGCCACTAAATGCCTCAGCGCTAACCGCGTAGCATTCTGGGGGAGTTCTGGGGGTGGCGCTACAGTTAACCAGCCAGCAGCGATATTCAGCCACTGGCTGGTTAACTTAAACTGGCTAAGGGTAGGCACTAAGATGGCTGGACTAACTTTAGCCAGTTTAGCTAACCAGGCAGCAGCTGAATATCACTGCTACACAGTTAAATAAATCGCTAACTAGGCACACTGGGTAGTCAGTGCTGGTGGTTGGATATGGCCCTGGCATTGAACATCTGGGTTTAACAAAGTGGGTACGGGCAGCCACTTTAAGTGTGCTGGCCGCAACCGCTGAATATTGGCCCCTATATCTTTCTGAGGACCCGCTTGAATGTCTGTATACTCTGGACAATTTTATAAGCACCTCTGTAGGGAGGGAGAAGTGGCCTAGTGGTTGGGGCAAGTTACCTCAGGCCGGAAGGTCAGGGGCTCAAATCCCACTAGAGGGCAGCAACCTTGGGCTGGAAGGACTGGGGCTTCTAGTCCCACAGGTGCTCCTTGTGGTCTTGGGCAAGCCACTTAACCCTCCATTGCCCATGTTCCCTGTAAGTATTAGCGTATGTGTCTCATATCCCCTTATGTTAAATGTATCCCCCAATTGTGTTGTGACCACTTTGATTGAAGGATAAGGTGGTATACAAAACTGTCTAAATAAATAAATAAGGGTATAACATGCTGTTCTACATGCTCAAATCAATTATAAAATTACCCCCCCCCCCCCCCCGTTGCAGTGTTTTGCTATTCTGAGATCACTGAATACAGTCATCCTGAAGATGAGGTCTGTCGCCTGTTTCATGCATATCTATATCTTACCCTCCCCCTCCCCCTCCCCATCATGTGCAGAAGTAGCCCACACAATTCATCCCTGAGGAAAGTATACTTATTTTTTTCTCAAAAAGTTCAAAATAATTTTTATCAACTAGTTTATTACATTTGTTCTTTCCAAACCTAATAAAATAGTTATTTGTTTTTCTGGACTGAGTGGCATTTATTTTGTTTTGGTTGTATAAGGCCAGTTGTGTTAAGCATTTTTTCCATAGACACAAATTATTCTTCAGCATCTGTAACACGAGCTCACCCAAGCAGCAGAAGACTTGTCCTGGAAACTGGATCCAGGTCAGAAACATTATATGCAGGTTGAAACAAATGGATCCCAGTATATTTTATTGGTCAGTGCATCCATAAGTCCCTTCTTCTGTTCTTCTCTTATAAGTCCCTCATCATTTTTTATTTGTCTGAAAAGTAGTGCAGGATGCATAGCATAAATAGGCTCTGTTCCCTGGTAGCACTGTGGCCAGTGAGCTGTCTTTGCTCTGCTATACAGTCACAATCCGGCAGATGGCGCCCAAGCTAAGTCTTTTCATGGCACTTGGCCTAGGACCAAATGCCACGTCTGTGCTATATCCATGTTCTCTACATATAACCGAAAGCCAGGAACTAGCAGAATGATGCAGTTTCCGGTCTCTAGTTCTTCTTGAGATTGCATAGATCGCTGTGTTTGCGAAGCAGAAGACTCATATTTTAAAAAAAAAAGGTATTTTTGTTTAAAATCATTCCTGTTCAAGTACAATAATCTGCTGCCTCCATGTTCGCCACACAGTGCCTTACAGCGTCCCTGAAACATCGACAAAAACACAGGCGCCTCTTTCCAGTGCTGCCAACATTGGAAAACGTTGATAAGAGATATTTTTGGAGGAAATGAGGGAAAGGTGTGGTCCTCAGTACGGGCCGGAGCAGGACGGTACCAAGCTAGAAATGTGCCCAGTGCGAGTGGCCCTCTGCCCCAGATATATTCAATACGCCACTCTTTTTGGGCTTCCTGCAAACTCAGCACCTTGTGTTGCCGCACCGCACGCACAGCCTTGGACTGCAGAAAGTTTGTGAGGAACAGAGCTAAAGAGACAGGCAACTATTTAATCCGAGAAGGCAGGTGACGCTCTGCTTTTCCGTTGTTCAGAAGAGAACCAAGCATCCTGGTGAACTCAGTGCAGATAGACACTCCCAAATAAGGCAGAACAAGTGGAAAAGCTGTGTAAAGGTCAGTATAGCTAGGGAAAAATTGCAAAGCTACATTCAGGAAGCTGGGGGTCTTGAGCAACTCTGCAGTGCCTTTCAAAATAGATGCATACGGACAGACAGAATTTGCCTGCCTATTGAACCCTCGTTTTTGGCATGTTTTATGAAAGGAAAACATGCTTATGTTATCTGTTTGCCCATTCATCCGTCCTTAGCTGGGATTGCCAACTGACTCCAGATTTACCCAAAAGGTCTATCCAATCCTGGATTTACCCTTACAACATGAATGCAGTACTGTACCAGTATAAAGATACAAGATTCCCTGAGCAAATCTTCAGCCTTGCTCCCTCCCTTAATTATTATTCAGGCCTAGGGCCTTCCCCTGGAGATTTTGATAATTAAAGTCAATACTGATTACCCCAAAATCAGCTCTCTTAGAATGATCCTGTTAAAATGCAGAATTGGACATCATACTTTACTTTTGAAACAAAGTTTGATATTTAATATGTTTAATTGAGGGCAATTTCCAAAAACCCTTGACCCAGGTTATCCAAATGAGCTATTTGAAAATTGCCCAACCCCTCTGGAGGTAAAAGCATGCGCTGATGGTTCTTTGAGTTTGGCCCTCAGGATGAATTGTTCTATTTTGACAGCAGCTGCTCTGTGCACTCCCCTCCCCTCCCCTCCCCTCCCCTGACGTTGCCGTCCTAGCTGGCTCTGCCCGATGATTGCACCGGCCCTGCTAACCTGACATCCCTCTCTAAGGTTCCAAGGTTCAGCTCCCTGCTTTCTGCCAGCTATCCCATCAGAAGGTTCAAGATGAGCAAGGGGACAGGGGAAATCCCCACTGCCTCCTATTCTAGTGGTCAAAACGGCACTGGATGGCCTCAACTGCTCTTTTGCCCTAAGTATGTGCTGAGGATAAAAGAAAGATTGAAGTTGGCCAGTGTCTCTCCTGCCCTACACCAATCCTGGCTTTTCTGATGGGGTTGTGGGGAGGACAACCAAGCCAAGAATTTCCACTGGAGGATCTTGGGAGAGATGCGGTAGGCAAAGCGAAGGACAGTGGGGACCTTTGTGCTGGCAGGACCACTCTTATGTTCAGGGGGGAAGGAGGTGACGGTGTGGGAAAGGTATAATAGGGCCCACTCTTCTGCTTGGAGAGGGGGGAGATGGTACTAATGTGGGTACATCAGTGCACTCATCAGGTTACATTAACCGTGACCAGTAACATTCAGGTAGTACTGCTTTAGTGAATAGTTTGTAGTACTCATCAAGAATGTTCACGATGAATTAATGTGAGTGAAAGTTAAGAATAAAAGGGAGGATAATAGCTAAATTAAACTCAGCTAGGCAAATAATATGATAAACTATCTGTTGCAGTAGGTTGCCGTGCAGGGCCAGCCCGTCCACTAGGCAAGCTTGATGGCCAGCCTGAGTGGTCAGCGACAGTGGCATGGGTGGGCAGCAGCGGCAGCAACTCACATGGGCAGCAGCTGCCACCCCCGCCCCTCACCCCCCGCAGCTGCTGCTGATTCTGTTTGGGGAGGAAGCAGGCAGAGGCAGTATTTCCAAAAGTGGTGGCAAAAGCCATCGCTTTCAGAAATACTACTGCAGCTGCTGCCCGACTCCCACTTCCTCGATGAAATCAGCGGCAGCTGGGGGGTGTGGCGGTGGTAATAGAGGCAGATGGAGGGGGCAATAACAGCAGGGGGCAGCAAGGCCGGGGTTTCTGCCTAGGGCAGCAGAAATCCTTGGGCAGGCCCTGTTACAGTGTTACTGTATAGAACAGAGGGAGGAATGGTCTAGTGGTTGGGGCAAGTTACCTCAAGCCAGAAAGCCAGGGGCTCAAATCCCACTAGAGGACAGCAACCTTGAGCTGGAAGGACTGGGGTTTGTAGTCCCACAGGTGCTCCTTGTGGCCTTGGACAAGTCACTTAACCTCTGTTGCCTCAGGTATAAAAATGTAGATTGTGAGACCTTCAGGGACAAGGGAAATATATATATACAGTACCTGAATGTACACCACTTTGACTTGTAAATAAACAGTATATAAGCCTACCAAATAAATATATAGGGCCCGATTTTGATTTAGGCAGGCTCTGACCTTGGTGTTTCCGGTGTCCCTTGGAGATGGTTCCTTTCCTTCTGTCCTCTGCCTCTACTCCCCCCCCCCCCTCCTCTTGCCACTGACCTGCGGTGTCCCTCAGGGCTCTGTTCTGTCCCCCCTTCTTTTTAATGTTTTTCTGGCTCCACTTGCTCTCCTTATACAACAACCTGGTATTTCTATGTACTATTACACGGACGACATTATCCTTCTTTACCGCACTAGTTCTTCCTCTCCTGATGTCGCTCCTCTTGAAGCCTGTCTGTCTCTCATTCACAACTGGATGACCTCTAATTTCCTTCACCTGAAGCCCTCTAAATCCATGGTGACCTGGATCACCTTTGAGGCCCTCTCCCCAACCCTGGCTCCATCCTTTGCCTCTACTACTATCCCTGTGGTACCATCTTTCCGGTACCTTGGGGTTACGCTTGACTCCTCTCTCTCTTTTCCTGAACATATTTCCACTGTTACTCGATGTACATTCCTCCACCTCCGTCAGGTGCATGCAATCCGCCCCTTTCTTTCCCCCACCTCTCTGACTACCCTTGTCATATCCAGGTTAGATTATTGCAATATCTCCTTTGCCGGTCTCCCACAGTATCAGCTTCACAAGCTCCAGCTTTTGCAAAATATAGCTGCCCACATTCTCACCTTTTCCTCCCGCTACAACCATGTCTCCCCCCTTCTGTCTGACCCGTGCGCTTCAGGATTCAATTTAAAGTACTTAGTTTTGTTCATCGGGCCACCCATTTCTCCACACCTCAGAATCTTGCAGACCTTCTTCACCACCATAATCTCCATCGCCTCCTGCGTTCCCTCCACAATTTCCGCCTGGCCCTCCCCTCTGTTACCAGGCTCACCTTGATAGTACCCGTTCCTCTGTTTTTTTTCTTCCTGGGCGCCTGTCTCTTGAATTCCCTCCCACTTGCCCTCCACTCCGAACCATCCTTTGTTCGGTTCAAGGTGGCCCTAAAAACTCATCTCTTTCACCTAGCCTTTAATCTCCCCAACATTAACCCCTGATTGCCCTCTCTGTCTCTCCTCTCTTTCTTTTCCTATCCTTCCTGTCTCTCCCTCCTCTGTCCTATCAGATATTGGCGTTCCTTTCCTTTTCTTTAAGCAGTCATTTTTGTATATTGTTCACTGCTTTTCTGCTCTGGCTTAAGCGATATATCAAATAAGTCGATAAAGATAAAGATAAGTGCTGCATCAGCACATAGCCTGCCCGCCGACCTCCTTAACCTGGATTTTCACTTCCGTGGTGATGGAAGTGAAAATTCAGGTTATGCTGGATGCACCAGCAGCCACCGAGGCTAAGCGGGTAGCAGCGATTTTCGATGCTACCCATTTAGCCCTTGACCCTTAAAGATAGAACCTTACACCAATGCAGTGACATTTTGAGAACACTTAGGGCCTCTTCTACTAAGGTTACTAGATGTCCCTGATTTTTCCTCGATTTTAGAGCTGTGTCCCCAATTTCCACCTGTTTGGCAGCCTCTTGTCCCCAATTTCAGCAATGGGGACAGAGGGGGTAGAAAAAAAAATATTTTCAGTTTAGTGATTTGAATATGTTGCTTTTTAGAATTTACATCCATCATGGAAGTACATAGACAAGACCTACAGGGACATAGTACTGAAGTCCCACCTCCAGTCTGGCAGCATCCTTGTTGCCATGGAAGAGAGAGGTCATGTGAGAGGAGAGCATCACCCTGGTATGGCAGGAAGTGATCCTCTAGCTAGGACCTGTCCTCCAGGTAATGTAAAACCTTCTTGCACCAAGGAAGTTTCTGCAGGGCCATGTGCCCCTGAGGGAAGGGTTAGGACAGCCATTTGGTGATTCGATCATTAGGCATGTAGATAGCCGGATGGTTAGTGGACATGAGAACTGCTTTGTTACATGCCTGCCTGGTGCAAAGGTAGCGGACCTCACGTGCCACCTAGACCTTAGATAGTGCTGGGGAAGAGTCTGCTGTCTTGATACATGTTGGTACCAATGACATAGGAAAGTGTAGTAGGGGGGTTCTGGAGGCCAAATTTAGTCTTTTAGGTAGGAAGTTTATAGACCTCTATTATATCTCCCCTCAGAGGTCTATAAATTAATGAATGGAGTGGAACGGGTAAACGTAGATCGATTGTTTATACCATCAAAATATAGAAAGACTAGGGGGCATGCAATGAAGCTAAGACTAATAAGAGAAAATATTTTTTCACTTAATGTGTAATCAAACTCTGGAATTCATTACCAGAGGATGTAGTAAAAGCTGTTGGTGTAGCCAGGTTTAAAAAAGGTTTGGATAAGTTCCTGGAGGAAAGGTCCATAAACCATTATTAAAGGGGACCCTGGAAATCAACTGCTTGCCCCAATACAAGCATTGTGGAACCTGTGTCTTTTTTGGGAAACTGCTAGGTACGTGTGACCTAGATTGGCCATTGTTGGAAACAGGATACTGGGCTTGATGGACTTTGGTCTGACCCATTATGGCATATCTTATGTTCTTAATGAGAACAATCCATACTGCTTCTCAAAACAGTTCAGTTCAACACAAAATGTTTCATAGAATGCACTACAAAGCCCCACCCTTCCTCTCTTCAGGTTCACTTAATCCTCTAGTGGAACCTGCCCCAGGGCTAGAACTTTTAATGTTCGATTCCTTGTACCTCCAGGGTTCAGGATTCTCCAGGCCTCCTCCTCTTGGTCAGGGTAGATCTCCCCCTTGTTTGGGAACTGGGGGGGGGGGGGCAGGGGGCAGGGGTTCTAGTCCCAAACTACCTGAGCCTTCCCCCTCCCCACCTCTTTCGGAATCCAATGAGTAGTTCCTGGTGACCCAGGGAAATTCATCCAGATCAGAACCTGAGATGGATGATCGGCTTGGACCTGTTCTCTCCTAACAGCAATTCGGTTGGTGTGGGCTCTCCCTTTGGGGATCTGGGCCAGGTCTTCCCTATGCTTGTTACCTCTAGGCTTTTAACTGTGGCAGGAAGCCTTCCTACCTCCCTCCTGAGGGATTGCAGTGAGCTCATACATCTGATCCTGCCACAATATCCACTACCCTGGAACACAGAAAACCATCACTGCAAGGCCACACTTTAGAAGATTTGTCAAGAAACCTTTTACCAAATGGCGAGTTTTGTAAAGATTGTGCCTGCTTATTGCACTAGACGAATTCCATATAATGCTGCACCTATTGGGGTGGGGGGGGAGTTACTAAAGGGCACTAGCTGGCAGCTTAAGGCGCGCTGGGATACCTGTTGCCAGCTAGCGACTGGGCCATGACAGCACGGGAGAATTCCCACGCTAACTGCGCAATCCACATTACGATCCTGGGGGCAGAGAGTGGGCGTAGTGAGCTCAGCGCAGTTAGTGCTGGTCTCACATCGCACACTAGCTGCATTAGCATGGCTTCACCTAATGCTACCTTAATAGGTGGAGTTGAGTGCGCCCATGCTAATGCAGCCCCTGTTAGGGGACAGTGCTCTGCGTTAATTGCCGAGGACATGCTTTCCACACCTCCGGCAATTATCGTGGTGGTATTGCACCTAACGGGCCATAGTTTCAGCTCTGTTGGTGCCTTAGTTGCAACACCTTGCTGCCCTTTCATAAAAGACCCCCTTAGTGCCATCAGCTAATGACTGTTATAATGCCTTATACCACGATTTGCCCAATTCAATGGCAAGCGCGTGGCAGCTAGCACAACCTGCTGCTGCACATCTGATGCGGATACCAAGGTCAGAGCAATTAACACCCATACTTAAGGCATTATATTGGTTTCCAGTGTTTGCTCGTGCAAAATTTAAGGAGCTGCTATTCGAAAGAGTTTGTGTGGTTTGGGGGACCCGATGTTCAGCAGCATTTGAATGCGTACTGCTGCTCAATATCCCCAAATGACTGCTTATTTTGAAGGTGGTTTGAGGGGGGAGCTGGGGAAGTCCCGGCAGCTATCAAGTTATCAGCAATATTCAGCCACAACTGGATAGCTAAACCATATAAAGCTGGACAAGTCGATGGCTACCCTAACTTTATGCAGTTTTGGCCAGATAGCATTTCCTCTTGGAGGCAAAACCAGATATTCGGCACCAGACGCTGCATAGGATCCTGTGCTCAATACTGAGGTTTAGTTTCAGCGCTGCTGCTGAATATCATCCCCTAAGATTTTCTTTTTTCTTTTTAAATCATTATGAAAATCTCAGTCTCTTCCTTTGACTTGCCTACTGAAGTTATACTTTACCTCCAGAAATGATATGTTTCTGTCCCATTTTGGGTGAAATCATGCAATGTTTGATAATAAATGTAAGATGATGTAAGTTTATTTGAAGGCACGTTTAAGAAAGGCCTTTTCTGCAGTGGAAGAGGCATGGAAGTGAAAACATCAGAAAATCTTCGTCAGTTTTAGAAGAGAAGACATGCACATGGGAGGCTGATGTAAAATCGGCATATGTCTGCACCACAAAATGGATGGGTTTTCGAAGTCACAGGAGGAACTGCAGGAATGCACATACAGTGGAAGATGTACACATGGAGAACACCCATGGCTGGAACCTTGCAGCTTACACATGTTAAGGGCCAGCATTTCTCAACGAATACATGTAAAGTCGGCACTCACATGTGGAATTCTGCCACTTTGCAAACCTAAACGTGGAGATACGTGGCAGTGGGAGGAGTGGTCTAGTGGTTAGGACAAGGTACTTCAGGCCAGAGGGTCGGGAGTTCAAGTCCCACCTGGGGACAGCAATCTCAGGCCGGAGGGACTGGGATTTCTAGTCCTATAGGTACTCCTTGTGGTCTTGGGCAAGCCACTTAACCCTCCATTGCCCATGTTCCCTGTAAGTATTAGCATATGTGTCTCATATCCCCTCATGTTAAATGTATCCCCCAATTGACCACTTTGACCCGGTAAAAAGCAAGATATAAATACAGTAAAATAATAAATAAATAATACTCTTGATTAATTAGAAAGAATTAAATCTTTACCTCATTTGGAGGGGAAATAACCCCTTAATTCCTTTTGTAAAAGGATGCCCAAATGCTAGCGTAAATCTGAACGTGGACTTACATGTGCATTTTTTATATGAAATGGGAATGCGCGTGTCAATATTTGTGACCCCTTGACACGCCCCCATGCACTTCTTACATGGTACTGGCTCCACATGTAAACTGGACCCTCTCTAAAATGGCCATTGATATGTGGATGCGATTTACATAAAACTATTACGCATTAAGCATGAAGAAATATTTGATTCTGTAGGAGCAGAATAAGGAACAAAAAGAGAGAGAGAGAAACCTCAGACTGGACACTCAGACCTGGAGACAATAGAAACAGAGACTGAGATAAAATAAAGATCACATTCCTGCAAATAGATACTGAATACAATATATACAGGGAGGTAGCCCAAGCAGAGAGACAAAGACAGAAAGCATGGATCACAAAACTGCTTAATGAATTTTTATTTTCTCCTTTTAGCTATCAATCTTCACTCCACCCTAATTTTATTCTAGGATTTGCCGCAATGCAGTGTCCCTCCCCCTCCCCTCCTTTCTGTGCACTGTTGTTTTGTTCCCCCCCCCCCCTCTCCTTTACTTCACACAACCATGTGACTCTGAGCTCATTCATTGCCTTTCTCTCTGGAGGTTTAGGGCACCGCCCATCTGAAGTATCCGGACAGGCACTGCAGTAGGCGGGGTGTTATACAGCTGTCTTGGAGCCAGCACAGAGCTCAATGATTTCTCTAATCTGAACTGTCTTTGAGGAAACACACAAGCGGAAAAAGAATCAGCTTAAAAAAACGTTCATTTTCCTTATTTCTCTGTTAACTATTGAATGCATTTGGTAGAAATCTCCCATCGTCATTTTTGCTTTGTGCAATGTTTTCCCCTCCTCCACCAACATTCCTTTTTTGACTGATACATTAGTGAGCCACTGACATAGTCAAAACTCAGGTCCAAAATTCCTAGCATCCCCAGACCTGAAAATATCCCTCCCTTGTGCTCCCATGGCTGTCCCAGTTGTCAGACTGACACCTCCCCCCCCCCCCTCCCTTCATCAGTAGAATGTCTGAAGCCCACTTGAGGTTTCCATGGTGATGAAAGACTAATAGCAGAGCATCTGACCCGATGTCCAATTTTTGGTTTCCAGGGTGCAAGAAGAACTGGGGTGGGTCTGTCTCTTTGGGGTTATTTTATCAGAATGATATCCTAAGACAAATTTGGCCTACAAACAGCAACCATACTATTCCAGGGCACAGCCTTTCTGAGCTTGCTTATAATGATGACTTTGAACTAAACTGCAGCACCCAAAGCAACACAGAGGTGTTGGCCTAAGCCTCGTGGAGGCAGAAAGTCTGAGAAGAGTGTGGAAATAAGAATGAGTAGCTGGATTGCCTTTCTTCTTGTAAATGCAAGTGCTGGCTTGAGAACAGTTGTAGGATTCTCACTTCTAGTGCTGATCTTGCAGGATTTAATTTTATCACTCCTTTTCATATGCTTGTTATAGCACTTTAGAAGCTATGAGGTACCAGGGTGACAAAGCATGCTTGTCTGCAAATGATAGAGAAATCTGGAACAGGATAGATATGCCAGGTAAGGTACAAAAAATGAAAGGGAATTTGAAAAACACTGTAAGAATGGTAAACAGTTTGGAAGCCATATTTTGGTGCAAATATTGAAATTAACAATTTATCAACTAAAAAGACAAGAATCAGCTGCTGCAAACAAGAAATAAATCCGACAGCTGCTCTGAAAACCTTGCTTTTTTAATTGGCTTTCGGGGACTGATGGCTGGCTGGGGAGAGACCAGGGGGTTGACTAACCCCGCCTGGGCACCCGATTTGTTTTCTACTTTTCCACCTTCCTATGTATTGAATTTGGAATTCATTTCCCACCTTTATAAGTACATTGTAAACCGCTTTGCTTTTATTTTTGAAAGGTGGTATGAAAGTCCTAATAAACCATAACCTGAAAATTGACAGTCAATATAATAAGGCAACAGGGAAAGCTAACGGCACACTCAGTTGCTTAAGCAGAGGTATCAGCAGGCAGAAGGAGGAACGATTGCCCAAGTTGCAGAGGTCACTGTGTTCACTTCTGTAGGTCATTCAACCGAAATGATAAAGAGGATGGAACAACTCCTTTGAGGAAGGCTAAAGAGCTTCGGGCTCTTCAGCCCAGATGAGAGACAGCTGAAGGGAAATATGCTAGAGCTCTATAAAATATTTGACGCAGCAGCATTAAGTGAGGAGGGATGCAAGGGATAGCATGACTTTTTTATATTAACAGGCAATCTGCCAGAAATGAGGAGATGCAAATTCCAAGAATGGCAAGACGAGGACTGTACGTCGATAGATCACATATTGGATATTTATGGGGGAAGTTCCCTACTTTTGAACTAAATGGAGCCCGCCTAATCAAAATTGTTTGCAATATTTGCAAGTAAGACATTACTGTGATACTTTATGTAGGAAATACCCTAGAGGGGGGGGGGGTTAAGATGACTGATTTTGGGGACATTATTTTGAAATTGCAACCAGAATTAATCCTTTGTCTAGGGGGGATATTTAGCAGTGGCGGCTAGCGCTGAAAAAGTGGCTAGCCATCGTTGCGGAATTTTGAACCCAGATATTCAGTGCCAGGGCCATATTTGGCCACCAGCAATGAATATCTGAGTTGGCCAGATAGAGCATTAACTAACCAGCTAGTGGCAATATTCAGCCACTAGCCAGTTATCCTCGGGTGCAGCCTTCACTCTGCCCCTGGAACACCCTGACACTAGTCAGCTAGCTTTGGGGCATTTAGTGGTGGCTGTAGAGATGCAAGTTTGCAGTAAATGCAATATAAGATTTTACATAAGGTGCATATCACAAGGGAAAAGGGGGAAAAGATGCATTTATGGGAAGATAAAAATAGAGTGAAATAAGGGAGAGGCAACTACAAACACGCCATGGAGAATGGGGTTGGCTGAATTACAATGAAATATTCTGTAGAAGGATGGAGGGGGAAAAATCTTATTCTGTGGAAAAAAATATATTGACCTTTGGATGAGATAAATGGAAAGGAAGGGGAAGGCTACAACAGGCCATTCTCCTGGTCCTTTTTGGGCCCAGGCTGTCCTGGAGGGTCCCCTGCACAATAACAGATAGTGTCAGGTCAAAAGGATACGTGCTACAGGTTTAGAAATGCACCCTGCCCCTACCAGGACACAAGTAAGTTTAAATAGCTTTGTTCCATCTGTGGAGCAGAACTTCCCAAACCTGATGCCCCAAGAAGGTGATTAACAAGCCAACATAGAGCCAAAGTAGCGGGTCCCTTACAGGGCCATCTCCTACCCTGGTTAGACTACACCACATATCATCTTTGCTAGCAGTTTATCAGAGAGCTAGGGATACACAAATGTTGTATGGAGGGCTTTAAAGACAGGTTCAGGATCCTTAATCAGGGTCTGTCCCATAGTACTTCTTTGTGAAATGCTTCATTCGCAGTGAGGCACAAGAAGGTAGTTCAGGACAAGTTTAAGGCGAAACTGGGACTGGTCCAGATCGCAGGCTTATTCTCATATCACCATTTCAAAACTCAATTGTGTTCCCTTTCATAGTTCTCCCTAGTAGGAACCAAATAAGTTATGATTAGGCCACACCTTGTCCTACTTGGCAGGTAAATCAGTCAACAAATACTTGCCACCTGATTTGTTCTAGGTAAAGTACGCCATATTTAGCAGTTCAGTCAGCCTTTTAAAGGACTGTGGGAGGTGTTGGTCATGCCAAAGGCAGACATTGACTCAGTTTTCTGCCTATTACCCATCCACTTGGATAGTTTTCACATGCTAGGTTTTAAGTTCCAAGGTCAATATTACATAGACAAATGCATTCCAAAGGTTTAAGTTTTATGTGCATACTTTGAAACCTTCAGCATTTTCATCCACTGGATGGCAGCACATTTTTCAGAAAATAACAACATAGTTCAGTACCTCAATGACATCCTGCTCATGGACCTAGTGGAAATAGAATAAGGTTAGCAGACATTCATTATTTTTGGGCATTGTCACAGATTTTGTGGTAGAATCCCTGACTCCATTGCCTATAATCACCTCCTGTCCCCGATTTTCAGTGGGTCAAAGGCAGGGACCAACATCAGAATTTAGCTAACCTCAGCAGCACAAGACAGGGTACTGTGTAGCAGCCCTCTTTTAATAAGTGTTATTTCCCTCCCCACACCCACCCACCCCTGGGATAATCATAGCTTTATAGGTACTTACACATCTTAAAAGACAGGAGGTGCTTTCAGGTGAAGCTCATTACACAAATCAGTCATACACTAAGGACTTGAGCACTTTTCAAATCATTTAGAATCCCTTCAGCAAAGGCTTCAACGATCCTGTGAGCAGTGAGTGAGAATCAGCTGTGCCTACTTAGTTGGGAACTGTGTGTGAGAGAGAACTGCAGCCAATCTGAGCACTTTTCAAATCATTTAGAATCCCTTCAGCAAAGGCTTCAACGATCCTGTGAGCAGTGAGTGAGAATCAGCTGTGCCTACTTAGTTGGGAACTGTGTGTGAGAGAAAACTGCAGCCAATCTGAGCACTTTTCAAATCATTTAGAATCCCTTCAGCAAAGGCTTCAACATCCTGTGAGCAGTGAGTGAGAATCAGCTGTGCCTACTTAGTTGGGAACTGTGTGTGAGAGAGAACTGCAGCCAATCTGAGCACTTTTCAAATCATTTAGAATCCCTTCAGCAAAGGCTTCAACGATCCTGTGAGCAGTGAGTGAGAATCAGCTGTGCCTACTTAGTTGGGAACTGTGTGTGAGAGAGAACTGCAGCCAATCTGAGCACTTTTCAAATCATTTAGAATCCCTTCAGCAATGGCGCGCCCGCGCCTTGCGGGCCCGCGCCTGAGGGCCTCGCAAGAGGGCCCTTTGGCGTGGCCCTCAGGCGGTGGACCGTGCGGGACCCACTATCTGCTGCTATATGATTATTCTATATGCTCATTCTGTTCAGCGGTATGCTGTTTGTAGTTAATGTAAGGTAATGTAATGTAAGTTATGTACTGTGTTCCCTGTTTGTACTCCTAGTGTTTTGTTGTGATGTAATGATAATGCAATGTATGTTTCCCTCACCTTTGTTTAACTCTGTGCTGTATTAACCGCTTTGATTGAAGGAAAAGGCGGGATACAAAACATGTTAAATAAATAAATTAATTAATTAAACTTCAGGTGAACAAGGTATATTAAACGTATTAGGTACAGTTTTATTGGTATAAATACCCATAGCAACCCCTAGTAAGTAAGAACTTAAAGATCTAGACACAAACTTAAAACTAAGATGCAGACAGCAGTCCAGCAGCGGGATGGGGGCTTTCCAGTCTTTTGCATTGAGTGTCACATGTATGATTTTCTCCCAGTTGGTGAGAGGTCTTACGTGTGCACTAGGTGCAAGGAGCTCTTTGCTCTCAGGGAACAAGTCCGTTCTCTAGAAGCTAAAGTAGCAGACTTGGAAAACATAAGACAGACAGAGAGGTACATAGACGAGAACTACAGGGATATAGTCCTGAAGTCCCACCTCCAGTCTGGCAGCACCCCTGTTGCCATGGAGGAGAGAGGTCACGTGACAGGAGAGCATCACCCTGGTGTGGCAGGAAGTGATCCTGTAACTAGGACCTGTCCTCCAGGTGATGTAAAACCCTCTTGCACCGAGGAAGTTTCTCCAGGGCCATGTGCTCATGAGGGAAGGGTTAGGACAGCCTTTATAGTTGGTGATTCGATCATTAGGCATGTAGATAGCTGGGTGGCTGGTGGACGTGAGGATCACCTGGTAACATGCCTGCCTGGTGCGAAGGTAGCGGACCTCACGCGCCACCTAGATAAGGTCTTAGATAGTGCTGGGGAGGAGTCTGCTGTCTTGGTACACGTCGGTACCAATGACATAGGAAAATGTGGTAGGGAGGTTCTGGAGGCAAAATTTAGGCTTTTAGGTAGGAAGTTGAAATCCAGAACTTCCATGGAAGCATTCTCCGAAATGCTTCCTGTTCCACACGCAGGACCCAAAAGGCAGACAGAGCTCCGGAGTCTCAATGCGTGGATGAGACAATGGTGCAGAGATGAGGGTTTTGGATTTGTTAGGAACTGGGGAAAGGAGGGGCTCTTCCGAAGGGATGGGCTTCACCTTAACCGGGATGGAACCAGGCTGCTGGCATTAACCTTTAAAAAGGAGATAGAGCAGCTTTTAAACTAGATATTAGGGGAAAGCCGACAGTCGCCCAAGAGCGGATGGTTCGGAAGAATGTATCTTTGAAGGATACTACCAAAAGCAGAGAGGTTCCACAAAAGAGTAAAGTAGCCCAAATGCCCTCAAGTATGGAGCAGACAGAGCTTAAAGATCCCAAATTAATCATGTCTAACAGACAAATTAATATGGATAAAATACATTCTCTCAAATGCTTGTATGCAAATGCTAGAAGTCTAAAAAATAAGATGGGAGAGTTAGAATATATAGCACTAAATGAAAGGTTAGATATGATTGGAATATCAGAGACATGGTGGAAGGACGATAACCAGTGGGACACTGTGATACCTGGGTACAAACTATATCGTAATGATAGAGCTGATCAAATTGGTGGAGGGGTTGCTCTCAATGTTAGAGAGGGCATTGAGTCAGAAAGGATTAAAGTTTTGCAGGAAACAAAATCTGCTGTAGAATCTATATGGATTGAAATTCCATGTAAAAGGGGGAAGGCAATGGCAGAGGGGGGGGAACTATCGAGCGCCTGGCCAGAATGACCAAATGGATGATGAAATGCTCAAAGAAATCAAGGAAGCTAACAAAAGTTACAGCACAGTAATAATAATGGGTGATTTCAACTACCCCGGTATCGACTGGGTCAGTGTCACGTCAGGACATGCTAGGGAGATAAAGTTCCTAGATGAAATAAATGACTGCTTCTTGGAGCAGCTGGTTCATGAACCAACCTGAGGGGAAGCCATATTAGACCTAATCCTTAGTGGAACACCAGATCTAGTGCAAGAGATAAGGTTGTTGGGGCCACTTGGTAATAGTGATCATAGCATGATCGCCTTTGATTTAATTAGTGGAGGAGGGTTAGTAAGGAAATCCACAGTACTACCTTTTAACTTTCGAAAGGGAGACTATGATAAAATGAGGAAAACAGTCAAGAAAAAACTAAAAGGAGCAGTTGCAAAGGTTAAAGACGTACATCAGGCTTGGCTGTTGTTAAAAAATACTATCCTGGAAGCCCAGACCAGCTGTATTCCACGCTTTAAGAAAAGTGGAAAGAAGTCCAAAAAACTGCCAGCATGGTTTAAAGTTGAGGTCAGAGAGGCTGTTGTTGCCAAAAAAGCATCTTTCAGGAAATGGAAAAAAGAGCCAAACGACGAAACCTGGAAACAGCACAAGCACTGGCAAGTCAAATGCAAGGCATTGATAAGGCAGGCAAAGGGAGAATTTGAGAAGAAGCTTGCTGCAGAAGCAAAAACGCGAAGTAAAGACCTTTTCAAGTACATTCGTAGCAAAAAACCTGTGAGAGAGTCAGTTGGTCCATTAGATGATAAAGGGGTTAAAGGAGCACTAAGAGGCGACAAGGCGATAGCGGAGAGACTGAACGAATTCTTTGCTTCAGTCTTTACTGAGGAAGATGTAGGGATGTTACCCATGACTGAAGTGGTATTTAAAGGTGCAGAAGAATTGAAGGAAATATCGATACATCGAGAAGATGTATTACCACTATTAGATAAGCTGAAGAGTAGCAAATCACCTGGGCCTGATGGTATACATCCAAGGGTATTGAAAGAACTGAAATATGAGATTGCAGACCTGCTATTAGTAATCTGTGAACTATCATTAAAATCATCTCTAATACCTGAAGATTGGAGGATCGCCAATGTAACACCAATTTTTAAAAAGGGTTCCAGGGGTGATCCGGGAAGCTACAGACCGGTGAGCCTGACGTCAATACCGGGAAAAATGATAGAAACCATCATAAAGAATAAAATTACTCAGCATGTAGATAGTCATGAACTAATGAGAGACAGCCAACATGGCTTTAGACAAGGAAGATCTTGTCTTACTAATCAGTTATGTTTTTTTGAAGGAGTGAATAATCAGGTGGACAAAGGTGAGTCGGTTGATATTGTGTATCTGGACTTTCAGAAAGCCTTTGACAAGGTCCCTCATGAGAGACTTTTGGCAAAACTAAAGAGTCATGGGATAGGAGGCAGTGTACTATTGTGGATCAGGAACTGGTTAAAAGATAGAAAGCAGAGGGTAGGGCTAAATGGCCAATTTTCCCAATGGAGAAAGGTGAATAGTGGTGTACCCCAGGGATCTGTGCTGGGTCCGCTGCTTTTTGACATATTCATAAATGACCTGGAAAGTGGAATAACGAGTGAGGTTATCAAATTTGCAGATGACACAAAACTATTTAAAGTTGTTAAAACCCAAGAGGATTGTGGAAAATTGCAAGAGGATCTTGATAAATTGGAAGACTGGGCATCAAAATGGCAGATGAAATTTAATGTGGACAAGTGCAAGGTTATGCACCTAGGGAAGAACAACCCAAACTATGGTTACACGATGCAAGGTTCCACATTAGGAACCACCACCCAGGAAAAAGATTGTGGATACCATGTTAAAACCCTCGGCCCAGTGTGCAGCAGCGGCCAAGAGAGCAAATAGAATGCTAGGTATGATAAGGAAAGGAATGGAAAATAAAACAAAGGATATTATAATGCCTCTATATCGTTCCATGGTGAGACCGCACCTTGAATATTGTGTGCAATTCTGGTCGCCGTATCTTAAAAAGGATATAGAGTTATTAGAAAAGGTTCAGAGAAGAGCCACCAAAATGGTAAAGGGGATGGAAGGATACTCCTATGAAGAAAGGCTAAAAAGGTTAGGGCTCTTTAACCTGGAAAAGAGACGGCTGAGGGGAGATATGATAGAAGTCTATAAATTAATGAGCGGAGTGGAACGGGTAAACGTAGATTGATTGTTTACCTTATCAGAATATAGAAAGACTAGGGGACATGCAATGAAGCTACAGGGTAAACTATTTAAGACTAATAAAAGAAAATATTTTTTCACTCAACGTGTAATCAAACTCTGGAATTTGTTACCGGAGGATGTAGTAAAGGCTGTTAGTGTAGCTGGGTTTAAAAAAGGTTTGGACAAGTTCCTGGAGGAAAGGTCCATAAGCCATTATTAAGAAGGGACCCAGGATATCAATGCTTGAACCAATACAAGCATTGTGGAACCTGTGTCCCTTGGGGAAACTGCTAGGTACATATGACCTAGATTGGCCACTGTTGGAAACAGAATACTGGGCTTGATGGACCTTGGTCTGACCCAGTATGGCATATCTTATGTTCTTATGGTAGCCTACATCAATCGGCAAGGCGGCACAGGGAGTGCGGCGCTAGAGGCCGAGATGGACCAGTTGTTGGCCTGGGCCAAACTAAATCTGGAGGCCATCTCAGCACAGCATGTCGCAGGAGTGGATAATGTGGAGGCAGATTACTTGAGTCGCCGCAAGGTGGAACCAGGCGAATGGGCGCTTCATCCAGATGTCTTTGCTCTAATAGTGGCGTGCTGGGGGATGCCAATTATGGATCTGATGGTAACCTTTGAACCAGCAAAAGTGGCTCAGTTTTACAGCAGACGGCGAGAGCGGATGTTGGAGGGGCTTGACGCTCTGATGCTGCAGTAGCCTGTAGAGGGGCTCGTCTACGTGTTTTTGTTGTGGGCCCTCATCAGACGGGTGGTGCAGCGCATAGAGAGGCACCGAGGTCTAGTGGTTCTGGTGGCGTCAGACTGGCCGAGGCAGCCATGGTATGCAGATCTGGTTCAGTTGCTGGTAGACAGTCCATGGCGGCTCCCAGTGCAGGAGGATCTGTTGCTTCAGGGACCGCTTTGCATGCCTCAGGTGGATCGATTCTCGCTTACGGCTTGGCTCTTGAAAGGGCGAGGCTGAGAGCCAAGGGTTATTCAGCGGCAGTCATTTCTACTTTGCTGAAGTCAAGGCACTCTTCTATCTCCTTAGCTTATGTGCGGGTCTGGCGTATTTTTACGGCCTGGTGTGCGGACCGAGAGATTTGTCCTTCAGCGGCGTCCATTTCACAGATCCTTTCATTTTTTGCAGGATGGTTTGGAGAAAGGGCTGGCGGCCAGTTCTTTGCGGGTGCAATTGGCAGCGATCTTGTGCTACTGAGGCAAGGTTCAAGGTGAGGTCTTGGGGGCACACGCAGACGTGAAGAGGTTTTTGCGGGCCGTGTTGTTACTCAGGCCGCCTCGTCGGTGTGCGGTTCCTACGTGGGACCTGAATTTGGTTTTGGAAGCGTTGGTCGGTGCTCCCTTTGAGCCGTTAGGTAAGGCATCTCTGAAGGATTTGACGCTGAAGATGATTTTCCTGGTAGCCATATGTTCAGCTCGCAGGATTTTGGAGTTGCAGGCCTTGTCCTGTAGGGAACCGTTCCTAACATTTTTGAATCAGAAGGTGGTGCTCAGGACAGTTCCCGCGTTCTTCCCAAGGTGGTTTCGGTTTTTCACATCAACCAGACTGTTTCGTTGCCGGTCTTCTCCGGAAAGAAGATGGAGGCATTGGGAGGTAGACTACATTTGTTGGATGTTCATCGGGTGCTGAAGCGGTACCTCCATAGGTCTGCGGCCTTCCATAAGTCGGATCGTTTATTTGTGCTGTTCGGCGGTCCGCGCAAGGGGGAGGCTGCGACTAAAGTGTCTATTGCCAGGTGGTTGAAGGAGGCAATTGCAGCGGCATATATCTTAAAGGGTAGGCTGGTGCCCAAGGGTCTTGGAGCACATTCGACTAGAGCTCAGGTGTCTTCCTGGGCCGAGTTTAGCTTGGTGCCACCTGTAGAGATTTGTAAGGTGGCGACTTGGTCATCCTTGAATTCGTTTGTGAAGCATTATAGGCTGGATGGGCAAGCTGCGACGGATGTGCATTTTGGGTCGGCAGTGCTTCAGGCTGCTCTTGCGGGGCCCGCCTGTTGATCTGTACTGCTCTGTTACATCCACTCAGGTTCCGGGACTGGACTAGAGGGATGAAAAGGAAGGTTAAATTAGACTTACCTGCTAATTGTTGTTCCTTGAGGAACTCTAGTCCAGTCCCGGATCCCACCCGGGGTGTTGTTTCAGGTGCAAGTCAGCCTGAAGACTTTGCAAAGCGCAGTGTAACTAAGAGGGAGTTTTCAGACGCGCTGCGGATTTCTCTCTCCCTCTCGCTCTAGAACAGAAGACTTAAAGAGAGAGAGCGAGAGGGAGAGAGAAATCCGCAGCGCGTCTGAAAAGCAGGGAGGGAGCTGCTTTCCTAAGCAGTAATGAGTTTCTTCGCGTAAGATCTTCGACCAGGAGATCTTCGCAGAGGGGTTAGGCTGTTGGAAATGGCATTGAAGTTTATTTTTACGGTTATGTTAAAAAAAAACAAAAGTTGATACTGAGAAAAGAATGTAGGATTTAACTATTTATTTGTTGCTCTGCTGAGTCTGCTTTGTCAATAGGTAATGGCGGGGAGAGGCAGTCCTTGCCTACTTATACCAGTCTCGTCGAAGCGATGACGTGTTTCAGTCTCCATAGCTGCTGGAAGAGGTACACAACTCTCAGGTTCCGGGACTGGACTAGAGTTCCTCAAGGAACAACAATTAGCAGGTAAGTCTAATTTAACCATTTCAATTACCACGGTATTGACTGGGTCAGTGTCACAAGAGGACATGCTAAGGAGACAGGGCCCAATATTGAGCTAGGCTCTTTTTCAAAAGGCTATGCACTGCGTCGGCACATAGCTCTCTATCGACCTCTAACCCAGATATTTAATACCGCGGTGACGGCATTGAATATCCAGGGTTTGCTGCACACAATGGGAACTGCCGAAGCTACCAAAGCAGTAGCGATATTGCATGCTGTCCAGTTAGCTCCTGCGCCTTAAAGATAGACTCCCTATCTGTTTCCACATCCAGTTCAACTTCTCCTGCTGTCCTATAAGTGCATTCACTCTGCATCTCTTCACTACCTTTCCTAACTTATCTCTCCCTACACCCTTCCTTGGGAACTCTGCTATTCTGGCAAATTACTTCTATCTGTGCCCTTCTCTTCTATTGCTAATGCCAGACTTTGATCCTTTCACCTTACTGCTCCTTATGCCTGGAACAAACTACCTGAGTCTGTAAATCAGTCTTCATCTCTGACCCTTTTCAAATCCAGGCTGAAAACTCACCTCTTCGCTGCCACTTTCAGATCTTGATTCGCCTAATCTCCTTTGTGTTTCCTTACCATTCCCCCTAGCTGCATTCCATGTCTACAGCTACTGTGCTGTCTGTCTTGACTAGATTGTAAACTCTGATGAGCAGGGATTATCCCTCATCAGAGACTTTTGGCAAAACTAAAGAGTCATGGGATAGGAGGCAGTGTACTACTGTGGATCAGGAACTGGTTAAAAGATAGAAAGCAGAGGATAGGGCTAAATGGCCAATTTTCCCAATGGAAAAAGGTGAATAGTGGAGTACCCCAGGGATCTGTACTGGGTCTGCTGCTTTTTGACATATTCATAAAGGACCTGGAAAAGGGAATAACAAGTGAGGTTATCAAATTTGCAGATGACACAAAACTGTTTAAAGTTGTTAAAACCCAAGGAGATTGCGGAAAACTGCAGGAGGATCTGGATAAATTGGAAGACTGGGCATCCAAATGGCAGATGAAATTTAATGTGGACAAGTGCAAAGTTATGCACCTAGGAAAGAACAACCCAAACTATGGTTACACGATGCAAGGTTCCACATTGGGAACCACCACCCAGGAAAAAGATTTAGGCGTCATCGTGGATAACATGTTAAAACCCTCCACCCAGTGTGCAGTGGCAGCCAAGAAAGCAAATAGAATGCTAGGTATCATAAGGAAAGGAATGGAAAATAAAACAAAGGATATTACAATGCCTCTGTATCGTTCCATGGTACGACCGCACCTTGAATATTGTGTGCAATTCTGGTCGCCGTATCTTAAAAAGGATATAGCGTTATTAGAAAAGGTACAGAGAAGAGCCACTAAAATGGTAAAGGGGATGGAAGGATACTCCTATGAAGAAAGGCTTAAAAGGTTAGGGCTCTTTAACCTGGAAAAGAGACGGCTGAGGGGAGATATGATAGAAGTCTATAAATTAATGAATGGAGTGGAACAGGTAAACATAGATCAATTGTTTACGCTATCAGAGTATAGAAAGACTAGGGGACATGTAATGAAGCTACAGGGTAAACTATTTAAGAAAAATAAGAGAAAATATTTTTTCACTCAATGTGTAATCAAACTCTGAAATTTGTTACCGGAGGATGTAGTAAAGGCTGTAAGTGTAGCTGGGTTTAAAAAAGGTTTGGACAAGTTCCTGGAGGAAAGGTCCATAAACCATTATTAAGAAGGGACCCAGGATATCAGTGCTTGACCCAATACAAGCATTGTGGAACCTGTGTCTCTTGGGGATACTGCTAGGTACGTATGACCTAGATAGGCCACTGTTGGAAACAGGATACTGGGCTTGATGGACGTTGGTCTGACCCAGTATGGCACATCTTATGTTCTTATGTTTTACATGTGTCTGTGCAGCACTGCATACATCTTGTAGCGCTATACAAATGAATCAATTAGTAGTAGTAGTATTTGGAAATGATCTTGTCATCATAATGGACAATACGTTGAAACAATCTGCCCTATGTGCAGCGGCAGCCAAAAAAGCAAATAGAATGCTAGGAATCATAAGGAAAGGATTGGAAAATAAAACCAAGGATATTATGATGCCTCTGTATCGTTCTATGGTTCAACTGCAGCTAGAATATTCTGTGCAATTCTGATCACCGTATCTTAAAAAGGATATAGCAGAATTAGAAAAGGTACAGAGAAGAGCCACCAAAATGGTAAAGGCGGTAGAAGGATATTCCTATGAGGAAAAGCTTAAAAGATTAGGACTTTTCAGCTTGAAAAAGAGACGGCCAAGGGGAGATATGATAGAGGTCTATAAATTAATGAATGGAGTGGAATGGTTAAATGTAGAATGGGTGTTTATGCCATCAAAAAGTAGAAAGACTAGGGGACATGCAATGAAGCTACAATGTAACCCATATAAGAGTAACATGAAAAAATATTTTTCACTCAACATGTAATCAAACTCTGGAATTTGTTACCGGAGGATATAGTAAAAACTGTTAGTGTAGCTGGGTTTAAAAATGGTTTGGACAAGTTCCTGGAGGAAATGTCCTTAAACCATTATTAAAGTGTACCTGGGAAATCCACTGCATACCCAGGGACAGGCATTGTGAAACCTGTGTACCTTTTTGGGAACCTGCCAGTTACTTGTGACCTATATTGGCCACCATTGGAAACAGGATGCTGGGCTTA
Organism: Ichthyophis bannanicus; assembly: GCA_033557465.1. Lineage (NCBI taxonomy): Eukaryota > Metazoa > Chordata > Amphibia > Gymnophiona > Ichthyophiidae > Ichthyophis > Ichthyophis bannanicus. The sequence continues at coordinate 651,794,459 of CM066033.1, read as the reverse complement.
CATAGAAACATGAAGGCAGAAAAAGACCACATAGCCTATCTAATCTGCCCTTCCATATCAACCACTACAACAGTTTCCTTTTTCCCTTTAGAGATCCTCTGTGTTTGTCCCATACTTTTTTGAATTCAGATACTGTTGTGATCTCTATCACCTCCACTGGGAGACTATTCTACGCATCTACCACTCTTTCTGTAAAGAAATATATCTGTATATTGCTCCTGAGTCTATCACCTTTCACTCTCATCCTGTGTCCACTCGTAGCAGAGCTCACTTTCAATCAAAAGAGGCTCTCCTCCTGTGCATTTATGCCATGGAGGTATTTAAACATCTCAATCATATCACATCTATCCCGCCTTTCCTCTAAAGTATACATATTAAGATCCTTAAGTCTGTCCTCATAAGCTTTATAATGAAGACCACCCTCTGTACCAACTCCAACCTGCTTATATCCGTTTGAAGGTGCGGTCTCCAGAACTGCACACAATACTCCAAATGAGTTTGCACCAAAGACCTAAACAGAGGCATTAACACCTCCTTTTTTCTGCTGGCCTGGCCATTCCTCTCCCTATGCACCCAAGCATCCTTCTAGCTTTTACCATCACATTTTCTACCTGTTTAGCTACTTTAAGATCATCAGACACAATCACACCTAGGTCCCACTCTTCTATATTGCTCCCTTGGATTGCTGCAGCCCAATTGCATTTTTTAAAATTAAATCTCAGCTGCCAAATTCCAGACCATTCTTCAAGTTTAACTAGATCCCTCCTCATGTTATCTACACCTTCCTGGGTGTCTACTCTGTTGCAGATTTTGGTATCATCCACAAAGAGGCAAACCTTACCCGACAGCCCTTCCGCAATATCACTAACAAAGATGTTAAAAAGAATCGGCCAAGGACAGATCCCTAGGGCACACCACTGGTAACCTCCTCCTCCTCAGAGTGAGCTCTCTTTACCTGTACCCTTTGTCACCTTCCACTCAACCAGTTTCTAACCCAAGCATTAACTTTAGGGTGCATCCCTAGTGTGCTCAGTTTGTTTATAAGTAGTGTGGTAAGGAGAGGGCAGCCCAGCCTGGAGAAACAAAGAGAACAGGGACTTTTTCCTCTTTGCGGGGGATGGGTGCACCTGAACACATATACCAAACTAAAGGCAGTAAGAGAAACCACAGCTGTAGAGCTAGGCTAAAGCCCCACCCAGACTCCATAGCAACCCGGGGTAAGGATAGGAGTTACATGGGGGTGGAGTCAGAAGGGGGAGGTGCCCTGCTCTGCGTTTAAGTTTGAGCAAACAGAAAAGAGAAAAGACAAGCCAGAGAAGGGAGGCAAGCCAAGCAAGCAAGGCAAGGAAGCCAAGGAGGCCACGGAGAGCCCGGACAAGAACAAAGCTAGCCAGCGCTGCAGCCAAGAGAGCAGCAGACAACACTCCCAGGAGAGGACCAAACACAGTGGCAAGAGGGAGAGAGACAGAAGGTTGGTGGTGGAGAAGCCAAGGCAAGAGAGCTCATACTCCTCTGAAGAAAGGTGTGTCTTCAGGCAGAGGAAACCTCGGATAGCTGAGAGGAAATTCTACAATGATTCCCTGACTAGCTCTGAGGCAGAGATAGCTACAGCCAGCAGAAACTCCAGCCATGAAACTCCCACAGTAAAACTCCAAGGTAGGAGAAAGAAACCAGAGAGAGCTAATGTTTGTATCTCTTGCTCAGATTCTGAGGAGAGGATTATATCTGGAAAAACCCAGAACAGAAGGAAGGGGTTTTTAAAGAAAGCTGAACAAGGAAATCCTGCTAGGGTTCTGCCAAAGGAAGGGAAGGCAGTATAGTGGGATAGGCTGTTTAAGCTTTTAAAAGACATTAACCAAAAAGTACCTGAGCAGTTCCAAGATTCCCCAGCAGCCAGCTCAGAAGAAAGCATGGAAGTGGATGATAGGGAGAGTGACCAGGAATCCACATGTTCTGAGATGGAGTGTGCTGTATGCATTGGTGCTAATTGAAAGAAACCAAAATAGTGGGCAAGAATTAAGGAAGCTGTTATCAGTTTGGCATAGCTGAAAGCAAGAAAGAAAAGGGAAAAGGAATCCTATGCTGAAGCAATAAGATTCTTTCCTACAGAAAAGTGGTTAGAGCAATCAAGTCTGTGCTAGACAGCTGAAACTGTTTAATTGCAAGCAGCAAGGAGAGAGCTGGCAGCACCGCTGATCTTGATTGTGTGTTGCATCTACATGTTCCTGTGTTAACCCTAAAGCAAGAAGCCTCTTAAAGGAAAAGGGGAAAAGAAGCTATTGTAAATAATTCCACTGAAACACTGTTTTCATGTTCTTTAATTTGGAGAAGTTTATCCTTGTTTCTTTTTGCTGAGAGTGAAAGTTTCTTTAAGGACTGTAACCAAGTTGGTTTAAACAGAACCCAATAAAATTCCTGTGTGCTTTAAACATCTAGTTGGCTTTACTTTGAGTTCACAACTACACCTTTGGAACAAAGGAATACAAGATGGACTCCCGTCCCTACTAGGCAACCGCCTAGGAGGGGCGCGAGCGCCACAGTAGCCTGTATGGAACAGTGTTAAAGGTTTTACTAAAATCTAAATACACCACATCTAGGACTCTCCCTCGGTCCAGCTCCCTGGTCACCCAGTCAAATCAATCAAATTTGTCTGACAAGACCTGCCTCTGGTGAATCAATGCTGCCTCGGATCCAGTAATCCATTTGACTCCAGAAACCTCATCATTTTCTCTTTCAGCAGTGCTTCCAATAATTTACTTACCACCGAGATTAAATTAACCGGCCTGTAGTTTTCAACTACATCCTTACTTCCGCTTTTGTGTAAAGGCACCACATGAGCCTCTCTCCAGTCCTTTGGCACCACTCCTGACTCTAACGAGGCATTGAAAAGGTCAGTCAGTGGAGCTGCTAGAACGTCCCCAAGTTCCCTCAGTATTCTCAGGTATATCCCATCTGGTCCCATCATGTTGTCTACTTTAAGTTTAGCTGGTTTCTCACAAACAGTCTTCTGGAAATTGTTCAAGATGCCCCTCACTTCTGTTCCTGTTTGTGGGTGTTTTCTGAGGTCCTGCTACTGGTTCTTCATCTGTGAACACAGAACCAAAATATTTGTTAAGCAATTCAGTTTTATCCTCATCAGCTTCTACATATTCCTTCCCTTCACCCTTCAGTCTGACAATACCACTTTTGCCCTTCCTCTTCTCACTAAAATATCTGAAAAATGTCTTATCCCCCATTTTATTGCATTGGTTATTTCCTCCTCTTTCTAAATCTTTGTTTTCCTGACTACTTTGCTAGCTTCTCTAAGTTTTTCCATAGATGCCTGTCTTCCTCTCTCTGTGATCTCTTGTATTTCATGAAGACCTCCCTCTTATTTTTACCGTTTCAGCTACTCCTTTTGAAAATCATAGCGGTTTTCTTTTCTTTTTATCTTTATTTACCATTCTAACAAAAAGGTTGGTTGCCCTTTAAAATATCCACTTTTCAGTTTTGCCCACTGTTTTTCTACATCCCCCAGCTGTTCCCATCCCAGCTTGATGGACTTTGGTCTGACCCAATATGACATTTTTATGTTCTTCTGTAAGTGCATGGGGGAGGAAAGAAGATGGGATGGTGGTGAGATGAAGGCTAGGTTGATTGGTGAGGAGTATTAAAGAACAGAAAAAGGGGGAAAGGGAGAGCTGAAGGCTAAATTGCTGTGGATGCAAAGAAGGAAGATGGGAGGAATGGAAAGCTGAAGGTTAAGGAGAGGGAGGAAAGGAGAATGGAGTACAGGGATGTGAGAGAGAAGGAAGGGGTGGTTAGGTGAGTAAGGAATGTGTATGGAAACAAAGGGAAAGGTTGAAAGAGAGAGCTGAAGCAATAGAATAGAGATTTAATGGAAGGAGAGATTGGCAAAGGGAAAATTGAAGAAGGGAGGACTGGAAATAAAAATGAAGGTGGGAAGAAAAGAGGGATGGAAGAGAAAGATGAGGGAATGAAAGCAGGATAAAAAGAGATGAGGGAAGGCAGGGGGTGTACTGTATGTGCAAAGGAGCATCTTCACATATGGTATGAGTGGAGGGCAGTAAGGGAGAGATTGTGTGAGCGATGGGGAGAGATTGTGTGTGTGTGATAGGAGGGGAGTAAGGTATGTATATGTGAACGCTGGAGAAGGATTATCAGTATATGTTAGCTAGCTGGGCATGAACTATATGTAGGAGTAATGTGAAATGAAATGTGTTTGAGAAGGAGGAAATGGGAAGAACAGATGGGTGTGATAAATACCATGAGATAAAGAGGAACCAAGTAGAAAAGAAAACAAAAAAAAGAAACGGGATGTGAGAATGATATCAGCAAGAAAATAAAGGGGCAGTGGGACAAACATTAAGAAGAAAGTCTGAGAGAATGGAATGTATAAGAAGAAAACAAAAATAAATAAATAAATCAATTATGGTGAGGGAAATGTAGAAAACTGGAAATTGAATAAATAGGGAAAACATTAAAGCGTTAAAATACAATGTATAAATAAAAAGAATAAAGAAAACACATGAAAGTAATTGAAATGGGATCAGAAGAAAGGAACAAGAAAGCGTCTGAGGAGAATAAAAGCAAGAACTACAAAGGTTTAAAAACATTTTATTGCAATTGTTGGCTTAGGTCCTGGGCAAATACAGTACTTGCATTCCTGGGTATAGAGTCTGACTCGGTGAAGATGGTGTCTCATTTACCCAGCTCCATATTCAAGGAGATGATGCTTTGGGACAGATTCAGTCTTCAGTAGGGCGCTATTGGTCCCCTTGGGCAGGGTATTTCTCTGCAGGATGGTTAGGGCTAGGTCTCTAGAATATGCTGCCACCACAATTTCATGCACATGACATAGGCCATCAGGGAGCATCTTCACATATGGTGGTCCTTCCTGAGGCATTACAACAGTGTGTCTGTATGGCAAGGTGCTCCAGTCTCCAGCAGGGACCAGGACCTTAATTCAGATGAATTGGGGGAAAACGTTTTAATATCTACTGCCAGGGATTCTGGTGCACAGCACCATGGTCATTCAGTTGGGTGAAGGCAGGAGTGACCAGAAACATAACTTTCCTAGAGCTCTTCCCAACTGTAGTGATCCTTGCAAACGAGTTCAGCAGGAAGATAGTGTTCAGGGAGCAAACTCTGCTGGAAGACGTTTGGTGGCATGAGAGAGTGCAGCATGGGAATACTGAGTAAATCAGTGTCCTTGGGAACTTGGAGAACCTATAAGAGTGAATATAATGCAGCAGGCAGAATAACAAAGAGTGGATTGGATCATGGCCAAGTTCCAGAAGGTGCGATGGTAGCATATATCATGCAGGCCAAGGACAAGGGCCTAGTCAAGGAGACTGTATCAGCACATAATGGGATTTGATCTTTTGCTAAATTATTGGGATGGAAGGACCTCTTCAGAAGTTCATCATCAGATGGTTATTCAAAGGTGGGCAAGGAATGAGGGGCCCAAACAGACTGGGAGGTGCACATCAGCAGATGATTGAATTGAGCATGCTGTGCCATGCAATTTTTGTTCTGAGTGTGAGGACACCTTTTTCAGACTTGCTTTTTCACTATCATTCTTAGGAGTCTTGCAGATCAGCTAGTTTATTTATTGATTCAACAGGTTTTTTATACTGCTTTATCATTTCAGTCAAAGTGGTTTACAATGTAACTTAAACTTGGTAATGTGCAGTATCTTTATCTTTATCTTTATTTAAAAACTTATTATACCGCCTAAACCGAAAGGCATACAGCGGTGTACAATAAAACAAAAGGCTACTGGGGAAACAGAAAAGAATGCCAATTATTCACAAAAGAGACAGCAAAGGATAGAATGAAAAAATCAGAGAAAAAGACCAATCAACTGTGGGCGGGAAGGGAAGGGATATCAAAAGCGGTACAAAAGAGGTGAGTCTTGAGAGAGGCCTTGAAAGTGCCGAAGGATGATTCCAGACGTAAAGCTAAGGGGAGAGAATTCCAAAGGCGGGGGCCGAGGAAAAAGAAAGCAGAAGAGCGTGTTGATTCAAGACGAGCCCTGGAAGGAGGTGGAAGAAAAAGACGGTTAGCGTGAATCGACCGAAGAGTTCTAGAGGGACAGTGAAAGTGGACCAGGTCAGAGAGATAAAGAGGAACGCCAGTGTGCAAAGCCCTATGGACAAAAATCAGAACCTTATATTGAATGCGGAAAGGAATAGGCAGCCAGTGTAAGCGAATAAGAAGAGGAGTGATATGAGCTGTGCGAGAGGAGTTGGTCAGAAGACGAGCAGCGCTATGGTGGACCAGTTGAAGACGACGAAGCTGAGAAAGAGGAAGGCCGGCCAGAGAAGCGTTACAATAGTCTAAACGAGAAACTACGAGAGAAAGAAGAAGTGTAGTCAAAGAGGAGAAAGAAAGGAAAGGTCGGACAGCATGAAGTCGACGCAGTGTATAGAAAGAACGCTGAACAATAGAAGAAACGTGATCTTTAAAAGTTAAAGCCGAATCCAGGGTAACACCAAGGTATCGCATAGATGAAACAAGAGGAATAGGCCCAGCAGACAGAGAAGGGGTGAGGGTGGGAAGGGGAGCACCAGCAGTGAACCAGATGGCGGAAGTCTTAGACAGATTGACGTGCAAAAAGTTCTCAGAAAACCAGGAGGAAACAGCAGAAAGACAGGCATTGAGGGGACCGATATCAGGGGAAAGAGGGCAAGTGTGGTAGAGAAGAATGATATCATCTGCGTAATAATACGCAGAGATACCGTGCTGTTGGATAAGTAAAGCAAGAGGGGCCAGAAAAATGTTAAACAACAGAGGGGCTAATGCAGAACCCTGAGGGACACCACAAGGCAGAGGTGAAGGAGAAGACAAAGTAGAACCTGATAAGACTGAGAACGACCGATCGAAAAGAAAGGAGTGAAACCAGCGAAGAACCGAACCAGAAAGACCAATAGAATGAAGCCTTAGGAGAAGAGTACGGTGATCAACAACATCGAAAGCGGCAGAGAGATCAAGTGAGACAGCCAAAGAGATAGAACCATGATCGTGGGCAACGTGCAATTCGTTAAGAAAAGAGATGAGAATAAACAGGGACATTGATAACTTGGGTTTTTCTGAGGCAATGGAGCGTTACGTGACTCGCCCAAGGCCACAAGGCGTGCTAGTGAGAATCAAACCCTGATCTCTTGGCTCCTAAGCCAATGCTTTAACCATTAGACTAGTTGGTGATAATGTCAAAGAATGATACTAGCACAGATGGCCTACTTGATGGCAATGTGGTCTTGTTTGAGGACAAAGTTCAGGTGAAGAATCACAAGTCTAAAAAGGACCAGGAAGGTGCAACTGGTGCTATGATCAGCACCATTTATTAGCTGCCCTATCAGCAATGGGTGGGCCTATTTTGTGCTCAGGCCTGGAGGGGGAAAGAACATGAGGATAAAGCCCCCATCTCCAGATTACATTTCATGGCAGTTTTCAGTAAGGTGCTTAATGCACTTTGTCTGAAACCTAGCACCTTAGAGGCACAAGCCTACCACATAGATGTGGCATCAGAGGCATCTCACTGGGACTTACCCAGAGCCATCATCCAGCAGATGGAAATCCTCAGTATATTTGCCTCATTGACACAACCATCAGGGTGTGCCTTTGCTGGCATCTCTCTAACAGCTCTGTCCAGTTGTTCCTAATTCCAGGTGCAGAACTGTCTCAAGAGGTAGGTTACTCCTATGTTCTATGAGCTGGCAGGAGGATGATGGAGCCAGGTGTATGGACCACATCTGTGGACTAACAGAGGCATTTGAATGGTATGGCACAGGAAGCAGGGCATATGTCGTCACCTATTGCTGCCCACAATAATGCAGCTAATGGAGAGACAAGTATGGCTAATAGTAGTGATCTTTCATTTAAGAGACAACAACTTCAGTAAAATGCCAAAAATAGCCCTCTTAAGAGCTATATTTATTTTAGCTGTATTTATATCCTGCTTTTCACTGGGTCAAAGTGGTCAATTGGGAGATACATTTAACATGAGGGGATATGACACACATATGCTAATACTTACAGGGAACATGGGCAATGGAGGGTTAAGTGGCTTGCCCAAGACCACAAGGAGTGCCTATAGGACTAGAAATCCCAGTCCCTCTGGCCTGAGATTGCTGTCCCCAGGTGGGACTTGATCCCCTGGCCCTCTGGCCTGAAGTACCTTGTCCTAACCCACTAGGCCACTCCTCCCCCTATAAAGACAGCATATCCATTGGTGAGGTCTATATTTTCAGACATGGTCCCACGGCCTATCTAGCACAGCAAGAAACAGTTTGACTGACCCCACAGGAAAGATAACAAGCAAACTAGTGACTTTATTCTCCAGACAGATGGAAATACCATCCAAAATCAGCTGATGACTGTATATTCTATGAGATCATACCCAGTGGATGGTGCACACCCGTCAGATGTTAGGAACAACATGGCAAGACTCAACTTCAGGGCTGCAGCTTCATTGGAGGGTATAGGGACAAGTATAGCCACTGCCCCTAGATTGTGGTGAATGCCTAAGCCTCAAGGAAGGGGGGTGAGGTCCAAGAAGCGGGGGTAACCGAAAGATAGAGGAAGGAAGGAGGCAACCATCACCTGCCTTACCGGGTGGAGCTGCTAAGACACTGTACTCCTTTGTAACTACAGTTAACATGGGGTGCTGAATAGAGAGGAGATAAGACAAGCTGGAAAGCTGGCAGCATAGACAGCCCACAGGAAGTGTGCTGCCAACTGCTGAGGCTCTGTCTTAAAGAATTTGCTGTGTACCAAAATGGTAGGCAAAGCCAACATTCCAGAGATTCTGTGGATTACTCATTGAAGACGGCATGCTCAGAAGCAGGGCACCTCTTTCAACCTCGTGCCCCTAAACAGTTGCCCACAATGCCTGGAAAATCCAGACCTACACAGGACATTTGTATCCGATGATTACAGTTGTAATATACTTTATGGCTGATGTACAAAAGGGTTATTTAGCCTCTAGAAAGCTTGAAATTCCTAGCCTTGAGGTGGAAAGTCAGGAATTATTGTGTTAGGGGAAAGCAGTCAAGAACTGTAGTATATTTTTGGGGGGGAGGGGAGGAAGAGGTGGTATATAAGAAGGAAATAAAAATAGACATAATCAGAAAGTCTGATTTTTCTCCATTCCATTTTAGAGTTGCAGTTACAGGAGCCGTGACGTCTCTGCTGCTGCATTATATTATATTATATTATATTATATTATATCATCCACGGAGCCTCCAGGAACGATCACGTGACGCCTCTGCTGATACAGTTACATTGGCTACCCATTCAAGCTAGAATAGTTTTCAAGACCCTGATAATCACTTTTAAAGCTGTTAATAATCTCACATCTGCATCCTTAACCTCCCTCATCCATATCACATCTCCAAATAGAGCAAGAAGATCCATGGCTATAAACTCCCTAAAAATCCCGAAGGAACTTACTGTTTGCACTAAATCGACAGCCAACAGAGCCTTCAGTCTCAGTGCCCCAAAATGCTGGAACGCACTACCCCCTGATATCCGGGCTATTAAGAGCATAACACAGTTTAGGAAAGCCCTCAAATGCCACCTCTTCAACAGGTATCTTATAGAACCCAATGGCATCACCTAGAGCTCAATAGCACCCACTGATACTAGTCCCAGATAAATTTATGGTATTTCAACAACACACCAAGTTTGATATTCAATCCTATAGTGGGCTGGTGTTTTCCTATAAACCTCTGTGCATATGATTCCATGTAGTATTCCATGTAATATGTTTTGTAAATAGTTACCCCAGTTATCCAAGTTATTTATGCCCTGTTACCTGTAAACTCATACGTGTTAAATGTACTGAGCATTTTGTTCCATGTGAACCGCGCTGATGATGAATAGTGCGGTATATAAGAGATTGTAAATAAATAAATAAATAAATAAATATTGGCTATATGACTCTAAGAGGTGTGTTTAATAAAGTGTGGTAGGCCTTGCAGCTATCACCAGGTATTAGTTGCAGAAGTTACACGCTATCTAAAAAAAAGTCATGCATTATCTGTTGTGGGGCATGCCCAGTATTTTCCTGGCAGATAATGCAGTAATAACGTAGGGATCATGGCAAGTTAGAAAATTCAAGTCCATGCTTAAAACTCACTTATTCCTGCTTGCTTTTGACCATCCCCCTGCCAGTACCTAATTCTCTGGGTTCCTGTCTTCCCTTCCCCTCTCCTCGTCCTCTCTCCCCACCCCCATGTGACTGGTTTTCCTTTACTACTACCACTACTATTAATCATCTATATAGTGCTACAAGGCATATGCAGCGCTGTACAAACACACATAGAAGACAGTCCCTTCTTGAAGAGCTTACAATCCAGTTAAGACAGACAGCACAAGAGAAATAAGGGGCTCAATAAAGAGAGGAGCCACTAGGGAACAAGAGATTAGGATCCAAAAGTGGCCTCAAAGAGGTAAGCCTTTAGCATGCATTTGAAGAGGGAGAGAGATGAGACTTGACGTAAAGATACGGGAAGTTTGTTCCAGGCATAAGGAGCAGCAAGGTGAAAAGATCAGTCTGGAGTTGGCAGTAGAAGAAAAGGGCATAGAGAGAAAAAAGCCGTCCTTTCTGTTTTCCTACTGCAGCTACGCTGTATATTGTACACCGCCCTGCTACTACGGGAAGGCGCGATATATCAAGTTAGCCAATACAGTTAAAGATAAGGCCACCCATTGAGATAGATTCAGTTGCATTCACCATGTCTGCAAAACATGTGGTTACCACGCGCTGTCAATGCCCATGGTAACTGCATCGTGCAGGCATGCCCACCGTCCACCCACACCCCGCCCACTGTTGTTAGCACCGCATGAAAGGCGACTGTCACAGAACATGGCCTGCAGTAGCTGCATTTCTCTCTCGTAGCTATCATTGCAGTACAATTATCCTATGTTAGTGCCACAATATCAGCTAAGGCCTTTTAGTAGACATACCTCTAAGTACAATTGTGGTCAACATTATTGGCACCCTTGCATTTTAGGTATATTGTGTACAATATCGTCAGAAATAATTGAAAGGTTTTCAACAGTATGTCTTCCTAACATTGTAATAGTATGTTCAAAGGTATACAACAACAAAAAAGATGTCTGTGCAACTTAAATGTAGTAATTTCTGAGGAAAAAAAAAACAAATATGACCAGGACAAAATTAATGGCACCCTTATGATTAATGACACAACCCATCGCACTTATTTTTATTTTTTATCAGGATTTTTTATACCATTTTATGATTTTAGTCAAAGCGGTTTACTTTGTAACTTAAACTTGGTAATGTACAGTACATTAAACAGGGAATGCAAAAAGGATGTATAAAAATAATTATAACTTTTATTTAAATATACCACTTCAGCCGTATTATTTTTATACATCCTTTTTGCATTCCACGTTTCTTACTGGGTTGTTCGTTTGCACGTGGAATCATGCTCTTTTTGTTGGACTCAGTACATTAAACAGGGACATTGATAACTTGGATCATTCTGAAGCAATGGAGGGTTAAGTGACTTGCCCAGTACCGCACAAAGTGCTACTGGGAAGTAAACCCTTGTTTCTTGGTTGCCAAACCATTAGGCAACTCCTCCACTCCACACCATATGTTTCTTGTAGCCATTGATAAGTTTCTTACATCTGTTTGCTGGTAGTTCTCCCACTCTTCAACTGCAGATTTCAGCTCTTTCCAAAGGTTCTCGATTGGATTGAGACTAGGACTCATTGCTGGCCATTTTAAAACCTTTTTAACCATTCTTTTGTATTTTTGGATGTATGTTTTGGGTCATTGTCCTGCTGGAAGACCCATGACCTTCGACCCAGACCTAGCTTTCTGACCCTAGGTAGCACATTTCGTTCCAAAATACCTTGGTACTCGTAGTCCTCTGATTTCATGATTCCTTTAAATGTTCCAGGCCTTCAGTTCCTGAGGCAGCAAAACAGCCCCAGAACATTATAGAACTTCCACCATATTTAACTGTTGGAAGGGTGTTTTTTTCCTTATAAGCTTCATTTCTTTGTCTGTAAATGTATTGCTGGTCTGCATTGTCAAAGAGCTCAAAGTTGGTTTCATCTGTCCACAGAAGATTTTCCCAGAAGGACTGTGGTTTCTCAAAGTGGGTTTGGGCAAAGTTCAGGCATCCCTTTTTAAATCTGTCTTTGAGCAGTGGGGTCCTCCTTGGCCTTTGCCAATGAAGTCCTTCTTTGTTTGGTGTGCGGCATATGGTGCAGGTTGAAACCACCACTCCACAATACTCCAGGCGAGTCGTAAGCTCTTTGGATGTTGTACATGGTATTTTTCAAACAGTTCACATTAACCTTCAAAGACCTCTTGGATTAAGTTTCTTCTTCCTACCATGTCCTGGGAGGTTCTTGACAGTTCACTGAGCAGAAAACTTCTTAATCACATTGCAAACTGTAGACACAGGAATCCCAAGATCTTTGCAGATGGCTTTGTATCCCTTTGAAGTTTGATGTTTGGGAATAATGGCTTTTCTGACGGTCTCAGGCAGCTCTCTTGTCTGCACCATTGTGAAAATGGAACAGGAAATAAATGTGGCCATTTTAAACATTAGAGCCATTGTTCATTGGTTGATTCAGGTCATGTGAATGCTGACAATTGATCACAGGTGTGTCTAATTTTACTGCAATAGGAATGTGGTTCTTCTGTTTAAACTGATTTGAATTGTTTATAAGGCTGCCAATCATCATGTCCTAGCAATGTCCCAGTTTTTATACTATTTCCTACTATTTCTGGTTTTAGTTGGTCTTGTTTTATTTGATTCTTTTATGTGTCAAATATGTGTGCATATATAGTCCAAAGCCATTTCATAAGAACTTAAGAACATAAGATATGCCATACTGGGTCAGACCAAGGTCCATCAAGCCTAGTATCCTGTTTCCAACAGTGGCCAATCCAGGTCACAATTACCTAGCAGGTTTCACAAAGCTTGTATTGAGGCAAAGAGTGGATTTCTCAGGTCCTCTTTAATAATGGTTTATGAACCTTTCCTCCAAGAACTTGTTCAAACTGTTTTTAAACCCAGCTACACTAACAGCTCCCCTATCATTTTGCAACATCCTCCAGTAACAAATTCCAGAGTTTGGTTATGCATTGAAGAGCCCTAACCTTTTAATCCTCTCTCTATAGGGGTATCTTTCCATCCCCTTTACCATTTTGGTGGCTCTTCTCTGTATCTTTTCTAATTCCGCTATAGCCTTTTTAAGATATGGCAAACAGAATTGCACAAAATATTCAAGGTATGGTCGCAACATGGAATGATACAAAGGCATTATAATATCCTTTGTTTTATTCTCCATTCCTTATCATACCTAGCATTCTATTTGCCTTGGCCGTTGCTGCACACTGGGCCGAGGGTTTCAATGTATTATCCATAATGATGCCTAAATCTTTTTCCTGGGAGGTGGTTCCTAATGTAGAACCTTTCATCATGTAACCATAGTTTGGGTTGGTCTTTCCTATGTGCATAACTTTGCATTTGTCCACAGTAAATTTCACCTGCCATTTGAACATCCAATTTATCAAGGTCCTATAACAATTTTTCACAATCTTCTTGGGTTTTAACAACTTTGAATAATTTTGTGTCATCTGCAAATTTCATTACGTCACTCATTATTCCCATTTCCAGGTCATTTATGAATATGTTAAAAAGCAGCAGACCCAGCACAGATCCCTGGGGTGCTCCACTATTCACCTTTCTTCATTGGGAAAATTGGCCATTTAGCTCTACCCTCTGCTTTCTATCATTTAACCATTTCCTAATCCACAATAGTACACTGCCTCCTATTCCATGACTTTTTAACTTTGCCAAGAGTCTCTCATGAGGGACCTTGTCAAAAGCTTTCTGAAAATCCAGATACACTATATCGACCGGCTTACCTTTGTCTACTTGTTCATTCATTGGCCACTTTTTTAAGGAGCTATTGGACATTAAGGGCTGAACTGAAAGAGTGACAATAATGTTGACCACAACTGTATACTTGGGAATAATGTTTGCACAAATAGCAGGGCAAATTTAAGTGTGAACTTTTTCCGAGCCAGTTTTAAAGGGATTTTTTTTTTCTCTTTGAAAACTGATGTAAAGCCCATGTCACACAAATATGCTTTGTTTGACAGTTGGCCCCCTACAAACACAGTTCCCAGTTTCTTGAAGCAACTGAAAGGTAGATTCTGTAACAAATGTTTGAAAAATCCAAGGCAACGTTTTTCAGATTCTTTTGGAATTAAGTGATATATTTGTATGCATTTGAATGGATTTGAATAGTCAATAATGTTAGTTTGTATTTTATAGTAGGGGCTAAATTTCAAGGCTCTTAGCACAGCCACAGAATCACAGAAGGGCCCTAACTATAGAGCAGTCTGTATTACGAGGGTCATTTTTAAAGTAAGAACCGATTGCACATCGTGTCCGCGCGATCTGTCAAGTGACGTCCGTTCAAGGTCAGCCACTCTTGGCCAGTCTCTCACTATGTCGCCATTATGTTTCACGTCTCTGCCAGTGTTGGTTGTATGGTTATACTGCTTCGTTTGTCGCCATGTCAATCAGTAATACCTCCGATTGTGAAGTGCGCTCGGTTATCCGGTTTTAATGCAAAACAAGTTCATCCAGCATTTTCGGCACCCATCTCGCACACATTTTTTTGTAGTGCAGTTTGTCAGTAACAATGTGATAAACTACTGATCTTGAAACTTGTGGAAATGTCTGATGCAGCTTGTCTATAGTGAAGCACCTGTTTTGGCAAATTTCCTCATCAACTTCTTGTGTCAGGTCTTCATTCATGACAGTAGGCCGTCCAGATCGTTCTTCATCATGAACATTTGTCCTTCCTTCCTTAAACATCATTCATTACACCTTCCCCATACACTTCAACAAGCCGCCGGTGAATTTCAGCTGGACGAACTTGTTTTGCATTTAAAAAATGGATAACCGAGCGCACTTCACAATCGGAGGGATTACTGATTGACATGGCGACAAACGAAGCAGTATAACCATACAACCAACACTGGCAGAGACGTGAAACGTAATGGCGACGTAGTGAGAGTGGCTGACCTTGAACGGACGTCACTTTGCGCATCGTGTCCGCGCGATCTGTCATCGGTTCTTACTTTAAAAATGACCCTCGTATAATCTCATTGATATGATGTGACAGTGTGGTAGCAAAATTGCAGGCTGAGGCTGTAGGAGTCACAATGAGCAGTTAAATATGTATGCCCAGTCTGAGAAAGATCATCACATGCAAGTAAGATCAGTGACATTCCTAGCCCTCATCACATGGGGCGGGTGCCCTCCATCACATGGGGTGGGTGCCCCCTATGCTTCCAGCACCCCCCCCCCCCTCACCATGCAGCACAGTGCTGCATGGCACAATGCACCCCCCAACTCCAACCAGCCCCATGGAGGCAGTGCAGCAAACCTACGATTAAGCTGTCTTGTCGCGGTGCCTCATGCTGCAGGGGACAGTCGCTCGTCTCGTGACTGATGAGATTTCAGCTGAGAGAGAACAGTGCCCAGTCCCTGGAGCTGAGGCATTGCAGCAAATCTGTTTAATTGTAAGTTTGCAACACTGCCTCTGTGGGGCCAATATGGGTGCACCCCCTCCTGGCCAGCACTTGGGTTGGGCCGCACCCACCGCCCCACCTTTCGTATGCCACTGAGTAAGACTGACCCTGTGCTTAACAAGAGTTTTCAATGTATAACTGGCTGCCTAAAGCCCAGGTCAGCAAATGCTTCTGGTGCCAACTTCAGGTAGGCATTGGAGCATTGCTGCAGTGCTTCAATCCAGGCTGGTGTCAGAGCAGAAGCAGCAGCAAATAGATTTTAAAGATTTGGCATGGACTGGGGCATCGAAGCCCATGCACTCTGCTTAGGACCTATGGTGACCTGTCCTCTAGCGAAGGGAGGGAGTGGAGCACCATATGGTCTGTGCAGTGCATGAGGGCCTGCATGCCACAGCCTGAACCGAATCTTTCAAGTTAATGCGCTGCTGCCGCTGCTCTGGAACTGCATGCAGGAAGGCTCAAGGAGAGGGGAGCAGAGCACCTTCCCCACACTTGGCCCCATTGGCAGAAGGCAGGCGACAGGCATGTGAGGAGAGAGAAGTGGAGCCCCTTCCTCCTCCTCTCATTGGCAGAAAGCAGGCTTCAGGCCCAGGAGGGAGGGGGAGCATTTCCCCCCCCCCCCCCACCCCACCTCATTGCCTGGGAGGGGACAAGCAAATAAATCCAACCTTGCTAAAGTCTATTCCAATCAACAAACTATACATATTTATTTATTATTTAACAGGTTTTCAGTACTGCCTTATCATTAATTCGAAGCACTTTACATAGAACAATTACAGCAACTAGCTTTTACATAGAACTGGTGTATTAAAACTTGGAGGATTAGATGGGGTATGAATGCTACATTTAACAATTGTTAACTATATACAGATACATTGTTGCAGTGTGACAGGATACAAATGCTACATTTAACAGATGTTCACTATATACAAATACATTGTTGCAGTATGTGTGCAACATGGTTATATTTACATTGAAGGAGAGGTCCATGAGGTTAGAGGTCCTTGAGTTTTAATCTGAAAATTAAATTAAGATGGTTATGGAGTGGTACTGATGAGTTGAATAGTTTGATGGGTTGTTTCAGATCATTTCCTTATGGCTCTTGTTCTTTTAGGGAGGGACCATAGTACTCCAGGAAGAGGTGAGTCTTTATGGCTTTCCTAAACTCCAATAGGTCTTTGATTGCACGTATTGAGGCAGGTAGATCATTCCACAGCTGGGGAGCGAACAGGGAGAAGGCTCTTCTGCAGGTGGATTGATTTGCTGTTCTGAAGTCTGATGGAGTTTCCAGGATGTTGTTTGCTCCTCTTCTTGTTCTGGTTGGACGTGTTCTCCTGATCAATGGTTAAAGAGTCATTGAAGATAGGTTGTTTAATATTTTGAAGATTATTAATATGATCTTGTATTTAGTGCGTACAGTGACAGGGAGCCAGTGTAGTTAGTGGAGTGTAGGGGTTATATGGCTGTATTTTGCTGTTCCAGTAATGATTCTTGCAGCAGTGTTTTGCACTAGTTGCGGGGGGGGGGGGGGGGGGGGTATTGTTCTCTTAGGAAGGCCATGGTAGATTACGTTGCAACAATCTATTATGGCTTGGCATACTGTTCGGAAGTCACTGTCGGTGAGTAGTGGTTTGAGTTTGTGTATGGTTCTCAGCTTGTTGTAGGCTGATCTGGTGCTTATATTGGCTGTAACCACCATGACAGATATCAGACGAGCTATACCTGGCCAGATCAAATGTACAAAACAAGTTGAGGACAGTAGACATCCATTATGAGGGCAATTGTATTATCTCCCATGCAGTTAATGTGTGTTACCAGCCATGGATGTAGGGCCTATTATATAAAGTGAACTACATGCATACATTGCTTTATATTGTAAAATATAGGTGCAATGCACTTTAACTGGTCGCAACAGTCATGCCTGCTCTAGAGCAGATGTAAATGGTGCAAGGATATGAGGCATCTAAGTGAACCTCAGAGTGGAGGAGTAGCCTAGTGGTTAGAACACTGGCTTGGTAACCAAGCAACCAGGGTTCAATTCCCACTAGCACTCCCTGTGGCCATGGGTAAGTCACTTAACCCTCCATTGCCTCAGAAGA
The DNA here is from genome assembly GCA_033557465.1 of Ichthyophis bannanicus. NCBI lineage: Eukaryota > Metazoa > Chordata > Amphibia > Gymnophiona > Ichthyophiidae > Ichthyophis > Ichthyophis bannanicus. Next base: position 651,776,756 of record CM066033.1, on the reverse strand, counting down.
AAGGCCTGGCAATCTGCTTCCAGTGACACTGCCAAGAAAACCCAGGAGCTGCTGGGGTGCAAGAGTCAGCACTGACTCAAAGGCACACATTGCATTTTGCAAGTGAACCTCATTCCAATCACCCTCCCCTCCTCTCTGCTCTGATTGCCGCCACTGCCGCCCCTCTTCAGGAAATGCAGTGGTAGCAATACTTTTAAAAAGGCACCAAAACATTGGAGTTGCCTTCAGCTCAGATGCTGCAGTGCTGTTCCTGCTTCCGCCCTCATCAATTTCTTTTCCTGCTTGCACTGGGACAAAAGCCACCCCCATGCAAAAGGAAGTGACATCAGAGGGGCACTGAAGCAGGAACGGCACTACAGCATCAGAGTTGAAGGTAATTCTGGTGCTTTGATGTCACTTTAAAAGTATTTCCGCTACTGCACGTCCTGGAGAGGAGCGGCGGCAATGGCAGTGGTGCTCCTAGAGGGCCAGTGCTCTAGACGACCTCCTAGTTTTCCTAATGGTAGCACCAGCCCTGCATAAGTTATATTTTATTGCTTACTCATGTAAATCTAGGCCCCACCAACACACTGCCAAACTCCGCCCCTGTGGACGCCTATAATGAAAGTATGGATGGAACTTATGCGCATGCTTACAGAATAGCAACTGTATGCATACGCAAGTGCCCTTTAAACTAGAGACTTAATGCACTTTACTAGCCCATAACATTCTGCACTCCTCTCATAAAATTGCCTCCTATATGGACATATTCAGTTACCAAAATGACTGAAGTGTGCCCCTTTCAACAATTAGCTGAAGTGGCTCACCTAGAAATGTGATGCTAATGAGTGTTAAACAATGATGATTTAGCAATAAGACTTGACATTGCAGAGAGACTCCTACCTGCTGCAGACTCTTGCTCCTCTCCTGTGTGGTATACTGTACTCCCAGCTCTGGCTGTCCTCTAAAACCCACATTCCTGAGCCCTCTCAGCTGGGTGCATTTGGCTCAAATCCTGCACCCTTTGCGGACTTCCTACATTTCAAATTCATGCTAGCCTCTTTTCAGTCAGTCATAGCACTCGGCAAACAAGACTGCTATGTCCAGCTTACTAACTGTCTTGTTTCTGAACCTTGCCATCTCTTTACAACTCTCAACTCTCTCACCGTCTCTTTAAAACTCTCAACTCTCTCCTCAGAGTGCCTGCACCTCTAACCCCTCCTTCCCTTTCTGCCCAGATTTCAGCTATTTCAATGACAAAGCCCACAAGATTACCCTTGAGTTCCTCCCAGAGTCATCTCCATCTCCCCTTCCCCCTCTACACTACCAAATCCTTCCCTCAACCTCTTTCACCCTTTCTTCCTTGTCTAAGATCACTGAGGAAGAAACCACATATCTGCTCTTCTCTTCCAAACTTACTACATGTCCCTCTGACCACATCCCCACCTGTCTACTAAGCTCCATCTCCTCCACTGTTATCCCTACTATCGATCGCCAACCTATCACTTTCCATTGCAACTGTTTCTTCAGCTTTCAAGCATGCTATGGTGATACCTCTCCTCAAGAAGCCCTCACTAGACCCTACCTGTTCCTCCAATTATCAACTCATCTCCATCCTCCCCTTTACTTCTAAACCACTTGAACGTGCAGTTCACCACTATTGTCTTGACTTTCTCTCCTCTCAAGCCCTTCTGTATCTTTTGCAATATGGCTTTTGCCCTCTACATTCTACTGAAACAGCTCTTACCAAAGTCTCCAGTAACTTGTTCCTCACCAAATCCAAGGGTCTTTACTTGATCCTTATCCTTTTTGACCTATCTGCTGCTCTTGACACTGTTGATTACCACAGGGTCATCTTTGATTCCTCTCTCTCCTTCACACACATTCAACAGATAGCTAAAACCTGTTGTGTTCCTTTATAACATCAGCAAAATGTGTCCCTTCCTTTATGAACAAACTACTAAGACCCTTATCCATTCTCTGGTCACCTCCCAACTAGATTATTGAATCTCTTCCTTACTGGTCTTTTTCTGAATCATCTCTCTCCTCTTCAATCTATACAAAACTCAGCTGGACAGCTAATCTGCCAGTGTCACTATGCTCACATCACCCCTCATCTCAAGTCACTTCATTGGCTCCCTATCAGTTTCCGCATCCCATTCAAACTTCTACTGCTGACCTACAAGTGCTTTTATTCAGCTGCTCCTTGCTACCTTTCCTCTCTTATCTCTCCCTACACCCCTCCTCAGAAACTGGCAGATCCCTTCTATCTGTGCCCTTTTCTTCCACTGCCAACTCCAGACTTCAGTCTTTCTACTTTGTTGCTCCTTATGCCTGGAACAAACTGTCCAAGTCAGTACATCAGGCTCTATCTGACCCTATTCAAATACAGGCTAAAAACTCACCTCTTTTGATATTGCTTCCGGATTCTGATCCCCTCAGCCTCCTGTTCACTTCCTATGTGTTTCCTTACTATTCCACTCGACATATCCTAGTCCTCAGTTATGGTGTTGTCTATCCTCACTAGACTAAAAACTCTTATGAACAGAGACTATGGGGCTTGTTTACAAAGCAGCGGTAGTGGTTCGCGATCGCAGCCGCGGCCCCATTGAAATCAATGGGGCCGCGGCTCCGATTACGATCGCAAACCACTACCGCGGCTTTGTAAACAAGCCCCTATATCTGTCCTATGTCTGTACAGTGCAGTGTATGCCATGTAATGCTATTCAAATGATAAGTAGTAGTAGTAGTAGACTCTGAGTTTAGCATATGGAGATCTATGAACCATATATGGATCAACGTCAGATGATGTTGAACAAATATGGTAAAGTAGAAACTGACAACTGGATAAGACAAATGTGACTGTGAGTTTACACAGATAGTGTAGCTACTCACCTGTAACAGGTGTACTCCGGGAACAGCAGGAATCAATCCTCACATAGGATGACATCGGCACTGACGGAGCCCTCATGGAAGCATCCCCCCAGCTTTCAAAGAAAGTCTTTGGGAGATGCCACCACACATGTGTGGTCCCCTTCCCACCTAAGGGTGCCATCTTGCTCAGTCAGATGACATAACTAAAAGACAGCAAAAAATAAAATATGGTAAAGAAGCAACTCCAAGGGGAGGAGGGAGGGTTGTGAGGACTGATTCCTGCTGTCCCTGGAGAACACCTGTTACAGGTGAGTAAATACGCTTTCTCCAGAAACAAGCAGGAAGTCAGTCCTCACACATGGGACTCCCTAGCTACAGGCTATTGAAAGCCCATAAAGAGAAAAAACATGGTTAAGCTCAGGAGAGGCCCTGAGCAGCAGCAATTGAGTCTGCAGGTGCAGACAACAGTAGGACCAGTATGTCCAAAGGAAACCAGCACTCTGGTAGCCTGAACACAGAACTGGAGGGTAGGAGTTGCCTAGACCCTGAAAAGAGTATGGAGCACAGCCTGGCTGAAGGCCCTGTCCCATCAGGACTCCTTCTCCAGGCAACAGTGAGCTGCGAAGGTATGGATGAAAGACCAGATGGTGGCCCGGCAGATGTCGACCATTGGGATGGAGAGCAGGTTTGCCACAGAAGCCGCCATGGCCCTGACACGGTGTGCTGTGACAGGGCTGTCCAGCGAAAGCCCTGCCTGTTCATAGGCGAGGCTGATACAATCCGCCACCCAGGTAGATAGCATATGCTTGGTCACTGCTTCCCCCAGTCTACTGGAGTCATACAAGACAAAAAGCTGAGAAGCTTTACAGTGGCCCTGGGTATGTTGAATGTAGAAGGATAGGGCCCGCTTACAGTTCAAGGTGTGGAGGACAGTCTCTGCCCTACTGGCGTGAGGCCTTGGGAAGAAGGTGGGGAGCACCACCTCCTGGTTGAAGAAGAAAAGGTGATACCACCTTCTGAAGCAATTTGGGGGGTGTGTGGAGCACAACCCTGTTCTTGTAGAACCTGGTGTAAGGTGTCACTGCCACCAAGGCCTGGAGCTCGCTGACCCTGTGAGCAGAGGTGAGCACATCCAGGAACACCACCTTCCATGAAAAGTATCGCAGGTGGCAGGTAGCCATGGGCTCAAAAGGTGGGCGAGTAAGCTGCACCAGTACAATATTGAGGTCCCAGTCGGTCACTGGAGAGCATACTGGGGGTTTTGATAAAAGGAGTCCCCTCATAAAGTGGGTCACCAATGGCTGGGGCCGAGAGGGTTTTGCCATCCACTGGATCATGATGTGCCACCAGGGCACTGAGGTGCACTCTGACGGAGTTAGATTTGAGTCAGAAGTGCAAGAGATGGAGAAGGTACTGCAGAAACAGCTGTATCGGACAGGAGAATGGTCTAATCCGCTGCTCTGTGCACCAGACTGAAGGCATATGCTTTCCTGGTGGAGGACTTAAGGGAAGCCAGCAGGATCTCCTCCACTTCAGCCAAACAGTTGAAAGGTGCTAGGGTCACCCTTTCAGCAGCCACACTGTCAGTGACAGGGATCCCAGATTGGGGTGCAAGAGTGAGCCCCCCTCCTGCGACAGGAGCCTTGGAGAGCTCTCTAATGGGATGGGAGTCTCCACCGACAGCCGGAGGAGTAACGGGAACCACAGCTGCTTAGATCATCGAGGGACTATCAGATTCAGGATCAGGGGCCTTGTCGGTGAGGGTCCTGAATAACATTTTGGCAATTAGTGGTGTGGGTGGGAAGGTGTACAAGAGACCTTCTGATCACAAGATGAGAAACGCATCTGCCGCCACCCAGAATGGGTGCGCTTGCCAAGAGCAGAAGCGGGGCAACTGGCAAACAGATGGCAAACAGATCAATCCATGGCTCTCCCCAGAGGTGGAAAAGCTGGCTGGTCACTCTGGGATCTAGCTGCCACTTGTTCGACTGTAAGACCCTACTTAATCTGTTGGCCAATGTGTTGTCCTGGCCCGGCAGGTATACTGCCTGTAAGACTATGCCCTGTTGGACTGCGTAGGAGCATAAGGACATAAGATATGCCATAATGGATCAGACCAAGGTCCACCTAGCCCAGTATCCTGTTTCCAGAAGTGGCCAGTCTAGGTCACAAGTGCCTAGCAGTTTCCCCAAAAGACATAGGTTCCACTATGCTTGTATTGGGGCAAGCAGAGGATATTCTGGGTCCACTTTAATAATGGTTTATGGACCTTTCTTCCAGGAACTTTTCCAAACCTATTTTAAACCCGGCTACGCTAACAGCTTTTATTACATCCTCCATTAGCAAATTCCAGAATTTGATCACACATTGAGTGTAAAAATATTTTCTCTTATTAGTCTTAAATAAGTTACCATGTAGCTTCATTGCATGCCCCCTAGTCTTTTTATATTTTGATGGAATAAACAATCGATCTACGTTTACCTGTTCCACTGCATTCATTAATTTATAGACCTCTTTCATATCTCCCCTCAGCTGTCTTTTTCAGGGTTGAAGAGCCCTAACCTTTTAAGCCTCTCTTCATAGGGAGGCTTCCATCCCCTTTACTATTTTGGTGGCTCTTCTCTGTACCTTTTCTAATAACGCTATATCCTTTTTAAGATACAGCAACCAGAACCGCACACAGTATTCAAGGTGCAGTTGCACCATGGAATGATACAGAGGCATTATAATATCCTTTGTTTTATTCTGCATTCCTTTCCTTATGATACCTAGCATTCTATTTACTCTCTTGGCTACCACTGCACACTAGGTGGAGGATTTTAAAATGTTGTCCACGATGACACCTAAATCTTTTTCCTGGATGCTGTTTCCTAATGTGGAAACTTGCATCGTGTAACCATAGTTTGGGTTTTTCTTTCCTAGGCGCATAACTTTGCACTTGTCCACATTAAAAACCCTTTGAAGGCCTACTTAAAATTTTTAATCCACATTCTGCAGCCGGGTTAATTTTTGCATATTTCAGGAAAATTGTACCCGTCTTATTCAATATATTCTAATAGTGATTTTCCTTCTGCTATATACCATTTGATAGGAATATTTAGTCAGAAATTTGGATCCCGAGAGTTTTGGGCTCGGCCTGGAAAGGGTTAAATTTCATCTGCCATTTGGATGTCCATTCTTCCAATTTATCAAGATCCTCTTGTAATTTTCCACAATCCTCAAGGGTTTTAACAGCTTTGAATAGTTTTGTGTCACCTGCAGATTTGACAACCTCACTCGCTATTCCCATTTCCAGGTCATTTATGAATATGTTAAGAAAAAAAGCAGCGGACCCAGCACAGATCCCTGGGGTACTCCACTATTCACCTTTCTCCATTGGGAAAATTGGCCCTTTAGCCCTACCCTCTACTTTCTATCTTTTAACCATTTCCTGCTCCACAATAGTACACTGCCTTCTATCCACTGTTCCCTCTAAGCTGTGCGCGTGTGCGCGCGCACACACCTCGCCGAGCGAGCGCACATACTTTACAACAGAGCGCACAAAAATTACGATTCTGATTCTGATAGAAAACACAGACGTCTTAAAATGTAAAAGTTGTGATTGTAATTACTAGAAATTTTCCGCTTCATTTAGTAAACGTCTATTTTAATTTAATTTGATTAAAATCAATGTGGTGTACATACTGTATTCTGACGTGTAGTCAAATTTTAAAGTATATAACTTCGAGTGTCGTTATGTGGCGCACAAAAATTTAACCTTCCTTCAAAAGCTGCACAGCTGATATTTTATGCGCACACAGCCTACAGAAAATTAGAGGGAACATTGCTTCTATCCCATGACTTTTTAATTTTGCCAAAAGTCTCTCATGATGGACCTTGTCAAAGGCTTTCTGAAAGTCTAGATACACATGTACTAAGACACCAGACTCCTCCCCAGCACTATCTAAGACCTTGTCTAGATGGCGCATGAGGTCCGCCACCTTCGCACCAGACAGGCATGTTACCAGGTGATCCTCACATTCAGCAGCCACCCAGGTATCTACATGCCTAATGATCAAATCACCAACTATAATGGCTGTCCTAATCCTTCCCTCATGGGCACATGGCCCTGGAGAAACCTCCTCAGTGTGAGAGGGTTTTACATCACCTGGAGGACAGGTTCTAGCTACAGGATCACTTCCTGCTGCACCAGGGTGATGCTGTCCTGTCATCTGACCTCTCTGCTCCATGGCAACAGGGATGTTGCCAGACTGGAAGTGGGACTTCAGTACTATATCCCTGTAGGTCTCATCTATGTACCTCTCTGTCTTCCTTATGTCCTCCAAGTCTGCTACTCTAGCCTCCAGAGATTGAACTTGTTCCCTGAGAGCAAAGAGCTCCTTGCACCTAGTGCACACGTAAGATCCCTCACCAACTGGGAGAAAATCTTACATGTGACACTCGATGCAAAAGACTGGGAAAAAACCATCTAACTGCTAGACTGCCGTCTGCATTTTAGTTTTAAGGTTGTGTTTAGGTATCTAAGTTCTTTACTTACTAAGGATTGCTAGGGATAACTATACTAATAAAACTGTACCTAGTTTGTTTAATATATTTTGTTCACAGGAGCTTAATTTAATCTCAGGTCCTTAATGTATGCCTGATGAGGATAAACAGCTGCACCTGAGAGTGAATATTGCACCTCCTTTCCTTAAAGCACCTATAAAGCTACGATTATCCCAGGGGTGGGTAGGTATCGGGGAGGGAGAGAGGGAAAGAAGACTTATAAAAACTAGCTGCTACACAGTACCCTGTCCTATACTTCTAAGGTAATCTGTGACTAATTTTCTGAGTGATTCACACAGTTCTTGCTTGGATTGAGGGAGTCTTGGGTTCTAAATTTAACCAGAAAGCTCTCTCCTGTGTTTTAAATTTAAACTGAAAGCTCTTTGCTGCTACTAGGCCCTGACTGAGTATTAAATTTAAACTAAAAGCTATCTGCTGGGTTTTAAACTTAAACTACCTGTTGAGGTTTTACTTTAACTAAAAACTATTTGCTGATACTGGGCCCTGACTAATTTAACAAATACACCAGATTCACAGATTAATCAGCTTTAATCTAAAGAATTCTTTTTTCACCAAGATTTAGAAAAATTCCTTGAAGTAAATACTTACAATTGCAGATCGCCTTCCAGAAGCAGCAGTCCATTTTTATAGTCTTTCAAGACTAAGAATCACAGAGCTCTGGTTGAACTATTAATGCCTGTGCTTCTGAGGTAATCTGTGACCAATTTTCTGGATGGTTCATACAGCCCTTGCTTAGATAGAGAGAGTCTTTCAAAATGACCCTTTGAACTGTCACTTGGCTTTAAAACCTATTGAAAACAATTTCACAGGTCTCTTGCCCTCTGTCTAGAAGGCCTCTTTGTAAAGGTCTCTAGAAATAATTTATTGCTCAAAGAATACTGACCCTGTTTTTCCATTTATGCAAAGTTATACTCTGATTTGATTTAAATTAAAACTCTTTGCTGATGCCAGACCCTGACTATTAAATTTAAACTAGAAGCTCTCTCCTGTGTTTTAAATTAAACTGAAAGTTCTTTGCTGCTACTAGGCTCTGACTGTGTATTAAATTTAAACTGGAAGCTCTCCACTGGGTTCTAAATTTAACAAAAATGCACTTTGCTATGTTTTAAATTTAAACTGAAAGCACTTTGCTGTTTCTAGGTCCTGACTGAGTATTAAATTAAAACCAGAAGCTCTCTGCTGGGTTCTAAAGTTAACCAGAAAGCTCTCTGCTATGTTTTCAATTTAAACTGAAAGCTCTTTGCTGCTACTAGGCCCTGCCTGAGTATTCAATTTAAACTAAAAGCTCTCTGCTGGGTTTTAAACTTAAACTGAAAGCTACATGTTGAGTTTTTAAATTTAACTAAAAGCTATTTGCTGATATTAAGCCCTGACACTGAATTCACAGATTAATCAGCTTTAATCTAAAGAATTCCTTTTTCACCGAGATTTAGAAAAATTCCCAGAAGTAAATACTTACAATTGCAGATCTCTCTAGAAATAGCAGTCCCTTTTTGTAGTCCTTCAAGACTACAAAAAGGGACCCCATGCCCCCTTGCTTGTTCACATAGAACATAGCCACCTGGTTGTCTGTTGTACCAAGACCGGTTGGCACCGTAGGCAGAGGCAAAGGACTCAGAGGGCTAGGTGCATCACCCGTAATTCCAGAAGGTTGATCTGCTGGTTGCTCTCGCCCTGTGACCAGTTGCCCGGAATGTGGAGATCCTCGCAGTGGGCTCCCTATCCCAGCAGGGACGCATCCATCATGAGAACCCTTAAGGGGCACAGAGTCTGGAAGGGCTCCCTGCCTCGAGGTACTGGGGGTTTAGCCACTAGGCCAGGGATTCCGCCAACTGGTAGGTCACTACTATTCTGTCATGGAGATGGCATCTGGCCTGCATCCACTGATCCTGAAGGCACCACTGTGTGGCTCTCATGTGGAGGTGGGCATCTGGGGTGACATGGACCATGGAGGCCATGTGTCTGAGTAGGCGCAGCAGGAGCCAAGCGGACACCGAGGCATAGCGTTGTATGTCCAGGGCCAGAATCCTGAGCAGGGTGGCTCGGTCCCCTAGAAGGAAGACCCTTGCCTAGTCTTGCCCCATGAACTCCAGTCACTGTGTCAGGAGAAGGTGGGACTTGGGGTAGTTTATTACAAACCCCAGATTTTGCAGGACCTGCTGCACTTCAGAGGCTGTGCCTCCCTTTATGAGCCAATCATCCAGGTAGGGGAAGACAAACACCCCCTTGAGATGAAGGAAAGTAGCCACATCTGCCAGGCACTTGGTGAAAACCCTTGGGGCAGAAGCCAAGCTGAAGAGCAGCACCTGTACTGATAGTGGCAGCCCCCACCATGAACCTCAGGTACTACCTGTGGTTGAGGTGAATGAGGATGTGTGTGTAGACATCCTTCAGATCCAAAGAGCATAACCAATCTTCCTGCTGGAGGGAGGGCAGCAATGCTCCAAGGGAGAGCATTTTGAACTTCTCACCAGGAATCTGTTTAGATTGCACAGGATGAGGATGGGCCTTAGGCCCCCTGCTATTTTTGGTATGAGGAAGTACCTGGAGTAGAACCCCTTGCACAAGAGATGGTGGGGAACTGGTTCTATCACTCTGTCCTCAAGAAGACTTGCTAGTCCTTCAGTAGAAGGTCCTGGTGAAGGGGAGACCTGGGAGGCTCTCCCAGAAAGAAAGGGGGAGTTGTCTGGGCCAGGTGAAGGAGGTAGCCCTCCTTGACCACTTGGAGCGCCCAAGAATCGGTGGTGATGGCTGGCCACCTTTGGGCATAGTTCCGCTGTGGGCTGATGACCTCCTTGTGGTAGAGAAGCTATGCCCAAGGAGTCAAAAGTTGCCCCCTGGCTGGGCTGGGGCTTGGGAGCCTTCTGCTTATGAGGGCCATGCCCATGTCCCTTGGCCTGCTGACCATGCTGGGGAGCCGGGGAGGCCTGAAAAGATGGGTATTTTCTGTAAGCAGCCCCTTTCCTCAGGTAGTTTTTTACCTAAGTCCTTCTGTTACGGAGGGGCAACGGTCTTTTTAGAGAGCCTGGTCCTCGTCATGAACTCAGTCTCCAGCTCGGCAGCTTTGTCGGTCATGGGTTTGCCAAAGAGGTTCTCTCCTTGGCATGGGACATCGACCAATTTGTTCTGAACCCATTGCTCAAGGTCAGATGACTGTAGCCTAGCCTGGCATTGTGCACCGATGCCCGCCGCCGCTACTTGAGCTGCCAACTCGAAGCTATCATAGGCTGCCCGAGACATAAACTTGGATCACTCACGGATGGCTTTGGCCATGTTCTTGAACCACTGCAGAGATTCCTCAGAAAAAACAGCTGAGAATTGGCAAGTTCCTTCACCAGGTCTCTCAGGTACATGCCCATGTACAGCTGGTATGCCTGGATCCGGCTGATGAGCATCGAGACCTGGTAGCACTTTCTGCTGAGGGCATCTAGGGTGCAGGACTCCCTGCCGGGGGGCACCAAGGAGTGCATCTTCTGACTCTTCAGGCAATGCATGGCCAACTCCACCACCATGGAGTTGTGTGACAGTTGAGATTTCTGGAAGCCCAGGCTCCAATGAACTTGATACATTGAGTTGAGCTGCTTGTTCACCACTGGCACTGATGCCAGTGTCTCCCACATATGAAGCATTAGCCATTCCAGGATGATCGAGATGGGCACCATAAGTGATTCCCTCGAAGGGGCCTCATATTGGAGAATTTCTAGCTCCTCTGTCTGAGGGTCCTCCTCTGATTCCATTGAGAACATTAGGGCCTTGGATATGTTCCTGATGAAGTTGAGGAATACCATGTCCTCGGTTTGGGACCGATGCCGGGGCAAGGGAGGGGAGTCCGAGGGGATGTCACAGTGGTGGCGGGTGTCCAGCGACTCCTCGTCCTCCATTTCCCAGTCAGAATAGTCCATCAAGGATTCAAGGGAAGGATGGCTCACAGGCTCCATGGCTGATCCCTGCCCACGGTCCTTGGGGGCCCCGTGGCCAGTGCCAAGCACAATGGCTGGGGAAGATGGCCGAAGAACCTCAAGGATTGGCTCAGCCTCCGGGGATATCCTTGACATTGAGGGCCCAGTGGTCTGGGTGGAGGAACCGGTAGTACCGGACAACAGCACCCACTGCTGGTCCATGAAGGCAGACAAGCTGCATTCCAGGGCCACCATTCTGAACTCCAGGCCAGAAGGCTCCACAGCCATTGGCATGGGCACCGAGGGAATCAGGCCTGCTGCCAGTTCCTCCAAGGGGGAGTCCTCGATGAGGATGGTATCAGGTGACTGAGGCCGGTCTGAGGTAGAGTCCTTCCGGGGGACCTTTGCAGGTCGCTCCTTCTCTGATCCCTCGGACGAGCGTATAGGACTGCAGGACCTGGCTCGGGACTTACCCAGCCCGTCTGAACCATCCAGGGATGCCGCCTTCGAGGCCTTCTTCTTCTTCTTGAGGGAGACCCCCCTTTCCAAGGAACCATGACATTGGTCCGTAAGGCTACCCTGGGATTCCGCGATTTTGGAGGAGGCATTCAAAGCTCACTACATGCCCCAATGCTCTGTGGTTAGCAGTGGGGCATGTTGGGGGCATTCCAGTGTGGAGCAGAGGCAGAGACTGCTGCTAATCAGATAGCGGCGATATTGCACCACTACCCGGTTAGCGATCCACAGCTAAAATTAGGCCAGCTTTTGGCTCGCCTAGTTTAGCTGTGGATGCTACCTGGGTAGCAGTGCAATATCGCTGCTACCCAGTTAGCCTTGGTGGCTCCGGGGCATGTGCAGCAATGCCGGATATTCTATGACATTGCCATGGCATCAGATATCCGGTGTTAAGGGTTGCCAGCTGAATATTGGGCCCAATGGGACTCAGAGAGAGTATCTAAAATGTACCTAAGTGAACTGTGGAGTACCCAATTTGAAGGAGGTAATTAGGGAACCTGCAAATTGTGTATTTTGTGCAGTTACTAAGACTTTTTTTCTCAGTGATTGCACCCATTATAAAGTAACGACACTATGTAGGTGCTGTTGAATATTCCAATTTAGGGCATTTACTGGGCTGTAAACCATGTAAATGCCCTTCGAATATATCAGGCCCATTGTGTCCAGAACACCTACTTTCTCTCCCTCCCAAAAATCTGAAAGACAGGAGCTGGCCGAGCTCATTTTATGTTTATTTTGTGAAGTAAAACATACTGTCTACAGAGGTTCCACCACCTACTGGAAATAATGAAATAGAAATTAAAAGTTGCAAATCCTATTAAGACAAAGGCTCTGAGGGAAATTTCTTAAGGCGGAACACTAATAATAATAGGCAGTAAATAACACAGAACAACAGGACAGATGACCTCAGTTGCTCACATGGCCATGTCTGGCGCTGTCCTTGGCCCATGAAGAATGCAGTGGGGTTTGCTGTCTTGCTCCCTGATGCTTCTCAGAAAGCTTCTCGGCTCAGCCTTTGCCGCCTCTCCCCATGAAGGGTGTCAAAAGGACCCACTTCCTGCTGATCTGAATACAGTATCAGAGCCGGGCCTCACTCTATAGAGAGAGATTCATTTTTATTCTGAAGTGGAATTTTCTTGAACTCAGAAGGTGGTGTGCCCACTCTCTCTCTTCCCATTCTCCGTTTCTCTAGGAAAAAAAAAATAAAGGTAAACAGGCACATAAGGTGTTATCTTTTTATTGCACTAACCGGTATCATTTGTTCACCTATATTTCTGAGCATTGAAATGGACAAACATGGCCTCCACACTATTTAAGAAAATGAATCATGAGGCCCAGAAGCAGGCTTTCTAAAAACACTTTCAAAACTAATTTTATCTATAATAGCACTGGGTCATTACACAGGGAAAGGAAACGAGGGGCTTTTCCCAAGGAATGAAAGAACATAAAAGCTTAAATGATCATCCCACTCAGACACATTTCTTTTATGTACCAACCAGATGTACAGGAAGGGACATATTTTATCAATAAAGGTAAGACAGATCCCAGAGTTATGGATGACTTGCTGCATTTATAATCTCACCCATACATAAACCTTATAGACTAAATAATTTATTGAGGTATGAATCTTTGAGGATAAGAGTTCATTTTGATGTGGACTCTTATTCTCAAAAGTTCATACCCCAATAAAATGGTTAGTGTAAAAGGTGCACCTGCCTATGTTATTTTTGCTACTCCAGACTAACAGGGCTACTCTCTCAGAATCTTCAACATGTTGGGACAGAAGAGAGGTCTGTGAAGGGCTTCATTGGAATTGATGAAGGTGGGGACAACAGCAACAGCGGGAACAGGTGTGGGTCAGCACAGCAATGATTAGCACAGGGCAGCAAAAAAGGTAACACAGGTCCTGTGCTTCTCCCCATACAGTTCCTGTGGAGCCAGCTTCAAACTACTAGAGCAAGGCTGTTCTCCATGGACTAGCAGGATTGCGTCAGCCACACCTGGTGATGTCCTTCGGGCGGTGCCATGCGGAAGCGCTCTCTAGCTCAGAAATCTGACCTACCCAGGTAGCCCACCTCCTTGCCCTGCCCCTAGCTGGGCCAGTCTTCTTCCTTCCGCCTTGCCAGCCAGACGGACCCTGCTCTCCTACACCAAAATTCTTATTATTTCTTTGTTTTACCCTTTCTCCGGATCATGCCTAAGTCGGTATTTAAAAAATGCCCGCGCTGCGGGCACAGGACTTACATGGATTCACATGGCTGCACCCGCTGTGGAGGACCCTCTTCTGGTGCTAGCAGAGAGACGGGACTGCATTCGGCATCGGACATGGGATCCCGAGGTATTCTCTGACCTCCGCCGGCTCAGGATGTGCCCGACAGGGCCTCCATCCCCAGCCGTGCCACCGACTTAAGCCTTCCTGCTCCATCTGAGACCGCGGCCTGGGAAGTGCCCGATAGGGCCTCCTTCCCCAGCCAGGCCTTGCCGACGACCTTCCTCGCCGCGACTATCCAAGGCTCCTCCGAGGTAAGGCCTGCTCCTACCCCCTCGAGGTCCATCATCCGTGCTACTGCAGACCCCGAAGGTTTTGGACTGTCTTCTTCCTCCCCTCGGGGCCATGTGGAGACCAACAATGGCACCCGGGAGAAGTCCTCCAGACACGTACAACAGTCCTCCAGCTCCGCCCACCGTCGGCATAGCGTCCACGCTGCCGACGCGCCTGCTAGCTCCGCCCACGAAAGCTCCGCCCACCTCTCCAGCGCCGCGGGCTTCCTTCTCACTGCAGGGCTGGCTCCCCCGGACACTGTCCTCTCCCCTGGCACCGCAACAAACCCGGACAGTGCTTCCTCCGGCCATCAACACCGGCAGCACCAGGGAAGGACGCCTAAGCACCGCCGGATACATAAAGGCAGGAGACCGTGCAGAAGTCCTTTCAGCTCTTCGGATTCTTCTGTGGGCAGCCGGGAGCCAGCGCATAAGAAGCATCGCAGGCATGGGCATCACGGGGTCAGCAGGGGACATTCTTCCTCCAGCAGTAGGCGCCAGGTGAGGTCTTGCAGCCACTCCACCGACATGGCCAATACTTCAGCTATATTGAAGCTCCTGACTCAGTTAGTCCAGCAGACAGTGCCCCCCCCTGTGGCTTCGAAGTCTGCCCCCTCGGCGGGTCCCACTGCGAGCGCCCTCCCCCCCCTCCCCCCCCACAGAACCAATGGATGCACAGCCTCCCTCGCCCAATAACCCTTCCCCAGACAGCACGGCTGAGGAGCGCGATATTGAAGCCGTCGTGGGCTCCGTATCCAACGACGGAACTGTACCTGAGGGCTGACGCTCTCCAGAGCCGGATGGGCCCCCTCCTCCCCAGGAGGACCGGTCCTACCCCAGATTCCTGCAAAAGGTGGCAACCGCCCTGGCTCTAACTTCACCCAACCAGACCCGAAGAGCCTGACCCGGAGGTTCTCAGGTACCTTGCTTCTCCCAAGCCTTCCTTCTCTCTACCTATGCATCGCAAGCTGCAGGATAACTACCTCAAGGTGTGGCAGACTCCCGCTTCCGGACGCCCATTCTCCAGACGACTGGACTCTAAATACCAGATCCAACCCACACCAGGATTCACGGTAGCACAGCTGCCGCATCAATCCATCATCGTCTCCTCTGCTCTGAAAAGGATTACATCCTCTCGAATGCATGCTAACCACCCACCGGGGCGAGATCAAAAACTACTCAATGAGATAGGCAGGAAGGCCTTCCAGGGAGCAATGCTTCACGCCAGAATCGCCTCTCATCAATTCCAACACATTCTGTTCCAGGACACCTGCGTGGCGAACATAAAGAAGGCCACCTCAGCCCTTCCTAAGTACACTCAGTCGTTGATCGCCAGCTCACTCGCTGACTTATCTGAGTGTAGCAAACATCTGGCCAGCACAGCCTTTGATGCTTTCGACACCTCTGTCTGGACCGCTGGCACCGTGATATCTGCCAGGCGATGGGCATGGCTCAGAGCCTTCAGCCTCAGTGAAGACACACACGACAAGATTGCGGACGCCCCCTGCTCGGGCGACTCGCTGTTTGGAGAAAAGGTGGTAGACGCCATCAACGTCATGAAAGAGCATTGCACCACCCACCAAACCTTGGCAGAAGAAGGATTCGAACACCACAGCACCCCTCTGAAGGGCGGCTACCAGCGCAAAAACTACTATGGTACCAATTCCTACAGCTCTAACAAGCGATTCCCCTCTAACCGGAAGTGGCAAGCTCCAAAGTACAAGTCTAACGCTTACCAAGGGGCCTCTACCCAGCGGCAAATCCAGAGGGATTGCAGACAGAAAAAAGGCACCAACCCTCCAGCCGCCAAAGGGGGCTCCTCCTTTTGACACATTTCCACAGGCGCCCACCCAAATATGTGGTCGCCTGTCACGCTTCCTACAGGAGTGGGAGAAGATATCCACCGACTCCTAGGTCCTACGAGTCATCCAGGAAGGATTCCATTTGCGATTTTGCACGCCTCCCTACCAAAACAGCAAACCTGCCAGTTCTCTTCCTCCACACCTCCAACGTCCCATGGCAACAGAATTAATACACCTCCTCGAGTCTCACGCCATAGAGGAAGTGCCTCCTTCTGAAATCAACTCTGGTTTCTACTCAAGATACTTTCTCATTCCAAAGAGGACAGGCGGATGGCGCCCTATCCTCGACCTTCGCAAACTGAACAAGTTCATCATCAAGGAGAGGTTCAGGATGTACTCTCTCAATGCCATTCTTCCCCTGATACAACAGGGTGAGTTCATGGCGTCCCTGGACCTACAAGTAGCCTACACCCATATCCTCATCCACAAATCACACAGGAGGTTCCTTCGTTTTCAGGTGCTGGGGCAGCACTACCAGTACAGAGTCCTGCCCTTCGGCCTCTCCCCTGCGCCTCGAGTCTTCATGAAGTGTGTAGCCGTGGTCGCGGCACACCTCCGCAAGCTTGGGATTTCTGTCTTTCCCTACCTGGACGACTGGCTCTTCACGGCGCCCTCAGCCCGGGACTTACTGGCGTCCCTGCAGAAAGCAACTACAATAATCACTTCTCTGGGATTTTTCATCAACTACAACAAATCACATCTGCAACCGTCTCAACAGCTCGAATTCATTGGGGCAGTAATCGATACTCCGACAGCCCGAGCCTACCTCCCGGAGCGCCAGCTGAACAACATTGTTTCGCTAGCAACCAAGATGACCGAGGCAGAATTATCCTCGGCGCGAGCGATCCTTCGCCTTCTAGGGCATATGGCAGCAACTACTTCGGTCCTGCCCACGGCAAAGTTGAGGATGCGACTACTGCAGTGGCACCTGCGCTCCCTCTGGAACCAGCATTCCCAGTCACTATCCACCCCAGTAGCGATGCTACCAAGCATCAGAGCTCACCTGCGCTGGTGGACTTCCAACCTGTCTGGGGGCAAAGACATACATCAACAGGCGCATCAGGTGGTTCTCACCACGGACGCGTCCAACACCGGGTGGGGCGCGCACCTCCAGCATCTCAGTACCCAGGGCGCGTGGTCCAGGAAGGAAAAGAGCCTGCATATCAATCTTCTCGAGCTCAGAGCCATCAGATACGCTCTCCTAGCGTTCCTTCCACATCTGCGGGGCAAAGCCATTCTCATACAAACAGACAACTAAGTAGTCATGTTCTACGTGAACAAGCAGGATGGGACCGGCTCTCGCCCCCTTTGCAACGAAGCGACAGCTATATGGCTTCTAGCCGAGGAAAACGGCTGCAAGCTACGAGCCTCCTACCTACCGGGGGACATGAATACCCTAGCAGACAAACTCAGCAGGCAGCTACAACCTCACGAATGGTCACTCTCAAAAGAGGTGATGAATGTTCTCTTCCAACAGTGGGGGAACCCGTCGGTAGACCTCTTTGCCACAGAACTGAATGCGAAATGCCCCCTGTTCTGCTCTAGACACCCAGCGCCCAACAGGCTGGCAGCGGATGCATTCGACGTATTCTGGGGGGAGTGGTCTCTAGTGTATGCCTTCCCACCGACCCCCCTCATCCCAGCAACCTTGCAGCGGATCGTCCAGGACAAAGCGCACGTCATCCTATAATGATATAATGATATTCACACCAATCAACCTAACCAAACTGGACTACGCCAACATAGCCAACTGCTTCAAAGAAATGTCAACCTGGCTGCAAGAAAACAACCTAGCAATAAACTATAACAAAACCGAAGCACTGATCATAACAAGAGACCAAACTTTCACACCCACGCCCTCCATCAATCTGAACAATGCCACCATACCAATAAGACAAGAAATAAAATACCTGGGAATAACACTTGACAGGGAGCTCAACCTACAATCTCACATTGCGAAGACTACCAGGAGTGCCTACATCAAGATGAGAACAATCAGACGACTCAAACCCATCCTTGCTCCCGAGCATTTTCGAACAGTATGCCAAGCCATCATCACACCCACACTAGACTATTGCAACCACATCTACCTAGGACTCCCAAAAAAATCAACCCAACCACTTCAACTTGCTCAAAACACAGCCGCAAGACTCATAACAGGCAGTACAACCCACGAACACATCACCCCCATACTATACCACCTTCACTGGCTCCCAATCAGTTCACGAGTACGCTACAAAGTTCTCCTAACCACATTTAAAATAATAAACAACCTATCTGCAGACAGCCTACAACAACTCATAACAACTGACAACAGCAAAAGACCAAGGAGAAAGGGAACATCGAACAACATCAGAACCCCAAAGGACTTCACCAGAACAAACCGAACCACATCAAAACGAGCTTTCACCCTAGCAGCCCCCGCCATATGGACTCTCTCCCTGACCACCTCAGAGCAACAAACAACATCAAAGAATTCAGAAAGCTGCTTAAAACTGAACTATTCATAGACCATTTCAAGGACCTCACAGAATGACTTAACCAAACATTAAGATAACGAAGCCATCCCTGTAAATATGTATCTGTAAATATGTATCTTAAGTGCACAATGTATATAGTTCACATCAAAATCGACCACACTCACTCACTCAGCACACTGTGTCAATTCTTCCACTGCATGCTAATGACAACTCACCTTTCATTGATTGTTTGCTGTGCCAACCGCTTTGATTTCATGATAAAGCGGTATACCAAGTCCGTTTAAATAAAAAAAAAAAAATCCTAGTTGCCCCCTACTGGCCGCGGCAGATGTGGTTCTCGCTCCTGCTACGTTTGGCCCACGGGGACCCGGTATGCCTTCCCCCCAGGGAGGACCTGCTGACGCAGAACGGAGGCAACACGAGACACCCCAACCTCAGAGCCCTCGTGCTCACTGCCTGGAGGTTGAAAGGTTGAGTCTCTCTGCTCTACGCTTGCCTTCGGAAGTTCAAGACGTCATCCTTGCGGCCCGCAGACCATCCACCAGAAAGTCCTATGGCCTAAAGTGGAAGAGGTTCTCCATCTGGTGTGCACAACAAGGCCTCAACCCCACCTCTTGCCCTGTCACGCAAGTTCTACAATATCTCAACCTGTTGTCTACAAGCGGACTCAAGACACAGTCCATCCGGGTGCACCTCTCCGCTATATCGGCCCTCCATGATCCAGTTGAGGGGGCCGACTCCATCTCGACGCTGCCCATAACCAGACGCTTCATGAAGGGACTTGCGAACCTAAAACCCCCGATCAGACCCCCGCCTCTTACCTGGGATCTTAACTCCGTGCTGCATCGCCTAATGCAGGAACCCTTCGAACCACTTCATTCTACAGAGATGAAGTTTGCTTCATGGAAAACACTGTTTCTAGTGACCATCACTTCTGCACGAAGAATCAGCGAACTGCAGGCTCTGGTGGTGCATCCCCCATACACTCGCTTACTCCAAGACCAGGCATCCCTGCGGACCAACCCTAAGTTTGTTTCAAAGGTCGCATCGCCCTTCCACATCAATCAGTCCATCGAACTACCCTGCTTCTTTCCGGAGCCTCACTCATCCATCGAGGAACAACGCCTTCATACCCTGGACTGCCTCCGGGCACTCAAGATCTACCTCCAGCGGACAAGCATGGTCAGAAAGTGTGACCAGCTTTTTGTGTCTTTCGACCTGAACAGGCCTGGCCAACCCGTTTCCAAAAGGACACTTTCCAATTGGGTGGCCTCCTGCATCTCCTTCTGCCTGGCTTCACCGGACAACCTGTCCCCACCGAGAGTTGGCCCACACCGACTCAGAGCGTTGGCCACCTCTCTTGCAAACGTGTGCTCCGTTCCTATCTCCGACATCTGCAAAGCTGCCACTTGGTCTACTCCGCAAACCTTCCAGCGTCACTACTGCTTGGATCTGCGATCAAAGGAGGACTGCACGTTGGGAACAGCTGTCCTAGCCTCCGCTATCAGGGAAAGTCCGACATCCCCAATGAATAGCGGCTAAGGCTCCCCACAGCCAAGGGCTTGGACTTCCTCATGCTCTCTGTACTTGTCACGTTATTGTGTTTACACATACTGCACTGTTATTGCATATTATGCACTGTTATGCACTCTCGCACTTCTGCACTATAGTATGCTGTTGTGTTTTACTGTGTTGTTACTGCACCTCACTGCACTATACCGCACTACTTGCACATTTGTTAATGCACCTTAAGCAATGTTTGCCTCAGTTCTACATGTTCTTGTACCCTCTTGGCTCCATTAAAACTGTTGCCTGACATGCGTTTCTTACTTATGGCACGCTTCCTCGGCACGCTCCCTCCTCCACCTGGCGCTCCGCACTGCTAGGGAGGCACCAGGTGTGGCTGACGCAATCCTGCTAGTCCATGGAGAAAGCGGGGTTACTTACCTGTAACGGGGGTTCTCCGTGGACAGCAGGATAAGTCAGCCACACAATCCCGCCCCCCTCCCTGGAGGAGGTCCACTGCACGGTCTCGCCCCTAGCCGGGAAGGCACAGCTAGGAACACACTGGCCCAGCTAGGGGCGGGGCAAGGAGGTGGGCTACCTGGGCAGGTCAGATTTCTGAGCTAGAGAGCACTTCCGCATGGCGCTGCCTGAAGGACGTCACCAGGTGTGGCTGACTTATCCTGCTGTCCATGGAGAACCCCCGTTACAGGTAAGTAACCCCGCTTTCCTTGTGCTATGGCTTCTCTTCCGGACGGTTTGGCTGCAGCAGAACCTTTCCTCCTGTAGGTTTGGCATTCCTTCTTTCTTATCTTTTTTGTGCAAAAAAGTAAAAATCTGTGCTGTGAGGGAATTCTGCGCAGAATTTCCCCAGGAGTACAATACGAATGAATACATTTCATTGATTATTTTTCTTAACTGCAAAGGATCAATTTTCAAAAAAAAGTCATAGTGTGGAGCATAGTCAACCAAGATTATCTTCAGCTGAATCTAACCAGCCAGAGTTTCTGCTGAAAATCATCCTACATCAAGCTGGCTACAGTTAGGCCATACTGCTTAAACCCATCCAGCTACTGCTGCAAATTGGCATGAGCCGGCCGAGGAAACTTGCACTTACCTGAACATAATGTTAAAGATGGCTGAACCCTCCCTCCCCCCTGCCGCAAATTACAATAGAGCAGGAGAGGGAGACATCAGCCCTTCCACCCCTGCAATTCCCTCTCTTCCACTCACTTCTTATACAATGTAGGCCGGATATAGGGAAGAGGGAATATATATTGTATTGTATTTTTGTATTATATGTTTGTATCCTACCTTGATTAATATGAAAAGGCAGGTATATCAAGTTAGGAATAAGGAATTAATTAATTAATTACTTAAACTTACTAAAGTCAAGCTGGCAGTGCCATTGTTAGAGCAACACTGGACACCAAGCAAAGCGGTGAAAAGACTATCTTCATCCCAGCATACTAGGGGAGACTGGGGAGCAGGGGGCTAGTGAAGGATGGGAGGGGGAATGGTAGGGGTCAGAATGACCGCTCACCTGACTTTAGCACTAGGTTGGAGAGAGAGGGGATAGTGGGGGAAGGCATGACCAGGTGGCCCCCTGCCAACTTTAGCAATCAGGCTGGGGCAAGGACGCAGTTGGCTGTCTGCCCCAACTTGACTGTAACAATCAGGGAATGGAGGGGACACAGGACTGGCCAGAGCTGGGCCTGCTAGGGCAGAACCTAGATGTTGGCAACCAAGTTAGGTGGCCAGTGCTGAAAATCAGCATTAGCCACCGACTATGACCCCCCCAACCCACCCTGTACTCAAGCATTTAAACATAGTGTCTCAGTGAAACCTATACGTTTAGCTTCTTAGACTGATCAATTTTAAAAGGATTTTGGTTTTGCTGGCAAGTCCTTACTTTGCTACCAGACCCTTTTGAAAATGTACCCATTTGTTTTTAAATTAAAAACATTATAAAAATCTCAAAACAGAGGTGAGTAGAAAATCAAACAAAAAAAGCACACCCCTGCTGAGAGAGGGGGCTATCAGAGGACCTGTTTGTTTCAGAAAACAGAATTGCTTAATTTCAAGTTTCCTCGGTTATAAGGTTTTTTTTTTAATTACTTAAGCCAGAATCAGAAATTAAAGAAAATGTTTCTAGCATGGCATTCAGAGTCTTACAGACAGTTTAAAGCCCTGCATGCTTGCAAATCTTTTTATCTTTTTCTGGCAGGAACAGTGGTCACCTGCAAACAGACAACTGCATCATAGCAACTACTGCTGGAGCCCGTCTGTTGCTAGCAACAGCAAAAAGTGCACGAAAAGAAGGTGGTCTAGTTGGTTTTATTCATATATTAACACAAATAGAAACCTTTTTTTAGCAAACTAAAAAAGTTGTCTTTGACTTTCTTTATTGCCGCAGATAATTCTCTTCCCACCTTTTAGTCAGATCAGTTTATTGTGTTATTAATCACTTTAAAGTCACAATCAGAAAAAGGCAAATCTGTAAAGCAGCAGGATCAGATGATTTTATAGAAACAAAGGTTATATGGTTTTATGCTAATAGTTCATGATACTGAAGCACAAGGCAGCTTCAACCACTTACAGTAAGGGGCCCTGGCCAAACTTGTATGGATGTTTCCCCTTTTATATTTTCCCCATTGAACAACACCCTTTTCTACTGGATAATCTCATGCTCCAGCCCACTGCGCAACTTTCCTCTTCATTGCCAGCTGACGGGAGAACAGCTGCATACTCTTGTCTTCCTTCTGGCACCCTAAAAACTGATGCAAGCACCTGTCTACAGCTGTGGTCAACATTATTGGCACCCTTGCAGTTCAACCCCTTAATGTCCAATATCTCCTAAACAAAACAAAAAAAAGTGGCCAATGAAATGGCTTTTGACTATATGCACACATTAGACACATAAAGAATCAAATAAAACATGACCAATTAAGAAAGGAAATAGTAGGACATAGTATAAAAACTGGGATATTGCCTGGGCAAATTATTGGTACCCTTATAAACAATTCAAATCAGTTTGAACCACATTCCCATTGCAGTAAAATTAGATGCACCTGTGATCAATTGTCAGTACTCACAGGACTGGAATCAACCAATCAATGATGGCTCTAATGTTTAAAATGGCCACATTCACGAGAGCTGCCTGAGACCATCAGAAAAGTCATTATCACCAATCATCAAACTTCAAAGGGGTACAAAGACCTTGGGATTCCTGGGTCTATGGTTTGCAATGTTCTTAAGAAGTTTTCTGCTCATGGAACTGTCAAGAACCTCTCAGGATGTGGTGGCAAGAGGAAAATTAATCCAAGAAGCCTTCAAAGGTTAGTGCATACTGTTGGAAAAATACCACGTACAACATCCAAAGAGCTTAAAGCTGACTTGGAGCAATCTGGAGTGGTAGTTTCAACCTGCATCATACGCCATGCACTAAAGAAAGGAGGACTATGGATGAAGGCCAAGGAGGACCCCACTGCTCAAAGACAGACTCAAAAAGGCATGCGGATCATTGCCCAAACCCACCTTGAGAAACCATTGTCCTTCTGGGAAAATGTTCTGTGGCAATGCAGACCAGCAATCCATTTACTACCCACGAACAGCACCTCAGAGCTCCCCTCTCCCTCCCCCCAACAACTTGGAAATTTCTCTCATTCAATGAACAAGTCTTCATCCAAAAAACATCCTAGCTTTAACCTCTCTACCAGCACAAAAGGACCTTGAAACCAAAGTTGCTCATGGAACTCAACCATCTCCACTGCCGCAATGGCCCCTGCCAAAAGTCTTCACAGGAACCAAACAATCACATGCTCCCTGGTACTCCTCAGCCTTAAAAACACAGAAATGCAACCTGCATTGACCTGAACATTTATGGAGAAAACCCAAAACCCACAACTCAAATCTCAGTATCCACAGGAACTCAGACTATACCACAAATCCACCTTCCAGGCCAAACAAGAATACTACATGCTCCATAAACAAACCTAGAGAACTCTTCGAAATCGTCAAATCACTCACCAAAGATCCTTCTCATTCCAACCAGGACCACTCCCTCAATTCCCATGACATGGCCTCACACCTACTAGCCAAGAGCAAACAGACACCATCAACCAGCCTCGTCATCCCACCACCAATGCTTCCAAAACAATCCCATAAAAATATGTAATTGACATCATCAGATCAATATTTATATTGTCAGCAATGCTGCTCATCACATAAGGACTTGTTAAGAACAATATCCTGGTGGATATATGATCAAATTCTGGCTGTACAAATTGCTATATTGCCAAACCTCTGGCTGTATAGAAAGGGGTGGCATTTTGGCCTGGTTGATGGTATTCAACTGGCCTAATTTTAAATGGTTAAGTTACCCATTTAAAGTTATGCATGAATATTCGGCTACTTATTTTAAATTCATAGGGCCGCTGAATATATGTACCTAATCAGTACCTATCCCTATGCTTTTAAATGTTAAACATTGCACAGCTATATAATACAAATGTATTTTAGAAATTACGTCATAGTGTCTCATCTGTGATTTTTCTGGATAAAATCCACTTCGATTATTTGCTACAGCGGTAATTATGGCCATAACCTTTTGGTTAGCTTTTCTTATTAATACAGTATGTATCCCCATGCTTTTAAATGTTAAACATTGCACAGCTATATAATAAATATGGATTTTAGAAATTACATCATAGTGTCTCATCTGTGATTTTTCTGAGTAAAATCCACTTTGATTATTTGATAAGGTGGTATAAAAAAAACCTCTCACATAAATAAATAAAATGGAAAAAAAATCTAATACATACATTATAAATTGAAAGAAATCCATATTACAATGATTGAAAGTAATCCCTGGAATACCTAGCTTGCCTATTTCTGCCTTCTGCTGTTGTTGTTAAGTGCCGTCGAGTCGGAGTCGACTCATGGCGACCCTCTGGATAGCTATCCTAAATTGTGTTTGGTCTTCAGTCAGGCGGCTCATTGTTGACAGACTGGTACCCGTAGCTGCTGTTATTGTATCGATCCATCTCATTGCTGGCCTTCCTCTTTTGCGTTGACCTTCTATCTTGCCAAGCATAATGTCTTTCTCTAATGATCTCTCTCTTCGCATGATGTGTCCAAAGTATGAAAGTCGAAGTCTTGTCATCTGAGCTTCTAAAGAAAGCTTAGGTTTGATCTCCTCTAGTACCGACTGGTTTGTTCTTCGGGCAGTCCATGGTATACACAGTATTCGCCGCCAGCACCATAATTCAAAGGCATCAATTTTCTTCCTGTCTATCTTTTTCACTGTCCAGCTTTCACATCCATATGATGTTATTGAAAATACCATGGCTTGAACAAGTCAAATCTTTGTATGGAGAGACACATCTCTGTTCTTGAGAATCTTATCTAGGTCTTTCATAGCCATTCTGCCAATAGCAATGTGTCGTCTGATTTCTTGACTGCTTGTTGCTTCTTTATTGATAGTTGATCCAAGTAGGTTAAAGTTGTTCACAATTTCAATTTCTTCTCCTTCAACGATGAACCTGTTGATTATGCCAGTTGTCATGATCTTTGTCTTCTTTACATTAAGGTGCAGGCCCATTTTGAGACTATGTTCTTTGATTGTGAGAAGCAAATGTTTCAGATCATCTTCACTTTCAGCCAGTAATGTGGTATCATCAGCATAGCGAAGGTTGTTGATGAGTCTTCCACCAATCTTCACACCTCTGTTGTCTTCATACAATCCTGCTTCTCTGATGATTTGTTCTGCATATAAATTAAACAGGTAGGGGGAAAGTATGCAGCCTTGTCTTACACCTTTGCTTATTTTAAACCATTCTGTTTCTCCTTGTTCCGTTTGAACTGTTGCTTCTTGATCAGTGTACAGACTGCGCAAGAGAACGATCAGGTGTTCTGGTATACCCATGCTTCTTAATGTGGCCCAGAGTTTCTCATGGTTTACACAGTCAAAAGCCTTGCTTTAGTCGATAAAGCACAAATAGATATCCTTTTGGTATTCTTTAGTCTTTTCAAGGAGCCATCTCACATCCGCAGTGATGTCTCTCGTTCCTCGCCCTTTCCTGAACCCTGCTTGCACTTCAGGTAGTTCTTGTTCCAGGTATGGTTGTAGTCTCTTTTGAATAATCTTCAGTAGAATCTTGCTGGCATGTGGGATCAGAGCGATTGTGCGATAATTTCCACAGTCAGTTGGATCACCTTTCTTTAGTATTGGTATAAACACAGATCTTTTCCAGTCAGTTGGCCATGATGTTGTCTTCCATATTTCTTGGCAGAGCCTTGTGAGTACGGTAACAGCTGCATCAGATTGCTGCAATACTTCTATGGGAATGCTATCAATGCCTAGTGCTTTGTTCTTTGATAAGGCTTTCAATGCTGCTTCAACTTCTTCTTTCATCACCAATGGTTCCCGATCATAAGGTACAGGTTGAAACGGCTGTTGGTCCACTTGATCTTTATCATATAAAAACTCTGTATATTCCTTCCACCTTTTCTTGATCTTCTCAGCATCATTCAACATAGAACCTTGAGCATCTTGTAACATTCCAATTCGAGGCTGGAACTTTTTCTTTAACTCTCGTAGCTTTAGGAAAGCCAATCTTGTTCTTCCTCTAATAGTTTCTGCTTCTATTTCCTTGCAAGTGTCGTCGTAGTACTTTTCCTTGTCCCGTCTTGCTGCACGCTGGAAATCTCTGTTGAGTTCTGTGATTGTCTTTCTTTCTCCTCTGGCTTTAGCTTCTCTGCGTTTCTGGGCAATTTTCAGAGTTTCTGCCGTCATCCATTTTGGCCGTTCTTGCTTTTTCACCTTTTGTAGAGATTTCTCGCTTTCTTCCAACACAACCTTTTTGATGTCATTGATGCCTTCTACTTACCATAAAACTTTCTAATTCTCACTTTAGTAACAATGACACAAACTACTTTCATTAGCAAATACTTTGTGACTAACACAAAACCCTGTACACTAGAGTGGAGGGGATAAGGGAGCAGATTCCGATCTGAACTTAGCTCTGCTTATTCTTACTTCACCCCTCTCTCTCTACTCTCGTTCCCTACAGCTGCCTGAGAAGAGAGGGGATGGACGAGAATCATAGGGCTGTTACCTCCTTCTGAGGTACTGGCCCATACTGCCATGGAGAACACTGCATGCTCATTCTATGGGCTCCCTTTTCCTTAAGCTAAAAGCAGCCTGGCTGAAGGAAAGGAAGTTGAAAGCTAAACAGACAAATACGGAAGTGGAAACATTATAGTATCAGATCTACACTTCAGCATGAGTCGTTGCTTCTGCTCTTGGCCTGTGCAGCACGGCTGCCTCTGGGTTGCAGTCACATGACTGCCAAGCAATAAAGGAAGAGCAAATGCCTGCTGTATCCTAGTTACTAAGGGATCAGTTGCCTAGCAACGCCAGTGGCAGCTTCCATTTTACATACCTAATTAGCTTAGGCCGCTCTGAACATGTTTTATTCATGTTTAGAAAAACACAATCAAGCAAAACATTTTAGCCTCTTTCTGCTATCTTTATCTGTGATTAACCACAATGGGATAATTTTATAAAGTATTTTGCACATGCAAAAAATTGTTCATATAAGCCCTATTTGCAATTTACATGTATATAATCAGGCATGTACACATGTGAATTATGCAGTGCAGTGTGAGCCTTTGAGTGGGGTTGCCAACCAGCCAGTTTTCAGCCGGCCTGGATGTTTTATCCATGGCCAGGCCGGCTGCCGGCAGAGATTGAAAACTGGCCCTTGAAAAGCTGTATTTTTGCTCTGGCCGCG
Source organism: Ichthyophis bannanicus (assembly GCA_033557465.1). Taxonomy (NCBI): domain Eukaryota; kingdom Metazoa; phylum Chordata; class Amphibia; order Gymnophiona; family Ichthyophiidae; genus Ichthyophis; species Ichthyophis bannanicus. The sequence goes on along the minus strand of CM066033.1, from coordinate 651,748,740 downwards.
AGACCGGCAGCGGCCAGAGCAGAAAAATGGCTTTTCATCTGCGTTCCCTGACCCCTCCATGCAGCCTCACCTTCCCCTTACAGCCGCTGCTCCTGCTTCTTACAGTGCAGCGGCTGCAATAAAGCTAATTTAAAAACAAAAGGAAACCTGTGCGGAGCCCTCTGGCCCTATGAAACCCCTGCTGCAGCGTCCCATCACTTCCTTTTGAGTGCAGGTGTTGCAGCGGGGTTTCATAGGGCCAGAGGGCTCCGCACAGGTTTCCTTTTGTTTTTAAATTAGCGTTATTGCAACCACTGCTCTGTAAAAAGCAGGAACAGCAGCTGCAAGGGGAAAGTCAGGCTGCACGGGGGGAGGGGGGGGTGTCAGAGGGCTCCACACAGGTTTCATTTGGTTTTTAAATTAGCTTTATTGCAGCGGCCACTGTATAAAGCAGGAGCCATGGCTGCAAGGGGAAGGAGGTGGCAGAAGGGACTGACACAGAGGGAAGAAGTTGGGTGGAAGAGAGCTGAAAGTTGGGGGGGGGGAGTAGGTGTCAGGAAGGGAGCTGAAAGAGGAGGGAAGGTGAGGGCTGGAAGGCAACTGAAAGAGGGGGGAAGGAGTTGGCTGGAAGGGAGCTGAAAGATGGGGGGGGAGGTGGCAGGAAGGGACTGACAGGGGGAAAGTGGAGATAGAAAGGCAGCTGAAATAGGGGGGAAGAGGGTGGTTGGTAGGGAGCTGACAGAGGAGTAAGGAAGGGGCTCAAAGGGAGCTGATACCTAGGGATGGTACTTGTAGGTGACTGGGTAATGGGGATAGGGTTGCCAATTGGCTCCATATGCACCCGACAGGTTTGCTCCAGTCCTGGGTTTACCTCATTGCATACAGGGATATGTAATTCTGATTTCTCCATTATACTCCATAAGAAAAGGAAAACTACAAGTAACTGCATGCAATGGGGTAAACCTAGGACTGCAGCAAGTCTGTTGGGCGCATCTGGAGCCAGTTGACAACCCTAAATGGGAGGAGGCTGGAAGGGAGGGGGCACTGGGATTGGAAGGGAACAGATATGTGGGGATGGCACTGGAAGGGGGATGGATAGAGGGTAGGGTGACTGGAAGGGAGCTGATATGGGGATGGCACTGGGAGTGTAAGTGAGCTGATACCTGGGATGGTATTTGGACTAGAAATGGCTGGACAGTGAGGAAGGAGGGGGACAAGAAAGGAATGGACACCACTGACAGTCCTGAGAATGCAAGGGGGTTGACATTGGAATGTAATGGGAGGGGAGGACTGGAAAGGGGGCTGCTACTGGAGAGGGTTACTGAGATGGGAAGTAGGCTGATGGAAGGAAATGAAAAAAAAACAAAAGAAGAGACAAGAAATGGCAGATGGACTATAGAGCATAGAAAGAGAGCTAAGAAAAGACAGGAAAACAAAAGCCTTGGATCGGGACCAGCATGATCAGAAAATAAAATGGTCAGACAACAAAGGTAAAAAAAATAATTTTATTTTTAATTTAATGAATGGACTTTGTGCCACCTTTACACAGTATGGGAAAATGCATCTTTTATTTATCTGATGTTGCACTGCATGCAGAGTCTGACTTCTTGGGGTTTTGGTTTAATTTTTGTCTATTTTTTTTTTTTTAAGTGCCATCAAGTCAGTGTTGACTCATAGGGGTATGTTTACTAAAACCCCGGTAATGTGCGGGCCGCGCTAGTGTGCAGGTGCCATATAAGGAGTGGGCGTTTCTTTCTGAAAAAGCAAAACCAGGATTTAAATATGCACTAGGTGCGCAGCGCCCATGTGTGCCCCGCACATTAGCGCATGAGAAAGCTGCGCGGGAGGCATAAGTGGCACGCTGATGTGCAAGCAGAGGAGCAGAGCCACAGCACAATGGTTAAGACACTTGCCAATGGTGCAGGGATCAGAGGTTCAATCCCCCACAGTGCCCAATGAAGACAGCTGGCTGAGGCATTACTTTAGGAGGCATTTAAATAATGGGTGGCATAAGGCGATGTGCATAAGGTGGTGTGCTAATGCTTTAGAAGGCATTTTAATATTGGGCGGCATAAGGCGGCGCGCTGATGCATAAGCATAGGAACAGAGCCACAGTACAATGGTTAAGACACTGACCAATGGTGCAGGGATCATGGGTTCAATCCCCCCCTGTGCCCAATGAAGAATGCTGGCGGAGGCATTACCTATTATGGGTAAGTTTGCTTTAGGAGGCATTTTACTTTTTATTTTAATTACTACTACTAGCAAACGCACTCTCAAAGCGTGTCAACATAAGGCGCCCCATAAGGCACATTTTAAAGTGCACTGTCCACCAAGGCACCCTAGAATGTTGCTTATAGGGCGCTTTATAGGGTGCCGTATGAGGTACCGCAAGGTCACAGCAATGTTTTTGATGGCAGCACTGTGCAGTTTAAGGAATGAAAAGCATAAGTAGGTGCGCTGACATGCAAGGAGGAGCAGCAGTGTAGCACAATGGGTAAGGCACTGACTGCTGATACAGCGGTCATGAGTCTGCTCCCCAGTGTGCCTAATACGTAAGGCTGGCTGTGGCATCAGCTTTGCAATGTATGTTTTTTTTCCTGCAGCACTTTAGTTGTATTTTATTAATTGCTGCCAGCAAACAGGTCCTCACGTGCCGTAATTGAAGGTGCCGCATAAGGCACCCTATAAGGCACTCCATAGGGCACATTATAAAGTGCACTGTCCGCCACGGCATCCTAAAATGTCACCTATAGGGCACTCTATAAGTTGCTCCACAGGATAATGTATAGTGCACCTTATATGGACGGTAACCATAAGGTAAACTATAGGGCACCCTATAAAGCGCCCTCTGAGGCACCTTATGGGTACAGTACGATGAGGGTGTTTTTGCTGGCAGCAATAATGTACATTAAAAAGAGATAATGCTCTGGGCAGCCCCATCAAATAGCCCCACTGTGGGTTTGAACCCATGACCTCTGGCTCCACAGGCAGTGAAGTAACCATTGTGCTACAGCCCTATAGCTGCTAGCAAGCCCCTGGCTGGCTGCAGAGGGAGTGCACGTCACCACACAGACAGTCTGCTGTGGTCACCAGGATAGGGTTAGCCCACCCGTACCCATGATGCACTGCACATGCAAATCAGCTGTCCATAGATAAACACAAGATGGGGAATGCACCCCCACAGCACCCCGGCCTGGTAGGGGGAAGTGACCATGTGCACCCCCACAGCACCTCGGCCTGATAGGGGGTACTGACCATGTGTTTTACTGGCACAGAGTAGCTACACACCATCACATTGTGCGGGTACTGTGCTCACCCTGAGGGTGCAGTGAGGCGCCCAGCACCAGGTCCACAGCACCTTCCATGGCTGAAAGAGGCCATGTCAGAGGTAGAAAGCAGTGTTAATGTGTAAGATAGGTAGTTTCTGCAGAAACACCTTGGATATTCCCATCTGTCTCAGTCAGGTGTAGCCCCCATGGACCCCCAGGTGGGCCATGTACCACAACCACCCCCCCTCCTCCAGGGCCAAGGGTGGCAAACAGGGCCTCCCATCAACAGATCCACATTCTACCTCCCTGCAATGGTGGCAGTAGAGGGGACCATCAACCCCAGTCCTGCTAGGGAACAGACACCCTACAGGGCATAAGAACATAAGATATGCCCTACTGGGTCAGACCAAGGTCCATCAAGCCCAGTATTCTGTTTCCAACAGTGGCCAATCTAGGTCATATGTACCTAGCAGTTTCCCCAAGAGACACAAGTTCCACAATGTTTGTACTGGGTCAAGCATTGATATCTTCGGTCACTTCTTAATAATGGTTTATGGACCTTTCCTCCAGGAACTTGTCCAAACCTTTTTTAAACCCAGCTACACTAACAGCCTTTATTACATCCTCCGGTAACAAATTCCAGAGTTTGATTACACGTTGAGTGAAAAAATATTTTCTTTTATTAGTCTTAAATAGTTTACCCTGTAGCTTCATTGCATGTCCCCTAGTCTTTCTATATTCTGATAAGGTAAACAAGCAATCTACATTTACCCGTTCCACTCCGTTCATTAATTTATAGACTTCTATCATATCTCCCCTCAGCCATCTCTTTTCCAGGTTAAAGAGCCCTAACCTTTTTAGCCTTTCTTCATAGGAGTATCCTTCCATCCCCTTTACCATTTTGGTGGCTCTTCTCTGTACCTTTTCTAAAATCGCTATATCCTTTTTAAGATACGGCGACCAGAATTGCACACAATATTCAAGGTGCGGTCTCACCATGGAACGATATAGAGGCATTATAATATCTTTTGTTTTATTTTCCATTCTTTTCCTTATCATACCTAGCATTCTATTTGCTCTCTTGGCCGCCGCTGCACACTGGGCCGAGGGTTTTAACATGGTATCCACAATGACACCTAAATCTTTTTCCTGGGTGGTGGTTCCTAATGTGGAACCTTGCATCGTGTAACCATAGTTTGGGTTGTTCTTCCCTAGGTGCATAACCTTGCACTTGTCCACATTAAAGTGGGCAAGGTACAGATGTCCTAGACATCAAAAGGGTAAATAGAATGTGTCACATGCCTCCTCAATTCTCACCACCACCAAAAAGTTGTCTAATAGACAATATTTTGGTGGTGGTGAGAAGCAAAGAGGCATGTGACAAATTCTATCTAACCTTTTGATGTCCTGGAGATCTGTACCTTGCCCACTCACATTCTTAAATGACAGAGATGTAAGGCAGGGGTCTCTGTATCCAGCCCTAGAGGGCCACAAACCAGTCAGGTTGGCAGGATATCTTTAATGCATATATATCTCATGCATATTCATTAGGGCTATCCTGAACACCCGACTGGCCTAGGGGTTCAAGGAGGACTGGTTAAGAACCACTGGTATAGACAGACACACACAGTACTGGGCACAGTACAGGCATGGATATGCTATGCAATACTGTTGGGTGTCACTCCCCAGGGTGGTAAACACTGTCAGAGAGCAGACCTGAAGCACACACCGCAGACATCAGAAAGATTGTTATGATGGAGCTCAATGAGCAAACTGTGCTTAACGTAGGACTTGCTATCTGCCAGTAATCATAGGAAACGTTTGATAGGTGTGTACCGTATACCCAGGTGTAGGGTGGCATTGCTAAGGTATGCAAGTGCTAGTATTGGGAGATGCACGTAGGGCCCAATGTCCTGCCTCTCCAGGAGGCATTAGCCAATGGGGCCTGTGGGTGTGGGTGTGTCTGGCCCTATTGGCTGCTGCTTTACGGCAGAGGTTCCCAACTCCAGTCCTGGTGTGCCAAACACTGTTTGGGTTTTCATGCTGTCCCTCATGAATATGCATGGATACATCTGCATACCATGGGGGTGGTGCATAGATATGCAGCACAGGCATCTTTATTAGAGGCAGCATGGAAACTGAATGGTGTTTGGCCCTCCAGGACTGCATTTGGGGGATTCTGCTGTAGGTAATGCACATTTCTATGGTGTTTGTGCTGTGTAGGGTAAAATAGGGGTTTTTGACCCATGCTTATGGTCTCAGCAATAATGGTTCAGTCTTTACTACCATGTTTTCTTCATGGGTAAAATAAGGGGACTGGGTTGGCAGGAGCCCCAGCTTGGATTTGAACCTGTGACCTTCTGGTCCTAAAGGCACTGGCTGTGTCTGCTGCACCACCGTCTTAGCACAAAAACAGTGCATCCCCTGGGGAGTCCATGGCTGTTTGTCAGACAGGGCCTGTCTGTTGGAGGGCACTGCACCCACGTGAAGGGGGCTAGCCCACCGTCTGCTGTGGGCAGCAGCCACTGCTCCCTCCACCAATGGTACCCCTCCGCCACCATGCTGACATGGCCTTATATTGCTGACAGCATCACAACTAAATGATATGTGGCCCTCCAGGACTGCATTGAGGGGACTGTGGTCTAGGTAATGCACATGTTTCTGGTGTCTGTGCTCTGTAGGGTAAAATAGAGGTGTATGGACCATGCTTATGTTATCTGCAAAAAAGGTTGGTCTTTACTATCATGGTTTAGTGGTGTGTAAAATATGTGGATTGGGTTTGCAGGAGCCCCAGCTGGGACTTGAATTGGTGATCTTTGGCTCCTGAACACACTGTCTGTGTTCACTGCACCACACAGACAGTGCAGTCCCTGGAGATAGGAAACCTGGCCAAAGGAGTCATAAACCCTGCTCTGCACAATTTCACTGTGGGATCATTCACCTTGTATAGGGACGGAGCGTAGACCCTTCTAAAATTCATATTTCTTTTTTGGGGCTTTCTTGGGAGTGATTTTTGATGTTTTTCATGACTATCACTATTGCCCAGCTGGATTATAATTTATTAGAATTTTGTTGTGGTCATTTTCAATTTTTATTTGCTATTTTGTTCTGTGCACATGTATCACATTGCTCACGTTTTGTAGGTTTCCCTAGTTTTGCTGTACATTGCTGACAGAAATGGTTTCTCTTCCCTTTAAATCGGCTCTACCGCGAGGTTTTCACTCGCGGTATTTTTTTCATCGAATTTCAGCCCCGCTCCTGTGCGGGGAGCCTCTCCCCTCCCACTCTCCACCCATTGACCCCGTCTCTCCGCCCCTGGGGAGCCTTCCTCTGCCCTCCTGGAGCCTTTCCACGTCTCTATCGCTCATTTCTGCGACGCGCACATGAGCGGGCCCATTAGTGTGGCGCGCATGTGTGCGGGGCACAAAAACACATCATTAGCGTGCGCTAAGGTACCTTAGTGCACCCCGCACAGTAGCACGGTTTAGTAAACATACCCCATAGTGACCCAGCTACCTCTGGGTTTTCTTGGCAATGTATCACTGGAAGTAGATTACCAGCCTTTTCTTCCAAGGCAATGGAGGGTAAAGTGACTTGCCCAAGGTCACAAGGAGTGCCAGTGGGAATTGAACCCTTGATCTTCTGGGTATGAGGCAGTTGCTTTAACCACTAGACTACTCCTCCACTTTGTGGCACCTCTACACAGTATGGGAAAATGCATCTTTTATTTATCTGATGTTGCACTGCATGCAGAGTCTGACTTCTTGGGGTTTCGGTTTAATTTTTGTCTATATATTTCTCTTTTTGTTTGGTGCTCATTTATTGATGAAAGCCTTCTGTATTTTGTGTGTGTGTATGTGTGTGTGTACAATCAATGCTGTGTATTCTGTCAGTATAGAATTTCTGTTTAAGAATGTGTAGCTATCTTGCTTGTTCAGTTTGCACACTGCCCCCTTTGCAATGTTTTTAGGGACAGGGGGTGGAGCAAGGGTGGGGTGGGGCCAGGCAGGAGGGCGGGGAAAGGGTGGGTGGGTATGGGCGGAGCATGACTAGCCACAGGTGGCAGGTTTTTCCTCTTTCAAAAAGTTGGCAACCCTACCTTTAAGTCAGTGCTGACTCCTGGTGACCCAGCAGCTCCTGGGTTTTCTTGGCAATGTGACTGGCAGTAGATTGCCAGGTCTTTCTTCTGAGGCAACAGAAGGTTAAGTGGAAATCAAAGCCTTGTCTCTTGGTTATTAAGCCAGTGCTCTAACCACTAGGCTACTCCTCCACTCTTTATATTGTCTAAAATGTGTCGTCACATGTAGTCAGACTGAAAAATAATGCACGATATGCACATAGGTGTTCTCAGGGGAATAGTTTGGGTGCCATTATGAAATACGCACATACACGCATAAAATACAAACACACATTTATACCCAACTGAGAGCAGGTGCAAATTTGTATGAGAGCATTTGCGCACTACTAGAGATAGGTCTGAGAGCCGTTTTTATAAATGCACATAAATACCTATGTACCCTTTATAAAATACTTTAGCAACTCATTTATTATGACTCATCAAGCAGTTCCACAAAGAGCTTATTTTTAAGAACTCATATTGGATCTTGGAAGACCTCGATGCTAAGCGACTAGCATCGGGGCATATAGTGGCATTACTGGGGGATATTCAGAGGCACGAACCATGTTAATGCTGCTGAATATTCCACTTGGGGGCATTTACACAGTTTACAGCTCTGTAAAGCGTGTAAATGCCTTGCAATATCGGGGCCATTGTGTCCAGCATCTTTCTTCCCCCCACCTCTATGTCTAGCGTCTCTTCTTCCCTATACCCCATGTACCTTTCTCTTTCCTTCTACACATCCATCCAGAATCTCCCCCTTTTGCCTTCCTCTTGTCAGGCCTGCCCCCTCCCCTTGGCGCTGTTAGTGTCACTCCCGCCCTTGCACGCTGCTTCCATCCAGAGCACACTAAGACGATGTTTCACAGGGCATTGAGCATATGCATGCACTCAAGGCCTGCCAAGCCCATGCCCTCCAAACTTCCAGTTTAGGAAGGGGTGGAATACAACAGGCCTGAGCATATGCATGTGCTCAAGATCCCATGCTATGCTGCCTGCGTTTGTGCCACTGTTGTTCCGCCATACCAGCTCCAGTGCCGCTCCCAGAATAGTGCCACCTAGTGGTAGGATCAGCGCTGAGAACTCTTGGGTGCTACTGCTGTAAAAGGAGCCTTCTGCGAGTATTGGTTTAAGATATGTGAAGACCTGCACAGTCAAGACTTTTTGGTTTCCTATTCTTCATTGCTTTTTGAAGATTTCTATACTTGCTCTGTCATGTTGAAATTGTAGAGTACACTGACTAAATCAGTGAAACAAACTAAAGCATTTTAAATTCTATTGTTTCGACTACAGGATGTGAATAATGTACAAGGATGTGAAGACTTTTACAAGACACTATAACTTCATCAGTGACATGAGAAATAAGAAAATCTTCCATCACTGGAATAATTATCTAAATTTAAAGCTACATCTTCAGGCCTTACTAACCTGCAAAAGAATCCCAACAGGCTTCATGTATAATAGGTTTCTCTGATTTTGTACCTGTGGAGAAAATCTGACCTAGACAAATCTGTCTCATCGATTTACAACAATTGTGGTTCAATCTAATTTAATGATTGGGCACCAATATTTAATGATTAGTGATAAACAAATACTAAATAAATAATAAACGTTCTGCACTCCAATTACCCATGCTGCAGATAGCACACTCAAATTACCACTGATCAAATGACTGCTGTACTCTAACTCATGCATTCTATTCACCGGGTAGCTTGTTACGTAAAAAAACCACTATTCATATCTACATAGTCTTGGAGTATAAGAATAGATTTCATAAACTTACAGACTATTGCTTGCTACACTTTAAAATCTTCTTAATTTATTTTCTTTATTTTTATTAACTGGTTTTCTATAACACTTTCTCTTTCTGTCAAAGCGGCTTACATTGAAACAAGTAAAAGAAACAAGAAAGTTACTTAATAACGTTGTGGCGTAAACATTTGACTGTTAACATTAAAGCATAAACGTAGAACGTTTTACATTGCATGGTGTTGTGAGTATATTTATGGGCTGTTCGGCTGAGGACTAACAATGGTTAAGGTTTGGTGGGAGTTTGGAATGCAATATCAGTGATAGGGAGGGCGTACTAATCACAAGCCGCATATGTTTACTCCAAAAGTTGCTAACCTGCTTAGAATTCCTTGTAGCAAGTCGCTTAACTCCTCATCACCTCAGGTACAAACTCGGGAGCCAATAATCAGCAGTGGCAGTCAATGCTTTTAAAGCACCTGGCTGCTGACACTTTCATTAGATCTGGATATTCAGTGATGCCACTAAATATCCATTTTCACCAGGCAGCGCTTTTGCTAGCTAGTTAGTATCGATATTCAGCCACTAACTGGATAGCACAAGCCAGATAAAATTAGGACAACCATTGACCTGTTCTAACTTTATCCAGTTTATCCAGTTAGCAGCTGAATATCGCTGCTAACGTATAGTTGCTGGGACAGCCCCGCTTTTAACCAGGCATCTTTTCTGCGGTCTGTGGAGATATTCAGCGACACTATGTGCTGCACCCAGCTCAATTTAGTCATGACATGGACGTGATCTACTCAGGCCCAAGGAGGGAGGGTTTCCAAGGCAGCCCATTCCAGTCAGCAAACAGTCAACAAAAGTGTCTCAGAAGAAGAATCCTTCAATCCTTGGGCCAATGAAAATCCTCCAAGCTGCCTGAGTATACCATCTGAGGAAGGGGGTTAAATAAAGACTGCACAAATTATAATGAAAAAAATGTTATTTTCTTTGAAGAATGAATGGTTTCCATGGGGAACCCCTATGAAGCACCGGCATTTTGGTTCACCGGTAGCCAGAGTTACGTTCTGTTCCATTAAATGGAGAGGGAATCTGAGGAAGAGCTCTCCAGTAACCCCCATATCGGCATGTCCAGAAATTCTTCAGCTTTTGCCAGTGGCTATCCATTGGTCATGAATTTTCCCTAAAGACCTCTTCCCAGCTTTTTCATGATGGTGGTTTCTCTATATGGTTGGAATTCAGGGAGAAATTTAGGTTGGAAGATTTCTCTATATTTGCTTCCTGGGGCCCAATATTCAAAGGCATCAACATGGTTTACAGATCATGATTAGTGCTGCTGAATATCCCAGATTATCTCCGCTACACGCCCCAAAGCTTACCACTTAGCATTTGAGCATGTTATGGGTGTTCCAAGGCCAGCAACAGTCGCTAACAAGGTAGTGGCAATATTGCGCTGCTGCCCACTTAGCACCTCTGCGTAAAAGACAGATGCAGCAAAGGTTGGCCTATCTTTACCTGTTGGAGCTAACTGGGCAACGGATTAATATCACTGCCACCCGGTTAGCATGCAGTGACCCCGGATATTCAATGCTGGGGCCACATATTACGCAGCATTGAACATCCAGGATTAAAGGTCGGTGGTGATGGCTATGCACCATATGAGCGCATAGCCATCCCAGAAGAATATCAGGCCCTAGGACAATACTAAGGGCAGCTTTACTGCAGTCAAGAGAATGGTATTTTTATGGCAAGGATATAAAGCAGAGATCTCCAAACTTTTTAATTTTTGGACCCCTTATTAACCTCCAAAAGGTTAAGATACTTAGCAGTTCATCCCCACTCTTCCTGGGCCTCCTCCCCTTAGTGCCAAGCCTATCCCCACTAGCCCTCATTATCTCTCTATCAATTTATATCTCGCCCTCCAGCCAGTCCTCACCACTCAAAGTAACTTTCTCTCTCCCTCCCCTTAACTAGTTCCCTCCAGTCTCTCTCTCTCTCTCTCTCTCCCTCTTCCTCCCAGCCAACCTTTACCAGCTTCTCTCTCTTTTTTTCTCTTTGTTGTGTTCTCCAGATCTTCTGCACTGGTCTCACACGGGGCTAGTGCAAGGACTGGAGGCTCCCTTGCTGGATCTTTCATTCTGCTGTCCACTTCACTGCCTCCTGCCCCCATTGTCGCCGCTGCCACCCCTCTCCAGGGCCTGGAGCAATGGCAATGGCTCAAAAATTGCAACACAGCACTTAGTTAAAGGCTTTGGTACTGCATCACAGTTTCCTGTTGCTTCCACCCCCCCCCCCCCCCCTCTGACACAGACTTACGGTTCTGAGGAGGGCGGAAGCGGCAGGTAGGAGCATATGCAAATCACGATGCAGCACTGAAGCCTTTAAGCAAGTACTAATCATGGCTTTGAACCAGGCTCCAAAGAGGGGCAATAGCAATGGCATCCCTGGAGGGCCGGTGCTGCAAGGCTGTTTCTGTTCCGCTCCCACTGAGCCCTATGCCAACTTCCTGTTTGTAAACAGGGAGTCAGCATCAGGCCTCGGCAGGGACAGAGGTTGAACAGTCTTGCAGCACTGGAGATTGAAGGTAAGCACTGCAGGGCTGTTTGTGGCCAGAGAGGGGCAGCAGCAGTGGCAATGGGGTGCCCCCAGACCACCGGCGCTCTAGGCAGACACCTATTCGCCTAATGGCCATGCCAGCCCTAACTATAAGCCATGATTAATTGCTGCCTGATCACTGCTAATGTAACTATAGCACGAGGGGGACTCTCCCACATAATTTATAGATGTGCAGTGGTAAGGGAATTCTGATAGCAAAAAACAGTGATGCAATTCAAAAAGGCATGGGACAGACAGAGGATCTCTCTATAGCAAGAGGATGGATTCAAAACAAACATAAATAACTTCTAAATGGAGAGTGATAACCTGCCTAGAGCGGCACATACAACTCTACAATTCTGGCACCGTACTGGGCAGACTAGATAGATCATGCTGATCCTTATCTGCTGCCACTTACTTTATTACTGTATATAAATTAAAACAGTCCATGGAAAATCTAATGGGTTTGGTATTGGCAAAGAATCAGAAAATGTTCTTTTGTGTTTGCCTTTCTGATGAGCTAGGAGATGAAGCAGAGGCTGAATTGGCCGCGCATGTGATATCGGTTGGTTGTAGAGTTTTCCTAGCTCAATGGAGATGTATTATACAGTATTACTAGGATGGGAGAACTAGGATTTGCAATGAAGATGGAGGTCATGATAGCCAAGATGAAAGAGAAGTATCATAGGATCCGTAGATTATGGCAACCATTTGTGAAGATCTTGCAAAATAACGAGGCAAAGAACTTTGAAAGGCATCAGATATTGCTGAGTAGGTGGGGGAGAGGGTTGGGAGGGGATGCTAAAGAGATATTGGAGTGTGTCACAACGCATGGCATTCAGAATCTTGGATTGGGCGTGTCCATGTGTAGTGGGTGATTAATGAATGCAGTACATAAAACAGATTGTATGACGTGTTAACATCTGTTAAACTTTAATAAAATTAAAATTTTAAAAAGCAAAACAGAAAGCTAGCTTCTGCAAGTCTGAATGACCCATGACACTGAATGCATGAGATTCATAGATTTAAACAAAATGGTATTTGTTTTAAAAAAAATGTTTTGACACAGGCACAGAAAAGAAATATCTATATCCTGAGAATAGTGTTCACTGTGGCCAACTGTGTGTGTTCTATAGGATACGTATACTTTTCTCGAGACGTCCACTTCATTTTGCACCTTTGATGCATGCTTAGTAAAGATTAATGTGCGTTAATGAAAGTGAAGATGAACTGAAGCATCTGCTTATCAAGATCAAGGAATATAGTCTTAAAATGGGCCTGCATCTTAACATGAAGAAGACAAAGATCCTGACCACTAGCAAAATCCATAACTTCATCCTTGATGGAGAAGAAATAGAAATAGTAGACAACTTTAACCTGCCTGGATTAATAATCAATAAAAAAAATGACAAGCAATCAAGAAGCCTGGTCACGCATTGCTCTTGGCAGAACGGCTATGAAGGGCCTAAACAAGATTCTCAAATGCAGAGATATATCTCTACATACAAAGATTCAACTTGTCCAAGCAATAGTATTTTCAATAATGTCATATGGATGCGAAAGTTGTACAGTGAAGAAGAAAGACAGGAAGAAAATTGATGCCCTTGAATTATGGTGCTGGCAAAGAATACTGTGTATACCATGGACTTTCTGAAGTACAAATCAGTACTGGAGGAGATCAAACCTAAGCTTTCTTTAGACGTTCAAATAACAACATTTTGACTTTCAGACTTTGGACACATCATGGAAAAGAAAGATCTTTAGAGAAAGACGTCAGGCTTGGCAAAGTTGAAGGTCAGTGCAAAAGAGGAAGGCCAGCAATGCAATGGATGCCACTCAACAATTAGCCGCCTGACTGAACATTGAACACAGTTTTGGACAACTATCCAGAGGGTTTCCATGAATTGACATTGACTCAACAATACATAACAACAGCAACAACAGTAGTAGTAATTCCAAAGGGGCATTCAGTCCCTTGGAAACAAGCCTTTATACATCTCATCTTAAAGAACAAAGCATCCACTCCCATGGATCCTGGTAACTAATGACCAATTTCTAATTTACCATACCTGGCAAAGCTTACTGAAAAAATAGTCTGTCTCCAACTGTCCACATATGTCAAGAATATAAATTGTTTGCACCCCAGACAATCCAGCTTTCGCTCACATTTCAGCATGGAAACGATATTAATTTTTCTTCTCAATGAGATCCACTTTTCCTGGGATCGTGGGGACATCACATTAGCCATTTCTCTAGATCTTTCAGCTGTATTTGACCTGGTTAATCATTCCATATTGCTCACATATTTTGCAGAAATAGGTATAACCAGTCAAGTTTATAATTGTTTTTTGTCTTTTCTTAAGGATAGATCCTTCCAGGTAGTCATTGAATCATCCTGTTTTACACCAACACCTGTGGTCTCTGGGGTTCCACAAGGCTCAGTGCTTTTACCATTATTACTTAACATTTTTCTTAATCCTCTAGCCACGTTAATTTAGGATCATAACATCTCGGCCTACTATTACGTAGATGACAATTTGTTATTAGCCTACATGAACTCACTGAAGCACGATTTATCTGCCATTAATTATATATTAACTTCAGTCTCCACTTGGCTGAAGCAGAATCAGCTGAAACTAAACCCTAATAAATCATCGGCCATCTGGTTCACCAATGATTCCCCAGCAAAAATTCTTTCTCCAGTACTGGATGGTTCCCAAGTTCAAGTCACTAATATGTTGAAATACCTCAGGGTATTACTGGACTCAGCTTTAACATTTGTCCCTCGTATTAATGCAACCATTCAGAAATCATTCTACACTCTGTGTCAATGTAGAGCCATACGTCCCTTTTTGGATTCATCTTCACTAATGACTCCGCTGTCAAGAAAATTGCAATCTCTTATATTCATTGTTACAAAATTCAGTTCTCTGCAAGTTGGAGCTGTGCAGTGCAGGAATTTCTGGTTGGTTGTCCGGTCTCAAGTCTCAGAAGACTTAGATCATGAGGCCAGCTGGAAATTCCTCCATTGTTTGAGTCAAACTTAGAGAAAATTGAATCATATGGTGATGAGCTTAGCGCTACCTTTTTATTTTCTCCTTATGCTTGGAACAAACTACCTGAGTCTGTACATTAGGCTTCATCTCTTCCCCTTTTCAAATCCATGCTAAAAGCTTTCCTCTTTGATGCTGCCTTTGGATCCTGATCCCTTGCTTTCTTTTTGTCTCCTCACACTTCCTTATTCTCATCTTTTGTCTTGTCTGTCTTAATTAGGTTATAAGCTCTGAAGAGCAGGGACCATTTTTATATGTACAGTGGTGTGCAAAAGTCTGGAATCACTTGTGATTTTTGCGTTTTTCGTACTTTCT
Source organism: Ichthyophis bannanicus (assembly GCA_033557465.1). NCBI lineage: Eukaryota > Metazoa > Chordata > Amphibia > Gymnophiona > Ichthyophiidae > Ichthyophis > Ichthyophis bannanicus. The sequence continues at coordinate 651,733,657 of CM066033.1, read as the reverse complement.
AACTTTTTTTTAAATTTTGCGTTAGCCTAGCATATTCATATTTCTACCACATTAAAAGGGATACATTTGGCTATTAGAGTTGACTTTTTTGCATGCCTTGCTTCCAATTTAAATACTTTACAGACACTGGGAGATAGCTACTGCTATTTTTGTGGATCGTGCGTCAGAACTGGATCGAGATTATCCAATATGCACACATTATTTCTGACCAATCAGGAGGCTGGTTTCACTAACCAATCACAATGCAGATATCTAGCCAACAGTGCAGCTATAAAAACACATGGAATTTTTGAATTTCATTCGCTTTCTGGATCGACCATGAAGATGGCTCGGACCCTGACGTTGGAGGAGCGTGTTTGTGTGTCCTTTATGAGCAAGGGAGGATTTTCAAGCTGTCAGATAGCCAGGAAAGTTGGCTGCAGTCAGAGTGCTGTTATTAAGATTGTACAGAAGAAGAAAGAAATGGGTTTAGTGGTGGACATGCCTCGTTCAGGTCATCCACGTGCATCAACATCACGCCAGGACCGCGCACTATGACGCATTTCACTGACTAATCGCAAGCTGACCTCTCCTCAGCTACTTCGAGAGTGGTCAGACAAGAGTGAGGCCAGTATCAGCTCATCAACAGTTTGTCGCCGGTGCCTGCAGTTTGGTCTCCGGGACTGCAAAGCATGGAATAAGCCACTGATGACTGACATACAAAGGCGCAACCGGATCATGTGGGCGAGAAAGCACTCAACCTGGTCGACTGAAATGTGGGAAAAGGTGCTATTCAGTGATGAAAGCACCTTCTGCCTGTTTGGTAACCAGGCCCACACCTATGTGAGGAGATTTCCTGGAGAGAAATTCAAGCCTGAGTGTCTCAACCTCACTGTGAAGCATCCTTTGAAAGTCATGGTCTGGGGCTGCATGGCTGCCAGTGGCATTGGACATCTTCACATCGTCAATGGAATGGTCAACGGGGCCAAGTACATCACCATACTGCAAAAGTGCATGATGCCATCAGCACACCAGCCGTTTCCTGGCCATTTCCTGTTCCAAGATGACAATGCACCCTGCCATCGCTCCAGACAGGTGATCAGCTGGAAGCAGCGGAACATCATCAAGTCAATGGACTGGCCTGCCCAATCTTTATAAGACGTTCCATGTAAAACAAACATTGCTTTGTTAATTGTTGTTTATTGTGAACCGCAACTGATCTCTGGAAGATGCGGTATATAAATGAATGTTAAATAAATAAATAAATAAAATCTCCAGATCTGAATCCAATTGAGAACCTGTGCCACAAGGTGGCCTTGGAAATATCCAAGAGGCATCTGACATCAAAGCGTGAACTGATTGAGTCACTCATTGCAGCTTGGAACCGTGTTGTCACCAACAATTACCTTGTCAGACTGGTTCATTCAATGCCAACAAGGTGCAGTCAGGTGATCAAGAACAAAGGGTGGCCCATCAAATACTGAGCCATCACTGACATATAAAAGTGGCCTTTTTCAAGGCCACATACATTAATTTGAAGGAAACCTGGTGTGCGTCCATTATATTTTAAAGCATACTTACAATAATATATCATTGGCCAACGATGTACATTATACGATTTTCACAGAAAAATCTATCAACAGGACAACTATGGGGAACAAACTCAGAAAATAAGGGCCAAACCAATCCTAAAAGTTAGCCCTGATAGCCAAATCTATCACTTATCATGGGATACACAGAAAAAGCCACTGGGAGGAAAAAGAAATTAAGATATAAAGTCACGAAGTTGAAAAAACGTCAAATGTACAAGTGATTCCAGACTTTTGCACACCACTGTATCTGTACAGAGCTGTGTATGCCTTGTAGCGCTATATAAATGATTAGTAGTAGTAGCAATGGCGCTTCTTCTGAATTTCGTGATCTCCCGCATAGATTATTGTAATGCAATTTATGCAGGACTTCAATGTTCAGAATTCAAACGTCTACAATCCATACAAAACACTGTTATTCACATATTGACTTATGCAATATGCTTAGATCATGTCACTCCTCTTCTACAAAAAGATCATTGGTTGTCTGGGGGGGGGGGGTTGCATATAATTTAAGCTCCGTATACTTGCCCATAAAGCTTTGTACATTGGTTTACTGTCCTATCTTTATTTTGCACACCCTGGCCCGCATTTTGTGTTCCCTTTATGATAGCCAGTTGTACGTCCCTCTACCTTCAAAGGCCCGATTGGAATCAACTTGCAATGCAGCTTTCTTTTTCCGCGTACCTATGCTTTGGAATTCACTGAGATTGGAGACCTCATATTCAAAGTTTAAATCCCAACTGAAGACACACCTTTTTCATCAGGCGTACAAACTGAATAATTAATGCCATGATAGTTCCCTAGTTAGGGGCGGATCTGGCTGGAGAGACTGTCGAGGGGGCACTGTTGTGTATGATAGATTTATTTCCTTTATATGATTTCTACCTCTACCTCTGTTCTGTTTAATAGATGGAATTCCTGCTTCTCACATTTTACCTTTTATTGTAAACCACTTTGGTTTTAGAAAGGTGATATATTAAAGCACCGATAAACATAAACATTCATTAAGAGGTATCCCAGTCCACAAAGAATCAGTTCTCGCCAGGACCAGAACATCTACATGAAATTTCCAGAAAATGAATATAAGAAACAAAATTAACAAGAACTTTAAAGAATCATAAGCAACTCTAACTTTAAAGGGGTGATTTTCAAAGGTACTTATCTGGTTAGCAGTGCCTGCTTACCAGATAAGTGCTGGTGAGAGCAATATTCAGTCTATCACTTCGGCGCTATCCAGAGGGGAGACAGAAGTTATCCGTAGAGCTGCAATTTCCAGCACCACTATACGGATAGCTTAAGATAGAAAAAACTGTCCTAAATTGCTCTCTGGATAGCTGTCTGGCACTAATGACACTGAAAATAGCTGCTATACAGTTCAGACCCAATATTTAAATATATTTATTTGGTTCACAGCACCTGCTAACCAGAGAAATGCTAGTGACCAGGGCCAGCCACTGATTTTCAGTAGTATTATCTGGATAATTCAGTTAAATCATCACAGACCCAGAACCAGCGCTACTATTAGGGAAACTAAGTAGTCTCCTAGAATGTGAATGTTTTGAGGGCAGCCAATTGTCCCCAGCACCGCCCCTCTCTGGGATCTGTCGCGGCAGCAATGACTTTACAACAATGACGTAGCGCTTACTACGTGTCTCCAGCACTATGTGCTGCCGCTTCTGTTGGTGCTTCTGTCCCCTCTGATGCAGACTTCCTGTTTGCATGGGGCGGAAGTGGCTGGTCCAACTTATCGGGATAGCAGTGATTTTCAGCGCCTTTATCCAGATGCCGGCTCCTATAGTGGCTGGATCTGACAACGATAACCGGATAGTCAGTGCTGAATATCACGTTTAACCACAGCAGCTCGTGTTTAAAAAATGCTAACTGCTGATGCTAAATATTCACCCCTCTAGTTTTCTTCAAATCCAGTTACCTACAAATATAATCCTTAATGTGGTCTAAAAGCATTGCTTTTGATACAGGCTAGCAGTAGACTAGCACTGTTCAGGAGACCACATTCTGATGCAATAAGCTGCATTAACCTTTAGTATAATGATTTACTTCCAATTTTCCCATGTTTATCTTACCCCCGATGTAGCAAGAGCTTTTAGCACAGAAATATCAGCAGTAAAAGGATAAAGGATAGCATGGTGGGTATGCAAAACGCATGCAAAAGGTTGAAAGCAAAACTGCTCCTGATGTACAAATGCATGCAGAATTTCGGAGTGCTAAATCTTTACTCTAGCTTAGGGCTAGAGCAAAAGAATCATCTGAGGTGAATTGCAGCACTTCACCTCAGGTGACACTGGTTGACAAAGATCTCTGGTGGGCCCTGGACAACTCCCAACACCCACAAATGCAAACTTCTGGTGACCCATATGGGTTCTGGATACCCTCAATCTCCCTGCCAATGCAAATCCTTGGGAGCTCTGAACACTCACCCCACCCTCCATAATCTTCCCAACCTGCCTTGAGTCAGGAGGCTGTTGGGTTTTTTTGGACTTCCCCTACGATTATTTGGGGAATTTTCTAATTTTGTTTGGCTGCTTGTGTCCGCCCCAACATCCAAAATAATGTATACTGTGGCACTGCAGACCCTCTGCAGGCAGAAGAAAATGTTTTAAACTCAGAAAAAAGAGGCAGACACCGGCTGCAGCATCACGAGGAGCCATATAGGGGGAGCAAGAGGGACCTCTGGAGGTCTGAGGAACCACGCCCTAGAGCCAATGATGCAATACCGGCCTGCACCCAATCCAGAAAGGGAAGGATTCCTTTTAAAAGTCCAGATGACTGGAGAAAGTCAGACTGGCAGGGAGTTGTGCAAGGAGTTCCAGTTCCAGTTTCGCATGGAGATCCAGATCCAGATCCAGATCCAGGAAGGGAGCTAACTTTGGAAGGAGAAAGGAGAGCTTTCCTGGAAGGAGAGGAGGACCCAGGAATAGGAGTCCTAACAGATGGAACCAGCCTAGCAGACTCAGCAGAGCCAGGTGAAGAAACTTGCTTTAGATATCTCAATAGGGGAGAAGACACACTTTCCAGGAGGGAAAGATACTGTGTGGAAGCTAACCCTGGAAGGAGAAGGACTGTACCAGAGAGTCCAAGGTCTGAGTATAGCAAGGGCCAGCAACTGTTGAAAGGCGCAACAGGGAGTAACCAGGAAAGAGGTGAAAGAGGAATTTTGAAAAGCAACTTTCAAGGCCCTGGGAGAAAGAAGCTGTTGTGCAAGTGCGGCTTAACCCCAGCAGAAGGCCGATCTGAGAACCGGAGGCCTACCTGGGTGCCAGTGAAGCCAAGCCCCAGCAGGAACAGGCCTCAGCCCTCACCTCACTGTGATAACCTTAGAAGAAAAGGTAATTACTATCCCACTAACTATGATTTTATGAATGCTGTGACGCAGAAGAAGCAAGGCACTGGAGAATGTTGTCCTTCTAGATGCATTCATGCTACAAAATACAAACCTGTACCAAACAGGAGACTTTCTAGGGAAGGAACAGTGTGCAGGAGAGACTGTCCACATGCTAAAAGTGTACAAAGCAAAGGCTTACCTTTAGATGCTGAACATTGGGGCATCATACAAGCATTTTACAAAAAGCCTGAAGGCGAGCCCCTAGACATTCCAGACTGCGAGCCAATGCAGGTGGAATTCCCGGACGATCCCTCGGACCTCCCGATGGATTGTAGCTATTGCCTGGCCGAAAGAATTGAGCCCTTAGCGGAGGAATAGCTGTGGTCTGGGGTAAAGTTTGATTCTGTACTTCGTTTGGTATTGCTGTGAAGTTAACAGGTTTTCTTCAGTTCATGTTTCTTTTTCTTTTAACCTGGAGCAAGGACATTCTTTTGTGTTGATGTAAGCTGTGCTATTTGAACCTATTTGCAACACGGGAAATAAAAGCCTTAATTTTTCCCTACCCCCGGACTGTGATATTCTTGGGAGCTTTTAGTTACACAGAAGGCTACCAGGACTATAAAAACCTGGGCCCTGTAATTGTGCTAAACTCCTCTACAAACAAACTTTGCATGTCCACCCCCTTTCTGCTGTGACCCGCCATTGCCACCAGGGGGGGCGGTGTGACAATACACAGGACCTTAAACAAATTGCTCATGCCACCATAAAAGCATGGAAAAAATTGTATTTATCTCCTCAGGTCTGTAACATCACAAGCTTTACTTTTGATTTATAAGGTACAAATTTTCAATATCAATCCATAGCATCAATACATCTATATCAAGCAAAGCACCTGAAAAAAGGTCCTGGGGACAGAAAGAGCCTTACTCCAATGAGATCAGCTAATTTCTGTCTGTCTATCAGAATTTCTTCTCCATATTTATATTCATTTTCAGGCTCAAATTGCTGATACATAGATTTTGTTTCTGAATCTGCGTCTTAATCTTTAACCCTTTGTTTTTCTCTGTGGCATCCTGTCTCTCCATTCTCACTTGCCTTGTTGCTGTGTGTTGATTCTGTTTCCTGTAGATTAACTGTAGATACTGATGTTCGTCTTCCTTGCTTACATTTCCCTTTGTTCATCCAAGAGGCCCAGGTGACAGCCTTCACATTAGCTGTATAGCGTTCAGAGCCTCTCATTGTGTCAGCTCTCTGGGACAGGATATTAGCTCATCTCATTGCTCAATCTTGCTGATTTTGCAGTTTCAGTGTGAAAAAGTCAGAGAAAGCTGTTTCTTAGGCCTGAGCTATAGACGTTAGCACAAAATGGATTCAACCTGTAACAAAGGTACCTGAAGGGGGGATTCATGTTTCCCCTTCAAGGCAGAACCGAAGCCACTTGCTTCTGCCTCCAGTCAGTGCCAGGACTAAGAAGGGAGCAAATGGGGCAGCTGCCCCAGAAGCATGTGGCAAGGGATATCTAGTAAAATCTTTCCCCTCCTTCTTTTCCTCCCTTTTCCCCCAATTCTCCGCCCTTCTCATCCTCCCAGGATGAATGGGCTACCACAGGTTGTCCTCAGTCGATCCCCTCCCACTGTACATCCCTACAGGCTGACAGTAGGAGAAACATTTGACCTGACATCATCTTCTTATGTCTCAAGACCAAATCTCTTGATAAGACCTAAGAGATTTGATCCATAGAAGCAAGAAAGGAGAAGATGAGAAGGTGGATAGAGTATTTGTAGAGAAGAGTAGAAATGCAAAGGAAGAGGAGTGTCTGGGGGGATAGAGCAAGAGGAGAGGAATAGTGTCTGAAGTCAGGAGGTTTAAGGGGGAAGAGACTTTGGAGATGGAGGGAAGGGTTGAGAAAAGAAGAAGAGTGTCTGGAGGAAGTGCTGGAGATATGATACCAAGGATGCAGAGAAGCTATGAAGGGATTGAGAGGGAGTGTAAAGGGAAGAAGGCTGTGGAAGTTGAGGTAAGAAACTGTGGAAATAGAATTGGGGAAGAGAGAAAGAGGAGCAATGGAAAATTGTATAGAGGTACACCGCTTTGATGTCATTGGAAAGGCAGTTTATCAAGTATATAGACAAACTAAACTAGACTAGAGGTAGAGTAGAAAGGGGTTGGTGGCCAGGAGGAATTGAGTGACAGGAAAGGAGCTGGGCTGCTGAGGGAATGACAGTCAGAGGAAGGTAGATGAGGACATTGGAGGGGGTGAGTACAAAGGATGACAGTGGGGGACTAAGGAGTGGGTGACAGAGAAATGGGAAACTGAGAAAGGAGGAGGAGACAGGGACAGTGGGAAACTGAGGATTGGAAGGTAGAATGAGAGATAAATCCTAATTGGGTGGAGAGGCAGAAAAGAGAGCAATGGAAAGAAATGAAAGGGAAGATTAGTGTCAGACAGATGTAGAGAAGGAAGGGCAGGAGACAGGAAGAGGAAGAAGAAATGGAAAGAAGACCTTGGGAAAGAACTTAAAAGGCTCACACAAGGAAAAAGTGAAACATAGATTGGAACCAATCTGATTAGAGAAATCAAATGCCCAGACAACAAAGTTAGAAAAGAAAAAAAATACATATTTAGGGAATGGAATGTGCCTGCTTTGAAAAAATGTGCATCTCTTGTATTTGGTATTTTGTGCAGTACAGGAGGAAATGCTTTCAGTTTCTCTTTTTCCAGTATTGTGCTGTTCAGCTGAGAAGGGATTTGGGGGGAGTTTCCATTTTGGTCTGGATGTTTGTTCTAATTTGTGGTCCCTTATACCTTATTAACTGAAGATCTATCCATACCCTGCGTGTGTGACTGTTGAGGGATTCTATTAGTGTGCAGTTCCTGTGCAGGACTCTATAGAAGTTCTACTGTTCTAGGGCTCGGGAAAATATTTACAGTGCTGTCTTTTAATAGGTAGGGTTGTTGCAGTCTGAGTCCTGAGAGTTAATGTTTTTATGCTAAGTTTGCTGTATAGGTTTTCAGTGTCTTTTTGTAGGGTTTTTTGTTCTTCTGCAAAGTGTCTGGCAGTGAAAGGAGAGTGGTATTGTTCTTGAAATGACACCACAACTTGAATATTATTTTGTATGGACAGTTGTGAGAGGAAAAATGTCCTAGCACCATTGTTGGAGAAGTGTTGAGTGTGTTACAAAACTGTGAGGTGCATATTTTATATTTAGCCTTCTGTGTTATCCTGTATAGATTCCAGGCTTTATTCCCTTATAGAATAAGTAGTTGAATGATGCCATCTGTTAACTAGCACCAGATCAACCCTGCTGAAAGGAATATTCACTAACCCGATAGTGCAGCTGAATAACCACTGTGCCACTGTCTAGAGAATGCCAGGACAGTCTTTGTGCAGGGCAAGGGTGGTCCCAGCACTTAGCCAGTTAGTGGCGATTTTCAGTCCGCTAACCAGATAAGTATAAAGTTAGATCACAAAAAAGCCTACTATCCAGATAGCATCAGTAGTCCGCAGTGGAACTGCATATTCAGCACCAGAGGATATCAGGATTCCAGCCCCAAATATCCAGTATCAGTTTTAAATGCTGTAGCCAGTGCTTAAAAAAATACAGATCATGGAGTTTAAATATTGACCCAGGAGATATATTGGATGGCTGATACTGGTAAGGTTTTTTATGCATAGGAGGCTTTTGAGACTTTTTGTTGCATTGTCTTGTAAAGGGGGAGCAGCTGTTATGTGATAGTAAGCATGATGTGCAGAAATCTCACTACCCTCCACCCCTCACTGCCATCCCAAATACTTCTGTCTAGTGACAGTGACACTAACTTGCTGGCCTCCCCATCCCCACCTCGACTTACAGATCACCTGATCCCAACAGGTCCTGAGGAGAACCAGCACTGCTGGTCCTGAGGAGAACCAGCACTGCTGCCTCATGCAACCCTTCCCCCTCACCCTCGTGGCCAAAGCAAGCTCAAATTTAAAAAAGAAACGGTGGAGAGGGTGTGTAATTCTGCATATAGAAACATAGAAGTATGATGGCAGAAAAAGACCACATGGCCTATCTAGTTTGCCCATCCATATCATCTACTACAATAGTCCCCTCTTTTCCTTTAGAGATCCCATGCCTTTTTGAATTCAGATTTTTTATTTATTTATTTTATACACATTTATATACCGCATCTTCCAAAGTTCAGTTGCGGTTCACAGTGAACAATAATTAACAAAGTTTGTTTTACAGGGAACGTCATATTATAACAGAACATATTTACAAGGAACATCATATTATATATAGAATATACAGTCTAAACAATGTGAGATAATACAGAACAGAATAAACTATATACAATTTTATATATGTATATATATACATGGAAGTGAAAGGACATAAGCTGTGAGGTCATCATGAGTGTGTGCTATCTGTGTGGGTTAAAGGGTTTTTGCTTGAAGCAGACAGATACCTGTTTAACCTTTGTCTAAAACAGGTGATGAGTTATCTATGTTATAGTGTTTGGTGAACAGATACGTTTTCAATTTTTTGCGGAGTTCCATGATCTCCGTTAGTGCTCGCAGCTCCTCTGGGAGGGAATTCCAGATAGTTGGGGCTATGTGGGAAAAGGCTCTGTTATTTGTTGATTTATGGGCTCTTGTATAATCTTTCGGGATCTTTAATCTGTTCAATTGTCCTTTTCTGTGTGTAGGCTTAGATGGTTCTTTGTGTATTAAGTTACATAGCATAGTCGGGGCCATATCATATAAGGCCTTGAATGAAGTTATTATTGTTTTGTAGATTATTCTGCTTTGAATTGGTAGCCAATGGAGGAAGGCTAGTATTGGTGATATGTGTTGGAGTGAGTTAATTTTCAATATGATTCTGGCCGCTGCGTTTTGCGCTAATTGCAATCGTTTGATGTTTTGTTTTGATATGCCTATTAGAATTAGATTCCACGTAAGAAATTGGTCTTCTTATGAACGTACTACCTCTCGGTATAACTGCAAAAACACGTTCAATGAAACAAATTCAAAGGAATGTATCTTAAAAATAACAGTCTCTTTTCTTCTTGTTCACCAATATAAATTACATTAAAATTTTCTGCCCGGAGGTCTCAGAATAGCACCTATTCCCTGGACAAACCGTCTGCAAAGGAATATGTATGCTGTGTCACATCAACGACCTCCGCAATGGCATACTAAACAGCTAGCAGGCATGGCAAAAACTGTCAAAATTCACCGGGGTTTCTTCAAACCTGATTTTGCTTACAATTGTAGTTTATATATCAAATAGTATCTAATATACCCCTCTCTAACTTTCAAATGCCTTCCACAAAGCTGGAAATCTCTTCTATCATATTCAATGATCCCTATTACTCAGTAATCCCGACGCTTCCCTTCAGCGCCTTTGAGCGTTTCTCCAATTCGGGTTCTTCAGGGGATCTGTTAAGGATCCTGTGAACAAAACAAATACAACAAGAGATCATTCCCTGTATAACTCTTGCAATAATAAATTGTAAACTCCACACATCAAGCCAAAGCCAGAAAACAACGGTACTTACAAAAATGCTGCCCGCATCTAATACAAAACTTCTCCTCTTTGCACAAGTGTATCATGTCTCACAGTAACAAAAAAGACGCCGCGCATGCGGTCTGAAACTAACTAGTGGTATTTAAAAGTGCTTACGTCAACGTGACGCGTCTAATATCATTATCTGGAAGAGGTATATTGATGACGTTTTTGTACTCTGGCGTGGACCAGAAACTACATTACTTACATTCTTTCAATGGGTTAATCAATTGGACAAGAATATTAAATTCACGTCTGCTTATCATCATAATGCCATAGCCTATTTAGATGTCAACATCACCAGAGGGCGGGGATGTTGGGATACGTCCCTATTTCGGAAACCCACTGATCGAAATACGCTTCTCCATTACTCCAGTGCCCATCCCCGATCATTAAAAGAGGGTCTCCCCTTCTCACAATATCTCCGTGTCCGCAGGAATTGTTCTACTGATGGAGCATTTAAAACACAAGCACGACTACTTATGAGGAATTTTTTAGATCGGGGATACCCCCCTAGGGTAGTTAAATGCGCATATAGGAGGGCTTTATACAACAACAGAGAATTGCTGTTCATTTCATCGAATCGTGGGACCCGTGCGGATGTAGAGAATGTGAATTTGATCACGAAGTTTTCTCCGTTGAGTCAAGGGATTCAGCGAAGTTTGCGGAAACATCAAAACGTCTTGAGAACTATACCGGGACTGGCAGGGAAGAAATTGCGGTGCGTTTGGCAACGACACCGCAATTTGAAGGAACATCAGAGTCCGGCAGTCCTTCCTACATTAGAAAGAGATATGAGAATGAAGGGCCATAGACGTTGTGGAGCATGTGACATTTGCACAATAACTTTGGACACAACGTCATTTCGTTGTCATTCTCGAGATTATAGTATATCATCCTGTACATCTTGTGACTCTACAGGGATAGTTTATATCATACAATGCCCATGTAACCTTTTTTATGTAGGTAAAACATTCCGCACCTTTCGGGTGCGGATGCGGGAACATAGGAGCCGATTGCGTTGCAGAATAGTGGCAGCCCCCATAGTTCAGCACTGCCTTGAGAAGGCACACAGTTTCGAACAGTTGTTATGTTTCTGTATTGATCAGGTGGAACGCGGTGGAGGAGGTAAAACTCATGATCAGGCTTTAGTCCAGAGGGAACAACGATGGATCTATAATTTGGATACTGTGATACCAAATGGATTAAATGCCATGATAGAATGGTCGGCTTGTTTATAAGTATGGGAGTTAGCAAGGGGATTAGGTGTTACACCGTAGCAGGAGGAGTCAGTCCGCGTCATGTTGACGTAAGCACTTTTAAATACCACTAGTTAGTTTCAGACCGCATGCGCGGCATCTTTTTTGTTACTGTGAGACATGATACACTTGTGCAAAGAGGAGACGTTTTGTATTAGATGCGGGCAGCATTTTTGTAAGTACCATTGTTTTCTGGCTTTGGCTTGATGTGTGGAGTTTACAATTTATTATTGCAAGAGTTATACAGGGAATGATCTCTTGTTGTATTTGTTTTCTTCACAGGATCCTTAACAGATCCCCTGAAGAACCCGAATTGGAGAAACGCTCAAAGGCGCTGAAGGGAAGCGTCGGGATTACTGAGTAATAGGGATCATTGAATATGATAGAAGAGATTTCCAGCTTTGTGGAAGGCATTTGAAAGTTAGAGAGGGGTATATTAGATACTATTTGATATATAAACTACAATTGTAAGCAAAATCAGGTTTGAAGAAACCCCGGTGAATTTTGACAGTTTTTGCCATACCCGCTAGCTGTTTAGTATGCCATTGCGGAGGTCGTTGATGTGACACAGCACACATATTCCTTTGCAGACGGTTTGTCCAGGGAATAGGTGCTATTCTGAGACCTCCGGGCAGAAAATTTTAATGTAATTTATATTGGTGAACAAGAAGAAGAGAGACTGTTATTTTTAAGATACATTCCTTTGAATTTGTTTCATTGAACGTGTTTTTGCAGTTATACCGAGGAGTATTAGAATTAGATTGGCAAAGTCAAATGTGGAGTTATGGTGGCTGGATTATGTTGATAAAGTCTTGTGTAAATACTAGCGGATGAAGTTGTTTGAGGGTTTTGAGTTTGAAATAAATTTTCTTTATGGTATTGCTAATGTGTGTTTCCATCGTAAGGTGTGTGTCTAGTATAACGCCTAGATATCTTATTTTGTTTTTTATTTTAATTTCTTGGTTTTGAAGTCTTATGTGTGTTGGGGGGATATAGGATTTGTTCTTGGTCACGATTAGAACTTCAGTTTTAGTGTGATTTATGTGGAGGTTTTGTGCTTTTAGCCAAGTTGTGATTTCATTATAGCAGTCCGATAGGAGTTGTAGCGGTAGGTTGGGTATCGTGAATGGATTATACATCATAATATCGTCTGCGTATAGATGATATTTTACTCCAAATTTTTTGAAAATGTTGCAGACTGGTTTTATGTAAATATTGAAAAGCAGGGCTGACAGCGCTGAACCTTGTGGTAATCCAATTTCTTGTTTATATGTGGTTGAGTTTTGATTCCCAATTCTTACATTTTGCGTTCTATTATTTAGGTAGGATGAGAACCATTTATGTACTGTGGAGTTTAAGCCTATTTGTCTCAAGTTATTGAGCATTATTGTGTGGTGTACGCTATCAAACGCAGCTGATATATCAATGAAAAGTAGAATGAAGGCCTGTTTATGATTGTCAATCCCTCTTAGGAGCACATCTATTAAAACTGTGAGGAGTGTTTCAACTCCATGGCAGGGCCGAAAGCCATACTGTTGCTCATCAAGAGGGTAAGATGAGTCTAGAAAGTCCTGTGTCTGTAATTGAACCACTTTTTCAATTATTTTAGCCAAGAATGGTATGCTTGAGATGGGTCTATATGATGCAGGCAAAGTTTTATCAAGTTTGCTGTTCTTGAGGATTGGCCGTATTTGTGCGTGTTTGAGTGATGGTGGGAGGTAGCCTTGGGTTAGTGAGAGGTTCACTATTGAGAGAATGTAGGGTAATAAAAGTGGTAGTGTGTTTTTTATCCATGTTACTGGACATGGATCTAGATAAGAAGTTGTGGTGTTGAGACTGGTGATGATATTTTTTAGTGTCTCTTTAGTTATGGGATGAAACTGACCATTCATCTGAAGGCTGGTGTGATAAGTTGATAATGTCTATAGACATTGACGGCATTTTTGCTTTGTTTTGATAATGGTGGGCTAAGGTTTGAACTGAGATGTCAGTAATTTCGCTGTCAGAAGTTTGAGGGTTGGTTAGATTTCTGACAATGGTGAATAACTCTCTTGGCCTATTATATGATTTTGATAGTATTTTAGCATAATATTCTTTTTTTGTGCTGTCCAAGGTTTCTTTGTATTTAGTGAGGTGGTTATTGTATATTTCTTTGTGTATCATCAATTTAGATTTGCGCCAGTTGTGTTCTAGTTTTCTAAGATTCCTTTTCATTTGTTTTAGTGTAGTGTTGAACCATGATTTGGTATTCATACAGAATATCCTTGAACAATCTTTTTCAACTGGAACCTTTCCTCAAAGCCTCAAGCAAACATCAATTAGACCATTATTAAAAAACAGCAAATTATACCCCCTAAAAGTAGAATCCTACAGGCCAATATCCAGTATCCCACTCCTAGCAAAAATAATTGAGAAAGTGGTCCAACGGCAAATACAACAGCACATAGACACTAAAGCTCCACTTGACCCTGCACAACACGGCTTTAGAGAGGCTCATGGAGTTGAGACCCTCCTCATCACACTATTCAACACACTAATCACAGGAATAGATAACATTCACCAAGGATTCATACTTATATTCATGGACATCTCAGCTGCGTTCGACTCAGTAAGCCACCAAATACTTATCGATCGCCTTAAGGAAAAAGGAATAGTTGGTGTCGCACTTGACTGGTGTATATCCTATCTAACTAACCGTTGGCAACAAGTACGAATTGGCGAAACTGCATCTGAACCATTTCTTCAAGATCAAGGGATACCGCAAGGATCTTCTCTATCAGCGTTGATGTTTAATATATACATGCAACCCATCTGCGACCTCATTCGTTCCTTTAATGTCACCTGTTTAGCATATGCAGACGACATTCTACTATACATGCCATTCTCCATCAACCACCCCGATTATACACCATTGACAACATGCCTCGAAGCAGTAGAAGATTGGCTCATCTCACAAAATCTAAGAATCAACCACAGCAAGACTGATGTGATGTTTATAACAAGGAACCAAAACTTCACACCTCCAACCTCCGTAAAGATAAAGGACAAGGAATTAACAGTAAAACCTACATTACGCTACCTAGGTATAACCCTCGACCAGCGCCTCAATATGAAAGCCCACATAAAAAACATAACAAAACTAATATATCACAAGATACGTACATTACGCCACCTGCGACCCTTACTTGAACCCTCAGACTTCAGAACCGTCTACCAAGCCCTGATAATGCCTCACATCGACTTTGCAAATGCAATTCTATACGGGCTCCCTCAAGCAACATTAAATCCTCTTCAACTGGCGATGAACACTGCCGCCAGAGTACTTGAAGGAATATCAAAGACAGATCACATAACCCCAGTCCTAAAAAGACTCCACTGGTTACCAACCAACGCAAGAATTCACTACAAGATACTGATCACTACATTCAAAGCCATAAACAACCAAGCACCATCAACTGTCACCAACCTTGTACATTTACAGACCCCCAACAGATCCAGAAGATCAACTGCTATAAATACATTAATAATCCCGAAACAAACAGTCAGATACACTAAGGAAACAACTAAAAGAGTCTTCAGTATCCATGCCCCAATAACCAGGAATGCCCTCCCACCAGAACTGAGAGCTATAACCAGCCTAACACAATTCAGAAAAAGCCTCAAACACTACCTCTTCCTAAGCTATTTCCCAATCTAATCTTTGCACATGAAAATACTACAGACACTTTTTCTGACCAAGACATTCCCCAAACGATATCCAAATGTGACTAATGTATTTGAATTTTCTGTAAATAGTTAGTTAGCCTATATAGTTTACCTTTTTAATCCCAAGTTCAAAAACCCTGTTACTTGTAAAATGCATTACAGTTCTCTGTATGTATATGTTTGTTCCATGTAAACCGCGCTGATGACAATAGTGCGGTATATAAGAGATGTTAAATAAATAAATAAATAAATAAATTAGTCTCAGAGTAGGTGATCTTTTTGTATGTGTGATTAATTTTGGCTGCATTGTTGATGGTTTCATGCCAGTTTTTGACAGTGTCATCTAAATTCGTTGCAGGTGATAAGAGGTGGGGGATTGTTAAGTCAATAAATTCTTCATTGTTAAACTTTTTAAATCTTGTAGTTGGGACATTTCTGGAGTGATTGTTAGTGCTAGTGAAGGGATATGTAAGATTTAATTTGATAATGTAGTGATCAGACCAGGGTATCTGTGTACATTCAACTGAATTTGGATTGATTAGTTTGAAGAGTGTTCCACCTTTGATGTGTGTAGATGTGTTTATTATCTGATGATATTCCATGTCTGATATAGTATCAAAGAATAGTTTAGAGTCCAATGTTGGCAGTTGCGGCGCTCCTGCCCGGCCCTGGGGCTAAAGACAGGAGCGGCGGTCTGATGCTTCGTGAGGAAGGAGACTAACCTGTATCCAGGGAATGCTGGGTATTGTAGTTCCTGCTCCTCTCGCTCCGAAATAATGAGTTGTAGTTATGGGGTTTCCAGTATTTTTATTATAGTAAAGGATATTGTTCCATCACATGGCAAATAAATGCAAACAAAATAGGTGCTTCAAATGCTAACAGGAAAACTTAGGATAAAGGCAACTTAAAGTATAATTGCTGCTTTTCACTTCTAAGCAAATTACTCACTTTGCCCCAAGAGGTCAGTTAGATTCACTGCAGCCTCTTTCAGCCACTGTTACCTTCACAGTGCTGGGGAAAATCAGGTGCACATAATTAGAGCTTTCTCAGCAAGGCAATACAACAGCTCCATAGCATTCAATTCACATACAGTAAAAAGCAGTTTCCTTCAGCTTGGCATCTCTACACAGCAGACCGTGCAATCCATGCTCTCACAATCTGGTAAGTCTGTATTATCTTGTGTTAATTCTTCAAGCTGTATGGAATTACTGGCTTCTGGTAACACTGGCTGTCTTCTAGCTTGCAACTCTAAAAACTGCTTAAAACTCTGTAGGAGCAATTCAGCCTGCTGTTTGTGAGATAGGGAATTGCTATCAGCTATACAACTTCCCTCTGGCTTAAGGCTGTTTATTTTCTCCTCTTTTAGATTAATTGTATCAGAGTAACTGCTAGTCTCTTTTGCTAATGTTTCACACACAGGAGAGTTAGCTTTACGTTCAGCCTGGAAACTTTGTGGCAATTCACTTACTTGTTGCCATGCCGTTCTGACTTCAGATGGCTCCAACGTTCTCCAGCTGTTAGAATGTTTGTTGCTCTCTGGCTCAAATGGTCTTAACAGAATGATTGTTTTCTTTCTTGTGCCTGCCTTGAAGGCTTCCTTTCCCAGGGCTGTGCCTTCCAACGGTTGTCTAATTCAGGGCTAGGTCCTCTCTCCTTGGGACTTCTACTCACTGCCTCTGAATAGAACTTTGCAGGTCTCCTTCCAATGCCAGGTTCCCAAGTATCAGCATACTGTCTTCTGGACTTCCAATCATTCTTCCTCCTCTCCTTCTTTCTCTTCTCTATCTTAATCCCATTCTCATTCTGGACTAGCAAAGCCATGCTCTGGTTTAAAACCACGTTCTCTCCTGGACACGCCCCTTCCAAGGGCAGGGTGTGCCCAATTAGGACTGCAGGACTCCTCCCCTGGGCTAGTCTCCATGCTCAGCTCTGTGGAATAGAGTCTCTCTTTCTTCCTTGGTTTCTCAAATAGGCATAAATCCTGCTGAACCTCAGGATTTTCACCCGTTTCCATAGGCTCAGGAGGGCGCTGTTCACCACACAGTGAGGGAAGGTTAAAGTCTCCTAGCATAATTATAGGGTGTTGTTCAGTGGAAGAGCTGAGGAGTTCAATAAAAGCGTCAAGGCAATCTGGTTTTTGGTCTGGGGGTATATATACTAAGCAGAGTTTCATGAGACCAATTTTTATGTATCTATGTTGTTAGAGATGTTTGATTGGATTGTTTTGGCACTTAGTACCTTTTTCGTCATCATTAATACACCTCCGCCTTTTCTATTGGTTCTATGTTTATAGAAAGTGTCATAGTCTTCATTATTAAGTTGATTTATGTAGACTGTATCGGTATCGGAGAGCCAGGTTTCTGTGACACATAATATGTCTGGTTTTAAGTCAGATATTAAGTCATTAAATATGGGCAGCTTGTTTTTCATCGAGCGTGTGTTGATAAGGATGCATGAGAGGGATGTTGGGTTATTGGTGCATGTTCCCTTGGTTGTTTGATGTGGGTTTGTTTGTTTTATGTGAATTAGTCTATGGAAATTTAATCTAGGGTGGTGGTTTGGATAAATGTGTCCAATATGGTAGTTGTTTCGAGTGTGTGTGTGAATTATACTGAGGATACTGTCCTCATTTCTATCGCCTCCACTGGGAGACTATTCCATGCATCTACCACTCTTTCCATAAAGAAATATTTCCATATATTACTCCTATCCCCTTTCACCCTCATCCTATGTTCCCTCGTTGCAGAGCTTGCTTTCAATCAAAAGAGGCTCTCCTCCTGTGCATTTATGCAATGGAGGTATTTAAATATCTCTATCATATCTCCTCTATCTCACCTTTCCTCTAAACGAAGACCACTAACCATTTTGGTAGCCACCCTCTACACCAACTCCAACCTGTTTATATCCTTTTGAAGGTGCAGTCTCCAGAATTGCACATAATACTCCAAATGAGGTCAACCCAAAGACTTATACAGAGGCACTATCACCTCCTTTCTTCTGCTGGCCTTCCTTTCCCTATACATCCAAGCATCCTTCTAGCTTTCACCGTCACATTTTCTACCTGTTTAGCTACTTTAAGATCATCAGACACAATCACGCCTAGGTTCTGCTCTTCTTTTGTGGACAGAAGTACTTTACCCCCTATACTGTATCGTTCCTTTGGATTGCCGCAGCCCAAATGCATGACCCTGCATTTTTTAGCATTAAATCTCAGCTGCCAAATTAGCTAGATCCCTCCTCATGTTATCTGCTCCTTCCTGGGTGTCTACTCTATGGCAGATTTCCGTATCATCCGCAAAGAGGCAAACCTTACCCGACAGCCCTTCCGCAATATCACTAACAAAGATGTTAAAAAGAATCGGACCAAGGACAGATCCCTGCAGCACATCACTGGTAACCTCCCTCTCCTCAGAGTGAACTTTATTTGCTTGTACCTTCTGTCACCTCCCATCTCAAACAATTTCTAACCCAATCAGTAATTTTAGTCTGCATCCCTAGGGTGCTCAGTTTGTTGAAAAGTCGCCACAGATGCAGAAAAATTTGGTTCGAGCTCTTCCTCTAGTGCTACTATCTTGAAAAATGGTGGAGCCTGACCCCAGATGTACATCAGAATGCACCATTAGGTGCCTGGCTGCCAAATAAAAAATCCCTTTTTGCATGCATTTTACATGCCCACTGTGCTCCCTTATTTAGCCGACTGACCTCTAGCAGTGCATTCCAGCATATCAGTAGGAGTTAGGCAACTGCATTTTCCATTATGGAAGCATATGAGGAGGATGTCACTGGACAGCTCCCAGGACCAAGTCTTATTGGTGCAGGGGAGCTGCCTCATCTTTGGAAGCTCTCTGATCAAGGGTGTTCATGTGTTGGTTGCCCGGGCCAGAGATGAACCATGTAGCCTCAGAGGTAAGTCTTTTTTCTTCTCCTCCTGTCAGTGCATGAGCCAATTCCCTATTCACTATTGAATACTGAACAGGGATTGGCTAATGCACTGACAGGAAAGGAGAAAGAAAAATAATCTGCTGCAGAGAACCGCAGCATGTTACACAGTGGTATGCGCTGTTTTTCCTGTCAGCATATTTTTTAACTCCAGTCATTTGTAGGTCATTAGTTTGTTCAGCATGTCTGTACTGTTCTACTGCACAGCTTCTTATATCAGCCCATGAATCCTTTATTTGTCACTATCCTCCTCAGTTCAATTCAAGGAAACTTTATTGGCATAACAATATGTGCACGTGTTGCCAGAGTAATACATTAAGGACCTGATTCATTAAGCTTTCTTCCCATAGACCCAAACAACTGGTCTTTTTCTGTCATCATATTTCTGTTTCTATGTAACTAGGGTTACTAACATGTACTAACACCAATGTTCCCTCTAATTTTCTGTAGGCTCTGTGCGCATAAAATATCAGCTGTGTGCAGCTTTTGAAGGAAGGTAAAATTTTTGTGCGCCACATAATGACACTCGGAGTGTTATACTTTAAAATTTCACTACACGTCAGAATACAGTATGTACACCGCATTGATTTTAATCAAATTAAATGAAAATAGACGATTACTAAATGAAGCGGGAAATTTCTAGTAATTACAATCATAACTTTTAAATTTTAAGATGTCTGTGTTTTCTATAAGAATCAGAGCCGTAATTTTTGTGCGCTCTGTTGTAAAGTATGTGCGCTCGCTCGGCGAGGTGTGTGCGCGCGCACCTGCGCACAGCTTAGAGGGAACAGTGATTAACACTATTAACTAACTCTTCCAACATTAATGTCCAAACCCTAGCCAACTATTTTCAAGACAAATTAAAAAAGAAAAACACTAACAATCCCACTAAACATCAACACAACCCCACGAATATCAGTACACTGCACACTTTATACCCCATAGATCAAAGACAACTCATTAATACTATCACCAAAATTAACACCACTACATCCCCACTTGATCCTTGCCCAGTCTCCTGGATCAAAGAAACAAAATCAGAGCTAGCACCGCAAATACTCCAGATAGTCAACCAATCTATACAACAAGGGATAATGCCAAATGAACTTAAGCAGTCCATGATTCACCCAATATTGAAGAATAAATTTTCCTTGATAGTCTAGACTCTTCATCATATAGACCCATAGCAAGTATGCCATTTATAGCCAAAATAATTGAAAAAACAGTCCAAAATCAATTTCAGGACTTTATTGACATCAATGCCCCCCTTGACGAACAACAATTCCGTCCATTCCACGGTGTTGAATCTCTCCTACTAGTCCTCTTAGACACTCTCATACATGGTATAGACGACATAAAACAGTCATTCATACTCATTTTTATTGACATAACTGCCGCCTTTGATAACATCAACCGTAATCTACTCGCAAGACTTTCTCAAATCGGAGTAATAGGAATAGCATATCAATGGTTTCAGTCATACATCACAGATCGTATGCAACAAGTCCAATTAGGTCAAGAAACCTCCAACACATTCAGGCAAGAACAAGAAATCCCACAGGGCTCAGCCTTATCAGCCCCAGGGCCGGATTTACCTATACGCCATGTACGCCATGGCGTAGGGCCCACAGCCGGCAGGGGCCCACAAAAAAAGAACCAGTTAATTTTTTTTAAACACAATTAAAAAAAAAAACTGGTGGCTGCCGCCGCGGGGCCCCCTCTGCTGCCGCGGGGGCCCCGTCTACAAGCTGAAGCCGTCCGGTCGGGTCGGGTCGGGTCTCTCCTCTCCTCTCCCTCCCTCCCTCGCTGCAGGCTGCGAGAGATGCGAAGGGAGAGCGTCTCCTCGCGTCTGTGTTAAGCCCGCAGGGGCTGATGGAATTTCCCATCAGCCCCTGCGGGCTTAACACAGACGCGAGGAGACGCTCTCCCTTCGCGTCTCTCGCAGCCTGCAGCCTGCAGCGAGGGAGGGAGGGAGGGAGAGAGACCCGACCCGACCCGACCGGACGGCTTCAGCTTGTAGACGGGGCCCCCGCGGCAGCAGAGGGGGCTCGCGGCGGCAGCCACCAGGTTTTTTTTTAAATTAAATTTTACTTTAGGCCGGGGGGGGGTAGGACTGGTAATGGGCTATGGGGGGGGGTAGGACTGGTAATGGGCTATTGGGGGGGCTGGGGCTGGAAATGGACTGGGGGGGTGGGGCTGGAAATGGACTGGGGGGGTGGGGCTGGTAATGGGCTATGGGGGGGGTAGGACTGGTAATGGGCTATTGGGGGGCTGGGGCTGGAAATGGGCTGGGCTGGGCTGGGCTGGGCTGGGGGGGTTAAGGCTAGAGGTGAGCTGATGGGGTTAGGACTGGTAATGACTGTGGGCTGTTGGGGGGCTTAGAACTGGCAATGGGCTTTGGGGGGGGTTAAGACTGGTAATGGGCTGTGGGCTGATGGGGGTTGTCTGGTAATGGGCTATGGGCGGGCTACTAAACTAAATGGGCATCGGGGTTAAGACTGGAGGTGGGCTGATGGGGTTAGGACTGGTAATGGGCTGTTGGGGGGGGTTAGAACTGGTAATGAGCTTTGGGGGGGTTATGACTGGTAATGGGCTGTGGGCTGATGGGGGTTGTCTGGTAATGGGCTATGGGGGGGGCTAGGACTGGAAATGGGCTGGGGGGTTAAAACTGGAGGTGGGATGATTGGGTTAGGACTGGTAATGGGCTGTGGGCTGATGGGGGGGGGTAGGACTGGCAATGGGCTATGGGGGACTGACTGGAAATGGGTTGATGGGGTTAGGACTGGAAGTGGGCTGATGGGGGGTTAGGACTGGTAATGGGTTATAGGGGGGGCTTAAACTGAAAATGGGGTGATGGTGGGTTAAGGACTGAAAATGGGGTGATGGGGGGTTAAGGACTGTAAGTGGGGTGATGGGGGGGCTAGGACTGGTATTGGGTTGGGGGGTTGCTAGGACTGGAAATGGGCTGATGGATGGCTAGGACTGGAAATGGGCTGATGCAGGGACTAGAAGGGAATGGATGCTGGGTGAGGCTGGAACTAGAAGGGAGCTGATGTTGGGGGAGGATTAGAATGGGATGGGGCTGGAAGAGTAAAATGGAGAAGGGAAAAATATTTTGTGTGGGAGGGATAAAAAATCTACAATTGGCCGGGTATTGGGAGAGTAAGTAGGGATTGAGGATGGAGGGGTAAATTCTGAGTGGATGAAATAGGAATGAGGAAAGAGCAAAAGGAGAAAGATTAGTATGTTAAAGCAGATGTAGAGAGAGAATGGAAAAAAATCTAGAAGAGAGAAGAAAGGACAAATGGACAGCAGACGATGGAGAGTTAGCAGAAGACACGAAGAAACCAGAAGAAAGTGGCTGGAGCAATTGCAGCTGAAAAAAATGCACAAAAGGTAGAAAAATATCTCTTTATTTTGAATTTATTAATTGGAATATGTCAGCTCTGGTAAATGTGCATCATTAACATCTGCGCTTTGTTTAGTACAAGAGCAAATTAATGTATAGTTTTATTTCTACAGTGTTGTACATTCCAATTTTGGCTTTTGGGATTCCCAGTTTAATTATTGTCTTCCTATTTCTAAATTGTGATTACTTGTTTGGTGATGGTCTATGTTCTGCATGTGTAACTGAGCTGAGGTGTTCTGTTTATATAATTCCTATTTGACATTGCCACTTGTTCTCTTTCCCCAGTAGGTCATGTATTGTTGTTCTCTGAAATGTATTGGTTTAATATTTGCAGTGTTGCCTTTTGATTGGTAGAGTATGGTGCTTTGTGAGTCCTGGTAGTGCTGTTAGGATACGGCGGGTTTACTATGGGCAGTGTTTGTAGTAGTTCCTAATGTGTCTGGCAGTTGGCACTGGATTATAGTAATGTAGAAATCTTTTAGTCTTTCTTTATCCATACACTCATTAAGAGGCACGTTTACTAAAAGTTAGTATATGGTAACATTATGCAAATATTTATGCAAATGATGCCCCTTATGCAAATGAGGTCCGCACCCCCCTTGGGCCGCCCCTGCTGGGGGCCCACAATTTTTGTTGGCGTAGGGCCTCACTCAAGGTAAATCCGGCCCTGATCAGCCCTATTATTTAATATTTATTTACAACCAATATGTAACATATTCAAGAAATTCAAAGTGAATTACCACATCTATGCGGATGATATTATGATATATCTACCCATAGATAGCCAAAACACAGACCAACATGTAGTTGAATCCTGCATCATGGAAGCCCAAGCCTGGCTAAATTCAAATAACCTGTCCATTCATTAAAAAAAAAAAAAACAGAAGTACTCTACATCTCAAAGAACCCAAATTTCATTCCCCCACAAACATTCAAAATACATGATACAACCCTCCCTGTTAAAAAAGTAGTATGTTATCTTGGCGTGGTACTAGACCAAGCGCTCACCTTATCTGCACACATAAAACAACTAACTAAATCTATTTACTTCAACTTAAGAACAGTACAACATCTCAGACCCCTCCTTGACGCACACGATTTCAGGTCAGTAGTTCATGCACTGATCACCCCACACTTTGATTTTTGTAACAGCCTCCTCTACGGTATCCCTAAAAAATACCTCAAGCAACTTCAAACTGCACAAAATTTAACCGCAAGAATCGTATGCAAAGCCCACCTCTCTGACCATATAACACCACTGCTATACATCCTCCACTGGTTACCAATATCTAGCAGAATTAAATACAAAACAATAATAACAACATTTAAGATTGCCAATAATATCGCTCCTTCCCACCTCTCAACTTTAATTACACAATCCACTAATACTAGATCAAGAAGGGAATGCTCACTGAACACCCTTGTAATCCCGCCATCCTACCGCAAAACCAAACAAATTACAAGTAACAGTGCCTTCTCTCTCACTGCACCTATGTTATGGAACAACCTCCCGGACTTCCTATGCGCCATTAAAGATTTAAAAACGTTCAGGAAAGAATTAAAAACCTTCCTGTTCACTCAACATTTCAGAGCAAATAATCAGGATAATAGTTTGTCCCTCGAATCACCCCAAACTCAACCCATACTATAATACTAGCCCCTGCTGCAGTTGTGAATAGTCGCTGTTGCTACTCCTTGTACATAGTTTTGGACTGTTAGAATGTGCCTGAAAGCACACACTTTGCCTTGTAATTAGTTCAGACTGTTGGAATGTTAAAATCTGTTCTATGTAATAATGTTGTTCATTGTACACCGCCCCTGATCTCAGGAAGGAGCGGTATAAAAGTAATGATAAATAAATAGGTGTTGTTAGTAACTAGGTCCCATTGCATAAAATGGGGCATCAATGTGTTAGAGCATATTAGTAACTCTAGCTAAGAATAAGAAAAAAGCCTTGGTGAATCAGGCCCTAAGTGATTGAAGACAGAGAGGAAACGGCAAAGCAAGTCCTAGGTTCTGGTGAAATTCAGTATGGTCTCTGACTGGATTATGTTTTTAAACTGGTGGCAGAATATGACACATTTTGTTACTATAGCTGCTATTTTTCTGGTTCCCCTGAGGACTGCACAGAGCTTTTCCTTCTCATCATGGATGTCAAAGCGAGGGTTGGGGTATCTGTCACCTCTCTTCAGATTTTAATGACTGTTTTTTGTTTTTGTCACTATTTATGTGATTTTTTGAATACATCCCTAATTTTTTATTGTACTTCATATGTTTTATTTTTAAGCCATTGAAAGATTTTGATCTGTGGCATTTACATACTCCTAAATAACCCCAGAGGACACTCAGTTTTCTGATTCCTTTATGAGATGTTTTTTGTTTTCCTCGGTCATGCTTGCAGCTCTGGGAAATGTGCAGCTCTGATATTTTTGCATTTTCCATAGTAAAGGAGGAAATGCATCTGTTTCTATTTCTCCAGTGGTGCCCTGCATGCACAGTCTGGCTTCTAGATGTTTTCATTGTGATTTCTATCTGCTTATTTCTAATTTGTGATCACATATTCTGTTTTTGTGAAGGTGTTTGTGTTGTGCACAGGTGATCAGGGCCGCTCATTCTCCTAGCACATAATTTGTGTAAAAAGATCTATAGCAGTCCCGTTTATTTTGTTTTCCAGCTTGTACCTTCTAATATGGTGTTCTTGTGCCTACTGTAATATTTCAAGTGTTCAACTTTCATACAGAGTTATTGCTGTGTCGCTTACCTGTAGTGAGCATTCTCCATAGACATGGGATGGCAGTGACTGTGCAGGAATATCCTCAAAAAGGCTTTCTATGTTTCTCTGAGCTGAGAATCAGCACTATCCGATGATGCTACTCTATTTGTGTGACACATTCATCTTGCTTGTCAATAGAGAGTAACATAGTAAGTTTGCTACCTGATACTGAGGGGACAATGTAATAAGCCATGCATTAGAACACTGCAATAAGCTTCAACGCACAGCATTCTTAGGCATACGCTGAAAAAATCTTTTATTCCCAACAGAGTAAACAGGATGAAGGTCAGCACAAAAGAGAAAGGTCAGCAATGGGATGAATCGATACAAAAACAGCAGCTATGGATGCAACAATGAGCCACCTGACTGAAGACCAAACACAGTTTAAGACGATTATCCAGAGGGTTGCCATGAGTGGACACCAACTTGACAGCTCTTAACAGCAACAACAGTAGTAAACTAATGGCGTGCAAAGTACTAAGGTTTTATAAAATGTGCACCGACAGTAAAAAAGCGCACACTGCCACAGTAATCTGCAATGGTTGGCTATATTGTGAGTAAATGCCTTCTTTCCTGTCAGTGAGTGAACAGGGATTGGTTCAAGAAGGGAGAATTTTTTTAAAAAAAGGCTGTACGTACCAAACCCTACTCACAAAACATCTGTTGTAGAACAGTGGGTACTGGATCTCCTCCCCTCCCCTGCAAGGTCCACAGTACCTCTAGCCCAGGCACCCAGCACAGGGGGTCCTCAAGCAGAGAGTTTTCAGACTGCTGTACCAAATTCCCATGGACCAATAATACTTACAGTACTTGGCCTGGATAGGCATTCAGCAGTATCCTTCTCATCCCACCACCAAATAAGGACTTGCTAAGGCTCAGATGCTGCCATTTTCCAAGATGGCAGTGGAAAGAGAAGAGCACCCTGAATGCTTCTCAATACCAGGAGAGTCCCGTCCAGCAGTCTGGAAACTCTCTGGTTGAGGGCCTCCCTGTACTGTACCCATTTCAACCATTCAACAAAGATCTAATCCTGAAATCAGCAATCCCACTAATGAACTCACCAGCACACAACCCTGATGAACTAGTCTCCAACTGGAACGAAATACTCAGTTCAATAGCTGTTTGCCCAGCAAAAAACAAACCTCAAGCGAAACGACACACAGCAGCATGGTACTCTACTGAGTTGAAAGCCTCACTCGCGACACTAAGAAAACTTGAGAGACGCTGGCGCCGCTCACGCTCAGAAGCAGACCAAAAGGCATACAATTTACAACTCACAGCGCACCGTACCGCAGTGACTGAAACCATGAGACGTTACCACGCCGACACTTTAAAGAGATCCCTCAACAAACCTCGTGACCTGTTTGCCCTCGTTAAGCAACTTACAACAGAACCTGCATCAGAACAAACAAATGGAATCCATCCTCAAACATATGCGGATTATCTACAAACGAAACTTTGTCAGATAAACAACAACCCAGCGTCCAGCATCATCCTTCAGCCCTACAATCAAACACCACTCACTACCTTCACAACTCCATCCAAACGATGCATCGAAGACACCATAGCAGCCATCAATACGTCCACAGCGCAATCTGATCCATGCCCAGCTTTCTGGGTCAAGGAACTCCGGACTGACCTCAGTCCAATCATATCCAGACTTATTCAACAATCGTTCACAACAGGTGATTTCCCACGCACCCTCAAACAAACTTCAATAAGACCTCTACTAAAAAACAACAAACTCGACCAACAGAAACCAGAATCCTACAGACCCATAGCAAGCATACCAATGCTTGCAAAAATAATGGAAAAGATAGTTCAGAGACAAATACAAGATCACATTGATTCCAATGCACCACTGGATCCATGCCAGCATGGATTTAGAGAATCTCACGGGGTCGAGACTCTTCTTACCACACTCTTCAGCAACATAATATCAGGCATCGACAATACCCGCCAAGGCTTTGTCCTTGTCTTCCTTGACATCGCGGCAGCGTTTGATTCCGTTAGCCATGAGCGCCTCCTAGAACGCCTCAAAGAAAAAGGAATCTCCGGTAAAGCACTCGAGTGGTGCAGGTCCTATCTCTCGGACAGATGGCAGCAGGTAAGATCCAGAAACACATCATCAGAACCATTCCACCAAAGCCAAGGTGTCCCACAAGGATCCTCCCTCTCCGCCTTACTATTCAATATATACATGCAACCTCTCTGCAACCTGATCCGGTCTTTCAACATTAACTGCATGATATACGCAGATGATGTGCTATTATACACGCCTTTTGCAACAGAAAACCCAGACCTCTCACCAATAACATGCTGCATAAACGAAATATCCAATTGGCTACAATCCCAAAACCTCCGGATTCAACACAAGAAGACGGAGGTGATGTTCATTACAAGGAACCGTAACTTCACTGCCCCAACAGTACTGAAAGTGAAGGAAGCAGACCTCCAGACCAAATCCACGATCAGATACCTCGGCATCACACTAGACCAGAACCTAAATATGCAGGCTCATATAAGTAACACTGTAAGGGCGGTATATCATAAAATTAGATCCCTTAGATACCTAAGATCTCTGCTGGAGCCAGATGATTTCAGGACTATCTATCAGGCACTAATTATCCCGCATTTTGATTATGCAAATGCAATACTTCAAGTTCTCCCCCAAACCACCCTAAACCCACTGCAAATGGCAATGAACACTGCAGCAAGAGTACTGCACGGAGCATCCAGGAAAGACCATGTCACACCTATAATGAAACAACTCCACTGGCTCCCGATTCAAGGTAGAATTACATTCAAGACCTTGCTGCTCACCTTCAAAGCCACCAAAGGTCTCTCGTCAACTTCACTAACTGAGCTAATCCAGATGACACCCCACAACAGAGACAGAAGGTCAGTAGCTCAAAACACCTTGATAGTCCCAAGATCTATAACTCAATGCACCAAGTCAACATCCAGCAGGACTTTCAAACTTTATGCACCAGTGATCTGGAATAACCTCCCTCACAACATCAGATCAATCCCAGACATATTCCAATTCAGGAAGGCCGTGAAACACTACCTCTTCCTCATACATTACCCTGAAACCAATAGAAACTCAGCACCATTTGCCGAAACCACCCAAATCACCACTGTCTAAAACCATACAAACACATGATCAGCCTACAAATTGTATATATTGTATATATTGTGGTTGTACATAGTTACCCTGTTAGCCAAGTTGAATATCCTGTTCATATGTAAACACAAAGTACTATTGGAAATGTGTATGTTCACTGTTTATTGTAAACCGCGCTGATGCTGAATAGCGCGGTATAAAAGAGACTTTAAATAAATAAATAAATAAATTTCTGAATTCCCAGTCTAGGGATTCACTGATCCAAAATGCATGGCCCAGGGGTGGCCTGATCTATAGCAGTACTACCTCTGCCTGGGTTCTTGGCTTTGGGTGCCTGAGCGAGAAGTGTCCTGGATTAGATAGCCTTAGGGGCGGGGTTTGTACTGAAGCTCCAAGGGAAAGTGCCGCACTTTATGATACACTTCAGATGATCTTGTTGCTCCCACATAGGATCTTGAACTACTGGAAAGGTGTGAGCTAAATTCTAAATAAATAAAATAAAATAAATAAATATTTACTTTATCCCCAAGTTGAAGTAAAGATTCTTTGTTAAAGGGGAAGTGAAAGAATGTATAAAAAATTCAGTGTGGGTTTTTTTTCACATCAGGAGCAATTCCCAAATTGGCAGATTTTTGTGTGCTGACCATGGTACACTTTAACACAATGGTTTTACTGTGAAATTTTCCATGCTGGGAGTAAGGTTAGTTTGAGAAAATTAAAAAAACCCACAACGCTAAAGGATAGCACAGCTTATTACATCAGGCCGCTGAGTGTATTTTTACAGGGCTTTGTATGCTGGTGGTAGGTGTTGATGTCACTATTATTGACGTTGCATCGGAATTTGAATGTTCCTTTTGTATGTTGAGCAGTAAGGGGAAGTGTCCTAGTTCTGCTCTGTACCCATTATTAGGGGATTTTCTATAAACTTAGAGTGTTTTTATAGAAATTGGAAATGCAAAGTTTGTACTGGGATTCGGTAGAGGTTTGGGGTCATGGGACTCCAGACCAGGGGCGGTCCAAGGGGGGTGCGGGGCCATGTGCGGAGACTCGGTGCGGGGCCTCATTTGCATAAGGTGCCTCATTTGCATAAATATTTGCATAATGTTACCATACACTAACTTTTAGTAAACATGCCTCTTAATGAGTATATGGATAAAGAAAGACTAAAAGGTTTCTACATTACTATAATCCAGTACCAACCGCCAGGCACATTAGGAACTACTACAAACACTGCCCACCTAGAACCCATAGCAAACCCGCCGTATCCTAACAGCACTACCAGGACTCACAAAGCACCATACCCTAACTATCAAAAGGCAACACTGCAAATATTAAAACAATACATTTCAGAGAACAATAATACATGACCTACTGGGGAAAGAACAAGTGGCAATGTCAAATAGGAATTACATAAACAGTATACCTCAGCTCAGTTACACATGCAGAACATAGACCATCACCAAACAAGGAATCACAATTTAGGAACAGGAAGACCATAATTAAACTGGGAACCCCAAAAGCCAAACTTGGAATATACAGCAACACTGTAGAAATAAAACTATAAATTAATTTCCTCTTGTACTAAACAAAGCGCAAAAATTAATGATGCACATTTCCCAGAGCTGACATATTCCAGTTAATAAATTCAAAATAAAGAGATATTTTTCTACCTTTTGTGCATTTTTTTTCAGTTGCAATTGTTCCAGCCACTTTCTTCTGGTTTCTTCGTGTCTTCTGCTAACTCTCCATCTGCTGTCCATTTGTCCTTTCTTCTGTCTTGTTTTTTTTTTTTTTCCATTCTCTCTCTACATCTGCTTTAACATGCTAATCTTTCTCCTTTTGCTCTTTCCTCATTCCTATTTCATCCACTCAAATTTTATCCCTCCATCCTCAATCCCCACTTACTCTCCCAATATCCGGCCAATTGTAGATTTGTCTTCCCTCCCACGCAAAATATTTTTCCCTCTCCATTTCACTCTCCCAGCTCCATCCCATTTTAATCCTCCCCCAACATCAGCTCCTTTCTAGTTCCAGCCCCACCCAGCATCTGCTCCCTTCTTGTCCCTGCATCAGCCCATTTCCAGTCCTAGTCCCCCATCAGCCCATTTCCAATCCTATCCTAGCCCCACCATCAGCCCATTTCCAGTCCTAGCTCCCCCATCCATTTCCAGTCCTATCCGAGTCCATCCATCAGTTCATTTCCAATCCCAGCCCCTCATCAGCCCATTTCCAGTCCTATCAGTTCCTCCATCAGCTCATTTCCAATCCCAGCCCCCCATCAGCTCATTTCTATTCCTTTCCTAGCCCCACCATCAGCCCATGTCAAATCCTAGCTCCCCTCCACTCAGCCCATTTCCAATCCAAGCCCCCCATGAGCCTACTTCCAGTTCTAGCCCCTCCATGAGTCCATTTCCATTCAAGCCCCCACCACAGCCCATTTCCAACCTTAGCACCCCCAACAGCCCATTTCCAGTCCTATCCTGGCCCCTCCATCAGCCCATTTCCTGTCCTAGCCCCCCCCCCCCCCACTCAGCCCATTTCCAGTCCTAGCTCCCTCTCCTCACAGCCCATTTCCATTCCAAGCCCCCCTCCCCATCAGCTATTTGCAGTTCAAGCCCCCTTTCCACTCAGCCCATTTCCATTCCAAGCCCCTGTCCCCATCAGCTATTTGCCGTTCAAGCCCCCCTTCCACGCAGCCCAGTTCCAGTCCTAGCAACCCCCCATCCCATTACCAGTCCTAGCTCCCCCATCAGCCCACTTCCAGTCCGAACCCCCTATAGCCCAGTGCCAGTCCTAACCCCCCATCAGCCCACTTCCAGTCCGAACCCCCTATAGCCCATTACCAGTCCTAACCCCCCCATCAGCCCACTTCCAGTCCTTACCCTCCCATCAGCCCATTTTCAGTCTTACCCCCCCATCAACCCATTACCAGTCCTAACCCATCAGCCCACTTGTAGTCTTTGCCCCCCCATAGCCCAGTACCAGTCCTAACCCCCCCCAGCCCATTACCAGTCCTAACGCCCCCCACAGCCCATTACCAGTCCTAACAACCTATCAGCCTACTTGTTGTCTTAGTGCCCCATTGCCCTTTTCCTGTTGTAACCCCCCCATCAGCCCATTACCTGTCCTAAACCCCCCATAGCCCATTTCCAGTCCTAATCCCCCCATCAGCCCACTTGTAGTCGTAGCCCCCCATAGCCCATTACCTGTCATAACTTCCCCCATCAGCCCATTTCCAGTCTTAGCCCCTCCATAGTCTATTACCTGTCCTTACCCCCCATAGCCCATTCCCAGTCTTAACCCACCCCCCCATCAGCCCACTTCCAGTCCGAACCCCCTATAGCCCCTTCCCAGTCGTAACCCCCCCCCATCAGCCCATTTACAGTCCTTACCCCCCTCCCTCCCTCCCTATTTACAGTCCTTACCCCTCCCCATCAGCCCATTTACAGTCATCCCCACCTCTGACCATTTACATTCCTCCACACCCCTCCCCATCAGCCCATTTACATTCCTTACCCCCCCTCCCTCCCCATCAGCCCATTTACAGTCCTTACCCCCCTCCCCCCTCCCCATCAGCCCATTTACAGTCCTTACCCCCCCTCCCTCCCTCCCCATCAGCCCATTTACAGTCCTTACCCCCTCCCCATCAGCCCATTTACAGTCCTTACCCCCCCTCCCTCCCTCCCCATCAGCCCATTTACAGTCCTTACCCCCCTCCCTCCCTCCCCATCAGCCCATTTACAGTCCTTACCCCCCCCCCTTCCCCATCAGCCCATTTACAGTCCTTACCCCCTCCCTCCCTCCCCATCAGCCCATTTACAGTCCTTACTCCCTCCCTCTCTCCCCCCCATCAGCCCATTTACAGTCCTTACCCCCCCCTCTCCCCATCAGCCCATTTACAGTCCTTACCCCCCCTCCCCATCAGCCCATTTACAGTCCTTATCCCCCCCTCCCTCCCTCCCCATCAGCCCATTTACAGTCCTTACCCCCTCCCTCCCTCCCTCCCATCAGCCCATTTACAG
Organism: Ichthyophis bannanicus; assembly: GCA_033557465.1. Taxonomy (NCBI): domain Eukaryota; kingdom Metazoa; phylum Chordata; class Amphibia; order Gymnophiona; family Ichthyophiidae; genus Ichthyophis; species Ichthyophis bannanicus. Next base: position 651,700,956 of record CM066033.1, on the reverse strand, counting down.
TCCTTACCCCCCCCCCTTCCCATCAGCCCATTTACAGTCCTTACCCCCCCTCCCTCCCTCCCCATCAGCCCATTTACAGTCCTTACCCCCCCTCCCTCCCTCCCTCCCCCCCATCAGCCCATTTACAGTCCTTACCCCCTCCCTCCCTCCCTCCCTCCCCATCAGCCCATTTACAGTCCTTACCCCCCCTTCCCCATCAGCCCATTTACAGTCCTACCCCCCTCCCTCCCTCCCCATCAGCCCATTTACAGTCCTTACCCCCTCCCTCCCTCCCTCCCCATCAGCCCATTTACAGTCCTTACCCCCTCCCTCCCTCCCTCCCTCCCCATCAGCCCATTTACAGTCCTTACCCCCCCCTTCCCAACAGCCCATTGACAGTCCTTACCCCCCCTCCCTCCCTCCCCATCAGCCCATTACAGTCCTTACCCCCTCCCTCCCTCCCTCCCTCCCCATCAGCCCATTTACAGTCCTTACCCCCCTTCCCATCAGCCCATTTACAGTCCTTACCCCCCTCCCTCCCTCCCCATCAGCCCATTTACAGTCCTTACCACCCCCTCCCTCCCTCCCTCCCCCCCCATCAGCCCATTTACATTCCTTACCCCCCCCCCCCCAGCCCAGCTAAGTTTAAAAAAAAAAAAGACCCAGAAACCGGCTGCTGCTGCCGCTGACGCTGACGCCGTGGCAGCGGCAGAATGGAGAATCCCGCGGGGCCCCCCTGTCCGGCAGTCTTTGATGCGGCCTCAGTGCGGGCTTTTCAGAGCCGCGTGAAGGGAGTGTTTCCCTTACTCGCGGCTCTGTTACTCCCGCCGCGGGGCTGATGGGATTTCCCATCAGCCCCGCGGCGTGATTAACAGAGCTGCGAGAAGAGAAGCTTTCTCTCTTCGCACAGCTCTGACAGCCGACGGAGGCCACAGAGAAGACTGCCGGACAGGGGGGCCCCGCGGGATTCTCCATTCTGCCGCTGCCACGGCGGCAGCGGCAGCAGCAGCCGGTTTCTGGGGTTTTTTTTTTTTAAACCTAGTTGGGCTGATTGGGGGGGGGGGGGGGTAAGGACTGTAAATGGGCCCCGCGGGAGTCTCCATTCTGCCGCTGCCACAGCGGCAGCGGCAGCCGTAGCCGGTTTATGATTTTTTTTAAACTTTAATGGGATGCAAGATGTTTTTTGCGCGGGGCCCCCTGAAACGCGGGGCCCTGTGCAAAAAACATTCTTGCTCAATGGACGGGCCGGCCCTGCTCCAGACCTCACTCACATACAAGAGAATTGACTGAATGAAGCAACCATGTGGTAAGGGAGTTTGCATAGAAGGTCCTTAGAAATTTTGATGCATTTAGGGACCCTTCACTAAAGTGTGTTAACCAGGTAATGTGTGAATTAATGTGTGCTGTTAGTGCACAAGCGTTGTAACTTTTACTATGCTGGCATGACAATGTGCTAAACTAATTTGTGCATTAACTGGTTAATGTGTGAAGGCGCGGGGATTGGGCAAAGAGTGGGTGGGGAATACACACCACAGTTAGCACTCGGTAATTACCACACACCATTAATGTTGCAGTTAGTGCAGATGTATTTAACACCACCTCAATAGGTGGACTTTCTTGGATGGCCCAATCGCCCTAAGGGGTATGTTTACTAAACCTTCTTAACGTGCGCGCTGTGCAATTATCGAGCGCTAAAGTACCTTAGCGCACGATAATGGCGCTTTATGGGGCACAAAGGTTCCTTAGCGCGTGCTAACGCACGCAGCGGCACAAACGAGCACTGAAGGCAGGGAAAGGCTCCCGGAGGGCGGAGGAAGGCTCCCCAGGGGCGGAGAGAAGGGGTCAATGGGTGGAGAGTGGGAGGGGAGAGGCTCCCCGCACACTAACGATGTGAAATCCGAGGCCAAAACTAATGCCAGTGAAAACCTCGCGTTAGAGCTGATTTAAAGGGAAAAGAAACCATTTCTGTCAGCAATGTACAGCAAAACCAGGGAAACCTACAAAAAAGTGATAAGTGTGATACATGTGCACGGAACAAAAGTACAAATAAACATTGAAAAGGACCCCAACAAAATATACAAAAAACATAATCAAGCTGGGCAATAGTGATAGTAATGGGAAACATCAAAAAACACTCCCAAGAAAGCTCCAAAAAAAAAGATATGAATTTTGGAAGGGTCTACACTCCGTCCCCATACAAGGTGAATGATCCCACAGTGAAATAGCACTGATCAGGGTTTCCCTCTCCATTGGACAGGTTTCTTATGGCATGCACATGTTCCACAACAGCAGGGCAGGCATGTCGGAATGGGCAACTGGACAAATGCTGGGAAAGGGAATACAGAGGGCTGCAGGCGGCACATGCTGTAGTGCAGCTGGGGCACAGTGCGGACTAGGCAGATGCCTAGGTGGCACTTAGGAATGCTGAAACCGTACAGCAGCCAGACAGCAACTGATGAGGGCCCAACATGGGCACGAGAGTGTTTATCACAGTGTCACAGGGGATAGTACCCAGCAGGTACCTCCAAGGGCACAGAACATTGACAGGCGGTGTTGGGGGGAAGCGTGGACGTCTATGCAGGCACCCCTACCCCAGAACCCACACCATAGGCAGCCGCCTACCCGCACACTGGATGGCCTGAGACTGTGCACCACCAGCACCACCAGCAGAAGGGCATGTCAGCATGGTGGCAGAGGGGTACTGGTGGTGGAGGGGGCAGTGCCAGCTGCCCACAGCAGACCGTGGCCTAACCCTGTTCAGGTGAGTGCTGTGCACTGCAACAGACAGGCCCTGGCTGACAAACAGCCATGGCATCTCTAGGGAATGGAGTGCCTCTGTGGCCACAGTGTGGTGCAGCACACACAGACAGTGTGTTCAAGAGCAAGAGGTCACAGGTTCAAACCCCAGCCATGGCCCCTGACAACCCAGTCCCCATATTTTACGCAGTACTAAACCATGGAAGTAAAGACCGAACCTTTAGTGCAGAGAACAGAACCATGTGTCAAACGCCCATATTTTACCCCACAGAGCACAGACACCATACACATGCGCAGTACCTAGAGCAGAGTCTCCCTAATGCAGTCCTGGAGGGACACACACCATGCAGGTGTCATGCTGTCACCAATAAAGATGCCTGTGCTGCAGTCCCATGTGCCGCCTCCATGGTATGCAGATGTATCTCATGCATATACATGAGGTACAGCATGAAAACCCGAATAGTGTATGGAACACCAGGACTGGAGTTGGGAACCTCTTCCCAGAGCAGCGGCCAACAGGGGCAGACACACCTGCACCCACTGGCCCCATCATCCAAAGCCACCTGTAGCAGCAGGATGGCGAGCCCTGTGTGAAGCCCCCAATATCAGCCCCTGCATACGGTAGCAATGCCACACTAAACCTGGCGATATGGCACACATATATCAAAAGGTTGCTATGATCACTGGCGGATAGGAATCCCTAAGTTAACCACAATCTTCCCTTTAGCTGTATCATACCAACCTCTCTGATGTCTGCGGAGTGTGTATCAGGTCTGGTGTTTGACATTGTTTACCACCCTGGGGAGTGACCCCAACAGTATCGTGTACCATAGCCATGCCTGTACTGTGCCCAGGACTGGTGAGGTGGCCAGGGCTGCCAAGAGCCTCTATTTGCACAGTGCCGTCATAGGTGTGGGAGTGTGTGTATGTCCATCCAGTGTGTGGTGGTTGCCCACACCGTTCGCAGCCCACACTGTTTGCACTGTGTCCAGTGTTAGCTTGCCTATGTGCATAATGAGGAGCAAGGTACTGTGGGTAAAGCCTGGACAGGGCTGCCTGGGCAGGATGCATCAGCACAGGGCTCACGGCAATGGTTGGGACATTGTAGTGTCTGGCCGCCACCTGCACGGACAGAGTGGCCAAAGCAGGTCCTTCTGGAAAGGCACTCCCACCCTGACTGAGCAGTGACCACGGCATGGCTAGGTTCCCCCATAGTGCCACATAGTATGTCATTTAAGTGATATATATGGGTCCCCTTTTCTGGGGGCCAATCACTGACCTAACTGCTCGGTGGGTGTGCTCACATCCCAGTTTTGGGTGTACACATCTTCCCCAGTAATATGGACTAGCTAGCACATTGTTTGCAGTTAGTATGTGTATGGCTGGGACACCTTGCAGGGTGTGGTGGCTGGGGACTCACTGTGCCCGCTGCTGGAGAATGTCATAGTTGTGGGGGGCAGCAGAGCATTTCCAGCCCTACTGTCTGTCCCCTGTTGCTGTATGGCCCCCAAGGTTGTGTGTACCCCTAGCTGGATTGAGGTAGGTGGTGCCCTCTACAGCCACCATCGCAGGAATGTGGAGCTGTTGGTGGGAGATCCTGAGCCCCAGAGGGCAGGTTGGGTAGTACTACATAATCTGCCAATGGGCCCATACAGGCGCCCCCCGGTCACATAAACCATGTGGCCATGGCACTCACACAGAATATGCACTATTCTTGGTGCATCATAGTCCACAAGGGCTAGATGTGACTGGGAAACCAATATGGATGGAGGTGTATTCTGAGGTGCGTCTGCAAGGACTACCTATCTCACACTGTCACTGATGGCGACCTGCAGCATAGCGTATCTCAGCTATGTCTGGGGCTGTGGACATGGTGCTGGGTGCCCCACGTCACCCTCAGGGTGGGCCCTGTACACACACAATGTGATGGTCTGTAGCCACTCTGTGCCAGTAACACACATGGTTAGTACCCCCTACCAGGCTGAGGTGCTGTGGGGGTGCACACGGTCAGTGCCCCCAACCTGGCCGAGGTGCTGTGGGGGTGCATACCCCATCCTGTGATCATTTGTGGACTGCTGATATGCATGTGCAGTGCATCATGGGTATGGGTGGGTTAACCCTAACCTGATAACCACAGCAGTTGGTGTGGAGACCTGCAGTCCCTCTGTAGCCTGCCAGGGGCCCGGGTGTCGCCATACAGCTGTAGTCCACTGGTTACAACACTGTCTGTGTGGCAGAGGTAATGGGTGTGAACCCACAGTGGGATCAGTTGATAGGGCTGTCTTAGGCATATCGTTGTTTAATGTTTGATTAGTGCGGCCAGCAAAAACACCCTCAGTTCTGTAGCCTGAAGGTCCCTCATATGGCACCCTCGACAGCGCTCCATGGGGTGCCCCATAGGGAACATTATAAGGTGCCTTGGTGGACAATGCACCTTATAATGTGCTCTCTGGAGTGCCCCATAGGGTGACTACTGTGGCACCTTAGGTTACGGCACAGTGAGGGTGTGTTTGCTGGCAGCACAGTTTTCAATAAGACTGGCACATGCCTCTGACAGCACTGGGTAGAGGTATTATTATTCATCTGGCCCACTTGGGAATTGAACTCAGGACCCCTGTGGTATCTGTCAGTGTACTAACCATTGTACTACACCTCTATTGCTATGTTTGCAGCTCAGCACGCCTACTTAGGTTTCCATGCATTAACATGCACAGTGCTGCCATCAGAAACAGTGCTGTGACCTTGCAGTGCCTCATGGGGCACCCTATACAACACCCTATACAGCACCTTATAAGACTCCCCATAGGCAACATTATAGGGTGCCTTGGCAGACAGTGCACTTTATAATATGCCCTCTGGTGTGCCTTATGCGGCACCTTATGTTACGGCACTTTGACGGTGTGTTTGCTGGCAGCACAGATATAAATACAACTGGCATATGCCTCTGACTGCACTGGGTAAAAGTATTATTATTCATCTGGCCCACTTGGGAGTCGAATTCAGGACCCCTGTAGCATCAGTCAGTGTACTAACCATTGTACTACACCTCTATTGCTATGTTTGTAGCTCAACGCACCTACTTAGGATTTACGCGCGGTGATGCACGCTACTCCCTTTCCGTGTGATATGATGCGCCGCGTATACTAGCGCGCGTTAACGCGCTTGTTACTTTTTGACTGGACCGCCTACTCCTTTTATGGCATCCTGCACACTACCGCCACGCGCACGTTAAGAAGGTTTAGTAAACATACCCCTAAGTGTGCATCTCATCGAGATGAACTTCCCATCCCAACTTGGATGCGTCTGTAATCAGAACTTTTTGGGGTGGAGCAATTGGAAAGGAAGACTCCTGAGCAACCTTTGGTAGACTGTCCACCATTTTAATGACTGAACGAGGGAGATCACGTGATGTAGTGAGAGCGGCGGGACTGCTTCTGCAGAGCTCCGGTGGTTTCCCCCCCAAAGAGGCTGATTAAGGACGCAATTTACCCCCCAATACCTACTTTTGGAGCAGGGCTGAAGTAGCGGAGCGGTGTGGGCAACATTCTGTGACGGTGCAAGCTGCGGAGAGTGCATGGCGGCGAAAACACCGTGGAAAGACCGCGTGCGGGTGACGGAGGATAAGATGGCGGCTAAGACAACATCTAGCCCGACGGCCGACAGAGCTGTAGGCCTTGTGGAGGAGGTCTCCCAAGCGGTAGTGGCGGCCTTGGAAAGCAGATTCAACGGTTTGACGGAACAATTGACTCAGGTTAACCACTCGATTGTGGAATTTGGATCACGCATGGGTCAGGTGGAGCGGAGGATTGCAGAGGTCGAGGAGGTGCAATCAGCGCAGGCCCAGCGCGTGCAGCGCTTAGAGGAGCTGGTTAAGCGGCACGAGGAGAGATCGATGATCTTGAAAACCGCGGACGCCGGAAGAACCTGCGCTTTGTGGGTATTCCTGAGGCCGTTGCGGCTGGAGAACTGCGGGGCTATCTGGAAGCTTGGCTAGCGACGAATCTCGAGCTGACTGCTGCCCTTGGCTCGATAAAGATCGAACGCGCACATCGGTTGGGGGGACAGAGAGGCTCCGGAGACCGGCCCCGGGTGGTCATAGCACATTTTCTAAACTATGCTCAGAAGGAGGATGTTATTCGGGCGGCGAGACGCTCTCGTGCACAACACCCTGGCCTTGTCAAACTCTTAATTTTTCAGGACTATTCAGCAGAAGTGAGCAGGAAACGCAAGGCGTTCGCTGGTATCTGTGCTGAGCTTGCAAAGCGGGGGATCCGTTTTGCTTTGCTCTACCCGGCCCGGTTAAGAGTGGAATATGAGAATCGGCAACGGGTCCTTGACACACCTGCCTCTGCCACCAAGTTTCTGGCTGAGCTACGGCCGGTGGCGGGTGCGGCGGGATCGAGCCAACAGACACAGGATACTGCTTGCTGAAACTGCAGTTGGACTGAATTGTAGAAATGTTTATTCTTATTGTCCTGTGTCAATGCTTAGCTTCCTCTCTCGGGTGAAGCTGAACATTTTCCTGGCTTATAGGAAGGGGGAGATTTGCTCCATGCTGTATGTGCTATAAGCTGTCATAGTATAAGGGGGGTGAAGGGGTATATCTGTGTGGGGGGGATCCCAATACATCTATGTGACCTGGTGAGTGCTCCATATGGAGAGAGATAGGTGGTTGTTGGCGATACAGGGGGGGGAGGGGACTGGGGGGCGGGGTAGGGTGGGTTGGGATGGGTGAGGGTCGGGAGAGCAGGGTTTCATCGGGGGAGGTTTTGGGGGGTGGTCTAGGGGGGAACTATCAATTCTGTTTTTGGGACCAAAGGGCTGGAGATAGGCTTCGAAGTGGGTGTGGAGGCTGTTTGTTGTGGCGTGTATGTAGGGGAGGGTGTGGTGGGGGGAATTCTAGGCTGGGGGAGTTCCCTTCATTTATGAGTGCCTTTTTACTGACATCTATGCTGCATCTGAAGAAGGATGACTATGGCTGAGGGCTTACGACTGATAACTTGGAATGTGTGTGGTATAGGGACTCCAGTTAAGCGGTATAAGATTTTGCGGGAACTTCGAGATCAACGCGCTGATGTGGTATTTTTGCAGGAGACACATCAGAGTGCCCTGGAGCATAATAAGTTAGCCAGGGGGTGGGTTGGGAAGGTATATGGGGCCTCCTCGGGTGGGAAGAGGGCGGGCGTAGCGATTTTGATTAGAGCAGGGGTGGCTTGGGAGGTGGAACGATGTATTAGTGACCCGGGTGGGCGTTATGTTATTTTGGTGGGCACCCTCAAGGGGGTCAAAGTGGGTTTGGTAAATATCTATGCCCCGAATTTTTATGACGCTCAATTTACCACTCAAGTGAATAAATGTCTGACTGATCTGGGCTCCCTCCCTTTCCTCATGGGCGGAGATTTTAATTGTGTCCTAGATGAAACAATAGATAGATCTGGCAATAGGGGCCTCACGCCCGATCGGAAATCTCAATGGCTACAAGGAGTGTGTGAGGGATTTAATTTGCTTGATTATTGGAGAGTGTTACACCCCTTAGATAGAGATTATACACATGTTTCTAGAGCCCATAATACAGGGTCACGACTGGACTATTTTTTGGGGTCTCAAGTACTATTTACCAAAGTCCTCCGAGTAGAGATTGGTCCAGTGGTAATTTCCGACCATGCCTATGTCCGGATGGACCTGGGGTGGGGGGAGAGGAAAGGGGGGTCCTTCTGGCGTTACCCGCTGGGTTATACCAAGAGTAGCCACTTTGCGGCCTTCTTAAATTCAAAGTGGGCTGAGTTTGTTGAATTTAATGGGGAACATCGTAGTAATCCCATTATTTTTTGGGAGGCCGCAAAGGCAGTTCTGAGAGGGAATATTATTGATTTTGGGGCCCGACAGCGGAAAATTTATACCGCCCGCTTAATCCTACTGGAAAAACAGTTGTGTCACGCGAGAAGAACGTTTACCCAGCATCCGTCTCGGGGAAGGAAATTAGAATATCCTCGGCTACAGCAGGAGGTGAATGCTATGCTGCAGGAGCGGGCGACCCAATCCTTACTATATTATCGTTATAAACTTTACAAGTATGGGAGTAGGGCGGGGGGATTGTTGGCTAGGCTGGTTAAAACTAGTCGGGGGAAGTCCCATATTGGGGCCCTCCGGGACATTCGGGGGGAGATTCGGACTGGACAGGCCTATATTGAGGAGCGGTTTCGGGAGTATTACCGGACTCTTTATGAAGCGGACACTGGAGACCTGGCGCAAGTCGAGGCCTTTCTTGGGAAGGTGGACTTGCCTAGTCTATCTGTGGAGGAGAGTGCCACTCTTAATGCCCCAATCGCTGAGTCGGAAATTCGAGGTGCAATAAAGCAATTACATACGTGTCGTGCACCAGGACCTGATGGGTATCGGGGTGAATTTTACCAATTATTGGTAGATAAGGTGGTGGATCCTTTACGGTTATTCTATTCCGCCTTGATCGAGCGTCAGGCTTTTCTGTACGATCCGAATAGGGCGGTCCTCACTTTGATTCCTAAACCAGGGCGGGATGGGTTATTGCCCGAGTCGTATAGACCGATTTCGCTTTTAAATGTAGATATTAAACTTCTGGCGAAAATTATGGCTAATCGGCTGGCGGAATTCCTCCCACAATTAGTTAAGGACGACCAGGTGGACTTTGTCAGGGGACGGCATATCATAAAGAATATTCGTAAAATAATCTCGTCTCTATATATGACCGAGGCGGCGGGGGAGCCGGCTCTGCTCATCAGTTTTGACGCTGAGAAAGCGTTTGATCGGGTGGACTGGCAATACATGTATCATCTATTGCCCACCATGGGGATCGGGGGCTTTTTCTTAGACACTGTCAAGCTGCTGTATTCGGATCCTCGCGGGCAGATTTTGGTGAATGATTCGGTCTCTCAGGATTTCCCTATCCGGAGGGGGACTCGACAGGGTTGCCCTTTGTCCCCGCTTTTATTCATGCTCACTCTCGAACCTCTCCTAGAGCGTATCCGAACTCATAAAGGCTTGGTCGGGGCTAGGGTTGGGAAGGAGGAATTTCGGATATCCGCCTTTGCGGACGACCTTCTTGTTTATTTGGGGGTTCCCAAGGATACTTTACCAACTTTGTTGAGATTGGTGGCAGATTTTGGGGAGTTTTCGGGGTTGAAACTAAATTTAGATAAATCCGAGGCCTTAGCCTTGCAGCATACGTTACAGCGGGATTGGGATGCCTTTCCGTTGAAGTGGGCGGGGGAGAACCTTCACTATTTAGGGGTCTACTTGACCCTGATGTCGGTCGAATACAGCAGTTCAATTTTGCGGTTTTGTTATCACAGACCGTAGAATGCCTGCACGGTTGGCAGGATCTTCCGCTATCCCTGGGAGCTCGGATAGCCCTCTTCAAGATGACTTTATTTCCTAAATGGTTATATACATTGCAGAGTTTGCCTATTTTGTTGACTAAGCGAGAGCTCACTAAATTGGCTAAATGTCTAAACTCCTTTTATTGGCGAGGGAAGAGGCCCCGGTTGAGTCTTCGGACACTGCAACGGCCCTGGGGGGGGCGGTGGTATGGGAGCCCCTGATCTGCGGAGTTATAATGTAGCCTGTTTGTTGCGGAATTTGAGGGATTGGTTGGGGACTACAGCGGATTACACGCCCCTGGTATATGAGCAGGAAATAGCGGAACCCCTGGCCTTGCGGTTTATTTTACATGCGGTGGCGGCGGCTCTCCCACCATTAGTTGGGCGGCACCCTGTTTTTCAGGTCATGCGCAGGGTCTGGCGTTTGCTGTGTAAGACATTCTCCTGGAATTCGGGGACTACTCCCTTTTTGCCTCTTTGTGGCAATGGGGCGTTTGGCCCCGGGATGGATGGGGGGACCTTTCGGAGGTGGGCTGTTCGCGGAATTGTAGCCTTGGAGCAGGTAACGGATGATCGGGGGCAGGCGCTAGATTTTGTCACTCTTCGATCTAGTTATGGTCTGGAGAGTAGGGATTGGTTTGCATATTTGCAACTATGTAGTTACCTACGAAGTTTGGACCGGCAGAGTCTGCAAACTGATATTTGTTCTAAATTTGAAGAACTGTTATACACGGGGAGTGTACAGCGGGCGAAAGTGGCGTCATTACATAAGGAGTATATCCGCCTCATTGGGTTCCCTGCTGAATTGGCTTTGGCTGCGGCCTGGGCTCATGATCTGGGGGCAGAGCTCCATGGGGGGGATTTTATACAATTGTTTGCGGATATCCCCCGGTGGCTTAAGTCGGCAGATTTTCGGGATTTGCAATACCGCATTGTGCGTCGCTGCCACTTTTCTCCTTGTCGGGCATTCCGGGCGGGCAGTAGCGCCACTGCGAATTGCCCCCGCTGTGGGGTAGCCCGAGCTGACCTGGGACATATGTGGTGGCAATGTCTTGCGGTGGTTCGCTTCTGGAAAGCGATAGTGGGGTCTCTTACGGATGTCTTGGGGCACCCACTACGTCGGGTCCCTCAGCTTTTGGTGCTTGGGATGCTCAGGGGGATGCAGGGATTGGAGGGGGGTCAGAGACTTTGGCTGGGTAAGGTTCTTCTCGTAGCGCGGCGAGTCATTCTGCTGACTTGGCTACTGCCCCAGGGCCCTACTTTGGGTCAGTGGAGGCGGGAGGTATATCGGCTCCTCCTGTTAGAACATCAAGGAGCTAAACATGGGAAGGTAGCCACTGCTAGATTTATTGAGGAATGGGGTCCCTATTTGCACACCTTGTCTCCCAGAGAGCGGAGCCGAATCCTTAATGTACTTGATTAAATGTGGGAATGGTCCTGGTTAGAGTAGTGGTTTAGGGGGGAAGGGGGGGTGGCGGGAAGTTAGGTCTTCCTTTGGTACTGGATGTTGGTATGCGGGTTGTAACGAACACAGGTGGGTTGCCTGTACTGAATTTTTTTTTTCTCTCTCCTTCAAGGGGGGGGGGGGGTGGTAGGGAAACCCAGGGGGTGGGGGAGGGAGGGTTAGGGTGTACCAATGTACTATATATGAACATGACCGTGATTGTTGCTAGTTTCACAATGTTGCTTTGTATTGCTGTTGTTTTGTGCATTATGTTCAATAAACAAACTTTAAACATAATGACTGAACGAGAGAGGCCATGACACACAGATGATCCCTGAGTCGATCAGTGGTCTGGGTCCATTGAGTCCTCAGAGCTTGCCCTATCTGGAGGTGTGCCAAGGGTGTAACATGCACTGTAGAGGTCATGTAGCCTAGTACAGTCAGCATCTTGTGAGCTGTTACCTGCTGACTCACTTGAGTTTCCCGCACCAGTGCTGTCAATTTGTGAAGTCGGTCGTGCTGCAGGAAGGCTCTTACCTGAGTTGTGTCGAGCAGGACTCCAATGAATTCCAAATGTTAGGTTGGCTGAAGGTGGGATTTTGGGTAATTTACCAACACTCAAATGGTCAATCGTGTTGATTCTTGGACTCATTCTAGAGTGGTACCCTTGATCAGCCAGTTGTCCACATAGAAGAAGACAAACACTCCCAGCATCCATAGGTAGGCAGCTACTACTGTGGGGCACTTTGTGAAGATGCAAGGTGCTGAGGCCAGGCCAAATGGCAGCACTCTCTACTGAAACTGTTGTCCCCCCAGGACAAATCTGAGATACTTCCTGTGAGCGGGATGTTTCTGTATGTGGGGGTAGGCATCCTTGAAATCCAGGGAGCATAGCCAATCTCCTCTTTGAAGATAAGGAAGCAGTGTGCCTTGAAAAATCATTCTGAACTTTTCTCTCACCGAACACTGGTTCCGTTCTCTTAGGTCTAGGATGGGATGGTGTCCTCCGTTTTCTTGGATATCAGGAAGTACCCAGAATAAATCCCCTGACCTCTGCTGTGGTGGCATGAGCTCAATCACGATATCTGACAAGAGGGTGGTGATTTCCCTCTGAAGAAGTTCCTGGTGCAATGCACCCTTGGGGTGGGGGGGCGCAATTTGGTGGTAGTTCCAATAAGTGTAGCTGATAACCGTTTTTGATGATTTGTAGAACCCATGAGTCTGAGGATATGAGGGGTCACCTTTGTGCAAAAAGAGTGAGCCTTCCCCCGACTGGAGGGTTTTCTACAATAGTCATTGGAAGACTGGATATGCTCCGCAGGAACCAGTCAAAACACATCCCAGGATTTGGCTGAGGAGCCGGCTGGGCCTTTTGAAGCTTCTCATGCCATTGCTGCTAGAGAGGGGCCTGCTTTTTAGACTAGACAGTTTTTTTTGTATACTGTCTTATCCTTCAATCAAAGCGGTCACAACACAATTGGGGGATACATTTAACACGCGGGGATATGAGACACATACACTAATACTTACAGGGAACATGGGCTATGGAGGGTTAAGTGGCTTGCCCAAGACCACAAGGAGCATCTGTGGGACTAGAAACCCCAGTCCTTCTGGCCCAAGGTTGCTGTCCTCTAGTGGGATTTGAACCCCCAACCTTCCAGCCTGAAGTACCTTGCCCCAACCACTAGGCTACTCCTCCCTGGGCCTGCTTGGGTTGGGAGGTCTGGGCCCAAGAAATTACCTACGCCTGTGAGGGTAATAGGTCTTTTTCTGGTTTCTCCCTGATACCTCCTACAGTAGGAGGCATGCTCAGATGTGCACCTGGAGAGCCTCGTAAGAGTAACACGCTCTTTTCAAGTACATGTACACACTTCCTATTCTAACACATGCCCTCTAACCTGTGGTGTCTCACAAGGATCAACTCTTTCCCCCTTTTATTTAACATATTTCTGGTGCCCTTGGCATCCCTCATTCAATCTCATCTCATGCTATACCTTTGCCGATGATATCTTGCTTCTTTTTCACTTAGATACTCTCCTCCCAGATGTTTCTTGGGTAAATGTCAGCTTAGACCAGGTAGTCTCCTGGCTTCAAAAGAATTCCCAAAAACTGAACACTAAAAAGTCTACTGCAATGTGGTTTACCAAGAGTTTTGCTATTCCAACATTCACTTCCATCTTAAAAGGGACTCAGTTGCCACCTCAAACGTCTATAAAATTCCTTGGTGTAACACTTAATCCTCCATTTGCTTTTTCAAAACAGATCTCGCAAGTAGTAAGTCCGCTTTCCTGGCTCTCCATCTTTTCTGTTCCATCTGTTCCTTTCTTGATCCTGCTGCCCAAACCACCATCCTCCTTTCTACATTCACCTCATGGTTAGCTTATTGTAATATCATCTACTGAGGCTTACCGCAATATAAACTAAAACACTTGAAATCTATCCAAAATACGGCAGTCTGTATTTCACATGTTAAGAAATTTGATCATGTCATCCTATTTCTCATTGATCACCATTAGCTTCCAGTATACTTCCTTATCAGATATAAGATCCTTCCTTTAACCTTTAAAGCTCTTCATAACACTACCCCAGAATATCTGTCTTCTCTGATCTGTTCATATACCCCTACACATTGCCTACGCTCCCTCCACACTAATCGTTTACATCCACCCCCACTGGTTAAGGCAAAATTTGAAATGACATGCCACTCTGCATTTTTCTATATAGCCCCCACTCTCTGGGACAGTCCTCCAATGAGCCTACATCTGCAGCAAGTACTCCAGAAATGCAAAGCTGTCCTAAAGACATGCCGCTTTGAACAAGCTTTCGATGCTGGGTGCTAGTGGTGTCTTGGGAGCTGTGCAGAAGTGAACCATAATTTGTTTATTATTTGCTATGTACTTTCTACTCTTTATGCTGTGTATTTGTTCTTCTCTTTCCTTTCTTGATCCTGCTGCCCAAACCACCATCCTCCTTTCTATATTCACCTCATGGTTAGCTTATTGTAATATCATCTATTCAGGCTTACCGCAATATAAACTAAAATTATTTTTAATTTTGATTTTGATTTTAAATTGTAAACTGCCTTGTTTGCATGCAAAAGGGCAGTATATTAAATCCGATAAACCAAAAACCATTATTGTCTAGCCAAGATACATGTAGTGTAGATTTTGTTCCTTTTCTTGATTATAAGGTAACATTTGAGTTTGTGATGGAGATTTGAAGTACATTTTCAGCAGGACATCTCACAAATAATTTAAAATATCTAATATATTTAGCAATGTTAGATGTTTGGTTAGTGCTGCTAAATATATTGATATGCATAGACATCACAGGCCCGATTTCCAAAGACAGTTACATAGGTAACAGCTGATATTTCCCGTGTAAATGCCTTAACATGGGTAGTCAAATCACAATGTAACCCCAGACGGTAATCAAAAGATAATGTCCCAGGAAAAAGATACCGTATGTAATCCCTCAACAAATTTCTATTTTTATTTCATTTTTGTTGGGCATAAATCACCAGGAGGAGGCATTCACAAGCCCACCCCCAAGATGTAATACATGCCCCTTTTATTCAACCACATAGGTTTAAAACACGAAACTTTACATATTCAATGCTTTTCCAGCATGAAGAAGAAAAATTGTACTTATCTTGTGTACATGCGCGACATGCACGTTTCGGGGAATAAGACCCCTGTATCAAGCGCCACCAAACGTAATTCAATAGAAATTCAATCCACCAGTTTCTTGTGGCTTCCGGGTTGTGCGTCAATAACCGGATTTTCAATGCCGGGGGCTGCATATGACACCGGCATTGAAAATCTAGGTTAGATGGACAGCGGGCAGGCTATGCGCCAATGCGGCCCAAAGCACCGCGCAACTGAATATTGGGCCCCACATTTATACTTGTTAAGGCATATTTAGATAGGACATGGAGATCAGAATTGAGACCTGGAGGCCACCACATCTGCAACTCTGAAGTTATTTCTAAAATACATAGCCACATGCATAGGAAGCCTGGCAACTTGCGCATGTAAATTCTGGCATTTCAGAATGCGCAGAAGCAAATGTCGGAATTTACATGTGTATCTTGGCCATTTTGGAAACCTAGATATGTAAATGCCGCTAATGGACTATGGAAGATTCTTTGTACACCGTGTTTCACTTTGGAAGGGGAAATCAACATTGGAAGGATTAAGAGCGATATTCCCCTTAAGCCTCCCATAATAAGATGGCCAAAGGGAGCACTTTTAGAAAACCTGTTCATGGCTAAGGGCAACTGTAACTTCAGACATGGACAAGTCTGTTCGTGCATGTGCATCCCCTATATGAAATTGGAGAAGTAAGTGTAGATTTTTGCCTCACCCAGGCAATGCCCAAAATGTCTTGGAATGCCTCCATCCCAAACATTTATATACGGACATGCCTGGAATGAAAAGGTTTCAACCGCTCCTTTCCAAAATCACATTTTAAACATGGCTGCAGCTCTTCCGGTTTAGCCACGGAGGAGAGGAGACGTGCGTGAGTGAGCTCCTCGTCCCGCTTGGAAAATATCGGGTAGAAGCAGTTCCCTGTGGGTTTGGAGACCATGCCGAAGGTGGTAAAGTTAAAGCAGAGTAACCCGATTAAAGATTTATATGCAGCGAAGGCGGGAGGGGACAAAGCGGCGGAGGCCAGGCCGCGGGCCCTGCAGGCGCCAGCATCCCCCAATGCATCAGACGACCCGGGAGCGGATGAGGAGGCGGACACTCGCCCAGTGGATCTAGCGACCGTGCTGCAAGAGATCCGAGACTCTAAGGACGAAATTGTGCAGCGCGTCTCGCAGAAGTTGGAGGAGAAGTTCGCGGCTATCGGGCAGAGGGTTGAGGCGGTGGAAGCCCGGGTGAGTCAGACGGAGGATTCTCAAGCGGCGTTACAGCGCACGGTGGGCTCCTTGCAGCAACAGCTCAGCTGGTTACATGCAAAAGCGGAGGACATCGAAAACAGAGATCGCCGCTCGAATTTGCGTATTTTTGGAGTGCCGGAAGGGGCTGAGGGAGAGGATACTATCGGTTTTGTGAATGGTCTGCTGGTACAATGTTTCCCGGGCCCACCATCTGTTCCCGCCTTTGAAATCGAGCGGGCTCACCAAGAATTGCGGCCTAGGCCCAGAGCATCGGGGGCCCCACGTGCTTTAATAGTAAAGCTCCTCCGGTTTCAGGATCGCGAGCATGTGATTCGGGCAGCACGGAAATCGAGGTTTGTGACCTACAAGGACTGGAAAGTCTATGTGTTCCCGGACTTGGCCTCTGAAACGGTGAAGAGGAGGAAGGAGCTGGTGAAATGGAAGGAGTCCCTGGCAAATTGGGGGGTGCAAGTCGCGATCTGGTACCCAGCTCGGATTACAATGTTTGTGAATGGTACGCGGAGATTTTTCACCTCGAAGGAAGCGTGCGCGAACTTTTTGAAGTTGCAGTCGGGAGACACTCGGAAGGAAAAGCCTGCCCCTACTGGTGGAGACTCTCAGGAAGGGGCCGACGACAGCGCAGCGTGCTCGCAGCCATAAGCAGCTGGAGCCCCTAGCAGCTGGAGACTTTTTCCTTTGTGGACTTGGAGGGGGTTGTAGAGCTGGCAGAGGAGATATGGACTAATAGGGGGGAGGGGGACTCCCTGTCTTGTGTATGCCTTGCAACAGATAAGTTGGTCATGCGGGGTGGATGAGCTGCGGGGTGGGAGCTGGGGAGGGTAGGGAAGGGGTGTTCTCCATGGGGGGAGTTTATCTGGGAGGCTATGGAGTGGTGGAAGGGAGGGGGGTGGATGTGGCAGGCTTTGGGGGGGGAGGGCCACCAGGAGGGGAGGTAAAGGCCTGGAACTGTGGACCAAGGTAGGGCCCCGCCTCAGCCCGGCTACCCTACGACTGGGGGAGAGAGAGCGGGGGATGTGGAAGTATGGTGAGGAGTCCGGGGCCGCGGTGGTGGGGGGGGGGGCTGGGCGGGTGCGGGGCTAGGGCGTATGAATGGCAGGGCTAATGGGAGTCGGAAAGACAAAATGTTGTGGCGTTAAAAAGGGAGGGGAGTTGGTTGTGAGTTACGGGTTTTGGTTTAGTGTTGAGTGTGTTGCATGTGTTGTGTGTGTGCGGCAGTTGTCCGAATTACAGTTGGCAGGGCAGAGGAGGTTGGAGGGAGGATGAGTGTGATGGCCACTTTAGGGGGGCTTAAAGTTGCCTCCTATAATGTTCGGGGGTTTCACAGCCCAATTAAGAGGAAGCGGGTCCTCACACAATTGAATTGATTAGGGGTAGATGTGGCCCTGTTACAGGAGACCCATCTAACAGCTGCAGAACAAGAGAAATTGAAAGCCCAGGGTTTTGATCAAGTGTATGGCTCGCCGTACACCTCTAAGAAACGGGGGGTGGTGATACTTATTATACATAAAAGGGTTCGGTTCATTCCTTACGAAAGTGGCGCAGATGGAGTGGGGAGGGCGGTGTGGGTGGTCGGGCGAGTGGATTTGCGGCAGGTCTCCTTCCTCAATGTTTATGCTCCTAATGGGCAAAAGGGTTCCTTTTTTGCAGATATCCTGAACGGATTCGCTGGGAAGGCCAGAGGAGATTGGATTATTGGAGGGGATATGAACTGTGTGGTGGGGGAGATGGACCGGTCTAATTTCAGCAAGCGGCTGCACGGGCGGGAAGGAAAGGAGCTTAGGAAATGCTTGTTAGACTTCGCGCTGGTTGATATTTGGAGGTGGGAGAACCCGGGGGGGCGGGAGTATACGTGCTATGCTGCTCGGCAAGATACTTATTCTAGGCTAGATCTGTTTCTCGGGAAGCAGGATCAATTGGGGGTGCTCTCGAATGTTAAAATCCACCCACTTACCCTTTCGGATCATGGCTTGATTCTGGGGGAGTGGCGGGGTGCGGGACGAAGTGCGGGGGGGTGGCGAGGGAATGTGTCCTTATACCAGTCTGAGGCTGGGCGGACCGCCCTGTGTAAGGCTTGGCGGGAATACCTGGCCTGGAACGATACTGGGGAGGTCTCAGATGCAACGCTCTGGGACTGTGGAAAAGCATACTTGAGGGGGATTTTGATTCAGCTCGGGAGCCAGTGGAAGAGAGATCGAGCAGCCCTGCGGGGTAGATGGATGCAGGAATTAGAGGCGCTGCAAGCCGAACATAGTTCTCAAGGGACTAAGGCGCTGCGGCAGAAGCTTGAAGGATTGAGGGCGAAGATTAACACGCTGGATCTGGAGGAGGTAGAGAGGATGATGCGGGCTTCTAAGAGGAATTTTATGGAGGGGGGGAACAAGGCTGGGCGTATGTTGGCGCGTCAGCTGCAAAAGCGGAGGGAGAGTAGGATAGTGAAGGAGATTACGACTGCTAAAGGTGACAGGGCCGTAGCGAGTCGCAATATTTGTAAGGCCTTCGAATTGTTCTACGAGGAGCTGTATAAGGGGCAGGAGGGGGTTACACGGGAAGGGATAGAAGAATACTTGGCCGGAATTGAGCTGCCGCGGGTAGGGGACAACACCGCGCAGTGGCTGGGGCGGCCTATAACAGTGGCGGAAGTGCTCGGGGGTATTAAGAAGTTGCCGAAAGGGAAAGCAGCTGGGGCAGATGGGTTCCAGGTGGAATTCTATCACGTGATGAGAGAGGAGGTGGCTCCGTTTCTGGCAAAGCTCTTCTCCAGACTGTTGCGGGGGTCTCCTCTGCCTGATTCGATGACGCAAGCAAATGTGGTGGTTCTCCCGAAGGAAGGGAGGCCGCCGGACCGGTGTGAGAACTACCGGCCAATTGCCTTGATAAATAGCGATGCTAAATTGTACGCCAAGATTCTGGCTGGCAGACTGGAGGGGATTTTGCCGGAACTGATTCACCCCGATCAGACGGGGTTCATTCAAGGTAGGCGGATAGCGGATAATGTTAGACGGGCGGTCGGCCTTCTTCATCATGTGCAGACTCGGAAGATTCCAGTGCTTTGTGTCGCGCTAGACGCGGAAAAAGCGTTCGACAGGGTGGAGTGGGCATTTTTGTTCCAGGTAATGGAGAGGATGGGCCTGGGAGAGGGCTTCATTCAAGGGGTGCAGGCTTTGTATCGGAAGCCAGCGACACGGATATGGGTGAATGATTGTTTCTCGGATAGTTTCCTCTTACAGCGCGGCACGAGGCAGGGTTGCCCTTTGTCGCCTCTTCTGTTCGCCATAGTGATTGAGGCCTTGGCTCTACGCGTGCGAGCGGAGCCTAATATCAGTCCTGTGATGGTGGGGAAGGCGGCGCATAAGATACTGCTTTATGCGGATGATACATTAATTTTCATGGCTAAGCCGGAGGAATCACTCCCGATGTTGTTGAGGGAACTGGAGCGGTTTGGGGCCGTTTCCAGCTTTAAGGTCAATCTTTCTAAAACGGAGGCGATGGCGTTGGGAGGTCTGCGTGTCGGGGATTTCCCGGCCTTCCCCTTTAAATGGTCCCAGGGGTATATTAAATATCTTGGGGTACGTATCTCAGAGGATCCTTCGCAGCTGTTTGCCCTGAATTATCGGTCGTTGATAGATACAATTCATTCTTTGTTGGAGGGTTGGGCCTCCCTACAGTTGAGTTGGCGGGGCCGGGTGGAGGTGCTTAAAATGACTGTGCTACCGAAGTTTTTGTTTTTGTTTTCGCAGTTGCCTTTGTGGCTCCCAGGGTATCTGATTCGGCAATGGGAAGCTAGGTTGTGGCGGTTTGTATGGGGGGGGGGGGAAGAAGGCGCAGATTGGTAGGACTGGGCTGCTCCTGTCCAAGGACAGGGGGGGTATTCGGTACCCGTCGTTGAAGTGGTACCACCAGGCTTGTATACTGCGGGCATGGCGGGATCATTATCTGGGAAGTGGCGGGGTGGCATGGGTGGACTTGGAACGCTGGGAGATGGGGTCTCTGTCCTTGGAGAAGTGGTGGGCAGAGGGAGGTGGAGGTGAACAATCTGGTAAGTGGCAGGGGCATCCTTTGTTAGAGGCTCTGCTAAAGCTTGGCCGACTGAGCAAGACCAGGGGGTGGTTTCCGACTTCCCTCTCGCCCTGGTCTAGGGTGGGGGATTTTCTCCCGTATGGTTCCGCTGGGTGGGTGCTGAAGGGGTGCCAGTTGCCTACTGAGGGTTTGGACCGCCTTCGGGGTTGTGAAAGATGGGGTGATCCGGTCTCATCGGGACTTGGAGACCTGCGTGCAGGAGAAGATCCCCTTCTACCAATATTTTCAACTACGACATCTTTTAGCGTCCGGGGAGGTTAAATCCCAGATTACTCGGGAGAGTACACCGATGGAAACGGTGTTGTACCAGGGTAGGGGGGATAAGGGCATAATTGCTAAGATTTATCGGGTACTGTTGCAAGAGGAGGAGGATAAGGGGTGTACGGCCCTGTTTCGTACAAAAATGAACCACAACCTAATTATTATTATTATTACCTGAAATGATCAGATCCAAAAAGTCAGTACAGGTGCAATCAGAGTCTCTGTTTATTAGATAACTGATGATCAAATACAGGTAGAAAGGTGGGGAAGAGAGTTCTATCGGGCACTAGGCACCTCAAGAATGCAACTCTCCCCCCAGAATATAGAAAGCATATTACAATTTATACCTTTTTCTCTTCCGCATTTTTACATACAGTCCAGTCCCCAGAGCTATTCCTTTGTGTTCTCTCCCCCTCCCCTACCTTATTTCCTATTATTACCCTTTACTCCCCTTAGTTCCTGTTGCAAAATCCCCCTGGCCCCCTCTTCCTCATACTCACCATGACCTGGCTAGCTGCTTTTCTTCAGAGCCGGGTCTAGCATATATGTTAGTAGCTTTGTGGTTTCCTGTGTATGCATTTCTTTGCACCCAGCCTTTATCTGATATCTCCATGTAGGTCAAAGTTTAGACTCTTCAGCCCAAACTGGCACCTTACAAGGCTCATGATATCTCCTTATCTGGTTCTTGGATCTCTTCTTGCAAAGACCTGAATACTGGCTCACATGTCATAGCAGCATGCTGTTCTTCGGTGGCTATTTTGTGATGTTCAGGGTAGCCAGTAAGTGATTATGAATCAGGAACATTATTAATCCTTAGCACTTAAAAATTAAAAGCAAATCTATAATACTAAACCCCAAATCTATCATACTTAACCTCTACCCCTAAAAGCACTTAACCCCTACAACTCCCCCATTTTTTATTTATTTTGTTTTATTCGGCTGGGGAATGGGAGAAATCCAAGTCTGAATAGTCTGACATGGGGACGGCTGCATAAGAAACATTGACAAGAGTAGGGCTAGTCTGAACAGGCAAAAAAGAGGTAGATACTTTGGTGAGTTGTTTCTTACAGCAGGATATAAACATAGAAACAAACAACAGAAGAGTAAAGCAATGATTAAAATAAAGCCAGCAGAAATCAATAAACCTTTCAAGCCAGAGCCAAGGGAGTGGAACCAGGAGGAGAGAGATGAAAACCAATCTCCAATCTGGAAACCACCCTTAAAATCATCAATATGTAGTTCTGACAAGTGACGTATTTTATCCATAGCATTAAGCACAAACACTGAATGATTCGCTATGACTATACAACAGATAGTGGCATTAATAAAAGAACAAAAGGCCTCATTCAGAAGCAAGGAGCAAATCTAGGGCTTGTCTATTTTGCAGAGTCATTTGTGTATTCTGCTCTAGGGACTCTGACAACTTAGTTATAGAATCAATAACAGCTTTCATTTGAACATACAGTAAGCATTGTAGACGGCAGATAGCCATACCAAGTCCAGCAGTTATGGCAGGGGTCTAGAAAGATATCAAGGAAGTCCAGCATCTAACCTACGTGTAATAGCAATGGAGCAAAAAGTTCAACAGACTGTCCCGATTTCAGTTCAAGGCAGGGGGTGATTGAGAACCTCTTTGGAGATGTGGGTTGTACTGTGAACTCGCAGAAGTAAAACTAATTGTCCATCAGGATGAAGGAAACAGATGGTGTCCCAAGGAGCAGGTTTGGCAGCAATTATCTTGGTCAGCAACAGTTCATACAGGAAGGAAGTAGATCAAGCAGAGGTGACAGTTGAAGAAACCTTCAAGAGTCCAAGTGTCAGTATCATTCAAGTGGGCAACAAAGGGGGAAGTAACGGTGACAATGGTGAGCTGGATCACATATTCAAAAGTAGCCCTAAAGAGGTAAGCTTAAAGCATGGCTTAGAAAAGAGCAGAAATACAGCCTGATACACTAGCTTCCAGGCATAAAAAGGATTAAGTACAACAGCAGTGAAACTTTGATACATGACAGCATTTAAAACACAATGCAGCAAACACTTGCCATTCTTCAGAGAGAGTAGAAGGAGAGCACACACCATACTGTTTATACCATTATACCATTCTATATAAATTTCAATCAAGCTTGAACCAGTTCAAAAGGTCACACAAAAGTCAGCATTATGTAGTTGCAGTAGGGGTCGCTGTTGTCCACAGGTGTGCTGCATTAGATCTGAAATAACTTCTTATCAGAATGTCTGTCACTCGCTCCACCAATTCAGTTGCCTGAAATTCTACAGGTACAAACAAAAGAGAGAATGCTGTTTCCCCTCCCCCTTTCCTCTTCTTGGATTGCTGCTCACACACAACAGCTAATCCTGCTTCTAAAACAATTGTTAAAAGTCAAACAAATAGGAGGCAGAAAATATAAATTTAGATTGTTAAACAGTGTCTCAGTCCCACTAACTTAATTGGTGTAGTTTTGGGGAAGCAGACAGTTAAAACTGATACTTTTTTTATGAAAAGACTGGTGGACATCTAGAATGCAAACACTTCCCTTTTTTTAAGTTATTTCAATCACTGAGAGTTACAGCTAACCTCGACCTTGCCACAATATATAAAATCCCTGTTTAACTTTTAATTTTGCTTAATACAATCAGAACAAAATCCAAACATGGTTAACATTTTATTCATTCAGGATTTAAATCATTCTCAAGTTGCAATCTGCTCAGAATACCACATAATCCTGTAAGGATCTTAATCTCTACTTGAAGGTCAAATGGAAAAAGGAAACAGTCTTCATCTGTTGCACCAGTAGCAAAGAATTCTAAGCAGTTCAATTTCAGAGATCATAAAATCTAATTAAGAAAGCGTTGATTGTGTGAGTGTTATACTAAACCAGGCACTTCCAGAAGGGAAAAGCGGCTGCACTGATCTTGGCCATAAAGACCCACCCGTAGGCCAATCCCGGGTTTCGGCACAAATTTTGTACGGCCCTGTTTCGTACAAAAATGAACCACAACCTAATTATTATTATTATTACCTGAAATGATCAGATCCAAAAAGTCAGTACAGGTGCAATCAGAGTCTCTGTTTATTAGATAACTGATGATCAAATACAGGTAGAAAGGTGGGGAAGAGAGTTCTATCGGGCACTAGGCACCTCAAGAATGCAACTCTCCCCCCAGAATATAGAAAGCATATTACAATTTATACCTTTTTCTCTTCCGCATTTTTACATACAGTCCAGTCCCCAGAGCTATTCCTTTGTGTTCTCTCCCCCTCCCCTACCTTATTTCCTATTATTACCCTTTACTCCCCTTAGTTCCTGTTGCAAAATCCCCCTGGCCCCCTCTTCCTCATACTCACCATGACCTGGCTAGCTGCTTTTCTTCAGAGCCGGGTCTAGCATATATGTTAGTAGCTTTGTGGTTTCCTGTGTATGCATTTCTTTGCACCCAGCCTTTATCTGATATCTCCATGTAGGTCAAAGTTTAGACTCTTCAGCCCAAACTGGCACCTTACAAGGCTCATGATATCTCCTTATCTGGTTCTTGGATCTCTTCTTGCAAAGACCTGAATACTGGCTCACATGTCATAGCAGCATGCTGTTCTTCGGTGGCTATTTTGTGATGTTCAGGGTAGCCAGTAAGTGATTATGAATCAGGAACATTATTAATCCTTAGCACTTAAAAATTAAAAGCAAATCTATAATACTAAACCCCAAATCTATCATACTTAACCTCTACCCCTAAAAGCACTTAACCCCTACAGGGGGAGCCCCCACATAGGATAAAGTGGCATAAATGACTGCAGAAGGATTTAGAGGAGGAGGAGTGGGATAGGATATATGCGAATATTTCCCGCTGCACGGGGGTCTCCTCCTGGAGGCAGACCCAACTGCAGATTGTACACGGGGCTTATAGGACTCCTCGACAACTTTTTTTGGCTGGGGGGCAGTCCACGGATAAGTGTTGGAGAGGATGTGGACGGGTTGGGAGTTTCTTGCACATGTGGTGGGACTGCCCTGTTATTCAAGTGTTTTGGGGGCGGGTGGGGGGAGAGGGCAGGAGCGGACCCTGGGCTGCCCAAGGGATTTTATTTTGGGGTCCTCCGGGTTGGGCGGGGTAGGGAAATGGCGCAGGCTGTTGGAGGCGAAGTGAAGCTGGCAGCGCGAATGGCGATTGCATGCAAGTGGAAGAGTGTGATGGGGCACACGGGGGAGGACTGGGGTGGGAAAATTGCAGCGGCGGTGCGGTTTGACTTCTTAACGTACCATCTGCGGGGTAAGGAATGGATGTTTCACAAGATTTGGGATTCCTACCTCAAAGGACATCTGGGCCTGATGGAAGACAGGGTGTGGGGTGGGATGGGGGGCGGACATCGGGAGAGCAATTAGCACACACATAGTTTTTTATGTCATTTTGTTGTTATGACACCCTTATGGGTGGTTCTATTTACTTGCTCAGAAGGGGGATGTGATGGACGGGGTAGGGGATTACTTTCCGGGGGGGGGGGGGGGGTTGTTGTTGTTGTTATGGGGTTTTAGGGGTGTCGGTAATGTTACTGTCATCCTTGGATGTTTCCCTCTCTTGGTGCCTTTCTCCTTCTGTACATTTTCTTGTTGCTCGATGGTATTATTCTATATATTTCCACTTCCTTTCCTTTGTACAGTGATTGGGGAATGTAATTCTGTTTCAGGAGCGGGGGGTTGGGAGACCGAAAAGTACAGAATGTTATGATGGGTGTTGCCTTGTTGTTGAAATGTCAGACCCTGTATGTCACAATGCCTAATAAAATATGGTTTAAAAAAAAAAACAACATGGCTGCAGCTTGCACATTTTTCTGCCAACGCATTCATATTTAAAATATAAATAAAATTCTATAATAACCCCCATAATCTATACCTATACACACCATATTGGCAACTATATGTATAGATTATAGTTCTCACTGGGGCACCTGTATTATACTTGGTTTTCAGAAGGCATAGAAAGAAGTATAATTCATCCAGTCAATATTTAGCCAAGGGTCTATTCTGTCCCACAAATGGGACATCCATCCCCGCTATTCGCCCCCCTTGCCGTCCCCAACTAAGTCACCCCATATACGAACAAGGAGTTTGTATGAGGAGGCTTAGACAGGGGTGGGAAGGGGCGGTGCGGAGGTAGATTTAGGGTGGGCAGTGGGCAGTCTGTGGCCCTGGACATACAGGGCCGATTCTGAAGTCAGCCCTGTATGTCCAGGGTCAGCAGATTGAGCAGGGGACTTATTCCACCTCGGAGGTGGAAAACGTCCCCCTAGACATCGGGGGATGGGAGGCCCAACCAGGAACAAATGAAGAGGGAGTGCAGGAGATTCCCTGCAGCCCGACCCTGGCTATGGGAGGCCAGATCGGGGGTCGGTCTGCGGAGAAAGGACAGAGTGGTCGGCGGTCGGGGATCGTGGCTCCTTCCAGGAGCCTGAGTTAACAGGGCAGGGGCCTGTATGTGCAGGCTGATGGGAATTAGGTCATGGCCTGCACATAAAGGCCTAGATGCAATTCTGATCCCATGAGGGCTAGACATGCTCCACAGGATTGGAATCGCATCTACCTCTGTGCATCCGGTTCCGACCCGACACACAGAGGCTGGGACACACATATTAGAATGTGCCTCCACATGTATAGTGGCTGAATATTGGCACTTATACATATAGGGGAGCGTATTCAAAAGCATTTATGTGGACAGTGCCTCTTAACTGGGTTAAACCCCCTGGCACTATCTAGACAGCACTAGGACATTCCAGGGGCAACATCACTGACTATCCAGTCAGCAGCAATTTTCTGCTGCTAACCGGAGAGTCAAACCTCCTAAAGTTAGGACAGGTGAAAGGCTGTCCTACCTTCATGCAGTTTTGCAATCCACTTAACAGCTGAATATCACCACTGACCAGATTGCAAAACTACAATCTAGGCAAACCGGATAGTCAGCAATGGGCGCCAGCTATGCACCAGTGCCAAATATCAGTTTTTAAATGAAAGCGGTGGTGGCCAGCCTCTTTAGTAGTGCTGGCTGCCGCCGCTGAATATGGCCCCATAGATTATACATGCGGGTAATTCCGCCCCCAGAATGCCATTGGAACACACTTTTCTCTACAAATAATTCCAGATGAATAATGCATTATACACCCAGAATTATATGCAAAGTATTTTTTTAAAGAAGAAATATGTTCATTGTAGCACTGGAAATATAAGTGCCTCTGAATAGTAGCCTCTTTGTCTTTTTCTAAATGTACCTGTAGGGCTGAAAATGCAGTAGGTCTCTGGCAGATTTAAGTTCTTTTGCAGACCGTTCGAGAGAGGGCAACATTCAACAGCCATTCACTCAGGTAAAATAAAATATACTCGGGTGAAAGAATTCACAGGAATCTAAGAACACACACTGAAAGGAGACATGCTCAGAGTGGGCTTAGATAAAGGGAGGCAATAATGCATATAGTTTTCCATTTTCAAAATCACAAATGTTCTTTTTCATGAAAAAAGTACATCGGGTTAAAAAATAACAGATACCATCTGATACTAGAGATGCTACTATTAGAAAGGCATGTGCTAAATAGAAAATAAATAATTGCTCCATAGCTCTAGTCCAATATCTGAGAAATTCCACGTATGCAGTTTTATGTGCCTCAACACGCGCACTCTACAGTTATCAAATAATAATTCACCATATCACGTCTGAGATCCCAGAAAATGCAAAGCTCTGCTGCGTTTCCCTGCTTGAGATCTGTGGGTTATAGCGTTTACAGTTCACTGTAATAGTTTTCCTTTTCTGTGAGTGATCAGAAAGCTGGACCAGATTTAATTTGCTGGTGCCCACAGGCAACAATGGGGGGGGGGCTTCTCTCCTCCCCCCCAATTAGCTGTAGCTCCTCCCCCACCCCACAATTGGCTCTGCCACGATGTCCTGTTTAGCGCACAACCCGGTCCCTGAGCAGCAGCAGCAAGTTTGTTAAATAAATTCAGCCCTGGGCTATCCAGGCCCTGCTGCATCCCTTCCTTTCCTCTCACAGGGCTTCCTATTACCACAGAAACCTTGCATGGGGAAAGGGGAAGCGGGATGCTACAGGGCCTGGGCAGCCCCAGGCTGAATTTAATTAACTTGCTGCTGCCGCTAAGGGAACAGGTGCACGTTAAACAGGACATCGCAGCAGAGCTGATTGGGCTGGGGAGCCAGAGCCAATCAGTGACTCAATCACTGAGCTGCAGCATCAGGCTCATATCGAGGCATGGAGCTGAGACAGTACTCCGGCGTCTATCAAAATTTGGTTACGGAGGCAGTTGCCTCCATTGCCTATACCTATATCCGGGCCTGTCAGAGAGTTCAGCATGTTTTTGTGTTTGATTTGTAGCAGTAATTTCTTTGAGCTCTGACCCCAACCCTCCCCCTTGGGTTCTGTGAGCACTGAGGGTAATTTTATAAGGGTCATCTTGATTTACATGCATTTTCATAAGTGGCCAAAAATGCACATTAAACTAGGCGTGAGAACTTAGGCCTGCCCTACTGCAAGTGTAAATTCCTGAACCTAGAGTTTTCAAGAAAATGCATAAGTTATAGTATTTTATGACTTATGCACATAAAGCATAGTTACTCACCTGTAACAGGTGATCTCCAGGAACAGCAAAAATGTAGTCTTCACATATGGGTGCTGTTGGTACTGATGGAAACCATGTGGGAATGCTCCCCAGCATCCAATTGGAAAGCTGTTGGGAGCACTCCACTGTGCCTGTGTGACTGCCTTCCCACCTTCCCTGCTCCCTCTCCTCAGCTGAGTTTGTAGCTGAGAAAGGAAAGTAAATGAAACACTTCAACTCCTAGGGGAGGAGGGTGGGTTCTGCAGACTAAATTCCTGCTTTTCCTGGAGATCACCTGTTACAGGTGAATAACTACACTATCTCCAGGAACATGCAGGAATATAGTCTTCATATATGGGACTACCTAGCTTCAAGATGCCAGATGAAGTGATCTCAGAACTGATGAAGGATCACCTTGGAATAGGCTCGAGAAGTCATGGATCCCACATGGACTTTTGATATCGTCAAAGTCCGGGACAGAGAATAGGAGTTGCATCTAAGTCTGAAAGGGATGCAGGCCATCCCGGTGTGAGTCCTTGTCTAGACAATAATTGGCAGCGAAGGTATGAAGACCAAGTTGCTGCCTTGCAAATTTTGTCAATGGCTACCGAGCGTAGGTTTGGCATCGAGGTGGCCATAGCGCAAATGTTGTAAGTAGGGACATGCCCTTCCAGGGTGAGTCCTTTTTTGTCATAGGCAAATGAAATGCAGCCTGTTATCCATCTGGCAAGCATACATTTAGATACAGGTAGACCCAGATGACTAGGGTCAAAGGAGATGAACAATTGAGAGGTTTTACAATGACCTTGAGTTCTTTGGAGATAAAAAGCCAATGCATGCTTGCCATCAAGAATGTTCAGTTGCTTCTGCTAAAGATGCATGTGAGCTAAGAAAGAAGACTGGAAGGTAAATTGACTGGTTTAAATGGAAAGGAGACACCACCTTTGGCATAAAGTGTTGGTGAGTCTGAAGGACAACCTTGTCATGGTGGAACTGGGTATAGGGAAGTCTGCCACCAGAGCCTGCAACTCTAATGTGTCTAGCTGAAGTGAGGGCAATGAGGAAGAGTATCTTCCAAGACAGGAACTTCAAGGAGGTCATGGCCAATGGTTCAAAGAGCAGCTTGAGAAGGGAGACAAGAATCCATTGGGCTGTGTGCATATGTAAATGGGTATAGGAAATGACAAGTACTGTAGAGGCCATGTGCCCCAGGAGCTGCAGCATTTCGCGAGCAGTCAGATGGTCCCATTGGAGTGTCTGGGACACTAGTTCAATTAGATGGGCACAGCGGAGCTGGAGCAGGAATGTCCTGGACTGTTGAGTGTCCAGCAGAGCTCCGATGAACTCTAGCGTTTGAGTTGGAGCGAGCTGGGATTTTGGGAAAATTTATGACAAATCCCAAGTGTTGTAGTACCGTGATGGTATGATGCAAGGAAAGTTGCACATCTAGTGAGGTGTCTGCTTTTATGAATCATCTAAGTAAGGAAAGATGAATATCCCCAGAGACCTTAGATAGACGGCTATGACCACCATGCACTTTGTGAAGACTCTTGGGGCAGAGGCGGAGTCCGAATGGAAGTACTCTGTATTGATAATGTGTTCCCTGAAAGGTGAAGCGTAGATATTTCCTGTGTCCTGGATGGATTAGGATATGTGTATATGTTTCTTTTAGATCTAGAGAACAGAAGAAGTCTTGACTCTGGAGGTAGGGAAGAAGAGTCCTGAGGGAGATCATCTTGAACTTTTCTTGGACTAGAAACTTGTTGAGGTTTTTGATGTCCAGAATGGGCCTCTATCCTCCGGTTTTCTTTGGAATGAGAACGTACAGAGAGTAGAAGCCCATTCCCTGTTGGGATGGTGGGACCTTCTCTATGACACCCTGGGTCAGAAGAGAAGACACCTCGTCCTGCAGGAGAGCAGTGAGAGGGGGCTGTGTTTGAAATTCCCCCATGAAAGTAGAGGGGAGCCGAGTTTCCAGATGAAGTCTGTATCCCTCCTGGACTATGTTTAATGTCCACTGCTCTGAGGTGATGAGGTGCCATCTGTGGGCACAGTGACACAGTCTGCCTGCTATGTGGAGGGGGTGGAGGTCCTCCAGAGGCAGGGTGGCAGTGTTCTCTAGAAAAGAATAAAAAAACAGGTACAGACTGTGACTGCGCAGCTGGCTGAGATTTAGCCCCCTGTGGCTTCTTCCGCTGCTTAGGAGTTTGTTGCCTCTTCTGTGGTGCCTAAGTCTAGAACTGAGAAGCAGGAGGATAAGAAGAGTACAATTTCTTCTTATTATTGTAGAAAGACTTCCTTGTAGTTGCCTTTTTTTATAACAGGGTCAGCTACTGTTCTAGACAGTCTCTTTAGAGTAGTATTTTCTGACTCTAATTGAGAGTCCGTATCTCTCCAGTCTTTGCTTAAAAGGTTTTCACCGGTGCAGGGTATGTTGCCCAGCTTATCTTGAACCCACTGTTCAAGATCTGAGGCTTGAAACCATTCAGTTCTGCATACACAATGCATATTGCTGAGGCCCTGCTTATGTATTTGAAAACATAGACGGCGGCCCTATTAACAAACTTTGGTACATTCTGGCTATGCGTGACTAGGGCAAGGTAGTTGCCCTCTTATCCTGGAAGAAGAGGGGCAAAGGCTTCCAGATCCCTGGATATCTCTTTGAGGAGCATTCCCATGTAAAGGATATAGGAGTTAATCCTAGCAGAGAGTATAGAAGCCTGGAAGCATCGACACCCAAAGGCATTGAGGATTCTTGATTCCCTACCTGGAGAAGTGGAGTGGGTCTTCGAGCTTTTGATTTTGCACATCACTGATTCAACCACCATGGAATGGTGGGGTAACTGTGGTTTTTGGAAGGCCGGGCACTCCGGTACCAAAAACATGGTATCGAGGCATCAACTGTGATGGGAGACCATGAGGGGAGTCTTCCACATATGGAGCATAATATCATGAAGGATGCTGTGCACCTGGTAGAGTGGCTGTCTCCTTTGGAGCTGTTGGGTATTGGAGGATCTCCAACTCCTCTGCCCTTGGCTCTTTCTCCGATGTTACCGTGATGGAGAGACCTTTGGCTAGGTCTCGAATGAACTCCTGGAAGGACATGTCCTCCGGAGGCCACATGTGTCGCTGTTGTGGTGGAGATGGTTCTGAAAGAAGGCCCTGGGGCCCACAGGAATCATGTGATTCTGCATCGGAGACACTGGAATCAGACTCAGAAGACTCGAAATATCAACATGTGTGGGTCACCTGAAGCTCGATGTCAGTACCGATGTTCTGAGGTATTGGCCACGGTGAGGCATTTGGATTGGGAACCAATATCAGAGATGGTTTCCAGGGAGGGAATGGGTAGCAGTGATGTTGACACCATGTGCATGGGCCCTGATGTCATGGCTGCAACTGGTGTTGACGTTGGTACCAATGGGCCGGTTCCTGCAGCTAATGGTTTGACGGGTACTGAGGCTGCCAGGAGAGCTGTTAAGATCCACTCAATGGCCAATATGCACTGGTCCATCGAGGTTGCCGATGTCTGGGAATCGGTTGTGGGTGCTTGCGCTACAGTCTGGAGCATGGCACCAGTAGCTCTCCGGAGGTTAAGGCCTTGGGAGCATCCTGGAGCCCCTCTATGGCTTTGGAGGACAGGGCCTCCCACCAGGGCTGTTTGGCAGACCAATCCACCTCTAATGCAATGCCCGAGGGATCTCGATGCCTGGAGTGAGATCTACCTCTGGAGGTTTTGTTTTGCTTCGATGCAGACTTGGGCTTTGACTTTAAGGATACCTGCAATCCATGAGAGGAGGATGAAGTCCTTGATGAAGTGGACGCTAGCAATATCGCATCCAAGGCAAAGAGTGTCCCAAATTTAGAGGCCCGGTTCTGTAGGCCTCATTTAGTCATCTTTTGTTAGAGGGGACAGTCTGTTGGCTGGTGTTCTGGGCCGAGGCATCTTAGATACCAGTCATGTGTGTCAGTTGCTGAGATGGTGTTGGCACACTTGGAACATTTTTTGAAACCACTAGCTGGTTTCTCCATGCCTTCAATGGGTGGGAAGGCTATAGTAGGCTTAAGGCCTAAAAGGGCGTCAACACACCCCATTTTTTATTTTTTATTTTTTTTTAGAAAATAAAAGAAAATAAGAAAAGAATGAAAAGAATAAGGTAACCGGCAATGTCTTCGATAGTGCCAGAAGTGACAGGAAGGCAGAGTGCTATCCACAAAAAGAGAGTTTTTCTGCGGTGACAGGATTTGCTTCCTGCTGGCTCTGTGGAAAACGAAGAACTGAGGAGAGGGAGCTGGAAAAGTGGGAAGGCAGTCACGCAGGTGCAGTGGAGTGATCCCAAAAGATTTCCTATTGGATGCTGGGGAGCATTCCCATGTGGGCTCCATCGGTACCAACATCACCCATATGTGAAGACTACATTCCTGCTTGTTCCTGGAGATATTTTGTTTCCTTCAAAACACCAACCTTGTACATATCCATAGTGAAAGTACGTGCCACTGGTCTGACCCGCATACTTACAGAATAGCAACCAGTACATTACGGAGGTTATTTTACATGCTCTATTCATGCTTTGGACATCTGTAAACAGATGTCTAAATCACAGAGGCATCCTCGGAGCCATTTTAGAAGCCAATTCAATAGGCGCTCCCAGTGCATGGACATCCAAAGCATGAAGGGGTGTGTGGAGGTGTGACCAGGAAGTTCATGTACTTGCCCAATTTCCGAAATGTCGAGCACATCTCCACCCACTAGCAGGACTGTTCATGTCTATTGCAGATAAAGACTAGCATGGTCCATCTATTCTACCCAGTAAGGTGGCTAGAGTGGTTGTACCTGCTGCTCTGTGCAGGTCACCTTCTCTGTTAGTTGAAGTATAAGAGATATTTAAGTTGGTTTTGATTCCATTCTCTTTCTATATACAGTAGGGATCAACTGTGTTTGTCCCAAGCAATTTAAAAAAAGATGTATTTGTTAATTAACAACAAATATACCCAAGCATCCACATGCTAGAGAAACATAACAAAAATCAGTGGGAAAAGTTGCCACAAGAAAATGAAGAAAAAGAAATGAAAAAAAAATAAAACCCACTACCCATTGTCCATTAGTTCACAACTGAATTATTTAAAGTGTGTGTGTGGGGGGGGGGGGGGGATTACCAGAAAATTGGTAGAGAAAATTAGAGGTAACAGGA
The DNA here is from genome assembly GCA_033557465.1 of Ichthyophis bannanicus. Lineage (NCBI taxonomy): Eukaryota > Metazoa > Chordata > Amphibia > Gymnophiona > Ichthyophiidae > Ichthyophis > Ichthyophis bannanicus. Next base: position 651,667,396 of record CM066033.1, on the reverse strand, counting down.
AAATTTATCCCAAAATACCAAAAAGAAATTAGGCACGGGGGGGAGGGGGGGAGGGGGGGATATTCAGCGGCAGCAGCTAACGCAGTTTCAGCAGCTACCCGTCACCACTGAAGCAAACCCAGTTATTCAATGCCAGGATCATATCCGAGCTCAGAATCAACCCTGCCCAGTTATGGCCGGGTGCCACCCCCTGCAGCCGTGGCATCCAAGGATATTCAGTGGCATTAACCATGTTAGTGCTGCTGAATATCCCAGATAAGGGGATTAACACAGTTAGCAAATCTGCTAATTAGTTTAATTTCGTTTCGTTTAGTTTGATTTTATATACTGCCTATGGCGAGTGGCAGCTAGGAGGGTTACAAAACATTAAGAATAAAGTAACACGAGGGTACACAAGGACACGAGACAACCAAGGAAAATAAAAACACAGATGGGAGAGAGACAAAAGGAGGGCCTAAGTTACATTGAATGGCGAAACTACAAGTAAAGGAAAACAATAGGGAGGGGAGGAAAGAGATGAGGGCACATCACCTGGCCATTGCTGCCTAAAGGAGAGACATGAGGGGCAGAGTGAATGAATCAAGATCAAGAGAGGGAACCAGAAGGAAAGGCCAAAGAAAAAATGTAAGTTTTTAACTGGGACTTAAAGCAAGAGGCAGAAAGTTGGACTGAAGGAGTCCTTTGAATATCGGACCCTAGACATCTAAATCGCTAACATATTCCAATGGGCACAAAATGGTGGCTGCTAAGCAGGTGAAGACCCTGAGACAGCCAGCTTCTTAAAATCTAAAACTGCCCACAACTATTCAGACAAAAGAAACACATATTTCACACTCAGATACATGACTGAACATTTACATGGGTTACCTAAGCCTAAAAGTAGCACCGAGAGATACTAGGCCCAATTTTCATCTACTGTAGGCAGGCTATGCACCACGTTGGCGCATAGCCTGCCCGCCGACCTCCTTAACCCGGATTTTCACTTCCGCAGTGAAGGAAGTGAAAATCCGGGTTTGGCTGGACATGCCCGAAGCCGCCGAGGCTAAATGGGTAGCAGTGATTTTCGATGCTGCCCGCTTAGCATTGTGCCTTAAAGATAGGCGAGGAAAAACTTTCCCTATCTTTAAGGTGCAGAGGGCTAAGTGGGTACCATCGGAAATCGCTGCTACCCATTTAGCCCTTTCCTCTGCACCCACTCCTCCCAGAACACCCCCAACATGCCCCAATGCTAACCGAATAGCATCTGGGCACGTTTGGGACTTATGTAGGTAACTTTGGAAAATCACGGATAAGGCATTTACATGGGTGACTAGGGCACTTACCCATGCAAATGCCTTTGAAAATGCCACCCACTGTTTCTAGTCTGATAGCAAGAAAAGATTTTCTTCTCTCTTGCATGACTCGGATCACGTCAGGGAAGGTCCTCATAGTTCCGTCATCTTCTTAAAATACAAGCATAAATCTTGACTCAAATCCTGCAAAAAAAAAAAGATACCAGTAATGAGTTTCATACTTTGGACACATCATGTGAAGAGAGAGATCATTAGAGAAAGACATCATGCTTGGTAATGTTGAAGGTCAACACAAAAGAGGAAGGCCAGCAATGAGATGGATCAATACAAAAGAGCACCTATCAACAATGATCCGCCTGAATGAAGACCGAATACGCTTTAGGACAGCTATTCAGAGGGTATCATCCTGGTCTTTGCCTTCACCGCACTTATCTCCATCATGCTGAGCATTTGTGGCATAAACAATCCTCCCCTGAAACTCTCCTTCACTTTCAATATGTCACCATCACTATTGATCTTTGATACATGCAGCAAAACAGTCCTACTATTCCAATTTGATCTCTGCCTCCTCCAAGTCCTCTTGTCAGTTATACTCTGTCCACCATTCTCTCTCAGCCCCCTTCCATGGCCATTCCCTCCACTTCCTCAGACCCATCCCAGCTTGCTGCTTTCTTTTCAGATAAGGTTCAATCCCTTCGCTCTGCTTTCACCTCCTGCCCCTCACCCCTCCCTCCAATTTCTCCTGGCCTCCCTGATAGATCTTGCCCTTCAGTCCCTTCAAACCCCTCACTTTCATGTATCTGGTTCTCCTTTCACCCTGTCTCCTCAGCTGAGTTATTAAAGGTCATAAGAAATGCCTAAGAATTGCCTTTCTGGGTCAGACCAAGGTCCATCAAGCCCAGTATCCTCTTTCCAACAGTGGCCAATCCAGGCCACAAGCACCAGGCAAGTTTCCAAAGAGGCACACAGGTTCCACAATACTTGTCCCAAGGCAAGCAGAGGATTTCCTAGGTCCTCTTTAATAATGATTTATAGACCTTTCCTCCAGGAACTTGCCAAACCTTTTTTAAACCCAGCTATACTAACAGTTTTTACTACATACTTTGGTAACTAATTCCAGAGTTTGATTATGCATATTATGAACATTAAAAAATATTTTCTCTTATTAGTTTTAAATGGGTTGCATTGTACCTTCATTGTACATCCTCTAGTCTTTCTACTGTTTGATGGCATAAGCAACCAATCTACGCTTACCCATTCCACTATTCATTAATTTATAGACCTCTATCATATTTCTCCTCAGCCAGGTTGAAGAGCCCTAACCTTTTAAGCCTGTCCTCATAGGGGTAGCCTTCAAACCCCTTTAACATTTTGGTTACTCTTCTCTGTACCTTTTCTAATTCTGCTATATCCTTTTTAAGAGGCGGCGACCAGAAGTGCACACAATATTCAAGATGCAGTCACACCATGAAAACAATACAGAGGCATTATAATATCTTTTGTTTTATGCTCCATTCCTTTCCTTATGATTCCTAGCATTCTATTTGCCTTCTTGGCCACTGCTGCACACTGGGCGGAGGGTTTCAATGTGTTATCCACGATGATGCCTAAATCTTTTTCTTGAGTGGTGGGTCCTAATGTGGAACCTTGCATCGTGTAACCATAGTTTGGGCTATCCTTTCCTAGGTGCATAACTTTGTATCTTGGTATTATTCTAAATTTTGCCCTATCCTTCCATGAACATCTTTCCTCACTCATCCGCTGTTCCTTCCACTCCTTGCATCAAATCCGTGCCGTTTGTCCTTTTCTATCACTTCCCTGTCTGACCACACTCACGCTCTCCCTGCTTATTGCTCACATTGATTATTGCAATGTCACTTTAGCTGGCCTCCCCCAATATCAGTTACACCATCTTCAACTCCTTCAAAACACTGTGGCCTGTATCCTCACTCATGCCTCTCATTCCGACCACATCACCCCCCTCCTCATACACCTTCACTAGTTTCCCATTAAATTCCGAATTCAGTTCAAGATACTTACACTCATCCATAAAATCCTCTACACCAGCATCCCCCAATATCTTTCTGACCTTATCTACCTTCATGCTCCTCAACATTCACTCTGATCACTTCACATTAACCACCTCAATCTCCAATCTGTCTCATAAGCCCACCTGGAAACTACTCGCAATTCCACATTCATTTTCCTTGGTCCTGCCCTATGGAAGTCCCTCCTTTCTGCACTACTTCTGGAACCTTCCTTCCCAAAATTCAAAACTTGACTAAATCTCTCTGCCTTTGACCTCCCTCCTTCCCAGGCCAGGTCCAGCCTTCCCTCTCTTCCCCCGCTTTTTTCTGTAGTATGACCGTTTCCTCTCTTTCCTATATTAACTGTCATTCCTTTCTGCCTTTGTTTTTGCAACAAAAAAAACTTTATTATAAACCTCCCTGATGCACCTGTGCGGGCGGTATTTTAAGTGGCATAATAAAGATAAAGGGCCTCCTTGAATGGACACCGACTGGACAGCACTTAACAACAGTGTAACATTTTCCTGAGAAACAGCACTTGAAGCTTAAATTAAAGCAGAGATGTTCAAGGGGTGTTTATTTATTTATTCAGAGTACTGATTTTACAGCCAAGAGCCAAGGCCATCAATTACCATCCACTTCCCAAAGTTTCCAAGTAGGCAGGTAGTACACCTTATTTAATGGAGAATAGCCGAATCTGGAATCTTTAAATCCTCCAACAAAACTTTCTTTAAAATATCAACAGGGGAGATATGTAAAACTCTGGGAAAATTCAGGATTTGAAAATTCAAATGGCTCGTAAGAACATACAATATGCTGTACTGGGTCAGACCAAGGGTCCATCAAGTCCAGTATCCTGTTTCCAACAGTGGCCAATCCAGGTCACAAGTACCTATCAGGTTCCCAAATTCCATGCTGCTTGACCTCTTTAATAATGGTTTATGGACTTTTCCTCCAGGAACTTGTCCAAATCTCTTTTAAACCCAGCTACACTAACAGCTTTTACTACATCCTGTAGCACCCCCACTTGTCTAGGCGGTTGCCTATAGGCAGGGGCGTACCTCCTAATGTCCCTTTTAGTATGGGTTCCCAGAGCCGAGGCTTCTGGGGCTTGTAGTTGTGTGAAATGATGAGTAGGCCGAGGGTTTGAAGGCAAAAATACAGGAAATTTTATTTTTCTCTTCCTTTGCACCAAAAACACATATTAACAAAATTAGGATACTTCTCCCACAAAAGAAAAATAATTTCTGATCAAGAACTTCACAGTGACAAAAGTTGCAAATGCTTCTTCAGCTGTTACATAATGCAGCTTGATAGTTCCTTTACTTCTGGCTTAAACAACTGCTTTTCCAAACTGTGCAATATTCAAATTAAAGCTTCTTTTACTTCTGGCTGCTGCCCACTCAGATAGTTCTTTCTGAAACATTCAAATCAAGCCTTTGAATATCTTTTAGCTGCTTTAAAACACCAGCAACTTCATTTCAAACATTTTCAGCACTCTAGGCACAAGACATACTGGTATAATAGCTTCTGGGTCTTTCCACATTTAAACCCTATAGCTTCTTCATTTTGTCTTTATACAAAAAGAGCAATTCGTTTGAGATTCTGTAGAGGCATTATCAGAATCATAATTATCTATCTGCATGCCCTCATAATCAGGATCTGTTGTCTGACTGGAATCAACTTGTGGGAGCGTAGGCTTAATTTCTTCTAACAATTTTAAAACCGTTTCCCAGTGAGACCTCTCTCTAGGTTCAGGGGTTTTTGATGGGCTATGGAGATCCTTATCTTTCAATAAACTATTCAAGGCTTCTAATGGGCTCACCTTCTTTCTAGCAACAGTTCTTTTCACAGGCCTTTCCAGAAGTGAAACTCTCCCCACAGCCTCCTGCTGGGCTGTTCCCGTACCTTGCTTATAGTCTGCAGCTTCCTCAGGGAAAACACTCCTGTAACCAGAGCCAGCTGTAATTCCTCTACAACACGGGCTTCCTTCAGGGCTGTAGTTTCCTGTGTTTTGGCTGCAATGGGAATCCCTTCTGAGGCTGTCTTTGGAGCACCTCTCTCTCTCTCAGCTTCCCTGAAAGATTCCTTTCCTTCTGGTTCCCTCGTGATCTCCTCGCCTTCCGTTTCCCTGGTGGTCTCCCTTCTTCCTGTTCCCTGAGGCTTAAATGAGTGGGGCTGCCCTACAGCCTCAAACTCCTCCCCCAGGTGCTTCTCATTACCTCTCTTGGTTGCCTTGGAGCTTGGGCGTGGTCTGAGCTCAGCAGCCCCGTGTGTGTTTTTTTTCACTTTGGCTGTACTTTGAAAGTCAGTGCTCTCTGGGCTATCCCTTTGCTTGTAGGTAAATGTTTGTCTTTTATCTATTTCCATGGGCTCTAATACAGTTTCACCACCACAATCCTCTAGTAGCAAATTCCAGAGTTTGATTATGCGTTGAGTGAAAAAGTATTTTCTCCAATTAATCTTTAATGTGCTACATTGTAGCCTGTCACGCCCTTAGCCCCTTACCTTGGTATGGGGGGCGTGGGTTTGTTTGTCACTGTGGTGCTTCAACTTCTGGCCTTTTTCTAACTGGATGCCTTTACATGCATTCTGAGAAAGGTTGTTCAGTTAGATATCACTTGGGCTCAGATGAAAAAAAACACCTTCTTTGTAGTTGGGTTTGAGTGAGTGCAATTTATTCATTAGCACAAAATAAGATACACTAGGTTCACAGATCCACCTTTTAAAGATATTTTCATCCAGGAATTCTTGCAACTTATAACAGGATAACTTGAACTGAAACAAAACAGCTTCCCTCAGCCTTAATTAGCAACACCTGCCTTCAGCAGAGCTTGCTGTGAAGATCAAAACAAACATATTTAAACCAGGTTTCTTTTCCTTTCCAGTCCAGAGCAAATACCTGGCTATCTTGTATGCTTAAACTCAGCACTTCATACAGATAGTCCAATTCATAGAAGCAAAAAACTCTTTTCCAGGTTCTCAGCAGTTAAACAAACCAAAAGCATTTCTTAACTTCCTTCAGTTGAAATGGCATCAAAGGAGCTCTGCACTGCTCACAGCTGTTTCTCAAAAGTCAATCAGGAAGCTTCAGCTTTTCACTGCGTAACACTTTTCCTGAGCTTAGAACTTTAACAAGCAAACACAGCTCTCAAGGCTTTGGACACTGGAGACTTCTCTTTACGGTTGACATCACTAGCAACCATTCTTTAATTGGCAGACTGGCATGCAGAGCAGTCCATGTATGAGACCCTTTCTTCACAAGGTAAATCTGGCTCCCCCAATTCTATGGGTTCACTCTCCAGCTCAGACTCAGATAGCTTACTTGACTGCTTTCTATTAGGGTTAAAACTGTCTCTGGCAAATACATATTGCTCCTTATTAGCTAAGCTTCTGGGACTCATACCTTGATCAAAGCCTGTAGTAGCTTCACTTCTTACATGCTCTGGCCACCATCTAGCATGTCCTGTTCTCCAATTAGTGCTTCTGGCTCTCACTGCTCCATTCCTTGAGTAGGCAAAATGTCTGCTCTCTCTTTCCCTCTGGTTAGCAGTTACCACACTCTCTGGTCTCAGGAGTCCTTCCAATTCCTCTCCATGTGTCCTGCTTGTCTCTCTTCGTCGTCCTGCTCCTCTCTCTGCTGCTCTCTGACCTGGTCTCTTTCTCTCTCTCTGACCTAACTGAGCTAAACTTAAACCCCTCAGGCTCCTGCTCCACCCTCTCCCCTCTTAGGTGAGAAAGATCAAATTCTCTCATGGCAGCTGTGTGATTAGGGGATGCAATGATGTAAGGGTTTCTTACCCTGGGCCTGTATTCCCTATCCTTTCCACCACTAGGGGCACTCTGTTCCTCATTGTAGCCAGGAATTACTGGCTTTCTAGGAGCAAATGGAGTTTTAAGTCCTGGACCTTTTAAAATGGGTCCCTTTATTAAGGTAAATTCCTTCTTTTTACCCCTTTCTTCTAGGTCCTGATAAGCTTCCTTATCACAAGCGTCATCGTGTATCCCCTAATCTTTCTACTTTTTGAAAGAGCAAACAACTAATCTACATTTACCTGTTCCACTCTTCATTATTTAATAGACCTCTATCATATCTCCCTTCAGCTATCTCTTTTCCAAGTTGAAAAGCCATCTGATTCTCGCAAAATTCCAACTTTCTATGCAGCATATGTAAAGTCTGTCTTTAAGAATTCACCTTAGTTAAAGACAGACTTTCACCTTCTTTTCCAAGTCTTCAAGCTTAGAGTTAACTTCTTGGTACATACTATCCTACTTCTGAGTGATTTGGCCAACTGTCTGTATAGAGTTTAAATCAGCTGCACTTTTAGAGACATTAACTTCCAGTTTAAGCAACATATTCCAAACAGAACTGAGATATTTCAAGCACCAACTCCACTACCTGAGTTGCTGCAATATTAGCTTGCCCTTGTATTGTCAAAAGTGAAGCCATTGACGCAGCATATTTTAATGCACTTTCAATTTTACAGTTCTCAAGATTTAAGGAAAAATGTCAATGGTTACCATAATAATATGAAAGGAAACAAGAAAAAATCAGAAGGATATCACATAATGCACAGTAGCCCACCACACAAAAGAAAAACAAGAGGAGAACCAAGAAAAGAAAATGAAAAGTTATAAAAATACTAAAAAACAAACGTAATCTATTTGCCACAGAAGTTTTTCTAACCCTCAAATTTATCCAGCATGATCAAGACAAAGGAAACCATTATTGAGAAGTAACTTTATCATAAAGAAAGGTTTCTAGCTGAAATGAATCAAAAAAGGTATAAAAGTTACCCTGATGCCTTACAAGGCACTTACATGGGAATCTTAAATAAAAAGATGCCCCAATTACAAACACCTTAGATTTTAACTGTAAAACTTTCCTCCTAGCCTGCATGGCCCTAGCTACATCCGAGAACATTTGAACCTTTTGACCACAAAAAGAAATGTCACAAAATTAAATATATTATTTAAACAATTTAGACTTATCAGTATCTGACCCTAAAGTCACTACTAGTGTAGACCGAGTTGTAACATTATCCAGAGAGGACTCCAGAGAGATCCATACTGTCTACACCAAAGAGTCCATACCACCCTCCTCTCCATACTCTAATTTCTTCAGAGTTGGTAAATAAAACATTTGGACCACACGTAGCTCTTCTGAAGCTGAGATTTTTAACACATCATTAAGATACATATGCCACAGTTCAGAAGCAGAAAGTAGTCTTAACTTTGAAGAAATTTAAAAGTCTAATATTCCTCGATCTACTTAAAATTTCAGCCACTCCCAGCTTATCATGCAGTGCCAAATTGTCTTTAATAAAACTTTCCACTACTTTCTGGATCATAGTCAATTGGGACTTCATACCACAAACCGTCTCTCCATGTCAGCAAAACCAGATTCATATTCAGCCAAATTGGCCGCTGCTTGTAGCAAAAAGTCAGAGACATGAGAAACATTAGTACTCGCTGCAGGCTCCATCCTCTACAAAGCTTCCCAAATAGCATCCAGCATGATCTTTTTACCAGTTGGTACCCCTGTACGCACTGGAGCCAACTCTGGCAATGGGTTAGGAAGCAGGACCCTGGCTGAACTCCAAGAAACAACAATTACTGGAATCGCTACGTTTGTAACAGAAGCTAATGTTAAGGGACCAACTCTTACTCCTTCCCCTGCCACACTCCCCGCCTCCCGATGGGATGTTTCCTCTGCTTGCACCTGTTTCAGGAACTCCGGTCTTCTGCAGGGGTGCAGCAGCCCAGGAAGACACCATCAGCTTTGGTGCAGGCTTCGGGGGGGGGAGGGGAGAGCTGTCTGAGCTGAGAGAAACACCCTGCTCCTCTGGAGGACACTCTTTCTCTGGACTCGTGGCAAATGCAACGGACGTGGCAAAAATCACATGCTGGTTGATCGAACCAGAGGCCACCAGCTGCTTCTGCTGCTTTTGCAAATTCTCCCCCTTCCTCTTGGGAGCCATTACAGCAAAGAATGCTAAAGGAAACAGACACAAGGAGGGGAGAGCGTTTTAAACCATGTCCGATTCTGATGCCATCTTCGTACCTCAGAAAAAATAGGGTCTTTCTTATGGAGCAATATATTGCACTTATTCTATGAAAATCACTCCAATAAAACACACTGTAGCAGAATATGTAGGAGGGTGATATCATAAAACTTAATAAATAGATATTTCAATATAACCAATGAACCGTCTCAGACCAGTTGGCAGCCGAAATGCTGGGAAAGAACAATTCAAATTCACCAGCGGCGCCGATAGCATCAATGACTGGTTCTTGGTATTTTTTCTCTAGTTATTGACACCCTCTCTCCAGTGCTTGAAAATTATGCTTTTAAACACAAACAAACAGTCTCTTGTGAAAACATGTACTTAACTTCCCAATTTTTGTGTACTTCAGTAAAACCTTGAACTTGATAGTTTTCAGAAACCTTTGACTTGATAATTTCCAGTCCTTCTCAAAAGCCTCTCCTTTGATTGAAAACAACGTGTCTCAGTCGTACCTCAGAGCATCTCATTGACTCCTGCCATCAGCCGCCACTGCTATATCTCAGATAGGAGTAAACTCTGCTGCAGAACTGCCAATAACCCACTCATACTCTCAATCTGCGAGCTCAGGGTTTCAGGCGTCATTTCACACCTATCCAGTACCAGCTGCTTCTTGAGCGGCATTGAATGCTCCTCTGGGGACTGAACTGACTAGCAGCCAGGTAGTGACTAGCCTCCATGTGCAGCCTTGAAGTCTGCAGAGGTTTTCCATAGTTGAGCTGCAATCGTCAGCTGCTTGGGAACAACAGGGGAGGCTTTGTTGTTCTCAGCCGACCCCCTTCCCTTTCTTCTTTGAAGCCATCAGAATCAATAATAACAGGGAAGAGGAAAGAATTTTCAGCTGCAGAGTTCAGCTAACTACCTCCATCTTGGACAGACGCCCCCCCCCCCCCCCCGTGTCAGTTGTCCCATATCATTTTGAATTGTCACTGGATTTGCCCCTACGTCTGCATTGGAAGGGCATTCCAGGCATCCACCACCCTTTCAATGAAAAAATATTTCCTGACTGCTTTTAAGTTGACCTCCTTGCAGCTTCATTTTATGCCCTCTAGTTTTACAGTTTCTCCTTCTTTGACAAAGGTTTGTTTGTTTGTTTATTAACACCCTTTAAGTATTTAAATGACTATATTATATTTTTGCTGTTCCTCCTGTCCTCTAGGCAATACACATTTAGGTCTTCAAGTCTCTTCTCATACGTCTTCTGGTGCAGGGTCCAAATCATTTTAGTCACCTTCCTCTGAACCATTTCAAGTCTTTTTCTATCCTTTGTGAGATATAATCTCCAAAACCATACTGTGTTCTCACTTGGAATGCAATAATCCAAGTGAGGCCTCACTAATGACTTGTACAGGTGCATTAATACTTCCTCCTTTCTGCTGGCTATTCCTCTCCATATGCATCCTAGCATCCTTCTGGCTTTGGCCACTGCCTTGTCACATTATTTCACTACCTTAAGATTCTTAAAAACTATCACTCTGAAATCCCTCTCCTGATCCTTGCACATCAACCGCTCACACCCTATCACAGACAATTCCTTTGGATTTCTGCACCCCAAGTGCATGACTCTGAACTTATTTGTTTCAAATCTTAACTGACAAGTATTAGACCATTCTTCCATTTTTTTGTAGATCATTCCTCATGTTGCCAACTTTGTTGCAAATCTTCATGTCATCTGCAAAAAGGCAAACCTTTCTCTTCAATACTTCAGCAATATCACTCACAAAGACATTGAAAAATGCTGATTCCCAGACAGATCCCTAAGGCACTCCACTATTCACCTTTCTTTATTCTAAGTGAATTCCTTTTACCACCATCTTCTGTCAACTGTCAGCCAACCAATTGCGGATCCAGTTCACCACTTTGTGAACCATCCCCAGGCTGCTCAGTTTATCGATAAGTCTCCTATGAGAAATAGTACATAAGAAATGCCATACTAGGTCAGACCAAGGTCCATCAAATCCAGTATCCTGTTTCCAAAAGTGTCCAATCCAGGTCACAAGTACCTGGCAGGTACCCAAAAAAGATACATAGGTTCCACAATGCATATCCCGGGGTAACCAGTGGATTTCTTTGGTCCTCTTTAATAATGGTTTATTGATCTTTCCTCCAGAAACTTGTCCAAACCCTTTTTAAACCCAGCTACACTGACAGCTTTTATTATATCCTCCAGTAACAAATTCCAGAGTTTGACTATGTGTTGAGTAAAAAAATATTTTCTCTTATTAGTCCTAAATGGGCTACATTGTAGCTTCATTGAGCATCCCCTAGTCTTTCTACTTTTTGAAGGAGTAAACAACCCATCTACACTTACCCGTTCCACTCCATTCATTAATTTATAGACCTCCATCATATCTCCTGTTAGCCGTCTCTTTTCCACATTGAAGAGCCCTAACCTTTTAAGCCTCTCCTCAGAGATATCCTCCCATCCTCTCTACCATTTTGGTGGCTCTTCTCTGTACCTTTTCTAATTCTGCTATATGTTTTTTAAGATATGGTGACCAGAATCCTAAGGATCTTAATATGTACACCTCAGAGGAAAGGCGGGATAGAGGTGATATGATTGAGACGTTTAAATACCTCAGTGGCATAAATGCACAGGAGGAGAGCCTCTTTCGATTGAAAGCAAGTTCTGCTGTGAGGGGACATGGGACGAGGATGAAAGGGGATAGATTCAGGAGTGATATGCGGAAATATTTACTTACGGAAAGAGTGGTGGATCTGTGGAATAGTCTCCCAGTGGAGGTGATAGAGATGAGGACAGTAACTGAATTCAAAAAAGCATGGGACAAACACAGAGGATCTCTAAAGGAAAAAAGGGGACTGTTGTAGTTGTTGATATGGAAGGACAGACTAGATAGGCCATGTGGTCTTTTTGTGTCGTCATGTTTCTATGTTTCTAGAATTGCACACAATATTCAAGGTGCAGTTGCACCATGGAACAGTACAGAGGTATTATAATATCTTGATTTTGTTCTCCATTCCTTTTCTTATCATTTATTGTTTATTGTTTATTGAGGCTTGATATACCACCCTTGACTAGACAAGCAAAGCAGTTTACAGTAAATAAAATAAATTAAAATCTGGAAAGGGGAAAAGGAATTCCATTTATGACAGGATAGAAGAGGGAGATTAAAGTAAACCAAAGACTAGGATAGAGATCAAGCAACCCACAGAGAGTAGGGTTTAAGTTATTTGTCTATGCAGTATCCTATGTGATATCCATGCTGAAAGCATGGATGAATAGGTTTTTAGGAGAGTCTTAAATTTGGGGAAAGAGGGTTCAAGACGTAACTGAGAAGGGAGGCAGTTCCAAAAAGAGGGAAGAGGACCAGACGATTGTCGTAGAGATATCGTAAACACCGCTGTGGTATAGAGGGGATGGTCAGAAAAGAAAGGTGTTGGGGTACATGATTGTGTAATGCCTTGTGTACAAGGGTAAGGATTTTAAAGTGAATGCATTGGGGAATAGGGAGCCAGTGATGTTGAATGAATAGAGGTGTTACATGGTCAAATTTTCTAGCATGAGTGAGTGCATGGATGGCATTGTTCTGAATAGTTTGAAATCACTTTAGCTGGTGCTGGGGAAGACCGGAAAAGATGATATGGCAATAGTCATGATATGATGGTACTGAGGAAGAAAGTGATCAAGGCTGCCTGGTCAAATAAGGGGTGAAGAGCCTGAAACCCCTTGAACAACTGAAAAGTGGGTGAGATGGCTAATATGGGAAGAGGAAAATTCTGAATCGATATAAACTCCAAGTTATCTAATGGAAGCATGTAAGGTAATAGAAGTGGAGCCAAGGGAAGAGGCCAATGATGGTGCAGTTCCAGAGCCTGTGATTCAGGTGGCAGTGGTCTTGGAGGGGTTAAGTTTCAGAGCATTATTGTGGAGCCAGGAGGAAATAGAGTCGAAGGCGGAATTGGAGAGGTCAGGAGTCTCGCTGTCAATATGCGCAGGGAGCAAGATATCATCTGCATGCATATTGAACGTGATACCCACTGACTGTATGATGGTGGCGAAGGGGCTGAGGAAGACATTGAATAGTAAGGGCAATAGAGCTGACCCTTGTAGAACACCGCAATATAGAGTAGGGGGCCAAAGTGGAGTCGTTACTGTTTCTAAGAAAGAAGGTGAACCAAGAGAAGGCTGCACCACGGAGTCCCATATCATATGATTCCTAGCATTCTATTTGCTTTCCTAGCTGCCACTGCATACTGGGCCAAGGGTTTCAATGTATTATCTACAATGATGCCTAAATCCTTTTTCTGGGTGGTGGTTCCTAATCATGTAACCACAGTTTGGGTTGTTCTTTCCTAAGTGCATAACTTTGCACTTTTCCACATTAAATTCCATCTGCCATTTGGACATCCTGTCTCCCTGTTTAACAAAGGTCCTCTTGCAATTTTTTTTTTTGCAATTTTTTTTTACAATCCTCTTCTGTTTTAATAACTTTGAATAATTTTGTGTCATTTGCAAATTTGATCACCTCACTCATTATTCCCTTTTCCAGGTCATTTACAAATATGTTAAAAAGCAGCAGGCCCAGTACAGATCCCTGGGGTACTCCATTATTCACCTTTCTCCATTGAGAAATTTAGCCCTACTCTCTGCTTTTTATCTTTTAACCAGTTCCTGATCCACAATAGTACACTGCCTCCTATCCCATGACTTTTTCATTTCGCGTTTCTCATGCGGGTCCTTGTCAAAGGCTTTCTGAAAATCCAGATATACTATATCGACTGGCTCACCTTTGTCTACCTGTTTATTCATATCTTCAAAAATATATAGGGCCTGATATTGATTTGGGCAGGCTATGCATTCCTACGGTGCATAGCCCTGTCCACCAACCCTTAACCCCGGATATTCAATGCCGGGGTCATATGCGGCCCTGGCACTGACCATCATCTCATTCTTATTTAGTTCCGCAGCTATATTGTATATAGTTCTCATGTTATTTCCATAAGCAGCTTCACAGCTACATTAGATACAGTCCTCAAGTTTATAATTCTCATTTTTATTAGCCTGCATGCCACCCTCCCCCCATTTAAATCGTTCCTCGTTTCACTGTAAGAAATGTAAGATGTAATGGAAATCGCTTTAACTTAAGGATATCGTGGTATAAAAACCTGTTAAATAAAATAAATAAATAAATAAACCCCTCTACCAATTTGATCTACCCTATCATTGAGATATAGTTTGTACGTAGGTATCACAGTATTCCATTCGTTGAATCCTTCTACCGGGTCTCTGAGATGTCACTCATATCTAACTTTTCATTTAATGCTATATGTTCTAGCTCCCGCATTTTATTTTTATACTTCTAGCATTTGCATACAGGCATTTTAGAGGTTATATTTTATTCATGTTAACAATCTGGTTATTATCAATTGGCAAGGGTAATTTGGAATCTTTCAGCTCTGTGTGCTCAGTATTTAAAGGCATCTGAGTTGCTTTGATCTTTATTGGAACCTTCCTATCAAGATACCCTAACTTCCTTCTTTTGCTAGTATCCTTCAAGGATACATCATTCTGAACCATGCACTCTTTGGCAACTGTCAGCTTTCCCCTATAATCTAGTTTAAAAGCTGCTCTATCTCCTTTTCAAAGGTTAATGCCAACAGCCTGGTTCCACGTTGGTTAAGGTGGAGCCCATTCTTTTGGAAAAGGTCCCCCCTCCTCCCCAGAATGTTGCCCAGTTCCTAACAAATCCAAAACCCTCTTCCTTGCACCAGTGTCTCATCCACACATCGAGACTCTGGACCTCTTCCTGCCTTTTAGGTCCTGCACATGGAATAGGAAGCATTTCAGAGAATGCTTCCCCGGACGTCCTGGATTTCAACTTCCTATCTAAAAGCCTAAATTTGGCCTCAAAAACCTCCCTCACACATTTTTCTATGCCATTGATACCAACATGTAACAAGACAGCAGGATTCTCCCTAGCACTATCTAAAACCTTATCTAGATGACGCATGAGGTCTTCTACCTTCGCACCAGGCAGGCATGTTACCAGGAATCCTTACATCCACCATCCACCCAGCTATCTAAATGCCTAATGATCATTGCCAACTATAATTGCCGTCCTAATCCTTCCCTCATGGGCACATGGCCCTGGAGAAAACACCTCAGTGTGAGAGGGTTTTACATCACCTGTAGGACAGATCCAAGCTACAGGATCACTTCCTGCCATACCAAGGTGATGCTCTACTTTAATGTGACCTCTCTCCTCCATAGCAACAGAGAGGCTGCCAGACTGGAGGTGGGACTTCAGTACTTCGTCCCTGTAGGTCTCATCTATAGCCCTCTCTGCCTTCCTTAGCTCCTCCAAGTCTGCTACTCTAGCCTTCAGAGATTGGACTCATTCCCTGAGAGCAAAGAGTTCCTTGCACCTAGTGTACAGGTAAGATCTCCCACCAACTAGGAGAAAATCATACTGTACATGTGACGCTCAATGCAAAAGACTAGAAAGACCCCATCTCACTGCTGGAGTGCTGTCTGCATCTTAGTTTGAAAGATTTGTTTAGATATTTAAAGATGTTTACTTACTTACTTAAAGTTGCTAGTGATATTTGTACCAATACAACTATACCTAATAAGTTTAAGGGACTGTTTCTATCTGTCTCAGGCTGGGAGAGCAGGGTCTCTGGCAGGTCTGTGGGAGAGCAAAGGTTGCAGAGGTTAGTGACATGGCTTGCCAGGTCAACCTAAGGGGTGGCACCTGTCCCACTACAGAACCAGCAAGTGGTGCATGGTCCACATCATACCCACCCCATGCAGCACCCAAGGCCCGACAAACAGGCATGCCCTGGATGGACGGAGGCATTGTGGGGACACATACATGGCTGTCACGGTCCCACCTGGGCCATGGGGCATCTCTACTCACCCTCCTGTGTGCCTGTGGAGCTGTCAAAGCCTCCAACCCCAGAGATCGCAACCTCCTCCACGTACTGCAGCACCTGCTCCTTTAGTGGGGCGAGGCTGCGCAGGCAGCAGCCTGCTGTTGCTGGCCCTCTACTCCTTTGCTGCCTGCCATACCATGCACCACTTTTGTTGTCCTCCGCATCTCTGTTGTGGTGGTGTACTGCATTGACCCTACAGACAATGTCTCACCATGCTGTCTGCTGGGTGCTGGCATACTCAGCCGCGAAGAGGGCAGTATGCTGCTGCAGGATAAGCCCCAGTACCATAGCTGTCTAAGATGGGGTGAAGTTTTCCTTCCTTGTGTGCTTTACCACTGTCGGTGCCTTGTCAGCCATTGTGTAGCCACACGCTAAGGCAGTGTTCTGCTACTGCATAGGTCCTCTTATGCATCCATGTTAGAAAGCACAGTGATGCCATGCCCCATCCAAAGGCATATCTGATACCCACGTAGGCCCCTGGGTACCGATCTTTTGAAAATCTGAGTGACATCTCACTCCCATAGGACGCCATAGCCGCACAGCACTGAGTGATGGCAACATAGATATGCAGTGCCGCCCAAATTGCGATACCCAGGAAGGTCACATAACACAGTAGGTGGGCATGGCAACCATGGTGTGTGCGGTTCCAACAGTGTGCCTTCATGGGGCAGGGGCAACCTGCATGTGCAGCACGGCTGGCCTGAATCCATGCTGCCACAGCCAATCTGCATGGGTATGGCAGAAGGGCACTACCCATGCAGATGGTCATGGGCACATAGTTGCTACCCTGCAAGGCTGTGCCCACGACCATCTGCACAGGTAGAGCCCCTCTGCAATACCAGAGCAGAATGCAAATGCCCATATCCCATGCCCATAGACACCCTCCCTGGTCCCCAATACCACCCATGCAAACACGACGCCCTGCCCCCACAAAATAGATGACACAGCGTGTTTGCAAAATTGAACCATTTTATTGTCAAATGTGCCAACATAGAAACATAGAAATATGACAACAGAAAGAGACCACATAGCCTATCTAGTCTGTCCTTCCATATCAACAACTACAACAGTCCCTTTTTTTCCTTTAGAGATCCTCTGTGTTTGTCCCATGCTTTTTTGAATTCAGTTACTGTCCTCATCTCTACCAGCTCCACTGGGAGACTATTCCATGGATCCACCACTCTTTCCGTAAATAAATATTTCTGCATATCACTCCTGAATCTATCCCCCTTCACCCTCATCCCATGTCCCCTCATAGCAGAACTTGCTTTCAATTGAAAGAGGCTCCCCCCTGAACATTCATGCCACGGAGGTATTTAAACATCTCAGTCATATCACCTCTATCGGGATTTCTTCTAAGGTGTACATATTAAGATCCCTAAGTCTGTCCTCATATGCTTTATAATGAAGACCACTAACCATTTTAGCAGCCACCCTCTGCACCGACTCCACTCTGTTCACATCCTTTTGAAGGAGCGGTCTCCAGAATTGCACACTATACTCCAAATGAGGTCGCACCAAAGACTTATACAGAGCCACTATCACCTCCTTTTTTCTGCTAGCCATTCCTCTCTGTATGCACCCAAGCATTCTTCTAGCTTTTGGCGTCGCCTTTTCTACCTGTTTAGCTACTTTAAGATCATTAGACACAACCACACCTAGGTCCTACTCTTCTTTAGTGGACAAAAGTACTTCACCCCCTATACTATATTGCTCCCTTGGATTGCTGCAGCCCAAATGCATGACCTTACATTTTTTAACATTAAATCCCAGCTGCCAAATTCTAGACCATTCTTCAAGCTTAGCTAGATCGCTCCTCATGTTATCTATACCTTCCTGGGTGTCTACTCTATTGCAGATTTTGGTATCATCTGCAGAAAGGCAAACCTTACCCGATAGCCCTTCCGCTATATCACTAACAAAGATGTTAAAAAGAATAGGACCAAGGACAGATCCCTGGGGCACACCACTGGTAACATCCTTCTCCTCAGAGTGAGCTCCATTTACCTGTACTCTTTGTTGCCTCCCACTCAACCAATTTCTAACCCAAGCAGTAACTTTAGGGTCCATCCCTAAGGTGCTCAGTTTGTTTATAAGTTGCCTGTGAGGAACAGTGTCAAAGACTTTACTGAAATCTAAGTACACTACATCTAGGGCTCTCCCTTGGTCCAACTCCATGGTCACCCAGTCAAAGAAATCAATCAGATTTGTTTGACAAGACCTGCCTCTGGTGAATCCATGCTGCCTTGGATCCTGTAATCCGCTGGACTCCAGAAACTTCACTATTTTCTCTTTCAGCAGCGTTTCCAATAATTTACTCACTACCGAAGTTAAACTAACCGGCCTGTAGTTTTCAACCACATCCTTACTTCTGCTTTTGTGCAAAGGCACCACATGAGCCTCTCTCCAGTCCTTTGGCACTACTCCCGACTCCAACGCGGCATTGAAAAGGTCAGTCAGTGGAGCTGCTAGAATGTCCCCAAGTTCCCTCAGTATTCTAGGGTGTATCCCATCCGGTCCCATCACTTTGTCTACTTTAAGTTGAGCTAGTTTCTCATGAACACAGTCTTCTGAAAATTGTTCAAGATGTCCCTCGCTTCTGTTCCTGTTTGTGGGTGTTTTCTGAGGTCCTGCTCCTGGTTCTTCATCTGTGAACACAGAACAGAAATATTTGTTAAGTAATTCCACTTTATCCTTATCAGCTTCTACATATTCCTCCCTTTCACCCTTGAGTCTGACAATACAACTTTTGCCCTTCCTCTTCTCACTAACATATCTGAAAAATGTCTTATCCCCCCATTTTATTGCATTGGCTATTTCCTCCTCTTTTTGAATCTTTGCTTTCCTGACTACTTTGCTAGCTTCTCTAAGTTTTTCCAAATATAGATGCCTGTCTATATGCATCTATATACAATGCCAACAGAGGCAGACAATATACAGCTGTACAAACTGCAGACTGCCCTATCTTAGGGCATACCCTGCCTGGGGGACTGCTTATGATGCAGGAGGCCTTGCTTGTGCCCTGTTACTGCAGTAGTAAGGACATCCAGGTGCATGGTGGTGGTTTGTGCCATAGTCCACACCTCCTTCCTGAGGAGCTGCACCTCCACCACTAGGGTGGCCAGAGCCCAGTCACTGGATGGACAAAGGGGTGATGGCACAGAGGAGCCTGATGTGGGATGGCCAGAGTGCACTCATGGGTGCTGAGGTGGCTGTGGGGGCTCCCAGCTGTGGAAAGTGGACCATGGTTCCACTGCCTGTTGCACCTGGCCTATGCCAAGCCATGCAGCAGGCACATGACCCCCTGGTAGGGTTGTGGGTGGGCACAGCTGTGGGGTGCAGCTCCACCTCTGGACCCCTGCCAGGTACCTGCTGGTGGTGCTCTGTGCCACACCACTGTACCTGGGGTGCTTAGTGGGTGGTTCCTGCATCCCCCCTGCTACCCCCTCTGATCCGTCCCCCTCTGATTCCTCCCTCTCCACTTTGCCCCTGGCCCTCCAATCCCTCCTCTGACTCCCTTGCCCCTGCCCCTGGCCCTCCAATCCCTTCTCCTCTGACTCCCCTGCCTCCCCACCCTGCCCCAGCCCTCAGATCCCTCTTCCTCTGACTCCCCATCTGACCATTGTGCCATGGCCCCCTTGCTATCCTCCTCCTCTGATGTTGTGTCCTCTGATACAGTGTCACTGGACTCTTCCTCCTCCTTGTCCCCATCACTGCTGGTGGTACTGGTGCTGGACTGCTCCGGTGGCACTGCATTGCTGCTCCTGGGTGGTGGGCATGGTGGGCCAGTGATGTCCTGGTCCCCCCTGGAGCTGACTGTGGGGAAAGAGGAGGGGGGTTAATGGTCCACACAGGCACACCCCTGGGGGACCCACACATGAATCGCTCAACCCACCTTCAGCCCACAGAGGCATGCCTCCCCCACAGTGCACACTGCATGCCCTACCCTTTGCTCACCTCCAGCCAGCTCTGTTCTCTCCTTCACATGCCAAGCTGTGGCTTGCTGGCACCTCCAGGTGATGGGCATGCACATGGGGCAGCATGGACAGGTGCACAATGTGCATCTGGGGCCACTGCTGGGATTATGTGCCCCTGCACTACCTTTCTATGCCATGCCCCAGCCATATGTGTGTGCACTTGCACATCTTGAGTGCCACCTGGTGGACACATGGGACAGTGGCACTGGGGGATGGCAGAGCTGCCCATAGCACATTCCCATCATTGCGTACAGAGAGAGTCCACCACCAGCAATGTTCCCTCTAATTTTCTGTAGGCTGTGTGCGCACAAAATATCAGCTGTGCAGCTTTTGAAGGAAAGTTAAATTTTTGTGCGCCACATAATGACACTCGGAGTTATATACTTTAAAATTTGACTACACGTCAGAATACAGTATGTACACCACATTGATTGCACTAGAAAATATTGTAGAACTTGTGAAAACCATAAATACACAACAACTTTTCAATTTTAAGAACATCTGTGTTTTTTCTATCAGAATCAGAACCGTAATTTTTGTGCGCTCTGTTGTAAAGTATGTGCGCTCACTCGGCAAGGTGTGTGCGCGCGCACACGCGCACAGCTTAGAGGGAACAGTGACCACCAGGTGTTCTGCCTGCACCAATCTGGCAGCCATGGTTGCCACACCCTGCATCTGCTGGGCTCCACTGTGTACCCCACTGACCTTCCTCAGCTGCCAGCTGCTCCCTGATTTGCTGCAGCTGATTCAGTGTCCTCCGGAGCGGTGTGCAGAAGTGGCACTTGAGGGTCTCGAGGGTATGTCACATGACATATTCCCTGTGGGAGAGAGGGGGCCACACATGGACTCAGTTGGGTGCTACCATATTGCCTGTTGTGCATATCTGTATCCTGCCACAGTCTGGCGACCTGCCCATCCTGGGAGCAGGGGCATACCCATGGGTGGCAGGTATAGGGTGCATGTGATGGCACACCTTTGGCATCTGCCACCATATTCCTGCCCACCACTCCCCTGGCCCTTTGACACGTGTCCTGTGCCATCAGCAACAGTGCCATCTGGGCCATTGCTTCACCTGTATCAAGCCTCTGGGCCTTTCATACACTTCTGCAGTCCTCCCCCTTCCCTTGCTCCTAACTGTTGCACACAGGCAGCACCAAGGTACTATGTTGTGGGCCATGCGTGGCCTCAGTTGTGGGCATGTGCCATGGTAGGAAGCATCCACTGCCTCAGTGGCCATATCACTGCATAGTTTGTGGTGCAATATGCAAGGACAGGGTGTCACGGTTTGTGCATGTTCACCATTGAAGATCTGTCATGTTCTGTGGCATCACATCATCGACATGCTGCCACAGCCAGATAGGGAGTGACAGGAAATGGTGGCAGATTTGCTTGCAGGGATAGACAGGCAACACATATGTGCCACTGGACCCTCCCCCAACCTCTGCATCAGGACACAGGGACTAGGGGATGGGGCAAGTGCCCAGGACATCCACACTGGCTAGCAGGGTCCCCTGCAGTGCCCAGCCCAACCAAAGCTCCCCTGCACTGGGCATTACCATTGTTGTGCATGCCCTGTGGCATTGCTACCAACCGTCACTAGGCAGTGCAGCGGCCTCACCACCTTCTGTGTGTGGGTATGCCCCCTGCTGTGGGCAATCAGGTCTGGCACCTGTGGCAATGCATGGTCCATCCCCCCACCAACATCTGATTGGCAAACATTGGGGCAGCTACCAGCATGTGGTTTGGCATCACAGCCCTGTCTCCCTGTGCAGACACATAGCTGTGCCTTTCAGAGTGTGTCTGCCTAGCATGGTACTTGCCCCCCCCCCCCCCCCGCCTGTTGTGGCCTCCTTACCTGTGCAGCCAGAGTTGGATGCCCCTCCATATAGCTGTTGACATCTGCAGATTTGGCCAATGGCCCCCCTGAGATAGAGAACCCCCTCATGCTGCAGCACCGAGCAGACAAGGCTCTCACTCTTGTTGGGGCTGAATTTAACAATTCTCCTTACCACCACAGGGGGCTCTTGCACAGGCAGCCCGTGGGGCCTGTGTGATGGTGTCATCTATTCATGGGTATGCTGGACGGGCAATCCACGGATTCATGCATACATGCCATCCTGCTTCTCCGGCTATTGTTGTGGTCACATATACAGGTATTGCCTATCAACCTTGGGCACAGAGCCGGGTTATGCGCCCTACACTTACCCATATATGCCAAGGTGGGAACCTGCCGCTGTGCTTGGTTTGTGCTGTATTTTCGTTGCTTGCTCATTTTGGCGGCACATGACTCAGAATTCAAGCACTTTTCCTGAACGGGTAACTTTCTGCAGGTATGGCAGAACTTGGAGCCTTGTTGAAAATTGGGCCCCAAGAGACCAAGGTTTGATTCCCACTAGCATGCCTTGGGCAAGTCACTTAACCCTTCATTGCCTCAGAAAAATCCAAGTTATCAATGTCCCTGTTTAATGTACATTACTAAGTGTAAGTACAATGTAAACCGCTTTGACTGAAATGATAAAGCGGTATAAAAAATCTATTAAATAAAATATTGGTTTCCTTTTCCTCTTGATCATATATAATTTACATAAACATCTGTTGCCCTTGTTATAGCCTCTTTCAGTTTAGCCCACTACCTTTCCAATTCCCTATCTCCTCCTACTCTGCCAATTCCTCCTTCAGGTACTTTCCCAATTTACTGAAGTCAGTATTTTTGAAATCTAGAACCGAGTTTGCTATGATTGGACTCTGCCTTAGCTTTTACCTCAAACCACATCGTGTGGTGATCACTGCTGCTCACATGAGCAGCCACTCAGACATTAGATGCACTATCTCCATTTGAGTACCAGATCAAGCGTTGAACTTTCCCTGGTTGATCCCATCATCATTTGTCTGAGCAATGCTTCTTGAAAGGCATCCACAATCTTTTACTTCTTTCCAGATTTTCAGAAGGAATACTCCAATACACATCTGGTAGATTAAAGTTACCCACTATCATCACTTCTCCCTTCATTACTACCTTTGCAATATCAGTGATCGAGTCTCTATCCATTTTTTCCGTTTTAGTTTGAGGTCTGTAGACCACCCCAATATGGATGATAGTGTCATCTCCTCTTTCCAAACAATCCACAGTTCTTCTTTTCCCCCACATCCCCTGCATTTCAGCAGCTTTAATATTGTTTTTGACATACAGTAGAGGGTTACTCCTCCTCCTTTTCTGCCTTCCCTATCCCTTCTAAATAGATTATAGTCATCTATGGCTATAGCCCATTCATGAGATTTATTAAACCATGTTTCTGTAATGGCCAAAATGTCCAAGTCCATTTTCACTATCAGGGCTTCCAGGTCAGGAACTCTGTTGGTTAGACTTTGAGCATTTGTGCTCATTGTCTTGAATCAATTGTTGGTTGACTTGCATGGATTTTACTCCAGACTCCTCTTCCCTTTTGTTATTGATGTGTGAGTTAATATGATGACTATTGCTATTTTCAAGTTTATTATAATGCTTTTGCTTTTGCTGGGATTGACATCAGAAAAGTTCTCATTCTACCAGTCAGACACCTGGAGGGCACAGATTCAAAGGTACTCTGATATCCCCTATACTTTCCACGATGATAATGAAACTGCAGGAAAAGGAGGACACTTGTTTTCAGTTGGGCATGCTGAAGCATCTCCCTACATGCAAAATAGCTTGTATGAACATGCATCAGCTTAGGATAGACATCCCCAGCCCAGGTGTTTGTACCAGGGATGTCTATGTGGCCACCAGTGCAGCTGTCTGTTTCAGGGACATCCAAGTTGCTAAAATAGGGCTGAAATGTAAACATCTCTGAAGCTTTCTGGACATTTTGCCCTGGATGCCCTAGATTGCACCTGGACGTCTTTTCTAAAATGCCATTCCACATGTGTAAGTGGTCATTTATGGAAAGAAACCACTAAAATACTTTGCTTTCTGCACATAAACACATGCATAAATCTAGACAACCCTTATACATTTACCCTCTGTAGCCTTCAAAACCACTAAGCAATAGCTTGTGAGTTTGAGTATATGGCGGGCAAGATATTGCCCAGATGCAAGGGTTTATGTTTATGCAATTTCTTGATATGCTGCCCAGGCTAAAGGCCATCAGAGTGGTTTACAATCACTACAAGCAGGTACTAGATACATTCCCTCATTCCTGAGGGGCTCACAATCTATCTGAAGAAATGGAGGGTTAAGTGGCTTGAATAAGGCCACAAGGAGTGCCTATAGGACTAAAACCCCCAGTCCCTCTGGCCTACGATTGCTGTCCCTAGGCAGGAATTGAACCCCTGGCCCTAGGTACCTTGTCCCAACTAGGCCTGAGCAATGCTTGGCAGAACCATCCAAATGTCCACAAGGTTAACCTTGCATTAGTATTAGGGGGAACACTAAGGCATTACTTGACAGAAGAGCAAAAAGAATGAGGGGTTGAGTGGTTATCTTAGAAAGCACCACCCAGGAAAAAGATTTACATGTCATCATGGGTAATACATTTAAACCCTCCGCCCAGTGTGCAGCGGCAGCCAAGAAAGCTGATACAATGCTAGGAATCATAAGGAAAGGAATGGAGAATAAAACAAAGGATATTATAATTCCTCTGTATCGTTCCATGTTGCGACCACTCCTTGAATATTGTGTGCAATTCTGGTCACTGTATCTTAAAAAGGATATAGCGGAATTAGAAAAGGTACAGAGAAGAGCCACCAAAATGGTAAAGGGGATGGAAGGATACCCCTATGAGGAAAGGCTTAAAAGGTTAGGCTCTTTAACCTGGAAAAGAGACGGCTGAGGGGAGATATCAAAGACATCTATAAATTAATGAATGGAGTGGAACGGATTAACATAGATTGGTTGTTTACGCCATCAAAAATTAGAAAGACTAGAAGATACACATTGAAGCTACAATGTAACCCATTTAAGACAAATAAGAGCCAATATTTTTTCACTCAATGTGTAATCAAACTCTTGAATTTGTTACCGGAGGATGTAGTAAAAGCTGTTAGCGTAACTGGGTTTAAAAAAGGTTTGGACAAGTTCCTGGAGGAAAGATCCAAAACCATTATTAAAGAGGACTCGGAAAATCCACTGCTTACACCGGGACAATCATTGTGTGTAGACTTTGGGTACCTGCCAGGTACTTGTGACCTGGTTTGGCCACTGTTGGAAACAGGATACTGGGCTTGATGGACGTTGGTCTGACCCAGTATGGCATATATTATGTTCTTATGGTTTGGCTGCATGAGAAGAAATGCAGGGAGTGGAACAGAGGGATGAGAGGCTGGAGGAAAGAAAACCACAGAAGGTATAACAGACTATGTTAAGAAAAGAAAAAATAATATCATAGTTACAGTATGGAAGCAGACACCTTTGTGAAGAAAATAGATGGGCTATATAAATTTTAAAAAGTGTGGTTTATGATTTTTTTTTATTTTTCTATGCCGCTCTTCCAAACAGCAGAGTGGTGTACAATAAACAATAAAATCATATTAAAAAGGAAAGGGACAGCAATAAAATATAGGAAAGGTGAGAAAATGAAAAAACAGGGTCATAGTGGGGGAGGAGAGGCAGAAATTCTAAGCCTGACATGGTGAATCAAAAGCAAGCTGAAAAAGACGGGTTTTAAGGAAAACTTTAAATTTGGGAAAAGAAAGCTCCAGATGGATATCAAGAGGCTGGAACCGAAAAAATAGAAGGCTGAATGTTTAGTGGACTCATAGCGGGCACAAGAAGGTGAAGCCAGTTTGTGTGAATAGAACGGGGAAGATATGGAGAAGCGCGTGAGATAATGTGCAGGGAGAGATAGGCAGGAGTACAGGTGTGCAGAGTTTTGTGAATTCAGTTCAAGGTCCAGTTCAGGGAGAGGACCTTGAACTGAATTCAAAACGGAATGGGTAACCAGTGGGATTTGCTAAGTAGAGGGGAGATGTGGTCGAATTTAGATGCATGGTGGAGGATACGGATGGCGGTATTTTGAACAGTTTGTAGACGTTTGAGCTGATAGTGAGGAAATCGGAATAGATGATATTACAGTAATCTAAGCATGATATGACAAGAGTAAGGAGCAAAGTTGCAATGGCAGAATCAGAAAGAAAATAGCGGAGGGAGTGGATTTGATAGAGGATGAAGAAAGAGCACTTGACCACTGTGCTAATCTGATTATGGAAATAGAGACCGCTATCCAGAATAACACCAAGGATAGAAGACAAGAGAAAGTAATAAAAAAATAAAGAGGTAATGAAGAAATGAATGAAAAAAAAGCAAAAAAGAATAAAATAAAACAAAGATTCACCAGAAAGATTGGAAAATGGCTTTATTTTTAAAAAGTAAAATCATTTAAAGTACTAAACAATGTACATTATAGGCAAATGTGCCACAGAATTGTGTATACATTTTGAAGGTGTCTGCTGGAAGAAGCAGTAAGTTCACCTTCCAGACTGGTGTCCAGGGCCCTGCCCTCCTGCCAGGTTGTGTCATCTTAAAAGGCCAATGCCACCCTTAAAAGAGAGCAAGTTTCAGATGCTGTCTATTGCCAAGCCTAGTCCTACACAGACGTCTACCTGCAGACCATATAGCGCTCAGTTCACCTTCTAGGCTGGTGTCCAAGGTCCTGGGCTCCTGTTGGACTGTGTCATTGCCAGGGACTGAAACCACCCTTACAAGAGGGCAGGCTCCTATGTGGGTCCCTTCCCACTGGCAGCCTCACTAAAGGGCCATGCCAAAGGGCCCTTCCTGTGACCATTAGTGTAGACAGTGAACTGTGGAGTAAATTGTGAGAGAATGAGTACTATTTAATATTTCTGATTTTTTGCTGATGCATAATGGACTCTAATAATGTATGATATCATATATAAGGCAATATTTGTGATGCTCATGCTCTGTGTATGGTTGGGGCTGGCCCAACCATTAGCAAACTAGATGGTCTCCTGGGTGGCAGCTTTTTGAGAGTGGCAAACAACAGTGCATTCAAAGTTAAACAATAGATTCTGACAGCCAGGGGGACATTAGGCTCAACGTTTGCCTAGAGGGCCAACACCTTGAGCCAACTCTGGGGCTGGTCCTGGTATGGTTTCAGTTAGGATGTTGACCAAATGTGATCTGCCCAAATTCCAGTTGTGTCTGGATTTGGGTATTATGGTTTTTGGAATCCTATATATTAAGGTAACGGAAGGCACTTACCAATGTTGCTCAATCTGAGGTTGCTCTCACAATGTACACTGGGAATAAATTTAAAACCACCACTTATTAATCTAAAATGTATGCTTGTTAATATAATCTATCTGTAGTATGATACTAATAATGTCTGCTATGATACTTTATTCATTTAAAACATTTATAGACTGCTCATACGAGCCAGCATTCAAAGCAATTTTACATGATCAAAATAAAACCGATAATAAAATCATCTATTAAAACAAATTTTACCAACCAACCACCCACTCCCCCTACCAACCCCCTGATCCAGATCAATTTAGAATACCACCATATTAATCAGGAGAACACAAAAGTCTTTAACCTCTTCTGAAAAATCCCCAAATTCTGCTCCCGATTTAAAATACTAGAGAGCCTATTCCACTAGCTGGGTGCTACTAACTCAAATCCTCTATTCCTTCATTTTTGCTGTTGCACCCAGCAGCAATCAAGAATTACCAGTAAATGCCCCTGGCTCAACCTCAAAGCTCTACTTGGCGGATACAACTGAAGTAGGCTTTGCAAATAGATAGGACCTCCCTCCCTCAAAATTCTAAAAGTAATGATAACATTACCTTATATAAATGGTTCAAAATTTAATGGGGAAGGATGATGGGGAGAGATGTGGAGCCTCATTCATGGAGGGGGAAGTCCAGGCCGTCCGGACACCTCCAATGAAGACAGGGTTGTGTGGACCTGATTCTGGTACACAGGAGCAAAACATTCCTGTGGTAGCCAGAATCAGGCCTGAGGATGGCCCAGCATGACACTTTCACCTGCAGGAACGTCCTCAGCTCCGGCCCCCTATTTCCCCACTGCCCGACCCATAGTTGGCCTGCTGTGGCCTGGATTGGGCAACAGGGACCCCCACACCTGGTCCTGGCCCCAGGGGTGAAACTTCAGGCCCGATCGGGCCAAAAGTGCTGCTTATACCACATCAAAGGTGGTATAAGCAGCATGTCCCCATGGGCCTGGCAGCATGTACAGGATCATGACCTGAATCGGACCTGTACGTGCTGCCAGGCTGGCCTGCCCTCACTCTGCCCCATTCCTACCCTCTCCTACCCCCTGTTGGTTCTCCCCATCTTGATGCACAGGACGTACAGGGAAAGCTGGAGGGGGAATCGGGCATGGATGGCTTGCGTGCAGCCCCGCAAGCCACGTTCATGAATGACCTCCATAATGATCAATAAAAGAATGAATGAGACAAACACAGAGGATACCTAAGGGGAAAAGGGACTGTACAGCTTAGTAGTTGGTATGGAAGGGCAGACTATGTGGGCTGTATAGTCTTTATCTGCCATTATTTTTCTCTGTTTCTAAAGCTAGTTTTTGAAATTGATCCAAGAGTGGGCCTTATTGATGCTTTTCTGAGTCAGGCTGCAGTGGCATCATCCCTGCGGGGAGACCTCACTGACAGGCAAGCCTGGATTTAGGCATAGAGGGTCATTTTAAAAGGCTTAGTCATGATTTGGATGTTTGAAGACGTGCACATAGATGATGAAATCATGGACACATCTCCATAACGATTCCACAAATGACATTCACAGACATCTCTGGTGCAGGGACATCCAAGTAGGCATGGGGGTGTGGTGGCAGCATGTCCAGAGAGTGGCAATGTACTTATATGTCCCCATTCAATCTCAGAAATATTTGCAGGCACGTCAATGTTTATACCTGCTCCAGGTACAAATAGAAAAATGCCTATTTGTGCTTTAAAACATCCAGAGAAGATGGAGAATTAAGTGATTAGCCCATGCTGGGATTTGAACCCTGACCATTCTGCTTTTAAAGTACTACTCTAACCATTATGCTATTAAACATCTTTGCTCTGAAATACTATCCTGGGGACGTCTATATAGATGTTTGATACATGTGCATATCAGCATGTCTACGTTTCCCAAATCATGCTTGAACTTGCACGTGCCTGCTTTTTTTTCCAGACATTCTGACTTTGATCTCCCAAATTGCACTTGGACATCCCACTGTGAAATGTGCCTCAAAAGCAACATAGTCAGTTTCCTAGGAGGCCAAATTTTGAAGGCACCAAATACCTGAGCTAAAGAAGAGCTAGATTCCACTGGCTTTGGGGCCATGATCTATGATCTCATGGGAGAAATATCCACTCCTCTCTGCTCTCTGGTCCTGCCTATGGATGCCAACATCTTAAATCTGGCCCTGCTGACAGTACATAGAAACATAGAAACATGATGACAGAAAAAGACCACAAGGCCCATCTAGTCTGTCCTTCCATAACAACAACTACAACAGTCCACTTTTTACCTTTAGAGATCCTCTGTGTTGGTCCCATGCTTCTTTGAACTCAGTCACTGTCCTCATCTCCACCACCTCCACTGGGAGACTATTCCACGGATCCACTACTCTTTCCGTAAAGAAATATTTCCGCATATCACTCCTGAATCTATCTCCCTTCACCCTCATCCCATGTCCCCTCGTAGCAGAACTTGCTTTCAATTGAAAGAGGCTTTCTCCCTGAACATTTATGCCACGGAGGTATTTAAACATCTCAATCATATCACCTCTATCCCGCCTTTTCCTCTAAGGTGTACATATTAAGATCCTTAAGTCTGTCCTCATATGCTTTATAATGAAGCCCATTAATCATTTTAGTAGCAACCCTCTGCACCGACTCCATCCTGTTCACATCCTTTTGAAGGTGCGGTCTCCAGAATTGCACACCATACTCCAAATGAGGTCGCACCAAAGACTTATACAGAGGCATTATCACCTCCTTTTTTCTGCTAGCCATTCCTCTCCGTATGCACCCAAGCATCCTTCTAGCTTTTGCCGTCGCCTTTTCTACCTGTTTAGCTACTTTAAGATCATCAGACACAACCACGCCTAGGTCCCGCTCTTCTTTAGTGGACAAAAAGTACTTCACCTCCTATACTGTATTGCTCCCTTGGCTTGCTGCAGCCCAAATGCATGACCTTACATTTTTTAACATTAAATCCCAGCTGCCAAATTCTAGACCATTCTTCAAGCTTAGCTAGATCCCTCCTCATGTTATCTACACCTTCCTGGGTGTCTACTCTATTACAGATTTTGGTATCATCCGCAAAGAGGCAAACCTTACCCGACAGCCCTTCCGCTATATCACTAACAAAGATGTTAAAAAGAATCGGACCAAGGACAGATCCCTGGGGCACACCACTGGTAACATCCTTCTCCTCAGAGTGAGCTCCATTTACTTGTACTCTTTGTCGCCTCTCACCCAACCAATTTCTAACCCAAGCAGTAACTTTAGGGTCCATCCCTAGGGTGCTCAGTTTGTTTATAAGTCGCCTGTGAGGAACAGTGTCAAAGGCTTTACTGAAATCTAAATACACCACATCTAGAGCTCTCCCTCGGTCCAACTCCCTGGTCACCCAGTCAAAGAAATCGATCAGATTTGTCTGACAAGACCTGCCTCTGGTGAATCCATGCTGCCTCGGATCCTGTAATCCGCCGGACTCCAGAAACCTCACTATTTTCTCTTTCAGCAGCGTTTCCAATAATTTACTCACCACTGAAGTTAAACTAACCGGCCTGTAGTTTTCAACCACATCCTTACTTCCGCTTTTGTGTAAAGGCACCACATGAGCCTCTCTCCAGTCCTTTGGCACCACTCCCGACTCCAACGAGGCATTGAAAAGGTCAGTCAGTGGAGCTGCTAGAACGTCCCCAAGTTCTCTCAGTATTCTAGGGTGTATCCCATCCGGTCCCATCGCTTTGTCTACTTTAAGTTGAGCTAGTTTCAGCTAGTTTAGAGATCCCTCACTTGTCCAGGTTTCTCTATATCCAGTGCCAGAGACTGAGAGAGCTAAATCACATCCTCGGTGTCGGAATCCCAGATGGAGGTGAACGGCTAGACTGCCAAGCACCGGAGAGCTGTACCTGTGAGCTATATGAGTCAGTCTGGAGCTAGACCTGGACAAGATCCTGACTAATGAACTCTAAAGTTACAGTTGTGAGTTTGCCTGTTTCTTCAAATCCTATCCATCACGGCAGTCCCATGGTCTGACCATAGCCTAATAAGATTCCAAATACCCACTCAACAGGCTCACACAAGCAGCCATCCCACAATCGTTGCCTGCCAAAAAGCAAAATTCTGTCCCTTTGACAAGGAAGAGATACTCAGCAAAACCCTACCTCTTCTCGACCTCATAGAGCCTAGCCTCTAGGAAATGCTCTCCACATGGAACAATAGCCTCAACTCCATTGCCAACCGACCATCCATGGACACATCACCAAGAAGAAGAATGACCACCCCGTGGTTCTCTCCTAAGTTATGAACATCACTCCGCCACCTAAGGAAGCTTGAAAAAAGATGGCGACGCTCACGCTCCACCGACGACCTGGGCACTTACACCTCCCACCTGAGGGAATACCGTAAGGAAGTCTCAGAGAGAATGAAACGATACCACGCAGAAATACTGCAGTGCTCCTTGAACAAACCACAGGACTTATTTTAACATGGTGAGGACCCTCACAAAGGAACCTTCCCCCACCCAACTAAACAGGCCAGAGCCACAAAAATATGCTGACTACCTACAGTCAAAACAATACAAACCGACAGATCTGCACCACCCGCCCCTGGGAACGGACTACGCCACCCAACGCCACTAACCACCTCCTCTACACCATCAGAGAAAAATATTGAGGACACTATCACTATGATTAACACCACCACAGTGCCAAATGACCCTTGCCCAGCGTTCTGGATAAAAACACTGCGCAAGGAATTCAGCCCCTTCCTTGCCAAACTCATCAATCTCTCCTTTTCAACAGGATCATTCCCACGAAGCCTGAAGCAAACATCCATTAGACCACTCCTAAAAAACTGCAAACTGGACCCCCAGAAGGTGGACTCATACAGGCCAATCTCCAGCATCCCACTAATGGCCAAAATAATTGAAAAGCTCGTCCAACAACAAATCCAACACCATATTGAGACCACTGCACCCTTAGATCCATGCCAACACGGGTTCAGGGAAGCGCACGGAGTTGAGACACTCCTGATCACTCTCTTCAACACACTAACCGCGGGACTGGACAACATTAGACAAGGATACGCCCTAATCTTCCTGGACATTGCCGCAGCATTCGACTCCGTTGACCACGATCTGCTCATAGGGCGCCTTGCAGAGAAAGGGATCCAGGACACGGCCTTAAGCTGGTGCAAATCATACCTGTCGGACAGATGGCAGCACGTACGGACCGGCCCCACAGCCTCCAAACAGTTCCAGCAAAAACAGGGGGTTCCACAGGGCTCCTCCCTCTCAGCATTGTTCTTTAACATATATATGCAACCCATCTGTGCACTCGCCTGCTCTTTCGGCACCTCATGCCTCGTATATGCAGATGACGTCTTACTCTACATGCCATTCTCAACTGACCAGCCGGATTTCTCACTACTAACTACCTGCTTCGATGCTATCACTGACTGGCTCCACACGCAGAACCTCAGAATAAATTTCAAGAAAACTGAGGCACTGTTCATTACCAGGAACCAAGATTTCTCTCCTCCAGCAGCACTAAAAGTAAGAGGTGCCGAGCTTCAAAGCAAGCCCACAATCCGCTACCTAGGCATCACACTGGACCAACAGTTGGATATGAAAGACCAGGTAAACAATGCGGTCAAAGCAATATACCACAACTTACGGACAATCCGACATCTACGACCTCTACTGGAACCAGACGACTTCAGGACAATCTACCAGACACTGGTAATCCCCCACTTTGACTATGCCAATGCCATCCTACAGGGCCTACCTAAAAATACACTGAACCCACTGCACCTGGTAATGAACGCAGCCACCAGAATATTACATGGAGCCGCCAGGAGGGACCACATAACCCCAATCCTGAAGCATCTCCACTGGCTGCCAGTCCATTGCAGGCTCACCTTCAAAACCCTACTGCTGACCTTGAAAGCCATCAACAGCATCACCTCCTCCTCCATCACAGATCTCATTCTACCCACTCCCCCAAACAGAGCTAGAAGGTCAGTCACAGCCAACTCACTAAGTATCCCTAGCAAGATCACGAAGTGTTCCCAAGCAAAAAGAAACAGAGCCTTTGTGTACTATGCACCCACCTGTTGGAATGCCCTCCCGCCTGGACTCCAGGCCATTACGGACCTTACCCAATTCAGAAAGGCGCTGAAACACCAGCTCTTCCTCCAGCACTACTCCCATAATGAGGACATACAACAGCCAACTACCCACAACCATCAAAGCAGCCGCCCCAAAACACCTACAACGCACAGCCCCAGCCCGGCACAGTAGCATCACCAGACTCCCGGTCAGGCACATGTATGTAGTCACCTAACCTTGTAAATAGTAGCTGGGCAGCACGGTCACTACTGCACTGCCATCGACCCTACTGCCTAGCCTGTATTATAGTTACCTAAACGAGTAGCCAAACTACAGCGTAACATGTACATAGTTACCCCAGTTAATCCAAGTTGCAAAACCCTGTTTTTTGTAAGTCCAGTATGGGAGCCGCCTGTACTGTACAAACCTGCTGTTAATTGTAAACCGAGCTGACTTTAAAAAGCGCGGTATAGATAAGACATTAAATAAATAAATATCACTACTCCTAGCCAGGCAGGAATGTGCCATCCTGTAGTTTTCAATTTTGAGACCATGGGATACAATTCAGAGTCTGCAACAGTAACTCTCCAGTCAAATTCAAGGTTTGTCTAACCAGGTATTCCAGATGTTGATGGACTCTGCCCAGGTTCAGTTGGAATAAGGACAGTTGGAGGAGAGACTAGTTCAAAATGAGCAGAGAATCATGGAGATCGAATCTAAGTAATCTAGCTTGGTTAGAGACAAGAACTTACACAATAAGATAGAAGTTATGGAAAACTTGATTTGCAATAGGAATTTGCAAGTTATTAATGTTCCCAAAGTTCTTACCTCTTCTGCCTATGATATGTTTAAAAAATATCTTTCTGAG
Organism: Ichthyophis bannanicus; assembly: GCA_033557465.1. Taxonomy (NCBI): domain Eukaryota; kingdom Metazoa; phylum Chordata; class Amphibia; order Gymnophiona; family Ichthyophiidae; genus Ichthyophis; species Ichthyophis bannanicus. Next base: position 651,632,965 of record CM066033.1, on the reverse strand, counting down.
GCCACTTTTCCCCCAATTTCAAATGTATTATTTGCCTCAGGAGAAGAGGCATAGGGCCACAGAGAAGCAACTTTCAGAAGACTTCCTTGATAGGCTTGAATTAACACATTTTCTTGAGAAGCCTGGAGAAGAGGCTATAATACCCTCCACGGTGATTAAACAGATGGCTTTAGGTTTGGACAGAGATTAGTTTTGGAGGTTAGATTTAAAAATATTTAGCGCCTGTTATTCAAAAGACGTATGCTTATACTTATGCTCCTAAAATGGCCTCTGAAAATGTACTAGGGCTGAGTGTAGGATTCTAGAATTTTTGCAGGCAAATCTGGGACACTTATCCAAAGGGGGGCAGAGAGGGAAGAGGAAGGGACACCTAGGGGTATGTTTACTAAACCGTCTTAATGTGCGCTCTGTGACGTTATCGCGTGATAAGGTACCTTATCGCGTGATAATGGCCCTTTATCAGGCGCACAGGTACCTTAGCGTGCGATAACGCGTGCAGCGGTGCAAACGAGCACTGAAGGCGGGAAAAGGCTCCCGGAGGGCGGAGGAAGGCTCCCCAGGGGCGGAGAGAAGGGGTCAATGGGTGGAGAGTGGGAGGGGAGAGGCTCCCCGCACACTAACGCTGTGAAATCCAAGGCTCAAAACTAACGCCAGTGAAACCCTGGCATTAGAGCTGATTTAAAGGGAAAAGAAACCATTTCCGTCAGCAATGTACAGCAAAACCAGGGAAACCTACAAAAACTGATAAGTGTGATACATGTGCACGGAACAAAAGGGCAAATAAACCTTGCAAATGTACAGAAGAAAATGTAAAAATAAAATAACCAAGCTGGCCAATAGTGATATCAATGGGAAACATCAAAAAACACTACCAAGAAAGCTCCAAAAAAAAGATATGAATTTTGGAAGGGTCTATGCTCCGTCCCCATACAAAGTGAATGAGCCCACAGTGAAACTGCGCTGAGCAGGGTTTTCCCTCTCCATTGGGCAGGTTTCCTATGGCATGCACATGTTCCACAACAGCAGGGTGGGCATGTCGGAACGGGCAACTGGACAGATGCTTGAAAAGAGGACACAGAGGGCTGCAGGCGGCACATGCTGTGGTGCAGCTGGGCCACAGTGTGGACTAGGGTGATGCCTAGGTGGCCCATAGGAATGCTGAAACAGTAGTGCAGCCAGACAGCAACTGATGAGGGCCCAACATGGGCACGAGTGTGCGTCCCACAGTGTCACAGGGGATAGTACCCAGCAGGTACCCCCAAGGGCACAGAACATTGGCAGGCGGTGTTGGGGAGAAGCGTGGACAGCTATGCAGGCACCCCTACCCCAGAACCCGCACCATAGGCAGCCGCCTACCCACACACTGGATGGCCTGAGACTGCGCTCCACCAGCACCACCAGCAGAAGGGCATGTCAGCAGGGTGGCAGAGGGGTACTGGTGGGGGAGGGGGCAGTGGCAGCTGCCCAGAGCAGACCATCGCCTAGCCCTGTGTAGGTGGGTGCCATGCACTGCAACAGACAGGCCCTGTCTGACAAACAGTCATGGTATCACCAGGGAATGCACCATCTCTGTGGCAACAAAGTGGTGCAGTGCACACAGTCAGTGTGCTCAGAAGCAGAAGGTCACAGGTTCACGTCCCAGCTGTGGTTTCTGCCAACCCAGTCCCCATATTTTACCCACTACTGAAACATGCTAATACAGACAGAACCTTTATTTCAGATGACATAAACATGCCCAAAACACCTACATGTTACCCTACAGAGCACAGACACCATAAACATGCGCATTACCTAGAGCAGAGTCTCCCAAATGCAGTCCTGGAGGGCCAAACACTATTCAGGTTCCATGCTGCCTCTAATAAATATGGCTATGCTGCATTTCTATGCACCATCCCCATGGTATGCAGATGTATCTCATGCATATTCATTAGGGACAGCATGAAAACCCGAACAGTGTTTGGCCCTCCAGGACTGGAGTTGGGAACCTCTGCCCTAGAGCAGCGGCCAACAGGGGCAGACACACACGCACCCACAGGCTCCATTATCCGAAGCCTCCTGGAGAGGCAGGATGTTGGGCCCTGCGTGCATCTCCCAGTACTAGCACTTGCATACCTTAGCAATGCCACCCTAAACATGGTAAAACTGTACACAGCTATCAAAAGGTTGCTATGATAACTGGCAGATAGCAAGTCCTACGTTAAGCACAATTGGCTGATTGAGCTGCATCATAGCAACCTTTCTGATGTCTGTGGAGTGTGCCTCAGGTCTGGTGTCTGACAGAGTGACCCCAACAGTATTGCGTACCATAGCCATGCCTGCACTGTGCCCAGGACTGGTGTGGTGGCCAGGGCTGCCAAACACCTCTATAGTTGCACAATGCTGGCATAGGTGTGGGGAGTGTGTGTCTGTCTATCCAGTGTGTGGTGGCTGCTAACACCTTCCTCAGCCCACACTGCTAGCACTGTTGCCAGTATTGGCCTGCCAATGTGCATAATGAGGAGCAAGGTACTGTGGGAATAGCCTGGATAGGGTTGCCTGGCCTGGATTCATCTGTACAGAGCATAGGGCAATGGCTGGGACATTGTAGTGCTCGGCCACCACCTGCACGGACAGGGTGGCCAAAGCATGTCCTGCTGGGAGGTCACTCTCACCCTGACTGAGCAGTGACCACGGCATGGCTAGGTTCCCCCATAGTGCTATATAGTATTTCTCTCTGTGATATTTATGGGTTCTCTTTTGAGGCCCAATCACTGACTTATCTGTTTGGTGTGTATGCTGACATCCCAGTTCTGGGTACACGCATCTCCTCCAGGACCATGCACTATGGGCTAGCTAGCAGACTGTCTGCAGCTAGTATGTGTCTTGCTGGAACACCTTGCAGGGTACAGTGGCTAGAGGCTTGCTGCTGGAGAATGTAAGATAGTGGTGGGGGGCAGCTGAGCTTTTCCAGGCCTACTGTCTGTCTGCTATTGCTTTATGGATGTGTACAGCTCTGCATTGCCTGCCCTGTAGGGTGTCTGTTCCCCGGCAGGACTGGGGTTGATGGTCCCCTCTACTGCCACCATTGCAGGGAGGTAGAATGTGGATCTATTGGTGGGTGATCCTGTTTCCCACCCTGAGCCCCAGAGGGTGGGGTGGGTTGGGTGGTGGTACATAATCTGCCTATGGGTCCAAACAACCCCCCACCCCTTCACCTACATCATGTAACCATGGCACCAACACAGGATATGCACTATTCTGGGTGCATCATAGCCCATTAGGGCTAGACATGACTGTGAAATACAGAAGGACACAGACGTAACCTAGGTGTGTCTGCAGGAACTACCTATAACACACAGTAGCACTGATGGGGACCTACAGCATGGTATATTTCAGCCATGAAAGGTGCTGTGGACCTGGTGCTGGGCGCCCCACCTCACCCTCAGGGTAAGCACAGTACCTGCACAATGTGACGGTCTGTGGCTACTCTGTGCCAGTACCACACACGGTCAGTTCCCCCTACCAGGCCGAGGTGCTGTGGGGGTGCATACCCCATCTTGTGCCCATCTGTCGACTGCTGATTTGCATGTGCAGTGCATCATGGGTACGGGTGGGTTAACCCTATCCTGGTAACCACAGCAGACAGTTTGTGTGGTGACGTGCAGTCCTTCTGCAGCCAGCCAGGGGTTTGTTGGCAGCTGTAGCCCACTGGTTACTTCACTGCCTGTGAAGCCAGAGGTCATGGGTTCAAACCCATGGTGGGGTTATTTGATAGGGCTGTCTGAGGCATTGTCTATTTTTAATGTACATTAGGGCTGCCAGCAAAAACACCCTCAGAGTACTGTAACCTTACTATCAAGCACTTTATAAGGTGTCCTATAGGGGACATTATAGGGTGCCTTGGCGGAGAGTGCACTTTATAATGTGCCGTATGGAGTGCGTTATGGGGTGCCTTATGCAGCACCTTAGATTACGCCACTGTGAGGGTGTGTTTGCTGACAGCACTAATTAAAATAAAAGTAAAATGCCTCAAAAAGCACTACTTAAACTGTGCTGCCTCAGCCAGCCTTATGCATTAGGCACACTGGGGGATCAAACTCATGACCCCTGTAACATCAGTCAGTGTATTAACCATTGTGCTACACCTCTGCTTCTACGTTTACATGTCTGCGCGCCTACTTAAGATTATCGCGTGTTAACGTGCTTAGCGGCATTTCGCCCGATAATGTGCACAGCGCGCGTTATCGTGCGATAATCCAATTTTGCTACGTTAAGACCGAAACGCCCACTCCTTTTATGGCATCCTGCACACTATCGCCGGGTGCAAGTTAAGACGGTTTAGTTAACACACCCCCTAGTTTCAGATTTGAGCAAGAAGACGTGGAAGAGGAAAGAGGAGTCATTGCGCTGCCGCCCCTCATCCATTGCTTGACAGCAACAATATCACCTCCGAACAGACAACTCAACATGCATTTCCCCGTACTGTGGAAAATATAAAGATAATGGATGTAAATTTAAAAAACTGACATATTCAGATCACTAGATTTACAATAAAATTTCTTTTCTGTTCCCTCTGATCTCATTGCTGGAATCAGGGACAGGAGGATGCCAAACAGCTGCCAAACAAGGGACACATCTCTAAAATCGGGGACATCTGATAAGCTTAGCTGAGTGCCTAAACATTTTCTTAAAATTTCACTAAACCTTTACATTTAGAAGCATAAAAGGTGGGTGACAATGGATGTGGATTTAGGGTGGGGAAAAAAGTTTGAAGCTTAGTAGTGATTTTCAGCACTAGGCACCTAAATTAGGCTCATAAATCTAGACAAATTAATGGCAGTCCTAAATTTAGGAGCATAAATTGTAAACTCCTAAATTAGGATGAGTTTTTCAGCTGAAAACTTAGGGATATGTTTACTAATCGGCAGTAGCAGCTTCCGTGTGATATCGGAGCCACAGCCCCATTGAAGTCAATGGGGCCACAGCTCCGATATCGCATGGAAGCCGCTACCGCCCATTAGTAAACATACCCCTTAGACTTCTAAGTGTGGCTGAAAATAGGCTGCAGATTCAGGAGTCTAAATTTAGGAGATCAGCTTTTTTGAATATTGAGCCCTTTGTTCGTTTTGCAATGTGAAGATGTAACGAGACGTACGTTGAGAGACAAAGAGAAAGAGGAAGTAATTTCTGATTTTGAAACCCCAAGTGGTGCAAGATGGGGGCCTCTTTTGTATTACAAATCGCTTGCGAGTATGTCATTCCTTTTTAAGGGGGCTAGGTATATTTTTTATGAATTCTCCCAGCTGTTGACTTTTGTGTCCTTTTATTTCATTTATTAAATTTAATTTACAAATCACTAGTCGCACATCTGAGCTGTGAACAGTTAAAAACATATAACAATACAATAAATATACACCAAGCAATCACATAAAAATAAAACAAAATATCATGCCTTCATAATGATTTGATAATTAAAAATCTAATTATACACCTTTTCAAAAAAGCCTTTAACTTTTTTCAAAGAGCCAAATAAGACTGCTCAGCGCAGTTGGACATTGGGACTATTTCCTTGTCATGCTGTAGTTCCAACTCTCTAAGCTACTTACAACCAGTTATAATTGATGATTCTATTTGTTAGTACTCATCTGTCTCTGTTTGTTCCTTTGACTTTTACTTATTTATTTTCTCCCTGTTGAAGCCCCTTTTAGTCGTGGACTAACTCCTTATGATCTTGGGCAAGTCATTTAACTCTCCATTGTCTCAACCCTCAGATACAAAGGTGTAGGGGAATTTTACATAGGATATACTGGGCACAAGATGAAATGTTCAAATGAGGAAGTGCAGCAAATCCACATCATTATGGAACTAGGTCTGGGGATGTCCAGCATGGGAGCAAAATAGGAAGGAGGACATGTGGTGAAATGGACAGATGGGTCGAATGAGGCCACCGCAAGTCCATCCCACGTGTTATACAGAGATGAAGATGGTCAGGGTGCCATCCAGCAACACAGGTGCATGGATGTCCAGGTGCTAGTGACAATACATAAGCATGTACAGCCACATAAGGGCAGAGCATGAGGACTCCCAGAGCAGGTGTCACAATGGCGAGCTGACAGCTGAATTTCAGCAAAATCCAAAAGCCTCTGCTTCCTGATGTTAGCCCATAAGGATGCCTTATATCCACCATGTGACTGATGAGCCAACTGGTAAGAGCTGCACATCATCTATCGAATGATCCACCAGACCCTCCACTTCGGCACAGAGTGTGGGCAACTGCAGGTGCAGGAGGGCAAAGACTGCCAAGCAAATGGGGCAGCAGATGAGCAGAAAGTAGACACAGGCAAGCATCGTTCATGTCGGCAAGAAGGGGGGACTGAGAAGGTGGAGTTAACTGGCAAGGAATGTAAGGTCATAGTGGGAATATGATTGATGGCAAAACAGATGGTAAGGCGCAGCTGACTTTAGCATGCAGTGGAATGGCAGAGGTGGAAGCAGATGTATGGGGGCTGGTGTATGTGAAGGACAGATGGCAGGAGAAAAGGGAAGGAAAGGAAAGCATTAACCATGGCACATCCATCTGCAGGTGCTACAGGATCAGACTCAATATGAAGGCACTGAAATGCCTCCGGAGTGGTTGAGGCATGAGCTGGCTGAAAGGCAAGGTAAGGACATGATGCGTGAACGCAAGCACCCAAGTCCACAGCACAAGTCCATCCATGGCATGACAGCAACAGAGGTTGGGGACTACAGCAGCAGACAGCAGTGACAGCCATGGTGAGAAGATGTGCAGGTGGCAGAGTGGGGAACGATAGTAATGTGTGCTTCCCTCGACCTTGCAGCTGCAGATGCCATGGAAGTGGTTACACAGGAGGAGGCAGAGGAAGAGCTGCAGGTGCCTCAGGAGCCAGTGGGTGTGAAGGTGGCTACAACGGCAACAGAAGCAGCAGATCCACCTGGCATCACCATCAGCAGTGATAATGGGAGGCTAATGAGAGACAGCTCACACAAGGAAGATGATGAAGAAATGCTGAAAGCCACCACCACTCCACCAGTGCTGTGCCTGCACTAGGTAGGAGGCACACCAAACTATGACAGCCTTGCCAAAACTTTAAAACAATCCTGACCATCTTCAAAATCATCCACCATCTCTCGGCAGATGTACTACAAGAAATCATAACAAGGGATACCAGTAATAGACCAAGAAGGAACAATAATGATGACATGATCGGCACACCTGCAGGATACCACAAGACTAAGCAAAATACTTCAAGAAGAGCTCCATCACTACTGGCATCCACACCATGGAACTCCCTCCCAGCGAGCCTAAGGGCATTAGAAGACATCACAGACTTCCGCAAAGACCTTAAAACCCTGCTCTTTACAGAAACCTATGAACAGATAGACAACAGTCCCCACCCAAGTGGTATTGCAACTACCCCCGCCAACTCAATACCCAATCAGCCCAACTAGACTCACAAAGATACCCTCATTCTAAATGTAACCCTCCAATTGTGCTGTCTAAATGTTGTTAAATACCCTCATGTTAAATGTTGTAAAGCACCCACATGTTAAATGTAACCCCAATTGTGATGTCATGCAACCATTTTGATTGTAGGATAAGGTGGTATATAAATCTGTCTAAATAAAAAAAAACAACACATCTTGCAGGAGCACAGACACACAACCCTGTCACCACCCGAGCATTCAGAGAGCTACATCCGGCCTATGTAACGAAACACCCCCACACTCTCCTGCCCTCCCTGTCACCCTCGTGCACCCACAAATCATCAGACAAAATGCAATCTGCACCATCATAAATAACTTAAACTTGCAACCAAAGTGGGACAACAGTGACAATGTTACTAGGCTGTATGTGCTGACAGAACCCTGGTGTATGCATCCCATACCAGACCCGAATGGTCAGGGCTTAGGGCAAAAGATGCATAGGATACTCAGGCACCATTCTGGCTCTCTCTCCATAAATGTCTGCCTGATATGGTGCTTTTGCTCTGTAACAGCACCCTCACTGCCCAGATATGGCACAATGTCAACAAGCCAACACTTCAAAAATGCTATGACATAGCTATGCACCACAATGCAGCAGTCATGATGCTGAACCAGTATATCTAAGCCCTGAGATCTCAAATCCAGACACATGTCTCACCACTGGTAGTCATATCAGATCCATGAAGAATCCAGCAGTATAGCATGTCCCTGGAAGGCATAGTATAGGGACACTAGTGCTATCTGCTGCAGCTAGAAGCATGCCAGGACAATGTGGAGGCATGCACTGTAATGCACAAGACCAACATCCACCTGTTCTGTCAGCCACCAAACATGTGCCACATGTGCCCTTAGCAAAGATCAATGGCACACAGATGGTGTATCCTCCCAAAGGTTCATCCATTATAAAGGCATCCAGTGGCCAATAGTGCAGACCAACACCATAGTGTTGTGGCCGTCATGTAAACCAAGCCATGTCTGCAGGCATCCATGAAGCTGCAATGGGGACGTCCATGTAAACCAGGGGTCTCAAACTCCAGTCCTGGAGGGCCACAAACCAGTCAGGTTTTCAGGGTATCCCTAATAAATATGCATGAGATGTATTTGCATGCACTGCCCCCATTGAATGCAGATAGATCTCGTGCATATTCATTAGGGATGCCCTGAAAACCTAACTGGTTTGCGGCCCTCCAGGACTGGAGTTTGAGACCTCTGATGTAAACAGTCCGTTTTGGATGTTGAGATGTATATCTCCAGAATGTACATAAAAATGCTGCTGTACATGAATATGGCCAATTTTGTAATGTGAGACTGAGGCACAACAATTGGTTGATCAGATGGCACCAAAGGGCAAGCAATGCAGCAGGAGAACCTCTGTCCTGGCAAAGTTTAGCTGCTGCTGCGTGAGGTGCTCGAAAAACATCATATCCTATTTGAAAAACACAGGCATTAACGATAACACACACCAGGGAGAGTGGCTCTGGCATTCCATCAGCACCATGTTTAACGCCATCTACCACCGCAACTGGGACATGGAGGATTGCAAGCACAAATGAAAAGTGATGAACCACAGGGCAAAAGCTAAAGCAGCCAAATAGGGTCCAGATGGGAGGCTACCGATTCTTAGCCAACTGGAGGAAAGGGTTCTGGGCACCATGAATGAGGAGGCAATAACTGGGATTGGAGATCTCAATACATCATGATCACAGCAACCAGTTGGATAGTGCTCTCCTGCAATGCAATATGTGTAGTGAGACACAACTGGACCTGTGGTGCATGCACTGATGGGTGCAGTCTTGCGACACAAACCCCTGATCGGCCACAATACTGGACTGCTGCACAGGTCTGTAGCATCACCTGTATGGTGCACTACCAGTGCATCCAAGCCCCCGCTGATTGTTACTTGCCTCACATAGAGAGTGAAGGTGGTGTTGCTTTCCCTTGCCCTGCCAAGTCTCAAAGGGGTTATTGTGGTAGAGTGGTGTGCAGTGGAAAGGGGTTTTCTGTACAACACAGACCAGACAGCAGTTTAGGGAAAACAATCCCAGCTTGTTAAACCTCCACAAAGTGAAACCAAGAACAGACAGCAGTTCAGGGAAAACAAAATCAGCTTTACTTCTCTCCTAGCTTGTTAAACCTCCACAAGTTGGTTCTCTTGATACATCCTTCAGCCCCAGTTAAAGTTTCTACCTCAGAACTCTTCTGCACGGCTTGTCTTGGAAGGACTTCTGGCTCCACGGGCCTCTCTCCCTCCTGCAGCCTGCTGGGTTCTTAACTCTCCCTGTGAGCCATGCCCTTCCAGCCCTGAACTCTGGGCTGCAGACTATCTTAAAGGAGACTGTTGATAATCCCTTTGGAGAGGAATGGGTAGCATTCTATAGACCCCATCACAGTCATGCACTGGGGTCTGCAGGTTCCTACTGTCATGGCATTGCTGTCTGCAACATATATGCTGCTGGCTGGACATTCCTTACTCACTTACAGATGAAGATGTTGTCACCAGTGGACTGCAGGCTTCCATGGATGAGGGTGGACTGTCTGCAGAGAGAGACAGCCCTGAGCCACATCCTGGAACTTCAGAGACAGATATGGAGTACAGCCAGAGGTGGGAGAAGCATGGCACCACTGAGGACAAGCCAATAGAGGTGGAAATGCATCATGATCATGAAGAGAGAGGCGGGGAAGGGTGGTTAGAAGAGCCAGAGCTGCATGAAGAACTCTAACAAGCACCCAGTGGTGTGTGTGACCCATCTGTTGAGGAGGCCCCTTCATCTCTGGCCCTTTTCAAATCCAGGCTGAAAACTCACCTCTTCAAGACTGCTTTTGGATCCTAATCTGCTTAGTCTCCAATGTGTTTCCTTACCATTCCCCTAGATGTACCCTTGTCCTCAGCTGTTGGACTATCTTGATTAGATTGTAAGCTCTGATGAGCAGGGACCATCTCTTATATGTGTCTGTACAGTGCTGCATACCCCTTGCGGCACTATACAAATGATCAGTAGTAGTAATAGTAGAATTTGTCAGGGGAAGACCCCAGCAGAGCCACTGCAGACATCAGCTGATCCACTGTGAGGAGTATCTTCTTCAGTAAAACAAGGCATACCTTGCAATGGAGAGGGAGTGAAATGTTGTACTGTGTGACATCCCGCAGGTACTGTGGGAGAAAAATGAGACAGCAGATCATAGCCTGAAGAAGCCGGATCACATCATTAAGTCCCTTGATACCCTCCTGTTGCATATTGGTCTTCTCCTCTCCCAGCCACCCAACCACGGAAAACCTGTGGCGATGTGCCCACTGCACCTGTTCCCTTCTGCCTCAGCCTCCGCATCCACCCATGTAGATGGCAAGGGCACAAAGGCTCGCCACTGTGAGGCCCAAGAGCCTGCAGTCACCAGTATACTGGGAGCACCATCATGGGGCACAGGCTCTCCCCTATGATTCCCTGACTTTCATGCAGCCGAGGGACAGCATGGAGAGGGGAAGGGAGAGAGCTCCTCAGGGTCTACTGACAGCAGGAAGGAAGCCTCTGCCATCTCTATGCAGACCTTACCTATCCCTCAGGGACAGACTGGGAGGGGCCATGGATTGAAGGGATTGGGCATGGGTATGTGGGCAGGCCATGTAGGCATATCTGGGGTTGCTTCATGGATTTCATGCAGGTATGTATGGTGGCAGCCACAGGGTGTGACAGCAGGATGTCAATATTGTGTACTGGTGTGTGAGGAGGTGTGTGGGGGGGTTGTGCATGCCATTGCCATCCCCCAGGAATGGTGGGGGATAGCAATGGTGTGCAAGGGACACATGGTGTTAGCGGATGTTGTGTGGCATTGGGATGTGGGTGTGCACTGTGCAAGTGCAGAGCCTGTCCAAGGGTTTTTGCCACCCCAGGAAGAACTTGGTCATGCTGCCCCACCACCACCAAGTCAAGCTGCCCCCCCCCACTGCCATTTATGTCTTCAAGGGGGGGCAGTAGTAGTTTGAAAGTAGCAATTTTGCGCCACCGCTTTGGTGCCCATGGCAGGACATGTGCTTCAGCACACATGGCCTCCTGCCCCCCTCCTACAGGAAGTTGCATCAGAAGGGGGTCAGAAGCAGTAGCCTATTATTTTTGCACCACAGGCACCAAAGTGGTGGCACAAAGCCCCTGTACTGCCCAGCAAGGTCTGCTGTCCTAGGTGGCTGCCTAGCCCACCTAGTAGATGGGCTGGCCCTGAACAAGTGGGCAGGAGGGTGGGCAGAGAACTATGGTATGTCTATACTATAATGTGGCTGCTTGTTAATAAAGCATACCTTACATAAAGTGGTTCTGCTCCTTGCTCCCTCTCCCTATTGGTAGGGCTGCGCATTCATGTCTGTGTCCTCATGTATAGGCCTCCTCTGGTTTATTATCTGGATACAGGGGCAGGTGCCTCCTCTTTGCTAGGTTGTGTAGCATACAGCATGCGAGTTATATTGTGCAGCCCTTATGTGGGCTATAAAGTACAACTTGCCCCCTGACCTGTCCAGGCACCGAAAGCAGATTTTTAACAAGACGAATGTTCTCTTGATGACAGACCAAGTGATCCTGTGGGCTCGGTGGTAGTGTTCCTCTGCCCCAGTGTGGGGTACAATGATGGGGGTCATCAGCCAGCTCCTCAGAGGATAGCTGAGGTCTCCTGCAGAAGGGGACAAAAAGGGGAGGGAGAAGGAGACCTTGATGAATAGGGTATGTTACAGACTGTGCTGTCACTATCACTGCTACAATGCTCTCACACTGGCATACCTCCCAACCTTGCTCCATGGGCCTTGCCATTCTTATGGCCCACAGGTATGTGACTTTTCCTTACATTGTGTCCTCACACCCAGGTCGCTCCTGCCAGGGTACCAGACCAGTGCCCTGTTGTTGCCTTCCCCTCCATTGGGAGGGCCGTGCCACATCCCGCTTCTTCTATTCTCTTTCCTCCATTTGAGGAGGGTCTATATATTTCCCTGCTGCCCCCAGTGCCTAGCATGCTGCATGGCTCTGGCCCAATGGGCCACACCCCCATCCCCTACCACTCTTCTGTGTCATGCAACCTGTGGATCGCCCTCCATTCCAAGTGCGGTGACATTGTACTTTTGTCCCCGTCATTCATGCAATGCACTCCTAGTGGTTGCAGAGGTCATCCTTGGATCCCAGCTAGGGAAGGGGGTGAGATTTGCACTCTGGGCCTTCTCAATTTGACCTGCCAGCATACATGCCCCCACCCAGCCATTAGCAGAGGCAGCTGCTAGCATTTGGTGCTCCATGCTGTCACCACAGTTTGGCTGCTGTATCTTGTTGGCGGCACATGTGGATACAAGGGGGAGGGTGTCACTTGCCAAAGAGCCAGCCACCCATGATTTCCCCACTGCTGAAGTGCTCATGAATATTTGATTGTGCCAGGATGTAAGCACAATAACATTTTGCATTGCAGGAGAGCATCATGGCATGATCTTGGAAAATGGGGAAACACATCTGTTATTTCACCCTTGGCATCGCAAACTACCTGCATGTTCATTGAATGGTATGACTTCCTAGTCCTGTATGTGGCTTCCCATGCTCACAGAGGTTGCAGGGCCACATGTGTGCAGTCTATTCCTCCCAATGGAAGTCTAGTATGGTCTGCTGGCACTGCTAAGCTGCGCTGGGAAAGTTTATGTACTGCATCATCCTTGGGAGGAATGCAACGAGGAACTTACATGGCCAAATGGCTGATGCCATGGCAGCTAGCACTGTCTGGAAGCTGCCAGTCACCAAGAATTTGAGGACTATCGTGACTTTGATGTGCAAAGGTATGGGATAGCCTCTCTGTGTGTTGGCACTGAGGTCTTGCTCTAGCTCCTGACACAGCTGCTGACAGGCAGCTTTGTCAAATCAGAACTGTGTCAGGTACCGTTCATCGGTGAGCCCCATGTACTGGGTTCTCGGCCGGTATACCCTCGGTAGGGGTGCCCTCTATGCACCCTCTTGCATTCCCTCTCCAGCTTCTCCTCAATGTGGCGAATCAACTGTTTGCCCATTTCAATGCTGCTAGCCTCCACCACCACCCATGGGACCCACCACTGGCAACCCCTCTCACCCACCACCGGCACCCATATGCTACCACCACTAATATGCTCTGTGCTGTGTGAGACACAAACACAAACAAATATAGACACTCGCACACAGACACATAGACACCAAGACCTGTAACCCACACAGACAGTCACGCACCCTCCTCGGCTCATTCACCCAATGACACATGCACACTATTGCTTCAAAAAGCAGCTAAAAACCGTCCTATTCCAGGAACATCTCTGAATGGGAACCCCCTCCCCCTATTTCCTTCAAGAACTTCAGACCAGTAACTGTGCTGTCCTGTCCGTCTCTATGTTCATCCCAAAATCATCAATGTTGAGCCCCCGGTGTTGGCCCCCCCTACTATTGTTTCCCCCCCCCCCCCCCCCTGTTATGTGTCCCACTGCTTTGACCCGGTGAAAAGCGGGATATAAATACAGTTAAATAAATAAATAAAATAAATAAACTGCTAGACCACAGACAAGGGTTACTTGAGGGGATGCAGGGAGCAGGGCAGACTTAAGGATCTTAATATGTACACCTTAGAGGAAAGGCAGGATAGAGGTGATATGATTGAGATGTTTAAATACCTCAGTGGCATAAATGTTCAGGGAGAGAGCCTCTTTCAATTGAAAGCAAGTTCTGCTACGAGGGACATGGGATGAGGGTGAAGGGAGATAGATTCAGGAGTGATATGCGGAAATATTTCTTTACGGAAAGAGTAGTGGATCCATGGAATAGTCTCCCAGTGGAGTTGGTAGAGATGAGGACAGTAACTGAATTCAAAAAAGCATGGGACAAACACAGAGGATCTCAAGGTAAAAAGGAGACTGTTGTAGTTGTTGATATGGAAGGACAGACTAGCTAGGTCATGTGGTCTTTTTCTGTCGTCATATTTCTATGTTTCTATGTAATGGCAGGTAGGGGTCAGCAGGGAGCCTGTGGCTGGAAAGAGAGTTGGGGGATCATGGGGTGCCTATCAGGGATGGACAAACGGGGAGCAGTTTTGGGATATCGTGGGTCAAGCAAAACATCACACAGTAGACAGGGATGGCAGGCAGACTCCTCTCTCTCTCTCTCCTTCATGCTCCTTCTAGCACAATCACATTCACAGTCAGCATGGACAGCAAAGTACCCTACCCAGGGCTGGATTTGCCTATACGCCATGTACGCCATGGCGTAGGGCCCACAGCCGGCAGGGGCCCACAAAAAAAGAACAAGTTTTAATTTTTTGTTAATACAATTTAAAAAAAAAAACCTGCTGGCTGCCGCCGCGGGGCCCCCTCTGCTGCCGAGGCAGCACCGACTGACCCGCGGGGGCCCCCTCTACAAGTTGAAGCCGTCGGTTCGTTCCTCCCTCCGTGCAGGGTGCAAGCTGCAGGCTGTGAGAGACGCGAAAGGAAAGTGTCTCCTCGCGTCTCTGTTAAGCCCGCAGGGGCTGATGGGAAATTTCCCATCAGCCCCTGCGGGCTTAACAGAGACGCGAGGAGACACTCTGCCTTCGCGCCTCTCACAGCGTGCACGGAGGGAGGGAGGGACCGACGGAGTCAGCTTGCAGAGGGGGCCCCCGCGGGTCAGTCGGTGCTGCCGCGGCAACAGAGGGGGCCCCGCGGCGGCAGCCAGCAGGTTTTTTTTTTAAATTAAAATTTACTTTAGGCCGACGGGGGGGGGGGTGTAGGACTGGTAATGGGCTATGGGGGGGGGGGTAGGACTGGTAATGGGCTATTGGGGGGGCTGGGGCTGGAAATGGGCTGGGGGGGTTAAGGCTAGAGGTGGGCTGATGGGGTTAGGACTGGTAATGGACTGTGGGCTGTTGGGGGGGCTTAGAACTGGCAATGGGCTTTGGGGGGGTTAAGACTGGTAATGGGCTGTGGGCTGATGGGGGCTGTCTGGTAATGGGCTATGGGGGGGCTAGGACTGGAAATGGGCTGGGGGTTAAGACTGGAGGTGGGCTGATGGGGTTAGGACTGGTAATGGGCTGTTGGGGGGGTTTAGAACTGGTAATGGGCTTTGGGGGGGTTAAGACTGGTAATGGGCTGTGGGCTGATGGGGGTTGTCTGGTAATGGGCTATGGGGGAGCTAGGACTGGAAATGGGCTGGGGGGTTAAAACTGGAGGTGGGCTAATGGGGTTAGGACTGGTAATGGGCTGTGGGCTGATGGGGGGGGGGTAGGACTGGCAATGGGTTATGGGGGGCTGACTGGAAATGGGTTGATGGGGTTAGGACTGGAAGTGGGCTGATGGGGGGTTAGGACTGGTAATGGGTTATAGGGGGGGCTTAAACTGAAAATGGGGTGATGGGGAGTTAGGACTGTAAGTGGGTTGATGGGGGGCTAGGACTGGTATTGGGTTGGGGGGTTGCTAGGACTGGAAATGGGCTGATGGGTGGCTAGGACTGGAAATGGGCTGATGCAGGGACTAGAAGGGAATGGATGCTGGGTGAGGCTGGAACTAGAAGGGAGCTGATGTTGGGGGAGGATTAGAATGGGATGGGGCTGGAAGAGTAAAATGGAGAAGGGAAAAATATTTTGTGTGGGAGGGATAAAAAATCTACAATTGGCCGGGTATTGGGAGAGTAAGTGGGGATTGAGGATGGAGGGGTAAAATTTGAGTGGATGAAATAGGAATGAGGAAAGAGCAAAAGGAGAAAGATTAGTATGTTAAAGCAGATGTAGAGAGAGAATGGAAAAAAATCTAGAAGAGAGAAGAAAGGACAAATGGACAGCAGACGATGGAGAGTTAGCAGAAGACACGAAGAAACCAGAAGAAAGTGTCTGGAGCAATTGCAGCTGAAAAAAATGCACAAAAGGTAGAAAAATATCTCTTTATTTTGAATTTATTAATTGGAATATGTCAGCTCTGGTAAATGTGCATCATTAACGTCTGCGCTTTGTTTAGTACAAGAGCAAATTAATGTATAGTTTTATTTCTACAGTGTTGTACATTCCAAGTTTGGCTTTTGGGATTCCCAGTTTAATTATTGTCTTCCTGTTTCTAAATTGTGATTACTTGTTTGGTGATGGTCTATGTTCTGCATGTGTAACTGAGCTGAGGTGTTCTGTTTATATAATTCCTATTTGACATTGCCACTTGTTCTCTTTCCCCAGTAGGTCATGTATTGTTGTTCTCTGAAATGTATTGGTTTAATATTTGCAGTGTTGCCTTTTGATTGGTAGAGTATGGTGCTTTGTGAGTCCTGGTAGTGCTGTTAGGATACGGCGGGTTTACTATGGGTTCTAAATGGGCAGTGTTTGTAGTAGTTCCTAATGTGTCTGGCAGTTGGCACTGGATTATAGTAATGTAGAAATCTTTTAGTCTTTCTTTATCCATACACTCATTAAGAGGCACGTTTACTAAAAGTTAGTATATGGTAACATTATGCAAATATTTATGCAAATGAGGCCCCTTATGCAAATGAGGCCCCGCACCCCCCTTGGGCCGCCCCTGCTGGGGGCCCACAATTTTTGTTGGCGTAGGGCCTCACTCAAGGTAAATCCGGCCCTGACCCTACCTGTTCATGCTTTAAAGCAGGTCTAGGCTAGGATGTGTGGCTGCCACACCCAACATATCAGGGATGCTATATGAAATATACTTTGGATGTCTGCATCCTTGCTGCACCCTGGAATGCCCTCAAACACACCTATTTTGAGACGCCTACACTTGGACGTTCCATCCACGGGGACGTTCAGATTTGCCCGGTTCTGTAATGTCATTTTATACATCCCTATCATTTGCACATCCACATCACTCATTTCAAACGTCTAAGCCAGGTCCAGCTCTTATAAAATTATGCCCTTAGATTGTAAGCCCTCTGGGGAATGAAAAATACTTACTGTACTAGAACGTAACTCACCTTGAACTTCTGAGAAAACAGAGTTACTTACCTGTAACAGAGTTCTCCGTGGACAACAGGATAAGTCAGCCACACCTGGTGACGTCATCCGACGGCGCCATGACGGAAGTGCTCTCTAGCTCAGAAGCTTCTGAGCATGTGTGAGGTGGCCCCACCTCCCCAGCCCGCCCCTAGCCGGTCAGTGATTGACTAGCTGTGTCCTCGCGGCTGGGTGCGGGACGAGCAGGCCACCCTCATGCAGGGGAGGTGGGTGGGATCGTGTGGCTGACTTATCCTGCTGTCCACGGAGAACTCTGTTACAGGTAAGTAACTCTGTTTTCTCCTAGGACAAGTAGGATGTGTCAGCCACACCTGGTGTCTCCCAAGCTACGCATCCACGCTGTGAAGAATGAGGGAGGCATGCGAAAAACTGGAACTGCAGTAGTGTTTATTGAGACACAACCGGAGTACAAACTAAGGTGCAAACTCCTAGGCAACGTGCCGGGAGATAGAACTAACAAAGTGCAATGTAGAGTTAGAACAGTAATATGCAATCAAGTATACAGTGCAGTTAATAACTGTGCAATCAAGAGACAGTGCAAACAAGTGGGCAGTGCAACAAACAAGTGGGCAGTGCAACAATTGGGCAACAATCACAACAGTGCAATAACAGTCTGTGTAAACAGCGACTGGTAATAGCAGCAGAGTCTGGATGTAGTAGTCCAGGTCAGTCTCGGGATTGTTCGGTTGGGCCCCCGTTCAAGGGTGCCGTAGCCGCAGATAGGACCGCTCGGCCAAGGGAGCCGTCGGCCTCCGCGTGGACATCAAGGCAATAATGTTTCTGGAAGGTTAGCTGAGAGGACCACGTGGCGGCTTTGCAGATCTCACTCACTGGAATTTCTTGTGCGCAGGCCAGGGAAGCAGCGATGGCACGGAGCTGGTGCGCAGTTGCCTTATTCGCTGGGAGCGCACCCGCTCTCTGTAGGCAATAAGCTACGCAGTCCGAGATCCAGTGGGAGAGTGTGCGCTTGGTGACAGGGCGCCCTGGTCTATTCGGGTCAAAGGAGACGAAGAGTTGGGTACCCATCCGGATGGCAGAAGTTCTGCCGATGTAGATGCGCAGGGCGGGTACACAATCAAGGGAATGTAGCCGCTGCTCCTCCGGTGATGAGTGTGGGGCTGGGAAGAAGGAGGGCAGCTCCACTGACTGGTTGACGTGAAAGGCCGAGGCGACCTTAGGGACGAACTTGGGGTGCGTCCAGAGGGATGCCCGGTTGTGGTAAAGTTTCGTGTATGGCGGGTGCGCGACCAGGGCCTGCAGCTCACTAACCCTCCGAGCAGAGGTGATGGCAATGAGAAAAAGAGTCTTCCAGGAAAGGTATTTTCCGTTGGCTGTGGACAATGGCTCGAACGGTTCCTGCATGAGCTGTTGGAGTACGACGTTAAGGTCCCATGAAGGTACCGGCTTTTGTACCAGGGGCTGCAGGTTCCGCAGCCCTCTCATGAAACGTGATACAATGGGGAGGGCGGCAATGGAGGCTGAAATTTGGTCTTTTGGGCGCTCGTGCAGTGAGGCAATGGCTGCCAGGTGTACCTTGATGGATTGCGGTTTCAAGCCTGAGTTGAAGAGGGAGGAGAGGTACTGTAGCACAGTGGGAACTGGGCAAGAGGTTGGCTGGACGCCCTGGTCCTTGCACCATCTACTGAAGCGCTTCCACTTGAGACCGTATGCCTTTCTGGTTGACGGTCTCCTGGACGCCAGAACAATGTGTTGTACCTCTGGAGGTAGATGTGAGTCGTTCAAGGTCAGCCTCTCAGTCTCCAGGCTGTCAAGGCTAATGTCTTGAAGTTGGGGTGCCAGGTACTGCCGCCGTTCTGGGTCAGAAGGTCTGGCCTCAGCAGGAGCCGAACAGGAGGTTCCTGAGCAAGCTGCAACAGCAATGAGAACCACATCTGTCGTGGCCAATAGGGGGCGATCAGAATCACGTGCGCTTTCTCCTTGATGATGCGCTGTATCGTGGTTGTCACTAGAGGCATTGGAGGGAAGGCGTATGCCAACTCCCAAGTTCCCCAGGGGATGGCGAATGCATCCGAAGCCAATCTGTGTTTCGACGGGCGTTTGGAGCAGAACACCGGGCATCTGGTGTTCGCTTCGGTTGCAAAGAGGTCGATCGGGGGGGCCCCCCAACGTCTGAAGAGGTTGTCTGTTACCTCCCCGTGAAGCATCCACTCGTGAGGTTGGAGTTGTCTGCTGAGTTTGTCCGCTAATGCGTTTTGCTCCCCTGGGAGGTAAGTCGCCTGTACGACGCAGTTGTTGGTTAGCGCTAGGGCCCATGTCTCGAGGGCTTCCTTGCAGAGTGAACGGGAGCCTGTGCCCCCTTGTTTGTTTATATAGAACATGGACACCTGGTTGTCGGTCTGCACCAAGATCGTTTTTCCCGCCAGATGAGGTATGAAGGTCTGGAGGGCGTATTTGACAGCCCTGAGTTTGAGAACATTGATGTGGAGGGATTGTTCCGCTTTGGTCCAGGCTCCTTGCGTGTTGAGATCCAGTAGATGAGCTCCCCATCCTTTGGAGGACGCATCCGTGGTGAGGATGAGGTGAGGAATGTGGGGCTGCAGGTTCTTGCCCACTGAGAGGTTGATAGGGTTTGTCCACCAACTCAAGCTCTGAACAATCTTGGCCGTGATCGGTATGCGGGTGTTGAGTGGCTGGGAGAGTTGTTTCCAGCGATTCCGCAGGTGCCACTGAAGGGGGCGCATATGGAGCCTTGCCACTGCAAGGACCGAAGTTGTCGCGGCCATGTGGCCTAGCAGGCGCAGGATCTCGTGGGCCGAAGTCTGTTGTGTCGCCGACACTTTCGTGGCTAGGCTGACGATGGCACCGATCCGGGCCCAGGGCAGGAAGGCCTTGCAGGCCCTGGTGTCGATTATCGCCCCGATGAATTCCGTGCGCTGCACTGGTTCCAATCGGGACTTGTCTTTGTTGAGAAGGAACCCCAGTGTGAGTAGTAGGGCCGTGGTTTGGCGCACTGCCCTTTTGAGTTCGGGTGCAGATCTCGCCGACAGGAGCCAGTCGTCCAGGTAAGGAAAGATGGTGACGCCTTGTTTTCGGAGGTGTGCAGCGGCCACTGCCACGCATTTCGTGAAGACTCTGGGCGCTGGGGAGAGGCCAAATGGCAGGACTCGATATTGGTAATGGAACCCCAGCGCTATGAATCTCAGGAATTTCCTGTGTGAGGGGTGGACTGGGATGTGGGAGTAAGCATCTTGCAAGTCCAGTGTAGCCATCCAGTCCCCCGCTCTGATGAGGGGAAGGATGGAGTTGAGCGAATACATCCTGAACTTCTCCTTTGTGATGAAGTTGTTCAGCTTGCAGAGATCCAGGATGGGGCGGAGGCCCCCTGACTTCTTGGGGATCAGGAAGTACCGGGAGTAGAAGCCAGTGTTGATTTCGCCCGGGGGCACCCGTTCTATCGTCCGGGTCAGGAGAAGTTGTTGTAGGAGCTCCGCCAGTGGTTTTTCCAAATGCTGTGGAGGCTGGCTGATGGGCTGCTTGAGCTGCCATGGAGGGAAGGAGAAGTGCAAGCGATAGCCTGACTGGATTATTGTTAGGACCCACTTGTCCGTGGTGATCTCCTGCCATGCCGGGAGGAAGTGTGATAGGCGACCCCCTACCGGGGGGGAAGACGATGTATCCGGCGCAGGACCCAGCCAGGTCGGGTAGTCAGAAAGAAGCTGCGTCTTTGCCGGAATGAGGAGTGTTTGTCTGTTTTTGTTTGCGTTGTCGCGGTTGTTGTCTCTGAAAGGAGGACTTATGGTAGGTCTGCTTGAATCTGGGCGTCTGCCACTGTCGGTTGGAGCCAGAATTGTAGCCGTAATATTGTTTTGTAGAGGAAAAGGGCTTGCGGGAGTAACTCCCTTTCCGAGGCCAGGAGGGGCGTTCGAGTCCGTCCGCTGCCAGCGTCTTTAGAGTTGTGCAATCCTCTTTTAGACCGTTCACCGTGTCCGCGACTTTGTCTCCGAAGAGGGAGTCGCCCGAGCAGGGGGCGTCCGCAATTCGGTCGTGGGTATTGTCCGACAGTCCTGAAGCACGAAGTCATGCCCAGCGGCGGGCCGAGATGGCCGTGCCCGCAGTCCGGGCGGCCGTATCGAAGGCATCAAAGGCTGTACTCATTAGGTGTTTGCTGCATTCGGCTAGTTCCTGCATGGTGGCTGAGACAGATGTACGTGAGTCCTTGGGCAGATTTTGCAGCTGGCTTTTGAGGTCGGCTAAGAGAGCGTCCAGGAAGAGGACATGCTGAAACTGATGTGCTGATATCTTGGCACTGAGCATGGCCCCTTGAAACACCTTCTTTCCCACGTCGTCCAGACGCTTGGGGTCCCGGCCTGGCGGGTGGTTGGCTTGGGTCCGCGTAGACTTTGATCTTTTGAGTGTAGAAGCCACCACGATGGATTGGTGAGGCAGCTGTGGCTTATTGAAACCTGGTGCTCCTTCTCGTCTGGCGTCTCGTCTGTGGCCAGCCCTAGTTTGGACGCCACTTTTCTGAGAAATTTTGGGTATGTTAGGTCTTTAGGCA
This sequence comes from Ichthyophis bannanicus, assembly GCA_033557465.1. Lineage (NCBI taxonomy): Eukaryota > Metazoa > Chordata > Amphibia > Gymnophiona > Ichthyophiidae > Ichthyophis > Ichthyophis bannanicus. The sequence continues at coordinate 651,611,013 of CM066033.1, read as the reverse complement.
CGGGTGTCGGTGGTTCCTCCAGTTCATCAGCTGGGCTCTTGGAGGTGACTGAGCCCAACTCCTCCATGTCGCTTTCCCCAGAGTCCAATTGTGCTGGGGAAGGAGTCCGGGATCTAGCCGGTGCTGGGGATAGGGTCCGCGCTCTGGACGGTGACCGGCTAGGCGATCGTGGGGAGTGGGACCACTCCGTAGTTACCCGTGGAAGGTGTACGGGCGCTACCGGCTCCTGGGCTAGCCTTGGGGGAGCAGTCTGTTCCACCAGGCGAGTGAGCAAGCTTAGAATGGCAGAGGAGGTTGAATCAGTTGATCTGCTGCTTCTCTGCCTTTGGTTGTAGTCCGGGCTGGATCTCCTGCTCCTCTTGTGTTTGTGTGAGGACCCGCTGTGGGAAGCTCTTGCACCAGATGGAGAACAACTGTCTCTGTGTCTCCGGTGCTTCCTTTTGTGAGTGTTTCCCACTGCTCTTGCGTGCTTCTGTTTTCTCTGCGCTGTTGCGCGCCGTGCGATCCTCGGCACTGCTGCGCTCTGCGCGCTGTCCCTCCTCCGAGCCGCTGCGCTCGGTGCGGTCTCTCTCCACCGCGCCACTGCGCTCGGCGCGGTCTCTTTCCCCAGCGCTGCTTCTTTCTTCTGTGCCGCTGAGCTCTTCGCAGCTGCAGTGCTCGGCACGGTCTCTCATGTCGGCGACGGCTGATGTGGAGGGACGTGCCCCACTCCGGCTAGTCAGCTCGGCGCATTCTCTCTCCCCCGCACCGCTTCTTTCTTTGGTGCCGCTGTGGCTGCAGTGATCAGCGCGGTCTCTCATCTCGGCGGCGGCCGATGTGGAGGCACGTGACCCGCTCCGGCCAGTCAGGGGGGAGCGGGCGTGTCTGTGGGAGGAGCCAGGCGAGGCCACATGGATGGCGCCATCTTGGGAGTCAGCCGGGGGACCGCATGGCAGGGGAAGAAGGCCCGGGTTGCCGACAACCACGGAGGGACTCACCCGAGGGTTGGAAGTCTCTCCGGAAGGACTTATCTCTGCGGAGGGGAGATCGCCGGGTTCCCGGTGGCTGGGTCTTCGTTCCGGGTGCCTTGGATCAGTCCTGGGACATTCCGAAGAGGTTTGCCTGCAGTTTTTGCACGTCTCTGATGTCCGCTTTGCTGGGGACTTATGCGATGAGGCAGAGGAGGCAAGCAAGTCCTTCAGAGAGAGCTCCCGGTGCTTCCTTGCTCTTGGGGACATCCGAGCGCAGCTGGTACAATTCTCTACCTCGTGAGAGGTCCCCAGGCATCTGATGCAGTGTTGGTGAGTGTCCATGATGTTGATCTTTCTGCTGCAGTGTAGACACTTCTTAAAACCTGGTTTAGGCATTGTAGATGAAGATAGTATTTAATTTTGTCTATGAGAGCTTAAAAATCCGTCTTGAGGCGAAGGCGGAAGAAAAAAGACTGACCGGCTAGGGGCGGGCCGGGGAGGTGGGGCCACCTCACACATGCTCAGAAGCTTCTGTGCTAGAGAGCACTTCCGTCATGGTGCCGTCGGATGACGTCACCAGGTGTGGCTGACACATCCTGCTTGTCCTAGGAGAAACAGCGTTAACTAAATCCAATTCCCTTTCTTTTTTAATTTTATTTCCTTTTAGATTTTCCCTGGTACTGATGGATATGGTTTGATCTTGTTTTTCATGACAGCAATGTTTATGTTACTTGTAGAATTAAAAACTGTAACAAATAATACAATAAAAGAAAGCTAGTTGGCTTGTGGGAAAGAAACCAAGCTAAACTAAAGCCGATGCCCCTCCCAGGAACTATGTATATGCATTCAGGAGTGCATATTCCCTTTGTTTGGACACCTAAAATGTACAGTGCATGCAAATTGCTTGTACACATGTGCACCTACAAATTAATGCACATGCAATTGATTTGCACACTTAAAGATCTAATCTGCATATAGTGTGCCTCTAATGAACAAATATTTGAAACATACACAATATGCCCCAAAATGGGCAAATTTCACTGTAAAACTAGCATGAGCCTTTACCAGGAAGAGGCCATTGGATCCCTGCAATGAAACGAAGGGCTTCTTTTCTTTATTCTTTGTCTGGAGTAAGGGAAACTAGATGTATTAGCTGGGTGGGGTATTTTTATATCATAGAACATGGCAATGTTATTTTATAGAGGATAGGGAAACCGATTAAGTGTGATATGAGTTTGAAATATATTGTAAATAATTTATAAGGTATGATGTGAAGTCGAATTAAACAAAGCTGCTCGTATAAAATAATTTTATATGCGTGGAACCTCCATTTAAAGCAACATTACATGGAGAATTTCAACATTTATGTGAATGGACATTATCGGCATATTCCATGCAGAACAAAGTAGGAATGCAGAAAAATGCATTATTTTATGCAAGGGAATAAAATAACAGACCCTGGAGGAAGGGTAGGAAATCTGTCAGAAATCATTCTCCAGGCTAAAACCGCTAGCATCAGCACAGTGCCTCCCACCCAGCCTCCCTGCCCAATCCTACGGGGACCAGGGTGGGGTCGCCGAGAAGGCGCTCGGAGATGCGGGAAAACTGAAGCGTAGCCCTCAGCACCACAGACTCCTTTCTACACTTCTCCCCCTCCCCCTACTTAATTTAAAAAAAAAAAAACCTCTTCTCTCCCACAATCAGTCCTGTAGAGTCTAAGAACAGACGCAAAAAGCAAGCATCACAATAGATCCCAGTCGGCCTGCTTCGAAATCAGCAAAATCTTTGAGCATAGAGGATAACCCCACAGCTTTAATAATAACATAAAGGTTTCAGCATTCCGCATTTAATTATATTGTATTTAGATGTGTTGACCTTTAAGATGCTTAAGTGATGCAGTTTTACTCTATGGAATCCAGGTCTTTCAAACAACCGTATTGCCAACGCTCTGCAATCTGTCTTGCTTGTGTTTCGGGTTTAAACGCAGTAAATAAATATACGCAAGACAGGACTTAAGTGTATTAGCAGAAACGAGACAGTTGTATTTTCCAGTTCTATTAATGCATCCTAAATCCTTAGTTACGATTTAAAATATAATGTTGAAGGCAAACTGACAGGAGCTCTCTCCGAAAATGGAATGAATATGGTCACATTTTTTAGTAACTGTTGGGGGCCTGAAGATGGAGAATCTGAAGATCTATGCCTGTGTCCGTTAACGTGCATGTTAAATAAAAATAATGGCACAAGATCTGCACCAGTACCGAGATAGGAGAAGGCAGATGTGCAGACAAAGGAGCTGTAGTTAAGGTGGGGCTGGCTGTCTGGAGGGAGATATCAATGGAAGGGTCAAATGAGCTGCAATTGTATACCATAGAAACGGCAGAGGCAGTTAAAGATGGGGATGAGAGTCTGGAAAACAAATTATTGGGCCAAGATAGCATGGAAGACACCAGAAAAGCGGCGTGTGTACGATGTTCATCTCCCAAAATATTAAAAGAACCATGTGTAATTAATGTTATGTACATACAAAATGCATGAAAAAAATATCTGTAAAAAATGTAAAAGCTAAGTAAACGCTTCCGGCTATAATAAAAGGTACGAGTAGCACAGTATTCTTTGCTGACATAGGTATAACGTCTGCAGTTACGTTAACAAAGAAGTAAACTCACCTATTCTATTTAACATTTATAAAGCGCTTCAAACGTACGAAGCGCTGTAATACTATTCCCACTCTGTAATAAAAATTTGGATCCAAACCATGTTGTTGCTCCTAGTATCCTAGCTCTATGAAGGCTATTGTTTAGTTCTTGCAACGTCACAAACCATCTAGGTTAGTGCTCATTTTCAGACGTTCATTGTAATTGAGTCTGGACTACGCAATATTTTTCAGTTTCCCGTATGCTTGCTGTTTGTTTTTAGTGTTCACCAAAAAAAATACTAGTAAAAAAATACTCTTGAATTGTATTGTCGCACCTGGAAATGTAAAAAATACTTCCTCTCAAACTACACTGATTAATGAGTAACTGACGACCCTCTTTTGTCCAAAGGATGCCAGCAGGCTACAGACAACAGGGAAGGGCAGATTACATCATCCCATGCCGGCCTCGCCAATCACAATTCAGCAATCCTGGCTTCTCTGGGCAGACTGCCGCGCCCCGACCAATGGAAAAAAAAAGCTCGTTCCGGTCGTCATGGTGACGAAATTGTATATAGGGCGTTGTGTTAGCCCATGTGCCGCAAGTTCTCTTACATCGACCCCCTTAGAGTCGTGCTGTAAGCAAGCGATCGGCTTTTTCCTCTCACTCTTCTTCAGTCCAAAAGCAGCAAGTATGGTAAGAAAAGATTTTTACTCTTAAAGACTCCCCAGAGAACTCCACTGGCAAGAAAAATGCAAACGGTCTCAATTGCTATGGTGCAGCTTGTCAGCGTAATGCACAAGCGCTAAAGATCATCTTTTACCTACCCCCCCCCCCCCCCCCCCCAAACCAAAAACAAAAACGAGCCGCGGCTGTGATAAACGTCTTCTATAACAAAATAGGGAAGGCATCTGTTAAAGAATGCATAAAATGGCTGGACGCGGGCTGGGGAGGGGAGCCCGTTAGAGCGAACAAAGACGTTTTCTACCCGCCCGTCTGCAAGCACTGACGCAGCTCGTCTGGGCTCTGGCTACTGCGGGCGCGCTCTGCTGGCTGAGTCCCTTCCTTTCTCTTGAGGAGCCACGTTCCGGGTTTGCAGATCATCTAGACCAGCATCTAAGTACAAAAGCGAGTGATGAGATTGTTCTCACCTTCTTTGTTCCCTTTAGTCCCTGGGTAGCAATCTGCCTAGATGAAATCGCGAGATCTGTTTTTTTTCTCTCAACCCCTAGTAAGATCGCCTAATCAGCTGGTCTTTGTTATGACTGCACGGACTCCTTCAGTTTGAAGGATCCGATTTTACTTATTTATGTCTTGTTCCAAACAGTGAGTCTGTCTAGAACGTTTTAGACACTTTCCCAAAAGACTCCCCGCGTTAATGTTTTATTGTTTAAAATAGACGTCATGTGTTACCATACCACACTTCTCTCCCAACTCGCTCAAGGCGAATTTCAAACAAAGGGAGACGAATTACGAAAAGCTCAAAATTCGTGGCCAGCGGCGGCAACAATCGTAAAGACTTCATCCTAGTCAGTTACCTTAAATAGAAGTAAGAGCCTCAGTGTGAAAGGAAGTCTTTAACTTGCTCATATTGTGTTTTTTTTTAATTTGCGTTTTTGGCACGGCTAAGCTTTGCGGTCTTGCATTCGGGGAATGGGGGGGGGGGGTTAAGGTAATCCTATGGAGGGAGGTTCCTTTAACTGCAGGAGCCTTCGGTATTCTCTGGCGAAAGATCAGGCATGGCAAAGATTTCGGTTCTCTTAACTTTCCTACATCATCCATAAGATATGGGGACCGAAGATGCTATTAGGCAGATGACCCGACCAGTAAAATGTACCGGCATGAAGAAGCCACTCAAACCTTAATAGAGGAGTTGCACATTCGCCTTTCTAATAGGAAAGTCTAGAGATGTCTTCCAAAACAATATTCCATATTGATTACTATGTAGCTTAATCTTTCAAAAAAAAAAAAACTAATGCTGGTTAAGAACACAAATGCCATACTGGGTCAGACCAAGGTCCATCAAGCCCAATATCCTGTTTCCAATAGTGGTTTTATTCCCACCCCCTCTTTTTTTTTATACCATTGCAAAATGACCATTTTAAGAACATGCAATTCTGAAAATTCAGATGCTGTCTTAGAAATTCCTTCTCCCAGCATTCAGTCATATTTTTTGGCATCTGAATGGAGATCTCTTGTTAGAACTATTAGTTATTCCCCACCCATGCTCTTTGCCAAGGTCAGGGAAAATTGGCAACAGCAAATGAGATCATCTGATACAGTGGTTAAAAACAGCTCAGACTAGCGCTAAACTAGCTGGATTTTCTGTAACACTGCTGTGGGGGAAATGGCAGCAGAATTTGCAGGTCATACCAAATTATATGGGGGATGTTAATGTAAATCATTCTAAAATGCCTTTATGGCCAAAAAGTGAGGCTGGATAAATATAAACCTAAACTTGCCCACTCTGACTACTGTAGGGGGTAGTGGTTGGGCCAGCCCTGGGAAGGAGATTGGCAACTGAATCTGTGCATTCTTCATTGCTTAGCTCTGAGACCTCATTGAAGTGCTTTGTTTCCCAGTGTTTAGTAGCTGGGTGTGGCTTCCAGTCTCAGCAGGTTTACTATGTTCATTAGGTAGAAACAGAGCAGTGATGAGAAATAGTCTGAAGAGCAGATATGAAGTGACCTATTTGAGATCATATCTGCTCTATGGACTATTTCTCATCTCTGCTGTTTCTACCTTGCATATTCTGTGGGGAGATTCTCCTGTTATGCTCATTAATCGGACCCAATCTAACATGGCAACCAGTACAAATCATTATAGTGGACAAACTTGAAGAAACTCATTTTTGTTTTTCCTCATGACAATTCTAAATCTAGACATATAAAAACATGATGGCAGATAAGACTATACAACCCATCCAACCTGCCCTTCATGCCAACTACTAAGCTGTAGTGTTTTGGGTTTGTTTGGTGTGGTGGTTTTTTCCTTCAGAGATCTCGTTTGTCCCATGCTTTTTTTTAAATTCAGATACAGTCCTAGTCTCTACCTCCACCGGGAGACTACTCCCATGCATCTACCACGCTCTACAAAGAAATATTCCCTTTCACATTCATCCTATACCCTTTTGTTGCAGAGCTTTCTTTCTTTCAGTTTACCAATGTAAACAAAATGGTGGTTGAAGTAACAGTTATGATTTGTAACTTGTGTCTCTTGGAGAAACTACTAGGTACATATGACCTAGATTGGCCACTGTTGGAAACAGAATACTGGGCTTGATGGACCTTGGTCTGACCCAGTATGGCATATCTTATGTTCTTATTTCCGTTCTAATTGGCTACCAAATTTTAACTTTTAATGAGCTTTTCATAACTACCTTCTCCACAGCGTGAGTGCATTTCTATCCATGTCGGCCAGGCTGGTGTCCAGATAGGCAATGCCTGTTGGGAGCTCTACTGCTTGGAACATGGGATCCAGCCTGATGGTCAGATGCCTAGTGACAAGACCATTGGAGGAGGAGATGACTCTTTCAACACATTCTTCAGTGAGACTGGAGCAGGCAAACATGTGCCCCGAGCTGTGTTTGTAGACCTGGAACCAACTGTCATTGGTGAGTGGAGAAACAATTCAGTTGCTATAGACAGGCCATGTGGTCTTTATGCCGTCATGTTTCTATCTAGTCTGCCCTTCATATCAACTACACTAGTCCCCTTTTTTTTTACCTTTAGAGATCCTGTTTGAATTCAAGAAAGCATGGGACAGATACTGTCCTTGCATCCACCTCCACTGGGCGACTCTTTACAGAAACTGTTAAGATGCATGACATTTCTGCATATTACTCCTGAGTCTATCCCCTTTCACTCTCATCCTATATCCCCTTGTAGCAGAGCTTGCCTTCAGTTAAGAGACCCTCCTGTCCACTTATGCCATGGAGGTTTTTAAATATCCATTATATCTCCCCTATCCTGCCTTTCCTCTAAAGTATACATATTAAAATTAGATGCTCAAAATGGTAGCACAAATTCCTATAAAACATTAGTTTGCCTATAAACAGTCTAAATGTCTATAAATGTAGCCTATGAACTTTGATTTAACCCAGAAGTAGTAGATTCCAAACATAGTAAATATACAAGTATTAATGTCCTTGCTCTGTATACAGAAAATGTACTAGGCACCTACGTTATGAAGCCTTACAACAGTAGGCAGTGCTGGAGTCTGAGACTAGAAATGTGTGGTAACACGAGATCCATGTACCCAGGTTGTCTGGCAGGCAGCATATTCTGTGCTGCTAATGCAGCAGGGCCTATCTGATAAGACAGGATGCTTGAATGACTGACACCCTAGTATTGCTGGCAATGTTTAGATGTGTTTGGCCTTTTTTTAGAACTCCAGACTGTTCTGATTTTAGTGCTGGCTGCTATTCAGATAACTATATACTCAATGCCAGTTATATTGACATCCAGATTTGTCAGTAATTTTCAGCTCTGCTAATATCTGGATAAATTGGGTCCTCTGAATCTGTCCAGATGTGTACCCTCCCCCCCCCCCCCCCTCGGTGCTATGTTGCTGAATTGGTAGATGGCCTACTCATTGTCCTGTTATCCAGTTAACAGGGACTGCTAACCTGATAGTGTTTAAATATCAAGCCTTCTGTTTAGCCATGGGGTAAAGTGGAGTGCTAGAGGAAACTGAGGATATTGTATGTTACCCAAAATACTGATGTATAAAGTAGGAAGACACTGCTCTGGCAAAGAGGAAATCTTGCATAAAATCATAGCTGGGATGTACCCAAAATGGGTTGACTTCTTCTAACGCTTTATTGATTAAAACAAAATTCATCACAGGGTTAGCTAGACAATTTCTCTTAAGAGCTTTTGACACTTCTCCTTTTTAGATGAAGTGCGCACTGGAACCTACCGTCAACTTTTTCATCCTGAGCAACTCATCACTGGCAAGGAAGATGCTGCAAATAATTATGCCCGTGGGCACTATACTATTGGCAAGGAAATCATTGACCTGGTTCTGGACAGGATCCGCAAGCTGGTACCTAGCTTTCGATTTGTGATATTAAAGCATTGAAGAACCAAAGTTTTAATGCCAAATATAGAAAGCAGTCACTGAGGATTCTTTGTGGGTTTTTATTCTCTTTACAGGCTGACCAGTGCACAGGCCTTCAAGGCTTCCTCGTCTTCCATAGCTTTGGTGGTGGCACTGGCTCTGGTTTCACATCTTTGCTGATGGAGCGACTGTCGGTTGACTATGGCAAGAAATCAAAGCTGGAGTTCTCCATCTATCCAGCTCCTCAGGTCTCCACAGCTGTAGTAGAACCCTACAACTCTATCCTGACTACCCACACCACCTTGGAGCACTCTGACTGTGCCTTTATGGTAGATAATGAGGCCATCTATGACATCTGCCGCAGGAACCTGGACATTGAACGTCCTACTTACACTAACCTGAATAGATTGATAGGTCAGATAGTGTCTTCCATCACAGCCTCCCTTAGATTTGATGGTGCCCTAAATGTAGATCTGACAGAGTTCCAAACCAACTTGGTGCCCTATCCCCGTATCCATTTCCCTCTAGCCACTTATGCTCCAGTAATTTCTGCAGAGAAAGCTTACCATGAACAGCTCTCTGTAGCTGAGATCACAAATGCTTGCTTTGAACCAGCCAACCAGATGGTGAAATGTGACCCACGTCATGGCAAATACATGGCTTGCTGCCTGTTGTACCGTGGAGACGTGGTACCCAAAGATGTCAATGCTGCTATTGCCACTATCAAGACAAAGCGTACCATCCAGTTTGTGGACTGGTGCCCAACTGGATTTAAAGTTGGCATCAATTATCAGCCCCCTACGGTGGTGCCTGGAGGTGACTTAGCTAAGGTACAGCGTGCTGTGTGTATGCTGAGTAACACTACAGCCATTGCTGAGGCATGGGCTCGTCTGGATCACAAGTTTGATCTGATGTATGCTAAGCGTGCCTTTGTGCACTGGTATGTGGGTGAGGGTATGGAGGAAGGAGAGTTCTCAGAGGCCCGTGAGGACATGGCTGCCTTGGAAAAAGATTATGAAGAAGTTGGTGTGGACTCAGTTGAAGGAGAGGGTGAAGAGGAAGGAGAGGAATACTAAGGTGCTGCTTTTACAGGGAACTTAGAAAAGTCTACTTCTGTGTGTCATCAGTTAACTAGTGTGTGACAGTCCTATGCTCTAGTGTGCACACGTGCTCTGTACCACAACTGGTTTTGAAAGGATGGGTGGACTAAACTAACTTCTCTGCTGGAGCTGTGAATAAAAACATTCCCTAAACAGTTGAGTCTGCTGTATTATATTTGTAGCTTCCCTTAAAGCAGTTAAGTGCAGAAATCATGCATAACCATACGCTGTATAATTTCTCATCTATAATACCTATTAGTACACATTGAAGTACTTTCCAGTTCAAAGCCATCCACCACCACAAGCCAATGTGCTTTATATCTAGGTTTGTGTTCATGGTTGCTTTTTGACAATATTGTAGTATTAGTGTAAATTCAACTATCTTTATACTTGACCTTCAGGCTGCTGGGGGTTACACATAGGCTTACTTTTCTTTAACAAGTAAAAATACAGGATTGTGGGAGGAAAAATATTTATGGTAACATATGGTGGCTGCTGTTGTTTTTATAATATAAAATGCCATATGTGATCCGTCAAGCCTATGACTGAGGGGGAAGCTTGCATGGTTTTTGTTGGAACATCAAAGGTGTTCTGGATCTATTAACCTAATACTCCTACATTTTTAGGGGCAAATGTAAGGCTTGGCTCCTCTAATTTACATAGCTCTAACTCTGTACTCAAAATTTTGGTTGAATTTCTATAGTTACATTTTTAAAAGGGGATAGTGGAAGGGAAAACCAGTAATGGTTCAGAGCTCTGTACCTACCATTCTGGCTTTTGTTTTCAGGCCTGCTGTTCACTCACTCAGATTTTAAGTGAATAGCTTTCCGAACCCCTATGCTTTCAGCAGAGAAATTAGGCATACTATGCTTGACAGTAAGGGCCAGATCTAAGCCTGCTTTTTTTTTTGAGAATTGGGCCCTCAGTCTCAAGGATTTAATACTAAAACATTTTGAGGACATTAACTTGTCCCACAACAGTATCTGTGTTATTACTGTAGCTCAGTTATATTTACAATTAGTAAATGATTCCCTTTAAGCCAGATTTTGACTTAATGCTAATTGACAATTTAGAAAATACTGACTGGTTTAGCATAGTGGCAGCAGCAGGAGGTCATGCACACATCCCTTTAGTTTGCTTCCTGCTGTAAAGCAGCCTGTCCAAACAGAAGTAGGGAGGTAGCTGCATGTAGGCTGTGTCCTGATACTCATCTGCTTGTTTAAATTTAGAGCAGCTCTCTATGGTGTCCCACATTGTGCTATCCTAATTTGACTGCTGAATCTGTCTGTGCACGTTCATCAAGAGATCAAACCTAAATTTTTATTGGGACTCAGATGACAAGACTTAGCCTTTCATACTTTTAGACACATCATGCGCAGAGAGATCATTAGAGAGACATCCATGCTTGGCAAGGTAGGTCAAGCAAAAGAGGAAGACCAGCAATGAGATGGATCGATATAATAGCTATGGGTGTCACTCTGTCAACAGTGAGCTGCCTGACTGATGATAGAACACAGTTTAGAACAATTATCCAGAGGGTCTCCATGAGTCAATACAGACTCAATGGCACATAACATTTGACATACGAGGGGAAGGGAAATGTGGATGCTGACTGTCTCCTCCCCTCCCCCAATACGAGACTGTCTTGTGCACAGGGCCCTTGTAAGAAAGGGAGAGGACAAAAAAAACATTGTTGTTCCTGTTCAGAATACAGTATTTCACCTCAATCACATACAAACACACAGGCTCTCAAGTACAGAATAAATGATCAAGGGCTAATGATGTGATGGACACAAATGCAACTCATAACCCCTATGAAAATAGTCTTGGTCAGTGTGCTGTTAACTGTGCCAGAATGGTTAATAATTAGTACAACTAATATTTTCTGCCCTATAAATATGACTGCTTTTAGCACTAACAAATATGTGGTGTTTACACATATGCTGCCAAACTAATACAGTTGTTAACTTTCATATGCTAAAGTTTCTTGCAGCAGAGAATGGTGCTTCCCTCTTCTGCAGCTAATCATTTCCTTCTCTCCCCTGGTGTGTTTTCCAAAGGAGATCTTGGTAAGAGTTGTACCTGTATGCTTCCTGCTGATGAGGAAGAGGATCACATTAATGCTGTTTGCTGAAGCTATGTGGGGAGTATAGTTTCAGAGCATGGGACAGCTATATCAATTCTTCTGACATCCCCTCTTCCAACAATGATGTGCTGAAGATAGTAACCTTAAAGTATGTCTTAACACATTTTCTGGGAATCTAGGAGCTAGCTACTGAAAAGAGTAGTTACTCACCTGTAACAGGTGTTCTCCAGGAGCAGCAGGAATCAGTCCTCACATATGGGTGACGTCGGCGCCGACGGAGCCCTCGAGGAGCAATTTCCCCAGCTTTCAAAGAAAGCCTTTGGGAATTGCAGCGCGCATGCGCGGTCCCCTTCCCGCCCAAGGGTGCCATCTTGCTCAGTCTGATGACATAGCTAAAAGACAGCAAAAAAATTAGCAAAAACGAAATGATAGGACTGCAACTCCAAGGGGAGGAGGGAGGGTTGTGAGGACTGATTCCTGCTGCTCCTGGAGAACACCTGTTACAGGTGAGTAACTACTCTTTCTCCAGGACCAAGCAGGAAGTCAGTCCTCACATATGGGACTCCCAAGCTTAAGGCTACCGGAGACCTCAAGCACAAAAATGAGCTCCCTCTAGCTCAGCAGAATAGAAGGAAGGAATCTTCTCTGAAAACGCCCCCGACCGGTAGCCCAACACCAGGGCCGGAGGGTAGGAGTTGCCTAAACCTCAAAGAGATTATGGAGGACTGCCTGACCGAAAGCACTGTCCCTGCGGGACTCCCTCTCCAGGCAGTAATGTGCCGCAAAAGTCTGGCTTGAAGACCAAGTAGCGGCCCGGCAGATGTCTGCTAACGGAACAGAGTGGAGGTGTGCCACTGACGCAGCCTTCACCCTAACACGATGAGCCGTGACTCGACCCTCCAACGAGAGGCTGGCTGCCCCATAAGCCCAGGCGATACAGTCAGCTACCCAGATGGACAAGGTACGCTTGGAGACAGGGAGCCCCAAGTTATTGGGGTCAAAAGAAACGAAGAGCTGAACAGCCCTCCTATGCTCCCGCGTACGGTCAAGGTAGAAGGACAAGGCCCTTCTACAGTCCAGGGTATGCAGGACAATTTCAGCCCGGCTGGAGTGCGGCCTGGGAAAGAAGGTCGGAAGAACCACCTCCTGGTTGAGATGAAAAGGAGAAACCACTTTTGGAAGAAACTTAGGGTGAGTCCGTAAGACCACCCTATTCCTGTAGAACCTAGTGTAAGGAGGATCAGATACTAGGGCCTGCAGTTCACTAACACGCCTAGCAGAGGTAAGGGCTACCAAGAACAAGGTTTTCCAAGAAAGAAAACGAAGAGGGCAGGTAGCCATAGGTTCAAAGGGCGGACAGGTAATCCGCTGCAAGACCACATTCAGATCCCATTCAGGGGCTGGTGGACACAAAGGAGGCTTAAGCAGAAGGCGGCCTCGGAGAAAACGAGCCACCAAAGGGTGGTTGGACAGAGGCCTGCCATCTACCGGTGTGTGATGTGCAGAGAGAGCACTGAGGTGGACTCTTACAGAGTTGGACTTAAGGCCCAGATTGGAGAGGTAAAGCAAATATTGCAAGACCACCGCCACCAAGCAGGAGAAGGGATTCTCAGACTGCTGAGCACACCACACGGAGAAGCGACGCCACTTAAGAGCGTAGGACTTCCGGGTGGAGGGCCGCCTGGAGGCCAAGACGACCTCTTCCACCTCCCGAGGCAGTAGGAGGGGAGTAAGGACTACCCTTTCAGCAGCCAGGCCATCAGATGAAGGGACCGGAGGTTGGGGTGTAGGAGAGACCCGTGGTCTTGTGTCAGGAGATCAGGTTGAAACCCCAGAGGAAGAGGAGTGTCCACCGCCAGCTGCATTAGAAGTGGGAACCAAGGTTGTCTCGGCCACCGGGGAGCCACTAGGATCATCGAGGCTTTGTCTCTGAGAACTTTGAAGAGCGTTCGAGACACCAGCGGCATGGGAGGAAAGGCATACAAGAGGCCTGTGGACCATGGAATCAGAAAAGCATCCGGCGCTACTCTGAGAGGATGCAGTTGTCGAGAGCAGAATCTGGGTAGTTGCCGGTTCAGAGGACTGGCAAACAGATCCAAGGTGGGGAGTCCCCAATTGAGAAAGATCTGCTGAACCACTAATGGATCCAATCTCCACTCGTGTGGTTGGAGGATCCTGCTTAGTTTGTCTGCCAGGTAATTTTCTTGACCTGGGAGATAGACCGCTTTGAGGAGTATGCCGTGGCCGACTGCCCAAGAGCACAGCCGTCGTGCCTCCTGACAGAGAAGGAAGGAGCCTGTGCCTCCTTTGTTCACGTAGAACATTGCTACTTGATTGTCCATCTGGACCAGTACAGACTGGTGAGGTGGGAGAAGGCTCTCAGAGCTAGGCGGATGGCTCTGAGCTTCAGGAAGTTTATCTGCTGCGCAGACTCCCAAGGAGTCCAGAGGCCTTGAGTACATGTCCCTTGGCAATGTGCTCCCCATCCCAGGAGAGAAGCATCGGTTGTTAGTACCTGGGAAGGAGGAGGAGATTGAAAATACACTCCCAGCTCTAGGTTTGGCAGATGAAGCCACCACCGCAGAGAAGAGACCAGCAGGTCCGAGACTTGTACTGAGTCCGTCAGGCTCGCCGTGGCCTGATGCCATTGAGTGCGAAGGCACCACTGGGCAGGTCGCATGTTCAGGCGGGCATTGGGGGTCACATGGACCGTGGAAGCCATATGGCCGAGCAGTCTCAGAAATTGCCTGGCAGAGACCAGGGAATTGCTGCGAAAGTGGCTGGCGAGATTCATGAGCCTGTGGGCCCTGTCCAGAGGCAGGAAGGCCTGCGCCTGAAGAGTGCTTAACCTTGCGCCGATGAATTCGAGATCTTGAGAGGGGAGCAAAGTGGACTTTGTGAAGTTTATGACAAAGCCCAAGTGCTGGAGCAGGGACACAGTGCGATGAGTGACTTCTTGGGAAGACTGGGCCCGGATGAGCCAGTCGTCCAGGTATGGAAACACAAAAAGGCCTTGAAGTCTGAGATAGGCCGCCACCACTGCCAGGCATTTGGTGAAAACCCGTGGGGCGGAGGATAGGCCAAAGGGCAGGACCCTGTACTGGTAATGATTTCCTCCCACAACAAATCTGAGATATTGCCTGTGGTCTGGATGAATAAGGATGTGAGTATAGGCATCCTTTAGATCTAAGGAGCATAGCCAGTCTCCCCGCTGGAGGTAGGGCAGCAGGATTCCAAGGGAAAGCATCTTGAACTTTTCCCTTGCCAGGAACTTGTTGAGGTTTCGCAAGTCCAGGATGGGTCTGAGGCCTCCTGTTCTTTTTGGTATCAGAAAGTACCTGGAATAAAAGCCGTGACCTCTCAGGTGGTGGGGCACCGGTTCCACAGCCTGTTCCTGAAGAAGACTTGCCAACTCCTGAAGGAGTAAGTCCTTGTGCAGAGGGAGTCTTGGAGGCTCCCCTGGAAAGTAGGAGGGAGGTACCTGGTGAAAGTGTAGAAGATAGCCTTTCTGAACTATATGAAGTACCCAGGTATCTGATGTGATAGCTGACCACCTGTGGGCAAAGTGGACCAGCCGGCCTCCTGTGCTGAGAGAAACCAGCTGAGGGGAAGAGGCTATGCTGATGGAGTCAAAAAACCCCACCCTGCTGAGCAGGGGCCGGTGTAGTGGGCTTGGGGGCCTGCTGCCTACGGGACCCATTACCCCGTCCCTTGGCCTGCTGACCCTTTTGGGGAGCTGCTGAGGCCTGATACTGAGGGTAGTATTTATAGGCAGCCGCCTTCCTTGGGTAAAAGGGCTTTTTCCCCGAGCCTTTCTTCTTCTGAGAAGGGGCAGAGGTTTTTTTGGACAGCCTAGTTCTGGTCAGAGTCTCGGTCTCGATTTGTGCAGCCTTTTCAGCCATGGGTTTGCCAAAGAGGTTTTCACCTCTGCAGGGGACATCGACCAACTTGTCCTGGACCCATGGCTCGAGGTCGGATGACTGAAGCCAAGCCTGTCGGTGGGCACCGATGCCGGCTCCGGCTACTCGAGCCGATGCTTCAAAGCCATCGTAGGCTGCCCGAGAGATAAACTTCGAGCACTCTCGAATCCCAGTTGACAAGGCTTGGAACCTCTGCAAAGGTTCCTCGGAGAGACCAGCCGAGAACCCGGCAATTTCCTTTGCCAGATCTCGGAGATACATGCCCATATAGAGCTGGTAGGTCTGGACTCGACAAGCAAGCATAGAGCCCTGGAAACACTTTCTACCGAGGGCATCCAGGCTCTGGGCCTCCCTGCCGGGAGGCACCGAGGAGTGCATTTTTTGACTCTTGAGTCTATGCATGGCCGATTCCACCACCATGGAATGGTGCGGTAGTTATGCCTTTTGGAAGCCGGGGCTCTTGCGGACTCGATAAATGGAATCGACCCGCTTACTTAACACCGGCGCTGACGCCGGGTTCTCCCACAGCGGAAGAAGTCGTTCCAGCATCGGAGGAACCGGTACAGTAAAGGTCTCCTTCGGGGGAGAATCATACTGGAGGGCATCGAGCTCCTCGGCTCCCGCGGGGAATGCCGAGGCCTTGGCCATATCCCGCACGAAATCCGAGAACCGGGTGTCCTCCGGGGGGGACCGTCTCCGAGGTTTGGACTCGGGCGAGTCCGAGGGGGACACACCGAGTCCGAAAACTACCAGGGGACTCTTTGTCCTCCGATTCCCAGTCGGACTCCGCAGAGGAGGATTCGAGTGGCTCCGGTCGGGCGGGCACCGATGCCCTCTGCTCCGATGCCGAAGGAGTCTGCATCGACGACCTCGGTCCCAAACGGGAGGCCGAGGGAGACCGCGACCGAGGATCGACTCGAGCTCAGATGGACTCTAGGATCGGCTCGGTCTCCGGGGTCGACTTGGACGTCGACGTCCCGGTGGCTGGGGCAGACGCATTGGCAAGGCCAGCGATCAATGCCTGCTGCTGGTCCATGAAGGCAGCTAAACTGCTCTCCAAGGCCGTCAACCTGAGTCCAAGCTCAGGAGACCCAGCAGCCCCTGACTCGGGCCCCGACGGCAGCTCCTTCGGAGGCGAGTCCACGAGGACCACAGTACTCACGTGTCCAGGCGACTCCATCTCGAGACGAGGATGTTTCGAAGGCCTCTCCGAGGGCCCGGGACGGCTGTCGGGGCTATGCGACCTGGCCCTCGAGGAACCAGGAGCGTCCGCCGAAGCCGCCCTCGCGGGTTTTTCTTCCTATGATGTTCCCGGGTAGGAGACCCCCGCTCAGAGGAACTCTGACGATGCTCAGGACCGGAGTCCCGGGACGTCGAAGCCTCTGACGAGGTCCGGGCCCGGCCGGACATGGAGTCAGAAGATTCGTTCTTGCTGATGCTGCCGACTCCTCAACGCTTTTGAGGACATTTTGCCACACGGACCACAGATCATCGGGTCATGATCGGGTCCGAGGCAGCAGTCGTGTGTGTCGGTAAGAGACATGAGTTTCTTACAGCGATCACACTTCTTAAACCCGCTGGCAGCCATCGAGGGGGGGGGGGGGGGGGGAAGAAAAGGGCCCCTGCGAGGTCAAAAGACAGGGCTGCCAGTGAAAAGGAAAAAAATGGCGCGAACGCTTGTTACGAAGGACAAAAAAACGAAAAATAAAGAAACGGACCCGATACCGGCGTAGTGGGTCCGGGCGGGAAAAAGGATCCAGCATCGAACTGAAAAAGAATAAATAATAAGAGAGAAAATCAACTTTTTCAGCGGTGAATACAAACAGCGTCTGTAGGGCTCCGCGGAAAAAGAAGACTGAGCAAGATGGCACCCTTGGGCGGGAAGGGGACCGCGCATGCGCGCTGCAATTCCCAAAGGCTTTCTTTGAAAGCTGGGGAAATTGCTCCGTGAGGGCTCCGTCGGCGCCGACGTCACCCATATGTGAGGACTGACTTCCTGCTTGGTCCTGGAGAACCTAGGTTACAGTGCCCCCCCCCCCCCCTCCCGGGGTGTCTTTTACTGTTTTTAGGGCTAATTTACTATTTTGCCATCTTTGGAGTAGGGGGGCAGCAAGTTAACTCCTTTTTGTGCTACTGCACAGTAGCAACAACAGGCAGTGGCTCTGCTCCTCCAACATTTCCCCTGCCCCTTTTAAGCTACATGTGTGTGGAGGAAGAGTGGGGCACCTTTTGGGTGCATATACTTTTATCCTCCCAATCATTTGCACTATTTCAACCTACCCTCCACTCCAACTCCTCGCCTGCTGTCCCTCCCCCTTGCACCTTCACCACCTGTCCTCCAAATCCCTCCCTCCTTCCTTCCCCACACAGGACCTGATTATTTGGTGCCACGGGCTAGAGATGCTAGCCACTGACACTGAGTTTTAACCCTAGATCTTCAATGCTGGTGCTGTACCTCTGCTCTAGCATTGAATATCTAGGTTGCCTGGATTACCACAAAGCTAACAGGCAGGAGCGATATTCAGCTGTTGCCCGGCTAGCTTCTGCAGCAAAAGTTCAGCCAATGTTTCCAGTGCCTGACTTTTGCTGGCTGTTACCTAGTTAACACCATACTTTTGTAGCCCTTCTGCCCATGGGCTTCCATTACCCACAGATAGCAGTGCAGTAAAAGGATGGATTGTGGCTGTGATATGGGTTGTCTGCCCTTCTGCCTGTGGGGATGGGATCCCTACAGGCTGAGGGTTTGGCATGTAGGGGGGGGGGGGGGGGGAGGACCAGCTCTGCCCCTGTGCTAACTTCATCTGGCTGTAATTGCCAGCCTTTATTACCTTCTGTCTGCTAGTGGGGATCTGATTTTCTTGGGGGCAGACGAGGGATCAGTGCACTAATTGCAACATTCTTCTGTGCGTGGGGCATGGGCTTCCCCTGAGTAACCTACTGCTTGCTGAGTCGCAGCTGCCATATTACGTCTGCCTGTGGAAAATCAGATCCCTGTGGGCCAAAGTAGGGGAAACCCTGCTTGCAGCGGCAAAGTGGGGGGGGGGGGGGGGGGGATTTTCTCTTTTTTTTTTTTTTTTGGTGGAGCCAGGTTCTCTGTGACCTGCTCCTATACCCTGGGCAGCCACTTCTACTCTCAACTACAAGGCAGCCTAACTCCCAGGCAGACAGCATGGGCCCACATTTGCTCTAAACCCTAGGTGCCAGGTCTGAGTTTTCAGTTACCACGGTGACTTGGCATCGGGGGTTGTCAAGCCCTGACTCAAGAGCCCGTTTACTAAGCTTCATGACTATAACATGGGTTTGGGATGTATTTTCATACAAATAACGTTCTAGAATCTCCTGTTGACCATGCTGGAAATGGCATGAGAAAAGGGAGCTTGAGAATATGAAACCCCTCCCACCTGCAAACATGCACATTGTGGGCACAAAGCAAAATGGCCTAAACTGGAGAACGAACCCAGTCTCGCAAGTGATGCTTGGAGGGAACAAAATCAAGCTATCTCTACTGTTGCAAATTCAGATTGAAACAAAGCTTCTGGCAAACAAAAGAGGAATCACTGATTTCAAAGTGGGTTTCACCTGGATTTCTAGATTCATGAAAAGACATGGATTTTCAGTGAGAATGAGAACCACCATAGGTCAGTGACTTCTGGATGACTGGGAGCAAAAGGATAAACATCTTCAGAGATTTCTTTGGAGACAAATTCACAGACATGGTGTCTCTGCAATGGATGAGGTTCCAATGTCTTTCAACAGCGGGACCAATGGAGCTGCTTCAGGTATGAAAACTATAGCCATTACAACCACTGGGCATGAGAGGGCCGGATGTACTGCGAGTGTGGTGAAATCAGGGCCGGCCCGTCCATTGTGCAAGAATGCTGTTCGCACAGGGCCCCCCACTAACAATATCCCGCATTGAATACCGACAGGCAGGGTGGCTTTAGAGGGAGCCGGAGAGGCCCTGGTTCACCTCTAACAGCTGCCAAAATGAAAAGTGTGTCTCCTTTTTTTTTTTTCTTCACTTTGGCAGCTGTACTGTAGCTGTCGTGCTGAGTGCCGGGAAACAGAAAGTCCCCTTTGACCTCAGCACCATAAACTACAGTACAACTGTTGACGTGAAGGAAAAAGATGCTCTTCACTTCAGCAGCTGTTTAGAGGTGAGCTGGGGCTTCCTCTAAAGCATTTTAGACAGGCGTGGGGCTCTTCGAGAGGAGAGGAAGAGCTAGGACTGGAAATGGGCTCATAGGGGGTCTTGATTTGGAAATGGGCTGAGTGGGTGGAGCAAGGACTGGAAATAGCTGATGGGGAAGGGTGATTGGACTGGAAATTCTGTGGGGGGGGGTCTTGGACTGGAAATGGGCTGATGGTGGGGCTAGGAAAGAACTGGAAATGGGCTCATGGGGAGGGGCTTGGATTGGAAATGGGCTGATATGGGGACTAGAAAGGAGCGGATGCTGGGTGAGGCTGGCACTAGAAGGGAGCTGATGTTGGGGGAGGACTAGAATGGGATGGGGCTGGGAGAGTGAAATGGAGAGGGGAAAATATTTTGTGTGGGAGGGAAGAAAAATCAATGGGCTGGGTATTGGGAGAGTAAGTGGAGATTGAGGATGGAGGGGTAAAACTTGAGTGGATGAAAAGGAATAAAGAAAGAGATGGAGGAAAGAGCAAAATAAGAAAGATCAGTATGTTAAAG
This sequence comes from Ichthyophis bannanicus, assembly GCA_033557465.1. NCBI lineage: Eukaryota > Metazoa > Chordata > Amphibia > Gymnophiona > Ichthyophiidae > Ichthyophis > Ichthyophis bannanicus. The sequence goes on along the minus strand of CM066033.1, from coordinate 651,590,567 downwards.
CAGATGAAGAGAGAGAATGGGAAAAAAATTAGAAGAGAGAAGAGGACAAATGGAGAGTTAGCAGAAGACAAGAAGAAACCAGAAGAAGGTGATTCGAGCAATTGCAACTGAAAAATAAAATGCACAAACAACAAACGATAGAAAAATACTTTTTTATTTTGAATTTATTAACAGGTCTATGTCAGCTCTGGGAAATGTGCATCTTTAACGTCTGCATTTTGTTTAGTACAAGAGGAAATTAAAGTTTTATTTTTGCAGTGGTGTTGTACATTGCAGGTTTGGCTTTTGGGATTCCCAGTTTAATTATTGTCTTCCTATTTCTAAATTGTGATCCCTTGTTGTTTGTTTGGTGATGGTCTATGTTCTGCATGTGTAATGAGCTGAGGTATTCTATTTATGTAGTTTCTATTTGACAGTGTCACTCGTTCTCTTTCCCCAGTAGCAGATGTATTGGTATTCGCTGGGATGTATTGGTTTAATATTTTCAATGTTGCCTTTTGATAGGTAGGGTATGGTGCTTTGAGTCCTGGTAGTACTATTATGATATGGTGGGTTTGCTATGGGTTCTAAATGGGCAGTGTTTGTTGTAGTTCCTAATGTACCTGGCGGTTGCCACTGGAGTATAGTAATGTAGAAATCTGGTAGTCTTTCTTTACCCATACACTCATTAAGAGGCATGTTTACTAAACGTTAGTGCATGTTAACATTATGCAAATGAGGACCCACACTGTCACCGCAAATGGCCTTGGGCCACCCCTTGGGTGAAATTACAGCCAATGGTAGTTGTCCAAGAGTTACCATGCCCATGAAAATCTACCCACCGGTGTGGTTGTCCATTGTAATGGGAAGTGATGGCTGGATAGTGACCTTATGAAAGTATGGGTTGATAAATGTTATAGTGCCAGGCAGGAGGGCTTCTTTTCTAAGAAGTTCTTACTAATTTTTGAGGCTAATGCTGCTCACAAAGAAAAAAATGTACAAAATTATATCAACTCTGCTAGTGCCCACATAGCTGTAACACCTGGCAGTCCTACCTGCAAGCTCCAGCTGATAGATATAGTGGTTGGTGAATCCCAGTCTGCATCCATTCGTCCCACTCTCTTCTCATGAATGTCTTGATGTCTTGGGACAAATGGATGCAGACTGGGATTCACCACTTCACATCATCAAGAAGACTGAAGCACGTGCACTTTTCAGAAGTCTGCAAGTGTGGGGGGGGGGGGGTCTTCTGCTTGGGGTTAAATAACACCACAAACCATCCACAACGACTTCAAAAAGGCTGGGATTGTCTACCAACAGAATAAGACACATTTTGGATTAAGGTGAAGATGCCAATAACAGTGACTATGACATTACTTCAGAAATCACAGAAGAGCGCCTGCAGTTGGTTCTTAGTTACTTCAACGATGACAATGAGGAGGGAACTGACTTTGAAGGGTTCAAGGAGTCTGATGAGTGAACTGGAATTGACATAGTCTAGTCTCATTGAAATTCAGCAGTTCAGAAATAAGTTATTAAGGAATTAAAAATGACTGGGTTTCTTTTTGAGTTGTGTTCATACCTATATAATATATGGGGGGCAGGTTGAATGTACAAAAGAAAAAGCAAATATATGCATGAAAATACAGTACTTGTGTAAGGCACCATGCTAGAGGCAGGGATTAAGGACAGCTTTCCCCTCTCAATTTAGCATGGCTCACCATGTTTAAAACCATTATTGGGTGCAACTACTGTCCTACAGTGTGTTGGTGGAGTTGCTCCCAGCTAAGTGCTGTTAGGGTGGGCTTTTAAAGCCTGTACTAAGGGGAATGGCTGGCTACAAGTGAAAACGATTTGAAATATTTGCTTCTCAAGATCAAGGACTATAGTTTTAAAATGGGTCTGCACCTTAATGTTAAGAAGACAAAGATCCTGACAACTGGTAAAATCATAAGTTCATCATTGATGGAGAAGAAATTTGAAATAGTTGACAGCTTTAACTAACTTGGATCAACAATCAATAAAGAAAGGACTAGCAGTCAAGAAATCCGACAATGTATTGCTCTTGGTAGAATGGCTGGCTATGAAGGACCTAGACAAGACCCTCAAGAGTAGAGATGTCTGTCTCCATCCAAAGATTTGACTTGTCCAGGCCATAGTAGTTTCAATAACATCATCTGGATGCAAAAGTTGGACAGTGAAAAAGATAGACAGGAAGACAACTGATGCCCTTGAATTATGGTGCTGGTGACAAATACTGTGTATACCACGGACTGTTTGAAGAACAAACCAGTTGGTACTAAAGGAGATCAAACCTAAGCTTTCCTTAAAAGCTCAGATGACAAGACTTTGACATTCATACTTTTGATACATCATGAGAAGAGAGAGATCGTTAGAGAAAGACATCATGGATGGCAAGGTAGAAGGTCACTGAAAAGAGGAAGACCAGCAATGAGATGGATCCATTTACAATAACAGCAGCTATGGATACCACTCTATCAACAATCAGCTGCTTGGCTGAAGACTGAACAAAGTTTAGGTCAACTATCCAGAGGGTTGCCAGGAGTCAACACGGACTCAATGGCACGTAGCAATAACAACAAGGGGAATGGCATGCCCATGCCCCTAAATGTGCTAGTGGGCAGTGTAGGATTTTTAGTACAGGTTATTGTGCTGTGTTTAGCATGGCGCTGCTTAATGCATCCTTACCGTGCTACTTAAACACACTCCTTAATTCTCTAGTGCCTCAGGGATATACCTTCTATACCTGAATGTAACTCACGTTGAGCTACTATTGATTAGGTGTGAGTTAAATCCAAATAAACAAATGAAATGATAGAAAACGTGCTCCTTCAATGCCATAGTCGGGTTTTTTGTTCCCCAGATGGGTTGGCATCACCACATATGCTGCTGACTCTGAGGACTGTGAGTGCCTATCAATCAACCCTGCTGCCCAGCTTCTCACTTCAGGCTCATGGCAAATGAGGGAAATATTCGAGTAACTCAAGATACCAACCCTTACTCATATCCTAACTGAGCTGGAAGATGGAGAAAAGATGAATTGCTGCCCTAAAAGGGATGACTGTCACCTATTGCATGAACTGGTGAAAAACGGATTTACTTCCACAACAAAACAAAAAAATGGAGCTTATTCAGTAAAGGTTTGTGCCAGTTTTAGCCCCATTGAAACTGCTGGACTGTTTTCCAAGGTACAGGTTTTGCATTGAAGCAAATCTGGCAAAATGTAATAATGAGTTGCTTAGGATGACAAAAGGTTCCATCCAGTTTATCCACTACCTAATCACCATATAGCGCCTCCTAAGTGCTATGCCAAAACCATCTTGTTTTCAGACTGAAGAATATGAAAAAAAGTGTGTAAGTCTTCTTGCTAGGACCGCCAACTATGGTTTAATGATGTAAAAAAAAAACCGTAATATATTTGTAGTAACTAGAAAACAAATTATTTGACGTCTTGGTTTCTCTATAATTTTGTCCATTGTCCAGGAGCAGCATGGGTATGAAGAAAGATGCAAGGTACCAGTGTTACAAAGCAGGTTGGCCAGCACAGCTGAGCTGAATGTATGTCTCTGATTATGGACTGGTCCAAGAAATAATGCACAGTAAAGGTATAAAAAGAAATAAGTTTAAGTTGCACACCAAAAGCCCTCCACTATGTTATCCGAGTCTGATGAAGCGCTATCTTCCTATATCTCTCTGCTCTGGATGCAGTGTCTTCTCCCATTCCATGCCCTGCGAGACATACTGTACCTCAACTCTGGCTGTCCTCAAAAACCCACTACCTACGTTCCTGTGTCTGCTCAGCTGAATACCTTTGGCTGAATCACATACCCTTGCTGACCACCTACATTTCAAATTCATGCTAATCTCATTCCAATCAGCCATAGCACTTGCCAAGCAAGAGTACAGTGTCCATCTGACTAACTCTGTTGCCTCTGACCCTTGCCATCTCTCTGCCATGCTCAACTCTCTCCTTAAGGTTCCTCTCCCCCTCCCCAAATCCCACTTTCACTTTCTGCCTAGACTTTGGCTGACTATTTCCATGCCAAAGTCCAAAAGATTAGCCTTGATTTCTCCACAGGTTCAACCCCCCCCCCCCCCATTCAAGTCCAAATCCTTTCCTCACCTTCTGTCACCCTTTCTTCCTTTTCTGAAATCACTGAGGAGGAAACTGCAAAACGTCTCTCCTCCAAATGGACTATCTGCTCCTGAGATACCATTCCCACCCATCTACTAAGCTCTACTTCTTCTGCCCTCATCTCTTCCATCTGTCATATCCTTAATCTATCACTTTCCATTGCAACTGTTCCTGTAGCCTTCAAACATGCTCTGGTCATACTTCTCCTAAAAAAAAAACCCTCACTAGGGCCCCTTTGCTTCAAAACTATTTAAGCAAGCAGTTCACCACCACTGTCTTGACTTTCTGTCCTCTCAAGCCCTTCTGGATCCACTGCAGGTTGTCTGTCATACTCTACATTTCACATAAATGGCTCTTGCCAAATTCTCCAGCAACTTGTTCCTCAACAAATCCAAGGGCCTTTATTCAATCCTCATCCTTCTTGACCTTTCTGTTGCTTTTGACACTGTTAATCACCTACTCCTCGATACCTTTTCCTTGCTTGGATTTAGGGGATCTGTTTTGTCCTGATTTTCTTCTTATCTCTCCCAAAGGTTAAAGACTTACATCAAACTTGGGTGTTGAAAAATACCATCTTGGAAGTCCAGACCAGCTGTATTCCATGCTTTAAGAAAAATGGAAGGAAGTCCAAAAAACTGCCAGCATGGTTTAAAGTTGAGGTCAGAGAGGCTGTTGCCAAAAAAAGCATCTTTCAGGAAATGAAAAAAAGAGCCAAATGATGAAAACTGGAAACAGCACAAGTAATGGCAAGGTAAATGCAAGGCATTGATAAGGCAGGCAAAGGGAGAATTTGAGAAGAAGCTTGCTGCAGAAGCAAAAAGGCACAATAAAGGCTTTTTCAAGTACATTTGTAGCAAAAAACCTGTGAGCGAGTCAGTTGGTCCATTAGATGATAGAGGGGTTAAAGGGGCACTAAGAGGCGACAAGGCGATAGCGGAGAGACTGAATGAATTCTTTGCTTCGGTCTTTACTGAGGAAGATGTAGGGATGTTACTCATGACTGAAGTGGTATTTAAAGATGCGGAAGAATTGAAAGAAATATCGATACATCAGGAAGACGAAGAGTAGCAAATCATTTCGACCGGATGATATACATCCAAGGCTGTTGAAAGAATTGAAATATGAGATTGCAGATCTGCTATTAGTAATTTGTGCACTATCATTAAAATCATCTGTAATACCTGAAGATTGAAGGATGGCCAACGTAACGCCAATTTTTAAAAAGGGTTCCAGGGGTGATCCAGGAAACTACAGACCGTTGAACCTGACGTCAGAACCAGGAAAAATGGTAGAAACCATCATAAAGAACAAAATTGCTGAACATGTAGATAGTCATGGCTTAATGGGAGACAGCCAACATGGCTTTAGACAAGGAAGATCTTGTCTTACTAATCTGTTATGAAGGTGTGAATAAGCAGGTAGACAAAGGTGAGTCGGTTAATATAGTGTATTTGGACTTTTAGAAAGCTTTTGACAAGGTCCCTCATCAGAGACTTTTGGCAAAACTAGAGAGTCATGGGATAGGAGGCAGTGTACTATTGTGGATCAGGAACTGGTTAAAAGATAGAAAGAAGAGGGTAGGGATAAATGGCTAATTTTCCCAATAGAGAAAGGTGAATAGTGGTGCACCCCAGAGATTTGTGTGGGGTCTGCTGCTTTTTGACATATTCATAAATGACCTGGAAAAGGGAATAATGAGTGAGGTTATCTAATTTGCAGATGACACAAAATTATTTAAAGTTGTTAACATATGAGGATTGTGGAAAATTGCAAGAGGATCTTGATAGATTGGAAGACTGGGCATCAAAATCGCAGGTGAAATTTAATGTGGCCAAGTGCAAAGTTATGTACCTAGGGAAGAGCAACCCAAACTATGGTTACATGATGCAAGGTTCTACATTAGGAATCACCACCCAGGAAAAAGATTTAGGCGTCATTATGAACAACATGTTAAAACCCTCCGCCCAGTGTGCAGTGGCAGCCAAGAGAGCAAATAGAATGCTAGGTATCATAAGGAATGGAAAATAAAACAAATGATATTATAATGCCTCTGTATCATTCCATGGTGCGACTGCACCTTGAATATTGTGTTCAGTTCTGGTCACCGTATATTAAAAGATATACCATTATTAGAAAAGGTTCAGAGAAGAGCCACCAAAATGGTAAAGGGGATGGAAGGCTCTTTAACCTGGAAAAAAGACGGCTGAGGGGAGATTTGATAGAAGTCTATAAATTAATGAACGGAGTGGAACAGGTAAACGTAGATCGATTGTTTACATCATCAGAATATAGAAAGACTAGGGGACATGCAATGAAGCTACAGGGTAAACTATTTAAGACGAATAAGAGAAAATAGATTTTCACTCAACGTGTAATCAAACTCTGGAATTTGTTGCCAGAGGATGTAGTAATGGCTGTTAGTGTAGCTGAGTTTAAAAAAGGTTTGGACAAGTTCCTGGAGGAAAGGTCCATAAACCATTTTTAAAAAGGGACCCAGGATATCAATGCTTGACCCAATACAAGCATTATGGAACCTGTGTCTTTTGGGGAAACTGCTAGGTATGTATGACCTAGATTGGTCACTGTTGGAAACAAGATATGTCATACTGGGTCAGACCAAGGTCCATCAAGCCCAGTATCCTATGTTCTTATCACTCATTTACTGTATGTTCTGGTGATCCTCCTCTATTGCCATTCCACTTTCAGTTGGTATACCTCAAGGCTCTATCTTGGAACCTCTACTTTTCTCTTTCTACACACCAGTCTCTTGGTGCATTTATTTCCTTCCATGGTTTTCAGTACCATCTTTATGCTGCCTGGCTGTCTCACAACCATCTGAAATTGAACATGGCCAAAACTGAGCAAATACATCCCTATCTTCCCCCTAAACCCACTTCCTCCGTTCTCTATTTCTGTGGATGACACTACACTACTCCCCATTTCCTCAGCTCACAACCTTGGGGTCATCTTTGACTCTACCTTCCCTTTCTCTGGGCACATCCAACAGACAGCTAAAACCTGTCGCTTCGTTCTCTATAATATCAGCAAAATGCATCCCTTCCTTTCTACTCACACTACTAGGACCCGTAACCACTCACTAGTCGCCTCCCACCTTGATTATTGTAACCTGCTCCTCACTGGTCTCCCTCTGAATCATCTCTCTCCCCTTTAGTCTGTTGAAAACTGAGCTGCATGGTTTATCTTCCTCCAGTGCTGCTATGCTCATGTAAAGCATAGTTACTCACCTGTAACAGGTGATCTCCGGGAACAGCAGGAATTTAGTCTTCACATACGGGTACCGATGGAGCCTGCGCGGGAATGCTCCCCAGCGTCCAATTAGGAATCTTTTGGGAGCATCCCACAGCGCCTGCGTGCTGCCTTCCCGCCTTTCCCAACTGTCTCTCTCCAGTTGAGTTTAAAGCTGAGACAAAGAGAGAGAAAGAGAAAAAGATAGAGAGATACAACTCCTAGGGGAGGAGGGTGGGTTGTGAAGACTAAATTCCTGCTGTTCCCGGAGATCACCTGTTACAGGTGAGTAACCATGCTATCTCCAGGAACAAGCAGGAATATAGTCTTCACATATGGGGACTCCCTAGCTTTAGATGCCAGGGAGAGACCCCAGAAGTTGTGTGTCCCTGGGACAGGGCTCCACTCCCCCCCCCCCCCAATGGATCTCTGGCATCCAACCTGGGATGGCGGGTAGGAGTTGATTAGGTATGGAACAGGTGTTGGAGTACAGCCTGACCAAACAAGGCATCCTGGCGGGAGTCCTTGTCCAAGTAGCAGGGCTCTGAAGGTATGAACCGAGGCCCAAGTGACTGCTCGACAGATGTCGTTGATAGACACAGAGTGCAGATGAGCCATTGAAGCTGCCATGGCTCTCACATTGTGAGCAGTGACATGGCCCTCCAGAGGAAGGTTCTTACTCTGATAGGCAAAGGAAATGCACTGTGCAATCCAGTTGGACAGTGTTCTCTTGGAGACTGGAAGTCCCAAATGAGAAGGATCAAAAGCAACAAAGAGTTGAGAGGACTTTCTATGTTGCTGTGTTCTTTGCAAGTAAAAGGCTAAAGCTCTTTTACAGTCTAAAGTATGAAGATTCATTTCTGCATTTGATGCATGAGGTCTTGGAAAGAACACAGGCAGGTAGACCGCTTGTTTAGATGAAAAGGCGAGAACACCTTTTGGCATAAAGTGTGGATGAGTCCTAACGACTACTTTGTCATGATGAAACCTTGTATAACGTGGATCAGCCACTAGTGCTTGCAATTCACTGATGCGACGTGCAGAAGTGATTGCAATAAGAAAGATAGATAACTTTCCAAGAAAGGAATTTTAAAGAGGTAGTAGCTAAGGGTTCGAAAGGTGGCTTCATGAGCTGACCAAGAACCAGGTTTAAGTCCCATGCCACCGGTGGTGGCCTAATGGGAGGCTTAGTTAGAAGAAGGCCTCTCATAAATCTTGCTATAAGAGGATGGGAGGAGATAGGTTGTCCATTCAGAGGCTTGAAGGAAGCTGCAATAGCACTCAAATGGACCCTTACTGAGTTAGTCTTAAGTCCTGCATTAGATAAATGAAGGAGATACTCAAGTAATGATTCCAGAGGTATCACTAAGGGGTTAAGACCCTTTTGCGAACACCATATGGTAAACCTTTTCCACTTGAAAGCATAAGAGCGTCTAGTGGAAGGTTTCCTGGAAGCATAAAGGATATCCTCTACTTGCTGAGGAAGATTAAGATCATGAAGATCTAGGTCCTCAGCAACCAAGCTCTGAGATGCAGAGATTGGGGATTGGGATGCCATAACCTTCCGTCTTCCTGTGACAGGAGATCTGGAACAGACCCTAACTCCAGGGAGGGGGCTTGAGAGAGATGTAGAAGCAGGGGGTACCACACTTGCCGTGGCCAATGTGGAGCTATGAGAATCATTCACCCCCTGTTTCTCTTAAGCTTGTACAGGGTTTTGGGAATTAGGGGAATGGGTGGAAAGGCATAAAGGAAGTCTTGACCCCAGTGAAGGAGGAAGGCATCCATGGCCTGAGAACCCTGAGCCAGAATTCTGGAACAGAACTGGGGAAGTTTGGCATTCAATGGACTTGCAAAGAGGTCTATGTCCGGGGTTCCCCAAATTTGAAAAATCTTGGTCACCTGGTCCGCATGTAGAGACCATTCGTGTGGAAGCAGAACTCAACTGAGTGTCTGCCCAAGAGTTTTGTATGCCTGGAAGATAAACTGCTAGGAGGTGAATCTGATGCTCTCTGGCGAGGGCCCATAGTCACAAAGCTTCGTTGCAAAGCAACAGAGAGCCTGTTCCCCCCTGCTTGTTCACGTAGAACATGGCTACCCGATTGTCCGTATGAATGAGGACTGTCTTGAAGCTGAGCAGGGTGTGGAACACTCGAAGAGCAAGGAAGATTGCTCTGAGCTCTAAGAGACTGATATGTAGATGAGTCTCCTGTGGAGTCCAGGTTCCCTGGGTGGAGAGGTCTTGTAGATGAGCTCCCCAACCCATTAGTGAAGCATCTGTTGTGAGAGTTGCCTGGGGTAAGGGTTGTTGAAAAGGGGACCCCAGCAACAGGTTCTGAGGGGACTGCCACCATTGGAGGGACAAAATAAGTCAATTTGTGTTTGCTATTTTGTCTGACAGGCACCCTGATGCCTGAGTCCATTGGGTGGAAAAAGTCAACTGAGCTGCTCTCATATGGAGGCGAGCATAAGGAGCCACATGCACGGTGGATGCCATGTGGCCTAGTAGTTGTAGCATTTCTCGGGCAGTGAGAAGAGGTTTTAGCACTGCTTGAGAAGCTAACTGCACCATGTGAAGGCAACGGGTCTGGGGGAGATAGGCCCTTGCCTTTTTGGTATCCAGCAAAGCTCCTATGAACTCTAGATACTGAGTGGGAGTTAGACTGGATTTTGGGATGTTTATGACCAGACCCAAATACTGAAGGATACGCATTGTGCAAGATAGAGAAATCCTGGCCATTGACTCTGATGGGGCTCGAATGAGCCAGTCGTCTAAGTAGGGGAAGACGAATATGTCTAGAGAGCGGAGAAATGCTGCTACCACAGCCATGCATTTCGTGAGCACTCTTGGAGCTGAGGCCAGGCCAAAAGGAAGCACCCTGTATTGGTAGTGCTTTCCTTGGAAAAGGAACTGAAGGAACTTTCTGTGAGTTGGATGGATGAGAACATGGGTGTATGCATCCTTGAGATCTAGAGAACAAAGCCAATCCTGACTGAAGGTATGGCAGCATAATTCCTAGAGAAATCATTTTGAATTTCTCCTTGAACAGGAATTTGTTCAATTCCCTGAGGTCCAAAATAGGTCTGTATCCTCCTGTTTTCTTTGGGATAAGGAAATAGGGGGAGTAAAACCCTGTACCCTGTTGATGAATGGGTACTTCTTCTATTGCCCCATTTGGCTAGAAGTATAGTGACCTCTTGATCTAACAGGTTGATGAGAGAGGTCTGAGAATTGAACTGTCCTACCATTGTGGGAGGGGGCATGCACAGAAAGTGCAGCTTGTACCCCTCTCTTATAATGGAGAGTGTCCAATGCTCTGCTGTTATCTGCTCCCACCTGGGGGCAAAGTGACATAACCTTCCTGGAATGGTGGAAGGCTCTGGTCCATTGAGGGCCAGGAAGGCTAGGTTCTCTAGATGAAAGTCAAAGGCCTTGTGGAGGCTGAGACGTTTGAGGCTTGGCAGTCTTTACTTTCCTTTGTTTAGGTGGTTGCTGACCCTTTCGAACAAGCTGACCTGCAGAACGTCCCTGTTGGGAATAAGAGGGATAAAACCTCTTCTTTTTCGAGAAGAAAGGCTTCTTGAAAGATTTATTTCTGGCAGGATCAGCTGTGCCTTTGGATAGCCTATCCAAAGTAGAGTTGTCAGCATCCATCTCATTTGGCTTTTTCTTGCCAATTCTTGCCGAATAGATTCTCACCTGTATAAGGGATATTTCCCAGTTTGTCCTGCACCCAGAGCTCCAAATCGGATGCTTGGAGCCAGGCAATTCTTCGTGCACCTATGGCAGAGGTTCTGCTTATGCACTCAAAACAGTCAAAAGCTGCACGATTGACAAACTTTGTAACATCCTGGGTATGTTTAACCAGTGTGAGAAAATCCTGCCTTCTGTCCTCTGGAAGAAGAGGGCTCAAAACCTCTAAATCTCGTGTGACCTCTTTAAGGAACATTCCCATATATAAAATATAGGAACTGATCCTGGCAGAAAGCATGGAAGCCTGGAAGGTACGACGTCCAAAGGCATCCAAGGTCCTACACTCACGTCCTGGAGGATTAGAGGCATGCCTATTTGAACTTCTGATCCTTCTCATAGCTGACTCCACCACAATGGAGTAGTGGGGAAGCTGAGTTTTTTTGGAAGCCAGGACAAGGAGGGACTCGATACATAGTATCCAGTCTGCGAGAGTGAGGAGAGGTGGTAAGAGATGTCTCCCACATTCTCAACATGAGATCATGTAAAATCTCATGGATAGGTAAGGTAGCCGCCTCCTTAGAAGCTTTGGGATATTGTAAAATCTCCAACTCCTTAGCTCTGGGTTCTGTTTCAGGAGTCACAGTAATGGACAACCCATGAGCCACCTCCCTGATGATTTCCTGAAAGGAAATATCTTCTGGAGGAGACATCCTATGCTTAGGAGAGGAAGGCTCCTCTGGGAGAAGTATCCCGGTACTGGCAGAGCTATCAGAATCCTCGGTGTCCTCCGAGGATTCGAAGTACCATCTGTCGGGATGCTCTTGAAGAGCCTGATACCTGTACTGACCGAAGTCGGTACTGGGGGTAATCGGTACCGGAAAGCATCGCATGACTGGGTGCCGGCAAAGCCGATACTGATGTCGATGCTACTGGTACCGACACCCATTGAACCGTCTGACGCAGTTCCAAGGGCGTTGATGCTGCAAGGAGAGCCGCCAGACTGCATTCAATAGCCAGGAACCTCTGGTCTATCGCCGATGCCTGGGTGTCGGTACCAGATGCAACCGGTACCCCAGAGCATGGCACCAGTAGTTCTGTCGAGGTCGAGGCCTCAAGAACATCCTGGAGCTCCGATGATGCTTTGGAAGCCGAAGCCTCCCGTCAGGGCAATTTTGCCGGTATGGAACCCTCAAGGGCAACGCCAGAGGCATCTCGATGCTTGGAAGGAGATCTACCCTTTGAGGACCGGCTGTACTTATGTTTAGTTACCTGAGATCCATGGGAGGAAGATGAAGCCCTGGAAGACATCGATGGGACAAAGGGAGGAGCGGAACTCTTGCAGATCAAAGGAGGAACAAACGGAGCAAGAGAGGTAGGTTTGAACCAGACTGCTTTATTGACAAGTGGTCCCTACGCGTTTCGGCTTACGCCTTCTTCGGGGGACATACAGCTACCATAAAACAAATAAATAAATCAATAAACAATGTTAAAATAAAATTGAAAAAGCAATGTGTACATTAATAATACATCATAAATAAGAAAATTAAAAGGATAAATTAAAAATAATAAATTAGAGAATGCTAAGAGACAACAGAAGGGCCGAGACAGAAAACAGAAACAGTTATTTCCAACGTTAAGGACTATACAGTTGAATTAAAATTGATATGCAATATACATATAAAGATACAATAATAATAATAACAGTGATGATAAAAAACAGTGATGATAAAAAAAAGTCATGTATATATTACCCAGACCAAAGAGGAGACAAATTAAAATAATTACAATAATTAAACAGCCCAAAGGGATTAACAATGAGATATGTGAAATAAATCATGGATGAAAATAATAAATAAATATATTAAAGATAAAAAATAATAATAAGTAATAATAAAAAGTGAAGAATAATAATTAATAAAAGATAAATGATAAAAAACAGTAAATAAGAAATAGATAATAATAAAAATGAAATTAAAAAATAAAATTAAAAAATATAAAAAGTAGTACAAGTAAACTCATACATGTAAAAACCTACCAGTGCTGTGTCAAATGGATTGTCTCATTAAGACAGTTTTTTCGAGTCACTATATGACAGCTAAAAAAGACAAAAGCTAAAAACTTAGAACCAATATATAATGTTATGTAGGACAAATAAATAATAATCCAATGTTAAACAATGTACAAAAATAAAATATAGAAGCAAATGAATTAAAAGAGTATGAATTACAACATATTATTACTTATGAGGGAAACTAATAATGGTGGTGAGTAAAATGTGTATATAAGGGATAAAAGGCTATAAATCATGTATGCTTGCTAAGTAGGTTAAAAAAAGCCTTTTTCTGTAAAATACTCTCAAGTAGGCTGCATCCTAAGATCAGATGGGTCACAAGTTGGACATCTCTGGCCTAACAAAAACGAAGCCTGCTCCCCCCAGATAGTCACATTTAGTTGCTTTCCAGCCTACATTAACTCTTAGTTGTCTGAAAAGTAACACTTTGCTTTTACTTTTTTCTTCTCTTTGACTTTTTATCAATTTTTAGAAGGGGTTCTCAACCCAGTCCTTGGGACATATCTAGTCAGTCAGGTTTTATGGATATCCACAATGAATATGCATGAGAGATTTGCATGCACTGCCCTTATTTTATGCAAATCTCTGTCATACATAGTTATTGTGGATATGCTGAAAACCTGACTGTGTTGCAAAGACTGGATAGAGAATCTTGGTCCATGGGGATATACTTACCTTCTTGCCCCCCCCCCCCCTTTACACATCCCTATCCTTATTCAAGTCATTCTCAATATTCTCCCACTAGCCAGCTTCCATAAGCTCTTCTCCAAGCCAACTTTCTCACTGGTTAAGAGATGAAAAGGCTTCTGGGAAAAGTAATTGATTGTTTGTTTATCAGTTATTGTGTTTTCAGCTCCAAGTAAATCTCTGAGCTTGAGCTGTATGGTGCCTGAAATCCTTCACCATTTACACGAATCATGCAAGAGGCTGAACATGGTGCTTCAAACTTGCTTTGAGTCACCTGGTACTAAATAAAAACTGACCATTACTTCAGAGGTAGTGCTGGCAGCAGGCCTTTGGTTAAGATATGGTGGATAGTGTATACTGGAGGGAGGGAGAAACAGGGTGTTAAGGTCCACGCAAGCTGCCACTGACTCTATAATGAAGAATGGTGCCTAAAGCTTCCCTTTGTATTAATGGAGGATTAGGTGCTTTAGATAAAGAACAGCAATTGGAATGAAAATCAGATTCTGCATTCAGTTCTGGCCTAACCTGTGATACAGGATTGATGCAATAAATGGACTGAAACAGGGCTATAACTCTTAAGAAGTTAAAACTACAGACCGGTGAGCCTCACGTCAGTACCGGGGAAAAATGGTAACCATCATAAAGAATAAAATTACTCAGCATGTAGATAGTCATGGCCTAAAGGGAGACAGCCAACATGGCTTTAGACAAGGAAGATCTTGTCTTACTAATCTGTTATGTTTTTTTGAAAGTGTGAATAAACAGGTGGACAAAGGTGAGTCGGTTGATATCGTGTATCTGGACTTTCAGAAAGCCTTTGACAAGGTCCCTCATCAGAGACATTTGGCCAAACTAAAGAGTCATGGGATAGGAGGTAGTGTACTACTGTGGATCAAGAACTGGTTAAAAGATAGAAAGCAGAGGGTAGGGCTAAATGGCCAATTTTCCCAATGGAGAAAGGTGAATAGTGGTTTACCCCAGGGATCTGTGCTGGGTCCGCTGCTTTTTGACATATTCATAAATGACCTGGAAAGTGGAATAACAAGTGAGGTTATCAAATTTGCAGATGACACAAAACTATTTAAAGTTGTTAAAACCCAAGAGTATTTGGAAAATTGCAAGAGGATCTTGATAAATTAGAAGACTGGGCATCAAAATGGCAGATGAAATTTAATGTGGACAAGTGCAAAGTTATGCACCTAGGGAAGAACAACCCAAACTAGGGTTACACAATGCAAGGTTCCACATTAGGAACCACCACCCAGGAAAAAGAGTTAGGCGTCATTGTGGATAACATGTTAAAACTCTCGGCCCAGTGTGCAGTGGCGGCCAAGAGAGCAAATAGAATGCTAGGTATCATAAGGAAAGGAATGGACAATAAAACAAAAGATATTATAATGCCTCTATATCGTTCCATGGTGAGACCGCACCTTGAATATTGTGTGCAATTCTGGTCGCCATATCTTAAAAAGGATATGGAGTTATTAGAAAAGGTTCAGAGAAGAGCCACCAAAATGGTAAAGGGGATGGAAGGATACTCCTATGAAGAAGGGCTAAAAAGGTTAGGGCTCTTTAACCTGGAAAAGAGAAGGCTGAGGGGAGATATGATAGAAGTCTATAAATTAATGAACGGAGTGGAACGGGTAAACGTAGATCGATTTTGTTTACGTTATCAGAATATAGAAAGACTAGGGGACATGCAATGAAGCTACAGGGTAAACTATCTAAGATTAATAAAAGAAAATATTTTTTCACTCAACGTGTAATCAAACTCTGGAATTTGTTACCGGAGGATGTAGTAAAGGCTGTTAGTGTAGCTGGATTTAAAAATGGTTTGGGCAAGTTCCTGGAGGAAAAGTCCATAAACCATTATTAAGAAGGGACCCAGGATATCAACCCAGTACAAGCATTGCAGAACCTGTGTCTTTTGGGGAAACTGCTAGGTTCGTATGACCTAGATTGGCCACTGTTGGAAACAGGATGCTGGGCTTGATAGACCTTGGTCTGACCCAGTATGGCATATCTTATGTTCTTATGATGCAATAAATGGACTGAAGCAGGGATGTAACTCTTAAGAAGTTAAAACATGTTACTTTTTGTTTTGCATATTGTTGAATTTAAAGATTATTACCTTTAGCTGACAGACCATCAAACATTTTACTTTTTATTCAAAATGTTCTGAACAAAACGAAAGCACAGTTACTTACCTGTAACAGGTGATCTCTGGGAACAGCAGGAATTAGTCCTCACATATGGGTACGTCGGAACCGACGGAGCCTGCGCGGGAAAGCTCCCCAGCTTCCCAGAAGGAAGCTTTTGGGGTCTCCCACTGCACATGCGCGCTGCCTTCCCGCCTTCCTGACCAGCTCTCCTCAGTTCGAGTTTATAGCTGAGACAATAGAGAGAGGAAAGGAAGATAGATAGAAGATACAACTCCTAGGGGAGGTGGGTGGGTTGTGAGGACTAATTCCTGCTGTTCCCAGAGATCACCTGTTACAGGTAAGTAACTGTGCTATCTCCAGGAACAAGCAGGAATAAGTCCTCACATATGGGGACTCCCTAGCTAAGATGCCTGGGAGATCCCCTTCCAAGGGTTCGCCATCTTCGTATGAATCTCAGGCATTCATCCTGGGAAGGTGGGCAGGAGTTGTTCAAGTATGGAACAGGTGTTTGAGGACAGCCTGACCAAACAAGGCATCCCGGCGGGAGTCCTTGTCCAAACAGTAATGGGCTGTGAAGGTATGAACCGAGGCCCATGTGGCGGCTCGACAGATCTGATCAATGGATACAGAGTGAAGATGAGCCATAGAAGTGGCCATGGCTCTCACATTGTGAGCTGTGACATGGCCTTCCAGAGAAATATTTTTACTCTGGTAAGCAAAGGAAATACACTGAGCAATCCAATTGGAAAGTGTACGTTTGGAGACTGGAAGTCCCAAATGAGAAGGATCAAAAGCCACGAAAAGCTGGGAAGACTTTCGATGTGGCTGAGTCCTGTTGAGGTAAAAGGCAAGAGCTCTTTTACAATCTAAAGTATGAAGGTTCCTCTCTGCACTGGATGCATGAGGAGCTGGAAAAAAGACAGGTAGATATACCTCTTGATTAAGATGAAAAGGCGAGACCACTTTGGGCATAAAGTGGGGATTTGTCCTAAGGACCACCTTATCATGATGAAACCTGGTATAAGGTGGATGAGCCACTAAGGCCTGTAGTTCACTGATGCGGCGAGCCGAAGTGACTGCAATAAGGAAAAGGACCTTCCAGGAAAGAAATTTCAAGGAGGTAGAAACCAACGGTTCAAAAGGTGGCTTCATAAGCTGACCCAGAACTAGGTTCAAGTCCCATGCTACCGGAGGAGGTCGGATGGGAGGCTTAGTTAGAGTCAGGCCTCTCATGAACCTTGCAACAAGCGGATGAGAGGAGACAGGTTGTCCATTTATAGGTTTTAAGGATGCTGCAATAGCACTCAAATGGACTCTTACTGAATTCGTCTTAAGGCCTGCATTAGAAAGATGCAGGAGATAGTCTAGTAGAGAATTCAAAGGAAGTGCTAGAGGGTCAAGACCCTATTGAGCACACCAAATGGAAAAGCGTTTCCATTTGAAAGCATAGGAACGCCTCGTGGAGGGTTTCCTAGAGGCATGAAGGATATCTTTCACTGGTTGAGAAAGATTGAAGTCATGAAGGCTTAGGCCTTCAGTAACCAAGCTCTGAGGTGTAGGGACTTGGGGTTTGGGTGCCACAAAGTCCCTTCCTCCTGAGAGAGAAGGTCTGGCGCAGCTCCCAGGTCCAGGGAGGGTCCCTGGGAGAAATGCAGAAGTAGAGGGAACCACACTTGGCGTGGCCAGCGTGGAGCTCTGAGGATCATCGATCCGTGATCCCTCTGGAGTTTGAACAGAGTCTTGGGAATCAAAGGAATGGGTGGAAAGGCATATAGGAATTCCTGACCCCAATGCAGGAGAAAGGCGTCGTTGGCTTGAGCTCCCTGACACGGAGTCCTGGAACAGAACCGGGGAAGTTTGGCATTCCACGGACTTGCAAAGAGGTCTATGTCCGGGGTTCCCCATTCCTGAAAGATTCTGCCTATCTGGTCCATATGTAGGGACCATTCGTGTGGAAGCAGAACTCGACTGAGTCTGTCTGCCCGAGAGTTTTGAACCCCTGGAAGATAGACTGCCAGAAGATGAATTTGATGCTCTCTGGTGAAGGCCCATAATCTGAGAGCTTCGTTGCAAAGCGACAGACAGCCTGTCCCTCCTTGTTTGTTTACGTAGAACATGGCCACCTGATTGTCTGTCTGAACTAGGACGGTCAGGTTGACAAGGAGGGTATGGAAGACTTTGAGGGCAAAGAAGATTGCTCGCAGTTCCAGGAGGTTGATGTGAAGGGTGGTCTCCTGTGGAGACCAAGTACCCTGAGTGGAGAGGGATTGTAGATGGGCTCCCCACCCTGTTTGGGAGGCATCTGTTGTGAGGGTTGCTTGGGGCAACAAAGGTTGGAAGGGGGCCCCCAACAACAGATTCTTGGTGGACTTCCACCATTGGAGGGACCAAAACAGACGCTTTGAGGTGAGTATTTGGTCGGAGAGCTCCTGATGCTTGAGTCCACTGGGTGGCCAAGGTCCATTGAGCTGCTCTCATATGAAGACGAGCGTAGGGCACCACGTGTACCGTGGAGGCCATGTGGCCCAGAAGTCGCAGCATTTCTCTGGCTGTCAAGTGACTGCTGGACTGAGCTTGGGAGGCCAAGCACACCAGACGTTGGCCCCGGACTTGAGGTAGGTAGGCCCTTGCAGTGGTGGTGTCCAACTGGGCCCCTATGAATTCCAGAGACTGAGTAGGGATAAGTTGAGACTTGGGAAGGTTTATCACCAGTCCCAGATACTGCAGAATGTGTCTTGTGCGGTCCAGGGAAATCTGGGCCTCTGACTGAGATGGAGCTCGGATGAGCCAGTCGTCCAGAAATGGGAATACAAAAATTCCCAGACCTCTTAGAAATGCGGCAACAACTGCCATGCATTTGGTGAACACTCTTGGAGTAGAGGCTAGACCGAAGGGAAGTACTCTGTACTGGAAATGTTTTCCCTGAAACAGAAATCTTAGATATTTTCTGTGGGATGGGTGGATGAGTATATGTGTGTACGCATCCTTGAGATCTAGAGAACAAAGCCAATCCTGACTCTGAAGGTGTGGAAGGAGAATGCCTAGAGAAAGCATTTTGAATTTCTCCTTGTACAGAAATTTGTTCAATTCTCTCAGATCTAAGATAGGTCTGAATCCCCCTGTCTTCTTTGTTATGAGAAAATAAGGGGAGTAGAATCCTGTCCCTTGTTGAAGAAGAGGAACCTCTTCTATTGCCCCTTGTGCAAGGAGAGAAGAGACTTCCTGATCCAACAGGCCCAGGAGAGATGGGGGAGAATTGAAGTGCCTCACCATGGTATATGGAGGAAGGTTGGAAAAATGAAGTTTGTAGCCCTCTCTGATGATAAAGAGGGTCCAGTGCTCTGATGTAATTTGCCTCCATCTGGGAGCAAAGTGAGCTAACCTTCCGGGAATGGTGAGGAGCTCTGGTTGTTCTAGAGCCAGAAAGGTTAAGTTCTCTAGGGGCAAGTCAAAACCCCTGAGGGGGTTGAGCCTGCTGAGGAGTGGCAGACGCTGCAGGCTTTGACCTTGCCTGTTTAGGTTGCTGACGTTTAGCAGCAAAGCGAGGCTGAGAAAATTGTTGGCCAGTATTTGTGGAAAATCTGGCCTTCTTGTAGTAAGGCCTCTTGAAAGACTTTTTCTTGGCAGGAGTAGAGGTAGACTTAGAAAGTCTATCTAAGGTGGCATTTTCTGCGTCCATTTGAGTGGCTTTAATTTGTCAGTCTTTACCAAATAAGTTCTCACCTGTACAGGGCAGATTCCGTAAGCCATCCAGGACCCAGGGTTCTAGGTCAGAGGCCTGGAGCCAAGCAAGTCGTCGGGCTGCAATAGCAATGCCCGAAGCTCTACCGGCACCCTCAAAGGAATCAAAAGCTGCTCTGTTGGAGAACTTAGAAACATCTAGAAGCTGTTTCACCAGAGAAATGAACTCCTCCTTTCTATCCTCAGGGATAAAGGAGGCAAAATGCCGTAACTTTAGGGCAAGTTCCCTGAGAAACATGCCCATATACAGACTGTAAGAATTAATCCTGGCTATAAGCATACTAGCCTGGAAAATTTTCCTGCCAAAAGAGTCTAGGGTTTTACATTCTCACCCTGGAGGGGTAGAAGAGTGCCTTTTGGTGCTCTTAATCTTTTTCAGCGCAGACTTCACCACAATGGAATGGTGAGGCAGCTGAGTCTTTTGAAACCCAGGAGAAGGAGGGACCCGGTACATGGTGTCCAACCTACGAGAGTAAGGAGACAACGTTAGAGGAGCCTCCCATAAGTCCATCAAGTGTTCTTGAAGGATTTCATGGATAGGCAGGGTGACTGCCTCTTTAGGAACCTTAGGGTATCCTAAAATATCCAATTTCTTTGACCTAGGTTCTTTTTCAGAGGATGTGGTAATAGAAAGTCCTTTAGTTAGCTCTATAATGAAGTCTTGAAAGGACAAATCCTCTGGTGGAGACATTCTCCTCTTTGGGGAAGAAGGGTCTTCATGAAGAACTAGAGACAGCTCATCAGAGTCCTCAGAGGAGTCAAAATCCTCAGAAGAATCAGAGTATTCTCTATTTGCTTCCAACGCACGATACGCATACCGATCGGTATCGACATCGGGCGTACCGGGTATGGGATCGGTATCGGGTGAAAACCCGGATCCGACATGCGGAACCGATCTGCGTTTGGAAGTCGATGGTCTCGGTTCCGGTATGGGAGACGATACCGGAACCGGACCCGGTACCGCTGAACGCGGTACCGAGGGCGTCGCAGCTGTAATAAAAGCCAGCATGGCCTGCTGCATGGTCTGAACAGTATTGCTCATAGACGCCACTGCTGCCTGGATGTCGGTACCGGTATGGGCCGGTACCCCAGAGCAGTCTAACAGGTGATCAGTCGAGGCCGTGCCATCGATGTCAACCTGTAACCCCATAGATGGTGCTTTGGAAGCCAGAGCTTCCCGCCGGGGTTGTTTGGCTGGGGCAGGATCCTCAGATTCAAAAGTGAGAGCCTCTCGATGCTTTGAAGGAGATTTGCTCTTTGAGGACCTGCCCGAAGAAGGTTTGGTTACCTGAGATCCATCCGGAGAGGAAGACCTGGATGACTGTGATGCTGGATTATCTGAAGCAAACAGCACATGGAATTTGTTGGCCCGGTTCTGCAAACCACGTTTAGACATCTGGGAGCAGGATGGGCAGTCCGGAATGGAGTGGTCAGGTCCCAAACATTTAAGACACCATTCATGGGTATCTGTGACAGAAATAACAGTACTACACTTGGTACACTTCTTAAAACCAGGGGCTGGTTTCTCCATGAGGAGAATTTGTGTAGGCCTGAGGCCTAACCGAAGTCACCAAGTTGTGCAAAGATAAAGATTTTTTTTTTTTTTTTAAAGAAAAGAAAAGAGAGACCGGCGGTACCGGTTTCGGTAGGGGAAGGCAGGTACGCGGTCTAAAGAAACAAATTAAAACAATAATTTCTTCAGCGGTGACAGGAACACGACCTGCTGGCTCCGCGGAAAAAGAGAAACTGAGGAGAGCTGGTCAGGAAGGCGGGAAGGCAGCGCGCATGTGCAGTGGGAGGCCCCAAAAGCTTCCTTCTGGGAAGCTGGGGAGCTTTCCCGCGCAGGCTCCGTCGGTTCCGACGTACCCATATGTGAGGACTTATTCCTGCTTGTTCCTGGAGATAGCAGCTCAAGTGTATTGATTCAAGTCATCTATGTAAAATTCCTTTGTTTTCATGAATGCTTCCTGTGTAGTTTCTGCTTCCATCAAAGGGCCTAATCAATCCCAGTCAGTATTTTGTGTACTCTTTATATCTCAAAATAAATTACTAGTGAACATAAACTTCTCAGTATTCAAAAGCACTTATCCATCCAGCGGCTATTCTTATATGGATAAGTTCCCTATACATGAATTTTTATGGCACTGTTTAGATAGGGCTGAGGCAGAGCCTAATTTTATATAGGCAGTGATATTTCAGCTGCTATCCCTGTAGCTATGCAGTTTAATTTAGGACAGTAAAAAAGCTCTTCTAAAACAAATGGCTTAGCAAAAAACAGCAGTTGGATATCGCTATGCTCTGCAGAGCAAGCTCTGTCACTGTGTTCTATCTATATTAGGCACCAGTCACTATCCAAGCATCAGTGCTGAATACATATGGACCACGATGTTTGGATATTGATCCATCAATTTTTATGTGTCTCACACAAAAAAAGAGAAAGTGCCTTTGGTTGAGGGTCAATCTGTTTGTCTGTTCATCTATTATGCATTTGATTGCAAATAAACATGCTAGGGTACTGAAAAAACAATAGCAGGAAAGGAACAGTGACCCCTGAGGAGAGCAGCCCCTGCTACCTGAAGACCAGCAGGGGCCATGGCAGCAGAAAAGGAAATCAGTGTTGCGAGAGCCTGAGTCAGCCTCCACAGCACAAAAAGAAAAGGGACTGGCCATAGTAAAAACATTAGTGTGGGCTTCCAATGGTGATGCAGGACCTAATGGCTGTAGCTGGTTTTGTTCAATCTAAACCGCCCCTGATCTCTGGAAGGGGCGGTATATAAAAACTTTATAAATAAATAAAAATAAATAAATGGCTGCAGCTTGAACAAACTCCACCCAACCCACCCCAAATAACAGCAAATTACCTACAAATTGTGCTGCTGCAGGGACGCAGCTGGTGAGCAGAACAGCACAATATCGGTCAGGAAGAAATTGGAAATGTTTCAATCTAAATATGCCTGGAAGGAGCAGGGTGCTGAAGCACAACGGGAGAAGAGCAGCTCAGATAGCTCAGAGGAGGAGAGGCCGGACACGTGCGCGAAGGAGAGACATGGGGAAATGCTGGGCTGGCTCCACGAATTTAAAAAAGAACTGAAAGCTGATCTGGGTGCCATGAGAGCAGACATTAAGATGACATTAATCAGCATTCAACAAGAGTTGAATGTGCTGGGGCATCCGAGTGGAGGAGATGGAGGAAACAACAGAGAGGCATGAGGTAGGATTGCAGGAGATAGCGGAAGCCTTTGATCCTATGAAAGCACAACAAGAATTGGTACAAGAAAAGTTGGAGGAGATCGAAGCTAGGGCATGATGATGTAATATCTGAATTAGAGGGGTTAAGTAGGAAGATGCGTTCAAAGATTGTAGCACAGTGGCAAAGCACCTATTCCAACATATATTGGCAATGGATCAGGACAGTAGTGAATCTATTGGCCCCGTGGGGCTGGAAAGGGCACACAGAAGCCTGGGACCCAGGAGAGACAAATCCCCTAGAGAGATAATTGTATGCTCAGCTCTTTTCCCCAGAAGGAGCATATACTCACCATAGCCAGAAAGTATGGGAGGATAGCATTGGAGAGCCGTGAAATTTGGGAAAGGCAAACTGGATAGAAGAAGAGCCCTAAGGGAAGTGATGACCTATTTGAGGCTCAAAGGGATGTGATACAGATGGTTATACCCATTTGGGCTACTCATTACCGTGAATGGACATACCTGGCGGGTGAAAGCTGTGCAGGAGGCCTGGAAGGCATTGCAAGAGATGGGTTGTGAAGGACTCCCCAATATGCTGGAGGGAGAAAGGGCAGCAAGGGACAAACCAGCTGCCACAGCGCAACAGCGAACTTCGTAATAGCAGCAGGTGACGGCCAAGGGAAAACGGTTGGTAAGACTACCCGGAGCACAGCAGCAGAGAGAAGAGCGGCAAGCAAGACAAACCTGAACTATCAGAAGAAGAACAAAGGGAGTGACATTGGCTATTGGAGGGCTGGGGACATTTAAGGGGTGGGGAGGTAGATGGGAGGGCATAAGGGCATGGGGGTATGGAGTATACAAGGGCAAGATGGGGAGGAAGGTGTTGGGTAGGGGAGGGAGAAGGTATGGAGAAGGGAGTGAAAGGAAGGATTGCGTGGGTGAAAAGGGTAGGGGGGTACAGGGAAGGGGCATATGAGTGAATGAGGGGGGAAGGGCCCAGGCAACACTGGAATTAGTGGTCCGGTGAGGGAAAAGGAGACCACAATGGAGGAGTTAGGGGAGTGGGAGGGGGGGAGAAGGGCAGGGGAAGTGCAAGGCAAGCTGGGGTAGCAATTAGGGAGGGGGGGGACAAAGGCAATGTTTTATGGCTCGGGTTGGTACTATTAATGTAAAGGGGCTGAATAAACACTTAAAGTGCCAGCAGCTCTACTGGGAAACTGAGAGGGACCAATGGGAGATCATTCTGGTACAGGAGACTCATCTCAGGAGCCGAGATATAGGACATATGTGCAGTAAAAAATTCCCCAACCAATACTATGGAAGTAAAAAAGGGGAATTTCGGGGGGGTAGCTATCTTGATCCGGAAGGATAGTAAATTTCACGTAAAGGATAGTTTTTGTAATCAGGAAGGGAGGGTGGTGGGGGGACAAGGTGACCATAGTGTCGGTATATGCCCCTAACGGAGCCCAGGAAAAGTTTGTTGGGGGGGGTTAGGTGCAAACTAATATTAGGGGGGGGACTTTAATAGGGTACTGTGTCCCCAACTAGATAGACAAGTGAGGGCACAGGATGGGGGAGGGGGGGGATAGGAGGAGCCTGCGCCAAATCCTACAGAGATTTAACCTAGTAGATGCGTGGTGGGAACTTTATCCTGAGAATAAGGAATATACTTTCTATTCTACACCTCACAAATGCTTTAGCAGAATTAATATATTGGTGGAAAAAACATGGATGCATGATGTACAAGGTGGGGGGACAGAACCAATAACGTGGTCAAATCATGGCCCAGTGTAGATAGAGATACGGCAAGGAGGGCATCTAGTTTTGGAAATTGAATGAGAATTTACTAAAGAAGCAGGAAGTAATTATGGATATTAGAAAGACCACCCAGGAATATATAGCGGTAAATGATATGGGAGAGGTGAAAGATTGTAGTGTATGGGAAGGACTAAAGGCAGTCAATTCAGGGCATGTTCATAATGTGAGCGGCCAAATATAAGAACATGAGAATACAGAAAGAGGGGGAGTTGATTAAAGCTATAAAGGCGGCTATTGCGGTCTTCCAGGCAACAGGGGTTAAGAAGGCATGGAAACAAGTAAAAGGTTTAAGGATGGCGCTGCAAAAAATACAATCAGAAGCAGTGGCCTTTCAATTACAGCAAGTGAAGCAGATATTTTATGAGTTTGGGAATCGGCCAAGTAAAATATTGGTGAGAAAACTCAGAGAGAGAATAAACCTAGCCACGATCCTGAAAATTAAAGGGGATAAGGGTGAGATATATTGGAAGGGCCTGGACATCAGGACACAATTTGTCAAGTTTTACCATAATTTATATCAGAAGCAAGGGGATATTACAGAAGAGCACATAGCGCAGTACCTGCAGGGGGTGGAATTGCCTACCTTACCAGAAGAGGCTGGGGATACAGTAGAGGAAGTAATAACAGAGTAAGAGGTGGGAGAGGTAGTGAAGAGCATAGCAGCAGGAAAAGCGCCAGGACTAGACGGGTTGCCTGGGAGCTTTTACAAAACGTTTTTGGGAGAGGTGGGGGGGGGGCCTCCTGCCATGAGTATTCAATGGCCTAGTGGAAGGAAAGGGGGTGTTATCAGGAGAGATGCTTAAGGCTGGGATAAGAGTTCTACCGAAACACAGGAAGGACCCAGACCATTGCGGCTCCTACAGGCCTATATCACTTCTCAATGTAGATGTTAAAATACTAGCAAAAGTCTTGGCGGAGCGGCTAGCTCCCTGCTTGGGTGGGATAACTCATAGAGATCAAACGGGGTTTATAAAGGGGAGACAAGCAACGGATAACATTAAGCGAACTATGGGAGTGGTATGGGCAGCTCAACAGGAAATAGAGGATATGATGCTCCTATCCATAGATGCTGAGAAAGCATTTGATAGGATGTATTGGGGGTTCCTGCATGCAGTGCTGGAAAAGATGAGATTTGGACCTCATTTTAAAGATTGGGTGAAAGGGCTATATCAAAGTCCCAGGGCTCGGGTGAAGGTAAACGGTCAGTACTCTGAAGGATTTGACATGGAGAGACGAACACAACAGGGGTGCTCACTGTCCCCATTACTCTGCAATAGTAGTGGAGCCCTTAGCTCAGAGGGTACGGAACAATGCATGGATAAAGGGGTTAGTAAGGGGGGGGGAGAAGCATAACATTTCATTATTTGCTGATGATGTGTTACTGTACTTACGGGACTCGCAGCACTCAGTACCAGCAAGAGGAAATAATGAAGTATGGGAGGGTGTCGGGATACAAAAAGAATCTCGAAAAAACGGAAGTCTTAAACTTAATGGTTCTGCCAGGTGGGATGGCAGAATTGCAAAGGATGCTCCCTGTGAAGTGGGCGACTAAGTTGATTACATATTTGTGAGTTCATATCCCTAATAGAAGAGCTTTATAAGGTCAATTACCCACACCTATTTCCGAAGCTAAGTAGGAACTTGGAGGGTTGGATGCTGTATGAAACATCATGGCTAGGAAGAAAGCAGCAGTGAAGATGAATATACTTTCTAGATTGCTGTAAATATTCCAGGCCCTGGTGGTGCCATTGCCCGAGGAGACTCTAAGGATATTGCAATGGAAATTCTTTAGGTATATCTGGAAGTGTAAACCACCTCAAGTGGCAAGGGTGGTAATGTATGCCACCACAGGAGAGGGGGGATTAGGAGTACCTGATATTAAGGAATATTATAAAGCGGCGCAAATTAGACATCTGATAGAGTGGAGGCAGACAGGGAAAGTTAAGCAATTTGTAGAAATGGAAAGAAGTTACCTCCAGGGATGGAAAATAGAGGCCTGGCTGTGGATGAGGGTGGGGGTACACCCAGTATCAGGCATGTAGTGTGTATATGGGATCAGGTAAGGAGAACTGGAGGAGGGGGGGATCAAAATCAATTTTCCCTGATGACACCATTAAGGGGGTGGTGGGAATTTCAACCAGGATGGGAGGGAGGGTTTATGAAGGGTGGAGGACGAAGGGGCTTAGTTGCTTTTATCAGATGGTAGATGAGGGCAAACTGGTAGTATTTAATGAGTTAAAAGCAGACTGATCTGCTGGAAAGAGATTGATTTTATTATGATCAGGTGTGCCATTTTCTTAGAACGAAGGGGGGGGGGGAGCAAGCTATGCAATGTGACTTGCGTGAGATGGAGTTAATATGGTATGGGAAACATAGTTCTTGGGGAATGATCGCAGCATTATACAAAGGAATCCAAAAACGGGGGGCAGGGGAGAAGCAAGGAAAAGTTTAAGTACATAAAGGAATGGGAAGAAGACTGGGGTAGAGCTATTTTGGATTCAGAATGGGAGCAGATTGCAAAGCAAACTAGACAGTTACCATGGTCTAGCTGGATTAGGGAAAATAGTTATAAAATTAGGATGCATTAGTATTACACTCCCACAAGGTTGAATAAGATCTTCCCCGGGACTTCCCAAAGTTGCTGGCAGGAGTTGGAGAACGTGCCCAAAAATTCATGTTTTGGAAAGAAGTGCAGGGATGGATAGAGGGGCTTTTAGGGGTGAAAGCGTTGTTAGACCTGGGAATTTACCTGCTATCCTGGTGGAGAGGAGAACAGTGGAGGGAGCAGAGTAAGGCACTTACAGCGTGCTTAAGTGCGGCCCACTGTGAGATAGCAGCAGCGTGGAAGCCCCGAGTATAGGGAAATGCGAAGAAAGACTTTGACATATTGTATTGATGGAACACTTGCCAGCATTTAGATGCCAAAAGATGGATAGATTTGAAGATGAATGGGGTGGACTGATGCTTGCCTTGCAAAGGAAGGGAGGGGGGACAGGGGAATAGAGGAAGGCCAGGGGGAGGCAGAGGGAAGAGTAGAGGGGGAGGCAAAGAGGAAGGGACGGGAAAGAGGGTTAGGGGATGAAAAGAAGTATGGAAATGATAAGAAACTTGCTGGGGAGAGTTGGAATGGTATTGAGTGGGGGATTGGGAAGGGGAAGTGGTTATTGAAGAGGGTGAACCTGTGGTTGGGAGGGGGAGGGGAACTGGGGAGAAAATTGAAAATGTAACCTAATTTGAGGGGGATGTATTGCATTGTAAATGTTGATGTTGGTTATTTGAATAAAGAGTTAAAAAAACATTAGGGTGGTAGCAAGAACCTAATCCTTGTTGGCAAAAAAAAGAAAGAGCAATGGAACACATTTTTAGTTGGAGGGGGTGAAACACAGAAAAATATGTCAAATAAAGACTATATGCCCTAGCCAGCCTGCCCATGCATAAAAATTATTACATTCTACAATCCCTTCCTCTCACTCAGAGATTCTCCGATTTTTTTAATTCAGATGCAGTTCTCTTCACCACCTCCACTAGGAGGCTGTTCCACTCATCCACCGCCCTTTCCATTAAGAAATATTTCCTCAGATTACTTCTGAGTCTATCCCCTTAGGCCTTCATCCTATTGCCCCTCATTACATAGCTTTGTTTCAACTGGAAGAGAGCCACCTCTGTGCATTTTACACCATTTGTTTTTTTTTTAAACTGCTGTCAAGTCAATGCTAACTCCTGGCAACCCCTGGGCTTTCTTGCCAAGGCATAACCAGAAGTAGACTGCCAGGCCTTTTCTTCTGAGGCAATGAAGGGTAAAGTGACTTGCCCAAGGTCACAAAGAGTGCCAGTGGAAATTGAACCTTGATCTCTTGGGTACTAGGCTGTTGCTCTAACCACTCAGCTACTCCTTCACTCCAATGCCATACCTTTGTTTCAACTAGAAGATGGCCATCTCCTGTGCATTTGCATCATGAAGGTATTTAAATGTCCCTCTCATAGCTCCCCTCTCCTACCTTTCCTCCATACATATTGAAATCTTAAAGTTTATCCCTATGCCTTATGACAAGGACCATTGACTATTTTAGCAGTCACCCTCAGCACCAACTCCATTCTGTTTATATCTTTTTGAGGGTGTGGTCTCCAGAATTGTACATAGTAATTCAAATTAGGTCACACTAGAGACTTCTACAAAGGCACTATCGCCTCCTTTTTTCTGCTGGCTATTCTCCCTATGCACCCATGCATCCTTCTGGTTTGTGCCACCACCCTTCTGCCAATTTGATCATAGATCATCCAATACGATACGATCACCCTGCAGGTCCTGCTGTGTTTTTGTGTGGAGAAGGGTTGCAACCTCCTCTGCCAGGAGCAGAAGATGACGAGGAGGAACCTTGCTTGGTGAAGGTGACTCCTATGGGGGGGTAACTATGAAATTGAGCTTGTAACCTGAAGCAATGATGCTGAGGAGCCAGTGATCTGTGGTGATGGACTGCCAGGCCTCCTGGAAGTACTGAATGTGACTTCCTAGTAGTAGATGGTCAAAAACTGTGGACCACCTTGGTTGGTTGCGCCGAGACAGCAGTAGGCTGTTTCCTATTCCATTGTCTGGGGCACTGACTATAGTATAAGCAGGTGCAGACTGACATGGTGGTGGAGACCAAGAATAAGGCTGGAAATGCCATTGAGGGTAAAATTGTTGGAAGTACTGGTAATGGTATGCTTTCTGATATTGAGAGTATTGTAGGGGGCAGGATTGCGGTTGAGCAGAGAGTTCCTGCACTAAGGAAGACCGGTCCTTGACCTCCGAGACAGTCTCCTGCACTTTAGAACCGATAAGGCTATCGCCTTGGCAGAGAGCATCTGCCAAGCAATCGTGAAGATCCTCCCTGAGACCAGAAACCTGGATCCAAGCTGTATGATGGGCAAAAATGGAAGTAGTCATGGCATGAGCAACTGAGTCAAAGGCATCATATGTAGCCCGGATGATATAAAGGGACTCTTGTAAATTGTCTTGAAGGGCATGTGCCTTTGGCACTGAAAGTTCAGCAGGGTCCAGCATCTGCGAAAGAAGGTCAGGGTGGTATTGCAGTACTTGAAGCTTGTGAGCTAAGATTTTCATGGCTAGCACTCTACTTTGAAAGTCTTTCTACACACTAAGTCCAATATCATAAACATATTCAAGATAAAACACCATACATCAGCCAACAGCCTACACACCCTCATACAATCAGACACCAGTACGCGTCCCAGAAGAAAACAAACCCACAACAGAGTCAGCACCCCAAGTGAATACAAACACACACGCAAGGACACAACAGACAGAGCACTCTCAATGGCCGCTCCAACAATATGGAACAAACACCCCGGACGACTTGAGGGCCACTACAGACCTAAAAGACTTCAGAAAACAGCTGAAAACCATACTGTTCATAGAACACTATGGACACATCACATAACTTCAGAGAATGAACAACAGCACACGATCCCGCCTAACCAATGTATGCATGGAACTTGTTTTTGCACCACTGTATATAGCCCACTCTGTAAATAGCTCACACCAATCTAGCACACAACACACACTCAATTTCCCCCCACTGCATGTATAACACACTCACTTGACCTGATTGTTTGCTGTGATACCACCTTGATTATTAAGATAAGGCGGTTTAGAAATACTGTTAAATAAATAAATAAAATAAATATCCGCTGGTGGAGTCTGAACATGAGATTTAGAGGACTTAGTCCCCGTGGCGGTCCTTAAGAAGGCTATCGACTGATGAGGAAGTAGCTGATGTTGGAATCCAGGTGCAGGCAGTACCTTGTACTTAAGGTCAAAGTGATGAGCCATGGCGTGCACTGATGCTGGCGTCTTCCAGACTGATGCAAGAAGATCCTGCAAAACCTGGGGAACTGGTATGGGTAGGACCTCTTTAGTGGTGCTACAAGCCTGCAAGATAGACTGTCAATCCTTTTTATTGGTGGGAGTCTGTGAGTCACTAAGAGCCAGCACCCTGGAGACTTTTAGAAGAACTTTTGGGTATGAAAAATCTTCAGGGGGTTCCTCTCCCATGGGGTGGTCTGAAGAGGCAGTTGCCTCAACATCTTCCAAGAGGGAGAGCTCTGTATCCCACTGGTGGGAGTAAGGAGGACTTGTGTTTGGGTAGGGACCCCTTTCTAGATACTCATGGCCCTGCCAGTCTACAAGAGGAGGGGGCCCCTGTGGAGAAACAGGTGGAGGCTGGTACGAGGGGACCTCTGAAGAAGGCAACTGGTCTACAGGAGAGGCAGCATCAAGAAGGGATGCACTATCCTGGACAAAATGGCATAACAACTGTAGGAAAGGGTCACTGGGTGACAAACTATCTCCTAGCAAAGGAACCAAAGGAGATAAAGCCGGCATGGGTCCAACTGTTGTCTCACTCTCTTGGACCTATGGAAGGAGGCTTCTGAAGAGTCACCCTCGGACGTCCACTTATGAGATTGCAAGTCCTGAGAGCCATTTGTTCTCGTGGGGCTGCCATTGTGGCCATGCTTAGACTTAGATTTATGTTTTTCACCTACCGGAGGTTCCGGCCTCGAAGAGTGTTCTGTAGAGGCTGGGTTCAGAGGAGATGGAGTCGGGTTTCTGGCCTGTTGTTTGAGGCTCTGGGCCATCTTCTTTGGTGCTGGTGTAGATAGGAGGTCTGCCTCCGAAGGCATGGTAGCCCCCTCCATTCCCGGTCATGCCTTGTCTGGGCCTGGTGGGCTTGGGGTAGATGAAGGAGCTGATGCTGCCATGAACTCACTGGGTGGGTGCTCCTAAATGCTAAGTACTGTGAAGATGAGAAGGCTGACTTTGGATCAAGC
Source organism: Ichthyophis bannanicus (assembly GCA_033557465.1). Taxonomy (NCBI): domain Eukaryota; kingdom Metazoa; phylum Chordata; class Amphibia; order Gymnophiona; family Ichthyophiidae; genus Ichthyophis; species Ichthyophis bannanicus. The sequence goes on along the minus strand of CM066033.1, from coordinate 651,558,996 downwards.
TAGCCTGGCTCCTCCTTGTTTTTTGTTCTTGTTTTTTTTTTTTTTTGGTACTCACAGCACTTGCAGTGGAAAAGGCGTTTGTTTCTTTTTTTTTTTAATATTGAGAAGTGCTCCTTTAAAAAAAAAAAAAAATACCAAGGTCTTTTTTAAACTGAAGTGTGTGCTGATGACCTGAGGCGGCAGCATGGGAGCCCCACGGTGACAGGAAGCCAAATTAAGGTTCTTTTTAAACTGGAGCTACTCGATCGTTATTCTTCTTGACCTTTCTCCTGCTCTTGATACTGTTGACCATAACCTTCTCCTCAATACCCTATCCTCACTTGGTTTTAAGGGCTCTGTACTATCCTGGTTCTCCTCTTATTTCTCCTATCACTGTTTCGATGTTTGTTCTGATGGCTCCTCCTCTACTGCTATCCTGCTCTCAGCTGATTTACCCCAAAGATATGTCTTGGGTCCACTCATTTTCTCTCTCTATACCCAGTCTCTTGGTGCACTCATCTCTTCCCACAGCTTACAGTACCATCTTAATGATGATGACTCCCAGATCTACCTCTCTACACCCGATATCTCTCCGGCAATCCAGGCCTGGATCTCTGCCTGCCTTTTTGACATTACTGCTTGGATATCTCACCACTGCTTGAAATTGAACATGGCCAAAACCAAGCTTCTTATTTTCCCCCTAAACCCTCCTCTCCACTTCCTCCTTTTTCAGTCTCTGTGGATAACTCTCTACTCCTCCATTTCCTTGGCTCGCAACCTTGGGGTAGTTTTTGATTCCTCTCTCTCCTTCTCCACACATCCATCTGATAGCTAAGACCTGCCATTTCTTTCTCTATAACATCAACAAAATCTGCCCATTCCTTTCTTTACACACTACTAAGACACTTATCCACTCCTTAATCACCTCCTGTCTAGACTATTGTAACCTACTTCTTGCTGGTCTCCCTCTGAATCATCTCTCTCCCATACAATTTGTTCAACACTGCTGCACAGCTAATCTTCCGCCAGCCTCGTCATGCTCATATTACTCCTCTTTTCAAGTCACTTCATTGGCTCTATCCATTTCCGCATCCAGTTCAAACTTTTCCTGCTGACCTGTAAGTGCATTCACTCTGCAGCTCCTCACTACTTTTCCTCTCTTATCTCTCCCTACACCCATCCTGGGAAACTCCGCTCTTGGCAAATTGTTTCTCTGACCCTTTTCAAACCCAGGCTGAAAGCTCACCTCTTCGCTTCTGCTCTCAGATCTTAACTCGCCTGGTCTCCTATGTGTTTCCTTACCATTCCCCCTAGATATATCCCTTATCTACAGTTACTGTGTTGTCTGTCCTGATTGTAAGCTCTGAATAACAGGGACCATCTTTTACATGTGTTTGTGCAGCTCTGCATATGTCTTGTAGCGCTATACAAATGTTCAGTAGTAGTAGTAATAGTAAGAACACCGCTGACAGAAATGTAAAAACAACAAAAGAAAATGAATCAAAATGAACTCTGACGGAGGAGGGGAGAGCCATGGCTGACTGGCTGTGCAGTAATAGAAGACTGAAGAGAAGCAGAGCAGTGCAGTGAGGCAGGAAGGTGCATGCATGTTCAAAGAAATCCTTTGGACTTCTGAGCTAGGGGAGAGTCGGCACCAGTGCTGTCAGCGGACAGCACCAACAAAGTGTGCCTGCATCTCCCTATTTGTATCCAGAGAAATCATTGTTGTCATATATGCCATTGAATATACACATAGTTTTTGCAGCTTTATGTGTATTTTACAAAAGGTTCCATGTTCATCAAGCTTTTTTATAAAATACCTTGCACATTTTGAACATCCCAACTTGGACATTCCTTTTGTGTAATAGGCAATCTAGCAAAATCAGGCTCTCTCTCTATACTTATATAAATATATATAGGCAGGACTGGCCTACTAGTTGAATGAGGGACCACCAGTGAAATTTGGGTACTATGAACTGCAGAAGGCAATGGCAAACCTCTATAGCATTCTGTCAAAAAATGTTCATAAGTACTATTGAAGTGGAACCCAGACAGTCCCGAGTGCCGTATGCCTTCAGAAGTACAACTTCTGGGTTCCACTTAATGTTCTTGGGTGCTGGCTGTGAGTGACCCTGAACTGGCAAATGAATCATCAGTGGACTGTGGCCTACTCTGAGTACTTTACTATGATGACATAACTCCTATCATCTGAAATAGGAAAAGAGAAAAGAGGAAAAAAAACAAATGCCAGAATTGCATAATCAGATTTAGATAACTTTATTGGCATGGTCATTTTATAAATGTTGCTAAAGTAATATACTTCAACTAATAAAGGTGGGCAACCTGAGCAGAGATAGTTATAAAAAAGTGATAACTATATAACCCAAAAATAATTTTTGTTGGACCATTTGTACACAGGGGAGATTAACCTCTCCGATACAAATTTTCCATTTGAATCATTACAAAAACAGCAAAGATTTAAAAAGTAAAACTTAATGCACATCCACCTATCTGATATAGATGAACGGCAAGCACTGTTGCAGGCAAACATCAGTGCAAATGGAGAACTTAAATGCTGCAGTGACGCTATGGTGACTAAATTGTCAACAAAGTGCCCTATTTCAAACCACCTCATTTAGCGGTTCTGCATCAGGACAAATTTGCGCCAAAAAGGTCCCAGCAACAAAAGAATTCTCCGGCCAAACTTGCCATGCCAAACTCTGCCGTTCAGAGTGCTTAAATGAGTGCTGTAACCTTCACTGCTCTTTTAAACCAAGGCGTCTGATGTCACTCGACTAAGCTATTCAATGGAGGTTCTTTGCTGAATGAGGACACCTCAGACCAATCAGCAATTCTCTTTCTCCTCTACTTCACTGCATGCAGAGTCTGGCTTCTTGTTCAGTTTTTGTCTGCATATTTCTCTTTATAATCTGTGCTCCTTTATTCTGTATTTGGTGAGAGTCTGTCTGTGTTTTATGTTCAAACAGTTTATTGGCATTTATAGTAACACTCAAGTAATTACATAAATGAGAATGGAAAATATGGGAGATTAAGCATTACATGCATTATAACTCACAATAATAAAGAAATAAATTCCCCAACTTTTAGTCCACACTAACTATTAACCCTTTCCAGGCCGAGCCCAAAACTCTCGGGATCCAAAATTCTGAATAAATATTCCTATCAAATGGTATATAATACATGACCATAGCAGAAGGAAAATCACTATTAGAACATATTGAATAAGACAGGTACAATTTTCCTGAAATATGCAAAAATTAACCCGGCTGCAGAATGTGGATTAAAAATTTAAAGTAGGCCTTCAAAGGGTTAAGGGGCTACAAGAAATAACATTATCAACATTTACACTCTTTCTCAAGAGGAAAAGTAAGGTTCCAAAAGAAAACAGTGTTACCAGCAGGCTAAGACTTATGCGTCAATCGTAATGGGGCCCACTCTGCCCCAATCTCGTCCCTTGCACATAAAAATTCTAAGAGCTGCTTGGGGTCAAAGAAAAGAAAATTCTTCCCCTGGTAGGAAACATAACATCTAGATGGGTATTTTAACACGAAAGAAGCCCCCAAGGAGATGGTCCTGGCACGATAAGCCAGGAATTCCTTCCTCCTTAATTGGGTTACATGTGACAAATCAGGAAATATGCGCACATTTGAACCCAAAAACTGCTCATTAATATTTTTAAAAAAAGATTGAAGAATTAAAGCTTTGTCAGCCTCTAAAGCCAGAGTCACAAGCATAGTAGTTCTTTCTGTAACCACGTCCAAAGAACTTTCCAGGAATCCTGTTAGGTCCCCCACTCACTCACAGAAGCCTCCACATTCCTTCCTCTTGCTTCCATGCTGTTAATCGACAAATATTGTGCCCTAGTGAGTGGAGGTAAGTGCTCCATTGGAATTTTAAGCACCTCCATTAGATATTTCCGCACCATCTCCAACAGAGACATAAGAGGAGACCTCGGAAAGTTGAGCAGACGGAGATTATTCCGTCGGGCAAGATTCTCTAGATGTTCAGTATTCCGTGTTAACACAGTCCTTTCTTTCATCAGAGCAACATGCTCCTCCTTAAGGTGAGAAATCTCCTCCTTAACGTAACAGAGAACCAGCTTGCAGCTCCTGGATTTTAGCTGCTTCCAATTTCATATTAACAAGATTGGAATCAATAGGAATAAAGGGAACTCCCTTAAAATGGTTCTCTTCCTATATATCTAATAGGTTTCAACAAGTATACTTTGACCAAAATCTATCCAATACCTTCCCACAAACACAAGGTATTCCTCAGGGCTCGGCACTATCTGCCATGCTATTTAACCTATATCTAAGGCCTATCTGTACAATATTCCAAAAACACAAAATTGACTATCATCTATATGCAGATGACATAATGCTGTATACCCAACTCGATATAGGCAACCCAGATTACAGTCACATTGAAGCTTGTCTCAAAGAAGCACAACAATGGCTCCAAAGTAACAGCATGAATATCAATCATAAAAAACAGAGATAATGTTTATATCTAAAAACCCAGAATTTATACACCCTCCAACAATCACCCTAAGTAACACAGCCTACAACATTAAAAAAGAGCTAAAATACCTAGGTGTCACCCTTGATACAGCACTTAACATGGAAACCCACCTGAGACTATTAAATAGAATGATCTTCTACACACTAAGAACCTTACAACCTTTACGCACCATTATAGAACTTCCAGACTTTAGATCAATAATACAGGCACTCATCACTCCACATTTGGACTATTGTAATGGCATCTTACAAGGTCTCCCTAAAAAAACAACCAACATACTCCAGCTGGCCCAAAATGTAACAGCGCGAATCCTAATGAATGTACCACTCTCGGATCACATCACACCCATACTAAGAGAACTTCACTGGCTACCCATACAAGTGCGCATAAGATACAAAATAATAATTACAACATTCAAATTAATACACAATATTGCCCCATCCTACCTTGCCACACTTATTAAAACTCAACCTCCCGACAGAAAAAGACGGACACACAATTTAAATACACTACAAATTCCTCCTTCTATCTGCAAAGTAAAAATGAACACCAGCAATAGAGCATTCACATACTTAGCGCCCACACAATGGAACAAACTACCCGACACACTAAGAGCTAACAAAGACCTCTTATCATTCCGGAAAAACCTTAAAACACACCTTTTTCAAGAATACTACAATCAGTCCGAAATAACATAGAGCAAAATTTACACACAAAACAAATTTGAAGTGTAACACATCCATTTTCATATAAAATTACAAACTACCACTGAACTAACTGTAAATCCTACATGTATGTAATTCATATACTGTATTAATTCAAATACATTGTATATAGTTTTTAACCATATGTATCCCCATATGTGTTCCCTTACTATGTAAATAGTTTGAGTTATGAAGTTAATGTTACATTGTTTACATGTTCAATGTTCCCCACTACTGTTTTATGTAAACTGCCAAGTTTTGTTTTATGTAAACTGCTAACTTTGCAGAGTTAAATGTTTGATGTAAACCGCTGCTGATCACTGGAAGGAGCGGTATAGAAATGAGTTCAAATAAATAAATATTAAACATTTCAGTACTTACTGAACCCACAACGGTTGAAAGGGTAGTGGTTAAAGCTGAGATGGCATACCACAGCACTTCTAAAGTAATAATTGCAGGCTTTTCCAACACCAAATTCACTGGCTTCAGCTTACCTCCAGGCTCCAACTGCCATGGGAAACCCACACAAGCAGACGACTCCTCCCCCATCCATCTCTCTAGCAGCCTCTCCCCACCAGAGTCTAAAGCCAACCATTGAGAAGCCTGTCCCTCTCCATCGGGCAGCGGAGTACTCTCCTGACCACCCGCAGCACAAAGGAACAAGCTCCATCTGGAGAGGTAATGTTTCCGGGCTGTATCAGAGGTGCCCGCGAATCAGGAGACAAACTTACTCCTGATGCGCCCAGCACCGACTCAGAATCTTCAGTCGGCGCCATCGAGGACGCTGCTACCATAGACCCCGCTGCCGCAAAACCGCATTGCTCAAGGGTCCGCTGGCCCAAAGGGGAAGCCTGCTGTGGAGCAACAGGGAAACCAGCCTGTTTCCTTTTCCTCCGCCCCATACTCGACGGAGCAGGAGTTCGCCGCCAGCATGGTCACCTCGAGCGCACCGCAGCTCAGCAGTCCGAGGTCCGATACCTGCCGCCATCTTGCCCCCTGTCTGTGTTTTATATGAGTGATTCCGGTCAGATATTCTGCTAACATTACCTTTTATCCTGAAAGTGGAATTGCATATCTGAAATGAAGGTACTCTGTCGACAGCTGGGAATGCATCTGCACTGAAGGGTGATATCATCCTTAGTGATTCCCAAGGCATTACTCCTTTCCTAAAATTCAGGAAAAACCTTAAAGCATCTGGAGCACACATGCAGGATGTTGAGTCAAGAACTGTTTCTCTTGCCACTTCAGTCTAGTAACATAGCTGTGAGCTGCCCAAATGAGGAAGGAGGGCAGAAGTATGGATGCATTTCCCTGCTGTCAATGGAAACCGCCAATACAGATAAGCAATTCCGCTTTCTCAATGGACAAGTGGGGGAAAATGCTTCCACACTAAAGTGTGATCACAAAGCTGAAAGTTGCCTGAAGGCCACAACTATTTGGGCAACCTAAGAAAATCAATCCTGGGTGAATTGACAGACAGCTCCATTACATGAAAAAGTTCTGAACTGTGGATTGTCCAAAAATACTGTCCAAACAGTAGTTATTAGTGAAGGTATGGAAAGACAAACAAGTCACTGCCTTAAAGATGTTGATTAGAGAGGCTGGCTATAGCAATGGCTTGTGCACAGAGTTGATGTATTCCACTCCATCCTTGAGACAGTACATTTGCTCTGTTGAAGCAAAAACCTGCTGCAGTCTAATATCCAGAGTGAGAAGGTTTGCTTGTCTCCTTCAACACACACAACCTGACACACAGATGACTGACAACCAAGGATATTCTTGAAGACCTGCAGAGAGTAAAATAGGGCATAAGTGGTGGATTTCTTCAGCCTAGTGGGAATGAGGATTTCATAAAAGCAGCAGTAAGATTATAGCTTGGGTTGAGAGGCAGAATTCGGAGACCACCTTCAGAAGAAATTTGGAGCGAGTATGGATGACCACTCTGTTGGGGAAGAACTGGGCATAGGGTAGATAAAGAATGAGGGCTTAGAGTTCGCTGATTCATCTGGCAAACATGCTGGCCACTGGGAAGAATGATTTCCAGGAAAGATATTTGAGCAGAGCTTGATGCAGTAGCTGGAAATGAGATCCCAGAAGTTAAGTAAGGACAATGTTGAGGTTCCACAAAGGAGGCAGGCTATGACTGAAAGGATTTGTCAGAAAGAGCCCAAGCATAAATTGCAAGACTAATGAGTGAAGGAGACTGTGCTACCTTTGACATATTTGTGGTTGTCTGTAACTGTGAGAGATGAAGGCATATTGAGTTATTCTTCAGTGCAATGGGTCTTGGGCAGGGCCTTCACACCAGTGTGCAAACAAGATCATTTAAGCTGATAAGATGTATCAATGAAGGGCTTCCTGGAGGCAAGGAGGAGACAATGGATGTCTTGTGTTACCAATACACTCAAAATTATATGGCTCTCAATATCCAAACTGTCAGCCTAAGGTACCTGAGATTCAAGTGCAACAGATGGCCTTCTCTGAAGACAAAAGTGTCCCTCCTTGGGATGCTGCAGTGACGTCCGCATCCCTCAGCTGGCAGGGCCAGCCCATCCATTAGGCAGGCTAGATAGCTGCCCAGGGCAGCATTGCATGGTGCCCACAGCAGGCCATGTGCTTCGGCACACATGTCCTACTGCTCCTGATCCCCCTTCTCCAAAAGGAAGTTTTATCAGAGGGGGGTCAGAAGAGGCAGGTCATGTGTGCTGAAGCACATGGCCTGCCAAAGGCCGCTGCTGCCACTGCCACTGCCACTGCCATACCAAGCTGAGCCTTCCCATCTCCACCGATGGAATTGGCAGCAGTAGGGGGGGGGGGGGGTTGGCAGCGGTGCAGCTTGGCTCAACTCAGAAGAAGGACAGTGCGGTATGGAAGGAGGGGTGGCACAGCAGAGGCTTCTACCTGGGGTGGCAGAACCCTTGGGCTGGCCTTGCCAGCTGGACACATGTAAGTAGAAGAACAGCGGATTCCATGCAGTCCCTGAATACGAATTTATTTGTGGACCTAGGGGTCTCCTGCCAAAAACACTAAGAATTGTGTAAGAACTGGAAATAATCTGTAGGCACGGGCCCAAATGAGCTAGAGTAGGCATCCCCTGGGCCATCCTGACTACCCAAAAGCTCTGCCTCACCTGCAGATGATTTTAAGGATAGTTCACAAATTACTAAAAGTAGGTCTGCAATCTCATATTTCAGTTCTTTCAGCATTCTGGAATGTATGTCATCTGATCCAGGTGATTTGCTGCTCTTTAGTTTATCAAATAACTGTATTACATCTTCCAAATTTATGGAGATTAGTTTTAATTCCTCTGATACATCATCTTTAAATATCATTTTTGGTATGGGTAAGCAAAGAATTCATCCAGTCTCTGCTACAGCCTTGTCCTCTCTTAGTGCCCCTTTTACCCATCTATCATCTAATAGTCTTTCACAGGTGTTTTGTTATGAATGTACTTGAAAACATTTTTATTATGTGCTTTTTGTCATGGCTGGGGTGCATAGCATGCAAAAAGATGGTTATACTTTCTAAAGTTCCTTATTATTTTCAGACGCTGATTGTGAAAGTCCTTCTGGGGGACTTGGAGAGGGTTCAATGCAAGCTTTTCCATTATATCAGGAAGCAACGGTAGCTCTGGGTAGTGTGACTGGTGCTTTATCATTCTAAAATGAAGGGTGGATTGGCGGTTCCCAGTCTCTACTGGTAGTAAATGGCAGCGCAGCTGTGTAACATGGTAGGTGGCATAGGGGACCAGAGAAGATATGGATGCAGATTGAGGATTATTACATGAAGGGGATCCCCCTGCAACATTTTGTTTGGGGGCCTGTTAGAGGAGTAGGGGTCATTAATCCTTGTGTGCGTTATGTGGAGCAGCTGTGGAGGTGATCCCCGTGTTGTAAGTGACTGCAGGGGGGGGGGGGAGCAGTGATCTTATTGCAACTGATTCATTATAATGAAAGCTTCCGGCTGGGGTTGGTTGACACCTTGTTTCAGCTCTTGATACAGCGCTGCATGGAGGGGGAGACATCTTCCTTTACAGATTTGCAGGAGGCCTTTGGGCTACATCCCAGGGATATTTGTGGTCATTTACAAGTACGACATTGGTTGAGCAACAAAGTATGGGGTCAGGGCCATGGAGGTGGGGTTGACCAATTTTGAGTGCCTCTGCTGGTACCCAGCGGCCAGGAGGCAGGCTCTCTCAAAAATATATCAGCTGCTTGTGGGGCAGGCTACTACAAAGGCACAATTTCAAACAAAGTGGGAAGGTGATCTAAGCTGAAAACTACATAAGGGGTGGGGGTTGATTTTTCAAAGATTAGGAAGGGACAAGGTCTCAGCTAGGCAAGTGGAAAATGGCTATAAAGTCCTGTACCATTGGAACCTGACCCCGATGCGTCTTCACAGAATCATTAGGGGGTATGCTGATATTGTTGGCATGCTTGTGGGATGATAGGGACTTACTGTCATATGTGGGGGCATGCTCTGGTATAAAGGACTTCTGGGCGGCAGTGGGGAGGACGAGGAGGGATTTAGTGGGGCTGGAGATGAAATGGGGGTTGGAGGGGGTCTTCTTGGGAAAAGGGGGGGTGTAGGCTGGCAAAGTGATAAGGGTAAGGTGGTGCAAATGTGTGCACTTGTGGCAAATGTGTGAAGTGACACTTTATTGGAAGTCGGTGCAAATACCTACTGTTGAGTCTTGGCAGTCTCAGATGTACAAGTTATTTATTATGGAAAAATTAATTGCAACCCATCAAAATAGACTGTCGCAGGTCGAAAATATATGGGAACCTTTTGTGTCTAAGTATGTGGTGTGCCATGATTTGCAGTTGTTCATGGTCAGGGAGGAGGGGGGAGGGAGGGATTATATCTGTTGTGGCTTTCCAGTTGTTAAATGTCAGTCTGTTTTAGTATAAAAAAAATTGTTTAATAAATATTAAATTACAAAAAAAACATTAAAAAGTGATATAGCAGAATTAGAAAAGATACAGAGAAGAGCCACCAAAATGATAAAGGATAACACTTCAAGGAAAGGTTTAAAAGGTTAGGGCTCTTCAACCTGGATAAAAGGCAGCTGAGGGGAAATATGATAGAGGTCTTATAAAATAATGAACAGAGTGGAACGGGTAAATGTAGACCATTTTTTTTACTCCTTCAAAAGGTAGAAAGACTAGGGGACACCCAATGAAGCTACAATGTAGCCCATTTAAGACTAATCATAGAAAATATTTTTTGCTCAACGTGTAAACAAACTCTGGAATTCGTTACTGGAGGATATAGTAAAATCTGTTAGTGTATCTGGGTTTAAAAAAGTTTGGACAAGTTCCTGGGGGAAAAGTCCATAAAGCATTATTAAAGAGGACCAGGGAAATTCACTGCTTACCCCGGGATAAGCAGCATGGAATCTGTGTACCTTTTTGGAGACCTGACAGGTACTTGTGACTTGGATTGGCAAATTGGATATTACTACTACTACTACTGCTGAACATTTGTATAGTGCTACAAGGCATATCCCTCACTTGGTTTGCAGCTTGTCGTGCTGTGAGGGCTTGCGTGCATCAGTGATGCTGAGAGCTAAACTATCGGTAGTTTAACTACTGGCAGGGTCTCCCAAGATGGACAGGTCTCAGCTGAGGTGCCAGACCAAGACAAACCACCTATCTGGGCAGCAGCAGAATGGGACAGTGTTGACGGCGGAGGATCACATTTTTGTGACAACGGCAACAACACCAAACTTAAACTGTGCGGAAGAAAGGCCCGGCAATCTACTTCTGTATCTTGCCATGAAAACCCAATGGATAGTTACTACAAAACAAATTGTGCTATGGTGATGGAAAATGAGACCCCCAGGTCGGAAGGCACTAAACTAGCTACTGGGGAAGAGCTGAAGACTTTTCAGAGTAAAGCCAGCATTTATGATGTGGTTGGATCAAAGCCCTCGGGAAGTCTGACTGCTGATGTAGCTGCGCATGAAATGAGAGTCAGAAGCTGTAAAGATGTCTTACACATTGGAACATGGAATGTACGAAGCATGAACCAAGGGAAGTTGGAGGTGGTCAAGAATGAAATGGAACGTGTACAACTTGATCTGTTGGATGTCAGCGAACTGAAATGGACTGGCATCGGGCACTTTGCATCAGATGATCACATGGTCTACTATGCTGGAAATGAAAGACAAAGAAGAAATGGTGTTGCATTTATAATAAAGAAGAAACTTGCAAGAACTGTAATGAATTACAATGCAGTCAGCGAACGCCTAATCTCTATTCGTCTACGAGGATTGCCTATCAACACAGCTATAATTCAAGTATATGCCCCAACAACAGCTTCAGAAGAGAATGAAATTGAAGAGTTCTATGAACAAGTACAAGCTGAAATTGACAGAACATGCAAACAGGATATCCTGATAGTCATGGGTGACTTGAACGCAAAAGTTGGCAACAAAGAAGAAGGCAAAGTAGTTGGAAAATATGGACTTGGCAACAGAAATGAAAAAAGACTGATAGAATTCTGAAAGACCAACGATCTATTCATCTCAAACACCTTCTTCCAGCAACACAAGCGGCGACTGTACACATGGACTTCACCCAATGGATTGTATAAAAATCAAATTGACTACATCTGTGGAAGTCAACGATGGAAAAGCTCTATGACATCAACAAAGACAAAACCTGGAGCTGACTTTGGTACAGATCATCAACTACTAGTATGCAAACTCAAGCTAAAGTTGAAAAAGAGCAAACCACTCATGAATGCAGCAAAATATGACCTTGAGAATATACCACTGGAATTTAAAGACTGCCTGCAAAATCGATTTGCTGCTTTAGATACAAAAGACAGAGATCCGGAAGAGTTATGGAATGACATTAAGAAGGTTGTGTTGGAAGAAAGTGAGAAGTCTCTACAAAAGGTGAAAAAGCAAAAACGGCCAAAATGGATGACGGAAGAAACTCTGAAAATTGCCCAGAAACGCAGAGAAGCTAAAGCCAGAGGAGAAAGAAAGACAATCGCAAAACTCAACAGAGATTTCCAACTTGCAGCAAGACAGGACAAGGAAAAGTACTACAATGACACTTGCAAGGAAATAGAAGCAGAAACTATTAGAGGAAGAACAAGATCGGCTTTCCTGAAGCTACGAGAGTTAAAGAAAAAGTTCCAGCCTCGAATTGGAATGTTACAAGATGCTCAAGGTTCTATGTTGAATGATGCTGAGAAGATCAAGAAAAGGTGGAAGGAATATACAGAGTTTTTATATGATAAAGATCAAGTGGACCAACAGCCATTTCAACCTGTACCTTATGATCGGGAACCATTGGTGATGAAAGAAGAAGTTGAAGCAGCATTGAAAGCCTTATCAAAGGACAAAGCACCAGGCATTGATAGCATTCCTATAGAAGTATTGCAGCAATCTTATGCAGCTGTTACCATATTTACAAGGCTCTGCCAAGAAATATGGAAGACAACATCATGGCCAACTGACTGTAAAAGATCTGTGTTTATACCAATACTAAAGAAAGGTGATTCAACTGACTGTGGAAATTATCGAACAATCGCTCTGATCCCACATGCCAGCAAGATTCTACTGAAGATTATTCAAAAGAGACTACAACCATACCTGGAACAAGAACTACCTGAAGTGCAAACAGGGTTCAGGAAAGGGCGAGGAATGAGAGACATCATTGCAGATGTGAGATGGATCCTTGAAAAGACTAAAGAATACCAAAAGGATATCTATTTGTGCTTTATTGACTATAACAAGGCTTTTGACTGTGTAAACCATGAGAAACTCTGGGCCACATTAAGAAGCATGGGTATACCAGAACACCTGATTGTTCTCTTGCGCAATCTGTACATTGATGAAGAAGCAACAGTTCGAATGGAACAAGGAGAAACAGAATGGTTTAAAATAAGCAAAGGTGTAAGACAAGGCTGCATACTTTCCCCCTACCTGTTTAATTTATATGCAGAACAAATTATCAGAGAAGCAGGATTGTATGAAGACAACAGAGGTGTGACTATTGGTGGAAGACTCATCAACAACCTTTGCTATGCTGATGATACTACATTACTGGCTGAAAGTGAAGATGATCTGAAACATTTGCTTCTCACAATCAAAGAGCATAGTCTCAAAATGTGCCTGCACCTTAATGTAAAGAAGACAAAGATCATGACAACTGGCATAATCAACAGGTTCATCATTGAAGGAGAAGAAATTGAAATTGTGAACAACTTTAACCTACTTGGATCAACTATCAATAAAGAAGCAACAAGCAGTCAAGAAATCAAACGACGCATTGCTCTTGGCAGAATGGCTATGAAAGACCTAGATAAGATTCTCAAGAGCAGAGATGTCTCTCTCCATACAAAGATTCGACTTGTTCAAGCCATGGTATTTTCAATAACATCATATGGATGTGAAAGCTGGACAGTGAAAAAGACAGACAGGAAGAAAATTGATGCCTTTGAATTATGGTGCTGGCGGCGAATACTGTGTATACCATGGACTGCCCGAAGAACAAACCAGTCGGTACTAGAGGAGATCAAACCTAAGCTTTCTTTAGAAGCTCAGATGACAAGACTTCAACTTTCATACTTTGGACACATCATGCGAAGAGAGAGATCATTAGAGAAAGACATCATGCTTGGCAAGATAGAAGGTCAACGCAAAAGAGGAAGGCCAGCAATGAGATGGATCGATACAATAACAGCAGCTAAGGGTACCAGTCTGTCAACAATGAGCCACCTGACTGAAGACCGAACATAATTTAGGATAGCTATCCAGAGGGTCGCCATGAGTCGACTCCGACTCGACGGCACTTAACAACATAAGGCATATGCAGTGTAGCACAGAAAAATGTAAAAGACAGTCTCTGCTCATCAGAGTTTACAATCTAGTCAAGACATACAACACAGCAGCTGTGGACAAGGATACATCTTATATGGCATATCTTATGTTACTCCTGAGGATATGCCTGCCAAAGGGAGGGGGTGCGTAGGCAAAATCCCTATTCTACATCTTCTTGCAGCAAATTAATTTTTTTATGCTGTGGAGTTGGAAGTGAGCTGAAGACAGGCACAGAAGCTGTAGAAAGGAGGCAGGTGGCACATGCTGTTTCACACCTTACAACGTCTTCCCCAATACAAATATTATGGAACCTGTGTGTCTTTTTGGGAAAATGCTAGGTAGCTATGACCTGGATTGGCCACTGTTGGAAACAAGATACTGGGCTTCATTGACTTTGGTCTGACCCAGTATGGCAGTTCTTATGCTCTTCCCTGTGCCATGTGTCTTATACCTAGAGTGCTGAGCTCACAGCCTTCCTCTGCTACCCTGAGTTTACCACTGCTGCTGGACTCTGCCCCCTCCCCCCATGAAGAAGAGGTGGAAGGAGATAAAGGTTTGCTACTGCTTCACTCCTTCCCTGCCCCAAAGGAGAGATGGAAGGCAAGTGAAGTTTGTTGCTGCTGGACTGTCCTCCCCCACCTGTTGAGCCCTTGGTGATTTTATGAGAGGAAAGAAATATTATGTTGGGGTCAAAAACTCTTGTTGTTGTGGAGGCCACCTATTTTCTTATTGGTCCTCCTTTTCTTTATATCACCCTTCTCCTGTGTAGGCCTCTCTTTTGCCCTGGCTACCCTTTCATCTTTCAAACTATGGTAAAAACATTTGGCAAGTCATACTTTGTGTGGCACTAGGTTCATCCATCTTACTGAGGAACCTTTTTGAAGTTTAGGGATACTTACCACCTAATAGGCTGAGAAACACTGCTTTGGGAGATACAGCTTCCTACCCCTTTCTTGCATACTGTCCATCTCTCAACCAGGACCTGCTTAACTATTAGACAGTGCAGGCAGTTGGTCACCTATTTCAGAAGCATCTATCGGGCAACAAAGAACAAGAGTGTGTATTTATATATATAAAAAATGAAGTTTAATATTTAAAAGTATAATGTCCAGTTCTTTGTTTTTACATGATTGTTGGAAGGCATAATGTTTGGGTGATCGTGACTGTTGAGTTTATCGGAGGGATGAGTTATCGGGGCCTTGAAAGCTACTTTGCGGGGTAGGTGCGGTGTAAAACTAAAGATTTGCCTAAGGCACCTAATACTCTTGCACTGGCTCTACTCTCAACTAGAGGCAGCAGAACCCATTTTAGTTTGGTGGGGAGGAAATAAATCAATATCCATCACTGCCCTGCAAAGTCACCTTACTGTGGATGCTGTGTGGGGCAAAACATTGGTTGGGGCCATGGCCCCAGTGACCCACCCCATTTCCACTCTGTGTCCTTACAGGGCTGCCTCATCTATTAGGTGCACACTCATCACCTGCCACTCTTGTCCCCTTCGATGCAAACTTCCTGTCAGAGGATGGAGAAGCAGCAAGCCACAACTGTGCATGCACAGGTGCTTCAAGGTCCCCACAGCACCAATAATGGCTTGTCCTGCCACTGACCTGAAGTATGTGGTGGGCCTGTGGTGCTGCCTCTACTACTACTACTACTACTACTACTGAGCATTTGTATAATGCTACAAGACATATGCAGCACTGCACAGACATGTAAGAGACAGTCCCTGCTCATCAGAGCTTACAATCTAGTCAAGACAAACAACACAGTAGGTATAGACAGGGATGCATCTAGGGGGAATGGTAAGGAAACACAAAGGAGATAAGGTGAGTCACGATCTGAAAGCAGCAGCAAAGAGATGAGTTTTTAACCTGGATTTGAAAAGGGCCAGAAAAGGCGCCTGATGTACAGACTCAGGTAGTTTGTTCCAGGCATGAGGAGCAGCAAGGTGAAAGGAGCAAGGTCTGGAGTTAGCAATAGAAGAGAAGGGCAAAGGTAGAAGCAATTTGCCAGAAGAGTATCACAGAGGTTTACAGGAAACGTGAAGTCAAGCAACTTTACATAGAACAGGCAAAAACAGCAAATCTAGGTAACAGAGGCAGATAACTATTAACATGCAAATGTGCCAACAAAAGGGAAAGGGTAGGAGGGAGAAAAGGGAAAGGGACAGGGGGTGGGATCGAGGCAGAGGAAGTAGGGAGAGGATGGAGAACTAAGTACATGTTGTATAGCAGTACTCAATGTATAGTCTGTGTAAGTAGAGAGGCCAGCATTATGAGAGTCTTTCACTATGTTATGTGGTCATAAGCCAGCTGGAAAAGGTGAGTCTTTAAAGCCTTCCTGAATGTAGATAGGTTCATGATGACTCAGATTGAGGGAGGAAGAGCATTCCAGAGGGTTGGTGCGTATAAGGAAAAGGCGCGGTTCTTGACAGCTTTAGTGCAAGTCCTTATGATTGAAGGAGTGATCAGGGTGTTTACCATGTTAACTCTTCACGTTCTGTTGTCTGGGGTTTGTTGAACCATTGCTGGCAGGGAGGATGCAGATGATTTATGAATAATCTTAAACATAAGAAGAAGAGCTTTATAGGTCAGGTGGCTAGATATGGGGAACCAGTGTACTTGCATCAGGATGGGTGAGATATGCTCGTACCTAGAGATACCCTGGAGTGATAGGGCAGCTGTGTTCATGGCCAGCTGGAGTGGTTGGAGGATGTATTTTGGGGTGCCATGAAGAATAATATTTGCGTAGTCAAAGTGCGGGAGGATGAGAGCTTGGAAGACTGATTGGAAATCAGAGGGGTCGAGGAGCAGTCGTATATGATGGAGTGTCCTTATCTTCTGGTAGACGGCCTTGATAATGTTATGTATGTGTGCAGCCATGATCAACTGTTGGTCTAGGATTACTCTCAGGTAACGAACTTCCATCTTAGTCATGAGTTCTATATCTCTCACCCACAAAGAGGATGGTGGGGTAAAAGATTGATCTCTAGAAATAAATAAGACCTCAGTCTTCCTGCAATTAACCTTCAGGTTATGTGTAGCGAGCCAATCAGAGACAACATTGAAGCATTCTGAGATGACTGAAAAATCAGGGCTCTCAATGGAGACTTCCTGCTTGGTCCTGGAGAAAAACATCATCTGCATAGATGTGACATAGTATGTTGAAGAACTTGATTATTGTACAGATTGGCTGTACGTAGACGTTGAAAAGCAAGGCTGAGAGCAACAAACCTTGTGGGACTCCTTGCGTTTGCTAGAAGGTGCTTGAAGACTGTGTTCCCAAGTGGACCTATTGCTGGCAATCCATCAAGAAAGATCTAAACCAGTTGAGGGCAGAGTTACGAATACCCTTCTGTTGTAGGCGGCCAAGGAGAAGGCAATGTCCAAGAAGATTAGGATGAATCCCTGCCTCTTCTTATCTATGCTGGTACAGAGCCTATCTAGGAGAGTTACAAAAAGGGTTTCCACTCCATGCTGCTGGCAGAATTCATGCTGCTGTGGGTCAAGAAGGGTGTGGGAGTCAATGTGGTCTTGGACCTGTTGCTGGACAATCTTTTCTAAGATCTTGGTCAGGAAGGGTAGGCTGGAGATTGGTCGGTATGAGCTGATGTCTGATGGGATAGATTTATTGTTTTTTAGCAGGGGTTTGATGGAGGCAGATTTAAGGGACACTGGTAGAGACCCTGTGGAAAAAGACAGGTGTACTATTCTGGAGATAGCTGAGCTTAGGTTGGATCTTGCCTGCTTAATCCAGAATGCTGGACAAGGATCGGCTGGGGAGGTAGAGGTGTTGATTGTGCCGATGATGTTTTCTATTTGTTCAGTCGAGTATGGGTAGAATCAAAAGTATAGGTGCATCGTCTGTAAGGGGTGGTTCAGGAAAGGAATTTTCGTCATCAGGATTCTCTGAGAGCGAAGTAATCAAATTCGTCTTGCTCTGGAAGTGAGAGGCAAAATCGGCCAGGCTAGGGGTAACTGCTGGTAGGTTCTTAGAGGCGTCACTTGTAAGGGATCTAACAATGATGAAGAGCTCGTGGGGCTTGTTGAGTGAGTGCATAAGGGTGTTAGTATGGTATTCCCTTCTCTTGAGATTAACTGCTTTTTGGTGTTCTTGTAGGTTGGCCAGGTAGGCAATGTGGTCGACATCATGCCTATAATGCCGCCAGCGTCGCTCAAGTTTTCTGAGGAGTAATAAGGATTCACAAAAGTCAGAGGTGAACCAAATTGCTGTGTGCTTCCTTTTAGTGGGCTTAGTGGAAGGTGGAAGGAGTGAGGCTTGAGCTAGGGTGTTGTTCCATGTGTCTATTAGCTCAACCAGATTGTTGGTGTCAGGGTTGAGGTCATCAAGAATATTCAAGAGGAATGTCTCCTTAATCGAAGAGTCTGAAGCGATGCTTAGATGATGGAGGATTGGAGTTGGGTGACAGCTGCTCACCTCCGGGGTCTGTACGAAAATGGAACAGTATGGCATTATGGTCAGACCAGGGGACCGGGAGGACAAGGGGGGGGGGGGGTCCTGGCTGATCAGACTGTGGAGGGTGAAGGAGCAAAGATGAGGTCCAGGGTATTTCCTGCCGAGTGAGTGGGTGTATGTATCAGCTGATGATAGTCAAGAGCTTTCATAGCATTCAGGAAGGCAGAGGAGTGTTTGGTAGGAGGTTGAAATCACCTAGGAGCCAGAGTGGTTTGAGTTGGGTATTCCTATCACAAGCTAGGTCAAGAATAGTGGCCAGCTCGTCAGCAAATGTAGATGGTGAGAGGTAGAAGAGACAGGCAGATAGGAATTTGTTTGAAATCCGAATGTAGTCAAGGTTGAGTGCACTCTGGGAAGAGTTGCATTGGAAGTGGAGGTTGCTTCTGGCAATTATGAGGATACTGTCGCCTCTCCAATTTGCTCGCGGGCAATTAAAGAGGTGTTAGCCAGGTGGTAGAAGCAGATTGGTATGGACGGTGTCTGCATCAGTCAACCATGTCTCTGTGACAAAAATCAGATCCAGATTTCGATGCTTAATGTAGTCGGTGAGGACGGGCCATTTATTGCGGATGGAACAAATATTTATGAGCATACAGCTCAGGTGGTGAGGGCAAGGAGACTTCCTTCTATGAGTTTCTGACAGAGGTTGGCAGTATATATGAATGAGCCATTGCTGATGCATAAAAGGATAAGATCTTCTGTAGTTAAAAGTGTCAGTATGGTGTAAGGGGGGGAGTAAGCCATGTGGATATGGGTAAGATTCCGCCCAGGTGATAATAAGGGCTAAGAGGCATAGGGCCAATGATAACTTATGACCCCCACATCATTGTGCTGCAGAACAGGTTGCGAGAATTCTGAGGAGGCAAAGGATTGAGGAGGTGCATTCAAGCAGGCTAAATAGAGTTTTAGGGAGTAGCATCAGTGGACCGAGATAGGGTACAGTACGTAGGGAGCAGCTTGGGTTGCTTGTGTGGGCTCTTACCTCACAGAGCTGATGATAGATGGGGAGGCAGATCGGTACAAGGTCCAGTGGAATGGCATTCAGAGCAGCAAAGGGCTGAGGCTGTTGTTCTTATAGGTATGGTAACAGAGAGAATATACGAGAGGAAAGGTAGTGAGGAGCTGCAGAGTGAATGCACTTATAGGTCAGCAGGAGAAGTTTGAACTGGATGCAGAAATGAATAGGGAGCCAATGAAGTGACTTGAGAAGAGGGGTAATATGAGCATGATGAGGCTGGCAGAAAATTAGTCACGCAGCAGAGTATTGAACAGATAGAAGGGGAGAGAGATGATTCAGCAGGAGACCAGCAAGGAGTCAAGACGGGAGGTGATTAAAGAGTGGATAAGTGTATTAGTAGTGTGTTCAGAAAGGAATGGGTGAATTTTGTTGATGTTATAGAGAAAGAAACAGCAGGTCTTAGCTATCAGTGTGTGGAGAAGGAGAGAGGAATCAAAGACAACCCCAAGGTTGCGAGCCGAGGAAACAGGGAGGAGTAGAGAGTTATCCACAGAGATTGAAAAAGGAGGAAGAGGAGAGGAGGTTTTAGGGGGAAAAATAAGAAGCTCAGTTTTGACCATGTTCAATTTCAAGTGGCGGTGAGACATCCAAGCAGCAATGTCAGAAAGGCAGGCAGAGATCCGGGTCTGGATTGCTGGAGAGATTTCAGATGTAGAAAGGTAGATCTGGGAGTCATCAGCATAAAGATGGTACTGAAAGCCATGGGAAGAGATAAGTGCACCAAGAGACTGGGTATAGAGAGCGTAAAGGAGTGGATCCAAGTCAGATCCTTGGGGTACACCAACTGAGAGCAGGATAGCAGCAGAGGAGGATCCACCAGAACAAACACTGAAAGAGTGATGGGAGCAATAAGAGAACCAGGATAGTACAGAGCCCTTAAAACCAAGCAAGGATAGGGAAGGAGAAGGTGGTGGTCAACAGTGTCAAAAGCAACAGAGAGGTCAAGAAGGATGAGGACTGAGTAAAGACCCTTGGATTTTGCCAGGAACAAGTCAATGGAGACTTTGGCAAGAGCCGTTTCAGTAAAATGTAAAGGACGAAATCCAGATTGAAAAGAATCCAGGCGGGTTTGAGAGGAGAGAAAGTCAAGGCAACGGCAGTGAACTGCATGTCCAAGTAGTTTAGAAACAAAGGAGGGCAGGGAGATGGGTCAATAGTTAGAAGGACAGATAGGATCCAATGAGGGTTTCTTAAGGAGAGGTGTAACTACAGCATGCTTGAAGGCTATAGGGACAGTTGCAGTGGAGAGTGATAGGTTGAGAATATGAGAGATGGAAGGGACAACAGTGGAGGAGATGGGGCTTACGAGATAGGTGGGAATAGGATCAGAGGAGCAGTTAGTGAGTTTGGAGGAGGAAAGAAGGTGTGTGGTTTCTTCCTCACAGAAAAGGAAGAAAGGGTAGCAGAGGTAGAGGGGGAAAGTTGGGAGTGAAGAGGGGGAGGGGGGAGTAGCTGACTTTGTGGGGAATTGGAGAGTGATCTTGTGGATGTCGTCATGGAAATAGTCAGCTAGGGTTTAGGCAGAAAGGGAGAGGGGTCTGAGGTGGAGGCACCTTGAGGAGAGAGTTGAGAGTAGTAAAGACATGGCAATGGTCAGAGGCAAGAGAGTTAGTCAGATGTACATAATAGTCTCGTTTGGCGAGTGTCATGGCTGACTGGAAAGAGACAAGCATGAATTTGAAGTGTAGAAAGTCTGCAAGGGAGAGGAATTTGAGCCATGCACGCTCA
Source organism: Ichthyophis bannanicus (assembly GCA_033557465.1). Classification (NCBI taxonomy): domain Eukaryota; kingdom Metazoa; phylum Chordata; class Amphibia; order Gymnophiona; family Ichthyophiidae; genus Ichthyophis; species Ichthyophis bannanicus. The sequence goes on along the minus strand of CM066033.1, from coordinate 651,537,710 downwards.
GCTGAATGGGCACAGGAAGGTAGACAGCGGGTAGTGGATGAAAGCCGGGACTGGGGTATAGTACGCCTCACAGGATGTGGCATGGGTGGAGCGAGAGCATCCGGAGCAGAGGAGAGTGCAGTGTTATAGGAAGCTATGCCTTATCAACAGACTCAGATGGCATAGTGGAGGAAAGAGGTGATGAAACAGTGGAGGAGAAAACCAAAGGGTCAATAGCATTAAGATTTCTAAAGAGGTTGGAGGAGACAGGATGAAGTTGAGGCGGTGGGTGATGAAGAGTGAAGCTTAGCAGGTGATGGTCGGACAAGGGAAGAACTGAGGTACAGATGTTTGAAGGTAAGTAAGTAGAGAAAAATACAAAGTGAAGGCAGTGGCCATGCTAGTGAGTGGGGGCAGCAGAACAAAGCTGGAGGTAGAATGAAGAGGTAAGGAAAAGGAGCTTTAAAGCAAAAGGATCAGAGGGGTTATCAACATGAATGTTAAAATCTCCGAGAATAAGAGTGGGGGAAGAGGAATCCAGAAAGAAGGAAAGCCACGAGTCAAAGTCAGTGAGAAAGGTAAAAGTGGACTTGTCAGGATAAATAATAGCAACCCGGAGAGGTAGTGGAGTGAAAAGGCAGATCGAGTGGACTTCAAAGGAAGGAAAGGAGTGAGAATGAGGCAGCAAGAGGGGTTGGAATTGGCAGGAAGGAGAAAGTAGAAGCCCAACACCACCACGGCCAGTGGCACGAGGCATATGGGAGAACAGATAACTGCCATGACAGAGAACAGCAACTGATGCTGTGTCTTCTGGGAGGAGCCAGGTCTCAGTTCGAGCAAGAAGATGGAGAGTATTAGAGATAAAGAGATCATGAGTAAAAGCAAGTTTATTTGAGATGGAGTGTGCATTCCATGAGGCACATAAGAAAGGGAGAGAGGAAGGGGAAAGTAGACGGATATGAATAAGATTAGAGGTGCTGCGTGAAGATCTCTTCTCAGAGTGTGACAAAAGTCTAGGGCAGTGATGGCTAACCTTTTTGAGCCCGAGTGCCCAAACTGCCGCACAAAACCAAAGAATTTCCTCAAAGTGCCAGCACGTCAATTTGCATAAATATTTGCATAATGCTAACATACACTAACTTTTAGTAAACATGTCTCTTAATGAGTGTATGGATAAAGACAGACTAAAAGATTTCTACATTACTATAATCCAGTGCCAACCGCCAGGCACATTAGGAACTACTACAAACACTGCCCATTTAGAACCAATAGCAAACCCGCCGTATCCTAACAGCACTACCAGGACTCACAAAGCACCACACCATACCTATCAAAAGGCAACACTGCAAATATTAAACCAATACATTTCAGACAATAACAATACATGACCTACTGGGGAAAGAGAACAAGTGGCAATGTCAAAAAGGAATTACATAAACAGAATACCTCAGCTCAGTTGCAATTGCTCCAGCCACTTTCTTCTGGTTTCTTCATGTTTTCTGCTAACTCTCCATCATCTGCTGTCCATTTGTCCTTTCTTCTCTCTTCTAGTTTTTTTTCCATTCTCTCTCTCTACATCCGCTTTAACATACTAATCTTTCTCCTTTTGCTCTTTCCTCATTCCTATTTCATCCACTCAAATTTTACCCCTCCATCCTCAATCCCCACTTACTCTCCCAATACCCGGCCAATTGTAGATTTTTTATCCCTCCCACACAAAATATTTTTCCCCTCTCCATTTTACTCTCCCAGCCCCATCCCATTCTAATCCTCCACCAACATCAGCTCCCTTATAGTTACAGCCTCACCCATCATCCAGTCACTTCTAGTCCCTTCATCAGCCCATTTCCAGTCCTATCAACCCCCCAACCCAATACCAGTCCTAGCCCCCCCCCATCAACTCACTTCCAGCCCTAAACCCCCATCACCCCATTTCCAGACAGCCCCCATCAGCCCACAGCCCATTAGCAGTCCTACCCCCCAGCCCATTAGCAGTCCTACCCCCCCCGCCCGCCCGCCCATTAGCAGTCCTAACCCCCCCAGCCCATTAGCAGTCCTAACACCCCCCTCCTGCCCATTAGCAGTCCTAACCCCCCAGCCCATTAGCAGTCCTAAACCCCCCGCCCCGCCCATTAGCAGTCCTAACACCCCCCCTCCTGCCCATTAGCAGTCCTAACACCCCCCCTCCTCCTGCCCATTAGCAGTCCTAACCCCCCCCTCCTGCCCATTAGCAGTCCTAACCCCCCTCCTGCCCATTAGCAGTCCTAACCCTCCCCCCCCTGCCCATTAGCAGTCCTAACACCCCCCCTCCTGCCCATTAGCAGTCCTAACACCCCCTCCTCCTGCCCTTTAGCTGTCCTAAAACCCCCCCTCCTGCCCATTAGCAGTCCTAACCCTCCCCCCCCCCTGCCCATTAGCAGTCCTAACCCCCCCCTCCTGCCCATTAGCAGTCCTAACCCTCCCCCCCCTGCCCATTAGCAGTCCTAACCCTCCCCCCCTGCCCATTAGCAGTCCTAACCCCCCTCCTGCCCATTATTAGTCCGAACGCCGCCTGCCCTTTAGCAGTCCTAACCCCCCCTGCCCATTAGCAGTCCTTACACCCCCCCTCCTGCCCATTAGCAGTCCTAACACCCCCCCTCCTGCCCACTAGCAGTCATATCCCCCCCCACCCCCTGCCCATTTGCATTCCTAACCCCCCCCTCCTCCTGCCCATTAGCAGTCCTAACCCCCCCCTCCTCCTGCCCATTAGCAGTCCTAACCCCCCCCCCCTCCTGCCCATTAGCAGTCCTAACCCCCCCCTCCTCCTCCTGCCCATTAGCAGTCCTAACCCCCCCCCCTCCTCCTGCCCATTAGCAGTCCTAACCCCCCCCCCCCCCCCCCGCGCGCAAATTTTTAAAAAAAAAAAGCAGGCTCTGGCTGCTGCCGCGGCAGATTACAATGTCCCGCGGGGCCCCCTCCGCCCGCTAAGCCCCTCTGCAAGGGCTTTCAGATTCGCGAGGGAGAGCGTCTCCCTCGCGTCTCTGTTAAGCCCGCAGGGGCTAATGGGAAATTTCCCATCAGTCCCTCGCGTCTAAAGGGGCTGATGGGAAATTTCCCATTAGCCCCTGCGGGCTTAACAGAGACGCGAGGGAGACGCTCTCCCTCGCGAATCTGAAAGCTCTTGCAGAGGGGCTTAGCGGGCGGAGGGGGCCCCGCGGGACGCTGCATTCTGCCCTTGCCGCGTCCGCGGCAGCAGTCAGAGACAGCTTTTTTCTTTTTTTTGCGGACCTATGGCCCGCGTGCCAGCTGCAAGGCCTTCGCGTGCCACAGCTGGCACGCGTGCCATAGGTTCGCCATCGCTGGTCTAGGGGGTCCAGGGTTGGGGTTGATATCTCTGGATGAGAGAAAGAGAAGGAGTAGAAGAGTACAGGGCAGGGAGGAGACAACACGGTGGTAACGAGGGTGAGGTTGTCTTAGAGAGACCGGGAGGAGATGGCTGAATGAAAGGGAGAAAGTGGTGAAGCTCAAGAGCTGATAACAGGGTTAGAGGACAGAAAGGAGGGGGAAGAAAGGATGGTAAAGGGGAGATAAGGAGGGGAGGGGTGAAGGTGTAGGTAGCAGGGAAGACAATTAGGGAGTATGAAGAATAGGAAGACAAAGTGATGAGGAGCCATAGAAGAGAGATGGAGAGAAGAGAGGCCAGAAGAAATGCATAGGTGGGAGAGAACCAACAAGGGATTAGGAGCACCCGTGAATAAGCGAGATAATGAGCATATGACAGATATAAGAGACCGAGTGCCAGGGGGTGGGTGAGTAGAGGGGATGGGATAAAAGTTATTCAGCTGAGAAAAGCTGAACAATAGTGCAAAAAGGTACAAATGAGGTAAAATAGCACAATAACAATGATAAATAAATAAATAGAGAGAGAGAGGCAGACAGGGCTCACAAAAAGCAAACAGATTCAAAGTTCCAGCAGAGCTTGCAATGGAGCAGTTCTCTTCCCAGAGGACAGAGAGGCAAACAGAGTTAAACCGGAAAAGGGGGGGAGGGGGATTAGTCACTCAGGTAGATTACAGCAGAGACAGGAAAATGGAGTTACTTACCTGTAACTGGAGTTCTCCGTGGACAGCAGGATAAGTCAGCCACACTTGTGACATCATCAGACGGCGCCGAGACGGAAGTACTCTCCATAGCTCGGAAGGGCTTTTACTAAGGCTTTTACCCTTCTGAGCATGGGCCAACTGGCCCCACCCCCTGCCCACCCCTAGCTAGCCAGTACATCACTATCTGAGCCTTTTGCTGCTAGGAGGCAGGCACCAGGACGGAGGCCGACCCCTTCCCAGGGGAGGTGGGCGGGTATGTGTGGCTGACTTATCCTGCTGTCCATGGAGAACTCCAGTTACAAGTAAGTAACTCCGTTTTCTCCTAGGACAAGCAGGATGAGTCAGCCACACTTGGTGCCTCCCAAGCTGCCAAGAGCTGTGGTGGATGGGGGGGAAGGCCGAAGCTTCACTCCAAGCTGCCAAGAGCTGTGGTGGATGGGGGGAAGGCCGAAGCTTCAGGTCAGATACTTCTCCAGGACTAGCATGCGCCCAGATGGTGCAGCATGCTGCAACAAGAACCGGTAGATGGTCGCAATGCATGGACGCGCCCCAGTGACAGGTGTGAAGTATGCAGTGCATGGACGCGCCCCAGCGACAGGTGTGAAGTATGCAATTACAAGGCGCACCTGCGAGGAAACATGAGCGCAGTCCCATCGAGCAGTTGTAGTGAGGTAGTCACAATGGCAACGATGGTCTGTTGTGATGGGCTACCAGGCTTTGCACTGTTTGTCAAAAAAGGCTGGCTTTGTTTCATTGGCCCAGCTTGGGGGGCCTCTTGCTGTTGCTGTAGCTTGTATCGTGGCTGCTGCCATTTCCGATATGTTGGGTATTGCCATTTGGGAGTGTGCTACTGCCTCTGATGGTAGGAGCTCTTGCAGTGGGTGCGCTTGAAGTCGTCGTCGGCAAAGGTCTGAAGTATGTGATAAGGAAGCTTATCATAGCTCAGGAAGGAGCTATAGAAAAGGTGAAGTGACTCTGAACAAGCAACCTGTCAGTTCTGGTAGAAATAAGAAAACAGAATTTTCCCATAAAAGACTACCAGTCCCAGAATGCACCAGGTTTCCAACAGCCATTAGAGGAGCTGAAGTGGGGAAACGTGTGTTCAATCAGGAGGGCTATGAGGTAATCCCTAAGCACTCATCTCAAAGGGCAGGGCCTGATTCAGCACAGCTGCGCTGTGTTAGGGAGGAGCACTCATCTAGGCAGAATAAGAGTAGAGTTTATTCTACAGATGACCATCTTCATGATCACCTTGGATATCCAGAGAATTGTCCTCAGTATCCTGAGAATCAGCTTGAGTTTGATCATCGGTTTCATCTGAAGGATCATCAGAAGCAGAAGCCAAACCGGACGGACAGAGAGGGAAAGAAAGCCTTTGGAAGAAGGAAGAGAAAAGCCTTTGAGAGGTCTAGAAGAGTCCAAAGCAGTACGTATACTGGGAGGTATTCCAAGGGCCAGCATACACCATTGGACTGGGGAAAGCCAGAGGAATGGTGCTGCAGAGCTAGGAATCACCAGAGGCTACCTGTGAGGGAGACGGCTGCACGTGGAAGGGACCCTAAGACCTGTGCCAGAAGGTACGTGAAGAGAGATCCAGTATCCAGGGATCTGGATTGGAAGGCTGGACATAAGAACTGGACTACATACTGGCCAGGCTATATAGAGAGGAACTCTAGCAGCAATGGAAGCTCAGGTATGAACACTGATCTATGCCCTAGCTATAACCTTGAAAGACAGCAGGGAAACAAGTATTCTCCTGAAAATGCTCCATTGAGAGATTCATCTGTGCCAATCCATGATATTGAACCCATGCTTGTTGAACAAGGGGGAATAATAGCAGATGAGGATCCTGTTTATATGGACTGCTCTCTATCTAAACTCCGTTGGTAACTTTCTGTTATAAAGTACAGCAACCATCACAAAGAAATACAAATTTGTTCTTTAATCTACTCAGAAAAGCTCCTGAAGCAGGATTTGACCCACACAGTGGAAGGCAAGCCAGCTAAGGGGTTTCAGCTGGTAACTGCTAGCAATTAAGCCTTACCTAATTGCTTGTGAGCTAGGAGAGAATCACTTCTGTATCTATGTGGGAAGTAACTGAAAAGAACAGTTTGTTTCTTGCTTTGTGGCTTTTCATTTGTTGTTTTCCTGATTTTAACTTTGTTTTTCCAAGTTAACACTGAAAGCAAGTAACCTAATTTATGTGCTACCAAGCATATCTGTGTTGGGAGAAATAACCCCATAAATAAATATCTTATTGGCTTTACCCAAGAGCACAACTAAATTATTGTCAGCAGCTGTGTCTGGTGTGAATGAACTACATTGCCCACAATACCTTGCAAATCATATAGAAATATGCACTTGCCAAGAGTGTGAAGATTCTCACCCAGGCAGCCGTCTGACAAGTATCAGTATTGGCCGGCCACGAGTAGTGTAAATGTAGATACTAATGCAGCAACAGCAGAGAGCTGGTCGCTGCAAGCATGAAGAACATCGGCCTCAATAACGACTGACTGCGAGGGCAGTGCAGAATTGAGACCTTGATACCGTAATTAACAAGAGAAATATGTGTATATACTGTATATATATAATTTTTTTTTTAACGTGTAGTCATACTCCGGAACTTGTTACCGGAGGCAGTAGCAACAGCTGCAAGTGTAGCATGGTACGGAGGCAGTAGCAACAGCTGCAAATGTAGCATGGTCCAAAAGGATTCTGGACAATTTCTGGAGGAAGGTCCCTACACCGCTGGTGGCAGGGACCTGGGCCCAATACAAGCATAAAGGGACCTGTGTCTGGACCTGGGCTCAATACAAGCGTAGGGGAACCTGCGTCTGTGGGGCAACTGCTAGGTGCATCAGGCCTAGATTGGACTTAGTTGGAGGTGGAAGTACAATACTGGGCCGATGGGCCTTATGCTGCACTAGTATGGAAGATCTTAGGTTGTTACGTCAGCAGCGAGGTGGTTGCTGCAAGCAAGGGTAGTATCAGTAGTCCCAACTGCTAGAGCCTTAATCCCGCAGTGGCCATAAGTCAATTCCCGAGGGAGGTGGCAGTCTGGATTGTTGAGACTGCTTGGCTGGGGGATGTGCCATGTTGCGAGGTCTAGGGGTACGGTAATGTTCTTGGACGGTGTGTACCGTTGTGCTACATGGACAGGAGTGCACTCCCCTGACATGGCTTGAGTCCCTGCCTGCGTCCAGGTGGGGATGCAGGGGAGATGCAGGTGGAGTAACTAAGGTGTAGTCCGCTGGGACCGGGAAGCGAGGTCCTAGCTGCTTGGGCACTGTTCTGTGGATGTCAAGGGCAGACAGTTGCATAGGGCTGTGACGTTGTCCGGAGTTTGTGTCTCTTTGCCTCTGATCCTCCCAGGAGGGGTCCTGCCGACCAGAGACTTGGATGTGTTTGGATGTGGTAGTGTAGTGGGCAGTGCAGCATGTGCGGCAGGGGGTTGTCCCCCAGATCTGCAGTTTGGATGATATACGAAGAAATGCCCTGGGGATCCATTTCAGATCTGTCTGCCGTGGCACGGGAGTGGGATTGTCAAGGGTCACTTCCAATGAGTTCCCATATTAGCCGGTAGAGGGCTCTTGATGGCAACCATCAAGGGTGCGGTCACAAGAGTAATGGATAAGTTGGCCAGCTGACAAGACTAACATAAGGTGCTGAGGATGGGCTGAGGACTGGATGATGGGGGATGCCATGGCAACCGTCTCAATTGCCGTGCATTGGAGATAGACGACGAGTCTGTCTCAGGGTCAGGCTCAGAGTCACGCGTTGTCTGTCAGTGCTTTTGGGGAGCAAGAGTTTGCTACAGGGGATGGTGTCCAGGACCCTATAGCCAGATGATTCTCACGTTATCCCTTTTAAAACAGTTGCACTTCGTGTGAGCAGATCGCTTTGTGGTCAGTCCCCCAGATGGAGGGCTGATGCCGAGGGTGGAGGTTCGTCTGACAGTTGATTGTGCCTCCCAGCACTGCCTATGCTCCAGTGGGAGGGCACCGCCTGGATGATTGGTACTGCTTGGTTCTGGATCAACTGCTTGGTTTTGGTCTTCTTGTAGGGGGTTGAGGGGTGTGGGCCTGCCCTCTTTGTGCTCTAGTGTGAGGCAATGATTAGTTCCTTCACAGACAGAGTACGGAGGCATTGCGGCCCCGTGGTGGTGTGCAGTAATTCCCCAACATGATCCTCAGTCAGGCCTTGAACCTATGACCCTGAGGTTAGATACACCTGCCCTAGGGTGCGGTGGGTCAGAGTGCTGCCTTTGGTTGACCATGAGGAAGATCGAAGACTGGTGATTCCCAGGCTGGCCTGGAGACTTCCGCTCTAAGTTCATGCTTCGGTGCCACAGCCTGTTGGGGCCTGTTAGGTGTGGAGTTCTCTCCGCTGGGCCGTTGTGGCAATGCTGGTTGAGAGGGCGACCCCCGTCCTGAAGAGGATGATGACGGTGTTTCTCCCACTTATGGGTGAATTGCCTTGGACGCTGTAGTGCTGATGCCCATTCCAATGGTATCCAATGTGAATCTCGAGATGGAACATCAGATGCTCAGAGGGAGACAGGAAGGTATGGCTTGCTGAAGCGCTGTATTGGCCTCCCAAGGTGGCAAGGCCAAGGCGGCTCCTGTATGAGGTGCGGGGCGACCAGATCCTCTAGGTCTAGGAGGTGTGGGACGGCCAGTACCCTCTTCACTGAGGTGTGATACCACCACATGTTCTGGAGAAGCACCTGTGGGGAGCACAGGTATGTAGCATGAGGCTTGTATTGTCGGCTATAATATGATCCGCCCAGCAGAGGGATCTCGTAGGTTCGACCACTGTTGGAACTCAGCAGAGTCTGATGAGAGGGATATGTGGTCATGAGGCCCCAGCCAGCAAGAGAGCGGTTGCCCTTTGGCAGCGCTGCTGAGTCCCTGGTCTGTGACTCTGTGACCGTCTCTTCTTTGAAAGGCTAGTCTATGCAGGGAGCGCAGGGGAAGTGCAGTGTCCTGACCGTAGGCGGCACCTCTAGGGGATGTCTCAGGGGTGCCAGGGCTGTCTAGATGCTGAGCCTGTTTCCTGGTTCTGGAAACTGTGTACAAACTAGTGGATGGTGAGGGACATCCTCTGTATGTGCATGCACCGGCTAGGCGGCCATGGGGGCGTCCTCTGTGCCTGAGAAGTTGCGAATGTCATCTTTCACCCTCTTAAATGCAGTTGGTTCCTCCCCCGTGCATGAGGAGTTGTGAATATCATCTTTCACATAAGGGTAGGGACATGCTCTGTAAGTGCCACAGCTGGGACCTGAACCTGTGACCTTCAGTTCCAAGACACACATTGTCTGTGTAGAGCACCACAGTGTTGCCACTTCGTAGGTGCTAGTCATGCCCCGCAGTCAGTGTGAATGGCTCCTGATATTGTTGGCTGTGCAATTGGAGGGGAAAAATTAGCAAGCCTTTCTTAGGGGGCCACAAGGAGTGCGTCTCATCTGCACCTGTTTGAGAGCCAAGCCTTCCATTGGACCCACAAGGGGAGCTTCTCATCCATGTCAGGTGGATTGGCAAGGATTGCCAGGTCTTCCTTTGGAGGGCCACAAGGGATGCAACTCACTCAAGCATCTTGGTAGGGAGGGGACCCTCTAGTCCTTGGACTACTATTCTGACGCCTTGGGCCGGCACTCAAGTACAGACTGAGTGGTCTGTGTATTTCCCTAGAAGACTGACGCAAAGACCCTTTTTTTTTAAACCAGGGTTTCTCGGCCGTGCAGTGGAAGTAGATTTACAGGCTGTTCTAATGGGGCATTGTAGGGTTAAGAGACTGTGTCCATGGAAGAAAACTGTGTCGAAGGTCACACTCTTGGATCTTTCGGGAGTGTAACAGGAAGTTTGGAGGGTGTGTAAGACGCACTGGAGAATGACACACTTGCGGTAGCTGATTTTGAATGGATGTTTGGCCCGGCAGAGACTCGCTCCAGGTGGCATGGGGTGTCAGAAGCAGGGGTTGAACCCATGTGTCCAGTCCCATCCTCTTCTGTTCACCCTTTTATCTGCCGCACCATCTCCATTCCTCCAGTCAGGGAGCCAATGGTATAACTTTTGCTGCTGCTGTTCTGTCTCTCTACAGTTGAGAAGAGCCCTTAGGAGGGGAGCTGCATGCGCTGCAAGCAATGCAACAGCGTGGATGCCGGCCCCGAAGCTTCTAGGATGGAGCGGAGAGCCAGTCTGCAACTGGTTACTGCTGGCTGTCCCATCTAGATGCTTACACACAACTGTACTGGGCAAGGTGACAGCACAATCACTACAGATAGCCCCGATGCTTCTTAGGCCGGAGCAGAGAGCCAGTCTGCGACTGCGTCTAGATGCTTCCTTGATCGGCGCGGAGAGAAGTCCACACCTTGCTACTGGCGGCTGTCCCGCAGAGAGCAAGGGAGCTCATGACTGGCGCCGTGGAGCTTAGGATCGGTGCCGTGGGGAAGAGATCTCGGCACTGAGGCTCGAAGAGATGATGCGCTGGAGAGGAGTGGCCTCCGGAGCTTCCGCCAATGGTGAGTGAGTCACTGAGTCACTTCTGGGGCATGGCGGCGTGTATCCCCTACCAGCGCCGTCCGGAGAGGCATCTCTGTGCCGGCGTGTATCCTTTTACCAGCGTCATCCGGAGAGGCATCTCTGGCCGGGGCCGGAGTTGTGCCTAAGGGAGGCACACTGAAATCTCCACGGACAGGCAGGACCGTGGATGTGCCTGATAAGTAGGCATTTCGAAGACTCCCATGCAGCAGCTGCAGCACCGGAGGGGTCCATGCTACAGGGAGTAGGGCTGGTGCCGGAGGCTCACGGCTGGGGATGGAGGCCTCAGAGGCACATCCCAAGCTTCAGCAGGTATAGCGGCGGGGTGACCTCCAAGCGAGTGTTTGCCGCTGGGCCTGGAGCACAGTTGCAGGTCCCTAGACCGATGCCTCTCGCTCCTCCTCGCATCATCCGGGATGAGAGCACGTGGACCGAAGGAAACAGCACTCTGAGCCCAGTCCCCCAATAGGATAGCAATGAAGGAGAACCTGAAAAGAAAACACAGAATAGAGAACATTTTTTAGTAAGTAATTCAATTTTTTTAAGTTTGTAATTCAATTTTTGTTTGGAGAGTAGAAGAATCCGTCTTGTGGCAAGGCGGAAGAACGAAAAACTGGTTAGCTGGCTAGCTAGGGGCGGGGCCAGTTGGCCCATGCTCAGAATGGTAAAAGCCCTTCTGAGCTATGGAGAGTACTTCCGTCTCGGCGCCGTCGGATGACGTCACCAAGTGTGGCTGACTGATCCTGCTTGTCCTAGGAGAAAATAAGGTTACTTACCGTAACAGGGGTTCTTAGTGGACAGCAGGATGAGTCAGCCACACCTAGGTGTGCCATCCCCAGTGACCGGATTAGCTCTCCCTTAGCTCAGAGGAATCCTGTTTTTTTTTTATTCCTCTGAATCTGTTCCTGGCTCTGCCCTTCCTTCTTCAGTGTTTCCCTAGCCTGGAGGCTCATCCGAAGGGGAAGGATGGCGGGATGGCTTGGCTGACTCATCCTGCTGTCCATGGAGAACCCCCGTTATGGTAAGTAGTCTTACTTTCTCCATAGACAAGCAGTTGGAGTCAGCCACACTTAGGTGACTCCCGAGCTGTCCCGGGGTGCTGTGGTAGGATGAGGATGGAGATATACAGTTCTTACATGAAAAAAGGAGACTCCAGGGATCGTAAGGTATGCAACCAGGATGCCAATTTAATGCAATAGCACAGGAACCACATAGTGTAACATTCAACGGCAAACAATTTGTGCAACGCATAGTTTAACATTGAAAAACTGCAATACATAATGTAACATTGAACTGGGTAATCATGAGCTCTAACACTTAATCTTAGATTCTCCTGTTAACACAATCTTAGAGTACATGCAGTCAGTCATGGCCGCATGTATCAGTGGCCACTTGCAGGACCGCCTTGCCAAAGTGGACAATGTCCATGGGGGATCGAGGCAGTAATGCTTCATGAAGGTATGAATTGAAGCCCACGTGGTCACGCTGCAGATGTCTGTGGGTGTCGCCGTGTGTAGGTGGGCCAGCCTGGTTGCCATTGCCCATAATTGGTGAGCGTGCACCCTGCCTTCTGGGTGTAGATTGGTTCATATGTAACAATAGGCGATGCAGTTTGCCAACCATTTGGGCATGGTTCGTTTGGTGACTGAGTGGCCCAGTCCGTTTGGGTCATAGGCGAGAAAATGTTGCAAGGACTTTCTGGTTGGTCTGTTCCTGTCGATGTAGGCCCAGAGGGCGCAGGTGCAGTTCAGGGTGTACAGTCAGCACTCGTCCTGTGATGCATGTGAATGAGGGTACAAGCATGGTACGACTATTGCCTGGTTGATATGGAAGGATGATACAACCTTAGGTGGAAACTTTGGGTGGGTCCTGAGAGTGGCTCTGTCGTGATGTATCTGTGTGTAGGGGGGATAATTGACAAGGGCCTGGAGTTCGCTGAGGTGATTGCCACAAGAAAAAGGGTCTTCCATGTGAGAAATTTTAGCAGCGCCTCATCCAAGGATTCAAACGGTTGCTCCATGAATTGGTTGAGGTCTACATGGTGGTCCCACCCCGATGTCGGGGGCCTTACCAGAGGGTACAGGTGGTTCAGTCCTTGCATGAATTGTGAGACCAGGGGCTGAGTCGATATGGATTTGCCCTCCAACTTGTCATGGTAGGCTGCAATTATAGACGAGGGTTTTAGTCCTGCTTGTAAGGGGGTGGGTAGGTATTGTAGCAGCGCTGGGATGGGGCAGTCGAGGGTTCAGCCCCCCCCCCCCAGTTGCACCATGTGCAGAACCTTTCCCACTTTGCCACATATGAATGCTGCATGGCTGGTCGCCTGGCTGCCAAGAGGACTTCGATGACATCCTGGGAGGGTGTCAGGTTTGTCCATTCAGCATCCACATGGTTAACACTAAGATCTGCAGGTTGGAGTGGAGTGTCTGACCCCTGTCCTATGTGATGAGGTCCGGGCAGGCCGGAAGGTGGTGGTGTTGTTGGCTGGATAGCTGCTTGAGGTATGAGAACCAGGGCTGCCTCGGCCAGAACGGTGCGATGAAGATGACGATCGTGCCATCGTGTGCAATCTTCTGGAGTGGTGTGGAGATGAGGAGGTTGATGGGTAGACATAGCAAAGCTGAGAACCCCAATGGATAGAAAAGGCATCCGTCGCCACCCTGTGGGTTGAGAGGTGTTTGTAACAGAACTCTTTGCATTTCACATTGTCCTTGCAAATAAAGAGGTCGATCCTCAGAGTCCGAGCTGGAGGTGACCGAGGACTTGAGTGACCATTCGTAAGGAGCAAGCGTCCGGATCAGGAAGTCCTCTAAGATGTTGTCGTTCCCTGGCAGGTATGCCACTTGCAGGTGGGCCCGCAGGGAGATGGTGGTTGTTCATATCAAGTAGGCCTCCCTGCACAGTGTGCAGGAGCCCATATCTCCTTGTTTGTTAATGTAAAACATTGCTACTTGGTTGTCAGGCCTGCAGCACGTTCCGTATGGCTCAGAGTTCTAGGAGGTTGATGTGCACCTCGGCTGGGGACCATATCCCATTTGTGCGGAGGTCGAGCAGATGCACCCTCCCATCCACACTTCAACACGTCTGAAGTCAAGATGATCTGGGATTGGGGTGGCCTGAGCAGCTTGCCTTCATGTAGGTTCTTCTGTGTTCTCCACCAACTGAGGATCTTGCGGGTGTGGTGGTCTATGCCAACCTTGTGGTGCAGAGGTTGTCTGTATTGGTCTCAAGACCTCCGGAGGTGCCATTGGAGTTGACGCATGTGCAGTCTGGCATGTAGGATAGCATGCACCGCCGCCATCAGATATCCCATGAGGCGGAGGAAGATCTGTGCCGAGGCTGTGTGCGATGAGGAGATCTGTGCAGCTAGTGCCATGATCTTGTCTGCTCTGTGAGGTGGGAGGAATGCCTTAGCCTGGGTGGTGTCGAAGTGGGCCCCTATGAAGTCCGACGCCTGGAACAGTTGCATTTGTGACTTGCTGTGGTTGATGAGGAAACCCAGAGTGTGAAGTAGAGAGGCTGTAGGTTGGACCACCTCTCATGCAAGGATCCAGGGATCATGCTGCAATAAGCCAGTCATTGAAATAGGGGAAGAAGCGTATGCCCGCCTTGTGCAGATGGACCACAACAACCACAATGCACTTTGTGAAGACTCATGGGGCTGAGGAGAGGCTGAATGACAGGGCTATGTACTAGAAATGTTGGTTGCCCACTCTGAAGCATAGGTACTTCTTCTGTGAAGGATAGAGTGGTATGTGGGTGTAGGCATCCTGTAGGTCCAGCAATGCGAGCCAGTCATTCTCCAGGATCAGGGGGAGAATGGTGCCCAGTGAGTGCATGCGGAATTTTTCTTTGAGGATGTGTCTGTTGAGTCGCCTGATGTTGAGGATTGGGCACCAACACCTGGACTTCTTGGGGATGAGGAAGCAGCACGAGTAGAAGCCTTGGTTGAGTTGCAGTTCGGGAACCGGTTCTATGGCTCCTATCTGTGGAAGGTTGTGAATTTCCTGGAGGAGGCATGATGTGAGCCTCGCTGATGTCTGGTGCTGGTTCTGGGAGTGGGGTATTCTCTGAAGCGAATGCGGAATCCCTGCCAATTATTTGGATGACCCAGTGGTCTGTTGAGATGGCTGCCCACGCCTCTGCAACGATTGTGAGGCGACCTCCCACGGGGACATCCCGTGGGGGCTGGTGGTCAAAACCCCTGTTTGATCTTAGTCGAGGAGTGGTGCTAGGGCTTTTTTTGAGGTTTTCTCTCATGGACGAGATTTGTGCTAGTAGTTGTTTTTGTAGCACTGGAGATTCCGATAGCTCATGTGGCTAAGGCTGTAGGAGTTGTTATACTTGCGTTGGTGAGTTTTATGGGCTGCTGGCAGTTCATTCTGTCATTGGAGAGAGTTTGTATAGTTGTGCAATCATCCTTGATGCTGTCCACTGTTTCTTTTATTTTACTGCCGAAAAGGTTGTCCCGTAGGCATGGTGCATTGGCTATCCATTTGTGGACATCGTCCCTTAGTCCCGAGGTGCTGAGCCATGCCATACAATGGGCGGTGATGGCCATACCCACCATGCAAGAGGCAATGTCAGGTATTTGCTGCAATACACCATGTCGTGAAGCATGGGTGTCAGGAGTTCCTTGATTTCATGGGGCAGAGAAGCCACAGTGTCCTTTGCCTTTTCCAGCAGGTGGTTAAGATAGATGACAATTTGGAATTCATGCGATGCAATTCATGTAACCAGCATGGTGCCTGACAGCACATTTTTGCCAACTCCATCGAGACGTTTGTGGTCTCTTTCTGGCAGTGTGTTTGAGTTTTGCTGGGAGGTTTTAGATCTCTTCAGAGAGAATTCCACCACAATGAACTGGTGTGGTAGCTGTGCCGCCTCGAAACCCGGTGCAAACTGTTATTGGTATTTGAGTTTCAATCTCTTGATGATGGTCGGTATCTTGGTATCATCACTGGTGCCTGCCACGCCTTATCCCTACAGTCCAGAAGCACTTGATGGATTGGTAGGACCACGAGTGTTTTAGAAGAATCAAGCTATTTAAGTATCCCCAGGACTTTGTTTCCTGGGTATGGGGTGCCTTTAGGTGATAATCCAAGGTTTGTGGAGAGTTTCTGCAAGAAACTTAGTAGGATACGTGAGATCCTCCGGGGGGGGGGGGGGGTGAGGTAGGCATCAGTGGTGGTGGTGGAAAGTCGTCGGAGGGGATGCCGGGGGCGTGCCATGGGGACTGGGCACTGGAGTCATCCCCCAAACTTCAGAGTCCTCGGAGTCCCATATCTCACCCTCCTCATCCGTCAACAAGGATCCTGGCCATGATGGTTAGTCGCATGTAGGCATGAGATTGTCTGCTATGGCTGGAGCTTCTTGTTGTGTCAGAGTCTGGTGGTGTGCCTACCGAAGCATTGCCAGGGATAGAGGCATTGTAAGGACTTGCGGTGGCATTGTCAGGAGTTGTTGGGCTATAAACTTGCCCCAGAGCTCCATTTAGATCCCCTGATGTGCAGCTAGGGGTGATGTAGGGGCAGCCTCCCGGAAAAGGCTCAATGTCATCTGGCTGTAAGCTGCTCCCCTGTAGGCTTGGACCGTATTGGAGGATCTTTTCTGTGCCTCTGCTGCTCCCCCGTAGGCTGGAGTCACAGTGGAGGATGTTTTCTGTGCCTCCATTCCTCCCAGTGCATCTGTTTTCCTGTGCTTGCGGTGATTGTCCTGGGGGGGAGAGGGGGAAGAGCTGCAGACTGTTCTTCTGCTTGCATGCCGGCCTTGGGAGACGGAATCACATCGGCGATGTCGGGGGGGCAGCTACGGTGCCGGCACCTGTGGGAATCATGGTGCCAGCATACAGGGTCCTTCAGGGTGCGGAGGCTGTGAGAAGGCCTGCACCGAGCTTCAGAGGTGTGGGGGAGGCTTTGAGCAGGCTCCTGCTCTTGTTCTGCCCTTGTTTCCCTCAACTCTGCCTTTTGGGTGAATTCTGGTGATTTGGGAGAGCGTGGGGGGGGGGGGGGTCAGTGCACCGCTGGAGGGAGGTAGGCCGCCCTAACATGATTTCTGGGAAGGACGGGGAGAGAAGGTCCACTGGAGCAGGAGCTGCAGAGGCTCACTCGGGGAGAGGAAGCTCTGGTCTCGGAAGCGTGGTGTACAAACTGCCCTGAAGCAGTCTTGTAGCCGACTGGGATCGTTGGGGGATCTGCCCGTCCCCCATTTGTGCGATCAACATGCTCAGTGCACTTGTTCTTTGCCTGAGCAACCTTAGCCCATTTTTCTTTTCGTCCCAGATAGTCAGGGGGGGTGGCTTGCAAGGGGGTCCTTGGCTCCCTTGCGTTTTCTGGTGGTACAAGCCTGCACCTGGTGGTCCGGTTGCAGGCATGGCTGGCTGTGATCCTGTCCGGAATGGCTGAATCTCCTGTTACAGCAGAGGCGTTTTCTTCCTTGCTCCATCTGGTAGGTTATGAGTCTGTATTCTTTTGTTTGCTTTTTTGTTAAAGTAGTAGAAAATTTGTCCGTCCTGGAAGGCAGATGGAAAAAACTGAGGAAGTAAGTGCAGGGACAGGAACAGGAAGGTTTTAAACTCTGCAGCAATGGAGACAGAGTTAGGATAGGTATTGAATTAAATGTTAACCTGGTCTACACCAACAGGCCAGATAGAAGAAGTAAAGTTGCAGTTAGTTATGGAGAGAAGCAAGAAAGAGCTGAAAAAAACTGAATAGGCAAAGGTACAAATGAGGTGAAAGAGCACACTAACAATGATAAATAAATAAAAATATAGAGAGAGGCAGACAGGGCTCACAAAAAGCAAGCAGAGTCACCCCCCCCCCCCCCCTCCCAAATCTGATGTCTTCAACTAGGGTGAGGGAGAAAGGAAGGAAAAGGGAGGGGAGATGCTGGACACCTGGGACAGGATAGGGAAGAATTGAATGGACACCTGGGTAAAGGGGCAGATGTTGGACTATGGAGAGAAGGGAAGGTGTTAGAGTATGAGGGGGTGGGGGGTACAGAACTTAGGATTTGCCTAGGGCAGCAGATATCCTTGAGTCAGCCTTATAGGCCTCATCTCTTCTCTTCAGCCTCCATTATATTTCACTCCATATTTCTGATCCCTCTTCTCTTCTCTTCGCTTTCCTTCCATCCCATCTTTTGTTTCATTTCTTTCCTACTACTCTGAAGAGGAAATGCAAGGGTGGAGCAAGATTGGGGAGGGTGTTAGGGAACCAACAGTAGTGTGCATACGCCAAGCCCTTGGGCTCCTGCTGCCATGCTATTTTATGAAGTTGGGGCACGACTAAAAAAAAGAGCTTCCTGCTTAAACTGCTTCTGGTTATAGCCATTCTTCAGCTGTAAATACAACTGCTCTGTGCCAAGTCTACATCATTTATTACAGGGTTCCTGTTCTACCTGGGAGACTTTGCAGACCAAAATAAAGAAAATATAGGCCGGAAAACTTATGATCTAATTGGGTACAAGAGGCTTGGAGAAATAAAGCCGCCAACGGATCAAAGGGCAATTGGCCATTTAAAAGCGGCGTGCTCCATTGGGAGCCCCACACGCACGCCGTCAACGGATCAAAGGGCAGTCGGCCCTTTAAAAGCGACGTGCTCCATCGGGCGCGCCCGCGTCTGGCAGGCCCACACCTGAGGGCCTCGCCAGAGGGCCCTTTGGCGTGGCCCTTAGGCGCGGGCCCGGGGGTGCTCTGGCATGAGCCGTTAACCCTGCTCCTCCAAATCTCCATAGCTGCCTGGAGCCGAGTAGGTACGATCGCTCCTCCACACTTCGCCTCCTGACCCCAACCATCTCACGAACACCACCCTTTACCTTCAAGTAACTTTCCTTGACTTGCTTCCCACTGCTGGCATTGATCTTCCTTTCCATTACCCGCCTAGAACCTCTTACCCATTGTCTGCACAGAACTGCTACCCCTTGTTTGCACAGAACTGTTACCCAGTGTTTGCACAGAACCTGTTGCCCATTACCATGGCCCCACATCACATTGTCCTTCTCTTCCTCATCCTCCCCAAATGCCTCCCCTCCCACCAACATCCTCCCTCCTCTTCCCCCTTCCCCCCCCCCACCTTCCTCACTTCGCCCTCCATTCTGTCCCCTTACCTAGCATCTGCTCTGGAGCTTCAGCACACCATCCCCCGCATTCAACCAACCCCTCTCTCTCTAAGGCAACCCCACCCTCGCTTCCACCGTACCGTCTCCGCTTTACCACGCTCTCTACTACTCCTTCTCCTTCTCTCATCAGGCAACATCAACCCCAACCCTGGCCCCCCTCGATTTCTTTCTCACACTAAAAAGAGTTCCTCACGTACCTTATCTAATCTCATCCACATCCCGCTCCTCCCCCCTTCCACCCTCCCTCACTCATCCCCCAATCTCTCATACAGAGATATCAATCCCAACCTTATCTCCAAAAAGAAATCCTCACATAACCTAGCTGATACCATCAATATCACCCCTCACTTCCCTTCCCTCAAGTCCCTCTTGGAGGACACACACATCCAGACATATCCACCCACACCCTGTTCCCTCTAAATCTCTGCACTTCTCTAGAAATAAAGCCTCACATTACTCTGATAAGAAATCCTCTCGTAACCAATGTTCCCTCTAATTTTCTGTAGGCTGTGTGCGCATAAAATATCAGCTGTGTGCAGCTTTTGAAGGAAGGTTAAATTTTTGTGCGCCACATAACGACACTCGGAGTTATATACTTTAAAATTTGACTGCATGTCAGAATACAGTATGTACACCACATTGATTTTAATCAAATTAAATGAAAATAGACGATTACTAAATGAAGCTGGAAATTTCTAGTAATTATAATCATAACGTTTAAATTTTAAGACGTCTGTGTTGTTTTCTATCAGAATCAGAGCCGTAATTTTTGTGCGCTCTGTTTTAAAGTATGTGCGCTCGCTCGGCGAGGTGTGTGCGCGCGCACACGCGCACAGCTTAGAGGGAACAGTGCTCGTAACTTATCTAACCTTATCCATATCCCTCTCCTTCCTCCCTCCGCTCTCCCGTTCTCATATGCCCTATGGAATGCATGCTCAGTCACTAACAAACTTCCTTTTACTCAGATCTCTTTATTGCTAATGTCCTACACCTTCTTGCCTGACTGAGACCTGGATCCCCCCAGATGACACTGTATCCATTGCTTCTCTCTACTATGGGGGTTACCAGTTCTCCCATACACCTCAATCTACTGGTTGCGGTGATGGTGTTGGTCTCCTACTTTCTCCCTCCTGTCAATTCCAACCTCTCCTGCCACCTCAGTCATCCTCCCCCCTCTCCTTTGAAGTCCACTCCATTCGCCTCCTCCTACCACTTTCCCTCCGTGTTGCTGTTATTTATTGCCCACCCGACAAATCCCAATCAACCTTCCTCACTGACTTAGACTCCTGGCTCTCCGCCTTTCTGGACCCCTCTTCCCCCACTCTTATTCTTGGCGACTTTAACATTCATGTCGACAACCCCTCCGATCCCCACGCCTCAAAATTCCTTGCCCTCATCTCCTCGTACGACCTCCAACTCTGCTCCACTGCCCCCACCCACCTACACGGCCATTGCCTTGACCTAATACTCTTCTCCAATTCCTCTCCCTCTAACTTCCGCAACTCAATCCTTCCCTCATCTGACCATCACCATTTATCCTTTACTCTTCAGCTTCCGCCATCTCAACCTCATCCTGTCTCGTCCGACCTATTTAGAAACCTCCATAATATTGATCCCGACTCTCTCCTCCACCATGTCTCCATCTCTCTCCTCCATTATATCCTCCAAGTCCGTCGATGAGGCACTATCTTCCTACAATGCTATACTCTCCTCAGCTCTTGACACTCTTGCCCCACCCACCCCACTTCCAGTCAAACGATCTACTCCCCAGCCCTGGCTTTCACCCACAACCCGTTACCTACGCACCTGCGCACGTTCCACCGAGCGTGCTTGGTCCAAATCCCGCTCCGCGGAGGACCTTCTACACTTCAAATTCATGCTTGGCTCCTTCCAGTCAGCCATAGCACTTGCCAAACAAGACTACTACATCCACCTGACCAACTCCTTTGCCTCTGATCCTCGCCGTCTCTTTAATACCCTCAATTCTCTCCTCAATGTCCCCCTGCCCCCGGTCCCGCCCTCCCTTTCTGCCCAAACCCTAGCTGACTACTTCCATGACAAAATCCACAAGATTACCCTCCAATTCCCCACCCCCTCATCTACCTCCCTCCTTCCCAATTCTTCCCCCCATCTGTACTTCCTCTGCCACCCTCTCCTCCTTCCCTCTGATCTCTGAAGAAGAAACCACACTCCTTCTTACCTCCTCCAAACCCACCACCTGTTAATCTGACCCTATCCTCACCCATCTCCTACGCCCCATCTCCTCCACCATTGTACCGACCATCTCTCATATCCTCAACCTTTCACTCTCTACTGCAACTGTCCCTGTTGACTTCAAACATGCTGTTGTCACACCTCTCCTCAAGAAACCCTCACTTGACCCCACATGCCCTTCTAACTATTGACCCATCTCCCTCCTTCCCTTCATATCCAAACTACTAGAACGTGCAGTCCACCGCCGCTGCCTCGACTTCCTCACCTCCCAGGCCCTCCTGGACCCACTACAGCTTCCATCCCTTACACTCCACTGAAATGGCTCTCGCAAGAGTCTCCAATGACCTGTTCCTGGCTAAATCTAAGGGCCTCTACTCTATCCTCATCCTTCTTGATCTCTCCATTGCCTTTGACACTGTTGACCACAATCTTCTCCTCACCACCCTCTCCTCCCTTGGCTTCAAGGACCTGGTACTGTCCTGGTTCTCCTCCTACCTCTCCCATCGCTCATTCAGTGTATGCTCTGGCGGCTCCTCCTCCTCCTCCCCTACCCCCCTCCACGTAGGTGTACCCCAGGGATCCGTCTTGGGCCCCCTTCGTTTCTCTCTCTACACCCAAGCCCTTGGCGCGCTTATCTCCTCCCACGGCTTTCAATACCATCTTTATGCCGATGACTCCCAAATCTACCTCTCTACATCTAATATTTCTCCAACAACCCAATCCAAGATCTCTGCCTGCCTCTCCGACATCGCTGCCTGGATGTCTCATCGCCGATTGAAACTGAACATGGCTAAGACTGAACTCCTTGTCTTATTTGTTTATTTATTTGCATTTTCTTTTATACCGCGCTATTCAACATCAGTGCGGTTTACATAAAACATAAAACTTACACATTGCATTGGCTGAGCTGTGCTTACAAGTAACAGGTACTAAAACTTGGATAACTTGAGTAACTATTTACATTTAGGCATCATGGTAAGTCGTAGTCATGGGAAGTCGTAAACTTGGATAACTTGGGGTAACTATTTACATCTAGGCATCATGGGAAGTTGTAGTCATGGGAGTCTTGTAGGGTCAGATTCAATTGTACGTCTTGTAGGGACAGTTTCAGTTGAACGGCCCAGTCTAGTCTTTCCCCCCAACTCCTCCCCTTCTCTTCCCCCCTTCTCAGTCTATGTGGACGAAGCTATTATCCTTCCTGTTCCCTCAGCCCGCAACCTAGGGGTTACCTTTGACACCTTCTCTGCACATATCCAGCTCGTAGCCAAGACTTGTCGCTTCTTTCTCTACATTAGCAAAATTTGCCCCTTCCTCTCTGAACACACCACCAAAATGCTTATCCATTCCTTAATCTCCTCTCACCTCGATTATTGCAACCTACTCCTTGCTGGTCTCCCTGTCAGCCACCTCCTTCCCCTTCAATCTATACAAAATCACGCTGCTCAACTAATCTTCCGCCAGTCTCGCCACGTCCACATTACTCCTCTTCTCAAGTCCCTTCACTGGCTCCCTGTCCAGTTCGGCATCCAATTCAAACTTCTACTGACCTATAAATGCATTCACTCTGCGGCCCCTCAATACCTCTCATCTCTTATCTCTCCCTACATCCCCTCTCAGAACCTGCGCTCCACTGGCAAATTACTTCTATCTGTGCCTTTCACCCGCACTGCTAGCTCCCGACTTCGCTCCTTTCACCTTGCTGCACCTCGCGCTTGGAACAGCCTACCTGTGTCTGTGCACCAGGCACCCTCCCTGGCCCTCTTCAAATCTGGGTTGAAGACTCATCTCTTCACCGTCGCCTTCAGATCTTGACTTCTATCCTTATCTTATCTTAACCCCCGTCAACTCCCATGACCAAATTGTATTGACCACACTGTGCCTTGCACTAATCCAACCCATGCATTAATCCAACCAATGTTCTGTAATGTTCTGACTAGATTGTAAGCTCTGATGAGCATGACTCTGATGGGCAGGGACTGTCTCTTGTATACACCAGAGACCACTCCCCCCAGCACACATCGAATGCATCTGCTGCTAACCTCTTGACTGATGGGTTCCTTGAGCAGAACAGGGGGCACTTGGCATTCTGTTCCGTGGCAAAGAGGTCGATGCTTGGAGTTCCCCACTGCCGGAAGAGGCTGTTGGTGACCTCCGGGAGGAGAGTCCATTCGTGGAGTTGCAACTGTCTGCTCAGTTTGTCTGCAAGGGTGTTTAGATCTCCCGGGAGATAGGAAGCATGCAGCCTGCACTTGTTTTCCAAGGCCAGTGACCATATCGTCAGCGCCTCCTTGCAGAGGGAGTGTGACCCGGTTCCTCCTTGCTTGTTGATGTAAAACATAGCCACCTGGTTGTCCGTCTGAATCAGGACGGACTTGTCCCGCAGCTGTGGTAGAAATGTCCAGAGAGCGTATCTGATGGCCCTCAGCTCAAGGAGGTTGATGTGCAATTGTCTCTCCTGAGGAGACCAAGCTCCTTGGGTGCTGAACTGAAGGAGATGAGCACCCCAACCAGTGTTGGATGTGTCCGAGGTGAGAAGCACCTGGTCTTCATGTTGGTGGATGTTCTTGCCTACCGAGAGGTTTGTCGGTACCGTCCACCAGTGTAGCTGTTCTCTGACTTGAGGAGTCATCGGGATGCGGGTGGAGAAGGGTTGAGAGTGCTGGTTCCAGTGGGTGCGCAGATGCCATTGGAGCATGCGCATCTTCAACCTCGCCACAGGGAGGACTGATGTTGTGGCTGCCATGTGGCCTAGCAAGCGTAGTATGGACCGAGCTGAGGAACTCCCTGCTGCGGCTGAGTTGGACACCAGAGAGGTGATGGCAAGCAGTCTGCAGTCTGGGAGGTAGGCTTTCGAAACCTGGGTATCGATTACCGCTCCTATGAATTCCAGCCTCTGGGAAGACGTAAGGTATGACTTTTTTGTAGTTGATGACAAAGCCCAAGGAGGAAATCAGGGTCGTGGTTCTCCACAGGGACTCTTGCAGCTCCAAAGCCGAGGGAACAGGGAGGAGCCAGATGTCCAGGTAGGGAAAGATGGAGATGTTTTGCTTGTGGTGGTGCGCTGCTGCAATGGCCATGCACTTTGTGAAGACACGGGAAGTATTCTGTATTGGTAGTGTTCTGGAAGCGGAGGTACTTCCTGTGCGATTTGTGAATGCGAATGTGTGTGTAGGCTTCCTGTAAATCCAGGAACGCCATCCAGTCGCAAGCCTGAATCAGAGGGAGGATGGAGCTCAGAGAGTACATCTGGAACTTCTCTTTGGTGATAAATTTGTTCAGCCTGCATAGGTCTAAGATGGTGCGTACTCTGCCCAACCTCTTGGGAATGAGGAAGTATCTGGAGTAGAATCCAGAGTTTCTCTTGGTTGGTGGTACCTCCTCTATAGCGTGGGAGGTAAGCAGTGTCATGACCCCAGCCCCGGCCGAGGGCCTAGAGGCATAGGGCTGCCAATTTTAGTCCTCTAATAAAGGATTTAAACACTATTCTTGTCCACAGTGAGGCATTCTGGGACTTGTAGTTTTCCTCGTTCAAGGATAGTCGTGTAAGCCAAGGGTTAAAGGCAAAGACAAAAGTTTTATTTTTCCACAAAAAAACACTAAGGTTCAAACACACAACGTCAGGATATTCTTCTCCAAGCAATACTTCAGAAATTATACATAAGCTGAAACTGTGGAAGCTTCATAAGCTTTTAAAACATGTGCAGTTGTTTTCATAAGGTAATCAGCAAAACAAAATACAGCTTCTCTGTTTAAGCAAAGTTAAATGTCCTCATTTACCTTCTGCTTCTTTAAACACAAAATGTAGAAGCTGGCAACGTTCTCTTGAGTTAGGAGGTATTTCTTAGCAAAACAAAACTAGGTTCATTCACACTGCTTCTCAAGACCTTTCTTTATCAAGCATTTCTTATCAACAGACTTTCATAGCTTCTGTCTTGCATAATGTACAATCCATTGGCAATTCACCTGATATGGAGTTTTGATCCACACAGTCCACTTGCATATCCTGTTGTTCTAAAGCATATACGTCTGGCTCTAAACTCCCACAATCTGCTCCTCGGTGAATACTCTGTGGAAATCCCTGGACCTCCCTCTAGCTCTGTTTTCCCCGGTAAGGAATGTCTATACCTCTAGTATGGGATATCTCTCCCTGGTTCAGTTGCCTTGGTTCCTCTCCGTTGTTTAGCCACGGTTCCTTGCTCCAGGCTGGGTTCTGGTTACTTCTAGCTACAGCCTTGTTCACCCACCCTTGAGCAGCTTGAACCCTTCGGTCCGAGACCCGGGGTAGAAGACTTCCTTGCTTTCTTTCTCTAAGCAAAGCACACGTGGTTTCTTGGCTCTCAGGCTCCTTCCACGTCCTTTTCCTTCCCCTGATGTTTCCTCCTCTGAGTTCCTCTTTCTGAACTCCTGGAATAGCTGAAACACGCTGAACTCTCTGAACTTGCCCACGATTCTGGACTGGAACTGGAACACAAACAGTTTGAACCACAACGTGATCCTGCACCCCAACTCCCTTCTCCCCTTCTGAGCAGGGTTTATAAGGCTGCTTCTTAGCTAGCCTTTCTCTGTCTCTGCACAGGTTTTGCCATTACCCCCTAAGCTTGCACTTACGTCAGCAGAGCTTGGGTGTGGCAAACTGGCTCTATCAACTCCGTGCTTTCTTTCTTTGACTGCAGTCTGGAACCTGTGAATTTTAGGAATGTCTATTTCCTTAAAGGTATATTCACTATCTTTTCCTATTTCCATCGGTTCAGCAGGGCTCTCCTCATCACATATCCCCCCCCCCCCTTAAGATATTACGAGCTGGCGAGATTTTACCCACACAGCTCGTAATTCTTGCTAGGGTGTCTGTATTTCTCTGTACTTCAGCCAGATGAGCGAACGCTATTCGTTCATGCCAGGGCCTCAAAACATTTACGTGGTACACCTGTTGGCGGCCCCTCCCATTTTCTACCGTGTAAGATACGGGACCCACCTGTTTGACCACTTTATATGGCCCTTTCCACTGGCTCTCAAATTTTGGGCTGGCGTCCGCCACCATTACTACTACTTTCTCACCTACAACTAGTTGGCGGGGTTTTGTACCCCGATCGTAGTAATTTTTCTGGCGCAACTGACTGGCTGTTACATTTTTCTCCGCCACTTGAGAGGTACGTTGCAACCGTCCCCTTAAATCCCTCAAAAAATGGGGTACACCTGTTTCCTCCACCTCAGGCTCAACCCACTGCTCTCACAATACATCCAAAACTCCTCTTGGAGCTCGCCCATACATTAATTCATAAGGGGAGGCTCCCAAGGATGTCTGTATTTGCTCTTGGCAGGCATACAAGACAAATGGAAGCATCGTATCCCACTCTGCCATGTTACCATCCAAGCCTCGCCTTAACATTTGCTTCAATGTCTAGTTTTGTCTTTCCACCAGGCCATTTGACTGCGGGTGATATGCGGCAGTTTTAACATGTTGGATCCCGAAGGCGTCCCACACCTGGGCCAAATACTTAGACATAAAATTACTGCCTCGGTCTGTGAACACCTCCTGTGGGAAACCTACCTCGCAGAATAATTTTATCACCTCGGAAGCTACCGTTTTGGCGGATATATTACGCAGGGGAATGGCCCAGGGAAACCTGGTGGCTTGATCCACTATGACTAACATGTATTGGAACCCTCGGAGTGTCTTTACCAGAGGGCCCACTATATAGAAACATAGAAAAAGACCACATGGCCTATCTAGTCTGTCCTTCCATATCAACAACTACAACAGTCCACTTTTTACCTTTAGAGATCCTCTGTGTTGGTCCCATGCTTTTTTGAATTCAGTTACTGTCCTCATCTCTACCACCTCCACTGGGAGACTATTCCATGGATCCACTACTCTTTCCGTAAAGAAATATCTCCACATATCACTCCTGAATCTATCTCCCTTCACCCTCATCCCATGTCCCCTCGTAGCAGAACTTGCTTTCAATTGAAAGAGGCTCTCTCCCTGAACATTTATGCCACAGAGGTATTTAAACATCTCAATCATATCACCTCTATCCCGCCTTTCCTCTAAGGTGTACATATTAAACTCCTTATGTCTGTCCTCATATGCTTTATAATGAAGCCCACTAATCATTTTAGTAGCCACCCTCTGCACCGACTCCATCCTGTTCACATCCTTTTGAAAGTGCGGTCTCCAGAATTGCACACTATACTCCAAATGAGGTCGCACCAAAAACTTATACAGAGGCATTATCACCTCCTTTTTTCTGCTAGCCATTCCTCTCCGTATGCACCCAAGCATCCTTCTAGCTTTTGCCGTCGCCTTTTCTATATCCATTGCCATTCTGCGAATGGGCTCTGATATCACGGGCATAGGGAGCATGGGTACCTCTGATGGACGAACAGAGGTGACTCGTTGGCAAGAAGGGCAGGACTCACAAAATCATGAGGTCTCTTTGAAAACGCCCGGCCAGTAAAAACGAGCTAATATCTGGTCCAGAGTCCCCTGTACTCATTTATGACCTCCTACCAGGTGGTCGTGAGCTAGTCTCAAAACCACCGTTTTAAACGCCGTAGGCACCACCAGCTGCTTACGGATGGTCCCAGAGCGGGGATCCAGACTCTCCCTGTATAACACTCCCTGATCTAATAGGAACCTTGGAAAGGTATCCCTTTCCACCTGGGTGTATTCAAATGCCCGCGTAAGAGCGGGATCAGCTTGCTGCTCCTTGGAAAAGGATGGATACCTTTTCACTAGCTTAGCCGGGACCCATGGCAACCCTTGTCCCTCTTCTAACTCAGCTCTGTTTTGGGCTTTGCACCGCCTTTCCTGGCGCTTCTCCCCTTTTCTTTTCTTATCCGACGGGGGAGTTACTAGGACCTCATGAGAGGGAAGATCACATACTGACTCATCGGGCGGTTCTTCCTCTCTATCTAAAACCTCTGACTGGGCGCGTGTAGATACCACACCTGCCCGTGGATGCAGACCCTTCTCTAATCCCCTCTTGGGGCCAATCTCTACCCAGCACCAGGTCATATGGTAACCTTGGGACTACTGCTATCAGGATTTCCTTTCTCAACCCTAAGCCTTTTACTATCACTTTATGTACGGGATAAAAGGACGATGCCCCATGAATGCACCTAATCTTAACCTTTCCTTTAGGTTGGCTCGGGACTGCCTCACCCTGGGTTTCTATCACTTGCCAGTGTTTTCTAGAAATCATACTCTGGTCTGCTCCGGAGTCTAGTAAAGCATCAGTAGCAATGCCCTGCACTTCTACAGACAGAAGAAAACCTTCCCTGATTCCTTTTCCATTGGCAGTTATCAGTGCTGTTTGTGCTTTGCAATCCTTTTGCAAATGCCCCTCAACACCACACCGAAAACATTTTCTCTTTATACAATGGCTTCTTTGCATAGGCATCACACTTTCATATCATCCTCTTTTGGCCCTACCTTCCTTTCTGATAATTCAAAACCTGCCGCTTTTGAAGCGTCCCTTTTCCCCTGACCCGCTAATTCCACTTCTATATAGCGTTCTGTCAGCAGGGTTGCTTCACTTGCAGTCCGGCAGTTTTGCAATATCAGGAAGGCTTGTATGTCCCTCGGGACTGCGGCCTTGAATTGTTCTAACACAATATTATCTATAACAGATTCTATGGTTTTGCCCTCTGGTGTCAACCACTTTTCTACTAAGCTTCTGATCCTCTGGCAAAGAGCTTTTGGCGTCTCACCAGGTTTTAATTTTGTACTTCTTAGCAAGCGATGATAAACCATCGGGGTTAATCCTAGGCGATCCCTTATGGCCTTTCTTAGCTCATCATAGTCGTTAGTAAGTGCCGCGGGCATGGCCCTATATGTCACCAATGCCTCACCAGTGAGGGATGTGGCCAGGCGTACAGCCCATTGCTTCTTTGGCCAGCCTACTGTGTGTGCAACCCTATCAAACGATTCCAAGAAATCATCTATGTTATCATTTGCAGACAACTGTCCAAAAGTAAATGTCCCACAAGACTGTGGTCCTACACCACAGGTATGTACTATCCCTGAAAAGCCTGGAGGGGTTTGTGCCGCTTCTGCCGTCTTCTTCTGGCTAGCCAGCCACGCCTCCATCATGTCCAATACAGGTTTTTGTTGTGCTTGCATCACCGCTGCGGCCTGCTCCTGGGCCTGGTATGACATCTCCCTCTGTTTCTCAAATTGAGCTGCCATCCATTGCAGTACGTCCTTACACTCTATAGCCGTAGTGTTCTGTAAGGAAGAAAAGAAAGAACAAACACCACCAAGTGCGGTACAACAACAACACTTCAGCTAGTCTCTTGGCTTAAGCTGTTTGGGATTCCTGCACTTTTGCACTTGAATCCTTTACTAGCCCAATTATCTACAGGTTACCTGAGAACAGGCGTAGATTCAAGCCTCTCAAAAGTGAATGTCTCAGCTGTCCTCTGTGACTCAGTTGACCTGCCTGCGTTTTCCCACTGTAATCCTCTGTGCAGCTCAGCCGTGCATTTGTCTTCTATGCAAATCCTGAGGTGTTTGGAAAATCCTGGCGCATGCATGAAAAAATCCAAGAACTACGCCAGCCCCGGCCGAGGGCCTAGAGGCATAGGGCTGCCAATTTTAGTCCTCTAATAAAGGATTTAAACACTATTCTTGTCCACAGTGAGGCATTCTGGGACTTGTAGTTTTCCTCGTTCAAGGATAGTCGTGTAAGCCAAGAGTTAAAGACAAAGACAAAAGTTTTATTTTTCCCCAAAAAAACACTAAGGTTCAAACACACAACGTCAGAATATTCTTCTCCAAGCAATACTTCAGAAATTATGCATAAGCTGGAACTGTGGAAGCTTCATAAGCTTTTAAAACATGTGCAGTTGTTTTCATAAGGTAATCAGCAAAACAAAATACAGCTTCTCTGTTTAAGCAAAGTTAAATGTCCTCATTTACCTTCTGCTTCTTTAAACACAAAATGTAGAAGCTGGCAAAGTTCTCTTGAGTTAGGAGGTATTTCTTAGCAAAACAAAACTAGGTTTATTCACACTGCTTCTCAAGACCTTTCTTTATCAAGCATTTCTTATCAATAGACTTTCATAGCTTCTGTCTGGCATAATGTACAATCCATTGGCAATTCACCTGATATGGAGTTTTGATCCGCACAGTCCACTTGCATATCCTGTGGTTCTAAAGCATATACGTCTGGCTCTGAACTCCCACAATCTGCTCCTCAGTGAATGCTCTGGGGAAATCCCTGGACCTCCCTCCAGCTCTGTTTTCCCCGGTAAGGAATGTCTATACCTCTAGTATGGGATATCTCTCCCTGGTTCAGTTGCCTTGGTTCCTCTCCGTTGTTCAGCCACGGTTCCTTGCTCCAGGCTGGGTTCTGGTTACTTCTAGCTATAGCCTTGTTCACCCACCCTTGAGCAGCTTGAACCCTTCGGTCCGAGACCCGGGGTAGAAGACTTCCCTGCTTTCTTTCTCTAAGCAAAGCACACGTGGTTTCTTGACTCTCAGGCTCCTTCCACGTCCTTTTCCTTCCCCTGATGTTTCCTCCTCTGAGTTCCTCTCTCTGAACTCCTGGAATAGCTGAAACACGCTGAACTCTCTGAACTTGCCCACAATTCTGGACTGGAACTGGAACACAAACAGTTTGAACCGCAACGTGATCCTGCACCCCAACTCCCTTCTCCCCTTCTGAACAGGGTTTATAAGGCTGCTTCTTAGCTAGCCTTTCTCTGTCTCTGCACAGGTGTTTGCCATTACCCCCTAAGCTTGCACTTACGTCAGCAGAGCTTGGGTGTGGCAAACTGGCTCTATCAACTCCGTGCTTTCTTTCTTTGACTGCAATCTGGAACCTGTGAATTTCAGGAATGTCTCTTTCCTTAAAGGTATATTCACTATCTTTTCCTATTTCCATCGGTTCAGCAGGGCTCTCCTCATCACAGCAGGTACATCAGTTCTGCGGCCATGGCCAGTTGCAGGTGGGGAGGGGTCTAGCTGATTGAGTCGTTGCGCTGGTAAGGTGGTGCAAAAAAACATATGCGGTATCCTTCTCGGATGACCCGTAGAACACAGGAGTCTGAGGAGATCCTCTCCCATTCCTGTAGAAATCACGTCAGGTGACCCCCGATCTGGGTGGGTGCCTGCAATTTGCTGTCAAAAGGAGGGGCCATTTTTGTTCGCTGGTGCGCTGCTGTTCTTCTTTTGTTTACGGTCCCTCTGGGACTGGTGTTGGTGAGAGGGTCCGTGGTAAGAGTTAGTCTTGTACCTGGGACTTTTCCACTTTAGGTTAGAAGGGTATCTCTTGTTGGAAGCGTAGTAAGGTTTCTGTTGGTAGTTGGCTTTTTGGGTGCCACTGTGGCGTTCAAAGCCGTCCTCTGCCAAGGTTTGCAGTGTAGTGCAGTGCTCCTTCATGTCATTTATGGTGTCCTTAACTTTTTCTCTGAAGAACGACTGGCCTGTACAGGGTGTGTCGGCAATCCTGTCGTGGGTGTCATCGCGCAGCCTGGATGCTCTTAGCCAGGCCCACCGCCTGGCGGAGATTGCCGTGCCTGCGGTTCTCACCAATGTGTCAAAGGTGTCAAAAGCTGTGCTCGCCAGTGTTTGTTACATTCGGTCATATCCACAAGCGCGTTGGATATCAACGCCTGTGACTCCTTAGGAAAGGGTGTGATGGCGTTTTTTATGCTTGTCATACAAGCGTCCTGAAAGAGGACGTGTTGGAACTGGTGTGCCGCAATCATAGCGCTGAGCATGGCTCCTTGGAAGACCTTTTTGCCGATATCGTCGATGAGCTTGTGGTCACGACCAGGTGGATTGTTAAACATAAGAACATAAGATATGCCATACTGGGTCAGACCAAGGTCCATCAAGCCCAGTATTCTGTTTCCAACAGTGGCCAATCTAGGTCATATGTACCTAGCAGTTTCCCCAAGAGACACAAGTTCCACAATGCTTGTACTGGGTCAAGCATTGATATCTTCGGTCACTTCTTAATAATGGTTTATGGACCTTTCCTCCAGGAACTTGTCCAAACCTTTTTTAAACCCAGCCACACTAACAGCCTTTACTACATCCTCCGGTAACAAATTCCAGAGTTTGATTACACGTTGAGTGAAAAAATATTTTCTGTTATTAGTCTTAAATAGTTTACCCTGTAGCTTTATTGCATGTCCCCTAGTCTTTCTATATTCTGATAACGTAAACAGTCAATCTACGTTTACCCGTTCCATTCCGTTCATTAATTTATAGACTTCTATCATATCTCCCCTCAGCCGTCTCTTTTCCAGGTTAAAGAGCCCTAACCTTTTTAGCCTTTCTTCATAGGAGTATCCTTCCATCATCTTTACCATTTTGGTGGCTCTTCTCTGAACCTTTTCTAAAATCGCTATATCCTTTTTAAGATACGGCGACCAGAATTGCACACAATATTCAAGGTGCGGTCTCACCATGGAACGGTATAGAGGCATTATAATATCTTTTGTTTTATTTTCCATTCCTTTCCTTATCATACCTAGCATTCTATTTGCTCTCTTGACTGCCGCTGCACACTGGGCCGAGGGTTTTAACATGGTATCCACAATGACGCCTAAATCTTTTCCTGGGTGGTGGTTCCTAATGTGGAACCTTGCATCGTGTAACCATAGTTTGGGTTGTTCTTCCCTAGGTGCATAACCTTGCACTTGTCCACATTAAATTTCATCTGCCATTTTGATGCCCAGTCTTCCAATTTATCAAGGTCCTCTTGCAATTTTTCACAATCCTCTTGGGTTTTAACAACTTTAAATAGTTTTGTGTCATCTGCAAATTTGAAAACCTCACTCGTTATTCCACTTTCCAGGTCATTTATGAATATGTCAAAAAGCAGCGGACCCAGCACAGATCCCTGGGGTACACCACTATTCACCTTTCTCCATTGGGAAAATTGGCCATTTAGCCCTCCCCTCTGCTTTCTATCTTTTAACCAGTTCCTGATCCACAATAGTACACTGCCTCCTATCCCATGACTCTTTAGTTTTGCCAAAAGTCTCTGATGAGGGACCTTGTCAAAGGCTTTCTGAAAGTCCAGATACACTATATCAACCGACTCACCTTTGTCCACCTGTTTATTCACACTTTCAAAAAAACATAACAGATTAGTAAGACAATATCTTCCTTGTCTAAAGCCATGTTGGCTGTCTCCCATTAGGTTGTGACTATCTACATGCTGAGTAATTTTATTCTTTATGATGGTTTCTACCATTTTTCCCGGTACTGACGTCAGGCTCACCGGTTTGTAGTTTCCCGGATCACCCCTGGAACCCTTTTTAAAAATTGGTGTTACATTGGCGATCCTCCAATCTTCAGGTATTAGAGATGATTTTAATGATAATTCACAGATTACTGATAGCAGGTCTGCAATCTGATATTTCAGTTCTTTCAACACCCTTGGATGTATACCATCCAGCCCAGGTGATTTGCTACTCTTCAGTTTATCTAATAGTTGTAAGACATCTTCCCGATGTATCGATATTTCCTTCAATTCTTCCGCACCTTTAAATACCACTTCAGTCATGGATAACATCCCTACATCTTTCTTAGTAAAGACCGAAGCAAAGAATTCATTCAGTCTCTCCACTATTGCCTTGTCGCCTCTTAGTGCTCCTTTAACCCCTTTATCATCTAATGGACCAACTGACTCTCTCACAGGTTTTTTGCTATGAATGTACTTGAAAAGGTCTTTACTTTGCGTTTTTGCTTCCGCAGCAAGCTTCTTCTCAAATTCTCTCTTTGCCTGCCTTATCAATGCCTTGCATTTGACTTGCCAGTGCTTGTGCTGTTTCCAGGTTTCGTCGTTTGGCTCTTTTTTCCATTTCCTGAAAGATGCTTTTTTGGCAACAACAGCCTCTCTGACCTCACCTTTAAACCATGCTGGCAGTTTTTTGGACTTCCTTCCACTTTTCTTAAAGCGTGGAATACAGCTGGTCTGGGCTTCCAAGATAGTATTTTTCAACAACACCCAAGCTTGATGTACGTCTTTAACCTTTGCAACTGCTCCTTTTAGTTTTTTCTTAACTGTTTTCCTCATTTTATCATAGTCTCCCTTTCGAAAGTTAAAAGGTAGTACTGTGGATTTCCTTACTATCCCTCCTCCACTAATTAAATCAAAGGCGATCATGCTATGATCACTATTGCCAAGTGGCCCCAACACCCTTATCTCTTGCACTAGATCTGGTGTTCCACTAAGGACTAGGTCTAATATGGCTTCCCCTCTGGTCGGTTCATGAACCAGCTGCTCCAAGAAGCAGTCATTTATTTCATCTAGGAACTTTATCTCCCTAGCATGTCCTGACGTGACACTGACCCAGTCGATACCGGGGTAATTGAAATCACCCATTATTATTACTGCGCTGTAACTTTTGTTAGCTTCCTTGATTTCTTTGAGCATTTCATCATCCATTTGGTCATTCTGGCCAGGTGCTCGATAGTACACCCCTCTGCCATTGCCTTCCTACAGCAGATTTTGTTTCCTGCAAAACTTTAATCCTTTCTGAGTCAATGCCCTCTCTAACATAGAGCGCAACCCCTCCACCAATTTGATCAGCTCTATCATTACGATATAGTTTGTACCCAGGTATCACAGTGTCTAACTGGTTGTCCTCCTTCCACCATGGATAAAGGCACTACGGGCTGATCTTAGCCCATTTCTAGCTAAAATAATGGATGTATCGTTCGCTACAGGGACTTTCCCCCACGCTCTGAAACAGACCTCCATCAGACCTCTCTTAAAAAACAGCAGGTTGGACCCCTCCTTGATGGAATCGTATAGACCCATCTCCAGCATTCCTCTCCTTTCGAAAGTCATCGAAAAGATTACCCAACGTCAACTACAAGATCATCTTGACTCCAATTCACCCTTGCACCCATGTCAGCACGGATTTCGTGAGTCACACGGTGTCGAAACCCTACTGACTTCCCTGTTCAATACTCTAACTATAGGCCTAAACAATATCAGACAAGGTTTTGCTTTAATCTTCATGGACATTGCCGCGGCGTTCGACACTGTTGATCATGAAGTTCTCCTGTCACGTCTTAGAGAGAAGGGAGTTCATGGATCCGCCCTCTCCTGGTGTTCCTCATATCTCAGAGACCGTTGGCAACATGTTCGTTCTGGATCTTCAACCTCTGACCCCTTCCAGCAAACCAAAGGTGTGCCACAAGGCTCCTCCCTTTCCGCCTTACTTTTCAACGTTTATATGCAGCCTATCTGTGACCTCATCCACTCTTTTAACATCAACTGCCTGGTCTACGCCGATGATGTCCTTATGTATATGCCATTCTCAACAGATCTCCTTGACCTCTCCCCACTAATCGAGTGCTTCGATGCGGTTACAGACTGGTTAAAATCACAAATGCTTAAGATAAATTTTAAAAAGACTGAAGTCCTCTTTGTGAACAGAAACCCTGCATTCACTCCACCAAGGTCCATCAAGGTGCGTGACGCTGAGCTCATCTGCAAGACCACAGTTAGATACCTAGGGGTTACTCTCGATCAACAGCTCAACATGAAGGCTCACATCAGCAACGTAACGAAATCTATCTATCATAAAATCCGGACCCTCCGTCATTTGCGTCAGTTGCTTGAACCTGATGACTTTCATTCAGTCTTTCAAGCCTTAATAATGCCCCACTTGGACTACGCCAATGCTATCCTCCATGGCCTACCAAAGAGCACGATTAACCCCTTACAATTGGCCATGAACTCGGCTGCAAGAATCCTTTATGGAGCCTCCAAGAGAACCCACATCACTCCAATACTGAAACAGCTACATTGGCTTCCGATGCAGTCCAGGATCTCTTTCAAGATACTAACCTTGACTCACAAAGCGATTAATAACAACTCCGCATCTTCTATCACCGACCTGATATCAATTACACCCCCTAATCGTGCAAGGAGATCAACTGCCTCTAACTCCCTTGTATTACCTAAGGCAATCACGAAGTGCTCTCAAGCCACTAGATCCAGAGCCTTCTCTTACTTCGCACCATTATGTTGGAATGCCCTACCAACAGACATCAGAACCATCAGTGACCTTTCTCAGTTCAGGAAGGCACTGAAGCAGCACCTGTTCTTGCTTCACTACAATGTTTCCGACACCGTCTCACACCAACCCACCTCTACATCCCAGGTCAACACGTTAAACCCATGCGCTCTATAGTCTTAACACGAAGAGCGGCAATCTCACCTTGCTTCCGCTCTCATCAGGAATCATATAGCTGCACTTAGCGGCTTTGTATATAGTTGCCTTCTGTACATAGTTTATTATGTTCTCTGTTTAAGAAACCTGTTTAATGTAAACCTGTTTAATGTATTGCCCTGTTCATTGTAAGCACTGATCAATTTTGTGAAGTGTAATTTCTGTTCACTGTAAACCGCGCTGATGTCGAATAGCGCGGTATAAAAGAAACTTTAAATAAATAAATAAATGTCTCTGATATTCCAATCATATCTAACCTTTCATTTAGTGCTATATATTCTAACTCTCCCATCTTATTCTTTAGACTTCTAGCATTTGCATACAAGCATTTTAGAGAATGTATTTTATTCATGTTAATTTGGCTATTGTTAGACATGGGTAAATTGGGATCTTTAAGCTCTGTCTGCTCCATACTTGAGGGCATTTGGGCTGCTTTACTCTTTTGTGGAACCTCTCTGCTTTTGGTAGTATCCTTCAAGGATACATTCTTCCGAACCATCCGCTCTTGGGTGACTGTTGGCTTTCCCCTAATATCTAGTTTAAAAGCTGCTCTATCTCCTTTTTAAAGGTTAATGCCAGCAGCCTGGTTCCATCCCGGTTAAGGTGAAGCCCATCCCTTCGGAAGAGCCCCTCCTTTCCCCAGAATGTTCCCCAGTTCCTAACAAATCCAAAACCCTCATCTCTGCACCATTGTCTCATCCATGCATTGAGACTCTGGAGCTTTGCCTGCCTTTTGGGTCCTGCGCGTGGAACAGGAAGCATTTCGGAGAATGCTACCATGGAAGTTCTGGATTTCAACTTCCTACCTAAAAGCCTAAATTTTGCCTCCAGAACCTCCCTACCACATTTTCCTATGTCATTGGTACCGACATGTACCAAGACAGCAGACTCCACCCCAGCACTATCTAAGACCTTATCTAGGTGGCGCGTGAGGTACGCTACCTTTGCACCAGGCAGGCATGTTACCAGGCGATCCTCACGTCCACCAGCCACCCAGCTATCTACATGCCTAATGATCGAATCACCAACTATAACGGCTGTCCTAACCCTTCCCTCATGGGCACATGGCCCTGGAGAAACTTCCTCGGTGCGAGAGGGTTTTACATCACCTGAAGGACAGGTCCTAGTTACAGGATCACTTCCTGCCACACCAGGGTGATGCTCTCCTGTCACGTGACCTCTCTCCTCCATGGCAACAGGGGTGCTGCCAGACTGGAGGTGGGACTTCAGGACTATATCCCTGTAGGTCTCGTCTATGTACCTCTCTGTCTGTCTTATGTTTTCCAAGTCTGCTACTTTAGCCTCTAGAGAACGGACTTGTTCCCTGAGAGCAAAGAGCTCCTTGCACCTAGTGCAAACGTAAGACCTCTCACCAACTGGGAGAAAATCATACATGTGACACTCAATGCAAAAGACTGGAAAGCCCCCATCCCACTGCTGGACTGCAGTCTGCATCTTAGTTTTAAGTTTGTGTCTAGATCTTTAAGTTCTTACTTACTAGGGGTTGCTATGGGTATTTATACCAATAAAACTGTACCTAATACGTTTAATATACCTTGTTCACCTGAAGCTTAATTAATCTCAGTTCCTTAGTGTATGACTGATTTGGGTAATGAGCTTCACCTGAAAGCACCTCCTGTCTTTTAAGATGTGTAAGTACCTATAAAGCTACGATTATCCCAGGGGAGGGAGGGAAATAACACTTATTAAAAGAGGGCTGCTACACAGTACCCTGTCTTGTGCTGCTGAGGTAAGCTAAATTCTGATTTTATTTAAATTATAGCTCTTAGCTGCTGCTAGGCTCTAACTTCTTATGAAATTTAAACTACAAGCTCTCTGCTGGGTTCTAAATTTGTTGGCGTGATTGTGTGAGGATTTATTCCACTTGAGAGCTGAGGACACCACGATGGATTGGTGTGCCAGTTGGGGTTTTGAGAACCCTGGTATAGGTTGTATTTGGTACTTAGATTCAAGTCTCCTGGAGAATGGGCGGCCAGAAGCAGGGGTCTGCCACAGTCTCAAGTGGTTGTCCCGTAGCGTTTGGTATACAAGCAGTGCGAATGAGGGTTTAGGAGTCGCGAGGTACTTCAGAACCTCTAGCACTGGTTCCCCCGTGTATTCGGGTGCCTTCAGGGCCAAAGTGGTGGCTACTTTCCTCAGGAACTTGGGGTACATGAGGTCCTCCGGGGGAAGGCGGAGGGCCTTCCAGCTCCGGGGAGTGTCTATTCTCCGAGGTGGTGTGTTCGTTGGACGCAGAGCCCACAATGGCCGCTTCAATGTCCTGTTCCTCCGCGGTGCTTTCTGGGGATGGATTGTCCGGGGATCACGGGGTGCGCATGGCAGGCTGGGCATGATCCGGGGACCGCGGATCAAGTGTGGAAGGCTGGGCATGATCCGGTAGGTCTCGTGCCAGGGATCCGGATTTGGATCCGGTGGTCGAGATCGCAGAAGGCAGCGGAGCCGTGGAAGCTGTGGGGGCGCTTTGCTGCACCAGTTGTGTAAGCAGCTTCAGAATGGCAAAGGAATTGGCAGAGTCACTGGCATGGCTGCAGGACCTGGTTTGGCAGCTGCTGCTTGGGCTGGAGGAGCTGGAAAGGTTATGGGGCTTATTCTTGTGGCTTCTGTGGTGCCGCGAGTCGTGATGGTGCTTAGAGCCGCGTCCCCTGTGCCGTGGTGATCTGGGGCTGGAAGCGCTGCTGCTGGATAAGCTTCTGGCGGTTCTGCGCCTCCAGCCGCTGTTCTGATCCCCGCTGCGTCTCCTCATGCTGCTGTTGCTGTCCCCACAAGTTTGGCTCCTTCTCCGTTTGTGTGCATGGTGCCAGGGGGCAGTTTTGTTGTTGGCGCTGAGCAGGCTCACCGGGGTCGATTGGATAGGAGGTGGAGTCTGGGCGGAGCTTGAACATCCAGCATGATGGTGTCAAGGGCTGCTTCCTGGGCTGTTCCGGCTGTGACCAATGAAGCAGAGGTGGGCGGAGCTGGAGGACTTCCCAACAGCGCCATTGCTGGAAGCCACATGGCTGCGTGGAAGGGAGACCGCGGGCCTCAGGGAAGCAGCGGCAAGCTCAGATGGAACTCGGTGAGAGTCAGAGGTGTCCTTGGAAGCCATAACAGAGCCCACCGGAGGCGCGGAGGAGGAAGCTTCAGCTGCGAGGCTGGGGATGGGGGCCCTGACGGGCACATCCTGAGCCGGAGCAGCAGCGGGTGAGGAGACCTGCAAAGCAGCAATGTTACTTGCGTTTTTGGAGGTCAGGTAATCTTTTAATGAATGTCCTCTTGATTTTCAGGCCCTTGGAGACATCCTACTGCAATGAGAGCAGTCTTCCACGTTGTGGTTGGGCCCAAAGTAGTGCACGCAGATGTCGTGGGTGTCTGTGCTGCTCATCTTTCTCTTGCAGTGTGGGCATTTTTTGAAGCCGGGTTTAGGCATTGTTGATCCTGAATTAACTTGATTAGATTGTAGAGGAGAGCAGAGTCTGTCTTGCTGGCAAGATGGAAGAAGACTGGCCGGGCCGGTGAGGTGGTCTACCTGGGCATGCTCAGAAAGGTTCATCTGTCTGTGCTCTGGAGAGCACTTCCGTATGTATCTATGGCGCCGCCAGGTGTGACTGATGCAATCCTGCTAGTCCATGGAGAATTACAATTAACGAATTGTAAAAAAGTGGGCCCCACCCTATTTCCAGTGGAACCTATCACCTGGGGTCTGCGCAGGAGAACTGGCGGCAATGTAATTATTTTGCTGATACTGGAGTGGGTAGCTTTTTAGCATGCGCTTCTCATCTTCAAAAGATAAGAAGTGATATATTTTGCTTTGTTAAAGCAAAGAATAATTATGTTAGTCAATCGACTATATATGGCGCTTACATGAAATATTTACATATAATCTTCTTCTTTAGCCCCTATGACAGTAGCTGGCAGACTGTAGAAACGGTCTGCCACCCACTTATCTGCCGATTTATGGCCAGTAACGCTGCAGCAGGTCAGGGCTCAGAGCCGGCAGAGTTCTCCCACGCTAGAGGGATCCCATATTTCCCGGCGCGTTTTTTTTCATTATACATAATTTAATAATGGGAGGACGCACTTACAAGCTTCCCCCTACTTGGTTTGGCAGTCTGGAAATGCATGCTAACCCTAATGAAGCACGCCATGTTCTCATCCAAACCGGTCTAGCCATTGCAGAGGAAAGTGCCCTTGTGGTCCTGAATTTGAAAACATTCCCTAAGTGTCTCTCCCCTTTACTGTTTCAACTCAAAAATGTGCTACAATTTACAAGCCACGAACATTTTTGTTTCAACACAGATTATGAAGAATATGGCAAATCCCGCCCAATTTAAAGACAATAATCAATATAAACAAAATGAGTCTTTCGAATGCTGCAGTACTAAGGGTAATTTGCAGACGGTCCTCTCCATTCCTCCAATCCCATCTAGTAGCCCTGGGCTATTAGTATAATTTATTCTTCAGAGGTCCCGCCTCCTCCTTTATATAAATCATTCCCGAGCCGTAGTTCCTTATTCTTGATCTCCAGGAACAAGCAGGAATACGTCATCACATATGGGTACGTCGGTACCGACGGAGCCCGCGCGGGAAAGCTCCCCAGCTTTTCAGATTAAAAGCTTTTGGGGCCTCCCACTGCACATGCGCGCTGCCTTCCCGCCTTCCTGACCAGCTCTCGTCAGTTTCTTTTTTTCCGCGGAGCCAGCAGGTCGTGTTCCTGTCACCGCTGAAGAAATTGTTAATTTTATTGTTTTCTTTAGACCGCGTACCTGCCTTCCCCATTCTGAAACCGGTACTGCCGGTCTCTCTTTCTTTCTTTTAAAAAAAAATAAAAAAATTAAAAAAAAATATTTTTCTTTTCTTCAGCACAGCTTGGTACTTTGTTAGGCCTTCAGGCCTACACAATTTCTCCTCATGGAGAAGCCAGTTCCTGGTTTTAAAAAGTGTACCAAGTGCAGTGCTGTCATTCCTCTTACAGACACCCATGAATGGTGTCTTAAATGTTTAGGACCTGACCATTCCATACCGGACTGCCCATCCTGC
The DNA here is from genome assembly GCA_033557465.1 of Ichthyophis bannanicus. Classification (NCBI taxonomy): domain Eukaryota; kingdom Metazoa; phylum Chordata; class Amphibia; order Gymnophiona; family Ichthyophiidae; genus Ichthyophis; species Ichthyophis bannanicus. The sequence goes on along the minus strand of CM066033.1, from coordinate 651,496,531 downwards.
TCCCAGATGTCGAAACGTGGATTGCAGAACCGGGCCAACAAGTTCCATGTGCTGTTTCCTTCAGAAGCATCACAGTCATCCAGGTCTTCCTCTCCAGATGGATCTCAGGTAACCAAAACTCCAGTGGGCAAATCCTCTAAAAGCAAATCTCTTTCTAAAGATCGAGAGGCTCTCAATTCTGAGTTCGAGGATTCTGCCCAGGCCAAAAAAACCCCGGCGGGAGGCTCTGGCCTCCAAAGCAATCATGGGGTCACAGGTTGACATCGATGGCGCGGCCTCGACAGATCACCTGTTGTACTGCTCTGGGGTACCGGCCCATACCGGTACCGACATCCAGGCAGTAGTGGCGTCTATGGGCAATACTGTCCAAGTCATGCAGCAGGCCATTCTGGCTTTTATTAATGCTGCTACGCCCTCGGTACCGCAGCCAGCGGTACCGGGTCCGGTTCCGGTAATGGCTTCCATACCGGAACCGAGGCCATCGTCTTCCAAACGCAGATCGGTTCCGCATGCCGGATCCGGGCTTTTGCCCGGTACCGATCCCATACCCGGTACGCCCGATGTCGATACCGAACGGTATGCGTATCGTGCGTTGGAAGCACATAGAGGATACTCTGCTTCTTCAGAGGATTTTAACTCCTCTGATGATTCTGATGAGTTCTCCCTTGATCTTCCTGAGGAGCCTTCTTCTCCTAACAGGAGAATGTCTCCACCAGAGGATTTGTCCTTTCAGGACTTCATCATAGAAATGGCTAAAGGTCTTTCTATTGCTTCATCCTCTGAAAAGGAACCCAGATCAAAGAAACTGGATATTTTAGGATACTCTAAGTCTCCTAAAGAGGCAGTCACCCTGCCTATCCATGAAATCCTTCAAGAACACTTGATGGACTTATGGGAGGCTCCTCTAACATTGTCTCCTTCTTCTCGCAGGTTGGACACCATGTACCGTGTCCCCCCTTCTCCTGGTTTCCAAAAAAACCCAGTTGCCTCACCATTCTATTGTGGTGAAGTCTGCAATGAAGAAGATAAAGAGTACCAAAAGGCACTCTTCTACTCCTCCAGGGCGAGAATGTAAGACTCTAGACTCTTTTGGCAGGAAAATTTTCCAGGCTACTATGCTTATAGCCAGGATTAATTCCTATAGTCTTTACATGGGCATGTTTCTCAGTGAAATCGCTCTAAAAGTTCGGCATTTTGCCCCCTTTATCCCTGAGGATAAGAGGGAGCAGTTCATTTCCTTAGTGAAACACCTTTTGGATATTTCAAAGTTCTCCAACAGGGCAGCTTTTGATTCCTTTGAGGGTGCTGGTAGGGCTTCGGGCATTGCTATAGCAGCCCGACGTCTTGCTTGGCTCCAGGCTTCTGATCTAGAACCTTGGGTCCTAGATGGCTTACGAAATCTGCCCTGTACAGGTGAGAACTTATTTGGTGAGGAGTGGCAAATTAAGGCCACTCAAATGGATGCAGAAAATGCCACCTTAGATAGACTTTCTAAGTCTACCTCCACTCCTGCCAAGAAGAAGTCTTTTAAGAGGCCTTATTACAAGAAGTCCAGATTTTCTACAAATACTGGCCAACAATCCTCTCAGCCTCGTTTTGCTGCTAAACGTCAGCAACCTAAACAGGCAAGGTCAAAGCCTGCGGCGTCTGCTACGCCTCAGCAGGCTCCACCCCCTCAGGGGTTTTGACTTGCCCCTAGAGAACTTAACTTTTCTGGCTCTAGAACAACCAGAGCCCCTCACCATACCCGGAAGGTTAGCTCACTTTGCTCCCAGATGGGAGCAAATTACATCAGAGCAATGGACCCTCTCTATCATCAGAGAGGGTTACAAACTCCATTTTTCCGACCTTCCTCCTTATACTATGGTGAGGCAGTTCAATTCTCCCCCATCTCTCCTGGCCCTCTTGGGTCAGGAAGTCTCCTCCCTCCTTGCCCAGGGGGCAATAGAGGAGGTCCCTCTTCTTCAACAGGGGACGGGATTCTACTCCTTATTTTCTAATACCAAAGAAGACAGAGGGCTTCAGACCAATTCTGGATCTGAGAGAATTGAACAAATTTCTTTTCAAGGAGAAATTCAAAATGCTTTCTCTGGGCATTCTCCTTCCATACCTTCAGAGTCAGGATTGGCTTTGTTCTCTAGATCTAAAGGATGCGTATACACACATACTCATCCACCCATCCCACAGAAAATACCTTCGATTTCTGTTTCAGGGAAAACATTTCCAGTACAGAGTACTCCCCTTCGGTCTAGCCTCTGCTCCAAGAGTGTTCACCAAATGCATGGCAGTCGTAGCTGCCTTTCTAAGAGGCCTGGGAATTTTCATATTCCCATACCTGGACGACTGGCTCATCCGAGCTCCCTCTCAGTCCCAGGCCCAAATTTCCCTGGACCGCACAAGGCGTCTTCTGCAGTATCTAGGACTGGTAGTAAACCTTCCCAAGTCTCAACTAATCCCTACTCAGTCTCTCGAGTTCATAGGGGCCCAGTTAGACACCATCACTGCAAGGGCCTACCTGCCTCAGGTCAGGGCCCAACGCCTGCTGAGTTTGGCCTCCCAAGCTCAGTCCAGCAGTCATTTGACAGCCCGGGAAATGCTGCGACTTCTGGGCCACATGGCCTCCACGGTACATGTGGTGCCCTACGCTCGTCTGCATATGAGAGCAGCTCAATGGACCTTGGCCACCCAGTGGACTCAAGCATCTGGAGCGCTCGCCGACCAAATACTCACCTCAAGCCGTCTATTTTGGTCCCTCCAATGGTGGACATCCACCAAGAATCTGTTGTTGGGGGCCCCCTTCCAACCTTTGTTGCCCCAAGCAACCCTCACAACAGATGCCTCCCAGACAGGGTGGGGAGCTCATCTTCAGAACCTCTCCACTCAGGGCACTTGGTCTCCACAGGAGGCCACCCTTCATATCAACCTCCTGGAACTGCGAGCAATTTACCTTGCCCTCAAGGTCTTCTATACCCTCCTTGTCAACCTGACTGTCCTAGTTCAGACAGACAATCAGGTAGCCATGTTCTATATAAACAAACAAGGAGGGACAGGCTCTCTGTCGCTTTGCAACGAAGCTCAGAATATGGGCCTTCGCCAGAGAGCATCAAATTCACCTTCTTGCAGTGTATCTTCCAGGAGTTCAAAACTCTCGTGCAGACAGACTCAGTCGAGTTCTGCTTCCACACGAATGGTCCCTACATATGGACCAGATACGCAGAATCTTTCAGGAATGGGGGACCCCGGACATAGACCTCTTTGCAAGTCCGTGGAATGCCAAACTTCCCCGGTTCTGTTCCAGAACTCAGTGTCAGGGAGCTCAGGCCCACGATGCCTTCCTCCTGCATTGGGGTCAGGAATTCCTCTATGCCTTTCCACCCATTCCTCTAATATCCAAGACTCTGTTCAAGCTCCAGAGGGATCACGGGACTATGATCCTCATAGCTCCCCGCTGGCCACGCCAGGTGTGGTTCCCTCTACTTCTGCATCTCTCCCAGGGATCCTCTCTGGACCTGGGAGCTGCGCCAGACCTTCTGTCTCAGGAGGAGGGGACTTTGTGGCACCCAAACCCCAAATCCCTACATCTCAGAGCTTGGTTACTGAAGGCCTAAGTCTTCAAGACTTTAATCTTTCTCAACCTGTGACAGATATCCTTCATGCCTCTAGGAAACCTTCCACGAGGTGTTCTTATGCTTCAAATGGAAACGTTTTTCCATTTGGTGTGCTCAGCAGGGTCTTGACCCTCTAGCACTTCCTTTGAATTCCCTCTTGGACTATCTCCTGCATCTTTCAAATGCAGGCCTTAAGACGAATTCAGTAAGGGTCCATTTGAGTGCTATTGCAGCATCCTTAAAACCTATAAATGGACAACCTGTCTCCTCTCATCCTCTTGTTTCACGTTTCATGAGAGGCCTGACTCTAACTAAACCTCCCATCCGACCTCCTCCGGTAGCATGGGATTTGAACCTAGTTCTAGGTCAGCTTATGAAGCCACCTTTTGAGCCTTTGGACTCTACCTCCTTCAAATTTCTTTCCTGGAAGGTTGTTTTCCTTATTGCAGTCACTTCGGCTCGCCGCATCAGTGAACTGCAGGCTTTAGTGGCTCATCCACCTTATGCTAGGTTTCATCATGATAAGGTGGTCCTTAGGACGAATCCCCACTTTATGCCCAAAGTGGTCTCGCCTTTTCATCTTAATCAAGAGGTATATCTACCTGTCTTTTTCCCGGCTCCTCATGCATCCAGTGCAGAGAGGAACCTTCATACTCTGGATTGTAAAAGAGCTCTTGCCTTTTACCTCAACAGGACTCAACCACATCGAAAGTCTTCCCAACTTTTCGTGGCTTTTGATCCTTCTCATTTGGGACTTCCAGTCACCAAGCGTACACTTTCCAATTGGATCGCTCAGTGTATTTCTTTTGCTTACCAGAGTAAGAACATTTCTATGGAGGGCCATGTCACAGCTCACAATGTGAGGGCCATGGCCACTTCTATGGCTCATCTTCACTCTGTGTCCATAGATCAGATCTGTCGAGCAGCCACTTGGGCCTCGGTTCATACCTTCACAGCCCATTACTGCTTGGACAAGGACTCCCGCCGGGATGCCTTGTTTGGTCAGGCTGTCCTCAAACACCTGTTCCATACTTAAACAACTCCTGCCCACCTTCCCTGGATGGATGCCTGAGATCCATGCGAAGATGGTTTACCCTTGGAGGGGGATCTCCCAGGCATCTTAGCTAGGGAGTCCCCATATGTGATGACGTATTCCTGCTTGTTCCTGGAGACAGCACAGTTACTTACCTGTAACAGGTGATCTCTGGGAACAGCAGGAATTAGTCATCACAACCCACCCACCTCCCCTAGGAGTTGTATCTCTATCTATCTTCCTGTCCTCTCTCTCTATTGTCTCAGCTTTAAACTCGAACTGACGAGAGCTGGTCAGGAAGGCGGGAAGGCAGCGCGCATGTGCAGTGGGAGGCCCCAAAAGCTTTTAATCTGAAAAGCTGGGGAGCTTTCCCGCGTGGGCTCCGTCGGTACCGACGTACCCATATGTGATGACTAATTCCTGCTGTTCCCAGAGATCACCTGTTACAGGTAAGTAACTGTGCTTTACTTACATCGACTCTTTGTTGTCTGATAAAGTAACGGTCCTTTTATTTTCCCCCCTTTTTTCTACAAATTGTATTAGTCTATAACATCCATAATGGTAAGTCTGTGTTTTTTTTCTTTTTATTTGCATAAATTAACTAGGTATAGGGACTATGTTTTTTGGGGGAGGGGAGGAGAGGGGGGTTGTAGTTTAGGAGATAGTCCTTGCGTGGGGATATTTTAGTTAGTAAACAAAGCCAGGATTGAGATAATAGGTAAAATCGACTTGTTGAACGTAGTAAGTCATTGAAAAGACTTACGCGAAAGAAGGAAATGAGATGGGTTTAATTCTATTTGCGCGTCTGATGCTTGTTAAATGTCGATCAAGGGTAGAGTCGTCAAAAACGCGCACTTGTTCTTATATCAGGACTTCGCTCTGATGTATGAGCAAGTGAGTGGGCTGCGGAAGTTTCCGGCTTCACGTGGTGAGGACGGAGTTCCGTGACTGTCGATGAACAGTAACGGCTGCTCCCGCGCGCGCCGCCTTGGTTGTCTCTCGCGCCTGCGTAGGCGGATGCGTGCGCTCGCTCGCTCGCTGACTAGCTCGCGGCAGATGCAGAGCAATGTAATGTTAGTACCGAGCTGCTCGTTCTTGGTACTTCCTCTGGGGTGTGGGACGAAGCAAACGTCTATTGATGAATAACGTTTTCCGCGCCATACGTTAGGCGATAGTCATTTCGGACACTACAGGTTCCCGAAGAGAAGCTGCAGCGTCAATGGATGGAATTGAGGAAAGAATGGGGATAAATCCATTAACCATATAAAAACTAGGTATATTCCCAATGCTCCTAAAAATCTGGACTGCCCTTCAGGTTTTGCAAATCTTTTTATCCCTTTTTGAATAGAGTCCAGTGGCACTTAAAATGACACTGAGGAAAAAGTTGGTATGACTGGGTAGTTAATGCATAAAACAAACTTTAATGAGGAAGCTTGCTTACAAATATCTAAAAATCCTTGATGTAACAAAAAATCCTTTGATTTGATATAGTTACAAAGTAATTGACTGACTAAATATAGTATTGCAGGATGATTCTGCAGAAGTTTTGGAATTCTTAAATTCCATTGTTGGCTCTTATGAATAGCTGACATGTGCTTCGGTGCCATCTGTCACAGGGTGGTGCTCGTCAAAATGGGAAAGGGAGTTGTGTACAATTTCAGAATGAGTGTACTGTGCAGAGAAACTTGATAAGTGTTGTGTTGGCCCTAGTATATATTCAATTCACACTGGTAGATTCTTCTACAGAAACTTGTATTTGTGTAGGAGTGAGATTAAGCTGCTCAAATTGTAGGCTGTATGCAGTCCAAGTGACTGCAGCAAATGGTGGCAAAATCTACGATGTGCCATTCAGGTATTGAGTAGCTCAATGCAATTACTGCTTGCTTTAGCAGAGTATTCATTTTTTAGGCAGATGTTTCAGAGAATGGTTTTTTTTTTCCACCACAAAGGCTCTTATTCTCTTGGAAGTATTACAAGACACCTTTCACTGGTGGATATGAATGTTTTAATAGGAATATTAAGTCATCTCAGTTTGCAGCATAATTGGGCATATCTTGGGGTGACTTTTTAATACCTCAAATGGAGTTTCTCCTAGGACAAGCAGGATGTGTCAGCCACACCTGGTGACGTCATCCGACGGCGCCATGACGGAAGTGCTCTCTAGCTCAGAAGCTCCTGAGCATGTGGGAGGTCCCACCTCCCTCGGCCCGCCCCTAGCCGGCCAGTTCTTTTTCTTCCGCCCTGCCTCAAGACGGAGTTTCAAGCTCTCCATAAAAAAGTTTTAAAATACCTCAGTTATAATGCCTAAACCAGGCTTCAAGAAGTGTTCCATCTGCAACAAGAAGATGAACTTATCAGACACTCACCAACACTGCATCGGGTGTCTAGGATCCTCTCACCAGGTTGAAGATTGTGCCAGCTGTGCACGGATGTCTCCCAGGGCAAGGAAACACCAGGAACATGCCCTGCAAGATCTGATCTTCTCCACGGCTTCTTCCAGCACTACCCGGGACAAATGTAAGGACCTTGCCAAAGCTTCTCCACTTCCCGTGCCGGCAGCCCGCTCCCGGACAGACAAGCGGCACAGGGATGACCCGGGACAGGCCCCCGCTCACCGGAGTTCTGGTGCGGCCTCCGATCCAGGAAAGGCCCCTTCCCTCCGTGGTTCCAGCACTGCCTCCGAGCCAGGAAAGGCCTCTTCGCACCGGGGTTCGAGCGCCGTCTCCCCCCAACAGCGGCGTGCTTCCAGTGAGTCCTCCTCCCTCCGGGTGAGCCCTCCTGCTGAGCGCTGCTCTCCAAGGCCATGCGGTCCCCAGGACGCCCCCCAAAATGGCGCTGTCCTCCTTGAACCACTTGGCTCCGCCTCCAGACACGCCCCCTCCACCGGGATTGGCCATCACGGCTCCGCTCCGATTCAGCGCCGGCAGGCTTCCCCTTTGCCGAGCACCTCCAGGACCGCTGCACAGGAGCTCCAATCCAGCGCGGCAAGCAGGTCCCGGCCCGCAGAACTTCAGTGCGGCCAGACCTCTTCCCCGCGTCCATCAGCATCAACGTCAGAGGAGTCTCAGATCGGAGCAGAAGCCTACAATCAGCGTGGGAATGGCGCGGATGCCCCCCTCCCGCGCGGGAGAAGCAGACACCGCACCGCAGACTCCTGCCATCAGCACCGGAGCAGCCGCGAACGCGCCACAGGCAGCGGCAACCGGGAAAGCAGGAAGAGAACAACAAAACATCGGCACCGGGCTCCTTCGGGGTCAAGGGACTCCTGCAGTGGATCTCCCCATAGACGCAAGAGGAGCAGGAGGTCAGGCTCAAAGAGCAGCAGGGGTCATAGGAGCGGCAGGTCTTCGGACTCCACCTCCTCTGCGATCCTGCATCTGCTCACTCGCCTGGTGGAACAGACTGCCCCCCAACGAGTGGTCCAGGATTGTTCACATGATTTCCCTCGGGATCATGCACTTGCTTCCCCCGGGGCACGACCGGGCTCGGAGCGCTCCCTCTCTCCGCGAGACGCCAGTCGCTCGCCATCCAGAGCTCGATCACCCTCCCCGACCTTGTCCAGGCAGCCGCCTTCCCCAGTGCAGCTACACTCCGAGGGAAGCGAAGGGGAGGAGTTGGGACCAGACGCTAACACTTCCAAACCCCTGACGGATGAGACGGACACTCCGTCTGTACCAATACCTGAGGACCTCACCTACCCAAAATTTCTCAGGAAGGTGGTTTCCAAACTCGGGCTTACCACACACGACACGCCGGATGAACAGGAACCCGAGGTCATGAAATACCTCAGTGGTCCTAAACCAGCCATGGCCCTTCCCCTACACCGCAAGTTGAAGGAAAAGCAGCTGACACTCTGGCAGTCCCCTGCGTCTGGCCAGCCTTGCTCCAGGCGCCTGGACAGTAAGTACATTATCCACAAGACTCTGGGTTTTGACAAACCACAACTGCCACACCAGTCTATAGTGGTGGCTTCAGCACTCAAGCGAGTCAAATCCACGCGTGTCCAAGCCGCACATCCACCGGGCCGGGATCCCAAGCGTCTGGACGACATGGGGAAGAGAGTGTTCCAAGGCGCGATGCTGAACGCCAAGATAGCAGCGCATCAGTTCCAACATGTCCTATTCCAGGATGCCATCCTTGCGGACCTCAAGGGCCACTTACAGGATCTCCCTAAAGACTCACGTACATCCGCCTCCACCTCCATCCAGGAGCTAGCGGAGTGCAGCAAACACCTGATGAGTACAGTCTTCGACTCCTTTGACACAGCGGTAAGGACAGCGGGCACAGCCATATCGGCTCGTCGATGGGCATGGCTTCGTGCATCGGGGCTTGCTGATAACACCCACGATCGGATCGCCGATACTCCCTGTTCGGGCGACTCCCTCTTTGGAGACAAGGTCACTGACACAGTGAAAGACCTGAAAGAGGACTGCACCACTTTGAAGACCCTGGCGGCGGACGGCATCGAAAGACCCTCCTGGTCCAGGAAAGGGAGCTACTCCAAGAAAAACTTTTCCTCATCCAAACAATATTATGGCTCCAATCGTCAGTGGCAGCCGCCCAGATACAAGCAGTCCTATCACAAGTCGTCCTTTCAGAGACAGCAGCCACGACAACGCAAGCAAAAGCAGAACAACACCTCCCAGCCAGGGAAAGACTCTTCGTCCTTCTGACTACCCGCCCTGCCTGGGCCCCCCTACGGGACAAGCAGACCACCCGGTTGGGGGCCGGCTGTCCTACTTCCTCCCGGCATGGCAGGAGATCACTACGGACAAGTGGGTCCTTCAAATAATACATACAGGCTACCGTTTGCGTCTCTCCTCCCTTCCACGGCAGCTGAAGCAACCCACCAGCCAGCCTTCACCCCATCAGGAACAACCACTCTCGGAGCTCCTTCAACAGCTTCTCCGGGCACGCACGATAGAGAGAGTGCCCACGGACCAAGTCAATACTGGATTCTACTCCCGCTATTTCCTTATTCCCAAGAAGTCGAAAGGCCTCCGCCCCATCCTGGACCTCCGAAGGCTGAACCGCTTCATCAAGAAGGAGAAGTTCCGGATGTACTCGCTCAACTCCATCCTCCCCCTCATCAGAGCGGGCAGCTGGATGGCTATACTGGACTTACAGGATGCCTACTCCCACATTCCAGTCCATGCCTCCCACAGAAAATACCTCAGATTCATAGCTGTGGGATGTCACTACCAGTATCGAGTGCTGCCCTTTGGCCTTTCTCCAGCACCCAGAGTTTTCACGAAATGCGTAGCGGTCGCCGCTGCACACCTCCGCAAGCAAGGCGTCGCCATCTTTCCTTACCTGGACGACTGGCTCCTGTCGGCGAACTCGGCTCACGAACTACGCCGAGCAGTCAAACAAACTGCACACCTACTAGCCAAACTGGGATTCCTGCTCAACAGGGAGAAATCACGACTCGAACCCGTACAGCAGACGGAGTTCATCGGGGCGATAATCGACACCAAAGCCTGCAAGGCGTTCCTGCCCCAGACCAGAATCAAGGCCATTGTGCAACTGGCGAAGAAAGTGTCGGCGGAGAAGCACACTTCAGCCCGCGACCTTCTGTGCCTTCTAGGCCATATGGCAGCGACGACGTCAGTCCTCCCGCTGGCGAGACTCCACATGCGCTCCCTTCAGTGGCATCTGCGAACCCACTGGAAGCAACTATCCCAACCTCTCACTACTCGCATCCCGATAACAACCAATGTTATCCGGAGCCTGCGTTGGTGGACAGAGTCAAGCAACCTGTCAGTAGGCAAGCGCCTGCAACCCCTCACTCACCAGCTCATCCTCACAACGGATGCATCTGCAACTGGATGGGGGGCCCACTTACTGCATCTCAACACGCAAGGGGCCTGGACAAGAGCGGAACGTGCCCTACACATCAATGTTCTCGAACTTCGGGCCGTCAAATATGCCCTTCAGACATTCATGACACATCTTGCGGGAAAGGCGATCTTGATACAAACGGACAATCAAGTGGCCATGTTCTATATAAACAAACAAGGAGGCACGGGATCACGCACGCTATACAAGGAAGCTCTAGAGACATGGACAGTCGCCTTATCCAACAACTGCAGCCTGCAGGTGACCTACCTTCCCGGGGAACAGAACATCTTAGCGGACAGGCTCAGCAGACAGCTCCAACCCCACGAGTGGACGCTGCACAAGGAAGTGACAGCCAATCTTTTCCGGCGCTGGGGAACCCCCCAGGTCGACCTCTTCGCAACAGAAATGAACACCAGATGCACCCTGTTCTGTTCCAAGCACCCGTCGCAGCTGAGAGTGGCGTCGGATGCGTTCTCCATCCATTGGGGGACGTGGGACTTAGTGTACGCATTCCCTCCAACCCCGCTCCTGACAACAACAATACAACACATCAAAGAGAAGGCGAACGTAATACTGATCGCCCCCTACTGGCCGCGACAGATGTGGTTCTCTCTCCTTCTGCAGCTCGCACGGGAACCCCCTGTTCGCCTACCCCTGCGACCGGACCTGTTAACCCAGAACAGGGGCAGCACCTGGCACCCCAACCTCAAGACACTAGCCTTGACGGCCTGGAGGCTGAGAGGCTGACGTTCCAGGCTTCCAACCTGTCCTCAGAGGTCCAACAGATTGTGCTTGCCTCGCGGAGGCCCTCAACCAGAAAAGCCTACGGCTTGAAATGGAAACGCTTCAGTATATGGTGCAAGGGCCAGGGAGTCCTACCAACCTCCTGCCCTGTACCCACTGTCTTAAAGTACCTCGCCTTCCTCTTCACCTCGGGCTTGAAACCGCAATCCATCAAAGTGCATCTCGCGGCCATTGCCTCGCTACACGAAAGCCCGGAATACCCAAGTTCAGGCCCCATTTCAGCGCTCCCCATTGTGACGTGTTTCATGCGAGGGCTGCGAAATCTGCAACCGCAGGTACAGAAACCGGTACCCTCATGGGACCTCAATGTAGTCCTACACCAGCTCACGCAGGACCCCTTTGAGCCTTTGACAACAGCGCCCGAAAAGTTTCTCGCTTGGAAGACTCTGTTCCTGGTCGCCATCACCTCAGCCCGGAGGGTCAGTGAACTGCAGGCCCTGGTGGCCCATCCTCCATATACAAAACTCTACGAAAACCGGGCATCCCTACGGACTCACCCTAAGTTCGTGCCCAAGGTCTCCTCCGCTTTCCATGTGAACCAGGCGGTGGAATTACCATCCTTCTTTCCACCCCTACACTCTTCTCCCAAGGAGCAACGCCTTCACTCTCTGGACAGCGTACGCGCCCTACGCATCTACCTCAACAGGACGTCCACAACTCGTCTGGGGACCCAGCTGTTCATTTCCTTTGACCCAAACAGACCGGGCAGACCTGTCTCGAAATGCACGCTCTCCCGTTGGATCGCAGCTTGCGTTGCCTACTGTCTTCAAAAAGCGGGCACACTCCCAACCAACAGAGCGAGTGCGCATCAACTACGGGCTATAGCCGCCTCACTAGCTTGCGCACAAGAGGTGCCGGTGAGCGAAATCTGCAGAGCCGCCACTTGGTCCTCACATTTAACTTTTCAAAGACACTACTGCCTGGACATAGAGGCGCAGAATGACGGCTCCTTTGGCCGGGCAGTCCTAACCGCTGCCACATGTTTGCCTACGGAGGTGGTCTAGTGCCTGCGCTCTGGCGGGTTACATGGTTGCAAATTGTTGCTCATGGTAAATTGTTGAGTAAACTTGCAAGCTGCTACCTCTCGGTTACTTGTTTGCACAATTGTTGTTACATTGTTGAGGTGAATTTGTTACATGGTTGTAGCGAACTTGTTGAGTTAATGGCAAGCTGCTACCTCTCGTTTACTTGTTTGCACAATTGTTGTTACATTGTTGAAGTGAATTATTGCAAATTGCTACCTCTCACTGCACAAATGTCATGCACTTGTTGTTGCCACTTCACAGTCACACAAGCTTTGCACTTGTTGTTCTTGTCGGGTACATTGAGTATGTTGTTTCCAGTTTCACTAATGAGTGTTATGTTGTTCTGTTGCACTAATGTTGATATGCTCTACATTGCACAGTGTATTCTACCTCTGCTGCTGCACAGGTACTGTTCTGTTAATGCCACCACCGGCACAATGCCGGTTTGCACTGTATTATTGTTGGTATTGTTGGGTTCTAATAAACACTATTGTTGATATTGCATGCCTCCCTCATTCTCCTCAGCGTGAATCGTAGCTTGGGAGACACCAGGTGTGGCTGACACATCCTGCTTGTCCTAGGAGAAAACGGAGTTACTTACCTGTAACGGGGTTCTCCGTGGACAGCAGGATTGGTCAGCCACACGTTCCCACCCACCTCCCCTGCATGAGGGCGGCCTGCTCTCCTAGCCGTACGGGCATAGCTAGTTACTTACTGGCCGGCTAGGGGCGGGCCGAGGGAGGTGGGACCTCCCACATGCTCAGGAGCTTCTGAGCTAGAGAGCACTTCCGTCATGGCGCCGTCGGATGACGTCACCAGGTGTGGCTGACCAATCCTGCTGTCCACGGAGAACCCCGTTACAGGTAAGTAACTCCGTTTTCTAGCGCTCTCCATAGAAAAGGACACCATTTTTATCAGTTAAAAACCTGTAGCAGGCATGACATCCCTTTTTATATTGTGCCTGTTAAAATTAGATTCATTTACAATGGCTGTGAGTAGGCTGAAATGGCAATTCAGTTGTAAGTGGAAGTTTAAACTCATTTCTTATCATGGATATACACAATCCATGGGCAAACTTACTAAAAGTTGCATACTACTGAAATTAACATTTTTATTGATGTGCTTTCATACTATCATTGACTTTGTTCATAAACCAGTTTTCCTCCTTTTTTTATTTTGTTCTGTAGCGTGAGTGCATTTCTATCCATGTCGGCCAGGCTGGTGTCCAGATAGGCAATGCCTGTTGGGAGCTCTACTGCTTGGAACATGGGATCCAGCCTGATGGTCAGATGCCTAGTGACAAGACCATTGGAGGAGGAGATGACTCTTTCAACACATTCTTCAGTGAGACTGGAGCAGGCAAACATGTGCCCCGAGCTGTGTTTGTAGACCTGGAACCAACTGTCATTGGTGAGTAAAACAAATGGTAATTACACTTACCTGGTAATTGTTCTTCCTTGAGGGACGACAGTTTAGTCCTCCACCTCTGGGTTGCGCACCTCCTCCTGCAGCTCGGAGACTGGGCATGTCACAAAAAAGTGACATCACTGGATGTACTCTGCTGGCCGCCCCCAACATCCCCAGTGAACTATTGACAAAGCACACTTAAAGGAGCAACAAATAAGAAACTAACCAGAATATTGCAAGTAAAACTATAACCATGCATAATCAAAAAGGGTTTTTGTTTTTGGGGGGGGGGTTGTCCACTTTGTGCCCTCTCCCTCTGCCCCCACCAGAAGGACAGAAAAGAAAGCACTAGGAAAGAAACAATCATAGAAAAGGTCAAATATCTACCGGTAATGTAACTCTTAACCCGGCTGCCCTCCACTGTTTCATCTAATACCCCGGGTGGGAATGAGGACTAAACTGTCTTCCCTGAAGGAAGAATAATTCCTTATCGTTCCTCCAGTTCAGTCCTCTACCGCTGGGTTGTCAATCTCCTCCTGCAGCTTGGAGACTGGTATGTCAGAATTATGACATCACTGGATATATCCTGCTGTACTCTCTCCTTCATCCCAGTGTGACCAGTCTCCATGCAGCAGGAGGAACTGACGAGCCTTAGGGGAAGGCTCTCTGGAGAATCTGATAAGGAGCTTGTGGGGCAGTCTATATTTACTTAGCCAAATTTAGTTAACAAATTGTTTTTTTATGATTGGTTTTTCTATTTGGGGATTGTCTCTTAAAAAAAAAAAAAGGCACCAGGTATTCTTGCTCCCTGCCGGTTGCTGTGAGGGCTTCGTTTGGGGGGCCAACTCAGGAAATCGAGTTGGTGGTCCCTTCGGGTAGCCCAGAGGTTCTCTCCCCCCGGACTCTACGGGGGAGAGCCCTTCTGTCTGTGCAAGTGCCTACGGGGCCGCTGCGACTATTTCCGCGGCGCCGGAGGCTGCACTAGTTCAAGTCTGGTGCGGCCGCTTTTCAGCTTGCGGCCAGACGTTTCGGGTAGCGGACGGTGCAGCTGGGCCGGTAAGCAGATCACCGGGGTTAGCTGCAATATCTGAGGGGAGCATTATTTAGAAGGCGCTGGGAGGCTCGCTCTCATTTTGGTGCAGGCTCTGCTCGGCAGCCATTTTCTGGCCGCGGGGAAGCCACGTGGCTCGCGAGCCCGAGCCCGTTTAAAGCCCAGGGAAACTAGTTTCTTTTGTTTTGTTTAATTTGCTTATTTCGTTTGTTTCCTTTCTGTTGGGGCATTTCTTCCCGATTCTCCCTTTCAAGTCTGAGCAAGCAGACTTGGTGAAGGGGCTTTTCCTCTACGGGGGAGTCAGCTCCCATCATATCAAGCACAGAGAAGTAACTAGGAAGTGAATATTAAAAAAAAAAAAAAAAAACCCAGAAAGAAAGCAGTTGGGAAGTTTGTGGTGCCCTTGGTCAGTTGCAGGTCTAGTTCATGGCAGCCAGACCACAGTGTCTTGTGTGTGGCACCAGGAGGGGTACAGTGGCTGATACTGGGGTGTGCCGGGGCTGTACAACCCTCTCGTCTACCGTGGAGCAACAGATGGACATCATGAACTCCCCAGTGGTGCAGGAGGCACCGGTGGGGGTGGAGGCAGGGGCTGCCTCTCCAAGGCCGGCGGCACAGGGGCCGGCGGAGGAGTTGCCAGGGCCTTCCAGGGCCGTGCTAGCATCGCAGGCTTCGGGGCTCGGGGAATTTAGCCCTGAGTTTATATTGCTAATGCATCAGGCATTTTGTCTGCGACGGCAAGGCACGTTGCCCGGTTCTGGGGCACTGGCAGGATTGACTCCGCAGTTAGGGGAGCCCGTCGACGTAGGCGAGGTCCCACCAGTGCCGAAGAGAGCAAGAACGAAGCCTTCTAGCCCTACGGAAGGCGACTGACCGGAGGTCCAGGATACGGACTAGGATGAGAATGCGCAGGACCTAGAAGAGGGAGAGATCCCCGAGCCGGAGGATCAAGCTAAGATTATTAGTGTTCCGCAGAGAGGAACTTGCGGCCTTGATCACGGAGTCGATGCAGATGTTGAATCTCGCTACGCAAGCAGCTGCAGAGGAGGACGTTGAGGATCCAGTCATTCAGGCAGTACGGCAAACACAGGTGGTGGTTCCCATACACAGAGTGGTCAAAAAGATGATACAGGACGAGTGGGACAAACCGGAAGCAGGCTTAAGAGGGATAAGGACTATGAATAGGCTCTATCCCTTGGCCGATAAGGAACAACTTTGAGCATCGCAGGTGGACGCGGTGGTGTCAGCGGTTACGAAAAAGACCACTATCCTGGTACGAAAAAGACCACTATCAAGGATGCCCAGGACCGTAAGATGGATGGGTTACTGAAACTGGCCTTTGAGGCAGACTCGCTGTCGCTGCAGGCCTTCATCTGTGGAGCTTGGGTGGCCAGGGCATGCTTGCGAGGGGTCCTGCACCTGTCTACGCATTTGGATCTCGGAGGTGAAGGAGTTGGATCGGCTGGAGTCCGGGTCCGCCTACTTAGCGGATGTACATTACGATTTGATCAGGGCACTGGCCAATAGCACGGTGTCCTTGGTGGCCACCCACCAGTCGGTATGGTTAAGAGGTTGGGCGGCGGACGGGCCCTCTAAGTCCCGGCTTAGCAAACTCCCGCTTAAGGGCGGTTTGCTGTTCGGCAACGATTTGGACAAGTTGGTAAAGGACCTTGGAGAATCCAAGGCAGGTAGGCTTCCGGGGGATAAGCAGGGCAGGTCCGGTCAGGGGTACCGGGGCCAGTTTCGGAATCTTAGGAGATTTCGTACTATGCGGTTTGGAAATTTCCAGAGGGGCCGGTTTCAGGCCCGGGCCCAGGGCTTTTGTGGGTTTCAGGGAGTGAATAGAGGTTTCTCCTCAGCCCCCGCTTCCACAACCCGTAAGTCACAATGAAGCGAGGCGGGTCCTGGCGGAGGTGTCTCCCATAGGCAGCAGGCTTCGGGACTTTCTTTCCGCCTGGACCCATATTCACTTCTGACCAGTGGGTGTTGGAAATAATTTGGCACGGCTATGCTCTGGAGTTCGCCCGACCCGTACAGGATTCCTTCGTCATGTCGCCGTGCAGGGGTCCCAAGAAAGCACTGGCGGTGTGCGGAACTTTGGAAAGGCTGCTTCAGTTGGAGGCAGTGTTAGAAGTGCCGAAGGCTGAGTACGGCGTGGGTCGGTATTCCATTTATTTTGTGGTGCTAAAGAAGGGCGGAACGGTGCAGCCCATTTTGGACCTAAAGGCCATAAATCGTTGTCTGCGGGTGCCGCATTTCCGGATGGAGACCTTAAGGTCGGTAATCGTAGCGGTGCGTCAGGGAGAATATCTGACGTCTCTAGACCTTACAGAGGCATATTTGCACATTCTATCCGAGAAGCCCATCAGAAGTTCTTACAATTCGCGCTTCCTTGGGGGCACTTTCAGTTCCAGGCTCTGCCCTTCGGTCTGGCAACGGCGCTGCGCATCTTCACCAAGATCGTGGTGGTGGCGGCCGCCTTGAGCAAGGAAGGGATTTTAGTCCACCCTTATCTCGATGATTGGTTAATTCGGGCCAAGTCCGAGGAGGAAAGTATCCGAGTGACAAACAGGGTGGTACACTTTTTGCAGAGTCTCAGTTGGGTGGTCAACCAGACAGTCATTTGGTTCCTTCCCAGGACCTCTAGTACCTCAGGGTTCGGTTCGACACCAAGAGAGGGCAGGTGTTTCTGCCGAACAAGAGGGCCGAGGCATTGCAGACGTTGGTCTGTCGGTTCCTATCGGTGCTGGCACCGTCGGCGGACTATCTCCGGGTGCTGGGAACCATGGTGGCAACATTAGAGGCGGTGCCGTGGGCCAAGGTGCATATGTGACCTTTGCAAAGAGCGCTGCTTCACCGCTGGTTGCATCAGACCGACTCGTTGAACAGGTGTCTCCCATGCCCGAGTGGGGTCCGGCGGTCTCTCCGTTGGTGGCTGCTCCGGTTGTCCTTGGCAGCCGGCATGCCGCTGGAACAGCCGGACTGGCTCCCGTTGTTGACGGATGCTGGGCTGGGGGGCCCACTGTGGAGTCCAGTTTGCGCAGGGCCTCTGATCTCCCCTGGAAGCCTCTTGATCAATAAATCATCTGGAGCTGTGGGCAGTAGTCCGGGCACTTCATGCGTTTGAGGGCTTGGTTCTGGGTCGTTCAGTTCAGGTGCTCTCGGACAACTCGGCAACGGTCGCCTACATCAACCGCCAGGGCGGCACGGGGAGTGCCACAATGGAAGAAGAGGCGGACGGCTTGTTCGCTTGGGTGGAGAGTCGCTTGACCGCCATCTCGGCGGCACAGATTGCGGGGAAAGACAGTGACCGCGGACTTCCTCAGCAGAGTACAGGGGAATGGGAGTTGCATCCCGCCGTCTTCGCAGAGATAACAGTTCGCTGGGGAAGTCCACTAATGGACCTAATGGCGACGTTTCAGTCAGCAAAGGTCGACAAGTTCTTCAGCAGAAGACGGGAACAGATGTCAGAGGGCTTAGACGCGCATTTGCATCGGTGGCCAGATGAAGGTCTCCTATGCCAATTCAGGAAGGCCGTGAAACACTACCTCTTCCTCCTACACTACCCGGAAACCAATAGAAACTCAGCATCATTTGCCGAAACCACCCAAATCTCCAATGTCTAAAACCATACGAACACATGACCAGTCTATAAATTGTATATATTGTATATATTGTTGTTGTACATAGTTACCCTGTTAGCCAAGTTGAATATCCTGTTCATATGTAAACACAAAGTACTATTGGAAATGTGTATGTTCATTGTTTATTGTGAACCGCGCTGATGCTGAATAGCGCGGTATAAAAGAGACTTTAAATTAAATAAATAAATAAATATAAATATGTGTTCCCTCCGTGGGCGTTGATAGGCAGAGTGGTTCAAAAGATTGAGGCTCATCCCGGAAGAGTGCTGCTAGTAGCACCCGACTGGCCGAGGCGTCCGTGGTACGCGGACTTAGTGTGTCTCCTGGACGGAGAGCCCTGGGGACTCCCTGTGAAGGCAGATCTGTTGCTTCAGGGTTCACTGTTCATGCCTCAGGTGGATCGGTTCTCGCTTACGGTATGGCCATTGAGAGGGCTAGGCTGAGGAAGAAAGGCTACTCTTCGGCGGTCGTAGCAACCCTACTTAGAGCACGGAAGCAGTCGACATCTTTGGCATATGTGCGAGTCTGGCGTATTTTTGAAGATTAGTGCTCGCGGCGTCAGGTTAGAGCATCTGCGGCTTCGATCCCTTTGGTGTTGGAGTTTTTGCAGAACGGGTTTGATAAGGGTCTGGCTGCCAGTTCCTTGCGGGTTCAGCTGGCAGCTCTTTCCTGTTATTGCAGCAGAGTCAACGGGGTGTCTCTGGGAGCTAACCCGGATGTGGGTCGCTTTCTAAAGGCAGTCTCTCAGTTGTGACCAACGCGTCGGGTTTGCGTTCTGCCGTGGGACCTCAATGTCATTTTGACAGCGTTATCCAAGCCTCCCTTTGAACCCTTGCGCCAGGCTTCGGTGAAAGACTTGACGTTGAAAACGGTTTTCCTGGTGGCCATTTGTTCGGCACGGCGTATTTCGGAGCTGCAAGCATTGTCTCGTAGGGAGCCATTTCTGACTTTTTCTAGGGAGAAGGTGTTGGTGCTTACGGTGCCGTCCTTTTTACCGAAGGTGGTGTCTCCTTTCCATTTGAATCAGGCGGTGTGTTTGCCTGTCCTGGGTTCTTTGGAGGGTGACGAGTCTGATCGCAGTCTTCATTGTTTGGACGTGAAGAGAGCTTTGCGCCACTATTTGAGAGTGACAAAAGGTTTTCGCAGGTCGGATCGGTTATCTGTCGTATTTGGGGGAGTGCGCAAAGGAGGCAGCGGCTCAAGCCTCCATTGCCCGGTGGGTTCGGGAGGCAATTGCTTCGGTGTATTTGCTTCAAGGACGTTCCGTACCCATGGGGTTGCAAGCGCATTCCACTCGTGCGCAGGCGTGTTCTTGGGCGGAGCACAGTTCGGTTCCGCCTGTGGAGATTTGTAGAGCAGCAACGTGGTCGTCTCTTCATACATTCAGTAAGCATTACCATCTGGATATGGCAGCAGCTTCTGATGCCTGTTTCGGGTTGGCGGTGCTGTCGACCGGCTGGAAGGGTCCCTCCCAATGATTATTGCTCTGGTACATCCCAGAGGTGGAGGACTAAACTGTCGTCACTCAAGGAACTACAATTACCAGGTAAGTGTAATTACCGTTTCCTTATCGGTCCTCCAGTTTAGTCCTCCACCTCTGGTATGTAACAGAGCAGTACCTCTTGGGAGGGACCCTTTCAGCTGGCTTGCAACACCGCTACCCCAAAAAACAGCATCTTTGGCTGCTGAGATATCCAGATGGTAGTGCTTACTGAACATGTGAAGAGGACCAAGTAGCTGCTCTACAAATGTCCACAGGCCAAACTAGACTGTGTTCCGCCCAAGAGGCTGCTTGCGCTCTGGTAGAATGAGCTCGCAATCCAGCCAGCACTTGTCGCCCGTATAACAAATATGCCAAAGCTATAGCTTCCCTAATCCAGCGAGAAATGGAGGCTTTCACTGCTGCCTCGCCCTTACGGGAGCCCCCAAACAGGACGAACAGTCGGATTTACGAAAAGCTTCCAAAACCTTCAAATATTGCTGCAACATGCGCTTTTAAGTCCAAGCGGCTTAACCCCCAGTCCGAAGCGCTATCTCCCAATGACCAGAGTACCGGAAGGGAAATTGCCTGGTTCAAATGAAACGGCGAAACTACCTTGGGCAAAAAGGAAGGCACCGGCCGCAGCACTACCTTTTTTCCCTAGAAACAGACAAACGGCTCCCTACAAGACAATGCTTGTAAGTCAGAGATTCGCCTCGCTGAACAAATGGCCACCAAAAACAGTTTTCAGAGTCAAATCCTTTACGGACGCCTGCTGCAAAGGTTCAAAAGGGTTCCTTTGCCAGGGCTGCTAACACCAAATTGAGATCCCACGGAGGGACCACCACTCTACGAGTGGAACGGATCTTGGAAACTGCTTTCAGAAAACGCGACACGTCACTATGCGTCCCAAGTGCTTTTCCCTGCACCTTGCCTCGATAGCAAGCCAGTGCGGCCAACTGCACCCTCAAGGAACTGGCCGCCAGCCCCTTATTGAAACCATCCTGCGAAAAAAATGAACACCACTGCAATGGACGCTGACCCGCGCGTAGCTGAACACCAATCCTTAAATGCACCATATGCGAACATATGTCAGATGTAGACGACTTTCGCGCTTTAAGCAAGGTCGCAATAACTGCACCTGAATAGCCTTTTTTCCTCAAACGTGCCCTTTCAATGGCCAGACCATAAGCGAGAACCAATCCACCTGAGGCATCCGAAGCGGCCCTTGCAACAGGTTGTCAGACACCGGCAAGCACCACGGCTCTCCGAAGTCGAATGAGATCAGCATACCAAGGCCGCCTTGGCCAGTCCGGAGCTACCAGCAGCACTCTCCCCAGATGCGCTTCAATGCGCTGTACCACTCCTCCGATAAGCACCCAAGGAGGAAAAACATAGAGAAGACCCGACACCGGCCAACGCTGCAGCAGCGCATCTATCCCCTCTGACATTCTTTCTCGCCACCTGCTGAAGAACCGACTGGCTTTTGCTGAGTAAAAGGTCGCCATTAGATCCATGACGGGGGGACACCACCTGTGCAAACACCTGGATTCAACTCCCACTCTCCGGCATCCACCTGTATTCTGCTGAGAAAATCCACCATCACATTGTCCTTCCCGGCAATGTGCGCCGCCGAAATCGCCTGCAGTCAGGGCTCGACCCACATGAAAAGTGCCTCTGCTTCCTCTTCCAAGGCGTACTCCATGTGCCCCATTGGCGATTGATGTAGGCCACCATCGCGGAGTTGTCTGACAGAACTCTTACCGCCCGGTTTTGCACCAGCCCTTCGAACGCTTGCAACGCCAATCTCACCACCTGAAGCTCCAGCCTGTTTGACCATGTGTTCTGCGCCGACCAGTGCCCTTGCGTGAAGAACTCCCAGCAGTGCGCTTCCCAACCCGCAAGGCTTGCATCTGTCAATAACGGTAGCCAATCCGGCTGTTCCAATGGCATCCTGGCCTTCAAGGACTCCGGCATCAGCCATCACCTCAATGACCTCCGAACCTCGGTAGGGCAGGGCAGCCGTCTGCTCAGCAGATCGGACTGATAAGACCAACAGTGCAGTAAGGACCGCTGCGACTGCCACATATGAGCTCTGGCCCACGGTACCACTTCCAAGGTTGCTGCCATTGTACCTAAGACCCAGAGGTAACCCCAGGCCAACAGGGCTGGTTCGACCCTGAACCGACAAATCACTTGCTGTAACACTTGGATCCTCCGCTCTGGCAGGAACACCGCTCCTCTCTTGAGTGTCGAACTGCACCCCGAGGTACTCGAGGCTCTGGGAAGGAGTCAGATGACTCTTGCTTGCATTGACTACCCAGCCTAGCTTTTCCAAAAACGTCATTAGCTTGTCCGTTAGCTGTATGCTTTCGTCTCTGGACTTTGCTCGAATTAACAAATCGTCCAGATAGGGATGAACCAGAATTCCCTCTTCGCAGTGCCACCGCTACCACCACCATGATCTTGGTGAAAGTCTGCGGGGCCGTTGCCAACCCGAAGGGCAATGCCTGAAATTGAGTGTCCCCATGGCAGCGCGAAGCGCAGGAACATCTGGTGTCCCTCCCTGATAGGGATGTGTAAATATGCCTCCGTCAGATCAAGGGACATCAGATATTCTCCTTGGCGCATTGCCACAATTATGGACCACGGCGTTTCCATTCTGAAATTAGGCACCCGAAGGCAGCAATTCACTCCTTTGAGATCTAATATCGGACGAAGAGAACTGTCCTCCTTGGACGACAAAATAAATTGAGTATCGTCCCCTGCCATACTCTTCCTTGGGTACCGGACTGACCGCACCCAGGTGTATCAGTCGATCTAGCGTGCAATGAACCACTTGAGCTTTCTGCTGCCCTTTGCAGGGCAACTGTACAAAAGACTCCCGAACGGGCTTTGCGAACTCCAGCGCATACCCGTCCCAGATTACCTCCAACACCCACCGGTCGGACGTTATTTGGGCCCAGGCAGGAAGAAAGTTCCGAAGTTGCCCGCCTATCAGCACACTTCCTACCGGGCCCCCCCCCCCCCCACTTCATAAAGGTTTTCAGTTGGGAGCAGAGGAAGCCCCCGCAAAACCTCTACCCGCTCCGCGAAAGCCCTGAAACCCCTGGGCCCGAGGAGCGAACCGGCCTCTTTGGAATCCGCCCAAGCAAGACATTCAGAACCTCCAAAAATCCCGAGAGGCACCCCAAATGTTGGAAGCAGACTTCCCCCTGCTTCAGCTTATCCTCCGGCAGCCGTCCCCCTTTAGACTTCCCTAAGTCCTTAACCAACTTATCTAGATCCTTTCCAAAAAGCAACTTGCCTTTGAAAGGGAGCTTGCCGAGATGTGACTTAGACGAACCATCCGCTGCCCAATTTCATAACCAAAGGGATCTGCGGGCAGCCACAAGCAAAGCCATACTATTAGCCAAAGCCCTGATCAGATCATAATGCACATCCGACAAATAAGCCATCCCGGACTCCATGCAATCAAGTTCACTCAGACCCTCCGGCTCCAGATGACCCGAGAGACATAAACACTGACCATCGCAGACAGGCCCTTGCCACCCACGCTTCACAAATGGAAGCCTGCAATGACACTGCATTAGCCTCAAAAGCCTGCTTCAACAAGCCATCCAACTTTCTATCCTGTGCATCCTTCAAGGCAGAGCTGCCCTCAACCGGATTGGTGGTCGTCTTAGTCACCGCCGATACTGCTGCATCAATTCTTGGAGATCTAAATCTCTTCTTGTCCTTCTCTGCCAGGGAATAGAGCCTATTCATGATTCGAATTCCCCGTAACCCAGCTTCCGGTTGATCCCATTCATCCTGTATCATCCTGTCCACTACCTTGTGAACAGGAAACACCACCGGGGTCTTCCTCAGTTGTCTTCCGCAGGCGGCTCCGGAGCGAGCTTGAGTGTCTGCAGCGACTCCGTTATCAGTGCTGTCAACTCCTCTTTCCGGAACACACAAAATCTTAGCCTGATCTTCCGGTTCAAGAATCTTGCCTTCTTCCAATTCCTCATCTCCGTCCATGTCCATATCATGTTCCTCTGACTTCTGTCCCTCCAATTCAGAAATTGAAGGCTCCTGAGTCCTTGCGCGCTTCAATGGTCTCGCAAAGCCGGCACTCGCCTCGGCTGGGCTTGACAGCTGCAGAGCCACAGCCAGTGGCAGAGGTTCCGGCACTTTCCCCTGCCGCCGTAAACAAAAAAGCCTGATGCATGATTAAAACAAAATCAGGGCAGAAATCACCAGGCAGCAGAGCCCCCGAAAGACCAGCTGGCAACAAGTCCTATCCCAGGCAAGGTGGACCGCAACTCCGCCGAGTCCACCCCTGGCAAGAGCCCCTGAGTGTCTTGCGCTCCCTTAACCTTCATTTGCTGCTCCACGCTGGTGGAGACCTGCATGCAGCTGTGGCAAATCCCCGAGTCGGCAATAGTCCCCTCTACAGGTACCGCACACTATACATTGGGGCCGTGACACCATCACTGATATCAAACAGAACAAGGACTCTGGCTTCCTATGCCTCTAATGTCCCTCTGTCTTTCTTTCTCCTTTTTTTTTTTTTTTTTGTACTAATCCAGAGTTCAACCCAGGACTCCTAAAATGCACCCCCTAACAACCGTTAACTCGGAGAGCTACCAAACCCAGTTAAACTGAAAGAGAAAGGAGAAACTTAAACCTGTCTGTTTTTTTTTTTTTAAACTGTACCCAAAGAAAAAGTAAAAGGTAAAAAGTAGAGTACATTAAACCCAATCCCTACTCTAACTGCTCCTTATCAGTTTTCTAGTGAGCCCAGCACCTAGGCTCACACTACCCTCCTGCTGCATGGAGACTGCACACCGGGGATGTTGGGGGCGGCCAACAGAGTACATCCAGTGATGTCACTTTTTTGTGACATGCCCAGTCTCCAAGCTGCAAGAGGAGGTGCGCAACCCAGAGGTGGAGGACTAAACTCGAGGACCAATAAGGAAGTCAGTATTTGGCAAGTTCTGCTTAGTCTTTCACTTTACTGTGGTAAAGTGGCCTTTTTTTTGTAAGAGGACACCAGATACCTTTTTTCTTTTTAGACGAGGTGCGCACTGGAACCTATCGCCAGCTGTTCCATCCTGAGCAACTCATCACTGGCAAGAAAGATGCTGCAAATAACTATGCCCGTGGGCACTATACTATTGGCAAGGAAATCATTGACCTGGTCCTGGATAGGATTCGCAAACTGGTAAATCGATTTTAATTTGTAGTACTAAAAGCTCAGGAGGAAAAGATTAGCTATTTGTTCAATATATATAACCCCAAGAAGTGAAAACTGATTATATGAAAAATACTGATGGTCACTGGGTTTTTTGTTTTTACAGGCTGACCAGTGCACGGGTCTTCAGGGCTTCCTTGTCTTCCATAGCTTTGGTGGTGGCACTGGCTCTGGTTTCACCTCTTTGCTGATGGAGCGTTTGTCGGTTGACTATGGCAAGAAATCAAAGCTGGAGTTCTCCATCTATCCAGCTCCTCAGGTCTCCACAGCTGTAGTTGAGCCCTACAACTCAATCTTGACCACCCACACCACCCTGGAGCACTCAGACTGTGCCTTCATGGTAGATAATGAAGCAATTTATGACATTTGCCGCAGGAACCTTGACATTGAACGTCCTACTTACACTAACCTAAATCGTCTTATTAGTCAGATTGTATCCTCCATCACAGCTTCCCTCAGGTTTGATGGTGCACTGAATGTAGATCTGACAGAGTTCCAAACCAACTTGGTTCCTTATCCCCGTATCCATTTCCCTCTAGCCACTTATGCTCCAGTAATTTCTGCAGAGAAAGCCTACCATGAACAGCTTTCTGTAGCAGAGATCACCAATGCTTGCTTTGAACCAGCCAACCAGATGGTGAAATGTGACCCACGTCATGGCAAATACATGGCTTGCTGCCTGTTGTACCGTGGAGATGTGGTACCCAAAGATGTCAATGCTGCTATTGCTACAATCAAGACAAAACGTAGCATCCAGTTTGTGGACTGGTGCCCAACTGGATTTAAAGTTGGTATAAACTACCAGCCCCCTACTGTGGTGCCTGGAGGTGACTTAGCTAAGGTACAGCGTGCTGTGTGTATGCTGAGTAACACTACAGCCATTGCTGAGGCATGGGCTCGTCTGGATCACAAGTTTGATCTGATGTATGCCAAGCGTGCCTTTGTGCACTGGTATGTGGGGGAGGGTATGGAGGAAGGAGAGTTCTCTGAGGCTCGTGAAGATATGGCTGCCTTAGAAAAAGATTATGAGGAAGTGGGTGTAGATTCTGTTGAAGGAGAGGGAGAAGAGGAAGGGGAAGAATATTAAGAACTTAACCTATCCCATTTAAGTTACTGCTGCATGTCCTTTATCAAGTTATTGCTTTAAGTGTCTCTTTCAAACTGGATTTGTCAGATGGTACCAAGCTAGCATGAAGGATACTTAGCAACACTGTTGGCATTTTGTTACTTTTGCAGTCTCATGTTGCTGTTGATCATGTCCATAAAATAAAAGACTTAAACAATAGGTTTTTGTTTTGTTTTTTAATTGCTTGTACTGCTGCAGGACATAATTGTTCTCTTGCAAAACACTTTTTGACCAGGCCTCCACAAATTGTGTGGACTTAGGAGCCAGTACTTGAAACTTCCTGGAGGTGTCCCCCCCCCCCCACACACATCCAAAACTCTTGCTGCAGGTTGCAATTCCTTCCCTGCCTGAGATGAACATACGAGATGCCATACTGGGTCAGACCAAAGTCCATCAAGCCCATTATCCTGTTTCCAACAGTGGCCTATCTAGGTCATACGTACCAAGCAGTTTCCCCAAAAGACAGGTTCCACAATGCTTGTACTGGGTCAAGCATTGATAGCCTGGGTCCCTTCTCTATAATGGTTTATAGACCTTTCCTCCAGGAACTTGTCCAAACCTTTTTTAAACCCAGCTACACTAACAGCCTTTACTACATCCTCCGGTAACAAATTCCAGAGTTTGATTACACGTTGAGTGAAAACATATTCTTTTATTAGTCTTAAATAGTTTACCCTGTAACTTCATTGCATGTCCTCTAGTCTTTCTATATTCTGATAACGTAAACAATCTACATTTACCTGTTCCACTCCATTAATTTATAGACTTCTATCATATCTCCCCTCAGCCGTCTCTTTTCCAGGTTAGAGCCCTAACCCTTTAGCCTTTCTTCATAGGAATATCCTTCCATCCCATTTTGGTGGCTCTTCTCTGAATGTTTTCTAATAATGCCATATCCTTTTTAGGATACAGCGACCAGAATTGCACACAATATTCAAGGTGCGGTCTCACCATGGAACGATAGAGGCATTATATCTTTTGTTTTATTTTCCATTCCTTTCCTTATGATACCTAGCATTCTATTTCCTCTCTTGGCTGCTGCTGTACACTGGGCTGAGGGTTTTAACATGTTATCCACAATGACACCTGAGTCTCTTTCCTGGGTGGTGGAACCTTGCATTGTGTAACCATAGTTTGGGTGGTTCTTCCCTAGGTGCATAACTTTGCACTTGCCCTCATGAAATTTCATCTGCCATTTTGATGCCCATCTTCCAATTTATCAAGATCCTCTTGCAATTTTCCGCAGGTAGCCAACACATAAGTGGGTGTGTACAATGCTGCAGTCTTTGTTTGCAATCACAACCCCAAAGGCACTGTCTTACCAGGGGTGATTAGATCCCTGTACCTTTCCCCCTCCTGGTCAATCAATGGGCATCTGATCTGTGGCAGACAGAAGGGGCCCTTTACTAGTTGCTTTCAGCCTGTGACCTTTAGGACAGTCAGTTTTTCTTTAAAGTATCTTACAAAAATCCTTAACAGCATGAGAACCAGTATAGCTAATATGGTAGAAAATAGCAGATGCTGTAACACCCCCCCCCCCCCTGCCCTGTCAAGGTAGATGCAGTAAGATAAGTTTTGACTGGGTTTGTGTCTTGTGTTGAATAGCTCTATATAGATCTAGCCTTTTATTTGGTTAGTAGCATCTGGATATCATAAATCATGTCACTTAAGCATAGTTTCTCAGAGATGAGTGGGGGGGGGGGGATGCAAACACTGAAAGGTGAAGGCCTGGTCTGAGCCCTGTACTGGATCTCCCAGGGCTCAGAAGCTTAATTATCTCACTGAGCATGTGTGCCTGCTTCCTGTCTTCTTGTGCCTGGAGAATTTGGGGGTTTTTTTCCTTTTTTTAACTTCCCACATGGTAGCGTACACAGGTCTGCTGTACTCTGGGTTGTGTCTCTTGTTTTTTATTTTGCTTGTAGCTTTTTTTTTTTTTTCTTTTAATGTTTGCTGTTTCTTATTACCAGCTTTCCTCTCCAGTGGCTCTCTTCAGGTTCAAAACTAAACTTCAATAACAAAAGTCCCATCACTCTCTTCCCATTGGCCCACCACAGGCTTGAAGGGGGTGGCTAAAAGGCAGCCTTGGTTTTTATAATCTCTAGTTCTGGCTGCAGATCTCACCCCCACCCCCAATTTAATTCTGGCTTTGGGTGGTACTTCTCCCCCTCCAGAATAGGTTCCTGTGGCTTCCTTCTCTAATCATCTGGGGGCTATGCCTACCACAGAGGTTCCCAACTCCAGTCCTGGAGGGCCAAACACCATTCCGGTTTACAGGCTGTCCCTAATAGAATATGCATGAGATACATTTGAATACAATGGGGGCAATACCTGCAAATGCATATTTATTAGGGACAACCTGAATGGTGGTTGGCCCTCCAAGACTAGAGTTGGGAACCTCTGCCCTACACAGTCAGCCAAATCTTAAGACTAAACACCAGTCTCTGTCCTTGACACTGGATAGTCTTTTCCCTCCTGCAAAAGTTTCTTCAGGATAGTTTTGCAAGCTGCTGTCTCTTCTCTTCCCCCCCCCCCCCCTTCTTCAAACCATGTTTTCCTTAGCGCTCCACAGTGCAGTCCTCAACTTCTGGGTTGTCAACCTCCTCCTGCAGCTAGGAGACTGGCATGTGCAAATTTATGACATCACCGGATATATCCTGACAGCTTCCCTCCTGCTTCCAGTGTGACCAGTCTCCTTGCAGCAGGAGGACGTGTGAGCCCAGGAGTGGGGCTCACTGTGAGAATCAAATAAGCAGCTATTTAGCTTTTTGGTCATTTTGTTTATTCCTTTTCACTTCTTTAGTTAGTGGGCTTCTTTTCCTTTAAATTTCGGTCAGCCTGTTTGGAGGGAGGAGGGGTCAGTGCTCAGCACTATTGGAGCCTCCTGTCTCTCCTCCGTGTCAGCCCTGCCTAGCTTGTCTTGCTTTTCTCTATTTGCTTTTATTTCTTTTATTTCCTCACTTTCTGAGCGGGCAGTCTGGGCTCCGTGGAAGTTCTCTCCCCCCGGACACTACGGGGGAGAGCCCTTCGACTTCCGTTGCCTCCGGAGTTTTGCATGGTGCTGGGCTTTACCTCTGCAGATCGCGGGGCTCATTTCTCCCTCAGCGATCTGCATGGCAACGTGGTGAGCTGCGTCCGGCTTTTGGTTCCTCAGGGCAGCTGTTTTTAGCGGCGAGAGGCTGATCGCTGTTTTTGGCGCCTTTTTTGCCTCAGGGCTTTGGCCGCGGCGGCCATTTTAGAGCTCTTGGGTCCACCACGTGTATTTCAGCACCGCGGGGCTCCCTGGATCGGGTAAGTCCCTCTGTTCCTTTTAAGTCCTTCAAACGCTGTTTGCATTTACTTTTTCATTTTCTTTTACTTTTACTTTTATTTTTACTTTTAATTTTACTTTTGTATTTATTTTGGTAGTGCAGGGGCTAGGTTCCTTCCCTTTTTTCCCGCGGTGTTTTTAGCGTTAGGGGGGTCTCCGGTAGTGTGCTCTCTGCTGGCATCGGGCTTCCTTTTAAGGCCAACGCCACAGAGGCCCCTCTGTATAATTTGTGGAGCCCGTAGAGGTCCTTTGTCAGTGCTGGGTGTCTGCAGGGGTTGTGCCACCCTGTCTTCACTCATGGAGCAGAAGCTGGAGGTCAGAGAGCCTGAGGGGATGGCTGAGCTTCCAGAGCTTGACGCTGCGCCCACTCCGCGCCAGGGTGCGCCGGAGCACCGGTCAGAGGGGTCCGCTGGGCCCTCTGCTTCACCGCCTGCAAGCATTGCGGCAGTACCAGGGGCTTTCAGTCCCGAGTTTGTTCTGTTGATGCACCAGGCGTTTTGTTTACGGCAGCAGGGCGCGGTGCCTGGCTCGGCTCCGCTGCTGTCCCTTGAAGCCCCCCGGGACCCAGGGGGTGCTTCCAGTGTTACTCCGCCTGCTCCGAAGAAGGCTCGTAAGTCCGCTGCTTCGGAGGCGGAGGAGGAGTGGCCCGAAGGGTCTGAAGCGGCCTGGGACCCGGAGGGGGATCCTCTCGAGCTGGAAGAAGGGGAGCTTCCGGAGCCTGAAGACCAGGCCAAGATCATTCGAGTTTTCCGCCGCGAGGAATTGGCTACGCTCATTTCAGAGTCTTTGAAGGTCTTGAATATGGCGTCTCCGGTGGCCACGGATGTGGAGATCGAGGATCCGGTTATTCAAGCAGAACGCCAATCGCGCATAGTTTTTCCCTTGCACCGGGTGGTGGACAAGATGATTAAGGATGAGTGGGATAAGCCGGAGGCCGGGTTGCGCGGCGTTCGCACCCTGACTCGGCTTTATCCTTTGGCGGATCCGGATAAGGAACGCTTTCGAGCACCGCGGGTGGATGCGGTGGTCTCGGCGGTAACGAAAAAGACCACCATCTCGGTTGAAGGGGGTGCGGCCTTGAAGGATGCTCAAGACAGAAAGGTAGATGGCTTGCTGCGGCAGACCTTTGAGGCCGATTCCATTTCTTTGCAGGCGTCCGTGTGTGGCGCTTGGGTGGCCCGGGCATGTTTGCGCTGGGCTCAGCGGTTGCGTCTGTCATCGCGTCTGGAAGAGGAGGACGTGAAGGACTTGGATCGCTTGGAGTCCGGAGCGGCGTATCTGGCGGACATTCATTACGACTTGATTCGCGCTTTGGCCAACAGTACGGCTTCGGTGGTAGCAGCCAGACGTTCCATGTGGCTCAGGAACTGGGCGGCTGATGGCCCTTCCAAATCTCATCTTAGCAAGCTTCCCTTCAAAGGAGGGTTACTCTCTTTGGAGAGGATTTGGACAAGTTGGTCAAAGACCTTGGGGAGTCCAAGGCTGGCCGGCTCCCAGAGGATAAGCCTAAGCCGCTTCGTTCGACCTTCTCGGTTAGGGGTCAGCCTCGTGATTTTCGCCGGTTTCGGTCCCCTCGCTATGCAGGTTTCTCTAGGGGCCGCTTCCAGACCCGTACGCAGGGATTTCGGGGCTTCCGAGGTGGCGCGAGGGGATTCTCTGCAGCCTCCCCCTCCACTTCTCGCAAGCCACAATGAGATGAGGTGGGTCCCGGCGGTGAGCATTTCGGTAGGCGGCCGCCTGCGGGAGTTTCTCTCCGCTTGGACCCTCATCACAACGGATCAGTGGGTACTCGATATCATTCAACACGGGTACGCCCTCGAGTTTGCTCGACCCGTTCGGGATTCCTTCATCCGCTCACCTTGCAAGGGGGCATCAAAGACGGCAGCGGTGTCCGCCACTCTCACCAGATTGCTACTGTTGGGGGCGGTGGCGGAGGTTCCCAAAAGCGACTACGGTATGGGTCGGTATTCTATTTATTTCGTAGTTCCCAAGAAAGGAGGAGACTTATGGCCCATTCTGGATCTCAAGGCCGTCAACCGCTGTTTGCGGGTGCCGCACTTTCGGATGGAGACCTTGCGGTCGGTCATCGTCGCAGTGCGTCCCGGGGAGTTCTTAACATCGCTAGATCTGACAGAGGCGTACTTGCATATTCCCATTCGGGAGGCTCATCAGCGGTTTCTGCGTTTTGCTCTCCCGTGGGGGCATTATCAGTTCCGGGCGCTTCCTTTCGGACTGGCGACCGCTCCCCGTACCTTCACGAAGATAATGGTTGTTGTGGCGGCGGCTTTGCGGCGCGAAGGGGTTCTGGTTCATCCGTACCTCGACGATTGGTTGATTCGTGCGAAGTCCAAAGAGGAAAGTCTTCAGGTCACGGACAAAGTGGTGCGTTTTCTACAGAGTCTAGGTTGGGTGATAAATTTTGCAAAGAGTCATCTGGAACCCACTCAGGAACTCGTGTACCTGGGAGTCCGTTTCAACACGCGCTCGGGTCACGTGTTCCTTCCTTCCCCGCGTGCCGACGCCTTGCGCTCTCTCATTCGGAAATTCCGAGCCACTCCGGCCCCGACAGCCTGGGACTACTTGCGGGTGCTAGGTACCATGGCAGCGACTCTGGAAGTGGTTCCTTGGGCGAAGGTGCACATGAGACCGCTGCAGCGGGCCCTGCTCCGTCGCTGGTCTCATCAGGCGGATCCCCTGAGCAGGAGGCTGCCTTGTCCTCTAGCGGTTCGCAGGTCTCTCCGGTGGTGGCTTCTCCAGCGAACTTTAGCGGCCGGGATGCCGCTGGATCAACCCGATTGGTTGCCTCTATTGACGGATGCCAGCCTGACGGGCTGGGGGGCGCATTGCCAGGGCAGCTTTGCGCAGGGTCTGTGGTCGGAGATGGAGGCGTCGTGGTCGATCAATCGCCTAGAACTTCAAGCCGTGTTTCTCGCTCTTCAGGCCTTTCAGCACTTAATTCTGGGTCGGGCAGTACGGGTTCTGTCCGACAACTCGGCGACGGTGGCCTACATCAATCGGCAGGGCGGCACGGGAAGCGCCGCCATGGAGCTGGAAGCGGATCAGTTGTTCCGTTGGGTGGAACCTCGGCTCCCGTTGATTTCGGCGGCTCACATTGCCGGAAAAGACAACGTGACGGCCGACTTCCTAAGCAGGGTTCACGTGGATGCCGGGGAATGGCGGTTGCATCCCGAGGTGTTCGGTCAGCTCGTGGAGCGCTGGGGAACGCCAGTGATGGATCTGATGGTGACTTTTCTCTCCGCGCAAGTCCTTCGCTTTTACAGCAGGCGAAGGGAAAGGATGTCGGAAGGTATAGATGCGCTACAGCAAGTTTGGCCGAGCCAGGTTTTTCTCTACGTTTTTCCTCCGTGGGCATTGATCGGCCGGGTCGTTCAGAAGATAGGACGACACCCGGGGAGAGTTCTTCTAGTGCTCCCGATTGGCCTCGTCGTCCTTGGTATGCAGATCTAGTTCGTCTGCTGGACGGTCGTCCCTGGCGTTTACCGGAGCGATCGGATCTCCTGGTTCAGGGTCCTCTTTTCATGCCCCAAGTGAATCGGTTCTCGCTTACGGCTTGGCCATTGAAAGGGCACGCATGAGAAAGCGGGGTTACTCTGCGGCGGTGATATCCACGATGTTGGCGTCTCGGAAGCGATCCACGTCGTTAGCCTACGTGAGAATTTGGCGCATTTTTGAGGATTGGTGTTCTCGGCATTGGATTCGGGCGGCCACGGTGGCCGTTCCAGTTATTCTGGATTTTCTGCAGGATGGCTTCGCTAAAGGGCTGGCGGCCAGCTCCTTGCGGGTTCAGCTGGCGGCGTTGGCCTGTTATCGTGGTAAAGTCAACGGTGTGTCGTTAGGGTCTCATCCGGATATTCGGCGTTTCTTATCGGCGATTTCTAAGTTGCGGCCTTCCCTTCGGGTTGGCGTTCCGCCCTGGGATCTTAATTTAGTTCTCCGAGCTCTGTCTCGATCTCCCTTTGAGCCGTTGAAACGCTCTTCTCTGAAGGATCTGACCTTGAAGGCTGTGTTTCTGGTGGCAATTTGCTCGGCGAGGCGTATTTCCGAGTTGCAAGCCCTGTCTTGCCGGGAGCCGTTCCTGTCCTTCTCGGCTGATAAGGTGGTTTTGCGTACCGTGCCCTCCTTCCTACCTAAGGTGGTCTCTCCCTTTCACATGAACCAGGTGGTCTCTTTGCCGGTTCTCGGGTCGCGCGATGCACTTCCTCTCGATCGCGATCTCCGCCGGCTGGATGTTAGGCGGGTGTTGCGTCATTACTTGCAGGTCACGGACTCTTTTCGCAAGTCTGATCGGTTATTTGTCCTGTTTGGGGGAGTCCGTAAGGGGGAGGCCGCAGCGAAGGCTTCTATAGCCCGGTGGATTAAAGAGGCGATTTCGGCGGCTTATCTGCTTCAAGGCCGCGCGGTGCCGTCAGGATTAAGGGCACATTCCACCAGGGCGCAGGCCTGCTCTTGGGCGGAGCATCGCTTGGTTCCGCCGGGGGATATTTGTAGGGCGGCTACTTGGTCGTCCTTGCATACTTTCAGTAAGCATTATCGTTTAGATGTGGAGGCGGCGAAGGATTCTCGCTTCGGGTCGGCGGTGTTGTCGGTCGGCCGGAAAGATCCTGCCCCTTAGATACTGCTCTGGTACATCCCAGAAGTTGAGGACTGCACTGTGGAGCGCTAAGGAAATATTAATTACACTTACCTGGTAATTGTAGTTCCTTTAGCGACGACAGTGCAGTCCTCCATCCCGCCCTATTTCGGTCCTTTTACAGGTTTCCGGCGTGGAGTGAGGCCTGAAGAATTTTTACAGGTGAGCCGACTCCTTCTTGTTTGTTTTCTCTGTCTTTATGGTCTGTCTCTTGCCTCTGCTTCTCTTGCTCGGAGCGCAGAGATGGAAAGCCGGGCATGAGCACGGTTAGTATGGTAGTGTTAAAAAAATATATATATCAGAAACGTTTTCTTTTTGGATATCATGAAAGGCTACTTATTTCTTGCTCCTTTGAGTCTACTTTGTTAATAGTTCACACTGGAAGTAGGAGGGAAGCTGTCAGGATATATCCGGTGATGTCATAAATTTGCACATGCCAGTCTCCTAGCTGCAGGAGGAGGTTGACAACCCAGAAGTTGAGGACTGCACTGTCGTCGCTAAAGGAACTACAATTACCAGGTAAGTGTAATTAATATCTACTGTGCCTTTTGGATCCCCAAATACCTCCAACCCAGGAGTTCCCAAACTCCCCTCCATTCATTGACTGGCACAAGCTATTGACCGTTGAGGATGACATTTGATCCCTACTTTTCTTATCCCTGGGAACCCTGCAAGTCTTACATGAAGGACTCCCCCCATTCTGCTTTCCCCACACCAGGGCCTCCAGGATGAACTGCCTGAGGACCTTTCCTACCCAAAGTTTGTCGCAAACTCTCCTGGGCTTTTGCTCTTTATTGACTTGCAAACCCTGGCTAATAAGTGGGACTTTTACTCATCCTGAAAGCTTGCAGTGCTCTTAACGAAATCCCAGCACCCCTGGTACCCCAGCCCCTTTTCCTCCATTTGGAAGACCCTGTCTTTGGAGCAGTGTTGCATCATAGTGCATTGATCTTAAATAGAAGCCCAATGCAGGTAGGGCCTTGTATCATCCTCTGCTCGCTCATAAGTACAGCCTCAGACAACTGACTGAAGTCCAAAAGCACCAAGCCACTTGCACAGCTGCCTCCAGGGAAGGAGCAGTGCAGCCTAGATGTCATAGGGCATAATGTGCATCCTAGCTCACCTACTGCATATTCTGCACTATCATCAGGATCTCCTTCATCTGGATGACTCCACCTTGGCAGACCCAGTTTTGTTAGTGATTCATGAAAGTCTGTAGCTATCAATTATCCAAGCCACCTCTGGCATAAATACTCCTGGCTGTGGATGTCATGAGGACCTTTATGACCACCTGGCTGATGCCTGTGCCAGGGTGGCAGCCTCTTTGGATCCAAAATCCAGGAAGTTGTCTCTGAGGTTAAGGGCCACTCTACTACCATATGTGAGAGCTCTCTGCCATCAGCAGTGTCATCATCCTCTTGCCATTCCTCCTTGCTGCCTTATTGGCATCCTTTCCAATATCAATACTTTAATCAATTCTATCTGCAGTGTTGCTACCAGCCCTACCCACAGCAGCCCCCTCTGTGCACCCAGGGCCCAATCACCTCAGTGAGGTCATGCCCCAGGGAGAAAACGCCAAGCATTTCTACAGACTACCCTTACCAAACCTTCCCTGGTTTTTGACTGACTATCTGCCAGGGAGGGGGGGGGGCAGGATGCATCCAACACTTTGCAGAGGCCTGGCAGTCCATTACTGTGGACAGCTGGGTCCCTGCCATTGTGCAGTTGGGGTACTGGCTGCTCTTCACTGTCACACCATGCCCCTGGCCACCTTTGGCTGTCCCATGAGGCAGCATATCCCCCCAACTGACACTTAAGATAACTCTGCTCCTCCACGATGCCATTGAGCTTGTCCTGCTTCCTGAGGAATCAGGAATTTTACTCCTGCTTCTAATTCCCAAAAAATCTAGGGGCCTTTGATCCTAGATCTCTTGTCTCCTCAATCTTTTCATCAAGTGGGAAAAAGTTTAAAGATACACCCTGCGCGCACTCCTTCCCTTACTATGTCCTCTGGATCAGCTTGCCTCTCTGGATCTGAAAGATGCCTATACCCATATCCCCATTCATCCTTATCACTGGAAATGCCTTAGCTTTACCATCTTTGACCACTACTATTTGTACAAAGTCCTTCCTTTCGGTCTGTCTTATGCCTTCACAAAGTGTTGGGGTGAGAGTTGCCCACCTTTGATGTCAGGGCCACTGTATTTACTCATAAGGTTCGAGATGCTGAACTCACAAGCAAACCATCAATTCGGTACCTTGGTATTATCCTCGACCAACAGCTGAATATGAAGAGCCAAATAAGCAATATGGTAAAAGCAGTCTACAACAAAATCTGAACACTTTGCCACCTGAGACCGCTCCTGGAACCAGAAGACTTTCGATCTGTCTACCAAGCTCTTGTGACACTGCATTTTGATTATGCAAACGCCATATTACACGGCCTTCCTAAAGCCACCATAACCCCGCTGCAACTAGCCATGAACGCAGCAGCTAGAATTCTGCAAGGGGCATCAAGGAAGGACCATATAACACCAATACTAAAACAATTACACTGGCTTCCAATCCAAACCAGGATAACCTTCAAGGTGCTGACGCTTAACATTTAAAGCCATTAACAACTGCTCCTCCACATCAATCACAGATCTTATCCAGGTTACACCCCCCAATAGAGCGAGAAGATCAGCTGCTATAAACACATTGATTCTACCAAAGCAGATAACAAAATGCTCACAAGCTGCCAGATCCAGAGCTTTTTTGCTGTATGTACCTACCTCCTGGAATGCCCTCCCCCCACTATCAGAGCTATCAAGGTCATCTCCCAATTTAGGAAGGCACTTAAACATCATCTCTTCCTACAGTACTACACTGACCAAGGTCACTCCCCACAGCAAACCATGCCCAGCGACCCACATCAACAACCCATCAGTTGCAACCAAGTAAGACAGAAACCGAGCATGTCGGACACCGAACCTTGTGATAAGGAAGCTTATCATAGCTCAGGTAGGAGCTATAGAAAAGATGATGTGACTCTGAACAAGCAACCTGTCAGTTTTGGTAGAAGTAAGAAAACAGAGTTTTCACATAAAAGACTACCAGTCCCAGAATGCACCAGGTTTCCAGCAGCCATGAGAGGGGCTGAAGTGAGAAAACGTGTGTGCAATCAAGAGAGCTATGAGGTAATCCCTAAGCACTCATCTCAAAGGGCAGGGCCTGATTCAACGCAGCTGCGCTGTGTTAGGGAGGAGCACACATTAGGACAGAATAAGAATAGAGCTTATTCTACAGATAAGAGCTTCAGGAAAGGAGACAGCAAGAGCTACAGAAAGAGCTTCAGAGACAGATACAGCAACAGCTTCAAGCTCAAGCACCAACATCAGCTCGAGAAGCAGAAGCCAAGCCAAGCGGATAGAGAGAGAAGGAAACTCTCTGGAAGGAAGAGAAGAAAGGCCATTGGCAGGTTTGGGAGAGTCCAAGGCAGTACCCATACTGGGAGGTATTCCAAATGCCAGCAGAGTCCATTGGACTGGAGTCAGCCAGAGGAATGGAATGGCAGAGATAGGAATCACCAGGGGCTACCTGGAAGAGAGAAGACTGCACGTGGAAAGGACTTTCAGACCTATGCCAGAAGGTATGTGAGGAAAGATCCAGTGTCCAGGGATCAAGATTGGAAGGCTGGACATCATAACTGGATTACATACTGGCCAGGCTATACAGAGAGGAATTATGATAGCAGGAGAGGCTCAGGTATGAACACTGATCCAGACCCTATCTATAATAGTGAATGGCAGCAAGGGAATAAGCATTCTCATGATAGTGCCTTATGGAAAGACTCATCTGTGCCAATGTATGATAGTGACCCTATGCTGATTGATGAAGGGGGAGATACAGCAGATGAAACTATTAATTACATGGACTGTTCTCTATCCCAATGCTATTGCTAGCTTTCTGTGAGCAAACACATCAGCCATCACAAAGAAACCTAACTTTGTTCTTATTTCCACTGCAAAACAGCTCTTAAAGCAGGATTTGGGTTCACACAGTAGCAGCCAGCCAGCTAAAGGGTTTCAGCTGGTCAATTGATAGTAATTAAAGCTGCACCTGATTGTGTGTGTGAGCAAGAGAGAATCACTGCAGGATCTGTGTGGAAAATAAGCAGAAGTTAACCTAACAAGCAAAGTTCATTTATTTCTTTGTGCCTTTGTATTTGGTAATTCTTTGCTAAGAAAACATTAGCTAATTGCCTGACAAGCTGAAGGTTGTTTTTCTGATTTGCTTTGTGACTTTTTGTTATCCATTTAAACACTGCAAGCAAGTAACCTCATTTATATTGCTACCAAGCGTATTTGTGCTGGATGAATTAAACCCCATCAATAAAAGAAGTATTTTATTGGCCTTACCACTGGTATCACAACTCAATTATTGTCTTCAGCTGTGTTTGGGAGTGAAAGAACTACATTACCCACAATACCTTGCAAGAATCATATGAATATATGCATCGTCAAGATTGTGTAAGTTCTCACCCTAGGCAGCCGTCTGACAACCTCCTGACAAATAGTAACCCTTCTCACACTAATATCAGCCAACATGCAGCTTAGCCGATAGGCACTATGAGTCCTTTCCAAATGTATGCTGTAATTTACCTATATATAGTTGTATATAATGACCCTGTTATTACCTGTACATATACCCACGTTATATTGTAAATCCAGGGCAGATCCTCTGTGCTGGACAGTTGTGTTTTGATGTAAACCGCACTGATGCAAAAGAGCGCAGTATATAAGAAAGTTAAATAAATAAATAAATAAAATCTCCAGGAACAAGCAGGAATGAGTCTTCACATATGGGTATCGTCGGTACCGACGGAGCCTGCGCGGGAACGCTCCCCAGTGTCCAAAAGGAAAGCTTTTGGGAGCATCCCACAGCGCCTGCGTGCTGCCTTCCCGCCTTTCCTAACCGCCTCTCTCCAGTTCTTTTCCGCGGAGCCAGCAGGTCGTGTTCCTGTCACCACTGAAGAAGTTCTTTATTTTATTTCTTTGGTCGCGCGTCTGCCTTCTTCGACGTCGGACCGGTACCGCCGGTCTTTCTTTCTTTCTTTAAAAAAAAAAAAAAAAAAAAAAAAGGCTACTTTTTTCACTTCCGTGCTTTTTTCTTTTGGCCTTAGGCCTACGAGAAATTCTCCTCATGGAGAAGCCCACTTCTGGGTTTAAAAAGTGCACGAAGTGCAGCGGCACTATTTCTGTCACTGACACCCATGACTGGTGTCTAAAATGTTTGGGTCTTGACCACTCCATCACGGATTGTGAGTCCTGTTCCATGATGTCTAAAAGAGGTCTACAGAATCGAGCAGCGAAGCTCAGTACCCTGTTTCCCTCTGATGCAGCTTCGGTAGCATCGACGTCTTCCAGGGCTGCTTCTTCCTCCCATGGATCTCAGGTAACCAAACTCAAGTCCAGCCAGTCCTCGAAGGGTAGATCTCCCTCTAAGTATCGAGATGCCTCCGGGCTTGCTCTTGAGGAATCCGCACCAGCAAAATTACCGCGGCGGGAGGCTCCGGCTTCCAAAGCTTTATCTATGGGGTCACAGGTTGACATCGATGGCTCGGCCTCGACCGATCACCTGTTGCCATGTTCTGGGGTACCGGTGGTTCCCACTGGTACCGACATCCAGACATTGGTGGCGTTGATGAATCAGAATATTCTGACCATGCAGCGTGCCATTACGGCATTCATACAAGCTGCGACGCCTCCGGTACCGCAACAAACTCCATTGTCGGTATCGGTTCCGGTACCGATTGCATCGACATCAGCTTCGGTGTCGACTGCAGCGGTACCCTGTTCTGTGATGCCCATCGGTACCGAATTGGTACCGATCACTCCCGATGTCGATACCACTCGGTACGCGTATCGGGCTCTGCAGGAGCATCCAGATAGGCGATACTTCGATTCCTCTGATGAATCAGAGGTTTCTGTCGAAGCATCGGTACTCCTTCCTCAGGAGCCCTCTTCTCCAAAAAGAAGATCTCCTCCAGAAGACTTGTCTTTTCAAGACTTCATTAGGGAAGTGGCCAGGGGCCTCTCCATTTCAGTGGCCCCTGAAGCTGAGCCTAGTGCCAAAAAATTGGATATCTTACAATACCCTAAGGCTCCTAAAGAGGCAGCTACTTTACCAATTCATGAGATCCTTTATGATCACATGTTGGGCATATGGGAGACACCTCTCACCACCTCCCCTCATTCTCGTAGGTTGGATACCATGTACCGTGTTCCTCCTTGTCCTGGCTTTCATAAGACTCAGCTTCCTCACCACTCTATTGTGGTGGAGTCTGCTATGAAGAGGATAAAGAGTGCAAAAAGGCACTCATCTAATCCTCCAGGAAGAGAATGCAGAACCTTAGATGCTTTTGGCAGGAGAATTTTCCACGCCAATATGCTTGTGGCTAGAATCAACTCCTATAGTCTCTATATGGGGATGTTTCTAAAAGAAGTTACAGATCACCTACAAACTTTATCTCCTTTTGTTTCAAAAGATAAGAGAGGAGTTTCTCACCTGGCTTAAACATGCCCAAGATGTTTCCAAGTTTTCCAACTGTGCAGCCTTTGACTCTTTTGAGTGTGCTAGCAGAGCCTCGGCTATTGCCATAGGTGCATGCAGAGTTGCTTGGCTACAAGCTTCTGATTTGGAACCCTGGGTTCAGGATGGACTAGGAAATCTTCCTTGTACAGGTGAAAACCTTTTTGGCAAAGATTGTCAAGCAAAGGCCATTCAGATGGATGCTGAAAATTCTGCTTTAGATAGACTTTCAAAGTCTACTTCTGTTCCTGTTAAGAAAAGGATGTTCAAAAAGGGATTTTTTCCCAAAAAGGGGAGATATTATCCTGTTTATGGTCAACAGGCATCTTCTGCAGGTCGTTTTGCTGCAAAGCGACAGCAACAACCTAAACAAGCCAAGCCTAAGGCTGCAAGGACTGCTACGGCCCAACAGCCTCAGCCTCCTCAGGGCCTTTGACTTTCAACTAGAGAACTTAGCCTTTCTGGCTCTAAAAGAACCAGAGCCTCTCACCATTCCAGGAAGGTTAGCTCAATTTGCTCCCAGGTGGGAACAAATCACAGCAGAGCAATGGACCCTCTCCATCATAAGGGAGGGCTACAAGCTTCATTTCTTAAACCTTCCTCCTCACACCATGGTGAGACAGTTCAATTCTCCAACATCTCTCCTCGACCTTCTGGGTCAGGAGATTGCTACCCTTCTTGCCCAAGGGGCAATAGAAGAAGTACCCCTTCTTCAACAGGGCTCAGGGTTCTACTCCCCCTACTTTCTTATCCCAAAGAAAACAGGGGGCTACAGACACATATTAGATCTCAGAGAATTGAACAAGTTTCTATGCAAGGAGAAATTCAAGATGATTTTTCTCGGTGCTCTCCTTCCATACCTTCAGAGTCAGGATTGGCTTTGTTCTCTAGACCTCAAGGATGCGTACACCCATGTCGTCATCCATCCAACACACAGAAGGTTCCTTCGGTTCCTTTATCGAGGAAAGCACTACCAATACAAAGTGCTTCCTTTCGGTCTGGCCTCTGCACCAAGAGTGTTCACAAAATGCATGGCAGTAGTAGCTGCATTTCTACGCACTCTAGGGATATTCGTATTCCCATATCTGGACGACTGGCTTATCCAAGCTCCATCCCAGTCAGAGGTCCAGACTTCCCTAGCCTGCACAAGGCGTGTTCTTCAGTATCTGGGACTTGTAATAAACATCCCAAAATCCCATCTCGCCCCTACTCAGTCTCTAGAGTTCATAGGGGCCTTGCTGGATACCACAACTGCAAGGGCCTATCTTCCCCAGGCCCGTTGCCTACGCTTGGTGCAGTTTAGCCTCACAGATTCAGTTAAAATCCCATTTAACTGCTCAGATTTTTTATTTATTTATTTTATTTATTTATTACAGTTTCTTATATACCGCGCTATTTAGAATCAGCGCGGTTTACATCATAACAAAACGACCATTACGACAAACTGTCAGGTTTTACATTGAACAGGAGTACAAACTTGGATAACTGGGTTAACTATATATATAATCTATCTACACTGCAGTGTGCGGGCATTTCTAGATTGGGTTATTTCTTGGAGGGGATATCTGGTTTAGTTGCTGTCTGGGAAATATTGGCGGAAAAGGTATGTTTTGAGAGCCTTTCTGAACTGATATAGATTGGTAATGGCCACTGTGCATGTGCATGTGGTTCCTTATGCTCACCTTATGCTCACCTTCACATGAGGGCAGCTCAATGGACTCTGTCTACCCAATGGACCCAGGCATCAGGGTGCCTGTCAGACAAAATAGCAACCTCTAGTCGCCTCTTTTGCTCTCTCCAGTGGTGGAAGTCCACTCAAAATCTGTTGCTGGGGTCCCCCTTTCAACAGTTGTTACCTCAAGCAACCCTTACAACAGATGCCTCTCCCAGAGGTTGGGGAGCTCATCTACAAGATCTCTCCACTCAAGGCATCTGGTCTCCACAGGAGATATCTCTACATATCAACCTCTTAGAGCTCAGAGCAATTTTTCTAGCTCTCAGTCTTCCACACCCTGCTCAGCTACAAGACAGTTCTCATCCACACGGACAACCAAGCAGCTATGTTCTATGTGAACAAGCAGGGCGGGACTGGCTCTCTGTCGCTTTGCAACAAAGCTTTGAGATTGTGGGCCTTCGCCAGAGAGCATCAAATTCATCTCATGGCAGTGTATCTTCCAGGGGTTCAAAACTCTTTGGCAGACAGACTCAGTCGTGTCCTGCTTCCACACAAATGGTCCCTCCATGGGGACCAGATAGCCAGGATCTTCCAAATTTGAGGAACCCCGGACATAGACCTGTTTGCAAGTCCGTGGAATGCCAAACTTCCCCGGTTCTGTTCCAGGATTCCGTGTCAGGGAGTTCAGGCCAGGGATGCCTTCCTCCTTCATTGGGGGCAAGACTTCCTCTATGCCTTTCCACCCATTCCCCTAATTCCCAAGACACTGTTCAAACTGCAGAGAGACAAGGGGTCTATGATCCTCATAGCAC
Organism: Ichthyophis bannanicus; assembly: GCA_033557465.1. Classification (NCBI taxonomy): domain Eukaryota; kingdom Metazoa; phylum Chordata; class Amphibia; order Gymnophiona; family Ichthyophiidae; genus Ichthyophis; species Ichthyophis bannanicus. The sequence continues at coordinate 651,453,255 of CM066033.1, read as the reverse complement.
CACATTAGCCACGCCAAGTGTGGTACCCTCTACCTCTGCATCTCTCTCAAGCTCCCTCCCTGGACTTGGGATCTGCTCCAGACCTCCTGTCCCAGGAGGAGGGAACGTTGTGGCACCCAAATCCCCAGTCTCTTCACCTCAGAGCCTGGTTGCTGAAGGCCTAGACCTTCAAGATTTGCATCTTTCTCAGCAAGTGAAGGATATCCTTCATGCTTCCAGAAAGCCTTCCACTAGACATTCCTATGCTTTTAAATGGAAAAGGTTTACCATTTGGTGTGCAGAGAAGGGTCTTAACCCTCTTGCAATACCTCTGAATTCTTTACTAGAGTATTTGCTGCATTTATCCCATGCAAGCGTTAAAATGAATTCAGTAAGAGTCCATTTGAGTGCTATTGCAGCATCCCTTAAACCTCTCAATGGACAGCCTATTTCCTCTCATCCTCTTATAGCAAGATTCATGAGAGGCCTTCTTTTAACTAAACCTCCCATTAGACCACCTCCAGTGGCATGGGACTTGAATCTGGTTCTTGGCCAGCTTATGCAGCCACCCTTTGAACCCTTAGCCACTACCTCCTTGAAATTTCTTTCCTGCAGTCACTTCAGCTCGCCGTATCAGTGAGCTGCAAGCCTTGGTGGCTAATCCTCCTTATACAAGGTTCCATCATGACAAGGTAGTCCTCAGGACCAATCCACACTTTATGCCTAAAGTGGTCTCACCTTTTCATCTGAACCAGGAGGTATATTTACCTGTCTTTTTTTCCCAGGACCTCATGCATCAAGTGCAGAGAGGAATCTCCATACCCTGGATTGTAAGAGCGCTTGCTTTTTACTTACAAAGGACACAGCAACACAGAAAGTCCTCTCAACTCTGTTGCTTTCGATCCCTCTCATTTAGGACTTCCAGTCTCTAAGAGAACTCTGTCCAATTGGATTGCTCAGGTTATTTCTTTCGCCTACTAGAGTAAGAACCTTTCTCTGGAGGGCCATGTCACAGCTCACAATGTGAGAGCCATGGCAGCCTCTATGGCTCATCTAAATTCTGTGTCCATTGATCAAATCTGTCGAGCGGCCACCTGGGCCTCGGTTCATATCTTTACAGCCCATTATTGCTTGGACAAGGACTCCTGCCGGGATGCCTTGTTTGAGAACAGCCTGACCAAACACCTGTTCCATACCTAATCAATCCTACCCGCCATCCCTGGTTGGATGCCCGAGATCCCTAGGGGGAGGTAGAGCCCTTCTCAGGGACTCACAACCTTGGGGATCTCCTTGGCATCTCTAGCTGGGGAGTCCCCATATGTGAAGACTCATTCCTGCTTGTTCCAGGAGATAGCACAGTTACTTACCTGTAACAGGTGATCTCTGGGAACAGCAGGAATAAGTCTTCACAACCCACCCACCTCCCCTAGGAGTTGTATCTCTCTATCTTTCCTTTCTCTCTCTCTCTTTGTCTCAGCTTAAAACTCAAACTGGAGAGAGGCGGTTAGGAAAGGTGGGAAGGCAGCGTGCAGGCGCTGTGGGATGCTCCCAAAAGCTTTCCTTTTGGATGCTGGGGAGCGTTCCCGCACAGGCTCTGTCGGTACCGATGATACTCATATGTGAAGACTTATTCCTGCTGTTCCCAGAGATCACCTGATCTCCAGGAACAAGCAGGAATGAGTCCTCACATATGGGTACGTTGGTACCGATGGAGCCTGCGCGGGAACGCTCCCCAGCTTCCCAAAAAGGAAAGCTTTTGGGAGCATCCCACAGCGCATGTGCGCTGCCTTCCCGCCTTTCCTAACCAACTCTCCTCAGTTCTTCTTTTCCGCGGAGCCAGCAGGTCGTGTTCCTGTCACCGCTGAAGAAGTTCTTTAATTTATTTCTTTGGTCGCGTGTCTGCCTTCCCCGACGCCGGACCGGTACCGCCGGTCTTTTCTTTCTAAAAAAAAATTTTTTTTTTTTCCCTCACTTGGTGTATTTTTCTTCTTAGGCCTCCAGGCCCAAAAGAAGCTTTTCCCTCATGGAAAAACCAGCCTCCGGGTTCAAAAAATGCACTAAGTGTAGCGGTACAATTTCTGTTACAGATACCCATGAATGGTGTCTTAAATGTTTGGGTCCTGAACACTCCATTCCGGATTGCCCATCCTGCTCTTTAATGTCTAAACGAGAGTTACAGAATCGAGCAGCCAAGCTCCATGTGCTGTTTCCCCACGGATGCACCGGCAGTGGCATCGACATCTTCCAGGTCTTCCTCTCCCGATGGGTCTCAGGTAACCAAACATAATCCTAGCAGGTCCTTGAAGGGCAAATCTCCCTCTAAGTATCGAGATGCCTCCGGGCTTGCCCTCGAGGATCCTGCCCCAGCCAAACAACCCTGGCGGGAAGCTCTGGCTTCCAAAGCTCCTCCTATGGGGTTACAGGTTGACATCGATGGCACGGCCTCGACCGATCACCTGTTAGACTGCTCTGGGGTACCGGCACAATCTCCCGGTACCGACATCCAGGCAGTCGTGACGTCCATGGATCATGCAGCAGGCTATAATGGCTTTTATTAAAGCTGCGACGCCAACGGTACCGCAACGAGTTCTGTTGTCGGTACCGGTATCAGCACCAATACCGGTACCGACTGCATCGACATCGGCCAGGATACTGACTCAGGTTCCTTGTCCAGGGCTATTTCTCGGGACCGATCCGGTACCGGGGACGCCCGATGTCGGTACCGATCGATACGCGTATCGATCATTGGAAGGGGACAGACAATACTTCGATTCCCCTGATGATTCTGATTCATCAGATCTCCTGAAGTATCCATTACCCTTCCTGAGGAGCCTGCTTCTCCAAAAAGAAGAATGTCTCCTCCAGAGGATTTGTCCTTTCAAGACTTCATAATAGAAGTGGCTAAAGGACTCTCTATTTCAGTAACCTCTGAAGCAGAGCCTAGAGCAAAAAAATTAGATATTTTAGGATACTCTAAGGCTCCCAGAGAGGCAGTCACCTTGCCAATTCATGAAATTTTTCATGAACATATGATTGACTTATGGGAGACTCCTCTCACCCTTTCTCCTCATTCTCGCAGATTGGACACTATGTACCGTGTCCCTCCTTGTCCTGGATTTCAGAAAACTCAGCTTCCTCACCACTCCATTGTGGTGCAGTCAGCTATGAAAAGGATAAAGAGTACCAAAAGACACTCTTCTGCTCCTCCAGGAAGAGAATGCAGGACCTTGGATGCTTTTGGTAGGAAAATCTTCCAAGCCAGTATGCTTATTGCCAGAATCAATTCATATAGCCTTTATATGGGTATGTTTCTAAAGGAAGTTGCACAAAAGCTGCACAACTATCTCCCTTTTATTCCAGAGGATAGAAGGGATGAGTTCCTCCTTTGGCTTAAGCATACTCAAGACATTTCAAAGTTTTCCAACAGGGCAGCCTTTGACTCCTTTGAAGGTGTCAGTAGAGCCTCAGGCATTGCCATAGCTGCTCGCAGAATTGCTTGGCTCCAGGCTTCTGATCTAGAACCCTGGGTTCAGGATGGCTTAGGAAATCTGCCCTGTACAGGTGAAAATCTCTTTGGCAAAGAGTGGCAAATAAAAGCCACTCAAATGGATGCAGAGAATTCTGCTCTGGATAGACTTTCAAAGTCTACCTCCATTCCTGCCAAGAAAAAGACTTTTAAAAAGTCTTTTTTCAAAAAGGGCAGGTTTCCTTCCACTTCTGGCCAACAATCTTCTACAGGTCGCTTTACCGCTAAGCGTCAGCAACCTAAGCAGGCCAGGCCTAAGTCTACAGGGGCTGCTGCAACTCAGCAGTCCCAACCTCCTCAGGGTTTTTGACTTGATACTAGAGAACTTAACCTTTCTGGCTCTACAACAGCCAGAACCTCTCACCATTCCAGGAAGGTTAGCTCATTTTGCTCCCAGATGGGAGCAAATCACATCAGAGCAGTGGACCCTCTCCATCATAAGAGAGGGCTACAAACCTCATTTCTCAGACCTTCCTCCCTACACCAAGGTGAGACACTTCAATTCTCCCACATCTCTCCTCGACCTTCTGGATCAGGAGCTGACTACCCTTCTGGCCCAGAGGGCCATAGAAGAAGTTCCTCTTCTTCAACAGGGGTCAGGGTTTTACTCCCCCTATTTTCTCATTCCAAAGAAAACAGGGGGATACAGACCCATTCTAGATCTCAGAGAATTGAACAAATTCCTATGCAAAGAGAAGTTCAAGATGCTTTCTCTAGGTACTCTCCTTCCATACCTGCAGAGTCAGGATTGGCTTTGTTCTCTAGATCTCAAGGATGCGTACACTCATGTCCTCATCCATCCATCCATCTCACAGAAAATTCCTACGTTTTCTGTTCCAGGGAAAACATTACCAATACAGAGTCCTTCCTTTCGGTCTGGCCTCTGCTCCAAGAGTGTTCACCAAATGCATGGCAATAGTTGCTGCATTTCTACGCACTCTGGGAATATTTGTCTTCCCATATCTGGACGACTGGCTCATCCGAGCTCCAACCCAGTCAGAGGCTCAGATCTCCCTGAACCGCACCAGGCGCCTTCTGCAATACCTGGGACTTGTGGTAAACCTCCCAAAGTCCCAGCTCACCCCTACTAAGTCCCTGGAATTCATGGGGGCCTGGTTGGACACCACTTCTGCAAGGGCCTACCTTCCTCAGGCCCGTTGTCAACGTCTAGTGCAGTTAGCCTCCCAGATTCAGTCAAAGAGCCACTTAACTGCCAGGGAGATGCTACAGCTGCTAGGCCATATGGCTTCCACAGTACATGTGGTACCCTATGCTCGCCTACACATGAGAGCAGCTCAATGGACTTTGTCCACCCAGTGGACTCAAGCTTCAGGAGCTCTCTCAGACCAAATAGCAACCTCCAAACGTCTCTTTTGGTCTCTCCAATGGTGGATGTCCACTCAAAATCTGTTGCTGGGGTCCCCCTTCCAACCTTTGTTACCCCAGGCAACCCTCACAACAGATGCCTCCCAAACAGGTTGGGGAGCTCATCTACAAGACCTCTCCACCCAATGCACTTGGTCCCCACAGGAGACCTCTCTTCATATCAACCACTTGGAACTTCGAGCAGTGTTCCTAGCTCTCAAGGTCTTTCATACCCTCCTCAGCTACAAGACAGTCCTCATTCATACGGACAATCAAGTAGCCATGTTTTACATAAACAAGCAAGGAGGAACTGGCTCTCTGTCGCTTTGCAACGAAGCTCTAAGATTATGGGCCTTCGCCAGAGAGCATCAAATCCATCTCCTGGCAGTAAACCTCCCAGGAATCCAAAACTCTTGGGCAGACAGACTCAGTCGAGTTCTGCTTCCACACGAATGGTCCCTGCACATGGATCAGGTACTCAGAATCTTCCAGGAATGGGGAACCCCGGACATAGACCTCTTTGCAAGTCCGTGGAATGCCAAACTTCCCCGGTTCTGTTCCAGAATTCCGTGTCAGGGAGCTCAGGCCAAGGATGCCTTCCTCCTTCATTGGGGTCAGGGCTTCCTGTATGCCTTTCCACCCATTCCTTTGATTCCCAAGACTCTATTCAAACTCCAGAGGGATCAAGGATCGATGATCCTCATAGCTCCACGCTGGCCACGCCAAGTGTGGTACCCTCTACTTCTGCATCTCTCCCAAGCCCCCTCCCTGGACTTGGGAGCTGCACCAGACCTTTTGTCCCAGGAGGAAGGGACTTTGTGGCATACAAATCCCAAGTCCCTTCACCTCAGAGCTTGGTTACTGAAGGCCTAGACCTTCAAGACTTCAATCTTTCTCAGCAAGTGAAGGATATCCTCCATGCTTCCAGAAAACCTTCCACTAGGCGTTCCTATGCTTTTAAGTGGAAAAGATTTTCCATTTGGTGTGCTCAAAAGGGTCTTGACCCTCTGGCACTTTCTGTGAATTCTCTATTGGAATATCTCCTGCATCTCTCCAATGCAGGCCTTAAAACGAATTCAGTAAGGGTCCATTTGAGTGCTATTGCAGCATCCCTTAAGCCTCTCAATGGACAACCTATTTCCTCTCATCCTCTTATTGCAGGATTCATGAGAGGCCTAACTTTAACAAAACCTCCCATTCGACCTCCTCCGGTGGCATGGGACTTAAACTTGGTTCTTGGTCAGCTTATGAAGCCACCTTTTGAACCCTTAGCCACTACCTCCTTGAAATTTCTTTCCTGAAAGGTTATTTTCCTTATTGCAGTCACTTCTGCTCGCCGCATCAGTGAATTGCAGGCCTTAGTGGCTAATCCACCTTATACAAGGTTCCATCATGATAAGGTAGTCCTTAGGACAAATCCTCCCTTTATGCCTAAAGTGGTCTCACCTTTTCATCTTAATCAAGAGGTATATTTACCTGTCTTTTTTTCTAGCTCCTCATGCATCCAGTGCAGAGAGGAACCTTCATACTCTAGATTGTAAAAGAGCTCTTGCTTTTTACTTACACAGGACACAGCAACATAGAAAGTCTTCCCAGCTTTTTGTTGCTTTTGATCCTTCTCATTTAGGACTTCCAGTCTCTAAGAGAACACTGTCCAATTGGATTGCTCAGTGTATTTCTTTTGCTTACCAGAGTAAGAACCTTTCTCTGGAGGGCCATGTCACAGCTCACAATGTGAGGGCCATGGCCACCTCAATGGCTCATCTTCATTCTGTGTCCATCGACCAGATCTGTCGAGCAGCCACCTGGGCCTCGGTTCATACCTTCACAGCCCATTACTGTTTGGACAAGGACTCCCGCCGGGATGCCTTGTTTGGTCAGGCTGTCCTCAGACACCTGTTCCATTCTTGAACAACTCCTGCCCTCCTTCCCTGAATGGATGCCTGAGATCCATAGGAAGACAAGGAACCCTTCAGGGTCTCATGCCCTTGGGGATCTCCCAGGCATCTTAGCTAGGGAGTCCCCATATGTTAGGACTCATTCCTGCTTGTTCCTGGAGATAGCACAGTTACTTACCTGTAGCAGGTGATCTCTGGGAACAGCAGGAATTAGTCCTCACAACCCTCCCACCTCCCCTTGGAGTTGTATCTCTCTCTATCTTTCCTTTCCCCTCTCTCTCTCTATTGTCTCAGCTTTAAACTCGAACGGAGGAGAGTAGGTTAGGAAAGGTGGGAAGGCAGTGCGCATGCGCTGTGGGATGCTCCCAAAAGCTTTCCTTTTTGGGAAGCTGGGGAGCGTTCCCGCGCAGGCTCTGTCGGTACCGACGTACCCATATGAGAACTAATTCCTGCTGTTCCCAGAGATCACCTGTTACAGGTAAGTAACTGTGCTTTACAGGTAAGTAACTGTGCTTTACCTAGATGACTGATTCATTTTGGATGTTTACCATGCTGTCGCAGCTTGAGCTGTGCATGATCCTACAGACCCAGGTTTTGTCCTAAACATAAAAATCTGAGCCCATCCCTCAGCAACATTTGGATTTCATTGCATCGTACCTAGACCCTGCAGTGACTTCATGTTTTTGTCATTCTTCAGCAAGACCCTTGCCACATGCTGCTCAGTGCCAGCATATCTACCACTGTTTAAAGATCATCAGACGACTTGAGCCACTCCTCAGCCAAGAACACTTTGGCACAGTATGCCAGGCAGTTACACCCCCCCCCCCCCCATCCCATACTGGACTATGGAAATTCACTACACTTCAGTTTTTTCAGAACACTGCAGCATGCATAATCACAGGCATGTCCAAGTACAAACACATAACTCCAGTATTCCAACAGCTGCACTGGCTACATTCAAGGCAACCCTAATCATCTTCCAGACCGTACATCACTGCTCAGTAGAAATTCTACAGACCACAATAACCAAAGACACAAGCAGCAGACCCAGGCGAACCCAAGGCACCAACAGACTCCTCACCCTGGTTGGATACCACCAAACGAAGCAATCAACTTCCAGAAGAGCCTTTTCACTCTCTGCTCTGGACTTATGGAACTTGCTCCCTGAGGAACTAAGAGCAGAAAAGGACTTCTGCAAATCCCTCAATACCCACTTATTCATGGTCCCATATGAACAATCCATGCAGCCTTGCTGATACAGCCACAATCCACCAACATTTCAGCCTTGGGACTCAACCACTGGAGATATATGTACGTCTTGTCACCTATGTTTAATGTAGACCCCTCATAATCCCTAACCACTTTGATTGAAGGATAAGGTGGTATACAAAAAAGGCTAAAATAAATAAGTGCTCCTATGTCTACTGCAGCAGTGTATGTAGTCCTCTTTCCTGGTTAAACATGCGCTCCTTGCATCTCACTCATCTGGTGCCAGTGCTTGCAGCCTTTTCAGACCAGGATATCTCTTGAAGGTCTGCAAAGGTTCTAGGCAGCCTTAGGTGGATGACTTTTCCTCCAACCTTTTCTGTGGGATGTTCTTTCAGCTGCTATGTGACATTGTTATGACAACTGTTTTATTTCATTTATTTAAGATTTAATATGCTGCTTATTGTGGGTAGAGCACAGTGGTTTACAATAGAATATAATACAAACAAGCAGAAAATGAAAAGAATGCCAGTATGTATAGGACAGATGTGAAAATGAGACATGGCAGGGCTGGAGGAGGAGGGAGCCCATCTGCTCAGCCTTTCCATATAAGGCATGTTGTCCCATCAAGCACTTTCTTTGCATATCAGTCTCTGAGGAATCTATTACGCCCTCATGGTTTTCACTTATTGGGTGCGCCACAAGATTGTCCTCATCTGTGCCAATAATCAAGTCTTCATGTTTTATATCAACAAACAAGGTGGTAAAAGCTCCCGTTGGTGGCCATGAGGCTGCATAACTATAGACTTATGCCCTTTCTACAAACTTCAAAAGTTAACATAATAATTAATAAAACATGCTTAAATATATAAAATGATACAGGAATAAATAAAATCAAAACGGTATACCCTTTCTTTTTAAAGGAAAATGAAAACTGATGCACGAAATCAATGGTGCAAAAGGGCAGTCATTTACATGTAAGAACAAATGGAAAGATAGTACAAATTTGATGCTTACTATTGTGCCATTTGTGTTTATATGTAAATGTCTGACTGTCCTTTTATACCATTGATTCCATGCATCAGTTTTCATTTATTTTTTTAAAACAAAGATATGTTTTGATTTTTTCTCTGTGTTTATTCCTGTATGACTTTATATATTCAAGCATGTTTTACTTATTGTTTATTTTTTTATTAGTTTTAATTTTTGAGGTTTGTACTCCCTGAGGAAGGCCCGGTTGGCGGAAATGCGTTGGGGTTCCAATAAAATCTGTTTGACTACCCTTTATTGCACCTGCTCCGTTTGTTTCTTCTATTGCCCTCGGGGTGCACCTTTGCTCCCTGTTGGACTACCAGTGCTCTGTGGGTCAGTTTCTCTCCTACCGCCTCCATCATTCCCATTGAGGACTATAGACTAATTTGGTTCATTTTAAATCTCTCAGCCATAGCTGCCTTTTGTGACCCCTTTGGACAACACACCTCTGTTCATCCTACTGTGTCCAGATTAATGAGAGATTTTCTGAATACAAATCTACCTATAACAATTGCCTATGCTGGTCTGGGACCTGAATATTGTCCTCTCAGTTGATGCAGCCACCATTTGAGCCTCTCCTTTCTGCTTCGCTCAATATCTTACCTGGAAAACTAACTTCTCAGTTGCCATTATTTTGGCTAGATCTATCAAGCTCTGGTGCATTACCCCCTGTATACAAGTTCCTTCTTGACAAAGTTGCCCTCCGGATTCAACCTTTCTCTCGAAAGTGGTCTCTGATTTTTCACAGCAAACAGCCCGTTGTACTTCTGGTCTTCTTTCTGAATGCCCCTCCTAAATATCTGGAGCAGAGGTTGCACACACTGGACTGCATATGGGCTCTTCTTTACTATCTGTGTCATACCAAGCCTCTCTGTCAGTCGTCCCAGTTATTTTTGGCCTTTAACCACAAAACTCCTGGTCACCAGGCAGCAAAGTCAACCATCTCTGCATGGATTGTGGACTGTTTCTGCTATGAGCAAGCTACTCGCCCCTCTCCGAGGCTAGTGCTCATCATAAGCTCAGAGCTAGTGTTGCTCCTATTGCTATTTCAGCATCTGTCTCCACCCTAGATATCTGTAAAGCAGCCATCTGGTTGTTCATTCACACCTTCAGTAAGCACTACAGTTTAGATCGAGGCCATCCTCGGCAATCTTTTTGCTACTTGATTTCTCTGCCACCTGAGTTCAGTTCAGGGCTGCCCAGTTTAGAACAACTTCCAACACTGTGACATAAGGCGGCCCCTTAGCTTTGAGTGGGCCTGCATCTCCCTGCTTATCTCTGGAAAAAGCATAGTTGCTTACCTGTAATGTGTTCTCTGTAGATTGCAAGGGTATGCAGTCACATTCTCCTGCCTGCCTTCCCTGAAGAAGAAAAAAAAAAAAAGAGGAAAAGCAAATGCGACTGACATAGGATTTAATGACTACGTGTCATTCATAACTGCTACAATTTTGGCTGCGCTCAGAGCTTCCATAATGTTCCTTTTCAAGATGCCATTCTCTAGGTTCTCTGCTTTGGTACAGGCAGACGGGAAGCAATCACGTATGCTCGGGGAGGTAATTAAGCCTCTGAGCTTTGAGAGATAAGGTTCAAGGCTCAAACCAGGGACCTCACCTTTGAGAGTGGCTGCATACCCCTGCTGTCTATGGAGAGCCCCTGTTACAGGTAGGCAACTATGCTTTCTAGGGTGGAGGCAAATGTATTGCTTACATATAATGAGGGTTCTAAATTAATAAGCAGGATGTTAACTCTTCATATGGGTGAAGTTACTGCTGATGGCACAGTTGGGACTCTTTCCCAGAACTCAGTGCACGTCTCCTACCTTTCCTATATTCTCCGGGAACAAGCAGGAAGTCAGAATTCACGTATGGGTGACGACGGAGCCCTCATGCGGAGAAAATCCCCAGCTTTCAGAGAAAGCATTTGGGAGTTTCCATCAAGCATGCGCGGTCCTCTTCCCGCCCAAGAGTGCCATCTTGCTCTGTCTCCTTTTTTCCGTGGAGCCCTTCGGACATGGTTCCTGTGTCCCCATGAAAAATGTAAAAAATGTTCTCTTCGGTCAACACCTGTTCCTCTTCCTGCTTTCGGCTCGATGCACCAGTATCGAGTCTCTCTCTGTTTTTCAGGGTTTGTTCTTCGTGACTGGCATTCATGCCCTTTTTTCTTTTTCAATGACAGCAAGGGTCTTTGAACTTGCAGGGGCCCTTTTTCCCCCCGATGGCTACCAGCGGGTTTAAAAAATGCTTTTGGTGTGTGTGAAACTTATATCCCTCGCCAATACGCATGACTACTGTCTCCAGTGCCTCAGGCACGACCATGACCTGACGGTCTGCGATCCGTGTAGGAATATGTCCTCTAAGACCCTGAAGAGCCGCCAACAGCAGCATGATAGGATTTTTTCTGAGTCCTTGCCTTCGAGAGCCCAGACCTCGTCTAAGGCCTCTAGGTCTCGGGGGGAGCACTCTGAGCCCGAGCAGTGTCGATGTTCCTCGGAAAGGGGGTCCCCTTCAAGGAACACAAGAGGAAGAAGAAATCCTCGAAGGAGGGATCTCTGGATGGCTCCAAGCGACCCGGCTCTTCCCAGGGCCTGTTGCGGAGCCCTGAGCGCTGGCCGGGATTTTTGGAGAAGGAACACCCGGCAAAGGTTCCTTGTCGGGAGACGGATCAACCGAGGCAGTTAACAACTGTCCTCATTGAGGACTCTCCTCCAGAGAAACCGGTGGCTGTGGAGCCTTCCGGAATCCAGTCCAGAATGGTGGCCTTAGAGCGCAGTTTCACTGCCTATCTGTCCGGTTCCTCCACCCCGACCACCGGGCCCTCGATGTCAAAGTCAACCCCCAGAGGCCAGGCCGAGCCGATCCTTAAGGCCTTTCGGACTCGAGTTGAACTTCGGCCGAGGTCCTACTCGGCCTCCCGTTCAGGACCAAGGATGGCGTCAGGGCAGTCGGCACCAGGGCCCTCAAAGCCAGAGCCCCCCCCCCCCCCAATTCCTCTTCGGAGGCATCGGCATGGGAAACAGAAGACGAGGAGTCCCTGGACACCTGTCAGCACAGGGATGTCCTATCCGATTCCCCAGTGTCCGAGCCTTGGAGAAGGTCCCCTCCGGAGGACACGAGGTTCTTGGACTTCATGAGGGATATGTCCAATGCTTTGGCATTCCCCACGGATTATGCGGAGGATCCTCAAACCGACGAGCTCGAGATCCTACAGTATGAGGCCCTCCCCCTCGGGAGGCCCTTTACCTGTTCCTCCGATCCTGGAATGACTGATACTCCGCATGGGGGAGATGCTGGCATCAGTGCCGGTCATCAGCAAATGGCTCGACTCAATGTATCGAGTCTGCCGGAGCCCTGGGTTTCAAAAGTCGCAACTGCCACAACTCCATGGTTGTAGATTCGGCCATGTGCAGGCTAAAGTGCCAGAAGACGCACTCCTTGGTGCCTCCTGGCAGGGAGGCCCGCAACTTGGATGCCCTCGGCAGGAAGGCTTTCAGGGTTCAATGCTGACTTGTCAAATCCAGACCTACCACCTGTATATGGGAATGGACCTGAGAAATATGGTGAAGGAACTTACCAGGTTCTCGGCTGGTCTCTCCGAGGGGCCTTTGCAGCGCTTCAGGAGCCTGTCCACAGTTGTCCGTGAGTACTCAAAGTTTATGTCTCGAGCAGCCTATGACGGGTTTGAGCCGTTGGCCCGGATAGCCGCAACTGGCATCGGTGCATGCCGCCAGGCATGGCTGCAGTCGTCGGACCTCGAACAGTGGGTTCAGAACAGGTTGGCCAATGTCCCATGCCAGGGGGAGAACCTCTTTGGCAAACCCATGACTGACAAGGCCGCAGAACTGGAGACCAAGTACATGACGAGGACACGGCTCTCCAAGACCGCTGCCCCTTCTCACAAGAAGGGCTTGGGTAAAAAGCCCTTTTACCTGAGGAAGGGTGCTGCTTACCAAAGCTACCCCCATTTTCAGGCCTCCCTGGCTCCCCAACAGGGGCACCAGACCAAGGGGCAGGGGTATGACCCGCGCAGGCAGAAACCACCCCAGGCACCGGCTCCAGCCCAGCCTGGCAGTGGCTTTTGACTCCTACAGTATGGCCCCTCTTCCCACAGGAGCCAGGCAGATCACAGGAGGCAGGCTTGCCCTGTATGCCCACAGGTGGACAGCCATTACCACCGATGCCTGGGCCTTACAGGTGGTTCGGGAGGACTACCTTCTTCACCTAGCCCAGGTGCCTCATTACTTCCCGGGAGAGCTGCTCAGGTCTCCCCTGCAGTAGGACCTTCTTCTGAAGGAGTTGGCGGGTCTTCGAGGATCAGGCAGTAGAACCGGTGCCCCACCACCTACAAGGCAAGGGCTTCTACTCCAGGTACTTTCTGGTACCAAAGAGAACAGAAGGCCTCAGGTCCATCCTCGAACTGAGCAACCTAAACAAGTTCTTGGTGACGGAGAAGTTCAAGATGCTCTCCCTTGGAATATTGCTGCCTTACCTCCGCCAGGGAGACTGGCTATGCTCCTTAGACCTAAAAGATGTAACATACATAGTAACATAGTAAATGACGTGTATACACACATCCTAATACACCCAGATCACAGGCAGTATCTGCGCTTTGTGGTGGTGGGCAATCACTACCAGTACAGGGTACTTCCCTTTGGCCTGGCCTCGGCCCCCAGGGTATTCACAAAGTGCCTGGCAGTGATGGCTGCCTTTCTCAGGCTACAAGGGGTCTTTGTCTTCCCCTACCTAGATGACTGGCTCAGAGGCACTTCATCCAGCAAAGTCCACCAGGCCACGTCTTGCACCGTCCAGGTGCTGCAGCATCTAGGGTTTGTAATCAACTACCCCAAGTCCAGCCTTGCTCCAAGTCAGCAGCTGGAGTTCATTGGGGCCAGACTCTACACCTTTCAAGCAAGGGCCTATCTGCCTGCAGACAGGGCAAGCAGGCTTCTGGCTCTTGCAGGTCAGGTGAGTCGCAGGTCCGTAGTGTCAGCAAGACAATTTCTGCGCCTCCTCGGGCACATGGCTTCCACGGTCCATGTGAACCAAGATGCCCGCCTCCACATACAGACTGCTCAGTGGTGCCTCAGACCAGTGGTCAAAGGGTGCCTCAGAGACATTGTCCAGGCACCTGGTATGGTCCCTGGACTGGTGGCTTCAGCCACTTCACTTGGAGGCGGGAATGCCTTTCCAGGCTCCTCCACACATGAGGATCCTTACCACGGATGCATCCCTGCTAAGCTGGGGGGCCCATTGCCAGGGTTTCCATACTCAGGGAGTGTGGTCCCCGAGCGAGAGACAACAACAGATCAATTTCTTGGAGCTCCGTGCCATCTGCCTGGCCCTGGGAGTTTTCAGGCAGATCCTGGCCCACAAACCTGTCATGGTACAGACAGACAACCAGGTGGCCATGTTCTATGTGAACAAGCAGGGTGGCATGGGGTCCCATCTCCCATATCAGGAAAGCCTGGATCTGTGCTTGTTTGCAGACCAGCATGGCATTCATCTGCGGGCTGTCTACCTGCTGGGCCAGGACAACTGGTTAGCCGACAGGCTATGCAGGATTCTCCAACCTAACGAGTGGCAATTGGACCATGGGGTAGCCAAATGGATTTTCCAAACCTGGGGACAGCCAGTGATTGACTTGTTTGCGAGTTCGGCCAATCACCATTTGCCCCAGTTCTGCTCCAGGGTGGCCGCCGATGCTTTTCTGATATCATGGTCTGTGGGCCTCCTGTATGCATTTCCTCCGATGCCGCTGGTGGCCAAGACTCTGTTCAAGATCCTCCAGGACAAGGCCTCTGTCATCCTTGTAGCCCCACGGTGGCCGAGGGAACCCTGGTTTCCGCTTCTGCTTCAGCTAGCGGTGCAGGCCCCCATTCCCCTGGGGTCCTTCCCAAGCCTCCTGTCCCAGGAGGGGCGCGTTCTCCTGCACCCCAACCTCAGCTCCTTCAGCCTGATGATGTGGCTGCTGAAAGGGTGATGCTCGCTCTGCTCCTTCCAAAAGATATTGAAGAGGTCTTGCTGGCCTCAAAGAGGCCATTGACTAGACAGGCATACGCTTTGAAGTGGCACAGGTTTGCGGCTTGGTGCGAGGGGCAGGGTGTGGATCCTTTCTCCTGCCAGGTTGAGTGGTTTTACAGTACCTTCTCCACCTCTCAGATTTGGGCCTCATGTCCAACTTCGTTAGCATGCGCCTCAGTGCCCTTGCGGCGAACCACTTTCTGGCGGAGGAGAAGCCCCTCTCTGCCCATCCCTTGGTTTCTTGGTTTTTGATAGGCCTGCTTCTTTTGAAACCTCCGGTTTGCCCTCCGGCAACCGAGTGGGATCTAAATGTGGTTTAGGGCAGCTTACTCGGCCACCCTTTGAGTTGATGGTCACCTGCCATCTGCACTACCTCTATTGGAAGGTGGTTTTCTTAGTGGTACTCACGTTGGCTCGGCGGGTGAGTGAGCTTCAGACCCTACTGTCAGAAAGGCCTTACACCAGGTTCTATAGGAACCAGGTGGTGCTTCGCACACACCCCAAGTTCCTTCCAAAGGTAGTCTCCTCATTCCACCTCATCCAGGAGGTGGTACTGCCTACCTTTTTTCCCAGGCCGCATGCCAGTCGGAGAGAGACAGTACTGCATACCCTGGACTATAAGAGAGGGTTGGCCTTCTATATCCAGCGTGCGCAAGTGCATAGAAAAGACTTCTCAGCTCTTCATATCCTACGACCCCAGCAAGCTGGGAATAGCTGTTTCCAAGCGTACGCTGTCCACCTGGGTAGCACAATGTATTGCCTGGGCATACAGGGCAGCTGCGCTTCCGATGGAGGTCATGTTACAGCCCATCGGGTCAGGGCAATGGCGGCATCAGTGGCTCATTTCTGCTCTGTTCCTCTGGCAGACATCTGCTGGGCCGCCACCTGGTCTTCAGGTCAGACTTCCACAACCCATTATTGCCTGGATAGGGAGTCCTAACGGGACAGTGCTTTCGGCCAGGCTGTACTCCATAACCTTTTCGATGTCTAGGCAACTCCTGCCCTCCGATCCTTCTGTGTCAGGCTACTGGACGGCTATTCTCTTAGATTTCTATTGTGGCTGCTTGCGGCTCTTGTAGAGGGAGCCTATTTTTCAGCTGTGGGTTCTCGGTAGCCTACAGCTCGGGAGTCCCATATGTGGGGACTGACTTCCTGCTTATTCCCGGAGTTACTCAGTGTAACAGCTGTTCTCCAGAGACAGCAGGAATTAGTCCTCACGACCTTCCCTCCTCCCCTTGGAGTTGCAGTCCTATTATTATTATATTTTGTTCTTTTTGCTGTCTTTTTAGCTATGTCATTTGACTGAGCAAGATGGCACCCTTGGGTGGGAAGGGGACCACGCATGCGTGATGGCAGCTCCCAAAGGCTTTCTCTGAAAGCTGGGGATTTGCTCCGCACAAGGGCTCCGTTGGCACCAACGTCACCCCATATGTGAGGACTGATTCCTGCTGTCCCTGGAGAACACCTGTTACAGATGAGTAACTACGCTTTCCTCCCCCACCCACTATATTTTATGTGTGCCCAGGAGCAAATACAGCTGTCTTTATTTTGCTACTGGTTCAATTTGGCCCGGACCAGAGCAGTATCCCTCTGCCAGTGCTAGACACAAAATTGGTCCCAGGTCCTGTCCACTATTGATTTTTCCTCCAGTAGTAGCTGTAGAGCGGACATCATATTGGAAGAAATCTAAAACATTGGTCCACTCACCAGACTAGTTGTTTTCTGGCAGTGACAGCTCTGTTACAAGGGAAATTTATTATTTTTATTTTTTTTGCCTCTTCCCTCCCAAACTACTATAATCATCCTATGGCAGCAGTTCCAATGGTAGCTGGACTAATTTAATTGCTCTGCTGACAAATCTCTGGGAGGTGGCATAAATTGGAGGGGGGGGAGGTGCACTTTCTTTTCCCTCAACCTGACTGCGAGCATTTATCCCTCCAGCTCTATTTGAAAATTCATGGTGCCTTCAACAGATCGTGTGTGTTAAGTTACACACAAAAAGAAATTGCAATGCAGTGGTGCCCCCAGCAAGTGTCCTCCAATCACATCATTGGAGTAATTCCCCCAGTGCCAGTATATGTGCAGACATTGCTTTCCAAGGGCCTCACATGCTGTGTTACTGGACTGCACATAGCTGGTGAATAGTAAGATTTTCTTGGCATTACATGCTCAAACAGTCTTTGCAGCCTTCTCTAAGGTCTCCATATCAGTGTGCCCTCTTTCTCCAAGTACCTGAGAGAAAAAAAAAACCCTTCACAGTTTAAGCATTAATAGTAAGAATCAAGCAAGGGACAATGAAAGGTACCACTGCAACCCGCCTCCCGCACCCCACCCCCCTTCACTCCCAGAAACTGCACTGAGTTTCCTAAAGTTTGATAGTAGAAAGGCTGTGCTTCATTGCAGCTGACACAATTGACAAAAATTTTCTTTCCAACAGGGAGAGCCTTATACAGACAAACCTCAATTTGATTTCTGCAGTGAAGTCTCTCATCCCTGTATATTTTTCTCCAGAACCAAGCAGGAAGTCAGTCCTTGCATATGGGTGATGTCATCAACGGAGCCCGTGCAGGAATGCTTCCCAGCTTCCATAGGAAGCTTTTGGAAGGTGCTCCAAGCATGTGTGCCGGTCTTCCCACTCAAAGGAGCCATCTTACATAAGATATGCCATACTGGATCAGATCAAGTCCTGTATCCTGTTTCCAACAGTGGCCAATCCAGGTCACAAAGTACCTAGCAGGTTCCCAAAAAGACACATAGCTTCTACAGTGCTTGTATAGTGGCAAGCAGTGGGTTTCCCGGGTTCTCTTTATTAATGGTTTATGGACCGTTCCTCCAGGAACTTGTCCAAACTTTTTTTAAACCCAGCTACACTAACAGCTTTTCCTTATCGTACCTCAAGTCCAGTCCCGACGCATGGGTTGTTGCCCCCATCCAGCAGCTTGGAGACTGATAGTAGCAAAACCTGATGGCATCACCCTACATAAGGCAATGTCACTATGCAACAGGCTCAGTATTCTCAGTCTCCAAACAGCTGGAGAGGGGTGATTTCCACCAAGGGATTCACTAATGTGATAGTTTAGGCTTTTTACTTGCTTTCCCATTTTTTCCCTTACTTATAGTTCTAGAGTTTGATTTTTAGTTCCTTAGTGTGAGAAGAGCAGTGGAGGAGTTGGCCCTTTGTCAGCTAGTTAAGCAGTGATAATAAAAAAAAAAGAAAAAAAAAAGAATGATCCACCCAGGTCAGCCGGACGGGTTTGGTAGGCAAGGGGGGAGAAATGTTTGGACCGCAGCTCCAGATCCCCGAGGAGTGAGGAGCTATAAGGAACGAAGCAGGCCAGTCCTCCTTCAATCCATTGCCACTGAGGCTCCTGCCACCACCTATAGCAAGGCTGAGCATGCAAGAGAGGAAGCAGGAGCCGGTATGTCTGAGAACGGAAGGCTTACAGTGTGCAAAATCAGGCCAGGCAGAGCCACAAAGCAGGGGTGCATGCTGCTCGATGCATGGTGAAGGGGCCGCCATTCAGAGTAGTGTGGAAAAGGCATCCCCATTTTAGAGATCCAGGTGAGCAGTATTTAACCACGGGAATGGCCAAGGGGGTGGGGGGTCAGGTTTCTTCACGGTTTCTTGTTTTGCTCTCCCAGCCAGTTTAGTTAGATACTTTTTGCACTATGGTTTGAAAATAAAAAATAAAAAGAAGATTCATTGGTCAGGAACAGAGTGCTAAGCATCAGAGGCAGTTTCAGGTACAGAGGGGCCAAGTACTGCGCTTAATGTTTTGGGGGGCAGTCAGCCTCACAGGTGGGGTCTGGGGTGTTCTCTGTGGGTCGTGAAAGGGCACTACTGGGTCCCCGGACTCAAGGGGGTTTGGAGAGACATAGCTGCTATGCCCAAGAAGACTAATTGCTTAGCTTGTAGACTCCGCAAAAGCTCGGTATCCACAACAGGATTCTGCAGGAGCTGTGTCAACGAAGCTCATTCAGAAGAAGGTGAATTCCTGGAGAAGGGGGGCCAAATTAGGTCTCTGGAGGGTGAAGGCGGCCCTCTGGACCTGTGACCGGCCAGTACTCTACCATGACAAACGGCAGGTGCGGCAGGGCCTGGCTGGATCAATCACACACCCCCTATCGTAGAGATGCAGGTAAGGGGACATAGGTCTCTGCGTCCTTCCCCCTCCAGGAGCACGGTGGCAAGGGACCTGCCAGGAGTTTCTCTCCTGAATTCAAACTCCTCGTGTATAAGACTTTTTGCATGAAGCAAGGGGACAGACCATCTGTAGGTGTCCAGGATAGGACATGGCAGCAGAGCCTTGAGGGAGAGGGGCGACCGCTATCTGAGGAAGCTGGCCCTAGCTGTAAGGACCCAGAGGACTGGTGGGAAGACATGGGGTCTTGCGGGTCAGTTGAGGATGACAACATGGCGGAGCTGACTGGAAATGATTCTTTGGAACTGGAAGAGAGTGAGATCCCTCAAGGGTAGGAGTCCTGGATTGTGAGAGTTTTTCGCTGGAACTAAGCATGTTGATTACTCTTTCCTTGGTGGCCCTCCATATCTCAGCCAACACTCTGCAGAAGAACCATTAGAGGATCCTCTGTTCCAAGCGTTAAAAAAGACGAAGACCATATTTCTGCTTCACAGGGTCATTAAGCAGATGATCCAGGATGAGTGGGATGTGATAGAGGCAGGGTAGAAGGGGACCCAGACCATCGCGCGTCTTTACCCTCTACCGGACCAGGAGAAAGATTTTCCGCTCTCCAAAGGTGGATGCAGCGGTGTCTGCAGTTACAAGGAAGGCGACCATATCGGTGGAGGGCAGTGCGGCCCTGAAGAACACTCCAGACTGAAAGCTTGAAACCCTGCTGAAGCAGGCCTTTGATTTTAGTGCCCTGACTTTGCAGGCATTGGTTTGTGGAGCCTTCATAGCCAGAGCTTTCTTGCGCTGGGTTCAGAGCTTGCTGGAGGCTGCAGACCCCGGTGCAACACCCACCGGCAGTGGCAGCGAAGCTGGAATCGGGGGTGGCCTATTTAGCGATGCCTTCTATGATCTTATTTGGGGGCTATTCAAAGGAATAGCTGCAGTGGTGGCCGCTCAGCGCTACTTATGGCTGCGGAATTGGTCTGCAGATGTCTATTCCAATTCCCGCTTGAGTAGGCTCCCCTTCAAGGGTAAGCTGCTATTTGGGGAAGCATTAGACAAGCTGGTGTAGGACTTCGGGAAGTCTAAAGGTGGTAGTCTCCCTAAGGATAGGCAGAAGCAGGTAAGAGGCTCTGGGCGACTTTGTGGTCAACTGTGTGACTTTCGGAGATTCTGCACTGTGCACTTTGCCCCATATCAGTGAGAGGACAGTCCTTTCATGGCTTCAGGGGAAGAGATACCTATACCTCCTCCACGTCTGCAGCAAAGAAGCCACAATGAAGCCAGGGAAGCCCAGGTGGGGCCAGTTCCCGTAGGTGGTTGGCTACGGGAGTTTTACCACGCCTGGGATCTGCTCATGACCGACTAGTGGGTGCTGGGGGTCATACGAGAGGGATATGTTCTCTTCGCCAGGCCCATGGTGGAGCATTTGCCAGATCTCCCTGCAAGGCACCCCTCAATATCAAAGCAATGCAAGACATGCTGTTATGGTTGCAGGCCCTGAACGCCATCATCGAGGTCCCACCAGACCAATGCAGATCAGATCAATACTAGATTTACTTTGTAGATCCCAAAAAACAGGGCTCCTTCCGGCCCATTTTGGACCTGAAGCAAATCGACAATTGTTTACATCTGCCTCATTTTTGCATAGAAACACTGCAATTCGTTATTACGGCCGTCCATGAGGGAGAGTTTCTGATAACCCTCGACCTCACAGAGACGTATCTACATATCCTGGTAAGGCAGGAACATCAAAGGTTCCTCCGGTTTGCAGTGCCCCAGGGGACACTTCCAGTTTCGCGTGCAGGTCATGGTGGTTGTAGCGGCGGCACTCAGGCACAATGGAATCATGGTCCATTACTAACTAGACGAAGGTGATGTCCCAGGATGAGAGTGTAGAGGTTATGCAGAAAGTCATCAACCTGCTGCAAAGTTTAGGCTGGGTCTTCAACTGGGCGAAGAGTTGGTTACAACTGGCGCAGGAAGTGGTGTACCTGGAGGCCCAATTTCAAACAGACAGGGGCTGCTTATCCTTACCAGAGGATCGGATGCATACCTTATAGGAGCAGATTCGAGAATGTGGGACCCCAACAGACTGGAGTTACCTGCAGGTGCTGGACTCCATCACGGCTGTGATCGACCCAGTGCCAGCGGAGCTGGTACTCATGCGGCCATTGCAGAGGGCCCTATTGCAAAGATGGTCACCACAGCAGAGCTTGGTTACGCACCCGCTCCTGTGCCCCAAGGAGGTTTGGCTGTCCCTTTAATGGTGGCTTCAGCCGCACACACCGCTGGCCGGGATGCCATTGGAAGCACCAGGCTGGATGCTGGTGACAACAGATGCCAGTTTGACCGGCTAGGGAGCTCATTGCGAGGGTCAGATTGCACAAGGCTTGTGGTTGACGAAGGAGAGCACCTGGTCCATCCATCGGTTGGAGATGTAGGCGGTGTTTCTGGCACTCAAGCAGTTTCGGTCCTTCCTACAATGCAAGTCAGTGCAGGTCTTCTCAGACAACACTATGATGGTAGCCTATCTCAACAGGCAGGAGACACAGGCAATACACAACTGGAGGAAGAGATCTCTCCACTGCTGCAGTGGGCGGAGGAACACCTGCAGGCCCTATCCGCAGCACATTTGGCAGGAAAGGAAAACATGGAAGCAGATGGTCTCAGCTGGAGGTGCCTCTTTCCGGATGAGTGGAATCTCAATACAGAGGTGTATGCCCAGTTGGTGAGGCACTGGGGGCAGCTGATCATGGACCTCATGGCCACCTACAAGTCGATGAAGGCAACATGCTGGAAGTGAGAGCACACATCAGAAGGACTCAATACACTGGCCCATGGAGGGTCTGCTATATGTTTTTCCCTCGTGGGCACTCATAGGACAAGTAGTGCAGAGGATCGGCACCCATCAGGGTCTTATCATCCTAGTGGCACTGGCTTGGCCTCGATGGCCGTGGTGTGCACACCTAGTATCACTGGTGGTAGACAGTCCATGACAACCTCCGGCCAGGGCCAACCTCCTTATGCACGGCCCGGTGTGGATGTTGCAGGTCGAACAATTCTTGCTTATGGCTTGGCTCTTGAGAGGGCTCGCCTGAGGAAGAGAGGCTATTCGTTAGTGGTTATTGCCACACTGTTGAAGGCTCGGAAGTGCTACACTTTATTGTTGTATTTCCGGGTGTGGTGCATCTTTGAGGGATAGAAACAGAGAAAAATGACGACACAAAAAGACCACATGGCCTATCTAGTCTGTCCTTCCATATCGACAACTACAACAGTCCCCTTTTTTCCTTTAAAGATCCTCTGTGTTTGTCCCATGCTTTTTTGAAATGAGATACTGTCCTCATCTCTACCACCTCCACTGGAAGACTATTCCATGGATCCACCACTCTTTCCGTAAAGAAATATTTCCGCATGTCACTCCTGAATCTATCCCCTTTCACCCTCAACCCATGTCCCCTCGTAGCAGAACTTGCTTTCAATCGAAAGAGGCTCTCCCCCTGTGCATTTACGCCACAGAGGTATTTAAACATCTCAATCATATCACCTCTATCCCGCCTTTCCTCTAAGGTGTACATATTAAGATCCTTAAGTCTGTCCTCGTATGTTTTATAATGAAGACCACTAACCATTTTAGTAGCCACCCTCTGTACTGACTCCATCCTGTTTATATCCTTTTGAAAGTGCAGTCTCCAGAATTGCATACAATACTCCAAATGAAGCCGCACCAAAGATTTGTACAGAGGAACAATCACCTCCTTTCTTCTGCTGACCATTACTCTCCATATGCATCCAAGCAGAGCATCTGTGTCGGCCCTTCATGGCATCAGTCTCAGAGGTGTTATCCTTTTTCTAGGCAAGAATGGACAACGGCCTCATGTGTAACTCGCTCAAAGTGCAGGTAGTGGCATTGACTGCGTTTTCTCCACACAGTGAGGCAGGTGCAGCTCCCAGTGAGGGTAGTGGCTCCTCGTTGAGACCTCAATCTTGTCAGTGTTGACGGAAGTGCCCTTTGAGCCTTAGGAGCATCCTCACTCAAAGATTTGACCTTGAAGTCTGTATTTCTGGTGGCTATTTGTTCAGCTAGATATTTATTTTATTTTATTTTTATTTCTTATATACCGTGCTCTTTTAATCAATGCGGTTTACATATGAACAAATTTAAACACAATGAACACAGTCAGCATTGGTTTTTTACAATGAACAGGGTACAAAAAAACTTGGCGGTAAACAGGGTTAACTATATAAAAAAAACTTGGCGGTAAACAGGGCTAACTATATACATGGTATATAGATGGATTTCGGAGTTCCAGGCGTTATGATGCTTGGAACTATTTCTCTTTATATCCAAGGAAAAAGTTGTTTTGTCGCCAGTTCCTTTCTTTTTGCCTAAGGTGGTCTCCGCTTTTCACGTGAACCAGCCAGTTACCTTGCCGGACTTGTCGGCTCAGGGAGATGTGGCGGGGGGCTCCAACTTACATTGCCTGGATGTGCGCCGGGTGCTGAAAGCCTATTTAAAGAGGACACAGTCATTCCAGAACTCCAATCATCTGTTTGTCCTGTTTGGAGGGCCACGGAAGGGGGAAGCAGCCTCCAAAGCTCAATTTCTAGGTGGATTAAGTAAGCAATTTCAACATCATACTTGTTGCAGCGTAAGGTGTCTCCGGTGGGCGTGAAGGGGCATTCTACCCAGACATAGCTTCCTGGGTGGAGGCATGGTTGGTTCTGCCAGTGGACATTTGCAGAGCAGCCACCTGGTCGACACTACATACCTTTGTGAGGCACTATTGGCTAGACTTAGAGGCCGTAGGGAACGCGAGGTTTGGCACTACAATTTTAAAGGCAAGGCTCGCGGGACCATCCCAAGTTTAGTACTGCTATGGTACATGCCACACGTCAGGACTCGACTTGAGGTACGATAAAGAAGGGTTAATTAGATCTTAACTGCTAACTGGCTTTCCTTGAATACCTCAAGTCCAGTCCGGGACCTTCCCTGGATTATTTCAATTGCTGTGCGCGATCCCGAGCCAGAAGTGAGAATTTCTGGAGGTGGCTGGGGTCAGAGGAAGTGTCAGTGGGGTGGAGCCGAAGGATTATGGGGTACTGGAATGGTGGTTGTCCTTTAAGGAGGGCCCCCAGATGGACCAGACTTCAAACTCGTTGTCGAAGTGCAATGCCAAACCCTGGACGAAGGCACATAGGCATCTGTATCGGAGCCCTCAAAGTGACTCCAAAGGCGAGCGATGCCTCCTAAGGCCCCAGAGGTCCGGCGTGGGACTCCTGAGGCTATGACCATCGAGGAGTCCCTGCCAAGGAAGCTGGCATTGGCACCGAAGGCTGCAGTGCTGATTCTGGCAGCAGAGACCTCTGTCCTTGTAGAGAGGATACAGGCCATCAAGCATAGCCTAGCTGCATTCATGGCTCAGCTGGTTGTTAGGGACCCATCTATAGTGGGTGCCTCACCTCCAAAAGTGCAGGCTATCCTAAAGATCTGTGCTTTCTCAGGTGGCTCCTGTGAATGTTCAAGGTCCCTCTGGTACAGTGGGTGTCTCCCCCCCCCCCCCCGAGTGCTTCTGGTTCAGACAGATGGGAGCTAAGGAGTCTGCCCAAGCACCACTGTCGTACTCACCATTCATGGTGGTACCTAGAGATCCTCTCCGATTGGGAGACTGAAGAGGTATCACCGGAGATTGCCCATCATCGCACTGTCCTTTCTGATTCCTCTCTCCCGTACGAGCTGAAGAGCACCCCCCCCACCCCCGGAGGATCTCTTTTTCCTTGGGTTCGTGTAGGAAATGGAGAAGGCTTTGCCTTTTGCTATTAAAGCGGAGGAAGAACCTCAGTCAGAGGAGTTAGGACTCCTCCAGTACCCAGCTCCCCCTAAAGAGGCCATTATGGTTCCGATCACCTGATCCTGGAACAGCTTCTCTTTAGGATGTGGGAAACACCACTCATGGTGCCAACAGTCAGTTGATGCCTCAATTCCATGTATCAAGTGCATAAGAGCCCTGGGTTTGAAAAAGCACAGCTCCATGGTGGTGGAATAAGTCATGCGCTGGATTAAAAATTCCAAAAACGCACTCTTCACTGCCCCTGGGTAGGGAGGCACACGCTCTGGATGGCCTTGGTAAGAAGTGCTCGATGCTGGTGGCTCATATCCAGGAATACCAGTTATACATGGCATTGTAGCTGTGTGACCTGGCGGGGATCTTGCTGGGTTCTTGGGTGGTCTGTCAGGAGAGCACCTTGAGCACTTCTGGAGCCTGGTGAGCAAAATGAAGGAGTGCTCCAAGTACATTATCCAGGTGGCCTACAACGGGTTCAGTGTGATGGGCATCGATGCCCACTGCCTGTCATGGCTACAATCTTTGTACTTAGAACAATGGGTTCAGGACAAGGCTGCAGAGTTGGAAACTGAGCAACTCAGCATGAACAGGCTTTTGATGGACCGCTGACCCTTCTAGGAGAAAGATTTCAGGGAAGAAGTACTTTTACTTTAAAAAGAAAAAGGCCTATGGTACTTACACCAACAGGGGCAACAGGTTAAGTGTCAGAAACAGAGGCAGCAGTGCAAGCTGAAAGCTCCTAAGTCTCATCCAAAGCCATGCCCCAGCCAGGAAGGGCTTTTTGATTTCTAGCTTCGGACCATGGCCCGTATTCCCCTCCCAGCCTCCGTTCTGCCACAGGTGGGGGGGGGGGGTGGCTGATACACTTAGCCCACAGGTGGCCCAGCATAACAATTCATGCCTGGGCACTTCAGGTGGTTCATGAAGGCTACCTCCAGCATTTCAAGCAGATTCCCACCACCTTCTTTCCAGGGGAGTACCCTCTCGAGCATCAGCAAGATGAACTACTCCAACTGGATGTCCAGGCCCTCCTGGCAGAACGGATGGTGGAACTTGTTCCACCATCCCAAACAGGACAGGGTTTCTATTCCCGCTACTTCCTAGTGCCCAAGAAAACAGGCAAGTTCCGACCCATCCTGGATCTCCAAAATCTTAACTGCTCCTAGTGAAGGAAAAGTTCAATATGGTATCCCTTGGAACACTGCTGCCCTACTTTCAGTAGGAAGATTGGTTGTGCTCCTTGGATTTCAAAGACACCTACATGCACATCCTCATCCACCCCTTGCACCTCTGCTTTATGCTCAGTGGACAGCATTATCAGTACAGGGTTCTGCCCTTCAGTCTGGTCACTGCCCCAAGGGTCTTCATCAAGTGTCTGGCAGTTGTTGCCACCTTCTTTCGGATAAGTCAGCCACACCTGGTGACGTCCTCTGGGCGGCGCCATAGGTACGGAAGTGCTGTCCAGAGCTCAGAAAGGTGAACCTTTCTGAGCATGGCTGGGTAGCCCACCTCACCGGCCCACCCCTAGCCCGGCCAGTGTGTTCCTAGCTAGTCTTTCCGGCTAGGGTGTCAGCTTGCTTGGGCTGGATTGTGTGGCTGACTTATCCTGCTTTCCACGGAGAATCCTTGTTACAGGTAAGTAACCTCGCTTTCTCCATGGACTAGCAGGATTGCATCAGCGACACCTGGTGCCTCCCCCAGCTGCAGGTGTGTGCTGAGGTGGAGGAGGGAAGCCTGAGAACAGAAGGCTATGGAGACCTTGAGTTAGGGCAGCAGTTTAATGACTATGGAGGTGTGTAAGAGTGCAAACATCCAACAGTGCAAACATGCAGTAACATAGTGCAACAATCAGTGGTAATTGTGCAAAAATAAGCAGTAACATGGTGAAAGTTACACAAGGCAGGGTTCGGTTACATTTAGCAGTCACGACCTGGAACCATGTCGGGCTATGCCTGTCCATGAAGAGATGGGGCCACGGGTGATGGTGCGGCCGCGGTTCCCTCTACAGCGGTGGAAAAGACGGCTGTGCCCAGGGCGCAGTCCTCCTGAGACCTGAGGTCGAGGCATTAGTGTTTTTGGAATGTGTGCGGAGAGGACCATGTGACTGCTCTGCAGACGTCGACCAGCGGAACAGAGTGCAGGTTGGCTATTGAGGCAGCCGCTGCTCTGAGCTGATGAGGGCCCACTCTTGGCTGCGTCTGGGTGCCGGTTGGGCCGAGGCAATAAGAGACTCAGGCGGCCACCCAATGGGAAAGTATCCTTTTAGTGACAGGCCTACCAGGCCTGTTTGGGTCGAAGGACACGAACAGTTGTTCGTCCTTCCAGGTGGGCTGTGTTCTGTGTAGCTAGATCCGGAGGGCCCGGAGACAGTCCAAGGTGTGCAAGTGCCATTCTTCTGCCGACGAGTGGGGCTCCTGAGAAAAAAAAAAAAAAAAAGAGGAGCTTGATGGACTGATTGATGTGGAAGGCAGATGGTACCTTGGGCACGAACCTAGGGTTGGTCCTCAGTGACACGCGGTCTTGGTGCAGCTACGTATATGGAGGGTGTCACACCAGCACTTGTAGTTTGCTGATCCTCCTGTCGTATGTAATGGTTATTAGGAACAGCGTTTTCCAAGAAGCGTACTTCATGTCAGCAGACTGGAGCGACTCGAAGGGTTCCTGGGTTAAGCGCTGGAGGACAGTGTTGAGGTCCCAGGGCGGAACCGGGGCCCTGACCAGGGGTCTTAGGTTTGTCAGCCCTTTCATGAAGCGGGTGGTCAGGGGCAGTACCGCAACGGAGTTGGCTCCATCTGTCGGTGCATGAAAAGCAGCTATCGCCGAGAGGTTGACGCGGATGGACTGGGTCTTAAGGCCGAGGTTGGAGAGAGAGCTGAGGTACTGTAGGACGTTGGCGATGGGAACGTGGTTGGATCTAAGTCGCGTGTTGCACACCAGATGCTGAACCTCTTCCATTTAAGGCCATAGGACTTTCTGGTGGATGGTCTTCTGGCCGCCAGGACCACGTCCTGTACTTTTATCGGTAGTTGGAGCACCGAGAGGTTCAATCGCTCAACCTCCAGGCAGTGAGAGCAAGGGCTTTGAGGTTGGGGTGCCTTGTGTTGCCCGCATTCTGTGTTAGTAGGTCCGGTCTGAGGGGCAGGAGTTTCGGGGCCCCATGTGCCAGCTGTAGCAAGAGAGCATACCACATCTGGCATGGCCAGTGAGGAACCACACGGATGGCATGAACCTTGTCCTGAATGATTCTCTGAAGTGTTGCTGGGATGAGTGGGGGGTCAGCGGGAAGGCGTACACCAGAGACCACTCCCCCCAGCACACGTCAAATGCTTCTGCTGCCAACCTCCTGACTGATGGGCGCCTTGAGCGGAACAGTGGGCACTTGGCATTCTATTCCGTGGCAAAGAGGTCAAT
Organism: Ichthyophis bannanicus; assembly: GCA_033557465.1. NCBI lineage: Eukaryota > Metazoa > Chordata > Amphibia > Gymnophiona > Ichthyophiidae > Ichthyophis > Ichthyophis bannanicus. Next base: position 651,424,839 of record CM066033.1, on the reverse strand, counting down.
GCTTGGAGTTCCCCACTACTGGAAGAGGCTGTCGGTGACCTCCAGGAGGAGAGACCATTTGTGGTTTTGCAACTGTCTACTCAGTTTGTCCGGAAGGGTGTTTAGATCTCCCGGGAGATGGAGGCATGCAGCCTGCACTTGTTTTCCAAGGCCAGTGACCATATCGTCAGCGCCTCCTTGCAGAGGGAGCATGACCCAGTTCCTCCTTGCTTGTTGTTGTAAAACATAGCCACCTGGTTGTCCGTCTGGATGAGGACGGACGTTTCGCACAGGTGTGGTAGAAACGTCCAGAGAGCGTATCTGATGGCCCTCGGAGGTTGATGTGCAATTGTCTCTCCCGAGAAGACCAAGCTCCTTGGGTGCTGAACTGTAGGAGGTGAGCACCCCAACCAGTGTTGGATGTGTCCTTGGTGATAAGCACCTGGTGTTCGTGTTGGTGGATGTCCTTGCCTACCAAGAGGTTCATCGGTACCATCCACCAGTGTAGCTGTGCTCTGACTTGAGGAGTCATCGGGATGCGGGTGGAGAAGGGTTGAAAATGCTGGTTCCAGTGGGTGCGCAGATTCCATTGGAGCATGCACATCTTCAACCTCGCCACAAGGAGGACTGATATTGTGGCTGCCATGTGGCCTAGCAGGCTTAGTATGGACCGAGCTGAGGAACTCCCTGCTGCTTCTGAGTTGGACACCAGGGAGGTGATGGCAAGCAGTCTGCGGTCTGGGAGTTAGGCTTTCGAAACCCGGGAGTCAATTACCGCTCCTGTGAATTCCAGCCTCTGGGAAGGCGTATGGTGTGATTTTTCATAGTTGATGACAAAGCTCAAGGAGGAAATCAGGGTCGTGGTTCTCTGTAGGGACTCTTGCAGCTCCATCGGCTCTGGAGCTGTGAGGAGCCAGTCGTCCAGATAGGGAAAGATGGAAATGTTTTGCTTGCGGAGGTGTGCTGCTGCAACGGCCACACACTTTATGAAGACACGTGGTGCTGGCGACAGCCCAAAGGGAAGAACTCTGTATTGGTAGTGTTGTCCCAGCACGTGGAAGCAGAGGTACTTCCTGTGCGATTTCTGAATGCGAATGTGTGTGTAGGCTTCCTGTAAATCCAGGGATGCCATCCAGTCGCCGGCCTGAATCAGAGGCAGGATGGAGCTCAGAGAGTACATCTGGAACTTCTCTTTGGTGATAAATTTGTAGGTCTAAGATGGCGCGTACTCTGCACGACCTCTTGGGAATGAGGAAGTATCTGGAGTAGAATCCAGGGTTTATCTCGGTTGGTGCTACCTCCTCTATAGTGTGGGAGGTTAGCAGCTGCATCAGTTCTGTGGCCATGGCCAATTGCAGGTGGGGAGGAGTCTCACTGATCGGGTGGTTGCGCTGGCAAGGTGTTGTAAAAAAACGTATGCAGTATCCCTCTCGGATGACCCGTAGGACCCAGGAGTCTGGGGAGACCCTCCCCCATTCCTGTAGAAATCGCGTCAGGCGACCCCTGATCCGGGTGGGTGCCTGCAATTTGCTGTCAAAAGGAGGGGCCACCTTTGTTCGCTGGTGCATTGTTCTTCTTTGGCTTATGGTCCCTCTGGGACTGGCATTGGTCTTGTTCCTGGGACTTTGCCACTTTAGATTAGAAAAGTATCTCTTGTTGGAAGAGTAGTAAGGTTTCCGTTGGTAGTTGGCTTTCTGGGTGCCGATATGGCGTTCAAAGCCGTCCTCTGCCAAGGTTTGCATTGTAGTGCAGTGCTCCTTCATGTCGTTTACGGTCTTCGTAACTTTTTCTCCGAAGAACGACTCGCCCGTACAGGGTGCATCAGCAATTCTGTCGTGAGTGTCAATGCACAGGCCGGACGCTCTTAGCCATACCCACCGCCTGGCAGAGATTACCGTGCCTGCGGTTCTCACCATGTCAAAGGTGTCAAAAGCTGTGCTCACCAGATGTTTGTTGCATTCGGTCATATCCACGAGCACATTGGATATCAATGCCCGTGACTCCTAAGGGAGGGATCTCATGGCGTTTTTTATGCTTCTCATAGAGGTGTCCTGGAACTGGTGTGCATCCATCCTTGCGCTAAGCATGTCTCCTTGGAAGACCTTCTTGCCGATGTCATCGAAGAGCTTGTGGTCATGACCAGGTGGATTGTTGGCGTGAGTTGCGAGGACTTAATCCGCTTGAGAGCTGAGGACACCACGATGGATTGGTGTGCCAGTTGGGGTTTTGAGAACCCTGGTATAGGTTGTACTTGGTACTTAGATTCAAGTCTCCTGGAGAATGGGTGGCCAGAAGCAGGGGTCTGCCACATTCTTAAGTGGTAGTCTCGTAGCGTTTGGTGTATAGGCAGTGCGAACAAGGGTTTAGGAGTTGCGAGGTACTTCAGAACCTCTGGCACTGGTTCCCCCATGTCGTTGGGTGCCTTCAGAGCCAAAGTGATGGCTACTTTCCACAGGAACTTGGGGTACGTGAGGTCCTCCGGGGGGGGGGGATGGCCTTCCCGCTCTGAGGTGGTGTGCTTGTTGGACACAGAGCCCACAATGGTCGCTTCAATGTCCTGTTCCTCTCGGTGCTATCCGGGAATGGATTGTCTGGGGTGCGTGTGGAAGGCTGGGCGTGATCGGTGGCTGCGGATCAGGCGTGGAAGGCTGGGCATGATCCGGTAGGTCTCATGCCGGGGATCTGGATTTGGATCCGGTGGTTGAGATCGAAGAAGGCATCGAAGCTGTGGAAGCTGTGGGGGTGGTTTGCTGCACGAGTAGTGTAAGCAGCTTCAGAATGGCAGAGTCAGTGGCATGGCTGCAGGACCTGGTTTGGTGGCTGCTGGAGGAACTGGAAAAGTTATGGTGCATATTCTTGTGGCTTCTGTGGTGCCAGGAGTCGTGATGGTGCTTAGAGCTGCGTCCCCTGTGCCATGGTGATCTGGGGCTGGAAACGCTGCTGCCAGATGAGCTTCTGGCGGTTCTGCATCTCCTGATGCTGTCCTGATCCCTGCCGTGTCTCCTCCTGCTGCTGTTGCTGTCCCCACGAGTTTGGCTCCTACTCCATTTGTGTGCATGGCACTGGGGGGCAGTTTGGTCGTCTCTGCCAAGCGGGCTCACCGGGGTTGATTGGAGAGGAGGCGGAGTCTGGGCGGAGCTTGAATGTCCAGCATGATGGCGTCGAAGGGCTGCTTCATGGGCTGTTCCGGCTGTGACCAATGAGGCGGAAGTGGGCAGAGGTGTTGGACTTCCCAACGGTGCCATGGCTGGAGGCCACATGGCTGCATGGAGGGGAGACCGCTGGCCTGAGAGAAGCAGCGGCAAGCTCAGACGGGACTCGGTGAGAGTCACAGGTGTCCTTGGAAGCCATAACAGAGCCCACTGGTGGCACGGAGGAGGAAGCTTCAGCTGCGAGCCAGGGGATGGGGGCCCTGACAGGCACATCCTGAGCCGCAGCGGGTGAGGAGACCAGCAAAGCAGCAATGTTACTTGCATTAAAGGATTACCTGACCTCCAAACACGCATGTCCTCTTGATTTTCAGGCCCTTGGAGATATCCTACTGCAATGAGAGCAGTCTTCCACGTTGTGGTCGGGCCCCAAGCAGCGCAAGCAAATGTCTTGGGTATCTGTGCTGCTCATCTTTCTCTTGCAGTTTGGGCATTTTTTGCAGCGGGGTTTAGGCATTGCTGATCCTGAAGTAACTTGATTATAGAGGAGAGCAGGGTCCGTCTTGCTGGCAAAGCGGAAGGAAGAAGACCGGCTGGGCTAGGGGTAGGCTGGTGAGGTGGTCTACCTGGGCATGCTCAGAAAGTTTCACCTTTCTGAGCTCTGGAGAGCACTTACGTATCTATGGCGCTGCCCGGAGGACGTCACCAGGTGTGGCTGACGCAATCCTGCTAGTTTATGGAGAATTACAATTAACGAATTGTAAAAAAGCCGGCCCCACCCTCTTTCCAGTGGAACCTATCACCTGGGGTCTGCACAGGAGAACTGGCAGCAATATTATTATTTTGCTGATGCTGGAGTGGGTAGCGTTGTAGCATGCGGTTCTCATCTGCAAAAGATAGGAAGTGATATATTTCACTTTGTTAAAGAAAAGGATAATTATGTTAGCCAATCGATCATTAATGTCAAATTATGTGTGGCTATATATGGCGCTTACATGAAATATTTACATATAAACTTCTTCCTTAGCCCCTCTGACAAAATAGCCAGTAACGCTGCAGCAGGTCAGGGATCAGAGCCGGCAGAGTTCTCCCACGCTACAGGGATCCCATATTTCCCGGCGCGTTTTTTTCGTTATACAGTACAGAATTCAATAATGGGAGGACGCAATTAAACATTTCCACCTACTTGGTTTGGCAGTCTGGAAATCCATGCTAACCCTAATGAAGCAGGCCGTGTTCTCATCCAAACCGGTTTAGCCATTGCAGAGGAAAGTGCCCTCGTGGTCCTGAATTTTAAAACATTACCTAAGTGCCTCTCCCTTACTGTTTCAATTAAAAAATGTGCTACAATTTACAAGCCACAAACATTTTTTGTTTCAACATAGATTATGAATAATACGGCAAATCCCGCCCAATTTAAAGACAATACTCAATAGAAACAAAAGGTTAAAGATGTAACACTGCAGTTAGATGTGCAGCACCCCACCCCATCAGCAGTCTTTCGACTGCTGCAGTACTAAGTGTAATTTGCAGACGGTCCTCTCCATTCCTCCAATCCCATGTAGCCCTGGGCTATTAGTATAATTTATTCCTCAGAGGTCCCGCCTCCTCCTTTATAAAAATCATTCCCGAGCCGTAGTTCCGTAGTCTGTTACTTACATCGACTCTTTGCTGTCTGATAAAGTAACGGTACTTTTATTGTCTCCCCCCCCCCCTCTTTTTCTTCAAATTGTATTAGTTTATAGCAGCCATAATGGTAAGTCTGTGTTTTTTTTTTTATTTGCGTAAATTAACTAGGTATAGGTACTAGGGGGGGGGGGTTGTAGTTTGGGAGATAGCCCTTGCGTGGGCATATTTTAGTTAGTAAACGAAACTAGGGTTGAGGTAATAAGTAAAAAACTTGTTGAAGTACGTAGTAAGTCACTGAAAAGATGCGATGGAAGAAAATGAGAGGTTTAATTTTATTTGCGCGTCTGATGCTTGTTAAATCTCGATCAAGGTAGAGTCGACAAAAACGCGCACTTGTTCTTTTTATCAGGTCTTGGCTCTGATGTACGAGTAAGTGAGAGGGCGGCGGGAGTTTCCGGCTTCACATGGTGAGGACGGAGTTCTGTCTATGAAGTACGCTCCCGCGCGCCGCCTTGGCTGTCTCGCGCCTGCATAGGCGGATGCGCGCGCTCACTCGCGGCAGATGCAGAAAAACTTAATGTTAGTACCGAGATGCTCGTTCTTGGTACTTCCTCTGGGGTGTGGTGCGAAGCAAACGTCTATTGACGAGTAATCTTTTTTTCCGCGCCATACGTTAGGCGGTAGTCATTTCACGTCTTACCCCAAGAAAATGCTCTTGAAGAGGTTGAGTTATTGTCTTTTTATTCCTTGAGATGACTCATTTGCCATAGCTCACGGTGAAGTAAAAGTCCAGCTTTGTTTTTTAGACAAAGAAGATAGTCTTCTCTTACTGCCTCAAGAAATTAGACCGTCAGTAGTACTTGTAAAAAAAAATGCAATGTGTCTTCTAGTCAGTCCTGGCGACCCAGAAGCTCCTGGGTTTTTTTTGCCAGTGTCACCGGAAGTAGATTGCCAGGCCTTTCTTCCGAGGCAATGGAGGGTTAAGTGACTTGCTCAAGGCCACAAGGAGTGCTAGTGGGAATCAAACCCTGGTTGCTTGGTTACCAAACCAGTGTTCCATTGGAGCATGCACGCCTCCACTCCTGTAGTTGTAATTTGAGCCTTTTTGGTTGTACTTTGGTAGAAATTGCCTTGTTCCCAGAATGCTTATACTGATGATCTTATATTAAATTATAACTTGAACGCTACCTCCCTACTAGGAAGCAACTCAAGCGGTACCCTTTTGGGTTTGGAGCACGCTTTCACCATTGTGAGAAATGGCTCCAGTGTCTTATGTAAAGTAAAAAAAAAAAAAAAAAAAAAAAAGCCAGAGACTCATTTATGAATTAAAACACCTTGTGTTTAGTGGCTCCGTTGACTAAACCCCTAACTGCGTTTCAATAGGGAATCGTAGTAGAAACTATTGGGTTGAAAAATACTTGGCACCTGTGGCCTAGGAGAGAACGGATACTACAAGTTCCCGAAGAGAATTGGTATGACTGGGTAGTTAATCTAAACCCTTGATGTAACAAAATCCTTTGATTTTGAGAGTTACAAAGTAATTGACGAAATATAGTATTGCAGGATGATTCTGCAGAAGTTTTGGCATTCTTCAATTCCATTGTTGGCTCTTATGAATAGCTGACATGTGCTTTGGTGCCATCTGTCACAGGGTGGGGCTGGTCAAAATGGGAAAGGGAGTTGTGTACAATTTCAGAATGAGTGTACTGTGCAGAAAAACTTGATAGGTGTTGTGTTGGCCCTAGTATATATCCAATTCACACTGGTAGATTCTTCTACAGAAGCTTGTATTTGTGTAGGAGTAAGATTAAGCTGCTCAAATTGTAGGCTGTATGCAGTCCAAGTGACTGCAGCAGATAGTGGCAAAATCTACAATGTGCCATTCAGGGATTGAGTAGCTCAATGCAATTACTACTTGCTTTAGCAGAGTATTCATTTTCTAGGCAGATGTATTGGACAATTTTTTTTTTTTTTTTTTTTTTTTCCCACCACAAAGGCTCTTATCCTCTAAGAAGCATTACAAGACACCTTTCACTGGTGGATATGAATGTTTTAATAGGAATATTAAGTCCTCTCAGTTTGCAGCATAATTGTGCATATCTTGGGGTGACTTTAATATCATGAATGGAGTTTCTAGCTCGCTCCATAGACAAGGACAATGTTATCAGTTAAAAACCTGTAGCGGGCATGACATCCCTTTTTAATACTGTGCCTGTTAAACTTAGATTCATTTACAATGGCTGTGAGTAGGCTGAAAATGGCTATTCAAGATGGTTATAAGTGGAAGTTTAAATTCATTTCTTATGGATATACACAATCCATGGGCAAACTTACTAAAAGTTGAGTACTACTGAAATTAGCATTCATTGATGTGCTTTCATACTATCATTGACTTTGTTCATAAACCAGTTTTCCTCCTTTTATTTTGTTCTGTAGCGTGAGTGCATTTCTATCCACGTTGGCCAGGCTGGTGTCCAGATAGGCAATGCCTGTTGGGAGCTCTACTGCTTGGAACATGGGATCCAGCCTGATGGTCAGATGCCTAGTGACAAGACCATTGGAGGAGGAGATGACTCTTTCAACACATTCTTCAGTGAGACTGGAGCAGGCAAACATGTGCCCCGAGCTGTGTTTGTAGACCTGGAACCAACTGTCATTGGTGAGTAAAACAAGTCAGTATTTGGCAAATTCTGCTTAGTCTTTCACTTTACTGTGGTAAAGTGGCCCTTTTATCTTTTTTTTCCTTTTTAGATGAGGTGCGCACTGGAACCTATCGCCAGCTGTTCCATCCTGAGCAACTCATCACTGGCAAGGAAGATGCTGCAAATAACTATGCCCGTGGGCACTATACTATTGGCAAGGAAATCATTGACCTGGTCCTGGATAGGATTCGCAAACTGGTAAATAGATTTTAATTTGTAGTAATAAAAGCTCAGGAGGAAAAGATTAGCTATTTGTTCAATATATATAACCCCAAGAAGTGAAAACTGATTATATGAAAAATACTGATGGTCACTGGGTTTTTTGTTACAGGCTGACCAGTGCACGGGTCTTCAGGGCTTCCTTGTCTTCCATAGCTTTGGTGGTGGCACTGGCTCTGGTTTCACCTCTTTGCTGATGGAGCGTTTGTCGGTTGACTATGGCAAGAAATCAAAGCTGGAGTTCTCCATCTATCCAGCTCCTCAGGTCTCCACAGCTGTAGTTGAGCCCTACAACGCAATCTTGACCACCCACACCACCCTGGAGCACTCAGACTGTGCCTTCATGGTAGATAATGAAGCAATTTATGACATTTGCCGCAGGAACCTTGACATTGAACGTCCTACTTACACTAACCTAAATCGTCTTATTAGTCAGATTGTATCCTCCATCACAGCTTCCCTCAGGTTTGATGGTGCACTGAATGTAGATCTGACAGAGTTCCAAACCAACTTGGTTCCTTATCCCCGTATCCATTTCCCTCTAGCCACTTATGCTCCAGTAATTTCTGCAGAGAAAGCCTACCATGAACAGCTTTCTGTAGCAGAGATCACCAATGCTTGCTTTGAACCAGCCAACCAGATGGTGAAATGTGACCCACGTCATGGCAAATACATGGCTTGCTGCCTGTTGTACCGTGGAGATGTGGTACCCAAAGATGTCAATGCTGCTATTGCTACAATCAAGACAAAACGTAGCATCCAGTTTGTGGACTGGTGCCCAACTGGATTTAAAGTTGGTATAAACTACCAGCCCCCTACTGTGGTGCCTGGAGGTGACTTAGCTAAGGTACAGCGTGCTGTGTGTATGCTGAGTAACACTACAGCCATTGCTGAGGCATGGGCTCGTCTGGATCACAAGTTTGATCTGATGTATGCCAAGCGTGCCTTTGTGCACTGGTATGTGGGGGAGGGTATGGAGGAAGGAGAGTTCTCTGAGGCTCGTGAAGATATGGCTGCCTTAGAAAAAGATTATGAGGAAGTGGGTGTAGATTCTGTTGAAGGAGAGGGAGAAGAGGAAGGGGAAGAATATTAAGAACTTAACCTATCCCATTTAAGTTACTGCTGCATGTCCTCTATCAAGTTATTGCTTTAAGTGTCTCTTTCAAACTGGATTTGTCAGATGGTACCAAGCTAGCATGAAGGATACTTAGCAACACTGTTGGCATTTTGTTACTTTTGCAGTCTCATGTTGCTGTTGATCATGTCCATAAAATAAAAGACTTAGAAACAATAGGTTTGTGTTTAATTGCTTGTACTGCTGCAGGACATAATTGTGGTGGTCTCTTGCAAAACACTTTTTGACCAGGCCTCCACAAAGTGTGTGGACTTAGGAGCCAGTACTTGTGACTTCCTGGAGGTGTCCCCCACCCCATCCAAAACTCTTGCTGCAGGTTGCAATTCCTTCCCTGCCTGAGATGAGATCCTGTAGGTAGCCAAGACATAAGTGGATGTGTACAATGCTGCGGTCCTGTTTGCAATCACAACCCCAAAGGAAATGTCTTACCAGGGGTGATTCGATCCCTGTACCCTTCCCCCCTCCTGGTCAATCAATGGGCATCTGATCTGTGGCCTTTAGTACTAGTCAGGGTTTTTTTTTTTTAAAGTATCTTACAAAATTCCTTAACAGCATGAGAACCAGTATAGTTAATATGGTAGAAAATAGCAGATGCTGTAACACCCCCCCCCCCCCTCTCCCCTGCCCTGTCAAGGTAGATGCAGTAAGAAGTTTTGACTGGGTTTGTGTCTTGCGTTGAATAGCTCTATATAAATTTTATAGATTTAGCCTTTTTATCTGGTTAGTAGCACCTGCTAACTGATAAAACTGCCAGATTTTCAGCATCTGTATATCATAAAGCATGTCACTTCAGGGTAGTTTTTCGAAGATGAGCAGGGGGGATGCAGACATACTCAAAGGTGAAGGTCTGAGCCCTGTACTGGATCTTCCAGGGCTCAGAGGCTTAATTATCTCACTGAGCATGTGTGCTTGCTTCCTGTCTGTGCATGGAGAATTTGGGGGGGGGGGGGTTGTTTAACTTCCCACATAGCAGCCTACACAGGTCTGCTGTACTCCAGGTTGTGTGTCTGGTTGTTTTTGCTTGTATCTATTTTTTTTTTCTTGTAATGTTTGCTGTTTATTACCAGCTTTTCCCTCCAGTGGCTCTCTTCAGGTTCAAAACTAAACTTCAAAAACAAGTCCCATGGCTCCATTCCCATTTGCCCACCACAGGCGTGATGGGAGTGGCTAAAATGCAGCCTTGGTTTTTACAATCTCTAGTTCTGGCTGCAGATACCCGCCCCCCCCCCCCTCTCAATTAATCCTGGCTTTGGGTGGAACCTCTCCCCCTCCAGAATAGGTTCCTGTGGCTTCTTTCTCTGATCATTTGGGGGCTATGCCTATCCCAGAGGTTCCCAACTCAAGTCCTGGATGGCCAATCACCATGCCGGTTTACAGGCTGTCCCTAATGGCATATGCATGAGATACATTTAAATACAATGGGGGCAGTGCCTGCAAATGCATATTTATTAGGGACAGCCTGAAAACCTAAATGGTGGTTGGCCCTCCAAGAATAGAGTTGGGAACCTCTGCCCTACAGTTTGCCAAATCTTAAGACTAAACACCAGCCTCTGTCTTTGACACTGGATAGTCCTCTTTTTACCTCCTGCAAAGGTTTCTTCAGGATCGTTTTGCAAGCTGCTGCCTCTTCTCCTCCTCCCTCCCCCCCCCCCCCCATTTATTCTTCAAGCCATGTTCTACTGTTTCTTTTCGATCCCCAAATACCTCCAACACAGGAGTTCCTAGGCTCCCCTCCATTTATTGACTGGCACAAGCTATTGACCGTTGAAGACATTTTGATCCCTACTGTCTTATGCTTGGGAACCCTGCAAGTCTTACATGAAGGACCCTCCCATTCTGCTTTCCCCAGACCAGGACCTCCAGGATGAACTGCCTGAGGACCTTTCCTACCCAAAGTTTGTCAAACTCTCCTGGGCTTTTGCTCTTAAGTGGGACTTTTACTCATCCTGAAAGCTGGCAGTACTCTTAAGGAAATCCCAGCACCCCTGGTACCCCAGCCCCTTTTCCTCCATTTGGAAGACCCTGTCTTTAGGCAATGTTGCATCATAGTACATTGATCTTAAATACAAGGCCCTGCCTGTATTGGGCTTCTATCATCTTCTGCTCCCTCATAAGTACAGCCTCAGACAACTGACTGAAGTCCAAAAGCACCAAGCCACTAGCACAGCTGCCTCCAGGGAAGAAGCAGTGCAGCCTCGATGTCATAGGGCATAATGTGCATCCTAGCTCACCTACTGCATATTCTGCACTATCATCAGGATCTCCTTCATCTGGATGACTCCACCTTGGCAGACCCAGTTTTGTTAGTGATTCATGAAAGTCTGTAGCTATCAATTATCCAAGCCATCTCCTGCATAAATAGTCCTGGCTGTGGATCTCATAAGGACCACATAGCTCTGTGTGTCTGGTCTTCAAGAGGATATTTATGACCACCTGGCTGATGCCTGTGACAGGGTGACAGCTTCTTTGGATCCAAAATCCAGGAAGTTGTCTCTGAGGCTAAGGACCACTCTACTACCATCTGTGAGAGCTCTCTGTCATCAGCAGAGGCATCATCCTCTTACTGCCTTATTGGCATCCTTTCCACTATCAATACTTTTCATCAATTCTATCTGCGGTGTTGCTACCAGCCCTACCCCCAGCAGCCCCCTCTGTGCTCCCAGGGCCCAATCACCTCCTCAGGTCATGCCCCAGGGAGAAAACGCCAAGCATTTCTGCAGACTACCCTTACCAAACCTTCCCTGTTTTTTGACTGACTACCTGCCAGGGAAAGGGGGGGGGGAGGGGAAGGAAGGGATGCATCCAACACTTTGCAGAGGCATGGCAGTCCATTACTGTATGTTTCCATTATCTTCCAATAACCAGTTGGTAGTATAATTAACAAGTGTTAACGTGGTTATCTATCACAGAATCAATCGATGCAAATAATGTTGGGTACTGTGATTTTGCTATAGAAGCTTTTCATGTATTAAATTGAACTTTTGGCTAGTGAGGTCTCAGATACCATAGGCTGCCACTGTTTCATGAAGCTTCAGTGGACTGATGCCCAAAATACATCAATGACCTCTATCTTAAACATTTAGCCATATACGTTCCTTCAAAACGATTTGTAATGAAATTCACCGATCCTCCTACCTACTGCTCCAGCCTGGTTCAATAGAGCTTTGTCAATGGTATGCTTTGCTACAAAAACGCCACGCATGCGGACTAGTGATATAGTCTTCCGTAATTACTAGTGCTTGAGCAGGTGTTGCCATTTTGGTATGCACAAAGGGTGAATGAGTATATCAAAGAAGATGTCCTCATGTGCACAATTCCCATTCAATTCTGGAATTCAGTCCTCGGGGTGTTATGGAATCAAGGTTGTGAATCCAGCGTTGTTCACGATATAATAGCGTCTCATCTATTGATTTCCCCCGATTTGGAAAAAGAACTTGTTCAATAACAAAACACCGTAGTTCTGAAAAAGCATGTTGTGAATTTAAACAGTGATCAACAATCGGGGCTTCCCGTCTTTGGCATTTTAACTTGCTTCTGTGCTTGTTGATTCTCACGTGTAGGGAGCGGATAGTTTTCCCGATATAAAGAAGATCACAGGGGCAGCGAAGTGCATAGATGACTTGTACTGATTTACAGTTCGTATTACTTCGTAAACGATAAGTATTATGATATTGAAAATCCTGTAATTCCAAAGTGATCGAACAGATGTTACAAGTCCCACAGCGTGTATGACCTACACTGGTAGAGGGAATGGAAACTGAAAGGGGGCGTAAAACTGCTGGACTAAGTAGTTCTTTGAAATTTTTTTGCCTCTGCCATACACACCTCACTGTGTAAGCTGCTAATTCTGGAATGCCTTGTAAAACATTGGCATGCCGTTTTATGCTACGTTGTAAACCATAGCTATATGGTGAAAATGCTGTGATTAAGTTGACGTGTGTCGGAGGTATGACGTTTCTTGTGGTGGGGGGATTGATAAGTAAATCTCGGTTAAGAAACTTTGCTCGTGTATATGCTTGGTGTACTATTTTAGAGGGATATCCTCTTTGCAAAAAATTAACGCGTAAAGTGGAAGATTGTCTTTTGAACTCACGTACATCAGTGCAGTTTCTGCGGTATCTGATAAATTGTGACACCGGCAGGCTGTTCTTTATCAGATACCGCAGAAACTGCACTGATGTACGTGAGTTCAAAAGACAATCTTCCACTTTACGCGTTAATTTTTTGCAAAGAGGATATCCCTCTAAAATAGTACACCAAGCATATACACGAGCAAAGTTTCTTAACCGAGATTTACTTATCAATCCCCCCACCACAAGAAACGTCATACCTCCGACACACGTCAACTTAATCACAGCATTTTCACCATATAGCTATGGTTTACAACATAGCATAAAACGGCATGCCAATGTTTTACAAGGCATTCCAGAATTAGCAGCTTACACAGTGAGGTGTGTATGGCAGAGGCAAAAACATTTCAAAGAATTACTTAGTCCAGCAGTTTTATGCCCCCTTTCAGTTTCCATTCCCTCTACCAGTGTAGGTCATACACGCTGTGGGACTTGTAACATCTGTTCGATCACTTAAGTATTATGATATTGAAAATCCTGTAATTCCAATCGTTTACGAAGTAATACGAACTGTAAATCAGTACAAGTCATCTATGCACTTCGCTGTCCCTGTGATCTTCTTTATATCGGGAAAACTATCCGCTCCCTACACGTGAGAATCAACGAGCACAGAAGCAAGTTAAAATGCCAAAGACGGGAAGCCCCGATTGTTGATCACTGTTTAAATTCACAACATGCTTTTTCAGAACTACGCTGTTTTGTTATTGAACAAGTTCTTTTTCCAAATCGGGGGAAATCAATAGATGAGACGCTATTATATCGTGAACAACGCTGGATTCACAACCTTGATTCCATAACACCCCGAGGACTGAATTCCAGAATTGAATGGGAATTGTGCACATGAGGACATCTTCTTTGATATACTCATTCACCCTTTGTGCATACCAAAATGGCAACACCTGCTCAAGCACTAGTAATTACGGAAGACTATATCACTAGTCCGCATGCGTGGCGTTTTTGTAGCAAAGCATACCATTGACAAAGCTCTATTGAACCAGGCTGGAGCAGTAGGTAGGAGGATCGGTGAATTTCATTACAAATCGTTTTGAAGGAACGTATATGGCTAAATGTTTAAGATAGAGGTAATTGATGTATTTTGGGCATCAGTCCACTGAAGCTTCATGAAACAGTGGCAGCCTATGGTATCTGAGACCTCACTAGCCAAAAGTTCAATTTAATACATGAAAAGCTTCTATAGCAAAATCCACAGTACCCAACATTATTTGAGTCCATTACTGTAGACAGCTGGGTCCTTGCCATTGTGCAGTCGGGGTACTGGCTTCTCTTCACTGTACACACACTCCCTCTGCTCCTGGCCACCTTTTGGCTGACCCATGAGGCAACATATCCCCCCAGCTGACACTTGAGAACTGCTCCTCAACGATGCTATCAAGCTTGTCCTGCTTTCCAAAGAATCAGGAATTTGTACTCTTGCTTCTAATTCCCAAAAAAATCCAGGGGACTTTGCCTGATCCTATATCTCTTGTCTCCTCAATCTTTTTATCAAGTGGGAAAAGTTTAAAGATACACCCTGAGTGCACTCCTTCCCTTACTCTGTCCTCTGGATCAGCTTGCTTCTCTGGATCTGAAAGATGCCTATACCCATAGCCCCATTCATCCTCATCACTGGAAATGCCTTAGCTTTACCATCTTTGACCACTACTATTTGTACAGAGTCCTTCTTTTTGGTCTGTCTTCTGCCTTCATAAAACGTTGTGATGATACTGGCCCACCTTTGATGTCAGGGCCACTGTATTTACTCTTACCTAGATGACTAACTCATTTTGGATGTTTACTGTGGTGTCGCAGCTTGAGCTGTGCATGATCCTACAGACCCTAGGCTTTGTCTTAAACATAAAAATCTGAGCCCATCCCTCAGCAACATTTGGATTTCATTGCAGCGTACCTAGACCCTGCAGTGACCTCATGTTTTTGTCATTCTTCAGCAACACCCTTGCCGTATGCTGCTCAGTGCTAGCATATGTACCACCATTTAAAGATCTTCAGATGACTTGAGCCACTCCTCAGCCAAGAACACTTCGGTACAGTATGTCAGGCAGTCATCACCCCCATACTGGACTATGGAAATTCACTACACTTCAGTTGGTTCAGAACACTGCAGCATTCATAACACAGGTACACTAAAAAAATTTTTTTTTAAACTGCCTCTAATGTTTCGATTTTTATGTTTTTTGGTGCGCTGAATCCAAATCTGGTAACCAATTTGCTCCATCACGTACAGATTTTTTGCTACATTGGGTTAGCAGTTTGAGGTGAATGTTTCAGATTGAGTGCGATTGAGATAAAAGTTTCTTGGATGAATTCTTTATACTAATTGTTTAGTAGTTATTCAAATAAGAACAAAGAAAATTGTAACAAGGCAGGACATAAGAATAGAGTAATGTCAACAAAACACACTGTGATGGTAGCAAAATTGTCTGCACTTAAAACAGCCACATACATGTGCACAAACATTGAGCATATAAGAGCGAGGTTAGACACAAAGCAAAGCAAAGAAATGTGCAAAAAATGTTGTACAGGTATGTATGTAAGAATAGAAAACGCAAACCGCACCATTGCAATACATGAAGACAAACACCCGATGGTGTGAAAATAAAATTCTAATAAATGAGATCCGACACTGTGGTAATAACTAGCAAATTTTTATTTCAAAGTTTAGTAAAAACACGATATTTGTGTAAACAGTTTAGATTTTAAAGTCATTCTTGGGTCAATCAATCTCCTGGTGGGCCCGTTTCTTCTTCCTCCGAATGCTTCTCTTGGTGCGCTGCTTGGCGTATTTTTCATCTGGGGTTTCCCGCAGCAGCAACCAGCAGAAATCAGCCATCATAGTGGTGGTCCATCTTCCTTGGTACCTTCTCTCTGCGTCCTTGATGTCCTGGTGAAACCTTTCACCTTGTTCTTCACTGTATGCCCCCAAGTTTTCAGGAAAGTAGTTCACATGGGAGTGCAAGAAATGGACTTTCAGGCTCATGTTACAGCCTTGTTCTTTGAAGGCATTGAGCATCCTGGCAACAATATCCTTAATAGTTCTCATCCCGCCTGTTCCCCAAGAATTTGAGAACAACATCCTTGAAGGAATCCCAGGCTTCTTTTTCCTTCTCAGACATCGTTTCAGCGAATGCTCCATCTGAAATGAGTTTCCTTATATCAGGGCCAACAAACACTCCTTCCTTTAGCTTTGCTTCAAAAAGTTGGGGGAACTTTGAGCAAAGGTACCGAAAGCACTCACCATCTTTTGGAAGGGACTTGATGAATTGCTTAATGAGACCCAACTTAATGTGGAGAGGTGGTAATAGAATTTTATCACAAGGTACCAAGCTCTCATGAAGAACATTTTTCTCACCGGGTCTCAAATACTCCTGAATTGGCCAGTCTTTTTTCCCCCAGTGTAGGTCGCGGGCCCGGCTATCCCCCAAGCAAAGGAAGCAGGGATATTTGGTGAAACCGGATTGCTGCCCTAATAGCATGGATAGAATTTTAAAGTCTCCACAAATCATCCACTTATGCTCATCATAACGAATCTTCTGAATAATCAGGGCCAAATTCTCGTATTTTTCTTGGAGAATAACAGAGTGAGCAATAGGAACTGAAGCGAATGTGTTGCCATTATGAATCTTGTTCCTTCTGTTCGGGTACTTTGACGGGCATTCTTTGGATGGACACTCGCAGTAACAGCTCTTATTACACTCGGTGGCATACTGACTGCAACACGGACTATGTCGTCTACTTGATCGTTTGCCCGTGTCAATTGCCCTATGTGGGTAGGACCTCACGGCCCTTTAAACAACGACTGACAGAACATGCTTCTCGAATTCGTACTCATTCAATGACAGCTCCTCTGGTCGGGCATTGTCTCGAGTGCTCTCATACATTTGGGGACCTCCGTTGGCGAGTTCTGGATCATGTATCTTTGGATCCGTGTGGTGGAGATCGGATCCAACGTTTGCAGAATTTGGAGCAGAAATGGATATTTCGACTGAATTCAGTAGCTCCCCATGGACTTAACCAACAGATTGATTGGTACACTATTAGCTAAACCTTGGGATATGTGACGGTATGAGTATTCCTTCTTACATTGAAATCTGTCAATCACTTATTAACCTATCCCATCTGGAGGTGGAACCTGTTTGGTGGCTTCACCTCCTCGATTGGGTTGGTTCCTCCCTGGCCTATCACAATTGGGGGGGCGTGTCCTTCCCTGTGATCTCTCAATGGCAAGTCGGATATAAAAACCACTTATACAGCTAGGCATCATGGGCTGACGTTCCTTTCTTAATTCAGAGGTCTGACCTGAAGCAGGGGGTGGATGTGTGTACCCCCGAAACGTGGCACGTCGTAGCGACATGACCTACTGAACCGGCATCGAATTTTCGCTGCTTACAACGTCCATGCAGCCTGTTCGTCTGTTTATCAAGCTAAGTACCAACCATCATTGAATGGGAGCTGTTTTAAATTTATTCTATAAATTGATTAAAAAGGACGGGCCACTGTGGTAACAGGTATTGATCCTGTTTACTGTGCTGGCCAATCCAACAAAAAAAGTTATTTGTGGTTTGACATTTAGCTGGGTTTTTTATGGATTCCTGAAGCCATTATGAAGAAGAACACCTTTTATGCTGTCTTTTGACGAATCAATGAACAGCCGCCATTCAGCAGGATCATACTTGAGTTTAAACTTTTCCATCACTCCGTATATATCGTTGCAAAATACCAAATCTTCCTCTTTGCTGAAATACTTCAAAAATTGTGTCTCGCGGTTGCGGTACCAATAAAAAGTTGTTCCTGGTGACAATAGATTTTTCTGTTTAAGGCGAGAACCTAGCAGTTGGGCAGCATCTTTTGGGAGTCCTGAATCCCGGACAAAATCATTCAATTCAGCTTGAGAGAAAAGTTCAGGTTTCGGATCTGGTTCAGTTTTAAACTCGGAAGTACTGGACTCATCGGGAAAAGCCATCTGATGAGTCTCATCATGATCAGAACCGTCCACACAAATATGATCCAAAGATTTTGGTAGTTCAGGCACAGGTACTTCGTTGCTATGAGGCATATGCCTAATTGCTAAGGGAAGGTTGGGGTAACTTATTACGTTCTTATTTTTTAAGTTGTATCCCTTCACAATGCAAGAGCAAAAATAGCAGTCACTGCTGTGGTCTCTTTGTTCACGCACGCCACATCATAGGTATTCCGAAACGAAATGCTTGTTTTTTACCTTTCATCCATAAGCGTAGATCTTCCTCACATGTCTTGCACACTTTGTGAGGAGCCCACGGTTTGTCTTGATCGCCTAACTTCAAACCGAAATAGGCAAAATATACTTTTTTAATAAATGCAGAAATGTTCCTCTGCCGCTTTTTCACGGTATATTCCCCACAAATAAAACAAAAACTGTCCGGAGAGTTGACGCAACCTCTGGCTCTGTGAGCCATCACAAATACACAGCACTTCAAACTACAACTGTAGTGAACCACTTCGGAATAAAGCTGGATTACGACTGAGCAAACAAAAGGTAATAATGAACTTGCAAGAAACTGAAATTTGACAGGAACGTTCATGTCGCAACCACCGTGTTTGAGCGAACGAGGCGAGGCAAACAGGAAAGAACATGCGCCAGCGCGAGTACTGGATTTAGCCCCCCGCCTCCCAATTGTCCTGTTAATGTATAAAATGAATACAAAACACTCTAAAATATCATGAGGGAGTGTTTCTAGTTAGTTAACCATTACAACCTCTATTTTGGGCCAAGAAAATAAACTGCAGTCGGCTAAAAAGAAATTATGTGAACATTCCTTATTTGGGTAAGAAATCTAATTTTGCAAGAAAACGTGACGTGATGGAACATTTTGGCTATTTTTCCTGGATTCAGCACCCCAAAATCTATAGGAATCAGTTGCAAAACTGGAGGCAGTTTTTTGGTAGTGTACCTGTGTAATCATAGGCATGTCCAAATGCGAACACATAACTCCAGTATTCCAACAGCTGCACTGGCTACCCATAATGGCATGGGCAAAATTCAAGGCAATACTAATCATCTTCAAGACCGTACACCACTGCTCAGCAGAAATTCTACAGACCACAATAACCAAAGACACAAGCAGCAGACCCAGGTGAACCCAAGGCACCAACAGACTCCTCACCCCGGTCGGATACCACCAAATGAAGCAATCAACTTCTAGAAGAGCCTTTTCACACTCTTCTCTGGACCTATGGAACTTGCTCCCTGAGGAGCTAAGACCACAAAAGGACTTCTGCAAATCCCACCTATTCATGGCCTCATATGAACAAGAACCTTAACTCCCAATCCATGCAGCCTTGCTGATGCTGATACAGCCACCATCCACCAACATTTCAGCCTTGGGACTCAACCACTGGAGATATATGTATGGTCTTGTCACCTATGTTTACTGTAGACCCCTCCTTATATCCCTTACGACTTTGATTGAAGGATAAGGTGGTATACAAAAAAGGCTAAAATAAGTGCTCCTGTATCTACTGCAGCAGTGTATGTAGTCCTCTTTCCTGGTTAAGCATGCGCTCCTTGCATCTCACTCATCTGGTGCCAGTGCTTGCAGCCTTTTCAGACCAGGATATCTCTTGAAGGTCTGCAAAGGATCTTCTAGGCAGCCTCCGGTGGTTGACCTTTCCTCCAACCTTTTTTGTGGGATGTTCTTTCAGCTGCTACGTGACATTGTTATGACAACTGTTTTATTTCATTTTAAGATTTAATATGCTGCTTATTGTGGGTAGAGCACAGTGGTTTACAATAGAATATAATAAAAACTGAAGCAGAAAATGAAAAGAATGCCAGTAGGTATAGGACAGATGTGGAAATGAGACATGGAAGGGCTGGAGGAGGAGGGAGCCCCGTCTGCTCAGCCTTTCCATATAAGGTATGTGGTCCCATCAAGCACTTTCTTTGCATATCAGTCTCTGAGGAATCTATTATGCCCTCATGGTTTTCACTTATTGGGTGCGCCACAAGATTGTCCTCATCTGCGCCAATAATCAAGTCTTCATGTTTTATATCAACAAACAAGGTGGTACAGGTTCCCGTTGGTGGCGATGAAGCTGTATCACTATATACTTATGTCCTTTCTATAAACTTCAAAAGTTAAAATAAACAAAACATGCTTAAATATATAAAATCATACAGGAATAAATAAAATCAAAATGGTATACCCTTGTTTTAAAAAAATAAATGAAAACTGATGCACAAAATCAATGGTGTAAAAGGGCAGTCGTTTACATATAAGAACAACTGGAAAGATAGTGCACTTTTGATGCTTTCTAGAGTGCCATTTGTTGTTATATGTAAATGACTGACTGTCCTTTTATACCATTGATTCCATGCATCAGTTTTCATTTATTTTTTTAAAACAGAAAAAAATCAAAACATATCTTTGTGTGTTTATTCCTGTATGACTTTGTATATTCAAGTATGTTTACTTATTGTTTGCTTTTTTATTAGTTTTAACTTTTGAGGTTTGTACCCCCTGAGGAGGGCCTAGTTGGGGGAAACGCGTTGGGGTTCCAATAAAGTCTGTTTGACTACCCTTTATTGCACCTGCTCCGTTTGTTTCTTCTATTGCCCTGGGGGTGCACCTTTGCTCCCTGTTGGACTACCAGTGCTCTGTGGGTCATTTTTTCTCCTACTGCCTCCATCTTTCCCATTCAGGACTATAGACTAATTTGGTTCATTTTTCATCTCTCAGCCATAGCTGCCTTATTTTATTTTATTTATTTAACAGTTCTTCTATACCGCTCTATTTTAGATCAGAGCGGTTTACATTTAACATCAACTATACAACACAGGCACTTTGAGTTGTATTTACAATAAACAGGGAGATCAACTTGGAAATAACTGGGGGGAAAC
Source organism: Ichthyophis bannanicus (assembly GCA_033557465.1). Lineage (NCBI taxonomy): Eukaryota > Metazoa > Chordata > Amphibia > Gymnophiona > Ichthyophiidae > Ichthyophis > Ichthyophis bannanicus. The sequence goes on along the minus strand of CM066033.1, from coordinate 651,404,002 downwards.
TATGTATATTGTGTAATTATTAACATTGTATTACACTGGTACCTGATTTCAGGAAGAACATATCTACATCTTATTTACACTGGGAGTCTGAATTCTAGTTCAGAGGGTACTTCTTAGAGATCGGTTGGTTATCCTTTTTCATGCTGAGTCTGCTTGTTTAGTTGGGGTGAGTGATTGTCTGAGGGGCAATAAGTATGCTTACTAAGGCTGGATTCAGGGTAGTATGTGGTGAACAGGTGCTGCTTTAATGCCTTCCTGAATTGGGTTAGGTGAGTGATGTTTCGAATAGAGGTGGGGAGAGCATTCCATGCTCTGGGAGCATAGATTGTAAAGGCCCTATTTGTTGTTGCTTTTGTGCATGTCGTCATTACTTTTGGGACCTCTAGGGTGTTTTGCATCATGGGTCTTCTGCTTCTGTTCGGTGGTACCTTATGTATCATCTTGCTGATAGTTGTGGGGGTCAAAGTGTTTAAGGCTTTAAAGGTTAAGGTTAGAACTTTATGCAGGGTTCTTGCTTGAACCGGTAACCAATGGAGGTTCATCAGTACTGGCGTTATGTGATCTCTCCGTGAGGCCCCTGTTAGTACTCTTGCAGCAGTGTTCATTGCAAGCTGGAGAGGGGCTTGCGTTGCTTGAGGTAGACCGTGAAGAATTACGTTGGCATAGTCGAAATGTGGTAATATTAATGCCTGGTAGATCGATCGGTAGTCGCTGAAGTCAAGTAGCGGTCGGAGATGTTTTAAGGTCCTTATTTTCATATATACTGTTTTTACTGTGTTTTTTATGTGGGTTTTCAGATCCAGTTGTTGATCCAGTGTAACGCCAAGGTAGCGGATGGTGGGTTTGGTTTTTAGTTCTGTGTTGCCGATTTTTAAAGAGAGTGGAGGGGTGAAGTCCTGGTTCCTTGAGATGAAAAGGACATCTGTTTTGTTGTAGTTGATTCTCATGTTTTGTGTGCTGAACCATTCTGCTACTGCCTCAAAACATCTTGTTAGAGGGGAGAGGTCTGGTTGGTTGGTCCTGAATGGGATGTATAGAAGGATGTCGTCAGCGTAGGCTAGACAGTTGACCTTGAATGCACGTGCTAGGGCACATATGGGCTGCATGTAGATGTTAAACATCAATGCAGATAGTGACGAGCCCTGTGGTACACCCTGGTTTTGTAAAAATGGTTCCGAGGTTGTAGAGCCTGATCTTACATGTTGCCATCTATTAGTCAAGTATGACTTGCACCACTTTAGGGCTGTTCCCTGAATTCCTTTCTCGCTGAGGCGTTGTATGAGGATCTCGTGGCTAACCGAGTCGAAGGCCGCTGCTATGTCAAGGAATATGAGGGCGAATCCTTGATGAATTTTGTCGGTTCCAGAGACTAGGTGATCAAATAGGTTGGTGAGGAGGGTTTCCACCCCATGCGCTTCTCTGAACCCATGTTGGGCAGGATCGAGTGGGGCTTCATTATCAATATGCTGTTGGATTTGACGCTGTACTAACTTTTCAATTATTTTGGCAAGCATGGGGATACTTGAAATTGGTCTGTATGATTCCACTTTCGTTGGGTCCAACTTGTTATGACCCTTGTGTGACCCTTTTGGACAACGCATCTCTGTTCCTCCTACTGTGTCCAGATTAATGAGAGATTTTTTGAATACAAATCTACCTATACAATTGCCTATGCTGGCCTGGGACCTGAATTTTGTCCTCTCCCAGTTGATGCAGTCACCATTTGAGCCTCTGCTTTCTGCTTCACTCAATATCTTACCTGGAAAACTACTTTCCCTGTTGCTATTATTTCGGCTAGACGTATCAAGCTCTGGTGCATTACCCCCTGTATACTAGTTCCTTCTCGACAAAGTTGCCCTCTGGATTCATCCTAACTTTCTCCTGAAAGTGGTCTCTGATTTTTCACATTAAACAGCCCATTGTACTTTTGGTCTTCGTTCTGAATGCCCCTCCTGAATATCTGGAGCAGAGGTTGCACTCACTGGATTGCATATGGGCTCTTCTTTACTATCTGTGTCATACCAAGCCTCTCTGTCAGTCGTCCCAGTTATTTTTGGCCTTTAACCCCAACAATCCTGGTCACCAGGCAGCAAAGTCTACCATCTCTGCGTGGATTGTGGACTGTTTCTGCTGTGATCAAGCTGCTCACCCTTCTCCGAGGCTATTGCTCATCATAAGCTCAGAGCTAGTGTCGCTCCTATTGCTATTTCAGCATCTGTCTCCACCCTAGATCTCTGCCACCTGAGTTCAGTTCAGGGCTGCCCAGTTTAGAACAACTTCCAGCACTGTGAGATAAGGCGGCCCCTCAGCTTTGAGTGGGCCTGCATCTCCCTGCTTGTCTCTAGAAAAAGCATAGTTGCTTACCTGTAATGTGTTCTCTGTAGACTGCAGGGAAATGCATTCACACTCTCCTGCCTGCCTTCCCTGAAGAAGAAAAAGAAAAGAGGAAAAGCAAATGCGACTGACAGATGAATGACACTCAGTCATTACATCCTAACTGCTACAATTTTGGCTGCGCTCAGAGCTTCCATAATCTTCCTTTGCAAGATGCCTTTCTCTAGGTTCTCTGCTTTGGTACAGGCAGGTGGGAAGCAATCACGCATGCTAGGGGAGGTAATTAGGCCTCTGAGCTTTGGGAGATAAGGTTCAAGGCTCAAACCAGGGACCTCACCTTTGAGAGTGGCCGCATACCCCTGCTGTCTATGGAGAGCCCTTGTTACAGGTAGGCAACTATGCTTTCTAGGGTGGAGGTAATTGTATTGCTTACATATAATGAGGGTTCTAAATAAGCAGGATGTTAACTCTTCATAGGGGTGAAGTTACTGCTGATGGCACAGTTGGACTCTTTCCCAGAACTCTGTGCACGTCTCCTACCTTTCCTATATTCTCCGGGAACAAACAGAAAGTCAGACTTCACGTATGGGTGACCTTGCAGGGGCCCTTTTTCCCCCGATGGCTACCAGCGGGTTTAAGAAATGCTTTTGGTGTGTGAAACTTATATCCCTCGCCGATACGCATGACTACTGTCTCTGGTGCCTCAGACGCGACCATGACCTGACAGTCTGTGACCCGTGTAGGAAAATGTCCTCTAAGACCCTGAACAGCCGCCAGCAGCAGCATGATGGGATTTTTTCTGAGTCCTTGCCTTCGATAGCCCAGACCTTATCTAAGGCCTCTAGGTCTCGGGGGGGGGGGGGGGGGGGGGAGAACAACCAGTACAGGGTACTTCCCTTTGGCCTGGCCTCGGCCCCCAGGGTATTCACAAAGTGCCTGGCAGTGATGGCTGCCTTTCTCAGGCTCCAAGGGGTCTATCTTCCCCTACCTAGATGACTGGCTCAGAGGCAAATCAGCCAGCAAAGTCCACCAGGCCACGTCTTGCACCGTCCAAGTGCTGCAGCATCTAGGGTTTGTAATCAACTACCCCAAGTCCAGCCTTGCTCCAAGTCAGCAGCTGGAGTTCATTGGGGCCAGACTCAACACCTTTCAAGCAAGGGCCTATATGCCTGCAGACAGAGCAAGCAGGCTTCTGGCTCATGCAGGTCAGGTGAGTCGCAGATCCTCAGTGTCAGCAAGACAATTTCTGCGCCTCCTCAGGCACATGGCTTCCAAGGTCCATGTGAACCCAGATACCCGCCTCCACATGCAGACTTACTCATTGGTGCCTCAGAGACATTGTCCAGGCACCTGGTATGGTCCCTGGACTGGTGGCTTCAGCCACTTCACTTGGAGGCGGGAATGCCTTTCCAGGCTCCTCCACACATGAGGATCCTTACCACGGATGCATCCCTGCTAAGCTGGGGGCCCATTGCCAGGGTTTCCATACTCAGGGAGTGTGGTCCCCGAGCGAGTGAACACAACAGATCAATTTCTTGGAGCTCCGTGCCATCCGCCTCGCCCTGGGAGCTTTCAGGCAGATACTGGCCCACGAACTTGTCATGGTACAGACAGACATCCAGGTGGCCATGTTCTATGTGAACAAGCAGGGTGGCACAGGGCCCCATCTCCTATATCAGGAATCCCTGGATCTGTGCTTGTTTGCAGCCCAGCATGGCATTCATCTGCAGGATGTCTACCAGCCGGGCCAGGACAATTGGTTAGCCGACAGGCTATGCAGTATTCTCCAGCCTCACGAGTGGCAATTGGACCGTGGGGTAGCCAATTGGCTTTTCCAAACCTGGGAACGGCACAGTGATTGACTTGTTTTCGAGTTCGGCCAATCACCATATGCCCCGGTTCTGCTCCAGGCAGCCACACCTGCACAGGTTGGCTGCCGATGCTTTTCTGATAACATGGTCTGTGGGCCTCCTGTATGCGTTTCCTCCGACGCCGCTGGTGTCTAAGACTCTGTTCAATATCCTCCAGGACAAGGCCTCTGTCATTCTTGAAGCCCCACGGTGGCCGAGGCAACCCTGGTTTCTGCTTCAGCTAGCGGTGGAGGCCCCCATTTCCCCGGGGTCCTTCCCAAGCCTCCTGTCCCAGGAGTGGCGCGTTCTCCTGCACCCCAACCTCAGCTCCTACAACCTGATGGTGTGGCTGCTGAAAGGGTGATGCTCGCTCTGCTCCTTCCAAAAGATATTGAAGAGGTCTTGCTGGCCTCAAAGAGGCCGTCGACTAGACAGGTGTACACCTTGAAGTGGCACAGGTTTGCAGCTTGGTTCGTGGGGCAGGGTGTGGATCCTTTCTCCTGCCAGGTTGGAGTGGTTTTACAGTACCTTTTCCTCCTCTTGGATTTGGGCCTCAAGTCCAACTTCGTCAGCATGCACCTCAGTGCCCTTGTGGCGAACCACTTGTTAGTGTGGGTTTTTTCCTTTCCCAGCACTTTATATCACTTACCCTCGGGACGTCCGTTAATCCTCTGGGCCAAGGAATCACCTTACCTTCTCTGTCTGGAATTCCAGGGGAACAAACACACACACTCACACATAAGTAGTATGTAAGTTTATTCCATAGGTTAGAGGGGCTGTCTGTCTTTTATACATTAACAGAAACATATAGATACGTCATCAACTCATCCCCTGAGGCTCACCACAGCTTATCAGTAACTTCTCATATATTAGTTGTCTCTGTGTAGAACAATCAATTTGTCTTAGCACAGCACATTCCTTTCCATATATAGATATATACAGGATTCCTATTCCTCTCTGCGGGCCTCTGAGTCCTCCTGTACATACACTTTAAACCTTATTTTATTTTCCCCTATCAATCCCCAATTTGGGCCTGCATAGGCCCACTATAAGAACAGCCGAACAGTCTTCTGAAGGACAATTAAACAGACATTATTAACTGGAGGTCAGTGGTGGCGTGCTCAGGTACATCAGCCACCGTGGAAACAGGTGTATAAGAGTACATGAAAGTGGTGGAGCTCTGCAGGGCCTTTCGACAATAGCCAAGGACAAATGAGAATATACAAAAAAGAAGAACAAGGATTATAAAACCGTTCCATAGGGCAATAATCAGCCCTTTGAGACCACCCCCCCAACCCACCAAACCATTTTACATCATCACCCCATATGTTACCGAAATCAATACCACCCTTGAAATCAGCCATATTCAAATCAGATAAGGTCTTAATCTTTTTCATGGCATCTAAGACAAAAATCGTGTGGTTCGCTATAACAGTACAACAATTAGTTTCATTCCAAAAAGTACAAGCCCCGCCCTCAGCTGCTAATAAAAGATCTAAAGCTCTCCGATTTTGTAAAGTCATTTGAGTATTCTGTTCCAAGGATTCTGCAAGCTTAGAAATGGATTCTGTTACTGACCTCATCTGTATATGTAACAAGCATTGTAATCTACGAATTGTCATACCTAATTCAGCGGTGGTAGCGGGTGTCTGAAAAACTGGGATCCAGGAAGTCCAGCTAAGGGCATCCAAGCGAACTTTGGTCAAAGGATAAGTAGCATTACTATATTGATACGAAACTTGAATAGCCTCATCGTCAGGATTATTAGGTGACCAAGGATTTGCATTCCTTTTCTTTCTTTTACCATGGGTCACATTCAAAGGTATTAGAGCCGAATAAGGAGTTATTTTAACTAACGCACAGGGTAGCAAAGATGCGTTAATGTGTTGATAAATCATCTCCCCACACAACCAATAATGATCCACCACAGCGAAGAGGTCTGTACCAGTGGTCCATATGTGACTCATATTATGCCCATCAAACCACTTCACAAAATAACTTCCCACCGTGGATGAGATGAGTTTCTCTTTCTTAACCTGGACATTGGTAGATAGCATGAAGCGTATGGGGATTCATTTTGGGACCCCTGCGTCACTACAGCTGAACCATCATGGTAAATGGGACCAATTCCCACATACCAGCGGAAGTCAGATCCGTTAAACACTACCGGGCTCTTGTAATATTTCTCCAATCATTTTTCATATTGGAGGGGTCTATATTACCGGATTGATTATACCAATTTATCATAACTGAATTATTAATAAAATGAAAAGACCCATTAAACACAAAAAAGCAATGGATGCATTTGTTATCAAACATAAATCAAATATCATATTTGGGTCAGCATATACACGCAAAGGATCATGTATCATAGTCATCATATACCACGTCTGGGAACAATTGAAAGATTCATAACAACTGGCAGAAAAATTATTATTACCTACACAAGCAAGTTGTCCTGCATACTCATTTAAGGGAACCTTTAAAAAGTGCACCGGAGCATATGCTACACCCTTTGGTATAGGAGTACAGATTTATTTTTATTTATTTATTTATTTAGACAGTTTTGTATACCGCCTTATCCTTCAATCAAAGCGGTCACAACACAATTGGGGGATACATTTAACACGCAGGGATATGAGACACATACACTAATACTTACAGGGAACATGGGCAATGGAAGGTTAAGTGGCTTGCCCAAGACCACAAGGAGCATCTGTGGGACTAGAAACCCCAGTCCTTCCGGCCCAAGGTTGCTGTCCTCTAGTGGGATTTGAACTTCCGGCCTGAAGTACCTTGCCCCAACCACTAGGCTACTCCCAGATAATACAGTCAGTTAAGTTCATCAGGCTAACAATCTCCAAAACAGAGGATTTCCACAAATTCGAAGAGAGAAGTTCTCGCTTAGTCCGGCAAGAACTATGGAGAGATACCTGAATCCCAGTTGTATTGTTCTCTGTCCGATGTGCCTGCGTCCAAGGTCCTTCGTTTGTAAAATAGTATGTAGTCAGCACAATGACAACCGAGATCAATAATAAACAAGAAAAGGCCAGCCAGGCAGACTTCATGGCTGGGGCGAGTCAGGTGTCTTCAGGAATCCTCCAGTGCACTCTTGACGCGTGAGGTGTGTACCCAGGTCGGATGCTTGTCAGTCAGCACGGCTGTGCGAGTAACTGCAATAATCTCCTCTGGATCTCCAAATGGCGGGTCCCACTGGCCCTTCTTATGAAACAGCTTTACCAGCACATGGTCTCTCGGGCAGAACGGGTGCATCGGTTCTGTAGAAGGAAAAGGGAAAGCATTGTACACTTGTTCAGACACCGTGCACAAATATTTAGCTAGCTGTGTAGCATATTCTTCCTGTGCTAGCAACAAGTCATCCACCATTATCACCATTCCCTCAGGCCATTTCAAGGGGAAGGGTCGTCCCATCAGAATTTCAAAAGGAGAGAATCCAGATGCCCCAAGAGTTAGTCTAATTTCTGCCAATACAGCTGGCAGATACACTGGCCACCATCCTGGGGCATGTTGTGTAGCCTTTTTTAAATTTTTCTTTAATTGTTCGATTCATTCGTTCTACTATCCCTGATGACTGTGGGTGATATGGGACATGAAATTTCCAATCAATGGCAAACATCTGAGTAATCTGTTGTAACACCTTAGAGGTGAACGCTGGTCCCTGATCAGAATCTATAGAAAGGGGACACCCAAAGCGGGGAATAATTTCCTTACAGAGAATTTTTGCTCCTGTTCTAGCATCTTCCTTGGTCGTGGGAAAAGCCTCTGGCCACTTTGAAAACCTATCTACAATGACCAACAAATACTTATAACCCCCTATTGATCGTGGCATACATGTGAAATCTACTTGTAGGGCCTGAAATGGGCCTTGAGGTGGGGGTAAATGTTGTAATTGTCCTATTGCTTTTCCCTGCTGAACATTATTCCTAGCACATACTAAGCATTGACTCAATTGTGATTTCACTAAATGAGGCAAATCTCTACAAACAAATATTTCCTGTAACTCCTTAAGAACCGTCTTTCTGTTTTTATGCCCTACCCCATGTACTTGACTGATTAAAAGAGAGACTGCCGCTTTCGGTAGTCCTCTTTGCCCCCCCCCCCCTTTTCCTGCCAAATCTGTGCTGAATTTAAACTCATATTATGCTGTTCCCAATACATAATATCCTCGGGATCTGCAGCAGCCTGCAAGTGGTGCAGAGGAAAAGAATGCTCAAGAGGGGAAACATAATATTCAGACAATGAAGGATCAGACAAATAATAAGAAACTGTCAGCATGCCCTGAGAGATATTATTACTATGTAAGAGTTCAATTTGGACTTGTGCTGCAAGATCAGCTAAGGCATTACCTTGAGAGGCAATAGAAGTGTCACATCTGTGTGCGGAACATTTAATAACGGCGACTTCTTTGGGTTTACACAAGGTGGCCAGCAGTTCATTAACCAATTGTGCATGAGAAATTGGTTTACCGTCTGCCGTTTTCCATCCCCTGTGCCCCCATAAGAGACCAAAATCATGCACCACCCCAAAGGCATACCTGGAATCTGTATAAATGTTAACACGTTTATCAGCAAATAATTCACAGGCTCTAGTAAGTGCTACCAATTCTGCAGCTTGTGCAGAACCATAAGGTAATAACTGGGCTTCATGCAAAATATTTGGGAGTTCTACAATGGCATAAGAAGCAATGTAGGCGTTGTCTGCGGGACGGACACAGCTCCCATCCACAAATATATGTGGAGCGTCCGGGAGCAGGGAGGAGGACAAGTCGGGACGTACTGACGTCTCAAAGTTAATCAACTTTAAGCAATCATGTTCTTCTTTGGGCAACTCGGAATCATCTACTGGGTGCATTAAGGCCTGCAAGGCCAGCATCGGGGTAAAGGCAGCAAATTGCTGTTTAACCGACAACCCTTCAGTAGTTGTTAAAATCACCTCATACCCACTAAGGCGCTGGGCTGTCATGTGTTACTTAGTAAGGTTCTTTAACACATTCAAAACAGAATAGGTAGAAAACAGAATAGTCTCATGAGACAGGGTAATCGGGATAGTCATCTGTACGGCAATAGCCAAAGCCGCCAGGGCTCGCAAACATGCAGGCATACCCTGCACCTGGAGGGGCAATTTTTTTGATAAATATGTGACTGGGTGCATCCCCCCCCCCCCCTGTGGTCGTGAGCCAAAATAGCTGCCATAGTTCTTCCCTCTTCCCTTACATATAAGTAAAACACTTTCCCATAATCGGGTAGTCCAAGTGTAGGAGCCGAGATAAGCAGCTTTTTCAAAGTAGCAAATGCAGAAAGCATTTCTTCGGTCCATTCAATATATGCAGAGCCTGGTAACTGCAAAGTAGCCCTTCGCAATATGGAATCCAAGCACAACAGAAGGATACTAATCCAAGGAAAGCCAGCATTTGTGTCACTGTTGTTGGAGGAGATAATTTTATAATTGCCTGTACTCGGGCGGGAGAAAGCACCCGGTTTCCAGGGGACAGCACAAACCCCAAGTAGGTAACACGCTCGCAGCACCACTGGAGCTTTTTTAGAGAAGCCTTATGTCCATGGGAGGCTAGATGGCAGAGCAAGGATACAGAGTCGTTTTCACATTCTGTGATTGTTTTAGAACATAACAACAAATCAGCCATATAATGGAGAAGGGTGGAGGAACAAGGCAGATGCCACATTTCAATTGATGCCTTAAGCACTAAAGAATACGCTGCCGGAGAATCAATGTATCCCTGTGGCAACCGTGTCCAGGTATATTGCCTGCCTGCATGCATGAAAGCCATCAAGGGCTGCGTACGGGGATCCAAAGGTATACTAAAAAAAGCATTCGCTAAATCAATTACTGTAAAATAATTGGCTTCAGTGGGAATAAGGGTTAATAGTCCAGCAGTGTCGGGCATAATTGGCGCTAAGGGAACAATAAGCTGGTTAACAGCCCGCAGATCCTGCATGAATCGGAACCCGTCTCCTTTGGGAACCAGATTCACAGGGGTATTATAGGGAGAGACAGCGGGGATCACAATACCAGCCGCCACAAAATCTTGAATCATGGAGTGCAAAGCTGCATCCTTCGGTCCTGACGGGATACTGACGGACACACACAACAGCATTCGGATCTTTTAACCGGGCTACATACGGAGTGCAAGGGACCAAACCTGCGTCTGTAGGGGAGGTCGCCCAAAGGGACGAGGGGACCTGGGCCAATACACTAGGCGCAGGGGAGATCATATTTAACAAAAAAGGAGAATGCAAAGAGAAGGTACCATCTGCCCCACTAACCATGGTGGCTTCCAGCCAGCACAGAAGATCCCTACCTAAAAGACTAAAGGGGCAGGAAGGTATAATAGTAAAGGCATGAGAAAACAGAGGCGAAGTCTGACCTATCGGTGTAATGGGCAATGGGGGGGGGGGGGTAATCCATGTGGGAGTAGAGGTTCCATTAATCCCAACTGAGGCAGGACCTGGCACTAAGGAATTCTTCCAAATGGAGGCATGCAAGGTAGAGCAGATAGCTCCAGTATCAATCACAAAAGACACCTATCGGCCGCCTACTGAGAGTAAACAACAAGGGGGTTCCTTCCACTTCTCTGTAACCTGTACCCAGATCAGAACCATTGCCTCAGGGCAGCCCTATGCTCGATTGGGGGGCGGCTGCCAGGTATCTGGGATCAGGGGGGCTCCTCCAGAGGCCGGAGCTGGCAGCGGTGGAGGGGGTGGGGGACCTTGCCCACCAGGTGAGCAGGCTGGTACCCTATACCCACCCATGGCATAAGGGCATTCATTTTTCCAGTGTCCGGACTGTTTACAATTAAAACACCTGATTCCTAGGGGCCCCACCTCCCCTTCCTCCCTGTCTATCCCTACCACCCTGACCTCTCCAACCGAACGGCTGCCTTGCAGGATAGCTGCCTGGATATCCCCCAGTATACCCCTCGGGAAGGGACTCAGGTCCCCCTGCATACTGTTGCCACGCATGGGAAACCTTCCCTAACTGCTTCTTGTCCATATCCGCAAAACATCCCGCCGCTTCCTTGGTTAAGATAACTTTCTCTAACTCTGCCAGAGTCATGCAAAACCATTGATCAATCATTCTCTTACAGGCCACCATCACCTCCGGACGCATTGCCCCGAACAGGGTCTGAATGTACATTGATGCCATCAGCCCTTCCTGCGATAAACCTGCCTCTTCCTTCCAGCACTTACGAAACCTTCTAACAAATTGAGACACTCCTTCCCCGGGCTCCTGCACGCAAGAAATAGATACCGCAAGATTTTGTTTGGCTCCGAACAATCGCTGAAATTCTTCTAACACATCATTCCACATTCTTTTTACCTCTGGTGTGGACTTTAAAGGGTAATTCACAGTATCAGGAGCTTTATCTAGATCAGCTAATACATGAATCTTAGAAAAATAAAATGGAGTGTCCTCATCATATCCTAGAACGCCTTCAATAATAAGGCAATAATCTTGAGCGGTACACTGCAAGCCGCGAATCATTCGAAGTAAGTAGTGCACCGTGGCCGCAGGCGCTTTCATGGGGTTTGGGGCATGCTGCAAGATGCTAGCTAAGACTGCCGGGTCCAGGGGCTTCACAACCAGCTGGTTCCCTATGGTTAAAAAGGGAAACTGGGCCATATCAACAGGTGGTCCATATGGATGGTAGCCGTCATTCGTGTCCCTACAGTCGTCCAAGGGCGTGGAGGACCCCAACGGTTTGGGTAAAGGATACTGGAGAGTTTGTGGTGTAAGAACCAGGGGTGCGCTTCCTGATAAGGAGCTTCTTCCCGGTGGAAGTTTTGACTTACCAGATTCGGCTGCAGACTCCCCGGATTCTGTATGTAATAATTCTTGCATTTTAGAACAAGAAGCTATGAACTCGTCGTACGTGTTACAAAACTGTTTATACAAGGCATTACTAGGTTTCTTACCCTGACTCAGAGGCTCCTTCTGTATTACGGAGGCCTCTTCCTCCTTAATCGTCCCCCCCCCCCTTTTGGGTTTGCTCACCCTGACCCATCTGTATGGCTCCCACTAATTCAATAACTTCGTCCCAAGGATCCTGACCGGTAGTGCCTGTTGCCACCTCCAACGATGGATAAATTGGCTGATACGGTGGGGGCCCGGGTACCGGTGGGGGCCTGGGTACCGGCGGGGGCCGCACAGGTGCCAACAGCCCAGGCTGAGGCACCGGCGGCTCTCCCCCCATAGCCAGAGCCGCCACAACAGCCGGGGCCGGCTCCAACCCTACCTGTCCATGAAAATAGGGCGCTACCTGTAACCAAATGGTACCACATTCTTTCATATATGGCTTAGGCCACTTTGGATCACCAGAGTAAAAAGGAAAAGCCTTCTTATCACCTAAACACAATCCTCTAATCATATCCACATGCCAAACAGAGAAACTACCCTCCCGGGGAAAAGGATTAGAACTATGCAGAGACACAGGAAACGCTCCTTCTCTTATGCCCCGTAGATGGCATCGGGGCAGGTGCCGCGTGGATGCAGGCCCTACTGAATGCCCCTTTTTTAAAGTTTCATTGTTATTTGCTTTAGGTTTATCATCTTTTATGATATTACAAGAGATAGTTAATTAATAAGTTACATCAGAAACAGGTACGTTTTTATTATTTATCACATCCTTTGTGTTGTTTATGTTGTTTTTTATTTATTACATTCAGTTTTTATGGATTATACGCATTTGTTCTAATATATTTTTTTAGTAATTTATTTATTTATTATCTTATACATGAATATTCTTGTTTGTATATGATGTTTATATGTAGTTGTCCACATATTTATTTATTTATTGGTTTATCTGTTCTTAATCGTTATTATATTATGTATTTATTTATTATATTTCATACTAACGATTTTACACTTATATGTGGTAACATTTACATAATCATTAGGCTCCGATTTTTGCTGTATATTTATATATATTATGTTTTTATCTTATTTGCATATTTTTTGAGGTTTTATGTTTTTAGTTTTTACATGTTCGCTTTGTTCTCTCAATATCTGTGTCTATATTAATTTTATATGCATGATATAATTTGTGTTATTTGACACATTTTAGCCATTCAAGTCCCTGAAGAAGGCTTTTACGAAACACGGCCTGTGTCGGGCCAGTGGCTGAAGAGGAATAACAATAATTTTCAATAAAGGTTATATTTTATACGTTCCTTCATTGCAATCCATGTTTCTTACTGGGTGGTCTATTTGCACATGGTTTCGTGCTTCCTTTGTTGGACTTTTCTGCTTACAGATTTGGACATTATTGATCCAGTGACCTCCTCTCCAATGTTGGAAGTTCTTTCACAAAATAGGGATGGTGTATCCCCTTTTGTTTCGTTGGAGTGTGACTGTGTGCCTTTGGTAGTTCCCTTGCCACAGGCTATTCAGTTACCGGGGGACTGTGTTGCTATACGCTCCGAAGTTGCTTCTGTTGAAGTTGATTCTCAAAATGTTTCTCTTTTTGATGTATTATCAGTTCTTTCACGTACTGAGTCCTCTATCACCTCCTTAGCCTCTGTTGCCTCTCAATTTTCCGATTTTTCGAAAGGTTCTGTCGTAAAAATGGCTCAACATGATTCTCAAATTGCTGTTCTTGATGCTAAATGTCAGAGTTTGGAAAAGCAGTATGATTCCCTACAGAAATCTTCCTTATCTTTTATGAAGGATAGTATTACTTTACATATGCAACAGGAATTACTGGAGAACTCATTGAGGGCTATGAATATTCGTTGTTTGAATTTCCCCTGCACTAGGTTGTTATCCCCTCAGATATTATTTGATAAGAATTTAACTGAAGTTTTGGGATATGACAACAATACGAAGCCGCCTATAAATAAGCTTTATTATTTGCCTGTGGTCGGGATTCCTCCTGTCACTGGTTCCCCGTGTGTGGTTTCAAAGCCTCCGGTTGATTCTATGGATTTATCTGAATTTATAGAGTCCTCACAGGATTTGATTTCCTCCCGTGCTACACTTCTTGTATCTTTTGTGTCTGAGGCAGATAAGAATTCTGTTATGCGATTATTTTTTGCTAATAAGAACGCTCTTTTTTGTGGGGCTAAGATAACTATTTTTCCTGATGTCTCTAGACAAACGCAGCTGAGGCGCAGGGCTTTTTTAGCCTTAAAGCCCCGGGTTTAGCTCTTGGAGCATCTTTTTTCCTTAAATTTCCCTGTAAATGTGTGGTGGTTTTAGAGGGCACTAAATATGTTTTTTCTGTTCGTCTTTAGAATCTTTTATTGTTCATCAGGCTCCTTTGAAGTAGTAATTATGTTTCTGTGTTCTGTAATGCAAAGTAATTAGAGCTTAAATGTTTTTTGGACAATGCTCCTTTTTTTGTAATTTGTATATTTTCCTGTTTTGGCTTCCTTAATTGATTCACTTGCACTCCCCCTTGATGTGGACTAGGTTGATTTCTGTATCGTCCTTAATTGTTTGAATATTGTTTTTTTTTTTACCTTGTCTTAAACAGAATAAAAATATATTTGAAAAACAAAAACAAAAAACTATGCAGAGACTCCATCCACCCTGCCATATTATCCACCCAAGGATTAGTATAATAACCTCCCGCCACCCGTGTAACATATTCCTTGGGCGTTTCCCCCGCCGACGGGGGAGTGCCCAGGGGCAGTGGGGTATGGTGAGAATAAGATGCCTTATTTGCCTCAGACTTGAACCTAATCACAACCTTAGGTGCTGGCACAGTCACTCCAGCGGATTCTGGAGCGGTCCCCTTACTGTGGGACCCCCCCATCCTCTAATTAATTCACAACAAGCGCATGCCTGGCTACTTGCTTTCTGCCAGCACCTGTCACTAGCACTATCGCTTCGGGGCCAAGCTCACACACTCACACAAGCCACAGAGAAGGAGAAGGACGTCCCTGTTATGAATAGCACTACCAAAGCGCATGTTATGCATAGCGCTACCAAAGCGCATTCCCAAGACAAGCTACCAAAGCGACGTCAATTTAGAAAGCCAGGAAATCCCAGTGCAGCTGCCAAAGCTACATCAATTTAGGTATCTGGAAATCCCAGTGCAGCTACCAATGCTAGTCAATTTAGGAAGTCTGGAAATCCCTGTGAAAAGGGGAAATCCCACTTCTGACACCAAATTGTTAGTGTGGGTTTTTTCCTTTTCCAGCACTTTATATCACTTACCCTCGGGACGTCCGTTAATCCTCTGGGCCGAGGAATCACCTTACCTTCTCTGTCTTGAATTCCAGGGGAACAAACACACACACTCGCACATAAGTAGTATGTAAGTTTATTCCACAGGCTAGAGGCGCTGTCTGTCTTTTATACATTAACAGAAACATATGCATACGTCATCAATTCATCCCCTGAGGCCCACCACAGTTTATCAGTAACTTCTCAGATGTTAGTCGTCTCTGAGTAGAACAATCAATTTGTCTTAGCAAAGCAAATTCCTTTCCACATATAGATATATACAGGATTCCTATTCCCCTCTGCGGGCCTCTGAGTCCTCCTGTACCTACACTTTAAACTTTAAACCTTCTTTTATTTTCCCCTATCACCACTTTCTGGCAGAAGAGAAGCCCCTCTCTGCCCATCCCTTGGTTTCTTGGTTTTTGATAGGCCTGCTTCTTTTGAAACCTCCAGTTTGCCCTCCGGCAAACCGAGTGGGATCTAAATGTGGTTTTAGGGCAGCTTACTCGGCCGCCCTTTGAGCTGATGGTCACCTGCCATCTGCACTACCTTTATTGGAAGGTGGTTTTCTTAGTGGCACTCATATTGGCTCGGCGGGTGAGTGAGCTTCAGACCCTAGTGTCAGAAAGGCCTTACACCAGGTTCTATAGGAACCGGGTGGTACTTCGCACGCACCCCAAGTTCCTTCCGAAAGTAGTCTCCTCATTCCACCTCAACCAGGAGGAGGTACTATCTACCTTTTTTTCCCAGGCCGCATGCCAGTCGGAGAGAGACAGTACTGCATACCCTGGACTATAAGAGAGCGTTGACCTTCTATATCCAGCATGCGCAAGCGCATAGAAAAGACTTCTCAGCTCTTCATATCCTACGACCCCAGCAAGCTGGGGATAGCTGTTTCCAAGCGTACGCTGTCCACCTGGGTAGCACACTGTATTGCCTGGGCATACAGGGCAGCTGCGCTTCTGATGGAGGGTCGTGTTACGGCCCATCGGGTCAGGGCCATGGCAGCATCAGTGGCTCATTTCCGCTCTCTTCCTCTGGCAGACATCTGCTGGGCCGCCACCTGGTCTTCGGGTCAGACTTCCGCAACCCATTATTGCCTGGATAGGGAGGCCCAACGGGACAATGCTTTCGGCCAGGCTGTACTCCGTAACCTTTTCGAGGTCTAGGCAACTCCTGCCCTCCGACCCTTCTGTGTCAGGCTACTGGACAGCTGTTCTCTTAGATTTCTATTGTGGATGTTTGCGGCTCTTGTAGAGGGAGCCTATTTGTCAGTTGTGGGTTCTCGGTAGCCTATAGCTGGGGAGTCTCATATGTGGGGACTGACTTCCTGCTTGTTCCCGGAGTTACTCACTGTAACAGGTGTTCTCCGGGGACAGCAGGAATTAGTCCCCACGACCCTCCCTCCTCCCCTTGCAGTTGCAGTCCTATTATTATTATATTTTGTTCTTTTTGCTGTCTTTTTAGCTATGTCATTTGACTGAGCAAGATGGCACCCTTGGGCGGGAAAGTGACCATGCATGCGTGATGGCAACTCCCAAAGGCTTCTCTGAAAGCTGGGGATTTGCTCTGCACAAGGGCTCCGTTGGCACCAAAGTCACCCATATGTGAGGACTGATTCCTGCTGTCCCTGGAGAACACCTGTTAAAGATGAGTAACTACGCTTTCCTCTCCCACCCACTATATTTTATGTGTGCCCAGGAGCAAATACAGCTGTCTTTATTTTGCTACTGGTTCAAGTTGGCCCTGACCAGAGCAGTACCCCTCTGCCAGTGCTAGACACACAATCGGTCCCAGGTCCTGTCCACTGCTGATTTTTCCTCCAGTAGTAGCTGTAGAGCGGACATCATGTTGGAAGAAATCTAAAGCATTGGGCCACTCACCAGACTAGTTGTTTTCTGGCAGTGACAGCTCTGTTACAAGGGTAATTTATTATTTTTTGTTCTTTTAATCTGAAGCGTCTTCCACACCAAACTACTATAATCATCCTATGGCAGCAGTTCCAATGGTAGCTGGACTAATTTAATTGCTCTGCTGACAAATCTCTGGGAGGTGGCATAAATTGGAGGGAGGGTGCACTTTCTTTTCCCTCAACCTGACTGCGAG
Source organism: Ichthyophis bannanicus (assembly GCA_033557465.1). Classification (NCBI taxonomy): domain Eukaryota; kingdom Metazoa; phylum Chordata; class Amphibia; order Gymnophiona; family Ichthyophiidae; genus Ichthyophis; species Ichthyophis bannanicus. The sequence goes on along the minus strand of CM066033.1, from coordinate 651,386,507 downwards.
CATTTATCCCTCCAGCTCTATTTGAAAATTCATGGTGCCTTCAACAGATCCTGTGTGTTAAGTTACACACACAAAAAAATTGCAATGCAGTGGTGCCTCCAGCTGTACAAGTGTCCTCCAATCACATCATTGGAGTAATTCCCCCAGTGCCAGTATGTGTGCAGACATTGCTTTCCAAGGGCCTCACATGCTGTGTTACTGGACTGCACATAGCTGGTGAATAGTAAGATTTTCTTGGCATTACATGCTGGAACAGTCTTTCCAGCCTTCTCTAAGGTCTCCATATCAGTGTGCCCTCTTTCCCCAAGTACATGAGAGGAAAAAAAACCCCTTCACAGTTTAAGAATTAATAGTAAGAATCAAGCAAGGGGCAATGAAAGGTACCACTGCAGCCCGCCTCCCGCACCCCCCCCCCTTCACTCCCAGAAACTGCACTGAGTTTCCTACAGTTTGATAGTAGAAAGGTTGTGCTTTATTGCAGCTGACACCATTGACAAAACGTTTCTTCCCAACAGGGAGAGCCTTATACAGACAAACCTCAATTTGATTTCTACAGTGAAGTCTCTCATCCCTGTATATTTTTCTCCAGGACCAAGCAGGAAGTCAGTCCTTGCATATGGGTGATGTCATCGATGAAGCCCGTGCAGGAATGCTTCCCAGCTTCCATAGGAAGCTTTTGGAAGGTGCTCCAAGCATGTGTGCCGGTCTTCCCACTCAAAGGAGCCATCTTACATACGATATGCCATACTGGATCAGACCAAGGCCCATCAAGCCCTGTATCCTGTTTCTAACAGTGGCCAATCCAGGTCACAAAGTACCTAGCAGGTTCCCAAAAAGACACATAGCTTCTACAATGCTTGTATAGGGGCAAGCAGTGGGTTTCCCGGGTTTGCTTTATTAATGGTTTCTGGACCGTTCCTCCAGGAACTTGTCCAGACCTTTTTTTAAAACCAGCTACACTAACAGCTTTTCCTTAACGTACCTCAAGTCCAGTCCCTACGCGTGGGTTGTCACCCCCGTCCAGCAGCTTGGAGACTGATAGTATCAAAACCTGATGGCATCACCCTACATAAGGCAATGCCACTACCCACCGGGCTCAGTATTGTCAGTCTCCAAACAGCTGGAGAGGGGTGATTTCCACCAAGGGATTCACTAATGTGATAGTTTAGGCTTTTTACTTGCTTTCCAATTTTTTTTCCCTTACTTATAGCTCTAGACTAGAGTTTGATTTTTAGTTCCTTAGTGTGAGAAGAGCAGTGGAGGAGTTGGCTCTTTGCCAGCTAGTTGAGCAGTGATAATAAAAAGAAAAGAAAAAAAAAGACTGATCCACCCAGATCAGCCGTACGAGTTTGGTAGGCAAGGGGGGAGAAGTGTTTGGACCGCAGCTCCCGATCCCCGAGGAGTGAGGATCCACAAGGAACAAAGCAGGCCAGTCCTCCTTGAAGCCATTGACACTGAGGCTCCTGCCACCAGCGATAGCAAGGCTGAGCATGCAAGAGCGGAAGCAGGAGCCGGTATGTCCGAGAACAGAAGGCTTACAGTGTGCAAAATCAGGCCAGGCAGAGCCACCAAGCAGGGGTGCATACTGCTTGATGCATGGTGAAGGGGCCGCCGTTCAGAGTAGTGTGGGAAAAGCATCCCCATTTTAGAGATCCAGGTGAGCAGTATTTAACCGTGGGAATAGCAGGGGGGGTGGTCAGGTTTCTTCACGGTTTCTTGTTTTGCTCTCCCAGCTTGTTTTAGTTAGATACTTTTTGCACTACGGTTTGAAATAAAAAAATAAAAGAAGATTCATTGGTCAGGAACAGAGTGCTAAGGATCAGAGGCAGTTTCAGGTACAGAGAGGCCAAGTACTGCGCTTAACGTTTTGGGGGGCAGTCAGCCTCACAGGTGGGGTCTGGTGTGTTCTCCGTGGGTCGTGAAAGGGCACTACTGGATCCCCAGACTCCTGAGGGGGGTTTGGAGAGACATAGATCCTATGCCCGCGAAGGCTAATTGCTTAGCTTGTAGACTCCGCAAAAGCTTGGTATCCACAACAGGATTCTGCAGGAGCTGTGTCTACGAAGCTCATTCAGAAGAAGGTGAATTCCTGGAGAAGGGGGGCCAAATTAGGTCTCTGGAGGGCAAAGGCGGCCCTCTGGACCCGTGACCGGCCAATACCATGACAATGGCAGGTGCGGCGGGGCCTGGCTGGATCAATCCCCCCCCCCCCTATCATAGAGCTGCAGGTAAGGGGACGTAGGTCTCTGTGTCCTTCCCCCTCCAGGAGCACGGTGGCAAGGGACCTGCCAGGAGTTTCTCTCCTGAATTCATACTCCTCGTGTATAAGACTTTTTGCATGAAGCAAGGGGAGAGACCATCTGTAGGTGTCCAGGATAGGATGTGGCAGCAGAGCCTTGAGGGAGAGGGGCGACCGCTATCTGAGGAAGCTGGCCCTAGCTGTAAGGACCCGGAGGACTGGTGGGAAGACATGGGGTTTTGCGGGTCAGTGGAGGATGACAACATGGCGGAGCTGACTGGAATAGATTCTTTGGAACTGGAAGAGGGTGAGATCCCTCAAGGGTAGAAGTCCTGGATTCTGAGAGTTTTTCGCTGGAACTAAGCATATTGATAACTCTTTCCTTGGTGGCCCTCCATATCTCAGCCAACACTCTGCAGGAGGAGGAACCATTAGAGGAACCTCTGTTCCAAGCATTAAGAAAGACGAAGACCATATTTCCGCTTCACAGGGTCATTAAGCAGATGATCCAGGATGAGTGGGATGTGATAGAGGCAGGGTAGAAGGGGACCCAGACCATCGCGCATCTTTACCCTTTACCGGACCAGGAGAAAGAGATTTTCCGCTCTCCAAAGGTGGATGCAGCGGTGTCTGCAGTTACAAGGAAGGCGACCATATCAGTGGAGGGTAGTACGGCCCTGAAGGACACTCCAGACTGAAAGCTTGAAACCCTGCTGAAGCAGCCCTTTGATTTTAATGCCCTGACCTTGCAGGCATTGGTTTGTGGAGCCTTCATAGCCAGAGCTTGCTTGAGGCTATGAAGCTGGAGTCGGGGGTGGCCTATTTAGCGGATGCCTTCTATGATCTTATTTGGAGGCTATTCAAAGGAATAGCCGAAGTGGTGGCCGCTCGGCGCTACTTATGACTGCGGAATTGGTCTGCAGATGTCTATTCCAATTCCCACTTGAGTAGGCTCCCCTTCAAGGGCAAACTGCTATTTGGGGAAGCGTTGGACAAGCTGGTGTAGGACTTTGGGAAGTCTAAAGTTGGTAGTCTCCTGGAGGATAGGCAGAAGCAGGTAAGAGGCTCTGGGCGACTGTGTGGTCAATTGTGTGACTTTCGGAGATTCTGCACTGTGAACTTTGCCCCATATCAGTGAGAGGACTGTCCTTTCATGGCTTCAGGGGAAGAGATACCTATACCTCCTCCACGGCTGCTGCAAAGAAGCCACAATGAAGCCAGGGAAGCCCAGGTGGGGCCAGTTCCCATAGGTGGTTGGCTATGGGAGTTTTACCACACCTGGGCTCTGCTCATGAACGACCAGTGGGTGCTGGGGGTCATACGAAAGGGATATGTGCTATTCGCCAGGCCCATGGTGGAGCATTTGCCAGATCTCCCTGCAAGGCATCCTTCAAGATCAAAGCAATGCAAGACATGCTGTTATGGTTGCAGGCCCTGAACGCCGTCATTGAGATCCCATCAGACCAATGCAGATCAGATCGATACTAGATTTACTTTGTAGATCCCAAAGACAGGGCTCCTTTCGGCCCATTTTGGACCTGAAGCAAATCGACCACTGTTTACATGTGCCTCATTTTTGCATAGAAACACTGCAATTCGTTATTATGGCCGTCCAAGTGGGAGAGTTTCTGATGACCCTCGACCTCACAGAGACTTATCTACATATCCTGGTAAGGCAGGAACATCAAAGGTTCCTCCGGTTTGCGGTGCCCCAGGGGATACTTCCAGTTTCGCGTGCAGGTCATGGTGGTTGTAGTGGCGGCACAATGGAATCATGGTCCATCCCTAACTGGACGAAAGGGAAGTCCCAGGATGAGAGTATAGAAGCTATGCAGAAAGTCATCAACCTGCTGCAAAGTTTAGACTGGGTCTTTAATTGGGCAAAGAGTTGGTTACAACCGGCGCAGGAAGTGGTGTACCTGGAGGCCCAATTTCAAACAGACAGGGGATGCTTTACCTTACCAGAGGATCAGATGCATACCTTATAGAAGCAGATTCGAGAGTGTGGGACCCCAACGGATTGGAGTTACCTGCAGGTGCTGGGCTCCATTGCGGCTGTGATCGACCCGGTGCCAGCGGAGCTGGTACTCATGTGGCCATTGCAGAGGGCCCTATTGCAGATGGTCGCCACAGCACAGCTTGGTTACGCACCCGCTCCTGTGCCCTAAGGAGGTTCGGCTGTCCCTTCAGTGGTGGCTTCAGATGCCAATTTGACCGGCTAGGGGGCTCATTGCGAGGGTCAGATTGCACAAGGCTTGTGGTTGACGGAGGTGAGCACCTGGTCCATCCATCGGTTGGAGATGTAGGCGGTATTTCTGGCACTCAAGCAGTTTCGGTCCTTCCTACAATGCAAGGCAGTGCGGGTCTTCTCAGACAACGCTATGATTGTAGCCTATCTCAACAGGCAGGAGACACAGGCAATACACAACTGGAGGAAGAGATCTCTCCACTGCTGCAGTGGGCGGAGGACCACCTGCAGACCCTATCCGCAGCACATCTGGCAGGAAAGGAAAACATGGAAGCAGATGATCTCAGCTGGAGGTGCCTCGATCCGGATGAGTGGAATCTCAATAAAGAGGTGTATGCTCAGTTGGTGAGGCACTGGGGGCAGCTGATCATGGACCTCATGGCGACCTACAAGTCGATGAAGGCAACATGCTGGAAGTGAGAGCACACATCAGAAGTACTCAATACACTGGTGCAGCACTGGCCCATGGAGGGTCTGCTATACGTTTTTCCCTCGTGGGCACTCATAGGACAAGTAGTGCAGAGGATCAGCACTCATCAGGGTCTTATCATCCTAGTGGCACTGGCTTGGCCTCGATGGCCGTGGTGTGCACACCTAGTATGACTGGTGGTAGACAGTCCGTGGCAAATTCCAGCCAGGGCCAACCTCCTTATGCATGGCCCGGTGTGGATGTTGCAGGTGGATCGATTCTTTCTTACGGCTTGGCTCTTGAGAGGGCTTGCCTGAGGAAGAGAGGCTATTCGTCAGTGGTTATTGCCACACTGTTGAAGGCTCAGAAGTGCTACACTTTATTGTCATATTTCCGGGTATGGTGCATCTTTGAGGGATAGAAACAGAGAAAAATGACGACAGAAAAAGACCACATGGCCTATCTAGTCTGTCCTTCCATATCAACAACTACAACAGTCCCCTTTTTTCCTTTAAAGATCCTCTGTGTTTGTCCCATGCTTTTTTGAATTGAGATACTGTCCTCATCTCTACCACCTCCACTGGAAGACTATTCCATGGATCCACCACTCTTTCCGTAAAGAAATATTTCCGCATATCACTCCTGAATCTATCCCCTTTCACCCTCAAACCCATGTCCCCTCATAGCAGAACTTGCTTTCAATCGAAAGAGGCTCTCCCGCTGTGCATTTATGCCACAGAGGTATTTAAACATCTCAATCATATGACCTCTATTCCGCCTTTCCTCTAAGGTGTACATATTAAGATCCTTAAGTCTGTCCTCATATGCTTTATAATGAAGACCACTAACCATTTTAGTAGCCACCCTCTGTACTGGCTCCATCCTGTTTATATCCTTTTGAAGGTGCGGTCTCCAGAATTGCACACAATACTCCAAATGAGGCTGCACCAAAGATTTCTACAGAGGCACTATCACCTCCTTTCTTTTGCTGACCATTCCTCTCCGTATGCACCCAAGCAGAGCATCTGTGTCAGCCCTTCATGGCATCAATCTCAGAGGTGTTAGCCTTTTTGTAGGCAGGACTGGACAACAACCTCATGTGTAGCTCGCTCAAAGTGCAGGTAGTGGCATTGACTGCGTTTTCTCCACACAGTGAGGCAGGTGCAACTCCCAGTGAGGGCAGTGGTTCCTCGTTGGGAACTCAATCTTGTCAGTGTTGACGGAAGTGCCCTTTGAGCCTTTAGGAGATTTGACCTTGAAGTCGGTATTTCTGGTGGCTATTTGTTCAAATAGATGGATTTCAGAGTTACAGGCGTTATCATGCTTGGAACTATTTCTCTTTATAGCCAAGGAAAAAGTTGTTTTGTGGCAAGTTCCTTCCTTTTTGTCCAAGGTGGTCTCCGCTTTTCACGTGAACCAGCCAGTTACCCTGCCGGACTTGTCAGCTCAGGGAGATCTGGCGGGGGGCTCCAACTTACATTACCTGGTGTCATGATGCGGGCACTAATAAAGCTGATTTTATGAAAAGAAATCCTGATTTAGAGGAACTAGAGGTGCAGTTACCTCCTGGCACACATAGAGGGAGCGGGAGCAGACATACTGATCCTAGTGAATCTAATCACAGTAATGACCTGCAGCTGACAGAGAACCAGGAAGTCAGTAACAAAGGTTCTCTTTATAAACCAGAGCAGAACGCTCTTGGAGGGCAGGAGGAGGAGAAGGAGACGCAAAGGCAGGAGGAGAAGCGAAAGACACAGCAATGGAGATGGCAGCAGTTGCAAAGAAAGCCATGGACAAATAAGCAGTGGGAACAACAGCAGGAGCTGAGAAAGGAAAGAACTGGAACCGGAGCTGAACTAGAAGCTGAACCAACAGTAAAGCCTAGAAGCTATCAGAGGCACAAACCTGTTTGCTGTGAAAGAGGCCAAGCTGGAAGTTGGAACAGAAACAGACCACACGAGGTGGGAAGCCATAGAATCCAAACTAAGCCTATTGGGCAAGGAGAGTTTGGTAGAAGGTGCTCCAAGGTAAGAGGCGGTGCCACGCCTAGTTCTTTTACTCTGCCTGTTTATGATACAAGGAGAAGGAAGCTAAGAACCAGAGGGGAAGGTTCTGTAAGGAGTTTATCTCCAGAAAAGCACTGCTCAGTTTTACCCAGTCAGAAGGAAAAACAGTTGTATAAACAACAGAGGTTTTTACTCCATGAGCCAAGGTTTGAAACAGTAAGGTTTAACCCTAAGCACTGCACTGCTGGAAGCCACCCGCAAAGAAAGCTTCTCTCTAAAAACAACCTGAATAAAGATTGGTATTCTAATTTACCACCAGCCATAAGAGTTCCTCCTTACCTAAAGCAAAACTCCCATGCTGAAGATTGTCAGGCTAACATAGACAGGGATAGTGAAACCCCTTTGACCCAATATGAGGAAGAGGATATGATGGAGGTAGATTTCCCCCATGCTATTCCCTCATCTTTGCCGGAGGACATGGAGTGCGATTGGTGCACGGCCTACGCTCCCAAGTGTGCCTGCTGTAACGAAGAATGAATGTAAATATACTTTTGGTTGTTTATTGTGAAGAATATTACCTTTAAGAAAAACCTGCTATAAACTGTGAAGTAACAGTTCTCAAGCCAGAGAGCCTTGGCACCTTTTGAAACAAAGGACTATTTTGTTAAGCAACGTATCTCTAATTTGAACCCATGCATTATAACGGGGAATAAAGCCTTTTATTACCCTTCACTCAGGTCTTATTGTTCTTTATAGCGCTACATAGTGGCGCGCAATCTTTGTGTCACGACACCTTGTGGCACTGGATATGCGCCGGGTGCTGAAAGCCTATTTAAAGAGGACACAGTCATTCCTGAACTCCGATCATATCTTTGTCCTGTTTGGAGGGCCACGGAAGGGGGAAAGCAACCTCCAAAGCCTCAATTTCTAGGTGGATTAAGGAAGCAATTTCAACATCATACTTGTTGCAGCGTAAGGTGTCTCCGGTGGGCGTGATGGGGCATTCTACCCAGACATAGCTTCCTGGGTGGAGGCTTGTTTGGTTCTGCCAGTGGACATTTGCAGAGCAGCCACCTGGTCGACACTACATACCTTTATGAGGCACTACTGGCTAGACTTACAGGCCGTAGGGAACGCGAGGTTTGGCACTACAATTTTAAAGGCCAGGCTCGCGGGATCATCCCAAGTTTAGTACTGCTATGGTACATGCCACATGTCAGGACTCGACTTGATAAAGAAGGGTTAATTAGATCTTCACTGCTAACTGGCTTTTCTTGAATACCTCAAGTCCAGTCCCGGACCTTCCCTGGATTATTTCAGTTGCTGTGCGCTATCCCGAGCCGGAAGTGGGAGTTTCTGGAGGTGGCTAGGGTCAGAGGAAGTGTCAGTGGGGTGGAGCCGAGGGATTGTGGGGAACTGGAATGGTGGTTGTCCTTTAATAAGGAGGGCCCCCAGATGGACCAGACTTCAACCTCGTTGTTGAAGTGCGATGCCAAACCCTGGACGAAGGCACATAGGCATCTGTATCGGAGCCCTCAATGTGACTCCGAAGGCAGCCGGCGTCTGCACCAAAGGCTGCAGTGCCGATTCTGGCATCAGCAGAGACCTCTGCCCTTGTAGACAGGATAACAGGCCATCAAGCATAGCCTAGCTGCATTCATGGCTCAGCAGGTTGTTATGGACCCGTCTACAGTGAGTGCCTCACCTGCAGAAGTGCAGGCCATCCTAAAGATATGTGCATTCTCAGGTGGCTCCTGTGAATATTCGAGGTCCCTCTCGGTACAGTGGGTGTCTCCCCCCCTCCCCCCCCCCCGAGTGCTTCTGGTTCAGACAGATGGGAGCTAAGGAGTCTGCCCAAGCACCACTGTCGTGGTCACCATTCATGGCGGTACTTCGAATTTCTCTCTGATTGGGAGACTGAAGAGGTATCACCGGAGATTGCCCATCATCGCAATATCCTTTATGATTCCTCTCTCCCATACAAGCTGAAGAGCACCCCCCCCCCCCCCCCCCCCGCCGAGGATCTCTTTTTCCTTGGGTTTGTTTAGGAAATGGAGAAGGCTTTGCCCTTCGCTATTAAAGCGGAGGAAGAACCTCAGCCAAAGGAGTTAGGAACCTCCAATACCCAACTCTCCCTAAAGAGGCCATTATGGTTCCGATCACCTGATCTTGGAACAGCTTCTCTTTAGGATGTGGGAAACACTACTCAGGGTGCCAACAGTTAGTTGATGCCTCAATTCCATGCATCATGTGCACAAGAGCCATGGGTTTGAAAAAGCACTGCTCCATGGTGGTGGAATGTCATGTGCTGGATTAAAAATTCCAAAACGCACTCTTCGCTGCCCCTGGGTATGGAGGCACATGCTCTGGATGGCCTTGGTAAGAAGTGCTACCAGGGCTCAATGCTGGTGGCTCATATCCAGGAATACCAGCTATACATGGCATTGTAGCAGTGTGATCTGGTGGGGGATCTTGCTGGGTTCTTGGCTGGTCTGTCAGGAGAGCACCTTGAGCACTTCTGGAGCCTGGTGAGCAAAATGAAGGAGTGCTCCAAGTACATTATCCAGGTGGCCTACAACGGGTTCAGTGTGATGGGCATCGATGCCCACTGCCTGTCATGGCTACAATCTTTGTACTTAGAACAATGGGTTCAGGACAAGGCTGCAGAGCTGGAAACAGAAACTGAGCAACTCAGCATGAACAGGCTTTTGAGGGACTGCTGACCCTTCCAGGAGAAAGACTTCAGGGAAGAAGTACTTTTACTTTAAAAAGAAAAAGGCCTATGGTACTTACACCAACAGGTTAAGGGTCAAAAACAGAGGCAGGAGTGCAAGCCGAAAGCTCCCAAGTCTCATCCAAAGCCATGCCCCAGCCAGGAAGGGCTTTTTGATTTCTAGCTTCGGACCATGGCCCGTATTCCCCTCCCAGCCTCCGTTCTGCCACAGGTGGGGGGAGGTGGCTGATACACTTAGCCCACAGGTGGCCCAGCATAACAATTCATGCCTGGGCACTTCAGATGGTTCATGAGCGCTACCTACAGCATTTCAAGCAGATTCCCACTCCCTTCTTTCCAGGGGTTTACCCTCTCGAGCATCAGCAAGATGAACTACTCCAACTGGAGGTCCAGGCCCTCCTGGCAGAACGGATGGTGGAAATTGTTCCACCATCCCAAACAGGACACGGTTTCTATTCCCGCTACTTCCTCGTGCCCAAGAAAACAGGCAGGTTCTGACCCATCTTGGATCTCCACAATCTCGACTGCTTCCTAGTGAAGGAAACGTTCAATATGGTATCCCTTGGAACATTGCTACCCTACTTTCAGTGGGAAGATTGGTTGTGATCCTTGGATCTCAAAGACACCTACATGCACATCCTCATCCACCCCTTGCACCTCTGTTTTATGCTCAGTGGACAGCATTATCAGTAAAGGGTTCTGCCCTTCAGTCTGGTCACTGCCCCAAGGGTCTTCATCAAGTGTCTGGCAGTTGTTGCCACCTTCTTTCGGATAAGTCAGCCACACCTGGTGACATCCTCTGGGCGGCGCCATAGATACGGAAGTGCTGTCCAGAGCTCAGAAAGGTGAACCTTTCTGAGCATGCCGGATGGCCCACTTCACCGACCCACCCCTAGCCCGGCCAGTGTGTTCCTAGCTAGTCTTTCCGGCTAGGGTGTCAGCTCGCTTGGGCTGACCTCCTCCAGGGGAGGCAGGCAGGAAGGATTGTGTGGCTGACTTATCCTGCTTTCCACGGAGAACCCTTGTTACAGGTAAATAACCTCTCTTTCTCCATGGACTAGCAGGATTGCATCAGCCACACCTGGTGCCTCCTCCAGCTGCAGGTGCGTGCTGAGGTGGAGGAGGGAAGCCTGAGAACAGAAGGCTATGGAGACCTTGAGTCAGGGCAGTAGTTTAATGACTATGGAGGTGTGTAAGAGTGCAAACATCCAACAGTGCAAACATGCAGTAGCATAGTGCAACAATCAGCAGTAATGGTGCAAAAATAAGCAGTAACGTGGTGCAACATGAACAGCGTAGGTATAAGGTGCAACAGTGACAGTGCAGTCACACAAGGCAGTGTTCGGTTACATTTAGCAGTCATGACCTGGAACCATGTCGGGCTATCTCTGTCCATGAAGAGATGGGGCCATGGGTGATGGTGCGGCCGTGGTTCTCTCCACAGCGGTGGAGAGGACGGCTGTGCCCATGGCGCAGTCCTCCTGAGACCTGAGGTCGAGGCATTAGTGTTTTTGGAATGTGTGCAGAGAGGACCATGTGGCTGCTCTGCAGACGTCGACCAGCGGAACAGAGCGCAGGTTGGCTATAGAGGCAGCCAGTGCTCTGAGCTGATGAGGGCCCACTCTCCTGCTGCTCCTGGGTTCCAGTTGGGGCGAGGCAATAGGAGACTCAGGCGGCCACCCAGTGGGAAAGTGTCCTTTTAGTGACGGGCCTACCAGGCCTCCTTGGGTCGAAGGACACGAACAGTTGCTCATCCTTCCGGGTGGGCTGTGTTCTGTGTAGGTAGATCCGGAGGGCCCGGAGACAGTCCAAGGTGTGCAAGTGCCGTTCTTCTGCCGACGAGTGGGGCTCCGAAAAAAAAAAGAGGAGAGCTCAATGGACTGATTGATGTGGAAGGCAGATGATACCTTGGGCACGAACCTAGGGTTCGTCCTCAGTAAGACGCGGTCTTGGTGCAGCTGCGTATATGGAGGGTGTGACACCAGCGCTTGTAGTTCGCTGATCCTCCTGGCGTTTGTAATGGTTATCAGAAACAGCGTTTTCCAGGAAGCATACTTCGTGTCAGCAGACTGGAGCAGCTCGAAGGGTTCCTGGGTTAAGCGCTGGAGGACAGTGTTGAGGTCCCAGGATGGAACCGGGGCCCTGACCAGGGGTCTTAGTTTTGTCAGCCCTTTCATGAAGCGGGTGGTCAGTGGCAGTGTCGCAATGGAGTTGGCTCCATCTGTCGGTACATGAAAAGCAGCTATCGCCGAGAGGTGGAAGCGGATGGACTGGGTCTTAAGGCCGAGGTTGGAGAGAGAGCTGGGGTACTGTAGGACGTTGGCGATGGGCACATGGCTGGATCTAAGTCATGTGTTGCACACCAGATGCTGAACCTCTTCCATTTGATGCCATAGGACTTTCTGGTGGATGATCTTCCGGTCGCCAGGACCACGTCCTGTATTTCTATCAGTAGCTGGAGCACCGAGAGGTTCAACCGCTCAACCTCTAGGCAGTGAGAGCGACAGCTATGAGGTTGGGGTGCCTCGTGTTGCCCGCGTTCTGTGTTAGTAGGTCCGGTCTGAGGGGCAGGGGTTTTGGGGCCCCGTGTGCCAGGTGTAGCAAGAGAGCAAACCACATCTGGCATGGCCAGTGAGGAACCACAAGGATGGCATGAGCCTTGTCCTGAATGATTTGCTGAAGTGTTGCTGGGATGAGGCGGGGGGGGGGGGTCGGCAGGAAGGCATACACCAGAGACCACTCCCCCAGCACACGTCGAATGCATCCGATGCCAACCTCCTAACTAATGGGTGCATTGAGCAGAACAGGGGGCACTTGGAATTCTATTCCGTGGCAAAGAGGTCAATGCTTGGAGTTCCCCACTGCCGGAAGAGGCTGTCGGTGACCTCCAGGAGGACAGTCCATTCGTGGTTTTGCAACTGTCTGCTCAGTTTGTCCGCAAGGGTGTTTAGATCTCCTGGGAGATAGGAGGCAGGCAGTCTGCAATTGTTTTCCAAGGCCAGTCACCATATCGTCAGCGCCTTCTTGCAGAGGGAGCATGACCCGGTTCCTCCTTGCTTGTTGATATAAAACATAGCCATCTGGTTGTCCGTCTGGATGAGGACGGACCTTTCCTGCAGGTGTGGTAGAAACGTCCGGAGAGCATATCTGATGGCCCTCGGAGGCTGATGTGCAATTGTCTCTCCCGAGGAGACCAAGCTCCTTGGGTGCTGAACTGTAGGAGGTGAGCGCCCCAACCAGTGTTGGATGTGTCCTTGGTGAGAAGCACCTGGTGTTCCTGTTGGTGGATGTCCTTGCCTACCAAGAGGTTCGTCGGTACCATCCACCAGTGTAGCTGTGCTCTGACTTGAGGAGTCATCGGGATGTAGGTGGAGAGGGGTTGAAAATGCTGGTACCAGTGGGTGCGCAGATTCCATTGGAGCATGCACATCTTCAACCTCGCCACAGGGAGGACTGATATTATGGCTGCCATGTGGCCTAGCAGACGTACTATGGACCGAGCTGAGGAACACCCTGCTGCGGCAGAGTTGGACACCAGGGAGGTGATGGCAAGCAGTCTGCGGTCTGGGACGTAGGCTTTCGAAACCCGGGAGTCAATTACCGCTCCTATGAATTCCTGCCTCTGGGAAGGTGTAAGGTGTGATTTTTCGTAGTTGATGACAAAGCTCAAGGAGGAAATTAGGGTCGTGGTTCTCTTTAGGGACTCTTGCAGCTCCATCGGCTCTGGATTTGTGAGGAGCCAGTCGTCCAGATAGGGAAAGATGGAAATGTTTTGCTTGCGGAGGTGCGCTGCTGCAACGGCCATGCACTTTGTGAAGACATGTGGTGCTGGCGACAGCCCAAAGGGAAGAATTCTGTATTGGTAGTGTTGTCCCAGCACGTGGAAGCGGAGGTACTTCCTGTGCGATTTGTGAATGCGAATGTGTGTGTAGGCTTCCTGTAAATCCAGGGATGCCATCCAGTCGCCAGCCTGAATCAGAGGAAGGATGGAGCTCAGAGAGTACATCCGGAACTTCTCTTTGGTGATAAATTTGTAGGTCTAAGATGGGGCGTACTCCGCCCAACCTTTTGGGAATGAGGAAGTATCTGGAGTAGAATCCAGGGTTTATCTCGGTTGGTGGTACCTCCTCTATAGTGTGGGAGATCAGCAGGTGCATCAGTTCTGCGGCCATGGCCAGTTGCAGGTGGGGAGGAGTCTCACTGATCGGGTGTTTGCGCTGGCAAGGTGTTGTAAAAAAACATATGCGGTATCCCTCTCGGATGACCCGTAGGACCCAGGAGTCTGGGGAGATCCTCCCCCATTCCTGTAGAAATCGCGTCAGGCGACCCCTGATCCGGGTGGGTGCCTGCAATTTACTGTCAAAAGGAGGGGCCACCTTTGTTTGCTGGTGAATTGTTGTTCTTCTTTGGCTTATGGTCCCTCTGGGACTGGCGTTGGTGAGAGGGTGCATGGTAAGAGTTGATCTTGTACCTGGGACTTTGCCACTTTAGGTTAGAAGGGTATCTCTTGTTGGAAGCATAGTAAGGTTTCCGTTGGTAGTTGGCTTACTGGGTGCCGATGTGGCGTTCAAAGCCTTCCTCTGCCAAGGTTTGCAGTATAGTGCAGTGCTCCTTCATGTTGTTTATGGTGTCTGTAACTTTTTCTCCGAAGAACAACTCGCCCATACAGGGTGCGTCGGCAATCCTGTCGTGAGTGTCAATGCGCAGGCTGGATGCTCTTAGCCATGCCCACCGCCTGGCAGAGATTGCCATGCCTGGGGTTCTCACCGTGTCAAAGGTGTCAAAAGCTGTGCTTGCCAGATGTTTGTTGCATTCGGTCATATCCATGAGCACTTTGGATATCAACGCCCGTGACTCCTTAGGGAGGGATGTGATGGTGTTTTTTATGCTTGTCATAGAGGTGTCCTGGAAGTGGACGTGTTGGAACTGGTGTGCATCAATCCTCACACTAAGCATGGCTCCTTGGAAGACCTTCTTGCCGATGTCGTCGAGGAGCTTGTGGTCACGACCAGGTGGATTGCTGGCGTGAGTGTGCGAGGATTTAATCCGCTTAAGAGCTGAGGACACCATGATGGTTTGGTGTGCCAGTTGGGGTTTTGAGAACCCTGGTATAGGTTGTACTTGGTATTTAGATTCAAGTCTCCTGGAGAATGGGTGGCCAGAAGCAGGGGTCTGCCACATTCTCAAGTGGTAGTCTCCTAGCGTTTGGTGTATAGGCAGTGCGAACGAGGGTTAAGGAGTCGCGAGGTACTTCAGAACCTCTGGCACTGGTTCCCCCGTGTCATTGGGTGCCTTCAGGGCCAAAGTGGTGGCTACTTTCCACAGGAACTTGGGGTATGTGAGGTCCTCCAAGGGGGGGGCGGAGGGCCTGCCGGCTCCGGGGACTGTCTATTCTTCGAGGTGGTGTGCTCGTTGGACACAGAGCCCACAATGGTCGCTTCAATGTCCTGTTCCTCTGCGGTGCTATTCGGGGATGGATTGTCTGGGATGCGCGTGGAAGGCTGCGCGTGATCCAGGGACTGCGGATCAGGCGTGAAAGGCTGGGCATGATCCGGTAGGTCTTGTGGCGAGGATCCAGATTTGGATCCGGTGGTTGAGATCGAAGAAGGCAGCGGAGCTGTGGAAGCTGTGGGGGCGGTTTGCTGCACGAGTTGTGTAAGCAGCTTCAGAATGGCAGAGGATTTGGCAGAGTCAGTGGCATGGCTGCAGGACCTGATTTGGCAGCTGCTGCTTGGGCTGGAGGAGCCGGAAAGGTTATGGCGCATATTCTTGTGGTTTCTGTGGTGCCAGGAGTTGTGATGGGGCTTAGAGCCGCGTCCCCGGTGCCTTGGTGATCTGGGGCTTGAAGAGCTGCTGCTGGATGAGCTTCTGGCGGTTCTGCGTCTCCTTACACTGTCCTGATCCCCGCCGTGTCTCCTCCTGCTGCTGTTGCTGTCCCCACGAGTTCGGCTCCTACTCCGTTTGTGTGCATGGCATTGGGGGGCAGTTTGGTCGTCTGTGCCAAGCGGGCTCACCGGGGTCGATTGGAGAGGAGGCGGAGTCTGGGCAGAGTTTGAATGTCCAGCATGATGGCGTCGAGGGCTGCTTCCCGGGCTGTTCCAGCTGTGACCAATGAGGCGGAGGTGGGCGGAGCTGGAGGACTTCCCAATAGTGCCATGGCTGGAAGCCGCATGGCTGTGTGGGAGACCGCTGGCCTGAGAGAAGAAGAGGCAAGCTCAGACGGGACTCAGTGAGAGTCACAGGTGTCCTTGGAAGCCATAACAGAGCCCATTGGTGGCGCGGAGGAGGAAGCTTCAGCTGCGAGCCTGGGGATGGGGGCCCTGACAGGCACATCCTGAGCCGCAGCGGGTGAGGAGACCAGCAAAGCAGCTATGTTACTTGCGTCTTTGGAGGTCAGGTAATCCTTTAATGCATGTCCTCTTGATTTTCGGGCCCTTGGAGATATCCTACTGCAATGAGAGCAGTCTTCCACGTTGTGGTCGGGCCCCAAGCAGCACAAGCAAATGTCGTGGGTATCTGTGCTGCTCATCTTTCTCTTGCAGTGTGGGCATTTTTTGCAGTGGGGTTTAGGCATTGTTGATCCTGAAGTAACTTGATTAGATTGTAGAGGAGAGCAGGGTCCGTCTTGCTGGCAAAGCAGAAGGAAGAAGAGTGGCCGGACTAGGGGTAGGCCAGTTAGGTGGTCTACCTGGGCATGCTCAGAAGGTTTCACCTTTCTGAGCTCTGGAGAGCACTTACGTATCTATGGCGCCGCCCAGAGGACGTCACCAGGTGTGGCTGACACAATCCTGCTAGTTTATGGAGAATTACAATTAACGAATTGTAAAAAAGCCGGCACCACCCTCTTTCCAGTGGAACCTATCACCTGGGGTCTGCACAGGAGAACTGGCAGCAATGTTATTATTTTGCTGATGCTGGAGTGGGTAGAGTTTTAGCATGCGGTTTTCATCTGCAAAAGATAGGAAGTGATATATTTCGCTTTGTTAAAGAAAAGGATAATTATGTTAGGCAATCGATCAGTAATGTCAAATTATGTGTGACTATATATGGCGCTTACATGAAATATTTACATATAATCTTCTTCCTTAGCCCCTCTGACAATAGCTGGCAGACTGTAGAAATGGTCTGCCACCCACTTGTCTGCCGGTTTATGGCCAGTAACGCTGCAGCAGGTCAGGGATCAGAGCCGGCAGAGTTCTCCCACGCTACAGGGATCCCATATTTCCCGGCGCATTTTTTTCGTTATACATAATTCAATAATGGGAGGACGCAATTAAAAATTTCCACCTACTTGGTTTGGCAGTCTGGAAATGCATGCTAACCCTAATGAAGCACGCCATGTTCTCATCCAAACCAGTCTCGCCATTGCAGAGGAAAGTGCCCTGTGGTCCTGAATTTTAAAACATTCCCTAAGTACCTCTCCCTTACTGTTTCATTTCAAAATGTGCTACAATTTACAAGCCACAAACATTTTTGTTTCTATATAGATTATGAAGAATACGGCAAATCCCGCCCAATTTAAAGACAATAATCAATAGAAACAAAATGTTAAAGATGTAACACTGCAGTTAGATGTGCATCACCCCATCCCAGCAGCAGTCTTTCGAAAGTTGCAGTACTAAGGGTAATTTGCAGACGGTCCTCTCCATTCCTCCAATCCCATCTAGTAGCCCTGGGCTATTAGTATAATTTATTCTTCAGAGGTCCCGCCTCCTCCTTTATATAAATCATTCCCGAGCCGTAGTTCCGTATTCTGTTACTTACATCGACTCTTTGCTGTCTGATAAAGTAACGTCCCTTTTTATTACCCACCCCCCCTTTCTTCAAATTGTATTAGTTTATAACAGCCATAATGGTAAGTGTGTTTTTTTTTCTTTTTGTATGCGTAAATTAACTAGGTATAGGAACCATGTTTTTTTTTTTTTTTATTTTTTTTTTTTTGGGGGGGGGGGGGGTAGGAGGAGTTGTAGTTTGGGAAATAGCCCTTGCGTGGGCATATTTTAGTTAGTAAACGAAACTAGACGAGGTAATAAGTGAAATCAACTTGAAGTACCTAGTAAGTCATTGAAAAGACTTACGCGATGGAAGGAAATGAGAGAGGTTTAATTTTATTTGCGCGTCTGATGCTTGTTAAATCTCGATCAAGGTAGAGTCGACAAAAACGCGCACTTGTTCTTTATATCAGGTCTTGGCTCTGATGTACGAGTAAGTGAGCGGTCTGCGGGAGTTTGCGGCTTCACGTGGTGAGGACGGAGTTCTGTCTATGAAGTACGCTCCCGCGCGCCGCCTTGGCTGTCTCGCGCCTGCATAGGCGGATGCGCGCTCTCACTGGCGGTAGATGCAGAGAAACTTAATGTTAGTACCGAGATGCTCGTTCTTGGTACTTCCTCTGGGGTGTGGGGCGAAGCAAACGTCTATTAATGAGTAACCTTTTTCCGCGCCGTACGTTAGTTGGTAGTCATTTCACGTCTTACCCCAAGAAAGTGTTCTTGAAGAGGTTGCGTTATTGTCTTTTTATTCCTTGAGATGACTCATTTGCCATAGCTCACGGTGAAGTAAAAGTCCAGCTTTGTTTTTTAGACAACGAAGATAGCCTTCTCTTACTGGCTCAAGAAATTAAACCGTCAGTAGTTGTAATTTGAGCCTTTTTGGTTGTGGTTTGGTAGAAATTGCCTTGTTCCTAGAATGCTTATAATTTTAATATAAGGATCATCAATCAGTATAACTTGAACGCTACCTTCCTACTAGGAAGCAACTCAAGCGGTTCCCTTTTGGGTTTGGAGCACGCTTTCACCATTGTGAGAAATGGCTCCAGTGTCTTGAATCTGTGTGTGTGTTTTTTTTTTACATAATTTATGAATTAAAACATCTTGTGTTTAGTGGCTCCGTTGACTAAACCCCTAACTGCGTTTTAATAGGGAATCGTAGTAGAAACCTCTGGGTTAAAAAAATACTTGGCACCTGTGGCCTAGGAGAGAACGGATACTACAAGTTCCCGAAGAGAATTGGTATGACTGGGTAGTTAAAATATAAAATAAACTTTAACGAGGAAGCTTGCTTACAAATATCTAAAAACCCTTGATGTAACAAAAAATCCTCTGTTTTGATAGTTACAAAGTAATTGACGAAATATAGTATTGCAGGATGATTCTGCAGAATTTTTGGAATTCTTAAATTCTATTGTTGGCTCTTATGAATAGCTGACATGTGCTTTGGTGACATCTGTCACAAGGTGGGGCTGGTCAAAATGGGAAAGGGGAGTTGTGTACAATTTCAGAATGAGTGTACTGTGCAGAGAAACTTGATAGGTGTTGTGTTGGCACTAGTATATATTCAATTCACACTGGTAGATTCTTCTACAGAAGCTTGTATTTGTGTAGGAGTAAGATTAAGCTGCTCAAATTGTAGGCTGTATGCAGTCCAAGTGACTGCAGCAGATGGTGGCAAAATCTAGGATGTGCCATTCAGGGATTGAATACTGCTTGCTTTAGCAGATGTTTTGGACAATGCTTTTTTTTTTCCCACCACAAAGGCTCTTCTCTAGGAGGCATTATAAGACACCTTTCACAGGTGGATATGAATGTTTTAATAGGAATATTAAGTCCTCTGTAGCATAACTGTGCATATCTTGGGGTGATTTTAATATCACAAATGGAGTTTCTAGCTCTCTCTCTAGACGAGGACAACGTTTTTATCAGTTAAAAACCTGTAGCGGGCATGACATCCCCTTTTTAATACTTTGCCTGTTAAACTTAGATTCATTTACAATGGCTGTGAGTAGGCTGAAAATGGCTATTCAAGATAGTCATAAGTGGAAGTTTAAACTCATTTCTTATGGATATACACAATCCATGGGCAAACTTACTAAACGTTGTGTACTACTGAAATTAGCATTCATTGATGTGCTTTCATACTATCATTGACTTTGTTCATAAACCAGTTTTCCTCCTTTTTATTTTGTTCTGTAGCGTGAGTGCATTTCTATCCATGTCGGCCAGGCTGGTGTCCAGATAGGCAATGCCTGTTGGGAGCTCTACTGCTTGGAACATGGGATCCAGCCTGATGGTCAGATGCCTAGTGACAAGACCATTGGAGGAGGAGATGACTCTTTCAACACATTCTTCAGTGAGACTGGAGCAGGCAAACATGTGCCCCGAGCTGTGTTTGTAGACCTGGAACCAACTGTCATTGGTGAGTAAAACAAGTCAGTATTTGGCAAGTTCTGCTTAGTCTTTCACTTTACTGTGGTAAAGTGGCTCTTTTTTGTAAGAGGACACCAGATACCTTTTTTTCTTTTTTTCCTTTTTAGACGAGGTGCGCACTGGAACCTATCGCCAGCTGTTCCATCCTGAGCAACTCATCACTGGCAAGGAAGATGCTGCAAATAACTATGCCCGTGGGCACTATACTATTGGCAAGGAAATCATTGACCTGGTCCTGGATAGGATTCGCAAACTGGTAAATAGATTTTAATTTGTAGTAGTAAAAGCTCAGGAGGAAAAGATTAGCTATTGTTCAATATATATATAACCCCAAGAAGTGAAAACTGATTATATGAAAAATACTGATGGTCACTGGGTTTTTTGTTTTTACAGGCTGACCAGTGCACAGGTCTTCAGGGCTTCCTTGTCTTCCATAGCTTTGGTGGTGGCACTGGCTCTGGTTTCACCTCTTTGCTGATGGAGCGTTTGTCGGTTGACTATGGCAAGAAATCAAAGCTGGAGTTCTCCATCTATCCAGCTCCTCAGGTCTCCACAGCTGTAGTTGAGCCCTACAACTCAATCTTGACCACCCACACCACCCTGGAGCACTCAGACTGTGCCTTCATGGTAGATAATGAAGCAATTTATGACATTTGCCGCAGGAACCTTGACATTGAACGTCCTACTTACACTAACCTAAATCGTCTTATTAGTCAGATTGTATCCTCCATCACAGCTTCCCTCAGGTTTGATGGTGCACTGAATGTAGATCTGACAGAGTTCCAAACCAACTTGGTTCCTTATCCCCGTATCCATTTCCCTCTAGCCACTTATGCTCCAGTAATTTCTGCAGAGAAAGCCTACCATGAACAGCTTTCTGTAGCAGAGATCACCAATGCTTGCTTTGAACCAGCCAACCAGATGGTGAAATGTGATCCACGTCATGGCAAATACATGGCTTGCTGCCTGTTGTACCGTGGAGATGTGGTACCCAAAGATGTCAATGCTGCTATTGCTACAATCAAGACAAAACGTAGCATCCAGTTTGTGGACTGGTGCCCAACTGGATTTAAAGTTGGTATAAACTACCAGCCCCCTACTGTGGTGCCTGGAGGTGACTTAGCTAAGGTACAGCGTGCTGTGTGTATGCTGAGTAACACTACAGCCATTGCTGAGGCATGGGCTCGTCTGGATCACAAGTTTGATCTGATGTATGCCAAGCGTGCCTTTGTGCACTGGTATGTGGGGGAGGGTATGGAGGAAGGAGAGTTCTCTGAGGCTCGTGAAGATATGGCTGCCTTAGAAAAAGATTATGAGGAAGTGGGTGTAGATTCTGTTGAAGGAGAGGGAGAAGAGGAAGGGGAAGAATATTAAGAACTTATCCTATCCCATTTAAGTTACTGCTGCATGTCCTTTATCAAGTTATTGCTTTAAGTGTCTCTTTCAAACTGGATTTGTCAGATGGTACCAAGCTAGCATGAAGGATACTTAGCAACACTGTTGGCATTTTGTTACTTTTGCAGTCTCATGTTGCTGTTGATCATGTCCATAAAATAAAAGACTTAAACAATATTTTTTTTATTTTTTTTTTTATTGCTTGTACTGCTGCAGGACATAATTGTTCTCTTGCAAAACACTTTTTGACCAGGCCTCCACAAATTGTGTGGACTTAGGAGCCAGTACTTGAAACTTTCTGGAGGTGTCCCCCCCCCCCCCCCAACATCCAAAACTCTTGCTGCAGGTTGCAATTCCTTCCCTGCCTGAGATGAGATCCTGTAGGTAGCCAAGATATAAGTGGGTGTGTACAATGCTGCAGCCCTGTTTGCAATCACAACCCCAAAGGCAATGTCCTACCAGAGGTGATTAGATCCCTGTACCCTTCCCCGTCCTGGCCAATCAATGGGCATCTGATCTGTGGCAGACAGAGGCCCCTTACTAGCTTGCTTTTTGCGACCTTTAGGACCAGTCAGATTTTTTTTTTTTTTTTTGTAAGGTATCTTCCAAAAATCCATAACAGCATGAGAGCCAGTAATAGCTAATATGGCAGGAAATAGCAGATGCTGTAACATCTCCACCCCTGTTAAGGTAGATGCCGTGAAGTTTTGACTAGAATAGTATCTTGGGTTGAATAGTTCTATATAAATTTTATAGATTTAGCCTTTTATCTGGTTAGCAGCATCTGGATATCATAAATCATGTCACTTAAGGGTAGTTTTTCAGAGAGGGGAGGGGGGATGCAGACACACAAAAGTGAAGGCCTGGTCTGAACCCTGTACTGTATCTCCCAGGGCTCAGAAGCTTAAATATCTCACTGAGCATGTGTGCCTGCTTCCTGTCTGCCTGTGCCTGGAGAATTAAAAGTTTTTTTTTTTTCTTGCAATGTTTGCTGTTTCTTATTACCAGCTTTTCCTTCCAGTAGCTCTCCATGTTCAAAACTAAACTTCAAAAAAAGTCCCATCGTTCCCTTCCCATTGGCCCACCACAGGCTTGAAGGGGGTGGCTAAAAGGCAGCCAGTTTTTACAATCTCTAGTTCTGGCTGCAGATTCCACCCCAATTAATCCTGGCTTTGGGTGGCACTTCTACCCCTCCAGAATAGATTCCTGTGTTGGCTTCCTTCTCTGATCATCTGGGATCTATGCCTACCCCAGAAGTTCCCAACTCCAGTCCTGGAGGGCCAAACACATTCCAGTTTACAGGCTGTCCCTATGGAATATGCATGAGATACATTTTGAATACAATGGGGGCAGTGACTGCAAATGCATATTTATTAGGGACAGCTTGAAAACCTGAATGATGGTTGGCCCTCCAGGACTGGAGTTGGGAACCTCTGCCCTACACAGTCAGCCAAATTTAAGACTAAACACCAGCCTCTGCCTTTGACACTGGATAGTTCTCCTTTCCCTCCTGCAAATGTT
Source organism: Ichthyophis bannanicus (assembly GCA_033557465.1). Taxonomy (NCBI): domain Eukaryota; kingdom Metazoa; phylum Chordata; class Amphibia; order Gymnophiona; family Ichthyophiidae; genus Ichthyophis; species Ichthyophis bannanicus. Next base: position 651,363,753 of record CM066033.1, on the reverse strand, counting down.
TCTTCAGGATAGTTTTGCAAGCTGCTGCCTCTTCTCTCCTCTCCCCCCCCCCCCCCCCTTCTTCAAGCCATGTTCTATTGTGCATTTTGGATCCCCAAATACCTCCAACCAAGGAGAACATAAGATATGCCATACTGGGTCAGACCAAGGTCCATCAAGCCCAGTATCCTGTTTCCAACAGTGGCCAATCTAGGTCATACGTACCTAGCAGTTTCCCCAAAAGACACAGGTTCTGCAATGCTTGTACTGGGTCAAGCATTAATATCCTGGGTCCCTTCTTAATGGTTTATGGACCTTTCCTCCAGGAACTTGTCCAAACCATTTTTAAACCCAGCTACACTAACAGCCTTTACTACATCCTCCGGTAACAAATTCCAGAGTTTGATTACATGTTGAGTGAAAACATATTTTCTTTTATTAGTCTTAGTTTACCCTGTAGCTTCATAGCATTTCCCCTAGTCTTTCTATATTCCGATAACGTAAACAATCGATCTACATTTACCCGTTCCACTCTGTTCATTAATTTATAGACTTCTATCATATCTCCCCTCAGCCGTCTCGTTTCCATGTTCAAGAACCCTAACCTTTTTAGCCTTTCTTCATAGGAGTATCCTTCCATCCCCTTTACCATTTTGGTGGCTCTTCTCTGAACCTTTTCTAAGAACTCTATATTCTTTTTAAGATACAGCGACCAGAATCGCACACAATATTCAAGATGCGGTCTCACCATGGAACAAGAGAGGCATAATAGCTTGTTTTATTTTCCATTCCTTTCTTTATGATAACTAGCATTCTATTTGCGGTCTTGGCTGCCGCTGCACACTGGGCCGAGGGTTTTAACATGTTATCCACGACGCCTAAATCTTTTTCCTGGGTGGTGCTTCCTAATGTGGAACCTTGCATTGTGTAACCATAGTTTGGGGGGTTCTTCCCTAGGTGCATAACTTTGCACTTGTCCACATTAAATTTCATCTGCCATTTTGATGCCCAGTCTTCTAATTTATCAAGATCCTCTTGCAATTTTCCACAATCCTCTTGGGTTTTAACAACTTTAAAATAGTTTTGTCATCTGCAAATTTGATAACCTCACTCATCATTCCACTTTCCAGGTCATTTATGAATGTCAAAAAGCAGCGGACCCAGCACAGATCCCTGGGGTACACCACTATTCACCTTTCTCCATTGGGAAAATTGGACATTTAGCCCAACCCTCTGCTTTCTATCTTTTAACCAGTTTTTGATCCTCCTATCCCATGACTCTTTAGTTTTGCCAAAAGTCTCTGAGGGACCTTGTCAAAGGCTTTCTGAAAGTCCAGATACACTATATCAACCGACTCACCTTTGTCCACCTGTTTATTCACACTTTCAAAAAAACATAACAGATTAGTAAGACAATATCTTCCTTGTCTAAAGCCATGTTGGCTGTCTCCCATTAGGCCATGACTATCTACAGGCTGAGTAATTTTATTCTTTATGATGGTTTCTACCATTTTTCCCGGTACTGATGTGAGCCTCACCGGTCTGTAGTTTCCCGGATCACCCCTGGAACCCTTTTTAAAAATTGGTGTTACCTGAAGATTGGAGGATCGCCAATGTATTAGAGATGATTTTAATGATAGTTCAGATTACTAATAGCAGGTCTGCAATCTCATATTTCAATTTTCAACACCCTTGGATGAATACCATCAGCCCGGGTGATTTGCTACTCTTCAGTTTATCTAATAATTGTAATACATCTTCCCGATGTATGGATATTTCCTTCAATTCTTCCGCACCTTTAAATACCACTTCAGTCATGGGTAACATCCCTACATCTTCCTCAGTAAAGACTGAAGCAAAGAATTCATTCAGTCTCTCCGCTATCGCCTTGTTGCCTCTTAGTGCCCCTTTAACTCCTCTATCATCTAATGGACCAACTGACTCTCTTAGTTTTTTTGCTACGAATGTACTTAAAGATTTTTTTCATTTCGTGTTTTTGCTTCCACAGCAAGTTTCTTCTCAAATTCTCCCTTTACCTGCTTTATCAGTGCCTTGCATTTGATTTGCCAGTACTTGTGCTGTTTCTGGGTTTCGTAGTTTGGTTCTTTTTTTCCATTTCCTGAAAGATGCATTTTTTGGCAACAGCCTCTCTGACCTCACCTTTAAACCATGGTGGCAGTTTTTTGGACTTCCTTCCACTTTTCTTAAAGCATGGAATACAGCTGGTCTGGGTTGCCAAGATGGTATTTTTCAACCAACCAAGCTTGATGTAAGTCTTTAACCTTCGCAACTGCTCCTTTTTAGTTTTTTCTTAACTATTTTCCTCATTTTATCATAGTCTCCCTTTCGAAAGTTAAAAGGTAGTACTGTGGATTTCCGTATTATCCCTCCTCCACTAATTAAATCAAAGGCAATCATGCTATGATCACTATTGCCAAGTGGCCCCAACACCCTTATCTCTTACACTAGATCTGGTGGACATTAAGGACCAGGTATAATATGGCTTCCCCTCTGGTCGGTTCATGAACCAGCTGCACCAAGAAGCAGTCATTTGTCATCTAGGAACTTTATGTCCCTAGCATGTCCTGCTGTGACACTGACCCAGTTGATACCAGGGTAATTGAAATCGCCCATTATTACTGTGCTGTAATTTTTGTTAGCTTCCTTTATCTTTGAGCATTTCATCATCCATTTGTTCTGGCCTGGCGGTCGATAGTACACCCTCACTGCCATTGCCTTCCCCTTTTTACATGGAATTTCAATCCATAGAGATTCTACAGCAAATTTTGTTTCCTGCAAAACTTTAATCCTTTCTGACTCAATGCCCTCTTTAACATAGAGCACAACCCCTCCACCAATTTGATCAGCTCTATCATTACAATATAGTTTGTACCAAGGTATTAGTGTCCTACTGGTTGTCCTTCTTCCACCATGTCTCTGCTATTCCAATCATAGCTAACCTCTCATTTAGTGCTATATATTCTAACTCTCCCATCTTATTTTTTAGACTTCTAGCATTTGCATACAAGCATTTTAGAGACTGTATTTTATTCATATTAATTTGGCTATTTGGTAGACATGGGTAATTTGGGATCTTTAAGCTGTCTGCTCCATACCCGAGGGCATTTGGGCTACTTTACTCTTTTTTGGAACCTCTCTGCTTTTGGTAGTATCCTTCAAGGATACATTCTTCTGAACCATCCACTCTTGGGCGACTGTTGGCTTTCCCCTAATATCTAGTTTAAAAGGTGCTCTATCTCCTTTTTAAAGGTTAATGCCAGCAGCCTGGTACCATCCTGGTTAAGGTGGAGCCCATCCCTTTGGAAGAGCCCCTCCTTTCCTCAGAATGTTCTCCAGTTCCTAACAAATCCAAAACCCTCATCTCTGCACTATTGTCTCATCCACGCAGTGAGATTCCAGCACTCTGCCTTTTGGGTCTTGCACGTGGAACCGGAAGCATTTCAGAGAATGCTCCGCTGGAAGTTCTGGATTTCAACTTCCTACCTAAAAGTCTAAATTTAGCCTCCAGAACCTCCCTATCACATTTTCCTATGTCATTGGTACCAACATGTACCAAGACAGCAGACTCCTCCCCAGCACTATCTAAGACCTTATCTAGGTGGCGTGTGAGGTCTGTTACCTTTGCTGCAGGCAGGCATGTTACCAGGCAATCCTCACAGCCACCCAGCTATCTACATGCCTAATGATCAAATCACCAACTATAATGGCTGTCCTAACCCTTCCCTCATGGGCATATGGCCCTGGAGAAACTTCCTCGGTGTGAGAGGGTTTTACTTCACGTGGAGGACAGGTCTTAGTTACAGAATCACGTCCTGCCACACCAGGGTGGTGATCTCATGTCACATAACTTCTCCATGGCAACAGGGATGCTGCCAGACTGGAGGTGAGATTTCAGGACTATATCCCTGTAGGTCTCGTCTATGTACCTCTCTGTCTGTCTTATGTTTTCCAAGTCTGCTACTCTAGCCTCTAGAGAATGGATTCGTTCCCTCAGAGCAAAGAGCTCCTTGCACCTAATGCACATGTAAAGCATAGTTACTCACCTGTAACAGGTGTTCTCCAGGAGCAGCAGGAATCAGTCCTCACATATGGGTGACGTCGGCGCCGACGGAGCCCTCGCGGAGCAATTTTCCCCAGCTTTCAAAGAAAGCCTTTGGGAATTGCAGCGCGCATGCGCGGTCCCCTTCCCGCCCAAGGGTGCCATCTTAGCCAGTCAGATAACATAGCGAAAAGACAGCATAAAAATTTGCAAAAAAACTAAAGCAGATAATTGCAACTCCAAGGGGAGGAGGGAGGGTTGTGAGGACTGATTCCTGCTGCTCCTGGAGAACACCTGTTACAGGTGAGTAACTATGCTTTCTCCAGGACCAAGCAGGAAGTCAGTCCTCACATATGGGACTCCCAAGCTTAAGGCTACCGGAGACCCTAAGCACAAAAATGAGCTCCCTCTAGCTCAGCAGTACAGAAGGAAGGAATCTTCGCTGAATTATTACCCACCGGTAGCCCCCATCCGGGATGGAGGGTAGGAGTTGCTCAAACCTCGAAGAGATTTCGGAGGACTGCCTGTCCGAAAGCACTGTCCCTGCGGGACTCCCTCTCGAGGCAGTAATGGACCGCAAAAGTCTGGCTTGAAGACCAAGTAGCGGCCCGGCAGATGTCTGCCAATGGAACAGAGCGGAGGTAAGCCACTGACGTAGCCTTCGCCCGAACACAATGAGCCGTGACCTGACTTTGTAATGAGAGTCCGGTTGCCCCATAAGCCCAAGCGATACAGTCAGCAACCCAGATGGACAGAGTACGCTTGGAGACCGGGAGCCCCAATTTATTGGGGTCAAAAGACACAAAAAGCTGAGCAGCTTTACGGTGCTCCCGCGTACGGTCAAGGTAGAAGTTCAATGCCCTTCTACAGTCCAGGGTATGCAGGACCATTTCAGCTCGGCTGGAGTGTGGCCTGGGAAAGAAGGTCGGAAGTACCACCTCCTGATTGATGTGAAAAGGGGAGACCACTTTTGGAAGAAATTTAGGGTGAGTCCGTAGGACTACCCTATTTTTGTAGAACCGAGTGTAAGGGGGATCAGACACGAGGGCCTGCAATTCACTTACGCGTCTAGCGGAAGTGAGGGCTATCAGGAATAAGGTTTTCCAAGAAAGAAAACGGAGAGAACAGGTAGCCATAGGTTCAAAAGGCGGACAGGTGATCCGCTGCAAAACCACATTCAGATCCCAGTCAGGTGCTGGCGGGCGCAGAGGTGGTTTAAGTAGAAGGAGACCTCGGAGAAACCTTGCCACGAGAGGGTCGCTGGAAAGAGGTCTGCCGTCCACCGGCACATGATGTGCTGAAAGAGCACTGAGGTGAACTTTAACGGAGTTGGACTTAAGTCCCAGATTAGAGAGGTAGAGCAAGTACTGCAAGATCACCGACACCGAGCAGGAGAAGGGATCCTGAGACTGCTGGGCACACCAAGCGGAAAAGCGACGCCATTTAAGGGCGTAGCATTTGCGGGTAGAAGGTCGCCGGGAAGCTAGGACGACCTCTTCCACCTCTGCCAGCAGTAGAAGGGGAGCAAGGACTACCCTTTCAGCAGCCAGGCCATCAGATGTAGAGATCTGAGGTTGGGGTGCAGTAGGGACCCCTGATCCTGTGTTAGGAGATCTGGTTGAAACCCCAGGGGGAACGGATCCTCCACCGCTAGTTGCAGCAGGAGTGGAAACCATGGCTGTCTGGGCCACCGAGGAGCTATCAGGATCATGGAAGCTTTGTCTCGGAGAACCTTGAAAAGAGTTTGAGAGACTAGCGGTATGGGAGGAAAGGCATAGAGAAGGCCTTTCGACCATGAGAGCAGAAAAGCATCTGCCGCTACTCGAAGGGGATGCGGCTGCCGAGAGCAGAAGCGAGGAAGTTGCCGGTTGAGAGGACTGGCAAAGAGATCCATCGTGGGGAGGCCCCACTTCAGAAAACGTTTCTGAACTACGAAGGGATCCATTCGCCACTCGTGCGGCTGGAGGATTCTGCTGAGTTTGTCCGCCAGGCAATTTTCTTGGCCTGGGAGATAAACTGCCTTGAGAAGAATGCCGTGGCTTACGGCCCAAGAGCAGAGTCTCTGTGCTTCTCGACAGAGAAGGAAGGAGCCCGTGCCCCCCTGTTTGTTCACGTAGAACATGGCAACTTGATTGTCCGTCTGGACAAGGACGGACCGGTGAGAAGTCAGGTGGGAGAAAGCCTTGAGAGCCAGACGGCTCGCTCTGAGCTCCAGAAAGTTGATCTGCTGCGCAGACTCCCACGTGGTCCAGAGACCTTGAGTACATGCCCCTTGGCAATGCGCTCCCCATCCCAGGAGAGAAGCATCGGTCGTCAGCACTTGAGCCGGTGGAGGAGACTGAAAAGGCATTCCGAGTACCAGGTTCGGCCGATGAAGCCACCACTGTAGAGAAGAGGCCAGCGGGCCTGAGATCCGCACTAAGTCGGCTAGGCCGCCCGTGGCCTGTTGCCACTGCTTGCGAAGGCACCACTGAGCAGGCCGCATATTCAGGCGGGCATTGGGGGTCACGTGGATGGTGGAAGCCATGTGGCCGAGTAGTCTCAGGAAGCGCCTGGCCGAGACCAGGGACTGGCTGCGAAAACGGCCGGCTAGGTCCATGAGCCGTTGCGCCCTGTCGAGAGGCAGGAAAGCTCGCGCCTGAAGAGTGTGCAATCTTGCGCCAATGAACTCGAGATCTTGCGAGGGGAGCAAAGTGGACTTTGCGAAGTTTACGACAAAGCCCAAGTACTGGAGGAGAGTCACAGTGCGGTGCGTGGCTTGTGTGACCTCTTGAGAGGACGATGCTCTGATGAGCCAGTCGTCTAGGTAAGGAAAGACATAGAGGCCCTGACGCCGGAGATAAGCCGCCACCACCGCGAGACATTTTGTGAAGACTCGTGGTGCGGAGGATAGGCCAAAGGGCAGTACTCTGTACTGGTAATGATTTCCTGCCACCACAAACCTTAGGTATTGGCGGTGGCTTGGGTGGATGAGGATGTGCGTGTAGGCATCCTTTAGATCCAAGGAGCATAGCCAATCTCCCTGCTGGAGGTAGGGCAGAAGGATTCCAAGGGTAAGCATCTTGAACTTCTCCCTCACGAGGAACTTGTTGAGGTTGCGCAAGTCCAGGATGGGTCTGAGGCCTCCTGTTCTTTTTGGTATTAGGAAATACCTGGAATAAAAGCCTTGACCTCTCAGGTGGTGGGGCACCGGTTCCACAGCCTGTTCCTGAAGAAGACTTGCTAACTCCTGAAGGAGTAAGTCCCTGTGCAGAGGGAGTCATGGAGGCTCTCCCGGAAAATAGGAGGGAGGGACCTGGTGGAAGTGGAGAAGATAGCCTTCTCTCACAACCTGAAGCACCCAGGCATCTGATGTGATGTTGGACCACCTGTGGGCAAAGTGGACCAGCCGGCCTCCTGGGCTGGGAGGAACCAGCTGAGGGGGAGAGGCTATGCTGAGGAAGTCAAAAACCCCACCCTGCTGAGCAGGGGCCGGTGGTGCAGGCTTGGGGCTGCTGCCTACGGGACCCGTTACCCCGTCCCTTGGCCTGCTGACCCTGTTGGGGAGCTGCGGAGGCCTGATATTGAGGGTAGTGTTTATAGGCAGCCGCCTTTCTCGGGTAAAAGGACTTCTTTCCCGAGCCCTTCTTCTGGGAAGGGGCAGAGGTCTTCCTAGAAAGCCTAGTTCTGGTGAGAGTCTCCGTCTCGAGTTGTGCAGCCTTCTCAGCCATGGGCTTGCCAAAGAGGTTCTCACCTCGGTAGGGGACATCGACCAACTTGTCCTGCACCCAGGGTTCAAGGTCAGACGACTGAAGCCAAGCCTGTCGGCGGGCACCGATGCCGGCTGCGGCCACACGAGCCGATGCTTCAAAGCCATCATAGGCTGCTTGAGAAATGAATTTGGAGCATTCCCGAATACCAGTGGACAAGGCTAGGAACCTCCGCAAAGGTTCCTCGGACAGTCCAGCAGAGAATCCGGCTATCTCTTTAACCAGGTCTCTAAGGTACATGCCCATGTAGAGCTGGTAGGTCTGGACCCGACAAGCAAGCATAGAGCCCTGGAAACACTTCTTACCGAGGCCATCCAGGTTGCGGGCCTCCCTGCCAGGAGGCACCGAGGAGTGCATCTTCTGGCTCTTAAGCCTATGCATGGCCGATTCCACCACCATGGAATGGTGCGGTAGCTGTGCTTTTTGGAAGCCAGGGCTCTTGCGGACTCGATAGATGGAATCGACCCGCTTGCTTAATACCGGCGACGATGCCGGTCTCTCCCACATGCGGAAGAGTAGTCGTTCCAGCATGGGAGGAACCGGTACAGTAAAGTGCTCCCTGGCGGCAGAGTCGTACTGAAGGGCGTTGAGCTCTTCGGCTCGAGGCTCCTCCTCGGGATCCGCAGGGAAGGCCAAAGCCTTGGCCATATCCCTGACGAAGTCCGAGAACCGGGCATCCTCCGGGGGGGGACTGTTTCCGAGGTTCGGACTCAGGGGAGTCCGAGGGGACACACCGAGTCCGAAAAGAATCAGGTGACTCTTCCACTTCAGACTCCCAGGCCGACTCCGAGGAGGAATCGGTGGGGTCAGTTCGGGCGGGCGGAGGCGTCGGCCGCCCCGACGCCGAGGGAGTCGGCGTCGACGACCTCGGTCCCGAACGGGAGGCCGAGGGTGACCTCGACTGAGGTTCGACTCGAGCCCGCATGGACTCGAGGATCGGCTCGGTCTCCGGGGTTGACTTAGATGTCGACGTCCCGGCGGTCAGGGCAGAGGCGCCAGCGAGGCTAGCGATCAGTGCCCGCTGCTGGTCCATGAAGGCAGATAGTCTGCTCTCCAAGGCTGTCAACCTGAGTCCGACCTCAGGTGACCCAGCAGCTCCCGACTCGGGCCCCGACGGCGGACCCCTTGGAGGCGAGTCCAGGAGGACTACAGGACTCACCCGAGCAGGCATCTCCAATTCCAAACGAGGTCGCTTCGGGAGATGTTCCTTCTACAAAGACCCGGGACGGCTATCGGGGCTATGCGACCTGGCCCTCGCGGAACCAGGAGCGTCCACCGATGCCGCCCTCGTGGGTTTCGCCTTCTGACGATGATCCCCGGAGGGAGAACCTCTGTCGGAGGAACTCCGGCAATGCTCAGAGCTGGAGCCTCTGGACGCCGAGGCCTCCGATGAGGTCCGGGTATGGGCGGGATCTGCGAAGATTCTTTCCCGCTGATGTCGCCGACTCCGTAACGCTGTGGAGGACATTTTGCTGCAGGCCCCACAGATCAGTTCCTCATGATCTGGGCCAAGGCAGCGGAGGTAATTATCGTGTGTATCAGTGAGTGACATATTTCTGTCACACTGAACACACCTCTTGAAACCACTGGCAGCCATCGGGGGAAAAAGGGCCCCTGCAAGGTCAAAGGACCGGGCTGCCAGCGAAAAACCGAAAACGAAACTGACAGAAAAATCAGAAAAACCGAAAAATAAGAGAAGGACTCGCAACAGCGTCGCGAGTCCGGGCAGGAAAGAGACCGGCGTCGAACCGAAGGAAAAAAGAGAAATAAATAAATCACGAAAAATCAACTTTTTCAGCGGGGACAAGAAGACCACGTCTGTAGGGCTCCGCGGAAAAAAGAAGACTGGCTAAGATGGCACCCTTGGGCGGGAAGGGGACCGCGCATGCGCGCTGCAATTCCCAAAGGCTTTCTTTGAAAGCTGGGGAAAATTGCTCCGCGAGGGCTCCGTCGGCGCCAACGTCACCCATATGTGAGGACTGACTTCCTGCTTGGTCCTGGAGAAGACCTCTCACCAACTGGGAGAAAATCATACATGTGACGCTCAATGCAAAAGATTGGTAAGCCCCCATCTTGCTGCTGGACTGCTGTCTGCATCTTAGTTTTAATTTTTTGTTTAGATCTTTAAGTTCTTTACTTACTAAGGGTTTCCAATAAAACTGTACCTAATATGTTTAATATACCTTTGTTCACCTGAAGCTTAATTAATCTCAGGTCCTTAGTGTATGACTGATTTGGGTAACGAGCTTCACCTTGTGAGCACCTCTTGTCTGTTAAAATGTGTAAGTACCTATAAAGCTATGATTATCCCAGGCATGGGTGGGTGTGGGGAGGGAGGGAAATAACATTTATTAAAAGAGGGCTGCTACACAGTACCCTGTCCTGTGCTGCTGAGGTAAGCTATATTCTTATTTGATTTAAATTATAGCTCTTTGCTGCTGCTAGGCTCTAACTTATTATGAATTTAAACTACAAGCTCTTTGCTGGGTCCTAAATTTAACCAGAAAGCTCTCTTCTGTGTTTTAAATGTAAACTTAAACTGCTGCTACTAGGCCCTGACTGATTTAACAAAAAAATAGTTGGTTCACAGATTAATTTGATTTAATAAAAAGAATTCCTTTCAGAAAATTCCCAGAAGTATATACTCACTTGCAGATCTCTCTCCAGAAGTAAGTCCCCTTTTTTAGTCTTTCAAGAGTTCCCAGGCTCCCCTCCATTCATTGGTTGGCACAAGCTATCAACTGTTGAGGATGACATTTGATCCCTACTGTCTTATCCCTGGGAACCCTGCAAGTCTTACATGAAGGACCCCCCACCCCCAATTCTGCTTTCCCCAGACCAGGACTTCCAGGATGAACTACCTGAGGACCTTTCCTACCCAAAGTTTGTCAGAAACTCTCCTGGGATTTTGCTCTTTAGTGACTTGCAAACCCTGGTTAATAAGTGGGACTTTTACTCAGCCTGAAAGCTTGCAGTGCTAATAAGGAAATCCCAGCACCCGTGGTACCCCCGCCCCTTTTCCTCCATTTGGAAGACCCTGTCTTTGGGCAGTGCTGCATCATAGTGCATTGATCTTTAAATACAAGGCCCTGCCAGCATTGGGCTTCTATCATCCTCTGCTCCCTCATAAGTACAGCCTCAGACAATTGACTGAAGTCCAAAAGCACCAAGCTACTATCACAGCTGCCTCCTGGGAAGGAGCTGTGCAGCCTAGATGTCAATAGGTGTAATGTGCATCCTCGCTCACCTGCTGCATATTCTGCAGTATCATCGGGATCTCCTTCATCTGGATGATTCCACCTTGGCAGACCCAGTTTTGTTAGTGATTCATGTAAGTCTGTAGCTATCATTATCCAAGCCCTCTCTGGCAGAAATAGTTCTGCCTGTGGCTGTCATAAGGACCACATAGCTCTGTGAATCTGGTCTTCAAGAGGACCTTTATGTCCACCTGGTTGATGCCTGGGACAGCCTCTTTGGATCCAAAATCCAGGAAGTTGTCTCTGAGGTTAAGGACCACTCTACTACCATCTGTGAGAGCTCTCTGCGATCAGGAGAGGCATCATCCTCTTGCTGCATTATTGGCATCCTTTCTACTATCAATACTTTCATCATTGCTATCTGTGGTGTTGCTAACAGCCCTACCCACAGCAGCCCCCTCTGTGCACCCAGGGCCCAATCACCTCCTCAGTGAGGCCATGCCCCAGAGAGAAAACACCAAGCATTTCTGCAGACTACCCTTACCAAACCTTCCCTGGTTTTTGACTTGACTACCTGCCGTGGGTGGGTGGGATACATCAAACACTTTGTAGAGGCATGGCAGTCCATTACTGTGGACAGCTGGGTCCTTGCCATTGTGCAGTCAGGGTACTGGCTGCTCTTCACTGTCACACCACTCCCTCTACCCCTGGCCACCTTTGCCTATCCCATGAGGTAGCATATCTCCTCCCCCCCCCCCCCCCGACACTTGAGATAACTCTGCTCCTCAACGATGCCATTGAGCTTGTCCTGCTTCCTGAGGAATCAGGAATTTTACTCCTGCTTATAATTCCCAAAAAATCCAGGGGCCTTTGACAAATCCTAGATCACTTGTCTCCTCAATCATTTCATCAAGTGGGAAAAGTTTAAAGATAACCCTGAGCGCACTCCTTTCCTTACTCGGTCCTCTGGATCAGCTTGCCTTTCTGGATCCGAAAGATGCCTATACCCATATCCCCATTCATCCTCATCACTGGAAATGCCTTAGCTTTACCATCTTTGACCACTACTATTTGTACAAAGTCCTTCCTTTCAGTCTGTCTTCTGCCCCTTGTGCCTTCACAAAGTGATGTGGTGATGGTGGCCCACCTTTGTCAGGGCCACTGTATTTAGCCTTACCTAGATGACTGACTTATTTTGGATGTTTACCATAGTGTCACAGCTTGAGCTGTGCATGATCCTACAGACCCTAGGCTTTGTCCTAAACATAAAAATTTGAGCCCATCCCTCAACAACATTTGGATTTCATTGTAGCGTACCTAGACCCTGCAGTGACCTCATGTTTTTGTCATTCTTCAGCAACACCCTTGCCACATGCTGCTCAGTGCCAGCATATGTACCACCGTTTAATGATCATCAGACAAGTCAAGCCACTCCTCAGCCAAGAACACTTCGGCACAATATGGTTGGTTCAGAACACTGCAGCATGCATAATCACAGGCACGTTCAAATAAGAACATATAACTCCAGTATTCCAACAGCTGCATTGGCTACCCATAATGGCACGGGCAAAATTCAAGGCAACACTAATCATCTTCAAGACTGTACACCACTGCTCAGCATAAATTCTACAGACCACAGTAACCAAAGACACAAGCAGCAGACCCAGGTGAACCCAAGGCACCAACAGACTCCTCAACCCGGCCGGATACCACCAAACGAAGCAATTAACTTCCAGAAGAGCCTTTTCACTCTTGGTTCTGGACCTATGGAACTTGTTCACTGAGGAGCTAAGAGCACAAAAGGACTTCTGCAAATCCCTCAAAGCCCACCTATTCATGGCCTCATATGAACAAGAACCACACCTCCCAATCCACGCAGCCTTGCTGATACAGCCACCATCCACCAACATTTCAGCCTTGGGACTCAACCACTGGAGAGATATGTATGTCTTGTCACCTATGTTTAATGTAGACCCCTCCTTATATCCCTAACCACTTTGATTGAAGGATAAGGTGCTATACAAAAAAGGCTAAAATAAATAAGTGCTCCTGTATCTACTGCAGCAGTGTATGTAGTCCTCTTTCCCGGTTAAACATGCGCTCCTTGCATCTCACTCATCTTGTGCCAGCGCTTGCAGCCTTTTCAGACTAGGATATCCCTTGAAGGTCTGCAAAGGTTCTAGGCAGCCTCAGCTGGTTGACTTTTCCTCCAACCTTTTCTGTGGGCTGTTCTTTCAGCTGCTATGTGACATTGTTATGACAACTGTTTTATTTCATTTATTTAAGATTTAATATGCTGCGTAATGTGAGTAGAGCACAGTGGTTTACAATAGAATATAATAAAAACTGAAGCAGAAAATGAAAAGAATGCCAGTATGTATAGGACAGATGTGAAAATGAGACATGGCAGGGCTGGAGGAGGAGGGAGCCCATCTGCTCAGCCTTTCCATATAAGGCACATGGTCCCATCAAGCACTTTCTTTGCATATCAGTCTCTGAGGAATCTATTACGCCCTCATGGTTTTCACTTATTGGGTGCGCCACAAGATTATCCTCATCTGTGCAAATAATCAAGTCTTCATGTTATATATCAACAAAAAAGGTGGTACAGGTTGCCGTTGGTGGCCATGAGGCTGCATGACTATAGACTTATGCCCTTTTTACAAACTTCAAAAGTTAAAATAATAAATAAAATCATACAGGAATAAATAAAATCAAAATGGTATACCCTTGTTTTAAAAAAAAAAAAGAAAACTGATGCACGAAATCAGTGGTGGAAAAGGGCAGTCATTTACATATAAGCACATATGGAAAGATAGTACAATTTTGATGCTTACTATTGTGCCATTTGTTGTTATGTAAATGACTGACTGTCCTTTTAAACCATTGATTCCATGCATAAGTTTTCATTAATTTTGTTAAAAGAAAGAGATGGTTTGATTTTTTTTTCTGTGTGTTTATTTCTGTATGACTTTATATATTCAAGCATGTTGTATTTATTGTTTTATTTTTTTTATTAGTTTTAACTTTTGAGGTTTGTACCCCCTGAGGAAGGCCTATTTGGTGGAAACGTGTTGGGGTTCCAATAAAGTCTGTTTGACTACCCTTTATTGCACCTGCTCCTTTTGTTTCTTCTATTGCCCTGGGTGTGCACCTTAGCTCCCTGTTGGAGTACCAGTGCTCTGTGGGTCAGTTTCTCTCCTACCTCCTCCATCTTTCCCATTCAGGACTGTAGACTAATTTGGTTCATTTTTCATCTCTCAGCGATAGCTGCATTTTGTGACCCTTTTGGACAACCCATCTCTGTTCATCCTACTGTGTCCAGATTAATGAGAGATTTTCTGAATACAAATCTACCTATACAATTGCCTATGCTGGCCTGGTACCTGAATATTGTCCTCTCTGTTGATGCAGCAACCATTTGAGCCTCTCCTTTCTGCTTCTCTCAATATCTTACCTGGAAAACTACCTTCCCTGTTGCCATTATTTCGGCTAGACATATCAAGCTCTGGTGCATTACCCCCTGTATACAAGTTCCTTCTCGACAAAGTCATAAGAACATAAGATATGCCATACTGGGTCAGACCAAGGTCCATCAAGCCCAGTATCCTGTTTCCAACAGTGGCCAATCTAGGTCATACGTACCTAGCAGTTTCCCTAAAAGACACAGGTTCCGCAATGCTTGTACTGGGTCAAGCATTGATATCTTGGGTCCCTTCTTAATAATGGTTTATGGACCTTTCCTCCAGGAACTTGTCCAAACCTTTTTTAAACCCAGCTACACTAACAGCCTTTACTACATCCTCCGGTAACAAATTCCAGAGTTTGATTACACGTTGAGTGAAGAAATATTTTCTTTTATTAGTTTTAAATAGTTTACCCTGTAGCTTCATTGCATGCCCCCTAGTCTTTCTATATTCTGATAACATAAACAACCGATCTATGTTTACCCGTTCCACTCCATTCATTAATTTATAGACTTCTATCATATCTCCCCTCAGGCGTCTCTTTTCCAGGTTAAAGAGCCCTAACCTTTTTAGCCTTTCTTCATAGGAGTATCCTTCTATCCCCTTTACCATTTTGGTGGCTCTTCTCTGAACCTTTTCTAATAACGCTATATCCTTTTTAAGATACGGCTACCAGAATTGCACACAATATTCAAGGTGCGGTGTCACCATGGAACGATATAGAGGCATTATAATATATTTTGTTTTATTTTCCATTCCTTTCCTTATGATACCTAGCATTCTATTTGCTCTCTTGTCTGCCGCTGCACACTGGGCCGAGGGTTTTAACATGCTATCCACAATGACGCCTAAATCTTTTTCCTGGGTGGTGGTTCCTAATGTGGAACCTTGCATCGTGTAACCATAGTTTGGGTTGTTCTTCCCTAGGTGCATAACTTTGCACTTGTCCACATTAAATTTCATCTGCCATTTTGATGCCCAGTCTTCCAATTTATCAAGATCCTCTTGCAATTTTCCACAATCCTCTTGGGTTTTAACAACTTTAAATAATTTTGTGTCATCTGCAAATTTGATAACCTCGCTCGTTATTCCACTTTCCAGGTCATTTATGAATATGTCAAAAAGCAGTGGACCCAGCACAGATCCCTGGGGTACACCACTATTCACCCTCCGGATTCATCCTAACTTTCTCCTGAAAGTGGTCTCTGATTTTTCACAGCAAACAGCCCATTGTGCTTTTGGTCTTCTTTCTGAATGCCCCTCCTGAATATCCGGAGCAGAGGTTGCACACACTGGACTGCATATGGGCTCTTCTTTACTATCTGTGTCATACCAAGCCTCTCTGTCAGCTGTCCCAGTTATTTTTGGCCTTTAACCCCAACACTCCTGGTCACCAGGCAGCAAAGTCAACCATCTCTGCGTGGATTGTGGACTGTTTCTGCTATGAGAAAGCTGCTCGCCCCTCTCCGAGGTTATTGCTCATCATAAGCTCAGAGCTAGTGTCGCTCCTATTGCTATTTCAGCATCTGTCTCCACCCTAGATATCTGTAAAGCAGCCATCTGGTCGTTCATTTACACCTTCAGTAAGCACTACAGTTTAGATTGAGGCCATCCTCGGCAATCTTTTTGCTACTTGATTTCTCTGCCACCTGAGTTCAGTTCAGGGCTGCCCAGTTTAGAACAACTTCCAACACTGTGACATAAGGCGGCCCCTCAGCTTTGAGTGGGCCTGCATCTCCCTGCTTGTCTCTGAAAAAAGCATAGTTGCTTACCTGTAATGTGTTCTCTGTAGACTGCAGGGGAATGCAGTCACACTCTCCTGCCTGCCTTCCCTGAAGAAGTAAAAAAAAAAAAAAGAGGAAAGGCAAATGTGACTGACAGATGAATGACACACAGTCATTACATCCTAACTGCTACAATTTTGGCTGCGCTCAGAGCTTCCATAATCTTCCTTTGCAAGATGCCTTTCTCTAGGTTCTCTGCTTTGGTACAAGCAGGTGGGAAGCAATCACACATGCTAGGGGAGGTAATTAAGCCTCTGAGCTTTGGGAGATAAGGTTCAAGGCTCAAACCAGGGACCTCACCTTTGAGAGTGGCTGCATCCCCCTGCTATGGAGAGCCCCTGTTACAGGTAGGCAACTATGCTTTCTAGGGTGGAGGCAAATGTATTGCTTACATATAATGAGGGTTCTAAATTAATAAGCAGGATGTTAACTCTTCATATGGGTGAAGTTACTGCAGATGGCACAGTTGGACTCTTTCCCAGAACTCTGTGCACATCTCCTACCTTTCCTATATTCTCTGGGAACAAGCAGGAAGTCAGACTTCATGTATGGGTGACGATGGAGCCCTCATGCGGAGCAAAATCCCCAGGGTTTTTCCTTTGTGACTGGCGTTCACGGCCTTTTTTCTTTTTCACTGGCAGCAAGGGTCTTTGACCTTGCAGGGGCCCTTTTTCCACCGATGGCTACCAGCGGGTTTAAAAAATGCTTTCGGTGTGTGAAACTTATGTCCCTCACCGATACCCATGACTGCTGTCTCCGGTGCCTCAGGCCCGACTATGACCTGACGGTCTGTGACCCGTGTAGGGAAATGTCCTCTAAGACCCTCAAGAGCCGCCAGCAGCAACATGGGAGGATTTTTTTCTGAGTCCTTGCCTTCGAGGTCTCGGGGGGAGCACTCTGAGCTCGAGCAGTGTTGATGTTCCTCGGAAAGGGGGTCTCCCTCAGGGAACACAAGAGGAAAAAAATTCTCGAAGGAGGGGTCTCTGGATGGCTCCGAGCGACTCGGCTCTTCCTGGTGCCTGTCGTGGAGCCCCGACTGCTGGCCGGATCTTCGGAGAAGGAACACCCGGCAAAGGTTCCTCGTCGGGAGACGGATCAGCTGAGGCAGGTAACGACTGTCCTCATTGAGGAATCCCCTCCGGGGGAACCGGTGGCTGTGGAGCCTTCTGGAATCGAGTTCAGAATGGTTACCTTAGAGTGCAGTTTCACTGCCTTCATGGAGCAGCAGCGAGCGCTGATTGCCGATCTGTCCGGTTCCTCCACCCCGACCACCGGTCCCTTAACGTCAAAGTCAACCCAGGAGGCCAGGCCAAGCCGATCCTCAAGGCCTTTTGGACTCGAGTCGATCTTCGGCCGAGGTCCCACTCGGCCTCCCGTTCAGGACCAAGGATGGCGTCAGGACAGTTGGCGCCAGGGCCCTCAAAGCCAGAGCCCCCCCCCGATTCCTCTTCGGAGGCTTCGGCATGGGAAACGGAAGACGAGGAGTCCCCAGACACCTGTCAGCACAGGGATGTCCTATCCGATTCCCCAGTGTCCGAGCCTTGGAGAAGGTCACCTCCAGAGGACACGAGGTTCTTGGACTTCATGAGGGATATGTCCAAGGCCAGGGGGAGAACCTCTTTGGCAAACCCATGACTGACAAGGCCGCAGAACTGGAGACCGAGTACATGACGAGGACACAGCTCTCCAAGACCGATGCCCCTTCTCACAAGAAGGGCTTGGGTAAAAAGCCCTTTTACCCGAGGAAGGATGCTGCTTACCGAAGCTACCCCCATTTTCAGGCCTCCCTGGCTCCCCAACAGGGGCACCAGACCAAGGGGCAGGGGCAGGGGCATGGCCCGCGTAAGCAGAAACCACCCAAGGCACAGGCTCCAGCCCAGCCTGGCAGTGGCTCTTGACTCCTACAGTATGGCCCCTCTTCCCACAGGAGCCAGGCAGATCACAGGAGGCAGGCTTGCCCTGTATGCCCACAGGTGGACAGCCATTACTACCGATGCCTGGGCCTTAAAGGTGGTTCGGGAAGTCTACCTTCTTCACCTAGCCCAGGTGACCCCTCCTTACTTCCCGAGAGGGCTGCTCAGGTCTCCCCTTCAGTAGGACCTTCTTCTGAAGAAGTTGCCGAGTCTTCGAGGATCAGGCGGTAGAACCGGTTCCCCACCACCTGCAAGGCAAGGGCTTCTACTCCAGGTACTTTCTGGTACCAAAGAGAACAGGAGGCCTCAGGCCCATCCTCGAACTGAGCAACCTATACAAGTTCTTGGTGACGGAGAAGTTCAAAATGCTCTCCCTTGGAATATTGCTGCCTTACCTCCGCCAGGGAGACTGGCTATGCTCCTTAGACCTAAAGATGTGTATACACACATCCTAATACACCCAGACCACAGGCAGTATCTCCGCTTTGTGGCGTGGGGCAATCACTACCAGTACAGGGTACTTCCCTTTGGCCTGGCCTCGGCCCCAAGGGTATTCACAAAGTGCCTGGCAGTGAAGGCTCCCTTTCTCAGCTCCAAGGGGTCTTTGTCTTCCCCTACCTAGATGACTGGCTCAGAGGCACTTCAGCCAGCAAAGTCCACCAGGCCACATCTTGCACCGTCCAGGTGCTGCAGCATTTAGGGTTTGTAATCAACTACCCCAAGTCCAGCCTTGCTCCAAGTCAGCAGCTGGAGTTCATTGGAGCCAGACTCAACACCTTTCAAGCAAGGGCCCATCTGCCTGCAGACAGCGCAAGCAGGCTTCTGGCTCTTGCAGGTCAGGTGAGTCGCAGGTCCGCAGTGTCAGCAAGACACTTTCTGCGCCTCCTCAGGCACATGGCTTCCACGGTCCCTGTGAACCCAGATACCCGCCTCCACATGCAGACTGCTCAGTGGTGCCTCAGACCAGTGGTCACAGGGTGCCTCAGAGACAGTGTCCAGGCACCTGGTACGGTCCCTGGACTGGTGGCTTCAGCCACTTCACTTGGAGGCGGGAATGCCTTTCCAGGCTCCTCTACACATGAGGATCCTTACCACGGTTGCATCCCTGCTAAGCTGGGAGGCCCATTGCCAGGGTTTCCGTACTCAGCGAGTGTGGTCCCCGAGTGAGAGAACACAACATATCAATTTCTTGGAGCTCTGTGCCATCCGCCTCGCCCTGGGAGTTTTCAGGCAGATCCTGACCCACGAACTTGTCATGGTACAGACAGACAACCAGGTGGCCATGTTCTATGTGAACAAGCAGGGTGGCACGGGATCCCGTCTCCTATATCAGGAAACCCTGGATCTGTGCTTGTTTGCAGCCCAGCATGGCATTCATCTGTGGGCTGTCTACCTGCCAGGCCAGGACAACTGGTTAACCGACAGGCTATGCAGGATTCTCCAGCCTCACGAGTGGCAATTGGACAATGGGATAGCCAATTGGCTTTTCCAAACCTGGGGACGGCCAGTGATTGACTTGTTTGCGAGTTCAGCCAATCACCATTTGCCCCGGTTCTGCTCCAGGCAGCCACACCTGCACAGGGTGGCCGCTGATGCTTTTCTGATATCATGGTCTGTGGGCCTCCTGCATGCGTTTCCTCCAATGCCGCTGGTGGCCAAGTCTCTGTTCAAGATCCTCCAGGACAAGGCCTCTGTCATCCTTGTAGCCCCACGGTGGCCGAGGCAACCCTGGTTTCCGCTTCTGCTTCAGCTAGTGGTGGATGCCCTCGTTTCCCTGGGGTCCTTCCAAAGCCTCCTGTCCCAGGAGGGGCGCGTTCTCCTGCACCCCAACCTCAGCTCCTTCAACCTGATGATGTGGCTGCTGAAAGGGTGATGCTCGCTCCGCTCCTTCCAAAAGATATTGAAGAGGTCTTGCTGGCCTCAAAGAGGCCGTCGACTAGACAGGCGTACGCCTTGAAGTGGCACAGGTTTGCGGCTTGGTGCGAGGGGTAGGGTGTGGATCCTTTCTCATGCCAGGTTGGAGTGGTTTTACAGTACCTTCTCCACCTCTCGGATTTGGGCCTCAAGTCCAACTTCGTCAGCGTGCACCTCAGTGCCCTTGCGGCAAACCACATTCTGGCGCCGGAGAAGCCCCTCTCTGCCCATCCCTTGGTTTCTTGGTTTTTGATAGGCCTGCTTCTTTTGAAACCTCCGGTTTACGCTCCGGCAACCGAGTGGGCTCTAAATGTGGTTTTAGGGCAGCTTACTCGGCTGCCCTTTGAGCTGATGGTCACCTGCCATCTGCACTACCTCTATTGGAAGGTGGTTTTCTTAGTGGCACTCACGTTGGCTCGGCGGGTGAGTGAGCTTCAGACCCTAGTGTCAGAAAGGCCTTATACCAGGTTCTTTAGGAACTGGGTGTTCTTTAGGAACTGGGTGGTGCTTCGCACGCACCCCAAGTTCCTTCCGAAAGTAGTTTCCTCATTCCACCTCAACCAGGAGGTGGTACTGCCTACCTTTTTTTCCCAGGCCGCATACCAGACAGAGAGAGACAGTACTGCATACCCTGGACTATAAGAGAGCATTGGCCTTCTGTATCCAGCGTACGCAAGCGCATAGAAAAGACTTCTCTGCTCTTCATATCCTACGACCCCAGCAAGCTGGGGATAGCTGTTTCCAAGCGTACGCTGTCCACCTGGGTAGCACACTGTATTGCCTGGGCATACAGGGCAGCTGCGCTTCCGATGGAGGGTCGTGTTACGGCCCATTGGGTCAGGGCCATGGCAGCATCAGTGGCTCATTTCCGTTCTGTTCCTCTGGCAAACATCTGCCAGGCTGCCACCTGGTCTTTGGGTCAGACTTCCGCAACCCATTATTGCCTGGATAGGGAGTCCCAACGGGACAGTGCTTTCAGCCAGGCTGTAATCCGTAACCTTTTTGAGGTCTAGTCAACTCCATCCCTCCGACCCTTCTGTGTCAGGCTACTGGACTGCTATTCTCTTAGATTTCTATTGTGGCTGCTTGTGGCTCTTGTAGAGGGAGCCTATTTTTCAGCTGTGGGTTCTCGGTAGCCCTATAGCTGAGGAGTCCCATATGTGGGGACTGACTTCCTGCTTGTTCCCGGAGTTACTCACTGTAACAGGTGTTCTTCGGGGACAGCAGGAATTAGTCCTCATGACCCTCCCTCTTCCCCTCGGAGTTGCAGTCCTATTATTATTATATTTTGTTCTTTTTGCTGTCTTTTTAGCTACGTCATTTGACTGAGCAAGATGGCACCCTTGGGCGGGAAGGGGACCACGCATGTGTGATGGCAACTCTCAAAGGCTTTCTCTGAAAGCTGGGGATTTGCTCCGCACGAGGGCTCCGTTGGCACCAACGTCACCCATATGTGAGGACTGATTCCTGCTGTCCCTGGAGAACACCTGTTACAGATGAGTAACTACGCTTTCCTCCCCCACCCACTATATTTTATGTGTGCCCAGGAGCAAATACAGCTGTCTTTATTTTGCTACTGGTTCAAGTTGGCCCTGTCCAGAGCAGTACCCCTCTGCCAGTGCTAGACACACAATAGGTCCCAGGTCCTGTCCACTGCTGATTTTTCCTCCAGTAGTAGCTGTAGAGCGGACATCATGTTGGAAGAAATCTAAAACATTGGGCCACTCACCAGACTAGTTGTTTTCTGGCAGTGACAGCTCTGTTACAAGGGTAATTTATTATTTTTTTGCCTCTTCCAGCCCAAACTACTATAATCATCCTATAGCAGCAGTTCCAATGGTAGCTGGATTAATTTAATTGCTCTGCTGACAAATCTCTGGGAGGTGGCATAAATTGGAGGGGGGGGGGGGATGCACTTTCTTTTCCCTCAACCTGACTGCGAGCATTTATCCCTCCAGCTCTATTTGAAAATTCATGGTGCCTTCAACAGATCCTGTGTGTTAAGTTACACACACAAAAAAAAAAATGCCAACCACAGGCTTGAAGGGGGTGGCTAAAAGGCAGCCTTATTTTTACAATCTCTAGTTCTGGCTGCAGGACCCCCCCACCCCCCAATCTGTTAATCCTGGCTTTGGGTGGCACCCGTCCCCCTCCAGAATAGACTCCTGTATTGGCTTCTTTCTCTGATCATCTGGGGGATATGCCTACACAGTCAGAAAGCCAAGTCTTAAGACTAAACACCAGCCGCTGCCCTTGACACTGGATAGTCCTCACCTTCCTGTGGGACCCTTCAGTCCTCTCTTTCCCTCCTGCAAAGGTTTCTTCAGGATAGTTTTGCAAGCTGCTGCCTCTTTCCCCCTCCTGCCATGTTCTACTGTGCCTTTGGATCCCCAAATACCTTCAACCCAGGAGTTCCTGGGCTCCCTTCTTTATTGACTGGCACAAGCTATTGACCGTTGAGGATGACATTTGATCCCTACTGTCTTATCCCTAGGAACCCTGCAAGTCTTACATTGAGGACCCCCATTCTGGTTTCCCCAGACCAGGACCTCAGGATGAACTGCCTGAGGACCTTTCCTACCCAAAGTTTGTCGGAAACTCTCCTGGGCTTTTGCTCTTTAGTGACTTGTAAACCATGACTAATAAGTGGGATTTTCACTCATCTTGAAAGCTTACAGTGCTCTTAAGGAAATCCCAGATCCTTTTCCTCCATTTGGAAGACCCTGTCTTTGGGCAGTGCTGCATCATAGTGCATTGATTTTTAAATACAAGGCCCTGCCTGCACTGGGCTTCTATCATCCTCTGCTCCCTCATCAGTCATTTGTCTGAGGCTGTACTTAAAAGTCCAAAAGCACCAAGCCACTATCACAGTTGCCTCCAGGGAAGGAGCAGTGTAGCCTAGATGTCGTAGGGTGTAAATCTGGCCAGAGTAGTACTCTGGCCATGTGCATCCTAGCTCACCTACTGCATATTCTGCACTATCATCAGGACTTCCTTCATCTGGATGACTCCACCTTGGCAGACCCAGTTTTGTTAGCTACAGACTTACATGAATCACTATCATATTATCCAAGCCACTTCTGGCAGTAATAGTCCTGGCTGTGAATGTCATAAGGACCACATAGCTCTGTGTGTCTGGTCTTCAAGAGGACCTTTATGACCACCTGGCTGATGCCCTGTGCTAGGGTGACAGCCTCTTTGGATCCAAAATCCAGGAAGTTGTCTCTGAGGTTAAGGACCACTCTACTACCATCTGTGAGAGCTCTCTGCTCCATCAGCAGAGGCATCCTCTTGCCATTCCTCCTTGCAGCCGTATTGGCATCCTTTCCACTATCAATACTTTCATCAATTCTATCTGCGGTGTTGCTACCAGCCCTACCCACAGCAGCCCCCTCTGTGGACCCAGGGCCAATCACCTCCTCAGTGAGGTTATGCCCCAGGGAGAAAACACCAAGTGTTTCTGCAGACTACACTTACCAAACCTCCCCTAGTATTTGAATACCTGCCAGGGAGGGGGGGATTGGATGCATCCAACACTTTGCAGAGGCATGGCTGTCCATTACTGTGGACTGCTGGGTCCTTGCCATTATGCAGTCAGGGTACTGGCTGCTCTTCATTGTCACACCATTCTCTCTGCCCCTGGCCACCTTTGGCTGTCCCATGAGGCAGCATATCCCCCCCCCAACTGACATTTGAGATAACTCTGCTCCTCAACGATGCCATCGAGCTTGTCCTGCTTCCCAAGGAATCGGGGATTTTACTGTAGCTTCTCATTCCCAAAACCTCCAGGGGCCTTTGACTGATCCTAGACTTCTTGTCTCCTCAATCTTTTCATCAAGTGGGAAAAGTTAAAGATACACCCTGAGCGTACTCCTTCCCTTACTCAGTCCTCTCGATCCACTTGCCTTTCTGGTTCTGAAAGATACCTATACCCATATTCTCATCACTGGAAATTCCTTAGCTTTACCACCTTTGACCACTACTATTTGTACTATTTGTCCTTCCTTTCGGTCTGCCTTCACAAAGTGTTGTGGTTATGGTGGCCCACCTTTGATGTCAGGGCCACTCTATTTACCCTTACCTAGATGGCTGGCTCATTTTGGATGTTTACCATGGTGTTGCAGCTTGAGCTGTGCATGATCCTACAGACCCTTGGCTTTGTCCTTAACATAAAAATCTGAGCCCATCCCTCAGCAACATTTGGATTTCATTGCAGCGTACCTGGACCCTGCAGTGACCTCAAGCTTTGTTATTCTTCAGCAACACCTTTGCCACATGCTGCTCAGCACCAGCATATCTGCTCCTATGTCTAATGCAGCAGCGTATGTAGTCCTCTTGCCTGGTTACACATGCGCGCCTTGCATCTCACTCCTCTGGTACCAGCGCTCGCAGCTTTTTCAGACCAGGAAATCTCTTGGAGGTCTGCAAAGGCTCTTCAAGACAGCCTCAGGTGTTGACTTTTTTCCTCCAACCTTTTCTGTAGGATGTTCTTCCAGCTGCTATGTGACATTGTTATGACAACTGTTTTATTTCATTTATTGAAGATTTGATATGCTGCTTAATGTGGGTACAGCAAAGTGGTTTACAATAGAATATTATAAAAACTGAAGCAGAAAATGAAAAGAATGCCGGTATGTATAGGGCAGATGGGGAAAATGAGAAGAGGCAGGGCGGGAGGAGGAGGGAGTCTTATCTGCTCAGCCTTTCCATACAAGGCATGTGGTCCCCTCAAGCACTTTCCTTGCATATGAGTCTAAGAGGAATCTATTACGCCCTCATGGTTTTCACTTATTGGGTGTGTCACAAGATTGTCCTCATCTGTGCCAATAATTAAGTCTTCATGTTTTACATCAGCAAACAAGGCGGTACAGGCTCCCATTGGTGGCCATGAGGCTTGTCGCGCCCTGTGCCCAGGCGGTCCCCTATAGGCTGGGACGTGCCTTTGTATTGTCCTTACATAAGGAATCCAGAGCCGAGGCTTCTGGGAGTTGTAGTTGTGCGGTCTCAAACAATAAAGTTGTGACTCTAGGGTTTTAGGCAAACACAGGAATTGTTATTTTCCTTTCCAAAAGAGCATTCAAAAACTCAACGCATGGCAAAATAAATGGGATTCTTCTCCACAGAAAATTCTAACAAAAAGAAGGCCCTTTTCACCGGAACAGAACAGTACAACTGCTTCTATCAGCTTTAAGCACAAATAGCTGTTTCCTTTTAAACTTCCAGGATTCAAAAAGAAAGCTTTAACTGCTTCTGCCAGCTTTAAGCACATGTAGTTGTCTATTTCAAACTTTCAGCATTCAAAAATAAAGCTTTAAGTGCTTCTGTCAGCTTTAAGCATATGTAGTTGTTTCTTTCAAAGCTTTCAGCATTCAAAATAAAACTTTAACTGTTTCTGTCAGTTTTACCAGGACAATTTGTTTCTAGGTTTTTATCCTTTCAAAACCTAGCACTTTTACGCTGTTTTCTTGCAAAGAGAGCAATCCATTAATGATTCTACAGACTCCCGGTCAGAATCATAACCCTCTGTTTGCATTTGTTCATAACCTGTGTCTGTTATATCTGGGTTTAAATCAGCTTGCACAATCTCAGGCTTAATCTCTTCTAACAGCTCTAGGACCTTTCTCCAGTGAGACTTCTCTTTAAGCTCAGGGTTCTTAGCAGGCACATGGAGATTATTTTCTTTCATTAACCGGCACAGAGCCTCTAACTGGCTCACATTACTTTTATTTACAGTTCTATTCACACACCTTTTGGGAAATGGCAGTTTTCCAGCAGGTTCATGAGCTGCTGCTATCGTACCTTGTTCCTTGTCAGTAGCTCTCCCATACCATACTATAGCAATCGAACTTCATTCATATATATTAGTATAACCAAATTTTTATTATATTAGCTTACTGATGGTCTCAGATAAACGGCAAGCTTTGACACTTTTTCAAGCGGCACGCTTTGACACTTTTTTTTTGGGTAAGCAACTTCACCCAATCCAGTGCACATTTAACATCAATGACCGTTAGCAAGCATATTTTTAATTGTAGTTTGAATATTGCTTAATTATCTTACTTTTTTTTGTTTTTATAAACGAGTAGATTTTCATCATACCCTATAATTTACATAAAAATGGCGTTCGCCATTCTACTTAGCTTGTGTAGAATAGCGTCGGCTATTGTCCCTTCTTTATCTGACAACCACAAAAGACTAGTCCCCGACGCCTCAATCTCATCAGCGCTCCGGCGTTTCTCCACTTGGGTTTATCAAGGGGGATGGTGTTGTTTCTCATTCGGGACTTATTTCATCAAGCAGTTCTCTAACTTAGCATTCTATAAAAATATAGAGAGCAATATTCCTTGGTTAAAAATTTCCAATCATCATGACTATTTAAATATAACTCACATTCTCCTATTTTTATCATACCTTCTTATCGCTGACCAGTTCACATCTCCGGTCATTGCCTTTTTTCCAAACTGATCTCAAGTTTTTTTGAAGACGCCACGCATGCGTATTGATAGCTATTTAAATACCTGCTCTACTGTTGTCGGATTGGAGCTGTTTCAGACACATGCTAGCCAATCAACATTGACATTTAGGCCATCTGGTTGTACCGTATGAAGGCGATGGATCCACCATTGTTCTTGATAAGAAAGTCTCTTTTCAGGTGATTTACCTTGGGAACCATGCAGTACAGCCTCTATACTCCAACAATGTAGCATTTCAAATGTATGGCCCAAAGTCAGGCAATGTTGAACAATCGGAGCTTCTAGCCGTCTACATCGTAGTCTGCTTTGATGTTCTTGCATTCGTATCTTCAATGTTCGAGTCGTTTTCCCGATGTATAAAAGCAAGCATGGGCACCGAATGGCATACACTAAAAATTTTGATTCACAATTGGTGACTTGTCTTAGATGGTATAATTCACCTCTGTGAGTGAATTGAGAAATTTCCAAAGTAATACGGTAGATATTACAGTGACCACATTTGGTATGCATACCTGTAGTTTTAATTTTAGGATTCCAGTTCAGCGGTCTTAACACTGAAGGTGATAAGTATTCTTTAAGACTTCTGTTGCGTTTCCATACGCATCGTATAGTCGTTTCTTTTAATGCTGGTACTGTTTCTAACACTTGTGAATATTTTCTAATTATTTTTTGGATTTTTGTACTTGCAGGTGAAAATGTCGTGACTAAATTGATTTTCTGAACATCCAGTTGGAAGACATTTTTTTCTTCTTTGGAACTTAGCAGTAACTCTCTATTATTGTAAAGAGCCCTGCTATAGGCTCTCTGTATTATTCTATGGGGATATCCTCTACTTTGAAAACTTTTTTTAAGGTATTTGGATGAATGTTTATACTCTGATGTTGTAGAACAGTTTCTCCGATAACGTAGAAACTGTGATATAGGTAAACTATCTTTCAAACCTATGGGATGAGCACTAGAATAATGCAAAAATGTATTTTTATGCGTGGGTTTTCGAAAAACTGTGGTGTTCCATCCTGCTGTGTCACGAGTGATTTCCACGTCCAAATATGTAATCTGTTGGTCGTGGCTTTCGAACGTAAACTTCAAATTGTTGTCACAAGCGTTCAGCCATTGTACAAAACTAATCAATTCTGTATTCGACCCTTGCCAAAGCATAAAAATATCATCGATATATCGATGCCAAGATTTTATATTGGCTGAAAAAGGGGATTGTGGCAAAAACTGCTTCTCAAAGCCTCCTACATAAAAATTTGCAATGGAGGGAGCACATGTGGCTCCCATAGACACTCCTGTTTTTTGAAGATAAATTTGTTGCTCAAAGATGAAAAAGTTTTCAAAAATAGTCACAGCCGCTATTTGATGTAAAAACAGACTTTGTTCTGTAGTTAAATCGCCTCTATCTTCAAGTACTTGCTGTATTATCTTATATGCTGCATCCTGTGGTATGCTTGTATATAACGATTGAATATCTAACGTTACTAAAACGATATCTGATTGCATTGCCTATGGCGCTAAAGTATGTAATACAGTTAAGAATTGAGTCGTGTCTCGCAGAAAGGAAGGAATGGTTTTCTCCCAGGCAAAACCCTCCTGCCTCCAGAATCAGCTGCAGTTCCCCTGCAGTACTGACTTCCTTCTGGACCGTGGCTCCCTGTGTGTTGGTTTCCTTTGGAATCCTCTCTGATGCTGACCCTGGTAACTCTTTGTCCTTCAGTTCCCCTGAAGTTTCTTTCTCCTTCTGCACCCCTGGTGGTCCTCTCTCCTTCCATTTCCCTGGTGGTCTCTTCCCCCTCTCCTAGTCCCCTGGGCTTATATGAGTGTGCCTGAACTATCGGGCCGTGCTCCTCCCCCAGGTGCCTCTCATTAACTTCACAGCTTGCCTCAGAGCTTGGGTGTGGTCTGTACCCAGCAACTACGTGTGTTTTTTTCTCTTTGCCTGCAGTCTGAAAACCACTGCTTTCTGGCCTGTCTCTTTCCTTAAAGGTAAAAGCCTGTAAAAGCCTGCATAACTATAAGTTTATGCCCTTTCTATTAACCTCAAAAGTTAAAATAAATAAAACATGCTTAAATACGTATATAAAACCATACCGCAATAAAAATAAAATAAATGAAAACTGATGCACAAAATCAATGGGGAAAAAGTGCAGTCATTTACATATAAGAACAAATGAAATGATAGTACACTTTTGATGTTTACTATTGTGCCATTTGTTGTTGTAAAGTTTTATATGTAAATGACTGTCCTTTTTATACCATTGATTCCATGCATCAGTTTTCATTTATTTTTTTTTAAACAAGGGTATAATGTTTTGATTTTTTTTCTCTATTTGTTTATCCCTGTATGACTTTATATATTCAAGCATGTTTTACTTATTGTTTAATTTTTTTTATTTGTTTTAACTTTTGAGATTTGCACCCCTTGAGACAGGCCTAGGTGGCTGAAATGCATTGGGGTTCTAATAAAGTCTGTTTGACTACCCTTTATTGTACCTGCTCCGTTTGTTTCTTCTATTGCCATAGGGGTGCACCTTTGCTCCCTGTTGGACTACCAGTGCTGTGTGGGTCAGTTTCTCTCCTACTGCCTCCATCTTTCTCATTCAGGACTATAGACTAATTAGGGTTAATTTTTCATCTCTCAACCATAGCTGCCTTGTGTGACCCTTTTGGACAACCCATCTGTATTGCCTAGGATTCTATTAAATTCAAGATCATTCAACCACTCATGCATGGTATTTAATATGACAATTAGCTTGACAATAAGTTAGTGATATTACAATGACAATAAAACAGATAACTAGAAAGCAATTAATTACAGGAGAATAATACATCACCGATAGAGTTATGAGATATTGCATCTCCAAACTCCCTATCCCTTACAAGAACAGAACAATGCGTCACCAAATTGCCATCATCGCAGCCCATTTTTAACATCAGCTTGGAGAGTCTCAGCGTAGGCTGGAGAAAAGTCTGGGATTCTTCACACGTAGGCATGTGCTTGGCCAAGCGGATATCTACTCTCTCTCTGTTCTGGATTTTCTCTCTATATAGGCTGTAAGTGTGTTGCAGCTGGACCATATGTCTCCTCACATGAGTTTCTCTCTACAGATATTCTCCACCCCATACACCTTTGTTCAACAGCAATTTGACAAGTCTTTCTCCAGTCTTTGTTTGTTCTCCGAGTTAATAAACCATTCTGGTCCATCAGTCACGCCCCACAGCTTCTGTCTTTGGGCTAGTAAGCTGTAAACAGCTGGCTCAGCATGATTCCTCACAGGATGGCTTAAAAGTTCAATATTACTTGCTGATCCAAATAAATTTTTAATTAATAATACACCATCTCTGTTCATCCTACTGAGTCCAGATTAATGAAAGATTTTCTGAATGCAAATCTACATATATGATTGCCTACACTCGCCTGGGACCCGAATATTGTCCTCTCTCAGTTGATGCAACCACCATTTGAGCCTCTCCTTTGTCCTTGCGAGGGGCAAGGTGTGGATCCTTTCTCCTGCCAGGTTGGAGTGGTTTTACAGTACCTTCTCCACCTCTCGAATTTGGGGCTCAAGTCCAACTTCTTCAGAGTGCACCTCAGTGCCCTTGCGGCGAACTACTTCCCGGTGGAGGAGAAGCCCCTCTCTGCCCATCCCTTGGTTTCTCGGTTTTTGAAAGGCGTGCTTCTTTTGAAACCTCCGGTTTGCCCTCCGGCGACCGAGTGGAATCTAAATGTGGTTTTAGGGCAGCTTACTCGGCCGCCCTTTGAGCTTATGGCGACCTGCCATCTCCGCTACCTCTCTTAGAAGGTGGTTTTCTTAGTGGCACTCACGTTGGCTCGGCGGGTAAGTGAACTTCAGACCCTAGTGTCAGAAAGGCCTTACACCAGGTTCTATAGGAACCGGGTGGTGCTTCGCACGCAACCCAAGTTCCTTACAAAAGTAGTCTCCCGTTGCACCTCAACCAGGAGGTGGTGCTGCCTACCTTTTTTTCCCAGGTCACATGCCAGTCGGGCAGAGACAGTACTGCATACCATGGACTGTAAGAGGGCATTGGCCTTCTCTATCCAGCGTGCACAAGCACATAGAAATGCTTCTCAGTTCTTCATAGCCTACGACCCCAGTACGCTGGGGATAGCTGTTTCCAAGTGTACGCTGTCCACCTGGGTAGCAGACTGTATTGCCTGGGCATACAGGGCAGCTGCGCTTCTGATGGAGGGTGAAGGGAAAAATGAATCCCCCTTCAGGTACCTTTGTTACAGGTTGAATCCATCTTGTGCTAACGTCTATAGCTCCAGGCTTAAGAAGGAAAAAAGCCTGCTGACCTTTTCATCTTTTCACACTAAACCTGCAGAATTAGCAGTTTGGAGCTACGGAATTAGCTAATATCCTGACCCAGAGCGGAGACAATGAGAACTACTCAATATCTTACCAGGAAAACTACTCTCCTTTACCATTACTTCAGCTAGACGTATAGGGGAGATCCAAGCTCTGGTGCACCCCCTGTATACAAGTTCCTTCTCAACAAAGTTGCCCTCGGATTCAACCTAACTTTCTCCCAAAAGTGGTCTCTGATTTTTCACATCAACCAGCCCATTGTACTTTTGGTCTTCTTTCTGAATGCCCCTCCTGAATCTCCGGAGCAGAGACTGCACGCACGGGACTGCATATGGGCTCTTCTTTACTATCTGCGTCATACCAAGCCCCTCTGGAAGTTGTCTCAGTTATGTTTGGCCTTTAACCCAACAATCCTGGACTCCAGGCAGCAAAGTCAACCATCTCTGCGTGGAGTGTGGACTGTTTCTGCTATGAGTAAGCTGCTCACCCCTCTCCGAGGCTATTTCTCATCACAGGCTCAGAACTACTGTCGCTCCTATTGCTATTTCAGCTTCTGTCTCCACCCTGGATATCTGTAAAGCAGGCACCTGGTCGTTAATTCACACCTTCAATAAGCACTACAGTTTAGATTGAGGCCATCCTCGGCAATCATTTTGCTATTTGATTTCTCTGCCACCTGAGATCAGTTCAGGGCTGCACAGTTTAGAACAACTTCCAACACTGTGACATAAGGCGGCCCCTCAGCTTTGAGTGGGCCTGCATCTCCCTACTTGTCTCTGGAAAAAGCATAGTTGCTTACCTGTAATGTGTTCTCTGTAGACTGCAGGGGAATGCAGTCACACTCTCCTGCCTGCCTTCCCTGAAGAAGAAAAAAAAAAAAGAGGAAAAGCAAATGTGACTATCAGCTGAATGACACGCAGTCATTACATCCTAACTGCTACAATATGGGCTGTACTCAGAGCTTCCATAATCTTCCTTTGCAAGATGCCTTTCTCTAGGTTCTCTGCTTTGGTACAGGCAGGCGGGAAGCAATCACGCATGCTCGGTGAGGTAATTAAGCTCTGAGCTTTGGGAGATAAGGTTCAAGGCTCAAAGCAGGGATCTCAGCTTTGAGAGTGGCCACATACCCCTGCTGTCTGTAGAGAGCCCCTGTTAAAGGTAGGCAACTATGCTTTCTAGGATGGAGACAATGTATTGCTTACATATAATGAGGGTTCTCAATTAATAAGCAGGATGTTAACTCTACATATGGGTGAAGTTACTGCTGATGGCACAGTTGGACTCTTTCCCAGAACTCTGCACGTCTCCTACCTGTCCTATAGTCTCCGGGAACAAGCAGGAAGTCAGACTTCACATATGGGTGACTTCGGCGCAGGCGCCGACAGAGCCCTCGTGCGGAGCAAATCCCCAGCTTTCAGAGAAAACCTTTGGGAGTTCCCATCACGTATGCGTGGTCCTCTTCCCACCCAAGGGTGCCTTCTTGCTCCGTCTCCTTTTTTCCGTGGAACCCTTTGGACATAGTCCCTGTGACCCTGTGAAAAAAAAGTTAAAAATGTTCTCTTTTCTTTGACCGGTCGACACTGGTTCCTCTTCCCTCCTTCAGCTCGGTACACCGGTATCGAGTCCGTCTCTGTTTTTCGGTTTTTGTCCTTCGTGACTGGTGTTCACGCCCTTTTTTCTTTTTCACTGGCAGCCCAGGTCTTTGACCTTGCAACGACCCTTTTTCCCCCCGATGGCTACCAGCGGGTTTAAAAAATGTGATCTGTGTGTGAAACTTATGTTCCTCACTGATACGCATGACTACTGTCTCCAGTGCCTCGGGCCCGACCATGACCTAACGGTCTGCAACCCATGTAGGAAAATGTCCTCTAAGGCCCTAAAGAGCCGCCAGCAGCAGCATGATAGGATTTTTTCTGAGTCCTTGCCTTCGAGAGTCTGGACCTCATCCGAGGCCTCTACGTCTCGGGGGAAGCACTCCAAGCCCGAGTAGTGTCGAGGTTCCTCGGAAAGGGGGTCTCCCTCGAAGAAACACAAGAGGAAAAAGAAATCCTCGAAGGAGGCGTCTCTGGATGGCTCCAAGCGACCCGGCTCTTCCCGAGACCTGTCATGGAGCCCCAAGCGCCGGCTGGGATCTTCGGACAAGGGACGCCCGGCAAAGGTTCCTCGTCTGGAGATGGATCAGCCGAGGCAGGTAACAACTGTCCTCATTGAGGACTCCCCTCCGGGGGAACTGGTGTCGGGCTGTGGAGCCTTCCAGACTCGAGTCCAGAATGGTAGCCTCAGAGGGCAGTTTCACTGCCTTCATGGAGCAGCAGCGAGCTCTGATTGCCGGTCTGTCCGGTTCCTCCACCCCAACCACCGGGCCCTTGACATCAAAGTCAACCCTGGAGGCCGAGCTGATCCTCGAGACCTTTCAGACTCGAGTCAATCCTCTGCCAAGGTCGGGGCGGTCGGTGCCAGGGCCTTGATGCCAAACCCCCCCAATTCCTCTTCGGAGGAATCAGCATGGGAAACGGAAGATGAGGAGTCCCCGGATACCTGTTGGCACAGGGATGTCCTATCCGATTCCCCGGTGTCTGAGCCATGAAGAAAGTCCCATCCGGAGGACACGAGGTTCTTTGACTTCGTGAGGGATATGTCCAAGGCTTTGGCATTCCCCACGGAGTTGGTGGAGGATCCTCGAGCCGACGAGCTCGAGATCCTACAGTATGAGGCCCCCCCTCAGGAGGCCCTTACTGTACCTGTGCCTCCGATCCTGGAACGACTGATGCTCCGCATGTGGGAGACGCTGGCGTCAGTGCCGGTCATCAGCAAACGGCTCGACTCAATGTATCAAGTCCGCTGGAGCACTGGGTTTTAAAAGTTGCAACTGCTGCACAACTCCATGGTTATGGATTTGGCCATGCACAGGCTGAAGAGCCAGAAGACACACTCCTCGGTGCCTCCTGGCAGGGAGGCCCGCAACTTGGATGTCCTCAGCAGGAAGGCTTCCAGGGTTCAATGCTGACTTCTTGAATCCAGGTCTACAAGCTGTACATGGGCATGGACCTGAGAGATCTGGCGAAGAAACTCGCCGGGTTCTCGGCTGGTCTCCCTGAGGGGCCTTTGCAGTGCTTCAGGAGCCTGTCCACAGCCGTCCGTGAGTGCTCAAAGTTTCTCTCGGTGGCCCAGGTAGCTGCAGCTTTCATTGGAAACCCTGGATCTGTGCTTGTTTGCAACCCAGCATGGCATTCATCTGCGGGCCATCTACCTGCCAGTCCAGGACAACTGGTTAGCCGACAGGCTATGCAGGATTCTCCAGCCTCACGAGTGGCAATTGGACCGTGGGGTAGCCAATTGGCTTTTCCAAACCTGGGGATGGCCAGTGATTGACTTGTTTGCGAGTCCAGCCAATGACCAGTTGCCCTGGTTCTGCTCCAGGCAGCCACACCTGCACAGGGTGGCTGCTGATGCTTTTCTGATATCATGGTCTGTGGGCCTCCTGTATGCATTTCCTCCAGCGCTGCTGGTGGCCAAGACTCTATTCAAGATCCTGCAGGACAAGGCCTCGGTCATCCTTGTAGCCCCACGGTGGCCGAGGCAACCCTGGTTTCCGCTTCTGGTTCAGCTAGCGGTGGAGGCCCCCATTCCCTTGGGGTCCTCCCCAAGCCTCCTGTCCCAGGAGGGGGGCGTTCTCCTGCACCCCAACCTCAGCTCCTTCAACCTGATGGCGTGGCTGCTTAAAGGGTGATTTTCACTCCGCTCCTTCCAAAAGATAGGAGGGAGGGAGGCGTGACTCAGTGGTTGGGACAGGTTACCTCAGGCCGGAGGGCTGGGGGTTCAATTCCCGCATGGGGACAAGCAACCTCAGGCCGGAGGGACTGGGGTCTCTAGTCCCAAGGCCACTCCTTGTGGCCTTGGGCAAACCACTTAACCCTCCATTGCCTCAGGTACACTTAGGGGTATGTTTACTAAACTGCGGTAATCGTGAATAATGCGCGTAATGTAACGTTAACGATCGTTTGCACGTCATAACGCGCGTTATGACGTGCGAACGATCGTTAACATTACATTACGCGCGTTAACCATAGTTAACGATCGTAAACTCCCACGGCGCGCTAAAACACCGCAGAAGGTGGAGAGAGGGCGGAGAGAAGGGGTCAATGGGCAGAGAGTGGGCGGGGAGAGGCTCCCCTCACACTAACGCGTTGATTTTCAGAGCTGAATTCCAACGCGAATGAAAACCTGCCGTTAAATGCACATTAAAGGGGAGAGAAACCATTTAAGTGTCAGCAATGTATAGCCCAGGCAGGGAAACAAAAAAAAGTGATAAGTGTGATACATGTGCACAGAACAAAAGGGCACAGAAACACTGAAAATGACCCCAACAAACTGGAAAAAAACAATAACCAAGCTGGTCAATAGTGGTAACAATGAGAAACATCAACCCCTCCCCCTCCCCCCCCGAGTAAGCTCCATAGAACAGATATAAATCGTGGAAGGGTCTATACTCCGTCCCCATACAAGGTGAATGGGCCCACAGTGAAATAGCGCTGCTCAGAGTTTTCCCCACCATCAGACAGGGTTCCTATGGCGTGCACATGTCCAGCAACAGCAGGGCGGGCATGTCAGAACGGCAACTGGACAGATGCCGGAGAAGGGGATACAGAGGGCCGCAGGCGGCACATGCTGTGGTGCAGCTGGGCCACAGTGCGGACTAGGGCGATGCCTAGGTGGCCCATACGAATGCTGGAACAGCAGAGCAGCCAGACAGCAACTGCTGAAGGCCCAACATGGGCACGAGTGTGTTTCCCAAAGTGTCACAGGGGATAGTACCCAACAGCAACCCCCAAGGGCACAGAACATTGGCAGGCGGGGCTGGGAGGGAGCGTGGACGTCTATGCAGGCACCCCTACCCCAGAACCCGAACCATAGGCAGCCGCCTACCTGCACACTGGATTGCCTGAAACTGCGCACCACCAGCTCCACCAGCAGAAGGGCATGTCAGCATGGTGGCTGAGGGATACTGGTGGTAGAGGGAGCAGTGGCAGCTGGCCAGAGCAGACCGTGGCCTAGCCTTGTGTAGGTGGGTGCCATGCACTGCAACAGACAGGCCCTGTCTGACCAACAGTCATGGTATCACCAGGGAATGCACCCTCTCTGTGATAACATGGTGGTGCAGTGCACAAAACCAGTGTATTCAGAAGCAGAAGGTCACAGGTTCAAGTCCCAGCTGTGGTTTCCGCCAACCCAGCCCTCATATTTTACCCACTACTATAACGTGCTAATACAGACAGAACCTTTTTGCAGATGACGTAAACATGCCCAAAATACCTACATTTTACCCTACAGAGCACAGACACCATAAACATGACCATTACCTAGAGCAGAGCCTCCCAAATGCAGTCCTGGAGGGCCAAACACCCATTCCGGTTCCATGCTGCCTCTGATAAAGATGCTTGTGCTGCATTTCTATGTGCCACCCCCATGGTATGCAGATGTATCTCATGCATATTCATGAGGGACAGCATGAAAACCCGAACAGTGTTTGGCACCGCAGGACTGGAGTTTGGAACCTCTGCCATAAAGCAGCAGCCAACAGGGGCAGACACACCCGCACCCACAGGCCCCATTATCCAAAGCCTCCTGGAGAGGCAGGACTTTGGGCTCTGCGTGCATCTCCCAATACTAGCACTTGCATACCTTAGTAATGCCACCTTAAACCTGGGAATATGGTACACATCTATCAAAAGGTTGCTATGATTACTGGCAGATAGCAATTCCTAGGTTTTATACAAGTTTTTTCTGAGTGAGCTGCAGCATAGCAACCTTTCTGATGTCTGTGGAGTGTGCTACAGGTCTTGTGTCTGACAGTGTTTAGCAACCTGGGGAGTGACCCCTACAGTATTGCGTACCATAGCCATGCCTGCACTGTGCCCAGGACTGGTGTGGTGGCCTGGGCTGCCCAACACCTCTGTAGTTGCACAATGCTGGCATAGGTGTGGGGAGTGTGTGTCTGTCTATCCAGTGTGTGATGGCTGCCAACACCCTCCACAGCCCACACTGCTAGCACTGTTGCCAGTATTGGCCTGCCAATGTGCATAATGAGGAGCAAGCTATCGTGGGAATAGCCTGGATAGGGTGGCCTGGCCTGGCCGCATCTGCATAGGGCAATGGCTCAGATATTGTAGTGCCCGGTACCACCTGCACGGACAGGGTGGCCATAGCATATCCTGCTGGGAGGTCACTCTCACCCTGACTGAGCAGTGAACATGGCATAGCTAGGTTCCCCAATAGTGCTATATAGCATTTCGCTCATGTGATATTTATGGGTTTTCTTTTGGGGCCCAATCACTGACTTATCTGCTTGGTGTGTATGCTGATATCCCCGTTCTGGGTACATGCATCTCCTCCAGGACCATGCACTATGGACTAGCTGGCGGCCTATCTGCAGCTAGTATGTGTCTTGCTGGAACACCTTGCAGGGTGCAGCGGCTGGAGGCCTGCTGCTGGAGAATGTCAGATAATGGTGGGGGGGCAGCTGAGCATTTCCAGACCTGCCGTCTGTCTGCTATTGCGTTATGGATGTGTGCTGCTCTGCATTGCCTGCCCTGTAGGGTGTTTGATCCCTAGCAGGACTGGGGTGATGGTCCCCTCTACTGCCACCATTGCAGGGGGGTAGGAAGTGGATCTGTTGGTGGGGGGTCCTGTCCCCCACCCTGAGCCACAGAGGGTGCGTTGGGTGGTGGTATGTAATCTCCCTGTGGGTCCCAGCACCCCCATTCACTTACATCATGTGACCATGGCACCCACACAGGGTATGCACTTTTCTGGGTGCATCATAGTCCACAAGGGCTAGATGTGACATACAGATGAACACAGGCATATCCT
This sequence comes from Ichthyophis bannanicus, assembly GCA_033557465.1. Classification (NCBI taxonomy): domain Eukaryota; kingdom Metazoa; phylum Chordata; class Amphibia; order Gymnophiona; family Ichthyophiidae; genus Ichthyophis; species Ichthyophis bannanicus. The sequence goes on along the minus strand of CM066033.1, from coordinate 651,326,016 downwards.
AGGGGTGTTTGCAAGGACTACCTATCACACATTGGCACTGATGGGGACCTGTAGCATAGCCTATCTCAGCAAAGCCAGGGGCTGTGAGAATGGTGCTGGGCACCATACCTCTCCCTCAGGGTGAGCACAGGACCCGCACACTGTGATGGTCTGTAGCTACTCTGTGCCACTAACACACACCGTTGGCACCCCCTACCAGGCTGAGGTGCTGTGGGGTGCATACCCCATCTTGTGATCATCTGTTGACTGCTGATTTACATGTGCTGTGCATCCTGGGTACGGATGGGTTGACCCTATCCTGGTAAGCACAGCAGAATGTGGGTGTGGTGCCGTGCAGTCCTCCTGTAGCCAGCCAGGTGTTTGTTAGCAGCTCGAGCCCACTGGTTACTTCACTGCCCGTGGAGCCAGAGGTCATGGGTTCAAAACCAACAGTGGGGTTCATCGATAGGGCTGTCTTAGGCATTGTCTGTTTGTATTGTATATTAGTGCTGCCAGCAGAACCACCCTCAGGGTACTGTCACCTTAGGGTGGCTCATAGGGCGCCTTATAAGGTGCCTTATACGGCGCCCTATAAAGTGCCTTATAAGGTGCCTTATACGGCGCCCTATAAAGCGCCTTATAAGGTGCCTTATATGGTGTCCTATGGGGGACATTATAGGGTGCCTTGGCACTTTATAATGTGCCCTATGGAGTGCATTCTGAGGTGCCTTATGTGGCACCTTAGGTTACACACTGTGAGGGTGTGTTTGCTGGCAGCACTATTAACGTACGACTAAACTTCCTCACAGCCCAATACTTAACCCTTTCCAGGCCAAGCCCAAAACTTTCAGGATCCGAACATCTGCCTAAATATGCCTATCAAATGGTATGTAATACATGACCATGGCAGAGGGTACGTCACTATTGGAACATATTGAATAAGACGGGTACAATTTTCCTGCCATATGCAAACATTAACCCGGCTGCAGAATGTGGATTAAAATATTATAGTAGGCTTTCAAAGGGTTACACATGACGCCTCAGCCAGCCTTCTTCATTAGGCAGACTGGGGAATCGAACCCATGACCCTTGCACCATTGGTCTGTGTAGTAACCATTGTACTACAGCTCTGTTTCTGTATTTGGGTGTCTGCGCGCCTTCTTACGCTTAACGCGCAGTAACGTGCCCTGTAACGATCGTTGCTGCGCGGCGCCTTACAACGCGCGTTATCGGTAACGATGTACCGCCCATGTCCTTTTTTGGCTTTCCTTCCACTAACGCGGCTCCTAACGAGAATCACACTAACGCAGTTTAGTAAACATACCCCTATGATTCTGAGCCCTTCGGGGACAAGGGAATAAAAAGTTAGTATAAATGTAAACCGCACTGATTCTAAAGAGCGCGGTATAAAAAAATAATAATAAATAAATAAATAAAATATTGAAGAGGTCTTGCTGGCCTCAAGGAGTCCATCAACTAGACAGGCCTACGCCTTGAAGTGGCACAGGTTTGCGGCTTGGTGCGAGGGGCAAGGTGTGGATCCTTTCTCCTGCCAGGTTGGAGTGGTTTTACAGTACCTTCTCCACCTCTCGAATTTGGGGCTCAAGTCCAACTTCTTCAGAGTGCACCTCAGTGCCCTTGCGGCGAACCACTTCCCGGTGGAGGAGAAGCCCCTCTCTGCCCATCCCTTGGTTTCTCGGTTTTTGAAAGGCGTGCTTCTTTTGAAACCTCCGGTTTGCCCTCCAGCGACCAAGTGGAATCTAAATGTGGTTTTAGGGCAGCTTACTCAGCCGCCCTTTGAACTGATGGCGACCTGCCATCTCCGCTACCTCCCTTAGAAGGTGGTTTTCTTAGTGGCACTCACGTTGACTTGGCGAGTGAGTGAGCTTCAGACCCTAGTGTCAGAAAGGCCTTACACCAGGTTCTATAGGAACCGGGTGGTGCTTCGCACGCACCCCAAGTTCCTTCCAAAAGTAGTCACCCATTGCACCTCAACCAGGAGGTGGTGCTGCCTACCTTTTTTTCCCAGGTCACATGCCAGTCGGGCAGAGACAGTACTGCATACCCTGGACTGTAAGAGGGCATTGGCCTTCTCTATCCAGCGTGCACAAGCACATAGAAATGCTTCTCAGTTCTTCATAGCCTACGACCCCAGTACGCTGGGGATAGCTGTTTCCAAGTGTACGCTGTCCACCTGGGTAGCAGACTGTATTGCCTGGGCATACAGGGCAGCTGCGCTTCTGATGGAGGGTGAAGGGAAAAATGAATCCCCCTTCAGGTACCTTTGTTACAGGTTGAATCCATCTTGTGCTAACGTCTATAGCTTCAGGCTTAAGAAGGAAAAAAGCCTGCTTACCTTTTCAACTTTTCACACTAAACCTGCAGAATTAGCAGTTTGGAGCTACGGAATTAGCTAATATCCTGACCCAGAGCGGAGACAATGAGAACTACACAGCTAGTGACAAAACTGTCACCTGGGCCCCCTTGAATGAACAAAGGGAAAAAACGAAGAACTTTATCTACAGGAACCAGGGTCAGCACACAGCTACGAAGATTATGAAGATTACCATGAGAATGATTGAGATAGGATGTCACAAGAGAAGAAAAAGGGAGGGCAGAGATTAAGGAGCAGATTTGCTTGGAAAAAATAGGGAACATGAAAGGAAGGGAATCTGCATATCTATAGTAGGTTTGTCTCAAGCTTAAAAGTGAATATCAATATAGCAGAGAAAGGATAGGGAGACAGACATGGGCTGATCTCACTAGAGTGAGGCTCTCTCTCTGTCTCCAGGACCTTTTTACACTTAGGTCAAGTGCTTTGCTTGTTCTAGATGTATTAATGCTATGGATTGATATTGAAATTTGTATCTTATAAGTTAAAAGCAAAGCTTGTGATGTTACAGGCCTGGCAAAAATAAATAAAAAAAATTTCCATGCTCTTACGGTGGCACGAGCAATTTGTTTAAGGTAGGTCCTCTATATACATTTTATGGATGTTGGGGCGGACATTGCAGCCATAATACAAAATTAGAAAATTCCCCAAATAATTGTAGGGGAAGTCGAGAAAAACCCCCAACAAGGGTCATGTTACGGCCCATCGGGTCAGGGCCGTAGCAGCATCATTGGCTCATTTCCGCTCTGTTCCACTGGCAGACATCTGCCGGGCCGCCACCTGGTCTTCGGGTCAGACTTCCGCAACCCATTATTGCCTGGATAGGGAGTCCCGATGGGACAGTGCCTTCGGCCAGGCTGTACTCCGTAAACCTTTCGAGGTCTAGGCAACTCCTGCCCTCCAAAACCGGAGTGCTATTCTCTTAGATATCTATTGTGGCTGCTTGCGGCTCTCGTAGAGGGAGCCTATTTTTCAGCTGTGGGTTCTCGGTAGCCTATAGCTGGGGAGTCCCATATGTGAGGACTGACTTCCTGCTTGTTCCCAGAGAAAAGCATAGTTACTCACTGTAACAGGTGTTCTCCGGGGACAGCAGGAATTAGTCCTCACGACCCTCCCTCCTCGCCTTGGAGTTGCAGTCCTATTATTATTATATTTTGTTCTTTTTGCCGTCTTTTTAGCTATGTCATTTGATTGAGAAAGATGGCACTCTTGGGCGGGAAAGGGACCGCGCATGCGTGGTGGCAACTCCCAAAGGCTTTCTCTGAAAGCTGGGGATTTGCTCTGCACAAGGGCTCCATTGGCGCCAAAATCACCCATATGTGAGGACTGATTCCTGCTGTCCCTGGAGAACACCTATTACAGGTGAGTAACTACACTTTCCTTCTCCACCCACTATATTTTATGTGTGCCCAGGAGCAGATACAGCTGTCTTTATTTTGCTACTGGTTCAAGTTGGCCCTGACCAGAGCAGTACCCCTCTGCCAGTGCTAGACACACAATCGGTCCCAGGTCCTGTCCACTGCTGATTTTTCCTCCAGTAGTAGCTATAGAGCGGACATCGCTTTGGAAGAAATCTAAAACATTGGGCCATTCACCAGACTAGTTGTTTTCTGGCAGTAACAGCACTGTTACAAGGGTAATTTATTATTTTTTCTTCTTTTAATCTGAAGCCTCTTCCAGCCCAAACTATAATAATCATCCTATGGCAGCAGTTCCAATGGTAACTGGACTAATTTAATTGCTCTGCTGTCAAATCTATGGGAGGTGGCATAATTTGGAGGAGTGGGGGGATGCACTTTCTTTTCCCTCAACCTGACCGAGCATTTATCCCTCCAGCTCTATTTGAAAATTCATGGTGCCTTCAACAGATCCTGTATGTTAAGTTACACAAAAATAAAAATTGCAATGCAGTGGTGCCCCCAGCTTTACAAGTGTCCTCCAACCACATCATTGGAGTAATTCCCCCAGTGCCAGTATGTGCGCAGACATTGCTTTCCAAGGGCCTCACATGCTGTGTTACTAGACCGCACATAGCACATAGCTGGTGAATAGTAAGACTTTCTTGGCATCACATGCTGGCACAGTCTTTGCAGCCTTCTCTGAGGTCTCCATATCAGTGTGCCCTCTTTGCCCAAGTACCTGAGAGAAAAAAAAAAAACCTTCACGCTTTAAGCATTATCGTAGTAGCAAGAATCGAGCAAGGGACAATGAAAAGTACCACTGTAACCCGTCTTCCCCCCACCCCCCCCCCCTTCACTTCCAGAAACTGCACTGAGTTTCCTACAGTTTGACAGTAGAAAGGCTTTGCTTCATTGCAGCTAAATGATAATTACACTTACCTGGTAATTGTAGTTCCTTGAGTGACGACAGTTCAGTCCTTTACCTCTGGGTTGTCAACCTCCTCCTGCAGCTTGGAGACTGGTATGTCAGAATCATGACATCACTGGATATAGCCTGCTGCTCTCTCTCCTCAGTCCCAGTGTGAACTATTAACAAAGCAGACTCAAAGGAGCAACAAATAAGTAGCAAAAACCAATCAATGGAACCTAGTCTAACTACCCTTAGAACTATTTTAACCATTCCGGCAAGGCTTTCTTACGCCCTTTACTGCCACACAGAGAATCAAATAAATAACAGAGAAATCCTGAACCCAAACGAAGACAGACCCACCTGTGAAACTTCTCTTCTTGCCATTAACGTTGGACTCCTCCTGAAAGAACTCTGGGCGGGATAGAGGACTGAACTGTCGTCACTCAAGGAACTACAGTTACCACGTAAGTGTAATTATCATTTCCTTATCGTTCCTCCAGTTCAGTACCTCTGGGAAGTACCAGAGCAGTAATCATTGGGAGGGACCCCGCCATCCGGCACACAATACCGCCAAACCGAAACGGGCATCGGCAGCCGCAGCGACGTCCAGACGGTAATGCTTACTAAACGTATGTAGAGACAACCAAGTCTCCGCTCTACAAATGTCTCCTGGAGGAACCAAACTGTGTTCCGCCCAGGAACATGCTTGCGCTCTGGTGGAATGCGCCCGCAACCCCATGGGCACGGACCGACCTTGAAGCAGATAGGCGGAAGCAATCGCCTCCCGAATCCACCGGGCAATGGAAGCCTTAGCCGCCTCCCCTTTGTGCACACCTCTGAACAACACAAAAAGCCGATCCGATTTGCGAAAAGACTCCGTCACCTTTAAATACCTTTGCAACATCCTCTTTACATCCAACCACCGCAAACTGCAAGCCAGTTCGCCACCTTCCCGAGACCCTAGAACTGGCAAGCACACCTCCTGATTCAAATGAAAAGGAGACACCACCTTAGGCAAAAAGGACGGAACCGGCCGCAACACCACCTTCTCCCTCGAAAATGACAAGAACGGTTCCCTACACGACAACGCTTGCAGCTCCGAAATGCACCTAGCTGAACAAATCGCCACCAGGAAAACCATTTTCAAGGTCAAGTCCTTCACCGAAGCCCGAAGCAAAGGCTCAAAGAGAGGCTTGGATAACGCCGCCAACACCAGATTGAGGTCCCAAGGCAGAATCGACACTCTATGCGACAGCCTTATCCAAGAAACCACCTTCAGAAACCGAACCACATCAGGATGAGCACCCAGCGGCACTCCCTTAACCCTGCCCCGATAACAGGAAAGGGCTGCCAACTGCACGTGCAAGGAACTGGCTGCAAGACCTTTATCAAAACCGTCCTGCAGGAACCCTAATATTGAAGGAACGTCAGCCGTGAATGCTCGAAGCTGCTGCCTCAAACACCAATCCTCAAATACACGCCAGACACGGACATAAGCCAATGAAGTGGACCGTTTTCGCGCTCTAAGCAGCGTAGCAACGACCGCCGTCGAATAGCCCTTTTTCCTCAGCTGTGCCCTTCCAATGGCCAGACCGTAAGCAAGAACCGATTCACTTGGGGCATGTAGAGAGGACCTTGAAGCAACAGGTCCGCCCTTGCCGGCAACCTCCACGGCTGCCCGTCTAGGAGATGCACGAAGTCTGCATACCACAGCCGCCTCGGCCAGTCGGGCGCCACGAGGAGCACCTTTCCCGGATGAGCTCCGATCTTTTGAACCACCCGGCCTATCAACGCCCATGGAGGAAATACATATAGGAGCCTCGCGGTCGGCCACGGATGCAACAGCGCATCGATACCCTCCGACATTCTTTCTCGCCTCCTGCTGAAGAACCGGTTGGCTTTTGCCGACTGAAAGGTCACCATTAGATCCATTATGGGCAACTCCCAGCGATCCACTATCTGCACAAAGATGTCGGGATGCAGCTCCCACTCTCCCGCATCTAGTCGCACTCTGCTGAGAAAGTCCACCTTGACATTGTCCTTCCCTGCAATGTGCGCCGCCGAAATCGCCGTCAACCGTTTCTCTACCCAAGCGAACAACATGTCCGCCTCTTCCTCCATTGCCGCACTCCCCGTGCCGCCTTGACGGTTGATGTAGGCGACTGTCGCCGAGTTGTCGGACAGCACCCGAACCGGGCGACCTAACACCAACTCCTCGAACGCCACCAGAGCCCGAGCAACGGCTCGCAGTTCTAGCTGATTTATCGACCAGGACGCCTCCAGGGGAGACCACAACCCCTGCACGAACCTATTCCTGCAGTGGGCTCCCCAACCCACCAGACTGGCGTCTGTTAATAAGGGGAGCCATTCTGGTTGTTCCAGTGGCATACTGACTGCAAGGGAGGACCTGAGAAGCCACCACTGAAGGGATCGCCTGACCCTGACTGGGCATGGCAGCCGTTTGCTCAAAGGATCGGACTGATGTGACCAGCGGCGAAGTAGCGCCCTTTGCAAGGGCCTCATATTATACACTTTGGCCCAAGGTACCGCTTCCAGAGTCGCCGCCATAGTCCCCAACACTTGAAGATAGGACCATGCCAACGGTGCTGGAATGGACCTGAACTGGCGAACTAGACTCCGAAGCGCCTGAGCTCTCTTGTGTGGTAAAAACACTTGGTCTCTCCTCGTGTCGAACCGAAACCCTAAATACTCTAGATCCTGGGAGGGCTTCAGACGGTTCTTGGCCGGATTTACCACCCAACCAAGACTCTGCAAGAACTCCACTGCTCTGCTTGTCACCCGAACGCTCTCTGCCTCGGACTTGGCCCAAATCAACCAATCGTCGAGGTACGGGTGTACAAAAATCCCTTCTTTGCGCAACGCTGCTGCTACCACCACCATAATTTTGGTGAAGGTTTGTGGCGCCGTAACCAGACCGAAAGGCAATGCCTTGAACTGATAGTGACCCCCAAGGCAGAGCGAACCTCAGAAACGTCTGATGAGATGCCCGGATAGGAATGTGCAAATACGTCTCCGAGAGATCTAGAGACGTCAAATACTCCCCTTGACGCACTGCCACTATGACCGAGCGCAAGGTTTCCATCCGGAAATGCGGAACACGCAGACAACGATTCACGGCTTTCAGATCTAAAATGGGCCTTAACGTTCCGCCCTTCTTTGGCACCATGAAATAAATGGAATACCGACCCACGCCGTACTCTTCTTTCGGCACTTCTACCACCGCCTCTAACTGGATAAGCCGCTCTAAAGTACTGCGGATCGCTAGTACCTTCTTGGGACCCCTGCAGGGGGACATGATGAAGGAATCTTGTACGGGCCGCGTCAATTCCAGCGCATAACCCTGCCGAATAATCTCCAACACCCACTGGTCGGAGGTAATGTGGGTCCAAGCAGAAAGAAACTCCCAAAGCCGCCCTCCTATGGGAGGCCCCTCCACCGGGACCCACCTCCTTTCATTGAGACTTGCGAGGTGCGGAAGCAGGGCTTGAGGAGAAACCTCTATTGGCTCCCCGAAACCCACAGAAACCCTGGGCTCGAGACAGAAAGCGACCCCGCTGGAAACCTCCGAACCACGTCGCACAAAATCTCCGGACATCCCGAAACTGGCCACGATATCCCAGCCCGGACCTCCCTTGTTTTGGTTTATCTTCCGGGAGTCGGCCCGTCTTGGACTCCCCCAGGTCCTTGACCAATTTAACCAAATCCTCTCCAAATAGCAATCCGCCTTTAAATGGCAACTTACTAAGGTGAGACTTGGAAGGACCGTCCGCCACCCAATTCCGTAACCATACTGATCTGCGGGTGGCCACCATGGACGCCGTGCTATTGGCAAGTGCTCTGATCAAATCATAATGCACGTCCGCCAAATACGCCGCTCCGGACTCCAGGCGACCCAGTTCCTTGAGCTCCTCGAGATCCATATGCGGCAACTGTCTGAGCCTCTGAACCCATCGCAAACACGCTCTAGCTACCCAAGCCCCACAGATTCGCTGCAATGACAGCGAATCTGCCTCAAAAGTCTGCTTCAGCAAACCATCCACCTTACGGTCCTGGGCATCTTTTAAGGCCGCGCTGCCTTCCACCGGGATAGTAGGTTTTTTTGTAACCACCAATACCACCGCATCCACTCGGGGCACTTTGAACCTGTCCGTATCCTTATCTGCCAGAGGATAGAACCTATTCATAGTCCGTATACCATGAAGCCCCATCTCTGGCCAGTCCCATTCTTCCTGGATCATTCTGTCCACCACTCTATGAACGGGAAACACCACCTGCATCTGCCGCACTGCCTGAATGACCAGGTCTTCCACTTCCTCCTCTACGGGAGCCTGAGTGGAATGATTCAGCATCTGCATAGATTCCGTGATCAATGCTGGCAGCTCTTCCCTACGGAAGACCCTAATGATTTTAGCCTGATCCTCGGGCTCAGGAATCTCTCCCTCTTCGAGATCCTGCACCCCTTCCTCATGTTCCCAATCAACCTCCTCCGCATCAGGCCAATCAGCTTCCACAGATGCGGAAGGTCGCATCCTCAGTTTTTTAGGGGCCGGCGGTTCCTCGCCTCCCTCTTCAACCGCTTCCGACAGCTGGGGAGGCCTGGAAGCGTCCTAGACCCCGGCAACTTACCCTGATGTCTCAAACAGAAAGCCTGATGCATCAACAAAATGAAAACAGGGCTAAAATCCCCGAGGTCCCAGGACAGCGCAACCAGCAGAACTCCAGACAGCCCCGCCAAGTCCTCCAATGCTGGATCTTGCGCCACAGGCTGTGGAGAAGCCGCCCTCGGCCCCGTCGAACCACCCTGCGGCTCTGAGGCCTCTTTAATGTCCATTTGCTGTTCTACTGCTGAAGAAAGGGTTGCACAGCCACAGCAGACCCCTGAATCAGCTACTCTGCCCCTCCGGGTCCCACAGACAATACACTGCGGATGACCCGCCATAGCACAGCTAAATAACTGAGCAATGGAACTAACCCAAAGGTTGCTGTTGTTCTTATATGCTTTTTTTTTTAAACTGCAGCCCAGAATTCCTAGAAATTTCATAAAGCGTAGTATCACTCTGATCTGACAACCCCCCCCCCCGCGAGAAGGAAGCCCCCGTAGAAAGTCCCCCCCCCCCCCCCACGAAAGAGGCCGTTTCGCGGTAAAACCAACAAGAAAACTTTAAAATCAGAAAATAAAGAAATAATAGAAAAGGATAGAAACTAATGATCTAACCCCTTCAGCAGAAAAATACTTGCTTGTTGCACCGCTCTGGGCCTGTCAGTCGCCCATCAGCCACGCAGCCTCACCGCGCTACAAAAAATGGCCACTGTGAAACCTAAAGATGAAAAGGGCGCCAAAAACCAGCGGGCAGCATCGCACCCCGTACCGGGGCTCCCCGACCTGAAACACAGCCTGTAACCGGTGCCTGCTTACCGGCCAAGTCTGCGCTGCTTTCTGGCTGACCAGGAATAGCCGTGCCGCACTGCTAGAGCCTGTCAGCAAATTGTGCCGCCAGAGCTCTCCCCTGGAGCCGCGAGCATGCATGCAACACAGTCCGGTCAGGAAAATGCTGCACAAGAGGGGCTCTCCCCCGAAAGGTCCAGGGGGAGAGAACCTGAGGCCCCGAAAAAAGAGAACACAGAGCCCCCTTATCTGTCCCTTGTCTCCCCTCTTTTGTTTTTTAAAGGGGCAGGGAGTAAGAATGCCAAATCCTTTTTTTTTTTTGTTAAGAACTACCCCCAATTCACCAAATTATAAACTCAATCACCCAAACTACACTACCAATAAGCTCCTTATCTGTTTCTCCAGAGAGCCTCTACAAGGCTCACCAATGTCCTCCTGCTGCATGGAGACTGGTTACACTGGGACTGAGGAGAGAGAGCAGTGATGTCATGATTCTGACATACCAGTCTCAAAGCTGCAGGAGGAGGTTGACAACCCAGAGGTAGAGGACTGAACTGGAGGAACGATAAGGAACACCACTGACAACAAATTTCTTCCCAGCACGGAGAGCCTTATACAGGCAAACCTCAATTTGATTTCTAAAATGAAGTCTCTCATCCCTGTATATTTTTCTCCAGGACCAAGCAGGAAGTCAGTCCTTGCATATGAGTGATGTCATCGACAGAGCCCGTGCAGGAATACTTCCCAGCTTCCATAGGAAGCTTTTGGAAAGTGCTCCAAGCATGTGTGCCGGTCTTCCCACTCAAAGGAGCCATCTTACATACGATATGCCATACTGGATCAGACCAAGGCCCATCAAGCCCTGTATCCTGTTTCCAACAGTGGCCAATCCAGGTCACTAAGTAACTAGCAGGTTCCCGAAAAGACACATAGCTTCCACAGTGCTTGTATAGGGGCAAGCAGTGGGTTTCCCGAGTTCTCTTTAATAATGGTTTATGGACCTTTCCTCCAGGAACTTGTCCAAACCTTTTTTAAACCCAGCTAAACTAATAGCTTTCCCTTATCGTACCTCAAGTCCAGTCCCGACACGTGAGTTGTCACCCCCGACCAGCAGCTCGGAGACTGATAGTACCAAAACCTGATGGCCTCACCCTATATAAGGCAAGGCAATGCCACTACCCACCAGGCTCAGTATTGTCAGTCTCCAAACAGATGGAGAGGGGTGATTTCCACCAGGGAATTCACTAAATGTGATAGTTTAGGCTTAATACTTGCTTTCCAATTTTTTCCCTTACTTATAGCTCTAGAGTTTGATTTTTAGTTCCTTAGTATGAGAAGAGCAGTGCAGGAATTGGCCCTTTGCCAGCTAGTTAAGCAGTGATAATAAAAAAAAAAGACTGTTCCACCCAGGTCAGCAAAAGACTCTCCCCAGCGCCGCTGGTCGAGTTTGGTAGGCAAGGGGGGAGAAGTGTTTGGACCGCGGCTCCCGATCACCAAGGGGTGAGGAGCCACAAGGAACGGAGTAGGCCAGTTCTCCTTCAAGCCACTGCCACTGAGGCTCCTGCCACCACCAATAGCAAAGGCTGAGCATGCAAGAGAGGAAGCAGGAGCCGGTAAGTCCGAGAATGGAAGGCTTACAGTGTGCAAACTCAGGCCAGGCAGAGCCACCAAGCAGGGCTGCGTGCTGCTTGATGCATGGTGAAGGGGCCACCATTCTGAGTAGTGTGGGAAAAACATCCACATTTTAGAGACCCAGGTGAACTGTGGGTTGGCCGGCTGGCAGATTTCTTCACGGTTTCTTGTTTTGCTCTCCCAGCTGGTTTAGTTAGATACTTTTTGCACTACAGTTAGAAAAGAAAAAAATAAAAGAAGATTCAATGGTCAGGAAAAGAGTGCTAAGCATCAGAGGCAGTTTCAGGTATAGAGGGGCCAAGTACTGCGCTTAATGTTTTAGGGGGCAGTCAGCCTCACAGGTGGGGTCTTGGGTGTTCTCTGCGGGTCGTGACAGGGCACTACTGGATCCCCGGACTCCTGAGGGGGGCTTGGAGGGACATAGCTGCTATGCCCGCCAAAGCTAATTGCTTAGCTTGTGGACTCCGCAAAAGCTCGGTATCCACAACAGGATTCTGCAGGAGCTGTGTCAACGAAGCTAATTCAGCAGAAGGTGAATGCCTGGAGAAGGGGGCCAAATTAGGTCTCTGGAGGGCGAGGGCAGCCCCTCTGGACCCGTGACTGGCCAATACTCTCCCATGACCACGGCAGCTGCGGCGGGGCCTGGCTTGGAGGAAGGATCAATCTCACACACACACACACACACACACACCCTCTGTCATAGAGCTGCAGGTAAGGGGTCTTAGGTCTCTGCATCCTTCTCCCTCCAGGAGCACGGTGGCAAGGGACTTGCCAGGAGGATTCTCTCCTGAATTCATACTCCTCATGCATAAGGCTTTTTGCATGAAGCAAGGGGAGAGATCATCTGTAGGTGTCCAGGCAGGACGCGGCAGCAGAGCCTAGGTGTCCAAGCAGAGGGGTGACCACTATCTGAGGAAGCTGGTCCTAGCTGCAAGGACCCAAAGGACTGGTGGGAAGACATGGGGTCTTGCGGGTCAGTGGAGGATGACGACATGGTGGAGCTGACTGTAACAGATTCTTTGGAACTGGAAGAGGGTGAGATCCCTCAAGGGTAGGAGTCCTGTATTGTGAGAGTTTTTCACTGGAACTAAGCATATTGATTACTCTTTCCTTGGTGGCCTTCCATATCTCAGCCAAAACTGCAGGAGGAGGAACCATTAGAGGATCCTCTGTTCCAAGCGTTAAGAAAGACGAAGACCATATTTCCGCTTCACAAGGTCATTAAGCAGATGATCCAGGATGAGTGGGATGTGATAGAGGCGGGGTAGAAGGGGACCTGGACCCTCATGTGTCTTTACCCTCTACCGGACCAGGAGAAAGAGATTTTCCACTCTCCAAAAGTGGATGCAGTGGTGTCTGCAGTTACAAGGAAGATGACCATATCGGTGGAGGCAGTACGGCCCTGAAGGACACTCCAGACTGAAAGCTTGAAACCCTGCTGAAGCAGGCCTTTGATTTTAATGCCCTGACCTTGCAGGCATTGGTTTGTGGAGCCTTCATAGCCAGAGCTTGCATGCACTGGGCTCAGAGCTTGCTGGAGGCTGCGGGACCGGTGCAACAGCCACCGGCAGAGGCAGCAAAGCTGGAGTCGGGGGCGGCCTATTTAGTGGATGCCTTCTATGATCTTATTAGGGGGCTATTCAAAGGAATAGCCGCAGTGGTGGCCGCTCAGCGATACTTATGGCTGCAGAATAGATCTGCAGATGTCTATTCCAATTCCCGCTTCAGTAGGCTCCCCTTCAAGGGTAAGCTGCTATTTGGGGAAGCGTTGGACAAGCTGTTGAAGAACTTGCGGAGGTCTAAAGATAGTAGTCTCCCGGAGGATAGGCAGAAGCAGGTAAGAGGCTCTGGGCGACTGTGTAGTCAACTGTGTGACTTTCAGAGATTCTGCGTGGTGCACTTTGCCCCCATATCAGTGAGAGGACAGTCCTTTCATGGCTTCAGGGGAAGAGATACCTATACCTCCTCCACAGCTGCAGCAAAGAAGCCACAATGAAGCCAGGGAAGCCCAGGTGGGGCCAGTTCCCATAGGTGGTTGGCTATGGGAGTTTTACCACGCCTGGGCTCTGCTCATGGCCGACCAGTGAGTGCTGGAGGTCATATGAGAGGGATACGCGCTCTCCACCAGGCCCGTGGTGGAGCATTTGCCAGATCTCCCTGCAAGGCGCCCCTCAAAATCAAAGCAATGCAAGACATGCTGTTATGGTTGCAGGCCCTGAACGCCATCATCGAGGTCCCACCAGACCAATGCAGATCAGATCGATACTAGATTTACTTTGTAGATCCCAAAAAAAGAGGACTCCTTTCTGCCGATTTTGGACCTGAAGCAAAATCGACCACTGTTTACATGTACCTCATTTTTGCATAGAAACACTGCAATCCGTTATTACGGCCGTCCAAGAGGGAGAGTTTCTGATGACCCTCGACCTCACAGAGGCTTATCTACATATCCTGGTCAGGCAGGAACATCAAAGATTCCTCCGGTTTGTGATGCCCGGGGGACACTACCAGTTTCGGGTGCCGGTCATAGTGGTTGTAGTAGTGGCACTCAGGCACAATGGAATCATGGTCCATCCCTAACTGGACAAAGGTGAAGTCCCAGGAGGAGAGTGTAGAAGCTATGCAGAAAGTCATCAATCTGCTGCAAAGTTTAGGCTGCTTCAACAACTGGGCGAAGAATTGGTTACAATCGGCGCAGGAAGTGGTGTACCTGGGGGTCCAATTTCAAACAGACAGGGGCAGCTTATCCTTACCAGAGGATCAGATGCATACCTTATAGAAGCAGATTCAAGAGTGGGGGGCCCCAACGGCTTGGCGTTACCTGCAGGTGCTGGGCTCCATCGCAGCCCTGATCGACCTGGTGCCAGGGGAGCTGGTGCTCATGCGGCCATTGCAGAGATGGTCGCCATAGCAGAGCTTGGTTACACACCCGCTCTTGTGCCCCAAGAAGGTTCGGCTGTCCCTTCTGTGGTGGTTTCATCTGTACACACTGCTGGCCGGGATGCCATTGGAAGCACCAGGCTGGATGCTGGTGACTACAGATGCCAATTTGACCGGCTGGGGAGCTCATTGCGAGGGTCAGACTGCACAAGGCTTGTGGTTGAAGAAGGAGAGCACCTGGTCCATCCATTCGTTGGAGATGTGGGCGGTGTTTCTGGCACTCAAGCAGTTTCGGTCATTGCTAGAATGCAAGGCAGTGTGGGTCTTCTCAGGCAACACTATGATGGTAGCCTATCTCAACAGGCAGGAGACACAGGCAATACACAACTGGAGGAAGAGATCTCTCCACTGCTGCAGTGGGCGGAGGACCACCTGCAGGCACTATCGCAGCACATTTGGCAGGAAAGGAAAACATGGAAGCAGATGGTCTCAGCTGGAGGTGCCTCTTTCCGGATGAGTGGAATCTCAATACAGAGGTGTATGCCCAGTTGGTGAGGCACTGGGGGCAGCTGATCATGGACCTCATGGCCACCTACAAGTCGATGAAGGCAACGTGCTGGAAGTGAGAGCACACATCAGAAGGACTCAATACACTGGTGCAGCACTGGCCCATGGAGGGTCTGCTATATGTTTTTCCCCATTGGGCACTCAGAGGGCGAGTAGTGCAGAGGATCGGCACCCATCAGGTTCTTATGATCCTAGTGGCACTGGCTTGGCCTCGATGGCCGTGCTATGCACACCTAGTATGACTGGTGGTAGACAGTCCATGGCGGCTTCCGGCCGGGGCCAACCTCCTTATGCAGGGCCTGGTGTGGATGCTGCAGGTGGATTGATTCTTGCTTACGGCTTAGCTCTTGAGAGGGCTCGCCTGAGGAAGAGAGACTGTTCGTCAGCGGTTATTACCACACTGTTGAAGGCTCAAATGTGCTATGCTTCATTGTCGTATATCCAGGGGGTGGTGCATCTTTGAGGGATAGAAACATAGAAAAATGACAACAGAAAAAGACCACATGGCCTATCTAGTCTGTCCTTCCATATCGACAACTACAACAGTCCCCTTTTTTCC
Source organism: Ichthyophis bannanicus (assembly GCA_033557465.1). Classification (NCBI taxonomy): domain Eukaryota; kingdom Metazoa; phylum Chordata; class Amphibia; order Gymnophiona; family Ichthyophiidae; genus Ichthyophis; species Ichthyophis bannanicus. Next base: position 651,310,290 of record CM066033.1, on the reverse strand, counting down.
TTTAAAGATCCTCTGTGTTTGTCCCATGCTTTTTTGAATTCAGATACTATCCTCATCTCTACCACCTCCACTGGGAGACTATTCCATGGATCCACCACTCTTTCCGTAAAGAAATATTTCCGCATATCACTCCTGAATCTATCCCCTTTCACCCTCAACCCATGTCCCCTTGTAGCAGATCTTGCTTTCAATTGAAAGAGGCTCTCCCCCTGTGCATTTATGCCACAGAGGTATTTAAACATCTCAATCATATCACCTCTATCCCGCCTTTCCTCTAAGGTGTACATATTAAGATCCTTAAGTCTGTCCTCATATGCTTTATAATGAAGACCATTAACCATTTTAGTAGCCACCCTCTGTACTGACTCCATCCTGTTCATATCCTTTTGAAGGTGCGGTCTCCAGAACTGCACACAATACTCCAAATGAGGCCGCACCAAAGATATGTACAGAGGCACTATCACCTCCTTTCTTCTGCTAACCATTCCTCTCCGTATGCACCCAAGCAGAGCATCTGTGTCGGCCCTTCACGGCATCAATCTTAGAGGTGTTAGCCTTTTTTGCAGGCAGGACTGGACAAGGGCCTCATGTGTAGCTCGCTCCAAGTGCAGGTAGCGGCATTGACTGTGTTTTCTCCACACAGTGAGGCAGGTGCAACTCCCATTGAGGGCAGTGGTTCCTCGTTGGGACCTCAATCTTGTCAGTGTTGACGCAAGTGCCCTTTGAGCCTTTAGGAGCATCCTCACTCAAAGATTTGACCTTGAAGTCGGTATTTCTGGTGGCTATTTGTGCAGCTAGATGGATTTCAGAGTTACAGGCGTTATCATGCTTGGAACCATTTCTCTTTATATCCAAGGACAAAGTTGTTTTGTGGCTAGTTCCTTTCTTTTTGCCTAAGGTGGTCTCCGCTTTTCACCTGAACCAGCCAGTTACCTTGCCGGACTTGTCGGCTCAGGGAGATGTGGCGGGGGGCTCCAACTTACATTGCCTGAATGTGCGCCGGGTGCTGAAAGCCTATTTAAAGAGGACACAGTCATTCCAGAACTCCAACCATCTGTTTGTCCTGTTTGGAGGGCCCCAGAAGGGGGAAGCAGCCTCCAAAGCCTCAATTTCTAGGTGGATTAAGAAAGCAATTTCGACAGCGTACTTGTAGAAGCATAAGGTGTCTCTGGTGAGCGTGAAGGGGCATTCTACCCAGACATAGTCAGCTTCCTGGGTGGAGGCGTATTTGATCCCACAGTGGACATTTTCAGAGCAGCCACCTGGTCGACACTACATACCTTTGTAAGGCACTACTGGCTAGACTTACAGGCCGTAGGGAACGTGAGGTTTGGCACTACAATGTTAAAGACCATGCTTGCGGGACCCTCCCGAGTTTAGTACTGCTATGGTATATCCCACACGTCAGGACTGGACTTGAGGTACAATAAGGAAGCGTTAATTAGATCTTAACTGCTAACTGGCTTTCCTTGAATACCTCAAGTCCAGTCCTGGACCTTCCCTGGATTATTTCATGTGCTGTGCGCAATCCCGAGCCAGAAGTGGGAGTTTCTGGAGGTGGCTGGGATCAGAGGAAGCGTCAGTGGGGTGGAGCCGAGGGATTGTGGGGCACTGGAATGGTGGCTGTCCTTTAATAAGGAGTGCCCCCAGAAGGACCAGACTTCAACCTCATTGGTGTCGAAGGGCGATGCCTAACCCTGGACAAAGGCACACAGGCATCTGTACCGGAGCCCTCAATGTGACTCCGAAGGCGAGAGCCAAGAGCGGCCTTCCATGCTGCCCCAGTGGGAGGAGACACCTCCTAAGGCCCCAGAGGTCCGGCGTGGGACTCCCTAGGCTATGACTATCGAGGAGTACCTGCCAAGGGAGCCAGCATTGGCACTGAAGGCTGCAGTGCCGATTCTGGCAGCAGCAGAGACCTCTGTCCTTCTAGAGAGGATGCAGGCCATCAAGCATAGCCTAGCTGCATTCATGGCTCAGCAGGTTGTTAGGGACCCGGTGATGGTCCCGTCTACTGCGGGTGCCTCACCTGTGGAAGTACAGGCCATCCTAGAGATATGTGATTTCTCAGGTGGCTTCTGTGAATGTTCGAGGTCCCTCTCGGTACAGTGGGTTTCCCCGCCCCCCATCCCCCCCGAATGCTTCTGGTTCAGACAGATGGCAGCTGAGGAGTCTGCCCGAGCACCACTGTCGTGGTCACCATTCATGGAGGCACTTCGAGTTCCTCTCGGACTCTCTGATTGGGAGACTGAAGAGGTATCACCGGAGATTGACCATCATCGCAATGTCCTCTCTGATTCCTCTTTCCCGTACGAGCCGAGGAGCACCTCCCCCCCCCCCCCGAGGATCTCTTTTTCCTTGGGTTTGTGTAGGAAATGGAGAAGGCTTTGCCCTTCGCTATTAAAACAGAGGAAGAACCTCAGCCAGAGGAGTTAGGAATCCTCCAGTACCCAACTCCCCCTAAAGAGGCCATTATGGTTCCAATCACCTGATCGTGGAACAGCTTCCCTTTAGGATGTGTGAAACACCACTCAGGGTGCCAACAGTCAGTTGATGCCTCAATTCCATGTATCAAGTGCATAAGAGCCCTGGGTTTGAAAAAGCACAGCTCCATGGTGGTGGAATAAGTCATGCGCTGGATTAAAAATTCCAAAACGCACTCTTCGCTGTCCCTGGGTAGGGAGGCACATGCTCTGAATGGCCTTGGTAAGAAGTGCTACCAGGGCTCAATGCTGGTGGCTCATATCCAGGAATACCAGTTATACATGGCTGTGTGACCTGGCGGGGGATCTTGCTGGGTTCTTGGCTGTTCTGTCAGGAGAGCACCTTGAGCACTTCTGGAGCCTGGTGAGCAAAATGAAGAAGTACATTATCCAGGCGGCCTACAACGGGTTCAATGTGATGGGCATCTGTGCCTACTGCCTGTCATGGCTACAATCCTTGGACTTAGAACAATGGGTTCAGGACAAGGCTGCAGAGTTGGAAGCTGAGCAACTCACCATGAACAGGCTTTTAAGAGACCGCTGACCCTTCCAGGAAAAAGACTTCAGGGAAGAAGTACTTTTACTTTAAAAAGAAAAAGGCCTATGGGACTTACACCAACAGGGGCAACAGCTTAAGGTTCAAAAACAGAGGCAGCAGTGCAAGGCAAAAGCTCCAAAGTCTCAACCAAAGCCATGCCGCAGCCAGGGAGGGCTTTTTGACTTCTAGCTTCGGACCATGGCCCATCTTCCCCTTCCAGCCTCCGTTCTGCTACAGGTGGGGGGGGGGTGGCTGATACACTTAGCCCACAGGTGGCCCAGCATAACAATTCATGTCTGGATCTGCCTTTGCGGATGATATGCTAGTACACTTAACTGCGCCCCAAGAGTCTCTGGAGAGCCTAATGTGTGAGTTCCGGCTATTCGGTAGCTTTACGGGTCTTCGTATCAATGAGGAGAAATCCGAGGCCCTTGATGTGTCGGGCCAATTGCGTGGACATTGGCCTGGGGAATTCCCATTGAAATGGGCAGATCACAGCTTTAAGTACCTAGGGATTGTCTTGACGCGGTTGCCCCAAGATCTATATTCCCGTAATTTCGAAAAAATCTTGGTTGGTATAACCACGCAGCTGAGTGCTTGGCAGCCCCTCCCGTTGTCCTTGTTGGGCAGAGTGGCTGCAGTGCAGATGGTTATTCTCCCTCGAACTTTATACTGGATGCAGACACTCCCAGTCTGGCTGTGGAAGCGGGATCTACGTAGACTAGAATCGGAGATTCAGCGTTTTCTCTGGAGGGGAGCCCGAGCTCGTATCCCGATGGTGCGCATGATTGGCTCATGGCGTTCCGGGGGTATAGGTCTCCCAGATTTAGGACTGTATGCCTTGGCCTGCCAGGCACGCCATACTGGGGATTGGTTGGGTGAGACCAGTGTCTATACACCCCGACATATAGAGGCAGCGGCGGTGGCCCCCCTGTCTTTGCTGGGGGTATTGCATGCGGACCTTGTCCAATTGCCAGTCGGTGTGAAACGGAGTTTACTGATGATGGCGGCTCGCCGTACGTGGCAACAATTGAATACTTACTGGAATTGGAACTGGCGAGTCTCATGTTGGTTGCCCCTATGGGGGAATGTTAGTTTCTCGCCTGGCTCGGAGGCTGCTGGCTTTCGTAGCTGGCGGGAGAAGGGGATACGTCTCTTAGGCCACACGATCGGATTGACGGGGCCTGTAAGCCGTTCCTGGAGCTAAGTACAGAATATGACTTACGGCCGTCACAGTATTTCACGTATCTGCAGCTTTCCCACTATGTGGCCTCTTTACCTAGGGAGGAGCTGGCGGCGGAGCGATCGACGCAGCTTATCGAATTTTTTGGTCTTGGGGAAGACCTTCCCCCCTCGATAGCCGGATTCAAGAAATGGCTTGCGGGCTTTAGGGTTGCTCCGAGCTATGATCACATGGAGCGGACCTGGGCGAGAGAGCTGGGATCGGTGATCCCGTTAGGATCCATTCAGAAGGCTTTGGGCCGGATCGCAAGGCTGGCTGAGGGGGCCCGGTGGCGGGAAATCCAGTTTAAGGCGTTAACCAGGGTGCATTTTTCACCTCGACGAGCTTTGAGGAGCCACATTACTTTAGATGGGTCTTGCCCTAGATGTTCCGAGCCCCTGGCAGATTTAGCCCATATGTGGTGGGTCTGTAAGAAAATTCACCCCTATTGGAAGGGTATACATCTTTACTTAGTGAAATTGCTACAGCAACGTTTCCCGTGGTCAGGGCCCTTGGTGGCTGTGGACTATTTGCCTCCGTCTGTCCCTGGTGGGAGGGGAGCCCGCCTCTTGGTGCGAAAGGCGTGCCTGGTGGGGAAAGGCCCCATCTTACACCGCTGGCGGGACCATAATCCGCCGACTTTCCTGGAGTGGCGCAATAGTTTTCATCAGCTGATGTTGGCGGAATGTTGGCGGGCTAGGAGCCATGTAAGACGTTGGACCACGTTCATGCTTACCTGGGAACCCTACATTCAGCAGCTGGGACCGTACTGCAGAAATGCCATTTTGCAAATGGGCCTTTAGAAAGTGGGTATGTACCCCGGGCCATATGGGATGGAGCGCAATACTCCTTGTAACTAGCTCCTTCGACTCAGTCGAATCCCTGGATGTGACATGGCGCTTAGGGTGGGTGGGGGGGAGGGAGGGGGGGGGGTTCTGGTTCAAAATTAAAAAATGATGGTTCTCCTTTTGCTTTATGTTGTTAGTGTTTATGCGGGCTTATTGGCGTTGTGTCCAACGGCGGGGAAAGAGTACACCCTGCCATGGGCTTTGTTGTATGCAATTGTATTGCCTGTTATTTGGTGCTGAACCCTAAAAAAGTTGTTAAAAAAAAAAAAACAATTCATGTCTGGGCACTTCAGGTGGTTCATGAGGGCTACCTACAGCACTTCAAGCAGATTTCCACCACTTTCTTTCCAGGGGAGTACCCTCTCGAGCATCAGCAACATTACTACTACTATTAAGCATTTATAAAGTGCTACTAGTCACACGCAGCGCTGTGCAGACATGTAGGAGACGGTCCCTGCTCATTAGAGCTTACAATCTAGTCAAGACAAAACAAACCAACATAGAGCAATAGTCCATTCAGGGCAAAAGTACAAGGCATGGCATTTACAGTCAAGGCAGACAAAAGACAGACAAGCATGGTATTCACAATCAAGGCAGACAAAGGACAGAAGTCAAGATCTGAAAGCGACAGTAAAGAGGTAGGTTTTCAACCTGGATTTCAAGAGGGCTAGGGAGGGTGTGTGGCATACAGACACAGGTAGGTTGTTCCAGGCGTAAGGTGCTGCAAGGTGAAAGGAGCGAAGTCTGGAGTTAGCGGTGCTAGTGGAGGGCCTGAATAGAAATAGTTTGTTAGAAGAGCAAAGTTCCCGAGAAAGGTTGTGAGGAGAGATGAGAGTTGAAAGGTATTGAGGGGCTGCAGAGTGAATGCATTTATAGGTCAGGAGGAGAAGTTTGAACTGGATGCAGAAATGGATAGGGAGCCAGTGAAGCGACTTGAGGAGATGAGTAATGTGGGCATGGCGAGGCTGGTGGAAGATTAGTCGAGCGGCAGACTGTTGAACAGATTGAAGGGGAAAGAGATGGCTCACAGGGAGACCAGCAAGGAGCAGGTTGCAGTAGTCGAGGCGAGAGGTAACTAAGTCGTGGATGAGCATTTTAGTAGTGTGTTCAGAAAGGAGGGGGCAGATTTTGCTGATGTTGTAGAGAAAGAAGCGGCAGGTCTTAGCTACGAGCTGGATGTGTGTGAAGAAGGAGAGAGAGAGGAGTCAGAGATAACCCCCGGATTGCGGGCTGAGGAAACAGGGAGGATTATAGAGTTATCGACAGAGACTGAGAAAGAAGGGAAAGGAGGGGAGATATTGGGGGGAAGATAAGGAGTTCAGTTTTGGCCATGTTCAAATTTCAAACGGTGGTGAGACATCCAGGCAGCAATGTCCGAAAGGCAGGCAGAGATCTTGGTCTGGATTGCCGGAGAGATTTCAGGTGTAGAGAGGTAAATTTGGGAGTCATCGGCATAGAGATGGTACTGGAAGCCATGGGAAGAGATAAGTGCACCAAGAGATTGTGTATAGAGAGAGAAGAGGAGCGGACCCAGGACGGATCCCTGGGGTACACCAACTGGAAGCGGCGTAGGAGAAGAGGAAGAGCCACCAGAACATACACTGAAGGAGCAATGGGAGAGGTACGAGGAGAACCAGGATAGTATCGAGCCCCTAAAACCAAGCGTGGAGAGGGTATCGAGGAGAAGGTTGTGGTCAACAGTGTCAAAAGCAGCAGAGAGGTCGAGAAGGATAAGGACAGAGTAGAGGCCATTAGATTTAGGCAGGAACAAGTCATTGGAGACTTTGGTAAGAGCTGTTTCAGTAGAATGTAAGGGATGGAAGCCGGACTGTAAAGGATCCATGAGGGCATGAGAGGAGAGAAAGTCGAGGCAGTGGCGGTGGACTGCACATTCAAGTAATTTAGATATGAAGGGAAGGAGGGAGATGGGTCGATAGTTAGAAGGTGGGATCGAGTGAGGGTTTCTTAAAGAGAGGTGTGACCACAGCATATTTGAAGTCTGTGGGGACAGTTGCAGTGGAGAGCGAGAGGTTGAGAATATGAGAGATGGAAGGGAGAATGGTGGGGAAGCTGGGGCTTAGGAGGTGGATGGGGATAGGATCAGAGGAACAGGTGGTGGGTTTGGAGGAAGACAGAAGGAATGTGGTTTCCTCTTCAGCGATCACAGGGAAGGAAGAGATGGTGGCGGAAGTAGCAGGGATGGGGGAGGGAGAATTGGGGAGGAGGGGAGGTAGATGAAGAAGTGGGGAATTGGAGGGTGATCTTGTGGATTTTGTCATGGAAGTAGTCAGCTAGGGTTTGAGCAGGAAGGGAGGGCGGGACCAGGGGCGGGGGCACCTTGAGGAGAGAACTGAGGGTATTAAAGAGACGGCGAGGATTAGAGGCAAGAGAGTTGGTCAGATGAATGTAGTATTCTTATTTGGCAAGAGCTATGGCTGACTGGAAGGAAACAAGCATGAATTTGAAGTGTAGAAAGTCTTCTGGGGAGCAGTATTTGAGCCAAGCACGTTCAGCAGAATGGGTACAGGTGTGTAGATAGCGGGTAGTGGATGAGAGCCAGGGCTGGGGTGCAGAACGTCTCGCAGGACGTGGGGTGGGTGGGGCAAGAGCATCCAGAGCTGAGGAGAGTGCAGTATTATAGGAGGTTACTGCCTCCTCAACGGATTTGGAAGATATAATAGAAGAAAGAGATGGAGAAATGGTGGAGGAGAGAGTCAAGGGGTCAATAGTATGAAGGTTTCTAAATAGTTTGGAGGAGACAGGACGAGGTTGAGGCAGCGGGAGTTGAAGATTAAAGCTTAACAGGTGATGGTCCGATAAGGGAAGAATTGAGTTACGGAAGTTCGATGGAGAGGACTTAGAGAAGAGTATCAGGTCAAGGCAGTGGCCATGCTTGTGAGTGGGGGCAGTGGAACAAGGTTGGAGTTCAAATGAGGAGGTAAGGGTGAGGAGCTTTAAAGCATGGGGATCAGAGGGGTTATCGACGTGGATGTAAAATCCCCAAGAATAAGAGTGGGGGAGGAGGAATCCAGAAAGACGGAAAGCCAGGAGTCGAAGTCGGTAAGGAAGGTAGAAGCAGACTTGTCAGGAGGGCGATAAATAACAGCTACTTGGAGAGGAAGTGGTGTGAAGAGGCGAATGGAGTGGACTTCAAAAGAGAGAAAGGAGTGAGACTGAGGCAGCAGGAGGGGTTGGAATTGGCTAGCGGGAGAAAGTAGAAGCCCAACACCACCACCATGGCCAGTGGAACGAGGTGTATGGGAGAACTGATAGCTCCTTTGACAGAGAGCAGCAGTAGATGCAGTATCATCTGGGAGGAGCCAGGTCTCAGTTAGGGCAAGAAGATGTAGAGCGTTCGAGATAAAGAAATGATGAGTAAAGGCAAGTTTATTAGAGACCCAGTGTGCATTCCACAAGGCTCATGAGAAGGGGAGAGTGGAAGGGGAGAGGAGAGGGATATGGATGAGATTAGACAAGTTACGTGAGGATTGCTTTCCAGAGTAGGACAGAGATCAAGGGGGGCTGTTGTGTGAGGATCTTTTTCCAGAGTAAGATAAGAATCTTTTGGGGCCAGGGTTGGGGTTGATATCTCTGGATGAGTGTGCAGGATTGGGGTTGATATCACTGGATGAGTGTGCGTTCCATAAGGCACATGAGGGAGGGAGAGTAGGGGGGGGGAAGAGGGATATGGATGAGATTAGACAAGGTACGTGAGGAACTCTTCTCAGAGTGAGATAGAAATCGAGGGGGGTCAGGGTTGGGGTTGATTTCTCTGAATAAGTGTGTGGCACATGTGGGGGGGAGAGTGGAAGGGGAAAGGAGAGGGATATGGATGAGATTAGATAAAGTATGTGAGGAACTCTTCTTAGCGTGGGATAGGAATTGAGAGGGGCCCGGGTTGGGGTTGATGTTACCTGATGAGAGAAGAAGGAGTAACAGGGAACAGGGTAAGGAGGAGGTAGTACGGTGGGGTTGCCTTAGAAAGAGAGGGGATGGTTGGATGAGAGGGAGAGTGAGGTGAAGCTCAAGAGCTGATGATAGGTTAGAAGACAGAATGGAGGGAGAAGTGAGGAAGGTAAAGGGGGAATGGGGGGAAGGAAGGAGGGTGCTGGTAGGAGGGGAAGCAGTTGGGGAGTATGAAGAAAAGAAGGACAATGTGATGTAGGGCCATAGGGAGGAATGGTGGGGCTATGTAGCGTATGATATTTTACAAGCGATGAGATGGTAATGAGGTGGCAATAGGTTCTACGCGCTATGCAAGAAGAAATTAGACCTTACCTGCTAATTGTCTTTCCTTGAGTTCTCTCCGGGCCAGTCCAGGAACAAGAGGGTTGTCAACCTTCTCCAGCAGCTGAGGACTGAATTCAGAGGTTTTGCTGATTTGGTAGCTGCCTCCCCCTGCTGGCAACCTCAGTCTCTTCCTATCCAAGCAGCCTAAGAAGATACACATAACTTGAAAAACAAAGAATCCTAATGATCTAACACTGAAGGAGATAGAGAACGTACCAACCAGAGAACAACTGCCTCCTGCCAGTCTCCTTTATTTATTTATTTATGAAATTTAGTTTTTCTTTTTGTTTTTTTTTCTTATATATATTTTTTTCCTGTAACGAAACCTATCGGAATCCCCGATTCCCATCGAGGAAGCCCCATAGACCACCCCGACCAGTATCTCTGAAGAGCCCTTCTAACCGACTAGCCTTCGAACTCTTAGACATGCACTATGAAAGTACAATAGTGGTAAACGCCCAACAGAGATATATTTCCAATGACACGGGTGGGTCCTGGACTGGCCCGGAGAGAACTCAAGGAAAGACAATTAGCAGGTAAGGTCTAATTTCTTCTACCTTCTCGTCTCTCCGGGCCAGTCCAGGAACAAGAGGGAAGTACCAAAGCAGTACCTAACTCCGAGAGGGACCCACCAGGCCCGCTATGATGGCCGAAGCCCCCACATTTGCATCTCCCCTGGCCTGAACATCCAATCTGTAATGTTTCACAAATGTGTGAAGAGAAGACCAAGTAGCCGCCCGACAAATGTCCGCCGGCGGAATCAAAGCATACTCAGCCCAGGAAGCAGCCTGGCTACGAGTGGAATGAGCGCGAAGCCCCAGTGGAGGCACTTGTCCACTTGCCTGATACGCCGCTGCTATAGCTTGCTTTACCCATCTAGCAATCAAGGCCTTGGAAGCTTCCTCCCCTTTCCGAGGCCCAACAAACAACACAAACAGTTTGTCCGTTTTACAAAACGGTTTGGTCCTCCGAAGGTACCTCTTGAGCAGCCTACCTAAATCTAACTTTTTCAACACATCATCAATGGGATGAACTTCATGTTTCCGAAAGGTCGGAAGGGAAATAGTTTGATTCACATGAAATTTAGACACCATCTTAGGGAGAAAAGAAGGAACCGTGCGCAACATCACCTTTTCCTCCAAAAACTGAATATACGGAGCTTTACACGAAAGAGCTTGGAGATCCGAAATCCTCCTCGCCGAACACAAGGCCACCAGGAAGGCCACTTTCCAGGAAAACTCCCTGAGCGATAGATATGTCCTTGGCCGGCTCAAAGGGAGGCTTTCCCAAAGCCTCAAGGACGAGATTCAAATCCCAAGGGGGAACCACAGACCGAACCGGGGGCCGAATGTTCTTTACCACTCTCAGGAACCGAAGAATATCTGGATGGGAAGACAGACGAGCTCCCTGCAAACTCCCTCGAAAACAGGAAATCGCTGCCAAATGCACCCTGATGGTGCTGAGGGCTAACCCTTTATCCAGCCCCTCCTGGAGAAAAGACAATACCTGTGGCACCCTGGTGTCGCGCGTTCGGATGCTCCGCTCCTTGCACCAGCTCTCAAAAACACGCCAAATGCGAACATAAGCTAGGGACGGAGACTGCCTCCTGGCCTTCAACAGAGTGGCCATGACAGCCGCCGAATACCCTCTATGCGTCAACTTTTCCCTTTCAAGAGCCAAGCCGTAAGCGAGAAGCAATCCACATTGGGCATGCTCAGGAGCCCCTGAACCAAGAGGTCCGCTCGAGAGGGAAGCTTCCAGGGATTGTCTATGAGAAGATGAACTAAATCTGCATACCACGCTCTCCGAGGCCAGTCTGGTGCAATGAGAATTACACGACCGCGGTGACTCGCCACTCTCCGAATAACTCTCCCTATCATTGGCCATGGCAGAAAGACATAAAGGAGCCCCCAGGCCGGCCACGGCTGTGCTAGACCGTCGAGCCCTTCCGACATACGTTCCCTGCGTCTGCTGAAGAACCGATGTGCCTTGGCATTGCCGAAGGATGCCATCAGATCCATCACCGGCTTACCCCACCTTTGGGTCAGGTCGTGAAACACCCTGGCGTTCAATTCCCACTCTCTGGGGATCCACCACATGACGGCTGAGATAATCTGCTTGTACATTGTCCTGCCCTGCCACATGCGCCGCCGAAAGGCCTTGCAGATGGGACTCCACCCAGGACATCAACCGCTGACTCTCCTCCAACAAAATTGTGCTTCCTGTTCCACCCTGCCAATTGATATAAGACACTGTCACCGCGTTGTCGGAGAACACCCGTACTGCTTTGTTCTCCACTAAATGAAGAAATTCTCGCAGAGCTAGAGAGACCGCTCTGAGTTCTAAAAAATTTATGGAACAGTTTTTCATCTCCGACAGACAACAACCTTGAGCTATGCACGCCTGACAGTGGGCACCCCAGCCCAAAAGACTGGCATCGGTAGTGACTAGCACCCAGTCCAGCTGATGTAAGGGCATTCCCGCTCGAAGATGGCTGGGATCCAACCACCACTGCAGACTGTCGCTGACATTCTGTAACCTGGGCAATTTTCGGTCCAGCGGATGATCCTGAGGTGACCACCTTGACAGCAACGCCTGTTGCAACGGACGCATATGGGCTCTTGCCCACGGAACCAGATCTAAGGCTGCCGCCATGGAGCCCAGGAGCTGCAAATATCGCCACGCCGTTGGCGCTTTTAACTTCAAGAACTCTGTCACCTATTTTAAAATCTTCTGTACCCTGCACTCAGGTAGAAAGACCGCACCTCTCTCTGTATCGAAAATCGCCCCCAAGTACTGAAGGCACGTTACCGGCTGCAGCTGACTCTTGGATTGATTGATTACCCAACCAAGCTGCTCCAGAAGGCTCACCACTCGCGCCGTTGCCACCTGAGATTCTGAGACGGACGGCGCCCGAATCAGCCAGTCGTCGAGGTACGGATGCACAAGGATCCCCTGTTTTCTCAAGGCCGCCGCCACCACTACCATCACCTTTGTGAAGGTTCAGGGCGCCGTGGCCAACCCAAACGGTAAGGCTCGGAACTGAAAATGACCCATGTGCACCGCAAAACACAGGAACGTTTGATGCTCTGGCTTGATGGGAATGTGAAGATAGGCCTCCGTGAGGTCTATGGAAGTTAACACTTCCCCCGGTTGCACTGAGCTTATGACCGAGCGAAGCGTCTCCATGCGGAAATGCGGAACCCTCAAGCACCTGTTTGTTTGTTTTTTTTAAACTTTATTTAAACCCATGCACAATAAATACATTGAAAACAGAAAGCGGACTCCAAGCGGGGTTGTTTCTGATCCCCAACCCGGAGACCAATGAACGGTACAGGTACATTTTCAAATTATATCCTCCCCTCCCCTCCCAAACCCATCCCACCACACCCCTCCCCCCTTCCCATAGTCACCATCCAACCCATCAAAGGTAGGCCTCCAGGGTCTGTACTGCGTGAGCCACCACAAGAGGCCTGTAATTATAGGCTTTGTTAAAGACCCATTTGCAGCACTGCATTGCGACTGCTAGGGCTCAGGTTTTGAATGTAAGGGTCCCAGAGCCTCGGAAAGGCCGGCCACCTCCGAGCACTACCCCGGGCACATCTACACTCCAAAAGCATTAATTGATGGAAACTATTGCGCCACTCCCAAAAGGAGGGCGGGCGCCGTTCCCTCCAAATACGTAACACAGGCCCTTTACCCACCAGACAAGCCTTACGTATCAGTAAACGAGCCCAGGTCCCTTTGTGCTGCGTGGGACGTAAATTATCTAACACAATGAGGGAGGCATCCCACCACACCCGCTGCCCCAGAATCTCTGCCAGAAAGGAACCAATTTTTGCCCAGTAAGGACGTATGAGACGACACCCCCACCACATATGCAATAAGGTCGCCAGTGGTTCAGAGCAGCGCGGGCAACTCCCATCGAAAGTAATATGACAATGAAAGGCCCGTCGTGGGGAAATATGGACCCTGGTTATGCATTTAAATTGTATCTCCCGACGACTTCCGGTGACGTCACGGAGCTAATGGCAGCTTAAACGCCTAGCTCCGTCCGAAACCCGTGAGAGGTGGTTTCTGTGGTGGTTCCCCCTGTGTTACAGTGGACGGCAGGAGAGCAGCGAGTAGCCGGATGGCGGCAAAAAAGAAACTGGAGGGTTTTCAGTCTCCCTATGTGCGCCGGGAGCTGATGGCGGCGGTGGCAGATGCGGCCTGCTCTGATGGTGGAGCGCGTGGTGGGAGCTCTGGCGAGGACGGCGGCACAGATACGGAGGGGGTTGAGGAGGTACCCCTTCGCCGCTGGTTGCAGGAGTTTAAGGTGGAGATGAGGAAGGAAATTAAGGGGATGCGTAAGGAGGTCAAGGACACTTTGCAGGCTATCCAGCAGGAGATGAGGAGTCTGGGCGGCCGCGTGGAGGAATTGGAGAGCCACGTGGAGGAGTCGGCGCGAGAGCTGCATGGAGTGGTGTCAGTGCAGGAAACTCTCCAGAGCCAGCACAATGAGCTGCTTGAGAAAATAGAGGAGTTGGAGGATCGCGCTAGGAGAAATAACTTGCGGATCCGGGGGGTGCCTGAGGACATGGCAGCCAAGGACTGTGTGGCAGTAGTCCAGAAACTTTGTGGCCATATTTTGCAGCGGGGTGATATTGTTGGTGTGACTACAGAGCAAGTAGGAGTGGAGAGAGCCCATCGCAGCCTGGGCCCCCGGCGGGAAAAGCAAGCACGGGACATTATAGCCTGCATGAGTAGCTTCCCGATGAAGGAGCAGGTGCTGGGGGTGGCCCGGAAGTTTGGGCGCATTGCCTGGGAAGGCCACGAGATTGAAATCTTTAATGACTTGTCTAAAGGCACGCTGGACAGAAGACGGGAGATGAGAGAGATTACGGCATATTTGAGAGGACAGAATCTGCGCTATCGGTGGTTGTTTCCGTTTGGGGTCCTGCTCTCTGTGAATGGAGTTAACCGCAAAGTGAAAACTGTAGAGGAGGCGTGGTCTACCCTCCGTGAGTTGGGTTGTGAGGGACTGCCTGACATGGGAGAGATGGAGCGTCAGCGGAAGGGCCCGGCGGGGCCAAGCAAGCAGCAGCGGCCCGCCAGCGCACAATGGCAACGGGTTGGAGAGAGAGGGAAGCGGCTGCAGCGGCTATCCAGGGAACGGTGGAGGGCGATGTCGGAGACTGATACCTGAGTTAGCTGAAAGGTCTGGAGAGGGCCGGCTGCAAGTATTGTTCTGAGGGGGGATGTTAGCGATCCCTTCTTAGGGTTTGGACACTGGACTCATAGGGCATTTGGGGGAGGGGAAGGCTGGGGAGGTGGGATGGGGAGTGAGGGGTGGAGGGGCTGGTGGGTATGTGGGATAAGTTGATATTGTTTGCTACTTGCTGTGTGTTGTCTGGATGGAGGGGGATGGGAGTGGAGGACACGGGGGGGAAGAAGTGGGACGGGTTGGGACGGGACGCCCGGGAGGGTCAGCAGAAGGAGTGGGGGGGAAGGAGAGGGGGGGAGGGGCGGGGGGGAAGGAGAGGGGGGAGGGGCAGGGGGAACGGGAGGGAAAGGGTAGAGGGGGAAGGGGAGGGGGAAGGGGGGGTAGAACACAAAAGAGGCTGTGGAGGGGGGGGGGTGGGGAGTTTTATAGATGGTGCGGGTAGGGACTATTAATGTGAAAGGGTTGAACTCTCCAACTAAGCGGGGCTTATTCTATCGGGAGGTGGTGCGGGATAAGTGGGATGTGGTCCTGGTACAAGAGACTCACTTGAGGGCGGGGGAGGTTGGGCGCATGCGGCACCGACAGTACCCAGATCAGTTCTTTTCATGTAATAGGGAAGGGGGCCGGAAGGGGGGTGTAGCCATTCTGATTCGGGAAGGGTGTGGGATTAAGGTGGAAAGGTCTTTTAAGGATGAGGGGGGGAGAGTGGTGGGGATTACGGGGAAATTGGGGGGGGAGGATATTGTTGTGACGTCGGTATATGGTCCTAATGGGCAGCAAAGTGGGTTCTGGCGCACTGTGGGGCGTCTTATTGAAGGGGCTGGGACTGGGAAGCTGTTGGTGGGGGGGTATTTTAATTTGGTGTTGGATCCACGGCTGGATCGTCAGCCGCGGAGGGGGGATGGGGGGGAGGAAGGCTAGGGCTGAGTTACGGAAACTGATGGGGCAACTTAATTTGGTGGATATGTGGCGGGCCCTGAATCCGAGGGGGGCGGAGTTTACTTTTTATTCCGCTCCGCACGACAGCTGGAGTCGGATAGACCTCTTGCTGTTGGATAAGACTTGGATGAGGGAGGACAGGGAGGGGGGTATTCAACCGGTGGGCTGGTCAGATCATAGGGCAGTAGTGGTGACTCTTAACTGTCCGAAGAAAGGGGGGGGAATGTTTTGGAGGTTGAATGATGGACTGCTTAGGGATGGGGCGGTGGTAGCTGATGTGCGGGAAGCCATTCAGGAATATTTGTGTTTTAATGACACGGGGGAAGTGAAGGAGGTGATGGTTTGGGAAGGATTGAAGGCGGTGGTACGGGGGAGATTTATTATGTGGGGGGCGCGGAGGAAGCAGGAGAGGGAAAGACGGGAGGATGCACTGCGGAAGGAGGTAAAGGAGGCGGAGGCACGATATCAGAGTTCAGGGGCTCCGAAAGATCGGGGGGAGATGGAGAGGGTGCGCGATGAATTGCGGGCGGTGCAGGTGGAAAAGATGGCGCATATCTTCCAAGGGGTGAGACAGGTGCAGTATGAGCTTGGGAATAAGGCAGGCCGCTTGTTGGCACGGAAACTGCGGCAGCAAAAGGGGGCAGCGACCATTTATCAGATAGAGGGGCAGGATGGGAAGATGCGCAGTGGGGATGATGCTATCCAAGAGCGGTTTAAGGAATACTATCAGGAATTATATCGGGAGATGGAGGGGGGGATTGAGGAGTATCTTGGCGGGATCACTATGTCCGAATTATCAGCGGGGGCGGTAGAGGAGATGGAGGAAGAAATCTCTAAGGTGGAATTGGAGGGGGCGGTGAAGGGTTTGGTGGCAGGGAAATCGCCGGGTTTAGATGGGTTGACTGGGTCCTTTTATAAGGTTTTCTGGGGGGACATTGGAGATTTGGTGCGGAGGGTGTTCAATGGGGTCCTCGGGGAGGGGGGGGGACTTTCACCAGATATGTTGACGGCAGGGATCACCATATTGTTAAAACCAGGGAAGGATCCCGGGCGCTGTAGTTCATATAGACCTATTTCACTCTTAAATGTAGATGTTAAATTGTTGGCTAAAATCTTGGCAGGGCGATTGGCCGGGTGGATGCCAGGAATTGTCCAGGTGGATCAAGCGGGGTTCATTATGGGGTGGCAGGCTGCCAATAATATTAAGCGGGCCATAGGAGTGGTCTGGGAGGCGTGGCAGGAGCAGGAGGATCTTCTTTTGATGTCTATCGACGCTGAGAAGGCCTTTGATAGAGTTCACTGGGGGTTTTTAATGCAGGTGCTGCGGAAGGTGGGGTGTGGGCCGCGGTTTTTGGCATGGGTGGGAGCGCTCTATCAAGGCCCTAGGGCGCGGGTTAAGGTTAATGGGCGGTACTCCCGGGATTTTGCTCTGGGACGGGGGACGCGCCAAGGCTGCCCGCTGTCTCCATTGCTATTCGCGCTGGTTGTGGAGCCGTTGGCGGAATGCATTCGGCGGAATGATCGGATCCGCGGGCTGTGTCGCGGGGAACGGGAGCATAAGATTTCCTTGTATGCGGATGACATTTTGCTGTTTCTCGGCTCTCCGCTGGCTTCTATGCCGGAGGTGATGAGGGAGGTGGAGAGGTATGGGGCCCTATCCGGGTTTAAGATGAATGTGGACAAAACCGAGGTGTTGAAGATAAGGGTGGATGCAGCGGAGGAGGAGCAGCTGCGGAGTAAGTTTCCGTTGCGCTGGGTGAAGGGATCTTTGGGGTATCTGGGTGTACAGATTACGGATCGGTATGAGAATTTGTTTGCTGCTAACTATCCCAGGCTTTTCCGCCGGATCAACAGTGATCTTGAGGGATGGATGCGGATGGAGATCTCCTGGTTGGGGAGAATTGCGGCTATTAAGATGAATGTTCTGCCCCGCCTACTGTATTTGTTTCACGCACTGCCGGTGGAGATACCGGTGGGGGTGATGCGGGGTCTTCAACGGCGTGTATTTAGCTATATCTGGAAGAGGAGACCCCCGCGGGTGGCGAGGACGGTAATGTACTCCCCTAAGGAAGAGGGGGGTTTGGGAGTGCCTGATCTGCGGGCTTATTATTGGGCGGCCCAACTTGCTCATGCGCTGGGATGGCGGGAGGTGGGAGAAGAACGCCCCTGGGTGCAGTTGGAGAAAGGGAGGGTTAGCGGAGGACGCCTTGCTGCCTGGTTATGGGCGCCGCGGGGGGTGAGGGGTGACCTGGGGCAGGGCTCTCCTGGGATGCATCAGGTGGTTCGGATTTGGGATAAGGCTAGAGGAGCGGATATTGCCCGGCGGGGAACGGTGTTTTCGCTGATGACTCCGTGGAGAGGGTGGAAAGAGTTCCGCCCGGGGTGGGAAGGGGGGCGGTTTGACCAGTGGACCCGGAAAGGCTTGGGCTGTAGCTTTCCACTTGTGGAGGAGGGGGGGTTTGGAGTTTTGAGGAGGTGCAAGAGGACTTTAAGCTGGACCAAGGGGACAGATATGCTTATATGCAAATTCGGTCGTATCTCAAGGTGGGGGGCTTAGATGGGGTGGGAGCAGAGATATCCGGGCTGGAGGCTCTGTGGTATGGGAAGAGTGGGTCCCGGGGTCTGGTGTCAGGGTTATATAAGGCGGTTGCTGGGGGCGAGGGTGGGAAACATAAATATATGGTGCACTGGGAGAGGGATCTGGATCGTACCCTATCCGGAGTGGAGTGGAAGCAGGTGTGGGATCAGATTAAGCGGGGCTTGAGCTCTAGCGGGTCCAGAGAAAATAGTTATAAAGTTCTGCTGCAGTGGTACTACACACCAGAGCGCTTGCATCGGATATACCCGGCGGTTTCCCCCCTGTGTTGGCGGGATTGTGGGGAGATAGGGACCTTTTGGCATATTTGGTGGGGTTGCGAGAAGGTCCAGCAGTAATGGAGCTGGATTATAGGGTGGCTACAGGAGAAATTAGGGGTCACAGTGGGTATGGAGCCTACTATCTTGTTGCTGTCTTTCTGGGGTGGGGGAGTTGGGAGGCGGGGGGGCAAGATGGTTCTGGCTTGTCTGAGTGCGGCCCGGTGTGCGATTGCTGCCGCCTGGAAGCACAGGGAGGTGCCCTCGGTGGCGCAGTTTGAGGGACGCCTTCGGACGATAGTGCTTATGGAGAAATTAACGGCAGCCCGTAGGCAGCGTTTGGGTGGGTTTGAGGAACGGTGGGGTATTTTGCAACGTGTTCTGGGGGGGGGAGGGTGTGGAGGATGGTTCGGGGTGGGATGAGTGAAGGGGGGGTACAGGGTGGAGGGGGGGCGAAAAGGGGGCGGAGGGGGGGAGGGAGGGGGTGGGGGGAGGGGGGGGAAGGTTTGGGGGTGGGGGGAGGGGGGGAAGGTTTGGGGGGGTGGGACGCCGGGTGAGGGGGGTGAGGGGGGGAGAGGATGGGGGGGTAAGGGGGGGGAAATGGGAGTCGTCCAGGGGGGTATTGGGGTTAAATAAAACTGACAGATCTGAAGGTGGAAGGGATGAAGAGCTGGTGGCGGCCTTTGGTGGACTTGCAGGGGGGGGGGTGAGTAGGGGAGTTGGGCATTGTGAAGGTGGTAGTAATGAACTGTATTGAATGGTATAATGGGGGCAGCAGGTGGGGGTTCGTGATTATGACTGTCTTAAGTTGACTTGCATTTTGTAAGGGGGGTTGTCTGTGGGGGTTTGCCGCTGGAACTGTTAGCTATTCATTGTTAGAAGCTCTTACGGTTGGTTATGTGTTGGATTTGTTTTCAATAAAAAGTTAAATTTAAAAAAAATAAAAATAAATAAATTGTATCTCCCTCCATCGGGCTCCAACTGCCAAATCCCCAATCCTTCGGAGAGCTCCCAGAACCATACCAGGGGGGATCTCGGACCCCATCTCCAATGCCCACGCCAGTTCCACACCACAGTAGTCAGGGGGAGCCCTATATTGGGCTATCCGAGTTTTCAACACTCTGATAGACGGCGGGATCTCACCCCCCAAATCCAAAAATTCCAGTATCTGAGCCGAACGCTCCGCTTGGAGTTCCCCCTCCGGCAACGAGGCCACATAATGAGCAATCTGCAGGTAAGCAAAAAAATGACCAGGCTTCAAGTCATATTCCCCAGATAAAGACACAAACCGCTTACATTTCCCCGAAGGATCCACCACATGGCCAAGATTACAAATTCCCTTCTGGCCCCATTCCCGAAACGTTGCCGTGTCAGTGCCTGGGGTAAACTGTGCATTGCCTTGAATGGGTAACCAACTCGAAACCCTCCAGTTCTTCCCCCAATAGATATTTAACTGCTTCCAGGTTCGCCGGACTGAACCAAGCAACACACTATCCCCGAAGGTGCTCCAAAGTAGACGGTTCTCCTGATGTAGGAGAGCCAGTAGGGCATTAGGCGCTACCAACGCCTCCTCAAGGGCCCTAGGCATATACACTTCAGTCCCACCTAACCAATCCCCCAAGTGCTGAGCCTGGCAAGCCAGGGCATAAGCTCCAAGATCGGGAAGCCCTAACCCCCCCTGGCACCAGCTGCCCACCAAATGGTAAAAGGGGATGCGCGCCCTCCCCCCCCCCCCCCGCCACAAAACTCCCCGAAGTACGCCCTCTAGGCGCCGAAGATCGCGCCTCAACAGCCAGACAGGAAGAGTCTGCAGCCAATAGAGTATCCGCGGTAATACAATCATCTTAATCGCTGCTACCCTCCCCGACAAAGAGAGGGGAAGGGACCTCCACGCCTGAAATTGACCCTGAAGCCAAGTAATGAGCCGATTAAAGTTACACCTATACAGGCGGGAGGGTTGACTAGTCAACAAAATCCCCAAATAGAGAAATTGGTTCTCCACCCATTGCAAAGGGAAATCCCCTGGCCAAACGTCTCGCAAATGCCCC
This sequence comes from Ichthyophis bannanicus, assembly GCA_033557465.1. NCBI lineage: Eukaryota > Metazoa > Chordata > Amphibia > Gymnophiona > Ichthyophiidae > Ichthyophis > Ichthyophis bannanicus. The sequence continues at coordinate 651,289,863 of CM066033.1, read as the reverse complement.
GAAACATCCAGGGCCTCTGATTTTTCCTTGTTAATAGATAAACCAGTAAACTGTCCAAAGGTGTGGAATTCCCGCAGCAAAAGAGGCAAGGAGTGACAGGGTGCTGACAAATGCACCAGAAGGTCGTCTGCAAAAGCGGACAGTTTAAATTCATGTGAACCTATGCGGACCCCACATATCTCCCGTGACAACTCCACCCGACTGATAAAAGGGTCAAGAGACAAGACAAAAAGAAGGGGGGAGAGAGAGCACCCCTGCCGAGTCCCACATTGTAAATAGAAAGCATCTGATAAGACCCCATTGCAGCAAATTGCCGCCGACGGCATAGCATAAAGGCTGTTGACCATATTACAAAAGGAAGACCCAAGACCATAACATGGGAGTAGGTATTGCAAGTATTGCCAGTCCACGCGATCAAAGGCTTTTTCTGCATCAAAGCTCACTAACAACGAGTGTAACTTTCTACTATGTGCCCACTCTAGTGATGCTAAGATCTTACGCAGATTGCGCACCGCATACCGGTTTTTCACGAATCCAACTTGAGAGTCGTGAACCAGGTGACATAAGACCCCCGCCAGGCGATCCGCAAGAACTTTCGCCAGCAACTTAAGATCAAAATTGAGAAGGGAGATGGGACAATAGGAAGACGCCTGTAGGGGATCTTTTCCCGGTTTGGGGATAAGGGTAATAAGAGCATGGTTACCTCCCCACCGAAAATAGCCCTGCTCAGATCTTTGAGTGTGGAGTGCCACTAAATTTGGAGAAATGAAGTCACTGAGAATCTTATAGAATTCAGCACCCAGCCCATCGGGTCCCGGCGTTTTATAACAGCTGGCCTTCGAAATAACAGTTTGCACCTCTTGGACCGTCAGCGGTTGATCTAACAATTCCCTCTCGGCTGCGCCCAACCGGGGAAGGTCAACACCCATCAGATACTCCGTCATCCGCGTGGGAGAGCCCGGCTCTGCGGTATAGAGTCTCTGAAAAAAGGAACGAAAGACCCGGGCAATCTGCGAACTGTCTCTATGAAGAATCCCCTGACTGTCACGAAGTGCGGCGATCAAGTTCAATGTCCGAGGGCCCCGTAGACAGCGAGCCAATAACTTTCCCGGTTTATCACCGTGACAGTACAATTGGTATCAATAATACATAACAGATTTCTTTGCCCGCTGGTGTAAAAGCTCATTTAATGCTATTTGAGTCTCCCAAAGTTTTTTCTTAAGGTGGCGCTCGGGTTACTAGCATTTGTCCTCCTCAACTTCGTAGCTAACTTCTCAAGGCGGATAATATGTTCAGCCTGCAGTCTCTGCCTCCGCGCCATAAAGGCTATAATATCTCCTCGCAAAACAACTTTTGCGGTTTCCCACACCAATTCGGGATCATCTTGATGCCCACTATGATCAGACTCAAATTCCTGCCAGCGTCGCGTAAGAAATTGACGGAACTGGGCGTCCTTATAAAGCTCTAGCGGAAAACGCCATATCCGCGTCCGAGGGCTGTTCCCGTCCCAACGCAACTCAAGTCAAATGAAAGCATGGTCTGAGATCTCGACCGGTCCTATCTGCGCGTCCCCTACAGTTCCAAACAAGCCTCGAGAAGTCAACAGATAATCGATACGTGCACTAGTGCCATGGGCTCGAGATTGATGAGTGTAATCTTTCTCTTCAGGATGTAATAACCGACAGGGGTCTATAAGCCCCAGCCGAGTACAAAATCGGCACATTGCCTGAGCCGTCTGCTGCCGCTCCCTAGGCCCCCTCCCCGTTGATGTATCGAATTCCACATCCATCACGCCATTAAAGTCACCACCCAGAAGCAGTGGGATTTCTGGCAGTTGTTCTATTTTAGCCACTAATCGACAATACAGTACAGAGTCTAACACATTCGGGCAGTAGAGGTTCCCTAGGATAACAGGCTTCCCAGCCAATATACCATGTAGCAAAATAAATCGCCCAGTGGGATCAACAATATCTTTCTTGACATCTAATCGAACATTTTTATGTATTAAAACCACCACACCCCCTTTCTTTCCAATGGCTGGGGCCCCCCACACCTGACCGACCCACCCCCGACAAGGTTTACTGTGTTCTTCGGCTGTCTGGTGGGTTTCCTGAAGTAGAGCTATATCAGCTCTTTGCCTGGCTAAAGCCTGTAAGATTTTAGATCTCTTAATTGGGCTCCCCAGACCGCAGACATTCCAGGATACTATCTTCAGGTTAAATGGGTATTATAGGGGCCTACTAAGAAGATGCATAGTAATGTTCTAGAGGGAGCCCCCCCAGCCTGGAGCACCCTCCATCCAGTATACAGGTGGCTGCCGCAATACCTACTATATTTATTTAGGATGTGACTAAACCCCTCCCCCCATCCCCACTCCCCCCCACCTCCCTTTACACGCTGCCTCTCTATCTTCCTCTGATCCGAGGGGAGCAGAAGAAGATTACCTCCCAGAGATCACTCAGATGCGTACGGCCCCCCCACCCCTGCCCACCCTGCCCAAATACTAAAGAACAATATTACTACTCCCCAGGACTCCAACTGGCAGATAGGCCTCAAAAGGTTCCAGGGGCCCAAAACCCATATAGTATAACAGACAAAAAACTCTAATAATAGCCAAGGTAGCATACATAGAGTCAGAGAATACCCCCCAAGGTCTCCCCCCGACCAGAACAGGTCCCCGGGGCTAAATCTGGCCGGCCAGCTATCCAGCCCTCCCCCAACACCCAACCGGGAGCCAGGTGTAGGTGGAAGTCCCCCTCCTTCCAAGCCCCTTGGCCCAGAGAAGCCAAGATTAATCGAATTTGACTTTACTCGACGGGCCATAGAGGGGGGGGGGGTCTGGGGAGGCCAGAACCAAGGCTCCCAGTATCTCCCAGGGGGACCGGCCATCGACATCATCCCACTGGAATCTGGTACAGTTTCTGGTACGATTAACAGGCCAGAATCTAGCTCTCTCCCAGGGAGGCGCAAAGGAACCCCCGAACGGGATTCCAGCCCCAATTCCATCCCATATGCAGGGGGAAGGGAGCCCTCCCTATACATTGCTACTAGACAGAGAAACAAAAATAGTAAAGCCGCAGATTATCGCAACAAGCAGATAAATCAGTTCAAAATCCAAAGCAATTCAAGGTCCATATGATGAAGTAGGGCCGGAGAGCCCCCCTAAGGAGTAGTCCAATTAAGCGGTTCCCCCCTTCATCGCCAGCACCAGCTGGGGGGAGGCTAGGCCCACCACTATGGGCTGATTGGCTAAACATACAAATATTAAAAACAATAGAAATAAATGTAACCTATACATTCACAATGTGAATAATATAAAAAAGAAGAGTTAAGAATAATCAATAAGACATATAGACTACGTAAACCTATCTGTTTTTCTTTTAATTTCGTTAATGTCTTTTACAATTTTTATTTTTCAGATCATTTTTCACCTTTTGGATTATATTTCGCCCCTTACAGCACATTATCTAATGTCTACTTTGGTTTAAGTTGGTTCAGCATGCATATCTAGTATTTGCATATAACGTTGATTACGTCAACTTGCATCGGTGATATGTACCCGCGTACGCATGCGTCGGCGTTTTTCATGTAAGGAAAGAAGGAATAGCACACAATCTATGGTTATCTCGCAGCGGTTGATACGAGCCGAATATTCTTATAGTAAGTGTATTCTAAACAATTGTGCGGATCATTTGGGCAGTATGAACATTTCAATTAATTTATTTATACTCGCAATCCATTGCAACATCCCTTACCACCTAACTTAGGCATACGGCCCTCCAGTTGAGCCACAACGATATCCAGTTTTTACATATAATTTTTTTCCTGGATCAAAGTTTCCTTCAAACTTTAGAACTTCTTATATATTTTTTAAAGTATTAGCGGTTCATGTTTAAATCCTCTTTTTTGCTACTTTAGGTCCCTTTTCACACTAGTGAGAGTGTGACCAACAGGGCAATGTTGAGTACTTTTTATTTTATTTTTTCTTTGAGGTTCATGATATAACGATATGCACCTAGTTGGTAGATTCTTTCATGATAATGAAAGTCTTAGATCTCGCTAATGTGCACACAGTCTTACAACCCCGTTTGACTACTTTTTATTTTAATTTTTCTTTGAGGGTCATGATATAACGATATGCACTTAGTCGGTAGATTCTTTCATGATAGTGAAAGTCCTAGATCTCACTAATGTGCACACAGTTTTCCAACCCCGTTTGAGAATGGTGCTCACATGTGTCCTGAGAGTGATGTGCCCCATACAAAGGATTGGTCTGCATCGATTTAAGCATTCCTTTTATTAGGTGGATAGATCCTGATGTCAGTTTTTAGGTTCAATTGATAGGTCACATACTTAATGGCCGTTTTAGTTACTAGTCATAGCCATTTTATTTATTTCAATGTGGTTTTTGTGCTAGGTATAGTTATTATTTTTAGCATATATAATATTCTTGGTTTATAACTTTTTTTGGGCTGTTTATTGATCTCACAATGCAATACATATAATGTTGTTTTTTGTACATTTTGGGTTAGATTATCTGGATATCCATCAAGACACTACAAATAGGTTCCCAGAACAGGCATGTATTAATAATGGTTCCTTTTTTGTCTTTTTTATTCATTTTTTATGGTTTTATTGTTTTACATATAATTTTACAAAAATGTTCATTGTTATTTATTCATTTACAATTTTTAAGTATGCTTTCTACGATTGCACTATTATTCTTCCTTTGTCCCTCTCCCCTTTGGGGTTTCTCTGAAAAGTCTTTTTGGTTGTTGTCACACTCCGGCAGTTCCTTTCTTGAGTTTTTAGTTTATTATTTTAACATTTCTAAGATATGTTATTAGCCATCAATATGGTATTACTTATTTATTTATATTTTTAGACTTGTCATTAATTATTTATGGTATGTTTTATATGTGTATGCACTTATCATTATTTTTAGTGGTTCATGGTGCATCCAGTGGTATGTATGGTTATAGTGCTCCACCTATAGTTCAATTTTATGGCTTTTATGTATTTCTTAAGTATTTCATAAATTTGGTTTTATCTTTTCTATGGTTTACGTAGTCTATATGTCTTATTGATTATTCTTAACTCTTCTTTTTTATATTATTCACATTGTGAATGTATAGGTTACATTTATTTCTATTGTTTTTAATATTTGTATGTTTAGCCAATGAGCCCCTGAAGAAGGTGTTGCGAAACACGGCCTGTGTCGGGCCTGGCTGGCTTATACCAATAAACAAGTTCTTCCCACAACATCCACGGTTTTGGTTTGGTTTCTTCCCCACCACTATGGGCTGTACATGATCAGCTCCCTGCAGCATATGCCGTCCCAGGTCCCTTCGCGCCCATCCAGGCACCTACCCCGAGGTCCGCAGAAAAAAGGGGGGGGGAGCATGGAAGCAACAGCAGACTCCCAGGATCTCGGAGCGAGGCAAAAGTCCTGCTTTATCTCTTTTCAGCTGAGGTATCCGTCGTGTAGGGACCTGGCTTCAGCGATAGCACGGCCTCTCAGGAAGCAGCCGGAGACAGCTGCTCTCCGCACCCCAACACCGCAATATAGGGGCCTGCTTCCTCTGCAGACTCGAAGGAGCGGCGACAGCCGGCGTGGAACACATGCAGCTTGGCGGGGTATTGCATTGAAAATTTAATATGCAAGTCCAGCAGCTTTTGGCAAAGGGGAGCGTATGCTCTACGTTTCTGACTCACAGTCGCAGAGTAGTCTTGCGCAAATCGGATCTTCATGTTATCATGTAAAATCTCCCCTTTCTGCCTCGCTGCTCGGAGTATGGCCTCCTTCTGGGGGAAATATAAAAATTTCACTAGCACCACTCTCGGCCTCTGGTCTCGAGGCTGAACTCCCACACGATGAGCCCGCTCTATGAGCAATTTACCGTCGTTGTCAATGCCCTCAAAGAGCTGGGGGAGTAGAGTCTCTAAATAAGTCTTCAGCTCCTTATCCGCAATCGAGTTCGAGATACCCATCACCCGGAGATTATTACGTCTGGAACGGTTCTCTAGGTCGTCTATTTTCATTTCCTGTGTCTGTAGCTGAGATTTCAGAACCGCCAGATCCTGGTTTAGGGCCTCTAGGCTATCCTCTGCCCGCCCGATGCGGTCTTCCGCTTCATGGAGGCGAGTTCCCAAAGCACTGACCGAAGTTTGCAAAATATCCATTTTTCCATGAAGTGCAGTGAATTGAGTGGAGAGCGCTTCTGCCACGGCTGCAGAGACCTCCTCTAGAAATTCTGGGGAGGTCGGCGATTTAGGCATGGCCCTGCTGTCGGCCATCTTCGGAGCCGGGGTGCCACGCTCCTTCTCCCGCCGCGTGGTTTTCACGGCCGATGCCATCTCTCCACCTATCCCCCGATGACAAATCTGGCCAAGTTCGCCGGGACGGCTAATTAGATAATATCTTTAGCTGAAAATTGGCAGTATAAACGGCATTAATCACCCGGTATGGGCAGGGGAGGACCGGAGCGCAAGCAGTGTCCGTCTGCTGCCCTCACCGCATCACGTGGTCTCCCCTCAAGCACCTGTTTATGTGCTTGAGATCCAAAATAGGCCGAAAAGACCCCTCTTTCTTGGAAACTACAAAATAAATCGAGTACCGACCTAATCCTAATTGATCCGGAGGAACCGGAGCAACCGCCTGAAGACGTACCAGCCGCCGAAGCGTCTCTGACACAGCCACTTGCTTTTCCGCCGAACCACATGGAGACACCACGAAAGCCTCTGATAACGGACGAGCGAATTTGAGGGAATACCCCTCGCGAATAATTTCTAGGACCCATTGGTCGGACGTAATGGTGGTCCAGGACGAAAGGAAGCTGTGAAGCCGCCCTCCCCTTCCCCCACCGGGAACTCCGCCTGGACCAACCTCGTTTCATTGTGACTTTTTAGGGGTATTTTGCTGGGCCCTGAAATAACCTCTACCGAATCCTTGAGCTCCCCGAAAGGACTGAGCTCTGGCCCCAAAATGACCTCTCTGATACGGAGTAAACCGTGACCCCCTAAATCTGCGAAAATCCCGAGAGGGACCCCTGTGCAAATTGCTAGGCTTCTGAGTTTTCGGGCGGTCCTCAGGGAGTCAACCGCCCTTGGAATCCCTGAGATCTTTAACAATCATTTCCAAAGCCGCCCCAAAAAGCAGGGTGCCCTTGTAAGGAAGCTTACTTAGGCGAGCTTTGGAAGAGGCGTCTGCCGCCCAATTCCTCAACCAGAGAAATCTTCTGGCCGCAACCACTGTCACCATAGACTTTGCTGAAATTCTAACTAAATTATAAAATGTATCCGCTAAATAAGCCGCCACAGATTCTAGCTTTGCCCCTTCGTCATCCTCCCTTTGGGAGTGAGCCCCTCCTTGGATCCACCGAATAGAGGCTCGGGAGACATACGCTCCACAGATAGCCGCTCGCAGCGAGAGAGCACATGACTCGAAGGTCTGTTTCAACAGGGTCTCCAATTTCCTATCTTGCAAATCCTTCAAGGCTGCACCGCCCTTGACAGGAATAGTAGTTTTCTTGGTTACCGCTGAAACCAAGGCATCCACCTTAGGCATCTTTAATAACTCCTGTTCCTCCTGGGGTAAGGGGTACAAGCAGCCGATAGCCCTTGCTCCACGCAAAGTAGCCTCCGGGCATTCCCATTCAGATTCTACCATCTGTTTCATGACCCTATGCACCGGAAAACACCGCTGCTCCACCTTAAACCCCTGAAGAAGGGGATCTTCTAAGGGCTCAGCCTGAGCCATTGGCAAAGCAATATTTAAGGCAGATAATGTCTGAGCGATAAGCGCTCCCAACTCCTCCTTTCTAAAAACCCGGAACATATTAGGATCCTCGCTGGAAGCAAGATCGCTCTCATCTAAATCCGTAGCCCACTCCATACCAGAATCTGACAGGATTTCTCCTTCCTCCACTCCCTGGAGCCCTGAGATGTGCTGACCGGCACTATCGGCGCTCAACTCTGCTCCGTGGGCCAACTGAGAAGGACCCTTTCCGGGATCCAACAGGGAAGGCTGATTTCCAGAGCTTTGCCTGGGCAAATTTGCAGCCACCTTATCCTGAGATTGCTGCTACTTCAAACAGTAAGCCTGATGCAATGCTAAAATAAAATCCGCAGAAAAAAACAATTCTAAGCTCTTTTGTACTTCAGGCAGGGACTGTGGAAGAGCTTCTTCCATCTGCACTGGTTTCTTAGATTTTGCTTTCTTTTTGGCGGGCTTTTCCTGGACAGACCCCAAAACCGGAGCTGAAGCAGTCATGGCGGCCGTTCCCGCCAAATCTGAGGTGTTATGAGGGCCTCCTAAAGAAACGCCTGAATCTGCCTTGCTCTCCATACCGCTATAAGGAAGATCGCCAACAAAAAATACCCCCGAGACAAGCAACAAAAAGAAAACCGACGCTACAGCAAAACCACGGCTAAAAACCGACTCGTGGACCTGCTACCACAAGAAAGCCGGAACGGAGCCTAAAAAGCCATTGCGAACCCAACGAAAACTACCGGCAGAGCAAACAGACGTTTCCACAAACCTGTCAAGTAAAAACTGCTGCTTTCTTGTAAGTTACTCACCCCCACTGCTAGCGGGAGAGAAAACTTAACTCCGGGGGTGTCAGGATGGTCGCTGGGGCTCCCAGTACCTCGCTGTGCTTTCCCCCCGGCAAACGGAGCTGCTGTCTGAGGCAGGCTCTGCCTCCCTGCTCCTTGAATGTAAAAACTAAACAGCTAACCAGCTGAATATTTCGCGGAGGCAAACCCTGCTAGGGCTCAAACCTCCTTGCCACTGCAGCACTCAAAATAAAAAAAGAAACACCTTGCCAAATTCAAACTTTAAATATTTCTTCGGGAGCCAGCCAGGTTTCTGACCCTTCCAGCTGCTGAGGACTGAAAGACTGAGGTTGCCAGCTACCAGATCAGCAAAACTTCTGAATTCAGTCCTCAGCTGCTGGAGAAGGTTGACAACCCTCTTGTTCCTGGACTGGCCCTCTAGTTCCTGGACTGGCCCGGAGAGACGAGAAGGAATGTATGTTAAATTATAATCAATGAGGTGGTGGGGACTACACGCTATGCAATATATGTTAAATTGCAAGCACAATATGTTAAATTACAAGCAATAAGGTAGCAGTGGAGTCAATAGGCTGTGCAGCAAAGTTAATTGCAGGCAATGAGGTAGCAATAAATAGTAGCAGATTGCAAGCAGTGTGACAGCAATGGGTAAGTTGTTACAAGCAGCAATAAAGTCTACAGGATATGCAGGGTAAATTGTTACAAGCAGCAATGAGGTCAACAGTCAGTGCAGCAAGAGTTATTTAGGCAGTGAGGTAGTAGATCTACAGGCTAAACAGAGTGAATTGTTGCAGCAGCAAAGGAGTCTAGAGGCAGGGTATGATGTTGCAAGCAGCAGTAGAGTCAATACCTTTTCTAATAACGCTATATTCTACTCCAACTGGAGGTCCAGGCCCTCCTGGGAGAACGGATGGTGGAACTTGTTCCACCATCCCAAACAGGACAGGGTTTCTATTCCCGCTACTTCCTGGTGCCCAAGAAAACAGGCAGGTTCCAACACATCCTGGATCACCACAATCTCAACTGCTTCCTAGTGAAGGAAAAGTTCAATATGGTATCCCTTGGAACATTGCTGCCCTACTTTCAGTGGGAAGATTGGTTGTGCTCCTTGGATCTCAAAGACGCCCACATGCACAACCTCATCCACCCCTTGCACCTCTGCTTTATGCTCAGTGGACAGCACTATCAGTACAGGGTTCTGCCTTTCAGTCTTGTCACTGCCCCAAGGGTCTTCATCAAGTGTCTGGCAGTTGTTGCCACCTTCTTTCGGATAAGTCAGCCACACCCGGTGTCGTCCTCCGGGCGGCGCCATAGATATGGAAGTGCTCTCCAGAGCTCAGAAAGGTGAACCTTTCTGAGCATGCCCAGGTAGCCCACCTCACCGGCCCACCCCTAGCCCGGCCAGTGTGTTCCTAGCTAGTCTTTCCGGCTAGGGTGCAAGCTCACTTGGGCTGACCTCCTCCAGGGGAGGCGAGCGGGATTGTGTGGCTGACTTATCCTGCTGTGAACAGAGAACCCCTGTTACAGGTAAGTAACCTCACTTTCTCAATGGACTAGCAGGATTGCATCAGCCACAACTGGTGCCTCCCCAGCTGCAGGTACATGCTGAGGTGGAGGAGGGAAGCCTGAGAACAGAAGGCTATGGAGACCTTGAGTCAGGGTGCAGTTTAATGACTATGGAGGTGCGTAAGAGTGCAAACATCCAACAGTGCAAACATGCAGTAACATAGTGCAGCAGTGCAACAATCAGTGGTAATGTTGCAAATATGCAGTAACATGTAGTAGCATAGTGCAACAATCAGCAGTAATGGTGCAAAAATAAGCAGTAACATGGTGCAACATGAACAGCGTAGATATAAAGTGCAACAGTGACAGTGCAGTCACACAAGACAGGATTCGGTTCCATTAGCAGTGACGACCTGGAATCATGTCGGGCTATGCCTGTCCATGAAGAGATGGGGTCACGGGGGATGGTGCGGCTGCAGTTCCCTCCACAGTGGTGGAGAGGATGGCTGTGCCCAGGGTGCAGTCCTCTTGAGAGCTGAGGTCGAGGCAGTAGTGTTTTTGGAACGTGTGCGGAGAGGACCATGTGGCTGCTCTGCAGATGTCGACCAGCGGGACAGAGCGCAGGTTGGCTATGGAGGCGGCCAGTGCTCTGAGCTGATGAGGGCTCACTCTTGTCTGCGCCTGGGTGCCGGTTGGGTCGAGGCAATAAGAGAGATGCAGGCCACCCAGTGGGAAAGTGTCCTTTTAGTGATGGGCCTACCAGGCCCGTTTGGGTCGAAGGACATGAACAGTTGATCGCCCTTCTGGATGAGCTGCGTTCTGTGAAGGTGGATCTGGAAGGCCCAGAGACAGTCCAAGGTGTGCAAGCGCTGTTCTTCGGCCAACGAGTGGGGCTCCGGAAAAAACGAGGGGAGCTCGATGGACTGACTGATGTGGAAGGAAGATGGTACCTTGGGCACGAACCTAGGGTTGGTCCTCAGGTACTCGCGGTCTTGGTGCAGCTGTGTATATGGAGGGTGCGACACCAGTGCTTGTAGTTCGCTGATCCTCCTGGCAGATGTAATGGTTATCAGGAATAGTGTTTTCCAAGAAGCATACTTCATGTCATCAGACTGGAGCGGCTCGAAGGGTTCCTGGGTTAAGCGCTGGAGGACAGTGTTGAGGTCCCAGGGCAGAACTGGGGCCCTGACCAGGAGTCTTAGGTTTGCCAGCCCTTTCATGAAGCGGGTGGTCAGGGGCAGTGCCGCAATGCAGTTGGCTCCGTCTGTCGGTGCATGAAAAGCAGCTATCGCCGAGAGGTGGACGGGGATGGACTCGGTCTTAAGGCCGAGGTTGGAGAGAGAGCTGAGGTACTGTAGGACGTTGGCGACTGGGCACGTGGTTGGATCTAAGTCACGTGTTGCACACCAGATGCTGAACCTCTTCCAGTTGAGGCCATAGGACTTTCTGGTGGATGGTCTTCTGGCCGCCAGGACCACATCCTGTACTTCTATCGGTAGTTGGAGCGCCAAGAGGTTCAACAGCTCAACCTCCAGGCAGTGAGAGCGAGGGCTTTGAGGTTGGGGTGCCTCGTGTTGCCCGCGTTCTGTGTTAGTAGGTCCGGTCTGAGGGGCAGGCATTTCAGGGCCCCGTGTCCCAGGCTTAGCAAGAGAGCAGACCACATCTGGCGTGGCCAGTAAGGAACCACAAGAATGGCGTGAGCCTTGTCTTGAACAATTCGCTGAAGTGCTGCTGGGATGAGGGGGGGGGTTGGCAGGAAGGCATACACCAGAGACCACTCCCCCCAGCATACACTGAATGCATCCACTGCCAGCCTCTTGACTGATGGGTTCCTTGAGCAGAACAGGGGGCACTTGGCATTCTGTTCCGTGGCAAAGAGGTTGATGCTTGGAGTTCCCCACTGCCAGAAGAGGCTGTTGGATACCTCCGGGAGGAGAGTCCATTCGTGGGGTTGCAACTGTCTGCTCACTTTGTCTGCAAGGGTGTTTAGATCTCCCGGGAGATAGGAGGCACGCAGCCTGCACTTGTTTTTCCAAGGCCAGTGACCATATCGTCAGTGCCTCCTTGCAGAGGGAGTGTGACCTGGTTCCTCCTTGCTTGTTGATGTAAAACATCGCCACCTGGTTGTCCGTCTGGATAAGGATGGACTTGTCCCACAGGTGTGGTAGAAACATCCGGAGAGCGTATCTGATGGCCCTCAGCTCGAGGTTCAAGTGCAATTGTCTCTCCCGAGGAGACCAAGCTCCTTGGGTGCTGTAGGAGGTGAGCACCCCAACCAGTGTTGGATGTGTCCGTGGTGAGAAGCACCTGGTGTTCCTGTTGGTGGATTCCTTGCCTACCGAGAGGTTCGTCGGTACCGTCCACCAGTGTAGCTTTGCTCTGACTTGAGGAGTCATAGGGATGCGGGTGGAGAGGGGTTGAGAGTGCTGGTTCCAGTGAGTGTGCAGATGCCATTGGAGCATGTGCATCTTCAACCTCGCCACAGGGAGGACTGATATTGTGGCTGCCATGTGGCCTAGCAAGCGTAGTATGGACCGAGTTGAGGAACTCCCTGCTGCGGCTGAGTTGGATGCCAGGGAGGTGATGGCAAGCAGTCTGCAGTCTGGGAGGTAGGCTTTCGAAACCCAGGTGTCGATTACCGCTCCTATGAATTCCAACCTCTGAGAAGGCATAAGGTGTGACTTTTCATAGTTGATGACAAAGCCCAAGGAGGAAATCAGAGTCGTGGTTCTCCGCAGAGACTCTTGCAGATCCAGAGCTGTGAGGAGCCAGTCATCCAGGTAGGGAAAGATGGAGATGTTTTGCTTGCGAGGGTGCGCTGCTTCAACGGCCACGCACTTTGTGAAGACATGTGGTGCTGGCAACAGCCCGAAGGGAAGGACTCTGTATTGGTAGTGTTGTCCCAGCACGTGGAAGCGGAGGTATTTCCTGTGCAATTTGTGAATGTGTGTGTAGGCTTCCTGTAAATCCAGGGACGCCATCCAGTCGCCGGCCTGAATCAGAGGGAGGATGGAGTTCAAAGAGTACATCCGGAACTTCTCTTTGGTGATAAATTTGTTCAGCCTGCGTACTCCGCCCAACCTCTTTGGAATGAGGAAGTATCTGGAGTAGAATCCAGAGTTTATCTCGGTTGGTGGCACCTCCTCTATAGCGTGGGAGGACAGCAGGTGCATCAGTTCTGCTGCCATGGCCAGTTGTAGATGGGGGGGCCTCACTGATCGGGTAGTTGCACTGGCAAGGTGGTGCAAAAAACGTATGCGGTATCCCTCTCGTATGACCCGTAGGACCCAGGAGTCTGAGGAGATCCTCCCCCATTCCTGTAGAAATCACGTCAGGCGACCCCCGATCTGGGTGGGTGCCTGCAATTTGCTGTCAAAAGGAGGGGCCACCTTTGTTCACTAGTGCATTGTTCTTTTGCTTACAGTCCCTCTGAGACTGGCGTTGGTGAGAGGGTTCATGGTAAGAGTTGGTCTTGCACCTGGGACTTTGCCACTTTAGGTTAGAAGGGTATCTCTTGTTGGAAGCGTAGTAAGGTTTCCGTTAGTAGTTGGCATTCTGGGTGCCGCCGTGGCGTTCAAAGCCGTCCTCCGCCAAGGTTTGCAGTGTAGTGCAGTGCTCCTTCATCTCGTTTATGGTGTCCTTAACATTTTCTCCAAAGTGCGACTCGCCCGTACAGGGTGCGTCTGCAATCCTGTCGTGGGTCTCATCGTGCAGGCCGGACGCTCTTAGCCATGCCCACTGCCTGGTGGAGATTGCCGTGCCTACGGTTTTCACTGACGTGTCAAAAGCTGTGCTCACCAGATGTTTGTTGCATTCGGTCATATCCGCGAGCACGTTGGATATCAACACCTGTGATTCCTTAGGGAGGGATGTGATGGCATTTTTTATGCTTCTCATACAGGCGTCCTGGAAGAGGACGTGTTGGAACTGGTGTGCCGCAATCCTCGCGCTGAGCATGGCTCCTTGGAAGACCTTCTTGCCGATATCGTTGAGGAGCTTATGGTCATGACCAGGTAGATTGTTGGCGTGAGTGCACAAGGATTTAATCCGCTTGAGAGCTGAGAACACCACGATGGATTGGTGAGCCAGTTGGGGTTTTGAGAACCCTGGTATAGGTTGTACTTGGTACTTAGATTCAAGTCTCCTGGAGAATGGGCGGCCAGAAGCAGGGGTCTGCCACAGTCTCAAGTGGTTGTCCCATAGCGTTTGGTGTATAGGTAGTGCGAACGAGGGTTTAGGAGTCGCGAGGTACTTCAGAACCTCTGGCACTGGTTCCCCCGTGTCATCGGGTGCCTTCAGGGCCAAAGTGGTGGCTACTTTCCTCAGGAACTTGTGGTACGTGAGGTCCTCCGGGGGGGGGGGGCAGAGGGCTTTCCTGCTCCGGGGAGTGTCTGTTCTCCGAGGTGGTGTGCTCGTTGGATGCAGAGCCCACAATGGCCGCTTCAATGTCCTGTTCCTCCGCGGTGCAATCCGGGGACCGCGTGGAAGGCTGGGCGTGATCCTGGGACCGCGGATCAGGCATGGAAGGCTGGGCGTGATCCAGTAGGTCTCGTGCTGGGGATCTGGATTTGGATCCGGTGGTCAAGATCACAGAAAGTAGCAGAGCCGTGGGGGCTGTTTGCTGCACCAGTTGTGTAAATAGCTTCAGAATGGCAAAGGAATTGGCAGAGTCAATGGCATGGCTGCAGGACCTGGTTTGGTGGCTGCTGCTTGGGCTCGAGAAGCTCGAAAGGTTACGGCGCTTATCCTTGTGGCTTCTGTTGTGCCAGGAGTCATGACGGTGCTTAGAGACGCATCCCCTGTGCCATGATGATCTGGGGCTGGAAGCGCTGCTGCCGGATAAGCTTCTAGTGATTCTGCGTCTCCTGCCTCTGTCCCGATCCCCGCTGCATTTCCTCCTGCTGCTGTTGCTGTCCCCACGAGTTTGACTCCTTCTCCGTTTGTGTGCATGGCGCTGGGGGGCGGGGGCAGTTGGATCGATGGCGCCGAGCAGGCTCACCGGGGTACATTGGAGAGGAGGAGGATTCTGAGCGGAGCTTGAATGTCCAGCCTGATGGCGTTGAGGGCTGCTTCCCAGGCTGTTCCGGCTGTCAGCAATGAGGTGGAGGTGGGCGGAGCTGGAGGACTTCCCAATGGCGCCATTGCTGGAAGATGCATGGCTGCTTGGAGGGGAGACCGTGGGCCTGAAGGAAGTAGCAGCAAGCTCAGACAGGACTCGGTGAGAGTCGGAAGTGTCCTTGGAAGCCATAACAGAGCCCGCCGAAACGGAAGCGGGTGAGGAGACCAGTAAAGCAGCAATGTTACTTGTGTATTTGGAAGTCAGGTAATCCACAATGCGTGTCCTCCTGATTTTCGGGCACTTGGAGACATCCTACCGCAATGAGAGCAGTCTTCCACGTTGTGGTCAGGCCCCAAGCAGCGCAAGCAGATGTCGTGAGTGTCTGTGCTGCTCATCTTTCTCTTGCAGTGTGGGCATTTTGTGAAGCCGGGTTTACGCATTGTTGATCCTGAAGTTACTTGATTAGATTGTAGACGAGAGCAGGGTCCGTCTTGCTGGCAAGGCAGAAGGAAGAAGACTGGCCGGGCTGGTGAGGCGGACTACCTGGGCATGCTCAGAAAGGTTCACCTCTCTGAGCTCTGGAGAGCACTTCCATATCTATTTCGCCACCAGAGGACGTCACCAGGTGTGGCTGAAGCAATTCTGCTAGTCCATGGAGAATTACAATTGACAAATTGTAAAAAGTGGGCCCCACCCTCTTTCCAGTGGAACCTATCACCTGGGGTCTGCGCTTACATGAAATATTTACATATAATCTTCTTCCTTAGCCCCTCTGACAATAGCTGGCAAACTGTAGAAACGGTCTGCCACCCATTTGTCGGCTGGTTTATGGCCAGTAACGCTGCAGCAGGTCAGGGCTCAAATCCAGAAGACTTCCCCCACGCTACAGGGATCCCATACAGTCAAACCTCGGTTTTCGTATGCCCTGGTTTTCGTACGATTCGGTTTTCGTTGACTTTTTTCATCAAGATTTTGTTTCGGTTTTCGTACGTTGTCTCGGTTTTCGTACAGCATTTTACCCCCCCCCCCCCCCCCCCGTACCTGCCATGGATTAGCGTGAGCCAGCGATCTCCCACGGAGCTTGAGCCAGCGATTCTGCGGGACCTCTGGGGAGCCGAGGAGTTCAACGCTCCAGCGTGGCCTGCCCGAAACTGCTTCCTGCCCCGGACTCTCCCCCGATTGACGTCTGCCTGCTGCCTCTTCCCCTGCACATCCCTTGAACCGGGACAGGAGCTGGTGACCGAATCTGCTTCTCCTTGGCGGCCCAGTCTCCCGCCGGGGCCCCTGCCCTCCCGATTGGATTCTGGGTGTCCTGCAGGCCTGCACACGCGGCCTCTCCTTGAAACCTTGCAGTCTGCAGCTGCAGGCTCCTGCTGGCACAGCCCCACGCTGTTCTCTGACTCTCACCTGTGTCAGGCTGCTACCTTAGGGGGGCCGGAGGCAGCCTAAGACTCTCTGTCCCACTGTTTCTCAACTGCCTGCTGCTTGGCTGACACTGCCTCTCCACCTCTCCCGACACTGTGTAGGAGTGGCTGCCCTACAGGCTGGTGTGACTTCGGGCACTGTCCTCTTTCTGGTGCCCTTACTTTTGCTGACATTGGCACTACCTCTCCTGACACTGTGAGCTTGGTAACTGGGTGTGATGGCTGCTAAGTTAAAAGGCAGGCTGGAGCCCCGATTGTGCAGACGGCCAAGATGGCTGTTCCCACCTCCGCTGCTGGTGGTGATTGCTCGATCCCCAGAGGGGAGAGCAGCTGGAGCTGGCTGGAGTGCGTCCCATATGCCAACAAAAGTCTTCAATAAAGGTAAAAGTGATGTTACATGCTCATTTATCCATTTCATTAGTCATTTATATGTATTTCTCATTGTTTTCTGTATGTAAAAAGATAGTTATTCTCTATAAAATGTATTTTTTGTCAATATTTTTGGGTGTCTGGAACGGATTAATTGAATTTACATTATTTTTTATGGGAAATCTTGCTTCGGTTTTAGTCCGTTTCGGTTATAGTCAGACTTTTTTGAACGGATTAATCATGAAAACCGAGGTTTGACTGTATTTCCCGGCATGTTTTTTTCGTTATACATAATTTAATAATGGGAGGAGGCACTTACAAGCTTCCACCTACTTGGTTTGGCAGTCTGGAAATGCATAACCCTAATGAAGCATCCGCATGCCATGTTCTCATCCAAACCGGTCTAGCCATTGCAGAGGAAAGTGCCCTCGTGGTCCTGAATTTGAAAACATTCCCTAAGTGTCTCTCCCCTTTACTGTTTCAACTCAAAATGTGCTACAATTTACAAGCCACGAACATTTTTGTTTCAACAGATTTTGAAGAATAGGGCAAATCTCGCCCAATTTAAAGACAATAAGCAATAGAAACAAAATGTTAAAGATGTAACACTGCAGTTAGATGTGCATCACCCCACCCCATCAGCAGTCTTTCGAAAGCTGCAGTACTAAGGGTAATTTGCAGACGGTCCTCTCCATTCCTCCAATCCCATGTAGCCCTGGGCTATTAGTATAATTTATTCTTCAGCGGTCCCGCCTCCTCCTTTATATAAATCATTCCCGAGACGTAGTTCCGTATTCTTCTGTTACTTACATCGACTCTTTGCTGTCTGATAAAGTAACGGTCCCTTTTATTTCTTCAAATTTTATTAGTCTATAACAGCCATAATGGTAAGTCTGGGCATAGGGAGGGGCTATGGGTTTTTTTTGGGGGGGGGGGAGGGGAGATAGCCCTTGCGTTGGGATATTTTAGTTAGTAAGTGGAGTGGAGGAGCAGCCTAATGGTTAGAGCGCTGGCTTGGGAACCAAGAGACCCGGGTTCAATTCCGAATAGCACTTCTTGTGACCTTGGGCAAGTCACTTAACCCTCCACTGCCCCAGAAGAAAGGCCTGGTAATCAACTTCCGGTCGCCAGGACTGACTTGAAGGCACACATTGCATTTGCAAACGAAACTAGGGTTGAGGTAATATGTAAAATCGACTTGTACGTAGTAAGTCTTTGAAACTTACGCGAAGGAAGCAAATGAGATGGGTTTAATTTTATTTGCGCTTCTGATGCTTGTTAAATCTCGATCAAGTAGAGTCAACAAAAAACGAGCGCTACGTTTTTTTTTAAATCGGGTCTTAGCTCTGATGTGCAAGTGAGCGGGCGGCGGGAGTTTCCGGCTTCACGTGGTGAGGAGTGAGGACGGAGTTCTGTCGATGAACGGTAACGGCTGCTCCCGCGCGCGCCGCCTTGGTGGTTTCTCGCGCCTGCGTAGACGGATGCGCGGGCTCGCTCGCTCGCGGCAAATGCAGAAAATCATGTTTCCTCTGGGGTGTGGGGGGGAAGCAAATTACTACTATTGCATTTATTTTAGGCTACTAGTTGTACGAAGCGCTGTACATTCATGTAGGAGACAGTCCCTGCTCGTTAGAGCTTACAGTTTAGTCAAATGTCTATTAATGAGTAACCTTTTCCGCGCCGTACGTTAGGCGGTAGTCCTTTCACGTCTACCCCAAGAAAGTGCTTGAAGAGGTTATTGTCCTTTTTATTTCTTGAGATGACTCATTTGCCATAGCTCACGGTGAGGTAAAACCAGTTTTGTTTTTAGTCAAAGTAGATATTCTCTTATTGACTCAAGAAATTAGACTGTCAGTAGTTGTTGTAATTTGAGCCTTTTTGGTTGTGGTTCCTTAATTCGGTAGAAATTGCCTTGGTCAGAATGCTTATAATTATTTAGAGCACCAGTATAACTTGAACCCTAGCTCCCTACTAGGAAGCAACTCAAGCGGTTCCTTTTTGGGTTTGGAGCATGCTTTCATCCTTGTGAGAAATGGCTCCAGTGTCTTGAGTCTGGTGTGTGTGGTTTTTTTTTTTTTTTTTTTACATAATTATGAATTAAAATACCTTGTGTTTAGTGGCTCCGTGGACTAAACCTCTAACTGCGTTTCAATAGGGAATCGTAGTAGAAACTTCTGGGTTGAAAAATACTTGGCACCTGTGGCCTAGGAGAGAAATCCATTAACCATATCATAAAAACTAGGTATTTCCCCTCTGCTCCTAAAAATTCGGATTGCCCTTCAGGTTTTGCAAATCTTCTTATCCATTTTTGAATAGGGTCCAATGGCACTTAAAATGACACTGAGGAAAAAGTTGGCATGACTGGGTAGTTAATGCATAAAACAAACTCTAATGAGGAAGCTTGCTTACAAATATCTAAAAATCCTTGATGTAACAAATCCTGTGTGATTTGATATACTTACAAAGTAATTGACTAAATATAGTATTGCAGGATGATTCTGCAGGAGTTTTGGAATTCTTCAATTCCATTATTGGCTCTTATGAATAGCTGACATGTGCTTTGGTGCCATCTGTCACAGGGTGGGGCTGGTCAAAATGGACAATTTTATAATGAGTGTACTGTGCAGAGAAACTTGATTGATAGGTGTTTGGCCCTGGAATATATTCAATTCACACTGGTAGTTTCTTCTACAGAAACTTGTATGTGTGTAGGAGTGAGATTAAGCTGCTCAAATTGTAGGCTGTATGCAGTCCAAGTGACTGCAGCAAATGGTGGCAGAATATACGGTGTGCCATTCAAGGACTGAGTAGCCCAATAAAATTACTGCTTTCTTTAGCAGAGTATTCTTTTTCTAGGCAGATGTTTTGGACAATGCTTTTTTTCCACCACAAAGGCTCTTATCCTGTCTAGGAAGCATTACAAGATACCTTTCACTGGTGAATATGAATGTTGTAATAGGAATATTAACTCCTCTCAGTTTGCAGCATAATTGTGCATATCTTGGGGTGACTTTAATATCTCAAATGGAGTTTCTAGCTCTCTCCATAGACAAGGACAACATTTTTATCAGTTAAAAGCCTGTAGCGGGCATGACATTCCTTTTAATATTGTGCCTGTTAAAATTAGATTCATTTACAATGACTGTGAGTAGGCTGAAAATGGCTATTCAAGATGGTCATAAGTGGAAGTTTAAACTCATTTCTTATGGATATACACAATCCATGGGCAAACTTACTAAAGGTTGCGTACTACTGAAATTAGCATTCATTGATGTGCTTTCATACTATCATTGACTTTGTTCATAAACCAGTTTTCCTCCTTCTTTTTTTATTTTGTTCTGTAGCGTGAGTGCATTTCTATCCATGTCGGCCAGGCTGGTGTCCAGATAGGCAATGCCTGTTGGGAGCTCTACTGCTTGGAACATGGGATCCAGCCTAATGGTCAGATGCCTAGTGACAAGACCATTGGAGGAGGAGATGACTCTTTCAACACGTTCTTCAGTGAGACTGGAGCAGGCAAACATGTGCCTCGAGCTGTGTTTGTAGACCTGGAACCAACTGTTATTGGTGAGTAAAACAAGTCAGTATTTGGCAAGTTCTGCTTTGTCTTCCACTTTACTATGGTAAAGTGGCCTTTTTTTTGTAAGAGGACACCAGATACCTTTTTTTTTCTCCAGTACCAAGCAGGAAGTCGGTCCTCACATATGGGTGTCATCGGTGCCAATGAAGCCCCAGCGGAGCATTTCCCCAGCTTTCCATGAAAGCTTTTGGGAATGCTGGCACGGTTCCCTTCCCGCCTAAAGGTGCCATCTTACCTCAGTCTTTTTTTCCCAAGAAGCCCACCGGATGTGTGTCCTGTTCTCTCGGATAAAAGTGATTTTGTTTTTGGCGATTTTTTTCCGGTTCGATGCTGGTTCCCCTCCCGCCGGGTTCGGTACACTGGTATCGAGCCTGCTGATTTCTTTTTCGTTTTTTGCCCTTCGTGGCTGGCGTTCGCGCCCCTTTTTTCATTTTTCCCTGGAAGGCCGGTCTTTTGACCTCACAGGGGCTTTTTTTTTTCCCCGATGGCTTCCAGTGGTTTCAAAGTGTGATCGGTGTAAAACTTGTCTCTCACCGACACACACACGACTACTGCCTTCGGTGCCTCGGCCCTGACCACGACCCCAAGTCGTGTGGGCCATTTGGGAAGATGTCTTCCAAGGCACTCAAAAGTCGACAGCATCAGAAGGAACGGTTTTTCTCGAACTCAGCCTCCGGCCGGGCCCAGACCTCGTCTGAGGCCTCGACATCTCAGAATTCCAATCCCGAGCGCCGTCGAAGCTCCTCGGACAGGGGGTCCCCCCGACTGGTAACGCAAGAGGAAGATGCGGCTCGTGAGGGCGGCATCAGAGGAGGTCCCTGGTCCCTCGAGGGCCAGGTCTAAGACCGGCGTCCCGGGCCCGTGGACCAAGAGAAGCCTGCCAAAGTTTCTTGTGTTGAGCCGGAGTCTGCTGGACACATAAGCCCCGTAGTCCTCGTGGACTCTCCTCCCAGAGAGCCGACATTGGGCCTGGCGCTGCCGGGGCCCGAGTCGGTGGCTGCTGGTCTCCCAAGCTGAGTCTCAGGATGACAGCCTTGGAGTGCAGATTGTCTGCCTTCATGGAGCAGCAGTGGGCACTGATGGCCAGCCTGTCTGGTGCATCTGCCCCGACCACTGGGATGTCGACTTCAAAGTCAACCCCAGAGACCGAGCCGATACTCGAGACCCTCGTGGCTCGAAGTCATCCTCGGTTGAGGTCTCCCTTGACCTCCCGTTCGGGACCGAGGGTGTCGACGCCAGTGCCCCCGGCGTCGGGGCAGGTGCCTCAGGGCCCCACAGGGTCAGACCCTGACTCCTCCTCGGATGAGTCCGCCTGGGAGATGGAGGACGAGGAGTCTCCTGATACTTTTAAGACTCGGTGCGTCCCATCAGACTCGCTGCTGTCTGAGCCCTGGAGTAGATCCCCCTCCGGAGGACACTAGGTTCTCGGAGTTCGTCCAGGATATGACTGCTGCCTTGGCTATCCCTGCCGATCCCGAGGAAGAGCCTCGAGCTGAGGAGCTCGATGCTCTACAGTACGACTCTCCTCCGAAGGAGGCCTTTACTGTCCCGGTTCCTCCGATGCTGGAACGGCTCCTCTTCTGGATGTGGGAGGCACCGGCCTCGGTGCCAGTTCTGAGCAAGCGAGTCAATTCCATCTATCGACTCCGCAAAAGCCCTGGTTTCCAGAAAGCACAGCTACCACACCATTCCATGGTTGTGGAATCGGCCATACATCGTCTGAAGAGCCAGAAGATGCACTCTGCGGTGCCCCCCCAGCAGGGAGGTCCACAACCTCGATGTTGTCGGTAGAAAGTGCTTCCAGGGGTCTATGCTTGCTTGCCGTGTCCAGTCTTACCAGCTTTACATGGGCATGTACTTGCGAGACCTGGCCAAGGAATTGGCCGGATTCTCTGCTGGTCTCTCCAGGGAACCCTTGCAGAGATTTAAGACCTTGTCCTTGGGGATTCAGGAATGCTCAAAGTTCATTTCCCGTGCTGCCTATGATGGCTTCGAGGCTTTGACCCAAGTTGCGGCTGCCGGCATCGCGGCTCGACACCAGGCATGGCTGCAATCATCAGACCTCGAGCCATGGGTTCAGGACAAGTTGGTCGATGTCCCCTGCCGAGGTGAGAACCTTTTTGGCAAACCCGTGACCGAGAAGGCCGCTCAGCTCGAGACAGAGCAGCTTACCCAGACAAGGCTGTCGAGGAAGACCTCTGCCCCTTCACATAAAAAGAAGGGCTTGGGTAAAAAGTCCTTTTTTACCCGAGGAAGGGCACTACCTACAAACAGTACCCTCAGTATCAGGCTGCTGAAGCTGCCCCCCAGGGTCAGCAAGCCAAGGGCCAGGGTAATGGGCCCCATAGGCAGAGGACCCCCAAGCCTTCTGCCCCTGCTTCCACTCAGCAGGGTGGGGCTTTTTTGACTCCTTGAGCATAGCCACTCTGTCCCTGCTTTCCCAGCCCTGCACAGGTGGTCGCCTTGTACTCTTTGCCCACCAGTGGCTTCTCATTACCACCGACAGTTGGGTGCTGGACATAGTCCAAAAGGGCTATGCCCTGCATTTTCATCAACTGCCTCCTCCTTATTTCCCAGGGGAGCCCTTGAGGCCTCCCCTGCACACAGACCTTCTCCTTCAAGAGCTCCAAGGTCTGTTGGTGGACAGGGCGGTGGAGCCTGTGCCTCCCCACTTGCAAGGTCACAGATTCTACTCCAGGTATTTCCTGGTACCCAAAAGGACCAGTGGTCTTCGACCCATTCTGGACCTCAGGAACCTCAAGTTCCTAGAGAGAGAAGTTCAAGATGCTTACTCTTGGAACACTTCTGCCCTACCTTCAGCAGGGAGATTGGCTATGTTCCTTAGATCTAAAGGATGCGTACACACATCCTCATTCATCCGGACCACAGAAAGTACCTCGGGTTCATTGTGGGAGGAAACCATTATCAGTACAGAGTACTGCCTTTTGGCCTGACCTCCGCTCCCAGAGTCTTTACCAAGTGCCTGGCAGTTGTTGCAGCCTACCTGAGAAATCAAGGCATCTTTGTCTTTCCCTATCTAGACGACTGGCTCATCAGGGGTCAGACGTCCCTGGAGGCCAAACGAGCCACCCTCAGAACCATTGCTCTGCTTCAAAACGTGGGCTTTGTCATAAACTTCGCAAAGTCCATTTTGCTCCCCTCCCAGAACTTGGAGTTCATAGGGGCAAGGTTAGATTCTCAACTAGCAAAGGCATTCTTGCCAGAAGACAGGGCCCAAAGACTGATGGACGTGGCCAAATAGTTTCTAAACAAGCCCCTGGTCTCCGCCAGACTCTGCCTCAGACTTCTGGGCCACATGGCTTCGACAGTGCATGTGACTCCCAATGCCAGGCTCCATATGAGGCCTGCACAGTGGTGCCTTTGGACTCAGTGGTCACAGGCCACCTAAGACAGGATAAGGGTGTCCAGATCCCTTTTGGCCTCCCTCAGCTGGTGGCTACATCCACCCAATCTGCTGAAGGGGATGCCCTTCCAAATGCCAGAATACTCGGTGGTCCTCACCACCGACGCCTCTCTGCGGGGCTGGGGTGCTCATTGTCTGGACAAGTGCACTCAAGGCCTCTGGTCTCCCTGGGAGGCAGCCTAACAGATCAATCTCCTGGAACTTCGAGCTATCAGCTTAGCTCTCAAGGCTTTTTCTCCAGCCCTGGCTCACCACTCAGTCTTGATTCAAACAACCAGGCAGCCATGTTTTATGTGAACAAACAGGGCAGGACTGGGTCAAAGCTCCTTTGTCGGGAGACTCAAGACCTTTGTTCCTTTGCCCTAAAGCACAACATGTTTCTCAAGGCGGTGTACCTTCCAGGCCAGGAGAACTGCCTGGCCAACCGGTTGAGCAGAATTCTGCAGCCCCACGAGTGGCAGCTGCATCCCTTGGTCGTTCAGAAGATCTTCCTGAAGTGGGGTCTCCCTTGGATAGATCTCTTTGCCAGTCCGCTGAACAAGCAACTGCCCAAGTTCTGCTCCAGGCAACCGCATCCTTTGAGGATAGCACCAGATGCTTTTTTGATGTCCTGGTCTCAGGGCCTCCTGTATGCGTTTCCTCCTACGCCCTTGGTGGCCCGAACTCTAAAAGACTTTTCAGGACAAGGCCTCGGTTCTGCTGGTAGCTCCCAGGTGGCCAAGGCAGCCTTGGTTTCCACTTCTGCTTCAGCTGGCAGTGGATTCCCCACTACCTCTGGGGTTGCAACCCGACCTTCTCTCACAGGAGCAGGGTTCCCTTCTGCACCCCAATCTCAAAGCTCTCAATTTGATGGCCTGGAGGCTGCAAGGGTAGTTTTGGCTCCCTGGGGCCTACCTCAGGAAGTTGAGGTTGTCCTAGCCTGTAGGAAACAGTCCACTAGGAAAACCTATGCCCTCAAATGGAAGAGGTTTTCTGTGGTGTCAGCTACGTATAGAGGATCCCTTCTCCTGTACTGTGCCAGTAGTGCTTCAGTACTTAAGTCACTGATTTGATAAGTGCAGTAAGTCCAATTCTGTTCGGGTCCACCTCTCAGCTCTAGCAGCTCACCACTCACTGGTGGAGGGACATTCTGTCAGGTCACCCCTTGGTGTCCCGCTTTCTCAGGGGCTTGCTTTTGCTCAAGCCTCCCATCCGTCCTCCTGCTCCTGAGTAGGAGCTGAATGTGGTCTTGCAGCAACTGACTCGCCCACCCTTTGAGCCGATGGCTACTTGCCCTCTACGCTTCCTTTCCTGGAAGACTCTCTTCCTGATAGCCCTCACCTCGGCTAGGCGAGTGAGTGAGCTTCAGGCCCTGGTCTGTGATTAGACCTTACACCAGGATTTATAGGAACAGGGTAGTCCTCAGGACTCATCCCAAGTTCCTTCCTAAGGTTGTCTCCTCTTTCCACCTCAATCAGGAGGTGGTTCTTCCAACATTCTTCCCTAGACCTCATGCTAGCCAGGCTGAAGCAGTCCTGCATACCCTGGACTGTAGGAGGGCCTTATCCTTCTACCTTGACCTTACACAGGGGCATAGAAGGGCTACTCAGCTCTTCATCTCCTTTGACCCCTTGTCCATCTGGGTGGCTGACTGTATCACCTGGGCTTACAAGGTGGCTGACCTTCCTTTGCAGGGTAGGGTCACAGCCCATCGTGTCAGGGCAATGGCTGCCTCAGTGGCTCATCTCCGCTCTGTGCCCTTGGTAGACATCTGCAGGGCTGCAACTTGGTCTTCAAGCCAGACCTTTGCGGCCCATTACTGTCTGGAGAGGGATTCCCGTAGGGACAGTGCTTTTGGCCAGGCAGTACTCCGGAATCTCTTTGAGGTTTAGGCAACTCCTGCCCTATGTTGGGCTACCGGTGGAGGTTGTGTCCTTGGAAAGCCTTTCTTTGTTGCTGTGACTAGAGGGAGTTCTCTTGTTCAGCCTGGGTTCCTGGTAGCCTAGAGCTAGGGAGTCACCCATATGTGAGGACTGACTTCCTGCTTGGTCCTGGAGAAAGAGTAGTTACTCACCTGTAACAGGTGTTCTCCAGGAGCAGCAGGAATCAGTCCTCACAACCCTCCCTCCTCCCCTGGGAGTTGCAGTTGTACATAAGTTTACTTTTTTTCATTTTTGTGTGCTGTTCCTAGCTATGTCATTTGACTGAGGTAAGATGGCACCTTTAGGCGGGAAGGGAACTGCGCATGCATGCCAGCATTCCCAAAGGCTTTCATGGAAAGCTGGGGAAATGCTCCGCTGGGTCTTCATCGGCGCCGATGACACCATATGTGAGGACTGAGTCCTGCTGCTCCTGGAGAACACCTGTTACAGGTGAGTAACTACTCCTTTTTTTTTTTTCCCCCCCTCCTAGATGAGGTACGCACTGGAACCTATCGCCAGCTGTTCCATCCTGAGCAACTTATCACTGGCAAGGAAGATGCTGCAAATAACTATGCCCGTGGGCACTATACTATTGGCAAGGAAATCATTGACCTGGTCCTGGATAGGATTCGCAAACTGGTAAATAGATTTTAATTTGTAGTACTAAAAGCTCAGGAGGAAAAGATTAGCTATTTGTTCAATATATATAACCCCAAGAAGTGAAAACTGATTATATGAAAAATACTGATGGTCACTGGGTTTTTTTGTTTTTACAGGCTGACCAGTGCACGGGTCTTCAGGGCTTCCTTGTCTTCCATAGCTTTGGTGGTGGCACTGGCTCTGGTTTCACCTCTTTGCTGATGGAACGTTTGTCGGTTGACTATGGCAAGAAATCAAAGCTGGAGTTCTCCATCTATCCAGCTCCTCAGGTCTCCACAGCTGTAGTTGAGCCCTACAACGCAATCTTGACCACCCACACCACCCTGGAGCACTCAGACTGTGCCTTCATGGTAGATAATGAAGCAATTTATGACATTTGCCGCAGGAACCTTGACATTGAACGTCCTACTTACACTAACCTAAATCGTCTTATTAGTCAGATTGTATCCTCCATCACAGCTTCCCTCAGGTTTGATGGTGCACTGAATGTAGATCTGACAGAGTTCCAAACCAACTTGGTTCCTTATCCCCGTATCCATTTCCCTCTAGCCACTTATGCTCCAGTAATTTCTGCAGAGAAAGCCTACCATGAACAGCTTTCTGTAGCAGAGATCACCAATGCTTGCTTTGAACCAGCCAACCAGATGGTGAAATGTGACCCACGTCATGGCAAATACATGGCTTGCTGCCTGTTGTACCGTGGAGATGTGGTACCCAAAGATGTCAATGCTGCTATTGCTACAATCAAGACAAAACGTAGCATCCAGTTTGTGGACTGGTGCCCAACTGGATTTAAAGTTGGTATAAACTACCAGCCCCCTACTGTGGTGCCTGGAGGTGACTTAGCTAAGGTACAGCGTGCTGTGTGTATGCTGAGTAACACTACAGCCATTGCTGAGGCATGGGCTCGTCTGGATCACAAGTTTGATCTGATGTATGCCAAGCGTGCCTTTGTGCACTGGTATGTGGGGGAGGGTATGGAGGAAGGAGAGTTCTCTGAGGCTCGTGAAGATATGGCTGCCTTGGAAAAAGATTATGAGGAAGTGGGTGTAGATTCTGTTGAGGGAGAAGAGGAAGGGGAAGAATATTAAGAACTTAACCTATCCCATTTAAGTTACTGCTGCATGTCCTTTATCAAGTTATTGCTGTAAGTGTCTCTTTTAAACTGGATTTGTCAGATGGTACCAAGCTAGCATGAAGGATACTTAGCAACACTGGCATTTTAGTTTTGCAGTCTGATCATGTTGCTGTTGATTATGTCCATAAAATAAAGACTTACAAACAATAGTAGGTTTTTTGTTTTGTTTTTTTTTTAATTGCTTGTACTGCTGCAGGACATAACTGTTTCCTCCTCTCCGGGCCAGTCCAGGAAACTGTAGGGTTGTCAACCTTCTCCAGCAGCTGAGGACTGAAAGATCAAAGTCTTGCTGACAACCTTTCCAGCCCCCCCCCCCCCTTGTGTGAGGCTGTCTTTCAGTCCTCAGCAGCTGGATAGGACTTAGCCTGACAGCCTCTCGGTGAGGCGTGGAGGAATTGTTAAATGGTGTTCGAAGGTTAGAATAAATACCCTCTGGTTGTGGCTGAAGGTCTCTAGCAGGGTCCGATTGCTTTGAAAATCAGCAATTGACAGCTTGGGGGGGGGGAGGGAGGTATCAGCACGCAGCTACTGCATCGCAGAGTTGAAGGGCAGCAGAGCCAAAGCCTGCCTCGGTGTGCGGCTCCGGTCCAAGAGATCAGAAGGGGGGAACTGGAAGCCCCAGAGTCCAGCCCCTTCTAGGTGCAGGGCCCGATCTCACTCTACCGCTGGCAGCATGTAGAGTAGTTCAGGGAGTGAGAATACAAAACTGCAGGTATTGGGCACTTGTGTGTGCAGCCCACAGAAGGGCTCTGCTTCTGTCAGGCGGGGCTGCAGGGGCAGGCAGTGTACATGCAGTTGAAAGTCATCAGTGGCTGTCTCTGGGGAGGCTGTGCCATTTGGTTGGTTTTAGGCAGGCGGTAGTGTTGCTCGAGGGGAGCATGGAGGACAGGGAAAAGGCACTAGAGGCTCTGGGCAACCATTTCAGCTCTGGAGAAAAGGGAACGGCAGCCATATTAGAAAAGGGCAGCTGTTTCTCCTACACTGCCTGAAAAGCCCAAAAAGAAAAGGGCAGTGTCAAAGAAGCATACACCGGTAGTGTCTGGACCTCTGCGGGGGGGGGGGGTCTGGAATCCGTTTTTTCACCAGATTTTTTACTATCTTTACATGAGGCTTATTGTCTAAAGATGAAGCAGGGGCATACCAAGGGCTCTTCTCCTGACCTCTTTGGGGTACAGAAAGGGGATGGTTCACCCATAGATCCTAGGGAGGGTTCTTCTGGAATGGCCTTGGAGGGGGAGGCTGTGGCCAATGTCTTTGGTCAGCAGGTCTCAGAGTCCCGCTTGGCGGAAGAGGGAGAGATTCTCACAATCCGGACAAGAGCACTGGATGGAGGAGTTAGAGGAAGGTGAGAGTGCATCAGGGGAGGACTCCAATATCTTTAGGGTTTTTAGAAAGGAAGAGTTGGGGGCTCTTATTGGCCAGTCACTCATGGTGTTGAATATTGCTCTACCAACAGTGCAGGAAGAGCCACTGGAGGATCTGCTGCTTCAAGGATTTAAGGCAGAGCAGCGGTGTTTTCCAGCCCATAGGGTGATTAAGCAAATGGTAGAGTCCGAATGGGAGTGTCCTGAAGCCACATTGAGGGGCGGTCGGGCTATCAGTCTGTTGTACCCCATGCCACAGGAAGAGCGAGAGTTGCTCCGCATGCCTAAGGTGGATGCTTTGGTGTCCACGGTTACAAAGAAAACGATACCGGTGGAGGTTGGAATGGCGCTTAAGGATCTGCAAGATAGAAAGTTGGAATCACTTCTTAAGCAGGCGTTTGATACAAGCGCTCTGTCGCTGCAGGCCTCATCTGTGGAGCATATGTGTCCAGGGCTTCCATTTGTTGGCTCCAGGGGGATTCTAATTCCGTAAGGGAGGACAGATCTTCCCCGGAGGGGGGGTGAAGCTTGAGTCAGTAGCAGTGTACCCCGTGGATGCCTTTTATGATTTAGTATGGATCTCGGCGAAGTCCATGGCATCAGTGATAGCTGCAAGACGGTTTCTCTGGCTGAGAAGTTGGGCAGCGGACGCGGCTTCAAAAGCATGTCTCGGTAAACTCCCATATAAGAGCAAGCTGCTGTTTGGGGAAGCCTTGGAGAAAATTGTGAAGGATCTGGAGGACTCCAAAGGGGGTCGCTTGCCAGAAGACCGTCCAAAGGGCCAGAAACCTGGGGCTCTGCAGAAAGTGCAGAGTAGAGTTTCACAGGTTTGAGGTTTGCTCCTTATCAGAGGGGTCACTTTGTGTCCAGGGGCAGCCCTTTCAGGGGGGCTTGAGGGTTCGGCAGGGGCTATTTCAATCCCCAGCAGAACTCTGCAAAGAAACTGCAATGAGACAGGGTTGGTCCAGGCGGAGATTCTGGTGGAAGGATGCTTGCAGAGTTTCCACTCTGTCTGGGCCACCATAATGACAGATCAGTGGGTACTGGAGATTGTCCACGACGGTTACGCACGGTTAGCGGAGGCCTTCATGGTGTTTCCATGCGGAACGCAGGCAAAGCGAACCACGGTGAACGATATGTTAAAGATGTTTGACCATTCAAGTGGTGGTTCTGGTGCCAGAGGAACAGTATGGATTAGGTCGATACTTGATTTATTTTGTGGTTCCCAAGAAGGAAGGGTCTTTTCAGCCTATTCTGGATCTCAAAAACATGACGTGCTATTTGAGAGTGCCCCATTGTCAACTGGAGATGCTTCGATTGGTTATTCGGTCCATCAAGCCGGGCAAAGTGCTCTCGTCCATAGATATGACAGAAGCTTAATCTGCATATTCCCATCAGACCGGAGCATCAAAGGATTTTACGATTTGCAGTGCCCATGGGGCATTTCCAATTTCAAGTGCTGCCTTTTGGGCTAGCAACAGCAGCGCCTCACACATTCATGAAGGTGATGGTGGTTGTGGCAGCAGCACTATGCCAAGAAGGCGTCCTGGTGCATCCCTACTTGGACTGGCTGATCTGGGCAGGAATCGGTTCTGGAATCTCTCGCTGCAATGGCTCGTGTAGTGGGCTTCCTGGAACAGCTCAGTTGGGTGGTCAACCAGGCAAACGGTCAACTGGTTCCAGTGCAGTGGCTCATCTATCTCAGAGCGTTGTTCGACACAGCAGTAGGGTCGGTGTTTTTGCCAGAAGACAGAGTACAGAAGCTGGTGAAACAGGTGGTAGTGTTTTTATGCATAAAGGCTCTGGTGGCGTGCGTTGCAGCTACTGGGTTCCATGGCGGCAACTCTGGACTTGGTGCCATGGGCCAGGGTGCATATGCGTCCTCTGCAACAGGCATTGCTTTTCAGATGGTTGCCGCAGCATCTGCTGAATCAGAAGTTGGTGACCTCAGAGGCAGTCAAACAGCCTGCGGTGGTGGCTGGAGGTCTCATCTTTGAGTGGGGATGCCTCTGGAACAGCCTGAGTGGATTCTGGTGACTAGGGATGCTAGTCTGGTTGGCTGGGGAGCACATTGTATGACGCAGGTAGCACAGGGCTGATGGACAGTGGAAGAGTGCGGTTTGGTCAATCAACCATTTGGAAATGAGAGCGGTGCATTTTGGCTCTTCAAGAGTTCTGCGAGCTGGTGGAAGGGAGGGCAGTGCATGTGTTCTCAGACAATGCTGTAATGGTGTCATATATCAATCGACAAGGAGGTAACGGGCAGTGCAGGTTTGGAGGAGAGTCAGATGTTAATGCTCTGGGCAGAGAACCACCTGTTGGTGATATGGGCAGCTCATGTAGCCAGACGAGACAATGTGCAAGCCGACTACCTCAGTCGGCATGTTTTGTATCCGGGAGAGTGGGAATTGAACACGGCAGTCTTTTCACGAGATCAGAGTGATGGACAGCCAGTCATGGACCTAATGGCACCACTCAACAATGCCAAAGCACCGCGGTGCTTCAGCAGATGCAGGGAGCACAGGTCAGAAGGACTCGGTCTGGCACAGCCTTGGCCAGCAGGCATGCTGCTCTGTTTCCTCTGTGGCCTATGATCGGGAGAGTCATCCAGAGGATAGAGTGTCATGACAGCAAGGTGATTCTCAGCTTCAGATTGGCCGAGGTGTCAATGGTATGCGGATCTAGTAAGGCTGCTGGTGGACTGTCCTTGGAGGTTGCCTGGCCAGATCAACCTGTTGTGCCAGGGTCCAGTTCTCATGCCACAAGTGGATCGCTTCTCATTTACAGCATGGCTTTTGAAAGGGAATGCCTGTGGCAAAGAGGCTATTCCACGGCACGTTGTTGAAGTCCAGGAGACAGTCTACATCCTTAGCTTATGTGTGTGTTTTTGGTGCATATTTGAAAGGTCGTGCGACAGACCGTAGGGTGCGTCCGTTTTCTGCAACGGTGTTGGATATTTTGTCGTTCCTGCAGGAGGGTTTGGATAAGGATCTAGCCCTCAGTACTCTAAAAGTCCAATTAGCAGCGTTGGCATGTTTCCTAGGCAAGGTGCAAGGGGGGCCTCTTGTCGTTGCATCTGGATGTTCTGTGGTTCCTAAGAGCGGTTAATGTACAGCCGCCGGTGCGTGCAGTGGTTCCGGCTTGGGATTTGAATTTGGCTCTTTGAGCCAGCAGAGGTGGTATTGCTCCGTTTTTCTTGGAAGACGGCTTTCTTAGTAGCCTTGTGTTTGGCAAGGCAGATCACAGATCTGCAGGCACTTTTGTGTAAGGAGCCGTACATTCAGTTTTCGGCAGAGAAGGTGGTTTTACAGCCAGTTCCGTCTTTCCTACCGAAGGTAAGGGTCTGGGTTTCATTTGAACCAGTCAATTTCACTTCCGACTTTTAGGGGCTGGGAAGGCTCTGGAATGGATAGTTCCTTGCGGAAGTTGAATCTTGATAGAGTGCTCCATCGGTACCTTAAGAAAATGGCATCTGTTAGGCAGACAGATTTGTTTTCTTTGGGGGAGCACATAAAGGACAGGTGGCTTCAAAAGCTTCCATTGCTCGATGGGTAAAACAGGCGATAGGAGCAGCTGGTAAGGTGGCTCCTGAGGGTCTCAGAGTGCATTCTACATGGGGCCAGGCTGCTTCTTGGGCTGAGTTGGTTTCGCCTGTGGATATGTCGGGCGGCTATGTGGTCATCTCTCCACATGTTTGCGAAGCAGCATAGGTTGTATGTGAAAGCAAGGGGAGACGCAAATGTAGGGGCCACAGCCATAGTCACAGGCCTAGCAGGTCCCTCCTGAGATTAGATACTGCTCTGGTACTTCCCTACAGTTTCCTGGACTGGCCTGGAGAGACGAGGAGGAAGAAAAAAATTAGACCTTACTTGCTAATTGTCTTTCCTTGAGTTCTCTCCGGGCCAGTCCAGGTTTCCGGCAGGGTTTTTTTTCTCAAGCGTTAGTGTTTTTTTTCAGGAAAGTTTCGGCAAGAATGGGGTGCGGATGTGAAGATCAAGAATTCGTCTGTGTTGTCTTCTGTCCAAAAGGTGTTTTTTAGGTGAGGTGCTGGCTGTGGGACTCCCTGATATGGGGGACGGGCGGGCAGGCATGCAGCAGTACCAGCCAGGCTAGAAGTTTATTATATTTTAAAAAAGCAGGTAAAACAAAGGGCTATGTATGTACAGATGGAATATTCCTTTGTTACTTGCTTTTTTTTTTTTTTCCAGTAGTTGGAGTAAGTTAGCGTTTGTAGTTGAATAGACTACTTTGACAATAGTAGACTGAGCCTCTCACACAAGGGGGGGGGGGGCTGGATAGCTTGTCAGCAAGACTTTGATCTTTCAGTCCTTGGCGGCTGGAGAAGGTTGACAACCCTACAGTTTCCTGGACTGGCCCAGAGAACTCAAGGAAAGACAATTAGCAGGTAAGGTTTAATTCCGTCTTTATTCCCTTGCAAAAAACTTTTTGACCAGGCCTCCACAAATTGTGTGGACTTAAGAGCCAGTACTTCCAGTTCAAACTGCTAGACTAGTCCAGACAAGTGGGTTATGTCCCTCTACCAGCGGATGTTGGAGACAGAAAAAACACTCCAGAGCTGTGATTGGTTGGGCTCTGGGTGACACAGGAGTGCCCCTAGAGGACCTAGTCGGTATTTTCTGTCTCCAGCAGATGTGTGTTCTGAGTACATCCAGTTAAGAGACAAGGTTGTTTAACACCTTCAAGAGGTGTTTCTCTGAGTTTCCCAGGTCCCCTCTCTTATAGCTTGTGGTGAAGAGCGCCCTCCTGAGGCAATGAAGACCAAAGAAAATCCTGAAGGGCAACAGGATTTACGCCAGATGGACAATACTGGAAGGAAAGAAACTCCTTTCTGCTGAGCTAAGAATGGATACCAGCCCAGGGAGGAGTTGAGTAGGCCTGATTGGGCACACCCAGTGGTTGGAAGGGGCGTGCCTGGAAGAGAACCTTGTTTTAAACCTGAGAATGACCCTGCTAAAGGGAGCAAAGAGCAGTGCACAGAGCTGCACAAGGAACTCTGAGCAGAGGACCTGTGAGAGGACGAGCTGTGGAAGGATGTTTGGTACGTCAGCTGAGAGTGAGTCAGAGTGAATGGAAGACCAGGAAGCAGTGTGGTAGTACATTTGACCCTGGTAATAAAAGAAGACCTGCAAGGATCTTTTCAAGGGCTGTGAATGAAAGTCCTGAGTAAAGTGGACGTAGCCCTGGATTAGACTCATGGAAGGCAGAGCCCTGGAAGAGGAAGCCTCCACGGCAGGCAAGAGAGAGAACTCATTCTTTGGAATACAGTTGGGACCAGAGAGATACAGGAACCCTCACAGCTGGAAGACGTCTGAGCCACCTAGGACGAGAGGGGCTTGGCAAAAAGTAAGCAGTTTTCCTAAGAGTTACAAGAGTGAAGGTAAACTCAAATCTATGTTTGAAGCCCTTACTAAGAGAGCCTAAATGTTACCCTGACTTATTTAGCCTGAGAGGGGAGAAGGGAAACATTACTGACCAAGAGAGAAGCTTAATAGCTGCTGACAATTGCTTATCTAGCAACCAACAGGCTGAATTGCTTCTCCAAAGCTTTAAAGAGTTTCTAGATCTAAAAGCAGGCAGACAACCAGTACTGAATGAAGATACTAATTTTATACAGTTTGAAGAATTAATGCAAACTGATTCTGACTTACCTGACTGTAATAGTATGGATTGTTCATTGTGTTGTATGGAAATACCAGAGTAAAGAAGTTTGCTGTGCCGTGTATGAGTAAAATACAACGGAGCTGTTTCTACTGCCATGCTTTGGAAACCTTAATTACTTGCACCTGAATTAAGCTCCCACTGTGAACGTAACAGTGCATGTAAAGAGGCTGCATTAAATGGGAATCACCTCTTGGGGCAGAGCTGAGTCAAACTCCCTAGAAATAAAGCTGAAGTTAAAGCTGAATTCTACTTTAGTTGACTTTATTCCTAAGTTTATTCTGTTCATGTTAAAGCACCAGTTTTTGTTCATGTGTATGAATTTGTGATGCGCTGGAAAAATCTCCCCAACAATAAAATACTTGCAAACAAGCCTTACCGTGTCTGGCGCACAACTACACTTATTTTGGAGTAAAAGGAGCACAAGCACTACATTACCCAGCATTACCAGGGAACAGTTTTTAACTCCATTCCTCACGAGGCAATAGGCCGCTCCTGTCTTTTAGCCCTAAGGCGGGGCAGGGGCGTTGCAAGCTGTATTGCTTTTAAACTATAGTTAGTGACAATACAGCAGGGTCTGAGCTCCTGATCCTTAGATCAGTGGAGCTCCCCATTATAATCAGCTCCTAGCTCTGCCACAGAGCCTGTGTAGCTGGGGGTGGATCAATCTATCACATTTTTTGCCATCCAGTCTGTTATAATTTTTACAGTATCTTTAGAGCATTTCCCTGCAAGCCTCTGCTTCTCTGCAGCACAGTGAGTACCTGCTTGGGTTCTCTTGCAGCAATTTTCTTACTTCCCTGTGCCGTTAAACTGGATCACCGGTTCTGTACTCCTCTCCCCCAGCAGTTTTGCCACATTTTTGAGGTTTGTAGAGCTTAGGAAACTTCTATTTTGCAGTTTTTCTGTGCCAGTGGCCATTTTGTATTGGGAGAAATTTCTCTTCAGAGGGGGGGGGGGGGTGTTTTGTGTGTTTTTTTTTTGTTTTTGTTTTTTTTGGAGGGAACAGCTCTGGGCAGCTATTTCGAAGCATTTAACATGCTGAGAAGGCACAGGGAGTTTCAAAATCCCTTTTCTTTGAAGAGTGTTTTCCCTAAGCCTACATGGATTGTGGGTGGGGGGTGTTTGTTTTTTAAGCCTCTGCAATGCCTGTTTCTCTGCACAGGTGCATTGTATGTAATAAGCAGAAGGAGAAACTGCTAGGTACGTATGACCTAGATTGGCCACTGTTGGAAACAGGATACTGGGCTTGATGGACCTTGGTCTGACCCAGTATGGCATATATTATGTTCTTAGGAGTTAATAGATCGCTTGTGTTCCACCTGTATGCTACATCCAGGAGAATCTTCCTCCATACCCACTGGGCTGCCAGCTGGGGACATCAGTGCCTTAACTCCTCCCTCCTTAGAGCCCCCCTGCAGCCAAGTCTACCTGTAGGAAGGACAGTCAGCTCCCATTTTGCTTCCACAGCTGCAGAAAGCCACAGCAGCTTTGGCTGACAGTGAGTTCCTGCTGCTCATTCACCAGGCATAGCACCTGTGGCGTTAAGGTTCTTTTGGAATACCTCCAGCACCCATCCCAGTAGCAGACAAAGATATGGTGGGGGTCTCGCAAGCGGTCCCATAAGACCTCAGACCTTAAAGTAGTATGTCCTCCCAGGAACATTGCATGTGGCTTGCGGGACACTACAGATATGCAAAAAGACTTTAAATCTTTGGAGGTGAGCTGTGATTCGTTGAAGAAAGATGAGGATTATTCTCCATCTGATTCTTCATTGACAGTTCAAGAGGACTCTCAAGATATCAGACACTTGGAACAAGGAGTTGCCAGCCCTAATCACACAGGTAATAATTGCTACGCCTCGCCGACACGCCTGATCCACAGAGTTCCCAAGCTCTGCAGCCAGATCCTATTTTGCAAGGTATTTATAAACCTGCCAAAACCTTTTCCAGTGGAATTGCAGCAAATGGTACCTTGGGAATGGGACTCTCCAGATTCTTCCTTCCACACCACACACCATATTGTATCGTCGTTCAACCGTTGGCTGACATACCCAAAAGTGGATGCTTTGGTGACCAGGGTCACTAAGCATACAACTATTCCGGTTGAGGGCAGAGTGGCACTCCGAGACCAACAGGACTGTAAGGTTGAGAGCGTACTTAAGACAGCTTTCCCTACAAGCTGCAGTTTGTGGAGGTTTGGCGGCTCAAGACTCCCTCCAATGGATTCAGCAGCTTACAGATGAACCAGAGTTGGTGCGTCTCAAATCGGTCGCTGTATTCCTGGCAAATGCCATTTATGATCTTCTACGACTTGGCTCATTCCGTGGCAACGGTGGCAGTGGCTAGAAGATGGCTATGGTTGCATCAATGGGCAGCAGATGTTGCCTCTAAGACCCATCTTAGTTGCTTTTTAA
This sequence comes from Ichthyophis bannanicus, assembly GCA_033557465.1. NCBI lineage: Eukaryota > Metazoa > Chordata > Amphibia > Gymnophiona > Ichthyophiidae > Ichthyophis > Ichthyophis bannanicus. The sequence continues at coordinate 651,252,769 of CM066033.1, read as the reverse complement.
AGGGAGACTCCTTTTTGGCGAGGATCTTGATAAATTGGTGAAAGATCTGGGAGAGGTGAAGCCACAATGTTTACCTGAGGACAGGCCAAAGACATCCTCATCGTGGATCTCAATCCCATGGGTTTTGGCGATTTTCTAAATCTCGGGATTCACAAAGATACCGTGCCTTTAAGCCAGGTGCTGCTTCTGCTTCTGCCCATCGCTTTGGACAGAGTTCAGTCCTTTCAAGGAGCCTGCAAAGGAACAGACTTTGGCCCAGGGAAGTTCCCTGGAGCCTCCCATTCTTCCCACTGATGGAACTCTCCACCCACTCAAGATCCTTCCACCTGTAGGCAGATGGTTGACCCTTTTTTCTCAATAGTGGGCACTCATAACTTCAGATTGGGTCCTCGATATAGTTTCTCATGGCTATTCTCTCTCAATGTTGCCAACCCGTTCACGATGCTTTCCTGGTCTCTCCAGGACGCTCGGTGGAAAAACACGTGGCCATTCAAACTACCGTTCAGAGACTTCTCTCCTTAAAAACCATTTGTCCAGTCCCTCAGAAAGAGGGCTAGACCGTTATTCCATCTATTTCATGGTGCCCAAGAAAGATGGCTCTTTTTGTCCAATTTTGGACCTCAAAGGCATAAATTGCAGCCTTTGAGTACCTCACTTCTGGATGGAGACCCTACGGTCAGTCATTCACTCAGTACGCTTGGGAGAGTTTCTAGCATCCTTGGCTCTCACGGAAGCATATTTTCATATTCCCATTCGAGAAGATCACTAGTGTTTCCTGTGTTTTTCAGTTTCGGGCAATGCCCTTTGGCCTAGCTTCAGCACCTCGAACCTTCTCAAGGGTGATGGTGGTTGTGGCAGCAGCCTTAAACAAGCAGGGAATCGTAGTACACCTGTACTTGGACACTTGGCTCATTTGTGCAGACTCCCTTCCAGAAGCTCACAAAACTGTTTCCACAGTAGTTGCCTTCCTACAGCAGCTCGGTTGGGTGTTCAACCGCACCAAAAGTTGCCTCCATCTGTCTCAAGAGAGAATTTCTCGGAGCACGCTTCGATACCTGTCAAGGGCATGTATTCCTGACTCAAGCATGTTTCCTAAAGCTGCCTTCTCAGCTCTGAAGTTTTTTGGCTCAAAGAACCCCCCCAGACATGGGATTACCTTCAAGGCCTGGGATCCATGGCTGCCACCATTGAGCTTGTTTGTTGGGCAAAGGCTCACATGCGCTGTCTACAAACCGCTTTACTTTCCAGATGGTCCCCAGTGACAAGACTACCAGACCTGCCTCCCATTACAGCTGCAGGTCTCCTGCAGTCTAAAGTGGTGGCTTGCATCTCACAATCTCCTCAAGGGAGTACTGTTGGAAAAACCATGCTGGATCTTGCTGACAACCGACGCCAGTCTGTTTGGGTGGGGGGTGCACTATCGCACTCACTCAGTGCAAGGAACTTGGATGACGCGTGATCAACAGGCTCGAAGTGAGAGCAGCTCAATTCGCCTTACTGAAGTTTCAGTGGTTCCTACAGGATCAAGCAGTTCAGATCCTATGTGACAGTGCCACTGCAGTGTCCTACCCCAACCACCAGGGTGGCACCCAAGTGTACAGGGGTATCGAAGGAGATGTCCCTTCTCTTCCCTTGGGCAGAAAGGAACCTTCAAGCTCTCAGCACAGCATATAGTGGGGACCAGCAACGTGAAGGTGGATTTTCTAAGCTGACACTTTTGATCCTGGCGAATGGGAACTGGCCCCACAAGCTTTCCAGACAATAGTTCAGAACTGGGGGCAGCTGAAAGTAGATCTCATGGCGTCAGCCACAAATGCAAAAGTTCTGGTCTTCAGTTGCTGGAGGGAACACAAATCTCAAGGCATAGATGCCTTGGCACAGCCATGGCCGAAATACCAGTTGCTCTATGTATTCCCACCTTGGCCAATGATCGGAAGAGTCCTGCAACAGATCAGGGAACACCAGGGTCCAGTAATCTTAGTGGCCTTGGACTGGCCCCGAAGACCATGGTATGCTGATATCTCTCTCTCTCTCACTCATAAGACTATTTCGAATCCTTCCTCTGCTACTAACTCCTTCTTCAGACTTCTCAGTCAAGGACCTATCTCAATGGATGATCCAACTCCCTACTTGCTTACAGCTTAGCTCTTGAATGCCATAGATTAGCCCTTTTAAGGGTTACTCTTCTAAGGTTGTATCGACTTTCCTCAATGCTTGCTGTTTGTTAGCATATGCTAGGGTGTGGTGAGTGTTTGAGTCCTGGTGTACTCAACAACATCTCTCTCCTTGGAGTACAGAAATTCCAGACATTCTTGCCTTTCTTCAGGAGAGCCTTGACAAAGGCTTAGCTCTTGGCACTCTATGGGTACAGATTTCAGCGCTGATGTGTTAAAGAAGGACTGATTTGCAGTTGTTCTCTTGCATCCCACTCCAATGTGTTGCCTTTTCTTAAAGGAGTCAAGCTTCTATGCCCTCCGGTCCATCCACTTGTCTCTTCTTGGGACCTTGTTTTGGTACTATGTGCCTTGATGTCTCTGCCCTTCAAGCCTCTAAAGGAAATTTTTCCTTAACTGCCTTAAGTGTCAAATCTGTTTTCTTAGTGGCAATAACTTCAGCTCGTTGTATTTCAGAACTACAGGCCCTCTCTTGCAGGGATCTGTACTTGTCATTCTTCATAGAGGGAGTGTCCCTTCACATTGTTCCCTAAGGTGATTATTCCTTTTCATGTCAGTCAGTCTCTTTTGTTGCCTGCCTTTTCAAAGGAACAATGTTCCAGACATTCCAAGAATCTCTGGTGGTTCATCTCAAAAAGGGAAGGAGAATCCATCTCAGTCACCTATTCTTTTCACAAGACCGGCCTGCTTTTTGCAGGACTGCACCAAGGTATGAAAACTTCAAAATCTACTATCTCCAGATGGCTATACCATACCATTGAATCAACCTATATTCTGCAAGGCAAGCCAGTGCCTGCCGGTCTTTGCACACATTTGTCTCGATCTCAAGCCACATCATTGGCCAAGCAATCACACGTAGTCCCTCTTGATATTTGTCGAGCAGCAACCTGGTCTTCCTTGTCTACTTTTGTCCAGCATTGTTGCCTGGACGTTCAGGCACGTGAGGACTGTTGTTTTGGGGCTAGTGTGCTGTCAGTGGCTCTCTGCCCACCCTGGGGTTCATTAGCTTGGGTACTTCCCGCTTGTCTGGACTGGTCTAGCAGTATGAATTGGAAGGAGAAATTTCACTTACCATTAATTTCCTTTCCTGGAATACTGTTTGACCAGTCCAGAACCCACTCTATTGTCAGTGTCACGACTGCTGGTGCAGAGGAGCCAATGTTCTTCTTACTTCAGACACAAACTGCATATTCTGGAGAACGTCCACAACAGTGGATTCAGGTTTTTTTTCTCCAAGGAATATTTAATACTTCTCCACCCTTCATGGTTTGAGTTGAGGATTTTAATTGAATTAGTTGTTACCTGTACATTGAGTTGGTTAGTCAAGTTTTCTCTTTGTTGGTTGAGCTCTGGGTGACATAGGAGTGCCCCTAGAGGACCTAGTCAGTATTCCTTTCAACAAGCATCAATCACAGCTCTGGAGTGTGTTTGGGTTTTTTTTCCCTGTCTCAAACATCTGCTTGTCTGGACTGGCCTAGCAGTATTCCAGGAAAGGAAATTAAAGGTAATTGAAATTTCTCCTTGTGACTTCCTGGTGCTAGTCTGTGCGCCCCCCCCCCCCCATCCCATATGTTACCTTCCTCTCCTCCCCTAACATCCAAAACTTTGCTGCAGTTCTCTCCCTGCCTGTGAGATGAGATCCTAGAGGTAGCCATGACATAAGTGGTTGTGTACAATGCTGCTGTCCTGTTTGCAGTCATAACCCCAAAGGCACTGTTGTACCAGAGGTGATTAGATCCCTGTACCCTTCCCCCTCCTTGTCAGCCCATGGGCATCTGATCTGTGGTAGACAGAAGGGGCCCTTTAATAGCTTGCTTTCAGCCTGTAGCCTTTTGGCACAGTCACTTAAGGAGTTTTGTAAGATACAGCTTTTTTGTTTTTAACAGCATGAGAACCAGTATAGCTAATATGGCAGAAGAGAGCAGCTGTACCCCCTCACTGTTTGGTAGATATGTTTTGACTGGATCAGTGTCTTTGGGGGGGGGGGAACTCCTATGTAAACTTTATAAATTTAGCCTTTTATCTGGTTAGCAGTACCTGCTAACTGATGAAACTGCCAGATTTTCAGCAGCAGCATGTGGATATCATAAATCATTGTGTCACTTCAGGGTAGTTTTTCAGAGATTGGGGGGGGGGGGAGAGATGCAGACGCCCTCAAAGGTGAAGGCCTGGTCTGAGCCTTGTACTGGAACTCCCAGAGCTCAGAAGCTTGATTATCTCACTGACAATGTGTGCCTGCTTCCTGTCTGCCTGTGCCTGGAGAATTAATTTAACTTTCCACATTGTAGCCTGTACAGGTCTGCTGTAGTTAATCCTGCCTTTGGGTGGCACCCCTCCAGAATGGGCTCCTGTGTTGGCTTCCTTCTCTGATCATCTGGGGGATATACCTACAGCGTCAAAAAGCCAAATCTTAAGACTAAACACCAGCCTCTGCCCTTGACACTGGATAGTCCTTACCTTCCTAGGAGCCTCTTCAGTCTTCTCTTCTTTCCCTCCTTCAAAAGTTTCTTCAGGATAGTTTTGCAAGCTGCTGCCTCTCCCCTTCTTCGAGCCATGTTCTACTCTGCCTAAATACCTCCACCCCAGGAGTTCCCAGGCTCCCCTCCATTCATTGACTGGCACAAGCTATTGACCGTTGAGGATGTCATTTGATCCCTATTGTCTTTTATCCCTGGGAACTTGCAAATCTTACATGAAGGACCCCTATTCTGGTTTCCCCAGGCCCGGACCTCCAGGATGACCTTTCCTACCCAATGTTTGTCAGAAACTCTCCTGGGCTTTTGCCCTTTAGTGATTTGCAAACCCGACTAATAAGTGGGATTTTCATTCTCATCTTGAAAGCTTGCAGTGCTCTTAAGGAAATCCCAGCAGCCCTGGTACCCTAGCCCCTTTTCCTCCATTTGGAAGACCCTGTCTTTGGATGGTGCTGCATCATAGAGTATTGATCTTAGAAGCCCAGTGCAGGCAGGGCCTTGTATTTATCATCCTCTGCTACCTCATCAGTCAGTTGTCTGAGGCTGTACTTAAGTCCAAAAGCACCAAGCCACTATCACAGTTGCCTCAAGGGAAGTAGCAGTGTAGCCTAGATGTTGTAGGGTGTAAGTCTTGCTGGAGCAGTACTCTGGCCATGTACATCCTAGCTCACCTACTGCATATTCTGCACTAACATAAGGACCTCCTTCAGCTGGATGATTCCAGTTTTGTTAGTGATTCATGCAAGTCTGTAGCTATCATATTATCCAAGCCATTTCTGGCAGAAATAGTCATGGCTGGGGATGTCATAAGGACCATGTAGCTCTGTGGGTCTGGTCTTCAAGAGGACCTTTATGACCATCTGACTGATGCCCTGTGCCAGGGTGACAGCCTTTTTGGATCCAAAATCCAGGAAGTTGTCTCTGAGGTTAAGGACCACTCTACTACCATCTGTGAGAGCTCTCTGCCATCAGCAGAGGCATCATCCTCTTGCCATTCCTCCTTGCTGCTTTATTAGCATTCTTTCCACTATCAATACTTTCATCAATTCTATCTGTGGTGTTGCTGCCAGCCCTATCCACAGCAGCCCCCTCTGTGTACCCAGGACCAATCATATCTTCAGTGAGGTCATGCCCCAGGGAGAAAACACCAAGTGTTTCTGCAGACTACACTTAACAAACCTCCCTTGGTATTTGACTACTGGCCGGGGGGGCGGGCGGGCGGCAATGCATCTAGCACTTTACAGAGGCATGGCAGTCCATTACCGTGGACTGCTGGGCCCTTGCCATTGTGCAGTGGGGGTACTGGCTGCTCTTCACTGTCACACCATTCCCTCTGCCCCAGCCACCTTTTGTCCCATGAGGCAGCATATCCCCCAACTGACATTTGAGATAACTCTGGTCCTCAACGATGCCATTGAGCTTGTCCTGCTTTCTGGGGAATTGGGGATTTTACTCTAGCTCCTGATTCCTAAAAAAATCCAGGGGCCTTTGACTGATCCTAGACTTCTTGTCGCCTCAATCTTTTCACCAAATGGGAAAAGTTAAAGATGCACTCATTCCCTTACTCAGTTCTCTGGATCAGCTTGCCTCTGTGGATCTGAAAGATGTCTATACCCATTCATCCTCATCACTGGAAATTCCTTAGCTTTACCTTCTTTGACTACTACTATCTGTACAAAGTCCTTTCTTTTGGTCTTTCCTCTGCCACTGGTGGTGTCAGTGTCATTGTTATGGTGGCCCACCTATTGATGTCAGGGCCACTGTATTTATCCTTATCTAGATGACTCACTCATTTTGGATGGTTACCATGCTGTTGTAGCTTGAGCTGAGCATGATCCTACAGCCCCTTGGTTTCATCCTTTAACATAAAAATCTGAGCCCATCCCTCAGCAACATTTGAATTTCATTGTAGCGTACCTAGACCATGCAGCGACTTCAAGCTTTGTCATTATTCAGCAACACCCTTGCCACATGCTGCTCAGCGCAAGCATATGTGCTCCTATGTCTACTGCAGCAGTGCATGTAGTCCTCTTGCCTGGTTACACATGTGCTCCCTGCATCTCAGACTCATCTGGTGCCAGCGCTTGCAGCCTTTTCACACCAGGATATCTCTTGAAGGTCTGCAAAGGTTCTTCTGGACAGCCTCAGGTGGTTGACTTTTCCTCTAACCTCTTCTGTGGGATGTTCTTTCAGCTGCTATGTGATGTTGTTATGACAACTGTTTTATTTGTTTTTTTAAATGTTTTATTTATGAAATTTTACAATATAATCAAGCATGAACCTTATTCCTCCCTGCAGAAACAGGTTGATACTTGGAAAAACAAAACATCATCAAAGAATAAACACAATAAGAATTATATAAAGACAGTGTCAAACCACTCCAGCCCAGAAACGGGGAGATCAGTCAAATATATTATAGTGAGAAAAGAAACTAGGCAGTAGTCAAAATTCAGATATCAATATTAACATGAGATTAAGAGGAAGCAATTGATGACTCTAAACATCTAGCGCTAATAAAGGCTAACAGCTGAGAGGGCTCATAAAAAATATAGAAAACTGCTTGATATTTCACCAAACACTTGCGAGGATGCTTGAGGAAAAAGAGTCCTCCCAGCTGTAAGACTCCAGGATAGAGCAAGAGAAACTCTGTGCCGTTTCTGGGTCTCTCGAGCCAGATCAGGATACATACCGTCACGCAGCAGACCCTCTGGGAACAGAAGAAAATATTTTAAACACAAAAAGTCAGGCATAAGCTGCAATATTTCGAGGAACCAGATGGAGCAAGAGAGACTGAGGAACCACGCCCCATAGGTTGTGAGGTAATGCCAGCCAGCCTCCAATCAAGGAAGAGAGGAGTACCTCTTAAAGAGAGTCTGGAGGAGGCAGGACCAGGAGAAGAGGCAGAAGAAGCAGCCAGTTCTGGGAAAGGAAGGGCTGAAGCAGTAGCCCTTGGACAGGAGTTTGGCAGAAGGCAGCAGCAACCGCTGTGGCATGAAGAGAGGAGCAACCGAGGAGAAGGAGAGACAGCTCCATCAAGAGTGAGTGCTCTTTGTCCAGAGAGGCGAAGGCATTGCTGTGACTGCAGTAGGAAGCCGGCTGGAGAACTTAAGGCCTATTGCTCAGGCAAGTCAGAATCCCAGCCGAGGCAGGCCTCAACCCTCACCTGGAGTAGAAAAGCCAAAGATAAAAGGTAACCCTTATTGTACTCAAAGCAGGTTTCAGACTGCTGGTATATGGGGGGGACAGGGAGCAGAGGAATACTGTCCATATAAAACTGCCTATGATACAACGTACAAGAAACGTTTATCAAATAAGAGACTTTTTAATGAGAGAGGTTTGCATGAAGCTAATGTAAAATCCTTGCAGAGGGAGGAGTGTTCTCAGTATAGGGGAGCACAGGACCGACACCCTATGCTTTAACCCTGAGCATTGGGAGGTCATACAAAAGTTTTATATAAGAAGCCTGACTACAATTTGCTAGAAACTACTGACTCAGTTTCAGAGGCTTCCGAATTGGAACCGATGCAAGTGGAATTTGCTAAAGAGCTTTCAGATACAGAAATGGACTGTAATTACTGCATGACAGGAAGCCTGGAGTCCTTGCCTAACGTATAAGCCATAACCTGTGGAATAGAAAATGTTTGTTTTTGTTCACTACTCTTTGAAGATAACAGTTTTGCTTTAAACTCATGTTTTACTTTTTCTTCTAACCTGAAGTAAGGACACTTGTGTTGATGTTATTGCCCAACCGTTTGAACCTTTGCAAGAAGGGGAAATAAATGCCTTTGTTTTCCCTCCACTCTGACCTTTGTGTTCTTTGAGATTTGGTAACAAGGAGGCTACCAGGCTAAAAGTCCCTGGGCCCTGTGGAACACTTGCCAAACTCAACCTTATATATTTTTGTGTCCAACCTACCTTGGTCTATTACCCTGCCAAGGTGGTGCACGTGACAATACGTACTGCTAATCCCCTGAAAGGAAGTTGCCTTTTATGGAAGAAAAGCCTTAACATCCAATCCTTATCAGACAATAAAGCAAAAGTAGTAAAGTGGCAGATTCCTGGGAATTAAGCCCAGAATTCTCTACCAAATCCGTAATATTCAATTCCTCCCCTTGATCCAAACCAACCCCTAGAGCCCCATGTGCAGGTACTTTTTTCCCCTTTGGGAGATAATAGATTTTTACCAAAGGGGGCATTAATTCAGAAGATACCCCCAATATCTCACTTAGATATTCCCTGAACATATCCCATGCAGTAACAGCAGGAACCCTAGGAAAGTTAATGATTCGCAAATTATGTGCACGAGAAAAATTATCCAATTGTTCTAACTTATAATTCACCAACAAACAATTCTTTTTAAAGGTATCAGATTGTTGGTGTTTTATTTAAGTTTTGATATTTATTTTATTTATTAGCAAGGCTTGATATACTGCCGAAACTGGAGTATCAGAGCGCTGTACAAAGAAAGATATGCTGCTTAATGTGGGGACAGCAAAGTGGTTTACAATAGAATATAATAAAAACTGAAAAGAATGCCAGTATGTATAGGACAGATGGGAAAATGAGACATGGCAGGGCTGGAGGAGGAGGGAGCCCATCTGCTCAGCCTTTCCATTTGAGGCATGTGGTCCCATCAAGCACTTTCCTTGTATATCAGTTTAAGGAATCTATTACACCCTCATGGTTTTCACTTATTTGGTGTGCCACAAGATTGTCCTTATCTGTGCCAATAATCAAGTCTTCATGTTTTACATTAACAAACGAGGCGGTTCAGGCTCCCGTTGGTGGCCATGAGGCTGCATGACTATAGACATGCCCTTTCTACAAACTTCAAAAAGTTAAAATAAATAAAAGAAAACATGCTTAAATATATAAAATACAGGAATAAAATCAAAACTGTATCCCCTTGTTTTGGAAAAAAAATAAAACATGCACAAAATCAATGGTGTAAAAGGGGAGAAAGGGCAGTCATTTACATATTAAACTTTATATATAAGAACAAATGGAATGATAGTACACTTTTGATGCTTACTATTGTGCCATTTGTTATATGTAAAGTTTTTTATATGTAAATGCCCTGTCTTTTTACACTATTGATTCCATACATCAGTTTTCATTTATTTTCTTAAAACAAGGATATAATGTTTGGATTTCGTTTATTTCTGTATGACTTTATATATTTAAGCATGTTTTACTTATTGTTTGGTTTTTTTATTTTAACTTTTGAGGTTTGTACTGCCTGAGGAAGGCCTAGTTGGCTGAAATGTATTAGGGTTCCAATAAAGTCTGTTTGACTACCCTTTATTGCACCTGCTCTGTTTTGTTTGTTCTATTGCCCTGGGGGTGTACCTTTGCTCCCGGTTGGACTACCAGTCCTCTGTGGGTCAGTTTCTCTCCTAGCACCTTCATCTTTCCCATTCAGTACTACAGACTAATTCGGTTCATTTTTCATCTCTCAGCCATAGCTGCCTTTTGTGACTCTTTTGGACAACCCATCTCTGTTCATCCCACTGTGTCCAGATTAATGAGAGATTTTCTGAATACAAATCTACCTATACGATTGCCTACGCTGGCCTGGGACCGGAATATCGTCCTCTCTCAGTTAATGCAACCACCATTTTGAGCCTCTCCTTTCTGCTTTGCTCAATATCTTACCTGGAAAACTACCTTCCCTGTTGCCATTACTTTGGCTAGACGTATAGGGGAGATTCAAGCTCTGGTGCATTACCCCCTGTATACAAGTTCCTTCTCGACAAAGTTGCCCTCCAGATTCATCCTAACTTTCTCCCGAAAGTGGTCTCTGATTTTTCATATCAACCAGCCCATTGTGCTTTTGGTCTTCTTTCTGAATGCCCCTCCTGAATCTCCAGAGCAGAGGTTGCACATACTGGACTGCATATGGGCTCTTCCTTACTATCTGTCATACCAAGCCTCTCTCGGTTGTCCCAGTTATTTTTGGCCTTTAACTTCAACAATCCTGGACTCCAGGCAGCAAAGTCAACCATCTCTGTGTGGATTGTGGAATGTTTCTGCTATGAGCAAGCTGCTCACCCCTCTCTGAGGCTATTGCTCAGAGCTACTGTCACTCCTATTGCTATTTCAGCTTCTGTCTCCACCCTAGATATCTGTAAAGCAGCCATCTGGTCGTTCATTCACACCTTCAGTAAGCACTACAGTTTAGACTGAGGCCATCCTCTGCAATCTTTTTGCTACTTGATTTTTCTGCCACCTGAGTTCAGTTCAGGGCTGCCCATTTTAGAACAACTTTCAACACTATGGCATAAAGTGGCCCCTCAGCTTTGAGTGGGCCTGCATCTCCCAGCTTGTCTCTGGAAGAAGCATAATTGCTTACCTGCAATGGCTTTTCTGTAGATTGCAGGGGTATGCAGTCACATTCTCCTGCCTGCCTTCCCTGAAGGGGGGGAAAAAAAAAGAGGAAAAGCAAATGCGACTGACAGCTGAATGACACGCAGTCCTAACTGCTACAATTTTGGCAGCACTTAGAGCTTCCATAATCTTCCTTTGCAAGATGCCTTTCTCTAGGTTCTCTACTTTGGTACAGGCAGGCGGGAAGCAATCATGCATGCTCGGTGAGGTAATTAAACCTCAGAGCTTTGGGAGATAAGGTTCAAGGCTCAAATCAGGGACCTCACCTTTGAGAGTGGCCACATACCCCTTCTGTCTATGGAGAGCCTCTGTTACAGGTAGGCAACTATGCTTTCTAGGGTGGAGACAATGTATTGCTTACATATAAGGAGGGTTCTCAATAAGCAGGATATTAACTCTACATATGGGTGAAGTTACTGCTGATGGCACAGTTGGACTCTTTCCCAGAACTTTGTGTGTACGTCTCCTACCTGTCCTATATTCTCTGGGCACAAACAACTCCACTAATTTAACCAATTGTAGCTATTGAAAAATTTTGCACCATATCAGCTAACAATACTGCTATGACAGGGGAGCACAGACCTCAGACAAAACCCCAAAGAGGTATTAAATACTTCAAAACCGGATTTCAGTAAACCATGGGGAAGAATAGCATCAACGGTCTGTGACCTACCCCCACCTTCCAACAAACAGTATTGGAAAGCTTAATTTTAAACAGAACTGATGGGAAAACAACACATTACATAAAAGAGATACAATATGATATATATCAATAAGTAGCAAAATATATCAATAGGTAGCTAGTACTCTTCAACATGTAACTAGTACTTTAAGCAATCTATAACAAACAGATAACATATATCATATCCCTTAATGGCATTTGCTCAAAATAAACCCACACAGAACTTTAAAAAAGCTCAAAAAAACTGCTGAAACCCATCAGTAAAAGTAGCAATCCTCAGCTTCAAGATGACATAAGAAGGCATTGGATATCAACCCCAACGCCACAATCAGACGTCCCTCTTAGCGTTTCGCAGACGCTGCTTCAGGGGGTGAACTATAAAAACAAATAAAACAATAAAAAAAGTGCTAACTATATCAACTACAGATCACATACTCCATTTTCACTTCAGAACAGATCAAAAACCGGGAGATCTTACCATACCCGCATCGAAAACACATATTCATCAGAAAGCTCAGCTAACGTACCTTCTCACAACCAGGAACCGAATTAAATACCTAACAAATGGCGTCTGACGTCATCACACCATCAGCGTCAGGAAACCGCCTAAATCACCCAATAGGGTCACCCCAAACCATGTCCCCATACCTGCTGTCCAACCAATCACTCCCACATACACAAACCCTCACAAACAAGCTTGCCAATCAATGGTGAAATTCAATCCCCCTGGGGCCACTGAATGAAGTAAAAATATCCACCGCTGCTCCCGACGTATCAAAAATTGCTCCCGAGAATTGCTACATGGAATCCCCCTAGCCCGATGCATCCTAATCTAATTGCCTTTCGAGAATTGGTAATGCATGACATGGCTCGACTGGAGAGTCTGCCCATGCAAAAATCTAAAAATGTATTATCTCCTCAGGAACGATCTATTTTAGAGGGTCTGACTACTCGGGTCGGATATTATTATTAAACGGGCAGACAAAGGGGGTGCGATTGTGGTTATGAATAGGGGAGATTATTTAAAAGAAGTTTACCGTCAATTGTCTGATCTGGATGTGTATGTTAGATTGGAGGGGGACCCCACTGCAGCTTTACAATCAAAGATACATGACTTAACGTCTCACGCTTTCGAGAAACATTTGATATCTAAGAAGGAAATGTTATTTTTGAATGTTCGCTCACCCTCTATACCTGTTTTTTATTTACTTCCTAAAATTCATAAGAACCTAAAACATCCCCCGGGGAGACCAATTGTTTCGACAAGGGGATCAGTTTTGGAGCCCCTTTCTATGCTGCTAGATTCTTTTTTGCGTCCCTTATTGAAGCTCATCCCGTCTTTCCTTCAGGACACTATGCATTTTTTGGATGTTTTAATGACAGCTGATGTTTGGGCTAGGAATTTGTCTATCCTTTTAGTCACCTTGGATGTAAATGCCCTTTACACTAGTATCCCGCAGGGGGCGGCAATGGAGGCGATCGCTCTGGGGCTTCGGCAACGTGGTGATGTTGAGGGTGAGTTGCTTGATTTTTTGTTGCAGTGTGCCGGGTTGGCTCTAGGTCAGAATTATTTCCAATTCAATGATGAAATGTTTCAACAGAAGGTGGGGGTAGCTATGGGGGCGTCTTTTGCCCCCTCTGTTGCCAATCTCTTTATGGGCTTCTATGAGAAGCGATGGTTGGAAACTTCGCCGTATTCCTCCCAGATTAAAATTTGGCGGAGATACATTGATGATATCTTTATGCTTTGGGAGGGTACTGTTGAGTCTTTGACTAAGTTTTGTGATTGGTTAAATGGAGTTGATCCGTCCATACAGTTCACGATGACCTTTGATGTGCATTCGGTGGTTTTTTTGGATGTTCGTGTATGGCGACAAGAAGATAGTTGGGGCACTACTGTTTATAGGAAAACAACTGACAGGAATACTTTTCTACACTTTACTAGTGCTCATCCAAAGGGATTGATTAGGAGTTTGCCGTTTTCACAGTTTTTGCGCTATCGGCGCAATTGCTCCTCTAGAGAGGATTTTAAGGTACAGGCATGCTTTTTGAAAAGTGCTTTTGTTCAGAGGGGGTATCCTGTGCAAGTGGTAGAACGGGCCTATAAGCGGGCGCTTTATAATGATAGAAGTTGGTTGTTAGCCCCTAAGGCGAAGCCGGTATATCAGGAGGAGTGTGTGAATTTTATTTCTCGGTACTCACCTTTGAGCATGAAAATTCAGCGAATTCTCCGGCGACATAGTAATGTTTTGCAGCCCTTGCCAGGCCTAGAAAATAAGAGTGTTAGGTGTGTATGGCAGCGGAGTCGGAATTTTAAAGAGCTTCTGAGTCCTTCTAGGTTACCGAGTGTGGAACGGATTGAGTATTGGGGGCGGCATGTTCGATGTGGTGAATGTACATGTTGTGGGGTTTGCTGGAGACTGATCGTTTTGTATATGCTGGGAAAGTGTATTATTTGAAATCATGTACTTCTTGTAAATCAGACTTTATTGTGTATGGGATTTTTTGTCCGTGCCATCTCCTGTACGTTGGTAAAACCATTCGTCCTCTCTATGTACTTCTGGGAGAACATCGTAGTAGGTTGCGCTGTAAGAGACGGGAAGCTCCATTAGTTAGCCATTGTTTAGAGTTTGGACATGTCTTTACTGATCTGTTGTGTTTTGGTATTGAGCGAGTACTTCAGGGTTCTGGGGGGCTTTCTCGGGAGCAATTTTTGATACGTCGGGAGCAGCGGTGGATATTTTTACTTCATACGGTGGCCCCAGGAGGATTGAATTTCACCATTGATTGGCAAGCTTGTTTGTGAGGGTTTGTGTATGTGGGAGTGATTGGTTGGACAGCAGGTATGGGAACATGGTTTGGGGTGGCCCTATTGGGTGATTTAGGCGGTTTCCTGACGCTGATGGTGTGATGACGTCAGATGCCATTTGTTAGGTATTTAATTCGGTTCCTGGTTGTGAGAAGGTACGTTAGCTGAGCTTTCTGATGAATATGTGTTTTCGATGCGGGCATGGTAAGATCTCCCGGTTTTTGATCTGTTCTGAAGTGAAAATGGAGTATGTGATCTGTAGTTGATATAGTTAGCACTTTTTTTATTGTTTTATTTGTTTTTATAGTTCACCCCCCTGAAGCAGCGTCTGCGAAACGCTAAGAGGGACGTCTGATTGTGGCGTCGGGGTTGATATCCAATGCCTTCTTATGTCATCTTGAAGCTGAGGATTGCTACTTTTACTGATGGGTTTCAGCAGTTTTTTTGAGCTTTTTTAAAGTTCTGTGTGGGTTTATTTTGAGCAAATGCCATTAAGGGATATGATATATGTTATCTGTTTGTTATAGATTGCTTAAAGTACTAGTTACATGTTGAAGAGTACTAGCTACCTATTGATATATTTTGCTACTTATTGATATATATCATATATTGTATCTCTTTTATGTAATGTGTTGTTTTCCCATCAGTTCTGTTTAAAATTAAGCTTTCCAATACTGTTTGTTGGAAGGTGGGGGTAGGTCACAGACCGTTGATGCTATTCTTCCCCATGGTTTACTGAAATCCAGTTTTGAAGTATTTAATACCTCTTTGGGGTTTTGTCTGAGGTTTGTGCTCCCCTGTCATAGCAGTATTGTTAGCTGATATGGTGCAAAATTTTTCAATAGCTACAATTGGTTAAATTAGTGGAGTTGTTTGTGCTTTGTATGTTGTATCATAGTTAAACTCCGGTTAGGCCGTTTAGATTTCTATATTCTCTGGGAACAAGCAGGAAGTCAGTCCTCACATGTGGGTGACATCGCTGCTGATGGAGGCCTCGTGTTTAGCAAATCCCCAGCCTTTGGGAGTTGCCATCACACATGCGTGGTCCCCTTCCCGCCAAGGGTGCCATCTTGCTCAGTCTCTTTTTTTTCTGTGGAGCCCTTCGGACATAGTCCCTGTGTCCCCGTGAAAAAAGTTAAAAATTTTCTCTTTTCTTCGACCGGTCAACACCGGTTCCTCTTCCCACCTTTGACTCAGTACACCAGTATCGAGTCTGTCTCTGTTTTTCGTTTTTTGATCTTCATGACTGGCATTTGTGCCCTTTTTTTCTTTTTCACTGGCAGCCCACTTTTCACTTGCAGGGGCCTGACCATGACCTGACGGTCTGCGGCCTGTGTAGGAAAATGTCCTCTAAGGCCTTGAAGAGCCACCAGCAGCAGCATGATAGGATTTTTTCTGAGTTCTTGACTTCGAGAGCCCGGACCTCGTCCGAGGCCTCTATGTCTCGGGGGGAGCACGAGCAGCATCGAGGTTCCTCGGAGAGGGGAGTCTCCCTCGAGGGAACACAAGAGGAAGAAGAAATCCTTGAAGGTGGGCATCTCTGGATGACTAGGAGTGACCCAGGACTTGTAGCGGAGCCCTGAGCACCAGCCGGGATCTTCAGAGAAGGAGCGTCCGTAAAGGTTCCTTGTCGGGAGACGGATCAGCTGAGGCAGGTAAGTAAGAACTGTCCTTGTCGGACTCCCCTCCGGGGCAACCGGTGTCAGGCCCGACCCTATTGAGGCCCGAGCCAGTGGCTACAGAACCTTCTGGATACCACCCTGACCACCAGGCCCTCGATGTTGAAATTGACCCCGTAGGCCAAGCTGATCCTCGACCTTTCGGACTCATCAGTCCTCGGTCGAGATCCCACTTGGCCTCCTGTTCGGGACCGAGGTCGTCACCACCGAGCCTCCTCGTGTCGGGGCAGTTGGTGCCAGGGCCCTCTGCCAGGGGCCCCTAATTCCTCTTTGGAGGCATTGGAGTGGGAAACGGAAGACAAGGAGTCCCCAGAAACCTGCCGGCATAGGGATGGCCTATCTGATTTCCTGGTGTCCGAGCCTTGGAGAAGGTCCCCTCCAGAGGACAAGAGGTTCTTGGACCGTGAGGGATATGTCCAAGCCTTTGGCATTCCCCACAGAGTCTGAGGAGGATCCTTGAGCCGATGAGCTCGAGATCCTACAGTATGAGGCCCCCCCCCCCTCGGGACACCGTTACTGTACCTGTGCCTCCAATCCTGGAACGACTGATGCTCCGCATGTGGGAGACACTGGCATCAGTGCCGGTCATCGGCAAACGTCTCGACTCAATGTATCAAGTCTGCCAGAGCCCTGGGTTTCAAGTTGCAACTCCTGCACAACTCCAGGGTTGTGGAATTGGCCACGCGCAGGCTGAAGAGCCAGAAGACGCACTCCTCGGTGCCTCCTGGCAGGGAGGCCCGCCACTTGGATGCCCTTGGCAGGAAGGCTTCCAGGATTCAATGCTGACTTGTCAAATCCAGACCTACCAGCTGTACATGGGCATGGACCTGAGAGATCTGGAGAAGGAACTCACCGGGTTCTTGGCTGGTCTCCCTGAGGGGCCTTTGCAATGCTTCAGGAGCCTGTCCACCACCGTTTGTGAATGCTCGTCTCGAGCAGCCTATGACTGGTTTGAGTCGGCGGCCTGGGTAGCCTCAGCTTTCATCAGTGCACGCCACCAGACATGGCTGCAGTCGTCGGACCTCGAACAGTGGGTTCAGGACAAGTTGGTCGATGTCCCATGCCAGGGGAAGAACCTCTGGCAAACCCATGACTGACAAGGCTGCAGAACTAGTGACCGAGTACATGACGAGGACACAGCTCTCCAGGAAGACCTCTTCCCCTTCTCGCAAGAGTGGCTCGGGTAAAAAGCCCTTTCCTCCATTTTCAGGCCTCCCGGGCTCCCCAACAGGGGCAGCAGGGCAAGGGACAGGGGCATGGTCTGCGTAAGCATAAAGCCCCCAGGCACTGGCTCTGGCCCAGCCTGGCAGTGGCTTTTGACTCCCACAGCATGGCCCTTCCCACAGAAGCCAGGCAGATGACAGGAGGCAGGCTTGCCCTGTATGCCCAAGGGTGGACAGCCATTACCACCGATGCCTGGGCCTTACAGGTGGTAGGGCTACCTTCTTCACCTAGCCCAGGTGCCTCCTCCTTACTTCCCGGGAGAGCCCCTCAGGTCTCCCCTTTACTGGGAACTTCTTCTGAAGGAGTTGGCGGGTCTTCTCGAGGATCAGGCGGTAGACCTGGTGCCCCACCACCTGCAAAGCAAGGGCTTCTACTCCAGGTACTTTCTGGTACCAAAGAGAACAGGAGGCCTCAGGCCCATCTTTGACCTGCGCAACCTAAACAAGTTCTTGGTGAGGGAGAAGTTCAAGATGCTCTCCCTTGGAATATTGCTGCCTTACCTTCACCAGGGAGACTGGCTATGCTCCACGAACCTAAAAGATGTGTATACACACATCCTAATTCACCCATACCACAGGCAGTATCTGTGCTTTGTGGTGGGGAGGCAATCACTACCGGTACAGGGTACTTCCCTTTGGCCTGGCCTCGGCCCCCAGGGTATTCACAAAGTGCCTGGCAGTGGTGGCCGCCTTTCTCAGGCTTCAAGGGGTCTTTGTCTTCCCCTACTTAGATGATTGTCTCATCAGAGGCACTTCAGCCAGCGAAGTCCACCAGGCCACATCTCGCACCTTCCAGGTGCTGCAGCATCTAGGGTTTGTAATCAACTACCCCAGGTCCATCCTTGCTCCAAGTCAGCAGCTGGAGTTCATTTGGGCCAGACTCAACACCCTTCAAGCAAGGGCCTACCTGCAAGCAGACAGGGCAAGCAGGCTTCTGGCTCTGGCAGGTCAGGTAAGTTGCAGGTCCGTAGTGTCAGCAAGACAATTTCTGCGCCTCCTTGGACACATGGCTTCCATGGTCCATGTGACCCCAGAAGCCCGCCTCCGCATGCAGACTGCTCAGTGGTGCCTCAGACCAGTGGTCACATGGTTGCCTCAGACAGTGTCAGTGTCCAGGTGCCTGGTACGGTCCCTGGACTGGTGGCTTCAGCCACTTCACTTGGAGGTGGGAATGCCTTTCTAGGCTTCTCTACACACGAGGATCCTTACCATGGATGTGTCTCTGCTGGGCTGGGGGCCCATTGCCAGGGTTTCCGTACTTGGGGAGTGTGGTCCCCGAACGAGAGAACACATCAATTTCTTGGAGCTACGTGCCTTCCGCCTGGCCCTGGGAGTTTCCAGAGAACACAAGGAGCAAGAGATGTAAGATGGTCACAGGAACTTTTTATTAAATAAACACCAACCTGTTTCGGCAAAGCCTTCTTCAGGGGGTATGCAGCTGATAAAACAGTAAAATACAATCATAAAACAACATGGAAATAACATAAATCATCATCAAACAATTAAAAACATGTATAATGAAAAATATGTTAAAACAAATCATGTGACAATGTCAACTTGATAAAACAAAAAAGCGAACGCAGGGAAGAGAGAATAATTACTTGTATAACAAAAAACATTTCATAAAAATTGTTTAGAAACATTTTTGACTGGACAAAAACAGCTGTATACATAATATTGTGTAATAAATATATAAAACAATAAATATACCAAATTTTTATATATAAAAGAATTATATGTGTGGTAGCCAAGGGTGAGACAAAACAAAGGCTTGTAGGTAAAAGTTTGACATAAGATAAAACATGATTTTACTCACTGAAGCACCCAGTAATAAATCTCACATAGGGTAGTTCCTATATGTGTAAACTCCAGCTGTAAAATAAACAACAAGGCATCAACTTATCCTGAATCAATGAGAAACATCTCTATTTTAGAATTATTAAGAGTAAGGCTAAATGTGTAAATAGTGCTTTAAAACATCTAAATAAAGTAGTATAAAACTGAGCTTTGAAAATTATATAATCGATACTCTGTAACAAGGAAAACTAAGTTGCTGGTGTCACTTTTAAGTGTGATACTTCGTGAAAGTAAAAGAAACTAAAATAGAACGATGTATCACTTGGAGACATTATAATGTGCTTATTGATCAAAAAATAAAATAAAAATAAACTCTTGTACTTAAATCTTTATTGCTGTGTTGTTCAAAACTTATAAGTGTATTATTGTGAGCAGTATATTGTGAAATTAAGAACTGATTGAGACAAGACTTATTAACTTATTAAAAGTTGATTACTGCAGCAAAAACTGATGCAATTGTACCTAAAAACGAACTTATGCCAGTGACAGAATATAAAATACAGACCTAAGAATGTACCTGTAAGAAATATCAATGTCTTCCAAAATAGGGAAACCTTGTGTAAAAATGCTCAAAAAAACGCGCCAACTATGAAAGTGAGGTTAGATTTAGGGGCGGAGCTAAGTAGCTCGTCGGCTCCATGTACATAAGGGAGACATGAGAAAACCTATTAGGAAATAATAGGGCTTGTTGTTTTGCACTGCACCGAGGGTAAAAATTGCTCTTATATTAGATGATACTTAAAAAATAGCTCTATAATAAATGCTGAGCTTGTTTCTTTAAAACATTGATGCCGTGAAATAACTAGATCTTATCAATGAAAGATGAGTAATTGTGTATAAAAATAATGCTTACATTACTAAATCAAACTATTTAGGTGAATTGAACTACTATCGCTAATGGATGCATGATTATGATAAAAATAAAATATCTATGTAAAAATTAAAAATAAATTGTAAATGCTAAGATGTGTTACTTGGGGGCACTATATTGTGCATTACGAATGAGAATGAATATAAACCATTGCACTTATATTTTGATGCCGTATTGTTCAAAACTTTTAAATGTATTATTCTGAGACCAAGTAATCTTCATACAGATGGACAGCCATGTCCTACCTCAACAAACAGAGAGGCACAGGTTCGTACCTCCTCTGCTGGGAGGCAGTCCACCTCTGGCAGTTTGCAGTCTCACACAGTATGCTCAGAGTGGTATACTTGCCAGGGGAGCTCAACATCCTGGTGGATCATCTCAGCAGGTTCCTTCAGTCACACGGGTGGACTCTGAACAGGTAGGTTGTGAACCCACCTTCCAGATGTGGAGCAAGCAGTCCATAGACTTCTTTGCCCTCCCTGCAACACCCAGCTCCCGCTGTTTTGCTCCAGAGTGCCATGCGAGACTCACTTGGCTCCCAATGCTTTTCTTCTGGACTGGAGCAAGGGTCTCAACTCCTCTGGTGGCCAAGACCCTTTTCAAGTTGCATGCAGACAGCACTACCATGGTCCTCAGTGCACTGCAGTGGCCCAGGCAACCCTGCTTTCCATTCCTGCTCTGATTGTCTCAACAGCAACTGCTCAGGCTGGGCTTTGCCACGGACCTGATCTTGCAGAACAATGGGACTCTGCTTCATCCCAACCTGTCATCTCTAGTACTAATGGTTTGGATGCTGAGCGGGTAGTACTCGTAGAGCTCCGCTTACCGCAGGACGTTGAGAACATCCTCCTTGTCTCATGTAAGAACTTGAGATGTGATGCAGATTCTCTGTATGGTGTGAGAACAAGTTTTTGACCCCTTCTCCTGCTCTGTGGAGTCAGTTTTGTCTTATCCTCTGCACCTGTCAGACTCTGGCCTGAGGTCCAGCTCAGTCAGAGTGCACCTCAGTGCTGTGGCCGCTTATTATCGGCCCATAGCTGATCAACCGATCTCTGTTCACCTCTTAGTGGGTCACTTTATGCAGGGCCTCCTACTATCTCGCCCCCTCCCATTAAACCACCCTCAGTGGCATGGGACCTTAATATGGTGTTTGGACAGCTCCTCGCACCCCCCTTGAGCCACTTGGCTCCTGCCTGCTCAAATTCCTTACCTGGAAGGTCATTTTTCTGGTGGTGCTTACTTCTGTGCGTAGTCAGCAAATTGCAAGTTCTCTGAACTCGCCCAAAATTCCTACCTAAGGTAGTTTCTGCTTTTCATCTCATCCACCTTCTTCCCCACAACCTCATGCCAATAGAGCTGAGGCCTTGTTACACACCTTGGACTGTAAGAGAGCACTGGCTTTCTACATGGAGAGGATGAAAGCCCATCGCCGTTCCTCCCATCTCTTTGTCTCCTTTGACCCCAATAAGCTAGGGTTAGCGGTGTCGAAAAGCACCCTGTCTATTTGGGTGGCAGACTGCATCTCCTTCGCTTATGCTCAGGCTGGACTGACAGAACACCATGTCACGGCTCACAGTGTCCAAGCTATGGCCACTTTGGTGGCCAACTTGTGCTCAGTCTCTGCAGTGGAGATCTGTAGGGCTGCTATGTGGTCTTCACACTTTCACAGCCCGTTACTGTCTGGATGGAGATTCCTGGCATGACAGCAAATTCGGCAAAACTGTATTCCGATATCTCTTTGGGAATTGAAGCAACTTCTTCCCACCAGCCCTTCTGTCTATCCAGGCTAC
This sequence comes from Ichthyophis bannanicus, assembly GCA_033557465.1. Taxonomy (NCBI): domain Eukaryota; kingdom Metazoa; phylum Chordata; class Amphibia; order Gymnophiona; family Ichthyophiidae; genus Ichthyophis; species Ichthyophis bannanicus. The sequence continues at coordinate 651,230,823 of CM066033.1, read as the reverse complement.
CAGAGTCAACATGATATTGATGTTCCTGCTGAAAGTTGACTCTCGGAACCTTTCAGCGATTGCTCATGCTGCTTGTTCTCAGTTCATTTTTCTGGTGCCCCATTGGGCCTTTTACTGTTTTTTGGGGGGGTTTTGGGTAGCCTGTAGCTAGGGAGTCCCATATATGTGGACTGACTTCTGCTTGGTCCCGGAGAAAGTGTAGTTACTCACCTGTAGTGGGTGTTCTCTGGGATCAGCAGTAATCAGCCCTCACTATCCTCCCTGTAGAGTTGTTTTCTTTTTTGGCTTCATTAAGCTATGTCATCATACTGAAGTAAGATGGCTCTTTCAGGCAGGAAGACTGGCATGCATGTGTGGAGCACCTTCCAAAAGCTTCCTATGGAAGCTGTGAAGCATTCCCGGTTGGGTTTCATCAGTGATGTCACCCATATGTGAGGACTGATTCCTGCTGATGCTGGAGAACACCTGCTACAGGTGAGTAATTACGCTTTTTCCTAAAGCCAGCAGTTCTCTTGGAAGGGGGTCATTTTCCACCTTTAGCAAGGGACTCTTGATATTTATGTGCAAATCTCTTCATGATCAGAAATCAGCAGCACAATAACATTCTCCAGATGGGATGCATCAAATGTAGAACTTCAAAACTTTAATGTGTTTTCCACCCAATTTTTTCCCCTCCCTGACAAATAGCTCTGTCATAAGGGTGCACCTATGTCCTTGCGAATTGCTATTACATCCCCCAGCCTTTCCCGCAGGAAAGGCCAGCATCAACTACAAAAATCTCAAGGACATGTAACAAAAGAAGCCCACCATCTGGCAACTGCCTCCTGCTTACCCCTCCCATCCTATTCACAGATACAAGTTGAGGCGAACCTTGATTCCTGAGATCCCTTTCCCACTTACTGGAACCCCCCAAATGTTTTCTTAAATTTAACAAAGGCTTTTCTACCTACTCTCCTTTCCACTCTTCACTACCCACCTCCTAAAATTCCCTTCTCATCATACACCCTTTCTCATCACTTTCAAACAACTCTTCCGGTAACTTGCCTTCATCCTACCTCAGCGAGAACCATAGAATCATCAATTGCAAATTGAGGAGCTCATGTCATACTCTAGGTGGCAATGTAGCACCATAATTGCCCCATATTTCCAAAAACTGCAGGTTTCCACTCTGAAGATCTGGCATCCATTCATGCCAATCAGCATGAAGCCATGAACCAGGTTACTTCCTAGTCACATCGAAGGGGAGACCAACTTCCCACCAGGTCTTCATTATCGCTTGTTTACCTACCAGACATTATTTCCAATAAAACAGGTATTGTTGTTTCCTTCTCAACTAAATAGCTTCTTCCTCTGTCTTTTTTTTTCTTCCAGGGAGCAGTGACCTCTGGATAGCTGGGGCTTGCATTTTTGTCATCTCCTTTGGAAAAAGAAAGCAGAAGCTCCTCTGCAGCTGGTATGGCTGAGAGGGGCCTGGTTAGCATCCATGATGCAAGGTGTCCAATTGCTCTGGTACTCAGTACCTGCCATCCATTACTACCATGATTCAGGTCGAAAGATCAGTCTGGCGAGGACTCTGCCAGCTCTCTTGTTATCCTGACCTCCCAGCCACTGCCACTGAGGGAGCTGTCATGGGACTGCTGGGAAAGAGAAGTGTTGTGGATGAGATGGTACCCCTCCCCCCCCCCCCCCCATTGCCCTTGCTGAGCTAGATGGAACCGGTCAGGCAGTCCCACGCCGGTCACCTCATTTGCAGGAAAATGGGTCTGTGGTGAGCCTTCCATTGAAACTGAGACCATACCAAGTTATGGTTATTGTCTTGTTGAATCTGGTTACTTTCACTAGAGGGAGGAGTGGCCTAGTGTTTGGGGCAAGTTGCCTCAGGCTGGAGAGCAGCAACCTTGGGCTGGAGGGAGTGGGGTTTCTAGTCCCCCAAGCGCTCCTTGTTGCCTTGGGCAAGCCACTTAACCTTCCATTGCCTCAGATACAAGATGTAGATTGTGAGCCCTTCGGGGACAAGTGAAATCTACACTGTACCTGAATGTATACTGCTTTGACCCTAAATAAATGAAGTTGAGTGCCCGGGCGAGTCAGAGCGGTGTACTGTAGAGGCCCCTGCTGCAAGGTGGCCTACTTTCAGTGATGCTACTCAAAGGCCTGTCTAAGCACTGCTGTCACTGCCTTACTCCATGACAATATTTCCCCTGCAGCACGCCATTCCTGTGGTTGTTGGAGGAACTTACTTGATGCTTGCTAGGGAAGCAGCCAAGGTGAGGGAAACAGGAGTGGGGACCTGGAGTAGGTAGTTCAGTGTGGCTGGCTGGTCCCTTTTTGTTTTTTTGAGGCATGAAGGGTTAAGTGACGTACCCAAGGCCACAAGGTGTGGTCTCTTGTTATCTTGCCACTCCTCTAACCACTGGGGTTCTCCACCGCCAGTGTGAATTCAGTCCTTCGAGTCAGCGATATGGTTTCAGTTCTTCCTGCACTTACAGTTGTTGCTGCTGGCGGGTTTTTTTTTGTTTTTTTTAAACCAAAGGGACTACCGAGGTGGTTCCTAGGAGAGTTTTCACTGCTAGGTACCTGCTGAAGGTGCAAGGTGGACTGGGCTGGAACACGGGTGCGAGTTTGAGAATGTGACTGTATCTATGAAGGGACTGAGGAGCCCGTGCAAATTGATGAAGGACCCAGCTATGGAGAAGGCTAACCCAGGCTAATTCATTGCTAGGAGGCAGAGTCCAGGGGGAAGGAATGGATTATTCCACTTTCCCATGGGGCAGCTGTGGTTAGTGGAAGGGAAGGGTCAGGCAAAGCCCTCAACTCTCATCTTGAGTGTGCGGGTCCCCAATGTTGCCCTTACCATGCAGGAGCTGCATTGCTTAGGACTGGTGAGGACTTAGTAGAAGCTGTGATGGGGAATCCTTGCCGGATTCTAGTTCATCCATTCATACAGGTATTATTTTGGTTGTCTCCCTTGAGACAGAGGCATTCTGAGCATATCAGGAACCTGTAGATTTTAACACACAAGAATGAGATCATGGCAGGGTTTGGGTGACTTAGTTGTTGCTCCTGAAGGATTCCTCCCTTCAAATCCCAGAAAAACTGAAGTTTTAAGTGAGGTGGGATTCAGGAATCCCCATACTCTGTGATTTGCTGGAAGAAGCATGCAGACCCTTGAATGATCAGGTCAATGATGCAGATGATTGCAGAATTAGACTGCAGAAATGTGGCTGCTGGTAGAGGAGGGGAAATAGGAATCTCCTCGGTGCCTGACAGCAGAGATGCACGCAAAGAGTACTCCCTAAGAACATGAGTGGCCACAGGGAGGTCCCTTTGACTTGGAGTCTATGGCATGGCTGTAGTGATGACATACAGTGACCTGAGCCCTGGAGAAGGGTAGCCTCCCACAGAAAACCCATAGACATTTGCCATATACCAGAAGAGAGAAGGTGATGGTCAAGGGACTCTAGGCTGACTGCCCTTCTCCTGTGCCAGTGTAGAAGGTATGGCCGGCTGAGATGCAGAAAAGCACCACCCTGCCCTTCTGGTGAGTTCTGCCTAAACACAAGTACTGACATGTCAGGAGGCACAAGAGCTCTTCCCAGCAGCACATGTATGGATCTTGCCTGCATGGAGGCTGCCAAGGTCCACTGCCTGACCCTGTAGTGAGAGGCAGAGGAAGAGCTGGCAGTGAGATTTTTTATATTTTTTTTTCCGAAAACACTCCGCTGAGCCTCAAACTACTGCCCAATCTGACGTGGGTCTTCCCTTTCCCCTTCTGGCTAGCTATCTGGAGGGCTACGGGGGTGTCATGTTGCTTCCAGGGACCGGGGGCAGCAGTATTGCCGCAACTTCCCCAGGAGAATCAAGTATAGGCATATCATGCACTGTACTGGAAAAGCGTCACCCCAACTCCACCGAAGGCCCCTGCTCACATCAGACATTAAGTTTTAAGCTAGTTTCTGACTACTGCCCTGTAAAGACCTCCATCAAATTCCATATGGACAGCCTGGGGACAGCAAGTCATCAGCAAAGGCCACAATTTTAAATTCACTTTACCCACCATTAGCCCCCAATAACTTTGTGCCCTCTCCCTGAAAAGCAATGGGTCCAACGTCAAGAGAAACAGGTGAGAAAGTGGGCACCGCTGCCACGTCCCTCACCATAGATAGAAAAAATCAGACAGTTTCATTCACTATTACCACCGCCTGAAGGGCCAAGTAAAGCAATCTTACTTGGCAGCTAAATCCGACACCCAGCCTATACGTTTCCAATGCCACAAACATACAGTCAAATGCAATGTCAAATGCTTTCTCCACTCATAAAAACTGATAAGCAGAGGAGGCGCCTAAGTCAGGCCACCCATTCCAACGAACCCACTATTTTCTGCATATTTTGAGTTATGTATCTACCCTGCACAAAGCCTATTTAGTCATCCTGTATTAAGTCGAGAAAAACCTGTCTTCCTATCCACCATAACTTTAGCTATCATTTTAAGATCAAAATTTAATAATGAAATTAGACAGCATGATTCTGGCTTGCAGAGACCCAGCTTGAGAAGCATGGAGATGAAACAGTTGGTCTCATAAGGAATGCATCTTTCTCCATTAAGTTAAAGATCTACGCTAATGGGAGACACACCTTTTCCTGTTGGATTTTGTAAAATATGGCTCCTAAGCCATCTGAACCTGGCACCTTACAAAGTTTAGCTTTGTTAATAACTCTACATCTTCAGTCATAATCAGTCTACTAAGCCACTCCAGTTGGAGGGTCACTTAGGGCATCTCCATGCTCTCCAGATACTGCCATATTGCACCTCTGTCTGTGCTGCTGCATATAAATTCTCATAGAAGTCTCTAAAGAGACACCTAATCTCCACTGCCTTGTTACATAATCTCCCATGTCGAACTTTCAAAGTCACCACATAGCATGGTCCTTGCCACCCCCATCCCTGGAATAAATGAAACATTCCCACAAAGGGGTAGATTAGCCTAGATCACTATCTTTTTTTTTTTTTTTTTTTTTAAATTCTCTCCCAGTTAACTACCCTCAGGCCTTCTTTGGGCCTTAAGTCAGTGTGCGTAATCCCTCCTGATAATTTGGTGCAGCACTTGCTTCAAAAGTTATCTTGCTCGACACGGCCTGCCTTCGATACCGGCCTTTAGCCTCCCTCCCCACCCCTGCCCCCATCACCAGATTAGCACATACCTGAACCAGCTTTACCCCTGTCATTGAAAACTCTGCATAAACGCTTAGTAATATTTAAAAAATCTACCTGTAGTCTTGACCCGAACCCACCCGGCTGACTGTCTGAGAGTGCCCTGGAACTAATCCCAATTATCAACACTATTAATACTAGTTTTATTTCTGCCTCATTTGCATAAACTTGGAAGGAAGCAATAATCCATCATATTCTAAAAGGGCCTAAACTGGACCCATCAGATCCAGCGAACTATTGTCCAATTTCAAGTCTTCCCTTCTTATCTAAACTAACAGAATGTTTTATCTTGTCTCAAATAGATGATCATGTACACCCTTGCCAATCTGATTTCCGATGGTATCATAGTACTGAGACAATTATTGTTGCAGTTCTTAGTGAAGCTCACTCCGTATTAGATCAAGACCAGATCACTCTAGCTATCTCATTAGATCTTACTGCAGCCTTTGATCTAGTAGATCAAAACATCCATATTTGGAATCCCGTCAGATGATTCTTCAGATCTTCTATCAGCTGGTAAATAATAAGCCTTCACAATAGGTGGTATTAATTCCGCTGAAACGGCCAAATTCTGTCCCAAGTACTGCTTGAATAACTCTATAGGAGCAACTCCTTTTATCTTAAAAAAATTCAATACATGCACATTAGTAGCTTGGGTTGAATTTTCCAAAGCTTCCACCTTAGCTCGAAGCAATACATTGTCTTTAATCAATGCTGCGCTAGTATCCACAGCAGAGTTCAACATCCTTTCATTTTCTTCAACTTTACCCTGAATAGCATCAGTTATAGTCATATATTTGTCCAATTGCATATTAACCGCACCAACCTGAGCAGAGATTCCTGTAGCCTGTCTTGCAACCGCTTCCGAGAGAGCAGAGATGACTTCCCAAATGTTCTCAAACGTTATGTGTTTTGGATGTGACAAGGAAAACAGTTCAATTACAGCCACTGGGGTAGCCACTAATAAACCATGCACTCCATTCTCCCCTCTGGGTGGGGTTGTGGCTACCTCAAACACCCCGTTTACTGAAGAAACCAAAGACACTGAGAAATCTGCTCCACTGCTCACCACCAGCACTCCCCTGCAGGCACAACCTGGGCGCCGACATCCGACCCCTCAGGAACACCAATTGGCAGTGCAGAAACAGAAGTAGCAAAGGTTGGAGTCGGGGACCGTGCATCGGGAGACAGTCACTTCCAGGTCAGGCAGGAGAGCAGAAACCTTTGGTGGCTCCTCTGCAATGCCCCAGCGAATCTCCCATCTTTCAGCATCAGAAAGTAGAATATACCGATCCATAGGACCAGACACAGGCGGCAGGGACTCTGCGGGGTAAGCCCTTTTCTTCCCCTTTCTCTTAGGCATAGCACTCACCGGAGCAACATCTCACACAGCCATTAGAATAAACCACCTTGCAGCTTAATTTAACAATCCACAGCTATGTGGATAACAGGTACACCTTTGGTACCCTCACTAGCCCCATCTTTGGCTAATACCCCTTTGTCCCTTGTTCCTTCCCTCAAATACTCAGGGATGCTCTTTGATAATGAGCTTTCATTCTCAACTCAAATCAGTAAATTAGCCCAATCTGCCTTTGCGGCACTTCAGTGGTTCTGTGCTATACATCGCATGCTTGATTCCATGGCACAAACCTTTGTTATTCTACTGTAAATACAGTCATTACTCGACATGACTATTGTAACATCGCATATGCTGGGTTACCTTCTTCTTCTCAATTGAAGAGACTCCAATCTATTCAGAATACAGCTATCCATCTACTTGCCCAGGCTAGGAAACATGACCACATAACCCCGTTGCTTATCCACCACCACTGGCTCCCTATTTCTCTGTGGACAAGCAGGAAGTAAGTCCACACATATGGGAGATGTCCTCAATGGAGCCCCGTGCGGAAACCCTCACCAGTTTCTATTGGAAACGTTTGGGAGGTTCCATTTGTTAGGAACTGGGGAACATTCTGGGGAAAGGAGGGGCTCTTCCAAAGGATGAACCGGGATGGAACCAGGCTGCTGGCATTAACTTTTAAAAAGGAGATAGAACAGCTTTTAAACTAGATAATAGGGGAGAGCTGACAGTCGCCCAAGAGCACATGGTTCGGAACAATGTATCCTTGAAGGATACTACCAAAAGAATGAAGTTAGGGCATATCAGCAGAGAGGTTGCAATAAAGACAAAAGTAGCCCAAATGGCCTTGAGTATGGAGCAGACAGAGCTTAAAGATTCCAAATTACCCCTGTCTACTGATAGCCAGATTAATATGAATAAAATACAGTCTCTAAAATGCTTTTATGCAAATGCTAGAAGTCTAAAAAATAAGATGGGAGAGTTAGAATATATAGCACTAAATGAGAGGTTAGATATGATTGGTATCTCAGAGACATGGTGGAAGGAGGACAACCAGTGGGACACTGCGATACCTGGGTACAAACTATATTGCAATGATAGAACTGATCAAATTGGTGGAGGGATTGCGCTGTATGTTAGAGAGGGTATTGAGTCACAAAGGATTAAAGTTTTGCAGGAAACAAAATTTGCTGTAGAATCTCTATGGATTGAATTCCAATGTAAAAAGGGGAAGGCAATGGCAGTGGGGGTGTACTATCGACCACCTGGCCAGAATGATCAAATGGATGATGAAATGCTCAAAGAAATCAGGGAAGCTAACAAAAGTTACAGCACAGTAATAATAGTGGGTGATTTCAATTACCCTGGTATTGACTGGGTCAGTGTCATGGCAGGACATGCTAGGGAGATAAAGTTTCTAGATGAAATAAATGACTGTTTCTTGGTGCAGCTGGTTCATGAACCGACCAGAGGGGAAGTCCAACAAGGGACCACTATACCACATAAACAAATAAGTCCCAGTCTAGACATGATAAGAAAAAATTCTTTATTATAAAACCTTAACCGGGTGTACAACAACCACCTGAGCAAGGGGCAGCACCATTAACAATGCCCAATTACCCAACACAGGCCGTGTTTTGGCTATGCCTTCTTCAGGGCATCTTTAGGCATACTAAAAACATAAATAACAATAAAATAAATTAAAAATATGCATATAAATACATTTTACACATAAATATAAAAAATACTAATATTAAAAACTAATATCCAAAAACATACAGTAAAAACTATTCCATGCATATAAATAAACTTTACACATAAATATAAAAATAATCATATTAAAAATATAACAAAAAACTCTTCCATAAACAAATGTCCCAGAGATAAAATATGCTAGAATAAAACGAAACCTAAACGATAAATAAATAACAAAATACATCATTTAAATATGTACACATAAAAGATGGACAGTAAACAATTATAATGTGAAAAGGTATAATATAAGAACCAGGGATGTGAACTATAACACAAAATATGATAAATTATTATAAATTACAAACCAAATCTGTAGCTTGCCTTTATGTTAGCCCCTTCTATATTGGCTTGTAAAAACTAAAAAGATGAAAGAAGATAAATTGTCACAAGTCATAGAAAACCACTTCTTCTTTCTTAACAATTGCTACCTCTGTATAAACGAAACAGGAGTGATAATCACATGAAATTGTATAATAGTATGTAACTTCTAAAACTATCATGATGTTTATGATGAGCTATTGTTTCCATACCCTTTAGAAGCTTAGGTAATAATGTAACATGACCGTGAGTTGTGCCACAGTAAAAGAACTTTGTTTTGCACATGAGACTATTGTAAAATTCAAAGATTGCTAAGTAGTGCTGGAAAATTGAGAAAAAAAGGGGCTATGCAATATATAAAATAAACTGATTTGCACCACTAGAGTTCTCCTTCCCTCAAAATTACTTACATAACATAAAGGCAAAAGTTACCTTCTTTGCAGAGCGTTTCGCCAAAGCTTTGCTGTAAGGAGAATGCCCGCACCTGCGCTGTACTAATACTGCTTTGCTTTGTGGGAAAATCAAGACCACCTGATCCGCTTGCTTGGACTCACCACTGACATAATCAGACCCCAGAGCTACCTCAAATCACATGCTAATATCATAAAGCCTTCTGTGAATGTAGCTGCTTGTTAAAATGAATGAATGAAAGAAAAGTTCAACCACTGGCCCTGCATGAAACCATCTACCCAATCCACTACTGTGACCAAATATTAATGAATGTCTCTCTCACCAAAAACCATCCTCATGTTATATATAAATGAATCGCCAACCATACATTGTACATAAAAGTATGCACACCACACCTCTATGGTATTAGGCTAAACCAAAAGGAGAAAAGACACGTTCAGTCATTAATCCCTTATAACAACATTAAACCTATGTGATAGTACAAAGAACTATTAATAGATGCCTATCTTGGTAAAGACACCCCTTTTTAAAAAAAAAAAATGAGTCACCGGCTCTATGAAAAACAAAGACACTTTATATACCATGGGCTAAAATAATAATAAAAATATAAAGAAATAAACATAAGAACATAAGATATGCCATACTGGGTCAGACCAAGGTCCATCAAGCCCAGCATCCTGTTTCCAACAGTGGCCAATCTAGGTCATAAAATACCTAGCAGTTTCCCCAAAAGACACAGCTTCCACAATACTTGTATTGGGTCAAGCATTGATATCCTGGGTCCCTTTTTAATAATGGTTTATGGACCTTTCCTCCAGGAACTTGTCCAAACCTTTTTTAAACCCAGCTACACTAACAGCCTTTATTACATCCTTTGGTAACAAATTCCAGAGTTTGATTACATGTTGAGTGAAAAAATATTTTCTCTTATTTGTCTTAAATAGGTTATGCTGTAGCTTCATTGCATTAATAATAAACCCAAACACCGCACATGTATCTTATTGGTAAAAATCATAAAAAATATATTATAAAAAATTAAACTCTGGGACGTCTAAACCATAACACTATAATAAGAACAAAAGCACAGAATAAAACTAATTATGGCTCAAGAGATCTAAAAAGAAGACAATAATAAATAAATAATCATAATAAATTGTTAATATAATCACATGAACCAATATTATGTGATAAAAACAGATTAAAACACAAAATTTAAAATAAACATTGTATAACCTGAAACCTAGTTAGAGAGGGAGGGAAGGAGGGGGATGGGGGAGGAGTGGGGGAAAGGGAAGAGGGGTGGAAGGGAAGAGAGGGAGGAGAGAGGGGGGAAGGGGAAGAGAGGGAGGGGAGGGGAGGGGGAGGGAAAAGAGAGGGTATACATCCAAGGGTGTTGAAAGAACTGATATATGAGATTGCAAATCTGCTATTAGTAATCTGTGAACTATCATTAAAGTCATCTGTAATACCTGAAGATTGGAGGATGGCCAATCTAATGCCAATTTTTAAAAAGGGTTCCAGGGGTGATCCGAGAAACTACAGATCGGTAAGCCTGACGTCAGTACCAGGAAAAATGGTAGAAACCATAATAAAGAACAAAATTACTGAACATGTAGATAGTTATGGCTTAATGGGAGACAGCCAACATGGCTTTAGACAAGGAAGATCTTGTCTTACTAATCTGTTATGTTTTTTTGAAGGTGTATTTTGCCTGCTGATCTACCACTATGTTGTCTGTTCAAATTAATGATTTCACTTTGGTGGAACCTCAAGGGTTTCTAACCTCTAGGGAGAAGAGATTTTTGTTTGAATCAGCTCTCTTGGTGCCAATGATTTATTTTTTGCCTAACGTGCATAAGGATGCGGTACATCCTCCTGGCCGCTCTATCGTCTGTACCCAGGGTTTGATCTTGAAGCCCCTATCTCGGTTTTTGGATGTCTTTCTACACCATATATTTTATGTTATTCCCTCTTATAGTCAAGACACAGCACATTTTTTATGCTTTCTGCAGGCTTTTACATCATAAGAACATAAGACATGCCATACTGGGTCAGACCAAGGTCCATCAAGCCCAGTATCCTGTTTCCAACAGTGGCCAATCTAGGTCATACGTACCTAGCAGTTTCCCCAAAAGACACAGGTTCCACAATGCTTGTGTTGGGTCAAGCATTGATATCCTGGGTCCCTTTTTAATAATGCTTTATGGACCTTTCCTCCAGGAACTTGTCCAAACCTTTTTTAAACCCAGCTACACTAACAGCTCTTACTACATCCTCCGGTAACAAATTCCAGAGTTTGATTACACGTTGAGTGAAAAAATATTTTCTATTATTTGTCTTAAATAGTTTACCCTGTAGCTTCATTACATGTCCCCTAGTCTTTCTATATTCTGATAGCGTAAACAAGTGATCTACCTTTACCCGTTCCACTCCATTCATTAATTTATAGACCTCTATCATATCTTCCCTCAGCCGTCTCTTTTCCAGGTTGAAGAGCCCTAACCTTTGTAGCCTCTCTTCATAGGAGTAGCCTTCCATCCCCTTTACCATTTTGGTGGCTCTTCTCTGTACTTTTTCTAATAACGCTATATCCTTTTTAAGATACGGCGACCAGAATTGCACACAATATTCAAGGTGCGGTCACACCATGGAATGATACAGAAGCATTATAATATCCTTTGTTTTATTTTCCATTCCTTTCCTTATGATACCTAGCATTCTACGTATTTGCTTTCTTGGCCGCTGCTGCACACTGGGCGGAGGGTTTTAACATGTTATCCACGATGACTCCTAAATCTTTTTCCTGGATGGTGGTTCCCAATGTGGAACCTTGTATCGTGTAACCATAGTGTGGGTTGTTCTTTCCTAGGTGCATAACTTTGCACTTGTCCACATTAAATTTCATCTGCCATTTGGATGCCCAGTCTTCCAATTTATCCAGATCCTCCTGCAGTTTTCCACAGTCCTCTTGGGTTTTAACAACTTTAAACAGTTTTGTGTCATCTGCAAATTTGATAACCTCACTAGTTATTCCCTTTTCCAGGTCATTTCTGAATATGTCAAAAAGCAGCGGACCCAGTACAGATCCCTGGGGTACTCCACTATTCAACTTTTTCCATTGGGAAAATTGGCCATTTAGCCCTACCCTCTGCTTTCTATCTTTTAACCAGTTCCCGATCCACAATAGTACACTGCCTCCTATCCCATGACCTTTTAGTTTTGCCAAAAGTCTCTGATGAGGGACCTTGTCGAAGGCTTTCTGAAAGTCTAGATACACTATATCAACCGACTCACCTTTGTCTACCTGTTTATTCACACCTTCAAAAAAACATATCAGATTAGTAAGACAAGATTTTCCTTGTCTAAAGCCATGTTGGCTGTCTCCTATTAGGCCATGACTATCTACATGCTGTTTAATTTTGTTCTTTATGATGGTTTCTACCATTTTCCCCGGTACAGATGTCAGGCTCCCTGTCTGTAATTTCCTGGATCACCCCTGGAACCCTTTCTAAAAATTGGCGTTACATTGGCGATCCTCCAATCTTCAGGTATTACAGATGATTGTAATGAAAGTTCACAGATTACTAATAGCAGATCTGCAATCTCATATTTCAGTTCTTTCAACACTCTTGGATGTATACCATCCGGTCCAGGTGATTTGCTACTATTCAGTTTATCAAATAGTTGTAATACATCTTCCCGGTGTAGCGATATTTCTCTCAATTCCTCTGCAGTATCACCTTTAAATACCACTTCAGTCTTGGGTAACATCCCTACATCTTCCTCAGTAAAGACTGAAGCAAAGAATTCATTCAGTCTCTCCGCTGTAGCCTTGTCTCCTTTTACTGCCCCTTTTACCCCTCTATCATCTAATGGTCCAAGTGACTCTCTCACAGGCCTTTTGCTATGAATGTACTTGAAAAACTCTTTATTTCGTGTTTTTGCTTCCGTAGCAAGTTCCTTCTGAAATTCTCGTTTTGCCTGCCTTATCAATGCTTTGCATTTAACTTGCCAGTGCTTGTGCTGTTTCCAGTTTTCGTCATTTGGCTCTTTTTTCCATTTCCTGAAAGATGCTTTTTTGGCAGCAACAGCCTCTCTGACCTCACCTTTAAACCATGCTGGCAGTTTTTTGAACTTTCTTCCACTTTTCTTAATGCGTGGAATACAGCTGGTCTGGGCTTCCAGGATAGTATTTTTAAACAACACCCAAGCTTGATGTAAGTCTTTAACCTTTGCAACCGCTCCTTTTAGTTTTTTCTTAACTATATTCCTCATTTTATCATAGTCTCCCTTTAGAAAGTTAAAAGGTAGTACTGTAGATTTCTTTACTATCCCTCCTCCACTAATTAAATCAAACACGATCATGCTATGATCACTATTGCCACGTGGTCCCAACACCCTTATTTCTTGCACCAGATCTGTTCCACTAAGGACTAGGTCCAGTATGGCTTCCCCTCTGGTCAGTTCATGAACCAGCTGCTCCAGGAAGCAGTCATTTATTTCATCTAGAAACTTTATCTCCCTAGCATGTCCTGCCGTGACACTGACCGAATCGATACCGGGGTAATTGAAATCACCCATTATTACTACTCTGCTGTAACTTTTGTTAGCTTCCTTGATCTCTTTAAGCATTTCATCATCCATTTGTTCATTCTGGCCAGGCGGTCGATAGTACACCCCCACTGCCATCACCTTCCCCTACATACATGGAATTTCAATCCATAGAGATTCTACAGCAAATTTTGTTTCCTGCAAAACTTTAATCCTTTCTGACTCAATGCCCTCTCTAACATAGAGTGCAACCCCTCCTCCAATTTGATCAGTTCTATCATTACAATATAGTTTGTATCCAGGTATCAGTGTCCCACTGGTTATCCTCCTTCCACCATGTCTCTGAGATTGCAATCATATCTAACCTCTCATTTAGTGCTATATATTCTAACTCACCCATCTTATTGTTTAGACTTCTAGCATTTGCATACAAGCATTTCAGAGACTGCATTTTATTAATATTAATCTGGCTATCGGTAGGCATGGGTAATTTGGAATCTTTACGCTCTGTCTGCACCATACTCAAGGGCATTTGGGCTACTTTACTCTTTTTTGGAACCTCACTGCTTTCGGTAGTATCCTTCAAGGATACCTTCTTCTGAACCATGCGCTCTTGGGTGACTGTCGGCTTTCCCCTATTTTCTAGTTTAAAAGCTTCTCTATCTCCTTTTTAAAGGTTAATGCCTGCAGTCTGGTTCCATCCTGGTTAAGGTGAAGCCCATCCCTTCAGAAGAGCCCCTCCTTTCCCCAGAATGTTCCTAACAAATCCAAAACCCTCATCCTTGCACCATTGTCTCATCCACGCATTGAGACTCCGGAGCTCTGCCTGCCTTTTGGGTCCTGCATGTGGAACAGGAAGCATTTTGGAGAATGCTACTCTGGAAGTTCTGAATTTCAACTTCCTACCTAAAAGCTTAAATTTAGTCTCCAGAACTTCCCTACCACATTTTTCTATGTCATTGGTACCGACATGTACCAAGACATCAGACTCCTCCTCAGCACTATCTAAGATCCTATCTAGGCAGTGCATGAGGTCCGCTACCTTCGCACCAGGCAGGCATGTTACCAGGCGATCCTCATGTCCACCAGCCACCCAGCTATCTACATGCCTAATGATCGAATCACCAACTATAACAGCTGTCCTAACCCTCCCCTCATGGGGACATGGCCCTGGAGAAACATCCTCGGTGCGAGAGGGTTTTACATCACCTGGAGGACAGGTCCTAGTTAAAGGATCACGTCCTGCCACACCAGGGTGATGCTCTCCTGTCACGTGACCTCTCTCCTCCATGGCAACAGGGATGCTGCCAGACTGGAGGTGGGACTTCAGGACTATATCCCTGTAGGTCTCATCCATGTACTTCTTTGTCTTTCTTATGTCTTCCAGGTCTGCTACTCTAGCCTCTAGAGAACGGACTTGTTCCCTGAGAGCAAAGAGCTCCTTGCACTTAGTGCATACGTAAGACCTCTCACCAACTGGGAGAAAATCATACATGTGACACTCAATGCAAAAGACTAGAAAGACCCCATCTCGCTGCTGGACTGTTGTCTGCATCTTAGTTTGAAGGTTGTGTTTAGGCCTTAAAATTCTGTATTCACTAAGAGTTGATGTAGGTGCTTATACTAATAAAAGTGTATCTAATACCTCTAATATACCCTGTTCACCTGAAGCTTAATTAATCTCGGGTCCTCAATGTATGACTGATTTGGATAAAGAGCTGCACCTGAGAGCAGCCCCTTTCCTCTAAGATGTGAAAATACCTATAAAGCTACAATTATCCCAGGGGCCGGGTGGGTGTTTGGGAGGGAAATAAGACCTATTAAAAGAAGAGGGCTTTTACAAGGTACCCTGTCCTGTACCCTCAGCAGGGGGGGGGGAGGAGGGTAGTCCCTCAGGTAGGCTAGAGCAGGAAAAAAAGTTTAAAACGCAGCAGGTTCTGGGGACAGAGCAGGGAGAGATATTTAATTTAGAGTAACAGTTAACCTGGCTACCACACAAAAGCTAGTTAGTTGAGAGAGGCAAGGTAAGTAATACAGCTGAGAAGCTGAAGTGCAAACTAAAGGGAACAGGGGGGTGAAGTAGCACACCAATTAGACAACAATAAATAAATAAATAATCAAATAGACAGCTAGAACTCACAGCAAAGTTGTCACAGGAGTTAAATATCCACCTCTCCAGCAGAGCACTGTGAGGGCACTGCTCTTCCCAAAGCAGAGAGAGGCTGGCGGTATCTTATTTGGTATCTATGGCTATCACTAGCCTTTACACTAACATTCCTTAACACTAGAAGCCCCAAAGTGTGTCAACTGATGCAAATGTATCTTCGAAGTTGTATACCAGCGCCACTGCTAGAACCATGTCAGTCATGTTCCATGACTTTGTTAGCAAGGTCAATATGTTCAAATATGTGCATCGAAAATTAATGACAGATGCACCACCTAGCGGGAAAATGAATTTATACCTAGAAGTCCCAAAGTACGTCAGTTGACGCACTCAATTGTCTTGGATGCGTCAATTGACATACTTTGGGGCTTCTAGGTATAAATTCATTTTCCCACTAGGTGGCACATTTCAATCACTGTTTACAGTTTTACTCCGACATTACAAACAATAAACACATGATGATGTAATGTAATGATGTCACATACTGCACGTATTTAACAAATAAGTAACTTCACATTAATTCACATCTGCATTTCATGCTAAACTCAGTCGTGATAATGCGTCAGTTGACGCACTTTGGGGTTTCTAGGTAAAATTCCTTTTGGGGCTTCTAGTGTTAAACAAGGGCTTTGGATGTCATTCTGCAGATTTATCTCAGAGTCCGTTGGCGGCTCAAATTCCATCTGATTTTTTTTTTGTAAACTAGCCATGTTGATACTGTATAAGAACTACTTCTGGTATGAGGGTACCTTCTACCAGCAAGATCATGGGGAGGCCACTGTGGCCCCTTCAGTGGCATCTCTATGTAGCAGATTTTGAGGATCGGTATTTATCTGCCTTTCAGTATGTTTCTAATGTCTGCTTATGGAAAAGATACCTAGATGATATCTTTGTCCTTTGGTCTGGTTCAGAGAGTGATTTACTATCGTTTCACTCCTGGTTAAATATGTTGGATGCAAATTTGAAGTTTACGTTATGTTATCATGCAGTGCAGGTTGATTTTTTGGACGTGCGAGTGACTAAAACTGTGACTGCTTTTTCAACATCCATCTTTCGTAAGCCTATTGATTGCAATACATATCTGCAATTTCATAGTTTTCATCCTTCCGCCTGAAGTCAAGTTTACCTATCAGCCAATTTTTGTGGGCTCGACATATCTGCTCTACTGATCAACAGTTTAAGGATGAATCCAGAGTACTTAAATCACAATTTCTTTCTAGAGGGTATCCCGTTTCAACAATAAAGCAGGCTTACTGTAAAGCCAAATATGCACAAAGAATTGTTACTGCAATATACGCAACTTCATCCTGATGATACAACTATATGCTTTTGCCTTATATTACGGGATCCCATAAAGAGATTGGGTTGATGTGTAAGCACTGGAGTGCGTTGAGTGTACACCCTGATTTGATGGTTTTTCCTCACATTGCATTTAAGCAGGGCAAGAATCTTGGCGAACTGGTTACTAAATTTGTGTCATCATCATCTGGAGAGTAAGATTGTTCTGCTGGATATTCCTCTGTGGCCAATCCAGTTGGTATCAATACTCCCTTGATGGCTTGACCTGGACTCATTCTAATGGTAAATTGTATGCCTCTCAATATATTACTACCTGTGAATCTGATTGGGTGATATACATGGTGATCTGCCCTTGCTCCGTGGTTTACATTGGCCATTCTAAAAGGAAAATAAGGGTGCATTTGAATGAGCATAAGAGCCATATAAACACCTGCTCAATGACAGCTCCATTGGTTGCTCATTGGCTTCAGGCTTCTCACCTGTTGTCTGATTGGCAGTGGCAAGTCCTTTATACCATTGACTTGGACGACTGGCTCATTCGAGCCCATTCCCTCTCAGAAGTGTCTCAGATGTGTTCTGAGTAATGTCCTTTTTGGAATACCTCGGCTGGGTGATCAATCAGGAAAAGAGTCAGCTGTTGCTTTCCCAGTCGGAGTTTCTGGGAACACATTTCGACACTAGAGTGGACAGAATTTTTCTGCCAGGGGAGAAAGCTAAAAGACTGTTGGATTGCCTGGCACTGCTCTATGTGCAGCAAACCCCTACAGTCTGGGATTATCTTCAGCTCCTCAGAATGATGACGGTAACCATAGCAATGGTACCATGGACATGTGCTCACATGCAACCACTCCAGCAGTCCTTGTTGACTCAATGGTCCCCCCCTCATCTGAGGAAGGGCATACCGCTGGATAATTGCTTCTGGATCCTGCTGGTGACAGATGCCAGTACTTCGTGCTGGGCAGCCCATTGCCAAGACCGCACAGCCCAAGGCAGTTGGAACAGCAGGGAAGTGATGTGGTCCATCAACTGCCTCAAGGCGAGGGCTGTCAGGTTGACTCTTCTGTATTTCCGTCTCCTGGTCATGGGCAGGATGGTTTGAGTGTTTTCAGACAATGCCACGGTTGTGACTTATGCCAGTCGGCAAGGTAGTACAAGATGTGCCAGAATGGCACTGGAGATGGATCTCCTGCTGGCTTCGGTGGAGAAAAATCTCCTAGCCTTGTTGACCCAGCACACTGCCAGGATGGACATTGTAGACACAGACTTCCTCAGCTGCCACTCTCTGAATCCTGGAGAGTAGGAGTTGAGTCAGGATGCATTTCAATTGATTCTGCGCCATTGGGGTCGCCTCAAAATAGATCTAATGGCAACCTGCTCTATTACAAAGGTTTACTGCTTTTTCAATTGGCACACAGAGACAGGATCCAAGGGTGTCGAT
The DNA here is from genome assembly GCA_033557465.1 of Ichthyophis bannanicus. NCBI lineage: Eukaryota > Metazoa > Chordata > Amphibia > Gymnophiona > Ichthyophiidae > Ichthyophis > Ichthyophis bannanicus. Next base: position 651,212,315 of record CM066033.1, on the reverse strand, counting down.
GTCCTGACCCAGCTTTGGCCAAGGCAGCAGCAGCTGCTGTATGTGTTTCCTCTGTAGCCCCTGGTGGGCGTGTAATTCAGTGTATAGAGCAACCCCCAGACAGGATTGTTCTGATAGTGCTGGATTGGCCGTGGTGACGTGGCTCAGAGACCTGATGTGACTCCTACAGGTGCCTCCTCTTCAGCTGCCTCCATTTCGAGGGCTATTGTTGCAGGGACCTGTCGTCCTGGAGGACCCGACTCCCTTCTCGCTTATGGAATGAATCTTGAAGGAGACTGCTAGCACATAAGGGCTACTCTCCAGCAGTGATCTCTACTCTGCTTGGTGCCTGGAGGAAGTTACCAAGCTAGCATAAATACAAATATGGTGCCTCTTTGAGTGCTGGTGTGGTGCACAGCAGTTGGCTCCTGACGGGGGGGGGGGCTCTATTATGCAGCAGAGTGAGGCGGTGGCCTCAGGTGGCAACTTTTTGGGGACGGCAAAAATCGTCCCAAAAAAGACCGCCTCACTTGGCCTTCAAAAAAAAAACCAGAAACAAAAAAACCCGATCAGAGGAGCTGCTGCCACCACAGCAGCAGCAGAATCAAGTGCTCCATAGCCCCCCGCCTACCTGGCAGAGCCCTGCCTTGTATTTCCTAAAAGCCGGCTCAGCTTTTCAGAGCCGCGAAGGGAGAGTTCCTGATCGTGTAACCAGTCTAGTCCCAGAACTCTGGGTTCCCTATCTCATTCAGCAGCTTGGAGACTGAGAAACTCCTCCTTTTTGTGACGTCACTGGTATATCCTCCCGGGATCCACCTCCTGTCACCAGTTACCTCAGTCTCCAAGCAGCTGGATGGATGGGAGCCCGGGCTCACTGGAGAGACAATTGAGATTAGCCTTAGGTTAAATGGAAGTAGTTGCCAAAAGAATTTAATTCAGTTATATCAGGGGGGGGGGCAACGGTTTGGACTCAAGGGTACTGTGTCTAAGTTTGACTGCAGGCCTCCTCTCTTGTCATTTAGTTCAACCCCCCCCCCCTCTCCTTCCGTCTCACCCATTGTTAGCTACGGGGAGCCAGCACAACACCTAGCTGGAAAGGAGTTCCTTTAGTGGATTAGCCGCAGGATAACGTGGGGGGAACCCAGAGCAGAGCCCAGCCAGCGCCGCACAGAGGTTTGCCTGTTAGCGTGCTTGGCTGGCTCTTCACGATTGCACGAAGCTTGCAAGAGAGTACAGCGGTGCGACGGGGGCAGCTTTCCTCTATTCATCGGACACGCTCCGGGGCCCGTCACCTGTGAAAGCAAGGCGGGTGGCTTGTTCGGCGGACAGCAAAGGTAAGGAGATGTGTTGGAGAGTTTTTTGGGCAAAAGTCTTTTGGCGCGAAAACTTCAGTAGGCCCGGCTGCGTGGCGCCGTCAACGGGGCGTCATTTAAACTTTCAGGGGAGGTTGTGGCCTAGTTGGGAAGCCCCCGTGGGAGTTTTATTTGCTTGTAGGCTTGAAGCTTTCTCAGATAGGCCCCTTACTGTGTTGGTTTGTGTGTGTAAAAAAAAATAAAATAAAATAAAATAAATAAAAATATAAATAAAAAAGAGCTGAGGGAAGAACAGAGACAGGGTTTTTTTTTTTTCCCTGCTCTAGGCCTGCGGTGCATTGCAGTACCGCTGTTTGGCTTGAGGGAGAAACAGCTTAGAACTGCAGGATATGAGCAGAGCTGCCATGCCTTCTAAACCTCAGTGCGTGGTGTGTGGAGCTAGAAAGGGCACAGGTTCTGGGGTATGTAAAGCCTGTCTGAGAGAGGCTTCTCCTACAGAGCATGTCCAGGAAGAGACAGAACAGGTACCTGGGACCGCGGCGGAAGGCTCGCTCTCGCAGGCAGCAGAGATAGCCCAGTTGGAGCCAGTAGCAGGGCCGTCTTCCGCCTCGGACGTTCCTCCCCCTCAGGGGGGTTGCCAAAGGAACTGTCTTCAATATTTTCGCAGGAATTTGTCATACTGCTGCAGCAGACAATATTCGGTAGCGCTCAGCAGCAAATAGGCACCGCGGACGCAGGCGGGGTGAAGAGGCTTGCAACACACCTGCAGACCGGTGAACACCCGTGCGGGCTCAAGAGGCCACGTACCTAGGGGGATGTAGGAGAACATTCCGTGACCTCGGAAGGTCCGCTGTCGGATGATGAGGGCCACAGCATGGACTTAGAGGAAGAGCTAGAGGAAGGGGTGAGCTCTCGGAAAGAGAAGACCAGGCGAGAGTGGTGCGAGTGTTCAGAAGAGAAGAACTGCCAGCGCTCATCGGGGAGACGCTAAAGGTGTTAAATATGCCGGTTCCCGGTGTAACAGAGGATGAGTCATTAGAGGATCCTTTGTTGCAAGTGTTCAGAAAGAATCAAAGAGCTTTTCCGGTGCACAGGGTGTTTCAGGAGATGATTCAGGAGGAGTGGAACGTTCCGGAAGCACCTCTGAAGGGATCCAGGGTAATGGGCCGGCTGTACCCATTCTTGGATCAGGATAAGGAGGTTTTTAAATCACCCAAGGTGGATGCGGCAGTCTCAGTGGTGACCAAGAAGACTACCATACCCGTGGAGGGTAGTGCGGCCCTCAAGGATACTCAGGATAGGAAATTGGATGTGTTGTTAAGACAGGTTTTTGAGGTAAATGCTCTGTCGCTCCAGGCGGCTATTTGTGGAGCATGGGTGGCTAGAGCCTGCCTTGGCTGGTCGCAGCGAGTGCAAGGAGGGCAGGAGAGTAAAGTGTCAGGAGAGGCGTCCAGGTTAGTCAGGCGCAGCCTACTTGGCAGACATCCATTATGATCTTATGCGTGGTTTGTCTAAGAGCATGGCGTCAGCAGTAGCGGCACGGCGTTATTTGTGGCTGCGCAATTGGGAAGCAGATAGCTCCTCTAAGGCTACACTAAGTAAACTTCCTTTTAAAGGGCGTCTGTTGTTTGGGGACGATTTAGAGAAACTGGTTAAAGACTTAGGGGAGTCTAAAGGCGGTAAATTACCAGAGGACAAGCCTAGAACAGGCCGAGCGATCCCTGCGGGCAGGGGGCAGCAGCGGGATTTTCGCCGGTTCAGGTTCCAGAGATTCAATTCAGGTTAAAGAGGACGTTTCTCCAATAGGAACCAGGGCTTCCGGGGGTTTCGAGGAGCGGGAAGGAGTTTTGGACCATCTTCCTCCTCTACCCTCAATTGCAGAAAGCCACAATGAGATAAGGGGGACCCAGGCTCCCCTGCTTCCCGTGGGGGGCGGTTGCAGGATTTTTATTCTGCCTGGGTCCGGATCATGTCAGATCAGTGGGTACTAGAAGTCATCCGAGAGGGCTACGTGCTGGAGTTTTTGAGGCCAGTGCGGGAAGTCTTCGTGCGGTCCCCCGGCAAGTCAGCCGCCAAGGGCGAAGCCATTCGGGGGACAGTACGAAAGTTGCTAGACCTCAAGGCGATAGTGCCAGTTCCGCCAGACTAATGCGGATATGGTCGATACTCCATTTACTTTATCGTGCCAAAGAAGGACGGAGGCGTTCATCCGATTCTAGATCTCAAAGGAGTGAATCGTTGTCTGTGGGTGTCTCATTTCCACATGGAAACGCTGCAATTGGTTATAGTGGCGGTACAAAGAGGAGAATTTCTTACGCCTCCGACAAATCCAGAGAAGTATCTCCACATCCCGATAAGGCCGGAACATCACAAGTTTCTCAGATTTGCGGTTTCGTGCGGGCATTTTCAGTTCCGAGTGTTGCCCTTTGGACTGGCGATGGCGCCACAAACTTTCACAAGGTCATGGTGGTGGTGGCGGCAGCCTTGAGGAAGGAAGGGATTTTGGTGCATCCTTATTTAGACGATTGATAGATCCGGGCGAAGTCGAAGACTGAGAGCAAGTCGGCCACGGCCCGGGTGGTATCTTTCCTGGAAAGTCTCGGTTGGATAGTGTCAAGCCCCAGCCCGCCGCCTAGGGCTCAGAGGGTTGGGGTTGCCATTAATGGCTCCTTGCAGAAGGTGAGATAAAACCTTTTGCTCCCGCTATGCCTGCTGGGAGTGGTAGTTCTTTTGCCATCTGATAAGGAAATAGTTGTGAGACCAGTGGTAAGGCAAAATGACAATTTATTCCCCAATAAAAAGATTCAGTGCAGATTAAATCAGGATACTCTTCAGGTGTTTGCTCGAGGATATTTACAGAACTTAAACTGATTGAGCTTCACACTCTTTGCTCACAAAACATGCAATGCATATCACATGCAACAGATAGAAAACATAACAGCTTCTTCTCACAAAAAAAAATATCTTCTTTCTCTTTGTTCCCACTCAGCTCCCTCATACATATTTAGCAAAGGGATTCTATATCATCTGCCAAACACAGTGTACAGTCCATAGGCACTTCTGCTGAGTCACTCTCATTAAAGTCCTGTTGCATCTCTTCAAACTCTGGAACTATGGAGTTTGGCTTTAAGCTGTTATTATACTGCTTAGGATAATTTCCCCCTAAGACCTCTGGTGCTTCCCTTGGGCACAGTTCTATATGGTAAGGATTGGAAATACCTGAGGTTGTGGAGATTCCTCTCTGGCTTTGTTCAGCTAGCTTTTTCCAGCTGTAGGGAAATGCTCTCTGATTCCCTGTTTGGAGTTCTTGTCTGGAGCACTGCTCTGGTTCCCAGTCCCAAACTGAGCTTTGCAAACTCCTGGGTTTAGTGCTAGGTTCCCAACTGTGAGCTCCTTGAAGCTTTTTATCTGGCAATGAGGTCTGAAGGTCTCTCTGCTCTCTCCCTCTAGGCAGGTTTCTGACAGCAGTCTGTCCCTTCTCTCCTTCTGCTCTGTCTGCTTCAATTCCAGAACTGCAGCTGGGTTTTCTCAAAGGTCTCCTCCCAGCTCTTCTCCAACCGTCTCTCCAACCACCTCTCCAGTCAATACTCTCACCAACACTCTTACCGGCTCTCTCAGCGAGACTCCAATCAACAACTACTCCTCCTTCCTTGTTTTCTCCTAGCCAGGGTTTATATTCCTGTTCCCTGAGCCTTGGGTCTGCCTTCCTGAACAGGTGTGTGTAATTAGGTTCCAGGCTTGCAGTTACGTAAGAGCTTGGGTGTGTCAGCCTAGCTCCTGTTTCTCTATGCTTGGCTCTCTCTTGCAAACGCTGAAACATGTGTGCAGCCTGACTGTCAGTTTGTTTAAAGGTAAAATCATCCTTTTCTTCTACTTCCATATGTTCAGTACGGGCTTTTTCATCACAATAGTCAATGTGTGGAAGAGTCAGCTGGTTCCCTCACAGCCTTGGGAGTACCTGGGAGCGCGATTCGACACCCAAGTAGGGAAAGTGTTTCTAACGGAAGAGAGGGCGCGGGGGCTTTGGAACTTGGTCAAAAGGTTCTTACGGTACAAGGCGCCCTCAGCATGGCATTACCTGCAGTTATTGGGCACTATGGTGGCGTCAGTAGAGACGGTGCCGTGGGCCAGAGCCCACATGAGGCCGTTGCAAAGAGCGCTGCTTCGGCGATGGTCACATCAACAGGATTCGCTGTCCCGAAGACTGCCCTACCCGGAGGAGGCTCGCCAGTCCCTACAGTGGTGGTTTATTCCCGCATCGTTAGAGCGCGGGAAGGCACTGGAGTCTCCGGCCTGGGTGTCCTTGATGATAGACGCCAGCCTCTTGGGCTGGGGAGTGCATTGTCAAGGCAGGTTCACGCAGGGGCGATAGAACTCTCAGAAGCATGGTCAATCAACAGGTTGGAATTAAGAGCAGTGACTCTGGCGCTGCAGGAGTTTCGGACATTTCTTGGCAACAGGGCGGTCCGACAACGCTACGGTGGTAGCCTATTTTATTTATTTTATTTTATTTACTACACATTTATATACCGCTACTTCCAGCGATCAGCGGCGGTTTGATTAATCTTCGTGGGGTAGTCAATCAAGACTTGGGGGGGGGGGGTATATATATAGATCTGAGGTCACAGCACACATGATTGGCGTCTTCGGGGACGAATCATACGTTTTTACATTTATATATACATATTTACATATTTAAAACATATTTAAACATATATCAGTTTTTACAAATCACAGACAAGGGGGAACCAGCAGCGTAGCGCTGGAGGATGAAGCTGAGGCCTTGTGCGTTTTGGCCGAGGCAAATCTCCTAGATCAATCAGCAGCACATGTAGCAGGGGTGGACAATGTGGAGGCTGATTTTCTCAGTCGGGTAAGAGTGGATCCAGGGGAGTGGGTTCTACATCCTGAAGTGTTCAACATGGTGGTGCGCAGGTGGGGCGCACTGGCCATGGATCTCATGGCGATCTTTGCCTCGACAAAGACCAGCCGTTTCTTCAGCAGATGAAGAGAAAGGATGTCAGAAGGCTTGGACGCTCTCATTCAGGACTGGCCGGTGTGACAGCTGCTCTATGTCTTTCCACCGTGGGTCTTGATAGGCAGAGTGGTGCAATGAATCGAGCGATTCAGAGGACAAGTAATTCTAATAGCTCCAGATTGGCCTCACCGTCCCTGGTATGGGGACCTGGTGAGGTTGTTGGTGGCGAAACCTTGGCGGCTTCCTCCTCGAGCGGATCTGTTGACTCAGGGGCCTCTATTCATGCCACACGTGGATCGGTTCTCGCTTACGGCTTGGCTCTTGAAAAGGCGCGGCTGAACGCCAAGGGGTACTCAGCGGCAGTCATTTCTACTTTGTTGAAGGCCAGGAAGAGATCTACATTGCTGGCTTATGTTCGTATTTGGAGGATTTTCGAAGCTTGGTGCGTAGAGAGAAAGTGAGAGGCGTTAAGGGCCTCCATCCCTCAGATCTTAGAGTTCCTGCAGGAAGGATTCGACAGAGGGCTAGCGAGAGCGTCGTTGAGGGTACACGTAGCAGCATTAGCATGTTACAGGGGCAGGTTAGGTGGTCAGACGCTCGGTAGTCAGTGGGATGTTAAACGGTGTCTAAGGGCAGTGTCTCATGAGGCCGCCGTGTAGACAGATCATTCCTAAGTGGCATCTGCCGTTTGCGCTGGATGCGATGGAACGCGCACCTTTTGAACCGTTAGCGCGGGCATCGCTTAAGGACCTCACACTAAAGGCTGTGTTTCTGGTGGCCATCTGTTCGGCCAGAAGAGTCTCGGAGCTGCAAGCTCTATCCTGTAGGGAACCTTACCTTTCTTTCTTGGCAGCAAAGGTGGTCCTGAGGCCTGTTCCAGCTTTCCTCCCTAAGGTGGTTTCGGCCTTTCATGTGAATCAGGAAATTACCTTACCAGTGTTCGCAGAGGACGCAGGGAGTTCAGGGTCAAGAAAGTTGCACCTCTTAGATGTCCGGCGGGCTTTAAAGAAGTATCTTCGTCGGACTGCCAGTTTTCGCAAGTCGGACAGACTTTTTGTTCTTTTCGGGGGACCAAGAAAGGGAGAAGCGGCGTCAAAGGCTTCCATTGCAAGATGGATTAAAGAAGCCATTGCGTCGGCTTAAGTGTTGAAAGGTAAGCAGGTGCCGGAAGGGCTCAGGGCTCATTCCACTAGAGCACAGGCGGCATCCTGGGCGGAAGTTCGATTAGCGTCACCGGTGGAGATTTGTAAGGCGGCGACTTGGTTGTCTCTGAACTCTTTTGTGAAACACTACCGTCTGGATGTGCAAATGACAGAAGAGGCCTATTTTGGATCGGCAGTACTTCAGGCTGGTCTGCCAGGTCCCTCCTGTGCTTGATTCTTTCACTGCTCTGGTACAGACCCAGAGGTCCGGGACTAGACTGGTTACACGTTCAGGAAGGTGAAATTAGACTTACCTGCTAATTGTTGTTCCTGGAGTGTAGCCAGTCTACTCCCGTGTCCCTCCCCAATGTTCGTATGCGAATGCAGGCCTGAAGTGTCTGGCTAGTTCACAGGTAAGAGCTGTTTTCTTTTCGGGGAGCCAGTATCCGCAAGGGGGGGGGGGATGCTCTACACAAGGAGATTTCCTTTAACGGGACACTGTCCGTCTTTTTGGTTGAGGGGTGGCCTGTTCAAGTTTGAAGCCACGGTTCATAATAGGGGTTCTATTCCTCTATGGAATCGGAGGGGTTCTGTGTTGGTTCATAGTTAGATAGTTGTTATGTTTAATTCTTACTTGTTCCTCCGGTGAGTCTGCTTTGTCAATAGGATACTGGTGACAGGAGGCGGATCCGGGGAGGATATACCAGTGACGTCACAAAAAGGAGGAGTTTCTCAGTCTCCAAGCTTCTGGATGAGATAGGGAACCCAGAGGTCCGGGACTAGACGGGCTACACTCCAGGAACAACAAGTAGCAGGTAAGTCTAATTTCACCTTTCCCTTTCCCATGGCTGTTAGTTGAGCCCGCTGGCACTGATGGGAAACAGGAAATGCCATCAGCATCGGTGGGCTCAGCTTTAACAGAGCCGCGAGAAAGGGAAACTCTTTCTTCGCGGCTCTGAAAAGCTGAGCCGGCGCTGAAGGAAATACAAGGCAGGGCTCTGCCGGGGAGGTGGAGGGCTGTGGGACAATTCATTCTGCTGCTGTGGTGGCAGCGGCAGCGGCTCCTCTGATCGGGGTTTATTTTTTTAAAATTTCCTTTCAGAAGGCTAGGCTAGGCTGGGCTGCGCTGGGGGGAGGGGTTAGCACTAGAAATTGTAATGGGTTGATGGGGGGGAGGGCTAGGACTGGAAATGGGTTGATGGGGGGCTAGGACTGGAAATGGACTAATGGGGGATTAGAACTGGAAATGTGCTGATTGGGAGGTGGGCTAGGACTGGTAATGGGCTATTGGGAGGGTTAGAACTGGAAATGGGCTGAATAGGGGGGCTAGGACAGGAAATGGGCTGATTGGGGGGCTAGGACTGGAAATGGACCTATTGGGGGGTTAGGACTGATAATGGGCTGATAAGAGGGATAAGACTGGAAATGGGCTAATGGGGGAGGGGAGGAGAGTGCTGCTGGCCCTGGAAGAAAACTAGGGGCTAGGGCTACAAATGTGTGATGCGGGGGGATAGGAGAATAGGACTGGAAGGGAGTGGATACTGAGAGGGTCTGCCAGCGGAAGGAGGGTGCAGGTAGGGTGCTGACACAGGGGAAGGAGGGGGCTGGAAAGGAGCTAATATGGTGGGGGAAGGAGGGGGCTGGAATGGAGCTGTTACCTGGGATATACTGAAGGGGGATTGGAAGGGAGATGACACTTGGGGATGGGAGTGGTAGGTGGCTGGGTAATGGGGAGGAGGCTGGAAGGGAGCTGACATGTGCGAATGGCACTGGAAGGGGGATGGTAGGGCGACTGGAAGGGAGCTAACTTGGAGGGGTGGCACTGAGAGTGGACGTGAGCTGATACCTGGGATGGTATTTGGACTAGAAGGGGCTGGACAGTGGGGAAGGAGGGAGACTGGAAGGGAATGGACACCAGTGGCAGTCATGGGAATGCAAGGCCATTGACATTGGAGGGTACTGGGAGGGGAGAACTGGAAAGGGGGTCGATACTGGGGAGGGTTACTGGAACTGGAAATGGGCTGATAGAAGGAAGTGAAGAAAACAAAAGAAGAGATAAGAAATGGCAGATGGACCATAGACCACAGAAAGAGAGATAAGAGAAGACAGGAAAGCAGAAGCCTCAGATCGGGACTAGCATGATCAGAGAATAAAATGGTCAGACAACAAAGGTAGAAAAAATAATTGTATTTCATTTCAGTGATTGGACTTTTGTGCTATCTTTATATTTTACACAGTACGGGGTAACTGCATTTCTTATTTATCTGATGTTGCACTGCATGCAGAGTCTTGCTTCTTGGGGTTTCAGTTTAAATTTTGTCTACATATTTTTAGGAGTGGAGGAGTAGCCTAGTGGTTAGAGCACTGGCTTGGTAACCAAGCAACCAGGGTTCAATTCCCACTAGCACTCCTTGTGGCCGTAGGCAAGTCACTTAACCCTCCATTGCCTTGGAAGAAAGGCCTGGCAATCTACTTCCAGTGACACTGCCAAGAAAACCCAGGAGCTTCTGGGTCGCCAGGAGTCAGGACTGACTTGAAGGCACACATTGCATTTTTACATATTTTTATTTTTACTTATGGTTACTTATTCTGTACTTGGTGAGGGTCTGTGTTCTGAGTGTGTGACTGAGGCCAGGTATTCTGTTAACATGGAGTTTGTACATAAAGATCTATACTATACTGTAGTAATTTGTCTTGTTCAGCTTTTCAAATAGGTGTATGGATGTTCCAGGGCCCACTGAAGTATTTACAGTGACCATTTTTTTACATGGGCTCCTTATATGAGTTTTGGAAGTTGGTGCTGATATGGTATGGTAGATGTGCTCTTTGTTGTAGGGTTTTGTATTAGTTCACAATATGCCTGGTACTGGAGAATGTTTGTTGTTAGTGAGATGATCAGAATCAGATTTTTATTTTTTTTTTAAGATATTAAGTTCTGTGGATGAATGTCCTGGTTCTGCTCTGCACCCACTGTGGATGCAAAATATATGTTAAAATAGAAAAAGCAAGAACCATAACGCAGTTTATAACAACAAAATAAAAATGAGTTATAAGTTGGTTTTATAAACTGTGCTGTTGGTTCTCACTCTCTTTTAGTTCCTTGGTGTGCAAACATCTTGCATTTCCTCCATTATAATCTAATCGGCTTTTTGGTTTGGTTCAGTCCCTGATTGGAGCTCTGAAAAAGCCACGCCCACCTCTACGGGGGGGGGGGGGAGATCATCTCATCCTTCGCCTCAGGCAGCAGATTGCCTTGAGCCGCCCCTGGCTCCTGAGGTAGCCAAGGTGTCCTCACTGTTAGCCTTTTTGCAGGATGGTCTAGGGAAGGGCCTTTCACTTAGGTCCCTAAAAGTTCAGGTGGCAGTTTTGATCTGTTTCCTTAGTCCAGTGGTGGGCAAGTCTTTAGCCTTGCACCCGGATGTCTCGCATTTTCTGTAAGGGGATTCAGTGTCTGCATCCTCCCCTTCGGTCTGTGATCCCTTCCTGGGATCTGTGTCTGGTTCTCAGGGCCCTTTGAACCACTGAAGCGCACTAAAAGGATTTGATGCTCAAGACTGTCTTCATCGCAATTTATTCTGCAAGGCAGATCTCAGAGCTGTGGAATCTGTCTTGTCGAGATCCTTATCTATCTTTTTCAAAGGAGGTTGTTTCCACTGGGTCTGTGCCTTCCTTCTTGCATAACATTCTGTCTCCCTTTCACATGAACAAGGTAGTTTGCCTGCCCTCCTTCTCTTAGGAGTAGTGTCAGGGGAAGGATAAAGATCTTCACCTTGTGAATGTCCATAGAATGCTTCTCCAGTACTTGGAGATTACAAATTCCTTTCATAATTTAGTTGTCATTTTGTGCTGTTTGCTGGCCCACATAAGGATGAAACGGTGGCCAGGTTGTCTTTGGGATGCTGGATTAAGGAGGTTATTGCCTCGGCATATCTGTTGCAGAACCAGCTGGTTCTGAAGGGTTGTGCACCCATTATATCTAAGCACAAGTGTCCTTGTGGGCAGAGTGGAGCTTGGTAGCCCCTGCAGACATCACTTTCCACTTTTGTCAAGCATTACCGCTTGGATGTCCACGTGCAGGCAGACGCCTTTGGCTCAAGGGATTTGCGAGCTACTGTGTCTTCTTCCCACCCAGTAGTGGTGTAGCTTTGGCACATCCCACTTCTCTGGATTGGTCTAGCAGGACGATAGGGAAGGTGATCTTTTACTTTACCAGTTAATGTCCTTTCCTTGAGTCCTGCTAGACCAGTCTAGAGCCCATCCCTGAAACTGTATTTGCTCTGCTCTTCTGCTGGGACTGCTATGATTTTTATACTTGACTCTGCAGGTTCATCTTCTATGGACAGCCTTACTTATGACCTAAATTGGCCACTGTTGGAAACAGGATACCGGGTTTGATGGACCTTGGTCTGACCCAGTATGGCATATCTTATGTTCTTATGCTTTTATGCCTTTAAATGGTGCAGGTTTTCCAGCTGGTGTTCTCTTAAAACACTGGATCCCTTCACATGTCCCATTCTGGCCTTGCTGCAGTACCTGCTACATTTGTCTTCTAGTCTCAAGACCAATTTGGTGAGAGTGCATTTATCTGCCATTGCGACCTCCCACCATACTCTAGGGAGCCACTCAGTCTCGATGCACCCCTTAGTGACAAGATTTATGTGGGATCTTCTCCTGACCAAGACGCCTATCCGTCCACCTCCCATACCATGGGCAATGTTCCCTCTAATTTTCTGTAGACCGTGTGCGCATAAAATATCAGCTGTGCAGCTTTTGAAGGAAGGTTACATTTTTGTGCGCCACATAACGACACTCGGAGTTATATACTTTAAAATTTGACTACACGTCAGAATACAGTTTGTACACCACATTGATTTTAATCAAATTAAATGAAAATAGACGATTACTAAATGAAGCGGAAAATTTCTAGTAATTACAATCACAACTTTTAAATTTTAAGACATCTGTGTTGTTTTCTATCAGAATCAGAACTGTAATTTTTGTGCGCTCTGTTGTAAAGTATGTGCGCTCGCTCGGTGAGGTGTGTGCACGCGCACACGCGCACAGCTAGAGGGAACAGTGCCCATGGGATCTAAAAGTTGTCCTTGCACAACTCGTGTGCAGTCCCTTTGAACCAATGGGATCAGCTACATTAAAGTTTGTCATATGGAAGCTTCTCTTCCTTATAGCAGTTACCTCAGCTTGCAGAGTCGGTGAACTCCAGGCTTTAGTAAGCTATGAGCCTTATACCACTTTTCATCATGATAAGGTGGTCCTTTGCACACATTCTAAGTTCTTGCCGAAGGTTGTCACCTCCTTCCACCTGAACTAATCGGCCTCGCTACCAACTTTCTTTCCAAGACCCCACACCTCTCTGGCTGAGGCCAAACTTAATACTCTCAATTGCAAGAGACCATTGGTGTTCTATCTGGACCGCTCTAGGGACCATCGCCAATCCTTTCAGTTGTTTGTCTCCTTTGACCAAAGTCATCTGGGGACACCAGTATCCAAAAGAACTCTTTCAAACTGATTAGCAGATTGCATATCCTTCACTTATTCGCAGGCTGGGCTGTCTCTTCCACACCATGTGACTGCTCATAGTGTCAGAGCCATGGGAACTACTGTAACTAACCTTCGCTCTGTCCCGATCTCAGAGATCTGCCAAGTGGCAACATGGTCTTCTCAGCATACCTTTGAAGCACACTATTGCCTGGATAAAGACTTCAGAGCTGATGCTCAATTCAGACAAGCTGTTCTGAGAAAACTTTTTCAAATTTAATCAACTTGCCCACTGCCCATCTGACTACCTCGTGAGGAGTGCTCTGAACAAGCTGAGTCTGTCAGATCCCTGCTGCATCCTCCAGCTGTAACCAGGATTCTTTTCTCACTCCATTGTCTTGGGCTAGGGAGTCCTATATGTGAAGATTTACTTTCTGCTTGTTCCTGGAGATAGCATAATTACTCACCTGTAACAGATGATCTCTGGGAACAGCCAGAATCAGTCTTCACAACCTGCCCACCTCCCCATCAAGTTGTCCGATTTTTGTTCTCATTCCTGGTACACAATTGTTTTCATTCTCCACTGTACACCTGACTGAGAAGACCAGGAGGGAAGGCGGGAAGGCAGCCATGCATGTATGAAGGAATGCTCCCAAAAGTATTCCTATTAGATGCTGGGGAGTGTTCCCGCACCAGGCTCCATCGGTGCCAATGTCGCCATATGTGAAGACTGATTCCTGCTGTTCCTGGAGATCACCTGTTACAGATGAGTAACTATGCTTTCCATGCTGCTTATCCCTGGGGTAAGCAGTGGATTTCCCCAGTCCACTTTAATAATGGTTTATAGTCTCTTCCTCCAGGAACATGCAAAACCTCTTTTAAACCCAGCTACACTAACAGCTTTTACTACATCCTCTGGCAATGAATTCCAGAAGGAATGTCACTAGGTCCCAGGGCTAAAGCCTTGATAAGCTTAAGTAGGAAATTGGGTAGTCATGGTCATCCTGAAGTTCCATCTGGGGGGGGGGGGTTTGTTGTGGTTTGGAGTGGGAAGAGGTTCCTCATCTCAATCATGTAGAATAGCTGGTTCACCCATGGAACTGAGGTTGTCTGGGCTATTCTAGGGAGTGTTGGGTGGCCAGTTAGGCTGGGATGTACCCTATAAAGATGAATGCTGAAGGAGGCAGCCATCCACATGAGTCTGGTTGGGTGGAATGAGGAAGTGAGAAATGCTGTGAAGGTATGGGCAAGGACCCAAATGGAGGCTAAAAGTGGCATGGGGCAGGAAGAGCCATGGTCTATTGCAACATATGTGGGGTCTCCCACAGAAATGTTTGCATTAAATATAAAAGAGAGTCCTGCTGGGATAAAGGGGGAACTGATGGACAGCTGCTGGGAATGGAAATCTTAGGGGATGTAGGTAAGGGTTAAAAGTCATCCCCAAATAAAACTGACCCTTCATGTCACTTACCACCAGCTGAACCAGTGAAGGTGAAAGATCTTTTGTGTGCTTCACAGGTTCAGAATGGTTTACTTTGTTGCTTTTTACTGGATTGCTGGCAAGGTTCTTGTGCCGTTTTGCTTCTTCAGTGCATGCACACTGGAAGTCTGTGTTGGAGGGAGGAGGAAGCAGCAGCTCATAGAGGGCAGGAGTCATTGCTGTTTCAATGTCACTGCAGGTCCCGAAGAGGAGCAGCAGTGGCAGCAATGGAGTGCCCTCAGAACATCAGCACTCTAGGCAACCGCCTAGTTCACCTAATGGAAGTGCTGGCACATGCTATTCTTCAAGCGTTGGGACAGATGGCATCAGTACATGTATTCTCCTTCGAACAGGCTTCATATGGCACTTTAAGTTTCAGTGGGAAGCTCTATCAGCCCTTAACTTCAAAAGTTAAAAGTTCAATCATGAAAATCTTTCTGGTGGTGGAGTGAGCCCTCCAATCTGAGAGGCAGATCTTCCTTCCAGCCACCCCTTTCCTTAGTTGTTTTAATGACATATGCCTCCACAATGAGATGGGGAGCGCACTTCAGCATGAAAAGCTGCTTGAAAGACCAGAAAAAAAGAATACACATCAATCTTTTGGAGCTTCAGGCCAGCTTCAATGTGCTTATAACCTTGGGCCAATGGCTTGAGGGGAATGTCATTCATAGTCACACAATCAAGTGACTAGGTTTTATATAAATAGACAAGGTGGATCAAGATCACTGGCTCCGTCATGAAGCTGTCAAAATATGGAACCTCGCTTTCTCCATTCAAGTGATACTATAGGCCGCACACTTATTGGGGGACCAGAATCAGCTGATGGCAAACTCAGCCATAGATTAGACCCTCATGAATGTGCTCTAAACCAGTGTTTTTCAACCTTTTTTGTGCAAAGGCACACTTTTTTCATGAAAAAAATCACGAGGCACACCACCATTAGAAAATGTTTAAAAAATTTACCTCTGTGCCTATATTGATTATATATAAAGTAATTCTCTTGAATAGGAATCAAACACTCACACCAACCCCCTCCCCTGCTGGTTCACACCAACCCCCCTCCCCTGCTGGTTCACTCACACCACCACCCCCCCCCCCTCCACTGCTGGTTCACTCACACACCCCCCCTGTCACTTACTCACCCCTCCTGCTGGGTCACTCACTCACTTACCCCCCCTCCCCTGCTGGTTCACTCACACCATTGCCCCCCCCCTTGCTGGTTCACTCACACCACCCCCCCCCCTCCACTGCTGGTTCACTCACACTCCCCCCCCCCCTTGCTGGTTCACTCACACTCCCCCCCCTTGCTGGTTCACTCACACACACACACACACCCCCTCTGCCCAAGCGGGCTCCTCACAGGCTGTCTTTCCTTTTCAAATTAACTTTATTGCAGCTAAAGTTAATTTGAAAAGGAAAGACAGCCTGTGAGGAGCCCGCCCCCATGACATCACTTCCTCGGGCTCTGCATGATCGGAGGGCTCCTGACACAGTTTCTCTTTACTTTTCAATGTAAGTGTAGTGCAGCCGCTGCTCTGTACAAAGCAGAACCAGCGGCTGCACTGCTATAGGGAATCGCGTTTGCGCCGTGGACTTCGGCACAAAAGCCGTTTTTTTGCTCTGGCCGCTCCCGATCTTGCGGCCAGAGCAAAAAACCGGCTTTTCAATGGCCGGTTTTACAACTGTGCCGGCAGCCGGCCTGGCCATGGAAAAACCGGCCAGGCCGGCTGAAAACCGGCCGGTTGGCAACCCTAATTTGTGAGCCGAGGCCACATGTTACGGATGAAATTGGAATTTTTCCCACGGCACACCAGACAATATCTCACGGCACACTAGTGTGCCGCGGCACAGTGGTTGAAAAACGCTGCTCTAAACCACTGAGTTGCCCAACAGTTTGTAATACGGGGAACTCCACTGATAGACCAGTTTCCATCTGAACAGACCCACAGGTATCTACTTTTTTATTCCAGAAAACCATCCAACCACAAGATTTCATCTGATGCCTTAAAAAGTTCTTAATCTCAAGATCTTCTCTATTCTTTAACACTGACTCCCCTTCTTTCCTGAGCAGTATAGAAGATTCTACAGAACTGAGCATAAGTAATCCTTGTGATCCCAATCACTTTGGTTCCTGTGGCTGATGACTCTGGTCCGGCACTAGCCCATTTATCTAGGATCACATCCCATACTCCTGACTCAGCAGGATAGGCATCTGCTTCACCCCAACCTCAAAGACCTTTCACTAACGGCATGGAAAATGACAGTCAAGTAATTTCCTCCATCCCAGTGTCATATGAAGTCGCAAAATACTTCTAGCCTCCAGAAAATCAGTTAAGAACATAAGATATGCCATATTGGGTCAGACCAAGGTCCATCAAGCCCAGTATCCCGTTTCCAACAGCGGCCAATCCAGGTCACAAATAACTGTCGGGTTCCCAAAAAGATACACAGATTCCACGTTGCTTATCTTGGCGTAAGCAGTGCATTTCCCTGGTCCTCTTTAATAATGGTTTATGGACTTTTCCTCCAGGAACTTGTCCAAACCTTTGTTAAACTCATCTATACTTAACAGCTTTTACTACAGCCTCTGGTAATGAATTCCAGAGTTTGATTACAAATTGAGTGAAAAAATATATTCTATTAATCTTAAATGGGCTATATTGTAGCTTCATTTATTTATTTATTTATTATTTATTTAACATTTCTTATATACCGCCTTTCATGATATCAAGGCGGTTTACATTGAACAAACTGAAATTACATTGAACATGGCATTATAACTTGGGCATTATAACAGGGCATTATAACATTATAGCATGTCCGCTAGTCTTTCAACTTTTTGAAGGAGTAGACAACCAATCTATGATTATCCATTCCATTCATTATTATATAGACCTTCATCATATCTCTCCTTGGCCATCTTTTTTCCAAATTGAAGAGCCCTAACATTTTAAGTCTTTTCTCATAGGGCTATCCTTACATCCCTTTTACTATTTTGGTGGCTCTTCTCTGTATCTTTTCTAATTCTGCTATATCCTTTTTAAAACAGGACCAGAATTGCACACAATATTCAAGGTGCATTCGCACCATGGAACGATATAGAAGCATTTTTATCCTTGGTTTTATTCTCCATTCCTTTCCTTATGATTCTTAGGATTTTATTTGCTTTATTTGCTGCAGCTGCATATTTATTTATTTGTTTGTTTATTTTACATTATTTATATACTGCCTTTCATGTTTATCAAGGCAGTTTACAATGAACTCAACAATTTTACAGGGAACAGGTTCATCAGAACTATTTTACAGTAAACAGTACGAATCACTGGACATGTAACCAGTTAACAGTGCAACATTGTAGAACTATTTACAAAGTAGCGATATGTCCTAAGCTTGTGTGGTATTGAGGTGGTGTGGTTATGAGTCATTCATTATTTAATGCTGTGTATATGTTATCATGCCATAGTAATCTATGAATAGGTGGGTCTTCAATTGCTTTTGGAAGTCTGCTATATCGGTGGTAGCTCTTAGGTGGGCAGGGAGTGAGTTTCAAAGTTGTGGGCTGTAGTATATGAACACTCTCTGGATTGCTGTTTGTGAGGTGCTTGTCTTGATTGTAGTGATTGAGAGAGTGTTTTGATGCTGGCTCCTCTGCAATCTGGTGTCCGGCTTTTTTGGATCACTTTGCTTAGGCATTCAGCAGACTGTCCATGTAGGATCTTGTGGATCATTAGGATTGATTTGTAGCATATGCTTGATTGAATAGGGAGCCAGTGAAGACAGTGTAATGTTGTGGTAAAGTGGTCATGTCTTTTTGTGCCCGTTATTAGTCTAGCGCAGTGTTTTGTGTTATTTGTAGGATCTGTGTAGTACATTTGGGTAATCCCTGAAGTAGCAGGTTGCAATAACCCAGTTGTGGAGTGATTATGGCCTGGCATATGGTGTGGAAGTGGTTGTGGTCTAGTAGAGGTCGTAAGTTTTGAAGGATCTTCATTTTATAGTACGCTTTGGAGGTAGTTTTCTTAATGTGCAGAGGATTTCAATGTATTATCCACAATGACATTAAATCCTTTTTCTGGGTAGTGGCTCCTAATGCAGAACCTTGCATTGTGTAACTATAGTTTGGCTTGTTCTGCCCTAAGTACATAATTTTGCACTTGTCCACATTAAATTTCATCTGCCATTTGGATGGTCAGGCTTCCAAGTTATCAAGATCCTCTTTCAATTTTTCACAATCCTCTTGTGTTTTAACAGCTTTGAATACTTTTGTGTCATCTGCAAATTTGATCACCTCACTGATTATTCCCATTTCCAGGTCATTTATGAATATGTTAAAAAGCAGCGGACCCAGCACAGATCCCTGGGGTACACCACTATTCACCTTTCTCCATTGGGAAAATTGGCCATTTAGCCCTACCCTCTGCTTTCTATCTTTTAACCAGTTCCTGATCCACAATAGTACACTGCCACCTATCCTATGCCTTTTTAATTTCACCAGGAGGGATCTTGTTTAAGGCTTCTAAGTACACTATATCATCCAGCTCACCTTTCTCTACCTGTTTCTTCACACCTTCAAACAAATATAAAAAATCAGTAAGATAAGACGTTCCTTGGCTAAATCTATGTTGGCTTTCTCCTATGAAACCATGACTATCTACATGTCCAGTAATTTTATTCTATATAATCGTTTCTAACATTTTGCCCAGTACTGATGTCAGACTCACCGGTCTGTAAAATAAGGTTACTTACTGTAATGGGGTTCTCTGTGGACAGCAGGATGAGTCAGAAACAAATAGCTGTGCCATCCCTACTGACTGGATTAGCTCTCCCTTAGCTCAGAGGAATCCTGTTTATTTATTTATTTTAGGAGTCCTCTGAGCCTGTTCCTTCCTCCTTCTTCTTCCTGTTCCTATCCCTGCCCTTACTTCCTCAGTGTTTCCCTAGCCTGGAGGCTCATCCGAAGGGGAAGGGCATGGTTGACTCATCCTGCTGTCCATAGAGAACCCCCGTTATGTGGCCACGCTGCAGATGTCTGTGGGTGTCACCGTGTCTAGGTGGGTCAGCGTGGCTGCCATTGCCCGTAATTGGTGAGCATGTGCCCTGCCTTCTGGGCATAGATTGGCACATATGTAGCAATAGGTGATGCAGTTTGCCAACCATTTGGACATAGTTCATTTGGTGACTGGGCGGCCCAGTCTGTTCAGATAGTAGGGGAGAAAATGTTGTGAGGCCTTCCTGGTTGGTCCGGTCCTGTTGATGTAAGCCTGGAAGGCACGGGTACAGTCCAGGGTGTGTAGTCAGCACTCATCCTGTGATGCATGTGGCTCAGGATAGAAGCATGGTTGATACAACTTTTGGGTCGATCCTGAGAGTGGCCCTATTGCGATGTATCTGCATGAAGGGGGGATAATTGACACAGGCCTGGAGTTTGCTGATGCAGCGTGCTGAGGTGATTGCCACAAGGAAAAGTATCTTCCATGTGAGGAATTTTAGTGGCACCTGATCCAAGGGTTCAAACGGTTGCTCTGTGAGTTGGTTGAGGACTACGTGGAGGTCCCCCTTGGTGTTGGGAGTCTAACTGGAGGGTACAGGTGGTTGAGTCCTCGCATGACTCGCGAGACTAGGGGCTGATATTGATTTGCCCTCAAGCTTGTCATGGTAGGCTGCAATTGTGCTCAGATGGGTCTTGATAGATGAAGGTTTAATTCCTGCTCGTGAGAGGGTCAGCAGGTATTGTAGCAGTGCTGATATGGGGCAGTCAAAGGGGTTCAGCCCCTTGCTGTTGCACCATGTATGGAACCTTTCCTACTTTGCTGCATAAGAATGCTGTGTGGCTGGTCACCTGGCTGCCAAGAGGACTTCCATAATGTCCTGGCAGAGGTGGAAGGTTTTAGGTTCATCCATTCAGCATCCATGCGGTCAATGCTAGGGTCTGCATATCGGGGTGGAGTGTCTGACCCCTATCCTATGTGATGCGGTCCAAGCAGGCCGGAAGACGGCAGTGTTGTTGGCAGGATAGCTGCTTGAGGTATGGAAAGCAGGGCTGCCTTGGCCAGAATGGTACTAACAAAGTTGTTAAAAAGAATCAGACCAAGGACAGGACTGTGGCACCACTGGTAACCTCCTTCTCCTTCACCTCAGAGTGAGCTCCATTTACCTGTACCCTTTGTTGCCTCCTACTCAACCAATTTCTAACCCAAGCAGTAACTTTAGGGTCCATCCCTAGGGTGCTCAGTTTGTTTATAAGTTGCCTGTGCGGAACAGTGTCAAGGACTTTACTGAAATCTAAATACACCACATCTAGGGCTCTCCCTCTGTCCAACTCCCTGATCACCCAGTCAAAGAAATTAATAAGGTTTGTCTGACAGGACCTGACTGGTGAATCCATGCTGCCTTGGATCCAGTAATCCGTTGGACTCCAGAAACCTCACTATTTTCTCTTTCAGCGGCGTTTCCAATAATTTACTCACTACTGAGGTAGTTTTCAACCACATCCTTACATCCGCTTTTGTATAAAAGGGACCGCATGTGCCTCTCTCCATCCTCTGGCACCTCTCCCATCTCCAAAGAGGCATTGAAAAAGTCAATTAGTGGAGCTGCTAGAACGTCCCCAAGTTCCTTCAGTATTCTCGGATGTATCCCATCCAGTCCCATCGCTTTGTCTACTTTTAGTTTAGCTTGATCCTCACGAACACAGTCTTCTGAAAATTCATTCAAGATGCCCCTCGCTTCTGTCCGTTTCTGGGTGTTTTCTGAGGTCCTGCTCCCAACCCTTCATCTGTGAACACAGAACAGAAATATTTGTTAAGCAATTCTGCGTTATCCTCATCAGCTCCTACATTTTTCTCCCCTTCACCCTTGATTCTGACAATACCACTTTTGCCCTTCCTTCTCTCACTAACATATCTGAAAAATGTCTCATCCCCCCCATTTTATTGCATTGGCTATTTCCTCCTCCTTTTGAATCTGCTTCCTTGACTACTTTGTCAGCCTCTCTTTTTCCAAACATAGATGCCTATTTTCCTCTCTCTGTGCTCTCTTGTATTTCATGAAGGCCTCCCTATTATTCTTCACCTTTTCAGCTACTTCTTTTGAGAACCATAGTGGCCTCCTTTTCCTTCACTATTCTTAAATACTACTGTTGTATGACCCAGTTTATCAAACTTTGTTCACAGATTTAATGTAACCATTATTTGAGTTAAATTATGTTCATATGTTCAATGTAACCTGTTCTATGTGCAAATTGTTCTCCTGTAAACCGTGCTGATATTGAATAGCGCAGTATATAAAACCAAATAAATAATAAATAAATAAATTTACCATTCTAGCAAAAAGATTGGTTGCCTTAAAATATCCCCTTTCGATTTTGCCCACCTTTTTTTCTACATCCCCCAGCTGTTCCCATCCCGCTAATGACTCCTTGAGGTATTGGCCTATCTTGACAAAGTTAGTTTTCCTAAAATCTAAGTCCCTCGCTTTTGAATGGATTTTATCAGCACTAGTCCTAATACTGAACTACATTATCTGGTGATCATTGGATGCGAGATGATCTCCCACTATAACATCAGAAACACTGTCACCGTTGGTAAGCACCAACTCCAGTATGGCCCCTTCACATGTGGGTTCTGTTACCAGTTGTATGAATAGTTCTTCCTGTAAAGAATCAAGGATCTCCTTGCTTCTAGATGACAGGAATGTGCCAATCAACATCTGGCATATTGAAATCCTTTATCAGTAGCACTTCTCCTTTCCTGGCAATGCTGTGTATGTCTTCTATTACATCTCCGTCCACTTGTCCCTGTGAGGGAGGTCTGTATATCACGCCAATGCAAATGGATTTCTCTTTCCCTCTTTCTAGTTTAACCCACAGTGCCTCCTCTCTCCCTTTTAAGACCCATATTTCCATAGCTTTAATATTATTTTTTACATATAGTGCCACTCCTCCTCCCTTTCTTCCTACCCTGACCTTTCTGAATGAAGTATAGCCTGGTATAATTACATCCCAGTCATGGTTGTCCATGAACCATGTTTCTGTAACCGCCACTAAATCCAAGTCGGCTTCTCCCATTAAAGCCTCAACATCTGGGATTTTATTTTGCATGCTATGTGCTTTTATACACACTGATTTCCAGATGTTGCCCCTTTTACCCATTTCTATAAAGGTATTTAATGTTTCACTTACCTGGGGGCATTCTTCACCCATCCCCAATGAATCTAGTTTAAAGTCCTCTTCAGTAGGTTAGCCAATCTGCTACTGAAGACACGGTGACCCTTCTTGGACAGATGGACACCATCTCTGCTCTGCAGCCCTTGGAACATCATCCTATGGTCCAGGAAACCAAAACACTTTTGATGACACCATCTACGCAGCCATGCATTTATCTCCAGGTTGCGAGCTTCTCTGCCTTGGCCTTTACCTTCAACAGGGAGAATGGAAAAGAACACTATCTGCACATCTATCTGCTTCACTCTCTGTCTCAGAGCCATGATGTAACATTTGATATGCTCAGAGAGATACCTGGCAGTATCACTTGTGCTGACATGGATTAGCAACATTGGGTAATAGTCAGTAGGCTTGATGAGTCTCGGCAAACTCTCCATAACATCTTGGATTTTGGCACCTGACAGGCAGCAGACCTCTCTGGACATCAAGTCCAGTTGACAGATGGATGCCTCAGTACCCATCAAAAGAGAGTCACCAACCACCACTACCCTTCTCTGCCTTGTGGTCACTGATTCTGCAACTTTGGGATGCTTGAGCTCTAGTTCTTCCCTTTCCTGGGATGCTTTCACCTTCTCCTCTTCCACGGCTCCATAATGGTTCTTGAATTCAAGGGCTGGAAGAGTTGGCTTGGTGATTCTGCAGGTCCTGGTGACTCATGTCCAATCTTTGTCATTCTGTAGGCTTCCATCTTCACCTCTGTTGGAGATCTTGGATGTTTCAAGAAGCATCTCATCAATGTGCTTCTCACTGTCTTGAATGCTCCTCATCCTCATCACCTCTTCTCTGAACTCTTCCACTTGTTTCCTGAGAGCTTCAGCATGCAGGCATGCAGTCATCCTGCACATGGAACCAGTCCCTCAAATGGCATTGGGATCTCTGTCTGAACAGAAGCAGAAGCTGTAATGGGCCCAGTCCATATACGAAAACCACTAATCAAAACTTCACAGATTTTTGTTGGAGAAGCCATCACAGTAAAGAGGACATGACCTCATACCGCTGCGGCCCGTCCGTTTTAATAATTTTTAGAAGAAAAAACCTTAGAACAGTTCATAGCAACGTGCAATTTACTTAGCTGGAAAAGGTTGATGAAAAATTTCCACAAACGACTATCGATACGACGTGTCACGTTTCGGGGACCGTCCAGTTTTCCCCTGCCTCAGGTCCAGCCGTCAGAACAAATGATTCAACCTTCTTGAACCAAACACTAACTGAAGCGGTTTTTATAAAAATGTCGCCAGCTATAGCTCAGCCTTACAAGGAGCCATCAATCAGAAAAAAGATATTGAAATTAAAGAAGCCAATCAGTTCAGTTAGAGGAGGAGCCACTACACAGACCATACCTGCTGAATTGATAGCAAAAAATACATGAATGTATACTGTTCACTTGATTGTGTGCCAATCTAGTTGCATGTTTAATCCATTGGGGTGAACCGAGTCAAGCATAAAAATCCATTTTTGTTTGAGATTCTGCAGAAGTTGAACGCGATCACCTCCCTGCGGATTAAGCGGTACTGAATCAAGTACCCGCCAGTGAAGATCCTCAAAGGTATGAGAGTTGATGAAGCAATGATCGACCAAAGGGGCTGTTACAGTCTTTGTGCGAAGCCTGGAGGCATGTTCGCCCAGGCGTGTCTTGAATGGTCGCGAAGTACGTCCCACATAGTTTAAACCACATGGGCAAGTTATTAAATACACCACAAAGGTCGATGTACATGATGTATGCCAACAAGATGTAAAGCTTCTCCCAGTCCGAGAATCCAACCAATCAGAGCCGGATAATGTGTTGGTACAATACTGGCAAGAGCCACAAGGAAAATGGCCTGGTTGCACATGGAAAGAAGACGGACGGTCTTCACTTGCAGTGGTTTTTACTAATAAATCACGAAGACTGGCCTTACGGGAGAAAGCTATCTGCAATGGTCTTCTAAAGCAAACATGCAGTCCCAGGATGGGCCAAAATTTATGAATCATCCGAGTGTCTTACTACAACAAAGGCTAACACACCTTGTTAATGAAGACGAGCACTTTTATTTATAATACAAAGCAGGGATAACTTGAATTTCACTTATTTAACTTCTTAATTCATACTTATTTAGAAAGGTAAGTAATTCATATATCTACCTATAATTAGTTAAAAAGATATCTGAAAGCTATTAGAATAATGATAATTAAAAGCACTTAATTACAGGAAGAATAGATAACTAGAAAGCTAATTACAGAAGAATAATACTTCACCGAAAGAGTTCTGAACTTCATCTCCTGTCCCACTTCGATTGAATGGATCCCTGATTCAACCAGACAAGAGAGACTTCTCAATCAGGAGTTCTCTAGGCAGCGCGTCCGCTCCTAGAAGAGATCCCTTGGTAGCTCTCTTAGCTGAAACAGGCATCTCTTTTTATCCTGTTTGCAAATAGCCAGCTGTTGGCAGACAGCTAGCCATTTCTCACCAGGCGACATGTAAGGGCAGTTATCCATCAAACGTAGTCAAGACACTGGCCAGGTGTCTGACAGTGTTCAAAGGAATGCTTCAAAGGAATGCCTCCCCCACCCCCCCATGACTTTGAAAGTCCAAAACTCCTTAATTACAATTGATATGCATCTTGCTTACATTGTTATCAATTGCTTGTTGTTTAGAGAATTGTCTCCTGTACATCTGTTAAAGAGAATTGTCTCCCTCTCTGATCTTCCGGCATCTCTGTAGTTATGTGAATGGTTTCAAATACCCCATTTCAACAGTTTCTTATGCCCCCCACTTACTGTTAAGAAGCATGAGCAATAGTCAATTTTTAATTCATTTGTATTACACCGAGTGACAACAGGAGTGCCACACATATATGGAAGTATTGCAGTAATTTTATCATTAGGTTGGGCTGCAGGTTTGGGTGCAAAAAGCCATTCCCGATGAGTGAACCGAGCCCGCAGATAAGCCATTCATATAGCCCTATATGGGTACCCTCGAGAAAGCAACCTTTGACTAAGATCTTTGGCATGCAATTTAAAGTCAGACAGCAAGGTGCAGTTGCGACGAAGGCGCAGAAACTGCCCAAAAGTGAGCCCTTTCTTAAGGGCTAAAGGGTGAAAGCTGTCATATCGCAAAAGAGTGTTTCTCTGAACCGGCTTGCGATAGTGAGACGTCAAAAAACCGGCAGGAGACAGTTCTACAGAAATGTCCAAAAATTGAATTTTATGAATTTCCACCTGTGACGTGAACTGAATATTAGCCTTAAAGGAATTCAAAGAAGTCAAAAAAGACTCAAGATCATCCCTGGTGCCCGTCCATAAGAAGAAGATGTCATCCAAAAGCCTCCTCCAGAAGGGGACCTTCAAAAACAAAGGAAGGGAATAAATATATGTGTCCTCAAACCAAGATATATATATGGTGGCAATTGAGGGAGCCACCGTGGCCCCCATAGCAATACCAAAGACCTGAAGATAATGTTGCTGTTGGTACAAAAAATAATTCTTGGTTAACACCAGACTCAGAAGGTCCAGAACAAACTGTTTAGGGATACGCTCTGGTAGAACAAATGGGAAATGTTGTAAACCCAGTAGCACTTCATTCTGGTCAATATTGGTATAAAGAGATTGAACATCAAGAGACACCATATAGGTGTACGTAGAATACACCGTGCAAAGGGCAAATTGTTTCAAAAAATCACCAGTATCCTTAATGTAGGAAGGAACCTTAGACGCTGCTGGTTGTAAGAATAAATCGCAGAATTTGGAGAGAGATTCCAGGACGGAGTCCCTACACGAAACGATAGGGCGGCCCGGGGGATCAATGAGAGACTTGTGAATCTTTGGAACTAAATAAAAGATCGGTGTTTTGGGATGTTTATTAAGGAATTCAGATTCCGATTTAGTGAGCCAATTGAGAAAAAAGGCATCTGAAATCAATTCCTGTATTACAGACTTAAGCTCAGATGTTGGATCATCAATGGGAACATAATATTTGCGATTATCCAGCTGTTTACGCATTTCACAGCTATAATGCTCCGTAGACAATATCACTGTTGCACCACCCTTGTTGGCCTGCCGGAAAACAAGGTCAGATTTAGACAGTTGTATCAGAGCCTGATGTTGTGAACTGGTCAAGTTATGAAAAGAAGAAACCTTTGATTTCTCCATCAGTAGAAGCTCTTCCAATATGAGATCCTGAAAAGTGGATATAGCTGCATCGATCTGGCCCGGAGGGAGCCATGCGGACGGATTCTTGACAAGGGATATGTCCTGAGGATATCCACGATCTGAAAAATAGTGCAGAACCCGCAGCTTCCTAAAGAACTTATGGAGAGCTACCCGCATTTCAAAACCATTATATGCAGGGGAAGGGACAAATGAAAGGCCACGTTCCAAAACTTGCATATGTTCAGCTGATAGTACACTGCCCGATAAATTTACGACTGTCGGGAGGTCACGTGATGCGGTGAGCCTAAGCGGACGCACGAAGCTTGGGCTCCGGGCCCCCCTCTCATGAACCGTGCACTATTGCCGTGTATACCAGTGGCCTGAAGCCGAATTTGTTGGCGGTACGTGAAAGACCTACTGGGCAGCTAGTGGAAGGTAGCAGGAGGAGATGGCGGCTACAGCTAAGGCAGGGCGGCGGGACAAAGAACGACTCACCGGTGCTTCAAAGATGGCGGAGTCTCCCCCGAAGCCCATTACCGCGGCCTCTCCTACCCTGACTGAGGACATTACAGCAGCGGTTACCAACGCCCTGGCCTCCCAGTTCGAAGCGCTGCACGCAAAAATGGACGCGCTCCAGAACTCTTTTGGGGTGATGGGGGAGCGGATGCAAGAAGCCGAGAATCGCCTCTCCCAAGCAGAGGAGGGCGTGGAAGAGCTAAAACGGGAGCTGCTGGTGCTACAAAAGGCCTCCGCAGCCCACGAGGCGAAGCTAGATGACCTGGAAAACAGGTCTCGCCGAAATAATCTACGGCTCTTAGGGATTCCAGAAGCCGTTCCGGAGAAGGAGCTGCGTGGATACGTGGCGAATCTGGCAGCATTTCTGCACAGCGGGGGAGATCCGAGCGGGCCTATGGTGGTCGAGAGAGCGCACAGAGTAGGACCCAAGCCGCAATCTGGCAATCACCGGCCCAGGGTGGTCCTTGCTAAATTCCTGTGCTACACCCAGAAAGATGCGGTGCTTCGTGCAGCAAGACAGAGAGGTGTTATCGAATGGGAGGCGGCGAAGCTCCGGATCACCCAGGATTACTCAGCTGCCCTGAGTCAACGCCGGAAAGCTTATGCCCCGCTATGCCAACGGCTCCTCGAAGCTGGGGTGCGGTTTAGCGTGCAGTACCCTGCCAAACTCCATGTGCTCTCCCAGGGCTCACATCGTGCCTTCGAATCGGCGGCAGCAGCCCGGCCATACGTGGAGCAGTTGCTATCTGGAGAGGAATCTCACCCGGCCGACCAGTGAGCTGATTTACCCCTGCCTATGGACTTGAGATCTACCAACTACAGGGGAGCCGTGAGGCCCAATATTGAGTCTTGTTTGGGCGTGGGCCCTTACCGTTGTCGGTATAGGCCTCGGCCCCATCACTCGACGGTCTCTGGGCCCCCATGCGGTGACGGCAGCCTCTGACCTGCGACAGTGAAGCGGATCTAGCGATCACTGCCCCCACAATGGAAGGGGACCCCGAACAGTCGCTTCTGCAGGGGCCGGACCCTGGTGACACGGGCGGTGGTGGCCTCCACGGTCGGGCTACCTCGGGTCTCTTGCCCTGCGTCAGCCCTACCTGGATTGTTTATCCTATTCCGAGAGAGGAGTGGACTTGCCTTGCAATATGGACCTGTTCCTCACCAGTTTTTTTTGGTAACCAATGGGTGCTTGTTCTAGTTTGTTTAATATGTTCTAAGCTCACTGGGGGGGGGGGGGCGGGGGCACGGGGGGGGGCGGGGGCACGGGGGGGGTGCTGTTGGATGAGGGAGAGTGTGGGGTAAACCGTGAATGGGAGAGAAAGCAGAGGGCCCACCATCTTTGCCTGCGGGAGATGCTTGGGGGACGAGGTGTGTGTAAGGGGTCGGGGAATGCTTGGCTTAGGGCTGTCTGCTGAATTGGATGCGTGGGGGGTGGGGTCCTCCAAAGGTTGGACGGTACCCGCATAAAAGGCAGGTTGGTTGGGCTGGAAGGCGCCTTCCTGGGGTGCTTACCCGGTATGTTTGCAGGGGGGTGTGCCTGGAAGAGGTCTTAACCCACTGAGGAGGATGGTCTTTTTGAGAGGGGGGGGGTCCCCACGCATTTAAGTGACCCGGCTGGAGATGGGAGGGAGATTAGTGGTTGAGAGTGGGAGGTGGAGGGGGTACAGGGAGGGGGTGGGGTTCAGTGGGCTGGAGGGGGGGAGGGGTTGGACGGGTAGGGAGGAGGGGTGGGTCTGGGATGAGGGGTACTTTGGGGGACCGCGGGGGACACAGCAACCCTTGGAGAGGTGCGATTGTACCTTATACGGGGAGGTAATAGGCACGGTGGGGGGGCCCCAGGCTGGGGGGGCCCCGCCTCTCAGTTCTTTTGTGGCTGCTATAAACTGCCTGATCCCTTATAACCCGCCCTGAAGATTATTTCTTGGAATATCTGTGGTGTAGGCAGTCCCATTAAGCGATATAAGGTGCTGCAGAACTTGGCCAGGTTGAAATGTGATATAGCCATGCTACAAGAAACCCACCAGACGGCAGATGAGCACGCCAAACTGCAAAGGATGTGGGTGGGGCAGTGTTGGGGGGCCCCAGCTGTGGGACGTAAGGGTGGAGTGGTCATACTGATCAGCAAACAGACCCGGTTTGAGCTACTCCAGGAGTACTCTGACCCGGAAGGCCGATACATTTTGGTTCATGGCCGCCTGGAGGGACGGCCGGTGGTACTGGGCTGTGTGTACAGCCCCAATGCATTGAGTCGGGTGTTTTATGACTCTCTAGCGTCTCGCGTGGAGCAATTGCCTGACGTCCCCCTTATTCTTGCTGGTGACTTCAATGGGGTCCTGGACACCGGACTAGACGTGTCGGGTGGGGGGGAGGTACACTCGCGTATCCCGACTATGAAGGTTCTCCGAGGTTTCTGTTGACGGCTGAGTTTGGTGGACCCGTGGCGCCTACTCCACCCGGAGGAGAGAGATTTCACCCATCAGTCGAGAGCGCATGGTACCAGCGCTCGTTTAGATTATGTTTTAGTGTCGGAACAAATGTTCACACGGGTGGAGGATGCGCAGATTGGTCCCTCGGCGGTGTCTGATCACGCTCCGGTCTGGATCGAGCTTGGTGGGGGGACCCAGCCATGGCAACTAGGGTGTGGCGGTTCCCATTGGGTCTGTACCAGGACGCGGAATTTCGGCCTTACCTTGTTGAGCGCTGGCAGGAATTTATCCTGCACAATGAGCAGCATCAGGACAGGCCGGAGCTGCTTTGGGAGACAGCCAAAGTCGTGTTACGGGGGGACATCATTGCGTATGTGGCTAGGAAGCGGAGGTTACTGGTGCGGCAAATTGTCCAGCTGGAGAAGCAAGTAGTGCGTGCTCGGCGACGATGTGCGGGTGCTCCGGGTGTGGCGAACCGGCGACGACTTTGGGAGTTACAGACGTCCCTAAACGAGTTACTTCACCAGCGAGCCAAGAAATCCTACATGTATTACCGCTACCAGCTGTTTCGGTTCGGTGATAGACCCGGGAAACTCCTAGCGCGTTGCTTGCGCGGCCACCGGGGCCACCGCCTAGTGGCGGCGCTACGGGATGACCAGGGAGCCTTGCACAGGGATAAAGCGGGTATCGCCCGAGTGTTTCGTTCCTTTTTCCAGAAATTGTATGCCCGAAGGGGGGGAGACCCGGAAGCGATGCGGCAGTATATACAAGGGCTGTCGCTGCCACAGTTATCCGCAGTGCAGAGGGCCGGATTGGATGCGCCGGTGGAGGTGGAGGAAGTCCAGCGTGTAGTACAGTGGGCGGCTTGTTGTAAGGCCCCAGGACCGGACGGCTTTGGAGCCGAGTTTTACAAGCTCTTGGGTGATAGCTTACCCCCAACTTTAGTGGCGGTCTACCACCAACGGGTGGCACAGGGGCATTTTGCATGGGGCGCTAACCACGCACATATCTCCCTAATTCCCAAACCCGGGAAGGATCACACTCAGGCGGCTTCATATCGGCCCATCTCCTTATTGAACTTCGATCTGAAAATTTTTGCGAAAGTGTTGGCTGATCAGTTGGCGTTAGTACTGGGTGACTTGCTCCATGAGTCCCAGGTCGGGTTTGTAAAAGGGCGCTACGCCGTGCGGAACCTACGGAAGTTGCTCGCCTCCTTAGAATGGGTCCGGGAATACGGAATCCTGTCACTGGTAATTAGCTTCGATGCCGAAAAGGCGTTTGATCAGGTTCAATGGGAGTACTTGCAGTTCCTGCTGCCCCAGTATGGGCTCGGTGCCCCTTTTTGCCGGATGGTGGACTTGCTCTATACTGATCCTACCGCGGGGATCTTTTGTAATGGGGTATACTCGGATTCATTTCGTCTGGAACGCGGTACGCGACAGGGCTGTCCGCTTTCTCCTTTACTCTTTGTGTTATCCCTGGACCCGCTGATTCGGTCAATTGAGGGATCCCCCGCGATCGGTGGGATTCGGATCGGTTCCAGTGGCTTCAAGTTGGCCGCTTTTGCCGACGATCTCTTGGTCCACCTGTCCTCTCCCCAGCAGTCACTTCCGAGGCTGCTTGAGGAGCTAGCGTTGTATGGACGGTTCGCGGGCCTGCGCATAAATATGACCAAATCGGAAGCCCTAGACGTGGGGGCCACGCTGCGAGAGAGCTGGCTGGGGCCATTCCCGCTCCGATGGGCCGCGGACTCTATTATCTACCTGGGTATCGTGCTAACTCGGAAATTGACTTTGTTGTACCCGACCAACCTTGAGCATATCCTATCCAAGGTCCGCACGCAGTTACGGGCTTGGGCCCCCCTTCCTCTGTCTTTGTTAGGCAGGGTGGCTGCCATGGGAATGGTGATCTTCCCACGCGTACTTTATTGGTTACAGATGCTCCCGGTGTGGCTCCTAAAGCGTGACTTGGCACGCTTGGAGCGGGAAATTAGGAGATTTCTCTGGAAAGGTCTCAGGGCCCGTATTCCGCTGGTGCGATTACAGGGGGGCTGGAGGTCTGGGGGAGTGGGGGTTCCTGACCTGTGGAAATATGCCTTGGCATGTCAGGCCCGCCATCTGAGTGACTGGTTGGGGGACACGGAGATTTATACCCCGCGGGGCCTCGAGGCGGCCTTTGCGGTGCCCCATTCCTTGGAAGCGGTCTTGCATTTGCCAAGTGCGATCCTGCCGACTCGACTATTGAACAGTCTACTACTACAGACAACCCGCCGGACCTGGCAGCAGCTGAATAAGTATTGGGGCAGTGACGCGGGGGCCTCTTGTTGGTTGCCTATTCAGGGCAATGCCTGCTTTTTGCCTGGGTCAGACTCGGCCCCTTTCGTATGTGGTGGCGTGCGGGAGTGCGCCGCTTGGGGCAGGTGGTGGACCCCGCTGGATGCTGTAAGGCGTTGGAGGTATTGTGCAGGGAATACGAGTGGTCCGCGGGACCCTTGACGTTTGCGTACGCGCAGATCTCCCATTATATTGGATCTTTGCCACGGAGGGAACTAATGGTAGAGCATTCGAGGCGTATTTTGGAGTTTTTTGCACTGGGGGAGGATACTCCGCCGTCAATAGCTGGGTTGAAAAAGCGCCTGGATTTGTTGGACACGCCCCCGGATGATTCCAGGGTTGAAAGCCTCTGGGCGAGAGAATTGGGAGGAGGGGTTGCCGGTGGGTCTGTCCGGGCGGCCCTTGGTAGGATCGCGCCGCTAGTGGCTGGTGCTCGCTGGCGAGAGGTACAATTTAAATGCATTCTTCGGGCCCACTTTTCCCCACGGCGGGCATTTCGGAGCCACCTTGCCCTTCATGGCGGATGCCCCAAGTGTCCGTGTACTCTGGCCGATCTGGGTCATATGTGGTGGGGCTGCCCACTTATTCGGCGGTATTGGCGATCTATTGAGAACTATCTGAGTGGGCTGCTGGGTCAACGGGTATGTTGGTCAGGGACTCTGGTAGTGCTGGATCAGTTGGGACCACTCCACCCGAAGGGTAGATGGGAGCGGGTGTTGGTGCGAAAGGCCTGTCTGGTGGGTAAGGGCCCCGTTCTTAGCCATTGGAGGGAGCCGACGGCCCCCACTCTTTGTGAGTGGCGCAATAGCCTGCATCAGCTCATGCTCATGGAGCGGAGAGCGGCCGTGCGGTACCCCCGGACCTGGACCCCTTTCTTACTAACTTGGTTGCCCTATATTCAACGTTTGGGCCCCAAGGTACGCAGCGAAGTGCTTATGGTGGGATAATGATACTCAGTGACCTACATCCCCATACGACGGATTGGATTTGAGTTGCCGGTGTTGCTGTGCTTCCCGCGGGGGGAGGGGAGGGGGGGAGGGAGGGAGGTGGGGGGAGGGAGGGAGGTGGGGGGAGGGGGGTGTTATGAACTTAGCGTCCTTTAGTGTTGTTGATGCTCTGTTTAGGCTGGGGCCTGGGTGGTGGACAAGAAACAGCCCCACCTGGGATGCGTTTTCCTATTGTAAAAGTGAAAATGGCACCTGTTGATTGTTGGTTGTTATTTGTATCTTGGCATGTTTAATAAACAAAATTTTGAAAAAAAAAAAAATTTACGACTGTCGACTCCTGGTTTTGGATCTGGTGACCGGACCCTCCAAAAAATCCTGATTATAGGAGCCACGAGGCCTACGACCACGAAAAGTCTTGCCCCTCTGAAATTCAGAAGTAGAAAAAGCCGTTCTATGATCGTTTTTATTAATATTAAGGGAGGCCGATCCAGAGTCAGCTTAATCTGAATCCGTGTATTCATCAGAACTGGGAACAAAAGAGACCTTCTTGTTACGATGTTGATTAACACGAGAAGGCCACTTGTACACACAATCGTTATCATAGTCAGACTTGTCCCTTTTGAACTTATTAATCTTCAGACCCCGGATATGATCCTGAAAGGTAGCAAGTTGTTTCTCAATCTCACCCCATTGAGACTGGAAACTCTGCAGTTCAATAGTCTCCAAAATCTTCTTCTTAAGATCCGCCATCTGATGTGCCAATTTATCCTGCTCAGAGATTGACCTCTCTAATAACAGTGCTATGAGATCAAAGCTGCACTTATTCAAAATGGCAGTCCACTTGGCCAAAAAAGCAGAATCGTCCGTGAACTGTTTAGGAGGTTTAATCACTCGGAGGCCCCTCGGGATAATTGAAGATTTGAGATATTGAGCCATTGAATACACATGCAAACTAGTGCGTATGTGTTTCTTGTGCAAATCCTTCAACTCTGAAATTGTAGGGGGCAAAGCCGTCAACGGCCCCAAAGTTGCTTCATCATCAAACAAAGATTTTAATTTCCTGAATTGAGAAAGTTGCTCCTCAGTGTAAGCAAAAGTAGCTGATGCCATTAGTATTAAAAGGGTATATCACAAGTCCCAAAGAAATACAAAAAATACCCAACCAGGTCAAAAAGCCTAAATCCTAAAAAAAGCCCCAGTCCATATACGAAAACCACTAATCAAAACTTCACAGATTTTTGTTGGAGAAGCCATCACAGTAAAGAGGACATGACCTCATACCGCTGCGGCCCGTCCGTTTTAATACGACTTGTCCCCGAAACGTGACACGTCGTATCGATAGTCGTTTGTGGAAATTTTTCATCAACCTTTTCCAGCTAAGTAAATTGCATGTTGCTATGAACTGTTCTAAGGTTTTTTCTTCTAAAAATTATTAAAACGGACGGGCCACAGCGGTATGAGGTCAAGTCCTCTTTACTGTGATGGCTTCTCCAACAAAAATCTGTGAAGTTTTGATTAGTGGTTTTCGTATATGGACTGGGGCTTTTCTTAGGATTTAGGCTTTTTGACCTGGTTGGGTATTTTTTGTATTTCTTTGAAGCTGTAATGGGGGCAACAGCTTTGGCAATACGATTTTTCCCAACCATTGTTCAGTTGGTGGAGCTTTGGTACCTGTTGAAGTAAAAGAGAGACCTACCAGCCTATTTCTCAGCTGTCCTTTCAGAGAAAAAGCAGTTAACCTCTTTTAAGGGAATGTTTCTAAAAAGAATGTTTGAGGAATATGGATGTTGGGTTGCTGGAGGAATGTTTGAGGTAAGATTATTTTTGGTTGCTTGGTTATGGGAAAATCACAGTATTTGGACGCAACTTGGCACTGTGGGACACACTTGTATGGAATGGGCCCTGTCCGCTGTCCCTTGAGTGGCCTCAGGGCCTGCACAACCGGGATGCAGTACATGGCCAGAGCTCTGCCATTTTCTTTCCTTGCATGTTTTCCTTTCTCCCCCCTGTGAGATGCCTGGGAGGGGATGACTGCTGTAATTATGCAGGGGACATGCTGGGATGGGCCTAGTGATCTTCTCCTTGCTCAGCCCCCCTGAATCGGTGCTTCTTCTGGCTAGCACGTAGTTCATATGATGGCACTGATATGCCGTTGCTTGGTTGGGAAGGAACTGGGGATAAATTAGACACAGTGAGGGTGGGACATCCGATGGGCATGGTTGTTGGGTGGAAAAGTGGAAGTGCGGGATTGGATGTTTGTGGTCACAAGATGGTGGTGACTGGGTTCTCCGATTGTGAGTCAAGGCCTATTGTGAAGGGTGGGCACTAAGGAGGCAGGGCGAGGGTAAGGAAGGGTGGGAGGGCCTATGCATCCAGGCTCTTATGATGGTCCCCCATGTAAGGGGATTGGTTTGGTTGATAGGTGTGGGGTTGTGGTCTCTGATGCAGATGGGCATAGTGGCATTCATGGTAGATGGGAGGGGGGCCCGTGGAAAGCAGCACGTGAAGTGTGGAAGCGGATATGTGTGTTTCAACTTATTTGCGAAGGTTTGTGGTGACTCTGGGAGAGCTGGAGTTTGGGGGATAGGCCCTGGGCTGGGATGGGGGCTGTGCCCAAACTATAGGATTTATCATTGGAGCCTTGTCAGATTCTGGGTTTGGGACAATGGGTAAAGATCTTAAATTAGCTTTTTGGAATGTGTGCGGCACTGGCGCTCCCATTAAGTGGCATACGTTGTTGCAGCAGTTGTGCACCCACTAGGTGGATATCACATTCCTGCAAGACACACATCAGATGGCAAAGAAACATGCTAAGTTGCGACAATGGTGGGTCGGCGAGGTGTATGGGGCGGTTGCTGTCAGCAAAAAGGGCAGTGTAGCCATCTTGATCTCTAAGAATGTGAGCTCTATAGAGGCAGATCCTGATGGCAGGTATGTGCTCATGCAAGGAACACTAGGTGGGCAGCAGGTGGTCCTTGGCTCCATATATGCACCCATTGTATATGATGCAGGATTTTATGCCCAGTTGGCACATTGGGTGGCGGGGTTCGCTGATCACCCATTGATCTTGGGAGGGGATTTTAACTGTGTGTTGGATGTTGTGATGGGCAGGTCTTCAGGAGCTGGGGCCTTGGACAGCCATACATCTGCCGGGTTTAGGGTTTATGTGATGGCTATGACCTTAGACGTTTGGCAAGTCCTGCACCCAGGGGAATGTGACTACACTCATTTATCCAGTGCACATGGTACCTGGTCACAGATCGATTACTTTTTAGTTTTGGTGGGGCTCTTTGATAGGGTCACACGAGCTGATATTGGTCCAGTTTGGTTTCTGGCCATGCAGTGGTCCTCTTGGAGATACTGTGGGGAGCGTGGAGTGGAGCTTCAACCTGGAGATTTCCATTGGAAGTAGTAGTGGATGCCTAGTTTGTGTCTGTCCTGCAGTCTAAATGGGCTGACTGTGCAACACATAATCAGCAGCACATGGATAGTCCTGCCCTGTTTTGGGAAGCTGGTAAAGTGGTATTGCGAGGGGAGATTATGGGGTTTGTTTGGGCAAAATGCAAATGATTAAATAGTAGGATGATGCAGCTGGAACAAGAGCTGCGCACCACACACTGCCAGTACTGAGGCTAGGGTTCGGGTGTCGGTGATCCAATCGGAACTGAACTCGTTAATTCACCATCAAACCAAGAAATCACTTACGTACCATTTGATATCAGCTTTATTGCTTTTGGAACCAAGTGGACAAGCTTCTGTCATCTTTAATAGAAGCATAGAAACATGAAAGCAGAAAAAGACCTATGTAGTCTGCCCTTCTATATCAACTACTACAGCAGTCCCTTTTTTTCCTTTAGAGATCCATGCTTTTTGAATTCAGATACTGCCCTCATCTCTACCACCTCCACTGGGAGACTATTCCACCCATTTACCACTCCTTCCATAAAGAACTAGTTCTGCATATTACTCCTGAGTCTATCCCCTTTCACCTTAATCCTATGTCAACAAACCCAGAGAGCTTTTCGAAATAGTAAAAATCCTCACAAAAGAGCAAATAACAGAAGGGGAAGCACAAGTTGATCCACAGAAATTCGCCGACCACATCAAAGACAAATTTCACTCCACAGAACAAACAACGCCTAGTAGGACCACAAGGACAGACATACACTCCAAAACCTGGGGCACATTCTCCTCACCCTCAACAGAACAGATATCCCACATCATCTCTACAATCAACACAAGCACCGCTCCTACAGACCCATGCCCAGTGTCATGGGTCAAAGCCACCAAATCAAGCCTCATCCCCACCATACATAAAATGGTACACAACTCACTCACTCAAGGACTCATGCCAAAGCAACTAAAACTTGCCTCAGTAAGACCAATCACAAAGAAAACAACTCTTGACAAAAAAGATCCAGCAGCATACCGACCAATCTCCAGCATACCCTTCCTCGCAAAAGTTATCGAAAAAACGGTTCAACTACAACTTCAGGATCACATCGACAAACACGAAACACTCGATGACAACCAACACGGATTTCGTCCCAACCACGGTGTCGAAACGCTACTGATCTACCTCTTCGACAGCATCCTAAGAATAATCGACAACACCAGGAATGGAATCATAATGATCTTCATTGACATCTCCTCAGCCTTCGACACAGTGGACCACAACACGCTCCTGGAAAGACTAAAGAACACTGGTATACACGGTATCACACTAAAATGGTTCCACTCGTACCTAACCGAAAGACAGCTACAGGTCAAGGTGGGACACATCACCTCCCGACCCATCAAAGTCCGTCAAGGAGTACCTCAAGGATCTGCGCTCTCAGCACTCCTATTTAACATCTACATCCAACCAATATGCAACATCATGAAAGAGAACAACATTCAATACACAATCTATGCGGATGACATCATGATATACACCCCGATATCAATCGACAACCCGGACTTCTCTAAGATAACAGACTGCCTTACACAAATGACCAGTTGGTGTCAAGACAACAACCTCGCAATAAACTACAACAAGACTGAAGCTTTAATCATCACTCGGAACCAAAGCTTCATACACCCACCAAATTTAAAGATACAAAACACTACTATACCAATAAGGTCAGAAGTGAGATACCTCGGGGTTATGCTGGACAATAAACTCAATCTCAAGCCACACATAGACAAAACAATACAAAAAGCCTACTACAAGATGCGAATCATTAGGAGACTGAAACCACTCCTCGCCCCAGAACACTTCCGTACCGTCTGTCAAGCACTGATAACCCCACTACTGGACTTCTGCAATCCGATATACCTTGGACTACCGAAACAAGCCATCAAACCACTCCAACTGGCACAAAACACCACAGCACGAATCATATCCGGAACTGCAAGACAGGAGCACATCACACCTACCTTAAAGGACTTACACTGGCTTCTGATCGGCGCACGCATCAGATACAAAACTATCATAAACCTATTTAAGATAAAACAGCACACATCAGCCAACAGCCTGCACACCCTCATACAACCAGACACCAGCACACGTCCTAGAAGAAAACAAACACACAACCGAGTCAGCACCCCAAGTGAATACAAACACACACGCAAGGACACAACAGACAGAGCACTCTCCATGGCTGCTCCAACAATATGGAACAAACTACCGGACGATTTGAGGGCAAGTACAGACCTCAAGGACTTTAGAAAACAGCTGAAAACCATGCTGTTCATAGAACACTATGGACACATCACATAACCTAAGTGACTGTATAGCAGCACACGTTACCACCTAACACTGTATGTATATAAAATGTTTTTAGCACCACTGTATATAGCCCACATTGTACATAGCTCAAAGCAATCTAGCACACAATACAACACGCACCCAACTAAATTTTCACCCTCACTGCATGTATAACACACTCACACTACCAGATTGTTTGCTGTGATACCACCTTGATTATTATGATAAGGCGGTTTAGAAATACTGTTAAATAAATAAATAATAAATGTCCCCTTGAAGCCAAGCCTGCTTTCAATTGAAAAATGCTCTCCTCCTGTGCATTTATGCCACGGAGGTATTTAAAAGTCTCAATCATATCTCCTCTAGCCCACCTTTCCTCTATACATATTAAGAATGTAAATAACATAACATCATTGTAAATATGCTATCCCCCCCCCCTCGGGTAGTGGTATCCCCCCCCCTCACTTGTATCTGTTCAATGTACACGTGTTGGTTGTAACCACTTTGACCCGGCAAAAGGCGGTATATAAATATGGCTAAATAAATTAAATAAGATCCTTATCTGTCCTCATATGTTTTATAATGAAGATCACTAACCGTTTTACTAGTCACCCTCTGTACTGACTCCAACTTGTTTATATCCTTTTGAAAGTGCGGTCTCCAAAATTGCACGCAATACTCAAAATGAGGCCGCGAGGCACGTGGGAGCCCTCCAGGATTCAGAGGTGCATCTACACACATTGGGAGTGGGTGTGGAGTAGGTATTCTGTGAGTTCTATCAACAGTTATACAAGGCTGAAGCTGATCTGGGTGATTCAGGGATGGCTTATCTTCAGGCCTGTAAGTTGCCCAGGTTGTCAGAAGCTTAGCTGGATATTTTAAACAGTTCTATCACCCCTCAAGAGGTCCAATGGAATATTAAAGGGCTAAGGGGTGGTCGGGTTCCAGGGCCGGATGGGCTTTGGAGTGAATTTTACAAGATGATGACAAAGTGGCACTGCAGATTTGTTTGGTAGGGGGCAAGAGAGAGATCATTAGAGAAAGACATCATGCTTGGCAAGATAGAAGGTCAATGCAAAAGAGGAAGGCCAGAAATGAGATGGATTGATACAATAACAGCAGCTACCGGTACCAGTCTGTCAACAATGAGCCGCCTGACTGAAGACCGAACACAATTTAGGATAGCTATACAGAGGGTCGCCATGAGTCGACTCCGACTCGACGGCACTTAACAACAACAACAACAACAGAGAAACAGCTAATGTACTCTTTGAGGGGTCATCAGCCACGAGTACAATGTGAGGTTTTACAGAGTCCTCATGATCAAGGAGGTATGGGCTTTCCAGACCACGGCTGATATAACATGGCCTGTCTGTTGTAACATGTATGTGACTTGTTATGGGAGAACACAAGAAGCAAGAGCCGTATAAAGGTGAAACAGGTTTTAATTGACCCCCTACGCGTTTCAGCCGTAGCCTTCTTCAGGGGGCACACAGCTGAATAAAACAATACATATTTAATACAAAATAGATCAGTATAAAATAATAACACATTAAAATCATCAAAATACATGAATAATAAAAACATGTAATATAAACAATTGAAAAGATTAAGAACAAACTAAAACTAATACAAAATGTTCATAAAGAATAATTAACATATATGTGTTATGAATAAATTATATAAAACCAAAACGCAGAGTGGAAAGAGAACACATAAATATACTAAAAACTGACAGGCAAGTGTAAAATAAATGAACTCCATGGTAGTCACTAAATATATGGATTTAGACAAATTGCCTTTGATACAGCATACTCCTAATTGTATATATGCAATTCTATACATGAACTAAATATTCTAGCAACCTGAAATGCGGAGAAGGGAGGGAGGGGGAAGGAGGGAAGGGGGAAGGGAAAAAGAGGAGAGAAGGAAGGGGGAGGGATGAGGAAGGGGGAGGGGGAAGGGGAGAGGGGGGAGGAAGGGAGGGGGAAGGAAGAGGGGGGAAGGGAAGGAAGGAAATAGGGGAGGGGGAGAGAAAGTGGGGGGGGGGAAAGGAGGGTGGCGGAAGGAGAGTGAAAAATGTAACTTAATATGAATATATGTTACTCACATACGTAGCACTGAAGAGAATCTGCAGACGCAATTACGCGTATAAGAGGAGTGACTGAGGGTAGAAATAGCCCATTGTAAATTGACCTCACTACCACTTATTGCCTAACTTTTGCAATGACATGATAAATGAAACTACAACTTTAATGTTGGAAACCCTTAACCATGAAATTGAACACCATATCAACCTAGTTGTGCGTAAAACAACTTAAATGAATAAAATAAAATAAAGTTCTTATTGCCCAACTTCTTACTTACATAAAAAATCACCGAGAAGGGAAATGCAATCGTCACAATGTGAAGTTTCTCTGAAAGAGAAGAAAACCAATTGTATCTTTGAGCTATGGGAGATGTATAGGTTTCGTCAACCCAACGTGGTGCCTTAAAGGTCTTGAGGTTTGAACTTGTTGGACCAAATTTTGGAATGAATGTGATTTTAAGGACCTGTTGGGCAATAAGAACTTTATTTTATTTTATTCATTTAAGTAGTTTTACGCACCACTAGGTTGAGGTGCACTGCTGTAACAAGTGTTGTCATAAGAGTTCATCTTGAAATAATTCAGTTTTTCAATGTATAAAAAAAATTTCCACACTAAAGTTGTGTTCCGCTATCAGTAGGTTCTCTCAGCGGTGCCCCAAAAGAAATTTACTCAGGAGTTAGAAGGTTTATTTATAATTGGTTTCCACAAAATATTTTTCCTGTCTTTTTTTAATACGTGTTGATATAGTGTTCAATTTCATGGTTAAAGGTTTCCAACATTAAAGTTGTAGTTTCATTTATCATGTCATTGCAAAAGTTAGGCAATAAGTGGTAGTGAGGTCAATTTACAATGGCCTATTTCTACCCTCAGTCACTCCTCTTATACGCGCAATTGCGTCTGCAGATTCTCTTCAGTGCTACGTATGTGAGTAACATATATTCATATTAAGTTACATTTTTCACTCTCCTTCCGCCCCCCTCCCCCCTCCCCTATTTCCTTCCTTCCCTTTCCCCCCTCCTCTTCCTTCCCCCCTCCCTTCCTCCCCCCTTTCCCCCTCCCCCTTCCTCTTCCCTCCCCCCTCCCCCTTCCTTCTCACCTCCTCCTTTTCCCTTCCCCCTTCCCCCGCCCCCCTCCTTTCCCCCCCCCCCACTTTCTCTCCCCCCTCCCCTATTTCCTTCCTTCCCTTTCCCCCCTCCTCTTACTTCCCCCCTCGTCTTCCTTCCCCCCTCCCGTCCTCCCCCCTCCCCCTTTCCCCCTCCCCCTTCCTCTTCCCTTTCCCCCCTCCCCCTTCCCTTTTTCCCCCTCCCCCTTCCTCTTCCCTCCCCCCCTTTCTCACCTCCTCCTTTTCCCTTCCCCCGCCCCCCTCCTTTCCCCCCCACTTTCTCTCCCCCCCCTCCCCCCTCCTCTTCCTTCCCACCTTCCCCTTCCCCCTCCCTCCCTTCTCCGCATATATACAATTAGGAGTATGCTGTATCAAAGGCAATTTGTCTAAATCCATATATTTAGTGACTACCATGGAGTTCATTTATTTTACACTTGCCTGTCAGTTTTTAGTATATTTATGTGTTCTCTTTCCACTCTGCATTTTGGTTTTATATAATTTATTCATAACACATATATGTTAATTATTCTTTATGAACATTTTGTATTAGTTTTAGTTTGTTCTTAATCTTTTCAATTGTTTATATTACATGTTTTTATTATTCATGTATTTTGATGATTTTAATGTGTTATTATTTTATACTGATCTATTTTGTATTAAATATTTATTGTTTTATTCAGCTGTGTGCCCCCTGAAGAAGCCTACGGCCGAAATGCGTAGGGGTCAATTAAAACCTGTTTCACCTTTACACGGCTCTTGCTTCTTGTGTTCTCGTGTGCTTCCTGCAAGAGCAGCTGCTCCTCTTTGTGTTGCTCTGTGACTTGTTATGGGACATATCTGATCAAACACCTCTGGTGTGGGAACGTGCATTAGCTATACCACTATACCTGAGGTATGTTCTGCATGCTAGGACTCTCCAGAGTACACCACCTATATGCTGCCAAATCCTTATCTCTCCCTTCCGTAGCGCATGGTGACATCTGTGTGAGTTACTGTGCTGGTATAATTCGATCTTTCCATTTTTACCTTTGTGTGGCAACAGAGCATTTCACCCCAGTTTAAACAAAGCTAGCTTTGCGTGATGTGAGTGAGCAGGGGTCATGAACTTAGATCATGTGCACTTCTATCATTCTCATCCCTGCAAGAGCAATTTAGACTAAGGCCCTTAGACATTTTCCCCTTTATGCAAGTGCGGAGTTACGTCCATAGTCTGCCCTCAGCATCTCTGGTAAGTAGGATCTGTACCCGGCTGGAGGAGCTTCTTTTAAGTGGGGACCATTGCATATGCATCACGCATTTACACAGGACTCTTGTGGAAGTGGGTCTCAGACCCACTGAGGATAGACTAGCCCAAGCTTGGATGCGGTGACAGCAGAGGATTTGATAATGACATTGAGGCGGTTTCCCCTGTTGTGCATTTCGGTCGAACTAAGGGATATGCATTACAACTTTCTCCATCGTATGTATTTTGCTCCACGGCAGGCATGGCGAGCTGGCCTTGCATCCACAGACAAGTGTCCTCGATGAGGGTCGGCCGCCACTTTGTCACCAAGCTAGAGGCTACTGGGGGAGAGTTCTGTGGTATCTGGAGAGATGTATTGGAGGAGAATGTGGACTCGAACAGGAGGCGCTTGTACTGGACATTAGACCGGGGGATGATCCAAGGGATCTGGAGTCAACGGAATGGTACTGGGTGCACCTGGTGGTGTTGGTGGCCGGAAGGTCATTTTGCGCTCTTAGCTACAGCTGGGTGGGCCCTCCTATTATCAGTGGAGAATGGGCCTTTATGACCTCCTTTTGCTAGAGAGGAAGAGGGCCTATGGATGAGCCCAACAATGGGTTACCTTCCTGGAGAGTTGAAGGCATTCCTTCAGTCGCTTACCTCTCGAGCTCGGAGTCGTGAGCTTAACCACTGTGCATGAATGATAGCTAAGCATGCGCATGTGAACACCACACAGGTGGGAAGGGAAGGGGGGCAAGGGGGATATAGAAAAGGGAGGGAGAGATGGGGGTTTGGGAAAGGTTCTGGGTTGTGCTATAATTGTTAAGACTCTGGCCCAGTGAAGAACACACATCAGCCAGGGAGTGCGTCTGGTTTGTGTTCTTGCAGTTATGGGAGAGAGTGAAGGGATAGGGATTTACTAAACAGAAAAAAGGTTGGAATAATTGGTTAACTACTATTTGCGTATGTCAGTATGATTTCACATAAATCTGTTTATTGTTAATATTTTGCACTTTGTTAACAATAAAAAAAAGTTTGCACACTAAAAAAGGAACTAGTAGGAAATTGTATAAAAACTGGGACATTGCCAGGACATGATTATTTGCACCTTTATAAACAATTCAAATTAGTTTGAAAAGAAGAACCGCATTCCCATTGCAGTAAAATTAGATGAACCTGTGATCAATTGTCAGTACTCACATGACTGGAATCAACCAATGAACGATGGCTCTAATGTTTAAAATGGCCACATTCAGTCCCTGTTCCATTTTCACAATGGTGAAGATAGTGGCTTTTCTGATGGTTTTAGGCAGCTCTCTTATCACCAA
Organism: Ichthyophis bannanicus; assembly: GCA_033557465.1. Taxonomy (NCBI): domain Eukaryota; kingdom Metazoa; phylum Chordata; class Amphibia; order Gymnophiona; family Ichthyophiidae; genus Ichthyophis; species Ichthyophis bannanicus. Next base: position 651,167,865 of record CM066033.1, on the reverse strand, counting down.
ACATCAAACTTCAAAGGGGTATAAGGCCATCTCCAAAGACCTTGGGATTCCTGTGTCTACAGTTTGCAATGTTATTAAGAACCTTTCTGCTCATGGAATTGTCAAGAACCTCCCAGGACGTGGGGAGAAGAGGAAAATTAATCCAAGAAGTCTTTGAAGGTTAGTGTGAACTATTGGGAAAACACTAGGTACAACATTCAAAGAGCTTAAGGCTGACCCGGAGCAATCTGGAATGGTGGTTTCAACCCGCACCACATGCTGTGCACTGAAAAAAGAAGGACTTCATGGGCGAAGGCCAAAGAAGACTCCAGTGCTTAAAGACAGACACAAAAAGGCATGCCTGATCTTTGCCCAAACCCATCTTGAGAAACCACAATCCTTCTAAGAAAATGTTCTGTAGACAGATGAAACCAAAATTGAGCTCTTTGACAATGCAGACCAGCGATATATTTACAGGCAAACAAATCAAGCTTATAAGTTAAAAAAACACCCTTCCTACAGTTAAATATGATGGAGGTTCCATAATGTTGTGGGGCTGTTTTGCTGCCTCAGGAACTGAAGGCCTGGAACGTATTAAAGGAGTCGTGAAGTCAGAGGACTACCAAGGTATTTTGGAGTGAAATGTGCTACTTCGTGTCAGAAAGCTAGGTCTGGGTTGAAGCAGAGCCATGACCCAAAATATACACCCAAAAGTACAAAAGAATGGTTAAAAAGTAAAAAATTGACTGTTTTAAACTGGCCAGCAATGAGTCCTGATCTCATTCAAATCGAAAACCTTTGGAAAGAGCTGAAATCTGCCGTTGGTAAAAGGAATCCTGGAAACATTCATAAGCTGGAAAAAATTGCAGTTGCAGAGTGGGAGAAACTACCAGCAGACAGATGTACGAAACTTATAGATGGCTGCAAGAAACATTTGGAGGCCATCATCTCTGCCAAGGGGCCAAGGGTTGTACAACCAAATATTAGTGAAGGGTGCCATTAAACCTGTCCAGGTCATATTTTGTTTTTTTTCTCAGAAATTACTATGTCTAAGTTGCACAGACATCTTTTTTTTTTGTTATACACCTTTGGAACATACTATTCAAATATTATGATGACATGCAGTTGGAATATTTCCAATTATTTCTCAAGATAATGTGGACAACATACCTAAAATGCAACAGTGTCAATAATGTTGATCACAACTCTGCTCTTGTTCAGCCCAAACTACATTCCCAGAAATACCTATGTGTAGATCACCTAAAAGATAGGCATAATGTTATTGTTGTGTGCCATCAAATCAGTGTCTACTTCTGGCAGTCCCATGGATAGTTCTTCATATTGTAACTATCACCCAGATTTTCTTGATAAGGTGCATCTGGAAGTCGATTGCCAGGTCTTTCTTCCATGCACTAAGCCTACAACACCTGGTATTCCAAAGTGATCTTCCATCCAAGTACTAATCAGCTCTACTTAGCTTCCAAGATTTGACCAGATCCAGTACATTCGGGGTGGCATGGCGTGGCTGTAGTCAGGCATACTATTACAGTGCACCTATTTTGTATGCACTTATATCCCCATGCAGGGCCTGTGCTATGACTAGGTGAACTAGGGAGTTGCCTAGAGCACCAGTGGTCCAAGGGCGGTCCTTGCTGCCCTTTTCCAGGACCAACAGCATCGCAGCACTTACTAAAACCTCGAGCGCTATGGTGCTGTTTGTTCTTCCGTAGACGTCCATGCAAAAGGAAATGAAGCAGGAGGGGCAGAAGCAGGAACAGTACCATAGTGCTAGAATTTATGTTGCTGCCACTGCAGGTTTCAGAGAGGGGCGACAGCAGCAGCAATGGGAACTGGAGCAGGAGGGTGCCTCATATCGTTGCACCAACCCTGCCCCCATGCAGTTTTACAAGAGCCAGTTTTCAAATGCAAAACATGCTTTATAAATGGAAAATGCTTTATAAGATGTATCCCCAGTGAAGATAATTTCCAAAACTATTTATCCAGGTAAATAAACTATCTGAAAATGCCCACCATCCCTGGAGGTAAAATTACATGCTGATGGTTCTTTGCATTTGGTGGCTGTCAGGATCTATGGTTTTGCCTTGATTGCTGCTGCTTCCCTAGGTGATTGCCTAGTCTTCCTAATGGTTAAAAGACCCTGACAGTTTTATATAGTTCTGCAAGGTGTATCTAGCACTGTACAGATACATAGAAGCTTACAATCTAGTTGAATGATGGATATAGAGGACAGATGGAACACTAACATAGATCCTGAAATGTAATTAAGATGTTAGATCAGCATTTTTCTCATTCCTCCACATTTATCCATTGACAGATAGCTAGGGGCACTGGAATTTATAATGGGATATGTAAGAGGAACTTATGTTAGAGGATAAACAGAATGAAACAGCTGCAGTTACGGTATGCAGTGTCTACTACTACTAACAAAGAACTTGTTCAAATAGAAGGCGCTCTTCATCTTCTAGAGCCGAGCATCTGGCCATAATGCACATGAACCCTCTGTGTCAGCCATGGGATTCTTCAGGGTGATGGGCAGAGGTAAATTAGGAATTGAAAGTAGTGCAAAAGGTTTATCTGTTATATTTATTGAAGATGTGAATAAACAGGTAAATTAAGGTGAGCCAGTTGACTTCTGGAGGCCCATTCATAAAGTGCACATCCGGGCTGTTCGGACATCCAGAAATGTTCTGCTCCCTCAGGGGCCAGATGTGCCCACAGGAGTGGAATCGCAGCATGTTGGGAACATGCCCCGATTCATGCACCCCAGACGTCCAATCCACTGCCTGGCTAGCCCAGCCTGGCTCCTGCATGGAGCCACAGTGCAATGGTGTCATGTTGTCATGGCACCATGGCTCCATGCAGGAGCTGCGATTCTCAGTGGCAACAACAAATTCTTCATTCCCCGCAGCCTGGCCCTTGATTGGGCCTTCCATGGCCAGGGTCGGGCTGTGTGGAACCCCCTGCACCCCCTCAGCTGTATTGTGGGCCCTGGCTCTAGCATCCCTTGACGTCCAGAGGGACTTATTCCACCTCCGAGGGCCAACCTCTGAATCGACCCTGTATGTCCAGGAACATGGTACCGCCCACTGTTTGCCCTCATTCCTCCCTCAGCCTGCCCCCTCCTGCTCCCGTTAAGAGCTCCGCACACATCTCCCCTATATGTGCAGGGAGCTTGGAGTGGGAATATGGTCCTAAGCATTTAGCAGGTCTGGGCGTCTGGATTGGACGTTCAGACCTGCTAAACACGGTTCAGAATGACCCCATAGTGTATCTGGATTTTCAGAAAGCCTTTAACAAGGTCCCCCATGAAAGACGGTTGGGGAAATTAAAAAGTCATGGGATAGGAGGCAGTGTGCTATCGTGGATCAGGAACTGGTTAAAAGAGAGAAAACAGAGTAAGGCTAAATGGCCATTCCTCTTCGTCTCTCCGGGCCAGTCCAGGAACAGAAGGGTTGTCAATCCCATTCAGCAGCTGAGGACTGGAAACTGAAAAGTTTCTCCTGTCAGGTCATCTCTCTCCCGGTGACGTCAGCTACTCAGTCTTACAGTCCTCAGCAGCTGAATAGGACATGTCCCTGTTGGGCTCCCGGAGAGACTTGAAGATTTTCCTTATTTACAGTTTATTATTTTTTTTACACAGCTGGGGGGTTAGGAGGTTCTGGCAGAGCATCCTCTCCCTTTTCAGTTTGCCCTCGTTCAAATTGCCTCACTAATTGCAAGGCTGACTAAACTGGTTGCTATCGGGGGCAGAGCCTGCTCACTGTTACGCTGCCATCGCCGCACAGCTTACCCGGGAGACGCTGGGAGCCCCAGTTTTTCCTCCCTCAGTAGTTTTCTTCTTTCTCCGGGTCCCGCTAGCAGCGGGACGTGGGAGTGCAGGCTGTGCTGTGCCACACGTGCTGGTCGGCGTCTCGGCAAGTCCGGTGAGTGTTCCAGGGTTCGGGGGGCCGGGCGGGCTGCTGTCGGGCTCTTCGTGCCTGCCCTCACAGGTGGCTCAGCGTGTGCGCGCGCTTTCTGTGCTCTCGATGTCTGTGGGTCTAGCGAGGCTGGCGACGGGCCCGGACCGGGGGGGTTCTCCTTCTGGTTGTGCAGTTTGTGCTGGGTGAGTGCGCGTCCTTGGGGGGCCTGATGGACGCGGCTGCTCCGTCTGTCGTCGCGGGGGAAGCCTCCAAAGGCAAGCCGATTCTGGCGGGAACGGCGGCAATTTTGTCTTCGGGCACGGCTGCTTCTCTGCCTTCGGGGAAGCCTGAACAGAAGAAGGCAAAGTCCAAGAAGCCCTCCTCTGCTGAGGGGGGGATTACAGGGCCTTCTGAGAGAGTGCCTCCACAGGTAGAGTCTTTGTTTTCCCCGGATTTTATTTTGGCTCTTCATAGAGCATACATATTGAAGACACAGCAGGCTAGCAGCGCTGCTTTTTCTTCTCCCTCCTTCCCCTCTCCCCTCTTGGCTGAACCGCAGCTGGCAGCTGCGGGTTTGGATCCAGGTGAGGGCACCTCTAAAATAGACAAGCTCACTGGCACTGCGACTGATTTTTGGGGTCCTCACTCTCTGCTGCTCCTTTGGGAGAGGAGGGAGAGATCATTTCTGAGGGGGATGTGGACTCCTGGTCTGCGGAGTTAGAAGAGGGGGAGATTGCTCCAGGGGATGACCCTAATATTTTTCGGGTGTTTCGCAAGGAGGAGCTAGGTGCCCTTATTGCGCAGTCGTTGGCAGCACTTAATATTGTTCCCCCAACGGTCCCGCAGGAGCCCTTGGAGGATCCTCTGTTACAGGGTCTTAAAGTTGACCAGCGGTGTTTTCCGATCCATAGAGTGATCAAGCAAATGATTGAGTCTGAGTGGGAATGCCCGGAGGCGTCCTTGCGGGGTAGTCGGGCTATGGGTCGGCTCTACCCAGTACCTCAGGAAGAAAAGGACTTGTTGCGCTTGCCCAAGGTGGACGCCTTGGTTTCCGCGGTGACAAAGAAGACCACCATACCGGTGGAGGGGGCTGCAGCCCTTAAGGGTCTTCAGGATAGGAAATTGGAGACCATTCTGAAGCAAGTTTTTGATTCCTGTGCGCTAGCACTGCAAGCGTCCGTTTGCGGGGCGTATGTGTCCCGAGCTTCCATCCGTTGGCTCCAGGGAGAGTCAGCGACTGAAAAGGAGGGCTCCTTCGGGACGGAAGGGGCGAAGCTGGAATCCGCGGCCGCTTACTTAGCCGACGCCTTCTACGGTTTGGTTCGGATTTCCGCGAAATCCATGGCATCTGTAGTAGCCGCCTGTCGGTTTTTCTGGCTGAGAAATTGGGCAGCGGATTCATCTTCTAAGACTAGGCTCAGTAAGCTGCCCTATAAAGGTAAGCTACTTTTTGGGGAGGCTCTGGAGAAGATTGTCAAAGATCTCGGGGATTCCAAGGGCGGTCGCCTGCCGGAAAATCGTCCTAAACAGTCGCGGCCCGGCACCCAGCCCAGGGGTCCAGTCCGCGATACTCGCAGATTTCGGGGGCCTCGCTTTGCTCCATATCAGAGAGGTCGGTTTGGAGCACGGGGTCAGTCCTTTCGTGGAGCTCGTGGGTTTGGCAGAGGATTCTTGTCCTCTCCGCAGACTGCCTCCAAAAAGCCGCAATGAAGGGCGGCCGGTCCAGGCGGAAGTGCCGATAGGCGGTCGTTTACAGGATTTTCTCTCCGTCTGGACCACCATCACCACGGACCATTGGGTTCTCGAGATTATCCGCGACGGTTACGCGTTGGACTTTGCTCAGCCTCTACCACCCGCCTTCGTGAGGTCCCCGTGCGGGACTCCGGCGAAACGATTGGCGGTGCAGGAGACCCTTCTCCGGCTGCTGCGGCTCAAGGCGGTTGTACCGGTTCCGCCCGACCAGTGCGGATTAGGTCGATACTCGATTTATTTCGTGGTTCCCAAAAAGGAAGGGTCCTTTCGTCCCATCCTCGATCTCAAGCATGTCAATCGCTGTTTAAGGGTGCCTCATTTTCGCATGGAGTCTTTGCGCTCTGTGATTCGGGCGGTACAACCGGGCGAGGTGCTCTCGGCCATAGATCTCACGGAGGCCTACCTTCACATTCCCATCCGGGCAGAGCATCACAAGTATCTGCGTTTTGCCGTGCCCATGGGACATTTTCAATTTCGAGCTTTGCCCTTCGGTTTGGCCACGGCTCCGCGGACCTTCACAAAAGTCATGGTGGTCGTGGCAGCCGCCTTGAGGGGAGAGGGGATTCACGTACATCCCTATCTCGACGATTGGTTGATCCGCGCTCGCTCTCAGGCGGAGTCAATTTCTTCAACGGCTCGGGTAGTGCAGGTCCTGGAGAGTCTCGGTTGGGTGATCAATCTTGCAAAGAGTCGGTTAGCGCCGACTTGTCGCCTCACTTATTTGGGGGCGTTGTTCGACACTCAGCTGGGTTCCGTGTTCCTTCCCGAGGAGCGGGTCCAAAAGCTTTTACGGCTCCTGAGGGCTTTTCTACGTTCGCCGGCTCCCACCGCCTGGAAATATTTACAGCTCCTCGGCTCCATGGCGGCAGCCTTGGATCTGGTTCCATGGTCCAGGGCTCATATGCGTCCTCTTCAGAGCTTCTTCCTGAGCCAATGGTCTCCTCAGCTCCATCCCCTGCACTGTCGGCTGCCGTGTCCGCAGTCCGTCACGTCCACTCTTCAGTGGTGGTTAGATCCCACGCACCTGCAGGTGGGGGTTCCCCTAAAGGAGCCAGATTGGCTGTTGGTCACTACGGACGCCAGTCTGGTGGGTTGGGGAGCTCATTGTCAGTCTCAAGTGGCGCAGGGCTCCTGGACTCTGGCGGAGCGCACGTCGCCCATCAATTTGTTGGAGCTCCGAGCAGTGCGGTTGGCCCTGTTGGAGTTCCGGAACCTCGTGGTAGGTCGAGCGGTTCGTGTCTTCTCAGACAATCTCGTGACGGTATCATATATCAACCGGCAGGGGGGCACGGGCAGTGCCACCTTGTTGGAGGAAAGCCAGTTGCTGCTGCTCTGGGCGGAGGAAAACCTGCTAGCGCTATCGGCGGGACACGTAGCGGGAAAGGACAATGTGCAAGCTGATTATCTCAGTCGCCATACCTTGGATCCCGGAGAGTGGGAACTGAATGCTGCGGTTTTCCACGACATCACCGTTCGCTGGGGTCAGCCAGTTCTGGACCTGATGGCGACCTTCAACAATGCCAAGGCGGGTCGGTTTTTCAGCCACCGTCGGGAGCATATGTCGGAGGGCCTGGACGGGTTGGTTCAACCCTGGCCGCCGAAGGTGTTGCTGTATGTGTTCCCGCCATGGCCGATGATCGGCAGAGTGGTTCAGCGGATTGCACATCACGACGGTACCGTGATTCTCATAGCTCCAGATTGGCCAAGGAGAACATGGTATGCGGATCTGGTCCGGTTGCTGGTGGAGCGCCCTTGGCGTTTACCCGACCGGGTCAATCTCTTGTTCCAGGGTCCGGTTTTGATGCCGCAGATGGATCGGTTCTTGCTTACGGCTTGCTCTTGAGAGGGAGCGCCTTCGGCGGAGGGGATACTCCGCGGCAGTGATCGCAACTTTGTTGAAGTCCAGGCATCGATCCACTTCTCTGGCTTATATTCGCGTATGGCGGATTTTTGAGGCTTGATGTGCAGAGCGGGACTTGCGCCCGTTCTCCGCTCCCCTTTTGGCTATTCTCGCCTTCCTTCAACGGGGGCTTGACAAGGGTTTGGCGCTTAGTACCCTCCGAGTTCAGCTGGCGGTGTTGGCGTGCTATAGGGGCAAAGTGCAAGGCGTGGCGCTGTCCGCACATCCGGATGTGCATCGGTTCCTCCGGGCAGCGCGAATTATCAAGCCACCCATTCGTTCAGTGATGCCGGCTTGGGATCTGAATTTGGTTTTAGAGACCTTGACACATCCGCCTTTCGAAACGGGTAGTTCCGTTAGTTTACAGCATCTTTCTTGGAAAACGTTTTTTCTGGTGGCCTTGTGTTCGGCGCGTCGGATTTCGGACTTACAGGCGCTTTCTTGTCGAAGCCCATTTCTTCACTTCTCGGAGGAGAAGGTGGTTTTACGGCCAGTTCCGTCTTTTCTCCCTAAGGTGGTATCGGCGTTTCATGTCAACCAGCCAGTTTCCCTTCCGACATTTTCCAGCAAGGGGGGAAAGGAGTTTCCACGTTCATTGCGCCTTTTAGATCTCGGCCGGGTGCTTCGTAAGTACCTTAAACGGACGAAACCGTTTCGGTAATCGGATCGCCTTTTTGTGCTCTTTGCAGGTAGGCGTAAAGGTCAGGCTGCTTCTAAAGCTTTTATTGCTCGTTGGGTGAAGCGGGCGATAGCGGAGGCATACGAGGTCAGCGGGCGCCCGCCTCCTCGGCATCTTAAGGCTCATTCTACCCGGGGGGTAGTGACATCATGGGCGGAGTTGGCCCTGGTGCCTCCCGTGGATATCTGTCAGGCAGCGACATGGTCCTCGCTTCACACATTCACTAGGCATTATCGCTTAGATGTCCATGCCAGGGAGGATGCGAGAGTTGGGGCTGCGGCTCTTGTGGCCGGGCTCGCTGGTCCCTCCCATATTTAGGAACTGCTTTGGTACTTCCCTTCTGTTCCTGGACTGGCCCGGAGAGACGAAGAGGAAGAAGAAATTAGACCTTACCTGCTAATTGTCTTTCCTTGAGTTCTCTCCGGGCCAGTCCAGGACCCACCCTTTGTGGTAGCGAGCTGGCACAAGGTCTGTATTTCTAGCTGTGGTTGGCCGCGCGGGGTGGCGAGCTGGAGGGAGTACTGATAGTTTTTTCTGTAGGTACGCCTTGGCAGTATCAAGATGACTAACAAACAAAGAAAAGTAAAAAAAAAATATATATATATATATATTAAAAAAAAAAAAAAGAATTAAGAACACAACATAGCTTCATAACTGAGACACTCCGGAACGGGGTGGATGCGAAGCTAGATTACCTTTCTCTTGGAGGTGTTTCTTTCATTGTACATAGTTCCATGTTGGGTTTTTTTGTTGTTTTTGGCCGTGTGTGGAGTTGTGGCTGCTTGGACATTAAGTTGACTGAGTAGCTGACGTCACCGGGAGAGAGATGACCTGACAGGAGAAACTTTTCAGTTTCCAGTCCTCAGCTGCTGAATGGGATTGACAACCCTTCTGTTCCTGGACTGGCCCGGAGAGAACTCAAGGAAAGACAATTAGCAGGTAAGGTCTAATTTCTTCTTTTTCTCAATGGAGAAAGAAGTAAAGTGGAGTACCCATAGAGTTGCCAATTGGCTCCAGATGCACCCGACAGGCTTGATCCACTCCTGGGTTTACCCCATTGCAAGCAGTGACTTGTAGTTTTCCTTTTCTTATGGAGTGCAATGGAGAAATCAGAACTACACATCCCTGCATGTAATGAAGTAAACCCAGGACTGGATCGAACCTGTCGGGCGCATCTGGAGCCAGTTGGTAACCCTAAGTACCCCAGGGATCTGCATTGGGCCCACTGCTTTTTAACATATTTATAAATGACCTGGAAATAGGACTAATGAGTGAGGTGATCAAATTTGCAGGTGACACAAACACATTCAAAGTTGTTAAAACACAAGAGGATTGTGAAAAATTGCAAGAGGACCTTGATAACCTGGATGATTGTGCATCCAAATGGCAGATGAAATTTAATGTGTACAAGTGCAAAGTTATGCACCTAGGGAAGAATAACCCAAACTACAGTTACTCAATACAAGGTCACACTTTAGAAACTACCACCCAGGAAAAAGATCTAGGCATCATCATGGATAATATGTTGAAAGTCTCTGCCCAGTGTGCAGCGGTGGCCAAGAAAGCAAATAGAATGCTAGGAATCATAAGGAAAGGAATGAAGAATAAAACTAAGGATATTATAATATGTCTGTATTATTCCATAGTGTGACCACTCCTTGAATATAGTGTGCAGTTCTGGTAGCCATATCTTAAAAAAGGATATAGCAGAATTAGAAAAGGTACAGAGAATAGCCCAAAATGGTAAAGGGGATCGAAGTATATCCTTATTAGGAAAGGCTTAAAAGGTTAGGGCTCTTCAACTTGGAAAAAAAGATAGCTGAGGAGAGATATGATAGAGGTCTATAGAATAATAAATGGAGCGTAACTGTAGCTCAATTCTTTACACCATCAAAAAGTAGAAAGAATAGGGGACACAATGAAGCTATACGAGAGTAGCACGTTTAAGATTAATCGGAGAAAATATTTTTTTCACTGAATGCATAATCAAACTCTGGAATTCGTTACCAGAGGATGTAGTAAAAGCTGTTAGTGTAACTGGATTTAAAAGAGGTTTGGACAAGTTCCTGGAGGTAAAGTCCATAAACCACTATTAAAGATGACCAAGTAAATCCACTGCTTACCCTTGGGATAAGCAGCATGGAATCTGTGTACCTTTTGGGAAGCTGACAGGTATTTGTGACCCGGATTGGCCACTGTTGGAAACAGGATACTGGGCTTGATGGACCCTTGGTCTGACCAAGTATGGCATACAGTATCTTATGTTCTTAGGTACTCCTGGGAGAATTCCGCACAACTGTGCAATGTGGAATTTACACAGAATTCCTCAGCAGTGTAGACTTTTTTATCTTTTGTCTACAGAAAACATGTAGTGAGAGCCAGATCAATAAGCATAAGAACATAGGATATGCCATACTGTATCAGACCAAGATCCATCAAGCCCAGTATCTTGTTTCCAACAGTGGCCAATCTAGGTCACAAGTACAAGCTATGGGAGAAAGATGAATTGAAGAGCAGCCAAACCTGTAGGTGGAGAAGAAGCATATCTAACCAGCTCAGAGAACCTGCACGACAAAGAAGGAGCCCAAGTACAGCAAAACCCATAGGAGGAAGATCTGTGGTGCAGCTGAACCTGCGGGAGGAGGAACAGACCCGATTCAGCAGCCCACAGGATCAGGAAGAGCCAAAAAACAGTTTAGTTTGCTGCTATGGTTTGAAAAAAAAAAGCAGCTCTGTGGGAACTCATGGAGGGAGCAGGGACCATCTTATATGTATCTGTACAGCGCTGCATAAGCTTTGTAGTGTTATATACATGATTAATAGTAGTAGTAGGAGGAAGAGCAGAAGAAGCTGTGATTGACAGCAGAAAAGCCAATCATCAGCACTGGCTCCTCCTTCCCTGGTGACATACAGCTGAAGTCAGGAAGGGGAGAAGGCAGCAGTGCTGGTGATTGACAGCAGAGAGAGACAGTAATAGCAAATTACTATACTGTAGCACATGACAGGAGGCTGGCATTTAGGGTCCTCAGTCTTCAGCTGCTGCCTGTGTTGCACTGGGTTCTCCAAAGCCATCTGCCCTTTCCCCCAGAACCTCCAGAAAACTAGGGTAAGTATTTTTGGGCCCCAATTCCATCTTCTCTTCCTACCCATCGTGAGTCTACCCTCTCTTTCAGTCTTACATCTTTTATCCCCTCCTATCCACACCCCAATCCCAGGTTTTTGCAGGCCAGGCTCAAGCATTAGGCAAGCCTAGACAGTCACCTAGGCAGCAGTTTATGAATGCCAGCAAAGAGCAGCAGCAATCAAAGCAAAACAATAGACCCTGACAGCCAGACAAATTCAAATAGCCATCAACACGTTCTTATACCTGCAGGAGTGTGGGCACCCATACTTACAGAAGGAAAGTTTAATATTTAAAAGCATATCAGCTGATATTTAGCAGTGGCGGCCAGCGCTGTTAAAGCGCCTGGTTCTCGCCGCTTTAAGTTAGAACCAGATATTCAATGCCAAGGTCATATCCTGCCACCAGCACTGAATGTCTGGGTTGCAGATTCAGCCACAGCCCAGTTAGCTAAGTGGGTAAAGTTAGGAGAGCTTTTTTTCTGCCTAACTTTAGTCTCTTTAAGATAACTGGCCAGAGGCTGAATATCGCCGCTGACTTGTTATCTTCAGCACCTCCCCGGAACATCCTCAAAACACCTAATACTAAGCGGTTAGCATCAGGGCTCCTAGCAGCGTTAGTGGCACAAACCGGCTATGTGCTGCTGAATCTCTCAGCAGGATTAATGCATTTAGCAGGTCTGCTAACCACATTAATCGCTTTGAATATGCTTCTCTTGATGTCCAGTTATACATTTTTGCAGATCTGATTTTGGAAGGGATGGTGTTGGAATGGTCAGATTGTTAAATTTAATTATAAAAATTTTGAAGTGGGGCATAAAGCTGAAGGATTGCCAAGGGCGCTCAATAAACTTGCACAGTACTGCGATTCTGTTGCCTCCTGCCCCTGCCAATATCCAAGACCCCTTGTATGTTTATGTTTATTATCTCTTAATATACTGCCCTTTATGACATTGAGGTGGTGTACAATCCAAAAATCCAAAGTAAGGTCAGAAAAGGAAAAGAAGTACAATTTATGACAGAAAAGAAAGATCAATCGAACACTCAGACAAAACACAGGAGAACCCAACACACATTGTCATGGCGCAAGGCAGATTGAGCCGATGGAAATAGAGAAAAACACTCAGGGTAGTTTTAAAAACAGCAGTGCAGAGCACATGGCTAGGGGTTGTCGGGGGCAACCAAGCAAAACAGAAGCACAGGCTGTAGAGAAACGCCCAGAGTTAACATTACATCACAGCTCATCAGCAAAGCAGAGACACCTGCATAGAGTTGAGCAAACGCAGCTCTCAAGGTATGACGCAGATAAAAATAGGTCAGCCTTGAGCAGAGTAGAGACAGGTGTTGAATTCGGTACAGATTCAGCTAGAGAGCTACGTAGAGAGAAACGTACAGGCACACGTGGGAAAGGAAGGAAGTACAGAGACGCCAGCGAGGAGTCAGACCCAGTCTCTGATGTTGAGAGAGACAGAGACTCAGGGAGGACTCAAGCCAGAGGAAAGTACAGCACTCAGAGAAACCAGGAACCATACCTTGAAGGTTCAGAGGTGGAATCAGTCTGCAGCTCAGAGGGGTTTATCCAAACGGAGCTCACCAAGGTTAGTGCTGAGAAGTTAGGCTGCACTAAGCCTGGGTCCGTGTGGGGCCAGAGGGAGTCTCCACATTATAAACCACGAGGAGCAGGGAGAAAAGAAATCCACCATAGCAGGAACCTGGGGAGCCAGAATACTTATCCTAGTGATATTTCTCATGCTTTAGAGCAACGTCCTGTGAAAGGAAGAAAAGGGAAGAAAAGCTTTCACTTCCCGTTCACTCATGAGCCAGGCAGAGCACAGCCTGAAAGCCATAATACCCTGTCTAGAGGAGCACTGAGTTTTACCCCCAGTGGTCATGAAGCGTGTGGCTCACTAAAGGAAGACTCCATAGTATATGGTAGGGAACCTTTCCACAGTGAGAGGGGGGAGTGGTGCTCAGACTCAGCAGAGAGGAGAGAAACAAGCTCTTATCCAGAATACAACCCAGCAAGACATAATTATCACGATTCACCAGAAGACATGGACTGTGCCTTTGATGAGGATAATTCTGAAGTGTGTAAAATGGATTGTACGCTTGTCTTCTCAGATGGCATAACCTCATTTTGTTAGAAGCCTAAGAAAGCTGTCTGGAGTGAAATCTGTGAGCACAGATTTCACAGTTAAAAGTGCCTGAGTAAAAACCCTGTTTTTCCCTTTCTTTTTGGTTCAGTTAAAGCTGCCATTAAGCATTTCTGTTCCAATTGTAGTCCCACCTTTATGTTATACCAGTTGTATGGTTTATTTGCTTTTGATGTGGCAGGTGGAGGCCTGTGATCTGCAGTGTCTGACATAAAGCAAGCAGGCCTAACTAGCTTGACCTGTAAATGAAGTCTGTAGAGAGGCCCATAGGAATTGCACATCCCCCAATATGCTGCTATAAGAATTAGAACTCAGTAAAAGTATTGAATTAGCTTAGACAAGCAGAACAGATGGAAAAATACAGAAATTCATGTTTAAAACTGCTGACAGAGAAGTTATAGAGCCCTGCTTCCCTACACGTACAAACTGGCTCAATGGCCTTGAGAGAAGGAAAGTAACAAGTTGGTGAACAGGCCATTGTAACTGGGACTAGAAGGGGGGTAAGCAGGTGCTAAGCCCACTGAAAGCACATAATTGGATAATCATATCAGTACCGGGACCAATAGAAGGAGTATGGGAGGTACGGGAGGTTACCGGGACCAATGAAATGTTTTTCTATACCTAGAATGAAGCTAAAGTCTATAAAAGTTGTTGTATTGCCAGAGAACTTTGCTCAGCCATTTTGAAATTGACTTTGCTTGAGACTTGTGCACAAATAAATGATTTGGACCTTCTGAACAGACTCCTGGTATCATTGGTTTGTCTGTGCTCTGCTGCTACATATTCTTGGTGCGTTGGCCGGGAAGTTGTGGAATCAGAGTGTATATAGGGCAATATACCACGACTTTCCGCCTCTATAGGCTTGGTCCTGCCGGGATCGCGCCCTTCCGACGGGGGCTGCTCCCTGGCGCCGCCGGTCCCTTGCATCGGAGGGAGCTGGTCGGACCTCGGCGGGTGCCGAGCCCGGCTGGAGCCAACGCCTCGAACCCGAGTGAGGGGAGTCCGAGGTCCAACTCATGCGCCTGCTTGGGAAGTTTGAGGACCGGATCCGGTGAGTATAGTTTTGATTTGGTATGACTAGACAGATAAGAAAGAGCAGTGCTGCCATTTGAACTTGGAACTTGGAAATTGGTAAGAGAGCATGATCACCTCTCAAAGACGGGCCGAGTAACCCCGCATGAGTATTCGCAGGGCGAAACCCCCATCTTCTTGTATTTTGGAAATTGAATAAGACTAGTCAGAATAGATAGAAACGAATGCATTCTGGGATACGTTGCTAGCATGATTGTGTGAATGAAGTGTGAATGAGAGGTCTGGCAGCACGGACCAAGCGAAGGCGGACCCCTGACTAGCGCATTTCCTGACCGGGCGACCGCGTTCAGGTCACGAAAAGGGGGAAGCGATTGTCGTCTTGTCCTGTTATTTGTTTCCCTTATACGTTTCTAGGGCCGTGAGGACCCCTTACCCACGGTCCGCCCTCCTTTTCCCTTTTGTCTGTTGTTGCGCGCACACATCGAAATGGGAGGGGCGGGGTCTACTAGGAACACTCCATTAGAATGTATGATCGCACATTTTAAAGAAGGATATTCCGGAGATTATGGTATTAAAATGACTGCGGCCCATTTACAGATTTTGTGTACTAGGGAGTGGCCCGATCTAGACCCTACCTGGCCCCGAGAGGGAACCTTTAATGTAGGAATTATCCAGTTAATGCACCGTAGAGTGCGGATAGCGCACCCCGATCAGTACCCCTATATAGATTCCTGGTTAAGTATTTGTGAAGATCCGCCCCCTTGGGCGCAGCGCTGTTATGAAGAACAGTGCAGAATAATGTTAGCGAAGACAGATTATAGTCAGAAAATAGAACAGCCTAGACAGAAAGGGAAGGATAAGAAGTCCAGGAAGAAGCCCATCCTGGTAGATCCTGATTCCCCAGAAATGGTTCCCCGACAGCCTTCAACCCCGGGCCCAGTAAGAGCAGCCCGGCGTCCCACCCCAGAACCCCCGAGACAGCGGGAACAGGACCCAACCCCTGAGCTATTACCCAGAGAGCAGGAAGATGAGCTCCCTTTAATTGAAGAAGATGGTTCTACCGAGACAGAACAAGGAGAGTCAGATACAGAAACAGAGAAGGGAGACACTGAAAATTCCCTAAGCGATGCTGACAGTGTAAAAGTGGTTGCCAGCAGTAGTTTACCAGTAAAATGTACAGCTAAAGTGAAACACGTAGAAAAGAAGAAAATGACCCTGGATAGGACAGTTACGAAAATATCTCTCAGATCCCAAAAGACATCTACTGCCAAGATGATGCCCTTACGGCAAGTCCCGGGAATGCCCATAAGGAATGATGATATTGAGGTGGTAGCGGGACCCCTAAGCTATGTGTATGTTCCTTTCTCTACAACTGATTTGTTAAATTGGAGGACACATTATGCCTCCTATACCAATAAACCCCTAGAGCTTACCGAATTAGTGAATACTATTATGGAAACCCACCAACCAACATGGGCAGATTGCCGCCAGCTCCTGACCACTCTATTTACGACGGAGGAGCGGGCACGAATTAGAAAAGCAGCTATTGATTGGCTGGCGGATAACCCTGTAGCTCCAGGACCAGGGGTGGAAAGAATAGACAATCGGGAAGCGGCCCAGAGAGAATTCCCGAATGAAGACCCCCTATGGGATCCAAATACAGAAAGAGGATCCAGAGCCCTAGCCCGTTTTCGCCAAGGCTTTCTGCAAGGCCTGAAAAGGGGGGGCCAGAAAGCTATGAACCTTTCCAAAGTTGCAGGAGTTATCCAAGGTATAGATGAGAGCCCAGCAGAGTTTCATGAAAGATTATCTGAAGCATATAGAATGTATACTCCCTATGATCCCGATGCACCAGGAAGTTTATGCATGGTGAATTCTGCTTTTGTAAATCAGTCTCAACCAGACATTAGATGTAAATTACAAAAATTAGATGGGTTTGCGGGCATGAATACAACTCAGTTATTGGAAGTCGCTCATAAAGTGTATGTGAATCGTGATAATGAAAAGCAGAGAGAATGTGATCGAAAGATGAGGAAGAAAGCTGATTTTTTGGCTGCGGCCATAGTTGAACAGAAAAGGGGAGGTACCCCTAGTCGACGGAGCAGAGGAAGGGGGCGGGGCCGAAGTGGAAGCCGGCCCCAACTAGGCGTAAACCAATGCGCCTATTGCAGGGAGGAAGGACATTGGAGAGATGCATGCCCGCAACTCAAAGACGCCCAGCAAGATGACGAAAACAATCATCAGTGGAGAGAAGAAAGACGAGGCCGTCCCCGAAACTGAGGAGGAGCCAATCGAGAACAATTCCAGCGAGAAAGAGGAGGAGCCATACAAGCATTGGCTACGACAGCCCATGATGAAGATGACGTGGATTAGGACAGACCGGGCTCCGAGTTTGCTTTAGGTCTCCAGGAGCCTATGGTCGGAATACAAATAGGAGACCAAGTTATGAACTTTATGGTTGATACTGGAGCAGAACATTCAGTAGTAGACAAAAAGATAGCCCCATTTTCTACAAAAGCAGTCACCATTGTAGGAGCAACTGGTGCCAAAGCTACAAAATCTTTTCTTCAGAATCGTATATGCAGTCTAGGAGGACAGCAAATAACTCATCAATTCCTTTACATGCCTGAATGTCCAGTGCCATTACTGGGACGAGATATGTTAGCCAAGCTACAAGCCCAAATATCCTTCTCCGAAAGAGGAGAAATGCAAATGACAGTAAATCCCCAAGCCAAACCGGCAGGAATAATGCTGCTCACAGTTCCCCGAGAAGAAGAATGGAGATATTACGTTGATGATTCTGTCCAAGACACTTATTTTGAACAAACTTTAAAGGACATTGATGCACCACCTGGAGTATGGGCAGAAGGCAATCCTCCAGGCCTAGCCAAACATATAGCTCCAGTAATTGTAACCCTTAAGCCTAGTGCTACACCAGTACATGTCAAACAGTACCCTCTCCCAAGAGCTGCTATTGAAGGCATTCATCGCCACCTGCAAAGATTACTAGAACATGGCCTACTAAAAATATGTCAATCCCCATGGAACACTCCACTTTTGCCAGTAAAGAAACCTGGAACAGATGATTACCGCCCAGTGCAAGATCTAAGGAGAGTGAACGAAGCAGTTGAAACCATACATCCAGTTGTACCCAATCCTTACACTCTTCTAGGACTAATACCTGCTGAAGCTACCCACTTTACTGTACTAAAGATGCATTCTTTTGCATAAGATTAGCCCCTGTAAGTCAGATATTGTTTGCATTTGAATGGCAGGACCCCATCTCTGGAAGAGGGGGCCAACTTACTTGGACACGACTACCCCAAGGATTCAAGAATTCGCCTACCATCTTTAGTGCTGCACTGAATCAAGACCTTTCAAGCTATCCAGTGGCCCCGGGGAAGAGAGTGCTTCTCCAATACGTGGACGATCTGCTGATAGCTGCCGTATCAGAAAGTGAATGTATACAAGCCACCAAAGATCTCTTGCAGTTACTAAATGAAGCTGGATATAAAGTTTCCAGAGCAAAAGCACAACTATGCCAAAAAGAAATGAAATACTTGGGCTTTCGTATAACCCAAGGAAGCCGAAAATTAGGCAGAGAAAGAAAAGAAGCAGTATGCAGAATTCCTACCCCAACAACCAGAAAGCAAGTCAGAGCCTTTCTGGGAGCAGCAGGATATTGCCGAATCTGGATACCCAACTTTGCCCAAATTGCCAAACCACTGTATGAAGCCACAAAAGGAGAAGAAAAATCGCCACTGGAGTGGGGACCTGAGCAGGATACAGCCTTCAAGACGTTAAAGGAAGAATTAATGTCATCACCAGCCCTTGGACTACCAGATGTTCACAAACCTTTCCACTTGTTTGTACATGAAGCACAGGGAAATGCCTTAGGCATGTTGACAAAGAAATTGGGAAATTGGGAGCGACCTGTAGCATACCTATCAAAACAATTGGACACTGTGGCCAAGGGATGGCCACCTTGCCTGAGAGCAGTCGCAGCTACAGCATTGTTAGTGAGTGAAGCAGACAAACTCACATTAGGACAGAATCTACGAGTCACTGTGCCACATGCAGTCCTTGCCCTCATGGAACAGAAAGCAAATCATTGGCTCACCAATTCCCGAATGTTAAAATATCAGAGCATGTTATGTGAAAACCCACAGATACAACTGGAAGTGAGTCATGCCTTGAATCCAGCCACATTGATACCTGTTAGTGAAGAACTTCCAGAACATGATTGTATCAAAGTCATGGACACTGTATTCTCCAGCCGACCTGATCTGACAGATGTGCCCATAGACAATCCTGACCAAATCTATTATGTTGATGGGAGCAGTCTCATCCTCAATGGACGACGCTGTGCCGGATATGCAGTTGTCACTCAACATGAAGTCGTTGAGTCATCAGCTCTAGCCTCAGGCACATCAGCCCAGAAAGCAGAATTGATAGCACTCACTCGAGCACTATTACTAGGTACAAAACTTGTGTTGAATGTATATACAGATTCCAAATATGCCTTCACTACCCTACATGCCCATGGAGCTCTCTATAAGGAACGGGGGCTCATCAAATCCGGAGGAAAATCAGTCAAGTATGGCCCCGAGATACTGATGTTACTTGATGCAGTTTGGGCCCCAACTTGTGTAGCTGTCATGCATTGTAGAGGACATCAAGCAGGAAAAGGAGAAGTTGCCCGAGGAAATAGGTTCGCAGATGCCTCAGCACGACAAGCAGCTATGACCGGACAAGTTAAACCACAAGCCATGCCAATGCAAGCAGCATTGTTTCCGGTACCTTTAAACTTATGGACACCACGATATACCACCAAAGAATTAGATTACTACTGTAACAAGGAAGATGGAGTACTGAAAGATGGATGGATTGAGCTGCCACCAGCAGAGGGCAGTCAACCCCCCGGACGAATAGTAATTCCCGAATTGTTAGGACCATCCTTTGTCAAAGCCTTTCACGAAGCCACCCACTATGGGAAAAGTGCTATGGAAAAAGCACTTAGACCACATTTCTACATTACTTTGTTGACAACCATATCAGCTTCAGTAGCACGCCAATGTCTAATTTGTGCCAAAAATAATGCCAAGCAAGGCCTCATAACAGCACCCCGAGTTCAGTCAGGAGGTGTAACCCCCATGCACCACCTGCAAATTGATTTTACTGAAATGCCAAAAGCCAATGGATATCATTACCTATTAGTATTAGTTTGTACTTTTTCCGGGTGGGTAGAAGCCTTCCCAACCAGAACTGAAAAAGCTCGAGAAGTTACCAAAGTTCTAATGAGAGAGATTGTCCCTAGGTTTGGAATTCCAGCAGTAATAGGGTCAGACAATGGACCCTCATTTGTTTCCCAGATTACCCAACAGTTAGCAAAAGCTTTGCAGATACAATGGAAGCTTCACACTGCATACAGACCCCAGAGTTCAGGGAAAGTTGAGCGAATGAATCGTACCCTAAAAGCCCAGATGTCTAAGCTTTGTCAGGAGACACACCTAAAGTGGCCCCAAGTACTCCCAATAGCTTTACTCAGAATGCGCTCAGCTCCTGTAAAGTCAACAGGTTTTTCCCCTTTTGAAGTTCTGTATGGTAAACCCCCACCAATAGTGCAGGGAATTACAGGAAGTCTAGCCCAAATTGGTTCAGAAATAACCAGGCAAGAACTCCTAGCTCTTAGTTTTGTTCTGCAGACTCTCCATGCGTGGATCCAAGACCAGTTGCCTATCAATTTGACGGAACCTCTGCATCCCTACCAGCCTGGTACCTCGGTGTGGATCAAAGATTGGAAGAAGACACCATTGGAACCCCATTGGAAGGGACCATACACCGTCATCCTGTCTACCCCAACTGCAGTAAAGGTAGCAGAAGTCGATTCCTGGATCCACCACAGCAGAGTCAAGCCCGCCGCTGATCCTGAACCTGAGCAGTGGACAGCAGAACAGCATCTTGATGCACCTTTGCGAGTTACTCTGAGGCGGCAACCAGCAGCTTAGCCACTGTGTCACAGTGCCTTGCAGTAGCCAAGTCTTTCGAAGAGGATTGCTGTTTTCCATACAGCAAGAGTTTGTTTCAACGAACCTCATGTGTGTGATTTGCCACACTACTTTGATGCTACATTGATTGACCAAACTTCACAAGCCAACTGGAATTGCTAAGTTGGTTAATGTGTGATGGACAACTTGAGGATCTTCAATCAACACTCAGCACCCGTTGAATTGCTTCATTAGCGAACGGGACGAAGAAAAGAACGTCGTGGTCAAGATCTGCAAGCTGAGGATTCAGAAGAACTCCAATCAACATGTACCTTTACCTTTGCTTTGCCCTGGTTGCCTGTTTTGGAGACTTTGAACTGACTTATGCCTTACCTCCATGCACTGCTTGCATCACTTCTACTCGAACTGGACTGAAAGTAACTCAGACTTTGATTTACCATTCTTACTATACCTGCACTGGTAAAGTAACTCGGTGTATTTATAACACCACTGAACTAAATGTCTGCACTAACGGTAAATCTAGAGTATGCTATAATCCGCATCAGAATCCATCCTATTACACGTTGGAAATACGATGGAAAGATGCAGATGGACCTATAATAACTGCCACACAACCACTTAAAGATACTAGTAGACCTGTTGTTTTGAATTTTGATGCATGTGATGTTATAAACAGAGATAGTCGCTCCAAATGTGGTACCTGGGAAAAAGCTTATCGAAATGACCATAAGTATATGTGCCCAGAAGGTGCCACAGGATGGAGGAAGTGTACAGGTAAAAAGGATCCAGGCTATAGTACTGCCCCAGCAGCAGATTACTACTGCCCAAATTGGGAATGTGTTTTTTATGCTACATGGAATGATGGTATAGTTGACGAAAAGATAGATAAACGAATGGCCACTCTAACCAAGTCAACAACAGACGACAAATGTCAGAAAGATGCATGTAACCCTTTACACTTAAGGATACATAACCCTAGTGTATGGAAACAAGGATACAAATTTGGTCTACGTATCGCAGGTACTGGATCAGATCCAGGAACCATTGTATATATAAGATTGAACGCCCAAGCCCACAAGTCGTCTAAATATCACATCCATAACACCTTCTATGAGGCCATGCATGTAAATAAGTTTGAGATTCCTCATCCTTCTCAGAATTTATTCTTAGAATTAGCTGGAGCAGTAGTATCTAGTCTCAAAATCTCAGATTGTTATTTCTGTGGTGGAACCCAGATGGGTGACCAGTGGCCATGGGAAGCTCAAGAATTGAATTATTCTCTGACTTACAATCAGACTGAATTACACAAGACTACTAGCGAATGGGTGTTAGCGCACTCAATTGTTGGATGTCTTTGCTATACCAGAACTGGACCTCAGTTCACCCAAAAGGTAGGACAGCTGGTCTGTCTTAGCCAGAAATTCTATAATGCCACTACCAAAAAGACGTCATGGTGGTCAGGAATCAAACACCCTGAACCTCCTAACCCATTAGCCAGATTTCCTGAACTTGCTGATTTATGGACTAATCTTGCCAAAACCCATGCTTGGCAAGCCCCACCTGGCCTGTATTGGATCTGTGGAAACCGAGCGTATGCCCGACTCCCGCCACAATGGGGAGGAGCATGTGTCTTAGGGACCATCAGACCTTCTTTCTTTCTCCTACCCACAGAACATGGAGAACAATTAGGATACCCAGTATACACTACCCACAGACACAAAAGAGCACTGCGACAGAAAAGATCACCCCTCCAAGTAGGCAAGTGGGAGAAGTGGAAGGGTGATGATTGGCCGCCAGAGAGAATTATTGAGTATTATGGGCCTGCCACTTGGAATGATGATGGTATGTATGGTTATCGAACCCCAATCTATATGATTAATCATATTATTCGCTTACAAGCAGTAGTTGAAATAATAACCAATGAAACTAGCCAAGCTCTTACACTTTTAGCTAGACAAAGTACTCAGATGCGCACTGCTATTTATCAGAATCGCTTAGCACTTGATTATTTGTTAGCAGCTGAAGGAGGAGTATGTGGTAAGCTGAATTTAACCAATTGTTGTTTAAAAATAGATGATAAGGGTCAAGTAGTTGAAGAACTTGCTAAGGATATGCAAAGACATGCTTATGTGCCGGTACAGACTTGGCACGCACTGAAATTTCCTAACTGGTTTGCTAACCTTTTCTCATGGCTGGGAGGACTTAAAACTTTCCTTATATTAGTACTAATACTTATTGCTGTTATTTTGTTACTACCATGTATAATCCCATGTTGTATGCGTTCTATTCATAGTGCTATTGAAAGTACAGCAGAGCGGAAGACCGCAACTAAGATTATGGCCTTATACCAACCAAAACCTCCTGCATATAGTCGGAATCCTATGACTACAGTATAACTATTTTGAAGTGATTTAATTCTCACACCTTATTAAGTAATAGGGTGAGATTAATCAAAGGGGGGAATGTGGCAGGTGGAGGCCTGTGATCTGCAGTGTCTGACATAAAGCAAGCAGGCCTAACTAGCTTGACCTGTAAATGAAGTCTGTAGAGAGGCCCATAGGAATTGCACATCCCCCAATATGCTGCTATAAGAATTAGAACTCAGTAAAAGTATTGAATTAGCTTAGACAAGCAGAACAGATGGAAAAATACAGAAATTCATGTTTAAAACTGCTGACAGAGAAGTTATAGAGCCCTGCTTCCGTACACGTACAAACTGGCTCAATGGCCTTGAGAGAAGGAAAGTAACAAGTTGATGAACAGGCCATTGTAATTGGGACTAGAAGGGGGGTAAGCAGGTGCTAAGCCCACTGAAAGCACATAATTGGATAATCATATCAGTACCGGGACCAATAGAAGGAGTACGGGAGGTACGGGAGGTTACCGGGACCAATTAAATGTTTTTCTATACCTAGAATGAAGCTAAAGTCTATAAAAGTTGTTGTATTGCCAGAGAACTTTGCTCAGCCATTTTGAAATTGACTTTGCTTGAGACTTGTGCACAAATAAATGATTTGGACCTTCTGAACAGACTCCTGGTATCATTGGTTTGTCTGTGCTCTGCTGCTATATTGATATGTTGTTGCAAGAATTCTCCTGGGACGGGAAATAAAGCCTCTTTAAGCATAGCTACTCGACCACAACTACCTCCTTATTTCGACTAGCTATAGGGACCCAAAAATCCCTGAGGGCAGCATAGTCCTTGCTACAGAAAAGAGGAGCAACCCCGAAGCCCTAGGCTCTCGCCTCGTGAGCCAGCCAGGTGGTTGACAACATATATAAGCAGGTCAAGGAATTGGATCTGGGAGATCATAGGCAGTGAATAAAAGGTATGTTTTGAGTGATGACTTGAATCTGAAGTAATTCTGCTCTAGTCGGAATGGGATAGGCAGGGGGTTCCAGAGGGCAGGACCGAGGAAAAAGAAGGTAGAATGACGAGTGGACTGTAAATGAGCCCGGGATGGTGAGGGAAGATTGAGACGGTTTATATGAGCTGAATGAAGGCTGCGTATAGAGATGTGAAAATGAAGGAGGTCTACTAGGTATTGCAGAGTATGAATATAGATAACTTGATGAACTGAAATGAGAATTTTATAACATGCGAAAATCTATAGGGAGTCAGTGAAGTTGAATCAGAAGAGGGGTAACGTGATCTCTGTGTGAAGAGTGTGTAATAATCTGAGCTGCTGTATTCTATATAAGTTGAAGCTGATGGAGTTGGGTATGAGTGATACCAGGAAGAACTGAGTTACAAAAATCAAGACAAGACATAATAAGGGACAGTGCAAAGGTGGATAAAGATGAAGGAGTAAGAAAAGGATGACTTGACCGAATCTGACGGAGAAAGTAATAGAATTTCTTTGTAAACTGAGAAACATGGTCCTCGAAATCTGAGTCCAGAAGAACCCTCAAATATCAAAAGAAGGATACTATAGGAATAAACAAGAATTGGAACTATTGAAGGACAAGGGCTCCCATAAGTAAACCAAATAGCTGATGTTTTAGCCAGATTCAGGTGGAGACAATTTGTGATCAGCCAGTTAGCTAAAAGGGAAAGACAGGAATTAAGGGAGGACAGATCTGGCTGTAAAGGGCTGGTGTGATGGAGCATTGCAATATCACCAGCACAATAAGCTGAATAAGAAGAGCAAGTGGTGCCAAGAAAATATTGAACAAAAGGGGTGCTAGTACTGAGCCCTGAGGGACACCACAGTGAAGAGGGACTGGGTCTGAGGAAGAGAGAGGGGTGGCAGAGATGAGATAACCAAACAGGATCAGGAGAAAAGAAAAGAGTGAAACCATTGGTAAACTGAGCCCCGAAGACCAGCATCAAGCAGATGTGAAAGAAGAATCAAGTGATCACCAAGGTCAAAAGGTCCAGAGAGACCGCCACCGAAACATCACCCCAATCATGTGAGGAGTGAAGTTCATTAAGAAATGCTAATAAGACTGTTTCAATGCTATGACCCGGATGAAAATCAGATTGGTGGGGATGAAGGAAATTTGTGGTGTTGAGATGATGTGAGAGTTGGGCAAAGACAGCTTTTTCAAGAATTTTGGCAAGAAAAGGAAGATTAGAAACCGGGCAATAGCATGCTGGGACAAGAGGATCAAGGGAAGGTTTCTTCAAAAGAGGGCAGACCAAGGCATGTTTCCAAAGGTTGAGAAAAGTTCCAGAAGAGACACTAGCATTGATCATAGCAAGAATGGGGGGCACCAGAGCAAGGGACGGATAAAGAAACCAAATGGAGGGGATTGGATCAAGAGAGCAGGTGGTCTTACGTGATGAGGAGATGGATTTTATAAGTTCCGAGGTGGTGATCAGATGGAATGTGGATCAGACATGTGAAATAGGGGACAGAGAAGGGGGTGAGGATAGAGGAGGAAAAGAAAAAGGAGGGAGACAAGAGGGAAGCGATGCACGAAGGTCGAGAAATTTAGTGGCAAAGAAAGAGGCCAGTTGGGAAGGGCTAGGGGTTGACTGGGAAGGAGCTGGAAGGGAATTAGATTGTAGTGTGGTGAGAGATCTGAACACAGATTAAAGCTGTCGAGAGGGGTTGGGGGCAGTAGAAATAAGGCTGGAAAAGGAAGCTTGTTTGGTCTGATGAGTGCAAGAGTGGTATTAATGATGCTGTTCCTTAAAATGGAGCAGAGCGGATGGTGATTGGGACTTTCTCCACAAACGTTCAGCACATCAAAGATGAGTGCGAAGAAGGTGAAGCCAGGGATGATACCAAAGTTGACGGGTACGACGAGACAGCCAAGGCTGTAGAGGTGCCACTTGGTCAAGAGCAGAGGAGAGGTGTGTGGTCCAGTGTGAAACGTGTGTGTTAGGAGAAAGAGAGGAGAAGTCATCTGGGAGGAGTTGTTCAGCTTCAAGGAAAAGTTGGAGAGCAAGAGGAGGTAGATGACGGCCCAAACAGATGGAAGTTGGACAGATGCTAGAGGAGGAGACTGGGTGACAGTAGACATAGGCACTGGGAAGTCTAAAAGGAAGGTCAAGTAAGAATGGTTATTCCAAGAGTAAGGTCTAATAGAGATCAGTAAAGAAGAGGAAGACTTACTGATCACCAGATCTAAGGTGTGACCAGACCTTAATAATAGTGAAGTCATAGGAAATGCAGAGAGAGGAAGTGATAGTGGTAGATTTCTATCCCTGGTTGGCTTCAGGCATATAAAGAGATGCCTGACCCCCTCCCCAACAAGTTTCAGATAAGAGGGTGCAGATCAGATGACACAGTGCCGTAAATGATTACAGTTATGAGAGCATAAGAACATAAGTCTATTGCTCACCTCCAAATGCATTGCATAATTTATCTTCTCTCTCCTTACATTCTTACTGATGAACTCCATTCACCTGGCAAGTAGCTCTTATTTGTGCCTTTTTCTTCCATTGCTAAGTCCTGTATCCACTCTTTCAACCTAGATGCACCATTTGGCTGGAACAAACTGCCTGAGTCACTGCATAATGCTCCTTCTGTGGCCATATTGGAAACTAAACTAAAAACCCACCTTTCTGTGGTTGCCTTAATAACTTGCCTGCTTCTTTATAACAAATATATTTTTCTAGAATCTCTTGTTTGTCATGTATATTTGGGGCAGCATTGCCATGAGCTACTGATAGGTGATTTCAATATGCCAGATGTTGATTAGCCCATCCCTGCTGCAGTATCATTTAGAAGTAAGAAGATCCTGGATTCTCTACAGGGAAAACTATTCAGGCAACTGGTAACAGAACCCACATGTGAAGGTGCCATTCTGGGCTTGGTGCTCACCAATGGTGAAATTGTTTCTGATGTTATAGTAGGAGATCATCTCACATCCAGTGATCACCAGATGGTGTGGTTCAGTATTAGGACTAGGGCTTATAAAGTCCGTTCAAAAGCGAAGGATCTTAAACTTTAGGAAAACTAACTTTGCCAAGATGGAACAATACCTCACAGTGTCGTTAGCGGAATGGCAACAGCTGGGGGGACGTAGAAAAGCAATGGGCAAAACTGAAAGGACAACAAACCTTTTGGTTAGACAGGTAAATAAATGTAAAAGGAAAAAGAGGCCTCAGTGGTTCTCAGAAGTAGTTGAAAAGGTGAAGAAAAATAGGGTGGCCTTCATAAAATACAAGAGATCACAGAGAGAGGAAGACAAGCATCTATATTTGGAAAAAATTAGAGAAGCTAGCAAAGTAGTCAGGAAAGCAAAAATATAAAAATAAGAAGAAATAACTGGTGCAATAAAGTGGGGGATAAGACATTTTTTAGATATGTTAGTGAGTAAAGGAAGTGCAAAAATGGTATTGTCGGGCTCAAGGGTGTAGGGAAGGAATATGCAGAAACTGATGAGGATAAAGTGTAATGCTTAACAAATATTTCTGTTTTGTGTTTACAGATGAAGGGCCAGGAGCAGGACAAAAGAAAACACCCACAAATAGGAACAGAAGTGACGGGGAACGATTTTCAGAAGACTGTGTTCGTGAGGAACTAGCTAAACTAAAAGTAGGCAAAGTGATGGGACCAGATGGGATACATCCAAGAATATTGAAGGAACTTGGGATGTTCTAGTGGGTCCACTAATTGACCTTTTCAGTGCTTCTTAAGAGTCAAGAGTGGTTCCAGAGAAAGGCACATGTGGTCCCTTTACACAAAAGTGGAAGTAAGGATGAGATTGAGAATTATAGGTCAGTTAGTCTAACCTCTGTGGTGAGTAATTTATTGGCAACGCTGCTAAAAGGGATGATAGTGAGTCCAATGGCTTGCAGGATCTGAGGCAGCATGGGTTTACCAGAGGCAGTCTTGTCATACAAATCTGATTGATTTCTTTGACTAGGTGACCAGAAATTTGACAGAGGGAGAGCCCTAGATGTTGTGTACTTAGATTTCAGTAAAGCCTTGGACACCATTCTACACAGGCGACTTATAAACAAACTGAGCATCCTAGCGATGGACCCTAAAGTGACTGATTGGGTTAGAAATTGTTTGAGTGAGAGGCAACAAAGGTTACAGGTAAATGGAGCTTACTCTGAGGAGAAGGAGGTTACCAGTGGTGTGCTGCAGGGATCTGTCCTTAGTCTGATTCTTTTTAACATCTTTATTAGTGGCTGTCGGGTAAGGTTTGCCTCTTTGTGAATGATACAAAAATCTGCAATAGAGTAGGCACCCAGGAAGGAGTAGATAACATGAGGAGATATCTAGCTAAGCTTGAAGAATGCTCAAGAATTTGGCAGCTGAGATTTAATGCTAAAAATGAAGGGTCATGAATTTGGACTCCAAAAATCCAAGGGAGCAGTACAGTGTAGGGGGCGAAGGACTTCTGCCCACGAAAGAAGAGGGGGACCTGGGCATGATTGTTTCTGATGATCTTAAGGTGGCTAGACAGGTAGAAAAGACGACAGTGAAAGCCAGAAAGATGCTTGGGTACGTATAGAGAGGAATGGGCAGCAGAAAAAAGGAAGTGATAGTGCCTCTGTATAAGTCTCTGGTGCAATCTCATTTGGAGTATTGTGTGCAATTCTGGAGACCACACCTTCAAAAGGACAGAAACAGGAAGGAGTCGGTGCAGAGGGTGGCTACTAAAATGGTTAGTGGTCTTTGTTATAAAGTATATGAGGACAGACTTAAAGATCTTAATATGTATATGCTAAAGGAAAGGCAGGATAGAGAAGATATGATAGAGACGTTTAAATACCTCCATGGCATAAATGCATAAGTAGAGCCTCCTTCAATTGAAAGCAAGCTCTGCTATGAGGGGACATAGGATGAGGGTGAAAGGGAATAGATTCAGAGGTAATATGCGGAAATATTTCTTTATGGAAAGAGTGGTAAATGCATGGAATAGTCTCCCAGTGGAGGTAGTAGAGATGAGGAGAGTATTTTAATTCAAAAAAGCACGGGACAAACACAGGAGATCTCTAAAGGAAAAGAAGGGACTATAGTATTTGATTTGGAAGGAAAGACTAGATAGGCATGCAGCCTTTTTCTGCCATCATGTTTCTTTGTTTCTTAGAAGCAACATAAGATTACCATAGCGAGGACTTATGAGGAGAACTGGTGAATGTGCATAGGGAATTAACATAAGAACATAAGATTTGCCATACTGGGTCAGACCAAGCATCCATCAGTCCCATTATCCAGTTTCCACCTGTTAATGCTATGCCGATCATAAGAGTGAGTAAAATTTATCGCTGGATCCAAACTATTGAGCCAAACAAAAAACTGCTGTAAGACGATGTCAGATCCTCTCCATAACATAAAAATATCGTCGATATAGCGCTTCCATAATACTAAATAAGGTTTATAAGGAGAGTGTGTCAACCACCGTCGTTCATATAAATCCATGAACAGGTTGGCCACTGAGGAGGCGCTCATGGCTCCCATAGCCACCCCAGATATTTGCAAATATAATTGCTGCTCGAACAAAAAATAGTTTTGAAATATCACAAGTTCAGCCAATTGTGATGTAAACGTTATAGCTTCTTCTGTAAGGTCCCCTCTATTTCGCAGAGTGGTGACTATCATATTATAGGCCCCACGCACACAGACATGCCCACAGGGCACACACCCCATGCCCATAAACCTTGGACCCCATCCTCTGGTCCCCCGCACCACCCATGCAGACATGCTGCCCTGCCCCCACAAAACAGACAACACAGCATGTTTGCAAAATGGAAACTGTTTATTAACAAACCAGTCACAAATGTTACATTGGTGACAACAGCAGCATACAATCAAGAGCGGTACATATCACAGACCGCCCTAATATGGCCCATTGCAGGACATACACTGGCATGGGGATGGCTTATGATGCAGGGGGGCTCTGCTTGTGTCCTTGTACTGCATCGGTGAGGGCATCCATGTGCTCCACGATGGTCCATGCTGCAGTGTGCACCTCCTCCCTGAGGAGCTGCACCTCTACCACCAGTGTGGCCAGAGCTCAGTCACTAGATGGATGAGGGGGTGGTGATGCAGAAGGGCCTGGTGCAGCATGGCCATGGCATGCTCATGGGTGCTGGGATGACTGTGGGGGCCCCCAGCTGTGCAGGGTGGACCACTGCTCTGTTGCACCTGGCTCATGCTGAGTCATGCGGTGGGCACATGGCCCCCCTAGTAGGAATGTGGGTGGGCATGGCTGTGGGCAGCAGGGCAAAGCAGGGGGCTGCAGCTCCTCCTCTGGGGCCCCCTGCCAGGTGCAAGCTGGCTGTGTGCGGCACTGTACTGCCATATCTGAGGCACTTAGAGGGTGGTTCCCGCATTCCCCCTGCTACCCCCTCCATTCCTTCCCCCTACTCCTCTAATTCCCTGCCCTCCCCCTGGTCCTCAAATCCGTCCTCCTCCTCCACCTCCTCTGACTCCCCACCCTGCCCCTGGCCCTCTGATCCCTCCCCCCTCTTTCTCTGACTCCCTGCCCTCCCTCTGGTCCTCTGATTCCTCATCCTCCTCCACCTCCTCTGACTCCCCGCCCTGCCCCTGGCCCTCTGATCCCTCCCCCTCCTACTTGCCCCTAATCCCTCTGCCTCCTCCTCCTCTGACTCCACATCCCACTGCTGTGCTGTGGCCCCCTCGCTGTTGTGCTGTCCTCCAGTGCAGTGTCATTGGCCTCCTCCTCCCCGGTACTGCTGAAAGTACTGCTGGTCTCTGCATCCCTGGTCAGCTCTTCTGGCACTGCACTGCTGCTCATGGGTGGTGGGCATGGTAGGCCAGCAGTGTCCAGAGCCTCCCTGGAGTAGGCTGTGGGGAAAGAGGAAGGTAGGTTATTGGTCTGCACAGGCATAGCCATTAGGGTGGGACTGGTGCACCTCCAGGGGGCCCACACATGCAATGCACAACCTACCTTCAGTCCACAGCATGCCATACCCACAGTGCATACTGCATGCCCTCCCCCTTTCCCACCTCCAGCTAGCTCTGTTCTCCCCCACACATGCCCTGCTGTGGCTTGCTGGCCTCCCTAGGCAATATGCATGCAGAGGGGGCAGTGTGGGCAAGTGTGCAATGTGCACCTGGGGCCACCACTGGGGGGGTGTGCCCTGTACCATCCATCCATGTTGTACCAAGGCTATGTGTGTGCACACCTGCACATATTGTGGCCAGCTGCTGCACAAACGGGATAGTGGCACCTTGGGATTGCATGGCTTCCCAGAGCACTGCAGCTGGTTGGGTTGTTTCCTGTGCAGTGTGCGGTAGTGGCACTTCAGGGCCTTAAGGGTGTGACGCACAACATATTCACTGTGGGAGAGAGGAAGGGGGACACACATGAGCTCAGTTGGGTGCTTCCCATTTCAACTGTTGCTCATACCTGTATCCTGCCTCAGTCTGGTTACCTGCCCATCCTGGGGGCGGGGGCATATGCATGGGTAATGGTGTGGGGTGCATGTGATGGTACACCTCTGGTGTCTGCTACCATATTCCTGCCCAGTGCTCCCCTGGCCCTGTGCCCTGTGCCACCAGCAATGGTGCCATTTGGGCCACTGCTTTACCTGTGTCATCCCTCTGGCCCCTTCAGCCACCTCTGCAGTCCTCCCCCCTTCCCTTGCTCCTATCTGTTGCATGCAGGCTGTCCTTGGCACCATGGTACTTGGTTGTGGGCCATGCATGGCCTCAGCTTTGGGCACATGCCATGCCAGGGGGCCTCCACTGCCTCAGGGGCCACATTACTGCATGGTTTGTTATGCGCCATGCAGGACAGGTGTCATGGTTTGTGCATGCTTGTGATTACACATCTGTCATATTCTGTAATATCACATCATTGACGTGCTGCCACAGCCAGACAGGGGGTGGTGAGCAGTGGTGGCATATCCACATGCAGGGACAGATGGGCGACACATATGTGGATTCTACCACTGGCCCCCTTGAACCCCTGTGCTGGGGTTGCAGGAGCTGGGGGTGTGTCAGGTGTCCAGGGCATCCGCACTGGCCAGCAGGGTTCCCTGGGGTGGGCAGCCCAACCAAGCTCCCCCTGCACCAGGTATGGTCATTGCTGTGCATGCCCTGTGGTGTTGCTGCCAACCACCACCAGGGGGTTCAGCAGCCTCCTCACCTGCTGTGTGTGGGTATGCTTCTTGCTGCAGGCAACCAGGGCTGGCACCTCTACCAATGCATGGCCCATCCCCTCACTGACATCTGTTTGGCATACATTGGGGCTGCCACCAGCATGTGGCTTGGCATTCACAGCCCTGCCTCTTTATGCAGGCACACAGCTATGCCTTTCAGGGTGTGTGTGGCCTAGCATGGTGCTCAGCCACCCCCCCCCCCCTCCGCCCATTGAGGCCTCTTTACCTGCGCAGCCAGAGTTGGATGCCCCTCCTTATGGCTGCAGACAGCCACAGGTTTGGATGCCGGCCTCCCCTGGGGTATAGCACCCCCTTGTGCCACAGCATGGATCGGGCATGGGTCTCACTCTCATCGGGGCTGAAATTCATGCTCCTCCTTGTTGCCATGCCACTGGTGTCTATCTGCCCGGCCACAGGGAACTCTTGCATAGGCAGCCCATGGGGCTTGCATGACGGTGTCATCTATGAACGGGTATGCCATATGGACAATACGTGGGTTCATGCATACTTGCCATCCCACTTCTTTGGCCGCTGGTTTGGTCACATACATGGGTAATCATGGGTCAACCTTAGGCGCAGAGCCTGGGTTCTTGGTCCAGCACCTACCCGTCTATGTCGCGATGGGCACCTGCCGCTGTGCTCGGTTTGTACTAAAAGCTGTTAGTGTAGCTGGGTTTAAAAAAGGTTTGGACATGTTTGAGCAGGAGAAGTCCATAAACCATTATTAAAGTGGACTGGGGGAAATCCACTGCTTACACCTGGGATAAGCAGCATGAAATCTGTCTGCCTTTTGAGATCCTGCCAGGTACTGGTGACCTGGATTGGCAGAGATGCCAAGTCTCACTCCTTAGGAGTCTGTTACACTCATTTGGAGGCTCTCTCACTCTCACACTCATTGAGCCCCTTGTCTCAAGCATTAGAGCCTCAGTACCGATGCACTGATCCTGGTCACTGCTTTCATGAGAGACGAGCCTAAGAGAAGAAAAAGTATGTGCCCAGGCACTAGGAAGAAATCTGAGCTCACCTTCCAATATATACTGCCCCCTCCTGCACCATCCCTTTTCCCTGTACCTACAAGTAGAGGTGCTGTGAAGCCTATGCACATACTTTTAGCCACTGAATGGAGAGAAATTATCAGCCCAGAAAATTTACCCATATTGCCTCCACTATGTCTGTATCCATTCAGAGGCTCCACAGAAAAGCAGATAGCATTTTATGCTATTTTTTTCTTTGGCAAAGCAATGCTACCTTTAAATAATTTTTTAGATTTATACCCTGGACAGTGGCTTTCCAATGGCGTTGGGTGCCCAGAGCGGATGCCACCCATCCTAGACGATGTCCCCCTGGCCAGGACTTCACAAAAGAGGCGTGCGCAGCAAGCATACATTTGCTGACTTGCCACGTGTCTCCCCTCCGGGCCCAGCGGCTGTTCCCTCCCAGTGAAGTTTTGTGAGAACAGATACTCTTTGGTATGGTTCACCCTTGGCATCTCTGGATTTGCTACTTTCGGAAACACGATACTGGGCTTGATGAACCCTTGGTCTGATCCAGTATGGCAAATCTTATATTCTTAAATACTGCTACTGGAAGATGAATTACTAAAGCAATATTTCCTGCTCTCCCAGTTCCATTCCTCCAGCAACCACCTAACCCAAAACAAAAACTTAGAAGTAAGAATCCCAAATAGAAGAAAATGGAACAAAATCCTGCAAGACATCACAATGCAAACTATGCCAGCTGCCCACATGGGAAGGATTTTCACAATAAAAGATTCATATTCATCCTTCTTTAAAGCAGTGTAAATGATCCAATGCAAAAAATGTGAAAAGGGATCTTTATCTTTATCTTTATTTGCAGATTTAATATACCGCTCTTTACCGGTGGCATCAGAGCAGTGTACAATAGTAAAATATACAGGCTGCCGAAATAGAAAGGAACGCCAAAAATTTAAAGAGCAGGATAGGAAGAGGAGACAGAGCAGACAGCAGCTAATACAGCAGAAGGACGGGACAAAGGTGGATGCAGTCAGAATCAACGAGGTGAGGGGGAGAGGGGAGCAGATGGGGGAGGAAGGTTGAAGGCGGTGCAAAAAAGGTGGGTCTTCAATCTGGCCTTAAAAGTTGTATAAGAAGGTTCTAAGCGGAGGGCGACAGGAAGCGAGTTCCAGAGCTTCGGTCCTAGAAAGAAAAATGCTGAGGAACGGGTGGACTCCAGGTGAGCCTGTGAGGGGGAAGGAAGGGACATGCGATTCAGGTGAATTGATCTGAGGAAACGATGTGAAGAGTGAAGACGTATTAAATTGGCAAGGTAGAGGGGGACACCAGTGTGGATAGTCTTATGGACGTAGATAAGAATTTTGAACTGAATGCGATAGACAAGGGGAAGCCAGTGTAGGTGAATCAAGATGGGGGTAATGTGGTCGAAGCGGGAGGCGTGAGTGAGAAGGCGTGCAGCGGTATGATGAACGAGTTGTAGTCTTCACAATTGAGTTTGAGGAAGACCAGCGAGGACCACATTGCAGTAGTCCAGACGGGATATGACCAGGGACAGTAACAGAGTAGACAAGGAGGGGACCGATATAAAGGGGCGGATGGCGCGGAGTTGACGTAAAGTGTAAAAGGATCGCTGTACAACAGAAGAAATATGATCTTTAAATGAAAGAGCGGAATCCAGGGTGACTCCCAGGTAGCGTAGGGATGACACTACTGGCAGTGGGGCACAAGACAGGGTGGGGGCGAGAGGGGGAATTGGGGCGCCAGAGGTAAACCAAATGGCAAATGACTATATTGGTGAAACAATCTAAAAAAATGCTATATTGGTGAAACAATCTAAAAATATGATGACAAGAACAGGCCTTCACATACATACAAAAACACATTACAACAGTGACAACTCAGCAAGTGAACTTTTCTCAAAGGAAGATCACTTCATTAACAAACATTACTATCAGAGTACTTAAAGGGGATTTTAGAAATCCACAAGAATGTGAAACATTTGAAATATAGATGATCAAACACTTTGGGCAAACATGACAAAATGACTTAAAAAGGACCTTGGCTTTCTCATTCATAATCAAACCTAGAACCTTTGAACTGTTTTTGTGTCTTAGTTGCCTTTGTCAACAGCATAACGCCATCCCCCCCAATCCCCCATCCACTCCTTTCCTGAGCTGTGATGGTATATACAGACATCCTAAGGCCTAGCAAATTGTTCTATCTGAAGCCATTGTAACTGTGCTGTTTTCTTACTGATCTGATGAAGGGACCACAGCTCTCAGTAACTGATGACAGATTTGCTAAGTTAGTCCAGTGAAAAGCTATCACCTGCAACCTGTTTGTCAACCCTTATTTCTATGATTTAATATAAAAATACTAAAAAATCCAAGACTGAGTTGTTTGTTTCATTTACATTCCAGAGTTGCCAAGTTACGCAGTTCCAGGAGTGAGTTTTTTTGCCAGTTCTGGTTTTAAACCTTCATGGCAATGCAGTATGGTATTTATAGCCCCTGATTTTACTCATTGGTATCAGTGCTGCAGGTCCTATAATGCATCAGGATGAGCTTGTCAGGAATCCAGGACTGGCTTAAAATCTCACTCCTGGAACTGGGTAACTTGGCAACTCTGTGCACTTTCTTCTTAACTTTGCACTGGCCTCTTGTGTATTTATCAGGACTCTTTGATTTTCTTACATTTTTATCACATATTCTTACCTATATTCTCATCTCTCATTGAATAACTAACATGGTTTTATCACATGTTTCCACTCATACGTATGTTTATGCACCCTTTCCTTTCATGAAGTTGTTTGCTGTTTATTGCCATCCAGGCTCATTTTTTACTTCGGTGTAGCCTGTAATCTTTTAGGGCCCGATATTCAGCGGCGGTGGCTAGTGCAAGTACAGTGCCTAGCCAGGACCATATCTGGCCACCGGCATTGAATATCTGGGTCTGCCACACAGCGCCGCATGGCACAGAAGCTAACCGGGCAGCAGCGATATTCAGCTGCTGCCCAATTAGCGTCAATGACAAAAGTTAGGACAGCTTTTGCTGCGCCTAACCTTTGCCACTGAGGGATAACCGGGCAGTGGCTGAGTACCACCACTAATCAGTTATCCCCGGGGTTACCGGGTACCTCCCCCAGAACGCCCCAATGCTAGCCATGTAGCATCACGGCATATTTGTGGCAGTATCCAGGAATATTCAGCAGCACTAACCGTGTTAGTGCTGAGGAATATCCCACCTAGAGGCAGTTGCACAGTTTACAGGTCTGTAAAAACGTGTAACTGCTCTGGAATATTGGGCCTTTAATATTTATGATTTGGTTTCATTTTGATAACACATCTCTAAACTAATTGAACAACATCTTTTCTA
The DNA here is from genome assembly GCA_033557465.1 of Ichthyophis bannanicus. NCBI lineage: Eukaryota > Metazoa > Chordata > Amphibia > Gymnophiona > Ichthyophiidae > Ichthyophis > Ichthyophis bannanicus. The sequence continues at coordinate 651,131,413 of CM066033.1, read as the reverse complement.
TGTTAGTGTCTGCTGGTGAAAGCCTGGCCTGAGAATCAAACCTGGGTCCATCACATAGCAGCACACAGCACTGTACTAAGCCCCTGAAACAGATTTGTGGAGGGTAATTTTAAAACAGGGTGCCTGGGCAATGAAGACAGCCTATGTACCTTTAGTAAGTTCTTCCACAGGAAACTAGGCACACACATTTCTGCTTGCTCCAAGACAGGCATAATTTTTCTGTCTATGTTTATGCAGATACACACATATTAGAACCCACATATGTATCTCATACCTGTGCCTCAGCTCTACCAGCCCCTGCCCTCAGAAACATCTATATCTGTTCTGCATCAAAGGATGTGCTCTGTGTTCATAGTGCCCCAGGGGTTTAGCAACCGGTGAGCTTGGATGAGCCAGGTCCCTCCATTTTGACCTTGGGTCCTTCCGATTCCCATGGCCCAACCATACTCAGCACAAGTTACTTTAGCTGGCAGAGATGCCAAAGCCCTGCCAGCAAAAGAGAACCAGGAGCTTCTGCTTTCCCCTCCCCAATATTCAGCCAGCACTACACACAGGTTTGAACCTCAAAGGTAGCACGTCTTGTTCATGATTCTGCAAGATCATAAATGAGATGTGCCACCCCCAAGATTTCAATGTGTGTGCGATGTCAGCCACAGATCAAATGCTGGTGGTGACAGGAAGAGACTGGCAGCTGGCCAGATACAGGAGGAGAGGCTTGGGAAAATTCTCTGGAGGGAGAAAAAGGGCAGATGATGAGGAAAAGACAGAGGCAGGGCTCAGGGGACAGGAGGTTCAGACCTGCATGCCTAGTGCCCTCACTATGTCATACATTCTCAGTCACACATATTAGGCATGAGATACACACATTTGGCCTCGCTCACATGCCTGTTCCCCTTTTTCTCACACATTTTTCTGCTGCCCTGCTGCTCAAAAACATTTTTTGCCACTGTTCAGCTCCCCCCTCCTGCCCCCGCCAAAGTGCCCATTTCCATTGCCACTGTCACTTGTCAGGACCTGTGGCAGTGACAACAAAACAGAGAAGAACACCGGAGCCTGCAAGTCATACACCGCTGACAGCTCTGCCCCTTTCAATGTAAACTTGCTGCTTCTGAGGGGCTGGACTGGCAGAACTGTCAGCGGCGCCGTGAACTTGCAGGCTCCAGTCTCGTTCTGTGTTTTATTGACGTTGCTTCAGGTACTGACAAGCGGCAGCGGCAGCAGCAGTGGAGATTGGCAGGGGAGAGGGGAAGAAGGAGCTAAACAGTGGCGTTGCTGGAGAAGAAAAGAGGCAGGATTGAAGGGGAGGAGATGATGGACATGGGAGAAGGTGGAAGTGATAGAGGGGATTTCCTGACTTGGTGTTGGGGGGGGGGGGAGGAAGAATAGGGACATGAAGAAGTGATGCTGGACATGAGTTGAGATACCGAACAGAGGGGAAATAGAGTGACAGGGGACATATTGCCACTGCTCAGTTATCCCTGGGTGCCTCCTCGCTCCGCCCCACCCCGGAACACCGCATTTAGCGGTGGCATCTGGGGACATTCAGCAGCACTACCCACGTTAATGCAGCTAAGTATTCCAGTTTCCATGACTAACGCAGTTTTCAGGCCTGCTAACCGCATTAATCACGCTGAATATCAGCCCCTTTATTTTTAACTTAGGTGTATATTTACTATTCAGCGGTAGTGGCTTCTGTGCGATATCAGAGCCACGGCCCCATCGAAATCAATAGGGCCGTGGCTCTGATATCGCACAGAAGCCGCTTACTGCTGAATAGTAAACATACCCCTTAATGACGGGAATATGTCAGTTTTTGGAATTTATGCCATTTGCTGTTTTAATATTTGGCATAGTATGGGAGGAAATGCACTACTGTTTTTATTTCTCTAGAATTTGACTACATGCAGAGTCTGGTTTTGTTTCTGTTTAATTTTTGTCTACATCTTTCTATTGTCAGTTTGTGGTAATTTGTTCTGTACTCGGTGAGGGTCTATGTATGCTTAGAATGTGAGACTGAGGCCAGTGAGTGTCTGTGTAAAGGATCTGTAATAATCCAGTGTTGCCTTTTCCTAGTTAGCTCCTCATTGGTGCTGGTATGAAATGGGAGATTTCATATCTATCCAGACCAACGTTTGTAAGGTATTGTCTTACTACGCAATATTCCTGCTATTGAAGAAGGTTTATGTTGTTGTTATGTCAGACTTCTTTTTTTTGCATGGTGAATTATACAGGGATTGTGTCCCAGTTCTGTTCTGGAGGGAGGGAGTGAAAATTAGAAGTTAAAATCATTGAAAGCTGAATATAATTTTGTAGTGCTCCTTTCATCTGCAAATCAATACAACATGTAGATCTTTCCAAATTTATACCGCAAATGCTGCCATGAGAAAACCTCACTCATTGGTTTTCAGTCTCACTCATGGGTATGTTAATTCACTCTTTGGCGTGGGCCATCCTTGGCATCTCTACCAGTTAACCTTGGGCCTGCCTATAAAATCAGTTCTGGTTATGCCACTGTAGCGCACACTTTCATGCATTCATATCTCTTAGAAGCTTTAGAAGTGCCTGTTTCGGTTTTATGCACAAAGATTTATAAATTAATCTATTAGGGGGTTATTCTGTGCCATGAATAGTGGGATGGACAGCCCAACAGGACGTCTATCCTTGCTATTCGTGCCTTTACCTAGCCACAACTAATTTCCCCGCTGGTTGTGCGGGGAAGTTGGACAGGGGCGGAGAAGGGGGAGCTCAGGGGAGGAGTCTGGGCAGTTGCCGGCCCTGGACATACAGGGCCGATTCTAATCTGTGCAGAAGTTATTCCACCCCCGAGGTGGAATAACTTCCCTGGACATGATTTTATTTAAACGCCTGGCCGTGGATGGGGCAGGGGGGGCTGGAGTACATTCCCCGCAGCCCGACCCTGGCCTTAGGAGGCCAGATCAGGGATCAGGCTGCAGGGAATAAGTATTTGTTCTCCGGCAGCCAGCATCACAGCTCTTCAATGGAGCCGCAGTGCCATGGCAACATGACGCCATGACGCCGCAGCTCCATAGAAGAGCCTTCACCGAGTTAGACAAGGACAGTCCTTCACGTGCAGGACTGTTCGCAATTCTGATCCCATGGGGCTAGATGTGCCCTGCAGGATCAGAATTGCAATCCCCTCTATATGTCCAGTTCAGACTGGATGTACAGAGGGGATCTACGTCTGGGATGGAATCAGGCCTTTAATGTATAGCATTTTGTTGTGCAGCCAAAGATATCACAGCCTTTAAAGAATCCAGTTGTCTCCACTGTAAAGTATTTTGGACCATGCACATGAAAGATGCTGTGTACAGAGAAGCATAATTATTTCCAACAAATATTCTGAGAAAAAAAACAACAACATTTGTTTAATAAAAAAATGACTTGGAATCTTAAAATTAATAGGCAAAAGTCAGTGAATGCTGATTTCCTTGTTCTGCAGACTGCGTGTTGTTTGTTTCCGAGCTACTTCCTCTCTGAACACACCACCAAAATGCTTATCCACTCCTTAATCTCCTCTCGCCTCGATTATTGCAACCTACTCCTTGCTGGTCTCCCCATCAGCCACCTCCTTCCCCTTCAATCTATACACAATCACGCTGCTCGGCTAATCTTCCGCCAGCCTCTCCACGCCCACATTACTACTCTTCTCAAGTCGCTTCACTGGCTCCCTGTCCAGTTCCGCATCCAATTCAAACTTCTCCTACTGACCTATAAATGCATTCACTCTATGGCCCCTCAATACCTCTCATCTCTTATCTCTCCCTACATCCCCTCTCAGAACCTGTGCTCCGCTAGCAAATCACTTCTATCAATGCCGTTCACCCACACTGCTAACTCCCGACTTCGCTCCTTTCACCTTGCTGCACCTCACGCCTGGAACAGCCTACCTGTGTCTATATGCCAGGCACCCTCCCTGGCTCTCTTCAAATCCAGATTGAAGACTCACCTCTTCACCATCGCTTTCAGATCCTGACTTCTATCCTTATCTTATCTTAACCCCCGTCAGCTCTCATGACCATATTGTTTGGACCTTACTTGCCTTGTATTGACCTTACTGTACCCTGCATTAATCTGACCTTTACCCTGTAATATTCTGACTAGAGTGTAAGCTCCGATGAGTATGACTCTGACGGGCAGGGACTGTCTCTTGTATTCCGGCTAACTCTTGTTGGTTAGCTGTACAGCGCTGCGTGCGTGGTGCTCTATAAGTGATAAATAGTAGTAGTAGTAGTAGTAGTACTTCTCTCCTATCCTGCAGATGGTGCCACCTATATATACCTAAGGGGAAATGCCTGCAAAATCCATTCCTCAGTAATCATGAAAGGGCAGTTTGCTAAGTAACTGCCTATGTAGGGAGTAATTTCAAACAGAGAGCCTATGTGCCCTTATAAAACAAGTTAATATGATAACCTCCAGTAGCTCACAGATTTCGCACACAAATGTATACCTGCTCCAAAGAAAGTGTAAATGTGTGTGTGCTCTAGGCATGTTCACGTATTAAAAAAATTATGGGTGCACAATGCAACACTTGACAAATCCCAGGCACCAGGTCACCATGGTGCCTAGAAATTATACCCTGGCGCCCATGATTTAATGCCACTGAAAGTTTTTTTATGCACTGGTGCTGCTTCACTCTTCCATCGCAAATGGATCTCTGCAAGGAGCTTGAGCTGCATAATGGAGGAAGATTGGGCTGATCTTGTAGTTTCAAGCTCCTTGCAGAGAGTCAGTTGTGATAATAAAGCAGTGCAGCCTTTTTGGTACAGTTGCAACCACCACAGGAAGAAAGGTGAGAGACACTGGATGAAGGCTTTGGGGGGGGGGCTATGAGAGAGAGAGAGAGAGACGCTGGGTGATGGCTGTGGGAGGGGGCTATGAAAGAGAAAGAGAAACACTGGGTGATGGCTGGGAGGGGCTATGAGAGAGAGAGAGAGGCACAGTGATGGCTGGGAGGGGCTATGAGAGAGAAAGAGAGGCACTGGGTGATGGCTGGTAAGGGCTGTGAGAGAGAAAGAGAGGCACTGGGTGATGGCTGGGAGGGACTATGAGAGAGAAAGAGAGACACTGGGTGATGGCTGGGAGGGACTATGAGAGAGAAAGAGAGGCACTGGGTGATGGCTGGGAGGGGCTATGAGAGAGAGAGAGAGAGACACACTGGGTGATGGCTGGAAGGGGCTATGAGAGAGAAAGAGAGGCACTGGGTGATGGCTGGGAGGGACTATGAGAGAAAGAGAAAGAGAGGCACTGGGTGATGGCTGGAAGGGGCTATGAGAGAGAAAGAGAGGCACTGGGTGATGGCTGGGAGGGACTATGAGAGGAAGAGAGAAGCACTGGGTGATGGCTGGGAGGGGCTATGAGAGAGAGAGAGACACTGGGTGATGGCTGGGAGGGGCTATGAGAGAGAAAGAGAGGCACTGGGTGATGGCTGGGAGGGACTATGAGAGAGAAAGAGAGACACTGGGTGATGACTGTAGTCCTAACACTGAGGACTTTGGTCCCAGCATAGGAACTTTCAGTTCAGAGGATGAACCCCCCCCGGGTGGAAGAAGCATTCATGGGCTGCCTAGATGATATGCTGAAGGATGTAAAGAAGAATCAGAGGATGTACTGTGGTGAGCATCTCAAAAGCAGTGGGAGTGGAATTGCAGCACTGGCAGTGACAACTCAAAAGAGCTGAGAAAGACCAACACAGCAGCAAGACAGGCCAGAAGCCCTTATAATGAAAGGCTAATAGTTTATTGGAGACTTGCTATACCCTCCAAAACCGAAGGGGATCTGGGCGGTTTACAACAACTAAATTAAAAATATAATAGTTGTGGCAGAAGACCGATAGTCAACAAGTACAGTAATGGATGATGGTGGATATGAGGGCAATCTGTCACTCCATGATATCTAGAGTTGATTTGGCTACTTGTCTAGCTAGGCAGGTGACCCCTTCCTCTGTCAGAACTCCATGCTTATCCTTCCTTATAAAAGTACCATTTTTTGGTCAAGAGGATAACAGTAGCTATGCTTCTCTGCTAAGACCTCCAGACAAATACAGAAAGGAAGAATTTTCCATACCTGCTAATTTCTTTTCTTTGAATCTTGTAGGACCAATGCAGACAAGTGGGTTATGTTCTCCCACCAGCAAGTGCATAACAGACCAAAGCAACTTTCAGTGATGTCATCATTTGTATATATGCTGGTGCAAAACTGAGAGAAGCCAATATGGGCTTCTCAAGCAGAAAGCCAGAATGAAAAATTCCAGAAAAAAATACTAACAATAATAACATTACCTTCACTATGCTGATGATACCACATTACTGGCTGAAAGTGAAGATGATCTGAAACATTTGCTTCTCACGATCAAAGAACATAGTCTCAAAATGGGCCTGCACATTAATGTAAAGAAGACAAAGATCATGACAACTGGCAAAATCAACAAGTTCATCATTGAAAGAGAAGAAATTGAAATTGTAGACAACTTTAACCTACTTGGATCAACTATCAATAAAGAAGCAACAAGCAGTCAAGAAATCCGACAATGCATTGCTCTTGGCAGAATGGCTATGAAAGACCTAGACAAGATTCTCAAGAGCAGAGATGTCTCTCTTCATACAAAGATTCAACTTGTTCAAGCCATGGTATTTTCAATAACATCATATGGATGTGAAAGCTGGACAGTGAAAAAGATAGATAGATACAGGAAGAAAATTGATGCCTTTGAATTATGGTTCTGGCAGCGAATACTGTGTATACCATGGACTGCCCAAAGAACAAACCAGTCAGCACTAGAGGAGATCAAACCTAAGCTTTCTTTAGAAGCTCAGATGACAAGACTTTGACTTTCATACTTTGGACACATCATGCGAACATAGAGATCATTAGAGAAAGACATTATGCTTGGCAAGACAGAAGGTCAACGCAAAAGTGGAAGACCAGCAATGAGATGGATCGATACAATAACAGCAGCTACGGGTACCAGTCTGTCAACAATGAGCCGCCTGACTGAAGACCGAACACAATTTAGGACAACTATCCAGAGGGTCGCCATGAGTCGACACCAATTCAATGGCACTTAACAACTTAACAACAACATAAACTTTTGACTCTGCATCAGGCACTGATACTGAAAATGTAGTTAAAAAGCATCAGAGCTCCCAAACCTGTAGGAATAGTCTTCCAGGGTGGGTCCTGGATTGGTCTAGCAGAATTCAAGGAACAGAAATTAGCAGGTATAATTTATCTTTCCTTATCATCCTGCTAGATCAGTCCAGACAAATGGAACTTACCCAAGCAGCCAGGACACAGGCTGGGAGGAAGACGAAACTCCAGACAGAACTGCTCTGCCAAAGTACCATCAGCTCCATCTCCTACATAAAACCTGTAGTGCTTCACGATGGTGCTCAGAGATGACCAGGTGACTGCCTTATAGATATCCTCTGGAGACAACAAGGTGGACTCTGCCCAGGAGGAGGCTTGTGCCCTAATGGAGTGAGCTTGGACTCTCTCCAGCACACATTTCATACACAGAAAATAGGCTAAACTAAGCCTCCTTAATCCAGAGGGTAATCAAGGATTTGGCCCTACTCTACTTTCCTCAGACCACTGATTAGGAGAAAGAGATGATCTGATTGATGGAAGGAATTAGTAAGCTCCATATACTTCACTAACACCCTCCTCATATCCGTCAGATGCAGCAAGGGATCTGTCCAAAGGTTAAGAACATAAGATATGCCATACTGAATCAGACCAAGGTCCATCAAGACCAATATCTTGTTTTTAACAGCAGTCAATCCAGGTCACAAGTACCTGGCAGGTTCCCAAAAAGGTATACAAGTTCCACAATGCTTATCCTGCGGTAAGCAATGGATTTCCCTGGTCCTCTTTAATAATGATTTATGTACTTTTTCTCCAGGAACTTGTCCAAACCTTTTTTTAAACCCAGCTACATTAACAGCTTTTACCACATGCTTTGGTAATGAATTTTAAAGTTTGATTACACGTTGAGTGAAAAAATATTTTTTCCTACTAGTCTTAAATGAGCTACAGTATATTGTAGCTTCAATGTGTGCCCCCTAATCTTTCTACTTTTTGAAGGGGTAAACAGCCAATCTATGTTTATCCATTACACTCCATTCATTATTTTATAGATCTCTATCATGGACCAACTCACACCCCTCCTTACTGTTCTAGTTACCCTTTATTGACTTCAATATCACATTTTCCCAAACACACAATGACAACAGATATCACAGTCTGAAGTAAATTCACCATGTAATTAACATTGTTTGTTCACCCTGTCAACTCCAAGTTTAACTCCCCTGTTCTATGTAAAGTTCTCAGTGTATTTGTTAACTGTAAACCACTTTGAATATAAGAAAAGGCGGTATAGAAAACATGCTAAATAAATAAATAAAATATCTTCCCTCAGCCATCTTTTACAAGTTGAATAATCCTAACCTTTTAAGCCCATTTGCCCCAAAAAATAAGTATTTGAAAATTGTCTGCCGTCCTTGCAGGTAAAGTTCACACTGATGGGTTTTTTTAGTTAGTGAAGCTGTCAGGATCTATTGTTTTGCTTTGACTGCAGCTGCTTTGCTGCCCCTCAGAAGCTACTGCCCTAAGCAATCACTTATGGCCCTTTTTACTAACACTTAGCTCAAGCTATCTGCTGCATGGCCCATTTTATTCCTATGGGCTGTGTGGCAGATAACTTGAGCTAAGTGTTATCAAAGGGGGTACTTAGTCTGCCTAATAGTTAAACCGGCCCTGGCCTGGTACTGGAGAGGGTTTATGTTGCTGTTACTGAGATGAAACCGAAATCAGGATTTTTTTTTTTGGTATGATGGGTTATATGGGAAAATGTCCCAACTCTGTTCTGTGCCCACTGATGAGTGAGGGGAACTTCTGTAGTTGTAGAATATATGTTTACAATTCACACCATAATGGGCCAGTGTGCAGGGTCAGCAGTCAGTTATTTTTATATTAGAGTCTCAGGCTACATAAATAACTCCTACACATTTTGTTGAGTATATCCAACAATTGCAACTTTTAATTTCCTTATTACATAACTGTGGAATACAACCTGCATTCTTTTTTCTTGGGGCATTCGCCTGGCCGGTGTTTTGAGTAAGGGGACTATCCCTCCCTCCCCACTCCCTAATCAGAGCTTTATGGATGCTGGGTGCCATATTATTCCTTGTGTTAGGCAGCATATTGCCTGGGGTTGGACCTTGATAGGGTCAAGCCAGAGAGAGGTAACCTAGCAGAGATAAGGGGACTTAATCGGCTCCTCTGATGGCTTTCAGCAACTCTCAGCTAGTTATTAAATATTCCATTTATATCCAGACACATTAAAATATTCACCATCTTATTTTCATACTTTATTGTTTAGAATGCATTTTCCACATTATGATTTTATAAGACAGCTCCTCCCAAATCATCAAATACAACAGGCATGTCCAACTTCAAACAGGTTGTGATCTACTTTTTCCGGCCAAAAGTGCCGGTGATCTACCACCATGAAAATTAAGTTTCAAATTAGTTTAAAATTAAATTTTAACCCAATAAAGTTGGAGGATCCCCCCCACCCCCATTTTAATGAACCTTGTGTCATTTACTTGGATGTGATCAGCTGTTAAGCAAATTAAGCAAAAACAAAACAGAGAGACGAAGATCCAGTAAGAAGTGCGAGGGGAAATGGAAAGTACATTTTTTCTTAAAGTTTTATTGAGTAATAATTTTCTTTAACTGTCTTAATAACTTTCTTTAACTTTTATTGAGTAATTTGTGTTAAATTTAGGTCGAGTATTGATCCAGGCTGATCTTGCACAATCTTTAATATTTCGCTCTTTCTCATTAGTGAGCCGTTTGAGCCTGCATTTCATCCACCAGCTTTTGAAGTTGGGTGAATACTGCGTGAGGGCCAGTCTCAGGGAATCCTGGAGATGTTCATCTGTCATGTTGGAACGTTGTGTACTCTGTCATTTTCAGATGGGAAAACGCAGATTCACACAAATAAGTTGAACCAAAACAGGAGTGTACAGCTTCACTGCATCTTCTCAAGTTGGGAAATTTGTCTCTAGGCACTAGCGTCCAAAACGATTCTTGCTCAGCACGGGACTTTAGAAAAATGTAATTTTTAAGGGTTAATATTTCATTTTCAAGAGATGGCTTGTTCAATGAGTAATTAAGCAGCTGCAGTTTCTTTAATGTCCACATCTACTTTGAATGGGTATGACAAGTACTCCACAACTGTTCCAATTTTTTGGAAGTCACAGAATCTATTTTCAAATTCCTGGATAACAGAACAGATTTCTGTCACATACTTCTCGTTCTGAAGAACAAAATTTGGATATTGTCCCAGATGGTCCTACATAACATAAGAACATAAGATATGCCATACTGGGTCAAACCAAGGTCCATCAAGCCCAGTATCCTGTTTCCAACAGTGGCCAGTCTAGGTCATACGTACCTAGCAGTTTTCCCAAAAGACACAGGTTCCACAATGCTTGTACTGGGTCAAGCATTGATATCCTGGGTCCCTTCTTAATAATGGCTTATGGACCTTTCCTCCAGGAACTTGTCCAAACCTTTCTTAAATCCAGCTACACTAACAGCCCTTACTACATCCTCCGGCAACAAATTCCAGAGTTTGATTACACGTTGAGTGAAAAAATATTTTCTTTTATTAGTCTTAAATAGTTTACCCTGTAGCTTCATTGCATGTCCCCTAGTCTTTCTATATTCTGATAACGTAAACAATCAATCTATGTTTACCCGTTCCACTCTGTTCATTAATTTATAGACTTCTATCATATCTCCCCTCAGCCGTCTCTTTTCCAGGTTAAAGAGCCCTAACCTTTTTAGCCTTTCTTCATAGGAGTATCCTTCCATCCCCTTTACCATTTTGGTGGCTCTTCGCTGAACCTTTTCTAATAAAGCTATATCCTTTTTAAGATACAGTGACCAGAATTTCACACAATATTCAAGATGCGGTCTCACCATGGAACAATATAGAGGCATAATAATATCTTTTGTTTTATTTTCCATTCCTTTCCTTATGATACCTAGCATTCTATTTGCTCTCTTGGCCGCCGCTGCACACTGGGCCGAGGGTTTTAACATGTTATCCACAATGACGCCTAAATCTTTTCCCTGGGTGGTGGTTCCTAATGTGGAACCTTGCATCATGTAACCATAGTTTGGGTTGTTCTTCCCTAGGTGCATAACTTTGCACTTGTCCACATTAAATTTCATCTGCCATTTTGATGCCCAGTCTTTCAATTTATCAAGATCCTCTTGCAATTTTCCACAATCCTCTTGGGTTTTAACAACTTTAAATAGTTTTGTGTCATCTGCAAATTTGATAAACTCACTCGTTATTCCCTTTTCCAGGTCATTTATGAATATGTCAAAAAGCAGCGGACCCAGCACAGATCCCTGGGGTACACCACTATTCACCTTTCTCCATTGGGAAAATTCGCCATTTAGCCCTACCCTCTGCTTTCTATCTTTTAACCATTTCCTGATCCACAATAGTACACTGCCTCCTATCCCATGACTCTTTAGTTTTGCCAAAGGTCTCTGATGAGAGACCTTGTCAAAGGCTTTCTGAAAGTCCAGATACACTATATTAACTGACTTACCTTTGTCCACCTGTTTATTCACACCTTCAAAAAAACATAACAGATTAGTAAGACAAGATCTTCCTTGTCTAAAGCCATGTTGGCTGTCTCCCATTAGGCCATGACTATCTACATGCTGATTAATTTTGTTCTTTATGATGGTTACTATCATTTTTCCCGGTACTGACGTGAGGCTCACCGGTCTGTAGTTTCCCGGATCACCCCTGGAACCCTTTTTAAAAATTGGTGTTACATTGACGATCCTCCAATCTTCAGGTATTACAGATGATTTTAATAAAAATTCACAGATTACTAATAGCAGGTCTGCAATCTCATATTTCAGTTCTTTCAACACCCTTGGATGTATACCATCCGGCCCAGGTGATTTGCTACTCTTCATTTTATCTAATAGTTGTAATACATCTTCCCGATGTATCGATATTTTTTTCAATTCTTCCGCACCTTTAAATACCACTTCAGTCATGGGTAACATCCCTACATCTTCCTCAGTAAAGACCGAAGCAAATAATTCATTCAGTCTCTCCGCTATCGCCTTATCGCCTCTTAGTGCCCCTTTAACCCCTTTATCATCTAATGGACCAACTGACTCTCTCACAGGTTTTTTGCTACGAATGTACTTGAAAAAGTCTTTATTTCGTGTTTTTGTTCCGCAGCAAGCTTCTTCTCAAATTCTCCCTTTGCCTGCCTTATCAATGCCTTGCATTTGACTTGCCAGTGCTTGTGCTGTTTCCAGGTTTCATTGTTTGGCTCTTTTTTCCATTTCCTGAAAGATGCTTTTTTGGCAACAACAGCCTCTCTGACCTCACCTTTAAACCATGCTGGCAGTTTTTTGGACTTCCTTCCACTTTTCTTAAAGCGTGGAATATAGCTGGTCTAGGCTTCCAAGATAGTATTTTCCAACAACACCCAAGCTTGATGTAAGTCTTTAACCTTTGCAACTGCTCCTTTTAGTTTTTTCTTAACTATTTTCCTAATTTTATCATAGTCTCCCTTTCGAAAGTTAAAAGGTAGTACTGTGGATTTCCTTACTATCCCTCCTCCACTAATTAAATCAAACACGATCATGCTATGATCACTATTGCCAAGTGGCCCCAACACCCTTATCTCTTGCACTAGATCTGGTGTTCCACTAAGGACTAGGTCTAATATGGCTTCCCCTCTGGTCGGTTCATGAACCAGCTGCTCCAAGAAGCAGTCATTTATTTCATCTAGGAACTTTATCTCCCTAGCATGTCCTGCAGCGACACTGACCCAGTCGATACCAGGGTAATTGAAATCACCCATTATTATTACTGCGCTGTAACTTTTGTTAGCTTCCTTGATTTCTTTGAGCATTTCATCATCCATTTGTTCATTCTGGCCAGGCAGTCGATAGTACACCCCCACTGCCATCGCCTTCCCCTTTTTACATGGAATTTCAATCCATAGAGATTCTACAGCAAATTTTGTTTCCTGCAAAACTTTAATCCTTTCTGACTCGATGCCCTCTCTAACATAGAGCGCAACACCTCAGCTCTATCATTACGATATAGTTTATACCCAGGTATCACAGTGTCCCACTGGTTGTCCTCCTTCCACCATGTCTCTAATATTCCAATCATATCTAACCTCTCATTTAATGCTATATATGCTAACTCTCCCATCTTATATTTTAGACTTCTAGCATTTGCATACAAGCATTTTAGAGACTGTATTTTATTCATATTAATCTGGCTATTGGTAGACATGGGTAATTTGGGATTTTTAAGCTCTGTCTGCTCCTGCGTATTAGGAAAATGATCAAAAGTGTTCTTTGCAAGGTCAGTCATCATTAGCTCAAATTTGCTCTTGTAGGATGGAACTGTACTCATCATCTCACCAATGCATTTGTTTTTACCTTGTAGTTCAAGGTTCATATCACTTAGTTCGCCTGTAAAGTCAGCGAGAAATGCCAGGTCACATAACCACTCCTCATCTTCCAACTCTGCTTGGTCATCTCCTCTATCCTTCAAAAAACTTCTTATTTCATTTAGCAAATCATGAAATCTTTGCAGAAATGTTTGCCTACTTAGCCACCTTACATCTTTGTGCAAAATGATTTCTGCTGCCCCTTCATCAAGAATAAGATTGAAAAGCCGTCTTTGAAGTGATCTTCCACGAACTGAATTTACAATTTTGAAAGTGATGTCCATGACAGTCTTTGTATTGAGTCTGTTGCTTGCCAAAACTTGCTGGTGAATGATGCAGTGGTAAGAAAGGAAATCTGGGAAGTCGTCATGCTGTCTGCAGAGGGCTATGAAACCATTAATCTCACCTGTCATTGCTCTTGCTCCATCAGTAGTGATGGAAACAAGTCTATGCAATGGAAGATTACACTTTGTCACAAAAGAATGGAAAGAACTGAATATTTCCTGACCGGTAGTTCTCCCTTTTAAAGAAATCATTCCAAGTAGTTCTTCTTTAACACTGAAGCCTTCAAAAACCATCCGGATAAAGACTAGCAACTGGGCTATGTCTCTTATGTCTGTAGATTCATCCAGTTGGAGAGACAAAGCAACACAATTTGAAACATCCTCCAACAATTGTTCAGTTGTCTCTCCACACATCTTTTCTATTTGCCGCACGACGGTGTTTCTTGACAATTGTACATCTTGAATAGCAGCTATGATCTCTTTCTTATTTTTAAATCCTTCAAAAAGATTGTCAGCTGCTTCAAGAAAGCAATCTTTTACACATTCCCTTTCAGTGAAAGGTTTGCATTTCTTTGCGATCAGGTTGCTGACCTTGAAGGATGCTATGGTTGCATTGACCGAATGTGACCTTGGCTTCGCCATCAACTGTTGCTGAGTAACCAGTTTTGATTTAAGTTCTTTGAGCTTCAGTTTATGAATTTCACTTTTGGGTGGAAAATCAGCATCAAACTTATTGCTATGCAGATCCTTATAATATCCTTATAGGTGCTCCTTGTGGTCTTGGGCAAGCCACTTAACCCTCCATAGCCCATGTTCCCTGTAAAAATAGTTATCTCCAAGTTATAATGCCCTGTTCAATGTAATTTCAGTTTGTTCAATGTAAACCACACTGATGCAGAATAGCGCGGTATATAAGAGAATGTAAATAAATAAATAAATAATGACGTTCCAGATTACCCTTTTTGGGCAAGGATACTGGGGTGTTACAAATTAGACAACAACACTTGTCTTTCACCATGATGAAGAAATAGTTCATTTCCCATTCATCATGAAAATGGTAGGTTTTGCTCTTCTTTGGAACACTCATCTTCATTATACTGGGGTGGCTCGATGTAGGAAGGCCAAATCTGCTAAGTTAGTATAAACACTGGCTGAATCTGGTCCAAAACTGTCACTGGCCCAAAGTATTAAAGATCAACAGGAACTGAAGACCTCTGGATGATGTGCAATACAAGGACTGGAGATGCCAAAACCACACATGCAGTTCTAAAAGTAAAAATAAGAATTCATTATACTGGCACCAATAATCAAATACCACCAAACAATCATAAAAAAAAACTCAAACACCTGTCCAGCAAACCAGATAAAATCAAATACCACCAAACAAGTTCAAATACCGCCACACGAGATTTAATAAATTCTGCACACAGTGTAGAATCAATGCAAAGGCTAGGCAAAATAAAATTGCAGAGGCAAGCAAAAGTCACAATGGTTTGAACCAATTTGAAGGCAAGGCATAGGCAAGTTAGAACAAAATTGAAAAAGCCCGCCAAAATCACCAAATTCTTGATACTTTGTTGTGTCTGCCCAAAAACGTTTAATGAAAGCGAACTATAGAATGACCAGCACACGACACAACTAATATGGTAAATGTATTCAGGTAAAGCCCGAGCGAATGGATATCGCCCAGTATATAACACACTTCTAATGGTGTTGGGGTAGGGGCAGGAATGGGTGATTCTGAGAGGCAGGAGACCAGGTATGACGCCGGGCCTGTGACGTCTCGTCGCGGGGTGTGAGCGGCAACCCCCTGGGGTACCCACAAACTATTGGCACGAAAACAACAAGCGCCCCCCAATACACCCGCAGGCAAGATTCCTGCAGGCAGGGAAAAAAGACAGGCAAAGGATCAGCAGCGGCGGCAAGCCCTTGGCAGACGACCTGCCGGCACATGCTCTCTCCTAGCGATGGGGCGAGCTGCTGGAGAGATGAAGCCAAGTGGGGCTGGTGATCTACCTCTGATCCCTCTGCGATCTACAGGTAGATCGCGATCTACCTGTTGGACATGCCTGAAATACAAGATAACTACTTCCATGCTGACTGCCAATTTTTTTCAACTTAAATAACCAGACATATGCCAGAGGGTTCCTACAGCAGTCATATAGAACAAACATTTGTGTTTTAATTGCACCGTAATTTTATCAACTTTGACTAGAGTTCAAATTGTTCTGTGCACTACCAAAACCTAAGGTTTGTGTTACAGATGCTAATAACAAAAATTCTTAGCAACTCATCCCAATAGCACAATCAATTTTTAAATTATGACATACTATAAGGGGCAATAAGTTTGTATATAATTTATTGATTTGCACTCTAGATTACTAGCCCCAAATTACACAAATCAAGAAATGGAAGGAACATGTGATCACTTGTCAACCAATAAAGAGCAGCGTGACGTCCGCCAATATGATAAGCACACCTAGAAAATGTTCCCACATAGATGGGGAGGTGCCCGCTGGAAGTCACTTGGAAGTAGTTGCTAGCATGTTTGCTGGACTGATGCCCTCCATCAAGTGCGCTAAGTGAGGCCTCTTAAAGGCAGCAAGCACTTGAGTGGTGGACATGGTTGAGACCATGTTGGGCCCCTGCCTTGTCCAGGAGGCACAGAGAAGGAGTACTGAGGAAGCAAAAGTCTCCATAGAGCAGCATGACCCAGCTTACACTAGCAAGATCTGGTCATACTTCCTGAGTAGACCCTATAGCATGATTTTGAATCGTACCTGGATTAATATGGATGGAAAGGAGACAGTCCAAAGGATGAGTATGAAGTGTTTAAGGTGAGACAACAGGGGATTCTTTTTTTTTTTTAATTTAATCTTTCTCATTTTAACAAGCATAGTTCCCAACAAAGAAAACCAAGACTCAGCAAAGTATGGAAAAATCAAAAAGTACTGAAAACAAAGAAAAAATACACATTTATTTATTTATTTATTTATTTAACAGTATTTCTAAACCGCCTTATCTTAATAATCAAGGTGGTATCACAGCAAGCAATCAGGTAAAGTGTGTGTGTTGTACATGCAGTGAGGATAAAACTTAGTTGTGTGAGGGATGTGTTGGGTGCTTGATTTGTTTGAGCTATATACAGGGTGGGCTATTTACAGTGGTGCTAGAATCATATTTTATATATAACTCTGTGTCACTATTAGACCACATTACAAAGAGAACAAGAAATAGGTAATAGTATATCTCACCATTAGGTAGAAGAAATATGCAGCCCCCTCCCCCTCCCAAGACCCACAGCAGGCATTAAATAGGAATCCACAATCCATCAAAGGTCAATTTCAGAGTGAAAATCCAAAGACAAGTCCATAGAAAATATCACGCCACCATTTTATACATAGTCCACATCAGGTGTACAAATGAAAAACATGAATAAAAAAAGGGAAGGAGAAAAGAGCCTCTGAATACAATGAAAAAATTTGGATTCTAGACCCCAAAAACAACACATGTATATGATAGAAAAATATAACACAACACTGAGTTTCGGTCCATCTCTAGGGCGAAGGTAACCACAATTGTGGAATGACCTGTCACCACATCTAAAGAGGTCTCAAGAAACCCAGTCAAATCCAACAGCCCTTCTGTAATTGTACTTGTCCATGCACATGATCGTCCTCAACAGCTCCCAATGCTGATCTCACAGACAAGTACTGGGCTCTGGTAATAGGCAAAATATTTTCCCCAGACATCCCAAGAACCTCCTGAAGATATTTCTTTACCATATCCACTGGTGCAATTAAGGGAGATTTAGGGAAGTTAATAAAACATAAGTTGTTCCATCTGGCCACATTTCCAGGTATTCCAATTTTTGAGAGGTTATAATCAAGTGTAACCCCCACAAGGGGTTAAGTTTTTTTTACCTGAGAGGGTGTTTTTGCAGCATTGGCAGTTGTTGAGTGTCTCATTTGAGGGGAGCTGGAGTATGTTTTGATCCGGATTGGATCTGTGATGGGAGAGGAGTTGGTCCGGGACGAAAAGTAAATGCATGAGAAAAGATCTGGAGCGGATCAGGCGGATCCGGGTCTCTCGGATCAAGAGACTGGTATCCCACGCTGTGAAGTAGCGCTTGAGAGTTATTGCAGGTGGAGGTGAAAGCTGAGACTCCAATTTGATTTTAGAAACGGAGGTTGGATTTCAGAGGTTTTTTTAGGTAAGGTTAAACTGGTGAAATGTGATAGCGGAGTGCTGTTTTGAGTTAGAAACCTGAGAAAACAGGTTTTAATAGTCAGTCGGTGATTGTTGGGAAAGGGATAATTTCTTTTGGAATTTATGTTATTTTTCCTGTTTAAATTCAACATAGAATTTTGATACCATTATTTCTTATGGGAGTTTTAAAAGATAAAAATGGAGATTGTAGCTGCAAAATAGAATTCGTGGCAACTGTTGTTATTAGAATACTGGTGCAAGCATGCTTTTTATTGGCTGTAGGTTTTCTGATGATGTCATTTTTTGAGTTAGTGTTGCCTGGGGTTACGGCTGAGAAGATGGAGAAGTGAAGAACTGTTTGTGAGAGTGAGCAGTTGGTTATTATAGGATTTCTTATAAAGGTTGAAGATTTGCTTTCAAAGTAGGAAAATATGGTTGAGTACTACTGAAATTGGTCAGATATTTTAAAAAGAAGGAAAGCTGCTTGTGGAAGTGAGAGCAGAGATGTGTTAAACAGAGCTCCTGACTGAGTTTTGTGACAGAGTGACCGGTTTGAATGTGCTTAGGAATTGCACATTTAATTACAAAGAGCTGTGTATATACTTATTTACTGCATACTTGACGCGACTGAAAACATTTTTTTTAAGGTGATGCTAGTAAAAGAGCTCCCTAAAAATAGGTTTCCTGTTTTGAAAGACTCTGAAGTGAGGATAAGTGTAAAGTAACCTGTTCTAAAGGAAAAGAAAACTGTTGTTTACTTTATTGCATGTGGAGTAGCACTACTGAAATTGCATAGTGTACTACAAGTTAATTGTACAAAGCATGCTGTAAGGTAGAATGAATCTAGTTATTGTGGAATAGACACATAGGGGTATGTTTACTAAACTGCGGTAATCGTGAATAACGCGCGCTGTATAACGTTAATGCAGATGGTGGAGAGGGGGCGGAGAGAAGGGGTCAATGGGCGGAGAGTGGGCGGGGAGAGGCTCCCTTCACACCAACACGCTGAATTTCAGAGCTGAATTCCAACGCGAATGAAAACCTACCGGTAAAAGCATTTTAAAGGGGAGAGAAACCATTTACGTGTCAGCAATGTACAGCCTAGGCAGGGAAACCAAAAAAAGGTGATACGTGTGATACATGTGCACAGAGCAAAAGGGCAGAGAAACACTGACAATGACCCCAACAAACTGGAAAAAAACCACAACCAAGCTGGCCAATAGTGGTATCAATGAGAAACATCAACCCCCCCCCCCCCCAGAGTAAGCTCCATAGAACAGATATAAATCGTGGAAGGGTCCATACTCCATCCCCACACAAGGTGCATGGGCTCACAGTGAAATAGCGCTGCTCAGGGATTTCCCCACCATCGGACAAGGTTCCTATGGCGTGCACATGTCCCGCAACATCAGGGCGGGCATGTCGGAACGGGCAACCGGGCAGATGCTGGAAAAGGGGATACAGAGGGCTGCAGGCGGCACATGCTGTGGTGCAGCTGGGCCACAGTGGGGACTAGGGTGATGCCTAGCTGGCCCATAGGAATGCTGAAACAGTAGAGCAGCCAGACAGCAACTGCTGAGGGCCCAACATGGGCAAGAGTGTGCTTCCCACAGTGTCACAGGGAATAGTACCCAGCAGGTACCCCCAATGGCATGGAACATTGGCAAGTGGTGCTGGGGGAAAGCGTGGACAGCTATCCAGGCACCCCTACCCCAGAACCCACACCATAGGCAGCTGCCTACCTGCACACTGGATGGCCTGGGACTGTGCACCACCAGCTCCACCAGCAGAAGGGCATGTCAGCATGGTGGCTGAGGGATACTGGTGGTGGAGGGGGCAGTGGCAGCTGCCCACAGCAGACCGTGGCCTAGCCTTGTGTAGGTGGGTGCCGTGCACTGCAGCAGACAGGCCCTGTCTGACCAACAGTCATGGTAGAACCAGGGAATGCACCATCTCTGTGAGAACATGGTGGTGCAGTGCACAGAACCAGTATATTCAGAAGCAGAAGGTCACAGGTTCAAGTCCCAGCTGTGGTTTCCGCCAACCCAGTCCTCATATTTTACCCACTACTATAACGTGCTAATACAGACAGAACCGTTCTTGCAGATGACGTAAACATGCCCAAAACACCCACATTTTACCCTACAGAACACAGACACCATAAACATGCACATTACCTAGAGCAGAGCTTCCCAAATGCAGTCCTGGAATGCCAAACACCATTCCGGTTCCATGCTGCCTCTGATGAAGATGCCGGTGCGGTATTTCTATGCGCCACCCCCATGGTATGCAGATGTATCTCATGCATATTCATGAGGGACAGCATGAAAACCCGAACAGTGTTTGGCACCGCAGGACTGGAGTTGGGAACCTCTGCCGTAAAGCAGCAGCCAACAGGGGCAGACACACCCGCACCCACAGGCCCCATTATCCACAGCCTCCTGGAGAGGCAGGACTTTGGGCTCTGCGTGCATCTCCCAATACTAGCACATGCATACCGTAGTAATGCCACCCTAAACCTGGGAATATGGTACACATCTATCAAAAGGTTACTATGATTACTGGCAGATAGCAATTCCTAGGTTAAGAACAATTTCCTGAGTGAGCTGCATCATAGCAACCTTTCTGATGTCTGTGGAGTGTGCTACAGGTCCTGTGTCTGACAGTGTTTACCAACCTGGGGAGTGACTCCTACAGTATTGCCTACCATAGCCATGCCTGCACTGTGCCCAGGACTGATGTGGTGGCCTGGGCTGCCCAACACCTCTATAGTTGCACAATGCTGGCATAGGTGTGGGGAGTGTGTGTCTGTCTATCCAGTGTGTGGTGGCTTCCAACACCCTCCACAGCCCACACTGCTAGCACTGTTCCCAGTATTGGCCTGCCAATGTGCACAATGAGGAGCAAGGTACCGTGGGAATAGCCTGGATAGGGTGGCCTGGCCTTGCCGCGTCTGCGCAGGGCATAGGGCAATAGCTCGGACATTGTAGTGCCCGGTACCACCTGCACAGACAGAGTGGCCACAGCATGTCCTGCTGGGAGGTCACTCTCACCCTGACTCTCACCCACCAATAGGAGGGAGGAGTAGCCTAGTGGTTGGGGCAAGGTACTTCAGGCCGGAAGGTCGGGGGTTCAAATCCCACTAGAGGACAGCAACCTTGGGCCGGAAGGACTGGGGTTTCTAGTCCCACAGATGCTCCTTGTGGTCTTGGGCAAGCCACTTAACCCTCCATTGCCCATGTTCCCTGTAAGTATTAGTGTGTGTCTCATATCCGTGCGTGTTAAATGTATCCCCCAATTGTGTTGTGACCGCTTTGATTGAAGGATAAGGCGGTATACAAAACTGTCTAAATAAAATAAAATAAATAAATAAATAAAATGGCTAGGTTCCCCCATAGTGCTATATAGCATTTCTCTCATGTGATATATATGGGTTTCCTTTTGGGGCCCAATCACTGACTTATCTGCTTGGTGTGTATGCTGACATCCCCGTTCCGG
This sequence comes from Ichthyophis bannanicus, assembly GCA_033557465.1. Classification (NCBI taxonomy): domain Eukaryota; kingdom Metazoa; phylum Chordata; class Amphibia; order Gymnophiona; family Ichthyophiidae; genus Ichthyophis; species Ichthyophis bannanicus. The sequence goes on along the minus strand of CM066033.1, from coordinate 651,109,881 downwards.
GTACATGCATCTCCTCCAGGACCATGCACTATGGACTAGCTGGCGGACTGTCTGCAGCTAGTATGTGTCTTTCTAGAACACCTTGCAGGGTGCAGCAGTTGGAGGCTTGCTGCTGGAGAATGCAGACACAAGGAGCAGGAGATGTTGGAGAAAAGGGTCTTTATTATGCACAGGACACCCCAACGCGTTTCGGCAACGCCTTCCTCAGGGGGAGAAAACTAATAAATACAAACATCATATATTTATTAATAAGTACAATCAAAGAAAATTTAAAACACAGTTAAAAACATTAATAAAAAATTAATAAAAAAGCACCGGCAAAATATGAAGCAAAAAATATGATTCAACATAAAAATACACATAATAACAAAGCAGGGCTGAGGAACCAAACATATATTTTGAGCAATGGGAAGAAGAAAATTTGAACTAAAAATATAAAGGGTGGTGCGGACACATGCTGTATATACCATATAAAGATAATAATAAAATAAATTAAAACAAACAAGACCATGGAGCTCAAATACATGATAAAAATAATGATAATGATAATAATAAATATACAACAATAAAATATAACAATATAAACATTAATTAAAATTAGATAAAAAAATAATAAATAATAGTAGAATAGTATAAAAAGGTAAAAATATATAATAGTAATAATAATAGTACTAATCATAATGTAAAAAATAGTAAACAACTAGCACAGATCTAAAGTAAGCTGTAATAGTGAGACCAAATTGTAATAATAATTAATAATAATGATAATGATGAACATCAATAATTATGGCATAAAATATAACAGAAATGCACATCAAAAAAAGGGGGGGAGGGGATGTGTGATTACCTATAGAATACACACAAGTATTGAAGATCAAAAGTGAACTTAAACATTGGAACAGCAGATGAAATCCGAAAGTAAGGTCATAAATACCATGTTAAAGGGGCAGAAAAAATGAGGGAGTAATAACATATGTGCCTATGCATCTTATAGTAAAATGTAAGAAAGAAAACTATGGTGTACCATTAAAACCTAAATATAAACCCATTAAATAAAAAGCGGATAATCTAAAAAGAACAAAAATACAATAATAATTAGACAAAACTGATTAAACAATAAATAAAAAAACGATAAAAATATGAGTATATATAAAAATATGTATAAATTTGATAAGTATAATATGTATCAATAAAAAACATATTGTGCATCCAATAATGGAATTATATAAGGTGGTGATAAGATATATACACCAATCAACCAATCACAGTGAGATAAAATCGCGCTCACGAGATAACAGCTAAAACAAAGAAGATGTAACACTGTATGTGAGACAAGAACACTATTAAAAATGCATGGCAGAGAGAATAACTAAGCATAGGAAGTGCAGCATTGTGTGTAAGACAATCTCACTATTAGAAGTGCATGGCGTTATGGATGTATGCCGCTCTGTCTGTTCCCCAGCAGGACTGCTGTTGCAGGGAAGTAGACTGTGGATCTATTGGTGGGTGATCCTGTTTCCCACCCTGTGCCCCAGAGGGTGGGCTGTGTGGTGGTACATAATCTGCCTATGTGTCCATACACCACCACCCCCCCTTCACCTACAGCAGGTAACGATGGCACCAACACAGGATATGCACTGGTCTGGGTGCAACAGCGCCCATAGGGACTAGACATGACCGGGACATGCAGCAGGACACAGCTGTATCCTAGGTGTGTCTAACGGACCTACCTATCACACACTGATGGGGACCTGCAGCATGGCGTATTTCAGCCATGAAAGGTGCTGTGGACCTGGTGCTGGGCGCCCCACCTCAACCTCAGGGTGGGAACTGTACCCGCATAATGTGCCTATCTGTGGCTACTCTGTGGCAGTGCCACACACGGTCTGTTCCCCCTACAAGGCCGAGGTGCTGTGGGGGTGCATACCCGATCTTGTGCCCATCTCTCGACTGCTGATTTGCATGTGCAGTGCATCATGGGTACGGGTGGGTTACCCCTATCCTGGTAACCACAGCAGAATGTGGGTGTGGTGCCGTGCAGTCCTCCTGTAGCCAGCCAGTTGTTTGTTAGCAGCTCTAGCCCACTGGTTACTTCACTGCCTGTGGAGCCAGAGGACATGGGTTCAAAACCCACAGTGGGGTTCATCAATAGGGCTGTCTTAGGCATTGTCTATTTTTATTGTATATTAGTTCTGCCAGCAGGACCACCCTCAGGGTACTGTCCCCTTAGGGTGGCTCATAAGGTGCCCTATAGGGCGCTTTATACAGCACCCTATAAAGCGCCTTATAAGGTGCCTTATATGGTGTCCTATAGGGGACATTATAGGATGCCTTGGCAGACAGCGCACTTTATAATGTGCCCTATGGAGTGCCCTCTAGGGTGCCTTATGTGGCACCTTAGGTTACGCCACTGTGAGGGTGTGTTTTCTGGCAGCACTATTCAGGTACAACTGAACTTCCTCACAGCCCACTACTTAACCCTTTCCAGGCCAAGCCCAGTATTTTCGGGATCTCAACTTCTGCCTATATATTCCTATCAAATGGTATATAATACATGACCATGCCAGAGGGAACGTCACTATTGGACCATATTGGATACGACGGGTACAATTTTCCTGACATGTGCAAACATTAACCCGGCTGCAGAATGTGGATTAAAATATTATAGTAGGCCTTCAAAGGGTTACACATGACGCCTCAGCCAGCCTTATTCATTAGGCACACTGGGGAATTGAACCCATGAACCATCAGTCTGTGTAGTAACCATTGTGCTACAGCTCTGTTTCTGTATTTGGGTGTCTGCGTGCTATCTTAAGCTTGCATGCAGTAGCGCGCGCGCTGTAGCGATCGTTGCTGCGCGGTGCGCAACTGCGCGTTATCGGTTATGATGTACCGCGCATGTCCTTTTTTGGCTTTCCTTCCACTAACGCGGCTCCTAACGCGAATTGCACTAACGCAGTTTAGTAAACATACCCCATAGTATTTGAGCGCTGAGTGCAAGTTTGAGTAAATGTGGTGCAAGTATGTGTATAAGGAAACAAGGAGTTTAGTAAGCTCTTCAGCATAGGGAAATAAGTTTAGATAGGTACTTTTAGGTAGGGACTTTGTTTAATTTTATTTAGTTAGTTAGGGAACGTAACAAAGTTTGTGACAAAGGAATAATTTAGGTTGTCTCATACCTAAACTAGAAAGAAGTTAGGGTTTTGTCTCCCTTTTTATTTAATTAAGTTAGGGAGCCAGGTATCCCGGACTCCATGGATTCAGACGTATGGCAGTTCCTGCGCGAATCTTGGGCCCCTACAATTCAATTCTCGCAGCTGTGTGGACAATAATAAAAAAAAGAAGTCAGTCTTACATCTCAGCTGAATGAACAAAGAAAACTAAGTGAAGTACTTAATATAAGCTGTGTGTTAAAAAGAAGGAAAAGGAGAGCAAGGGGAAAAGAGTGGACAATCCCCACTTGTTACTGATGTAATATGTCTTCTTCACAAAGAAAAATAAAACATCACAAAACATCAGGACTTACAAATTAACAACTGAAGTTAACAGAAAAGTTTTTTTTTTGTGCTACATTAGTCAGAGAAGAAACTTATCTGATTAGAATAGTTAGGATTTCCATTATTAGAGTTGTGACAGGTTGCTATTGATTTTTCTGTTAAAGAAAATACTGTTTTTTATTTAAGAAACTAAGGGGTATGTTTACTAAACTGCGGTAATCGTGAATAACGCGCGTTATGTAATGTTAACGATCGTTAGCGCGTCATAACGCGCGTTATGATGCGCTAATGATCGTAATGCCCCGCGGCGCGGTAAAACACCGCAGAAAGTGGAGAGAGGGCGGAGAGAAGGGGTCAATGGGCGGAGAGTGGGCAGGGAGAGGCTCCCTGCACACTAACGCGCTGATCTGAAGAGCTCAATTCCAACGCGAATGAAAACCTGCCGTTAAATGCACATTACAGGGGAGAGAAACCATTTCAGTGTCAGCAATGTACAGCCCAGGCAGGGAAACCTAAAAGAAGTGATAAGTGTGATACATGTGCACAGACCAAAAGGGCACATAAACACTGAAAATGACCCCAACAAACTGGAAAAAAACCATAACCAAGCTGGCCAATAGTGGTATCAATGAGAAACATCAACCCCTCCCCCCCCCGAGTAAGCTCTATAGAACAGATATAAATCGTGGAAGGGTCTATAATCCGTCCCCATACAAGGTGAATGAGCCCACAGTGAAATAGCGCTGCTCAGGGTTTTCCCCACCATCAGACAGGCTTCCTATGGTGAGCACATGTCCCGCAACATCAGGGCGGGCATGTCGGAACGGCAACTGGACAGATGCCAGAGAAGGGGATACAGAGGACCGCAGGCGGCACATGCTGTGGTGCAGCTGGGCCACAGTGCGGACTAGGGCGATGTCTAGGTGGCCCATACAAATGCTGAAGCAGCAGAGCAGCCAATGAACCGACACAGGCCGTGTTTCATTGCCTTCTTTCCTGAAGAAGGCAACGAAACACGGCCTGTTGTCGGGCCATAGGCTTTTTTACACAATAAAGAACGTCCTTCTACTGCTGTCCACGGTTCAGACTGGGTCGTGCTAATCTGTTGGTACTAGCAGCAGAGCAGCCAGACAGCAACTGCTGAAGGCCCAACATTTGCACGACTGTTTCCCACAGTGTCACAGGGGATAGTACCCAGCAGCTACCCCCAAGGGCACGGAACATTGGCAGGCGGTGCTGGGGGGAAGCGTGGACACATATGCAGGCACCCCTACCTCAGAAACTACACCATAGGCAGCCGCCTACCTGCACACTGGATGGCCTGAGACTGCGCACCACCAGCACCACCAGCAGAAGGGCATGTCAGCATGGTGGCTGACGGATACTGGTGGTGGAGGGGGCAGTGGCAGCTGCCCAGAGCAGACCGTGGCCTAGCCCTATGTAGGTGGGTGCCGTGTACTGCAACAGATGGGCCCTGTCTGACGAACGGTCATGGTATCACCAAGGAATGTACTGACTCTGTGACAACAAGGTGGTGCACAAAACCAGTGTATTCAGAAGCAGAGGGTCACAGGTTCAAGTCCCAGCTGTGGTTCCCGCCAACCCAGTCCCCATATTTTACCCACTACTACAACGTGCTAATACAGACAGCACCTTTATTGCAGGTGACATAAACATGCCCAAGACACCTACATTTTACCCTACAGAGCACAGACACCATAAACATGCACATTACCTAGAGCAGAGCCTCCCAAATGCAGTCCTGGAGGGCCAAACACCATTCTGGTTCCATGCTGCCTCTGATAAAGATGCCTATGCTGCATTTCTATGCACCACCCACATGGTATGCTGATGTATCTCATGCATATTCATGAGGGACAGCATGAAAACCCGAACAGTGTTTGGCACCGCAGGACTGGAGTTGGGAACCTCTGCCGTAAAGCAGCAGCCAACAGGGGCAGACACACCCGCACCCACAGGTCCCATTATCCAAAGCCTCCTGGAGAGGCAGGACATTGGGCTCTGCGTGCATCTCCCAATACTAGCACTTGCATACCTTAGTAATGCCACCCTAAACCTGGGAATATGGTACACATCTTTAAAGAGGTTGCTATGAGTACTGGCAGATAACAATTCCTAGGTTAAGTACACTTTTCTGAGTGAGCTGCATCATAGCAACCTTTCTGATGTCTGTGGAATGTGCTACAGGTCTTGTGTCTGACAGTGTTTACCAACCTGGGGAGTGACTCCTACAGTATTGCGTACCATAGCCATGCCTGCACTGTGCCCAGGACTGGTGTGGTGGCCTGGTCTGCCCAACACCTCTATAGTTGCACAATGCTGGCATAGGTGTGGGGAGTGTGTGTCTGTCTATCCAGTGTGTGGTGGCTGCCAACACCCTCCACAGCCCACACTGCTGGCACTGTTGCCAGTATTGGCCTGCCATTGTGCATAATGAGGAGCAAGGTACTGTGGGAATAGCCTGGATAGGGTGGCCTGGCCTGGATGCATCTGCACACGGCATAGGGCAATGGCTCGGACATTGTAGTGCCTGGCCACCACCTGCACGGACAGGGTGGCCATAGCATGTCCTGCTGGGAGGTCACTCTCACCCTGACTGAGCAGTGACCATGGCATAGCTAGGTTCCCCCATAGTGCTATATAGCATTTCTCTCATGTGATATTTATGGGTTTCCTTTTGGGGCCCGATCACTGACTTATCTGCTTGGTGCGTATGCTGACATCCCCGTTCTGGGTACATGCATCTCCTCCAGGACCATGCACTATGGACTAGCTGGCAGACTGTCTGCAGCTAGTATGTGTCTTGCTGGAACACCTTGCAGGGTGCAGCGGCTGGAGGCTTGCTGCTGGAGAATATCAGATAATGGTGGGGGGCAGCTGAGCATTTCCAGGCCTGCCGTCTGTCTGCTATTGCGTTATGGATGTGTACCGCTCTGTCTGTTCCCCAGCAGGACTGGGGTTGCTGGTCCTCTCTACTGCTGCCATTGCAGGGAGGTAGACTGTGGATCTATTGGTGGGTGATCCTGTTTCCCACCCTGAGCCCCAGAGGGTGGGTTGTGTGGTGGTACATAATCTGCCCATGGGTCCATACACCCCCCCCTTCACCTACAGCAGGTAACGATGGCACCAACACAGGATATGCACTAATCTGGGTGCAGCATCGCCCATAGGGACTAGACATGACCGAGACATACAGCAGGACACAGATGTATCCTAGGTGTGTCTAACTGAACTACCTATCACACACTGATGGGGACCTGCAGCATGGCGTATTTCAGCCATGAAAGGTGCTGGGCGCCCCACCTCAACCTCAGGGTGGGCACAGTACCCGCACAATGCGACTGTCTGTGGCTACTCTGTGGCAGTGCCACACACGGTCTGTTCCCCCTACAAGGCCGAGGTGCTGTGGGGGTGCATACCCAATCTTGTGCCCATCTCTCGTCTGCTGATTTGCATGTGCAGTGCATCATGGGTACGGGTGGGTTACCCCTATCCTGGTAACCACAGCAGACAGTTTGTGTGGTGACGTGCAGTTCTTCTGCAGCCAGCCAGGGCTTTGTTCACAGCCTTATAAGGTGTCCTATAGGGGACATTATATGGTGCCTTGGCGGACAGTACACTTTATAATGTGCCCTATGGAGTGTGTTATGGGGTGCCTTATGCGGCACCTTAGGTTATGCCACCGTGAGGGTGTGTTTGCTGGCAGCACTAATTAAAATGCACGTCACATGCCTCAACAATCACTACTTAAATGTAAAGGGTGCTGCCTCAGCTAGCCTTATACATTAGGCCCACTGGGGAATCGAACCCATGACTCCTGTACCATCAGTCAGTGTTGTAACCATTGTGCTACCGCTCTATTACTGAGCTTGTATGCCTGCGCGCCTTCTTAAGATTAACGCGCGGTAACGTGCCTTGTAGCGCTCGTTCATTTATGGCGCCTTGTAACGCGCGTTCTCGGCGCATTCTCGGAAACGATGTACCGCCCATGTCCTTATTTGGGGTTTCTGTCTCTACCACGGCTCCTAACGCGAATCGCACTAACGCAGTTTAGTAAACATACCCCTAAGTTACAGGAGTAGCTAGTAGTATAAAATTGTTTAGTAAAAAGAGAAAATATGTGCAACTTTTTGGTGCAATAAAAGAAGAGATGTATAATGGGTTGTTCATACATGTTTTACTGAGAATCTGGAAAGATTATTTCAACTAAATATACACAGTAAATAACAACAAAAGTGTCAGAACCTGTGTAGAATAAATATTAAGACACTTTGCAATAATTCTATTTGTAAACTTTATTTATACCACCTAAGTTTACTTATTTTATTTATTTCCCCAGTTCCTTTTGAAGAAACTGGTGTGTACTGTACCTTTCTCATTTGTAAGCTGGTGATAGCGCCTTTCCTTACGGCACCGTGACACACAATTTAAATAAGGAAGCTACATCAGGGCGCTGGTCACTGGTTTGCAAATAGGGGTGGGTTACACAAGTCAAATTGAAGAGATAGATAACGAATTGATTATAGATATTGCCAAGATAGCCATAAAGGGGAAGCAATCATTTTGGGTGACTTTAATCTACCTGATGTGGATTGGATTACTCCTTCTGCACATCTGGAAAGAAGCAAAAAAATTGTAGATGCTCTCCAAGATGCATCACTTAGACAAATAGTCATGGAACCAACCAGCTCAACGCTGAATTTAGTGCTTACCAACGGTGATAGCGTGTCGAATGTCTGCGTGAGTGCCCCTGTGAGCAACAGCGATCATCACATGTGGATACGCATTTAAACTAGAAAAAGGGGGTGATGGATGGGGAAGGTCAAGTTCTGGATGTCACTTCCTGCAAAAGCTGAACAACATCAGAAACAGACACACTTTTAAACTACACATCAAAAACAAGTGGGAAGAAGTAGACAGAACAAAATCAATGCAAAACACACGCAAGCCAGTTAAATGCTGGAAAGCAATGAGCACAAATGCTCAAAGCTTATCCAATAAAGTTCCAGACCTGGAAGCCCTAATGGTGGAAATGGACTTGGACATTGTGGCCATTATAGAAACATGGTTTAATGAATCGCATGAATGGGATATAGCCATAGCTGGCTATAATCTATTCAGAAGAGACAGAGAAAATGGAAGAGGAGGAGGAGTAGCCTTGTATGTCAAAAGCAATATTAAAGCTACTGAAATGCAGGGGGCATGGGGAAAAGAAGAAGCACTCTGGGTTGTGTTGGAAAGAGGAGATGACACTGTCATCCATACTGCTGTAGTCTACAGACCTCCGACTCAAATCGAAGAGCTAGATAATGAATTGATTATAGACATTGTCAAAATAGCCACAAAGGGGGAAGCTGGATTTTGTCCTCACTAACGGTGATAGAGTGTCGAATGTCTGGGTGGGTGCACCTGTGAGCAGCAGCAGCGATCATCACACGGTGTGGTTTGAGATAAAAACCAAGGTGCAGTCCAACTATAGCAAGCTCAAAGTCCTAAACTTCAAAAACATTGACTTCAATAAAATGGCCATGTACCTAAAGGAGGAGTTGAGAGGGTGGAAGGAGATAAGGGAAGTGGAATTGCAATGGGCTAAACTAAAGGTGGCAATAAAAGGGGCAACAGATAAATATGTAGGAAAAGTAAATAAAAACAAAAGGAGAAGGAAACCTATTTGGATACTGAAAGAGCTCAGAGAGGTTCTTGCAGGGCCGTTAAAGGATGTTTTCAACAGTTCCTTGGAAACAGGAGTAGTTCCTCAGGACTGGAGAATGGCTGGTGGCGTACCTCTACACAAAAGTGGTGACAGGGAAGAAGTGTCAAACTACAGGCCTGTGAGCCTTACCTCGGTGGCGGGAAAAGTAATGGAGGCGCTTCTGAAGGAGCGAATAGTGAACTTTCTCAAAACCAACAAATTGCAAGATCCGAGGCAACATGGTTTTACCAAAGGACGATCTTGCCAAACAAATCTGATTGAGTTCTTTGACTGGGTGACCAGAGAACTAGATCAGGGGCATACGATGGATGTCATCTTCCTGGATTTCAGCAAAGCCTTTGATACTGTTCCTCATAGGAGGCTTATTAATAAACTTAGTAGTTTGGGGATGGGTCCCAAGGTGGTAAACTGGATCAGAAATTGGTTGACTGATAGACGACAGAAGGTGATGGTAAATGGAGCTCACTCGGAGGAAGGAAAGGTGATTAGCGGGGTGCCCCAGGGTTCGGTCCTGGGCCCGGCACTGTTCAATGTATTTGTGAGTGATATTGCTGAAAGACTGAATGGAAAGGTCTGTCTTTTTGCAGATGACATGAAAATTTGCAACAGAGTGGACTCCCCCGAGGGAGTCCTTAACATGAGAAAAGATCTACAAAAGCTGGAAGAATGGTCAAATGCTTAGCAATTAAGATTTAATGCAAAGAAGTGCAGAGTCATGCACTTAGGTAGCAGAAACCCAAGAGAAATGTACACGGATCAGGAGAAAGACCTTGGTGTGATTATTTCTGTAGATCTCAAGGTGGCAAAACAGTGCGACAAGGCGGTGGCAAAAGCCAGGAGGATGTTGGGCTGCATACAAAGAGGAATTACCAGCAGAAAGAAAGAGGTTCTAATACCACTGTATAAGTCACTGGTGAGGCCTCACTTGGAATACTGTGTTCAGTTTTGGAGACCGTATCTTGCAAAGGATGTAAAAAGAATGGAATCTGTTCAGAGGAAGGCGACCAAAATGATTTGGAGCCTGCGTCAGAAGCCTTATGAGAAGAGACTTGAAGACCTAAATATGTACACTTTGGAGGAGAGGAGGGTAGGGGAGATATGATTCAGACCTTTAAATACTTAAGGAGAAATAATGAACAAACAAACCTCTTCCAAAGATGGGGAAGCTGTAAAACGAAAGGGCATAACATGAAGCTGCAAGGTGGAAGATTGAAAGGCAATATCAGGAAATACTTTTTCACTGAGAGGGTGGTGGATGCTTGGAATGCCCTCCCGATGGAGGTGGTGGGGGCAAATACGGTGACAGAATTCAAAATGGCATGGGACAGACACAATGGATCCATTTATAGCAACAGAATAAAATCAAAATAAACTGAACCATCTAACTTCTCAACAAATAGGGGTGTCCTGCATGGAGTGGTGGGTTCACCCCTAAACAAAGACATGGGGAGGGGTGGCCTGAGGGGCGGCCTGCACAGAGTGGCACCTACTCCTGCCATCTTACTCCGGCCTTCTTACTGGGCAGACTAGATGGACCATACTGGTCTTTATCTTCCATCATTTACTATGTTACTATCACACGGTATAGTACAGGCCAAACATAGCAAGCTCAAAGTCCTAAACTTCAAAAACACTGACTTCAAAAAAATGGCCGAGTACCTAAAGGAGGAGATGACAGGGTGGAAGGAGATAAGGAAAGTGGAATTGCAATGGGCTAAACTAAAGGTGGCAATAAAAGGGGCAACAGATAAATATGTAAAAAAAGTAAATAAAAACAAGAGGAGAAGGAAACCTATTTGGTTTTCCAAAGAAGTGGCTGCTCAAATTAAGGCAAAAAACACAGCTTTCGCAAAATTCAAAAGCTTGCAAACAGAAGAACACAGAAATGAATACAGGATCAAACTCAAAGAATCAAAAAGAGAAATAAGGATAGCAAAATCAAAGGCAGAGGAAAAGATGGCTAAAGATGTTAAGGGTGTCGACAAAACTTTCTTCAGGTATATTCGGGAAAGGAAGAAGATCAGAGTTGGAATTGCAGGACTCAGAAGTGCTGGGAAAGGACTCGTGGAAAGTGACATAGAAAAAGCGAAATTGCTAAACAAATACTTCTGCTCTGTTTTCACTAAAGAAAATCCTGGAGATGGACCAGCTGTGACTCCCAAATATAAAAATGGGAATGAAGTAGATACCACACCATTCACAGAAGATGAGGTGTTGGAATAACTTGTTAAACTGAAAGTGGACAAAGCCATGGGACCAGATGGGATACATCCCAGGATACTAAAAGAGCTCAGAGAGGTTCTTGCAGAGCCGTTAAAGGATGTATTCAACAGATCCTTGGAAACGGGAGAGGTTCCTCAGGACTGGAGAATGGCTGATGTCATACCTCTACACAAAAGTGGTGACAAGGAAGAAGTGTCAAACTACAAATCCGTGAGCCTTACCTCGGTGGTGGGAAAAGTAATGGAGGCGCTCCTGAAAGAGCAAATAGTGAACTTTCTCAAAAGCAACAGGCTGCAAGATCTGAGGCAACATGGTTTTACTGAAGGACGGTCTTGCCAAACAAATCTTATTGAGCTCTTTGACTGTGTGACCAAGGAACTAGATCAGGGGCATGTGATGGATGTCATCTACCTGGATTTCAGCAAAGCCTTTGATACTGTTCCTCATAGGAGGCTTGTCAACAAACTCAGTAGCTTGGGGATGGGTCCCAAGATGGTGAACTGGATTAGAAATTGGTTGACTGACAGACGACAGAAGGTGATGGTACATGGAGCTCACTCGGATGAAGGGAAGGTGATTAGCGGGGTGCCCCAGGGTTCGGTCCTGGGCCCACTGTTCAATGTATTTGTGAGGGATATTGCTGAAGGACTGAATGGAAAAGTCTGTCTTTTTGCAGATGACACAAAAATTTGCAACAGAGTGGACTCCCCCGAGGGAGTGGATAAGATGAGGAAAGATCTACAAAAGCTGGAAGAATGGTCTAATGCTTGGCAATTACGATTTAATGCGAAAAAGTGCAGTGTCATGCACTTAGGTAGCAGAAATCCAAGGGAAATGTACACAATAGGGGGCGAGAGGTTGGTGTGCATGGTTCAGGAGAAAGACCTTGGTGTGATTATCTCTGATGATCTCAAGGTGGCAAAACAGTGCGACAAGGCGGTGGCAAAAGCCAGGAGGATTTTGGGCTGCATACAAAGAGGGATTACCAGCAGAAAGGAAGAGGTGCTTATGCCACTGTACCGGTCGCTGGTGAGGCCTCACTTGGAATACTTTGTTCAGTTTTGGAGACCATATCTTGCAAAAGATGTAAAAAGACTGGAAACTGTTCAGAGGAAGGTGACCAAAATGATTTGGAGCCTGCGTAAGAAACCCTATGAGAAGAGACTTGAATGTACACTTTGGAGGAGAGGAGGGATAGGGGAGATATGATTCAGACCTTTAAATACTTAAAGAGGAACGATGAACAAACAAACCTCTTCCAAAGACGGGGAAGCTGCAAAACTAGAGGGCATAACATGAAGCTGCAAGGTGGAAAATTGAAAGGCAATGTCAGGAAATATTTTTTCACTGAAAGGGTGGTGGATGCTTGGAATGCTATCCCGATGGAAGTGGTGGGGGCAAACACAGTGACAGAATTCAAAACAGCATTGGACAAGCACTGCGGATCCCTTTATAACAATAGGATAAAAACAAAATAAACTGAACCATCTAACTTCTCAACAAATAGAGGTGTCCTACATGGAGTGGTGGGTCCACCCCTAAACAAAGACATGGGGAGGGGTGGCCTGCATGGAGCGACGGGTGCACCTACTCTTGACGTATATTTTCTGGGCAGACTGGATGGACCATGCTGGTCTTTATCTTCCGTCATTTACTATGTTACTATGTAAGTCTTTCATTTACACTTCTACATCCTCCCGGAGCTCCCTATGATGAGTTTCCAGGAGATCCAGTCTGCGAGCACTCTTCCCCTGCTCATGAGACAGAACCTGCTCAAAATCTTTAACTTTGCTTAATTCTTGAGAAATACCACCTACTATTGCTTGAAGCAATGAGTTCATTGTGGCCACAGCCTCCCAAAGCAAGTGCATAGTCACAACTGCTGGTCTTCTCATTACCGCCAACTCTGGAAGTGCCAGTTCATCTCTCTCAGCAGGGCCAAGCTCCCTCACCAGAGCAGAGCAAGCTGACACACCCCCTTCAACAACCGGAGATGATGCTGCTACTGGAGCACCCTCCATGCTCTCCAACAGCACCCCTCCCATCGGGGAAGCCATCAGCACAGCAAAGGACCCACAAGCAGAACTTTCCAGCTGTAGTCCTCTCAATGGGGCTCAAGGACGCACCACTAACCACCGACACAGATAGCAATGCGGGGCAGCTGAAGTGGTGTCCCATGAAGCCACTAAGCCCCTACTGCACTCCTGAAGGGTCCGCTGTAATCTTGGTGCCGCAAGCCCACCACCAGAGGGCAAAGGCTTGGGCTTATGCTTCCTGCCCATTTCGGGAACACCAAAAGACTCCAACACCTCAGGAGTGGTAAGTGCCATGGAGTTACCCAGACGCTATCTTGTTTCCTTCCGACAACAGGGGATTCTAATCACTCTAAAATGCATGTTTTGTCATTGGTCCTTGTATGAACCTAAACCCAGAGACAAGTGGCTCCCTGAAGAAGATGAGTTGGGTACCCCGTTGCCTCTTCCCCTGGATTTGGGGTCCCCAGAGCATGCAGACGTAGCCACTCTGCTCCATAGCTGCTTCCCGCTGGAACGGCCTTGCCAGATGAGCAGGGAAGGGTACCCTCATGGGATATCAAAGGCCTGCCACTTCCCAGTGACTCCAATGAAAATGGATATACTTTTGTCACTTGCCACTCTGATCAGATAGTCATGGGACCCTGGTCAATACCCAAGTCACTGCATCACAATTACAGGAATAAAGAAGCAAATGGTCTGATGAAGGAGGATTGGTACCCATATGGAGCTGGCATCCAGTGAGTAAGTGCAATGGGCCGCACATCAGTTGTGTCGGAGGGGGGTCAGAAGTGGCAGGTCATGTGTGCCAAAGCACATGGCCTGCCATGGGCCGCTGCTGTCACTGCCGCACCAAGCCACCCCTCGAACCCACCTCCGAAATTGGCAGCAGTGGGGGGCGGCGGCATGGCTCAGCGCAGGGGGACAGGGCAGCATGACGGGGGTCGGGGGGAGGGTGGCATTGCCACAGCTTCTGCCTGGGGCAGAAGAAACCCTTGAATGGAGGCCTGCTGCTCTAAGAATAAACACGGACTTACCCTATCATGAGAAGAGCTTTAAGAATGTTTACTGCTGGAGATTTACTTATGTAGAGGTATTATTAACACCCCAACATGAAGAAGAGGATTTATTTCCTAAAAGGGGTTAATGTGTTTGCGGGGGGGGGGGGGGATATTAAGTGATGACAGCTAGCCATCATTTTTGAACTTTAAACCCAGATATTCAATGCTAATGCCATATCTGACCACTGGCATTGGATATTCAGGTCAGCCGGATAGCGGTGAAGCTAACCAAGTAGTAGCAATATTCAGCTGCTGCCCAGGTGCCTAACTTTAGCTGCTGAGGGATAAGCGGGCAGCAGCTGAATATCACTGCCCAGTTATCCCCAGGTGCCACCTCCAAACCATTTCCGGAACGCCCCAATGCTAGCCGGCTAGCATCGGGACATTCAGTGGCAGCACCCAGGGATATTCAGCATTAGTGCCGCTAAATATTCTTTTCATTGTGATTAATATGGTTAGCAGGTCTGCTAACCGCATTATTCGCTTTCAATATCAGCCCCTGTGTGTTAATGATGATTCAAATTACTAGTGGAATTGTGCTGTTCATGCTGTTCTGTTCATAGCCTCTTGATGGCAGTGTTGTATAATTGTCTACAAAAAGAGGTGCTACATGATTCCTAAAAATGAACTAGTTATAATTAATACAGTTGATCTGATCTAGATGGAGTGCATGAATGAATGAATGAAGCTGGAAGAAGATGTAACATTTTTCTTTAAAGCATTATCCTATTCAGAATTTGCTTTCTTTGTCGTCAAGCAAGATCAAGGCAGTCACACGGGTGATGGCATCATCTACTACTACTCCGTATCATTTCTATAGCGCTACTAGGCATACACAGCGCTGCGCACATACACATAAGAGATATTCCCTGCTCCACAGAGTTTACAATCTGATAAGACAGGCAAACAGGGGGCTAGGGTCATTTTTAAAGGCACATGATTAAAACACGCATGGGTGAAGGCAGGAGAATAAGAGGATCAGGATCCAAAAGCAGCCCTGAAGAGATGAGTTTTTAGCCTAGATCTGAATAGGACTAGAGATGGAGCCCAACTCAGGAAGTTGATTGCTGGCCTATGGTACAGCAAGTTAGAATGAACGGAGCCTGGCGTTGGCAGTGGAAGAGAAGGACATAGATAAAAGTGACTTACTGAATGAGCAGCGTTGCCAAGGAGGGAGTGCAGGGAGAGAGAAGACAAGAGGAGGCAATGAGGAGCTGCAGAAAGAATGCATTCATAGGTCACTAGTAACACAAATTTGTATGCTGAAAAGGATGGGGAACCAATGAAGTGACTTGAGGATGGGGTTATATGAGCATAGCAACACTGGCAGAAGATCAGCCACACAGTTGAGTTTTGAACAAATTGAAGGGGAGAGAGATGATTCAATGGAAGACCAAGAGCAAGTTGCAGTAGTTTAGATGAGAGGTGATGAGAAAGTGGATGAGGGGTCTTGATAGGATATTCAGAAAGGAAGAGACAAATTTTGCTTATTTTACTACTATTACTACTGCTACTTATCATTTGTGTAGTGCTACAAGATGTACGCAGTGCTGTACATATAGATGTAAGAGAGTCTCTGCCCTTCAGTGCTTACAATCTAATCAAGACAAACAACATCACAAAAACAAGGGACTAGGCAGTAGTTCCCAACCCAGTCCTCGGGTATCCCCAGGCCAGTCAGGTTTTCAGGATATCCACAAAGAATATACATGAGATAGATCTGCATGCACTGCTTCCATTGTATGCAGATCTATCTCATGTTTATTCATCGTGAACATCCTGAAAACCTGACTGGCCTGGGGGTACCCGAGGACTGGGTTGGGAACCACTGGATTAGAGTATGGTAAGTGTGGCAAAGTCAGCTATCCTGAGAGTGGGGGAGGTGAGAAGCATAACGAATTCACCCTAGTTAAGGGTCCCCTTCTAGGACTGCAGGGAGAGAAGGCCACAGCCAGGTTTCAAAGACATAAAACCCCCAGATGGAACAGGTTTCAGCCAATGACTGATAAAGTAAGAAAGAGGGATTGCAAGCACGAGGACCAAAGCCCTTACTTTAACAAGTGCACTGATTTATTCTAATATCAGGAGGCAGGGGGATTACCAACACCTGGTAAAGAAAGAGGTGGGGTTAAAACCCTGGAGGTATAAGCCTGGGTTAGATTATGCAGAGAGGGAGAGACGAGAAGGAGAGCAGCCGGGAGAGCAGCTGAGACAGAAGCAGAGAGGAGGATTTGATTCTTGGAGAAGAGCTGAGCTACCCAGAGCTGAGAGCTGAATTCCCTGCAACAGGTTGGCAGCAGAGGTGGGGACCAGGAAGTGGAGAAGCTTTCAGACCACCAGAGAGGTTGTCAACTGAGCAGTCTGACTAGGTCGGTGAGTCAGAACCCATGCAGTTGGGAGAACCAGTGTCAGAGTTGGGGGAAAAAGATTGCTTTATGGATTGCTCTCTATGCCAAGCTCTAGACAGGAGGTCTTGAGGAAAAGCTAGCCCTGAAAGTAGTAATTCTCCTTGGAAGTTAATCATATGGCAGAAGCAGTGTGGAGGTAAATTCCTGTCTGTTTTAAAAGGGAAATTTACTGCAACGTAAGCCTGATCAGGAAGCTCTGATTCATGCTTGTTTGTCATCTGTGTTTGAACTGTGCAACGGCAAGAAAAGCCAAGTTAGCTGCTATAAGCGTTTTTGCTTGCTCCTCTCCTATATGAAAAGCCTGCTAAGAGTTTTGATAACAGCTTGGAATGTTTGTTTTGTTCTAAGTTTGGTTTCACGTAGAAATGTAGCCTAGAGAGGTTTTTGAGGCTGGCAGAAACCAAACTGCTGTAGAAGAATTAAGCCTGAATTTTTCTTTATGCTCTGATTAACAAGGACTAAAAAGGAAAGTGGCAGCCTAGTTTCTAAAGGCAATTGCTTCTGCAAGTAAGAGGACTTTAAAAAGCCATTTCTGAGTTACTTTGGTTTGTTTGCCATTATTTGCTGTACCTTAAGCAAATCCTACAGTTATAATCCTGTAAATGATACCTTGAACCTGCTGTGTTTTGTGTTATGGAAATAAACTTTCTGTTACAAGCCTTACCCTTGGTTACCTCAACTACAAATCTTCTACTTAAGGCACCAACATATTTTAGCAGTACTACACTTCCCAGAAGCCAACACAAAGAAATAGGCTGCTAGGAGCTGATAGAAGAAAGAATCCTCAACCACCACGCCCCTTGACCACTAGAGGCAAATGGCTTTGGGCATTGTGCTTGTGACATAAGATACACATAAGTGCAAAGTTGCCAGTTCCAGGAGTGAGATTTTAAACCAATCCTGGATTTCTGACAATCTTATTCTGATGCATTATGAGACCTGCAGCACTGATTCCAATGAGTAAAATCAGCGACTACAGATACCATACTGCACTGCAATGCAAATTTAAAACCAGAACTGGCAAAAATGTCTCACTCCTGGAACTGGGTAAATTGGCAACTCTGTAAGTGGTGAACAAGGGAGTGAGGGGAATCAGGATCCAAAACAGCCTCATAGAGGTGTGTTTTTAGCCTAGATTTGAATAGAGTTTGAAAAGGAGCCCGATGTACTGACTCAAGTAGTTTGTTCCAGGCATATGGAGCAGCAAGGTGGAATGAACAAAGTCTGGAGTTGGCAGTGGCAGAGAGGTGTGATGTTCCCAAAGAGAGGTGTAGGGTGAGATAAGAGAGGAAAGGTAGTGAGGAGCCACAGAATGAATGCACTTGTACGTCAGTAGGTGAAGTATGAACTGGATGCGGAACTGGATCGGGAGCCAATGAAGTGAATTAAGCAGAAGGGTTACATGAGCATAGTGACGCTAGTGGAAGAGAAGCCATGCAACTGAGTTTTGAAGGTCAGAGAGATTATTCAGAGAGACACCAGTGAGGAGCAGGTTACAATAGTCAAGACAGGAGGTGACTAGAGGGTGGATAAGGGTCTTAGTAGTGTGTTAAGAATGGAAGAGACAAATTTTGTTGATGTTATAGAGAAAGAAGCAATGAGCCCAATATTCTTCTGGGATGGCTATGCGCTGCTACGGCGCATAGCCATCGTTACCAACCTTTAACCCCGGATAGTCAATGCTGGGGTCATATGCGGGGGCACTGAATATCTGGGGTCGCCGCACAGCCATAAGTCCACAGAAGCTAACTGGGCAGCAGTAATATTGAGCCGCTGCCCGATAAGCTGTGTGATAAGGAAGCTTATCATAGCTCAGGAAGGAGCTATAGAAAAGGTGAAGTGACTCTGAACAAGCAACCTGTCAGTCCTGGTAGAAATAAGAAAACAGAATTTTTCCATAAAAGACTACCAGTCCCAGAATGCACCAGGTTTCCAACAGCCATTAGAGGAGCTGAAGTGGAGAAACGTGTGTTCAATCAGGAGGGCTATGAAGTAATCCCCAAGCACTCATCTCAAAGGGCAGGGCCTGATTCAGCACAGCTGCGCTGTGCTAAGGTGGAGCACTCATCTAAGCAGAATAAAGGTAGAATTTATTCTACAGATCCTCATCCTCAGTTTCATCTGGGAGATCCTCATCCTCAGGATCAGCTTGGAGATCCTCATCTTGGACATCTTCATCATCGGGAGGATCATCAGAAGCAGAAGCCAAACCGGACGGACAGAGAGGGCAAGAAACCCTTTGGAAGAAAGAAGAGAAAAGCCTTTTTTGAGGTCTAAAGGAGTCCAGAGCAGTACGTATACTGGAAGGCATTCCAAGGGCCAGCATACACCATTGGACTGGGGAAAGCCAGAGGAATGGTGCTGCAGGGCTAGGAATCTCCAGACGGTACCTGTGAGTGAGACGGCTGCACGTGGAAGGGACCCCAAGACCCGTGCCAGAAGGTATGTGAAGAGAGATCCAGTGTCCAGGGATCTGGATTGGAAGGCTGGACATAAGAACTGGACTACATACTGGCCAGGCTATTTAGAGAGGAACTCTAACAGCAATGGAAGCTCAGGTATGAACACTGATCTATGCCCTAGCTATAACCTTGAAAGACAGCAGGGAAACAAGTATTCTCCTGAAAGTTCTCCATTGAGAAATTCCTCTGTGCCAATCCCTGATATTGAACCCATGATTGTTGAAGAAGGGGAAGGAGCGGTCTTAGATACAGGCTGTGAATATATGGATTGCTCTCTGTCTAAACTCCTTTGGTAATTTTCTGTTACAAAGTACAACAACCATCACAAAGAAATACAAACTTGTTCTTTAATCTACTCAGAAAAGCTCCTGAAGTAGGATTTGAGCCACGCAGTAGAAAGCAAGCCAGCTAAGGGGTTTCAGCTGGATAACTGCTAGCAATTGAGCCTTACCTAATTGCTTGTGTGCTCTGAGGGAATCACTTCTGAGTCTATGTGTGAAGATATAAGAAGTTAACCTGAAAAGAACAGTTTTTCCCTTCTTTGTGGGTTTTGCTTGTTGTTTGAAACACTGCTAAGAAAATATTAGCTAAAGCCTACAGAAAAGACCAGTTTGTTACAAACCAGATCTTTATTCTTTTCATTTGATTGCCTGACAAGTTCATCTGTTGTTTTCCTGATTTTGTTTTTCTAAGTTTAACACTGAAAGCAAGTATCCTGTTTTATGTGCTTCCAAGCATATCTGTGTTGGGAGAAATAACCCCATAAATAAATATCTTATTGGCTTTACACTCAAGCACAACTAATTATTGTGAGCAGCTGTGTCTGGTGTGAATGGACTGCATTTCCCACAATCCCTTGCAAATCATATTGATATATGCACTTGCCAAGACTGTGAACATTCTCACCCAGGCAGCCGTCTGACAGCTGCCATGGGTAAATATAGGCCAGCTTTTGCTGTGCCTATCTTTTACCTGCAGATTCTAACCAGGCAGTAATGCAATATCGCCGCTCCCCGGTTATCTACTGGTGCTGCCCCCGGAAAGCCCATGACACACCCCAATGCTAAGCGATTAGCATCAGGGTGTTTAGTGGAGATAATCGGGGATATTCAGAGGCACTAACCATACTGCTGAATATCCCTTTAGGTGGAATTTACATGGTTTACAGGTCTGTAAACCATGTAAATGCCTTTGAATATTGGGCCTGACGTGTTTTAACTATCTTTTGGATGTGTGCAAAGAAAGAGAGTAGAGTCAAAGATGATCCCAAGATTGTGAGCTGAGGATACAGGGAAAAGTATAGTGTTAGCCACAGAAACAAAGAAGGGAACTGGGTTTAGGAAGGAAGATAAGGAACTCAGTTTTGACCATGTTCAGTTTCAGATGGCAGTGAGACATCCAGGCAGCAATGTCGGATAAACAGGCAGGGATCCGAGCCTAGGTTCCTGGAGAGATTTCAGATGCAGAGAGGTAGATCTGAGAGGTGTTAGTGTAAAGATGGTACTGAAAACCATGGGAAGACATAAATGCATCAAGAGACAGAGGGCCCAATATTCATTTGAGCAGGCTATGTGCCACTACGGCACATAGCCCTACATGTTGACCCTTAACCCCAGATATTCAATGCCGAGGTCATATGCAGCCCTGGCATTGAATATCCAGGTTTGCCACACATGCTTGGAAGCCACAATAGCTAACCGAGCAGCAGCGATTTTGCATGCTCTCCAGTTAGCTCCTGCGGCTTAAAGATAGGCAAGGGTTTTCTTCGCCTATCTTTTAGCTGCAGATCCCTAACCGGGCAGCATCCAATATCACTGCTGCCCGGTTAGGGACTGTCGCCAGCCCTGCTCCTGCCCAGAATGCCCCCAACATGCCCTGACGCTAAGCGATTAGCATCGAGGCCCATAAGGGAGAAGAGAGGGGAATATCCCATTCAGCGGCAGTTACACAGTTTACAGGTCTGTAAACCATGTAACTGCCTTTCGAATAATGGGCCCTGACTGCATAGAGTGAGTATTATAGAGAAACAAATGTCAGTTTTTAGCTATCTGTTGGATATGTGCAGAGAAAGAGAAAGAAGAGTCAAAGATGACCCAGCGTTGTGAGCCGAGGAGATAGGTAGGACGGCAGTGTTTTCTACAGAAAAAGAGAAGGGAAGAAGCGGGAAGTGGGTTTTAGGGGGAAAGTTAAGAAGCTCTGTCTTATCCCTATTCGGTTTCAGATGGTGGTGGGACGTCCAGGCAGTGTCAGACCAGCAGAGTGAGATTCAGACCTGGATTTCTGTAGAAAGTTTTGGGGTCGAGAGGAAAATCTGAGAGTCGTGAGCATACAAATGGTACTGAAAACCATGGGAGGAGATCAGAGCACCAAAGGAAATGAGTGGAGAGAGAAAATAAGAGATCCCAAGATAAAGCCCTGAGGTACACCAACAGAAAATGGGATAGCAGTGGAGGAAGATCCTTCAGAGCATACACTGGTGCCAAGAACAAGCAGTTCTCCAGAGCCCAGAAAAGGCATATATGACTGTTGCCGCACTCTCCACGGTGTGATCTCATTTCAGTTTCACTCACCAATCATGCCTAACAGATGTGTAGTGATGCTCTCCACTCATTCTCTTTTCTTGTGTGGCTCACCATGTCACACAAACCAGGGTTCAGTCCCAGTTGTGGCAAAACTATCAATTCCATGGACCAACAAGACCTCTCTACATTTGGTGCTTAGGGACTGACCACTCAACCTGCCCACACTGTGCCTGCATGTCACCCAAAGCTAAAAATGTCATAAGCTGTCCCTGCAAGAGCATTTGCAGTGCTCTGGTAAGACATGTGTCTCATTCTCTAGAACCCCACTGTCTTATTCAAAATCACGTGAGTTCTTTCCAAGCAGTGCTCAGCAGTGCCGACCAGGCTAAAGGAAACGTAAACCACCTGAAGGACCCCAAAATAGTACTAGAGGGTAAAAGTCCAAAAAGAGACATTAACTACCCAAAGAGCTCTGAGGCAATATCAGTGGGTAAATAGCCAAAAATAGTTGATCTAAAGATCCCCACGGCATCCCCTCCAGCTGATGATGCACCTTGTGCCAGCTGGCATGGAGATAAGGTCAGCCCGGCATTAAAAGGACATGGCACTACTCCCCACAGCACTGCATCCGAACCTTTCTCAGTCTGTGCAGGCACAATTTGCACCCTGCCTTCCTGCATGCCAGACCACATTAACAAGCACTGGAACAGTAAGAAAAGTGCAGAGGAGGCCGGTTCATCTTATGCACCACCCAGTGGCCTCCCTAAGCATCGCACAATAAAAATAGCTCCCGGCTCCAGCTCTCAGCAGCACCGGTGCCTATGGCACAGGCACCCCTAAAGAGTTCCCTCACTCCTTGTGCCATCTTTGACATCCAAGATCTACTAGCCAGAATCCTCAATGCACTGTGCAATGCCTATGCTCCACCCTTCAGCACAAGCAGATGGAGAATCACCAGGAATACCTCCTCAAGCAGCCTCACTGACTGCACCACTCCTGCTACAGCTCCTACAGAAATTCATTCAGGACAGCCAGTCCATGTTCTAGTCTGGCGTACGTCCTTACCAGGCCCCATTCTCTCTGAACCAAGTGGCTCCATTGATTACCTGGACAACCCCCAGCCAGGAATCCCCACCAACAATCTCAATACCTAAGAACTATTGGCAGTTGCCTTACAGATACTTTGTGAGGGAGTTATCAAACAATCTTGATTCACAGTCTCCAGAGAGCCCAGACTGGGGTTCCACCCATTCCTTCCAGCCCATGCAATGTTGACAAGCCAAGCACTGAACCCCTTAAAGACCAGCTGACTGATGTGGAACAAAAGCTCCCCATCACTGCTGAAGACAACATCAACTCAAAATTCCTGCAGAAGCTAGCTTGGCAGCTTTCACTGTCCCTGTAAACTCTGACAGCCCAATGGACTAGCCTTCTAAAATATGTAGAGCCCCCAAAGGGGTCCATTTTGCAATTGGTGCACTAACTCTGACATGACCTCCAGACAAAAAACTGGTAAACGCCTTTGTCTACACCTGCCACTTCTAGGAGTCTTGATAATAGTTAAAACATACAACCAATGCTAGGACACAATCATATACAACCAAAATCAGTGCAAGAGTACTAGGAGCTGTAGATGAAACTTCAGTTTTATGACCCCTCACAATTAACTTTTAGACCCCTAGCATCTCCCTTCCCTACCCCCTAGATTTTGAGCCCAATATCCCAGTTCAGGGGGGTGTCTGTTAGTCCAATTGCTTGCAGTCATCGTATGATTTGGTTATGGGATATTGAATCAAATGCCGCTTTGATATCCAGGAAGATGAGTATATAGCCCATGTTGGGTTTGTCAGTGCCCCTTATTAGGTTAAGTAGAGCAGTCATGAGGGATTCAACACCATGATAGGGTCTGAATCCATATTGTTGGGGGTCCAGAGGAAAGTGTGCATCCATGTAGTCCTGGAGCTGCTGGTATGTGAGTTTTTCTAGTACCTTGGCAATAAATGGGAGGCTGGCTATGGGTCTGTATGATGGTGGCAGGTTGGTGTCATTAGCTGTTCCTTTTCTGACCGGGCAAATGGACGCCATTTTGAATTCTGGGGGTATGTGTCCTTGATGAAGTGATAGCTGTATGATCTTGAGTATTGTTTGTGTGAGCTCTTGTCTGGCTATCTTGATCCAGCTGACGGGGCATGGGTCAAGCGGGGAGGTTGTTGTGTTGATGCTGACGATGACTCTTTCTAGGTGTTTGGTTATGATGGTTGTGAATGTGCTCCAGACATTCTTGGGTTTTGTAAATTTCTGGTTTGTTGTCTCCATAGGGATGTTGATGGTTGGTGTGGGAGCTGAGTATAAGTGATGGTTGCTGTTTGTGTTCTGCAATGCTGTGATGGGTCTGGGCTTCACATATGGTCTTCCAAGATGCTGAGTTGCTGTGCTTGTAGGGCTTCAGCTGCTTGGTGTTGGTCTACGCCTAAGGGCCATGCCAAAGGGCCCTCTGTATGTGTGTATATATATATATAATGAGGGAGATTTCAAAAAGCCCTTATAAGGGCAAATGGACTAGTTCCATTTTGCCTATTCTTCCTGCAAGTAAAAGTATGCATTGGTGACTTTTTGAGTTTGTGTTGCTGTCAGGCTTCATTGCGTTGCTTTCACTGTAGCTGCTTTTTGCTGCTCCCATCCCCCAAGAAGATGCTGCCCCAGGTGATCGCCTAGTTTGCCTAGTGGTTGGACCAGTCCTGTGTACGGCTTCCACACCAGTCTCTAAAACAGATTGATCTCCAAGCCATCTTTCATCACATTGCCAGACAGAGTTTCCAAAATAGTGGGGAGGAAGGTATTTCAAGGCACCAGGCTAAACACCAGAATAGCAGAACACCACCTACAAATGTTCTAATACCATCATTCTGTCCATGAGGAAATTTCAGCCCTCCTCCCAATTTTCTTGGCTGATCAGCGGTCCTCACTAGCTCTATTGCTGAAGAATATGGACAGGTGCAATATTCATCTCATGTGTTTGACTTGCAACTCATAAGGAACAGCTATCAAAACAATAGCAGTTGTCATCTGTGCACATAGAATGGCATGGTTGTGAGCATCTTGCCTTTGTGAGGATCTTTACAAATAGCTTACTAATGCCCCCTTGCTTAGGGGACTATTTGTTGGGGACAAGGTCAAGTCCAAATAAAGGACAACTAGTAATCCAAATAAAGGTCAACTACTTGACAGTGCAAGTGTTATCCGCACAAGCAGCAGACCATACTTTGAGCAACCAATAGAACTCTCAGAGTTTTCCAAAGCAGCAATATTACCTCCATAGAAGATTCCAGCCATATGCTTGAACCTCCAGCAACATTCTATTGCCCCCTCAATAACATGGTATAGGCTGAGGGAACAAAAATAACAGAACTCTTCTTCCCAGCTAGCCAAAAAGAATGCTCAGAGGTTTTGCCAACTTATGAGTGGGAGGTGGCCTTACCTTTTTCAGAATGTGTGGTGACAAGTGGGTGCTGAGAATTAGCTACATTAAGTAAAGAATCAAATGTCCCCCCCCCCCCCCATCTTGTCCACCTGTGAAATTTTTTAAATAGGTGTTAAAGCCAGGTGACAGATCAAGAGGCCAGTTTGAAAGACTCCCTCTATCAAGCAAGGACTGTGTTAATCACTTAGGAAATTGGTCACAACTTACCTCAGAAGCACAGGCATAAATAGTTCAACCAGAGTTCTGTGCTTCTCAGTCTTGAAGGACTACAAAAGGGGACTGCTACTTCTGGAGAGAGATCTGCAATTGTAAGTATTTACTTCTGGGAATTGTTCTAAATCTTGGGGAAAATGAATTCTTTAGATTAAAGCTGATTAATCTGTGAACCCAGTGTATTTGTTAAATCAGTCAGGGCCTAGTAGCAGCAAGGCACTTTCAGTTTCAATTTAAAACACAGGAGAAAGCTTTCTGGTTAAATTTAGAATGCAAAATTCCCTCTATCCAAGCAAGGGCTGTGGGACTACCCCTGGAGATTGGTCACAGATTACCTTAGCAGCACAGGACAGGGTACTGTGTAGCAGCCAGCTTTTAATGAGTTGTTACCCACGACTGAAGTGGTATTTAAAGGTGATACTGCGGAAAAATTAAAAGAAATATCGATACACCGGGAAGATGTATTACAACTATTTGATAAACTGAAGAGTAGCAAATCACCTGGACTGATGGTATACATGCAAGGGTGTTGAAAGAACTGAAATATGAGATTGCAGACCTGCTATTAGTAATCTGTAAACTATAACTAAAATCATCTGTAATACCTGAAGATTGGAAGATCACCAATGTAATGCCAATTTTTAAAAAGGGTTCCTGGGGTGATCCGGAAAACTAAAGACCGGTAAGCCTGATGTCAGTACCGGGAAAAATGACAGAAACCATCATAAAGAACAAAATTACTCAACATGTAGATAGTCATGGCTTAATGGGAGACAGCCAACATGGCTTCAGACAAGGAAGATTTTGTCTTACTAATCTGTAATATTTTTTGAAAGTGTGAATAAACAGGTAGACAAAGGTGAATCGGTTGATATAGTGCATCTGGACTTTCAGAAAGCCTTTGACAAGGTCTCTCATCAGAAACTTTTGCCAAAACTGAAAAGCCATGGGATAGGAGGCAGTGTACTATTGTGGATCAGGAATTGGTTAAAAGATAGAAAGCAGATGGTAGGGCTAAATGGCGAATTTTCCCAATGGGAAAAGGTGAATAGTAGAGTACCGTAGGGATCTGTGCTGGGTCCGCTGCTTTTTGACTTATTCATAAATGACCTGGAAAAGGGAATAACGAGTGACGTTATCAAATTTGCAGACGACACAAAACTATTTAAAGTTGTTAAAACCCAAGAGGATTGTGTAAAATTGCAAGAGGATCTTGATAAATTGGAAGACTGGGCAACCAAATGGCAGATGAAATTTAATGTGGACAAGTGCAAAGTTATGCACCCAGGGAAGAACAACCCAAACTATGGTTACATGATGCAAGGTTCCACATTAGGAACCACCACCCAGGGAAAAGATTTAGGCGTCATTGTGGATAACATGTTAAAACCCTCAGCTAGGTATCATAAGGAAAGGAATGGAAAATAAAACAAAGGATATTATAATGTCTCTGTATTGTTCCATGGTGCTACCGCACCTTGAATATTGTATGCAATTCTGGTTGCCGTATCTTAAAAAGGATATAGTTTTATTAGAAAAGGTACAGAGAAGAGCCACCAAAATGGTAAAGGGGATGGCAGGATACTCCTATGAAGAGAGGCTAAAAAGGTTAGGGTTCCTCAACCTGGAAAAGAGACGACTGAGGGGAGATATTATAGAGGTCTATAAATTAATGAATGGAGTGGAACGTGTAAACATAGATTGATTGTTTACATCATCAGAATATAAAAAGACTAGGAGACATGCAATGAAGCTTGTCAGACGGCTGCCTGGGTGAGAATCTTCACACTCTTGGCAAGTGCATATTTCTATATGATTTGCAAGGTATTGTGGGCAATGTAGTTCATTCACACCAGACACAGCTGCTGACAATAATTTAGTTGTGCTCTTGGGTAAAGCCAATAAGATATTTATTTATGGGGTTATTTCTCCCAACACAGATATGCTTGGTAGCACATAAATTAGGTTACTTGCTTTCAGTGTTAACTTGGAAAAACAAAGTTAAAATCAGGAAAACAACAAATGAAAAGCCACAAAGCAAGAAACAAACTGTTCTTTTCAGGTTAACTTTTGATTACTTCCCACATAGATACAGAAGTGATTCTCTCCTAGCTCACAAGCAATTAGGTAAGGCTTAATTGCTAGCAGTTACCAGCTGAAACCCCTTAGCTGGCTTGCCTTCCACTGTGTGGGTCAAATCCTGCTTCAGGAGCTTTTCTGAGTAGATTAAAGAACAAATTTGTATTTCTTTGTGATGGTTGCTGTACTTTATAACAGAAAGTTACCAATGGAGTTTAGACAGAGAACAGTCCATATAAATAGGATCTTCATCTGCTATTATTCCCCCTTGTTCAACAAGCATGGGTTCAATATCATGGATTGGCACAGATGAATCTCTCAATGGAGAACTTTCAGGAGAATACTTGTTTCCCTGCTGTCTTTCAAGGTTATAGCTAGGGCATAGATCAGTGTTCATACCTGAGCTTCCATTGCTGTTAGAGTTCCTCTCTAAATAGCCTGGCCAGTATGTAGTCCAGTTCTTATGTCCAGCCTTCCAATCCAGATCCCTGGACACTGGATCTCTCTTCACATACCTTCTGGCACAGGTCTTAGGGTCCCTTCCACGTGCAGCCGTCTCCCTCACAGGTAGCCTCTGGTGATTCCTAGCTCTGCAGCACCATTCCTCTGGCTTTCCCCAGTCCAATGGTGTATGCTGGCCCTTGGAATACCTCCCAGTATACGTACTGCTTTGGACTCTTCTAGACCTCTCAAAGGCTTTTCTCTTCCTTCTTCCAAAGGGTCTCTTTCCCTCTCTGTCCGTCTGGTTTGGCTTCTGCTTCTGATGATCCTTCAGATGAAACTGATGATCAAACTCAAGCTGATTCTCAGGATACTGAGGACAATTCTCTGGATATCCAAGGTGATCATGAAGATGATCATCTGTAGAATAAACTATACCTTTATTCTGCCTAGATGAGTGCTCCTCCCTAACACAGCGCAGCTGTGCTGAATCAGGCCCTGCCCTTTGAGATGAGTGCTTAGGGATTACCTCATAGCCCTCCTGATTGAACACACGTTTCCTCACTTCAGCTCCTCTAATGGCTGTTGGAAACCTGGTGCATTCTGGGACTGGTAGTCTTTTATGGCAAAATTCTGTTTTCTCATTTCTACCAGCACTGACAGGTTGCTTGTTCAGAGACACTTCACCTTTTCTATAGCTCCTTCCTGAGCTATCATAAGCTTCCTTATCACAAGCTACAGGATAACCTATTTAAGACTAATAAGAGAAAATATTTTTTCACTCAACGTGTAATCAAACTCTGGAATTTGTTACCGAAGAATGTAGTAAAAGCTGTTAGTGTAGCTGGGTTTAAAAAGGGTTTGGACAAGTTCCTGGAAGAAAGGTCTATAAATCATTATTAAAAGGGACCCAGGATATCACTGCTTGACCCAATACAAGAATTAAGGAACCTGTGTCTTTTGGGAAGACTGCTAGGTACTTATGACCTAGATTGACCACTGTTGGAAACAGGATACTGGGCTTGATGGGTCTATAGTAACATAGTAACATATGGACCTATATAGGGATATGCTGGTACCAAGTGGAAGGCTAAATAAAAGACTCTTCCATTGCCGCCATGTAAATAGTTCCAACAGAAGGGGCAACCGTAACACCCATAGCAATACCGAATGTTTGGAGAAAAAGCTGGGTATCATATAAAAAATAATTTCTAGTCAGTACTAACGCCAATAATTACAATCGAGACAGTTATATCAAAAACTTATAAAAGGACACAGTATTCTCATTATGAATGGCTTTTTTAAAATACATTGTCCACTTCTGATATATTTGACAAAAACGAAGATGATCATTTTGTAGGGGTTATCCCTTTAAGGACTAATGCAGCACAAGTCACTTCTGTATTACATAAACATTGGCACATTTTATTCCTGCATAGCTGTTTTCAAAAGGATTTAACTACTGTATAACATATACTAGAAGTCGTAATATCAGAGACATGATTGTACATGTAGCAAATGCAAGTGATCGAGCTCCTGTTGATCATCCCAATCTGGGTAATTTCTCTTGCTCTAACTGCAAACATTGTGGGGGGTTTTATAATACTCTATTTAATGGTCTTTGCGTGTCTCCAATACATATAATCATATTATAATATAATGGAGAACCCCTTCATATATTCATACTTTATATGGTTACAACATGATATAACCTTTCACCTTTTGCGAGGCGGGAAATTGTCCTTATAATGTTAGCAGTCAGTGCACAGACTCTCTCGTTCATGGACAACGTAATGTGCTACACAGCACATAGCGGTGAGTCCCGATTCTAGCTCTTCACAGCGTTTTATTCCGTTTTAAAGGATTTTGATACAATTCTTTATTGACTATTTTTTATTGACTATGTTTTGTGAGTCTTGCTGAAATGTTACTTATAATCAGGGTTCCTCAGTTTTGTCAGACGGTAAAACAGCGTTGTTTTCAAAGATCCCTATCTTTGTCAGACGTACAATCCTGTTTCTTTCAATATTTTTCTAAAAAATACATCTTACGATGGTTTAAGATTCGAATGTATCATCTATGTAAGCCCCAAAAATGTTTTAAACTTTAAAAATTTTTTGAACTTGAACGAGCCTAGGGTATAATTATTACGGGCCCTTATTGGTGTGACTATACCACCGATACATTGTATCATGCTCAATGCCATATCACATGTGTTTCTGAATTTGTTGTTTATATGCTATTGTGTCCCTGTGGCTTAAAATATATTGGCCAGACTATTAGACCTTTGAGAATCTGTTTGAGTGAACATTCATCAAGGATGCCACCAAGACCATCTCAGCTCTGATTGTATCTCATTGTCTCCAATTCGGCCACTCTTTTCGTGGCTTATGTTGGCGTACCTCTAGATCCTCGTAGAGGCAACTCATGAAGCCTGTTTGCAAATGCTTGAACAGTCTTGGATATTCAAACTTCAGATGGTGACCCCCAATGGTTTGAATTTGGAAATTGATTGGTGGAGTTTGCTATAACAAACAGTCTGACATTATATATATATATATATATATATATATATATATATATATATATATATATATATATATATATTGTGGTGACGAATCTGCTCCAGAGCCCGGGGAAATAGAAAAAACACAGACCTTTACCTCCAGGCAGAAAGAAAGTGCAGGGAGCCGTGACTTTAAAAGTTCAGCTGGAGAGAAAAAAAACATATCTAAAGCTGCTGTCCTAAGGCCACGCCCCAACACCATAGCCACTAAGGGAGGTAATGAGAGACAGCTGAGGGAGAAGTGGAAAGGTGCAGGGCATCCCCACTCATTTAAGCCCCAGAGAACAGGAAGTGAGAGAGACGGAAGGGGGAATGGAAGAGAAATCAGGAGCAAGCACAACCAAGAGAACAGCAGA
Source organism: Ichthyophis bannanicus (assembly GCA_033557465.1). Taxonomy (NCBI): domain Eukaryota; kingdom Metazoa; phylum Chordata; class Amphibia; order Gymnophiona; family Ichthyophiidae; genus Ichthyophis; species Ichthyophis bannanicus. Next base: position 651,078,805 of record CM066033.1, on the reverse strand, counting down.
GAAACAGAAGTGGAAGAAATCCTGAAGGAAACAGAAAGAAAGGATTCTAGCAGAGAGCCCAGAGAAAGGTACTCTAATGACAGCTTAAGGGAAGACTCTTCTCATAGCCAGCAACAGTCTTGAGCAGAGCCAGTGTGGTAGAAAGGCTACAGCTGGTCTAGAAAGCAGGAGGCTTATTCCTGAAGAGACTGCTGTCTATAACCCAGGTACGGGGACTTTCCAGGAGGAGCTGGGTCAAAGAAGTTTACCTCGGGGAAGGCTGTTAAAGAGAGCTGTTAAAAGAAAGGAGCTGAATTCTTTAGAAGTTCTAAATAGCTTGCTACGGGATAAGGATTTCCTGTGCCCTGATAACACCCCTGAGCCAAGAGGGAGGTCTCATTGGGAACGGGTTGTTAAACTGCTGGAAGAAATTAAACCCACGCTGTCCCAAGCTGTTTCCAGTCCGGAGACTGCAGAGTCTGACTGTGAGTGTATGCAAATAGATGAGGCTGATATTGAATCTGATTTCTCAGAATGTGAGATGGACTGTGCTTTATCTAGGAGGGTAAAGTGAAAACCTATAGATTGTAAACCTGAAGAAAATCCCAGACTTATTATGCTTGAATGTCTGTGGTTAAAACAAGCCTAAGAAGATTTGATATGAAGTTGCTGCTGTGGTTTTAAAATGCATGAGACCGTCAGGGCTGCATTCTGAATGTGTCTGGAGCAATTAACAAAACCTGTGATAATCCAAGTAAAAAGGAAAACTTAAAGTATAAGTGCTGCAGTTTAAAGACCATTGTTTTGGCTTAAAGTATAAGTGTTGCAGTTTAAAGAACGCTGTTTTGAAGCTAAAGCTAGCCAAAGACTGTAACGTGATAATTTGTGGCGTGAAGAGATATTTACCTTGCTGAGGGAAGCAAAGGTAATTAGAGACTCTGGAAAAAGTTTTGTACAGAAGTTATCTTTCTTTTGAGGAAAAGTATCGTACCTTATATGATGTGCCAAGCTTCTATGGAGGTTCCTTGAACAAAGGAGGCAAATAAATTTCCTGTGTTGCTTTCAAACCCTCGGCTTAATCATTTATTCACAACTACAACTCGGTGCAAGCAACTACAACTCCCAGAAGCCCTAGCTCTGGGAGCTCACATAAAGGGGACATTGAAAGGGCCCCTTTCCCTTCTATAGGCAACCGCCTAGGCGGGGCAAGGAGGCCACAATATATTGCTCTCATTTTCTGGTCCGAACCTTTTTAGAGTGATATTCTTGGTGGCCGAGGCCTTTTTGGTCTGTAAATGTTAGCATTTTTGGGCTAAAATATTGTTAACATGCACCATAGCTTTGGAAGCTACATAGAATAGCATCACCATATTTCTGATAATGATGGAGTTTCTTGTTGATGAAGGCCTATTAACATTCAGCAACTCCCTTTGACTAGATTTATTTATGAGTCCATTGGTGATGATGATACAGGTAGAAAATGTGGAGTTGAGGAACTTGTGGAGTTGGCCTTTCTTCTCATATTATTTTCTTTTTATGCATGTGTTCATTTTGTTTCCAGGCTTTGGCTAGGACCACTGCAAGGATATCAGGCACTCTATCAAAACTTCCTTCTGATGCCCTCCCACCCCCGCTGCTACTACATAAAATGTCCTTCTTCGGACACCCCCCCCCCCCCACCTCCACCGCAAAAATCTTCCTTCTTCTGGCGCTCCCCACCACCACTATGGCAGAAAACCTCCTTCTTCTGGTGGTCCCCGCCACCACTGCTGCCGTTGCAGCAAATCTACATAATGGCCACAACTTAGCACAATTTCCCCGCAACTATCATGCATGAGAAAAGATGCTTAAGAACACTTCAGATTAATCTGCAGCGCGGGGTCAGTCCCATGAGATGATCTGCAAGATTGACCCCATGCTGCAGAAGAAACTGACTGGCTCTTAAGCATGTTTTCTCATGCTAGCTGCAATGCCAGAGGTTGAACCACTGTCAATTTGCCACCTCCAGAATGTTGGTGGCCCAGGTAACCACCTAGTTTGCCTAATGGAAGTGCTGCCCCTGACTTTGGTCAGCCAAGTGACAAAGCTGCCTCCATCCTACCCTATCCAAGTTAATGTCCTCATAACTGTTAAAGTCTACCTTGTGGGTTTTAAAGGTGTGTTTGAGGGTGTCATGGAATCTGAGGTGTAGAATTTCCTGTGATCAGTGCCCACTTCTTAGTTGGCCATAAAACATAAATTTGAGAATTATGGTGTCCTCCATTTTTATAACATGGTCTGCCCAATAAAGTAGAGCTTTTACTACCATTCCCTCTCCACAGTAGAAATCTGGCACCTTTCAAGGATGCCTCTGTTTGGAGATCTTTTCTTTTCTTTTCCATTTAAATTTTATTGAAACCTGATAACAAGAGCTTTTTACATCAACATCCAAAACGGCCATATACATAAGGCAACACCTTGCCACAAACTATTTCCCATGCCAATGCACAATCAATCCCCCTGCCCTCCCCATTACCCTCCCCCCACACCCATCGACAGGAAAATGGCAGAAAATGAAACATAGTAAAGTTAAGTAAGTAAGAGAGCCTTACAATCTGCAATAAACAGGGCCTCAAGCAACCAACCACTCCCACACTCTGACCATAAGAAATACTCCTATGACCCCCCTCCCCTCCCCCTGATCAGCCAAACTATGCCCTTCTGCCTCCTGCCACCTCTCAAAGGTGTCCCACAACTCTTGGACTTTAGGAAACCGCTGCTGCCACATAGCGCTGTTTCAGTGTGGTAGGCGAAGGCCTATGATCCATGGTGTCTGAAATAAGCAGGGAGGCCTAAACAGCTTGACCTGTAAATGAAGCCTGTGGAGAGGCCCAAAGGAATTACACACTCTCCTAAATGCTGCTACCATAGAATCGAAACTTAACTGAGCACAATTAAGTATAGCTAAGCAGAATCGAAACTTAGAGAATATAGAAAAACAAGTTTTAATTGGTATTGATAAGAGAGTGAAGCTTCTATGGAATTAATTAACTCTGCTGAAAGAAAAGTTACAGTGCCCTGCTTTCCCACATATTCCAGCTGGTTAGCGACCTTGGAGGAGAAAAGTATCAAAGTTGAAGAACTGACCATTGTAATTGGGACTGTAAGGGGGGGAAACAGGTGCTGAGCCCAGTCAAGGGCCCTCATTGGATAGCTACGTAACGGTACCGGGACCAATAGATGGTGAAAGAAGGGTTACCGGGACCAATGAAAGGTTTGCCTATGTCCAGAATGGGAAAGAACAGTATAAAAGTCGTTGTTTTACTAACAGCCATTGCTCAGCCATTTTGAATGTGATTCTGCTTGAGTCTTGTGCACAAATAAATGATTTGGACCTTCTGAACAGACTCCTGGTATTATTGGATTGTTTGCACTCTGCTGCTACATATTCTTGGTGCGTTGGCCGGGAAGGTGTGGTCGGTCAGAGGGTATATAATCTGATATACCACGACTTTCCGCCTCTATAGGTTTGGTCCTGCCGGGATCGTGCCCTCCCGACGTGGGCTCGCTCCCTGGCGCCACCGGTCCCTTGCATCGGAGGGAGCTGGCCAGGCCTCGGCGGGTGCCGAGCCCGGACGGAGCCAACACCTCGAACCCGTGAGGGGAATCCGAGGTCCAACTCATGCGCTTGCCCAGGAGTGGGGACCGGATCCGGTGAGTATAGTTTTCTTGGTATGTCTAGACAGATGAGTCAGATCTGCAGCTTGGAACTTGTAAACTTGTAATTTGAAAGGCCTTAAAACTTTGGAATTTTGGTAAGAGAGCATGATCACCTCTCGACGGCGGTCCAAGTAACCTTGCATAGTGTATGCGCGAGGTGAACCCCCTGCCTTTTTGGAATTTGGAATTTGAATTTGCATTTGGTAAGAGAGCTCTCAAGACGGTCCGACTGACCCTGCATAGTGTATGCGCGGGGCGAAACCACCGTCTTTTTGATTTTGAATTTGATAGCCTAGTCAGAAGAGACAGGACTGGGTTTTTGGGATACGTTGCTAGCATGATTGTGTGAATGAAGTGTGATTGAGAGGTCTTGCAACACAGACCAAGCGAAGGCGGACTCCTGAGTAACGCATTTCCTGGCCGGGCGACCGCGTCCAGGTCGTAAAAAGGAGGAAGCGACCATCGTCTTGTCTTGTTTTGTGTATCCCTGAATGTTTCTAGGACCGTGAGGACCCCTCACCCGCGGTCCGCCCTCCTTTTCCCTTTTGTTTGTTGTTGCGCACACACATCGATATGGGAGGGGCGGGGTCTACCAGGCACACTCCGTTAGAATGTATGGTTAAATACTTTAACAAGGGATACACAGGAGATTATAGAGTAAAAATGACTGCGTCACGATTACAATTGTTGTGTACTAGAGAGTGGCCTGTATTAGAACCCCAGTGGCCCCGAGAGGGAACCTTTACCATAGGAATTATTCAGTCAGTCCACCGGAAGGTGCGAGCAGCGCACCCCGACCAGTATCCCTATATAGATTCCTGGTTAAGTATTTGTGAAAGCCCACCCCCTTGGGCTCAGCGCTGTTATGAAGAACAGTGTAGAATAATGGTAGCGCTGACAGAGCAGACACAGAAGGCAGGGGAAGAAAAGAAGCTTGAAAAGAAACCTGTCTATGTTGATCCTGATTCACCAGAAGTTATAATTAGGCAGCCCCAAGCTCAGCACCCCGAAAGAGTACCACCGCGTCCCGCGGCAATCCCCCGGGACCGGGAGGGTCCACCCCCTCACCAGCCGGAAGACCAGTTAGATGAGCCGTCTCATGAAGAGGCTGATCAGTCTGGGACAGAGACTGAGGATAAGCAGGAGTCAGAGCAGGAAGATGAAGACGCATCTTCCCTGACTGAGACAGAAAGTGAAAAATCAGTTGTCAGTGCTAGTTCATCTGTTGCAAGCGAGACTCCCCAGACTAAGCGAGTCTCGAAGCTGAAAGCCCCCACCAAGATATTGAAAATCACTACCAAGAAGCAGAAAGCCCTCCCGAAATTATTAGCCCCCCTGCGGCAAGTCCCGGGAATTCCCATAAGAGATGCAGATGACCAGATAGTACCGGGGCCCCTAAGTTTAGTTTATGTGCCTTTCTCCACTACTGATTTGCTGAACTGGAAATTACATTATGCCTCCTATACTGACAAGCCCCAAGAGTTAACAGAACTAATGAGCACAATTATGCAGACCCATCAACCCACTTGGTCAGATTGCCGTCAGCTCCTGTCTACTTTATTTACTACTGAGGAGCGGACAAGAATTATGCGAGCAGCTGTTAATTGGCTAGCAGATAATCCCCAAGCAGAGGGACCACCCGGAATAGATAATCGCGAAGCAGCAAAGAAAGAATTCCCAAACGAGGATCCTCAGTGGGATCCGAACACCGAAGTAGGATCCAAAGTTCTAGCACGCTTTCGCCAAGGCCTTTTACAAGGTCTGCGAAAGGGGGGTCAGAAAGCCATGAATCTCACCAAGACAGCCGAAGTGCTCCAAGGCGTAGACGAAAGCCCAGCAGTATTCTATGAGAGATTATCTGAAGCATACAGAATGTACACTCCCTATGACCCAGCGGCACCAGGAAGTCTATGCATGGTGAACGCAGCTTTTGTCAGCCAGTCTCAACCAGACATTAGACGTAAACTACAGAAACTAGAAGGGTTTGCGGGCATGAATGTGACTCAGTTATTGGACGTCGCCCATAGAGTGTTTGTGAATCGTGATAATGAAAGACAGAGAGAAAGTGAACGTAAAATGAAGAAGAAAGCCGATTTTTTGGCTGCAGCGTTAGTTGAACAGAAAAGGGGAGGTTTCCCTAGTCCGAGGAGCAGAGGAAGAGGGAGGGGCCGAGGAGAAAGCCGGCCCCCACTAGGCGTGAATCAATGCGCTTATTGCAGGGAAGAAGGACATTGGAGGAATGCATGCCCGCGACTCGAAGACACTTCCCGTGAAGAAGAGAACGCCCCTCAGAGAGAGAGAGGCCGACCCCAGAACCGCAGAGGAACCAATCGAGAACATTTTCAATGAGAACGAGCGGAGGCCATACAGGGAGTTGCAGCCGCAACGGCCTCTGATTTTGATGAAACAGATTAGGACAGACCGGGCTCCGAATTCGCTTTAGGTCTCCAGGAGCCTATGGTCAGTATACAAATAGGAGACCAATTCATGGACTTTATGGTTGATACTGGAGCAGAACATTCTGTAGTAGATAAGCAGATAGCCCCTTTTTCTACAAGAGCAGTCACCATTGTGGGAGCAACTGGTACTAAAGCCACTAAGCCTTTTCTTCAAAACCGCATATGTAATTTAGGGGGACAGCAAATAACGCACCAATTCCTTTACATGCCCGAGTGCCCAGTGCCACTACTGGGATGAGATATGCTAGCCAAACTGCAGGCCCAAATATCCTTTACTGAGAAAGGAGAAATGCAAATGACAGTAAATTCAAAACTTGCGGGACTGATGGTGCTTACTGTTCCCCGAGAAGAAGAGTGGAGATATTATGGTACAGAGCCAATCCTTGACACCAATATTGAACATACTCTAAAAAGTATTGTAGCCCCTCCTGGAGTATGGGCAGAGGGCAACCCACCAGGCCTAGCCAAACATATAGCTCCAATAATTGTGAACCTCAAGCCTAGTGCAGAACCAGTACATGTCAAACAATACCCACTTCCAAGAGCAGCAATTGAAGGCATCCACTGCCACTTGTTGAGACTACTGGAGTATGGCCTACTTAAAGTATGTCAGTCACCGTGGAACACTCCTCTCTTGCCAGTGAAGAAGCCTGGGACAGGTGACTACCGCCCAGTGCAAGTTCTAAGGAGAGTAAATGAAGCAGTTGAAACCATACATCCAGTTGTGTCGAATCCTTATACACTTTTAGGACTAATTCCTGCTGAAGCTTCCCACTTTACTGTTTTGGATTTGAAGGATGCATTCTTTTGCATAAGATTAGCCCCAATTAGCCAATTGCTGTTTGCCTTTGAATGGCAGGACCCTGTCTCAGGACGACGGGGCCAACTTACTTGGACACGATTGCCCCAAGGATTTAAGAACTCACCCACCATTTTTAGTGCTGCCCTAAACCAAGATCTTTCAAGCTACCCTGTGGCCCCTGGAAAAAGAGTACTAACTACTCCAATATGTGGATGATCTATTGGTAGCTGCCATATCGGAAAGTGAATGTATACAGGCCACTAATGACCTCTTGCAACTATTGGATGAAGCTGGATACAAAGTTTCCAGAGCAAAAGCACAGCTATGCCAAAAAGAAGTAAAATATTTGGGCTTCCGCCTGTCCAAAGGGAGCCGACAGTTGGGACGAGAAAGGAAGGAAGCCGTATGCAGTATCCCAACCCCAACCACCAGAAAGCAAGTCAGAGCCTTTCTGGGAGCAGCAGGGTATTGCCGAATATGGATACTTAATTTTGCCCAGATTGCTAAACCACTATATGAAGCCACCAAAGGAGAAGAGAAGTCGCCACTAGAGTGGGGACCTGAACAAGACGCAGCTTTTAAAACCTTGAAGGAAGAATTAATGTCGTCACCAGCACTTGGATTACCAGACGTTCACAAGCCTTTCCATCTATTTGTACATGAAATGCAAGGGAACGCTCTAGGCATGTTGACTCAGAAATTAGGACATTGGGAGCGACCCGTAGCATACCTATCGAAACAGTTGGACACTGTAGCCAAAGGATGGCCACCATGTTTGAGGGCGGTTGCAGCCACAGCATTATTAGTGAGTGAAGCAGATAAACTCACCTTAGGACAGCATCTACGCATCACAGTACCACATGCAGTACTTGCCCTCATGGAACAAAAAGCAAACCATTGGCTCACCAATTCTCGAATGCTGAAATACCAGAGCATGCTATGTGAAAATCCGCAAATACAATTGGAAGTGAGCCATGCCTTGAACCCAGCCACATTGATACCAATCAGCAGAGGCCCTCCAGAGCATGACTGTATAGAAGTCATGGATACTGTATTTTCAAGTCGACCTGATTTAACTGATGTGCCCCTAGAGAATCCTGACCAGACCTATTTCGTGGATGGAAGCAGCCTCATCATTAATGGACGACGCTGTGCCGGGTACGCAGTGGTAACCCGAGAGAAAGTCGTTGAATCATCAGCTCTTGCATCAGGCACGTCAGCCCAGAAAGCAGAATTGATAGCACTTACCAGAGCACTAGTATTAGGCGCGGGACTCCAGTTGAATGTATACACGGACTCAAAATATGCCTTCACCACTCTGCATGCACATGGAGCTCTCTACAAAGAACGAGGGCTCATCACCTCAGGAGGCAAATCAATCAAATACGGCCCAGAAATATTGATGTTATTAGATGCAGTATGGGCCCCTACACGTGTTGCTGTCATGCACTGTCGAGGACACCAAGCAGGAAAAGGAGAAGTTGCCCAAGGAAACAGATTTGCTGACGCCTCAGCACGCAAAGCAGCCATGACAGGTCAAATCTCGTCACAAGCAACACCAGTTCAAGCAGCATTGTTTCCAGTACCTCTTAATCTATGGACACCACGATATACCACCAAAGAATTGGACTACTACTGTGAGAAAGAAAAAGGAGTACTGAAGGATGGGTGATTGAGCTGCCACCACCAGAGGGCAGTCAACCCCCAGGACGAATAGTGATCCCTGAATCATTGGGACCGGCCTTCGTCAAGGCCTTTCATCAAGCCACACATTACGGGAAAAGTGCTATGGAAAAAGCACTCAAACCACACTTTTGTATCGCTCTGTTGGGAGCCTTGTCAGCCTTGTCAGCCTCGGTAGCCCGCCAGTGTCTGATTTGTGCCAAGAATAATGCCAAACAGGGTCCCACGCCACCACCCCGAGTTCAGTCAGGAGGTGTTACCCCCATGCACCACCTGCAAGTAGACTTTACCGAAATGCCAAAAGCCAATGGATACCGCTATTTGTTAGTCTTAGTCTGTACCTTCTCTGGGTGGGTGGAGGCCTTCCCCACCAGAACTGAAAAAGCCCGAGAAGTTACCAAGGTTCTGTTAAGAGAAATTATTCCCAGATTTGGAATCCCAGCAGTCATAGGGTCAGACAATGGACCCTCCTTTGTATCTCAAATTACCCAGCAGTTAGCAAGTGCCTTACAGATACAATGGAAGTTACACACTGCATACAGACCCCAAAGTTCAGGGAAAGATGAGCGAATGAATAGAACTTTGAAATCTCAGATGTCCAAACTATGTCAGGAGACCCACCTAAAGTGGCCCCAGGTTCTCCCAATAGCATTACTTAGAATACGCTCAGCTCCTGTGAAATCATCAGGATTTTCCCCTTTTGAAGTTATGTATGGCAAACCTCCACCGATAGTGCAGGGTGTAAAAGGTAGTTTGCCACAGATTGGTTCAGAAATAACCAGACAAGAACTCCTAGCTCTTAGTTCTGTTCTGCAGACTCTCCATGCGTGGATACAGGACCAGTTGCCTATCAACTTGACGGAACCCCTGCATCCCTACAAGCCTGGTACCTCGGTGTGGATCAAAGATTGGAAGAAGACACCGCTGGAACCTCATTGGAAGGGGCCATACACCGTCATCCTGTCTACCCCAACTGCAGTAAAGGTAGCAGAAATCGATTCCTGGACCCATCACAGCAGAGTCAAGCCAGCAGCTGTTCCAGACCCGGAGCAGTGGACAGCAGTACAACATCCTGATATCCCTTTGCGACTCACCCTGAGGCGGCAACCAGCGACCTAGAACTCCTTTGGGTCACCCCAACAACCACCGCACCTTGCAGTAGACAAGTCTTTCGAAGAGGATTGCTGTTTCCAATACAGCAAGATTTGTTCTTGCAGACTCCATGTGTATAATTTTGGTACACTGACTGACTTTATATTGACTAATCTATTTAGAACCAACTACGGTTGGTAAGTTGGCATACGACGAACATTTGAAGATCTTCAATCAACATCGACACCCGTTGAATTGCTTCATTAGCAAACGGGTCAGCATTGTACTAAGAAGAAGAGGACGTCGAGGTCAAGATTTTTCAGCGAGGATTCAGAAGAACTACAATCAACATGCATCCCTGTTTCTACTTTGTCCTGGTTGCTTGCATGGGGAGCCTTGAACTTACTTGTGCCTTACCCCCATGTACTGCTTGCATTACTTCCACTCGAACTGGAATGAAAGTGACTCAGACTTTGCTTTAGCATTCTTACTATACCTGTACTGGTACAGTAAGTCGGTATATACAACACCACTGAACTGAACGTTTGTACTAAGGGAAATACTAAAGTTTGTTTTAATCCACATCAGAACCCATCCTATTATACTCTAGAAATACGATGGGATGATGCAGATGGAGCTGTACTTAATGCCACACCCCCACTCACTGACCCTACAAAGAGTGCTGCTTTGTATTTTGATGCTTGCGATGCTATAAATAGGGATGGTCGGTCTCATTGTGCTAACTGGGAAAAAGCATACTATCATGATCATAAATATATGTGTCCAGAAGGAACCACCGGGTGGGGGGCGTGTACAGGCAAACGAGTTTTAGCAAATGAATATAGCACAGCACCAGTTCAAGACTACTATTGCCCAAAGTGGGAATGTGTGTTTTATGCTACATGGAAGACTGGTATGGTAGAGAATACCAGGGATAATCGAATGGCAGCCTTACTTAAGCCCACTCTGACGAATCCAGAAAAATGTAAGAAGGGTGCCTGTAACCCATTAGAACTACACATAATGAATCCCAGTGCATGGAAACAAGGGTATAAATTTGGATTACACATTGCAGGCTCTGGATCAGATCCAGGGACCATTGTATATATTAGACTAAATACCCAAGCCCATCGATCATCAAGGTACCATATACATAACACTTTCTATGAGACTATGCATGTGAATAAGTTTGATATCCCTCACCCATCTCAGAATCTATTCCTTGAATTAGCTGGAGCAGTAGTATCTAGCCTCCACATTTCAGATTGTTACTTTTGTGGTGGAACCAAAATGGGTGATCAGTGGCCTTGGGAGGCCCAAGAACTGAATTACTCAATAACCTACAATCAGACAGAGCTGCACAAGACTACCAGTGAATGGGTATTAGCACACCCAATAGTTGGACATCTGTGTTACGCACGAACTGGACCCCAGTTTACCTCGAAGGTAGGACAGCTCGTCTGTCTTAGCCAGAAGTTCTATAATGACACCACAAAACAGACATCCTGGTGGTCAGGAATTAATGAATCTGAACCCACCAATCCATTAGCGAGATTTCCAGAGCTCGCCCCTCTATGGACTGACCTTGCCCAACCTTATGTCTGGCAAGCCCCACCTGGCCTATATTGTATTTGTGGAACCCGAGCATATGCTCGACTCCCTATTCATTGGGGAGGGGCGTGTGTCTTAGGGACTATCCGACCCTCTTTCTTTCTATTGCCCACAGAACATGGAGAACAATTAGGCTACCCAGTCTATTCAAAGAGACAGAAGAGAGCAGCTTTACAGATAGGCAAGTGGGAGAAATGGGATGGTGAGGATTGGCCTCCTGAGCGAATTATCGCCTATTATGGACCTGCCACTTGGGAGCAAGATGGCATGTGGGGATACCATACCCTAATTTATATGTTGAATAGAATTATACGCTTGCAGGCAGTAGTTGAACTCATTACCAATGAAACCAGTCAAGCACTTACACTTCTAGCCAGACAAAGCACACAAATGCGCACAGCAATATATCAAAATCGCTTGGCACTAGATTACTTATTAGCTGCTGAAGGGGGAGTTTGTGATAAGCTAAATCTCACAAATTGTTGCTTGAAGATAGATGATAAGGGTCAGGTGGTTGAAGAAATTGCTGAAAACATGCGAAAGCAAGCTTATGTGCCAGTACAGACTTGGCATGGTCTTCAGATACCCAATTGGTTTGCATCTATCTTCTCTGGTTTGGGAGGACTTACTACTTTCGCTATGCTGATATTGCTTTTTCTAGCATTGTTTCTACTCTTACCATGTATAATCCCATGTTGTATGCGCTCTATTAACAGTGTTATTGAGAATACAGTAGAGCGGAAAACCGCAACTAAGATTTTATCCTTATGGCACCCTAATCCTGCTACGTATGGTCGAAACCCGACCCCAGTGTAATAGTGATTTAAATCTCACACCTTATTAGTAATAGGGTGAGATTAATCAAAGGGGGGAATGTGGTAGGCGAATGCCTATGATCCATGGTGTCTGAAATAAGCAGGGAGGCCTAAACAGCTTGACCTATAAATGAAGCCTGTGGAGAGGCCCAAAGGAATTACACACTCCCCTAAATGCTGCTACCATAGAATCGAAACTTAACTGAGCACAATTAAGTATAGCTAAGCAGAATCGAAACTTAGAGAATATAGAAAAACAAGTTTTAATTGGTATTGATAAGAGAGTGAAGCTTCTATGGAATTAATTAACTCTGCTGAAAGAAAAGTTACAGTGCCCTGCTTTCCCACATATTCCAGCTGGTTAGCGACCTTGGAGGAGAAAAGTATCAAAGTTGAAGAACTGACCATTGTAATTGGGACTGTAAGGGGGGGAAACAGGTGCTGAGCCCAGTCAAGGGCCCTCATTGGATAGCTACGTAATGGTACCGGGACCAATAGATGGTGAAAGAAGGGTTACTGGGACCAATGAAAGGTTTGCCTATGTCCAGAATGGGAAAGAACAGTATAAAAGTTGTTGTTTTACTAACAGCCATTGCTCAGCCATTTTGAATGTGATTCTGCTTGAGTCTTGTGCACAAATAAATGATTTGGACCTTCTGAACAGACTCCTGGTATTATTGGATTGTTTACGCTCTGCTGCTACACTCTAGTGGGATTTGAACCCCCCCCACCCCCCACCTTCTGGCCTGAAGTACCTTGCCCCAACCACTAGGCCACTCCTCCACTCCTTATAGTCTTACTGATTTGGCTGTGAGATTCTTACATCATAATTTAGGAGTTCTCAACCCAGTTTTCAGGACACACCTAGCCAGTCAGGTTTTCAAGATAACCGCAATGAATATGCATGAGGGATATGTATACAAAGGAGGTAGGCTATGCAAATCTCTTCATACATATTCCTTGTGGTTATCCTGAAAACTGGCTAGGTGTGTCCAGAGGACTGAGTTGAGAACCCCTCTCATAACCCAATGGACTTGCATGGCGAACAGGGAGTTAATGTCACATTTTATACTGGCTCTCCTATCTCCGTTACAACCCCAAAAACAAGAGGAAGAAGAGGTATCCCTAACATTTAAAATTGTTCTTCCAATAAAGTTATCTGAATCTCAGTCTGTTAGAAAAGTGAGGGATCCATGTGTGCCAAAGTATACAGCAATAGCATTGATTAATGTTAACTGCTAGGTCTATGTGAAAATTGTGGTGCAAAGACAGTAAAGGTCTGGGAGCATCATGCCACTGTCATCTGTAATACCTGAAGATTGATGACTGGCTAATGTAACGCCAATTTTCAAAAAGGATTCCAGGGTTGATCCAGGAAACTACACTGATGAGCCTGATGTCAGTACCTGGCAAAATGGTAGAAACCATTATAAACAACAACATTTCTGAACATGTAAATAGTCATGGTTTAATGGGAGAAAGCCAACATGGCTTTAGCCAAAGAAGGTCTTGTTTTACTAATCTGTTATATTTTTTTGAAGGTGTGAATAAACATGTAGACAAGGGTGAGCCAGTCGATATAGTGTATCTGGATTTTCAGAAAGCTTTTGACAAGGTCCCTCATGAGAGGCTCTTGGTGAAATTTAAAAGTCATGGGATAGGAGGCAGTGTATATTGTGGATCAGGAACTGGTTAAAGAATAGAAGGCAGAGGGTAGAGCTAAATGGCCTATTTTCCCAATGGAGAAAAGATAGAGTACACTGTTCCCTCTAAGCTGTGCACGTGTGCACGCGCACACACGTAGCCGAGCGAGTGCACATACTTTACAACAGAGCGCACAAAAATTACGGTTCTGCTTCTGATAGAAAACAACACAGACATTTTAAAATTTAAAAGTTGTTGTGTATTTATGGTTTTCACAAGTTCTACAATATTTTCTAGTGCAATCAATGTGGTGTACTGTGATAAGGAAGCTTATCATAGCTCAGGAAGGAGCTATAGAAAAGGTGAAGTGACTCTGAACAAGCAACCTGTCAGTTCTGGTAGAAATAAGAAAACATAATTCTCCCATAAAAGACTACCAGTCCCAGAATGCACCAGGTTTCCAGCAGCCATTAGAGGAGCTGAAGTGGGGAAACGTGTGTTCAATCAGGAGGGCTATGAGGTAATCCCTAAGCACTCATCTCAAAGGGCAGGGCCTGATCCAGAACAGCTGCGCTGTGTTAGGGAGGAGCACTCATCTAAGCAGAATAAGAGTAGAGTTTATTCTACAGATGACCATCTTCATGATCTTCATGATCACCTTGGATATCCAGAGAAGGATCATCAGTTTCATCTGAAGGATCATCAGAAGCAGAAGCCAAACCGGACGGACAGAGAGGGAAAGAGACCCTCTGGAAGAAAGAGGAGAAAAGCCTTTGAGAGGTCTAGAAGAGTCCAAAGCAGTACGTATACTGGGAGGCATTTCAAGGGCCAGCATACACCATTGGACTGGGAAAAGCCAGAGGAATGGTGCTGCAGAGCTAGGAATCACCAGAGGCTACCTGTGAGGGAGACGGCTGCACGTGGAAGGGACCCTAAGACCCTTGCCAGAAGGTATGTGAAGAGAGATCCAGTGTCCAGGGATCTGGATTGGAAGGCTGGACATAAGAACTGGACTACATACTGGCCAGGCTATATAGAGAGGAACTCTAGCAGCAATGGAAGCTCAGGTATGAACACTGATCTATGCCCTAGCTATAACCTTGAAAGACAGCAGGGAAACAAGTATTCTCCTGAAAATGCTCCATTGAGAGATTCATCTGTGCCAATCCATGATATTGAACCCATGCTTGTTGAACAAGGGGGAATAATAGCAGATGAGGATCCTGTTTATATGGACTGCTCTTTATCTAAACTCCGTTGGTAACTTTCTGTTATAAAGTACAGCAACCATCACAAAGAAATACAAATTTGTTCTTTAATCTACTCAGAAAAGCTCCTGAAGCAGGATTTGACCCACACAGTGGAAGGCAAGCCAGCTAAGGAGTTTCAGCTGGTAACTGCTAGCAATTAAGCCTTACCTAATTGCTTGTGAGCTAGGATCTCTCCTAGCTCACATAGATCTCTCCTAGCTCACATAGGATCTCTCCTAGCTCACATAGCTCACATAGATTCACTTCTGTATCTATGTGGGAAGTAATCAGAAGTTAACCTGAAAAGAACAGTTTGTTTCTTGCTTTGTGGCTTTTCATTTGTTGTTTTCCTGATTTTGACTTTGTTTTTCTAAGTTAACACTGAAAGCAAGTAACCTAATTTATGTGCTACCAAGCATATCTGTGTTGGGAGAAATAACCCCATAAATAAATATCTTATTGGCTTTACCCAAGAGCACAACTAAATTATTGTCAGCAGCTGTGTCTGGTGTGAATGAACTACATTGCCCACAATACCTTGCAAATCATATAGAAATATGCACTTGCCAAGGGTGTGAAGATTCTCACCCAGGCAGCCGTCTGACAGTACCTACTGAATTCTGACATGTAGTCAAATTTTAAAGTATATAACTCCGAGTGTCGTTATGTGGTGCACAAAAATTTAACCTTACTTCAAAAGCTGCACAGCTGATATTTTATGCGCACTGTCACAACGCCGCCCTGGTGGTCAATGGTGGTCAAGGCAGGTCGGACATAAATAAAAGTAAAGTTGGGCTTGGTATGTTTCTCTTTCTAGGGCCCAAGGTTGTATAGCCTCGGTAGCGTCCTGTATTACCAAAAATACCCAGAGAACAAAAGGTCATCGAGTGTAGGGAAAAAATAAGGCTTTATTTCCCCTGGTTTGCACAAAGGTTCAAAGGATCGGCTTCAAACACCAACAGAAATCTCCTTACATCAGGTTATAAAAATCACAACTCAGATTCAAAACAAAAACTGTTCTTTTCACAGAAAGGTTACAAAAGCAGGTATTCCTATTTACACCGGTTTTAGTGCTCACTGGTTACACAAGCATTCTACACTTCCCGTGATGCAATAGCTGCAATCCATGTCTTCCTCTGAAAAGGATTCTACCTCTTCCACTTGCATCGGTTCCTCCAGCAAAGTATCTGAGACAAAGTCAACAGTTCCCGGCCAGCTATAGTTAGGTTTCTCACCCAAATGCTGTATGACCTCCCAGTGTTTGGCGTTTAGCGTGGGGCGTCGGCCATGAGCATTTTTACAGTGTGAATCTCTTTCTTTCTTCCAATGGTTTACATGCACTTCCTGCAAACCTGGCTTACTTAAAAGTTTCTTATTCAATAAAAACTTTTCATACCTTTTCTTTTGAGCAGTGGGACATGTACAGGGAGCTTCTATCTCTTGCCCTTTCCATAGGCTGTTTCCAATACAATATGGTTTACCTTGTAACTCTTGCTTCTTTCCTGAGGATGAGGCTTGTGGCCTACTCCTAGGGAGATTCTGCCTTGCTCCAGCAATATGGCTTGGGTTCTGCCCACAGCAATCACAATGCAGCTTTTGCGTACCTGAATCTCTTGGACCCTTTTGTAGTCTCTGTCCATTCAGGTTCCTTTGGCTTGTACCTCTTTCCTGCACTCCCGCAGTGTCTGTAGCCTCTGCAGCTCCTGCCGCTCCTTCGGCGTCTGAAGGTTCTGCAGCTTCTCTGCGGCCTTCTCTGCTGCTTCTGGCTTTAAGGTTACTTCTGCCTTTCCAGTCACTTCTGCTCGGCACAGCACTTCTTCCAGAGCTCTCACTGCTCCTACTTCTCCTCCTGCTCCTCCTGTACTCCTTGTTCCTGTCTTTGCCTTCCCTCCAGTCTTCCTGACTTCCTTTAAAAGGAGTTCCTGCCTTCCTGGATTGGCTGGTTTTAGGTTACACCCTGTAGGGCAGCGGTTCTCAACCTGTGGGTCGCGACCCCCACGGGGGTCGCCACAGGATTTAGCGGGGGTCGCTTAGCCTCCACCAAGTTTAAAAAAAAAAAATAAGATGTGCACAAGTTGCTGCCGCTGCCGAGTCCGCTTCTCGGCAGCAGCAAACTCCGGCAAACTCACCGCCTTCTTCTGCAGCCGCGGCTCCCTGCCTCTTAGGGAACCACGGCTGTACTTGTAAAATCGTTGCGGAGCCCTTCCTGTCTCGACGGGCTCCGTGCAGCATTGTCCCGCCTCCAAAGGAAGTGGTAAACAACTTCCTTTGGAGGCGGGACAATGCTGCATGGAGCCCATCGAGACAGGAAGGGCTCCGCAATGATTTTACAGGTACAGCCGCGGTTCCCTAAGAGGCAGAGAGCCGCGGCTGCATTAGAAGGGAGGCAGACAACCTGCAACACGGCTGACATCGACAGAGGGGGGCTGACATGGAGGGAGGGGGGCTGACATGGACAGATGGAAGGATGGGGCTGACATGGAGGGAGGGAGGGATGGAGGGAGGGGGCTGACATGGACAGATGGAAGGATGGGGCTGACATGGAGGGAGGGAGGGGGGCTGACATGGACAGATGGAAGGATGGGGCTGACATGGAGGGAGGGAGGGAGGGGGCTGATATGGATGGATGGATGGATGGAGGGAGGGGGCTGACATGGACAGATGGAAGGATGGGGGCTGACAGGGAGGGAGGGGGGATGGAGGGAGGGAGGGGGGCTGACATGGACGGATGGAAGGATGGGGGCTGACATGGAGGGATGGATGGAGGGAGGGGGGCTGACATGGACGGATGGAAGGATGGGGGCTGACATGGAGGGAGGGAGGGAGGGAGGGGGCTGATATGGATGGATGGAGGGAGGGGGGCTGACATGGAGGGAGTAGGCTGGCATGGACAAAGGGGAGAGACATGGGGACATACTGGACAGACGGGATAAATGCTGGACAGAGGCGAGAGACAGTGCGGGTTAGGATTATAATGGGCTGATGGGGGTGCTAGCACTGGTAATGGGCAGATGGGGGGGCTACGAATGGTAATGGGTTGATTAGGGAAGGCTAGGACTGGGAATGGACTTATCAAGGGGGGGTAGGACTGGTAATGGACTGATGGGGGTCTAGCATTGGAAATGAGCTGATCAGTGAGGTTAGGACTGGAAATGGGCTGATTAGGGGAGCCTAGCACTGGTAATGGGGTTGAGGGGGGGACTAGCACTGGAAATGAGCTGATGGGGGGTAGGACTGGTATTGGGCTGATTAGGGGGGGGGGTAGGACTGGTAATGGGGTTGAGGGGGATTAGCACTAGAAGTGAGCTGATTAGGGGGCTTTGACTGGGAATGGGCTGATTGTGGGGAGGGGAGGATAGAACTGCTGACCCTGGAAGAAAACTGGGGGCTAAGGCTACAAGTGGGCTGATACAAGGGGATGGGAGCATGGAACTGAAAGGGAGTGGATCTGAGAGGGGCTGCCATGGTATTTGTACTAGAAGGGACTGATCAGTGGGGAAGGAGGGGGACTGGAAGGGAATGGACACCAGTGGCAGTCATGGGAATGCAAGTTGACATTGGAAGGTACTGGGAGTGAGGACTGGAAAGGGGATGATACTGGGGAGGGTTACTGGGACTGGAAATAGGCTGATGGAAAGAAGTGAAGAAAACAAAAGAGATAAGAACTGGCAGATGGACCATAGACCACAGAAAGAGAGCTAAGAGAAGACAGGAAAGCAGAAGCCTCAGATCGGGACCAGCATGATCAGAGAATAAATTGGTCAGACAACAAAGGTAGAAAAAATAATTTTATTTCATATTAGTGATTTGACTACAAAATCATCATAATTTTGAAATCAAATATTGTTACTTGTTGTTTTGATTATTTAAATAAGTATTTTATAAATAAAAACATATTGCAAAGGCCTATAATATATTAATAATTCAACAAATGATTACAGCGACAATGCGTTAACGGTAAAGGAAGAGAGACGCATTTGATTTTATCATTGGGGGTCACCACAAGTTGACCAACGGTAAAAGGGGTCACGGTACAAAAAAGGTTGAGAACCACTGCTGTAGGGCGTGGATCCTCAGTCTTCCAGAGGTCTCTCTTGCTCCCCCTATCAGGCTCCTGCAAATACTGCAGCTTGTGCACGTCTTTTTTCAAATTTAAAACATTTTCTTCTATGCCCTGCTGGTCTGCTGCATCACAGCACACAGCCTACAGAAAATTAGAGGGAACATTGATAGAGTACCTCAGGGATCTGTGCTGGGTCCACTGCTTTTTAACATATTCATAAGTGACCTGGAAATGCGAGTGAGTGAGGTAATCAAATTTGCAGATGACACAAAATTATTCCAACTTGTTAAAGCCCAAGAGGATTGTAAAAAATTGCAAGAGGACCTTGATAAATTGGAAGACTGGAGGTTCAAATGGCAGATGAAATTTAATGTGGACAAGTGCAAAGTTATGCACCTAGGAAAGAACAACCCAAACTATGGTTACATGATCCAAGGTTCCACATTAGGAACCACCACCTAGGAAAAAGATTTAGGCATCATTGTGGTAACACGTTGAAACCCTCTGCCCAGTGTGCGGCGGCGGCCAAGAAGGCAAATAGAATGCTAAGAATCATAAGGCAAGGAATGGAGAATAAAACGAAGGATATTATAATGCCTTTGTATTGTTCCATGGTGTGACCGCACCTTGAATATTGTGTGCAGTTGTGGTCGCCGTATCGTAAAAATGATATAGCGTTATTAGAAAAGGTACAGAGAAGAGCCACCAAAATGACAAAGGCTACCCCTATGAGGGGAGGCTTAAAAGGTTAGGGTTCTGAGGGAGGAAGTGATGTCACCGGAGCTGATGGCGGCGTGAGGCAGCCGCTCCGGCACCGACCCAGCCAATAAGCAGCAAACGTGATCCTCCGTAGGTGGAAAACGGGTGCCCCAGGCGGGGGAAGAAGTCGGGTGGCGGCGGAGAAAAGCCCAAGATAGGCAGTGGCGGCAGCGACAAATTGTGGAGAGCCGCAATAGCAGGAGCGGAGGGCAGCCGCGTGGAGAACCAAAATGGTGCCCGGAGCCCCGGCAGGGCCAGCATGAGTGACGGGAGGACTGCGGCAAAGTGCAGGAACCCACAGAAAGATAGTGGCCACAGTTGGAGAGAAGTGACTGGAGAGCGGGGACTACCCTAAACGTGGTTGCAGCAGGAGCCGGGAGCCAGCAGTGAAGAGAGAGGTGAGGAGAGCTGGGTAGGAGGAGAGATCCCTGGTGGGAGTAGTGAGTGATTTTCCTCCACCGCAGTTAGAGGACCACAAGTAGGGAAGAGCGACATTGGACAGAGTGAGTATAAACCACAGCAAGGAGGTACTGGAGAGTGGGAGGTGGATGGGGAGCGAGATGACATCAGGAACAGATCCCCCACAAAATGTTACCAGAGCGGAGCTCAGAGACTGGTTCCTCGAAATTAAAAAAGAGGTGCAGTCAGTGAAAAGTGAACTTAATGAGCTCCTGGGGCACTTGAAAGAAGAAGTCGGAGAGCTGGTATGCAGGATGGGAGACCACGAAAGTAGGCTGCAAGAACTTGAGCAGCTTCAGGAAGAAGGGGCACAAAGAGGCATAAAGCTAAGCTCCCAGCATGAGGCCCTACTTTATAAACTGGAAGATTTGGAAAATCGATCATGTCGCAACAACTTGAGAATCCGAGGGATCCCGGAGGAGAAAGAATTTCAAGATAGTGAAAAGGTGGCAGTGTCTGTGTGTCTAGAGGTGCTAAAGAAAGGGGGAGAGGAGGTGGCAGCTGTGGACATACAACTTGAAAGAGCACACAGAGCACTAGGCTCACCAGTAGGAAACAGTCCTAGGGATATTATAATTTGCCTGGCAAGATATAAAACAAAGGGGAAAATTGTCAACAAAATGAGGAGTTTCGGAACTCTTATGTAGCAAGGCTACTTGGTGCATATCTATGAGGACTTGTCCGCTGGCACATTGCAGAGGAGGAGGGCAATGCAACCAGTGACACAAGTATTGGGGAAAGCGGAAGTTAAGTACCGATGGCTACATCCGTTTGGAATATCCTTTACTCTCAAAGGGTGGACATGGCGGACGCAGTCACCAGAGGAACATAAGAACATAAGATATGCCATACTGGGTCAGACCAAGGTCCATCAAGCCCAGTATCCTGTTTCCAACAGTGGCCAATCTAGGTCATACGTACCTAGTAGTTTCCCCAAAAGACACAGGTTCCGCAATGCTTGTACTGGGTCAAGCATTGATATTCTGAGTCCCTTCTTAATAATGGTTTATGGACCTTTCCTCCAGGAACTTGTCCAAACCTTTTTTAAACTCAGCTACACTAACAGCCTTTACTACATCCTCCGATAATAAATTCCAGAGTTTGATTACACGTTGAGTGAAAAAATATTTTCTTTTATTAGTCTTAAATAGTTTACCCTGTAGCTTCATTGTATGTCCCCTAGTCTTTATTCCAGCTCCTGCAGTAGCAGAGGAACTCTTAGAGGACCCCTGTTGCAGGGGTTCCAGTCCTCAGAAACGTCTTTCCTTGTTCACAGAATTATCAAGAAAATGATTGAAGTAGAATGGGAGGTACCTGAAACCGGCCTCAGAGGGGGCCGGACTGTGAGCCACCTGTACCTTATTCCTCAGGAGGAAAGAGAATGTCTTAAGATACCTAAGGTGGATGCTCTGGTCTTGGCGGTGACCAAAAGAGACTACCATTCCTGTAGAAGGCAGTATAGCATTGAAAGACCTGCAGGACTGCAAACTGGAGACCCTTTTAAAGCAAGCGTTCGTTACTAGTGCCCTGACTCTTCAGGTCTCCATCTGTGAGGCGATGGGGGCTCTACGAGAAGCGGGACTGCGGCCCCAGGAAGCACCCGTGGCAGCAGGATTAACGGAGTGGAGGAGGCAGCAGCAGCAGGGTCACAGCCAGGAGAGGAGGGACACTCGGATGAGAAGGCAGGTGCTGCGAGAGGACCGGAATGTGGAAGGAACCTGAGGACTGATAATATGTTGGGTATACACTGAGGGGGTGGTGGAGGAGTGTTTTAAGCACTGTATGTTTTGGAGGGGTGGGGTGGGAAGGAATGGAGGGAGATGGGTGGGGAGAGGGAGAATGGGGGCGCAGAGGTAGCTAAAGCTGTGAATGTCTGAGGTGGGAATAGGGAAGGGAAAGGGGTGGGAGGTGGGTGGTGGAGGGGTGAGTAATGGGGAGGAGGAGGAAGGGGCAAGGGTGAAGAGGGAGGTGGGGAGGGGGAAGGTTTTTGAATATGGGCTGGTTTGGGGCATGGAGGGCAGGAGAGAAAGAATAGAGTAGGAAAAGGGGGGGAATGAGAAGTAAGTGGATGGGGGAGGTAGGGGGCGCACTACTCCAGGTGTATCCTCTGGAAGGAGAGGAGGACATGGGGGGGAGGGGATGAGGGGGTGGGAGAGTTCAGGGGATAGGGATGCAGGGGGGAGGCCTGGAAGCAGGGACTAGCAGAAGGGGGAGGAGGAGGGGCAACCGGAGGAGTCGGGCAGGGGCACGGGAACAGAGGGGTGGTGCGAAGAAAGGAGGGGAGGTCCAGGGGAAGGAGGGCCAAAGGAGGAAAATGTTAACGATTGCGACATTGAATGTAAAGGGGTTGTGCACGGGACAGAAACGGAAAATGGTGGAGCTAGAGGGCAGAAGATTGGGAGTGGATATTCTGTTCATACAAGAAACCCACCTGCGGGTGGGGCAGGAATATCTCTTGGAGTCAAGGCAATACCCTAAGGTGGCCCTGGCAGGACAGAGAGCAAACTCCAGGAAAGGGGGGGTTGGGATCTTGGTGGGGGGTGAATATCATCATATGGTGAAGGGGAAAGGAGGTAGATGGGTGGGGGTACAACTACAAATCGAGCGGGAGGAGGTGTGGGTGGTTAGCTTATATGGACCAAATGAGAAGCAAGGGGAGGCGTATGAGCAAATCTTTAAGGAGTTGGAGGAATTTGGAAATACCCCCATAATCCTGGGAGGGGATTTTAATCTGACATGTAATCCCTGAATGGATACAAGTGGGGGTCAGGAGAGAGGAGGCCGAGGGGATAGGCATAGATTGCACAAAATGAGGGAGAGATTGGGATTGGTTGACTTCTGGAGAAGCTGGCATCCGAGAGAGCGGAAGTACACATTCTACTCCAGTACATGGAACCTACAGTAGGCAGGGCCGGATTTACCTATACGCCATGTACGCCATGGCGTAGGGCCCACAGCCGGCAGGGGCCCACAAAAAAAGAACAAGTAAATTTTTTTTAAATACAATTTTAAAAAAAACCCTGGTGGCTGCCGCCGCGGGGCCCCCTCTGCTGCCGCGGCAGCACCGATTGACCCGCGGGGGCCCCGTCTACAAGCTGAAGCCGTCGGGTCGGGTCGGGTCGGGTCGGGTCGTTCCTCCCTCCCTCCGTGCAGGCTGCAGGCTGTGAGAGACGCGAAGAGAGAGCGTCTCCCCTTTCGCGTCTCTCACAGCCTGCAGCCTGTGGGCTGATGGGGGCTGTCTGGTAATGGGCGGGCTAGGACTGGAAATGGGCTGGGGGGTTAAAACTGGAGGTGGGATGATGGGGTTAGGACTGGTAATGGGCTGTGGGCTGATGGGGGGAGGTAGGACTGGCAATGGGCTATGGGGGGCTGACTGGAAATGGGTTGATGGGGTTAGGACTGGAAGTGGGCTGATGGGGGGTTAGGACTGGTAATGGGTTATAGGGGGGGCTTAAACTGAAAATGGGGTGACGGGTTAAGGACTGTAAGTGGGTTGATGGGGGGCTAGGACTGGTATTGGGTTGGGGGGTTGCTAGGACTGGAAATGGGCTGATGGATGGCTAGGACTGGAAATGGGCTGATGCAGGGACTAGAAGGGAATGGATGCTGGGTGAGGCTGGAACTAGAAGGGAGCTGATGTTGGGGGAGGATTAGAATGAGATGGGGCTGGAAGAGTAAAATGGAGAAGGGAAAAATATTTTGTGTGGGAGGGATAAAAAATCTACAATTGGCCGGGTATTGGGAGAGTAAGTGGGGATTGAGGATGGAGGGGTA
The DNA here is from genome assembly GCA_033557465.1 of Ichthyophis bannanicus. NCBI lineage: Eukaryota > Metazoa > Chordata > Amphibia > Gymnophiona > Ichthyophiidae > Ichthyophis > Ichthyophis bannanicus. The sequence goes on along the minus strand of CM066033.1, from coordinate 651,054,716 downwards.
AAATTTGAGTGGATGAAATAGGAATGAGGAAAGAGCAAAAGGAGAAAGATTAGTATGTTAAAGCAGATGTAGAGAGAGAATGGAAAAAAATCTAGAAGAGAGAAGAAAGGACAAATGGACAGCAGACGATGGAGAGTTAGCAGAAGACACGAAGAAACCAGAAGAAAGTGGCTGGAGCAATTGCAGCTGAAAAAATGCACAAAAGGTAGAAAAATATCTCTTTATTTTGAATTTATTAATTGGAATATGTCAGCTCTGGTAAATGTGCATCATTAACGTCTGCGCTTTGTTTAGTACAAGAGCAAATTAATGTATAGTTTTATTTCTACAGTGTTGTACATTCCAAGTTTGGCTTTTGGGATTCCCAGTTTAATTATTGTCTTCCTGTTTCTAAATTGTGATTACTTGTTTGGTGATGGTCTATGTTCTGCATGTGTAACTGAGCTGAGGTGTTCTGTTTATATAATTCCTATTTGACATTGCCACTTGTTCTCTTTCCCCAGTAGGTCATGTATTGTTGTTCTCTGAAATGTACTGGTTTAATATTTGCAGTGTTGCCTTTTGATTGGTAGAGTATGGTGCTTTGTGAGTCCTGGTAGTGCTGTTAGGATACGGCGGGTTTACTATGGGTTCTAAATGGGCAGTGTTTGTAGTAGTTCCTAATGTGTCTGGCAGTTGGCACTGGATTATAGTAATGTAGAAATCTTTTAGTCTTTCTTTATCCATACACTCATTAAGAGGCACGTTTACTAAAAGTTAGTATATGGTAACATTATGCAAATATTTATGCAAATGAGGCCCCTTATGCAAATGAGGCCCCGAACCCCCCTTGGGCCGCCCCTGCTGGGGGCCCACAATTTTTGTTGGCGTAGGGCCTCACTCAAGGTAAATCCGGCCCTGACAGTAGGCTAGATATGATATGGGGGGGGGGGGTGGACAATGGGTAGAGAGGGTAAAAGAAGTGGAACACGGCTTAATTACCTGGTCAGATCATGCTCCAGTGAGCATAAAGTTTGACATGAGTATAACAGATGACAGTTTAAAATTCTGGAAACTCAATGATTCCCTACTCGAGGAGGAGCGGTATGCGGGGAAACTTAAGGACAGTATAAAAGAATATTTATTTATTTATTTTATTTATTTAGACAGTTTTGTATACCGCCTTATCCTTCAATCAAAGCGGTCACAACACAATTGGGGGATACATTTAACACGCAGGGATATGAGACACATACACTAATACTTACAGGGAACATGGGCAATGGAGGGTTAAGTGGCTTGCCCAAGACCACAAGGAGCATCTGTGGGACTAGAAACCCCAGTCCTTCCGGCCCAAGGTTGCTGTCCTCTAGTGGGATTTGAACCTCCGACCTTCCGGCCTGAAGTACCTTGCCCCAACCACTAGGCTACTCCTCCTCCCATCTGGTTAAATGACACAGGGGAGGTGTCTATGGGGATGTTGTGGGATGGACTGAAGGCGGTGATTCGGGGACAGTTGATTAGTCTGGACGTGCAAGTAAAGAGGGAAAAAGGGGCTGCAGAAAAAGACTTACTGCGGAAGTTGGGAAAACTTGAGAGAGCGCATCAAAGAGCACAGGATTCACATTACTACTGCGGAGCTCATTAAGGTGAGGGCGGAGCTGAGCAAATTGCGGGCTCAAGAGATGGCGTATCAGCTGGCGGTGTTGCAGCAGGCCCATTTTGAAGGGGGAAATAGGGCGGGGAGGCTTCTGGCCTGTCATCTAAAGGCGAGGAGGCAGGCAACTTTCATAGATGCCATCCAGAATAATAAAGGAGAAATGGAACACCGAACCAAGGGTATTAGGAAGGTATTTAGAGAGTTTATGAGAAGTTGTATAAAAGTGAAACATCGGCGGGGGGGGGGGGGGAGGAGATTTCAGAGTTCCTGGAGGAATGTCACCTACTACGGGTGAGTGAGGAGGAGAGGAACCGCTTAGGGCAAGAGATTCAGGAGGACGAGGTAAAGAGAGCCATAGCTACGTTAAAAATTGGGAAGGCGCCGGGTTTGGACGGGTACACCACAAAGTTTTATAAAGTAATGTCTGAATATATTACACCCATCTTTACTCAGGTAGTGAATAGGGTTCTTCAAGGGGAAGGTCTCCCAAAGTCAATGGCGGAAGCCGGTATAACGGTACTGCCAAAACTCGGAAAAGATAGGGGGGTATGTGGCTCTTATAGACCAATATCCCTAATAAATTTGGATGCCAAAATCTTGGTAAAAGTATTAGCAAACAGGATCCAAGATGTAGTGCCACAACTGATTCACCCGGATCAGACGGGTTTTGTCAAGGGGCAACACGGGAGCGACAATGTGAGAGAGATTTTGAACGTAGTTTGGCATCTTCAGAGATCTAAAGAACCGGCAGTGATGGTCACGGTTGATGCAGAAAAAGCCTTTGACCGCGTGGAGTGGCCATATATGTTTCAAGTATTAGAGAAAATGGGTTTTGGAATGCAATATATTAGCTGGATAAGAGCACTGTACCAGGGGCCACGGGCTAGAGTTAGAGTGAATGGAGGCTACTCGGAAAGTTTTGGGCTTAATAGGGGCACCAGGCAGGGCTGCCCGTTGTCGCCTTTACTGTTTGCATTGGCTATCGAACCGTTTGCCGCATACATTAGGAGGGAAGCGGATATAAAAGGGGTAAGGATGCGGGGGCGTGAGGAAAAGATTGGGTTATTTGCGGATGATATTATTTTTACCTTAACTCAACCACTTACAACGTTGCCAGTGTTAATGAAGGCTATTCAGTGATATAACCGGTTAGCAGGATACCGAATGAACCAAGGTAAAACTGAAATGTTGGGATTTAACTTAGCGTCTCGAGTGGAAGAGAGTTTGAGGCACAATATTGGGTTCCAGTGGGTGGTAGGTAGCTTTCGGTATTTGGGGATCCAGCTGGGGACCCCTTTATCTAGGATTAAGCAATGGAATTATCAGGGACTGGTGGAAAGTATTAGGCAGGATTTATCTAGATGGAGGGGGTTGTATCTGTCATGGTTGGGCCGCATAGCGGTTGTGAAAATGAATATCCTGCCGAGGTTGTTGTTTGTATTTACGTCCTTGCCGTGCCGGTTGGCAAAAAAGGATATATAGATAAGATGCAAAATCTTCTTATGCAGTTTATTTGGGATGGGAAGCACCCGAAGGTGGCCAGAGCTACCATGTATAAGACTAGGGAGGAGGGTGGGTTGGGGGTTCCATCTTTGCTTAGATACTACGAGGCGGCGCAACTCCGGGCATTGTTTGCGTGGAAAGAGGGGCGGGAGCACCTAGGGTGGGTAGGCATGGAAGGGGAGGAAGAGGAGGTTTCAGGAGCTTGGATTTGGGATCCCGGGGGTGGGAAGAGGGAGGAGAACCCATATTTGGAACTCATGAGACAGGTCTGGGTGAAATGGAGAAGGTACTTGATGGGGGAGAAGAAGTACTCCAGGGAGACTTATATTCAGATGGTGGCAGAGGGTAGGATGGGGGAGGCGGTGGGGGGTTTTAAGAGATGGGGGCGGAAGGGGTTGTGGAAAATTGGTCAATGGTGGGAGACGAGGGAGGTATTCGGAGCTTTGAGGATCTCCAGCAGCAATATCACCTGGATAAGTGAGACAGATATGCATATATTAGTATGTGGTACTGGTTGCAGCAGAAAGAGGTGAAAAAGGATTGTTCTGCGCAGCCCACACCATTTGAGGAGATGATGGGGAATAGGGGGATGCCTACTTGAATAATATCAAGGCTGTATAAGCTTTTGGGGGAACACAAGTCGGGAACCATACGCAGCCAGCAGCAGTGGGAGGAGGAGCTGGGAGGCCAGTGGGACCCCACGAGGTGGGACAGTATTTATATTAGAGCCCACAGACTGGCCCCATGGACAGCAATGTTGGAAAATAGTTACAAGCTAAGATTGAGAATGTATTGGACCCCGATGTGGCTCCATGCGCTGTATCCGGACAGCTCGGAGCACTGTTGGAAGGGATGTGGGTCAAGAGGGGACCCATTACATATGATTTGGAGCTGCCCTATTGTGCGGGGCTATTGGATAGATGTGGAAAGACTCACAGTGGATATTACGAAGGTGGAGGTACAGTTCACGCCGGGTATGGTAATATTGAATGAGGAGGTGGAGGGGGGAGGAGGTAGAGAGTTGGGGAAGCTTCAGTGGTATTGCGTAATCATGGCCCGGATGAGTCTTCTCCGTTGGTGGAAGAAAATTGGGATACCCCCATTAACGGAGGTGGTGGGGAGAATGGAACAGATATGGGGCTTCTGTGCGATCAAAGCACACAGAAAGCATACTCTTACCAGATACAACAAGGTGTGGGAGCAGTATGTACAGTGGAGGGGGGGAGGGGTGGAACATTGGTGTGAGAAAACAAAAGGGGATGGACCTGTAAGGAGGTAGGGGCTTACATCCTTATCTGCTTAAATGTACCACTACTGAAATGTTTAAAAAGTTTTAACACTGGGAACCAGCCCACAGGGATTATAATGCATATAACGTATATCATGTATAAGGTATAATGTTAATGTTGGAAAAGGTTTTTAAAAGGGCGTGAAAGTGGGGAAATTTCGACAGAGGGGGTAGGGGGGATGAGATAGGAGGAAAGGGAGGGAGAGGGGGTGGAGGGAGGGGGATGGGGGTAAGGGGGGGGAACGAACTACTGTTTCATACTCATTATTATTATGATTATTATTGTGGTTGGAAGATATTAGTTTGTTACTGTACAGGGAGGAAGAACTTGATAGACTGGTTGTGGTCCTCAGAGATACAAATGTATGTTTGTGTTGAAAAATGAATAAAGAATAAATTATATATAAAAAAAAAAGGTTAGGGTTCTTCAACCTGGAAAAAAGATGTATGAGGAGAGATGTGAAAGAGATTAATGAATGGAGTGGAACGGGTAAATGTAGATTGATTGTTTACGCCAACAAAAAGTTGAAACACTCAGGGACATTTAATGAAGCTACAGTGTAAATCGTTAAAACTAATAAGAGAAAATGTTTTTTCATTCAACGTGTAATCAATTTATAGAATTTGTTACTGGAGGATGTAGTAAAAGCTGTTAGTGTAGCTGGGTTTAAAAAAGGTTTGGAAAAGTCCATAAACCATTATTAAAGAGGACCTGGCAAATCCATGGCTTGCCCCAATACAATTCTTGCGGAATCTGTGTGTCTTTTTGGGAAACTGCTAAGCACTTATGACCTAGATTGGCCACTGATGGGAAGAGGATACTGGGCTTGATGGACCTTGGGCTGATCCAGTATGACATTTCTTATGTTCTGAGCAATGCAGGTACTCATCAGATGCTATAAACATTTTTGTAATATATAGCATTCATAAATATGGCTTGTTGATTGACAGTTGCCATACAGTGAGGGCGATGTGTTTGGTGCAGTAGTACAGCTGTTGATGGCTAGGTTCTTTTGGGTCAAGGGTTCTCAACCCAGTTTTTGGGACACATCTAGCCAGTCAGGTTTTCAGGATAACCATAATGAATATACATCAGAGAGATCTGCATGTATTGTCTCCATTGTATGCAAATTGTTCTCATGTATATTCATTGTGGGTATCCTAAAAACCTGGCTTGCTAGGTGTGTCCTGAGGACTGGGTTGAGAACCTTTCTGTTAGGTGAAAGAGAACGCAGAGAGTGTACGTCTTCCCTGCCAGTTATTAGCTTCTCTAATCATACCACCAAGATTCCTATGATGCTGCTTCATAGCAATACGCAATGAGATCTTGTAGCTCCAGGTTACACTGCTTAAGAGGGGTCCAAGAGTGAAATGGGAGCCATATATGGAGGCTTATTATGGGGGCCTCATTTGCATAAATATTTGCATACCAAAAAATAATTCTGGCAGTTGTGAATTCAAGATCATGGTGCAAAGGCTGGATTGGACAATACCAGAGCTAGAAAAGTCCAGAAATCATCAACAGCGAAGCTATTAGGTCACAAAACAAAATTAAACTGAGATATTCTCTCAAAATGTGATATTTACTTTCAAGCCGAACTAACACAATATTTTACATTGTAGAATGGCAGCATCAGGAACACAAAACTGCAGATCTCAAAAACTATCCATATACTATTACCCACCAGCAGCACCCTACAGTTAACACCACACAAGGAACAAAAGCAAAAGCAAGAACCACAGCACAAAGCCTATGGAACACTACCTTCAAAAACCAACAAGGAGCCTGCCCATAAAAGGGCAGCACTGTGAATACTGCAGTGGACCTTAGAATAGCAGTCGCCAAGCTGTGGACCTTTGTGAATTTGTGAGACCATTAGAGGGGACCTGCAGGACAGAGAAAAGAGAGACAGGCTGGTGGGGATGGGTTGGAGAGAAACAAAAGGGAACTGGCTGAAAGGAGGGAGAGAGAAAGAGACAAACTAGTGGGGACTGACGGAAGGGCAAGAGAGAGCCTGTTAGAAACAGGGAAGGGAGATAAAGAGAGCTAGTGGGGATAGGCATGGTGCTGAGGGGAGGAGGTCCAGAACGATTGATAGGGATGAAATGGGGGTCCCTGAAACTTTTGGAAGTTAATAAGGGGTCCATACAACCAAAAAGGTTGGAAAACTCTGCTCTAGAAAAACCATACACATATTGGGAAAATTGAACAAGCAAAGTTACTACCATACAGATCCTTAAATAGAATCTCCATGCTAACCGAACACCTGACCTGGGTTACACATGCAGAATACAAAATAAGTGACCACAAAATAAAAATAGAAATATGTAGATAAATATTAAACTGAAATGCCAAGAAGTCAGACTTTGAAAAAGAGAAACATGACCGCAGAAAAACACCACATGGCCTTTCTAGTCTGTCCTTCTATATCAACTACAATAAGTCCCCTTTTTCCTTAAGAGATCTTCTGTGTTTGTCCCATGCTTTTTTGAATTCAGATACTATCCTCGTCTCTACTACCTCCACTGGGAGACTATTCCATGCATCTACCACTCTTTCCGTAAAGACGTATTTCTGCATATTACTTCCGAGTCTATCCCCTTTCACCCTCATCCTATGTTCCCTCATAGCAGAGTTTGCTTTCAGTCGAAAGAGGCTCTCCTCTTATGCATTTATGCTATGGAGGTATTTAAACATCTCTATCATATCTCCTGCTTTTCCTCTAACGTATACATATTAAGATCATTTTAGCTGCTTCAAGATCATCAGAAAAAATCACGCCCACATCCCACTCTTCTTTCATGGACAGAAGTACTTTGCCCCCTACATTGCACTGCTCCCTTGGATTTTTGCAGCCCAAATGCAGACCCTACATTTTTAAGTGAAGTGAAGTAGCCTAGTTAGAGCACTGGCTTGGAAACCAAGTAACTGTGATTCAATTCTTACTAGCACTCCTTGTTTCCTTGGGCAACTCACTTAATCCCCCATTGTCTCAGAAGAATCCCAGTTATCAATGTCCCTGTTTCATTTACAATGTAAATTGCTTTGACTAAAATGATAAAGCGGTATAAAAACCTGTTAAATAAATCTCAGCTGCCAAAATCTTGCCTATTCTTCAAGCTTAGCTAGATCTCTCCTCATGCTATCTACTCCTTCCTGGGTGTCTACCCTATTGCAGATTTTGGTGTCATCCACAAACAGGCAAACCTTACCCTGCATGCACTGCAACACTTGAGAAATAGAAAGAATTGCATATAAAGACAGCACATGTAAGTTACAAAAACTGACATATTCTAAATGCTAGATTGCAAAAATTAAATTCTTTTTTCTACCTTTGTTGTCTAGCCATTTTATTGTTATAATTATGGTGGTTCCATTCTCAGATTTCTGCTTTCCTCCATTTGTTCTTAACTCGTTCCACATGCCTGGTAGAACTTTATAAATAAGTAGTTGTTAAAATAGGGACCATGATAGTCTGCGAGAGAAGAAATAAGTAGAGGGGTCTCGTCTGGGGGGGGGGGGGTAGGAAGAGAGAGAGAGAGAGAGGGGTCAGGCTTTGAGGAAATAAGAGTTTATGGTCAGCCTGGGGGAGAAAGAAGGGAGGGGGAGAGCAAAGGTTTTAGGCCTGAGGGTGAAAAGAAGGTGAAGGAAACTGAACCTGGATAAGGCTAAATATGATACTCTGGAGGATAGGGGACCAAGAGGAGATATGACAGAGACATTTAAATACGTCTATGGTATAAACACATAGGAGGTGGGTCTCTTTCAATGGAAAGGAGGCTCTGGAATGAAGGTAAGCTAAGGAAATATTTAACTCATGCCTTTCAAGTACCAGTTCAAGTAGTTACAATCAGTTACAGTAAGTATGTCCTGGTCCCAGGAAGGCTTACAATCTAGGTTCATACCTAAGGCAATGGAGAGTTAAGGGACTTGTCCAAGGCTACAAGGAGTATCAATGGGATTCAAGCTCTGGTTTTTGTGGTTATAGGGCATTCTTCAAACCACTAGGTTACTCATCCACTTGTACAGAAAGAGTAGTGGAACTGCCTCTCAGTGGAGGCAGCAAGGAGAGTATAAGAATTCACAAACGTTTGGGATAAGCGCAGAGGATCTCTAAGGGAGAAGACTGCAGAGACTGTGTTGTTGGTTTGGATGGGCAAACTGCATAAGCTCTATGCCCTTTTTTGGCATCATTTTCTCAATTTCTCTATTTACAAAGGATCATGGTGGTGGTGGTGGAAACAGGGAAGGAGGGAGGAGGGAGGGTTAGCAGGAGCCACAAGTATGCAAGGGACTTATGCTGTACAGTGCCTAGAGAAAGTATTCATCCCCTTGGTTTTTGTCCTATTTTGTCGCATTACATACAACCTGGAATGAAAATAGAGGTTCATTTGGATGTTTGGTAATGGACCTAACAATATAGTCCAAATTGGTGAAGTGAAATGACAATAAAATATCTTGTTAATATAAAAAAAACAAGTAAAAACTGAAAAGTTGTGAGTGCATATGTATTCATCCTTTTTGCTATGAAACCCCTAAATAAGATCTGGTCCAACCAACTAACCTCAGAAGTCACATAATTAGTTGATTAGGGTTCACCTATATGCAATCAGTGTCACATGATCTGTCACATGAGCCTGTATAAATATACCTGTTCTGAAAGGCCCCTGACTCTGCAATACCACTAAGCAAGCAACATGAAGACCAAGGAGCACTCCAAACAAGTCAGAGACAAGGTTGTGGAGAAGTATAGATCAGGGTTGGGTTATAATAAAAATCCCAAATTCTGAATATCCCTCGGAGCACCATTAAATCCGTTATAACAAAACAGAAAGAATATGGCACCACTACAAACCTGACAAGAGAAGGCCGCCCACCAAAACTTACAGAATGGGCAAGGAGGGCATTAATCAGACATCAAGGATAATACTGAAGGAGTTCAAAGATCCACAGCGGGGATGGGAGTATCTGTCCATAGGACTAATGTAAGCCATGCACTCCACAGAGTGGGGCTTTATGGAAGAGTGGCCAGAAAAAAAGCCATTGCTTAAAGAAATAAATAAGAAAACATGTTTGAGTTTGCACAACAGCATGTGGTGGACCCCCTAAACACATGGAAGGTTTTCTGGTCAGATGAGATGAAAATTGAACTTTTTGGCCATCATGGGAAATGCCATGTGTTGGCGCAAACCCAACATTTGAACCTTCAGTCCCACATCATCAGAACCACCAAAAATGCATACCACAGGATGAGACTAGTCCGACACCTCAAAACCCTCCTCTCTCAGGAACACTTCCGCACAGTCTGTCAGGCACTAATAACCCCAATCCTAGACTTCTGCAACCCAATCTATCTTGGCCTAACAAAACAGACACTCAGGCCACTGCAACTGGCGCAAAACACAGCAGCACACATAATAACTGGCACCACAAGACAAGAACACATCACACCCACCCTAAAAGATCTCCACTGGCTACCAATCAGCTCCCGCATCAGATACAAAGCAATCATAAACATATTCAAAATCAAGCAACAGTCATCAGCTTTCAGCCTACACCCACTCATACAACCCGACAGCAGCACAAGACTGAGGAGGAGAGGCACATCCAACCGTGTCAACACACCTAAAGACATCAACAAGGTACGCAAGGACACCGAAAAACGAGCCCTATCAAAGGCGGCACCATCAATCTGGAACGCCCTCCCTGATGAACTACGGTCAACAACAGACATTAAGGACTTTAGGAAACTGCTAAAGATGACCCTCTTCATAGAGCACTATGGTGACATCACTTAAACTGTGCAACAGACAATACCCCAACTCAACACCCTACCCTAGCGACATGATTATAGTATTCAAGTAAAGTCCTGATGTACATAGTATTGTAAATAGCGCACGTTGTAAATAGCTCGCCAAGAATCAATGACCATCTACACATACACGCACACACTGCTCATAGCATGCGCACACTAGACACTGTATTTTGTTGATTGTTTGCTGTGTAGACCGCCTTGATTGTAGGAAAAGGCGGTATAGAAATCCGTTTAAATAAATAAATAAAAATCATTCCCATCATCCTGAGAACACCATTCCCACAGTGAAACATGGTGGCGGCAGCATCATGCTGTGGGGATGTTTTTCATTGGCAGGGACAAGAAAACCGGTCAGGATTGAAGGAACGATGGATGGCACTAAATACAGGGCAATTCTTGAGGAAAACCTGTTTCAGTCTTGATAGGGGAAAAATAAGACTTAAAGTGTGTAGCAGGACTAAGAGGCCCGCAAGGGAGAATAGGAATCCTGTATATATCTATATATGGAAAGGAATGTGCTGTGCTAAGACAAATTGATTGTTCTACACGGAGACGACTAACATCTGTGAAGTTACTGATAAGCTGTGGTGGGCCTCAGGGGATGAGTTGATGACATATGTATATGTTTCTGTTAATGTATAAAAGACAGACAGCCCCTCTAACCTGTGGAATAAACTTACATACTACTTATGTGCGAGTGTGTGTGTTTGTTCCCCTGGAATTCCAGACAGAGAAGGTAAGGTGATTCCTCAGCCCAGAGGATTAACGGACGTCCCGAGGGTAAGTGGTATATAGTGCTGGGAAAGGAATAACCCACACTAACAAGTCTGCCAGAGATTTCAAACTGGGACAAAGGTTCACCTTCCAGCAGGACAATGACCCTAAATATACTGCTAAAGCTGGTTTAAAGGGAAACATTTAAATGTCTTGGAATGGCCTAGTCAAAGCCCAGACGCAATCCAATTGAGAATCTGTGGCATTACTTGAAGATTGCTGTACACCAATGCAACCCATCTAACTTGAAGGAGTTGGAGCAGTTTTGCCTTAAGGAATGGGTGAAATTCCAGTGGCTAGATGTGCTAAGCTTATAGATGCATACCCCAAGAGGCTTGCAGCTGTAATTGCAGCAAAAGGTGACTCTACAACATACTGACCTTTGGGGGTGAATACATATGCACACTCCTGTTTTCAGTTTCTTTTTTGTCTTAATTATTGTTTGTGTCACAATAAAGGATATTTTGCATCTTCAAAGTCATAGGCATGTTGGGTATATCACATGGTGCTAACCCCCAAAACTCCATTTTAATTCCAGGTTGTAATGCAACAAAGCAGGACAAACACAGAGGGGATGAAAACTTTTGCAATGCACTGTATCTATGACTAATAACTTTAGTGCATTTTTTAATTAAATCATTCAGAACACTCTATATTGTATTATTCTGATAAAGTATATAAAGTATTTTATATAAAATTCTCCCATTTTGTCTTGTTCAGTATAAAATACAAAATATTATGAGATGCACATTTCCAAAGTCATTACAGTCCAATCACTAAAATTAAAATAAAAAGCTATTTTCTACCTTTGCTGTCTGGTCATTTTATTTCTTCTGTCTCATCTTCCTCTTCTTGAACTTTGGCCCCCAGATCCTGCTCTCTCCCAGCCCACAATCTGAGTTCTTGTACTCCCCTACCCTACAGTCCCTGCTTTTGCCCCCAAGTTCTCATTCTCCAACTCAATGCCTGTGTGCTCTTCCTCCCCAAACCCAATTCAAATACACATGCTCTCCTCCCATTGATTCTCCCCTCCATCTCCCACTCCATATTCCTGCTTTCTCACTCAATCCTCTAGTCTCCATTCTTTCATTTCCAAGGTTCTTTCTCTCCTGGAAGTCTCTATTTTCCCCTACCCACCTAGAGCCACTAACTTGTCCTCCTGCTTGCCCTCAAAATTCCCCAGTCCCCCTCCCTTCATCAAGTCTCAGTCCCATCCCTGCAGCCTGTCATAGCATTCTTTTAATCTGTGAATCTCCATTCTTTCATCCCTCACACCGCCCAGTCCCCAAGCCTCCTCCCAAGGCATCCTTCTCCTCGTTCAGTCTGTTAGACCCTGCTATCCCCCTTCTTCCATTCCAGCTATCTCTGTCTGAGTTCTCACCCCAAGTTCCTGCAAAACGCCTCTGCCTATCCCCCCCCCCCCAACAGTGTCAACTGCCTGGGATTGCCAGACTGCCAGTGGAGGAGTAGTCTAGTGGTTAGAGTAGCAGCTTAGAGTCAGAAAGACCAGTGTTCAACTCCCATTAGCACTCCTTGTGGCTGGGGCAAGCCACTCAACCCTCTATTACCTCAGGTATAAACTTAGATTGTAAACCCTTTGGGGACAGGGAAATACGTAATATACCTGAATTTCACCTTAATCTTCTCCTAGAAAAGCATGAGCTAGATACTAATAATAACTGTCTCCAGATGCACCCAGCATGCTTGATCCAGTCCTGAGCTTACCCCATTGCATTCAGGACTTGTAGTTTTGCTTTTTTATGGAGTGCAATAGAGAAATCAGAACTACATATTCCTGCATGCAATAAGGTAAACCCAGGACTGGATCAAGCTTGTTGGGCACATCTGGAGCCAATTGGCAACCCTAGAGCCAATGCTGCTCAGCCCCATTCCCAGCCTATATGAGCCTCAGCTGCTTAGATCCATTCCAGCCTGCACAAGGCGAAACTGCTCAGACCCATTCCCAGCATGTTCAAAATGATAAATAGGATGTCATGATAAATAGGATCAACATTGGGAACTGCCTACCTGCCTGCAAGTTTTGAGGGAATGGGGCTCAGCAACAGCGGCAGTATCTAGGATTGCTGTGGCTCATGAATGGCTGTGCACACAGTGGAGCACCACAGCAGACACCCCCACACCATGGTCAAATTGGTTCAGACCAAGGCTGGAGCTGCAAGTAACAAAGACTTTCGTCTCTTTACTAGCCAGCCCTGCTTCCTATTTTTGGCACATATGTTAAGCAGGCCCTAGAGGGGAGCCATGTGCAGGAAACATGCCTGAACATGTCCAGGGCTGGCACTAACCCCAGAGAAGATTTGTGCAGGTGTCCTGATATGTGAACATGCCCTTGCACTTTGTCAACCATACCCCATGAGCAGATAGGGCTCCTGAGCCTGGGTCTGGGTCTGGCAACCTACCTAGGAGAAGGCTACTACAATACAGAACTTGCATCTACTGTGCAGCTGAATTGTGGCATCCTTTGCACCAGTCAGCACCTAGTACATCTGGATGAGAAAATGGGACTGAGACTGCACAAATCATTCTCATTGTAATCCACCAATGTGCCTGGTGACAGGCCAGTGTGATGGGAACAGGCTGAGGTTGCTGCTGAGAGCATTCAGCCCCAAATCTGTACTTCAGCAGCTCCAGTGTGATGGTCACTTGCCATATATTTGGATATGATGCGACACTGGTATTCTGCATGAATGATGGAGCAGCCCTGTTCAGGAATAGCAGTGCCCTTCCGACAAGGGGGCAGATAATGAAAAAGGATCCTAAAAATTGCCTACCTTCCCCACAGCCTGTCGGGTTCCTGCTCCTGGCTGGCCATCCAAACAACTTAGGAACTTTGTCACATGGAATTTGCACACATTGATTGGCAATATACTGAAAACCAGAGAGACACAACTCTAGGTAGGATGCTTAAGAAAAATAAGATTGATATAGCAAAGCTGTGTGAAACACAGATCTCAGAGTAGTTGGTGCAGGCTACACATTCTACTGGATAGGAAAATGTAAAGGTGAGCCAAAAACGTCTGGAGTGGACTTCATTCAGATATCTCTGGTATGCAATTTGGACAAACTTCCAAAAGGAAACAATGACAGATTAAAGTCTAGATATAGTATTGTAAACCGCTCTAATGCCTCTGGCCTGAGCAGTATATCAAATTCTAAATAAACATAAACATAAACATCTCTAATGAGCATCTACAATTCTACCATGACCTGTACTGATGTCAAAGATACTATCTAGGAGCAGCTGGACAGTGCCATAAAGGACATCCTTCATAATGACAAACAGATACTCATGGGTGACTTCAGTGCTAGAGCTGGCACTGGGGCACAATGTCATTATCACAGAACATAAACTTGCAATAACCAAAGCCATGTTTCAGCAACCAAACAAGTACAAAACAATTTAGATGCATATCCTTGCCAAGCCATGACATCTTCTAGACTACATCACTGTCATATAGAGGGACATTCATGATATAAAGATCATCTGTGCCATGAAAGGTGCAGATTGTTGATCCGATCACAGAGTCAGAAGCCAGATATCCCTCCATGTACAGCTGAAAAAGCATCATCATAGACAGAAACCTTCAAATTAAAAATCATTAACTTCAAGGTCTAATAACTTGGGAAGAGTTACAGCATAAACTGATTGCACAGCTTCCAAGTTCTGACTTCACAGATATAGTGGCATGGAACAAATTTCGCTATACAATCTGCTCTGAAAATACTGATGTTCTTGTCTTCTGTAAAAGGAAACACTGCAAACTAGTTTGATGAAAATGACACTGAAAAAGTTCAAGTTCTAGATAGGATGCACATTGCACATGCATGTACTTCATAGTCTGTAGATTGCTGACAAGAGAAAGAAGGTTCACCATATTCAAGTCAAGTAGAAAGTTAAGACACAACTATAGCAAATGAAAAACAAATGGTTGAAGAAAAAGCCAGAGCACTTCAAGAGACAGCAAATACACACATCAAACTTTTCTATAAGGGTTTTGGAGCTGTCAATAGTCCCCATATCAAATAGCAGTGTATCTATTCATTCAACAGATGGCACTAAAATCTTGACAGAAAAGACCAGAATCCTGAAGTGTTGGGGAGAATATTTAAATTGCATTCTAAATTTCCCTCCTAGCATATCTGAAGAGGCTCTAAATGACATTCTCTAATTAACAATACTACTAGATTTGGACATAGCATCATTTTGCCTGAAGTCAGTAAAACGAGCAGTCAGAGAAATCCCCAGGATCAGATGGCATACCATTCAAGAGTTTCAAACAAAAAGGTGACTACATGTTCCTGAAACTTAAACAACACTTTCACTGTATCTGCAAGCATGTGCAGGTGCCCCATAATTTCAAAGATATATTACGTGTCCATCTGTATAAAAGAAGGGACAACAGAACTAGTTTTGATAACTACCGTGGAATTTCTCTGCTGTCTATTGAAAATGTGCTGGCAAGCATAATTCTTTTTTTTTATAATAATTTTTATTGAACACTCAAAGAATAGCATGTATACATTAAATTAAACATAGTCAGTGGCATCCAGTCTCTTGCAACAGAGAAACATCAAGGGTCGTGAATACACTTCCATGAAACAAACATAGATCCCCTCTGCACCACAGTTTTACCTTATCTTCCCCTTGCAACCTCTGGCAAGTAAGAAAATTCTAACATGTCCCCTGAGTGCCTTTTTCTCTCCCCTCCCCCATCCCACCCCAATGTACTGACTCTGGAATGAACAAAGTCTGGAGATGGCACTGGTAGAGAAGGGCACAGATAAAAGGGATTTGCCAGAACGAAGTTCCCGAGGAGGGGTGTAGGATGAGATAAGAGAGAAAAGATAGTGAGGAGTCACAGAATGAATGCTCTTGTAGGTCAATAGGAGACATTTGAACTGGATACGGAAATTGATAGGGAGACAGTGACATGACTTGAGAAGAGGGATTACATAAGCATAGTGACACTGGCGGAAGATAAGCCGTACAGCTGAGTTTTGAACAGATTGAAGGGAAGAAAGATGATTCAGAAGGAGACCGATGAGGAGCAGCTTACAATATTCAAGATGGGAGGTGACTAGAGAGTGGATAAGGGTCTTAGTAGTGTGTTCCAAAAGGAAAGGGCACATTTTTCTGATGATATAGAGAAAGAAGTGACAGGTTTTAGCTATCTGTTCAATGTGTTTGGAGAAGGAGAGCACAGAATCAATGATGACTCCAAGGTTGCAAGCTGAGGAAACAGGGAGGAGTATAATGCTAACCACAGAAATAGAGAAGGGAGGAAGGGAGGAGGTGAGTTTAGGGGGGAAGATAAGGAGCTCAGTTTTGGCCATGTTAAATTTCAGATGGCAGTGAGACATCCAGTCTGCAATGCTAGATAAGCAGGCAGAGATCCGGTCCTGGATTCCTGGAGAGATTTCAGATATAGAGAGGTAGATCTGAGAGTCATCACTGTGAAGATGGTACTGAAAACCATGGGAGGAGGTGAGTGCACTGAGGGACTGGGTATAGAGAAAGAAAAGGAGAGTCCCAAGACAGAGCCCTGGGGTACACCAACTGAAAGCAGGAAGGCAGTAGAGGAGGATCCACCAGAATATACAGTAAAAGTGAGATGGGAGAGATAGGAAGAAAACCAAGACAGAACAGAGCCCCTAAATCCAAGCAAGGACAGGGTATCGAGGAGAATGGGTGATCAACAGTGTCAAAAGCAGCAGAAAGGTCAATAAGGATGAGGATCAAGTAAAGGCCCTTGAATTTGATGAGGAACAAGTCACTGGAGACTTTGGCAAGAGCTTTTTCCTTAGATTGTAGAGGAGAAAAGCTAGATTGTAGTAGATCCAGAAGGGCTTGAGAAGAAAATCAAGACAGTGGCGGTGAACCGCTCATTTCAATAAAGCAAAGGGGAGGAGAGAGATAGGCCAATAACTGGAAGGACAGGTAGGGTCTAGTGAAGGTTTTTTTTAGGAGAGGCATAACCATAGCATGTTTGAAGGCCGCAGGAATGGTTGCGGTGGAAAGCACCATAATACCACCCATCCTTCACTTCTACTCTCTTACTCATTTGACTCTCCACCTCCCACTCCAATTTGTCCTCGTCTATCCCCTTCTGCCATTAGCACACCCTGGTCCCCCATATACTCAACATAATCCTCTCGTTTACAAAGGAAATCCACCACACCCCCAATGATGTTCCTCCCAAGCACAGAACATTGTCTCCCACAACGCTCCACTCAATCAGTTACTTTTCTCTCTCTACCACTCCCATGCCCCCACCATCCATACCTGCACTCTTCCACTCATCACTTGCTCAACAAGATGCTGCCATTGTCAAATGCTAACAGAACTACAAAAACAGTCCACAAAATTTCAAATTTCTTTCTGGTATGAAACTCTTGTGAGTCTCCCAACATCACAGTCGCTTATTGAGTGAGCAATGTCATAAGCATTCTTCCATGATCACAGATACAGGTGCCCTTATACTCAGTCTCTTCATTGTATGCACAATTTCCAGGGGTCAATTTATCCTGCAACATGCTTTTTCAGCCACACTGCTAAGTCCTCTTCTCAAAGGGGGCTACACTCTCCTATGAAAGCTTGTGAACCTCCCCCTCCAGTGGATCATCCAGGTTCAAGCAGTCTTTGAGTTAGATCATGTCCTCAGCTTCTCTTGTCCATAGCCATTAGAAAAGTCTTAAGAGTAGGGGGCAGGGAGGGAGCAGAGAAGAACAACATCAATCGAACATAAAAACTAATCGCTGAACATTCTTTTGAGTCATATATTAATTTTTCTGAGTTCCTTGGCCAACACAACAAGAAGCCACCATAATCATTCCCTGGCCTGTCCCACTTTTGAACATTTTAGATGAATTGTGGCCACTCCAACAATTAGCTGAAGTGACCTGCCTAGAAATGTGAGGCCAATGAGTGTTAAATGATGATAATATGATAATGAGAACTGACATCTCAGAGAGGCTTCCACATGGTGCGGACTCTGAGTTTACCATATGAAGGTGAGTGAACCATCCACAGAGCAGTATAAGATGATGTTGAGTGCATATGGTAAAGTGGAAACTGGCAGCCGTATCAGACAAATGTGATTAGGACTTATGCAGGCAATGCAGCATCTTTTACTTTGCCCAACCCCATGTACAACTGCTGACTTGGCAATGGCTAATTGGTCTACCCTACTGATTGCAGTGATACACGAAATCAACCTGGTGAAAAAAACCCATCTACCCTACTGATTGCAGTGATAGCACGAAATCAACCTGGCGAAAAAAACCCACCACACCAGCATACTCAATAAAGCCCTCAACAGACCTCGTGAACTTTTTGAACTTGTCAAATCTCTCACCAAGACGTCCCAACCAACAAACCAAAATGGTACAATGACGGCCCAAACCCTAGCTGACCATTATGCCAACAAGCTTAACCCACCAGACAGCAAGCTAAACTTACAAACACCTGCACACCTCACCCAAGAAATGGCTACAATCACCACCCAGCAAAAAACCCTCACATCAAAAAGTGCAAACCAGTACCAAGATTGGGACACCTTCCGAAGCATAGACAACAGACAAATCATCAACATAATTACCAACTTGAACTCCACCACTTCCCCCCTCGATCCCTGCCCAGCAGCCTGGATCAAGGTGGTGAAACAAGATGCTGCCAAGTATATCACCCATATAGTAAACCAATCTCTACTACAAGGGATCATGCCAGCACGACTTAAGCAATCTCTCATACGACCCATCCTAAAAAACAAAACCCTCAACGAGAGCGACCCTGCCTCCTACCGTCCGATATCCAGCATACCCTTCTTAGCCAAGATTATCGAAAAGGCTGTCCAGCAACAACTGCAGGACCACATTGATGTTAACAATGCCCTAGATGATCATGAATACGGCTTCCGCCAACATCATGGCGTGGAAACTCTCCTACTAGCCCTAATGGACAAACTACACAAGGGTCTTGAGAACAAAAGCAAAATGTATATGCTCATTTTTATAGACATATCTGCTGCCTTTGATTCAGTGCATCATGCCACGCTCCTGGACAGACTTGCCTCCATAGGCATATCGGGGACCCCCCTGAAATGGTTCGCATCTTACATAAATAACAGAATGCAGCAAGTCCAATTCAACAACGCAAAGGCCTCTGCCTTCCCTCAAACTCAAGGCATACCACAAGGCTCTGCCCTATCCTCACTCCTGTTCAACTTATATCTACGACCTATTTGTGAAATCCTGCAGAACCACAAGATCAGTTACCATATCTACGCAGACGGCTTGATGCTTTACACTCATCTCGACATCAACAACCCCAACCTCAATCAGCTCGAAAAATGCCTAAGTGAACTACAAAACTGGCTGCAACAGAATAATATGTCAATAAACCACAAAAAAACAGAAGTGATGTGCATTTCCAGAAAACCTGACTTTAACCCACCACCAACGGTTACCATGAACAATAATGTCTATACCACAAAGCCTGAAATAAAATACCTAGGTGTAATGCTGGACAGCAACTTAAATATGGAAAAGCACCTCCGAATCACCAATCGGGCCATCTTCCGCAAATTAAGAATCCTGCAACCGCTACGGAATATTATTGACCACTCTGACTTTAGGACAGTGGCACAAGCCCTCATCATTCCCCACCTGGATTACTGCAAAGCTATATTACAAGGTCTGCCCAAAAAAACCCTTAACATACTGCAACTAGCACAAAACGTAGCGGCTAGAATCATCATGAAAAAAGGCCTAACCGAATGCATCACTCCAGTACTAATCGAGCTTCATTGGCTCCCCATCAAAGCCCGCATCCAATATAAGCTCTTAGTAACCACGTTCAAGCTCATTCATAACGTAGCACCCTCATACCTAAACACCTTAATATCCGATCAACCAATCATCAGAAGCAGAAGAACAGTAAATAGCAACACCCTTCATGTCCCGAGTAACCTGAGAAATTGCAACGCAAACACCACCAACAGAGCATTCTCATTTATTGCACCAATACTCTGGAACCAACTGCCCTTTGAACTGAGAGCAAACAAGGACTTGAAGGACTTCAGGAAGAAGCTTAAAACTCACCTCTTCCAGACCCATTTCAACCTAATCTAGTCAGAGTGTCTTATTCTATTTGGGCACCTTGCCAGCTTAAATAACACACAGCAGTATAAAACATGTCCTGTAATATGTAGTGTATGTGTTGTCACAGGGTGGACCTAGGGCAGCATGAGAGAATGCAGGGCAGTATGAATGATCAAGGAAAAAGTGACAGGATGAATGAAGGAATGCTTGACAGTTGCCAGGGACAACGAAAGCACACGTGCCCAGAGCCTGGAGAGACACACCCCGGGAGTAAGGCACGGGACTCTGCTTCACCTAATGAAGCGCAGCTGAAGAAAGGTGGAGTCAGAAAATACATAGATAAAACGGACTACCAAACATTCAGTGGTAGGCAAGCTTGGAGAGAGAGGCAAGCTTGGAGAGAGGGGCAAGCTTGGAGAGAGAGGCAACCTTGGAGAGAGAGACTACCTTGGAGTGAGAGACTACCTTGGAGAGAGAGGCTACCTTCGAGTGGGAAGCAAGCTTGGAGAGAGAGGCAAGCTTGGAGAGAGAGACAGCCTTGGAGAGAGAGGCGTTCTTACAGGCAATCTTGGAGAGAGGAGCCGAGTAGGCAATCCTGGAGAGAAGAATTGTGGAAAGAGTCCAGAGACCTGTGTGGTTCTGAGAGAAGGCAAGTGAAATATAAGAAGGCTGCAACAGCAGATACAGGGAAAAGAAGGGATATAAGGGATATCTGCCCTCTAAAAGAGAAGAGTCTTGGAGGCAGAAAAATACCCTTACAAAGCCTAGACATTCAGAGGCTGATAGCAAGTTTTCTCCTGTTTATAAAAGTATTAAAAGAAGGGAATTTCACCTACCGAGAGAAGCAGAAGAAATCCCTTATTACAGTGAACTCTTAGCTCCAAGAGAAACGCCGTTACACAGTTTGCAATCGGGTACAGCTGAGCCGGGAGAGCTGAGGCAGACCCAGCAGGGAGCGTATCACAATTACTCAGCTAGCAAGCTAAACAGAGACCTGAGCTATCCACTGAAGCACCAGCGGGGGCAGGGTTCTAGAAAACAGCATACAGAGTTTGGTGACCTTCCCCAGGGAAGCAGTGCTACTCAGAGGAAGAGGAACTTCCTAACTAACGAGGCAAATCTGCCATACTTTTATTCCACACTAGAAGTGGGCAATGCAGATTCCTCCGGACCAGAATTGATGGAATATGAAGATTCTGGTACATTAGAAGATACAGAATTAATGGAATGTTCTCTTACTACAAAAGAACCTGAATACTCCTTAAGGTAAAGGTTTGTGTAACCTTAATTCCATGTGCAGGTAGCAAAGGCTACAAACTCTCTCTCTCTCCCTAGCCAAACAGACAAAGTAGGCTGTTTGTTCTTTTCTTTTGTTTGACGTTATATGCTGAAGAAAGCTATTTGTGTTATCCAGTTACTTTGTGTTATAAGCCAAGTTAGGCTATTACTTTCTGTTGTTAAAGAAGAAAACCTCAAAGGGACGGGGAATAAAACCCTAAAAGAAGAAAAAGTCTTATGTGTGATTTGTATAGATACAAGCACGGCACAACTACCACCCTCATGAGCCAAACCATACCAGCAGTCAAGGCTGGGGCGGATGAGGTGTGACAGTGTATATGTAATATATGTGTATATGTATACATGTAAAGCCTCCTCTCAAACAATCAAATGTAGATATGTAAAGTCTCCTCTTATACAATCAAATGTAAATATGTGACTGTTTGATGTGCCCTGTACCCACCCCTGAAATCATAATGTATGTTCCAAATCCGGCCTGTACAGCCGCACCATTATGTATAGAAAACCGCTGCTGATCGCTGGAAGTAGCGGGATACAAGTGTACACTAAATAAATAAAAAATAAATACAGTAACATCATTTGACATTGTAAAAAGGAAGGAGTTCTTTATTATAGATTAAAATAACATGCCACAACGTCTGACACAGGCCATGTTTCAAAATACCTTCTTCTGGCATTCTGAAAGACTCCTGTAAGAATCTTATGTCAGAGTTTCATCCCCTGGATAAAACCCCTTTTCTCAAAACTTGTCCGTGTTCGTGAAAGTCTGTCTGCTGACGAACATGGACAAGTTTTGAGAAAAGGGTTTTTATCCAGGGGATGAAACTCTGACATAAGATTCTTACAGAAGTCTTTCAGAACGCCAGAATTCCCCTGAAGAAGGTATTTTGAAACATGGCCTGTGTCGGGCATTGTGGCGTGTTATTTTAATCTATAATAAAGAACTCCTTCCCTTTTACCACGTTCTTGGACTGGATTTTTTCTATTCACATGGCGTTGTGCTTTTCTTGGTGGACATCATTTGACATTGACATGATATAAGGATGATATGACAAATGGCCTGTAGAAGATCCTCCAGAAAACTGGCTGCCCAAAGAAATATGGGCCCAATATTCAGCAATGGCAGCTAGCACAATTACAGCAGCTAGCCATTGCTGCTAAAACCTAGACCTGGAAATTCAATTTTTGAGCCATATCCAGCCACTGGCATTGAATATCCAGATTAGCTGGGCTGGAACGATATTCAGCTCCTGCCCAGTTAGCTTTGAGGGTGAAAGTTAGGCCAGCCTTTACTGCATCTGGCTTTTGCCACCAAGGGATAATCGGGCAGCATCTGAATATCACTGTTGACCAGTCATCCTTGAGTGCCACCCCTGCTTCATCCCCAGAATGCCCCGATGCTAGCCAGCTAGCATCAGGGTGCCTAGCGGCGGCACCCGCAAACATTCAATGGCACTAACCACGTTAATGCCACTGAATATCCCGGTCAGCATGATTAACGCGGTTAGCAAGTCTGCTAACGATGTTAATCGTTTTAAATATTGGGCCCTCTATTTCCATCATCAGATCTTTCTGTGAAGGAATGCTGGGTAAGGTAGAGGATTACAGTGAATTATTTTATCCTTTCTGAAGAGCTTACTTAACCCTCTCCGCACCAGCAACCTTACTGGGTTCTTGGAGCTACAGATTGCAAAGACAATAGGAAGGTTATCAAAAGACATCAATAAATACAACACAGTTCTATAGAAAATACACCAAAGCTTTCGTGGAGAGAAACTGAGAGAAGCACGTTCTCCCTGTTTACTCTAATTTACTAGCCATGGTTCACTTTAATTATAAGGCTTTTTTAGATGATACAGCATAATTTCACTTTATCATTATACGTCATGTATTTATCGTATCGTAGGTCAACTTTATTCAGTGTGGGTCAGTGTGGAGACATACATGGAGCCTAAGACATAATTGTTTACTGCTACATAGGTCATTATGAAGAGACATACAGGATTCCAAGCCACAATTGACCTAATTGACATAATTGTTTACTGCTGATAACTTGATATCTACTAACCCTGAAAGTATTTTAGCTAATAACCCTGAGACAGAGAGGCTAGAGTACAACCTGCCCTTTTCTTTATTTATGTAAACCTTCACTTAGTTAGCAAATATATGAAGTTTTATTTCTAAGCAAGGTTCTGAACAGAATTAACTCTTTCTCAGGTTGAGTCAGTCTAATAGTGTATGGTACCCTGTACCAATATACATGCTTTCAGTCCCTCCTCTGATTCTGGAAAAAATCATTTCTAAAGTAAGGAAACTCATATATTGCCATTGAAGTGGAAATACAACTGGTTCTGGGTCAATCTGTAACATCAATGTATGGGTCAGTGATTTTACTGATTTCTGATTTAGAAAGCTGTGAAAGATGAAGAGGTAGAAAGAAACCAGTGCTGACATAGAGAAACAACTGTCAGTACATAGAGGAGTAAAACTTCTAGAATGAAACATCCCAAAATACCAAGCAAAGATGCTAACAGGCCTTGCGAAGGCCTGAATACTGAATTCCAAAATGAAGGAACAAGAATCAGTGAGAGCTGAATAAGAACTCACCTAACTATCACTTGAAGCAAAAGTACGGCTTCTGACTTTATTTAATAGGCCTTTCACTAGTATCAAGCATACTACAACAAAAAATCAACTAGTACTCTGCATACAGCATTTTCTTTTGCTAGGAGAAAATCTAAAAACCATTCAGTTCTTGGCTGCATAAGCTGACACTATGTTTACTGGACCTTGCAATACACACTAATTGCCTCAGTAAAAAAACAGATCAGCCACTATGACTTCATCCTGAGGGGAAACATCCCTTTTTCTGCCTAAAGATCTGAGATTGACAACAAATTAATAGTTCAATTCACTATGGGGTATCCACCAGGGCTATATAGCAAGCACCTAACCAACCTCTGGGAAACTCTGCACTATAAAAATACTAACCGAGACATCAATTCTCAAATCGGAGATTACAAAAACAGCATAACAAAATAAAATACCAGAAGAATATGTTTCACAATATACCAAAGAATAAACCAGTGTTTGAAGAGGTTAAGAAAAAGAATCAGAAGTGCAGAGAGAAACGTTCACAGTTTTGGGAAAACGTGCAAGAACCTCAAAGTACTTGTGATCATTCTGCACATGAAAAACCCGAAATGCACAGTCCAAAATTAACAATGCAAGAACAACTTGGACAACTTGAAGAAAAATCTGCAGCCCTATTGCAATAGAAAAAGAAACATGGCTGTCGTGGGGCGAGCCTACAAGAACTACAACAGGAGAACAGAAGATTGAAGGAGCTGAACAGACATGCATAAGGTGCTTCTACTTTTGCCAAACTACAAAAACTAAATTACCAAGCAGACAATATTGAAGAAAGGCAGATAACAGCAATGTCTAGTTTGCAAAACAAATACAATGAGCCGCAGCAAAAATGCTGAACTGCTAAGATGTGAGATTCAAAAACTCACTGAGGACAAGATATATTCTGTCAAAACCCTCTGAGGCATGACCATTACATTATTTCACTTTAACGCTGGCTAGGTATGCCTAGGTCTGAACTAGAGGCATCCAAAAGGGTAGCTAGAACTACACACTTGGTTCCCATTAACTGACATTACTTGTAAATTACTGAAATATAGGAACCTGTACATAGGATCTTCATACCTATATCTTTAATTATTCTAGGTTCTGTGTTTGAATTTGTGTTTGTATATGACTATATGTCACAAAACTCCTCAAAGGTCTTAGGCCTATCTCTTGGTAAACTTCCATGCTGAGGAGCTGTCACTGTTGGAAGACAAGCAACAAACTTTGATAATTTAAAATATTTTTGCCATCAAGTGTAAATGTGCCTCAAAAATATTTGGATATTTCCTTCTAACATCCTCATGATTCTGAATACAATACCGCTTCATTAATAATATGCCACAGCACATCTAGAACCAGATTAAGAAAGATATGTGCCATTCGCTGCCACCAACCAAACACTAGCCCTTCACGAGCATCACATATTCTGTGTTTAGCCTGCAAAGCACATTTCAGATAACGAAGCTTATCTACAGAAAATGTTCCCTCCAAAGGAAACTGTAAAAGCACATTATTATTAGTCAGTGCATGCCAGTGCACAACATAATTAGTAGCCCTATTTCCATATTTTTCACGCATACAATAAGAAGGGCTACCTTTCTGAAGAGCTAAACTCATAGCCTTAACATGCCATTCACACAATTGAGTCAACTCCTGTTCACCTAACAGATTGCTCATTGCTGGCACCATAAAATACTCACAAACACCTTCCCTCCTTGCCAGGAATGTTGAAATCTGCAGATGAGTCACGGCACCAACTGAAGAGCTTACTTAACCCTCTCCGCACCAGCAACCTTACTGGGTTCTTGGAGCTACAGACTGCTACATTCAAAGACAATAGGAAGGTTATCAAAAGACATCAATAAATACAACACAGTTCTATAGAAAATACACCAAAGCTTTCGTGGAGAGAAACTGAGAGAAGCACGTTCTCCCTGTTTACTCTAATTTACTAGCCATGGTTCACTTTATTTATAAGGCTTTTTTAGATGATACAGCATAATTTCACTTTATCATTATACGTCATGTATTTATCGTATCGTAGGTCAACTTTATTCAGTGTGGGTCAGTGTGGAGACATACATGGAGCCTAAGACATAATTGTTTACTGCTACATAGGTCATTATGAAGAGACATACAGGATTCCAAGCCACAATTGACCTAATTGACATAATTGTTTACTGCTGATAACTTGATATCTACTAACCCTGAAAGTATTTTAGCTAATAACCCTGAGACAGAGAGGCTAGATAGAGTACAACCTGCCCTTTTCTTTATTTATGTAAACCTTCACTTAGTAAGCAAATATATGAAGTTTTATTTCTAAGCAAGGTTCTGAACAGAATTAACTCTTTCTCAGGTTGAGTCAGTCTAATAGTGTATGGTACCCTGTACCAATATGCATGCTTTCACTTTCTTAGTATTCATTAACACAAACAAGGCTGTATATTAATGTCACCATTTATTGTCTTTTCCATGATGCTCCTGGATGTCTTTCAGCACATAGGTTAGCAAGTTTACATTTGGTCAAGACAGGATCTCCAAGGGGTTTCCGGTGATGTCATGACCAAGATGGCCACCTAGACTGCGAGCTCTCTCAGTTAATTTGCACAACCCATGGTTTTCAGTGTGATAACCCCCTAGGCCTGCTCCTGCTTTTACTGCCCAAAGTGCTGGGATGGCGTCATTGTCGAAAAAAGGTGCCGTCACATGAAATCATATGCCTACAAGAGCAGCGAGTCGACAACTGGTGGCGGGGCAGTCATAAGACTCCAGGGTCTGATGGAGATTGCGGTTCTTCCCAGGAAGGCCTCAAGTTGGATGGCAGGGGAGAAGAAGTGGTGAATCTGGTTCCCTGTGCCGTAAAATGTGAGAGTGGTTTGTGGAGCTCAAAGAGGACATGCAGGGGCTTAAAAATGAAGTACAGACCTAGATGGCTGATCTTCATTCTGACCTGCTTGAGCTGGGCCAACATATTGAGGACACAGAAAACAGGTTGGATGAGCATGACCAAGTCTGTTGCTGGATGGGCCGGAGCATTGTGGCGGCGTCAGAGATACAGGAAGAGTTGTCCAAAATCAAGGACTTGGAGAATTGATTGTGCCGCTGTAACATTTGCATCTATGGGCTGCCCAAATCCTCTAAGAAGGTGGACTATGTGGGCCTGGCACAGCACATTTGCCATGCTGTAGCTCAGGCAGCTCAGATGTGCTCAGACTCTTTGTGCTTCAAGATTGAGTGCGTTCATTGGGCATTGGGACAACCAGGCGTTGGCAAGCCGAGGGATGTGCTTACATGTCTTCATGAATTTGCCACTAAAGATGTAGTAGTGCAAGCAGCCCAGAAAGTGGGGGAAGTGAAATGGGATAATGCCAATATATAGAAATATATGTGGACCTATCCGTCATCACTATGAGCAAGCGGAGGGACTTCCGAGTGGTGATCCAGAAACTTTGGGAAGGAGAGATTTGATATAAATGGATCTTTCCTTTTGGTTTACAGTTCATTGTGGACGGTCAAACCACTTGGGCACAGACGCCTGAGGAAGCCCTCAATGCCCTGAAGGATGCAAGATGGAGCAATTTGCTAATACTACCATCGGAGCAGGGTCACTTGGAGGTGTCCAGAAAATTGGAGGTGGTGAAGCCCCAGTGGGAGAGATCATGGCAAGGTAGGAAGCGGCTACAGCATCAGGCTGACCGGCAGGAGCATGGGCAGAGCACTCCGCCTTCAAATGAGAGACTCTGTTGATGGATTTTGTTGTTTCTCTTCTGTGATGGGCATTGGGGGTGTCTGTTTGATTGGGCAGGTGTGTGAGTAGGGGTGAGGGGGAGTGAGTGATGGTTGTTTGGGTGTGTGGGTTGGAATGTGGATGAGTTTGGAGGGGCTGGTGTCGGGGTTTTGCAGGGAACACTGGTGTGTTGGTTATTGCCGTTGTTGGGGAGAGGGGAAGTGGAGAGGGGAGGGGTTGGGGGCCGACAAGGGGAAATGGGTAACGGGAGCTGTAGGGGGTAGTGTCCCTTTAGTATGGGGAGCTTATGTATCGGTACCTTTAATGTGCGGAGATTAAACTCCCTGATTAAGTGCCAGCTATTATTTAAGGAACTGTTGCGCCTTCGCATTCAGGTGGTCTGTATACAGAAGATGCATCTATTGGCCTGAGATGAATTCCAGGTACTTCATAAGTGCTTTAAGCACACTTGGTTTGCGTCTAATCAGGTTCAGAAAAAGGTGGGAGGGGTTGCAGTACTAATAACCACTGACCAGTTTAAGGTGCTCGAGGCATGCTGGGATAGGGAAGGTCATTTCCTGCTTGTGAAAGTCAATGTGGGGGCCAATTGTTTACATCTGGGAGTGTGTATGCCTCAAATAAAGAGAAGGGGGCAGGGGGAGTTGATCAGGTGGGCAAAGAGTTGGGAGAGTTTGTGGAAGGTAGATTAGCGGTGGGTGGATATTTTAATTTGGCTATTAATCCCCTGGTAGACAACTCGGTAGGGGAGAATCTTGGGCATACCTCAAACCATCAGGGGTTGTGATCCTGGGCACGGATATTCGATCTACTTGATCTATGGAGGGAAAAGCACCCTGGGGACCATTATTACACATTTATTCAGGCACCCACATCTCGTACTCGTGCAAGGAACTACAGTAATGGGGACTGTCAAACACTGTCATCATATAGCTGATTGTTTATGGTTTGATCATGCCCCTGTTTGGGTGGGGCTGGAGTTGCAGTTTGATGTTGGGGGTAAAGGTGTGTGGCAGTTAAATGTCTCCTTGTTGGATAATATGGAGGATTGTGACACGGTCTGGGAGATAAGGGATTATATGGAATTTAATTATAATGATTTGTGCTCCCCAGGGGTAATTTGGGATTGCCTTAAAGCGGTGGTCCGGGATCATCTGATTAGTTTGGGCTCATATAGGAAACTTGAGAGGGAAAAGGAAATGGAAGGGCTTCATTGGGATATAGCAGGGGTGGACCGTCAGCTGAAGCAAAACAACTGTGATCCCCTACTGGGCAAGCGCTTGGTAGAGTTGAGGAAGTGCCTGCAGGAATTACAGTTGATCGATATTTGGCGGGCCCTGGATATAATGGGCCAGGAACATTTTGAATATGGCAACAAGGTGGAGAAGATATTGAGATTCTGGCTTAAGAAGGCCTGAACCTGGAATTGGATTTGGAAGATCAAGGACAAGCAGGGAAACGAGACAAGTGACCAGGAGGGGGATACAAAAGTGCTTTCAAGAGTTTTACCGGGAGCTATATAGCACTGAGTGGAAGGCTGGAGAGGAGTTGATCAAGGAATATTTGGAGGGTTGTGACCTTCATTGTCTCACAGTGGAGGAAAGGCGATTATTGGGATGCCCTTTCTCAGCTGGGGAGATTCAGTTAGTTATTAAGCAGCTTCCGCACACGAAAACACCGGTAGATAGTTATACCAACCTTTTATATAAAACCTTCCAGGCCCAATTAGTGGAGTTGTTGCCAAGAGTGTATAATAGCTTCCTGCAGGATTTGATTATGCCATCATCTATGAGGGGGGCGGGAGTTATGATTCTGCCAAAGGAAGGCAAGGACCATACTTTATGCAGTTCTTATTGCCCCATCTCTTTGTTAGGAATTGATCAGAAGATTTTTGTGAGGGTACTAGTGAATCGTCTACAGCCTCTGTCAGACCTTAACCAGTCTGGCTTCATTCTGGGCAGACAGTGTGTGGCAATTTCTGCAAAATCCTTAATTTAACTGGGGAAGCGCGGAGGGGGGAGGGGATTGGTGCTTTTGTTAACTGCGGACGCAGAAAAAACATTCAATAGGGTTTACTGGCCCTATCTATTCCAGGTGCTTGAGAGAATGGGGCTCAGGGGTCCTTTCAAGCAGTGGATTCAAGTACTTTATACAAAACCCACGGCTAGGATAAAGATAATGGGGTTTACTCCTCTCCTTTTGAGCTTCAGAGGTCTTGAAGGACTAGAAAGGGGGACTGTTACTTTTGGAGAGAAATCTGCAACTGTGAGTATATACTTCTGGTAATTTTCTAAAAAGAATTCTTTGTATTAAAGCTACTTAATCTGTGAACCCATTGTTTTTTGGTTGGATCAGTTAGGGCCTAGTAGCAGCAATTAAAGTTTGAATTTAAAACACAGAGGAGAGCTTTCTGGTTACATTTCATACCCAGCAGAGAGCTTGTAGTTTAAATTTAATAGTCACTCAGGGCCAAGTAACAGCAAAGTACTTTTAGTTTAAATTTAACACACACAGAAGAGAGCTTTCTGGTTAAATTTAGTACTCAGCAGAGAGCTTGTAGTTTAAATTTCATAAGAAGTTAGAGCCTAGCAGCAGCTAAGAGCTATAATTTAAATCAAATCAGAATTTAGCTTACCTCAGCAGCACAAGACAGGGTACTGTGTAGCAGCCCTCTTTTAATAAGTGTTATTTCCCTCCCTCCCTCCCACACCCACCCTCCCCTGGGATAATCATAGCTTTATAGGTACTTACACATCTTAAAAGACAGGAGGTGCTCTCAGGTGAAGCTCATTACCCAAATCAGTCATACACTAAGGACCTGAGATTAGTTAAGCTTCAGGTGAACAAGGTATATTACACGTATTAGGTACAGTTTTATTAGTATAAATATCCATAGCAACCCTTATTAAGTAAAGAACTTAGATCTAAACACAA
This sequence comes from Ichthyophis bannanicus, assembly GCA_033557465.1. Taxonomy (NCBI): domain Eukaryota; kingdom Metazoa; phylum Chordata; class Amphibia; order Gymnophiona; family Ichthyophiidae; genus Ichthyophis; species Ichthyophis bannanicus. The sequence goes on along the minus strand of CM066033.1, from coordinate 651,023,958 downwards.
ACTTAAAACTAAGATGCAGACAGCAGTCCAGCAGCGGGATGGGGGCTTTCCAGTCTTTTGCATTGAGTGTCACATGTATGATTTTCTCCCAGTTGGTGAGAGGTCTTACGTGTGCACTAGGTGCAAGGAGCTCTTTGCTCTCAGGGAACGAGTCCGTTCTCTAGAGGCTAAAGTAGCAGACTTGGAAAGCATAAGACAGACAGAGAGGTACATAGACAAGACCTACAGGGATATAGTCCTGAAGTCCCACCTCCAGTCTGGCAGCATCCCTGTTGCCATGGAGGAGAGAGGTCACGTGACAGGAGAGCATCACCCTGGTGTGGCAGGAAGTGATCCTGTAACTAGGACCTGTCCTCCAGGTGATGTAAAACCCTCTCGCACCGAGGAAGTTTCTCCAGGGCCATGTGCCCATGAGGGAAGGGTTAGGACAGCCGTTATAGTTGGTGATTCGATCATTAGGCATGTAGATAGCTGGGTGGCTGGTGGACATGAGGATCGCCTGGTAACATGCCTGCCTGGTGCGAAGGTAGCGGACCTCATGCGCCACCTAGATAAGGTCTTCGATAGTGCTGGGGAGGAGTCTGCTGTCTTGGTACATGTCGGTACCACTGACATAGGAAAATGTGGTAGGGAGGTTCTGGAGGCTAAATTTAGGCTTTTAGGTAGGAAGTTGAAATCCAGAACTTCCAGGGTAGCATTCTCCGAAATGCTTCCTGTTCCACGCGCAGGACCCAAAAGGCAGACAGGGCTCCGGAGTCTCAATGCGTGGATGAGACAATGGTGCAGAGATGAGGGTTTTGGATTTGTTAGGAACTGGGGAACATTCTGGGGAAAGGAGGGGCTCTTCCGAAGGGATGGGCTTCACCTTAACCGGGATGGAACCAGGCTGCTGGCATTAACCTTTAAAAAGGAGATAGAGCAGCTTTTAAACTAGATATTAGGGGAAAGCCGACAGTCGCCCAAGAGCGGATGGTTCGGAAGAATGTATCTTTGAAGGATACTACCAAAAGCAGAGAGGTTCCACAAAAGAGTAAAGTAGCCCAAATGCCCTCAAGTATGGAGCAGACTGAGCTTAAAGATCCCAAATTACCCATGTCTAACAATAGCCAAATGAATATGAGTAAAATACATTCTCTAAAATGCTTGTATGCAAATGCTAGAAGTCTAAAAAATAAGATGGGAGAGTTAGAATATATAGCACTAAATGAAAGGTTAGATATGATTGGAATATCAGAGACATGGTGGAAGGAGGACAACCAGTGGGACACTGTGATACCTGGGTACAAACTATATCGTAATGATAGAGCTGATCAAATTGGTGGAGGGGTTGCTCTCTATGTTAGAGAGGGCATTGAGTCAGAAAGGATTAAAGCTTTGCAGGAAACAAAATCTGCTGTAGAATCTATATGGATTGAAATTCCATGTAAAAGGGGGAAGGCAATGGCAGTGGGGGTGTACTATCGAGAGCCTTGCCAGAATGACCAAATGGATGATGAAATGCTCAAAGAAATCAAGGAAGCTAACAAACGTTACAGTGCAGTAATAATAATGGGTGATTTCAACTACCCCGGTATCGACTGGGTCAGTGTCACGTCAGGACATGCTAGGGAGATAAAGTTCCTAGATGAAATAAATGACTGCTTCTTGGAGCAGCTGGTTCATGAACTGACCAGAGGGGAAGCCATATTAGCCCTAGTCCTTAGTGGAACACCAGATCTAGTGCCACTTGAGCATGATCGCCTTTGATTTAATTAGTGGAGGAGGGATAGTAAGGAAATTCACAGTACTACCTTTTAACTTTCGAAAGGGAAACTATGATAAAATGAGGAAAACAGTTAAGAAAAAACTAAAAGGAGCAGTTGCAAAGGTTAAAGACGTACATCAGGCTTGGCTGTTGTTGAAAAATACTATCTTGGAAGCCCAGACCAGCTGTATTCCATGCTTTAAGAAAAGTGGAAGGAAGTCCAAAAAACTGCCAACATGGTTTAAAGGTGAGGTCAGAGAGGCTGTTGTTGCCAAAAAAGCATCTTTCAGGAAATGGAAAAAAGAGCCAAACGACGAAACCTGGAAACAGCACAAGCACTGGCAAGTCAAATGCAAGGCATTGATAAGGCAGGCAAAGGGAGAATTTGAGAAGAAGCTTGCTGCGGAAGCAAAAACGCGAAGTAAAGACCTTTTCAAGTACATTCGTAGCAAAAAACTGTGAGAGAGTCAGTTGGTCCATTAGATGATAAAGGGGTTAAAGGAGCACTAAGAGGCGATAAGGCGATAGAGGAGAGATTGAATGAATTCTTTGCTTCAGTCTTTACTGAGGAAGATGTAGGGATGTTACCCATGACTGAAGTGGTATTTAAAGGTGCGGAAGAATTGAAGGAAATATCGATACATCGGGAAGATGTATTACAACTATTAGATAAACTGAAGAGTAGCAAATCACCTGGGCCGGATCGTATACATCCAAGGGTGTTGAAAGAACTGAAATACGAGATTGCAGACCTGCTATTAGTAATCTGTGAACTATCATTAAAATCATCTCTAATACCTGAAGATTGGAGGATCGCCAATGTAACACCAATTTTTAAAAAGGGTTCCAGGGGTGATCCGGGAAACTATAGACCGGTGAGCCTGACATCAGTACCGGGAAAAATGGTAGAAGCCATCATAAAGAATAAAATTACTCAGTATGTAGATAGTCATGACCTAATGGGAGACAGCCAACATGGCTTTAGACAAGGAAGATCTTGTCTTACTAATCTGTTATGTTTTTTTGAAGGAGTGAATAATCAGGTGGACAAAGGTGAGTCGGTTGATATTGTGTATCTGGACTTTCAGAAAGCCTTTGACAAGGTCCCTCATCAGAGACTTTTGGCAAAACTAAAGAGTCATGGGATAGGAGGCAGTGTACTATTGTGGATCAGGAACTGGTTAAAAGATAGAAAGCAGAGGGTAGGGCTAAATGGCCAATTTTCCCAATGGAGAAAGGTGAATAGTGGAGTACCCCAGGGATCTGTGCTGGGTCCGCTGCTTTTTGACATATTCATAAATGACCTGGAAAGTGGAATAACGAGTGAGGTTATCAAATTTGCAGATGACACAAAACTATTTAAAGTTGTTAAAACCCAAGAGGATTGCAAGAGGATCTTGATAAATTGGAAGACTGGTCATCAAAATGGCAGATGATATTTAATGTAGACAAGTGCAAGGTTATGCACCTAGAGAAGAACAACCCAAACTATGGTTACACGATGCAAGGTTCCACATTAGGAACCACCACCCAGGAAAAAGATTTAGACGTCATTGTGGATACCATGTTAAAACCCTCGGCCCAGTGTGCAGCGGCGGCCAAGAGAGCAAATAGAATGCTAGGTATGATAAGGAAAGGAATGGAAAATAAAACAAAAGATATTATAATGCCTCTATATCGTTCCATGGTGAGACCGCACCTTGAATATTGTGTGCAATTCTGGTCGCCGTATCTTAAAAAGGATATAGAGATTTTAGAAAAGGTTCAGAGAAGAGTCACCAAAATGGTAAAGGGGCTGGAAGGATACTCCTATGAAGAAAGACTAAAAAGGTTGGGGCTCTTTAACCTGGAAAAGAGACGGCTGAGGGGAGATATGATAGAAGTCTATAAATTAATGAACGGAGTGGAACGGGTAAACGTAGATCGATTGTTTACCTTATCAGAATATAGAAAGACTAGGGGACATGCAATGAAGCTACAGGGTAAACTATTTAAGACTAATAAAAGAAAATATTTTTTCACTCAACGTGTAATCAAACTCTGGAATTTGTTACTGGAGGATGTAGTAAAGGCTGTTAGTGTAGCTGGGTTTAAAAAAGGTTTGGACAAGTTCCTGGAGGAAAGGTCCATAAACCATTATTAAGAAGGGACCCAGGATATCAATGCTTGAACCAATACAAGCATTGTGGAACCTGTGTCCCTTGGGGAAACTGCTAGGTATGTATGACCTAGATTGGCCACTGTTGGAAACAGAATACTGGGCTTGATGGACCTTGGTCTGACCCAGTATGGCATATCTTATGTTCTTATGTTCTTACGTGGCAAGGTTGCCCCTTATTCCTCTTGTTATTTGCTTTAGCTATGGCCTGGCTTCCTTTGGGGCACTAAAGCGGGAGTTTGTCCTGGAGGAGCGAGATAGATTTCAGTATTATCAAGTGTGGCACTTTCTCTGGTGGGTTCTGGGGGTGAGGGGGGGGGGGGTTGCTGAACCAGTTTCCCTAGAGTCTATCTTCAGGGTGAGTACTATGAGAGGGTGTTTATCCCGGCTGTATTGGGCCTTGGGGGAGAGGGAGGTCCCTAAACCATTGGATCATGCTAGGTGAGAGGAGGACCTTGTAGTGGTGTGGGTGGAGCAAGACTCCAATGATTGAGCGACTTTTTAAGGGCCTACCGGCGACATATTTGATTGAGAATAATTACAAGTTGTATTTCTTGTGGTATTATACCCCCCAGAGATTGCAGAATTTAGGGATTAAAAATGGGAGGTGCTGGCTTGAATGTGGGTGTGAGGGAACCTTTAGGGACATATGGTGGGATTGCCCCAGGGTCAAACCATATTCGGAGCAAATTTTTGATCTCTTGTCATTGGTACTGGGGCAGAGGGTCGCTCCCATGGTGGCCCTAGCTTTGTTAAATAAGGGGAAGGGGGAGCTGTGGGGGGAGCTGAGTTGGTCCCAATACCTGTTTATTGCAGTGAGGCTGGCTCTGGCGCAGTTCTGGAAGCAGGCTGAGCTGCCCCCGCTGGGCCTAATGGTTGGAAAGTTTCAGTATTTTTATGGGATGATGTAGCAGCAGAGCGCAAACAATCCAATAATACCAGGAGTCTGTTCAGAAGGTCCAAATCATTTATTTGTGCACAAGACTCAAGCAGAATCACATTCAAAATGGCTGAGCAATGGCTGTTAGTAAAACAACAACTTTTATACTGTTCTTTCCCATTCTGGACATAGGCAAACCTTTCATTGGTCCTGGTAACCCTTCTTTCACCATCTATTGGTCCCGGTACCATTACGTAGCTATCCAATGAGGGCCCTTGACTGGGCTCAGCACCTGTTCCCCCCCCTTACAGTCCCAATTACAATGGTCAGTTCTTCAACTTTGATACTTTTCTCCTCCAAGGTCGCTAACCAGCTGGAATATGTGGGAAAGCAGGGCACTGTAACTTTTCTTTCAGCAGAGTTAATTAATTCCATAGAAGCTTCACTCTCTTATCAATACCAATTAAAACTTGTTTTTCTATATTCTCTAAGTTTCGATTCTGCTTAGCTATACTTAATTGTGCTCAGTTAAGTTTCGATTCTATGGTAGCAGCATTTAGGGGAGTGTGTAATTCCTTTGGGCCTCTCCACAGGTTTCATTTACAGGTCAAGCTTAGGCCTCCCTGCTTATTTCAGACACCATGGATCATAGGCCTTCGCCTACCACAAGAGGACAGCAACCTTGGGCAGGAAGGACTGGGGTTTCTAGTCCCACAGGTGCTCCTTGTGGTCTTGGGCAAGCCACTTAAACCCTCCATAGCCCATGTTCCCTGTAAAATAGTTATCTCCAAGTTTAATGTTCAATGTAATTTCAGTTTGTTCAATGTAAACTGCACTGATGCAGAATAGTGCGGTATATAAGAGAATGTAAATAAATAAATAAAATCTTCGGGGGGAGGAGGAAAGCACTCTTGACCAACAAAAAACGAACTCTGACACAGGTCAAAGTTCACCTGTAATCCTCAAGCTCAGCACTAGAGCTTGCTGCCACCTCTCCGCCTATCTGGAGCCAGCTCCGTCCTCCCTCCACCCAATCATCCTGGGCTCATTCCGCAAACAACAGACTAATGAGATGTCCTTCAGGGGGTTCGTCTTGCCAGTCGACCCGCCTCTCTCCTTTCCCATTGGCTGGCAGCCGGGGGGGGGGGGGGGGGGTTGCGAGTCTCTTTAATAACAGAATGCGCCGGGTTGCCGTGGGACTGTGGAGCCGTTAGTATTCTTCGTTTATGAGAGCACAGCGCTAGTGTAAAATCGGCACGCTCCGAGATGGAAGTAGCAACCGTTCCCGCTGCGCCGTGAGTGACGGCAGGGCGTCATGCTGCCGGAGGATGGACGGGAACGAGGACGTGTCAGTTAGAGAGCAGCTGTTCCACGAGCGCGTCCGGGAATGCATCGTGAGTACCGGAGGGTCGCGTGCTGGGTGCCTGTTGCACTCGGGGGAAGGAGCGCTGTGTCCGGGCAGCTCCGCGGATTTTTCCTGTTGCTCCACAGTTTGAGGCGACCATGTTTGCCGTGGGCCCAGTTTCTAAGCTTCCTAGTGCTCCGCTATGAGCCCGTGGCCGCATTGCGGCGCTCGGCCAGTGTGGCTTCATCCCAGAGCTGAAGCCAGAGATCGAATCCGAGGTCCACGGCACAGTAGCAGTGAAGCCGGGCAGAGTGGGTGGGCTTCATGCTCTTTGGCTGTGTTTTGGTTAAGTAATATGTTAGTGGCCACAACTTCGGCTTGGCTTCTTAAGAGATCCCTGGGGTGCGCTCTGTTCCCCTCTGGGGTAAACCTGCAGCAGAGTTAATTCGAAGGACTCTTGTTTTGTTTTCTGTGAGGTGCTCTTATCGTTGCGCGGGGGGGTTTCAGGTTACTTTATTTAAAAAAGTTGATTGATTTTCGGGAAGGTACACTTTTTTGGGGGTGGGAGCGTGCTACCTCATACAAGTTTGCAGAAAGATCTTACGTGAGGTTCGCTGTATGGTATCTGTTACTTGGCAAGTAATTACGCCATGATGTGACAAACACATTTTGTAAGGAGTTATTGGGTTAGGAGCCTTCTGTGAAACTTAAAATAGCACGGAGCGGCATCTACCTTTTATGTGAAGGACTGGTAGAGTTACCTAATAGCGTGAATGTGCGTGGCTATTGCAAAAATACCAGTATGATTTCAAATTGAAAAGGTGCATGGTCTTATTTCTTGGGTTCTTTTGCTCTATTCAGTGAAGGGTGCTCCCCTCCCCCCCCCCCCCCCCCCCCCGGATGTTAGAAGTATCGAATCTTTTGAATATGTTGTGTTTTTTACTTGCTCTGACCTGAGGAATAAAGCATTAGATCCCAGAAACTAGTCACACATTGTGATGCCTTTTTATTAACCTTAATTTCTGGCCTGAAACACATGCTAGCCCTCTATCAAGCAAGTCAGAACCTTATCTCTTTATTTTGAATTTCTCTCCTAAGTGGCTTTCACCCTGGTTATAAGGTAGCTTTCTGCATTTCTTGACACTAGCCTACTATTCAATGGGAGTGTTAGCTTCTACCAGCCACTGCCAAATAAGAGGGTCATTTTTAAAGTAAGAACCAATTGCGCATCGTGTCTGCGCGATCTGTCAAGTGACGTCCGTTTAAGGTCAGCCACTCTTGGCCAGTCTCTGACTACGCCGCCATTACGTTTCACGTCTCTGCCAGTGTTGGTTGTATGGTTATACTGCTTCGCTTGTCGCCATGTCAATCAGTAATCCCTCCGATTGTGAAGTACGCTCGGTTATCCGGTTTTAATGCAAAACAAGTTCGTCCAGTATTTTCGGCACCCATCTCGCACACATTTTTTTGTAGTGCAGTTTGTCAGTAACAATGTGATAAACTACTGATCTTGAAACTTGTGGAAATGTCTGATGCAGCTTGTCTATAGTGAAGCACCTGTTTTGGCGAATTTCCTCATCAACTTCTTGTGTCAGGTCTTCATTCATGACAGTAGGCCGTCCAGATCGTTCTTCATCATGAACATTTGTCCTTCCTTCCTTAAACATCATTCATTACACCTTCCCCATACACTTCAACAAGCTGCCGGTGAATTTCAGCTGGACGAACTTGTTTTGCATTTAAAAAACGGATAATCGAGCGCACTTCACAATCGGAGGGATTACTGATTGACATGGCGACAAACGAAGCAGTATAACCATACAACCAACACTGGCAGAGACGTGAAACGTAATGGCGGCGTAGTGAGAGACTGGCCAAGAGTGGCTGACCTTGAACGGACGTCACTTGACAGATCGCGCGGACACGATGCGCAATCGGTTCTTACTTTAAAAATGACCCTCGTATGTGCCCTTTAGCTGTGGCTTTTCAGTGGCCCTAATTGTTGTGGCACTATTGTACAGTTAAGAGGTTTAAGTTAGATCTGCAAAAAAGCTATCCTAAACTAAAACAGTCTAGTTGAATGAATAGCAACTGAAAACACTGCTGTACGTATAGTTGTCAGTGATTTTACATTTTGTGTATACTCTGCTTTAACACCCTGGTTGGTAATGAGAAAAACATTTTTGATTGTCATTGTTCAAAATTGACCTGTGATGTGTTCAGTCTGGTGCAAGGTCCTCCAAGCAAGTTATCCTTCTTGTATTCTCTTAATTTGCTATGCAGGCTGAAGTGCAAGTGACATAAGTTGTTGGCAGTAGCACAAATGTCTGGAATTGCAGAGAAGTAATTTGCACATTATTGAATCACAAGTATTCCCCTTATTTTTATTGCTCAGAGTTCAGTCTTTGCAGCATAGCAATCTTTTTGTAGTGTTACAAAATAAAACAGACTCAAAGTGGTAACAGAATACATTAGTATAAACTATTGTGGAGGTTTTGCCCTCTTCTGGGCAGATGGGTGCCCAGGGCAGCATGTTCAGGGGTGCTACATTCCAAGCAAAGCAGCGAGTTCTGGTAGCCACACACACTCATTAGTACATAGTACAAAGTTGGACAGCGAGTTGGAAGAAGGTGAAATCAGTGTGAAGACTTTGTGCAAGTCTGAGTTTTTTGTTGGGAGTTACCAGCGCTTATCATGGAATCTTTGAAGGCGCTGAATATGCCAGCTTCAGTCCCAGCAGAGGAAGAATCCCTAGAAGATCCACTACTTCAGGCCATATGCAAGATAGTCTTTCCAGTGCATAGAGTGGTCAGGCAGATGATTCAGGATGAATGAGATCTGCTGGAGGCTGGCCTTAAGGGGTCTAGGACCATGGCACGCCTCTATCTGCTTTCAGAACAGGATCATGATATCTTTTGGTCTCCAAGAATGGATGCAGCTGTTTTGGTGGTTACCTAGAAGACTATCATTCTGGTAGAAGGCAGTGCAGCACTCGGACATTCGAGATAGGAAGTTGGATGGCTTGCTAAAGCAGGCTTTTGATATTAATGCTTTCTCTTCAGGCCTCCATATGCAGGGCCTGGGTGGCTAGGGCCTGCCTTTGCTGGTCTTAAAGGGTTCAGTAACAGGAAGAGCCAGACCAGACAGGGGAAGCTGCCAGGTTGGAGTTAAGAGTGGCCCATTTGATGGATATCTACTATGACCTCAGGCAGGGGACTCTTTCTAAGAGTATGGCCTTGGTAGTGGTTGTGGAACTGGGTGGCAACAGTTCCTGTAAGGCCCAGCTCAGCAAGCTGCCCTTTAGGGGTAAACTGCTGTTTGAGGATCTTGACAAGCTGGTCAAGGACCTGGGAGACTCCAAGGGAGGACAGCTCCCAGAAGATAAGCAGAAACAAAGCCATGCTACTCCTGCATCCCAGGCTCAGACATGGGACTTGAGGAGCAAAAGCACCTGATGCTTTACTTCTCTTCAGAGGGGATGTTTTTTTTCCCCTCTAGAGCACAGGGTTTTGAGGGGCAGGTTGTGGTTTTGCCTCGGGGCCCAAGAAATCCCAATGAAGCGATTGGGGGGGGGGGGGGGTGCCCAGGTGGTGGTGGTGGTGGTGGTGGTGCAGCCCGTAGGAGATTGGCTGTAGGAGTTTTATCCCACCTGGGCCCAGATCACTTCCAACCAATGGATGTTGGAGGTCATTTGTGAAGGATATCCATCTCAATGACTGGCTGATTTGGGCAAAGACCCAATTGCTTCTGTCCTTGGAAACAGCCCAGGTGGCATAGTTCCTTGAAGGCCTTGGTTGGGTGGTCAACATGGCCAAAAGCCACTTGAAGCCATCTCAGGACTTGAGTATTTGGGGGTGTGCTTCAACATCCAGGCAGGGAGAGTCTTCTACCAGATCAGCATGCCCTAAGGCTTTGGCAATTAGTGAGGCAGTTCTGAGGATATAAAACCTGACTGCTTGGCATTACCTGCAGGTTCTTGGAACCATGGCAGCCACACTCGAGCTGGTCCCATGGGCATAGGTACACAGGCACCCCCCTTCAACGAGTTTTGCTCCAGCATTGGTTGCACCAGACCCACCCTTTGTCCCAGACTCCCCTGTCCTCTTAGGACCAGGAGAGCACGCCAGTGGTGGCTTTATCCAGAAAATCTGGGAAAAGGAATGCGCCTCAAGTCGCTGTCATGGATACCCCTGATGACAGAAGCCAGTCTGGCTGATTGGGGAGCCCTTAAAGGACAGTTTGCACAGGGGCACTGGAGTTCATTGAAATTTTTGGTCCATCAATAGGCTGGAGAAGTGGGCAGTGGCCCTAGCACTCAGAAGCTTCACATCTGAGTTGTGGGAGAAGGTAGCTTGGGTTCTGTCAAACATGACCACAGTAGCATACATCAACTGGCAGGGGGATATGGGCAGTGCAGTCTTAGAGGCGGAAGCTGTTACTGAGCTGGGCAGAGGACCACCTCCAGGTGTTGTCAGCAGTGCATGTGGCAGGTATCAAACATGACAGCAGACTTCCTGAACCCGGGTACACATGGACCCCAGAATGTGTACTCAACCAGGAGGACTTTGCCCAGGTGGTGTGCCAGTGGGGCATGCCAGCTATTGGTCTGATGGTAACATTTTAATCCACCAAAGCAAACAATTCCTTCAACAGAAGACAAGAGAATGTCAGAGCCTAGACACCCTGGTGCAACAGTGGCCCACCAAAGGGCTCCTGTGTTCCCACTGGTCTCTGAGGGGTTTGGATCATCTGCACTTGTCGGCCTATCAGGGATTGGTTGTACTGATTGCCCCAGACTGGCCAAGGTGCCTGTGGTATGCAGACCTTGTGAGAATCCTGGTGGATTGGCCATGGCATCTCCTGGCACAGAGGAATCTCCTGACATAGGGACTGGTGCTGATGCTGGAAGTAGATCAATTCTTGCTTATGGCCTGGCTCTTGAGAGGGTTCAATTTGAAGAAAGGCTACTTGGGCCTGGTGACTTCCACCTTTGCTGAGAGCAAGGCAGAAGTAGACTTCCTTAGCCTATATTAATCTGTTGTGCAGAAAGATGGGTTTGGCCATCCACAGCCTCCTTGCCTCACATCCTAGGATTCTTGCAGGCAGGTTTCAACAAGGGGCAGGTGGCAAGTTCCTTGTAGGTGCAGCTGGCAGAAATGTATTGTTACTGCAGGAAAGTCCAGGGTGTGGCATTCAGGGGGGTAGTCCTGCACCCTCTGCAGCAATCAGTGGTACCACTATGGGATCTCAATCTGGTGTTAGCAGTGCTCTGTGGCAAGTCCTCTGAGCTGCTCAGTCGACACTCAAGACGGGTCTTTTTTTTTTTCTGGTGGTCATCTGCTCAGCCTGTAGGATTTCTGATGTCCAGTCAGCAAATGTCTGGAGACATTAAGTCTTCCTGCAGACTTCACCATTTAGAAATAAAGCAGGAATCGGCCTTGGTGCAATACTTCCCAGAAGCCTTAAGCAGGCTAACTCTGGCCAGCTGAATTGAATTGTGGTCAGTTTTGTTTGAACTGTACAACATAATACTGTTGGCCCTTCTGATCTATAAACTAGACTACCTGTTCGACTATAGTGGGATGTCTCAATAGCAATACTAGTTAACTGCTCTGTAGCAAAAAATCCGTTTGGACCAGTACTCAAATGAGTACTCTGAGCAGCAAAATCCTACAGACAGACTGGTTTCCTTCCAAAGTGCTAAACCACTGACCACATAGATGCAGACTAAAAACGTTAGTGTTACCCATTACCATGCACCCATGGCAATGGTCAGTGTGTTAAGTGCACATTTATTATTTAGCAAGGGTTTTTTTATACTGCTTTATTTCAGTTAAAGCAGTTTATGTTGTAATGTAAACTTGCTAAATGTACACTAAACAGGGACATTGATAACCCTCCACTACCGCAGAAAAATCCAAGTTAAGTGACTTGCCCAAGGCTACAAGGAGCACCAGTGGGAATATAACCCTGGTTTCTTGGTTCCCAAGCTAGTGCTCTAACCATTAGGCTACTCCATTCCACTCCAAGTGGAGTAGGTGGGGAGTGCGTTGACCATTTAATGCAGTGTATTAGTGCATACTAATTTGCAAGGCTGCAGATGGTGCTGAACCTTTTAGTACAATCTCAAGCAGGCCTTAAGTGCACCTGTGATAGCTGCAATCTAAAGTGCACTAGAGACAAAGATCACCAAACCATTTTTGTTGGACCACCCCCTACACAACTTGGGCCAGTAAGTGCAGCAGTAGGTTTTCCATGCATTACTCCAGTGCTATTTATCATGGCAATAGCACATGTCAAGGGCAATAAAACCATATACTTGTGCCAACTTGACAACTTTGATTTAATTTAAAGCTGGTATAGTTGTGTGGTTATGGCATGAGTTCAAAAGTTTTATATTCCTCATTTTTAAGTAATCCCAATATGTCATATCTCTTGTAATGGGCATCATTTGACCCTTTTTAAAGTTGGCATAGGCATATGCCCCATTGCTTAGTAAGCAGAATAGAGGTACACTGTACACAAGAGCTTGGTATTGGGAACTAAAGTTTCTGATTTAGGCTCCTGTTTGGTTTGTGTAATCCCTGACATGGGCATATTCAGGCTGATGCAGAAAGTTGGTGCTGAAGTTGCATGCTATTAACTGTGTACATGTTTGTAGCATGCCAATAGTGTGAGACTTCAGCACGGGTATGCAGCAAAGGACGTGTATACAAATGAGCTGTGCACTAAGACATCAGCATGAAGTTGAAAGAGGAGCTAAACACCTGTGCAGACTAATGCACTACAAGTGGCTGTAGACACATGTGCATAAACATGCACAGGACAAGCAGGTTCTTTGTGTGCTCACCCCATAAAAATCAATACTATTTCACCCCAAAGCATTTTTATGAAATCGCAAGAGCTAAAAATATTAAGGAGTGTAAAACAGAGAATCCAAGGATAAGAAGCAAAAAAACACTTTGAATGCCAGATTTTTTTCTTATATGCTGAAAAGACAGTTCAAGCCACCTCAGACCAGGCATAGAGACATTTGGTGCTCCTACTGGTATGTGTTTCTCTGTATCAGGTACAGATCTTATGAGCAGGTCGTTCTTAATACGTGCAGTTCATTGAATATTATTTAAATACACTTGGTGTTGCTGTGTGCACATGTCAAATCTCTCTTCTGCATTAGGTGTGGTGGAACTTAATGCATACAAAGTGTTATCTGCACACAAGGGCATGTCAGTATTTCTGTATCAGTCTGATTGTGCCAAAACATCTGTCAGATAAAGGTGGGATATACAACCTTGTGGAAACTCCATCTGTGTTTGGGTGGCAATTGATGTGTGGCAACCTCCCTGACATGGTAAAAATGTAGAGCTCCTGATTCTCAAATACTTACCATCTTTTGTAAACATGGTCATAGTTTCTAGTAGGACTGAGAAGAGACAAAATTAGAGTATGGTTGTAGTTAGTTATTGCCTTCCCCCCCCCCCCCCCCCATACACATCCATTAGTTACATCTACTAGATGTTTGCTCCAGGAATGAAACAGTCTGAAATTAGATACCTCTTATATGGTAATCTGGTCATTTTTTAGCACCTGCCTAATGAATCATGGGCCCTAGCAGTAAATCTGGAAAAGATGAATACTCTGGCTTTACAGGAAAAAGCAGTCTTCAGCAAAAAAATTCAAATGTTATCAAAACAGCAAAGAGACACAAAAACATGTCCTAAATTGTGTGCCTTTGCCTTTGCCCTTGCCCAATACTGTCCTCTAAGCATCATTCTCCTCCTCCCCCCCCCCCCCCTTTCATAAAATGAAGGATGGCCTTCAATACATAACACAGGCATATGGGCATATGCATTCAAGGGCCTAAGAATATTCTGTATATGAGAAACTGTGGCCAGTTTCGGCCTCCAGTAAAACTATGAAGTTTGGAGGTTTTTTTTAGTATTGGTCAACTAGCCCTCTTACATGGACTTGAAATATGAGGACTCATCAGACCCACATACAGGGTTTGTATTGGTTCATGTCTTTGTGTGCAGTGGTTCATGTCTAATGGATGAGCAGACTTATGACACTTCCCTTTTTCTCCTAGGATAAGTCAGCCATGCTTGACATCTAATAGCGCTGAGACGGAAGTACCCTCATAGCTTAGAAGGGCTTTCGTCCTGAGCATGAGCCAACTGGCCCTTACCCCCCCTCCCGTCAACCCCTAGCTAGCCAGTCTATCTGCCCAGCCATGTGAACAGATTCATCTTCTCTCCTCTCCCTACCACCTCATTTATTACAATGCATGAGTTTAAAAAAAAATCCTAATGTCTTATCTACTTTCAGGTTCACCTCCAAGAAGTCTTCTCTGTTGCAGTCAACCGCTGCAGTGTCAGGGCTGAGCCCACAGCTGGAGGCAAAGGACAGCAGGCCCTCTCCCCGAGGACCACTGCTCAGTCTCTCCTCCACAAAGACTATCAAGAGGCTGTGGCAGCAGACAGCCTTGAAGAGTGATTCCACACAGGCACGGAACAAGCTGTGCATGGGATGAGCCCTACAGGGGCAAGGAGCAAGCCAGGCACAGAATGTGCCAATATAGAGCTCATCTCCCCCCCACCATTCTCCTTGGCAGGACCCCTGGGGCTGATGGCCTGACCAGCCATGTTCAGACTCTAGCTGTAGGCAGGGACCTGCACCAAGCTGGAAAATGGTATAGCAGAGATTTGCCTGTCTGACTGCCTCAGTGACACTGCCGGAGAGGGAATCACAGCAACTCTGTCCCTCTGTACAGACTTGTATAGCCATGTACACCAGACTGCATGCTCAACACTGACACCAGAACTTCCACTCGGCGCAGCTCTGTGAGGGCCAGAAACTGCTTGCCGCTTGGCGCCCCAGCTCATCCTTCCCAGAGCTCTCAATGGAGGTGTTTCTCAGACATGCTCTTCAGTGCTAATGTGCAGCTCTCCCCCCCTCCCCCCTTAGTGCAGAGCATTGAACCCTGGCACCAACCCTGCAATGATAGAAGTATTGTTGGCAGCTGAATCCTGTGTCATGAAGGAGACAGGAATGAAGCTGCTGGGGGATCCTGCATCACGGCTGAAACTTTTTGAGAATGCACCAAGCAAAAATTGCTGCACATGGTACCACCACACCTTGCTGAGCCTGCAACAAACAGCTTGCTAAGGGCTGCAGGCACTTCCATAGACAGCCAGGGTCCTTCCACAAGACAGGGCCTTTACAGGGGCAGGTAGCTATCTGCCATCGAGAAAGAAGTAGCCTAGTGATTACAGCCAGGACTTGGTTTCCCCAAGCACCAGCAAGTCAGTTGACACTCTCCATTGATCAAACAAAAAGCCTCCTTCCAGTAACACAATTCACCTGACCCTCCATTGCCTCCAAAGAAAGGCTCTCCACCCAGTAACAAGGAGGCAGTGTTGGTTTACTTATTGTCTTAGATGACTGCAGGCTTCAGCCTCTCAAGTGGCCTCTCAGCAAACAGTGTCAGGATCCCAGGGTCATATCCCCCAAATGTGTGAATTTTTGCCACAACATCAGTCTGCATGGGAGGTTAGGAGCAAACAGATGTTGTGCCTACCCCTGTGCAAAAAAGGCCTCACCCCTATCTTCTAAAGAAGATGCCCAGGTGACCTAATCCATGTGGCACATAGTAACTGTCCAAGAAGGCAGAGGGGTAGCCAAAGTGCTAGGGCAGTGCCCTCTGTAACCAAGAGACTGCAGCACTCCTTGTGGTCTCCAAAGGAAGGCATGGCAATCCACCTCCTGTCACATGGCCAAGAAAATATGGGAGCTGCTCACTGACTACATGGCATGACAGGCAGCAACCATGACATGGCACTGGATTGAATGATCCATACCTAAGAATGTAGAAAATAGCATTCACAACTCCTAGGGCACACAAAGGAAGAACCTCATAGCTTACTGGTTGGTGCATGGGCTGGGGAAACCAGGGAACGGGTCAATTCCCAGCCCTATTCCTTGTGCAGGTCATAATTCAACATTGATCAGATAGCCCTGGGACATCCACTGCTTAACTGGGTTGCACATTGTGGACCCTGCATTTTTCAAATCACCCTACCACATAGGACCCTGGCAGGAAGCCAGCCTCTGTTCCCTATGGGATGATCACTGGGGAGGTTAAAACATCCCTCACAGCAGCCAGCCCTCCACAATTACAGTGGTAGGGGGGGGGAAGAGGGCTCCTACCAACAAAGGAGGCAACATAACCTTCACCATCAGGTCTAGGACTCTGCTCCTTTCAGGCCCTCCCCCTTCAGACTTGGCAGTGCTGCCCTTGCCACCAGGGGACAGCTGCTCTATGCTGGCCTGGGCCATGTGCTTGCATACTCCTCTGCTGGGAATGCCTCCAACAGACAGCTGAGAAACCAGCAGGTATTATAGTGAAATATCTTCCATGCTTATGCCAAGGCATCCTCTTGCTTGTCAAGCCCCAGAGGATCCCTACTCAACTCAGACCCTTATCAGGGTAGCATGTCCATCGCAATATACCTAGCATCCCACTTCATGGACTCATTGCCAAAAAAAGACGTGTGGGGTCAAACCATGGCCTGACAATGGTTCATGCTGCATACCTGTACCTCCATCCTACAAGTGCTCCTCAATGGTATGTGATGGCAGCACACCTCTGCAAACAAGGTATTGGTGTCTCCCCACACCTTTATTATGATCCAATCTCTACCTCATCTTGGGAAGCCCAGGCAGTGATCCTGCAAACCATAACCCTCCTATCCTCCTTGGGCTCCCTAGTGAACCACTGGAAGTCAAAACCTCCCCTCACAATGACACGACTTTGGAGCAAACATCAACACCAGTGTCCAAGGCATTCCTCCCACAATATCACATGCCTTCACCAGCCTGACATGGAGCATCTTCTTGACACAGCAGGGCATCCCCCTAAACCCTATGGCCTACCATGCAGAGCCTGTCACACTCCCAGGTCCATGTTGGGGTCCACACATGTCCTACCACTGGCAAAGCTACACAGATGCCAATGGCAGAACAGATACTTGCAGTCCTCTCCACACTCATCCCTCTGGACACAGAGTGACAGGTTCTTGCCATGGTGACCCTGCAGAGAATCCTGCAAAGGGCAGGTCCTCCAGTGATCAACCCACCAGTCATCACCAGAGACACCAACAGTAGGATGAAGACCTCACTGCCTGCTGCTCTGCACTCTAGGGGCCTGGACAGTGAGGAAATGTTCCACATCAACCAGCTAAAACCCAGTGCAATCAGATACGCACTCCAGCATTTCAGACACACAAACATGATTGTCCTGTTCCAGTTAGTCAACAAGGTGGCCATAGTTTCACATCAGCAAGGAAGGTGAACAGACTCCTGCTCCCTGAAAGGAGGCTCTCAAACTCCAGACTTTACACCATCCAAGCAGTGCCCCCTGCAAGTTGCCCTCCTTCTGGGACATGGGGAGAGCTGACAGACTTGGCCTTCAGCTGAACCTTCATATAAAGACTCTCACCCCTTGGGCATCAGCTTCCCTCTTCCATCAGTGGGGCTGACCACAAATTGACTTGCTCACCACATGGAGAACACAAAGTTTACCTGTTTGAAACGGACAAAGCCCAGGCCATCCTTTTTGTGCCTGGCCGAGACCAGTGTGGTTCCCCTACCTGCCTGGTTCTGGGGCTCCTGGACTCCTCCCTGAGGCTAGATCTTGTCACTCAGAATGGCAGGGATGTGCTGCTAGACAGCATGGGAATTGAAACGTGACTCTGATCTTTCTACCTACCATACACGAGTGGGGGAAAAACTGCCAGTGAGGCACCAGTCAGCATAAGTCCTACAGCTTGAAATGGCAGGCACATCAGTGCCTGGCACACATGGCAGCTGGGCCACCTCCCCCTCCCCATTTCTTGCCCAGTAACACAGGTCCCCCAGTACCTTGCCTATTCCCCTGGGCCACACTTCACCCCTTGTGCAAGGACAAGACTCAATCCACCTATGTGCACCCCTCCATGATCACAGCCTTCCATGACTGCTCTGACAGCCTGACTGCCACCCTACCCATGGTCCTCAGCCAGCTAATACAGGGCCCTTCAAGCCACTGTAGACAGCAGAACTGAAGCAGACCTCCAGGACCACTATTCCTTATCACTTCAGCCAGGCAAATCATATTGCAAACCCTGGTGATACACCACCACACGCTACACTATCTGGACTGAGCCATCCTCTGGAACCACCCCAGGTTTGTCCCTAAGGTGGCATCTGACTTCCACATCAGCCAAGCCATCTCTGGAGGAGCAGAGGCCCCATACTCTGGACATCATCAGGGCCTTATGCGTCTACATGCTCAGGACATACACAGATCAGCACACCAGCAACAGGGGACCCAATTCTTCATCTCATGTGACCCCCCCCCCCTCATGCCTGGTGGCCTGGTCACCTGTGGACCCTACCTCTAGATTTCCACCTGCTTCACCTTCTGCCTGGACCAGGTGGGGGCACAAACCACACCAAGGAGCTCAAGCCTTGCCAAGGGTGTGCACACCAACTCTGGGCACAGACCACCACCATTACCAACTTGTGCTCCATACTTGTGGCCCACATCTGCAGGGCTGCCACCTCTGCAAGACCACCACCACCTGGTTCCCTGTGCACACCTTCCAAGGACACTATTAGCTAGACATCAAGGCACAGATGTCTAGCTAATAGTGTCCTTGGAACCTTCTTAAGTACTTTCTTATAAAGTATCATCTATTATGCCAATCTTTATGTATATAGTTTCTAGTATTCTGCCTATGTCAATATGTAAATAGTTACCCATGTTCTCCAAGTTCTATTCCCTGTTATGATGTAAACTCTATCAGTCTTCTCTGATATGAGTATTCTTTGTTAATTGTAAACCGCACTGATAACAAATAGTGCGGTATATAAGAATTGTTTAAATAAATAAATGCATCCTCTGGCCAAGCAGTCGGAGCAGTCTAGACTGCTACCTCCTGCTTGGATACAGCCAGGCAATGAATAGATTCATGGCCGATGCTTTATTGATGCTTCTATTTCGCACCACTGTTGCACAGTCTGCTGTTGCTGTTCTTGCTCATTGACACTACCTCATTGCTGCTACACTTGTGCATGTTGTGACTGCACATGTGCACCTTTTTTCCACAGCCAGCATCATGTTCCAAGTGCACAACAGCTGCCCTAACGGCGGTGATCTAAGTTACACCAATAAGGCATTTCTTCCTGTGGCCCTGGGAAACTGTCTCCATTGAACTGGGCCAGGGCTTCAGCCTTCCCCATCCACCAAAGTGCACAGTAGCTTAGGAGGCACAAAGTGTGGCTTACTCATCTTGCTTGTCCTAGGAGAAAGCGAGGTTGCTTTCCTGTAACAGGGATTCTCTGTAGACAGCAGGATGAGTCAGCCACACATACCCACCTACCTCTCTTAAAAGGGGGTTGGCCTCCAGCTCCAGTGCCTGCTTCCTGACAGCAAGGGCTCAGCTAGTGACATACTGGTTAGCTAGGGGCAGGCCAGGAGGTAGGGCCAGTTAACTCATGCTTCTGAGCTATGCAGAGTACTTCTGTCTGACATCACCAAGTATGGCTGACTTACCCTGCTGTCCATAGAGAATTCCTGTTACAAATAACCTCGTTTATATACCATACAAACAAATACTTAAATGTTGTTGTCATCTCAACAGCAACATAAATACCTCAAATGCAGGCTGTTAAGTTCACTGTAGTGGTGCAGAGTTTACTTTCTGCAAGATTGTTTTAACATACTTGATCAGCACTATTACTACTCGTTTGTGTAGCACTACAAGGCATGTACAGAGACATATAAAACTGTCCCTGCTCATCAGAGGTTACAATCTGCTCAAGACCAACACAACAGCTGAGGTCTAGAATGTCTAGGGAAATGGTAAGGAAACGGTTGAAGAGCAAAAGACTTCACGGATCAGGATCCAAAAGCAGCCTTGAAGAGGTGAGCCTTTAGAGCCAGGATTTGAAAAGGGCCAGAGATGAAGCCTGATAAGCCTGCAACCAACTACCCGAGTTGGTATAAGGAGCAGTAAGGTGGAAAGATCAGTCTCGAGCTGGCAGTGGAAGAGAAGAGCACAGATGGGAGTTCTGCTCCTCTGGCAGATTGCTTCTAAGGAGCGGTGTAGGAAGATAAAGTAGGGAGGAGCAGATAGAAATGGATAGGGAGCCAATGAAGCAACTTGAAGAGGGTTATACCAGCATAGTGAGACTGGCAGAAGATTAGCCATACAGCTGAATTTTGAACAGATTGAAAGGGCTAGTCTGAGGGAGACCAGCAAGAAGACGGGAGGTGACTAAAAATGGATAAGTGTCTTAATAGTGTGTTCAGAAAGGAAGGAGTGAATTTTGCTGATCTTATAGAGAAACAATTTTAGCTATCGTTTGGATGTGTGGAAGAGGAGGGAGGAGTCAGATGACTCAAAGGTTGCAAGCTGAGGAAACAACAAGGAGTAAAGCATATCTCCAGGAACAAGCAGGAATTTAGTCTTCACATATGGGTATCGTCGGTACTGACGGAGCCTGCACGGAAACGCTCCCCAGCATCCAATAGGAAAGCTTTTGGGAGCATCCCACAGCACCTACGTGCTGCCTTTCCAACTGTCCCTCTCCAGTTCTTTTTCCACAGAGCCAACAAGTCGCATACCCTGTCACCACAGAAAATTTCATCTTTAATCTGTTTTTGTGGCCGCGTCTGCCTTCCCTCGCCACTATACCAGTACCACCGGTTCTTTCTTCTAAAAAAACAAAACTATAGTTTCTGAAGTGGTTCACTTCAGGAACTTTTTTCCTTGGTGCTAGGTGCCATTTTGGGCCCTAGGCCCAATTTTTTCCTTAAATGGAAAAACCTGCTCAGGTTTTAAGAAATGTTCTACATTTGGCAGTACCATTTCCGTCAGACACCCATGATTGGTGTCTCAATTGTTTAGGTCCTGACCACTCTATTTCAGAGGGCCTCTCCTGTGGCATGATGTCAAAGGGACCGGCAGAACCGAGCTGCTAAACTTAGCACCCTTTTTACCTCAGACGCAGCATCTGTTGCATCAACGTCCTCCAGGGCTTCATCTTCCTCCCATGGATCTCGGGTAACTAAACATAAATCTGGCTGGTCCTCAAAGGATAGATCTTCTAAGTATTGAGATGCCCCTGGCATTGCCCTTGAGGAATTTTCACCAGCAAAACTACCCCAGTGGGAGGCTTCGGCTTCCAAAGCATTAACAGGGCTCCAGGATGTTCTCAAGGCCTCAACCTCGGCAGAACTACTGGCGCCATGCTCTGGGGTTCCAGCCGCTTCTACCGGTACCAACTTCCAAGCATTGGCAGCGTCAATAGACCAGAGATTCCTTGCTATTGAATGCAGTCTAGCAGCTCGTCTCACAGCTTCAGTACCGTTGAAACCACTTCAGACACCTCAACCGATACCAGTACCGACACTGGTACTGGTACCGACTGCATCAACATCGGCAGGTATGCCACCCATACTGAGTCATGCATCTCTCTGGCATCAACAGATCAGTACTGGAACAACCCGATATGGACTTCAATCGATATCGGTACTGTGCTTTGCACAATCACCGGGATCGGAGATATTTTGAATCCTCGGCTGAGTCTGAAGACTCAGAATCTGCCAATACCAAAGTACTTCTCCCCGAGGATTCCTCTTCTCCTCAGCACAGAATGTCTCCACCAGAGAATATGTCCTTTCAGGACTTTATCCATGATGTGGCCCAAGGTCTTTCCATCACAGTATTTATTTATTTTTATTTTTATTTAATTCTCTTATATACCGTGCTATTCTGCATCAGTGTGGTTTACATTGAACAAACTGAAATTACATTGAACAGGGTATTATAACTTGGAGATAACTATTTTACAGGTAACATGGGCTATGGAGGGTTAAGTGGCTTGCCCAAGACCACAAGGAGCACCTGTGGGACTAGAAACCCCAGTCCTTCCGGCCCAAGGTTGCTGTCCTCTAGTGGGATTTGAACCCCTGACCTTCCAGCCTGAAGTACCTTGCCCCAACCACTAGGCTACTCCTCCACTCAGTAGCTCCTGAAAGAGCCTAGGGCAAAGGAGTTGGAAATCCTCCAATACCCTAAGCCTCCCAAAGAGGCAGATACTCTGCCTATTCATGAGATCTTACATGATCTTATGCTGAGGATGTGGGAAACTCCTTTAACCACATCTCCTCATTCCCAAAGACTATACCATGTATCAACTTCCACCTTGTCCTAGCTTTCAAAAAAACTCAAATTACCACACCATTCAATAGTGGTGGAATCAGCCATGAGAAGGATGAAAAGTGCAGAGACATGCATCCAATCCTCCAGGTTGTGAATGTAGGACTCTCGATGCCTTTGGGTGTCAATGCTTCCATGCTCTCAGCTAGGATCAGTTCCTGTATCTTATATATGGGAATGTTCCTTAAAGAGGTCACAGGAGACTTGGAGCTTATGAGCCCCCTCCTTCCTGATGACAAGGCAAGACTATCTTACTCGAGTCAAACATGCTCAGGATGTTTCCAAGTTTAATTGTGCAGCCTTTGACTGTTTTGAGTGCATAAGCAGAACCTCTGTTATTGCCATTGGTGCACGTCGGATTGCCTGGCTTCAGTCATCTGACTTGGAAATTTGGGTACAGGATAAATTAGGAAACATTCCTTGCACGGGAGAAAGTATTTGGCAAGAATTGGCAGGAAAAGGCTAATGAGAGAGATGCTGACAATATCACTTTGAATGGATTGTCCAAATCTACAGCCAATCCTGCATGGAAAAGATCCTCAAAACATTTTTCAATAAGAAATTTTATCCTTCCTGTACCCAACAGGGAAACTGTCCAGGTCAGACTGCCCAAAAGGGACAGCAGCAACAACAAAGCCCAAGGTTGCAAAACCTCAGCAGGCTCAGCCTCCTCAGGGGCTTTGACTCCTTTCTAGAGAACTTTGCCTTTCTGCCCCTGAAGGGTCCAGAACCCTCAAACATCCCAGGCAGGTTGTCATTTTGCCCACAGATGGTACCAAATAACGGCAGAAAATTGGACTCTGTCCATTGTACAAGAGGGGTACAAGCTTCATTTTCACAGCATGCCCCCCTCCTACAATTGTAGGACAGGTCAAGTCTCAGACCTCTCTCGAGAGTCTCTTAAGTCAAGAAGTCACAACATTTCCTTGCTCAAGGAGCAATAGAGGAAGTACCCATTCCCCAACAGGGCACAGGGTTCTACTCCCCCCTATTTCCTTATTCCAAAGAAAACAGGAGGACACAGACCCATTTTAGACCTCAGAAAATTGAACAAATCTCTTCCGAGAGAAGTTCAAAATGATCTGTCTAGGAGCTCTGCTGCCACACCTTCAAAGTCAGGATTGGCTTTGGTCTCTAGATCTCAAGGGTGCATATAATCATATTCTCATCCATCCAAATCACAGGAGATTCCTGTTTCAAGGAAAGCACTTCCGGTACAGGGTTCTTCCCATTAGCCTGGCTTCTGCACCAAGAGTGTTCACAAAATGCATGGCTGTGGTAGCTGCATTTCTCCAAACTCTGGGAATATTTGTCTTCCTTTACTTAGACAACTGGCTCATTCAAGCCCCTACAGTGCCAGAAGCTAGCTCTGCTCTATTTCACACAATGCAAATCCTTCAGTATTTGGGACTGGTTATAAACCTCCCAAAATCCAATCTTGCTCCCACTCAGTCCCTAGAGTTCATAAGAGCTCATCTGGATACCAGACAGACAAGAGCTTTTCTTCCACAGCCCTGCTGTCTTCGCATAGTATAGCTAGCTTCCCAAGCAGTGCTAAAGCCTTTTCTCACTGCTCAAATGCTACAACAACTGGGCCACATGGCATCCACCATGCATGTGGTTCCTTATGCTTGCCTCCACATGTGAGCAGCCCAGTGGACTTTATCCACTCAGTGGACACAGGCCTTGGGTTGCTTTTTGGACAAAATATCAAACTCAGACCGTCTTATTTTGTCCCTCCAATGGTGGCAATCACCCAGAAATCTTCTGGTGGGGTCTTTTTCAGCAACCCCTATCCCAAGCCACCCTAACAGATGCATCACAGGTGGGATGGGGAGCCCACCTGCATGATCCCTGTACCCATGGTACCTGGACTCCAGAGGCCTGTCTTCACATCAGCCTCCTGGAGCTCAGAGCAATCTTCCTTGCTCTTTGAGTATTTCACGCCCAGCTCAGCTACAAGACTGTCCGTTTTGAACTAGGACTATGAGGTAGCCATGTTCTGTGAACAAGTAGGGCAGAACAGACTCTGTTGCTATGCAACAAAGCTTTGCAACTATGGGCCCTCGCCAGAGAGCATCAGTCATCTTGTAGTGTATCTTCCAGGCATTAAACTCTTGGGCAGACAAACTCAGTCGAGTTCTGCTTCCACACAAATGGTCTCCATGGTTGCCCAAATTTCAGATTTGGGGAACCCCGGACATAGACCTCTTTGCAAGTCTGAATGCCAAACTTCCCCGGTTCTGTTCCAGAATTACGGCTCGATTGTTGGGCAAGGGACGCCTTCCTCCACTGCGGTCAGGACTTCCTGTATGCCTTTCCACCCATTCCCCCTCATCCCCAAAACCCTGTTCAAGCTACAGAGAGATGGAGGTCATATGATCCACATAGCTCCATGTTGGCCACAGCAAACATGGTACCCTCTGCTCCTACATCTCTCTCAAGCTCCGCCTCTGGAGTTGGGATCCGCTCCAGATCTTCCAAGAGGATGAGATGCTCTGGCATCCCAATCCCCAGTCTCTGCATCTCAGGGCCTGGTTGCTGAAAGCCTAGAACTTCAGGGTCTTAGCCTTTCCCAACAGGTAAAGGATATCCTTCATGCTTCTAGGAAACCCTCCACAGACACTCATATGCCTGTAAGTGGGAAAAGGTTTACCATATTCAGTAAGAGTCCATCGTAGTGCTATTGCAGCTTCTCACAAGCTTCTAAGTGGACAACCTATTTCCTCTCATCCCCTCATAGCGAGATTTATGAGGCCTTTTAATAAAGCCTCCCATTAGGCCACCACCAGTGGCATGGGACTTAAATCTGGTGCTCGGGCAGCTCATGAAACCGCCCTTTGAACCATTAGCCACTACATCTTTGACATTCCATTACTAGAAAGTCATCTTCCTCATTGCAATCACATCAGCACATCACATCAGTGAATTGCAAGTGTTAGTGGCTGATCCTCCTTATACAAGGTTCCACCATGATAAGGGAGTTCTTAGGACTCATCCACACTATGCCAAAGGTGGTTTCGCCTTTCCATTTAAACCAAGCAGTTTACCTTCCTGTATCCTTTCCAAGGCCTCATGTCTCCAGTGCAGAAAGGAACCTTCATACTTTGGACTGTAAAAGGGCTTTGGCCTTTTACTTGCAAAGGGCAGAGCAACATAGAAAATCTTCTCAACTCTTTGTTGCTTTTGATCCTAGTCACTTGGGATGTCCATTTTCCAAAAGAACACTGTCCAACTGGATCGCACAGTGCATATCCTTTATCTATGAGAGTAAGAACCTTCCTCTTGAAGGCCATGTCAGCCAGCGCTCACAATGTGAGAGCCATGGCAGCCTCAATGGCTCATCTTCAGTCTATCGATGACATCTGTCAAACAGCTACTTGGGCTTCAGTACATACCTTCACAGCCCACTACTGCTTAGACAAGGACTCCCGCTGGGATGCCTTGTTTGGCCAAGCTGTTCTTCAGCACCTTTTTCAGACTTAATCAACTCCTACCTACCATCCCTGGTAGGATGCCAGAGATCCATGGGGGGCAGTGGGGCCCTTTCACAGGGGCTGACAACTTCCTGGGGCCATCTCCTTGGCATCTGTAGCTAGGGAGTCCCCATATGTGAAGACTACATTCCTGCTTGTTCCTGGAGATAGCATAGTTACTCACCTGTAATAGGTGATCTCCGGGAACAGCAGGAATTTAGTCTTCACAACCCGCACACTTCCCCTAGGAGTTGTGGCTCTTGCTCTAAACTCAACTGGAGAGGGACAGTTGGGAAGGCAACATGCAGGTGCTGTGGGATACTCCCAAAAGCTTTCCTATTGGACACTGGTTCCCGCACATGCTCCGTCGGTACCGATGATACCCATATGTGAAGACTAAATTCCTGCTGTTCCCAGAGATCACCTGTTACAGGTGAGTAACTATGCTTTATCCACAGAGGAGGAAAAGGGGGAGGGGGTAGCTTTAGGGGAAGCTAAGGTTTTTTTTTTTTAAGCCATGTTCAATTTCAAATGGTGATGAGAGGCAGGCAGAGAAGGCCTGGATTCCCAGAGATTTCAGGTGTAGAGGTAGAAACTAAAAACCATGAGATGAGTGCACCAATGGTGTGGTGAGAAGTCCCAAAATGGTGTAAGCCAAGGGTCCAACTGAGCAGGATAGTAGAGGATCCACCAGAACATACACTAAAAGTGCAGTTTGAACGATGAGATACTTTGCTTTATATGTCTGTCCACTCTCCCTGCAGCTAAAATGTACAACTGATGGCTCTGAGTTAGTCTGGCTATCGGAATGTATTCTGCTTTGACTGCTATTTGCTGTCCTTCAGAAGCTGCTGATTTGGGTGACTACATAGTGTTGCTTATGCTAGAGCTGGCCTTGCACAGCCTTAAAGCTATCCATGAGAATATGAAATCCTCATACACTTTTTACATTCTCATCTTTCAGGTATTTTCAATTCTAGCTTGGCTGGATGTGGAACTTCATGTTCCATCTCCAATGTACAGGTTTCATTTAATGGTAGGAGCTCCATGCTGTTTCTGCTGAAGCAGCTATCTCTCTGCACTTTGTTCTCTGTTGCACAAAATGGATTCATGCAGTAAAATCCAGCTTCATTATAACTTACATATAACAGTCAGCCAGCCAAAAGCAGTAAAAGTACTCCGGGGGGGTGGGGGCAGGGGCAGGGCTGGCTTACAAATAAGGTATATAAAGGTGAGTTTTTAGTTTAAGAAACTGATTAAAGCACTTGTAAGTTTGATCATAGTGTGTTTACTAGAACATCCACAGCAGTGCAGTATCACTTTGATGGAAGAGCATTGAGTCACAATACTAAGAGAATGAGGGAACATTATCACCAACAATTCCCATGCCAATTGATAAGCTGGATGCAAGGAAACTAGACATAGTGGTAAAGGAGAACCACCAGAACAGAATTGATCATGGGGGTGTTAATCCTAAATGATTCTGCACATCAAGTGGAGGGAAAAGACCTAGAGTACCAGGAAATACAGTTGGAAAAACTGTGGTAGAAAGATACTGAAATTTTCCCATTGTGTTGGGTTCCACAAGCTTGGTGATGTGGAGGGTTTTCCAAGCACACCTTGATAAACTGCCTGTTCATGTGATCTTATGAACTCCAGAAGAGTGCTGTTCAGCACAGTGCAAGTATTACAGTAAGCCTTAGTTGTAAACTTGAGAAGACAGATCATATTATCCTGTTATCTGTAAACCTAGATCAGTTATATATTGACAGGTATGTTTAATGTAAACCGCACTGATGATGAATAGTGCGGTATATAAAAACTGTTAAATAAAATAAATATATTCCAGATACCCTGGCTTAGGAGTGAGGTTCCATACTTTCATGGTATACACAACTTAATCTATTGGAAGACATTGCACCCCTATGAATGACTAAGCCTGTCAGATATCTTCTAAGGTGTAGAGCTGTGTATTCTTACCATGGCCAGCTGTGGGCTCTCATCCAAATATTTGGTGCTAAGTGTAAATCTTCAGCCCACCTGTCACTTAACCAAGGGGATGTGGTGTGTGAAAGCTCAAGAAGAGCAAGACTTATGCTAGTAAACCTACAGAACCTTTGGAAAATGATTTAGTGTTTGGTGTGAAGGGTGGTTTCGTAATCCAGTGCTCAAGCCATCATAATGAGAGTTCACGAGTGGTATCAAACATCACTCGTCTGTTATATAATAAAACCACACGCAATCAAGTAATGCAGTGTGCCCCTAGGTTCAGATCAGACTAACCTGAAAAACCCTATATTTTTTTTTTTTTTAGGTCCACTTTGCATTTCATGAGTGAAGCTTCCTGCCTTAGATAAATGATGCCCTATGATACTGCTGCAAAACATTAATCTTACATCTGACTCTGGGGGAAGTAGGGGGGGTGTTTTGCCTTCTGGATGTAGGTTAAACAAGGTATTTGCATTTTTGCAAAACTCAAGTCTGAACACCGTGCTTGCTGGGATCCCTAATGGTGATGTTCATCTAGGTGAAGAGGAGGAACAGGTATTGCTAAGGAGATACTAAAAAAAAGCAGAATGGGCTTATGATGTATTAGCAGCAAACGGCAAGAGTAGGCTGGTATTAAATGGAAAGAGGGGCGTCTGATATCTAGAGTTCCCCCCCCCCCCTTCCCTGTGCAGGAACGGGCACGTTCCTCAGCTGCAGTTCATGTAAGATGTCAGGGTGGCCAGCCAGCACTGTGAGGAGGCGGCATGCTATAGGCAGCAGCACTCCCAGGATGAGTGTACCAAACTGAACTAGAATGTTTAGAAGTGGGTTAGTAGGATACTAATCCTGCCCATACCAGCTACTCTCTCTCCCTAGAATGTTTTAATGCTGACTGGTTCACAAGTTTTTCCTCTGGTTTTGTTTTTGTTTCCATTAGATTTATACCTTCCAAATTTATCTGGCAGCAATATGCTAACCTGGTACTAGAGGTCATCTACGGCCATGACTATTTCCTGTTCTCCCATTTCCTTCCTGCCTCAGAACAGAGAATGGATGTGGGGGATTGCTGAGGCCTTGAAGGTGGTGGAGTGCAGAATTGCCATTATTTTGACAGTGACCTCTTGGTGTGATCGGAGGTAGCTACTGTCAGACTTGAACTGCCCTTGAAGAAAGGGGCTGCTGACTTAGGCCACAGGCAGACATTGTGGCATTAACAGTTTATGGTTTTAGCCTGAAAGTCCAGAAGTACAAAAACTGGAATAGTTTGGTTAGTCCTTTGAGGAAAGTTAGCTTCATCCCAGCTGTTTGTTGCTATTTTTTGCTTTCCAGGAAAGTATTGTGCCCTGGAGAGACCTTCACAACTCAAGGTTGCATCACTCATTGGCCTGCATACCTGACTTCATGGTTTGGGGGGAGGAGGGGACACAAATTCATTTGATTCAGTGAGGAACACAATAGGCACCATTCTCTTGTGGGTAGGTGCTGCTGCTGCTTTAAGGACCTGTCCCTAAAATGTAAGGCTCCTCCTTGAATAACTAAACTGGTGAAAGGAGCCAGCGGGTGGGTTTAATGTGCTGTCAGTATTCTGCTGGAAGGATAGGGGAGGGTGCAGGCGGCACAGTCATCTCTGTGTGGAGTTTGGCTGACCCTTCATCTTCCTTTCCCCAGAGCTAAAGCAACTACTATCAGGTAGGAAACAGAAGTGTACATCCCGCCTTACAGAGGTATTTTCCCTGAAGCACAGGAGTGTTTGGCAGCTGCTGTTGATTTGCTATGTGTTGGAAGTCTGTTTGGCCATGTGAAGCTCCATGCCTCCTGCCTGCCTGGCCCAGACAGTATTCTGTTCCCACTTGCCTGACTAGCTCAGCTGCAGTCTGTGATACTAGATAGATACAATTCATGAGTTGGGCATGTGTTTAAAGGTGACAACATATATATTCACTGTGTACTTCAGTTCAGTTTAGTTCATTTATAGCTAGCAGGCATTGGCTGTCCTAGTTTAGAAGGAATGAAGCTTTCAAAGCTTTATCCCTTCCTTCCCTCCCATCCATCCCCCTACTATATATTGTAAGCTTTTTGTAACATGGGTTCTAAGTTACACCATCCCTGATTTTTTACCCCCTCCCCATGTCAAATGCTGTTTCTAATTTAGCTGCCTGTACACATTTTCAGTTTTTCCTTGTAAAGGTGTTTGGGTTTTTTCTTTGTTTTGTTCCCTGTAAACTGTTTTGCCTCGTATATTAAAACTAGTTAAAGGACCTCAGCTGGGTGGCTATACACTTGAAGGATTGAAAGTGAAGCTACTTGTTCAACACTGCAGACCTTGGGCACTGGCTTCTGTGGTTTTCAATTTTACTGCTCTTACCACTAAGCTACCTTCTGCTCAGGAATGTTGTATGGTCATGTCTTCATGCACTAACTGCAAAACTGCCTTCTCAATTTCCCACTCTGACACCTTCCTAACAACCACCTGTGTCCTAAAGACAGTTTCATGTGGGGGAATGTAGCAGGGGGATTGATGGCTAAATGGTTGCATGTCTACTTCTATCTGGCTCCTACATTAATGGGAAGGATGGTTTTTAACAGCAATACTGAGATCTCTCATTTGCTCCTCTTGTCCCCTCAGATCTGCTCCCTGCTGTTTGTCATCCTCTACCTCCTGTCATACTTCCTCATTACCCTGTTTAAGAAGCACACAGACTTCACGACAACAGGTAATAGGTCACACACCATCTTTCTCTTAAAGCAACATGTAGATCTATGCCTGGTTAGCCAGACTTAAGTAAAGGGAACCAATAGATCCAGTCAACTGGTATGCTGCATTTTTGTTGATTGGGATAGAGCAGCTATCATGCAGATGTGACGGTGGTCACTTGTCCTCTAAAGGTTTAGGCCACAAGCTGCTACCACTTTTGTTTACCCTCCCCCAGGCTAACACAACTATCTCTCTGGATGTAAACTGCTTTGATCATAGGATAAAGCAGTATAGAAAGGCTGTTAAATACTGCCCTATGCAGGGAGGGCCTTGGACTCTGCACTAGGAGACAAGGGCACATCAGCCTTGGTACAGTGATGTGCAGATCTTGTTGTCAGATCCTTGGAAGAGAATTTCAAAACTGAGCCAGGGGAGGTATTGGTATCTGAAATTGGGACAAATGGTTTCTCAGGAGAAGCCAAGCTAATGATGCAAGGCTGCAAATGTTACTTGAGGATTGATGTAATGCAGCAGTGGTAGTCTCTTGCTGCAGGGAGCTTTTTTTCCATGACTCTGCTCTTTAGAGACTGGGTATTTAGTTTCAAAGGTGGAGAAGGTTACAAGGAAGCTGCTGTTCCACATGGCTTGAATTAGGCTCTTGTCACAGGCAGGCAGCTCCTAGTCTGACTACTTTCCTACCATCTTCCAGAGCTGGTTAAGGAAAGCTCCCAGTGAAATTCTTTACTTTAAGTGACACACTGCTCTTTACAGCAGCTCTTCCCTTGTTGCGTTTACTCTGCCAATGTCTTTGCATGGGGATGCTTGTTCACTGCTGTTCTCTCTCCTTTCTATTTGCAGTGGATGATGAAGATGCAGTGGTTAACAGAATTGTGTAAGTTTGACTTTCCCCTGCTGTTCTACACCCTACCCTTTCCCCTCCAGTTTCTTCATACACATTGCAAATACATTGATGGGACAGCAGCAGTAAGCAGTGATTCACCATGGCTTAGACAAAAGAAATAGGGCTCCCAAACCTCTCCCCCAAGGTCTGGAAAGATTGGGGAAACTCATTGTGTACTGATCCCTGAGCCTCTTCCTCCACTTTCTATGAAAAAAGATGAAGGGAGGGGGGTAATTGCATTGACGTCAGACAAGATGGAGACAGTAGCCAGTAATGACCCCCTCAAGCTGAACAGGTATGTGGCATGGTGGGGGCTCTGCTCTTCTGTGGCCCACCCCTTCCTGTTTATGAAATCTGCAGTAAATGTCCATTGCTCCGTGTGCTTATTGTTCTTGTGTATTTGTCATACTAACTATGGTGCCCATCTTCCTCTGTCCATCTGAAGTTATCACTCGTAACCTTTTCCTGCTTTTAATAGCCCAAGGAACCAGCTCGGGCTGAAAGTAAAGAAGGCAGTGGACCCCCCCCCCCCCCCCCCCCCCCATATTGTATTTCTAGAGTCCCAGGCCAAATTTTGAATTGATAACTTTCATGAAGTATGGAGGCAAAACAGAGGGGCAGTTTGTTCCCTCCCCCATCAGGAAGCAAGAGGCACTGTATCTCTAAGTCTCTTCCAAGCTCTTTGGCCCCAGAAGTGAAAGCATCTCCCTGCATGTCCTGTCACCTGTCTGACTACTCTCGAAAGTCAAACCAATTCTGGACACCCAGTACCTTCAGTATGAGATGTAATGTAACATAGGCAACAGTGGCTTGTGTTTTGGTTTGGTTGGTTTTCCATATGCATTGGTTGTGGCCTTCTAGAACTGAGCCCTCTTAATGCTACTTCACACTTTGTCATTGTATTGACCTACTTTCAAGATAAGGCTTATGAGGCTGTCTCCCTCCCTTCCCCCATTATTTCATTTTCAGGACACTTGAGCCCCTGTCCACACCCCCCCCCCCCCCCAACACATCCTTGACACAAGTGGGGTGGCCATGCCTCAGTAGTTCATGGCCTCCCCTGCCAACATTTTTACATTTGGTGCCCCATCTGATGGAGCAGGAACAGTTGGGCAGTATGAGCACCAAGATCTGCCTGGCTTATGCTGCAAGACTGTCCCTGAGCTGGGCTGAATAAAATGGGCATATTAAGTGTGGCTGACTGGTTGCTTTCAACTTTGGATGATCTGAGCCAGTGCAGCATTGGTTAGAACCTTAAGCTTTATGGGACAGAGTTTAAGTTCCCTTTCTGTTGAAATGGCGACATGGCCAGTAACACTTCTAGAAACTGCTATAAACAGAGGCAGACAACTCTGCTTTGAGCCATTTCCAGGTGCAATCTTTGGTCTCCTTCTACACTAGTCATCCCCCTCCTCTTACCCCTGCTCAGGATCAAACAGGACAAATCTGTTACAGAATGGTCTAACTTTGCATGTTAATCTTGGTACAGATCAAACTTAGCTAGTTTAAATGTTTGGTTTATAGGCTGATTATAACTTAAATTTGGAGGTAACATCAGAGAGCAAACGGTGAGTAATTTAAGATTTCCATGGCATTCCTCCAGTCCAGTCCAGATAACTGTAGGTAGCCCTATCCCCACAAGCAGCTTGGAGACTGAGCATGTCATGAACTTCATGACATCACTCCAGTTAGGCAGCTGGCACCAACCTCCAGTAACTGTCTCCAAGCAGTTGGAGAGGTTTGATTCCCACAGTGGGACTTGCTGTAGGGACCTTTTTGAATAACTTTCTGCAACCAAGAAAAAACAGTAAGCCACCAGGGAAGAAAGGCTTAGACAAGTCTGTGTGCTGGATGATAAAGCTGGTTTAAAACAGAGCACTCATTTCAGCTGGAGGCAGAGGAAGTCCTGGTCAGGTCAAGCCCCATACAGTGGAGGAAAGCATGTCCTCAAGAGTGCACAGACCATGGCATCTCCAGAGCTAGGTGTGTGGGGTAAGGAGTGCTAGTTGGCTGCAGAGCTGTTCAGTTCACAGTGCCATCTAACACTGAAGCCATTGTGTGAGGGCTAAGTGACAGACTGGCAGCTCTGCTCTCAATAGCCAGCAGTTGTCACAGTAGGATTTTTTTGAGCCCTTCCTCTGCTTCAGTGTGCCAGATAGCGTGGCCCATGGATGGTGAGGGTTTGCTAACTGCAAGGTGATTCAGGGCCTTGCCAGTAAGCATGGGAATAGGTGTCATTTTGGGCATTCTCATTCTTGGTTTGGGCTGACAGGGGGAGCTGCTCTAGGCACATTGCAGATGCTGGGGATCTTCACTTGCATTTTTTTTGTTCTAGTTTTATGCCCTAACTGCTCCAGTATGCCCTCCAAACCCACATGCCTGGCCTATGGGTCATGCAAGGGGCCAGTCTCCACTGCTAGATTCTGCTGCAGCTGTGAGTGTCAAGTTCCCTTGAAGCAGAGCTTCTTGAAGATAGACATGAACAAGCCCAGGGAGATGTAGGAGGTGGCATGGACCCTAGTCGGTGGGGTGGGGGATGGTGGGCCTGTACCAGCACCAGTGCCTCTTACAACTGCTTTGGCTAAGGGAGAAGGAGGCGAGGGAGCCCCTTTCCTGGCTAAATCCCTCAAGAGTAAAGGGGGAAAAAAACAGCAAAGGTCTCTGGGTCCAAGGGCAGTTCAGAGGACATCCTGGCACAGTTTTTTACGAGTTTTTTCTGATGCATAAAGCCTTCTGTATGCGGCAGTGCTCAGGGGATGTGCTGGAAAATAACCCAGAAGCAGGGGCTTCCAGGGATGTCTCCCAAAGAGACCACAGAAGGGGAACCAGGGCCTAGCAGGAGAAGAATGGAGTGTGACCTCCAGAAGATGGTGGTTCCCTTCAGAAGACCTGGAAACCACAGAATATGCTGACACTGAGCAGGAGTCAGTCAGATCTGGCAGAAGACAAACTCCCACGGAGGAGGAAGCTTACATTTTATCAGGGTATTCCACAGAGGAATTGGCAGCCTTGATTGCTCATTCCTCAGACACTTAATGTGAAGTTGTAGATGCCCTTAGCCCCTGGAGACACCCTATTTTTTTCCATACCATAAGAACGATTAAGGGTTTTTCCTATGCACAGGTTGGAAAATGATTCAAGATGAATGGGTGTCCTGGAGGTCACCCTGAGGAGAACATGGTGGTTGCAGTTGTACCTGCTTCCACTGACACACATGGAGGGCACCCAAGGTGTATGGTGGCTTCTCCAGTCAAGAGACTACCATTCCAGTCAAAGGCAGCTCGGCTCTCAAGGATGTACATAAGAGATGCCATAGTAGATCAGACAAGGTCCATCAAGCCAGTATTCTGTTTCCAAAAATGGCCAATCCAGGTCACAAGTACCTGGCAGGTACCCAAAGTCCACTGCTTCCACAATGCTCGTCCTAGAGTAAGTAGTGGGTTTCCCAGGTCCTCTTTAATGGTTTTATGGACCTTTCCTCCAGGAACTTGTCAAACCCCCCCCCCCAGCTTTCAAAGAAAGCCTTTGGGAGTTGCTACCATACATGCTTGGTCCCCTTACTGCCCAAGGGTGCCATCTTGCTCAGTCTCCTTTTTTCCACAGAGCCCATCGGATGTTATCCCTCATGTCCTGGAAAAAGTTGATTTTTCTGTGCCTTTTTGGCCTCGGGCCGGACCACGACCTTGTGGTCTGTCCTCTATGTAAGATGTCTTCCAAGGCCTTGCGGAGCCACCAGCAGCAGCACAAAAGTTTTCCCCGAATCCCCCATGCCTTCAAGAGCCAGTACCTCATCTGAGGCCTCAACATCTCAGGGGGAACACTGCAATCCCGAGCATTGTCGGCTCCTTAGAAAGGGGGTCTCCAAGGGAGCACAAGAGGAAGAAGAAATCCTTGAAGGCAGTATCTCTGGACAGCTCCAAGCAACTGGGCTCCTCATGAGACCAGTCATGGAGCCCCAAGTGCCAGCCGGGATCGTCAGAAAAGGAGCAGCCAGCTAAAGTTCCTTGCCAAGGACCAGACCAGCTAAGGCAAGTACCGACTGGTCTGGTCAGACTCCCCTCTGGGGGAACCAGCGTCAGGGCTGACCATGTCTGTGCTCTAGCCGGTGGCTGCGGAGCCTCCAGAACTCATGTCCAGGATAGCAGCTTTGGAGCGCAGTTTTACTGCCTTCATTGAACAGCAGCAGGTGCTGATGTCAGCTCCTCCGCCCTGACCACAGGGTCCTCAACATCAAAGTCGACCCCAGAGGCCAAGCCAATCCAAGACCACCTGGGCTTGAGTCCATCCTTGGGCTGAGGTCACATTCTGCCTCCCATTCAGGCCTGAGGTCATCCCTGCCAGCATCAGGGCAGATGGTGCCAGGGCCATCTGCCTGAGGAGCCCCTCGAGTCCTCCCTGGAGGCCTCAGCCTGGGAGATGGACAAGTAGTCCCCAGATACCCAGAGGTATAGGGACATCCCCTCAGATTCACCCGTGTCTGAACCTCAGAGAAGGTCCCCACTGGAGGATATGGGTTTCCTGGACTTCATGCAGGATATGTCCAAGGCGTTGGCTTTCCCCATGGAGTCTGAGGCAGAGCCTCGAGCCAAGCAGTTCGAGATCCTCCAATATGAGGCTCCTCCTCAGGAGACCCTCATGGTACCCGTTCCTCCAATCCTGGAACAACTCATGCTCTGCATGTGGGAGACACCAGCATCAGCACCAGTAATCAGCAAATGGCTCAGCAAATGGCTCAACTCAATGTATCAAGTCTGCTGGAGCCCTGGATTCCAGAAATTGCAGCTGCCACACAATTCCATGGTTGTGGAATCTGCCGTGTCAGCTCAAGAGTCAGAAGATGCATTACTTGGTGCCCCCCAGCAGGGAGGCCCACAACTTGGATGCCCTCTGCAGAAAGTGTTTCCAGGGCACAATGCTGAATTGTCAAATCCAGGTGTACCAGTTGTACATGGGCATGTACCTGAGGGACCTGGTGAAGGAACTCGCTGGGTTCTCGGCTGGTCTCTCCAAGGAACCTTTGCAGTGCTTCAAGGGCCTGTTCAAAGCTGTCTGAATTCTCCAGGTTTGTCTTGGGCAGCCTATCTCTGTTCGAGTCAACAGCCCGAGTAGCTGTGGCAGGCATCAGTGCACACTGCCAGGCTTGGCTGCAGTTGTCCAACTTTGAGCAATGAGTTCAGGACAAGTTGGTTGATGTCCCATGCCAAGGGGAGAATTTCTTTGGCAAACCCATGACCATCAAGGCTGCCGAGCTGGAGACTGAGTTCATGATGAGGACACAGCTCTCTAAGAAGACCTTTGCCCCTCCTTGTAAGAAGGGCGCACCCAGGGTTTTCAGTGCCTGGCTGTGGTTGCCACCTTCCTCAGGTTTCAAGGGATCTAAACCTTCCCCTATCTCGACAACTGGCTCATCAGGGGCACTTCAGCCGCAGAAGTGCAGCAGGCCACAGCTTGCACAATCCAGGTCCTGCAGCACTTGGGGTTTGCAATCAACTACCCCAAATCCAGTCTATCCATCTCAAGAGCTAGACTTAATTGGGGCAAGGCTCAATACCCTGCAGTCAAAGGCCTTCCTACCTGCAGACAGGGCAGGCAGGCATATAGCCCTTGCAGGGAAGGTGCACCACAGCTCCTCTGTGCCAGTAAGGCAACTGCTGAGCCTCCTCAGGCACATGGCCTCCACAGTCCATGTCACTCCAGATGCCCACCTGCACAGTGGTGCCTCAGACCAGTGGTCCCAAGCCACTAGACATCTCCAGGACAGGATCAAGTTGACCAGGTGCCTGGTACAGTCCTTGGCCTGGTGGCTCTCACCCCAGCACTTGAAGGCAGGTATGCCTTTTCAGGCCCTTCCACACTCAAGGGTCCTCACCACAGATGCCTCCTTGCTAGGCTGGGGGGGCCCATTGCCAGGGGTTCTGCACAGTGTGGTCTCCAGAGGAGAGTGCCCATCAGATAAACTTGTTGGAGCGCTGTGCCATCCGTCTCACCCTGAAGGTTTTCAGGTAGTATCTGCACCACAGGCCAGTCCTGGTTCAGACAACCAAGTGGCTGTTCTATGTGAACAAACGGGGTGGGGGGGGGGGGTGGTAGGTATGGGATCATGCACCCTCTGTCAGGAGGCCTTGGACCTATGCTCTTTTGCAACCCAGCAGTATACCTGCCGGGCCAGGACAACTAGCTGGCCGACAGACTCAGCAGTATCCTCCAGCCACATGAGTGGCAGCTGGACCAGGCAGTGGCCAACAGGCTTTTCCAGACCTGGGGGGGGACCAGTGATAGACTTGGCTTGTGAGTCCGGACAATCACCAGCTTCCCCTCTTCTGCTCAAGGCAGCCGCATCTGGCCAGGGTGGCAGCTGATGCCTTCCTAGTCTCATGGTTGGTGAGTCTTCTGTGTGCTTTTCCCCCGACACCTCTGGTCGCCCAGACTCTGTTCAAAATCCTTCGGGACTGAGCTTTTGTCATCCTCATAGCCCCATGGTGGCCCCAGCAGCCATGGTTTCTGCTTCACCTGCAGCATCAGTGGAGACCCCCATTCCCCTGGGTTCATCTCCCTGTCTCCTCACCCAGGAGTGGGGGGGGGCTCTTGCATCCCAACCTCGGCTCCCTTTTGCTGATGGCATGGCTGCTGAGTGGCTTTTGTCCCACTCCTCCTTCCGGAGGATGTTGAGGTCTTGCTGGCTTTACGTAGACCATCTACCAGATGAACATACACCTTTTTAAGTGGCACAGATTTAGCTTTCTGGTGTGCTGAGAAAAAGGTGGACCCTTTTTCTTGCCCAGTGGTGGTGATGGGACTTAAGTCCAACTTCATCAGGGTGCACCTTAGTGCCCTAGCGGCAGACCACTCCTGTGGACAAGAAGCCTCTCTACTCACCAAATGGTATCCTGGTTTCTTAAGGGCCTGCTCCTGTTAGAACCCCCGGTCTGTCCTCCACCAACTGAATGGGACCTTAATGTTTTGGAGCAGCTTACCTGGCCGCCCTTTGAGCTGATGGCCACATGCCACCTCCGGTATCTCTCCTGGAAAGTGGCATTCCTGGTTGCACTCACTTCTGCCTGAAGAGTGAGTGAGCTCCAGGCTCTCGTGATGGAGAGGCTTTGTACCAGATTCCACAAGAATAGGGTGGTGCTTCGCACACCCCAAGTTCCTCCTGAAGGTGGTGGTCTCGTTTCACCTCAACCAGGTGGTTCTTCCTACCTCCTTTCCCAGGCTGCATGCCAGTTGGGCAGAAGCGGTCCTTCATACCCTGGACTGTAAGAGGGCCCTGCCCTTCTACATCCAGCATACACAAACTCACTGGAAAGCCTCTCAGCTTTTAATTTTACAACCCCAGTAAACTGGGGAAGGCAGTGACAAAGTGTACATTGTCCACTTGGGTGGTGGACTGTATTGCCCAGACTTAGGAGGTAGCAGGGCTTCTGCTGAAGGGCCCTGTTACAGCTCATAGGGTCAGGGCCATGGCGGCATCAGTGGCTCACCTGCACTCTGTTCCTTTTTGGCAGACATCTGCCGGGCCACCACCTGGTCCTTGGGTCAGACCTTCGTGGCCTATTACTGCCTTGTTAGGGAGTCCCGACAGGACAGTGCCTTCAGCCAGGCTGTGCTCCATAATCTGAGGTCTAGGCAACTCCTGCCCTCCGACCCCTCTGTGTTCAGGCTACCTGAGTGTTACTTCCCTGGTTAGGGTTTCATTGCTGCTTGCGGCTCTCGCTGAGGGAGCCTTTTTGTTCTTGGCTATAGGTTCAAGGTAGCCTGTAGCTGGGAGTCCCATATGTGAGGACTGACTTCCTGCTTGTTCCCGGAGAAAGCATAGTTACTCACCTGTAATAGGTGTTATCCGGGGACAGCAGGAATCAGTCCTCACAACCCTCCCCTTGGAGTTGCAGTACAACGTGTGTTTCTTTTGTTTTTGCTGTCTTTTCGCTATGTCATTTGACTAAGCAAGATGGCACCCTTGGGTGGGTAGGGGACCATGCATGCATGGTCACAACTCCCAAAGGCTTTCTTTGAAAGCTGGGGATTTGCTCCACACAGGCTCCCTTGACATCACCCATATGTGAGGACTGATTCCTGCTGTCCCCGGAGAATACCTGTTACAGGTGAGTAACTATGCTTTCTGAGCAGGGCAGAGCCATCTGCATGGCATTATCTTCAACTCTTGGGTACCATGCCAACAGCAATCGATCTGGTTCCCTGGGCATGTGCTAACATGAGGCTGTTGCAGAGAGCTCTGTTGCTGCAATGGTCTCATCAGTGTCATCCACTAACACACAGGTTGGCCTGTCTGGGAGGTTTGGAAAGCTCTCAGGTGGTGGCTGAGCAAGAAGAACCTGATGGCAGGAGTCCCATTAGTCACTATGCTGGCTTCCCCTGACAATGCAAGTCTTACAGGATGGGGAGCCCATTGCAAGGGGTGAGTGGCACAAGGTTGGTGGACCACAGAAGAGCGGACTTGGTCCATCAATCAACTGGAGATGAAAGCCGTTCGCTTCACCCTACAGGAGTTTCTCCCAAGGGTTCACACTCGGGCAGTTTGGGTTTTCTGACAATGCTACCATGGTAGTGTATATCAATCATCAAGGCAGCACGGGCAGTGCCAGGCTGGAGAACGAGGCGGAGCTCTTGATGGCTTTGGCAGAGGTCCACCTGCAAGCAATTTCAGCAGCACATGTGGCCGGCACAGAACATTGAGGCTAATTACCTCAGTTGGGTGCACTTGGATCCAGGGGAATGGCAACTGAACCAAGAGGTTTTCAAGCAGATTGTATGCCAGTGGGGGGGAGCTGGTCATGGGTCTGATGGCAATGTTCGTGTCAGCCAAGGCCAGTTTTTAGTCGTCGAAGGAAAAATGTCTGAGGGACTAGACACACTGGTGCAGAGATGGCCAAGCCAGGGGCTCCTGTCTTCCCTCCATGGACGCTTATAGGTTGTGTGGCTCAGCATGTGGAGGCACACCAAGGGATGGTTGTGTTGATTGCCCTGGATTGGCCACAGCGGCTGTGGTATGCTGATCTGGTGTGGCTGAGAGCAACTGAGCTGTGGAGACTCCCCAACAGACCAGACATCTTGGTACAGGGTCCAATCCTGATGCCGCAGGTGGATCGGTTCTTTCTTACAGCATGGCTCTTGTGAGGGCAAGGTTAAGGAAGAGGGGTTATTCCACCCTCCTTAGGACCTGGAAGGGATCTACCTCCCTGGCATACATTCAAGTGTGGAACATTTGAGTGCTGGTGTGCTCAGAGCGGTTGCAGACCACTGTCTGCTACAATTTCAGAGATGCTGGACGTTTTGCAGGCATGTCTTGATAAAGGTTTGGTTTGGGGCTCACTAAGAGTGCAAGTGGCTGTGGCATGTTATTACGGAAAGATCCAAGGGGCCTCCTTAGGAATGCAGCCGGAGGTCATTCGTTTCCTGAGGGCTGTTAGGCATATCCGTCCACCAAGGAGGGCCTTGGTTCCCGCTTGGGACCTTAACCTAGTACTTTTGGTGCTGTCACAGGAGTCTCTTAAGCTGCTAGCGTCATGTACCCTAAAGGATCTGACATTGAAGACTGTTTGGTGATTTCTTCGGCCAGGAGAATCTCTGAGCTTCAGGCATTGTTGTGGTGAGAAACTTTTTTTTTTTTTTCCTCACTTTTTCAAAGGAGAAGGTGGTTTTGCAAACAGTGCCCTCTTTCTTGCCGAAGGTGGTATCTCAGTTTCATTTGAATCAGCCAGTAGTTCTGCCAGTGTTAACTGGTCTGGCGGAAGATTTACAGGATCCACAGCTGTATCTACTCGACCTCAGGTGGACTCTGAGAAGATATCTGAAGAGAGCAGCTCTGTTTCAGAAATCTGATCAATTGTTTGTTCTGTTTGGTGGTCCACGTAAGGGGGAGGCTGCAGCTAAGTCCTCCATCTCAAGATGGGTTAAGGAAGCGATTGCAGGCGCATATATGTTGTGGGGCAAATGGGTCCTACAGGGCTTGAGAGCTCACTCCACCACAGCGCAGGATGCCTCTTGGGCAGAATGGAGTTGGGTTTCACCAGTAGACATCTGTCGTGCAACCATCTGGTGGTTGCATACCTTTGTGAAGCACTAACGGTTGGATGTGCAAGCAAGGGACGATACGAAGTTCGGTTCAGCAGTTATCTAGGCCGGGCTTGCAGGTCCCTCCTGTGTTTAGGTGGCTGTTACATCCCTGAGGTGTGAGATTGGACTGGAGGGACATTAAGGAAAATGAAATTAGACCTTACCTGCTAATTAGCTTTCCTTGAACTCCAGTCCAGTCCCAGAACCCTCCCTTCTGTAATTCTGAGTGCTTAGGTAATCCTGTGCCTGAAGAATTTCAACTTCAGTGAGTTGGCCGGGGGAAAATGGTGCTGTTACATAAGAGGGTGTGCAGCTTCCTAGGGTTGTTTTCTAGGTAGGTTGCCTTCCCTATCTCCAGGGAGGGGTGGAGAAAGCATTGTATTAATGGGTAGTCTATCTTGGGTGGTCAGATCCCATGTTAGGGGTGGGCCAGGAAGGGGTTTCCCTGGGCGTATTCCTGATAAGATTTGTGTAGGTTTTTTTTTTTTTAAGATACTGACTTATTTGCTCCTGCGAGTCTGCTTTGTCAATAGATTTGCTGGGAGTGGTGCCAGCTGCTTAAGTATCCTGATGTCGTCAAAGTTGTGACATGCTCAGCCTCCAAGCTGCTGGAAGAGGTGCACTACCCTGAGGTGTGGGACTGGACTGGAGTTCCTCAAGGAAAGCTAATTAGCAGGTAAGGTCTAATTTCACCCTCTACTCCCA
Source organism: Ichthyophis bannanicus (assembly GCA_033557465.1). NCBI lineage: Eukaryota > Metazoa > Chordata > Amphibia > Gymnophiona > Ichthyophiidae > Ichthyophis > Ichthyophis bannanicus. The sequence goes on along the minus strand of CM066033.1, from coordinate 650,981,726 downwards.
CCATCAGAAGCTCACTTAACTCGCTCATCACTTTTTTTTTTTTTTTTTTTTCTTGGCCCTGTACTCTGAAGCTCCCTGCAGTCTACACCCTGCTTTGAAGCATCTTAGCAAAAATTCAAAGCATACTTGGAACAGATGAGTTTATCAGGCCTTTTACATGCCACATACTAGTCCACATTAACCTCTTGACTATCTCGGCTATCTCATTGTTGCTGTTTGGTTACTGTCTTGACTAACTTTCCTCTGTCCTATTGATATGGCATTCCTTTTCACTTTCTAATCTTGCAGCATTGTTACTACTGTAAACAGCCCTAATGCTACAGCCTGGGTGGTGTATCAAATGTGCAAATAAAGATAGTGGAGCATATTAGGAAACATGAGGAGCAGTTAAGTAATCACACTAAACATGATAGCATGCCTGATCACTTTATTTTATTTTGTTTAATACCGTGCTCTTTAGAATCAGTGCAGTTTACATGTATATTAACAGGTACTTTTTATTCCCTTGTCCCCGAAGGGCTCACAATCTAAGTGTACCTGAGGCAATGGAGGGTTAAGTGGCTTGCCCAAGGCCACAAGGAGTGGCCATGGGACTAGAGACCCCAGTCCATCCGGTCTGAAGTTGCTTGTCCCCATGCAGGAATTGAACCCCTGGCCTTCTGGCCTGAGGTAACCCGTCCCAACCACTGAGCCACTCTTCCCACTTGCTACTTAGTGAGGTCCAGGACTCTATCACTTACAAAGCTAGATGAGAAGCTGAAGATTTAAGACCTTATGCAGTTCTTGCAAAAATCCTATAGCTTGTTTACAGTGGTCTTCACTCACATCTTTCTGAGATCACTTGGGGGGAGGGAAGAGTGCCACATGATGTAGTAAACTGCACTCTGCTTTAGTGTAGTAACTTGCTTAACTTTCACATGCTAGACTTACTCGTCCCTGATGTGGGTAAAATCTCAAGCAAACCCACTGTACTAAAACAGTGTAGCAAGCATGCAAATGGACAAATATGAAATCTTCAGCTGTGTTAAAGACCCAAACTTAAATGTGGTGGCTTCCCTCCTTCCCTTGACATTGAAGCTTTATTCTAGCTCAGGCAGGAGCCAATGGGTCATATGAAGTGACAGGTCATGTCAGATAACCCAAGATACCTGGGGCCCCAAATACACCTGAGACAATGTGTTTTTCTCCACGAACAAGCAGGAAGTCAGCCCTCACATATGGGTGACATTGACACAGACTGAGCCCATGCAGAAGCATCTCTCCAGCTTTCCAAGCACCTTTTGGGAGATGTACCACACATGTGGTCCCCTTTCCACCTGAGGGTGTCATCTTGCCTCAGTCTTTTTTTTTTTTTTTTTTTCCCTGCCCTCAGGACATTTGTCCAATTTCCCTCAAAGTGTGGTGTTTGATTCCTTTCTATCCAGTCTGTAGACTTGTTCCTTTCCCACCCCTGAGCCAGCTTGTCTTGGCATTGCGCCTTGAGTTCATTCCGTTGTGGGTGGGTTTTTTCTTTTGAGGTATCCGTCAACTAGCATTCATGCACTTTTTTTGGCTGGAGGTCTCAACCCCTGCCAGATGGCAGGGCCCCCCCCCCCATGGCCTGACTGCTGCTTCCCGTGTCTTGGCCAAGAACATGACTTGGGACTGTGATCTTTGCAGGACCATGACCTCAAAGGCTCTTAAAAGCTGTCAGCAGCACAAATGTTTTTCAAAAGTCAGACTCTGGTGCAAACACCCTGCTGAGGCCCCCTCATAACCTTGCAAGCAGGAACATGTGGTAGTCTTGAAAAATGGCACCGGACCTCATATAGTGCAGTGAAACACACACTGCCTGTGAATCATGCACTTCCATTTTCAAAGATGGCAGCACAGACAGGTGTGAGGGAGTATTGTTTCTGCCTCCCCAGTGTTAAAGATATCTCTCCAGGACCAAGCAGGAAGTCAGTCCTCACATATGGGTGATGTCAGCGCCGACGGAGCCCTCGCGGAGCAATTTCCCAAGCTTTCAAAGAAAGCCTTTGGGAATTGCAGCGTGCATGCGCAGTCCCCTTTCCCGCCCAAGGGTGCAATCTTGCTCAGTCTTCTTTTTTCCGCGGAGCCCTGCAGATGTTTGTGATCGCCGCTGAAAAAGTCGATTTTATTTAGTATTTTCTCGGTCCCCAACAGGGTCAGCAGGCCAAGGGACGGGGTAATGGGTCCCGTAGGCAGCAGGCCCCCAAGCCCACAACACCGGCCCCTGCTCAGCAGGGTGGGGGTTTTTGACTCCATCAGCATAGCCTCTTCCCCTCCGCTGGTTTCTCTCAGCACAGGAGGCTGGCTGGTCCACTTTGCCCACAGGTGGTCAGCCATCACATCAGATACCTGGGTGCTTCATATAGTTCAAAAAGGCAAGCCCATGGCTGAAAAGGCTGCACAGATCGAGACCGAGACTCTGACCAGGACTTGGCTGTCCAGAAAAACCTCTGCCCCTTCTCAGAAGAAGAAGGGCTCGGGGGGAAAAAGCCCTTTTACCCGAGGAAGGCGGCTGCCTATAAACACTACCCTCATTATCAGGCCTCTGCAGCCTCGAGCCATGGGTACAGGACAAGCAGGAGCATAGGAGGGCTGTTCAGCTCTTCGTTTCTTTTGACCCCAATAAGTTGGGGCTACCTGTCTCCAAGCGTACTTTGTCCATATGGGTTGCTGACTGTATCGCTTGGGCTTATGGGGCAGCCAGCCTCTCGTTGGAGGGTTGAGTCACAGCTCATCGTGTAAGGGCGAAGGCTGCGTCAGTGGCTCATCTCTGCTCTGTTCCGTTGGCAGATATCGGCCGGGCCGCTACTTGGTCTTTAAGCCAGACTTTTGCAGCCCATTACTGCCTGGAGAGGGAGTCCCGCAGGGACAGTGCTTTCGGACAGGCAGTCCTCCATAATCTCTTTGAGGTTTAGGCAACTCCTACCCTCCGGCCCTGGTGTTGGGCTACCGGTCAGGGGCGTTTTTAGAGAAGATTCCTTCCTTCTGTGCTGCTGAGCTACAGGGAGCTCATTTTTGTGCTTGAGGTCTCCAGTAGCCTTAAGCTTGGGAGTCCCATATGTGAGGACTGACTTCCTGCTTGGTCCTGGAGAAAGAGTAGTTACTCAACTGTAACAGGTGTTCTCCAGGAGCAGTAGGAATCAGTCCTCACAACCCTCCCTCCTCCCCTTGGAGTTGCAGTCCTATGATTTCGTTTTTGCTGATTTTTTTTGCTGTCTTTTAGCTATGTCATCAGACTGAGCAAGATGGCACCCTTGGGCGGGAAGGGGACTGCGCATGCGCGCTGCAATTCCCAAAGGCTTTCTTTGAAAGCTGGGGAAATTGCTCCGTGAGGGCTCTGTCGGTGTCACCCATATGTGAGGACTGATTCCTGCTGCTCCTGGAGAACACCTGTTACAGGTGAGTAACTACTCTTTCACATATGGGTATCGTCGGTACCGACAGAGCCTGCATGGGAACGCTACCTAGCATCCAACAGGAAAGCTTTTGGGAGCATCCCACCGTGCCTGCGTGCTGCCTTTCCCAACTGTCCCTCTCCAGTTCTTCATTTTCTGCAGACCCAACAGGTCGCACATCCTGTCATTGCAGAAAAATTCCCTCCTTTTTTGTGGTCGTGTCTGCCTTCCCTCAACACTGCACTGGTACCGCCGGTTCTTTTCTTTTAAAAAAAAAAAAGTTCTTTCTGGAGTCTCTTCCAGTAACTTTCTCCTCAGGTGCTATGTACTATTTTGGGCATTAGGTCCAACTTTTTTCCCTCAGGATGGAAAAACCCACTTCTTGTGTTAAAAAGTGTTCTTAGTGTGGTAGTACCATCTCTGTCACCAATACCTATGAGTGGTGCCTCAAATGTTTAGGTCCTGACCACTTTATTTCAGAGTGTGTTGCCTGTGGGATGATGTCAAAGGGGCTGGCAAAACTGAGCTGTTAAACTTAGCACCCTTTTTTCCCTCCAATGCAGCCTCCATGGCATCAACGTCTTTCAGGGCTTCATCTTCCTCACATGGTAACTGACATAGGTATACATGGTCTGTTTTACACATATTGGTGTAGGCTTTCCTAGGGCTATAATTCATGTAGAGCATCAACCTCTGTCAGATCTCCAACTCCAATCCTGGAGGGCCGCAAACCAGTCAGATTTTCAGGATACCCCTAATGAATATGCATGAGATAAATTTGCATAAATGGGGGCAGTGCATGCAAATATACCTCCTGCATATTCATTAGGGACATCCTGCAAACCTGACTGGTTTTCAGCTCTCCAGGACTGGAGTTGGTGACCCCTGCTCTATGTGAATGTTTTTGTAGTTTTTAATAAAACATGTAGGTTAAGGCATAAAATATATGCATTAGTATTTACAGATGATGGTGGCTGCTTCTGGGTACTTTATAAAGGCAAAGCTGCCACTGTCTCCCTCCCCCCTTGAATAAACTAGAGAAGTGGTTTTTGCTTTGTACCTTTTTTTTTTACTCAATTGGGAGGGAGGGCAGACAGGCAGGCAGGTAGATGCCAATGTACTAGATAGAGCTTGCACCTCCCTTCAGGCTTTGTGCTGCATTTTGTATAGACAATAAAAAAGAATAGTCCCCACAAATGCCCTGGGGAAAAAATACCACAGGGGCAGCCCAGAACTGTATTTGAACACACAGTAGCTTTAGGTATGGATTTAACTATTTTTTTTTTTAGTACTTGATTGGCTGCTGGGGCAAGCATGGGTTGGACTCTCAATAAATCTACTTGGCTTACCATGCTGTGTGGTTTTTCTTCCCCTGCATTATGCATACTCTGGGATTGGAAGGGGGCTAAACTAGGTTAATGTTCCTATTCAAAATAGGTTACCTGCTTTCATTGTATATGATGCCTGTGGAAGACTGCTATCATTCTGGGGATTCGGGTGTTTGTTTAAATGTGATTTTTAAGTAAAACAATAAAAAGTTAATGTAAGGTACAGTATGCAGTTAGACAATCCGAGTGAGCACAGGTTCAAGGAGAAGATAGTGATAAACATCAAACAGTGGATATGGATACAAAGTTCACTGGAGCCTTTTGGCAAGGGCTGTGTCCATGGTAGGTAGAGGACAGAAGCTAGATTTGACTGGATCTAGAACGGCTTGCGATTTTAAGATCAAGAACAGTATAAAATCTTTGCAACTACACCTTCAATGGGTAGCTGATTTGTATAGCACTAGAAGGGGTAAGCAGTGCTGCACCAATCCATGTAAGAGACTGTCTCTGCTCCTCAGGGCTTACAGTCCAATCAAGACAGACAACACAACTGATAGTAAAATGCACATAGGTGGTAAACAGGAGACTCACTGCATCAGGATCTGATAGCAGTTGTGAAGAGGTGGGTATATAGCCTGAATATGAACAGGCCAGACAAGTCATTTCCCATCAACACACATTAGAGTGTAAAACGTTCTCACTGCCTGAAGAAACAAACTTAAGCCTTTTGACGCTCCATTTTGTTATTTTTAAGCAATAAACAAAAGTAATGCCCTATCTCTGTTTGCCACTAGAACCCTCCCTTATTTAGCTAGGCTTATATACTGCTTTTTCTACCAGGTCCAAAATGGTGTACATTCAAGTACTGTGTATATATATCTTCTCCAGGAACAAGCAGAAAGTCATTCCTCACATGGGTGATATCAGCACCAACTGTGCCTCCACGGAGAATTCTCCCCAGCTTTCAAAGAGAGCCTTTGGGGAATGCCACCATGCATGCTCCCCTTCCTGCCCAGAGGTGCCATCTTAACTCGGTCTCCTTTTTTTCGTGAAGCCCTTTGGACATGCGTCTCATCTCTGGAAAATGTTTTCTGTTTCCAACTGGTTTTTGTTCTACCAGCCTTCACTGGTCCTCTTCCCGCCTCCTGAGCATCTCTGCTTCGGCCCTGGTCTCAGGTTTTTTCCTTTTGCCATGCTTTGTGCTCCCCCCCCCCCCCCCTCACTGGCTGTATCTGAGGATGTTTTATCTCACATGGCTCTTTTTTGCCCCAATGGCCTCTAATTTTAAGAAATGTGGTAGATGCTCCAAAAACATGTTGCTCACGGACACACATGACTGTCTCGGGTGTCTAGGGACTGACTGTGACCCGGAGCTATGCTCCCTCTGTAAGATGTCCTCCAAGGCCATCCAGTTGTAAGCAGAAGCTGGATAATCTCTTCTGTAAGGCAGCCTCAGTAGCCTCCTGCTCTTTGGACCCCCCCCCCCCCCCGTGCTAGTCTTGCAAGGCTCCTTCCTGGGGCTGATGGCACTCTGACCAGGGGTTGCCTGAACGTGAGTGGAAGAAGGTGGCCTTGAGGACTCTGTCAGATATGCCAGAAAAGCATGAGAGGTCACATGCCTGGTCGCTTGGCAGTCGCTGGCGTGGGAGAGGGAGCAGTCCAGTAAGGTACCTCAAACCAATACAGAGGCCTCCAGTGAAGGTGCCTGGTCTTTTTGAGGGTTGTCATGGTGAGGACCCCCTTGACACCTGACCCGGTAACATTGGTGTTGCAGGGCCCCACTCCCGAGTGGGATGCCCGAATGGTGGCCTTGGAATGTAGTTTTTGTGTGTTCCTTGCTGCCCAGCAGGTGCTGATGCCCAGCTGGCATGTACCTCGAGACTGCAGGGATCTCAACCTTGACATCGGACTCCCTAGGCTGCCATTGTGACCTCCAAGAGTCGGAAGCCTTGTGAAGATCCTCATTGTGAGTCTATATCCCAGTCCTCACATGAGATCTTTGTGGGTGAGCGCCTCTGGCTACAGGCAAGGCTTTTTGTGGTGTATTTGGTGTTTGTCCTTGGAGATCCAGTGAGGGTCACCAACCCCTCTTGAGCTGCCTGACCTTGAGTCCTCCACAGATTACTTAAACTGGAAGTCCAAGGGAGAGACCTTCCCTCTGACCCAGAAGCGGCAGTCACCTCCAGAGGACACCTCTTTCCTGGAGTTTGTTTGGGACATGGCTCCACCAATGGGCCTTAGCACTTGCCACTGAGTCAGAGGAGGAGCCCTGTGCTGAGGAGCTTGATATTCTTCAATACGAATCTCCCCTGAGGAAGGCTGTCTGTGCTGGTTCCTCCCATTCTGAACCGCCTCCTACTCTGCACGTGGGAGACCCTGGCCTCTGTCCCGATTGTGATCAAGTGCCTGGACACTATGTATAAAGTCCAGCTTCCTCACACCTCTATGGTGGTCTAATTGGCCATGTGGCAGCTAAAGAGCCCAAAGACTCATTTGTCAGTGCCCCCCCCCCCCGGCAGATAGTCTTGTACTCTCAACATCCTCGGGCGCAAGGCTTATCAGGGCTCCATGTTGTCATGCTGCATGCAAGTTTACCAATTATACATTAGGCTGTTCCCATGTGATCTCGCTAGGGAGCACGGAGGCTTTGTGGCGGGCCTTGATGAAGACCATGTCTGGTGTTTTTCAGGCTTGCTGTCTGTTGGGGAATGCTTGAAGTACCTCTTGTGAGCAGCATATGATGGCTTTGAGTCTTCTGCCTGGGTGGTGGTGGCTGGCATTGGAGCCTGCCAGCAGGCTTGGTTCCAGTCCTTAGACCTGGAACAATGGGTCCAGGAGAAGCTGCTAGACATCCTTGACTTGGGGAGAAGCTATTTGGCAATCCCATGGAGGACAAGGCAGTGGAAATAGAAATTGAGTGAGTACGGGACTTGTACTCTCCTCTCCTGGAAAACCTCCACCCCCCCCCCCTTGTTTGGAGCAGCCAGGGCAAGTCCCTGGTCCTTGTAAGCCAAAGGGCCCCATGACCCGACCCCTGGCTCTGCTCAACCAGCCTCTCTCCCTCTGTTAAGGTGGCTGGCTGGTCCATTTCTCCCATAGGTGGGAGTCCATCTCCACTGATGCCTGGGTTCTCCAGGTTGTTTGGGAGGGCTATCATCTGCACCAGGTCCCTCTTGTGTACTTTTCCTAGGGATCCATGTTGGCTTCCCCAGCACCAGGTCTTCCTGAGTCAGGAGTTTACAGGCCTCCTTGAGGATGGCATGGTAGAACCAGTCCCACTGTTCATCAGACGATGGGGGTTTTACTCCTGATATTTCTCATCCCAAAGCTTTGGTCCATCCTTGACCTGCAGAACCTCAAGTTCCTGGTGCGGGAGAAGTTCAAGATGCTTTCCTTTCGAACGTTACTGCCCTACCTCCAGCGTGCTTGACTATGCTCCTTGGACTTACATGATGCCTACACTCGCATCCTTGTCCACCCCAAACCCAGAAAGTACTTCTGCTTCAGGGAAAGCATTCCAGTACAGGGTACTTCCCTATGGCCTCATGTCTGTCCCATGGGCAAGTGCCTGGCCATGGCTGTGGCCTATCTGTGGCTGCAGGGCACCTTTTGTCTATCCATGTCTGGATGACTGTCTCATAACAGAAGGCACAGCCTCTGAAACGAGGCAGACCATGGACCACACCATTTGCCTCCTGGAGCATCTGGGGTTCATGATCAATTACCCAAAGTTCCACCTCGCTCCAGTTCAGTCCCTGGACACCCTTTCGGGCCATGGCTTTTCTTCTGCAGGACAGGGTGGACTGCCTTGTGTCCCTGGTGTCTGAAAGGCAGTGTTGTGGTGCCATCCTGGCCTGGATGATGCTTTGCCTTCTTGGCCACATGGCCTCCACAGTCCACGTTGTGCCTGTCTGTCTCAACATGTTGTGCCTTGGAGTGCAATGGGTGCAGTCAGCTGGCTGCCTCTGAGACCCACCCTTGTCTCTCCCAGTGTGGTGGAGCCTCAGGTTTGGTGGCAGGAGTTTTGGAACCTGCTTTGTGGTATGCTGTTCTAAGCCCTGGTGCATCAGGTGGTCTTGACCACAGATGCCTCCCTGATGGGCTGGGGAGCCCACTGTGAGAGGTGGTGCACTCGGGGTCCTGGTCCCTTGGAGTCCTAGTAACATATCAACCTGCTGGAACTCTGGGCAATTCGCCTTGCTCTCTGGATTTTCAGGGACTGCTTGTAGCACCACCAAGCGGTGCTGGTCCAGAAAGAAGATCATGATGTGGTTGTCCATATGAACAAATGGGGGGGCACTGGCTCCTACACCCTCTGTTTGTTTGGAGGTGACAGCCCTGTGCTCCTTTGCAGTGAGCCAGGGCATGGCCATCTGGGCTACTTACGTCCTGGGTTGGGACATTGCATTGGCCAACCGGCTCAGCATGGTCCTCCAGCTGCATGAGGAATGCCTGTGTTTCTGAATGATGCAGCGCCTTTTCCAGCATTGGGGGATTCTGGACTTGGACCTCTTTGCCAGCCTGGCACACTCGCAGCTTCCTCGGCTCTGCAGTCCTCCTCCTGCACCTGGGCAGGGTGGTCCCTGATGCCTGCCTTATCTGGTGGGACATGGGGTTACTATATGCCTCCCCCCCCCCCCATATGCCCCTCATCACCTGGACTCTTCTCAGTGCCCATTGGGACAGGGCCTCGATTTTCATAGCTCTGAGTTAGCTCAGGCAGCCTTGTTTTCCCCTGCTGCTGCTCCATCTCTTGATGGAGCTCCCAGTTCTCCAGGACCAAGCAGGAAGTCAGTCCTCACATATGGGTGACGTCGGTGCCGATGGAGCCCTCGCGGAGCAATTTTCCCCAGCTTTCAAAGAAAGCCTTTGGGAATTGCAGCGCGCATGCGCGGTCCCCTTCCCGCCCAAAGGTGCCATCTTGGCCAGTCTTCTTTTTTCCGCGGAGCCCTACAGACGCTGTCTACAAGTCACCGCTGAAAAGTTGATTTTCTTTCTTTATTTTAGTATTTTCTTCGGTTCGACACCGGTCCTTTTTCCGTCCGGCCTCGCGATGCCGGTTGCGAGGCCTCCCCTTCTTTTCGGTTTTTCTGTCCTTCGTGACAAATTCACGCTTTTTTTTCACTTTTCCCTAGCGGCACGAACGTTTGACCTCGCAGGGGCCCTTTTTCCCCCGATGGCCGCCAGTGGTTCAGTGTAAAACTTATGTCTCTTACTGACACACATGATTGCTGCCTCCGTTGCCTGGGCCCAGATCATGAAGAAATGATCTGTGGAGCCTGTAGCAAGATGTCCGCAAAATCTTTGCGGAGTCGGCAGCATCAGCGGGAGAGAATCTTCTCTGACCCCAGCTGTACCCGGACCTCGTCAGAAGCTTCGGTGTCCAGGGAATCTGGCTCTGAACACCGTCGGAGCTCCTCAGAGGGGGTCTCCTTCCCGGGAACATCATCGGAGGAAGAAACCCGCGAGGACAGCGTCGGTGGACGCTCCTGGCTCCGCGAGGGCCAGGTCGCATAGCCCCAATAGCCGTCCCGGGTCCTTGGAGTTGGAGCGGCCGTCCAAACAGCCTCGTCTGGAGATGGACTCGTCTGCTCACGTAAGTCCTGTTGTCCTCGTGGACTCGCCTCCGAGGGGTCCGACGTCGGGCCCGACGCTGTCGGGGCCCGAGTCGGGGGATGCTGGGTCTCCTGAGTTCGGACTCAGGTTGACGGCCTTGGAGAGCAGCCTGGCTGCCTTCATGGACCAGCAGCAGGCATTGATCGCTGGCCTCGCTGGCGCTTCTGCCCTGACCGCCGGGACGTCGACGTCTAAGTCGACCCCGGAGACCGAGCCAATCCTCGAGTCCATGCGGGCTCGAGTCGATCCTCGGTCGAGGTCCCCTTCGGCCTCCCGTTCGGGGCCGCGGTTGTCGACGCCGACTCCCTCGGCGTCGGGGCGGACAGCGTCTGCCCGTCCGGCCAGAGCCGCTCGACTCCTCCTCCGAGGAGTCCGCCTGGGAATCCGAGGTGGATGAGTCACCTGATTCTTTTCGGACTCGGTGTATCCCGTCGGACTCCCCCGAGTCCGAACCTCAGAGACAGTCCCCTCCGGAGGATGCACGGTTCTCGGACTTCGTGAGGGATATGGCCAAGGCCTTGGCCTTCCCTGCGGATCCCGAGGAGGAGCCTCGAGCCTAAGAGCTCGATGCCCTCCAGTATGACTCTCCTGCAAAGGAGCATTTTACTGTACCGGTTCCTCCGATGCTGGAACGACTTCTCTTCCGCATGTGGGAGAGCCCGGCGTCGTCGCCGGTATTAAGCAAGCGGGTCGATGCCATATATCGAATCCAAGAGCCCTGGCTTCCAAAAAGCACAGCTGCCGCACCATTCCATGGTGGTGGAATCGGCCATGCATAGGCTCAAGAGCCAGAAGATGCACTCCTTGGTGCCTCCCGGCAGGGAAGCCCGCAGCCTGGATGGCATCGGTAAGAAGTGTTTCCAGGGCTCTATGCTTGCTTGTCGGGTCCAGACTTACCAGCTCTACATGGGCATGTATCTCAGGGACCTGGCTAAAGAATTAGCCGGATTCTCTGCTGGTCTCTCCGAGGAACCTTTGTGGAGGTTCCTGGCCTTGTCCACTGGTATTCGAGAGTGCTCAAAGTTTCTCTCGAGCAGCCTATGATGGCTTTGAGGCATCGGCTCGAGTAGCCGCAGCCGGCATCGGGGCCCACCGACAGGCTTGGCTTCAGTCATCTGACCTCGAGACCTGGGTGCAGGACAAGCTGGTCGATGTCCCCTGCAGAGGTGAAAACCTCTTTGGCAAACCTATGGACGAGAAGGCTGCACAACTCGAGACAGAGACTCTCACCAGGACTCGGCTCTCCAGGAAAACCTCTGCCCCTTCCCAGAAGAAGAAGGGCTCGGGGAAAAAGCCCTTTTACCCGAGGAAGACGGCTGCCTATAAACACTACCCTCATTATCAGGCCTCCGCAGCTCCCCAACAGGGTCAGCAGGCCAAGGGATGGGGTAACGGGTCCCGTAGGCAGCAAGCCCCCAAGCCTGCGCCACCGGCCCCTGCTCCGCAGGGTGGGGGTTTTTGACTTTCAGCATAGCCTCTCCCCCTCCGCTGGTTTCTTTCAGCACGGGAGGCCGGCTGGTCCACTTTGCCCACAGGTGGTCCAACATCACGTCAGATACCTGGGTGCTCCACATAGTCCGAGAGGGCTATCTTCTACACTTCCACCAGGTACCTCCCCCCTACTTTCCAGGGGAGCCTCTGCGACCCCCTCTTCACCGGGACTTACTCCTTCAAGAGTTGGCAAGTCTTCTTCAGGAACAGGCGGTGGAGCCGGTGCCCCACCACCTGAGAGGTCAAGGCTTTTATTCCAGGTACTTCCTGATACCAAAGCGAACTGGAGGCCTCAGACCCATCCTGGACTTGCGGAACCTCAACAAGTTCCTGGAGAGGGAAAAGTTCAAGATGCTTACCCTTGGAATCCTGCTGCCCTACCTCCGGCAGGGAGATTGGCTATGCTCCTTGGATCTAAAGGATGCCTACACTCACATCCTCATCCACCCAAGCCACCGACAATACCTAAGGTTTGTGGTGGCAGGCAATCATTACCAGTACAGGGTACTGCCCTTTGGCCTATCCTCCGCACCACGAGTCTTCACAAAATGTCTCGCAGTGGTGGCGGCTTATCTCCGGCTTCAAGGCCTCTTTGTCTTCCTTTACCTAGACTGGCTCATCAGAGCACCGTCCTCCACGGAGGCCACTCACGCCATGCAACGTACTGTGACTCTGCTCCAGTACTTGGGCTTTGTCATAAACTTCGAAAAGTCCACTTTGCTCCCCTCTCAGGATCTCGAGTTCATCGGCGCCAGGTTAAACACACTTCAAGCGCGGGCCTTTCTGCCGCTCGACAGGGCACAACGGCTCATGGCTCTCGCCAGCTGCTTTCGCAGCCATTCCCGGGTCTCGGCCAGGCACTTTCTGAAACTGCTCGGCCATATGGCTTCCACAGTCCATGTGACCCCCAATGCCCGCCTGAATATGCGGCCTGCTCAATGGTGCCTTCGCTCACAATAGCGTCAGGCCTCGGGGAGACTAGCGGACTCAGTACGAATCTCCAGCCCGCTGGTCTCTTCTCTACGGTGGTGGCTTCATCTGCCCAACCTAGTGCTCGGAATGCCCTTTCAGTCTCCTCCGCCTGTTCAGGTACTGACAACCGACGCTTCTCTCCTGGGTTGGGGAGCACATTGCCAAGGGACCTGTACTCAGGGTCTCTGGACCCCGTGGGAATCTGCCCAGCAGATCAAATTCCTGGAGCTCAGAGCGATCCGCCTGGCTCTCCGGGCCTTCTCCCACCTTACCACTCGCCAGTCCGTCCTCGTCCAGACGGACAATCAAGTGGCCATGTTCTACGTGAACAAACAGGGGGGCATGGGCTCCTTCCTTCTCTGTCGGGAAGCACAAAAGCTCTGCGCTTGGACCGTCAGCTGAGGAATCCTCCTCAAAGCGGTCTATCTCCCAGGTCAAGAAAATTACCTGGCAGACAAACTGAGCAGAATCCTCCAACCACACGAGTGGAGATTGGACCCGTTGGTGGTTCAAAGGATCTTTCTCCAGTGGGGCTTCCCCACGCTGGATCTCTTTGCCAGTCCTCTGAACAGGCAACTCCCTCGGTTCTGCTCTCGGGAACCGCATCCCCTCTGAGTAGCGGCGGATGCTTTTCTGCTCTCATGGTCCACGGGCCTTCTGTATGCCTTCCCTCCCATGCCGCTGGTGTCTCGAACACTTCTCAAGGTTCTCCAGGACAAGGCTTCGATGATCCTGATAGCTCCCCGGTGGCCCAGGCAACCGTGGTTCCTGCTTCTGATGCAACTGGCGGTAGATACTCCGTTGCCTCTGGGGTTTCAACCCGATCTCCTGACCCAGGATCAGGGGTCTCTCCTACACCCCAACCTCAGATCTCTTCATCTGATGGCCTGGCTGCTGAAAGGGTAGTCCTTGCTCCCCTCCTGCTGCCTCCAGAGGTGGAAGAGGTCGTGCTAGCTTCCAGGCGACCCTCTACCCGGAAATCCTACGCCCTTAAATGGTGTCGCTTCTCCACCTGGTGTACTCAACAGTCTCAAGACCCCTTCTCCTGCTCGGTGTCGGTAGTCTTGCAGTACTTGCTTTCCCTCTCCAATCTTGGACTAAAGTCCAACTCTGTCAAAGTTCACCTCAGTGCTATTTCTGCACATCATGTGCCGGTGGAAGGCAGGCCTCTTTCCGGCCACCCTCTCGTGGCACGGTTCTCCTGAGGTCTCCTTCTCCTTCAACCACCTTTGCGCCCCCCAGCCCCCGACTGGGACCTGAACGTGGTTTTACAGCGGATCACCTGTCCGCCTTTTGAACCCATGGCTACCTGTCCTCTCCGTTTTTCTTTCCTGGAAAACCTTATTCCTGGTAGCCCTCACTTCCGCTAGATGTGTTAGTGAACTGCAGGCCCTAGTGTCTGATCCCCCTTACACTAGGTTCTACAAGAACAGGGTAGTCCTGCGGACTCACCCTTAGTTTCTTCCAAAAGTGGTCTCCCCTTTTCACATCAATCAGGAGGTGGTGCTTCCGACCTTCTTTCCCAGGCCACACTCCAGCCGAGCTGAAATGGTCTTGCATACCCTGGACTGTCAGAGGGCGTTAACCTTCTACCTTGATCGTACGTGGGAGCACCGTAAGACTGTTCAGCTCTTCCTGTCTTACGACCCTAATAAATTAGGGCTCCCTGTCTCCAAGCGTACTCTGTCCATCTGGGTAGCTGACTGTATCGCTTGGACTTATGGGGCGGCAGGCCTCTTGTTGGAAAGTCGAGTCACGGCTCATCGGGTTAGGGCGAAGGCTGCGTCAGTGGCTTACCTCCGCTCTGTTCCATTGGCAGACATCTGCCGGGCCGCTACTTGGTCTTCGAGCCAGACTTTTGCAACCCATTACTGCCTCGAGAGGGAGTCCCGCAGGGACAGTGCTTTCGGACAGGCAGTCCTCCGTAATCTCTTTGAGGTTTAAGCAACTCCTACACTCCATCCCAGACGTTGGGCTACCGGTTGGAGATTAGTCAGAAGATTCCTTCCTTCTGTGCTGCTGAGCTAGAGGGAGCTCATTTTTGTGCTTAGGGTCTCCGGTAGCCTTAAGCTTGGGAGTCCCATATGTGAGGACTGACTTCCTGCTTGGTCCTGGAGAAAGCGTAGTTACTCACCTGTAACAGGTGTTCTCCAGGAGCAGCAGGAATCAGTCCTCACAACCCTCCCTCCTCCCCGTGGAGTTGCAGTCATATGATTTAGTTTTTGCAAATTTTTTGCTGTCTTTTCGCTATGTCATCAGACTGGCCAAGATGGCACCTTTTGGGCGGGAAGGGGACCGCGCATGCGCGCTGCAATTCCCAAAGGCTTTCTTTGAAAGCTGGGGAAAATTGCTCCGCGAGGGCTCTGTCGGCGCCGACGTCACCCATATGTGAGGACTGATTCCTGCTGCTCCTGGAGAACACCTGTTACAGGTGACTAACTACGCTTTCTGCTCTAGTTCTCAACAGAGCTGCTGATGCAGGAGGAGGGTCTGCTTCCTCACCCCAATCTGAGGTTCCTGTCTCTCATAGCTTGGTGGCTGAGCAGGTGCCCTAGCCTCCTACCATCTCCCTGTGGTGATAGAGGACATTCATTTGGCCTCACGAAAGGACTTGACCAGATGGGCTTACACCTTCAAGTGGTGTCTGTTCTCGGTATGGTACTTGGAGCTCTGATTGGATGCATATTCATGCCCTACCCGTTTGGTCTTGTAGTACCTACGCCACCTCCTGCAGTCAGAGCTGAAGTCTAACTTGATCAGGGTTCACTTGAGTACCATCTCAGCAAACCACCACCCCATTGAGGGCAAATCTCTTTTGGGGCTATCATTGGTCTCTCGTTTCATATGAAACCTTCTTTCCAAGCCCCCCCCCCCCCCCCACCTGCCTCTGGTGGAATGAGACCTCAACGTGGTCCTCATGCAGCTGACCAAGCTGCCCTTTGAGCATATGGCTACCTGCCTGCTGTTGCACCTGTCATGGAAGGTGGCCTTCTTGATAGCTCTCACCTCTGCCTGTAGAGTCAGTGAGCTCCAGCCACTGATGGCTGAGGTACCATACATGAGGAACCAGGTGATCTGTGTACTCGTCCCAAGTTCCTTCTAAAGGTTGTCTCAGATTTTCATCTCATTCATGAGAGAGTGCTGCCCACTTTCTTCCTGAAGCCCCATGCCGACCTGGCATCTGTGATTCTTCACACCCTGGATTGTAAGAGGGCTCTTTTTCTCCCTGCAGCAGACTCTGGGCAGCTGCTGATCCGGGCAGCTCTTCTTTTCCTTTGACACCAGCTGCTTGGGGCTGGTGGTGACCAAGTGTACCTTGTCCAGCAGGGTGGCAGACTGCTTTGCCCTTGCCCAGGCTGGGTTTCCCCTGTAACACTGGGCCACAGCTCACAATGTTTGAGCAATGGTGATGTTGGTTGCTAGTCTGCGCTTGGTGCCTCTGGCAGACATCTGCCTGGCTGCCACCTGGTCCTCCACTCGCACCTTCATGGTGCATTACTGCCTGGAGAGGGAGTCCTGTCTGGATGCTGCCTTTGGCCAGGCTGTACTCTGTAATCTGTTCGGGGTTTAAGCAACTCCTGCTCTCTGACCCTTTTTGTTCCGGTTACTGGGATTGTGGCCATCCATGGACCTGGGGTCCTTGGGCTGCCTTTTGGCTTTCACTGGCAACTGCTCACTGTGCTTCTGTGCTTTTTTTCCTACAGATCCCTGGTAGTCTGTAGCTAGGGAGTCCCATATGTAAGGACTGACTTTCTGCTTGTTCCTTGAGAAAGTATGAGGGCTGTCTGATATTAGAGGTACAGGTGGCAATCATACTGCTCTGCATGTGCAATAGTGCCGTCATATGCAGGACTACTTGTAGTAGGAGAGTCTGTAGTGTTTAAACACTCAAATTACGAGTAGTTTTCGGGAAGCAAACAAACATGGTGTGTGTAATCGCAGAGTATTTGAAGTTATCAGATTTTTGCAAGCTGAAGGAGTCAAGCAGAGCAAAATACATTGCAGATTAGAGGGCGTGTATGGCCTGACCGTTTTAAGCCTAAAAAGTCAGTATCTGGTGTAACAAGTTTAACAATGGCCAAATGGAGTTGAATGATCTGGAAAAGAAGAGGCAGACCCAGGACCTCACACATGGATGACAACTGTGCAATTGTCAAAGGCTGATTAGGGAGGATTGTTGCGTTAAAGTTCATGAAATTGCTGAAATGACTGGCATTCCTAAGAGTTCTGTTCATGAAATCATGCGATCTCAACTTCTGCAAGATCAGGAGAAATTGCAAGACACTGTTATGGACTACTTCAAGCAACTTGACATGCAACTGTACCGGGAAGGGATGTTCAAACTAGTGTCACGCTTTGATAAATGTCTCAATGTTTACGCGACTATGTGGAAAAGTAAACAAAAGCATGTTGTTTTTGGTGGAATGTATGAATAATTTCTTTAAATACAAATCTTAGTGTAATTTTGGCCTGTACCTTTTAATATCAGACACCCTTTGTATAGTTGCTTATTCTTCAGGAACAGCAGGAATCTGTTTTCACAACCCTCCCTTCTCCCCTTGGAGTTGCTGTATATTTTTGCCATCTTCTTGAAGGGGCTATAGCTGTGGCACCTGACTGAGTAAAATGGCACCTTTTGGGTGGGAAGGGGGGACCACACGTGTGCTGGCATTCCTAAAGGCTTTCTTTAAAAGCTGGGGAAATGCTCTGTTGGTGCTGATGTCTCCTTTATGTGAGGACTGATTCCTCTTGTCCCTGGAGAACACCTGTTACAGGTGAGTAACTACACTTTTCCCTTGTTCCTGAAGTATTCACAATCTGTGTTTGTACCTGAACAATGGAGGTTTAAATGGCTTGCCAAAAGCCACAAAGAACATCTAAGGGACTAGAAACCCCAGTCCTTCCAGCCCAAGGTTGCTGCTCTTTTAGCGGGGTTTGAACCTGTGGCCCTCTAGCCTGAGGTAACTTGCTCCAACTACTAGGCCTCTCCTCCCTTGAGCTGAGCAGCCTCTGAAGGGTCTGGGGCTTTAGTGAGGTGAGGTGCTGTGCGTACAATAGTGGGCATTTCATTCTGGATATATGGGACTAGACCCTTTGACCTTTTTGTTAGTAATATCTGAAGTTGCATTGACCCTGTCTTGTTGTTTTTCACCTATGAAGACTGCGGCTTGTGCTGTTTCCTCTCCCTGAAATCCCTTGTTCATCATCCATTTCATGCAGGAATTCAAAGCAGGATGTAAAGTGTGGTGTAACTACCTGAGCTGGTCCAGCCTGTATTACTATTTCCTTCCTTTTCCTCAGCTGCCTCACCTTGTTTGTAAATGGCACTAAATGAAACACTCCCATCCTATGCGTCATTGCCCTGCATTATACATTCCTTTGGGACTGAAATAGGGTTATCCATGGTAACAAGTTCCTGTTTGGAGCTGATTGCTTTCAGCCTCCGGAGGGCTGCTATAATTCCTAGGAATTGGTTGTCTCAGTCTAGTGAATGGAAAACTTACTACTTTTACATTTTCAGTCTTGTGCTTCTTGCCTTTCACCCTGATTTTCTACCAGATTTCTAGAGCAAAATAAGTTTTCTTGGACACAAATTTTTGCTATCTTAGTACAAGAGCAACTTTTGTCTGGAGTGTTTTTTTTGACTCATGAGCTGGATGGTTACAGGTAAATTATTCAAAGGGCTTTATGTTAATACTAGCCACTAACATTCATGTACTTTTTTTCCATGAACCTTCAGTGACTTGACTATGGATGGAGCTGCCAGACATTTCCTCTCTATTCTCTAGCATATAGTGCTAGGACACAGTGGCATCATTCAGCCTCCAGCAATATAACTAAGGTTTAAATTAAGACAAAGCTGTCCTAAATTAGTTTATCTATACAGATAGCAGCTTAAATATCATTGCTGTAGTTACAGCTGCCAACAGTTTGAGGTTTGTACTTTATATTCTGTGCTGCTGAATGAATCATCTTTTTAAGAGTCATGGCTAGTGGCTTAAACAAATATCTGCCCATTTTGGTTAGTTGGTGTTTTTTGAGTGTACTTTTGGCTCACTGTCTCATGGGAGTATATTCTGTATGTATTTTTAGGCTCTGGATGTGCACCTTCACATTGGCTGTGTCCTTGGGAGCTGTTCTTCTCCTTCCCTTCTCCATCATCAGTAATGAGGTGCTGCTTTCCCTGCCTCAGAACTACTACATCCAGTGGTTGAATGGCTCTCTTATCCATGGTGAGCTCTTACTTTCCAGAACCCTCTGATCTGCAGAGGCATGAAGGGAGTCCATTGGTGGAATGCATTCTGTTCAACTAGCCTCCACTGTGCAGGTGTGAGGGTCCAGGCAAGAAGGTGGCTCGCACAGGAACCCCCGCACTCTGGTGGCAACTGAAAAACTTTTGATGTTTTCCAGCTGCCTCCTGCTCATGCTGTTTAGGTGCTCTTGAGTTTATGTAAACTCATAGCCACCCTGTGGAGAATTGTCAGTTGTGACTATCCCATGCTACTCTTTCTTAAAGGCGTTCTGGCTCAGCAGACAGTACCTCCTGCTGCCAGACCAAAATCCCGTGGTTCTTGTCTATTATGAAACTTTGGCCTGCCAGCAGGAGGTGTTGATTGCTAGGCAAGCAAATATTTTATTTTAAGAGATGGAACCTGGACCCAGAAACCTCAATGTCCATTAATACTCTGCTGTCCTTGGTGGGGTAGATTGACAATGATATCCCTTGCATCTGCAGGCTTCAGGTAGGCAAGGGCCTGCAATGCTATTCTTGAGGGAGTGTGTTGTTTTTTTTTATATATCTATATATATCCTCATACTTTTTTTTTTTTTCCCCACCCCTCAGGACTATGGAATTTGATCTTTCTGTTCTCCAATCTCTCCCTTGTCTTCCTCATGCCCTTTGCTTACTTCTTTACGGAGGCTGAAGGATTTGCAGGATCGAAGAAGGTACAGACTTTTTTTTGTAGCATGACCTGTGAGATTTGTGATCTTTTTTTTTGAGGTTTTGCTGTGACACCTCTCTCTGGTTGCCCCTGCAGGGGATCATGGCCAGAGTCTACGAAACCTTTGTGGTTCTCCTGCTGCTGACTTTGCTCCTGCTGGGGATCATGTGGGTGGCATCGGCGATTGTGGATGACAATGCAGCCAGTAGAGAATCTCTGTATGGTAGGTACCTGGGTAGCTGGACAGAGTGAAGGGGAGGGAGATTCAGACTGAAACCCTTCTGACAGGAGCAGGGAGTTTAACATGGAGATGAGGGGGAAGGGAACTATGGATGAGACCACCTTCATGTTGATTTTGGAGTGGGGGGACAGCTTGGTATAGGCAAGCAAGGCATATAGCTTACACATGGGTGATTATTGTTATGCCAGTTCATATCTCCCCTCTTGATCCCCCCCCCAAAAAAGCCTAGAAAGTTCCCCCCCCCCCACCCCCCGGTACCATTTCTAACTTTTATTGGGGAAAAAATTTATAAGGCATGCTTGAGACTCTGCTTTGCTTTAGCTCAGCAGCTTCTCCATTACCCAGTAATTGGCATTTAAGGGGGGGGGGAGATCTCCAGAAAGATGTCTTGGCCATACATTGGTACATGGCCAATGTTTCCCTGACATGCACAAGCCAAGTGACACGTACTTAAGTAGCTGTCTCAAGATAGAAAAAGCCTGGCCTCTCCAGGCCCATCTTGGGTAGCAGTAGATGAGGCTCTGTGATGAGATCTCCCTGGCTGCCCGATGAATGAAAGGTTCTGTTGCTGATTGCATGAATGCTAGCTCTACAGCTCTGGCAGACCCATAGTCTTAACTGGCCATCAGCAAGCACTATCTGCAAATGTCACAGCAGCACTGGTTTCATTGTGCCAGCTGGTACAGAGTCTGCAAACAGGAATTCTGCATCGAAGGGGGTGGAAGCAAACTGACCCATGGCACTGAGGTTTAAGGTAAGAACATGGGGCTTTTGTGGCCATTACCATTTGCTGCAGGTCCCAAAAGGAGCTGCATTGGCAATGGGTGCCCCTGCAAGGCTGGCAGTATAGGTGACTACCTAGTCTGATTAGCTAGGACTAGGGCTACTAACACTCTACTTCTAGAAAGCAGCAGTTGCTGCTGAGCTAAAACTTGTTTTACTTCAAATCCACAATCCTAATACAGTTTTGGTCAACATTATTGGCACTCTTGTAGTTCAACCCCCAATATCTCGTAAAAAAGGGTGGCCAGTGAAATGGCTTTGGACCAATTAAAAAAGGAACTAGTATAAAAACTGGGCCATTGCTAGGACATGACTGGCACACTTAAAAACAATTTAATTTTACTGCAATGGGAAGGTGGTTCTTCTTTTCAAATTAGACACACCTGGGATAAATTGTCAGTACTCTCATGACTTGAATCAACCAATGAATGATGGCTCTAATGTTTAAGATGGCCACATTCCATTTTCACAATGGTGAAGATGCAAGAGCTGCCTGAGACTGTCAGAAAAGCCATTATCACCAAACTTTGAAGAGGTACAAGACCATCTCCAAAGACCTTGAGATTCCTCTGTCAACAGTTCTCAATGTTATGTTTTCTGCTCATGGAACTGTCAAGGAGGTTAGTGTGAACTGTTGGAAAAAAACATGTAGTACAGCCAGAGAGCTTTAGGTTGATCTGGAGTAATCGGAAGTGGTGGTTTCAACCTGCACTAAACAAAGGACAATAACCCCCCCCCCTCCCCTTGCTCAAAGACTTGCACAAAAAGACACACCTGAGTTTTGCCCGAAACTACAATACGTTTGGGAAAATATTCTGTGGATAGGTGACACCAAATTTGTGCTCTTTGGCGATGCAGACCAGCAACAGGTGAAGAAATGATGCTTAAAAGGAAAATAATACCATTCCTACAGTTAAATATGGTAGAGGTTCCATAATGTTGTAGGGCTCTGTTGCTGCCTCAGGAACTGGAGACCTGGAATGTATTAAAGAAATCATGATGTTGGAAGACTACTAAGATATTTTGGAGTGAAATGTGCTACCTAGTGTCAGAAAGCTAGGTCTGGGTTGTTGAAGTTCATGGTTCCTCCAGCAGGACAATGACCTAAAACATATATCCAAAAGTACAAAAGAATGATTGGTTAAAAAGATAAAAATGGACTGTTTTTAAACTGGCCAGTAATGAGTCCTGATCTCGGTCCAATTGAGAACCTCTTTGGAAAGAGCTGAAATCTGGATTGGTAAAAGGAATCCTAGAAACATTAATGAGCTGGAACAAATTGAATTTGAAGGGTGGGAGACACTACCATCAGGCAGATGTATGAAACTTTTTTATAGATGGCTACAAGAAACATTTGGAGGTTGTCATTACAGACAAGGATTGTGCAACCAAATATTTGAAGGATGTCATTAGTCACGTCCATGTCCTATTTTGTGTTTGGTCTTCTCAGAAATTACTACATTTAAATTGCATAGACATCTATATTTGTTTTGTTCTATGCCTTTGAACATACTATTACAATATTAAGATGACATAGAATATTTCCAATTATTTCTCAAGATAGTGTACATAACATACCTAAAATGCAAGGGTACCCATAATGTTGACCACGACAGTAGGCTCAAGCAGAGTACAAAGGTATACCTCATTGAACAACACATTAAATATTACAAGTGCAATAATCCAAAACAAAAATTCTTATACTGTATTCAATATAAAAATGCATTACTTTTGTTGTGCTTATTGAATGTTAATAGTTGGGGTTTATATTGGGATCAACACCTGAGAATATGAAAAGCAAACCCAAGAGTAGCTCTGGTTAAACACAATACTTTTGAAATAGCCAGGCCTTCATTGCTTGATGAGACGTCTATAATTGCTTAGACTCCATGTCAATGGGCAGCTCATTCTATTAAACAAGAAGCTCTTAACATTTCTCAAAACTACTTTCAAGTGAAAACTTTCAGGAGAGCAACTTGGTGCCTCTTTTACTAATGCTTAACTAAAACTGAGCTATCCGTTGCATGACCCATTTTATTTGTATAGGCGATGTGGCAGATTGCTCGAGCAAAGTGTTAATGAAAGGGGTCCTTTAAAATGTTTTCATCCTTATAGGGATAATACATTATGGTGTATAGAAATTTCCTGTAGTTTTAATAAATTACCAGACACATGGCTGGCCCCAACTGCTGGCAACATACCAACAAAGTAAGAGTTACTGTTGTCTACATTGTCTGTCTTGCATTCCAAAAGCATGCATCCACCCATCTATGAATAATCATCTAAGCTTTGGCCATGGTAGCAGGTCAATTATAATATACTTTTGTCTTCAACTGCCCCTACCAACCCCTTTCAATGCACTGTCCCATACCTTCAGGAGGCTTTCTCATGGACAGATTTTCTCCTTTCTGTGAGCAAAACAAAAGAAAAGGAAGTTCTAGATTCTGACACAAAGCAAGCAAGTTTGTTTTTTGTTTTTGTTCGTTAAGATCTCTTCCAAAGAAACGAAGAGAACTATCTCTAATCGTAGACCTGATGACCTCAGCTAGCTCAAGATTTAAAAACTTGGGATGAATTTATTAGCTACCAGTGCTACATCTGGCCTATTCATCTTGTAGTGGTTTCCAATCCAGTCCTTGGGTACCGACAGGACAGTCAGATTTTCAGGATATCCACAATGAATATGCATGAAATAGATCTGCATGCACGTTCTCTATTGTATGCAGATCTATCTCATGTATATTAACTGTGGATATCCTGAAAACCTGACTGGCCTGGAAGTACCTGAGGACTGGGTTGGGCACTGCTGATCTAGAGCACTAAAAGTAGCATTCTTCCCTTCAGTCTTTCTGTTTTAAAGAGTGTTCATGAAACACATATCTGTATCACATTCTCTTCCCCATATACTTTGACACAATGCAAGTACTATGGCTAGCGTTAGCAGTACATTTGAGAGACTGAGATCATACTTCACATATCCTGGCTTAGGAGTGAGGTTCATGACTATCATGCTATGTGCAAAACTAACCCATTTGGAGAAATTGCCCCCAAGAGGAATCTGCATTCCCGATGGCTAGCTAATTGCAGGAAAGCTTAGCAGGCCTTTTGCTCACTTGGAACCACAATAGATCATTTTTCTTCAGCCAATCCAATCTCCAGCCTCCCAGTTTATGGAATTCATTGGAACTCATATGACTCCTCATCTCCAGCATTTCTGTCTGATGAAGTTGACACTAATCCCCTTATGTCAGATTTGTGTTGATACCCAACTCTGATTTGATGCTACATTTACTGTGCCACATGGCAGCAATTGTATACATGCTTTCTTCAGCCAAACTCCATATGCACCATTTACATTGTCTGTCAGTTAAAAGTTCCAATGCAATTGACATAATCTCCAGGAACAAGCAGGAATGTAGTCATCACATATGGGCATCGTCGGTACCGACAGAGCCTGCGTGGGAACGCTCCCCAGCATCCAATCAGAAAGCTTTTGGGAGCATCCCACAGTGCCTTTGTGCTGCCTTCTGGCCTTTCCCAACTGCCTCTCTCCAGTTCTTCCTTTTCCGCGGAGCCAGCAGGTCGTGTTCCTGTCACCGCAGAAGAATTCCTTTTTTCTTTCTTTTTGTGGTCGTGTCTGCCTTCATCGATGCTCTACTGGTACCGCCGGTCTTTCTTTTCTTATTTCTGTTAAAAAAAAAAACCCAAAAAAACCCTTTTTTTTTCTCCAGGTGCACGTGCCTTTTTGGGCCTTAGGCCCAAAAGTTTTTCCTCAACATGGAAAAACCTGCCTTAGGTTTTAAAAAGTGCACCAAGTGTGGCGGTACCATCTCCATCACTGACACCCATGAATGGTGTCTAAAATGCTTAGGTCCTGACCACTCCTCCACGGATTGTGTGTGTCCTGTGCCATGATGTCTAAAAGAGGTCGGCAGAACCGAGCTGCCAAGCTCAGTACCCTGTTTCCCTCTGATGCAGCTTCGGTGGCATTGACGTCTTCCAGGGCTGCTTCTTCCTCCCATGGATCTCAGGTAACTAAACATAAATCCAGCCGGTCCTCGAAGGGTAGATCTCCTTCTAAGCATCGAGATGCCTCTGGCGTTGCCCTCGAGGATTCTGCACTGGCAAAATTACCCTGGTGGGAGGCTTTGGCTTCCAAAGCATTATCGGGGTTCCAGGATGTTCTCAATGGCTCGGCCTTGACAGATCTCCTGGTGCCATGCTCTGGGGTACCGGCGGTCTCCTCCAGTACCGACATCCAGGCATTGGCGGCATCCATAGACTAGAGAGTTCTGGCTATGGAACGCAGTCTGGTGGCTCTCCTTGCGGCATCGACGCCCTTGGTACCGTGACAGACAACTCCACTGGCACTGGCACCAGCATCAGTACCGATGGCATCGGTGTCTGCTCTGCCGGTACCCTGTCCTCCAGTACCGATTCTCCGGTACTGGTTATTCCCGGTGCCGACCTTGGTCAGTACGGGTATCGGGCTCTGCAAGCGCATCCGGACAGACGATACTTTGAGTCCTCAGAGTCTGAGGATTCTGAAAGTTCTGTCTGCACCGATGCTTCTCCCAGAGGAGGAGTCCTCCCCTAAACGCAGGATGTCTCCTCCAGAGGATATGTCCTTCCAAGACTTGTGATAAGGAAGCTTATCATAGCTCAGGAAGGAGCTATAGAAAAGGTGAAGTGACTCTGAACAAGCAACCTGTCAGTTCTGGTAGAAATAAGAAAACAGAATTTTCCCATAAAAGACTACCAGTCCCAGAATGCACCAGGTTTCCAACAGCCATTAGAGGAGCTGAAGTGGAGAAACGTGTGTTCAATCAGGAGGGCTATGAGGTAATCCCTAAGCACTCATCTCAAAGGGCAGGGCCTGATTCAGCACAGCTGTGCTGTGTTAGGGAAGAGCACTCATCCAAGCAGAATAAGAGTAGAGTTTATTCTACAGATGACCATCTTCATGATCACCTTGGATATCCAGAGAATTATCCTCAGTTTCATCTGAAGGATTATCAGAAGCAGAAGCCAAACCGGACGGACAGAGAGGGAAAGAGACCCTCTGGAAGAAAGAGGAGAAAAGCCTTTGAGAGGTCTAGAAGAGTCCAAAGCAGTACGTATACTGGGAGGTATTCCAAGGGCCAGCATACACCATTGGACTGGGGAAAGCCAAAGGAATGGTGCTGCAGAGCTAGGAATCACCAGTGGGTACCTGTGAGGGAGACTGCTGCACGTGGAAGGGACCCTAAGACCTATGCCAGAAGGTATGTGAAGAGAGATCCAGTGTCCAGGGATCTGGATTGGAAGGCTGGACATAAGAACTGGACTACATACTGGCCAGGCTATATAGAGAGGAACTCTAGCAGCAATGGAAGCTCAGGTATGAACACTGATCTATGCCCTAGCTATAACCTTGAAAGACAGCAGGGAAACAAGTATTCTCCTGAAAATGCTCCATTGAGAGATTCATCTGTGCCAATCCATGATATTGAACCCATGCTTGTTGAACAAGGGGGAATAATAGCAGATGAGGATCCTGTTTATATGGACTGCTCTCTATCTAAACTCCGTTGGTAACTTTCTGTTATAAAGTACAGCAACCATCACAAAGAAATACAAATTTGTTCTTTAATCTACTCAGAAAAGCTCCTGAAGCAGGATTTGACCCACACAGTGGAAGGCAAGCCAGCTAAGGGGTTTCAGCTGGTAACTGCTAGCAATTAAGCCTTACCTAATTGCTTGTGAGCTAGGAGAGAATCACTTCTGTATCTATGTGGGAAGTAATCAGAAGTTAACCTGAAAAGAACAGTTTGTTTCTTGCTTTGTAGCTTTTCATTTGTTTTCCTGATTTTAACTTTGTTTTTCCAAGTTAACACTGAAAGCAAGTTACCTAATTTATGTGCTACCAAGCATATCTGTGTTGGGAGAAATAACCCCATAAATAAATATCTTATTGGCTTTACCTAAGAGCACAACTAAATTGTCAGCAGCTGTGTCTGGTGTGAATGAACTACATTGCCCACAATACCTTGCAAATCATATAGAAATATGCACTTGCCAAGAGTGTGAAGATTCTCACCCAGGCAGCCGTCTGACAGACTTCATTAGGGAGGTGGCTCGGGGCCTGTCCACTTCTGTGGCCCCTGAAACAGAGCCAAGGGCCAAGGAGTTGGAAATTCTACAATATCCCAAAACTCCTAAGGAGGCAGCTACCTTACCCATTCATGAGATTTTATATGATCTCATGTTGAGGATGTGGGAAACACCTCTTACCACCTCTCCTCATTCTCGTAGATTGGATACTATGTATTGAGTCCCTCCTTGTCCTGGATTCCATAAGACTCAGCTTCCTCACCACTCTATTGTGGTGGAGTCAGCCATGAGAAGGATCAGAAGTGCAAAAAGGCATGCCTCTAATCCTCCAGGACGTGAGTGCAGAACCCTGGATGCTTTTGGACGTAGAGTCTTCCATGCTTTCTGCCAGGATCAGTTCCTATAGTCTCTACATGGGAATGTTCCTAAAGGAGGTCACAGGTTATTTAGAGGCTTTGAGTCCTCCTCTACCAGTGGATAGAAGACAGGACTTTCTCACATTGGTCAAACATGCCCAAGATGTTTCTAAATTTGTCAACCGTGTAGCTTTAAGTCCTTTCATTTCTGAGGATAAAAGAAGGACTTTCTCACTTGGGTGAAACATGCCCAAGATGTTTCTAAATTTTCCAACTGTGCAGCCTTTGACTGCTTTGAGTGTATAAGCAGAACCTCGGCTATCGCCATAGGTGCACGTAGAATTGCTTGGCTCCAGGCATCTGATCTAGATCTCTGGGTACAAGACAAATTGGGAAATATCCCTTGTACTGGTGAGAACCTGTTTGGTAAAGATTGGCAGGAAAAGGCCAATGAAATGTATGCTGAAAATTTCACTTTGGATAGACTATCCAAGTCCACTGCTGATCCTGTTAGAAAGAAATTGTTCAAGAAACCATATTTTTCTAAAAAGAAAAGACTTTATCCTGCTTATGTTCAGCAGGCATCTTCTGCAGGTCAGCTTTCAAGGAAATGTCAGCAACCACCCGAACAGAAGAAAGCAAAGGCTGCTAGGCCTCCACCGGCCCAGCAGCCTCAGCCTCCTCAGGGCCTTTGACTTTCAGCTAGAGAACTTAGCCTTTCTGGTTCTGGAGGGACCAGAACCTTCCACCATTCCAGGAAGGTTATGTCATTTTGCCCCCAGATGGGGGCAAATAACAGCAGAGCATTGGACACTCTCCATCATAAAGGAGGGGTACGAGCTTCATTTTTAAGCATGCCCCCTCACACAATACTGAAGCAGTTCAATTGTCCAACCTCTCTCATCAACCTTTTAGGTCAGGAGGTGGATATCCTTCTTGCCCAAGGGGCAATAGAAGAAGTACCTCTTCATCAACAGGACACAGGGTTCTATTCCCCTTATTTTCTTATTCCAAAGAAAACAGGGGGTTACAGGCCTATTTTAGATCTCGGAGAATTGAACAAATTCCTTGTCAAGGAGAAATTCAAGATTTCTCTCGGAGCTCTGCTGCCATACCTTCAGAGTCAGGATTGGCTTGGTTCTCTAGATCTCAAGGATGCATACACCCATGTCCTCATCCATCCAACCCACAGAAGGTTCCTTCGGTTCCTTTTTCAAGGAAAGCACTACCAATGCAGGGTGCTTCCTTTTGGTCTGGCCTCGGCACCAAGGGTGTTCACGAAATGCATGGCTGTTGTAGCAGCATTTCTCCGCACTCTAGGGATATTTGTCTTCCCTTACTTGGACGACTGGCTCATTTGAGCCCCAACACAGTCGGAGGCCAGGACTTCTCTATCCTGCACAGTGTGTATCCTTCAGTATTTAGGGCTGGTAATAAACATCCCAAAATCCAGTCTAACTCCCACTCAGTCTTTAGAGTTCATAGGAGCTTTCCTGGATACTACAAAGGCAAGGGCCTATCTCCCCCAGGCCCGTTGGCTTCGCTTGGTGTAGTTAGCTTCTCAAGCAGTGCTAAAGCCTCATCTCACTGCTCGAGAAATGTTGCAACTATTAGGCCACATGGCATCCACCGTGCATGTGGTTCAATATGCTTGCCTCCACATGAGGGCAGCTCAGTGGACTTTATCCACCCAATGGACCCAGGCATCAGGGTGCCTGTCAGACAAAATATAGCAAACACAAGTCGCCTCATTTTGTCCCTCCAATGGTGGAAGTCCACTCAAAATCTGTTGCTGGGGTCCCCTTTTCAGCAACCCTTACCCCAAGCAACTCTCACAACAGATGCTTCTCCAGTGGGTTGGGGAGCTCATCTGCAAGACCTCTCCACCCAGGGCACCTGGTCTCCACAAGAGAGTTGTCTACATATCAATCTCTTGGAACTCAGAGCAATCTTCCTTGCTTTGCGAGTGTTCCACTCCCTGCTCAGCTACAAGACAGTCCTCATTCATACGGACAATCAAGTAGCCATGTTCTATGTGAACAAGCAGGGGGGAACGGGCTCTCTGTCGCTTTGCAACGAAGCTTTGCGACTATGGACCCTCGCCAGAGAGCATCAGATTCATCTTCTGGCAGTGTATCTTCCAGGCATTCAAAACTCTTGGGCGGACAGACTCAGTCAAGTTCTGCTTCCACACGAGTGGTCTCTGCATGCAGACCAGGTGAGCAGGATATTTCAACTTTGGGGAACCCCGGACATAGACCTCTTTGCAAGTCTGTGGAATGCCAAACTTCCCCGGTTCTGTTCCAGAATTCCGGCTCAGGGGGCTCAGGCCAGGGATGCTTTCCTCCTTTACTGGGGTCAAGACTTCCTGTACGCCTTTCCACCCATTCCCCTAATTCCCAAAACCCTGTTCAAGCTTCAGAGAGACAGAGGCCGCATGATTCTCCTAGCTCCACATTGGCCACGGCAAGTGTGGTACCCTCTGCTTCTACATCTCTCTCAAGCTCCCTCCCTGGAGTTAGGGTCTGCTCCAGATCTCCTATCTCGGGAGGATGGAATGTTATGGCATCCCAATCCCCAGTCTCTGCATCTCAGGGCTTGGTTGCTGAAGGCCTAGATCTCCAAGTTCTTAATCTTTCTCAGCAGGTGTAAGATGTTGTTTGTGCTTCCAGAAAACCTTCCACTAGACGCTCTTATGCCTTCAAGTGGAAAAGGTTTACGGTTTGGTGTTCGGAAAAGGGTCTTAACCCTTTTGCGATACCTCTGGAATCTTTGCTGGAGTATCTCCTTCATTTATCTAATGCAGGCCTTAAGACAAATTCAGTAAGAGTCCATTTGAGTGCTATTTCAGCTTCTCTTAAGCCTCTAAATAGACAGTCTATTTCCTCTCATCCTCTTATAGCAAGATTTATGAGAGGCTTTCTTCTAACTAAGCCTCCCATTAGGCCACCACCGGTGGCATGGGACTTTATTTATTTAATTTTCTTATATACCACGCTATTTGTCATCAGTGCGGTTTACATTGAAACAATACAACAATTGGTCAGATATAACAGACCTATTACAAGTAACAGGAAAATTAACATGGAAGTAAACAGTGAAATCATTTATATTTCTAGAAAATACATGTTGGAGATACATAAAATCTATACAGTTAGGGTAGGTATGAGGTTAAAAGGATGGGGCAGGGGAAGGGGTGTTTAGGTGTTTGAAGTGTGCGATGAAAAGGTGGTGTTTAAGGGCTTTTTTGAATTGTTTGTCTTTAATTGCTCTGATATTGGGAGGGAGTTTGTTCCAACATCTAGGAGCATAATTCGAAAAAACCCTATTGATGGATGATTGATTAGCTTTTAAGGAAACCTTTGGTATAAGTAGTGTGTCAACAGCTGGAGATCTCCTGGACCTGTTATTTGTGTGTATGATGAGATCAGAGATGGAATCTGGAGAAATATTATTGAAGGCCCTAAAGGTGGTAAGGATGGCCTTATATTGGATTCTACAGTTTATTGGTAACCAATGAAGCTTCTCTAGAATGGGGGAAATATGCTCACACTTTGATGATCCGCAGAGAACACGAGCAGCTGCGTTCATGGCTAATTGTAGAGGATTAATAGTTATTTGGTAAGCCATGGAGTATTATGTTAGCATAATCAAAGTGCGACGTGACTAGAGCTTGAAAGATGGTGTGGAAGTCATCAGACTTCATCATAGGTCTCAGATGATGAAGGGTTTTTATCTTGAAGTAAACGGCCTTTACGGTGCGTTTTATATGTTCCTTGAAGTCTAACCTTTGATCCAGAATTACTCCTAGATATCGAATATTTGAATTGACTGGGAGATCAGCATCTCTGACTTTTAGAATTGTTGGAGGGGAGAAAGAGATTTATTCCTTGTGATTATTAGAACCTCTGTTTTTTTTAAAGTTAATACGGAGGTTTTGAGAGAGAAGCCAATCAGTTATTGAATTAAAACAGTTGATTAGCACTGTATAGTTTGGGTATGATACAGATATCGGTGAGAATAATAGCACATCATCCGCATACATAAGGCAGGATATACCAAAAGAGCATGCAATGTCACAGATTGGCTGCATATAGATGTTGAACAGCAGCGCAGACAAGGAGGAGCCTTGTGGTACACCTTGTTTCTGCTGAAAGGGATTTGAAGTAGCATTACCAATACAAACTTGTTGTAATCTACCTTCTAGGTAGGATTTGCACCAGTCCCAAGCACGGTTCTTGATTACTTTCTCATGAAGTCGCTTTAGTAGTTGTATGTGATCCACAGAATTGAACGCAACAGCTATATCAAGAAATATTAGAGCAAAGCCATTTTTCAGATTGTCAATGCCGTTGCTAAGTGTATTGATTAATGTTGTTAGGAGAGTTTCTACACCGTGGGCTTCCCTGAATCCATGTTGACATGGATCTAAAGGGGAAAATGAGTCTATATGCTGTTGTATCTGCCTGAGAGTTAATTTCTCAAGAATTTTGGCTAGAAATGGGATACTAGAGATTGGACGGTATGAGTCCTCCTTTGGGTCAAGCTGGTTGTTTTTCAGCAGTGGTCGGATGGATGTATGTTTGAGAGCATCTGGGAAGACACCAGATTCAAATGACAGCTTCGCTATGTTAGCTATAAAAGGGCTGAGTTCTGTGCGCATAGATCTTATCCAGTGTGCTGGGCATGGGTCAGATGGTGAAGTTGTCGTGTTGATGTAGGTAATAACTTCATTTATGGATTTTACAGAGGGTGGTGAGAGGTTGGTGATTGAAAACTGCGGAAGGGAAGTTTGGACAGGTTCATGTAATGATGTAGTATTTGTTTTTATTGATTTGGATTGGATGTAGTTTGCATAGGCTTGGGGCTGAATCCCTTCTTGTTGTGGCGGAGATGGTTGATTGATAAAGGACTTTACTAGATTAAATAAGTCTCTTGGTTTATTCAGAGAGCGGCTGAGGATATCAGCATGGTATTCTTTTTCTCTTAGCCCAAATTGATTCACAATGTTTAAGATGTTCTAAGTAGGTGGTTTGGTCAGAGGAATTACGTGTATTTCTCCATTTTCTCTCAAGCTTTCTGAGGTGGAGGAGAGGTACGTAGTTCATGTGAGAACCATGGGGCAGATTGTTTTTTAGTAACTCGGTTGTCAGATGTTGATTTTTTTGATCAAGGCTGGGAGTTGCGACTTAAACCTGGTTCTCGGGCAGCTCATGAAGCCACCTTTCGAACCTTTAGCTACTACCTCCTTGAAATTCCTTTCTTGGAAGGTTATCTTTCTCATTGCAATCACATCAGCATGCCGCATTAGTGAGTTGCAAGCGCTAGTAGCTAATTCACCTTATACAAGGTTCCATCATGACAAGGTAGTCCTTAAGACTCATCCACACTTTATGCCTAAGGTGGTCTCGCCTTTTCATCTAAACCAAGCGGTCTACCTACCTGTGTTTTTTCCAGGACCTCATGCATCAAATGCAGAGAGGAATCTTCATACCTTGGACTGTAAAAGAGCTCTAGCTTTTTACTTACACAGAACACAGCAACATAGAAAGTCCTCTCAACTCTTTGTTGCTTTTGATCCTTCTCATTTGGGCCTTCCAGTCTGCAAGAGAACACTGTCTAACTGGATTGCTCAGTGTATTTCCTTCGCCTATCAGAGTAAGAACCTTTCTCTGGAGGGCCATGTCACAGCTCACATGTGAGAGCCATGGCAGCCTCAATGGCTCATCTGCACTCTGTGTCTATCAACGACATCTGTCGAGCAGCCACTTGAGCCTCGGTTCATAGCTTTACAGCCCACTGCTGCTTGGACAGGGACTCCCGCCGGGATGCCTTGTTTGCTCAGGCTGTTCTCAAACACCTGATCCATACCTAATCAACTCCTACCCACCATCCCTGGTAGGATGCCAGAGATCCACGGGGGGAAGTGAAGCCCTCTTCAGGGACACACAACTTCTGAGGTCTCTCCCTGGCACCTAAAGCTAGGGAGTCCCCATATGTGATGACTACATTCCTGCTTGTTCCTGGAAATAGCATAGTTACTCACCTGTAACAGGTGATCTCCGGGAACAGCAGGAATTTAGTCCTCACAACCCACCCATCTCCCCTAGGAGTTGTATCTCTCTATCTCTTTCCTTTCCCTCTCTCTTTGTCTCAGCTTTAAAACTCAACTGGAGAGGCAGTTGGGAAAGGCGGGAAGACAGCATGCAGGCGCTGTGGGATGCTCCCAAACGTTTTCTGATTGGACGCTGGGGAGCGTTCCCGCGCAGGCTCCGTCGGTACCGACGATACCCATATGTGAGGACTAAATTCCTGCTGTTCCCGGAGATCACCTGTTACAGGTGAGTAACTATGCTCTCCCCCCCCCCCCCCCCTCCTGTCTTGCAGGATTCAACTTACTTCTGCAAGTCAACAATGTCCTTGTTGATAGATGGACCATTCAGTTTGCTCATAGGAATGTTTGTTTCATGAGCCATAGCCTATTCAGATGAGTCTTAGGGGCTTGTTTACAAAGCCGTGGTAGAGGTTCGCGATCTTTATCAGGGCCGCGGCCCCATTGAAATCAATGGGGCCACGGCTCCGATAACGATCGCGAGCCACTACCGTGGCTTTGTAAACAAGCCCCTTAATGATACCTCCAGCCTTGGTTAGGGAGTCCTTTTTTTTTTTTTTGCATCTGTGCAACCAGAGTATCTGGCATGGCATTAAAAGGCTTCATATCAATTTTAGAACTTTGAAGCGGTGTACGACACTTGCATAGTATTTGAATCTGGGAAAGACAAACTTGTCTTGCCCATCAATGGACAAATAAGTAGCAATGTATCTCCAGGAACAAGCAGGAATGTAGTCCTCACATATGGGTATCGTCGGTACCGACGGAGCCTGCGCGGGAATGCTCCCCAGCGTCCAATAGGAACGCTTTTGGGAGCATCCCTCAGCACATAAGCGCTGCCTTTCCAACTGTCCCTCTTCAGTTCTCCGTTTTCTGTGTAGCCAACAGGACCTATTCCCTGTCGCCGTAGAAAATTCCGTCTTAAAATTCTTTTTTGTGGTCGCGCTTGCCTATCGCACGATGCCTACCGGTACTGCCAGTTCTTTTCTTTCCTAAAAAAAACCCAAAAAACCTTTCACTGTTTCTTTTCAGAAACTTTCCTGTTTTGGCGCTAGGCGCTATTTTGGGCATTAGGCCACATTTATCCAAAATCATGGAAAAGCCAACTAGTGGCTTAAAAAAAAAAAGGTACTAAGTGTGGCGGTACCATTTCCGTCACTGACACCCATGAATGATGTCTAAAATGTTTAGGACCTGATCATTCTCCAACTGAATGTCTCTCCTGCATGGGGATGACTAAAAGAGGAAGACAAAACCGGGCTGCAAAGCTCGGCACCCTCTTCTCTTCAGATGCCAGATCCATTGCATCAACATCGTCAAGGACCTCTTCTTCCTCCCATGGATCTCGGGTAACTAAACACAAAAGCTGGTCCTCAAAGGGTAGCTCTCCTGCTAAGCATTGAGAGGCCATTGGCATTGCCCTTGAGGGAACCACACCGGCAAAACAGCCCCGGCGGGAGGCTTCGGCTTCCAAAGCATCGATGGGGCTTCAGGATGTTCTCGAGGCTTCAACCTCGCAAGAACTACCTGTGCTGTGCTCAGGGGTTCCGGCCGTTCTTACTGGTACTGACACCCAGACCAGAGATTTCTTGCTATCGAACGCAGTATCGCAGCTCTTCTCTCAGCTGTGGTACCGGGGTCCCAAGGGCACCGGTGCCGACATTGACACCGATGCCGGTACAGACACTGGTACTGATGCTGACGATGCCGGTACCGACCCCAATAGTAACTCTCCCTATTCCACCTCCGGCTGGAGTGGATAAAGTGGTACCTGGTCAGCTCGGTACCGACTTCAATCGGTACCGGGATCGTGCTTTGCAGGAGCATCGGAGTCAGGAATACTTCGAGTCCTCCGATTCCGAAGACTCTGACAATTCTGCTGGCACTAGAGGGTTTCTCTTAGAAGATCCCGCTTCTCCCCAACGCAGAATGTCACCTCCAGAGGACATGTCATTTCAAGATTTTATCCGTGATATGGCTAAAGGTCTTTCAATTACAGTAGCTCCAGAGGAGGAACCCAGAGCAAAGGAATTGGAAATCCTCCAATATCCTAAAGCTCCTAAGGAGGCAGCTACTCTGCCTATCCATGAAATTCTGCATAACTTGATGCTCAGAATGTGGGAAACACCTCTGACTACTTCTCCTCACTCTAGGAGACTTGATACTATGTATCGAGTCCCACCATGTCCTGGATTTCAGAAAACTCAGCTGCCACACCATTCAATGGTAGTGGAGTCAGCCATGCATAGGATGAAAAGTGCTAAAAGACATGCATCCAATCCTCCAGGTCGTGCATGCAGGATTCTGGATGCTTTTGGATGCAGAACTTTTCAAGCTTCCATGCTTTCAGCTAGGATCAGCTCATATATCCTATATATGGGAATGTTCCTCAAAGAAATCACAGGAGACTTGGAACTTATGAGCCCATTTCTCCCAGATGATAAGAGACAAGACTTTCTTACTCTGGTTAAGCATGCTCAGGATGTCTCCAAGTTTGTCAATCGTGCAGCCTTCAACTGCTTTGAATGCATCAGCAGAACTTCTGCTATTGCCATTGGCGCACGACGAATTGCCTGGCTACAGGCATCAGACTTGGAGACTTGGGTACAGGACAAGCTAGGCAACATTCCTTGCATGGGAGAAAATAGCCTTCTCCTGCCAGTTCTTGCCGAAGATAACGAGTTAAATGCTGACAATTCTACCTTAGATTGTCAAAGTCTACAGCCACTCTAGCCAAAAGAAAGTCTTATAAAAACCCCTCTTTTAGTAAAAGGAGGAAGTTTTATCCTTCCTATACCCATCAGATTCAAGCTCCAGGTCAGGTTGCCCAAAAGGGACAAACTAGACAACAAAAGAAACCAAAAGGCTCGAGAGCCCAACCAGCTCTCCAGGTTCAGCCCCCTCAAGAGCTTTGACTCCTTCCTAGAGAGCTTTGCCTTCCTGCCTCGGAGGGGTCCTCAACTCCCCAATATTCCCGGCAGGTTATGCCACTTTGTCAACAGATGGCATCAGATCACAGCAGAAGACTGGACTTTGTCCATTGTAGGGGAGGGGTACAAACTTCATTTTCACAGCTTACCCCCCTCTTACAATTCTAAAGCAGTTCGATTCACAAACCTCTGCAGACAATCTGCTAGATCACGAAGTCTCCACTCTTCTTGCCCAAGGGGCAATAGAGGAAGTACCCATTCTTCAACAGGGTGCAGGGTTCTACTCCCCCCTTTTTTCTTATTCCAAAGAAAACAGGGGGACACAGACCCATTCTAGACCTCAGAATTGAACAAATATCTGTTTCGAGAAAAATTCCAAATGATTTCTCTGGGAACTCTTCTGCCATACCTTCAAAGCCAGAACTGGCTTTGCTCTCTAGACTTAAAGGATGCATACACTCTCACATTTTTATCCATCCAGATTATAGGAAATGTGTACGTTTCCTTTTCAGGGGAAGACATTTCCAGTACAGGGTTATTCCCTTTGGTCTGGCTTCAGCACCAAGGGTATTCACGAAATTTCCACGAACCCTGTGGATCTTTGTCTTCCCCTGCTTAGACGACTGGCTCATCCGAGCCTCCACAGAGACAGAGGCCAGCACTGCACTGTCTCGTACAATGCGAATCCTCCAATACTTGGGATTGGTAATAAACTTCCAGAAATCTCAACTAGTTTCTTCCCAATGCCTAGAATTCATAGGAGCCTGTCTGGATACCAGATAGGCAAGGGCTTTCCTTCCACAAGCCCGGTGTCTTCGCATAATGCATTTAGCTTCCCAAGCAGCAGGCAAGTCCTCCCTCACTGCTCGGGAGCTACTGCAGTTACTGGGACACATTGCATCCACAGTTCATGTAGTCCCATATGCTCGCCTCCACATGCGAGCAGCTCAGTGGACCCTCTCCACACAGTGGACACAGGCCACGGGTCATTTGTCGGACAAAATAACAATCTCTCAACGACTAATTTTGTTCCTCCAGTGGTGGCAATCATTAGAAAATCTGACAGTAGGATCTCCTTTCCATCAACCCCTCTTTCAGGCCACCCTAACAGATGCATCACAGGTGGGTTGGGGAGCACACCTGAATCATCTCTACCCAGGGCACCTGGACTCCACAGGAGGTTGGTTTACACATAAACCTCCTGGAGTTAAGAGCAATTTATTTAGCTCTTCGAATGTTCCCCGCACAGCTCAGCTACAACAGTCCTAGTCCAGATGGACAATCAGGTAGCCATGATCTCCAGGAACAAGCAGGAATGTAGTCCTCACATATGGGTATCATCAGTACTGACAGAGCCTGCGCAGGAACGCTCCCCAGCGTCCAATTAGAAAGCTTTTGGGAGCATCCCACAGCACCTGTGTGCTGCCTTTCCCAACTGCCTCTCTCCAGTTCTTCGTTTTCCACGGAGCCAGCAGGTCGTGTTCCTGTCACCGCAGAAAATTTTCTTTCTTTTTTGTGGTCGCGTCTGCCTTCCTCGATGCTTTACCGGTACCGCCAGGTTTTCTTTTCTTTCTTTCTTTCCTTAAAAAAAAATAAAAATAAAAAGAAATTCCTTAGTACTTTCCCATTTTTTCCAGGTGCATGTGCCATTTTGGGCCTTAGGCCCAAGATTTTTTACATAATGGAAAAACCCTCCTCGGGTTTTAAAAAGTGCACCAAGTGTGGTGGTACCATCTCTGTCACCGACACCCATGAGTGGTGTCTGAAATGTTTAGGTCCTGACCATTTCATCTCAGAGTGTTGTATGGCCTGTGCCATGATGTCCAAGAGAGGTCGACAGAACCGAGCCGCCAAGCTCAGTACCCTGTTTCCCTCTGATGCTGCTTCAGTGGCATCGACATCTTCCAGGGCTTTGTCTTCCTCCCGTGGATCTCAGGTAACTAAACATAAGTCTAGCCGGTCCTCAAAGGGTAGATCTCCTCCTTCTAAGCATCGAGATGCCTCTGGCGTTGCCCTTGAGTATTCTGCACTGGCAAAATTGCCTCGGTGGGAGGCTTTGGCTTCCAAAGCATTATCGGGGCTCCAGGATGTTCTCGAGGCCTCGACCTCGGCAGAACTACTGTGCCATGCTCTGGGGTACCGGCAGTCTTCTCCGGTACCGACATCCAGGCATCGGCAGCGTCGCTAGACCAGAGAGTCCTGGCTATTGAGCGCAGTCTGGCAGCTCTCCTTGCAGCATCGACGCCCTCGGAACTGCGTCAGACTTTTTAGCCGGTACCGACTCCTTCACCGGTATCGGTACCGGTACCAATAGCATCGACATCGGTGTCCGCATTGCCGGCACCCAGTCATCCAATGCCTTCCAGTACCGATTTACTCCCAGTACCGACTTTGGTCGGTACGGGTATCGGGCTCTTCAAGAGCATCCTGATAGAAGGTACTTCGAGTCCTCAGAGGAATCTGAGGATTCTGACAGTTCTGTCAATGCGGGAATACTTCTCCCAGAGGAGCCTTCCTCCCCTAAACATAGGATGTCTCCTCCAGAGGACATTTCCTTTCAGGATTTCATCAGGGAGGTGGCTCGAGGTCTGTCCATTACTGTGGCACCTGAAACAGAGCCCAGAGCAAAGGAGTTGTAAATTTTGCAGTATCCTAAGACTCCTAAGGAGGCAGCTACCTTGCCCATCCATGAGATCTTACATGATCTTATGTTAAGAATGTGGGAGACACCTCTTACCACCTCTCCTCATTCTCGTAGACTGGATACTCTGTATCAAGTCCCTCCTTGTCCTGGTTTCCAGAAAACTCAGCTTCCTCACCACTCTATTGTAGTGGAATCAGCTATGAGGAGGATCAAGAGTGCATAGAGGCATGCCTATAATCCTCCAGGACGTGAGCGCAGAACTTTGGATGCTTTTGGACGTCGTGTCTTCCAAGCTTCCATGCTTTCTGCCAGGATCAGTTCCTATAGTCTATATATGGGAATGTTCCTGAAGGAAGTCACAGGTTATTTAGAGGCTTTGAGTCCTCTTCTACCAGTGGATAGAAGACAGGACTTTCTCACATTGGTCAAACATGCCCAAGATGTTTCTAAATTTGTCAACCGTGTAGCTTTTGACTGTTTCGAGTGCATAAGCAGAACCTCTGCCATTGCCATAGGTGCACATAGAATTGCTTGGCTCCAGGCATCTGATCTGGAGCTCTGGGTACAAGATAAAATGGGAAATATTCCTTGTACTGGCGAGAACCTGTTTGGTAAAGATTGGCAGGAAAAGGCCAATGAATTGGATGCTGACAACTCCACCTTGGATAGATTGTCCAAGTCCACAGCTGATCCTGCAAGAACAATTTTTTAAGAAACCATTCTTTTCTAAAAAGGAAAAGTATTATCCTGCTTATTCTCAGCAGGGATGTTCTGCAGGTCAGCAACCACCCAAACAAAGAAAAGCAAAGACTGCTAAGCCTCAGCTGTCCCAGAAGTCTCAGCCTCCACAAGGCCTTTGACTTTCAGCTAGAGAACGTAGCCTTCCTGGCTCTCATTGGACCAGAGCCTTCCACCATTCCAGGAAGGTTGTCATTTTGCCCCCAGATGGGGGCAAATAACAGCAGAGCATTGGACACTCCATCATAAGAGGGGTACAAGCTTCATTTTTCAAGCATGCCCCCTCCCACAATAAGGCAGTTCAATTCTCTGACCTCTCTCATCAACCTGTTAGGTCAGGAGGTCACTGTGCTTCTTGCCCAAGGGGCAATAGAAGAAGTACCCATCCATCAGCAGGGTACGGGGTTTTACCCCCCCCCCCCCTATTTCCTTATCCCAAAGAAAACAGTGGGATACAGACCTATCTTGGACCTCAGGGAATTTGACAAGGAATTTGTTCAAGAGAAATTCAAGATGATTTCTCTTGGAACTCTGCTGCCATACCTTCTGAGTCAGGATTGGCTTTGTTCTCTAGATCTCAAGGATGAGTACACCCATGTTCTCATCCATCCAACTTACAGAAAGTTCCTTCGGTTCCTTTTTCAAGAAAAGCACTACCAATACAGGGTGCTTCCATTCGGCCTGGCCTCAGCACCAAGGGTGTTCACGAAATGCATGGCTGTGGTAGCAGCATTTCTCCGCACTCTAGGGATATTCGTCTTCCCCTTCTTAGACTGGCTCATTCGAGCCCCAACAGAGTCAGAGGCCAGGACTTCTCTATCCTGCACTATGCGTATCCTTCAGTATTTGGGTCTGGTAATAAACATCCCAAAATCCAGTCTAACTCCCACTCAGTCTTTGTTTGTTTATTGACTTAATATACCGCTCTACATATACATATCAGAGCGGTTCACATAGTACAAAAAAAAAAAAAAAGGAAACCATATGGCGAAAAGGGGAAAGGAAATTACAATATTAACAGGAAAGCAAACCAGGCAGATTCAATCAACAGGACAAGAGGAGAAAAGAGGAGCGGGAAGAGGGGGGTATGGGCTACACAGAAGGGTCAGGGAGATCAAAGGCAAGGGCAAAGAGATGGGTTTTGAGTTTATTTTTGAAAGTAGAATGCATCTGTTCGAGCCGGATGGAGGAGGGGAGAGAGTTCCACAGGGCGGGGCCGAGGAAAAAGAAAGCAGAGGAGCGAGTGGACTGAAGGTGAGCATGAGCAGGTGAAGGGAGATGAAGGCGATTGAGGTGCAGAGACCGTAGGGAGCAGGCTGAGGTGTGAAAATGAACAAGGTCAGCGAGATACTGAGGGGAATGAGAGTAAAGGACACGGTGAAGGACGGTCAGGACTTTGAAGTGGATACGAGATTTGACGGGAAGCCAATGGAGGTGGATGAGTAAAGGTGTAACATGGTCACGTGGAGAGGAGTGGAAAATGAGACGGGTAGCGGTGTTTTGGATGTGCTGAAGGCGGAGAAGTTGAGTGGCAGGGAGACCTGCTAAAACGGAATTACAAAAGTCGACACGAGACATGACCAGGGAAAGGAGAAGGATGGTAAGTGCCTGTGTGGTGAGAAAAGGCCTGATAGCACGAATCTGTTGGAGGAAATAGAAAGAGGATTTTGATACATGAGCAATGCGATCACGGAAGGAGAGGTGAGAGTCAAAGAAAACCCCCAGATAACGGAAGGAGGAG
The DNA here is from genome assembly GCA_033557465.1 of Ichthyophis bannanicus. NCBI lineage: Eukaryota > Metazoa > Chordata > Amphibia > Gymnophiona > Ichthyophiidae > Ichthyophis > Ichthyophis bannanicus. The sequence goes on along the minus strand of CM066033.1, from coordinate 650,940,330 downwards.
ACCAGTGGGACAGGGGAGCCGGAAAAAGAAGGGGCGATCTGGGGAGAGGTATCACCGTGGGAAAACCAGATGGTAAGAGTTTTGGTGAGGTTGAGGTGAAGACAATGGGTAGTGAGCCAGTTGGCGACAGTAGTGAGGCAAGTGTTTAGAGGGGAGAGGTCGGGAGAGAGGGGAGAAGTGTGATGGAGAAGAACCAAGTTGTCAGCGTAGTAAAACGCGGAGATCCCATGTTGCTGAACAAGTAAGGCTAGGGGGGTGAGAAAGATGTTAAAAAGGAGGGGGGCCAAAACAGAACCCTGGGGAACACCACAGGGGAGAGGAACGGGCTCAGAAGTGGAGGAAGAGGGAGATGAGGGAAGAACGGAGTAGGACCTGGAAGAAAGGAAAGAATGAAACCAGTGGAGAACAGTGCTACAAAGACCCGCTTCCCGAAGACGAGCCAGAAGGAGGGAATGATCGAGGTCAAAGGCGGCAGAAAAATCAAGAGAGACCGCCACCGACAGGTCACCGCAATCGTGAGCTGTGTGAAGTTCATTCAAGAAACCCAGGAGGAACGTCTCGACACTGGCTGGGACGAAACCCAGACTGGTGGGGGTGAAGAAAGTGTGTAGAGTCAAGGAAAGCGGATAGCTGGGAGAAAACAGCTTTCTTGAGGATTTTAGAGAGAAAGGGAAGGTTGGAAACAGGACGGTAGTTGGCAGGAATCATGGGGTCCAGGGAGGGCTTTTTAAGGATGGTACGGAGTTCATAGGAGCTTTGCTGGATACCAGAAAGGCAAGGGCCTATCTCCCCCAGGGCCGTTGCCTTCGCATGGTGCAGTTAGCTTCTCAGGCAGTGCTAAAGCCCCATCTCACTGCCCGAGAAATGCTACAACTACTAGGCCACCTGGCATCTACTGTGCATATGGTTCCCTATGCTCACCTTCATATGAGGGCAGCCCAGTGGACTTTATCCACTCAATGGACCCAGGCATCAGGATGCCTGTCAGACAAAATAGCAAACACAGGTCGCCTTATTTTGTCCCTCCAGTGGTGGAAGTCCACTCAAAACCTACTGCTGGGGTCCCCTTTTCAGCAACCTTTACCCCAGGCAACTTTCACAACAGATGCTTCTCCGATGGGTTGGGGAGCTCATCTGCAAAACCTCTCCACCCAAGGCATCTGGTCTCCACAGGAGACTCATATACACATCAGTCTCTTGGAGCTCAGAGCAATCTTCCTTGCTCTTCGAGTGTTCCACACCCTGCTCAGCTACAAGACAGTCCTCATTCATACGGACAATCAAGTAGCCATGTTCTACGTGAACAAGCAGGGGGGAACAGGCTCTCTGTCGCTTTGCAACGAAGCTTTGCGACTATGGACCCTTGCCAGAGAGCATCAGATTCATCTCCTGGCAGTGTATCTTCCAGGCATACAAAACTCTTGGGCAGACAGACTCGGTCGTTCTGCTTCCACACAAGTGGTCTCTGCATGCAGACCAGGTGGCCAAGATTTTTCAAATTTGGGGAACCCCGGACATAGACCTCTTTGCAAGTCCGTGGAATACCAAACATCCCCGGTTCTGTTCCAGAATTCCGGCTCAGGGGGCTCAGGCCAGGGATGCTTTCCTCCTTTACTGGGGTCAAGACTTCCTGTACGCCTTTCCACCCATTCCCCTAATTCCCAAAACCCTGTTCAAGCTTCAGAGAGAGAGGCCGCATGATTCTCCTAGCTCCACATTGGCCCCAGCAAGTGTGGTACCTTCTGCTTCTACATCTCTCTCAAGCTCCCTCCCTGGAGTTAGGGTCTGCTCCAGATCTCCTATCTCAGGAGGACGGAATGCCAATCCCCAGTCTCTGCATCTGAGGGCTTGGTTGCTGAAGGCCTAGATCTCCATGATCTTAACCTCCCTCAGCAAATAAAGGATATCCTTTTATGCTTCCAGGAAGCCTTCCACAAGATGCTCTTATGCTTTCAAGTAGAAAAGGTTTATCATATGGTGTTCGCAGAAGGGTCTTAACCCCATTGCCATACCTCTGGAATCATTACTTGAGTACCTCCTTCATTTATCCAATGCAGGACTTAAGACTAACTCAGTGAGGGTCCATTTGATTGCTATTGCAGCTTCCTTCAAGTCTCTAAATGGACAACCTATTTCCTCCCATCCTCTTATATCAAGATTTATGAGAGGCCTTCTGCTAACTAAGCCTCCCATTAAGCCACCTCCTGTGGCATGGGACTTAAATTTGGTTCTTGGTCAGCTCATGAAGCCACCTTTCGAACCCTTAGCTACTACCTCCTTGAAATTCCTTTCTTGGAAGGTTATCTTTCTCATTGCAATCACTTCAGCACGTCGCATCAGTGAGTTGCAAGCGCTAGTAGCTGATCCACCTTATACAAGGTTCCATCATGAAGGACTCATCCACGCTTTATGCCAAAGGTGGTCTTGCCTTTTCATCTAAACCAAGCGGTCTACCTACCTGTGTTCTTTCCAAGGCCTTATGCATCAAATGCAGAAAGGAACCTCCATACTTTGGACTGTAAAAGAGCTTTAGCCTTATCTCCAGGAACAAGCAGGAATAAGTCCTCACATATGGGTACGTCGGTACCGACGGAGCCTGCGCGGGAAAGCTCCCCAGCCTTTCAGATGAAAGGCTTTTGGGGCCTCCCACTGCACATGCGCGCTGCCTTCCCGCCTTCCTGACCAGCTCTCCTCAGTTTCTCTCTTTCCGCGGAGCCAGCAGGTCGTGTTCCTGTCACCGCTGAAGAAATTGTGAAATTTGTTTCTTTAGACCGCGTACCTGCCTTCCCCATACCGAAACCAGTACCGCCGGTCTCTCTTTCTTTCTTTATAAAAAAAAAAAAAAAAAGACTTTTTTATTTTCTTCAGCACAGCTTGGTAACTTTTGTTAGGCCTTAAGGCCTACACAAATTCTCCTCATGGAGAAGCCAGTCCCTGGTTTTAAAAAGTGTACCAAGTGCAGTGCTGTCATTTCTGTCACAGACACCCATGAATGGTGTCTTAAATGTTTGGGACCTGACCACTCCATACCGGACTGCCCATCCTGCACCCAGATGTCTAAACGTGGTTTACAGAACCGGGCCAACAAGCTCCATGTGCTGTTTCCTTCAGAAGCATCACAGTCATCCAGGTCTTCCTCTCCGGATGGATCTCAAGTAACCAAAACTTCTGTGGGCAAATCCTTTAAAAGCAAATCTCTTTCTAAAGATCGAGAGGCTCTCAATCTTGAGTTAGAGGATTCTGCCCAGGCCAAAAACCCCCGGCGAGAGGCTCTGGCCTCCAAAGCAATCATGGGGTCACAGGTTGACATCGATGGCACGGCCTCGACTGATCACCTGTTGGACTGCTCTCGGGTACCGGCCCATACCGGTACCGACATCCAGGCAGCAGTGGCGTCTATGGGCAATACTGTCCAGACCATGCAGCAGGCCGTTCTGGCATTCATTAAGGCTGCGACGCCCTCTACCGACCCCGGTTCCGGTATCCACACCGGAACCGAGACCATCGACTTCCAAACGTCGATTGGTTCAGCATGCCGGATTCCGGCTTTCGCCCGGTACCGATCCCATGCCCGATACGCCCGATGTCGATACCGATCGGTATGCGTATCGTGCATTGGAAGCACAGAGAGAATACTCAGATTCTTCTGATGAATTCAATTCCTCTGACTCTGCTGAGCTTGCTCTTCCTGAGGAGCCCTCCTCTCCAAAGAGGAGGATGTCTCCTCCAGAAGATTTATCCTTTCAGGATTTCATTGTTGATGTAGCTAAAGCACTTTCTATTGCTACATCTTCTGAAAAAGAACCCAGATCAAAAAAATTGGATATTTTAGGATACTCTAAAGCTCCTAAAGAGGCAGTCACTCTGCCTATCCATGAAATCCTTCAAGAACACTTGATGGATTTGTGGGAGACTCCTTTAACACTGTCTCCCCATTCCCGTAGGTTGGACACCATGTATCGGGTCCCTCCTTCTCCTGGGTTCCAGAAAACTCAGCTGCCTCACCATTCTATTGTGGTGAAGTCTGCCATGAAGAAAATCAAGAGTCCTAAAAGGCATTCTTCCACCCCTCCAGGGCGAGAATGTAAGACCCTGGACTCTTTTGGTAGAAAGATGTTCCAGGCTAGTATGCTTATAGCCAGGATCAATTCTTATAGCCTTTATATGGGCATGTTTCTTGGACAACTTGCCCTAAAGATACAGCATTTTGCCCCCTTTATCCCTGATGATCAAAGGGCGGACTTCTTTTCTATGGTGACACAACTTTCAGAGGTCTCCAAGTTCTCCAACAGGGCAGCCTTTGATTCCTTTGAGGTTGCAGGCAGAGCTTCGGGAATTGCTATTGCAGCCCGACGTCTCGCTTGGCTCCAGGCTTCTGACCTAGAACCCTGGGTTGTAGATGGCCTCAGGAATCTGCCCTGTACAGGTGAGAACTTATTTGGTGAAGACTGGCAAATTAAAGCTGCTCAAATGGATGCAGAAAATGCCACTCTAGATAGACTTTCTAAGTCTACTTCTACCCCTGCCAAAAAGAAGTCTTTTAAAAGGCCTTACTATAAGAAGGCCAGATTTTCCACAAATACTGGCCAGCAATCTGCTCAGCCTCGCTTTGCTGCTAAGCGTCAGCAGTCTAAGCAAGTAAAGTCAAAGCCTGCAGTGTCTGCTACACCCCAACAGGCTCAACCCCCTCAGGGGTTTTGACTTGCCCCTAGAGAACTTGCCGTTTCTGGCTCTAGAACAACCAGAGCCCCTCACCATTCCTGGAAGGCTAGCTCATTTTGCTCCCAGATGGGAACAAATCACATCAGAGCAATGGACCCTCTCTATTATCAGCGAGGGCTACAAACTTCATTTCTCCAGCCTTCCTCCCCATACCATGGTGAGGCAATTCAGTTCTCCCCCATCTCTTCTGACCCTGTTGGGTCAGGAAGTCTCTTCTCTCCTTGCCCAAGGGGCAATAGAGGAGGTTCCTCCTCCACAACAGGGGTTAGGTTTCTACTCCCCTTATTTTCTCATAACAAAGAAGACAGGGGGCTTCAGACCTATCCTAGATCTGAGAGAATTGAACAGGTTTCTATTCAAGGAGAAATTCAAAATGCTCTCTCTGGGCATTCTCCTTCCATACCTTCAGAGTCAGGATTGGCTTTGTTCTCTAGATCTCAAGGATGCGTACACTCATATACTCATCCATCCATCCCACAGAAAATATCTTCGCTTTCTGTTCCAGGGAAAACATTTCCAGTACAGAGTACTACCCTTCGGTCTGGCCTCTGCTCCAAGAGTCTTCACAAAATGCATGGCAGTCATAGCCGCATTTCTCAGAGGCATGGGAATCTTTGTCTTCCCATATCTGGACGACTGGCTCATCCGAGCTCCATCTCAGTCAGAAGCCCAGATTTCTCTGGACCGCACAAGGCGTATTCTTCAATATCTGGGACTGGTGATAAACGTTCCCAAGTCCCAACTCATCCCTACTCAGTCCCTGGAATTCATAGGGGCCCAATTGGACTCCACCACGGCAAGGGCCTACCTCCCTCTGGTCCGAGGCCAAAGGCTAATAAGCTTGGCCTCCCAGGCTCAGTCCAGAAGTCACTTGTCAGCCAGAGAAATGCTGCAACTTCTGGGCCACATGGCCTCCACGGTCCATGTGGTGCCCTACGCTCGTCTTCATATGAGGGCAGCTCAATGGCTTTTGGCCACCCAGTGGTCTCAAGCATCAGGACTGCTCTCAGACCAAATACTCACCTCAAAACGACTGTTTTGGTCTCTCCAGTGGTGGACATCCTCCAAAAATCTGTTGTTGGGGATTCCCTTCCAACCTTCGTTGCCCCAAGCAACCCTCACAACAGATGCCTCCCAAACAGGGTGGGGAGCTCATCTCCAACACCTCTCCACTCAGGGCACCTGGTCTCCTCAGGAGACCACCCTTCACATCAACCTTCTGGAACTGCGAGCAATCTTCCTTGCCCTCACAGTCTTCCACACCCTCCTTGTCAACCTGACTGTCCTAGTCCAGACAGACAATCAGGTAGCCATGTTCTATGTCAACAAACAAGGAGGGACGGGCTCTCTGTCGCTTTGCAACGAAGCTCTCAGATTATGGGCCTTCGCCAGAGAGCATCAAATTCATCTTCTGGCAGTATATCTTCCAGGAGTTCAAAACTCTCGGGCAGACAGACTCAGTTGAGTTCTGCTCCCACACGAATGGTCCCTGCATATGGACCAGATACGCAGAATCTTTCAGGAATGGGGGACCCCGGACATAGACCTCTTTGCAAGTCCGTGGAATGCCAAACTTCCCCGGTTCTGTTCCAGGACTCCGTGTCAGGGAGCTCAGGCCAACGATGCCTTTCTCCTACATTGGGGTCAGGAATTCCTGTACGCTTTTCCACCCATTCCTTTGATTCCCAAGACTCTGTTCAAATTACAGAGGGATCACGGATCCATGATCCTCATAGCTCCACGCTGGCCACGCCAAGTGTGGTTCCCTCTACTTCTGCATCTCTCCCAGGGACCCTCCCTGGACCTGGGAGCTGCGCCAGACCTTCTGTCTCAGGAGCAGGGGACTTTGTGGCATCCAAACCCCAAGTCCCTACATCTCCGAGCTTGGTTACTGAAGGCTTAAGCCTTCATGAGTTTAATCTTTCCCAACCAGTGAAAGATATCCTTCATGCCTCTAGGAAACCCTCTACTAGGTGTTCCTATGCTTTCAAATGGAAACGTTTTTCCATTTGGTGTGCGCAACAGGGTCTTGACCCTCTAGCACTTCCTTTGAATTCTCTACTGGACTATCTCCTGCATCTTTCCAATGCAGGCCTCAAGACGAATTCAGTACGAGTCCATTTAAGTGCTATTGCAGCATCCTTAAAACCTATAAATGGACAACCTGTCTCCTCTCATCCTCTTATTGCAAGATTCATGAGAGGCCTGACCCTCACTAAGCCTCCCATCCGACCTCCTCCGGTAGCATGGGACATGAATTTAGTTCTGGGTCAACTTATGAAGCCACCTTTTGAACCGTTGGTATCTACCTCCCTGAAATTTCTTTCCTGGAAGGTTCTTTTCCTTATTGCAGTCACTTCGGCTCGCCGCATCAGTGAACTGCAGGCTTTGGTGGCTACTCCACCTTATACCAGATTTCATCATGATAAGGTGGTCCTTAGGACGAATCCCCACTTTATGCCTAAAGTGGTCTCGCCTTTTCATCTTAAGAGGTATATCTACCTGTTTTTTTCCCGGCTCCTCATACATCCAGTGCAGAGAGGAACCTTCATACTCTTGACTGTAAAAGAGCTCTCGCCTTTTACCTCAACAGGACTCAGCCACATCGAAAGTCTTCCCAACTTTTCGTGGCTTTTGATCCTTCTCATTTGGGACTTCCAGTCACCAAACGTACACTTTCCAATTGGATTGCTCAGTGTATTTCTTTTGTTTACCAGAGTAAGAACATTTCTCTGGAAGGCCATGTCACAGCTCACAATGTGAGAGCCATGGCTACTTCTATGGCTCATCTTCACTCTGTGTCCACAGATCAGATCTGTCGAGCAGCCACTTGGGCCTCGGTTCATACCTTCACAGCCCATTACTGCTTGGACAAGGACTCCCGCCGGGATGCCTTGTTTGGTCAGGCTGTCCTCAAACACCTGTTCCATACTTAAACAACTCCTGCCCACCTTCCCTGGATGGATGCCTGAGATCCATACGAAGATGGTTTACCCTTGGAGGGGGATCTCCCAGGCATCTTAGCTAGGGAGTCCCCATATGTGAGGACTTATTCCTGCTTGTTCCTGGAGATAGCACAGTTACTTACCTGTAACAGGTGATCTCTGGGAACAGCAGGAATTAGTCCTCACAACCCACCCTCCTCCCCTAGGAGTTGTATCTTCTATCTATCTTCCTTTCCTCTCTCTATTGTCTCAGCTATAAACTCGAACTGAGGAGAGCTGGTCAGGAAGGCGGGAAGGCAGCGCGCATGTGCAGTGGGAGGCCCCAAAAGCCTTTCATCTGAAAGGCTGGGGAGCTTTCCCGCGCAGGCTCCGTCGGTACCGACGTACCCATATGTGAGGACTAATTTCTGCTGTTCCCAGAGATCACTTGTTACAGGTAAGTAACTGTGCTTTACCTACAAAGAACGCAGCAACATCAAAAGTCCTCTCAACTGTTTGTTGCTTTTGATGCTTCTCATTTGGGACTTCCAGTCTCCAAGAGAACACTATCTAACTGGATTGCTCAGTGTATTTCCTTTGCCTATCAGAGTAAGAATCTTCCTCTGGAGGGCCATGTCACAGCTCACAATGTGAGAACCATGGCAGCTTCAATGGCTTATCTGCACTCTGTGTGTCTATTGACGACATCTGTCGAGCAGCCACCTGGGCCTTGGTTAATACCTTCACAGCCCATTACTGCTTGGACAAGGAGTCCCGCCGGGATGCCTTGTTTGGTCAGGCTGTTCTTCAACACCTGTTTCATACCTAATCAACTCCTACCCCCCATCCCTGTTGGATGCCAGAGATCCATGGGGGGAAGTGGAGCCCTAGTTCAGGGACACAATTTCTGGGGTCTCTCCCTGGCATCTAAAGCTAGGGAGTCCCCATATGTGAAGACTACATTCCTGCTTGTTCCTGGAGATAGCATAGTTACTCACCTGTAACAGGTGATCTCCGGGAACAGCAGGAATTTAGTCCTCACAACCCACCCACCTCCCCTAGGAGTTGTATCTCTCTATCTCTTTCCCTCTCTCTCTCTTTGTCTCAGCTTTAAAACTCAACTGGAGAGAGGCAGGTGGGAAGGCAGCACGTAGGCGCTGTGGGATGCTCCCAAAAGCTTTCTAATTGGACGCTGGGGAGCGTTCCTGTGCAGGCTCCGTCGGTACCGACAAAACCCATATGTGAGGACTAAATTCCTGCTGTTCCCGGAGATCACCTGTTACAGGTGAGTAACTATGCTTTCTATGTGAACAAGCAGGGCGGGTCAGGCTCTTTGTCTTTATGCAGCGAAGCTTTACGACTATGGGCCCTCGCCAGACAGCATCAAATTCACCTTCTAGGGATATATCTTCCAGGCATTCAAAACCTTTGGGCAGACAAACTCGGTCGAGTACTGCTACCTCACAAGTGGTCACTCCACCTAGACCAGGTGGCAAAGATATTTCATCTCTGGGGCACTCCAGACATAGACCTCTTTGCAAGTCGACTGAATGCCAAACTTCCCTGGTTCTTTTCCAGGATTCCTGCGCACAACTGTAAGGCAAGGGATGCCTTCCTCCTTCACTGGGGTCAGGACTTCCTTTATGCCTTCCCACCCATTCCCCTCATCCCCAAGACACTCTTCAAGCTCCAGAGACAGGGGTCGCATGCAATGTTCCCTCTAATTTTCTGTAGGCTGTGTGCGCATAAAATATCAGCTGTGCAGCTTTGGAAGGAAGGTTAAATTTTTGTGCGCCACATAATGACACTCGGAGTTATATACTTTAAAATTTGACTGCACTAGAAAATATTGTAGAACTTGTGAAAACCGTAAATACACAACAACTTTTAAATTTTAAGACATCTGTGTTTTCTATCAGAATCAGAACCAAAGTTTTTGTGCGCTCTGTTGTAAAGTATGTGCGCTCGCTCAGCGAGGTGTGTGTGCGCGCGCACACGCGCACAGCTTAGAGGGAACAGTGGTCGCATGATTCTCATAGCACCACGATGGCCATGCCAAACGTGGTATTCCCTGCTTCTACATCTTTCTGGAGTTAGGGCATGCTCCAGATCTCCTTTCCCAGGAGAATGGGATGCTATGGCACCCAAATCCCCAGTCCCTGCACCTCACGGCCTGGTTGTTGAAGGCTTAGATCTCCAGGATTTCAACCTGTCCCAGCAGGTAAAAGATATCCTTCAGGCTTTTAGGAAACTTTCCACAAGAAGATCTTATGCCTTCCAAGTGGAAACGTTTTACTATATGTTGCTCCAAGAAGGGATTAAACCCCCTGGTCATACCCTTAGAATTGATACTAGAGTATCTCCTTCACTTATCGAATTCTGGGTTAAAAACCAATTCAGTAAGAGTCCATCTTAGTGCAATTGCAGCTTCTTATAAGCCTCTAAATGGACAACCAATTTCCTATCATCCACTCCTTTCAAGATTTATGAGAGGCCTTTTATTAACTAAACCTCCCATCAGGCCACCACCGGTAGCATGGGATCTAAATCTAGTTCTCGGGCAGCTCATGAAGCCGCCTTTTGAACCTTTAGCCACTACAGCCCTTAAGTTTTTGACTTGGAAGGTCATCTTCCTGATTGCAATCACTTCTGCCTGTCGCATTAGTGAACTGCAAGCTTTAGTGGCTGATCCTCCTTATACTAGATTTCATCATAAGGTTGTTCTTCGAACTCGCCCATGCTTTATGCCAATGGTGGTTTCGCCTTTTCATTTAAACCAATTTATCGTCTTGTATTTTTTCCGAGGCCTCATGCCTCTAATGCAGAAAGAAACTTCATACTTTGGATTGTAAGAGGGCCTTAGCCTTTTACATTCAAAGAACACAGCAACATAGAAAGTCCTCGCAACTTTTTATAGCTTTTGACCCTAGTCATTTGGGACTTCCAGTCTCCAAAGGGACTTTATCTAAATGGATTGCCCAATGCATATCCTTTACTTATGAGAGTAAGGGTCTTCCTCTTCAGGACCATGTCACAGCTCACAATGTGAGAGCCATGGCAGCTTCTATGGCTAATCTCCACTCTGTGTCTATCGATGACATTTGTCGAGCAGCCACCTGGGCTTCAGTACACACCTTCACAGCCCACTACTGCCTAGATAAAGCCTCCCGTCAGGATGCCTTCTTTGGCCAAGCTGTTCTTCAAAATCTCTTTCAAACCTAAACCAACTCCTACCCACCAACCCTGGTGGGATGCCAGAGATCCATGAGAAGAAGGATTCTCACCTTCGACGGTGACACCTTCCTGGGGATATCTCCCTGGCATCTTCAGCTAGGGAGTCCCCATATGTAAGGACTACATTCCTGCTTGTTCCTGGAGATAGCATAGTTACTCACCTGTAACAGGTGATCTCCGGGAACAGCAGGATTTTAGTCCTCACAACCCACCCACCTCCCATAGGAGTTTCTCTTTGTCTCTTTCCTCTGTCCCTCTGTCCTTTCACTCAGCTACAAACTTAACTGAAGAGGGACAGTTGGAAATGTGGGAAGGCAGCGCGCATGTGCTGAGGGATGCTCCCAAAAGCGTTCCTATTGGACCCTGGGGAGCGTTCCTGTGCAGGCTCCATCGGTACCGACGATACCCATATGTGAGGACTAAATTCCTGCTGTTCTCGGAGAACACCTGTTACAGGTGAGTAACTACGCTTTATCCTAACAAATTGGAAGAACAGGATCCGTCCAGTTAAAAATGGAAGTTTTCTGAGAGTCCCAAGTACCCCTGCAGACAAATTCTGAGTTGACTTTGCAAGCCATACAAGGCTGTTCAATGGCCTGCAACTTCTCTCTCTCGGATGAGAGATCCCTCCGTAGTCCCATCAGAGTCTGAGAGCGTGAAATTCCTTCATGGCTACTCTAGGAGACCTGCCGAAGATGCTGGAGCAGCCCTGCCTTAACAAATAACTGAAATGTTTTTTTGTCAGGCCAGCGGTCAGAGTTCAAATACTCATACTCTCGAATGACCAATGTATCCATTTTATTCATATATAGTGAGTTTTAGAACCTATTGCTTTTAATTACACTTATCTTATTAAACGGGTGTATATTTGGGCCCGGTTTGTGCACCATGAGTGGTTATTGTTGGAAACTACATCTTCTGGCTCTCAACCAGCTGATGAGGCTGGTGGACATTCTATCTTTTACACTTCTTGCATGGTTCAATTATTAAGAAAACATTGCCCAGTGTTACATCTTCATTCCTGTTTTCGCAGACCTCTTACCTTAACATATACCCGGGGATCAAATCTATGAGATCTTTTAGTTAAGTCTGCTTTACTTATTGATAGACCGGAGACAGTGATGGGTATGACATCTGGCCATTTTGCATGTGGGACTTGTGTGTATTGTGTCACCACCATGGAAGGGGGCACCTGAGTGGATCCTGCCACTGGGTGGACTAGGGTTTCAATGTATTATCCACTATGACACATAAATCTTTTCCTGGGTGGTAGTTCCTACTGTGGAACCTTGCATCGTGTAATCATAGTTTTTGGGTTCTTTTCTAGGTGCATAACTTTGCACTTGTCCACATTAAATTTCATCTGCCATTTAAAAATTCAGTCTTCCAATTTATCAAGGTCCTCTTGCAATTTTTCACAATTCTGTTGAGTGTTAACAACTTTGAATCATTTTTGTCTCATCTGCAAATTTGATTACCTCGCTTGTTCCCATTTCCAGGTTATTTACGAATGTTAAGCAGTAGACCCAGCACAGATTCCTGGGATACTCTACTATTCAACTTTCTCCATTGGGGAAAATTGGCCTTTTAGCTTTACCCTCTGCTTTCTGTTTTTTTAACCAGTTCCTGATCCACAATAGTACACTGCCTCCTATCCCATGACTTTTTAATTTCACCAAGAACCTCTCATGAGGGACTTTGTCAAAGGTTCCCTGAAAATCCAGATACGCTATATGGACCAGCTCACCTTTGCCTGCCTATTTATCAACACCTTCAAAAAAATATATAGCAGGTTAGTAAGACACAATCTTCCTTGGCTAAAACCATGTTTGTTTTCTCCCATTAAACCATGACTATATCTACATGTTCAGTAATTTTGTTCTTTATAATGGTTTCTACCATTTTGCCTGGAACTGATATATCTGACTTACCAATCTGTACTTTACCAGATTGCCCCTGGAACCCTTTTTAAAAAATTGGCATTACATTGACCATTTGCCAATTTTCAGATATTACAGATGCCTTTAATGATTACTAACATAAGAGATGCCATACTGGGTCAGACAAAGGTCCATCAAGCCCAGTATCCTGTTTCCAACAGTGGCCAATCTAGGTCATAAGTACCTAGCAGTTTTCCCAAAAAATTGGCATTACAGGTTCCACAATGCTTGTATTGGGTCAAGCAGTGATATCCCGAGTCCCTTTTAATAATGGTTTATGAACCTTTCCTCCAGGAGCTTGTCCAAACCTTTTTTAAACCCAGCTACACTAACAGCTTTTACTACATCCTCTGGTAACAAATGCCAGAGTTTGATTACACGTTGAGTGAAAAAATATATTTTCTCTGATTAGTCTTAAATAGTTTACCCTGTAGCTTCGTTGCATGTCCCATAGTCTTTCTATATTCTGATGGCGTAAACAATCGATCTATGTTTACCCGTTCCACTCCATTCATTAATTTATAGACCTCTATCATATCTCCCCTCAGCTGTCTCTTTTCCAGATTGAAGAGCCCTAACCTTTTTAGCCTCTCTTCATAGGGGTATCTTTCCATCCCCTTTACCATTTTGCTGGCTCTTCTCTGTACCTTTTGTAATAACGCTATAGCTTTTTTTAAAAATACGGTGACTAGAATTGCACATAATATTCAAGGTGCAGTCACACCATGGAACAATACAGAGACATTATAATATTCTTTGTTTTATTTTCCATTCATTTCCTTATGATACCTAACATTCTGTTTGCTCTCTTGGCTGTCACTGCACACTGGGCAGAGGGTTTTAGCATGTTGTTCACAATGACTCCTAAATCTTTTTCTTGGGTAGTGGTTCCTAATGTGGAATCTTGCCTCGTATAACCATATTTTGGGTTGTACTTTCCTAGGTGCATAACTTTGCACTTGTCCACATTAAATTTCATCTGCCATTTGGATGCCCAGTCTTCCAATTTATCAAGATCCTCTTGCAATTTTACATAATCTCTTGGGTTTTAACAACTTTGAATAGTTTTCCACCTCTACGCTTCCCCCGGTACCCTTATAGCGTTTCACTCTGCATAGGAGTTTCTTCAGGAGGGTCTGTGGATGTAGACACAACAATAGCACTAAACTTTAACCACCTCACCCACTGTGATTACGAAAATACATTTTAACTAATAATTCAAAACATCAGGCATTTATATGTATCTTAAAGACACAATTCAATATCACTTACATAAATGCTGCTGCCCGCATTTTCTCAAGCTATGAACTGATGTTGCAAAAAGCGCCGCGCATGCGTACTGATAGTCAGTCTGCTCTTTATACAAGACGCTGCCTCTTCTCACTATGTAGAAACAGCCAATGGTGACTCTCTCTGGAATCAATCAAATATTAAAGGCATACCTGCCACTCTATAGAGGAGTTCAAACCATAGGGCTGTAAAGTATTTACAGAAAAAATCCATTGCTGTTCAAAAAAATAGAGTTTCTTCCAAGGTTTTACCTCTCAGTGGCCGTCGAATGGCCTCCTGAAGAAACTCCTATGCAGAGTGAAACGCTATAAGGGTACCGGGGGAAGCGTAGAGGCGGAAGAGACACAAGATGAAAAGCTAAGACTTTCTCTTTTACAAAAAAATTTTTCAATAGCTTCTGACACATTGGTGGTGGAGAACTGGTGTTTTATGTCAGCAACTTAAAAAAAAAAAAATCCCAGGTTGGTTATTGATGTTACCTATGCGCTGATGCTTTTTCACAAGTGAGCATTAGTTTGTAGCGCAGTATTGGTCTGAAACCTCCTGGTGAGTTAATAAATTCTAATTCGCTGCATTTCGAACAGTGTTTCCAGTTGCCCCCGCAAGCAAAATAATTTTCCACTAGGATTATTTGTTTGTATGGAGTGATTTTCTTGAAATTAGGCTTGCATCTAACTTGCCAGTGCTTGTGCTGTTTCCAGTTTTTGTCATTTGGCTCCTTTTTTTCCATTTCCTGAAAGATGCTTTTTTGGCAACAGCCTCTCTGACCTCACCTTTAAACCATGCTGGCAGTTTTTTGGACTTCCTTCCACTTTTCTTAAAGCGTGGAATACAGCTGGTCTGGGCTTCCAAGATAGTATTTTTAAACACTCAAGCTTGATGTAAATCTTTAACCTTTGCAACTGCTCTTTTTAGTTTTTTCTTATCTATTTTCCTCAGTTTATCATAGTCTCCTTTTTGAAAGTTAAAAGGTAGTACTGTGGATTTCCTTACTGTCCTTCATTTATTAAATCAAATGCGATCATGCTATGATCACTCTTGCCAAGTGGTCCCAACACCCTTATCTCTTGTACCAGATTTTGTTTTCCACTAAGGACTAGGTCTAAAATGGCTTCCCTTCTGGTCTGTTCATAAACCAGCTGCTTCAAGAAGCAGTCATTTATTTCATCTAGAAACGTTATCTCCCTAGCATGTCCTGCCGTGACACTGACCTAGTTGATACCAATGTAATTGAAATCACCCATTATTATTACTGTATTGTTACTTTTGTTAGCTTCCCTGATTTCTTTGATCATTTCATCATCCATTTGTTCATTCTGGCCAGGCCGTCGATAGTACACCTCACTGCTATCGCCTTCCCTTTTTACATATTTCAATCCATAGAGATTCTACAACAAATTTTGTTTCCTGCAAAACTTTAATCCTTTGACTCAATGCCCTCTCTAACATAGAGTGCAACTCCTCCATGAATTTGATCAGCTCTATCATTAGGATATAGTTTGTGCCCAGGTATCAGTGTCCCACTGGTTGTCCTCCTTCCACTATGTCTCTGAGATACCAATCATATCTAACCTCTCATTTGCAATGCAATGCAATGTGTGCCTTCAAGTCAGTCCTGGTGACCCAGAAGCTCCTGGGCTTTCTTGGCAGTGTCACCGGAAGTAGATTGCCAGGCCTTTCTTCCAAGGCAATGGAGGGTTAAGTGACTTGCCCAAGGCCACAAGGAGTGCTAGTGGGAATCAAACCCTGGTTGCTTGGATACCAAGCCAGTGTTCTAACCACTAGGCTACTCCTTAGTGCTATATATTCTAACTTTCCCATTTGCATAAAAGCATTTTAGAGACTTTATTTTGTTCACATTAATCTGGTTATCTGTAGGCAGGGGTAATTTGGAATATTTAAGCGCTGTCTGCTCCGTACGCAAGGATATTTGGGATACTTTTGTCTTTATTGGAACCTCTCTGCTGCTATGCCCTAACTTCATTCTTTTGGTAGTATCCTTCAAGTATACATTGTTCCGAACCATGCACTTTTATCCCCTATTATCTAGTTTAAAAGCTGCTCTATCTCCTTTTTAAAGGTTAATGCCAGCAGCCTGGTTCCATCCCGGTTAAGGTGAAGCCCAACCCTTCGGAAGAGACCCTCCTTTCCCCAGAATGTTCCTAACAAATCCAAAACCCTCATCCTTGTGCCATCATCTCTTCCACACATTGAGACTCTGGAGCTCTGCCTGCCTTTTGGGTCCTGTGCGTGGAACGGGAAGCATTTTGGAGAATGCTACCCTGGAAGTTCTGGATTTCAACTTCCTTCCTGAAAGCCTAAATTTAGCCTCCAGAACCTCCCTACAACATTTTCCTATGTCATTGGTACCGACATGTATCAAGACAGCAGACTCCTCCCCTGCACTATCTAAGACTTTGTCTAGGTAGTGCAATCTGCAATCTTGTATTTCAGTTTTTTCAACACCCTTAGATGTATACCATCCAGTCCATGTCATTTGCTACTCTTTAGTTTATCAAATAGTCTTTTTGCCCCTGTGGGTGTCTTCAAGCATTCATCCTGAAAAGTGGCATTCTTCTCCACCATATCTGCTCTTCATATTAGCAAGTTACAAGCTCTGGTCCATTAGCCATATTACTTTTCTCAGTAAGGTCTCCCTTAAAATCCACCCTCCCTACCACTCCTACTACTACTATTAATCATTTATATAGCACTACAAGGCATATGCAGTGCCAAATCTCACATGTTCAACTCATACTTCCACTTTCCCTTTACCATGGAAGAAAGCAGAAGGTTGTTTGCATTGCCTAAGCTGACATCATGCCGTACTCTGCTACCTATGGAGGATGCAATCTCTCCAACCTCTCAGGAAAACGACCAACTCTTCCTTTCCTATGATTTCATTCAGATTAGCCTTGCTGTCAGTAGAAGATGTCTTTCTATATGAATCTCCATATTGGATTCTGCTCTCAAGATGCTCATTTCATTCTTGCTAATAATAAAAGCTTATTAAATGTGGGCAGTGACCATGTCCATGGCTGATCTGTGCTCCTAAACCACAACTGATATCAGCCACGCTGCTTTCAGACTAGTTTTGGAAGAGTGTTCCCTGTAATAACTTTTTCCTAATCGTCCCTCCAGTCTAGTCCCAGACTTCTGAGTTGTGATGCTCTCACAGCAGCTTAGAGACTGAGACACCTCATCTTTTTTTCTGATGCCAACTGGTATATCCCTCCTGGATCCACCTCCTCACTTCAGTTGTCTCAGTCTCCAAGCAGCTGGAGGTTGGGTGAGCCCAGAGGTCCAGGCTCACTAGAGGAACGATTAAGATATAGATATATATAATTTTTTTTTTTTTTTTTTAAAGTAAAGGAAGAAGAGGTTCAATTGGAATAAGAATAGAATTACCATGGAGGCGTGGGGTTGACTGGGAGATTGTTTGCTGAGGAGATTTATGTGAGTGGGGAACTTAGCCTGCGGTCCGGTGGACGAGAGGCTCATCGGGTCGTCCATCCAGGGGCAGGAGTGAAGGAGCCGGTGGGAGTGTCCGTCAGCGCCTCGCAGAAGTTCTGCCTGCTCAGCGCTGTGAAGTTCCATAATCGGGCATGTGTTCAGTGCTGGGGCGCTTCCTTCTTGCTTGCACTGCTTGGCTCCCGACTCTGACACTGTCGGTAGAGCAAAGCACAGGATTTCCCCTGGGGACACCAACTGCAGTGTGGTGTGAAAGCCAATAAGGTAAGGGCTGCGCTTTTCCTCTGGAATCGCCACGAAAAAGGTTTTTGGAGCAGTGTGGAGGCGGTTGTTGGTTCGGGCGGCGGGCCTACCGCGTGTCAGCAGCGTGGGAACGGCTGCGGCTAATTTCGATATTTTCACGGGCCCTGAGCGCGTGGGAAAACTTCATTTTTGTGCCGGTTTTCACTTTTTATGGCTCGGGGGCCCTAGTAGATCTAGTGTTACCATTTTTGTTGGTTTAAAAAAGAGTCCCCGCGTTTCTCCTTTTTTGTTCTTTGACTCTGGAGGTGTGCTTGTGAGTGGTGACTCTGCTTGGGGGTCACAGGAATGCCTTCTAAGCCGCGTTGCTTGGTCTGCGGCTCTAGGAAGGCTTCCTTGGCGGAGTCAGGGGTCTGCAAGGGGTGTACTCTGGAGGCTACGGCCATGGAGAATTCCTTGGAAGGGCCAGCAGGGGGGCAGAAGACAGTGCTGGATGGGCAAGAGGCTGCTTCCCTGGATTTGGTGCCGGGCGAGCCCATAGCAGGTCCCTCGTCTGCTCCAGATCTTCCATCTTCCCAGCCGACATTGCCTGGAGGCCTTGCGGACATTTTTTCCTCTGAGTTTGTGGCCCTTATTCAACAAGTCTTTGGGGGACAACGGGGGGTCCACTATGTGGGTCCGAGTTGGGGACCAGGGGCGAAAAGTGACCTCTTACCCCTTTGAGTACTGAGACAGCGGGCGGCACGGCTAAGAGACTCAGAAAGGAAAAGGAGTTGAAGGACTCCATGTTGGACTCGGAGGGAGGTCTCTCCGAGGAGGATGAGCTCAAAGATGAGTTAGAAGATCTGGAAGAAGGAGAGAACGGAAAGAGAGGATCAAGCATGGGTTGTCCGCTGTTCAGAAGGGAAGAGCTCCTGGCGCTCATCTCGGAGACGCTCAGGGCTCTCAATATGCCTACTCCTGGACCTGCAGAGGATGCTACTTTGGAGGATCCGTTGTTGCAGGTGTTTTGGAAGACACAGAGGGCGTTCCCGGTACATAGGGTTATTCGGGAAATGATCCAGGAAGAGTGGGATATGCCGGAGGCAAGCTTAAAAGGTTCCAGGGTTATGGGACGCCTTTACCCTTTGGTGGACCAGAATAAGGAATTGTTTAAGTTCCCAAAGGTGGATGCCGCTGTCACGAAGACCATGATTCCAGTAGAGGGTAGTGCAGCGCTCAGATACTCGGGACAGGCGGTTGGAGGCCTTGCTGAAGCAGGCTTTTTAAGTGAATGCCTTGTCTATACAAGCTGCCATTTGTGGAGCATGGGTGGCAAGAGCTTCCCTTCGCTGGTCTCAGAGGGTGCAAGGGGGACCAAGGGGAGGCTGCGGTCAGCGACATGGCAAGGCTGGAGTCCGCAACGGCGTATTTAGCAGATATACAGTATGACCTCATTAGAGGACTGTCGAAGAGCATGGCGTCTGCTGTCTCCGCACGCTGTTATCTTTGGCTGCACAATTGGGCGGCGGATGGTTCCTCTAAATCCCGATTGAGCAAGCTGTCATTTTCGAGGCACATTATTGTTTGGGGAGGATTTGGAGAAGCTAGTGAAAGATCTCTGAGAATACAGAGGGGGTCGTCTCCTGGAAGATAAGCAAAAGCCTGGGAGGTCTGCCTCCGCCCCTAAAGGTCAGCAGAGGGAATTTTAGGAGGTTTCGATATCCTAGGTTCGGCCAGGCTCAGAGGGCACGTTTTCCTAGCAGAACGCAGGGGTTTAGTGGATTTCAGGGAGCCGGAAGGGGCTTTGGAGCGCCGTCTGCTTCCTCAAATCTGCGAAAGGCCCAATGAAATCAGGCAGGCTTGGAGCCCGTAGGGGGTCGCCTGCGGGAGTTTCGTCCTGCCTGGGTCCAGATCACGTCAGACAGGTGGGTGCTGGAGGTCATTCAAGATGGGTATGCCTTGGAGTTTCAGCAGCCAGTAAGAGAATTCTTTGTTCAGTCTCCGTGCAAGTCGCCAGTCAAGAGCGCCGCAGTGCGAGAAACGCTTAAGAGGCTGCTCGACATCAAGGCAGTGGTTCCGGTTCCTCAAGACCAACGCGAGTTAGGTCAATACTCCATTTATTTTGTGGTGCTGAAGAAGGATGGAACGTTTCGCCTGATCTTGGACCTAAATGGAGTGAAAAGGTGTCTCCGGGTATCCCATTTTTGTATGGAGACCTTGCGGTCGGTTATAGTGGCAGTACGAAAGGGAGTTTCTCACCTCCCTGGATCTATCGGAAGCTTATCTGCACATCCCGATTCACACGGAACATCAAAAATATCTCCGCTTTGCGGTGCCTATGGGGCATTTTCAATTCCGAGCCTTGCTGTTCGGATTGGCCACAGCCCCGAGGACGTTCACCAAGGTGATGGTCGTCGTGGCGGCAGCTTTGTGCAAAGAGGGCGTGCTAGCTCATCCATACCTGGACGATTGGTTGATTCGTGCAAAGTCCCGCTGCGAAAATGTATCGGCAACAGCAAAGGTGGTAACGTTCTTACAGGAACTTGGTTGGGTGGTCAACAGGGCAAAGAGCAACTTGGTCCCGTTTCGATTCACAGGCGGTTAGAGTGTACCTACCCCATCAGCATGCGCTAGTTTTACGTCGTTTAGTCTGGCATTTTTCTGAGCAGAGCGTCGCCCACAGCGTGGCATTACCTGCAATTGCTGGGGACCATGGCAGAAACAATAGATCTAGTCCAGTGGGTGAAGGCACACATGAGACCGTTGCAAAGGGCGCTGCTCAGGCATTGGTCTCATCGGACCGATCGGTTGTCTCAATGGTTGCCCTGCTTACAGGAGATGCGCCTAGCGTTGCAGTGGTGGCTTCAGGCAAAGCATCTTGAGCGGGATGCCGCTGGAAGTGCCTTGTTGGCTCCTGCTGACTACGGATGCCAGTCTCTTCAGATGGGGAGCGCACTTCCAAGGAGCGTTCGCTCAAGGTCGGTGGTCAGAGGACAAAAGGACTTGGTCCATCAACAGATTGGAGTTGAGGGCGGTACGGCTCATGCTGCTGGCATTCCAGCCTTCTCTTTGCAATATGGCAGTACAGGTGTTGTCTGACAATGCCACGGCGGTAGCCTACATCAATCGCCAGGGGGGTACCAGCAGTGCCCTTCTGGAGGAAGAGGCAGAGCAGCTGTTCGAGTGTGCCGAACAAAATTTGCAAGCAGTGTCGGCGGCACATGTAGCAGGGGTAGACAACATGCAGGCCGATTTCTTAAGCCGTGTGCAAGTTGGATCCAGGAGAGTGGAGTCTGCATCAAGAAGTGTTCGAAATGCTGGTACATCGCTGGAGGCCACCGGTGATGGATCTCATGGCGACCTTCCAGTTTGCGGAGGTCGATCGGTTCTTCAGCAGAAGAAGGGAACGGATGTCGGAAGGTCTGGATGCTCTCATCCAAACTTGGCCGCAAGAGCGGCTGCTGTATGTGTTTCCACCGTGGGTGTTGATAGGAAGGGTAATACAGTGTATAGAACATCACAAGGGCAAGGTGCTGCTGATAGCGCCGGATTGGCCAAGGCGTCCATGGTATGCAGACCTGATGCAGCTCTTGGTGGAGAAACCGTGGCGCCTTCCACTTCGGGCGGACCTTCTGTCCCAAGGGCCGCTTTACATGCCTCAAGTGGATCGATTCTTGCTTATGGCCTGGCTCTTGAGAGGGATAGGCTGACAGTGAGGGGATACTCTGCTTCCGTAATTTCCACATTGTTAAGGGTGAGGAAAAGATCCACCTCTTTGACATATGTGCGCATCTGGCTGGTCTTTGAGGCCTGGTGTGTGGACAACCAGGTGCAAGTGATGAGGGCTTCCATCCCGCAGGTGTTAGCATTTTGCAAAGGTGTCTGGAGAAAGGTGTAGCAGCCTTGGCCTGTTATAGGGGTAGGATAGGCGGTAAGCCGCTTGCTTGTCATCCAGATGTTAAACATTTCTTACGAGCGGTGTCTCTTCTTCGGCCGCCACGTAGGTCGGTGATCCCTAGTTGGAATCTTCCTCTGGTCTTAGAGGCATTGGTTAAGGAGCCATTTGAGCCATTGTCGGGGGCATCTTTGAAGGATCTTACCATTTAAGGTGGTGTTCCTAGTAGCAATGTGCTCGGCAAGGCGCATTTCTGAGTTACAAGCATTATCTTGTAGGAAGCCTTTTTTGGAGTTCTGAGTCTAAGGTAGTTTTGCAGCCCGTACCGTCATTTTTACCTAAGGTGGTCTGGGTGTTTCATGTAAATCAAGTGGTCTCTTTGCCGGTATTCGTTGAGGCATTGAAGGATTCTTCTGCTCAAAGACTTCATCGCTTGGACGTGTGGCAGGCCTTAAAGATCTACATCTGTAGGACAGTAGCTTTTCGGCGTTCAGATCGCCTCTTCGTGCTATTCGGAGGACCGTGGCGGGGGCAGGCAGCTTCCAAAGCCTCCATTTCTAGATGGATTAAGGCAGCTGTCGCGTCCGCATATATTTTGAAAGGAAAGCCAGTACCCGAGGGTTTGCAGGCTCACTCGATGCGAGTGCAGGCTGCGTCCTGGGCTGAATCCCATTTAGTACCAGCAGTAGAAATTTGTAAAACGGCTACCTGGTCGTCGCTGAATTCTTTTGTCAAGCACTACCGTCTTGATCTTCAGGCGGAGAGGGATACTTGTTTTGGATCGGCGGTGCTTCAGGCTGGTCTAGCGGGTCCCTCCCGTTGAATTTTCTTTACTGCTCTATTACTTAGAAGTCCGGGACTAGACTGGAGGGACAATTAGGAAGAGTAAATTAGACTTACCTGCTAATTGTTGTTCCTAGAGGAACTCCAGTCTAGTCCCACATCCCTCCCTGGTATTCGGCAGCCTAAAGCAATTGAGTCTTTACAGGTAAGCATGCCATGTTGGCAGCTTGGGAGGGGGGGAGGGATTTCTTTTATCTTTTAATGGGGAGGGTGGACCTCAGTATTTTTCACAAACAACGTTAGTGAGGGGTCGGTAACCCTCTGTTATAATGTTAAGCTAGGTTTTGTTGTAAAGGTTAATACTTAATGGTTGCTCCGGTGAGTCTGCTTTGTCAGTAGGTTACTGGAGTGAGGAGGCAGATCCAGGAGGGATATACCAGTTGGCATCAGAAAAAAGATGAGGGGAGGTCTGCTGGCTGTTCCTGTGATTTCCTACCTGATACCTGATTGGTTCCCCGAGGACGGAGGCTGCTCCCTGCGGTGGGCGGAGCCTTCCTAAGGGCTATTTCATCGAGCCCTGCTCGCGGGACGCCGAGGTCTGCTGGCTGTTCCTGTGATTTCCTACCTGATACCTGATTGGTTCCCCGAGGACGGCGGCTGCTTCCTGCGGTGGGCGGAGCCTTCCTAAGGGCTATTTCATCGAGCCCTGCTCGCGGGACGCGAAGCGGGCGCGTCCCGTGGGCGCGTGCCCGAAGGGGCGTGACCAAAGGGGCAGGTCTGCCCCTTTGGCGTCAGTTCGGCACAGGAGGTTCCCTGTGATGGGGAAACGACGAAAGCATTTTCCTCAAGCGGCTCAATCCAAGGCAGTAAAAGTGGTAGGCCCGATGGATTCTCATGTTGTCATGGGTGATAAGCCGGTTTCATCTTCGTCTGCTGCCTTGTTAGATGGTGGAGCTGAAAATCTTCTCTCTGTAAGTACTGTATCCTCCTGCGACGATTCCCAAGGAATGGGGTTTTCTCCTCCCATTCAAGAGGCCAAGCAACTGCCTGCATTAGAGTCGTCTTTATTACAAAATGACTGTGATGTTGGGGAGTCTGTTGTGTTACCGGGTTCCTTTTTACGTTTGGATGGTGATCTTTCTCCTCCTTTACCCTTCGTGATATCTTTTCCGTCGCCTGGGGAACCTCAAACCCCGCCTGCAGATTTGTCCCTAAAAGATATATGGATGGCTGTCTCACGTATTGAATCAGTGCTCGGGGCCTCTCTGCAGCGGGTTTCTGAGTTCTCCAAGGCGACGGTTCAGAAACTTGCTGATCATGATAAAAGGCTGATGTCTGTTGAATGTAAGGTTGATTCACTTGAGGCAGATTGTTCTGTTAACAAAGGTTTGTTAGCCTCTTCAGTTCAAAATTTTAGCTCTTTGTGTCGTCAAGATGAGGTTCTTGAGAACTTGATGAGGTCTAAGAATCTTCGGTTATTGAACTTTCCCTGTACACACTATTTATCTCCAATGATTCTTTTTCAAAAATATTTAAAAGATTTTGTTAATTACTGATGTTTCTGCTTCATCAATTTCAAAGATTTATTATGTTCCTTTGAGGAATTTAAATCAACAATCTAAGGGTGAGGGAGGAGTCTCTTTTGTTTCTGGGAAAGCTATAACTGATAAACCTTCTTCATCTACTTTGGATATTTCAGCTTTTCTGGAAACTACATCTGACGATATCTCCTCTAGAGCTACTCTTTTGGTCTCCTTTATTTCGGAATTGGATAAAGACAAAATATTGCAGGCTTACTTTCCAAAAAAGCTTGAAAAATTTTGTGGTCAATCAGTTCAAATTTTCCCTGATGTGTCTAGGACCACACAGTTGCGGCGCAAAGCCTTTTTAGAGCTGCGCCCGCGTGTGTTGGCCGCTGGCGCTGTTTTTCATTTGCGTTTTCCATGTAAATGTCTTATTATTCATCAGGGTAATCGTTACTTGTTTTTTGATCCTAAACATTTGATAGAATTAAGGACAAAACTGAGTAGTGTCTCTCTATTGGAGTATTTAGTTTATTTCTCTAGGAACCATATTAGTTTTGTTTAAAATAGCAGCACCCCTCCTTGAAGTGGTCTATTATATGATCTGTTTTCTTTAGCTGTTTCCTATTATAAATTATGTTTCGTTTTATATGATTGTTTTCTTGTAATGTGAAAAATTTTATAAATAAAAAAAAAAAAAAAGAAAAAAGATGAGGGGTGTCAGTCTCCAAGCTGCTGTGAGAGGATCACAACTCAGAAGTCAAGGACTAGACTGGAGTTCCTCTAGGAACAACAATTAGCAGGTAAGTCTAATTTACTCTTGGCCATTGTCTACTAGAACTTATTTTGCATAATTTGCTTCAACCTACCACTGCAACAGTATCTATCTAGGTTGTAAGAATTGTTTAGTATTCAGAATATCATGCACCCTTGGCTTGGGAGCCACTTATGTATGGCTGATTTATATCCTCCTTGTCCATGAGAAGATGAGGTTATTTTCCCTTTAATGAGGAGTTCTGATAACAGGAAAAATTGGTCACATTGTCCCACCTACCTTGTTACAAACTTTCTTTAAATATGTTGGGGTTCAGGGAAGAAATGTGGGAGGGGGGCCCCAAAACCCACTAGTAGGCTGTGCTACATCCAGTTTTCAGGCAGAACTTGGAATCCAGGGTTCCCCACCCTCTGAGAGAGCAGATATGAACTTGTGCCACCAAGATGACGTTAACTTATTTTTATCCTGTCGATGGAGAACACTCGCTATAGTTAAATAGCTTCACTTTTGTGAGTACAGACCTTGCCAAGTAAATCTTTGTCAGTGTTCCGACTTGTTTCTTTTCTTTTCTCCTTGTTCCAGATCTCTGGGAGTATTATCTTCCGTACTTGTATTCCTGCATCTCCCTTCTTGGGGTACTGCTGCTTCTGTGTAAGTAGTTATGTTTGGAAGGAGTAGATGCCTGGTGGGCGAGCTGGAGTCTGGCTTGCTCTGGTCTTGCTACAGGCCATGTCTATCATGTATTTTATTTTATTTATTTACATTCTCTTATATACCGCGCTATTCTGCATCAGTGCGGTTTACATTGAACAAACTGAAATTACATTGAACAGGGTATTATAACTTGGAGATAACTATTTTATAGGGAACATGGGCTATGGAGGGTTAAGTGGCTTGCCCAAGAACACAAGGAGCACCTGTGGGACTAGAAACCCCAATCCTTCCGGCCCAAGGTTGCTGTCCTCTAGTGGGATTTGAACCCCCGACCTTCCGGCCTGAAGTACCTTGCCCCAACCACTAGGCTACTCCTCCACTCCACTCATGTGACTTTCCTACAGCAACCTGCAAGAATGTATGGTGGTTGAGAGGTCATGATCAGGCAAACATGCTAAATCAATTGCCTGAATTTCCAAGAAGCTCTGCTCCTTTTTCTTAAACTTACGTTCTGGAGTACAGAGCAAAGCAGCTTTAAAAAAGTTCGGTGCTAGCAGTGACCTCACCTCCCTAGGAGCTGCAGGCCAGATCCATGATGTGGAGAGAGGTAAGAGGCAGTGCAGATTCCTGCCTCCCTCCTAACCATATGATCAGAGATTTTCAGAGCTGGACTCCTGTCATCTTGGCTTAAACCAACTGCATATAAAGAGAATTATCCAATTCCCTTCTTAAAAGTGTCATTCCAAAACCTAACTTTCTTTAAATATGTGCTTTCCAGCTTCTGAAGCAGATTCCTTTTTTTTACCTTAGCTCCAACACACTCCACACTAGCCACAACTACCTCTACTTCTGTACCCCCCTCTCTACGGTGCACTCATAAACACCAGATCAGTAAGAAACACAATTCCCATTGCAGACCTCATCTCAACACGCCAACTGAACATACTCTGCATAACTGTTTCTCCAGGACCAAGCAGGAAGTCAGTCCTCACGTATGGGTGTCATCGGCGCCAATGAAGCCCCAGTGGAGCATTTCCCCAGCTTTCTATGAAAGCCTTTGGGAATGCAGGCACGCATGCGCGGTTCCCTTCCCGCCTAAAGGTGCCATCTTACCTCAGTCTCTTTTTTTTTTCTGTGAAGCCCACCGGACGTGTGTCCTGTTTTTCCCGGTTAAAATTAGATTTTTTTCGGCGATTTCGCTATTTTTTCTCCCGGTTCGATGCCGGTTCCCCTCCCGCCGGGTTCGGTACACCGGTATCGAGCCCGATTTCTTCTTTTTCAGTTTTTGCCCCTCGTGGCTGGTGTTCGCGCCCTTTTTTCTGTTTTTCCCTGGAAGGCCGGTCCTTTGACCTCGCGGGGGCTCTTTTTTCCCCGATGGCTTCCAGCGGTTTTAAGAAGTGTGATCGGTGTAAGAAACTAATGTCTCTCACCGAGACACACGACTGCTGCCTTCGGTGCCTCGGCCCCGACCACGATCCTAAGTCGTGCGGGGCATGTGGGAAGATGTCTTCCAAGGCACTCCGAAGTTGCCAGCAGCAAAAGGAAAGGCTTTTCTTGGACTCAGCCTCTGGCCGGGCCCGGACCTCGTCTGAGGCCTCGACATCTCGGGATTCCGATCCCGAGCACCATCGAAGCTCCTCAGACAGGGGTCCCTCGACCGGGAACGCAAGAGGAAGAAGTGGCTCGCGAGGGCGTCGTCGTCGGAGGTCCCTGGCTCCTCAAGGGCCAGGTCTAAGACCCCCGACCGTCGCCCCGGGCCCGTGGAACAAGAGAAGCCTGCCAAAGTTCCTCGTGTGGAGCCGGAGTTTGCTGGACACGTAAGCCCCGTAGTCCTTGAGGACTCTCCTCCCAGGGAGCCGGGGCCCGAGTCGGTGGCTGCTGCATCTCCCGAGCTGAGTCTCAGGATGACAGCCTTGGAGAGCAGATTGCCTGCCTTCATGGAGCAGCAGCGGGCACTGATGGCCAGCCTGTCTGGCGCATCTGCCCCGACCACCGGGACGTCGAAGTCGACCCCAGAGGCTGAGCCAATACTAGAGTCCATCGTAGCTCGGAGTCGTCCTCGGTCGCGGTCTCCCTCAACCTCCCGTTCGGGACCGAGGGCTTTGACGCCAGTGCTTCCGGCGTCGGGGCGGGTGCTCCAGGGCCCCACGGGGTCGGACCCTGACTCTTCCTCGGACGAGTCAGCTTGGGAGACGGAGGACGGGGAGTCTCCTGATACCTTCAGGACTCGGTGCGTCCCTTCGTACTCACCGCAGTCTGAGCCCCGGAGTAGGTCCCCCCCCGGAGGACACTTGTTTCTCGGAGTTCGTCCGGGATATGGCCACTGCCTTGGCTATTCCAGCGGACCCCGAGGAAGAGCCTCGAGCTGAAGAGCTCGAGGCGCTGCAGTATGACTCTCCTCCGAAGGAGGCCTTTTACTGTCCCGGTTCCTCCAATGCTGGAACGACTCCTCTTCCGTATGTGGGAGGCACCGGCCTCGGCGCCAGTTCTAAGCAAGCGAGTCGATTCGATCTATCGACTCCAGAAGAGCTCTGGTTTTCAGATTCGATCTATCGACTCCGGAAGAGCTCTGGTTTTCAGAAGGCACAGCTACCACACCATTCTATGGTTGTGGAATCGGCCATGCATCGTCTGAAGAGCCAGAAGATGCACTCCGCGGTGCCTCCTGGCAGGGAGGCCCGAAACCTCGATGGCGTCGGTAGAAAGTGTTTTCAGGGCTCGATGCTTGCTAGCCGTGTCCAGTCCTACCAGCTGTACATGGGCATGTACTTGCGGGATCTGGCCAAGGAATTGTCCGGGTTCTCTGCTGGTCTCTCCGGGGAACCCTTGCAGAGATTTATGTCCTTGTCCTCGGGGATTCGGGACTGCTCGAAGTTCATGTCCCGCGCCGCCTACGATGGCTTCGAGGCTTTGGCCCGAGTTGCGGCAGCCGGCATCGCGGCTCGACGCCAGGCATGGCTGCAGTCATCATACCTCGAGCCATGGGTTCAGGACAAGTTGGTCGATGTCCCTTGCCGAGGTGAAAACCTTTTTGGCAAGCCCATGACCGAGAAGGCCGCTCAGCTCGAAACTGAGCATCTCACACGAACAAGGCTGTCAGACCTCTGCCCCTTCCCATAAAAAGAAGGGCTCGGGTAAAAAGCCCTTTTACCCAAGGAAGGGCACTGCCTACAAACAGTACCCGCAATATCAGGCTGCCCAAGCTGCCCCCCAGGGTCAGCAAGCCAAGGACCAGGGTAATTGGCCCCGTAGGCAGAGGACCCCCCAAGCCTCAGGCCCCTGCTACCACTCAGCAGGGTGGGGGTTTTTGACTCCTTGAGCGTAGCCTCTCCTCCACTGCTCTCCCAACCCTGCACAGGAGGTCGCTTCGCCCTCTTTGCCCACCAGTGGCCCCTTGTCACCGGGGACAGTTGGGTGCTGGAGATAGTCCACAAGGGCTATGCCCTCCATTTCCACCATATTTTCCAGGGGAGCCTCCAAGGCCTCCCCTGCACACCGACCTTCTTCTGCAAGAGCTACATGGTCTGTTGGTGGACAGGACCGTGGAGCCTGTGCCTCCCCACTTCCAAGGTCACGGTTTCTACTCCAGGTATTTCCTGGTGCCCAAAAGAACCGGTGGCCTTCGTCCCATTCTGGACCTCAGGAACCTCAACAAGTTCCTAGTGAAGGAGAAGTTCAAGATGCTTACTCTTGGGACTCTTCTGCCCTATCTCCAGCAGGGAGATTGGCTATGCTCCTTAGATCTAAAGGATGCGTACACTCGCATCCTCATTCATCCAGACCACAGAAAGTACCTCAGGTTCATTGTGGGAGGAAACCGTTATCAGTACAGAGTACTGCCTTTCGGCCTCACCTCCGCCCCCAGAGTCTTTACAAAGTGATTAGCAGTGGTGGCGGCCTACCTGAGAAATCAGGGAATCTTTGTCTTCCCCTATCTAGACAACTGACTCATCAGGGGTCAGACATGCCAGGAGGCCAATCAGGCCACCCTCAGGACTATTGCTCTTCTACAAAGCCTGGGGTTTGTCATAAACTTAGCAAAGTCCACTTTGCTCCCCTCCCAGAACTTGGAGTTCATAGGGGCAAGGTTGGACTCCCTCCTGGTAAAGGCATTCTTGCCAGAAGACGGAGCCCAAAGGTTGATGGCCTTGGCAAATCAGTTTCTCAGCAGGTCCCTGGTCTCCGCCAGACTCTGCCTGAGGCTTCTAGGCCACATGGCTTCGACAGTGCATGTGACCCCCAATGCCAGGCTCCATATGAGGCCTGCACAGTGGTGTCTTCGGGCTCAGTGGTCACAGGCCACAGGCAGCCTCGGAGACAGGATAAGAGTGTCCAGACCATTTCTGCACTCCCTCAACTGCTGGTGGCTACACCCACCCAATCTGCTGAAAGGGGTGCTTTTTCAGATTCCAGGGTACACAGTAGTACTAACAGATGCCTCCCTGCAAGGCTGGGGAGCTCATTGTCTGGGCAAGTGCACCCAGGGCCTCTGGTCTCCCTGGGAAGCTGCACAGCAGATCAATCTCCTAGAACTCAGGGCTATTCGCTTAGCACTCAAAGCTTGCACTCCTGCCCTGACTCACCAGTCTGTCCTGATCCAGACAGACAACCAAATTGCCATGTTTTATGTGAACAAACAGGGCGGAACTGGGTCCAGGATCCTTTGTCGGGAGGTCCAGGACCTTTGTTCTTTTGCCCTCAAGCACAACATGCTCCTCAAGGCTGTGTACCTTCCAGGCTAGGACAACTACCTGGCGGACAGATTAAGCAGGATATTGCAGCCCCACGAGTGGCAGCTCCATCCTTTAGTAGTTCAAAAGATTTTCCTAAAATGGGGACTTCCATCCATAGACCTGTTTGCCAGTCCTCTGAACAAACAGCTGCCAAACCTCTGTTCCAGGCAACCGCATCCTCTGCGAATAGCAGCGGATGCTTTTCTGATATCCTGGTCTCAGGGCCTCCTGTATGCGTTTCCTCCCACGCCCTTGGTGGCCCGAACTCTCTTCAAGATTCTTCAGGACAAGGCCTCGGTCCTGCTGGTGGCTCCCCGGTGGCCGAGACAGCCTTGGTTTCCTCTTCTGCTTCAACTGGCGGTGGATCCTCCACTACCTCTGGGGTTGCAACCTGACCTTCTCTCACAGGAGCAGGGTTCCCTTCTGCACCCCAATCTCAGAGCTCTCAATTTGATGGCTTGGAGGCTGCAAGGGTAGTCTTGGCTCCCTGGGGCCTACCTCAGGAAGTTGTCCTAGCCTCTAGGAAACAGTCCACTAGGAAAACCTATGCTCTCAAATGGAAAAGGTTTTCTGTGTGGTGTCAGCTCCGTACAGTTGATCCTTTCTCCTGTACTGTGCCAGTAGTCCTTCAGTACTTGCTGCACTTGTCAAATCAAGGCCTTAAATCCAATTCTGTTCGGGTCCACCTCTCAGCTCTAGCAGATCACCACTCTTTGGTGGAGGGACATTCTCTATCTGGTCACCCCTTGGTGTCCCGCTTTCTTAGGGGCTTGCTTTTGCTCAAGCCTCCCATCCGTCGTCCTACCCCTGAGTGGGAGCTGAATGTGGTCTTGCAGCAACTGACTCGCCCACCTTTTGAGCCCATGGCTACTTGCCCACTATGCTTCCTCTCCTGGAAGACACTCTTTCTGATAGCCCTTACCTCGGCTAGGCGAGTGAGTGAGCTTCAGGCCCTAGTCTGTGATAGGCCTTACACCAGGATTTACAGGAATAGGGTAGTACTTAGGACTCATCCCAAGTTCCTCCCTAAGGTTGTCTCCTCTTTTCACCTCAACCAGGAGGTGGTTCTTCCAACATTCTTCCCTAGGCCTCATGCGAGCCAGGCTGAAGCAGTTCTACATACCCTGGACTGTAGGAGGGCCTTATCCATCTACCTTGACCGTACGCAGGGGCATAGAAGGGCTACTCAGCTCTTCGTATCCTTTGACCCCAATAAGTTGGGGCTGGCTCTGTCCAAGCGTACCTTGTCCATTTGGGTAGCTGACTGTATCACCTGGGCTTATAAGGCGGCTGACCTTCCTTTGCAGGGTAGGGTCACGGCCCATCTTGTCAGGGCAATGGCTGCCTCAGTGGCTCATCTCCGCTCTATGCCCTTGGTAGACATCTGCAGGGCTGCAACTTGGTCTTCAAGCCAGACTTTTGTGGCCCATTACTGCCTGGGGAAGGAGTCCCGTAGGGACAGTGCTTTTGGCCAAGCCGTACTCCGGAATCTCTTTGAGGTTTAGGCAACTCCTGCCCTCTGTTGGGCTACCGGTGGAGGTTGTGTCCTTGAAAAGCCTTTCTTTGCTGCTGAGACTAGAGGGAGTTCTTTTGTTCAGCCTGTGTTCCTCGGTAGCCCAGAGCTGGGGAGTCACCCATATGTGAGGACTGACTTCCTGCTTGGTCTTGGAGAAAGAGTAGTTACTCACCTGTAACAGGTGTTCTCCAGGAGCAGCAGGAATCGGTCCTCCCAACCCTTCCTCCTCCCCTTGGAGTTGCAGTTGTACATAGTTTATTTTTCATTTTTGTGTGCTGTTCTTAGCTATGTCATTTGACTGAGGTAAGATGGCACCTTTAGGCGGGAAGGGAACCGCACATGTGTGCCTGCATTCCCAAAGGCTTTCATAGAAAGCTGGGGAAATGCTCCGCTGGGGCTTCATCGGCGCCGATGACACCCATATGTGAGGACTGATTCCTGCTGCTCCTGGAGAACACCTGTTACAGGTGAGTAACTACTCTATCATGGCTCTCGGATAGCGACACCATCCTTGTGATCCAACTCCCTCCTCACCCCATGGATACAGTCTCTTCCACTGCCCATGTTCCCACAGCAGAGGAGGTGGAGTATTAATACTTGCAAGATCCCACCTCCACTTTTGCATCACCTCAACAGAAAGCACTGATGAAACCAACACCCTCACCATCTCAAATGAAACAACTCGCAATCTGCTTTGTCTGTAGATCTACCCCCACAGCCACTGATCTCTCTAATATTAAAGAGAACACTGGACATCAAAAGACCTCCTCATCATGGGTGACTTCAACATCCCTTCAGCGCAACCCAAAAAAGCTGCATCATTCCTCGAAGCCAAGGAATTTTACCAGATCATCTGCCCACATGATAAAGGAAACACATTGGACCTGATCTTCCTCAACAACCACGCAGCACTCGCAGGTAACTACTCTATACCGCTGTACCCTCCAAGTACCACAGACTCATCCCGTTCTCCCTACCAAAACCAATGCCCCATCAGCACCACCTGCAACCAGCAAAAGAGGTGATTCAAATCCTTCCAAAAAGATAACTTCATCAAAGACACCCTCCCCCATCTGCAGACTGAATCGACTGATCCCAACACACTTGCAGCCACATCATCAGCAGAGCTGCAACCACAACTACTCCTCTATAGACAACCAATAAACAACCAACCCAAACACCCCCCCTCCTAGTACAACTCTACCTTAAGCAAACTCAAAACCTACCTACGAAGATTTGAGAGAAAATGACAGAAATCCTCATTCAACTCTGACTGGACCCTCTACATGGAAATGCTTAACAACTACCTCTGCAACAGAAAACACCAAATGCACCTACCCACCAAACTGCTCAGTGGAGCACTCAACTGTCCCTGTGAACATTTTGACCTGATCAAACAACTCGCCAAATCCCCTACCACCCCCACCCCCGAGATCGCCGCTAGCCGACCACTACAGACAACTATACCTCCACCCCACTATCTCCCCACCACAAATGCCCCCCACTAACCCATGGTCCACCTTAGATTCAATGTTCTCCTTGCTGATTGTATCAATCATCTCCTTGCTCAACACAACCACCTCACCCCTTCACCCTTGTCCAGTTAGCTGGGTCAAAACAACCAAACAAGATTCTGCCCCATACTTGCCAGCCTCACCCAATCCTCCCTGAAACAATGTCAGATGCCAGACTGCTTAAAACTGTCCTCCATCTGTCCCACCCTCAAGAAACTGGACCTACACTCATGCAATCTTGCTTCCTACACATCTATCACCAACTTAGCCTTTGCAGCAAAAATCATAGAAAAAGCTGTTCAGCAACAACTCCAAAACCACATCGATGAGAATATCCTTCTTGACCCCCAACAATATGGCTTCTGATCCTTTCACAGAGTAGAAACACTAATGGGTTCACTCATGAACACCCTTATAAAAGGGATCCAAAACCAGAAACATGGATACATCCTAATATTTCTGGACATCTCTGCTGCATTTGACAGTCTTCTACAACATCTTACTCCACTGTCTACAAACCACCAGGATACAAGGCACCATATTACAATGGTTCAGATCCTACCTGACTTAAACGCCAACAAATAAACAGGAGATGGCATATGCATCCCCTTCCATCAAACACAAGGCATACCTCAAGGATCAACTCTCAGCCCTCCTCTTCAATATCTACCTGCAACCGCTCTGCTCCATCATAAAATCACACATCAGCTTCCACATCTATGCAGGCAACATCATGCTCTATGGACATTTCACCACCAAGCAACCTTGAAACACAGCTCCTCCAGTGCTTTGCCAACGTCTCCAAATGGCTCACTGACAACCTCACCATCAACTACAAAGACTGAATGCTTATACATAACAGAAGATGACACCTTCACATCCCCAGCCCATCTCATGCTAAATGGCACCCAAATAAAAGTACAACCTCCAAAATATCTCAACATCATCCTAGACCAAACTCATTCTCTCCCTTAAACCATAGGGAGGAGGGAGGAGTGGCTCAGTGGTTGGGACAGGTTATCTCAGGCCGGAAGGCCGGGGGTTCAAGTCCCGCATGGGGACAAGCAACTTCAGGCCAGAGGGACTGGGGTCTCTAGTCCCATGGCCACTCCTTGTGGCCTTGGGCAAGCCACTCAACCCTCCATTGCCTCAGGTACACTTAGATTGTGAGCCCTTCAGGGACAAGGGAATAAAAAGTACCTGTTAGTATACATGTAAACCACACTGATTCTAAAGAGCACGGTATAAAAAAGAAATGAAATAAATAGACAAAACTGCCAAGACAATCTACAAAGCCAGAATGCTACAATGCCTATGCCCCCTCTTGGAGCTGCCAGACTTCCACTGAGCACTACAAACCATGATTCTCTCCCACCTCACTTCTGTAACTCAGTCTACCAAGGCCTACCTCGCTCTGCTCTCCTCTACACGCAGCCCTCCACACAACAGCCTGCATCATAAAAGGAGCTGCAAAATATGATCACATTACACCCATCCTGAAACAGTTCCACTGGCTCCCCCTGAAAAGCTGCATCAAATACAAAACCCTCTTCATGCACAAAACATCCACAACCAAGATACATCCCACCTTCACACACTACTCCACAAATTCAAACCCAGCAGAGTAACAAGACAATCCACAAACGCACTAATTATCATCCCCCAAGCAAGACCAAAACAGCCAAGCCCACACCCATTCCTTTGAATACTACTCATCCTCCATATGGAATATGCTCCTGATCCAATTAAGATCCACGGTGGACCTCCCCACCTTCCAGAAAGGACTAGACACACCTCTTTATTGAACATTTTGGCTTCTCTGCATATAAGCCCCCCTCAAACTTAGGCCCATGTAAATGAAATGTTGCGTCATGTAAATAAGTTAAGACAAAATACATGCAACGAACCTGTAAACAAGTTAAATGCCTATCCTATATCCAATGTATATAAGTTAACATCATGTTCAATGTAACCTCTTATTGTTCTATGAACACTGCTCTAACCTGGTGAAAAATGGTTTATAAACCCAGCTAAATAAATAACACCATAGATATAGCAAAAATGATCTCTAGTGTCACCTGGTGGCTAGTAAAAGCTATGAGGCTGGTAATTAAAGGAGGTATAATTTATATCCACAGTGTGTACCCCGTTGGGCTTATCGCGCATGTTTACAGTAACTGGAACTTTACTGGTGAAGCCTCGGGTAAGGATTTTGAATAGTTCTTGCTGGGGCTTGCTTGAGTGCTCTTTCATACTGCAAGTAGTGAGCACTGCTGATCAGTTAGCATATGGTAATCTGAGGCCAAAACCTATGGCCTACACAATGCTATTAATGTTTCCGTTTTACAGGTCCTTCGTTTTTCCCAGTCCTTTAGGGATATTCTTACTATAGAAATACTCTATCAAAATGTTGATAGCCTTTTATTTCTGGCATTGTTCTTTAAGAAGTGGGAGGGGAATCTACTTTGAACTCTGCCTCCTAAGTATGAAACATTAGATCCAGTCATATGTTGAGCTCTACTGTATGTACGCAGACTTCAGTGTCAGATGACTGATCTGATTTTCTCCTCATGCAGCTGTTGGAGGATTTGGATGAGCAACTAAGCTGTACAACTTTTGAGGAGGCTGCCATTTCCCGCAAGATTTCTGGTAGGTAAAAATACCAAAACAATGTAGTTTCCTTAGTTCTTTGGGACTTGATTTTCTGGCACAGTATGGCTGGAAAAGGCTCGGGACCTGACTTGTGCTTTAAAACTCGAGGTTGGAATGTTACCTGGCTTTCCTTTCTCTTCTAGCTAAAACGTCCTGCTGGCTGAATCTGAACATGGCAGTGCTGAAGAAACAGTTTCTTGCTATTCGGGCCTATAAAAGTATCCTGGGTAAGATGAGAGGAAAGTAGATGGGGTGAAGAATGAGGAAGAAACCATAGGGATAGGCCACAGATGTACTGTGTAAAACTTATGATATTGTGTTCCAGGCTAAGAACAAGTACTTTAAGGATAACCTGGGTTAGTTTAGGATCTAAGGTAGTGCTGATGAACACTGGATCTCAAGAGCCCCAAAGAGGTAGAGTTCTTTTTTTTTTGTAATTCCAACTTTTATTAATCTTTTACAGCCATCGCAACAATGCAATACAACGTCTCTATGTTACAGTCACCAAATAACATGGAACTCCTCAGTGCTAAATGAGACCCCTCCCGCAGAGATTCCTCTCACTAGTTACCTACATCATAGTCCATATCATGCTAAACACCATAATACATAACATTGCAATACTAGAAATCTCCCCCGTTAACATCCATTGCCCTCCCAGGTCTATAACCCACCTGAGGTTGCAACCTCTAATTTCCAATATCAATTTACAATGCCAATACCATACCCCCCTCCGCCATTAACTTCATGACCCTCCTTCAGGCCACAATTACGTCCATCTGATATTCAGAACCTCAGCACCCCCACCAGATGGATTGTTTGTATACCCCAGCCATACAGCCATCTCGAACCTTGTGACTGTTCCCCTCTTTTGTTAACCCTACGCCCCCCTTAATGCTAAACCAGTTACCTTACCCCTCCCCCCTCCCCTTCCCTTCCTACCCCCCCCCCCCCCTCCACTCCTCATACCTCCCCCACACTTCCCGATAGGCTTTGACGTTATGATGCTGGTGCGCTGCTATTGCACTCATAAGCCAAAGATGTTCCAATCGCAGCATGATCATTCGCACCCTAGGCACCTCAACACTCTTCCACTTCACCCTTGCCGCTCCAATGCAATATCCCACCAACATGGAAATACTCCGCTCCCCCCCCCCCACTTGGGCATCTCATTCAATAGGACCATCGGCGCTGTCAGAACAATCTCTTCCTGCACTATTTCACATATTCTACCTTCCCATGCTTTCCACATCTTCTGCACTTCGGGACACCCCCAAACAATATGTTCCAGATCCCCCCCCTTTTCCCACACCCCCTCCAACATTCCCCCTTCTCCTGAGGTTGAAAAGCCCTTACCTTCCAGGGTGTCCAGTACATTTGATATCGTACCTTTAAACTATTTTCCAAGTACTTGGTTCCCGGCGCCAACCTCTTCGTCCATCTATAAATGTTATGCCACCGCTCCTCCCCCCACACCCCGCCAAGCTGTGACTCCCACGCCTTTTCCCCTTTACTTCGCCCCTGGCGGCCTTCTATTACTTGCCCTCGCAATTTCCCATATAGTACAGCTATCATCCCTTTCCTGGAATCCCCCTGTCACATCATCCACTCAAACTGAGTATCCATTTTCCGTAAATCCTCCCTCACCTTCTCCCTCCTCAGATAAGACATTAAGTGCACATATGCATAATAGTCTCTCTCCGCAACCCCATACAACTCCTGCAATTCCACAAAGGTATACAATTCCCCACCGCCCTGAATTAATTGCCCCAAGGTCCGCACTCCTTTGTCCCACCATCCCCGATATCGACCTCCCTCCTTTCCGGGTCCAAACCCACTCATACTCATTATAAAAGTTTCCTTTGTGTACCGTTTTTCATTCAGCATTTGCCTCTTTACCCCCAACCACAGCCCCTGGGTAAATTCCCTAAAAGGATTCCCATCTGTCCCCCCTCCCAGTTTGGCCCCCGGATCCCAGACCCAAGCTCTCAAATCCTCCCCCCGTGAGCCCTCCTGTTCTAAGGCCACCCAAAAGGGTACTTCCCCCACCCCCTGCCAACTAGCCAATGCTCTCAACTGCACAGCCATGAAATACTTTTCCATCCATGGGACCCCCATTCCCCCATCTCTTTGAGGCCTATAGAGAGTGTATTGCGACACCCTGGGCTTCCTCCCCCACCCATATAAAATCTAAGATCAAGGTCTGGATCTGCTTCAGGTATGCTCTGGGAATCTCACAAGGTATGGAACTAAATAAGAACAGAAATCTCAGCAATACATTCATCTTAATCACTGCTATTCGCCCTACCCACGTTAGAAATAAACTCTTCCATTTATGCATGTCCTTCTTTACCTCTTGCATTAATGGAACAAAATTCCACTTCCATAGTTGTTGCCAATCCTTTCCCATACAAATCCCCAAATATATCTATACGTGCCCTTCATCCATTTAAACGGGAACCCACTTCTTAGACTCATTTCCAACCGCTCCCCCAGGTTGAATCCCAGTAGCTCTGTTTTACTGCCATTAATTTTATACCCCGCTATAATTCTCAATTTTTCTCATCAACACTGGTAGGGACAGCAACGGCTCCCTGATAGTGAAAATAACATCGTCGGCAAACAGAGCTATTTTAGATTCACACTGATTCATTAGTACCCCCTTAATATCCCCCGTCTTTCGCACCCTGTCAGCCAACGGCTCGATAACTAGCGCATATAACAGGGGCGATAGCGGGCACCCCTGCCTAGTCCCCCGTTCAAGCTGTATTACCTCAGAATAACTCCCATTTACCCTAACTCTAGCCTTGGGCTGCCTATAGAAAGCCTGGATCCACTTCACAAAATTCACCCCTAACCCCATCGTCTCTAGCACCTGTATCATAAAGGGCCACTCCACCCTATCAAAAGCTTTCTCGGCGTCCACCAAGATAAACACTGCCTTCTGCCCCGTACGCTGCACCTCCCAGGTTAAGTTACATAAGCGCCTTATATTATCCCCTCCCTGCCACAAACCCCGTCTGATCCACATTCACCAGTTTAGGCATTACTCGCTGTAATCTAGTTGCCAGTACTTTAGCCAGCAATTTAGCATCCACGTTCAGCAGGGAAATCGGCCGATATGACCCACACACCATGGGGTCTTTCCCCGGCTTAAGTAATAATGTAATCCCCACTTCCGTCATAGTCCCTGGCACTGCCCCCCTCCCAGAGCACCCCATTAAACACTTCTACCATTAAAGGCCTGAGACCCGACTGAAAGACCTTGTAAAACTTCCCCGTTAGCCCATCTAGCCCGGGGGCCTTTCCCAACTTCAAAGTGCTAATGGCCTCCTCCACCTCCCTCTCCTCAATGGGCCTATCTAGCCACCCCGCCTCCTCCGATGTTAATCTAGCCAAATCACACCCCGCCAGGTATTCCTTGCTTTTCCCCAAACCCTCCTGTACCTCACTACTATAAAGCGCTTTATAGTACTCCTTAAACATCTGCCTGATCTCATTATGCCCTGTGACTAACTGCCCCACTCCATTCCTAATACTACCAATAGTGTTTTGTGCCACTCATGCTCGAAGCCTATGCGCTAGAATGCGGCCCGCCTTATTCCCTCCCTCAAACATAGCCTGCCTTAAAACATTCAACTCATATGCCAATTTACTGGCTCTAAGTTGCCCCAATTTCCTCCGCAATCCCTGCAGATCCCTGAACTCCCTCATTCCTATCACATTGATGGCTGTCCTCCAATTTCTTAATTTCCCCCAAAAGTCTGCCCTCCGTCTCTCCCTGCATTCTACACCTGCGGGACGCTTCCCCTATCAAGTGCCCCCGCACCACCGCCTTCAGGCCATCCCACACCATTCCTAATCCTACCTCCCCATTCAAATTATGTTCCATATAATCTTTAAGTACCCCCGCCGTTCTCTCTACAATGTCCGGCTCTTCTAATAGGGAGTCATTCAATCTCCAGAACTTCAATCCCCTATCTTTATACCCCAGACTAAACTCCACACTCACGGGGGCATGATCCGTCCACGTAATGGACCCTTGCTCCACCTCCTCCACCCTACTCATCCATCTCCCCCCCCCCCTCCCCCAAATCATATCGATACGACTATAAGACCCATGCGGCGCTGAATAATGTGTAGTGTTTCCTCCCCAGATTTCTACATCTCCAAACATTTACCAGACCCAAACCCTCCTTCATTTTCAACAATTTGACTCTATCACCTGTCTTTCCCTCCCCCCCTCCCCCACTATTATCCAACCTGGGGTTCACCGTTATATTAAAATCCCCACCCAAAATGATTGGATCTTCACCAAGCTCCTCCAATTCCTCGCGCAGCCTATCATAGAATTCCGCTTGATGCTCATTTGGTCCATACACACTCATAATCCACACATACTCCTTACCCAGCTTTATCTTAACCCCCACATATCTCCCCTTTTTATCCCTATACTCCCCGACCACTTTCTCTGCCATCCCCACCCCCACCAGTATACCCCCCCCCCTTCCTAGATTCCGATCTTTGCCCTGCCAAGATAACCCTCGGGTATTTCCTAGATTCCAGCAATTTCTCCTGCCCCACCTTCAAATGTGTTTCCTGGATGCAAATAAAATCAGCCTTAGTTATGCATCCCTCCTTTTCCACCAATCTCCTCTTCCGCCAAGTTCGAAGCCCCTTAGCATTGATAGTAACCGCCCTCATTTTTTTGCTCCCCCACCTCCCCTTTCCACCCTGTCCCCCCCCCCCTTCCCTCCCCCTCCCAAACCCTACTCCCTTCCCTCCCCTCAGCCCACCTGAGGTCTCCTGTAGAGTAGTGTCCATCGGTTTGGAGCAACCCTGCCCTTTCTATCTACCCCTCCTCCCCACATCACTTTTCCCTCATCCCTTGCAACCCAATCCCCTTTCCCTCCCCCACTCCCCTTTTCCCCCCCCACTCCCCCTCTCCGTCCCCCCTCCACCTTTCTACTTCCCAACAACCACTTTCAGCCCGTTGTACCCATTACCCCACACACCAACCACCTCCCTCCCCTTCTTCTTCCCCCGCCCACCTCCCCTCCCCCTCTCCCCTTACCATAACTCTACGATCTGTAATATAAACATTTCACTATAAACATCTATCATTTCAACATTTTAAACACTAGAAGCACTCCCCTCCAACCTCCCCCCTCCGCATCCCTCTATCCCAGCCTCCCATCACCCTCCTCCCCCCTCCTTCCTCCTCCCAGACCCACTCTCAAGCAGACTCAATATCAGCAATCTATTCTCTATCCCTCACATTCACATTTCACATTATTAAATTCCAGTCCTCAGCCTGGCGGTATGCCGATCCAGCTTCACAGCTTTCTCTCTTCTTCAGGATGATGCTCTCTGGGGCCCTCATGCATTCTTCTGCCGCAAACCGCTCCGTCCCCTCTCACCAGCAGTCTCCGACATCACTTGTTGTCCCTCCTGCTCCTCCGCCATCTGTACTAGTCGCCTGTGGGTAGTACTCAAACCGGCCTCCACCAGGGTCTTCTCTGCCTCCTGGCAATTCAGCACTCTCCAACTGCGTGTCCCCACCGTGAAACATAGTCCAAATGGGTAGAGCCAGCGATATCTCACATTTTCCTTTCTTAGCAGACTGGTAATCGGTTGCATCTCCCTCCGCCTCTGAAGTGTCCCAGCTGCGAAATCTGCAATAATCTCCAATTTGTAGCCCTGCCACACAAACTCTCGGGCCTTCCTTATTTTGGCTACTATCTTCTCTTTAATGCTGTAGTCGTGCACACAGATCACAATATCCCATGGTCTGCTGGGCCCCAGCGCCCTTTGCGCTCTGTCCAGGGCTACTACACTGGGCCCCCCGTCCTCACCGTCCCGCAGAATCTCTCTGCACACAGCTTCCACCACTCTCCTACTGTCATTAAACTCCGGTTGTTCAGGGACCCCCCGGATTCTTAAATTATTTCTGCAGGTGCGATTCTCCAAGTCCTCCAACTTGTACATGACCTGGTCTTTCCACCGCTCCCACTCTCTTACAGAGCTGTCCATCTCTGCTTGCTGGCTTTGCACCCTCTCCATGTGCTGCTCCTGCACCTCCATTCTCCGGCTCAGCTCGCTCACCTCCTCTCTCAGCTCACCACACACTTCCCCCACCTCCGATTTCACTGCAGCCAGCTCAGTCTTAATTTCTTCAAACCAGGCTTTCAGCTCTTCACGGGACACATTTTTGACCACGGTTTCACCCGATTCCAGCTCCGCAGACTTCAACAACTGTCTCTCTGCAGGTTCCCTGCACAACATGCTTCCCACCGCCGCCATCTTTGACACTCCTCTGCCAGCCGCTCCGCCACTGTATGCAAACTCTTTGAGGTCTGCCGCTTTTTTCCGGGTCGTCATAACTTTCCTCCGGTTTCCTACCCGCTCCATCACTCCTCTCCTCACTATTAATAGCTTCTACCGGGGAATGGGGGTATTAGTCTGCACCTTTTTTCTGGGTTAAGCTCCGGAGCTCACTCATTAGGCTGCCATCCCTACCGATGACGTCACTTCCTCCAGGTAGAGTTCTTAATGTCATTGAATATTCATAATTTTTTGAAGTATACTTTTTGAACCAATAGCTAGATTAATTTTATATTTTGGTTACTCTGAAAAATAAGACTGCCTTAATGACTAATTGAAGAAGTGACTTCAGGATACTAGTTATCCGAGGGCATGGTGAGTGTTCTGTTTTTGCCCATTCTAG
This sequence comes from Ichthyophis bannanicus, assembly GCA_033557465.1. Taxonomy (NCBI): domain Eukaryota; kingdom Metazoa; phylum Chordata; class Amphibia; order Gymnophiona; family Ichthyophiidae; genus Ichthyophis; species Ichthyophis bannanicus. Next base: position 650,897,755 of record CM066033.1, on the reverse strand, counting down.
GCTTAGGTTATTAGAGCACTGCTTGCTTTCTTTAAATTGAATGTTTTTGTTAAAAATTTCCAAAGAACAAACATGATCAGTATCTTACATTCTTACGGCAATTCCCCCTTTGGCTTCCTTGAGAAGAGAAAATCCCAAGCTGCCACTTTATACATTCAAGACTTAAAAATTTTGGCCAAACACTCCCCCATCCCAACCTTTTTCAAACTGGGGAAGCGTCTCCAATCTTAAGTTATGTGTTCCATTAAGTAAATTCTATACATAACTCTAGGCAGGACAGTGCCAAGATAAAAATGTGCGACTAACGAACTTAGTGCCCCCTTCCACCCAGCCTCATTCATTAAGCACTTTTTTTAGCTTCCGGGAAGCCTAGTGATTATATCAGTGCTCCCTTCTGTGCTTACTCCCTGTGCAGCCACACCATTCACACAGCCTTTGGTGCGGCTCTGCTCTCAGGAGTATAATGTTGACACCTGGCACAATATCCAGTTTCCAATTCATCCTGCTAGATCAGTCCAGACAAATGGGTTTAGTTCCCCACCAGCAGATGGCGACAGAGCTGCATCCCTAGAGGTTGCCTTCAGTATTTTCTGTCTCCAGCAGATGATGGTGTTATCCTTTTTTCTCTTCCGGGTTTCCTTTAATTTAATTCCTTTGCTGGAGGTTTCCAGAGTGCACAGGAGCTGCACCTCTGGTATTCCCAGCCCCATTCAAGAGGACCATTTGAGCTCCCTTTAAACAAGGGGGAGTTCGGCTCCTGGTCACGAGGTCCTGGTAGGCCAGCAACAGTGGGAACCTTCAGTTCTCTGTAGAACTTATCTACTTCTACAGTTTTAGTGTCAGTCTTTGTATTGCGTCTGCCTTGGCTCCCCTGTTCTGCAGCTTCTGCAGTCAGAACAAGCACAGTGAGTCATCGTCCCCTCCTCCCTCCCCCCTGCCTCTCAACTTTACAGGCCACGCCTCTCTAAGCCTCTGCGGTTCCTCCAGCGCTTGTCGAAAAGGAGTGTAATGTTGGCACCTGACACAATATCCAGTATAACATAATCTCGCATCGTGCCCCAGTCATGCACCTCTGAACCACTTTACCTGTATTACCCCCTCCCCTCAACCTAATAGCATGCTGCTTTCTTTTTATTGGTGCTTGCACCCCAAAAGGCAAAGTGCTGCTAGATCACTGAGCAGGATGAACAAAAGCCTGCAGTGAGTGGAAGCTTTCAGATTCTGTACAACGTCTGAAAGATGGCCTGAAACATTGTGTTGAAATTTTGCACAAGGTGCAGGTATTTGCTTTCCATAATGTAACACATCCACTAGAGGGAAACTATTAGAGTCAAATTAAAACTGGCCTTGTGTTTTCCCCTCAAACCCAGCTGAAAACATTTTAGGAAGTATGCTAGGTACTGGATATTTTTAGCATGATTTTGAAGCGCCTGAAACTAAAACATTTTTGTAGGAGGTCGAGCTAGTACAGAAAAGGGCTTTTCACCCTGTTGTGTGGTGTTTTGAACAGCTTAAGTTAGGCAGAAGTTATTCTGCCTTCCTGTATAGTTCCTCATCTAGAAAACAGATTATGGACAGAGATTGCTATGTAGTCCTAAGGAAGGCTGGAAGGTTAGGATGGAGAGCACAATCTCTTGATGATAGATGTGTGTGTTTGTTTGTTTTGGCTTTCCTTTTTTGCAGAGATGAGGGGGCAGGCATCCCCCTGGCAGAGGAATCTGGGATACCCATTGGTGATGACCCTACTCCTGGCTTTAACGGTAAATGTTTGTTCAGCTTTGTGGGGATTGGCCTGGGTCTGATGGTTCTGTCCCAGCTAACAAGCTACATGAATGGAAAGCTTTAGAAGATTCCGTCACACTTATTATGCCTTCCCTGTCTTAGCACAAAGTGAGTCACAGCAATTAAAAAATGCAATAAATACTTAAACATAAAGGAAAAACAATAAGGGAGTTACTGTCACACGTGCCCCCTCCCGCCAGCATCTAGCTTCCCTGCCAGTTGTACAGGGAAGCTAGATGGGAGCGGGAAAGGGGAGGATTGGGGGCAGCATTAGTCCGGGCAGTGAGCGGTTGCTGGCCCTGGACATACAGGGCCGATTCTAATGTCAGCCCTGGATGTCGGGGATCGGCAGGCCCAGGGCTGGGAAAGGGTGGCAGGGGACAGAGCATTCTCTGCAGCTTGACCCTGGCCCTGGGAGACCAAATCGGGGGTTGGACTGCGGGGAATAAACATTTTTTTCCGGCAGACGGCATCACAGCTTTTAAATGGAGCCGCAGTGCCATGGCAACCGGACGCCATGGTGCCAGGGCTCTATTTAAATGCCCTGACTGAGTTAGTCAGGCAGTGCCTGTATGTGCAGGCCAGGCTGAATCACAGTCCTAGCCTGCATGTACAAGCCTGATCTCGATTCTGATCCCACAGGGCTAGACATGCCCCCCCCCCTCCGTATGTCCGGTTGAAAGGATGTGGAGTATGGCACACAGAATTCTTTCTGGTACATGTGCGTGTCTGATCTGAAGGGGAAATGTAGTTTAAATGGAGCACTATCAAAAGTATAACATATCAAGCAATTAGATCACTGACCTGTGACTAAATTAAAATCCATCTTTGAAATCTATTTCCACTGTCCCACAGCAGCAGCATCACCATTAGGAGGCTATACATATGGCAACTAATAGTATACTACACAGGTCAGTCACCGAGTGTCACGGTACATAACAATCCATTTAAAGCATGGCACAGTCACTAGATTTCACAGTAGCATTTACAACACAAATGCTACACCTCTTCCTGCAGGATTTCCTCTTAGTGATTCAGAGGTGTAAGCACTGGGCAATTGTGTGGTAGGGAAAGCATGTAGAACACACCAAGCATTTGAAAGATAATCTTTATGGAATTCTGTCTGACCGGGAGAGTACAGAAGAGGGATTGAGGTAGTTAGAAAAGAACCATTCCCTAACTGCTGTATCCCAGTGCTTCAAAGCGTATATGCTGCCGAAACTGAAACTGCTTCTCTTGTTGAAATGGATTAGGCTATTTTTCAGGGGAGTTTATTTTATTAGAACCTCTGGTTCATTCCAGCCCATTTTTGAACAGACTGTGTCCTCTTTTCATTCCATGACAAATTTGGCTGTGTTCCAATTAAATTTTCAGAGTTATTTTGCTCTCCCCTGGACAGATGTTCAGCTAGTTTATGTATAAATTTTTTCCAACAGCCATTCAAAGAAGAAAAAAGTCCAGTGCATTTTCATAGGGGGAGCAGTTCCAGGTTTGCAACATAAACATGCTGATTATAAGAAACATAGGCATTACAGAATTGTCTTTCAAATGGCCTCTCCCTTTACTCTGTTCTCCGATTTTCAAGACTTCCAATTTTTTTTCTGTATTATCTTGGCTTTTTTGTGCGGTGCATGGACTGGCCCCTTCTTATTTACAGAGGCTAGTTTGCAAGAATTACTGTTAGGCCAGGGGTTCTCAACCCAGTCCTTGGAACACACTTAACCAGTCAGGTTTTCAGGATAACTGAAATGAATATACACAAAAGATTTGGATATGTTGGAGGCAGTGCATGAAAATATCTCATGCATATTCATTTTAGTTATCCTGAAAACTTGATTGGCTAAGTGTACTCTGAAGACTGGTTTGAGAACCCCTTGCCTAGGTGCATGTTGCATTCTGAAGAAACTGTACTGAGAATTCTCCAGGAACAAGCAGGAAGTCAGTCTTCACATATAGGTGACATAAGTGCTGATGGAGCCCGTGCAGAAACATCTTCCCCAGCTTGCAAAGAAAGCCTTTGGGAGATGCCACCACATGTACGTGGTCCCATTCCTGCCCAAGGGTACCTTCTTGCTCAGTCTCCTTTTTTTCCACGGAGCCCAACGGACATGTGTCCTGTTACCCCAGAAAAATCCTTGATAAAACTGTTCCTAAAACTTAGTTTTCCAGTTCCTCTTCCCACTTTGAGTCGGCACTTCCCGACGCCATTCTCTGCTCCCCTATATTTATTTTTTTATCAAGGTCTCCCTCGACAGGCATTTATGCTGTTTTTCATCCGGGGCTCATCGACCCCCATCCGGGTATCTCCCACCATGTCTCCCAGTGGGTTCAAAAAGTGTGACCGCTGCAGTCAAATTATCCATTACCGACACACATGACTGCTGCCTGGGCCCAGACCATGACAGCACCTCCTCCAACCTCTGCCAGGCCATGTCAGCCAAAACCAACAGGAAACAGTCAGAATTGCAGTAAAAGTTGTTGTTCCCCAGGTCCAACTCAACTCCCACCTCCCCGGCACAGAGCACCAAGCCCAGCACATCCTAAGATGCCCGAGTGTCCTCTGAGTCCCATGGCTGCGGGGCCTCCAATAAGACCCCTGGAACCAGAGAAGAAGTCTTAAGTCTGCTGAGATTGCAACAGAGAAACCCAGTAAAACCCCATGGAGGGACTCCGGCAACTTCAAGAAGCACCCCACCAAGGTCCTCAAGAAGGATTCCTTGGCCGGCAGAGACCGTGAAAGGTTCCTTGAGGCCATAGTCCTCATTGAGGACACACTGCCAAAAGTGCCAGCACCAGGCCTTACATCTTGAGTGCCTGCACAGAAGGCTGCAGAGTCTTCTGACTTGGAAACCAGAATGGTGGCCCTGGAGCAGAACATCACTGCTATCCTGGCCCTGCAGCAGGTGATGATGGCCAGTTCCTCCACCTCATCTGCCCCTATGACCAGGCCCTCTACTGCGAGGGAGTCCCTGGTCATCGAGCAGAGCATCGAGCACCCTCAGCCACAAGAGAGTCCTCTGTGCTGGTCAAGGTTCCGGTCCCATTAGAGTATCTGGCCCTCACCAGTCAGTGTCTGCGACTTGGACCCTAGGTCCTACACAGGCTGTCGGCCCTTTGGCACTGGCCTCGACGCAAGGAGCGTTTGGCCTAGTGGGAGACAGAGGACAAGGTGTCCCTGGACACCAGAAGGCACCGAGACATCCCCCTCAGACCGGTCTCCCCTGATGTCTCGACGCCACTTTCCTCCCGATGTAACCTTCCATGATTTCATCAGGGATATGGCCAGAGCCCTCTTGGTGCAGACCGATGTAGAGGAGGACCTGCGCACAGAGGAGTTTGAGATTCTCCAGTATGAGACTCCACCCAAAGAAACCTTCACGGTGCCAAGGATCGGCTGTTACTCTGAATGTGGGAGATGCCAGCATCTCTGCCGATAGTTAACCGTTAGCTTGACACTATGTAAGTTCCACAAACCCCAGCTCCCACACAACTCCATAGTCATCGAGTTGATCTTGATAAATTGGAAGACTGGGCATCAAAATGGCAGATGAAATTTAATGTGGACAAGTGCAAAGTTATGCACCTAGGGAAGAACAACCCAAACTATGGTTACATGATGCAAGGTTCCACATTAGGAACCACCACCCAGGAAAAAGATTTAGGCATCATTGTGGATAACATGTTAAAACCCTCCGCCCAGTGTGCGGCGGTGGCCAAGAGAGCAAATAGAATGCTAGGTATCATAAAGAAAGGAATGGAAAATAAAACAAAAGATATTATAATGCCTCTGTATCATTCCATGGTGAGACCGCACCTTGAATATTGTGGGCAATTCTGGTCGCCGTATCTTAAAAAGGATATAGCGTTATTAGAAAAGGTTCAGAGAAGAGCCACCAAAATGGTAAAGGGGATGGAAGGATACTCCTAGGAAGAAAGGCTAAAAAAGTTAGGCTCTTTAACCTGGAAAAGAGATGGCTGAGGGGAGATATGATAGAAGTCTATAAATTAATGAACAGAGTGGAACGGGTAAACATAGATCGATTGTTTACGTTATCAGAATATAGAAAGACTAGGGGACATGCAATGAAGCTACAGGGTAAACTATTTAAGACTAATAAAAGAAAATATTTTTTCACTCAACGTGTAATGAAACTCTGGAATTTGTTACCGGAGGATGTGGTAAAGGCTGTTAGTATAGCTGGGTTTAAAAAAAGGTTGGACAAGTTCCTGAAGGAAAGGTCCATAAACCATTATTGAGAAGGGACCCAGGATATCAATGCTTGACCCAGTACAAGCATTGTGGAACCTGTGTCTTTTGGGGAAATAGCTAGGTACTTATGACCTAAATTGGCCACTGTTGGAAACAGGATACTGGGCTTGATGGACCTTGGTCTGACCCAGTATGGCATATCTTATGTTCTTAAAAGCTCAAGAGCCAGAAGAGCCAGCCCTGTCCCTCCAGGTAGGGAGGCCCAGGCCCTCGATGCCCTCAGGCACAAATGTTATCAAGGCTCAAGGCTGGGTTGCCTGATCCAAGCCTATGAACTCTACATAGGCATGTACCTAAAGGCACTGGCCAAAGAGCTCTCGGAATTTGCATCAGGCCTCCTCAGGGAACCTCTCCAACAGTTCCAGATCCTGACTTCGAGAGTGCAAGACTGCTTTAAGTTCCTCTCCTGGGCTGCCTATGACCACTTTGAGTCAGCGGCTTAAGTTGCGGCAGCCAGCATCGGGCCCAGCACCAGGCCTGGCTGCAGTCTTCGGACCTCAAGCAGTGGGTCCAGTACAAACTGCTTGATGTCGCCTGTACTGGTGAGAACCTCTTTGGCCAACTCGTGGTTGACAAAACTGCTGAAATCGAGGCAGACTTTGTGACCTGTCAGAGGCTCTCCAAGAAGAACTCATCCCATCCATGCAAAAAACCATCAGGGGAAAAAGGTGCCTTTGCACAAGATCAGTACCAGACCTACTCCTGGCCATCAGCAGGGTTCTCATCCTAAGAGGCAGGGCAGAGGGCTCAGAAGGCAAAGGCACCTAAGCCCCCAGACTCCAGTTCCCACCCAGCCTGGGGGGAGTTTTGACTCCCAGGGCGGGGCCTCCATTCCCCCAGGAGACCTTCACCAGCCCACAAGGGAGCACCTGGTGCTCTTCACCCACAGATGGGCATCAATCACCTCTAACCTGTGGATACTGCAGATGGTCAGGGAGGGATACCACCTCCACCTACAGCAGATTCCACCCAGGTTCTTTCTCAGAGAGCCGGTACTATCCCTCTTTCACCAGACCCTGCTGCTCACTGAGCTCACAGGTCTTCTAATCGAACTCGCAGGTCTTCTCATCGACAGTGCAGTAGAACCTGTACCCATACATCTGTGGGGCAAAAACTTCTACTTCAGGTACTTCCTTGTTACGAAGAGGACTGGGGGCTTCAGGCCCATTCTAAGAACTTAAGAGATGCCATACTGGGTCAGACCAAGCTCCATCAAGCCCAGTATCCTATTTCCAACAGTGGCCAATCTAGGTCATAAGTACCTAGCAGTTAACCCAAAAGACACAGGTTCCTCACTGCTTGTATTGGGTCAAGCAGTGATATCCTGGTTCCCTTTTAATAATGGTTTATGGACCTTTCCTCCAGGAACTTGTCCAAACCTTTTTTAAACCCAGCTACATTAACCACTTTTACTACATCCTCCAGTAACAAATTCCAGAGTTTGATTACACTTTGAGTGAAAGTCTTAAATAGGTTACACTGTAGCTTCATTTCATATCCCCTAGTCTTTTTATATTCTGATGACATAAACAACTGATCTGCGTTTACCGTTCTACTCCATTCATTAATTTATAGACCTCTATCATATCTCCCCTCAGCCGTCTCTTTTCCAGGTTGAAGAGCCCTAACCTTTTTAGCCTCTCTTCATAGGAGTATCCTTCCATCCCTTTTACCTTTTTTGGTGGCTCTTCTCTGTACCTTTTCTAATAACGCTATATCCTTTTAAAGTTACGGTGACCAGAATTGCACACAATATTCAAGGAGCAGTCACATCATGGAATGATATCCTTTGTTTTATTTTCCATTCCTTATGATACCTAGCATTCTATTTGCTCTCTTGGCCGCTGCTGCACACTGGGCGGAGGGTTTTAACATGTTATCCACAATGACGCCTTAATCTTTTTCCTGGGTGGTGGTTCCTAATGTGGAACCTTGCATTGTGTAACCATAGTTTGGGATGTTCTTTCCTAGGTGCATAACTTTGCACTTGTCCACATTAAATTTCATCTGCCATTTGGATGCAAAGTCTTCCAATTTATCAAGATCCTCTTGCAATTTTCCACAACCCTCGTGGGTTTTAACAACTTTAAATAGTTTTGTGTCATCTGCAAATTTGATAACCTCACTCGTTGTTCCCTTTCCAAGGTCATTTATGAATGTCAAAAAGCAGCAGACCCAACACAGATCCCTGGGGTACTCCACTATTCACTTTTTGCCATTGGGAAAATTGGCCATTTAGCCCTACCCTTCTGCTTTCTATCTTTTAATAATAAGTTCCTGATCCACAGTAGTACACTGCCTCCTATCTCATGACTCTTTAGTTTTGCCAAAAGTCTCTGAGGGACCTTGTCGAAGGCTTTCTAGACCTGCAAAACTTAACAAGTTTCTGGTGAGGGAGAAGTTCAAGATTGTCTTCCTTGGAACACTGCTGCCTTACCTCCATTACGGAGATTGGCTTTGCTCCTTGGATCTAAAGGATGCTTACACACACATCCTGATGCACCCCTCCCACAGGCAGTATCTAAGGTTTGTGGTAGGAGGAGGGCATTACCACTGAGGGTTTTCACAAAATGCTTAGCAGTGGTTGCAGCCCACCTACGTCTGTAAGGGGTTTTCATCTTCCTCTGCCTGGACGACTGGATTATCAGGGGCAGCATGGCCGCAGAGGCTCATCAGGCCACAGGATGCACAGCTCTCCTGTAGCACCTGGGGTTTATCAACTACCTCAAATCTCATCTCACTCCAGCCCCCAGAGCCTGGAGTTCATAGGTGCTCAACTGGACAGTTAGCAGCAAAGGTGCAGCACCATTGCTTGGTGCCAGCCCGTCTCCTCTGCCTTTTGGGCCACATGGCCTCCACGGTCCACGTGAACCCATTAGCCCACCTACATATGCAAACAGCCCAGTGGTGCCTCCACGCTCAGTGGATGCAAACCACAGGCAGATTGCAGGACAGGATCAGAATAACCCACCAGCTGGCAGTCTTTTGACTGGTGGCAACTTCCCTGCCACATCCGGGCCAGAATGCCTTTCCAGGTACCCCGTCCCAGAGGGTCCTGACCACAGAGGCCTCCCTCCTTCGGTAGGGGGGCACATTGTGAGGATCATTGCACACAAGGCAGCTGATCCCAAGCAGAATCCCTGTTACAGATCACTTTTGGAACGCAGGGCGATCTTTCTGGCCCTATGGACATTCCGCCACTTCCTGCAACACCAGTCGGTACTGGTACAGACAGACAACCAGATCGTCACGTTCTACATCAACAAGCAGGGGGACATGAGGTTGTACTCCCTCTGCCAGGAGGCAGTGGCCCACCTGTTCTTTGCAGCTCACAACATGCTCCTGCGGGCGGTCCACCTCCTGAACCAGCACAGCCTTCCAGCAGAGAGACTCAGCAGGATGCTCCAGCCTCACAAATGGTGCCTGAACCCGAGAGTGGCCTCACAGCTCTTCCGTCTCTGGGGGACACCTGTGATGGATCTCATTGCCAACCCTGGCAATGCACAGCTGCCACACTTCTGCTTGCAGCAGCTGCACCCAGCAAAGGTAGCAGCAGATGCCTGCCTGATCCCATAGACGGAAGGCCTCCTTTATTCCTTTCTGCTGACGCCTGCCCCCCCCCCCCCACCTCTGGTTGCCAGGACCCTCTTCAAGCTCCAGCAGCAGGTGGCAGTACTGATACTAATTGCCCCCAGGTGGCTCAGACAACTGTGGTTTCCACTGCTGCTCTCTCTGTTGGCGGCACTCCTAGTCCTGCTGGGTTGTTGCCCGGACCTCAGGAATGGGGCTTCCTCCTGCACCCCAATTTGGGGTCTCTAACGTTAACAGCATGGCTGCTTAAGGGGTAGCCTTGGCCCCTTTCAACCTCCCACGAGGGGTCTAGGAGGTCCTGATGGCCTCACGTAAGCCTCCATGAGGCAAGCATATGCCTTTAAGGGGCATAGATTCTTGGTATGGTGTGCAGAGAGGTGGGAGAACCTGTTCTCCTGCCCGGTGCAATTGGTGCTCCAATACCTAATGCATCTGTCGCACACTGGACTGAAGTCCAACTCAGTGAGGGCGCACCTGAGTGCGATTGCTGCACACCGCCACCCTATCGAAGGGAAACCTCTCTTGGGTCAGCCCCTGGTCTCTGTTCATCAGGGGCCTCCTGCTATCTAAATCCCCCATCCATCCCCCCCCCCACAGCAGAATGGAACCTCGATGTGGTGCTCACAGCTCATCGGGCCGCTCTTCAAGCCTCTAGCTACTTGCCATCTGTGGTATCTGTCATGAAAGGTGGCCTTCCTGGTAGCGCTCGCAGAGTAAGCAAGCTTCTCCAGGAACAAGCAGGAAGTCAGTCCTCACTTATAGGTGATGTTGGCACCAACCGAGCCCACGTGGAGCAATTCCCCAGCTTTCAAAGAAAGCCTTTGGGATTGCTGCCATGCATGCATGGTCCTCTTCCAGCCCCAAGGTGCCATCTTGCTCATTCATCCTTTTTCCACAGAGCCCTTCGGATGCATGTCCTCGTCCCTTAGAAAAAGTGTTTTGTTTTCAGCCTCTGGCCTGTCCTTTTTCCAGTAGTACTGGTCCTCTACCCGTCCTTCCCCTGCTCTCCTGTTCCTTTGAGCGAGGGGACGTCCTTTCGTGTGAGAAATTTTCTTTTGCGGACTTCGTGCCCTTTTTTTCCCTCAGCCACTGGTCGCAAAGGTCTTCGCCCTAGCGGGGGCCCTTTTTTAAAAAAATGCGACAGATGCCCCAAAAACATGTCGTTCATGGACACCCATGACTGCTGTCTACGGTGTCTCGGGGCCGACCATGACCCGGAGCTCTGCGCTCTTTGCACGAAAATGTCCTCCAAGGCCCTGCTAAGTCATAAGCAGAAGTCCGATGACATTTTCCAGACGATAGCCCCGGAATCCCCGGCGGCACCCTCGGTTGCCCCTCCACTGGTGGGATCCCCCACTTCGGCCCCATGTTCAAGACAGCACTCCGATCAAGGGGGTCCCCTGAAGTGGAGAGGCATAAGAAGACCTCAGTCGTTGTCGGGGGCTCCAGACAAGTGCGAGCGCTCCCGCACTCGCTCAGCCCCCCCCCCCCGACTTTCCCGAGAGTGACAAAGAGCAGCCTCGAAAGGTACCTTGCACAGACACGAAGGCCTCCAGCGATGGCGCCTGAGGGTCGTCCTAGTGAGGACCCCCTCTCCTTCACGCCAGACCCGGTAACCCCGGTGTCAGCATCGCAGGGACCCATGTCCACATGGGTGTCCCAAATGCTGCCACTAGAGCACAGCGTTTCTGCCGCCTTAGCTGCCCTGCAGGCGCTCATGCCCAGCACGGCTGGCCCGCACCTCGAGACAGACACCCAAACCCGCCCTGGAAACCCCCGAGAGCTGTTGGCCTCGTGAGGATCCTCGGCATTGGTCTCGCTCACCTTCCTGTTCCTCGAGAGCGAGATCCTCCAAAGGCCTCTGGCTCCAAGCGGTCAGGGACGGGGCGACCAGGCCGAGTCTGACTCCCTCTCGGATCTCTCGGGCTGGGAGTTAGACGGGGATACCTCCCTGAAGACCCGTCCCCGCCCACCTCTTAGAGGCATTTGCCGTCCGAGGACACATCCTTTCTAGTGTTCGTACGGGACATGGCATGGGCTGTCAACCTGGTTATGCAGTCTGAAGAGGAGCCGCGAGCTGAGGAGCTCGACATCTTACTGTATGAGTCCCTGCCCTGGGAATCTCTTACTGTCCCATTTCCTCCCATTTTGTCAAGGCTGCTCCTCCGCGTGTGGGAGACACCTGCTTCTGTCTCCATTGTGAGAAAATGCCTCGTTGCCATGTACAGGGTCCAACGTGGCCCAGGTTTCTGGAAGACCCAGCTTCCACACACCTCCATGGAAGTGGAATCGGCGATGCAGAAGAGCCCAAAGTCACATTCTTCAGTTCCACCGAGCAGGGAGTCCAGAGCCCTCGACACCCTTGGGCGCAAAGCTGATCAGGGGCCCATGCTCAAATGCCGCCTTCAGGCATACCAATTGTATATAGGCATGTCCCTGCGCGAGCTCAGCGGGTTTTCTCAGGTTCCAAACCCTCCTGAGGTCCATCGCGGAGTGCTCGAAGTACCTCTACTGCGCCGTGTATGATGGATTTGAGTCCTCTGCCCGAGTGGCAGTAGCTGGCATCGGGGCCCGACACCAAGCATGGCTCCAGTCCTTGGACCTGGAGCAGTGGGTCCAGGAGAAGCTCCTGAACGACCTCTGCCTCGGCAAACAGCTGTTTGGTAATCCCATGGAGGATAAGGCGGCTGAGATAGAAACAGAGTTCGTGACTCGGACCCGCTTCTCGCATAAGACCTCCTGTCTTCCGTGGAAGAAGCAGCAAACCAAGAAGCCATTCTTCCAAAGAAAGGGGCTCCCCTACCAAGGATACCCGCCCTTCCCACCCACCCCTGTGCCTGCTTCCACCGCAAGCCTAAAGGGCCCAAGGCCCAATCACTGGTGCCACCCAAACCCGCTCAGGGCTTTTGACACAGATGGCATAGCCTCTCGCCCCCTGGCAGCACTTCTGCCGGTGGGGCTACATCTGTCCCTTTTTGCCCCACAGTGGGCATCGATTACGTCGGACACCTGGGTCCTCCGGGTTGTCAGAGATGGATATCATCTTCACCTGGACAGCCTCCCTTCTCCCCTGCGGAGCCTACTCTGCTTCCCTAGTACCAGACTTACTTGCAGCGGGAGCTGTCTAACCTCATCGTCCAGCGTGCAGTCGAAGGTACTGCTGCACCTTTGAGGCCGTGGGTTCTACTCCTCCTACTTCCTCATCCCAAAAAAGATGGGGGGGGGGCTACGCCCTATCCTCGACCTCGGGAACCTGAACAAGTTTCTGGTGTGGGAGAAGTTCAAGATGTTATCGCTTGGCATCCTGCTGCCCTTCCTCCAGCAGGGCAATTGGCTGTGCTGCTTGGATCTCAGGGACGCTTACGCCCATATCTAGTTCACCCCCAACAGAGGCAATACCTGCGCTTCAGGGTGCAGGGGCAACACTACGAATACAGGGTGCTCCCCTTCGGGCTTGTGTCTGCACAGCGGGTTTTCACAAAGTGTCTCTCCGCGGCCGCCACCTTCCTCAGGCAGCAGGGCATACTAGTCTACCCCCTACCTCGATGACTGGCTCGTCACGGGGACCTCGGCCAGCAAAGCCCTCCTGGCGGCATCGTACACAATCCTTCTCCTCGAACGCCTCGTTTTCTTGGTCAACTACCCCAAGTCCTACCTCAAACTGATGCAGACCTTGGAGTTCATCGGCGCACGCCTCAACATGGAGCCAGCGACCACCTTCCTGCCCGTGTACCGTGCAGGCCACCTCTGAGTCATAGCAGCCCAGGTCCAGAACAGGGCTCTGATCACAGCACGGGCCATGCTGCACATGCCTCCACCGTCCATGTGGTCCCCCACGTCCACATGCACATGCGGACAGCCCAGTGGTGCCTCTGGCCGCAATGGAGCCAGGCCTCCAGTCACCTCAGGGACCTTATCCGGGTCTTCCGCAGCCTCCACAACTCCCTGGATTGGTGGCAAGACCCCAGAAGCCTCCTTCGGGGAATGACCTTCCAGACCACACAGCACAAGCTCGTCCTGACAACAGATGCTTGCCTGCTGGGATGGGGGGGGGGGCCCACTGCAGCACATTGTGCACCCAGGGGCAGTGGTCGCCCGAAGAGTCTCAGCAGCAGATCAACCTGCTCTACAATGGTGTGCAAAAGTCTGGAATCACTTGTGAGTTTTGCATTTTTCATACTTTCTAACTTTTTTTTTTTTTTAATTTTGCGTTAGCCCAGCATATTCATCTTTCTACCATGTTAAAAGGGATACATTTGGCTATTAGAGTTGACTTTTTTGCATTCCTTGCTTCCAATTTAAATACTTTACAGACACTGGGAGACAGCTACTGCGATTTTTTATTTTGTGGATCCTGCGACAAAACTGTATAGAGATTGGTCATAAATAACATGTGCATATTGGATAATCAGGAGGCTGGTTTCACTAACCAATCACAATGCAGATATCTAGCCAACAGTGCAGCTATAAAAACGCGCAGAATGTTTGAATTTCATACGCTTTCTGGATCGACCATGAAGATGACTCAGACCCTGACGTTGGAGGAGCATGTTCGTGTGTCCTTTATGAGCGAGGAATGATTTTCAAGCCGTCAGCCAGGAAAGTTGGCTGCAGTCAGAGCGCTGTTAAGATTGTACATAAGAAGAAAGAAATGGGTTCAGTGGTGGACAAGCCTCATTCAGGTCGTCCATGTGCATCAACATCATGCCAGGACCGCACACTACGACGCATTTCACTGACTATAATCGCAAGTTGACCTCTCCTCAGCTACTTCGAGAGTGGTCAGACAAGAGTGAGGTCAGTGTCAGCTCATCAACAGTTCATCGCCGGTGCCTGCAGTTTGGTCTCTGGGGCTGCAATGCACGGAATAAGCCACTGATGACTGACATACAAAGGCGCAACCGGATTGTGTGGGTGAGAAAGCACTCAACCTGGTCGACTGAAATGTGGGCAAAGGTGCTATTCAGCAATGAAAGCACCTTCTGCCTGTTGGGTAACCAGGCCCACACCTATGTGAGGAGATTTCCTGGAGAGGAATTCAAGCCTGAGTGTCTCAACCTCACTGTGAAGCATCTTTTGAAGGTCATGGTCTGGAGCTGCATTGCTGCCAGTGGCATTGGACGTCTTCACATCGTCGATGGAATAGTCAACGGGGCCAAGTACATCACCATACTGCAAAAGTGCAAGGTGCCATCAGCACACCAGCTGTTTCCTGGCCATTTCCTGTTCCAAGATGACAATGCACCCTGCCATCGCTCCAGACAGGTGATCAACTGGAAGCAGCGGAACAACATCAAGTCAATGGACTGGCCTGCCCAGTCTCCAGATCAGAATCCAGTCGAGAACCTGTGGCACAAGGTGGCCTTTGAGATAGCCAAGAGGCATCCAACATCAAAGCGTGAGCTGATTGAGTCACTCATCGCAGCTTGGAACCGCGTTGTCACCAGCGATCACCTTGTTAGACTGGTTCATTCAATGCCGACAAGGTGCAGTCAGGTGATCAAGAACAAAGGGTGGCCCATCAAATACTGAGTCATCACTGACACACAAAAACGGCTTTTTTCAAGGCCACATACATTAATTTGAAGGAAACCTGGCGTGTGTCCATAATATTTTAAAGCATGCTTACAATAATATATCGTTGGCCAACGATGTACATTATGCGATTTTCACACAAAATCTATCAATAGGACAACTGTGGGGAACAAACTCAGAAAATAAGGGCTAAACAATACTAAAAGTTGGCCCTAATAGCCAAATCTATCTCTTATCATGAGATACACAGTAAAAAAAAAAAACACTGGGAGGAAAAAGAAATTTTAGATATAAGGTCACGAAGTTGAAAAAAGTCAAATTTACAAGTGATTCCAGACTTTCACACACCACTGTAGCTTCGGGTGGTCCGGTGAGCCCTGAGGGCCTTCAAGGCCCGTCTGAAGGGGAAGTCGGTGCTCGTACAGACCGACAACCGGGTAGCCATGCTCTACATAAACAAGGAGGGGGGAACAGGATCCCGCCTCCTCTGCCGGGAGGCGATCCTTCTTGCTTTGCCTTTCGCCGGGGGATGACCTTATGAGTGATCTACCTCCCGGGCCAGGAGAATGTCCTTGTGGACAAACTCAACAGGATCCTCCACTCACACTAGCGGTGCCTGGATCCGGAGGTCACCAGTCTCTTGTTCCATCGGTGGGGGATTCCATACATGGACCTGTTCGCCAGCCCAGTGAATGCGCAACTTCCCTGCTTCTGTGGCCCGGTTCCACACCAAGCAGGGTGGCCCTGGATGCATTCCTCTTAAGCTGGACCTCCAGGCTTCTTTACGCTTTCCCTCCCACTTCTCTCATTTCAAGACCCTCCACAAGATTCAGTGGGAATGAGCTTCAGTGATCCTCGTGGCCTCGACAGCCTTGGTTCCCGCTTCTGCTCCGGCTCTCGTCTGAGCCTCCAGTTCCCTTGGGCTGTGCCCCGGACCTGTTAACGCAGGAGGCTGAATGGGTCTCCCTAGCTCCACTGCACCTCCCGGAGGAGGTCCTCCTCGTGTCGAGGAAGGACTCGAGACAGGCTTATGCCTTTAAGTGGTGACGCTTCTTGATCTGGTGCTCCAAGCTCCAGGTCGACCCGTTCTCTTGCTCTTCCCGGTGGGTTCTCCAGTACCTCCTCCACCTCTCGAAAGCAGGGCTGAAATCCAACTCGGTCAGGGTACACCTGAACCCCATTTCGGCAAACCACCTCCCCATCGAGGGGAAACCCCTCTTGGGGTCTCCCGCTTCATGCGAGGCCTCTTACTTTCCAAGCCTCCCATCCGGCCTCTTCTGGCGGATTGGGACCTCAATGTGGTGTTCTCCAGGGACAGCAGGAATCAGTCTTCACATATGGGTGACATCTGTGGAGCCTGAGCAGAAGCATCTCCCCAGCTTTCAAAGAAAGCCTTTGGGAGATGCCATCATGCATGCATGGTCCCCTTATCGCCCAAGGGTGCCATCTTGCTCAGTCAGATGACACATAGCTAGGACGGTAGTTCAGAATTAGGAGTTGCCTCCCTACCTTATTTTATTTTTACTACTGTCCCAGCTATGTCATCTTATTGAGCAAGATGGCAACCTTGGGCGGGAAGGGGACCACACATGCATGGTGGCATCTCCCAAAGGCTTTCTTTGAAAGCTGGGGAGATGCTTCTGCTCAGGCTCCATAGATGTCACCCATATGTGAAGACTGATTCCTGCTGTCCCTGGAGAACCCCTGTTACAGGTGAGTTGCCGACACTCAAAACAAATTGCAGAGTACCGTCTGGCTGAAGGCACTGTCCTGACAGAACTCGCTTTCCAGGCAGTAGTGAGCTGCGAACGTATGGATTGAAGACCAAGCGGCAGCTATGCAGATCTCCGTCACTGGTACTGAGCACAGGTTTGCCACTGATGTGGCCATCGCTCACGCAATGTGCTGTGATCCGGTGGTCAAGGGAGAGCCTAGCTCGCTCATAGGCGAGGTCAATACAGTCCGCCACCCAAGTGGACAGAGTTTGCTTAGTCACAGGAAGCCCCAATCTGCTGGGATTGTAGGAAACAAAAAGCTGAGGAGTTTTGCGAAGGCCTTGAGTCCACTATAAGTAAAAGGACAGGTCCTGTCTGCAGTCCAGTGTATGGAGTACATTTGCTCCCAACCGACCATGGAGAAAAGGGTGGGAAGGACCACCTCTTGGTTGAGGTGGAAAGGAGATACTACCTTTGGGAGGAATTTGGGGTGAGTGCAGAGCACCGCTCTGTTCTTGTAGAATCTTGTGTATGATGGCTCTGCCACCAAGCCCTGAAAGCGTAGTTACTCACTTGTAACAGGTGTTCTCCAGGGACTGCAGCAATCAGTCCTCACTTATGGGTGATGTCAGCACTGACAGAGCCCATGCGAAGTAATTCCCCAGATTTCAAAGAAAGCCTTTGGGATTGTTGCCACGCATGCATGGTCCTCTTCCCACCCAAAAGGTGCCATCTTGCTCAGTCAGGTCCCTTAGCTAGAGCCCTACTAAGCAGATGGCAAGGGAAAGACAAAAAATAGCAATTCTTCAGGGGAGGTGGAAGGGTAGTGAGGACTGATTCCTGATGTCCCTGGAGAACACCTGTTACAGGTGAGTAACTACGCTTTCTCCAGAAACAAGCAAGAAATCAGTCCTCACATGGGACTCCCCAGCTACAGGCTATCAAACCTGTAACCCAAAATGCCTCCGAGGCTGTGAGCAGATGTTGATGCCCGAAGGAGCCAGAGTCCTTGGGTCCCCAGGATGAAGCTCTGGTAGCCATCGAGAAGGGTCAGAGGGCAGGAGTTGCTTATACCCCAAACAGATTACGGAGAACAGCCTGGCTGAAGGCGCTGTCCCGGCAGGACTCCCTCTCTAGGCAGTAGTGCACAGCCAAAGTGTTCGCTGAAGACCAGGTCGCAGCCTGGCAGATGTCTGTCAGGGGCACCGAGTGCAGCGAAGCCACCGATGCCGCCTTGACTCAGATACCGTGCGCGGTGACTCGTCGAACCAGTAGGTCGCCCGCCTTTGCCTGGGTGAGTAACTATGCTTTCCTTCTACTAAAGAAGCTCAGTCGCCTGTCACAGGAGGCAGAGCCTGTTAGGTGAATCTGGAGGCCTTTTGTTTAAAAAAAAATGCTGAAGGCACTTTTACTCCGAAATATAGTACTTGATGATAACATAAACTCATTAATATCTTTCTATATCACAAGAGGTGTCTCTTGTATCAAAATATAAAAGGAATTTAAACTCCCAACCAATAAGCATCTTCTAATATACATTGATTCAAATGCTCCAAAAAGAGTTCTGTCAGGGCCCAATGGGACACCAGTTTATTTTTATAAAATTGCATAAACATAGATATTCGGTGCTGAAGTCATATCCAGGACCAGCATTGAATATCCAGATTGCCCAGATAGCGAAGAAGCTAACCAGACAGCAACGATATTCAGCTCAATTTCTGCGGCAAAAATTAGGCACAGCAAAGGCTGGCCTGACTTTCACCGCTTAGCAATAACTAGGCAGCAGCTCAATATTGCCACTGCCTGGTGCTGCCTTAGACCATCTAGATGCTAACCAGTTAGCACTGGGGCATGCAGCAGCAGCACCTGCACGGAATATCCTGGACAAGGGATATTTAAGTGAGAATAATATAGCAAGTTTGACTCCCTGGAAGCGATGCCTTTCATGCAGTCGTTTAATTGTGACGAAACTTGTCAGGTGTGTGGCGCTCTTACTCATGTGAGAGATTCAGAAAGCACAGTGTCACAAAGAAAAGCTATGTGTTTGCACTTTATTCAAGCACTTGTGCTATTGGATTACGTGAAAGTTGAATTTGTTTCCTTGAACAGAAACTTTAAAAAATGGTATGGGATCTATAATTGATTTGTTATAGCCAACAGTGTTTTATTATTGTGATCCACAGTAGGTTGTACACTGAGGACCTTTTTTTATTCACTTGTTTCCTTTTTGTCCTCGCTGTGGTTTGAAGTTGGGAGTGCTGCTTTTGTGTTTTTCCTTTTCTTTTTTTGAGGTTTGTGCGCTACTTTTTGGCTGTTTACTGGGGTGGTTTTCCGTCAGATTGATGGTGCTAGACCAATAGTTTCAGCCAAATCCTGCCCATTAACTTGAATTCATTCTGGGGAACATGTATCGAAATCACAAAACATGTGAAATCTTTCTACAAGATACGGTGTGGTCAACATTATTTGCACCCTTGCAGTTAAACCCCTTAATGTCCAACATCTCCTTTAAAAAAAAAAAAAAAGTGGCCAATGAAATGGGTTTGGACTATGTATGATGCATATTTGACACACAAAAGAATCAAAAGACCAATTAAAAAAGGAAATCATAATTATTGGCACCCTTATAAACAATTCAAATCAGTTTGAACAGAAGAACCACATACCATGTGATCAGTTATCAGTACTCACATGACTTGAATCAACCAGTGAATGATGGCTCTAAAGTTTAAAATAGCCACATTCACTCTGTATTCCATTTTTACAATGGTAACGATAGCTGCCTGAGACCGTCAGAAAAGCCAATCTCCAGGAACAAGCAGGAATGAGTCCTCACATATGGGTATCGTCGGTACCGACGGAGCCTGCGCGGGAACGCTCCCCAGCTTCCAAAAGGAAAGCTTTTGGGAGCATCCCACAGCGCCTGCGTGCTGCCTTCCCACCTTTCCTAACTGCCTCTCTCCAGTTCTTCTTTTCCGCGGAGCCAGCAGGTCATGTTTCCTGTCACCGCTGAAGAATTTCTTATTTTCTTTTATTTTTCTTTAATCGCATGTCTGCCTTCTCGATCCCGGACCGGTACCACCGGTCTTTTTTCTTTTTAAAAAAAAAAAAACCTATAGTGCATGTTTTCTTCTGGGGCCTTAGGCCTACAGATATATTTTTCCTCATGGAAATACCCGCCTCCAGGTTTAAAAAGTGCACGAAGTGCAGCAGCACTATTTCTGTCACAGATACCCATGACTAGTGTCTAAAATGTTTAGGTCCTGACCACTCCATAGCGGATTGTGAGTCCTGTTCTATGATGTCTGAGAGGGTTACAAAATCGGGCAGCCAAGCTCAGTACCCTGTTTCCCTCCGATGCAGCTTCTGTGGCATCGTCTTCCAGGGCTTCTTCTTCATCCCATGGATCTCAGGTAACCAAACTTAAATCTGGCCGGTCCTCAAAGAGTTCATCTCCCTCTAAGTATCGAGATGCCCCCGGGCTTACTCTTGAGGAATCCACACCGGCAAAATTACCCCGGCGGGAGGCTCCGGCTTCCAAAGCTCTACCTATGGGGTCACAGGTTGACATCGATGGCTCGGCCTCGACCGATCACCTGTTACAATGTTCTGGGGTACCGGCGGTTAACACCGGTACCGACATCCAGACATTGGTGGCGTCGATGGATCAGAATATTCTCCAGGACCAAGCAGGAAGTCAGTCCTCACATATGGGTGACGTCGGCGCCGACGGAGCCCTCGCGGAGCAAATTTCCCCAGCTTTCAAAGAAAGCCTTTGGGAATTGCAGCGCGCATGCGCGGTCCTCTTCCCGCCCAAGGGTGCCATCTTGCTCAGTCTTCTTTTTTCCGCGGAGCCCTACAGACGTTGCCTGTGAATCCCCCGCAGAAAAGTTGATTTTTCATTATTTTCTTTATTTTTCTTCGGTTCGACGCCGGTTCTTTTCCCGCCTGGACTCGCGACGCCGGTTACGAGTCCGTCCGTTATTTTTTGGTTTTTCTTGTCCTTAGTGACAGACTTCGAGCTTTTTTTCTTTTCCCTGGCTGCCCGGTCATTCGACCTCGCAGGGGCCCTTTTTCCCCCTATGGCGGCCAGTGGCTTCAAAAAGTGTGACCACTGTAAGAAACTTATGTCTCTTACAGACACTCACAACTTCTGCCTCCGCTGCCTGGGCCCGGATCATAACTCCATGATCTGCGGGCCATGCGGCAAGATGTCCTCAAAAGCATTGAGGAGTCGGCAGCACCAGCGGGAGCGTATCTTCTCTGACTCCAGCCGGGCTCGGACCTCGTCAGAGGCTTTGACGTCTCGGGACTCTGGTCCTGAGCTTTGTCGAAGTTCCTCTGAAAGGGGGTCTCCTACCCGGGATCATCATCGGAAGAAGAAACCCGCGAGGGCGGGTTCGGTGGACGCTCCTGGTTCCTCGAGGGCCAGGTCGCATAGCCCCGATTCCCGTCCCGGGTCCTTGGAGTCGGAGAGGCCGTCGAAACATCCTCGACTCGAGGAGGACTTGCCCGCTCACGTGAGTACTGTTGTCCTCGTGGACTCGCCTCCGAAGGAGCCGACGTCGGGCCCGACGCCGTCGGGGCCCGAGTCGGGGGCTGCTGGGTCTCCTGAGCTCGGACTCAGGTTGACGGCCTTGGAGGTCAGCTTGGCTGCCTTCATGGACCAGCAGCGGGCATTGATCGCTGGCCTCGCTGGCGCTTCTGCCCTGACCGCCGGGACGTCGACTTCCAAGTCGACCCCGGAGACCGAGCCGATCCTCGAGTCCATGAGGGCTCGAGTCGATCCTCGGTCGAGGTCTCCTTCGGCTTCCCGTTCGGGACCGAGGTCGTCGACGCCGACTCCCTCGGCGTCGGGGTGGATGGCTTCAGTACCCGCCCGACCGGAGCCGGTCGACTCCTCCTCCGAGGAGTCGGCCTGGGAATCTGAGGACGAAGAGTCACCTGGTTCCTTTCGGACTCGGTGTGTCCCATCGGACTCCCCCGAGTCCGAACTTCGGAGACGGTCCCCCCCGGAGGATACCCGGTTCTCGGACTTCGTCAGGGATATGGCCAAGGCCTTGGCCTTCCCTGCGGATCCCGAGGAGGAGCCTCGAGTCGAAGAACTCGATGCCCTCCAATATGACTCTCCCCCGAAGGAGGCCTTTATTGTACCGGTTCCTCCCATGCTGGAACGACTTCTCTTCCGCATGTGGGAGAGCCCGGCGGCGTCGCCGGTATTGAGCAAGCGGGTCGATTCCATTTATTGTGTCCGCAAGAGCCCCGGGTTCCAAAAGGCACAACTACCGCACCATTCCATGGTGGTGGAATCGGCCATGCATAGACTGAAAAGTCAGAAGATGCACTCCTCGGTGCCCCCTGGTAGGGAAGCCCGTAGCCTGGATGCCCTCGGTAGGAAGTGTTTCCAGGGCTCTATGCTTGCTTGTCGAGTCCAGACGTACCAGCTCTACATGGGCATGTATCTCCGAGACCTGGCTAAAGAAATAGCCGGGTTCTCTGCTGGTCTCTCCGATGAACCTTTGCAGAGGTTCCAATCCTTGTCTACTGGTATTCGGGAGTGCTCCAAATTCATTTCTCGAGCAGCCTATGATGGTTTTGAGGCTTCGGCTCGAGTAGCCGCTGCCGGCATCGGTGGACGCCGCCAGGCTTGGCTCCAGTCGTCCGACCTCGAGCCCTGGGTGCAGGACAAGTTGGTCGATGTCCCCTGCCGAGGTGACAACCTCTTTGGCAAGCCCATGGATGAGAAGGCTGCACAAATCGAGACGGAGACTCTCACCAGAACTCGTCTCTCCAGGAAAACCTCTGCCCCTTCTCAAAAGAAGAAGGCCTCGGGGAAGAAGCCCTTTTACCCGAGGAAGGCGGCTGCCTACAAATACTACCCTCAGTATCAGGCCTCCCCAGCTCCCCCACAGGGGAAGCAGGTCAAGGGACGGGGTAATGGGTCCCGTAGGCAGCAAGCCCCCAAGCCTGCACCACCGGCCCCTGCTCAGCAGGGTGGGGGTGTTTGACTTTCTCAGCATAGCCTCTCCCCCTCCGCTGGTTCCTCTCAGCACGGGAGGCCGGCTGGTCCACTTTGCCCACAGGTGGTCCAACATCACCACAGATACCTGGGTTCTTCAGATAGTTCAAAATGGCTATCTTCTTCATTTTCACCAGGTGCCTCCCTCCTACTTTCCAGGGGAGCCTTCCAGGCTCCCTCTGCACAGGGACTTACTCCTTCAGGAGTTAGCAAGTCTTATTCAGGACCGGGCCGTGGAACCGGTACCCCACCACCTGAAGGGTCGAGGGTTTTACTCCAGGTACTTCCTGGTTCCAAAACGAACAGGAGGCCTCAGACCCATCCTGGACTTGCGAAACCTCAACAAGTTCCTTGCAAGGGAAAAGTTCAAAATGCTTACCCTTGGAATCCTGCTGCCCTACCTCCAGCAGGGAGACTGGCTATGCTCCTTAGATCTGAAAGATGCGTATACTCATATCCTTATTCATCCAGACCACAGACAATACCTGAGGTTTGTGGTGGACGGACACCATTACCAGTACAGAGTACTGCCTTTCGGCCTATCCTCCGCCCCCAGAGTGTTCACCAAATGCCTAGCAGTGGTGGCGGCCTATCTGCGGCTTCAGGGTCTCTTTGTGTTCCCATACCTGGACGACTGGCTCATAAGGGCCCAGTCTGCCCAAGAAGCCACTCTGGCTACTCATCGCACAGTAGCTCTGCTCCAGCACTTGGGATTTGTCATAATCTTCGCAAAGTCCACTTTGCTCCCCTCTCAAAATCTGGAATTCATCGGCGCCCGGTTGGACACTCTTCAAGCGCGGGCCTTCCTGCCCCTAGACAGGGCCCAAAGGCTCATGGATCTCGCCAGCCGCTTTCACAGCAATTCCCTGGTCTCGGCCAGGCAATTTCTGAGACTGCTCGGCCATATGGCTTCCACGGTCCATGTCACCCCCTATGCCCGCATGAACATGTGACCTGCTCAATGGTGCCTTCGCCAACAATGGCATCAGGCCACAGGGAGCCTAGCGGACCCCGTGCTGGTCTCCGACCAGCTGGTCTCCTCTCTGCGATGGTGGCTTCACCTGCCAAACCTAGTGCTCGGGGTACCCTTTCAGCCTCCTGCGCATTCTCAGGTCCTGACGACCGATGCTTCTCTCCAGGGTTGGGGAGCACATTGCCAAGGGACTTGTACTCAGGGTCTCTGGACTCCCTGGGAGTCCGCTCAGCAGATCAACTTCCTGGAGCTCAGAGCCATCCGCCTAGCGCTGAAAGCCTTCTCTCACCTGCTTTCTCACCAGTCAATACTTGTCCAGACCGACAATCAGGTTGCCATGTTCTACGTGAACAAACAAGGCGGAACCGGCTCCTTCCTTCTCTGTCGGGAAGCGCAGAAGCTCTGCTCTTGGGCCGTCCACCGCAGCATAGTCCTCAAAGCTGTCTATCTCCCGGGTCAAGAAAACTACCTGGCAGACAAACTGAGGAGGGTCCTCCAACCGCATGAGTGGAGGTTGGATCCGCTTGTGGTTCAGCGTATCTTTCTACGGTGGGGCCTCCCCACCATGGATCTGTTCGCCAGTCCTCTGAACCGGCAGCTTCCCAGATTCTGCTCTCGACAGCCGCATCCTCTCCGGGTAGCGGCGGATGCTTTTCTGATTCCATGGTCCACAGGCCTCTTGTATGCCTTTCCACCCATGCCTCTGGTGTCTCGGACGCTCTTCAAAGTTCTCCGAGACAAGGCGTCGTTGATTCTCGTGGCTCCTCGGTGGCCGAGGCAACCTTGGTTCCCGCTTCTGATGCAGCTAGCGGTGGACACCCCTCTTCCTCTGGGGTTTCAGCCCGATCTCCTCTCGCAGGATCAAGGGACGCTCCTGCACCCCAACCTCCGGTCCCTTCATCTCATGGCCTGGCTGCTGAAAGGGTAGTCCTTGCTCCTCTCCAGCTGCCTCCAGATGTGGAAGAGGTTGTCTTGGCCTCCAGGAGGCCTTCCACCCGGAAGTCCTACGCTCTTAAGTGGCGTCGGTTCTCCGTCTGGTGTACTCAGCAGTCTCAGGACCCATTCTCCTGTTCGGCATCACTGGTCTTGCAGTACTTGCTTTCTCTTTCTAATCTTGGCCTCAAGTCCAACTCGGTCAAGGTCCACCTCAGTGCTATTTCTGCGCATCACGTGCCGGTGGATGGTAGACCTCTTTCCAGCCACCCTCTGGTGGCTCGTTTTCTCAGAGGCCTCCTTCTCCTTAAACCACCTTTGCGCCCGCCAGCCCCGAACTGGGATCTCAATGTGGTTTTACAGCGGCTTACCTGTCCGCCTTTTGAGCCTATGGCTACCTGTCCTCTTCGTTTTCTGTCCTGGAAAACCTTGTTCTTGGTGGCCCTCACTTCCGCTAGACGCATTAGTGAGCTGCAGGCCCTGGTATCTGACCCTCCTTACACTAGGTTCTACAAGAACCGGGTAGTCCTACGGACTCACCCTAAGTTTCTTCCCAAAGTGGTTTCCCCTTTTCATATCAACCAGGAGGTGGTACTTCTGACCTACTTTCCCAGGCCTCGCTCCAGTCGAGCTGAAATGGTCCTGCATACCCTGGACTGTAGGAGGGCGCTGAACTTCTACCTTGACCGTACGCGGGAGCACCGAAAGGCTGTTCAGCTCTTCGTGTCTTATGACCCCAACAGGTTGGGGCTCCCTGTCTCCAAGCGTACTCTGTCCCATCTGGATTGCGGACTGCATCGCTTGGGCTTACGAGGCTGCGGGCCTCGTGCTGGAAGGTAGAGTCACCGCTCATCGTGTTCGAGCGAAGGCTACGTCAGTGGCTTACCTCCGCTCTGTTCCATTGGCAGACATCTGCCGGGCCGCTACTTGGTCTTCAAGCCAGACTTTTGCAGCCCATTACTGCCTGGAGAGGGAGTCCCGCAGGGACAGTGCTTTCGGACAGGCAGTCCTCCGTAACCTCTTCGAGGTATAGGCAACTCCTACCCTCCATCCCGGATGTTGGGCTACCGGTGGGAGACGTATTCAGAGAAGATTCCTTCCTTCTGTGCTGCTGAGCTAGAGGGAGCTCATTTTTGTGCTTAGGGTCTCCGGTAGCCTTAAGCTTGGGAGTCCCATATGTGAGGACTGACTTCCTGCTTGGTCCTGGAGAAAGCGTAGTTACTCACCTGTAACAGGTGTTCTCCAGGAGCAGCAGGAATCAGTCCTCACAACCCTCCCTCCTCCCCTTGGAGTTGCAGTTTTATGCTTTCGTTTTGCTAATTTTTTGCTGTCTTTTAGCTATGTCATCTGACTGAGCAAGATGGCACCCTTGGGCGGGAAGAGGACCGCGCATGCGCACTGCAATTCCCAAAGGCTTTCTTTGAAAGCTGGGGAAATTTGCTCCGCGAGGGCTCCGTCGGCGCCGACGTCACCCATATGTGAGGACTGATTCCTGCTGCTCCTGGAGAACACCTGTTACAGGTGAGTAACTACGCTTTCTGACCATGCAGTGTGCCATCATGGCATTCATACAAGCTGCGACGCCTCCAGTACCGCAACAAGCCCCATTGTCGGTACCGGTACCGATTCTGGTACCGGATCTGAAATTGGTTCCGATACCAGTACCGCTTGCATCGACATCAGCATCGACTTCAGCGGTACGCTATCCAGTAATGCCTATCAGTACCGACTCGGTACCGATTACTCCCGATGTCGATACCTCCCGGTACGCGTATCGGGCTCTGCGAGATCATCCAGACAGTCGATACTTCGATTCCTCTGAAGACTCAGATACATCAGAGGCCTCAATTGAAGCATCGGGGATCCTTCCTCAGGAACCCTTTTCTCCAAAAAGGAGAATGTCTCCTCCTGAAGACTTGTCTTTTCAGGACTTCATTAGGGAGGTGGCCAAAGGCCTGTCCATCTCAGTGGCCTCTGAAACTGAACCTAGAGCCAAAAAATTAGATATCCTACAATATCCTAAGGCTCCTAAAGAGGCTGCCACCTTACCAGTACATGAGATTCTTTATGATCACATGTTGGGCATATGGGAGACTCCTCTTTCCACCTCTCCTCATTCCCGAAGGTTGGACACCATGTATCGTGTTCCTCCTTGTCCTGGGTTTCATAAGACTCAGCTTCCTCACCACTCCATTGTGGTAGAGTCTGCTATGAAAAAGATCAAGAATACAAAAAGGCACTCCTCTGCTCCTCCAGGAAGAGAATGCAGAACCCTAGATGCCTTTGGCAGGAAAATCTTCCAGGCCAGTATGCTTGTAGCCAGAATCAACTCCTATAGTGTCTATATGGGGATGTTTCTAAAAGAAGTTACAGATAATCTGCAAACCTTATCTCCTTTTATGTCAGAAGATAGGAGAGAAGAATATATCACCTGGCTTAAACAGGCACAGGATGTATCCAAGTTTTCCAACCGTGCAGCCTTTGACTCTTTTGAGGGTGCCAATAGAGCCTCGGCTATTGCCATAGGTGCACGCAGAGTTGCTTGGTTACAAGCCTCTGATTTGGAATCCTGGGTACAGGATGGTCTAGGTAACCTTCCCTGTACAGGAGAAAACCTCTTTGGCAAAGATTGGCAAGCAAAGGCCAACCAGATGGATGCTGAAAATTCTGCTTTAGATAGACTTTCAAAGTCTACTACTGCTCCTTTTAAAAAGAGGTTATTCAAAAAAGGATCTTTCCCAAAAAAAGGGAGATTTTCTTCAGGTTATGGTCAGGCCTCTTCCCAAGGTCGTTTTGCTACAAAGAGACAGCAACAACCAAAACAGGCCAAGTCTCAGGCTGCGAGGACTGCTACGGCCCAACAGCCTCAGCCTCCTCAGGGCCTTTGACTTTCCACTAGAGAACTTAGCCTTTCTGGCTCTAGAACATCCAGAGCCTCTCACCATCCCAGGAAGGTTAGCTCACTTTGCTCCCAGAGGGGAAAAAATCACAGCAGAGCAATGGACCCTCTCCATCATACGAGATGGGTACAAGCTTCATTTCTTAAACCTTCCTCCTCACACCATAGTGAAACAGTTCAATTCTCCAACATCTCTCCTCAACCTTCTAGGTCAAGAGATTGCTACCCTTCTTGCCCAAGGGGCAATAGAAGAAGTACCCCTTCTTCAACAGGGCTCAGGGTTCTACTCCCCCCTATTTTCTCATTCCAAAGAAAACGGGGGGGGCTACAGACCCATACTAGATCTCAGAGAATTGAACAAGTTTCTATGCAAGGAGAAATTCAAGATGATCTCTCTCGGAACTCTCCTTCCATACCTCCAGAGTCAGGACTGGCTTTGTTCTCTAGATCTCCTTCCATACCTCCAGAGTCAGGACTGGCGTACACCCATGTTCTCATCCATCCAACACACAGAAGGTTCCTTCGGTTCCTTTTACCAAGGAAAGCACTACCAATACAAAGTGCTTCCTTTCGGTCTGGCCTTTGCTCCAAGAGTGTTCACAAAATGCATGGCAGTAGTAGCTGCATTTCTGCGCACTCTAGGAATATTCGTATTCCCATATCTGGACGACTTGCTCATCTGTGCTCCATCCCAGTCAGAGGCCCAGACTTCCCTGACCTTCACAAGGCGTGTTCTTCAGTATCTGGGACTGGTAATCAACATTCCAAAATCCCATTTCACCCCTACTCAGTCTCTAGAGTTCATAGGGGCCTTACTGGATACCACAACTGCAAGGGCCTATCTTCCCCAGGCCCGTTACCTACGCTTGGTGCAGTTAGCCTCCCAGATTCAGTTAAAATCCCATTTAACTGCTCGAGAGATGTTACAGCTCTTAGGCCACATGGCATCCACGGTGCATGTGGTTCCTTACGCTTGCCTTCACATGAGGGCAGCTCAGTGGACCCTATCCACCCAATGGACTCAGGCATCAGGTTGCCTGTCAGACAAAATAGCAACCTCCAGTCGCCTCTTTTGGTCCCTCCACTGGTGGAAGTCCACTCAAAATCTGTTGCTGGGGTCCCCCTTTCAACAGGTGTTACCCCAAGCAACCCTTACAACAGATGCCTCTCCAAAGGGTTGGGGAGCTCATCTACAAGATCTCTCGACCCAAGGCATCTGGTCTCCACAGGAGACATCTCTACATATCAACCTCTTAGAGCAATCTTTCTGGCTGTTCCACACCCTGCTCAGCTACAAGACAGTCCTCATCCACACGGACAACCAGGTAGCCATGTTCTACGTGAACAAGCAGGGAGGGACTGGCTCTGTCGCTTTACAACGAAGCTCTCAGATTGTGGGCCTTCGCCAGAGAGCATCAAATCCATCTCATGGCAGTGCATCTTCCAGGGGTTCAAAACTCTTGGGCAGACAGACTCAGTCGAGTTCTGCTTCCACAAGAATGGTCCCTCCATGGGGACCAGATAGCCAGGATTTTTTGGATTTGGGGTACCCCAGACATAGACCTGTTTGCAAGTCCGTGGAATGCCAAACTTCCCCGGTTTTGTTCCAGGATTCCATGTCAGGGAGTTCAGGTCAGGGATGCCTTCCTCCTTCATTGGGGGCAAGACTTCCTCTATGCTTTTCCACCTATTCCCCTCATCCCCAAAACTCTGTTCAAGCTTCAGAGAGACAAGGGGTCTATGATCCTCATAGCACCACATTGGCCACGCCAAGTGTGGTACCCTCTACTAATGCATCTCTCTCAAGCTCCCTTCCTGGACCTGGGGTCTGCTCCAGATCTCCTCTCCCAGGAGGAGGGAACCTTGTAGCACCTAAATCCTCAGTCTCTTCATCTCAGAGCCTGGTTGCTGAAGGCCTAGACCTTCAGGATTTATACCTTTCTCAGCAAGTGAAGGATATCCTTCATGCTTCCAGAAAGCCTTCCACCAGACGTTCCTATGCTTTTAAATGGAAAAGGTTTTCCATTTGGTGTGCAGAGAAGGGTCTCAACCCTCTTGCAATACCTTTGAATTCTTTACTAGACTATTTGCTGCATTTATCCCATGCAGGCCTTAAAACAAATTCAATCAGAGTCCATTTGAGCGCTATTGCAGCATCCCTTAAGTCTCTCAATGGACAACCTATTTCCTCTCATCCTCTTATAGCAAGATTCATGAGAGGCCTTCTTTTGACTAAACCTCCCATTAGACCACCTCCAGTGGCATGAGACTTGAATCTGGTTCTTGGCCATCTTATGAAGCCACCCTTTGAACCCTTAGTCACTACCTCCTTGAAATTCCTTTCCTGGAAGGTTATTTTTCTCATTGCAGTCACCTCAGCTCGCCGTATCAGTGAGTTGCAAGCTTTAGTGGCTAATCCTCTTTATACAAGGTTCCATCATGACAAGGTAGTCCTCAGAATTAATCCACACTTTATGCCTAAAGTGGTCTCACCTTTTCATTTGAACCAGGAGGTGTATTTACCTGTCTTTTTTCCAGGACCTCATGCATCAAGTGCAGAGAGGAATCTTCATACCCTGGATTGTAAAAGAGCACTTGCTTTCTACTTACAAAGGACACAGCAACATAGAAAGTCCTCTCAACTTTTTGTTGCTTTTGATCCTTCTCATTTAGGACGTCCAGTCTCCAAGAGAACTCTGTCTAATTGGATTGCTCAATGTATTTCCTTCGCCTACCAGAGCAAGAATCTTTCTCTGGAGGGCCATGTCACAGCTCACAATGTGTGAGGGCCATGGCAGCCTCTATGGCTCATCTTAACTCTGTGTCCATCGACCAAATCTGTTGAGCAGCCACCTGGGCATCGGTTCATACCTTCACAGCCCATTACTGCTTGGACACGGACTCCCGCTGGGATGCCTTGTTTGGTCAAGCTGTTCTCAAACACCTGTTCCATACCTAATCAACTCCTACCCTCCATCCCTGACTGGATGCCTGAGATTCATGGGTGCAGGTGGAGCACTTCCCAGGGACTCACAATCTGGGTGATCTCCCAGGCATCTCTAGCTGGGGAGTCCCCATATGTGAAGACTCATTCCTGCTTGTTCCTGGAGATAGCACAGTTACTTGTAACAGGTGATCTCTGGGAACAGCAGGAATAAGTCTTCACAACCCACCCACCTCCCCTAGGAGTTGTATCTCTCTATCTTTCCTTTCCTCTCTCTCTCTCTTTGTCTCAGCTTTAAAACTCTAACTGGAGAGAGGCAGTTAGGAAAGGCGGGAAGGCAGCGCGCAGGCGCTGTGGGATGCTCCCAAAAGCTTTCCTTTTGGACGCTGGGGAGCTTTCCCACGCAGGCTCCGTCGGTACCGACAATACCCATATGTGAAGACGTATTCCTGCTGCTCCCAGAGATCACCTGTTACAGGTAAGTAACTGTGCTTTATCGCCATACTTCAAAGGGGTTCAAGGCCATCTCCAAAGACCTTGGGATTCCTCAGTCTACAGTTCACAATGTTAAGAAATTGTATGCTCATGGAATGGCCAAGAACCTCCCAGAACGTGGTGGGAAGAGGAAAATGAATCCAAAAAGTCTTCGAAGGTTAGTGTGAACTGTTGGGAAAAACACTATGTACAACATCCAAAGAGCTTAAGGATGATCTGGAGAAATCTGGAGTTGTGGTTTCAACCCACATCATATGCTGTGCACTAAAAGTGGATGAAGTCCAAGGAGGACCCCCACTGCTCAAAGACAGACATAAAAAGGCATGCCTGATCTTTGCCCAACCCTACCTTAAACCACAATCCTTCTGGGAAAATGTTCTGTAGAAAGATGACACCAAACCTGAGCTCTTTAGCAATGCAGACCAATGAAACATTTTACAGCTGAAGAAATGAAGCATATGAGGAAAAAAACACTCTTCCTGTAGTTAAATATGGTGGAGGTTCCATAATATTGTGGGGTTGTTTTGCTGACTCAGGAACTGGAGTCCTGGAACATACTAAAGGAATCATGAAGTCCAAGAACTACCAAGGTATTTTGGAGCGAAATGTGCTACCTAGTGTCAGAGCTAGGTCTGGGTCGAAGGTCGTGGGTCTTCCAGCAGGATAATGACCCAAAACATGTGTCCAGAAGTACAAAAGAATGGATAAAAAGGAAAAAATGGACTTTTTAAACTGGCCAGCAATGAGTCCTGATCTCAGTCCTTGAAGGATACTACCGAAAGCAGTGAGGTTCCAGAAAAGAGTAAAGTAGCCCAAATGCCCTTGAGTATCGTGCAGAGAGAGCGTAAAGATTCCATATTACCCATGCCTACCAATAGCCAGATTAATATTAATAAAATACAGTCTCTGAAATGCTTGTATGCAAATACTGGAAGTCTAAACAATAAGATGGGAGAGTTAGAATATATAGCACTAAATGAGAGGTTAGATATGATTGCAATCTCAGAGACATGGTGGAAGGAGGACAACCAGTGGGACACTGATACCTGGATACAAACTATATCATAATGATAGAACTGATCAAATTGGAGGAGGGGTTGCGCTCTGTGTTAGAGGGCATTGAGTCATAAAGGATTAAAGTTTTGCAGGAAACAAAATTTGCTATAGAATCTCTATGGATTGAAATTCCATGTATGAAGGGGAAGGTGATGGCAGTGGGGGTGTACTATCGACCGCCTGGCCAGAATGAACAAATGGATGATTAAATGCTTAGAGATCAAGGAAGCCAACAAAAGTTACAGCAGAGTAGTGATAACGGGTGATTTCAATTACCCCGGTATCGACTGGGTCAGTGTCATGGCAGGACATGCTAGGGAGATAAAGTTTCTAGATGAAATAAATGACTGCTTCTTGGAGCAGCTAGTTCATGAACCAACCAGAGGGGAAGTCATACTGGATCTAGTCCTTAGTGGAACACCAGATCTGGTGCAAGAAATAAGGGTGTTGGGACCACTTGGCAATAGTGATCATAGCATGATCGTGTTTGATTTAATTAGTGGAGGAGGGATAGTAAAGAAATCCACAGTACTACCTTTTAACTTTCGATAGGGAGACTATGATAAAATGAGGAATATAGTTAAGAAAAAACTAAAAGGAGCGGTTGCAAAGGTTAAAGACTTACATCAAGCTTGGGTGTTTAAAAATACTATCCTGGAAGCCCAGACCAGCTGTATTCCACGCATTAAGAAAAGTGGAAGAAAGTCCAAAAAACTGCCAGCATGGTTTAAAGGTGATGTCAGAGAGGCTGTCGCTGCCAAAAAAGCATCTTTCAGGAAATGGAAAAAAGAGCCAAACGACAAACTAGAAACAGCACAAGCACTGGAAAGTTAAATGCAAAGCATTGATAAGGCAGGCAAAGCGAGAATTTGAGAAGGAACTTGCTACGGAAGCAAAAACACGAAATAAAGATTTTTTTCAAGTACATTTGTAGTAAAAGGCCTGTGAGAGAGTCAGTTGGACCGTTAGATGATAGAGGGGTAAAAGGGGCAGTAAGAGGAGACAAGGCTATAGCGGAGAGACTGAATGAATTCTTTGCTTCGGTCTTTACTGAGGAAGATGTAGGGATGTTACCCAAGACTGAAGTATTTAAAGGTGATATTGCAGAGGAATTGAGATAAACATCACTACACTGGGAAGATGTATTACAACTATTTGATAAACTGAATAGTAGCAAATCACCTGGACTGGATGGTATACATCCAAGAGTGTTGAAAGAACTGAAATATGAGATTGTAGACCTGCTATTAGTAATCTGTGAACTTTCATTAAAATCATCTGTAATACCTGAAGATTGGAGGATCGCCAATGTAACACCAATTTTTTAGTGAAAATCATTTTTATTCATTTTTCAATCAAAAACGCAGACAAAAACAAAGGCACAGAGCATAGGCCATACCCTCAATCTCGCAACAAACCAACTGTGATTACAGATCATATGACCCAACAGGAATACTACAAAACTCTACTTACAATACACTACACAAAACTATACAACATATTCACTCCGCTGGGCACGAACTGAGCATTAGTGAGCCCACAGAAATCTCTAACAGGCCCTCTAGTCCTCCCTCCCTCCCCCCCCCCCCTTGCTCAACACCTCCCCCCCCCCCAACCCACTCCCTCGGGAAAATCCAGACCCCAGGTTAAGGGGGGTGGTTCTTCTCCCCGCCCGGGGCCCGCTCCTGCAGACCAGTGTGATCCTTGGCAACCGAGGGTCCCTACCCCCCCCCCCCACCCCCTAGTATATCCAACGTTCTAAACTCTCGCTGCTCATATCGACGACCCTTATCCCCCCCTGCCATCTAGAATCCTATGCCTTACGCGAGCCGGGAGGCTCCGGAGATGAGGGCCCCAAGCCCACTTGGAAGGCACCCCATCGCTTGGGGTGGTTCCACGCCCTACACCTTTCCATCCATAACAACCCATGCAGACGAGTCCGCCACAGCCCATACGTCGGGCCCCGGGGATCCAACCAGCTATGCATTATAGTCATACGGACGGTCACGAGTACCATGCGTAGCCAAGCCCACTCTATTTTACCCAGGTCCACCCCACCATCCCCAGGCCAAACATCCAGTACCAAATTCAGGGGAGTCAGTGCCAAGGACATGCCGAAGCATTTATCTAAGTACCCCGCAACTTTACCCCAGAAGATCCTCGCTTGGGGACAGTGCCAAAACATATGGCCTAGTGTGGCATCCACCAGCGGACATCCATTCGTGCGTGCTGTCCCCGCCCGCCAAGCCCTATTTGGCGCAAAATACAACCGACGGATCAAACGGTATTGCGTATCGCGGTGGTCCACAGCGACAAGCAATTTAGGTTTCTGTGCAATGGCTTGCCCAACGCCCACCCCATCCACCACTTCACCTAAATCCCGTGTCCAGGCCTCCGCTAAGGCCTCCTCTGGCCCATAAAACTCAAGCTCCAACAAAGCTTGGTGCAAGCGCGACACTTTCATCCCGACCTCTCCCCCAAGCAAACGTTCCTCCAACCGGGAACAAATGTACCCCCACAGGGAATCCGCTGGCAACGTGCCAATATAGCTCCGGATCTGAACATAGGGGAACACATCCCTGTCCGTCCAGGGATACTGGAGCCTTAAGCCAGCCAGAGGCTCAATGGTTCCTTCTCCCGTTACTAACCGCTCGATAGTGGTAATGCCCATCTCCTTCCATCTCACATAGCTAGCTTCCGTCAGACCCGGCACAAAATCAGCGTTGCCCCGCACCGGAAGATAAGGGGTACAAGACGCCGAGAACCCCATTTTCCCACAAACATACCGCCAGGCCCGCACCACAGGGTATAGTAGCACACTTCATACCTGCCGATCGATACCTCTCTGACGCCTCATGTGCAGGACGTAACTAACATGCAAGGGGGCAACCAGGGCCCCGAGCATCCTTAAGGGCGTGTAATCCCCCATCCCCCATAACCAGTCTCGAGCATGCCGAAGAAGACACGCTCTATTATATTGTTTAAGATCAGGGAACCCCATACCTCCAGCAGACCACGGTCTCTGCAGCACCGCCAAACGCACCCTAGGCCGCCTACCTCTCCACAACAAGATATTGATCTGTTTCTCCACCATGAGGAGGTCGTTCCGATTCAACAGTAACGGCAAAGTCTGTAAAGTGTAGAGCCACTTCGGAAACAGCGTCATTTTGAAAAGGGCTATCCGACCCCCTAAAGACAAAGGCAGATCCTTCCACCTATGCACCCTGTCAGTGAGATGCTTCATTAACGCCGTAACATTAATCGGATAAAGAGCACGCAAGTCCCTAGGCAGATAAATTCCTAAATACTTAAACCGGTCTCCTGCCCATTTTAGCGGAAAAATACCCGGCCACGTCTGGGGCAGAGCAGCATCCAATGGCAAAGCCTCAGATTTATCCAAGTTTAACCTGAACCCTGAAAACGCACCATAACTGCGAAATAGCTGCAACATAGCTGGTAACCCTTCTACCGGATCTTGAATATGCATCAGTAAGTCATCAGCAAAAGCCGCGACCCGAAACTCGGTACTCCCAACCGAAATCCCCCGGAACTCTGTAGAGGATCGAATGTGACACAATAAGGGTTCCAGCGTCAAGACAAATAAGAGAGGCGAAAGGGGACAACCCTGTCGGGTACCTTTCCGAATCTGGAATTCGGGGGACATGCTCCCATTAACCAAAATCGCCCCACGTGGATCTGTGTACAGTAACTTCACCGCCTCCACGAAAAAACCGGAGATCCCCACCGCATCCAACACCTGGTACATAAATCCCCAATCCACCCGATCGAAGGCTTTCTCAGCGGCAAAGCTTATTAACATAGAGCGCTGGCCGCCTTTGCAACTAGCACACATGGACGCCAATACCTGCTGCAGACTATACGCAGCGTGCCGGCCTCTCACAAAGCCCACCTGATCCGTCTGTATTAAGTCCGGCAGGAAACCTGCCAATCTCTCCGCCAAGATCTTTGCTAGGATTTTAATATCTACGTTCAACAGAGAAATAGGCTGATAAGAACTGGGCAAAAGAGGATCTCTACCTGGTTTAGGTAGAACTGACAAGGGCCTTATTCGCCTCAAAGGGGAACACCCCTCTACGGATCAGATCCGCATAGTACTCCGCTAAAGGGACCACCACTTTATCCTCCAAAACTTTATAGAACTCCCCTCTTAGGCCGTCGATGCCAGGAGCCCTCCCCCTCTTTAAGTTGCGTATCGCCCTCTGAACCTCCTGAACAGAGACGGGCGCATTCAGAACCTCCACCTGCTCCACCGACATTTTCAGCAAGTTACATGCTCGTAAGAACTCCCGACCTCCCCCCGAGTCAAGACTTTCCTCACTATATAAATGCTGATAGTAATTGCAAAACACCTGCTCAATGTCCTCCGCCTTAATGCGCAGAGTCCCATCCACATGCCTAATTGCCCCAACATGCCCGGGTCCCCCATCTACTCGCACCAGAGAGGACAGCAATTTACCGGCTCGGTTCCCATGCCAATAGAGCTGGTACCTATAGTACATCAAGGATTTCCTCGCCCTATGACACAGCACAGTCTCCAACTCGGTTTGTAATTCCTTTAACCGCGCCTTTGCCGTCCCGCTCTTACAGCGGGCATGCCACTGTCTGACCTTGGACAACTCTTTTTCTAATTGCAAAATTCGATGGTTCATTCGCTTCCGTTTCTGGCTGTGGTAACTAATAATCTCCCCTCGCATCACCGCCTTTCCCGCCTCCCAAAATAGGACCGGATTATCCCCATGCTGGGCATTACGCTGAGAGTATTCCGCCCATCTTTCCCGTATAAAGGTCACAAAATCAGCATCGCCCTCAAGATCCAAGGGATACTGTCAGTTCCACCCGCTCCCTCGTGTAGACTGCCGCAGCACCAAGACCACCATAGCATGATCGGAGAGAACCGGTGGCCCAATGTCCGCCTGATCCACCCACCGAAAGAAGTCCGCCGATAGAAGGAAATAATCGATTCTCGACCATGTCCCGTGTGCCCTGGACAGATGAGTGTACTCCCTATCACCCGGATGCAAAACCCTCCACACATCCACAAGGTCACATCCCTCACACAATCCGCGAATGCACCGGGCACTCCGCTGGTCACGCGTCGCAGCCGCACCCGACCTATCCAGAGATTCATCCATGACCGAGTTGAAGTCACCGCCCAACACCAGGTGGTAGTTCCCCAAGGAGGACATCAGCCGAGTTACTTGAGCATAGAACCGAGCGTCGTAGCCATTGGGCGCGTAAACCGACCCCAGGATCACCCGCTGGCCAGCAAGAGTCCCCCAAACAAAAACATAGCGGCCCTCAGGGTCAATATCCACCCTCTCCTCTACCCACCCTACCTGTTTAGCGAAAAGGATAACCACACCCCTTTTCTTCCCCACCGCCGGAGCCCCATAAACTTTACCAACCCACCCCCTGCACAGCTTCCCGTGCTCCGCAGAGGATTGGTGTGTTTCTTGTAACATGGCTATATCCACCCGCTTCAACTTCAGCTGTTGCAACACCCTATATCTCTTCATGGGGGAGCCCAAACCGCATACATTCCAAGAAGCAAACTTCAGGGTCTTAACCATGGTCAATAGGCCACTGCAGCCTCTCAAGTCTGAAATTATCGCCATCTTTGAGGCGGCTACCCCCCCAGCCCAGGGCCCCCACCTCACATATAGCCCCCCTCCACCAGTACCAATACCCACCGAGCAGCGAAACTACATCTCTAAGTGCCCTTCCCACCCTCCCCCCCCCCTGCCCTTCGTCCCAGCCCGCCCTCCCCCCCCTGAACGTGATCACCCCTCCCCCTATGGACCCCCAACCCGTCCCCATCTCCCCCTTCTCTCCCGCCACTCCTCACCCCGTCCCGTACCTCCTGGGACCCCATTCCAATGGCAGCAGGGCTTACCCCAAATAGGATTAACTAGTCTTACCATACTACCACCAACCAACACAGAACTGTCGCCCGCCCCCCAGACCAACCACCCCCATCACACAGAATATCAAAACAAAGCAGCACTGCCCGTGCGTATCCTAAACCCATTAGAAAAATAACAGAACCAAAAGCACATGTTCATCAGCAGACTATTACACCCCCCCGTAGAAATCATCCCCTACATGAATGCTGCGGGTGCTGGAAATTGCCAATGGTGCCAAGGTACCCAGCTCAAGAGGACACCTCATTGAACCATCCCTGAGGGTCTGGTAGCCCCATTCAGGTAGATTCTAAACCTGCTGCCTTCATCACATGAGCTGGGCACGAGGGCAGCAATAGCTGCTCAATTCCGGGCAATGTGGCAACCGCCGCCCTAGCAGCTCCGCAGCAAAGGTCAGCAGCGGCATACTACACGAAACAGGACTACCTATACAAAATCACCTCCCCAGTGCATACCCAAACCCCTCTCTCTCACACACCCTTACTGTGGAAACAAAGCAGTACACATACAACAGGCAATGTAATAGGTATAGAACAAAATAAAAGCAAATGTTTTGTACAACCTACGCACAGAAAGGCAGCATCAAGGGAGTTGCAGACATTCAGGAAAGGACAGAGAGCAACAGGTAGTAAAGCGCCCCATGCCTGCACCCTCCAGCCACCCTCCTGCCTACAGCAGTCCACAGAAGCACCCCAACTTCCAAAACGTGTTCCCCATTATGGGGCCTGAGCCCCACCGAGTCACTCCAAAAAGTGCTGGGCCTCCTCCGGGCTAGACAGATACTGCAGGCGGCCTTGATATTCCACGCAGGATAGAGCAGTGCAAACCGCACGTCTCGGTTGGCGAGCTGTCCACACACCGCAGTAAAGGCCCTCCGTTGCTGGCTGACTAGAACGGAGTAATCCTGGAAGACCAGGATCTGATCCCCACCTTCCAGCTGTCTTCGCCGGCCTCTAGCCGCTTTCAGCACCTCCTCCTTCTGCCGAAATTCCAGGAACCTTGCAATAACCGCACGTGGCCGGCGGGCGCCTTCCATCCTCCGGCCCAGTCGATGTACTCTTTCCAACTTAAGCGGGCCTGTAATGGCGTCCGAGAAGGTCTGAGCAATCCAGGATTCCAGATGTCTCGCAAGCATGGGGTCCGCCACACTCTCCGGGATGCCAACAAAGCGCAAGTTCTTTCGCCGGCCTCTATTCTCGAGATCGTCAATGTGAGCGCCTTGCTGCTTCACCATGCTCTCCAAGGCCGTCACCTGTTCCTGCATTGTGCGGTAAGAGTCCTCCACGTCGGAGACCCGGGCCTCAACTTGCTCCATGCGCCCTGTAAAATCACCGATGCTCTGAGTGACCTGGGAGATTTGTTCAGCCAGCGAGCAAAACCGAGCATCTAGTGCAGTCACCACCGCTGCACTCACTTCCTCTACCAAGGCCCGGGTCCGGCCTTCACTGGGGCTGGTCGGTGCTTCCGCAGCCATCTTGACCTCCGTGGGCCGTCCTTTCTCCTTGCGGGCACTTTTCGAGGCCATACAATCACCCCGGACGATCAAAAGATAATATGCCGCTCCCGCACAACTCCACTTCCAATATCCAAACCACCTGGGAGTGCACAAGGTAGTATAGATGGGTTTTTATTGCGGTAGATTGGGGTTCTCCCCGGAGCTGGTCTACTCACACCCTACCAGCTCATTGCCACCGGAAGTCTCCCCACCGGAAGTCTCCATGTAACGCCAATTTTTAAAAAGGGTTCCAGGGGTGATCCAGGAAACTACAGATCGGCGAGCCTGACGTCAGTACCAGGGAAATGGTAGAAACCATCATAAAGAACAAAATTACACAGTATGTAGATAGTCATGGCCTAATGGGAGACAGCCAACATGGCTTTAGAGAAGGAAGATCTTGTCTTACTAATCTGTTACCTTTTTTTGAAGGAGTGAATAAACAGGTAGACAAAGGTGAGTCAGTTGATATAGTGTTTCTGGATTTTCAGAAAGCCTTTGACAAGGTCCCTCATCAGAGACTTTTGGCAAAACTAAAAAGTCATGGGATAGGAGGCAGTGTACTAATGTGGATCGGGAACTGGTTAAAAGATAGAAAGCAGAGGGTAGGGCTAAATGGCCAATTCTCCCAATGGAAAAAGGTGAATAGTGGAGTACCCCAGGGATCTGTACTGGGTCTGCTGCTTTTTGACATATTCATAAATGACCTGGAAAAGGGAATAACTAGTGAGGTTATCAAATTTGCAGACAACAAAAAACTGTTTAAAGCTGTTAAAACCCAAGAGGATTGTGGAAAACTGCAGGAGGATCTGGATAAATTGGAAGACTGGGCATCCAAATGGCAGATGAAATTTAATGTGGACAAGTGCAAAGTTATGCACCTAGGAAAGAACAACCCACACTATGGTTACACAATGCAAGGTTCCACATTGGGAACCACCACCCAGGAAAAAGATTTAGGAGTCATCGTGGATAACATGTTAAAACCCTCTGCCCAGTGTGCAGCGGCAGCCAAGAAAGCAAATAGAATGCTAGGTATCATAAGGAAAGGAATGGAAAATAAAACAAAGGATATTATAATGCCTCTGTATCGTTCCATGGTACGACCGCACCTTGAATATTGTTTGCAATTCTGGTCGCCGTATCTTAAAAAGGATATAGCGTTATTAGAAAAGGCACAGAGAAGAGCCACCAAAATGGTAAAGGGGATGGAAGGCTACTCCTACGAAGAGAGGCTACAAAGGTTAGGGCTCTTCAACCTGGAAAAGAGACGGCTGAGGGGAGATATGATAATAGTCTATAAATTAATGAATGGAGTGGAACGGGTAAACGTAGATTGATTGTTTATGCTATCGGAATATAGAAAGACTAGGGGACATGTAATGAAGCTGCAGGGTAAACTATTTAACGTTACCGGAGGATGTAGTAAAGGCTGTTAGTGTAGCTGGGTTTAAAAAAGGTTTGGACAAGTTCCTGGAGGAAAGGTCCATAAACCATTATTAAAAAGGGACCCAGGATATCAATGCTTGACCCAATACAAGCATTGTGGAACCTGTGTCTCTTGGGGATACTGCTAGGTACGTATGACCTAGATTGGCCACTGTTGGAAACAGGATACTGGGCTTGATGGACCTTGGTCTGACCCAGTATGGCATATCTTATGTTCTTATTTCTCAAGATATTGTACACAACATACCTAAAATGCGAGAGTGGCAGTGTTGACCACAACTGTAAGTAAGGTCTCTTCCTTCTACACTGGTTGAAAGCTGAAAAACTTGCCATGCTCTAAAGGGTCAGCCAATGAACTATCCAAGATTTTTATTTACACCTCCTGTCTTAGCCTGAAATTTACTAGAATCGTGCAGCTCTCTAGAGCATGTTGCCTGTACATCCATCTTTAGGTATAGTCCATTTGCCACTGGCATTCTTTCTACAACAGTTGCCTAAACTATAGTTTTTTAGCTTGATTTAGAGCCACATGATTCATCTTAGCTTGCTGTTTACACTATCCTCACAGATTTAGTCCGACCAGCTGGACCAAATGCATTTAAAGCTTTTTAACTCCTTGCACTAAGAAGCAGCTTTTATGTTAGCAAAATCGAGCGTCTGAGGTTGAGGCTGTGAGTCTGCAGCCCTGGACAGCTGAATTCAAAAACTGTTCATCAAGCGATTAAATGCCAGATAATTAGACATGTTAGCTCCTTAACCTACTTGGACTCTGATCTCAGCCTGATCCTAATTGTTTTTCATAACATTTCCTTGTCCTCCATATCTACCCATAACATGTGAATGAAAAATTTACAAGTGATCAGAGGAATTGAGTAACATTCTACAATATTAATAGAAACACTAGTAGTCTGAATATGGACTACAGAAAAAAAAAAAAGATAAAATCTGATTCTCCGGGGATAAGCAGGAAGTCGGTCACATATGGGTGACATTGGCACTGACAGAGCCCTCACAGAACCATGTCACCACACATGCGTGGTCCCCTTCCCGCCCAAAGGTGCCATCTTGCTCGGTCTCCTTTTTTCCGTGGAGCCCTTCAGATGTTGTCTGGCTTGTACCCGGAAAAATGTTGTTTGTATACAGTTACCCTGTTAAAACCATGTCTTATTGTAAGTTCAGTGCAGGGCCCCTGCACTGTTCAGTTTTGTTAGATGTAAACCGCACTGATCCCAAAGAGCGCGGTATATAAGAAAGATAGATAAATAAATAAAAGTTGAATTTTTTTTTTCTCTCCGGTACTCTTTCCGCCTAATTTAATTTAATTTAATTAGCAGGTTTTATATACCGCCACTTCCATAGATCAGTTGCGGTTTACAATGAACAACAATTAACAAGCAAGGCTGTTTTACAAGGAACAGTAATTAGCATCATGCTGTTTTTACATATAACGGTGTTAACAATAAAATCAATTTCTATAATAACAATAATGGGTTCAAACTATCAGAAACAGGTTGATAGTTGAGAACTATATACATTGAACATGTTTAGAACTAAAATACAGTTTTACATAGAATCTCTGGATATCTTACAGTGTATTAGTACTTGTTCCTGGTCGAGGGCTGATTATCATTGTTGGTGCAGCTATCCCTTTTCATGTTGTGTTGGTGAGTTTGCCTACCGACCTTGGTGCCTTGGTGTCAGGTTCGGTTTATTTTTCCTTAGTTTTCATTCTTTTCTGGCGTCTTAGCACCTTTTTTCTCCCACTGGCAGTCCGGAGCATCTTCGATATCGCAGGAGTACATTTTTTCCCCCATGGCTACCAGTGGTTTTAAGTATGATCAGCGCTATAAAATTATGTCTTTGACCGACACACACGACTTCTGTCTGCTGCCTTGGGCCAGACCATGACCCAGCAGCCTGTGGTCTCTGCAAGAGGATGTCCAGCAAGGCCCTCAAGAGCTACCAGCAGCAGCAGCATGATAAGTTTCCCCCCCCCCCCCCGAGTCCCTATTGCCTCCGAAGGCTGAGGCCCCGACATCTCGGACAGATTCTTCCGAACCCAAGCCTCGTCAGGGGTCCCAAGCCTCATCATGGGTCCTCAGAAAGGGGGCCTCCCTTGAGGGAACCCAGGAAGAAGAAACCTTCAAAGGCAGTGTCCCTGGATGGTTCTAACCGGCCGGGGGCTCCCTGGGCCCAGTCCCGCAGTTCAAGACGACCGAGGTGTCTGAGAAGGAGTGGCCTGCAAATTTCCCAAGGAAAGATCAGACCGCGGACTGGCCTTGGTCCCCAGACACCATCCTCATCGAGGATTCCCCTTCGGGGGAGCCGGCGTCGGGGGGGAGCCTTCTGGTCTGAGTCAAAAATTGCAGCCCTATAGCCAAGTTTGTCTGCCTTCATGGACCAGCAGTGAGTGCTGTTGTCCGGCACGACTGGTTTATCCACCCTGACCACCGGGCCCTCGACATCCAAGATGTCCCCAGAGGCCAAGCTGATCCTCAGCCGATGTCGTGCTCCGAGTCCCGCTCGACGGGACCGTGGTCATCCCCGGCAAGTTTGCTGGGCACTGGCCGCAGGGCATTGGGAGCCTCGAGGCCTGTGGAGCAGCCCTCCTATGAGTCCGACAGACTACTCCGAGTGGGAGATGGAGGACGGGGAGTCCCCCGATACCCTTCTGACTCTCCCATCTTGGAGCCTTGACGGCGGTTCCTGCCCAAGGACATGGGCTTCCTGGATTTTGTCAAGGACATGTCTAAGGCCCTAGCATTCCCGACCAAGTTGGAGGAGGACCCTCAGGCGGATGAGTTGGAAATCCTCCAGTATGAGACCCCTCTGTGGGAATCGCTCACAGTGTCCATCCCTCCCATCCTGGAATGGTTCATGCTCTGAATGTGGGAAACACGGACTTCGTTGTCGGTGATGAACAAACGGCTTGACTCGATGTATCAAGTCTGCCAGAGCCTTGGCGTCCAAAAGTCACAACTGCCACATAACTCCATGGTGGTGGAATCAGCCATGCATCGGCTGAAAAGCCAGAAGCACTCCTCGGAGCCCCTGGCAGGGAGGCCCGCACCTTGGACTCACTTGGCAAAAAGTGATACCAGGTATCAGTGCTTATCTGCCACATCCAGGCCTCCAGCTGTACATCAGCATGTACCTGAGAGACCTGGCAAAGAAACTCGCCAGGTTTCGGCTGGTCTCTCCAAGGAACCTTTGCAAAGCAGTCCGTGAATGCTCCAAATTCATGTCTCAGGCAGCCTATGACTGGTTCGAATCGGTACCTTGAGTAGCAGTTGTTGGCATCGGTGCACGCCGCCAAGCTTGGCTACAGTCGTCCGACCTTGAGCAGTGGGTTCAGGACAAACTGGTCTGTCCCCTGCCAAGGAGAGAACCTCTTTGGCAAACCCATGATGACAAGACTGCCCAGCTGGAGACAGAGTTCATGACGAGGACCAGGCTCTCTAAAACGACCACTGCCCTTCCCTGACGGAAGGGCTCGTGTAAAAAGTCCTTCTACCCAAGGAAGGGAGCTGCTTACAGAAACTACCCACCTTATCAGGCCTCCCCAGCTCCTCAACAGGGTCGGCAGGCCAAGGGACATGGACATGGCCCACGTAAGCAGAAGGCTCCAAAACCCCAGGCACCGGCTCCGGCCCAGCCAGGGGGGGAGCTTTTGACTCCTTGAGCATAGCCTCTCTACCCAAGGGGATCAGTAGCCCACAGGGGGATGTCTGGCCCTCTATGCCCAGAGGTGGGTGACTGTCACCACGGATTCCTGGCCACCAAGGGTAGTCAGGAAGGGTTAC
The DNA here is from genome assembly GCA_033557465.1 of Ichthyophis bannanicus. Classification (NCBI taxonomy): domain Eukaryota; kingdom Metazoa; phylum Chordata; class Amphibia; order Gymnophiona; family Ichthyophiidae; genus Ichthyophis; species Ichthyophis bannanicus. Next base: position 650,852,854 of record CM066033.1, on the reverse strand, counting down.
CTCCTCCACCTGACTCAGACACCTCCTCCTTATTTCCTGGTGGTCTCCCCTCCACTGGGACCACCTTCTGAAGGAGTTGGCAGGTCTTCTCGAGGACAAAGTGGTAGAACCAGTGCCCCACCACCTCAAGGGCAATAGGTACTTCCTTGTGCCGAAGAGGACAGGGGGCCTAAGGCCCATCCTCAACCTGCGCAACCTCAACAAATTCCTGGTGAGGGAGAAGTTCAAAATGCTCTCCCTTGGAACATTGCTGCCATACCTCCAGCAGGGAGACTGGCTATGTTCCTTAGACCTCAAGGATGCTTATACTCGCATCCTCATCCACCCCAACCACAGGCAGTACCTGTGGTTCATAGTGGGGGCAGGCACTTTCAATACAGAGTGCTCCCTTTTGGCCTTGCCTCTGCCCCAAGAGGCTTCACAAAAGGTCTGGCAGTCATGGCCACCTTCCTCCGGCTCCAGGGTGTCTTCGTCTTTCCCTACCTGGACGACTGGCTCATAAAAGGAGGCACAGCCTGAGGGGCAGCAGACAACTGCACACACCATCCAGGTCCTGCAACATTTGAGTTTTGTCATAAACTACACCAAGTCTCGCTTCCTCCCGACAATGTCTGTAGTTCACTGGAGCAAAGATACTCTTCAGTCAAAGGCTTTCATGCCCAGGGGCCGAGCCATCTCATGTTTCTAGCTCGGGACGTACAGTACCATCCCTTGGTGCCCGTCTGGCTTCTCCTGCGCCTCCTTGGGCACATGGCCTCCATGGTCCATGTCACCCCAGACGTTCGCTTCCACATGAGAGCAGCATGGTGGTGTCTGTGGGATCAGTGGTCTTAGGCCACGGGCCGCCTCCGAGACAGAATTGCTGTGACCCGTCAATTGGCAGACTCCCTGGCCTGGTGGCAGTCGCCCCAGTATCTCAAGGTGGGCATGCCCTTTCGGGCCCCAAACCCCTCAAGGGTCCACACCATGGACACCTCCCTGCTTGGCTGGGGAGCCCACTGTGGAGATCTCCACACTTGGGGCAACTGGTCACCGGACAAGAGCACCCAGCAGATCAACCTTCTGGAGCTCCGAGCCATACACCTAGCCCTGAAGGTCTTCTGTCACCACCTGTGTCACCAGCCAGTGCTGGTCCAGATGAACAATCAGATGGCAATGTTCTACGTGAACAAATGGGGGTATGGGGTCTCGTACTCTGTCAGGAGGCACTGGCCCTCTGCTCGTATGCAATCCAACTGGGTATCCTCTTGCGGGTGGTGTACCTGCCAGGCCAGGACAATCTGGAGGACTCTGCTGAGTCTGTCAGCCAGCAACCACATGAGTGGCAGCTGGACCCTAGGGTAGCCAGTCGGCTTTTCTGGCTCTGGGGGGAACCCATGATATACCTGTTTGCCAGCCCGGACAACTTTTCAGTTACGCCGCTTCTGCTCCCGGCAGCCCCACTCCTCGAGGGTGGCTGCGGACGTGTTCCTAGTAGGAAGGCCTCATGTATGCCTTCCCACTGACACCACTGATTACCAAGATCTCATTCAGGACCCTCCGCAACAGGGCCTTGCTCATCCTGATAGCTCTTCGGTGGCCTAGGCAACCGTGGTTCCCACTGCTCCTGCAGTTGACAGCAGGTGCCCTCATCCCTTTTGGGGACCGCCCCAGGACTCTTGTCTCAGGAGGGGGACTCTCTTCTGCACCCCAACCTGGGGTCCCTGTCGCTGACAGCGTGGCTGCTGAGAGGGTGACTCTGGCCTCTTTCAACCTCCCAGCTGAGGTGGGAAGAGATCCTGCTGGCCTCTCGCAAGGCCTCTACTAGGAAGGCTTATGCCCTCAAATGGCACAGGTTCTCTGTTTGGTGCACCAAACATGGGGCTGATCCTGACCGGTGGCTTTGGTATTACAGTACCTTCTCCACCTCTCTGTGCTCAAGTCTAACTCTGTCCGAGTGCACCTTAGTGCCCTGGCAGCACACCACCATCCGGTGGACGGTAAGCCCCTCTTGGTCCAACCTTTGGTGACCTGTTTATTTCGAGGCCTGCTCTTATCAAAGCCCCAGTTTGCCCTCCAGCAACTGAATGAGACCTCAACATAGTGTTGGGGCAGCTCACTCGCCCACCCTTCGAGCCTCTGGCTACCTGCCACCTTCACTACCTCTCTTGGAAGGTGTTTTTTCTGGTCGCGCTCACCTCCGCTCGCAGAGTTAGCAAGCTCCAGGCCCTTGTGGTGGAGGTACCTTATGCCAGGTTCTACGAGAACAGAGTGGTGCTTCGCATGCACCACAAATTCCTGCCGAAGGTAGTGTCGCCCTTCTATCTCAACCAGGAAGTGGTGCTCCCTACCTTCTTTCCAAGACCTCAGTCCAGTCGGGCGGAGACAGACCTTCACACCTTGGACTGTAAGAGGGCTTTGTCCTTCTACATCCAACACTCGGGACTACCACAAAGCTGCTCAGCTTTTCATCTCCTATGACCCCAGTAAGCTGGGGGAGGCTGTGACCAAGCATACGCTATCCACATGTGTGGCAAACTGTATCGCCCTCGCCTACGAGCAGGCAAGGTTCCCGCTGGAAGGCCACGTCACTGCACACCGTGTCAGGGTCATGGTGGCCTCTGACAAACTTGCGCTCTGTCCCGATGGTGGACATCTGCCAGGCCGCCATCTTTGGTCCATATCTTTGCAGCCCATTACTGCTTGGAAAGAGTCCAGACGGGACAGTGCCTTTAGCAAGGCTGTGCTCCGTAGCCTTTTCAGGGTTTAGGCAACTCCTACTACCCTCCGACCCTTCTGTGTTCAGGCTGCTGGAGTGCTGGTTCATTGGATACGGGGTCCAACTGCAGTCTGTGGGCACACACTATTGCTGTTGCTTTTGGCTCCCCATGAGGGAGCCCTGTTTTTGCTGTGGGCTTTCTGTAGCCTATAGCCGGGGAGTCCCATATGTGAGGACTGACTTCCTGCTTGTTCCTAAAGAAAGCGTAGTTACTTACCTGTAACAGGTGTTCTCTGGTGTTGGGGTTTTCGTGGGCTTCCCCTAGGATTATTTGGGAATTTTCTATATCAGAATAGTGGCTGCAATGCTCACCCCAACATACATAATATATACAGGACCCACCTTCACCAAATTGCTCGAGCCACCATAAGAGCATGGCAACTTTTATTTGTCAGGTCTGTAACTTCACAAGCTTCGCTTTTAAATGATAAGGTACAAATTTCAATAGCAATACATAGCATCAATACATCTATAGCAAGCAAAGCACCTGACTTAAATGTAAAAGGTCGAGACAGACATTTTCCCCTCATTCCCCTCTTGAATCCCCCTTCAGGTACCCTTATCTCAGGTTGGACTACTGTCTTTCATCTTGTGCTAACGTCTTCAGCTCCAGGCCTAAGTAAGAAATCGCCTGCTGACCCTTCCACCCTGGAATTGCAGAATAAGCAGTTTGAGCTATGGAATGTGCTAACATCCTGAAATCATAGAGCTGGCACAATGAGAGGTGCTGATCTTAACGGCTTTGAAAACTACACAGCTATTGAAAATGCCACCTGGGCCCCTAGATTAGGAAAAGGGGAACAAAAAGAAGAACTAGGTGGCAGGATGGAGTTGACCAGCATCAGCATCTGGAGTTAATCTGCAGGAAACAGGGTTAGCAAAAGGCGAAGGAACTGCCAGGAGGATGAGAAGACAGGATTTATTTATTTATTTATTTAACAGTATTTCTAAACCGCCTTATGATAATCAAGGTGGTATCACAGCAAACAATCTGGTAGTGTGAGTGTGTTATACATGCAGTGAGGGTGGAAATTTAGTTGGGTGTGTGTTGTGTTGTGAGCTAGATTGGTTTGAGCTATGTACAATGTGGGCTATATACAGTGGTGCTAAAAACATTTTATATATACATATAGTGTTAGTCGGTAACGTGTGCTGCTATACAGTTACTTAGTTTATGTGATGTGTCCATAGTGTTCTCTGAACAGCATGGTTTTCAGCTGTTTTCTGAAGTCCTTGAGGTCTGTAGTTGCTCTCAAATCGTCCGGTAGTTTGTTCCATATTGTTGGAGCAGCCATGGAGAGTGCTCTGTCTGTTGTGTCCTTGCGTGTGTGTTTGTATTCACTTGGGGTGCTGACTCGGTTGTGTGTTTGTTTTCTTCTAGGCCGTGTGCTGGTGTCTGGTTGTATGAGGGCGTGCAGGCTGTTGGCTGATGTTTGCTGTTTTATCTTAAATAGGTTTATGATAGTTTTGTATCTGATGCGTGCATCGATTGGAAGCCAGTGTAAGTCCTTTAAGGTGGGTGTGATGTGTTCTTGTCTTGCAGTTCCGGATATGATTCGTGCTGCGGTGTTTTGTGCCAGTTGGAGTGGTTTGATAGCTTGTTTCAGTAGTCCAAGGTATATCGGATTGCAAAAGTCCAGTAGAGGGGTTATCAGTGCTTGACAGACGGTACGGAAGTGTTCTGGGGCGAGGAGTGGTTTCAGTCTCCTGATGATTCGCATCTTGTAGTAGGCTTTTTGTATTGTTTTGTTTGTGTGTCTTGAGATTGAGTTTATTGTCCAGCGTAACCCCGAGGTATCTCACTTCTGACCTTATTGGTATAGTAATGTTTTGTATCTTTATATTTGGTGGGTGTATGAAGCTTTGGTTCCGAGTGATGATTAAAGCTTCAGTCTTGTTGTAGTTTATGGCGAGGTTGTTTTGACACCAACTGGTCATTTGTGTAAGGCAGTCTGTTATCCTAGAGAAGTCCGGGTTGTCGATTGATATCGGGGTGTATATCATGATGTCGTCCGCATAGATTGTGTATTGAATGTTGTTCGTTTTTCATGATGTTGCATATTGGTTGGATGTAGATGTTAAATAGGAGTGCTGAGAGCGCAGAACCTTGAGGTACTCCTTGACGGACTTTGATGGGTCGGGATGTGATGTGTCCCACCAAGGGGAAAGCAAGAGGGCAAAAGGTTAAGGAGCAGATATGCTTGAGAAAATGGGGAACAAGGAGAGGAAATCTGCTTATCACCAGTTCTGTTTCACAAGCCTAAAATGAGTATAAATATAGGAGAAGAACACTAGTATTTGAGCAGACTGGCACTCTCCTTAGAGAGCAACACTACTTTGTCCCCAGGACCCTTCATAGGAGACCTCAGGTGCTTTGCGCTTAAAGACAATTTTATATTCATTTTTCTGTTTCATGCTGATTTGTAATATAGAGATTAGAGCATTGACTTTAAACTTGCAAAGCTTGTGATATTACATACCTGACAATAAAATTTCTACTTTACTTCAGTGGCACGATACTTTATTTGAAAGAGGGTCCTGTGCTTTACACTTATGTTGGGGTGAACCCTGCAGTCACGACAATTAACAAGAGGGCGAAAAACCCCAACACCGGGGGCAGCAGGAATCGGTCCTCGCAACCCTCCCTCTTCCCCTTGGAGTTGCTCCTTTACCATCTTTTATTTTTGCCGTCTTTTAGCTTAGTCATCTGACTGAGCAAGATGGCACCCTTGGTTGGGAAGGGGACCACGCATGCATGGTGGCATCTCCCAGAGACTTTCATTGAAAGCTGGGGGGATTCTTCCGCAAGGGCTCTGTCGGTACCGATGTCACCCATGTGTGAGGACTGATTCCTGCTATCCCTGGAGAACATCTGTTACAGGTGAGTAACTACACTATTATGACATTCTTCATGGATTCATTGAGGTATAGCCTGCCTAGCCTCCATCTCCATACAGGGGTGTAAATTCCACCCAGACAGCCCCTGCAGAGCAGGGGAACCTAGGAAAAGAGTAATCTCCAGGAACAAGCAGGAATGAGTCTTCACATATGGGTACGTCGGTACCGACGGAGTCTGCGCGGGAACGCTTCCCAGCGTCCAATCAAAGAGCTTTTGGAAGCATCCCACCACGCCTGCGTGCTGCCTTCCCGCCTTTCCCAATTGCCTCTCCTCAGTTTTCATTTTTCCGCGGAGCCGGCAGGACGTCCTGTCACTGCAGAAAATTCCTGTTTTTATTTCTTTAGTTTTCTTGTGGTCGCAGCTGTCTTCCCGATACCGCCGGTGTTTTCTTTTCTTTTCTTTTCTTGTAAAATCTTCCTTTTTCATGGAATATTTTTTCTTCATAGTGTCCCACGGTGTCTTAGGCCTTTTAGGCCTCTTCTTTTTCCTTCATGGAACCGCCAGCCACTTTCTCCAAGAAATGTTCAAACTGTGGCGGTACAACTTTATTTTTAGACCCTCTAAGTCGATGTCTAACCTGCTTGGGTCCTGACAACAGTTTGGTGAGAAGTCTTCAATATCGAGGTTCCCTCGATACACGGTTTCCCTCCAGCTTCGGGGCACCGTCCCCTTCTACACAGGATCAGGTAACCCACAAACAGTCTGTTAAGACTAGCCAGCCCTCGAGTGGTAGGTCTCATGCACAGCATGTAGACGGCTCCGGCCTTGCCCTTGAGGGCCTACTGGCTTCAAAACCCCGGCGGGAGTCTTCGGTCTCAAAAGCCTTTCAGGGGTTTCAGGTTGTTCCTGGGGTTCACCCCTCACAGAACATACCTGAGCCGTGTCCGGTGGTGGCATCCGCTTCGAGCGGTACCGATACCCCGACATCGGCACTGGGGTTGGATGAAACACTCCTCACCAGGGATGGTCATCTGGCGTCCTCGGTGCCTTCGGGACCGGTGGATACACTCCAGACTGACTTTTCATTATTGGTACCAGCACCGATACTACCACCGACGTCGGTACCCTCCAGACGTGCATCGATAGCCTCGCTCCTTCGATGCCAAGTCTGGAATCGATCTCCAGTCTGGAGGACTGGGTACCGACTCGCCTTGGTACCGGCTCTCGGCGGTATCGAAGGCTCGGTTCCGATGATTCAGATCCGCAACTCTTGGTTCCCCTGAGGCCGATTGAGTTGCTACTAGCTGACCTTCATTCATCGGTATCAGACACGGTACCGAAGTCGGTACCGATGTCCTCATTATCCTTACGGTCGGTGCCTTCCATGCTTCGCTTATCGATGCCGAGTTTAGAATCGCTCTCTAGTCTGGAAGACTCGGTACCAATACACTTTGGTACCGACACCGATCGATACTGGTGGCTCGGTACCGAGGATGGTACCCAGAGGTTTTCGGTTACCTTGGTACCGATTGAACTGTCACCGATGACTGCTCCGATGTCTTTGTCGGGCTCGACTCCGACATCGGTACCGATATTGGCATCGGTACCGGTATCCACAGTAGCATCGTGGCCAACTCATACCATGCTTTTTTCAACAGGATCGCTCCCTTCTATGCCAAGCTTGGAGTCGATACCTGGCATGGACAATGTGGTAATGACGGTCGCTGCTCCTGACAGCCAGTACTGGCGACCATCCTTTAAGCCAGGGGTCACCAACCTGCGGCCCGTGAGGTCCCTTGGTGCGGCCCGTGAGGCTCTACCCCGGTGCGGCCCGCCAAGGATGCTGCTGAAAGTACCGGCAAATTCATCGACTCCTTCTTCTGCAGCCGCGGCTCCCTGCCTCTTAGGGAACCGCGGCTGTGCTTGTAAAATCATCGCGGAGCCCTTCCTGTCTTGACGGGCTCCGTGCAGCATTGTCCCGCCTCCAAAGGAAGTGGTAAACAACTTCCTTTAGAGGCGGGACAATGCTGCACGGAGCCCGTCAAGACAGGAAGGGCTCCACGATGATTTTACAAGCACAGCCGCGGTTCCCTAAGAGGCAGGGAGCCGCGGCTGCAGAAGAAGGGAGGGAGCTGACATGGAATAAAAGTACAGGTATGAGCAGTTGTTTTTTTCGCGGGGGGGGGGGGTGTGCGGCCCGCGAGTCTGCCAGTAGTCGGCTGTGCGGCCCGCGGCCCTCTGGAGGTTGGTGACCCCTGCTTTAAGCATTCCGCACTGCACTGTGCAGGATCTTCTATTCCTATATATCTGGATAGCTCTGTCGGTGCTCAGGCTAGTTCTTCAGATCTAACCTGTCCAAGGGAAATTCCTGTTGGGGAACCCTCTTTTCAGAGTTTCCTCCTGGATATAGCAAGATCTCTTGCCATTCCTATCCCAGGACATGATCCTGCACAGAGCTCTCTTTCTACCAAAGCAAAGGAGAACATAATGCTTCCTTTGCATCATTCCTTGCAGGATCTCCTTCTAGGAATGTGGGAAACACCTTTAAGGGTACCCCCACCTTCCAGAGCAACTGATCTCTTATATCAGGTGCCCCCCTCTCCAGGGTTTCAAAAGACTCAACTTCCTCATCATTCCATACTTGTGGAATCAGCAATGAGGCGGGTAAAGAGCAAGAAAAAGCACTCTTCTTATCCGCCAGGTCGTGAGTCTAAGACACTTGATGCCTTTGGACGTCAAATCTTCCAGACATCTATGCTTTCTGCAAGAATTCTCTCATATATTTTCTATATGAGTCTATCTCTTGAGGGGGTCTCAAAGCAATTACATCTTTTGACTCCTTCCCTTCCGGAGTCCAAGAGTGCAGACTATTCTTCACTACTCAAGCACCTCCAGAATATCTCTTGGTTTCTTACTCATAGAAACATAGAAACATGATGACAGAAAAAGACCACAAGGCCCATCTAGTCTGTCCTTCCATAACAACTACAACAGTCCACTTTTTACCTTTAGAGATCCTCTGTGTTGGTCCCATGCTTTTTTGAATTCAGTTACTGTCCTCATCTCTACCACCTCCACTGGGAGACTATTCCACGGATCCACTACTCTTTCCGTAAAGAAATATTTCCGCATATCACTCCTGAATCTATCTTCCTTCACCCTCATCCCATGTCCCCTCGTAGCAGAACTTGCTTTCAATTGAAAGAGGCTCTCTCCCTGAACATTTATGCCACGGAGGTATTTAAACATCTCAATCATATCACCTCTATCCCGCCTTTCCTCTAAGGTGTACATATTAAGATCCTTAAGTCTGTCCTCATATGCTTTATAATGAAGCCCTTTAATCATTTTAGTAGCAACCCTCTGCACCGACTCCATCCTGTTCACATCCTTTTGAAGGTGCGGTCTCCAGAATTGCACACCATACTCCAAATGAGGTCGCACCAAAGACTTATACAGAGGCATTATCACCTCCTTTTTTCTGCTAGCCATTCCTCTCCGTATGCACCCAAGCATCCTTCTAGCTTTTGCCGTCGCCTTTTCTACCTGTTTAGCTACTTTAAGATCATCAGACACAACCACGCCTAGGTCCCGCTCTTCTTTAGTGGACAAAAGTACTTCACCTCCTATACTGTATTGCTCCCTTGGATTGCTGCAGCCCAAATGCATGACCTTACATTTTTTAACATTAAATCCAAGCTGCCAAATTCTAGACCATTCTTCAAGCTTAGCTAGATCCCTCCTCATGTTATCTACACCTTCCTGGGTGTCTACTCTATTGCAGATTTTGGTATCATCCGCAAAGAGGCAAACCTTACCCGACAGCCCTTCCGCTATATCACTAACAAAGATGTTAAAAAGAATCGGACCAAGGACAGATCCCTGGGGCACACCACTGGTAACATCCTTCTCCTCAGAGTGAGCTCCATTTACTTGTACTCTTTGTCGCCTCCCACCCAACCAATTTCTAACCCAAGCAGTAACTTTAGGGTCCATCCCTAGGGTGCTCAGTTTGTTTATAAGTCACCTGTGAGGAACAGTGTCAAAGGCTTTACTGAAATCTAAATACACCACATCTAGAGCTCTCCCTTGGTCCAACTCCCTGGTCACCCAGTCAAAGAAATCAATCAGATTTGTCTGACAAGACCTGCCTCTGGTGAATCCATGCTGCCTCGGATCCTGTAATCCGCCGGACTCCAGAAACCTCACTATTTTCTCTTTCAGCAGCGTTTCCAATAATTTACTCACCACCGAAGTTAAACTAACCAGCCTGTAGTTTTCAACCACATCCTTACTTCCGCTTTTGTGTAAAGGCACCACATGAGCCTCTCTCCAGTCCTTTGGCACCACTCCCGACTCCGAGGCATTGAAAAGGTCAGTCAGTGGAGTTGCTAGAACGTCCCCAAGTTCCCTCAGTATTCTAGGGTGTATCCCATCCGGTCCCATCGCTTTTGTCTACTTTAAGTTGAGCTAGTTTCTCACGAACACAGTCTTCTGAAAATTGTTCAAGATGTCCCTCGCTTCTGTTCTTATTTGTGGGTGTTTTCTGAGGTCCTGCTCCTGGTTCTTCATCTGTGAACACAGAACAAAAATATTTGTTAAGCAATTCTGCTTTATCCTTATCAGCTTCTACATATTCCCCCCCTGCACCCTTGAGTCTGACAATACCACTTTTGCCCTTCCTCTTCTCACTAATATATCTGAAAAATGTCTTATCCCCCCATTTTATTGCATTGGCTATTTCCTCCTCCTTTTGAATCTTTGCCTTCTTGACTACTTTGCTAGCTTCTCTAAGTTTTTTTCCAAATACAGATGCCTGTCTTCCTCTCTCTGTGATCTCTTGTATTTCATGAAGGCCTCCCTCTTTTTCTTCACTTTTTCAGCTACTTCCTTCGAAAACCATAGCGGTCTCCTGTTCCTTTTGCCTTTATTTACCATTTTAACAAAAAGGTTGGTTGCCTTTAAAATATACCCCCTTTCAGTTTTACCCACTGTTTTTCTACATCCCCCAGCTGTTCCCATCCCACTAACGACTCCGTGAGGTATTGGCCCATCTTCGCAAAGTTAGTCTTCCTAAAGTCTAAGATCTTCACCTTGGAATGGATTCTAACAGCCCTAGTCCTAATACTGAACCACACCATCTGGTGATCACTGGATGCAAAATGATCTCCCACTACAACATCAGAAACACTTTCACCATTGGTAAGCACCAAGTCCAGTATGGCCCCTTCACGTGTGGGGTCTGTTACCAATTGCCTGAATAGTTCTCCCTGTAGAGAATCCAGGATCTCCTTACTTCTAGATGATACTGCAGCAGGAATGTGCCAATCAACATCTGGCATATTGAAATCTCCTAGCAGTAGCACTTCCCCTTTCCTAGCAATGCTGCGTATGTCTTCAATTAACTCTGTCCACCTCTTCCTCTTGTGAGGGAGGTCTGTATATCACACCAATGCAAATAGATTTCTCTTTCCCTCTTTCTAGTTTAACCCACAATGCCTCCTCTCTCTCCCTTTTAAGCTCTGTAATTCCAAAGCTTTAATAGTAGTTTTTACATATAGTGCAACTCCTCCTCCCCTTCTTCCTACCCTGTCCTTTCTGAATAAAGTATAGCCAGGTATAATTACATCCCAGTCATGGTTTTCTGTGAACCATGTTTCTGTAACTGGCCACTAAATCCAAGTCAGCCACTCCCACCAAAGCTTCAACTTCAGGGATCTTATTTCCCATGCTACGGGCATTAATACACACTGCTTTCCATATGTTACATTAAATACCCCTGTTACCCATTTCCATAAAGGTATCACCTACCTGGGGGCTTTCACTTACCTGGGGGCTTTCTTCACCCATCCCCAACGAATCTAGTTTAAAGCCCTCTTCATTAGATTAGCCAGTCTACTACCAAAGATGCGTTGACCTTTCTTGGACAGATGGATGCCATCTCTGCTCTGCAACCCTTGGAACAGCATCCCATGGTCTAGGAAACCAAAATGCTCTCGAAGACACCATCCACGCAGCCATGCATTCATCTCCAGGATGCGAGCCTCTCTGCCTTGGCCTTTACCCTCAACAGGGAGGATTGAAGAGAACACCACCTGTGCACCTACCTGCTTCACCCTCTGTCCCAGAGCCATGAAGTCACTTTTGATACGTTCCGAGGTATACCTGGCAGTATCATTTGTTCCAACATGGATTAGCAACATTGGGTAATAGTCAGTGGGCTTGATGAGTCTCGGCAAACTCTCCGTAACATCTTGGATCTTGGCACCAGGCAGACAGCATACCTCTCTGGACATAAAGTCTGGTCGGCAGATGGACGCCTCAGTACCCCTCAGAAGAGAGTCTCCAACCACCACTACCCTTCGTTTCCTTCTGGTCACTGATTCCGCAACTATGGGGTACTTGAACTCTGGTACTCGTGCTTCCCTAGACTCTTTTTAGTCTGTTAGCAGGACTTCTGCTATAACTATAGGGGCACGACGTAGAGCCTGGCTCCAAGCTTCAGACTTGGACAAATGGGCACAGCAGAGACTGGGACATACTCCTTGCACTGGAGACAATCTTTTCAACAAGGAGTCTTTACGTCAGGTTACTCAGTTCTCCACTGACTTACCTGTTCCTAAGGGCTCTTCTGCACCTTCTTCTGTCCCAGTAGGTAGGAAATGTCCTGCCAAACTTTCTTCCCATAGGAGAAGAAGGTTTTATGCATCATCTGCCCATCATACAGATGTTCCCAAACAGGGGAAGCATCATCCTGGTCTGCAGAGTTCAACCTCTCACCAGGCTCAGCAAACCCAGCAACCACAGGGTTTCTGATCAATCCATCAGATGTTTGTGAATCTTGGGATTAGAATTTGCAGTTGCTTCTTCTCAATAGAGGCAATCCACTGCTGTCATTCTGAATCCTAAACATGGATCTCTTCCCGAAAGACATCCATTCTTTCTATGTTATGTGAGCTGTCAGGATGTTCATGCTTCTAGATCACAGGGTTATCTTCTTTTTCCTGTTAGGGAAAGAGGTCTATCCACTATCAAACGATAGTTTCCTGTGCCAGCATATCTTTTGTCCTTTCTATAAACATACTACTTTGTAAGTTTTCTTCAGCTCCATTCTCTTTACCCTCTTACCAGGTTTTTCCTCTGTAAGAGCGGTATTGCTTCACTAGAGGGTTTTTTCTTCAGCCTCTCTAGTTTTCTTACTTTTCCAGTGCGGAGTTCTCTTCTCTGAGTTGACTCCTCTTTTTCAATCTTGCTTTGAAGCAGTTCATCAGACACGTCCAGAGTTTTCTACTCTTTTTTTTTTTTTTTTTTTTGTCCTTTCTGTTTTTAAACAGTACCATTCTTCTGTTGTCTGGCAAACAGCTGCCAATGCAGGAGCCTTAATGTTTGGACCACTGGTTCTTGTCCACCAGCAACCAGATTTGTCCTCCACTAACATTCTGTCTGGTCTTAGTAGTGGCTCCAAGTCAGTGCTGTCATCTGTCTTGGAATTTTTTTCACTACAAGCTTGTTGGATTGTCTTCTCTTTCTGCCATCTCCATTCCCCTGGGTTTGGCAGCATAGTTGACATAGGTACTGGCTCTCCTGCAGCCAGTTCTATCTCCTCATTCTCCTGCATCATGCTCTCTGCAATTCTACAGAGAAGCTGTCCACTATGGGCCCTTGCTAGAGAGCATGGGGGGCCTTTTTCTCCAACAGCTATACTAGATGGTTGAAAAAGGCTTTTTCAGTCATGTCTCCCATGACTAGAAAAGTTCTCCTTTTTAATATAAAGGAGTTGCTAATTCCCTGCTTTGGTCCATAGTATTTCCAATAGGGAATATGTTTTCTCCTTCCAGCTCGTCCTCATGGTTAAAAACGCATGATACCTTTTTGCCCTTAAGCAGGTCAGCATGGTATCTCATTCCTATGCGTCTTCTGTTCACTTACCATGCTAGAGTTCTAGAATACTCGGGACTTGCTGGCTGCAGACTGATATCATCCTCTGCTTTTCACGTAACCATCCTGGTTATTCTACTACCTAGCATCCCTGTAGCCATAACCAGTGGGAATTGATTCTCTATATATCTTCTCAAGTAGGTTCTACCTTCTTGTTAGATGAATCTTTCCTCTCCACATTTTCCTATGTGAATACCTTTTTGTAGGCATATCTAGCTTCATTGCAGACTTCCATATAGAGGCCTATATATTCATACCTATAGCACACATCTTACAGATGTCTGTCTATCATTTGTGTGTATTTTTTGCCCTTCGTATCTCAATACATATATATATCTGTCGAGATATTTTACTATCGGTAGATATGTGTTTTGCTTTATCTACCTGACTGTCGAGGCTCATATAGCTATATGATTCTGACAGATGGGCTTTACCCATACTTATGCTACCCAGCATGTTTTGGGGTCCTACACTCACAACCACTTTAGTGGTAGTTAACACCTACCATAACCTTAAGGTTAGGTACCTCTGAAGCTCTCCATGTTCCAATATCTCTCCCAGCTGACTTCAGTTAGGAGAGACATTGCGGATCTTCAGCCAATCACAGGCTTTAACACCTCCGGCGTTTGTCCTTTCTTTTGGGATACAAGGTGTTCCCATACCCTTTCTCCCCACAAGGACTGGGCCTGTTTGTCCAAATCGGTTAGCCTTTCTCTTTTTGTTCCTAAGAGTGAGCCACTCTGCCGCCAAAAGAGTTCGGCTTTTATCATAAAGCCTTCCGCTGAAGGCCCACCGTTTTTGTACTACCCCAGTTTTTCCTACTGGGGTTACCTATTACCTTTCAGGATTTTGACCTCCATTACTTTTTCCTACAGGTTTACTACCTCCACTTACAGTGAGGTCCTTCTCAAGGTTCCTCTACTGGGTTCCCCAATAGATCCCATGAACCTCCACACTTCTCTGAAGTCCTGTTAGGGGAGGTCCATATTGCAATATTTTTTCTTTGCAATATCATTGATGACAATTATCATCCACACATGGACTCCTTGTCTGCAGTCCTATGCTAGGTTAACTGTTCCACAGCACCTTTCTCTCTTCAACTCCTACCCTCCATCCTCAGGATGCCTGGTTTTGTAGGGGATAGCATGTTCCAACCTATGACATGCTGGGACTCCAGGCATCTCAGCTTGGGAGTCCCCATATGTGAAGACTCATTCCTGCTTGTTCCTGGAGATAGCACAGTTACTTACCTGTAACAGGTGATCTCTGGGAACAGCAGGAATAAGTCTTCACAACCCACCCACCTCCCCAGGAGTTGTATCTCTATCTTTCCTTTCCTCTCTCTCTCTTTGTCTCAGCTTTAAAACTTAACTGAGGAGAGGCAGTTGGGAAAGGTGGGAAGGCAGCATGCAGGCGTGGTGGGATGCTTCCAAAAGCTCTTTGATTGGACGCTGGGAAGCGTTCCCGCACAGACTCCGTCGGTACCGACGTACCCATATGTGAAGACTTATTCCTGCTGTTCCCAGAGATCACCTGTTACAGGTAAGTAACTGTGCTTTCTCCTCTGCTTTGGGGACTCTTCTTGATTATTTTGTTTGGGAGGTCCTCGGTTTGAATTTCTACCACATTCCATAGTTTGTAAGAAACCCTGGGCAGCTGAACCTAAAGGATCATTAGCAATCTCCAGGAACAAGCAGGAATGTAGTCTTCACATATGGGTATCGTCGGTACCGACAGAGCCTGCATGGGAACGCTCCCCAGCGTCCAATAGGAATGCTTTTGGGAGCATCCCTCAGCACATGCGCGCTGCCTTCCTGCTTTTCCAACCGTCCCTCTTCAGTTCTTCATTTTCCGTGGAGCCAACAGGATCCATTCCCTGTCACCGTAGAAAATTCTGTCTTTAAAATTTGTTTTCTTGTGGTTGCGTTTGCCTGCTACACGACACTTACCGGTACCGCCGGTTCTTTTCTTTTCAAAAAAACCCCCAACTTATACTTTAAGCTGTTTCTCTTCAGAAACTTTACTTTTTGGTGCTAGGTGCCATTTTGGGCATTTGGCCCCATATTCCTAAAACATGGAAAACCAACTAGTGGTTTTAAAAAATGTACTAAGTGTGGCGGTACTATTTCTGTCACTGACACCCATGATTGGTGTCTTAAATGTTTAGGACCTGAACATTCTCCATCTGAATGTCTCTCCTGTATGGGGATGACTAAAAGAGGAAGACAGAACCGAGCTGCAAAGCTCGGTACCCTCTTTTCTTCGGATGCCAGATCCATTGCATCGACATCTTCAAGGGCCTCTTCTTCCTCCCATGGATCTCAGGTAACTAAACATAAAAGCCGGTCCTCAAACGGTAGCTCTCTTGCTAAGCATCAAGAGGCCATTGGCATTGCCCTTGAGGGGAACCACACTGGCAAAGCAGCCCCTGCAGGAGGCTTTGGCTTCCAAAGCATCAATGAGGCTCCAGGATGTTCTCGAGGCCCCGACCTCGCAAGAACTACCTGTGCCATGCTCAGGGGTCCTGGCCGTTTTCACCAGTACCTACACCCAGGCATCGGCAGTGTCGATAGCGAGGAACCTCTGGTCTATCGAAAGCAGCATCGCAGCTCTCCTCTCAGCTGCGGTACCGTTGGTCCAACGGACACAGGTACAGACACCAGTACCGGTATCGATGGTACCGTCCCCGGTGGGAATTCTTCCCACGCCATCTTTGGCTGGAATCGACAGATCAGTACCGGATCAACTCTGTATCGACTTCGATCAATACCGGGACCATTCTTTGCATGAGCATCGTGGTCAGGAATACTTCGAATTCTCCGATTCCGAAGACTCTGACAATTCTGCTGGTACTAGAGGGTTTCTCCCAGAGGATCCCTCTTCTCCCCAACACAGAATGTCACCTCCAGAGGACATGTCTTTTCAGGATTTTATTTGTGATATGGCTAAGGGCCTTTCAATCACGGTGGCTCCTGAAGAGGAACCCAGAGCAAAGGAATTGGAAATTCTCCAATATCCTAAAGCTCCAAAGGAGGCAGCCACTCTGCCCATCCATGAAATTCTGCATAACTTGATGCTCAGAATGTGGGAGACACCTCTGACTACATCTCCTCACTCTAGGAGACTTGATACTATGTATCGATTTCAGCCATGTCCTGGATTTCAAAAGACTCAGCTGCCACACCATTCAATGGTGGTAGAGTCAGCCATGCGTAAGATAAAGTGCAAAGAGGCATGCATCCAATCCTCTGGGTCGTGAATGCAGGACTCTGGATGCTTTTGGGCGCCAAACCTTTCAGGCTTCCATGCTTTAAGCTAGGATCAGTTCATATATACTGTATATGGGAATGTTCCTCAAGGAAGTTACAGGAGATTTGGAGCTTATGAGCCCATTTCTCGCAGATGACAAGAGACAAGACTTTCTTGCCCTAGTTAAGCATGCTCAAGATGTCTCCAAGTTTGTAATTCGTGCAGCCTTTGACTGCTTTGAATGCATCAGTAGAACCTCTGCTATTGCCATTGGCGCAAGACGGATTGCCTGGCTTCAGGCATCAGACTTGGAGACTTGGGTACAGGACAAGTTAGGCAACATTCCTTGCACGGGAGAGAATCTCTTCAGCAAGAACTGGCAGGAAAAGGCTAATGAGTTAGATGCTGACAATACTACTCTTGGTAGATTGTCAATCTACAGCCATTCCAGCCAAAAAGAAGTCTTACAAAAAACCCTCTTTCAGAAAAAGAGGAAATTTTATCCTTCCTATGCCCAGCAGAGTCATTCTCAGGGTCAGGTTGCCCAAAAGGGACAAACTAGACGACAAAAGAAGCCAAAAGGCCCCAGAGCCCAACCAGCCCTGCAGGTTCAGCCCCCTCAAGGGCTTTGACTCCTTCCTAGAGAGCTTAGCCTTCCTGCCTCTGAGGGGTCCCCAACCCCCCTGAAAGCATGTTTGTTTGTACAGGGTACTGTACACTATTAGACTGACTAAACCTGAGAGAGTTAATTCTGTTCAGAACCTTGCTTAGAAATAAAACTTCATATATTTGCTTACTAAGTGAAGGTTTACATAAATAAAGAAAAGGGCAGGTTGTACTCTAGCCTCTCTGTCTCAGGGTTATTAGCTAAAATACTCTCGGTTAGCAGATATCAAGCTGTCAACAGTAAACAATTATGTCAATTATGTCTTGGAATCCCATATGTCTCCTCATAATGACCTATGTAGCAGTAAACAGTTATGTCTTGGACCCCATGTATGTCTCCGCATACTGACCTACAGTGATTAGACATTGACCTATGATATGATGAATACGTATACCTGACGTGTAAAAATAAAGTGAAATTATGCTGTCTCATCCAAAAGAATCCTATAAATAAAGTGAACCATGGCTAGTAGTTAGAGTAAACAGGGAGAACGTGTTTCTCTCGGTTTCTCTCCACTAAAGCTTTGGTGTATTTCTATGTAGAAGTGTGTGGTATTTTATTGCTGTTTTTCTGATAACCTTTCCATTGTTTTGAATGTAGCCTTCTGTAGCTCCAAGAACCCAGTAAGGTTGCTGGTGCGGAGGGGCTAAGTAAGCTCTTCACCCCCAATATCCCAGGCAGGTTATGCCACTTTGCCAACAGATGGCATCAGATAACAGCAGAAGAATGGACTTTGTCCATTGTAGGAGAAGGGTACAAGCTTCATTTTCACAGCATATCCCTCCTACAGTTCTAAAGCAATTCAATTCTGAAACCTCCGCAAACAATCTGTTAGATCACAAGGTCTCAACACTTCTTGCCCAAGGAGCAATAGAGGAGGTACCCATTCTTCAACGAGGTGCAGGGTTCTACTCCCCCTATTTTCTTATTCCAAAGAAGACAGGAGGACACAGACCCATTTTAGACCTCAGAGAATTGAACAAATACCTGTTTCAAGAGAAGTTCAAAATGATTTCTCTAGGAACTCTTCTGCCATACCTTCAAAGCCAGGATTGGCTTTGCTCTCTAGACTTAAAGGATGCATACATGCACATTCTGATCCATCCAGATCACAGGAAATTCTTACGATTCCTTTTCAGGGGAAAACATTTCCAGTACAGGGTTCTTCCCTTTTGGTCTAGCTTCAGCTCCAAGGGTATTCATGAAATGCATGACAGTAGTAGCTGCATTTCTACGAACCCTGGGGATATTCGTCTCCCCTTACTTAGACGACTGGCTCATTCGAGCCCCTACAGTCGCAGAGGCCAGCACTGCACTGTCTCGCACAATGCGAATCTTCCAATACTTGGGATTGGTAATAAACTTCCCAAAATCCCAACTTGTTCCTTCCCAATGCCTGGAATTCATAGGAGCCTGTCTAGATACCAGACAGGCAAGGGCTTTCCTTCCACAGGCCCGGTGTCTTCGCATAATGCAACTAGCTTCTCAAACTGCCGGGAAATCCTCCCTAACTGCTCGAGAGCTACTACAGTTGCTAGGACATATGGCATCCACGGTTCATGTAGTCCCATATGCTCGCCTCCACATGCGAGCAGCTCAGTGGACCCTTTCCACACAGTGGACACAGGCCACAGGTCATTTATCGGACAAAATAGTAAACTCAACAACTAATTTTGTCCCTCCAATGGTGGCAATCCCTAGAAAATCTGACAATGGGGTCTCCTTTTCATCAACCCCTTTTTCAGGCCACCCTAACAGATGCATTGCAGGTGGGTTGGGGTGCACACCTGAATCCTCTCTCTACCCAGGGAACCTGGACCCCACAGGAGGCTGGTCTGCACATAAACCTCCTGGAATTAAGAGCAATTTATTTAGCTCTTCGAGTATTCCACGCCCAGCTCAGCTACAAGACAGCCCTAGTCCAGACGGACAATCAAGTAGCAATGTTCTATGTGAACAAGCAAGGCAGGACAGGCTCTCTATCATTATGCAACAAAGCTTTACGACTGTGGGCCCTTGCCAGAGAGTATCAAGTTCACTTTCTAGTGGTATATTTTCCAGGCATTCAAAACCTTTGGGCAGACAAACTCGGTCGAGTACTGCTGCCTCACGAGTGGTCCCTCCACCTGGACCAGGTGGCAAAGATATTTCATCTCTGGGGCACTCCAGACATAGACCTCTTTGCAAGTCCACTGAATGCCAAACTTCCCTGGTACTGTTCCAGGATTCCGGCTCACAATTGTCAGACAAGGGATGCCTTCCTCCTTCACTGGGGTCAGGGCTTCCTTTATGCCTTTCCACCCATTCCCCTCATCCCCAAAACACTCTTCAAGCTTCAGAGAGACAGGGGGTCACATGATTCTCATAGCGCCACGATGGCCATGCCAAGTGTGGTATTCCCTGCTTCTACATCTCTCTCAAGCTGTACCTCTGGAGTTAGGGCATGCTTCAGATCTCCTTTCCCAAGAGAACAGGACGCTATGGCACCCAAATCCCCAGTCCTTGCATCTCACGGCCTGGTTGCTGAAGGCTTAGACCTCCAGGATTTCAACCTGTCCCAACAGGTAAAAGATATCCTTCAGGCTTCTAGGAAACTTTCCACAAGAAGATCTTATGCCTTCAAGTGGAAACGTTTTACTATATGTTGCTCCAAGAAGGGATTAAACCCCCTTGGCATACCTTTAGAATCAATACTAGAGTATCTCCTTCACTTATCGAATTCTGGTCTAAAGACCAATTCGGTAAGAGTCCATCTTAGTGCAATTGCAGCTTCTTATAAGCCTCTGAATGGACAACCAATTTCCTCTCATCCACTCATATCCAGATTTATGAGAGGTCTTCTATTAACCAAACCTCCCATTAAGGCTCCACCGGTGGCACTGGGTCTAAATCTAGTTCTCGGGCAGCTCATGAAGCCGCCTTTTGAGCCTTTAGCCACTACAGCCCTTAAGCTTTTGACCTGGAAGGTCATCTTCCTAATTGCAATCACCTCTGCATGTCGCATTAGTGAACTGCAAGCTTTTGTGGCTAATCCTCCTTATACTAGGTTTCACCATAAGGTCATTCTTAGAACTCATCCACACTTTATGCCAAAGGTGGTTTCGCCTTTTCATTTAAATCAATCAATTTATCTTCCTGTATTTTTTCCGAGGCCTCACGTCTCTAATGCAGAAAGAAACCTTCATACTTTGGATTGTAAAAGAGCCTTAGCCTTTTACCTACAGAGAACACAGCAACATAGAAAGTCCTCGCAACTTTTTATAGCTTTTGACCCTAGTCATTTGGGACAACCAGTCTCCAAAAGAACTTTATCTAAATGGATTGCCCAATGCATATCCTTTACTTATGAGAGTAAGGGTCTTCCTCTTCAGGACCATGTCACAGCTCATAACGTGAGAGCCATGGCAACTTCCATGGCTAATCTCCACTCTGTGTCTATTGATGACATTTGTCGAGCAGCCACCTGGGCTTCGGTACACACCTTCACAGCCCACTACTGCCTGGATAAAGCCTCCCGTCGGGATGCCTTCTTTGGCCAAGCTGTTCTTCCAAATCTTTCAGACCTAATTCAACTCCTACCCACCAACCCTGGTTGAATGCCAGAGATCCATGAGAGGAAGGATTCCCACCTTTCTAGAGTGGCACCTTCCTGGGGCTATCTCCCTGGCATTTTCAGCTAGGAAGTCCCCATATTTATTTTATTATGTATTCTTTTATACCACACTTAAAAATCAGCGTGGTTTACATAAAACGTATCTGTGCCGAATAGGATCCTATTAGGCTCTTACAAAGAACAGGAAGAAAACTTGGTTTCAACTGGGGGAACTATGTACATAAATTTCAGTTTATCTACAGTATATACATGCGTTGACAGTAACTCATGAGTTCCTAGTTGGGTGTGTGATATGTGATGTTAGGTTGGTGGGTTGAGAGTAGTGCAAAAGAAAGAGGTGGTGTTTTAGTGCCTTTCTGAATTGGGCAAGATCTGTTATGGCTCTGATGATAGTTGGGAGTGCATTCCAACAGCTGGGAGCGTAGAAAGAAGACTACATTCCTGCTTGTTCCTGGAGATAGCGTAGTTACTCACCTGTAACAGGTGATCTCCGGGAACAACAGGAATTTAGTCTTCACAATGCACCCACCTCCCCTAGGAGTTGTCTCTCTATCTCTTTGTCTTTCCTCTCTCCCTCTATCCTTTCACTCAGCTACAAACGTAACTGAAGCGGGACAGTTGTAAAGGCGGGAAGGCAGCGCACATGTGCTGAGGGGTGCTCCCAAAAGTGTTCCTATTGGACGCTGGGGATGCTCCCAAAAGCGTTCCTATTTGGACGCTGCGGAGTGTTCCCACACAGGCTCCGTCGGTACCGACAATACCCATATGTGAAGACTAAATTCCTGCTGTTCCCGGAGATCACCTGTTACAGGTGAGTAACTACGCTTTCTCCAGGAATAAGCAGGAAGTCAGCCCTCCCATATGGGTGATGTTGGCGCTGATGGAGCCCTCCTGGAAGCTTCTGCCCAGCCCATCTTTCAAAGAAAGCCTTTGGGAGATGCTACCATGCATGCGTAGTGCCCTACCTGCCTAAGGGTGCCCTCTTGCTCAGTCTCCTTTTTTCAATGGAAGCCCTTCAGACGTCTGTCTGGTCTTTCCCCAGAAAAAGTTGATTTTCTCGACCTGAGTTTCATACTCTCCTTCGGTAGTGCACCAGTACCCTTCCCGCCACTTGAACTTGCTGCCCCGGAATCGAGTCTCGGGTTCCTAGGTGCTTTTTTTCCCTTCTTTGGTGCCTTCATGCCTTTTTTTCCCAACTGTAGCACCATGGGTCTTCGACCTCACTGGGATACCTTTTTCCCCCATGGCTACCAGTGGCTTTAAGAAGTGTGATCAGTGTGCCAAAATGTCCCTGACCAGCTCACATGACTGCTGCCTTCACTGCCTGGGGCCAAGTGGCGGCCTTATGACATTCGGCCTCTGTAAAAAGATGTCCACTAAGGCCCTCAATCCGCCAGCAGCAGCACGATAAGTGGTTTTTTTGCTTTTGTTTTTCCCCCTCCCCCCACCAGAGTCCCCAGGGCCTCCTCTGAAACCGTGGAATCTCGGGGTAGCCTTAGGTCCCCGATCAATGCCACGACTCCTCGGAAAGGGGGGGCCTCCCTTGAGGGAACTCAAGACTTCGAAGGCAGTGTCCCTGGATGGCTCAGACAGGCCGGGTAAGCCTTGAGCCAGGTCCCGCAGTCCTAGACACTCATACGAGGAATTGAAGGAGCAGCCTGCAAAGGTCCCCTGAAAGGACTTGACCTCGGACCAGCCTCGATTGCCAGACACCATCCTTGTTGAGGACTCCCCCTCGGGGGAGCCGACATCAGGCCAAATTCCTTCAGTGCCCACGCTGTTGGCTGCAGAGCCTTCTGGCCTGGAGTCCAGAATGACAGCCCTGGAGCGCAGCTTGTCTGTCTTCATGGACCAGCAGCAGGTGCTGTTGTCCAGTACCACCGGTTCCTCCGCCCAGACCACCGGGCCCTCTACGTCAAAGATGTCCTCGGAGGCCAAGCTGATCCTTGAGGCCCTTAGGCCTCAAGTCAATCTGGTTCCCGCTCTACAGGACCGCAATCTTTCCCGACTAGTGGGCTCTGTGCCAGTCACAGGGCCTTCAAGGGCCTTGGGTGTGGGTTAGGCCCAGAGCCCACGAGCCATCCTCCTTTCGAGTCCTGGACAGACTATTCTGAGTGGGAGATGGAGGATGAGGAATCACGAGACACCTGTCGTCACTGAGACATCTCCTCTGACTCCCCTTCTTCAGAACCCTGATGTCATTCCCTGCCTGAGGACACGGCATTTCTCAACTTCATCAGGGACATGTCTAAGGCTCTAGTGTTCCCTATGGAATCGGAGGAGGACCCTCTGACAGAGAAATCGCTTACAGTGCCCATCCCACCCATCCTGGAAACAGTAATGCTCTGTATGTGGGAGACATGGGCATTGGTGCTGGTGGTGAGCAAGCGGCTCGACTTGATGCATCAAGTCCGCTGGAGCCCGGGCTTCCAGAAGTCACAGCTGCCGTACAACTCCATGATGGTGAAGTCAGCCATGCGTTGGCTGAAAAATCAGATGCACTCCTTGGTGCCTCCTCCCCCCCTTGGCAGAGAGGCACGCACCCTGGATGCCCTCAGCAGAAAGTGCTACCAGGGCTCAATGCTCCTAGGCCAGATCCAGGCCTATCAGCTGTACATGGGCATGTGCCTGAGAGACCTGGCAAAGGAGCTCGTCGGGTTCTCGCTGGTCTTTCCAAGGAACACCTGCAGCAGTTAAAGAATCTAGCCAAGGCTGTCCATGAGTGCTCCAAATTTGTCTCGGGCAGCCTGATGGCTTTCAGTCAGCAGTTCGAGTAGCGGCAGCGGGCAGCAGTGCCAGATACCAGGCTTGGCTACAGTCATCTGACCTCAAGCAATGGGTTCAGGACAAATTGGTTGACATCCCATGCCAAGGAGAGAACCTCTTTGGCAAACCCATGACTGACAAAGCTACCGAGCTGGAGACAGAGTTCATGACCAGACTCTCTAAAGACCATTGCCCCTCCTCGACAGAAGGGCTCTGGTAAAAGGCCTCTCTACCAGAGGAAAGGGGCTGCTTACAGAAACTACTCACCTTTTCAGGCCTCCCTGGATCCACAACAGGGTCAGCAGGCCAAGGGACATGGGCAAGGCCCTCGTAAGCAGAAAGCTCCCAAGCCTCGGCCCAGCCAGGGGGAAGTTTTTGACTCCTTGGCATAGCCTTTTCACCCCAAGGAGGTCAGCAGCCCACAGAGGGGCGTCTCATTCACTATGCCTAAAGGGGGACAGGCATCTTGGGCACTCCCAGTGATCAAGGAGGGCTACCTCCTCATCTGACTCAGACACCTCCCCGATTCTTTCCGGGCGTGCCCCCCCCCCCCCCCCCCCCAGTCTCCCTACACCGGGACCTTCTACTAAAGGAACTCACAAATCTTCTTGAGGACAAAGTGGTGGAACCAGTTTCCCACCATCTTAGGGGCAAAGGGTTCTATTCCAGATATCTCCTCGTACCAAAAAACAGGAGGCCTAAGGCCCATCCTCGACCTGCACATTCTAAACTAATTCCTGGTGAGGGAGAAATTCAAGATGTTCTCCCTTGGAACATTGCTGCCTTACCTTCAATAGGGAGATTGGCTATGCTCCTTGGATCTGAATGATGCTTACACACACACCCTCATTCACCCCAACCACAGGCAGTACCTGAGGTTCATGGTGAGGGGTGGTCACTACTAGTAGAGGTGCTGCCCTTCAGCTTGGCTTCTGCCCCAAGGGTCTTCAAGTGCCTGGCAGTCGTGATCACCTTCCTCCGCCTCCAGGGGTTTTTGGTCTTCCTCTACCTGGATGATTGGCTCTTAAAAGGAGGCAAGGCCTTGGAAGTGCAGCAGGCAACTGCACATACCATCCAGGTCCTGCAGCATCTTGGGTTTCATAATAAACCACTCAGTCCCTCCTCCTCCTGATGCAGCATCTGGAGTTCATAGGGTCAAGACTAGACACCCTCCAGGCAAAGGCCTTCTTTCCCGGGGACCGAGCTGACAGTCTCAGAGCACTGGCCCTGGACATACAACACCATCCCTCTGTGTCTGCTCGGTTCCTGCTGCGCCTGTTCTGGGCACATGGCCTCCACGTTCCATGTCACCCCGGATGCTCGCCTTCACATGAGGGCTGAACAGTGGTGCCTTCAGGACCAGTGGACATAGGCCACAGGTTGTCTCTGGGACAGAGACTCAGTGACCCACTAGTTGGTGGAATTTCTGACCTGATGGAAAAAACCCCCAGTACCACGAAGCAGGGATGCCCTTCCAAACTCCGAGCTCCTCCCAGTTGGGATGGGGGGCCCACTGCGAGGAACTCCGCATCCAGGGCAGCTGGTCATAGGACAAGAGCAGCCAGGAGATCAACCTCCTGGAGCTGCAAACGATATATCTAGCCCTCTGAGCTTTTTGCCACCGCCTATGGTGCCAGCCAGTGTTGATCCAAACAGACAACCAGGTGGCAATGTTCTATGTGAACAAGCAGGAGGGCACGGGGTCTCACGCCCTCTGCTGCAAGGCGATGGCCTTCTGCTCCTACGCAGTCCAGCAGGCCATACTCCCTATGGGCAGTATACCTGCCAGGCCAGAACAACTCACTGGCTGACAGACTGAGCAGGGTCCTCCAAACGCATGAGTGGTAACTGGACCCCAGAGTGGCCAACCAGCTTTTTCATCTCGGGGGGGGGGGGGAAAACTATTGATAGACATGTTTGCCAGGCCAGACAACTACTAGTTGCCCCGCTTCTGCTCCCAGCAAGCCCACCCCTCCCGGCTGACGGCAGACACATTTCTCATCTCGTGGTCGTGGTCGGAAAGTCTCATGTACACCTTCCCACCCACACCACTAATTGCCAAAACGTTATTCAGAACCCTCTGCGACAAGACCTTCCTGATTCTGATAGTCCCTCGATGGCCCAGGCAGCCATAGTTCCCGCTACTCTTCCGGCTGTCAGTGGAGACTCCCATCCCATTGGGGAGCTCTCCAGGGCACCTGTCTCAGGATGGGGACTCTCTTGCACCCCAACTTGGGGTCCCTGTCACTGTCAGCGTGGCTGCTGAAAGAGTGACCCTAGTCCCTTTCAACCTCTCAGGAGAAGTGGAAGAGATCCTGCTGGTCGCCTGTAAGACTTCCACCAGGAAAGCATGTGCCTTAAAGTGGCACCGATTTTCGGTTTGGTGCACAAACTGCCTTGATATCATGAAAGGCGGTATATAAGAAATGTAAAATAAATAAATAAACAAACCACAGGGTAAACCTGTTTTCCTGCTCATTGCAGCTGGTGCTTTAGTACCTTCATCTCTCACAATCTGGACTCAAATCGAACTCGGTCAGAGTGCACCTTAGTGCCCTGGCGGCATGTCACCACCTGGTGGATGGCAAACCCCTCTCGGTCCAGCTGCTGGTGATCCACTTCTTG
Organism: Ichthyophis bannanicus; assembly: GCA_033557465.1. Lineage (NCBI taxonomy): Eukaryota > Metazoa > Chordata > Amphibia > Gymnophiona > Ichthyophiidae > Ichthyophis > Ichthyophis bannanicus. The sequence continues at coordinate 650,826,399 of CM066033.1, read as the reverse complement.
AGGGACGTCTCTTTCAAAACTCCCAGTTTTGCAGTTTTCCCCCCGGCAACAGAGTAGGACATCCAACGTTGTATTGGTGCAGCTTACTCACCCGCCTTTTCAGTCTCTGGCTATCTGCCACCTGCGATACCTCTCGTGGAAGGTGGTGTTCCTAGTTGCGCTCACCTCAGCTCGCAGGATTAGAGAGCTCCAAGCCTTAGTGGCAGAGGCGCTGTATACCAGGTTCTACAAGAACAGTGTGGTGCTCTGCACACACCCCAAATTCCTTCCGAAGATGGTATCACCCTATCACCTCAACCAGGAGGTGGTGCTGCCCACCTTCTTCCCAAGGCCTCATGCCAGTAGGGCAGAAACTGTTCTCCACAGCTTGGACTGTAAGAGGGCCCTGTCCTTCTACATTCAACTTATCCAGAGCCCCACTGTAAAGCTTCTCAGCTTTTAGTTTTGTATGACCCCAGTAGGCTGGGGGAGGCAGTGACCAAACTACACTGTCTACCTGGGTGGTGGACTGTATCGCCCTCATCTATGAGCAGATGGCGGTCCCACTGGAAGACCAGGTCACGATGCACTATGTCAGAGCCATGGTGGCCTCTATGGCAAACCTGTGCTCTGTCCTGATGGTGGACATCTGCTGGGCTACCACCTGGTCTTCAGTCCATACCATCACAGCTCATCACTGTCTGGAGAGGGAGTCCCAACAGGACCGTGCCTTCAGCCAGGCCATGCTCTGTAATCTTTTTGGGGTCTAGGCAACTCCTACCCTCAGACTCTCCTGTGTTCAGGCTACCGGAACATTGCTTCCTTCGGACACATGGGTCCTACTGCAGTCTGCACCTGTGGATTCAATTGCTGCTGCTCATGGCTTGCCTTGAGGGAAACTGTGTTTGGGGTTTTTTTCTCTATGGGCTTTCGGTAGCCTGTAGCTAGGGAATCCCATATGTGAGGACCAACTTCCTGCTTGTTCCCGGAGAAAGTGTAATTACTCACCTGTAACAGGTGTTCTCCGGAGACAGCAAGAATCAGTCCTCACAACCCTCCCTCCTCCCCTTGGAGTTTTTACCTTTTTCTTTTTGCTGTCTTTTAGCTAGGTCATCTGAATGAACAAGATGGCACCCTTGGGCAGGAAGGGCACCACACATGCATGGTAGCATCTCCAAAAGGCTTTCTTTGAAAGTTGGGGGGATGCTTCTGTGAAGGCGCTGACATCACTCATATGTGAGGACTGATTTCTGCTGTCCCTGGAGAACATCTGTTACAGGTGAGTAACTATGCTTTTGTGCTAGGTGATTTTTAATATTAATCTAGGGAGAGCTACATCTGCATCAGCAATATTTGACAAATCTTTAATTGAAAGGCTGCTGAAAGGGAAGCGGTACAATAGCCGCAACCCCAATACAAAATTCAGCAGCAAGGATTAAGCACCTTTCCTATGGTGGGATTGTAACCAGGTGATCCTAATGTAACATATAAATTCTAGCAATCTCCCCCAACACCTTTTTAGAACCAACCTTGGGTTGTTGACAGACATACTCTTAAGGGACATAACAAACCCAGTGTAACTGCACTATCCAAGGTAAGCCAGGCATCCAGAGAGAATATCCTAATTTACGAGCAATGCAGTTTTACTGCTTCTTGAATGCACATTGAAGAGCCCTACAATAAATTATTGGCTAAATCAGTCATGGGTGGGAACAGAGCTAAACAGTTAAGTGGCCTCTATCTTGTGTTGGGAACGAAAAGGGACTACTGCAATGTCTACCCATAATTATTTATTTGTGATGCACATGACATCTCACCGCAAGCCAGAAAACAATATTCATTCAAAACCAATGATCACATCAACCAAAAAGAAACCCCACTGAGAGCACACACAGGCATGCTTTCCCCATGACTGTCCTAAGGGAATGAGGCATTCTGTGACAGCATTGTAACATTTTTTTCTCTGGCAGGGTATTGCTGTGCTAGTCGTATGTTTCCATGTCTTGGAGCTGCTGATTGATGAGGCTGCCATGCCCAAGGGGATCCAGGTGTGTTATTTACAAATCTTTTAAGATGAAAGTTTGATCACCTGCTTCTGATCCTGGGAATAGACTCTTGCTTTTATAGCAGTAAGTCAAATTTTTACACAAACGAAAACTAAGCCTCCTTCCCATCAAAGTGGGTGTATTTATTTTCTGCTTCTGTCCCTGAATGGCTGCTGTAGGCATGTGAGCAGTTTCATTTGCCAGGGCTAGCTGAAATTAGTAAGTATTTGAAACTGAGTAAAATATAATGTAGAGTGGTAAAAAGATGATGCTGACAGAGGCAGAGAGGTCTCTGAGTTGCATATGCGTAACTGGATGTTTTGCTGCCCCAGGGTACCTACTGTCCTGTGTTGCAGGTGCTCATTAACACTTTCCCCCCCTTCAGGGTGCACCTCTGGGAAAAGTCTCCTTCTCTGTGTTTGGCTCCTTTGGAGCTGCCATGCAGGTCATACTCATTTTGTATCCTTTTGATATGCTCTTACCACTACTTCTAGAACCTACCACCCACCAGAATGCTTCTCTTCATGGTCCTCAGATGAGTGGAAGGTATACCCAGGCAGTGACACTGAGCTCTGGAAGCTGCCTTCTATCTGTTCTCTAGTATGTGGATAGGGCCTGTATTTGGACTCGATAACCTATTTTGGAGGCTTCTGACTACCCAATACCACCCCAACTGGCTCTGCATGTCTGAAGCTGCAAGTTCCTGTTCGGTATTCCAGTTTAGTCCTCCACAATCGGGTAGTGCTCCTCCTCCTGCAGCCTGGAGACTGGACCAATCAAATCTTCTGTAGTATATATGCAGACGGAGCTCCCAGAAGCCCCCAGTGTGTCCAGTCTCCTTGCAGCTTGAGGACGTGCGTGCCCTTTCTGGGCACACTTAGTGACACTTGAAGGAGCAACACTAGTTAGTTCTTTTGGGTTTTTGTTTTGGCTTGTTCATTACCATTTATTTGCTAGATAGCTGTCTCTTTAAAAAAAAAAAAAAAAAAAAAAAAAAAAAGCATTGCCACAGGGGACCTCCTGGGGGAAGCCAGTCCTGCATTGGGCTCCTGCCTTCCTTCCTGGGGATTACTATAGCCTGGGTTGAGCTCTCCCCTAGGCTGTACGGGGAAGAGCCATACCTGGTCCAGCATTGTCTGTCACTCTGAGAAGTTGGCTGAGATCCTTTGCTGTTTCCTGAGCTGGTAGGATTTTTCATTTCTTTACCTTTCTCGGGTACTGCAGCTCCCTCCCGTTTGGATTTTCAGCGGGTCTGTCAGCTCCCCTGCCTCCCGATTTACTGTTTTTCTTGGTTTTTTCACTTTGCCCTTCATTTGGGGCCGTTTTCTTTATTTTCATTTTTCTTTGGTTGCCTTTGTATTTTCGCGCCGTTTTTTACCGTGGGTGAACAAGTGCGGCGGCCATTTTGGATTTCTAAAGGAAACTTTTCAGTGGCACTTTTTAACACTTGTGCACGGGTTCCCCTGGCATTTTTAGGGTTTCTTATGCTGGCGATTTTGCTCAGGGCACCCCTGAGATCCTGGGGAGTGTGTTTTTGTGTTTTGTTTTGTTTTTACAGAAAATAAAACGTTTTAAATAAAAGACAGTACTGATTTGCATAGGGTTGGTCCCTTTGGTTTGGGCTTCCCTGTTTCTGATCCCTTTTCTTCCGCTTGGCGGAGGTTGCTCTTACATGGCTGCCAAGCCACAATGCGTGATTTGCGGGTCCCGCAGAGGTGCAGTGACTGACTCTGGCATCTGCAGGGGCTGCGCCTCAGTTTCTTCAGACCTGGAACATCCTATTGAACTTAAGGATCTGCCTATCCCCGGTGACACCTCTCTATCGGGGGAGAGTGTCCCTTCGGCGGGCGTTCACCCGTCTGGGTCGGTACCGCCGTCCACTGGATCTGCCCCTGAGCTGCAACATGCGGCTCTAGTAGCGCCGCCTGTGGATTTTTCCCCAGATTTCGTTCTCCTCATGCATCAGGCTTTCCGCTTGAGCCGGTCCGGTCAGTTGCCGGAGGCTTGGCCCGCCTCCCTCCCCTCTTGCTCCTCAGGGGAGGTTCAGCGGTCTTCTCAGCCCGCCGTCAAGAGGCTCAGGTTGGTGGACCAGGATCAGGACACCCTTTGTTTTCCGGATGCTGAAGCGGAGGGTGATCCTGAAACGGAGGCTGATGAGTTGGAGGACGGGGAGATCCCTGAGCCGGAAGATCAGGCTCAGATTATTCGCGTGTTTCGTAGGGACGAGCTGGTCCCTTTGATCACTGAGTCTCTTCAAACTCTTAACCTAGCTGTGGTGCGGCCTCTGGAGGAGGAGGGTCTCGAAGATCCTCTCATTCAGGCGGTCAGGGACGCCCAGGTAGTTTTCCCCGTGCACCGGGTGGTTGAGCAAATGATCCATGCGGAGTGGGATCAACCAGAATCCGGTTTGAAAGGGATTCGGACCATGAATCGTCTTTACCCCCTGGCCGACAAGGACAGGGACTTGTTTAAGTCTCCGCGAGTGGATGCGGCAGTATCGGCGGTGACCAAGAAAACCACCATCCCGGTTGAGGGTGCTGCGGCCTTAAAGGATGCCCAGGATAAGAAGGTTGATAATTTGTTGAAGCAAGCCTTCGATACAAACGCCTTGTCTCTGCAAGCCTCTATTTGTGGGGCGTGGGTTGCTCGGGCTTGTTTACGTTGGTCACAGCGTCTGCGCTCGGGTTCCGGTCTGGACCAGCAGGGGTTGCTGGAAGTTAACTGCTTGGAGTCCGGATCGGCTTACTTGGCAGATCTGCTTTATGTTTTAATTCGCTCCTTAGCTAACAGTATGGCCTCCGTGGCGGCGCGCCGGTCCATCTGGTTACGCAACTGGGCGGCCGACGGTTCTTCCAAGTCTCGCCTCAGTAAGCTGCCCTTTAAGGGCAGATTGTTATTTGGTGAGGCTCTCGATAAGTTGGTGAAGGATCTCGGTGAGTCTAAGGGTGGAAGACTGCCGGAAGATAAGCCTAAGCTCAACAGATCGTCGACCTCGGCGCGCGGTCAGTTTCGGGATTTTCCCAGGTTTCGTTCCTCCCGACTGTGGACATCGCAGCGCGGTCGCTTTGGGACCCGTCATCAAGGATTTCGTGGTTTCAGAGGAGCAGGAAGAGGCTTCTCCGGAGCTGCCTCTTCCTCGGCCTCTTCCTTTAATCGGAAGCCACAATGAAGCGAGGCGGGCTCTAGAGGGAGGCCCGGTTATCGGGGGTCGTTTGCGCGACTTTCTTCCTTCTTGGGCCCAAATTACGTCAGATCAGTGGGTGCTGCAGATTATCAAAGAGGGTTATGCGCTGGAGTTTGCCTACCCACTTCGAGATTCTTTTGTTATGTCACCCAGCAAGGGAGATCAAAAGACGCGGGACATCCGCGTGACCCTCGATCGACTACTCTCCCTGGGTGCAGTAGTTCCGGTCCCTCCTTTGGAAAGAGGCGCCGGTCGCTACTCCATCTATTTTGTGGTTCCCAAAAAGGGCGGTTCTCTTCATCCGATCTTAGACCTCAAAGGCGTGAATCGTGCTCTCAGGGTGCCGCACTTCCGTATGGAGACCCTGCGGTCAGTCATTGTCGCGGTACGTCAAGGGGAGTTTTTAACCTCCCTCGATCTCTCCGAGGCCTATCTACACATTCCCATCCGGCCGTCTCATCAACGGTTTCTCCGCTTCGCTCTTCCGTGGGGCCACTTCCAATTTCGGGCCATACCGTTCGGTCTCGCCACGGTTCCCCGCACCTTCACAAAGGTGATGGTAGTGGTCACGGCGGCCTTGCGCAAGGAGGGCATCCTGGTCCATCCGTATCTCGACGACTGGTTGATTCGGGCAAAGTCCAGTCGGGAGTGTGTGCACGTCACGAGCAGGGTGGTGGCTCTGCTGCAGTCCCTCGGCTGGGTGGTGAACGAATGCAAGAGTTGTCTGTGCCCGACGCAGGATCTCGAGTATCTGGGAGTGCGCTTCGACACAGCACGGGGCTTGGTGTGCCTGCCGGAGCGCCGCATTCTGTCGTTGCGGTCTCTTGTCCGCCTCTTCAGGGGGATGCCCGCTCCGTCCGCGTGGTGGTACCTGCGGCTCCTCGGTACGATGGCAGCAACCTTGGAGGTGGTGCCTTGGGCGCGCTTCCACATGCGTCCGCTACAGAGTGCTCTGCTGCGCCGTTGGTCCAACCAGTTCGACTCGTTGAACAGGAGATTGCCTTGCCCAAAGGCGGTTCGCCGATCGCTCCGGTGGTGGCTCTCCTCCGAGAACCTGACGCGGGGGATTCCCTTGGAGCCTCCACTTTGGGTTCCTTTCACAACGGATGCCAGCTTAACCGGCTGGGGTGCTCACTGCGAGACCCGCTTCGCTCAGGGGGAATGGTCTCCCCTGGAGGCTTCTTGGTCGATCAACCGTCTCGAATTACGGGCGGTGCGGCTAGCCCTCTTGGCCCTCGAAGCCCTAGTTCTCGGCCGGCCGGTGCGAGTCCTCTCGGACAATGCGACCACCGTAGCTGACATCAATCGCCAAGGCGGCACCGGCAGCGTGGCCCTGGAATCGGAAGCGACGGCCTTGTTCAATTGGGTGCAGACTCGTCTTCCGGCCATCTCGGCAGCGCATATTGCAGGCGCAGACAATGTTCAGGCCGATTTTCTCAGCAGGGTGCGGGTGGACCCCGGAGAGTGGGAGCTAAACCCGCAAGTTTACACACAAATAGTTCATCGGTGGGGTCCGCCAATCATGGATCTCATGGCGACATTTCAGTCGGCCAAGACAGGACGCTTCTTCAGCAGGCGAAGGGAGCGCATGTCCGAGGGGCTCGACGCTCTCATTCAGCCGTGGCCAAGTCCGGTCTTCTTTATGTCTTTCCTCCGTGGGCTCTGATCGGCCGGGTCGTTCAGCGCATCGAGGGCCATCGGGGTCGAGTGTTACTGGTGGCCCCGGAGGCCCTGGTATGCCGAGCTGGTCCGGCTGCGCGACGGCGTTCCTTGGCTCTTGCCCGCGCTGCCGGATCTTCTTCTTCAGGGGCCCTTGCGGATGCCCCAAGTGGGTCGATTCTCGCTTATGGTTTGGCCATTGAGAGGGCTCGGCTGAAAAAGAAGGGTTACTCCCCCGCGGTGATTTCTACCCTACTGCGGGCAAGGAAAACATCCACCTCTCTTACTTACGTTCGGATATGGAGAATCTTTGAAGACTGGTGCTCCCAGCGTGGAGTCCGTGCAGCGACGGTTTCCGTGTCCGTCGTTTTTAAGTTTTCTTCAGGATAGTTTTGATAAGGGCCTTGCGGCTAGTTCCCTGAAAGTCCAGTTGGCGGCTATCTCTTGTTTTTTAGGCCGTCTCCTCGGTTCTCATCCGGACGTACGTCGTTTTCTTACGGCTGTTTTTCATTTGCGGCCCTCCCGCAGGATTTTCGTTCCTCCGTGGGACTTGAATCTAGTGCTGCGGGCCCTGGTTCGTGAACCTTTTGAACCTCTGAGTAGGGCGTCTCTGAAAGATCTCACGCTGAAGACAGGTTTTTCTTGTAGCCATCTGTTCGGCACGGCGTATTTCTGATCTACATGCGTTGTCCTGCCGAGAACCTTTTTTGTCTTTTTCCCCGGACCGGGTGATTCTCCGTCCGGTTCCTTCCTTTTTGCCAAAGGTGGTTTCTCCTTTTCACGTGAATCAGGCAGTGTTTCTTCCAGTTCTTCTTTCGCACTCTGTCGGGACGGCGGACAAAAGTCTTTCCCGTCTCGATGTGGGTCGTGCGCTTCGTCGTTATTTGAAGGCTACCGAATCTTTTCGGAAGACTGACCGCCTATTCGTGCTCTTCGGTGGTGCACGTAAAGGGGAAGCGGCGGCTAAGGCCTCCATTGCAAGATGGCTCAAAGAAGCGATCGCGTCCGCGTATCTGTTGCAGCAGCGGCCTATTCCAGAAGGAATCCGAGCACATTCCACTAGGGCTCAGGCGACCTCTTGGGCGGAGTATAGCCTAGTTCCGCCAGCAGACATCTGTAAGGCGGCCACTTGGTCGTCTTTGCATGCTTTCAGTAAACACTATCGGTTGGATGTGTCAGCAGCTCGGGATTCCTGTTTTGGTTCGGCGGTTCTGCGCGCCGGATGGCAAGGTCCCGCCCGGTCTTAACTGCTCTGTTACATCCCGATTGTGGAGGACTAAACTGGAATACCGAACAGGAAATGGAAATTACACTAACCTGGTAATTGTAGTTCCTGGAGGGTCCAGTTTAGTCCTCCTTCCCTCCCGACTATCTGCTATTGTAGTGCGGCGCGCCTTTCCGAACGGTTGATCATAAGACGGTTCCTCCTTTCCGTTCGACCCTTTTTTGCGGCCGCGCTCTTTACCATGGCTCTTCCTTTTCTTCGATTTTCAGTCAGCTCTTCTGAGATTTCTCACTGTGGGCTGTATTTTGGCTGCCGGAGCGTCGTTGGCGGCGCGATGCAGTGTTCTGACTTCCTCGTTTGGGGAGGGGGTTGGATATTTTCTTGGGGGGAGCGAGTTTGTTCTTTAACTATGCATTTTTTTATATTTAATCTAATGTGTTGCTTCGTTAAGTATGCTTTGTTACTAGTACGCTGGGGGCTTCTGGGAGCTCCGTCTGCATATATACTACAGAAGATTTGATTGGTCCAGTCTCCAGGCTGCAGGAGGAGGAGCACTACCCGATTGTGGAGGACTAAACTGGACCCTCCAGGAACTACAATTACCAGGTTAGTGTAATTTCCATATGGCTGGCATGGCACCTGGCAGTTGGAAGGCAATGAGTTCCCAGTAACCTCCCCAGGGTTCTATGTAGGGCTTCAGCTACTCAGGGCAAACATGCTTGGTATTCAGTTGTCTGAGCTGCTCACACAATATTGTCTCTCTAGCAGTAGGTTATTAATGCCAAAATGTGAGAATTAACACCAAATTTTAAACTGAAGTCTATTGATGCATTCCCTCCTGTGGATCTATAGCCATGTATTATTCCAGATTCTCAGTCTTCCTTAACATAAGCTACAGTTATCTGATGGTGTCCTCCCTAGTTGGGTTTTACAGCTCTCCATTGTTTATCAAGCTCCTGCCACAAAGACACAACACAGCCATGACCAAGGTAATCTGATGTTATACACACATGGACATGAAATGACTGATTGAGCTAGCCAGTGACTCGTGGAACTGGTGCAATAGACTTATGACACCCTGGCTGAATCTTCATCCTTGCATCCCTCTTAACTTTAAGGCCCCTATCTCCAAGATTTTGATACTTAAGCGCAGTTATGGTGGTCTTGTGATGTAAGTGGGGTAGGCTGTGCTTTGCTCTGAGGGCTGTCTTCCTCCCTCTCCCAATCTGATCTCATCTTTTCAAGTATGGGTGTTTTGGTTTTTGCTCAACCCCAGGGGCAGTGGTTTATTTCTTAATATACCACCCTTTGAACATTCAGCAGGGCAATTTACAATAATTTCCAAAAATTTAGAAATCTGAAAGGAACAGCCAATTGTACAGGAAAGAAGTGTGTGAGAACAGAAGGGAGAGATGAGATTAAGGGGATAATAAACATGTTTACTCGGCATCAAACAGGAGAGTTACTGGTTATTTACAGGTGCAGATCCATCCTTAAACAGTGTATGAGCCTTTGTTTAAATGCCTCATTGAACAAAAATGGGTCTTTAAAGCAGACTTGAAGGCCTTGTAAGAAGGTTCAATACATAGGGCATGGGGAAGGGCAACGCATAATGTAGGGTCCATGAAGAAAAAGGCAGTGAGTCAGGTACTTTCTAGTCTTGTGTGGGAGACTGGGGGAACGTTGAGATTGTCATGGATTGAGCGAAGAATTCTAGCAGGGGTATGAAAGGAGGCAAGATAAGAGGATGTATCAGTATATGGGGCTTTATGGGTCAAAGTGAGGGTTTTGTAGTTGATGCAGTACTGGATGGGAAGCCAGTGTTACTGAAACAGGAGTGAAGTAATGTGGCTGAATTTACATGCATGTGCAATTCCTTATCGTTCCTCCAGTTTAGTCCTCCACCTCTGGGTAGTGTACCTCCTCCTGCAGCTTGGAGACTGGCGATAAAGTCATGACATCACTGGATATAGCCTGCTGGTATCTCCCATCAGCCCCAGTGTGTCCAGCCTCCATGCAGCAGGAGGACGTAGTGAGCCTAGGTGCTGGGCTCACTAAAGGAAAGATGAGCAGCATTAGTGACATAGATAGGTTTGATATTTATTTTTTCTTCCTATATAATTTAAGTTAATTTCATCCAAGTTAATGTGGGTCTTCGGTGATCAGTAAAGTAGTTTTAAAAAAAAAAAAGGGGGGGGGGTTGACCTGGGTTACCGGGCCGGCGTTATCCCTTTCTTTCTCAAGCCCCTCCGATCTTCAGTGCTGATCTTCCCTCCTGGCTTGGATGGAGGGGAGCTGAACAGCAGATCAAAGCCCTGCCTTTCAGCGGCAGTGTTGCCCCGCGTTAATTTCTAGGATGATCGGCGGAAGCAGCCGGTGCAGGAAGGCCCTCTCAGCGGTAGCTGTTCTATGCTTCAGAGCAGCACCGTGGATCGCAGGGCAGCCGTATGGAGCGGCAGAAGATTCAGTGGGGGCAAAGTCAGCACTAAGCAGGATAAGTGGACCAACGTGCTTCTAAAGTTTGGAGAGACCTGCTGGCCCTAATCGGGAGTGTTTGACGGGAAAGCACACCCGGAAGAGTCGCAGGCCATTCTTCCTGCGCATTTTAAGGGTGCAAGGCAGATGTATTTGCATATATATTTTCAGATTGCCCTGAGGCAAAAGGTGGGGATAGGATTGGTTCCCACTTCAATCGCGGGCGTTTTAGTGTTGTAACAGGCCGGGGGAAGCACGAGCCATTGACTCCCGTGCTTTTGCAAGCGCGAGGCAGACTAAGTTTTCTTTTCTTCACACGGCCACAGTCTCGTTTTTCTTTCTTTTTTTTTTTTTTTGAACTGCCTAGTTTGGCAGTTAGAATTATTTTCCACATATTTGCTTGCATGTAATTTAATTTAATTGAATGTAGTTCTTATTCATTTTAGTTGTGTTTAAAAAAAGAATAAAATGAAGGCTTTGTTCCGTCATTGCTGAGGGGTTTTCGGTGTATGTGGGAGCTAAGGGCAGTTAGTTAGCTCCTTAAGTGGTCTCTGGTCAAGTGCCACTTTCTTCCCCTTGATTGGCTAGCAGGTGGCGTAGAGAAAGGAAAATATCACTACACTTTCAGCACCGGTGCTGTGGAGTGGGCCTCTTCCGAAGGCTGGCCAGACCTGGCGCTGCTTAGCTTCTCAGCTCAGCTGCAGTGCAGGTAACTGGGGGACACTGATCCCAAGCAGGCTTCTTGTACCTTAGGGATTTAATTGGGTTTACTTTCATTTCAAGCCTGTTTCCTAGTAGTTCCCTTCTCGTCAGGCTTAGTATCCTTGGATTAGCAGGGGCACTAAATGTTGGCAGCGGGGGAACAGTTCTGCTATATGAGAAATGGCTAGGGCAGTTAGAAAGGACTTCTGTTGCTCCGGTCGGGTGCTTATACATTTCCCTGGGAGGAGAAGTGCAAAAAAAGAATTTTCTGTCTGCACCTAAACTCAGAGAGATACACACATCCATGGTACTCCTTGGAATCCTGTAGCTGGAGATGGCTCCGCTGCATAGCTGGTAGTCCAGGGATATACTCAAGTTTTTTGGGGGTTCAGGTATTTCCTTGGCCCGGGGTTTGAAAGTTTCCAGTAGGATTGAAACTTAGCACTATTTAAAAGGAAATCTACCCCTCTGCGTTTAGGCGTGAGCTCTTTCTATTCAGGCCCGCTTATGTTTTTACTCCAGCTGTATTTGGGGGCCTGAGGAAGGCGAGCCCCAGAGAAGGGAGCAGGACGGAGCAGTTTCTTTCTAAGGGGGCTTTTGCAGTTTTTGTTTCGGTTAATTAGATTTATTTACTTCAAAGGCGGTGGAACTGCGCCTGTGGAGATGCACTTTACCGGAGATCCGGTTGCATAGCCGTTTTCAGAGGGGTTACTGGGGAGTGTTCCCAGGCCGTTTCTCCAGGCCGGCCACACCTCTGTGCCTGACAGGGGCGGCTATCGAGGGGTGTGGCTCCCACCTAATTCTTGATTATTCCTTGGGCGTCACACAAAACGTATTCAATGTGCAATGGCCTGAGGTAGACAGAGTGGGAATGGTCTAATCAGATAAGCCATGGTTGTTGCCGCACAAGTTTCAGGATGTTGTGTGACTGATCAGGTGATCTAAACTGCTGACACTTTGGTGTTCTCTCCTGTGCAAGGTCTGATAAACAGTCCAAAACAGGAATAAAGATAGTAGATAGAGAGCAAATCAGATCCTTCCACCTGTCTATGGTCAGTGTGTGCCAGCCTGTTTGGGGAGTGCCAAAAAGCGAGCCGGGCCCAGAGGGCAGTTCAGTCGATGACGGGAAGTCTGCGGGAGTTTCTTCCAACCGGGGACTATAATCGGCAGAGCAAAGAGCGTTTGTGATAATATGCGAAGGGTATTCTCTAGAAGTTGCTCGCCCGGGACTAGATTAGTTGATTCTGCCGCCTTGACAAAGGACAGCGGAGAGCGTCCTCAATTGCGCAAGCTTGGGATCGTATTTGCCAGTTAGGAACCTTGCTTCCAAGACCGGGGAAGTTTTTCAGCATCGAGTGCTGTTCTCCTTAGTCCATGATTCCGGGAAAAAAAAAAACGGGTCTCCATTATTTCTAGATCTCAAGGCAATACATCACTGTCCCCGGGCATTTCACTGTTGAATGGAACAGTTATCAGTAGTGATAGCGGCCTCGGAAGGGGAGTTCTTATCATTCCTTGGTCTTACGAAAGTATACCTACACTTTTCCTGCTCCCCTTATGCAGCGCAGGAGCAGTTCCTTTGTTGGAAAAATGTCTAGGTTTTGACATTAATCCACGGTGACGGGCCATAGAAACTGATTTCTGGGTTCCCTTATGTTTTGCGGGGACAATGTGTTACCGGGGGGGGGGGGGGGGGGGGGTGGAATAGTTATTAATTAATTGGGTTTCTATTTGGGGTCTTCCTGGAGTCCCTTGATTGCAATTGGTTGCTCCGAGGTATCCAGTACCTTCACTTCAAATTTCTATGGACATTTGAACTGCAATGCTGAGGTGTCAGTGTTAATCTGCAAGTAAAATCCCTGCGGTCTTTCTATTTTGTTTAGGTGGTATGTTGTCCATCAAAGTTTCGGCTAAGATTTGTTTTCCCTCTTCCTGGTTCTTGTGAAATAGCATTTGCGCTATCGGATTCCAATGTGCTAGACATCTCTGCCATTAGGCTTATGCATTGTGCCTGGCTGCTTCATTACAAATACTCTTTAAGACCAGCTTTCTAAGGCAAATATTTCTCTTCGGCCACACTGGTGGCAGATCGTATTAATCAAAGCATTGGATGCTTGTTGGTTAAAAAAATATATATATATTTCTTTACTTCTGAATGAGGACATTGGTTTAACTGGAGTGCTGTACACTGAGACACAGAAGTCTGGGATTGGATTGCTGAACCAATGTCTCCTCCTCTGTCAGGGGTTTCTGCAGAGGTACACTTTGCAGCTCCTGTAAAGAAGGAATCTCGCTCAACACTCAACAGCAAGGTCTAGTGGCCAGATATTGGCGGGATCTGTAGGGAGCTGTAGCTGGTAGCTTCAGGGTGATTAGTGCCAGTGTAATAGGTGGGAAGAAGCTACAGATCAGGTGAGACTCCAAGCTAATTGCAAATGAAGTCTTACAGGGTCATCATCCGATGAAGACCAGTTTCGGTTGCGATGGATGCTCCAGGAATTGAAGGGAAATGGCAGGTCCATGGCATAACACCTCTTTCTGGTATAGCAATACCACGGCACATAGGAGCTTCTCATCTGTCTAAGTTCCAGGAATAACAGATCAACGGAAAACCCTGGCGGTTCGCGTTTCGTTAGATCGCTCTTTACAAATGGGAGCAGTTGTTCCGGTGGTGGTTGCAGTCTATGGCATGGTGCCATAGAAAGACAGTCTTGTGCCCTATATTAGATAAAAAAAAAGGGGTCAAGCGGTGTCGTCGAGTACCGCATTTCAGGATGGAAACATTGTGGTCGGTTATGGTGGCGGTGTGACGGGAAGAGTCCTTGACTTCCCTTGACCTTACGGAGGCGTACTTGCATATTCCCATCAGAGCGGCTCATCAAAAGTTTTGAGGTTCGCTCTGCCTTGGGGACACTATTAATTCCAGGCATTCCCTTTGGTCTGGTGACAACACCTCAACAAGCCAAGTCCGAGGCCGAGGGCGTTCATGTTGCGGACACAGTGGTAAAGTTTTTTGCAAAGTCTCGGCTGGGTGGACAACCCAACCAAAAGCCGCGTGGTATCCTCCCAGGAGCTAGTGTATCTGGGGGGCTGGTTCGACACGCAGAGAGGACAGGTGTTTCTACCGGACTGGCGAGTTCAAGTAATTCGGCGATTGGTGTGCAAGTTCAAGACCATTCCGGTTCTCTCAGCGTGGATGTATCTGTGCATGCTGGGAACAATGGCGGAAACCCTGGAAGCGGTGCCTTGGGGCCAGATTTCTTATGCAGCCTTTGCAGAGAGCGCGGCTTTGCCGATGGTCGCATCAGTCCGATTTCTTGAACAAACGGCTCCCGTGTTACCTCAAGGTCAGGCAGTCTCTTCGGTGGGGTCAGCGTCCGAGCTCGCTGTAAGCTGGAATGTCTCTGAAGCAACCGGAGTGGCTTCCATTATTGGATGCAGTTCTTATTGGCTTCGGACTTTAATTTTCGTGCTGTTTGGTGGTCCTCGTAAAGTGGAAGTGGCAGCCAAAACATCTTTTTCAGAGGGGTCCGGGAAGCTATGGCGTCAGCATATATGTTGCAGGGCCATCAGGCACCATAAGGTTTGCAGGCTCATTCTACTAGAGTGCAAGCGACATCTTGGGCGTCTTGGTCTTGTCCGTGGAAATGTGCAGAACGGCTACTTGGTCTTCTTTTCATACGTTCCATTGGCACTGCCGCTTGAACGTTATGACAGCAAATGAGGCCTGCTTTGGGTGCGGTGGTGCGATCCGGGTGAAAAGGTCCTTCCCAATGATTACTGCTCTGATACATCCCAGAGGTGGAGGACTAAACTGGAGGAATGATAAGGAAATGGAAATTGCACTTACTTGGTAATTGTTGTTCCTTTAGTGACTCCAGTTTAGTCCTCATTCCCACCGGGGGAGGTGATCAGTTATGTGGTTCTTTTCAGATGGGGAGGAGCTTCCGTCTCGTGGAATGGAGAAATCCTTTCAGTCTCTGGATCGCAGTGAGTATTGGTCGATGACCTGTTTTACTTTCTCTTCTCTGATTCGGCTTAAGGGGTGGAACAGGGAGAGTAAAAGCCTAGGAGCAATGTGAATGTGAAAAAAAAGTCCTCCTTGTTGAGGGATTGGTAGTTTAGTTCACTTATTGTGGTTTTTTCAGTTAGTTATGTTATGGCTACTTATTTGTTGCTCCTTTGAGTCTGCTTTGTTAATAGTACACTGGGGCTGATGGGAGATACCAGCAGGCTATATCCAGTGATGTCACGACTTTGACATGCCCAGTCTTCAAGCTGCAGGAGGAGGTACACTACCCAGAGGTGGAAGACTAAACTGGAGTCACTAAAGGAACAACAATTACCAGGTAAGTGTAATTTCCATTTTTTTTTAGTTCAGATTGAAATGCACCAGCATAAATGGAATTACAGTAGTCTCTGTGAGATGATATAACTGAGAGCAAGTGTATGTTGAGCTGAAGAATCCAGAAAAGGGTGGAGGGCCCAAAATTGGCAAAGTGCATAGAACTAAGACTGGACTACATTACTGACCTGATAGTTCAGAATCCAAAAAAAAGCCAAGGTATTTAAGGTACAAAGAAAGTTTGATGGGTTGACCTCTGGCACAGGCGAAAGGGCCAGGGGACTGAGGAGCTACCAGTGAGCCAAGTAGCAATTTTTTTTTTTTTAAATGTTCAAATTAACTGATTCTCCTTCAGCCAACTGGCAACCTTGCCACGACAATTTAGTGTGGAAAGATCAGGGGATTGGGAATCTATGAAAGCCAACAAAAGAATGTTGTCTGCATAGTAATAGGCAGGCAGTAATGTCTGCCTTGTAAATGAGGAATGTGAGTGGACTTAAGAAAATATTGAATAGAAGAAGGGCCAATACAGAACCCTGGGGACATCAAGTGAGGGAGTGGGATCGGGATGAACAGGAACCAACAAACTGAATAAGGACAACAAGACAAGAATGAGGAGAACCAAGCAAGAACAATGTCACTGATTCCAATAGTAGGTGGGAAAACAAGATGGTATGGTCGACTGAGTCAAAAGCTGCAGATAAATCAAGGGAAACGGCCAAGGCAACTTTTCCATTTATCAAGGGCACCGTGGACCTTGCTAAGAAGTGACGTAAGAATAGTTTCAGTACTACATCCCAGCCAGAAACTGGACTGATGGGCGCGAAGAGCTGCTTCTCTTTGTGATTCCAGAGTTGAGCTTGCACAACCTTCTCACCTATTTTTGAGATAAAGGGGAGGTTAAAGACTGGATGACAACTAGCTGGGACAGTGGTATCCAAAGATTTTAAATTTAAGGAGGGTACAAATAATGGCCTGCTTCCATGGCAAGGGGACTGATCCAGTAGAGAGACTATTAGTGATGCTTGTAAGAAGGATGAGTAATAAACCTATCCAGTGAGAGAGGATGGGGTTCAACAGGCATGTGGTTTTGCAAACAGTGGAAACCATCTTGGATTAGGACATGGCAGTTACTGGATTAAAGGAAGACTAAAGTGTGAGTGAGAACCATAGATCCTTGGCTATCTGGCATGGTGAGAACAGGGGAAGCTGCTGGTTCATGACTTTGTCATCAAAATAACAGGCTAGACAATCGGAGAATGGTCCTTGCCAGGTATCCAAGGAGAATGAAGGGTGTCTTTTGTTTTTTGTTTTTGTTTTTTTTTGAGTGTGGGAAGCCAGAGGGATCCAGTACCTACTGCCTACCTAATAGATATTTTGGATGAAGATAGGATTTCATATGGCTATGTCCAACTCTGGTATGGAGGGTAATTTTAGAAAGGTACAAAACATAACCTAGGTGCCCTATTTTAATAAAATAGAGAGGCATAATTAGTCAAACGTGTGTCAAAACTAGGTGCGGGCACTTACACCAGCCCTATGGCACAAATATTCATGTGTCTCTAATGGGCATGCCTGTATATTATAAAATATGCATGTCCAAATCTCCTGCTAGACCAGCCCTTACAAGTGGGTTATATTCTCCTGCCAGCAGATGTTGGAGACAGATATAATACCAAAGGCTTCACTGAGCATGCCCTGGCATCTATGTGCCTCCCCTAGGTGTCACCTTCACTATTTTTCTGTCTCCAGCAGATGCTGGTTGTTACTCGCCTTGCTCCTCAGTTTTATTTCAGGACTAATTCAGTCAACTGTCATCTGTGGAGGTCTCTAGGGAACACTGGAGGTGTCCCTACAGAGTTTCCCACATTCTTGAAGCCAGTCACTGGGCAATAGCCACTGATCACGAGGATCAGAAAGGCCTGCTGTCTGCAACAGGGGATTAGGCTCCAGTCCATGAGGGCCTGTGTAGCCTATCTGGAGAGAGCTGAGCACCGCTATCTGAACCTGAGCTGTCTGCCCTAGTACAACCACCGCTATTGATTTTTGGATTGGGATTCCACTTACAGAACCATGACCAGCTACTGCTAAGCTCCCAAACAGTTTGTTGGATTGGCTCTTGCAGTGGCGGTGAAACTGTGAGTGATGGGTTTTCTCCTCCTCTCCCCTCTCCTGCCAACGTCCGCGTCTCTCTCTCTCTCTCTCTCTCTCTCTCTCTCTCTCAACGCCACGATGCTGCTTCTGACACACGAGGCCCTCTACCACCGTAGTTCTGCTCCTACATTACTGCTGCTGACTGCTCCTGTGAGTCACCGCCGACCACATTCTTACAGCCACCTTTTCACTGCGGCTCAGACTCTGCCTCTGTTTTGCTGCCCTTCTCCTCTGCCACTGCTCCTGCTTCAGCCACATGGTATATGGCTGCTCAACAACTTTTCAGCACGTCTGTTCCAGCCTGCTGGCCTGCCTCTTCCTGCCTTTGTGACGTCCATTTTAAAGCACTGGTTTTCATGCCTATTGCATGCGGTGGCCATTTGCTCCCCAGAAGGCTCCAGGCAGCACTCGAGAGCCAGTAACTCAGCAGTGGATTCTATTTTTCAGTCTTCCATGACTGCAAAAGGGCCCACCACATTAACTTTGCACTGGGGAAGACAACGCAGCACTGCTATGCCTCCATTTCTGTCGCGGTGTCCTGCCTGTGGGCATAAACGCTGGCAATTAATAGACCGTATTTGTGCCACTTTCTCTGCCCACCCTGGTGAGGCCTCAGAATCCACATTGTCACCGGGAGCCCAGGAAGGCAGAGCGCAGCCCCCTCCAGCAACGGACCAGGCGGTTATTCCCCCTGACTCCCCAGCTTCAGAGGAAGGACCCCCCCCCCAGCTGCTCCCCCAAAGATCCAGAGTGGCAACTCCAGAACTCTCACCTGCAGACATGGACCTCAAATCCAACGGATTCATGGCTCTTTTTAGAAAGGTGTGGGATGCCTGGCACAGTGCACCGCCCCTCTCAGAGTTCTTCAACGCCATTGCCAACTTCATCTACTTTGTGCCAACTACTTCTGTCTCTTATCCAGCATGTCACCTTTCCCACTCACTTGGCTGGCCACACCCTTGACTTGCTTCTTTCTCCAACTAACTCTAGTTTTCTCTTGTGCTATCTATGCTCTATACCAGGCATGTCCAACAGGTAGATCGCGATCTACCTGTAGCTCGTGGGAGGGGTCAGAGGTAGATCGCCAGCCCTACTTGGCTCCATCTCTCCAGCAGCTCGCCCCATTGCTAGGAGAAAGCTCGTGCTGGCAGGTCGTCTACCGAGGGCTTGCCGCCACTACTGATCCTTTGCCTGTGTTTTTTCCCTGCCTGTGGGAATCTTGCCTGTGGGTGTATTGGGGTGCTTATTTTCGTGCCAATAGTTTGGGTACCCCAGGGGGCTGTCGCTCGCACCCCGTGACAAGATGCCACAGGCCCGGCATCATACCTGGTCTCCTGCCTCTCAGAATCGCCCATTTCTGCCCCCACCCCCAACACCCCTTAGAAGTGTGTTATATACCGGGCGATATCCATTCACCCGGGCTTTACCTGAATACACTTACCGTATTAGTTGTGTCGTGTGCTGGTCGTTGGTCGCTTTATAGTTCACTTTCATTAAACGTTTTCGGGCAGACACAACAAAGTGTCAAGAATTTGGCGATTTTGGCGGGCTTTTCCAATTTTGTTCTAACTTTCCTATGCCTTGCCTTCAAATTGGTTCAAACCACTGTGACGTTTGCTTGCCTCTGCAATTTTATTTCACCTTGCCTTTGCGTTGATTCTACACTGTGTGTAGAATTTATTAAATCGCGTGTAGTGGTATTTGTATCTGGTTTGCTGGACAGGTGTTTGAGTTTTTTTGATGATTGGTGGTATTTGATTATTGGTGCCAGTATGATGAATTCTTATTTTTACTTTTAGAACTGCATGTGTGGTTTTGGCATCTCCAGTCCTTGTATTGCACATCATCCAGAGGTCTTCAGTTCCTGTTGATCTTTAATACTTTGGGACAGTGACAGTTTTGGACCAGATTCAGCCAGTGTTTATACTAACTTGGCAGATTTGGCCTTCTTACATCCAGCCACCCCAGTATAACGAAGATGAGTATTCCAAAGAAGAGCAAAATCTACCACTTTCATGATGAATGGGAAATGGACTACTTCTTCATCATGGCGAAAGACAAGTGTTGTCTAATTTGTAACGCCCCAGTATCCTTGCCCAAAAAAGGTAATCTGGAACGTCATTATAAGGCTCTGCATAGCAATAAGTTTGATTTTCCACCCAAAAGTGAAATTTGTAAACTGAAGCTCAAAGAACTTAAATCGAAATTGGCTACTCAGCAACAGTTGATGGCAAAGCCAAGGTCACATTCGGTCAATGCAACCATAGCATCCTTCAAGGTCAGCAACCTGATCGCAAAAAAATGCAAATCTTTCACTGAAGGGGAATTTGTAAAAGATTGTTTTCTTGAAGCAGCCGACAATCTTTTTGAAGGATTTAAAAATAAGAAAGAGATCATAGCTGCTGCTCAAGATGTACAATTATCAAGAAACACTGCTGTGCGGCAAATAGAAAAGATGTGTGGAGACCCAACTGAACAATTGTTGGAGGATGTTTCAAATTGTGTTGCTTTCTCACTCCAACTGGATGAATCTACAGACATAAGAGACATAGCCCAGTTGCTAGTCTTTATCCGGATGGTTTTTGAAGGCTTCAGTGTTAAAGAAGAACTACTTGGAATGATTTCTTTAAAAGGGAGAACTACCGGTCAGGAAATATTCAGTTCTTTCCATTCTTTTGTGACAGTGTAATCTTCCATTGCATAGACTTGTTTCCATCACTACTGATGGAGCAAGAGCAATGACAGGTGAGGTTAACGGTTTCATAGCCCTCTGTGGACAGCATGACGACTTCCCAGATTTCCTTTCTTATACTGCATCATTCATCTTATACTGCATCTTATACTGCATCATTCATCTTGCTAGTCTCTTGCTAGCCAGCAAGTTTTGGCTAGCAAGAGACTCAATACAAAGACTGTCATGGACATCACTTTCAAAATTGTAAATTCAGTTCGTGGAAGATCACTTCACTTCACTTCAAAGACGGCTTTTCAATCTTACTCTTGATGAAGGGGCAGCGGAAATCATTTTGCACACAGAGATGGCTAAGTAGGCACAAATTTCTGCAAAGATTTCGTGATTTGCTGAATGAAATAATTTTTTTTTTTTTTTTTTTTGAACGAGAGGGGAGATGACCAAGCAGAGTTGGAAGATGAGTGGTTATGTGATCTGGCATTTCTCACTGACTTTACAGGTGAACTAAGTGATATGAACCTCGAACTACAAGGTAAAAACAAATGCATTGACGAGATGAGTACAGTTTCATCCTACAAGAGCAAATTTGAGCTAATGATGACTGACCTTGCAAACACTTTTGATCATTTTCCTAATACGCAGGACCATCTGGGACAATATCCAAATTTTGTTTTTCAGAACGAGAAGTATGTGACAGAAATCTGTTCTGTTATCCAGGAATTTGAAAATTAGATTCTGTGACTTCCAAAACATTGGAACAGTTGTGGAGTACTTGTCATACACATTCAAAGTAGATGTGGACATTAAACTGCAGCTGCTATCAGTAAAAATTACTCATTGAACAAGCCATCTCTTGAAAACGAAATAGTAACCCTTAAAAATGACATTTTTTTCTCAAGATCCGTGCTGAGCAAGAATAGTTTTGGAAGCTAGTGCTTAGAGACAAACTTCCCAGTTTGAAAAGATGCAGTGAAGCTGTACACTCCTGTTTTGGTTCAACTTATTTGTGTGAATCTGCGTTTTCCCATCTGAAAATGACAGAGTACACAACATTCCAACATGACAGATGAACATCTCCAGGATTCCCTGAGACTGGCCCTCACGCAATATTCACCCAACTTCAAAAAGCTGGTGGATGAAATGCAGGCTCAGATGTGTCACTAATGAGCAAGAGCGAAATATTAAAGATTGTGCAAGATCAGCCTGGATCAATACTCAACCTAAATTTAACACAAATTACTCAATAAAAGTTAAAGAAAGTTATTACTCAATAAAACTATAAGAAAAAAATGTACTTTCCATTTCCCCTCGCAGTCCTTACTGGATCTTTGTCTGTTTTTTTTTTCTTAATTTGCTTAACAGCTGATCACATCCAAGTAAATGACAGAAGGTTCATTAAAACGGGAGGGGGGGGAAATCCTCCAACTTTATTGGGTTAAAATTTAATTTGAAACTAATTTGAAAATTAATTTTCATGGTGGTAGATCACTGGCACTTTTGGCCGGAAAAAGATCACGACCTGTTCAAAGTTGGACATGCCTGCTCTATACCACTACCCTGGACAGATCACTACTGTCTGACTCTCCAATGTCTTTTTCCCCTCATCTAGCCCTGCTTTCTCCTCTCATCCAGCTGACCCCCCTCCATCAGTTCCTTTGAGCTATTCCCGTCGGATCATCCCTCTTACCCTCCAACATTTCCCGGCTGCCGGGGACCCTCCTATCTGCAGAGTTCCCCTCCCTCTCCCCGACTCACAGGTTTCTCATTGGTCCTCTTGTCTTTCAGACACCCTAGATCAATTGGCATCTCTACAACTACTCCCCTCACGCCGCCATCCTTCACAGCCCTAGTTCCATAGCAGCCTTCGCCTCCTTCGTTCCCAACTCCGTTGTGCAGAGCGACTGTGGAGAAAGGCACGCTCATCATCCATGCTGTTATCCTTCAAGGCACATCATTCCCATTACCGCAATCAAGTCCACAAGGCCAAACAACCCTACTTTTCTGTTGCTATCTCTTCTGCCCCGAACCAAACTCGTTACCAAACTCAGGTCCCTCAGCACTCCAGCCAGATTCCAATTCCGCATCCTCTCAGCCAACTCCTTCCCCTTCCCAATTGGCCTCTTTCTTCAGCACAAAGATTGTTGACCTTAGGGTGTCACTACCACACTGTCGTCGTCCCCCCCTTATTTCCTCTCCTCTTCCTCCCTCCCCTCCCCCTGTCTCCCTGCTTTCACATGTCTGGGTCTCATTACACCCGCTTACAACTTCAGAACTTATTAAATCCATTTCTTCCTCTAATAAGACCACCTATTCTCTTGATCCCATACCCTCCTCATGGTTTCTCACACCCTCTCTCGCTCTCATTCCCTCATTCCTTAGCATGATTAACACTAGTCTCTCCACCGGTACTTTTCCTCACCCTTGGAAGCATGCCGTCATTCACCCTATTCTTGTTCCTGCTCACTATCGTCCCGTTTCTAATCTCCCTTTTCTTTCCAGAATACTCGAAAAAGCAGTTTTTGCACAGCTATCCCATCACTTGGATATCGCTCACTTCCTCCATCCCCGTCAATCAGGCTTTCGTCCAGACCATAGTGTTGAAATGGTTTTCCTTGCCTTCCTCAATGAACTACACGTTGCTCACAACCGTGGTGATTTTTCGGTGGTGGTATCCCTAGTTCTCCAGGACCAAGCAGGAAGTCAGTCCTCACATATGGGTGACGTCGGCGCCGATGGAGCCCTCGCGGAGCAATTTTCCCCAGCTTTCACAGAAAGCCTTTGGGAATTGCAGCGCGCATGCGCGGTCGCCTTCCCGCCCAAGGGAGCCATCTTAGCCAGTCTTCTTTTTTCCGCGGAGCCCTACAGACGTACCCGTCGTGTCCCCGCTAAAAAAGTTGATTATCGTGAGTTTTACTCGTTTTTCAATTCGGTTCGACGCCGGTCGTTTTCCTGCCCGGACTCGCGACGCCGTTGCGAGTCCTTCCCTTAAAATTCGGTTAATCTGATTTTAGTCAGTTTCATTTTCGATTTTTCCCTGGCAGCTCGGTCCTTTGACCTTGCAGGGGCCCTTTTTCCCCCGATGGCTGCCAGTGGTTTCAAGCGGTGTGGTCAGTGTGACAGAAATATGTCACTCACTGACACACACGATAATTGCCTCCGCTGCCTGGGCCCGGATCATGAAGAAATGATCTGTGGAGCCTGTGGCAAAATGTCCTCCAAAGCGTTGAGGAGTCGGCGGCATCAGCGGGATAGGATCTTCGCTGACCCCAGCCGTACCCGGACCTCGTCGGAAGCCTCGGCATCCAGAGGCTCCAGCTCTGAACATCGCCGAAGCTCCTCCGACAGGGGTTCTCCCTCCGGAGACCATCGACGTAAGACAAAACCCGCGAGGGCGGCGTCGGTGGACGCTCCTGGCTCCGCGAGGGCCAGGTCGCATAGCCCCGACGGCCGTCCCGGGTCTTTGGAGAAGGAGCACCTCCCGAAGCGACCTCGCCTGGTGTCGGAGTTGCCTGCTCGGGTAAGTCCTGTGGTCCTTCTGGACTCGCCTCCGAGAGGTCCGACGTCGGGCCCGACGCCGTCGGGGCCCGAGTCGGGGACTGCTGGGTCACCTGAGGTCGGACTCAGGTTGACGGCCTTGGAGAGCAGACTATCTGCCTTCATGGACCAGCAGCGGGCACTGATCGCTAGCCTCGCTGGCGCCGCTGCCCCGACCGCCGGGACGTCGACGTCTAAGTCGACCCCGGAGACCGAGCTGATTCTCGAGTCCATGCGAACTCGAGTCGATCCTCGGTCGAGGTCACCCTCGGCCTCCCGTTCGGGACCGAGGTCGTCGCCGCCGACTCCATTGGCGTCGGGGCGGCCGACGCCTCCGCCTGCCCGAGCCGACCCCACTGATTCCTCCTCGGAGTCGGTCTGGGAGTCTGAAGAGGAGGAGTCACCTGATTCCTTTCGGACTCGGTGTGTCCCCTCCGACTCACCTGAGTCCGAACCTCGGAAACAGTCCCCTCCGGAGGATGCCCGGTTCTCGGACTTCGTCAGGGATATGGCCAAGGCTTTGGCCTTCCCGGCGGATCCCGAGGAGGAGCCTCGAGCCGAAGAGCTCGACGCCCTTCAGTACGACTCTCCCGCCCGGGAGCACTTTACTGTACCGGTGCCTCCCATGCTGGAACGACTACTCTTCCGCATGTGGGAGAGTCCGGCCTCGTCGCCGGTATTGAGCAAGCGGGTCGATTCCATCTATCGAGTCCGCAAGAGTCCTGGCTTCCAAAAAGCACAGCTACCACACCATTCCATGGTAGTGGAATCGGCCATGCATCGGCTGAAGAGCCAGAAAATGCACTCCTCGGTGCCCCCTGGCAGGGAGGCCCGTAACCTGGATGGCCTTGGTAAGAAGTGTTTCCAGGGCTCTATGCTGGCTTGTCGTGTCCAGACCTACCAGCTATACATGGGCATGTATCTCCGAGACCTGGCTAAAGAGCTAGCCGGATTCTCTGCTGGACTGTCCGAGGAACCTTTGCGGAGGTTCCTAGCCTTAACATCTGGTATTCGGGAATGCTCCAAATTCATGTCCCGAGCAGCCTATGATGGCTTTGAAGCATCGGCTCGTGTGGCCGCAGCCGGCATCGGTGCCCGCCGACAGGCTTGGCTTCAGTTGTCTGACCTTGAGCCTTGGGTGCAGGACAAGTTGGTCGATGTCCCCTGCAGAGGTGAAAACCTCTTTGGCAAGCCCATGGCTGAAAAGGCTGCACAAATCGAGACAGAGACTCTCACCAGGACCAGGCTTTCCAGGAAGACCTCCGCCCCTTCCCAGAAAAAGAAGGGCTCGGGAAAAAAGTCCTTTTACCCGAGAAAGGCGGCTGCCTACAAACACTACCCCCAATATCAGGCCCCTCCAGCTCCCCAGCAGGGTCAGCAGGCCAAGGGACGGGGTAACAGGTCCCGTAGGCAGCAAGCCCCCAAGCCTGCACCACCAGCCCCTGCTCAGCAGGGTGGGGGTTTTTGACTTCCTCAGCATAGCCTCTCCCCCTCAGCTGGTCCCTCCCAGCACCGGAGGCCGGCTGGTTCACTTCGCCCACAGGTGGTCCAACATCACTTCAGATGCATGGGTGCTTCAAGTTGTGCGAGAAGGATATCTTCTCCACTTCCATCAGGTCCCTCCCTCTTATTTTCCAGGGGAACCTCCGCGACTCCCTCTGCACAGGGACTTACTCCTTCAGGAGTTAGCAAGTCTTCTTCAGGACCAGGCTGTGGAACCGGTGCCCCACCACCTGAGAGGTCAAGGCTTTTATTCCAGGTATTTCCTAATACCAAAAGACAGGAGGCCTAAGACCCATCCTGGACTTGCGCAACCTCAACAAGTTCCTTGTGCGGGAAAAGTTCAAGATGCTTACCCTTGGAATCCTTCTGCCCTACCTCCAGCAGGGAGATTGGCTATGCTCTTTGGATCTAAAGGATGCCTACACACACATCCTCATCCACCCAAGCCACCGCCAATACCTAAGGTTTGTGGTGGCCGGAAATCACTACCAGTACAGAGTACTGCCCTTTGGCCTGTCCTCCGCACCGCGAGTCTTCACAAAATGTCTCGCGGTGGTGGCGGCCTATCTCAGGCTTCACGGCCTCTATGTTTTTCCGTACCTCGACGACTGGCTCATAAGAGCGTCGTCCCCTCCGGCAGTCACCAATGCCACACACCGCACGGTGACTCTTCTGCAGTACTTGGGCTTTGTCATAAACTTCGCAAAGTCCACTTTGCTCCCCTCACAGGATCTCGAGTTCATCGGCGCAAGATTGCACACTCCTCAGGCTCGAGCTTTCCTGCCTCTCGACAGGGCTCAACGGCTCATGGACCTAGCCGGCCGTTTTCGCAGCCAGTCCCTGGTCTCCGCCAGGCGCTTCCTGAGATTGCTCGGCCACATGGCTTCCACCGTCCACGTGACCCCCAATGCTCGCCTGAATATGCGGCCGGCTCAATGGTGCCTTCGCAAACAGTGGCAACAAGCCACCGGCGGCTTAGCCGACTTAGTGCGCCTCTCCAGTCCGCTGACCTCTTCCCTACAGTGGTGGCTTCATCGGCCGAACCTAGTGCTCGGAATGCCTTTTCAGT
This sequence comes from Ichthyophis bannanicus, assembly GCA_033557465.1. Taxonomy (NCBI): domain Eukaryota; kingdom Metazoa; phylum Chordata; class Amphibia; order Gymnophiona; family Ichthyophiidae; genus Ichthyophis; species Ichthyophis bannanicus. The sequence goes on along the minus strand of CM066033.1, from coordinate 650,799,833 downwards.
CGCCTCAGCCGACTCAAGTGCTGACGACCGATGCTTCCCTCCTGGGCTGGGGAGCTCACTGCCAGGGGGCATGTACTCAAGGTCTCTGGACCGCGTGGGAATCTGCTCAACAGATCAACTTCCTGGAGCTCAGAGCTATTCGTCTGGCGCTCAAGGCTTTCTCCCACCTGACTTCTCACCAGTCCGTCCTTGTCCAGACGGACAATCAAGTTGCCATGTTCTACGTGAACAAACAGGGCGGCACGGGCTCCTTCCTTCTCTGCCGAGAAGCTCAAAAGCTCTGCTCTTGGGCCGTCAGTCACGGCATTCTTCTCAAAGCAGTTTATCTCCCAGGCCAGGAGAATTGCCTGGCGGACAAACTCAGCAGGATACTCCAGCCGCACGAGTGGCGTCTGGATCCCTTGGTAGTCCAGAAACTCTTTCTGAAGTGGGGCCTCCCCACGATGGATCTCTTTGCCAGTCCTCTCAACCGGCAACTTCCTCGCTTCTGCTCGCGTCAGCCACATCCCCTTCGGGTAGCGGCAGATGCATTTCTGCTCTCATGGTCGGAAAACCTTCTCTATGCTTTTCCTCCCATCCCGCTGGTCTCCCGAACTCTGTTCAAGGTTCTCCGGGACAAAGCGTCCATGATCCTGGTGGCTCCTCGCTGGCCCAGACAGCCGTGGTTTCCACTCCTGTTGCAATTAGCGGTAGAGGATCCGTTCCCTCTGGGGTTTCAACCGGATCTCCTAACACAGGATCAGGGGTCTCTGCTACACCCCAACTTCAGATCTCTCAATCTAATGGCCTGGCGGCTGAAAGGGTAGTCCTTGCTCCCCTTCTCCTGCCGGCAGAGGTGGAAGAGGTCGTCCTAGCTTCTCGGCGACCTTCTACCCGCAAATGCTACGCCCTTAAATGGCGTCGCTTTTCCGTTTGGTGTGTACAGCAGTCTCAGGATCCCTTCTCCTGCTCAGTGTCGGTGATCTTGCAGTACCTGCTCTACCTCTCTAATCTGGGACTTAAGTCCAACTCCGTCAAGGTCCACCTCAGTGCTCTTTCAGCACACCATGTGCCGGTGGACGGCAGACCTCTTTCCAGCGACCCTCTTGTAGCACGGTTTCTCCGAGGTCTCCTTCTACTAAAACCACCTCTGCGCCCGCCAGCACCTGACTGGGATCTGAATGTGGTTTTACAGCGGATCACCTGTCCGCCTTTTGAACCGATGGCTACCTGTTCTCTGCGTTTTCTGTCGTGGAAAACCTTATTCCTGATAGCCCTCACTTCCGCTAGACGCGTAAGTGAATTGCAGGCCCTCGTGTCTGATCCTCCCTTCACTCGGTTCTACAAAAATAGGGTAGTCCTACGGACTCACCCAAAATTTCTTCCAAAAGTTGTCTCCCCTTTTCACATCAATCAGGAGGTGGTACTTCCAACCTTCTTTCCCAGGCCTCACTCCAGCCGAGCTGAACGAGTCCTGCATACCCTGGACTGTAGAAGGGCATTGAACTTCTACCTTGACCGTACGCGGGAGCACCGTAAAGCTGCTCAGCTTTTTGTGTCTTTTGACCCCAATAAATTGGGGCTCCCGGTCTCCAAGCGTACCCTGTCCATCTGGGTTGCTGACTGTATCGCTTGGGCTTATGGGGCAGCCGGACTCTCCTTAGAAAGTCGAGTCACGGCTCATTGTGTTCGGGCGAAGGCTACATCAGTGGCTTACCTCCGCTCTGTTCCGCTTGCAGACATCTGCCGGGCCGCTACTTGGTCTTCGAGCCAGACTTTTGCGGTCCATTACTGTCTCGAGAGGGAGTCCCGCAGGGACAGTGCTTTCGGACAGGCAGTCCTCCGCAATCTCTTCGAGGTTTGAGCAACTCCTACCCTCCATCCCGGATGGGGGCTACCAGTGGGTACTAATTCAGCGAAGATTCCATCCTTCTGTACTGCCGAGCTCGAGGGAGCTCATTTTTGTGCTTAGGGTCTCCGGTAGCCTTAAGCTTGGGAGTCCCATATGTGAGGACTGACTTCCTGCTTGGTCCTGGAGAAAGCATAGTTACTCACCTGTAACAGGTGTTCTCCAGGAGCAGCAGGAATCAGTCCTCACAACCCTCCCTCCTCCCCGTGGAGTTGCAATCATCTGCTTAAGTTTTTTTGCAAATTTTTATGCTGTCTTTTAGCTATGTCATCAGACTGGCTAAGATGGCTCCCTTGGGCGGGAAGGCGACCGCGCATGCGCGCTGCAATTCCCAAAGGCTTTCTGTGAAAGCTGGGGAAAATTGCTCCGCGAGGGCTCCGTCGGCGCCGACGTCACCCATATGTGAGGACTGATTCCTGCTGCTCCTGGAGAACACCTGTTACAGGTGAGTAACTACGCTATCTCTCGGCAGCCTTCGATCTTGTTGATCACTCCTTTCCCGCTTGCGTGAGGCTGGTCTTCGCGGCACCATCTACAGGTGGTTTCACTCCTACCTTTCCTCCCGGTCTTGTGCTGTTCTTTCTCATTCCATTCCAACTGTTTCTTCTGATCCTTTTCCTTTGCACTGTGGCATTCGGCAAGGCTCATTCTCCAGGACCAAGCAGGAAGTCAGTCCTCACTTATGGGTGACGTCGGCGCCGACGGAGCCCTCGCGGAGCAATTTCCCCAGCTTTCTCGGTTCGCGTGTCCTTTTCCTGCCCGGCCTCAATTTTTCCTTATCGAGTCCGTTCACATTTTTTTTTTTGTTTGTTTTGTTTTCAATTTTTAACTGGCATTCCCGCCACTTATTTTCCACCCCTGGTGGCTCGGTCTTTCGACCTCGCGGGGGCCCTTTTTCCCCCGATGGCTGCCAGCGGGTTCAAAAAATGTGATCATTGTTCTAAATTAATGTCTCTTACAGACACGCATAATTTCTGCCTCTGTTGCCTCGGACCCAACCATGACTCTGGGAGCTGTGGTCTGTGTGGCAAGATGTCCTCCAAGTCGCTGAGGAGTCGGCAATCGCAAAAGGACCGAATCTTCTCTGACCCTGAGTCCGGTCCGGCCTAGACCTCGTCGGAGGCTTCGTCTCGTGACTCCGGCCACGAGCACCGTCTGAGTTCCTCTGAGCGGGGGTCCCCTGCACTGTTCCCTCTAAGCTGTGCGCGTGTGCGCGCGCACACACCTTGCCGAGCGAGCGCACATACTTTACAACAGAGCGCACAAAAATTACGGCTCTGATTCTGATAGAAAACAACACAGACGTCTTAAAATTTAAAAGTTATGATTGTAATTACTAGAAATTTCCCGCTTCATTTAGTAATCGTCTATTTTCATTTAATTTGATTAAAATCAATGTGGGGTACATACTGTATTCTGACGTATATTCAAATTTTAAAGTATATAACTCCGAGTGTTATGTGGCGCACAAAAATTTAACCTTCTTTCAAAAGCTGCACACAGCTGTTATTTTATGCGCACACAGCCTACAGAAAATTAGAGGGAACATTGGTCCCCTGGCCGGGAGCATCGTCGGCAGAGGAAACTTGCATGGGCGGCGTCGGAGGACACACCTGGTCCCTCGCGGGCCGGGTCGCATAGCCCCGCCAGCCGCCCCGAGTCCTCGGAGGCGGAGAGACCTTCTAAACTTCCTCGACTCGAGGTGGAGTCGCATGTGAGTACTATTGTCCTCCTGGACTCCCCTACGGAACCGTCGTCGGGCCCGACGCCGTCGGGGCCCGAGTCGGTGGCTGCCGGGTCTTCTGGGCTTGACCTCAGATTGACATCCTTGGAGCGCAGTATCTCTGCCTTCTTGGACCAGCAGCGGGTTTGGATGACCGGCATCGCCAGTGTATCTGCCCAGACCACCGGGACGTCGACGCCCAAGTCGACCCCGGCGGCCGAGTCGATCCTCGAGTCAATGCATGCTCAAGTCTATCCTCGGTCGAGGTCTCCCTCGGCCTCCCGTTCGGGACCGAGGTCGTCGACACCGGCGTCTGCGTCGGGACGAACCCTCGCCCGCACAGAGCCCCTCGATTCCTCCACGGAGGCGTCGGACTGGGACACGGAAGGGGACGAGTCGCCCGGCTCTTTTCAGACCCGGTGCGTCCCCTCCGACTCGCCCGAGTCGGAGCCTCGAAGGCGATCCCCTCCGGAGGATACGCGCTTCTGATTTTGTGCGGGATATGGCCAAGGCTTTGACTTTCCCCGCGGATCCCGAGGAGGAGCCTCGCGCGGAAGAGCTCGCGGCACTCCAGTACGATTCTCCCCCGAAGGAGGCCTTTACTGTGCCGGTCCCTCCGATGCTGCAGCGGCTGCTCTTCCGCATGTGGGAAAGCCCGGCCTCGATGTAGTAGCTGATAAGAATGCAATAAATAATACCCGGAGTCAGGCAAAGATTCAAGCCAATTTAATGTGCACAGACTCAGATTGCAGTAGCATTCAAAATGGTCTGAGCACAGAGTTCAGAAAAATGACAGTTTATATACTTTTCTTCTCCAGTCTAATACAGGCAAAACTCCTCATTGGCCACAGTGGCCCACTTACTCTCATCCAATAGGCATCTCTGACCGGGCCCAGGACTCGCTCCCCCTGCTTGGGTCTTACTAGCCACGGGTCAGTAACTAGACATAACACTAAACATAATACTTCTGTTAAAGTATACAGTATATTTCGCTATTCTTGCAAGGTCAGTTAGCCACAAAGATAGTGGAAGGCATATCAGAAGCATTCTTAACAAAAGCAAAACAAAGCGAGGCCAAACATAGCAAGGCTAAGATGTATCTCTAGCCCTGGCTCAAAACACTAAACAATCTTCATAATGCTAGACAAAATATTCTTACACTGTTCGGCTTCTCTGCTATATTTTCATCCTAATTACGAGGTCAGTGCACAATCAGCAAAGATACAGTGGAGGACATTCCTACTAAAGCAGACATCTGGCTTACCTAAACAATAAACAGTAAAAGTTTTAATTCTCTTATCTCCAGGAGAGCAGAACATGTTATCAAACCAGAATAGAACAGTATGTCTTTCTAACAGCTAACAGCATTCTATAATTTTCCAAAATCAGCAATAACATTTTAAAGCAGGAAAAAGGGCTTCAGACCTAGCTCTGCTACATACTAGGCCATCGCCTATCACATCGACACCGGTGTTAAGCAAGCGGATCGATTCGATTTATCGAGTCCGCAAGAGCCCCGGGTTCCAGAAGGCGCAACTGCCACACCACTCCATGGTTGTGGAATCGGCAGTGCATCGGCTTAAGAGTCAAAAGATGCACTCCTCGGTGCCCCCGGGTAAGGAGGCCCGTAACCTGGATGCCCTCGGTAGGAAGTGCTTCCAGGGTTCCATGCTTGCCTGCAGAGTCCAGACATACCAGCTGTATATGGGCATGTTCCTCCGAGACCTGGCGAAAGAGCTCGCCGGGTTCTCGGCTGGTCTCTCCGACGAACCTTTGCAGAGGTTCCTGGCCTTGTCCGATAGTATTCGAGAGTGCTCGAAGTTCCTTTCTCGGGCGGCCTACGACGGCTTCGAGGCGTCGGCCCGAGTAGCCGGAGCCGGCATCGGTGCCCGCCGACAGGCCTGGCTCCAGTCATCCGACCTCGAGCCATGGGTACAGGACAAGTTAGTCAATGTCCCCTGCCGTGGTGACAACCTTTTCGGCAAGCCCATGTCCGATAAGGCTGCGGAACTCAAGTCCGAGACTCACTCGGACTCGACTGTCCCGAAAGACCTACGCTCCCCCGCAGAAGAGGAAGGGTCCGGGGAAGAAACCTTTTTACCCGAGGAAGGTGCTTGCCTATAAGCAATCCCACCTTCAATACCAAGTACCGGCGGCTTCCACTCAGGGCCCACAGACTAAGGGTCAGGGGAATGGCCCCCGTAGGCCACGGGCCCCCAAGCCCGCTACACAGCCCCCTGCCACGCAGGGTGGGGGTTTTTGACTATGCCAGCATAGCCTCTCCCCCTCCGCGCCCGTCGCTCAGCACGGGGGGCAGGCTGATCCACTTTGGTCACAGGTGGTCAGCCATAACATCCGATTCCTGGGTGCTGCAGGTGGTTCAAAGGGGCTACCTCTTGCATTTTCACCAGGTGCCTCCCCCCCTACTTTCCGGGGGAGCCTCCGAGGCCCCCTCTGCACAGAGACTTACTCCTTCAGGAGCTGCAGGGTCTACTGGAGGGAGCAGGCTGTGGAACCAGTGCCCCAACCTCAGTGGGGTCAGGGGTTCTACTCCAGATACTTCCTGGTCCCAAAGAGGACGGGAGGACTCAGACCCATTCTGGACTTGCGCAACCTCAACATGTTCCTGCAGCGGGAAAAGTTCAGGATGCTTACCCTTGGAATCTTGCTGCCCTACCTCCAGCAGGGAGATTGGCTATGCTCCTTGGATCTAAAGGATGCCTATACTCACATCCTGATTCATCCGGACCACCGACAATATCTCAGATTTGTGGTGGCCGGGAAACACTATCAGTTCCACGTGCTGCCCTTCAGCTTGTGCTCTGCCCCCAGGGTGTTCACAAAATGCCTGGCGGTGGTCGCGGCCTTCCTGAGGCTTCAGGGCCTATTCGTTTTTCCTTACCTGGACGACTGGCTCGTCCGGGCGCAGTCGGCCCCAGAGGTCGCTCAGGCCACGCAGCGTACGGTGGCTCTGCTTCAGCACTTGGGCTTCGTCATAAACGTCGGGAAGTCCACGTTGCGCCCCTCTCAGGATCTCAAGTTCATAGGAGCTCGGCTCGACACTCTGCGAGCTCGTGCCTTCTTGCCTCGGGAGCGAGCCGACAGGCTCATGGCTTTGGCCGGCAGGTTCCACAGTGCGTCTCCAGTTCCGGCCCGGAGGTTCCTGAAGCTGCTCGGTCATATGGCCTCCACGGTCCATGTCACGCCGAACGCCCGACTGCATATGAGGCCTGTCCAGTGGTGTCTCCGCACTCAATGGCATCAGGCCACAGGAGGTCTGGCGGACCTTCTACAGATCTCCGACCACCTGGTCTCCTCTCTGCAGTGGTGGCTCCACCTGCCCAACCTGGTACGGGGTATGTCCTTTCAGTCTCCCGCACCTTCCCAGGTGCTGACGACCGAGGGGAGCGCATTGCCAGGGAGCGCGCACTCAAGGCCTTTGGACTCCTTGGGAGGCGGCTCAACAAATCAACTTCCTGGAGCTGCGGGCGATCCGCCTAGCTCTGCGGACCTTCTCTCTCCTCACCTATCGCCAGTCCGTACTGGTGCAGACGGACAATCAGGTGGCCATGTTCTACGTGAACAAACAGGGGGGCACGGGCTCCCTCCTGCTCTGTCAGGAGGCCCGGCGACTGTGCTCCTGGGCAGTCGACCACAACATCCTCCTCAAGGCTGTTTACCTGCCCGGGCAGGAGAATTGCCTGGCCGACAGACTGAGCCGGGTCTTGCAGCCCCCCGAGTGGAGGTTGAACCCCGGCGTTGCCCAGCAAATCTTCCGCCGGTGGGGCTCCCCCACCGTGGACCTCTTTGCCAGTCCCCTGAACCGGCAGCTCCCCCGGTTCTGCTCTCGGCATCGCATCCCCTCAGAGTGGCCCCGGATGCTTTCCTCATTTCGTGGTCCACAGGCCTACTGTATGCCTTTCCTACCACGCCGCTGGTGTCCCGGACGCTCTTCAAGGTTGCCCAGGACAGGGCCTACGTGATCCTGATAGCGCCCCGATGGCCGAGGCAACCCTGGTTTCCTCTGCTCCTGCAGTTAGCGGTGGACACGCCTCTCCCTCTGGGGTTTCAGCCCGATCTTCTGACCCAAGATCAGGGTACTCTCCTGCACCCCAACCTCCGAGCCCTTCACCTGATGGCCTGGCTGCTGAGGGTAGTCCTGGCCCCGCTCTCGCTCCCCCCCGGAGGTGGAAGCTGGCGTCCTGGCGTCTCGGCAACCTTTTACCCGGAAGTCTTACACACTCAAATGGCGTCGCTTCTCCGTCTGGTGTCCTCAGTGTTCTGAGAACCCATTCGCCTGCCTAGTGTCGGTGGTACTGCAATACTTGCTGCACCTCTCCGATCTAGGCCTCAAGTCCAACTCTGTCAGAGTCCACCTCAGTGCTCTCACTGCACATCATTCGCCGGTGGAGGGCCAGCCCCTTTCCTCGCATCCCTTGGTGGCGCGTTTCCTCAAGGGCCTGCTTCTGCTTAAGCCCCCGTTGCGCCCTCCGGCTCCTGACTGGGACCTCAATGTGGTTTTACAAAGGCTTACTTGCCCGCCTTTTGAACCCATGGCTACCTGCCCCCTCCGCTTCCTCTCATGGAAAGCTCTCTTCTTGGTAGCCCTCACCTCCGCTAGGCGCGTTAGTGAACTACAGGCCCTAGTGTCGGAGCCCCCTTACACTAGGTTCTACAGGAATAGGGTTGTCTTACAGACTCACCCTAAGTTTCTTCCTAAGGTGGTTTCCTCTTTCCACATCAATCAAGAGGTGGTTCTTCCGACCTTCTTTCCCAGGCCACATACCAGCAGAGCTTAGACTGTTCTGCATACCCTGGACTGTCGAAGAGCCTTGTCCTTCTACCTTGACCGTACGCGTGAGCATAGGAAAGCTGCCCAGCTTTTCGTTTCCTTTGACCCCAATCGGTTGGGGTTATCTGTATCGAAGCGTACTCTGTCCATCTGGGTAGCTGACTGCATCGTCTGGGCGTATGGGGCAGCCGGCCTCTCTTTGGAGAGTCGAGTCACGGCGCACCGTGTCAGGGCGAAGGCGGCGTCTGTCGCACACCTCCGCTCTGTTCCGTTGGCAGACATCTGCCGGGCCGCTACTTGGTCTTCTAGCCAGACTTTTGCAGCTCATTACTGCCTGGAGAGGGAGTCCCGCAGGGATAGTGCTTTCGGACAGGCAGTCCTCCACAATCTCTTTGAGGTTTAGGCAACTCCTACCCGCCGGCCCCGATGTTGGCTACTGGCCGGATTCGTATTCAGAGAAGATTCCTTCCTTCTGTTCGGTTGAGCTGGAGGGAGCACTCTTTTTTTTTTTTTCCAGCTTGAGGTCTCCGGTAGCCTTAAGCTAGGGAGTCCCATAAGTGAGGACTGACTTCCTGCTTGGTCCTGGAGAAAGAGTGGTTACTCACCTGTAACAGGTGTTCTCCAGGAGCAGCAGGAATCAGTCCTCACTACCCTCCCTTCTCCCCTGGAGTTGCAGTCATTCTTATGGTTGCTGTCTTCCGCTATGTCATTCGACTGAGCAAGATGGCATATTGGGCAGGAAGAGGACCGCGCATGCGTGCTGCAATCCCAAAGGCTTTCTTCGAAAGCTGGGGAAATTGCTCCGCGAGGGCTCCGTCGGCGCCAACGTCACCCATAAGTGAGGACTGATTCCTGCTGCTCCTGGAGAACACCTGTTACAGGTGAGTAACCACTCTGTACTGGCACCTCTCCTGTTCAATATCTTCTTGGCACCCCTTGCTCTTCTGGTGCAACAATTTGGGATATCTGCTTTCTACTATGCTGATGACCTTTGTCCTTCTACACCACACTTCCCCTCTTCACTCGGATCTTTCCCACCTTAATTCTTGTCTTCTCTCTGTTGCTGATTGGCTAACCACTAACTGTCTGCACTTAAACTTATCTAAGACACTTGCTATTTGGTTCACTCATGGTAGTCCTTCTCAGGCAGCCCCATCTTTCTCTGGTTCACCCATCCCTTTGGTTTCCTGTTTTCACTACCTTGGTGTTTTGACTCTGATCTTTCTTTTCAGGATCACATCTCCCATATCACTAAAACCTCTCTTTTCTTTCTGTCAGATCCGTGCTGTTTGCCCCTCTCTTACCCCACAAGCCATTACCACTCTTATGCTGTCCCTTGTTATGTCACGTCTTGACCTTTGTAACTCTGCCCTTGCTGGTATTCCCCAGTCACAGTTGCACAGACTACAACATGTTCAAAACACTGCAGCACGCATCATTTCCCACTCTACTCGTCAGGAGCACGTAATCACTCTTTCTCTTTTTTCATTCACCTTCACTGGCTCCCCATAGATTTCCGTATTTGCTTTAAAATCCTCACCTTGGTCCACCAGGTTCTTTACACTCACACCCCACAATATTTGGCGGATCTCTTTCAGTTTCACACTCCCAGTCATTCTCTCCAGTCACTGCACATAAATCGCCTTCACCTCCCCTCTCCCTCCCGCACCTCTGCCTTTTCCTTTGTCGGACCTGCACTCTGGAACGCCCTACCCACCTCCCTTAGACTGGAACAACACCACAGTACTTTTAAAATGCGCTTGAAAACGTATCTCTTTTCCTCTGCGTTTGACCTCCCTGCTCCCCCCCATGTGATCCTGTTTTTCCCTGTCTCTCAGTATTGTCTACTCCTTTCTGTCTGGTATGCTTGATTGTACTATCCTCTGTCCTGTCATTTATTGTAACTTCCTTTCATTTTCTCAGCCACTGGCCCTTCTTGTAATTTTCAAATTGTACACTGCTTTGTTTTTTTATTGAATGGCAGTATATCAAATAAAATAAACATAAACATTCCACCAGGAAACATGCCTCGGATGCACAGGGGACGGAGGTCCCATTCTGCACACCCAAGACAGTCTCAAAGTGACTTGGATCATCTCTCTGAGGCTGGCAGCCAGCATTCTGTCTCAGATTGTGAGGAAAGCAAATGGTCCCTGTCAGAGGATCTAGACGAGGACCCTCACGACTCCCAAGATGTCAGGCTGTTTCACAGAGACAAGCTGGCAGCACTTATTGCACAAATTGTAGAATCTCTTCATATTTCAGATAGCCCTGAGGCAATACTGCTACTACTACTACTACTACTGAGTATTTCTATAGCACTACTAGTCGTACGCAGCTCTGTACATACAAATAAGAGACAGTCCCTGCTCATTGGAGCTTACAATACCGGCTCAAATCTCATCACAGGCAGATCCCATTCTGGCAGGCATCCGGAAGCCTGCTAAAGGCCTTCCTGTTTCTGCTGGAGCTCCAACAGATGGTCTCCCTAGAATGGCAAGCCCCAGGGCAGTGCGACGGTCAGCACAATGGTTAGGGAAACTTTGTGTGGTCACCAGCTGACCTAGATAGCTGGCTTTGCTTCCCCCCAGTGGACACCTTGGTCATGGCCATGACCAAGCACACCACCATTCTGGTGGAAGGAGGAGTGGTGTACCACGATCAGAATAACTCCAAGGTGGAAGGCTTGTTGAAGATGGCCTTCTCCTCCTCTCTTGCTTTGCAGGCTTCTGCCTGCAGTGGCCTGGCGGCTTGTGCCCTCTTGCATTGGGTTCAACTCTTGCCCAAGGATTCTGCCTTAGCGCACAAGGAGTCCATTGTCACGTTTGTGGTGGCTGCTCTCTATGATCTCATTAAGCTAGCGGTCCGATCCATCATGGCCGTAACAATAGTATGCCGCTGACTCTGGCTCCGGCATTGGTCAGTCGATTCTGCCTCTAAGGCCCGCCTCACTAGGTTACTCTTTAAGGACAAGCTCCTCTTTGAGGATCTGGAGCAATTGGTCAAGGACCTTGGTGAAGTGAAACCTCAACTTCTACCTGAGGACTGACCCCAATCTTCCTCATGTAGGGGGGCCGGTGGATCTGCAGCTCCTACAGCATCACGATCTCGCTTCAGAAGCAACCACTGCTGTCGCTCCGGCAGATCCTTCTCTGTGTCTTCGGCCTGCAGGTCAGCACCCACCTCTCAGCCCTTTTGAGTGTTTTGCAGAGTAAAGGATTCCTTCTCTCTCTACAGCCAAATTCCCCGGATCCTGCTGGCAGTCCCGCTGCCTCTCCTGGGCCCTATTCTGGGACACCATCAGTGAGAGGATGCCTATCACTTTTCTTCCAAGAGTGGGCCTGCATCACCACAGATCAGTGGGTCTTAGGCATCATTCAACACTGCTATGCCATCGAGTGCCCAGCCCATCCGGGACGCCTTTTTAATTTCCTCTTGCACGGCTCAAACATCCAGCTATGTGCATAACTTTGCAGCGCCTGCTGGATCTCTAGGCCATCTGTCCCGACCCAGCCCCCAAATGAGGGTCCAGACGCTATTCCGTCTATTTTGTCGTACCCAAAAAGGATGGGTCATGGCGTCCTGGTTTTGGATGGAAACTCTCTGGTCAGTTATTCAAGCGGACAGACAGGGGGAATACTTGGCATCCTTGGATCTTGCCAAGGCTTACCTCCACATCCCCATCCACACAGACAATCAGCGATTCCTGTGATTTGTCATCTTCTGACAACACTTTCAGTTTCAGGCACTGCCTTTCGACCTAACAACGGTGCCCTATACCTTCTCCAAGATCATGATTGTGGCTGCTGCAGTGCTGAAACGCGAGGGGGTGCGGGTGCAGGTGCACCCCTAGCTCAACAACTGGCTCATCTGGGAAAAGTCTTACTGCAAGGCTCTACAGGCTGTTTGTCACATCATCCAAGTTTTTGGAAGACCTGGGCTGGATAGTGAACCACGCCAAGAGTCCCCTTACCCATACTCAATTTCTTGAATTTCTTGGAGCCGCTTCGATACCCAACAAAGCAGGGTATATCTCACACAGGAAAGGTTTCACCGGGTTACCAATCAGCTCCGCAATTTTCTACAGACAGCGCAGCCACGAGCCTGGGACTATCTTCAGGTGCTTGGGGCCATGGCAGCCATCATCGATGTCCCCTGGGCACGGATGCATATGCAGCCTCTTCAGGGGTCACTGCTGTCCCAGTGGTCGCCCATCTCCAGGGGCTTCAACCTTCACTTATCCCTTCCACCTTCTCTGCACCTTAGCCTTCGGTGCTGGCTCCATCTGGGGATCCTGCTCCAGGGGGTCCCCTTAAAGGCACCACAATGGATAGTCATGACTACCGATGCCAGTATCTGGTTGGGGGGTGCATTGTCACGACCACACCACACAGGATGTCTGGAACCCTCGGGATGCATCCTGGCCCATCAGTCGCCTGGAAACCAGGGTTGCGTGCCTTGCCTTGCTGCACTTTCTGCCATACATCCGTCACAGAGCAGTACAGATCTTCTCAGACAATGCCACAATAATGTCCTACCTCAACAAACTGGGGGGCACCAAGTGTTCGGGAGTTGCGAAGGAGATGGCATGCCTATTCGCCTGGGCGGAGACTTGTGCTGATGGTGTCAGCTCAGCATATCGTGGGCATAGACAACATACAGGCCGACTTTATCAGCCAATATGCCTTGGATCCCAGGAAATGGGAGCTTGCCCCATGGGCCTTCCAATGGATAGTTCAGTGGTGGGGTCGACCGGAGATCAATCTGAAGGCAACACAGCCAGTGTCAAGGCCACGATCTTCTTCAGTCAAAGGAAGGAGCCTGGAGCTCAGGGAGTGGATGCGCTGGTTCAGCCCTGGCCAGTGGTGGCCCTCCTGTACTAGGTTCCTCTCTGGGCAATGATTGGGCGGGCCTTCGATGCATCAAAGTTCACCAGGGACTAGTGATTCTGGTGGCCCCTGACAGGCCACGCACTGTGGTTTGCCTATCTCATTCACTACATTGTGGGCAGCCCCTTCCACTGGTGTCTCGCCACAGACTACTCCATCAGGGACCCTTATGGATGGCCGATCCAGCTCCTTACTCACTTACAGCCTGGCTCTTGAAAGGCACTGCCTGGAGCACAAAGGTTATTCACAGCAGGTTGTCATGATCCTGCTTCAGGCTCATCGGTCATCTACCTCTCTGGCTTATGCATTGGTCTAGTGCCTCTTCAAGGCCTGATGCACATGCTACAGTGTGTCACCCTGGCATATACAGATCCCTGACATCCTCGCCTCTTTACAGTATGGCTATGACAAGGGACTTGCGCTGAACTCCTTGAAGGTCCAAGTGGCCGCCCTCACTTGGTTTAGAGGGCCCATTGCAGCCCGCACTGTGGTGGCACATGTTGATGTCTGACATTTCCTTCGGGGCGTCAGATTACTGCGCCCACCTCTGCGTCCTATAATTTCTCCATGAGACCTCTCTCTGGTCTTGCACAGCCTGCGGAAACCTCCTTTCAAGCCTCTTAAGGAAGCTACATTGTGGGATGTGTCTTATAAGTCTGCCTTCTTAGTGGCCATTACATCTGCTAGACAGGTGTCAGAGCTCCAAGCGCTTTCTTGTCGGGACCCCTTCTTGACCTTCTCTACAGAAGGAGTTTCTATCCGACCTGTGCCATCCTTCTTACCCAAGGTCGTCTCTCCATTCTATCTTAATCAGTCTATCCTTCTGCCCGCCTTTTCCAGTCAGAACTGCGTGGTCTCTAAGTATAATCTTAGGCCGCATGTCAGTCGCATTCTGCACCACTATTTTTGGATGACTAATTCCTTCACCTTTTTGTCCTCTTCATGGGATCATGCAAGGGGCTCGCCGCTTCCAAGCAGACCATTGGCCAATGGATCAAGAGAACCATTGAATCTGCCTATATTTTGTAAGGCAAACCATTCCCATTAGGCCTTCGAGCACATTCTACTAGAGCACTAGCCACCTCCTGGGCAGAGTGGTCCTGCGTGGATCCAGTGGACATTTGTCGAGCAGCCACCTGGTCGTCTACTTTTATGTGCCATTATCGTCTGGATATCCAGGCGTGGACTGCGGCAGCTTTCGGGGCCAGCGTAGTGTCTGCGGCTGCCTCGTCCTGCCCACAGGTGGGGTAGCTCTGGTACTGCCCACTTGTAAGGACTATTCTAGTAGATTTGGAAGATGAAATTTTACTTATTGTTAGTTTCTTTTCCTGGATTCCTGCTAGACCAGTCCATTTCCTGCCCTCAATCACTGTATTACTGGCTGTTCTTCGGCAACAGTCTATTTATTTATTACAATTTCTTATATACCGCACTATTCGGTATCAGCGTGGTTTACATTATAACACAATGACCATAACAACAAGCTGTTTGGTTTTACATAGAACAGGAGTACAAACTTGTCAGCTGGTCATGTCAGCTGTTACGACAGAGCTTCCAGTTAGCGGCTATCCTTTGTGGTCTGTCGATTTGTGTACATAGTTATGCGGCACTGGGCGCTAGTTGTGCTATGGTTCTCATTTATAGTGACACTCTGGTTCTAACTTTTAGTTTAATAAGGGCGCTAGTTGCACTCACTTGACGCTTCTGCTTTGCCAGAGGTACACTGAAGGCAACACCTAGGGGAGGCACATAGGTGCCAGGGCATGCTCAATGAAGCTTTTGGTATTATATGTCTCTAACATCTGCTGGCAGGGGAATATAACCCACTTGTAAGGACTGGTCTAGCACGAATCCAGGAAAGGAAATTAACAGTAAGTTAAAATTTCACCACAGTGAAAGTACATGCCATCTGCCTTAAGTGCATGCTTATAGAGTGGAAGAGTGGCCTTGTGACCAGAGAGACCAGGGTTTGAATCCTACTGGCACTCCTTGTGGCCTTAGTCCTCCATTGTCTCAGGTACAAACTTAGATTATAAGCTCTCCAGGGACAGGGGAATACCTACTGTACCTGATTTGAAGTCATCTTTAACTATTACTGGAAAGGCCTGAGCTAAATACAGACTAGTGACTACCTAAAGTATGTTTGCAAAGATGGAATAATGCACATCAATCACTAAAAATACATGATCTACATGTGTAGATGGTATGTAACGTTTCCATGGCTCCTTGTAAAATTACCACTTCCCCCCTCCCCCCCATATCTGCCTTGAGGGAGGTCAGTTTGCACCCCTTGGTGTAATCAAACTCTGGAATTTGTTACCGGAGGATGTAGTAAGGGCTGTTAGTGTAGCTGGGTTTAAAAAAGGTTTGGACAAGTTCCTGGAGGAAAGGTCCATAAACCACTATTAAAAAGGGACCCAGGATAATCAATGCTTGACCCAGTACAAGCATTGTGGAACCTGTGTCTTTTGGGGATATTGCTAGGTACGTATGACCTAGATTGGCCACTGTTGGAAACAGGATACTGGGCTTGATGGACCTCGGTCTGACCCAGTATGGCATATCTTATGTTCTTAGAAGACTCTCCAAAGCATCCGTTTTAGCTTATTCTATTCTTAACACATTGAGAACCCCCATGTGATTTTTAGCCTTGCTGAATAAATGGGGAAGGGAATTAAACTCTGTTATCTCTGTGTTTATCTGGGTTAGAGTTCAGGACATTGCACCCATAACAGAGAATGCCCTTCACCAGAAAACGCAATATAGTATTCTTTCTATTTTTTTGTCCTGCATGTATTTCAAAAGCAAGCTTTTTGAAGCCAGGTTAGCAGATGTATGTATAGAAATGCAACCTGAAGTGGGAATGTTGGGCATACTTTTTTTTTTGTCCTGCTTGCTGATCTCATTTTGAATAGCAGCAGCAAGATTCTGGGGGCATTACTGGCATGTCAGTTGCAGGGGGAGCTGGCCTAGTTATGCAGGATGACTGCTTACCACTTGGGGTGAACAGTAGATAGGCTTGTCTCCTTGTGAGGAAATATATACAGTCAAACCTCGGTTTTCGTTGGCCCCGGTTTTCGTGCGTTTCGGTTTTCGACGTCTTTTCTGACTGAGATGTTGTCTCGGTTATCGGATATCGCCTCGGTTTTCGTTGTGTTACTGAACAGCTGATGGTCCCAATAGTGGCTGGTGCTGCTCCTCCTATGGGCAAGGGCAGGAATGTGGACAAATTGCCAGCCTCCATGTGCCTCCCCAGTCCCGGCAGCACTACCCCCGGACTCACCGATCGCGTGTTGAAGCGAAAGTCAGCTGAGCAAGAGTCAGAGTCAAGAGCCAAGGATTGCACAGAGAGGAAGGCCCCGATCTCTCCACTGCCTGCCTGTTCTCTGGAGCGCCCCCTCAGGCTCGGAGGTAGCAGGGTAGCTGTCAATGTAAGCAGGAGATGTTGAATGAATGTGGGAGGCAGTTCTTTCTCTTGCAGGGTACGCTTGCAAATTGCTGTTGAGACGGAGTCAGCGATCAGATTACAGTGCCGTACAGTACAATATCTGTGTGTTTGCTGTCCTGTGGACGATCGGGCAGGTGAGAGAAGTGACAGGAGCTGGGTGTCTGGAACGGATTAATTGAATTTACATTATTTCCTATGGGAAATATTGCTTCGGTTTTCGTACGTTTCGGTTTTAGTCAGACTTCTTAGAACGGATTAATAATGAAAACCGAGGTTTGACTGTACTGGTGCATCCTCTTGCAGGAATTGCTGGGGATGGGGGGAGGGGGGAGAAAGGGCTGCACAAGATCTGGCTCATATATCTGGACTTTTTGCCACCTTGTGCATCATTAGGATAAATTGGTTCTAAAGGCTTGATTTTGAAATCTCTGAAGCTCCCTGAGTGCTTAAGCAGAATATATGAAGGACTTGGGCTGGTCCAGTTGGTCAGCCTTGTGGTGGAAGGGGGGCTGGTGGGGGGGGGAAGCATTGAACATTGTCATTACTCAGTAGATCTTGTAACAGTTTGTCTATAGAATTTTAGTCCATTTACAAACCAAATACAAAAAAGGAAAATCAGTAATTATTCAAACATCAGTAAAGACATATGTAGCACCAACAAGGGTGGTGATACATTTATACGGAAACTGTAAATAAAAATTAGCACCCAAGGCAATTACTTTGGGCTTCAAACTAAGAAACTGTCATTGCTGGAGTTGGAAGCTCCAGGGAGCATCACGAAAAACATTAATGGATTGTCTACAAAATATGGCAGCCTTATATTTTACAAAAGCCTTAAGTATACAAAGTTTCACAGATTCAGACATAAAGATTGCCAAAAGACTGAAATGCACATTAATATCAAGGGAATCCTCCAAAAACGCAGTAACGTTTTGAACTGAAGGTACCATCACATCTAAATCTCCCTCAATGGGGTTTACCTTTTTGATGCTGGATGAAACATCATAAAGTTGTAAGACCTCTATTGGGTTCAGATATGACCAAAACTTCCTTAAAATACTTATCAAGAAGAAGTTCAGGTGACACCAGATGAGTTAGAGGAAAGTTTTAAAAGCTGTAAATTACGAGCACAAATTGAATTTTCAAGGGCCTCCACTTTTGCATGTAAAACTAAGGAATCCTTTATATTCGCAACTTTTAACAGCATGAAGTGGTTGCACTTGACACTCCAACTTAGCAACAGCCATATCTAAAGTAGAAACCTTTCCATCAAGTTGCTGCAGGGTTACTACAGCCTCCTGAGAAAAGGTACATAAAGATGCAAATATAGCTTTCATTTTATCATCAATATGTTTAATAGCCCCCAAAACATTTCTTAAGGTAATCTCTGCCTCCAGGGAGACTGATGGGAGCCCAACAGATATGTTAGTATCATCTAACCAAACAGGTTTAGATAAAACAACTTCAATATTAGTATGCCTTACCTGATCGGAGGATTCCCCCATAAGCATAGAAGATAAGAGGGGTAGGGCAGGGTGGAGGAGACCTCACTCGGGTGAGGACTGCGCTGCACCCAGAGGAACAAGGTGCTTATCTAAGGGACCCACCAGCTTAGCACTAGCCTCGGTAGATCCCAGCCCCTTGCCCACTGCTTTGACTTTCCTTTTCCCCATTACCAAACCTAAACAACTTAAACATACAAGTAATAAAATTAGAGGGCAAACGGTCAATGTTGCTGTGGTGGCAGAGGGGCAGTACTCGCCCCTTTGGACCATGCTTTGCGGTTGTGGGAAACAGCCGCTAAGCTCTTAGTCTGAATAGGGGTCCTTCCTGGAAACGGACTGCCCCTTTGGTGCCTGTCCAATATTACAGGACCGATACTCAGAGCTCAGCAGCAGCGTTCTCACAGCAGCAGTCCCAATAGCCGATGGAAGGGCTCAAAGAAACCTCACCAGGTTTGAAGCAGGTTCCCTTGTAACAGTATCTTATGGAGTGCCATAGTGTGTACAAAGAACACAATGGACTGTGCCGCTTGGTGAATGTTCTTGAAATGAAAAGATGAAACAAACTCAAAATTCCTGACTCCCATCATCTTCCCAGCCAGAATGATCCTGTAAAAATGCACGATTGGCTAACACTTTTATACTAAACTTCGGCCTCATCTCTACCCCTCTAAACTATTTAGATAAGCCAATCTTATTGGATGTGCTCAGATTTTTTTTTTTCCTTTCAGGAATTCCTTCTAAGTTATAAGAAATTGATAATAAGGATGGTAGATTTCTGCTAGTATAAGCTGTCCATTTTGGGCGGTGGGGGAAGTTATTTTGATGCCAAAGATGTGACATCTAAATATAAAGCATGGTTTTGATTATCTGCCTTGAACTCACTAGGGCTAAGCAGAATATAAATGCCTATTTGTTTAATTATTTATTTATTAATAAATGCCAATTTCTTAAATTTAAATATATTAAACAATTCTTTTATTTAACTGGGTAAATGGGCTATTTGAAAATTGTTCCTGTGAGTTAAAAGATGTGATGGTTCCTTGAGCTTTTATGGCTCTCTGGATCTGTTTTTGACATTGACTGCAGCCATTCTTTGCCTCCCACCCCATGAGAAGCTGCTGTTTGGGTGACTGCTGACACTGGACCCTCATGCATCTTGACTCGTATGCACAGCCATGACTAAGATAATCCAGCGATACTGATGTGTATCTTGCTGCCATTAACATGATACTGCAACTGTGTCCTGAGCAGTTAAGTAGCTGAAGACTTCCTCCTGGGGAGGTTAGGAGGTGGTCTGAGCTAATCCTCTTACATGGGTACACATTTGTTGACCTTTACACCCCCTGTCTTGTTTGGGGGATAGGATGGGGGGAAGGACAGACAGGAATTGACATGATTAAAATTTGTTTTCTAGATCATCGGTAACTGTGTCTCCCTTCTGATCCTGAGCTCTGCACTGCCTGTCTTCTCCAGAACTTTGGGTGAGTATTGCAGGGGATAGTCACAACATGTACAACTATCTACAGGGTCACCAGGACTGCACAAACAAGACTGCCTGTATATCCCCCCACTAGATGGCACCAGATTTCTCCTCATAAACTGCACATACATAGACTACAAAGAGATTAAATATTGTTCAGGCAGTTAAGCCTCCAATCCTTTGTGCCAGCTCGGAATAATCTGTAGGCCCAATGCTTGAAACTGTGTAGCAGCAAGGACATAGCCATGGGTGGGTCTGGAGGGCCCCAAGCCCCTCCTCTTGGACTGTCGGTTCCTTCCCACGATGTGTGTGTTGCTGCAGTGTGCATATCCTGTTTAGTATGTATGCTGCAGCTGCGAATTGAGAAAGGAAGACCTGAGAGCTCCCACCTTGCCATGGAAGAAGTGAATACCATGGGGGGAAGACCTAGAACACCTATTGCCCTCCCCCTCTTCTCCCCCCCCTCAAATTAAACTTGGGTTCTAGTTACACCCCTAGGTGGCAGACTTTCATATAATTGTATATTACATGCGCAAAAGTAAATATAATGAAGTAAGCATTTCTGCCATTTTGACATTTAGGGTCATATTTACTAAAGCTTAGCACACTCATGGACATAAGCTTGCTGTAAGTGCTGCCCGGCCCATAGGAATAACGTGGCTTGTGTGGCACTTAGTGCACATCGTCCATTAGCATGTCCTGAGCTTTAGTAAACATGAGCCCCCTTTGTAATCCAGTATGCTTTAAAAATAATAAACTTCTAATAATGAAACTTAAATAGTGGATAAGCAATAAAAGTAGTTTGTTTATAAAAATAAGTTAAAACTAATACAATTTACTGCCAAAAATCCACGGGTATAATATACTGTGCATCAACACTAGAAATTCTGATTACAAAACTCTGTAAGAGCAGATCAAGTTGCCCAACATGTTTCGGCCAGTGCCTGTTTCAAGGGACTTGTTATAAAAGTGTTGAAATAGGCATTGGCCAAAACCTATTAGATTATTTTAATTGCTTTTATAAATAAACTATTATTGTTGCTTGTCCACTATTAAGATTTTTATTATTGGAAGTTGAGGGTATTAGGGGTTCTGCAGGAAGTCAGCCCTCATATATGGGTGACGCCTGCACCAACTGAGGACCATTTCCCCAGCTTTCAAAGAAAGCCTTTGGGACATACTACCACTTATGCGTGGTCCCCTTCCTGCCCAAGGGTGCCATCTTGCTCAGTCTCCTTTTTTCCACAGAGCACAATGGACATCCTGTTTCCCCAGAAAAAATCCTTGCTAATTATCCTTAAAAGTTAGCTTTCCTGGTTTGTTCAGATTCCTCTTCCCGCCTCGAGCCAGCGCCAAACTATGCGCTGTTCTCGGCCCCTTTTTCATTTTACATCGAGACTTGCCTCGACTGGCGTCTGTGCTTTTTTTTGCCCACAGGTCATCGACCTCACCTGGGTGCTCCCCACCATGTTCCCTGGTGGGTTCAAAAAATGTGACCGCTGTAGTCAAACTGTCAGTGACGGACACCCTTGACTGCTGCCTGCGCTAGGACCATGACAGCCCCTCCTGCAACCTGTGCCAGGCCATGATGCCTAAGACCAACAAAAAGAGGTCTGAGTTGCAGGAAAAACAGTTTCCTAGGTCAGACTCTGCCCTGGCCTCCCGATGCCGAGCTCCAAGCCCAGCACTTCCCATGAGGCCCAAGCATCCTCGGAGGCCCATGGCAACAGCTTCTCCAAGAAGACCTTGGACCCCAAGAAAAAAAAGAGAAAGCCCTTTAAGTCTGCCGAGGTTGCACTGGAGAAACCCAGTAAAACCACCCAGAGGGACTGAAGCGTCCTACCAAGGTCCTCAAGAAGGATTCCTCAGCCGGCAGAGACCGTGCGAGGTTCCTCAGGCCATAGTCCTCATCGAGGATAAACTCGCAATAGTGCCAGCGCCAGGCCCAAGATCCTCGGTGCCTGTGCTGAAAGCTTGGAAACCAGAATGGCGGCCCTGGATCAGAATATCACTGAAATCCTGGCCCTGCAGCAGGCAATTATGGCTGGTTCATCCACATCTGCCCCAACGACCAGGCCCTTGACTGCGGGGGCGTCCCTGGTCATCGAGCCGCGTTCGGAGCACCACCAGCCTCTGGTAAGCCCTCAGCACCAGTCAAGGTCCTGGTCCACGGGCATCTGATCCTCCCTGGCTAGTTTCTATGACTCGGACCCCACGTCCTCCAGAGGCCGCTGGCCTTGAGACAGTGAGTCACAGGGCTTCTGATTCCTCGTCACCACTCGACTGAGTGAGAGAGCGATGATGGCACTGAGATTCCCTCTGACCAGATTCCCCCCGCCCTGGCGCCACTCCCTTCCGGAGGACGTGACCTCCCATGACTTTGTCAAGGACATGGCCAGAGCCCCCTCGGTGCAAACCGAGAGGGAGGAGGACCCATGCACCAAGAAGTTGGAGATCTTCCAATATGAGTCTCCACCCAAGGAAACCCTTAAAGTGCCGGTGTACAGTGTCCAAAAGGGCCGGTGTTTCCACAAACCCCAGCTCCCACATAACTCCATTATCAAGTCAACCATGCAAAACCTTAAGAGCCAAAAGACTGACTTCTGTCCCCCCACCCCCCCCAGAAGGGAGGCTAGAGCCCTTGATGCCCTCAGGTGCAAGTGTTACTAAGGTTCAATACTGAAGTGCCGGATCTAAGCCTATGAATTATACATAAGTATGTACCTAAAGGCTCTAACACAGGAGCTATTGGGGTTTTCAGCTGGTCTTGTTGGGGAACTCCTCCAACGGTTCCAATCCCTAACCTCTGGAAACGGATTACTCCAAGTTCCTCTCACAAGCAGCCTACTGCAGCTTCAAGTCAGCAGCTTGAGTCACAGCATCCGGCATCGATTCCTGAGGCCAAGCCTGGCTACAGTCTTCTGACCTTAAGCAATTGGTCCAAGACCAGCTGCTTGACATCCCCTGCATCGGGGAGAAACCAGTGGGGGAAAAGACCTCTGTTCCCAAGGAAAAAGGACCCTTTCCCACAGAGTCACTGCTACCAACCCTTCTCGGGCCAGCAACAAGGTTCTTGCTCTAAGAGGCAAGGCCATGGGGCTCAGAAGGTGAAAACACCAAAGCCCCAGCTCCCATGCAATTTGAGGAGCTTTTGACTCCTAGGGTAGGGCCTCCCCTTCCCTAAGAGACCTTAACCAGCTCACAGGAGGGCACCTTGTGCTCTTTGCCCACAGATGGGCCAACATCTCCTCAGACCAGTGGGTACTGCAAGTCTTAAGGAAAGAATGCCGCCTCCACCTACAGCAGATACCATCCTGGGAAGAACCTGGGGAACCGGTGTGATCCCTCCTTCACCAGACTCTTCTGCTCACAGAGCTCGCAGGTCTGATCAGGTGCAATGCAGTAGAGCCTGTACCCAAACACTTAAGGGGAAAAGGCTTCTACTCCAGGTACTTCCTTGTCCCAAAGAGAACTGGAGGCCTCTGGCCCATACTAGATCTGTGAAACTTAAACAAGTTTCTGGTGAGGGAGAAGTTCAAGATGCTCTCCCTTGGAACACTGCTGCCTTACCTCCAGCAGGGAGATTGGCTGTGTTCCTTCCATCTAAAGGATGCGTGTACACACATCCTAATCCACCCTTGCCACAAGCAGTATCTAAGGTTCATGGTAGGAGGAGGGCAGGGTACTACTCTTTGGTCTGGCCGCCTTGCCAAGGGTCTTTACCAAATGTCTGGCTGTGGTGGCCGCCCACCTGCATCTGAAGGGGCGGCACAACCTCAGAGGCCAGTCAAGTGACAGGGCATGCATCCCTCCTTCTGTAGCACCTGGAGTTCGTCATCAACTACCCCAAATCCCACCTCTCTCAAGCTCAGAATCTGGAGTTCATAAGTACTCAGCTCAACACGCTGCAAGTCAAGGTAGTCCTCCCCAGAGAAAGGGCAGAACATGTCAAACAACTGGCAGGAGAAGTACAACGTTGCTGGTCAGTGCCAGCTCATCTCTGCCCTGAGCCCACTTGCACATGTAGACAGCCCAGTGGTGCCTCTGCTCACAGTGGACCCAAGCCACAGGAATGCTATGGGACAGGGTCAGGATTACCCTCCAATTGGCAGAATTCTAGAGAACCCTGACCACTGATGCCTCCCTCCTAGGTTAGGGGGTGCATTGTGGGGACCGCCGACACAGGGCAGCTGGTCCCAGGAGGAGTCGCTCCTACCGATCAGTCTCCTGGAGCTCAGGGCAATCTTTCTAGCCTATGGGTGTTCTGCCACCACCTGCGACTCTGGACTGTACCGATTCAGATGGACAATCAAGTCGCCATGTTCTGTATCAAAAAGCAGGGAGGCACGGGCTCGTACTCCCTCTGCCAGAAGGTGGTGGCCCCCCTCCTTTTCAGCTAGCAACAACATGCTCTTGCGAGCAGTTTATGTCCTGGGCCAGGATAACTGCCTAGCAGACAGGCTGAGCAGAGTCCTTCGGCCACACAAGTGGCACCTGAACCCAAGTGTGGCCAAGAGTCTCTTCCACCTCTGGGGCAGACCCATGATGGATCTATTTGCCTCTCTGGACAACAAACAGCTGCCTCATTTCTGCTCGCGCCAACTATACCTGGAGAGAGTGGCAGCAGATGCCTTCCTGATCTGATGGTCCAAGGGCCTACTCTATGGGGGGGGCTCATGCTGCACCCCAACCTGGGGTCCCTAGCGTTAACAGCATGGCTGCTGAAAGGGTAGCACTGACCCCTTTCAATCTTCTGAGAGAAGTCGAGGAGATCCTACTGGCCTCCCGAAATTCCTCCACCAGACGGGCTTATGCCTTTAAATAGAGAAGGTTCTCTGCCTGGTGTGTGGAAAGGAGGGAATATTCCAGTACCTACTATACCTGTCCCACACCGGGCTGAAGTCTAACTCAGTGAGGGTGCATCTGAGCGTGATAGCCACTCACCACCACCCTGTTGAAGGAAAATCCCTCTTGGGCCAGCCCTTGGTCTCCAGGTTCCTCCGGGGCCTCCTGTTATCCAAGCCCCCTCTCCACTCTCTGGCAGTGGAGTGGGACCTCAATGTGGTGCTCACAGCTCACCAGACTGCCATTCAAGACCTAGCCACTTGCGGTACCTGTCTTGGAAAGTGGCCTTTCTGGTGGCCCTCACGTCCCCTCGAAGTGTGAGAAAACGGCATGACTGATTTCTGCTGTCCCTGAAGAACACCTGTTACAGATGAGTAACTACGCCTTTTTCACTCTGCCCCTCTTAGCTTGTGCATGTTATTGTTTGTGCTCCCTTGTAATCCTACAATTGTGATCCACTTTGAGTGTATAGGAAATTGTGGAATATACAATTAACTTTTTTTTTAATGGTACTTGAGTTGCTGTCTTAGTTTTTCTTCCTCCTTTAAGATTTTGGCATAGATTTGTTACTCTTGTTCTCTCATACTTTTTTTTCCTAAGAACATAAGAACATAAGACATGCCATACTGGGTCAGACCGAGGTCCATCAAGCCCAGTATCCTGTTTCCAACAGTGGCCAATCTAGGTCCTACACACCTAGCAATATCCCCAAAAGACCACAGGTTCCACAATGCTTGTACTGGGTCAAGCATTGATATCCTGGGTCCCTTTTTAATAGTGGTTTATGGACCTTTCCTCCAGGAACTTGTCCAAACCTTTTTTAAACCCAGCTATACTAACAGCCCTTACTACATCCTCCGGTAACAGATTCCAGAGTTTGATTACACGTTGAGTGAAAAAATATTTTCTCTTATTTGTCTTAAATAGTTTACCCTGTAGTTTCATTACATGTCCCCTAGTCTTTCTATATTCTGCTAGCGTAAACAATTGATCCACGTTTATCCGTTCCACTCCATTCATTAATTTATAGACCTCTATCATATCTCCCCTCAACCGTCTCTTTTCCAGGTTAAAGAGCCCTAACCTTTTTAGCCTCTCTTCATAGGAGTAGCCTTCCATCCCCTTCACCAATTTGGTGGCTCTTCTCTGTACTTTTTCTAATAACGCTATGTCCTTTTTAAGATACGGTGACCAGAATTGCACACAATATTCAAGGTGCGGTCGTACCATGGAGCGATACAGAGGCATTATAATATCCTTTGTTTTATTCTCCATCCCTTTCTTTATGATACCTAGCATTCTATTTGCTTTCTTGGCCGCCGCTGCACACTGGGCGGAGGGTTTTAACATGTTATCCACGATGACTCCTAAGTCCTTTTCCTGGGTGGTGGTTTCTAATGTGGAGCCTTGCATCGTGTAACTATAGTGTGGGTTGTTCTTTCCTAGGTGCATAACTTTGCACTTGTCCACATTAAATTTCATCTGCCATTTGGATGCCCAGTCTTCCAATTTATCCAGATCCTCCTGCAGCTTTCCACAATCCTCTTGGGTTTTAACAACTTTAAACAGTTTTGTGTCATCTGCAAATTTGATAACCTGACTAGTTATTCCCTTTTCCAGGTCATCTATGAATATGTCAAAAAGTAGCGGACCCAGTACAGATCCCTGGGGTACTCCACTATTCACTTTTTTCCATTGGGAATATTGGCCATTTAGCCCTACCCTCTGCTTTCTATCTTTTAACCAGTTCCCGATCCACAAGAGTACACTGCCTCCTATCCCATGACTTTTTAGTTTTGCCAAAAGTCTCTGATGGGGGACCTTGTCAAAAGCTTTCTGGAAGTCCAGATACACTATATCAACCGACTCACCTTTGTCTACCTGTTTATGCACACCTTCAAAGAAACATATCAGATTAGTAAGACAAGATCTTCCTTGTCTAAAGCCATGTTGGCTGTCTCCCATTAGGCCATGACTATCTACATGTTGTGTAATTTTGTTCTTTATGATGGTTTCTACCATTTTCCCCGGTACTGATGTCAGGCTCACCGGTCTGTAATTTCCCGGGTCACCCCTGGAACCTTTTTTAAAAATTGGTGTTACGTTGGCGACCCTCCAATCTTCAGGTATTACAGATGATTTTAATGAAAGTTCACAGATTACCAATAGCAGGTCCGCGATCTCATATTTCAGTTCTTTCAACACTCTGGGATGTATACCATCCGGTCCAGGTGATTTGCTACTATTCAGTTTATCAAATAGTTGTAATATATCTTCCCGGTGTAGTGATATTTCTCTCAATTCCTCTGCAGTATCACCTTTAAGTACCACTTCAGTCATGGGTAACATCCCTACATCTTCCTCAGTAAAGACCGAAGCAAAGAATTCATTCAGTCTCTCTGCTATAGCCTTGTCTCCTCTTACTGCCCCTTTTACCCCTCTATCATCTAACGGTCCAATTGACTCTCTCACAGGCCTTTTGCTACGAATGTACTTGAAAAAGTCTTTATTTCGTGTTTTTGCTTCCGTAGCAAGTTTCTTCTCAAATTCCCGCTTTGCCTGCCTTATCAATGCTTTGCATTTAACTTGCCAGTGCTTGTGCTGTTTCCAGTTTTCATCATTTGGCTCTTTTTTCCATTTCCTGAAGGTTGCTTTTTTGGCAGCAACAGCCTCTCTGACCTCACCTTTAAACCACGCTGGCAGTTTTTTGGACTTTCTTCCACTCTTCTTAATGCGTGGAATACAGCTGGTCTGGGCTTCGAGGATAGTATTTTTAAATAACACCCAAGCTTGCTGTAAGTCTTTAACCTTTGGAACCGCTCCTTTTAGTTTTTTCCTAACTATATTCCTCATTCTATCATAGTCTCCCTTTTGAAAGTTAAAAGGTAATACTGTGGATTCCTTTACTATCTGTCCTCCACTAATTAAATCAAACATGATCATACTATGATCACTATTGCCAAGTGGTCCCAACACCCTTATTTCTTGCACCAGATCTGGCGTTCCACTAAGGATTAGGTCCAGTATGGCTTCCCCTCTGGTCGGTTCATGAACCAGCTGCTCCAAGAAGCAGTCATTTATTCCATCTAGAAACTTTATCTCTTTAGCTTGTCCTGCTGTGACACTGACCCAGTCGATACCGGGGTAATTGAAATCACCCATTATTACTACTCTGTTGTGACTTTTGTTAGCTTCCTTGATTTCTTTGAGCATTTCGTCATCCATTTGTTCATTCTGGCCAGGCGGTCGATAGTATACTCCCACTGCCATCGCCTTCCCCTTCATAAATGGGATTTCAATCCATAGAGATTCTACAGCAAATTTTGTTCCCTGCAAAACTTTAATCCTTTCTGACTCAATGCCCTCTCTAACATAGAGCGCAACCCCTCCACCAATTTGATCAGCTCTATCATTACGATATAGTTTGTATCCAGGTATCACAGTGTCCCACTGGTTATCCTCCTTCCATATCCTTCCATATTCCTCCATATCTCCACTCCCCTGTATCCTTTCATTTGTTTTCTCACTTACCTCCTTTTAGCTGCTTCCCCCCCCCCCCCAGCTACCTTCTGATGCTCCACTTTTGCTGTCTGTCCCTCTTCCCCGTAACTAGTCTGATCATTCCCACTCCGCCCCTTACCTCCTCCTCCCCTTACCTCCTCCTCCCCCCCCCCCCCCCCACACACACACATTCTGTGCCATCGACCACATCACTTTCGGCTCCTTTGCTCCTCCATGATTTCCCTTTGAAACCTGGGCACCTTGAATCACTGCTCTCTGTGACTTATATAGTGCCAGAGCCATGTTTTCTCAGCATGGGAAATAGTACTGCTGGGTAGGCTGGGCTGCAAGGGGGCAATTAAGTACAGAAGCCATAGAAGGTAAAACTGATGAAAGTGAGATGGTGGGGTCCTTTTAGGTAGAAGAGATTGCCAGAGGTTGTAGGAGAGAGAGAAGGAGAGCTAGGATATAGTTGAATGAGGATGGCAGCCAGCTTTACATGTTTCCATGCAATGTTAGAAGGAAAACAAAATTCTGCCACAGTCACTGGGGACTTGTCTATAGGCCCTCCTGGTACTCAAATGATATGCAAGGTAACTTATACAATACTGGCATCCCTGCTCCAAAGAGCCATTAATGTTTGAGTGGTGGATAGGAACTGTAGCAAGTTTATAGGTTGTGTGCACTGCCCTGCTCTAGCACAGAATCATAGTAAGGGATTTGCAACAGATAACCCAAGCTCTCGAAGAACACGAGCCATACGTTCTCCATCTGCTAACTGAAACTCTCCTTTTTATTTTAAGGAATCGCACGATTTGACCTGCTGGGAGATTTTGGGAGGTTTAACTGGCTTGGGAACTTCTACTTGATCTTCATCTATAATATGCTGTTTGCTGGCCTCACAACACTGTGTTTGGTGAGGAAATTTACCTGGACTGTGCAGGCAGAGCTTATTCGAGCCTTTGGTAAGTGCGCAGCATTGCCTGTCCTGTTAGGTTTAGCCACAGCAGAATCCATTTAGCATGGCTTCACCTTCCCAGCTGTTTGTCATTCCACTCATATTGCCATAATCCAGGGATCTTCAGTGGTGCTGCTTGCTCCTTACAGGGGTATATAATGCTAAGCATTACAATGCACATATCCTGTTGTTTTTTTCCTTGTGTCTTGTCTCCTAAGGAGCCATCCTTTCAAATCTCCTAATACTTTCTATCTTTTTGCCTAAGGTTTGGACAAGCTGGCCCTCCCTGTGACCTACTCTGGGAAAATCAGCTAAACTAGAATCTTCATATCCTGTACTGATACCAAAAGACAACAGTTGTTCAGCAGCTAGTATTGGGCAGTAGCCTGCATTCTACAGAAGGGGAAATCTACCTGCTGTCACCCTCTCTTGGTCCTTTGAATGGGAGAAGAGTCCTGGCTGATGCTTCTGGAGCTTCCTCATGCCGGAGGCTGCAGAGGCAGAACTGTAATAGGATGTACCCTACATCTCTTAGAATGAGATTGCTGTTGCTCTTGCCGACTTCCATTCCAGTGACTGCACATAACTACCTTTCTGTTGCTAAAATGAGTGGATCTTTCCTTTTGGAAAGAAGCGATGGGTGGCTACTGCCCTGCCTATCATCACTGTGACACATTAACAGAACTGCTGTTGGAATGATGTTCTCACTCCTCTTTTTTGACATTTTGAATGCAATTTCTCTCACTACTGCAAAGGCAGCAGGGTTGGGGTGTGCAGGTCATATGGATGCTGCTACAGACCATCTCTTCCCAGCCTCTCCCTGGTGGAGGTGCTGTAGGGACTGGTGCAGAACCGCTTTGCGTAAGGGAGCTGTACCTCCTTTGCATCCTGTCAGCTTGTAAGAGGAGGTGCAGAGGTTCTTTGTACCCCTTCAGCCCAGTCTGTTTATTACTAACTGACATTTTTAAATCTGTTTACTGTTAATGTATTTGTGCATTTACTGCAGCTCTCAGCAAGACTGCAAGGGACAATGAACAGAAGTATGCAGAGATTGCAGTAATAGCAGTAAGGGGAATTTTGTTCCATGTCTTAGGTTTTTGTATATATATATATTTTTTTTTAATGTTTGTGTATGTGTGAGAGATGGGGGTAGAATTGTGCCTGCAAGGGGAAGAGAGATGAGGTGTTACCAATTGTTCCTGCATTCCAGCAGCTGCCCAGGGTTTCAGGAGGTACAGGTCTGGAGACATAAAGTAAAGCTGGATTTCTGCATATGCAACTTTTTATTTGTAAGATAATTTTTTTCCCTGACATGGAGGGGAGATACCAGGCCCAAGCAGAAGGGTAGCACCCTGGTAAGACTGAACAGGTGTTAACTCTCTCTTAATAAAGTTTAGTGGCTGGTGGCTGGTTTAGTAGGGCCCCCTAAAAACTGCATTTACAACTATTCCACGTACTTGAGAGCATCTCCACCATCTTCAGTTCTGTAGAAGACTGTTTGGGTTTTGGGTTTTTTGGGGGGGGGGTTTATATATGCATCTTTCTAGTAATGCCCATGGCTGAGACAGGGACAGAAAACAGATTTTAAATGTGTTAACCTTGACCTTCAGCCTTACCTCAGCTGATTTACTCCTCTTGGGGGAGGGGACACAGAACACAGACACCTGTAGCCATTTGGTTGCTTTAGAAATGCCAGCCAATGGAACCAGAGTGTGGTGGAGTTTGGCCATGATTTGGCTATGGAAAGGTCATGTGCCCCAGGCTTATGCTGTGTGTAGCATTTATTCAGCAATGTAGGCATTAAGTCTTTTTATTTACTGCTGAAGGAAAGGTTGTGTCTTTTCAGTGTTTTGTTGTGACTGTTCCTTGTTTTTATTTGAGGTGATATCTGGAAAACTGAAACAGTTGGGAGGGGAAAGTCTTTGCCCTTAGTTTCTGTCTGTGCTCTTAGCACTTTTTTTTCTCCCTGTTGCTTCCATCAGGAGCAGGTGCATATGAGGAGGTTCTGGATTATTAACAGTAGGCTAGTTGCTGCTTTTCAGTGCCCCCTTTCCTTTTGTGGGTTTGCCTGTTTTCCAAACTCAGTCTGACTCAAAAGAACAGCATGTTGCAATATCCTCTCACCTTCTGGCTTGACATCCAGGACAGTAGTCCCCTTTGCCTCACTTCTTGCAAAGTCCCAGCCATGATTAACAGTACAGAGCAGAGCTGCTTACTAGCACCCAGAGCAAGTCTGACATCAGCCCCACCCCCTTGCCCCTCAGTTTTCTAGGTGTTTTGGAGAGGATAGGAAGAAGCAGGGCTGGGGCTGGTTGACTGAGTTCTGCCCCAGTTTGAGTGAAAACTTAATCATGGATATTCAGCCTGTAAATCTCTCCTCTTTTAATAACCTGTTGAATGACTCCCTGCCTCTTCATACTCCAAACATAGCGTGCAAAAACTACAAGAGATTCTCCAGGAACAAGCAGGAAGTCAGCCCTCACATATGGGTGACCAGCGCCGACGGAGCTCAGGCGGAGCACCTCCCCGGCTTTCAAAGAAAGCCTTTGGGACATGCTACCACACATTCGTGGCCCCCTTCCCGCCAAAGGGTGCCATCTTGCTCAGTCTCCTTTTTTCCACGGAGCCCAATGAACATCTGTCCTGTTTCCCTGGAAAAAAAGTCTTGCTAATTATCCTTAAAAGTTAGCTTTCGCATTACAAATCCTATCCTTTTGATTTTTGCTGCATACAGTGCAGCGCTGAGAAGAGGGCATATTGAGAACGAGTTCTGTAATAAAAGGCTGAAGCCAGAAAATGGCCACCGTAGCCAGCCACAAGGGAGGGAGCAGAAAATGTCTGCCGCAAACAAAAAGCCCATCAAAATACTGTGCTGAGAATGCGGAGCTAGAGAGTCACCCCGATGTGCTGCTGAACTCTCGCCACTTTTAAAAGTAAAATCTGAAATTCGGGCCAGTTTGCCTACTTCCTGAGCAAGATACTGCAGCCGCAAAGAAATGAAACTGTCACGTGCGATCCCATGGCTCAGCAGAACGACGATTTTCTAAAAAAAAAAAAAATTCCGGCGCGCTCCCCCGCCGTTAAGATATCAAAGAGCTGAAAAGTAATGCCCCGAAAACGGCCTCAACGTCCGGACCAAGAAACGAAGGGGGAGAGGGGGGAGAGAGGAAATGCAGACAGCAATGGTACAGAGAAGAACTCACTGTTGAACCTCCGTGCAGCGGTTCAAGCAGGGGAGCCAGAACGAAGGCAGGACTGAAGAGTATTGAAGGCAACCCCGTGCTCCTGGGAGATACGACCCTCTTGGCCAGGATCCCGCACTAGAATCCCCCCTGAAGGCAGGAGCTCGACTGATCCTCCAGATCAGGAGCTCCCAACCGGTGAGGATGAAAAATGATTTTAGGGACTGGGAAATGCAGGGGAACACCTCTTGTGTGCCCTGAAACCTCCAGTCAAAGGCATAAAAAGGGGAAAAAAAATACCCGATTGTCTGGACTGGTCTAGCAGGATTCCAGGAAAGGAAATTAATGGTAAGTGAAATTTCTCCTTTCCCGGGTTGCGAACCGGTTCTTCTTCCCACCTCAAGCTGGCGCCAAACCCATCACTGTTCTTGGCCCCTTTTTTCTTTTTTGATTGAGGCTTGCTTTGACCGGCATTTGCATCTTTTTTTCGCCCGGGGGTTGTCTACCTCCGCCTAGGTGCTCCCCACCATGTCCTCCGGTGGGTTCAAAAAATGTGACTGCTGCAAACTTGTCAGTGACAGACATCATGACTGCTGCCTGGGACCAGACCATGACAGCACCTCCTGCAACCTGTCCCAGGCCATGACACCTAAGACCAACAAAAAGAGGTCTGAGTTGCAGGAAAAACTGTTCCATGGTCTGACTCTGCCCTGGCTCCCCGACCCTGAGCTCCAAGCCTAGCACTTCCCATGAGGCCTGAGTGTCCTCGGAGTTCCACAGCAGCAGCTTCTCTGAGAAAATGAAAAAAAATCCTCGATCTGCCGAGGTTGCACTGGAGAAACTCAGTAAAACAGCCTGGAGGGACTCGGGCAGCTCTGAAAAATGCCCTACCAAGGTCCTCAAGAAGGATTCCTCTGCCGGCGGAGACAGTGGGGTTCCTCGAGGCCATACTCGTGAGAGTGCCAGCACCAGGCCTGAGATCTTCTTCCATGCCGAAAGCTGAGGAGCCTTCTGGCTTGGAAACTAGAATGGCGGCCCTGGAGCCAGAATATCACTGCTATCCTGGCCCTGCAGCAAATGATGGCTGGTTTGTCTGCATCATCTGCCCCGATGACTGGGCCCCTGACTGCAGGGGAGTCCATGGTTGTCAAGCTGAGCTCCCAGCGCCATCGGCCTTGGGTAAGCCCTCTGTGCCAGTCGAGGTCCTGGTCCCAGTCCTTGTCCTCTGGCATCTGATCCCCTTGGCGCCGGCCTTGAGACAATGAGTCACAGGGCCTCGGATTTGTCGTCACCACTCGACTCAGTGTGAGACGGACAACGAGGCATCCCCGGAAACTATATGGTACCAAGAGATCCCCTCGGATCCATCTTCCCCCCCCCCCTCCCCCCCAGTGCCACTCCTCTCCGGAGGACATGGTGTCCAGAGCCCTCTTGGTGCAAACCGAGGCGGAAGAGGAACTGCGCATTGAGGAATTGGAGATCCTCCAATAGGAGTCTCCACCCAAGGAAACCTCGAGAGGCTACTACTCAGAATGTTGGAATGGTGGTGAGCTGGCACCTCAACACTATGTACCATGTTCAGAATGGCCCAGAGTTCCACAAACCCCAGCTCCCACAGCTCCATGGTTGTTGAGTCAACTATGAAAAAACTTAAGAGCCAAAAGACCACCTACTCTGTCCCCCCAGAAGGGAGGCCAGAGTCCTCAAAGCCCTCGGGCACAAGTGTTACCAGGGCTCGATGTTGGGGTGCTGGATCCAAGCCTATGAATTATACATAGGTATGTACCTAAAGGCTCTAACCCAGGAGCTGTCTGTTTTTGGCTGTTCTTGTCGGGGAACCCCTCCCAAAAGTTCCAGTCCCTGACCTCCGGGATCAAGGACTGCTCCAAGTTCCTCTCCCGAGCAGGCTACGACTGCTTCAAGTCAGCAGCTGGAGTCGCAGCAGCCAGCATCGGTGCCCGATGCCAAGCCTGGCTACAGTCTTTTGACCTCGAGCAATGTGTCCAAGACAGACAAGCTGCTCAATGTCCCCTGTACTAGGGAGAACCTAGTCGGCAAACCTATGGCCGACAAAACTGCCGAGATTGAGGGCGATGTGATGACCCATCAGAGGCTCTCTAAATAGACCTCATCCCTTCCCCACTGGAAAACAGCAGGAAAAGACTCCTGCTCCCAAGGAAAAAGGGCCCTTTCCCACAGTCACCACTACCAACACATCTTGGGCCAGCAACAAGGTTCTCACCCTAAGAGGCAAGGCCACGGGGCTCAGAAGGTTAAAAAAAAAAAACACTGGAGCTCCCAGCTCCCACACAACCTGGGAAGCTTTTGACTCCCAGGGCAGGGCCTCCATCTCCCAGGAGATCTTCACCAGCCCATAGGGTGGGTGCCTTGTGCTCTTTGGCCACAGATGGGCCAGCATCACCTCGGACCAATGATTACTGCAAGTGGTAAGGGAAGGATACCACCTCCACCTACAGCAGATATCTCCCAGGAGAGCCAGTACGAACCCTCTTTCACCAGACTCTTCTGCTCACAGAGCTTGCGGTCTGATTAGGGACAACTCAGTAGAGCCTGTACTCAAACACCTATGGGCAAAGGGCTTCTACTTTAGGTACTTCCTTGTCCCAAAGAGAACTGGGGGCCTCAGGCCCATACTAGACCTGTGAAACTTAAACAAGTTTCTGGTGAGGGAAAAGTTAAAGATGCTCTCCCTTGGAACACTGCTTCCTTACCTCCAGCAGGGAGATTGGCTGTGCTCCTTGCATCTAAAGGAAGCGTACACACACATCCTAATCCACCCCTCCCACAAGCAGTACGTAATGTTCATGGTAGGAGGAGGGAACTACCAGTACAGAGTACTACCCTTCGGCCTGGCCTCCTTGCCACGAGTCTTTGCCAAATGCCTGGATGTGGTGGCCACCCACTTTTGTCTGCAGGGGGCTTCCGTCTTCTCCTACCTAGACCACTGGCTAATCAGGGGTGGCACAGCCTCAGAGGTCAGTCAGGTGGCAAAGCATGCATCCCTCCTCCTGTAGCACCTGGGATTCGTCATCAATTACCCCAAATCCCACCTCTCCAGCCCAAAATTTGAAGTTCATAGATGCTCCGCTTAAGATGCTGCAAGTCAAGGCGGTCCTCCCCAGAAAAGGGCAGAACACCTTACACAACTGGCAGGAGAGGTACAACTTCGCTGGTCAGTGCCAGCTTGTCTCCTCTGCCTACTGGGCCATATGGCCTCTACGGTCCACGTAACACCCTTATCCTGCTCGCACTTGCGTACAGCCCAATGGAGCCTCTGCTCACAGTGGACACAAGCCACGAGCAGGCTACGGGACAGGGTCAGGTTTACTCGCCAATTTGCAGAATCCCTCAGTTGGTGGCAAAACATCCACCACCTGTGGGCGAGAATACCCTTCCAAGCACCTGCACCTCAGAGAACTCTGTCCACGGACGTCTCCCTCCTAGGTGGGGGTGGGGCACATTGTGGGGACTGCTGCACACAGGGCAGCTGGTCCCAGGAGGAGTCACTCCTTCAGATCAATCTCCTGGAGCTCAGGGTAATCTTCCTAGCCCCATGAGCATTCTGCCACCGCCTGTGACACGGTCCGTACTGAGCCAGACTGACAGACAAGACGCCATGTTCTATATCAACAAGCAGGAGGGCACGGGTTTGTACTCCCTCTGCCAGGAGGCTGTGGCCCTTCTCTCCTTTGCAGCTCGCAAAAACATGCTCTTGTGAGCAGTCTACCTCCTGGTCCAGGACAGCTGCCTAGCAGACAGGCTGAACAGAGTCCTTAGGCCACACGAGTGGCGCCTGAACCCCAGGGTGGCCAAGAAGCTCTTCCACCTCTGGGGCAGGCCTGTGATGGATCTATTTGCCTCTCTGGACAATACACAGCTGCCTCTCTTCTGTTTGTGCCAACCGCACCCGGAGAGAATATTTGCAGATGCCTTCCGGATCTCATGGTCAGAGGGCCTACTCCATGCATTCTCACCAACTACCTCAGCCCCCCCCCCCTCAAGGTCCAGAGCGAGAGGGCGTCATTATACTAATTTCCCCCCATGTGGCCAAGGCAGCCCTGGTTTCTGCTGCTGCTCTCTCTTTCGGTGGCATCCCCAGTCCCGCTGGGCCAAGCCCCAGACCTCCTGTCTCAGGAGGAGGGCTCCCTCTTGCATCCCAACCTGGGGTCCCTAATGCTAACAGCGAGGCTGTGAAAGGGGCCAATACCTATCCTTTCAAATCTTCTGAGAGAAGTCGATGAGATTCTACTGGCTTTCCGAAAGCCCTCCACCAGATGGGCTTATGCCTTTAAGTGGAGAAGGTTTTCCGCCTGGTGTGCGGAAAGAAGGGAAAACCCCTTCTCCTGCCATGTGCAATTAGTACTCCAGTACCTACTGCACCTGTTCCACACCGAGCTGAAGTCTAACTCAGTGAGGGTGCAGCTGAGCATCATAGCCACTCACCACCACTATGTTGAGGGAAAGCCCCTATGGCCAGCCCCTGGTCTCCAGGTTCCTCCAGGGCCTTCTGTTATCCAAGCCCCTCTCTGCCCTCCGGCAGTGGACTGGGACCTCAACGTGATACTTGTCTTGGAAAGTGACCTTTCTGATGGCCCTCATGTCTACTGAAAGAGTGAGCAAACTCCAGGCCCTGGTGGTGGATCCACCATATACAAGGTTCTATAAGAACTGGGTAGTGCTCCACATACACCCCTAATTCTTCCTGAAGGTGGTTTTTCTCCTTTTCACCTCAACCTAGAGGTGGTCCTCCCCATCTTCTTCCTGCGGCCTCACGTCGGCTGGGAGGAACTAGTACTTCATACACTGGATTGCAAACTGGCCCTGTCCTTCTATTTGCAGCGGACCCAGGCCCATCACAAAGCTCCTCAGCTTTTCGTGTCTCATGACCCCAGCAGACTGGGGCTCCCTGTGACTAAGCGAACTCTGTCCACTTGGGTGGCAGACTGTATTGCCCTTGCTTATGGGCAAGCTGGCCTCTCCCTTGAACATCGGATCACAGAGCAGTTTTGTGAGGACGATGGCCATGTCCGTGGCGAACCTGCGTTCTGTGCCGGTGACTGAGATATGCAAGGCCGTCACATGGTCTTCAATTCACACATTCACAGCTTACTACTGCCTGGAGAGCGAGTCCTGCAAGGACAGTGCATTTGGTCAGGCAATACTCCGTAATATTCTCAGGGTGTAGGCAACACCTGCCTTCTGACCCTCCTGTGTTCAGGCTAGAGGAGTGATGGTGCTGCTGATTGCTAGGGTCTTGCAGCATCTCTCGGTGGGGACTCTTCTGTAATTCACGGCTACCTGACTCTATTGCCATTGGTGCTATCGTGGTTCAATCCTCAGCCACCTGGAGCTAGGGAGTCCTACAGTATATGTGAGACTGACTTCTTGCTTGTTCCTGAAGAAAGCATAGTTCTCCAGGGACAGCAGGAATCGGTCCTCACAACCCTCCCTCCCCTGGGAATTGCATCTCTACCTTGTTTTTTGTTTTACTACCGTCCTAGCTAAGTCATCTGACTGAGCAAGATGATACCCTTGGGCGGTAAGGAGACCACGCATGCATGGTAGCATGTCCCAAAGGTTTTCTTTGAAAGTTGGGGAGTTGCTCCACGTGGGCTCTGTTGCCAACATCACCCATATGCTGTCCCTGGAGAACACCTGTTACAGGTGAGTAACTAACTGTGCTGTCTTGCCCCCACCTCTGGCAAAAGAAATCTGTTCTGGGGCTGCAGATTCGCATCTGTAGGTTTTACCTGGTCTTGACTGTCAGTTATTTGCTGTTTTTTGTATTGTACATTTTCTTTTTTGTTTGGTTTTTTACCAGATCTGTATCTGCTGTATAAATATGAACACTGTATAAATATGAACAATATGTGCAGTTTATTATGCCAATATAAACCTTTTTATTTTTAATTTAATTTGTAGGTTGTTAATTTTTATTTGAGGGGGGGTAGATTTTATGGTCTGCATCCTGTGCCAAGGCTGCAGTGATTGTTTCTAGTTAAACACAAACTGACACCTTTTAGTCATCTGTCCCTTAAATAAAACTGCCACTCGTTACAGCTATCCTTAATAGTATAGTGTCGTGCTGTACTGACGGTGGTGATGGTGGCAGGGACTCAGGAGGAGGAGGGTCTCCCATCCCCTCTCCCTCTACAAAGCTAAATTAGTGCCTCATGCAGCCCTAAAGTAGTGACTAACTTTGCCGTGGTTGAGGATCTGTCCAATCTGAGGGGGGGAGGAGGGGGACCTTGTTAGGTCATATATTCCAGTAATCCTGTATTAGCATCACACAACTTTCATGAATTTCAGAACATGTTGAACTCCTTGCTTCTAAGATGCCCCACCATGCTTCCTGATGCCTCCCTTGATGGGGGATAGATGAAGTATGTATACCTGTACTTCTAGCCTGACTTAAACAGACTTTAAAAAATTCTTAGTCGCATACAGAGGTTATGAAAACTCCCTTACAGATACCCTTTTAATGTCTGTGGGGCAGGGTTATCCTCCACTGATTCCGTTTTGTAAATATCCCACAAGGAGCACACACCCCTACTCACTCGCTCTTGAGGAAACTCAAAATTAGCAACTGTGCTTGGGGTGGAAATGTATTTTTTCCCCTTTTCATGATAAGAGCCTTCAGCAGTCAATATAGTGAGTTGATGGGGAAGCTAGTGGGATGTCTCTCCTTTCAACTCTCACTGATGCAGTCATCAGAGGGCCCTCTTCCTCATTTCTCCTGCCTCTATAAGCAGTGTATTCACAGCAGGAAGCATCTTTGAAGGGGTGATTGTTGGTAGGCCACCTCCCCCTCATAGCTATATAATGTGTTGGGTTCTTTTGTGTTTCCTTCCTGTGCACTTACGCCTCATAATTCCTTTAAAACAAATGTGTTTTTCTTTAGTTAAGGAAGTTTAAAATGAGGTAAATGGTGGGGGTGGGGGGATTGATTCTGAGCTAAACTGAAGGCAATACAAAATTAGTTTTCACTTTCTTCCTAGGTTCCCCTCCCTAGAGTAGGCAGTGCAGGGGTGACAGACCCCTGTCTCCAGACAAAAGATTATATAGAGCTTGGGGATTCCTTCTGGTCCATATACATCAGAGGATCCAGTACCTTCAGCCAAAAGGTCTTCCCTATCAGTGTAAAATAGAGGGTGGGTCTTGTGTTCATCTTTCCCTTAAATTGAGCATCTATAGAGTTACGATATTTTTTGTTTTGTGTGTGTGGTCAGGGAATCAAAGCGGTTTTCAGGTTAACCGAACAGTTTACATAGTTCATTCCTTATCGTAGCTCCAGTCTAGTCCCGTACCATTAGAGTTGTGTACGTCCTCCCGCAGCTAGGAGATTGAGCATGTCACTCTTTCAGTGACCCTAGTATAAGTAGTCCAGGAACCGCCCCCTGAACCAGTTTTGCTCAGTCTTCAGGCAGCGGAAGGAGGTTATCTAATGGTTCAGGACTCACTAGAGCAAAAGAAACAGCATTATAGACAATTTATAGACTAATTTTAGCAGTAATTAAAAAAAAAAAACTAAAGGGGTTACTGTCCCTTTAATTTGGCGATCTTACTGTTGTCTGCTGAGAGGTGGACATTGCTGGTGAGCTACCCCCCTTCTCCCCCCTCTCTCTGGCACGGTGGGCGACCAGAGGAGTGTGTGGGGGTCGAGGCGGGAAAGAAACCGTTGAGGGCAGTGCCGCGTTCGCGCGCCTCTGGTGAGATCGGGGGCGGCGGCAAAGGAAGCCTGTGACTGCAGTGAGCAAATCAGCGCCGGGTAAGCAATAAACAGTTCTGTCTGCTTGCATTAGTGCTGGCGGGAGCTTGCCGCGGCGGTTTTTTGTTTGGGACTGCGGGAGGTTGGTAAGGCTCGTGCAGGCAAGGTAGAAGCACATCGGGACCGCGTGGAGAAGCGCGGGAACCAGAAATCAGGCGGGAGGCCTACTGTGGTCGTGTGTGAAGGAGTGCGTGTTTGGGAAAAAAAAAGAAAAACGGAGGATAATATTAAAACGAAGTAGATAAATAGAAAAGCAGCTCCAACTTACTGGAGGAGTTGGAGAGGCATTTGAAGCCTGTTAATATACGGTTGATCCTGGGGTTTACTCTTTGTCTCTGTATTGGACTGTGGGCTTCATGCCTGGCAGACCTAGGTGCCTATTGTGTGGGGCACGTAAGGGCACAGTCTCTGACTCAGGATTGTGCAGAGGCTGTGGTGTTGAAGCATCAATGGCTGACGGAGAGCTAGAGGTGTCTGGGCCTGCAGAGGAGCCGGTCATGCGGGACTCCTCCAGGTCCCTGGAGGCGAATTCTGAGCTGGTGCCAGGGCCTTCGTCTGCGCCGGATGGCGCTTTACCCCAGGTCCCTTTACAGGGGGGTCTGGGGGCGATTTTTTTGCCTCAGTTTTTGGCGCTTTTGCAACAGGCTCTTGGGGGCCCTAGTTCAGGGAGGACAGGGTCCTCGGGGGTGGAGGCCCGCAGGGTTAAGAGACCGGGGGCTAGACTAGACGAGATAGCAAGTGAGGATGCAGGCAAGAGGCCCAAGCTGCTCTTAGAAGGAGAGGAGCAGGACTTGGTGTCAGAGGTGTTGGAAGGTTCAGATGGAGAGCAGGATTTAGAGCAGGGGTCTCAAACTCAAATTGCTTTGAGGGCCAAATGAGGACTTGTAAAGTAACCCGGGGGCCGCACAAGACGCAGGCCTAATTTGCATAAGGGACCTCATTTGCATAAATATTTGCATAATGTTACCATAAACTAACTTTTAGTAAACATGCCTCTTAATGAGCGTATGGATAAAGAAAGACTAAAAGATTTCTACATTACTATAATCCAGTGCCAACCGCCAGGCACATTAGGAACTACTACAAACACTGCCCATTTAGAACCCATAGCAAACCCACCGTATCGTAACAGCACTACCAGGACTCACAAAGCACCATACCCTAACTATCAAAAGGCAACACTGCAAATATTAAACCAATACATTTCAGAGAATAACAATACATGACCTACTGGGGAAAGAGAACAAGTGGCAATGTCAAATAGGAATTACATAAACAGAATACCTCAGCTCAGTTACACATGCAGAACATACACCATCACCAAACAAGGAATCAAAATTTAGAAACAGGAAGACAATAATTAAACTGGGAACCCCAAAAGCCAAACTTGGAATGTACAACAACACTGTAGAAATAAAACTATAAATTAATTTCCTCTTGTATTAAATAAAGCACAGACGTTAATGATGCACATTTCCCAGAGCTGACATATTCCAGTTAATTCAAAATAAAGAGATATTTTTCTACCTTTTGTGCATTTTTTTTTTCAGTTGCAATTGTGCCAGCCACTTTCTTCTGGTTTCTTGGTGTCTTCTGCTAACTCTCCATGGTCTGCTGTCCATTTGTACTTTCTTCTCTCTTCTAGTTTTTTTTTTCCTTTCTCTCTCTGCATCTGCTTTAACATACTAATCTTTTTCCTTTTGCTCTTTCCTCATTCCTATTTCATCCACTCAAATTTTACCCCTCCATTCTCAATCCACACTTACTCACCCAGTACCTGGCCAATTGTAGATTTTTCTTCCCTCCCACACAAAATATTTTTTCCCCTCTCCATTTTACTCTCCCAGCCCTATCCCATTCTAATCCTCCCCCAACATCAGCTCCCTTGTAGTTTCAGCCCCACCCAGCATCTGCTCCCTTCTAGTCCCCGCATCATCAGCCCATTCCAGTCCTATTCTAGCCCCACCATCAGCCCATTTCCTGTCCTTGCTCCCCCCAACTAAGCCCATTTCCAGTCCTAGCTCCCTCCCCTCACAGCCCATTTCCTTTCTAAGCCCCCTCCCCATCAGCCCATTTCCATTCCAAGCCCCCCTCCCCATCAGCCCATTTCCATTCCAAGCCCCCTTCCACTCAGCCCATTTCCATTCCAAAACCCCGTCCCCATCAGTTATTTGCAGTTCAAGCCCCCCCTTCTACTCAGCCCATTTCCAGTCCTAGCAACCCCCCCAGTCCATTACCAGTTCTAGCCCCCCCATAGCCCATTACCAGTCCTAAGCCCCCCAACAGCCCACTTCCAGTCCTAACCCTCCCATCACCCCATTTTCATTCTTAGCCCCCCCATCACCCCATTTTCAGTCTTAGCCCCCCCCAATCAGACCACCTCCAGTCCTAACCCCATCTGCCCATTTCCAGTCCTCGCCCCCCCATAGCCCATTACCATTCCTAAGCCCCCCAACAGCCCACTTCCAGTCCTAACCCTCCCATCACCCCATTTTCATTCTTAGCCCCCCCCATAACCCCATTTTTAGTCTTATCCCCCCCCCAATCAGCCCACCTCCAGTCCTAACCCCCCCCCCCCCCCCATCAGGCCAAGTAAATAAACTAACAACAAAACCCTGTCTGCTGCTGCTGCTGCTGCCGCCGCCGCCGTGGTAGCAGCACAATCAGCTGTTCGCGGTCCCTTCTCCTATGCCCGGAAGAGCCCCGAGTCTGCTCCTTTAGCGGTGAGCTTTTCAAGCCGCGAAGAGAGTATTTTCCTCTCGCGCGGCTTGACAAGCCGCGCGAGAGGGAAATATTCTCTTTGCATCTTGAAAAGCCCGCCGCTAAAGGAGCAGACTCGGGGCTCTTCCGGGCTGAGGAGAAGGGACCGCGAACAGCTGATTGTGCTGCTACCACGGCGGCAGCAGCAGCAGAAGACAGGGTTTGTGGTTTTTTTTTTTCCTCCGTCGCGGGCCGCACAAAGTTCGGTTGCGGGCCGCATGCGGCCCGCGGGCCGCGTGTTTGAGACCCCGGATTTAGAGGAAGGTGAGATTATGGAACCTGAGGAGCAAGCTAGAATAGTGAGTGTTTAGGAGAGAGGAGCTTCTCCAGGACCAAGCAGGAAGTCAGTCCTCACATATGGGTATCATCGGCGCTGATGAAGCCCCAGCGGAGCATTTCCCCAGCTTTCTATGAAAGCTTTTGGGAATGCAGGCATGCATGCGTGGTTCCCTTCCCGCCTAAAGGTGCCATCTTACCTCAGTCTTTTTTTCCGTGAAGCCCACCGGACGTGTGTCCAGTTTTCCCGGTTAAAATTAGATTTTTTTCAGCTATTTTATTTTTTTTTTTTTTTTGCTCTTTTTCTACCGGTTCGACGCCGGTTCCCCTCCCGCCGGGTTCGGTACACCGGTATCGAGCCCAATTCCTCTTTTTCGGTTTTTGCCCTTCGTGGCTGGCGTTCGTGCCCTTTCTTTCTCTCTATCCCTGGAAGGCTGGTCTTTTGACCTCGCAGGGACTCTTTTTTTTTTTCCCCAATGGCTTCCAGTGGTTTTAAGAAGTGTGATCAGTGTAAGAAACTAATGTCTCTCACCGACACACACGACTGCTGTCTTCGGTGCCTGGGCCCCGACCACGATTCTAAGTCGTGCGGGGCCTGTGGAAAAATGTCTTCCAAGGCACTACGAAGTCGCCAGCAGCAAAAGGAAAGGCTTTTCTCGGACTCAGCCTCCGGCCGGGCCTGGACCTCGTCTGAGGCCTCGACATCTCAGGATTCCGATCCCGAGCGCCATCGAAGCTCCTCAGACAGGGGGTCCCCCGACCGGGAACGCAAGAGGAAGAAACGGCTCGCGAGGGCGTCATCGGAAGAGGTCCCTGGCTCTTCAAGGGCCAGGTCTAAGACCCCCGACCGTCGCCCCGGGCCTGTGGAACTGAAGAAGCCTGCCAAAGTTCCTCATGTGGAGCCGGAGTCTGCTGGACACATAAGCCCCGTAGTCCTCGTGACTCTCCTCCTAGGGAGCCGACGTCGGGCCCGGCGCCACCGGGGCCCGAGTTGGTGGCTGCTGCGTCTCCCGAGCTGAGTCTCAGGATGACAGCCTTGGAGAGCAGAATGTCTGCCTTCATGGAGCAGCAGCGGGCACTGATGGCCAGCCTGTCTGGCGCATCTGCCCCGACCACCGGGACGTCGAAGTCGACCCCGGAGACCGAGCCGATACTCGAGTCCATCGTGGCTCGGAGTCGACCTCGGTCGCAGTCCCCCTCAACCTCCTGTTCGGGACTGAGGGCATCGACGCCGGTGATTCCGGCGTCGGGGCGGGTGCTCCAGGGCCCCGCGGGGTCAGACCCCGACACTTCCTCGGATGAGTCGGCTTGGGAGACGGCGGAAGAGGAGTCTCCTGACACCTTTAAGACTCTGTGCGTCCCTTCGGACTCACCGCAGTCTGAGCCCCAGAGTAGGTCCCCCCCGGAGGACACCCGGTTCTCGAAGTTCATCCGGGATATGGCCACTGCCTTGGCTATTCCGGCGGATCCCAAGGAAGAGCCTCGAGCTGAAGAGCTCGAGGCGCTGCAGTATGACTCTCCTCCAAAGGAGGCCTTTACTGTCCCGTTTCCTCCGATGCTGGAACGGCTCCTCTTCCGTATGTGTGAGGCACCGGCCTCGGCGCCGGTTCTTAGCAAGCGAGTCGATTTGATCTATCGGCTCCGTAAGAGCCCTGGTTTTCAGAAGGCACAGCTACCACACCATTCCATGGTTGTGGAATCGGCCATGCATCGTCTGAAGAGTCAGAAGATGCACTCCGCGGTGCCTCCTGG
The DNA here is from genome assembly GCA_033557465.1 of Ichthyophis bannanicus. Taxonomy (NCBI): domain Eukaryota; kingdom Metazoa; phylum Chordata; class Amphibia; order Gymnophiona; family Ichthyophiidae; genus Ichthyophis; species Ichthyophis bannanicus. The sequence goes on along the minus strand of CM066033.1, from coordinate 650,755,045 downwards.
CAGGGAGGCTAGAAACCTAGATGGCGTCGGTAGAAAGTGTTTTCAGGGCTCGATGCTTGCTTGCCGTGTCCAGTCTTACCAGCTGTACAAGGACATGTACTTGCGGGATCTGGCCAAGGAGTTGGCCGGATTCTCTGCTGGTCTCTCCGGGGAACCCTTGCAGAGATTTAAGTCCTTGTCCTCGGGGATTCGGGACTGCTCGAAGTTCATGTCCTGCGCCGCCTACGATGGCTTCGAGGCTTCGGCCCGAGTTGCGGCAGCTGTCATCGCGGCTCGACGCCAGGCATGGCTGCAGTCATCGGACCTTGAGCCATGGGTTCAAGACAAGTTGGTCAATGTCCCTTGCCGAGGTGAAAACCTGTTTGGCAAGCCCATGACCGAGAAGGCCGCTCAGCTCGAGACCGAGCACCTCACCCGGACAAAGCTGTCGAGGAAGACCTCTGCCCCTTCTCATAAAAAGAAGGGCTCGGGTAAAAAGCCCTTTTACCCGAGGAAGGGCACTGCCTACAAACAGTACCTACAATATCAGGCTGCCCAAGCTGCCCCCTAGGGTCAGCAAGCCAAGGGCCAGGGTAATGGGCCCCGTAGGCAGAGGACACCCAAGCCTCAGGCCCCTGCTACCACTCAGCAGGGTGGGGTTTTTTGACTCCTTGAGCATAGCCTCTCCTCCACTGCTCTCCCAACCCTGCACAGGAGGTCGTCTCGCCCTCTTTGCCCACCAGTGGCCCCTTATCACCGGGACAGTTGGGTGCTGGAGATAATCCACAAGGGATATGCCCTCCATTTCCACCAACTGCCACCCCCATATTTTCCAGGGGAGCCTCCAAGGCCTCCTCTGCACACAGACCTTCTCCGTCAGGAGCTTCAGGGTCTGTTGGTGGACAGGGCGGTGGAGCCTGTGCCTCCCCACTTGCAAGGTCACGGATTCTACTCCAGGTATTTCCTGGTGCCCAAAAGGACTGGTGGCCTTTGTCCCATTCTGGACCTCAGGAACCTCAACAAGTTCCTAGTGAAAGAAAAATTCAAGATGCTTACTCTTGGAACCCTTCTGCCCTACCTCCAGCAGGGAGATTGGCTATGCTCCTTAGATCTAAAGGATGCGTACACTCACATCCTCATACATCCAGACCACAGAAAGTACCTAAGGTTCATCGTGGGAGGAAACCATTATCAGTACAGAGTGCTGCCTTTCGGCCTCATCTCCGCCCCCAGAGTCTTTACAAAGTGCTTAGCAGTGGTGGCGGCCTACCTGAGAAATCAGGGCCTCTTTGTCTTCCCCTATCTGGACGACTGGCTCATCAGGGGTCAGACAGGTCAGGAGGCCAATCAAGCCACCCTCAGGACCATTGCTCTTCTACAACGCCTGGGGTTTGTCATAAACTTCGCAAAGTCCATTTTGCTCCCTTCCCAGAACTTGGAGTTCATAGGGGCAAGGTTGGACTCTCTCCTGGCAAAGGCATTCTTGCCAGAAAACAGAGCCCGCAGGTTGATGGCCTTGGCAAGTCAGTTTCTCAGCAGGTCCCTGGTCTCTGCCAGACTCTGCCTGCGGCTTCTAGGCCACATGGCTTTGACAGTACATGTGACCCCCAATGCCAGGCTCCATATGAGGCCTGCACAGTGGTGCCTTCGGACTCAGTGGTCACAGGCCACAGGCAGCCTCAGAAACAGGATAAGGGTGTCCAGACAATTTCTGCACTCCCTCAACTGGTGGCTACACCCACCCAATCTGCTGAAAGGGGTGCCTTTCAGATTCCAGGTTACACAGTGATGCTAACAGATGCCTCCCTGCAAGGCTGGGGAGCGCATTGTCTGGGCAAGTGCAGCTAGGGCCTCTGGTCTCCCTGGGAAGCTGCACAGCAGATCAATCTACTTGAACTCAGAGCTATTCGATTAGCACTCAAAGCTTTCACTCCTACCCTGGCTCAACAGTCTGTCCTGATTCAGACAGACAATCAGGTTGCCATGTTTTATGTGAACAAACAGGGCGGAACTGGGTCCAGGATCCTTTGTCGGGAAGCTCAGGACCTTTGTTCTTTTGCCCTAAAGCACAACATGCTCCTCAGGGCTGTGTACCTTCCAGGCCAGGACAACTACATGGCAGACAGGTTAAGCAGAATACTGCAGCCCCACGAGTGGCAGCTGCATCCTTCAGTAGTTCAGAAGATCTTCCTGAAATGGGGTCTCCCTTTGATGGATCTCTTTGCCAGCCCCATGAACAAGCAACTGCCAATGTTCTGCTCCATGTTTGTGGATTAACACTCTTATGTTTTTTTTGTGGTCTCTTGTCTGAGGGTTGACCTAAATCGCTAAAATACTAAAATCCCTCTAGGATATTAAGGTAAGAACTGATGTACAATGTATACCTGTATTGATAATGAGTAACCAGAAGTCTCAGACTTAAGTAAGCACTATATCACAGGCATTACCCTGAATGTGTGCTAAAATATGCATCGACGACTCCGGTTCTCATGGAGGATTATATTCAGATCGCCATTGTGACTATACTGATGTAATATCTACATTAACTTGTATATATGGTATACATTAACTTGTATATATGGTATAGTCACTTATATTTAATGATTTGAAAAATCAATACCCTCTTGCTCCGTCACAGAATCTCACTACTATCGTCCGTTGAATGGTATAGCGCATGATCTGTAAATTGGTTTGCCTCTCTTTGGGAGAAACTATCTTGTCATGTTGATGTTCCTAGACGCCTTCAATTGGTACCGATTTGCGTTTCACAGTCCGTTGGTTTCCTCAGGAGGATGGTGTCTATACTCCCATCGGCAAAAGCATGGTATGTTATAACATGCTGCTGTAGGATAAAACGAAGTTGTACTACATCAAACAGGTAAATCAATGATGTGCCATATCAGTATACCTATGATACACACATCAAATTTATCAAATTTACTGAGGATTAGATTCAATTCTATCTCCAGGAACAAGCAGGAATGAGTCTTCACATATGGGAGACGTCGCCGACAGAGCCCGCACGGGAATGCTCCCCAGCATCCAATCACAAAGCCTTTGGGAGCATCCCCCGCGCCTGCGCGGTGGCTTCCCGCCCTTCCTACTGCCTCTCCCCAGTTTTTCGTTTTCCGCGGAGCAGGCAGGACATCCCTCCTGCCACCGCAGAACTTTTCACCTTTTTCTTTTCTTTTCTTGTTTCTGTAGTCGCGGCTTTTCCCGCCGACAGCGGCACCTCTGTGCCCCTTTTGTTTTTCTTTTTTCACTTATTTTTCGTCGCCTAGCGGGACCTTTTTTCCCTCTGGGCGCCGAGGCCTACCGGGCTTACAGCATGGAGCCCCAGAAGTGCCCTCACTGCGGGGACTTAGTTTTCCACATGGACTCCAATGCCTGGTGCCTCTCTTGTTTGGGGCCTGACCCTTTCCCCCCGGGTCCTCCGGGCTATAGTGTCGGGAGAGGACCTTCCCTTTTTCGGGTATCCCTCGATGACGTTTTCACGCCCAAGGCGCGGTCATCGGGTTTTTCTTCTCTCCAGGATCAGGTAACCACGCAACAGTCTGTTAAGACTAGCCAAGTCTTGAGGGGCGAGTCTCATGCGCGGCATGGCGACGGCTCCGGCCAACCCCTCAAGTCCCCCTTGGCTACTATACCCTGGCGGGAGTCCTCGGGCTCCAAAGCATTTACGGGGTTTCGGGATGTTCCTGGGGTTCGCTCCTCACAGAACATTCCCGAGCCGTGCTCGAGGGAGGTAGCCGCTTCGAGCGGTGTCGATTCCCCAGCATCGGCGCCGGTGTCGAGTGTTCCACTCTTCGCCAGGGATCGTCAGCTGGTGTCCTCGGCGCCTCCGGGGCCGATCGACTCGACCGAGTCTGACCTCCCTATATCCAAGCCGTGCTCGAGGGAGGTACCTGCTTCGAGCGGTGCAGACCCCCCGGCATCGGTGTTGGGCGTTCCGCTCCTCACCGAGGATCGTCCGGGGCCGATCGAATCGGTCCAGTCTGGCGTTCCTTCATCCCTGCCATGCGCGGGGGTGGTATCCGCTACAGGCGGTGCCGTCCCCTCGACGTCGGCATCGGTGTCGAGCGTTCCGCTCCTCACCGGGGGCTGTCAGCCGCGGTCCTCGGCGCCTCCAGGGCCGACCGACTCCTGCCGGTATGGCGTTCCTACGGGGGTGGTATCCGCTTCCGGCGGTGCTGACCCGTCGGTGTCGAGTGACCCGCTCCCCACCGGGGATCACCTGCCGCTGCCCTCGGCAGCTCTAGGGCCGACCGACTCGACACAGTCTGACAGCCCTACGTTCAGGCCATGCGCGGAGGTGGTACCCGCTTCGGGCGCGTCGGCGTTGATGGTTCCACTCTTCGCCGGGGATGGTCATCTGGCCTCGCTCCCTTCGGGGCCGGTCGCTTTGACCCACGCTGGGTTGCCGGTATCCCAGCCCTGCGCGAGGGTGGTACCGGGTTTGCGCGGCACCGCTCCACCGGAGACCGCCGTCGGCCTTCCCAGGGAGCCTCGGGGTATGTCGATCAGCCCCAGACGGGCAACACCTCTGCATCGTCGCGGCCGTCGAGGGCCCCGCCCTTTCCGAGAAAGGGGGCCCCGGGGTCTTCGATCGCTTCGATCCAGCCTGGATCTGCGCCATCCCGCAACGGTACCCCGGCATCGGCGCAAGAGTTCTGCACTTCCCTCCCCGCAGGGGCTCGTCATCGGGCGACCTGGGTACCCTCGGGGACGGGTCATATGCCCCGGAAGGATTTCCCTCCGGGTCAGGCGGGCTCGAGAGGGGGCCCGGCATCTGGCAGTGCCCGCCACCCGACATTGGCGCCAGCGTCGGATGGCCCCCTCTCCACCGAGCTTCGTCCTTGGGGGCCCTTGATGCTCGTGACGCCGATCGACGCGGTTCCGATCTGCTCCCCGGGATCAGCACCGCCGGCGCGGCCACCCCCGTCGGGGCCCTCTAGAAGGGAGTCTATCTCATCGCTCGGTTCGATGCCCAGCCTGGAATCGGTATCCAGGCTCGAAGACTTGGCCACGCCACATCTCGGGATCGGCCCCTGTCCCCTCCTGCGACGCAGAGCGGAGATCGTTGGTCACTGCCCTCCGGCTGCCATGGAACCGCTTCAGTTGCCGGGGGCAGCGCTGCCCCCAGGTTCGGGGCCGAGGCCGATTCCGGCGGCTCCGTCTGTGCCATCAACCCCTTCGATGCCTAGCTTGGAATCAATTCCAGGAGCCGACGACGCCTTGTTGACCACCCCGGTCCGGGGCTGTTGGTCCCCTCCTCTGCCCAGCGGGCATCAGCCCGAGAGGCTTCTCGGTGCCCTGGCGGCCTCTTCCGCCACCGCCTCCCACAGCATAGCCCCTCCGGGAGAGCCGTCTTTTCAGAATTTCCTCCTTGACATGGCGGACTTGCTGGCCATCCCTATCCCGGACCTAATTCCAGGCCCTGCGGACCGGGCCGCCGTGATGCTTCCTCTGCATCCCTCCCTGCAGGATCTCCTGCTGGGGGCTTGGCGGTCGCCTTTGAGGGTTCCGGCACCGTCGACTGCGATGCATGCTCTGTATTGGGTGCCTCCCTCCCCGGGTTTTCGGCAGCACCAGCTTCCACATCGTTCCATTGTGGTGGAATCGGCGCTGAGGAAGGCCGGAAGCAAGGAAAAGCATTCTTCTCGCCCTCCAGGCCGCGCCTCGAAGACGCTAGATACCCTAGGACGTCAAACCTTCCAAACGTCTATGCTGGCGTCCAGGATTATTTCATATATTTTTTATGAGTCTGTCGCTCCGGGAGGTCACCGAGAGATTATCTCTGTTGTCTCCCTTCTTGTCTGCAACCAAGGCCTTTGAATATTCCTTGCTGCTTTATCACTGCAGGAATATCTCTGGGTTCCTTTCTCGTGCTTCTCTAGATTCCTTCCTGTCGGTCAGCAGATGCTCTGCTGTTGCCATTAGAGCACGCCGTACAGCATGGTTGCAGGCGTCCGAGTTGTATAGATGGGCACAGCATAACCTGGGTAATTCTCCCTGTGACGGAGATCACCTCTTCAATAGCAAAGCCTTACGTCAGGTCGCGCAGTGCTTCGCTAACCTTCCCAGCGTTAGAAGCCATCCTAGGGCCCGGCTTCCCCCCGGCGGTAGTGCGCGCCTCACCAGGCCCTCCTTCCCAAGGAAGAGGAAATGTCACCCCTCCGCCCACCCGCCAGGTGCACCCAAGCAAGGGACCCCTCATCCTGGGTTGAAGTCCCCGGGCCCGCGCCAGAACTCTCATACCAAGCAGTTTTAGGCTCCGGTGGGCGGCTGCCTGCAATTTACCTTCTTACCAGAAGTTTACAATTGAGCTCTACTCTGGGGCTCGTTCAGTAGGGCAAATGGTTCGGGGGCTTATCCAGGGGTTCAGGTATTCTCCTTCCGTTGGTAGAGGGAGACCACCTCTACTCCATGATAGCTCTGGCCCACGGTCAACTGGCTTACCCTTAGGTACGTCCCCGAACCCTTCTCGAGCCAGTATTCCCCTGCTGATTGCTTCCGTACCGGAATTTTCCTTCCAGCCGCTATAGTCCCCCAATGCTTACCAAGGACTATGCCCTCATGTCCCCCGATTAGTGCGGGGGGCGAGTTTCTGCGTGCAGGTCCTGGGGACACCTGTAGGGCCTCAAGCCCCCTGGTGTGTTCTTCCGGACTGATGCTATCCTCTGTCCTTCACGCTACCGTGCTGTTTGTTCGCCAATCTGCCCTTGTTCCACCGGAATAGATACCTCTCCCGGACGGATCTTGACGCCACCTCCCCAGGTGGACGTTCTGTGGATCACTGGCAGGTCCGCCTTACCAGTGTTATGCTCATGGAGGTAGGTTCCTCGACGTACCTGCGTTAGTGCCGGGGTGGGGCGTTCTCCATGCCCAACAGCCTAGATATGCCAGATATCACCTGCTCGATAGGCGCATTTTGGGGGATGCCCACAGTGCCTGTGTTCTGCCACCTATTTTTTTTCCCAATGGCCGGTACTCACACACCCCCCCCCCCCCCCCCAATGTTCCCTCTAATTTTCTGTAGGCTGTGTGCGCATAAAATATCAGCTGTGCAGCTTTTGAAGGAAGGTTAAATTTTTGTGTGCCACATAACGACACTTGGAGTTATATACTTTAAAATTTGACTACACATCAGAATACAGTATGTACACCACATTGATTGCACTAGAAAACATTGTAGAACTTGTGAAAACTGTAAATACATAACTTTTAAATTTTAAGATGTCTGTGTTGTTTTCTATCAGAATCAGAACCGTAATTTTTGTGCGCTCTGTTGTAAAGTATGTGCGCTCACTCGGCGAGGTGTGTGCGCGCGCACAGCTTAGAGGGAACAGTGCCCCCCCCCCCCCCCTCCGGGGTCCGGCCAGTCCGCCTGCCTATTCCTTAGATCGGCCCTCGGACTGGTTGTACTCTACTGCTGTGAAGTCAACAGCTTCTATTTTCAGTTATACCCTCCTCCCCGGAGGTTCAGACCTTTGTCTCCCTATCTCTTCGCTAGGGCAGGCTGTGTACTCCTTCTGCTCCGGGGTACACCCCTACTCTTCTCCGGAATAGGCTATCCAGATCGGCCAGTCTTCTACTGTTAGTCCTCTGAGTTATGGACTCTGCTCCTAAGGGAGTGCTCAGCTTTGCATAAAGCTTCCTTGAAGACCTGCCATCCTTCTCCTGACCCAGCTGACTCCTGGATCTCCTGGCCTTCCGGATTTGGAACTTCCTCCTCGCTGCGGTGAAGTTCCCTTGAAGACCTCACTACTGCGTCTACAGTACCTCCATCACAGTCCTACTTCCTACAACTCAGTAGGTAAGCTCTACATGGTACTAAGTCATTAATTTATTAAAAACTTAATGATGCTTCCATGCATTCTAATGACTACTCTCCCTGTAGTCTTTGGGTTTTGCTGTTCCTCTCTTCTCAACTCCTACCCTCCATCCCTCGGGGGATGCCGGGGATTCAGGTTGGGCAAATGCCATCCCGTCCTGGGCCGGGCTTACGGGATCTCCCCTGGGCATCCTCAACTAGGGAATCCCCATATGTGAAGACTCATTCCTGCTTGTTCCTGGAGATAGCACAGTTACTTACCTGTAACAGGTGATCTCCGGAACAGCAGGAATTAGTCTTCACAACCCGCCCACCTCCCGTAGGAGTTGTATCTCTTTCTCTCTATTCCTTCCTCTCCTCTCCTTCTGGCTCAGCTATGAAACTCAACTGGGGAGAGGCAGTAGGAAGGGCAGGAAGCCACCGCGCAGGCGCAGGGGATGCTCCCAAAGGCTTTCTGATTGGATGCTGGGGAGCATTCCCGTGCGGGCTCCATCGGCGACGTCTCCCATATGTGAAGACTAATTCCTGCTGTTCCGGAGATCACCTGTTACAGGTAAGTAACTGTGCTATCCGCCAGTGTCAAAACACATACCAGTCAGTTGATTCCGTTTCAATTCTTAAATTGTAGCTTGGTGTGTTACTCCGGGCTATCTTGCTTCCAAAAAAACGCCACGCATGCATTCCTCCAACTAACCGTGTGTATTTAAAGAATTTGGCTCAGACGTTCTCAACGTCATGATGTGAATAATTTGGCAGAAAAAAATGAGTTGTTCTGGCAAGATGACGTATTGTGTTTGCAGTAGCTATGTAATGGAAATGTGGTTGAACTGTCTTCATATTGCTAATCAGACATTGATAATGATGCTCATGTCATCTCTTTCACATACATGCCGACCAGTCGATCATGTTATTAAGACCCCCCCGGGCTAACGGACTGTAGTTTATATATCCAACGTTGCTCACGTATGATCAATGTTTGATCCCTGGATCTCCCATCTTGACCAAAGTTAACTGTGTCTATACAAAAACAACGAAGGTCCTTAAATTGATGACATTGATCTAAACAGTGTGCCACTAACGGGGCTTCCATGACCTTACATTTTAATCTACTGCGATGCTCATTCATCCTTATTCTAAAAGGTCTGATCGTTTTACCTATATAAATGAGGCCACAGGGGCATCTAATGCAATAAATAACGTATCGAGAATCGCAGGTAGTAATGTGTCTCAATAAATAGATATTGCCATTATGTGAAAACCTTGTACACTCTTCTGTAATGCAGCAGATGTTACAAACTCCGCATTTACTGTGGCCTTTTTGGTCTTGTACTATTGATGGTAGTGTTCTTAATAAGGTCGGGCTCAATCGTTCTTTGAGATTTTTATGTCTAGTCCACACACACCTGATTTTCTTATCTTGTAACCCCGGGAGGATTTTAATCATATTTATATGTTTGACTATTATACGTTGTACAGATCTGCTACAAGGGGAGAATTTAGTTATCAAGTTGATGTTCATGTCGTCTATCTGCTTAGGATGTCCTGACCGTAGAAGTAGCTGCCTGTTGTTAAACAAGGCCCTCTTGTATGCTGTTTTAACAATATGTTTGGGGTATCCTCGGTCTGAAATCCCGCATTAAACCTTTTGCCTTGAGTTTAAAATCTTGTCTATCTGAACAGTTTCTTCGATAATGAATGAATTGTGATAAGGGAAGACTATCACGTAACTGTTTGGGGTGTGCACCATCCTCCTGAGGAAACCAACGGACTGTGAAATGCAAATTGGTACCAATTGAAGGCGTTGGAACATCAACACGACAAGATAGTTTCTCCCAAAGAGAGGCAAACCAATTTACAGATCATGCGCTATACCATTCAACGGACGATGATAGTGAGATTCCTTGACGGAGCAAGAGGATATTGATTTTTCAAATCATTAAAGATAAGTGAGACTATACCATATAAACAAGTTAATGTATACCATATATACAAGTTAATGTAGATAATATTACATCAGTATAGTCACAATGGCGATCTGAATATAATCCTCAATGAGAACCGGAGTCGTCGATGCATATTTTAGCACACATTCAGGGTAATGCCTGTGATATAGTGCTTACTTAAGTCTGTGACTTCTGGTTACTCATTATCAATACAGGTATACATTGTACATCAGTTCTTACCTTAATATCCTAGAGGGATTTTAGTATTATAGCGATTAAAGGTCTGCTCCAGGCAACCACATCCTCTGCGGATAGCAGCGGATGCTTTTCTGATATCTTGGTCTCAGGGCCTCCTCTAGGCGTTTCCTCCCACACCCTTGGTGGCCTGAACCCTATTCAAGATTCTCCAGGCCAAGGCCTCGGTCCTGCTGGTAGCTCCCAGGTGGCCGAGACAGACTTGGTTTCCTCTTCTGCTTCAACTGGCGGTAGATCCTCCACTGCCTCTGGGGTTGCAACCCGACCTTCTCACACAGGACCAGGGTTCCCTTCTGCACCCCAATCTCAAGTCTCTCAATTTGATGGCCTGGAGGCTGCAAGGGTAGCTTTGGCTCCCTGGGGCCTACCTCAGGAAGTTGAGGAGGTTGTCCTAGCCTCTAGGAAACAGTCCACTAGAAAAACCTATGCTCTCAAGTGGAAGAGGTTTTCTGTGTGGTGTCACCTACGTACAGAGGATCCTTTCTCCTGTACTGTGCCAGTAGTTCTTCAGTACTTACTGCACTTATCCAATCAGGGACTTAAGTCCAATTCTGTTCGGGTCCACCTCTCAGCTCTAGCAGCTCACCACTCATTGGTAGAGGGGCAATCTCTATCTGGTCACCCCTTGGTGTCCCGCTTTCTCAGGGGCTTGCTTTTGCTCAAGCCTCCCATCCGTCCTCCTGCCCCTGAGTGGGAGCTGAATGTGGTCTTGCAGCAACTGACTCGCCCACCTTTTGAGCCGATGGCTACTTGTCCACTACGCTTCCTCTCCTGGAAGACACTCTTCCTAATAGCCCTTACCTCGGCTAGGCGAGTAAGTGAGCTTCAGGCCCTGGTCTGTGACAGGCCTTACACCAGGATTTATAGGAACAGGGTAGTCCTCAGGACTCATCCAAAGTTCCTCCCAAAAGTTGTCTCCTCTTTCCACCTCAATCAGGAGGTGGTTCTTCCAACATTCTTCCCTAGGCCTCATGCAAGCCAGGCTGTAGCAGTCCTCCATACCCTGGACTGTAGGAGGGCCTTATCCTTCTACCTTAACCGTACGCAGGGGCATAGAAGGGCTACTCAGCTCTTCGTATCCTTTGACCCCAATAAGTTGGGGTTGGCTGTGTCCAAGTGTACCTTGTCCATCTGGGTGGCTGACTGTATCACCTGGGCTTACAAGGCGGCTGACCTTCCTTTGCAGGGTAGGGTCACGGCCCATCGTGTCAGGGCTATGGCTGCCTCAGTGGCTCATCTCCTCTCTGTGCCCTTGGTAGACATCTGCAGGGCTGCAACTTGGTCTTCAAGCCAGACTTTTGCGGCCCATTACTGCCTTGAGAGGGAGTCCCGTAGGGACAGTGCTTTTGGCCAGGCAGTACTCCGGAATCTCTTTGAGGTTTAGGCAACTCCTGCCCTCTGTTGAGCTACCGGTGGAGGTTGTGTCCTTGAAAAGTCTTTCTTTGCTGCTGAGACTAGAGGGAGTTCTCTTGTTCAGCCTGGGTTCCTCGGTAGCCCAGAGCTGGGGAGTCATCCATATGTGAGGACTGACTTCCTGCTTGGTCCTGGAGAAAGAGTAGTTACTCACCTGTAACAGGTGTTCTCCAGGAGCAGCAGGAATCAGTCCTCACAACCCTCCCTCCTCCCCTTGGAGTTGCAGTTGTACATAGTTTGTTTTTTCATTTTTGTGTGCTGTTCTTAGCTATGTCATTTGACTGAGGTAAGATGGCACCTTTAGGCGGGAAGGGAACCGCGCATGCGTGCCTGCATTCCCAAAGGCTTTCATAGAAAGCTGGGGAAATGCTCCGCTGGGGCTTCATCGGCGCCGATGACACCCATATGAGGACTGATTCCTGCTGCTCCTGGAGAACACCTGTTACAGGTGAGTAACTACTCTTTTCGGCCTTGATTGCAGAGGCTCTTAAGGCTTTAAATGTGCCAGCTTCGGGTTCAGCAGAGGATACTGCTCTGGAGGATCCGTTATTGCAGGCGGTGAGAGTCTCAAAGGTCTTTTCCCATTCATAGGATTTTTAAAGAGATGATTCAGGAGGAATGGGATACCCCAGAAACTAGCCTTAAAGGGACTAGGATCATGGCTCAGCTTTATCCTCTAGAGGAGCCTGATAAGGATATTTTTAAGCAGCCGAAAGTGGACGCGGTAGTTTCCGCGGTAACTAAGAAAACCACTATCCCTGTTGAGGGGAGTGCCGCACTCAAGGATGCGCAGGATAGGAGATTAGATTCTTTGTTGAAACAGGTGTTTGAGGTGAATGCCCTTGCAGGCGTTGATTTGTGGTGCCTGGGTAGCAAGGGCGTGTCTGCGCTGGTCTCAGAGGTGGAAGAGGGCCCAGGCAGACGAGGTGGCTGAAGAGGCGGCCCGTATAGAGTCGGGAACGGCGTATCTAGCGGATAGTCAGTATGATTTGATCAGGGGACTGGCTAAGAACATGGCATCGGTAGTGGCTGCAAGGCGGTATCTTTGGCTGCGAAATTGGGCGGCGGATGGGGCATCCAAAACAGGGCTGGCCAAGCTTCCGTTTAAGGGTAAACTCCTTTTTGGGGAGGAGTTGGAGAAGTTGGTGAAGGATTTAGGGGAGTCGAAAGGTGGGAGGTTGCCCGAGGACAAACAGAAGCTGACGCGGACGGGGGGCCCGTCTAGAAGTCATCTCAGAGAGTTCAGGCGTTTTCGGCCCTCCAGGTTTTCCCCAGTGCAGCGAGGGAGATTTCCCTATAGGCCCCCAGGATTTCGAGGGTTCCGAGGGGCAGGCAGAGGTTTTACAGCCTCGGCATCCCCGGGCGCCAAGAAGCCGCAATGAAGTGAGGGGGTCCAGGCGGGAACCGTGCCGGTAGGGGGTCAGTTAAGAGATTTCGTTTCGGCCTGGGCCCACATTACTTCGGTTCAATGGGTGTTGGAAATCGTGCAGAAGTGTTATGCTCTCGAGTTCCAACGTCCAGTGCGGGATGCGTTTGTGAGGTCCCCGTGCAGAACCAGAGCCAAGAGGGAGGCGGTACGGCAGACACTGGAAATGTTACTAGCACTAGAGGCGGTGGTGCCGGTACCGCCAGAGGAACAAGGTTGCGGTCGGTACTCAATTTATTTTGTGGTACCGAAGGCCTATTCTGGATCTAAAGCGAGTGAACAGGTGCCTCAGGGTGTCGCACTTTCATATGGAGACGTTAAGGTCCGTCATGGTAGCGGTACGACAGGGAGAGTATCTAACATCGTTAGATCTGTCGGAGGCTTATCTGCCATCCCGATCAGAAGGGGAGCATCAGCGGTTCCTTCGCTTTGCGGTGCCGATGGGGCATTTCCAGTTCCAGGCGATGCTTTTTGGGCTGGCAACGGCACCGAGGACGTTCACCAAGATTATGGTGATGGTGGTGGCGGCGGCGTTGAGAAGAGAAGGGGTGTTGGTGCACCCATATTTAGACGACTGGTTAGTTCTGGCAAAGTCGCTGGAGGAAAGTCAGCGGGCGACCAGTCGGGTGGTGGTGTTCTTGCAGAATTTGGGTTGGGTTGTCAACATGGCGAAAAGCAAGTTGACGCCTGCCCAGGATCTGGAGTATTTGGGAGCTCGTTTCGACACGTGCAGGGGAAGGGTTTTCCTGCCGTTGCAGCGGATTCAGAAATTGCGGAAGTTGATTCAGGAGTTTCAGAAGGACAGGGCGCCTTCGGCGTGGCGGTACCTACAGCTGCTGGGAACGATGGCGGCCACGATAGAGGTGGTGCCGTGGGCCCGAGCTCATATGTGGCCTTTGCAGAGAGCATTGCTGCGGAGGTGGTCTCATCAGACGGATCCATTGTCGAGGGAGTTAGTGTGTCCGCAGGAGGCTCGAAGATCATTGCAGTGGTGGCTTCAGCCGGGAGGCCTCGAGAGGGGCATGCCTCTGGAGCCGCCGGACTGGAAGCCTTTGACAACAGACGCAAGTCTTTTCAGCTGGGGGGCACACTTCGAGGGGCAGTTTGCCCAGGGACAGTGGTCCATTCAGGAAAAGGAGTGGTCCATCAACAGGTTGGAATTGCGGGCGGTGTTCTTAGCACTGCAGTCCTTGCAGGGGTGTCTGCAGGGAAAGGTGGTCAGAGTATTCTCGGACAATGCCACGGCGGTGGCATACATAAATCGGCAAGGAGGAACCAGCAGTGTGTCGTTGGAGACGGAAGCGCAGGGCTTGCTGGAGTGGGCCGAGCGTCATTTGGTGGCATTGTTGGCTGCTCATGTGGCCGGCGTGGACAATGTGACTGCGGACTTTCTGAGTCGGTTGCGGGTAGATCTGGGAGAGTGGAGCCTGCATCAGGATGTGTTCGCGGCGCTGGTTCGGCGTTGGGGTCAGCCGGTGATGGACCTTATGGCAACATTCGCGTCAGCCAAGGTCGACAGGTTTTACAGCAGAAGGCGGGAAAGGATGTCGGAGGGCCTGGATGCTTTGATTCAAAGGTGGACAGAATCCGGTCTTCTGTATGTGTTCCCACCGTGGGTGCTCATCGGCAGAGTTCTCCAGCGCATAGAGAGGCACCGGGGGTTGGTTCTGCTGATACTGTCGGACTGGCCCAGAAGGCCATGGTATGCTGACTTGCGGCGTCTGCTGGTGGAGCCACCGTGGAAGCTACCGGACAGGGCGGATCTGCTGGTGCAGGATCCGTTGAGAATGCCTTAGGTTCATCGGTTTTCGCTTACGGCTTGGCTCTTGAGAGGGCAAGGTTGATGAGTAGAGGCTATTCGTCAGCGGTGATTGCTACGTTATTACGGTCGAGGCGGCGGTCCACGTCTTTGGCGTATGTTCACGTGTGGAGATTGTTTGTTTGAGGCTTGGTGTGAGGAGAGACAAGTGCGAGCGTTAAAGGCCACGGTGGCGCGGGTGTTGGCCTTTTTGCAGGATGCCTTAGATAAAGGTTTAGCGGCGTCTTCCCTCCGGGTTCAGGTGGCGGCTCTAGCCTGTTACCGGGGAAATGTGCAGGGGAAGACGGTGGGGGCTCATCGAGATGTGAAGAGATTTTTGAGGGCAGTCTCTCTGAGGCCTCCGTGCAGACAGGTAGTTCCAGGATGGGATCTCAACATAGTTTTGGAGGCGCTGGTGAGGGAGCCTTTTGAGCCGTTGTCACAGGCGACCCTGAAGGATCTTACGCTAAAGGTAGTGTTCTTGGTGGCGATCACCTCGGCCAGGAGGATATCTGAGTTGCAGGCCCTTTCGTGTAGAGAGCCCTTCTTATCCTTTTCTAGGGAGAAGGTGGTTCTGCGGACGGTACCATCCTTTTTGCCTAAGGTTGTCTCCGCCTTCCATGTTAATCAGGTGGTTGCAATGCCGGTGTTTGCTAGGGCAGCTGCAGAGGGGCCTAATCGTAGGTTGCATAGATTAGATGTCGGGAGAGGCCTAAAGGTGTATTTGCAGCGAACTGAAGCGCTGCATAAGTCAGACAGGCTGTTTGTGCTGTTCGGAAATGCACGACAGGGAGAGCCGGCATCTAAGGCTTCTATTGCTAGGTGGATTAAGGAGGCGATTCCATCAGCATATATGCTGAAAGGCAGAGTGGTGCCACAGGGTTTGCGAGCGCATTCTACGAGATCTCAGGCGGCGTCCTGGGTGGAGTGTAGTTTGGTTCCGGCAGCGGAGATTTGCAGGGTTGCGACTTGGTCTTTGTTGCACTCCTTTGTCAAGCATTACAGAATTGATGTACAGACGGAAGGGGATGCGCGATTTGGATCGGCGGTCCTTCAGGCTGGTCTGGCAGGTTCCTCCTGTTGAGATTGTTCACTGCTCTGCTACATCTCTAATGGTACGGGACTAGACTGGAGCTACGATAAGGAAGGTTAAATTAGACTTACCTGCTAATTGTAGTTCCTGGAGTAGATCCAGTCTAGTCCCGCTTCCCACCCGGATCTTTTCTGCCAAGAGGTAGCCTGAGCACAGGGGATGGGAAGGAGCTGACAGTTCATGGAGGTAGTATCTAGAGGCTCTTGCTTCGGTTACTATGGAGTCGCCTACTTCTTGGAAGCGTAGCCGGCCTCATTGGAGGGGCCTGGAGAGAGGGGGTGGCTCTGTTATCCAGCACAGGTTTATTGGTTTTGTTTTTGGGGTTAGAGTTTCACGTTTTTGTTCATCGTGGGTTCCGTGTTGGAGCGGACTTGGATTTTGCTCTGGTGAGTCGGCTTTGACAATAGCTAACTGGTTCAGGGGGCGGTTCCTGGACTACTTATACTAGGGTCACTGAAAGAGTGACATGCTCAGTCTCCTAGCTGCGGGAGGACGTACACAAGGTATGGGACTAGACTGGATCTACTCCAGGAACTACAATTAGCAGGTAAGTCTAATTTAACCTTAAGTTGATGTCTCATCTTATCTAACTCAAACCTGGTGTTAACAAATAATGTTATAATTGCACCTAATGCTATATTTACCAAAAAAAAAAAGTACATTTGAAACAAATTGGTACAAACTATGTTCATGATTGTCACCACCACCTCCTTTAGTTCCTCACCCACCCTTCCCCAAGCAAAGTGGTCTATTCAAAGCCATCCAAGCAAAAACAGCTTTAAGCTGGGTTGCATTATAAGCCTGAAAGTCTGGGGCTACCATGCCCCCCTCTCCATGGATTTGAGAGGATCATTTTGAGTCGCCCCTGGAGCTCTTCTCTACACTCTTCACTGCTCTCTTTGACACACTAATCAGAGGCTTAGATAAGCCCCATCAAGGATTCATTATGATCTTCCTAGATATTAATGCTACCTTTTGACTCTCTATCACACCATACCCTTCTAGTCAGACTTGGAAACATAAGCCTGCTTAACAGTACAATAAACTGGTTCACATTTTACCTCACAGACAGAATGCTACAAGTAAAAGTCAGACCCAGTGATTCCAAACCATTTAACCTAAAACAAGGCATACAACAGGGATCAGCCTTTTCTCCGGGAACAAGCAGGAAGTCAGACCTCACATATGGGTGACGTTGACACCGACGGAGCCCTCGCGGAAGCATCCCCCCCAGCTTTCAAAGAAAGCCTTTGGGAGATGCCATCAACAGGCGTGGTTCCCTTCCCGCCCAAGGGTGCCATCTTGCTCAGTCTCCTTTTTTCCACGGAGCCCTTCAGACATTGTCTGGCTTGTCCCTGGAAAAGGTTGATTATTTTGTTCCCCGAGTTTCCAACTCTCCTCCGGTATTGCACTGGTACTCTTCCCGCCTACCGACCTTGGTGCCTCTGAATCGGGCTCAGTTTTATTTTTGTAGTTTTTTCATTATTCTTTTCCTGGTGCCTTGGTGCCCTTTTTCTCCCGCTGGCAGCCCGGAGAGTCTTCAACCTTGCAGGGGTACTTTTTTTTCCCCCATGGCTACCAGTGGTTTTAAGAGGTGTGATCGGTGCTCTAAAATCATGTCTTTGACCGACAGCCTGCGGTCTGTGCAAGAGGATGTCCAGCGAGGCCCTCGAGCCACCAGCAGCAGCTCGATACGTTTTTGTTTTCTTCAAGTCCTCGGTGCCTCCCAAAGCCAGGGTTTCGTCTGAGGCCCCGACACCTTGAGCGGAACTTTCCGAACCCGAGCCTTGTCGTGGGCCCTCAGAAAGGGGGTATCCCTCAAGGGAACCCAGAAAGAAGAAGAAACCCTTGAAGGTGGCATCCTTGGATGGTTCCAACTGGCCGGGAACACACTGGGCCTGGTACCGAAGTCCGAGATGCTCACCCAAGGCCCCTCAGAAGGAGTGACCTGCAAAGGTCCCCTGGAAGGATCCAGCCGCAGACCGGCCTCGGTCCCCAGACACCATCCTTGTCGAGGATTCCCCTTCAGGGGAGTCAGCATCGGGCCAGAGTCCCTCAGTGCCCGTGCTGAAGGCTGTGGAGCCTTCTGGGCTGGAGTCAGGAATGGCAGCCCTGGAGCGCAGTTTGTTTTCATGGATCAGCAGCAGGCGCTATTGTCCGGTACAACTGGTTCATCTGCCCTGATCACCGGGTCGTCGATGACCAAAATGTCCCTGGAGGCCAAGCCGATCCTTGAGGTCCTTCAGCCTTGAGTCGATCCTCAGCAGAGGTCACACTGAGTCCTGCTCATCGGGACCGCAGTTGTCCCCGGCAAGTCTACTGGGTGCCAGCCGTAGAGCATCAGGGCCCTCGAGGCCTACAGAGCAGTCCTCCGGCGAGTCCTCAATGGACTACTCTGAGTGGGAGATGGAGGACCCCAATACTCAAAGCCACCGCAACGTCCCTTCTGATTTACCTGTCTCGAAACCTTGGTGGCGGTCCCCGCCCGAAGGCATGGGTTTCTTGGATTTTGTCAAGGGCATGTCCAAGGCCTTGACATTCCCAACCGAGTCGGAGGAGGACCCTCGAGCAGATGAGTTAGAGATCCTCCAGTACAAGGCCCCTCCATGGGAATCCCTCATGGTACCCACCCCTCCCATCCTGGAACGGCTCATGCTCCGCATGTGGGAGACACCAGCATCTGTATCTGTGGTGAGCAGACAGCTCAACTTGATGTATTGGGTCCACCGGAGTCTGGGCTTCCAGAAGTCACAACTGCCGCATAACTCCATGGTGGTGGAGTCGGCCATGCATCAGCTGAAAAGCCAGAAGACACATTCCTCGGTGCCCCCCAGCAGGGAGGCCCGCACCCTGGATGCCCTTGGCACAAAGTGCTACCAGGGCTCAATGCTCTCTGCCGCATCCAGGCCTTCCAGCTGTACATGGGCATGTACCTGAGAGACCTGGCGAAGGAACTCACTAGGTTCTTGGCTGGTCTCTCCAAGGAACTCTTGCAGCGGTTCAAGAGTCTAGCCAAAGCCGTCCGTGAGTGCTCCATCAGTGCACGCCGCCAACCTTGGCTTCAGTCCGATATCGAGCAGTGGGTTCAGGACAAACTAGTCCATGTCCCATACCAAGGGGAGAATCTCTTTGGCAAACCCATGACCGATAAGGCTGCTGAGATGGAAAAAGAGTTCATGACGAGGACCAGGCTCTCTAAGAAGACCACTGCTCCTCCCTGACGGAAGGGCTCTGGTAAAAAGCCCTTTTACCCAAGGAAGGGAGCTGCTTACCGAAAATACCCACCCTATCCGGCCTCCCCGGCTCCCCAACAAGGTCAGCAGGCCAAGGGACATGGGCATGGCCCGCATAAGCAGAAGGCTCAAACTCCAGGCAGTGACTCCAGCCCAGCCAGGGGGGAGACTTTGACCCCTTGAGCATAGAGCATAACCTCTCTCTACCCCAAGTAGATCAGCAGCCCACAGGGGGATGCCTGGCCCTCTATGCCCAGAGATGGGTGGCTATCACCTCCAATTCCTGGGCACTAAGGGTAGTCGGGGAGGGTTACCTCCTCCACCTGGCTCAGACACCTTCCTCTTATTTCCCGGGAGAGCCCCTCAGGTCTCCACAGGGACCTTATCCTGAAGGAGTTGGCAGGCCTTCTCGAGGACGAGGCTGTGGAACCAGTGCCCCACCACCTCAAGAGCAAGGGGTTCTACTCCAGATACTTCCTCATCCCAAAGAGGACAGGGGGCCTAAGGCCCATCCTCGACCTGTGCAACCTCAACCTCTTGAAGGACTAGAAAAGGGGACTGTTAATTTTGGAGAGAGATCGGCAATCGTGAGTATATACTTCTGGGAATTTTCTGAAAGGAATTCTTTGTATTAAAGCTAATTAATCTTTGAACCCATTATTTTTTGTTAAATCGGTCAGGGCCTAGTAGCAGCAGTATAAGTTTAAATTTAAAACACAGAAGAGAGCTTTCTGGTTAAATTTCGAACCCAGCAGAGAGCTTGTAGTATAAATTTCATAATAAGTTAGAGCCTAGCAACAGCAAAGAGCTATAATTTAAATCAAATCAGAATATAGCTTACCTCAGCAGCACAAGACAGGGTACTGTGTAGCAGCTCTCTTTTTTAATAAGTGTTATTTCCCTCCCTCCCCAACACCCACCCACCCCTGTGATAATCGTAGCTTTATAGGTACTTACACATCTTAAAAGACAGGAGGTGCTCTCAGGTGAAGCTCATTACCCAAATCAGTCATACACTAAAGACCTGAGATTAATTAAGCTTCAGGTGAACAAGGTATATTAAACGTATTAGGTACAGTTTTATTAGTATAAATATCCATAGCAACCCTTAGTAAAGAACTTAAAGATCTAAACACAAACTTAAAACTAAGATGCAGACAGCAGTCCAGCAGCGAGATGGGGGCTTTCAAGTCTTTTGCATTGAGTGTCACATGTATGATTTTCTCCTAGTTGGTGAGAGGTCTTACGTGTGCACTAGGTGCAAGGAGCTCTTTGCTCTCAGGAAACGAGTCTGTTCTCTAGAGGCTAGAGTAGCAGACTTGGAAAACATAAGAAAGACAGAGGTACATAGACGAGACCTACAGAGATAGTCCTGAAGTCCCACCTCCAGTCTGGCAGCATCCCTGTTGCCATAGAGGAGAGAGGTCACGTGACAGGAAAGCATCACCCTGGTGTGGCAGGAAGTGATCCTGTAACTAGGACCTGTCCTCCAGGTGATGTAAAACCCTCTCGCACCGAGGAAGTTTCTCCAGGGCTATGTGCCCATGAGGGAAGGGTTAGGACAGCCATTATAGTTGGTGATTCGATCATTAGGCATGTAGATAGCTGGGTGGCTGGTGGACATGAGGATCGCCTGGTAACATGCCTGCCTGGTGCGAAGGTAGCGGACCTCACGCGCCACCTAGATAAGGTCTTAGATAGTGCTGGGGAGGAGTCTGCTGTCCTGGTACAGGTCAGTACCAGTGACATAGGAAAATGTGGTACGGAGGTTCTGGAGGCTAAATTTAGGCTTTTAGGTAGGAAGTAGAAATCCAGAACTTCCAAGGTAGCGTTCTCCAAAATGCTTCCCGTTCCATGTGCAGGACCCAAAAAGCAGGCAGAGCTCCGGAGTCTCAATGCATGGATGAGACAGTGGTGCAGAGATGAGGGTTTTGGATTTGTTAGGAACTGGGGAACATTCTGGGGAAATGAGGGGCTCTTCCGAAGGGATGGGTTTCCCCTTAACCGGTATGGAACCAGGCTGCTGGCATTAACCTTTAAAAAGGAGATAGAGCAGCTTTTAAACTAGATAATAGGAGAAAGCCGACAGTCGCCCAAGAGCGGATGGTTCAGAAGAATGTATCCTTGAAGGATACTACCAAAAGCAGAGAAGTTCCAAAAAAGAGTAAAGTAGCCCAAATGCCCTCGAGTATGGAGCAGACAGCTTAAAGATCCCAAATTACCCATGTCTACCAATAGCCAAATTAATATGAATAAAATACAGTCTCTAAAATGCTTGTATGCAAATGCTAGAAGTCTAAAAAATAAGATGGGAGAGTTAGAATATATAGCACTAAATGAGAGGTTAGATGTGATTGGAATATCAGAGACATGGTGAAAGGAGGACAACCAGTGGGACACTGTGATACCTGGGTACAAACTATATCGTAATGATAGAGCTGATCAAATTGGTGGAGGGGTTGCGCTCTGTTAGAGAGGGCATTGAGTCAGAAAGGATTAAAGTTTTGCAGGAAACAAAATTTGCTGTAGAATCTCTAGGATTGAAATTCCATGTAAAAAGGGAAAGGCGATGGCGGTGGGGGTGTACTATCGACCGCCTGGCCAGAATGAACAAATGGATGATGAAATGCTCAAAGAAATCAAGGAAGCTAACAAAAGTTACAGCGCGGTAATAATAATGGGCGATTTCTATTACCCCGGTATCGACTGGGTCAGTGTCACGGCAGTACATGCTAGGGAGATAAAGTTCCTAGATGACGTAAATGACTGCTTCTTGGAGCAACTGGTCCATGAACCGACGAGAGGGGAAGCCATATTAGACCTAGTCCTTAGTGGAACACCAGATCTAGTGCAAGAGATAAGGGTGTTGGGGCCACTTGGCAATAGTGATCATAGCATGATCGCCTTTGATTTAATTAGTGGAGGAGGGATAGTAAGGAAATCCACAGTACTACCTTTTAACTTTTGAAAGGGAGACTGATAAAATGCGAAAAATAGTTAAGAAAAAACTAAAAGGAGCTGTTGCAAAGGTTAAAGACTTACATCAAGCTTGGGTGGTGTTGAAAAATACTATCTTGGAAGCCCAGACCAGCTGCATTCCACGCTTTAAGAAAAGTGGAAGGAAATCCAAAAAACTGCAAGCATGGTTTAAAGGTGAGGTCAGAGAGGCTGTTGTTGCCAAGAAAGCATCTTTCAGGAAATGGAAAAAAGAGCCAAATGATGAAACCTGGAAACAGCACAAGCACTGGCAGGTCAAACGCAAGGCATTGATAAAGAAGGCAAAGAGAGAATTTGAGAAGAAGCTTGCTGCGGAAGCAAAAACGCGAAATAAAGATTTTTTCAAGTACATTCGTAGCAAAAAACCTGTGAGTCAGTTGGACCATTAGATGATAGAGGAGTTAAAGGGGCACTAAGAGGCAACAAGGCGATAGCGGAGAGACTGAATGAATTCTGCTTCGGTCTTTACTGAGGAACATGTAGGGATGTTACCCATGACTGAAGTGGTATTTAAAGAAAGAATTGAAGGAAATATCGATACATCGGGAAGATGTATTACAACTATTAGATAAACTGAAGAGTAGCAAATCACCTGGGCCGGATGGTATACATCCAAGGGTGTTGAAAGAACTGAAATATGAGATTGCAGACCTGCTATTAGTAATCTGTGAACCATCATTAAAATCATCTCTAATACCTGAAGATTGTCGGATCGCCAATGTAACACCAATTTTTAAAAAGGGTTCGAGGTGTGATCCGGGAAACTACAGACCGGTGAGCCTCACGTCAGTACCGGGAAAAATGGTAGAAACCATCATAAAGAATAAAATTACTCAGCATGTAGATAAGCCATGGCCTAATGGGAGACAGCCAACATGGCTTTAGACAAGGAAGATCTTGTCTTACTAATCTGTTATGTTTTTTTGAAAGTGTGAATAAACAGGTGGACAAAGGTGAGTTGGTTGATATAGTGTATCTGGACTTTCAGAAAGCCTTTGACAAGGTCCCTCATGAGAGACTTTTGGCAAAACTAAAGAGTCATGGGATAGGAGGTAGTGTACTACTGTGGATCAGGAACTGGTTAAAAGATAGGAAGCAGAGGGTTGGGCTAAATGGCTAATTTTCCCAATGGAGAAAGGTGAATAGTGGTGTACCCCAGGGATCTGTGCTGGGTTCGCTGCTTTTTGACATATTCATAAATGACCTGGAAAGTGGAATAATGAATGAGGTTATCAAATTTGCAGATGACACAAAACTATTTAAAGTTGTTAAAACCCAAGAGGATTGTGGAAAATTGCAAGAGGATCTTGATTGGAAGACTGGGCATCAAAATGGCAGATGAAATTTAATGTGGACAAGTGCAAAGTTATGCACCTAGGGAAGAACAACCCAAACTATGGTTACACGATGCAAGGTTCCACATTAGGAACCACCACCCAGGAAAAAGATTTAGGCGTCATTGTGGATAACATGTTAAAACCCTCGGCCCAGTGTGCAGCGGTGGCCAAGAGAGCAAATAGAATGCTAGGTATCATAAGGAAAGTAATGGAAAATAAAACAAAAGATATTATAATGCCTCTATACCGTTCCATGGTGAGACCGCACCTTGAATATTGTGTGCAATTCTAGTCGCCGTATCTTAAAAAGGATATAGCGTTATTAGAAAAGGTTCAGAGAAGAGCCACCAAAATGGTAAAGGGGATGGAAGGATACTCCTATGAAGAAAGGCTAAAAAGGTTAGGGCTCTTTAACCTGGAAAAGAGACGGCTGAGGGGAGATATGATAGAAGTCTATATATTAATGAACGGAGTGGAACGGGTAAACGTAGATCGCGTGTTTACGTTATCAGAATATAGGAAGACTAGGGGACATGCAATGAAGCTACAGGGTAAACTATTTAAGACTAATAAAAGAAAATATTTTTTCACTCAACGTGTAATCAAACTCTGGAATTTGTTACCGGAGAATGTAGTAAAGGCTGTTAGTGTAGCTGGGTTTAAAAAAGGTTTGGACAAGTTCCTGGAGGAAAGGTCCATAAACCATTATTAAGAAGGGACCCAGGATATCAATGCTTGACCTAGTACAAGCATTGCAGAACCTGTGTCTTTTGGGGAAACTGCTAGGTACGTATGACCTAGATTGGCCACTGTTGGAAACAGGATACTGGGCTTGATGGACCTTGGTCTGACCCAGTATGGCGGGTCTCTCGTGTGGGACACCCAAATCCATCCAGGGTCCTCGATGCCGGCCGTTCTCGCTCGCTCTCCCGTTCTTCGAGGGCAAGATCATCCAGGGCCTCCGGCTCCAGGCCGCCGTCCATTGGACAGGGCAAAACTCCTCCTTCCCCCCCCCCCCCTGCTCAGATCCCTCGACCGATTTCTCAGATTAGGAATCCGATGGGGACACATCCCCAGAGACCCGCACTCACCAGGATCTTCCATCGGACCCCTCACCGCCTGGTCTACAGCGGCGTTCACCACCCACCTCCTTTTTGGTGTTTATTTGGGACATTGCTTGGGCCCTCAACCTGGTCACCCAGGCTGAAGAGGACCCTCGTGCTGAAGATATTTTTCAGTACAAGGCCCTGCCCAGGGAATCCCTCACCGTCCCAGTGCTGCCAATCCTCTCCCGGCTATAGCTCCTCATGTGGGAGGCCCCTGCTCGGTCCCCATTGTGACCAAGCACCTTGACACAATATACAAGGTGCAGCGAGGGCCAGGCTTCTGAAAGACCCAACTTCCACACATTTCGATGGTGGTGGAATCGGCCATGAGGAAGCAGAAGAGCCCGACGTCCTATTCGAGCCAAGAATCGAGAGCCCTTGATGCCCTGGACCGCAAGGCCTATCAAGGTTCCATGCTCTCTTGTCACATCCAGGCATACCAACTATATATCGGTATGTTCCTCCGCGACTTGGCAAAAGAACTGGGAGGTTTCTCCATGGGCCTCGAGGGCGAGCCCCTTGACAGGTTCCGCACCCTGTTGAAATCAGTGGCCGATTTGCTCTAAGTATATCTCTCGAGCCTCCTATGATGGCTTTGAGACATCGGCTCGGGTGGCAGCCACGGGCATCGTAGCCTGCTGCCAGGCTTGGCTCCAATCTTCGGATTTGGAGCAGTGGGTGCAGGAGAAGCTCCTGGACCTGCCCTGCCTTGGCGAACAACTTTTTAGTAAACTGAGGGAGGAGAAGGCGGCGGAGATTGAGATGGAGTATGTCATGAGGACCCACCTCTACCCTGCCTTGGAAGAAGCAGCCCGCCTAAAAGACCTTCTTCACCAGGAAAGGTCTCCAGTATTGCGGCTACACACCGTACCCGGCTACTCCCACGCCGACCACTCCTGCACAGGGAAAGCCCAGCCAAAGTCATCGTAAACCAAAGGGCCCAGACGCCAGCCCCCCCGCAACCCCCTCAGGGGTTTTGACGCTAGCGGCATAGCCCCTTGCCCTCCGATACAGCAGCCTGTGGGGGAACGCCTGTTCTGCTTTGCCCCATCATGGGCACTGATCACCTCAGACACCTGTGTCCTCCAGGTCATCAGGGCGGCTATCGCCTCCACTTCGACAGGCTTCCACCCCCTTTCTCCCCAGTGGAGCCTCCTCGACTCCCTGCTCACCAGGTTTTGCTGCAGTGGGAATTGCACTCCCTCCTTGCTCAATGGGCAGTGGAGAAGGTCCCTCCCCACCTTCGAGGTCGGGGCTTTTATTCCCGGTACTTCCTCATCCCGAAAAAGACGGGGGGTCTGCAGCCCATCCTCGACCTCTGCAGACTAAAGTTCCTGGTGCGGGAGAAATTCAAGATGTTATCGCTTGGTGTGCTGCTGCCTTTCCTTCGGTAGGGCGATTGGCTATGCTCCTTGGATCTAAAGGACGCTTACGCCCATATCTTGATCCACCCCCAACACAGGCAGTACCTGCGTTTCAGGGTGCAGGGAGAGCACTTCCAGTACAGGATGCTCCCCTTCGGTCTCGCATCCGCCCCTCGGGTCTTCACGAAGTGCCTTGTGGCCGCTGCTCACCTTCGGCATTAGGGTGTGCTGGTGTTCCCTTACCTTGACAACTGGATCTGTCTTCCTCTTGGAGAGCTTGGGGTTCTTGGTCAACTACCCAAAGTCTCACCTCGAGCCGGCACAGGCTCTCAAGTTCATCGGGGCACGCCTCGATACTTGGTAGGCCATGGCCTTCTTGCTGGTGGATCGCTCCACCTGCCTCCAGGCTCTGGCCGCTTGCGTCCAAAGTGCCTAGCAGGTTACCGCTCGGTCCATGCTACGTTTCTTGGGCCACATGGCCTCGACCGTGCATGTGGTTCCTCACTCCCGCCTGCACATGCGGCTGGCCCAGTGGTGTCTCAGCTCTCAATGGAGCCAATCCCTTGGACACCTCAGGGACTCCGTCAGGGTTCTTCCTGACCTCCGTTTTTTCCCTGAACTGGTGGCAGAACCCCCCGCAACCTCCTGCGGGGATCGCTCTTCCAGGCCCCACAGCACAATGTGGTACTGACCACAGATGCCTCCCTGCTAGGGTGGGGAGCCCATTGCGTCTCTCTCTGCATGCAGGGGCCGTGGTCACCTGTGGAGGCTCAACAGCAGATAAACCTGCTCGAGCTCTGGGCCATCCAATGGGCCTTGACAGCCTTCGAGGATGTCCTCAGTGGGAAGTCGGCCCTGGTGCAGACCGACAACAGAGTAGAGATGTTTTTTACATCAAAAAGGAGAGGGTCACAGGGTCACGCTCCCTCTGCAGGGAAGAAGTCCTCATCTGCTCATTTGCCACCCGGTGAAGGATGGGTCCCTCAAGGTGCTGTATCTCCCGGGTCAGGAGAATGGCTTGGTGGACAGGTTCAGCAGAATTCTTCGCCCCCACGAGTGGGCGTCTGGATCCTAGAGTGGCAAGCTGGCTGTTCCTGCGCTGGGGAATTCCGGCGATGGACCTCTTCGCCAGCCTCCAGAACACTCAGCTTCCTTGCTTCTGCGGCCCGGTACTGCACCTTTGCAGGGAGGGCCCCGATGCAGTTCTCCTGGACTGGTCGTCCAGCCTTCTATATGCATTCCCTCCTTTCCCCCTCATTGCGAGGACTCTGTTCAAAGCTCAATGGGACAGGGCATCACTGATTCTCGTGGCCCCCCTTGTGGTTTCCAGTCCTGCTCCGACTCCTCTGGGCTCTGCCAGGGACTTTCTGACGCAGGAGGAGGGTTGGGTGTTGCACCCGAACCTACCCTCCATATCCCTCACGGCCTGGCAGCTGAACGGGTCTCTCTAGCCTCTCTGGCTCTTCTGGAGGAGGTCAAGGAAGGACTCTCATTAGGCAGGTTTACGCCTGTAAGTGGAAGCGCTTCTCTGTCTGGTGCTCAGAGCACCAGATTGACCCCTTCTCATACCCAGTTCGATGGGTTCTACAGTACCTCCTCCATCTCTCTAGGGAAGAGCTGAAGTCGAACTCTTGTTAGAGTTCATTTGAGTGCCATATCATCATCTAATCATCTCCCCATCGAGGGAAAACCTCTCTCAGGGCAGCCGCTAGTCTCCCGCTTCATGCGGGGCCTTCTGTTATCCAAGCCACCCATCCGTCCCCCTCCAGTGGAATGGGACTTGAATGTAGTGCTCACGCAGCTCACTCGTCCACCCTTCGAGCTGATGGTGATGTGTTCGCTCCGGCACTTGTCCTGGAAGGTGGCCTTCCTGGTGGCGCTGACCTCAGCTCGCCGCGTCAGTGAGCTTCAGGTGCTCATGGCTGCTGCCCCTTACACCAGGTATTATCGGAACAGGGTGGTCCTCCGGTCCCATCCTAAATTCTTACCTAAGGTCGTGTCGGCTATTCATCTCAATCAGGAGGTAGTGCTCCCGACCTTCTTCTCGAGGCCCTATGCTGATCTGGTGTCGGTGACTCCGCACCCTTGACTGCAAGCAGGCCCTTGCCTTCTACTTGCAGCATACCCAGACTCATCACAAGTCTGACCGGCTCTTCCTGACCTATGATCCCAATAGGCAGGGACAAGCAGTCACCAAGCTTACCTTCTCTGTTTGGATGGTGGACTGCATCGCGTTCGCCCATGTGAAGGCGGGCGTCCCTCTGGATCGTTGAGTCACTGCACATGGAGTCCAAGCCAAGGCAACCTCAGTGGCCTCACTGCTCTCTGTGCCCATGATGGACACCTGCCAGGCAGCAACCTGGTCTTCTAAGAATACCTTCGCCGCCCACTACTGCCTGGAGAGGAAGTCCCACCAGGACAGTGCCTTCGGCCAGGCTGTATTCCATATCAGGTTATAAGCAAATCCTGCCTGCCAATCCTCCTTCACAGCTACCGAGGGCTAGGACCTGAGAACTCTGGTTCCTTCTGACTTCGGCTTCTGCTTCTGCTTATGGCCTCACAGAGGCACTTTTTAGTTACAGGTTCAGTAGCCTGTAGCTAGGGAGTCCCATAAGTGAGGACTGACTTCCTGCTTGTTCCTGGAGAAAGCATAGTTACTCACCTGTAACAGGTGTTCTCCGGGAACAGCAGGAATCGGTCCTCACTACCCTCCCGCCTCCACTGATGAATTGCTGAATTTTTGTCCTTCCCTTGCCATCTGCTTGGTAGGGCTCGAGCTAAAGGACCTGACTGAGCAAGATGGCACCCTTGGGCAGGAAGAGGACCATGCATGCGTAGTAGTAATCCTAAAGGCTTTCTTTGAAAGCTGGGGAATTGCTCCGTGCGGGCTCCATCGGTGCCGAAGTCACCCATAAGTGAGGACTGATTCCTGCTGTCCCTGTTACAGGTGAGTAACTATGCTTACAAGAATAGAGTGGTGCTTTGCATGCACCCCAAATTCCTGCCGAAGGTAGTGTTGCCCTTCCATCTTAACCAGGAAGTAGTGCTCACTTCCTTCTTCTGAACACCTCACTCCAGTCAGGTGGAGATGGTCCTTCACGCCTTGGACTGGGCTTTGTCCTTCTATATCCAACACACTTGGGGCCACCGCAAGGCTTTTGATCTCCTATGACCCCAGTAGGCTGGGGGAGACTGTGACCAAGCATACGCTATCCACCTGGGTGGTGGACTATATCGCCCTCGCTTATGAGCAGGTAAGGCTCCTGCTGGAAGGCCGCATCACGGCACACTGTGTCAGGGCCATGGTGGCTTCAGTGGCAAATGGTGGACATCTGCCAGGCCACCACCTGGTCTTCAGTCCATACCTTCGCAGCCCATTACTGCCTGGAAAGAGTCCCGACGGGATAGTGTCTTTGGCCAGGTTGTGCTCTGTAACCTTTTCGGGGTCTAGGCAACTCCTACCCTCCCAACCCTTCTGTGTTCAGGCTACCGGCATGCTGGTTCATCAGGGACAGAGGTCCTACTGTGGTCTGTAGACACGGACTCATTGCTACTGCTTGTGGCTCCCCTTGGGGAGCCCTATATTTTTGCTGTGGGCTTTCAATAGACTGTAGCTGGGCAGTCCCATATATGAGGACTGACTTCCTGCTTGTTCCTGGAGAAAGCGTGGTTACTCACCTCTAACAGATGTTCTCTGGGGACAGCAGGAATCCGTCCTCACAACCCTCCCTCCTCCCCTTGGAGTTTCTCCTTTACCATTTTTATTTTGCTGTCTCTTAGCTATGTCATCTGACTGAGCAAGATGGCACCCTTGGGTGGGAAGGAGACCACACATGCGTGGTGTCATCTCCCAAAGGCTTTCTTTGAAATCTGGGGGGATGCTTCTGCGAGGGCTCAGTGGGTGCCGACATCACCCATATGTGAGGACTGATTCCTGCTGTCCCCAGAGACCACCTGGAGAAGTAACCATGCTATCAGTCCTACTATTTAATATTTACATGCAGCCCATATGCAATCTGCTAAGAAAATGGAACATGCTCTTTCATCTATATGAAGATGACATCATGTTCTACATGTCCTTTAACACGCTCACACTGGACTTCTAGTCGTATTGGACTGCTTCACGGCTGTCACAAACCTTCTTGCAGAATTAAATCTAATGGTGAACAAAAAGAAGACAGAAGCACTACTAATCTTCAGAGACCCATCTTTCAATCTGCCAGGGAAAATCATACTCTAACATGCTGAAATTAACGTAAAATGGGAAGTCAGATACCTCTGCATAACTCTTGACAGCAACCTTAACATGCTCTCGCTCATCAAGAAGGCACCCCTTACAGCATACCTGAAACTTATAACCTGCCAACATCTACGTCCTATTTATTTATTTATAGTTTTTCTATACCTCACTATTTACCATCAGCGCAGTTCACAGGTAACAAAACTTGTGCAAGGGGAAGATCCCTATTGCATTTACATTAAACATTGAGTTGAACATGGAACACCGGTGAACTATATACATAATGGAACTATATAAAGGTTGATGATTGTAGAAAACATCAACTAAGCTCTATTCATCACGAACACGGCATGAGGGACAGCTAGCGTAAACATTTGAGTGTTACAGGCTAAGGAGACGGCTTGGTAATTGTCTGGGACAACAGGGAAGGGATTAACTGGAAGGGGGAAGAGGGAGGTAAGAACTGTGATTGGTTATGTGATGTCATCTGAGTTGAGGAAGTACTGAAGAAAGAGGTGATGATTCAGCTCTTTCCTGAACTGAGAGAGGCTATTTATTGCTCGGGTGTTTGCTGGTAGAGTGTTCCAGCAGTAGGGGGCATAGAGTGCAAAAGCACGGTTTCTTGTAGCCTTGGTACATTTGGTGAATGCCTTTGGGAGACGCAAAGTGTTAGAGCCGGCGGATCTTCTCAGTCTAACGGGGGGGGGGTGAGCTGGATAAGTTCGGAAAGGGAGCTAGATGTGCATTTGTTGATGGCCTTGAATGTCATTGTCAGTATTTTAAATGTGATCCTACAGTGAACTGGAAGCCAGTGTAATGCTTTTAGGATAGGAGTAATGTGGTCTCTTCTGGATGCTCCGTATAGGGTTCTTGCTGTGGAGTTCATTGCAATCTGCAAAGGGTGAAGTGAGCTCTTTGGCAGACCGTGCAGTATGGAGTTGGCATAATCAAAGTGAGGCATCACAAGTGCTTGAAATACT
Organism: Ichthyophis bannanicus; assembly: GCA_033557465.1. Classification (NCBI taxonomy): domain Eukaryota; kingdom Metazoa; phylum Chordata; class Amphibia; order Gymnophiona; family Ichthyophiidae; genus Ichthyophis; species Ichthyophis bannanicus. Next base: position 650,724,047 of record CM066033.1, on the reverse strand, counting down.
GTTCGGAAATCTTTTGGCTCTAGAAGCTGTCTCATGTGTCGCAGCATCCGGATTGTATGGTAAATCGCCTTTACTAGATTACTTATATGGGCCTTTAGGTCAAGGTGTTGGTCAAGGGTTACTCCAAGGTAGCGTAACGAAGTCTTAGTAGGAAGCTCCGCACCACGTACCTTCAGTGATGAGGGCGGGTTGAATGTCTGATCTCTACTGATGAAGAGCACATCTGTCTTTTTGAGGTTTATCCTTAGTTTCTGGGATTGTAACCAATCAGAGATTGCATCGAAGCAGGAGGATAGCTGAGACAAGTCTGTGTGTTCAGTGGATATAGGAGTAAACATAAGGACATCATCGGCATAGACTAAACAACTGATGTTGAAGGATCTGATGATGGTGCAGATAGGTTGCATATACACGTTGAAGAATAGGGCTGAAAAAGATGATCTCCAGGAACAAGCAGGAATGAGTCTTCACATATGGCGTTCGTCGGCGCCAACGGAGCCCGCACGGGAATGCTCCCCAGCATCCAATCAGAAGGCTTTTGGGAGCATCCCTCGCGCATGCGCGGTAGCTTCCCGCCCTTCCCACTGCCTCTCCCCAGTTTTCGTTTTTCCGCGGAGCCGACAGGACGTACCTCCTGTCACCGCAGAAACTTTTCTTCTTTTTCTTGTTTCCTGTGGTCGCGGTTTTTTTCCCGCTGACTCTGGCACCGCTGGTGCCTCCCTTTTTTCCTTTTTTGTTTTCCTTATTTTCCTTCGAGGAGCATCCTCCTCGTGTTATTCTGAGACCTACCGGGCTTTCCAGCATGGAGCCTTCTTCCCCTAAGAAGTGCCCCCACTGTGGAGACGTTGTCTTCTTCTTCGACTCCAATGCCTGGTGTCTCTCCTGTTAGGGCCCTGACCCCTTCTCCCCCAGTTCCCCGGGCTTCAGCGTCGGGAGAAGACCCTCCCTGTTTCGAGTGTCCCTCGATGACGTCTTTCCCTCTGAGGTGCGGTCGTCGGCTTTCTCTCCTCGCCAGGATCAGGTAACCCAACAACAGTCTGTTAAGACTAACTGAGCCTTGAGGGGTGAGTCTCATGCGCTGCATGACGACGGCTCCAGCCTTCCCCTCCCGTCCCTTACACCCCGGAGGGAGTCTTCGGGCTCCAGAGCCTCCACAAGGTTTCGGGTTGTTCCTGAGGTTCGCTCCTCACAGAACATTCCCGAGCCATGCCCGAGGGTGGCACCCGCTTCGAGCGGTGCAGATGCATCGGCGCCGGCGTCGAGTGTTCCACTCTTCGCCAGGGACTGTCAGCTGGTGTCCTCGGTGCCTTCGGGGCCGATCGACTCGACCCAGTCTGGCTCTACGGCATCCCGGCCCTGTGCGGGGGCGGTACCCACTTTCGGCAGTGCCGATTCCCCGGCATCGGCGTCGGTGTCGAGTGTTCCACTCATCACCGGGGATCGTCGGACCAACCTGACCTGGTATGGCGTGCCCACACCCCTGCCATGCGCGGAGGTGGTGACCGCTTCGAGCGGGACCAAGTCCTCGGCATCAGCGTCTGAGTCGGTGGCTCCACTCCCCGCCAGGGATCGGCACCGGGTGCCCTCGGTTCCATCAGGGCCGATCGACTCGTCCCCGGCTTCCGCGGGGGCGGTACTGGCCTTGAGCGGCTCCGCCCCTCCGGCGGCGGTCTCGGGAACGAGGGCCCCATTCTTTACCAGGGGTCGCCACCGGGCTCCACCTGCGGAGCCGATCGATCTATCCCGGTCGGGCGGGTCGGCACCCCCATCTTGCGCGGGGCCGGGGCCTCCCCCGGACACCACCGACCTCCCGGCATCTACGCGGGCATTGAGTGCTCCACTCGTCCCTAGAGTTTGCCCGCGGGACCCGGGACCTTCGGTCGAGTCGACCCAAAGAAGCGCCACGGCCGCGGAGCCGGGGCTGTGCGTCTCGCTCCCCGCCAGGGCTTGTCGGCGGGTTACCTGGGTACCCTCGAGGCCGCATAGTACGCCCCGTAAGGGTTTCCCGCTCAATAAGACAGGCGCGGGAAGAACCCCGGCGTCTAGAAGGGCCTCTCGCCCGACGTCGGAGCCGACTTCGGGTGTTTCCCTCTTCGCCGAGTTTCGGCCTGGGAAGCCCTCGTTGCCCTCGGCATCGATCGTCGCGACCCCGACTCGATTCTTGGGAGTGGCAGCACCAGCGCGGCCGCCGACACTGGGGCCCCCTAAGGAGGCGTCGCTCGGTTCGATGCCCAGCCTCGAATCGATCTCCAGTCTGGAAAGCGTGGCTCCGACGCATTTCGGATCCGACCCCGGTCTCTTCCGACGGCGCAGTGCTGCGCGCGCCTGCTCTCCAGCTGCCTCGGCACCACTCCAGCCGCCCTTGCGGATTGCCCCGGAGTCGGGGCCGAGTCCTGCGGGCCAGTCGGGGACGTTGCTCCCTTCGATGCCCCGCTTGGAATCAATCCCGGGCTCTGATGATGCAGTACCAACTGCCTCGAATTCGGACTGTCAGTACCCTCCTCTGTTTAGAGCGATTCCTCCCGTGCACCAGCACGGTGGGTCCCCTGGTGTTCAAGCAGGCCCCTCCACCTCGGCCTCCCCCGGAATAGCCCCTCTGGGAGAGCCGTCTTTTCAGGACTTCCTCCTTGACATGGCGGACTTGCTCGCCATTCCTATCCCGGGCCCTTTGCTAAGTCCGGGTCCTGCGGAACAGGCAGCCATAATGCTTCCTCTACATCCCTCCCTACGGGATCTCCTGCTCGGGATTTGGCGCTCGCCCTTACAGGTACCGGCGCCGCCTACAGCCATGCATGCCCTGTATCGGGTGCCCCCCTCTCCGGGTTTCCAGACGCACCAGCTTCCCCATCATTCCATTGTGGTGGAATCGGCCCTGAGGAAGGTCGGAAGCAAGAAGAAGCACTCTTCCCGCCCCCCGAATCGTGCGTCTAAAGCTCTGGACAACTTTGGGCGGCGAACCTTCCAAACGTCCATGTTGGCTTCCAGGATTCTCTCATATATTTTCTATATGAGCCTGGCGCTTCGGGAGGTCACCGAGAGGTTATCTCTTCTGTCTCCCTTTGTGTCGGCCCCTCGGGCCCCTGACTATTCCTTGCTTCTTTACCATTGCAGGAATATCTCTTGGTTTCTTTCTCGTGCTGCCGTGGACTCTTTTGAGTCAGTTAGCAGGTCCTCTGCTGTCGCCATAGGGGCGCGTCGTACAGCCTGGTTGCAGGCTTCCGACTTGTGCAGCTGGGCACAACATAATCTGGGTAATTCCCCGTGCACCGGGGAGAACCTCTTCAATGGCGAGGCTTTGCGTCAGGTTGCTCAGTGCTCCGCCGACCTGTTTGGCGCTGGCCGCCCACGGCCCTCCCCCTCTCCCGGGGGTAGGAAATGTCCTTCCCGACCCTCCTTTCCGAAGAAGAGGAAGTTTCATCCCTCTGCCCACCTGCCGGGTGCGCCCATGCCAGGGACATCTCACACCGGTCGGCAGTGCCAGGGCTCGCGCCAGGCTGCCCATGCCAAGCAGCCTTAGGCTCCGCTATGCGGCAGTTTGCACTTAGCTCTTCTTACCAGAAGTTACTGTCCAGTTCTACACTGGGGTTCTTTTCAGTATGACAAGTGGTTCGGCTGCTTGATTGGAGGTATGGAGCCCCCTCCCCCGGGGGGGGGACCCTTCCCACACTAGGTTAGCCTGGCTCCTCAGGGCCATGCTAGTCTTCTTCGGACTTACCCTCGGGTATGTCCCTCGGATTCCCCTCTGCCTGGTTCCCCTGGATTGAGGGGATCGCGCACCGAATCTCCTCCCAGTGTAGGCCTTGGCCGCTACTCTCCGAGTATGGCCCGAACTAATCCTCGACAGGGCCGGACTACCCCCGCCCTCTGGTCTGGGTCTCCGCTCTCGCAGAGAAACCCCTGGATCTGTCAGGTTACGATGGACAGGAGTCCCACTGACCCATGTCGATCCCCGGCTCCGCTCCCTTCACTCCTCGGAGCGGCGGAGGGCATTGGCCCTACCCCCGAGGGGTTCTTTTATATATGCCGGAGATGACCCACACGGTCACACTGTGGCTATAGGGTTTTCTATCCTCCTGCCTTCCCTGTGGTACGGAGGACACGTTTTTCTGCGTGGCTGTCAGGTGGACGCCTCAGGGGCCTACGTACTCCTGATGTGCTCCTCCCCATCTGATCTGGCAGTCACGCAACCATACTGCTACTCTCGCCGATCTGCCCTGCACCACGCACATCGGCCCATCACTTTGGATGGCCCTTCCCCCTGCCACCTTCCAGGTGGGCGCCCTCCTGTGGAGCAAGGGCCGGTCTGAGTTGGCAGTATCGTTCTCACGTGTGCATGTCCCCTGCATACCAGTTTAGTAACCTGGGTGGGCGTTCCCGGGCCCACCTATAGCCCGATATACATCTATACCTGTTATTGGATATATATCGGTACAGGTGGGCGCTTTTGAGAAATGTTATAGCGCCCTGTGTCTTAGCGACTGTCTCCCAATTGTTGGTACTGACGTTTTGTTATTTCTTACGGGGTCCGGCCGGTCCGCTTGCCTGCGTTCTGCGGCTCGGGTGCTCGGACCGGTTATGCTTAAACTTGCTGTGAAGTCAACAGCCCCTTGGTTTACGCCTCCTTGTCTGGAGGTTTTCGAACCCAATGTCTTCCTATCCCTTGCCGGCTAGGGTAGACAGTGTGCCCCTCGGTATCCCGGGGTACACTCCTGTTCTTCTCCGGGCTGGGTTCTCCCAGATCGGTCAGTCTTCTGCTTAGTCCTCCGGATTGGGGACTCTGCTCCTGCTGGAGTTCTCAGCTTCTCTTAGAGCTCCTCGTGAAGACCTGCCGTCCTTCCGGTGCCGGTTGACACCTGTGTCTCCAGCCCGCCCGGACTGGGAACTTCGTCCTCTCTGCGGTGAAGTTCCCTTGAAGACTTCGCTACTGCATCTACAGTACCCGTCGCAGCTCTGCCTTCTAAATCCAGTAGGTAAGCTCTAGATTGTGCTAGATCATTAATGGTTTAATGATGTTTGACGTGGTTTTGAAGACTCCACCTGTAGTATTCGGTTGCTGTGCCTTGGCAACTCTTCTCAACTCCTACCCTCCATCCCTCGGGATGCCGGGGATCCAGGTGGGGCGATGCCGCCCTGTCCAGGGGCACGCATTCTGGGATCTCCCCTGGCACCCTCAGCTAGGGAGTCCCCATATGTGAAGACTCATTCCTGCTTGTTCCTGGAGATAGCACAGTTACTTACCTGTAACAGGTGATCTCCGGAACAGCAGGAATTAGTCTTCACAACCAATGTTCCCTCTAATTTTCTGTAGGCTGTGTGCGCATAAAATATCAGCCGTGTGGCATTTGAAGGAAGGTTACATTTTTTTGTGCGCTACATAACGACACTTGGAATTATATACTTTAAAATTTGACTACACATTAGAATACAGTATGTACACCACATTGATAATCAAATTAAATGAAAATAGACGATTACTAATAAAAAACTAAAATAAACAGATTAAACTAGTAGTGGCCTGCTCATATGTTATCATCCATTCGTAATAAATAAATGTACAATAAATTAATAGGTGCTGTGATGATAAACGTTCACTAAAAATGCATACATAACCCTTTGCAATATAAACTCTTACTAATAGTCTTTCATCAGCATGAAAAGAGGAACTCATGGAGCGTATTTAAGGCAAAAAGCCAGAAAACTATATGCAATGATAGGAATAGTTGGCCAAAAATGATTAGCCTAAAAAACAGAAAATGGCTTGAAAACCGTGGTTCAGCTAATAAAACAGTCTGGACGAAAAAAATCTGCTCCAGCGGTCTCCAATAAAAACAGTTTGAAAAGATTTACAAATTCAATAATTTCCAACGTGTGCAAAACCAAATAGCATGCATGGGAAGGAGTGACATGTTTGCTTCTTTCTCACATTCCAATTTAAAATACTTCAAATTGTTACATCCTGTCTGAATATTCCTGATATTCTTCTGACTAGAGCTAAAACAAAAGGGGAAGTATCACACCCCCCCCCCCCCCATTCCCGACTGGAAGAGGCTAGAGATGCGTTTGGGAAAGTGAGGAGAGGGGACCTTTACACCCCAGTAAATAAATTGAGAAGTCAAGTTGGGCAAACTAGGTGGTCGCCTAGGGCAGCAAAGAGCAAGGCATTCAAACCTAAATAATATACTTAGCCAGAAGGGTATAAAGCTTAAGGTCTATCTAGGGCTCCAACACCTTGAACCATCTCCAGAGCTCACCCTGGCCAAGTCACATGATCTGATGTGCGCTGAAAAAGAGCAGTCATGGAGAAAAAGAGGAGACGCAGCCACTGTTCCCTCTAAGCTGTGCGCGTGTGCGCGCGCACACACCTCGCCGAGCGAGCGCACACAACTTAAGGTATTTCCTGGAACAGCTTTAATTTATCCTCTTGTTCAAAGCTGACAAAGTGTTTTTTCTGTAACTTGCCGCTTCATTGATGAGATGAATGTGTTATGTACATCAAAGGCAGTTTGGTCTCAGACTGGGTCATGCAACTGAAACTGTTCTGACTGCTATGCTTAGAAACATATGGCAAATTAAATTTCAGTTGCATGACCCAGTCTGAGACCAAACTGCTTTGAACAAGAGGATAAATTAAAGCTGGGCCTATAATTTCCAAATCAATATCATCAAGTATAGGCCATTTCAGGACAGGACAAATAATGCCTGCTTCCAGCAAATAGACACAGCAGCGTTAAGAAAACTTGCACCAATCATAATGTTCCAGGAAATACTTTAATTTCTTCAGATAGCTCTGGGATGTGTATTCATTAGCACACCTAAAAACTGTATTGCATGCAAGATCAGTTTAATGGGTGTAATCTACAAATTAAGGCAAATAACATTGATTGGCACTTGTTAAGTTTTATGCTGCATTACAAGAACAATTTAACATTAATGTATGAAACAAATCAAAACACTGTCTGAAATTTGGAGAGAAAAAATGAAATCAACCAAAATTAAACCTAATTTTTTTCCCCAGTGCACATCACTGAGAAGCCTCCATCTCTGCTTCTTCCCATCACGTCGTGTTAGATGCTGATAGATAGCAGAGGCTCTGCTAGAATTAGTATCTCACGTACAGATTTTTAAAATAGCTCCAGAGGAAAAATAGCCTTCTTGCTCAGGAATTTAATAAAATGTAAATTCTGGCATCTCAGAACATTCACTGAGCTTTCCAGTTTACGTCTAAGAAACTTGGGGCCCTTGAACCTCCTCCCCCCCCCCCCTTCATTTGAGGATCATTAGAGAAAGACGGGGGTGTTTATGGGTTGCTGAGGCCTATCTGCATGCTTCAGCTCACAGGGCTCTTCTCGTGGATCAGCAATTTGCGAGTGATGCTGGCAAGCCAGCAAGTTCGTTTGAAGAGGTGACGCACAAGAAAATGTACCTACACCTCCCAAAGTGTAGCTCAGTCATGTGAGTTCTGGCAGGTAAACATAAATGGAGTTCATTAATTTGGTTTGCGCTAACCACATATAAATATTAATGCACTGGCATCTGCATACTGTGTGTCTCATTTAAATATTTACATTATGTCAGGCAATTCTATGTTAACAGCAATGCAAGCACATTACTGTTAATGACACATGAATACAGATTTAATACACGTTAACAGTCTGTTATCCAGGTATTTACTTTATATTAAACCATTAAAGCACCTTAGTAAACAGGCCACATGACTTTGCAGAGATCGGCATCTTTACTTACTCCGTCTTAGTTCAGGAGGTCTCATGAAAGGAGAATCTAGCAGGACTAGAAACGAGATGGTTTGCAATGTGATATGAACTATGAAAGCCTTTGCACTTGATTATTTTCCAAGGAAAATAAAAAACTGTTATTTGTCAAGTCGGTCAGTCTCCGTCCCATTTCACTTCTAATGCCCAGTGATTATAGTGCAAGCTAGTCCCCACCTGCATTCTGATGCACTTGGGCTTCCAGTCTCGAGGATTAATTGAATCACTATAATTACAGGAGAAAAGAGCGATCCTCCCTGCCATGGTATCAGTTCCTGATACATAAGACCACGCGCGGCGGTGGCGCCACCGCCGCCACCATCATCCCTGTTTCACTCACCTATCCCCGACGTAGCCCCACACAATCTGGCAGCAGTCCCAGAGCACCGGTCTCCTCTTCTTCGCTGGTGCAGTGTGTTGCTCTCCCTTCTCTGCACGTGGCACTGGAGGCTGGCTGAGGGAGGAATCAAAGGAGGCGCGTGGCTGGCTAGCAGGCAGGCACAAGAGCAGCGAGAGGCTGACTAGCTGGCTGCCCCTCCCTTTTATTTCCCTCTTTAGCCTGTGTCATGTGAGAGGAGTGAGGAGGACTCAGAGATGCGGAAGTGACATCACGGAATTACCCGGTAATTACAGAATGCCTGTAGATCGGTGGGCTTAAAAAAATCGAGGTTTAATATGAAAACCCAGGAACTCCGGAATTTTTGTGCGCTCCGTTGTAAGTTGTGTGCGCTCGCTCGGCGAGGTGTGTGCGCGCGCACACGCGCACAGCTTAGAGGGAACAGTGTTCACAACCCACCCACCTCCCCTAGGAGTTGTAATTCTCTCTCTCTTCCTTCCTCTCCTCTCCTTCTGTCTCAGCTATGAAACGCAACTGGGGAGAGGCAGTGGGAAGGGTGGGAAGCTACCGCTCAGGCGCGAGGGATGCTCCCAAAAGCCTTCTGATTGGATGCTGGGGAGCATTCCCGTGCGGGCTCCGTCGGCGCCGATGAACCCCATATGTGAAGACTAATTCCTGCTGTTCCGGAGATCACCTGTTACAGGTAAGTAACTGTGCTATCCCTGTGGGACACCCATGGCTTGAGGGAAAGGGGTGGACGTGGAGGAGTGAGAACGAACGTGCTGCCATCTGTCATTCAGATAGGCGCACCAGGCGAAAGTATTTCCATGTATTCCCTTCTCATTTAGGTGTAGCAAGAGTAGCTCATGGTTGACGGAGTCAAAGGCAGCTGCAATGTCAAGGAAAACAAGAGCAAAGCCTTGTCTGATGTTATTAAGACCTGTTATTAGGGTGTTGAGAAGAGTTGTTAACAGAGTTTCGACACCATGCGACTCCCGGAATCCGTGTTGACAGGGTTCGAGAGGAGCATAGTTGTCTATGTGGTGGTTCAGTTGACGTTGGGCTATTTTTTCCACGATTTTGGCTAGGAGTGGGATACTGGAGATGGGTCTAAATGAGTCCATCTTTTCAGGGTCCAGTTTATTATTCTTGAGTAGTGATCTAATAGATGTTTGCTTTAGACTGTGGGGGAAGATACCAGTCTTGAAAGATATTCCTATCAGTTTAGCAAGGAAAGGACCGAGTTCAGATCGTAGGGATTTTATCCAGATTGCTGGACATGGATCGTTCGGTGCAGTGGAGGTATTTATATTCATGATGGTATCTTGGATCTCTTTTTCAGATGGAGCGGTGAAGGAGGTGATGAGTTGTTGGGCCCCTAATAGTATTCGTGGAGGTGAAGAAGAGGGGGAGAGGTCAGGTGAAGTATCCGGGGGGCAGTTGTTCATGGTTATGGTAGGTAGGCTTGTTTTGGCTTGCAGGTATTCTCCAAGACAATGATTACAGATAATTTTTTCAGGCCATATTCACGCCTCATCTTGATTATTGCAACATACTGTATCTCAGACTGCCGAAACAGGCATTATATCCACTCCAATTAGTGCAGAACACTGCTACTAGAATCCTAACAGGTATATTAGGTTGTCAACACAACTCCATCTCTCAGAAGATTAACTGGCTACTAATTGTCCAAAGGATTAAACACAAGACCATAACCACCTCTATAAAATTCTTCATAAACTATCTGCTCCCTGTCTTGATGATCTAATCATCAATGCCTGGGTGTGCTACAAGTGCTCAAGGAGAGCTACCCCCTCCACCTACAGCGGGAACCACCCTCATACTTCCCATGGAGAATCCATCAGGCCTTTCCTTCACCAGATCCTGCTCCTCATAGTGCTAGCAGGCCTAGTTCTATGACAAGCAATGGAGCCAGTGCCGAAATATCTCTGGGGCACAGGCTTCTACTCCAGGTATTTTCTCATCCCCAAGAGGACGGGGGCTTCAGGCCCATCCTGGACCTGCAAGAGCTCAATAGGTTTCTGGTCAGGGAGAAGTTCAAGATGTTTTCCCTAGGGACAGGAAAGATTGGCTATGCTCCTTAGATCTAAAGGATGCCTACATTCACATCCTAATTCATCCCAGACAAGGAAATATCACCAGTTTGTGGTAGGAGGACAACACTGTCAATACAGAGTGCTGCCCTTTTATTCTGGCCTCGTCACCCAGGGTCTTCACAAAGTGCCATGGTGGTCGCAGCCCACATCTGGCTCCAAGGAGATTTCATCTTCTCTTATGTGGATGACTGGCTCATAAAAGGGGACACAACTGCAAAGGCACAGTGCACCACTGGGCATACCATCAATGCCCTATGGTACCTGGGGTTTCATTATAAAGAAACATATAAAAATGACGACAGAAAGACCAAATGGCCTATCTAGTCTGTCCTTCCATATCGACAATTACAACAGTCCCCTTTTTTCCTTTAGAGATCCTCTGTGTTTGTCCCGTGCTTTTTTGAATTCAGATACCGTCCTCATCTCTACCACCTCCACTGGGAGACTATTCCACAGATCCACCACTCTTTCTGTAAAGAAATATTTCCGTATATTACTCCTGAATCTATCCCCTTTCACCCTCATCCCATGTCCCCTCATAGCAGAACTTGATTTCAATCAAAAGAGGCTCTCCCCCTGTGCATTTATGTCACAGAGGTATTTAAATATCTCAATCATATCACCTCTATCCTGCCTTTCCTCTAAGGTGTACATATTAAGATCCTTAAGTCTGTCCTCATGCTTTATAATAAAGACCACTAACCATTTTAGTAGCCACCCTCGGGGCTATCTGCAGAGCACAAAAGGAAGCGCCATTGGGTGCTAGCACACAGGACGCTGCCACCCTCCTCACTGAGTCGGAGCTTCCCGATTGGGGTTGAGCCAGCCGTAGCGGGAACCAGCCAGCTCTTCTGCCTCCTTCTGCCCAGTCGGGGTGATCTGCAGAGCACAAAAGGGAGTGCCATCGGGCGCTAGCACACAGGATGCTGCCATCCTCCTCATCTCAGGAACTGGTTAAAAGATAGAAAGCAGAGGGTAGGGCTAAAAGGCCAATCTTCCCAATGGAAAAAGCTGAAAAGTGGAGTACCCCAGGGATCTGTGCTGGGTCTGCTGCTTTTTGACATATTCATAAATGACCTGGGAAGTGGAATAACGAGTGAGGCTATCAAATTTGCAGATGACACAAAACTATTTAAAGTTGTTAAAACCCAAGAGGATTGTGGAAAACTGCAAGAGGATCTTTATAAATTGGAAGACTGGGCATCCAAATGGCAGGTGAAATTTAATGTGGACAAGTGCAAAGTTATGCACCTAGGAAAGAACAACCCAAACTATGGTTACACCTGGAAAAGAGACGGCTGAGGGGAGATATGATAGAGGTCTATAAATTAATGAATGGAGTGGAATGGGTAAACGTAGATCGATCGTTTACGTCATCAGAATATAAAAAGACTAGGGAACATGCAATGAAGCTACAGGGTAACCTATTTAAGACTAATAAGAGAAAATATTTTTTCACTCAACATATAATCAAACTCTGGAATTTGTTACCGGAGGATGTAGTAAAGGCCGTTAGTGTAGCTGGATTTAAAAAAGGTTTGGATAAGTTCCTGGAGGAAAGTTCCATAAACCATTATTAAAAGGGACCCAGGATATCACTGCTTGACCCAATACAAGCACTGAGGAACCTGTGTCTTTTGGGGAGACTGCTAGGTACTTATGACCTAGATTGGCCACTGTTGGAAACAGGATACTGGGCTTGATGGACCTAGGTCTGACCCAGTATGGCATATCTTATGTTCTTATCAGACCATTTCCAGTCCTAGCTGTAAGTGTGGGTTACTCCTTTCCCAGCACTATATACCACTTACCCTTGGGATGCCTGCTAATCCCCTGGGCCGGGGAACCACTTTACCTTCTCTGTCTGGATTTTCAGGGGAACAAACACACACACTCGCATATAAGTAGTATGTAAGTTTACAGGTTAGAGGGGCTGTCTGTCTTTTATACATGAACAAAAACATATACATACGTCATCAACTCATCCACTGAGGCCCACCACAGCTTATCAGTAACTTTACAGATGTTAGTCGTTTCCTTGCAGAACAATCAATTTGTCTTAGCACAGCACATTCCTTTCCATATATAGATATGTACAGGATTCCCATTTTTCCCCTGTGGGCCTCCTAGTCCTCCTGTACACACACTTTAAGTCTTATTTTCCCCATCCCCCCCTTTGGGCCTGCATAGGCCCTCTATAAGAACAACCGAACAGTCTTCTGAAGCACAGTTAAGCAGACATTATTAACTGGAGGTCGGTGGTGGCGTGCTCAGGTACATCAGCCACCGTGGAAACAGGTGTATAAGAGTACATAAAAGTGGTGGAGCTCTGCAGGGCCTTCCGACAACAGCCAAGGACAAATGAAAATTATAAAACCGCTCAATAGGGCAATAATCAGTCCTTTGAGACCACCCCCCAACCCATTTTACAACATTATCCCATATGTTACCGAAATCAATACTGCCCTTGAAATCGGCCATATTCAAATCAGATAAGGTCTTAATCTTTTTCATGGCATCTAAGACAAAAATTGTGTGGTTTGCTATAACAGTACAACAATTAGTTTCATTTAAAAAAGTACAAGCCCCGCCCTCAGCTGCTAGTAAGAGATCTAAAGCTCTACAGTTTTGTAAAGTCATTTGAGTATTCTGTTCCAGGGATTCAGCAAGTTTAGAAATGGATTCTGTTACTGACCTCATTTGTATATGTAACAAGCATTGTAATCTTTGAATTGCCATACCTAATTCAGCAGTGATAGCGGGGGTTTGGAAAACTGGGATCCAGGAAGTCTAGCTGAGGGCATCCAAGTGAACTTTCGTCAAAGGATAAGTAGTAGTAATATATTGATACGAAGCTTGAATAGCCTCATCTTCAGGATTATCAGGTGACCAAGGATTTGCATTCCTTTTCTTTCTTTTACCATGGGTCACATTCAAAGGTATTAGAGCTGAATAAGGAGTTATTTTAACTAACACGCAAGGTAGCAAAGACGTGTTAATTTGTTGATAAATCATCTCCCCACACAACCAATAATGACCCACCACAGCGAAGAGGTCTGTGCCAGTGGTCCATTTGCGACTCATATTATGCCCATCAAACCACTTCACAAAAGGACTTCCCACAGTGCAGGAGATGAGGTTCTTTCTTAAACTGGACATTGGTAGATAGCATAAAGTGTATGGGGATTCATTTTGTGACCCCTGCGTCACTACAGCTGAACCATCGTGGTAAATGGGACCAACTCCCACATACCAGTGGAAGTCAGATCCATTGAACACGACCAGGCTCTTTGTAATATTTCTCCAATCATTTTTCATATTGGAGGGGTCCATATTACCGGATTGATTATACCAATTTATCATGACTGAATTATTAATAAAATGAAAAGACCCATTAAACACATTATACGACAGGTTACACCTGTGTGAAAAAGCAATGGATGCATTTGTTATCAAACATAGATCAAATATCATATTTGGGTTAGCATATACACGCAAAGGATCATGTATCGTATTCATCATATACCATGTCTGGGAACAATTGAAAGATTCATAACAATTGGCAGAAAAATTATCTGTACAAGCAAGTTGTCCTGCATACTCATTTAAGGGAACCTTTGAAATGTGTACCGGAGCATATGCTACACCCTTTGGTAAAGGAGTACAGATAATGCAGTCAAGTTCATCAGACTAACAATCTCCAAAACAGAGGATTTCCACAAATTCGGAGAGGAGTTCTCGCTTAGTCTGGCAAGAACTATTGAGAGATACCTGAATCCAAGTTGCATTGTTCTCTGTTCGATGTGCCTGCTTCCAAGGTCCTTCGTTTGTAAAATAATATATAGTCAACACAATGACAACCGAGATCAATAACAAGCAGAACAGAGCCAGCCAGGCAGACCTCATGGCTGGGGCGAGTCGGGCATCTTCCAAGAATCCTCCGGTGCACTCTTGACGCGTGAGGCATGTACCCAGGTCGGATGCTTATCAGTTAGCAAGGCTGTGTAAGTAACTGCAATAATCTCCTCTGGATCTCCAAACGGCGGATCCCACTGGCCCTTCTTATGAAACAGCTTTACCAGCACACGGTCTCCAGGGTGGAACGGGTGCATCGGTTCTGTGGAAGGAAAAGGAAACGCATTATACACTTGTTCAGACACTGTGCACAAATATTTAGCTAACTGTGTGGCATATTCTTCCTGCGCTAGCAGCAAGTCATCCGCCATTATCACCGTTCTCTTGGGCCATTTCCAGGGTAAGGGGAAGGGTCGTCCCATCAGAATTTCAAAAGGAGAGAATCCAGATCCCCTGGGGTCAGCCTAATCTCTGCCAATACAGCCGGTAAATACACTGGCCACCTTCCTGGGGCATGTTGTGTAGCCTTTTTTAAATTTTCTTTAATTGTTTGATTCATTCGTTCTACTATCCCTGACGACTGTGGGTGATATGGGACATGAAATTTCCAATCAATGGCAAACATCTGAGTAATCTGTTGTAACACCTTAGAGGTGAACCCTGGTCCCTGATCAGAATCTATAGAAAGGGGACACCCAAAGCGGGGAATAACTTCCTTACAGAGAATTGTTGCTACTGTTCTAGCATCTTCGTTTGTTGTGGGAAAAGCCTCTGGCCACTTGGAAAACCTATCAACAATGACCAACAAATACTTATAACCCCCTATCGATCGTGGCATACATGTGAAATCTACTTGTAGGACCTGAAACGGACCTTGGGGTGGAGGGTAAATGTTGCAATTGTCCTATTGCTTTTCCCTGCTGAACATTATTCCTAACACATACTAAGCATTGACTCAGTTGTGATTCCACTAAATGACGCAAATCTCTGCAAACAAATATTTCTTGTAACTCCTTAAGAACCGTCTTCCTGTTTTTATGCCCTACCCCATGTACTTGACCAATTAAGAGAGGGGCTACCGCTTTCGGTAGCTCTCTCGCCCCCCCCCCCCCCTTTTCCTGCCAAATCTGTGCTGAATTTAAACTCATATTATGTTCCCAATACATAATGTCCTCGGGATCTGCAGCAGCCTGCAAGTGGTGCAGGGGGAAAGAATGCTCAAGAGGGGAAACATAATATTCAGACAATGGAGGATCAGACAAATAATAAGAAACTGTCGGCATGCCCTGAGAGATTATTACTACGTAAAAGTTCAATTTGGGCTTGTGCACACTGTTTGGCTGCAAGATCAGCTAAAGTATTGCCTTGAGAGGCAATAGAAGTATCATATCTGTGGGTGGCACATTTAATAACGGCGACGACTTTGGGTTTACATAAGGCGACCAGCAATTCATTAACCAGTTGTGCATGAGAAATTGGTTTACCGTCTGCTGTCTTCCAACCCCTCTGCCCCCATAAGAGGCTAAAATCATGCACCACCCCAAAGGCATACCTGGAATCTGTATAAATGTTAACACACTTATCAGCAAATAATTCACAGGCTCTAGTAAGCGCTACCAATTATGCCGCTTGTGCAGAGCCATAAGGTAGTAACTGGGCTTCATGCAAAATATTTGGGAGTTCTACAATGGCATAAGAAGCAATGTAGGCGTTGTCTGCGGGACAAACACAGCTCCCGTCCACAAATATGTGTGGAGCATCCAGGAGCGGGGAGGAGGACAAGTCGGGACGCACTGACGTCTCAAAGTTGATCAACTTTAAGCAATCATGTTCTTGGGGCAACTCGGAGTCATCTACTGGGCGCATTAAGGCCTGTAAGGCCAGCATCGGGGTAAAGGCAGCGGATTGCTGGTTAATTGACAACCCTTCAGTAGTTGTTAAAATTACCTCATACCCACTAAGGCGCTGGGCTGTCATGTGTTGCCTAGTGAGGTTCTTTAACACATTCAAAACAGAATGGGTAGAAAACAGGGTAGTCTCATGAGACAGAGTAATTGGGATAGTCATCTGTATGGCAATAGCCGAAGCCGCCAGAGCTCGCAAACATACCCTGTACCTGGAGGGGCAATTTTTTCTATAAATATGCGACTGGGTGCATTCCCCCCCCTCCCCCCCCCCCCCATGGTCTTGAGCCAAAATAGCTGCCATAGTTCCTCCCTCTTCCCTTACATATAAGTAAAACATTTTCCCATAATCGGATAGTCCACGTGTAGGAGCCGAGATAAGCAGCTTTTTCAAAGTGGCAAATGCAGAAAGCATTTCTTCGGTCTATTCAATAGATGCAGAGCCTGGTAACTGCAAAGTAGCCCTCCGCAATATGGAATCCCAATAAGCACAGTCCGGGATCCAAGCGTGACAGAAGGATACTAATCCAAGGAAAGCCAGAATTTGTGTCACTGTTTTTGGAGGAGATAATTTTATAATTGCCTGTACTCTGGCGGGAGAGAGCACCTGGTTTCCAGGGGACAGCACAAACCCCAAGTTGGTAACACGCTCTCAGCACCACTGGAGCTTCTATAGAGAAGCCTTATGTCCATGTGAGGCTAAATGGCAGAGCAAGGATACAGAGTCGATTTCACAATCTGTGATTGTTTTCGAACATAACAACAAATCGTCCATATACTGGAGAAGGGTGGAGGAACAAGGCGGATGCCACATTTCAATTGATGCCTTAAAAACAAGAGAATACGCTGCCGGGGAATCAGTGTATCCCTGCGGCAGGCGAGTCCAGGTATATTTGCCTGCATGGGTGAAAGCCATAAGAGGCTGCGTGATGGGGTCCAGTGGTACACTAGAAAAGGCATTAGCTAAATCAATAACCGTAAAGCATTTGGCTTGTGTAGGAATAAGAGTAAGTAGCCCGGCAATATCAGGCATCACCGGTGCCAGCTGGACAACGAGCTGATTTACAGCCCGTAAATCCTGGGTAAAACGGAACCTATCCCCCTTAGGGACGGGATTCACGGGAGTATTATAAGGAGAAACAGTAGGAACTACAATACCTGCTGCGACAAAATCCTGGATCATGGACTGCAAAGCAGTTTCCTTAGGGCCAGACAAAGGGTACAAATATAGAACAGTATAAAAACAACCATATATAAATGTAAAATAAGGACAATCATAGTATACTCACAAATTGTATTTTATTTTTTGTATTAGTTTATTTTTCGAGCGCAGAGCATTCCTTTCGGAATCACAATACAGTACACTATAGTTCTTTCATTATTTGGCTCAGATAATCGAGTTCTAGTTTATGATTGTAAATTGTTTGTTTCCAGGGGATTAGACCTCAGCATTACACAGTTCCTTTACTATTTTAGTGTACATTGGTTAGTACTTGGGTCCTATACGTGCGCTATTCTTAGCGTTTTCTAACATTAATTTGCCATTCATCAGAACAGCCTGTTTTTTGACACTATCCTTGGATTGGTGTTCAATCTTTGCATGTTCTGGCATTCATGGTGTTTATTTTTACAATATTTTTTATTAAGATTATATTCAGCAAATAGGGGTTTGTACAATGATCATATTTCTATGTGCATAGTTGTCCTATTCATTTTTCGTTTTTCTTTGGGTCTGGGTTTCCCATAGTTTTTTATTTCACAGTTTTTTATTTTATTGTTTATCTGCTAGTTTCATTATTAGTACAAATTCATTTGCTGGCATTTTAATGAGATTGTTGTTGTTCAGCACTATCACCTGCAATATTGGTCTTGTGCCACACGCTCACATATTTCCATGCGCTTCATCTAATGTATTTGTATAATACAATTTGTGAGTATACTAATGATTGTCCTTATTTTACATTTATATATGGTTGTTTTTATACTGTTCTATATTATTCATATCTGTGTTTTTAAATTTAAGTTTGGTTATTATTGTTTTATTTTGTTTGCAGTCCTCTAGTCCCCCTGATGAAGGCATCTGCCGAAACGCGTCGGGGTTTTGTATTTTCAATAAAGCACAAGTGACCACTACTCTGCTTGCTGTTTTCATTAATACACAACGTACAACAAGGGGGCTCCTTACATCCACCCGTTAACTGAACCCAGATCAGAACCGTTGCCTCAGGGCAGCCCTATGGGCGTTGCGGGGGCTGTTGCCATGTAATAGGGATAACAGGGGTTGTGGGGCTACTAGATGGGGGAGGGAGTGGTGCCGATGGTGTCGCGGGAGGGGGAAAAGCCCACCCCCTTGAGTTGGCCCGGGGCCGCTACCTGCCGCGTAAGGGCACTCATTTTTCCAATGTCCTGGTTGCTTACAATGAAAACAAATCTGATTTCTAGATATTCCCTGCCCTACTCCTCATCCACCACCCCATCTGCCTCGAAACCGGCCCCACTGGCCCCTCCACCCCCGAGATTACGACCACTGAGGCCCCGGGGTAGGATTGCTGGCAACCAATATCCTGCTGCCAAGCATGAGAAATTTTACCTTTCTTAACATCCATATCTGCAAGGCATCCCGCCGCTTCCTTCGTTAGTATTACCTTCTCCAATTCTGCCGGAGTCATGCTAAACCAAGCATCTATCATTTGCTTACATGCTACGGTCACGTCTGGGCACATAGCCCCAAACAGCGTCTGAATATACATCAAAGCCATCAGGCCTTCCTGTGATAAACCTGCCTCCTCCTTCCAACACTTATGAAACCTTCGTACAAACTGTGAAACTCCTTCCCCCGTTTCCTGCACGCATGCAGTAGACGCAGCAAGATTCTGCTTCGCCCCAAACAAGCGCTCAAACTCTAACACTTCCTCCCACATCTTTTTAACCACCTCGGGATATCGAAGGGGATAATTAGAATCCTCTGGTGTCTCATAAGGGTTTTCCAGGAACTCTACTCTAAAAAAAAAAAAAAAAAAAAAAAAAAATCAAATGGGGTTTCTTCATCATACCCCAGGGCACCCTCAATAATGAGGCGGTAGTCCTGCGCCGTACACTGCAACCTGTGAGTCATACGTTGCAAGTAGTGCATAGTGGCAGCTGGTGTTTTCATAGGGTTCGGGGCATGCTGGAAAATAGAAGAAAGGATGGCGGGATCCAGGGGCTTAACAAGCTGGTTACCAATAGTTTAAAAAAGGGTACTGGGTGTATATATGGCCCTTAGAGGTAGGGTCTCCTGTCACTCTATCACTGTTAAGAATCTTATAAAAGGGGTTATGAGGGCTAGGACTTTCCCTATGAGCTCTAGCCCTACTCTGATCCTGATGCCCCTCCCGATCCTCGGTTGAAGGCATCGAAAGGGGATAATTAGGGGGGGTAATGAGGGACTCTGGCGGGACGGAAGGGGTGACCTCAACCCCCCTGGCCCCCGCCTGCGGCCCCAAACCCCCGATAGAGTTCTCCTGGGATATTTTACTCACTTTGCGATACATATTCTCTGTGGGCGTGTCCCGATGAGCAGGGGCGAGCCCCGATCTCGAATGAGAGGGTAGGGCAGCTGCCGGCAGTGTAGGCGGAACAGCAGACTCTGCTGCCACGCCACGTACAGCTTCATAAGTAGTGCATATCTGATGAAACATTTTAGCTATAGGTAGTTCCCGGGGGGTTGGGGCACATCCCGCCATCACCACTGGTGGGTGTGCGGCAGAAGCAGCTGCAGCCAGAACAATGTCCTCTAGTGAGTCAGTCTCTGGCTGGCTTTACCGCGGCAGCCGATCCTGTCAGGGAGGGGTAAATTGGTTGATACGGTGGAGGGGCCGTGGACACCCGAGAGGAGGACACCTGGGGTGGGGGCAGCTTTACCGGCTTCAAAGGCAGTTCCTGGGGTGAGTCAAGCACCGGTTGCTGCTGAACATTATAATAAAGGGCTAGTTGTATCCATACAGTACCACAATCCTTCATATAAGATTTTGGCCATTTTGGATCTCCGGAATAAAAGGGAAAAGCTTTCTTATCCCCCGGACATAATCCCTGAATCATATCTAAATGCCAGGCAGAGAAGCTACCCTCCCTGGGAAAAGGATTTGAGCTACGTAAACCTTCTGTCCACCCCGCCATATTATCCACCCAGGGATTAGTATAATAACCCTCTGCCACTCTGTCTACGTATTCCTTCGGCGTCTCCCCATCTACTGGGGGTGCGCCGGGAGGGACTGGGGTACGGTGAGAATAGGATGCCTTCTTATCTGCAGGTTTAAACCTTATCACAACATTTGGCTGCGCACGCTTGGCCACTTGCTTTCTGCCAACAATCGTCACTAGTGCTATCGCTTCAGGCTGAGGCAGGGGCGTCTTGCCAAGCTCGCACAATCACACAAGCCACAGAGAAGGAAAAGGGTATTACCATGGACTCAGCGGGACGTCCCCGTTATGCATAGCGCTACCAAAGCGCATTCCCGAGACGAGCTACCAAAGCTACGTCTATTTAGGAAGTCGGGAAATCCCAGTGTACCAGGGAAATCCCACTTTCTGACACCAAATTGTAAGTGTGGGTTACTCCTTTCACTTACCCTCGGGACGCCCACTAATCCCCTGGGCCGGGGAACCACCTTACCTTCTCTGTCTGGAATTCCAGGGGAACAAACACACACACACTCGCATATAAGTAGTATGTAAGCTTATTCCACAGGTTAGAGGGTCTGTCTGTCTTTTATACATAAACAAAAACATATACATACGTCATCAACTCATCCCCTGAGGCCCACCATAGCTTATCAGTAACTTCACAGATGTTAGTCGTTTCCTTGCAGAACAATCAATTTGTCTTAGCACAGCACATTCCTTTCCATATATAGATATGTACAGGATTCCCATTTTTCCCCTGCGGGCCTCCTAGTCCTCCTGTACACACACTTTAAGTCTTATTTTCCCCTATCACTAGCCCCCCTCAATCAGCTCATTTCCAGTCCTATTCCAGCCCCCATCAGCCCATTTCCAGTCCAAGCTCCCCCCACTCAGCCTATTTCCAGTCCTAGCCCCCCATTAGCTCATTTTCAATCCTATTCCAGCCCCCATCAGCCCATTTCCAGTCCAAGCTTCCCTCCCCCAACCGCCAATCCTATTCCAGCCCCACATCAGCCCATTTCCAGTCCAAGCTCCCCCACACTCAGTCCATTTCTAATCCTATCCACCCAAAAGCCCATTTCCAG
The DNA here is from genome assembly GCA_033557465.1 of Ichthyophis bannanicus. NCBI lineage: Eukaryota > Metazoa > Chordata > Amphibia > Gymnophiona > Ichthyophiidae > Ichthyophis > Ichthyophis bannanicus. The sequence goes on along the minus strand of CM066033.1, from coordinate 650,702,816 downwards.
TCCTAGCCCTCCCCATCAGCTCATTTGCTTTCCTTGCCCCCCCCAACTCAGCCCATTTCCAGTCATAGCCCCCCCCCCCCCACTCAACCCATTTCCAATCTTAGACTCCTCCAATCAGCCCATTTCCAATCCTAGCCCCCCCCCCCCAAGGTCCATTTCCAGTATTAGTCCTCCCCATCAGCTCATTTCCTGTCCTACCCCCCCCCCCCCAATTCAACCCATTTCCAATCTTAGACCCCCCCAGCCCATTTCCAATCTTAGGCCCACTAGCCCCTCCCTGAAGAGCCCTGCGGCAGGCTTTAGAGGCCCCTTCTCACCTTTACAGCAGTTCCCTACAGCCGCCGAAGTGAAGAGTGGTGTTTTCCTTCATGTCACTTCAGCAGCTGTATTGTAATGTAGATCGCTGGCGCGCTGGGACACAGGAAATGTCCTTTAACCTTCGGCGTGCCAGTGATCTACATTACAATACAGCTGCTGAAGTGAAGGAAAACAATGCTCTTTACTTCAGTGGCTGTAGGGAGTTGCTGCTGAGCCTGCTGGCAGCCGCAAGCCGCTATAGCGAGAGCTGAACAGGTGCAGGATGTTGGCGCGGGGCCCCCTGAAGCATGGGGCCCTGTGCTAACAACGTTCTTGCACAATGGACGGGCCAGCCCTGATAGTGCTACAAGGCAGATGCAATGCTGTACATATACATATAAGAGACAGTCCCTGCTCAACAATTTCATCACAACAGACAACACAACAAATTGGAGACTAGGATACATTTTGAGGAATGGTAAAGATAAACATAGGTGGTGAAACAGGAGAATAAGGAGATCAGAATCCAAAAACAGCCTTGAAGAGGTGGGTTTTTAGCCCTGATTAGAATAGGGCATGAGATGGAACCTGATGTACAGTTAGTTACAGTTTATTTATTTATTTAACATGTTTTGTATCCCGCCTTTTCCTTCAATCAAAGCGGTTAATACAGCACAGAGTTAAACAAAGGTGAGGGAAACATACATTAGACTTGATATACCACTTATAGCAGTGTAACTAAGTGGTTTACAGAAGAATATGGGGGAGGACAAAACAAGACGCAAGGCAGGGAAGGAGGAACACAAACAATGGGAAGAGGGGCGGGGGCCTAGGTTACAATGTGGGGACAAATGTGAGTAGTATGAGAAACAAAAGGAAAGGAGGGAGATGAAGAAACACACAGGAAGCCGATTGGCTGCCGTTGCAAGATGGGAGTCAAGGAGGGAAGGCTAATTCAAAAAGATGAGCTTTCAGTTGGGATTTAAAACAGATAAATGATAACTAGGACCAGAGAGAGGCAGGTAAGGAATTCCACAGAGTGAGAGCCACCGCCCGAAAAGAAGAGGAGCGGGCCAGGGAGGTACGAACCAGATGGGGGCCTGGGATGATCAGGAGACTTTGAGAAGCTGATCGAAGGGCACATAAAGGAGTGTAAGTGGAAAGAAGCTGAGACAGAAATGGGGGATTGCCAGTGAGAAGGGCACGATAAGGATTGTATACTGAATACAGAAAGAGACAGGTAACCAGTACTCAGAGAGGAAGAGGGGGAGTAATATGATCATATTTTTGTCAACATTGTGAAGAGGTCTGAGGGCAGTATTTTGAACTAACTGGAGACGATGGATTTGACACTTGAGGAAGACCAGGGAGGAGGGAATTGGCATAATCAAGACATGTAATAACCAAAGAGAGGAGGAATAAGCGGATAGAAGACTGGTCAAGGGGTCAGGATATAGAACGAATCTGGCGGAGAACATAGAAACAACGCCGAACAACCAAGGAAATGTGAGGGTCAAAGGCAATGCCAAGAATTTTAAGAGAGGCTTGGAAGGAAAAGCCAGTGCCATAAACAGAATGGGGAGCAGGAAGGAAAACAGAGCTTGGGGTGGCAAACAAGAGGGAAGCAGATTTGGAAGTGTTTAATACTAGACCATGGGGGGAAAGCCAATCAGCAATGATGTGAAGCTAATGTGAGACCTGGGAGATAATGGAGGGAGAGTGGACCAAAAAACTAAAAAGGAGCTGAATGTCATCCGCGTAGATGAAGAAAGTAATACCGAAGGATTCGATGAGAAAAGCATGAGGAGCCAAGAAAATATTAAATAGAATTGGGCCAAGTATAGAAGCCTGAGGGACACCAAAATGAAGAGATTGAGAGGCAGAAAGTTGAGAGGCCCAGGAGGCTCTATAGGAGTGATCAGATAGATATGAACAGAACCAAGAGTAGGGGCCAAGACACCAATAGAAGTGAGCTGAGAGAAATGAGTGATTTAAACAAGTCAAAAGCAGCAGTGAGGTCGAGGGAGACTAGAAGAACCTGATGGCAGAAGTGTAGAGCAATGTGAAGGTAGTCAGTAATTAGCTAGTAAAGAATGTCTGTTGAAAGAAAAGAATGAAAATTGGTCTGGGAAGGGTGAAGAGCCTGAGTAGAGAGAAGAAAGTACTGAAGTTGGTGAACAACCAGACGTTCGGTGATCTTGGAAAGAAATGGTAAGAGCGAAATAGAACAATAGTTGAGACAGTTGGGTACTTAGTGGCAGAGTTACAGTAAGTATGGGGAGAAAATAGCCTCTTTCCAAGAAGAGGAAAAGAGACCAGATGAGAAATAGTGAGATGATTGAAAAGATTTGTGAAAGAAAGGAATCGCTAAGAAGCTTCAAGAACCGTGAGAACAGGGGATCAGACAGAGCAGTGGTGAGGTGGGAAGAAGCAATAACGCGAGACAACTCAGAAAAACTAGGAGGGGAGAGAACAGAGAGACTAGCAGTAGGAGGGCAGTGGGACTTAGGTAGCTAGTTCCAGGCATACGTAGCAGCAAGATGAATGAACAAAGTCTGGAATTGGCAGTGACAGAGGAGGGCACAGATCAGAATTCCACTCTTCAGATAGGTCCCTTTTAAGAAGAGGTATAGGGAGAGAGAAGAGAGGAAAGGTAGTGAAGAGCCACAGAATGAATGTACTTGTAGGTCAATAGTAGAAGTTTGAACTGGATGTGGAAATGAATGGGGAGCTAATGAAGTGACTTGAGATGAGGAGTTAAATGAGCATAGTAACAGTGGCAGAAGATTAGCTATGCAGCTGAGTTTTGAACAAATTGAAGGGAAAAGATGATTCAGAGGGAGACTAGAAAGGAGCAGGTTACAATAGTCAAGGCAGGAGGTGATTAGAGAGTTGATAAGGTGTTAGTGTGTTCAGAAAGAAAGGGATGAATTGTGCTGATGTTACAGCTAAAACCTGTTATTCCGTCTTCTATTTGTTGGATATGTGCAGGGAAGGAGAGAGAAGAATAAAAAATTATCCTACACCCCAGCAGCCCTCAGGGAAACCAACCAACCAATCAATTCCTGTGAAACAAAGAGCTGAGTCACCACCAACCCCAATATAAGTACAAACGCACGTATTCAAGCACATATGGAACCCCACACTGATGATGTCCCCTCGAATGGGGACAAAACATCTGCACTCAAACTATTAAGCTTGGAGAACAATCCAACATCATGATTGCCAAGCTGAGCTATCATTCACAAGTTGAGTTGTATGACCAGTTTAAAGAATTTTCATATTTTAAAATGGTACTTTTAAAACTACTTGATATGATCTTGTATTTCAAGCTTGGGCTGTGCTGCTCATGCTAATCTCTGAAATATAGTGACTTCATTTTGTGTAGTCCCCATACAGGCAATGATGGTATGTGTCCCCCTCCTCCCACTTCATGTCTGGTGCTGTAGGTATGTTATGGTTAGCTACCCTCATTGCTATCCATCAGCTGATGAGAACAGTATTTTGGGAAGAACTGTAGGGAAGCCAAAAACCAAGCCTCAAGCATATCTCTCCTCAGTCATTGCTCCAGGCTACCACTGCCATCATTCAACTCTCCAGCAGGGCAATGCCTAAATCAGGCTTTAGGAACTGATGAAAAGACAAAGATGGATGCTTTATTGTTTTTGTTTGTTTCCTCCCATAGAGTTGCTTCTTTTAACTGTAGTGTCCTTGCCCACGTGAGTCCTTAGATTTTTATGGTGTGGCTTTCCTCCACCTCCTTATCACAAAGCAGGAAACTGTGGCAGGAACAAGGCTGTGGCACCATCACTGGCTCTGTGCTAAAATCTGTTTTGGGAGGCACCATAGAATCCTTATTGTGGCTTTGGAATTGAACCTGTTTCTTATATAAATTGCTACAGGGCCTCTGACATAGGGATTGAAACCATTGTGGCTCCTTGTACCTTTAGTGAGCAGACATACCATAACAGGTCATGCAGCCTCTTCTTTTCTTGCAGGGCCAACCTGCAGCCTTGTGTCTTCTACCTCACCACCTCTCATAGTTCACCCTCCTACATCTCTGGAAACAAACTACTGGCATTTAAGAAAGCATGGCCAAGCATATAAGATCTTTCCTGGAGTGAGGAAGTGAGGGTAAACATGAGATCACATAGCTTTTTGTGCTATGCTATGTTCTTAATCTTCATACAGAGATGTAAATACGTCATAACTTGGCACAGTGTGATTTTTGACTGAGGAAACTTTCTATCCTTTAGTATAAGATGGCTGTGGTGGGGGGCATGACCAAGATAGCGGTGTGCAGCTAAGTCTGTGCAGCAGTGTTTTGTTTTGTTTTTCCTTCTTCCTACTTTTCCTTTACTTCGTATGGTGCCGAAAAAGAGGGGAAAAGGTCAACCAAGAATGGGAAGGCCACCCCAAAGATTCCCAAGCAGCCTGTTGATCACCAAGCAATTGCAGAAAATCTCTGCTGACCAAAAAAGCAAGTGTGAAGCCTCCATTGTGGAACTGGATGGTGATGCTCAGTCCCCGCTTGGAGGAATAGCCTACTTAAGTCCACAGCAACACTCGATCCCACTAGAACAATGCTCGTTACCAGTGGTTGTGACCAAAGCATTTGGGTCTTTGTCCCCCTGCAATGGAAGCCCAAGGGAGCAGCACTTATGGCTCTACACCCCTCTGTCTTTAACTAAAGTCTCATTCATAGAAAATTGAAAGTCTATGGGGTATGTTTACTATTCGGCAGTAGTGGCTTCTGTGTGATACCGCCGAATAGTAAATATACCCCTATGAGTATTGTATGAGACATTTGAATTTAAGAATTTTGAATTTTCTTTGAGTTACTGTAATTATACTTTGCCAATAGAGTTGTTTAAAAGATATCTTGTGAAAGTTCTAAAACTTCCTGAGATTCCTTCTTTAAGTAAGGTTTACTTTCTGCCCTCAGGCAAAACTCGTGGAATTGATGATTTACAGCAATCTATAAATGTTTTTGCAGTACTTGAAACCTCTGTTTTACAGTGTAAAGAAAGAGCAACTTTATATGTTTCTTTTGTTTTTGAGCAGGATTTAAACCTAGTTTTTATTTATATTGTAAGAAAACAAGTGTGCCATTCTTTGGTCAGCCTATAAGAATGTTTCCTGGCGTAGCATGGTCTACACAGGAAAGGAAAAAAATCCTTTTTGCCTTAAGATCTGAGACACTATCCTTGGGTGCTACTTTTATGCTTAGAGGCCCTTGTAAATGGCTAATTAAATATTTGAATGTGAAGAATGTGTTCATGTTGCCTGAACAGTTGAGAGCTTTTTTGGACCTCAAGAAACTTGAGGTTCCTGCATCTCCAATCTCTCAAGCATCGAGTACTCTGTAGGTATGTCAGTGGTTAGACTCCTATTGACTTTTTCCTCAATTTGTATTTTTCCTGCTGTTTTTTCTTTCCACCATTTTCTTATTTGTGGGCTAATGCATCACTCGTGGGCTTTTTTTGTGTTTTCCCCCCTTCTTGAGTTGTAAGGAGGATTTCCTTTTTTCCTATGGTTTAATTTTCTATTATTCTCCATTTCCAGTACCACTGGTGCTCGTGTTTCTTATTACGCGTGCATGCCTGTTATATTTTTCAAATTTCAATAAAAATAAAATTAAAGAAAAAAAAAGATGGCTGCGGTGGCTATACTATTGTTTCCTTAGCACTAACAGGAGGACAAGCACTGCCATTAAGCAAACTAGGTGGTCACCTAGAGGGCTGGCCCTCCGAGAAGCCCATTGCTACCACTGCTTCTCCTCTCTGGGGCCTATAGTGGTGGAAACAGCTAGGAAACTGTGATGCAATGCTTATCTTATGTCTCTGGGGCTGCATCGTGCTATGCTGTGGTTTCAGATTTTTACTATCAGCCGCTTCTGCCTCTCTCTCTCTCTCTCTACCCCTTCCTTTGGTGTTCCTGTTTGAGAAGGTTGCTTTCCTTTTTTGTTTCCCAGATGGTATGTACCCAAGATGGTGAAAGAACTCAAAGATGAGATTACACTAAAATCATCTATGGTTCCAGAAAATTTAAAAGGGGCTCCAAGGGTGATCTGGGAAACTACAGTCCAATGAGCCTGATGTTGGTGCCTGACCAAACGGTTGAAGCTATCATAAAGAACAAAATTGCTGAGCACGTTGGCAGCCATGGTTTAATGGGCCAAAGTCAACATAGATTTTGCCAAAGGAAGTCTTGGCTCACCAATCTGCTACGTTTCTTTAAAGGCGTGAATAAACATGTGGATGAAGGTGAGCCCGTTGATCAAGGCAATGTCCTATTGTGGATAAAGGAGCTGGTTAAAAGAGAACCAGAGAGCAGGGTTAAATCCTGCATCTCCCTATCCATCTCTTCCTTGAAAGCACCATTTACAGATTTAGAGTTCCTACTCACGCTTACTGATGACTGACCTAAGGCAAATCCAAAAACGTTCTAAATCTGGCTTTCTGCTCTTGAAAGTGTTCGAGCATTACAAATGTATACATACAAATTTATGTTGTGAGTCATGCGTGTTTAAAGAGTGACAATTTCATTGCTGAAGGAAAAAAGTAAAGCTGTTCAAAGGAAATTTAAGGCATTACTCTTTCAGTACTGCTCTAATGTAAAAAGATAGTGCTAGCAAAACCTCTTTCTTTGCTTCTTTGATCAATTTGTTTTGTTCAGTTTTCATCAGACTGAATTGTGTCCCCTAGTGATAGGTCTAGAATTATAGGAGAGTCTACAGCTGGTTTTTAGACCTTTACAGGCACCTGTCAAAATCTGAAGAAAAGTCCCACAAGAGAATTTGTTAAAACAATAATATAAGTCACATTTTCTAAAGGCTGTTTCGGAGGGGCAGCAGAGAAGTTAGACATGTGTAAATGCATTCTAAAATGGACCTGCCACCTCCCCAAAAGATAAAACGTTTCCACAAATATATTTAAAAAAATGAGGATGTGCAAAATAAGGGCCCAGACAGGTGCAGAGGGAGGGCCAGTTTTAGAGATTTGCCCATGTGAAATAGGGGTGTCACCAGGATCAGCAACATGAACATGTCAGCGATGACATTTCATGTATATCTCGGCACAATTGAATGTCATTTAATTTAATACAGCCACTTATATCCTGCCTATGCAATACAAGATTACAGAAGCACGTCCCAGCCTAGCATTTCAAAAACGGAGAGGTGCAGTGCAACAGCGGCATTCAGAGCCATTGATTTTCACCTGCTATCCTTCTCTTGAGGGGGGGGGATGATTTCGGCAACAAAAGGGAATGACCCTGTTTATCTTTATGTTGAAAGATGATAGAAATGAGTATTTTTCACATTCATATTCATGCCAAGGGGAAGGTATAGATATGGGTGTGTGCGCTCATGGTTTTAATGTTCTGAAATCGGAGATGCGTGTAGATCTTTATCACCACCCTGGATCCGCTTCTGTCACACCCCATGCAACACAGACATGATTGTGCTGGAGATGTGTAACTTTGGTGCTTTATAAAATGGTTCTTAGGGCATGGATGAGATTGGCACATCTGAATGGGCATTTTCAGATAGTATATGATGGCAGATAAAAACTAGTTACAACCACTCTAGTCTGCCCAGTAAGGTGGCTAGAGTGGTTGTAACTACAGCTCGGTGCAGGTCACAAAGAGAATTTACAAAGCAATCTCTTATATGTATGGCACTTTTTCTGTTTTTATTGCAACCCGCTCTAGGGTCTTAATTGACTGTGAACAGGTTCTCGAGGACCTGTGAATGAATGTCCTATTGTGGACTAGGAACTGGCTGAGAGAGAGAAAACACAGCAGGTTTAAATGGTCAATTTTTTCAATGGAGGAAGGTGAAAAGTGAAGTACCTCAGGAGCTGTGCTGGGACCAGTGCTTTTTAACATATTTATAAATGATCTGAAATTGGGAACAACAAATAGTGACTGAATAGTTTGTCATCTTCAAATTTAAAGTTCTTAAATCGCATGTGGATTCTGAGAATTTGCAGGACTTTGGTGAGGTTGGAGACTGTGCATTCAAATGGTAGATGAAATTTAAAGTGGTGCATATAGAGTGGACTAGCCTAGATCTAGGTGTGATCATAGATCAGGGTGTCTCGAGACAATCGACTGCGAAAGATGAGCTGGTGCCCCCTGCCCCCCCCCCCCCACCCCAGCAGCCTAAATAGAAGGGCCTCCCCAGAGCTCTAGTCGGGAACCAGGGGCTTCCGGTACTCATAACAATGGTCAGGTGGTTGCCTGACAAATGAAGATGCAATATATTCCCAGGCTATATCATTTTTTTAAAACTTTTGCAGTGCTGTTTTTCTGCAGCAAAAATTGTAGCAGCTTAATTATGAGCCTGGGAATCTAATGTAAACCAGCGACTCCTGACGTGGCACACTGAATTGACATGCTATGAAATGAAACGGCCTGATATTCAGTGCCGGTGGTGCTAGCCACTGCCACTGAACTTTCAACCCTGATATTAAATGCCAGGGCCATATCTGGGCCCTGGCATTGAAGACCCGGGCTGCCTGGATTGCCTGGAGGCTAACTGGACAGTGGCACTATTCAGCTGCTACCCGGCTAGCTTCAGCAGTGAAAGTTAGACCACCCTTTACTGTGCCTGACTTTCGCTGCTTAGTTATAGCAGGGCATCAGCTCAATATCACGACTGCCTAGTTATTGCTGGGTACCACCCCCAGAATCCCCAATGCTAACTGGTTAACATCATGGCATGCAGTGGCAGCGGCAGCACCCGTTGAATATCATGGTTACGGAGTTTAACATCATTAGCAGATCTGCTAACCACGTTAATCCCTTTGAATATTGGGCCGTAAATATATATCTGCAACCACAAAGGTGAAGCAAAGTAATCACACACCAAGAAGCAAAATGAAAACACAAGAGCCACAGCTCATTTTATTTTGGTGTTATATACTGGGCAGGGCTTCTTGTTTCTTATTTTCAAAAATCTACATCCAAAGAAACCCTTCTACCAACAATGGGAGACTCCATATTATGATAAAGGTGGAAGCCAACCTGGCATGGATGAAACCCCTTAGTATCCTCCAATCATGAGCTAAATTGTGATACCATGAGTTTTTCAGTGAGCTTAGCAGAAAAGAGAATATTTGAAATTAATCTGTAATTTTCCACAACCAATTGGTTCAAATTTTACTTTTTCAATGCTGGTCACATTGTTTCAACAATGAGGGAAAGACACTAGAGGTCAACAAAGGATTAATAATACAGATAAAAGGCTTCAGGATACCTTCACCACAATCTAATACAAACCAAGATAACACTGACTCCAAACCAGTTAGAAGCTCTCGCTCTTTTTTAACTAGAAGGTCAAACTTCTCAAGGGGGTTACAACCAAAATCTAACTCCTATTCCCATTCATCACAGTCTTAACCTCGTCCAAATTAGAGGAGACTTTTTAGCTGGCTTGTTACCATCCAGCATTGTCTAATGTAACCCAATGACTTTCTGCACAAAAAAGTTGCTATTTCTGTAACATTTTAACGAGCAATCTCCTTGTTTCTGACATTAAGCATATTTCCCCTGGCCTTGAAGTTCCAATACTGCTTGAAAAAGCACTTTGGGATGATTCATATCCAAAGCTAGTTTTTCTCCCACCATACTTTTTTGATGCTTTAATAGATGTATTATAATCTCTTACATGCTGACAATGCTTTCCTTTATTGTCCAGTGATGGGGAACGGCAGCATTTATTTTATTTATTTATTTTACTGTTCTTATATATCGCACTCTTAAAAATCAGCGCGGTTTACATACAACAGTATTGTGCTAATAAGGCACTTACAATGAACAGGACAATTGAACTTGGATTTCAACTGGGAATAACTTTGTACATATTTCAAATTATCTACAATCTGTATCTACAATATGTACATTCATTGATGTGATTCATGTGTTCATTGCTAGGTTTATGCTCGGGGGTGTCAGGTTAGAGGGCTGTGAGTAGTGTAAGAGAAAGAGATGGTGTTTAAGCGCTTTTCTAAATTGGGCTAGATCTGTTATGGCTCTGATGGGTGCTGGGAGTGCATTCCAGCAGCTAGGGGCATAAAACGTAAAAGCTCTGCTCCTTGTTGCCTTGGTACATTTTGTTATTTCACTGGGGATCAATAGGATATTGGCTGTGCATGTTCTCCTTTCTCTGTGTGCTGCAATGGGGTGGACAAGGTCCATTATGGCTGTGGGGGCTACCTTGTTGATGATCTTATAGGATAGCCGCGAGTATATTGGTAGCCAATGTAGGTCCCTAAGGACCGGGGTGATGTAATCACCTCTGGCTGCTCCACTCAGGACGCGTGCGGCAGCATTCATAGCTAACTGTAGGGGGTTTAAGGTGTTTATGGGTAGACCCAAGAATGGCCCCAGAATTAGTTCAAGGTGTTGACACCTAAAGCAAACCTTAAGCCTTGTGCCCCTCCGCTCTCTCTGTCAAACGTTATTGTTTAGCTCTGAATGCCCTTCTCTTTGCAACCCCCTAGAAACTGCCGCCCTCGGCAACCACCTACTTTGCCTACTAGTTGGACCAGCCCTGCATCTATATTCCAGGTGACATCCCTTCATTTTCTCTTCCCATAATTCCTTGATTAAACAGGGGGCACTAGGTTGTCCATGCACTTCCAGTTTTCTCTATCAGTCTTTGAGTCCACAATGTCTCCCAAATCCTCAATTCCTGAACCCTTCCCTCCTCTCTTTGGAGCCCTCTGGGGGACAAGAGGGTGGCAAACAATTTTACTGCTCCTGCTCCCCCATTCCTCTTCATGTTGTGGTCAGGTATCCCTTAAAATCACAGACATTGACCAGGACAAAATGAGATGCTTGCTTGAGTCATGGAGGGGTGAGATCAGTGGGAGGGGAGAGCTCTTCCATAGGCACACTACCCCCATCTCCATATCAAACTGGCAGGCACACCTGCTATTTAATCTGCCGCCAGTTTGACTTGGAGTCTGGGCAAAAAAGTGTCCTAACCCCTAAGCCATCATCTGCCTTCACCACCATCTCTGCTGACACCCCCACCACTGCCACTTCCCTAGATGTTCAGCAGCAGTGAAAAACAACAAACAAGCATGGGAATGCTGAGTATACTGTATATTTCGAGCTGCTGAAGGTTTTGCCAGTCCCACCCCCTCTGACTAGAGCTTCCTGTTTCTGAGGGGTGGGACCAGCAGAGCCTTCAGCAGTATGGAATGTACTACAAACTCAGCAGACCTACATTTTGTTACTTTTTGCTGCGGCCGCAGGTCTGGGGAAGCAGCAGTGGTAGGGGTTTCAGTGGGGAAAGATGAAACAGAAGATGTTGCACTGAGATTAGGGAATAAAATAAAAGCTGCTAGACTGGGGAAGGGGATTTGATGGCTATTGCTTCTGTTTTAGGGGTGGACACAGAAGGTGATGTATGGAAGGGGGTGGAGAGAGAAAGGAGAAGCTGGATGGAAGGGGAAAATATTCCATTTATCCATGCCAAGCATCCACAAGCACACACGTCAAGGTGCTCCAATTAAGAGAGATGTGGAATCGCAACATGAAATTAAGATGCATGAGAGTTTGAATTTTGGTGTGTTTGCTTGTGGACGCTTTATTGTTCTTGTCATTAATAGATGATAGTGATCTTTTCTCTGCATTAACTACATGGCTACTGTGCAGTGGCTAAATTCAAAAGGGGTGCCCCCAAGCAAAATTTGCCGAGGGCCCCTTATGATGTTGGCAGTAGCTACAAGAAAGTGGGGAAAACCTTTCTCCTCCTGTCCCCCTCCCCGTGAAAACTTTTTAATTGCGTTTCATTGTGTTATATTAACCTTGTTCTCTGGAAAGTTCTGTTCTGTTTAATGTAAACCGCCTTGATAAGCTTTTCAAATAAATAAAATAAACTTTTAAAAAGTGGCAGCCAGCAAACATCACACTCGCTCCAAAAGAAGCCCACCAGGTCCACAAAACACCACTCCATGGAAGTGGAGAAGCAGATCCTGCTGCTGGGCTGAAGTCCCGAGTATCGGAAGACTGAGTCTCACAGCGCGAGATGCTTTTCGGGCCTTGAGCCCTCGCAGAAAGTGCTCCCAGGCAAGGAGACAGCGGTAGGCGGTGTGGCAAACTTGCAATGCTTGCTGTTCTCTCGCCCTGCCAGTCTGCAGCCTAGGGATTGCTGGGCTGAGTGGAAGCTCTTTTAGCTTGTCCTCCCCCCACCTTATTTACACCATTGCTACCAAGCCAATAGTGCTGGGAATGCTCCCAACTGTTAATTCACTTCATGTTTGGCTGTTAATGCTTATGTGCAAAACCCTTGTGCAATTAATAAATAGGCCCCACTGAGAATAGCATCGCTTTAGTTCTTAGCAAAAAATTGATTTCACATGTAATTTCTTCATATTTTGCAAGCCTAACTGCAATATATGTCAGGTTTCTTATTATGCTAATCTAACATGTCACTGAATATCTCACTCGGTGGGATTAATGCAGTTGGCAGATCTACTAAGCGCATTAATTGCTCTGAATACGCCCCTCTTGATTTGTAATTCAGTGATTGGAATATGTTCGTTTTTGCACGGTACAGAGAGAAATGCGTCGCTTTCTATTTCTCTGCCTTTACCTTGTATGCAGCAGTCTGCTTCTTGGACTATCAGTTTAATTTCTGCCTACATATTTCTAGTTTGTGGTGACTTCTATGCTTGGTGAGCTCTATCTCTGTCTTGCATGTGTGACAGAGGCCAGATATTCTGTTAGAACTGAATGGCTTTGGTACAATTTTGTATTCATGATATGCCTGCTACCGGAGAGGGTTTATGCTAATAAGCCTCACATAAGAACATAAGATATGCCATACTGGGTCAGACCAAGGTCCATCAAGCCCAGTATTCTGTTTCCAACAGTGGCCAATCTAGGTCATATGTACCTAGCAGTTTCCCCAAGGTTCAAGCATTGATATCCTGGGTCCCTTCTTAATAATGGTTTATGGACCTTTCCTCCAGGAACTTGTCCAAACCTTTTTTAAACCCAGCTACATTAACAGCCTTTACTACATCCTCCGGTAACAAATTCCAGAGTTTGATTACAAGTTGAGTGAAAAAATATTTTCTTTTATTAGTCTTAAATATTTTACCCTGTAGCTTCATTGCATGTCCCCTAGTCTTTCTATATTCTGATAAGGTAAACAATCGATCTACGTTTACCCGTTCCACTCCATTCATTTATAGACTTCTATCATATCTCCCCTCAGCCGTCTCTTTTCCAGTTTAAAGAGCCCTAACCTTTTTAGCCTTTCTTCATAGGAGTATCCTTCCATCCCCTTTACCATTTTGGTGGCTCTTCTCTGAACCTTTTCTAAAATCGCTATATCCTTTTTAAGATACGTCGACCAGAATTGCACACAATATTCAAGGTGCGGTCTCACCATGGAACGATATAGAGGCATTATAATATCTCTTGTTTTATTTTCCATTCCTTTCCTTATGATACCTAGCATTCTATTTGCTCTCTTGGCCGCCGCTGCACACTGGGCCGAGGGTTTTAACATGGTATCCACAATGACGCCTAAATCTTTTTCCTGGGTGGTGGTTCCTAATGTGGAACCTTGCATCGTGTAACCATACTTTGGGTTGCTCTTCCCTAGGTGCATAACCTTGCACTTGTCCACATTAAATTTCATCTGCCATTTTGATGCCCAGTCTTCCAATGTATCAAGATCCTCTTGCAATTTTCCACAATCCTCTTGGGTTTTAACAACTTTAAATAGTTTTGTGTCATCTGCAAATTTGATAACCTCACTCGTTATTCCACTTTCTAGGTCATTTATGAATATGTCAAAAAGCAGCGGACCCAGCACAGATCCCTGGCGTACACCACTATTCACCTTTCTCCATTGAGAAAATTGGCCATTTAGCCCTACCCTCTGCTTTTTATCTTTTAACCAGTTCCTGATCCACAATAGTACACTGCCTCCTATCCCATGACTCTTTAGTTTTGCCAAAAGTCTCTCATGAGGGACCTTGTCAAAGGCTTTCTGAAAGTCCAGATACAACAATATCAACCGACTCACCTTTGTCCACCTGATTATTCACTCTTTCAAAAAAACATAACAGATTAGTAAGACAAGATCTTCCTTGTCTAAAGCCATGTTGGCTGTCTCCCATTAGGTCATGACTATCTACATGCTGAGTAATTTTATTCTTTATGATGGTTTCTACCATTTTTCCCGGTACTGATGTCAGGCTCACCGGTCTGTAGTTTCCCAGATCACACCTGGAACCTTTTTTAAAAATTGGTGTTACATTGGCGATCCTCCAATCTTCAGGTATTAGAGATGATTTTAATGATAGTTCACAGATTACTAATAGCAGGTCTGCAATCTCATATTTCAGTTCTTTCAATACCTTTGGATGTATACCATCCGACCCAGGTGATTTGCTACTCTTCAGTTTATCTAATAGTTGTAATACATCTTCCCGATGTATCGATATTTCCTTCAATTCTTCCGCACCTTTAAATACCACTTCAGTCATGGGTAACATCCCTACATCTTCCTCAGTAAAGACCGAAGCAAAGAATTCATTCAGTCTCTCCGCTATCGCCTTGTCACCTCTTAGTGCTCCTTTAACCCCTTTATCATCTAATGCAGTGTTTTTCAACCTTTTTTGTGCAAAGGCACACTTTTTTCATGAAAAAAATCACGAGGCACACCACCATTAGAAAATGTTAAAAAAATTTACCTCTGTGCCTATATTGACTATATATAAAGTAATTCTCTTGAATAGGAATCAAACACTCACACCAACCTCCCTCCCCTGCTGGTTCACACCAACCCCCCTCCCCTGCTGGTTCACTCACACCACCCCCCCCCCCCTCCACTGCTGGTTCACTCACCCATCCCCGTGTCACTTACTCACCCCTCCTGCTGGGTCACTCACTCACTTACCCCCCTCCCCTGCTGGTTCACTCACACCATCGCCCCCCCCCCTTGCTGGTTCACTCACACTCCCCCCCCTTGCTGGTTCACTCACACTCCCCCCCCCCTTGCTGGTTCACTCACACACACACACACCCCCCCCTCTGCCCAAGCCGCTGCTTCTGCTTTGTACAGAGCAGCGGCTGCACTACACTTACATTGAAAAGTAAAGAGAAACTATGTCAGGAGCCCTCCGGTCATCGCAGAGCCCGAGGAAGTGATGTCATGGGGGCGGGCTCCTCACAGGCTGTCTTTCCTTTTCAAATTAACTTTATTGCAGCTAAAGTTAATTTGAAAAGGAAAGACAGCCTGTGAGGAGCCCGCCCCCATGACATCACTTCCTCGGGCTCTGCATGATCGGAGGGCTCCTGACACAGTTTCTCTTTACTTTTCAATGTAAGTGTAGTGCAGCCGCGGCTCTGTACAAAGCAGAACCAGCGGCTGCACTGCTATAGGGAATCGCGATCGCGTTCGCGCCGCGGACTTCGGCACAACAGCCGGTTTTGTGCTCTGGCCGCTCCCGATCTTGCGGCCAGAGCAAAAAACCAGCTTTTCAATGGCCGGTTTTACAACTGTGCCGGCAGCCGGCCTGGCCATGGAAAAACCGGCCAGGCCGGCTGAAAACCGGCCGGTTGGCAACCCTAATTTGTGAGCCGAGGCCACATGTTACGGATGAAATTGGAATTTTTCCCACGGCACACCAGACAATATCTCACGGCACACTAGTGTGCCGCGGCACAGTGGTTGAAAAACGCTGATCTAATGGACCAACTGACTCTCTCAGGTTTTTTGCTACGAATGTACTTGAAAAGGTCTTTACTTCGCGTTTTTGCTTCCGCAGCAAGCTTCTTCTCAAATTCTCCCTTTGCCTGCCTTATCAATGCCTTGCATTTGACTTGCCAGTGCTTGTGCTGTTTCCAGGTTTCGTCGTTTGGCTCTTTTTTCCATTTCCTGAAAGATGCTTTTTGGCAGCAACAGCCTCTCTGACCTCACCTTTATACCATGCTGGCAGTTTTTTAGATTTCCTTCCACTTTTCTTAAAGCGTGGAATACAGCTGGTCTGGGCTTCCAAGATAGTATTTTTCAACAACACCCAAGCTTGATGTATGTCTTTAACCTTTGCAACTGCTCCTTTTAGTTTTTTCTTAACTGTTTTCCTCATTTTATCATAGTCTCTCCCTTTCGAAAGTTAAAAGGTAGTACTGTGGATTTCCTTACTATCCCTCCTCCACTAATTAAATCAAAGGCGATCATGCTATGATCACTATTGCCAAGTGGCCCCAACACCCTTATCTCTTGCACTAGATCTGCTGTTCCACTAAAGGACTAGGTCTAATATGGCTTCCCCTCTGGTTGGTTCATGAACCAGCTGCTCCAAGAAGCAGTCATTTATTTTATCTAGGAACTTTATCTACATAGCATGTCCTGCCGTGACACTGACCCAGTTGATACCGGGGTATTTATTTTTATTTATTACAATTTTTTATATACCGCACTATTGTCAGCGCGGTTTACATACAACAAAATGACCATAACAAACTGCTTGGCTTCACATAGAACAGGAGTAACAACTTGGATAACATGTTTTGCTTTACAGAGAACAGGAGTAACAACTTGAATAACACGGGGGATGAAACTGAACTAATTACATATGTACAATGAGATTGCGGGCTGAGAATTTAGGGTGTTACATGTGTACAGTAGGGTTGAGATGTTATCTTGAGGAGGTAAGAGGAGAGGCAATTAGGTAGGGGTTAGGTAAATCTGGTAGTACTGTGTAAATAAATGGAATTTGAGAGCCTTTCTGAATTGTGTTAGGTCAGTAATTGCACGGATGCCTGGTGGTAATGCGTTCCAACATTTTGGGGCATAGATACTGAATGCCCTGTTAGATGTTGCGATGGTGTACTTTGTTGAAGCCTTTGGGATTAATAGTGCATTTGTAGATAGGGATCTCCTTGTTCTGTTGGGAGGAATGGGTTGGATGATATCGGTTAATGAAGGGGAGGTGATGCCATGGATGGATTTGAAAGTGAGTAACAAAGATTTGAATATAAGCCTTCCTTGAATGGGGAGCCAATGCAGCTGTATTAGGATAGGCGTTATATGGTTGCATCTTGCTGCTCCCACTAAGACTCTGGCTGCGGCATTCATGGCAAGTTGCAACGGGTTGAGTGTTGATTGAGGGAGACCTTGAAGAATAGCGTTGGTGAAGTCAAAGTGTGGTAAGATCAGGGATTGGTATATTGTCCGGAAGTCTTCAGGGTTTAGAAGGGATTGCAGGTGTCTAAGGGACCGGATTTTGAAATATATGGCTCTGACTATGTTGGATATATGGGTTTTCATATCTAAATGTTGATCGAGGGTGACTCCTAAGTACCGAATTGTTGATTTGGTTTGGAGCTCAGCCTCATTGACCTTTATATGAGGTGGAGGGCAGAAACTCTGGTCTCTGGTGATGAATAGCACCTCAGTCTTTTTGTGTTGTATCCTAAGATTTTGGGACAGAAGCCATTCGGAGACTGTGTTGAAACATTCAATCAGTGGCGAAAGGTCCATTTGCTCTGTGAAGAATGGCATGAAGAGGAGGATGTCATCAGCGTAAATTAGACAGTCGACCTTGAATGATCCGATTATGTTGAAAATGGGTTGCATGTAAATGTTAAATAAAAGAGAAGATAGGGAAGATCCTTGTGGGACGCCCTGTCGTTGATGGAAGGGTTCGGAAGATCCTGATCCTGATTTTACATGTTGCCATCTGTCTTCAAGGTATGACCTGCACCAATCGAGGGCGATGCCATTTATGCCCTTTTCTTTTAGTCGTTCTACTAGCAGACCATGGTGTACAGAGTCAAAGGCTGCCGTGATGTCTATGAATATGAGAGCGAAACCTTGACGGATGTTGTCGATACCTGTGATGATTTTATTGAAGAGGGAGGTAAGTAGTGTTTCGACGCCATGGTATTCCCTGAATCCATGTTGACGATGGTCTAGTGGGGAGGCTGAATCTATGTGGTCTTGAAGTTGCCTTTGTGCTTCCTTTTCGATTATTTTGGCTAAGAGGGGTATACTGGCTATGGGTCTGTAGGATTCAACTTTGCTTGGGTCAAGTTTAGGGTTCTTCAGGAGCGGTCTGATGGATGTTTGCTTAAGTGCTGCAGGGAAGGATCCAGTTGTGAATGATAAGTTCATCATTTTTGTGATCAGTGGGCTGAGTTCTGTTCGTAAATTTTTAATCCAATATGCGGGGCAGGGGTCAGTTTGTGCAGTCGTGGTATTGAGGGCTGCAATAGTATCTTCCACAAGTTTCTTGGATGGTGTGGAGAACTTAGAAAGGGAAGTTGGACTAGGGGTGTCTTGTGCTATGAATGTGGTAATTTTATCAGTTTGAAGTAGCTTGGATTGTAAATGGTTGGCATACTCTTGTGGGTGGATCTCATTAGGTTGACATGGGGATGGTTCCTTAGAGAATGATTTAACTAGTTTGAAAAGGTCACGTGGTTTGTTTAGTGATCTTTTGAGAGTGTCGGTATGGTATTGTTTCATGTTTGTTAGGATGGCTTCTCTGTAGATTGCAAGGTGAGTTTTGTATGCTGACTGGTCTTCAGTGGAGTGGGACCGCTTCCATCTTTTCTCTAGTTTCCGTAAATGTGACCGGGAGATACGCAGTTCAGGTGAGAACCATGGAGAGTGTTTTTTTTTTTCTTTGCGATATTGTTCTTGGTAGGATTTTGCGCAATGGAACTAAGGGACTTTTTCCATGAGGAGATTAAATTGTCTAGGTTGAGAGTTGTATTATTGAATAGAGGAAGAGTTTCTGCCAGTATGAGATCTTTATTGAAGGCTTTGAAGTTTCCAGAAGCAGTGTTTGTTGGGTTGTTTGGAGATTCATTGTTGTGTAGTGAACTGTTATTGATAGGTATGATGAAATTGATTAGTTTGTGATCTGACCATGGTACCGAGGTGAGAGATGTCACAAGTTCTTCATTTGGTTCTTGTACTGACAGGGGGGCAAAAATCATGTCAAGTATGTTCCCTTTAGTGTGGGTGGGTTCGGTGATAATTTATCTGTAGCCCAGATCATTGATCGCTTCTAGAAGGGCAGTGGCATGACTGGAGTGAAGTGATGGGAGGTTGAAATCTCCTAGTATCCAGTTTGATAGGTTGGGGTTGCGAGTGTTGGCTGCTAGGTCGAGGATGTTGCAGAGATCATCAGTTGAGGATGAGGGTGCTCTATATAAAAGGTTGATGGCGCATTGGTCATTTGCAATAGATAAGATATCAAGGTTGTTGGTGCTGGAGGAGTCTGTTGTATGAAAATGCAAATCAGTTTTGGTCAAAATAAGGGCCCCTCCTCCTCTTTTGATTTCTCTATGACGGGAGTGGATTGTGAAGTTGTTGGGTAGTAATTGGTTGAGGATTACATTATCTACGTCAGATAACCAAGTTTCAGTTACCAAAAGAATATCCAGGTTGTGGGAAGCAATTAAGTCAGCGACAACTGGCCATTTATTACGAATTGATCTCGCATTTATAAGGGCGCAGTTAAGAAGTGGAGTAGGTTTCTCTGGTTTCGTTTGTTTGGCATGTTGGAGGGCTATGTGTAATAAATATGATTGACGTGTGTGATTGTTCTTTAGGTGGTGAGGATAAGAATATTTTGTCCACGTTTTGGCATGGTGCTGGAGAATTGGAATTTGATTGGTAGTGTGGAATAGGGCTAAGGACTCGACAATCAGCCAAGAGAAGATAAGGAGGCTGCTCATTATGGCCGTGATAGGTGGGGCCATTTCCGTGTTCTTGAATGTTGTAGAACTGGTGTCGGATTTGATGTTAAGGTGATGGTGGTGAGTCTATGCTGCGTTGGTGGGTGTCACTGACTACTGGAAGTTGTTAAAGGGAGATTGTGCAATATTTTGCACAAGTTTGGAAGTGTGAGGAGGGGAGGGTGAACACAGCTGGACATTGTGTTCTATTCTAGAGGAGTGAGGCAGGCAAAGTGCACATAGATGGAGTCAAAACATATCAATAAGAGTATTTTTGAGGTAGGGCTATTCAGTAGTATGCAGTGGGATATGAAAGATTTCAGATATATATCTATCTCTGAACTAAGTTTTGGAGACAAGGCTGTTCGGTGGGATATAAATTATGTGAGAGATTTCTGGGAGGTGGTTATTCAATTAGTATACAATTACGAGAGGTTTCAGAGATAAGGCTACTTAGCAGTATACACACTATTTAGGAGAGATGGTTATTCAGTAGTATACAATTACATGAGAGGCTTCAGAGATAAGGCTACTTAGCAGTATATACAGTGAGCTATATACTCTTACTTGAGGTAGTGAGAGAGAGCAGGAATGTTAGTCACTGAGCATATGGGCTGTGGGTGCCTGCCGTGCCCTGCCTAAGGGCCACGCCAAAGGGCCCTCTGGCGTGGGCCTGCCTGATCGGCGCCGGATTTAAATGTGCTGGGATGCTGCCCCGATTGGGCCTGGCGCTCACGTGGGTGGTGGTGGAGCTTCGGCCCGCTCTATCCCCGACTGGGAGAGCTTCTTGCAGGGGCCGGAGTGCAGGAAAAGAGGCCGCGTGCCCGATCGGCGCTGGATTTAAATGTGCCAGGATGCTGCCCCGATTGGGCCTGGTGCTCACGTGGGTGGTTGAAATCACCCATTATTATTACTGTGCTGTAACTTTTGTTAGCTTCTTTGCACATTTCATCATCCTGGCCAGGTGCTCGATAGTACACCCCCACTGCCATTGCCTTCCCCCTTTTACATGGAATTTCAATCCATATAGATTCTACAGCAGATTTTGTTTCCTGCAAAACTTTAATCCTTTCTGACTCAATGCCCTCTCTAACATAGAGAGCAACCCCTCCACCAATTTGATCAGCTCTATCATTACGATATAGTTTGTACCCAGGTATCAGTGTGTCCCACTGGTTGTCCTCCTTCCACCATGTCTCTAATATTCCAATCATATCTAACCTTTCATTTAGTGCTATATATTCTAACTCTCCCATCTTATTTTTTAGACTTCTAGCATTTGCATACAAGCATTTTAGAGAATGCTTAGTGCAGCTGATACAGATTATACATATTTCAAATATGTTTTATAACTCAGTGATAAACTAAAGGCTAGCAGATCTGAAGCGTAGTAGCCATCTACCAAAACAGCTGCTAGACAAATGATTTTATGGTTGCCAGTTACAATGCTTCTGAACCACTCCCATCATTGTTAGGAAGATGCTGGACTGGGGAGGCCTTACTGTGAACCAACTACCTACATGTATTTCCAGAACACGGCAAAGGCTGTTTAATATCTTACATTAATTTGGTGCATTATTTTGATTTTTTTTTTTTGGCATATAATTCCCTGGATTGTATTTAATGTGCATATTATCAGTGACAGAGGTAATAGGGGGAGGCAGCAGGTGTGGGTGCACCAGAGCTGCAAAGTGAAGGGTCCTTTCTTCTTGTGTACAAAACTGCCCCCGCTGTCCCCTTTACCTGCTGGAATAGGTGTTCCTCCCCCTGACACGGATTTTAACTAGTCCTGTCTTGCCCTACTATGCCCCTTCCTGTGCCACTTTAGCCTGCCCAATCAACTGAATCATTGATTGCCTATGAACTCTTTGCCTATCAGCCACATGTTTCCCCAGTGACCCTCCCAGACGCTACCATAATGGAAACCCACAAATGTATATTTGCCTAAGGCCCAATATGGTGTTAATCCGTTCCTTGTTAAAACTATCTTTGAAATAATTTGACCTATGGGCTAACTGAAAAAAAAAAGATCTTTTAAGTAGTGTTTCACAGCAGGAGAAGAGCATCCAACTGTAAGGAATTATTTTTGTGTGTGCACGGGGCTGCTATGACATAATGTGATTGCAGAAGAAAACAAAACCCATGTGAAATTGCAAGCTTCCCAACGCAATCACAGTCTTACATTTTTTCATTCAGCGCTGCCCATAACAAAATGTGCATCTTGACAGAGCATCAAGATGTGCCCCACCCACCTTTCCACCATATGGGTTGCACAATGTCCTTCAGAGGAGTCAGTGCTTCCTTGACCAGGACAAAACAAGATGCTTGCTTTAGTCATGGAGGAGTCAGATCAGTGGGAGTGGAGAACTCTACTTGTCCTTTCCCCTTACCCCTCTACACATGGAACTGGCAGGCACACCTGCTATTTAATCTGCTGCTGGTTTGACTTGGAGTTGGAGCAACAAGTGTCCTAGCCCCTGAGCCATCATCTGCCTTCCCTGCTGCAGTATCCCACCTGCTTGTCATCTTTGCATTAACAGGAAGGATTGATATTCTGCTTTTGCAATAACAATTTCCAGAACATTACAGCAAACAATGTACATCTGGGGTTTCTGGTGGCTGAAACTTCACTCCGGAGGGTTGTGCTGTCCTTGGGTCTTTTGCAATGACCAAATGTCCTCCTTTTTGTTCTATGTTTCTCAGTGATTATTCAGTATTTATGGAGGTTAGTGAGAGGACATGACCAGCCTGTGCTTATTTGAGCCATTGAGTCTATGGAAGGGCTTGGTCTTCCTGTCCTGTGCCAGACTCAGTCTGTTTCCTGGTACAAATACTGCTCTGCAGCCCTGGTGCTACTAACAGGCTGATCTATGTGGCAGCTCAGGACGCAGGCAGCAGGCAAGATCACGGTCCTTTCTCAAAACAATCCTAACACCAGAGGGTCTGTTGAAAGAGTCTTTCCGGCTTCCCTCCACACCGGACACACAGCCGTCCTGCTGCCTTGTAGCACCCACCCATGGAAGCAGAAAGCAAGGGTTTATCTGATCCTTTACTGCAAGGAATCAAATTAGCCTCAAGAGATGTCATGAGAAATGAAATCTTGTGGCTGTCAGTACTAGTGGGCAGGAGGCTTGTAGGTGCCAGAGCCCTCTGATGGCTACCTGGACCTCTTCAAGCATTTCTGAAAGAGCACCATATGCTTCTCTCACTGGTTAGCAGCCAGCATTTTTGTAAGATCAACCCTTCTTGATCTCCAGCTTTACTTTCATTTGAGCATCACCAAGGAGCTATTAGGCTCAGGGCAGGCATAGAGGATCTTCAGCAGTGGGGAGGTGAGGGTGAAGCGGGAGATCAAGGAGGGTCTATGGAGGGTTTTATTTGTCATCATTTTAGGTCACCACAAAGTGGGCAGGAAAATACTGAGGAGATGATTTAGGGGTGTGTTTGCTAAAGGTTAGAATGCATTAACCTTTAGTAAACATACTCCATGGTGTTCATGTAGGAGGACAAAGTGCACATAACAACTAGTGTGCACAAGGTTGAGCTCTGGGAATTAAGTGATGTGCTAAAATCTCTACTGTTAGGTGGAGAGATTGTTTCTGGTTGCCAGGTTATCCTAATTTCAGACCAGTAGTAGGGATGTAGTAATGTGGTAATGGAATGGATGACTACAGATAAAGACCAGGTCCATTATGTCTGCCTAGCAAGGTCATTAGGGTTGTACCTGCTGTACTTTCCCCATGTGTTTGTTTTTGGGGTCGTATCTGCCAAAATGTGGCATGCATATGTTAGTTCATTGGGCACCTTAAAAATGTTAATATGCACAACATTGATTTGGCATGCATTAATGTATGTACAATCGGTTTGCATACATTCTAGTCTGAATACTTGTTAAATTTTTATTAAAGCAAATGTGCGAAATGAATTGAAAAAACACTCCAGAACCATCAGAAATTTGGAAACCCCCAAAAATAAAGACTTTTTTTTTTGCCTTGCCGCCCTACCTGCCCTGTAGGGAGATGTCTATCATTGAGACTGCCTCAGTAAGGGTGAGAGGGCGCTAAAGGGCTTCATGGATGTGGAGACTGCATTTCCTTCTTATTCTTAGAGACACTTGTATCAGTAAGAAGCAATGACAGATGAAAATAAATTTTTGAAGGTGGGAATGTGAGAGCAGAAAGAAATAGCACATCTTTAGCAAGAAGACAATGGCTGAGAGGGAGCATCACAAACTATATCTTGGACTGATGGGTCCACAGATCAACAGGGGCCCTTGCCGTGAATTATGGGAGAAGAGAGAAACTGAGAAAATGTCATTAGATAAGGAGCATAAAGCCCGTGTAATCATCTGAATAGCCATAGACCCCAGTTGACCACCATCATTTCTTTGCCTCCTCTCAACCGATAGATTTGCAAGTTGTATTTGAAAGCTATTCATCTATCTATCCTGCGTACAGAATGCCTTCATGGAATATCTCCACAATTACAAAGTCATTTTTCTTTTATGGTGAGGTTTAATCCTCCTGCTTTCACAATAATCGTTACATCATCATGTCCCCCTGGGGATCAGGTGGCCACTGTTCCCTCTAAGCTGTGCGCGTGTGCGCGCGCACACACCTCGCCGAGCGAGCGCACATACTTTACAACAGAGCGCACAAAAATTACGGCTCTGATTCTGATAGAAAACAACATAGACGTCTTAAAATGTAAAAGTTATGATTGTAATTACTAGAAATTTCCTGCTTCATTTAGTAATCATCTATTTTCATTTAATTTGATTAAAATCAATGTGGTGTACATACTATATTCTGACATGTAGTCAAATTTTAAAGTATATAACTCGAGTGTTATGTGGCGCACAAAAATTTAACCTTCCTTCAAAAGCTGCACAGCTGATATTTTATGCGCACACAGCCTACAGAAAATTAGAGGGAACACTGCAGGTGGCAGAACATTATTAGCTCCCACCCGATATTCTACAGTATTCAATCTCCGCCAAAAGGCCAAGAAGAGACTGTCCTCAGCTCATAGCTTGAAAAGTGTATTTCAGACTACACTTGACCTTGGCCAAAACACCATCCGACACATAATTAGAAATCTGTTCAAAAGCACATGAACATGCTTACACACATGCATCTTTATTTTCATTTATCTGACGATGCAAACAAATAGCTGCTGTGACATGTTGATTCCCAGCACAAGTTCATTGCATCTGTCTTCAGATCTCTCCTTCTGATAGAACTGTTTCCTTTATTTGACATTTCTATGTGTTCTTTTTCCCAGCCAAAGAATGTGAGTTTCTTTCATTCTGATTGCAGAGGAAGCCACCCTCCCATCCTGGAGTTTACACCCCTCCTCGTCTACTCCCCCAGCTCCTCCTTCCCCTTTGCCGCAGCACACACTCTGCTTCTTCTGGCCATCGCTATGACAGTGACCTGATCTGAAATATGGAATTCAATGGGATCCATCCTTAAACCCCCAATCTCAGTTTTAATTTCTTTAACGAAGGCATGAAGGGAGCGATACCACTGCTGATCCAATGTGGTGCAGCTCCCAGCTTGCTGATACCAGGAGCCAGTATTGATAGCACCCAGCAGTGGAAGCTCCATGGACGGAAGCAATGGTGTCTTCAAGACCAGAGGATATTTTCCCCATGTTTCTCACTTATCTGGTGCCTGATTAATGTATGCAAAGCACAAATGGATCATGTATTAAGAGAGTCAATGGGACATTTGATCCTAAGGGGTAAGATGTCTGGCTTTGGTCAGAGGATTAAGGGACGGACAGGGTCAGCCCTGTCACGGAGGAGTGGCCTAGTGGTTGGGGCAAATTACCTTGGGCCAGAAGGTCAGGGGTTCAAATCCCACTAGAGGGCAGCAACCTTGGGCCAGAAGGACTGGGGTTTCTAGTCCCACAGGTGCTCCTTGTGGTCTTGGGCAAGCCACTTAACCCTCCATTGCCCATGTTCCCTGTAAAATAGTTATCTCCAAGTTATAATGCCCTGTTCAATGTAATTTCAGTTTTTTCAATGTAAACCACTTTGATGTTATGAAAGGCAGTATATAAGAAATGAAAAAAAAAGGCAGTTGCCTGGGGTGCCAACATCTGGGAGGTGGCAATGAGCAGAGCATTCAAAGCTAAGCAATAACTTTGACAGACAGAGGGTATAAAGCCTAAAGTCTTCCTAGGCCACCAACACCTTGAACCAACTCTGGAGCCAGCTCTGGGTCTGAGTACCTTCATGATCAATAACTTTCTTTTGAATAAGAGAGTGGTCTAAGGCAGAGGTTCTCAACCCAGTCCTTGGGACATATCTAGCCAGTCAGGTTTTCAGGATAGCCAAATGAATATGCATGAAGAGATTTGCATATGATGGATGCAGTGCATGAAACTCTCTCTCATGTATATTCATTGTGGTTCTCCTGAAAACCTGACTGGCTAGGTATGTTCTGAGGACTGGGTTGAGAACCAAAGGTCTAGTGGTTAGAGTGGGCTGCGAACCAGAGAAGTCAAATTCAAATTCTTCTTCATCTACTGATGCTTCTTGTGACATTGGGCAAATCATTTCACCCTCCTTTGCCTCAGGTACAAACTTAGGACTAGATCTATTAATGTGTATTAAGGCCACTTATGTACCTAGTTAGTACATAGCATAATGGGGCTTGCATTAAATAATGCACATTAAATTGTACATAAGCATATTAATAAATCTAGTTCTTAGATTGCAAACCTTCCCTACTCTACCCAAACTGTGACTCACCCTGAGCTTTGGTTTGGAAAAGTGAGTAATTAAATCTAAATCTAAATCTAAGCTCAATGAATCCTTAACAATATCTTCAACTGTAAGGGCTTAGATGTGATCAAATCAGGCTGAAGGTCAGTGAATCCTTAACCTTCCATTAAAGGCCCACTATCTTTGCCTACAGTACCTTCCCCCCTCCACTCAGTTGAAGTAAATCCACATTCTTTTAATCTCAAAGAGGCAATGCCAGGGTAAAAGCAAGGTCTGGTCTCTCGATACTTCTAGCTGCTGTTGCATGGTACTGAGCAAGCTTGGCGGGAGATCTGGGCTGGGTCAGCATGGAGACATAGTGGAACATCTAATTTAAGATGTCCAAATAGATGCCAGAGAGAGATGCTGAGTCATTCACTGCCAAGGAGTCTGCAATATACTGAATGTGACATGATTTAAACCCAGCAAGATCGGAGGGACTAGTGTCAGGGGGCTCTGTTGAATTCCTGAAGAGACTCTCAAGGCCTCAGCAGCAATGGATGCTCAGGCCCTTTGCAGCTGTAACCCCTATGATTAAAGCCATTTTTCTTATCTTTTTAGCCCTCCCTCTCTTTGTTTGTAGAGTCCTTTTGCCATCTTTACTTTCTTTACAGACCTCAGAATCTGACCCCCGAGTCTCTTTGTCATTCTGTCACTTTGTGTGTGCTTAGAGAGGTCTCTAGTTGGTCCTTCGGATAAGGATTTATCACTGCTGAGGAAAACCTCAGCTTTGGAAAATCACAGGTCATGTGAGATGAATCATTACCACTATGTTCTGAAGCTGGGTGGGTGAGTCCTAGAACTGGGTGGATCTCACTGCATTGGTAGGGTTGCCAACTTTATAAAAAAAGACCAGTTAGCCATGCAGCCCCTTCCCTAATGCTGATTTCTCTTTCTACCTCACGGTCACAACCTACCCTTACCTCCCATGTTCTCCCCTGCAGACCTTTTCTTATGGAGCAGAGGCCAATTTTAGACCTGACTGTGGAGGTGACAGCAACAAGTTCTAAGACATATGGGCCAGGGACTGAACTAGTGTGTATTCTGCTCCCAGACCTTGCCTTCCATAGGAAAGCCAAATGGGAGGAGCCACCATGGAGCCTGAGAGTGAAGCACATGCCAGCTCAGTCTCCAGCCTATGCACCTTTGCAACTTATCCCTTCCTACTCCCTTTTCCTGCTCGCTCGCTCTCCCAATCCCAGTACTTCCTTTTCTTCTCCTCCTGCTGCTCAGTCCTGAAACTTACATCCTTCACTATCCTTTGATTTCAAAATGGCCCTCCTTCACTATTTCCCAATCCTATCTTCTTTATCCACTTTTGATCTTCTCATACCCTCCCCCCCCATCCACTCCTCTCGCCAGCCCTCAGACCTCTTCTCCATACCCCACACCACTACCTGCGATTTTCTGCCCATTAAACCTCCCAAAAGAACAAAATAAATTATACAGACATGAAAGCAAAGTTAAACAACTATATTAGCATGCAAAATACCACAGATGTGTAAAAAGGTGCCACATAATTGCTAAATCTTGCCTCAGAGTCTAACCTTGAGCTGCTATAGGAAATTGATGCTGTGCCTATGACTAACAGGAGTCCTCCGGCTGTGCTGATTCTGCTGGGGTAGTGCTGCGATATTGTAAGTTTTGTCTCAAGGAGCAGATAGCTTGACTAAAAGTGTAGTATTGCAGCAGTGCAGCCAGAGGACTCCCATGCAGGCTTTGCAGGAACATTGCCTAGGACCACTACTACCTACTAGAACTTATTGACAATTACTGCTCGTTATTAATGTCCTACATACAGTTGTCATTTAGTTAGGATGTCCTGCGTACTCTTTTGAGAGTTGGGGTACTTCAGCTGGGGGCAATGTTCTTGCAGATGTAAAGTAAAATCCCAGTTGTGTAGATATGATTTATTTTGGACCCTCTCATCTAACTGTCTTCATAAGTGGGAAGAAGATGGTGGGTATCCATTAGACTAGCCAAGTCTTCTTTAACTTTACCAGATCCGTAATGAAGTTACTAAGTAGTACATTTAAGACTAATGGAGAAAATATTTTTTTCACTCAACAGTAGTTAAGCTCTGAAATTCATTGCTGGAGGATGTAGTAAAAGCTGTTAGTATAAGTGGGTTTAAAAAGATTTGGACAATTTCCTAGAGGAAAAGTCCATAAACCATTATTAAAGTGGGCTGAGAGAAATTCATAGCTTATCCTGGGATAAGCAGCATGGAATATGTCTACTTTTTGGGAACCTGACAGGTACTTGTGACCAGTATTGGCCATTGTTGGAAACAGGATACTGAGCCTGATAGACCTTTGGTCTGACCCAGTATGGCACATCTTATGCTCTTAGATCCTACTAATTCAGGGATTCTCAACCCAATCCATGGGACACACTCATCTAGTTCAGTTTTCATGACAACCACAATAAATATGCATGAGATCAGTTTGCATGTCTCACCTTCACTGCATACAAATCTCTCTTATGCATATTCATTGTGGATATCCTGGAAACCCATCTAGCTGAGTGCATCCTGAGGGTTGGGTTTCGAAGCCCTGTTTCATAGAACGGGGGTAAATGCAAGGCGCAGCCTCCCAGAGAAGGTGGTGTGTATTTAGAACATGTAACAATTCAAGAAATTCTGGAATCCTTAGTTAAGGGGCAGAAGATTCTTAGTTAAGAAGGTGAGAGGGAAGACAGATCATCTGGAGTTCATGACATTGCAACAGGAAGTAAACTGGGCATGCTAGATGGTCCTTACAGTCTCTCTGCCGTCTATGTTATCTGCTTCTATGATTCTGGCTGAAACCACAGTGAAATAGAGAAAAGTTGAGTTCCAACAGAACTCGCACAGCATAGTTGTCAACCTGTAGGCTGAAGGCAGCACCTACTGCTGGTGATTGATAGCTACTGATTAGTCATTGATGGATTGCTGCTAAGTATGTTGGGCTAATGACTTGATGGATGCTAATGACCAGCATTCGTTATGGCTATTATCTTCTTGATAGATTATTAAACATATTAGAAACGCAGATGATGTCAGCAAATATCTACCCACTCTGCCCATTTGTATCTGCGATGTTCCCCCTTCCTTCCTTCCTTCCTCTCTCTGCCAAAAGGTCCCATTGTATCCACCCCATGCATCTTTCAATTCTACAACTAGTTTGGCTCCAATCAGCCATTTCTTTTGAATTTTCCTCCCTTCAGATTTATAATAGATTGACCTTGAGGGTTTCATTTGTGAAAAATGCTTCCTTTGGGTACGTTATTGTAGCCTGCTAGGTATTTGAATAGCTGCATCATCTCTCCCTTTTCCTGCCTTTCTTCCGTAGTATACTGTTTTAGCTCCATCGTGTTTCTGTGTGCATACCTTTGTGACAGCCTCCACCTTATCGATGTGCTTTTGTAGATGTGATCTCTGAATTGCATACAATGCTTAGGGTCAGCTCTCACCAGGAAACTATATATTACTATATATTACTTCCCTCTTTGTAGTACTATTGTTTATTCAACTTGATAACCTGCCATTCACAACTAGCATCAAAGCCTCTTACAATACTTAAGACAATGTGCAAAACTTATTTGGAACAATTATACAGGTAAGTGGCTTTCCCAGCTACTTACTGTATCACACTGACTGGCTGTCTTGCCCCCAGTCTCTTTTTTGTTTGATGATTTGTTTGCTATTTTACCCTTCCAAAATAGCATTGGATCTTGGGTTTCTGCACCCCAAAAGGCATAGTTTTAACTATTTTAAAACACAGTAACCAACGCCTCAAACAGTCTTCCATTTTTTTTCACCTGGTTGTTTCCTCATACTCCTCTGGGCTTCTAGCTCACTTGGAACCAGAGTTGAGATCTGGCACTATGAGCCTTGATTTGCACTTATCCTGGGAGTTTTCCCCTGTATTTTATATTTCCTTCCAACTTACTTTAGTCCCGTCACTGCAGTGTCAGTTGAGATAAATCCAGCCACTAGGTGTCTTCATAGCACAATGCCCATGACTGCCATGCCCAGAGGCGAGCACTTCTTTCACAGCTTCCCCAGCTTGAGCCAACCTAGGAAATGGAAGGCCGAGAAGGGATTTAAATTCAGGACCTCTGCATGGTATTGCCACTAAACCATTGATTCCCTTCAGCATGTCTGCTGTGTTGCTAATTTTCCTATCACTCGCAAAACGGAAAACGGCACACTTTCCCCTCTTCCTGTCACTATGCATTTATTACAGTCTTTGACTGTTGATTATTGATCAATACATAATAGATATCGGTTAGCAGAAGTAGAATGTGTACTGATGTCAATGAGGATATAATAAAAGTGGTTTTGGACGGAATGATGAAAAGATTCAAAGAACTTAGAATTTCTTATATCAGGACTTGCTTCTGAGTTGGTTAAAATATTTGCAGCATTTCCAAAATGCCATTCTTAGCTTACCATATTGCCCCAGCTCTAAAGAGCCTAAGTAGCTGCTTGTCCTCTGAAGGATTACATCTAAAATCTTGTCAATGAGATTTGAGGGGGCAATATTCAGCAGTGGCGGCTTTAACATAGCCCTAGATATTAAGTGCCAAGGTCATATCCAGCCACTGACAGTGAAAATACAGCCTGCCCAAGTAGTGTGTTAGTTCACCAAGCAGCAGCAATATTCAGTTGCTGCCCATTTGGCCAACATTAGGAAAGCCTTTCAAGTGCTTAATTTTAGCTGCTTTATGATAACTAACTAGTGGCTGAATGTCAACATTGCCTCCAGAATAGTCCATGGGGGTTTCTAGCAGCAACGTATCACTGGAGGTAGATTGCCAGACCTTTTCTTCCAAGGCAAAGCAACTTACCCAAGGAGAGTCAATGGGAATCAAACCCTTGATCCTCTGGGTGCTAGGTAGTTCTAACCACTAGGCTACTCAGCTGCTCTAGTGGCATTAACAGAAGGCTTTCAGTGGCACAAATAGGCTATGTGCCACTGACGATCCCACTCACCACGATTAATGCAGTTAGCAGGTCTGCCAACCACATTAATGGCTTTAAATATGCTCCCATAAGTGCCTTCATCAGATTGGGCAGAAAATAGCTTGCTGATTCACTATTGTGATCTCTATTTTGTCGCTTTAGTTAAACTGGCAATTTTTCAGCGTAAGACCTTTTAGTTATTTAGTGTCTGTTTTGTCTAACTTGCTTCCTCTAGATAGCCATACCAGAAACATTACCTTTCATTACAGAGGCGTCTGAAACCCTAGCTTGTCAAACCAAGCCATCCCATGATCTATTATTGTGGTCCCAATTATAATACTTATTACTGTTAATGTATAAGCAGGATTGTGGATAGGGAAGATTTGAAGAGAAGTTTGAAATAGGTTGGTGGGGGGTTAATGTAAAGGGAATTATGAAACTCGAGTGTTGTTTTAGAAGCCTTATACAACTTTTCCACCTGGAAATACCGGCATTGACCCAGGTAGATTGCATAGACATGTAAATGGTGACTTTAGAAAGGCGTTGTTTACGTTACACGTGGAGATTCACGTCATGCAGAAACTGCAGTGGGGGTATGGTGGGTGTGGTCTGGGCGAGACAAATATCTAGACATTTATTCCCCATTTTATAAAGAGAATGCATGTGCATGGCCAAACGTTTCCCTGTTGGGATTTTACACCTGCTCCGAGGCACACATAAAACTTTCTAAAAAAATGCATGTTCCATCAGAGCTTTACAAAAGAGACGAAGGGACAGATGCAGAAAAGGGTGCTGCTGTTACTGCAGGCTTCAACATAGCATTTAAGCGCAATATTTCTGCGCCAGCATGCATGCAGAATTCAGGAAGGAATTGCCGCAAGCCGAATCACTGCACAGAGGACTGCGCTAACGGCAGCCCACAGCACGTTTAAAAGCATTCAGAACAGATGGCAAGGAAGCAATTAGCTATGCTGCCCAAATGCACGGAGGTACACAGAAGAGCTGAAGGCTCAGCTCAGTGCTGGAACTTTAATGCCAGGTGGGAGGAGATATTAGGGGTGCTGGAATGCTGTGAGGCATAAGAGCAATCATTCTGCTCAGAATAATATCGGTGTTCAAAGACAATGATATGATTCTGAGCAGAATGATTGCTTGTATGTGCCTCAGAACGTTCCAGCGCATGCGCACAAGTTCCTTTTTGTGCACAGGATCTCGGTGCTGCAACTGCATACAGGTTTGTGTATGTGTCTGGCTTGCACTCCC
This sequence comes from Ichthyophis bannanicus, assembly GCA_033557465.1. Lineage (NCBI taxonomy): Eukaryota > Metazoa > Chordata > Amphibia > Gymnophiona > Ichthyophiidae > Ichthyophis > Ichthyophis bannanicus. Next base: position 650,669,808 of record CM066033.1, on the reverse strand, counting down.
AGTTTAGTGCAGACTTTTTGCGCACAGCTTATTTGCATGCTGTTGGCTTGCAGCATGGCTGAGCAAACCGTCTGCGCTAAACCTGCAGGTGGAAACCCTACGCTAGAGCTTTAGTGCCGGGCTCTAGCGCAGGATTTCTGCATCGTCCTGTAAGGAAGTGATTCTCTTTAATCCCCCATTGTTTATTTCTTCTTCCAACATTTTCAGCCTCAGTATTTAATTGGGGGCACTTCTTGGTAAAGGTTTGAAAAACGAACCAGCGACACTTGAATGACCCAGCTGCTGAGTGGGTGGTGTTTAGTTTTCCCAGGTGTAGATTTCTAAAACGAATCCTCCAGCGGTGTGTCACGGCAAACCTATGTGCTCTCCTCTCCTGCACAACCTTATACCTATTTTACAAAAACTCCATGTTTGTGAGAATCTTTAAAAAATAGTGGCAGTATTGTGCACATCCTGACCTGGCCATCTCAGTTCCCATCAGCGCTTCCGGTTAGTGCGATGGGCTGAGAACATGGAAGTCGGGCTTCAATTCCTGCTTCTGCCACTGATGTTCTTTGTGACCTTGGGCAAGTTACTTTATCTCTCGTGGCCTCAGGTACCCACTGAGACTGTAAAGGGGAGATATTCAGCGACAGTGGCTAGTGCTGTTAAAGAAGCTAGCCATCACCACTGAACATTGAACCCAGATATTCAGAGCTGGGGGTCATGTCCAGCCACGGGCATTGAATATCCAGCTTGGTAGGTAGCTATTTAGCTAACCGGCCCGTTGCTATATTCAGCCATTGGCCAGTTAGCTAAACCAGCTAAGGTTAAGCCAGCCATTAAAGTGCCTATCTTCATCCAGTTAGGGTTAACTGGGCAGCGGCTGAATATCACCATTGCACAGTTAACCCACATGCTGTCCCCCCCCAGAATGCACTGACGCTAGTCACAGCGTCAGGGTGTTTAGCAGCAAAAAACGGGGATATTCAGCAGCACTAAACAGGTCAGTGCCTCTGAATATCCCGGTGAGCATCACTAACATGGCTTGCATGCTTGCAAACTGCGTAAATGCCTTTGAATATTCCCCCCTAAGTTCTCTGGGACAGGGACATGTGACACCTGTATATTTATCAGCACTGTAATGTCCTGCATGTGTCTAGCAGCACTATAAACATGGCAAGTGTTAGTAACATCAGCCAATGATTTACTATTGTGCAAGTGTGTAGGCGCACCCAGTCTATGAGCCTACAATAATGATAGTCAGCTACTGGGCATGTTGTGTGTCAGGTGCAGAATCTACACTTTCCTCATTTATTTTTATCCAAAACTGCAGTCTGCATCTCAATGCCCATCAAATTAATAAACCTAGTGGCTCAGGTGTCAAGCGCTGTGCCCAGCCACATAGAAGACCTCAGGATCCATGTTCTAGGGAAGGGGAGGAGGGGGCAATGTCTCCAAATGGGTTACTTTTGCACATGTTTATGTTTATGTTTATTGGCTTAATATACTGCTAAACGAAAAAAAACATCATAGCGGTTTACATAGTTCAAATCATAGAAACACCATAAGGCAAAGAAAAAAAAAAGGAAAAGAAGTTACAATGGCAGATAGGAAAGCAAACCAGGCAGATTCATACGACAAGACAATAGAGAGGAGAGAGAGAGAAGGAAAAGGGGAAGACAAAATCATGTGGGGGGGTCAGGAAGGGCAAAGGCAAGACAAAATCATGTGAGAGGGTCAGGAAGGTCAAAGGCAAGGGCAAAGAAATGGGTTTTGAGGCTGTTCTGGAAGGTGGTATGTCGTGACAGTCATGAACCTAAGCCAGGGCATGTGACGTATGATCTAAGTCTCTCAGATTTACTGCTAATGCTCATGGCCAGTGTTAGGGGCTGGAAAACAGGACAATTGCCTTGGGTCCCATGCCACACGGGGCTCCAAGCCTTTCTCAAGCTGAAGGAAGACACAGCCTGCAGTAGGGCTTTAGTTTCTGCCCTGGGCCCCTGCATGTCTTACACTAGCCCTACGAAAGTTCGCTGTAGTACTTGCATTGTGCCAAAGACAGCTTCCTTCTAGAATCCATAAGACATAACGGGCCTGATGTTCAATTGCGACGTTGGTGCGCCTCTACATCTCTGAATACAACACATCTAGGGCTCTCCCTCGGTCCAACTCCCTGGTCACCCAGTCAAAGAAATCAATCAGATTTGTCTGACAAGACCTGCCTCTGGTGAATCCATGCTGCCTCGGATCCTGTAATCCGCTGGACTCCAGAAACCTCACTATTTTCTATTCAGCAGCGTTTCCAATAATTTACTCACCACCGAAGTCAGGGCCGGCCCTTCCATTGAGCAAGAATGTTGTTTGCACAGGGCCCCGCGTTTCAGAGGGCCCCGCATAAACAACATTCTTCATTAAAAGGCTGCCGCTGCCACCAAGAAAGGGAAACTCTCCCTCCATGGCTCTGAAAAGCCCGCGCTGAGGGAGCTGATTCAGGGAGGGCTCTGCCAGGCAGGTGGGAGGGGGGGCTGCAAGACACTTGATTCTGCTGCTGCCACAGCAGCAGCAGGCAGGTTTGTTATTTTATTTAAATTTCCCTGGCCTGATGGTTGGGAAGGGGGGTTAGGACTGGAAATGGGCTATGGGGGGGGGGGGGCTAAGACTGAAAATGGGGTGATGGGGGGGGTTTAGGACTGGAAATGGGCTGATGGAAGGATTAGGACTGGAGGTGGGCTGATGGGGGGGTTAGGACTGGTAATGGGCTATGGGGGGCGCTAGGACTGGAAATAGGCTGATGGGGGGTTAGGAATGGAGGTGGGCTGACGGGGGGGTTAGGAATGGTAATCGGCTATGGGGGGACTAAGACTGAAAATGGGATGATGGGGGTTAGGACTGGTAATGAGCTATGGGGGGGCTAAGACTGAAAATGGGCTGATGGGGGGGGTTAGGACTGGTAATGAGCTATGGGGGGGCTAAGACAGAAAATGGGATGTTGGGGGGGTTAGGACTGGTAATGGGCTATGGGGGAGCTAAGACTGAAAATGGGGTGATGGGGGGTTAGGACTGGAAGTGGGCTGAAGGGGGTTAGGACTGGTAATGGGCTATGGGGGAGCTAGGACTGGAAATGGGCTGGGGGGGTTGCTAGGACTGGAAATGGGCTGAGTGGAAGGGTGGGCTTAAACTGCAAATAGCTGATGGGGAGGGGGGGCTAGGAATGGAAATGGGCTGTGAGGGGAGGGAGTTAGGACTGGAAATGGGCTGCGTGGGGTGGGAGCTAGGACAGGAAATGGGCTGATGGAGGGGCTAGGATAGGACTGGAAATGGGATATTGGGGTGCTAAGATTGGAAATGAGCTGATGGAGGGACTCAGATAGGACTGGAAATGGATGGGGGAGCTAGGACTGGAAATGGGCTGATGGTGGGTCTAGGATAGGATTGGAAATGGGCTGATGCAGGGACTAGAAGGGAACGGATGCTGGGTGGGGCTGGAACTAGAAGGGAGCTGATGTTGGGGGAGGATTAGAATGGGATGGGGCTGGGAGAGTGAAATGGAGAGGGGAAAATATTTTGTGTGGGAGGGAAGAAAAATCTACAATTGGCCAGGTACTGGGAGAGTAAGTGGGGATTGAGGATGGAGGGGTAAAATTTGAGTGGATGAAAAAGGAATGAGGAAAGAGCAAAAGGAGAAAGATTAGTATGTTAAAGCAGATGTAGAGAGAGAATGGAAAAAAAACTAGACGAGAGAAGAAAGGACAAATGGACAGCAGACGATGGAGAGTTAGCAGAGTACACGAAGAAACCAGAAGAAAGTGGCTGGAGCAATTGCAACTGAAAAAAATGCACAAAAGTGTGGAGTGGAGGAGTGGCCTAGTGGTTGGGGGCAAGGTACTTCAGGCCAGAAGGTCAGGGGTTCAAATCCCACTAGAGGACAGCAACCTTGGGCCAGAAGGACTGGGGTTTCTAGTCCCACAGGTGCTCCTTGTGGTCTTGGGCAAGCCACTTAACCCTCCATAGCCCATGTTCCCTGTAAAATAGTTATCTCCAAGTTATAATGCCCTGTTCAATGTAATTTCAGTTTGTTCAATGTAAACCACACTGATGCAGAATAGTGCAGTATATAAGATAATGTAAATAAATAAATAACAGGTAGAAAAATCTCTCTTTATTTTGAATTTATTAACTGGAATATGTCAGCTCTGAGAAATGTGCATCATTAACGTCTGCGCTTTGTTTAGTGCAAGAGGAAATTAATTTATAGTTTTATTTCTACAGTGTTATGGTACATTCCAAGTTTGGCTTTTGGGGTTCCCAGTTTAATAATTGTCTTCCTGTTTCTAAATTGTGATTCCCTGTTTGGTGATGGTCTATGTTCTGCATGTGTAACTGAGCTGAGGTATTCTGTTTATGTAATTCCTATTTGACATTGCCACTTGTTCTCTTTCCCCAGTAGGTCATGTATTGTTATTCTGTGAAATGTATTGGTTTAATATTTGCAGTGTTGCTTTTTGAAAGGTAGGGTATGGTGCTTTGTGAGTCCTGGTAGTGCTGTTAGGATACGGCGGGTTTGCTATGGGTTCTAAATGGGCAGTGTTTGTAGTAGTTCCTAATGTGCCTGGCGGTTGGCACTGGATTATAGTAATGTAGAAATCTTTTAGTCTTTCTTTATCCATTGAAAGGCATGTTTACTAAAAGTTAGTGTATGGTAAATATTATGCAAATATTTATGCAAATGAGGCCCCTTATGCAAATGAGGTCCAGCACCAAGTCTCTGCACATGGCCCCGCACCCCCCTGGGGCTGCCCCTGACCGAAGTTAAATTAACCGGCCTGTAATTTTCAACCACATCCTTACTTCCGCTTTTGTGTAAAGGGACTACATGAGCCTCTCTCCAGTCCTTTGGCACAACTCCCGACTCCAACAAGGCATTGAAAAGGTCAGTCAGTGGAGCTGCTAGAACTTCCCCAAGTTCTCTCAGTATTCTAGGGTGTATCCCATCCGGTCCCATCGCTTTGTCTACTTTAGCTAGTTTCTCACGAACACATTCTTCTGAAAATACTTGATAAGGGTGTGTCTGCTTTCTGCATTTATGACCATGTTCCTTGTAAAATAGTTATCTCCAAGTTATAATGCCCTGTTCAATGTAATTTCAGTTTGTTCAATGTAAACCGCACTGATGCAGAATAGCGCGGTATATAAGAGAATGTAAATAAATAAAAAAATAAAAAATGACCACAATCAGGTGTTCTTTTAGGATGGGGGGTCTAGGGATCTGGTACTGTACTAATCTGGCTTATTCAATTTTCTGAATAGATGTTGGTACTCACATGCAAGGCTCTTCATTAATACACGAGGACTATGAGCCAATTTTAGCAGGCAATGCAAAAGATGCTGGTACTCAGTACCATCCAGTAACCCATCAAAAAAATCCCTGGATGTACAGATGTTCTAGGGCCCACTGCAAAAAGCAGGAATAATAACAGTTTACAACACCAAAATAAAATCAGTTATAATAAATTAATTTTGGTGTTAAACTGTGCTGTGATTCTCACTTTCTGTCTCTTTCATCTCCCTTTGTTTTTTTATATTCAGAATATATATTTATTTTTTAATACTATGCCAATCTAGTGTGTAGTATCAGATGTCAATATATTTTATATTAGATTCCCAGGCTACATAATGAAACTGCGACAATTTTTGCAGCATCTAAACAGCATTGCAAAGTTTTGTTTTAATTATGTAGCCTGGGAATATGTTGGTTTCTTTTTTCTTGAGACAACCTCTTGACTAGTCTTCTGAGGGAGGGGGGCCGCTGCTCTCTGAATGGATCTCTGAAGAGTCCTCTCCATTTTGGAAGCCTGGAAGGGTTGGCCCAAGCATGAGGCAAGGCCAGGATGTCACTAGGGTAACAGCTTCTGAGAGGCAGCAAAGAGCTGCAGCAGTCAAATCAAAGATCCTGAAAGCCCCATCGACTCAAAGAGCCAACAGCGCATACTTTTACCTGCAGGGAGAGCGGGTCCACACATGCAAAGCAAAGTTTAATTTTCAAAAGGATGTTGCCTAATTCTGCATTTTTATTCTGTGGAAGGGCTGGTGTTGGAATGACCTGTGACTACTGAATTTAATTATCAAAATGTTGAGAGGTTGGGAGGCAAGGCTCGAATTTTGCCTTGGGCTTCTAATATCCTTGCACCGGCCCTGCTACGGGGAGGAGGGGGTGGGGGGCAAGGGTGAGGGAGCTGCCAGCTGATCTCTTGCCTCAGGTAGCGGATTGACTTGAGCCTCCCCTGATAGTTAAAGATACCGGCCCTGGTTCCCATTGAGCTGGGACTCTGGGAGTATAAAAGAGCAGAACGAAATCACCACGACATAAAACAAGATAGAAAGAAAACAATGGGGGTTTTTTCTAATTTTTCTATACCACCTCTTAGTAAGTCGCTCTTCACGCCTTGTCTGATGGTGTCCCTTTATCATCCGCATCACGCTTCCGACTGTATTTCTAATTCTTGAATTCTGTGTCTGACTTCGACACTGCAACTGTCCATTTTTCTCCGCTTTATTTTAATTTAATGGCCCGGCGGCTGAGGATCTCTTCACGCTCGCGGCTTCCTTGCTCCCGCCTCCTTTTCTCCTTGTTTGGAGATGTGGGCGTGCGCACGGAGGCGGGGCCGCGCTGGGAGGCGGGGCCGGGGGCGTGTCCTGTCTAAGAGCTGCCGCAATGGCCGGAGCGCTTCAGAGCGCGGGGTATGGCTGCGCCGGGCAGAGCTGGGGTTGTGCATCGAGCGGCTTGATGCTCCTGCAGCTCACTGCCTGGGGGACAGGGGCTTTCCGTGCGGGCAGCAGGTGCTTCGGCTTTTTTTTGTTTTATTTTCTCTTGTTTTTTGCAGGATGTGCAAGCGCTGCCCGCAGGACTGGTAAGCGGATCCCGAGTCAGGGCTTGAGCCCTTTGGTCGTAGGCGATGCTCCTGGTGCCGGCCTGGCGCCCGTTGCTGCTGCTCTTCTTGCTTTTGGCCCCCAGCCTGGGTTGCGGTCCTGGCAGGGGCCCCGTGGGCCGGCGGCGGTACCTGCGCAAGCTGCAGCCGCTCCGCTACAAGCAGTTCGTGCCTAACGTGCCCGAGAAGACTCTGGGGGCCAGCGGCAAGGCAGAAGCCAAGATCACGCGCACCTCGGACAGGTTCCGGGAGCTGGTGCCCAACTACAACCCGGACATCATCTTCAAGGACGAGGAGAACAGCGGAGCGGACCGGCTAATGACCGAGGTACCGCTGCAGGGCCCGGGTTGGGGGGCGAGGAAGGGGCGTTAGTTCTCTCTGGACTTCCTTCTCGCACATGCAACTCCTGCTTTTCGGTATCTCCAACACGCGAAGTTAAAAGCGATTAAACTTAAAAGACCAAAAGTTGAATCCCCTTTCCTTCCCCCTCTAACAGAAGAGTCAGACCATGAGACTTACAGCGGACCCCTAACCGTTTGCCCCGTGCCATTGCTCTTAAATTATGGGTATGGGTGCCCCAGCCTGAAAGGACCCGATCGCATGTCCTGACTACCAGCCCGCCCCCCCCCCCCCAAAAAAAAACTCCCTCAATAATGCCACTGTCAAGCACTTGTTTAAATGAGCATTGATAAAATGTTTAAAGCCCCTGTTCATGCTAGACCTGGTCGAACAGTGTGACCAGCACAGTGGCTTAGAGTTAACACAAGTTATTTTACCTGAGTAAGAAGCTTGCTCCTTCATGCCCGATATCGAGACTCTCTCCCTCTGCAAACTCATTACAGAAACTTCTACACCTCCCCCAAACTGAGCTTTGCCACTGTACCTAACTCGCGCTTTCAGCTGTTTCAGTCCTTTAGCACACTCCTATACCGCTTTCGGGGCAGCGGAATACTTTTATCAGGGGAAGCAGGCAAATCATCCTGCATCTTTCATCCCCTAGTTGCTGATGCTGTGTAGGGCAAAAGGTGAGTCTGAGTCGGGCCCTGGCCACGGTGCCCACGCTAGTCCATTGGCGTCGACTGCTTTTATGAGGGTGACCGCGGTGCTCGCACCCAGCTGAGAGCCAACACGTTTCGGCTCTGACTGGATTTAAGAGCAAGTCTCTGGAAGACCTGTCTTGCTAACGTCACTCAACATACCCATTCTTCCCTCTCCGGGCTCGCATACTGACCCTGAGTTTAATGTACAGGGGTTTCCAGTGTCATTAAGGGTGCCAAACTTTGACAGGTTGCCAAGAATGACGAAAAAATAGTTTATATTGACAAAATGTCTTGGCATCCAGCAGCAATGATCCACGTTTTACATTTAAAAAAAATAACTAAGTCAAACTAGAGCAACTAATACATTAGACTTAAAATATATTAGAAAAACTAAATGCAGCACAAATGATCAAATCATTTGTATAGCTTCTCCATGTATGTAAAGTAATACAAATTATAGTAAATGTACTAAATTATAAATTGCAAATGCATGTTTTGTGTAATTTTTTTTTTTTAATTAACTGTGGTGGAATAACTACTCCACTGAGCTATGAACAGCTACCATGAAGGCACCTTACAAAGCCACTTGTGTAGGTAACAGTTTTATCTGTGCCAAGGAACCTAACTGAAAACTGTCCCTGCTCTACCTGGGTGAGAGATGCATAGTGTTGAATGGTAGGTGTATATCTGCCTGCATTCTGTGGTGAGATTTCCCTGGGCAGTACCACGGTTTGGGGGAGGGGGGAGTCAACATGGGTAGCTGAGCCTGCAAAAAAAAAAAGCAGATGTAGACACTTGCAAGTACTCTTTATACCAGGGATAAAGTAAAACTACCCATGTAGTTGTACTTTGTGCAAGCCCCCTTCCTTCCCCACCGCTAAAGCCTGTATGATTTTTGCATCAGTGTGGACAGTCAGAGTAGTGCCCCCCACCCCATAAGGCCATATGAAATGTCTAGCTAATAGTCCATTGGCATTCATGAATAAATAGTACATCCCCATTTAGGTACAGGATATAAACCCAGCCAACCATATCTTCCCATGACCAAACAGTTCATTATCAACTTCTGTGATAAAACTGGCTTCCTTGCAATGACTCTACCTTCTTCACATGGCAAATCTCTCATATTTCCTGAGGCAGAGCATAAGTATGAAATACCACAGGGGCATTTGTTCTGTTTCCTCCTTCCGTGTTAATACTATAGCTATTTATTTAAAGTGTGCCTCAGAAATGTGACTTCAATAAGCAATTGCCCAGGTGCTGTGATTATAGTGGCAGAGGGATAAAGCGGTCAGGCCGCCTTGTGCTGGAACTTCCCAGTAGCAGAGGCCCCTGAAAGTGTACTGTAGGAGGGGTAGGAAAGTGGTGTACTAAGTCCCCTGCAGGTGCCCATTTCCAGGGCTTAGAGACTGAAGATCAGTGACGGCAACAGCATGGAAACAGGTTTTTCCCCATTTTTTTTTACCAAAGCTCTGGCTACTTTGTTGTATTTGGGACCTAGCCCATTTTTGTGCCTGGCTGTGGCTCCTGGCATCTAGCTGAACTTGAATATCTTGGTCTTCTAAGCTCTACAGTCCTTGCACAAGCGCCGTCTTCATTGGTAAGCTCTATATTAAACCAATAAAACGTAAGGCCAATTCAAGGGACTGGCTTCTGAAACTTAGTTGTGTAAAGACAGACAAAAGCTGGTGACCAATTTCTTGCTTTGCTACCTCAACTTTAAACACCACAACCTAAATGGTTTGGGGCCTGAGTCGGGTACACCATGACTTTGCAAAAGTGCACTTTGCATAAACAATGCATGGAACCCCTCAAATGTAAGGTTTGCTAGTTATCCTGCAAGACACATTTAAGAAATAATTCATAGTAATAAACAAACTAATAGTGTGTTTAAATGTCCCATTAATGAGCTGCTGTGATGCAAGGTAGTACATTTGATGCCAAAACTTGCCGGTTTTTTTACAAAAACTAACTACCTTTTGGAAGTGCAGCTACTTTTTTTTTCCAGAGCTGCTCTAAAACAAGGGTATGTGATTTGTCAGCAACTGCTTTTAAGGGGCTTTTTTGGCTTGAATTGGAAGGCCTCTGTGTCCTGGTAGACCAGCAGCTCCCCCCCCTTACTACCCCTTACGAAGGGGTGAAATTTTAAGATTCCCTTCCCTAAAACATTGTCAGTAACTAAGGGTGGCCACTCCCTCCAGCAAGTGTGGGAATGTGGCATTTTCATGTATGGAACCAACATGGCTAGTGTGGTGATAGCTCCTGCCCCCATGTCGCCTAAACCCCTTGGTGAGTCAGACTTATGGGGAGAGTAGAGAAGGGGGGGCATAGGGCTAATCCTAAAGTATTGATGTGAATGGTGGAGCTTCTGGGGTCCTACATTTTTAGCTCTGAAGTGAGAGTTGAGCTGCCAGGACATCAGGGCCTGGAGGTCTCCCAGAGGAAGGTGCCAGGGTGCAGAGCCATACCAAGGGTTATGAGCAGTACAGCTGCATAGGGTGCAAGCACAGAAAGGGTGCTGATAGCATCACTGGGCTTTTATGAAGTTTAAAAGTGAGTTACTGCATATGGCTGGGAGAGGGGGACCAGATTTGTTGTACAGGCTGTATTTCTAGCTTGGTACAGTTCTGCCAGGGTGCCTCTAATTCAGCCCACAAGAGCCCTTTAAATAGTAGCTGCTGTCCTGTGGCATACCCTTCTTAATGTTCATATGGTGCCACTATTAAGAATATGGAAAATTCTCAGTTGTGGCTAAACATTTTTGCAGATTAGAACAAGAGGCCCTTAAAACTCGTAGCCAGTGTGGCTGGCTAAGCTGTGACACCATTCCATCAGTGATGGCTTTGAGAAATCCCAAATGACAGTAATCTGCATCTCAGTATTTGCCACCATCTGCACCTGACACTGCCAAGAAAACCCAGGAGCTTCTGGGTTGCCAGGAGTTAGGACTGACTCGAAGGCACACATTGCATTGCACCTGGATGCTGCTTTAGAAGATATGAAATGGACTGTCACCTAGTGTACATGAGCCAATCTATATCTAGAAAATCAGCACTGGAAAGGAAACATAGCTATAGGTACCTACCACAAGGCATTTTATTGGCTGTGCTCTTCATTATTGGAGTTCATCAACCTTTTCAAGCTCTGGCTAGACTTACATAACAAAGGTCATGTGGTGCAGGGTGCATGGATATGGAGATTTTTGTATTGATCATACCAGAATCCAAGAAAATGCTCAAGACTCCATTTACTACATGACCAAAAGGCAATCCAGCAGCTACGATCGCACATTCTTAATTGGACAGAGATCTGTGTATTTTAATGGCGTCAAAGTCCCAAGCTTCCCTGCCCTCCCCATACAAGGGCAGAAGAAGGGAAAAGTCTAGCTTGCTCGTCGGATGCCAGAGCTGCTTTTAGCATTTCCTGCTTGGTGTGCTCTCCTCATCCCACTTGGCTTAGAGAGAAGAAGGAGACAAGGAAGAGTATGCTACACAATGAGGCCCCAGCTGTCCATACTGTCCATGCTGCCTACCTGTTCCTAGCACATTAGCTCATGCTTTCTCTTGAAAAGGTTTGCATTGCTTATACCTGGCTGAAGGTGCTCCTGCTCTCAAATCATCTCTGCTGATATGAACCAGAGCATGAGACACGGTAGCGACACTTCATGGTGCACTTGACCAGTTCTGAGGCCCCACAGAGGGAAACACTGAGAAGCATGCTGCATGACTTACTATCAATTATTTGATCCTGTCACATACAATGTACTATGCAACAGTAAACAATTGTATAAACGCAGTTTTAAAACATTGAACTTGCAATTGGAAACCTGTTCCATTTCCTATCCCGAGTTCTCCTGCTCTAGATTGTAAGCGTGTTTAAAGCAATCGCAGACACAACTTGTACATAAAATCCATGGGTTGCTTTTAGAAGAGTGCCTCTATGATGGTGACTTATGCTGCCTGAACCAGCTGACTCAATGTGGGGTGTGGGTTTTTTTGTTTTTTGGGTGGGGGGGTTCTTATTTTTTTTTTTTAATTGGAGGGGGGAGCCATGAGGTATCCCAGAGTCCTAACAGATAAAACAAGAGAAAAATATTCCACCCTAGAATATATTAAGGTTCAACCACAAAGCAAAGGTTTGGGATGTTGCAACCAGAACCAACTACAACAGAATGAATTTGGGCATCCACCCGCAGCTGTATTTCAATCAGATGTAACTAGTCGGCGCTGTGCTCCATGAACAACCAACTTCAAACAAATCCAAATAGGACACAACTGTTGCTGTTTACACCTGGGCAATTGCAACACAAATCATGAACGGGACTGGTGTACATCACTGCAGGAGTCTCCTAGACCTCAGTCTGACACCGAGCTGTAAACTTCCATTTAAAATACATGGTTCCTAACATTTCAAAGAACCCTGGTTCTGCCTCTCCACATAGATTCCCATTTCACCGTTTGCATCCTAAGTATTTATGCAGACGTCCTAACCCAAATGCTCTTTGCTCTCTCCTTCCAGGATCCCAACTTCCATTCAGTGTTGTCATATGCCACCTTCCGTTATGTTCCAGCCATCTGAGGTGCAGACTTATACCCCTACCTGAAGCAGCTTCAGTTTTCAAGGAGGGGAGGAGTCAACACAGTGAGATGATCTCACAAGCTTTGGACACAATCAAGACTAAAAGCAGCCTCAAAGGGGAGCATACCTTCTATGATAAACTGCCCTCTGTTACTCCATTGCTGAATATTCTTAAGAACTTATGGGCGCATGTAACGGGGAAACAAATTACCATGGTTATTGATGACAGATTCAAATGCCTTATGCTAACTAATCCAATTTTAGTACTATTCCAGTAAGAATATACAGGTTGGCCCAAAAAAAGTGAGAACATCTTGTAAATTAAAAGCTTAAATAGTTTACTTACCTTTTTTAGCTATATAATGTCTTTATTTTGACAATTTCTGGTCGCTGCCATTTTTTTTAAATTTGTCAATCGTTTACATCTGTCTTTTTTTAAAATTTTTAAATAACTTATATGCTACGAGATGTTCTCACTTTTTTTTGGGCCACCCTGTATATCGGGACATGAAATGAGTTCTTGGCCAGAGAAAGGAAGTGGCAGAAGATACTAGATGCTCTAGGAATGTAGACTCTGTGGGTTTTTTATAGTAATGTAATCTTCCCCTTGATAACAATATCAAACCTTTTGATTCTGAGAAGTGGCAAATGTGACTTGTGGTCTTGCTGCTGGCACTAAGATTGGAGCGACTGAGCAGCAGCTTGCCAGAGCAGAGGGGAAATGGGCCACCTGGAAAGTTCTAAATTAGCTCTGCACCCAAGGTGGTAGGCCAATAGCCAACCTGGTGGAATGGAGATATGATCAGACCATGCAATGCTTTCTGATCTGATCATCACTCGGGGATGACTCTTGCATGGGATCTTGAGAGTAACCCCACAAGCATTATAATGTGCTCCTCGGCGGCATAAAGTCTTGACTTTGGATGTGCATTAGAACTGCACCACTTCATATTAGTGTCTTGTGCATTGGCATGAGAAAACTGAGGGTTATTTTTATTTTCTTCCCATGAAAAGATTCCTAACGAAGGCTTATACCTCAGCTGGAGAGCAGCGCAGGGGAGGCACGAACTGCCAGAAATATGCTGGCCTTCCATGCTTGAGACTGCTCAAGCCATAGATGCTGTGGTGGGACGTGTTCCTCCTCTGCCCCCTGGGACTGGCGGGTGGGGAGAGCACTGACAAGATGCCCCAGAAGAGGAAGTTCCTCCAGCAATCCCCAAGGAGTGGGCTCCTGTTCCCACCCTGCCGTGCCCTTTGCCTGTTTGCCTTCATTTCTTGACACTGCTCGGTGAGAGTTGCAAAGCTGAAAAGGCTCTTTGTGGGGAAACTGAGGACTTGCTGGTATTTCACTGCTGAACTTGGATTTCAAATTCTCGCCGAGTTAAGTAATTCTAGGGATTGTACTGAGGAGGAAGAGATGGAGAACAATCAATAAAGTTGCTTCGTGTTTAATGCCTTGCCTTTCAGAAAACGTTTGTTGCTGCATTTTCTCTTTCCCTCCCCCTATCCCCTTTTTTTGTCGCCCTCGTCCTTTCTCTCTTGTTTGAGCCTTTTCATCTGACTAGTGTCTTTTGTGTTTTTGGCTGGTCCCTGCTTGCCCTTCTCTGGGACGACGAGGAATGAGGTGGCTAGTGAGGTGCTGTATGGGCACCATTCATAAGGTGGCAGGAGGGCATAGGGTTAATGGGGCAGTCCTTGGAGGGATAGGAGAGAATGCAGGGCACCTAGCCAGAACCCTGGAGAAATATTTCCAGGCACAATCGCAAAGTGAAGAGAGATTTTTGCTACAGTTTAAAAACTGTGGGTGGAAGGAAAAAGCTGGACCTAAAACACAAAGCAGATCTGCATGCACGCGGAAGGTCTGTATCTGAATGTATCCCTTGAGTACAGAAAAATGAGTGTTCAGTGGACAAGTTTAATGTTTAACTCGCCTTTTTAAGAAAACAAGCGGCATTTTATTTGCTGCTCTGTAAGGCTTTCTCTTGGATATCTTCATGCGAAGGTGGATAGAGTAGGAACACTATCTACCCACAGTGCCTGTAATAGCAACACAATTGAGCCCTCTGCCAGTAGGGGGTGCTGTAAGTAATGGCACATGAGTGATAGCTGTGGATGAGAGGCTCAGTTTTTACAGTCCAGCCTTTTCCAACAGGAATGTTGCAAGAGAACAAAAGGGGGGGGGGGGAAGGGGAATAAGGGGCTTGAAGCTCTTGCAATCAACAGCCTACTCCTGTAGAAGCACTGGTCAGGGGTGTGGGCATGACTGGCCCAAACATTTCAAGGGACTCGGTCCCACTGTGCTCTTTCTACTCCCTTGCATCTCTTTCATATATGGCACTGATGCGTCCAACAGGGACCCAAGTTTTCTACACATACTGGTTTTCATCTTTCCTTAATTCCTTAAATGTTCTCTCATTGTTTAAGCTTAATCTACTTCTCCATTCCTCCTTTCTTAATCTCTTCAGTGGCAGAACTTCAAATAGTGGTAGATTCATGTTAAAACAAGAGTGAAAAATGGGCCACCTCCTTCCCGTGCCCCCTCTATGATGTAGGGATGATACCTTTGCACAACTGCCTTCCTCTCACCGCTCCTCCTCCCTTTTCTTCACAAGCCTGCCATTTTTCTTTCTACCTAATCGGTCCTTACCTTTCCCTTTTCCCCAGTATCTGCACCCAGTTTCTCTCTCCTCTCTAGCATCTTTTTTTTTTTTTGGCCTCTCCCCCCTGTGTCTGCCTACTATCTTTTGCATTATATACTTCTGCCCCTCTCCCTTGCTCCTAACAGCAGATCCTCCCAGCCTTCTCCTCTTAGGTAAGAAGCACTGGGGTTGTGTTCAGACAAACTCTGCTTCCCCTACCACAAGGACAAACATCTGGAAGGCCATAGAAGTGAGGATTCAGCTGAAGGGGCAGGGGCAAGAAGTAAAAAGTAGAGGGAAAGCAAGCTTGGACCTTGCTTGTCCTTCTCCCCCCTCCATGCATCCCTATAACAAGATTGCAAGGGGCAGCTTGGAGGACTAGTATAGGCTCAGTCGATTCACTGCAGGCAACCAGGGAAGTGGAGATGAAAGACAGCTAAATCCCAATATCAGCAGGGAAACAGCTGTACATAGAGGTAAAAATTTGTGCAGGCACACACCTATGCTGTAGAGAGGGACTGCTCAACCCCCTACCTAATGGAATCCTTCAAATCAGGACTTGACAAATCTTGAGCAGCAAATGGCTGTTGCCTAAAAATGTAACCGAAGCACACAGGATTATGTCCAGCACATCCGTTCTCAAGCTGCCCCTGGAACTGTCTGATCTGGCACTGTGCACCTCTTGGTGAGTTGTACAGAACCCAAATTCCCATACTGGTTTCAGTCTTGTGAGACCAACATGGGAACATTATGCTGCCAGACCAGAGGAGTTTGTAGGGGGGTGGGGGGGGGGGTGAGAAATTGTTTGTTGCAAGTGGGTAGGGGATGGATTGGCAGGCTGGCTGGCTAGTTTGACTACCTAGGTTGGGGAGGAGACTGAGAACAAGGGTGATGAGTTGAAAACACTGCAGGAGGTGGGAAGAGTATATCAAGAGGGAGACTGCTAGGGATAGGAAGAGGAGGTTGAGAGAGATTAGTTATCAGGGGTTCTCAACCCTGTCCTCGGGACCCACCTAGCCAGTCGGGTTTTCAGGATAACCACAATGAATATGCATGGCAGACATTTGCATATAATGGAGGCAGTGTATGCAAATCTCTCATACATATTCATTGTGGTTATCCTGAAAACCCGACTGGCTAGGTGGGTCTCGAGGACAGGTTTGAGAAACCCTGGATTAGTAGGAACCCAGGCAATGGCAATGGCAATAGCTTAAAGCAGGGGTGGCCAACTCCAGTCCTTGTGTACCACAATCCAGCCTAGTTTTCAGGATGTACCTAATAAATATTCATGCAGTATTTGCATCTACACACATAAGAACATAAGATATACCATACTGGGTCAGACCAAGGTCCATCAAGCCCAGTATCCTGTTTCCAGCAGTGACCAATCTAGGTCATACGTACCTAGCAGTTTCCCCAAAAGACACAGGTTCCACAATGCTTGTACTGGGTCAAGCATTGATATCCTGGGTCCCTTCTTAATAATGGTTTATGGACCTTTCCTCCAGGAACTTGTCCAAAACTTTTTTTAAACCCAGCTACACTAACAGCCTTTACTACATCCTCTGGTAACAAATTCCAGAGTTTGATTACACGTTGAGTGAAAAAATATTTTCTTTTATTAGTCTTAAATAGTTTACCCTGTAGCTTCATTGCATGTCCCCTAGTCTTTCTATATTCTGATAACGTAAACAATCAATCTATGTTTACCCGTTCCACTCCGTTCATTAATTTATAGACTTCTATCATATCTCCCCTCAGCCGTCTCTTTTCCAGGTTAAAGAGCCCTAACCTTTTTAGCCTTTCTTCATAGGAGTATCCTTCCATCCCCTTTACCATTTTGGTGGCTCTTCTCTGAACCTTTTCTAATATAGCTATATCCTTTTTAAGATACGGCGACCAGAATTGCACACAATATTCAAGGTCGGGTCTCACCATGCAACGATACAGAGGCATTATAATATCTTTTGTTTTATTTTCCATTCCTTTCCTTATGATACCTAGCATTCTATTTGCTCTCTTGGCCGCCGCTGCACACTGGGCTGAGGGTTTTAACAGGTTATCCATAATGACGCCTAAATCTTTTTCCTGGGTGGTGGTTCCTAATGTGGAACTTTGCATCATGTAACCATAGTTTGGGTTGTTCTTCCCTAGGTGCATAACTTTGCACTTGTCCACATTAAATTTCATCTGCCATTTTGATGCCCAGTCTTCCAATTTATCAAGATCCTCTTGCAATTTTCCACAATCCTCTTAGGTTTTAACAACTTTAAATAGTTTTGTGTCAACTGCAAATTTGATAACCTCACTCGTTATTCCACTTTCCAGGTCATTTATGAATATGTCAAAAAGCAGCGGACCCAGCACAGATCCTTGGGGTACACCACTATTCACCTTTCTCAATTGGGAAAATTGGCTATTTAGCCCTCCCTCTGCTTTCTATCTTTTAACCATTTCCTGATCCACAGTAGTACACTGCTTCCTATCCCATGACTCTTTAGTTTTGCCAAACGTCTCTGATGAGAGACCTTGTCAAAGGCTTTCTGAAAGACCAGATACACTATATCAACCAACTCACCTTTGTTCACCTGTATATTTACACCTTCAAAAAAAAACAACAGATTAGTAAGACAAGATCTCCCTTGTCTAAAGCCATGTTGGCTGTCTCCCATTAGGCCATGACTATCTACATGCTGAGTAATTTTATTTTTTATGATGGTTTCTACCATTTTTCCTGGTACTGATGTCGGGCTCACCGGTCTGTAGTTTCCCGGATCACCCCTGGAACACTTTTTAAAAATTGGTGTTATATTGGCGATCCTCCAATCTTCAGGTATTAGAGATGATTTTAATGAAAGTTCACAGATTACTAATAGCAGGTCTGCAATCTCATATTTCAGTTCTTTCAACATGTTTGGATGTATACCATCTGGCCCAGGTGATTTGCTACTCTTCAGTTTATCTAATAGTTGTAATGCATCTTCCCAATGTATCGATATTTCCTTCAATTCTTCCGCATTTTTAAATACCACTTCAGTCATGGGTAACATCCCTACATCTTTCTCAGTAAAGACCAAAGCAAAGAATTCATTCAGTCTCCGCTATCGCCTTGTCGTTTCTTAGTGCCCCTTTAACCCCTCTATCATCTAATGGACCAACTGACTCTCTCACAGGTTTTTTGCTACGAATGTACTTGAAAAAGTCTTTTGTGTTTTTGCTTCCGCAGCAAGCTTCTTCTCAAATTCTCCCTTTGCCTGCCTTATCAATGCCTTGCATTTGACTTGCCAGTGCTTGTGCTGTTTCCAAGTTTCGTCGTTTGGCTCTTTTTTCCATTTCCTGAAAGATGCTTTTTTGGCAACAACAGCCTCTCTGACCTCACCTTTAAATCATGCTGGCAGTTTTTTGGACTTCCTTCCACTTTTCTTAAAGCGTGGAATACAGCTGGTCTGGGCTTCCAAGATAGTATTTTTCAACAACACCCAAGCTTGATGTAAGCCTTTAACCTTTGCAACTGCTCCTTTTAGTTTTCTTAATTATTTTCCTCATTTTATCATAGGCTCCCTTTCGAAAGTTAAAAGGTAGTACTGTGGATTTCCTTACTATCCCTCCACTAATTAAATCAAAGGCGATCATGCTATGATCACTATTGCCAAGTGGCCGCAACACCCTTATCTCTTGCACTAGATCTGGTGTTCCACTAAGGACTAGGTCTAATATGGCTTCCTCTCTGGTCGGTTCATGAACCAGCTGCTCCAAGAAGCAGTCATTTATTAAATCTAGGAACTCTATCTCCCTAGCATGTCCTGCCGTGACACTGACCCAGTCAATACCGGGGTAATTGAATTCACCCATTATTATTACTGTGCTGTAACGTTCGTTAGCTTCCTTGATTTCTTTGAGCATTTCATCATCCATTTCTTTATTCTGGCTAGGCGGTCGAAAGTACACCCCCACTGCCATCGCCTTCCCCTTTTTATATGGAATTTCAATCCATAGAGATTCTACAGCAAATTTTGTTTCCTACAAAACCTTAATCCTTTCTGACTCAATGTCCTCTCTAACATAGAGTGCAACCCCACCAAATTGATCAGCTCTATCATTACGATATAGTTTGTACCCAGGTATCACAGTGTCCCACTGGTTGTCCTCCTTCCTCCATGTTTCTGATATTCCAATCATATCTAACCTCTCATTTAGTGCTATATATTCTAACTCTCCCATCTTATTTTTTAGACTTCTAGCATTTGCATACAAGCATTTTAGAGACTGTATTTTATTCATATTAATTTGGCTATTGGTAGACATGGGTAATTTGGGATCTTTAAGCTCTGTCTGCTCCATACGTGAGGGCATTTGGGCTACTTTAATCTTTTTTGGAACCTCTTTGCTTTTTGGTAGTAACCTTCAAGGATACATTCTTCCAAACCATGCGCTCTTGGGCGACTGTTGGCTTTCCCCTATTATCTAGTTTAAAAGCTGCTCTATCTCCTTTTTAAAGGTTAATGCCAGCAGCTTGGTTCCATAAGGTGAAGCCCATCCCTTCAGAAGAGACCCTCCTTTCCCCAGAATATTCCCCAGTTCCTAACAAATACAAATCATTGTATGCAAATCTCTCATGAATATTCAGTAGGGACATCCTGAAAGCTATGCTGGATTGTGGTGCACAGGACTGGAGTTGGCCACCCCTCGGTTAAAGGAAAGAGGCAATAAGGTCAGGTTCAGACTTATTTATTTAACCAGTTTTATATACCACTTTATCCTTAAAGTGGTTGACAATACAGAGTACAGGGAATGACAAGACATACATTACGTTACATTTGACATATGGTTTACAATTATACATCAATACAGAATATATGAAAGGAATGCCATCTATAAGATAGAAAAGATAGGAAATATAGTGAGGAGATCAGGAAGACATAGCAGTAGTAGGGAGGTTCCATACAGAGGCAGATCTCTTACCACTGAGGATTGTTAATATCTGAGCGACTACCCATATTGTGCAGGTCTTATCAATAACACATTTGATAACAATTGCTATCTTTTTCTCACCACAGTCCTATGCCAAAGGGCCCTGCAGTGGCGGTTTAAAGCTGTTGGTAATGCAATCTGATTAGCAGGCTCCGGAGGTGAGGAGGAGCTTCCGCTCACAACCTCTGTCGGCTGCTGCTCTCCCCGTTACCATGCACGCCCCTGCAGTGCTGGTTTAAAGCTGTTGGTAATATGACAGATGGTGGGAAACATTTCTACAGCCTGACCTGGGTGTCTTTATCTTACAAAGACTCTGCAAAATGCAGTCCCACACTGTATTGATGATCATCTCTCCCATGTTTAGGATAATATTTTATTTAACATCTTTTTATATACCATTTTTCTAAGGCTAAAAATGGTTTACGTGGACTTGGCATGCCAGTAACAAATGTGCAAGTTTAACAGGAGTGCAAGTGAATGATTTTACATAGAACAAAATGAACAATAACACTGAAAATAATTTAAGCGGGTGCTAACATAGCTAAGGCAGCATGAACAGTACAATGGTTTAACCTATTTACAGGACATAAGATATGTAAGAATGGGTGAATAGTGAGGGGGGCTTGATAAGCAGGAGTGGCTCTATGAGACGAAGTGAGGCGGCTGCCTCAGGTGGCAAAGTTGTTGAGGGTGGCAAAAAATGCCCCAAACAGCTGCCTCACTTTGCCTTCAAAAGTAAAAGAAAAAAGATTTTAAAAAAATAAATAAAAAGCGCACAAGTTGCTGCTGCAGAGCCTGCTTCTTGGCAATGGCAGGTTCACCCGCTCCTTTTCCTGGCAGCCGCAGCTCTTGCCTCTTAGAACCACGGCTGTGCTAGCGATCTGCAGTTTAAACGAAAGCCAAACAAGTACGGAGCCTTCCTGCCTCTACGAAGGAGCTGTGCAGCTGTGTCCCACCCCCAAAGGAAGTAACGTCCTTTGGGGACGGGACACAGCTGCATGGCTCCTTCAGAGGCGGGAAGGCTCCACACCAGTTTGGCATTTGCTTAAACTGCAGATTGCTAACACAGCTGCGGTTCTAAGAGGCAAGAGCTGTGGCTGCCAGGAAAAGAAGAGAGTGAACCTGCAGCAGGGGAGCTAACGTGGGGGAAGGGAGGGGCTGGTAGCAGGCTAACACGGGGGGGAGGCTGGAAGGGAATTGACATGAGGGGAAGGTGGGTCTGCAACGATTGACACTGGGGGAGGAAGGGGCTGGAAGGAAACTGACAGTGAAGGTGGGGTCTGCAAGGGAGCTGACATGAGGGGGAAGGTGGGGTGGGGGAGGAGGGGGCTGACTTGGGGGGGAGGAAGCTGGAAAGGAGCTGATTCCTGGGATGGTACTGGAGGGGGACTGGAAGGGTGATACTAAGGAAGGGAGGAGAGGGATGGAAGGGAGCTAACACTTGGGGATGGGACTGCTAGATGGCTGGGTAATGGGGGTGGGGGCTGGAAGGGAGGGGGCACTGGCACTGGGATGGTATTTAGAAGGGCCTGGACAGTGGGGAAGGAGGGGGAATGGAAGGGAATGGACACCAGTGGAAGCCTGGGAATGCAAGGGGGTTGAAATTGGAAGGTACTAGGAGGGGAGGACTGGAAAAGGGGGCTGATACTGGGGAAGGTTAATAGGACTGGAAATAGGCTGCTGGAAGGAAGTGAAGAAAACAAGAGACAAGAAATGGCAGATAGACTGTAGACTGTAGAAAGAGAGCTAAGAAGACAGGAAAGCAGAAGCCTCGGATCAAGACCAGCATAATCAGAGAATAAAATGATCAGATAACAAATGTAGAAAACATTTATTTTCAATTTAGTGATTGGACTTTGCTTGATCTTTATGGGGAACTGCATCTCTTATTTAATGTTGCACTTCATGCAATGTCTGGCTTCTTGGGGATTCAGTTTAATTTTTGTATATGTGTATATATATGTGTGTGTGTGTGTGTGTGTGTATGTAATTTTCTTTACTTTAAGTTGTAGTCACTTATTCTGTACTTGGTGAGGGTCTGTTCTGAGTGTGTGACTGAGGCCATGTGTTCTGTTAACATGGAGTTTGTGCATAGGGATGTATACTGTACTGTAGTAATTTGACTTGTTCAGCTTTTCAAATAAGTGTATGGATGTTCTAGGGATTACAGCAGTATCTATAGTGTTGTTTTTCTGGCTAGACCCCTTTATGAGTTTTAAGTTTATTCTGGTATGGTATGGTAGATTTGGCCTTGTAGATCCTTGGTGACTTTTGTAGGGTCTTATATTTGTTCCCAATATGCCTGTTACTGGAGAATGTTTGTTTGCTTGTTAGATGACCAGAAACAATGTTTTTTAAAATATATTTAAGTCTGTGAACATAAGATATGCCATACTGGGACAGAAGACCAAGGTCCATCAAGCCCAGTATCCGGTTTCCAACAGTGGCCAATCTAGGTCATACGTACCTAGCAGTTTGCCCAAAAGACACAGGTTCCACAGTGCTTGTATTGGGTCAAGCATTGATATCCTGGGTCGCTTTTTAATAATGGTTTATGGACCTTTCCTCCAGGAACTTGTCCAAACCTTTTTTTAAATCCAGCTACACTAAAAGCTTTTACTATATCCTCCGGTAACAAATTCCAGAGTTTGATTACACGTTGAGTGAAAAAATATATTCTCTTATTTGTCTTAAATAGTTTACCCTGTAGCTTCATTGCATGTCCCCTAGTCTTTCTATATTCTGATAACGTAAACAATCGATCTACGTTTACCCGTTCCCCTCCATTCATCAATTTATAGACCTCTGTCATATCTCCCCTCAGCCGTCTCTTTTCCAGGTTGAAGAGCCCTAACCTTTGTAGCCTCTCCTCATAGGAGTAGCCTTCCATCCCCTGTACCTTTTCCTATAATGCTATATCCTTTTTAAGATACGGCAACCAGACTTGCACACAGTATTCAAGGTGCGGTCGCATAATGGAACGATACAGAGGTATTATAATATCCTTTGTTTTATTTTCCATTCCTTTCCTTATGATACTTAGCATTCTATTTGCTCTCTTGGCCACCACTGCACACTTGACGGAGCATTTTAACATGGTATCCACGATGATGCCTAAATCTTTTTCCTGGGTGGTGGTTCCCAATGTGGAACCTTGCATCGTGTAACCATAGGTTGGGTTGTTCTTTCCTAGGTACATAACTTTGCACTTGTCCACATTAAATTTCATCTGCCATTGGATGCCCAGTCTTCCAATTTATCAAGATCCTCTTGCAATTTTCCACAATCCTCTTGGGTTTTAACAACTTTTACATAGTTTTGTCATCTGCAAATCTGATAACCTCACTCGTTATTCTCTTTTCCAGGTCATTTATGAATATGTCAAAGCAGCAGACCCAGCACAGATCCCTGCGGTACTCCACTATTCACCTTTTTCCATTGGGAAAATTGGCCATTTAGCCCTACCCTCTGCTTTCTATCTTTTAACCAGTTCCTGATCCACAATAGTACACTGCCTCCTATCCCATGACTTTTTAGTTTTGCCAAGTCTCTGATGAGGGACCTTGTCAAAGGCTTTCTGAAAATCCAGATACACTATAATCAACCGACTCACCTTTGTCTACTTGTTTATTCACACCTTCAAAAAACATAACAGATTAGTAAAACAAGAACTTCCTTGTCTAAAGCCATGTTGGCTGTCTCCCATTAGGCCATGACTATCTGCTGTACATGCTGAGTTAATTTGTTCTTTATGATGGTTTCTACCATTTTTTCCCGATACTGACTCAGGCTCACCGGTCTGTAGTTTCCCGGATCACCCCTGGAACCCTTTTTAAAAATTGGCATTACATTGGCGATCCTCCAATCTTCAGGTATTACAGATGATTTTAATGAAAGTTCAGATTACTAATAGCAGGTCTGCAATCTCATATTTCAGTTCTTTCAACACCCTTGGATGTATAGCATCCACTCCAGGTGATCTGCTACTCTTCAGTTTATCAAATAGTTGTAATACTTCTTCCCAGTGTAGCGATATTTCTTTCAATTCCTCTGCGGTCTCACCTTTAAATACCACTTCAGTCATGGGTAACATCCCTACATCTTCCTCAGTAAAGACCAAAGCAAAGAATTCATTCAGTCTCTCCACTATAGCCATGTCCCCTCTTACTGCCCCGTTTACCCCTCTATTATCTAATGGTCCAATTGACTCTCACAGGTTTTTTGCTACAGATTTACTTGAAAAATTCTTTATTACGTGTTTTTGTTTCCATAGCAAGTTTCTTCTCAAATTCTCGCTTTGCCTTGCATTTAACTTGACAGTGCTTGTGCTGTTTCCAGTTTTCGTCATTTGGCTCATTTTTCTATTTCCTGAAAGATGCTTTTTTGGCAACAGCCTCTCTAACCTCATCATGGGTGAATATCAAACTTTTGCTCTGCACCCATTGTTGAGAGAGAGGTTTCTGTGCATGTAGAATATATATTCAAGAGTGAGAACCATAACAGTTTAGAATTATATTTCATTTTATTTTGTTATATAATTTGGTACTATAAACTGCCCCGGTTCTCACTTTTTCTTTGTTCCTTGGTATGTGAGCTGCTTGCATTTTCTTTGTGGGTGTTTTTTGTTTTTGGTTTGTGTGGTGTGGTGTGTGGGGGGGGGGGTTTGCGCAGAATATATATTTACATTAACACTATGCTGGTCCAATTTTATTTACTTATTTATTTTATTTAGCTGTATTTATATCCCGTTTTTCACCGGGTCAAAGCGGTGTAACATTAAAAAGGGGAGGGTGGGTGAACAATAATCAAACTCTGGGGTTGGGGCCATCACCAGGTGGCCAACATTAATGATTTCGAATGGTGCAGATGGTGATTCGAATGGTGGCCAACATTAATGATTTTGAATGGTGCACTCGAATGGTGCAGATCCTACCTGTCTGGAAGATGGCAGCATGTTCGAGCAGATGGGGCTACATCTGAACCATTTCAACAAAGTCAAGGAGTGCCTCAAGGATCCTCCCTATCATCCTTGATGTTTAATATATACATCCAACCCACCTGCAACATCATTAGATCCTTCAATGTTAGTTGCATGATATATGCTGACGATGTGCTGTTATACATGCCAGTATCATTGGATAAACTAGACCTCGCCCCTCTGACTAATTGCTTCAACACCATATCGGAGTGGCTCCTATCACAAAATCTGCGAATCCAACACAAGAAGACGGAGGTTCTTTTCATCTCAAGGAATCCAAACTTCATATCACCCAGCTGTGTGAAGGTAAATGATGCCGAACTACAAGTGAAACATGCTATACGTTACCTTGGAGTGACGTTGGACCAAAATCTCGACATGAAGAAACACATTGCTCTTACGGTATTGGCTATCTACTATAAAATCAGATCCCTCAGACACCTACGCCTGTTACTCGAACCAGATGATTTCCGCACCATTTACCAAGCCCTGATCATTCCCCATTTTGATTTTTCAAACTCCATACTACAAGGGCTCCACCGATCCACCCTGAACCCCCTGCAACTTGCTATGAACAGTGCAGCGCGGGTACTCTTTGGGGCATCCAGGAGAGACCATGTGACACCCCTCCTGAAACAGTTACACTGGCTCCCCATTCAAGCCAGGATCAGTTTTAAGACCTTGCTGATGACTTTCAAAGCTGGCAAGGGGCTCTCCTCCTCCTCTCTATCTGACCTCATCCAACTACTTGCACCTAACAGACCAAGAAGAACCGCAGAGTCCAACATGCTAGCAATACCAAAAGAAATAACAAGATGCACCAAAACAACAGCTAACAGAGCCTTCTGACTCTGCGCCCCAAGTCTATGGAATACCTTACCAGCACATATCAGAGCAATCCCCAACTTGAGCCAGTTCAGGAAGGCCCTTAAAAATTTCCTCTTCATCAAATATCTCACTGACAACTCTGAACCTCAGTCCCACTCAAATAGCGAGCACCTCAACAATAGTAGTAGTCAACCAGGCAAGCCCTCGCAACAGGCGTCCCCTACAATGTAAAACATCAACAGTATCCTTTCTCATTACACTGCCTATGTATATAGTTTACCCTGTTCTCCAAGTTCCATTTCCTGTTAAATATAATGATCAGACATATGTAAGTTGTCGGATGTTTCTGTTCCATGTAAACTGCGCTGATGGCAAATAGTGCGGTATATAAGAAATGTTAATAAATAAAATTAAATTTCAACAAATATTTGGGACATAGACATTGTATTACAGTCTCTTGTGCAGTTTCAGGAGTTATGTTGGGGTTGCCAAGCCCTTCTTGGTCACAAAGTCTCTTGTTTTTCAGAGGATGGGAAATACTGTGGGGTGCCAAGTTGCTCCTGCTTTGTGGAAGTGGGAGGTGCTGCATGGGTGCCGTTGAGCCCCTCTTGTCTGGCATATTTAGCAGCATGTTTCCTAAGCTCTGTGTCATATTGGGTCAGACAAAGTCCCTCAAACCCAGTATCCTGTTTCCAACAGTGGCCGGTCCAAGTTACAAATACCTGACAGATTCCTAAAAAAGCATACAGGTTCCTCAATGCTTGTCCCGGGGCAAGCAGTGGATTTCTCAGGTCCTCTTTAATAAGAGTTTTTATGGACCTTTCCTCCAGGAACTTGTCAATCATTTTTAAACTCTGCTACATTAACAGCTTTTGCTACATCCTCTGGTAACTAATTACAGAGTTTGATTATGCGGGTCCATAGGCTAATTGCAGGGGAGGCAGTTATATCCCTCTGCAGTTACCACATTTCAGCATGGCAAAACAGCTGCAGGTGCAACTAAGACTACACACTGAGGTGGTATTATTTGCACTCGCACTACTTGCACTGAGCCATTGTTTCTGCCAACAATGCAGATGCCTGTGGGAGTTTTCTCTCACCTCACTCTGCAGTAAAGTATAATTTTGGGAAAGAAATCCTGTAAACCTAAAGAGTAATGGGTACAAGCATTTTTTGACTACATATGTCTGGTTTTTAGTTTGTATTGATATATTCCCTACTTGGTGAAGATCTTTCTCTGTTCTGCATGTGTGACTAAAGCTACATGTTCAGTTAGCATGGAGTTTCTATGTAGGGAGCTGTAGTAATCCAGCTTGTTCAGTTTTCTAAATAGAAATATGGATGTTCTAGGGCCCACTTCAATATTTGTGGTGCTGCCCTTTCTGGGTATGCTCCATGTTTGAGTTTTGGAAGTTAGTGCTGTTATGGCATAGTAGACTTGCTCTATAGGTCCTGTACTCTGCATTCTTGGTAAGGTCAACTTTACGGTGTTGGTTTGGGGGGGTTACTGGAATATGTATTGTCCTTGAGATTTGTATTTATGCTGTCAGACTGAAATTTAAAATATTTTGTTAGGTCAGATTCAAGGGAATTTCAAATTTTTAAGGAAACGTCTGTTTTGTGTGTTTAGTAGCCTGATAGCTTCACTGCTGCTGAGTTCTGGACTTTTCTAGCTCTAACATAATCCAATCCAGTGTTTGAATTCCTGGCCACCAGGATTAGTTTCTTATTTTATATCTCCCCCCTCCCCCTCATCAATCTGGTCATAGCAAAATAAATCTGATGTGCAGATTGGTGATGGTCTGATTTGGGGGAGGGGGAGGCTGTGACGTGGCTTTTCATTTAATCAAATTTAATGTTTGTTTGCATGTGTTATACTAAATTGTTTTTCTATTTTATTGTAACAGATATGTTTGGCATATACCTTTGCATAAATTTAGTATACTTTACTTTAAAATAATGCTGCAATGAATCTCTGCACATGGCCCTGCATCACTCTCATGCTGCCCCTGGGAGGAAGTAGACAGTGGGGGTGGAGGAAAGCAGAAACCTCAGATTGGGACCAGCATGATAAAGAATAAAATGATCAGACAACAAAGGTAGAAGATTCTATTTTCAATTTAATGAACAGTCTTGGTGCTATCTTTATATTTATAAAGTAAAGGGAAATCTCCTATTTCTCTGGCATTACATTGTATGCAGAACCTGACTTTTTGAGGTTGCAGTTTAATTGTGGATAAGCGTCTTTAGTAGTGTGTGTAGAAAGGAAGGGACAAGTTTTTTGCCAAGGTTATAGAGAAAGCTAAAACCTGTCGCTGCTATCTGTTGGCTGTGTGGGGAGAGAGTAGAGTCAATGATGACTAAGGCTGTGAGCTAAGGCAACAGGGAGGAGTTTAGTGTTATCCACAGAAATAGGGAGGGTAGGAAGAGGGAAGGTGGGTTTTGGGGAAAGATAAAGAGCTTAGTTTTGGCCATGTTCAGTTTCAGATGGCAGTGAGATATTCAACATTGCTGCCTCGATAAGCAGGCAGAGATCCAGGCCTGGAGTCCTGGGGAGATTTCAGGCACAGAAAGATAGATCTGAGAGTTGTCAGCATAAAATGTCACATCCTATCTAGATTATTGCAACCTCCTCCTTGCTGCTCTCCCTCTGAATTATTTTCTCCCCTACAATCTGTTCAAAACTCAGCTGTGCAGCTAATCTTCTGACAGCCTTAATATGGTCATATACCCCCCTCTTCTGAAGTTGCTTCACTGGCTCCCTATTTGTTTCCATAACATAAGATATGCCATACTGGATCAGACCAAGGTCCATCAAGCCCAGTATCCTGTTTCCGACAGTGGCCCATCTAGGTCATAAGTACCTAGCAGTTTCCCCAAAGACACAGGTTCCACAATGCTTGTATTGGGTCAAGCATTGATATCCTGGGTCCCTTTTTAATAATGGTTTATGGACCTTTCCTCCAGGAACTTGTCCAAACCATTTTTTTTAAAACCCAGCTACACTAACAGCTTTTACTACATACTCCGGTAACAAATTCCAGCGTTTGATTTACGTTGAGTGAAAAAAATATTTTCTCTTATTAGTCTTAAGTAGGTTACCCTGCAGCTTTATTGCATGTCCCCTAGTCTTTTTTTATATTCTGATGACATAAACAATCGATCTGTTTATCCGTTCCATTCCATTCATTAATTTGTAGACCTCTATTACAGTATATCTCCCCTCAGCCACCTCTTTTCCAGGTTGAAGAGTCCTAACCTTTTTAGCCTCTTCATAGGAGTATCCTTCCATCCCCTTTACCATTTTGGTGGCTCTTCTCTGTACCTTTTCTAATAACGCTATATTCTTTTTAAGATACGACAACCAGAATTGCACACAATTCTCAAGTTGCGGTCGCACCATTGAACGATAAAGAGGCATTATAATATCCTTTTATTTTCCATTCCTTTCCTTATGATACCTAGCATTCTATTTGCTCTCTTGGCCACCACTGTACACTGAGCAGAGGGTTTTAACATGTTATCCACGATGACACCTAAATCTTTTTCCTGGGTGGTGGTTCCCAATGTGGAACCTTACATCATGTAACCATAGTTTGGGCTGTTGTTGTTGTTGTTGTTCTTCCCTAGATGCATAACTTTGCACTTGTCCACATTAAATTTCATTTGCCATTTGGATGCCCAGTCTTCCAGTTTATCAAGATCCTCTTGCAATTTTCCAAAATCCTCTTGGGTTTTAACAACTTTAAATAGTTTTGTGTCATCTGAAAATTTGATAACCTCACTCATTATTCCCTTTTCCAGGTAATTTATGAATATGTGGGTACACCACTATTCACCTTTCTCCATTGGGAAAATTGGCCATTTAGCCCTACCTTCTGCTTTCTATCTTTTAACCAGTTCCTGATCCACAATAGTACACTGCCTCCTATCCCATGACTTTTTAGTTTTGCCAAAAGTCTCTGAGGGACCTTGTCAAAGGCTTTCTGAAAGTCCAGATACACTATATCAACCGTCTCACCTTTGTCTACCTGTTTATTCACACCTTCAAAAAAACATAACAGATTAGTAAGACACGGTCTTCCTTGTCTAAAGCTATGTTGGCTGTCTCACATTAGGCCATGACTATCTACATGCTGACTAATCTTATTCTTTATGATTTCTACCATTTTTCCCGGTACGGACATCGGGCTCACCAGTCTTTAGTTTCCCGGATCACCCCTGGAACCCTTTTTAAAAATTGGTGTTACACTGACAATCCTCCAGTCTTCAGGTATTGAAGATGATTTTAATAGTTCACAGATTACTAATAGCAGGACTGCAATCTCATATTTCATTTCTTTCAATACCCTTGGATGTATACCATCCGGTCCAGGTGATTTGCTACTCTTCAGTTTATCAAATAGTTGTAATACATCCAGTTCAAACTTCTCCTATTGACCTATAAGTGCACTCATTCTGCTGCTCCTCGCTACCTTTCCTCTTATCTCTCCCTATACCCCTCCTTGGGAACTCTAATGTTCCAGCAGATCCCTCCTATCTGTGCTCTTCTCTTCTATTGCCAACTCCAGACTTTGATCCTTCCACCTTGCTGCTCCTTATACCCTGGGACAAACTACCTGAGTCTGTGTGTCAGGTTTCATCTCCTGGCCTTTTTTCAAATCCAGGCTGAAAACTCACCTCTTCAAGGCCACTTTCGGATCCTGATCTGCTTAGTTTCCTTATTCCCCTAGATATATCCTTGCCCTCAGCTGTTGTGTTTGTCCCTATTCAGAGTTTACAATCTAGTCAAGACTTTTTTTTTACATGTGTATGCAGCAGTGTACAGACAGTTCTTAGCCTTTTACTACTACTACCTATTTGTATAGTGCTATGTTGAATTACCAGAATAGTCACATCCTTGTGTTTCAAGATTACTCTGCAAAATTAGCAGCAGAGCGGTGTGCATTTTCTACCATCTGCAAAGAGTTGGTGACTAAGATCCAATTTTGTTCTCAGATATCCAGCCTCAAACCACATTCAACATGGGAATTGTGCCCACACCTTCACAGATTCCAAGGCTGCTATGTGGTGGCAGAGTTGAAGGGACATGTGCTGTAGCAGTTTTTGGATTTGGACTAAGGTGCCTGTTTCCCTTTTTAAGCCTTGTTTGTTGAAGGTACCCTTGGTTTTTTGAAGGGTTAGGTGTTATAGAGGGGGATGTCTTTGTGAATGAGTTAGTATGTTTGTGGTATCCATCTGAGCAAGTTAGAGCGTGGGTTTTGGTGAGTGTGGTCTGGGTTTGATAGTGTGAGTGGTGATAAGGTTCTGGTGGAGTGTAGGAGTCTGGTGATGGTGTGGGGGTATTGGATGTAGAGTTGTCTATTTGGTCACTGGTTGCTGGTGCTGTACTAGGGATGGTGAGTGAATGAGAATAGGGAGGGAAGGAGGTGCCTGGGGATTTTGGTAGTGAGAGGGGAAGATGCATAAGTAGGTTGTGCTGCTAGGTTTGTATTTGGGGAAAACTGTTTTGCAGAATGGGTGGATCCAGTGTGTCTCACTAGTGATCCATGGGTGAGAATGTAATGCTGGAAAAGTGGATGAGGTGGGTGGGTTGGAGAGCAGCAGACAGGCTACCATAATGTTCTATCCCTTTGGAAGTGTATCTAGATTGGGGGATGTGCCTTGAGGTGAAACTGGGCACCTTGGGCCAACCTCTGGGATATTTTTTGTTCTGTTGGCTGTAGTAACTTGTGCATGGGTTTCATACAATGTCTAATTTGTGGGTGTTTTATCTTAGAATGTATCTGAAGTGGGGTCCCCAGTCAAAAGGGCTCAAATATTGCAGGCTCTGAGGAGACAGTGAGCTAGTGTGGTTTGTTTGCAGGAGACTAAATTGATTGATTTGGAACATACAAAATTGAGGAGTTGGGTTGGGGAGGTCACCTTTGGCTCAGCTTATAGATACAAAGCTGGAGTGGCCATTTTGTTGGCCAAGAACCTGCAATATCAAGTGCTGGAGGTGGTCCAGGATTCGGAGGGTCTCTTTATTTTTCTGCAACTATGAGTCTCTGGCCAAGAGCTCATTTTGGCCTCTCTATGAACCCAATATCTTTAGTCATGATTTTTTTGGGGGCGTGTACCAGGGCAGTTTCTCCAAATGGGTTAGTTATGCACATACTATGGCAATTGAATCTCTCACTTCTAAGCTAGGGTATGTGGAGTATGATCTAAATCTCTCAAATTTACTGTTAATGCTCAGTGTAATACTTGCATTGTGCCAAAGAGTCTCCTGCTAGAGTTTAAGATGTAACATATGGGTAGTTTGTCAAGATACGTTTGGAAATTCTTTATCAAACCTGTGACTCCTAGTACAATCAAATATTTCCATATCTTTCTGCCACAATTTCTTGGTCCCTGACTGCATTTCTTAGTACTTCAGGATCTTCTGCCTCTCCACACAATTCAGAATAACCACTCAGTACCAACACTTCACCAGCGTGGTCCATCTAGTCTGCCCAGCAATATGGCAGGAGTAGGTGCACCCCTACCCATCTTTGTTTCTTTGTTTGTTTAGGGGTGAACCCACCACTCCTCCCCCCATTGCTCCATGTAGGACACCCCTGTTTGTTGAGAAATTAGATGGTTCAGTTTGTTTTGATTTAATCTTGTTGCTGTAAAGTGATCCACTGTGTCTGTCCCAGGCCACTTTGAATTTCGTCACTGTGTTTGCCCCCACCACCTCCATCAGGAAGGCATTCCAAGCATCCACCACCCTTTCGGTAAAAAAGTATTTCCTGACATTGCCTTTCAATTTGCCACCTCACAGCTTCATGTCATGCCCTCTAGTTTTACAGCTTCCCCGTCTCTGGAAGAGGTTTGTTCATTATTTCTCTTCAAGTATTTAAAGGTCTGAATCATATCTTCCCTATCCCTCCTCTCCTCCAAAGTGTACATATTTAGGTCTTCAAGTCTCTCCTCATAAGGCTTCTGACACAGGCTCCAAATCATTTTAGTTGTCTTCCTCTGAACAGCTTCCATTCTTTTTACACCCTCTGCAAGATACGGTCTCCAAAACTGAACACAGTATTCCAAGTGAGGCCTCACCAGAGACTTATACAGTGGCACTAGTACCCCTTCCTTTCTGCTGGTAATTCCTCTTTGAATGCAGCCCAACATCCTCCTGGCTTTTGCCACCGCCTTGTCGCACTGTTTTGCTACCTTGAAATCTACAGAAATAATCACACCGAGTTCTTTCTCCTGCTCCGTGCACACCAACCTCTCGCCCCCTATCGTGTACACTTCCTTTGGATTTCTGCTACCCAAGTGCATGACACTGCACTTCTTTGCATTAAATCTCAATTGCCAAGCATCAGACCATACCTCCAGCTTTTGCAGATCCCTCCTCATGTTCAGCACTCCCTCGGGGGAGTCCACTCTGTTGCAAATTTTCGTGTCATCTGCAAAAAGACAGACTTTTCCATTCAGTCCTTCAGCAATATCACTCACAAATACATTGAACAGTGCCGGGCCCAGGACCGAACCCTGCGGCACCCCGCTAATCACCTTCCTTTCATCCGAGTGAGCTCCATTTACCATCACCTTCTGTCGTCTGTCCACCAATTTCTGATCCAGTTTACCACCTTGGAACCCATCCCCAAACTACTGAGTTTATTGATAAGCCTCCTATGAGGGACAGTATCAAAGGCTTTGCTGAAATCCAGGTAGATGACATCCATCGCGTGTCCTTGATTCAGTTCTCTGGTCACCCAGTCAAAGAACTCAATCAGATTTGTCTGGCAAGATCGCCCCTCAGTAAAACCATGTTGTTGCCTCGGATCCTGTAACCCTCTGGTTTTGAGAAAGTTCACTATTCGCTCTTTCAGGAGCGTCTCCATTACCTTTCCCGCCACCGAGGTAAGGATCCCGGGCCTGTAGTTTGACACTTCTTCCCTGTCACCACTTTTGTGTAGAGGTACGACATCAGTCATTCTCCAGTCCTGAGGAACCTCTTCTGTTTCAAAGGATCTGTTGAAAACATCCTTTAACGGCCCTGCAAGAGCCTCTCTGAGCTCTTTCAGTATCCTGGGATGTATCCCATCCAGTCCAATGGCCTTGTCCACTTTCAGTTTTGCAAGTTGTTCTAACACCTCATCCTCTCCGAATGGTGTGGTATCTACCTCATTCCAATTTTTATATTTCGGAGTCACAGATGGTCCTTCTCCAGGATTTTCTTTAGTAAAAACAGTCAATACACATTAGGAACCACCACCCAGGAAAAAGATTTAGGCATCATGGATATGTTAAAACCCTCCGCCCAGTGTGCAGCGGTGGCCAAGAGAGCAAATAAAATGCTAGGTATCATAAGGAAAGGAATGGAAAATAAGACAAAGGATATTATAATGCCTCTGTATCACACCTTGAATATTGTGTGCAATTCTAGTCGCCGTATGTTAAAAAGGATATAGCATTATTAGAAAACGTACAGAGAAGAGCGACCAAAATGGTAAAGGGGATGGAAGGATACCCCTATGAAGAGGCTAAAAAGGTTGGGGCTCTTCAGCCTGAAAAGAGACAGCTGAGGGGAGATATGATAGAGGTCTATAAATTAATGAATGAAGTGGAACAGTTAAACAGAGATCAAAATTGTTTGCCATCAAAATATAGAAAGACTAGGGGACATGCAATGAAGTTACAGGGTAACCTATTTAAGACTAATATTTTTTTTCACTCAACATGTAATAAAACTCTGGAATTTGTTACCAGAGGATGCAGTAAAAGCTGTTAGTGTAGCTGAGTTTAAAAAAAGGTTTGGACAAGTTCCTGGAGGAAAGGTTCATAAACCATTATTAAAAGGGACCCAGGATATCACTGCTTGACCCAATACAAGCATTGTGGAACCTGTCTTTTGGGGAAACTGCTAGGTACTTATGACCTAGATTGGCCACTGTTGGAAACAGAATACTGGGCTTGATGGACCTTGGTCTGACCCAGTATGGCATATCTTATGTTCTTATGTTCACCCACTATTACTGTGTTGTAACTTTTGGTTAGCTTCCCTAATTTCTTTGAGCATTTCAATCATCTGTTCATTCTGGCCAGGCAGTCAGTAGTACACCCCCACTGCCTTCCCCTTCCCCGCCCCCCCCCCCCCCACACACACACACACACATGTTTTACATCTCATCTCAATCCATAGAGATTCTACAGTGTATTTTGTTTCCTGCAAAACTTTAATCCTGTGTGACTCAATGCCTCTCTAAAATAAAGTGCAACCCCTCTACCAATTTAATCTACTCATTGCAATATAATGTGTACCCAGCTATCAGTGTCCCATTGGTTGTCTTCCTTCCACCAGGTCTCTGAGATACCAATCACATCTAACCTCTCATTTAGTGCTATATATTCTAACTCTCCCATCTTATTTTTTAGACGTCTAGCTTTTGCCTACAAGCATTCTAGAGGTTATTTTATTCATATTAATCTGGGTATTGGTAGGCAGGGTACTTTAGAATCTTTAAGCTGTCTGCTCTCTGCTTGAGGGCATCTGGGTTACTTTTGTCTTTATTGGAACCTGTCAATATGCTCCAACTTCAGTCTTTTGCTAGAATCCTTCAAGGATACACTGCTCTGAACCATGTGCTCTTGGGCAACTGTTAGCTTTCCCCTATTTAGTTCAAAAACTGCTCTACCAATATTTTTTATCATTATACACCAACAGGTTATCAGGAAGGTGAATTCTTTGGCATTTTTCTAAACTTCATTGACCTCAGAAGTGAATACATCTCCTTTCCAAACCTCTCTGAGTTTTGCAGGGTATAGTAGAGCTTACTGTACCATATGAATGAATAGTTTCCCCTTTTGCTTTCTGGCATGTTTCCTTTCCTATCCATTTCAGCACTGCAATCCACCCTTAAAATGTGGCTATATCTGGGTTGCAGTGGCCTGGTATTCCTGGCTAGTGTTTAGTATCTTCTCCCAGTGCTTGAAGTTTAATGTTTTGCTAGGATGGGCTGTGGTTTTCCTCCTGGCTGCGGAGGTCACCCTGGAACCCAGTGGCCTTATGTTTACCTGAAGATCTTGTAATTAAAGGTCATGCGGAAGACCTCTAGCAGCAATTTCTCTGAGGAGTCACCCAACAGGACATTTTCTCATCCCTCCAGAACGCCCAGTTATGTTACATCTTGTGTACCTTTCCAGATAAGGGGTTCCTTGGCCTAGCTTCTGAATGGCTCTTGCCACACAAACGGGTCGGCTGCTTCAGGATTAGCCATCATTTGGAGAATGACCTCCTTTTCCTAGCCTTTTACACCCAATCAGTAAGCTCCCTCATCTGTCTAAACCTCACCAAGGTCTGTTTTGGATTTTATTCGCTTGCTCCACTGGATCAGTGTTCCCAAACCTTATAGTTTTAAGAATTACCTCCATGTCCCTGATGACTCTAGGGAGGTGTCTGCTGGTGACCGCGTTCAGAGAAGCTGCTCCTGTATTAATGGCTGCACCACCTTGTTGGGTAGGCATTCCTTTAAGGTCTGCCTGCCTTGTGATTTTCATCACTTTCCCTGCAACTGCAAAGCATTTGAGCAATTTCTTTTGCTTGGGCTTTAGGGTCATTACTCTGACATCCTCTGAAAGGATGCTTTAGCAGTCCTTGATTGGGAGCTTGTCTTTCCTGCATCCTCTCCTCACTCTGCTATCCTGTGACCACTGGGAATTGTTCTTGATTTGTAAGTTTTTATTTTACCGTTGTTGCTATTACTTTGTAAATTATCCCATCTATGGGGTATCCCACCCCCCTTGTTACCTTAATCTGGAAATGTAACTACTTTGCCAGCATGTGTACAAATTGTCATGCCAATAAAGTTGTTTGAATTTGATACGCCACTGCTCTCCCTCCCAAATTTCTATGCATTTCACCACACACATCCACACTTGCTCCTATATGCCCTAGCACCTACCCCTTCCACAAATCTGCAGAAATAATTCCTAACTGTGCTACAGGGAAGCTCCATAGTTTGGAATGAGACTGAAAAAGCAGAGGGCATGCAATAGAAACACTGTTATGGGAAGTGATGTCGTCTGACTGGCATGGATGGCTAGGTGACTATCTCCACCAAAATAAGCAAAGTTAGTGATAAAATTCCCCGGAGAAGAAAAACATCACTGGTGATAGCCAGTCAGCCAAAAAAACGCAGTGATGAGTAATGACTACTACTC
Organism: Ichthyophis bannanicus; assembly: GCA_033557465.1. NCBI lineage: Eukaryota > Metazoa > Chordata > Amphibia > Gymnophiona > Ichthyophiidae > Ichthyophis > Ichthyophis bannanicus. The sequence continues at coordinate 650,632,670 of CM066033.1, read as the reverse complement.
ATAAGAGAACAGATCTGCACAATTATGCATCTGCAGTGTCCAAGGGGAACAGAGATTAGGAAAATGGCACCTGAAACGCAGCCTAAGCAGGGAACAACAAGCAAACGGTGTGAAAATGAAGGTCAGAGCAGTACAGGAGCACTCTTACCAGTTTCCAAGGAGGAATTGAGATCATGGCTTAGAGTTAAGAACTGAAATTGCTGGGTTAAAAAAATGATATGGAAGAGGTTCTAGCAGAAATCGGGTCAGAGCTGCACAGTGTGGGCAATCAAGTGAATGATGCAGAAGGGCACAGAGGAGTTGGGAGAGGTCAAGCTGAGCCTTAATTCCAGAGTGCAAGGGCTGGAAGCAATAAAAGAAGCCTTAGCCTTAAAATTGGAGGACTTAGAAAACAGAACACACTGGAACAATTTACATATAAAAGGCATACCAGAAGGGGAAAACTTACATGACTGTTTTAAAATTGCACAAAAGATTTGTAAAGCGGTGCTGGCAGACACACAACACAAACCATACTGGAACTAAAGTTAGGGCACACAGATAGCTTGGGCCTGGACGCAATGACCAACCATGAGATATCTGCATCCATGACTATAATAAAATAAAATTGCAGCCAAGATGCCCAACTTAGGACTGCTTGAATGGCAAAGCAATAAAATTGCTATCTATGCAGACCTTGCCTACACTACCCTGCAATGTTGCAAAATCTGGAGTACTTGCACTGCATGATTGAGAGACTCCAATATAAGTGGATATATCCAATAGGACTGGTGTTAACCATAAATGGGACCGCACACGGAGCCCTCGCTCTACCAGAATTCCTAGCAGCAATGAAAGATGCAGGAATTGCATGGGTACCAGAGCTTTTATACCGCTGAGACCAGACATGATGTAGGGAAGAAGTGGCAATGAGTTGAGCAGAAAGATAAAATCAAAGTGGACTGAAAAATATGCTGGGTGATCATCAAAGGCAGTAAATAGAACATTTTAAATCTGGGTAATGCTTATATCTCAGGGGTGTGACAGCTGGAAAATACACCGGTTATAAATTGGAAACAAAGGAGGCTGCATGATGAGTGAATATGAGTGGGTGCCATTGGTATCATGAAAGGCGGTATATAAGAAATTGGAAGGATGGGTGGCTGTGACTTGTGACTAGTAACTTAATTGGGATGGGTTGCATGAGTGAAGGGAAAATGGTAAAAGACAACGGGCAAACTTGAGGAGTGAAAAGAGCGAGCTGGGTAGGATGGCATATCTGAATGTGTGGAGGAGCAGAGGAGGCTCTAATGGGGGGAGGAGGGAAGTTAGGGGTCAGTGAAGAGGGAGGGGAACACAATTTGTAAAACAAAATAGTGTAATACTGGTGAAACAGGAAGTGGATATTGGAGGATTTCAAAATGGGACATGATTAAATAACACTTAATGTACATGGACTAGACACCTGGCAAAAGAGGCAAGCAAGATGTGGGAAGGAACCCACTTAAAAGCAGATGCTCTTAACCCAAGAAACCCATTTGAAAGTCACAAAGGCTGGGTCTCCATATGGGATGGCTTTTGAAAAAGCTTACATAGCAACTAACATGGAAAACACCAAAAAGGGGAGGGATGGGAATATTCTCAAGGGACCTAGTAATTGAAGAAAAGGAAGTGATGAGTGGAAGGCACTCTTAGATGGCAAAGCGCCCACGTTATGTAGTATATACACATTCAATAGCGCCCAGGGCCACCCTCTTATGTGAAACTAATGAAATATTTTGAAGAACATTAGGAAGGACCTTTAATAATTGGGGGGGGGGGGTCATTTTAACCTCACCATAAAACCCAAGATAGACCTTTCTAGGGGGAATATGGGGGGGGGGAGGGAGAGAACAGGGAGGTAGAGTGAAAATGAAGAAGCTGATGTTAGTTAGGAGTAGTGGATGCTTAGATATCTAAATGGGACAAATAGGGAATACACCTACTTCTCCCATCCACATAAATCATACAGTAGGATAGATATCATCTGGATTGATGGGAGATTAATAGACCAACTGGAGAAAGTAGACAAAGGCCCTATAACATGATCTGACCATGCACTCATCATAGTGGATATTAGCCATTCATCAATATACTGGAGGTTTGATTTTGGCAGTTAAATGAATCGCTGCTAGATGAGCCTGAGGGAGTTCAGAGTGTTAAAGTGGCCATTAAAGAATAATTTTTGGGAATAACGCATCGGATGAAACATCCTGCGATATTGTATGGGATGGAATGAAGGTGGTAATAAGAGGGCATCTCATAGCCTTAGCAACACAAAAGAGACAGAAAAGCTGGAAGAGGAACTATGAACAAAACTACCATTATTAAATGAACATAAAACTAAGGGTGGGAAATGGCTATTAAGCCAAATAGAACACCCATAAGGAACTAGACCAGACAAGTGCTAGAATGGGCTTTTCAAATGAAAAAAATTAAATGTACATATTTTATCAGAGGAAATAAACCGGGAAGGTACTTAGCTAGGCAATTGAGAGAGATGTACCTGACAACAGATACTCAAATTGAAGAATAGACAGGGACAGTGGGAATTTGGAATGGCCAATATCCAAGAATTATTTAGCAACTTTTATCAAAAGCTCACTTGGTTTGCAGCTTGTCGTGCTGTGAGGGCTTGTGTGCATCAGTGATGCTGAGAGCTAAAACTATCGGTAGTTTAACTACTGGCAGGGTCTCCCAAGATGGACAGATCTCAGCTGAGGTGCCAGACCAAGACAAACCACCCATCTGGGCAGCAGCAGAATGGGATAGTGTTGACGGCGGAGGATCACATTTCTATGACAACAGCAACAACACCAAACTTAAACTGTGTGGAAGAAAGGCCCGGCAATCTACTTCTGTATCTTGCCATGAAACCCAATGGATAGTTACAACAAAACAAATTGTGCTATAGTGCTGGAAGATGAGACCCCCAGGTCGGAAGGCACTCAACTAGCTACTGGGGAAGAGCTGAAGACTTTTCAGAGTAAAGCCAGCATTTATCATGTGGTTGGATCAAAGCCCTCAGGACGCCTGACTGCTGATGTAGCTGCACATGAAATGAGTCAGAAGCTGTAAAGATGTCTTACACATTGGAACATGGAACGTACGAAGCATGAACCAAGGGAAGTTGGAGGTGGTCAAGAATGAAATGGAACGTGTGCAACTTGATCTGTTGGGTGTCAGCGAACTGAAATGGACTGGCATCGGGCACTTTGCATCAGATGATCACATGGTCTACTATGCTGGAAATGAAAGACAAAGAAGAAATGGTGTTGCATTTATAATAAAGAAGAAACTTGCAAGAACTGTAATGAAATACAATGCAGTCAGCGAACGCTTAATCTCTATTCGTCTACGAGGAATGCCTATCAACACAACTATAATTCAAGTATATGCCCTAACAGCTGCAGAAGAGAATGAAATTGAAGAGTTCTGTACAAGCTGAAATTGACAGAACATGCAAACGGGATATCCTGATAGTCATGGGTGACTGGAACGCAAAAGTTGGCAACAAAGAAGAAGGCAAAGTAGTTGGAAAATATGGACTTGGCAACAGAAATGAAGCTGGAGAAAGACTGATAGAAATTCTGCAAGACCAACAATCTATTCATCTCAAATACCTTCTTCCATCAACACAAGCGGCGACTGTACACATGGACTTCACCCAATGGATTGTATAAAAATCAAATTGATTACATTTGTGGAAGTCAACGATGGAAAAGCTCTATAACATCAACAAAAACAAAACCTGGAGCTGACTGTGGTACAGATCATCAACTACTAGTATGCAAACTCAAGCTAAAGTTGAAAAAGAGCAAACCACTCATGAATGCAGCAAAATATGACCTTGAGAATATACCACTGGAATTTAAAGACTGCCTGCAAAATCGATTTGCTGCTTTAGATACAAATGACAGAGCTCCAGAAGAGTTATGGAATGACATCAAGAAGGTTGTGTTGGAAGAAAGCGAGAAGTCTCTACAAAAGGTGAAAAAGAAACAGCCAAAATGGATGAAGGCAGAAACTCTGGAAATTGTCTCTTTCTCCTCTGGCTTTAGCTGCTTTGCATTTCAGGGCAATCGCAGAACTCAACAGATTTCCAACATGCAGCAAGACAGGACAAGGAAAAGTACTACGACACATGCAAGGAAATAAGAAGCAGAAACTATTACAGGAAGAACAAGATCGGCTTTCCTAAAGCTACGAGAGTTAAAGAAAAGGTTCCAGCCTCGAAATGGAATGTTACAAGATGCTCAAGGTTCTATGTTGAATGATGCTGAGAAGATCAAGAAAAGGTAGAAGGAATATGAAGAGTTTTTGTATGATAAAGATCAAGTGGACCAACAGCCGTTTCAACCTGTATCTTATGATCCGGAACCATTGGTGATGAAAGAAGTTGAAGCAGCATTGAAAGCCTTGTCAAAGAACAAAGCACCAGGCATTGATAGCATTCCCATAGAAGTATTACAGCAATCTGATGCAGCTATTACTGTACTTAGAAGGCTCTGCCAAGAAATATGGAAGACAACATCATGGCCAACTGACTGGAAAAGATCTGCATTTATACCAATACTAAAGAAAGGTGATCCAACTGACTGTGGAAATTATCGCACAATCACTCTGATCCCACATGCCAGCAAGATTCTACTGAAGATTATTCAAAAGAGACTACAACCATACCTGGAACAAGAACTACTTGAAGTGCAAGCAGGGTTCAGGAAAGGGCGAGGAATGAGAGAAATCATTGCGGATATGAGATGGATCCTTGAAAAGACTAAAAAATACCAAAAGGATATCTATTTGTGCTTTATCGACTATAGCAAGGCTTTTGACTGTGTAAACCATGAGAAACACTGGGCCACATTAAGAAGCATGGGTATATCTGATCGTACTCTTGCACAATCTGTACATTGATCAAGAAGCAACAGTTTGAACGGAACAAGGAGAAACAGAATGGTTTAAAATAAGCAAAGGTGTAAGACAAGGCTGCATACTTTCCCCCTACCTGTTTAATTTATATGCAGAACAAATCATCAGAGAAGCAGGATTGTATGAAGAAAGAGGTGTGAAGATTGGCGGAAGACTCATCAACAACCTTAGCTATGCTGATGATACCACATTACTGTCTGAGAGTGAAGATGATCTGAAACACTTGCTTCTCACAATCAAAGAACATAGTCTCAAAATGAGCCTGCACCTTAATGTAAAGAAGACAAAGATCATGGCAACTGGCATAATCAACAGGTTCATCGTTGAAGGAGAAGAAATTGAAATCATCGTTGAAGGAGAAGAAATTGAAATCGTGAACAACTTTAACCTACTTGGATCAACTATCAATAAAGAAGCAACAAGCAGTCAAGAAATCAGACAACGCATTGCTCTTGGCAGAATGGCTATGAAAGACCTAGATAAGATTCTCAATAGCAGAGATGTCTCTCTCCATACAAAGATTCGACTTGTTCAAGCCATGGTATTTTCAATAACATCATATGGATGTGAAAGCTGGACAGTGAAAAAGATAGGAAGAAAATTGATGCCTTAGAATTATGGTACTGGCGGCGAATACTGTGTATACCACGGACTGCCTGAAGAACAAACCAGTCGGTACTAGAGGAGATCAAACCTAAGCTTTCTTTGGAAGCTCAGATGACAAGACTTCGACTTTCGTACTTTGGACACATCATGTGAAGAGAGATCATTAGAGAAAGACATCATGCTTGGCAAGATAGAAGGTCAATGCAAAAGAGGAAGGCCAGCAATGAGATGGATCGATACGATAACAGCAGCTACAGGTACCAGTCTGTCAACAATGAGCCGCCTGACTGAAGACCAAACACAATTTAGGATAGCTATCCAGAGGGTCAATGGCACTTAACAACATCAAAAGCTTTATCAGTCAGAATGGGAGGGAGCTTGAGGAGGTAAATATCTGCAGGAAGTGGGGGTAACCAAATTGTCTGGACAGAGAAATTGAAAGTGAAGTGCACATAGTTATCCAGGAGCTAAAAGAGGGAAAGGCCATGGGCCTAGACAGCCTGACTCTGTTTGAAATGTTTTATAAAACTGTAAGTAGGGAACGAATTAAGAGGTGTTTAACGCAGTATTAATGGGTGGCAGACTTCCAATGACTGTGGTAGGGATAGTGGTTCTACTGAAGCCAGGGAAAGATGGGTCATATCGACCCTTCCCTGATTGCCATTGTTTTAGCGTAAAGATTAAAGATACTAGCCACAAGAGTACAACAGTTCCTTCCAAAATTTAATAAATGTTTGATATTGTAAAATCTTTAGCTAAAACCCCTGCTGATAACTGTCAACCAGCCCCTATCAACATACATGATCTAGCTAACTATTTCGCTAGCAAACTTAAATTATCTCTAATATCAATACCTGGTTCCCCAAACTTAATAAACAATAACATGGCATGGAACTCTTTCCAGCTTATTGATAAAAAGCAATTACTCAATATAATATCTACAATCAACACAACTACATCCTTGCTTGATCCTTGCCCAGTTTCCTGGATTAAGACGACAAAACAAGAACTTGCCCCCTTTATCTTAGATATAGTAAATCAATCCCTTCAGCAAGGTGTACTACCTAAAGAGCTCAAATTCTCTATCTGCCCGATTTTAAAAAACAAAGCTCTAAATGGAAATGACCCATCATATCGTCCAATTGCCAGTATTCCTTTTATAACTAAAATCATTGAAAAAGCTGTTCAACTTCAACTCCAAGATTATATAGACACTTCCGCTCCCCTTGATGATCACCAATACGGGTTCTGCCCCTTCCACGGTGTTGAAACCCTACTTCTAGCCCTACTCGATACACTCATTAAGGGCCTAGACAACACAAAACAAGCATTCATTCTGGTATTCGTTGATATATCCGCTGCATTTGACAGTGTAAACCATAATATACTCATTTCAAGACTCAACCAGATAGGTTTACGGAAAACTACCCTAGATTGGTTTAAATCATACATATCTGACCGGTATCAATATGTACAACTAAACCAAACCTCATCACCTCCATTTCCTCAAGAACAAGGAATACCCCAGGGCTCCGCTCTATCTGCCCTTCTATTTAACCTTTATCTACAGCCAATATGCACCATATTCCGAAAACATAAGATAAACTTCCACATATATGCGGATGACATTATGTTATTCTCCCCAATCAACTTGCATGATCCCAACTATGATAAATTAACAAACTGCCTCATAGAAACTGATAAATGGCTTAGATCAAACAATCTGACCATTAATTTCAAAAAAACTGAAGTTCTCTTTACAACAAGAAATAAGAATTTTACACCACCAACAGACATCAAACTTCTAAATTTTACACTACCAGTGAAAGAAGAGATTAAAATACCTAGGAGTCACCCTTGACTCTTAGCTTTACGACTCTTAGCTTTACGACTCACATTAAGAAAGACTCTTAGCTTTACGACTCACATTAAGAAAATAACAAAAACAATATATTACAAACTTCGTTCCATTCAACAACTGAGGCCTTTTTTAGAAAATGATGACTTCAGAACTATCACTCAAGCCTTAATAACCCCACACTTTGACTTTTGTAATGGAATACTTCAAGGCATAACAAAGAAGAATCTAAAAATTCTCCAAATGGCCCAAAATGTTACCGCAAGAATAATTATTAAAGCCAAGCTTTCTGACCACATTACCCCAATTCTTTACTCTCTTCATTGGCTACCTATCTCCAGCAGGATTCAATATAAAATACTGTTGACCACCTTCAAATTAATTAATAAAATTGCCCCATCTTACCTATCCACTCTTATCCATAGCCCCCCTGAAAATAGAATAAGACGAAGAAGGAATCTTAATACCATCATAGTACCTGACATTATAAAGAAGACAAAACATATAACAAGCAACAGTGCCTTCTCATTTGTAGCACCAATCCTATGGAATAACCTCCCAGATCAATTAAGAGAAATGAAAGATCTACAAAACTTTCGAAAGGACCTAAAAACATATCTGTTCACTCAGCACTACTCCAACACAGATTATGAATTAGCCATGGCCTCCCAACCTCCATAAATCGGCATGAATATACCTATTCAATTGATTCACTACAATTTTTGATCACTCAAATTAAGATGAATCCTTAAATATGTATACATGTAAAATTTATGTAAATAGTTCTAAATCTATTATAAGACTTGTATATAGTTGTTTATAGTTCCATGTACCTGTTATAGTTTCACATTGTTCTATGTATTTTAACATTGTTTGATGTAAACCACCACTGATCTTGGGACTTGGCGGTATATAAAAGATTTGCAAATAAATAAATAATAAATAAATAAATAAATGATCAAACAGGATTTATACCTGGGAGACAAGCTAGTGAGAGTATTTACAAATTACTAAGTTTAATTTGGGTTGCATGAAAGGATAAATTGCTGAAGGCTGTGTATGCCAAAAAAGCCTTTGACAGTCGAATGGAACTTCATGTTCAGGGTGTTAAGGGGAATGGGGTTTAGAAAAAACATTCAAAAATGGATTCAAGCACCTTGACAACCCAAAAGTTTTGCAACTGGGTTAATGGATCTTCCTCAAGGGATACCATTAGGAAGAAGTACCTAACAGGGATGCCCACTATCCTGCCCCCCCCCCCTTTGCTGTTTGCCATGGTGATAGAACTCTTAGCTGAAAGAATAAGAGGAGCGATAGTGGTTCTTGACACAAATATGTATATAGAAGAGGTCAACAGACAACTTAATGATAAAACCTTTTATCAAAGACTGGATGGTGATCCTACTGATACGCTCAAACGTTGCATAGATAATCTTGTGCTGAATGCGTATGATATAGGGCATATCACTAAAAAGGAAAAATAATTTCTTATAGTAGATAAACCTGTTATACCCACTGTATATGTCATCCCAAAAATACATAAATCACTAACTAACCCTCCAGGAAGGCCCATCGTGTCAGCCATTGGCTCCCTTTTGGAACCTCTTTCACAGTTTATGGACGTGGTCTTACGCCCCTTTGTTACACAAATGTGGTCCTTTGTGCGTGATTCATCCCATGCCAATGAAATTTTTTCTTCATTTCATGATTTAGGGGCGGATGTAGTTTTGGTGACCTTGGATGTGGAGTCATTGTATACCAATATCCCACAGGACGGGGCTCTAGAGGTCATTGAGGGAGGAGTAGCCTAGTGGTTGGGGCAAGGTACTTCAGGCCGGAAGGTCGGAGGTTCAAATCCCACTAGAGGACAGCAACCTTGGGCCGGAAGGACTGGGGTTTCTAGTCCCACAGATGCTCCTTGTGGTCTTGGGCAAGCCACTTAACCCTCCACTGCCCATGTTCCCTGTAAGTATTAGCGTATGTGTCTCATATCCTCGTGTGTTAAATGTATCCCCCAATTGTGTTGTGACCACTTTGATTTAAGGATAAGGCGGTATACAAAACTGTCTAAATAAATAAATAAATAAATTGAATATTTTTTGGCACTGAGACAGGATCATAAATGCATCCCTACTTTTTTTCTTCTTTTATTGGCAGAACTTACGATGTGCAAGAATTATTTTTGTTTTAGGGATCTTTTTTACCAACAGATCAAGGGGGTAGCCATGGGGTCCTCCATGGCTCCCGATGTTGCCAACCTCTATATGTATCGTTTTGAAGAAAATTTTCTGAAGGACCATCCATTTAAAAATGAAATTCTATTGTGGATACGGTACATTGATGACATTTTCATCCTTTGGAAGGGTTCCATGGAATTGTTATCTGAGTTTAATTTTTGGATTAATGCATTGGACGTCAACCTACGGTTTCAAATTACATATGATCCTTTACGTATACCTTTTTTTGACCTCCTGGTCCAAAAAGAGGGTGGAAAGATTACTACAACCTTATACAGAAAACCCACAGATAAAAATCAATTTTTACATTACACCAGCTTTCACAACCCTTCCCTCAAGACAAATTTGTCTGTGGGACAGTTTCTAAGGGTGAAAAGGGTCTGCACCACTACTCATGAGTTTGAACGTCATGCAAAGGACTTAACACATAGATTTAGGACACGCCAATACCCCATCCGTTGCATTGAAGCAGCTTATACGAGAGCACAGGATGAATCACGTGACACTTTGTTAAAACCACAAAAGGAGAATAGTAGCCAATCAAAGATTGTATGCCCTCTTTTATATTCTCTGCAATCGCAGAAAATAGTAAATATACTTTAAAAAAATGGCATTTGATACAGACGCTCCCTGGTTTTCGAAACACTTCCCTTATAGTGGCTCATAAGAGGAATTTAAATCTTCAGAACTTATTAGTTCCTTCGGCTTTCACTGAACGCAAGAGATTATCCAAATATAAGGGACAATTCCAGTGCGGTCATTGTTCGATTTGCTTTAATGCTTTCCCTGTTCATAACTTTTTCATTCATCCAGTCACTCAAAAAAAGTTTTACATAAATGACTTCTCAAACTGTGATACATCCAACGTCATTTACGTTATCCTGCGCTTGTGACAAGCTCTATGTGGGTAAGACTAACCGTTGTATACGTACACACATAGTTGAACATAAGAGTTGTGTGAGAAGAAAATTAGTTGAAAAACCGATAGTACAGCACTGGTTAGACATGGGACGTTCTTTAGCTGACATAAAATTTTTTGTTTTGAAAAAAGTTCAACAGAATTGGAGAGGGGGTGATTTGATTAAAACAACGTTAAGGTTGGAACAGAAATACATTTTTTTGCTTAACACCATTGTTCCACGTGGGTTAAATATGGATCAAGATTTTTCAGTGTTTTTATAATTAAATAAATGGTTTATGGCCCAGTTAGTCCTCCATGTGTTCCTCAGTTACGGTTTGACGTACAGTTGTGATATGCATCAGTCTCCCTTTGTATATCATTTACTTATTTATATTTTTTATATATTTGATTATTTTTGTCGGTATTTTGGTCCCTCCCTCTTTCTCCCCCTTGATCTTATCCTATTTTTTTGAAAAATAAATGTTTTCTTTGCACTTTTGAGAGCATCGTTGTATAATATACAATCCCCCCTTTGGGTCACTATACTGGATCCCGTGCCTTGGTTTTTAAGTGATCCCGTACCTTCTGGGGCACCTGTCCATTATTTTAAAAACCATATCTTTTTTTATAAGTATTGGTGCCGATCCTTATTAGGTCACTGTGTTTGATTTGCTTGCCCCCTAAGTATCGTGTGATACTCTATGGCAGTGATGGCTAACCTTTTTGAGCCCGAGTGCCCAAACTGCCGCACAAAACCAAAGAATTTCCTCAAAGTGCCAGCACGTCAATTAAAGCCCCATTTGCATAAGGTGCTTCATTTGCATAAATATTTGCATAATGTTACCATACACTAACTTTTAGTAAACATGCCTCTTAATGAGTATATGGATAAAGAAAGACTAAAAGGTTTCTACATTACTATAATCCAGTACCAACCGCCAGGCACATTAGGAACTACTACAAACGCTGCCCATTTAGAACCCATAGCAAACCCGCCGTATCCTAACAGCACTACCAGGACTCACAAAGCACCATACTCTACCTATCAAAAGGCAACACTGCAAATATTAAACCAATACATCTCAGAGAACAACAATACATGACCTACTGGGGAAAGAACAAGTGGCAATGTCAAATAGGAATTATATAAACAGAATACCTCAGCTCAGTTACACATGCAGAACAGACCATCACCAAACAAGGAATCACAATTTAGAAACAGGAAGACAATAATTAAACTGGGAACCCCAAAAGCCAAACTTGGAATATACAACAACACTGTAGAAATAAAACTATATATTAATTTCCTCTTGTACTAAACAAAGCGCAAAAATTAATGATGCACATTTCCCAGAGCTGACATATTCCAGTTAATAAATTCAAAATAAAGAGATATTTTTCTACCTTTTGTGCATTTTTTTTCAGTTGCAATTGTTCCAGCCACTTTCTTCTGGTTTCTTCGTGTCTTCTGCTAACTCTCCATCTGCTGTCCATTTGTCCTTTCTTCTGTCTTCTTGTTTTTTTTTTCCATTCTCTCTCTACATCTGCTTTAACATACTAATCTTTCTCCTTTGGCTCTTTCCTCATTCCTATTTCATCTACTCAAAATTTACCCCTCCATCCTCAATCCCCACTTACTCTCCCAATACCCGGCCAATTGTAGATTTTTTATCCCTCCCACACAAAATATTTTTCCCCTCTCCATTTTACTCTCCCAGCCCCATCCCATTCTAATCCTCCCCCAACACCAGCTCCCTTCTAGTTCCAGCCTCACCCAGCATCCATTCCCTTCTAGTCCCTGCATCAGCCCATTTCCAGTCCTAGCAGCCCCCCAACCCAATACCAGTCCTATCCCCCCCTCATCAACCCACTTCCAGTCCTAACCCCCCATCACCCATTTTCAGTTTAAGCCCCCCCTATAACCCATTACCAGTCCTAACCCCCCACTTCCAGTCAGCCCCCCATAGCCCATTGCCAGTCCTAACCCCCCCATCAGCCCACAGTCCATTACCAGTCCTAACCCCATCAGCCCACCTCAAGTCCTAACCCCTCCCCAGCAGCCCATTTCTTGTCCCAGCCCCCCCATAGCCCATTATCAGTCCTAAACCCCCCCATAGCCCATTACCAGTCCTAACCCCATCAGACCACCTCCAGTGTTAGCCCCCCAGCAGCCCATTTCCAGTCCTAACCCCACCCAACAGCCCACCTCAAGTCCTAACCCCTCCCCATCAGCCCATTAGCAGTCCTAACCCCCCCCCTAGCCCATTAGCAGTCCTAACCCCCCCTCTCTAGCCCATTAGCAGTCCTAACCCCCCCTAGCCCATTACCAGTCCTAACCCCCTTCACCCCTTTTCCAGACAGACCCCATCAGCCCTCAGCCCTTTAGCAGTCCTAACCCCCCCTCCTAGCCCATTAGCAGTCCTAACCCCCCCTAGCCCATTAGCAGTCCTAACCCCCCCCTCCTAGCCCATTAGCAGTCCTAACCCCCCCTAGCCCATTAGCAGTCCTAACCCCCCCCTAGCCCATTAGCAGTCCTAACCCCCCCTCCTAGCCCATTAGCAGTCCTAACCCCCCCCAGCCAATTTGCAGTCCTAACCCCCCCTAGCCCATTAGCTGTCCTAACCCCCCCCTAGCCCATTAGCAGTCCTAACCCCCCCAGCCCATTAGCAGTCCTAACCCCCCCCCTAGCCCATTAGCAGTCCTAACCCCCCCTCTCTAGCCCATTAGCAGTCCTAACCCCCCATCACCCCATTTCCAGACAGCCCCCATCAGCCCACAGCCCATTAGCAGTCCTAACCCCCCCTAGCCCATTAGCAGTCCTAACCCCCCCAGCCCATTAGCAGTCCTAACCCCCCCCTAGCCCATTAGCAGTCCTAACCCCCCCTCTCTAGCCCATTAGCAGTCCTAACCCCCCATCACCCCATTTCCAGACAGCCCCCATCAGCCCACAGCCCATTATCAGTCCTAACCACCCCTAGCACATTAGCTGTCCTAACCCCCCCCAGCCCATTAGCAGTCCTAACCCCCCTCCTAGCCCATTAGCAGTCCTAACCCCCCATCACCCCATTTCCAGACAGCCCCCATCAGCCCACAGCCCATTAGCAGTCCTAACCCCCCCTAGCCCATTAGCAGTCCTAACCCCCCCTCCTAGCCCATTAGCAGTCCTAACCCCCCCCAGCCCACTAGCAGTCCAAACCCCCCCCCAGCCCACTAGCAGACCTAACCCCCCCCCTGCCCATTAGCAGTCCAAACCCCCCCCCCTGCCCATTAGCTGTCCTAACCCCCCCCTGCCGATTAGCAGTCCTAACCCCCCCTCACCCCATTTCCAGACAGCCCCCATCAGCCCACAGCCCATTAGCAGTCCTAACCCCCCCTAGCCCATTAGCAGTCCTATCCCCCCCCTCCTAGCCCATTAGCAGTCCTAACCCCCCCTACTAGCCCATTAGCAGTCCTAACCCCCCCTAGCCCATTAGCAGTCCTAACCCCCCCCTAGCCCATTAGCAGTCCTAACCCCCCCCCTCCTAGCCCATTAGCAGTCCTAACCCCCCCCCTCCTAGCCCATTAGCAGTCCTAACCCCCCCCCCACCCCATTAGCAGTCCTAACCCCCCCCCCCCCCGGCAAATTTAAAAAAAGAAAAAGAGGGCTCTGGCTGCTGCCGCGGACGCGGCAGCATGCAGTGTCCCGCGGGGCCCCCTCCGCCCGCTAAGCCCCTCTGCAAGGGCTTTCAGATTCGCGAGGGAGACAGCGTCTCCCTCGCGTCTCTTGTTAAGCCCGCAGGGGCTAATGGGAAATTTCCCATCAGTCCCTCGCGTCTAAAGGGGCTGATGGGAAATTTCCCATTAACCCCTACGGGCTTAACAGAGACGCGAGGGAGACGCTGTCTCCCTCGCGAATCTGAAAGCCCTTGCAGAGGGGCTTAGCGGGCGGAGGGGGCCCCGCGGGACACTGCATGCTGCCGCGTCCGCGGCAGCAGCCAGAGCCCGCTTTTTCTTTTTTTGCGGACCTTCACGCGTGCCAGCTGCAAGGCCTTCGCGTGCCACAGCTGGCACGCGTGCCATAGGTTCGCCATCGCTGCTCTATGGGATACATTGTGTGGATGGTTCCTTTTCCCGCCATGAGATTGGTTTAAAAGTTAGAAGCGCATGTGCGGGCATCTTGTTTTGAATAAGCGCTTTCAGTTTTGCTTGCCGACGGCATCTTCATTGTTCGTGTCACAGGTTTGATTTGGTTTAGTTTTATTATTTTTGTTTTGAAGTGCCGGTATTTGTGCAATAAAATGATTAATTCAAAAAGGGTTATGTATTGTCACCTCAGCTTTGGTTTCCTCTATAGTTGTGCACAGAGGATTTTTATTTCTTGCCATGCCTGTCGGCGCAATCTGTTCAGTGCGGTACGGCACCAGCTTTAGTTTAGTGCAGCGATGGCGAACCTATGGCACGCGTGCCAGCTGTGGCACGCGAAGGCCTTGCAGCTGGCACGCGTGAAGGTCCGCAAAAAAAGAAAAAGCGGGCTCTGGCTGCTGCCGCGGACGCGGCAGCATGCAGTGTCCTGCGGGGCCCCCTCCGCCCGCTAAGCCCTCTGCAAGGGCTTTCAGATTCGCGAGGGAGACAGCGTCTCCCTCGCGTCTCTGTTAAGCCCGTAGGGGTTAATGGGAAATTTCCCATCAGCCCCTTTAGACGCGAGGGACTGATGGGAAATTTCCCATTAGCCCCTGCGGGCTTAACAAGAGACGCGAGGGAGACGCTGTCTCCCTCGCGAATCTGAAAGCCCTTGCAGAGGGGCTTAGCGGGCGGAGGGGGCCCCGCGGGACACTGCATGCTGCCGCGTCCGCGGCAGCAGCCAGAGCCCTCTTTTTCTTTTTTTAAATTTGCCGGGGGGGGGGTGTTAGGACTGCTAATGGGCTGGGGGGGGGGTTAGGACTGCTAATGGGCGTGGAGGGGGGGGTTAGGACTGCAAATGGGCTAGGAGGGGGGGGGGTTAGGACTGCTAATGGGCTAGGGGGGGGTTAGGACTGCTAATGGGCTGGGGGGGTTTGGACTGCTAATGGGCTAGGAGGGGGGGTTATGACAACTAATATGCTAGGGGGGGTTAGGACTGCTAATGGGCTGTGGGCTGATGGGGGCTGTCTGGAAATGGGGTGATGGGGGGTTAGGACTGCTAATGGGCAGGGGGGGGTTAGGACTGCTAATGGGCAGGGGGGGGGTTTGGACTGCTAATGGGCAGGGGGGGGGTTAGGACTGCTAATGGGCTGGGGGGGGGGTTTGGACTGCTAATGGGCTGGGGGGGGTTAGGACTGCTAATGGGCTAGGAGGGGGGGTTAGGACTGCTAATGGGCTAGGGGGGGTTAGGACTGCTAATGGGCTGTGGGCTGATGGGGGCTGTCAGTAAATGGGGTGAAGGGGGGTTAGGCCTGCTAAGGGGCTAGAGAGGGGGGGTGAGGACTGCTAATGGGCGAGGGGGGGGTTAGGACTGCTAATGGGCTAGGGGGGGGTTAGGACTGCTAATGGGCTGTGGGCTGATGGGGGCTGTCTGGAAATGGGGTGATGGGGGTTAGGACTGCTAATGGGCTAGAGAGGGGGGGTTAGGACTGCTAATGGGCTGGGGGGGTTAGGACTGCTAATGGGCTGGGGGGGTTAGGACTGCTAATGGGCTAGGGGGGGTTAGGACAGCTAATGGGCTGTGGGCTGATGGGGGCTGTCTGGAAATGGGGTGATGGGGGGTTAGGACTGCTAATGGGCTAGAGAGGGGGGGTTAGGACTGCTAATGGGCTAGGGGGGGGTTAGGACTGCTAATGGGCTAGGGGGGGGTTAGGACTGCTAATGGGCTAGGGGGGGTTTGGACTGCTAATGGGCTGGGGGGGTTAGGACTGCTAATGGGCTAGGAGGGGGGGTTAGGACTGCTAATGGGCTAGGGGGGGGTTAGGACTGCTAATGGGCAGGGGGGGTTAGGACAGCAAATGGGCTAGGGGGGGGTTAGGACTGCTAATGGGCTAGGAGGGGGGGTTAGGACTGCTAATGGGCTGTGGGCTGATGGGGGCTGTCTGGAAATGGGGTGATGGGGGTTAGGACTGGTAATGGGCTATGGGGGGGTTAGGACTGCTAATGGGCTAGAGAGGGGGGGTTAGGACTGCTAATGGGCTAGGGGGGGGTTAGTACTGCAAATGGGATAGGAGGGGTGGGTTATGACTGCTAATGGGCTAGGGGGGGTTTAGAAATGATAATGTGCTCGGAGGGGGGGTAAGGACTGCTAATGGGCTGTGGGCTGATGGGGGCTGTCTGGAAATGGGGTGATGGGGGTTAGGACTGGTAATGGGCTAGGGGGGGGTTAGGACTGCTAATGGGCTAGAGAGGGGGGGTTAGGACTGCTAATGGGCTAGGGGGGGGGGGTTAGGACTGCTAATGGGCTGATGGGGAGGGGTTAGGACTTGAGGTGGGCTGTTGGGTGGGGTTAGGACTGGAAATGGGCTGATGGGGGGTTAACACTGGAGGTGGTCTGATGGGGTTAGGACTGGTAATGGGCTATGGGGGGGTTTAGGACTGATAATGGGCTATGGGGGGGCTGGGACAAGAAATGGGCTGATGGGGAGGGGTTAGGACTTGAGGTGGGCTGATGGGGTTAGGACTGGTAATGGACTGTGGGCTGATGGGGGGGTTAGGACTGGCAATGGGCTATGGGGGGCTGACTGGAAGTGGGGGGTTAGGACTGGTAATGGGTTATAGGGGGGGCTTAAACTGAAAATGGGGTGATGGGGGGTTAGGACTGGAAGTGGGTTGATGAGGGGGGGATAGGACTGGTATTGGGTTGGGGGGCTGCTAGGACTGGAAATGGGCTGATGCAGGGACTAGAAGGGAATGGATGCTGGGTGAGGCTGGAACTAGAAGGGAGCTGGTGTTGGGGGAGGATTAGAATGGGATGGGGCTGGGAGAGTAAAATGGAGAGGGGAAAAATATTTTGTGTGGGAGGGATAAAAAATCTACAATTGGCCGGGTATTGGGAGAGTAAGTGGGGATTGAGGATGGAGGGGTAAATTTTGAGTAGATGAAATAGGAATGAGGAAAGAGCCAAAGGAGAAAGATTAGTATGTTAAAGCAGATGTAGAGAGAGAATGGAAAAAAAAAACAAGAAGACAGAAGAAAGGACAAATGGACAGCAGATGGAGAGTTAGCAGAAGACACGAAGAAACCAGAAGAAAGTGGCTGGAACAATTGCAACTGAAAAAAAATGCACAAAAGGTAGAAAAAATATCTCTTTATTTTGAATTTATTAACTGGAATATGTCAGCTCTGGGAAATGTGCATCATTAATTTTTGCGCTTTGTTTAGTACAAGAGGAAATTAATATATAGTTTTATTTCTACAGTGTTGTTGTATATTCCAAGTTTGGCTTTTGGGGTTCCCAGTTTTAATTATTGTCTTCCTGTTTCTAAATTGTGATTCCTTGTTTGGTGATGGTCTGTTCTGCATGTGTAACTGAGCTGAGGTATTCTGTTTATATAATTCCTATTTGACATTGCCACTTGTTCTTTCCCCAGTAGGTCATGTATTGTTGTTCTCTGAGATGTATTGGTTTAATATTTGCAGTGTTGCCTTTTGATAGGTAGAGTATGGTGCTTTGTGAGTCCTGGTAGTGCTGTTAGGATACGGCGGGTTTGCTATGGGTTCTAAATGGGCAGCGTTTGTAGTAGTTCCTAATGTGCCTGGCGGTTGGTACTGGATTATAGTAATGTAGAAACCTTTTAGTCTTTCTTTATCCATATACTCATTAAGAGGCATGTTTACTAAAAGTTAGTGTATGGTAACATTATGCAAATATTTATGCAAATGAAGCACCTTATGCAAATGGGGCTTTAATTGACGTGCTGGCACTTTGAGGAAATTCTTTGGTTTTGTGCGGCAGTTTGGGCACTCGGGCTCAAAAAGGTTAGCCATCACTGGTTTAGTGTGTCCGCATATCTACAATTCCCTTCGCTATTGCTGCATTTTAAGTTGGCGATTTTGCTCATGGTAGCAGTTATGTATATTTTTACTGTTTAGTTGGTTATTTATTTATTTATTCATGTATTGTTTTATTTATGATAGAAGTGAGGGGCAGGGGTCCCGTCGGCCCTGCAATTCTGAGGATGGTTAGAATCACACGGATTGTCACATTGGGGTGTGTTTGATGGATTTGGGTCTGAATATGCTGCTCTGCTCACACCCATAGATGGGTTTTGTTTTAAGATACGTGCATAGATATGTTATTTTATATGGTATTTCATATTATTTATTTTTTTATTGTACATAGTTCATTTTACAGCGCATGTGAGGGGCAAGTGGCTCCCTCTGCTTTGCCATCTAAGGAGATCCGTTATCCACATTGGCTGTCAACATCGGTACATTTTTAATTGGCATTTTTATTTAGCAAGTTTTAGTTTTTTTAGTTTTTTGGTCTGACATCCATAAGCTGGTTTTGTTTTCTTTTGGATAGGTATCTACACATTTTACAATCTTACATAAGTCCTATTGATTCACTCCTACCTTTTTTCTTTTACATGTTCCTTTTATGTTTCCTCTAATTCAACGTTGTTTAATCCTCATGTGCTTATAAAGTAACAATTATATTATTTTATTATTAGCTTGTCCTTGTTCCATTTTATTTGCAATACACTTTTTATGTAGTTTTTTATATGATGGACGTTGCAATGTTTTCCTTGGTTCTCCTCTCTCTCTCTCTCTTTTCTATGAGTTGAATTGCTTTTATAGTGTACGTGGTATTTTGTGTTGTTGTACACATGTTATCATTGTTTTATATATAGGGCATTTTATCAATTGTTTATCACACTAAGTTTATTGGTTTATTTATTTATTGTTATTTATTATGCGTTATGTGCATAATTGATTATTATATGCTTGTTATCTTAATTATTTGTTGTGGTTTTTAACTTATTTTTTAATTCATTACATGTGTATATATGTATTTTTAGTGAGCTGTTAACCCCTGAGGAAGTGGTAAACGAAACACAGCCTGTGTTGGGTTTTCAGGCATTCTTGACCCGTGGATTAATAAAGGCGTTATTGGAACTTCTTGCCACGTCTCCTTATTGACTTCTGGTTGCCTACATGGCAATTTGCTGTTTTTTGGTGGGTCACCGGAAGTAGATTGCCAGCCTTTTCTTCCGAGGCAATGGACGGTAAAGTGACTTGCCCAAGGTCACAAGGAGTGCCAGTGGGACTTGAACCCTTGATCTTCTGGGTTCTAGGCAGTTGCTCTAACCATTAGGCTACTCCTCCACTCCTGTTCCTAGTCAAAGCAAAACCTAAACTTTCACACTATCCAAAAAAACATTGCCAGGGTAGCTGTCAGAGTGACAGTTAACTAGCTGGTAGCCCAACCCATATGGGGGTTGCCATACTGGACCTGGTGCTCACGAATGGGGAGCATGTTGGTTTCTGATGTGTTAGTGGGTGATCATCTCTCATCATGGTTCACAGTTAGGACAGAGCTGAAGGTGTTATTTCAAAAGTAAGGCTCTTTAAACTTCAGAAAAACTGTTTGGCTGGAACAGTATCTCAAAAAGCCATTAGCTGGATGGGAGCAGATGAGGATCTAGAAAAGCAGTGAGCAAAACTGAATGAAAGGGTATATTCTAAGGGCAGCAAACCTTTGTCAGAAAAGTAAAAATGAAAAAGGTCACTATGGTTCTTAAATAAAGTAGCTGAGAGGTGAAGTAAGGGTGGCCTTCATTAAAATACAAGAGATCAGAGGAAGACTAGTATCAATATTTGAAAAAGCTGAGAAGCTAGGCAAGTCAGGAAAGCAAAGGTACAAATGAGAGAAAAATGGTGAATGCAGTAAAATGGGGGGCAATCATATTTTAGATGTATTAGTGAGAGGAAAATGCAAAAGTGGTATAGTCAGACTCGAGGGTGAAGGAAGAATATGTACAAGCTGATGAGGATAAAGTGGCGTTGCTTAAACCTCTGTTTACAGATGAAGGTCCTGAAGCAGGATATCCAGGAAACACCCCCAAATAGGAACAGAAGTAAGGCAGATCTCAAATGATTTTCAGAAGATTTATCAGAACATAAGATATGCCATACTGGATTAGACCAAGGTCCATCAAGCCCAGTATCCTGTTTCCAACAGTGGCCAATCCAGGTCACAAGTACCTAGCAGTTTCCCCAAAAGACACAGATTCCACAATGCTTATAATGGGGCAAGCAGTGGATATCCCGGATCCCCTTTAATAATGGTTTATGGACCTTTGCTCCAGGAACTTGTCCAAACCTTTTTTTAAAACCCAGCTACACTAATAGCTTTTACTACATCCTCCGGTAGCCAGGGGTGGCCCAAGGGGGGTGCGGGGCCATGTGCGGACACTGGGTGTGGGCCTCATTTGCATAAGGGTCCTCATTTTCATAAATTTACTATGTTACCATATGCTAACTTTTAGTAAACATACCTCTTAATGAGTGTATGGATAGAGAAAGACTAAAAGATTTCTACATTACTATAATCCAGTGCCAACCGCCAGGCACATTAGGAACTACTACAAACACTGCCCATTTGGAACCCATAGCAAACCCGCCACATCGTAATAGCACTACCAGGACTCACAAAGCACCATACTCTACCTATCAAAAGGCAACACTGCAAATATTAAACCAATACATTTCAGAGAATAACAATACATGACCTACTGGGGAAAGAGAACAAGTGGCAATGTCAAATAGGAATTACATAAACAGAATACCTCAGCTCAGTTACACATGCAGAACATAGACCATCACCAAACAAGGAATCACAGTTTAGAAACAGGAAGACAATTAAACTGGGAACCCCAAAAGCCAAACTTGGAATGTACAACAACACTGTAGAAATAAAACTATAAATCAATTTCCTCTTGTACTAAACAAAGCGCAGACGTTAATGATGCACATTTCCCAGAGCTGACATATTCCAGTTAATAAATTCAAAATAATGAGATTTTTCTATCTTTTTGTGCATTTTTTTCAGTTGCAATTGCTCCAGACACTTCTGGTTTCTTCGTGTCTTCTGCTAACTCTCCATCGTCTGCTGTCCATTTGTCCTTTCTTCTTTTTTCTAGTTCTTTTCCATTCTCTCTCTAAATCTACTTTAACATACTAATCTTTCTCCTTTTGCTCTTTCCTCATTCCTATTTCATCCACTCAAATTTTACCCCTCCATCCTCAATCCCCACTTACTCTCCCAATACCCGGCCAATTGTAGATTTGTTTTCCCTCCCACACACAAAAAGTTTCCCTCTCCATTTCACTCTCCCAGCTCCATCCCATTCTAATCCTCCCCAACATCAGCTCCCTTCTAGTTCCAGCCCCATCCAGCATCCACTCCCTTCTAGTCCTAGCATCAGCCCATTTGAATGAAAACACACCACCTCCAATGTGTGCTGAGCGCTCCCAGGCTCAGACAGGACCAAGTCCAAAATCTGCCAGCTGCACCTCACTTACCAGGAAAAGATCTCATAAGAAATCCACCCCAGACAGGACACCTGATTCAACCTCTGCAAAGCAGCTGCCTGTGAGTAATAAGATAAAACTTGAAAAAGATCAGTTCTGGGGTTGTAACCCAGTTAAATCTTACCCTGTTCTCTAAAACAGGAGTGGAGGAGTGGCCTAGTGGTTGGGGCAAGGTACTTCAGGCTGGAAGGTCGGGCGTTCAAATCCCACTAGAGGACAGCAACCTTGGGCCGGAAGGACTGGGGTTTCTAGTCCCACAGGTGCTCCTTGTGGTCTTGGGCAAGCCACTTAACCCTCCATAGTCCATGTTCCCTGTAAAATAGTTATCTCCAAGTTATAATGCCCTGTTCAATGTAATTTGTTTGTTCAATGTAAACCGCACTGATGCAGAATAGCGCGGTATATAAGAGAATGTAAATAAATAAAATAAAAAAAATTTCCAGTCCTAGCTCCCCCATCCATTTCCAGTCCCATCAGAGTCCCTCCATCAGCTCATTTCTAATCCCAGCCCCCCATCAGCCCATTTCCAATCCAAGTCCCCCATGAGCCTACTTCCAGTTCTAGCCCCTCCATGAGTCCATTTCAATCCAAGCTCCCAAGACAGCCCATATCCAATCTTAGCACACCCCAATAGCCCATTTCCAGTCCTATCCTAGCCCCGCCATCAGCCCATTTCCAGTGCTAGCTCCCTCCCCTCACAGCCCAGTTCCATTCCAAGCCCCCTCCCCATCAGCTATTTGCAGTTCAAGCCCCCCTTCCACTCACAGTCCTAGCAACCCCCCAGCCCACTTCCAGTCTTAGCCCCCCCCCCCCATAGCCCAGGTAGATTTTTAAAAAACCAAGCCTGCTGCTGCTGCTGCCGCCCTGGCAGCAGCAAAATCGAGTGTCCCGCAGGGCCCCCCTACCCGGCAGAGTCCTCCATGCAGCCTCAGTTCCCTCAGCGTGGGCTTTTCAGAGCCGCGAAGGGAGTTTCCCTTTCTCGCGGCTCTGTTTAAGCCCACGGGGCTGATGGGAAACAGGAAATCCTGTTTCCCATCAGCGCCAGTGGCTTAACAGCTGCAAGGGAGAAGCGCTCTCCCTTTGCGGCTCTGAAAGCCGGCACTTAGGGAGCTGAGGCTGCATGGAGGACTCTGCCGGGCAGGGGGGCCTGCGGGATGCTGGATTCTGTCGCTGCCACGGAGGCAGCGGCAGCAGCAGCAAGGTTGGGTTGTGTGTGTGTGTGGTTTGTTTGTTTTTTAAATTTACAGGCAGATGCAGAATGTTTGCGTGGGGCCCCCTGAAACGTGGGGCCCTGTGCAAACAACATTCTTGCACAATGGACGGGCCGGCCCTGCCAGTAGCAAATTCTAGAGTTCAATGACATATTGAGTGAAAAAATATTTTCTCTTATTAGTCCTAAATAGGTTACACTGTAGCTTCATTGCATGCCTCATAATCTTTCTATATTTTGATGGTGTAAACAATCGATCTATGTTTACCTGTTCCACTCCATCCATTAATTTATAGACCTCTCTCATATCTCACCTTGGCAGTCTTTCCCAGGTTGAAGAGCTCTAACCTTTTTAGCCTTTCTTCATAGGGGTATCCTTCCATCCCCTTTACCATTTTGGTGGCTCTTCTCTGTACCTTTTCTAATAACGCTATATCCTTTTTAAGATACGGCGACCAGAATTGCATATAATATTCAAGGTGAGGTCGCACCATGGAACGATACAGAGGCATTATAATATCCTTTGTTTTATTTTCCATTCCTTTCCTTATGATACCTAGCATTCTATTTGCTCTCTTGGCCACCGCTGCAGACTGGGCAGAGGGTTTTATCATGTTATCCACGATGACGCCTAAATCTTTTTTCTGGGTGGTGGCTCCTAATGTGGAACCTAGCATTGTGTAACCATAGTTTGGTTTTTTCTTTTCTAGGTGCATAACTTTGCACTTGTCCACATTAAATTTTATCTGCCATTTGGATGCCCAGTTTTCCAATTTTATCAAGATCCTCTTGCAATTTTCCGCAATCTTCATGGGTTTTAACAACTTTGAATAGTTTTGTGTCATCTGCAAATTTGATAACCTCATTTGTTGTTCCCATTTCCAGGTCATTTATGAATGTTAAAAAGCAGCAGACCCACAGGTCCCTGCGGTACTCCACTATTCACCTTTCTGCATTGGTCAAATTGGCCATTTAGCCCTACCCTCTGCTTTCTATCTTTTAACCAGTTCCTGATCCATAATAGTACACTGCCTCCTATCCCATGACTTTTTAATTTTGCCAAAAGTCTCTCATGAGGGACCTTGTCAAAGGCTTTCTGAAAGCCCAGATACACTTAGGGGTGACCCAAGGGGGATGTGGGGCCACATTTGCATAAACGTTTGCATAATGTTAACATGTACTGACCTTTAGTAAACATGCCTCTTAATGAGTGTATGGATAAAGAGACTACCAGATTTCTACATTACTATAATCCAGTGCCAACCACCAGGCACATTAGGAAGTACTACAAACACTGCTCATTTAGAACCCATAGCAAACCCACCATATCATAAAAGCACTACCAGGATTCACAAAGCACCAAACTCTACCTATCAAAAGGCAACACTGCAAATTTTAAACCAATACGCATAAGAGAATACCAATACATTTCCTACTAGGGAAAGAGAACAAGTGGTACTGTCAAATAGAAACTACAGCTTGGTTACACCATCGGAATAAAGCCCATTACCAAACAAAGAACAAGGGATCACAATTTAGAAATAGGAAGACAATAATTAAACTGGGAACCTCAAAAGCCAAACTTGGAATGTACAATAACACTGCAGAAATAAAACTATAAATTAATTCCCTCTTGTACTAAACAAACTGCAGATGTTAAAGATGCACATTTCCCAGAGCTGACATATTCCAGTTAATAAGTTCAAAATAAAATAGTATTTTTCTACCTTTTTGTTTGTGCATTTTATTTTTCAGTTGCAATTGTTCCAGTCACTTTCTTCTGGTTTCTTCATGTCTCCTGCTAACTCTCCAATGTCGACTATCCATTTTGTCCGTCCTTCTCTTCTAGTTTTTTTTTTTTTTCCATTCACTGTGTACATCTGCTTTAACATACTGATCTTTCTCCTTTTGCTCTTTCCTCCATCTCTTTCTTTCTTCCTTTTTCATCCACTCAAATTTTACCCCTCCATCCTCAATCCCCACTTATTCTCACAATACCCGGCCAATCGTAAATTTTTCTTCCCTCCCACGCTATTTTCTCCCCCTCCATTTTACTCTCCCAGCCCTATCCCATTCTAGTCCTCCCCAGCATCTGCTCCCTTCTAGTCCCCCCCCCATGAGCCCATTTCAAGTCCTATCCTAGCCCCTCCATCAGCCCATTTCCAGTCCTAACTCCCCCCTCCCCTCCCAAAGAGCCCCCTGGCTATCTAAAATGCTTTAGAGGGAGCCAGAGAGGCCCCGGCTCACCTTTAACAGCTGCCGATGTGAAGCATGTCTTTTCCTTCACCTCAGCAGCTGTAGTGAAGTTTAGAATGCTGCTGCACTGCATGCTGGGAAACAGGAAGTCCTCTTCGACCTCAGAGCGGCAGCATTCTAAACTTCACTACAGCTGCTGAAGTGAAGGAAAAAGATGTGTTTCACTTCAGCAGCTGTTAGAGGTCAGCTGGGGCCTCTCCGGCTGCCTCTAAAGCCACCCTGCCTGCTGGTGTTCAATTCAGGATGTTGGCATGGGGCACCCTGAAACGCAGGGTCCTATGCAAACATTCTTACTCAATGGTTGGGCTGGCCCTGGATACACTATCAACTGACTCACCTTTGTCTACCTGTTTATTCACACCTTCAAAAAATACATATCAGATTAGTAAGACAAGACCTCCCTTGGCTAAAGCCATGTTGGCTGTCTCCCATTAAGCCATGACTATCTACATGTTCAACAGTTTTGTTCTTTATGATGGTTTCTGACATTTTGCCTGGTACTTCAGATGATGGTTTTTTGGCAACAGCCTCTCTGACCTCACCTTTAAACCTTGCTGGCAGGTTTTTTTTGGACTTCTTTCCACTTTTCCTAAAGCATGGTCTGGGCTTCCAAGACAGCATTTTTAAATACCCAAGCTTGATGTAAGCCTTTAAACCTTTTGCAACTGCTCCTTTTAGTTTTTTCTTAACTATTTTCCTCATTTTATCATACTCGTACTTTTGAAAGTTAAAAGTTAGTACTGTGGATTTCCTTACTGTCCTTCCTTCATTTATTAAATCAAATGCGATCATGCTATGATCACTACTGCCAAGTGGCCCCAACACCCTTATCTCTTGCACCAGATCTGGTGTTCCACTAAGGACTTGGTCCAAAATGGCTTCCCCTCTGGTCGGTTCATGAACCAGCTGCTCCAAGAAGCAGTCATTTATTTCATCTAGAAACTTTATCTCTCTAGCATGTCCTGCTGTGACACTGACCCAGTCAATACCAGGGTAATTGAAATCACCCATTATTATTACTGTGTTGTAACTTTTGTTAGCTTCCCTGATTTCTTTGAGCAGAGCTAGCTAAACTAAGACAAAGCGATAGGGCCAGATGAGACATCAGAGTATTGAAGAAACTTGACGTTCTAGAAGCTCCACTGTCTGATCTTTTCAATGCTTCCTTAGGTGGATGTGATCCCAGAGGACTGGAGAAGGGCTCATGCAGTCCCTCTATACAAGTGTAAGTAAGGAGGATGGAAACTACAAGCCAGTTCAACTTCTGTGAGTAAATTAATGTAAATGCGCTCTAAAACAGAGGATAGTGAGGTTTCTGGACTCTAATGGACTGCAGGATCCAAGAAAGCATAGTTGTTGTTCGAAGAAGGTCTTGTCGGACAAATCTTATTTCAACTAGATGACCAGAGCTGAACCAAGGGAGAGCACTAGATGTGGTGTACTTTTATTTTTCAATAAAGTCTTTGATGGTTCCACACAGGCAACTTATGAATAAACTGAGCACTCTAGGGATGGAGCCTAAAGAGACAGACTGTTTTAGAAACTTGAGTGGGAGGTCAGAACAATCTTTACCTGTACCCTATGTTAAGAGTGAGCCCTAACTGGTGTCCTGCAGGGATCTGTCCTTGGTCAGATTCTTTTAAACAGTTTTATAAGTGATATTGCAGAATGGCTGTTGGGTAAGATTTTGCCTCTTCACCCTACTGCATATTTTGGTATCATCCAGACACCCAGAAATGTGTACATAACATGAGAAGGGATCTAGCAAAGCTTGAATGGCTAAGAACTTGGTAGCTGAGATTAAATGCTAAAAAAACAACAAATGCAGTCATGTATTTCAGCTATAAACTTCCAAGGGAGTGTTACAATATAGGGGATAAAGTACTTCTGCCCATGAGGTGGGACTGGAGAGTGATCATCTGATCTTAAGGTGGTTAAACAGGTAGAAAAGGTGACGGTGAAAGCTAAAAGGGTGTTTGGGTGCACAGGGGAGAGTAATAGCCAACAGGAAGGAGGTGATGGTGCTTTTGTATAAGCCCGAGACCTCATTCGGAATATTTGTATACAATTCTGAAGACAGCACCTTCAAAAGAATATGACCAGGGAAAAAATTAACCAGGGATATTAGATAACTTCCAGGGTCTGGGGTTGTTTTTTTTTTTTAATGTCACATTTTTTGCCTGGTGGTAAGATACAACAGATTTTGTTGCTATAGCTGCTGCTTCTGCCCAAGCAATGTGTGTGTGTGTGGGGGGGGGGGGGTGGCAGGCAGAAAGGAGGCCCATGCAGTGGGGAGAAGGCAGCCTGGCAAACTCGCTTGATCCTCCTTGCCAGCTGCCTGAACTCTTGCAAGTCTGCCACATAATAGCTGCTGTGCAAGACTTCAGACCGATAGGGAATAGCCGCCAGGCCTGTGGCAAATTGTAAGAGTGGAAACGGCGTGACAAGGAGGATCAAGTGAGTCTGCTGTGGGGTGGGAGGAGAACACCTCATTGGAATTTACACTAGGATTATACTCTTTCCCTGCTGCTTTTCTGGAAAATCTTGTTTTTCTCATTGGCTTTCAGTGCAGAGGGTGGCAAAAATGGTCTGTGGACTTTCGTCATAAGACATATTGAGATCTTTCAAGTTTGACCCTATATGTATGTTTTGGAAGAAAGGCATGAGATGCACATATTTTAAATACATCTGTGGCATAAATGCACAGGAGAAGCTTTTTAGGGTCAGTATAAGGAGATGAGGCATCCTAGGAGAACCTCCTCCATTGCACCCTTCTCCCCTCCGTGGTGCCCATTGCCACAGTTGCCACCTCTCTGGGATTGACAGCAGCAGCAATAGCTGCAAACAGCCCCATGCTGTTTATCTTCAAGCTCTGGCATTGTGGGGCAGGTTGCTTGTGCCACTCGGATGCCCAATGTAGACTTCCCATGCCAACAGGAGGTTTCCATTGAGAGTCAGAGGGGTGGAAGCAAACAGCCTGCACACAGCAGTGTGGCAAGAAACTCTATGGGGCTGTTTGACTATTGCCACCACTGTCTGCTCTGGAGGGGGATGGCAGCGATGGGCACCTGGCAAGCTAGTGCTCTAGGGTGACTACCCAGTTTGCCTAATGGTTGCACTGGCTGGCCTCTTTCAATTGAAAAAACTCTGCAACAAAGGGGCATTGGATGAAGGTGAAAGGGGAGAGACTCAGGAGTAATTTGAGAAAATATTTCTTTATGGAACAGTCTCCCAGTGGAGGTAGTAGTAGTAGTTCTGAGCATTTGTATAGCACTGCAAGATGTACGCAGCACTGCACAGACATGTAAGACGGTCCCTGCTCATCAGAACTTACAATCTAGTCAAGACAGACAACATAGTAGATGTCAACAGGGGTACATCTAGGGGGAATGGTAAGGGGGAAAAAAAAGGAGGTCAGGTGAATCAAGATCCAAAAGCAGCAGCAAAGAGGAGTTTTCAGCCTGGATTTGAAAAGGGCCAGAGAAAGGTGCCTGATGTACAGACTCGGGTAGTTTGTTCCAGGCATAAGGAGCAGCAGTAGAAACATAGAAACATGATGACAGAAAAAGACCACATAGCCTATCTAGTCTGTCCTTCCATATCAACAACTACAACAGTCCACTTTTTACCTTTAGAGATCCTCTGTGTTGGTCCCATGCTTTTTTGAATTCAGTTACTGTCCTCATCTCTACCACCTCCACTGGGAGACTATTCCATGGATCCACTACTCTTTCCGTAAAGAAATATTTCCGCATATCACTCCTGAATCTATCTCCCTTCACCCTCATCCCATGTCCCCTCGTAGCAGAACTTGCTTTCAATTGAAAGAGGCGCTCTCCCTGAACATTTATGCCACGGAGGTATTTAAACATCTCAATCATATCACCTCTATCCCGCCTTTCCTCTAAGGTGTACATATTAAGCTCCTTAAGTCTGTCCTCATATGCTTTATAATGAAGCCCACTAATCATTTTAGTAGCCACCCTCTGCACCGACTCCATCCTATTTACATCCTTTTGAAGGTGTGGTCTCCAGAATTGCACACTATACTCCAAATGAGGTCGCACCAAAGACTTATACAGAGGCATTATCACCTCCTTTTTTCTGCTAGCCATTCCTCTCCGTATGCACCCAAGCATCCTCCTAGCTTTTGCCGTAGCCTTTTCTACCTGTTTAGCTACTTTAAGATCATCAGACACAACCACGCTTAAGTCCCGCTCTTTTTTAGTGGACAAAAGTACTTCACCTCCTATACTGTATTTCTCCCTTAGATTGCTGCAGCCCAAATGCATGACCTTACATTTTTTAACATTAAATCCCAGCTGCCAAATTCTAGACCATTCTTCAAGCTTAGCTAGATCCCTCCTCATGCTATCTACACCTTCCTGGGTGTCTACTCTATTGCAGATTTTGGTATCATCCGCAAAGAGGCAAACCTTACCCAACAGCCCTTCCGCTATATCACTAACAAAGATGTTAAAAAGAATTGGACCAAGGACAGATCCCTGGGGCACACCACTGGTAACATCCTTCTCCTCAGAGTGAGCTCCATTTACTTGTACTCTTTGTCACCTCCCACCCAACCAATTTCTAACCCAAGCAGTAACTAGGGTCCATCCCTAGGGTGCTCAGTTTGTTTATAAGTCGCCTGTGAGGAACAGTGTCAAAGGCTTTACTGAAATCTAAATACACCACATCTAGAGCTCTCCCTTGGTCCAACTCCCTGGTCACCCAGTCAAAGAAATCAATCAGATTTGTCTGACAAGACCTGCCTCTGGTGAATCCATGCTGCCTCGGATCCTGTAATCCGCTGGACTCCAGAAACCTCACTATTTTCTCTTTCAGCAGTGTTTCCAATAATTTACTCACCACTGAAGTTAAACTAACCGGCCTGTAGTTTTCAACCACATCCTTACTTCTGCTTTTGTGTAAAGGCACTACATGAGCCTCTCTCCAGTCCTTTGGCACCACTCCCGACTCCAATGAGGCATTGAAAAGGTCAGTCAGTGGAGCTGCTAGAACGTCCCCAAGTTCCCTCAGTATTCTAGGGTGTATCCCATCCGGTCCCATCGCTTTGTCTACTTTAAGTTGAGCTAGTTTCTCACGAACAAAGTCTTCTGAAAATTGTTCAAGATGTCCCTCGCTTCTGTTTCTATTTGTGGGTGTTTTCTGAGGTCCTGCTCCTGGTTCTTCATCTGTGAACACAGAACAAAAATATTTGTTAAGCAATTCCGCTTTATCCTTATCAGCTTCTACATATTCCCCCCCTGCACCCTTGAGTCTGACAATACCACTCTTGCCCTTCCTCTTCTCACTAATATATCTGAAAAATGTCTTATTCACCCATTTTTTTGCATTGGCTATTTCCTCCTCCTTTTGAATCTTTGCCTTCTTGACTTCTTTGCTAGCTTCTCTAAGTTTTTCCAAATACCGATGCCTGTCTTCCTCTCTCTGTGATCTCTTGTATTTCATGAAGGCCTCCCTCTTTTTCTTCACTTTTTCAGCTACTTCCTTAGAAAACCATAGCAGTCTCCTTTTCCTTTTGCCTTTATTTACCATTTTAACAAAAAGGTTGGTTGCCCTTAAAATATCCCCTTTCAGTTTTGCCCACTGTTTTTCTACATCCCCCAGCTGTTCCCATCCCACTAACGACTTCCTGAGGTATTGGCCCATCTTTGCAAAGTTAGTCTTCCTAAAGTCTAAGATCCTCACCTTGGAATGGATTCTAACAGCCCTAGTCCTAATACTGAACCACACCATCTGGTGATCACTGGATGCAAAATGATCTCCCACTATAACATCAGAAACATTTTCACCATTGGTAAGGACCAAGTCCAGTATGGTCTCCAGTAGAGATAGGGATGACTATCTGAATCCAAAAAAGCATGGGACAAACAGAGGACCTCTAAGGGAAAAAGGACTATAGTAGTTGGCATGGAAGGGCAGACTAAATAGATATGATGGCAAGTAGGTTGTATAGTCATCTCTATGTGACATGCGTAGTGGAGTACCCTGAACAAAGGAGCAGTTACAGCCCTAAACAACTTGCTTGCCAGACCAGATGGGCCATGATGCCAATGGCAAGGGACTACATATTCAATCTAGAGATGACCATTCTCACTTTGTTAGCCTATACAAAATACACTATTCATCCCTATTAGTCCTAGAAATCATCTGTACCCTATCTCTAACCATATAGTAACATAGTATATGACGGCAGATAAAGACCAGTATGATCCATCTAATCTGCCCAGCAAGAGCAGATGCACCTGCCGCTCCGTGCAGGTCACCCCTTCGCATGCCTTTGTTTAAGGGTGTACCAACTGCTCTGTGTAGGTCACCCTATTTATTGAAATAGTTATGTTTATTTTGATTTTATCCTGTTGCTATAAAGGGATCCACTGTGTTTGTCCCATGCCATTTTGAATTCTATCATTGTCTTTGCCCCCACCACTTCCATCGGCAGAGCATTCCAAGCACCCACCACCCTTTCAGTGGAAAATATTTTCTGACATTGCCTCTGTTTACCCCCTTGCAGCTTCATGTTATGCCCTCTACTTTTACAACTTCCCTGTCTTTGGAAGAGGTTTATTTTGTTCATGAATACTCTAAGTATTTAAAGGTCTGAATCGTATCTCCCCTGTCCCTCCTCTCCTCCAGAGTGTACATATTTAGGTCTTCAAGTCTCTTCTCATACATCTCCTGATGCAGGCTCCAAATCATTTTGGTTGCCTTCCTCTGAACCTTTTCAAGTCTTTTTATATATCCTTTGTGAGATACAGTCCCCAAAACTGAACACAATATTCCTAGTGAGGCCTCCCCAGCGACTTGTACAGTGGCATTAGTACCTCCTCCTTTCTGCTAATAACTCCTCTCGGTATGCAACCCAGCATCCTTCTGGCTTTTGCTACAGCTTTGTCACAATGTTTCGCCACTTTGAGATCCTCAATCACTCCAAGGTCGTCGTCCTGGTTGGTGCACACCAACCTCTTGCTCCCCCCCCCCCCCCCCAATTGCATACAATTCCCTTGGATTTCTGCTTTCTAAGTGCAGGGCACTGCACTTATTCACACTGGTCTAATGCTTGGCAGTTAAGACTTATTCTTCCAGCTTTTGTAGATATTTCCTCATGTT
This sequence comes from Ichthyophis bannanicus, assembly GCA_033557465.1. Lineage (NCBI taxonomy): Eukaryota > Metazoa > Chordata > Amphibia > Gymnophiona > Ichthyophiidae > Ichthyophis > Ichthyophis bannanicus. The sequence goes on along the minus strand of CM066033.1, from coordinate 650,600,040 downwards.
ATCCACTCCCTCAGTGGAGTCCACTGTGTTGCAAACTTTTGTATCATCTGCAAAAAGACAGACATTTCCATTCAGTCCTTCAGCAATATCACTCACAAATACATTGAACGGTACCAGCCCCAGGACAGATTAATGTGTCAAATGAATATCCTTCCATGATTTATGTACCGTTTCATGATGCTTCCCTGTGCAATAACGGATTTTTCTGTGACCAAAATAGAGCAATCTCCAGATATTTGTCGATTACGTGGCCTAGTTATATTATGCATGCTAATGATGCAGAAGAGTGAAGAATTTCCTCACTTTTCTTATTCATACAACAGTTTATTACATCCAAGAATCAAACCTGAATGAAAGGAAAGAGAAAATCAAAATATAAGAAACAAAAAAGCTTTTATAATCGACCGACCAAAATAGAGAGCCAAAAAAGTAAATAAGGCAAATTTAAGAGATCAATAAACTAGCAGTTGCTGAGAGTACCCGCCTCCTGGTAGCCAGCACTCAACCTTCGGTGACGGCAGGAATTGCAAGGACAGCTTCCTCTTGCCGAAATACTCTTCTTTGGGATCAAAGAAAATATAATTCTTGCAAGGAAACTCCAAAATCATGGTTGCATCAAGTGCCCTGGTCTTAAGAGCCAAGAATTCCCAGCGTCTCGCATGTTTCTTGAAATGTCAGGAAATTTGATTTTTAGAACCCAAAGTTTTTTTTTTTTCCAGAAATATTCCAGAAGTATAAGCGAAATGCCACATTCCTGTCTGATTCAAAGTAGGCAACTAGATTAGATCTTGTGGTAATATCATAGTTTTCTAGAAAATCTGTTAGATTCATACCAACGTGATCCACAACCTGATCCCCAGACTGCCCAGCCAGTGGGGACTTCTTGAAAGTCCTATTTTGTGCCCATACAACAGGTGGCAGGGAATCCTGAGACATTTTGAAAACTTCAATCACATATTTATGAAGCATTTCAAAAGGGGACAACAGGGCGTTTAGGAAAAAATTTTGCAATTCATTAATTGTTCTAAAGTGAAAATCAACCTTGTGAAAAATATTCTGTCCTTTAATCTGAGCATTACTCAGTCTCTTGTTCTGTCACGACTGCCTCCAAGGACTCCATTTTAGCTGCAACTTTTGATCTAGCTAAAAGTATTAGAGGACAGTGATGTGGCTTCAGCCTGAGACTTCACCAGCAAGTTTGAGTGAAGTCCTATCCTCTGAATTGCATCCCAGAATGCATCAAGTGTAATGACAGCCAATTTCCTCACCAAAGCAGACTCGCTGAAGTGGGGACTCCCTGCTGTTACACTGAAGTGACTGTCCTCCAGAGAACCCTCTATGCTGGGCACCGGGGCATCTCATGCTCCCCCCCCCCCCCCCCCATAGTGCTTGATTAAGCTGACTCCACCTCCTGGCCTTGGTGATGCTGTCCGGTCACCCCATCAGTGCTGCTCCCAGCCCCTCCTGAGTCAAAGTGCTGAAGTAGAGAGGGATTCTTGCTTTACCTCCACGCTGGTGTAGCCTAAGAATTGCTATAGGGTATTGCTGGCAATCACTAAAGCCTTGCCCTTCCTTTTTGCCCTGAGAATGCAGAATCCAGAATGCATGGGCGGCCCAAACACCTGGTGGAACGCAGTGTGCCAATTCAAACAACCACCCTCTATCATCTTGGCTCCTTCCCTTCCTAATTTTAAAGACTATTACTGGGCTGCACAGGATAGTGGTGTATTATTAGAGGTGAGGCCATTTCAATCAGCACTAGCAGCAGGTGGAGGCTAAGGCTGGGATGATGGCCTAGAAGCTCAGCCTTTGCTAAAGTATTAGTCGGAAGGAGGGATCCAAGCAAATGCCAAAGGAGTCCATTTTCAAGATGTGGGAGAGGAGAAGATTATTTAAAGCTTGAATTTTGACCCACAAGTGCTGCTCTGGAACAACCCAGAGTTCCTCCCAGGAGTGCAGGATCTGGAAAGATTTGAAATGTTTGCCGGACTAGCCTAACCAGAGTTCTAGACTTTTTATCCGCAAGGATAGATTTTTGAACAAGGGCTGAAATTTAATAAAGGCATCCCACACTTGCACCAACTAGACAATTCTTTTGCAAGCCAGAAAGACATCCTGAAGCTACTGCACAATTTTGGAAAATGTATTCTTTACTAAACAAAAAAAAAAGAAAAAAAAAGGGCAGAACCCTTCTTGCATAACTCTGGGACAATCACTAAATAAAAACACAGAAATGGGAGTGGCGGTCAGATCTGCAGAGAGCTGTCAGAACCCCAGTGGTTAGAAATAGAACACTAAAGTCGCTTAACCAATTACACTTGGACACCCCATATACAATTCCGTTCAGAACACATGGCACCCCAATGCACCTTCACAAATAAAATAGCACCAGATTGCATCCCCTCCAGCACAGATCCAATGTGGAAGCAACTTCAAGCATATCGTCTGGGATTGCCCAAAGATCAACCCATTCTGGGAGGAAACGAATGAAAACGGCATTATGAATAAGCTAGTACAAACACATGCTGAGTTTCTCACAGACCGCGTGCCATCCAAATTTTTTATTCCTAGTGGTTAGGATCTGTACTGCCTGAAAGTGGATCTGCTTCCATGTCTCCTGATGCCAGAAACCTGATCTACATAAGGGAAAGGAGCATGGCGTAGCTTGGATCAGAGGGGTGATACCCATATATGAGAACATGGACTCTGGGAAACCATGCATGCAAAACTTACCCTGAAACTGGCTACCGAACACGTGTCGTGGCACAATGTTAGTATGCTCTTGTAGTGGGTATACAGAACATCTTAACTTTATTTATACATACCTCTACATAATTTGTAATTATTATACCACAGCTTTAATACATGGCTTCAGACCTGGTGCGAACGAGAAGGATTCAGTTTTATTGGCGACTGGGGAAACAGATGGACCAACAAGAGACTATACTGTGCTGATGGACTACATCTCTCTGTCGCAGGGAAAAGGATCCTAAGTAGAAAAATTCAGGCAGTATGTGGATATACATTTAAACTAGAAAAAGGGGGTGACGGATGGAGAAGGACTAGTTCAGGATGTCACTCCCGGCAAATGCAGAACAACATCAGAAACACACACTTTTAAACCACACATCAGTGACAAGTGGGTAGAACAAAATCAATGCAAAATACATGCAAGCCAGTTAAATGCTGGAAAGCAATGAGCACAAATGCTCGAAGCTTAGCCAACAAAGTTCCAGACCTGGAAGCCCTAATGGTGGAAATGGAATTGGACATTGTGTCCATTACAGAAACATGGTTTAATGAATTGCATGAATGGGATATAGCCATAGCTGGCTATAATCTATTCAGAAGAGACTGAGGAAAAGGAGGAGGAGTAGCTTTGTATGTAAAAAGCAATATTAAAGCTACTGCAATGCAGGGGGCATGGGGAAAAGAAGAAGCACTCTGGATTGTGTTGGAAAGAGGAGATGGCACTGTCATCCATACTACTGTAGTCTACAGACCTCTGACTTAAATCGAAGAAATAGGTAATGAATTGATTATAGATATTGCCAAGATAGCCACAAGGGGGGAAGTGATCATATTGGGTGACTTTAATCTACCCAATGTGGACTGGAGTACTCCTCCTGCAAATCTGGCAAGAAGCAAAACAGTTGTGGATGCTCTCCAAGATGCGTCACTTAAACAAATGGTGATGGAACCAACCAGGGAAAGCTCAACACTGGATTTAGTGCTCACCAAAGGCAATAGTATGTCTAATGTCTGGGTGAGTGCCCCTGTGAGCAGTAGTGATCATCGCATGGTGTGGTTTGAGATAAAAACCATGGTACAGGCCAAACATAGCAAGCTCAAAGTCCTAAACTTCAAAAACACTGACTTCAGTAAAATGGCCATGTACCTACAGGAGGAGTTGGCAGGGTGGGAGGGGATAAGGGAAGTGGAATTGCAATGGGCTAAACTAAAGGTGGCAATAAAAGGGGAAACGGGTTTCCTTCTCCTCTTGTTTCTATTTACTTTCCTTACATATTTATCTATTTGGTTCTCCAAAGAAGTGGCTGCTCAAATGCAAAAAAATGCAGCTTTCACAAAATTCAAAAGCTTGCAAACAGAGGAACACAGTAAATAATACAGGATCAAACTAAGACAAAAAGAGAAATAAGGAAAGCAAAATCAAAGGCAGAGGAAAAGATGGCTAAAGATGTAAAGTGTGGTGACAACTTTCTTCAGGTATATTCGGGAGAGGAGGAAAATCAGAGATGGAATTGCAGGACTCAGAAGTGCTGGGAACGGATTTGTGGAAAGTGACATTGAAAAAGCAAAATTGCCAAACAAATACTTCTGTTCTGTTTTACTAAAAATCCTGGAGAAGGACCACCTGTGACTCCCAAATATAAAAATGGGAATGAAGTAGATACCACACCATTCACAGAAGATGATGTGTTAGAACAACTTGCAAAACTGAAAGCGAACAAGGCCATGGGAACGGATGGGATACATCCCAGGATACTGAAAGAGCTCAGAGAGGTTCTTGCAGGGCCGTTAAAGGATGTTTTCAACAGATCCTTGGAAACAGGAGTAGTTCCTCAGGACTGGAGAAGGGTGGATGTGGTACCTCTTCACAAAAGTGATGACAGGGAAGAAGTGATAAACTACAGGCCTGTGAGCCTTACCTCAGTGACGGGAAAAGTAATGGAGGCGCTTCTGAAAGAGCGAATAGTAGACTTTCTCAAAACCAACAGATTGCATGATCTGAGGCAACATGTTTTTTCCAAAGGACGATATTGCCAAACAAATCTGAGTTCTTTGACTGGGTGACCAGAGAACTAGATCAGGGGCATGCGATGGATGTCATCTACGTCAATTTCAGCAAAGCCTTTGATACTGTTTCTCATAGGAGGCTTATCAATAAACTCAGTAGTTTGGTTATGGGTCACAAGGTGGTGAACTGGATCAGAAACTGGTTGACTGACAGACAGAAGGTGATGGTAAATGGAGCTCACTCGGATGAAAGGAGGGTGATTAGCAGGGTGCCCCAGGGTTCGGTCCTGGGCCCAGCACTGTTCAATGTATTTGTGAGTGATATTGCTGAAGGACTGCATGGAAAGTCTGTCTTTTTGCAGATGACACGAAAATTTGCAACAGAGTGGACTCCCCTGAGGGAGTGGTTAACATGAGGAAAGATCTACAAAAGCTGGAAGAATGGTCTAATGCTTGGCAGTTCAGATTTTATGTGAAGAAGTGCAGTGTCATGCACTTGGGAAGCAGAAATCCAAGGGAAATGTACGCGATAGGGGGCGAGAGGTTGGTGTGCACGGACCAGGAGAAGGACCTTGGTGTGATTATTTCTGCGGATCTCAAGGTGGCAAAACAGTGCGACAAGGCGGTGGCAAAAGCCAGGAAAATGTTGGGTTGCATACAAATAGGAATTACCAGCCGAAAGGAAGAGGTACTTATGCCACTGTACAAGTCACTGGTGAGGCCTCACTTGGAATACTGTGTTCAGTTTTGGAGACTGTATTTTGCAAAGGATATGAAAAGACTGGAAATGGTTCAGAGGAAGGTGACAAATGATTTGGAGCCTGCGTCAGAAGCCTTATGAGAAGAGACTTGAAGACCTAAATATGTACACTCTGGAGGAGAGGAGGGACAGGGGAGATATGATTCAGACCTTTAAATACTTAGAGAAATAATGAACAAACAAACCTCTTCCAAAGATGAGGAAGCTGTAAAACTAGAGGGCATAACATGAAGCTGCAAGGGGATAAACTGAAAGGCAATGTCAGGAAATACTTTTTTACTGAAAGGGTGGTGGATGCTTGGAATGCCCTCCCGATGGAAGTGTTGGGGGCGAACACAGTGACAGAATCCAAAATGGCATGGGACAGACACAGTGGATCCCTTTACAGCAACAGGATAAAATCAAAATAAATGTAACTATCTAATTTCTCAGCATACAGGGGTGTCCTACATGGAGCGGTGGGTTCACCCCTAAACAAAGACATGGGGGGAGGGGTGGCCTGCATGGAGCGGCAGGTGCACCTACTCTTGCCATTTTGCTGGGCAGACTAGATGGACCATGCTGGTCTTTATCTGCCGTCATTTACTATGTTACTATGTGCGTAAAGGTGCAAAGGTTAACTAGAAATGAAAACCAGAACGTGGCTTTTAACTTTAATGTCCATGATCAGGTCACATTTCTTGCCTGGTGGCAGGATATAACATACTTTGCTGCTATAGCCGCTGTTTGTTCCTTTCCCCCAGGATTATACAGAGGTGTTTTTCCTGCTCATTCTTTTTTTCTGAAAACTCTTTGATTTACATGTTAACTTTAGGAAATGTACGTTGTATAGTGTAAGAGGAAAGTCATTTCTGTTTCTCTTTCTCCAGTATTTCGTTGCTTATAGAATCTGGAGGCTTAAGGTTTCTGGTTTAGTTTCTCCATCTTTGTTGTGTGGTCACTTGTTCTGTATTTGAGGGCTTGTGCGTATTTTGCATGTATGACTGACTTAGGTCAAATACTCTGTTAATGTAGATCCTGTGGGAGTCCTGGTGTTCTGCCATTGAGTCAGTAGACTCATGTGGACCCTGTGGATAGTTGTCCTACATAGAGTTCAGTTTCCAGTCGGGTGGCTAATAGTTGCCAACACTGCCCGATGCAGCGGATACCGCTCAGTCCATCACATTTCCAGTCTTCCTCTTGTCCTTCAACCTTGCCAACATGCCTTTCTATAATCTTTCTTTTTGCATGATGTCTCCAAAGCAAGTAAAAGGCTTCGTCTTTCAATCTTTCAGCATCAGTGGCCTTTACAGTACTTCACTGATAACTAACATACAACTAGTAGCTTTATATTGATCCTTTGAAGCCCAATCTCATCTGAATAACGCCTGGATTCAGTTGCCTCCTGGCTTGAAAGTAACTATTTGAAATTTAAATCGCATGAAATTGCAAACCATGTGGCTTACCAACAGTCCAACAGTACCCAGGCTTGCTCCAGTTATTTTGGGGTAACCACTTTATTTGAGCTCTGTCATTTTGATTCACATCTGTTTGACCAACACATCGTCTGTGGTTAAAAGCCTGCTTTTACTCAGAGGCATATTAGATTCATTAGACCATTTTTGAGCAAAGATGCTCTGACTATTTTGATTTTAACGCTTCTAATTAGTTAGCTTGTGTTACTCCATTGTAAAGGGAGCTACAATAAATCTAACGTGAAATGTCTCCAAATTGTGCAGAATATGGCAGTAACCCTTATCTCCCACTCTACACTTCTTGGTAATGTGATCTGTTTACTCCTCTCCAAACACTGGTTACCCATCACTTACAGGATTAAGTGAGATTTTACTCTCGATCTTTGAGACATTACATACTCTCCTACCATTCTGGTATCATACAATCCCCAAACTACTTAGGTCCCAAACTGGAAATTTGTTGGTCAGTCTTGCACCCTATCGTGCCAGACTGGAGGCAATGCTCATGTTTGCCTTCTGGTCCCCATAAGTGGAACCTTTTCTACCTACATATATTAGTCTTGAATCTTCATTACCTAAATTTAAACCTTCCATAAAGCTTATTTTCCCCCTCTCCTCCTCCTCCCCCCCCCCCCCCAGCTTTTTCCAGAGGTTTGTCATTTTTTGTTCAAGCTGACATTACCCTATAATAGAAATTCCTTATTCCTTTCTAGTAGTTCCAACCTCTGTCAGTAGGGGCTAGGAGAGGGGGTGAGCAGAGCTTGGTTTTTCTGGTTTTCTTTTATTTACCTTCTATGATCTATGGTTAGGTATTGATTGTATTATTTTTTCTCTTCTAGTTGCTACTTTTCAACTTTTATATTTGGTACTTTATTAATGTAAACAACCCTGTTGCCCGTGAAGCGTGGTCCGGAAAGAAAGTGCTTGAATAAACACAAGCAAACCTTTGAGCCTCCAAGGAAAACTTAGGTTTGATATCCAGCACTGGCTGATTTGTTTGGCAGTTAATGGTATGCTCGGTGGGCCTGATATTCAAAGGCGCTTGCCGTTTACAGACCTGTGAACTGTGTAAATGCCACGTAGAGGGATATTCAGCAGCGCTGACAGTGCCATGGAATATCTGGGGTTCCCCCCCCCCCCCCCCCCCCCATACACTCCGTTGCTAACTGTGTAGCATCAGGGGCTGTTGTGGCTGCTCCATGGATGAGGAGGTGGTACCCGTTGCTAACTGGGCAGCAGTGATATTGAGCCGCTGCCCAGTTAGCGGCCTGTGGATAGAGGCCAGCTTTTCCTGTGCCTCTTTACCCACAGGAGCTATGTGGCAGACCCAGATAGTCAATGTTGGTGGCCAGGTACGGCCCTGGCATTGAATATCCTGGGTTAAGACTCAGCGGTAACGGTAGTTTTTAGAGTGCTAGCCACCACTGCTGAATATTGGGCCCAGTGTTCTTTGCCAGCACTATAATTTGAAAGCTTAGGAAGAAAATCTATCTTCACTGTCCAACTTTCACATCTAGCTGATGTTAAATACCATGGTTGGGGCAAGCTTAAGGGTGAGCCAGTGAGGTGCAGGCTCAGAATGCCAATGCTTAGGGTTCCTTCCCAGCGGCAGGAGCATAGTGCGTGCCTTCCACCACAGCGCTCTTCCTCTGCCCAGCAGATTTAGCATACAAGAACAGGCACTTCCTGTATAGAACCGCCAGTGGAAGGGGGAAGCGGATGTCTGGGTAGGTAGGTAGCTGGGAGAAGGGGCGTGAGGCTCATTTTGGGGATGGGTACTAGAAGGGGGGTTAGAGGCTGATATTGGAGAGCTGAGGACTGTTATGGTGGGGGGGGGGGGGGGTGCTGCTGAAAGAGGGGCCTGAAGGCCGATGGGGCTAACCAAGAGAAGATAATAGATGGTGGAGCACTTCTGGTCGCCGTATCTTAAAAAGGATATAGCAGAATTGGACAAGGTAAAGAGAAGAGCCACCAATGGTAAAGGCTTAAGGTTAGAGCTCTTCAACCTGCAAAAGAGACAGCTGAGGGGAGAGATGATAGAGCAGGGCCAGCCCATCCATTGTGCAAGAAGGTCATTTGCACAGGGCCCTGTGTTTCAGGAGGCCCCACGCAAACGTCATTCCACACATAGTGGGTTTGCAGGGCCGGCTTCAAAAGGCAGCTAGGGGGGCCGAAGGGCCCCAGCTCACCTCTGCACAGCTGCCGGAGTGGAGGAACATGCCGCTCTTCACTCCAGTAGCTGTACAGGGGTGAGCCAGGGCTTTGGACCTCCCCAACTCCCTCTGAAGACAGACAGGCATGGGGCTCTCTGTAGGGTGGAGGAGGGGCAGGATAGAACTGGAAATGGGCTGATGCAGGGGGATGGGAGAATAGGATTAGAAGAGAGCAGATGCTGGTTGGGGTTAGAACTAGAAGGGAGCTGATGTTGGAGGACTAGAAGAGGATGGGGCTAGGGGAGTGAAGATGGAGAGGGGAAAAGATATATTTTGTGTGGTAGGGAAGAAAAATCTATAATTGGTCAGGTATTGGGAGAGTAAGAGGATTGAGGGGTGAAATTTGAGTAGATGAAAAAGGAATAGAGGAAAGAGCAAAAAGGGAAAGATCAGTATGTTAAAGGAGATGTAGAGAGAGAATGGAAGTAAACTAGGAGAGAAGAAAGGACAAATGGATAGCAGACAAAGGAAAGTTAGCAGAAAATACAAAGAAACCAGAAGAAAGTAACTGAAGCAATTGCAACTGAAAAATAAAATGCCCAAACAAAAATTCAAAATGAAATAGTTCTACCTTAACTGGAATATGTCCGCTCTGGGAAATGTGCATCGTTAATGTCTTTGCCCTCTTGTTTAGTACAAGAGGAAATGAATTTAGTTTTATTTCTCCAGTGTTGTACATGCCAAATGTGGCTTTTGGGGTTCCCAGTTTGTCTTCCTATTTCTAGATTGTGATCCCTTCTTTGTATGGTGACAGTCTATGTTCTGCATGTATAATCTAGCTGAGGTAGTCTATTTATGTAGTTTCTATTTGACAGTGCCACTTGTTGTCTTTCCACAGTAGGAGGTGTACTGGTATTCTGAGGTGTATTGGTTTAATATTTGCAGTGTTGCCTTTTGATAGGATATGGTGTCACTCAGGGTAGTTTCTCCAAATGGGTTGGTTTTTGTGCATACTACGGCAATCATGAACCTCACTTCTAAGCCAGGGTATGTGGAATATGATCTTAATCTCTCAAATTTACTGCTAATCTTTGGCGTAATATTTGCGTTGTGCCATAGAGCCTCCTGCTGGAGTTCATAAGATGTTACATGTATGGGTAGTTTATCAAGATGTGCTTGGAAATTCTTTATCAAGCCTGTGGCTCCCAGTACAATGGGAAATATTTCTGTCTTTCTGCTATATTTTCTTGGTCTCTGACCACATTTCTTGGTACTTCAGGATCTTCTGCCTCTCCACACAATTCACAGAATAATCACTTGATACCGACACTTCTATTATTAATGCCATTCTGCTTTATTTCTTCCTTTACCACCATCAGGTTTCCTGGCATCCAGTTTCTTATCTGTCTGAATGGGAATGTCCCAGGTGATCATAACCTCTTCATTCTCTGTAATTCTCTTAGGGTCATGATCCCAGTGCTTTTCAGGCACAGTGATGTTGTAGTACTGTATTTACCGAGTTTCCAGTGGATAAGGCATGCTACTTTGTGCCTTTCTGTATAGAAATTTTCCACCATCAGAACTTCACAGCCTGCTATTAGGTTAGTCAGTTTCCAGCTCTTTCTTACAGGATCAGCATGTGTCTGTGCCAGTTTTTTCAATACTCGCTTTAAACCATCTCGTCCATAATCTGCTGTCCTGGGCTACAACTATCAATCTTTCATACTTTGGTTTCAGTTCACCTCTCCAACCATCCATGTGTCTGTTCTTGATCGACAAAAGGTCCTTCAAGTAACACACTGTATTTTCTACTGTATTTGTGCATTTGCCACTTGGTTTTTCCTCGCCTGCTGATCTAATTTTAAGAGTTGTTGTTTGGGGGGGGTTCTCTTGTTTTGCAAATTCTGTTACTTCCTTTCCCATGCACACCTGTGGGTTCTCATGCATTCCTTCTAATCATATGAACATTTGTACAAGTTTGATGGAGACAGATTCTGGACGTTTACTTTCATATTTCAGCACTTTTTGCACATTTGGATCCAATGATGCTGTCAGGCTTGGAGGCATATGATAGCTCTGTAAGTGTAATCAATCTCTAGAAGTCCTAGGCCCTCCTTCAGCTCTAGGCATGTACAATCTTGGCATATACTGATTCTTGTAAATAACTCCCTACTCATGAAGTATTCTATTTTATTTATTTATTTAACACTTATTTATATACCGCATCTTCCAGCGATCAGTTGCGGTGTACAATCAACAACAGTCAACAATGCAGAGCTTGTTTTACATAGAACAATGATAACTTTTTACATAGAACATCTTAACTTGCACAACAACGGGTTTAAAAACTAAGCGGAATAATTCAATAGTTCAACTAAGACAGATTGTGTAACAGTTAAAACAAAAGTACTGTCCCTATAACATAGGCAGATTATGACAGTTGTAACTATATACAAGTAGGGTTTCAATGCATAAGAGTGGAGTGATTATACATTTAAGTTTTGTATGTATTGTTTGTAGTAGGGAGTATAAACTTGATTTTGGGCAGGTTCGTGTTTAGCCTTTATCTAAGTTGAGTGGAAGGTTTTCCATGGTATTATAGTGTTTAGTGAATAAGTATGTTTTCAATTTTTTTCTGAATTCTGTTATCTCTGTTAGTGATCGTAAGTCCTCTGGTAATGAGTTCCAGACTGTTGGGGCTATGTGGGAAAAGGCTCTATTATTTGTTAATTTGTGAGTTCTTATATATTCTTTCGGCATTTTAAGTTTATTTGATTGTCCTTTTCTATGAGTGGGCTTAGGTGGTTCTTTGCTTATTAGGTTACAGAGTGTCTTCGGGGCCATGTCATTTAGGGCTTTGAATGTAGTTATTATTGTTTTGTATGTTATCCTGCTTTGTATTGGTAACCAGTGAAGGGATGCTAGTATCGGTGTAATGTGTTGGAGTGAATTTATCTTTAATATAATTCTAGCTGTTGCATTTTGCGCAAGTTGGATCCTTTTGATGTTTTGTTTAGAAATGCCTATAAGTATTAAGTTGGCGAAATCGAAGTGGGGAGTTATGGTAGCCTGTATTATATTGATAAAATCTTGTATAAATACAAGGGGGCGTAATTGTTTGAGGATTTTAAGTTTGAAGTAGATTTTCTTTAATGTATTTCTAATGTGCGTTTCCATAGTAAGGTGTGTATCTAAGATAACACCTAGATATCTTATTTCATTTTTTATTTTAATTTCTTGGTTTTGTAGTGTTATGTGGGTTGGAGGAGTGAATGAATGGTTTTTTGTTACAATTAAGACTTCAGTTTTAGCGTGGTTTATATGGAGGTTTTGGGTTTTTAGCCAGTGTGATTTCATTGTAGCAGTCTGATAGAAGTTGAATCGGTAGGTTAGGAATCGTAAAAGGAATGTACATCATGATATCATCCGCATAAAGGTGATATTGTACTCCAAATTTTTTAAAGATGTTACAGACCGGTTTTATATAGATATTGAAAAGTAGGGCTGAAAGTGCTGAACCTTGTGGTAAACCTATTTCTTGTTTGTATGTATTGGATGTTTGAGTACCTGTTCTTACATTTTGTGTTCTGTTATGTAAATATGAGGTGAACCATTTATGTACGGTGGAGTTTATGCCTATCTGTCTTAGGTTGTTGAGCAAAATTGAGTGATGCACGCTATCAAACGCTGCTGATATGTCGATGAAAAGGAGAATGAACGCCTGTGATTGTCAATTCCTTTTAGGAGTGTATCTATTAATACTGTTAGAAGTGTTTCTACTCCATGGCAGGGCCGGAAACCATATTGTTGTTCATCGAGTGGGTAAGATAAGTCTATAAATTCCTGTGTCTGTAGTTGTACTACCTTTTCAATTACTTTGGCCAAGAATGGTATGCTAGAGATGGGCCTATATGATGTTGGCGATGTTTTATCTAGTTTGCACATCCAGTTTTTCAAGATCTTTGAAGCCAATCCACAATCCCAAAACTGTATGAGGGTTCAGGAATTGCCAGCTGATTGATGGCTTATATCGTATTTTATGATAAAGCACTTTTCAATAATTTTAATCTCCTGTAATATTCTTTACTGATCTCTCAATAGTTCTGCTCAAGTGTCATTCCTTGCTCTATTCTGAGATACTTATATACCCCTTCCTGTCAAAGGTCCTTGATATCACAGCCCTCAGCAAGGGAAACGTTTTCAGTTTTGCTCAATTTTCCTCTGAAAAGGTTGCCTTAGCACACTTTTCAAGGCCAAAAGTCATCCTGATGTCGTCAGAAAAGCTTTTCACCAGACAAAGTAGCTCTGCTAATTGTTGGTTGCTGGAACTGTAGAGCTTCAGATCATCCATAAATAGCAGATGTGAAGTTGATTCTGAGTTGGTACTATTTTTGGGATATGGATTTAGCCTGAATTCTAAAGAGTTGATGAGAGCACTCATTTGATTAAGCACCAAACAAAACTGAAGTGGTGATGGGGAATCACCCTGAAATATTCCTCGTTGGATCATAATGTTAGGAATGATGTACTGACCATCTTCATATCTCAAAAGGAAAGTGGATTGCCACATTGTCATAGATAACTTAATGTACTGTCAAACCAGAATTTATTTTATACATTTCAAGGCAATTTATTATCCAAGAGTGTGGGATGCTGTCAAAAGCTTTCATATAATCAATCTAAACTGATTTCTTCCTTTCTTAGCACTGGCCATAATGGCCTTATTCAGCATTAACTGGTCTTTGGTTCCATATGCTCCTCTCTTATTGCCCCTTTGCTCTATTGCCATGATGAGCTCAATGTGATCGTATATTCGGTCTGCATCTATTGCAGTAAATAGTTTAGATTGTAGGTAAACAGATTGGTCTATAAACATTTAGGAAAGTTAGTCTAGTCTCCTTTTTGAAAGGAGAAGTTCTTCCTGTAGTAAACCATTGTGGTAAGTCTGGTTGCTTGAACAATTGATTTTTTTTTTGCAGTTTGCCAGGTCTTGATGGAATGATAACTGTTTGAGTCAAAAGTTGGTTACTCCATCTTGGCCGGGACTTTTCCAATTTGGGGCTTGTTTTAACCTGCTTTCCAACTCTTCCTTTGTTGCTACAGGTCATTCCATAGGTTTGATGTTTTATTTTGTTTCTAAATGGTTACCCAGCATACAGAAGCATTCTGCTTTGATTGCCGTATAGGGTCTTCATGTAGCTTTTCTTACAGTACAGTAATGGTGATTTCAGTTATTCCAATATCGACAGTCAGTGTCACGGCAAGACATGCTAGGGAGATAAAGTTTATAGATGAAATGTGCTGCTTGGAGCAGCTGGTTCATGAACCAGAGGGAAAGCCATTTTGGACCTAGTCCTTAGAACACAAGATCTGGTGCAAGAGATAAGGGTGTTTGGGGCCACTTGGCAATAGTGATCATAGCATGATAATGTTTGAATTAATAAATGGAGAAAGGATGGTAAGGAAATCCAGAGTACTATCTTTTAACTTTCAAAAGGGAGACTATGATAAAATGAGGAAAATGTTTAACCTTTGCAACTGCTCCTTTTAATTTAACTATTTACATCAAGCATGGGTGTTTTCTAATAATGCTATATCCTTTTTAAGGATACAGTGACCAGAATTGCACACAATATTCAAGGTACGGTCGCACCATGGAACGATATAGAGGCATTATACTATCCTTTGTTTTATTCTCCATTCCTGTCCTTATGATACCTAGCATTCTATTTGCTCTCTTAGCTGCCGCTGCACACTGGGTGGAGGGTTTCAACATGCTATCCACAATGACACCTAAATCTTTTTCCTGGGTTCCTAATGTGGAACCTTGCATCATGTAACCATAGTTTGGGTTGGTCTTTCCTAGGTGCATAACTTTGCACTTGTCCACATTAAATTTCATCTGCCATTTGGATGCCCAGTCTTCCAATTTATCAAGGTCCTCTTGCAGTTTTTCACAATCCTCATGGGTTTTAACTTTGAATAATTTTGAGTCATCTGCAAATTTGATTACCTCACTTATTATTCCCATTTCCAGGTCATGTATGAATATGCTTAAAGCAGCAGACCCAGCTATTCCACTATTCACCTTTCTCCTTTGGGAAAATTAGCCATTTAGTTCCTGATCCATAATAGTACACTGCCTCCTATCCCGTGACGTTTTAATTTCACCAATAGTCTCTTATGAGGGACCTTTTCAAAGGCTTTCTGAAAATCCAGATACACTATATCAACAGACTCACCTTTGTGTACCTGTTTATTCACACCTTCAAAAAAACAACAGTTTAGTAAGACAAGGCTTTCCTTGGCTAAAGCCATGTTGGCTATCTCCCATTAAGCCATGGCTATCTACATATTCAGTAATTTTGTTCTTTAATTGTTTCTACCATTTTTCCTGGTACCGACGTCTGGCTTACTATTCTGTAGTTTCCTGGATCACCCCTGGAACCCTCTTTAAAAAAATTGGAGGATGACTAATGTAACCCCAATCTTCAGGTATTACAGATTATTTTAATGAAAGTTCACAGATAACTGAAATATGAGATTGCAGACCTACTATTAGTACTTTCAACACCCTTGGATGTATACCATCTAGTCCAGGTGATTTGCTACTGTTCACTTTATCAAATAGTTGCAACATCTTCCCAGTGTATCGCTATTTCTTTCAATTCTTCTGCGGCATCACCTTATAAATACCATTTTAGTCATGGGTAACATATCTTCCTCAGTAAAGACCGAAACCAAGAATTCACTCTCTTTGCTGTGGCCTTGTCCCCTCTTACCCCTTTATTATCTAATGGTCCAACTGACTCTCACAGGGTTTTTGCTACAAATGCACATGAAAAAGTTTTTATTACGCATTTTTGCTTCCACAGCAAGCTTCTTCTCAAATTCTCTTTGCCTGCCTTATCAATGCCTTGTATCTAACTTGCCAGTGCTTATGTTTCCAGTTTGTAATTTGGCTCCTTTTTCCATTTCCTGAAAGATGCTTTTTTGGCAACAGCCTCTCTGACCTCACCTTTAAACCATGCTGGTAGTTTTTTGGACTTCCTTCCACTTTTCTTAAAGCGTGGAATACAGCTGATCTGGGCTTCCAAGATGGTAAAGGGGATGGAAGGATACCCCTATGAAGAGAGGCTAAAACGTTTAGGGCTCTTCAACCTGGAAAAGACAGCTGAGGATAAATGATAGAGGTCTATAAATTAATGAATGGAGTGGAACGGGTAAACGTAGATCGCTTGTTTACACCATCAAAATTTAGAAAGACTAGGGGACATGCAATGAAGCTACTGGGTAACCTATTTAAGACTAATAAGAGAATATTTTTTCACTCAATGTGTAACCAAACTCTGGAATTCATTACTGAAGGATGTAGTAAAAGTTATTAGTGTAGTCGGGTTTAAAAATGATTTGGACGAGTTCCTTGAGGAAAGGTCCATAAATCATTACTAAAGGGGACCCGGGATATCCACAGCTTGCCCCAATGCAAGCATTGTGGAACCTGTGTCTTTTGGGGAAACTGCTAGGTACTTGTGACCTAGATTGGCCACTGTTGGAGATGGGATACTGGACTGACGGACCTTGGTCTGACCCAGTATGGCATATCTTATGGTCTCCAGAAGGTTTCGGTTTCAGCTTTGGTTGGAGGTGCTTTTACCATATTAATGCTCTTCCCCAGTTCCTTGTAGAATTGTTTTGGGTTCTCTAAATATCTTTCCTGTTTTCTTCATATCAGAATAAACTATCTTTGAAGTTGTTGTGCTTCTTCCGCTATTTTCAATTTATTGTTGGAACTTATAAATTTCAGGTCTTCTGTTTAATGCAGGATGCTTCATCTTGATGTCTTGGATCTTCCTTAGTATCTTAGATCTTAATCCTTTTAGATACCCATCCATAAGGGATTTTTTTTGCACGCAGTGATTGTATTTTTCCTTTGATGCGCTTTTTCCAAGAAAGAATTGTTCGCTTTTTCTTCCTGCCTTGCACTCTAGTTGGTAGTATTCTTGCAGTAATTTTAGCTGCATTCAATTTTGGTGATGTCAATAAATGGTCCTTTTATACTGGGTATGGCTTTGTTCTTATTAAATTTAACACCTAAGGCTAGAAGTATGACTATCTTGGGTAATCGTTCCCTTGCTTGGTATGGTGCTTCGTGAGTCCTGGTAGTGATGTTAGGCTATGGTGGGTTTGTTATGGGTTCTAAATGGTCAGTGTCTGTAGTACTTCCTAATGTGTCTGGCAGCACTGGAGCATAGTAATGTAGAAGTCTGGTAGTCTTTCTTTATCCATACGCTCATTAAGAGGCAGATTCACTAAAAGTTAGTGCACGTTAACATTATGCAAATGAGGCTCTGCAATGAATCTCCCCTCTTGGGCCACCCCTGTGATAGAGATCTATAAATTAATGGAGTAGAATGTGTAAACATAGATGGTTTATGCCATCAAAAAGTAGAAAGACTAGGGGACATGCAATGAAGCTACAGTGTAACCAGTTTAAGACTAATAAGAGGTTTTTTTCACTCAATGCATAATCAACTCTGGAATTCATTACCGGAGGACGTAGTAAAAGATGTTAATGTAGCTGGGCTTTAAAAAAAGTTTTGGACAAGTTCCTGGAGGAAAGGTCCATAAACCATTAACGAGGACCCAGGAAATCCACTGCTTGCCCCTATACAAGTACTGTGGAACCTGTCTTTTTGGGGAAATTGCTAAGTACATGTGACCTGGATTGGCCACTGTTGGAAACAGGATACTGGTTTTGGACCTTGGTCTGACCCAGTATAGTATGTTATGTTCTAGAAGAAGTCATGGCATAAGCAGGAGAAGACATCAAGGAGGGCAAGAAATAGGTATGTGGGAAAAGATCAGGGGCAATGGATGCTTAAACAGGAGGGCAGATATTGTGGTGTTAGGGTTGCAGAAAAGCAGGGACTCAACATAGCTGGACACTCTAGAATTGGGTGGGAGACCTGAAGACATTAAGACAGGCTGGGAAGTGTAAGTGGGGATTCGGGGCTTGGGTGGGATAGTGAGGACATGGGGATTAGGAAGAATGGAAGGATTGGGTGGGTGGGGGAATAGTGGGAGCTAAAATTCAGTAGGTATTAAGGACAATGCAGCCTAGATAACTGTGTGAGGGGTATTGGATCTGCCACTGACTGCAGAAAAGGGACAGACAGAAGGACCTGGAAGGTTTGGGGAGGATTTGGGAGGCAGGTGAGGGTAAAAATGGAGGTGAAAGTTGAATGGGAGCCTAGATAAAGGGATAAGAGAAGGGGAGAAGTGGCAGGGAAGGAGTTTAGGTTGAGAGACAGAGGAACATAAGACTTGGGAGGGGATGAGTAAAGAGCATAGAAATAAGGGACTAGCGTAAATGATGGGGGAAACGGGAGTCTGCGGAAGGAATATGAGGTGTCAAATGGGAAGACTAGCGAAGTATAGGAGATGGAAAGATGGTAAGTAGCTGAAAGGTAAAAAGAGGAGGGAGACTGAAAATGAGGGAGGCATGAAATCGAGCTATAGGAAAATTAAAAGGCAGATGAGAAACAGAAGATTAAACAGAAGGATTACTGTCAGATATAGATGTAGAGGAGGAAGGGAAGAAGACAGGGAGAAATAGAGATCCTGGAAAAGGACCAAAGAGAACCAACAAGGGAAGTGATAAAAAGTCCAGAACCAATCCAATTGGAAAAATTAAAATGATCAGACAATGGCACCTTGGGAATAGGACTGTTCTCTCAGTATGAGCCCTGGCATCGGCATGGTTCATATGGCAAGACTGGACCCAAGATGAGAGGTGCATAAGCAAACTTTGGCTCAGGATGCCACAACCCCTTGATCCAGCCCTGACCATGGCTTGGACAAGTCAAATCTTTTGAATGCAGAGATACATCTCTGCACTTGAAAATCTTGTCTCGG
This sequence comes from Ichthyophis bannanicus, assembly GCA_033557465.1. NCBI lineage: Eukaryota > Metazoa > Chordata > Amphibia > Gymnophiona > Ichthyophiidae > Ichthyophis > Ichthyophis bannanicus. Next base: position 650,580,997 of record CM066033.1, on the reverse strand, counting down.
TCCTTCATAGCCATTCTACCAAGCACAATGCATTGTTGGATTTGACTGCTTGTCATCATGTCGTTGATTATATGAGTCAAAGCAAATTAAGGCTGTTTATTTCTATTTCTTCATCAAGGATGAAATTGTTTTTTGCCAGTTGTCAAGATCTTTGTTTGTCTGAAGTCCAGTTGGGACAGTAAAATCCTGCCTCCCATTATGACGAGTACTGATCAACAGCATGTCTATGTTCAAGCTGCCTGTTTTCATAGACAGGATTGTTGCTGTTTTGGGTTCTGGGTGTTTATCTTTAGTTTCATGGGGCAGGTTTGCTTTGTATGAGTTTTATCCAGAGTTTTGTGACATGAATGCCTTGTACATGAAGGGATTTGTCACTGAGATGTAGTCATTGAGGTGTATTCTTCTGTATTGTGACTAGTAAGGGGAAGCATCCTGTTTCTGCTCTGCATCCATTGAGGATTGCAGAGTATCTGTTTGCAGAACTGAAGGTGGAAGGCTTTATCCCATTCCATATAGTTTTGGGTTAATGTCAAACCCCAGAGCTCGCACCATAAAATAGGATGATGTTGAATAATATCAAAATTGTAGTTGTACTTGGGAGACTGCATTTGTCCAGGGGTTTCTTCATTGCATATAAGGCTCTTTAGAACGTCTTCTAGCATCTTTATAGCCAGTTTACATTTTCCAGATGTACTTAATCTTGCGCCAGGATCCATGTATCCTAAAGTGTGGTAGTCTTCATTTATGAAGAATTTTGGAATTGGAGATTTTTCAGAAAAGACCAACAAAATTATCTCTTCCAGGTGTACTTGCAAGAGTCCAGGATTTGCAATAGATCTCTAGTTTTAGATTCTGTTGTAAACCACCTGAGATGGTGGATAAAATGCTATATGCAGACCTAGCCAATCTTTTGATTAGTCATTTAGTTTTTATTCCTTTTGGCTGAGGATGTAGATATTTAAGAGGGTGGAGCTTGGGCCACACACACAAACGCACGCACACCAGCTGATGGAGGCATACATAGTAACATAGTATATGACGGCAAATAAGGACCAGTATTGTCTGTCTAGTCTGCCCAGCCAGGCAGTAAGAGTAGGTACCCGTGCCACTCTGTGCAGATCACCCTTCCCCATGCCTTTGTTTAGGGGTGTACCCTCCGCTCCATGTAGGTCACCCCTATTTGATGAGATATGAGTTAAGATTATTTTGATTTTATCCTGTTGCTGTAAAGGGATCCACTGTGTCTGTCCCAAGCCACTTTGCATTCCATCACTATTTGCCCCACCACTTCCATTGGGAGGGCATTCCAAGCATCCACCACCCTTTCAGTGAAAAAGTATTTCCTGACATTGCCTTTCAATTTACCCCCTTGCAGCTTCATGTTATGCCTTCTAGTTTTACAGTTTCCCTGTCTTTGGAAGAGGTTTGTTCGTTATGATTCAGACCTTTAAATACTTAGAGTATTATCTCCCCTCTCCCTCCTCTCCTCCAGAGTGTACATATTTAGGTCTTCAAGTCTCTTCTCATATGTCTTCTGACGCAGGCTCCAAATCATTTTGGTCTCCTTCCTCTGAACCATTTCCAGTCTCTTTATATCCTTTGAGATACGGTCTCCAAAACTGAACACAAATTCTCACCAGTGACCTGTACAGTAGCATTAGTACCTCTTCCTTTCTGCTGTTAATTCCTCTCTGTATGCAACCCAGCATCCTTCTGGCTTTTGCCACCACCTTGTCACACTGTTTGCTACTGCCTTGCCACCTTGAGATCCTCTGAAACAATCACTCCAAGGTCCTTCTCCTGGTCCATGCACACCAACCTCTCGCTCCCCATCACATACAGTTCCCTTGGGTTTCTGCTTCCCAAGTGCATGACGCTGCACTCCTTCACATTAAATCTTAACTGCCAAGCATTAGACCATTCTTACAGCTTTTGTATATCTTTCCTCAGGAGTGGAGGAGTAGCCTAGTGGTTAGAACACTGGCTTGGTAACCAAGCAACCAGGGTTCAATTCCCACTAGCACTCCTTGTGGCCTTGGGCAAGTCACTTAACCCTCCACTGCCTCGGAAGAAAGGCCTGGCAATCTACTTCCGGTGACACTGCCAAGAAAACCCAACAGCTTCTGGGTTGCCAGGAATCAGGACTGACTCGAAGGCATACATTGCATTGCCTCATGTTATCCAGTCCCTCTGGGGAGTCCACTCTGTTGCAAACGTTTGCGTCGTCTGCAAAAAGACAGACTTTCCATTCAGTCCTTCAGCAATATCACTCAAATACATTGAACAGTACCAGTCCCAGGACTGAACCCTGGGGCACACTGCTAAATATCTTCCTTTCATTTGAGTGAATTCCGTTTACTATCACCTTCTGTCTGTCAGTCAGTCAACCAATTTCTGATCCAGTTCACTACCTTGGGACCCATCCACAAGCTGCTGAGCTTATTAAGCCTCCTATGAGGAACAGTATCAAAGGCTTTGCTGAAATCTAGGTAGATCACATCCATCATACATGCCCTTGATCTAGTTCTCTGGTCACCCAGTCAAATAACTCAATTAGATTTGTTTGGCAAGATTGTCCTTAGGTAAAACCATGTTGCCTCTGATCAAGCAACCTGTTGGTTACGAGAGTCCACTATTTGCTCTTTCAGGAGCACCTCCATTACTTTTCCCACAACCAAAGTGTAGTTTGTCACTTCTTCCCTATAACCACTTTTGTAAAGAGGTACCACATCAGTCCTTCTCCAGTCCTGTGGAACTTCTCCCATCTCCAAGGATTTATTAAAAACATCATTTAAGGGCCCTGCAAGAACTTCTCGGAGCTCTTTCAGTATCCTGGGATGTATGCCATCCAGGTCCCATGGCCTTGTCCACTTTCAGTTTTGCAAGCTGTTCTAACATATCTTCTGTGGATGGTATGGTATCTACTCCATTCCCATTTGTATACTTGTCAATCACAGGTGAACCTTCTCCAGGATTTTCTTTAGTAAAAACAGAAGTATTTGTTTAGCATTTTTGCTTTTTCAATGTCACTTTCCACAAATTCATTCCCAGCACTTTTGAGTCCTGCAATTCCACCTCTGATCTTCCTCCTCTCCCGAATATACCTGAAAAAAAAGTTTTGTCTCCACACTTCACATCTTTAGCCATCTTTTCTTCTGCCTTGGATTTTGCTATCCTTATTTCTCTTTTTGTCTCTTAGTTTTATCCTGTATTCTTTTCTGTGTTCCTCTGTTTGCGAACTTCTGAATTTTGTGAAAGCTGTGGTTTTGCCTTTATGTGTGCAGCCACTTCTTTGAAAAACCATAGTTTCCTTTTCCTCTTGCTTTTATTTACTTTCCTTACATATGTATCTGTTGCTCCTTTTATTGCCTTCTTTAGTTTAGCCCATTGCAATTCCACTTCCCTTATCCCCTCCCACCCTGCCAACTCCTCCTTCAGGTACTTGGCCATTTTACTGAAGTCAATGTGTTTGAAGTCTAGGACTTTGAGCTTGCTTTGGACTCCGCCTTGGCTTTTATCTCAAACCACATCGTGTGGTGATCGCTGCTGATTTAATTAATATTGTAGTTCAATATTCCACCCCTCATCCCCATTCCAGTAGTTTAAGGTTGAGGCAAGCATGCTATAGAGTCAAAGGCTTTTGTAAAGTCAATGAAACGTGCAGATAGTTTCCCTGATGGAAGAGCTGTGGGATTTCACATGTTTATGTATGTTAATGTTTGTAAGATGAATTGTATATGGGCAACAGGTAACACTGGTCAACAAATTTTTACATGTTACAGAAATAAAAAGTCATTTCTTATCCATTTTTATTTCAAACTCATTTTTATTGTTTTCCAAACATAAGTAACAAAATAGGTTACAGTTCATACAGAGCCAATAGCAATGTACAGTCGCCACCCCTATAAAGGTACACAGTTAAATGCCGTAGGGCTACAGAAAATACCACATATCTTCACCCACTCCTCCTCTATACCAGCGGCCCCCATCACCCACACCCCAACATACAACTAATTATCCAAATAGGAGACCAACAGCTGGCATTATCAGGCCTTTTCAATGTCACCACCCCACCTCCCCCGGCACCAAACACAGGGAGCAGATCTTCACATCAACAGTCTATAAAGAACAACATTCTACAGATAAGTCTATACAGAGCCTATCACACCCCCATTCCAACCCTTCCCTCTCCCCTCCCCCCTCCCCCCAAGCAAACCCCTAGTGCCCGACCACCCCCGGAACCCCACAGCGCCAGCCCTGCTCTCTTATAATATAATAAAGTCCACCCACATCCAACGCTGCACACATAAACGTGGCAGACTTCCGTACTAGGGGAATCATCTATACATTCAGCACTGCGCTGCGCTCCTGGGTGGAGAGAGTATTAAGGGCTGGTAACCAGAGCTCAATAAACTGATCCCACTGCTTCCCTCCCAATTGTTTCGCCATAAGCTTTTCCATATACATCAGGTCGATCATTGACTTTTCCCAACCCGCAAGCCGCGGAGGTGTGTCCCCAACCCAGCTACTCAATATGACCTTCTTTACTAGGAGAAGACCTCTTTCAAATAGCACTCTGTGGTGGAGTGCAACCATAGGCAGGCCCTTCTCCCAATAATGAAACAAACACACCTCCCACTGCTTAGGGGCTGCCATCGTCAACCAATCCCCCATCCTATCAATCACCTGCAGCCATAAGCTCTGAACCCCGGGGCACATCCAGAATTTATGAAACAGCGTCCCCTCGTCTTGCTGACACCAACCACACACAGACTTGTCCCGCAGGCCTACTTTATACGCCCATTGATCACTGGTGTATGCTCTCCAAAGAAATTTATACTGCATCTCCTACAAGTACATCCACACTGCACCCCTGGGAATCTGCTCAAACGCGGACTGCAAGATTTCCACTGTCAGCCCGTCCAGGCCATCCCTAACCCAACATTGAACCAGCAGCGAGAGATAACAAGGGCCTACCAGCAGGCAGAGCAGCTGTTTTCTCTCGTCCCAGTCAAGCAGGTCTTTCTCCACCCATCCTCCAATTAGTTTCCTCGGGTCTTTCGTGTCCAACAGGGTTGGGACCCTCCTCCTCAACTGGTCGACATAGTGTCGAAGTTGGAGGTATCCGTAGACGTCACGGGCTGCCAATCTATAAGTAAGACTCAGATGCTGATAACTATCCAAGACACCTCCCTCAGTTCTGCCCAAATCCCCCAAACACACTATCCCCCTCTGCTGCCAGGCATGGAACAGCGTATGTTTAGCAAAGCCCAGAGCAAAATCCGGGTTCCCCACCAATGGCAACAGAAGGGAACAGTTCCAGTCCCAGCCGGTCCTCCCACACACCTCCCGCCACGCCACCCGTAGGGTTCTCAGATACGCACTTTCCCTCCTACCCCTCATGCTACGTGGTCGCACAGTATGGAGCAGGTATAAACTGTGATAGGGGGAGCAAATTTCCATCAATTGTTGCACTGGGGTACACCCACCCCCTTCAACTAACAAACCCCAAATGTGTCTAACCAGGTATCTAAGGTTGTAGTTCCTCAACGAAGGAAGTTCCAGCCCTCCTTCCTTCGCCTCAAGGCCCTCAACGGGATCCGGGCCCGGCGACCTCCCCAAAGGAACCCACTCAAATGCCTATCAAATATTTTCCAGTCCCTCGCGAGAACCCAAATCGTCAGTAACCGCAACATATATAAACATCGGGGAAGTTCCACCATAGAAAACAAGGCAATCCTGCCTCTCAGAGACAGTGGGAAAGCTCGCCATCTCTGGAACGTTGTCCGTGCCCTTTCTAGCATTCCCTCCACATTCGCTTGATAGAGCCTCTCCGGGCACGCAGGCAACTGTATGCCCAGGTACCTGATGGAGTCCGCCGCCCACGCAAGAGGAAAGTCTCCGCGCCAGACAGGTTGCACTCTCCCTCCAACATCTAAGGCCATAGACTTGGACGTGTTAATCTTTAACCCAGAAAAACTACCAAAGTCTTGAATGAGTAGCAACACCCGCTGCAACGACTTTTGCGGTTCGGTCAAACAAAGAAGCATGTCATAAGCAAAAGCACTAAGTTTCATTTCCTCTTCCCCCATCTTCACCCCCGTCACCTGGGCCTCCTGTTGAATAGCCCGCAGTAGCGATTCCAACGCAAGGACAAACAGAAGTGGGGACAATGGGCAGCCTTGCCGTGTACCCCTTCCCAGAGTAAATGTCTCGGAGAAGACCCCATTCACTCCTATCCTCGCCGCAGGGAACATATACAGTACCCGGACCCATTGGGCAAACTCCCCTCATATCCCAAAGCTACCCAATGCATCCCACAAATAAGCCCAGGCAACCCTATCAAACGCTTTTTCAGCGTCCAGACTGACCAATAACAATGGCGATTCCTTCTCAATACAATGCTCCATTCCCAAAAGTAATTTAGCAATGTTCTTAGTCGCATCTCTCCCCACGACAAAGCCTACTTGCCTATCATCTATCAAGGATGGCAAAATAGGGTTCAGCCACTTCGCTAGTATCTAGGCCAGAATCTTAACATCACTATTAATAAGCGATATAGGTCGATAAGACGCGGAATCTAGCGGGTTTTTCCCCGGCTTCGGGATTACGGTAATATTCGCACAACGCATGTCTCTAGGGAAACCTCCCTCTTGGAGAGCCTCCGCATACATCGCAAGCATACTGGGAGCTAGTCTGGTTGATAGTATCTTGTAATACTCTGCTCCGAACCCATCGGGGCCCGGAGCCTTATGCGGTTTCCCTTTCCTTATGGCATCCTGGAGTTCCTTCCCTGTCAAAGGGGCATTGAGGCTATGCACCTCCTCCTCAGTTAATTGGGGCAATGACAACCCATCCAGGAACGCTCTACCCTTAGCATTATCGCACTCCTCCTCCATATAGAGGCGGGCGTAAAAGCTCCGGAAAATTGCTGCGATGCGCTGCGGCTGGTGCTGCAGTTTCCCCTCCTCATCCCTCAGAATGGGCACAAAACGTGCTCCACCCGAATCTCTAACCAACTTCGCTAAGAGCCGCCCAGACCTATTTCCATATCTATACAACTTATGCCGATAGTACTGCAAGGACATCTTAGCTCTTCTCTGAAGAAGCTCATTGAGGGCCAATTGGGCTTTAACGTAATCTTGCTGAAGTACCCTACCTCCCAGTCCACTAAGATTACTAAGGTTACGTTGCAAAACCTGAAGGTTACGCTCCAACACCAGGATACTATGATCCAGATGTCTGCGCCTCTTAGCAGTGTAGGCAATAATTACCCCCCTCATAACTGCTTTGCTAGCTTCCCAGAATAAAAGGGGTGTGCAATCGGGAGTATCATTGAAAAGAACATATTCATCCCAGTTCGTCTCTAAGAAGCTCCGAAAATCCTTATCCTCCCATAGGTAGGCCGGAAATCGCCAACCCGACTTTCCTACTCCTTGGCACTCCCAAGTCACCCAAACCATCCCATGGTCAGAGATTGTTATGGGCTCTATACCCGTCTGATCCACCCTGGAAAACCCCTCCTCACTCACCAGGACATAATCAAGCCGTGACCAGGTAAGGTGAGCTCTCGATTGATGGGTATAGACACGCTCTCCCGGGTGCAGGATACGCCACACATCCAGCAGGCCTCCCATTTTACAAAGGTAGCCTACCCCTTTCTTGGACCAGGCCCCACCCCCACTTATCGCCGATTTATCCAGAAGAGGGTCATGGGGGCAATTAAAGTCCCCTGCCATTATTAATTTACCATCCCCCGCCTTCTTCACAAATCCCAGAAGCAGTTTAAAGAAAGCATGATCAGATATATATTTGGGGCATAGATATTGCCTATCCATATCTCATCATTGTACAATTTAGCTTGGAGGAAAATATATCGCCCCTTCGGGTCAGACTCCACCTTCTTCACTTCAAATGGGATCCCCCTTTTTACCAGCACCACCACTCCCGCCGTTTTCCCCCCGGACGAAGCCCCATACATACTTGCCACCCAATCCTTCACCAGTTTCTTATGTTCTTGTTCACTAAGATGTGTCTCCTGTAGCAAAACTATATGCGCTCCTTTTCTTTTCAACGCTTGCAGAATTTTAGTACGCTTAACAGGGGAGCCTATCCCGCCTACGTTCCAGGAAATTATTTATACACTATGGTTAGTTTGTTCCTAGGACTACAGCCTTTCACTGCAGGACTACAGATACCTACTCCGGGGACCGCCCAGCCTCGGCCCCAGAGTATAACTCTCACCGCCCCCCTGTGCTTCCATGAGGTCCAAAGATTCCCGGGCACCCTCCCCATGACCACTCTCAACCCCTCCCCACCCCCCTTTCCCCCTCCCTCCCTCCCTCCCCTCCCCGGTATCAGTTCCACACAAACTTAATGAACTAAACAACACCCAAACAGCTCTCAACATCCACCACTCACTCCCCCCCCCCACTCCCTCCCCCCTATACCCCGCACAAACACTTGATCTTGCCGAGGCAAGACGCTCCAACTGGAGCTAGATCACTGTCCACACCTCTGGGCCACTCTACGGAGGATCAATGGAGGCTGTTAGTCAGACAATTAACATTGTGTGCCAGTCCCACATGTTCTTATTTCAAACAGACCAGGGTCACAGCATGCCTGCCGCTACACGACCAAATCCAGTGCCTAGCTGTCACCAGGCTTGTTCTTGGACAGGAGGGAAGTCACCAAGGTCCGTGCCGCAGCTGCTTGCTCAAAAGCATGTGACTTGCCGTTATGGAAAATCCTCAGTGTGGCCGGATAGCTTAGCGCAAAGCGAATTCCGCCACGTGCAAGCTCACTACAAATAGTTGAAAACTCCTTCCTCCTAGCTGCCACCGCCGAAGAGTAGTCTTGAAACATAAGGACCGGAGTATTGTCCAGTTTTAATTCTCTCCGCTTCCTATACGCTTGCAGTAGAAGAGTTTTATGTTGAAAGTTCAGAATCCTAGCCAGCACTGGACGCGGACGTTCTCTGCCCTCCATCTGTTGACCAAGCCTGTGGGCCCACTCCACCTTGATATGACCAATCAGATGGTCCAGGCCTAGCTCCTTCGGCAGCCATGTCTCAAACAAGTCCAGTAGTTGATGGTCCATCCGAGTTTCAGGCACACCGACCAGTCTTAAATTGTTTCGCCTGGATCGATTCTCCAAATCGTCCACTTTAAGCATCAGCGCCTCAATTTGTTTCTGCTGCTTCTGACTGGTTCTCTCTAGTGTCAGCTCCCCTTCCTCAAGCACCATCACGTGCTGCTCCACTTCCTCAATTCTCCTGGTCAGTTCTGTAAAAGTTTCGCCCATAACCTCCAACTTTTGCATTACATTGTCAAATTTAGGCTCCAGTAATCTGACTACTTCTTGCGCCGTCTCCTCGGGAGCTGTTTCACCACTTTCCTTCTCCGGGGATCCCTGCACAGTACTTCCTTTCATGCCAGTCGCCATTTTGATTTCTCGAGACGTGGCAGTCTTTTCTCTCCTCGCCGCTGCCTTCATCGCACTCCGACTTGCGTCCCTCTCGGTTCCGATGATGCCCCGCGCACTCCGGTAGCCTCCAGCATGTTTTTACCGCGGCTCTCCCACTTTCGCCTCAGGTTTATTCAAAAGGTTTCCGAGCAGCCCGGGAGCGTGGCAAGGAGCACCTCACCCGCTCATGTGCTCACGTGATCTCTTATCAATTTTTATATGCTGAACACGAATATGACAGTGAAATTGCAAAGTTGGCTCTAGTTTTTTTGTAATCTACAAGAATTAATGTTTACATCACGAAATGCATGTCAATAGTAAATATAATAGGCCTTCGGTTAATACCTGTAAAAAAACCAAGTCATAGACTACTACTTAGATTTTTTCGCCTGTCTCTTGTACAGCTGTTCGGGAGCTTCTCTGGGGAGTGACCAGCAGTAGTCAGCCAGCATTGTAGTGGACCATTTTCCCTGGTATCTTTGCTCCGTCGTTGCGATATCCTGGTGAAAACGTTCGCCCTGTTCATCACTAACCATACCACAGTTATCAGGAAGGAAATCGAGATGAGAATCAAGGAAATGGATTTTTAGAGACATATTGCAGCCAAGTTTCTGATACTGCATCAGCATGTCTTCTACTAGTTCCTTGTAGTTTTCTGCCCTAACATTCCCGAGAAAGTTTGACACTAGGCGAAAAGCATTCCATGCTTGTTTCGCATCACCCTGCAGCAAGTTGTTGAACCGGTCATCTTTGAAGAGCTCTCGAATCTGAGGACCCACAAAAACTCCCTCTTTAATCTTTGCTTTGCTGAGTCGAGGGAATTTTTCATGCAGGTATCAGAAAGCTGGCGAGGTGCAGTCCATGGCTTTCACGAAGTTTTTCATCAAACCTAGTTTGATGTGAAGGGGTGGTAGCAGGATTTTTTGAACCTCAACCAGAGCTGGGTGCTGAATATTCTTCTCTCCAACTGTTACATTTTGTCTGCGATTCCATTCCTTCCGCAAGTAGTGCCAATCCCTTGCTTGGCTATCCCACCCACATAAGAAACACATGTATTTTATATATCCCTGCTGTAGTCCCATTAAAAGGGCAACTACCTTCAAGTCACCACAGAGGTGCCAGCTGTACTTGTTGTTATAGTTAACTTAAAGCATCTACTGACTTCCATTATCATATGTCTCTTTCATGTGGACGGCATGCGCTACTGGAATAGATGGAAGATGGTTTCCATTGTTCAAAAGCACAGCCTTCAGACTCAGTTTAGAAGAGTCTATAAATAGTCTCCAGTCTTGTGGGTCATGAGTGATTTTTAAGGCATTTATGAGGCTTTCAATATCGGAACAGAATACCAGATTACTTTCCTTTCTGAAGAAAGGCTCCAACTGCTGGAGGCGCTTTTGATATGGAGTAATGTTGACATCTTCTAGAAGATTCCATTGTTGGAGGCTTGATCCTAGCAATTCTGCCTTGATCTTGGATAAGTCCAAATCACGAACCAGGTCATTTAGTTCTTCCTGTGTTATTCTGTGTGGAGCTGATAATGCATCCCAGTGAAAATCTGGGTCACTGCATGCTGACAGACCAGGAGAAGAACAGGTCGGCTCACCTTTGTCCTCATCAGATGAATCAAGAGAATATTCTGATGGAGGTTCTGGAATAGGAAGTCCCTCACCATGTGGAACTCGTCTCAATGCAGACGGAATGTTTGGGTAGACTATGCTCAACTTCTTTTGCTCAACAGTCATTTATGTGGTTGCTTGGCTCTCTCCACACCATGGGGACTGCAAACGGCATTGATGGTCTTTTGCAATTCAACCACTGTGAAAGCTGTGTTGTACATGTAGCGCAGCATATATGCGGGGCCCAAGGTTTGTCTTGGTCACCAATCTTGCATCCGAAGTAAAGATGATATGCCTTCTTCAGTTGAGAAGTGATACTTTTCTTCTGGTTGGCAAATGTCACTTCCCCACAAATGTAGCAGAAATTGTCAACGGTATTAACGCACTTTCGCGGCATTACTGTTCTGTATTGTACCTAAATGGCTAAAATTATATGATTAATAAAAGTTACATGTAACAACCCTTTCAAGGCCTACTTTAATTTTGTAATCCACATTCTGCAGCTGGGTTAATTTTTGCATATTTCAGGAAAATTGTACCCGTCTTATTCAATATGTTCTAATAGTGATTTTCCTTCTGCTATGGTCATGTATTATATACCATTTGATAGGAATATTTAGTCAGAATTTTGGATCCCAAGAGTTTTAGTCTCGGCCTGGAAAGGGTTCTGTCTCGCACACAGTCTGAAATATTTTAAATGCTCAACTTTTCCGACTGCGTATAGTACACTGCTGACGTCAGATGGCTTCAGCAGCCGTCTGGCAGTAGTATTGCATTGCATCAGAAAATGATGCAATCAACTCTGGATGATGTGTGCATGCTGGTATTATGCAATGTGATGCAATATTACATCATTCAAGGCTTATTTGGGATGTTGTTGATGTCCTACTGGATAAATTTACATGGTGAAACGTCAAAAATGAACTACATGCAATATCTTCAAAACGAGAGCCAATAACATTTTTTTAATGTTCAGCTCACCAAGATACTACAGATTAGGGCCTTTTAAAGTCAGCAACTATTTCAATTTTGACCAGTGTAATTTACCTTTTTGGTGCCATCCATTGCTAACTGCTTTGGTTACTTTTTCCTGTCATCCAGGGTTGCTGTATACCAAAATGCTGGAAGGATAAAGGGGGCGTTTGGGAATAGTGGTGTAACATGCTACAACTCAGCAGTTTCTTTCCATAGAGCAAGAGAAATTTACTTCTGTGAAAGAGGCAACTCTAGACTTTTTCTGGTTTTCAAACTGATGGTCACATTTTCTTCTTCCTGATTTCCAAATTAGAACTTGTTGTTTGGAGATTATCCTGCCTACAGACAAATGACTATCGATCATTTTCATATAATTTCCAAAATTCTGTGTTGGGAAGTTTATTAAAGTATAGAATCTGCCCCGTTCGGGTGGGTTCTAGCTGCAATCTGAATCCCAGAGCTTGGGATTTCTAGTAGGAATCGTAAGTTCTAAAGGTGCTGATGATCCAGAACTTAGATACATGGAGGAATGGGTTTTGATTTCTGTTGGAGGCTGCCCTGCTCTTGCTGCTAGTAACTGAGCTGAGCAGGGTCAGCTTTGGGTTCAATTGACCTATTTGACCCAATGGAGCCCTGCAGTAGGATTGAGAACTAATGAATTTTGAAAGAATTGTAAAGCAGAAAAACAAACATCTTTATGAGCTTGTATTTTGACATAAAACATGTTAACAATGTATTTATAGTTTAGGTATTGAGTGTATATGCTGTTACATTCTATTGTAATTAGATTATTTTGATGGGGTCCTGGGATTTAAGATGTCTAAGTTGGGCCTTGTGATTCCTAAGGCTGGCGCTGGAACTAAGTATTTTTGTAAACAAGACTGTTGGCCCACCTGGAGTGCTCGTGTGTGGCTGGGTCTTAGGGGGGGACGGGACGCTGACTGCTTTACCATTCTAACCCAAGCTGTGCAAGAACAGGCAAATTCCTCCTCATACCTGCCACATATTGCAACTACAAAGAGCTTGTGAGCAATCTGAGTCCCCCCCCCCCACCCCCTGTGGTTTGGTAATGTAAAGGAGTACAGCAACTCCTTTATCTGCTCCTGCCTTCATGCTTTAGTGCATACTCTTCTTACCATGCACATAGCACAGGTCCACAGATCACACACATTTTGCCTGTAGCCCCCATCCCCCCATCCCCCTCTCTCCCCGAGTCCATCTGCTCATAGCTAAGATGGAAATAATGGTGAATTTTTAGTACATTGCCAGTCTCGGAACAGGCACAATTGGAGAAAGGAGTGGAGGGGGTTCCCAGGGGGTGTTGCTCACTGGGACAAGGTATATGTAATGCATATACGATGGCAAGTTCTACTGTAAACAGCACTGAATGTTTGAATTTTATTTATATAAAAGTTGAGGTTATATATAATTTGGGTGAGCTGGGCTACAAGGGGGGGCTAAAGGCATTAGAGGGGAAAAATGAAGTGGGATGTGACTAAACATCTAAAGGTGCAAAAATGGGGGGCAGGGAAAGACCTCAAATTTATATATAATTACCATATCATACCATGGTGAGATCTCATTCACTGGTCAGATGCCTCCATTAAATAACTTCAATTTTCATGCATCTAAATGGTCTTCAATCATGAATTCTTATTAGGATATGTTGGAAAGGGTTTATTTGTCTTTGGCTTTCAGCAAACGTACATTAAAGCTGCCCATTGGAGACCTCCATTTAGCTGCTTAGCTTCCACAGGGGCACTATAGTTTCCTTTTTATCTCTTCTGATCTTTTTCATAAAATTTAAATAGTCCACCTGTTAAATGACACTATAAATGTGGTCATTGCCAGGCTTGTAAAGTTATGCTTCAGTTAAAACAATTCATTAACCCTGTTGATCAGCAAGTCTATAGACTGAAGCATATGACCACCGTGTCCATCAATTTTTGTAATTTATTGCATCCTATGCCCTTGAAACAAAATATACACAGAGAGAAACGGAGAATTTCACCTCAGCGTTTCAGAACATGAGCTGGCTAGTAAATGGATGGAAGCCTGCCCCCCACTGTTTCTCATGGTGGTTTGACAGGACGTAATTTTGAGTTAAGTTTGGTTGGGGGGGGGGTTTGAGTTGATTAGAGTATTTAACATGAAAAGAGGAGGTGATAGAAATAAAGCTTTTTAAGTCAATTAGAACAGCCATTAATCCTAGTTTAAAAATCTATCTGACCTGAGGGATTTAAACAGACCAACTATATTCAAATTAATCAAGACTGCACTGAATTGTTCACCAATTGGTTCTTGCCTTGCCAAGTAGTTGATTAAGGAATTACAGAATTGGTTTAGTACACAAATTGGATTAATAATCTTCTTAAATTATGGCTTCACTTTGCATTCTACACTAGCATTAAAGAATATAATTTCTTTGGATTAGCAAGAGGAACAACTTAGTCAATTGATAAGTAATGAAAGAATTAGGTTTAGAAGACAAGTAGATTGGATAAATTTAAAAAAATAGTTCAGTTTATATATTTACAGTAGCTAGTTTTATATACTGCTTTATCTAATAGTCAAAGCAGTTTACATGTTAACTGATTTTTCATTGGACTCATGTTGTTATATACAGTTAAAACTGTTTTAATTTAACATAGTAAAGTGGGTGCAGGAGTAATCCATCAATGCAAATGCAATGTGTGCCTTCGAGTCAGTCCTGACTCCTGGCGACCCAGAAGCTCCTGGGTTTTCTTGGCAGTGTCACCGGAAGTAGATTGCAGGGGTGGAAAAAAGGCATATCATCAAGAGGTGCTGCAATATGCTATTGTGTGTTGGGTAGGTGTGTTCAATCCTCAGCCCTGAAATGCTCAACAAAGAGATGGGCTTTCAGCTTTTTAAAAACAAAACAAGGGGAGTCCACGTGATGCGTGAGTGAGTGAGGACGTCTGCCTGCTCGCTCCGGGGATGTTTCGGCATTAATCTGCTCTAATCTGCGCATTTTGAGCCCCTGTTTTCTCTAGATATCTCTAATTGGACTGAGAACAGCCCCCGGGTTAGAGATCGAGCGAGGGAGCCTGGTGGGGGGCCGTGGCGATGCCATTGCCGGCGAAAAGAGAGCACGGGGGCAAAACGGGTCCTGGGCCTGCGGCGACCTTGCAGCCTGCCTCGCCCGGGGCAGAGAGCACGGATTCGACGCCCGAGGAGCTCACTAAGGAGGTGGTCAAAATGCTCGACCCCAAATTTGATCAGATCATGAAGAAGATGGAGGGGGTTGGAGAGGCGATGTCTGAGTTCACTAAGCGAGTGGAAGAACTGGAGCATCGCATGGCATACCTGGAAGGCGGCGAAGGGGCTCAGGAGCGCGTTCGGCTGGAGCACACAAAACAAATTGAGGCGCTACAACTTAAAGTCGAGGACCTGGAGAACAGGTCTCGGCGGAACAACGTACGCGTTGTCGGCATACCGGAATCCACGGCAGAACACGTGTTGCACGCCTGGCTGGAGACATGGCTGCCGGAGGCATTGGGCCTGGGGAACTGCTAGGCCAATTCAAGATCGAGCGTGCACACCGCATAGGCCCCCGCCGGGACGGCTTATCCCGGCCGAGAGTGGTGATATTTCGGGCCCTGAATTTCCAACACAAAATGATGATCTTGCAGGCCTACAGAAAGAAGGGGGAGCTCCGCCTCGACAATCACAGACTCCTTCTCTTTCAAGATTACTCGACGCAAGTGGCGGCAAAACGGCAGACCTTTTCCAAAGTCTGCTCCACGCTCTTCAAGCAACAGATTCGCTTTACTTTGGCCTACCCCACTTCTCTGCAGATTTTTCACCACGGAAAGACTCATACCTTCGATACAGCGGAGGCAGCGGAGCATTTCGTGGACCAGCTGGGGAGCGAACGAGGGACTGAAGGGGCTGCGACCTGAGAGAGGGTGTCAGTGCTGGGCCGAAGAGCTGCAGCGGAGCTCGTTGCTGCCGGCGGGCAGGCTCCTGCTGATGGTGAGATGAGAGGTTAACCTGCTGGGACTGCCTTCAGGGGGGCGAGCATATCATGTTAAGTTTTCTGTCTTTAGCATTGTTTGCAGGGTAGGTGTTACCGACCTCTGAGGGGGGCTTTTGGTCCCGAGACATCCCTGTGGCATTCGTAGGGACTCGACCCTGGCTGCTCCGGGCTGGGGAGTAAGAGGGGGTGATATTTTAATGGGCGGGGGTGGGGGGGTTGAAGGAAGTTCGGGGGTCGGGGAGGGTGGGGGAGGTTGGGGGAGGGTAGGGGAGGTTGGGGGGGAGGGTGGGGATAAGCTCAGTGGGGGGGCCAGGGGTGAGGGGGGGCAGTTACAGGTGTGGGACACAGTAGGTATCGAACCGGGGGCTGAGGCTGGGTGGTTCCTGGTTTTCAGGGGAAATAGCTACAATTCTATCATTCTACAGCTCCTTTTGACACTCTCTGGGGCATGACATGCATATTGTGTCTTGGAATGTGGGGGGTCTTAATACTCCCGTGAAGCGGGCGAAGGTAATGCAGGCATTAAATAGAGAAAAGGCCCACATAGCCCTCCTGCAGGAAACGCATCTAACTCCCGCTGAGCACTGTAAGTTGCGGAAGGATTGGGTGGGGTTTGTGTCTGCAGCCTCAGCGGCGGGGGAAAAAGAAAGGGGTGGCAATCTTAATCAGAAAAGGACATCAGGTCGAGATAATAGCAGAGGAACCTGATGAGCATGGTAGATTTTTATTTTTGCATGTGCGGGTAAATGGCAGGGAGCTGTTCCTTGGCAATATCTACGCCCCTAACGTCTATGACCATGTGTTCTTCCAGCGTATATTGCAGAAACCTGATGCGGCCCCGAATGTTCCGATCATACTTGCGGGCGATTTTAATTGCCCTCATGACCCAGAGCTTGACAAGTCCAACCCGAAGGCGGGGGGTGGTTGGGTGCGGAGAGGAGTGAGCTATCTTTGTCAAATGGGGAGCTTGGTTGATGTGTGGAGGGTCCTCCATTAGCGGGAACGCGACTACACGCACCTGTCACGGGTGCATGTCACCTGGTCCAGAATAGACTACATATTGGTATCGGAAAAAGATTTTGGTAATGTCTTGCGGGCTGAGCTGCGGCCCATTGTGATCTCAGACCACGCCATGGTGTGGGTGGACTGGAGGGGGGCCGTGCCGGGTAACTTTCGGTGGACCTTTCCCAAGCAGAAATGGCATGATAAAGCTTTTCAGGACTTCTTGAAGTGTCAGTGGGAGGAGTATCTTGCGTTCAATGAATCGAGCAGCAGCTCGGTGGCTATCGTTTGGGAAGCGGGCAAGGCCGTGATGAGAGGGCAGATCATTGCGTATATGGCCAGGGAAAAGCGGCGGCTCAACAGCGACATTTTGCGTTTGTCCCGGGAACTTGAGCTCTTGAAGATGAAAGCGGCAAGGGGCCCCAGAGGAGTAGGGCTGCAGCCATATCTGGCGGTCCAGAAAAGTCTGAATGACAAGCTGCAGGAAAGGGCAGTGCATTCCCTTCATTATTACCGCCATCGCCTGTTTCGCTTTGGAAATAAGTCTGGCAAGCTATTGGCGCGGTTAGTGCGAGACGGAGGGGGTACGAAGGTGGTATCGGTGATTCAGGATGGGGAGGGGAAGAAGCACTGTGACTCTAAGAAGGTGGCGGAGGTGTTTCGGCAGTTCTATGAAACGCTGTACACCCCTGGTGCTGAAGATAGACAGGAGGAGAGTCGGTTCTTTGACGGGGTGACCCTACCGAGGATATCTCAACAGGATTTGCTGGCTTTAAATAGGCCTATTGAGGGGAGTGAGATTCAAAGCATCATTAGAAAAGGGAAGCCTTATAAGGTGCCGGGTCCCGATGGCTATGGTTCTGAGTTCTACAAGATACTGGAGACTCAGGTGACCCCAACTTTGGCGGCGCTTTATGCCGAGGCTTTGGAGGTGGGGAGTTTTCCTAGAGATATGCGCACGGCTTCCATTTCCCTTATCCACAAGGAGGGGAAGAACCTGCTCGATCCGGCTGCCTATCGGCCAATCTCCCTGATAAACTATGATATGAAGATCTTGGCCGCGGTGTTGGCTGAGCGGTTGCAAGAGATAGTACCGAAATTGGTGGGCCCACATCAGGCGGGTTTTGTGCGGGGTAGGGGAGCTGCCAGAAATATTACTAGTATACTGTTGGGGGTGGAGAAATGTATACGGATGAATCAGGCTTTGCTGCTAGTTAGCCTGGACGCTGAAAAAGCCTTTGATAGAGTCTCCTGGACCTATATGTTTGAGGTGCTGCGCAGATTCGGATTAGAGGGTGGCTTTCTTGCATGGGTGCGTGCGCTCTATACTGACCCCCTCGCATTTGTCACTGTGGGAGGGGATAGATCTGACACGTTTGCCCTAAGGCGAGGGACGCGACAGGGGTGCCCGCTCTCGCCCCTTCTGTTTGTTTTGCAACTTGAACCATTGTTGTTGGCCCTGTTGCAAGCCGATGATATCCAGGGTATTCATTGGAATGATGGGGGCATCCGGGTAAGTGCCTTTGCGGACGATATGTTGCTATGTTTGACGAACCCGCAGGTCTCGTTGGAGAGAGCCTTGTACCGGATCGAGACGTTTGGAACGTTCTCGGGGCTGAAGGTGAACCCAGCTAAGTCGTTGGCGCTAGATATTGGAGGGAGAGTGAGGTCCCAATGGGAGGGTGATTTTCCCCTGGTGTGGGCGGAAGGCCAGTTTCGGTATCTGGGCGTGCAGATTTTCTCTTCTATGAGCTGCCTGTATCAGGTTAATATTAGGCCTCTGTTGGATAATACGATCCAGCGTCTCAGAAAATGGCGGGACCTGCCTTTATCGCTTAAGGGGCGTATTGCACTTTACAATATGGTTGAGGTTCCCCCGATGGCTCTACCTGCTGCGACATATCCCGATCTGGCTACGGAGGGGTGATCTGCAAGAGTTGCAGTCGCACCTGTCAAAGTTCCTGTAGAGGGGCCGTAGGCCGTGGATTGCCCTTGCTACGTTAATGAGACCCGCTGAAGGGGGCGGTGCGGGCTTAGCCTCATTGCGAGCGTACAATTTGCTGTTTCTCACCAGGGGTCTGAGTGACCTGATCGATGGCAGAGGGGATCTTCTGCCGTTGGCCCTCTTGGCCGACTTTTCGTGTCGAATTCATCCTATTAGGGCTTTACACTGTAGCCCGAGAGATCTTCCGCCGGCGTGGCAGGAGTCTTATTGTCTCCAGGGCCTAATGAAGGCTTGGAAGACTCTGTGTCAATATCGAGGGGCCTCCTGGCAGACGACGGATTGTTTGCCATTGGGAGGGAATCCCGACTTTAGCCCAGGGAGGGAGGGTCGAGTAGTGTTGGAGTGGGGTAGGAAGGAGGTAGTCTATGTGGGCCATTTACGGACCTTAGAGGGGAGAGACTTGGAGTCCTTTTTGGCCTTGCATTATGTGCGTGAGCTGCAGACGCACCGTGGCTTAGTACTGGGGAGAGGGGGTATGTTGGAGCTTTTCCAGGGTCTTGAGGGGAAGTTTTCTGTCTCCTCCCTCCGGCGAGAAGTGTTTTCGGGGGGCCGGTCCGGAGAGGATCTGCGGGTCCTGGCAGCCTTGGCAGGGAGGTGGCAGAGTGATGGTGTGCCGTCTGTGACGGTTGAGCACCTGGAGGTGGCATTTGCGAGCATCAAGGGTCTCTCGGAGTCCATTCAGATACAGGAGATGCAGTACAGGTTTCTGTGGAGAGCGTATGGTCATAATGTCTGGGCGGCCAGAGTTGGCCTCGCGGACTCGGATAAATGCTCCCTGTGTGGGATTGAGGTGGGCTCCCTAGCACATCGTTTCTGGTATTGTACACTGATCCAGAAGTTACGGGTGGAAGTAGGGCTGCGGCTGAGTGCCTGGTTGGGTCATGAGGTGCAGATCCCCCCTTTGTGGGGGCTTTTCGGGTTGGGGGAGGGGTTGTTACCTGCGGTGGGGGAGGAGCGGGCACTCTGTGAGAAGGGGTTTTTGATGGTCAAGAAATGTATCCTGCGACACTGGTTGGCGGATACGGCTCCGGGGGTGGGCGAGTGGGAACGAGCCATGGCAGATCTGCGGGATCTGGAAACTCGCACAGCGAAGATCCTTGGGGGAGCGGCTTTGGACAAGGTCTGCAAGATATGGGGTGGGGTCCCAATAGTGCCACGGTCATCTGACTCTGCCTGACAGTTGGGGAGTGGGTGGAGCTTGGGGGTGGGTGGAGTGGGGCTCCCTTCGGTAACCCCCTTTTGTACCCCTTGTAGGAGTGTACGAGGGTGTAAGGTGGTGTTCTGGCTGTTGCGCGTTAGTGCCTTCCTGCACCTGGGGGGGGGGCTTTAGTGGTCTAGGGATGAGGGCGGGAGGGGGGGAGGGGCTGGGGTGTTAGCTAGGGGGCAGGGGTAGGGAGTGGTTCGTGGGCTTGGGATATGTAGATGGGGGGGTGTTCCTTGCTATGGTTCTTAGGTTTTCTGCTCTTCGTTGGAACTAGTTGCTGGATTTTGGTGGGGTGGTTTGGCAGGGGGGGCACTGTTTAAATGTTTAATGTCTAGTGTAGTGGTGGTGATTCTGTATCCCTTTGTTCATGTTTACTCTGTCAATGTTTACTCGGTTACTGTGTGAGCTCTGGAACAATAAAAATGAGTTTCATAAAAACAAAACAAAACAAAAAGTTTGTAAGGTCTAGAATAGCACATATGCTATCTGGAAGAGTGTTCCATATGGACAGTGTGTGGAGTGAAAATGCTGTATTGGAGGTGTATTGGTGGTTCTTGAAGTTTAGAGCAGAAATGGTGAAAGTGCTGCACATAATTGCTCTTCTGTGGATGTTTTTGTCCTTTGTAGTAAAGCCTGGAAAAAAAACAGTTCAAAAAATATTAGCTGCCTAAAGGAAACGGGTGCTAGAGTCTTGATTTGTGATTATCTTAGTATTGTGAGATTTTTAATATGCAGTTATAAGGGTAGATGCTAGTTTTACTTAGTCATGCTCCTGAGACTTGTATAAATGCTGGAGGTTGATGTTTCCCTCTAGTGACATAGAGAACTTCAGTCATCTTAAAGTTTACTGTTAGGTTGTGCTCAGTTTGCTTTAACTGTCACCCAATAGCTATTTATTATGGGCTTGCATGGGACTTATAGTGGAGCATACTGTCCATGTAGATATGATAGAACACATTGTGTACCTGTATAATGGAGCAGATGGGCTGAAGGGAGGATAATGCAGAACCTTGTGGGACTCCTTGTCATTGGGTGTAGGTGTTTGATCGCTGTTCTCCTATTTGCATGCTTTGCTGATAATCTGATAAGAGCTGAACCACTTCAGTGTTACGTGAATTAATCCTAATGACCACAGGTGTAATAGTAGCTTATGAGGAACTGAGTCAAAAGCTGAGGTGAAGTCCAGGGATATGATGAAACCCTGATTTGGTCTTTTGGTGCCTCTTTTATAAGTCTGTCCATCAGTGCTCCTAGAAGAGTTTGTCCCACTGTTTGGTCTGAATCCATACTGATGTGGATCAAGAGGAGCATGTGTCAATGTGCTCTTGAAGTTGTAGTTGGGACAACCTTTTTAACTAGTTTTGAAATTAGAGGTAAACTGGAGATGGGCCTATAGGAACTTCATCTAGTGCCATGCTCTTATTGGACAGATAGATGCCTTCTTGAATTGGGTGGGCAAATAGCCGTGAGTTGCACAGTCCTGTGTAGGGTGTAGCCTAATGCAGCCCCTGCTATTTTTATCCAACTCGGCGGGGCATGGATCAAGTGGGGAAGTAGTGGTGTTCAGATTGTAGATAATGTTTTCAACGCGTTCATGGACTATTAATGAGGTTTTAGGTCCTATTTGAATTCTAGAAGTTTGTATGAACATAGTAGCCATCCTGGATGAATTTACAAGGCATGTTAATGCTGAAGAGAGGCTTGGCAGAATTGCTAGTGCACATGCAGCTTTTATTTCATTTATTAGCTGATTACACAGGTCTGCAAAAAATTTGTTTTCAAGAGCTGTTTTGGTTATTCCACGTAATCTTTATGGTTTTTGGTGTGCTGAATCCGAAAATGACCTCCATTTTGTCATAGGACATCACGTTACCTGACAATTTAGGTAACTATGTTAAATAAGGCAATACCTCAAAATAAATGGAAATAGACTTATAAAATTAAAGTTTTATTACAATATTTTCATGAAAATCCTTTTATGAACTGAAATGAGCTCACCTACACACACTAAACTCGATTCTTCTTCCTTGTGAGGCTCCTCTTGGTGCATTTACGCTTGTGAGTAGCATCTGGAATGTCTCTCTGAAGCATCCAACAGTAGTCTGCCATCATTGTAATGCTCCATTTTCCCTGGTATCTCCTTTCCATCTCTTTAATGTCTTGGTGGAATCGTTCACCTTGTTCCTCACTCACATCTCCCAAATTTTCAGGAAATTAGTCAAGGTGGGACTGGAGGAAATGCACTTTCAAACTCATCAGGCAACCTAAAGCTTGAAATGCTTTCAGCATTCGTCCGACGATCTTTTTGTAGTGAGGATCTTTGTTATTGCCTAAAAATTTCTGTACGACTTCTTTAAATGCAATCCACCCTTCTTTTTGATGATCCGTCATGGTATTGACAAACTCTTGATCAACTATAAGCCTTCTAATATCTGGTCCGACGAACACACCTTCCTTCAATTTTGCCTCTGACAGGCCTAGAAACTTGGTGACCAAGTATTTGAAGCATTCTCCATCTCTTGGAAATGATTTTACAAATTGTTTCATCAATCCCAATTTTATGTGGAGAGGTGGTAGAAGAACTTTATGGGAAGGTACCAAAGTTTCTCAGAGGACATTTCTTTCACCGACTGATAGCACCCTCAGCTGCCAACTCTTCTTGGTCCAGTGATTTTGTCGGTCTCGACTATCCCATAGACACAGAAAACAAGGATATTTGGTATACCCAGCTTGTTGCCCGAGCAGCATGCACAAGACCTTCAAGTCCCCACACATTGCCAACCATGGTCTTCATATTTAAGTTTATGAAGAACCAATTCCAAGTTCTCGTAGGTTTCCTTCAAGTGTACGGAATGACCTACAGGTATGGAAGCATAAAAACCGTTGTGGAGTAAAAAAGCTTTGAAACTTCTTTTTAAAGAATCTATAAAAAGACGCCATTGCTCTGAATCATATTGGATTTTAAATTGACCCATCAGACCTTCGACATCGATGCAATAAACCAACTTGTCTTCCTGGGCGAAGTAAGGAACGAACTCCTTTTCACGATGTCTGAACCATGAAGATGACACTCCTGGCAACAATAAATTCCTGCTTTTCAGCCTTGATCCGAGTAACTCAGCGGCATCTTTGGGAAGATTCAAGTCTCTTACCAAATCATTCATCTCCTCCTGAGAAAACAATTTTGGTCTTGTATCATCTTCAAAGTCAGAACTTGATTCGTCATCTGGTTCAGGTATGACTTCACCTTCATCAGAGCTAGGTATCTCTTCCAAGGTAGCAGGGGGCTTGGATACTGGTATATCTGTGCCATGGGGGATGGGGCGAATTGCCGAGTGAAGATTGGGGTATGAAATGGAATGCTTCCATTTGGAATTAAACCCTTTTACATCGCATGAACAAAAGTAACAGTCATCACTATGGTTCTTTTGCTCTCGCCATACCATAGGAATCCCATAATGGAAAGATTTTTTTCTTACCCTTGAACCAGTTTCGGAGGTCCTCAACACACCGTTTGCACACTTTATGAGGCGCCCAGACTTTATCTTGATCTCCAATTTTTAGTCCAAAGTATGCAAAGTATACTTTTTTCACAAAGTCTGTAATATTCTGCTGTTGCTTCAACACTGTATATTCACCACAGATGAAACAGAAACTGTCTGGCAAATTAATACAGTTTTGCGGAGCCATAACATAACGGTTGAAGAATGACGAGCTAACACGAATTGCGATGATAAAGTGTGAACAGCCTAGAACCAAGAACCTGATGATGATTCGTGCACAAGTGTGGCATGCAGGAGAGAGCAGCTCTGTGTCTGTACACGAGACGTCACAGTGTTGGCCACGCCCCCCTGCACTGACCGGAGCTGCTGCTATCTGCCCTGTGTCTCCCTCCCACTGGATTCTTAAGGAAAGATTAACCCCTTCTACCATTAGAAGCACGGACTTAAAACTTGCTTAGCTTATGTATATATTGCTGACCATCAGATTTACAGTGCTATTTTTTTTACATAACTCGGACAACCCCTTTAAGGTTTTTTTGGCATTTTATATCTTAAATGCACTTATGTGAATTAATTAATAGTAATTTGAAAAAAGTTCAATAAATTTGAAGACAGTTTTGCATGTTGTGGCAAATCATGATGTCTAGGAGTTTTTTCAATATTTTATTTGTTTTCAGCACACCAAAATACATGGAAATTAGATGAAAATAATCAAACAGCTTTTTAGTCGCAGACCTGTGTTATGTTTATACAGAGAACTGGAAGAACAATATTGAAATAGAGGTATCGCATGATTTTAATTTTTGTTTTTCATATCTTGGAAATAAAATGAGCTTGAGTGTTTGGCAAAAGGGGTCCTATGTGCTACACAACCCACAGCAGTTAGGACCCTGTTTTGGTTCTGTCTTAGTGGATTATAAGCTTTTGGAGCAGGAACTGTCATGTACAGAACTCTACTAGTAATGCTATAGAAATTAGTAGGTAGCTTGAGCTAAGTGTTAGTAAAAGGCGCCCTTACTGATAAAATAGATGAGAATTAATATTAGGGTTGGTAAATATGGCAGATAAGGTAATGATTATAGAAGGTGATATTTAGGTTTCACATGGGTTGGGAAAAGGTGCTTTATTTCCTAGCTTAAAAAAAAAAAGCATAATGGAATGCCCCTGAGGAAGTTGTAGACAGATGAAGGCCTCTGGGTGGATTCTTACATATTACTTACCTTTTAACCATTCTGCCATGATAGTATAATATTCTTCAGCCATACAATTTATTTAGATTCATGAAAATTGAAGTTACTTAATGGAGGCTTTTATGACCAATGAATGAAATTGCATCATGGTACGAGATATACCAATCTATATACATATAGTATATTGCTAAGTTCTGGGGTCTTTCTGACATTTATTTGCACCTCTTTTTTTTTTTTTTCTAAATTCAAGAGTGAGTGAAACAATAAGCTAGTTCCTCATTCTAAGATATTTATACAGATCTAATCCACGTCATGTTCAGGCCAGGATCCCTTGTACCTTCAGTCTGATCTGCTCTTAAGCTCTGCACTCCTTGCCACCCCCTCCCACTGTAACAGTGTTGGACGAGCCTCAGTGGTGGTCCTAATTTCTAAGCTAAAGCTCCCCTACTGTACTATAAATCATTACAGCTCCGCTAGCAATCTGTTCTCCATCTCTGCTGCTAAACAAGTAGTAGTCTTCCTCCTTAGACCCCTCCCCCCTCCCGCTTTGTCTCCATGATTGTTGCCTTGCTTCTCCAGCCTGATCTCTCCCAGGTTGTAAACTTTACTCCTTCAACCAACCCTCTCAGACGTTATTAAACAGGCCTCCAATCATTGTTTTTGTCTTAACTTGTTCCACTTCTTCCTGTGCAACGAGGCCTGACCTAGACACACTCAAGGGCCTTGCCAACATTTAGGGTGGAAGCAATTATTTAAAATGTCTCGGATCATAATCTGCTGTTACCAAATCCCAGGATGGCGTTAACTCTTCTTACAAAAACTATCTACAAAATAACTGAAATCCATTAGGCTGTCACTTAAGCCATTTTTATCATATGTGCACAGAAGAGACAGATGGACTGCCCCAGTTTCATGTTCTCAATGTACTGATAAGGAGCATATACTGCCCATGGGAATTGTAATTTTTAGGCTTCTCTGCTTCATTTTTTGATAAATATTCATACTGCCATTCTTGATCAAACTGTCATTTGTGGTTTACAATAAAAACATACAATGAGATAGACCAAAAAATTGTACTATTCTGCCTTATGTCTAAGCTGGGAAAAAAACAAGCCTTCAAGTTTTTTGTCTAAAAGCTAACAAATTTTAGATTTGGATTGTACAATGGCAGATTTTCATACTTGTAGTAAATAGGGGAAGGGGGACACATGCATTAGTATCCCTGTCGTCTCCCCCCCCCCCCCCATAAGCAAGGGCTCTGCTTTCCTCCCCTGAGTTGCAGCTAGCATGGCACAAATGTTAAAACCTTACAGCTAGCACATCCTGCAAGATCATGATGGGGGTGGGGGGCATGGGACGGGAGACCTGGAAGGGCCCTGGAGCCTCAAAAGTATAGTCACAGATCAGGTCTGGAACCAAGCCCATCTGTGACTCCACTTTTTTGGAGTGGACGGCTTGGTTTTGCTCCCATTTCCCACAACGCAAACACATCTCCTCCCCCCCCCCCCCCCAGCTCGCCACCTTCTTTGGTGTGACTAGAGCATTCCAGTGCACTACACCCAGGCTCACTCAGAGTACAAAAAGTCTGCCTCATTGCTTCTGTGCACCCCCCCTCCCCCCAGCAGGGGGAGCTTGCAGCCTTTGCTCCTGCTGCGCTGTAGCTTAATAGGGCTCCACCTACTCTAAAGGAGTGTTTCAAATGCCATGAACAGGCCCATCCTCTGAATGAATAATTACACAGGTACACTAAAAAAAAATTTTTTTTAACTGCCTCTAATGTTACGATTGATTTTTACGTTTTTTGGTGCGCTGAATCGAAATCTGGTAAACAATTTGCTCCATCACGTACAGATTTTTTGCTACATTGGGTTAGCAGTTTGAGGTGAACGTTTCAGATTGAGTGCGATCGAGATAAAAGTTTCTTGGATGAATTCTTTATACTAATTGTTTAGTAGTTATTCAAATAAGAATAAAGAAAATTGTAACAAGGCAGCACATAAGAATAGAGTAATGTCAACAAAACACACTGTGATGGTAGCAAAATTGTCTGCACTTAAAACAGCC
Source organism: Ichthyophis bannanicus (assembly GCA_033557465.1). Taxonomy (NCBI): domain Eukaryota; kingdom Metazoa; phylum Chordata; class Amphibia; order Gymnophiona; family Ichthyophiidae; genus Ichthyophis; species Ichthyophis bannanicus. The sequence goes on along the minus strand of CM066033.1, from coordinate 650,553,970 downwards.
ACATACATGTGCACAAACATTGAGCATATAAGAGTGAGGTTAGACACAAAGCAAAGCAAAGAAATGTGCAAAAAATGTTGTACAGGTATGTATGTAAGAATAGAAAACGCAAACCGCACCATTGCAATACATGAAGACAAACACCCGATGGTGTGAAAATAAAATTCTAATAAATGAGATCCGACACTGTGGTAATAACTAGCAAATTTTTATTTCAAAGTTTAGTAAAAACACGATATTTGTCAACACAGTTTAGATTTTAAAGTCATTCTTGGGTCAGTCAATCTCCTGGTGGGCCCGTTTCTTCTTCCCCCGAATGCTTCTCTTGGTGCGCTGCTTGGCGTATTTTTCATCTGGGGTTTCCCGCAGCAGCAACCAGCAGAAATCAGCCATCATAATGGTGTTCCATCTTCCTTGGTACCTTCTCTCTGCGTCCTTGATGTCCTGGTGAAACCTTTCACCTTGTTCTTCACTGTACGCCCCCATGTTTTCGGGAAAGTAGTTCACATGGGAGTGCAAGAAATGGACTTTCAGGCTCATGTTACAGCCTTGTTCTTTGAAGGCATTGAGCATCCTGGCAACAATATCCTTATAGTTCTCATCCCGCCTGTTCCCCAAGAATTTGAGAACAACATCCTTGAAGGAATCCCAGGCTTCTTTTTCCTTCTCAGACATCGTTTCAGCGAATGCTCCATCTGAAATGAGTTTCCTTATATCAGGGCCAACAAACACTCCTTCCTTTAGCTTTGCTTCAGAAAGTCGGGGGAACTTTGAGCAAAGGTACCGAAAGCACTCACCATCTTTTGGAAGGGACTTGATGAATTGCTTAATGAGACCCAACTTAATGTGGAGAGGTGGTAATGGAATTTTATCACGAGGTACCAAGCTCTCATGAAGAACATTTTTCTCACCGGGTCTCAAATACTCCCGAATTGGCCAGTCTTTTTTCCCCCAGTGTAGGTCGCGGGCCCGGCTATCCCACAAGCAAAGGAAGCAGGGATATTTGGTGAAACCGGATTGCTGCCCTAATAGCATGGATAGAATTTTAAAGTCTCCACAAATCATCCACTTATGCTCATCATAACGAATCTTCTGAAGAATCAGAGCCAAATTCTCGTATTTTTCTTGGAGAATAACAGAGTGAGCAATAGGAACTGAAGCAAATGTGTTGCCATTATGAAGAAGAACACCTTTTATGCTGTCTTTTGACGAATCAATGAACAGCCGCCATTCAGCAGGATCATACTTGAGTTTAAACTTTTCCATCACTCCGTATATATCGTTGCAAAATACCAAATCTTCCTCTTTGCTGAAATACTTCAAAAATTGTGTCTCGCGGTTGCGGTACCAATAAAAGTTGTTCCTGGTGACAATAGATTTTTCTGTTTAAGCCGAGAACCTAGCAGTTGGGCAGCATCTTTTGGGAGTCCTAAATCCCAGACTAAATCATTCAATTCAGCTTGAGAGAAAAGTTCAGGTTTCGGATCTGGTTCAGTTTCAAACTCGGAAGTACTGGACTCATCGGGAAAAGCCATCTGATGAGTCTCATCATGATCAGAACCGTCAACACAAATATGATCCAAAGATTTTGGTGGTTCAGGCACAGGTACTTCGTTGCTATGAGGCATAGGCCTAATTGCTGAGGGAAGGTTGGGGTAACTTATTACGTTCTTATTTTTTAAGTTGTATCCCTTCACAATGCAAGAGCAAAAATAGCAGTCACTGCTGTGGTCTTTTTGTTCACGCCACATCATAGGTATTCCGAAACGAAATGCTTGTTTTTTACCTTTCATCCATAAGCGTAGATCTTCCTCACATGTCTTGCACACTTTGTGAGGAGCCCACGGTTTGTCTTGATCGCCTAACTTCAAACCGAAATAGGCGAAATATACTTTTTTAATAAATGCAGAAATGTTCCTCTGCCGCTTTTTCACGGTATATTCCCCACAAATAAAACAAAAACTGTCCGGAGAGTTGACGCAACCTCTGGCTCTGTGAGCCATCACAAATACACAGCACTGCAAACTACAACTGTAGTGAACCACTTCGGAATAAAGCTGGATTACGACTGAGCAAACAAAAGGTAATAATGAACTTGCAAGAAACTGAAATTTGACAGGAACGTTCATGTCGCAACCACCGTGTTTGAGCGAGCGAACGAGGCGAGGCGAACAGGAAAGAACATGCGCCAGCGCGAGTACTGGATTTAGCCCCCCGCCTCCCAATTGTCCTGTTAATGTATAAATGAATACAAAACACTCTAAAATATCATGAGGGAGTGTTTCTAGTTAGTTAACCATTACAACCTCTATTTTGGGCCAAGAAAATAAACTGCAGTCGGCTAAAAAGAAATTATGTGAACATTCCTTATATGGGTAAGAAATCTAATTTTGCAAGAAAACGTGACGTGATGGAACATTTTGGCTATTTTTCCTGGATTCAGCACCCCAAAATCTATAGGAATCAGTTGCAAAACTGGAGGCAGTTTTTTGGTAGTGTACCTGTGTTATTGGACTGATATAAAAAGGCAACTTATGCAGTTGCCAGTGAATCCAGCCTATCCATGTATGTTCTAAGAATATCTGACCACTGCAGTCATTTTAATGGGCAGATCTTATCAGGCTGTGGACTGGGTTAGGGGAGGAGTGAGGGTAGGTCAAAATATTTACTGTGCTATCTGTATATTCAACGCTGCTGCCTATATGGATACTGGCACTGAATTATATGGATGCAATTTAAATGCTGATGCCAGCATTTAACTCAAGGTGGTGACTGTTTCTGGCTGAAAACGTACCCCATCTGTATGGCTCACACCACAGAATTGGCCCAAAGAGGTGGTGAGGCATGCACGAAAGATGACTCATTGAGCTGGCCTTTGCCAGAGCCTTCTTATTGCCTGGACCTATTCACAATCTCTGCTGGTAGTTACGCTGGAAGCAGGCAGGTCCGGTTCACTCACATGGAGGAAGATTAGAGAACTGCACTTAAGAGGTTTTAGACTCTAAAAAAAAAAAAATGTTCAGATATGACAGGCATTGCTGAAAAATCGGTATTATCCTGCAGAAGCCAGTTGTCAATCCTAACTTCAGGCCTGAGCATATCTGACAGCACCCCCCCCCCCCTTTTAAACTAGACTCCTGGTACAGTCTTAAAGTTTGATGCCTTAATCTAATCCTGCCCATAATGTCTATTAGTCGGCAACACACACTACAACCAGAAAGCGGTCCCATATCTATAACTGCACTGCATTTTAAGTTATGCTTAATCTGTCTGGGTCTTCTGCATGTTTCTGTAGTGGAGGGTGCAATTGTGTATTAGAGTGTCATTTTTTTTTCTTCTTGGGGGCCAATTACAAGAGCTACTTCTAGGGGAGGGGGTTGGGAGAACTGTGGACGGGGTTTGAAAAGAGGAGTTTACTAATTTCCATGTTCACTGTATGTAAACTTCTATTTCTCACAGGAGTTGAACTCCTCTCAGAAATTCACTAGCCCATTTTTGGGTGGGAAGGGGATGTATTTCACTGGTCCAACTTGGCACATTTTTGAACCCCTGTGCCTTTTTTACCAGCTTTCTCCACATACTAGGTTTTATTCCCTTCGGTTAGAATTCAGGTTTTTGTCTTCAGATTCTCAACCCCTTTTGTATAATTCTTTCCAACTTCTGTTGGCTTAAAGAGAATGAAAAGCTACAGGACAGGATAAGCCTGGCAGAAGGAATAAGGCTTAAATTTACTCTTGAAGGTAGAGAAGTGAAACTTTCCATAGGCATCCAAGTTAATCTCTGAGAGGCACAGGGAGGGTGCAAGGGAAAGAGATGAGGGCAGGACTACATGTACTTAAACTAAGTAAAAAGAATGAATTTATAACCTCAAGCACTACCACTCTCAAAATTCATAACTGTCCGACAACTATCAGCAGAGTTGTATGCATACTAACAAACTACATAGAAATATTATCTACACACAACCTTGATATACTAATACTCACTTCACAATCTGCCCCAGCTCAGGAATTGTCTACAATTCTTGAAACTGTGTGCATAAACTCCACTAACCGCACCAACCTCTTCCTTCTCTGTGATTTCAATCTATCATCTGCATCCTAAGAAGGCAACAGTTTTCTTTTTGAAGCCATAAACCCTCTGCAATTTGTCTAACTTAGCCACAACCCCACCCCACCTCACAAAGGGGGCACCCTAGACCTTATCTTCCCCACCACCCTAGCAAATGATTCCAAACAACCCCCCCCCCCCCCAACATTATACTAGTCCCATGGTCCAATCATTGTCTCATACAGTTCCCACTTGAACAGTTGAACGATTGCAACTTGACTTGAAGGTTAAGAACATAAGATATGCCATACTGGGTCAGACCAAGGTCCATCAAGCCCAGTATTCTGTTTCCAACAGTGGCCAATCTAGGTCATACGTACCTAGCAGTTTCCCCAAGGGACACAGGTTCCACAATGCTTGTATTGGTTCAAGCATTGATATCCTGGGTCCCTTCTTAATAATGGTTTATGGATCTTTCCTCCAGGAACTTGTCCAAACCATTTTTAAACCCAGCTACACTAACAGCCTTTACTACATCTTCCGGTAACAAATTCCAGAGTTTGATTACACGTTGAGTGAAAAAATATTTTCTTATCTCCAGGAACAAGCAGGAATGAGTCTTCACATATGGGTACGTCGGTACCGACGGAGCCTGCGCGGGAACGCTCCCCAGCTTCCCAAAAAGGAAAGCTTTTGGGAGCATCCCACAGCGCCTGCGCGCTGCCTTCCCGCCTTTCCTAACCATCTCTCCTCAGTTCTTCTTTGCCGCGGAGCCAGCAGGTCGAGCCCTGTCACCGCTGAAGAAGTTCATTATTTTATTTTATTTCTTTGGTCGCGTGTCTCCCTTCCCCGACTCCGGACCGGTACCGCCAGTCTTTTTCTCTTTCTTTCTTTCAAAAAAAAAATATATATCTATTTTCTCTTCACTTAGTGTATTTTTCCTCTTGGGCCTCAGGGCCTACAAGAAAATTTCCCTCATGGAAAAACCAGCCTCCGGGTTCAAAAAACGCACTAAGTGTAGCGGTACTATTTCTGTTTACAGATACCCATGAATGGTGTCTTAAATGTTTGGGTCCTGAACACTCCATTCCGGATTGTCCGTCCTGCTCTCTAATGTCTAAACGGGGTTTACAGAACCGAGCAGCCAAGCTCCATGTGCTGTTTCCCGCTGATGCACCGTCGGTAGCATCGACATCTTCCAGGTCTTCCTCTCCTGATGGATCTCAGGTAACCAAACATAATCCTAGCAGGTCCTCGAAGGGTAGATCTCCCTCTAAGCATCGAGATGCCTCCGGGCTTGCCCTCGAGGATCCTGCACCAGCAAAACAACCCCGGCGGGAAGCTCCAGCTTCCAAAGCTCCTCCTATGGGGTTACAGGTTGACATCGATGGCACGGCCTCGACCGATCACCTGTTAGACTGCTCTGGGGTACCGGCACAATCTCCCGGTACCGACTTCCAGGCATTCATGGCGTCGATGGATCACAATGTTCTGTCCATGCAGCGGGCTATTACGGCCTTCATTCAAGCTGCGACGCCGCTGGTACCGAAACAAACTCCATTGTCGGTATCTGCTCCGGTACCGGCACCAGCGCCGATACCGGTACCGATTGCATCAACATCGACCAGGATACCGGCTGCAGCGGTTCCTTGTCCAGGGCTGCTTATCGGTACCGATCCGGTACCGGGGACGCCCGATGTCGATACTGCTCGATACGCATATCGAGCATTGGAAGAGCACCCTGACAGGCGATACTTTGATTCCTCTGATGATTCTGATACATCAGACGAGTCTCCTGAAGTATCCATAGCCCTTCCTGAAGAGCCTTCTTCTCCAAAAAGAAGAATGTCTCCTCCAGAGGACTTGTCCTTTCAAGACTTCATAAGAGAAGTAGCTAAAGGACTTTCTATTTCAGTAACCTCTGAATCAGAGCCTAGAGCAAAAAAATTGGATATTTTGGGCTATTCTAAGGCTCCTAAAGAGGCAGTCACCTTTCCAATTCATGAGATTCTTTACAAACACATGATTGATCTATGGGAGACGCCTCTCACTCTCTCTCCTCATTCTCGCAGATTGGACACTATGTATCGTGTCCCTCCTTGTCCTGGATTTCATAAAACTCAGCTTCCTCACCATTCCATTGTGGTGTAGTCAGCTATGAAGAGGATAAAGAGTACAAAGAGACACTCTTCTGCTCCTCCAGGAAGAGAATGCAGGACCTTGGATGCTTTTGGTAGGAAAATCTTCCAAGCCAGTATGCTTATTGCCAGAATAAACTCATATAGCCTTTACATGGGTATGTTTCTAAAAGAAGTTGCACAAAAACTGCACACTTTCCTCCCTTTTCTTCCAGATGATAAAAGGGAGGAATTCCTCATTTGGCTTAAGCATATTCAAGACATTTCAAAGTTTTCCAACAGGGCAGCTTTTGACTCCTTTGAAGGTGCCAGCAGAGCCTCAGGCATTGCCATAGCTGCTCGCAGAATTGCTTGGCTCCAGGCTTCTGATTTAGAACCCTGGGTTCAAGATGGCTTAGGAAATCTTCCCTGTACAGGTGAAAACCTATTTGGCAAAGAATGGCAAATAAAAGCCACTCAAATGGATGCAGAAAACTCTGCTCTGGATAGACTTTCAAAGTCAACCTCCATTCCTGCCAAGAAAAAGCCTTTTAAAAAGTCTTTCTTTAAAAAGGGCAGATTTCCCTCTACTTCTGGCCAACAATCTTCTACAGGTCGCTTTACCACTAAGCGTCAGCAACCCAAACAGGCCAGGCCTAAGCCTACAGGGGCTGCTGCAACTCAGCAGGCCCAACCTCCTCAGGGTTTTTGACTTGATGCTAGAGAGCTTAGCCTTTCTGGCTCTAAAGCAGCCAGAGCCTCTCGCCATTCCAGGAAGGTTGGCTCATTTTGCTCCCAGATGAGAGCAAATAACATCAGAGCAGTGGACCCTCTCCATCATAAGAGAGGGCTACAAGCTTCATTTCTCAGACCTTCCTCCCCACACCATGGTGAGACACTTCAATTCTCCCGCATCTCTTCTCGACCTTCTAGGTCAAGAGGTAGCTACCCTTCTTGCCCAAGGGGCAATAGAAGAAGTTCCTCTTCTTCATCAAGGGTTAGGGTTCTACTCCCCCTATTTTCTCATTCCAAAGAAGACAGGGGGATACAGGCCCATCTTAGATCTCAGAGAATTGAACAAATTTCTATGCAAGGAGAAGTTCAAGATGCTTTCTCTGGGTACTCTCCTTCCATACCTTCAAAGTCAGGATTGGCTTTGTTCTCTAGATCTCAAGGATGCATACACACATGTCCTCATCCATCCCTCTCACAGAAGATTCCTACAGTTTCTTTTCCAAGGAAAACATTACCAATACAGAGTCCTTCCTTTCGGTCTGGCCTCTGCTCCAAGAGTGTTCACCAAATGCATGGCAATAGTTGCTGCATTTCTACGCACTCTGGGAATATTTGTCTTCCCATACCTGGACGACTGGCTCATCCGAGCTCCATCTCTGGATTTCTCTGGATCTCTGGATTTCTCTGGACCGCACAAGGCGCATTCTGCAGTATCTGGGACTTGTGGTAAACCTCCCAAAGTCTCAGCTCACCCCTACTCAGTCCCTAGAATTCATGGGAGCCTGGTTGGATACCACTACTGCAAGGGCCTACCTTCCTCAGGCCCGTTGCCAACGTCTATTGCAGTTAGCCTCCCAGATTCAGTCAAAGAGCCACTTAACTGCCCGGGAGATGCTACAACTGCTAGGCCACATGGCTTCCACAGTGCATGTGGTACCCAATGCTCGCCTACACATGAGAGCAGCTCAATGGACTTTGTCCACCCAGTGGACTCAAGCTTCAGGAGCTCTCTGAGACCAAATAGCAACCACCAAACGTCTCTTTTGGTCTCTCCAATGGTGGATGTCCACTCAGAGTTTGTTGCTGGGGTCCCCCTTCCAACAGTTGTTGCCCCAAGCAACCCTCACAACAGATGCCTCCCAAACAGGTTGGGGAGCCCATCTACAGGACCTATCCACTCAAGGCACTTGGTCCCCACAGGAGACCTCTCTTCATATCAACCACTTGGAGCTTCGAGCAGTTTTTCTAGCTCTCAAGGTCTTTCATACCCTCCTCAGCTACAAGACAGTCCTCATTCATACGGACAATCAAGTAGCCATGTTTTACATAAACAAACAAGGAGGAACTGGCTCTCTGTCGCATTGCAACGAAGCTTTAAGATTGTGGGTCTTCGCCAGAAAGCATCAAATCCATCTCCTGGCAGTATACCTCCCAGGAGTCCAAAACTCTTGGGCAGACAGACTCAGTCGAGTTCTGCTTCCACACGAATGGTCCCTGCACATGGATCAGGTACTCAGAATCTTCCAAGAATGGGGAACCCCGGACATAGACCTCTTTGCAAGTCCGTGGAATGCCAAACTTCTCCGGTTCTGTTCCAGAATTCCGTGTCAGGGAGTTCAGGCCAAGGATGCCTTCCTCCTTCATTGGGGTCAGGGCTTCCTGTATGCATTTCCACCCATTCCCTTGATTCCCAAGACTCTGTTTAAACTCCAGAGGGATCAAGGATCTATGATCCTCATAGCTCCACGCTGGCCACGCCAAGTGTGGTACCCTCTACTTCTACATCTCTCCCAAGCCCCCTCCCTGGACTTGGGAGCTGCTCCAGACCTTCTGTCCCAGGAGGAAGGGACTTTGTGGCGCCCAAACCCCAAGTCCCTACACCTCAGAGCTTGCTTAATGAAGGCCTAGACCTTCAAGACTGGAATCTTTCTCAACAAGTGAAGGAGATCCTCCATGCTTCCAGAAAACCTTCCACCAGGCGTTCTTATGCTTTTAAATGGAAGAGGTTTTCCATTTGGTGTGCTGAAAAGGGTCTTGACCCTCTCACACTACCTTTAAATTCTCTGTTAGACTATCTCCTGCATCTTTCCAATGCAGGCCTTAAAACGAATTCAGTAAGAGTCCATTTGAGTGCTATTGCAGCATCCCTTAAACCCATCAATGGACAACCTATTTCCTCTCATCCTCTCATTGCAAGATTCATGAGAGGCCTAACTTTAACTAAACCTCCCATTAGGCCTCCTCTGGTGGCATGGGACTTAAATTTGGTTCTTGGTCAGCTTATGAAGCCACCTTTTGAACCCTTAGCCACTACCTCCTTGAAGTTTCTTTCCTGGAAGGTTATTTTCCTCATTGCAGTCACTTCAGCTCGCCGCATCAGTGAACTGTAGGCATTAGTGGCTAATCCACCTTATACAAGGTTCCATCATGATAAGGTAGTCCTTAGGACAAATCCACACTTTATGCCTAAAGTGGTCTCACCTTTTCATCTTAATCAAGAGGTGTATTTACCTGTCTTTTTTCCAGCTCCTCATGCATCCAATGCAGAGAATAATCTTCATACTCTGGATTGTAAAAGAGCTCTTGCTTTTTACTTACAAAGGACACAGCAACATAGAAAGTCTTCCCAGCTTTTTGTTGCTTTTGATCCTTCTCATTTGGGACTTCCAGTCTCTAAGAGAACACTGTCCAATTGGATTGCTCAGTGTATTTCTTTCGCCTACCAGAGTAAGAACCTTTCTCTGGAGAGCCATGTCACAGCTCATAATGTGAGGGCCATGGCCACCTCTATGGCTCATCTAAATTCTGTGTCCATCGACCAGATCTGTCGAGCAGCCACCTGGGCCTCGGTTCATACCTTCACAGCCCATTACTGCTTGGACAAGGACTCCCGCCGGGATGCCTTGTTTGGTCAGGCTGTCCTCAAACACCTGTTCCATTCTTAAACAACTCCTGCCCTCCTTCCCTGGATGGATGCCTGAGATCCATAGGAGGAAGTAGACCCCTTCCCAGGGTCTCATATCCTTGGGGATCTCCCAGGCATCTTAGCTAGGGAGTCCCCATATGTGAAGACTCATTCCTGCTTGTTCCTGGAGATAGCACAGTTACTTACCTGTAACAGGTGATCTCTGGGAACAGCAGGAATAAGTCTTCACAACCCTCCCGCCTCCCCTAGGAGTTGTATCTCTTTTTCTATCTTTCCTTTCCTCTCTCTCTCTATTGTCTCAGCTTTAAACTCAAACTGAGGAGAGATGGTTAGGAAAGGCGGGAAGGCAGCGCGCAGGCGCTGTGGGATGCTCCCAAAAGCTTTCCTTTTTGGGAAGCTGGGGAGCGTTCACGCACAGGCTCCGTCGGTACCGACGTACCCATATGTGAAGACTTATTCCTGCTGTTCCCAGAGATCACCTGTTACAGGTAAGTAACTGTGCTTTATTAGTCTTAAATAGTTTACCCTGTAGCTTCATTGCATGTCCCCTAGTCTTTCTATATTCTGATAAGGTAAACAATTAATCGATCTACGTTTACCAGTTCCACTCCGTTCATTAATTTATAGACTTCTATCATATCTCCCCTCAGCCATCTCTTTTCCAGGTTAAAGAGCCCTAACCTTTTTAGCCTTTCTTCATAGGAGTATCTTTCCATCCCCTTTACCATTTTGGTGGCTCTTCTCTGAACCTTTTCTAAAATCACTATATCCTTTTTAAGATACAGCGACCAGAATGGCACACAATATTCAAGGTGCAGTCTCACCATGGAACGATATAGAGGCATTATAATATCTTTTGTTTTATTTTCCATTCCTTTCCTTATCATACCTAGCATTCTATCTGCTCTCTTGGCCGCTGCTGCACACTGGGCCGAGGGTTTTAACATGGTATCCACAATGACGCCTAAATCTTTTTCCTGGGTGGTAGTTCCTAATGTGGAACCTTGCATCGTGTAACCATAGTTTGGGTTGTTCTTCCCTAGGTGCATAACCTTGCACTTGTCCACATTAAATTTCATCTGCCATTTTGATGCCCAGTCTTCCAATTTATCAAGATCCTCTTGCAATTTTCCACAATCCTCCTGGGTTTTAACAACTTTAAATAGTTTTGTGTCATCTGCAAATTTGATAACCTCACTCGTTATTCCACTTTCCAGGTCATTTATGAATATGTCAGAAAGCAGCGGACCCAGCACAGATCCCTGGGGTACACCACTATTCACCTTTCTCCATTAGGAAAATTGGCCATTTAGCCCTACCCTCTGCTTTCTATCTTTTAACCAGTTCCTGATCCACAATAGTACACTGCCTACTATCCCATGACTCTTTAGTTTTGCCAAAAGTATCTCATGAGGGACCTTGTCAAAGGCTTTCTGAAAGTCCAGATACACAATATCAACCGACTCACCTTTGTCCACCTGATTATTCACTCCTTCAAAAAAACATAACAGATTAGTAAGACAAGATCTTCCTTGTCTAAAGCCATGTTGGCTGTCTCTCATTAGGTCATGACTATCTACATGCTGAGTAATTTTATTCTTTATGATGGTTTCTACCATTTTTCCTGGTACTGATGTCAGGTTCACCGGTCTGTAGTTTCCCTGATCACCCCTGGAACCCTTTTTAAAAATTGGTGTTACATTGGCGATCCTCCAATCTTCAGGTATTAGAGATGATTTTAATGATAGTTCACAGATTACTAATAGCAGGTCTGCAATCTCATATTTCAGTTCTTTCAACACCCTTGGATGTATACCATCCGGCCCAGGTGATTTGCTACTCTTCAGTTTATCTAATAGTTGTAATACATCTTCCCGATGTATCAATATTTCCTTCAATTCTTCCGCACCTTTAAATACCACTTCAGTCATGGGTAACATCCCTACATCTTCCTCAGTAAAGACTGAAGCAAAGAATTCATTCAGTCTCTCCGCTATCGCCTTGTTGCCTCTTAGTGCTCCTTTAACCCCTTTATCATCTAATGGACCAACTGACTCTCACAGGTTTTTTGCTACGAATGTACTTGAAAAGGTCTTTACTTCGCGTTTTTGCTTCCGCAGCAAGCTTCTTCTCAAATTCTCCCTTTGCCTGCCTTATCAATGCCTTGCATTTGACTTGCCAGTGCTTGTGCTGTTTCCAGGTTTCGTAGTTTGGCTCTTTTTTCCATTTCCTGAAAGATGCTTTTTTGGCAACAGCCTCTCTGACCTCACCTTTAAACCATGCTGGCAGTTTTTTGGACTTCCTTCCACTTTTCTTAAAGCGTGGAATACAGCTGGTCCAAGATAGTATTTTTCAACAACAGCCAAGCCTGATGTACGTCTTTAACCTTTGCAACTGCTCCTTTTAGTTTTTTCTTAACTGTTTTCCTCATTTTATCATAGTCTGCCTTTCGAAAGTTAAAAGGTAGTACTGTGGATTTCCTTACTATCCCTCCTCCACTAATTAAATCAAAGGCGATCATGCTATGATCACTATTGCCAAGTGGCCCCAACAACCTTATCTCTCGCACTAGATCTGGTGTTCCACTAAGGACTAGGTCTAATATGGCTTCCCCTCTGGTCGGTTCATGAACCAGCTGCTCCAAGAAGCAGTCATTTATTTCATCTAGGAGCTTTATCTCCCTAGCATGTCCTGACGTGACACTGACCCAGTCGATACCGGGGTAGTTGAAATCACCCATTATTATTACTGCGCTGTAACTTTTGTTAGCTTCCTTGATTTCTTTGAGCATTTCATCATCCATTTGGTTATTCTGGCCAGGCACTCGATAGTACACCCCCACTGCCATTGCCTTCCCCCTTTTACATGGAATTTCAATCCATATAGATTCTACAGCAGATTTTGTTTCCTGCAAAACTTTAATCCTTTCTGACTCAATGCCCTTTCTAACATAGAGAGCAATCCCTCCACCAATTTGATCAGCTCTATCATTACGATATAGTTTGTACCCAGGTATCAGTGTGCCACTGGTTGTCCTCCTTCCACCATGTCTCTGATATTCCAATCATATCTAACCTTTCATTTAGTGCTATATATTCTAACTCTCCCATCTTATTTTTTAGACTTCTAGCATTTGCATACAAGCATTTTAGAGAATGTATTTTATTCCTATTAATTTGGCTATTGTTAGACATGGGTAATTTGGGATCTTTAAGCTCTGTCTGCTCCATACTTGAGGGCATTTGGGCTACTTTACTCTTTTGTGGAACCTCTCTGCTTTTGGTAGTATCCTTCAAAGATACATTCTTCCGAACCATCCGCTCTTGGGCGACTGTCAGCTTTCCCCTAATATCTAGTTTTAAAAGCTGCTCTATCTCCTTTTTAAAGGTTAATGCCAGCAGCCTGGTTCCATCCTGGTTAAGGTGAAGCCCATCCCTTCGGAAGAGCCCCTCCTTTCCCCAGAATGTTCCCCAGTTCCTAACAAATCCAAAACCCTCATCTCTGCACCATTGTCTCATCCACACATTGAAACTCCGGAGCTCTGCCTGCCTTTTGGGTCCTGCGCGTGGAACAGGGAGCATTTCGGAGAATGCTACCCTGGAAGTTCTGGATTTCAACTTCCTACCTAAAAGCCTAAATTTAGCCTCCAGAACCTTCCTACCACATTTTCCTATGTCATTAGTACCGACATGTACTAAGACAGCAGACTCCTCCCCAGCACTATCTAAGACCTTATCTAGGTGGCGCATGAGGTCTGCTACCTTCGCACCAGGCAGGCATGTTACCAGGCGATCCTCACGTCCACGTCCACCAGCCACCCAGCTATCTACATGCCTAATGATCGAATCACCAACTATAACAGCTGTCCTAACCCTTCCCTCATGGGCACATGGCCCTGGAGAAACATCCTCGGTGCGAGAGGGTTTTACATCACCTCGAGGACAGGTCCTAGTTACAGGATCACTTCCTGCCACACCAGGGTGATGCTCTCCTGTCACGTGACCTCTCTCCTCCATGGTTTCTTCTGTTCAACAATAAAACTTTTCCCAGAAAATACTACCAAACCATTCTGCACCCATCTGAAGACCACATCGAAGCCATGATAAACAAAAGGAGCACAACACTATCAGCTGCTGCTCAGGCACCAATAAAGGTTTAACAAGGGGAAACCTCAACATACCATACCATGATATTCAACCACACTGAAAGATCTGAAATGCAAGCCATGCCACATCGAACAGAAATGGAGAAGAACCAAGGACCAACATCTTCAACCCACATATGTTGAACTGAACAAGTGCTGTAAATTCACCTTCACAGCTAAACAAGAACATCATACCAACCTAATCAAAAGTGCCTTTAACGAGCCCAGGGAGCTATTTGATATAGCTAAAGTGCTCACAAAGGACCCCACCCCCATTTATGGAAGTAGCGCTCTCAACCAGCATCACCTGGCAAGACACCTGCAATCTATACCCAATGCACACAACTATAGAAAATCTGAACTTCCCTCTCATAACCAATGGAATATCACTACTAACCGCTGGACTACTTTCAACCTCATTCATAATGAGTAACTTGATGACATAATCTCCTTAAACATAACTTCTCAGTTAATACCCTGCCCTGTTTCATGAATCAAGATCAATAGACCCCCACCTGATTGCATTCATTGACTCCCTCACAAAAGGATTCCTCCCACCCCAGTTAAAGCAATCCTCTATCTGATCTATTCTAAAGAAACCTAATATAGACCCATGCTCCCCAGCCTCATACAGACCAACCTCCAGTATTCCCTTCATAGCAAACATTCTTGAAAAAGCAGTACAAACACAATTACAAAATCATATTGACAAAAATGCACAATTAGACCAGCAACAACATGGATTTCGCCCCAACCATGTTGTTGAAACACTTCTCGCCACCTTACTTAACGCTTATTAGCACAGAAAAAAATCTTACAAGGATTTATACTGCTATTCCAAGACATTCTCAGCAGCATGCAACTCGGTTTTCCACCAATTACTAAACAGACTTTATGATATTAGCCTTCAAGGCACCACAATCAAATGGTTCATTCCTATCTATCAGATCACAAACAACAAATAAGAGTAGGAACCCATAAATCCCTTCCCTTCTCTCTACACCAAGGTGTGCCCCAAGGCTCTGCGTTATTGGCAATATTCAGTATCTACATCCAGCCACTGTGTGGTGATGTCTGAAGTTTTAATAGCAAATATAATGCAGACATCATGATTTACACCCCATTCCTTGAATACTATGGAGCAGACCCTAAGACTAAACCATCACGTGATAAGCACCAAGCCCTATGATCCTGGCTGTTGTACATAGTTATGTTAAACCACAAAAATCACAATTCTTGCTCTTGTTATAATACATATAGTTAAACTAGGTAAATAGGATAAATCTTATCATTAAATATTTATTTATTTATTTACATTCTCTTATATACCGCGCTATTCTGCATCAGTGCGGTTTACATTGAACAAACTGAAATTACATTGAACAGGGCATTATAACTTGGAGATAACTGCATAGGTGTTGGGAAAAGGGTGGGCCACATCAGCCTTGGCCCCACCAAAACATTTCTGCTGTGATTGTGGCTTTCCCCCTACTTCTAGCCTGTGGGTATCTGATCTCCTGTAGGCAGAAGTAGAGGAAGGCAACAACTCAACAGGGTACCCATAGAGATCCCATTCCCCCGCAGGCAGGGCCAGCCCGTCCATTGAGCAAGAATGTTTTTTGCACAGGGCCCTGCGTTTCAGGGGGTCCCGTGCAAAAAACATTCTGCTTCAGCCCAGGTAGATTAAAAAAAAAAACTGGCTGCTGCTGCCGCCATGGCAGCGGCAGAATCAAGCATCCTGCGGGGGGCCCCCCTGCCCAGCACAGCCCTCCCTGCAGCATCAGCTCCCTCAGCATCGGCTTTCAGAGCTGTGAAGGGAGAGCTCAGGCAGGTTTAACAGAGCCGCGAGAGGGATATTTTCCCTTCGTGGCTCTGAAAAGCCTGCGCTTTGGGAGCCGATGCTGCAAGGAGGGCTGTGCCAGGCAGGGGGGGCCCTGCGGGACACTTGATTCTGCTGATGCCACGGCGGCAGCAGCAGCTGGTTTGTTTTTTTTAATCTACCTGGGCTGATGGGAGGGAGGGGGGTTAGGACTCGTAATGGGCTGGTGGGGGTTAGGACTGGAAGTGGGCTGATGGGGGGGGTTAGGACTGGAAGTGGGCTGATGGGGGGGTTAGGAATGGCAATGGGCTATGGGGGGCTTAGGAATGGTAATGGGCTGGGGGTTGCTAAGACTGGAAATGGGCTGAGTGGAAGGGGGCTTGAACTGCAAATAGCTGATGGGGGCTTGGAATGGAAATGGGCTGTGAGGGGAGGGAGCTAGGACTGAAAATGGGCTGTGGTGGGGGCTGGGAATGAAATGGACTCATGGAGGGGCTAGAACTGGAAGTAAGCTCATGGGGGGCTTGGATTGGAAATGGGCTGAGTGGAGGGGAGCTAGGATTTGACATGGGATGATGGTGGGTCTAGGAAAGGACTAGAAATGGGCTGATGGGGGGCTGGGATTGGAAATGAGCTTACGGAGGGACTCAGATAGGACTGGAAATGGATGGGGGTGCTAGGACTGGAAATGGGCTGATGGTGGGGCTAGGATAGGATTGGAAATGGGCTGATGGGGGGGTCTAGGACTAGAAATGGGCTGATGCGCGGACTAGAAGGGAGCGGATGCTGGATGGGGCTGGAACTAGAAGAGAGCTGATGTTGGGGGAGGATTAGAGTGGGATGGGGCTGGGAGAATGAAATGGAGAGGGGAAAAAATATTTTGTGTGGGAGGAAGACGAATCTACAATTGGCCGGGTATTGGGAGAGTAAGTGGGGATAGAGGATGGAGGGGTAAAATGTGAGTGGATGAAATAGGAATGAGGAAAGAGCAAAAGGAGAAAGATTACTATGCTAAAGCAGATGTAGAGAGAGAATGGAAAAAAACTAGAAAAAAGGACAAATGGACAGCAGACGATGGAGAGTTAGCAGAAGACACAAAGAAACCAGAAGAAAGTGGCTGGAGCAATTGCAACTGAAAGAGAAATGCACAAAAGGTAGAAGAATCTCTATTTTGAATTTATTAACTGGAATATGTCAGCTCTGGGAAATGTGCATCATTAACGTCTGCGCTTTGTTTAGTACAAGAGGAAATTACTTTATAGTTTTATTTCTACAGCGTGGTACATTCCAAGTTTGGCTTTTGGGGTTCCCAGTTTAATTGTCTTCCTGTTTCTACATTGTGATTTCTTGTTTGGTGACAGTCTATGTTCTGCATGTGTAACTGAGTTGAGGTATTGTGTTTATGTAATTCCTATTTGACATTGCCACTTGTTCTCTTTCCCCAGTAGGTCATGTATTGTTGTTCTCTGAAATGTATTGGTTTAATATTTGCAGTGTTGCCTTTTGATAGGTAGGGTCTGGTGCTTTGTGAGTCCTGGTAGTGTTGTTAGAATACGGCGGGTTTACTATGGGTTCTAAATGGGCAGTGTTTGTAGTAGTTCCTAATGTGCCTGGAGGTTGGCACTGATTATAGTAATGTAAAAATCTTTTAGTCTTTCTTTATCCATACATTCATTAAGAGGCAAGTTTACTAAAAGTTAGTGTATGGTAACATTGTTTAAATATTTATGCAAATGAGGCCCGCACCCCCCTTGGGCCACCCCTGCCCTGCTGCAATTACCAGCCTTCCCCTCCTGTCTGCCCTTGGGAAATTTGTTTCCTCGCAGGACTCCAGAGGGCAAGGCTAGTGACTGCAGCCTCGTGCAGTTTGGCGGGCTTAGGGGCAAAGCTTGGCCCCACCAAAGCAGATGACTGACGTTCTGCTGCCCTGGTTAAATGCAACTTGCACCTCTGTAACCTTCCTTTATATTGTTGCAATGTACTAAGTTACCCTTAACTGTCTTGACTTGTAGAAAGACTGTATAAAAAAGATATTAGACTATATCAAGCTAGAAATGTCCCCTGTGAGAGAGCCATGTGTAGTAACTCATGCTTTCTTTGGGCTTCCTGGAAGCCTAGTGATATCTGCCCCTTGTCTGTGCTGGTGCCCTGTGCGGCTGCACTGCTCACATAGCCCTTGATTGCGAAGGGAAGAGAGGGTGAAGCAAGTTGGTAGCAAAGGCTGGGCAAGACGAGTGACTGTTCTTGGTACCTAGCTGGGTGAAGAGGGCTGCATTCTACACCCACATATCACTTTTATCCTGTTGAGTCTGAGCATGCAACCACAAAAGGCAGTGACAGGCACTGAAAGCACGAGTGTCCTAGTTGTCCCTAGTAACTGCCCAGTTGGTCGCATGATTGTAGATCAGCTGCAGGAACTGGAGACAAAGCTATAGATGCAGGAGAGTTTTATATACTCTAGCCTGAGGAAAGGAGATGGCATGGCAGGCAATGACTAGTAAAGAGTAGAGTTTGTTTATTTTGCAAATAGTAGATTAGGCAAGGTATTAGAAGTAGGTAGGTTGATACCTCCTCCTCCCCCCCCCCCCCTCCTGCTATTCTGTAGGCTTGAACAGCTTGTCCCAGTACCCACTGGGAGTTGTAACATTCTGCAGTGTCATTGGTGAGAACTGTTACTTTTTGTCCTGATTGGTCCTTCAGACATAAGCTGTGAAGAAATAGCTAGAACTTGCCACTCGTCGCTTGAGTCCAGAGGGATTGGATTTGTTGCAAAAGCCTGTTGTAGATCCACTTTTGCAAGTGAAAAAAATCGATTCTAAAACTGTCTAGGGAAGGGTGGCGGGGGGGGTTCAAATATTACCAAATGTTACCGTATTGTTCCTTAATAGTAAAGGGATTCGGTACGATGGGTCACTATCATGAATGACACAAGTGCCCAAAATGGAGAGAAGAAAGTATGACATTAGAAAGTAAGGAAAATCAGAGATCCTTTTATGATATAGGGCTAAAATAAAGCCAGCATCCTACATAGCCTCAATTGCATCCCATTCACCTGGACGGATGGATATAGGCTCCCCTGAAGCTGCATCACAGATCATGTTTTGATTTTGGGATTCAGATATAAACGTCTTACTATGATCCTTATTCACTTACTGGAAAAGTTTAAAAAGATGCACACTGAAGGCAACTGGAGATGCACAAAAATAGAAATTCTTCCAAAGAGCTTGAGTGGTTGGATGGAGTAGGAGAGACATATTTATCTTCAGTCTGTGAAATAATACCATTATTCCTAACACTTTCAGTATCAAATCCCTATCTGAGGCTAATACAAAGACGGAATAAGAGTAGCTGGGTTAGAGGACTCCTCTAGTGTCTTCAATAAATCTGTAAGACTAAAGTCTAGGAGATTTAAAAAATTCACTTCCTCTTCCACTGTCTCCTCGGGAGCTACAGCTCCAATAAGGCCTTGAGACATTAGGCACAGAGGACAATTTCTGATGCTCCTCCATTCCTAAAAATATATTATAGCAAACCAGTGTCTAAATATTCCCCCTTCCTCTGTAGGAGTAGTTCTGTTTTACAAATACAGCAGCTTCCTGAGTTGCTGTTTTGCCAGGCTCTTGCCCACCTGTTGAACAGGCTTCAATGAGGTCATACTGGGCTGAGTTTGCAGACCTGTCTCCCTATTCCACAACCTCAAATGGCTTCAGCATAGGGGAACTGAAGAACTTCAGGACATGCAACAGAGTCTTTCTCTATATACCCCGGTCATCTGGAATGCTATACCACCCCACCTACAAGGAATGGAATCCATGGAAGAATTCTGTAAAAAAAAACAAAAACCTAAAGACTCTCCTATTCCTGGACTACTATGGAGAAGATCCTCATTAGTCCATCCCCCCCAACCAACACACAGTTGCTATTTCCACACCAACATGCATGCTGTACATAGTTAACACTATAAATGTGTACCTCAAAATAACCACTACTGTATAATCATAGTAGACGCCCAGTGAGGGTATCTCAACTTAAGGGACACTTTGCTTGTCATTTGTGTAAGTTCTGTCAACACCTTAGAAGGCACCAGTTGGACTCATCCCAGCACTGGTCAGGTCATGTTTACAGGTTTTCGGGCACGAGCACTTGTCTTACCAGTTTTGTTGTATATTCACTACAATGCCCCTGTGACCTTCTTTACGTCAGTCGGACTACTCATCCCATAAATTCGTTTGGGAGAGCATGCATCCAGGATCAAGACGTCTACTATTTCAGCTCCAGTAGTGGAACATTGCATTACACATGGCCACTCTCTCTCTGATTTAAGATGGAGGGTGATTTGACAGTGTTCTACCGCATCCCAGAGGGGGTAATCGTACCTACTGTTTGCAACTGGCTGGAACAAGAGTGTATTTTCTGTTTACAGACAGTAATACCCAGGGGATTAAATTTAGAACAAGAATGGTGGAGTCGTCTTTAATGGTTTAATCATTTTTCCATTTTTTTGGTTAGTTTAAAGGACATTGTTACTATCATATTCATTTCTTTTGGGGGGTTTCCCCCTCTCTGTGACGATCCACCTCCTATGCAAATGATGTCAATCAGCCAGCTTATCACAGTGCAGGCACTACGTAATGAACCCACAGTTCCTGGCATTTTTTTTGGGACGTTCACAGATCCTAATTCACAGCTGTTTTTACACTTGAAGCAGGGCCTTGCATCAGCCTGGAAATGCATATTGTGTATTAATTGTTCACCAGCGATTGAAGGAATGTTTGGACACTGCCTATTGAGATAAGCGTTTCATGTTCATAAATATATTTATTAAAAGGGCTTTACAAATATACGAGCAGAGTTTTTTTCCCGCTCTCCTCCTGTTTGACCCGACAATCATATAATTTGTTCAGTAATAGTAGTGTAATGCTATGCTTCAGGTGACCCCCTTTTTCAATGAGTACATAGTTAACATGCAACAACCCCCCCCCCCACCCCCCAAACACTGTTCAATGTAAAGAGCACATCTGTTGCCAAGTTCTTGTTTGCTCATTGTTAAATGTAAACCGCCTTGCCTTGTTGGAAGGAGGTATATAAACTTTGTTTTTTTTATTTAACAAAGTTTTTTTATATCCTTAGTTTTACAAACTAACTTTGTTTCACAAGAGCATACTTGAACTTGTCAATCCATTCTCCACAACCCCCCCCCCCCCCAACCTTCTGGACTGCCCCATCTGAGTCTGCTTATCCCTAACCTTCACCTAGGGTCAGTGCTGTACTAGCCCCGTGCAAAGAAATAAGGGTGCATTTGGGGCTGCCGGTCTCAGCTCCCCCCTCCCCACACCCTGCCTGCCCGTGCCCAGCCACTGCCGCTTTTAGTATTGCCTTGGGCAGTGACGGTGGCAGCAGCAACACCCAATTGAAGAAAAAAGTCTTTCCAACTCTGTGCGTGCATGTTCGCCTGATCCCTCGCTCTGGCATACGCTTGCCTCAGAGGAGGGAGGGACCAGACCTGCCATTCAAGCGTGGAGTTGCAAAGACCCGCATTTGAATGGCTGGTCTGGTCCCTCCCTCCTGTGATGCAAGCATATGTCAGAGGAGGGAGGGGTCAAACCTGCATGCAAGTGCAGAGTGGGAAAGACCTGTGCTTTTTATTTATTTTTCTTCAATTGGATGCCACTACTGCCATCGTTGCCACCAAGGGAACACTAAAAGTGGCAGTGGCGGGGCGAGGGCAGGCAGCACGTGGGAGATGCGGCTGGTTATGGAGGTAAGATGGGAAGACCAAGGACACTAAAGAGCAAGCAAAGAGGCCAGACCCTCTATATGTGAAATAGCCTTTACTGAATTAACAGTGCTTAGAGCTGTCAACATTTTGAAAGAGAAAAACCCACCACCTGTAGCTAGCCATGCTCCGCCCATGCCCACCCCCAAAAAATAACCGCAGGAAGGGTAGTCTGCAGGCTTTAGGGGGGTATAAGAGGTTGAACTCTTCAGCAACTTATACCCCCCTAAAGCTGCGCATGAAATGAGAGTCAGAAGCTGTAAAGATGTCTTACACATTGGAACATGGAACGTACGAAGCATGAACCAAGGGAAGTTGGAAGTGGTCAAGAATGAAATGGAACGTGTACAACTTGATCTGTTGGGTGTCAGCGAACTGAAATGGACTGGCATCGGGCACTTTGCATCAGATGATCACATGGTCTACTATGCTGGAAATGAAAGACAAAGAAGAAATGGTGTTGCATTTATAATAAAGAAGAAACTTGCAAGAACTGTAATGAAATACAATGCAGTCAGCGAACGCTTAATCTCTATTCGTCTGCGAGGATTGCCTATCAACACAACTATAATTCAAGTATATGCCCCAACAGCTGCAGAAGAGAATGAAATTGAAGAGTTCTATGAACAAGTACAAGCTGAAATTGACAGAACATGCAAACAGGATATCCTGATAGTCATGGGTGACTGGAACGCAAAAGTTGGCAACAAAGAAGAAGGCAAAGTAGTTGGAAAATATGGACTTGGCAACAGAAATGAAGCTGGAGAAAGATTGATAGAAGTCTGCAAGACCAATGATCTATTCATCTCAAACACCTTCTTTCAGCAACACAAGCGACGACTGTACACATGGACTTCACCCAATGGATTGTATAAAAATCAAA
The DNA here is from genome assembly GCA_033557465.1 of Ichthyophis bannanicus. Taxonomy (NCBI): domain Eukaryota; kingdom Metazoa; phylum Chordata; class Amphibia; order Gymnophiona; family Ichthyophiidae; genus Ichthyophis; species Ichthyophis bannanicus. The sequence continues at coordinate 650,531,520 of CM066033.1, read as the reverse complement.
TTGACTACATCTGTGGAAGTCAACGATGGAAAAGCTCTGTAACATCAACAAAGACAAAACCTGGAGCTGACTGTGGTACAGATCATCAACTACTAGTATGCAAACTCAAGCTAAAGTTGAAAAAGAGCAAACCACTCATGAATGCACCAAAATATGACTGAGAATATACCACTGGAATTTAAAGACTGCCTGCAAAATCGATTTGCTGCCTTAGATACAAATGACAGAGCTCCGGAAGAGTTATGGAATGACATCAAGAAGGTTGTGCTGGAAGAAAGCGAGAAGTCTCTACAAAAGGTGAAAAAGCAAAAACGGCCAAAATGGATGACGGAAGAAACTCTGAAAATTGCCCAGAAACGCAGAGAAGCTAAAGCCAAAGGAGAAAGAAAGACAATCGCAGAACTCAACAGAGATTTCCAACGTGCAGCAAGACAGGACAAGGAAAAGTACTACAATGACACTTGCAAGGAAATAGAAGCAGAAACTATTAGAGGAAGAACAAGATCGGCTTTCCTAAAGCTGCGAGAGTTAAAGAAAAAGTTCCAGCCTCGAATTGGAATGTTACAAGATGCTCAAGGTTCTATGTTGAATGATGCTGAGAAGATCAAGAAAAGGTGGAAGGAATATACAGAGTTTTTATATGATAAAGATCAAGTGGACCAACAGCCGTTTCAACCTATACCTTATAATCAGGAACCATTGGTGATGAAAGAAGAAGTTGAAGCAGCATTGAAAGCCTTATCAAAGAACAAAGCACCAGGCATTGATAGCATTCCCATAGAAGTATTGCAGCAATCTGATGCAGCTGTTACCGTACTTACAAGGCTCTACCAAGAAATATGGAAGACAACATCATGGCCAACTGACTGGAAAAGATCTGTGTTTATACCAATACTAAAGAAAGGTGATCCAACTGACTGTGGAAATTATCGCACAATCGCTCTGATCCCACATGCCAGCAAGATTCTACTGAAGATTATTCAAAAGAGACTACAGCCATACCTAGAACAAGAACTACCTGAAGTGCAAGCAGGGTTCAGGAAAGGGCGAGGAACGAGAGACATCATTGCGGATGTGAGATGGATCCTTGAAAAGACTAAAGAATACCAAAAGGATATCTATTTGTGCTTTATCGACTATAGCAAGGCTTTTGACTGTGTAAACCATGAGAAACTCTGGGCCACATTAAGAAGCATGGGTATACCAGAACACCTGATCGTTCTCTTGCGTAATCTGTACATTGATCAAGAAGCAACGGTTCGAACGGAACAAGGAGAAACAGAATGGTTTAAAATAAGCAAAGGTGTAAGACAAGGCTGCATACTTTCCCCCTACCTGTTTAATTTATATGCAGAACAAATCATCAGAGAAGCAGGACTGTATGAAGACAACAGAGGTGTGAAGATTGGTGGAAGACTCATCAACAACCTTCGCTATGCTGATGATACCACATTACTGGCTGAAAGTGAAGATGATCTGAAACATTTGCTTCTCACAATCAAAGAACATAGTCTCAAAATGGGCCTGCACCTTAATGTAAAGAAGACAAAGATCATGACAACTGGCATAATCAACAGGTTCATCGTTGAAGGAGAAGAAATTGAAATCGTGAACAACTTTAACCTACTTGGATCAACTATCAATAAAGAAGCAACAAGCAGTCAAGAAATCAGACGACGCATTGCTCTTGGCAGAATGGCTATGAAAGACCTAGATAAGATTCTCAAGAGCAGAGATGTCTCTCTCCATACAAAGATTTGACTTGTTCAAGCCATGGTATTTTCAATAACATCATATGGATGTGAAAGCTGGACAGTGAAAAAGACAGACAGGAAGAAAATTGATGCCTTTGAATTATGGTGCTGGCGGCGAATACTGTGTATACCATGGACTGCCCGAAGAACAAACCAGTCGGTACTAGAAGAGATCAAACCTAAGCTTTCTTTAGAAGCTCAGATGACAAGACTTCGACTTTCATACTTCGGACACATCATGCGAAGAGAGAGATCATTAGAGAAAGACATCATGCTTGGCAAGATAGAAGGTCAACGCAAAAGAGGAAGGCCAGCAATGAGATGGATTGCTACAATAACAGCAGCTACGGGTACCAGTCTGTCAACAATGAGCCGCCTGACTGAAGACCGAACACAATTTAGGATAGCTATCCAGAGGGTCGCCATGAGTCGACTCCGACTCGACGGCACTTAACAACAACACAAGAGGTTGAACTCTTCAGCAACTATTCAGCCACAGTCCCCCCTCTCCTAACATACATCATACATATGCTCTTCCATATACTATTACATCCAAACATACATTCTGCATCCAGTGAACCTCCACCAGCCCCTTCCTATCAATCTGTGCAGAGCCTAGCACATACAATGTCTGACTTCTGAATCAGTGCTGGTTCCTGGCGTCTGAGTTGCTCCTGGATTTTTCTGGCAGTGTAACCGGAAGTAGACTGCCAGGCCTTTCTTCTGAGGCAATGGAGGGTTAAGTGAGTTGCCCAAGGCCACAAGGAATGCTAGTGGGAATCAAACACTACTCTCTTGGTTACCAACTAGGCTACTGTTCCACTGCTGGTAGAGTTAGAACCTTCCCCATAAACTTACCATATGAAAAAATACCTCTGAATACCAAGCATATTGTGAAATAATCGGAGCCAGCCTCAGAGTTGATTCAAAATGTTGGCACCCTAGGCAAGTCTTCAGCCTTCTGTCATTCCCCCCACCCCCACCCCCACCAGCTGTTAGAATCTATTGTTTTAGCTTTGAATGCCCTAGTCTGTGCTGCCCCCTAGAAGCTGTTGTCTTAGGTGGCTGTCTGGGTTACCTGATGGTTGAGCCAGCCCTGGAATTAATACAAAACATTCAGGACAAAGAGCAAATCTACCATGCCAGTACTAACTTTCAAAGCTCACACAAGGGCCCTAGCTAGAAAAAGGCAGCACCACAGCTATTGCAGTGGGCCCTAAAACATCAATAAACCTATTCGGAAAGCTGAACCAACCAGATCACTACATATTCTTAAATGGAAATTCCATGCTGACAAGATATCCAGCCTTGGCCGCACAGATACACAGCCAAACCAAAAAGCATAGAAGGGAGGCACCTCCTGCAGGCACAAAGGAGCACAAACGAGCAGGAGAGCCACGCGACTGGAGGAAAGAGCTTTATTAATAACAGGGTCTGCCCACCACGTGTTTCGGCCGAAGCCTTCAGGGGACTAAGACCTTGTACAAAAACATACACAAAACATTATACATATAAAGTATAAAATTAAAATTAAATTAAAATTGTAACATTTCAAATTAAAACTTAAAAAGATAAAGTAATAGTACTATATGACAAACACCTAATCCAAAAGAACCAAATGATGATAAAATAGTTCTTTCTTCTAAAACTAAATATATATAGAAAACCTGACTAAAATTAATGGGTTAATTATAAATACAAAAGGTCATAGGATAACATCTAAAAATTGTGAGGTAGGTTCAAAAAAGAGACCCAATGGCAGAAATGATAGGCCGACCAGGGGGATTAGTGAGAGTCTTATGAAGCTTTCACTAATGAAGAGATTTGATACTGCTTGTATACATAGTTTTTCTTTCTTTTCTCCTGGCTATTTACTATATGGAAGAGTACTGTAGATTTCTTTTGGTTACAATTTACTATGTAGTCTTTTTCTCTGCGGTTTATCCTTACTTGCCTTTCCTGCTACAATTCACAGTCCGTAAGTAGGTCATTATTATATCTCTCCTCTTGGTGGATGATTTCCTCTCATTGTTTTAGTGATGCATTTATTTATTTATCATCTTTGCCTCTTTCACAGTATCTGCATACAATGGAAGCAGTGCATACAGATCTATCTCATGCATATTCATTGTGGATACCCTGAAAACCTGACTGGCCCTAGGGGTCCCAGAGGATTGGGTTGAGAACTACTGATTGAGACACTGGAAAAGCAGTGGTGAGGGAGAGGGGCGAGATCAATGGTTGCAGAAAACCAGCCACTGGCCTTCTATTTATAAAACTGGCCAATTGGCAATCCTACCTTCACCCTTAGTGGGAGTCCAATCAAATATGGTTCCCAGATTTTTTTGCAGCCAAATCTGTGACACGTATCCAAAGTATGGGAGGGAGGGAGGGGGAGGGAAGAAGGGACACCTTAGTTTAGGGGTGGCCAACTCCGGTCCTGGTGCACCACAATCCAGTCTGGTCTTCATGATGTCCCTAGTGAATATTTATGAGAGATTTTTGTATCCACTGTTTATCTCATGAATATTCATTAGGGACATCATGAAGACCAGGCTGGATTGTGTTCCCCCTGGACCGGAGTTGCCACCCCTGAATTAAATGAACATGTTAAGGATACATGAGAACAGTGGTTAATATAACTATCCAGAGAATAAGAGAGACAGGCGACTAGTTGAACCGAATACCATGCAGGTGAAACTGATGTAGAGTGTCAAATCAACAGAAGGTAGTCTTTTGAGTGCATGTAGGGGTCTATAGACTGTATGGTAAGATAATTGTTTGAGCAACAGTTCATGGAGGAGAGAAAATGTGTCACCTTGCCCCACATCCATCCCATTATCATCACTTCCAAGCAGACAAAGCAACAGAATAGAAAGTGATACATTTATCCTCTACTATGCAAAATATAGTTAATGGATGTAAACCGCATAAATATTATACGTTTGATATGTGGTATACAAAGTTGCCGCCAGCTCTGGTTTTAAATTTGCATTGCAAAGCAGTATATTTGTAATCTCCCATTTTATCTAGTGCTGCAGGTCCCATAATGCATCGGGATGAGATTTTGTCAACTCAGCACTGGCTTAATCTCACTCATGGAACTGGGTAACTTGGCAACTCTTGGTATATCAAGTGAAGAAAAAATATTTCCAAAAACTGACACATTCAAATCACTAAATTGAAAATCATTTTGTTCTATTCTTTCTGACCCTATATTGCTGGAATCGGGAACAAGAGGCTGCCAAACATAGAAACATGATGGCAGAAAAAGACCATTGGCCTATTCAATCTGCCCTTCCATACAAACTACCATGTAAATCCTACAAGCTTCCCTTCACTTCTGTTCCTATAGGTGGGTGTTTTTCTGAGGTCCTGCTCCTGGCTCTTCATCTGTGAACATAGAACAAAAATATTAAGCAATTCTGTTTTATCCTCATCAGCTTCTACAAATTCCTCCCTTTCACCCTTGAGTCTTACAATACCACTTTTGTACTTCCTCCTCTCACTAAGCTATCTGAAAAATGTCTTGTCCCCCGTCCCCCCCCATTTTATTGCATTGGCTATTTTTCTTCTCTCATTTTATTTATTTATTTATTTATTTATAGTCTCTTTTATACCACGCTATTCAACATCAGTGCGGTTTACATGACAACCAAAACGTATACGGTGCAGGAATCTGCTCCGCATTACAATAAACCGGTGCTTAAACTTGGGTAAAACCGGGGTAACTATTTACATATAGGCATCACATCAAGTCGAGTGTTAGTGTGGCGGTACTAGAAGGGGGGAGCGGTTAATGGTGCGCAGTCGTCCGGGTAGTGTTTGAGGAAGAGGTGGTGCTTCAGAGCCTTCCAAAATTGTGTTAGGTCAGGGATTGCCCGGATGCTAGGTGGATTCTCTTAGTATCTTTGCTTGCCTGACTGCTTTCCTAGCTTCTCTAAGTTTTTTTCCAAATATTGATTCTTGTCTTCCTTTCTGTGTTCTTGTATTTTATGAAGGCAGCCCTCTTTCATTACCTTTTCAACTACTTCTTTTGAGAGCCATAGTGGCCACCTTTTTTCCTAACAAAAAAAAATGTTGCCCTTATAATATCCCCTTTCAATTTTACCTATTGCTTTTCCTATATTCCTCAGCTGTTCTCATCCTGCACCTTGAGGTATTGTCCCATCTTGGCAAAGTTAACTTTCCTAAAATCTAGTACCCTCAATTTTGAAAGGACTTTATCAGCCCTATTTATTTATTTACATTCTCTTATATACCGCGCTATTCTGCATCATTGCGGTTTACATTGAACAAACTGAAATTACATTGAACAGGGCATTATAACTTGGAGATAACTATTTTACAGGGAACATGGGCTATGGAGGGTTACGTGACTTGCCCAAGACCACAATGAGCACCTGTGGGACTAGAAACCCCAGTCCTTCCGACCCAAGGTTGCTGTCCTCTAGTGGGATTTGAACCCCCGACCTTCCGGCCTGAAGTACCTTGCCCCAGCCACTAGGGCACTCCTCCAGTGCCCTAGTCTTAATACTGAACTACACCATCTGAGGATCGCTCCTACTATAAAAATAGAAACACTTCCCCCATTGTAAGTACCAGGTCCAATATGACCCATTCAAGTGTGGGTTCTGTTACCATTTGCCAGAATCATTCTGCTTGTGGAGAATCCAGGATCTCTTTACTTCTAGATGACCTTGCAGTAGGGATGTGCCAATCAATATCCACCATATGGAAATCACCTATCGGTAGCACTTCTTCTTTCGTGGTAATACTACAACTGTCTGTCAACTTCTGCCTGCGAAGGGGATCTGAATATCACACCACTGCAGATGGATTCTCCATTCCCTCTTTCTAGTTTAATCCATAGTGCTTACTCCATCCCTCAAGTCCTGAAAGTCTGTAGTTTTTTAAATATTTTTTTTAATATGGTGCCACTCCTCCCTTTCTTCCTACTGTCCTTTCTGAATAAAGTATAGCCTGGTTTAATTATGGTTGTCTGTGAACCATGCTTCCATAATCACCCCTAAATCCAAGTTAGCCTCTTCCATTAAAACTTCAACATCTGGGATCTTATTTCCCATATTATGGGCATTAATGCACACTGCTTTCCAGCTGTTGTCTTTTACCCATTTCTACAAAGGTATTTAATGTTTTACTTACCTGTGGGCTTTCTTCACCCATCCCTAATGAATCTCGTTTAAAGCCCTCTTCAGTGGGATAGTCACTCTGCTGTGGAAGAAACTTTGACATTTCCTGGATAGGTGGATGCAATCTCTGCTCTGCAGCCCTTGGAAAATCATCCCATGGTCCAGGAAACCAAAGCATTCTCGGACACCATCCATGTAGCTATGCATTCATCTCCGGGATGCAAGCTTGTCTACCTCAACAGAGAAGAGTGAAGAGAACACCACATGCATACCTATCTACTTTACCCTCTCCCAAAGCCATGCAGTCACTCTTGATATGCTTGGAGGGATATCTAGCGGTATCATTTATGCCAATATGGATGAGCATTGATCAGATAATCAGCAGGCTTGATGAGTCTCATCAGACTCTTGCTAACATCTTGGATTTTGGCAAACGGTACACCTCCCTGGACATCAAGTCTGGTTGGCAGATGGATGCCTCAGTATCCCTCAGAGTCGTCGACCACCACTACCCTTTGCTTCCTTGTCATTGATTCTGCAACTTTGGGGTGCTTGAGCTTTGGGTTTTCACCACCTCCACTTCCAGAGCTGCATACTGTGAACAGTCGGACACAGTTTAAACTGGGACCAATCCCCAAAAATCAGGGGCATCTGGTAAGTGTACAATAGAAGCAAACAAAGGAGTAGGAGCAGAATCAAAATCTTGGTAAAGAAGGCAACAAGCAGAAACTAGGATCTAACAATGTCTCTAAATTGGGTCCTGACACACCTTCAATGGAGAGGACAGATCAAATAACTCAGGCCTACTCTACCCCCACAGTAATGAAAGCATTGATTTTAGCCATGAACTGGTAGAACTGAGCCTCCAAGGCCTTGAGGTTCCTGGTCACTTTCCTTGTAACATTTCTCCAACATTAAATATAGAACCAAACCAGGAAATATTAGGCTGCCAGCAGGAAGAGCCCCTTCACTCTTGCAGTTATGGCTGTGTGCCACATGTGCCCACCTTAGCAAGGTGCTGTTGCCTTGTGCCATTGGCTGTTTCTCACAGGGCAGAGCAAGGCTTTGTTGCACCTGTGCTTTTTCTCAGGACAAAGATGCCATGGAAAGGGGACCCCAACAGGCGTAGGGCTTGTGAACAGATACTGGTGCTATCTACAATAGCTCTCAGCTTCTTTATCTGTTTTTGTTGAACTATATTTACTACTTCCCTGTTTCAAGCTGTTAACACTGAAATGTTTTTGGTTAAACTCTATGGCGCTGCTTAGTGATTCCAGCATTTTTTAATTTGATCTGTAGGTGTAATTTCTAGGAATTGTAAAAAAAAAAAAAAAAAAAAAATTGGACCTATGGTTCACAGGGCTGGGTCGACTTTGCCTTGATCTTCCACCCCCCCCCCCCCCCACACATTTGATGCTAAACAGATTTGACAATGGGGGGGGGGGCGTGTAAAGCTTAAGGTTTGCCTAGGATGCCTCCTTGAACCACCTGTGGGGCTGGCCCTTCCTGAACCCCCACACATTAATCGTTGTTTTTCCTTCCAGTTTATCCACCCAAGTCTAAGTTCTTGTGTAACCATTTTGATTATCCAGTTCTTCCTTCAGCTATATATTCCTGCCTTCAAAGCAGCCAGTTAGGCCCAAGAGGAAATGACCCAGATTTCCTACAACCTTTCCTATCTTCTTTGGGTAAACTCCAGAGATCTATCCAGATGAAACCCCTGCAGCATTGTTGTCTAAGGGCACCTTCAGAGCTTACCTGCAAACAATGAACTGCAGCACGGTTCTGCCCTGTGCAGAGGCTACAGTGGATGCCCTCTTACAAAGTCCTCTGTCCCAGTACTTGCTCCCGCTCACAATGACTCAATTGCTGCAGGGGCTCTGTCATTACCTAGTGCCAACACCAGCAACGCACCACCAGATCAAAGGGCAGCAAGCTCTATTGTAAGTAACTGGTTCTTCGTGAGAAACAGTCTCTGATCAAGAGGAGGTGAAGGAGACTCCTCTCCACCAGAGCTCCCCAGCAATTCAGCTCTAAGCGCAATGCTATGCACTCAGCACATGCATAAGGTGTTGGAAACTGCAGGGTATGTTTTGGATCTGTCTTTTCTGTTCTGCAACATCAAGGGGAAGGGGCAAAACCTGGGAGTCAGGAGCACTTACAATACTTTGTCTCCCTTTCCAGAACAGTGTTTATTACATCTTGCCTCTAGGCCAGTGGTTCCAAATCTGCTGTGGAACCCTGGGCCTACAAAGGATACAAAAAAAGTGGCTGGAGGGGAGGGGGAGAGAAAGACAGACTGTTGGAAATGGGAACGGAAAGGGATATAAAGAGGGCTAGTGGGACAGGCTTGGTGCTGAGGTGAGGGGGGGGGGGCTGAAATTGGGATCCTGAACATTTTGGAGGTTAAGATGTTCACACAGACAAAAAGGTTGAGAACCTCTGTTCTAGGTTCTAACGCACAAAAAGGCATGTAGATTTTCTATAGCAACTGTATGCCATATCAAAAGAAAAAAACTGTATACCTTTCATGTATATATGATAAGTGTCTACCGATAGCACAGAAATGGTGCTAGATGTTTGTAGCCCACCAAAGGAACCAGGACAGTGAGCCTTCCCTAGAGGGTCCTGGCTGAAGGATCTGTGCAGTTATCAGCTACCCAGATGCGGCATCTTGAAGCAGTGCTGGAAACATGCTAATATATTCTCTACTGAACCAGGAACTATTTGCTTTGCTATTCACAGAGTAGATATTAGTAGCCGTAAGTAAGCGAAGCAGACTGCTTTTCAAGTGTCAGCTGAAGGTGAGAAGCACATGAAAAAGGAGATGGATTCTTTAATATGTTACATGCTATGTTCTATAACAAGATTTAATTGCTTGTGTGTGTGTTTGTTTTAATTCTGATAAAATACAGTATGGATGAAATACCAGCTCTAGGTATTATAAAGAGGTCTCCAGGCTTCTGTATGGTTCATAAGAAACTCTGAATCTACTATATCCAATGCAACTTTGTCCTGGACAAATTTTCAGATCACTTAGGTGAGACTCAGTACCTAGCCACTATGGGTATTGACAGGGGCGGCCCAAGGGGGGTGCAGGGCCATGTGCAGAGATTAATTGTGGGGCCTCATTTGCATAGGGAGCCTCATTTGCATAAATACTTGCATAATGTTAACATGCATTTTTAGTAAACATGCTTCTTAATGAGTGTCTGGATAAAGAAAGACTAATAGATTTCTACATTACTATATTCCAGTGCCAACCACCAGGCCCATTAGGAAGTACTATAAACACTCACCATTTAGAACTCATAGCAAATCCACCATATCATAACAGCTCTGCCAGGACTCACAAAGCACCAAACCCTACCTATCAAAAGGCAACACTGCAAATATTAAACCAATACATCTCAGAGAATACCAATGCATCTCCTACTGGGGAAAGAGAACAAGTGACATGGTCAAATAGAAACTACATGAACAGAATACCTCAGCTTGGTTAAAATGCAGAATATAGACCGTCACCAAAGAACAAGGGATCACAATTTAGAAATAGGAAGACAATAATTAAACTGGGAACCCCAAAAGCCAAACTGGGGATGTACAACAACACTGGAGAAATAAAACTATAAATTAATTTCCTCTTGTACTAAACAAAACACAAAAGATGTTAACAATGCACATTTCCCAGAGCTGATATATTCCAGTTAATAAATTCAAAATAAAAAGTATTTTTCTACCTTTTGTTGCTTGTGCATTTTCTTTTCAGTTGCAATTGCTCCAGTCACTTTCTTCTGGTTTCTTTGTGTCTTCTGCGAGCTATCCATTTTCCTTTCTTCTCTTTTAGATTTTTTTCCAAATTTTTTCTCTATATCTGCTTTAACATACTGATCTTTCCCCTTTTGCTCGTTCCTCCATTTCTTTCCTTATTGCTTTATCATCCACTCAAATTTCACCCTTCCATTCTCAATCTACACTTACTCTTCCAATACCCGGCCCTTCGTAGACTTTTCTTCCCTCCCACACAAAGTATCTTTTCCCCTCTCCATTCTCATTTCTCATCCCTTTCTAGTCCTTCCCCAAAATCAGCTCCTTTATAGTTCTAGACCCACCCAGCATCTGCCCCCTTCTAGTCCCAGTCTCCCAAGCTTCCACATCAGCCCATTTCCAGTCCTAGCCTCCCATATGCTGTTTTTCAGTTCCTTTCCAGCCCCCCCATCAGCCCATTTCCACTCCAAGCTCCCCATCAGCCCATTTCCAGCCCTTTTCCAACTCCCATCAGCCCACTTCCAGTCTTATTCCAGCCCCCATCAACCCATTTCCAGTGTCCTATTCCAGCCCATCACCCATTTGCAGTCTACGTTCCCCCCATCAGCCCATTTCTAGTCCTATCCTAGCTCCTCATCAGCCCATTTCCTCCACGCTCCCCCATCAGCTAATTTCCAATCCTAGCCCCCTCGTCAGCCCACTTCGCCCTATTCCAGCCCCCATCAGCCCATTTCCAGTCCTAATCCAGCTCTTCATCAGCCCATTTCCAGTCCAAGTTCCCCCCCATCACAGCCCATTTCATCCATTCCCCCCCACCATCACAGCCCATTTTCAGTCCTCCCCCCATCACAGCCCAATTGTAGTCCGTTCCTCCCACCACAGCCCATTTCCATTATGTTCTCCACCCCCCCACCACAGCCCATTTCCAGTCTGTTCCCCCCCCCCACATCACAGCCCATTTCCAGTCTGTTCTCCCCCCCCACCACAGCCCATTTCCAGTCTGTTCCCCCCCCCCCCACATCACAGCCCATTTCCAGTCTGTTTCCCCTATCCCCTCCCATTTTCAGTCCGTCCGTCCCCACCATCACAGCCCATTTCCAGTCCGTTCCCCCCCCATCACAGCCCATTTCCAGTCCGTTCCCCCCCCCCACATCACAGCCCATTTCCAGTCTGTTTCCCCCATCCCAGACCATTTTCAGTCTGTCCGTCCCCAAAATCACAGCCCATTTCCAGTCCTATCCCCCCACAATCACAGTCCGTTTGCTGTCCTCCCCCCATCACAGCCCATTTCCAGTCCGTTCCCCCCCCCTCACAGCCCATTTCCAGTCCGTTCCCCCCATCACAGCCCATCCAGGCCGGTCCCCCCCCCCCCATCACAGCCCATCCAGTCCTAGCCGCCCCCCCCGAAGAGCCCTGCGCCGTCTAAGGGGCTGCAGAGGGAGCCGGGGAAGCCCGCGTGAGGCCCCGGCTCCCTCTGCACAGCCCGCCAGCGTGAAGAGCCTTTACCTTCTCGCTGGCGGCTGTTTCAATGAAGCCGCGAATGCCGGGAAAGGTTAAAGGCAATGCCCTTTAACCTCTCCTGGCATTCACGGCTTCATTGAAACAGCCACCAGCGTGAAGGTAAAGGCTCTTCACGCTGGTGGGCTGTGCAGAGGGAGCCGGGGCCTCGCGCGGGCTTCCCCAGCTCCCTCTGCAGCAGTCCATTGAGCGAGAATGTGGTTCGTGCGGGGCCCTGTGCGAACGACATTCTCGCTCAATGGACGGGCCGGCCCTGGGTATTGAGATTCTTCTACTGACAGTTATCTACATTCACTACCCCCTTTTTGGCCTGTATGAATTTACTGTGATGCATTTTGGTAGCCACCATGTGGATAATGGGGAGCTGGCTGATACAGTATACTGGATTTTCACAAGACATTTAAAGTGGCATTTAACAAATGACATCCAACTACAATCTGGGACGTCCAAGCCAGACTGAGGGGGGGGGGGGGAAGCAGGTGCAGCCAAGGTCAGGCACGATGTCACAAATGTGGACGTGCCTGATATGGATGGCTGTAGGGACATCTATAGAGACATCTTTGGAATAGTATTCCAGACCCTGGACATCTAGGAATAGCTTAATGTTTAGAGTAATGGGCTAGGACCAGGGAGTCAGGGCTAAAATCCCACGGCTGCTATTGTAATGATGTAGAGTGCCGGGGATGGTGAAGTGCCATCTTCTCTACACCCTCTGAATGTTTTACAGCCAAAACCAGCACTTTCCTGATACCTGTTTGTGCCTGGAACAGGTGTAACCTTAGACATGACTGGACGTCCAAGATGTTTCTGAGATCAGGTGGCGACGTCCAGGTTTTTGGAAATGTCCTGGCCACAAGTCCACCACTCCCCCATTCAGAGTTGGATGTCCATAGATCCGTCTTCTGAGATATCTCCATGCATTGGACATCTCTATCCCCATTTTCAGATGTCCAAAGCACGAATAGGGCTTCTAAAATTACCCCGATAAGTCCCTCATGAGAGACGTCTGAGCAAATTTAGAATCATGGGTTAGGACTGGGAGCAGGCTAAAAGATAGAAAACAGAATAGACTTACATGGACAGTCTTCTCAATTGTGGTAGTGGAATGCTCTAGAGATCTGTACAGAGACTAGTGCTTTTTAAAAACATTTATAAATGATCTGGAAAAGGGCATACATAAGGTGATTTAATTCTGGAAATAACAAATGCAGCAGAGCCACCACAAAGCTCCCTCATATGCATAGTGGATAAGTTGCTGAAGCCCTGTTCCAAGTTGGTGCTGGGTAATAATGTGATGCAATGGATGATGTGTCCTGACTAAATTTTAAAGAAAGCTATTTCAAAACCTTGTGTAGGGGGCTGGAGCCCTTAAGACATGGAAGAGTTGGGACTTCCAGCACTAGTAGTGTGCCGGAGGGAGCTCAAGAGAATTCAGGAGCAACAAGGAAAGTTGCCTCTCTGGACAGTTGAATTGGCTTGAGAAGGAAGCAAGGACAAGTTCCCTATGCCAACTAGGCTTAAGCAAGAAGAAAAGGGGATGGAAGGATACTCCTATGAAGAAAGGCTAAAAACGTTAGGGCTCTTTAACCTGGAAAAGAGACGGCTGAGGGGAGATATGATAGAAGTCTATAAATTCATGAACGGAGTGGAACGGGTAAACGTAGATCGATTGTTTACCTTATCAGAATATAGAAAGACTAGGGGACATGCAATGAAGCTACAGGGTAAACTATTTAAGACTAATAAAAGAAAATATTTTTTCACTCAACGTGTAATCAAACTCTGGAATTTGTTACCGGAGGATGTACTAAAGGCTGTTAGTGTAGCTGGGTTTAAAAAAGGTTTGGACAAGTTCCTGGAGGAAAGGTCCATAAACCATTATTAAGAAGGGACCCAGGATATTGATGCTTGACCCAATACAAGCATTGCGGAACCTGTGTCTTTTGGGGAAACTGCTAGGTACGTATGACCTAGATTGGCCACTGTTGGAAACAGGATACTGGGCTTGATGGACCTTGGTCTGACCCAGTATGGCATATCTTATGTTATCAGTGGTGTGCCCCAGAGATCTGTCCTTGGTCCGATTCTTTTTAACATCTTTGTTAGTGATATAGCGGAAGGGCTTTCAGGTAAGGTTTGCCTCTTTGCGGATGATACCAAAATCTGCAATAGAGTAGACACCCAGGAAGGGGTAGATAACATGAGGAGGGATCTAGCTAAGCTTGAAGAATGGTCTAGAATTTGGTAGCTGGGATTTAATGTTAAAAAATGTAAGGTCATGCATTTGGGCTGCAGCAATCCAAGGGAGCACTATAGTATAGGGGGTGAAGTACTTTTGTCCACTAAAGAAGAGCGGGACCTAGGCGTGGTTGTGTCTGATGATCTTAAAGTAGCTAAACATGTAGAAAAGGCGACTGCAAAAGCTAGAAGGATGCTTGGGTGCATACGGAGAGGAATGGCTAGCAGAAAAAAGGAGGTGATAATGCCTCTGTATAAGTCTTTGGTGCGACCTCATTTGGAGTATAGTGTGCAATTCTGGAGACCGCACCTTCAAAAGGATGTGAACAGGATGGAGTCGGTGCAGAGGGTGGCTACTAAAATGATTAGTGGTCTTCATTATAAAGTGTATGAGGACAGACTGAAGGATCTTAATATGTACACCTTAGAGGAAAGGCGGGATAGAGGTGATATGATTGACATGTTTAAATACCTCCGTGGCATAAATGTTCAGGGAGAGAGCCTCTTTCATTTGAAAGCAAGTTCTGCTACGAGGGGACATGGGATGAGTGTGAAGGAAGATAGATTCATGAGTGATATGCGGAAATATTTCTTTACGGAAAGAGTAGTGGATCCTTGGAATAGTCTCCCAGTGGAGGTGGTAGAGATGAGGACAGTAACTGAATTCAAAAAAGCATGGGACAAACACAGAGGATCTCTAAAGGTAAAAAGGGGACTGTTGTAGTTATGGAAGGACAGACTGGATAGGCCATATGGTCTTTTTATGTCATCATATTTCTTTGTTTCTATGTTTCTATCTTATGTTCTAAGAAGGAAGGAGAAGCTTGCAGAAAAGGGAAGGTAATGGAGAAGGAGTAGTGAACTTTTGTCTGCTGAAAAGCAGCCAAGGCTTGCAGGTGCCAAGACTGCAGGTACCTGAGCATCTAGCTGGTGGACATTTGAGTATACCTCGAGGTGAGGGGGACCAACATGGTGCCTTCCATCTTGACCATTCTGACTCTGAGGGATCGAACCCTTGTGCATCCTTAACATCCATGGAGGAGTGTGAGAAATTTTAAAAGTTTTGCTATTTTTCCCTATTGTGCAGCTTCCCAAAAGTATTCTTAAAGAGTATTTTTTGAGATTTTACTTGTTGAAGATGCAGAGGCGCACTAGGCAAGTACTTTCAGTTTAAAGTACTGAGGAAGTGTGTGGGGTTTTTTTATTTGTTTTTTTGGGGGGCGAGGGGAGAGAGTAGGGGTGGAGGGGGGGGGGGGGAATATATCTGAGCATGTCTTGCAGGGAGAAATCTGAAGTACCCAGACCAAGATATCACTCCAGGACCTCAGAAGAGGATACTAGCCAGAAGACCAGGAGACAGGACCTGCTTGAGATCACCACGGTGAACAAGAGAACTAGTAAAAACTATTAGATTCTGATTTTTGCTATTCTGTAAATGCTTTGTTCCAGTAGAACCTTGGGGCATCTTCCTCCCTCTGCCCACTAATGCTCCTTATTTTTATTGAATCCCGGTATTTTACAAATTTTTGTATACCCTCTTGGGGCTACATACACACACATGCAAAGTTTGTATTAAAACTGCAAGTAGAGTCACGGGATGTGGCATATTATCCTCACTCTCCCAGATCCTGCCGACAAGTACTGACATGTTTGTTTCCCAAGAGCCTTTTACAACTCGTGGATACCGGGAGCAGTAATGGCAATGAAATCGGAGCAACGGAGAGTTGTGAAACCAGTCAGAGCTGCCATAAAGACGGCAAAAGCATCCCAACAACAAATGGAGTGTCTGGTCCCCCAAGATGATGGCCATGTGGCCTGCACAGAGGATCTACAGCCTGGTGACCCTCCCCCAGCCTCAGGACCTGCGAAAAACATGCCTGGCACCTCTTTGGAGAATGAGAATTTTGGAAGCCATTAAAGCAAGTAATGTAGAGCTCTCCACAAAACTTTGCACAATATAGGCGGAGTTAAGAGAGGCTTGAGCTGAACTCCAAGTGGTGGTTGGAAGGATTGAACAGGTTAGTGCTGCTTCCTTTTTTAATCTGCCTTTGGAGTTGGAGGGGGCCCTAAAGTTGCATTTTCCCTATCAGTGGGAAGGGGACCCATTGACTTACCTAGGTGTTAGTCCTGACCAGGCATGAGTGACTTTTTTGCCTGCACTGTCCACCATTACTCAAAATGCTGGAGGAGTTGAGGGTTGGGCCTTTCTCCCTTGGTCCGTGCTCAAATGAATAAATGTGATCAAAATGAACATCCTACCACATTTTTCCTTTTGTTCCTGATGCTGCCCTGCCAGATACCGGATGCTTATTTCTGTGACCCTTAACAGAACTATTGCTCATTTTCTTTAGAATAATAAGTGAGCCAGAGTCAAACTTAGTAGTCTAATGTATCCAAGATGTAGGGGGGTGTGGGGGCTGTCCCTTCCCTTCCCAACTTTAAATTCTACTACTGGGCTGCACAGATGCAGGTCATGTATTATTGGTGGGTGGTGAACCCAGATCAGCATTGGATTGCTTTAGAGGTAGTGCAGGAGGGTTGGGGGTGGTTCCCTTTCTCGCTCTCTGGAGGCAAAGGAGCCCACATCTGACACATCCCATAGTGAACCTTACCCTGGTAGTATGGGACAGAGTGGCCCGGTGGGTATTTTTTTTTCACCCCCTTAGCTCCAGATCAGCTTTCCTAACGCAGGAGTGGCTCTTTCCTTTGGGGGAGATGGATCCAGGCATGTTGCCAACAACATGGAAAGGGTGGTCGATTTTATAGCACAGGATCATTTTTTGACAAAGGATGAGATTCTGTACTGGTGTGCGATCCTTCCCTTAAATATTTTCCTTGCTCCAGCTGCAAGATTTCCTGCAAGTTAATAGAACTACATTTTACGACCAGTGCATCCGCTGGAACTCTTTCAGAAACCCTGTAAAGATGTGGACTACTTGGCCAAGCTGTACTGGGTAATAGTTGAGGTTTGACAGGACTCCCATTGGTTTCAGGCTCATTGGGCAAGGGACCTCTGGGCCAGGATTTGGGAGAACACCTTTAGGAAGTCAATATGTCAGTCTCACCTTGATTCCCAGTACAAATTCCTGTTCAGAATGTATCTTGCCCCCACTAAGCTGCATGCAGTGAATGCTGCTTTCTCAGATAATTGTTGGAGGGGGTGTGGAAGACAGGCTACCCTTATGCAACATAGAAACATGATGACAGAAAAAGACCACATGGCCTATCTAGTCTGTCCTTCCATAACAACTACAACAGTCCACTTTTTACCTTTAGAGATCCTCTGTGTTGGTCCCATGCTTTTTTGAATTCAGTTACTGTCCTCATCTCTACCACCTCCACTGGGAGACTATTCCATGGATCCACTGCTCTTTCTGTAAAGAAATATTTCCGCATATCACTCCTGAATCTATCTCCCTTCACCCTCATCCCATGTCCCCTTGTAGAAGAACTTGCTTTCAATTGAAAGAGGCTCTCTCCCTGAACATTTATGCCACGGAGGTATTTAAACATCTCAATCATATCACCTCTATCCCGCCTTTCCTCTAAGGTGTACATATTAAGATCCTTAAGTCTGTCCTCATATGCTTTATAATGAAGCCCATTAATCATTTTAGTAGCAACCCTCTGCACCGACTCCATCCTGTTCACAACCTTTTGAAGGTGCGGTCTCCAGAATTGCACACCATACTCCAAATGAGGTCGCACCAAAGACTTATACAGAGGCATTATCACCTCCTTTTTTTCTGCTAGCCATTTCTCTCCGTATGCACCCAAGCATCCTTCTAGCTTTTGCCATCGCCTTTTCTACCTGTTTAGCTACTTTAAGATCATCAGACACAACCACCCCTAGGTCCCGCTCTTCTTTAGTGGACAAAAGTACTTCACCTCCTATACTGTATTGCTCCCTTGGATTGCTGCAGCCCAAATGCATGACCTTACATTTTTTAACATTAAATCCCAGCTGCCAAATTCTAGACCATTCTTCAAGCTTAGCTAGATCCCTCCTCATGTTATCTACACCTTCCTGGGTGTCTACTCTATTGCAGATTTTGATATCATCCGCAAAGAGGCAAACCTTACCCGACAGCCCTTCTGCTATATCACTAACAAAGATGTTAAAAAGAATCGGACCAAGGACAGATCCCTGGGGCACACCACTGGTAACATCCTTCTCCTCAGAGTGAGCTCCATTTACTTGTACTCTGTCGCCTCCCACCCAACCAATTTCTAACCCAAGCAGTAACTTTAGGGTCCATCCCTAGGGTGCTCAGTTTGTTTATAAGTCGCCTGTGAGGAACAGTGTCAAAGGCTTTACTGAAATCTAAATACACCACATCTAGAGCTCTCCCTCGGTCCAACTCCCTGGTCACCCAGTCAAAGAAATCAATCAAATTTTCTGACAAGACCTGCCTCTGGTGAATCCATGCTGCCTCGGATCCTGTAATCCGCTGGACTCCAGAAACCTCACTATTTTCTCTTTCAGCAGCGTTTCCAATAATTTACTCACCACCGAAGTTAAACTAACCGGCCTGTAGTTTTCAACCACATCCTTACTTCCGCTTTTGTGTAAAGGCACCACATGAGCCTCTCTCCAGTCTTTGGCACCACTCCCGACTCCAACGAGGCATTGAAAAGGTCAGTCAGTGGAGTTGCTAGAACGTCCCCAAGTTCCCTCAGTATTCTAGGGTGTATCCCATCCGGTCCCATCGCTTTGTCTACTTTAAGTTGAGCTAGTTTCTCACGAACACAGTCTTCTGAAAATTGTTCAAGATGTCCCTTGCTTCTGTTCTTATTTGTGGGTGTTTTCTGAGGTCCTGCTCCTGGTTCTTCATCTGTGAACACAGAACAAAAATATTTGTTAAGCAATTCCGCTTTATCCTTATCAGCTTCTACATATTCCCCCCCTGCACCCTTGAGTCTGACAATACCACTTTTGCCCTTCCTCTTCTCACTAATATATCTGAGAAATGTCTTATCCCCCCATTTTATTGCATTGGCTATTTCCTCCTCCTTTTGAATCTTTGCCTTCTTGACTACTTTGCTAGCTTCTCTAAGTTTTTCCAAATACAGATGCCTGTCTTCCTCTCTCTGTGATCTCTTGTATTTCATGAAGGCCTCCCTCTTTTTCTTCACTTTTTCAGCTACTTCCTTCGAAAACCATAGCGGTCTCCTGTTCCTTTTGCCTTTATTTACCATTTTAACAAAAAGGTTGGTTGCCTTTAAAATACCCCCTTTCAGCTTTGCCCACTGTTTTTCTACATCCCCCAGCTGTTCCCATCCCACTAACGACTCCCTGAGGTATTGGCCCATCTTCGCAAAGTTAGTCTTCCTAAAGTCTAAGATCCTCACCTTGGAATGGATTCTAACAGCCCTAGTCCTAATACTGAACCACACCATCTGGTGATCACTGGATGCAAAATGATCTCCCACTACAACATCAGAAACACTTTCACCATTGGTAAGCACCAAGTCCAGTATGGCCCCTTCACGTGTGGGGTCTGTTACCAATTGCCTGAATAGCTCTCCCTGTAGAGAATCCAGGATCTCCTTACTTCTAGATGATACTGCAGCAGGAATGTGCCAATCAACATCTGGCATATTGAAATCTCCTATCAGTAGTACTTCCCCTTTCCTAGCAATGCTGCGTATGTCTTCAATTAACTCTCTGTCCACCTCTTCCTCTTGTGAGGGAGGTCTGTATATCACACCAATGCAAATAGATTTCTCTTTCCCTCTTTCTAGTTTAACCCACAATGCCTCCTCTCTCCCTTTTAAGCTCTGTAATTCCAAAGCTTTAATAGTTGTTTTTACATATAGTGCCACTCCTCCTCCCCTTCTTCCTACCCTATCCTTTCTGAATAAAGTATAGCCAGATATAGTTACATCCCAGTCATGGTTTTCTGTGAACCATGTTTCTGTAAGGAAGTGCAAGCCTCTGTGGAAACAAGTAAGGAAGTTTCCAAGTAAGGAAACAGGTTGCACAAATTTGCTTCCAGCTTACAGGGAAGGACTACTCTAAAGATGCTGTTCTCCTCTTATTGTGCTATACTGCAGATCTACCTGTTTAAATCTGTGTGACCTTGTTAACTTATTTTTAGTTGGGAGATCCTGTGTGGCTGTATGATGGAAAAATCTGACTGCATTGTGGTGGACTAGTCAAAAACGCTTGCCCACATTATGGAACTTGGGATGGGAGTGGCATGCATGAGAGAACATCTGAAAATATTTGAGATTTGGACTCCTATTGTGCAGTTTAACTCTGAATGGGATCAGGAGGACATGGGGTGATATTTCTGGCTGGATTGTTGGTGTTATATTGGCTGGAGCATATGGATAAGGTGTTGGGTGGAAGTATTTGAACTGCGGGGCTTGGGTGGTCCTCTGTCAGAATGGGGTCTCCTTTCCTCTTCTCCCTTTGAGGGAGAGATCCTGTCCTTGTGTGGGGTTGCACACGGAATGCCCTTTGGTTCCTCTGCTTGCAACATTGACTATACTGCATTATGGATATTCTCTCACACACCCCTCCCCCGTGAAAGATGTCTTTTCTTGCTTGGGTTTAAGTGTGCTTTTTCACGTATGGAATCTGGGGAGGTGCGCACAGTGGTGGTGGTTTTTTTTTTTTTTTTGATGGGTTGATTTAACGTGGTTTGTTTTACTGGACTGTACAGTTTTGTATCCATCTTATTTTGTTATAAAGAGGAATTGCAAGCAGATTCTGAGGCGTTGCAGAAGGACCTTGCAAGACTGGCTGATTGGACATCTAGATGGCAGATGAAATTTTGATGTGGAAAATGCAAAGTGAGGCATGTGTACATGGACCATCAAGTCAATGCCGACTTCTAGCAACCCAGTCCCTGGGCTTTCTTGGCAAGGTGTGACCAGAAGTAGATGGGTGGGCCTTTCTTCTGCACAATAAATCTACAGCACCTAGTATTCCAAGGTGGTCTCGCATCCAAGTACTAACCAGGCCTGACCCTGCTTAACTTCTGAGATCAGGCTCATTTGAGGTGGTGA
Organism: Ichthyophis bannanicus; assembly: GCA_033557465.1. Taxonomy (NCBI): domain Eukaryota; kingdom Metazoa; phylum Chordata; class Amphibia; order Gymnophiona; family Ichthyophiidae; genus Ichthyophis; species Ichthyophis bannanicus. The sequence goes on along the minus strand of CM066033.1, from coordinate 650,510,072 downwards.
TGCATTAATCCTAATGTTGGGTTCTTTATTAGCAGTCTCCACCCAGGAGAAAGATCTTGAAGTCTGTATGGACAATCTGAAATCCTCCACTCGTGGTTCAGTGATCCATGAAGCAAATAGAAGGTAAAGAATTATTCAGAAAGGAATGAATAATGCAACTGAATATTTATAATGCATCTAACAATCCATGATGCAATCATACTTTGAATACTGTATGCAATAGTAATTGTCCCATCTCAAAGATTTAGTGGAACTAGATAAGGTACAAAGAGAACCAATATGATGAAAGGAATAGAATGACTTCCCTGTGGATAGAGGCTGAAGCTCTTCAGCTTGAAGAAAAGATGTCAGGAGATGTAAAAGAGGTCTATAAAGTCATGAGTTGGATGGAACATAAGTAAGAAATGGTTGTTTACCTTTTGGAACAGTACAAACCTAGAAAGACTCCATGAAACTAATAGGCAGCACATTTAAAACTAAATTTTGGAGAAATTGCTACATAAGCTGTGGTAGTGGCATAAATTTTACCCAAGCAGCCCTATATTGCAGGGTTATTTAAGAGTGAATGCAGCTTAGGACAACTATCCACAGCATCACCATGAGCCAACATCAAGTTGATGGCACTTTAACAAGAATGGATCTACTCCTTGGCATCCTTACATAGTATATGACTGCAGATAAAGACTAGTATGGTCCATCTAGTCTGCCCAGCAAGGTGGCAAGAGTAGGTGCACCTGCCATTCTGTGCAGGTCACCCCTCCCCCCATGCCTTTGTTTAGGGATATACCCACCACTCAGTGCAGGTCACCTCAACTTGTTAAGATAAGAGAGACAGTTCTATTTGTTTTTTATTTTATCTTCTTTCTATAAAGAGATCCACTGTGTCTGCCCCATGCCATTTTAAATTCTGTCACTGTATTTGCCTCCACCACTTCCAGCAGGAGGGCATTCCAAGCATCCACCACTCTTTCAGTGAAAAGTATTTCCTGACGTTGCCTTTCAGTTTACTCCCTTGCAGCTTTGTGTTATGCCCTCTAGTATTACAGCTTCTGCATCTTCAAAAAAGGTTTGTTTGTTCATTAATACTCAAGTATTTAAAGGTCTGTATCATATCTCCCCTGTCCCTCTCCTCCAGAGTGTACACATTTAGTTCTTCAAGTCTCTTCTCAAACATCTTCCTGCACAGGTTCCAAATTCATTTTGGTTGTCTTCCTCTGAACAGTTTCCAGTCTTTCTTTTTTTTTAAATATCCTTTCGAGATACAGTCTCCAAAACGGAACACACTATTCCAAGTGAGGCCTCACCAGCATCTTGTACAGTGGCATTAGTACCTCCTCTTTTCTACTGGTAATTCTTCTCTGTATGCAACAAAGCATCCTTCTGGCTTTGGCTAATGCTTTGTCACACTGTTTTGCCACCTTGAGATCTTTTATTTATTTATTTACTTATTTAGCTGCATTTATATCCCGCTTTTCACCGGGTCAAAGCGGTTGGGGGATACATTTAACACGAGGGGATATGAGACACATACACTAATACTTACAGGGAACATGGGCAATGGAGAGTTAAGAGGCTTGCCCAAGACCACAAGGAGCACCTGTGGGACTAGAAACCCCAGTCCTTCCGGCCCAAGGTTGCTGTCCTCTAGTGGGATTTGAACCACTGACCTTCCGGCCTGTAGTACCTTGCCCCAACCACTAGGCCACTCCTCCTTCCTTCCTCAGAAACAATCACTCTGAGGTCCTCCTCCTGGTCCATGCACACCAACCTCTTGCCCCCTATAGCATACAAATTCCTTGGATTTCTGCATCCGAAGTGCATGATACTGTACTTCACATTAAATCTTAACTGCCAAGCATTAGACCATTCTTCCAGCTTTTGTAGATTTTTTTCCCCATGTTATCATTTCCCTCAGGGGATTCCACTTTGTTGCAAATTTTTGTCATCTACAAAAAGACAGACTTCCGTTCAGTCCTTCAGCAATATTACAAACAGAACTGGTCCCAGGACTGGTCCTTGGGGCATGCCACTAATCACTTTCCTTTCATCCGAGTGAGTTCCGTTTTACCATCACCATGGTTTAGCGATAGAATTCAAAATGGCATGGGACAGACACAGTGGATCCCTTTATAGCAACAGGATAAAATCAAAATAAACATAACTATCTTTTATATCTCAACAAATAGGGGTGACCTACATGGAGCAGTGGGTACACCCCTAAACAAAGGCATGGGGAGGAGGGACCTGCATGGAGCGGCAGGTGCATCTACACTTGCTGCCTTGCTGGGCAGACTAGATGGACCATGCTGGTCTTTATCTGCCATCATATACTATGTTACAATGTTATGGCCAATTTCTGAGGCTTCAATGTATATGCTCTACAATGTCAGAATTCAACAAATATGCACAGGAGTTAAGTGCCCATTTGACAGCTAGGAGTTACCCCCAAAAGCTCATTAATCATGCTTACAAAAGAGCCTGTTGTACTCACAGGAAATGGTTATTGGATGATTCAACAGGGGCCCATGAGAGTTTGAGTGAAGATAGTTGTGGGTGTTCTCCCTTATATGCGTCACTTCCATGAAGTCACTAAACTATTGCACCAACATTGGAATATTTTGAGTTTACACACTTGCTTTAGATGATACAAACTCCGATTAGGGGAGCATGCATCATGACTTTGTACTGCAATAGTCTCAGCACCAATGGTGGAGCACTGTTTTGAAAAAGGCAACTCTTTCGAGCACCTGCATTGGTGCGTAATAGATTTTGTTCCTGAGGACCCTTGTGGGGGTGACAGGATTCACCAACTTCAAAGACGTGAACAGTCTTGGATGTTCAAGCTTTGCACTGTCACCCCGAGTGGCCTGAATCTTGAATTAGAGTGGTCTAGGCTGTTCTGATTTTGGCCATTCCATTTCAGAGTTTTGGTGTTGTGGATGCCCCCTGATGGATGTTTGGTTAATTTACCAGCTTTACCTCCAGTGATGTCAGACGCCATTATTCATTTAAATGGCAGGTTTCTTTTGGTTAGCACAAGCGTGTGATTGTGATTAGTAGTAGGGTGAGTGAACAAGTTCTTAGCAGTGATACTGTGCGGGCAAACTGAGCAATTGCCACATTTGTAATGGCCTTGGATGTTAGGCAAGGGTTTGTGATATGTGAGAGCAGAGGGTACAAGGATGTTGGCCAAATTCGGGTTACGCTTATAGGCCACCATTACTTTTTTAGAAGCAAAGACTGGTAGGGAAGCTAATATATACCATTCCTGTTTTAAAATCCTAGTAATTTCATTGGAATAATTAGAAAACGTGAGGGGACAAACTACACAATCCAATTTATTGGCCTTATCTTTCTTTTTGAGAAGCGTAACCCGAATTTGGCCAACATCCTTGTACCCTCTGCTCTCACTCACCCTACTACTAATCACAAGGTATATATCCACTCTTTCTCAAATTGCAAAACAGAAAATGTCATTTATTTAATTTTATGTCCTTGCAATTTGGTCTACATTGGAAAAACTAAGCGCCAGGTGCGCACCCGCATCATTGAACACAGAAGTTGTCTTCAAAGGGGGATCCCAGATCGCCCACTAGTTTCACATTGGATTAAAATGCAACACTCAATACAGGACTTAAAATACGTGGTTTTAAAAACAGTCCTTCCTCATTGGCGGGGGGGGGGGGGTGATGTAGACAAGACTCTCCTCAAATTAGAACAGCGTTTTATTTATGAATTTAACAGTTTGGAACCCAACGGTCTTAATCAAGAGGCAGATTTGTCTGTGTTTTTATAAGTTTGCATATTCATGTCACATCTCACCAGAAGGTAATAGGCTAGGTGGTATTATTTTCCGATGATATTTCAACATTTTCAGATTATCAAAGGTTTTTTATTGATAAATTATGAAGGATAACCTTTTTCCCTAATCTCTGCTATTTATTTTGTATTCTATTCTATTTCGCATAAGGGTAAAGCAAGGCCAATGTCTATATGCAATTTATATTGGGCGACTTTAATGTTAAAAAACAGTCTCTGATGTCGTGAGCTGTGCACACCATAGTGCACTATAATGAGGTTTCCATAACATTTTTAAGGTCCACACTCGTCACCGAGGCAAGCAGTGCACATTATATTGACCAGCATTACCTTTTGCAATAATCTCTATGGTACAATCTCTTGAGCATAAAGGGATCGATTTTGTAACATTGGTGGTCTTTCAAGTTATACATGCACGGCGGTAGTGATCGATCAAATTCTTTTTACATCACATAAAATAATTTAAATTTCATCTACTATTTCATTAATACAGGGCAATTAAACCCCAATATTTTTTGATATAGAACACATGATGACACCGATCAGGTCACCTTCTTCACGTTCCTACAGCAAGTACCATTCTAAACGGAGCGCATATATTTATTGTATGAAATTTTTTTAAAAACATTTTTTAAAACACTAGCACAGGCAGCGATTATAGGATAGAATCCACAACACTATATATATATTTTTTTTTTTTGGTCATTAGGATCACAACTTCCTACAGCGATTGGCTGATGTTAACTCCGCCCATTTTGGCGCGAAAAAGTAGCGTTTTTAAGACACAACATACAGCATACAGTTTTACTCGCTTTCGAGGAATACATTGAGTTAGTCTCTGCTGCTCATCGTAAGTAAGTATAGATTCAAGTCCCTCTTAGTAAAATTCACCTCCATGATAAATATTATCGTTTTTTTTAATTAGAAGAAGTGCACAAAGTAACCACAAGTTTGTAATATTGTTTTACAGTACCCTCCTTTGGGTGTTTTAAAGTCTCTCCCCATCAAACTCCAGTTTGGATCTCACAATCACAATAGGTAGCCACAATATGCAGTGTTCCAAGTTTTTTTAGATGTCTGTTTTTTAGATGTTTGTTTATTATTTGTATCTATTATTTATTTTTTAAATGTCTTTTATATTTGTTCATCCAGTGGTATAATTATAAACCAGCCCGAAGACCACAGTGTCTTCTGTATCTGTTTAACACCGTAGTACATTTTAGAGTGAGTAATCTACTCTCTGTGCTCAGCGTCTCTCTCATGTCATTTTAACTTGTTAATATTGCGGTTTTAGTATCGTGTTACTAACGTTGTTTTAATATTGTTTTAGTTATTTATTTCACGTTCTCTTATTAAGTGTGTTTAGCTTTTACAATTTGTGTGTATAGCATTTTTAAATATATAGGGATCGATGTTCCAGAAATGCGTTTTTTCAAGCTGTTCTCTCTGCCCTGCGTCTCTCTCATGTCATTTTTAACTTGTTTATATTGTGTTTGTAGTATTGTGTTATTAACATTGTTTTAATATTGTTTTAATTATTAATTTAACACTCTTGTTAATTATTATGTGTGTCAAGTTTTTACACTTTATGTGTAGAACATTTTGGAAAATCATTCCGTTTTAATTTTAATTTTCTTTTGCATTGTATTTTTATGTGTTTTATCATGCCTTGGTTGTTTTTATATCACATTATGTATTTTAATATAATGATTTCTTCTGTTTTATAAGTCCCCCTGAGGAAGGCGTAAGCCGAAACGCGTCGGGGATCTTCAATAAAAGGTTCACCTAGCCACCGTGGTCATCGCTGTGCTTCTGCTCGTTGTGTCCTCTGTGTTGTCTGCAGGAGCCTTGCTCTCCTTTGCCTGATATTTTATTTAAGGCCTTGAATGTGATGAGGAGAGCTTTATAGCTAATTCTACATTCTATAGGGAGCCAGTGAAGGTCCCTAAGGATTGGTGTGATATGGTCTCTTTGATGCTCCAACTAGGATGCAGGCCGCAGCATTCATTGCTAGTTGCAGGGGGTTAATGGTGTTCTTTGGAAGACCATATAATACAATATTCACATAGTCCAAGTGTGGAGTGACTATTGCTTGGAATATTGAACGGAAGTCGTTGTATTCTAGCATGGGTCTTAGGTGGCGTAAGGTTTTTATCTTGAAGTAAATCGTTTTTACCGTACTTTTTATGTGGGCGGTAAAATCCAGTCGTTGATCAAGGATCACACCTAGGTAACGAATTGTATTCTTGATTGGGAGCTCAGCGTCCCGTACCTTGAGATATGCAGGGGGGGAGAAGAGCTTGTTTCTTGTGACCACTAAAACTTCAGTCTTTTTGAAGTTGATTCGCATGTTTTGATCTAAAAGCCAATCTGCTATTGCATTGAAACAGTTGGTTAAGTTAGTGTAATTTGGACTCGTTGTATCAATCGGGGTGAAGATAAGCACGTTGTCAGTGTAAATGAGGCAGGAAACATTAAAGGATTTGGTGATTTGGCAAATTGGCTGCATATATATATTGAAGAGGAGCGCCGATAGGGAGGAGCCTTGTGGAACCCCTTGCGTTTGGAGGAATGGTTCTGATGTTTTGGAGTCGATGCGAACATGTTGCCAACGATCTTCGAGGTATGATTTACACCAGTTCCATGCTAGGCCTTGTATACCCTTTTCGTAGAGTCGCGATAGTAGTATCTTATGGTCTACTGAATCAAACGCCGCGGATATATCGAGGAAGATCATTGCGACGCCAGACTTTGTTGTTGATCCCACAGATGAGCGTGTTGATTAAGGAGGTCATGAGAGTCTCAACTCCATTCATTTCCCTAAATCCATGTTGGCACGGATCCAGAGGGGAAGATGTGTCAATATATTGCTGAATTTGGCGTTGTCTCTTTCTCCAGTATTTTGGCAAGAAGCGGGATGCTGGAGATTGGACGGTATGATTCTTCCTTCTTCGGGTCAATCTGGTTGTTCTTTAATAGGGGACGTATTGAAGTCTGCTTGAGTGCAGCTGGGAAAGTTCCAGAGGAGTAGAAGAGGTTTGCAATTTTGGCTATGTATGGACTGAGCTCCGAGCGCATAGATTTGATCCAGTGCGCTGGGCATGGGTCGTTGGCTGCGGTAGTGGTATTCAAGGTAGCAATTAGTTCTTTAATGGTTTTAGATGATGGAGGTGAGATACTGAGGAGTGGTGCTTGAGACTGCGTGGATTGAGGGGATGCTTGTGATGAGTCCGAAATTGTTCTGGTTAATTTGGATTGGATGTAATTTGCATACTGTTGTGGATGGATATATTCTTGCTGCTGCGGTGAAGGCTCCTTGGATAGTGATTTAACTAAATTGAATAGCTCGCGTGGTTTGTTTAGAGAACGACTAAGCAATTTTACATGATGTTCCTTCCTTTTGGACCACATTAGTTCACGGTGACTTTTGAGGTGCGCCAAGTATTCATCATGGATGATGTTTTCATGAGAGCGTCTCCACTTTCTTTCCAGTCTTCTCAGTTGGAGCAGCGACGCTCAAATATCGAGAGAGAACCAGGGGGCGTTATGCCTTATGTTAGGATCCTTGTTAGGAGCAATCGCATTGTGCATTGTAGGTAGTTGTGCATATTGTTGGAGTGTATCGTTCAGTTATCAACCAATTTATTGACGTCGGTCGTTGAAATTGACAATTTAGGTAGTGCTTGTGCGTTGAACACTTCGATATCCAGTGATTTAAAACGTCTATGATGCGGAGGAGGCACATTTTTTGGTAAATTTGGCGGATTCGAATTTGAAGGAATCTGGAAGGTTATTAGGCTATGATCTGACCAAGGGACCGGGGTGATGGTGAGGTCAAGCTGACTATTATGGCCTGTTACTGCAGGGGGGACAAAAATGAGGTCTCGGATGTTGCCACGTTGGTGCATCTGGAAATCAACAATTTGCTTGTAGTCGAGATTTTCCATGGCGTCAAGTAAGGCGTTGGCAGAGGCAGGTTGCAAAGAGGCGAGATTAAAATCGCCTAACAGCCAATTTGGCTTGTTGGGGTTATCAGGGTTACATGCAAGGCTAATTACATCTGAGATGTCCTCAGAGCGTGCATTTGGAGAAGCATAGATAAGATTAATTGAGTTATTCATATTGGATATGGTTAATGTGTCGAGATACTGAGTGCTTCTAGCAAGACTTACTCGGTATTGTAAGGAGGATTTAATCTTATACTCCAAAGTGTAAAAAGAACCTCACAATGAATGTAGTGTGCATCAAGCACATTCCACAGACTTCAGATTTTGAAAAGCAATGTAACTCTTCTGAATAACTTTTGTATGGTAGTCATTATTAAAGTGCTAAAATGGGGTCACATCAGCTTAAAAGCTTGGGAAGCACTGAGCTAGAAGCTAATGCTCTCAGGTGTCATTGGTTGTATAGGACTAGCCCAGAATTCACTAGAAACTTAGTCTTGGCTTGTGAGCACAGAGAGCTGAGAGTTCTTCCAAGGCCTTGTCCCAGTTTTTACTTATGGTAGTGAGGACAGCCTATGCTGAATCTACCCAGGAACTGGTTAAATAAAGTGAAACCTCTGACTAGTGATTAGTCCTGTCAATGCTCGTTTTATTTCTTGGTGGTTTGAAGAATTTTTTTTGTTCACTATTTTGGAGATGCCAAGAGTGGACCATCTCAAAAGTGTGTGTGTGTGTGTGGGGGAGGGGGGGTTCAGACTTCTCTGAGGTACAAATCTAGAACAATTTAAGTGTTGGATTGCTTTGTAAATGGGGGAGGGGAGCAACAAAATATTTACATTTTTTGGTGCATATGAATTAGATATAGGCCAAGATACACAGCTGGAAAAGACAGATATATCTACTAGTATAGACAGATGGGGCTCAAGACAACTGCAGTCTGAAGCAAAAGATGAACTGTCCCCCCTCCCCCTGGCATCCAAAATGGAACATTGCTCAGATATTTGCCCCAAGAATAAAGAAAGCAACATATAGTCTGGGAATATCATTTTTTAAAACTTTGTAATGCTGTTTTAGTTGTTTTGTATTGGATTCCCAGGCTAGAGAACACTTTTGACACCCAAAGAAACCCCTCTCCCAACAATGGATACACAACAGAAGTAAGATATTTCCTATAGACCTCAACATACGAAAACTTTAACAGCACTATAAATCTTCATGAGTACTAGACATATTCTGAGGTAAAACAAAACTTTACAAAATCACTCAGGACTTATAGAGAAATCTACCATACCATAATGGTATCAACTTCCAAAACTCACACAAAGAGCCTACCCAGAAAAGAGCAGCACTATCAATACTGCAGTGGGCTCTAGAACTAGGGTTGCTGATTCCACCATCTCATAAACCTCTTCGTCTGTCGGCAGCGATTGGTGTTTGCTGCCATCAGAAGAGGTGATTATACCACTGCTTGGGCCTCTTCCTCTCCTTTAATAGCTGAAGTTTTAAATTCTGAAAATAAAACTTCATGTGTATGGGCGGATGCACTTTTTTCAATAGGCACCTTTGCTGGAGCAAAATATACTTTATGAAAGTGCTGTTTAAATACAAAAAGAAATTGCAAGGCACAAATGAGTAAGCAGTAACATGATGACATTTAACCTGCAGAGCAATTTCCAGATTCTTGCCGTGGGGTCACCAGGAGTTGACCTACTTGAAGGCACACATTGCATTTTGCTGTACCTTTAATCCACACTTTGCTATAAATGCAAGTTAGACTTGTGCAAGTAGTGTGAGTCAAGAACCCCAAAATCCTCATCTCAAAGGCATGAAAGGTCACCAATATTTAAAATGCATTTGATTTGTCCTTTAAAAACAGTGAAAAGAAAACTTAAATCTGCTTTTTTAGTCTCTTTCACAGATTATAGATTGTAGGCAAACAAGTTATTGGTCTAATTATGGGGAATATTACTTGGGTCCCCCTTTGGAAGGAGAAATGTTCTTCCTATAGTAAGCCATTGTGGTGTTAAGTCTGACTGCTTAAACAATTGATTTTTGCAGTTGGCCAGATCTTGGTGGAGTGATCTTAACTGTTTGAGCCAAAAGTTGGTTACTCCATCTGGGCCAGGGCTCTCCCAATTTGGGGCTCGTTTTAACTTGCTTTCTAGCTCTTTGTTACTGCAGTCATTCCATAGGTTTGATGTCTGCTTTTCCTAAATGTTCCTATATGCAGGGTAACCACTCTGCTTCTTGATTCTGCTCGATAAGGTCCTCCTATAGTTTTCTCCAGAAGGTTTTTGTTTCGGCTTTGGTTGGTGGTACTTTTAACATATTAATGCTCTTTCCCAATTCCCTGTGGAATTGTTTTGGGTTCTCTCTAAATAGTTTATTTTGATATCTACTGAATCTTTTCTGTTTTCTTCATATCTTTGCTTCTGCTGCCACTCTCAATTTATTGTTGGAACATATAAATTTCAGGTTGTCTTCTGTTAATGCTGCATGCTTCAGCTTGGATCTTCTCAGTATCTTTGATCTTAATCCTTTTAGATTCCTGTCTATCAGGGATACCTCTGCACACAATGAGTGTATTTTTCCTTCAATGCGCTTTTTCCAAGGAGGAACTGTTCTCTCTTTCTTCTAGCCCTGCACTTTAGTTGGTAGTATTCTTGCAGTAATAATTTTAGCAGCACAATATTTGATTTTGTTTTGTGATGTCAATAAATGGTCTCTTTATACTGGATATGGCCTTATTCATCTTAATTATCATATTTCTAACCTTAAGAGTTAAATTTCAATTTGGGTAATCGTTCCCTTTCTTGGAACCCAGCATAGTCATCTCTTTCCATGTGGACTAGGAGTTTGATCTTGAATTCCTCCACCTCTGAGTCTGAGTCTTTCTCCTCCCTTTCTTCCTCCTCTTCAGTTGATTTGTTAATTATGGTGCTGGCGGCGAATACTGTGTATACCATGGACTGCCCGAAGAACAAACCAGTCGGTTCTAGAGGAGATCAAACCTAAGCTTTCTTTAGAAGCTCAGATGACAAGACTTCGACTTTCATACTTTGGACACATCATGCGAAGAGAGATCATTAGAGAAAGACATCATGCTTGGCAAGATAGAAGGTCAACACAAAAGAGGAAGGCCAGCAATGAGATGGATTGATACAATAACAGCAGCTACGGGTACCAGTCTGACAACAATGAGCCGCCTGACTGAAGACCGAACACAATTTAGGATAGCTATCCAGAGGGTCGCCATGAGTCGACTCCGACTCGACGGCACTTAACAACAACAGGTCTTCTCTTCCTCTTCCCTGTATTTCTTTTTTTTTTCCATGGAAGCCCTTAACATACTACTTTACTTTGATCTGTGAAATTAAAGATCTTAAATTGGCATCTGTAGCTTTTTGAAGTTTTTCTAGAGGGAGTTTCCTCTTCCGTTTTTGGCAGATTCTTTGTATACCCTCTTGATTTGTTGTGTGAGGGAAGAGTAGTTCTTTCTAGAACATCCTTAAACCTATTTAGAAAACTGAACAAGCCAAATTACTACAATTCCTACATACAAACTCCATGCTAATACAGTACCTGGCCTTAATCACAAACTCAGAATACAGATAGATGGATCTTCACCAAATATAGAATAAATTACCACAAAAAATAGAATTATGTGGACACGAATTAAATTTAACCCTCCAAGAAGCCCAATTCTAGATACAATATAACATCAGAGAAACAGAGATACAAATGCCCCTGTACTGTGCAAAATATAAAGAAAGGAATGTGTAAATTCCAGCCACTAAACAAATTCAAATTATTTTCTACTTTTTTGTATTTAGGTCATTTTATTCTCTAATCGTTTGATCCCAATCTCTGGTTTCTGCATTCCTCTATCTTTTAACTCGCTTTCCAGGATTTCTGTTTTATCTGCCTGTCTTTATTTCCTTATCTCTAACATTAACCCATTCCTTTCAGCTTTCTTCCATTTTATTTTTCTCTTTCAACTCAAATTTCACTCCTCGCCATCCACTCCTCAAATTCCCATTTTACTGCATCTGTTGGTGTTAAGTGCCATCAAGTCTATCAGCTCATGGCGACCCTGTGATATTTGTCCTAAACTGTGTTTTCAACTTTCAGTCAGATGGCTAATTGCTGATGTAGATTGGCATCCATAGCTGCTGTTAATGTATTGATCCATTGCATTGCTGGTCTTCCTCTTTTGCATTGACCTTAAACTCTGGCAAGCATAATGTCTTCCTCTCAGGGGCGGCCCAAGGGGGGTGCGGGGCCATGTGCGGAGCCTCATTTGCATAAGGGACCTCATTTGCATAAATATTTGCATAATGTTACCATACACTAACTTTTAGTAAACATGCCTCTTAATGAGTGTATGGATAAAGAAAGACTAAAAGATTTCTACATTACTAAAATCCAGTGACAACTGCCAGGCGCATTAGGAACTACTACAAACACTGCCCATTTAGAACCCACAGCAAACCCGCCGTATCATAACAGCACTACCAGGACTCACAAAGCACAAGACCCTACCTATCAAAAGGCAACACTACAAATATTAAACCAATACATTTCAGAGAACAACAATGCATGACCTACTGGGGAAAGAGAACAAGTGGCAATGTCAAATAGGAATTACATAGACAGAATATCTCAGCTCAGTTACACGTGCAGAACATAGACCGTTACCAAACAAGAAATCACAATGTAGAAACAGGAAGACAATAATTAAACTGGGAACCCCAAAAGCCCAACAACACTGTAGAAATAAAACTATAAATTAATTTCCTCTTGTACTAAACAAAGCGCAGACGTTAATGATGCACATTTCCCAGAGCTGGCATATTTCAGTTAATAAATTCAATAAGATATTTTTCTACCTTTGGTGCATTTTTTTTCAGTTGCAATTGATCCAGCCACTTTCTTCTGGTTTCTTCGTGTCTTCTGCTAACTCTCCGTCGTCTGCTGTCCATTTGTCCTTTCTTCACTCTTCTAGTTTTTTTCCATTCTCTCTTTACATCTGCTTTAACATACTAATCTTTCTCCTTTTGCTCTTTCCTCATTCCTATTTCATCCACTCAAATTTTACCCCGCCATCCTCAATCCCCACTTACTCTCCCAATATCCGGCCAATTTGTAGATTTGTCTTCCCTCCTACACAAAATATTTTTCCCTCTCCAATTCACTCTCCCAGCTCTATCCCATTCTAATCCTCCCCCAACATCAGCTCCCTTCTAGTTCCAGCCCCATCCAGCATCCGCTCCCTTCTAGTCCCCGCATCAGCCCATTTCCAGTCCTAGCTCCCCCATCCGAGTCCCTCCATCAGCTCATTTCCAATCCAAGCCCCCCATCAGCCCATTTCTAGTCCTTTCCTAACCCCACCATCTGCCCATGTCAAATCCTAGCTCCCCTCCACTCAGCCCATTTCTAATCCAAGCCCCCCATGAGCCTACTTCCAGTTCTAGCCCCTCCATGAGTCCATTTCAATCCAAGCCCCCCCAACAGCCCATTCCCAGTCCTATCCTAGCCCTCCATCAGCCCATTTCCTGTCCAGCCCACCCCTCACTCAGCCCATTTCCAGTCCTAGCTCACTCCCCTCACAGCCCATTTCCATTCCAAGCCCCCCTCCCCATCAGCTATTTGTAGTTCAAGCCTTCCTTCCACTCAGCCCATTTCCATTCCAAGCCCCTGTCCCCATCAGCTATTTGCAGTTCAAGCCCTCCTTCCACTCAGCCCATTTCCAGTCCTAGCCACCCCCCCAGCCCATTACCAGTCCTAGCCCCCCATAGCCCATTACCAGTCCTAAGCCCTCCATAGCCCATTACCAGTCCTAAGCCCCATCAGCCCACTTCCAGTCCTAAGCCCCCCATCACCCCATTTTCAGTCTTAGCCCCCCATAGCCCATTAGCAGTCCTAACCCCCCATCAGCCCATTTCCAGTCTTAGCCCCCCATAGCCCATTACATTCTAACCCCCCCCTCCATCAGCCCATTTCCAGTCTTAGGCCCCCCATAGCCCATTACATCCTAACCCCCCATCAGCCCACTTCCAGTCTTAGCCCCCCCCCCATAGCCCATTAGTAGTCCTAACCCCCCATAGCCCATTACCAGTCCTAACCCCCCTCCCCACATCAGCCCTGATAGGATTAAAAAAAAAACCGGCTGCTGCTGCTGCCGCTGCCGTGGCAACAGCAGAATCAAATGTCCCGCCGCGGGGCCCTGCCTGCCTGACAGAGCCTCCAGCTGCCGAGTCCCTCCCAATGCGCGGGTTTTCAGAGCCGTGAGAGTTTCCCTTTCTTCTCGCGGCTCTGTTAATCTCGCCGGGGCTGATTGGATTTCCCATCATCCCCGGTGGGATTAACAGAGCCGCGAGAGGTCAAAGAAGCTCTCGTGACTCTGAAAGCCCGCGCATTGGGAGGGACTCGGGAGCTGGAGGCTCTGTCGGGCAGGCGGGGCCCCGCGGCGGGACATTTGATTCTGCCGCTGCCGCAGCGGCAGCAACAGCAGCAGCCGTTTTTTTTTTTTTTTTTTTAAATCTACTTGTGCTAATGAAGAATGTTTTTTGCGCGGGGCTCCCTGAAACGCGGGGCCCTGTGCAAAAAACATTCTTGCTCAATGGATGGGCCGGCCCTGCTTTCTCTAATGATCTTTCTCGTCATGTGATGTGTCCAAAGTATGAAAGTCGAAGTCTTGTCATTTGAGCTCCTAAGGAAAGCTTAGGTTTGATCACCTCTAGTATCAATTGATTTGTCTGGGCAGTGTATAGTATACAAAGTATTCTTTACCAGTATCATAATTCAAAGGCATTGACTTTCTTCCTGTCTGTCTTCATCACTGTCTAATTTTCACATCCATATGATGCTATTAACCTTCAATTCTTTAGCGGGTGAACACTTGAAGCAGTCTCTTCCTGGGACCCGAAACATGCATGTCGTGCATTTATAAGCCAGCTCACTTTAGAACGGCTTGGAATTGCCATGGACTCAGACAACAGATAAGTCTTTCAAGTTTATAAAAAAAACAACTTCAAAAAAAGGGCTTTACGGACCTTTGTGCAGAGAGGTTTTCTCTCGCTGCTCCAGTCCGTTCGGCCCGACCTTTATTGTGGTTTTGGTAGCGGAGCTATTTTTGACTGATGACTTGATTTATTAGTGTTTTGTGTGTCTTTAGTCGCACCGAGGTATACTCGCACACAATTAAAAATATCATTGCTTGGACAAGTCTAATCTTTGTATGTTTATGCAGAGATATATACCTGCACTTGAAAATCTTATCTAGGTCCTACCAAGAGCAATGCATTGTCAGATTTCAAGATTGCTTGTCTCATTTATGGATCCAAGCAAGTTGAAGTAGTCTACTTTTATTAGTTCTTTCCATCAAGTCAAAATTTATTTTCACAGTTGTCAGGATTTTTGCCTTGATGTTAAGGTGCAGGCCCATCTTAAAAATTATAGGACTGTTCTTTGATGGTTATGAGCAGATGTTTCAGATCTTTCCTTTCGGCCAGTAACATGGATATCACCAGCATAGCGAAGGTTGTATAGTCTTCCACCAGTCTTTACACCTTGGTTGTTTTCATACAGTGCAGCTTCTCTTGATTTGTTCTGCATATAAATTGAACAGGTAGGGGGAAGTATGCAGTCATGCCATATATCTTTTGCCCAGGTGCAGTAGAACACTAATTATTTGTTTGGGGGGGTCCAAGCTCCATCCCAACTTTGCCTTAACTCCGCCCCATCCTCCCGTGACCAGACAGCCTGCATTGAGACCACAATCCTTGCCTTTTCTTCCTGTTCTGTGAGTAGGAATACAGGCTCCTGTGGGGAGACAGGAGAGGTCTTTGCCACAATTGCAGCTCTCTTTTCCCTTTCTGCCCATGGGGATGAGATCCCCACAGGCAGCCTGCTGCCTTCCTGCCCATGATTGCAGCCTTTCCCCTCATGTTCTGCCTGCAGGGATCCGATCTTTCCTGGGCAGATAGAAGGCATCTTTGCTGTGACTGCAGCAGAGAAACATTGGTAAGACCATGACCCATATAGTCCACCTCATTCCAACACATATGCCTTTGCCAATTTTTAAATTATTCTGTATGTCCTTAGTCTGTTCTGAGCTGTAGCTCCTTGATCAATGTAAAAGGCTGTGCATGAGATCTATAAGGTGTTAGACACATAGAAACATAGGCCATGTGGTCCTTTTCTGCCGTCATGTTTCTATCTAGTCTGTCCTTCCATATCTCCCACTTCAAGGGTCCCTTTTTTCCTTTAGAGAGAGCCTCTGTGTTTGTCCCATGCTTTTTTTGAATTTAGTTACTGTCCTCATCTCTACCACCTCCACTGGGAGAATATTCCACGCATCTACTATTCTTTCTGTAAAGAAATATTTCCGCATGTTACTCCTGTCTATCCCCTTTCACCCTCATTCTATGTCAATCGAAAGAGGCTCTCCTCCTGTGCATTTATGCCACAGAGGTATTTAAACATCTCAGTCATATCACCTCTGTCCTGCCTTTCCTCTAAAGTATACATATTAAGGTCCTTAATTCTGTGCTCATATGCTTTATAACAAAAACCATTAACCATTTTAGTAGCCACCCTCTGCATCAACTCTAATCTCTTTTATATCCTTTTGAAGGTGCGATCTCCAGAATTGCACACAACTCCAAATGAGGTCGCACCAAAGACTTATACAGAGGCACTATCACCTCCTTTCTTCTGCTGGCCATTCCTCTCCCTAAGTGGCACATTTAACTCCAAAATACCTTAGAAGTCCTCTGACTTCATGATTCCTTTAATACGTTCCAGGCCTCCAGTTCCTAAGGCAGCAAAACAGCCCCACAACATTATGGAACCTCCACTATATTTAACTGTAGGGAGGGTGTGGGTTTTTTTTGTTTTTTTGTTTTTTTTACATTATAAACTTCATTTCTTCACCTATAAATGAGTTCTTTGGCAATGCAGACCAGTGATACAAGTTTGCTTTCATCAGAACCCCTATCCACCTAACAGAAGATGACATAATCTAACCTGTGTTCAGACAGCTACTCGCACACACCACTTATAGACCATCAAAATGTCTCTACATACCCCACCTCAATCATGCCAGTAAAACTGTAAATAATTGTTACTAATGTTCAGTACTCATTATTATATGTATATATAATCTGTTATATTGTACAAAGTTAACCTTGTTTGATTTAATGTTCAAGTTCTGCTCAATGTAAACTGCCTTGACTGTCAGATAAGGCGGTATATTAGAATGTGAAACAAATAATAAAATCTGCCCACAGAACATTTTCCCAGAAGGACTGTAGTTTCCCAAAGTGGGTTTGAGCAAAGATTAGGTGTGCTTTGTCTTTGAGCAGTGGGTCCTCTTTGGCCTTTGCCAATGAAGTCCTTTGTTTAGTGTGCAGCATATGGTGTGGGTTGAAATCACCACTTCGGATTATTCCAGGTCAGCCTTAAGCTCTTTGGATGTTGTACATGGTGTTTTTCCAACAATTCGCACTAACCTTCGAAGACTTCTGGGAGGTTCTTGACAGTTCCATGAGCAGAAAACTTCTTAACATTACAAATTGTAGACACAGGAATCTCAAAGTCTTTGAAGATGGCCTTGTATCCTTTCAAAGTTTGATGTTTGGTAAAAATGGCTTTTCTGACGGTGGCAGGCAGCTCTCCTGTCACCATTGTGAAAATGAAACAGGAAGTCGTCATTCATTGGTTGATTCAAGTCGTGAGTACTGACAATTGATCACAGATATCTAATCTTAATAAGTGCAATGGGAATGTGATTCTTCTATTCAAACTGATTTGAATTGTTTAAGGGTGCCAATCATGTTGTGGCAATGTCCCAGTTTTTATACTATTTCCTATTATTTTCTTTTTTAATTGGTCTTGTTTTTTTATTCTTGTATGTGTCAAATATACATGCATATACAGGGTGGCCCAAAAAAAGTGAGAACATCTTGTAAATTAAAAGCTTAAATAGTTTACTTATTTACCTTTTTTAGCTATATAACGTCTTATTTCGACAATGTCCGGTTGCCATCCTTTTTTTTTTTTTTTTTTTAAATTTGTCAATCATTTACATCTGTCTTTTTGAATTTTTAAATAACTTACATGCTACGAGATGTTCTCACTTTTTTTGGGCCACCCTGTATAGTCCAAAGCCATTTCACTGGCCACTCTTTTTAAAGAAGATATTGGACATTTAAGGGGTTGAAGAAAGAATAATGGACTTTCTGGAAGCCAATGGCTTGCATGATCTGAGGCAACATGGCTTTACCCGGGGAAGATCATACCAAACAAACTTGATTTAGTTTTTTGACTGGGTGATCAGAGAACTTGATAAAGAGCTTGTGATGGATGTGATATACCTAGATTTCAGCAAAGTCTTTGATACTGTTCTTCATAGGAGGCTTATCAATAAATTGAGCAGCCTGGGGTTAGGTCCCAAAGTGGTGAATGGGATCAGAAATTGGTTGACGAACTGACAGATGACAGAAGGCATTGGTAAACGGAACTCACTAAGAAGAAAGGAAGGCACGTAGCAGGGATCAGTCTTGGGACAGATACTATTCAGTGTATTTGAATGATATTGCAGAAAGATTGAATGGAAAAGTCTTTTTGCAGATGACATGAAAATTTAAGAACATAAGAACATAAGACATGCCATACTGGGTCAGACCGAGGTCCATCAAGCCCAGTATCCTGTTTCCAACAGTGGCCAATCTAGGTCATACATACCTAGCAATATCCCCAAAAGACACAGGTTCCACAATGCTTGTACTGGGTCAAGCATTGATATCCTGGGTCCCTTTTTAATAGTGGTTTATGGACCTTTCCTCCAGGAACTTGTCCAAACCTTTTTTAAACCCAGCTATACTAACAGCCCTTACTACATCCTCCGGTAACAGATTCCAGAGTTTGATTACACATTAAGTGAAAAAATATTTTCTTTTATTTGTCTTAAATAGTTTACCCTGTAGCTTCATTACATGTCCCCTAGTCTTTCTATACTCTGATAGTGTAAACAATTGATCCACGTTTATCCGTTCCACTCCATTCATTAATTTATAGACCTCTATCATATCTCCCCTCAGCTGTCTCTTCTCCAGGCTAAAGAGCCCTAACCTTCTTAGCCTCTCTTCATAGGAGTAGCCTTCCATCCCCTTCACCAATTTGGTGGTTCTTCTCTGTACTTTTTCTAATAACACTATGTCCTTTTTAAGATACGGTGACCAGAATTGCACACAATATTCAAGGTGCGGTCGTACCATGGAGCGATACAGAGGGATTATAACATCCTTTGTTTTATTCTCCATTCCTTTCCTTATGATACCTAGCATTCTATTTGCTTTCTTGGCCGCCGCTGCACACTGGGCCGAGGGTTTTAACATGTTATCCACGATGACTCCTAAATCTTTTTTCTGGGTGGTGGTTTCTAATGTGGAGCCTTGCATCGTGTAACTATAGTGTGGGTTGTTCTTTCCTAGGTGCATAACTTTGCACTTGTCCACATTAAATTTCATCTGCCATTTGGATGCCCAGTCTTCCAATTTATCCAGATCCTCCTGCGGTTTTCCACAATCCTCTTGGGTTTTAACAACTTTAAACAGTTTCGTGTCATCTGCAAATTTGATAACCTCACTAGTTATTCCCTTTTCCAGGTCATTTATGAATATGTCAAAAAGCAGCGGACCCAGTACAGATCCCTGGGGTACTCCACTATTCACCTTTTTCCATTGGGAATATTGGCCATTTAGCCCTACCCTCTGCTTTCTATCTTTTAACCAGTTCCCGATCCACAATAGTACACTGCCTCCTATCCCATGACTTTTTAGCTTCGCCAAAAGTCTCTGATGGGGGACTTTGTCAAAAGCTTTCTGAAAGTCCAGATACACTATATCAACCGACTCACCTTTGTCTACCTGTTTATGCACACCTTCAAAAAAACATATCAGATTAGTAAGACAAGATCTTCCTTGTCTAAAGCCATGTTGGCTGTCTCCCATTAGGCCATGACTATCTACATGCTGTGTAATTTTGTTCTTTATGATGGTTTCTACCATTTTCCCTGGTACTGACGTAAGGCTCACCGGTCTGTAATTTCCTGGGTCACCCCTGGAACCCTTTTTAAAAATTGGTGTTACGTTGGCGACCCTCCAATCTTCAGGTATTACAGATGATTTTAATGAAAGTTCACAGATTACCAATAGCAGGTCTGCAATCTCATATTTCAGTTCTTTCAACACTCTGGGATGTATACCATCCGGTCCAGGTGATTTGCTACTATTCAGTTTATCAAATAGTTGTAATATATCTTCCCGGTGTAGCGATATTTCTCTCAATTCCTCTGCAGTATCACCTTTAAATACCACTTCAGTCTTGGGTAACATCCCTACATCTTCCTCAGTAAAGACCGAAGCAAAGAATTTATTCAGTCTCTCTGCTATAGCCTTGTTTCCTCTTACTGCCCCTTTTACCCCTCTGTCATCTAATGGTCCAATTGACTCTCTCACAGGCCTTTTGCTACAAATGTACTTGAAAAAGTCTTTATTTCGTGTTTTTGCTTCCGTAGCAAGTTTCTTCTCAAATTCCCGCCTTGCCTGCCTTATCAATGCTTTGCATTTAACTTGCCAGTGCTTGTGCTGTTTCCAGTTTTCATCATTTGGCTCTTTTTTCCATTTCCTGAAGGTTGCTTTTTTGGCAGCAACAGCCTCTCTGACCTCACCTTTAAACCATGCTGGCAGTTTTTTGGACTTTCTTCCACTTTTCCTAATGCGTGGAATACAGCTGGTCTGGGCTTCGAGGATAGTATTTTTAAATAACACCCAAGCTTGCTGTAAGTCTTTAACCTTTGGAACCGCTCCTTTTAGTTTTTTCCTAACTATATTCCTCATTCTATCATAGTCTCCCTTTTGAAAGTTAAAAGGTAGTACTGTGGATGCCTTTACTATCTGTCCTCCACTAATTAAATCAAACATGATCATACTATGATCACTATTGCCAAGTGGTCCCAACACCCTTATTTCTTGCACCAGATCTGGCGTTCCACTAAGGACTAGGTCCAGTATGGCTTCCCCTCTGGTCGGTTCATGAACCAGCTGCTCCAAGAAGCAGTCATTTATTCCATCTAGAAACTTTATCTCTTTAGCTTGTCCTGCTGTGACACTGACCCAGTCGATACCGGGGTAATTGAAATCACCCATTATTACTACTCTGTTGTGACTTTTGTTAGCTTCCTTGATTTCTTTGAGCATTTCATCATCCATTTGTTCATTCTGGCCAGGCGGTCGATAGTATACTCCAACTGCCATCACCTTCCCCTTCATAAATGGAATTTCAATCCATAGAGATTCTACAGCAAATTTTGTTCCCTGCAAAACTTTAATCCTTTCTGACTCAATGCCCTCTCTAACATAGAGCGCAACCCCTCCACCAATTTGATCAGCTCTATCATTACGATATAGTGTGTATCCAGGTATCACAGTGTCCCACTGGTTATCCTCTTTCCACCATGTCTCTGAGAGTGCAATCATATCTAACCTCTCATTTAGTGCTATATATTCTAACTCTCCCATCTTATTGTTTAGACTTCTAGCATTGGCATACAAGCATTTTAGAGACTGTATTTTATTCATATTAATCTGGCTATTGGTAGGCAGGGGTAATTTGGAATCTTTATGCTCTGTCTGCTCCTTACTCAAGGGCATTTGGGCTACTATACTCCCTTTTGGAACCTCACTGCTTTTGGTAGTATCCTTCAAGGATATCTTTTGTCCGAACCATGCACTCCTGAGTGACTGTCGGCTTTCCCCTAATTTCTAGTTTAAAAGCTTCTCTATCTCTTTTTTAAAGGTTAATGCCAGCAGTCTGGTCCCATCCTGATTAAGGTGAAGCCCATCCCTTCGGAAGAGCCCCCCCTTTCCCCAGAATGTTCCCCAGTTCCTAACAAATCCAAAACCCTCATCCTTGCACCATTGTCTCATCCACGCATTGAGACTCCGGAGCTCTGCCTGTCTTTTGGGTCCTGCACGTGGAACAGGAAGCATTTTGGAGAACGCTATCCTGGAAGTTCTGGATTTCAACTTCCTACCTAAAAGCTTAAATTTAGCCTCCAGAACTTCCCTACCACATTTTCCTATGTCATTGGTACCAACATGTACCAAGACAGCAGACTCCTCCCCAGCACTATCTATGATCCTATCTAGGCGGTGCGTGAGGTCCGCTACCTTCGCACCAGGCAGGCATGTTACCAGGCGATCCTCACGTCCACCAGCCACCCAGCTATCTACATTCCTAATGATTGAATCACCAACTATAACAGCTGTCCTGACCCTCACCTCATGGGGACATGGCCCTGGAGAAACGTCCTCGGTGCGAGAGGGTTTTACATCACCTGGAGGACAGGTCCTAGTTACAGGATCACTTCCTGCCACACCAGGGTGATGCTCTCCTGTCACGTGACCTCTCACCTCCATGGCAACAGGGATGCTGCCAGACTGGAGGTGGGACTTCAGGACTATATCCCTGTAGGTCTCGTCCATGTACTTCTCTGTCTTTCTTATGCCTTCCAGGTCTGCTACTCTAGCCTCTAGAGAACGGACTCGTTCCCTGAGAGCAAAGAGTTCTTTGCACTTAGTGCATACGTAAGACCTCTCACCAACTGGGAGAAAATCATACATGTGACACTCAATGCAAAAGACCGGAGAACCCCCATCTCGTTGCTGGACTTCTGTCTGCATCTTAGTTTAAAGCTTGTGTTTAGGTCTTTTAAATTCTGTATATAATAAGGATTGGTGTGGATGCTTATACCAATAAAAGTGTATCTAATACCCCTAATACACCTTGTGTACCTGAAGCTTAAGTAATTAATCTCAGGTCCTCTGTGTATGGCTGATTTGGATAACGAGCTGCACCTGAGAGCAGCCCCTTTCCTCTAAGATGTGCAAGTACCTATAAAACTGCAATTACCCCAGGGGTGGGTGGGTGCTGGGGAGGGAGGGAGATAAGTCCTATTAAAGAGGGCAGTTACAAGGTACCCTGTCCTGAACCCTCAGCAGGGGGGAAGGGGGTACCACACAAAGCCCAGTTAGTTGAGAGAGGCAAGGTAAGTTATAGCTGAGAAGGCTGAACTAGCACACCCCTAAGACAAACAATAAATAATTAATAAACAGCTAGAACTCACAGCAAGGTGTCACAGGAGACAAATATCCACTTCTCTAGCAGAGCACTGTAAAAAGCACTGCTCTTCTCTGATCAGAGAAAAGCAGACTGAGCAATTTGAGGCAGTGGACAATATGAGGAAAGATCTACAGATACTGGAGGAATGGTCTTATGCTTGGTAGTTAAGATTTAATGTGAATAAGTGCATAGTCATGCACTTGGGGTGCAGAAATATAAATGAGTTGTCGGCAATAGGGGACGAGAGCCTGGTGTGCATGGACCAGGAGAGGGACCTTGGAGTGCTAGTGTCTGAAGATCTCAAGGTGGCAAAACAATGCAACAGGCAGTAGCCAAAGCCAGAAGGAGGCTGGGCTGCATACCAAGAGGAATAACCAGCAGAAAGGAGGTGGTATTAATGCCTCTCTACAAGTCATTGGTCTCACTTGGAGTATTTATTTTTATTTTTTTATTTTATTTATATTTCTTATATACCGCGCTATTA
Source organism: Ichthyophis bannanicus (assembly GCA_033557465.1). Taxonomy (NCBI): domain Eukaryota; kingdom Metazoa; phylum Chordata; class Amphibia; order Gymnophiona; family Ichthyophiidae; genus Ichthyophis; species Ichthyophis bannanicus. The sequence continues at coordinate 650,486,636 of CM066033.1, read as the reverse complement.
TAATCAGTGCGGTTTACATTTGAAACAGAACATACAAGAATGTAAGCAAGTTACATCAAGTTTTTTACATTGAACAGGGAATGTAAAACATGGAGTAAAAACGAGGGAGGAACTATGTACATATTGTAAACAAATATAATGCTCTTACGGTAAATAAAAATATGACCTTTGTCTAGAGGGTTGGCTAGATGGTCGAGGAGGTCAGTGGGAGAGATAGTGGTTAACCATTATCTACAGGAAGATGATCTGAGGGACGGGTTAGGCAGGGAGGTGAGGTGAGGTATTGTATTCAGTTTTAGAGACCATATCTCTCAAAGGATATAAAGACTTGAAAACAGTTCAGAGGAAGGCAACCAAAATGATTTGGAGCCTGTGCCAGAAGATGTATGAGAAGAGACTTGAAGACCTAAATATATATACCCTAGAGGAGAGGAGGGAGCGGGGAGATAGGTCATATGGTCTTTTTCTGCCGTCATGTTTCTATATATCATATCTAGTCTGTCCTTCCATATCAACTATTATGGTCCCTCCTTTTTTTTTTCTTTTCTTTAGAGATCTTCGGTGTTTGTCTCATTCTTTCTTGAATTCAAATACTGTCCTTGTCTCTACTACCTCCACTTACAGACTATTCCATGCATCTACCACTGTTTTCCATAAAATAAAAAATATTTCCACATATTACTCCTATGTCCCCTCATTGCAGAGCTTACTCTGAATTGAAAAAGGCTCTCCTCCTGTGTATTTGTCAGAGGTATTTAAACATCTCTATCGCATCTCCTCAATCCCACCTTTTTCTAAAGTATACATATTGAGATCTTTAAGTCTGTCCCCATATGATTTATAACAAAGACCACTGACCATTTTGGTAGCCACCCTGTGAACTGACTCCATCCTGTTTATATCCTTTTGAAAGTGTGGTCTCCAGAATTGCACACAATACTCCAAATTAATTCTCACCAAAGACTTATACAGCACTATCGCTCCCTTTTTTCTGCTGGCCATTCCTCTCCCTGTGCACCAAACCATCCTTCTGGCTTTCACCGTTGCATTTTCTATCTGTTTAGCCACTTTAAGATGCCCAGTTCCTGCTCTTCTTTCATAGACAGAAGTATTCCATTCCTTTTATACTGAAGCCCAAATGCATGACCCTGCATCTTTTAATGTTAAATCTCAGCTGCCAAATTCTCGACCATTCATCGAGCTTAGCTAGATCCTTCCTCATGTTATCTACTTCTTCCTGGGTGTCTACTCTATTGCAGATTTTGGTATCTGCAAAGAGGCAAACCTTACCTGACAGCCCTTCTGCACTATCAATAACAAAAATGTTAAAGAATCTGACCAAGGACAGATCCCTGCAGTACACCACTGGTAACATCTGTCTGAGTGATCTCATTTATCTGTACCCTTTGTCACTTCCCACTCAGCCAATTTCTAACCCAGTCAGTCACTTTAGAGTCCATCCATAAGGTGCTCAATTTATTTATAAGTCACCTGTGCAGAACGGTGTCGAAGGCTTTACTGAAATCTAAATACATCACATTTAGGGATCACCCTTGGTCCAACTCTCTGGTCACCCAGTTAAAGATTTAATACCAACTATATGCCGATGACATTATGATATACACCCCATCAACACAGACAATCCTGACTACTCAAACATAGCTGAATGCTTGGAAGCAATACCACAATGGCTCAATTTTAACAACCTAAAGATTAATTATAAGAAGACAGACTCCCTCCACATCACAAGAAATACCAAATTTGTCCCTCCTTCCACAATACAACTACCATATGGAAACTTGATAGTAAAGAGTGAAGTAAAATATCTGGGTGTAACATTAGATCAAAATCTCAACTTGCAAGCACATATAAACAAAACTACAAAGACTGCTTACTATAAGATGAAAATTGTACGAACGCTGAAACCACTACTCAATCAAAATGACTTCTGGACCGCCTGCAAAATCATACTAACACCAAGTCTGGATTCTTGTAGTTTGGTATACCTAGGCTTCCCAAAACACATCATTCACTCACTGCAGATGGCACAAAACAGTGTCAGGGCTGTACCAAGGGAAGATCGTGCCCTGTGCGACTTGCACATCAGGCGCATCTTCCCCCCCCCCCCCCCCGAGGTGGGAGAGAAGAGGCACCCCCGATGTGCAAATAGCCAGCATGCTAAGCAGATCTTAGCATGCCAGCGGAAGGCTTAAGGGGCGCATTTTAGCTTTCTTCCGTTGCCTGCCACTGCTGAGAGAAGAAAAAGTGGCGGCGGCAGCAGGCAATGGAAGAAAGCTAAAATGTGCCCCTTAAGCCTTTCCACCCTGTGCAGCCGCACTGCTCGCACAGGGCTAGGTACGGGCCTGAACACAGTGGCCTGCATCATCACAGGATTAGCAAGACATGATCACATAACTCCCATTCTAAACCACCTACACTGGCTCCCAATATACTCATGCTCCAGGTTCAAAATAACTCTCACTATATTCAAAATATTGAACACATCAGCAGACATACTGCAGACTATCACAAGAGACCCAGACAACTGATCAAGAAGATCTAATAACCAAGAGATCATCACTATACCCAGAGCTCATACAAGAGGTAAACAAATTATACGCAAGAGCGTTCTTCACAACACCTGCACTATGGAACTCGCTCCCTGAAAACATCAGAACCACCAAGGACAGCACAGACTTCAGGAAAAAGCTGAAAACCTTCCTGTTCATGGAGCACTTCGGGATCATCGCTTAAGAACATAAGATATGCTATACTAGCTCAGACCAAAGTCCATCAAGCCCAGTATCCTGTTTCCAACAGTGGCCAATCAAGGTCATACGTACCTAGCAGATTCCCCAAAAGACACAGGTTCCACAATGCTTGTATTGGGTCAAGCATTGATATCCTGGGTCCCTTTTTAATAATGGTTTATGGACCTTTCCTCCAGTAGCTTGTCCAAACCTTTTTTAACCCCAGCTACACTAACAGCCTTTACTACATCCTCCGGTAACAAATTCCAGAGTTTGATTATTAGACTTAAATAGTTTAACCTGTAGCTTCATTGCATGTCCCCTAGTCTTTCTGTATTCTGATAACATAAACAATCGATCTACGTTTACCCGTTCCACTCCGTTCATTAATTTATAGACTTATCATATCTCCCCTCAGCCGTTTCTTTTCCAGGTTAAAGAGCCCTAACCTTTTTAGCCTTTCTTAATAGGGGTATCCTTCCATCCCCTTTACCATTTTGGTGGCTCTTCTCTGAACCTTTTCTAATAATGCTATATCCTTTTAAGATATGGTAACCAGAATTGCACACAATATTCAAGGTGCGGTCTCACCATGGAACGATAGAGGCATTATAATATCCTTTGTTTTATTTTCCATTCCTCGCCTTATGATACCTAGCATTCTATTTGCTCTCTTGGCCACTGCTGCACACTGGGCTGAGGGTTTTAACATGTTATCCACAATGACACCTAAATCTTTTTCCTGGGTGGTGGTTCTTAATGTGGAACCTTGCATCGTGTAACCATAGTTTGGGTTGTTCTTCCATAGGTGCATAACTTTGCACTTGTCCACATTAAATTTCATCTGCCATTTTGATGCCCAGTCTTCCAATTTATCAAGATCTTCTTGCAATTTTCCACAATTCTCTTGGGTTTTAACAACTTTAAATAGTTTTGTGTCATCTGCAAATTTGATAACCTCACTCGCTATTCCCTTTTCCAGGTCATTTATGAATGTCAAAAAGCAGAGGACCCAGCACAGATCCCTGGGGTACACCACTATACACCTTTCTCCATTGGGAAAATTGGCCATTTAGCCCTACCCTCTGCTTTCTATCTTTTAACCAGTTCCTGATCCACAATAGTACACTGCCTCCTATCCCATGACTCTTTAGTTTTTGTCAAAAGTCTCTGAGGGACCTTGTCAAAGGCTTTCTGAAAGTCCAAATACACTATATCAACCGACTCACCTTTGTCTACCTGTTTATTCACACCTTCAAAAAAACATAACAGATTAGTAAGACAAGATCTTCCTTGTCTAAAGCCATGTTGGCTGTCTCCCATTAAGCCATGACTATCTACATGTTCAGCAATTTTGTTCTTTATGATGGTTTCTACGATTTTTCGCAGTACTGACATCAGGCTCACCGGTCTGTAATTTCCCGTTCACCCCTGGAACCCTTTTTAAAAATTGGTGTTACGTTCACCATCCTCCAGTCTTCAGGTATTACAGATGATTTTAGTGATTAGTTCACAGATTACTAATGGCAGGTCTGCAATCTCATATTTCAGTTCTTTGAACACCCTTGGATGTATATCATCTGGTCCTGGTGATTTGCTACTCTTCAGCTTATCAAATAGTTGTAATACATCTTCTCGATGTATCAATAATTCCTTCAATTCTTCCACATCTTTAAATACCACTTCAGTCATGGGTAACATCCCTACATCTTCCTCAGTAAACACCGAAGCAAAGAATTCATTCAGTCCCTCCACTATTGCCTTGTCGCCTCTTAGTGCCCCTTTAACCCCTCTATCATCTAATGGACCAACTGACTCTCTCACAGATTTTTTGCTACGAATGTACTTGAAAAAGTCTTTATTACGTGTTTTTGCTTCCGCAGCAAGTTTCTTCTCAAATTCTCCCTTTGCCTGCCTTATCAATGCCTTGCATTTAACTTGCCAGTACTTGTGCTGTTTCCAGGTTTCATCGTTTGGCTCTTTTTTCCATTTCCTGAAAGATGCTTTTTTGGCAACAGCCTCTCTGACCGCACCTTTAAATCATGCTGGCAGTTTTTTGGACTTCCTTCCACTTTTCTTAAAGCGTGGAATACAGCTGGTCTGGGCTTCCAAGATGGTATTTTTCAACAACACCCAAGCTTGATGTAAGTCTTTAAACCTTTGCAACTGCTCCTTTTAGTTTTTTCTTAACTATTTTTCTCATTTTATCAGTTTCCCTTTCGAAAGTTAAAAGTTAGTACTGTGGATTTCCTTACTATCCCTCCTTCACTAATTAAATCAAATGTGATCGTGCTATGATCACTATTGCCAAGTGACCCCAACACCCATATCTCTTGCACCAGATCTGGTGTTCCACTAAGGACTAGGTCCAATATGACTTTCCCGCTGGTCGGTTCATGAACTACCGGTAGCTGCTCCAGGAAGCAGTCATTTATTTCATCTAGGAACTTTATCTCCCTAGCATGTCCTGCCGTGACACTGACCCAGTTAATAGCGGGGTAATTGAAATCACCCATTATTACTGTGCTGTAACTTTTGTTAGCTTCCTTGATTTCTTTGAGCATTTCATCATCCATTTGTTCATTCTGGCCAGGCGGTCTATAGTACACCCCCACTGCCATCACCTTCCCCTTTTTACATGGAATTTGAATCCATAGAGATTCTACAGCAAATTTTGTTTCCTGCAAAACTTTAATCCTTTCTGACTCAATGCCCTCTCTAACATAGAGTGCAACCCCTCCACCAATTTGATCAGCTCTATCATTACGATATGGTTTGTACCCATGTATCACAGTGTCCCACTGGTTGTCCTCCTTCCACCATGTCTCTGAGATTCCATTCATATCTAACCTCTCATTTAGTGCTATATATTCTAACTCTCCCATCTTATTTTTTAGACTTCTAGCATTTGCATGCAAGCGTTTTAGGGACTGTATTTTATTCATATTAATTTCGCTATTGGTAGACATGGGTAATTTGGGATCTTTAAGCTCTGTCTGCTCCATACTTGAGGGTATTTGGGCTACTTTACTCTTTTTTTGGAACCTCTCTGCTTTTGGTAGTATCCTTCAAGGATACATTCTTCCGAACCATCCGCTCTTGGGCGACTGTCGGCTTTCCCCTATTATCTAGTTTAAAAGCTGCTCTATCTCCTTTTTAAAGGTTAATGCCAGCAGCCTGGTTCCATCCCGGTTAAGATGAAGCCCATCCCTTCGGAAGAGCCCCTCCTTTCCCCAGAATGTTCCCCAGTTCCTAACACATCCAAAACCCTCATCTCTGCACCATTGTCTCATCCACGCATTGAGACTCCGGAGCTCTGCCTGCCTTTTGGGTCCTACGCGTGGAACGGGAAGCATTTCGGAGAACGCTACCCTGGAAGTTCTGGATTTCAACTTCCTACCTAAAAGCCTAAATTTAACCTCCAGAACCTCCCTACCACATTTTCCTATGTCATTGGTACCGACATGTACCAAGACAGCAGTCTCCTCCCCAGCACTATCTAAGACCTTATCTAGGTGGCGCATGAGGTCCGCTACCTTCGCACCAGGCAGGCATGTTACCAGGAGATCCTCACGTCCAGCTATCTACATGCCTAATGATCGCATCACCAACTATAACGGCTGTCCTAACCCTTCCCTCATGGGCACATGGCCCTGGAGAAACTTCCTCGGTGCGAGAGGGTTTTACATCATCTGGAGGACAGGTCCTAGTTACAGGATCACTTCCTGCCACACCAGGGTGATGCTCTCCTGCCACGTGACCTCTCTCCTCTATGGCAACAGGGATGCTGCCATACTGGAGGTGGGACTTCAGGACTATATCCCTGTAGGTCTCGTCTATGTACCTCTCTGTCTTTGTTTTCCAAGTCTGCTACTCTAGCCTCTAGAGAACGGACTTGTTCCCTGAGAGCATAGGTAAGACCTCTCGCCAACTGGGAGAAAATCATACATGTGACACTCAATGCAAAAGACTGGAAAGCCCCCATCTCGCTGCTGGACTGCTGTCTCCATCTTAGTTTTAAGTTTGTGTTTAGATCTTTAAGTTCTTTACTTACTAAGGGTTGCTATAGATATTTATACCAATAAAACTGTACCTAATACGTTTAATATACCTTGTTCACCTGAAGCTTAATTACTCTCAGGTCCTTAGTGTATGACTGATTTGGGTAACGAGCTTCACCTGAGAGCACCTCCTGTCTTTTAAGATATGTAAGTACCTATAAAGCTACAATTATCCCAGGGGTGGGAGGGAGGGAGGGAAATAACACTTATTAAAAGAGGGCTACTACACAGTACCCTGTCCTGTGCTGCTGAGGTAAGCTATATTCTGATTTGATTTAAATTATAGCTCTTTGCTGCTGCTAGGCTCTAACTTATTATGAAATTTAAACTACAAGCTCTCTGCTGGGTTCAAAATTTAACCAGAAAGCTCTCTTCTGTGTGTTAAATTTAAACTTAAACTGCTGCTACTAGGCCCTGACTGATTTAACAAAAAATAGTGGGTTCACAGATTAATTAGCTTTAATAGAATTCCTTTCAGAAAATTCCCAGAAGTATATACTCGCAATTGCAGATCTCTCTCCAGAAGTAACAGTCCCCTTTTTTAGTCCTTCAAGACTGAGGATCACAGAGCTCTGGTTGAGCTATTTATGCCTGTGCTGCTGAGGTAAGCTGTGACAAACTTCCTGGGTGATTAACAGTCCTTGCTTGGATAGAAGGAGTCTTTCAAAATGGCCTTTTGACCTGCCACCTGGTGTTAACACCTATTGAAAACGTTTCACAGGTCTCTTGCCCCCTAGGTAGAAGGCCTCTCTGTAAAGGTCTCTAGAAGACTTTATTTGCTGCTCAAAGAGTACTGACCCTGTTTTTGCCTTTTGTGCTAAGCTATATTCTGATTTGATTTAAATTATAGCTCTTTGCTGCTGCTAGGCTCTAACTTATTATGAAATTTAAACTACAAGCTCTCTGCTGGGTTCTAAATTTAACCAGAAAGCTCTCTTCTGTGTTTTTAAATTTAAACTAAAAGTACTTTGCTGACCCAGTCAATACCAGGGTCAGGGTCACGTATGCTAGCTTGGTAAACCTCCAGGCTCAGAGCAGAGTGGATACCACCACCAGAGAATAACCCTTACGTTCTAGCCATCTCCTTTCAAGAGCCAAGCTGTAAGCGAGAAGGGAACTGGGTCCTCCAGGACAATCAGTCCCTGCTGCAATAGGTCCCGAGATGGAGGCAACCAAAGAGTCACCTTCAGGAGCTGCATCAGGTCTGTGAAACACACTCTCCTTGGCCACCAGAACAATCCCACCCAGGTGGCATTCTATATGCCGAATCACACACCCCACAAGAGGCCATGGAGGAAATACATACAGCTGAAGTGGAGGAGTAGCCTAGTGGTTAGAGCACTGGCTTTGGGACCCAAGCGACCAGGGTTTAGTTCCCACTAGCACTCCTTGTGGCCTTGGTCAAGTCACTTAATCCTCCATTGTCTCAGAAGAATCCAAGTTATCAACGTCCCTTTTTAATGTACATTACCAAGTTTAAGTTGCAATGTAAACTGCTTGACTAAAATGATGTGGTATAAAAAATAGCATTAAATAAAGCTAGGTCAGGGCGTTAACACACTCCGACCCCATCCCCATGTGGCGACTGAAGAAGTGGCAAACTTCAGCATTGTGGCGGGTTGCCATCAAATCCATTTTGGGACAATACCAGCCGTGCAGAATCAACTGAAACACCTCCTGACTGAACTGCCACTTTCCAGGATCCAAGGAGGGCCAGCTGAGGAGGTCCACTTCCACACTGTCCACCCTGGCAATGTGCTGAGCTGACAAGGCTAGCCTGTGCTTCTTCTCTGCCCAGGAAAATAGGAGAGCCCCTCCAGAGTTACCCTGGCACTCCTCATACCGCCTTGCCAATTGACATAAGCCACCACTGTGGCATTGTCTGAAAATACTGAACCGCCCACCTCTCAATCAGAGGCTGGAAATGCAGAAGAGCCAACCTGATGGCCCTAATCTCGAGGCAGTTGATCGACTACACTGCTTCCCTGCAGTTCCAACAGCCCTTGGCATAGAGTTCCCTGGCCTGAGAGACTGGCATCTCTCATCAGGAGGATCCAGGAGAAATCGGCCCGTGGCACCCCCTTCCTCAGATGACAGGGCTGCTGCCACCACCACAGACTAGACTTCACTATCAATGGGAGTGGAAGCCTGTGCTCAAATTCCTGAGAACTCAGGGACACTGAGTAAACAAGGACCACCAGAGCAGCTGTATATATGAACATGTGCCCACAGCACCATCTCTGACACCACCATCAATCCAAGAAACTGCAGAGAATCCCAGACTGTGGGAGCCTGCTGCACACAGAACAGTGCCAGACAATCCAACAGACTTTTACGTTCTCCTCCTGCAGGAAAACTCTGCCCACGTGATAGCTGAAACGTGCTCCCAGAAATTCAAGGGACTGGAAAGGCCACAGTTGGCTCTTCCCCGATTGATCACCCAGCCAATGCTTTCTAAGAAGGACACAGATTCCTTGGCACCACAGTGCCACAGTCGCCACCACCATGACCTGGAAGAACATCTTTGGGGTGGTGGAAGCTCAAAAGAAGAGGTGGTGAACTGATAGTGAGAGCCAAGCACGGCAACACGCAAATACTTTGCTGATCTGCCTATATCAGGGTAGGAAAATACGCTGGCCAGATCCAGAGTAGCCAAGAACTCCCCTTGGCATGCTGCTTGAATCATGAAGAGCAAGGATTCTATCTAGAAGCGCAGGATGCACAACTGCTTATTTGACCCCCTTGAGGTCCAGAATGGTCTGGAAGGAACCATCCTTTTGGGCATCACAAAATAGATGGCATATCTGCCCTAGCCCCACTCATCAGGCTGGAAGGGCATCACTGCCTTTTAGGCACAGCAACTTGTTCAAGCTGATCTGCAGAGCGGCACTTTGATCGCAGATCCACAAGAGGAGATGATGAAGGCATCTGGAATTGGCTCTTTGCATCCCAGGACATAGCCAAACTGAATTGTGTCTAGCATCCAGCGATCCTTGGCAACCTGGGCCCATTCCAGAAAAAGGTGACACCTGCCTCCAACATGAGGAACCAGGGAATGAGCCCCAAAACCTTCATTGTATGGCCTGGAAGGGTTCTCCTCTGGAAGGGACAGGGTCCCTGGGCCCATGTGCTCTACGAAAGGACTGTGAGAACGAGCCCGAAGCCCAGAAGCATAGGGAAAGAGGTTTACTAGATCAGTAATGATGAGCGTCTCAAAGGCCCCGGAAATCCAACCAGTGCACCCTTGGACGGCTCAGACTGATGAGAAGGGGCACCAGCCTGCTTCACAGGCCCGTTGGCCCGTCTTCCAGAAGGTGATAGATTTTTGTCTAGCCAGCTTCTTCACCAGCTTCTCCAAATCTGCTCCAAACACAAGCTTTCTCTTAAAAACCAATTGAGCCAACTGGGCTTTGGAAGATGAATCTGCTACCCAGTGCCAGAGACAAATCCAATCCATAGCTGCTAAATGTACCAGGTCATACATGGCATCAGAAAGGAAGGCCATAGCAGACTCCAAGAGAAGGGTAATATCGTCCAGTGGAAGGGAATGAATCCACTGGAGCAGGGCTTGAGATATCAGGCTGGTACCTACCGCCAGCTGCAGAATAGCCACCGCCATTGCGAATCCACCGTACGGTCCAGAAAATCCTTTAAGGCTGATCTGCCTTGCAGAGGAATGGCAGTCTGTTGGGTAACCATTGTGACCTGCGCATCCACCTTGGGAATGCCAAACTACTCAACGCACTCCTCCGAGAGAGTGGAGATATTCTTACACACCCTTAACCCTTGAGGTAGGGAATTGGGAGAGTCCCACTCCGACAGGATCATATCTTTGATCACATCTGGAAATGGGAAGACAGTAGTGGATTTCCACACCCCTTGAAAGAGTGGGTGTACCTTCTGCTCCATGCTGGAAGCATTTGTCAAGTTTAAGGCAGATGAGATTGTGGCAATCAATGCCACCAGCTCCTCCTCCTGGAACAGACTGATCACACTGGCCTCCTCAGAATCTTCTGAAGGTGACAGTACTTCTACATCCATGGCACAGCCCGGTACTGAGCCATCTGAATCCAAGTCATGGTCAAAATCTCAGGCAACTCCCAGCTCAGGCATCTCCAGGGGGTGCCCATGCCAGGGTTGCTTCATCAAAGGCTGTCGAACAGGGCTTCCCCTCTTTGCCTGCCCTGCATGAGACTGTGCCCAGGGGCACCCAGAGGCCACAGGGTCTGAATTTCCATGCCCAGAAGTACCAGTACTGCTGCAAAAAAAATTCTGCAGGTGGCAATGTGGAGACTGGAAGCTCTCTTCTCAGAAATAACTGCCCTTCAGCAGGGGGCACAGCCACCACCGACCCCCTAGAGGATGATAAGCAGCTCACAGCATGATTGCCAGATCCTCTGGCCGGTTGGATATCCTTACCTATAGCGCCATCTGTCACCTCCTGACCTAAGGCAGGCAAGGTCATACTAATCACATCCCCTAGCTGAAAGAGGGTGAGCAGGCCCTCCAGGGATGACTTGGAAACTGCCATGCAAGAAGAACAGAGTCCAGAATCTGGAGATGAGGCACCTCACTTGCCACATGTCAAACAACATTTCCTGGAAAAAGACATAGAATTAAGGCAAGTATCACAATAGTGTGCACTAAGGCTGCGGTGGCCTGAGGGCGTGTGCTAACTGTGCTTTTTTTTGAGCAACACACATTATAGGTGCTAGGGAAGGAACGCACATTGGAGCCACTTGGAATATGTGTTAGGACTGTGTGACCGCCAGGTGCACAGTAGGTAAAAATGCTACCAATGCATGCAGAAAATGGCAGGAAGCCCCCCACACTGTGCCAACAGTCACCAGCGATCTACCCCAAACTGCATCCCAGGAAGACTGAATCGGGAGCTCCCAACAAGGATAGTTACAAAGTCAAGCTTTGGTACTCGCCCCCTGAGCGCCCCAGGCCAAAACTTTGTGCCAGGCTGAGATCTATTCTAGGAACGTTTCTCTGGCTTTGCAGCACTGCATTTAAAATGTCTAGTAGGCAGATCCCTCTGAAAGCCTGGAAGGAACGGAGGAGGAGGGAGGGGGCCTTGAGGTTGTGTGACGCAGTTGTACTCTTCCAGTTCCTTCCAATTTCAGCCTGCGCAACAGACTCTTATCCAAGGTAAGAGCACAGAGCTGAATGAATTTTTCCTCCTTCTACCTCTTTCTGTAGTTACCAAAAAAATGCAGTCTAGTGGAGCCTCCCACGAAGTACTCTAGTGAGAGATCAACCTGCAGGCTGTCATTCATGAGCATTTTTAAATAGCATAATAGCAGGTGTTCCCCATGAACAGCAAGAATAAGCCCTCACGTATGGGTGATGTCACCGACTGAGCCCTGCATGGAACGCTTCCCAGCTTCCAAAGGAAGTCTTTGGGAGGTACACCATGCAAAGGCACCTCCCTTCTCGCCTGCCATGGTGCCATCTTCTCCAGTCTAATAACAGCAGGAACCAAAAGGCAACTCCCTGGGGAGGTGGGAGGGTTGTGAGGACTTAATTCCTGCTGTTCACGGAGAGCACCTGCTACAGGTGAGTAACTACGTTTCCTCTGTGAACAAGCAGGAAGTAAGTCCTCACGTATAGGACTCCCAAGCTACAGGCTACTGAAACCTGAGAAGATCAACAGCCCAACAGGGGCAACAAAATTGGAGAAGCCAGAACAGAAAGGTAGTCCCACCGAGGGACTCATTTGATGTGGTATCCTCAGCAGACATCGATCTGAGGGATTTGAGTAGGTAACCTGGATGGACAGAAGGGCCAGTGGGCAGGAGTTGCCTCTAATACCCAAAGAGATGCTGGAGCACAGCCTGGAGCACAGCCTGGTCAAAAGATGTCCTGTCAGGAATCCCCATCCAGACACTAATGGGCTGCGAAGGTATGGACTGAAGATCCCATAGCAGCCTGGAAGATTTTCCTCTGCAGAGACAGAACGGAGGTTGATCACCGATGCAGCCATCGCATGGAAATTCTGAGCCATGACATGACCCTCAAGACTCAACCTAGACTTAGAATATGAATGAGTGATGCAATCTTCTAGCCAAAGGGATAGCGTGCGCTTCAAGATAGCGATGTCCAACTTACTGGGTCGAAGGAAACAAACAGCTGGGTGGTCTGGCAGTGAGTCTTTCTGCACTCCAGGTAGAAGGCTAGCGCTTGTTTGCAGTCCAGCATATGTAACGCCACCTCTCCCCAGTTAGCATGGGGCCAGAGAAAAAAGGTTAGTAAGACTATTGGCTGTATGAGGTGCAATGCAGAGCCTCCTTTTGGCAGAAAGTGGAGGTGTGTGCGGAGCACCACCCTGTTCTGGTGAAACCTGGTGCATGGAGGGTGAGCAACCAGAACCTGGAGCTCACTGATGTGTCATGCCAACATTACTGCCACCAGAAACAGAACCTTCCAGATCAGGAACTACAGGGGGCACGAGTCCAGCAGCTCGAATGGGGACTGTATCAGTTGGGCAAGTACCATGTTAAGATTCCAAGACACCATAGGAGGCTTGAGCAGGGGCTTCAAGAGGAGCAAACCCCTCATGAATGAAGTCACCAGTGGCTGGGCTGAGATGGGCTTCCCCTAGAGCCACAATGGTATGCCCCTATTGCGCTGAGGTGAACTCGCACAGAATTAGACTTCAGCCCGGAGTTCAAGAGGTGCAGAAGGTACTCCAGCAGTTGGTCCATGGTGCAGGAAATGGGATCCAATGACCTGCCATTGCACCAGGTGGCAAACCTCCACCACTTTAGCACATAAGCCTTACATGTCAAGGCCTTGCGGGATGCCAGATTGCACTCAGAGGACTACCTGCTCTGCATTCATGCCATGAGGGCCAATGAGCGGACATTGGGGTGCAATAAGATTCTGCCCTCCTGCAAGATGACGTATGGGGCATAGCAGCACCCTTCGCAAGAGCTGTAGTAGCAGTGGGAACCATGGCTGCTGAGGCCAGTAGGGGGTGATGAGGATCATGGAGCCCTTGTCGGCCTAAAGCTTCAGGAGGGTTTTTGCCATGAATTGTATCGGGGGGAGGGGGCTATGCATACAGCAAGCCCTCCCCCCCAGTGAAGGAGGAAGGTATCTGAGGTCAAGCGGTTAATGGCCTGCCTCTGAGAGCAGAACCGAGCCACCTGAGCATTGTGTGCCATGGTGAAGAGATTCAACACCAGAGTGCCTTCTAAAAGTTCCGGTTCACTACCATCCTCTTGAGGGTCCACTCGTGCAGTTGAAGCAACTGGCTGAATTGGTCCGCTAGACCATTGAGATTGCTGGGCAGATAGTCGCTTGGAGGTCCCTGCCTTGGAGCAGGGTGAACTTCCACTGTCAAACAGTCTCCCAACATAGGAGGTACGAGCCTGTGCCCCCCTGCTTGTTCACATAGAACATCGCCACCTGGTTGTCTGTTTGGATCAGGACCACCTGACTGGCCAGGTGTGCTCGGAATGCACAGAGGGAATTTGCTATCACTGAGAGCTCGAGAAAGTTGATCTGAAGCAGGCTCTCCTGCTCGTACCACAGGCCCTGGGTGTGCAGACTGTCCAAGTGCGCTCCCCAGCTGTGCTTGGACATGTCCATCATGAGTGTCTTGAGGGGGCTGACGACTGGAACAGGAGGCCTTTCAGCAGATTCCCTGGCTTGAGCCACCAGGCGAGGGACTACACCAGGGGTGCCGTGACCACGACCTTAGCCCAATGCCTACTTCCATTGCGTGCTTAAGGTCACTGGGCCTGCCACAAGACAAGACGGGCTTGAGGGCTGACATGTACTGTGGTAGCTATGTGACCAAAAACTCTCAACATCCTGTGGGCTGTTGTGTGGTGCTGGTACTGCACATCTCCCACCACTTTCAGCTGCTGCATGCGGTCCGCTGGTAGAAATTCCCACGCTTGAATGGTATTGATGAGGGCTCCTACGAACTCCAGTTTCTGCTCAAGCATCTGAATGATGAACGCAGCAGACTGCTGGACGCTGTCTGACATGGAACCTTAGTCTTTCTTAACCTGGACGAATGTCTCTGACTCCCACGGTTCATAGGAAGACAGCTGTGACTGCCAGGCACTTTGTGAAGACCCATGGGGCTGAAGCCAACCCGAAGGGAAGCACTCTGTACTGAAAGTACTGGCCGCCAGCACAAACTGTAGATACTGTCTGTGACTGGGTGGATCTGAATGTGTGTGCACATCCTTTAGATCCAAGAAGAATAGCTAATAGCCTGAAGAAGATACAGGAGCAACGTGCCTAGCGAGACCATCTTGAACTTCTCACTCATGAGGAACCAGTTCAGATTTTGCAGGTTCAGGATAGGCCAGAACCTGCTGCTCTTTTTGGAAACCAGGAAATATCTGCAATAGAAGCCCTGACTGTACTGAGCCAGGGGAAGTAGCTCGATGGCTACGTCAGCTAGCAGAGCGGAAACTTCTTTCTACAGCAGGCTCCAGTGTGCAGGGTCCATGGGGTATTCCCTTGGGGCATATGGGGGTAGCAGCTGGGTGAAATGCAGCCGATTATCTGCTTTGGATGATCTGCAGCACCGAGGTGTCCAAGGTGACGAGGGGCCACTGGTGGTCGAGTCACCCCCCTACCTGCGGGGTAACCCAGCAGACAGTGGCCAGTTGGCTATGCTCCTCAGGAGCCCGTCAAAAGCCTGCCCCTAGCTTGGGCTGCGCCTTTTGGGGTCTTCCCTCTGCTGCTGGTAGGGACTCTGCATGCGACTGGGTTGGGTAATGCGGGTGCAGGTAGAAGGCTGCCTTAGCCTGTTTCTTCCATGGAGATCTTCAGTTTTCCTAGAAAGCCTTGAGTGTGTCACATGCATCTTCTCAAGCTCCTCCACCTTCTCTACCGGCTTCCCGAAGAGGTTCTCCCCTCTGCAGGGGACACTGGCAATCTTGTCCTGGACCCACTGTTCCAAGTCAGAGGACAACAGCCACACCAGCCAGCAGGCAGAAATGCCCAACGTTGTTACCCTGCCCATGGTCTCAGGTATCGTAGGCACCAGACATCATGAATTTGGAGTAGTCTTTGCCATGGACCACCAGGCCCTGAAATGTCTCATGCTAGTCCTCAGGGACGAGGGCGGCAAAGTCCTCCAGGTCCAGCATTATATCCTTGAACATGCTCATATAGGTCTGGTAGGCAAGGATCCTGGCAACTAGCATGGAACCCTGTTAGCCTTTTCTTTCAAAGGAGTCCAGGGTTCGAGCCTCATGGCCAGAGGCTCCAAAGAGTGAGTCTTGATGCTTTTTAGCCCGCTTCAAGGCAGACTCAACCACGATGGTGTAGCAACTGAGGCTTTTCGAAGCCCAGGGCCTTCTGGATTCAGTACAGGGAGTTGACTCTGTGGCTGATGACGTGACCGTAAGAGGTCTTTTTCTCACAACCGTAGCTGCAATCTCTGTAGGGCATGGTGCACACGAACCGTCACCACCTCCCTGGGGACTGAGGGGTACTGGAGCAGTTCCAGTTCCTCTGCCCTCTGTTCCTCCTCTGATTCCAGAGAAAAGGGGATGGCTTTGGCCATGTCCCTAATGAAGTCCTAGAATGACATGTCCTCCGGGGGTGACTTGGATCGCTCAGGGGGAGGTCCAGGGACGGAAGGTCCGATGCTGTCTATTCCTCCTCTGTTTCCCATTCCGATTTGGATTCCAAGAGGAAGTCTAAGTAGTGCCAGATCTCCTCCTGCCTGTTCCTCAGCTTGGGAGAGGATGGGCACTGGTGTTGCCCGTTGCACCTATGCACCGATGCCCTTGGGCTTCTGATTCTGACATGCTGGATAGGGAGATTGCCCAGGAACTGGTGTCTATTCCGATCTCCCACCTGATGTCCTTACCTAGGTGGGCAGGGCATGGGTCTCCAGAAAGGGCTAGATGGAGGGCAGGGACAACACTCTCAGCACTGCAAAGCCTGTGTTTTGCAAGGCTACAACTGCTGCCTAGTGAGTTTTGAGGGCTCAAATGCTTTTCCTCCAGAGCCACCACCTGCAAGGGGGCTGATGCTGCAGCCGTGGACACCAGTGTCAACATGTCAGGCACAGACTCTATGATGATTGGTGCATCAGGAGACATCTGACTGCCCTCCTGGGCAATGGAGGTCAACTCTGCTATCAGGGTCAATTTCCTCCTGCCAGGCAAGCTTGACCAGTCACTCCTGGCCATCACTCTCTGCATCATGTTGAGGAGGGCCATGATGACGCTGCACCTGGATTTTCTTCCGGTGCTTACCCTTTGACATCAATGGGATCTCATCAGAGTCTCCTCTCACTGCTCAGGCCCTTCTGCTCTGACTGGGCACATAGCTCTTTCCTCTTAGATGCCTCAAGAACCTTGGCAGGCATTGACGAAGAGGTCAGAGCTGAGGATTCTGAATCTGATGAGCTAAAGAGGGACTTTTTATTTTTCCCAACCCTTCAGTCCTCGATGTGTCACCTGCAAGCAAAGCTTACAGGACACTGTCTGATGATCAGGTCCAGGGCATTGTAAACACCAGTTGTGGTGGTTGGTGGCCAAAATGGTCTGACCACACTTGGTGCATTTTTTTTTAAGCCACTAGCTGGCTTAGACATGCTGAAAAATACTGTCTCAGACAAGTTAAACTGGAGAGCTGCTGTGGGCAGGAAAACAACCTCAAAGGGGTAAAATATGCTAAAAGCAAAAAAAGAGAACAAAAGGCCGGTGAAACTAAGCCAGTGACAGACATAAAAAACATAAAAAAACTGCCAATAAAGGCCAGAGAAAAGAACATTTTTTTTTTCTGGACTTCAGGAACAAGTCCTAGGAGCTCCATGGCAAAATACTGGAGAAGATGATGCTGTGGCAGGCGGGAAGGCAGGCATCATTATGCAGTATACGTCCCAAAGGCTTCCTTTGGAAGGTGGGATGTGTATGTGCTGGGCTCCAGTGGTGATGTCACCCATACTTGAGCAGGGGTGGCCCAAGGGGTGTGTGGGGCCATGGGCGGAGACTCGGTGTGGGGCCTCATTTGCATAAGTGCCTCATTTGCATAAATATTTGTGTAATGTTACCATACACTAACTTTTAGTAAACATGCCTCTTAATGAGTGTATGGATAAAGAAAGACTAAAAGATTTCTACATTACTATAATCCAGTGCCAACCGCCAGGCACATTAGGCACTACTACAAACACTGCCCATTTAGAACCCATAGCAAACACGCCGTATCCTAACAGCACTACCAGGACTCACAAAGCACCAGACCCTACCTATCAAAAGGCAACACTGCAAATATTAAACCAATACATTTCACAGAATAACAATACATGACCTACTGGGGAAAGAGAACAAGTGGCAATGTCAAATAGAACCAGAGGGGAAGCCATATTAGACCTAGTCCTTAGTGGAACACCAGATCTAGTGCAAGAGTTAAGGGTGTTGGGGCCACTTGGCAATAGTGATCATAGCATGATCGCCTTTGATTTAATTAGTGGAGGAGGGATAGTAAGGAAATCCACAGTACTACCTTTTAACTTTCGAAAGGGAGACTATGATAAAATGAAGAAAATAGTTAAGAAAAAACTAAAAGGAGCAGTTGCAAAGGTTAAAGACTTACATCAAGCTAGGGTGTTGTTGAAAAATACTATCTTGGAAGCCCAGACCAGCTGTATTCCATGCTTTAAGAAAAGTGGAAGGAAGTCCTAAAAACTGCCAGCATGGTTTAAAGGGGAGGTCAGAGAGGCTGCTGTTGCCAAAAAAGCATCTTTCAGGAAATGGAAAAAAGAGCCAAACGACGAAACCTGGAAACAGCACAAGCACTGGCAGGTCAAATGCAAGGCATTGATAAAGGAGGCAAAGGGAGAATTTGAGAAGAAGCTTGCTGCGGAAGCAAAAACGCGAAATAAAGATTTTTTCAAGTACATTCGTAACAAAAAACCTGTGAAAGAGTCAGTTGGTCCATTAGATGATAGAGGAGTTAAAGGGGCACTAAGAGGCGACAAGGCGATAGCGGAGAGACTGAATGAATTCTTTGCTTCGGTCTTTACTGAGGAAGATGTAGGGATGTTACCCATGACTGAAGTGGTATTTAAAGGTGCGGAAGAATTGAAGGAAATATCCATACATCGGGAAGATGTATTACAACTATTAGATAAACTGAAGAGTAGCAAATCACCTGGGCGGGATGGTATACATCCAAGGGTGTTGAAAGAACTGAAATATAAGATTGCAGACCTGCTATTAGTAATCTGTGAACTATCATTAAAATCATCTCTAATACATGAAGATTGGAGGATTGCCAATGTAACACCAATTTTTAAAAAGCCTTCCAGGGGTGATCCGGGAAACTAAAGACCGGTGAGCCTCACGTCAGTACCGGGAAAAATGGTAGAAACCATCATAAAGAATAAAATTACTCAGCATGTAGATAGTCATGGCCCAATGGGAGACAGCCAACATGGCTTTAGACAAGGAAGATCTTGTCTTACTAATCTGTTATGTTTTTTTGAAAGTGTGAATAAACAGGTGGACAAAGGTGAGTTGTTGATATAGTGTATCTGGACTTTCAGAAAGCCTTTGACAAGGTCCCTCATCATAGACCTTTGACAAAACTAAAGAGTCATGGTATAGGAGGCAGTGTACTACTGTGGATCAAGAACTGGTTAAAAGATAGAAAGCAGAGGGTTGGGCTAAATGGCCAATTTTCCCAATGGAGAAAGGTGAATAGTGGTGTACTCGAGGGATCTGTGCTGGGTCCGCTGCTTTTTGACATATTCATAAATGACCTGGAAAGTGGAATAACGAGTGAGGTTATCAAATTTGCAGATGACACAAAACTATTTAAAGTTGTTAAAACCCAAGAGGATTGTGGAAAATTGCAGGAGGATCTTGATAAATTGGAAGACTGGGCATCAAAATGGCAGATGAAATTTAATGTGGACAAGTGCAAAGTTATGCACCTAGGGAAGAACAACCCAAACTATGGTTACACAATGCAAGGTTCCACATTAGGAACCACCACCCAGGAAAAAGATTTAGGCGTCATTGTGGATAACATGTTAAAACCCTCGGCCCAGTGTGCAGCGGCGGCCAAGAGAGCAAATAGAATGCTAGGTATGATAAGGAAAGGAATGGAAAATAAAACAAAAGATATTATAATGCCTCTATACCGTTCCATGGTGAGACCGCACCTTGAATATTGTGTGTGATTCTGGTCGCCATATCTTAAAAAGGATATAGCATTATTAGAAAAGGTTCAGAGAAGAGCCACCAAAATGGTAAAGGGGATGGAAGGATACTCCTATGAAGAAAGGCTAAAAAGGTTAGGGCTCTTTAACTTGGAAAAGAGACGGCTGAGGGGAGATATGATAGAAGTCTATAAATTAATGAACTGAGTGGAACGGGTAAATGCAGATCGATTGTTTACGTTATCAGAATATAGAAAGACTAGGGGACATGCAATGAAGCCACAGGGTAAACTATTTAAGACTAATAAGAGAAAATATTTTTTCACTCAACGTGTAATCAAACTCTGGAATTTGTTACCGGAGGATGTAGTAAAGGCTGATAGTGTAGCTGGGTTTAAAAAAAGGTTTGGACAAGTTCCTGGAGGAAAGGTCCATAAACCATTATTAAGAAGGGACCCAGGATATCAATGCTTGACCCAGTACAAGCATTGTGGAACTTGTGTCTTTGGGGAAACTGCTAGGTACGTATGACCTAGATTGGCCACTGTTGGAAACAGGATACTGGGCTTGATGGACCTTGGTCTGACCCAGTATGGCATATCTTATGTTCTTATGTACATAAACAGAATACCTCAGCTCAGTTACACATGCGGAACATAGACCATCACCAAACAAGGAATCACAATTTAGAAACAGGAAGGCAATAATTAAACTGGGATCCCCAAAAGCCAAACTTGGAATGTACAACAACACTGTAGAAATAAAACTATAAATTAATTTCCTCTTGTACTAAACAAAGCGCAGATGTTAATGATGCACATTTTCCAGAGCTGACATATTCCAGTTAATAAATTCAAAATAAAAAGATACTTTTCTACCTTTTGTGCATTTTTTTTCAGTTGCAATTGCTCCAGCCACTTTCATCTGCTTTCTTTGTGTCTTCTGCTAACTCTCCATCGTCTGCTGTCCATTTGTCCTTTCTTCTCTCTTCTAGTTTTTTTTCCATTCTCTCTCTACATCTGCTTTAACATACTAATCTTTCTCCTTTTGCTCTTTCCTCATTCCTATTTCATCCACTCGAATTTTACCCCTCCATCCTCAATCTCAGCTTACTCTCCCAATACCCGGTCAATTGTAGATTTTTCTTCCCTCCCACACAAAATATTTTTCCCCTCTCCATTTCACTCTCCCAGCATCCACTCCCTTCTAGTCCCTGCATCAGCCCATTTCCAGTCCTAGCATCCCCATCCATTTCCAGTCCTATCCGAGTCCCTCTATCAGCTCATTTCCAATCCCAGCCCCCCATCAGCCCATTTCTAGTCCTTTCCTAGCCCCACCATCAGCCCATGTCAAATCCTAGCTCACCTCCACTCAGCCCATTTCCAATCCAAGCCCCCCATGAGCCTACTTCCAGTTCTAGCCCCTCCATGTCCATTTCAATCCAAGCCCCTACCACAGCCCATTTCCAATCTTAGCTCCCCAACACCCAATTTCCAATCCTAGCCCCTCCATCAGCCCATTTCTTGTCCTAGCTCCCTCTCCTCACAGCCCATTTCCATTCCAAGCCCCCCTCCCCATCAGCTATTTGCAGTTCAAGCCTTCCCTTCCACTCAGCCCATTTCCAGTCCTAGCCCCCTCCAAGCCCATTACCAGTCCTAACCCTCCATCACCCCATTTTCAGTTTAAGCTCCCCCCCCATAGCCCACTTCCAGTCCTAACCTCCATCAGTCCACTTCCAGTCTTAGCACCCCATAGCCCATTACCAATCCTAACCCTGCCCACAGCCCACCTCAAGTCCTAAACCCCTCCCCCCAACAGCCTAGGGAAAATTTTAAAAAAACTGGCTGCTGCTGTCGCTGTGGCAGAATCAAATGTCTTGTGGGGGCCCCCCTGCCCGGCAGAGCCCTCCCTTAGTCCCTCCCTGCCTCAGTCCCTCTCTGTGTCAACTTTCAGAGCCGCGAAAAGAGAGTTTCTCCCTTGCGGCTCTGTTAAGCCTGCTGGGAGAAACTCTCCCTTTGTGGCTCTGAAAGCCGTGGGGAGGGACTGAGGTGGGGAGGGAGGGCTTGGCTGGGCAGGGGGGGGCCCCACCGGACACTCAATTCTGCTGCGGCGGCAGCAGCCAGCTTTTTTTTTTTTTTTTTTTTTTTTTTTTAATTTTCTTTAAAGCAGAATGTTCTTTGTGTGGGGCCCCCTAAAACATAGGGCCCTGTGCAAAAAACATTCTCGCTCAATGGATGTGCCGGCCCTGTACTTGAGGACTTACTTCCTGCTTGTTCACGGAGAACAATCTTTTCCTCTCAAATCTTCAGAATTTTCTTCAGAGGAGAAAATCATCCACCATCTACTGGAGAAAAAAAATACTGAAGGGACCTCTGGTGGCGGAGGCGAATAGAGGCATGGGAATGATGTCATTAAAACCTGGGCTTTTCATTGGTTCTTTGTCTTCACCAATCTGCTTGTAGGGGAACACAACCCACTTGTCTGGACTGGTCTAGCAGGATGATATGGAATGCTGGTTTCCTGCAGTGACCATACACAGCACTAACACTGACCTATAGGGGCAAGCCTTTTTGCAGCTGTTGTATATGTAAATCCTAGGGTGTACCCAGCTTACTTTTTATTAAGTTGAATTTCCCTTTGTTTATGACAGCAGTACCCTGCTGCCTTATATTGTGTTTAAAATGTCCTTCATACTGTTACTTAGCCCCTCTTCTTCTTCTCTGTGTAGCGCTGCAAGGACCGGGTGAATGCTCTTGCCATCTCTGTGATGAACATGTGGCCGGGGGTGAAGCTGCGAGTCACCGAGGGCTGGGATGAGGATGGCCATCATGTGCATAACTCCCTGCACTATGAGGGCCGTGCCCTGGACATCACCACCTCAGACCGGGACAGGAGCAAATACGGCATGCTGGCTCGACTGGCGGCAGAGGCTGGATTTGATTGGGTGTACTACGAGTCCAAGGCTCACATCCACGTGTCTGTAAAAGCAGGTAAAGGAGTTGGGAGTGGAGAGTTTTGTTCTGGCAACTTTCCCTTGCTTCTTTTGGGCTTTCAGTTTAAGTTGAAATGACTTATGTTGGGCAATAGAACCCTAAGCCTTCAATTACAACTACTGGGGATTGTTTGTCCTGGTTTATGCCTTCTTATTCCTTTTTTCACTTGGTTCCATCATTGCAGTGTCAAGCCTTGCATCAGGGCTCCTCTGGAACTCTGTCGTCACACGCCCAAATCTGGCTGCTGGATTTTGCCACTGGTATGGTGGCTAAGATCTGCTGCCCCCCTCCCGGTGCTATGTATACTGAAGGGGTGCACAAGTTCAGTCCATGAAGACAGCAAACAGGCCAGATGTTCAGGATATCACTAATATACATAAGAGGGCTGCATGCATACTATCCCCACTGTATGCAAATGTATCTCATACATATTGGTATATCCTGACATCATGGCCTGTTTGCTGCCCTCATGAACTGAACTTGAGCACCCTTGATGTACTGCCTCTGCTCCCTGGTTGCACATGGGATATTGCAGAACCCATGTCCTCTGCATGGTAGTGGACTGAGTCATTGGACCAGCCTGGAGGAAAGATTCTGAATGCTTCAGATCTGTGCTTTATTCAGGATCTTTCTCCCTCTAGAGTAGGCTTTCTCTAAATTTTCTCTCTGCTCTTTTTTGCTTTCAGACAATTCCTTGGCAATCCGGAGTGGGGGCTGTTTCCCTGGTACTGCTATGGTGACCTTGCCGAATGGAAATAGGAAGGGTGTGGCTGATCTTCACCATGGGGACTGGGTCCTCACAAGCGATGGAACAGGCCAACTCGTTCCAACAGAAGTGCTGCTCTTCCTGGACTGGGATCTTCATCGCAGAATGTCTTTTATTGCCATACAAACAGAGGGACCCAGGCAGAGGTTGCTCTTAACGCCTTCACACCTGATCTTTGTGGCAAATGGTACAGCCAATAGCTCCAAAGACTTTATCCCTGTGTTTGCCAGCCGGGTGCAGGTGGGGGATTTGGTGCTAGTGCACCATGCTGGCGTTAGCACTGTGCATCCTGTGCGAGTTATGGGGGTATGGAGGGAAGAAGAGCAGGGGGTGTATGCCCCACTTACCTCCCATGGCACACTGCTGGTTAACAGTGTGCTGGCATCCTGTTATGCGGTGATGGAAAATCATCAGTGGGCACACTGGGCTTTTGCTCCTCTAAGGTTGTTGCATACCATAAGTTCACTGCTTCCACCATGGGTGTTTGGAGCAGGGAACTGCCCCCCTTATAATGGGGTACACTGGTACTCAAGGTTTCTATACAGGCTGGCAGAGAAGATTCTAGGGAGGGACATGCTTTACCCCTAGATAAATTTTATAATATTTGTACCAGACAATACAGGAGATCTGGGCTAGAAAGAATTTTGCTGGGAGTTCAGGAAGGGGAAAGGAGAGGCAAGAGGCAGAATGGGAAGTGGAAGGTGGGGAATCAAGCAGGTGAGAGAAGAGGGGTTGATCCTGTAGCAAGATGCACTGGCCAATCTGTGAGCAAGTGCTGGACAGGAACTCTGCTTGGTGCAGAAGAATTATCTGGAGTGAAGATGAGGCATCTCCAGAATTGAAGTGCCCTCCTCAGGTATATTAATCTTGAATCTTGCATCCTAATTTATTTGGCTTGTTTCCAGCAGAAATCCAGAAGAGCTGGGTGACAGTATTGTCAGCTTCTCCTACTACATTTCAAGATAACATCCTTCTCCCCTAATCTTGATCTCTGTCCTCTATTGGGAGAAGTTTGTCCATTTAGTTCCTATTCCAAATACACCAATGCTGGGAGTTTATCCCCCCCCTCAAAAATGATAGTAATCAACAAGCACTGGCTCTAGGTTTTGGCAGGGGGGCTAGTTTTAAGCATAGCAAGACAGTGATTAACCTCATTCCTAAGTCAGAGTAGGAATCTCTCAAATTTAGTGCTAACGCTCGCCATCATGCTTGCATCGTGCCAAAGAAATTCCTTCTGGAGTTCATAGGATGTAACATGTATAAACAACCTATCAAGGTTACTTTTAATCAAGCCTGTGGTATCCAGTACAATGACAAATATTCTTGTATCTTTCTGCCATATTTTCTTGGTCTCTGACTGCACTGCTTGGACCTTGAGGATTTTCTGTCTTTTTCACACGATGTACAGAATAATCACTTGGCACAACACTTCTATTATCAATGCCTTTCTGGTGATTTTCTTCTTTATCACTGTCTGGTTTTCTTGCATCGAGCTTTTTATTGGTCAGAATGAGAATGCCCCAGGTGATCATGACCTCTTCATTCTCCATAATTCTGAGGATCATGATCCTCTGGCTTTGTGGTGCTTTTTCAAATGCCAAATACTGTGCTCTGGCTCCTCGGGGGGTGATGTTGGCATTCTAGAGGGCATGAATGGGAGAGATGACAGGGACCTATGTCAGGGAGGGGCAGAGTTAGAAACCCAAAGGAAACATCAACAGGAACTAGAAAGCACATGAAGCAGAGAACATGTGTGAGGCATTTTATGAGACTATTTGGGATGGAGAAGCAAATGGCTGGTGTGCTGGGACTTTTTAAATCAAGAAAAATATTGGGTGGCCGGAAGCAGAGAGAGACTGACAGAAGGGAAAGGGATAGGGAAGAACAGACAATGGGCCAGTCTTGAAAAGCTGCAAGCCTTCTGGGTATCATTTATATGCATACAGTGGCCCCAGTTTTTTGGGGGTTCATTTTGTTTTGGGCTCTTGCACGCTGAGGCCAGTTGCAGTCTTCAGATTATTTTGGTGAGCTTACAGTGCCTTGAAGGTGTTCATGAGCTAAGTGTGACCTTGAGTGTGCAAGACACTGGTGACTGTGCAACCTTTAGGGATATTAACAGGCTATTGTATAAGTACAGTTTGTGTTTCATAGATCTTTGACTCCTGATTGCCCACGGCTGTGTGTGTGAAATGCAGAGGGCAGGGGAAGGACTGTGCAAGATCAGGAAATGTAAGTTGTGGGTGATACTGAAGCATAATTCTTTTCACCCTTTTGGAAGGGGACCCAGTCAATATTGTGTTCTCTGTTCAGCTGAGGAAAACATGAAAAGAATATATATTTTTTTAGATGCCACTTAATGTAAAAGTGTATAATAGAACATGTAACCCATTCTGGCCTTGAATCACTTAGAGTTTATTTTTCTATTTATAAATTGTAATATAATTTAAGTGACCTGGGCTTTCACTGGATTTAAAGATGTGATGTTTGTCTTGGTATAATGTGATGTTTTAACAATTAATTTCATGTGTTTTAATAAAACTGAATATAGCATTTTGTCTAGGATCTCCTTATAAAGGTCCACTCTAAGGGTATTAACTCCTGATATGTTATATACTCATGAGGCTAGGCCCTTCTGCATTTCAAATAAGGAAAAATAGGCATCAACCCCAACCCTTCCCAGAACAAAAGACGATAGACCCAGACTACAGCAAGCAAGCTGGGACCTTCACAGAGCAATGCACAGCACTCTTTTGACGTGAATTCCAGACCACCAAGGATATTCACCTTTTTTAAAAGCTAAATTTTACTTTCATAATTTTGGGTGAGAACAAAGGGCAGTAAAGAAAAAAGGAAATAGATTTGTAGGATGTGGTAAGTCATTGTTCCATGTGGGGAAGGGTGCATTAGAGAACAGAAAGCAGAGATGGAAAGAATAGAATAAGGGACAGATCTGAAAATAAGTCAATTTGGGGGAAAGGCTTCACTTCTGCTCCCCCCCCCCCTCATGCTGGGAGAGGGGCTGTCTCACTCTCTCCCATCTTCAGAGCTTTCTGCTCTCTGCCCTGACTCTGTGCAGGGGAGGGTTGGTATCCCTCCCTCTCATTTTCACTGTGCTCCTCCACAAATATCACATCTTGGAAGGGGATGTCCGCTAGCTTCTGAACTTGCCCTAGGTTGGAAGGGGATGCTCTCCCTCCCTCACAGCTCCCTAATTATTCCATCAGTGGGAGGAAGTTGTCTCTCCCCTACTGAAAGGGGGCCTGTCTTCATCATCCTTCCCACTGCAGAGCGCCCTCTGTCTTACCAGGCTATATCAGCCCCCTTGTAAGCCCCCTGCAGTAGGAAGCCCTTGCTTCTTGTAGTGCTGAGGAATGGTCCCTGTTTGGGATTTTGGTTTGCTGCTTTGAGTTCCGCCTCTCTGCCTTGGAGTCTTTTTCCTTGCATGCATTTCTGGCTTTCATCCATTGCTTTGCAGTTTTAATCTCATTTTACATTCCTTTTTTCACATTTACATGATGAAGGTCAAGTGGAGGGGGCGAGGGAGAGAAAGGGACAGAAGAAAAGGAGTGGGACAGACAAGAGACAGAGAATGCTCATGCTTGGTGCACTTTGCTCTGCTCCTAAATGGACTATAAAGAGTGTTCATAGACTACTGATGCCCAGTGTCTCATATTCAAACTTCTGCAGGTGTAGAGCTGGGAAGAGACAGCAGGAGGAAATAGAGAAACTTCCCCCTTACAGCTGATTCTGGTAGTAGCCATTTAGGATGGAGCAAAAAGGATAGTTTTACATTTTAGCCTTTTTTTAAACTAAGCCAAGCTGCTCAGTAAACCCTGCTCCTGCATTATCACAAACACTTGTTCCTCTGCCCTGTCATTAAGTCTCTAGCTTTATGCAGGGGACAGATGGAGCCTATGAGCAAATGTCCTTGAAATAAAACCCTTCCCCCTCTCTTGCAAAGCAGTATTTAAACCCAAAAGGAATGTACTTATCTGAAAACTAGTAAAGGTGATTAGCCAGTAAGCAAGAAGGCTAACTGCAGATTTACAGCCCCTAATCCCAGCGTGATAAGAGTATGGGGACCCAGATCAGGGGCAGAGTCCATCAGAAGGCACCCTACCCTCATTCCTCAGAAGCACTGACACACTACCTTTCTCCAAATGACAGAGATCACATAAACAAGGGAGACTGGTGTAACGGGAGAAAGATCCCTTGCTGTGATGCAGAGAAGGGTATGTGAGCCCTAGCTGTAAGGTGGGAGAGGTGTAAGAGAAGTAGTTGCTGCAGAGAAAGGCAGATTGTAGTGCAGAAGCATACAGGAACGAGGGACCTAGGGGTCTATTGCTAATCCCACACTATAGAGAATGGGACAGAAACTCTGTACCTCCAGCTCTGCAATCACACCATGCTCTCTACCCACAAACATTCCTAATGGGCGAAGAGCAAACCATGCAGAAAAAAAAGCATATTCCAATATTAGTGTCATCTTAGCAATAGCAAAACATTCTCCTTGGTGACCAGGCCCACTGAATAACACAAAACCCTGCAAAAACACACACTTAGTATTTATGCAACCAAAATGCCATATCAGAACAGCACTAACTCTCAAACCTCACAGCAAGAACCCAATAAACCATCTAATGGGGAGCTAGGAAGACAGAACATACTGGAGCTTTAATCAGAAACTGCACCCTAACAGAACGCATCATCTTAATTCAATTCACCAACCACAAATTAGAAATAGAACTAGTCAGACAAAAGCTAAATGAGAACCCCCAAGAAGTCAGACTCTGCCTGTAATGCAGTACTGGAGAAAGAGAAGCAGAAATGCAGTTCTTCTTATACACTGCAGTATCCAAAAATATTAGGGGTGCATATTTCCCAAAGCTGATGGAGAAAATCAAAGACTTCTGCTAAATAAGGAGCAGGACAAACTCTTATAATCCTGGGGGAAAGGATGAACTGTTGGGGCCAGACAGACGCCAAGGACAGCGAATGGGAGCCAAGTCAAAACAAACAAGCACAAAAAAAAGGTTATGACAACCACATAAAATCAGTGTGTACCTTTTTAACAGTAGGGAGTGGGGACAACTTTCAAATGATTTTGGAAAAACTGTCCTCATTGTGTATATGTCAGAATTCTTGAGTTTAATTATCAAAGTCTCAGGGACAAGAAACCTAAGGGCTTGAAAGATAACTGAGGTGGGAGCAGAGGGGTACAAGGCTGAAGATTCACCTAAAATGCCTAATCCTCTTTGAGGGCCCTGAAAACAACAACATATGCTGCATCCTGCCACCAGGTTAGAAACACAGACTCACCAGGGAAACGGGGCTCAGCACCACAACCTGAGACTTGGCCTTGTTGTTGTCTATACTGTAATTGTATTCTTATTATGACGTAAAGTTCTTAATCTTTTTTTCCCTATTGAATTACTTTTATGTTTAACTGTGACGCCACAAGTACGAACTGCCATGCCAATGTACTTTCCTGAGCTGTAGTTTAGGAACTATGAAGGTGCTGGAGCGGGTGGCAGAGCTCTGGCTGTAGTACTAGAATTAAGCCTGAACGCCTTGTTATTCACTGAAGCTTTAAGCGCCTTGGCTAGAGCCGTTTTATCTGGATCGCAGGCTACATAAACACCACATCCCGTGCACACAGGTATAAGGATGTCCACACCACACATTTGCAAAATACTCTTTACAGAAAGAAGCAACAATCCTGCAAAGGAAGTTAACCATCACTGCAACTTTGTTAATGATTGACAGCCTCGATTACAGAAGAACGGGGAAAACGGAAGGAAGAAGCAGCTGACCAGCAAAGAGGCTTTAGCTGCTGTTTATAGGAGGCAGGCGGCCAGCCCAAAACCTAGGCTTTCCTGTCCTCCTTGATGCAGTAGCGTTAAGAGCGTGCTCGATAGCAGATTAACACGTCGGGGAGGCACGTGCAATGGTCTTATAATAGGAGCAAAATGTACACTGTCTCCACGCTGGATCAGCTGCCGTCTGCGAGCTCCAGAGCTCAGTGAAAAGATTCTCTGCGCATGCTCCAGTGCCAGCCGGTGTTTGTTTGCTACTCGACAACCCGGAGTCTGCCTCCCCCCAGTGATCTGAACATGAACTACTGCAAGTAGAAAAATGTGATAAGGGCAAAGTACAGGCGAGGAATAAAATGTTTTACTTTCAATAGGGAAGGATTCCAGGTCTGCTTTAGAAACCACAGCAAGAAGTAAAACAAAGAACAAGAAGACCCTTTATTTCAGCAAGATATTTTTCCATAGATAGAGAATGGAAAGAGTACACTTTTAATAAAGCCCTTAATAGTATCTTGATCTACCTAGTACCTGTTCTCTGCATTGGTTTGCAGCACTATAAGAAGCTTCAGTGCCCATTGACATTTAAGACAATAGAAACACCTTTCTCTCTGAGTGAGAATACTCGGCAGTGATTTGGTAACCAAAGATTTTGTTGTTGTTAAGTGCCGTCGAGTCGGAGTCGACTCATGGCGACCCTCTGGATAGCTATCCTAAATTGTGTTCGGTCTTGAGTTAGGCGGCTCATTCTTGACAGACTGGTACCCGTAGCTGCTGTCAGGGGCGGCCCAAGGGGGGCGCGGGGCCATGTGCGGAGACTCGGTGCGGGGCCTCATTTGCATAAGTGGCCTTATTTGCATAAATATTTGCATAATGCTAACATACACTAACTTTTAGTAAACATGTCTCTTAATGAGTGTATGGATAAAGACAGACTATAATCCAGTGCCAACCGCCAGGCACATTAGGAACTACTACAAACACTGCCCAGGCACATTAGGAACTACTACAAACACTGCCCAGACTACAGTATAATGCAGTGCCAACCGCCAGGCACATTAGGAACTTCTACAAACACTGCCCATTTAGAACCCATAGCAAACCCGCCGTATCCTAACAGCACTACCAGGACTCACAAAGCACCATACCCTACCTATCAAAAAGCAACACTGCAAATATTAAACCAATACATTTCAGAGTACAACAATACATGACCTACTGGGGAAAGAAAACAAGTGGCAATGTCAAATAGGAATTACATAAACAGAATACCTCAGCTCAGTTACACATGCAGAACATAGACCATCACCAAACAAGGAATCACAATTTAGAAACAGGAAGGTAATAATTAAACTGGGAACCCCAAAAGCCAAACTTGGAATGTACAACACTGTAGAAATAAAACTATAAATTAATTTCCACTTGTACCAAACAAAGCGCAGACGTTAATGATGCACATTTCCCAGAGCTTTCATATTCCAGTTAATAAATTCAAAATAAAGAGAGATCTTTTTACCTTTTGTGCATTTTTTTTCAGTTGCAATTGCTCCAGACACTTTCTTCTGGTTTCTTCATGTTTTCTGCTAACTCTCCATCATCTGCTGTCCATTTGTCCTTTCTTCTCTCTTCTAGTTTTTTTTCCATTCTCTCTCTCTACATCTGCTTTAACATACTAATCTTTCTCCTTTTGCTCTTTCCTCATTCCTATTTCATCCACTCAAATTTTACCCCTCCATCCTCAATCCCCACTTACTCTCCCAATACCCGGCTAATTGTAGATTTTTTTATCCCTCCCACACAAAATATTTTTCCCCTCTCCATTTTACTCTCCCAGCCCCATCCCATTCTAATCCTCCCCCAACATCAGCTCCCTTCTAGTTCCAGCCTCACCCAGCATCCATTCCCTTCTAGTCCCTGCATCAGCCCATTTCCAGTCCTAGCCCCCCATCAGCCCATTTCCAGTCCTAGCAACCCCCCAACCCAATACCAGTCCTAGCCCCCCCCATCAACCCACTTCCAGTCCTAACCCACCATCAGCCCACTTCCAGTCCTAACCCCATCAACCCATTTCCAGTCAGCCCCCCATAGCCCATTGCCAGTACTTCACCCCCGATCAGCCCACAGCCCATTACCAGTCCTAACCCTATCAGCCCACCTCAAGTCCTAACCCCTCCCCATCAGCCCATTTCGTGTCCTAGCCCCCCCCATAGCCCATTATCAGTCCTATCCCCCCCAAAGCCCATTACCAGACAGCCCCCATCAGCAACAGCCCATTACCAGTCTTAACCTCCCCATAGCCCATTATCAGTTCTAACCCTCCCCCAACAGCCCACAGCCCATTTACCAGTCCTAACCCCATCAGCCCACCTCAAGTCCTAACCCCTCCCCATCAGCCCATTTCCTGTCCTAGCCCCCCACAGCCCATTATCAGTCCTAACCCCCCCCATAGCCCATTACCAGTCCTAACCCCCCATCAGCCCACAGCCCATTACCAGTACTAACCCCATCAGCCCACCTCCAGTGTTAACCCCCCCATCAGCCCATTCCCAGTCCTAGCCCCCCCATAGCCCATTACCAGTCCTAACCCCCCCAACAGCCCACAGCCCATTACGTCCTAACCCCATCAGCCCACCTCCAGTCTTAATCCCCCCAGCCCATTTCCAGTCCTAGCAACCCCCCCAACCCATTACCAGTCCTAGCCCCCCATAGCCCACTGCCAGTCCTAATCCCATCAGCCCATATACAGACTTAGCTCCCCCATAGCCCATCACCACTCCTAACCACCCCCCATAGCCCATCACCACTCCTAACCCCCCCATAGCCCCCCATAGCCCATCACCACTCCTAACTCCCCATAGCCCCCCCATAGCCCATCACCACTTCTAACCCCCCCATAGCCCATCACCACTTCCAACCCCCCCCCCCATTGCCCATCACCACTTCTAACCCCCCCATAGCCCATCACTTCTAACCCCCCCATAGCCCATCACCACTCCTAACCCCCCCATAGCCCATCACCACTTCTAACCCCCCCCATAGCCCCCCATAGCCCATCACCACTTCTCAACCCCCCCCCCCCCATAGCCCATCACCACTTCTAACCCCCACCATAGCCCGGGAAATTTTTTTTTTTAAAGCTGTCTTCTCCGGCTGCCGGGGCCGCCGCGGCAGCATCGAGTGTGCCGCGGGGCCCCCCCTGCCCAGCAGAACCTGCCCTCCCCTTTATCACCTCTGTCTCTGATTGTAGCTTCAGTCAAACGCGCCGGCTGTCAGAGCGCGAAAGGACCAGTGTTCCGTTCGCGGCTCTGATATGCCGCGGGGGCTGATGGGAACTTCCCATCAGCCCCCGCGGGCTTAACAGAGCAGCGAGGGAGAAACTCTCCTCTCGCGCTCTGAGAGCCGGCGCGTGTGACTGAAGCTACAACGAGAGACAGAGGTGATAAAGGGGAGGGCAGGTTCTGCTGGGCAGGGGGGGCCCCGCGGCACACTCGATGCTGCCGCGGTGGCCCCCGGCAGCGGAAGAAGCCAGCTTTTGTTTTTTGTTTTGAATTTATCTTAAGGAGCAGAATGTTTTGTGCACCGGGCCCCGCGGTTCAGGGGGCCCCGCGCAAAAAACATTCTGATCCTAAAGTTAAATTTAAAAAAAAAAAAAAAAAGCTGTCTTCTTCCGCTGCCGGGGGCCGCCGCGGCAGCATCGAGTGTGCCGCGGGGCCCCCCCTGCCCAGCAGAACCTGCCCTCCCCTTTATCACCTCTGTCTCTCGTTGTAGCTTCAGTCACACGCGCCGGCTCTCAGAGCGCGAGAGCAGAGTTTCTCCCTCGCTGCTCTGTTAAGCCCGCGGGGGCTGATGGGAAGTTCCCATCAGCCCCCGCGGGCTTATCAGAGCCGCGAAAGGGAAACTGGTCCTTTCGCGCTCTGAAAGCCGGCGCGTTTGACTGAAGCTACAATCAGAGACAGAGGTGATAAAGGGGAGGGCAGGTTCTGCTGGGCAGGGGGGGCCCCGCGGCACACTCGATGCTGCCGCGGCGGCCCCGGCAGCCGGAGAAGACAGCTTTAAAAAAAAAAATTTCCCGGGCTATGGTGGGGGTTAGAAGTGGTGATGGCTATGGGGGGGGGGGGGTTTAGAAGTGGTGATGGGCTATGGGGGGGCTATGGGGGGGGTTATAAGTGGTGATGGGCTATGGGGGGGGTTAGGAGTGGTGATGGGCTATGGGGGGGTTAGAAGTGATGGGCTATGGGGGGGTTAGAAGTGGTGATGGGCAATGGGGGGGGTTGGAAGTGGTGATGGGCTATGGGGGGGTTAGAAGTGGTGATGGGCTATGGGGGGGCTATGGGGAGTTAGGAGTGGTGATGGGCTATGGGGGGCTATGGGGGGGTTAGGAGTGGTGATGGGCTATGGGGGGTGGTTAGGAGTGGTGATGGGCTATGGGGGAGCTAAGTCTGTATATGGGCTGATGGGATTAGGACTGGCAGTGGGCTATGGGGGGCTAGGACTGGTAATGGGCTGATGGGGGGCTAGGACTGGAAATGGGCTGGGGGATTAAGACTGGAGGTGGGCTGATGGGGTTAGGACGTAATGGGCTGTGGGCTGTTGGGGGGGTTAGGACTGGTAATGGGCTATGGGGGGGCTAGGACTGGGAATGGGCTGATGGGGGGGTTAACACTGGAGGTGGGCTGATGGGGTTAGTACTGGTAATGGGCTGTGGGCTGATGGGGGGTTAGGACTGGTAATGGGCTATGGGGGGGGTTAGGACTGATAATGGGCTGTGGGGGGCTAGGACAGGAAATGGGCTGATGGGGAGGGGTTAGGACTTGAGGTGGGCTGATGGGGTTAGGACTGGTAAATGGGCTGTGGGATGTTGGGGGAGGGTTAGAACTGATAATGGGCTATGGGGAGGTTAGGACTTGTAATGGGATGTTGCTGCTGGGGGCTGTCTGGTAATGGGCTATGGGGGGGATAGGACTGATAATGGGCTGTGGGGGGCTAGGACAAGAAATGGGCTGATGGGGAGGGGTTAGGACTTGAGGTGGGCTGATAGGGTTAGGACTGGTAATGGGCTGTGGGCTGATGGGGGGGTTAGGACTGGCAATGGGCTATGGGGGGCTGACTGGAAATGGGTTGATGGGGTTAGGACTGGAAGTGGGCTGATGGTGGGTTAGGACTGGAAGTGGGTTGATGGGGGGGGCTAGGACTGGTATTGGGTTGGGGGGTTGCTAGGACTGGAAATGGGCTGATGGGGGGCTAGGACTGGAAATGGGCTGATGCAGGGACTAGAAGGGAATGGATGCTGGGTGAGGCTGGAACTAGAAGGGAGCTGATGTTGGGGGAGGATTAGAATGGGATGGGGCTGGGAGAGTAAAATGGAGAGGGGAAAAATATTTTGTGTGGGAGGGATAAAAAAATCTACAATTAGCCGGGTATTGGGAGAGTAAGTGGGGATTGAGGATGGAGGGGTAAAATTTGAGTGGATGAAATAGGAATGAGGAAAGAGCAAAAGGAGAAAGATTAGTATGTTAAAGCAGATGTAGAGAGAGAGAATGGAAAAAAAACTAGAAGAGAGAAGAAAGGACAAATGGACAGCAGATGATGGAGAGTTAGCAGAAAACATGAAGAAACCAGAAGAAAGTGTCTGGAGCAATTGCAACTGAAAAAAAATGCACAAAAGGTAAAAAGATCTCTCTTATTTTGAATTTATTAACTGGAATATGAAAGCTCTGGGAAATGTGCATCATTAACGTCTGCGCTTTGTTTGGTACAAGTGGAAATTAATTTATAGTTTTATTTCTACAGTGTTGTTGTACATTCCAAGTTTGGCTTTTGGGGTTCCCAGTTTAATTATTACCTTCCTGTTTCTAAATTGTGATTCCTTGTTTGGTGATGGTCTATGTTCTGCATGTGTAACTGAGCTGAGGTATTCTGTTTATGTAATTCCTATTTGACATTGCCACTTGTTTTCTTTCCCCAGTAGGTCATGTATTGTTGTACTCTGAAATGTATTGGTTTAATATTTGCAGTGTTGCTTTTTGATAGGTAGGGTATGGTGCTTTGTGAGTCCTGGTAGTGCTGTTAGGATACGGCGGGTTTGCTATGGGTTCTAAATGGGCAGTGTTTGTAGAAGTTCCTAATGTGCCTGGCGGTTGGCACTGCATTATACTGTAGTCTGGGCAGTGTTTGTAGTAGTTCCTAATGTGCCTGGGCAGTGTTTGTAGTAGTTCCTAATGTGCCTGGCGGTTGGCACTGGATTATAGTCTGTCTTTATCCATACACTCATTAAGAGACATGTTTACTAAAAGTTAGTGTATGTTAGCATTATGCAAATATTTATGCAAATAAGGCCACTTATGCAAATGAGGCCCCGCACCGAGTCTCCGCACATGGCCCCGCACCCCCCTTGGGCCGCCCCTGCTGGGCAGGGGGGGCCCCGCGGCACACTCGATGCTGCCGCGGCGGCCCCCGGCAGCGGAAGAAGACAGCTTTTTTTTTTTTTTTTTAAATTTAACTTTAGGATCAGAATGTTTTTTGCGCGGGGCCCCCTGAAACGCGGGGCCCTGTGCAAAAAACATTCTCGCTCAATGGACGGGCCGGCCCTGGCTGCTGTTATTGTATCGATCCATGCGAGCACAAAAAGAGCAAGAACCTCTTGCAAAAAACACCCAGCAGTACACAAGAAGCAAGAGCAAAGGATGAGCACAAGTGCTTTATTGATCCCCAACGCGTTTCGGCAGATGCCTTCTTCGGGGAGTGGGTACTTAAATACAAAAGAAACCACATTGAAAACATAATAAACCAAACAAATTAAAATTAAGTGGGCATGTTGGTAACAATTAAAATATGTAAATGTAAATGTAACAATAAAAAAATTTTTACAATAAAAACAATAATTTTATTTATTTATTTATTTATTTAGAACACATTTATATACCGCTGCTTCCAGCGATCAGCAGCGGTTTGATTCTTCTTTTGGGAGTTGTCAATCAGGACTGGGTGGGGAGAGTACATACATAGTTCTGAGGGGGGTCACAGCACACATGGTTAATGTTTTGGGGAATGGAGTTAAACATATTTACATTTATACAATACATATTTACACATTTTGGAATTCACATATTTTACATGGCTATACATAGTTACACCTAAGGCGGATTCAAAAGCATATAATTATCAGTTTACTTTGCTACGCTTCCATTGAATAATTATTCAATATAACTAATAAATAAGTAAAACCACATATATACAATTATGTAAAAAAAAAAGTAAAACCACATATATACAATTATGTAAAAAAAAATATGCACAGAAGACGCAGGGCAAAATTGAAGTATCAAGTAATGTAAAAATCAATGTACAGATATAGAAACAACATGTTACTCACATTCAAGCACTGTGGGTACAGAGACCCTAAACGTGAATCCTCTTATATTGTACATAACACCATGAGCTGGCAACAACTGGCTCTTGCAAGATAAAACTGTGCTGTAACTAACAAAACTAAAATATAACATAAAAATGAAAAACTGTAACAAAACTAACATATTGCATAGTAAAAACAAAAACTTACTGTCTTGAAACTCTCTAAAAAAACTTAGTATCGCTAAAGACAGCAAGAAAAGAAAATATGCCTGTAGAGTTAATCAAGAGGCTGAGTGAAAATAAATACACTGAATTGTGTAACTAATCCTAAGCATTGTGTAACTAATCAGGAGAAGAGGATTATAAATATATACGGGTGTCTAAAAAGAAACTATCTTGATGTAATGCTAGAGTGAAGATAAAAACTATGATTTAAAAGTAATGATTAAAAAACATCATTTAGAAAACATATGTCAAAAACAAGTAATCCTAAAAACGTGGCTAAAAGGAATATGTAGAAGATTAAAAAGAAACCGAACCATACTATTCGTGAATTGTCACCGCGGACTAGAAGCATGGACAAAAACCTTTTTTTGTAAAAAAGAAAATTAATGCTAGTGTGCCCGACGAATATACTGCAAAATATATAGTTATATGAAATAAAGAATAGTAAATAATCGGCGCGTTAAAATCTAATCTCGATTGCTTGTTTAAAAAATTTTTTTTCATGGTACATGAAACATAAGTGCAAGTGGTGCTGTAAAAACCGCCAGAACTGAATACACTGAAGATCTTACTGTGCAGACAAAAAACGCCTTCTAAAACAATAAGGGTCAAACCATATATATTAAAAGATCCAATAGAAATTGTATATTAAAAGACCCTATGATACTGTGCCTGTGTTGCTAGAAACTGAATCAATTGTATCTGTCAAAAGGAAACACGCCGCTAAACTACAATTCATTGAAAGCCAGCAGTGTGAAAGGAGGTGGATTTTGAAGACGCTGAAACTCGCGCCAAAAGTGAGGGGCGTGGCTAACTCAGCATTTGAGTGACACATCATGCTTAAGGCGGCGAGCAGTGAACACTTGAACGCCAAAATTAAAAGTTGATTGTGCAATCCAAGAAAACACAATTACTCCCACTGTAAATCTCGTATCAAACAGTGAATAAATTTAAAATCATAAGAGCCTACGATGACAGACATTCATCTCCTTCGATCTGATAATAACATGGAACAATACCCCTTGGCCACAAATAAATCAAAAAAACAATAAATTAGAAAGGAGACATAAAGGTCCAATAAATAAAATTAAAAATTATGAACCCAATAAAACCGGTATTGTGAACAATGTAAATGCCGTTATGTATATTAAAATAATAAATAAAGCATGTAAAATCAAATAACCTTGTTTTACGTATTGAAAATAATAAATTACATTATTGTAACTGTGAAAGTGTGTCGAGTCAAAATCAAACTGTGGCAGAGAGGCATATGGGTCATAAGAACACTGACAAATCTACTTCTTGATGTAACCCATTTGGTTCCAGACTGTTAAGTTCAAAAATGTATCTCTGCTCAAGTTTTAACAATATCTTGTTAACATCTCCTCCTCTCCACTGGGGAACTACTGTCCTAATAACTAAATATTTCAAATCATTAATGGTATGTTGTTTTTTC
Organism: Ichthyophis bannanicus; assembly: GCA_033557465.1. Taxonomy (NCBI): domain Eukaryota; kingdom Metazoa; phylum Chordata; class Amphibia; order Gymnophiona; family Ichthyophiidae; genus Ichthyophis; species Ichthyophis bannanicus. Next base: position 650,448,069 of record CM066033.1, on the reverse strand, counting down.
AGCCAATGTGTCACAAGTGGACTATCTGAAATTTTTCCTTTGCAGGCAACTTCTATGCTCTATGATCCTCAAAAAGCAGCTGTAGAAATTCTAGCTAATACCTTGATTCAACGACCAAAGCCTGTTCGCATCCCCACTTTCTCTCTCACACAGTTAGCCTCCATAGCTATGATGGAAAATTTTTTTGTGTTTAAAGGAGTATTTTATAAGTAAGTGAAAGGGGTGGCCGTATATATTTATAATCCTCTTCTCCTGATTAGTTACACAATGGTTAGGATTAGTTACACAATTGAGTAGGACGTGGGCAGGGTCCCAGAGGACGCCGGTAACCGGCGGTACGGCCCGGCACGGGTCCCTGCCCGAAGATGAGAGTGAGGCCATAGGGCGGATGGGTGCTGGCGGGGTTTGAATTGATTGGCTCGGCCGCGGGGACGCGCGCGGGCGAGCCAATCAATGGGAGGGATCGGCCATGTGCTATGGCGGCGAGGACACTCGTCGAGCACATGGTCGTGGAAGCGGGAGGCAGACGGTGTGTTGTGCGCCAGAGCGGGTCGGTGTGGGGGCCTCAGTCCATACCTCAGAGTCGGTAGCAGGGGTCATCAGTGGTGCGGGAGTTCGAGAAGTCTGCCAGAGGCGGAGCAGCAGTGTTCGGGAGCCGGTGTACAGGCAAGGTGGCTAGAGGGCGGGGGAGGCGGCGGCCGGGTGGAGAAGGGAGGTTCTTAAAGGGGCTATGGCACGGAAGTAGGATTAACTAATACTGTATTCAAAGAAAAGGGGGAAGACAGAGCATATATAAGTAAGGTAGTGGGTAGTCGTTACTCAAAAAAAAAAAAAAAGCCGGCGAAAGTAGGGAATAAAAGGGTTTCAGGCTTTATGATGCCGGGAGGGAAACAGAAGACAAATAAGGGGCCCAGAAAGGGCACGGGGCAAGCGGGGAGGAGTTCCAAGAGTCGGGGGGTAAAGTGGTGGGCATGGGACGGCAGGTGGGCCCTGGAGAGAGAGCAGAGCCTACAACGCGGGCCAGGGGGGCAGGCACGGGGGGGCCCATACTGAGGGGGCGAGGAGGGCCTTCAAGGGTGGTGAGAGGAGCTGGGAGGCAAGAGGGGACTGGGGCTAGGGGTCCTACAGCAGCGAGGGGGAGTAGGGCTGTGGTTGGCGCGGTGGGCCAGCTCAGTGTGGCTGGGGGACCGGGAAGGGGGCAAGCGGGGGGACAGGGGAGCATGGGCTTGGAGCCAGGGGACAGGGTGGGGCAAAGCGGATGGGGGGCAGAGGCAGGGGCTGGCTGGGCCGGGTATGGGGTGCCGGGGGGGTAGTGGGGGGTAACAGGTTTACGATGGGTACCGGGGGGATGGGAGCCATGGGGCAACAAGGGTGGGAGCAATGGATGGGGGGTGGGCCAGGCCCTTCGAGGGCCGATTGGTCAGGGGCCTGGCAGGCAGCTTGGCCGGCAGTTGTTCCCCTGGCGGTTTTGCCTTTCTTGTCTCCGCAGGTTTTGCTCCGAGTGGTGCCGGGAGTGGGGCCAGGAGGAGCGCAGCAAAGCGGCACATCGATGGGCGAGCACCAGGTGGCAGACGGCATCAACGGTCGAGGACGGAGAGAGATGCGGACGGTCGACAACGGGATGGCAGCGGAGCAGCAGCGGGATGCGCAGGAACCGTCGGAGGCGCCAGGATATGGTGAGTTGGGTAGGGCGCCTGCTGGAGAAGAGGAAGAGGGGAGGGTTCAGGTGGAGCGGGCTAAAAAGGCCTCTAAGAAAAGGAAGCATACTTGCAGGCGTCGGCGCAGATCCGATTCATCTTCGTCGGCATCTTCTAGTTCGTCCACGAGTTCGTCAGAGGGCGACGAGGATAGGCCAGAGTCGCGGGCGTCGGGTGTTGGGGCCGCGGCCATGACAGTTTTGTCAGAGTTATGGGAAGGAGTGCCTAAGAAAATGCGGCAGAGAATAAGGAGGAGAAGGTATATTCACGTATCAAGTGGTCTAATTTTTGAACGCTAATCGTAACTACCAAAAAGAACAACGTTCAATATAACCAAATATAATGGTTGCAAACTCACTTTTAGAAACAGTGCTTATTCTATCTCAGGGAATAACATTATTTTAACGGAATAAAGAGGTCTCAGACTTACAGTAGCAACCGTCCTTTAGGCCAACATGCCAATTGTAGGAAACAGTTTTGCTAGTTAGCATCAATGACCTCAATAACACCGTGCGGTTAATAATATAAGAAGCAATAGCTGATATGATGTTCAATGTCCACAGATCTTTAAACAATTAGAGCCTCGATGTGTGCTGTATTTGTAATGTTTGCAGTCTTTTGTCCTTATTCATTATTACTCACACCTCGTCTTCAACGAGCAGAGGACAGTAATGATACCATCAATTTAATAACGAAGTTCTCACCCCTGAGTCGGGATATACAACGTACCATACAAAGACATAAGAATGTCTTGTCTACTCTCTCAGGTCTTGAGGATAAGCGATTTCGCTGTGTATGGCAACGCCACCGTAATTTAAAAGAGTATGTGAGTCCAGCAGTCTTATTACCATTGGATCAAGACCACAGTATGAGAGGGCACAGGCCTTGTGGAAAGTGTGACATTTGTGCTATCACCGAGGAGACGCTGATTTTCCAATACCGACAGGTTAAATATACGATAGCCTCGAGTACCACTTGCGATTCTACTAGGGTAGTGTATGTAATACGTTGCCCGTGTAACCTTTTATATATAGGTAAGACTTTAAGAACATTTCGCATTCGCATGAGAGAGCATCGCAGCAAAATACACTGTAGGGCAGTAGCAGCTCCTATAGTCCAACACTGTATAGACCATGCCCACAGTTTTGAACAACTTACATGTTTCTGCATAGCACAAATAACCCGCGGTACTGCAGATCAGACACTAGATCAAGTTCTGATCCAACGAGAACAACGTTGGATATTTGAGTTGGATACGGTAGCACCACAAGGGCTGAATGCCATGGTCGAATGGTCGGCGTGCCTGTAAAACAGGGTCTAGTTATGTGCTATTAAATTCACTGATTAAACGAATGAATAATGTAGCACATTTGTGACACCATCATAATAAAACTTAAGCGGGTAAATAAGGAATAGATAGGATCGCTCAGGGGAGAATAGTCCAGTGTTGAATCTGACTACATTGATCAACTTATGACGTCATCAGGGAGCTCCTATAAAAACACTGTCATTTATACGGTCCGCATGCGCGGCGTCTTTTTGCTTTCATCTTGGAGGACTGAGCATTGAAAAACGAGTACCTTAAAAGATTCTAAAAAAGAAAACGTGGGCAGCTGTTTGTGAGTATAAGGGGGACATGGTCCTGAGTTAACGATAATTTAGGTTTTTAGTATGAGTTTTAATAATAGGTTGATAGGTTTAGGCTAAGACACGGTGTTTTATATATATTTTTAGGATTTACACCCCATCCCCTGAAGAACCGTAACAGGAGAAACGCTCTGAGGCGCTGAGGGGAGGCGTCGGAAACGGGGGCAACCTGAATATTTGAACACTTGAAGGAATTTAAGTTTTAGTGCGGTATAAGTACTTTAATGGAGCTAAAGCTGTGAAAATTTTAGGGGCCGATTTGTATAAGAATTGCTGTTTAAAGATTACTGTGAACAGAGTCTCTCTATATGAATAAGGACAAAAGACTGCAAACATTACAAATACAGCACACATCGAGGCTCTAATTGTTTAAAGATCTGTGGACATTGAACATCATATCAGCTATTGCTTCTTATATTATTAACCGCACGGTGTTATTGAGGTCATTGATGCTAACTAGCAAAACTGTTTCCTACAATTGGCATGTTGGCCTAAAGGACGGTTGCTACTGTAAGTCTGAGACCTCTTTATTCCGTTAAAATAATGTTATTCCCTGAGATAGAATAAGCACTGTTTCTAAAAGTGGAGAAGGTATATTGACATCTTCAGGTTATTGGAGGGGCGTAAGCGTTCAGGTGAGAGTAGGAAAAAACGGAAAGAGGATGAGAAAGCCGGCAGGGTCCAGAAGATGGCGAGGACAGTGGTGAATTGGGTAAGAGCTTTTTTACGGTTGGCGAGTGTTTGGGGGCATCGGCATCCGGAACAGTATGGGATGTTGTTATCATACGCAGACTCCATTCTAGAGGCCTCGCAGCTTCACGATGGCTGGTCATGGCTTAACTATGACGAGAAGTTCCGGGATAAAATGGAGGAGAACAAGTTGTTGTCCTGGGGTAGCCAGGACATCAACTTGTGGCTCACTCAAATGTCGGTAAGGTCGAATGTGGGGGGGGGTCAAAGCTAACGCGGGGGCTAGTCCTTCAGGGACTCGTTCCTTTCGTACAGGGGGAGTCGGAGTGCCAGGCAAGTAAGGGGTCGAATTGGGGGGCGATGTGTGTTGGAGATTCAACAAGTCCTCCTGCCCATTCCCGGATTGTATGTTCCGGCATAGCTATTCCAGTTGTGGTGGCGGGCACTCGGCTGCAAAGTGTCTTAAAAGAGGAGCAGCCGGGGGTGCATTGCCAACCCCCAAATAAGAGTGCAATCTTCGGCTTAGCTCCCTCACCCATTCGGGTCGGAGTCCTAAGCGATTGGTTGCGCGATTACCCTTGGAGGAAGGATAAGGAGGTTTTGAGTAAGGGGTTTCGGGAGGGGTTCTTGATTCCGGTTCAGGGTGTGGTTGTGGCAGCGGCGGCGAAGAATGCTGCGTCGGTTCACCGTTTTGAGATGGTCGTGAGGAAAAAAGTGGATGGGGAGTTGGAATTGGGCAGGATCGCCGGCCCGTATTCCGAGCCCCCATTCGGGGAATTTGTGGTTTCTCCATTGGGGATAATTCCCAAGAAGGAACCTGGTAAGTTTCGATTGATACATAACCTGTCTTATCCTGAGGGCTCCTCGGTTAATGATCACATTCCGCAGGGGTGCTGCACGGTGCGGTATGTTTCGTTCGACAAGGCGGTAGGGCTGGTGAAGAAAGCGGGACAAGGGGCGTTGATGGCAAAAGTGGACATCGAAGCGGCATTTCGTTTGCTGCCCGTGCACCCATCCTCTTTTCATTTGCTGGGTTTCCAGGTGGCGGGAGAGTATTATTTCGATAAATGTATGCCCATGAGTTGTGCCATAGTGTGTGCATACTTTGAGAAGTTTAGTACCTTCTTGAATTGGGTAGTGGTGCAGCAGGTAGGATGTGAGGATGTGGTGCATTACCTGGATGATTTCTTGTTTGTGGGGACAGCTCAGACTTCCCAGTGTACGGCGCTGTTGGAGGGCTTTGTGAGGGTGGCTGGGGAATTGGGGGTGCCATTGGCCAAAGGGAAAACGGAAGGTCCTTCGACTCGGATCACGTTTCTCGGCATAGAATTGGACTCGGTGGGAATGGTGGCGCACCTGCCAATGGAGAAGGTGTTGAAGTTGAAGATCTTGGTGGCAAACGCGGTAGGGTCAGTGAAGCTCACGCTAAGGGAAATGCAGGTTCTAATAGGATCCCTGAACTTTGCATGCAGGGTAATAACAATGGGGCGAGTATTCCTGCGTCGGTTGGCGATGGCAACCGCAGGGGTGGCGAAGCCTCATCACCGCATTAGAATTTCGAGTAGCATACGGGAAGACTTGAGGATATGGGATACGTTCTTGTCTGAGTTCAATGGGACGGCGATGTTCGTTGTGGAAGAGTGTTCGAGTGCTGAGTTGCAGCTCTACACGGACGCAGCAGGCGGTGTAGGATTGGGAATTTATTTTGGGGGGGGCATGGTGTGCTGACAGGTGGCCAGAGGCATGGAGAGATGAGGGGCTCTTAAAGAATATCACGTTTTTGGAGCTCTTTCCCATTTTGGTGACGTTGGAGTTGTGGCCAGGTAAATTGTGTAATAAGAAAGTGGTCTGGTGGTGTGACAATGAGGCAGTAGTGAGCGTAGTGAATAATTATACGCCTCATTGCGCCCAAGTGGCAGCTTTGATGAGGAAGGTAGTTTTAATCTGTTTGCGCCTGAATGTGGCGTTAAGAGCACGGCACATCCCGGGTCTCAATAACAGTGTCGCTGATGCTCTTTCACGTTTGCAGTGGGATCGTTTCCGGAAGCTGGCTCCAGAGGCGGATGCAGAAGGTTCGACGGTCCCCTGGAACTTATGGAGCTATGGCCTGCAGAGATGAAAGAGATGCTGAGGAGTTTAGTGGCGGAGAGAACATGGGATTCCTATTGCAGAGGCTTTGGCAGAGTGGTGGAATTCTTGAAGGGGCAAGGATGGCGAGGGGGGGTGGTGCCAGATCATTTACTAGGGACGTACATTGTCAGCGCGAAGTTGCAGGGCGCGTCGCGGTCGGCGGTGCGGGGATACTTGGTGGGCTTTAACTTTTTCGCGAAGGCGGTTGGGTGGCCCTCAGCGGGCGACGGATTCTTAGTGAAAAAATTGATACAGGGTTGGGGTAGAATGAAGCCGGCCCCTCCGGATACGCGGCGGCCATTAACTTACGACTTGCTGTGTCGTCTTTGCGAGGCCTTGCCTGCGGTGGCGGATTCAGATTATGAAGTCAGTTTATTCACGGCCATATTTTGCCTGGCCTTTTTTGGGGCTTTTTGTGTGGGGGAATTAGTGGCAGATTCCAGAAGGAAGGGGGTGGGGAATAGCCTTTTGAGGAAACACGTGCGGCTTGACGGAGATCAGCTAAAGGTCTTCTTGGAGAGATCTAAGACGGACCAGCAAGGCCGGGGTACATGGGTGGTCCTGCAAGCTATTGGGGGGAGCGCGTGTCCGGTAGCAGCGGTGCGGTCATTCTTGGCGAGGCGCCCGCAGGCCGAGGGTGGGTTTTTTGTTCATGCGAACGCGCGAGAGGTCACGAGGTACCAGGTGACCGCTGTGTTGCGCTTAGGATTGCAGCACATGGGGGAGGTCGCTAGCCAATTTGCGGCGCATTCTTTTCGTATTGGGGCAGCGACTAGTGCGGCAGGTGCTGGGCTGTCAGGCCAGCAGATACAAGCGATCGGCAGGTGGCGTTCTGGGGCATTTCGGACCTATGTCCGGTTGTGAGGAGGGGTAGTGCACAACGGTTAAGTAACATGTGTTTTCTTTTACAGATGGGGCAGAAAATTGCTGGGATGTTGGATGTTGGGGCACTCGTTTGTGTATTGGGCTGGCCGACGAGCGGGAACAAGGCCTATCGGGCAGAACTTGGGATTGGATCCTGCGGCGGTGACGATTTCATGGCTGGGCAAGAGAGGGTTGAGATGGACGCAGCTAATGCCCTTGCTTCGTCACCACGCTCGATGGAGGACGCCGCCGAGTTTTCTACTGCTGCACTTAGGAGGCAACGATTTGGCGTCGTGGACTTGCAAACAGTTGATCAATGCAGCAAAGAGGGACTTCTCGAAAATTTTGGCAATGTTTGCAGGGGTGGTGCTGGTATGGTCGGATGTCATTCCGAGACCAGCGTGCTGGAGGCAGAGGCGCTGGTCTCGGGGGTTGACGAAGATCAATTGGCAAATTGGGAGGTGGGTGGTGGAGCATGGGGGTTAGCAGGTCCAGCATGAGTGGGTGGATGTTGCCTGTACGGGTTTGTACAGGGAAGATGGGGTACACTTGACCCCGGTGGGGATGGACCTGCTTTTGAATGACTGGCAGGAAGCATTGGAGCAGGTTTTGAAGGGCAGCGGAGGCAGGTTGCAGCTTGAGCTCAGATGAGCGGGGGCGGCAAAGTCATGAGGGGTGTCTTTGCCAGTGGCGGGATCCCGGAGGATTCCGGGGTCCGGAGCCGGAGGCTACTTGGGTAGGGGCAGGGTGCCCGCGACCCGGAGAACCCTGAGCTGACTTTTGCTAGTGATATGGCGAAGTCGAGCAGGGGTGGTGGTAACTGGACTGGTGGGGGACCGGGACTGGAGCGGAAGCGAGGTCACCTTGCTAATAGTACGGTAGGTGAGGTATCGCTCTGCTGGAGGCGAGGGGGGGGGTTGTTTGATTAAATGGCGTTCATGTTATAAAGTTGAATTGTTTGGGCAATAAAGCTGCGACCTGTTGTTTCTCCAAGCTGGTGTCAGTGAGGTTTGTGGGAAAATAGAAGGGGGGGAGAGGGGGGGAATACAGCAGAGGGAGAGCGCCGGGTACAGATCCCCGGTTATGAGTAGGACGTGGGCAGGGTCCCAGAGGACGCCGGTAACAGGCGGTACGGCCCGGCGCGGGTCCCTGCCCGAAGATGAGAGTGAGGCCATAGGGCGGATGGGTGCTGGCGGGGTTTGAATTGATTGGCTCGGCCGCGGGGACGCGCGCGGGCGAGCCAATCAATGGGAGGGATCTGCCATGTGCTGCAGCGGCGAGGACGCTCGTCGAGCACATGGTCGTGGAAGCGGGAGGCAGACGGTGTCCCGCCCTCCCACCCTTCTGTTGATTGGTCATTTGGGGGATTGGGTTGTTGCAGCTGGGGGGGTGGAATGATGGAGGCGGGATCCCGGAGGTTTCCAGGGTCTAGAGCCGGAGGCTACTTGGGTAGGGGCAGGGTGCCCGCGACCCGGAGAACCCTGAGCTGACTTTTGCTAGTGATATGGCAAAGTCGAGCAGGGGTGGTGGTAACTGGACCAGTGGGGGACCGGGACAGGAGCGGAAGCGAGGTCACCTTGCTAATAGTACGGCGGGTGAGGTATCGCTCCGCTGGAGGCGAGGGGGGGGTTGTTTGATTAAATGGCGTTCATGTTATAAAGTTGAATTGTTTGGGCAATAAAGCTGCGACCTGTTGTTTCTCCAAGCTTGTGTCTGTGAAGTTTGTGGGAAAATAGAAGGGGGGGGAGAAGGGGGGAATACAGCAGAGGGAGAGCGCCGGGTACGGATCCCCGGTTATCAGTATATTTATTTTCACTCAGCCTCTTGATTAACTCTACAGGCATATTTTCTTTTCTTGCTGTCTTTAGCGATACTAAGTTTTTTTAGAGAGTTTCAAGACAGTAAGTTTTTGTTTTTATTACGCAATATGTTCGTTTTGTTACAGTTTTTCATTTTTATGTTATATTTTAGTTTTGTTAGTTACAACACAGTTTTATCTTGCAAGAGCCAGTTGTTGCCAGCTCATGGTGTTATCTACAACATAAGAGGATTCACATTTAGGATCTCTGTACCCACAGTGCTTGAATGTGAGTAACATGTTTCTATATCTGTACATTGATTTTTACATTACTTGATACTTCAATTTTGCCCTGCGTCTTCTGTGCATATTTTTTTTACATAATTGTATATATGTGGTTTTACTTATTTATTAGTTATATTGAATAATTATTGTTTTTATTGTAAAAAAAATTTATTGTTACATTTACATATTTTAATTGTTACCAACATGCCCACTTAATTTTAATTTGTTTGGTTTATTATGTTTTCAATGTGGTTTCTTTTGTATTTAAGTACCCACCCCCCGAAGAAGGCATCTGCCGAAACGCGTTGGGGATCAATAAAGCACTTGTGCTCATCCTTTGCTCTTGCTTCTTGTGTACTATTGTATCGATCCATCTCATTGCTGGGCTTCCTCTTTTGCGTTTACCTTCTATCTTGCCAAGCATGATGTCTTTCTCTAATGATCTCTCTCTTCGCATGATGTGTCCAAAGTATGAAAGTCGAAGTCTTGTCATCTGAGCTTCTAAAGAAAGCTTAGGTTTGATCTCCTCTAGTACTGACTGTTGTGTTCTTCAGGCAGTCCATGGTATACACAGTATTCGCCGCCAGCACCATAATTCAAAGGCATCAATTTTCTTCCTGTCTATCTTTTTCACTGACAAGCTTTCACATCCATATGATGTTATTGAAAATACCATGGCTTGAACAAGTCGAATCTTTGTATGGAGAGAGACCTCTCTGCTCTTGAGACTCTTATCTACGTCTTTTATAGCCATTCTGCCAAGAGCAATGCGTCATCTGATTTCTTGACTGCTTGTTGCTTCTTTATTGATAGTTGATCCAAGTAGGTTAAAGTTGTTCACGATTTCAATTTCTTCTCCTTCAACGATGAACCTGTTGATTATGCCAGTTGTCAAGATCATTGTCTTCTTTACATTAAGGTGCAGGCCCATTTTGAGACTATGTTCTTTGATTGTGAGAAGCAAATGTTTCAGATCATCTTCACTTTCAGCCAGTAATGTGGTATCATCAGCATAGGGAAGGTTGTTGATGAGTCTTTCACCAAACTTCACACCTCTGTTGTCTTCATACAATCCTGCTTCTCTGATGATTTGTTCTGCATATAAATTAAACAGGTAAGGGGAAAGTATGCAGCCTTGTCTTACACCTTTGCTTATTTTAAACCATTCTGTTTCTCCTTGATCCGTTCGAACTGTTGCTTCTTGATCAATGTACAGATTGTGCAAGAGTGCGATCGGGTGTTCTGGTATACCCATGCTTCTTAATGTAGCCCAGAGTTTCTCATGGTTTACACAGTCAAAAGCCTTGCTATAGTCGATAAAGCACAAATAGATATCCTTTTGGTATTCTTTAGTCTTTTCTAGGATCCATCTCACATCCGCAATGATGTCTCTTGTTCTTCGCCCTTTCCTGAACCCTGCTTGCACTTCAGGTAGTTCTTGTTCCAGGTATGATTGTAGTCTCTTTTGAATAATCTTCAGTAGAATCTTGCTGGCATGTGGGAGCAGAGCGATTGTGCGATAATTTCCACAGTCAGTTGGATCACCTTTCTTTAGTATTGGTATAAACACAGATCTTTTCCAGTCAGTTGGCCATGATGCTGTCTTCCATATTTCTTGGTAGAGCCTTGTAAGTACGGTAACAGCTGCATCAGATTGCTGTAATACTTCTATGGGAATGCTATCAATGCCTGGTGCTTTGTTCTTTGATAAGGCTTTCAATGCTGCTTCAACTTCTTCTTTCATCACCAATGGTTCCCCATCATAAGATACAGATAGAAACGGCTGTTGGTCCACTTGATCTTTATCATATAAAAACTCTGTATATTCCTTCCATCTTTTCTTGATCTTCTCAGCATCATTCATCATAGAACCTTGAGCATCTTGTAACATTCCAATTCGAGGCTGGAACTTTTTCTTTAACTCTTGTAGCTTTAGGAAAGCCGATCTTGTTCTTCCTCTAATAGTTTCTGCTTCCATTTTCTTGCATGCATCATTGTAGTACTTTTCCTTGTCCTGTCTTGCTGCACATTGGAAATCTCTGTTGAGTTCTGTGATTGTCTTTCTTTCTCCTCTGGCTTTAGCTTCTCTGCGTTTCTGGGCAATTTTCAGAGTTTCCTTCCGTCATCCATTTTGGCCGTTTTTTCTTTTTCACCTTTTGTAGAGACTTCTCGCTTTCTTCCAACACAACCTTCTTGATGTCCTTCCATAACTCTTCTGGAGCTCTGTCATTTGTATCTAAAGCAGCAAATCGATTTTGCAGGCAGTCTTTAAATTCCAATGGTATATTCACAAGGTCATATTTTGCTGCATTCATGAGTGGTTTGCTCTTTTTCAACTTTAGCTTGAGTTTGCATACTAGTAGTTGATGATCTGTACCACAGTCAGCTCCAGGTTTTGTCTTTGTTGATGTTATAGAGCTTTTCCATCGTTGACTTCCACAGATGTAGTCAATTTGATTTTTATACAATCCATTGGGTGAAGTCCATGTGTACAGTCGCCGCTTGTGTTGATGGAAGAAGGTGTTTGAGATGAATAGATCATTGGTCTTGCAGAATTCTATCAGTCTTTCTCCAGCTTCATTTCTGTTGCCAAGTCCATATTTTCCAACTACTTTGTCTTCTTCTTTGTTGCCAACGTTTGCGTTCCAGTCACCCATGACTATCAGGATATCCTGTTTGCATGTTCTGTCAATTTCAGCTTGTACATGTTCATAGAACTCTTCAATTTCATTCTCTTCTGCAGCTGTTGTTGGGTCATGTACTTGAATTATAGTTGTGTTGATAGGCATTCCTCGTAGACGAATAGAGATTAGGCGTTCGCTGACTGCATTGTATTTCACTCCAGTTCTTGCAAGTTTCTTCTTTATTATAAATGCAACATCATTTCTTCTTTGTCTTTCATTTCCAGTATAGTAGACCATGTGATCATCTGATGCAAAGTGCCGGATGCCAGTCCATTTCAGTTCGCTGACACCCAACAGATCAAGTTGTACACGTTCCATTTCATTCTTGACCACCTCCAACTTCCCTTGGTTCATGCTTTGTACGTTCCATGTTCCAATGTGTAAGACATCTTTACAGCTTCTGACTCTCATTTCATACGCAGCTACATCAGCAGTCAGACGTCCTGAGGGCTTTGATCCAACCACATCATAAATGCTGACTTCACTCTGAAAAGTCTTCAGCTCTTCCCTAGTAGCTAGTTGAGTGCCTTTCGACCTGGGGGTCTCATCTTCCAGCACTATAGCACAATTTGTTTTGTTGTAACTATCCATTGGGTTTTCATGGCAAGATACAGAAGTAGATTGCCGGGCCTTTCTTTCACGCAGTTTAAGTTTGGTGTTGTTGCCGTTTTCACAGAAATGTGATCTTCCGCTGTCAACACTATCCCATTCTGCTGCTGCCCAGATGGGTGGTTTGTCTTCGTCTGGCACCTCAGCTGAGACCTGTCCATCTTGGGAGACCCTGCCAGTAGTTAAACTACCGATAGTTTAGCTCTCAGCATCACTGATGCACACAAGCCCTCACAGCACGACAAGCTGAAAACCAAAGATACCAGGGTTTGAATCGCACTGGCGCTCATTGTGGCCTTGGGCAAGTCACTTAACCCTCCATTGCCTCAGGTACAAACTTCCAGGCCAATGCAGAAAGCCAGCGCTGAAGTTGCATTCTATTAGCTGTGTATGCATTTTTGTAGCACGAGACTTCAGCACCGGTATGCAACAAAGGGCATGCATGCAAATGAGCTGTGCACAAAACTTCAGTGTAAAGTTGAAAGGAGGGGAGCCAACGCATGTGCAAACAATAGACACCTACATATGGCCTTGTATGCATGCACATAAATGTCAAACGCAGACATTATGCGCACAGGACGTGCAGGTTCTTTTGGTGCTCTCTCCATCCATAATAACATTATTTCGCTCAAAAATATTTTATTATGAAATTGCAACAAAGAGACCTAAAATTAAAGATAAATAATATAAATAAGTCCAAAAAACACACAATGATAGGAAGCAAAAAACATTTCTTCTTGAACGACAAACTTTTACTGAAAGATAAATGCAGAAAATGTTCATGTCAAAGGTAACTGTTCAGTGGTACATACAATTGTTCACTACATGCGCAAGATGTTTAAGACACCTCAGATCAGGAGCAGAGATACTGGCACTCTTGCTGGTTATGTAATCCTCTAAGCATTTCTCTGCATTGGGCACAGACCTTATTAGCATCCATTTTAATACATGCAGCTCATTTGCATTTTATTTAAATATGCTTGCGTTGCTGTGTGCGCATACTTTTCTTTTGCAGTTTATGCACAAGTCAATCTCTTCTGCATTTCGCATGTTGGAACTTGTGTGTATAAGTTGCATTATCTGCGCACAAAGGGTGCACTAGTCTTTCTGCATTAGCCCATTAGATTGTAAACCCTCAGGGGACAGAGAAATACTTATAATACCTGATTGCAACTCACCTTGAACTACTACTAGGAAAGATGTCAGCTGAATACTAAGGGGGCATATTCAGCAGCGGACGATATCCATTTCTGCTGCTGAATATCTGGGCTGTCCAGCCTCTGATGCCACTAACCAGTTAGCAGCGATACTCAGCCACTCACTGGATGGCTTAAGCAGTTTAAATTCAAGCAAGCTGAAAATCGCTGCTAACTGGATAGCAGCTGTCACTGTCCCCACAGACAGCCACAATTATAACTGGGCATTTTTCAGTGGTCTGTGGGGATATTAGTGCCGCTGGATATCTTGGTGGCCACATTTTAGCAGGGTAGCAGGTCTGCTAACCAGCTAAAATGCTTTGAATATCCCTTCCTAAATACATAAAATAAAATAAAAGCTCCCTTAGCTGTGGTACTGCAAGGATTGATTTCCTAGATGTGTTTTCAGGCTTAGCCCCTAGAGGGGGCAATAAACATCATTTCAAGGTACATTTTTAATAGGCTTCCAAGCTGACAAAACCATGTGCTAACTTTTCTTGAGGCGGTGGGGGGGGGGGGGGGGTTGATGGGTGATCAGAAGGTGGCAGGCAATATAAATTTATGGCCTGTAATGAGTTGTAAAACCAAGAAAATTAGATATCCCATGCTGGATCATCTAGCCCATTATCCTGTCTTCAATAGTGACCAATAGGGATGATACGTACCCTGCAGGATCTCAAAGATAGATCTACATCTCCTTGCGCACTCCTAGGAATAAGCTGTGAATTTCCCAAATCTGTTGGTGGTGTTGCTGCTGTTAAGTGTCATTGATCTGATCTTCCGGGCTAACAAAGGTTTACTACTACTATTACTTATTTGTATAGTGCTACAAGGCATACAGCGCTGTACATATTATGAACTTTTACCTATAAAAATAGCCTATTGAGCTAGTAATATCCAAATGTTGTTGTTAAGTGCTGTCGAGTTGTTGTCAACTCATGGCGACCCTCTGGATAGTTGTCCTAAACTGTGTTCAGTCTTCAATCAGGCGGCTCATTGTTGACAGAGTTCTATCCATAGCTGCTGTTGTTGTAAATATCCAAATAGTCTAAAATAAATATCGAACCAAACTAGCCCACTCTGTCTAAGAAATGTACATTCATGTATTTGTTTTAAAAAAAAGTCAATAAGAAATCTCAGATGTTACCATGGCTAAGTGCACTGGATCTTCTGAACCTTGACGCAATGGTATACAAAACACAGATACCAAAAACTAAAACCGCACCTTAGATACTCCTCTACCTACAACCACTTCCTATAAAGCTCATTTTCTATTCAAACACAGCCAAATACCACAAATCGGAAGAAAAAGACCTCAGGATGGCTCAAAACTCACCATGCGGCAATACATAATCACCACAGGGGAAAGCGAGATACTCACATCACTGGTCTCAAAAAACCTCCCGTTTTATTTATTAATCTTTTAATAACATAACTCAAATAGTATTAAGAGCTTTTTAATCAATTATTAAAAAATCTTTAAAGCAGAGAATGAAATTTCACCCACACTTTATCAACATTATTCAAGTTTTTAAAAAGTCGCAAGTTTCTTCAAAGCGATAAAGCAGCCTCCACTCTCTTTCTCCTATCTTCTCCTTGGACACAGTGATTAACATTCACTGAGGCATAAGCCTTCCATCTCCAACTGAACCCTATAGCAAAAGCAAAGGCTCAGTAGCAGCTCATAAATTTATTTTTATTTATTTTATTTATTTATTTATGTATTTATTTATTTATTTTTCTATACCGCGCTCTTTGGTATCAGCTCGGTTTACAGATAACATCAGCTTAGTTCAGACACAGGTAAACGCCCATGCTGGACTTACAGAAAACAAGGTCATTCAACTTGGATTAACTGGGGGAACTATATACAAGATCTGGGTTAAGGTATTTTACAGCTTTTAGGTAGTTATATACATGCTCTAGATGGGGTTTGAATGTCCTATCGTGGCATACAGGGTGCGTGCATAATAGGGAGTTTGGTGTATGTGTCTTAGTGACTGCAGTTAGGTGGTTGTTGTGTGATACCATAATGCTGCATGAAGAGGTGATGTTTCAGTGCCTTCCTGAACTGTGTAAGGTCCGTAATTGCCTGAATGTTATAAATAATAAATGTTATAAACTTACAACCATATACTGTACTTATCGCTCTCCAAACGCTCGCTCACTCTCCAAACATCATCGAAACAAAGCCCAACAAAGATCCTCATTTCACTTTAAGAAAGGCTTCATCAGGGGCTCGCAGTTCTTCATACAATAATGCTTTAAGGAGACGTCAAAGCGTCTGACGTTACTACATTTAAATGCTCAGCCACCAATCAAGAAACCTCCTAATCATACGTCATTCTGTAAAAAACACTACACAAAACTAAACGCAAAATCTAACAGAAACACACATCACTCCAATAGAAATTAAATTCCACAGCTTGATAAGGTGAAGCACGCCCTCCTTTTTTGGAAGTCACAGAATCTATTTTCAAATTCCTGGATAACAGAACAGATATCTGTCACATACTTCTCGTTCTGAAAAACAAAATTTGGATATTGTCCCAGATGGTCCTGCATATTAGGAAAATGATCAAAAGTGTTGTTTGCAAGGTCAGTCTTCATTAGCTCAAATTTGCTCTTGTAGGATGAAACTGTACTCATCTCGCCAATGCATTTGTTTTTTCCTTGTAGTTCAAGGTTCATATCACTTAGTTCGCCTGTAAAGTCAGCGAGAAATGCCAGGTCACATAACCACTCCCAACTCTGCTTGGTCATCTCCCCTATCCTTCAAAAATCTTCTTATTTCATTCAGCAAATCACGAAATCTTTGCAGAAACTTGTGCCTACTTAGCCTCCTTACATCTGTGTGCAAAATGATTTCCGCTGCCCCTTCATCAAGAGTAAAATTGAAAAGCTGTCTTTGAAGTGATCTTCCACGAACTGAATTTACAATTTTGAAAATGATGTCCATGACAGTCTTTGTATTGAGTCTCTTGCTTGCCAAAACTTGCTGGTGAATGATGCAGTGGTAAGAAAGGAGATCTGGGAAGTCGTCATGCTGTCTACAGAGGGCTATGAAACCCTTAACCTCACCTGTCATTGCTCTTGCTCCATCAGTAGTGATGGAAACAAGTCTATGCAATGGAAGATTACACCACTTTGTCATAAAAGAATGGCAAGAACTGAATATTTCCTGACCGGTAGTTCTCCCTTTTAAATAAATCATTCCAAGTAGTTCTTCTTTAACACAAGTCTTCAAAAACCATCCAGATAAAGACTAGTAACTGGGCTATGTCTCTAATGTCTGTAGATTCATCCAGTTGAAGTGAGAAAGCAACACAATTTGAAACATCCTCCAACAATTGTTCAGTTGTGTCTCCACACATCTTTTCTATTCGCTGCACGACTGTGTTTCTTGACAATTGTACATCTTGAATAGCAGCTATGATCTCTTTCTTATTTTTAAATCCTTCAAAAAGATTGTCAGCTGCTTCAAGAAAACAATCTTTTACAAATTCTCCTTCAGTGAAAGATTTGCATTTCTTTGCGATCAGATTGCTGACCTTGAAGGATGCTATGGTTGCATTGACCGAATGTGACCTTGGCTTCGCCATCAACTGTTGCTGAGTAGCCAATTTCGATTTAAGCTCTTTGAGCTTCAGTTTACGAATTTCACTTTTGAGAGGAAAATCAGCATCAAACTTATTGCTATGCAGAGCCTTATGATGATGTTCCAGATTACCCTTTTTGGGCAAGGATTCTGGGGCATTACAAATTAGACAACAACACTTGTCTTTCACCATGATGAAGTAGTCCATTTCCTATTCATCATGAAAGTGGTAGGTTTTGCTCTTCTTTGGAACACTCATCTTCGTTATACTGGGGTGGCTGGATGTAAGAAGGCCAAATCTGTTAAGTTAGTATAAACACTGGCTGAATCTGGTCCAAAACTGTCACTGTCCCAAAGTATTAAAGATCAACAGGAACTGAAGACCTCTGGATGATGTGCAATACAAAGACTGGAGATGCCAACACCACACATGCAGTTATAAAAGTAAAAATAATTCATCATACTGGCACCAATAATCAAATACCACCAAACAATCATCAAAAAAACTCAAACACCTGTCCAGCAAACCAGATAAAATCAAATACTGCCATACAAGTTCAAATACCACCACACGCGATTTAATAAATTCTGCACACAGTGTAGAATCAACACAAAGGCAAAGTGAAATAAAGTTGCAGTGTAGAATCAACGCAAAGGCTAGGCAAAATAAAATTGCAGAGGCAAGCAAAAGTCACAGTGGTTTGAACCAATTTGAAGGCAAGGCTTGGCAAGTTAAAACAAAATTGGAAAAGCCCGCCAAAATCACCAAATTCTTGACACTTTGTTGTGTCTGCCCGAAAATGTTTAATGAAAGCAAACTATAAAGAGACCAACGACCAGCACACGACGCAACTAATACGGTAAGTGTATTCAGGTAAAGCCCGGGCGAATGGATATCGACCGGTATATAACACACTTCTAAGGGGTGTTGGGGCGGGGGCAGGAATGGGTGATTCTGAGAGGCAGGAGACCAGGTATGACGCCGGGCCTGTGGCATCTTGTCACGGGGCACAGGCGGCAGGCCCCCTGGGGTACCCACAAACTATTGGCATGAAAACAACAAACATCCCCAATACACCCGCAGGCAAGATTCCTGCAGGCAGGGAAAAAAGACAGGCAAAGGATCAGCAGTGACAGCAAGCCCTCGGCAGATGACCTGCCAGCACAAGCTCTCTCCTAGCAATGGGGCGAGCTGCTGGAGAGATGGAGCCAAGTGGGGCTGGCGATCTACCTCTGACCCCTCCGCGATCTACAGGTAGATCGTGATATATCTCTTGGACATGCCTGATCTAGCCCATCAACCTGTCTTCAGTAGTGACCAATTGGAGTGATAAGTACCCTGCAGGATCTCAAAGATAGATCTACATCTCCTTGCACACTCCTAGGAATTAGCTGTGAATTTCCCAAATCTGTTGGTGTTGTTGCTGCTGTTAAGTGTCATTGATCTGATCTTCCGGGCTAATAAAGATTTACTACTACTATTACTTATTTGTATAGTGCTACAAGGCACATACAGCGCTGTACATATTATGAACTTTTCCCTATAAAAATAGCCTATTGAGCTAGTAATATCCAAATGTTGTTGTTAAGTGCTGTCAAGTCGTTGTCAACTCATGGCGTCCCTCTGGATAGTTGTCCTAAACTGTGTTCAATCTTCAGTCAGGCGGCTCATTGTTGACAGAGTTGTATCCATAGCTGCTGTTGTTGTAAATATCCAAATAGTCTAAAATAAATAACTAACCACTAGCACAAACTACCCCACTCTGTCTAAGAAATGTACATTTAATGATAAAGCGGTATATTAAACCGACTAAATAAAATAAATAAATAAATAAATACATTCATGTATTTGTTTAAAAAAAAAGTCAATAAGAAATCTCAGATGTTACCATGGCTAAGTGCACTGGATCTTTTGAACCTTGAAGCAATGTTTAACAAAACATAGATACCAAAAACCAAAACTGCATCATAGATACTCCTCCACCTTCAACCACTTCCTATAAAGCTCATTTTCTATTGTTTTCATCTTAAATCAGGAGAAAAAGACCTCCAGGATGGCTCAAATCCCACCATGCAGAAATACATAATCACCATACGGGAAAGCGAGATACTCATATTATTGGTCTTAAAAAAACTCCTGTTTTATTTATTAATCTTTTAATAACATAACTCAAATAGCATTAAGAGCTTTTTAATCAATTATCATAAAATCTTTAAAGCAGAGAATGAAATTTCATCCATACTTTATCAACATTATTCAAATTTTTAAAAAATTACAAATTATCTCCAAGTGGCAAGTTATCTCCAAAGCGATAAAGCAGCCTCCACTCTCTTTCTCCTTTCTTCTTCTTCTTCAGTTAACATTCACCGAGGCATAAGCCTTCCATCTCCAAATGAACCCTATAGCAAAAGCAAATGCTCAGTAGCAGCTCATAAATGTTATAAACTTACAACCATATACTGTACTTATCTTAGTTCTCCTCGTTCTCAAAACATCATCGAAACAAAGCCCAACAAAGATCCTCATTTCACCTTTAAAAAAGTTTCATCAGGGGCTCGCAGTTCTTCACACAGTAATGCTTTAAGGAGAAGACGAAAGCGTCTGACTTTACTACATTTAAGTGTTCAGCCGCCAATCAAAAAACCTTCTAATCATACGTTATTCTGTAAAAAACACTACACAAAACTAAACTCAAAATCTAACAGAAACACACACCACTCCAATAGAAATTAAACTCCACAGCTTGATAAGGCGAAACACGCTCTCCTCCTAATATATTCAGAAAGAAAGACTCCACTCAATCTTGTCATGTAGCCCTGAGGGCTCCAAAGTGTCCAATCTATAGATCCAGAGCTGTTCACATTGCAAAAGCAGTCGTCCTCTATCTCCCCGCCGTAGATTGAATGGAACATGTTCCAACACAATGCAGCGTAAATTGTCAAAAGCGTGATGAAACAAAGAGCAATGCTTTACTAATGGTGTTTCCATTTGAACTTTAGACATACTATATTTATGTTCTGCCAAACGAATCTTCAATGCCCGAGTAGTTTTTCCAATGTATAATTTTGAGCAGGGACATTGCAGAACATATACTACAAACATAGTTGTGCAGGAAGTAAAGTCCTTAAAAATGTAAGTCTTATTATAGTGGAAGGTAGTGCCCTCTTCCATAACGGCGCAAAAAGAACAATGCCCACATTTAATACGTCCAGTTTGCCTCAAGGGGCTGAAATTCTGGAGACTGCTGAACACAGCATGTCCCTAATATTACGGCCTCTACTAAATGCTATTTGGGGCTGACATCCCGACAACCTTGGATGAGCTGCTAAGATGCCCCAACACCTCCTTATCGATTGTACTATACGTCGTGAAAGACTGGAATATTGCAATACACAAGTTATCAATGCTGTATCAGACCTGACCTTACAAGGCGTATGAGATGGCGCTAATAGCCATTCACGATGATTAAAATGAGCTCTCTTATAAGCCTTCTTCAGCATCGAATCAGGATAACCACGACTCCGAAATTTAGTAATCATCTGCCCAGCTTGAAATTTAAATTCTTGTTCACGTGAACATATACGATGACTTCTAAGCAATTGTGAGTATGGAAGACTTCTTTTCAGATGTGCAGGGTGGTAACTTGAAAAATGTAACAAAGTATTCTTATCTGTCGGCTTAATGAAAACAGATGTAAAAAATCCCCCACTGGTCTTATAAAGTTGAACATCCAAAAAGTGGATCTCACGCTCATGAGCTGTCTTCTCAAACTTAATATGAGGATCACAATGATATAAATAGTCAAAAAAAGCCTTTAATCAATCATAAGTCCCATTCCACAGTAAAAAAAATATCATCTATATAGATAGAGGAAGACTGCTTTTGCAACGTGAACAGCAGCGGATCTATAAAGTGGAATCTTTTTTTCTGAATATATTAGGAGGAGGGCATGCTTCGCCTTATCAAGCGGAAGTGGAGTTTAATTTCTATTGGAGTGGTGTGTGTTTCTGTTAGATTTTGAGTTTAGCTTTGTGTAGTGTTTTTTTTACAGAATGACGTATGATTAGGAGGTTTCTTGATTAGCGGCTGAACATTTAAATGTAGTAACATCAGACACTTCGGTCGTCTCCTTAAAGCGTTATTATGTGAAGAACTGCAAGCCCCTGATGAAGCCTTTCTTAAGGTGAAATAAAGATCTTTGTTGGGCTTTGTTCCAATGACGTTTGGAGAGCGAGGAGAACTAAGATAAGTTCAGTATATGTTTGTAAGTTTATAACATTTATGAGCTGCTACTGAGCCTTTGCTTTTGCTATAGGGTTCAGTTGGACATGGAAGGCTTATGCCTCAGTGAATGTTAATCGCTGTGTCCAAGGAGAAGATAGGAGAGAGTGGAGGCTGCTTTATCGCTTTGGAGATACTTGAAACTTGGAGATAATTTGTGATTTTTTTTTAAACTTTGAATAATGTTGATAAAGTGTGGATGAAATTTCATTCTCTGCTTTAAAGATTTTTGATAATTGATTAAAAAGCTCTTAATGCTAGTTGAGTTATGTTATTCAAAGATTAATAAATAAAATGGGAGGGTTTTTTAGACCAGTCATGCATCTCGCTATCCCTTATGGTGCTTATGTATTGCCGCATAATGGAATTTGAGCCATCCTGAAGTCTTTTTCTCCCAATTTAAGGTGAAAAGAAGGTGTGTTTGGCTGTTTGAATAGAAAATGAGCTTTATAGGAAGTGGTTGTAGGTGGAGGAGTATCTAAGGTGCGGTTTTGGTTTTTGGTATTAGTGTAGCCCTTAGAGCAGTGTTTTTTGTTTAATACAAAACACAAAGCCTTGTGCTGGGTTAGTGGCCTGATTCTGCAGGACAGTATTGTTTTGAATTTTATTTTTACTTGTATTATTATAAAACTGAAAAAAACGAGAGACTTTTGTGAAGATACATTGGACCAGTGAAATTAATGATACGGTGCAGCATTGTGCCGCTTTTAGCTGTCATAACATCTGAAGCTCATTAATGAATGATGTCTTTATAAATGAACTAATGTAGAAACATAGAAACATGAAGGAAGATAAAGACCATATGGCCTATCCAATCTGCCCTTCCATACTAACCACTAAGCTCTACAGTCCCTTTTCTCCTATAGAGATCTTCTGTGTTTGTCCCATGCTTTCTTGAATTCAGATATGGTCTTTATTTATTTATTTTATTAGATTTTATATACTGCCTTATCAATTCAATCAAAGTGGTTTATATTGAAACTTAAACTTGGTAATGTGTGACTTGCCCAAGGCCACAAGGGGTGCTAGTGGGAACTGAACCCTGGTCTCTAGGTTCCCAAACCAGTGTTCTTAACCATTAGGCTACTCCTCCACTCCTTCTCTATTACCTCCACTGGGAGAGTATTCCATGTATCCACGCTCTATCTGACCCAGAGCAGCTCCATAAACCCCTGAGCACCCTGTGCTCCCTTATACATCATAACAATGTCTGACTTGATTCCATTCTGCTTGTTTCTATATTGTCTGGCACATGCCATCATACCTAATGCTGCTTATTCGCACCAACAAGATCTAATTTCCATAATACATGGAAATGGTCGTAATAATCAAAATAATAGATTTTCCTCATTAAGACCACCTCACTCACTAAGATATCAACATCTCATTCATATTACGTGCCAACCCCCAATAAAATCTCCCACACGGAAGTCTCTTGAAAATAAACATCTAGCTTGCATGCTCATAAATGCAAGATCTATATGGAACAAATGGCCAATTACTGTGCCGAGAATCATAATCTAGACATTCTCTTTATTACCGAATCATGGCTCATTGACACTGACACTGACACTATCCTGACAAACCAACTCAAGCTCCCGAACTATGATATCTTCAACTGTCCAAGAGTGGGTAGAAGAGGAGGTGGTACTCTCATCCTGGCCAGATCTACATTACAGTTTCAATGCCTATCTTCACAGAACTACAACAACTTGGGCACCATCACGATTGCAAACAAATACTTAGCAACAGCGCTCTTCTACCGTGCCCCTTCTCCTGATGCAGATGACCTTGCCATAGCCCTTGATCTAGCTTGCAACCACCCTTCAAGGACTAAACCTCTCTGGATATTGGGTGACTTCAATCTTCCAGCTCTGTCTAAGAAAAACTCCACAGCATTTATGGATGCAATGTCTACACTAAGCTACAACCAACTCATACACACCGCAATGCACTTGAAAGGAAACACTTTAGACCTGATTTTTGCTCCTTCCTATACACTAGAAACTAACAACACCCCCCCCCCCCTCCACAAATCCTCCCAGTTCCTTGGTCAGACCACATGGCTATTCTATTCCAGATCCCATCCTATCTTCCAAACTCTAAAACCTCATCAACTACAACAGCACCACCAGCCCATCGCTTCAGACCATTCAATAAAGAAGCTTTCCTTGATGAAACTCTACTTAACCCTAACCATACAACCTCTGAATTAACTGACATTATACACAATTGGAATTCCACATTAAGCAAGGCTGCACTCCTAACCCAGCCTATGCAATCCAATAAAAGAGCACATTCTGCCATCTGGTTCACAGCAGATCTTCGTAACTTGCTACAAAGACTGAGGAAACTAGAGAGGAAATGGCGCCTCTCCAGGCTCCCCCATGATTGTTAAACTTACATGAAGACCCTCCACAAGCACCATATTAGCATCACCCCGAGAAGGAAGGAATACCATACCAACATTCTCATGCACTCCTTCAAAAGGCCTCATGAGCTATTTCGATTAATTCAGTCTCTCACAAAAGACACATCATGTCAACAATCTGAGAGTATTCTACATCCACAGGACCTGGCTAGCCATTTTTATAACAAAACCAA
The DNA here is from genome assembly GCA_033557465.1 of Ichthyophis bannanicus. Lineage (NCBI taxonomy): Eukaryota > Metazoa > Chordata > Amphibia > Gymnophiona > Ichthyophiidae > Ichthyophis > Ichthyophis bannanicus. The sequence goes on along the minus strand of CM066033.1, from coordinate 650,423,985 downwards.
TGCACTCTCATACAATACTGGAAATGCATACACTAACATTCCCTATAGCGATAGCACCGACATCCCTACATTAGACTCCTTCCACCCATACTCGGCTAAACAGTTTGAAAACATAATCAAGGGACTCAACTCAACCACATCACCTTCTGATCCATGCCCCTCCCACTGGATCAAATCAGCATGTCCCGAATTAAGTCCTCATATATCAAAAATAGCTTACCTCTCCTTCCATCACCACTAAAGACTGCCATCATCAGACCCCTCCTAAAAAAACAGAAACTGGACCCTCAAGACCCAAATTCCTACTGGTCTATAGCTAGTATTCCCTTCTTGGCTAAAATATTGGAGAAGACAGTCCAACAGCAGATCCAAGACTACATCGATGCCTACTTTCCTTTGAATCAACAACATGGATTCCGCCGATTTATTTATTTATTTTATTTACATTTCTTATATACCGCACTATTTGACATCAGCGCGGTTTACATCAAACAAAACATTTCAGTACACAAAAATGTCTGAGTTACATTAAACAGGGTTAACAACTTGGACAACAGGGTAATTTTACAACTCAGGTAAATAAACTTTGATTGTAGTGTAAACTATTTACATCAATAAGTTAGGGCACCGTTGAGACGTAATGGTCAGTTGAGCGTTGAACTTACTAAGTGGGGAATTCAGGGTCAATGGGTGATTCAGAGTTTCTATAACTAACAGTGATGGGTCGTGATTCTGCACTCACTGGGAAGTATATAAGGAATAGGTAATGTTTGAGGGCCTTTCTGAATTGGAGTATGCTGGTAATTGCTCTAATATCAGGTGGCAGCATATTCCAAAGCTTCGGGGCACGGAGACTGAAAGCTCTGTTTGCTGTTGATGAGGTGCTTTTTGTAAGTTCACGGGGAACCAATAGCGTATTTAATGCCATTGATCTTCTTGATCTATTAGAAGAAATGGGTTTGATGAGATCAGTTAATGATGTGGATGAGAGACTATTTACCGCTTTGAAGGTAAGTAGTAATGTCTTGAAAATGATCCTGGCCTGTACAGGAAGCCAGTGTAACTGCTTCAGAAGGGGCGACACATGCTCACTCCTAGATGCCCCATAGAGAATCCTCGCAGCGCTATTCATTGCAAGCTGTAAAGGGTTCAAGGTGGATTGAGGGAGGCCTAGCAAAATGACATTAGCATAGTCAAAGTGGGGCATGATCAGAGCCTGGTAGATGGTACGGAAATCCTCAGGTTCAAGCAGTGGGCGAAGGTGTCTTAGTGATCGGATTTTGTAGTATATGGATCTTACCGTGTTAGCTATATGCGCCTTCATGTCCAGGTTCTGATCGAGTGTAACACCCAGGTAACGTATTTGCTGTTTTGATTGTAGCTCAGCATCTTTCACCTTAAGGAATTGTGGAGGGCTGAAGTTCGGGTTCTTTGACATGAAAAGCACCTCTGTCTTCTTATGTTGAATCCGGAGGTTTTGTGATAGGAGCCATTCTGATATGGCGTCAAAGCAGTTGCTCAGAGGGGACAGGTCCAAATTGTCAATGTTGAAAGGCATATAAAGCAGGACGTCGTCCGCATATATCATGCAACCAACATTGAAAGACCGGATGATCTTGCAAATAGGTTGCATATAAATATTGAACAACAAAGCAGAGAGAGAGGAGCCTTGTGGGACCCCTTGCCATTGGTGGAATGGATCAGACATCACTCCCCCAGCACGAACATGTTGCCATCTTTCGGATAAGTACGATCTGCACCACTCAAGGGCAGTTCCGCCTACTCCTTTCTCCTTCAGCCGTAATAGGAGGAGGTCATGGCTCACAGAGTCAAAAGCAGCGGCTATGTCCAGGAACACAAGTGCGAAACCCTGTCGGATGTTGTTGATACCAGAAATTATGGTATTGAGGAGAGCTGTGAGGAGAGTCTCTACACCATGTGACTCTCTGAAGCCATGTTGGCAAGGATCCAATGGAGCATTGGTATCGATGTGGTCTTGCAATTGACATTGTACCTCCTTTTCTATTAACTTCGCGAGAAAAGGTATACTTGAGATGGGTCTGTAGGAGTCTACCTTTTGAGGATCTAACTTACAGTTTTTCAGGAGAGGTCTGATGGAAGTTTGCTTGAGGGCAGATGGGAATGTACCGGAGTTGAAAGACAGGTTTACTATTTTAGTTATTATTGGGCTGAATTCACAACGCAGGTCCCTTATCCAGAAGGCTGGGCAGGGGTCCGTCTGAGCAGTTGTGGAATTGAGAGACATGATCAGATCCTCAATTCGCTTCTTGGTAGGGGTAGAAAACATGGTTAGAGCTGTTTGGCAATCTTGATCTGTGGGGGTTAATTTTAATGGAGGTTTATTTGTTTGTGTAAGCTTGGATTGTAGGTAGGCTGCGAAGTCTTGAGGATGGATCTCGCCTTGCTTTTCAGGGGCTGGCTCTTTAGATAAGGTCTTGACTAGGTTAAACAAATCATGAGGTTTGTTTAGTGCCCGCCTCAAGGTGTCCGTGTGGTACCGCTTCATTTTCTCTGAGATGGCCTTGCGGTGGATGGATAGCTGATTGAGGTAGGCTGCCTGGTCTGCTGTTGAGCGAGACCGACGCCAGCGCTTCTCGAGGTTCCGTAGTTGGGATAGTGATCTTCTCAGGTCATCTGTGTACCATGGTGCCGAAGCTCTTTTTCTAGGCAGCCTGTTGAGTGATGGTCGTATTGCAATCGAATTAAGACTGGTGTTCCAGCAGGTGATTAGATCTTCTATTTCTAGGGAGGCCTTGTTACGGAGTGAGCATGTTCCAGCAAGGATGCGATCTCTGTTGAAAGGAAGAAAGCTCCTAGCCAGAGATTTGGGGCTGTTATCCGGAGCATTGTTAGTCATTGAATGTCTGTTGTGCGTAGGGATGTGGAAAAAGATGAGTTTATGATCTGACCACGGTACATCAGTAATAGATATCGCGGCAGTATAAGATTGGGTGTTTAAGGACTGTGGGGCAAAGATAAGATCAAGGGTGTTTCCCTTTACATGGGTAGGTTCATGGATTAGTTGTTGGTATCCCAGGGATTCAAGTGCTTCGAGGAAGGCGGAAGAGTGACTATCTTGGAGAGCTGGCAGGTTAAAATCACCCACAATCCAAGTTGGGATATTAGGATTCTGAATGTTGGATGCCAGATCTATAATGGCTGGAAGGACTTCTGGGGAGGATGAAGGTGCTCTGTATAGAAGGCTTATTGTGCATAATTTGTTGGAGATAGAAACTAACTCGAGGTGGTCGGATCTAGGGGTATCTTTCAGCTGGAACTGAAGGTCTGATCTGGAGAGAATGAGCACGCCCCCTCCTCGCTTGTTTTGTCTGTGGCTGGCAAACACTGAGAAATTTGGTGGAAGAAGTTGGTTAAGTAGCACATTGTCTTCTGCAGAAAGCCACGTTTCAGTAACCATGAGAATATCAAGGTTATGTAGGGAAATAGTATCCACAATCACCGGCCATTTCGTACGAATTGAACGGGCATTGATGAGAGCACATTTGAGGCTTTGTGAGTAGAGGCTTTCGTCTTGTTTGGCTTTCGTCGAAAGTTGGAGTGGAATGTATATTAGATGCTGGTGATGTGCCCGAGAGTTCCCATTATAACTGAACTTAGGTGAACCTGACGCTCTTTTTCCATGGCCGTATAGGATTGGGATCTGGTTGCCCTCAAGGGTTAGAGCTTGGGAGAATGAGAGGCAGAAGGAGAAGATTAGGTAACAGCCCGTTAGGGTAATAGGGGAACCCATCTTACTCACTCTGAATGTAGTCGCAGAGACAATGAGATATTACTAGTGAGTGGGAGAGATTTGTGAGAATTCAGTAGGGCTATTTCTCATTGGCAACGATAACATGGTGTCGAAACCCTGCTTACCTCACTTATGGACAACCTGGTTAAAGGCACGAACAAAAAAACAAGGCTTCTAACTGAGGAGACAAGTGTTTGGGGAGTGATGTGAACTGTATGAAGCACGGTGGGAGGTGTACGGAGGGTGTTGGGTGGTGTGCTTTGGGTGGGGGGATAGAGGGGGGGTGGGTAGTGGGCGGGGGAGGAACGGGGGATTTATGGGGGAAAAATCATTCCATCTTTTATCTCTGCTTTGTTTATCCTCTGTGAGGGGATCAGAGTACACCCCTCAGAGGATTTTTGCACATTGTATGTTGCATGTGTTGATGGATATTAAATAAAGTATATAAAATAAAAAAAAACAAGGCTTCATTTTGATCTTTCTAGATATTGCTTCAGCTTTCAACACAGTCTGTCACAACCTCCTACATGACCGACTATAGCTAAAAGGCATCAAGAACCTAGCACTTGAGTGGTGTCGCTCCTATCTAATGGACCATAAACAACAAGTCCGCTTAGGTACGCAAACATTTTCAAAGTACCAGCAAACCCAAGGAGTACCACAGGGCTCCTCCTTATCTGCGTTATTCTTCAATTTATATATTCAACCAATCTGCACAATCATCCAAGCCTTTGGCATACTCTACCACATCTATGCTGATGATGTGCTACTCTACTCCCCATTCTCTACATGCAGCCCTAATTATATGAAAATCACGTCATGCTTCAATGCAGTTACAGACTGGTTAAATTCACATAACCTTAAGGTGAACTGCAAAAAGACTGAAGTATTACTCATCTCAAAGGATTCAACCTTCAAACCACCAGCTACAATACAGGTTAAAGATGCCAAACTGAAAACTAAACATGAGGTCCATTACCTAGGCATTACACTGGACCAGCACCTTAATATGGAATCGCACATAAACAACATCACCAAAGCTGTTTATCTCAAAATCCACTCCCTCCGTCAGCTTCGACCATTACTTGAACCTACGGACTTCCGATCTGTTTTCCAAGCTCTCATTATGCCTCACTTCGACTACGCTAACATCATTCTACACGGTCTTCCTGCCCACACACTCCACCCATTACAAATGGCCATGAATACGGCCGCACGGACCATCTACGGTGTCTCTAGATACGAGCATGTGACACCTCTACTAATGCAGCTTCACTGGCTTCTTATAGATGGTCACCTCAACTTCAAAGCCCTCTTTATTGCATTCAAAACCCTCCACCAGCTTTCTGCTACCACCTTAGAAGACCTCGTACATTGGACTCCGGACAGCAGATGCAGGAGAACGAACATGGAAAATACCCTTGTCATTCCCTCTCTAGCCAGTAAAACCTCCCAATATGTTAGGCATAGAGCCTTCACTTTATTTGCCCCTCTACTCTGGAACTCCCTCCCTGCTCCAATTCGTCTTATCACTGACCTGCCTGCCTTTAGAAAAGCAATAAAAACATATATTTTCCAGCTTTACTTTGACCACGTCACATAGCCCACCACTACCATGCCTTTTTCTAGTGCAGACTATTACCTTGCCTTCTTTTAGTTCAGTTTCCATTCTCCCCTTAATGACTAAATAGTTAATGTCTTTGGTAATCACCAAAACTATGTTCATACTGTTACGAATTATACTGATTGTAAGCTCTGTTAATTGTTACTTGTTCAATGTAAACCTGTTCAATATAAACCTGTTCTATGTATTAAGTTGTTTACTGTAAACCGCACTGAACTAAAATAGCGCGGTATATAAAAACAAATAAATAAATAAATACTGCTCTTTCGATAAAGAAATATTTCTGCAAATTACTCCTGAATATATCTCCTTTCACCTTCATCCTATGCCCCCTTGTTGCAGAGCTTTCTTTCAATTGAAAGGGGCTCTCCTCTGTGCATTTATGCCATTTAAGGTATTTAAAACATCTCTATCGTATCTCACCTCTCCCATCTTTCTTCTAAAGTATACATATTGAGATCTTTAAGTCTGTCCCCATATGCCTTATGACCAAGACCACTGACGATTTTGGTAGCCACCTTCCGCACCGACTCCATTCTGTGTATATCCTTTTGAAAGTGTGGTCTCCAGAATTTCACACAATGCTCTAAATTGGGTCTCACCAAACACTTATACAGAGGCACAATCACCACCTCCTTCCTGCTGGCCATTCCTCTCCCTAAGTACCCAAGCATCCTTTTGGCTTTCCCCGTCACCTTTTCTACCTGTTTAGCCACAAACAATATTTTATTTTATTTATTTATTTAGTATACATTTGTATACCGCTACTTCCAGCGATCAGCAGCGGTTTGATTACAGATTGGAAATTGTCAAATCATGACAGGAAATTTTTGAGGTATAAACACATTGATTAGACAGGAAAGCACAGCACACAGAGAACTATTTTACAGGGAACATAGGCTATGGAGGGTTAAGTGGCTTGCCCAAGACCACAAGGAGCACCTGTGGGACTAGAAACCCCAGTCCTTCCGGCCCAAGGTTGCTGTCCTCCAGTGGGATTTGAACCCCCGACCTTCCGGCCCGAAGTACCTTGCCCCAACCACTAGGCCACTCCTCCCACAATATACATCAGTCCACAACTGGTCCCTTATACATAGGCATAAACACACCCAAAAGAACAAGTTTTTATCCCTCTTCTCCTCCCCCCATCTCCCCTGAGAGTATCAACAATCCCCTTTAAGAGAGTCTGCAGCCCAGAGTTCAGGGCTCGGAGGGCGTGGCTCAGAGGGAGAGATTAAGAACCCAGCAGGCTGCAGGAGAAAATGAGGTCTGTGGAGCCAGATGTCATTCCAAGACAAGCCATGCAGAGGAATTCTGAGGTAGGAACTTTAATTGGGGCTGGAGGAGGGCCAGGAGATCTAGCTTGTGGAGGTTTAACAAGCTGGGACAGAATAAAAACTTATTTTGTTTTTCCCTGAACTGCTGTCTGGTCTGTGTTTTAAAGAAAACTCCTTCCCATCGCACGTCACTCTACCATATATGGTGGCAGCTTGTGAATTTTCTCTAACCATGTGACTGAGGACAAATCCACATTCCTCCAGGGCTAGGCCTCTACAGCAGGTCAGGAGGTTTTTGTTTGTTTGTATGGCTAAGAGGGTTAGCCTCACCCTAACTAGTTTGAAGAAGGTATAGTCAGTGCTCAGGACAGGCAGGTTTTGTTTTGGCTACTAGACGCCACTAAAAGTTTGTTGGAGCTAGAATAACTCAGGGGTTAACTCGGTTGCAGAAGAGGAAGCTGTGGTGGTGTTGCAAGAGAACAATGGCAAGCCAGGATGGAGCAGCTCCTCCATACTCTGGTAGAAGGTCAGCAGCAACAGCAACAGTATCAACAGCAACAGTTTCATCAGTAACAGCAACAATGTCAGCAGCAGTTTCAACACGCCCTGCTGGAAGAGCAACAGCAGCAGCAGATACAGGATCTTATCTGAGCGCAGGGGGAGCTACAGAAGAGTTCAGTTGACCCAGACCCTGCGGAGACTGCAACTCCATCCTCCAACGCAAGTGCTTCTTAAAATGACTGGAGAAGATGAACCAGACCATGTTTTGGTGAACTTCGAGTGAACTGTCTACATGGCCGGGTGGCCAGAGGCAACATGCACTATTTATTTGAGGAATCTGCTGAAGGGGAACAGTCAGGCTGCAATTCAGGAAGCCAACCCAAATGGGAAGCTACATATGCAGCTGTCAAGGCTGCTATACAGGAACAGGCCAGCTGTACCCAAGAGGCCTACTGCTAGCAATTTAGAAAGGGTGGGGGGGGGGGCTCCAGATAAAAGAGAGCCCTCGGAGGTTCCTCTATTGGTTGAAAGATCTCGCATAGAAGTGGCTGCAACCGGAGGGAAAGACCGTGCCTGAAATAGCCAAGATTGTGCTATTGGAGCAGTTTTTGGAGGGCTTGACTGCCCCAATGAAAAAGTGAGTACGTCAGCACCCCAAGCTTATACTGGAAATAGCCAAAGGGTATCATGAAGCACAGCCAGTGACTGAAGCAGACAGTGAGGAGGGGAAGATGTCACCTATCAGCCTAGGTGGATGGAAGGGAAAGCCATAACGCATGTTGGTTCCCATGTTCCGACCCCCAAAGTTACCTTCTAGGTGAGGGCATGGTTCAGCCATGACTCCTTCACCTGTTTTAGGTGTGGAGCCTAGGGACACTTTGCTCAGGAATGTCCCCCGAGTATGGAAGAACCCATGGATGTCAGGCTAACCAACCTTCACACATGTGCTTTTGTGGACACTCCCCACCCCGGGGCCCAGAACTTTGTGATTCCAGTGGAGCTCAAGGGAACCCATCTCCAGGTCTTGATAGACTCCAGGAGTGTGTAGATCCTCATTCGCTGGGAAACTGTAACCTGATTTCAAATTGACTATGCAAAGATGGTAGCACTGGCCTGTGTACATGGAGACCAGAGGCAGTATCCAATGGCACAGGTTTCACCTAAGACTCCATCAAAGCAAGCCACATTCAAGGTCATGATGCTGCCCTAGCTCCTGTATCCAGTGGTGATCGGCTGAGACTACCCAAACGTCAGAGCGATATGGGCCCAGCTAACTGACAGCTCCCCTATGTCAGACCAGAAAGATTTCTCAGAGGTTTTCCCCATGGAACACCCCGATCTATATGTCAAGAACCCCAAGTTGCTAAGTCCTGGAGTTGGCATTGCCGTAAAAAGCTATGCTACCAACAGAATGTGGGGGTGGCTATGGGGGAGAGATCTAGGGAGGGAGAGCCTAGGGAAGAAACCCCTGGGGATAGCTCAGGGCTCAGTAGTAGTGACCCAAATACAATTGTCCCCTTCCCAGAGTGAGGGCTGGGGGAAGACCCAGGGAGCTTCAGGAGTGCCCAGCAAGAAGTTGAGTCCCTTAAACATGCCCAAGAGCAGGTTTTAGAGGTGGATAGGGTTCCAGTAGGTAACAGAGAGTCCCCTGCAAGGACCTTTTCCTATTTTGTGCTAAAGGAAGATTTATTATACAGAGTATCTGAAGGTGCCCTAGAGGGGGAAAAGGTAGAACAACTGATAGTTCCCTGGCCTTATCGTCAGCAGGTGTTATCATTGGCCCATAGCCATTTATTAGGGGGACATCTGGGGATGGAGAAAACACTAGAGAATTTTTTGGCCCAATTTTTCTAGCCCAGGGTCCATAAACAGATGCAGTTATATTGCCAGTCATGCCCCACCTGCCAACTTCATAACCTTGCCAGAGTTTGACCTGTCCCTCTAGTGCCTATGCCCATCATTGAAACCCCATTTGAAAGAGTGGTAATGGATCTAGTAGGACTCTTGAAGCAAACCACCTGAAGCAACAAGTATATTTTAGTTATATTGGACTATGCTACCTGATACCCAGAGGCCATTGCTCTAAGGAATATGAAGATTACTACAATCACGAATGCCCTCTGGGAAGTATTCTCGTGGGTGGGAATACTCAATGAGATCCTCATAGATCAAGGAATACCCTTTGTATCCAAGGTGATGAAGCAAGTGTATGCCTTGATGATAGTCAAGATGCTGTGAACATCAGTTTGTCACCCACAGACGTATGGCCTCTTTAAGCGATTCAATAAAACTTTGAAACAGATGTTACCAAAACCATTACATCCTCTACTAAGACTACTTGCCCTCTGGATCCCATACCTCCTTAGCTCTTTTGCCACTCATTTTGTCACTTTTCAATAACAGTCTTTCCTCTGGAGTATTCCCCCAGTGCTGGAAACATGCCATTATTCGTTCCCTTCTGAAGGTTCCCTCACTTGACCCCTCCTCTCCTTCCAATTTTCACCTTGTATCCAACCTTCCATTTCTCTCAAAACTTCTTGAAAAATTAGTATTCTCAAATACATGCTTGCCTCCTTCCAATCAGCCTTAGCACTTGCCAAGCAAAACTACTATGTCCATCTGAGCAACTCTCTTGCCAATGATTCCTGCCATCTTTTCTCAACTCTTAACTCTCTCCTCAAGGCTCCAACCCCTCCTTCTCTTTCTGTCCAAACCTTTGCCGACTATTTCCATAACAAAATTCACAAGATTACACTCCATTTCCCCACTAGATTAGCTTCATCCCTTCTTCCTGCACCTCAATATCAACTTTTCCCCTCAGTCTCTGTTACCCTTTCTTCCTTTTCTATGATCTATGATGAGGAAACCTCTCATCTCCTTTCCTCCTCTAAACTTTCTACTTGCTCTTCTGATCCTATCCCCACCCATCTCCTTAGCTCCATTTCCTCCTCTATCATCCCTTCCATCTCATATATTCTCAACCTTTCGCTCTTTACTGCTATGGTTCCTGCAGCCTTCAAGCATGCTGTGGTCACACCTCTCCTTAACACTAGAAGCCCCAAAAGGAATTTTACCTAGAAACCCCAAAATGCGTCAATTGACGCATTATCACGACGACTGCGTTTAGCATGAAATACAGATGTGAATTAATGTGAAGTTACTTATTTGTTAAATACGTGCAGTATGTGACATCATTACATGACATCATTGTGTGTTTATTGTTTGTAATGTCGGAGTAAAACTGTAAACAGTGATTGAGATGTGCCACCTAGTGGGAAAATTAATTTATACCTTGAAGCCCCAAAGTATGTCAATTGACGCATCCATGACAATTGAGTGCGTCAATTGACGTACTTTGGGGCTTCTAGGTATAAATTCATTTTCCTGCTAGGTGGTGCATCTGTCATTAATTTTCGATGCACATATTTGAACATCTCGACCTTGCTAACAAAGTCATGGAACATGACTGACATGGTTCTAGTAGTGGCGCTGGTATACAACTTCAAAGATGCATTTGCATCAATTGACACACTTTGGGGCTTCTAGTGTTAAGAAACCTTCTCTTGGCCCCAGTTGTCCTTCTAATTATCGATCTATCTCCCTTCTTCCCTTCATTTCTAAACTTCTTGTGTGTGCAGTCCTCTGCCGTTGTCTTGAAATGCTTTCCTCTCAAGCCCTGCTGGATCCACTTCAATCTGGCTTTCGTCCCTTACATTCTACCAAGACGGCACTTGCCAAACTCTCCAGTGACTTGTTCCTAGCTAAATCCAAGGGCCTTTACTCTATCCTCATCCTTCGTGACTTTTCTGCTGCTTTTAACACTGTTGATCACCATTTCCTCTTTGACACATTATGCTGTCCTGGTTCTCTTCTTATCTCTCCCATCGCTCTTTTAGTTGTTTCTTCTGGTGGTTCCTCCTCTACTGCTGTTCCTCTCTCAGTTAGTGTACCCCAGGGATCTGTTCTCGGCCCTCTCCTTTTCTCTCTTTACACCCAGTCCCTTGGTGCTCTCATCTCCTCTCATGGATTTCAGTATCATTTTTATGCCAATGATTCTCAGATCTATCTTTCTACACCTGATATCTCTTCAACATGCTAGACCCACATCTCTGCCTGCCTATCTGACATCGCCACCTGGATGTCTCACCGCTGTTTGAAACTAAACATGGCCAAAACCGAACTTCTTATTTTCCCCCCATGCCTTCCTCCCCCTTCCTCCTTTCTCTATCTCTGTGGATAATGCTCTTCTACTTCCTGTTTCCTTGGCCTGCAACCTTGGGGTCATCTTTGACTCCTCCCTTTCCTTCTCCTCATATATCCAAGAGATAGCTAAAATCTGTTGTTTCTTTCTCTGTAACATTAACAAAATGTGCCCCCTCCTTTCTAAACACACTACTAAAATACTTGTCCACTCTCTACTTCCTATCTTAACTATTGCAATCTCCTTCTTGCTAGTCTCCATCTTAGCGACCTCTCCCCTTCAATCTGTTCAGAATTCTGCTACGTGACTAATCTTTCACCAGCCTTGATATACTCACATAACCCCTCTTCTCAAATCACATCACTGGATTCCTTTCTGTTTCGGTATCCAATTCAAGCTGCTTCTTCTTCTGACCTATAAGTGCATTCACTCTTCTGCTCCTCGCTACCTTTCCTCTCTCCCCTCTCCCTACACCCCTCCTTGTGAGCTCCGCTCTTCTACTGGCTTACTTCTCTCTTTGCCCTTTTCTTCCACTGCCAATTCCAGACTTCGGTCTTTTCATCTTGCTACTACTTATGCCTGGAACAGACTCCCTGGTCTGTACTTCAGGCTTCATCTCTTCCCCTTTGCAAGTCCATGCTGAAGGCTCACCTTTTGAAGCTGCTTTTGGAACCTGATCCCTTATTCCTTATATCTCCTCACCCTTTGATTTTCCCCTTATTCTTATCTTTTGTCTTGTCTGTCTTAATTAGATTGTAAGCTGAGCAGGGACCGTCTTTATATATGTCTGTAAAGCGCTGCATATGCCTTGTAGCGCTTTATAAATGTTTAATAATAGTATTAGTAGTCTAGTAGACCACTCCTCCCTAATAATAGCATTAGGGAGGAGTGGTCTAGTGGTTAGGACAAGGTACTTCAGGCCGGAGGGCCAGGGGTTCAAGTCCCACCTGGGGACAGCAATCTCAGGCCGGAGGGATTGGGATTTCTAGTCCTATAGGCACTCCTTGTGGTCTTGGGCAAGCCACTTAACCCTCCATTGCCCATGTTCCCTGTAAGCATTAGCGTATGTGTCTCATATCCCCTTGTGTTAAATGTATCCCCCCAATTAACCGCTTTAACCCGGTGAAAAGCGGGATATAAATACAGCTAAATAAATATAAAAAAAAAAAAAAATTAGTAGTAGTTCTCCTCCCATCTTATACAAACCAATTTCTTGCATCCCCCTCAGTCAGGCTTTACAGACGGCCATAGCATGGAAACAGTTCTCCTTTTTGTTCTCAATGAAGCCCACATGTCATTGGACAAAGGTGATATCACATTGGCTATCTCTCTAGACCTATCGTCTGCTTTCAATCTTGTGGACCAATACATTCTCCTCTCACATCTTTCTTCTGCTGGTTTAGGGTCCATGGTTCTTCAGTGGTTTCATTTGTTTCTCTTGTTGTGCTCTTATCACATTTCTTACTGGGATTCTTCATCTTCTCAATTCTCTGTCCCCTGTGGTGTCCCCCAGGGGGTCTGTTCTTGCACACCTTCATTTTTTTTTTTAGAACTTTATTTATTAACCACCAACAACCATCAACAAACATTGTACATTCCATCTCCGAGCGGGGTGGACTCTGTGACAAGGCAGAGGCTCAGAAACAGGAGAAAATGGGTTTAAATCACTTTCTGTCACCTCAGAGGCTTGGAGAGGCAGGACAGGAAGGGGTTAAGTTTCCTGCACACAAACATTCTCTGGAGAGAAGAGTAGGGAAAGAACCACACCCTAGCTCTAGGCTAACCCAGAGACATAGCCAATCAGGGAGGTGGGAGGAGTCAGACCGGATTGGGCCACTCTGCACTCATAACCAGGAAGCAGCAGTTAGCAAAGGAAGTGGATCCGGAGGCAGAGAGAGATCCAGACTCGAGAGAGGAATCAAGGAGGAGAGGAACTGGTTACAGAGCAGTGCAAGCAGGAAGGCTGAGCCCAGAAGAACTAAGGAGAGAACCAGGGACGGGAGAGTTCCTGCAGGTGGTCCTGGAAGAGGGACAGGCAGACATCAGCTCCATGAGAGAGAAAACCCTGGAGGTGACCTAGAGCTGGATTCAGAAGCCTGGAATACTGACTTGGAGTCAGGGGAGTTCCCTAGAGGCAGACGCTGCAAAAACCAGGTCAGAGCAAACTCTTCTAAGCCTTGTAAAGCAAATAGCTTTGAGAGAAGTCAGTCTATAGGAACTGACAATAGACTGTTTGCTAAAAGAGGCAGGGGTAAACCAGACCCTGAATATATACCTGAAGTTAATAGAAGGAAGAGGGGCTATAGGAAAGTCCCTGTTAGAAAGCTACAAACATTTCCATGGTATAGACAGCGTGACCTAAGCTCTAGTTCAGAGGAGCACACACCTGCTTGCCAGCAAGAGGCTAATTGGCAGCAATTGTGCAGAGAGCTAAGGGAACCCTTTGAGGACCAAGAGGAAGCAATGGAATTGGGGGCTCCATTATCTAGTTCCAGTGAGTCAGAAATGGAGTGTGGAATTTGTATGCTAGAGTGAAGAACTATAAATATTCCTAATTGATGATTGAGTGCTGAGAAGCCTTAAGCAAATGTTCTAGAACCTGCATGAGAGACAGCAGCGTTCTAGTGAATGGAATGAGTCAAAGCTTCATGTGGTACAGCTGTGAATAGAAGGCAATATAGAGAAACTACTCCTACACAAGAAGGCAGTCATTAATAAGCCAGAGTTGTGGAGATTGCCATTTCTATGGGAAGCTGTTTGACACTAGAAAGAAGTACAACAGGAGAAAGATTCTTTATTACCAGTAGATACTGAGAAAGCAATACTAGAAGATTGAAGCCCTGTTGTAGTAATGAAGCTGGAAGAATGATGAAAGCTTGTAAATATTTTATGTGTCCCTGAGAAGTATCAGGAGAAGCTGTGTAAACACTTGAACTTTTATTTGGTACTGAAGGATACCATTATACTTCTGTGGCGGGGGAGTAAGTCCTGTACGGTGTCCTTTGCTATACTTTGTGCAAATACCTTATGCATGAATAAAGCATTACTTACTTTGGAAACCCAACCTTGGCTGTCGTCACTCACTCCACAACTACAGTAGGAAGGCTTCAGCACTACCAAGGACTCTTTTAAACTCACCCCACTGTGTGGCTCACATCCCCTTGGCCTGCTTACGCCACAGGCTAGGCGGTGCGTTGTCACAACTCTGATCCCCACCCTGGAGACACTTCACAGTTACAGGTGGATTTTAACATTTTATCCCGTCCTCCCCCCCTCTCCCCCCACCCAATCACCACCCCCCTCCATGCTACCAACTACTTTGCCCCATCTACTTCTCACTCTTTGCTATCCCTCTCCCACAAACCCCTACATTCAACAGTCAGCTACCCACATGCAATATTTCATTACGACTACAAGCCCCTAGGTTTTTGATATAAGGTTCCTAAACAAGTAAAAAGGCTGTCCAGCGCCTGACACTGCCCCGCGCCCTCCACCGTTCAGTAAGCATCAATTGTTGAAAACAATTACGCCATTCCCAAAATGTGGGTGGAGTCGGCTCTCTCCAATTACGAAGAATTGGCCCCTTACCCACCAGACATGCTTTGCGTATCAATAGACATTCTCCTTTCCCTTTAGGTTGGGGAGGGCCAAGCTGATCCAAAACAACCAAAGAACTGGTCCATCTCAGTCTCTGATGTAGCAGTCCACTGGCAAAGATACATATCTTTGCCCAATAAGAGCGAAGTACTTTACAGCTCCACCACATATGTAACAGATTCGCCAAAGGTTCTTGACATCGGGGACACCGGCCATCAAAGGTTATATGGCTTCGCAGCGCTCGTCTGGACGAAAAATTGGCTCTGGTTATACACTTGAATTGCACCTCTCTCCAGCGGGCCCCTTCTGCAATTTTAATTATCCGTCGTAAGGCATTAGTGACTGTACCAGGGGGCACCTCCCACCCCAGCTCCTCTTCCCATGCCACCTCAACTCTCTGATAGTCTGGAGTGGTCCTAAAGCAACCTAACTGTAATTTCAGCACTGCTATCGACAGCAGGTTATCCCCGCCCAAGTCAAAAAATTCCAAAATCTGCACCGATCGTTCTATCTTCAACGCATCTCTGGGTAGCGAGGACACATAGTGAGAAATCTGCATAAACGCAAAGGAATGACTGGAGGTTAAATCATATTCGCGGCACAAGGACATAAACGATTTACATTTCCCAGAGGGTTCCACCAAATGCCCTATATTCCGAATGCCACAGCCTACCCAGTCTCGGAACATTGCTGTTTCCGAGCCCAGGGTAAAGTTGACGTTCCCCTGTAATGGTAACCAACTCGACACCTTCCAAGGTGTATTTCAATACACATTAAGCTGCCTCCATGTCCTCATGGCCGAGCCGAACAACTCACTCTCTGCTATTCTGCTTGGAAGGCCCTGATTCTCCGCATGCAATACCGCTTATAATGTCTGGGGGGCCACAAATCCCTCCTCAAAAGCCCTGGGTGTATAAACGTCTGTCCCACCCAACCAGTCCCCGAGATGTTGGGCCTGACAGACCAGGGCGTAAACCCCCAGATCTGGGAGCCCTATCCCCCCCTCCCTCTACTTCCCCAATAGTTGATTGAACGGGATGTGTGCTCTGGCCCCTTTCCACAAGAACCCCCGGATTACTTTTTCTAAACGCCGTAAGTCTCGACGCAGCAACCAGACCGGCAGGGTCTGCATCCAATATAAAATCCGCGGTAAAACCACCATCTTAATTGCTGCCACTCTCCCCAACAGGGAAAGCGGAAGGGGCCACCACACCTTCAACTGGGTCCGCAGACGACCCAGAACGCGTTCCAGGTTACGCACATATAACTCTCACGGTTGCCTAGTCAACACAATGTCCAAGTATATGAAATTATTCACCGCCCATTTAAGGGGAACCCCCCCCCCTCCCAGCGCCCCTGCAACTGCCCTGATACATCCAGTGCCTCAGATTTATCTTTATTTATACATAGCCCTGCAAAAAGGCCAAACCTCACAAACTCCTCCAGCAAACGGGGCAAGGACTGTCTAGGGGAGAGCAAATGTACCAGGAGGTCATCCGCAAAGGCCGACAGCTTAAACTCCTGCAGACCGATCCGTACACTTCGTATCTCTCGGGAGGCCTCTATTTTCCGAATCAAGGGGTCCAATGACAAGACAAACAAAAGAGGAGAAAGGGGACATCCTTGTCTTGTACCGCATGCCAAAGAAAAAGCCTCTGACAGCACCCCATTACAAAGCACCCCAGCGGTCGGCTCGGCATAGAGGCTCTCCACCATCTTACAGAAGGGAGTCCCCAATCCGTACCGTGGCAACAGGTCACGCAGATAATGTCAATCGACCCGATCAAAGGCCTTCTCCGCATTGAAACTGACAAGCAGAGACTGCAATCGACAGTCGTGCACCCACTCCAGCGAGGCCAAGATTTTATGCATATTATGCACCGCAAAACGCCCCTTAACAAATCCAACTTGCGAGTCATGTACCAAATGACCCAGAAGCCCTGCCAACCGCTCCGCCAAGATCTTTGCCCACAACTTTAAGTCAAAGTATAGCAGCGATATGGGTCTATAAGATGCCGCCTGCAACGGATCTTTTCCCGGTTTTGGAATCAGTATAATATGGGCGTGATTACTGCCCCAGTGAAAAGTGCCCTGCTCCGTACGTTTATCGTAAACCGCTACCAAGGTTGGGGCAACACAATCACTCAGTATTTTATAGAATTCAGCTCCTAGACCGTCAGGCCCAGGTGTCTTATAACAGCTTGCTCCAGAGATAACTGTTTGTACCTCTTGTAAAGTTATCGGTTGACCCAGTTGAGCTCTTTGCTCCTCACTAAGTTCGGGTAAATCCAACTCTCTCAGGTACTCATGCATCCCCGTCTGGGAGCCAGGCTCTGCCGCATATAACTTCTGAAAAAATGATCGAAACACTCGAGCAATCTCCACATTCTCCTGCTGCAAACCCCCCTTATCATCTCAGAGCACCGCTACTGTATTCGTACCCCTCTGGCTCCTTAAACAGCGGGCCAATAGCTTCCTGGGCCTGTCCTCATAGCAATGCAATTGATACCGGTAATATAGAATAGACTTTTTGGCTCTCTGGTGTAAAAGCTCATTCAAATCAACCTGGACCTCCCAAAGCCTCTTCTTATTCAAGGCATTCGGGGCTTGTGCAGACAAACGCCACAATTTAGTAACTTGCTGCTCAAGCTGGATAATCCGCTCTGCTATCAACCGACGTTTCCGAGCTGCAAATCCAATAATATCGCCGCATAAAACTACTTTAGCTGTCTCCCAGACCAGTTCGGGGTCCCCCTGGTGGCACTAATGATCTTTTTCAAACTCCTGCCAGCGCCGTCTAATAAATTGGTGGAACCGAGAATCTTTATAGAGCTCCAGCGGGAATCGCCAAATCCATGTCCCGATAGCATCCCCTCCCCACTGTAACTCCACCCAAGTCATTGCGTGGTCCGATATCTCTATAGGACCGATCTGCGCGTCTCCCGTGTGGGCAAACAAGCCTCCCGAGATTAAGAGATAATCAATGCGCGCACTAGAACCATGTGCACGAGATTGGTGAGTAAAATCTTTCTCTGAGGGATGCAACAACAGCCACGGATCCACCAAACCCAATCTTGCCTGAAAGCGTTGCAACACCCGAGCTGTCGGAACTCTCTCCCGAGCCTCCTCCCCTCTGGACGTATCCAAGTCTACATCGAAGACCCCATTAAAGTCACCACCAAGAAGCAGGGGAAGCTCAGGCAATTGCTCCACCCTAGAGGCCACACGACTATAAAAATTGGAATCCAACACGTTGGGACTGTAAAGATTCCCCAAAATAACGGACTTCCCCTCCAGGATTCCTTGCAACATCACAAACCTCCCATTTGCATCCCCCATTTCGGTTTCCACTACAAAATGCACATGTTTATGGATCAGGATGGCCACCCCCCCACACTTCTTTCCCTTAGCAGGCGAGCCCCACACCTGCCCCACCCAGCCCCTACGTAATTTACTACGTTCCTCAGCAGTCTAGTGGGTTTCTTGCAAAAGCGCAATATCACATTTCTGTCTAGCTAGCGCCTGTAGAATTTTATATCTTTTAATTGGGTTCCCCAATCCACAGACATTCCATGTTATTATCTTCAGACAGCGGGGCAGTGCCAAGGCTCCTCCACACAGTAAATGCCAGCCTCTCAGAGGGAGTTCCCCCAGCCTGGAACCCCTCACTTATTATATTCAGGTAGCTCTCTGACTACCAGCCACATAACCCTTAGGTGTGATCAACCCCCCCCCTTAAAACCCCTCCCCTTCTCCCCCCCCCCCAAAACCCTTATCCTCATCTCCTTCTGCTTCCCTTCCATCTACTCTTCCTCACTAGCTAAAAGCCTTAGGTCCCGTGTAATGAGAACGGTCACCCCCACACACACACACCTCTCTCAGCTACCCCATACTATAACTAACCCTCCACCCATGGGCACCCCAGTGCCGGTACTATGCATAAGCCAGACTGCCCCCACCTCGCTTCTAAGAATGGTGATAAAACATCCCAACACACAATTTTAGTTTACTGCCTACCCCTCAATACGCATAATAAAGGCATGCCTGAACAGAATGAGATCTCCAGGTAGCAAACAATCCACATCTTGCCACCCCGGTCCGCTGTGGAGTCAGAACTTCACCCCTCCAGGGACCCCTGGCACTGCCTGCCCTGCACTCTGACCATCCATAACTTGTGAAATACAGGCAATAAAACAAAACAGTCAATCATTACAACTTTTCAGATGGTGTTGCTACTTCGGGGTCCCTGGACTCGTTCGCTCCCCACGCACTAAGTTTTCAACATATGAAGTTGCCTCCTCTGCCGTCTCAAAGGACCGCTGTACGCCTTCATGGATCACATGCAAGCGAGCTGGGTATTGCACCAAAAATTTAATTTTCGCATCGATACGTTTCTGGCAAAGAGGTGCATATGCTCTGCGCTTCTGGCTCAACGCCGCGGAGTAATCCTGAGCGATACGGATCCTTAGGTTATCTCGCACAATAACCCCTTTCCGGCGTGCCACTCTCAATATTGCCTCTTTCTGAGGCAAGTGCAAAAACTTGGCTAGCACCACTCTCGACCTTTGGTCCCTGGCTTGCTTGCTTCCCACGCGGTACACCCGTTCAATCGGCAACTTCCCGCCTTCCTCTATCCTCTCAAGCAGCTGGGGCAGCAATGTTTCCAAGTAATGTTTTAGATCTTTATCTGTCACCGTGTCCGGGATGCCCATCAGCCTCAGATTATTCCGGCGCGATCGGTTCTCTAGGTCCTCTAGTTTTACCTCATGAAAATGCAATCTGGTTCTCAGGCCCTCCACCTCCTGAGTCAGCGCCTCCAGGCTATCTTCGGCGCGCCCAACACGTTCCTCGGCCTCCTGCAATCGGCTTCCCAAGGCACCTACCGAGCTGTGCAAGTTGTCCATTTTCTCATGCAGGGCTGTGAATTGTGCCACTAACGCCTCTGTCACCGCTGCTGAAACCTCCTCCACAAAGGCAGGGGAGGTCAGCGAATTTGGTGTAGCTGTTCCCTCCACCATTTTGCTCGCGGCTGCCATGCGGTCTCGCTCCTTCCGACCCACTTTTGTGGTCACCGCCATCCCGCCGATCACTCACAACTAGCCCCCAGAGCTGCAGAGGTGACTCCGGGTGAGGTATCAGTGAAGTTTGATAGTCTTCCGCTGCTTTAAATGGCTCTAAAATGCTGGTTTAGGTAGAGGGCGACCGGAGCACAAGCAGAATGCGGCTGCTCGCCCTCACCGCATCACGTGACCTTGCACACCTTCTTTTTAATGCCTTCTGGCCCCCCTTGTCTCGTTGATTCAACAGCAAGGTGTCTCCGTGTATTTTTACACGGATGACATCCTGCTGCTTTTCTGTGTGCAATCTTCCCCTCCTGATCTCTCCTCTGTCAATGCCTGCTTGGCATTGGTGGCATCATGCTTCAAACCATTCACAAAGTTGAATCCTGCTAAGACTTCTGCCCTATGGCTCACTTTTGCCACCATCGGTCTGTCTGTCTCTTAATGGTTACTCCATCCCAATAGTCACCCAACTTTAAGTATCTTGGAATCTTACTGGATTCAGCTCTTTCTTTTCAATTCCATATCAATTCAGTTGTGAAGCGATGTTTTCACATCTTGCAACAGATTTGTGCTATCCGCTCCTTCCTCTCCCCACTTCCCTTATCACTCTTCTCCTCCCCCTGGTAATTGCCAGACTTGATTAATGTACTGTTATTTATCTCGGACTACCTCACAATGAAACCAAGTGCATACAGATTGTTCAAAATATGTTTATCCAGCTCCTTCATTCTGCATCTAGATATGATCATATCACCTCTCTTCTCATAAAATCCCACTGGCTCCCACTCTCCCATCGTTTCCAATACAAGATCCTTACTATTATTCATAAGACTCTTCACTCAGGTTCCCCCTTGTATCTATCTTCATTTCTCATCCCTCAAGCACCCCCCATCCTGGATTCTAAGATCTATACATGCAAACCATTTATGTCTTCCTTCTCCTTTGCAGGCACGCTTAGAATATACTCAACACTCGGCATTCTTTTTCTTAGGGCCTTCATTGTGGAATTTTCTTCCTTTGCTTAGAATCTTCCTACCGTAAATTTGATTGCACTAAAAACTTACGTATTTCAAAACGCTTTTGGTATTCCTATCTCCAACTTCTTAGCCTCTCATGTTTGCCCATTTGCCAACTGATACTGCTCGTCAGAGTTCTACTTCCCCTCTCCCTCTGCCCCTCCCTTCTCTTCCTCTCTTCCCTTCCCTCCTGCTTGTTGCCCTCACTGTTCTGTCCTATCTTATGAATTTTATGGCATTCCTTTCACACTGTGAGATGTTTTTTATTGTACACCACTTTGACATAATTTGAAAGGTGGTATATCAAATTTTTAATAAACCATAGACCATGTTACAAAAGTTTGTGCAGAAGGACAGGAAGAATTGGGCCCTTCTCCTCTGCGAGGTTCCTCAGAGTTCCATGGGGTTTTCGCTGTTTGAGTTGCTCTTCAGAAGACGGCCAAGACATATTAGATGTGGTAAGGGAAACCTGGGAAGAAGAACCTTGTGCCAGGCATAATTTGGTGGAGTATGTTATACAAATACAAGGCCGGCTGAGGAAAGCCAGAGAGGTGGCCAAACTCAATCTGGAAAAAGCAGGGGCTACCTTCCAACCAGGAAACAGTTTTAGTCTTGCTGCCTCCATCTGAGAGCAAGTTGCTATGTAAATGGTAGGGGCTATATGAAGCGGAAGAGAAAGTGGGGCCTGTTAACTACATGATAACACAGCCAGATAAATGGCAGAAAGCCAAAATTTACCATATTAACTTAGTAAAAAGAAGTGGACTCCAGTGATGGCTATGGTGGTACAGGGAGATGATTTTGGGCCAGAAATTTCAGCCCTATCAGATCCAGCTCAAGTCCCAATTGGAGACCAGATGTTTGCTGCCCAAAGAAGATTTAGAAGGCTTGATCCACCAGAACCTAAACTTGTTCTCCATCCGCCTGGGATGAACCCAGGGCCAGCCCGTCCATTGAGCGAGAATGTTGTTCGCACAGGGCCCCGCGCGAACCACATTCTCACTCAATGGGACAGCTGCAGGGAGAGCCGGGGAAGCCCGTGCGAGGCCCTGGCTCCCTCTGCACAGCCACCAGCATGAAGAGCCTTTTCCTTTACGTGGGCAGCTGTTTCAATGAAGCCGCGAATGCCGGGAAAGGTTGCCTTTAACCTTTCCCAGCATTCACTGCTTCACTGAAACAGCTGCCTGCGTGAAGGAAAAGGCTCTTCACGTTGGCGGCTGTGCAGAGGGAGCCGGGGCCTCGCGTGGGCTTCCCCAGCTCCCTCTGCAGACCCTTAGACGGCATGGGGCTCTTCGGAGGGAGGGGCTAGGACTGGATGGGCTGTGATAGTGGGGGGGGGAACCGACTGGAAATGGGCTGTGATATGGGGGGGGGGGAAACAATTGGAAATGGGCTGTGATGGTGGGGGTGGAACGGACTCCAATGGGGATGACATTGGGGGGGAAGGAAAGCAATTGGGCTGTGATGGTGGGTATGGATAGGACTGCAGATGGGTTGTGTGGGGGGGAAGGGACTGCAGAGGGGCGGTGATGGGGGGAAACAGACTGCAATTGGGCTGTGATGGGGGGGAAGGACTGCAAGTGGGCTGTGATGGTGGGGGAAAATGGACTGGAAATGGGCTGCTGTGATGGTGGGGAGGGGGGAAACGGACTGCAATTGGGCTGTGATGGGGGGAATGGACTGCAAATGGGCTGTGATGGTGGGGGGGAAACGGACTTTAAATGGGCTGTGATGGTGGGGCGAAACGGACTGCAATTGGGCTGTGATGGGGGGAACAGACTTTAAATGGGCTGTGATGGTGGGGGGGAAGCAGACTTAAAATGGGCTGTGATGGTGGGGGAATGACTGCAAGTGGGCTGTGATGGTGGGGGGGAAACAGACTGGAAATGGGCTGTGATGTTGAGGGGGGAACAGACTGCAATTGGGCTGTGATGGGGGGAACGGACTGTAAATGGGCTGTGATGGTGGGGGGGGGGAACGGACTGCAAATGGGCTGATGAAGAGCTAGATTAGGACTGGAAATGGGCTGATGAGGGCTGGAATTTCCCATCAGCCTCGCGGCGGGATTAACAGAGCCGCGAGAAAGAGAAACTCTCCCTTCGCGCGGCACTGAAAAGCCCGCGCTGAGGCCGCATGGAAGACTCTGCAGGGCAGGGGGGGGCCCTGCGGGATGCTCGATTCTGCTGCTGCCACGGCAGCAGCAGCCGGTTTGTGTTTTTTTTTAACCTAGTTGGGCTGATGGGGGGGGAGGGGGTTAGGACTGGTAATGGGCTATAGGGGGGTTAGGACTGTTAATGGGCTATGGGGGGTTAGTACAGGTAATGGGCTGTGTGGGGGCTAAGACTACAACTGGGCTGATGGGGGGTTTAGGACTGGTAATGGGCGATGGGGGGCTAAGACTGGAAGTGGGCTGATGGGGGGCTTAGGACAGGTAATGGGCTGGGGGGGGACTAGGACTGGAAGTGGGCTGATGGGGGGTTAGGACGGGTAATGGGCGGTGGGGGGGTTACGACAGGTAATGGGCTGTGGGGGGACTAGGACTGGAAGTGGGCTGATGGGGGGTTAGGACTGGTAATGGGCTGTGGGGGGCTAAGACTACAAGTGGGCTGATGGGGGTCTTAGGACTGGTAATGGGCTATGGGGGGGCTAGGACTGGAAATGGGCTGATGGGGGGGTTAGGACTGGAAGTGGGCCGATGGGGGGGTTAGTACTGGTAATGGACTATGTGGGGGCTAAGACTGGAAGTGGGCTGATGGGGGGTTACGACAGGTAATGGGCTGTGGGGGGGCTAAGACTACAAGTGGGCTGATGGGAGGGGTTAGGACTGGTAATGGGCTATGGGGGGGCTAAGACTGGAAGTGGGCTGATGGGGGGGTTAGGACTGGTAATGGGCTATGGGGGGAATAGGACGGTAAGTGGGCTGATGGGGGGTTAGGACTGGTAATGGGCTGTGGGGGGGCTAAGGCTACAAGTGGGCTGATGGGTGTCTTAGGACTGGTAATGGGCTATGGGGGGGCTAGGACTGGAAATGGGCTGATGGGGGGGTTAGGACTGGAAGTGGGCTGATGGGGGGTTACGACAGGTAATGGGCTGTGGGGGGGCTAAGACTACAAGTGGGCTGATGGGGGGCTTAGGACTAGTAATGGGCTATGGGGGGGCTAGGACTGGAAATGGGCTGATGGGGGGGTTAGGACTGGAAGTGGGCCGATGGGGGGGGGTTAGTACTGGTAATGGGCTATGTGGGGGCTAAGACTGGAAGTGGGCTGATGGGGGGGTTACGACAGGTAATGGGCTGTGGGGGGGCTAAGACTACAAGTGGGCTGATGGGAGGGGTTAGGACTGGTAATGGGCTATGGGGGGGCTAGGACTGGAAATTGGCTGATGGGGGGGGTTAGGACTGGTAATGGGCTATGGGGGCGGGGGGCTGACTGGAAATGGGCTGATGGGGGGTTAGGACTGGTAAGACTGAAAATGGGGTGATGGGGGGTTAAGACTGGTAATGGGCTATGGGGGGGGCTAAGACTGGAAGTGGGCTGATGGGGGGTTACGACAGGTAATGGGCTGTGGGGGGGGGCTAAGACTACAAGTAGGCTGATGGGAGGGGTTAGGACTGGTAATGGGCTATGGGGGGCTAGGACTGGTAATGGGCTGATGGGGGGGTTAGGACTGGTAATGGGCTATGGGGCGGGGGGCTGACTGGAAATGGGCTGATGGGGGGTTAGGACTGGTAATGGACTGTGGAGGGGTAAGACTGAAAATGGGGTGATGGGGGGTTAGGACTGGTAAGACTGAAAATGGGCTGATGGGGGGTTAAGACTGGTAATGGGCTGTGGGGGGGTAAGACTGAAAATGGGCTGATGGGGGGTTAGGACTGGTAATGGGCTATGGGGGGCTAGGACTGGTAATCGGATGGGGGTTGCTAGGACTGGAAATGGGCTGAGTGGAAGGGGGGCTTGAACTGCAAATAGCTGATGGGGAGGGGGGCTTGGAATGGAAATGGGCTGTGAGGGGAGGGAGCTAGGACTGGAAATGGACTGAGTGGGGGGGGGCTAGGACAGGAAATGGGCTGATGGAGGGGCTAGGATAGGACTGGAAATGGGCTGTTGGGGGTGCTAAGGTTGGAAATGGGCTGTGGTGGGGACTTGAATTGAAGGATTCATGGAGGGGCTAGAACTGGAAGTAGGCTCATGGGGGTTTTGGATTGGAAATGGGCTGAGTGGAGGGGAGCTAGGATTTGACATGGGCTGATGGTGGGGCTAAGAAAGGACTAGAAATGGGCTGATGGGGCCTGGGATTGGAATTGAGCTGATGGAGGGACTCGGATAGGACTGGAAATGGATGGGGGAGCTAGGACTGGAAATGGGCTGATGGTGGGGCTAGGATAGTATTGGAAATGGGCTGATGGGGGGCTAGGACTGGAAATGGGCTGATGCAGGGACTAGAAGGGAGCAGATGCTGGGTGGGGCTGGAACTAGAAGGGAGCTGATGTTGGGGGAGGATTAGAATGGGATGGAGCTGGGAGAGTGAAATGGAGAGGGAAAAATATTTTGTGTGGGAGGGAAGACAAATCTACAATTGGCCGGATATTGGGAGAGTAAGTGGGGATTGAGGATGGAGGGGTAAAATTTGAGTGGATGAAATAGGAATGAGGAAAGCGCAAAAGGAGAAAGATTAGTATGTTAAAGCAGATGTAGAGAGAGAATGGGAAAAAAAACTAGAAGAGAGAAGAAAGGACAAATGGACAGCAGATGGAGAGTTAGCAGAAGACACAAAGAAACTAGAAGAAAGTGTCTGGAACAATTGTAACTGAAAAAAATGCACAAAAGGTAGAAAAATATCTCTTTATTTTGAATTTATTAACTGGAATACGTCAGCTCTGGGAAATGTGCATCATTAACGTCTGCGCTTTGTTTAGTACAAGAGGAAATTAATTTATAGTTTTATTTCTACAGTGTTGTACATTCCAAGTTTGGCTTTTGGGCTTCCCAGTTTAATTATTGTCTTCCTGTTTCTAAATTGTGATTCCTTGTTTGGTGATGGTCTATGTTCTGCATGTGTAACTGAGCTGAGGTATTCTGTTTATATAATTCCTATTTGACATTGCCACTTGTTCTCTTTCCCCAGTAGGTCATGTATTGTTATTCTCTGAAATGTATTGGTTTAATATTTGCAGCGTTGCCTTTTGATAGTTAGGGTATGGTGCTTTGTGAGTCCTGGTAGTGCTGTTAGGATACGGCGGGTTTGTATGGGTTCTAAATGGGCAGTGTTTGTAGTAGTTCCTAATGTGTCTGGCGGTTGGTACTGGATTATAGTAATGTAGAAATCTTTTAGTCTTTCTTTATCCATATACTCATTAAGAGGCATGTTTACTAAAAGTTAGTGTATGGTAACATTATGCAAATATTTATGCAAATGAGGCACCTTATGCAAATGAGGCCCGAACATGGCCCCGCACCCCCCTTGGGCCGACCCTGGTGGTTGGCACTGGAATACAGTAACGTAGAAAGTTTTTAGTCTTTCTTTATCCAGACACTCATTAAGAAGCATGTTTACTAAAAATGCATGTTTGCATTATGCAAATATTTATGCAAATGAGGCTCCCTATGCAAATGAGGCCCCACAATTAATCTCCGCAAATGGCCCCGCACCCCCCTTGGACCGCCCCTGGATGAACCCACCTCGTTTGTCATGATATTGTTACTGACCCTGGGGTGGTTATCTGGCAATTACCCTACAGGTGGTTGCCAAGGAACTGGAAGAGATGCTTAACCTGGGAGTTATAGAAAAGTCTATGAGTGATTGGTCGTCACCCATCGTCTTGGTTCCTAAACCCGACGGAAGCATCAGATTCTGCATTGACTTCTGAAGGGTCAATGCAACTTCTAAACTGGAAGTCCAGAGTAGATGAACTAATCGAGTGACTTAGTGGAGCAAGCTTCATATCAACCCTGGATCTGACCAACAGATACTGACAGGAGTCCTTGACTCCAGCTGCCAAGGAGAAGACTGCTTTTTTGACACAGTAAGGTCTTTTCCAGTTTATAGTACTGCCCTTTGGATTACATGGGGCTCCTACCATGTTTCAATGCCTAGTCGACTGTCTAGTGAGGCTGCACAAGGAGTATGTGGCTGCATACTTTGATGACATCATCATTTACAGCAGAGACTGGACCACCAATCTAACCCAAGTACAAGCTGTGTTGACCAGTCTGCGAATGGCCGGTTGGACAGCCAACTCCAAGGAATGTTTTCAGGGAGGTTGCGACATTCAATACCCAGGATATTTAATCAGGAATGGGCAGATACGACCTCAACTACTGAAAATGGATGCCATTGCCCAAGTCTCCACTCCAAAATCAAAGAAAGAGGTTTGTGCCTTCTTTGGATTGATTGGTTTTTACCACGGGTTCATCCTTAATTTTGCAGAGGTGGCAGAGCCGTTAACCAGTCTCTTCTGGAAGAGAGCTCCCGAATGGATTCAGTAATCACTGGACCTGGACCTGGCCTTCCAGTTCCTCAAGAAGGCCATGTGCTCTGAACCCATCCCAATTAGCCCTGATTTCTCTCTACCATTTATTGTGCAAACTGATGCCTCAGAGATAGGCCTAAGAGCTGTTCTGGCCCAGGAAGTCAGGGATGAAGAACATCCCATAGCATTTATCAGAAGGAAGCTGCTTCCTTGGGAAAGCATAGTTACTCATCTGTAGCAGGTGTTCTCTGTGGACAGCAGGAATAAGTCCTCACGTATGGGTGACATCACCAACGGAGCCCCATGTGGGAACACTCCTCAGTTTCTATTGGACGTTTTTGGGATGTCCACCGCACCTGTGCCTGTCTTCCCACCTGCTGTGGCACCATCTTCTCCACTATGATATCAAAGACAACTCCTCAGGGATGTGGGAGTGTTGTGAGGACTTATTCCTGCTGTCCACAGAGAACACCTGCTACAGGTGAGTAACTTTGCTTTCTCTGTGGACAAGCAGGAAGTAAGTTCTCACATATGGAACTCCAATGATAGAGCTGTCGAAAACAGAGGAGGCCGAGAAGCCCAACAGGAGCAAGAAAACAAGAACTGGAGAATCAACTATGTACAGCAATTGTAGCCCCCGGGGGGGGGGGGTGGACTCATCTTATTCAGTATCTTCACACACAGTAGTATTCATCATCACACATGCTCTTTGTAAGATTCTTTTTTTCTTTTGGTAGCCAGGACAGATAGTAGGGCCTTGGTGGGAAGAAATTAGATCCTAGTCCCCAAAAAGATGCCAGATAGATCGAAGTTGCTGTCGCGTCGGGAATCCCCATTCAGACAATAATGCGATATGAATGTGTGGACTGAAGACCACGTTGCAGCACTGCAGATGTCCTCCATTATTTATTAATTATTTATTTGCTTTTATATACCGTGCTTTTTGAAATCAGTGCGGTTTACATTTATGTTTCAATCTATTTTATTAGTATTTTGGTAACCCAAACCACTAACAGTACAGTTATCAAACACTTCAACAGTTCAACAAAGCAGTAATGAACATTAGAAAAGCAGTGCGAAATAATATAAACAGTATAAAACAGTATAAAACGCCGGCATGCCAGCACAACATCTCGCTGTGTCATATAAATGAAAGCCAATAATACATAGGAAAAGTGCATATGAGTCTCTAAGGAGATCAAGTCATCACAAAAGAAACCACAAAAGAAAACAAAGCATGCCAATGATCATCTGCAAGCACCCAGGCACATAATTAACAACACATGGTCAGTACTGCACACTAGCCACCTCTGTACCCTCCCCCCCAGGGCAAACAAGCAAACAAGTAAACCCATAAGGGGGTACCACCCAGAGTGCCAAGCCATGGAAAGTAGGAAAGAACCCACGAGCTCGGGGTGGACTCTGCTCCCAAGCCTGTCAACGTCAATAATCAGCACCCAGGGGACCACCCTCACCCCCTCCCTCCGTCCCTGATCCCCCTCCCCCCCGCCCCCCCTACCTTCTTCCTTCACCCCCACTACCCCCTCCCCCCCTAGAGCTACATAGCAATCCAAAGTATAGGGTTTACATACACCTAAGGGTAGGCCGCTGGCTGTTTGGGAAACATAAAAAGTGAAAAATTAAAAATAAAGTGAAGACCCTCCCGGAGTGGGACAGGGTCGCAAGGCATACTCAGAATCCTACTACGTTCTTTCCAGGTTAAAGATTGTAAATGGGGTCCCCAACACTCTAAGAAGCACCACCAACGCCGCGCCATCCCACTGGCATGCATCTTTTCCATGAGCAGGACCCTATGTAAACGTACTCTCCACAGACCGCAGGTCGGCCCCTGCCCTGCCAGCCACTGTTGCAGCACCGTCGCGCGAGCAGTCACCAGCACTAAACGCATCCAACGGAACCTCGTAGATCCTAATTCAGTCTCCCATGAGACCTCCCAAATATCCAACACAAGGTTCGCAGCAGTCAAAAGTATAGTGCGCTGTAAGCAAGTCGTCAAGTAACCCAGTACCTGTTTCCAAAAAACTTGGACCCGCGGACAGTCCCAGAACATATGGCCCAACGTCGCTCTAGACTCCGCACAGCGAGGGCAACAAGAGGTATTGCCTACTCCGGCCCGCCAGGCCCGAGCAGGAGCAAAATACAGGCGGCGGATAATTTTATATTGGGTGTCTCGGTGGAGCACCAACACACTCAGGGAGGGAATACCGGCTAAACCACATAGGATCCCCTCAGTCGTAATCTCTTCACCGAGCTCCGCCGTCCATGCCGCAGCCAACGCATTTACAGCGAGAGGCGGGACCGCATCCCACAGCATCCTATATAACCAAGATACCTGTGTCCCGGCCTCGCCCCCTAAGAGCGCCAGTTCAAGGGCGGAACAGATCTCCCCCTTCAAAGATGCCGCGGGGATCGTGCGAATATAGCTACAAAGTTGAAGATAAAGATAAACATCTCGATCTCCCAGAGGATAACGTTGGCGAAGTGCAGAAAAGCACTCCACCCCACCAATGGGGGTTAACACATGCTCCAGGTTGACCAACCCCAGCTGCTCCCAACGGTGAAAGCTCGTTCGTCCCATTCCTGGTACAAAATCAGCATTACCCCTAATAGGGAGATAGGGTGAGAAAGACGCTGAGATCCCCCGCCCCACACAAAAAGACCGCCACGCTTTCCGCACGGGATCCAGTATAACCTGCCGAAAAAAAGTCCCCAATCCCCTGGGCGTTTTAGCATGCAAGAGATACCGCAGGTGGAAGGGTTGCGCCACAGCCCTGAGCATCCCCAGGGGAGAGTAATCATCCAAATCCCACATCCAGTCCCGAGCAAAACGCAACAGGCAGGCTATGTTATATTTCCGGATATCTGGGAATCCCATGCCGCCCAACGCCCCAGGCTGCCGTAAAATCTCAAGACGCACCCTTGGTCGACGCCCCTGCCATAAAAACCTATTCAGCAAACGCTCCAGACGTTTAAGGTCTAGGCGCTTAAGAAGCAACGGAAGAGTCTGAAGCGTATATAAGACCTTAGGGAAGATGGCCATCTTGCATAAGGCGACACGTCCCGCCAAGGATAATGGTAAATCACGCCATTTGTCCACACAGTGCGTCACTGCCTGGAGTACCTTAGAGACATTCAAATGGTAAAGGTCCCGCGGGTTCGCTGGCAAGTATATGCCCAGATACTTGAAATGTCCTTCCGCCCACTTCAGTGGGAAGGCGCCTGGCCAGCCACACTGCCCATCCTCCCCTATCAACATGGCCTCAGACTTATCAAGGTTAAGGCGGAAGCCCGAGGGCTGTCCATATTCTTGAATGAGGCGAAGCAGTTCAGTCAGCCCCATACAAGGATCTCCCAGGTGAACCAATAGATCATCAGCAAAAGCTGCCACTCGGAATTCCTCCCTCCCCACCGAGACACCATGAAACCGTTCGGCGGAGCGGATCTGGATCAGAAGAGGCACCAAGGTCAGGACAAATAAAAGAGGGGATAGCGGACAGCCCTGACGAGTCCCTTTCTGAATCGCAAAATCAGCGGTCATAACCCCATTAACCAGCAGAGCCCCGATCGGGTTAGCATATAAGAGGCGGACCACATCAACAAAGAAACCAGTGAATCCCATTGCGTCAAGTACCTGGTACATAAAGCCCCAATTAACTCTATCAAATGCTTTTTCAGCGTCTAAATTTATAAGCAAGGAGCGCGAGCCCACCACCCGCCCAGCACAAAGAGAAAGTAAAACTCACTGGAGACTATACGCGACATGGCGGCCGCGTACGAAGCCTACTTAGTCGCGGTGAATCAGACTCGGTAGCTAACCGATCAGCCATAATTTTAGCCAAGAGCTTAATGTCCACGTTAAGGAGCGAAATAGGACGATATGAGCCCGGAAGAAGAGGGTCCCGCCCCGGCTTAGGTAAGATAGTAACTAGAGCCTTATTGGCCTCAAAGGGGAACACCCCCCTCCGTACCAAATCTTCAAAATAACCCACCAAAGGTGCCACTACCGCATCACCCAGAACTTTATAGAACTCGCTGCGGTACCCATCCACACCAGGGGCCCGTCCATTTTTAAGACTGCGAATGCCCGCCTGCACCTCCTGTCCCGAGATAGGCTGATTAAGAACCTACAGCTGTTCTTCGCTTAGCCTCGACAGGGTACAACGGGCCAGAAAAGCACAACCCGCCTCTTCCCGATCACCATCACTAGCATATAGTTGCCGGAAGAAGTCGGTAAAGACGCTTTCGATGTCCCCTGCGTTTCTACGAAGGCCCCCATCCAGATGCCTAATGGCCCCAATGTGTCGGGACCCCCCAGGGGGCTTCAGCAACGAAGACAACAACTTACCAGCCTTGTTGCCATGTTGGTATAACCGATAACGATAATACAACATCGACTTTTGAGCTCTCTGGTGAAGAAGCATCTCCAACTCAGTCTGAAGCTCACGCAACTTGCGCTGATTTTCAGCGGTCTTGTGTCCGGCCACCACCCTCCTCGCCTTACCCAGGTTGCATTCCAACCGTAATATCTGCTGAAGGAGCTGTTTACGTTTTTGGCTATGAAAACTAATGATCTCACCGCGAAGGACAGCCTTACCTGCTTCCCAAAAGAGGGCAGGAGAGATCTCCGGCCGATCATTAATGGCCTCATAGTCCGCCCAGCGCTCACGAAGATACGCCTCGAATGGCGCATCCACACTGAGATCCAGCGGGTATCTCCAAAGACGGTTCCGACTGGGGCCACCACTACGAAGTTCTAAGAGTATCATAGCATGGTCTGACAAAACGACTGGCCCAATCTCCGCACGAGAGACCCCACTAAACAACGATTCCGAGATCAGGAAAAAATCTATACGAGACCATGTGCCGTGGGCCCGAGACATATGCGTATAATCCCGATCACCAGGGTGCAGGACCCGCCAGACGTCCAGAAGTTTGTGTGCTTCACAAATCCCCCTAAGTCGCAGTCGAGCTCGCCGGCTGCCCCCCCCCCCCCCAAACCAGAGCGATCCACGTCTACCTCTAACACTTCGTTGAAGTCTCCACCCATAATAACCTGGTACCCACTAGTGTCCGCCAAAAAACGAGTGAGAGCGTCATAAAACCCGGCTTCATAAACATTGGGTCCATAAGCTGAACACATTGCCACTTTTTTACCATTTAACAACCCCCATACACAGACGTACCGGCCTTCTGCGTCCACTACCACTCTCTCCTCGATCCAGCTAGCTGATTTGGCAATTAAAATGGCTACCCCTCTCTTTCTTCCCACCGCCGGCGCTCCATACATATGGGAAATAGGACCCTTGCACAGCTTCTCATGCTCCAACGTCGATTGATGCGTCTCCTGCAGCATGATAATATTCAGCCGCTGGCGCTTCAAATGCTGCAACACTTTATAATGCTTCATCGGGGACCCCAGTCCACAAACGTTCCAGGAGGCTATTCGAGTAGTAGCACTATCACCCGGGGTCTAAAACCCAATAGAGCAGCCAAAAAACGATAAGCCACCAAACTATAAAGCGGAACCCCCCCCCCAGCCTAGGGTTCCCACTCCCAGCCGCCGACCGCCAAACACAGACAGCCATGCCCACACAGCACACAAACAACCAACCCCTTCCACTTGCAAACCCCTTCTGTATAGGTGATAACCTTCCCCCCGTGAACCCAAACCCTCCCCTGCAGTGATCCCTGAACTCCATGAACCCCACCCTCCCCCTCTATCAACCCCACCCAAATCCTACCCTCCCTCCCAATCACCCTATCCTCCACTAACCGCCAAGCAACCCGCTCTGGCCCCACCTCTACTTCTTAGGCATGAGGAGCCCGCCCACCCCCCCCCCCATCCACCGTGCCTGACCAACCAACCTCCCTTCACTCACCCAGAACTCCAGGAGCAAACCCCCTCCCCTCCTCCTCTGCATCCCCCCACCAGCACCCCCCCCCCCACCTCCAGAAGCGTTTCAGGGCCGTGTGACCCACCGGGGCAAAGGGTGCCATCATCGAATCTTACCCCTTGCACAGGGAGCCTTAGCAAAACTGCCCTCCTGCATCCAGATGGGAATAGACGGGAGGGAGGGAGTTTCCTCCTCCACCCCCCCCCCCCCCCCGTCAACAACTCGCCTCCCTGCGCCTGGCATCCAAGCGGACCGGGCGAACGTTAATACGACACCCTAGACGCGTTGCAGCCCCAGGGGCAAAAGAGAGGCAGATGAGACGCCTACCCCACGTCTAGGCTACGCAAGCCCCGCAAGTAAGCCGGGGCCACATCAAGGACAGCACAGCTCGCACATACGCACACTGGCGGGAAAGTCCCTAAATCGAGACCTGTCACATCCCCCTCGCACTCCAAACATTCCTAGCACAATAAAACACAGAATAGCATTTTTAAAAATAAAAATAAAGAAACAAACGAAAGTGCACAACTTAATTGAAATAAAATGAAATAAAATAAGTTAAATTACAGGAAATTATACAAAATGAAATATAAGTAAGTTAAGTAAGATTAAGTTAAGTTAAAGTGACTTTAAATTGTAGTAAAGTAAATCCAATCAAATTGAATGAAATGACATAGATAGGAGCAATGTCGGCCAAGCTTAATTGAAATTAAAAATTAAAAGTTAAAAGTTAAAAAGGGGAGGAAGAGGGATCGGGGTCCCAGCGGAGGGGGAGAGAGGCCAAGAATTAAGTAAGAAGGAAGGGCGCGAAAGCCAACAAAGCTTCTGAAAAGGACAAAAATGGACCAGGTTTGTTCACCTTCGGCCTCCCGCCCCTAAAAAGGAAAGAAAGAAGAAGAAAAAAGAGATAGAAAAAAAGAAAGAGAGAAAGGAAGAGAAAGCTCCCCAGCATCGACTGGCTCAGCCTCCTTCCAACACCATAATCAGGAAGGGCCCTGGGAAGAGCAGCGGAGATTTAATGTTGGACATAATGCCACAATAGAGAAAAAGAAAAATTACAGAAACACACAAGCACTACGGCAAGGCAACGCTATTCTCAGTGCACATCGGTATGACTCGATGCAGGTCCAGAGACAAGAAAAGTCAGATAAAAGAAGAAGTTAGGGACTCCCCTGAGAGTCCGGCCCACACTCCAACAAAACGGGGGCCTCCACTCCCACAAGGAGAGACGAAAAACCCCTTCCAGGCCTGAGAAGTTACGCTCACACTACCCAGACCACATGGTCCCCAAGCACAAGGGCCACATACCCTGCGAGAAGGGGGTAAAAAACAAAAATCCAAAAACAAAACAAAAGAGAAAAGAAGAAAAAAAAAGGGTTAAAAATCAAAAAATCAAAAAATGGTCCAAGGGATCCCATTGCACGTGAGCCCGCCGCTACCGAGACAAACTCCTCGTTTTCCACAGCCAGTCCCAGCAGCAATCAGTCAACCGAGGTTGTCGCAGTACACCAACGCTTCTTCCGGGGATGTAAACACTCGCCGACCGCCTTCACAGTCCACTCGTAACAGCGCAGGGTAAGCCAGAGTAAATGCCAGGCCCTTCTCCACCAAACGCCCACAGGCTTCCTTGAAGGTCTTCCGCCGCACTGCAACCCCAGCCGAATAGTCCTGGAAGATCAGGATCCGGCAGGTATTAACCCCTGAGCGTCTCGCCTGCCTCGAGGCGCGCAGAACCCCCTCCTTCTGCGCCGCGTTCAAGAACCGGGCAATGACAGCCCGGGGCCGGTTTTCTCCAGCGCGATGGGGTCCCAGCCGGTGTGCCCGCTCCAGAACAATGCCACCGATGCCATCCTCCAGGGGTAGGTGTTCCGGGATCCATTTCTCTAAATAGGCGCGAAGATCTTTATCTGGCACTGATTCGGCGATGCCAATAAATCGAAGGTTGTTCCGTTGACTTCGATTTTCCAGGTCCTCTAATTTATCCTGGTGCTTCGTTAGGGCCTCCTCCAATTTTTTAATCCGGGCCGCATCTTGGACACGTGTGTCTTCAAGGGTGCCAATGCGGCGTTCGGCATGCTCCACCCGGCTGGCAAAATCAGACACCGCCTGCGTTAAGGCAGTAATTTGTGTTGCCAAGCCGTCCAGTCGATCTTCTAGGGCAGTCACCACCGCCCTGGACACCTCTGCCACCATCGTGGCTGTGGCCGCCAGCATCGAACTGTCGGAGGTCCCGTCCGCCATTTTAGATTCCCCACCACGCGGTTTCTCTCGCCTGGGGGTTTTCGTCGCCATGTGGACTTGCTCTCCAAATCTGGCGCGTATCTGGGGTGAGCTCCGGTCAATAGAAGGTTAGGTCCCCACTTCTAAGCACAAATTGGTCATTTAAGGCAATTAACTAGGCGGGGGAAGGGGAGGGCCCCGGAGCTAAGAGGGATGCGTCCCACTCAGCTCACCATGCCACCGGAAGTCGCGGTTTACATTTAACATGAGCAATCAAACAGTTTACATAGAACTGGAGATAGCAAGAACCAAAACAGTGGAACAGTTTACATGGAACAAATTTGTATAAAACAGATAGAAATTTAACTTGAAACAAATATCTAGCCATTTGATCTTAATCAGTGTGAATTTGGGAAAATGAACAAACCTAGAGACAGGTTGGGCAGTAAGGAGAAGGCCTTGTTTAGGGTGGTTGGTTGTAGACTGATTGGAACAAGTATATCTTTAATGCCTTCCTGTTGCTGTTAAGTGCCATCGAGTTGGAGTCGATTCATGGCGACCCTCTGGATAGCTATCCTAAATTGTGTTCGGTCTTCAGTCAGGCGGCTCATTGTTGACAGACTGGTACCCGTAGCTGCTGTTATTGTATAGATCCATCTCATTGCTGGCCTTCCTCTTTTGCGTTGACCTTCTATCTTGCCAAGCATGATGTTTTTCTCTAATGATCTCTCTCTCCGCATGATGTGTCCAAAGTATGAAAGTCAAAGTCTTGTCATCTGAGCTTCTAAAGAAAGCTTAGGTTTGATCTCCTCTAGTACCGACTGGTTTGTTCTTCGGGCAGTCCATGGTATATACAGTTTTTGCCGCCAGCACCATAATTCAAATGTATCAATTTTCTTCCTGTCTATCTTTTTCACTGACCAGCTTTCACATCCATATGATGTTATTGAAAATACCATGGCTTGAATAAGTCAAATATTTGTATGGAGAGAGACATCTCTGCTCTTGAGAATCTTATCTAGGTCTTTCATAGCCATTCTGCCAAGAGCAATGCGTCGTCTGATTTCTTGACTGCTTCTTGCTTCTTTATTGATAGTTGATCCAAGTAGGTTAAAGTTGTTCACAATTTCAATTTCTTCTCCTTCAACGATGAACCTGTTGATTATGCCAGTTGTCATGATCTTTGTCTTCTTTACATTAAGGTGCAGGCCCATTTTGAGACTATGTTCTTTGATTGTGAGAAGCAAATGTTTTAGATGATCTTCACTTTCAGCCAGTAATGTGGTATCATCAGCATAGCGAAGGTTGTTGATGAGTCTTCCGCCAATCTTCACACATCTGTTGTCTTCATAAATCCTGCTTCTCTGATGATTTGTTCTGCATATAAATTAAACAGGTAGAGGGAAAGTATGCAGCCTTGTCTTACACCTTTGCTTATTTTAAACCATTCTGTTTCTCCTTGTTCCGTTCGAACAGTTGCTTCTTGATCATTGTACAGATTGTGCAAGAGTACGATCAGGTGTTCTGGTATACCCATGCTTCTTAATGTGGCCCAGAGTTTCTCATGGTTTACACAGTCAAAAGCCTTGCTATAGTCGATAAAGCACAAATAGATATCCTTTTGGTATTCTTTAGTTTTTTCAAGGATCCATCTCACTTCCGCAATGATGTCTCTCGTTGCTCGCCCTTTCCTGAACCCTGCTTGCACTTCAGGTAGTTCTTGTTCCAGGTATGGTTGCAGTCTCTTTTGAATAATCTTCAGTAGAATCTTGCTGGCATGTGGGATCAGAGCGATTGTGCGATAATTTCCACAGTCAGTTGGATCACCTTTCTTTAGTATTGGTATAAACACAGATCTTTTCCAGTCAGTTGGCCATGATGTTGTCTTCCATATTTCTTGGCAGAGCCTTGTAAGTATGGTAACAGCTGCATCAGATTGCTGTAATACTTCTATAGGAATGCTATCAATGCCTGGTGCTTTGTTTTTTGATAAGGCTTTCAATGCTGCTTCAACTTCTTCTTTCATCACCAATGGTTCCCCATCATAAGATACAGATAGAAACGGCTGTTGGTCCACTTGATCTTTATCATATAAAAACTCTGTATATTCCTTCCATCTTTTCTTGATCTTCTCAGCATCATTCAACATAGAACCTTGAGCATCTTGTAACATTCCAATTCGAGGCTGGAACTTTTTCTTTAACTCTTGTAGTTTTAGGAAAGCCGATCTTGCTCTTCCTCTAATAGTTTCTGCTTCCATTTCCTTGCAAGCATCATTGTAGTACTTTTCCTTGTCCTGTCTTGCTGCACGTTGGAAATCTCTGTTGAGTTCTGTGATTGTCTCTTTCTCCTCTGGCTTTAGCTTCTCTGCGTTTCTGGGCAATTTTCAGAGTTTTTTCCGTCATCCATTTTGGCCGTTTTTTCTTTTTCACCTTTTGTAGAGACTTCTCGCTTTCTTCCAACACAACCTTCTTGATGTCCTTCCATAACTCTTCTGGAGCTCTGTCATTTGTATCTAAAGCAGCAAATCGATTTTGCAGGCAGTCTTTAAATTCCAGTGGTATATTCACAAGGTCATATTTTGCTGCATTCATGAGTGGTTTGCTCTTTTTCAACTTTAGCTTGAGTTTGCATACTAGTAGTTGATGATCTGTACCACAGTCAGCTCCAGGTTTTGTCTTTGTTGATGTTATAGAGCTTTTCCATCATTGACTTCCACAGATGTAGTCAATTTGATTTTTATACAATCCATTGGGTGAAGTCCATGTGTATATTCGCCGCTTGTGTTGATGGAAGAAGGTGTTTGAGATGAATAGATCATTGGTCTTGCAGAATTCTATCAGTCTTTCTCCAGCTTCATTTCTGTTGCCAAGTCCATATTTTCCAACTACTTTGTCTTCTTCTTTGTTGCCAACTTTTGCGTTCCAGTCACCCATGACTATCAGGATATCCTGTTTGCATGTTCTGTCAATTTCAGCTTGTACTTGTTCATAGAACTCTTCAATTTCATTTTATTCTGCAGCTGTTGTTGGGGCATATACTTGAATTATGGTTGTGTTGATAGGCATTCCTCGTAGATGAATAGAGATTGCATTGTATTTCATTACAGTTTTTGCAAGTTTCTTCTTTATTATAAATGCAACACCATTTCTTCTTTGTCTTTCATTTCCAGCATAGTAGACCATGCGATCATCTGATGCAAAGTGCCCGATGCCAGTCCATTTCAGTTCGCTGACACCCAACAGATCAAGTTGTACATGTTCCATTTCATTCTTGACCACCTCCAACTTCCCTTGGTTCATGCTTCGTACGTTCCATGTTCCAATGCATAAGACATCTTTACAGCTTCTGACTCTCATTTCATGTGCAGCTACATCAGCAGTCAGACGTCCCGAGGGCTTTGATCCAACCACATCATAAATGCTGGCTTTACTCTGAAAAGTCTTCAGCTCTTCCCCAGTAGCTAGTTGAATGCCTTCCGACCTGGGGGTCTCATCTTCCAGCACTATAGTACAATTTGTTTTGTTGTAACTATCCATTGGGTTTTCATGGCAAGATACAGAAGTAGATTGCCGGGCCTTTCTTCCGCGCCCTTTAAGTTTGGTGTTGTTGCTGTTGTCACAGAAAAGTGATCCACTATACCATTCTGCTGCTGCCCAGATGGGTGGTTTGTCTTGGTCTGGCACCTCAGCTGAGACCTGTCCATCTTGGGAGACCCTGCCAGTAGTTAAACTACCGATAGTTTAGCTCTCAGCATCAATGATGCACACAAACCCTCACAGCACGACAAGCTGCAAACCAAAGGATGTCAAATCTGGGATAGCTCAGATCATTGGAGGTAGGGCATTCCAGCGGGTTGGTGCAAATAATGAAAAGACACAATTCTTGGTAGATTGAGTACAAGTCCTTATTTCTGAAGAGATGACGAGTGAGTTTACCATGCATGACCTCCTAGTTCTAGTCTCCGGGGTCCGTTGTATGAGTTCAGCGAGGGAGGCTACAGACATACCATTAAGAGCCTTGAAGATAAGTAGGAGGGCTTTGTATATCAGGCAACTTGTTATAGGGAGCCAGTGGAGCTGTATCAAGAGGGGCGTGATGTGTTCATATCTTGACACGGACAGGAGTGTTTGGGCAACTGTGTTCATGGAGATTGAGGACAAGTTGGTTACCAGTGCAGCCATGGCTCTAACATTGTGAGCTGTGACATGACAATCAAGACTCAGGCCAGCTGGGCACAAGTGAAAGAGATGCAGTCTTCTAACCAAATTGACAAGGTGCGTTTGGAAATGGCAGACCCCAGCTTGCTGGGGTCAAAAGAGACAAACAGCTGGTTGGACCTTCGGTGGGCCTTCATCTGCTCAAGGTAGACGGCCAAGGCTTGCTTGCAGTCCATCATGTGCATTGATGCCTTCCCCCTGTGGGCATGAGGCCTGAGAAGAAAAGTAGGCAGCATGAAGGATTGATTAATATGAAAAGTGAATACCACCTTAGGGAGGGAGTGTGTAAGACAACCCTATTGTGTTGAACCAGGTATATGATGGGTGAGCTACCAGAGCCTGGAGCTCACAGACATGGTGTGCCAAGATAACCGCCACCAGGAACAAAACCTTTCAAGTCAAGAACTTCAGAGATCAGGAAGCAAGCGGCTCAAAGGGAACCAACATGAGCTGCGCCAAATGACATCAAGATCCCAAGCCACCACCAGATGCTTGAAAGGAGGTTTAGAAAGGAGCAAGCCCCGCATGAATCAAATCACCAAAGGCTGAGCTGATATGAATCTCCCTTGCAAGCCACAATGGTAGACCCCAATCGCGCTCATGTGGACCCTGACAAAGTTGGATTTGAGACCCGACGACTCCAAGAGATGCAGGTGGTACTCAAGCAGCCTGTCAATGGAGAAAGAAAAAGGATCCATAGCCTAATCAGTGCACCAGGAGGTGAATCTCTTCCTTGAAGGCATAAGACCTCCTTGTCAGAACTCTCTTAGAGGCCAACAGAGCCTCTGTCACCCCCTCGGGCAGGTTAAACTCTGACAGCACTAAGCACTCAACATCCATGCAGTGAGGACATGGGGAGGGGTGGCCTGAGGGGTGGCCTGCACAGAGTGGCACCTACTCCTACCATCTTATTCCGGCCTTCTTACTGGGCAGACTAGATGGACCATACTCGTCTTTATCTGCCATCATTTACTATGTTACTATGTAGGACCAGGGACCGGACACTGAGGTGGAGCAGACTCTCATCCTCCCATGAGATAAGGTCTGGAGCCGAGTCCAACCACAGGGACTCCCTCCAGCAGAGCTTAAACAGAAGGGGAAACCACAGCTGTCTGGGTCAATACGACGTGATGAGGATAATCATGCCCCTGTCTGCCTGGAGTTTCAACCGGGTCTTCACTATGAGGGGAATGGGAGGATACGAGTATAGCAAGCCCATTCTACAGTGCAGGAGGAAAGCATCTGGCGCCAGCCTGCTGCTCAAAGCAACTCTGGAGCAGAACTGATCCACTTGGGCATTGCACAGAGAAGCAAACAGATTTATTGAGGTGATGCCCCACTCCCAGAAGATCTGAGCCATGACCTCCCTGTGGGTCCACTCATGTGGTTGGAGAACGTGGCTCAGCTCGTCTGCCAGGGAGTTCAGCTCTCCTGGTAAATAGGTGGCTCTCAACTCCATACCGTGAGCAATGGTGAACTTCCACAAGCGGACTGTTTCCGAGCATAGGAGATAGAACCCTGTGCCTCCCTGCTTGTTTACGTAATACATTGCCACCTGATTGTAGGTCTGAATCAGAACAACCTAGTTGGCTAGGCAATTCCGAAATGCCCTGAAAGCATTTGTTATGGCCCTTAGCTCCAAGGAAATGATTTGGTGAAGGCTCTCCTGATTGGACCAAACACCTTGCATGTGAAGGCCATCCAGATGCACTCCACAACCTAGCTTTGACACGACCATCATCAGAGTCCACTAAGGGGCCATTTTCTGAATGGGAAGACCCTTGAGGAGATTCTGAGGGTCTAACCAACAGTGCAGAGAATGTGCCAGAGGTACAGTGACTGCCACTCGATCCCGGAGGCGGCCAGCGGCTTGCTTCCACTGAGTACTCAGTCCATTGAGCTTGGCTCATCAACAGACATTCTAGGGGAGTGACGTGCACCATCGAGGCCATATAATTGAGGACAGTCAGCATCCCACGAACTGTTGCCTGACGTTTCTGCTGAGTGTCATGGACCAAGGCTGTCAGCCGTTGCAGGCCATCCAGCGGAAGAAAGGCCCGAGCCTGAGTCATTCCAAGGAGACCCCCTATGAACTCCAGTCATTGGGTGGGCTGAAGTTG
This sequence comes from Ichthyophis bannanicus, assembly GCA_033557465.1. NCBI lineage: Eukaryota > Metazoa > Chordata > Amphibia > Gymnophiona > Ichthyophiidae > Ichthyophis > Ichthyophis bannanicus. The sequence goes on along the minus strand of CM066033.1, from coordinate 650,381,990 downwards.
GGACTTGGGGTAGTTGACCACATACCCCAACAGTTCGAGCACCTGAATGGTGAACTTTGCCGGACTCCTTCCAGAGTGGCACTCTTTATAAGCCAGTCATCCATTTAAGGGAAGACAAACTCTCCCAGTGTCCTGAGATAGGCAGCCAGCACTGCGAGGCATTTTGTGAAGACACAGGACACTGAGGCTAGACTGAAGGGTAGCACATGGTTCCTCTAGGACAAAGCGGAGATATTTCCTGTGGGCGGATTGGATTAATATGTGCGTGTATGCATCTTTGAGATTCAGGGAGCATAGCCAATCTTCTCTCTGAAGATAAGGGAGCAGGGTCTCCAGAGAGACCATCTTGAATTTTTCTCACACCAGGAAGGTGTTGAGGTTTCTGAGGTCCATGATGGGTCAAAAAACCCCGTCTTCTTGGGGACTAGGAAGTACCTGTAGTAAAACCCTCACCTGACCTAGGCTGGAGGCACAGGTTCTATGGCAAGATTTGCCAGAAGGGCGGAGACTTCTCCTTGGAGCAATTTGAGATGCAGAGGATCAACAGGGTACCTCCTTGGGGGGAAGGGGACAGCGGTTCGGTGAAGTGCAGCCTGTAACTGCTTTGGACTACTTGCAGCACCCACGAGTCCGAGGTTATGAGAAACCACCTGTGGGAGAAAAGGATGAGCTACCCTCCCATTGGGGGTGGGGTGGAGGAGGTTTCCTCTGAGGACACTGGTAGATTGGCTATGCTCTGAAGGAACCAGTTAAAAACTTGCCCCCAGCTTGGGCTGTGGAGTAGGCTGAGCCTTCTGGGGCTTCTCTCATCACTGCTGGCAAGGAGCCTGTGCCTTTTTTTGAGAGCTTTCAGGGCTCAGGAAGTACCGGTGCTTACGCTGGTAGTAGGTCTTCTTCTGACCCCCTTGCTACCTCTTACGAGAGGGATCGGCCATTTTCCTCGAGAGCATGGTGAGGGTAATGTACTGCTTCTCTATATCGCCAGCCTTGGCCTCCACCTGCTCCTTGAAGAGGTTCTATCCCCTGCAAGGCACATCTGCCAGCTTGTTCTGCACCATCTATTCCAAGTCAGAAGACTGGAGCCAGGCAAACTAGCAGGTTACAATGCCCACCGCTGCCACCCTGCAGGCTGATGCAAAGATGTCATAAGTTGCCCAGACTATGAACTGGCCACCAGGGCACATTAGGAGTCTAGTTGATCCAGGGGGAGGAGTGATCCAAGTTCAGCAAGATCCAGCATGATGCCCTTCAAGAACATGCTCATATCCTATTCTGGTTTATTTTACCGTCCATCGGCAAACACATTCTAGGCAGTTTACAAGCAGATACTGTATATATTCCCTCATCCCCGAAGGGATCACAATCTACATGTGTACCTGATGCAACAGAGTGTTAAGTGGCTTGCCCAAGGCATCAAGGAGTGCCTATAGGAACTAGGGACCCCACTCCCTCCAGCCTGAGGTTTCTGTCCCTGAGCAGGAATCAAACCCCCAGCCCTCTGACCTGAGATAACTTATCCCAACCACTAGACTACTCCTCCCTTCCCTTCATAACCAGTACAAGAGAACCCTGGCCACCAGCATGGAGTTCTGAAAACACTTTCTCCCGGGGGAGCCGAGGAATGAGTCTTATTGCTCTTGATCCTCTTCAGGGCAGACTCCACCACTAAGGAGTGGTGCAGGAGCTGAGGCTTTTCAAATCCTAGGGTCTTTTGGACCCAGTACATCAAGTCCAGCTGCCTGCTGACAGCTGGCACCATGAGAGGGCTTTCTCACATCCTCATCTGTAGCTTCTGCAGCATCTGGTGCACCAGAACTATCACTGCCTCCTTGGGGGCCAAGGGGTACTGGAGGCTCTCCAGCTCCTCTGCCTCCAGTAAAAATGGGATGGCCTTGGCCATATCCCTCACAAAGTCCTGGAAGGACATCCTCTGGAGGGGACTTCCGCCATTCATGTGGGGGAGAGTGGTCCGATGGGAGCTCAGGAGACCTGCTTTCTGACAGAGCCTCCAACTCTACATCGGTTACCCAGCCATCAGAGTCTGACTCCGAAAGGAAGTCAAAGTATCGCTGATAGTCTACCCAACGCTCCCTATGGCTGCATGGGGAGGGGGAACGTCAACAGGAGCAATGGGGCATTGAGTGTTTCTGAGGTCTTGTCGGGGCATTGAACCCCAACACACTCAAGAGAGATATGGGCCCTGAGGGGACCGGCATCAATTCCAACCAATGACCCGATGTTGATGCCTCTATAGGCAACACATAGGTTTCAAGGATCGGCTGCACAATGTGCAGTGATGATGCCATGGGCGCTAAAGAACCAGCCTGCTGTTTCGCCAGCACTGTGGCCATATGGGCCTTGAGGGCCCAGAGGCGTTCCTCCATGGCTGCCATTTCCAAAGGCCTCGGGCCGGGGCCGCTTCAGCCACTGTTTCTAGCAGCCCTGCAGGGGCAGCATGGCCTTGATCATTTGGAGATGGTTTGTGCCCCTCCAACTCACTGGGAGCCAATTCCTCTCACCAGGGCACCTTGGCGGGCTATTCACAGCCATTGCTCTCAACATCACGTTTGGAAAGGCTCCAATGCCGATGCACATGAGGCTTAGCCCTGTGCCCAGACGGGTCCTCCTTCAACATCGATGGAGTCAATTTCGAGTCCTTCTTGGAATCCAGCCAGAGACTGAACTAGGCCACCGTGGCTCCTCAGCTTCAAATGTGCTCATGAACCTCTCGATCAATGTCTTGGTGGGCCATCAGAACCGATGCTGGTGCCAAATATGCCCTGTTCAATGAACAGGGCATATTTGGCCTGTTCAATGTAATTTCAGTTTGTTCAATGTAAACCGCACTGATGCAGAATAGCGCGGTATATAAGAGAATGTAAATAAATAAATAAATAAATATGCTGAATGAGAGTGCTGACTGAAGAGAGACGCTCTTTGCTTTTCCCGATCCTTCAGGCCTTTCCTCTTTACACGTATATGTAGACACAAAGGAACAAGAAGAGGGCTGGTGATCAGGACCCAGACATTGGAGGCAACAATTGTGTTTATCTGTTACCAAGATGGTTCGGGCACACTTGGTGCACTTTTTGAACCTGCTGGCTGGCATTGGGACATATCTGGGAAAACAGCCATGGCAAGATCAAATGGTTTGATGGTGCCAGCCACAGGAAATGATAAAGAGAAAAAAATTTCAATATCAAAAGGAGCGTTGGAACAGGAGCGGATCGCAAGTGCCGGAACTGCTGCTGCCAATGGCTGGCGGAAAGAAAAGCAGTCAAGATGACCCTAAAGGGGAAAAAGAAAGACACGTTTGCTGGCAGATACTGAAACATGTCCATGGGGCTCCATGGAAAACAAAGACTGGAGAAAGTGGCGCCATGGCAGGTAGAAAGACAGGCACAGGCATGGTGGAGCCTCCCAAAAGCTTCCATTACAAACTGGGGAGCATTCCCGTATGGTGCTCCATCAGTGATGTCACCCATATGTGAGGACTGACTTCCTGCTTATCCATAGAGGACAGCATTATGCGGTGATGAAGAAGGAAGCCCTGGCTGTCAAGTGGGCACTTGAGACTTTCAAATGCTACCTGCTCAGCCATCCATTTATGCTGGTAATGGACCACCTCAAGTGGCTGGCTTAACAAAAGGTGTCCAATGGCTGCATTATGCAGTGGCTTTTGAGTCTCCAACTCTACCAGTTCAGGGCCCACCATAGGGCTGGTCGGACTCACCTGAACATGAACTTCCTTTCCCTGATGAGGCAGGTGCTCAATGGGGCATGGTTGAGCTGAGGGGGAGTGTATGTGATGGGGTTTATAGAATGTTATCTGTCCTCTCCAAAGTCTCCTTTAAGAGAGTTTGCAACACAGATTTCAGGGCTGGAAGGGCGTGGCTCAGAGAGGTTAAGAACCCAGCAGGCTGCAGGAGGGACAGAGGCCCGTGGAGCTAGAAGTCCTTCCAAGGCAAGTCATGCAAAGGGGTTCTGAGGTAGGAGGGAGAGCCGGGAGAACCAGCTTATGGAGGTTTAACAAACTGGAAGAGAAGTAAAGCTGATTTTGTTTTCCCTGAACTGATATCTGTTCTTGGTTTTGCTTTGTGGAGGTTTAACAAGCTGGGACAGAATAAAAATTGCTTTGTTTTCCCTGAACTGCTGTCTGGCCTGTGCTTTAAAGAAAACACCTTCCCACCGCACACCTCACTACTGCATCTCCCTTCCCCCTTCCCTCCACTCCTACTTGCCCACCATCCTCCAACTTATCCCATCTCTCCCTACCTGTTCCCCCCCCCCCCAGTCAATGCCTAAGGACACTGGGGCTTTACACAAAAACACAATTAAGAGCCATGCTATGACCCCCTGGGTCATAAAGATTGTATGTAGGGCTCTCAAATCTCCATGAAACATGAATGTCATGCAGCTGCGGAATGGGCTGCTAAGCTCTCCAGTTGCATCAGGCGATGGAGCATGTTGTGCCATGCCCAAAAAGATGGGGGTTCAGGACAAAGTCACATCAGGAGAATCCCTTTCAGGCCCACCAGACAGGCCTTCCACACAAACAATTTTGCTCCTTTACCCCAAACTAGAATGCTCCAAGGATCCCCTAGTATAATTCCAGCAGGGAGAAGCTCCACTGACTGGTGCAACATCCCCCCCCCCCCCCACCACCACCACGATAACCCTTAATCCTCTTCAGATTGCCTATTTATCATCTCCACCACCCCCATTGTGTTGAACCAGAACACTATCTTTCTGTTGTCTAGCCTCTGTCCCCAAATTGCAAGTGCCACTATGATGTAGAATAACTCCAGGAAAGTTATGTTCTTGTTTACTCCTGCCTCTACACCATGTCTTGGATATCCTCCAGCTTGTTGTCAGGTAACCTCAACAGCATTTCCACTGAGTCAAGCTCTATAGCCAAGAATGTGAGGAAAGTGTTTGGGACCTTTGTCTCATCACATAGAAACATAGAAATATGACGACAGAAAAAGACCACATGGCCTATCTAGTCTGTCCTTCCATATCAACAAGTACAACAGTCCCCTTTTTTCCTTTAGAGATCCTCTGTGTTTGTCCCATGCTTTTTTGAATTCAGATACTGTCCTCATCTCTACCACCTCCACTGGGAGACTATTCCACGGATCCACCACTCTTTCCGTAAAGAAATATTTACGCATATCACTCCTGAATCTATCCCCTTTCAGGTGGATAGGTTAAGGATATGACAGATGGGACAACAGTGGAGGAGATGAAGTTTAGTAGATGGATGGGAATGGGATCAGAGGAGCATGTAGTAAGTTTCTAGAAGGAGAGAAAATGTGTGGTTTCTTCCTCAGTGATCTTACAAAAGGAAGAAAGGCTGGCAGAGGTTGAGGGAAAGATTTGGAAGTGATGAGGGGGAAGGGGGATGGGGGATGGAGATGACCCCGGGGGAACTCAAGAGTAATCTTGTGGACTTTGTTATGGAAGTGGTCAGCTAAGAAATGGAAAGAGGGGTCAGAGGTAGAGGCACTTTGAGGAGAGAGTTGAGAGTTGTAAAGAGACGGTGAGGGTCAGAGGCAAGAGATATGGTACTCTTACTTGGCGAGTGCTATTATTGACTGGAAAGAGGCTAGCATGAATTTGAAATGTAGGAAGTCCGCAAGGGTGTGGGATTTGAGCCAAATGTGCTCAGCTGAATGGGCACAGGAACTTAGGTAGCAGATTTTAGAGGACAACCAGGACTGAGGTACAGTATACCTCACAGGACATGAAATGGGATGAGCAAGAGCATCCAGAGCAGAGGAGAGATCAGTGTTATAGGAAGAAATTGCTTCATCAACAGACTAAGATGATATAGTTGAGGAAAGAGGTGATGAGACAGCACTGGAGAGAGCTGATGGGTCGATAAAAGAAGATTCCTAAAGATGTTGAAGGAGATTGGGCAAGACTGAGATGGGGGGGTGGGGTGGAGGTGATGAAAAGTGAAAGTTACCAGTTGATGGTCAGATAAGGGAAGGACTGAGGTGCAGAAGTCTGAGGGCAAGCAGTTAGAGAAGGTCAAGGCAAGGTCAAGGTCAAGGCTGGTGAATAGGAGCAGTAGAGTATAGCTGGAGACTGAATTAGGTGGTAAGGAAAAGGAGTTTTAAGGCATGAGGATTGGAGGGGTTTATCAACATGAATGTTAAAATCCCCAAGAATAAGTGAGGGAGAAGATGTATCCAGAAAGAGGGAAAGCCACGAGTCAAAGTCAGTAAGAAAGGTGAAGGTGAACTTATTAAGCGGTCGATAAATGACATCTATCTGGAGAAGCAATGGAGTAAAGAAGCAAATGGAGTGGACTTCAAAGGAAGAAAAGGAGTGGACTGAGGCATAAGGAGGGGTTGAAATTGGCAAGAATGAGAAAGAAGAAATCGAACATCTCCGCAACATCCAATGGCGTGAGGCACTGGCATCAATTCTGCCCAAGCAGCCCCCACAATGCGGGGGGCCTGGGCAGAAAGGGGGCCCACACAGTGGTGGCAGCGGCAGCAGTGCGGCAAGCTTACTTTAATATATTTGCCGTGCAGCTCCGCTTTTGTAAATTTGCCACAGGGAATGTGGGTCCAGCGGCTATTCCCCATGGCGAATCTGTAAGGATGGAGCAGCATGGCAAACATGATAAAGCAAGTTTTCCGTGCTGCTGCCACATAGAGGGCCTACTGCACAAGGGGGTGCCACTGCCGTGACAATGGGGGGCCCCTCATTGTAACTTGAACCACTAGAGTGAGGCATATAGGAATATTGATAGCCCCCATTACAGAGGGCAACAGCTCAGGTAGTCTTTAGAGAGAAGCCAGGTCTCAGTTAGAGCAAGAAGATGCAGATGCAGAGGTTGTGAATGAAGGCAAGTTCCAATGTGCTTTGCTATCCCGGCACTTCTACATTCTACCCAGACCTTCCTCATAGGAAGTGGTTGCTGGCTTTTGCTACCCAGGCTGGGGATGTGGCTGACCCTGTTACTCCTTCTGCTCTCCCCCAGGAAACTCATTTGTGGAGAAAGGATGTCTGGTGGTGTGCTGGAGGGGGCAAGGCCCCAGTGACACAGATATTCCCCTGAGCATGAGCCATTTCATACCTCAGCTGGAGTGAGTTTTGCCTGCCTTGGTATCACAGCACCCAGAAACCCCTTATGTTGCTTCAGAAGCAGGGAAAACCATGCATAGGTCAATGGCTGTTGGGAGTGCTGTCCACAGAAGAAAGGACCAGACAGCAGGAGGGATCCAGCAAGACAGAGTTTGAAATGAAATAAAATGAAATGAAGAGATCTGAGAGCTAGATGGAGTAGGTCAGGATGTGTGCCCCCCCCCCCTCAAACATCCACAGGATGGGGATGGGGGAAGCGGGCCTGTCCACATGAATGGTGTGGAGTTTTCCTCACTGCTTGAAGATGAACCCATGAGTCGGGCAGTTAATCCTCTAAATATACAGCTCGAATAGCCACAGTGCAGGGGGCTATAGCCTCATGACCCTCAGAAGTGGAGCTAAGGGAGATATTTGCCTGCATTCAGGGGGATACAGCAAGGTGAAAGGCAGATCAACAAGAGTGTCCAAGCGAAGCAAGGGTGAGGTACATGGGCAGAATAATGTCACCACAGGTGCAGAGGAGTGCTTGGAGGGAGTGCTGGGGGACCACAGCATTGGAAAAGGCTCTCCATCAGATACTTGTCCAGGTAGTGACCATAACAGGTCAAGAAGAGGATGAGTATGAAACTAGGGTCAGGATAAAGGCAGCTAGGGAGACAGGAAGGCAAAAGGAAAGGAAAAGAAAGAGGCAAAAGAGGGAAACAAAGGAGTCAATGAAGAAGTGATCCCACAAATTAGGGCCAGGCAAGGAGAGGGAGAAGGAGGGTACTACAGAGGACAAGCCATCCAATTTGGAGATTTTCTTTGAGTTCATCCTTGAGAAGGCAGCTCTGCATTGCTATGTGTCCTATCGATTATGTGGAAAGAAAATTTGGAAGCAGAGATATATTGATATATTCTCTCTCATAAAAAGATTTACAAAGCATAAAGGGAAAAATGGTGGGAATAAGAGTCAAGGATGCAAAAGTAAGAATGGTTAGGAACACTGATAATTGGACACTGACCTTCCTAGCATTGGCAAACATTGCTTTCTTGAAAGATCCTTCCATGATACTGAAACATAGAAACATGATGACAGAAAAAGACCACATGGCCTATCTAGTCTGTCCTTCCATATCAACAACTACAACAGTCCACTTTTTACCTTTAGAGATCCTCTGTGTTGGTCCCATGCTTTTTTGAATTCAGTTACTGTCCTCATCTCTACCACCTCCACTGGGAGACTATTCCACGGATCCACTACTCTTTCCGTAAAGAAATATTTCCGTATATCACTCCTGAATCTATCTCCCTTCACCCTCATCCCATGTCCCCTCGTAGCAGAACTTGCTTTCAATTGAAAGAGGCTCTCTCCCTGAACATTTATGCCACGGAGGTATTTAAACATCTCAATCATATCACCTCTATCCCGCCTTTCCTCTAAGGTGTACATATTAAGATCCTTAAGTCTGTCCTCATATGCTTTATAATGAAGCCCACTAATAATTTTAGTAGCCACCCTCTGCACGACTCCATCCTGTTCACATCCTTTTGAAGGTGCGGTCTCCAGAATTGCACACTATACTCCAAACAGGTCGCACCAAAGACTTATACAGAGGCATTATCACCTCCTTTTGTCTGCTAGCCATTCCTCTCCTTATGCACCCAAGCATCCTTCTAGCTTTTGCCATCGCCTTTTCTACCTGTTTAGCTACTTTAAGATCATCAGACACAACCACGCCTAGGTCCCGCTCTTCTTTAGTGGACAAAAGTACTTCACCTCCTATACTGTATTGCTCCCTTGGATTGCTGCAGCCCAAATGCATGACCTTACATTTTTTAACATTAAATCCCAGCTGCCAAATTCTAGACCATTCTTCAAGCTTAGCTAGATCCCTCCTCATGTTATCTACACCTTCCTGGGTGTCTACTCTATTGCAGATTTTGGTATCATCCGCAAAGAGGCAAACCTTACCCGACAGCCCTTCCGCTATATCACTAACAAAGATGTTAAAAAGAATCGGACCAAGGACAGATCCCTGGGGCATACCACTGGTAACATCCTTCTCCTCAGAGTGAGCTCCATTTACTTGTACTCTTTGTCGCCTCCCACCCAACCAATTTCTAACCCAAGCAGTAACTTTAGGGTCCATCCCTAGGGTGCTCAGTTTGTTTATAAGTCACCTGTGAGGAACAGTGTCAAAGGCTTTACTGAAATCTAAATACACCACATCTAGAGCTCTCCCTCGGTCCAACTCCCTGGTCACCCAGTCAAAGAAATCAATCAGATTTGTCTGACAAGACCTGCCTCTGGTGAATCCATAATGCCTCGGATCCTGTAATCCGCTGGACTCTAGAAACCTCACTATTTTCTCTTTCAGCAGCGTTTCCAATAATTTACTCACCACCGAAGTTAAACTAACCGGCCTGTAGTTTTCAACCACATCCTTACTTCCGCTTTTGTGTAAAGGCACCACATGAGCCTCTCTCCAGTCCTTTGGCACCACTCCTGACTCCAACGAGGCATTGAAAAGGTCAGTCAGTGGAGTTGCTAGAACGTCCCCAAGTTCCCTCAGTATTCTAGGGTGTATCCCATCCGGTCCCATCGCTTTGTCTACTTTAAGTTGAGTTAGTTTCTCACGAACACAGTCTTCTGAAAATTGTTCAAGATGTCCCTCACTTCTGTTCCTATTTGTGGGTGTTTTCTGAGGTCCTGCTCCTGGTTCTTCATCTGTGAACACAGAACAAAAATATTTGTTAAGCAATTCCGCTTTATCCTTATCAGCTTCTACATATTCCTCCCCTACACCCTTGAGTCTGACAATACCACTTTTGCCCTTCCTCTTCTCACTAATATATCTGAAAAATGTCTTAACCCCCCATTTTATTGCATTGGCTATTTCCTCCTCCTTTTGAATCTTTGCCTTCTTGACTACTTTGCTAGCTTCTCTAAGTTTTTCCAAATACAGATGCCTGTCTTCTTCTCTCTGTGATCTCTTGTATTTCATGAAGGCCTCCCTCTTTTTCTTCACTTTTTCAGCTACTTCCTTAGAAAACCATAGTGGTCTCCTTTTCCTTTTGCCTTTATTTACCATTTTAACAAAAAAGGTTGGTTGCCCTTAAAATATCCCCTTTCAGTTTTGCCCACTGTTTTTCTACATCCCCCAGCTGTTCCCATCCCACTAACGACTCCGTGAGGTATTGGCCCATCTTCGCAAAGTTAGTCTTCCTAAAGTCTAAGATCCTCACCTTGGAATGGATTCTAACAGCCCTAATCCTAATACTGAACCACCCCATCTGGTGATCACTGGATGCAAAATGATCTCCCACTACAACATCAGAAACACTTTCACCATTGGTAAGCACCAAGTCCAGTATGGTCCCTTCACGTGTGGGGTCTGTTACCAATTGCCTGAATAGTTCTCCCTGTAGAGAATCCAGGATCTCCTTACTTCTAGATGATACTGCAGCAGGAATGTGCCAATCAACATCTGGCATATTGAAATCTCTTATCAGTAGCACTTCCCCTTTCCTAATGATGCTGCGTATGTCTTCAATTAACTCTCTGTCCACCTCTTCCTCTTGTGAGGGAGGTCTGTATATCACACCAATGCAAATAGATTTCTCTTTCCCTCTTTCTAGTTTAACCCACAATGCCTCCTCTCTCCCTTTTAAGCTCTGTAATTCCAAAGCTTTAATAGTAGTTTTTACATATAGTGCCACTCCTCCTCCCCTTCTTCCTACCCTGTCCTTTCTGAATAAAGTATAGCCAGGTATAGTTACATCCCAGTCATGGTTTTCTGTGAACCATGTTTCTGTAACTGCCACTAAATCCAAGTCAGCCACTCTCACCAAAGCTTCAACATCAGGGATCTTATTTCCCATGCTACGGGCATTTATACACACTGCTTTCCATATGTTGCCCCTGTTACCCATTTCCATAAAGGTATTTAATGTATCACCTACCTGGGGGCATTCACTTACCTGGGGGCTTTCTTCACCTATCCCCAACGAATCTTGGGGATCTTGGGGATCACCTATCCAACGAATATTGGATCTTCTTGGCTACGCCAATAGGGATTGCCAGGGACAACAATGGCTGGGGGTGGATGAACTCGATGAAAAATTTAATGGGAGAATAGAGGGTGAAAAGGATTTATTTTGGAGAAGAAATGACATAGACCTATGGATGATGGAAATGGAAAGAAATGGTAGGAGTCATGCCAGACAGCTGCTTTGGTTCTTCTGAGGTATGGACATAGCTGCACAGTCCTTAGGGTAGGGATTGTTGGGTCCCTGACCAAAGGATGTATTTTATCATTTTTAAAGTGCAGCCTGTCCTTACCAGGACACTTTTAAGTTCAGGCTGGCATACTTCATATGCAGAGCAAGCTGGCCATTGCTACGGTAGATGTCCAAAAAAGACAGGGGACAAACCTACTGTGCAACCCAAATCCCTGCACCAGTCCAACTTCATTGCATAGCTCCATGGTTAGTGATATATTGGATGGCCAGGGAGGCCCAAATATTGTATGATGTTTCAAATATGGATTTAAAATCCCATATTAGATCCTGGTCCCACACCACTGCTGCATGAAATGCATCATCTGCAGTGTGGTACATTGAGGTGGTGCAGGACAAGATTAGGGCCGCCCATTCACAGATTTCCCTTACCAAGACCTACAGTGATCCCCGAGAAGAAACCAGGAAAGTTTTATCTAATTCACAACTTATCCCATTCAGCAGGAAAATCAATAAATGACTGTCTGCGTACAGAGATATGCTCATTTAAATATGTTTCATTCAACAGTGGCATTGATCTTGTGGGCACTGTAGAAAAGGGGTACCTATGGTAAAGGCGAATATTTAGTTGGCTTTTTGGCTGATACCTGTCCACTCAGGTAGTTTTCATTTGTTGGGTTTCAAGTTCCAAGGGCTATATTGCATAGACAAGTGTATGCCAATGGGTTGCTCAATTACCTGCGCATACTTAAAGACCTTCAATGCCTTTGTGCATTGGGTCACAGTGCAGGTATTATGAAAGGACAACATACTCGATTATCTCAATGACTTTGTTTGTTGGCCCTGCAGGAACTGAAACATGTATGGATTTTCTGAAGACTTTCCAGGGCACGGCAGATGATTTTGGCAATCCTTTCACTAGAGGCCAGTTAGTTTAACTTTGGTGGTGAGTAAATTATTGGAAACGCTGCTGAAAGAAAAAATAGTGAGGTTTCTGGAGTCCAGCAGATTACAGGATCCGAGGCAGCATGGCTTCTCCAGAGGCAGGTTTTGTCAGACAAATCTGATTGATTTCTTTGACTGGGTGACCAGGGAGTTGAACCGAGGGAGAGCCCTAGATGTGGTGTATTTATATTTTAGTAAAGCCTTTGACACTGTTCCTCACAGGCGACTTATAAACAAACTGAGCACCCTAGGGATGGACCCTAAAGTTACTGCTTGGGTTAGAAATTGGTTGGGTGGGAGGCAACAAAGAGTACAGGTAAATGGAGCTCACTCTGAGGAGAAGGATATTACCAGTGGTGTGCCCCAAGGATCTGTTCTTGGTCCGATTCTTTTTAACATCTTTGTTAGTGATATAGCGGAAGGGCTGTCGGGTAGGGTTTGCCTCTTTGCGGATGATACCAAAATCTGCAATAGAGTAGACACCCAGGAAGGTGTAGATAACATGAGGAGGGATCTAGCTAAGCTTGAAGAATGGTCTAGAATTTGGCAGCTGGGATTTAATATTAAAAAATGTAAGGTCATGCATTTGGGCTGCAGCAATCCAAGGGAGCAATATAGTATAGGGGGTGAAGTACTTTTGTCCACTAAAGAAGAGCGGGACCTAGGCGTGGTTGTGTCTGATGATCTTAAAGTAGCTAAACAGGTAGAAAAGGCTACGGCAAAAGCTAGAAGGATGCTTGGGTGCATACGGAGAGGAATGGCTAGCAGAAAAAAGGAGGTGATAGTGCCTCTGTATAAGTCTTTGGTGCGACCTCATTTGGAGTATAGTGTGCAATTCTGGAGACCGCACCTTCAAAAGGATATAAACAGGATGGAGTCAGTACAGAGGGTGGCTACTAAAATGGTTAGTGGTCTTCATTATAAAGCATATGAGGACAGACTGAAGGATCGTAATATGTACACCTTAGAGGAAAGGCGGTATAGAGGTGATATGATTGAGATATTTAAATACCGCCATGGCATAAATGTTCAGGGGGAGAGCCTCTTTCAATTGAAAGCAAGTTCTGCTATGAGGGGACATGGGATGAGGGTGAAGGGGGATAGTTTTCAGTACCATCTCTACACTGATGGCTCTCGGATCTACCTCTCTGCATCTGAAATCTCTCCAGGAATCCAGGCCCGGATCTCTGCCTACTTATCTGGCATTAGTGGCTGGATGTCTCACCACCATCTGAAATTGAACATGGCAAAACTGAGCTTGTTATCTTTCCCCTAAGCTTCCTCCCTTCTCTGTTCCTCTGGATAACACTCTATGTCTCCCTGTTTCTTTGGTTCGCAATCTTGTGTTCATTTTTGACCCCTCTCTCTCCTCCTCCACACACATCCAACAGATAGCGAAAACTTGTTTCTTTCTCTATAACTTTGCAAAATGTGTTCCTTCCTTTCTGAACACACTACTAAGCCCCTCATCCATTCTCTAGTCACCTCTCCTATCTAGACTATTGCAACATCCTCTTCACTGGTCTTCTTCTGAATCATCTCTCCCCACTTCAATCTGTTAAAAACTCAGCTGCACAGCTAATCTTCCACCACTGTCACTATGCTCATGTCACCACTCTTCTTAAGTCGCTTCATTGGCTCCCTATCTGTTTCCACATCCAGTTCAAACGTCTTCTACTGAACTATAAGCACCTTTATTCAGCTGCTCCTCGTTACCTTTCCTCTTTTATCTCTCTCACACCCATCCTCAGCAACTCTGCTCTTTTGGCAGATCCCTTCTATCCACTATCAACTCCAGACTTTGACCTCTCCACTTTGCTGCTCATTAAGCCTGGAACAAACTACCAGAATCAATACATCAGGCTCCATCTCTGACCGTGTTCAAATCCAGGCTAAAAACGTACCTCTTTGAGATTGCTTTTGGATCCTGGTCCCCTTAGTCTCCAGTTCCCCTCCTGTGTTTTCTTACCATTCCCCTAGATATATCCTCGTCTCCAGTTGTGTTGTCTGTCTTGACTAGACTGAAAGCTCTTATAAGCGGGGACTTTCTCTTATATGTCTCTGTTTAGTGCTGCGTACGCTTTGTAGCGCTATACAAAGGATAAGTAGTGGTAGTAGCAGTACATGGAGCATGTGGAGCCCAAAGCCCGGTGCTGCTGAACCTTCAGAAGCTGAATGGGTGTTGGAGCAACTGCAGAATCTTTTATTGCCGAACCCCTCTGGGTGGAGCAGGTGATTGATGGTCAGAGGTAGTGCCCTAAAGAAAGGAGGAATGCACTGAAACCTGAAGATGGCTGTCAGTAAGTCAAGCAACTCCCGCAGGAGGTGGGTGGCAAACTAGAGGATGGTGGAGGTACCACTGAGGGCTCTTACACAGAATATCCAGGAATACGTTTGGAGACCTGGATGCTGAAGACAAACAATTGTGGCAGGGGCGAGGCCATTTGGGAAAAGTCCCGGGGTCCATATTCATTCCTACTTGGATCCATGGCAGTGGGCAACAGGGATGAGAAAGAAGCTGAGCCACCTGACTCACACCCTTTTAACCCCTACTTGCCAACCCACCTCCACCTTTGATCCCACTCCTGACTCCCCTTGGCTGGGTACCGCTGCCCACTAGCTGCAACCCACCACTGGAATGAGAGAGGATGGAGAAGGCTCTCCCACCCCTGACCTATGAGTGGCAATGATACCTAGTTAAAATTGCTTCTTGGGCACTTTGTCCGAGGCTTTCTCTTTAGAAAAAAAGCAATTGCACTGTCTGTGCATGTGTGGCTTTCTAAACTGTGAAATATATAAAACGTGGACTTGATTATGGCCACATGAAGGAAGAGAATGGAAGACTGATAAGAGTTAAAAAAAACTTTTCACAAAATCTGCAGTAAAATTCAAACACATGGAGCCTGATCCCTGAAGGGGCACGTCTGGGTCATCTGGACGGCCCTGAACAGGATGGGCCTGTGAGCACCCGATTCTGCACCATGGCAACAAGCCACTCCCGCGTGTGCAGGATTGGGCATGGAGATGGCCCGGCGTGCCCCTGCATGCTGGCAGGAGATGTCCTCTCAGCCTTCCCGCCAGCCTGTCACATTGACAAACCCCAGTACCCCGCTACCCGACCTCTGACAGGGAAAGCCAGGGCCCGGATCAGGCAACAGGGACCCACCTTGCTTGCTGCTGTTGCTACTGGGAAGCTGGCTGGCTAATCCGGAGGGGCGACCAGCGCTTATTCCACCTCTGAGATGGAATAAGCTGGCCGTCCTCCCAGTGCTTCCTGAATTGGCCCTGTACATCCGGGTCACGGGACCACCCCCACTCCACCCACTCTCCATCCCCGTGCCACCCCCATCCACTGCAGCACACACAGTGGCTCTGTGCATGCAGGGGGGCCAGGAAGTGGAATACGGTGCAGACGGATAGCGGGGCTGGACATCGCAGCAGGGACATACAACCCCGCTATCCGCCTTACAGAATCTGGCCCACTGTGTGTGTGTGTGTGATGTTGTTTCTTGAGTTTACATTTGTGAGTGGGCTCCTTCATTATCAGTTTAAATCAATGGTTTTCAATGGTTCTCCCTTAGGACACACCTAGTCAGTCAGGTTTTCAGGAGGTTTTTTCTCCTTTATATACAGTAGTGTTAAGAGTATGAGTTGAGTAGATTGTGGTATAATTCAGTAAGCATTGATTGTGAGTCTATTTGAAACTACTGATTCCTGTAATCAGGTTCACTGTTGTAGTTATCCTGAAAACCTGATTGGCTAGGTGTAGCTCGAGAACTGGGTTGAGAACCCTTAATTTAAACCTAATTTCACTGGTAAACTCCCAGAGTTTGGAAAGGTGACAATCACTTTAAACTGATTTCAAAAACATAGCTGTAGGTCTGTGATGCTTTTCAGCTGCTTTTCCCCCCAGGGAGGCCCCTCATTCCTGCTGTTCCCCCTCCCCACAGCAACCCCCACCCCAATTCCCATTGCCACTGCTGCTGCCCATCTCAGGGGCCAGCAGCAGCAGTAATGACAAAGGAACCATGATGCAGCACTAACCAAAGACTCTAGTGCTGTGCCGTGGTTCTTGACTGCTATCTTCGAGCACTTCTGCCCCCCCAAGACAGACTTCTGGTTTAGCATAAATTGGAAGATGGCATCGAAAGGAGGGGGGAGGTGGAAAGACCTGGAGATAGCAAACAGAAACCATGTCACAGTGCTGGAGCCTTTGGTAAGCATTGTATCGTGGGTGCCACCAAAGACCCGATGCTCTAGGTCATGGGTGGGGAACAACTTTTTGGTGGTGGTGAGAATCGAGGAGGAATGTGACACATTCTATATACCCTTTCGATGTCTAGGACATCTGCACCTTGCCCACTCACAATCTTAAATGACAAAGGTGTAAGGCAGGGGTCTCCAAATCCAGCCCTGGAGGGCCACAAACCAGTCAGGTTGGCAGGATATCTCTAATGCATATATATCTCATGCATATTCATTAGGGATATCCCGAAAACCTGACTGGTCTGCGGCTCTCCAGGACCAGGGTTCCCCACCCCTGCTCTAGGTGACCGCCTAGTTTGCCTAATGCTAGCACCGGCCCTGCCCCCAGGAGACCAACAGCCGTGCATGCACAAGAACTGGGTCTGAACTGTACATGCAGCAAAAAAAGCACAGGACCAGCATGAACTCACCAGTTGCCACTGCGAAGGAAGGAGAGAGCTGCTAATGGAGTCACTACTGAGAAGGGATGCACAAGGAACAGTTCTGCTGGGAGAAAGAGACTCTAGAAGAGGTGGAAAAAGGGAGATGTTGAGGGGAGAGGGGAAGAAGAGGTAAGGCACTGGTTAAAGTAGGACCAGCTTAATCATTAAGTGAACTAGGCAATTAATTAGAACAGTGTTTCTCAGCCTCTCCCTGGAAGCACACTTCCAGTTGGGGTTTCAGGATTACCATAATGAATATGCAAGAAAAAGGATATAAATAGATGGCGTCAGTGCAGAGGATGGCTACCAAAATGGTCAGTGGACTTTGTCATAAGGCATATGGGGACAGACTTAAAGATCTCAATATGTATACTTTGGAGGAAAGGCGGGAGAGAGGAGATAGGATAGACATTTAAATACCTCATGGCATAAATGCACAGGAGAGGCTCTTTAGATTGAAAAAAAGCTCTGCGATGAGGGGGCATAGGATGAAGGTGAAAGGGGATAGAATTAGGAGTAATATGTGGAAATATTTCTTTATGGAAAGAGTGGTACATGTGTGGAATAGTCTCCCAAAGGAGGTAATAGAGAAAAGGACAGTAGGTGAATTCAAGCAAGCATGGGACAGACACAGAGGATCTCTAAAGGAAAAAAAGGGACTATAGTAGTTGGTATGGAAGGCCAGACTGGATAAGGCCGTATGTTCTTTTATTTTGCCATCATGTTTCTATGTATATTTATTGTGGTAATCCTGAAAACCCAACTAGCCAGGTGTGCCTCCAGGAGAGGGTTGAAAAGCTCACCAGAATTTAGAGTGTGGCAGTAACACACATCTCCTAACTTTGGGGACAAACCACCTCCACTGCTTCTCATCCTACGTATTGCCCCTAATGCTTCCTTCATACTGATCTGAGCCACTAATGGCAGAAGGAACAGAGGTTGACTTGGGAGGGGGAAGGTGAGTTAAAAAGAGGCTGAGCAAACTGGCAGGAAGTATAGATTTGATGCTGGGTGAATGGTGACTCAGGGATTAGACAGAAAGTAGACACAAGGACTGGGACATGTGGGGGCAAGTCATAGTACAATGTTTCAGTCAGGTTCCAGTACAAAGGATATAAGAAGAGTAGTTGTTCCAAAGACCAGATCTAACACGTTGTCCAAAAAGCCCGTCAGGTTCAGTAACCCCACTTGGGCTCCCTCTAATATTTAGAGGTGCTTCTGTCCCCATGCAAACAGGAAGTCTGTGCCGGAGGGGGCAGAAGCAGCTGGTCAAAGTGAGCACTAACAGCAATGCAGAGTCAGAGGCTTTGGGTAAGCGCTGCATTGCTGTTTTAATGGCGCTGCTGCTGCTGAAGGTCCCGAAGTCGGACGGCAGCAGCAAGGAGGACAAGAGCATGGTGGGGGGATGGCAGGATTAGGGTTTACCTAGGCAGCTTTACAACCTTGCACAGGCCCTGACTGTGACCAAGGTCTTGGTGGCTGGCTCCTAGATTTGAAGAAAGTTTGTCAAGGCCTGCACTGATGCCTGTTCAGTTTGAACCTTTAGTTTATGCTCTGCCATTGTCTTCCATTCACATGCAGGCCTCAGCTGGCTCGCCCACTGATACAGTAAGACATTTGAAATTTAGATTGTACAGGAAAATATCTACATACCCGAAAGCAACTTGCCTCGAACTACTACTGGAAAGGCATGAGCTAAAGATATGTATATAACTATACAGGGTGGCCCAAAAAAAGTGAGAACATCTTGTAAATTAAAAGCTTAAATAGTTAACTTATTTACCTTTTTTAGCTATATAACATCTTTATTTCGATAATTTCCGGTCGCCATCTTTGTTTTTTTAATTTGTCAATCGTTTACATCTGTCTTTTTGAATTTTTAAATAACTTATATGCTACTTTTCTGGGCCACTCAGTATATATATATATGTGTGTGTGTATATATATATATGTATGTGTGTGTATATATATATATATAAAACTGGCATCCCTCCTGTTTTCCTCTGTCTAAAGAGTGTCACTCTGGCTAGCCTGGGTGTTTTATCCTGCTATTTGAATTTAAAAGATCTTGTTTTGCATGTCCATAAGTGTCCTTCTGGGTACAGGAATTGCCAGTACCTGAAACACATAACAGCCGTACAGTCGTAGAAGAACATTTATTTATTTATTTTAAACTTATATACCGCTACTTCCAGCGATCAGTAGCGGTTTGATTACAAATTTGGGAGCTGTCAAATCAGGACAGAAAAATTGGAATAATATACATAGATTTGGGGTCTGGCACACCACGCAGGGTTAGGCACTTCAAGGTTAGGTTTACATATTTACATATTTACAGTTTATACAATAATTACGATTATACAGATCGGCTTCATGATTTCATATTGGTTAACATCTTGGATCCATTTTGGTTTACAACTGGCTATAGTGACATGCGAAGAGATGGGTTTTTAGTTTCTTTCTGAAGGCATTTAAGTCTTTTATAGCTCGCAGTTCGTGTGGTAGATGATTCCAGATTATTGGGGCAGAGAATGAGAAAGCTTTATTGCTAGTACTGGCTTTCACTGATCTGATGTTATTGGGGACTTGTAGTGTGTGAGAGTTGATAGTTCTTCTGTCTCTGTTGGTTGGTTGCTTTCTGACCAGGGTTGAGAGGAATGATGGCGCTAGGTCATGTATGAGCTTGAAAGTGGTGACCAAAGTTTTATATTGTATCCTGGCAGCAACGGGTAGCCAATGTAGCTCGATCAATACAGGTGTGATGTGTTGAGCAATTCTTGATCGTGTGATGACCCTTGCCGCCACGTTTTGGGCCATTTGCAAAATATTTAGCGTTTTCTTTGGCAGACCCTGTAGTATGGCGTTACAGTAGTCTAAGTGGGGCATAATGAGTGCTTGTGCCACCGTCCGAAAATCACAGGGTTCGATTAGGCTCCTCAGCGGTTGTAGGACTCTGAGTTTGTGGAAGATGGCCTTGTTGGTTTTTCGCAGGTGTTGTTCCATTTTCAGTTTGCTGTCGAGTATGACTCCCAGATATTTGATTTTGTTTTTTGAGTTGTATGTGTTGTTGCAGAGGGTGACTGTCGGAGGTGGTTCAAAGTTTGGTTTACTTGATATAAACATCACTTCGGTTTTCTTATGGTTGATTGACATGTTGTTTTGCTGAATCCATGCTAACATCTCGTACAGGCATGTTTCAAGTTGGGTATACTTCGTGTCAATTGCGTCCAGTTGCGTGTATAGCATAATATCATCTGCATAGATATGGTAGTTGATATTATGTTTTTTGAAGATGTCACAGAGGGGCTGCATGTAGATGTTGAAAAGTAGCGCCGAGAGAGCTGATCCCTGGGGTATGCCTTGAGTTTGAGTGAACCCTTCTGCTTTTTCTCCGTTGAATTGGACCTGTGGCCTTCTGTTCGTTATATAGGAGGTGAACCATTTAAGGGTGGTTCCCGAAATTCCTATTGATTCCAGTTTTTTTAGTAGGATGCCATGATGGACAGTATCAAAGGCGGCGGAGATGTCAATGAAAATGAGTATGAACGTTTTCGTCCTGTCTTCCAAGCCTTTGTGGAGGTTATTTAGCAGTGCTATTAAAAGCGTTTCTACCCCATGGTTTCTTCTGAAACCGTATTGTTGCATGTCTAGTATGTTGTGGTCGTCTAGGTGCTCTTGAAGTTGTATGAGGGCTGCTTTTTCGATGATTTTTGCTAGGAAGGATATGCTGGAAATGGGGCGGTAGGATGTAGGGTCTGCTTTGTTGAGTTTATTGTTCTTTAGTACTGGCCTTATTATAGATTTCTTGAGCTGGTCTGGCATAATTCCTTGATGCAGGGATAGGTTTACAATGTGTGAGACTTGTTGGACTATATCTTTTTTCGCTGCCTTGATCCAAACAGTGGGGCAGGGGTCCAGCGGGGAGGTGGTGGTATTGATGCTAGTTATTATGTTACTTGCTTGCTGCTCATCAATCCTGTGGAAGTTTCTCCATGTCGGTTCTTGTTCCACAGTAGGTTTCCGGTGTGCCTCTACCCTACAGGGGTCGGGCATGGTTGCAGTCAGTTTGCTCGCGTAGTGGTTTGCTAGCGTTTGTGGGTGGATAGAGGTATCCTGGTAGTCAAGTTGGGATGTTTTTGTTAGGGATTTCACCAGCTCAAATAGTTCCCTAGGTTTGTTGATCGCTTTGTTTAATAGGTTTGTGTGGTAGATCCTTTTCGCAGCGTTTACCTCTTCTTTGTACTTCGAGAGGAGGTTGAGGTACTCCATCCTATGTTCCATAGATTTCGTACTTCTCCATTTTTTTTCACGCTTTCTGAGTTCTCTCTTCATTTTGGTCAGTGTTTCGGTGTACCAGGGTTCCGATTGTTGTTTAGTCAGGTTTTGGGTGGTGTTCCATTTAGGGTTTGAAGCGGTCATAATTCCAGTGTTCCAGCTGTCTGTTAATGCATTGAGATCCGTGCTTTGAAGATCTATGTGCGTCTTAATGTTACTTATAAGACATTCCAGGATTAGTTTATTAAATCTCCTTTGTTGGAGTAGTATTCGTCGTGCTTTAGTGTCCTTTGGTAATGACGGTAGTCTCATCTGAATATCGATTTGATGGTGGTCTGACCACGGTTTCGGGTTGATCTTTATCAAAGGTTTCTCAACAATGCACTGATTTCTCATGGGAGTGAAGACCATGTCGAGTGTGTGGCTCTTGTCGTGAGTGGGTTCATTTATTAGTTGTTGAAATCCTAGTTGGGACATGGCTTCCATGAAAGACTCTGCGTGAGAGGCTGCTGTTGATGAAAGGTTTAAGTCTCCTAGAATAACTTGGAATTTCTTTGGTTGTGTTGAAGAGACGTTTTCTAGTACCGAGGCAAGTATTTCTTGGTTCGTCGAGGGGGCTCTGTAAATCAGACAAATGGATAGAGCTGGGTTCTCTACTTTAAGCAGGTCTACGTCTGAGTTTGAGCCCAGGTACGTGGTGGCAAGTTGTAGATTGGTTTTAGCTATTATGAGGACTCCTCCACCTCTTTTATTTGTTCGTGGGCAATTGTACAGGTTGTATCCGGGATGGCTTATCTGGTTTAATATGGCTGCATCCGTGTCAGTGATCCAGGTTTCAGTTATACAGAGGATGTCTGGTTGTTCATCTTTGATGATGTCATAGATTATGTGGGTCTTGTTCCTGATTGATCGAGCATTGATGAGGGTGATGTTACAGTTTTCTTGCGTTCTTTGCGTATCAATGTCGTGTGTGTTCTGGTGAGGGGGGAGCTTTGTCCGTGTTTTTGTTGTTCTAGGTTTGCTGTTTCTGTGTGTTCGACCGTTTTTGCTGATGAAGGCCTTCTGGTCAGGTGTGTGTATTTGTATATTTCTGGGGGTGGAGCAAGGTGCAAGTAGGGAAGGTGTAGGTGTTTGCATGGTGAGGAGGAGGTAGAGCGGAGTGCATAGGTGGGTTATGGGTTGGTACAAATTTGAGTTGTATGCATAAGCTGGAATCAGTGTGAGCAGACATACTTTCAGAAGGAAATTTAGGGTACCCATAGCGCTCGAGTGGAGAGTTGGCAGGCTTGCACCGTCCTTTGGGATAATCTCTACAATTTCAGCTTTACCTACCAGAAATTCATTCATCTGCACTAAAGCAATCCTTCCAAAGCAGAAAACACAAAAATTATTCCAGCCTGCCAAATCCCTCTGCACCTTGTTGAAGAATCTTCCATAGTTAACATCATATAAATGCGTCTTATCAGCCATGGGAGAGATGTCCAGATATTTTGTTTTTCTGCCCACCTGAAAGGCAAACTGATCTTCAACCGATTAAGCAACTGATCACCTATGTTTATAATTCACCATTTCCGATTTCTCCCTGGTTACTTTAAATTGATGCCTTGGTTTACTGGCCCAACAGTTTAATAAAGTTTGGTAAGATAATCAGACACCTTGTCAGTGTTAGCACTATGTCCTCTGTGAAGAGGGAAATCTTAAGTTTCTCTTGGGCAGCTTGCAGCCCCCCCTCCCTCCCTCCAAATATCATTCTCAGCTCACACCTTCAAAGTCGGGGTGCCATTGCAAGGGCAAACAGCAGCAGTGATAGACAGCAACCCTGATGAATGCCTCTTCCCAGTGCCCTCCCCCCACTGACACTAACACTAACATCTGACTGACCCATGCCCTAAAGTTGGATCCTACCCCTGCTCTAGCCAAAACCCTCCTCAATGCAGGCAAACATTTTTTCCCAGTCAAACCCCAAAGAAAGGCTAGGGTACTGGACTTCTTAGCCACCTGAGTCAAGGAGTGGAGGAGTGGCCTAGTGGTTGGGGCAAGGTACTTCAGGCCAGAAGGTTGGGAGTTCAAATCCCACTAGAGCAGTGTTTCCCAACCCAGTCCTACGGGGCACACCGGTCAGTCAGGTTTTCGGGATATCCCTAATGACTATGCATGAGATATATATGCATTAGAGATATCCTGCCAACCTGACTGGTTTGTGGCCCTCCAGGGCTGGATTTGGAGACCCCTGCCTTACACCTCTGTCATTTAAGATTGTGAGTGGGCAAGGTGCAGATGTCCTAGACATCGAAAGGGTATATAGAATCTGACACATTCCTCCTCGATTCTCACCACCACCAAAATATTGTCTATTAGACAACTTTTTGGTGGTGGTGAGAATCGAGGAGGAATGTGTCAGATTCTATATACCCTTTCGATGTCTAGGACATCTGCACCTTGCCCACTCACAATCTTAAATGACAGAGGTGTAAGGCAGGGGTCTCCAAATCCAGCCCTGGAGGGCCACAAACCAGTCAGGTTGGCAGGATATCTCTAATGCATATATATCTCATGCATAGTCATTAGGGATATCCCGAAAACCTGACTGGCCGGTGTGCCCCGTAGGACTGGGTTGGGAAACACTGCACTAGAGGACAGCAACCTTGGGCCAGAAGGACTGGGGCTTCTAGTCTCACAGGTGCTCCTTGTGGTCTTGGGCAAGCCACTTAACCCTCCATAGCCCATGTTCCCTGTAAAATAGTTATCTCCAAGTTATAATGCCCTGTTCAATGTAATTTCAGTTTGTTCATTGTAAACTGCACTGATGCAGAATAGCACAGTATATAAGAGAATATAAAAAAAGGTAAGTATCTTTCTTATATTATTTGCCATCTGTCCCAAGGGACAAAGCCCACTTGATCCGGATAGGCCAACTTGGCTATATTAAGCCAAATGTACACCCCTCCCCCAATTTGTATATAAACTAAGTCGAATATACACAAGCTAATATCCTACACACTACTAGTGTATGTCAACAAATAACCTATGTATATAAGTTAATGTTCTATATAACAACTTTTCACCTTCGTTCTATGCACACTGCTTTGACCCAGTGAAAAGCGGTTTATAAGCATTGCTAAATAAATAAATAAATATGCTGATTAAGTCTATTTGCCATTAATTTTGCTAAAATACAAGGAATGATA
The DNA here is from genome assembly GCA_033557465.1 of Ichthyophis bannanicus. Taxonomy (NCBI): domain Eukaryota; kingdom Metazoa; phylum Chordata; class Amphibia; order Gymnophiona; family Ichthyophiidae; genus Ichthyophis; species Ichthyophis bannanicus. Next base: position 650,357,572 of record CM066033.1, on the reverse strand, counting down.
TAGGGTGACTTCTCTTTGTTCTTAGGTATCAGTGTAATCCACACCTCCCTCATTCTGTAGAGGCTGGCAGCCCTTCCCCTTGAACACCCCTATTCTACAACTTCATCAAAAAAGGGGGCGAAAAATATAGATAACCTTTTATAAATTCAGCAGCCAGGCCATCCAATTCTGGTATCTTACTGCTTCTTCTACTGCTGTCAGGCTATCTAAACCCTCAATTTCTGACTGAGATAGAGATGGAAACTAAATATCAGCTAAACATTTCCTCATATCTTCCTTCGAAATACCAAGTCTCCTGCATAACATTCTCACCTCTTCTAGCTTTATCATTGCCCTTTTTCCTTTTCATCTTAAATATGTGTAAACCGGAGGCATTACCCTACTTTACCTTGATGTTATGCGTGACACGGGTGGCTGAGTTACCTCAGGTAAGCTACCACTGGAAACTTCCAGCTTACAGAAAAAGCATAGTTCCTCACCTGTAACAGGTGTTCTCCAGGGACAGCAGGAATCAGTCCTCACATATGGGTGATGTTGATGCTGACGGAGCCCTCATGGAAACATCTCCCCAGCTTTCAAAGAAAGCCTTTGGGAGATGCCACCATTCATGCATGGTCCCCTTCCTGCCCAAGGGTGCCATTATATGACATAGCTAGAGCTGATAAAGAAAAGATGGCCAAAATTAAGAGCAACTCCAAGGTGAGGAGGAACTGTTGTGAGGACTAATTCCTACTGTCCCTGGAGAGCACCTGTTACAGGTGAGTAACTACGCTTTCTCCAGGAACAAGCAGGAAGTCAGTCCTCACATATGAGACTCCCTAGCTCCAGACTACCGGACCAGTAGAAAAAGCACGGCCTAGCCGTGAGCAGCCATAAATGCATCTGAGGAGAGACACGGAGGACCCTATTTTCCAGGGAGAACCATGGCTCCGGTAGCCTGAACAAGAAGGGTCAGAGGGCAGGAGTTGCCTAAACCCCGAACAGATTACGGAGTACATCCTGGCTGATTGCACTGTCCCATCGGGACTCCTTCTCCAGGCGGTAGTGAGCTGCAAAAGTGTGGACCGAAGACCAGGTGGCGGCCCAACAGATGTCTGCCATGGGAACCGAGCGGAGGCTAGCTACCAAGGTTGCCATAGCTCTGACATTATGCACCGAGACCCGGCACTCCAGCGGCAGCCCAGCCCAGCTGTGGGCGAAAGTGATGCAGTCTGCCACCCAGATGGACAGGGTCCGCTTGATGACAGAATTCCCCAGACGACTGGGGTCGTATGAGACAAAAAGCTGTGAGGCTTTGTGGTGGCTCTGAGTGCACTGTATGGTCCTTTTGTAGTCCAAAATATGGAGAACGGCCGATGCCTTGTCGGTGTGGGGCCATGGAAAGAAGGTAGGGAGTACCACCTCCTGATTGAGGTGGAAATCTGATGCCACCTTTGGAAGAAACTTCTGGTGAGTGAAGAGCACGACCCTGTTCTAGTAGAACCTGGTGTAGTGTGGCTCAGCCACCAAGGCCTGGAGCTCACTGACTTTGCGTGCCGAGGTGAGTGCCACCAGAAAGGCCACCTTCCAGGATAGGTATCAGAGGTGGCAGGTAGCCAATGGCTTGAAGGGTTGCTTATGAGCTGCGCCAGGAGCACATTGAGATCCCATTCTGCCAGGGGTGGCCGGATGGGGGGGTTTCAAGAGTAGTAAGCCCCTCATAAATTGAGTGATGAGGGGCTGCACAGAAAGAGGTTTGCCCTCTATGGAGTGGTGGTAGTGGAGAGTGTGCTCAGGTGCACTCTCACAGAGTTGGATTTGAGCTGAGACTGAGAAAGGTGGAGCAGGTTCTGCAGTACTGCCTGTACTGGGCAGGAGAACAGGTTCACCTGTTGCTCCATGCACCATAAGGAGATCCGGCGCCACTTGAAGGCATAGGCCCACCTCGTGGAGTACTTGAGGGAGGCAAGGAGGATCTCCTCCACCACCTTGGGAAGACTGAGGGGCGCTAAGATGACCCCATTCAGCAGCTAAGCTGTGAGGGACAAGGAACCCAAGTTAGGGTAGAGGATTGAGCCTCCTCCTGAGAGAGAAGCTCCGGTGAGCCCCTGAGAGGGACCGGGGATTCCATCGCGAGACGAAGCAGGAGAGGAAACACAGGCTGCCTGGGCCATCTCAGGGACACCAGAATCAGGGAAGCTGTGTCTCGCTGGGCCTTGAAGAGGGTCCGTGCTATCAGAGGCTGAGGGAAGGCATACAACAGGCCCTCTGACCACAAGATGAGGGAGCAGGGCCGGATTTACCTTGAGTGAGGCCCTACGCCAACAAAAATTGTGGGCCCCCAGCAGGGGCGGCCCAAGGTGGGTGCGGGGCCTCATTTGCATAAGGGGCCTCATTTGCATAAATATTTACATAATGTTACCATATACTAACTTTTAGTAAACGTGCCTCTTAATGAGTGTATGGATAAAGAAAGACTAAAAGATTTCTACATTACTATAATCCAGTGCCAACTGCCAGACACATTAGGAACTACTACAAACACTGCCCATTTAGAACCCATAGCAAATCCACCGTATCCTAACAGCACTACCAGGACTCACAAAGCACCATACTCTACCAATCAAAAGGCAACACTGCAAATATTAAACCAATACATTTCAGAGAACAACAATACATGACCTACTGGGGAAAGAGAACAAGTGGCAATGTCAAATAGGAATTATATAAACAGAACACCTCGGCTCAGTTACACATGCAGAACATAGACCATCACCAAACAAGTAATCACAATTTAGAAACAGGAAGACAATAATTAAACTGGGAATCCCAAAAGCCAAACTTGGAATGTACAACACTGTAGAAATAAAACTATACATTAATTTGCTCTTGTACTAAACAAAGCGCAGACGTTAATGATGCACATTTACCAGAGCTGACATATTCCAATTAATAAATTCAAAATAAAGAGATATTTTTCTACCTTTTGTGCATTTTTTTCAGCTGCAATTGCTCCAGCCACTTTCTTCTGGTTTCTTCGTGTCTTCGTGTCTTCTGCTAACTCTCCATCGTCTGCTGTCCATTTGTCCTTTCTTCTCTCTTCTAGTTTTTTTCCATTCTCTCTCTACATCTGCTTTAACATACTAATCTTTCTCCTTTTGCTCTTTCCTCATTCCTATTTCATCCACTCAAATTTTACCCCTCCATCCTCAATCCCCACTTACTCTCCCAATACCCGGCCAATTGTAGATTTTTTATCCCTCCCACACAAAATATTTTTCCCTTCTCCATTTTACTCTTCCAGCCCCATCCCATTCTAATCCTCCCCCAACATCAGCTCCCTTCTAGTTCCAGCCTCACCCAGCATCCATTCCCTGCATCAGCCCATTTCCAGTCCTAGCCACCCATCAGCCCATTTCCAGTCCTAGCAACCCCCCAACCCAATACCAGTCCTAGCCCCCCATCAACCCACTTACAGTCCTAACCCCCCATCACCCCATTTTCAGTTTAAGCCCCCCCTATAACCCATTATCAGTCCTAACCCCCCATCAGCCCACTTCCAGTCCTAACCCCATCAACCCATTTCCAGTCAGCCCCCCATAGCCCATTGCCAGTCCTAACCCCCCCCATCAGCCCACAGCCCATTACCAGTCCTAACCCCATCAGCCCACCTCCAGTCTTAACCCCCCCAGCCCATTTCCAGTCCTAGCCCCCCCATAGCCCATTACCAGACAGCCCCCATCAGCCCACAGCCCATTACCAGTCTTAATCCCCCCACAAATCACATTACCAGTTCTAAACCCCCCCAACAGCCCATTACCAGTCCTAACCCCATCAGCCCACCTCCAGTCTTAACCCCCCCAGCCCCTTTCCGGTCCTAGCCCCCCCATAGCCCATTACCAGACAGCCCCCATCAGCCCATAGCCCATTACCAGTCTTAACCCCCCCCAAAGCCCATTTCCAGTTCTAACCCCCTCCAACAGCCCACAGCCCATTACCAGTCCTAACCCCATCAGCCCACCTCCAGTCTTAACCCCCCAGCCCATTTCCGGTCCTAGCCCCCCCATAGCCCATTACCAGACATCCCCCATCAGCCCACAGCCCATTACCAGTCTTTACCCCCCCCACAGCCCATTACCAGTTCTAACCCCCCCCAACAGCCCACAGCCCATTACCAGTCCTAACCTCATCAGCCCACCTCCAGCCTTAACCCCCCCCAGCCCATTTCCCGTCCCAGCCCCCCCACTAGCCCATTACCAGTCCAACCCCCCCCCCGGCCTAAAGTAAAATTTAATTTTAAAAAAAAACCTGCTGGCTGCCGCCGCGGGGCCCCCTCTGCTGCCGCGGCAGCATAGACTGACCCGCGGGGGCCCCCTCTGCAAGCTCGATCCGTCGGTCGGTCGGTCCGTCCGTCCCTCCCTCCGTGCAGGCTGTGAGAGGCGCGAAGGCAGACTGTCTCCCTCGCGTCTCTGTTAAGCCCGCAGGGGCTGATGGGAAATTTCCCATCAGCCCCTGCGGGCTTAACAGAGACGCGAGGGAGACAGTCTGCCTTCGCGTCTCTCACAGCCTGCACGGAGGGAGGGAGGGAGGGACGGATGGATCGAGCTTGCAGAGGGGGCCCCCGCGGGTCAGTCCATGCTGCCGCGGCAGCAGAGGGGGCCCCGCGGCGGCAGCCAGCAGGTTGTTTTTTAAATTTTATTTTAAAAAAAAATTTAACTTGCTCCATTTTTGTGGGCCCTTGCCAGCTGTGGGCCCTACGCCATGACGTACATGGCGTATAGGTAAATCCGGCCCTGTGAGGGAGGCATCCAGTGCCACCCAGGCTGGATGTGGCTGTGGGCCACAGAAATGCGGCAGCTGAGCATTGGTCGGGCTGGCAAAGAGGTCGAGGCTCAGGGCGCCCCATAACCTGAAGATCCACTGTCCCGTCCCGGGGTCCAGGCACCATTCGTGCAGTTGGAGGACCCTGCTCAGTCTGTCTGCCAGGGCATTGTCCTGGCCCAGGAGGTACACTGCTTGGGGGAACATCCCCCATCTGGTTGCGTATGAACAGAGGGCTACTGTCTCCTAGCAAAGGTGGTAGGAGCCTGTGCCCCCCTGCTTGTTCAGATAGAATATCATGACCTGATTGTCTCTATGAGCAAGCACTAACTGATGCTGCAGGCGGTGCTGGAAGGCCTTGAGGGCAAGGAAAATGGCCCTGAGCTCCAGCAGATTGATTTGCTGCTGGCTGTCCTCAAAGGAGCAGACACCCTGGGTGCACAATTCCTCGCAATGGGCACCCCAGCCCAGTAGAGAAGCATCTGTCATGAGGATCCTCTGGGGGCTTGGGAGTTAGAAGGGCATGTCCCTCCACAGGTTTTGCAGAACCTGCCACCAACTGAGAGACTCTGCCAGCTGACGAGACACCAAGACCCTGTCCCAGAGCCTATCCACGTCCTCGGGGACACCACTGAGCTGCCCGCATGTGGACAACATGGACCATGGAGGCCATGTGGCTGAGGAAGCAAAGCATCGACCGTGCTGATACGGTGCGACAGCACTGCACCTTAGTCATTAGGTCCGCGAGGCGATCTGCTCTGTCTTGGGGGAGGAAAGCCATGGCCTGGAGGGTGTCCTATGAACTCCAAGTTCTGAATTGGGGTGAGATGGGTTTTTGGGTGATTTATCACAAAACCCAGGTGTTGCAAGGCCCTGATGGTGCGGCCTGTGGCCTGCAGTGTCTCTGCGGCTGTGTCCCATTTTACAAGCCAGTCATCCAAGTAAGGGAAAATGAAGGTCCCTTGAAGACAGAGAGGCCGCCACCACAACCAGGCATTTGGTGAAGATCCGTGGGGCGGAAGCCAGGCCAAAGTACTGGTAGTGGTTGCCTCTGACCATGAATTTTAGGTATTGTCTGTGACTGGAATGGAAAAAGATGTGGGTATAAGCATCCTTTACGTCCAAGGAGCATAGCCAATCTCCCTGCCAGAGGTAGGGCAACAATATTCCAAGGGAGAGCATCTTGAACTTCTCCCACACCAGAAATTTGTTTAGGTTTCTAAGGTCCTGGATGGGCTTTAGTTCACCTGTTCTTTTTGGGACTATAAAGTACCTGGAGTAGAACTCCTTTCCTTTCAGGTGGTGTGGTACGGGCTCCACAGCCCTGTCCCTAAGAAGGCCTGCGAGTTATTGCATGAGCAGAGCCTGGTACAGGGGAGATCGAGGAGGCTCCCCTGGAAAGAAGGGTGGAGGCAACTGGTCCAGGTGGAGGATGTAACACTCCTTGACTACCTGAAGTGCCCATGAGTTAGTGGTTGATGGAAGGCCACCTGTGGGTGAAGTGGACCAGATGCCCCCCCATGGGTAGCTGATCCTCCAGAGGAAGAGAGGCTATGCTGGGGATGTCAAAACCCTGACCCAGGCTGGGCTGGTGCTGGAGTCTGGGGCCTTGGACCTTTGGACATGTGTGGGCCCTGACCTGCTCCCTTGCCCTGGTGGTCCTGCTGAAGGGTCTGGATGGCCGGATATGGAGGATAGCCTCGATAGGGTTGGCCCTTCCTATGGAAAGGGGGCTTCTTTCCTGGAAGCTTCTTCCTGGGAAGAGTGAAAGTCTTCCTCGAGAGTCAGGTCTGAGTCACGTACTTGGTCTTGGGCTCGGTCTCTATCTCGGTGGCCTTGTCCTCCATGGGCTTGCTGAAAAGCTGCTCCCCAAGTCATGGGACAGCAAGGAGCTTCTCCTGCACCCATGGCTCGAGATTGTATGTCTAGAGCCAAGCCTGGTGTCGGGTCCGGATGCCCACGGCAGCTACCCGCGCACTGGACTCAAAGCCATCATATGTAACCCGAGAGAGGTACTTGGAACACTCTCCGACGGACTTCATAAGTGTCTGGAAGCACCAGAGGTGATCTCCATTGAGGCCAGCTGCGAAGCCTCTGAGTTCCTTCGACAGGTCTTGGAGAAACATATTGATGTAAAGTTGGTACATCTGGATGCGGCAGGCAATCATCGAGCCCTGGTAGCATTTTCGCCCGAGGGCGTTGAGGGCGAGGGACTCCCTGCCCGGAGGCAGCAAAGAGTGTGTCTTCGGACTCTTCTGTCGATGCATGGCTGACTCCACAACCATGGAAGTGTGGGGGAGTTGGGTCTTCTGGAAGCCTGGCTTGCGCTGAACCTGGTACATGGTATCCAGGCAGCAGCTGACAATTGGCACCGATGACGGGGCCTCCAATATCAGAAGAAGGAGTCTATTAAGAATGGAAGGGACCGGGACCATCAGGATCTCTTTGGGGGGCACCTCATACTGGAGGATGTAGAGTTCCTCCATACGAGGGTCCTCCTCCAACTCCGTAGTGAGGGAGAGTACTCGCACCATGTCCCAGACAAACTCAAGGAATGAGGTGTCCTCGAGTGCAGATCAGCGCCTAGCCGCTTGTGGGGACAGATCTAAAGCGAAGTCCCGGTGTGCTTGGGACTCCGGGGATGTCTCGTCATCGGACTCCCAAGCCGAGTAGTCCAAGGAAGACTCGAGGTCCAGCTGCTCCAAGGGCATCATTGGTTCCGTTCTTTGATGCTTCAAGACCGAGGCATGGCCGGAGCCAGAGGCACTCACCTGCGAAGACCTCACCCCCAAGTAGTGGGAGTGAGATTGAGACCTTTGCTGAGGATATACCCGAGGCATCTGGCTCTCAAGGATTACTTCGGTGGCCCGGGGAATCCTCGGTATCGAGGTTCCTGAGGTCTCTGCATGAGCACTGGCGGGGCCGGTCTCGATGCCTGTTGGGACACAAGGAATGCAGAAACGCTGTGTGCAAGTGCCAACATACAAGTTTCTCAGTGGCTGTCAGAGACACCAACACTGTGGTTACCGGGTCTGGTGTCAAGGATGAGAGGGGGTCCTCAGCGGGCCGGCCCTCGGGAGACTGAGATCCGTCACCAGATGCCTCAACTTCTGTCCTGGTTACCTTCTGGGGCCGCTCCCTCTCAGACTTCTCAGAGGCCAGTCAGGGGCTGAGGGACCTTGCACGGGATTTCCCTTGCTTGTCTGTCTCCCAGGACGAGGTACTCGAGGCCTTCTTTTTCTTCTTATGCTCTTGCTCTAGGGACCCTTGCTCAGAATGTCTGCGAACCTGCTTTGGAACCACGGGAACCTTACGTGACTCCAAAGATCCATGCAGGGCCTTTGAGCGCGAAGCTACCGGTGAAAAAGGGGTCAAGTCCGCCCTGTGGAAGATATCCTCTTGCTTTTGCTGGCAGCTCTGGATGGCCTTGGTGGACATTTTTTTGCAAAGGGGGCATTCTTCCAGGTCATGGTCGGCACCAGACACTGGAGGCATCATGAGTATCTGTGAGTGATATGTTTTTTTGGAGCACCGATCATATTTCTTGAAACTGGTGGCCATTGGGGTAAAAAGGACCCCTGCAAAGTTGAAGATCTTTGGCGTGGCCAGAGGTTGAAAAAGGTGCGAAAGCACTGGAGGAACCTAACAAAAAATAAAACTAAGTTGCGAGACCTGATGCCGGGGCAGCGGGCCTCGAAGGCGAGAAAGAGACCGACGAAGGCCGAAAAGGTGTACAGAGTGTACAAAAAAATCAACGTTTTTCCTGGGGGACAAGACGTACATCTGTAGGGCTCCACGGAAAAAGGGAGACCGACCAAGATGGCACCCTTGGGCGGGAAGGGAACCACGCATGCATGGTGGCATCTCCCAAAGGCTTTCTTTGGAAGCTGGGGAGATGATTCCGCAAGGGCTCCGTCGGCGTCATTGTCACCCATATGTGAGGACTGACTTCCTGCTTGTTCCTGAAAAAAATATTTTTTTATTTTTTCTATAATACACTCCACAGTTTGTTTAATCTTAAATTCAAATCAGAACTTACCAAAGGGGTGAGAACCAAGGAGTGAGAACTCTCTCACAAGAAACCACTTGAACAATTTTACTTTTGAAAACTTTCTACTTTTAATTTGTAAATGCATATTCAAATTTTGTAAACAAACAATAACAATCTTTATAATAGTAGTCAAGTATTTTTGTGTACAATTCTTACAATGCTTCTATTCAACAGTGGTACAACTTTCACATTCAAAAACAGGCAAGTATTAGTTTGCCAGTTTATTTATTTTATTTACATTCTCTTATATACCACGCTATTTTGCATCAGTGTGGTTTACATTAAACAAACTGAAATTACATTGAACATTATAACTTGGAGATAACTATTTTACAGGGAACATGGGCTACGGAGGGTTAAGTGGCTTGCCCAAGACCACAAAGAGCACCTGTGGGACTAGAAACCCCAGTCCTTCCAGCCCAAGGTTGCTGTCTTCTAGTGGGATGTGAACCCCTGACTTTCCAGCCTGAAGTACCTTGCCCAACCACTAGACCACTCCTCCACTCCAAGTTTAAAGCCTGAGATTTCTTTACTCCTTAAGAGAAAAAAATTACAGTTCTAACATTGTCTTTTATCTGAAACTCTGCAGGTGAATGAGTATTATCATTCAGGTAAGGACACCTTTTGGTTTCAAAATATTTACAGTATAGTACTACTGCACTAGTGTTTTGCCAAAAAATAATCACTGATTTATTTATTTATTTATTTAAAGTCTCTTCTATACCGCGCTATTCAGCATCAGCGCGGTTTACAATAAACAGTGAACATACACATTTCCAATAGTACTTTGTGTTTACATATGAACAGGATATTCAACTTGGCTAACAGGGTAACTATGTACAACCACAAAATATACAATATATACAATTTGTAGGCTGATCATGTGTTTGTATGGTTTTAGACAGTGGTGATTTGGGTGGTTTCGGCAAATGGTGCTGAGTTTCTATTAGGTTCAGGGTAATGTATGAGGAAGAGGTAGTGTTTCACGGCCTTCCTGAATTGGAATATGTCTGGGATTGATCTGATGTTGGAGGGAGGTTATTCCAGATCACTGGTGCATAAAGATTGAAAGTCCTGCTGGATGTTGACTTGGAGCATTGAGTTATAGATCTTGGGACTATCAAAGTGTTTTGAGCTACTGACCTTCTGTCTCTGTTGTGGGGTGTCATCTGGATTAGCTCAGTTAGTGAAGTTGACGAGAGACCTTTGGTGGCTTTGAAGGTGAGCAGCAAGGTCTTGAATGTAATTCTACCTTGAATCGGGAGCCAGTGGAGTTGTTTCATTATAGGTGTGACATGGTCTTTCCTGGATGCTGATGTGTGTCAGTCACTTATCGCAAATCTTTTTTTTCAAATCTTGCTGTTTTCTTGACCTTGGGTGCCTTAGGATCTCCTCTCTGCTCTAGCGATGTCCAGCTGTAGTCAGAATATCTACTACTTATCTTTTAAAATCACTAAATGAAACTATCTCCCTAGCTGTGTGTGTAACTTGACTGACTATTCTCCAAAAATAAGAGATAATCAAGTTCCCTATCTTTTCCTCCCAGAGACCTCTCTGTGCAAAACTCAGTTTTTTTCTTTAGGTATGTACCAGAGTCAATCTTTTAGAACGGCCAATCAGTTCAGGACAAATTATGCTAATTGCCAATACATTTAAGGCTTTAAATAAGGCAATGTTACTTTTCCCACACATTCAGTCCTCCTCTCTCTCTCAAGCTGTTTCAGGATTAAATAAATCCTTTGAGCAGTGCTTGATTTTAAAACAGCTGACTTTCAAGTTTTTCTCTTACTACACTGGGAATTTTATACCTTCAGCCTTATTTTCCTTCACTGCTTGAAGGACTCTAGTGCTCTTGTAAGCAAGTTTCACACACGGTTGAACTTTTCTTAAAATAGTGCTCAAATTAAACTCATTCTTCAAGAAAACAATTCAAGTTCTCATTCTCCAATAAATCAATTCAAATCCTCATTCAGCTTGGTTTTAAAACTGCTCAGCTTTGGTCCAGTCACCAAGGAATAAATTCTCACATTTATTATTTACATTCTCTTATATACTGTGCTATTCTGCATCAGTGCGGTTTACATTGAACAAACTGAAATTACATTGAACAGGGCATTATAACTTGGAGATAACTCTTTTACAGGGAACATGGGCTATGGAGGGTTAAGTGGCTTGCCCAAGACCACAAGGAGCACCTGTGGGACTAGAAACCCCAGTCCTTCCGGCCTAAGGTTGCTGTCCTCTAGTGAGATTTGAACCCCTGACCTTCCAGCTGGAAGTACCTTGCCCCAACCACTAGGCCACTCCTCCACACATTCACCTTTAAGTTTTCTCTTCAGCTTTCATTCAAGCCTCATACACACTTCTCTTCTATAATAAAGTGTCAATTTCTCCTAATTCTGGCATCAAATAAGTTCTTTTATACAAGCACTGTATGAAAGGAAAAGATCTAGCATGTCTTAGCCCATCAGAGTTTTCTTTTACAGCAGGCACTGAAGTTCTTGCACAAGGATTCTATCCTCTCTGAAAAGTGTTCTTAGAACATAAGAACATAAGATATGCCATACTGGGTCAGAACAAGGTCCATCAAGCCCAGTATCCTGTTTCCAACAGTGGCCAATCTAGGTCATACGTACCTAGCAGTTTCCCCAAAAGACACAGGTTCCACAATGCTTGTATTGGGTCAAGCATTGATATCCTGGGTTCCTTCATAATAATGGTTTATGGACCTTTCTTCCAGGAACTTGTCCAAACCTTTTTTAAACCCAGCTACACTAACAGCCTTTACTACATCCTCCAGTAACAAATTCCAGAGTTTGATTACACGTTGAGTGAAAAAATATTTTCTTTTATTAGTCTTAAATAGTTTACCCTGTAGCTTCATTGCATGTCCCCCTAGTCTTTCTATATTCTGATAACGTAAACAATCGATCTACGTTTACCCGTTCCACTCCGTTCATTAATTTATAGACTTCTATCATATCTCCCCTCAGCCGTCTCTTTTCCAGGTTAAAGAGCCCTAACCTTTTTAGCCTTTCTTCATAGGGGTATCCTTCCATCCCCTTTACCATTTTGGTGGCTCTTCTCTGAACCTTTTCTAATAATGCTATAGCCTTTTTAAGATATGGCAACCAGAATTGCACACAATATTCAAAATGCGGTCTCACCATGGAATGATATAGAGGCATTATAATATCCTTTGTTTTATTTTCCATTCCTTTCCTTATGATACCTAGCATTCTATTTGCTCTCTTGGTCGCCGCTGCACACTGGGCCGAGGGTTTTAACACATTATCCACAATGACGCCTAAATCTTTTTCCTGGGTGGTGGTTCCTAATGTGGAACCTTGCATCGTGTAACCATAGTTTGGGTTGTTCTTTCCTAGGTGCATAACTTTGCACTTGTCCACATTAAATTTCATCTGCCATTTTGATGCCCAGTCTTCCAATTTATCAAGACCCTCTTGCAATTTTCCAGTTCCATCTGGAAAAGTTCCTTACTAACTTCATTCCAACTCACAAAGCACACTTCCATAGCTCTAAAGCCCCTGGAAGATCTTTGTACATCTTAAAATAATTTTATAAGCCATTTTCTTTTAAGTTTGCATAGGATCTGTATTATTTATTTATCATGCTTTTTGTTATATCCTGTGAGCTCGCCCCTTGCATGCCACAGACACAGCTGCTTAGCTCTGCTGTGTTCATTAACTCCTCAACGCTGTACTGAAACTGCAGTCTGATTCCCCTTACATTCATACACACATACACACACACACATTCCTTCAGAATCAGTAAAGATTTATTTGGCATGTTTCCTTATTTTACACTTTATTTGAACTAGCCAGCTTTTCATTCTAAATGTCTATTTCCTTATTTGAGACTTTACTGACCCTTTTCATTTATTTTTAACTTCTTTTCTCTGACATTGTATATGTATCTTTCCATTTACCCCTCATGCAAACTAAAGGCCAGTAACTTATCAGCCTGGTTCCCTCTCTCATAGAACAACTGCTTCAACATTAATATCTTGTACTCCAGCTGCTCTTTGGTCAATTGATTAAGTTCCCCCGGCCTCCATTAGTTCTTGCAGCACCTTTGTCTCCCTGGCTACTTATTAGTTCTCTCCAACACAGTCACTCTAGCCTTCCAAAAACCTATCTATGCCTTCCTTCTTTGTTTATACTTCACCGCCTCTTTAAAAAAACCTCTATTCGCCATTTTAAAAATATCCCACACTATTGCATTTGACACTGTTCCATTACCATTAATTAAATTTAAAAAACTCTCTTTATCTCTTTAGTAAAATCTCTGACTGTAGCTCCACTTTTCAGGTGCGTATTAAGTTTCATTCTTTGATCTCTATTCTCCCAGTCTCCCTCCTACTAATCTGAGTGTCTCTCAAAAGGGGACACAAATGCACCTGCAGAAAAATATAATCTGTTCTTCTGTATTTATGATGTGACTTTAATGTTGGTTGATCAGCTATTCTGGATTTTAATTTTGGTTTAATAATGGAATCAGTTAATAGGCCTCAATTGTGATCTGTTAATTGTCTTATTTGATATGTGTGATAAAGATTAATAAATGGAAATGGAGTAAAAAGTGTAATCCTTCTGTCCTGGATGTTTGCTCCTCCATATGTCCTCAGCTCTCAACTCTTTGATCATGCAAAGCATTCAGGGATGATTCTTCCATTAGACCACCTGAGGCGATGGCCTCAGACGGCACTCCGTTGGGGGCGGCACTCTGGCTCTGTTTTAATTTTAGATTTTGCAGCCTCTGGCCTGCCTCTGATTTCCCACGCAGGAGTGCCGCTGGTGTCAGACAAATCAGCCTAATCGGGGACAAGTACTAGACAAAGGGGAGAGACAGGGGGCAAGTGCTGGACAAAGGGGGGAGACAGGGGGTTAAATGCTGGACAAAGGGGAGAGACAGGGGGACATACTGGACAAAGGGGAGAGACAGGGGATAAATGCTGGACAAAGGGGAGAAACAGTGCAGTTTATAATTATAATGGGCTGATGAGGGGGCTAGCACTGGTAATGGGCAGATTAGGGGGCTAGCACTGGTAATGGGTTGATTAGGGAAGGCTAGGACTGGGAATGGACAAGGGGGGAGGCTGGGTCTGGTAATGGGCTGATTAGGGGGGCTAGCACTGGTAATGGGCTGAGGGGGGACTGTTACTGGAAATGAGCTAATTAGAGGAGGCTAGGACTGGTAATGGGCTGATGGGGGGCTAGCATTGGAAATGAGCTGATCGGGGGGCTAGGATTGGAAAAGGGCTGATTAGTGGAGGCTAGGACTGGTAATGGGCTGATTAGGGGAGGCTAGCACTGGTAATAGGGTTGAGGGGGGACTAGCACTGGAAGTGAGCTGATTGGGGGGGCTTCAACTGGGAATGGGCTGATGGTGGGGAGGGGAGGATAGAGCTGCTGGGCCCTGGAAGAAAACTGAGGGCTAGGGCTACAAATGGACTGATGCGGGGGGATGGGAGAATGGGAATGGAAGAGAGTGGATGCTGAGAGGGGCTGCCATGGTATTTGGACTAGAAGGGGCTGGACAGTGGGGAAGGAGGGGGACTGTAAGGGAATGGACACCAGTGGCAGTCATGGGAATGCAAGTTGACATTGGAAGGTACTGGGAGGGAAGACTGGAAAGGGGCTTATATTGGGAAGGGTTACTGGGATTGGAATTAGGCTGATGGAAAGAAGTGAAGAAAACAAAAGAAGACATAAGAAATAGCAGATGGACCATAGACCACAGAAAGAGAGCTAAGAGAAGACAGGAAAGCGGAAGCCTCAGATCAGGACCAGCATGATCAGAGAATAAAATGGTCAGACAACAAAGGTAGAAAAAATAATTTTATTTCATTTTAGTGTTTGGATTTTGTGCTATCTTTATATTTTACACAGTATGGGGGAACTGCATCTCTTATTTATCTGATGTTGCACTGCATGCGGACTCTGGCTTCTTGGTGTTTCAGTTTAAATTTTGTCTACATATTTTTATTTTTACTTTAGATTGTAAGTCACTTATTCTGTACTTGATGAGGGTCTGTGTTCTGAGTGTGTGACTGAGGCCAGGTGTTCTATTAGCATGGAGTTTGTACATAAAGATCTTTACTGTACTGTAGTAATTTGACTTGTTCAGCTTTTCAAACATGTGTATGGATGTTCCAGAGCCCACTGTAGTATTTACTGTGATGCTTTTTTTGGATCGGCTCCTTATGTGAGTTTTGGAAGTTGGTGCTGATATGGTATGGTATGGTAGATTTGCTCTATGGATACTCAGTGACTTTGTTGTAGGGTTTTGTATTAGTTCACAATATGCTTGGTACTGGAGAATGTTTGTTGTTGTTTTAGTGAGATTATCAGAATCAGATGTTTTTTTATGATATTGAGTTCTGTGGGTGAATGTTATGGTTCTGCTCTGCACCCACTGTTGAAGGGGGTTCTGTGGATGCAAAATATATGTTGAAAAAGAAAAGGCAAGAACCATATCGCGGTTCATTACAACAAAATAAAAATGAGTTATAATTTAGTTTTATAAACTGTGCTGTGGCTCTCGCTCTCTTTTAGCTCCTTGATGTGCAAACATCTTGCATTTCCTCCATATAATCTAATCGGCTTTTTAGTTCGGTTCAGTCCCTGATTGGAGTTTTGAAAAAGCCCCGCCCCCTCTATGGGGGGTGGGCGCCATCTCATCCTTCACTCAAGCAGCAGATTGCCTTGAGCCGCCCCTGAAAGCATTTCCTTTACTTGGACCATAGCACCTCTAAAACCAGACTGGGCTAGATTCTCTCCCAGTTCAATATCCACATTCCAGTCCCCCCACCCCACTATCAGTGCCCCTTTGGCAATTGTCACCAAAGAGATCTTGAAGTCTCTTAAGAAAATGTGGTTGATTTTCATTAGGCCTATTTGTGTATATCACTGCTTTAATATATATCACCCCTATCTGTACATCACATATCTCTTGGTGGAGCTCTCTATAACATAGGATAGTCACCACCCTTCTTTTATAGCTGGTGATATCTGATGCCAAAAGGACTTTACCATACTTTAGGTTTATCAAAAGACCTATAGCTAAGGTTACCAGATGTCCCCAACTTTTGGGGATTGTTTCTGATTTTACAGCTGTGTCTCCAATTCCCACCTATTTGGCAGCCTCCTGTCCCTGATTCCAGCAAGAGGGACAGAAAGAGTAAAAAATAAATAAATAAATAAATTAAATTTAGTGATTTGAATATATCAATTTTTAGAATTTACATCCTTTATCTTTATATTTTACATAATACAGGGGAAATACTTTACTGTTTCTCTTTCTCTGTCAATTTGTCTTCTTGGAAGTGATATGCTTGCTGTGATAGAAACAAAGAAACATGATGGCAGAAAAAGACCATATGGCCTATTGCCACCCACCCACTCCCTGGACCTTGAGGGTTAAGGGAGGGGCTGGCCTTGAATGCCCTTGAGGGTTAATGTTGTAGTTGTGTTGGTGCTCAAGTGATAAGGCAAGGCAAAGAATATTTCTTTTTTATGAGGTTTATTTCTTGCTTACGCAGTTCAAATGCAGCAGACGTAAAAATGAAATAATATGGCACAAACAAGATTGAGAAACTGAATTTAAACAAGGCTTTTGTCACTGCTTGACTGAATGTCCATTACTGATCACATTCACCTGGCATGTGATCTCCTTTTCATTAAGGTAACAGAAACTCTGATACCAGCACTGCTCCTGAATGGCACAGAATATGCTTCCACTTATTCTCTTCAGTTAAGCCCTTTTATCACAGCAAACAGTGAGGTAACTTTGCTATTTTCTTATATACAACACTGGCAAGCAAATCAGTTAAATGTCCTTTGGAATCATACAAGTAGAGCAATCCATCGGGACTTCCTGTTCTGTAGATGGCAAAGAAATTAAAGGCATTTCTTCTGGCCAGCTGATCAATGGCTTTGCTACGTTCTGAGTAGAAACTGCTCTGCTTTTAAGGAACTCTCTGAATTCAGTGAGAAGTAATTCAGCCTGTGTATTTTCTGAGCTAGGCTGAGAAAATCCTTCTTCAGGTAAATGCTTGTTTATATTTCTTATCTCTAGGCAATTATCCGTGCTTTTACTTGGACAACATTTCAGCGTGCAAGCATTTCCCTTCCCCCACCTATGTCCACATGGCAGTGCAGGGTAAAACGCTTCAGGTGTATTTAGAGAGTCTCTCAGAGTGTTAAAAGGAAAACAGTCAGGCTTTTCTTGACTTAACCAGTTAGTATCAAACTTTCTGCCTTTATCCTGTCTTTCACAATTAAAATTCACTCTTTCTGGCTTTCCACTGTTAAGTTTGCTAGCTGTGCCACACCCACCAGATACCTTATGCTTGGGCTTCTTCCAGGGTAATTCCTTATCCCTTTGCCTCCTATTCCAAGGTTCTTCTGGGTCCTTTAAACTCCTGAGCTGCAGCCTTGGGTCTCTCAGTGCCTTAGAATTCTTTTGCTTCCAGAAATCTTTCTCTGCCCCTGAGTCTCCCAGCTCCTGTCTGCTCCTTCTTGGATCACAGCTGCTTAGTGGTTCTCTCTCTCTCGGTTCCTGTTCCTGGTCATCTGACCTGTCCTCGTCCAGGTGCTTGTGTCCTTCTTCCCTCTCCTGGTGGTCCTCTCTCTTGTCTAACTGTTTCTGGGTTTTTAACAAGCTAGCTGAGTACTGCACTGCCCGCCTCCTGCTTGGGCGTGCCCAATCAGGGACTTGGCTTCTCACCTGCCTTGAAGTGAGGAGTGGTTCCTGATTAGCTCTGCATTCTTTTTTCCTCTCATCAGAGAAAATCCTGCATTCCCCTGCAGTACCGGCTCTCTCCACCGGATCACTATCAGTTTCTCTTGCTTCATAAGAGACTGCTACATCACACTATACAGTCTGCCCTTCTATACCAAGTCCTATATTCCCTTTTTTCCTATTAGAGATCCTCTGTGTTTGTCCCATGCTTTCTTGAATTCAGATACTGTCCTGGTCTCTACTACTTCCACCAGATTCCATGCATCTACCACTCTTTCCCTAAAGAAATATTTATTTATTTATTTAGCTGTATTTATATCCCGCTTTTCACCGGGTCAAAGCGGTCAATTGGGGGATACATTTAACATGAGGGGATATGAGACACATATGCTAATACTTACAGGGAACATGGGCAATGGAGGGTTAAGTGGCTTGCCCAAGACCACAAGGAGTGCCTATAGGACTAGAAATCCCAGTCCCTCCAGCCTGAGATTGCTGTCCCAGGTGGGACTTGAACCCCCGGCCCTCCGGCCTGAAGTACCTTGTCCTAACCACTAGACCACTCCTCCCTCCATATATAATATTTCCACATATTACTCATGAGCTTATCCCCTTTCACCTTTATCATATGCCCCTTGTTGCAGAGCTTTCTTTCAATTGAAAGATGCTCTTCTCCTGTGCATTTATGCTATGGAGATATTTAACATCTTTTATCATATTTCCTCTCTCCCGTCTTTCCTCCAAAGTATACAAAGCCCACTGACCATTTTGGTTCTACACCAACTCCAACTTGTGGTCTCCAGAACTGCACACAATAGTCCAAATGAGGTCGCACCAGAGACTCACTGTTCCCTCTAAGCTGTGTGCGTGTGCGCGCGCACACACCTCGCCAAGTGAGCGCACATACTTTACAACAGAGCGCACAAAAATTACGGTTCTGATTCTAATAGAAAACAACACAGACGTCTTAAAATTTAAAAGTTGTGATTGTAATTACTAGAAATTTTCCGCTTCATTTAGTAATTGTCTATTTTCATTTAATTTGATTAAAATCAATGTGGTGTACATACTGTATTCTGATGTGTAGTCAAATTTTAAAGTATATAACTCCGAGTGTCGTTATGTGGCACACAAAAATTTAACCTTCCTTCAAAAGCTGCACACAGCTGATATTTTATGCGCACACAGCCTACAGAAAATTAGAGGGAACATTGCAGAGACTTATACAGATGCACTATCACCTCCTTCTTCCTGCTGGCTATTCCTCTCCCTGTGCACCCAAGCATCCTTCTGGCTTTTGTCATTGCCATTTTTAACTATTTAGCCACCTCAAGATCATCAAAAACAATCATGCCAAGTCCCGCTCTTCTTTCGTGGACAGAAGTACTTCATCCCTTTATACTGTACCGCTCCCTTGGACTCTTGCAGCCCAAATGCATGACCCTGCATTTTTTAGCATTAAATCTCAGCTGCCAAATTCTCAAACATTCTTCAAGCTTAGCTAGATCCCTCCTCATGTTATCTACGCCCTCTTGGGTGCCTACTCTATTGTAGATTATGGTATCATCTGCAAAGAGGCAAACCATCCTGACAGCCCTTCTGCAATATCACTAACAAAAATGGCATAAAGAATCGGACCAAGAACAGATCCCTGCGGCACACCACTAGTAACATTCTTCTCTTCAGAGTGAGCTACATTTACCTGCACCCTTTGTTGCCTCTCACTTAATCAATTTTCAACTCAGTCAGTCAATTTAGGGTCCATTCCTAAGATGCTCAATTTATTTATAAGTCACCTGTGCAGAACAGTGTTAGAGGCTTTACTGAAATCTAAGTACACCACATCTAGGGCTCTCCTTCAGTACAACTCTCTGGTCGCCCAAAGAAATTAATTAGGATGGATGGGGAAGGGGGCAGGGCAATGACTCCTTTTCCCCCCTCCATGTTTTTTGTGCTGAAACCTGGAACTAAGATGTCCCTTCCTCCCCCCCCCCCCCAATTTCAGATAAGTGTATATGAAATTTTAATAAACTATAAGTACCTTGAAAACAATTTAATAACTTTATCTATATCCCTACTAAAACAGATGGGTCTCCTGCACTAAAATCACTTCTGCCCTCAAATTTTATGCCTCTGAACAGGAGCTATCTTTTCCTTTCTGAATTTGATCCCTTAACATTTATTAATGCTACTAGTGCCATATTCCTCATTTAAATAAGCCTGAAACGTGGATCCCCACAGCTCCCACAGAAATGAAGTCCCCAGCTTGTGACAACCCGCTTCCTGTCTTCTCCCAATGAGCAAAAATGAAAAACAAAATAAAGGGACACCCCTACAAAAATACAAGCAAAGAAAGGAGCATAAGTATGACAATTAAGAAAATATCTTTTATTATGCCACAGGGCCATGATTCAGCAAGAAATGCCTGTGTCAGGGGCAGCTAAATAAAACCTTATAACTAATATCAAATACAATTTAAATAAGAACATAAAAAATGCTATACTGGGTCAGACCAAGGTTCATCAAGTCCAGGATCCTGTTTCCAACAGTGGCCAATCCAGGTCACAAGTGCCTGGCAGGTTCCCAATAAAGGACACAAAAAAGAGAGCACTAACTCGCAGAGCGTCCAAACCAAACAAGAGAGCGAGCAGGATGGGAGTCACTTGCACTTTATTAAATTAACAAACCCCGACGCGTTTCGGCAGGTGCCTTCATCAGGGGGCTAAAAGGACTGCAAACCAGATAAAAACATTAACAATAAATCAATAAATAAATACTAAAAAAATAATAATAATGATAAGTATGAACATAAATATATGATCACAAGTGAAAGAAGTTATACTTACACATTGTACTCTAGTCATGCATTAAATGCAGCGCATAACAATGTGTGACCAATAATACAATAGATAGTGCTGAAAGAACAATAAATACATTAAAATGCAAAACTGCATATGACTTCAAATTAATAAACAGTGAAAAGAAAAGGAAAATGAGAAACCCAGACCAAAAACAATATAATGTATAAATATATATATAGTGTAACAAAAACATTTAAAGTAAAACATTAAAGAGAATGATAACTATTATAAAAACCAATAAATACAGCAAATCTAAGACACAAAATACTTAAATACATCATTATTAGAATAAAAAACATTCAAAAAGCATCACAAATAAAACACAAAATACTTAATATCTTTGTAAAAAATATTTTAAAAAACCAACTTAAGGCTCAAAATGGTAATAAATAAAATAATTGTAAAGTAAAACCAGTAAATACCAATAGGTATATGGACAATTAGACATCTGTATAATAACCCCACAAGATCAGGCACTATTTAAAAATGCCAATACATTGAGCTATAACATAGGGGCAAAATTTAGCACACTAAAAAATAAATAAGTGTATTAATATCTCAGAACAAAGTAGATGCAAACCATGCACTATTAGGGAAAAAATGTTAAAAATGCCAAAAAAAACTCTGACCAATACATAAGGTGAAAAGTAAACCCCATGGCAACTGACGCCAGGAAAATGAAACAAAAATTGTAGACAGCCCATGTGAGAAGCAAAAAAGAAAGAAGACATTCGTACCTTCAGCAATAGCATAAGGAGCTAAAACAGCCTTAAATAAACGTTAAATTTGGCGCGTTTAAAAAGTCAGATGACTAAATATTAGCATATGTGCATATTCATTAAAAAAGCGTAATAACACCAAATGATTCAAAAGCTATGTCTGGCTAATAGTTAAAACCACAAAAAATTGTATGGGTAAATCTTGTCATGATTGCTAGATGTAACCTAGCTTACTGACCGAACTTATAAAATAGTATAGCCATACTCGCGGTAAGACCTTAATGAAGTAAAAACAAAAATAACACCACGAAAAATATAAGAAAAAATGATACAGAACATACATTAAGGCTGCACAAAATAAAATTAAAAACATGACTGCTCATATGAGAAGGCACGATACCCTCAAAAAGCATAAAAAGCTGACACAGCTTTAAACGGAACGCTGAATTTGGCGCGTTTAGAAAGTCACAAGACTAAATTATACATATGTGCATATGTGTTAAAAAACGTAATGGCACCAGATAAATCAAAAGACTAATGCTATATCTAGCTTGTGATTAAAAATAAACAATATATGAGTGTATCTTATCGTGATTGCAGAATGTAACCCGAATGTATGAAATGGTGTAGCCATGCTCGCAGTAAAACCTTAATGCAGGAAGGACAAAAATTGTACTAATAATGCATTGTTATTAGTACAATTTGTTCTGAGTCAGATGTTTGAGCAACCAGTTCTTTGCAGCCTTATCGTATGCTTTGCACTATTTTTCCTATATTCTTCATAGTATTGCTCATTTTTGTCCTTCCTGCATTAAGGTTTATGTACATATGTATAATTTAGTCTTGTGACTTTCTAAACGCGCCAAATTCAGCGTTCCGTTTAAAGCTGTGTCAGCTTTTTATGCTTTTTGAGGGTATCGTGCCTTCTCATATGAGCAGTCATGTTTTTAATTTTAGTTTGTGCAGCCTTAATGTATGTTCTGTATCATTTTTTCTTATATTTTTCGTGGTTTTATTTTTGTTTTTACTTCATTAAGGTCTTACCGCGAGTATGGCTATACTATTTTATAAGTTCGGTCAGTAAGCTAGGTTACATCTAGCAATCATGACAAGATTTACCCATACAATTTTTTGTGGTTTTAACTATTAGCCAGACATAGCTTTTGAATCATTTGGTGTTATTACGCTTTTTTAATGAATATGCACATATGCTAATATTTAGTCATCTGACTTTTTAAACGCGCCAAATTTAACGTTTATTTAAAGCTGTTTTAGCTCCTTATGCTATTGCTGAAGGTACGAATGTCTTCTTTCTTTTTTGCTTCTCACATGGGCTGTCTACAATTTTTGTTTCGTTTTCCTGGCGTCAGTTGCCATAGGGTTTACTTTTCACCTTATGTATTGGTCAGAGGTTTTTTTTGGCATTTTTAACATTTTTTCCCACATAGTGCATGGTTTGCATCTACTTTGTTCTGAGATATTAATACACTTATTTATTTTTTAGTGTGCTAAATTTTGCCCCTATGTTATAGCTCAACGTATTGGCATTTTTAAATAGTGCCTGATCTTGTGGGGTTATTATACAGATGTCTAATTGTCCATATACCTATTGGTATTTACTGGTTTTACTTTACAATTATTTTATTTATTACCATTTTGAGCCTTAAGTTGGTTTTTTTAAATATTTTTTACAATGATATTAAGTAGTTTGTGTTTTATTTGTGATGTTTTTTGAATGTTTTTTATTCTAATAATGATGTATTTAAGTATTTTGTGTCTTAGATTTGCTGTATTTATTGTTTTTTATAATAGTTATCATTCTCTTTAATGTTTTACTTTAAATGTTTTTGTTACACTATATATATATTTATACATTATATTGTTTTTGGTCTGGGTTTCTCATTTTCCTTTTCTTTTCACTGTTTATTAATTTGAAGTCATATGCAGTTTTGTATTTTAATGTATTTATTGTTCTTTCAGCACTATCTATTGTATTATTGGTCACACATTGTTATGCGCTGCATTTAATGCATGACTAGAGTACAACGTGTAAGTATAACATCTTTCACTTGTGATCATATATTTATGTTCATACTTATCATTATTATTATTTTTTTAGTATTTATTTATTGATTTATTGTTAATGTTTTTATCTGGTTTGCAGTCCTTTTAGCCCCCTGATGAAGGCACCTGCCGAAACACGTCGGGGTTTGTTCATTTAATAAAGTGCAACTGACCCCCATCCTGCTCGCTCTCTTGTTAGGTTCCCAATAAAGCACATAGGTTCCACAATGCTTGTACTAGGGTAAGCTGTGGATTTCCCGAGTCTTCTTTAATAATGGTTTATAGACCTTTCCTCCAGGAACTTGCCCAAACATTTTTTAAACCCGTCTACAACTAACAGCTTTTACTACATCCTCCAGTAATGAATTTGAGTTTGATTATGCATTGAGTGAAAAAATATTTTCTCTTTTTAGTCTTAAATGGCTTCATTTGGGGTCTCCTAGTCTTTCTACTTTTCGATGGCGTAAACAATCAATCTACGTTTACCCGTTCCATTCATTAATTTAGAGACCTCTATCATATCTCCCCTCAGACATCTCTTTTCCAAATTAAAGAGCCCTAACCTTTTAAGCCTTTCCTCATAGGGGTATCCTTCCATCCCCTTTACCATTTTGGTGGCTCTTCTCTGTAACTTTTCTAATAACGCTATATCATTTTTAAGATACGGCGACCAGAATTGCACACAATATTCAAGGTGCGGTTGCACCATGGAACAATACAGAGGCATTATATTATCCTTGGTTTTATTCTCCATTCCATTCCTTTCCTTATGATTCCTAGCATTCTATTTGCTTTCTTGGCCCCCACTGCACACTGGGAGGAAGGTTTCAACATATTATCCACAATGACACCTAAATCTTTTTCTTGGGTGGTGGTTCCTAATGTAAAACCATCATATAACCATAGGTTGGGTTGCTCTTTCCTAGGTGCATAACTTTGCACTTGTCCACATTAAATTTCATCTGCCATTTGAACGTCCGCTCTTTCAATGTATCAATGTCCTCTTGCAATTTTTCACAATCTTCTTGTGTTTTAACAACTTTAATAATTTTCTGTCAACTGCAAATTTGCTCACCTCACTCATTATTCCCATTTCCAGGTCATTTATGAATATGTTAAAAAGCAGCGGACCCAGCACAGATCCCTGGGGTACTCCACTATTCACTTTTCTCCAGGACTGACTCAAAGGCACACATTGCATTTGCCATTGATACAATTGGCCCTTTAGCCCTACCCTCTGCTTTCTATCTTTTAATGAGTTCCTGATCCACAGTAGTACACGGCCTCCTATCTCATGACTTTTTAATTTTGCCAAGAGTCTATCATGAGGGATCTTGTCAAAGCCTTTCTGAAAATCCAGATACACTATGACCCGATTCAGAGAGGCGACTTGCGGGACGTGCATCCCTGCAAGCCATCCTGCCCCTATTCCCACTTAGGCCCTCTCTGCACAGCTAGAGCATCAGTACGGGGAGAGCTGGTGGGAAGCGAGACAGGGCAGAGTTTGGGAGGAGTAGGGGCAGGCTGAGGTGGCAGGATGTACAGGGCCGATTCAGGTCACGGCCCTATATGTCCTGCGGGGTCAAAGGGAACATGCTGCTTATTCCACCTTGAAGGTGGAATAAGCAGCATGAACCTGACAATCGGGGCTGGAACACCCTCCCAGAAGCCGGAGCTGGGGCAGGTAGATCCCTGCCACCCGATCCAGGCCGTGGGTCGGGCAGTGGGGAAAAAAAGGGTCGGCACTGTGGGTGACAGGGGAACCTGCGGGGAGGACGTCCCTGAGGCATGCAGGGGCACACCGGGCTTTCCTCAGGCCCAATTTTATATGCTGTGGGAACGTTTTGCTCCCATGTTACAGAATCGGGTCCTAATAGGCCGGTCCTACTTGGGGCCGTCCAGACGGCCCAGATGTGCCCCTTTCTGAAATTGGGCTCTACATCAACCGGCTCACCTTTGACTACCTTTTATTGACATCTTCAAAAAATATAACAGATTAGCAAGACAAGACTTTCCTTGGCTAAATCCATGTTGGCTTTCTCCCATTAAACCATGACTATCTACATGTTCAGTACTATTTTGTTCTTTATAATGGTTTCTATTAATTTTGCCCAGTACCAATGTCAGGCCCACCAGTCTGTAGTTTCCTGGATCACCCCTGGAACCCTTTTTAAAAATTGGTGTTACATTGGCCATTCTCCAGTCTTCAGGTACTACAGATGATTTTAATGATAGTTCAGAGATTACTAATAGTAGGTCTGCAATCTCATCTTTCAGTTCTATTAACACTTTTGGCTGCATACCATCCGGTCCAGGGGATTTACTATTCTGCAGTTTATCAAATACTTCTAATAAATTTTCCTGGTTTATCAATATTTCTTTAAATTCTTCCAATATATCACCTTTAAATATCATTTCAGGCATGGGTAATGTCCCTACATCTTCTTCAGTAAAGACCAAAGCAAAGAATTCATTCAGTCTCTCTGCTATGGCCTTGTCCTCTCTTAACGCCCCTTTTACCCCTCTATCATCCAATGGTGACTTTTTCACAGGTTTTTTGCTACAAATACACTTGAAAAAGTTTTTATTATGTATTTTTGCTTCTACAGCAAGTTTTTTTTCAAATTCTCTCTTTGCCTGCCTTATCGTTGCCTTGTATCTAATTTGCCAGTACTTGTTTCCTGTTTTTGTCATATGGCTCGTTTTTCCATTTCCTGAAGGATGCTTTTTTTTAACTACAACAGCCTCTCTGACTTTGCCTTTAAACCAGTTTTTTGGCCTTCCTTCCACTTTTCTTAAAGCATGAAATAATCCGTTCTGGGCTTCCAAAATAGTGTTTTTAAACAACTATTTTAGAGTCAAATTGTTATCTGTAAACCGCACTGATAATAAAGAGCGCAGTATAGAAAAGCTTCTAAATAAAATAAATAAAACACCCATGCTTCATGTAAGTCTTTAACCTTTGTAGCTGCTCCTTTAGTTGTTTCTTAACTATTTTCTTTATTTTATCATTTATTTATTTATTTATAAGCTTTTATATACCGCCACTTCCAGAGATCAGTGGCGGTTTACAATGAACATAACAAATAGGTTTACATTATAACATCAGTAGAACTTATTTACAATGAACGTAACAGGCAACTTTACTTTGTAACAATGGTAGAACTTATTTACTAGCAAATGGAGGTAACCATGTACAGTAGTTTACCAAAACTATATACAATGAGCAATTCACTGGTTCCTAAGCATTTTTGATGTGTGGATAACTTATGATAGCCATAATGGATTGAGAAAGAATTATGTTATTAGTGGCTGCTGGTTATTGGTGGGAGAACCATAGTATTGGATAAAAAAGTGTGTTTTGAGTTCTTTACAGAAGGTTTGGAGGTCTTATCATTCTTAAGTTATTAGGAAGGGGTTCCAGAGGGTAGGGGCAACATAAGAGAAGGCTCTGGAGCTGGTAGTTTTATTGGTATTGCGGATGTGTGTAACAATATTGCGGATGTGTGTTTTGAGAGCAAGTCCTTCTATTTCTCATGTGATCAGGTAGACTGAGGGAGGAGAGGTAAGAAGGGACTATGTTGTTGTATAGTTTGATGACTATCATGATGTATTTATATTCTGTTCTTGTTGCAATGGGCAACCAGTGATGTGATCAGAGTAGTGGGCCTTAAAGATTATATGGATCGCTAGATTTTGTGCCATCTGAAATTGCTGGGTGTTTTTTTGGGGTAATCCATAGAGAATGCTATTACAATAGTCAAAGTGTGGCATTATCAGAGCTTGCAAAACTGAACAGAAATCGTGTTTTTCCAGTAGGGGTCTAAGATGTTGTATCATTTTTAGTTTGAGATAAATGATCTTAGCGATAGATTTTATATGAGAGACTAGGGATAGGGATTGGTCTAGTATAATTCCTAAGTATTTGACTTCTTTTTTTACTTCTAAATCAGCATCCTTTATGTGGATTTTAGAGGGCGGGTTGAAGCTCTGGTTACAGGTAATGTACAGTCTTTCAGGGTTTTTTATATTCATTTTTAAGTTATGTGAGTTAAGCCAATCAGACATGATTGGATCTGGGGGCAGTTGGGGTCTGAGATGTCTATGGGGTGATAGAACATTATATCATCAGCATAAAGATGATAATTTACTTTATGTTTTTTGAAGATGTTACATATGGGTTGCATATAGAGATTAAAAAGTAGGGCAGAGAGGGAGGAGCCTTGAGGGACGCCCTGATTCTGTTTGAAGGTTGAAGAAGTTTCTGAGCCAATCTGTACTTGCTGGGTGCAGTCAGTGAGGTAAGACTTAAACCATTGTAAGACTGTGTCCTGAATGCCGAACTGTTGCAGTCTTGAGATTAGTATTTTATGTCAAATGCTGTCAAAGTCAGCAGCAAGGTTAGGAAATACAAGCATAAAAGTTTGTTTACTATTATTTAGGACACAGAGAAGTCTGTTTATGAGAGATAACATCAGTGTCTCAACAGTGTGATGAGGTCTAAAACCATGTTGTTGGTCATCCAGTGGGGCATTTAAGTTGACAAAGAGGCTTGTTTACAAAGCCGCGGTAGCAGTTTCTGATCGTTATCGGAGCCGTGGCCCCAATTGATTTCAATGGGGCCACGGCTCCGATAACGATTGGAAACCGCTACCGCGCCTTTGTAAACAAGCCCCAAAGTCTTGCAGTTGTATTTGTACTACTTTTTCAATTATTTTTGCTAAGAACGGCAGGCTGGATATGGGTCGGTAGGAGTTTGGAAGAGTGTTATCTGCACATTAGATTTAAGGATAGGGCATATGATTTCCTGTTTCAGGGCAGAAGGCATTTGTCCTGCCTTTAAAAATTGATTTAATATTTCTAGTATGATGGGGGAAAACTCATCTTTTGTGGATTTGAGCCAGTTGACTGGACAAGGGTCAATTGGGGTGGTAGTTGTTTTGATGTTTGTAATTGTGTTTTTGAGTTGCTTGATGTCAATATGGTGGAATGAGGTCCAGGTGGCTTGGTCGCAAGGTTTAGTCTCATGAAGTAGAGGGCAGAGTGAGTTTGGTGCATTGTCACCATTATGTATTGGAGTGAGTTTTTCCATATAGTAATTAGCTAAAGTTTGGGGTTCTATGGGGGAAGATCAGTTTCGGGATTAGGTATTTTAGTTAGGGATTTGACGATGGAGAATAGCTCTCTAGGTCTATTGATGGATTGGATTAGGAGATTAGCATGGTATTCTTTTTTTCTATTGTTAATAGCTTCTTTGTATGACTTAACCATGGACATGTATAGTTGATTGTCAGTATCTGTTCTTGTAACTCTCCATTTGTTCTCCAACTTTCTAAGTTTTTGCTTTAAATTTCCTTAGTTCAGTTGTGTACCAACTTTTAGATTCTTTTTGCTTAGTTTTATTTTGTATTGTGATGGCTTGTGCAATTTTCATTATATTGGAATTCCAGCTATTTGTGATATCATTTATGTTTGTAGTGGTTGAATATTCCGCCGTCGCCGCAGGGCCGGGTCCCGAGGCCGGCATTGTAACCGGGTCCCCGGGGCCCGACTACCCTGCACGTGGGATGGGTAACTCTGTGGGGGGGGGCTGAGTGCAAGGGAGCAAGGGCGGGCTGCGTTCGGCAGCTCGTCGGGCTGCCGGATTGGCCGAGATGGTGGGGGAGGCGGGGCGACAGGCTGCGAGAGGGGAGCAGGTCCGTGCATTCTCCCTCTCTCGTCCTGCTCGCCCCGGAGAAAGGTGTGTGCGGCACGCGGGTAATTTTCTTGGGCCTACAGAGCGGGTGGGTCGGGTTGGAGCGTTGGGGGGGGGCGCTGGGGCTGGTCGTGGCGTGGGTAGGGTAGGCGCACGGGGGTCCAGGTGCCTGCGGGCCGTCTGTTGGGGCTTGTGGGGGGTGGGCGTCGAGGGTGCATGCGCTAAGGGCCGGCTGCACGTGCGGCGGCCTAATTTTGTCGGGGCTGCTTTTCACGGCAGCGAGGGTGCGTTTGGGTAGCTGCCGGCCCGCTGGCTGGTTTGCAGCTGTGCTTGTTCCCCCTTGGTGTGAGGTAGGGCAGCACTTGCTTAGGCCAGGGGTTAGCTGCGGGGAGGGTTTTGGCCCATCCATTGTAATTACCAACCCCCAACGGAGGCTGGGGGAACTCTGCTAGGGTGTCCTGCGGAGGGCCTTTCTGTGCTCCCCATTAGCCTGTGTGCAGGGTGGGTGGGGGTTGCTGTGGGTTCTTTTTTGTAGGTGCGCCTTTCCCTGGGCAGCATGGGCAGGGGCGCTACTCCGCGCCGGACGGGCGGGCGCGCTGCTGAGAAGTGCAATCGGGTGGCAGGGGCAGCTAGGGGTCGGGGCTTGGCGTCCCATGGGGGGAGGGCTTCTGGCGTGGGGGCTAGGCCAGCGGGTGAGATGGGTGCGGCGCGCGCTGAGCGCGGCAGGGGGAAGGAAAAACGGGGGAGGGGCCGGGGAGCTTTGCGGCAGGGTGCACAGGCCAGGGTGCTCGAGGTGGTTCCGGGGCTGTTGCCTCCAGGGGCGGGTGGCAGAGCAGGGCTTGACGCAGGGGGGGGCTTGGGCGCCACGGGTGAGTCGGCGGCGGGGGTCCCTGGGGCAGGGGTTGGGCAGGCTATTGGCCTGGCAGCGCCTGCTGTACCCAATGGCTCTCCTAGGGGGACTTCTTCTGGGCAGTTGATGCACCCAGGGGGGTTTGGGTCATGGGGCCCGTGGGCATTTGGTTTGGGGCAGAATGTGGGTATGGGACCTTGGAGGGGTGGGTGGGGTGACTGGTTTGCTGGGGGGCCAGGCAGCTCCGGGGCTTGCGGCCCCGCGGCGTGGGACGCTGGCGGTCTCGGCTCCTCCACTTGGGGCTGGGGCGGTGGGCCGGCCCCTACTCTTGGCACGTCTGGGCCTGTGGCTGCTGGTTTTTCTTCTCCTCTTCCCCTGCAGATAAACCCGATGTCTCAGGCTCGGGCGACCATGGAGGGCACGGTTCCTGTTTCGGGACAGGCCGGTGCCTCAGAGGTGCGGACCGATGTGGCGGCAGCGGCTCGGCCTGGGGATGCTCCCGTGGCTTCCTCCTCTGCAGCTGGTGAGTATGTAGTGGGGGCGGGTGGGGCGCAGGCCCTTGGCGTGGAGGGTGGCGCGGCCAAGAAGGCGAGACCGAAGCGTAAGCGTGGGCGCCGTTGTTGTCGTGCATCTTCGTCCTCCTCCTCGTCGTCCTCTTCGGTTTCTTCGAGTGATTCGGGGTCGGCGGGAAGGGCGACGGCGGGGGGCCCGCGGTGGTGCGCTGTTCCGAACTCTGGGAGGGCGTGCCGTGGAAGCTGCGCCATCGGATTAAGCGGCGCAAGTACATCGATATTTTCCGCTTATTGGATGGCAGAAAGCATTCTGGTGAAAGCCGTAAAAAGCGCAAGGAAGATGAGAAATCAGGCAGGGTGCGACGGGCGTCTCGCAACACCCTGAACTGGACTCGCGCCTTTTTGCGTTTGGCTAGCGTTTGGGGTCATTATTTCCCGGATCAGGCCGGGGCCCTGTTGGCGTATGCGGATACTATTTTAGCGGCGTCCCAGGCTCACGAGGGGTGGGCTTGGTTAAATTACGATGAGGAGTTTCGGAACATGATGGAGGAGAACGGGCAGCTATCGTGGGGGACGAAGGACATCAATCTGTGGTTAACGCAGATGTCCACTCGCACTCGGGGCGGGGGTGCTAGAGGGGGGAATGGCAAGTTGGGGTCGTCTCCTTCGTCGGGGGGTGCGTGGTCCTTTCGGGCCTCAGCTCCCGCTCAGTCTCTGCCAAAAGGGGGTGCAGGGGGGGGTGACGTCTGTTGGCGTTTCAACAAGGCGTCGTGTCCGTTCCCTGACTGTAAATTTCGGCACGTCTGCTCCTTGTGCGGGAGCGGGCACGCGGCCGTCAAGTGCAGTCGCAAAGGCGTGGCAGGCGCCCCCGTTGGGGGTAAGTGAGGGGGCTTGCGCTACTGTGGCCCCCACGCCCGTCAGGGTGTCAGTTATGCGACCTTGGCTGGTCAGTTATGGGCGTGGGCGGCGGGGTGGGGCAGGGCAGCTGCTTTTGCACGGTTTTGCGGAGGGCTTCCGTATTCCGTGCCAGGGCTTCCCAGCGTAATGCTAGTTCAGTCAAAGCCCACGCAGAGGTGGTGAGGCGGAAGATTGCTGAGGAGTGCGCGTTGGGCAGGGTCGTGGGGCCTTTTCGCGAGCCCCCATTTTTGCCGTTCACCGTTTCACCTCTGGGGGTGGTTCCCAAGAAGGAGCCGGGTAAGTTCCGGCTGATCCACAACCTTTCCTGCCCCCCGGGTGATTCGGTGAACGATCGCATCCCTCGCGAACGGTGTACCATGCGTTATGCTTCTTTTGACGCAGCAGTGCTCCTGGTACGGCAGTGCGGGGTCGGGGCGTTGTTGGCGAAGGTTGACGTTGAATCCGCTTTCCGGCTGTTACCGGTCCACCCTTCGGCTTTCCCATTGTTGGATTTTTGCTTCGAGTCGGCGTTTTATTTCGACAACTGCTTGCCTATGGGCTGTGCCATTTCCTGCGCATATTTCGAAGCCTTTAGTACTTTCCTGCATTGGGTGTTAGAACGGCGGACGGGCCTCAGCGGTATTGTCCATTATCTGGATGATTTTCTGTTCGTTGGCCCGGGGGGGATCGCAATTGTGTTACCTTGCTCGAGGCTTTCCTGCGCTTGGCGGGGGAGTTCGGCATTCCGATAGCGGCCGAAAAAACCGTAGGGCCGGTCACCTGCCTCACTTTCTTGGGGATTGAGATTGATACCGTCGCCATGGTCGTCCGCTTGCCTGCCCAGAAGGTTGAGCGGCTAAAGGAGCTGGTGGCGTCCGTGGGATCTGCGATGAGGACGACCTTGCGGGTCATGCAGTCCTTAGTGGGGCACCTTAATTTTGCTTGCAGGGTTTTGCCCTTTGGGCGTCCATTCTCGCGGCGCTTATCGTTGGCCATGGCCGGGGTGCGACTCCCGCATCACCGGATTCGCGTGTCGGTTGGCATGAGGGAGGATCTGCCGGTGTGGGACTCATTTTTAGCCACCTTCAATGGGTGCTCGGTGTTGCAGTTACTGGAGATCTCGAATCGAGATTTACACTTATTCACCGATGCGGCTGGCAGTTCCGGCTATGGGGCATACTGTCAAGGGGCTTGGTGTGCGGAGCCTTGGCCGGCGGCCTGGGTACAGTCGGGCTTGGTGCGCAATGTCGCTTTTCTGGAGCTGTTTCCTATAGTGGTCGCTTTGTGGGTTTGGCCTGATCGCCTGCGGAATCGGCGTGTAGTTTTCTGGTGCGATAACGTGGCGGTCGTCGAGGTGATCAATAGACATGCGCCTCGGTGTCCAAGAGTGGCGTCTTTGATGAGGCTTTTTGTGCTGGCTTGTTTACGGTTGAATGTGGCTGCCAGGGCGCGGCATGTGCCGGGCACTCAGAACTCCATTGCTGACGCTCTGTCCCGTTTCCAGTGGGAGCAGTTCCGGCGCCTGGCACCAGAGGCGGAGGAGTTGGCGTCGCTGGTTCCGGAGCATCTTTGGAGTGTTGGGACCCCGACTTAATGGCATTGCTGGCTGCCTCGGTGGCGCGAGGTACCTGGGCGGGGTATCGGCGTGGCTATGCCCTGGTGAGTGTGTTTTTGGGCGATAGGGGCTGGTGTGGAGGGCGGGTGCCGGATGGGCTTGTAGGACAATTTGTGTTGTGGGCAAAGGGGGCTGGCTGGGCACGGTTCGCGGTCGTCTCCGCATTAGCGGGGTTTTCCTTCTTTTGTAAGGCGGCCGGCTGGGGAAACCCCCGAGTGTCTTTTCTGGTTAAGCGTTTGCTGGCAGGTTGGGCTCGAGTGCAGCCTCGGGATTGGCGGCTACCGGTTTCCCATGACTTATTGTTACGGATTTGCGAGTCGTTACCACGCATCGCGTCCTCAGATTTCGAGTACATTCTTTTCCGTGCATTGTTTGTGACCGCGTTTTTCGGGGCATTTCGGGTCTGCGAGCTCGTACCGCGGTCTGCGCGGCGGGGCGCTTTTGGCGGGCTGGAATTCGAGCATGTGACAGTGGAGGCATCTGCGGTGCGTATCTATGTCTCGCATTCCAAGACTGACCAGGTTGGAAAAGGGGGTTGGGTCATCCTCAATGCTATTTCCCCGCTGCCGTCGTGCCCGGTGCACGCTCTGCGGCATTATGTGCGGCTCCGGCCGGTGGTCCGGGGCTATTTTTTCCTTCATGCGGATGGCAGGCCGGCGACGCAGTTTCAGTTCACGGCGGTGCTGCGGAGGGCCTTGCGGTTCCTAGGCTATGACGAGCGAAGCTACGCTTCTCATTCCTTCCGGATCGGGGCGGCCACGAGTGTGGCGGCAGCAGGCCTACAACCCCAGGTTATTCAGCGAATTGGTCGTTGGCGTTCTGGGGCTTACGAGGGCTATATTCGCCCGTAAGTGTACCCTCCCTGCTTCGGAGGGGGAGCACG
Organism: Ichthyophis bannanicus; assembly: GCA_033557465.1. Classification (NCBI taxonomy): domain Eukaryota; kingdom Metazoa; phylum Chordata; class Amphibia; order Gymnophiona; family Ichthyophiidae; genus Ichthyophis; species Ichthyophis bannanicus. The sequence goes on along the minus strand of CM066033.1, from coordinate 650,323,859 downwards.
CCATGGATGAGTTGCCTAGGTGGGTTGGGGTCGGGGGGGGGTTCCTAATGTTTTCTTTACTGTTGCAGAGTTGGCTGGTGGTGGCAGTGCGGCTTCTCCCTTTTTCAGATGGTGGGCACCGGGGAGACTGGTGGATCGTCGGACACTCCTTCGTCTACTGGGCGGAGCGTCGGGCTGCAGTACGGCCATTGGGCATCCATCTCGGTCTTGAATCTGCCGGAGTACAGCTGCACTGGATGGGTCACCGCGGCATGCAATGGTGGCAGCTACTGGCCTGTGTCCAGGCGAAGATGGTTCAGCGGGAGCGCCCTGTTGGATTGCTGCTACACCTGGGTGGCAATGACTTGGCGAGCTGGTCGTGTCATCAGATCATCAGAGCTGTGCAAAGGGACATTGAACTGGTGCGGGAGCTCCTCCCTGGCATGGCCATTATATGGTCGAACATTATTCCTCGTCCCGCGTGCTGGTCTCAGCGACGCTGGTCCCGAGGCCTCACCAAGATTAATAGGCAGATCGGGCGTTGGGTTCAGCAGTCAGGGGGTCTTCAGGTGTTGCATCCGTGGGCGGATGTACGGTGTGCCGGACTGTATCGTCTGGATGGGGTTCACCTCGCCCCGGTTGGGCAGGACCTGCTACTGAATGATTGGCAGGAAGCTCTGGAGGGTTGGTGCTGGTCGCAGCTTTCTTTGGGGGGGGCAGCACAAGGTTAGGGTCACCTTGTGCCGGTGGCGGGGTAGCGAGCTGGCGCTCGTCGACCCGGCGGGGCATTTGAGGCTGTTGCCGCCTTGAGTGGGAGCGGTTCAGCTCCTGGGGTGGGAGAGACGTCCCGGCTGGGGGTCTCTGCCCGGTGGAAGGCAACGGGAGCCTGCCTCTGCTAATAACATGGCGAGGCGGACGGTGGGGAAAGGGGGGGGGTGGACGATGCTCCACTTTGCTAGAAATGGCTGGTGGGGTATCATCCGGAAATGGGGGGGGGCGGGGGGGGGGGTATGTTGCAATGTTTGGTAATATTGAGTTGGCTCATGTTGGGCCGGATTTTTACAGTTGTTAATAAAGCTGCGACCAAGCATCTGTTTACCATGATCCGGTGTGGGCTGGTTTATTGGGGGTTTTAAGTGCGGGGTTGGGCTTCCGGGTACCTCGGTTAATTCCGCCGTCGCTGCAGGGCCGGGTCCCGAGGCCAGCATTGTAACCAGGTCCCCGGGGCCCGACTACCCTGCACGTGGGATGGGTGACTCTGTGGGGGGGGGCTGAGTGCGAGGGAGCAAGGGCGGGCTGCGTTCGGCAGCTCGTCGGGCTGCCGGATTGGCCGAGATGGTGGGGGAGGCGGGGCGACAGGCTGCGAGAGGGGAGCAGGTCCGTGCATTCTCCCTCTCTCGTCCTGCTCGCCCCGGAGAAAGGTGTCCCTCCCCCCCTCCCTCGTTTTCTATAAAGGGGGTGGTTGTCGCAGCTGGGGGGGCATATTACTTGGTTTAGCTGGCTTGGACGGGGTAGCGAGCTGGCGCTCGTCGACCCAGCGGGGCATTTGAGGCTGTTGCCGCCTTGAGTGGGAGCGGTTCAGCTCCTGGAGTGGGAGAGACGTCCCGGCTGGGGGTCTCTGCCCGGTGGAAGGCAACGGGAGCCTGCCTCTGCTAATAACATGGCGAGGCGGGCGGCGGGGAAAGGGGGGGGTGGATGATGCTCCACTTTGCTAGAAATGGCTGGTGGGGTATCATCCGGAAATGGGGGGGCCGGGGGGGTATGTTGCAATGTTTGGTAATATTGAGTTGGCTCATGTTGGGCCGGATTTTTACTGTTGTTAATAAAGCTGCGACCAAGCATCTGTTTACCATGATCCGGTGTGGGCTGGTTTATTGGGGGTTTTAAGTGCGGGGTTGGGCTTCCGGGTACCTCGGTTACTATGTGAGGGATGATATCATTGAATTTGTTTTTAAAGTGGGTAGTTTCATTGTTTTCGGGAGGTGTAAATATGGCAGGGATAGTGAAGTCTAGTAGGAAATTATCTGTCCAAGGGAGGGGAAGAGTAGTGGTGGGGGGAAGGAGAAATGTTTGTCTTGTAAAATAAAAATGGGGGAGGACGATGAGATCCAGGGTGCTGCCTTTTCTGTGGGTGGGGGATTGGACTATTTGCTGAGATACTAGGTCAATCATAGCATTTATAAAATGGGGAGTATGTGAGGAATGAAGAGATGGCAGATTGAAGTCTCCAAGGATTATGTGTAATTTGTTTGATGTTGATGTTCAGGCTGTTTCCAAAATGGAAGATAAATTGTCTGGACTAGAGGAAGGGAGTCTGTAAAATAAACTGATTTTTATGTTTTTGTTTTTTATATTATGTTTTCTATATTGTTACATAGATGAAGGGAGAATTTCTGGTCTTTTTTTAGCTAGAATTAGAATGTCATCTCTGCATTTGCTGGACCCGGGGCAATGGAATATATTATAGTTGGGGACAGCTAGTTGATTCATTAAGACTGTGTCTGAATTAGATCGCCAGGTTTTGGTTAGACAAAGAACATTTGGTTTAATATCATTAATAATATCTACGATCATTGGGATTTTGTTTCTGATGGATCTTGAGTTTAGAAGTGAAATTTTTATTGAGTATGTTACATTATTGGAAAGATGTTTTGAGTGGGCATTTATGGGTGTCATATATATTAGTCAGTGTGAAAGGTGTTTTTGGTAGGCAGATGATGAGGTGTGGTAGGAAGGTGAGTGAATATTCCTTTGACGGTGAGGTAAAATGGGTATTTTATATTGATGAGTTTGAATTTGGATAAAGGAAGGTTACTGGTGTCAATAGAAGAAGGAGACTGAAAGATAATAAACTTCATGTTTACAATTTCAGTGATAGTATAGGAAAAGAATTGAGAGAAAATAAGACAATTAGTAGAGACTTTCGATGTTCAGCATAATTAGTAAAGGCTTTCATTGTTCAGCACAAATAGGGCGGGTATCACAAATGTGTCTAGCAGGTAGTGGTTAATTGGAGGATGAAGAAAGGGAGGAGAAGGAGAAGTGAATCCTAACTATGAATAAACAAAGGCAGAGAATGTGAAAGTAGATAAAAGCGAAAATCAGTCAGAAACAGATGTAGGGGATGAAATGTAGAAGACAGGAGAGAGAAGAAACAAAAATAGAAAGGAGGCACTGAAAAAGGAATTAAAAGACAAACAAGAAGAAAGCTTTTGAAAAAAGAAAGAGATCAAGAACAATGTGATTTTAGAAATAAAATATGCAGACAAAAGTAGATACACCCACCCACCACCACGACCTTTTTTGTTTATTGGTGTTTGGAATATGTTGGCTTTGAGAAATGTGCCAAGATAATATTTTTGTCTTTTGCAAGGTACAGAGGGAAATGCATTTTCTACAATGCCCATAACTTTAATCATGTATCACTACTCTTGGTCAAACAGTATTGGTTGCCGCTTGCCTTTAGAATTATGTTTAAGCTCCTGGTGATGGAACACAGAGCATGTTACACAGATGTGCCTTTACATCTTTCTAAGCTTTGATTCCTTATTTGTCCACTTGTGCTCTTCATTCTTAGCACGCTGACTTGCTTACTCTTCTGTCCCAGCTTGTGTTTATTTTGAGGTTACTCATCAGGCTGTATTTGCTTATGTGGCACCTAAACTCTGGAATGTCTTCCATATTTATCTGAGACTTGAGACCTTGTATTCTAAATTCAAAGCATATTATTTTACTCAGGCCTTTGGATAGTGGCTCAGTGGTGTGACTGCTGGGTGGGCACTTAAAGCTGCTGTCTATCTGTTGATTTAGTGTATTTTTTAAAATTTTATTAGATTTTATTGTACTTATTATTGATGTATTGAATATTTTTTTTTCTAACTGTGGTTGTTATTTTTGCCAAAGGGGATACAATGATCTTTGAACAAACGAAACAACTATGCTCACTAGGCAAACTTTCAACCTTGTGCCTCCTCAGTTTACCTTCAGATCTCTAGAACCCCTTGAGATTTTGATAATCATGATCATCCCAGCATCACCCCTCCCAGGACCAGCATTACCATTGGGCAAACTAGGCAGTCGCCTAGAGGGTCAAACTTTGTGGGCAAGCAGAAAGCCCGGTCTATACAAACAGGAAGTCTGTGTTGGAAGGGCCAAGATATGCCTGGGCTTTCAGAGAACATATGGTTCAAAGGTCCTGTACCATGATTCCTTTCCTCCGGTCAGCTTGATATCCTTACTTACAGCACCATCCGTCACCTCCTGCCCTGAGGCAGGCAAGGTCAGACTAACTGCATCCCCCGGCTGAGAAAGGGTGAGCAACCCCTCAAGAGAATACTCAGAGGTTGCCATTAAGAAAGAGGAGAGTCCAGAATCTGGAGACGAGGCCCCTCGCTTGCCATAGATTAAACAACATTTCCTGGAAGAAGGCATAGAGAGTTAAGACAAGTATCACAATAGCATGTGCTAAAGCCGCAGTAGTCCGAAGGTGCACGGTAACTGCGCTTTTACTGCGGTGCGTGTTAACTGCATGTTTACTGTGGTACATTGTAACTGTGGTTTTTAGAGCAACGCGAGTTACAGGCACTACGGCAGAACATGCATTAGGACTGTGCGACCGACCGCCAGGTGCACAATAGGTAAAAAGCTACTAACACATGCAGAAAACGGTGGGAAACCCCCACACCACACCAAAGGTTGCCAACGTTCCACCCCGAATTGAGTCCCAGGAAGACTGAATCGGGAGCCCCCAACAAGGACAGTGATGAGGTCAAGCCTTGGTACTCACTCCCTGAGAGCCCCAGGATAAAACCTGTGCCAGGCTCAGCTCTACTCCCCAGGAACAGTTTCTCTGGCTTTGCAGCACTGCGTTTAAGGTTGCTGGCAGGCAGATCCTTCTGAGAGCCTTCTGCAATCTTGGGAGAGAGTGGGGGGGGGGAACAGAGGAGGAGAAATGGGGTGTTGGGATTATGTGAAGCTGTTGTACTCTTTCAGATCCTTTCAATTTCTGGTTGCTCAACTTGCTCTTATCCAGGGTAAGAGCGCGGAACTGAACCAATTTTCCCTCCTCCTATGGCTACCTAAAGGACGCAGTCTAGTGGAGCCTCCCACATTGCGCTCTAGTGAGAGATCAACCTGCAAGCTGTCATTCACGAGCGTTTTATATCGATCTTTTCCTCTCAAATCAGAATTGTCTTCAGAGAGAAGAAAATCCATCCACCATCTGCTGGAGACAAAGAAATACTGAAGGGATCTCTGGTGGCTGAGATGAATAGAGGGATGGGAGTGACGTCATTGAAACCTGGGCTTTTCATTGGTTCTTTGTCTCCATCAATTTTCTGGTAGGGGAGCACAACTCACTTATCAGGACTGTTCTAGCAGAATGATACAGAAGTGAGGTATTTTACTAGAACTTTGGGTGAGTAGAAGACAAGACAGTGAAAGAAAAGGGAAGATGCTGGGCAGGGCTGGCCCAACCATCAGGCAAAATAGGCGGCCGCATAGGGCAACAACCTCTGGGGGGTGGCAAAGAGCAGGACATTCAAAGCTAAACAATAGATTTTGACAGCCAATGGTAGTATAAGGCTTAAGGTCTTCCTAGGGTGAGAATACCTTGAACTAACTCTGGCGCTGGCCCTGATGCTGAGGAGAGTGAAGATGTTGCAAGAAGAGGTAATTTAAATGTCATTTAGACTCATCCATGCTTTTGGAGTAATGTGGCCCTTTTCATAAAAAGACTTGAACCTCTATTCTAGGATCATATTCTCTATATTTATCTTATTGGCTTTTTGTCTTCTTTCCACCAAATAAATGCTGCAGAAAAATGACGAGTCAGCTTTTCCATCAATTTCTCCTGCTTTTGTTCTTATTGTAATAAAAACTGATGGAGTCCCATGAATAGAATTAAAATCAAAACCAAAAAGTTGAAAAGGGCCCACTTGCAGTGTGACACAATGGCGTTTCCCTCTATTTGCGGAATCAGGCATGTGGGACATAAGTGTGTGTGTGTCATGGAGGGTGTTGGGGTCTCTGTATTGGTGTACATTTGTTCATGTGTGTCTTGGCGACTCTGTGTATGTAGGAATTGGGGGTTGTGTATGTGTACATGTGTTGGGGGCTGTGTGCGCATGTGTGTGTTAGTTTGTGTTGGAGTGGATGTGTGTGTGTTGAGGGGTTAGCTGTGTATGTATGTCTGTTGGGGTAGTGCGTGTGGGTGTATGAGTCAGGGGTAGATGTATGTGACAGTGTATTGGGGTGGTGTATGTGTGTGCACTTTCCCTTGTCCTCCTGTATCCATTTCTTGTCCTTTCACCTTCTTGAACTATTTCTCCTTCCTGTCCCTCACTGCCCCTCTCTTGCACTCTTCTTTTCCCTCCACACACCATGTACTCTCCCCTCTTTTCCCTCCATGCACCCATGCACTCTCCCTTCCCTGCTACTCAACCTTGCATTCTCTCAGGCCTTTAACTCCCTCCCTCCCTTTCCTTCTCTCTTAATGAACTCACTGTCTCTTCTCCTTTTCTCCTCTAACCCTATTCTTTCCCTTATGCTCCACCCCTCTTCTCCTTTCCTCTTCTAGCATAGCCTTTTCCCTTATGCCTTGCCCCTTTCTTTCTCCCTAACCCTATCCCTTTCCTTATTTTCCTTGGCCTCCACCAATGTTCCCTCTAATTTTCTGTAGGCTGTGTGCGCATAAAATATCAGCTGTGCAGCTTTTGAAGGAAGGTTAAATTTTTGTGCGCACATAATGGCACTTGGAGTTATATACTTTAAAATTTGACTACACGGCAGAATACAGTATGTACACCACATTGATTTTAATCAAATTAAATGAAAATAGACGATTACTAAATGAAGCGGAAAATTTCTAGTAATTACAATCACAACTTTTAAATTTTAAGACATCTGTGTTTTTTTCTATCAGAATCAGAACCGTAATTTTTGTGCGCTCTGTTGTAAGGTATGTGCGCTCACTCGGCGAGGTGTGTGCGCGCGCACACGCACACAGCTTAGAGGGAACAGTGGCCTCCACCCATCACCCACCCCTTCTTTTGTTGCCCTTCTCCTCTTTTGTTACCAGCAGGACTCAGGAACTTAGTCGGCTCTTGACTGGCCCTCCTCCACTTCTATCACCAGTGGTACCCAGGGACACCTGCCAGCCTTTGCAGGTTGCAGCCCCAGCTTTTCTGGCCACTGGGACCCAGGGACACTCATCCACCGCCACGCTCTTCATGCAGGCAGGACAGGGACTCCCACTGGCCTTCATCCTGGTTGGGGGGAGGGGGTAGCATAGTTATTGATTGATTGATTTAGCAGCTTTTTATACTGCTGTATCTACATTGGGCCTCATTTGCTTAAATTAAATTTACTTTATTTTAAAATGTATATGCCACCCATCCAAAATCTTAGGTAGCTTCCAAATATACATACGCAAGTTATTACATATGTATTTGTTTATGGACAGACAAAAATGTAACCAGCCAGCTGGATCCTTGACAATTGCTACTATGCTTGGACACTGATTGATGTCTAAATGGAAAAAAAATAAAAAAGAGATATGTCCTGGTCCGGTGACATCACCATCCAAGATGGCAGCAGCTATGTGAAGCTCCCGAGTTCGGGAAGATAAGATCCTCAATCAGCAGCCTGAATGTCCACATTAAGCTTTAAAAAGTAGCGGCATTTCCCTGTAGAGCGAATTAGTGAGTGATGGCGCAAAAAAACCCGAGCCCGGATCTGAAAACCTTCAGGTTTAAGGCGACCCCCGGGGCAGCGGGAACCAGAGCAAAGATGGCACTGAATGGAGTGGCGGGGAAGAGAAAAATTCCTCGACAGGAGCCCACGTGCCAGGGGATGGTGAGTTAAGCTCGTTGAAGGAAGAGTTGAAAGAGTGATTTGGGACGATCCGACAAGACCTGGCCAATTTCAAAGCAGAAGCAAAAATGTGGATTAGAGAGCTGAGCGATGATATTCACGACCTTGGGCAACAGGCTGAGTCCATGGAGCAGAGAATAAAGGAGCATGAGGGGCTTCTAAATTCCGTGAAAGAGAACAACGACTTGGTGAAAGCAGAAATGGGAGAGCTATGGTCAAAATTACAGGATTTGGAGAACAGGACACATCACTCGAATATATGCTTGAGAGGCATCCCAGAGAAAGAGGGAACTTTCAACTACAAAGTGCTGGTGGAACAATTGTGTAAGGCCATATTAAGACAAGCTGAAGCACTAATGGAGAATTTATGTTTTGATATAGACAGAGCACAGCTTTAGGCCCAAAGCGGGATGGCTTGCCAAGAGACACTGTAGCGTGTTTTCATGATTTCAGTACAAAGGAGACGGTTATGCAAGCGGCGCGGAAAGTGGGCAAAGTGCTCTGGGAGGATCAACCAGTGGAACTATATGCTGACATTTTGATAATTACCATAAGAAGAAGAAGAACTTTTAAAGATATTACAGCACGGTTAAGAGAAGAACGTATTCGCTACAAGAGGCTTTTTCCCTTTGGACTGCAATTCAATATTGTGGGAAAGACCACTACTGCGCGTACCATAGGGGAAGCTATCAAAGAAATGGAGATGGCAGGATGGTTGGAGCTACCGGAAGTCCCGGTGGGGAAAGAAGCGGAGCAGAAGAGGTTGGAATTTGTGAGTACGGAGTGGCAGCGAGCGACGCAGGGGAGCCAGCATTTCAGACGCCAGAAGCCCAAAAATGTCAAGCACCCGGGAGAGACCTGATCATGGACTTTGAAGATATTGCAAAGCAGGTGTTTGGTGGGGGGTGAAGTGGAGGGGAAATGTCGGGCTTTTTGTGATTTGTATGCTAAGTTTGCAGCTTGTCGTGCTGTGAGGGCTTGTGTGCATCAGTGATGCTGAGAGCTAAAGTAAAGTATCGGTAGTTTAACTACTGGCAGGGTCTCCAAAGATGGACAAGTCTCAGCTGAGGTGCCAGACCAAGACAAACCACCCATCTGGGCAGCAGCAGAATGGGATAGTGTTGACGGTGGAGGATCACATTTCTGTGACAACGGCAACAACACCAAACTTAAACTGCGCAGAAGAAAGGCCCGGCAACCTACTTCTGTATCTTGCCATGAAAATCCAATGGATAGTTACAACAAAACGAATTGTGTTATAGTGCTGGAAGATGAGACCCCCAGGTCGGAAGGCACTCAACTAGCTACTGGGGAAGAGCTGAAGACGTTTCAGAGTAAAGCCAGCATTTATGATGTGGCTGGATCAAAGCCCTCGGGACGTCTGACTGCTGATGTAGCTGCGCATGAAATGAGAGTCAGAAGCTGTAAAGATGTCTTACGAATTGGAACATGGAACATACAAAGCATGAACCAAGGGAAGTTGGAGGTGGTCAAGAATGAAATGGAATGTGTACAACTTGATCTGTTGGGTGTCAGCGAACTGATATGGACTGGCATCAGGCACTTTGCATCAGATGATCACATGGTCTACTATGCTGGAAATGAAAGACAAAGAAGAAATGGTGTTGCATTTATAATAAAGAAGAAACTTGCAAGAACTGTAATGAAATACAATGCAGTCAGCGAACACTTAATCTCTATTTGTCTATGAGGAATGCCTATCAACACAACTATAATTCAAGTATATGCCCCAACAACAGCTGCAGAAGAGAATGAAACTGAAGAGTTCTATGAACAAGTACAAGCTGAAATTGACAGAACATACAAACAGGATATCTTGATAGTAATGGGTGACTGGAACGCAAAAGATGGCAACAAAGAAGAAGGCAATGTAGTTGGAAAATATGGACTTGGCAACAGAAATGAAGCTGGAGAAAGACTGATAGAATTCTGCAAGACCAACAATCTATTCATTTCAAACACCTTCTTCCATCAACACAAGCGGCGACTGTACAGATGTACTTCACCCAATGGATTGTATAAAAATCAAATTGACTACATCTGTGGAAGTCAACAATGGAAAAGTTCTATAACATCAACAAAGACAAAACCTGGAGCTGACTGTGGTACAGATCATCAACTACTAGTATGCAAACTCAAGCTAAAGTTGAAAAAGAGCAAACCACTCATGAATGCAGCAAAATATGACCTTGAGAATATACCACTGGAATTTAAAGACTGCCTGCAAAATCTATTTGCTGCTTTAGATACAAATGACAGAGCTCCAGAAGAGTTATGGAATGACATCAAGAAGGTTGTGTTGGAAGAAAGCGAGAAGTCTCTACAAAAGGTGAAAAAGCAAAAACAGCCAAAATAGATGACAGAAGAAACTCTGAAAATTGCCCAGAAACGCAGAGAAGCTAAAGCCAGAGGAGAAAGAAAGACAATAACAGAACTCAACAGAGATTTCCAACGTGCAGCAAGACAGGACAAGGAAAAGTACTACAACGACGCATGCAAGGAAATAGAAGCAGAAACTATTAGAGGAAGAACAAGATCGGCTTCCTAAAGCTACGAGAGTTAAAGAAAAAGTTCCATCCTCAAATTGGAATGTTACAAGATGCTCAAGGTTCTATGTTGAATGATGCTGAGAAGATCAAGAAAAGGTGGAAGGAATATACAGAGTTTTTATATGATAAAGATCAAGTGGACCAACAGCCGTTTCAACCTGTACCTTATGATCGGGAACCATTGGTGATGAAAGAAGAAGTTGAAGCAGCATTGAAAGCCTTATCAAAGAACAAAGCACCAGGCATTGATAGCATTCCCATAGAAGTATTACAGCAATCTGATGCAGCTGTTACCGTACTTACAAGGCTCTGCCAAGAAATATGGAAGACAGCATCATGGCCAACTGACTGGAAAAGATCTGTGTTTATACCAATACTAAAGAAAGGTGATCCAACTGACTGTGGAAATTATCGCACAATCGCTCTGATCCCACATGCCAGCAAGATTCTACTGAAGATTATTCAAGAGACTACAGCCATACCTGGAACAAGAACTACCTGAAGTGCAAGCAGGGTTCAGGAAAGGGCGAGGAACGAGAGACATCATTGCGGATGTGAGATGGATCCTTGAAAAGACTAAAGAATACCAAAAGGATATCTATTTGTGCTTTATCGACTATAGCAAGGCTTTTGACTGTGTAAACCATGAGAAACTCTGGGCCACATTAAGAAGCATGGGTATACCAGAACACCTGATCGTACTCTTGCACAATCTGTACATTGATCAAGAAGCAACAGTTCGAACGGATCAAGGAGAAATAGAATGGTTTAAAATAAGCAAAGGTGTAAGACAAGGCTGCATACTTTCCCCTTACCTGTTTAATTTATATGCAGAACGAATCATCAGAGAAGCAGGATTGTATGAAGATTGGTGGAAGACTCATCAACAACCTTCACTATGCTAATGATACCACATTACTGGCTGAAAGTGAAGATGATCTGAAACATTTGCTTCTCACAATCAAAGAATATAGTCTCAAAATGGGCCTGCACCTTAATGTAAAGAAGACAAAGATCATGACAACTGGCATAATCAACAGGTTCATCGTTGATGGAGAAGAAATTGAAATCGTGAATAACTTTAACCTACTTGGATCAACTATCAATAAAGAAGCAACAAGCAGTCAAGAAATCAGATGACGCATTGCTCTTGGCAGAATGGCTATGAAAGACCTAGATAAGATTCTCAAGAGCAGAGATGTCTCTCTCCATACAAAGATTTGACTTGTTCAAGCCATGGTATTTTCAATAACATCATATGGATGTGAAAGCTGGACAGTGAAAAAGATAGACAGGAAGAAAATTGATGCCTTTGAATTATGGTGCTGGCGGCGAATACTGTGTATACCATGGACTGCCCGAAGAACAAGCCAGTCGGTACTAGAGGAGATCAAACCTAAGCTTTCTTTAGAAGCTCAGATGACAAGACTTCGACTTTCATACTTTGGACACATCATGCGAAGAGAGAGATCATTAGAGAAAGACATCATGCTTGGCAAGATAGAAGGTAAACGCAAAAGAAGAAGGCCAGCAATGAGATGGATCGATACAATAACAGCAGCTATGGGTACCAGTCTGTCAACAATGAGCCGCCTGACTCAAGACCGAACACAATTTAGGATAGCTATCCAGAGGGTCGCCATGAGTCGACTCCGACTCGACGGCACTTAACAACAACAACATGCTAAGGGCATAAGAATGTGTAATAATGGGGGAGGAAGGTGTAATGGTGATCTTGGTAGTGACCCACACCTCATTCGAGTGGAGAGGGGTGGAACCTTCTGGAAAATTGAAGGGAGGGTTGAGGTGGGGGGCTGGTGGGAGGATGAGGGAGGGGGGTGGCGAGAGAGAGGAGAGGAGGAGGGGGCCTTGCAGGCTGGAAAGAGTAATCTTCTTGGGAAAGTATGGCAGGTCATACAAGACTTGAATGTAAGGGGCCTCAGCTCAGAAAGAAAGCGGCAGTTATGCTATAAAGAAGCGCTTAGGCTGAATGGTGATATAATTTTAATACAAGAAATGCACCTAATGGGCGGGGGAGAGCGGAGGATGGTAAATAAAAAATTTCCAAACCAATGGTTTGCATCCAACCACCATGAAAAGAAGAAAGGAGGGGTTGGAATATTTATAAGTGCGAGAATTCAGTGCCAATGTCTGGAAGTAAAAAAAAATAAGGGAGGCAGATATTTGTTGTTAAAAATTAAGATGTTTGAGCAGGTCTATACAATAGTGAATGTGTATGGCCCTAATTATGCACAAGATGACTTTTATGAAGGGTTGAGATCCATTTTAATTAACTTTAACAAAGGGCATTTGATAGTGGGGGGGATTTCAACCTAACAGTTAACCCCGAATTAGACTCATCGAGGGGACAAGTGGGAGGTTCAGCAAGGCAGAGAGAAAAATTAAAAACTTTTATGAAGGATTTGGGTTTGGTTGATGCTTGGAGGGATATGCATAGGAGGGAGAAGAACTACACGTTTTATTCTTCGGTGCATGGGTCCTATATTAGGATGATATGTTGCTGGTTCATAAGGATCTGATGACCTGGGAAGTGGGAAGTAATATTTATTTATTTATTTTATTTATTTACAATCTCTTATATACCGCACTATTCAGCATCAGCGCGGTTTACATGGAACAATTGGTGAAAGCTCCTGGTCTGATCATGCACCAGTGTGGGGAGATTTTAGAGACCCAGCTGCTAGTAGGGGGAGGGGTCAATGGAGGTTAAATGAGGCTTTGTTAGAAACACCAGGGGCTGTTCAACAGATCTCGGACACCATTTTGGAGTATCTGCAGTTTAATGATAATGGGCAATGCTCGATAGGGGTAGTATGGGACTGTTTAAAAGCGGTGGTTAGAGGGAAATTTACAGCATTAGGATCTCAAGTTAAGAAAGAAAAAGAGGCTAAAAAAGAAGAATTGAGGGAAAGTATGAGAGTGTTGGAGAAACAACGAAAACAGGGCCAATTAAATAAAGAGGATAATAAAAAATTAACGAGCATTAAACAGCAGCTGAATGAAATGGAATTAGGGGAAATTAAGTTTGCACAAGAGAAGCTTTGGCAAATACATTTTGAGTATGGAAATAAACCAAGCAGACTACTAATGTACCAGCTGAAAAAAATGCAGGTGCGGAATTGTATTCATAAAATAAGAGATAGATATGGGAAGGAGCTGAGGCAAAGAGAAGACATTAAGGCGAGGTTTGTGGAGTTCTATAGGGAACTATACACACCTGAAGAGGCAGTAACATATGAGAAGATACAAAAATACTTAGAGGGAATACAATTGCCTAAAATTGGGGAGCAGAAGAGCCTAATTATGTCTAGGCCTGTTACTGACCAGGAAGTACTGGGGGTAATTAAGGAGCTGCCATTGCATAAGGCCCCGGAAAGGGATGGATCCCCCAATAGATTCTATAAGGTTTTTGCACCAATTTTGGCCGGACCTTTAGCTCGTTTATATAACCTAGTGAGGAGGAAAGAATCTTTACCCCCGACAATGAGGATGGCGGGAATTACTCTAATACCTAACCCTTTCATGACTGTTGTTGCCATATGGCAACCTTCAAATTTTCCCCCAACTTTTTCACCGGATTCTATATTTCCAAAAGCTCCGCACACTGTGTGCGAAATGTGATGTGCATCTGTGCTTGACATCTGAAAAAAACTGTTATTTAAACTATCACACCCAGCAGTAAATGAAACTGATGCCAAGACTGTTTTTAATTTTCAGCCATTCAGGACTGTAGTTGCCATATGGCAACAGTAAATATTGTTTCTTAGAAATAAAATTTTCTCAAAAAACTTTATATTCTTCATCACTTGGCTCAAATCGTAATAAAAAAAACAGAAAAAAAAATTTCAGTTACAAAACAATTATGTGGACGCGAAAGGGCTAAAGAGGGAAAAGATCCTACTCAATGTGGGTCTTTTCGGCCAGTCTCTTTACTGGGATCTGATTTGAAAATTTTTTCTAGAGTACTGGCCAATAGATTAATTTCATATATGCCCCATCTAATTCATATGGATCAGTCTGGGTTTATACCCGGTCGACAAGCATCAGACAATTTAAGGAGGGTCCATAATGTTGTCTGGAAGGGCAAGAGTAGGAAGGAAGAACTGTTGTTGTTGGCGATAGATGCAGAGAAGGCATTTGACAGGGTGTCCTGGCTTTTTTTGATCCAGACCTTGGGAAAAGTGGGGCTAGCACGTAGATATTTAGAGTGGGTGAGTGCACTGTATAAGCAAGGGCGGTTCTATCATTAGGCCAAGTGAGGCAGTGGCCTCAGGCGGCAACATTTTGGGGGTAGCAAAAATTGCCCCCAAAAATCTTGCCTCACTCAGCCTTCAAAAAAAAAAAAAAAGACGACCGGAAGAGCCGCGGCAGAAGGAAGTGCCCTGCGGCCACCCCGGCAGCAATGTTCCCTCTAATTTTCTGTAGGCTGTGTGCGCATAAAATATCAGCTGTGCAGCTTTTGAAGGAAGGCTAAATTTTTGTGCGCCACATAACGACACTCGGAGTTATATACTTTAAAATTTGACTACATGTCAGAATACAGTATGTACACCACATTGATTTTAATCAAATTAAATGAAAAAAGATGATTACTACATGAAGCGGAAAATTTCTAGTAATTACAATCACAGCTTTTAAATTTTAAGACGTCTGTGTTGTTTTCTATCAGAATCAGAACCGTAATTTTTGTGCGCTCTGTTGTAAAGTATGTGCGCTCACTTGGCGAGGTGTGTGCGCGCGCACACGCGCACAGCTTAGAGGGAACAGTGCCCGGCAGAGCCCTCCTCTCTCCCTTCAGCACCGGCTTTACAGAGCCACGAAGGGAGAGTTTCAGCACCAGTGGGCTTAGCAGAGCCGCGAGAAAGGGAAACTCTCCCTTTGTGGCTCTGTAAAGCCGGCAGCGCTGAGGGAGAGAGGAGGGCTCTGCCACGGCAGCTGCGGGGCACTTCCTTCTGCTGCTGCTGTGGCGGCAGCAGCTTCAGGAGCCAGTTTTTTAAATTTGAATTTCCCTGGAGGGCTAAGACTGGAAATGGGCTGTAGGGGGTGTGTTAGGACAGGAAGTGGGCTGATGGGGGGGTAAGGACTGGGAATGGGCTGGGGGGGCTGGGACTGGAAATGGGCTGTTGGGGGGGTGTTAGGACTGGAAGTGGGCTGATGGGGGGTTAGGACAGGTAATGGGCTGGGGGGCTAGGACTGGAAATGGGCTGATGGAGGGGTTAGGACTGGAAGTGGGCTGATGGGGGGGTAGAACTGGTAATGGGCTAAGGGGGGCTATGACTGGAAATGGGCTGTTGGGGTGTTAGGACTGGAAATGGGCTGATGGGGTGTTAGGACTGGTAATGGGCTGGGGGACTAGGACTGGAAATGGGCTGATGAGGGGGTTAAGACTGGAAGTGGGCTGATGGGGGGGTTAGGACTGGTAATGGGCTAGGGGGGCTAGGACTGGAAATGGGCTGTTGGGGGGGTGTTAGGACTGGAAGTGGGCTGATGGGGGGTTAGGACTGGTAATGGGCTAGGGGGGAGGCTAGGACTGGAAATGGGCTGATGGGGGGGTTAGGACTGGAAGTGTGCTGATGGGGGGGTTAGGACTGGAAATTAGCTGATCGGGAGGGGGGGGGCTAAGGCTGGTAATGGGCTATCGGCGGTGGCTAGGACTGGAAATGGGCTGATGGGGGGGTTAGAACTGGAAATGGGCTGATGGGGAGGGGGGTTAGGACTGGAAATGGACTTATTGGGTGGGGGGTAGGCCTGGTAATAGACAGATGGGGGGCTAGCACCGGAAATGAGCCAGGACTGGTAATGGGCTGATTGGGGGGCTAGGACTAGAGTGGGCTGATAAGGGGGATAGGACTGGAAATGGGTTGTGACTGGAAATGGACTAATGGGGGAGGGGAGGAGAGTGCTGCTGGTCCTGGAAGAAAACTAGGGGCTAGAGCTACAAATGGGCTGATGCGGGAGGATGGTAGAATAGGCCTGGAAGGGAGCAGGTAATGAGAGGGTCTGCCAGGGGAAGGAGGGGGCAGGAAGGGAGCTGACACGGGGGAAGGAGGGGGCTGGAAAGGAGCTGACACTTGGGATGTACTGAAGTGGGACTGGAACGGAGCTGACATTTGGGGATGGGAGTGGTAGGTGGTTGGGTAATAGGGAGGAAGCTGGAAGGGAGCTGACATGCAAATGGCACAGGAAGGGGGATGGACAGAGGGTAGGGCGACAGGAAGGGAGCTGACTTGGGGGGTGGCACTGAGAGTGGACATGAGCTGATATCTGGGATGGTATTTGGACTAGAAGGGGCTGGACAGTGGGGAAGGAGGGGGACTGGAAGGAAATGGACACCAGTGGAAGTCGTGGGAATGAAAGGCAGTTGACATTGGAAGGTACTGGGAGGGGAGGACTGGAAAGGGGGCTGATACTGGGGAGGGTTACTGGAACTGGAAATGGGCTGATGGAAGGAAGTGAAGAAAACAAAAGAAGAGATAAGAAATGGCAGATGGACCATAGACCACAGAAAGAAAGCTAAGAGAAGACAGGAAAGCAGAAGCCTCAGATCAGGACCAGCATGATCAGAGAATAAAATGGTCAGACAACAAAGGTAGAAAAAATAATTTTATTTAATTTTAGTGACTGGACTTTGTGCTATTTTTATATTTTACACAGTATTGGGGAACTGCATCTCTTATTTATCTGATGTTGCACTGCATGTGGACTCTGGCTTCTTGGGGTTTCAATTTAAATATTGTGTACATATTTTTATTTTATTTTAGATTGTGGTTACTTATTCTGTACTTGGTGAGGGTCGATGTTGTGAGTGTGTGACTGAGGTCAGGTGTTCTGTTAACATGGAATTTGTACATAAAGATCTATACTGTACTGTAGTAATTTGACATGTTCAGCTTTTCAAATAGGTGTATGGATGCTCCAGGACCCACTGTAGTATTTACAGTGATGCTTTTTTTGGATGGGCTCCTTATGTGAGTTTTGGAAGTTTGTGCTGATAGGGTATGGTATGGTTGGTTTGCTCTTTATTGTATGGTTTTGTATTAGTTCACAATATGCCTGGTACTGGAGAATAGTGGTTGGTGGTGGTGGTGGTGAGATGATCAGAATCCGATTTCTTTTTTTAAATATTGAGTTCTGTGGGTGAATGTCCTGGTTCTGCTCTGCACCTACTGTGGATGCAAAATATATGTTGAAAAAGAAAAAGCAAGAACCATGACGCAGTTTATAACAACAAAATAAAAATGAGTTATAATTTAGTTTTAGAAACTGTGCTGTTGGTTTTTGCTGTCTTTTAGTTCCTTGATGTGCAAACAGGACCTTACCTAGACCTGTGCAAGCTGTGCAGCTGCACAGGGCGGAAAGACTTGGGGGGCATATTTCGGCTGTCTGCTGTTGCCCTGGCGCCGCTTGCAGGACAATAGCAGGCAGCCAAAATGCACCCCCAAGCCTTTTTGCAGCACTTTAAGCAGGTCTGGTCCCTCCCTCCTCCGATGCGATGTCAGAGTAGGGAGGGACAGATCTGCTGAAAGTGCCAGTGCCTTTCAGATTGGGCACATGCCCCCCTCATCCTCCCCATACCTCTGTCCAGCGCTGCCTGCTCTTTCCCTGCTGCCGGCGCTGCCATGAAAAAAAACAGAGGGCGGCAGCAGCAGGGAACGAGCAGGCAGCGCTGGACGGAGGTATGGGGGGAGGGGGGCGTGCACCCGAGTTGCAAGTTGCACTGAGTGTGATTGCAGCTCGATACGGCCCTATGTGCAAACATCATGCATTTCCTCCATATAATCTAATTGGCTTTTTGGGTTGGTTCAGTCTCTGATTGGATTTCTGGAAAACCCCACCCCCTCTAAGGTGTGGGGGGTGCCATTTCATATTTCGCCTCAGGCAGCAGATTGCCTTGAGCCGCCCCTGTGTATAAGAACCCTCAAACGGCTCTGCGGATTAATGGAGAATACACGGAGGCCTTTGGGCTTATGCGAGGGACCAGGTAGGGTTGCCCTTTGTCTCCTCTATTGTTTGTATTAACAATGGAGCCACTAGCCCAGAGAGTAAGAGACTCGGGGGAGATTTAGGGGTTGAAATGGGAAAGGGGGGAGAGTAAGGTGTCCTTGTTTGCCGATGATCTATTGTTTATCATTACATCCCCAGAGCAAACGCTGGGCACTCTGATGAGTGAGCTGGAGAGTTTTGGGAAAGTTTCTGGGTTTAAAATGAATGCATCCAAATCTGAGATTTTAAATGTATCCATTCCTGATAGAACAAGGGAAAATTTGAAGAAATTGTTCCCCTTTAAGTGGGCTAAGAGAAGCATTCGCTATTTGGGCGTCCAAGTAACACCAGTGATCTCAGATCTGTTTGGAGCGAATTATATTCCTCTAGAGGGCAAGATTAGAAGAGAGTTGGAGGGATGGGGGGGCGGGGCTGAAACTGACTTGGTCAGGGAGAATAGCAGCAGTAAAAATGATGATATTGCCTAAGCTGCTCTTCTTGTTTAGTATGTTGCCGGGGGCTGTACCAGGGGGATTCCTAAGAAAGATGCAAAGAGTGCTATGGACGTTTATCTGGGGAGGTAAAAGAGTGAGAGTCCCCAAACACATTTTGATAAAGAATAAAGCAAAAGGAGGTATGGTGATCCCAGACTTAGGAAAATATTATAGTGCTGCGAAGTTAAGGGAGATTTTGGAATGGAGACTACACGACACGCAAGATTGGGTTCAGATGGAGAGGATGGCCTTAGGAGTACCATCGTTGAGAGAGGCGCTGTGGATTCCCCTGGTACATAAGATGGTGGCAAAGTGTGATAATCCATTTGTGCAAGTAACTTTACAATTATGATTCCAATGGCGAATGAAGTGGTTGGGTGAGGGATGTGTGACTACAGGGGTCCCCCTAAAGGGCAACTGTGAATTCCCTCCTGGGATGAAGGGAGGGTTTGCTGAGAGATGGGCTAGAAGTAGTCTGTGTTATGTGGGTCAGTTCCTGGAAGGGCGTAAAGTTAGATCGTTTGAAAAAATTAAGGAAGAATTTTCATTGAGGAATTCAGATTATTAAAACTATGTTCAGGTGGTTAACTATATCCAAAAGAGACTCATTCCGGGTTTGAGGGAGGAAATAGCTCCAATTGAGTAGTTGTTTCTGAGAGATAAGATAAAGGGTAGTATCACACAATTATAGGAAATCATGGTCACGTCTAAGAATGAAAAAGAATCATTCCAAAGGAAATGGGAAGCAGACCTGGAACTGGTTCTGTCGGAGCAAGCCTGGAATGGGATCTTTACCCAGGGGTATAAAGGTCTGTTAGCTAGCAATTTAATAGAACATAGCTATAAGATCATGTATAGGTGATATGTGACGCCAGATGTAATTCAAAAAATGTATGAGAACTGTCGCGAGCACTACCCTGGCGGCAAGTAGAGGTCAGGGCAGGTCGGACACAACTATATAGGGATGAGATTGGCCAGTAATCCAGAGGCCCAATTGACTTTTGGTCCTATTAGTTTCCTGGGTCCTAATCTTCAATGAAATCAACTGCACAAAGTGGTGGGAAAATAAAGGCTTTTATTTCCCTTTCTCGCAAAGGTTCAAATGATTGGGCAACAACAACAACGCAAAATGTCATTACTTCAGGTAAGAAAAAGTAAAACAGAAGTTTAAAGCAAAAACTGTTACTTTCACAGTAGCGATGATACTCACACAAACAAGAATGTTCTAGGCAGCAATACACATAGCTTACAAGCCTGGCAAGGATTCTAGGCTTCCCGTAGTACAGTACGTACAGTCCATTTCTGTATCTGAAACCTCATCTGCCAGTTCCACTTGCATTGGCTCATAGCCCGAAGCCTCTGACTCTGAGTCCCTGGTTTCAGGAAAGTTATAGTCAGGCTTCTTATATAGCTCCTCTAGCACTGCCCAATGTTCTGGGTGACTTGTAGGGCGTCGGCTCTGTGCTGTTTTGTATTGAGAAAATTCCTCTCTACTTAGAGGTTTTATAGCAGCTTTATAAAAACACTTCTTATTCAAAACTCTCTTATCAGGTAAACTTTTTCTATAGCTTGTATCATAAGAAGCTTTACCTTGTGAATTTGGCTTCTCTGTTTCAAGTGAAGGTTGAGGCCTGCACCAGCTTCTCTTCTGGCTTGCCCGTACAGCACGGCTTAGGTCTTCAGGCTGTCTCTCATTTGGTTTTGGACAACAGTTGCAGCAATGCTTTTGCCTCTCTGGGCAAACAGCTCTTACTCCTCTTTGAGCTGAGACCTTCCCAGGTTCTTCATTAGCTCCCAGGCAATCGCCTTTCACTCTGGGTGATTTGCTAGCAGTGGAATAATCAGGTTTCCATTCTAACCTTTTTTCCTCTGTTTTGCCTTCTTTCCTGCTGCATTCACTCCTGCTGCCTTCACACCTGCTGCGTCCTTTCCAGCCGCCTCTCCAGCTGCCTCTCCAGCTGCTTCTCTCGTTGCCCTTCCAGCTGCTTTCTCTCCAGTCTTCCACAGTCTCCTTAAGAAGTCCTCCTGCGCTCGAGGATTGGAAGCTGGCTGGCATTACCTCATGACCAGTGGGGCGTGGTTCCTCAGTTACTCTGAAGTCCCTCTTGCTCCCTCTAGCTGGCTCCTCCAGATATTGCAGCTTGTATGTATCTTTTTCTCTGTTTAAAGCATTTTCTTTTCTCTCAACCGGGTCTGCTGGGTGACAGAACACAAGTCTCTGTTGGCGGGGGGGGGGGGGGGGGCGGGGGTCGAGGAACTTTTCTCCATATATGGTGGCTATGTCCAAAATTATAGGTGTTTTGGAGCGAAGTATTCCAGAATCTGGATATTATGATGGGAAAGGTTGTTGGGGTAGATCCAGGGATGGCATTATTGGGGATACATAGAAAGGGAATGAAAAAGGAAGAGAGTAGCCTCATTAATTTGGGATGTTTGGCGGCTCGGTTGGAAATTGCTAAGAAATGGAGGCAAAGTGGACCGCCGCTGTTGGGAGACTGGGAAAGAAAAATGCACCATATATATTTGATGAGCAAGTTGATAGCCCTGAAACTAGAGAGAATGATGTAATTTGAGAGGATATGGTCTAAATATTCTGCCTGGCTGCTTATGGTTTAATTGTGGAAGGTGAAGCAAGAGGAGAGATGGTAAGTGAAAGCCCTCAGGTAGGTGATACATTAAATAACTTTATGGAAATGGGTAACAAGGGTAACATATGGAAAGCAGTGTGTATAAATGCCCGTAGCATGGGAAATAAGAGCCCTGATGTTGAAGCTTTGGTGGGAGTGGCTGACTTGGATTTAGTGACAGTTACAGAAACATGGTTCACAGAAAACCATGATTAGGATATAACTATACCTGGCTATACTTTATTCAGAAAGGACAGGGTAGGAAGTAGGGGAGGAGGAATGGCACTATATGTAAAAACTACTATTAAAGCTTTGGAATTACAGAGCTTAAAAGGGAGAGGGGAGGCATTGTGGGTTAAACTAGAAAGCGGGAAAGAGAAATCTATTTACATTGGTGTGATATACAGACCTCCCTCACAAGAGGAAGAGGTGGACAGAGAGTTAATTGAAGACATGCGCAGCATTGCTAGGAAAGGGGAAGTGCTACTGATAGGAGATTTCAATATGCCAGATGTTGATTGGCACATTCCTGCTGCAGTATCATCTAGAAGTAAGGAGATCCTGGATTCTCTACAGGGAGAACTATTCAGGCAATTGGTAACAGACCCACACGTGAAGAGGCCATACTGGACTTGGTGCTTACCAATGGTGAAAATATTTCTGATGTTGTAGTGGGAGATCATTTTGCATCCAGTGATCACCAGATGGTGTGGTTCAATATTAGGACTAGGGCTGTTAGAATCCGTTCAAAGGCGAGGATCTTAGACTTTAGGAAGACTAACTTTGCGAAGATGGGCCAATACCTCAGGGAGTAGTTAGTTGGATGAGAACAGCTGAGGGATGTAGAAAAACAGTGGGAAAAACTGAAAGGGGATATTTTAAGGGCAACCAACCTTTTTGTTAAAATGGTTAATAAAGGTAAATGGAAAAGGAGACCGCTATGGTTTTCGAAAGAAGTAGCTGAAAAAGTGAAGAAAAAGAGGGAGGCCTTCATAAAATACAAGAGATCACAGAGAGAGGAAGACAGGCATCTGTATTTGGAAAAACTTAAGAGAAGCTAGCAAAGTAGTCAAGAAGGCAAAGATTCAAAAAGAGGAGAAAATAGCCAATGCAATAAAATGGGGGGGATAAGACATTTTTCAGATATATTAGTGAGAAGAGGAAGGGCAAGAGTGGTATTGTCAGACTCAAAGGTGCAGGGGAGGAATATGTAGAAGCTGATAAGGATAAAGCGGAATTGCTTAACAAATATTTTTGTTCTGTGTTCACAGATGAAGAACCAGGAGCAGGACCTCAGAAAACACCCACAAATAGGAACAGAAGCAAAGGACATCTCGAACAATTTTCAAAAGACTGTGTTCGTGAGAAACTATCTCAACTTAAAGTAGACAAAGCGATGGGACCACATGGGATACACCTGAGAATACTGAGGGAACTTGGGGACGTTCTAGCAGCTCCACTGACTGACCTTTTCGATGCCTCGTTGGAATCGGGAGTGGTGCCAAAGGACTGGAGAGAGGCTCATGTGGTGCCTTTACACAAAAGCGGAAGTAAGGATGTGGTTGAAAACTACAGGCCGGTTAGTTTAACATCGGTGGTGAGTAAATTATTGGAAACGCTGCTGAAAGAGAAAATAGTGAAGTTTCTGGAGTCCAGCGGATTACAGGATCCAAGGCAGCATGGATTCACCAGAGGCAGGTCTTGTCAGACAAATCTGATTGATTTCTTTGACTGGGTGTCCAGGGAGTTGGACCGAGGGGGAGCCCTAGATGTGGTGTATTTAGATTTCAGTAAAGCCTTTGACACTGTTCCTCACAGGCGACTTATAAACAAACTGAGCACCCTAGGGATGGACCCTAAAGTTACTGCTTGGGTTAGAAATTGGTTGGGTGGGAGGCGACAAAGAGTACAAGTAAATGGAGCTCACTCTGAGGAGAAGGATGTTATCAGTGGTGTGCCCCAGGGATCTGTCCTTGGTCTGATTCTTTTTAACATCTTTGTTAGTGATATAGCGGAAGGGATTTCAGGTAAGGTTTGCCTCTTTGCGGATGATGCCAAAATCTGCAATAGAGTAGACACCCAGGAAGGGGTAGATAACATGAGGAGGGATCTAGCTAAGCTTGAAGAATGGTCTAGAATTTGGCAGCTGGGATTTAATGTTAAAAAATGTAAGGTCATGCATTTGGGCTGCAGCAATCCAAGGGAGCAATATAGTATAGGGGGTGAAGTACTTTTGTCCACTAAAGAAGAGCGGGACCTAGGCGTGGTTGTGTCTGATGATCTTAAAGTAGCTAAACAGGGACTTCCGGTCTAGCCACGGAGGTGGAGAGACGTGTTTAAGTCAGCTCCCTGACCCGCACCAATAACGGAGGGGTAGGAACGGCTCCCCGCGGACCCCCTTGTCGGAGAATATGCCCAAAGTGGTGAAACTAAAGCCGGGTTCTACTATTAAGGACCTGTACGTGGCGAAAGCCGGGAGTGGAAAGAAAGTGGCGGCGAGTCCGGGCGCGCAGCTGGCCCCGGCCTCTCCGAGCAGCTCTGAGGCGGCGGATGGGGAGGAGCGCGCTGGACTGCAATCGATAGATGTGGCAGCGATTCTCCGCGAAATTCGTGAGACAAAAGAGGAGATCGTGGACCGGGTCTGTGGGCGACTGGAAGAGAAGTTTACGGTGATCGGGCAGCGGCTGGAGGAAGTAGAAAGTCGCGTGAGCCAGGCTGAGGACGCCCAGGCCTCGACAGACCGCGTGGTGCGTTCGCTGCAGCAGCAAGTGAGCTGGTTACATGACAAAACTGAGGACATGGAGAACAGGGACCGGCGCTCCAACCTGCGCGTCTTCGGAATCCCGGAGGGGGCGGAAGGGGACAATGTCATTTCTTTTGTGCAGGACATGTTGCTTACCTGTTTTCCTGACCCCCCCTCAATGCCGCAGTTCGAGATCGAGCGGGCACACCGGGAGCTCCGGCCTAGGCCTGAAAAGGGGGGTAAGCCACGTGCTCTCATCGTTAAATTGCTGCGGTTCCAGGATCGGGAACACGTCATTCGTGCAGCACGGAGATCTAAAAGTGTGCAATATAAGACTTGGACTGTGTATGTGTTCCCGGATCTGGCTTCGGAGACGGTGAAGAGGCGCAAGGATCTGTTACGGCTGCGAGACCAGATGGCTACACGGGGGGTACAGATTGCGATTTGGTACCCGGCCCGCATAACGATGGTGGTTAACGGCGTGAGAAGATTTTTTGCATCCAAGGAGTTGTTGGAGAAATATCTGCAGGCCCAGAAGAGCCCGCAACGGACCTCTCCGGGGCAGGCGAGGGGAGAGGATCGGCAGGCCGCGAGCGGGGCGGCCGGAGACCGGCGGAGTTCTGGAGAGTGAAGCCTTGCTCCGGCGGACACTGGATGGGCTCCCAGAGGGGATGGACGTGTGGCAAAGAACGCTAGTTTGTGGAGGGTAGCGGGTGTTGATGGGAAAGGGGTGGTCGGGTGGATTTTGGTTTTTGACTTGGGCTACAGCGGGAGTGCTTTGTGGGGAGGGGGGGAGGTGGGGAGCGGGGAAGGAATGCGGGAGAAGGGTGCAGGGGGAGGGAGGGGAGTGAAAGGTGATGGTAGGAGTGTGGCTAATGGAGGTCTGTAATCAACAAAAATGTGAGGGGCTAGGGGGGAGTGGACGGTGTGGAGGGTTTTGTGTGAAGCAAAGTGTGTGTGCTGGGGGGGTGCTGATGCTGGGGTTGATTCTGCAGGATTTTTGGGTGCGATACATCTGGGATGGGGGGACATAAAATAGCTTCGTTTAATGTGAGGGGAATTCACAGCCCTATTAAGCGGAAGAGGATTCTCACGCAGCTGGTAAAGCACAAGGTGGCGGTGGCCATGCTGCAGGAGACTCATTTGGTGGAGGCGGAGCACGATAAACTGAATGCCCAAGGGTTTGAGCAACTGTTTGGAGCGCTTTACACATCTAAGAAACGGGGGGTGGTGATCCTGGTGCACAAGCGGTTGAAGTTTGTTCCTATCGCCTCGGGGGGGGGGGGACAAGATGGGGAGGGTGGTCTGGGTGGTGGGGAGAGTGGACCAGCAGGAGGTGTCCTTCCTGAATTTGTATGCCCCCAATGGGCAGAAAGGTTCTTTCTTTCGGAAGGCACTGCGGGAGTTTGAACGGCAGGCCCGGGGGGAGTGGGTGATAGGGGGGGGACATGAATTGTGTGGTGGGGCCGGAGAATCGGTCCAACTACCAACGCGTGAAGCACCGTAGGGAGGGGCGGGAATTGAGGCAATGCCTGGTAGAATGGGGGTTGGTGGATATCTGGCGCTGGGAGAACCCCGGGGTCCAAGGATATACCTGTTTTACGTCTAGATTGGGGTGCTATTCCCGGATTGACATGCTTTTGGGGCGAAAGGGACAGTTGGGGGCCCTGGGGAATGTGCAGCTGCACCCGGTGCTCCTATCGGATCACGGGATGGTGACGGGGGATTGGACGCCGGGGGGGGGGGTGGGGAGGGTGGCCATCAAGGGGGGTGGAGGGGGAACATTACCTTGATCCAATCGGTAGAGGGGCAGGCGGGTCTTAAGAAGGCATGGCGGGAGTTTTTGGAGTGGAATGATAATGGGGAGGTTTCGGACGCCACGATTTGGGATAGTGGGAAGGCGTATCTGAGGGGGATGCTGGTGCAGATGGGGAGTAGGAGGAAGCGGGAGCGAGAAGCGCAGCGGCGGGAGTGGATGCGGGAGTTGGAAACGGCCCAGGGGGAACACAGTAAGACGGGGTCTAAGGTGGCCGGGGAGCGGGCTGCCCAGTTACGGGCAAGAGTGAACAGATTGGACGTGGAGGGGTTGGAGAGGCTGATGAGAGCGTCCAAGAGAAACTTTATGGAAGGAGGGAACAGGGCAGGGAAGCTGCTCGTGCGGCAGCTCCGACGAAGGCGGGAGAGCCGGGTGGTGGCGGAAGTAAGGGACGAGAAGGGAGCGAGGGTGGCGGAGAGCCGGGAGATCTGTCGGGTATTCCGCAGGTTTTATGAGCAGTTGTACACGGGACAAGAAGGGGCCACCCAGGAGAGGATTCGGGAGTATTTGGCGGGGATACAAATCCCGAGGGTCAGTGCGGAGCAGGCGGAGTGGCTGGGGAGGCCTATTGAGGTGGGGGAGGTGCAGTGGGAAATCCGACGGCTTCCCAGGGGGAAGACGGCCGGAGAAGATGGGTACCCGGCGGAATTCTTTCAGGTAATGCGGGAGGAGGTGGCGCCGTTTCTGGCTCGGTTGTTCACGGGCTTTTTGTGGGGGGAGCGGCTGCCGGAGACGATGGCACAGGTGAACGTGGTGTTCCTTCCTAAAGAGGGGAGAGACCCGGACCGATGTGAGAATTACCGGCCGATTGCATTGATAAACTGTGATGCGAAGTTGTATGCGCGTGTGTTGGCGGGGCGACTGGAGGGGCTTCTCCCGGACTTGATCCATCTGGATCAGACGGGGTTTATCAAGGGTAGGGTAATAGCGGATAACGTGCGGCGGGCAGTGGGGCTACTTCACTATGTGAAGGAGATGCGTCTCCCTGCTGTGTGTGTGGCCTTAGACGCAGAGAAGGCCTTTGACCGGGTGGAATGGGAGTTTTTATTTGCCATGATGGATAAGATGGGGCTGGGGGAGGGATTTGTGCAAGGGGTACGGGCCCTTTATAAGCACCCGAAGGCCCGGATTTTGGTGAATGGGCAGGGTTCTGATTGGTTTGCCCTGCACCGGGGGACTAGGCAGGGGTGTCCCCTATCCCCCCTGCTCTTCGCGATTGCCATTGAAGCGCTAGCGATTCGCATCCGGGCCCGCGAGGAGATCCGACCCGGTCCAGGTGGGACAGGGAAGGCATAAGATTCTTCTCTATGCAGATGATACGCTGATTTTTATGGCGGACCCCGCAGTGTCTCTCCCGGCGCTGGTGGAGGAGTTGGAGGCGTTTGCTGTGGTGTCGGGTTTTAAGGTCAATATGGCCAAAATGGAGGCTATGGCCCTCGGTGGATTTAGGCGGGAGGCGTGTCGGGATTTTCCCTTTAAATGGGCGCCCGGGCACTTTAAATACTTGGGGGTTCAGTTGCCGGTTGATCCCGGCCGCTTATTTGAACTTAACTATCAGCCACTGGGGGGCAGGATTGGGAGCCTCTTAGAGGGGTGGAAGGCTCTGCAGCTGAGTTGGGTGGGGAGAATAGAAGCATTCAAGATGAGTGTGTTGCCAAAGTTTCTGTATATGTTTGCGCAACTGCCCTTGTTGATCCCGGGAGGGGTGATTCGGAGGTGGGAGGAGCAGGTTCGCAGATTTATTTGGGGAGGGCGGAAGGCTAAGATCCAGATCAGCCAGCTGCGGATGGCTAAGGACCGCGGAGGAGTCCGGATGCCGTCTCTGCGGTGGTACCAGCGGGCATGTATTCTCAAGGCCTGGAGAGATCACTACCGGAGGGGAGGAGAAGCGGCGTGGGTGGAGCTGGAAATCGCGCTGATGGGTGTACAGTCCCTGACTCAATGGTTAGCAGGGCCGAGAGGTACGGGAGTAGGGGTGAAGGGGAAGGGGCACCCATTTTTGGGGGCTATGTGGAGTGTCTATCAGCGGGGAAAGGGGCAGAAGTGGTTCCCCAGCTCAGTGTCGGCCTGGACTAGGGTGCGGGACATTTTCCCCTTTGGGGGGGGCAGCCTGGCTGCAGGACAAGATCGTCAAATTTGGGGATTGTTTGGTGCAGGGGGGGGTAGGTTCTCATCGGGAGTTGGAGAGCAGGGCGCAGAGGTCCATTCCCTTTTACCAGTACTTTCAGATCCGGCACTTTTTACACACCGGGGAGAATCTCCGTTGGATTCGCCATCCCAGTACTGCCATGGAGGAGGCGTTGTTCCGGGGAACAAGGATAAAGGCATTATCTCTAGGATTTATAGGGTATTGTTGGAGGAAGCGGCGGAAATAGAGGAGGAGGCCGGGTGGGGGCATCGGCAGCGGTGGCAAAAATGGGTAGGGGAGGAATGGGATGAGGGACAGTGGCAGAGGATTTATGGAGCTATATATCGGACCACGGGGGTCGCTTCTTGGCGGCAAACCCAATTGCAAATAGTGCACGGGGCATATGCCACTCCGAGTAGGCTGGCCTGGCGGGGAGGGCGGGGGTCGGGGTTGTGTTGGCGGGGGTGTGGGGAGCGGGGCGATTTTCTGCATATGTGGTGGGGTTGTAGGGTTATTCAGCGGTTCTGGCGGGCGGTGCGGGAGGGGATGGGTAGAGGGGTAGGGGGTAGCGGGTCGGGGGGGGGGGTGAGGGAGCTGGGGGGGGCCCCGGGAGGGGGGAGCTGCTCAGGGGGGGTTGGGAAGGTGGGCTCAGTTGCGGGAGGCGAAGTTAATGCTGGCAGCGCGGCTTACGATAGCCTGGCGCTGGAACTGGGAGGGGGGGCCGGGGGAGGGGGACTGGCAGAAGAAAGTGGAGGAGATGATTCAGTTTGATAAATTGACTTATCGGTTGCGGGGCCGGGAGTGGGAATTCCACAAGATTTGGGATCCTTACTTGCAAAGTTAATTGGAGTACATTGGGAGGAGGGGGTCGGGGAGGGCACGCAGCACACAGCACACACGGTACAGGGGTTATGTGTTGGTTTTAGATTCTTATTTTGTTCTAGTTTGTTCCAGTTACGGTTGTTGATTGGGTCTGAGGCTCTCTTTTAGAGCATCTGTTCTATGGTAGATGGTGGGGGATGGCAGAGGGAGTAGTCCCTTCGGGCTAGCTGCCTGAGGGGTGGTCAGTGAGGGATTTTGCATTTGTCGGAAATGTATGATGTTTTTACCCTGCCTGTCACATGTTCAATAAAAACAATGTTTCAAAAAAAAAAAGTAGCTAAACAGGTAGAAAAGGCGACAGCAAAAGCTAGAAGGATGCTTGGGTGCATACGGAGAGGAATGGCTAGCAGAAAAAAGGAGATGATAATGCCTCTGTATAAGTCTTTGGTGCAACCTCATTTGGAGTATAGTGTGCAATTCTGGAGACCGCACCTTCAAAAGGATGTGAACAGGATGGAGTCGGTGCAGAGGGTGGCTACTAAAATGATTAGTGGTCTTCATTATAAAGCATATGACGACAGACTGAAGGATCTTAATATGTACACCTTAGAGGCAATGTTCCCTCTAATTTTCTGTAGGCTGTGTGCGCATAAAATATCAGCTGTGTGCAGCTTTTGAAGGAAGGTTAAATTTTTGTGCGCCACATAACGACACTCGGAGTTATATACTGTGGTAAGGAGAGTGCAGCTCAGCATGGAAATAAAAGAGAAAGAAGAACTTTTTCTTCTTTTTGGGGGATGGGTGCACTAGAACACATATACCACAGCAAAATCCTTGAGAGAAACCAAGAGGGTAGAGCTAGGTTTAAGCCACTCCCAGACTCCATGACAACACCAGGTAAGAGTAGGAGGTACAAGTGGGTGGAGTCAGGAAGGGAGGTGCCCTGCTCAACATTTAAGTTTGAGAAAACAAACAAAGTTGAGAGAAGCAGCCAAGCAAGAAGCAGCCACAAAGAGAGCAGCAGCAGAGACAAGAGCAGCCAGCACTGCAGCCAAGGAAGCTACAGAGAAGGTTCCAGGCAGAGGACCAAACAGACTGGCAAGAGGGAGAGAGAGAAAAGGTTGGCTGGGAGAAGGCTAAGGCAAGAGTGCTTAGACTCCTCTGAAGAGAGGTTTAGGCCTGAGAAAACCCGGATTAGGAAGAAGGGGTTTTCAGGAGAAACTGAACAGGAGAAGCCCGTTGAAGTCCTACCTAGAGGAGAAGGGGCCATTCAGTGGAATAGGCTGTTTAACCTGTTAAAGGAACATTAAGCATAAAGTGCCTGAGCATTTTCAAACTTTGCCAAGATACAGCTCAGCAGAAAGCATGGAGGTAGAAGGTAAAGAAAGTGACCTGACTTCAGCTTGTTCTGAGATGGACTGTGATATGTGCATTGTGGCTAAGTAATGAAAGCCTGAGAGCAGTGAGAAGTTAGGAATTGTAAATACTTGTGCTTTATGATTACGGAATTGAGAAGCATCATAAAGGGAAAAGAAAAGAAAGCCTGTGTAAATAATTCTACTACAACACTGGTTGTAAGCTTTGCTTTAATGGGAGAAGATTATCCTTTATTTTCTTTGACTTAAGTGTACAACTGCTTTAAAGATTTGTTATCCGCTTGCCACGGAAGCTAATAAAATTCCTGTGTGCTTTGAAACAACCACTTGGTTCATTTATCTCTATACACAACTACAATCCTTGGTAAAGAGGAATTCAAGATGGCTTCCCATCCCTACTAGGCGACCGCCTGGTAGGGGCGCGACCGCCACAATACTTTAAAATTTGACTACACGTCAGAATACAGTATGTACACCACATTGATTTTAATCAAATTAAATGAAAAAACGGAGTTACTTACCTGTAACAGGAGTTCTCCGTGGACAGCAGGATAAGTCAGCCACACATGGTGACGTCATCCGACGGCGCCGTGACAGAGTGCTCTCTAGAGCTAAGAGATCTGAGCATGTGCAAGAGGCCCCACCTCCCCAGCCCGCCCCTAGCCCGATCAGTGAATGATTAGCTCCGCCGCGAGGCGTCAGGCTAGGGAGCAGGCCTGCCTCATACAGGGGAAGGTGGGTGGGAGCGTGTGGCTGACTTATCCTGCTGTCCACGGAGAACTCCTGTTACAGGTAAGTAACTCCATTTTCTCCTAGGGACAAGCAGGATGTGTCAGCCACACATGGTGTCTCCCCAGCTGTAGAAGTAGCTGTGGTGGATGAGGGAGGCATGCGCTGGAGATGGACACTCGCACAGGATGTAGTACATGAGTACGTTTATTAAGAACAGTAACATATTGCACAATAGGACGGACACTCGCGCAGGAGGTCAGTACATTTTATAATTGGCGTTCCTTTCTTTTTCCCTAAATGATGAAGTATTGTAAACCGCTCTAATACCTTTTTGGTCTGAGCGGTATATCAAATTCAAATAAACATAAACATAAACATAAGTACACTACTAAGAACAGTAACATATTGCACAAGGAAAAAACAGTGCAAATAGAACAGTGCAAGTAGGCCACGCGTGGAATGTGCAAAAAACATCATAACGGTGCTATAACAGTGTGGGTGCAAACACGCAATATATTTATATGTCTGAACAGACATGTGCCATATAAGCATTAACATTCTTGAAGGCACAACACTTAGACATGGCCGGAAGGCCTGTGGCTATAGGTTAGGCGGAGGCAGAGGACGGCCCAGCCTTGGTAGCTGCTGTCAGGACAGTGCGGCCGAATGCGCTATCCGACTCCGCCAGGAAGTCCAGGCAATAGTGTTTCTGAAAAGTGAGCCGTGAGGACCAGGTGGCGGCCTTGCAGATGTCTCTGACTGGAACTTCGTGCAAATTGGCCAGTGAGGTAGAGAGCGCGCGAAGTTGGTGCGCTCTGGCCTTGCCGGCTGCCGGTGCACCTGCTTTCTGGAGGCAGTAAGCGACACAAGCCGAGATCCAAAGGGACAGTGTGCGCTTGCCGACCGGCCAGCCAGGCTTGTTGGGGTCAAACGACACGAAAAGCTGTGCTCCTTGTCTGATGGCGGAGGAGTGTGGAGCGGGAAAGAAAGTTGGTAGTTCGACAGGCTGATTGACATGAAACTCCGATGCGACCTTGGGCAAAACCTTGGGGTGCGTTCGGAGAGAAGCACGGTTGTGGTGGAGCTGTGTATACATTGGATGCGCCACGAGCGCTTGTAGCTCACTGATACGTCTGGCAGAGGTGATGGCAATGAGAAAAAGCGTTTTCCAGGACAAGAACTTGTAATCGGCTGACTGGAGCGGTTCGAAGGGCTCTTGTGTGAGTTGCTGTAGTACCAGGTTAAGGTCCCAAGCAGGCACAGGCTTTTGAACCAGAGGCCGGAGATTCACCAGGCCCTTCATGAACTGGGCTACAATGGGCAACGCTGCCAGAGTTCTTGAGTTTGCGCCCCTCCCGTGTTCGTGCAGGGATGCAATTGCTGCTAGGTGAACTCTGATAGACTGAGGCTTCAGTCCCAAGTCAAAAAGGTGGGTGAGATACTGCAAGATTTTGGGTACTGGGCAGGAAACAGGTTGGAGGCCTTGATCCGCACACCAAAAGCTGAAGCGTTTCCATTTGAGGTTGTAAGACTTGCGGGTGGATGGTCTTTTGGCCGCTAAAATGATTCACTGGACCTCTGAAGATAGATGAAGGGCCGTGAGACTCATCCTTTCAATCTCCATGCTGTCAGGGCTAGGACCTGAAGGTTGGGGTGTAACGTGCTCCCGTCGTTCTGAGAGAGAAGGTCCGCAGAGGCGGCTCCTGTGCCAAACGAAGAAGCATGGCAAACCACATCTGCCGTGGCCAGTAGGGTGTAATCAGTATGATGTGGGCAGAGTCTGAGATGATCCGCTGAAGTGTTTTGGGAATCAGCGGTGTAGGGGGGAAAGCGTATCCCAGGGTCCAGGTGCCCCATGGCACTGCAAATGCGTCGGCCGCGAGGCTTCGGCTGGATGGAAGCTTGGAGCAGAAGACTGGGCACTTCGTATTGACTTCGGACGCGAAGAGGTCTACCTGGGGAGTGCCCCAGCGAAGAAATAAGTGGTCCACAACTCCCGGGTGGAGAGACCACTCGTGGGGTTGTAGTTGTCTGCTTAGTCTGTCCGCTACTGTGTTTTGCTTCCCTGGCAGGTAGGTCGCCTGTAGGATACAGTTGATGGAGAGCGCCAGGTACTAGGTATCCAGAGCTTCCTTGCATAGGGCTCGAGACCCCGTGCCCCCTTGCTTGATGATGTAGAACATCGTGACTTGGTTGTCCGTCTGGACGAGGACAGGTTTTCCCGTCAGTCGTTCCTGAAATGCTTGTATTGCGTATTTGACGGCTCGTAGCTCGAGCAGGTTGATGTGGAGAGACTGCTCTGCCCTGGACCAGGCGCCTTGGGTGTTGATGTGTTGCAGGTGGGCTCCCCAGCCCGTGGCAGAGGCGTCTGTGGTGAGGACAATCTGATGTCTGGGGAATTGGAGATCCTGGCCCGTAGACAGGTTGCTCGGTTTTGTCCACCAGCGGAGGTCCTTCTTGATCTGCACCGTGATGTTGATGCGGGCATGCAGAGGCTGTGAAAGTTGTTTCCATTGAGCCCGGAGGTGCCACTGCAGGGGGCGCATGCGGAGTCTCGCCAGAGGGAGGACTGAGGTGGTGGCCGCCATGTGCCCGAGAAGGCGCAAGATGCAGCGCGCCGTGGACTGTCTGGACGCGGAGATCTTTCTGGCCAGGGATGTAATGGCCGTTACTCTCTGCCTCGGCAGGTATGCCTTGAAAGTGCTGGTGTTGATTAGCGCACCGATAGACTGTGTCGGTAGCAGACGCGACTTCTCTTTGTTGAGGAGAAATCCCATCGCGGCCAGCGTGCATGTGGTTGTGTGCACCGCGTTCCGCAGACAGGTAGGTGAGGGGGCAGAGAGGAGCCAGTCGTCCAGGTAGGGAAAAATGGCGACGCCTCTCTTGCAAAGGTGTGCTGTTACCATGGCTACACATTTCGTGAAGATCCTGGGTGCCGGGGACAGGCCGAAGGGTAGTACCCGGTATTGGTAGTGTTGGCCCATAGTTATAAAGCGTAGGAATCTCCTGTGATCTCTGTGAACTGGGATGTGTGAGTAAGCATCCTGCAGGTCCAGGGTGGCCAGCCAGTCTCCTGCTTTGAGGAGCGGGAGGATTGAATTGAGGGAATACATCCGGAATCTTTCCCTCACCAGGGCAAGGTTGAGCTTGCGGAGGTCCAGTATGGGTCGAAAGCCACCGGACTTCTTGGGAATCAGGAAGTACCGGGAGTAAAATCCAGTGTTGTATTGTTCCGGGGGTACCGGTTCTATCACTCGGGAGGCGAGCAGGCGTTGTATGAGTTCTGACATGACTGCCGCCAGGTGTGGAGGTGTCTCGCTGACCGGTCGCTTCGTCTGACAAGGTGGGAAGGCGAAGTTCAGACGGTAGCCCGACTCGATGATTTGTAGCACCCATTTGTCGTTTGTGATGGTCTGCCAGGCCTGTAGGAAATGAGTGAGACGGCCGCCCACAGGTAGCAATGCCTGGTGTACTGGGGTTGGATCCGTCTGCAGCTGGTTGTTAGAAGGAGGCCGTGGTCTTTGCGGCTTGTGATGAGGTTGGCTTCCTTTGCTTGCGGTCTCGCGGTTGCTGCCTTTGAAAGGAGGAGGAGTGGTAGGGTTGTTTGTACCGTGGGGCCTGCCACTTCTTGGCGGGACCGTACTTCTTAGCGGCATAGTATGGCCTGCGGTAAGTACTCCCTCTCTGAGACGTGGAGGAGCGTTCGAGCCCATCTGCTGCCAGTGTCTGTAAGGTGGTACAGTGCTCCTTGAGGTCATTCACCGTATCTGCGACCTTGTCTCCAAACAGGGAGTTGCCAGTGCAAGGGGTGTCCGCAATCTTGCTGTGTGTGTCCTCTCTAAGGCCGGACGCACGGAGCCACGCCCAGCGTCGGGCCGCAATGGCCGTGCCTGCGGTCCGGACGGCAGTGTCGAAGGCGTCGAACGCAGTGCTCATCAAGTGCTTGCTGCATTCGGCCAGGTCTTGCAGAGTGGCAGAGGCCGCCTGTTGGTTCTCCCTAGGGAGTGCTGACAAGTTTTCCTTGAGGTCGGCCAACAGGGCATCCTGGAAGAGGATGTGCTGGAACTGGTGGGCCGCCACCTTGGCATTGAGCATTGCTCCTTGATACACCTTTCTGCCCACCTCGTCGAGGAGCTTAGGGTCTCGGCCTGCGGGTGGTTGGATTGGTTGCGAGAGGACTTAACTTTCTTCAAAGCTGATGAGACCACGATAGATTGGTGTGTCAGCTGCGCTTTCTGGAAAACCGGACTTGGATGTATGAGATATTTAGTCTCCAGTCTCTTGTGACAGGCGCGTCCGGAGGCCGGGGATTGCCACACTGAGTTGTGTGTGTCCTGCAATTTTTTGTGAAGTGGCAAGGCAAGCGCTGGTTTGGGAGCACTGAGGTACTTCATAACCTCTGGCTCCTTTTCCGTGGATGAGTCCTCGGTGGTCAAGTGTAGGTGGTCTTTCACCTTCCGTAGAAATTTTGGGTAGGTGAGATCCTCGGGTGGTAGGGTACGCTGAGGCTCCTCCGGGTTGTCCAGCTGAGCGGAAGAGTCCTTGGATGCGGAGGAACCTAGGCCCACGTCCTGGACATCACTGTCGTAGGAGGATAAGGCTCCATCCTCTCCCGAGGAAGCATCGCGCTCCGGGGAGGGAGAGTCTCTAGCAGGAGACAGAGCGGGGCTGCGGCGGGGCTCACTGGCAGCAGCTGAGGGTGCCCTGGGTTGGACCCTGTCCTGGGATTGCTCCTGTGTTGGTTCCGCAGGGTTAGCCGTCTGTTGCACGAGGCGAGAGAGGAGCTGCAGGATAGCCTCGGATGTTCTGGCCTCCGCAGAACACTCAGATTGTGTTCTCCTGGAGGCAGTAGAGCAGGGGGAGGCGTGGGAGGAGGAAGAGGACGAACTGGATGAGTGCTGTCTCCTGCGATGTCTCTTGTGCTTAGAGGATTTGTGCTTGTGTGAGCAGGAGTCGGCGTTTCTGTCGGACCTGTGATCCTTTGAGCTGCAGCAGCGTTTCCTCTTGTGTCTGCTGGAGCCATGCGTTGCATCCGCGCTCCTTTCCCCTTTTGCCGTGGAACGGCTCCGACGGCTCTTCTCTCTGCCGCGCCGATGACTGGATCGCGAGGGGGATTCCCTGCATCGGCGCGGGCTGGCAGAGTCATTGGCGCCATGAAGAAGGGATTCCCCGCGCTGACGAGGAGCGTCGGACCCGACGGGGCGGGTAGAAGAGCTGCTTCTGTTGCGATGGGCGGAGCCAGAGGCGGAGCCAGAGGCGGAGCCAGGGGCATTCACGCCTTGCAGAGGGGATTCCCCGCGCTGTCTGGGAGTGTTAGACCCGACGGGGCGGGTAGGAGGGCTCCTTCTGCCGGAGTGGGTGGAGCCAGAGGCGGAGCCAGGGGGAACCCCGGTGGCAGAGCCAATGGGAGGCCGAGGGGTGGAGCTACCGGTTGCCACGATGCCGGCGCCATCTTGGCCGGCCGCTGAGGACTCCGGGGCACTGAGTTCTGCCACGTCGGACAGCGTACTCACCGAGGCAGTCACCGAGTCAGTCCTGTGAGGAGAATTTCTTGTACCGGCATCGTGGGCTTGTGTGGCGTTGGGGAGCAGCTCGGAACGGCCGGGGATGGAGGCCCTGCAGAGCGCATCCCGTGCTGGAGCAGAGGCCACGCCTGGCAGTCCTTTTGCTTTGCTATTTTTGTTTTTCTTCTTGGACGCTGCTTTCTTGGAACCGGGGCCCGATGCGAGGTAGTCTTTGAGGTCATGCTCCCTGTGTCTGATGGCCCTGGGGGACATCCTGGAACAAGCAGTACAGTCCTCGATGGCATGGGCAGCTCCGAGGCAATGAAGGCAGCACCGGTGAGTATCGGTGGAGTTCATTTTCCGGTTGCATTCTGGGCATTTTTTAAAACCCGGCATTGTAGGTAGAAGAGTAATACTCGGAGAGAGCTGACTATCCGTCTTGAGGCAAGGCGGAAGAAAAAGAACTGATCGGGCTAGGGGCGGGCTGGGGAGGTGGGGCCTCTCGCACATGCTCAGATCTCTGAGCTCTAGAGAGCACTCCATCACGGCGCCGTCAGATTACATCACCATGTGTGGCTGACACATCCTGCTTGTCCCTAGGAGAAAAGCAGAAACCTCAGATTGGGACCTACATGATCAGAGAATAAAATGGTCAGACCACAAAGGTA
The DNA here is from genome assembly GCA_033557465.1 of Ichthyophis bannanicus. Lineage (NCBI taxonomy): Eukaryota > Metazoa > Chordata > Amphibia > Gymnophiona > Ichthyophiidae > Ichthyophis > Ichthyophis bannanicus. The sequence goes on along the minus strand of CM066033.1, from coordinate 650,286,524 downwards.
GAAGAGAATTTTATTTTCAGTTTAATGACCAGACTTGGTGTTATCTTTATATTTTATACAGTACATGGAAATGCATCTCTTTCTATTTCTCTGGAATTGCACTCTTTGCAGAATCTGGCTTCTTGAGGTTGTAGTTTAATTTTTATCTATTTATTTTCTTTCTTTCTTTATCTATTTATTTTCTATTAATTTTTATCTTTTATTTTCTGCCTCAAGTTCTTTTATGCCCTATCTTATCTTATTCCGACCATAGTCTGCCTGTGAATACTAAAGAACCCAATATGTTTATACATAGCTCAGTTTTTACACTGTTTTTTGTATATAGTTTCACTGTGTGTACATAGTTATAGTTTTATTACCCCTTTTTATTACCCCTTTTCCAAGTTTAAGTTACCTGTTATAATGTAAGCACACCAGTTTTTTCTGATTGTGCAGTTCTGTTACTTGTAAACCGCACTGAAAACAAATAGCGCGGTATATAAAAGATGTTAAATAAAAATAAATAAATCTACATATATTTATTTTTAGGTTATGGTCACTTACTCTGTGCTTGGTGAGGGTCTGTGTTTTGAGTGTGTGACCAAGACCAGGTGTTCTATTAATATGGAATTTGTATGTAGGGATCTGAATTGTTCAGCTGTCCAAATAGGTGTTTGGATATTCCAGGGCCCACTGTAGTATTTACAGTGATGCTTTTTTTGGATGGCCTCCTTATGTGAGTTTTGGAAGTTGGTGCTGGTATGGTATGACATGTTATGGTATGGTAGATTTTCTCTATAGATACTCAGTGACTTTGTTGTAGGGTTTTGTATTAGTTCACAATATGCCTGGTACTGGATAATGTTTGTTTTTTTAAGATATTGAGTTCTGTGAGTGAATGTCCTGGTTCTGCTCTGCACCCACTGTTGAGGAAGGAGGTTCTGTGGATGCAAAATATATGTTCAAACAGAAAAAGCAAGAACCGAAACGCAGTTTATAACAACAAAATAAAAATGAGTTATAATTTAATTTTATAAATTGTGCTGTGGTTCTCACTCTTTCTTTTAGTTCCTTGGTGTGCAAACTCTTGCATTTCCTTCATATAATCAGCTTTTTGGTTTGGTTCAGTACCTGACTGGAGTTTTGAGAAAGCCCCCCCCTCCCCCCCCCCCACTACAGAGGGAGGCAGGGTGCCATCTCATCCCTCGCCTCAGGCAGCAGATTGCCTTGAGCTGCCCCTGACTATACACCAAGAACCAACAGTACAGAACCCCTAGAACAATCTACCATTCCATAAGAGCACTAACTTCCAAAACTCACACAACAAGGAGAGTACCCAGAAAAGGGCGGCACAATAAATATTGCAGTGGAAACTAGAATATCCACATATTTACTGGGAAAAATGAACAAGTCAGATTCCTATATAGAAACTCCATACTAAAAGAATAGCTGGCCTCAGTCACACACTTAGAATGTGGATGGGCCCTCACCAAGTACAGAATAATGGCCAAAAACGAAAAATAGAAATATGTTGACAAAAATTAAACTGAAACCCCAAGAAGCCATACTCTACATGTTGTGCAACACCAGAGAAATAGAAAGATGCCTACAAAGAAAGCACATGTAAATTACAAAACCGAATATATTCCAGTCATTAAGTTGAATACAAAATACTTTTTTCTACCTTTGTTGTCTGTCCATTTTATTTTTCTAATTGTGCTGGTTCTAGTCTCTGGTTTCTGCTTTCCTGCATCTTCCCTTAATTCTTTCCAGGGTCTCAAGTCCATATGCTACTTCTCTCCTCTACATTCATCTCTGACACTGATCTTTTCCTTTTCAGCTTTCTTCCATGTATTTCTTTATCTCTCTATGGACTTAAAATTTCTCTCCTCCTTATTATCTTGTCCTCAGTCTACTACTTTTCAACTTTAACCATAACCCTCCCATTCCCCATTCCCCATCTCTCTCTCTTTCCCGTTCTCTTATTTCCCAGTCTATCACTACTTCCAGCGCCATACCTATCCCTGTGTGAGTGGTGCAGCTGCACAGGGCGCAAAAAAATAGGGGTGCATTTGAGGGTGCCGGCCTCGGATACCCCCAACACTGCCTGCCCCTGCCCAGCCGCTGCTTTTAGGGTTCCCATGGCAATAGCGGGACCTCCAATTGAAAAAAAAAACATGTAGGTCTTTCCAACTCCATGCATGCATGCTGGCTTGATACCTCTCCTCTGACGTATGATTGCATCAGAGGAGGGAGGGACCCAAACGGCCATTCAAACGCGGGTTTTTGCAAGTCCGCATTTGCAGGGCTGGTCTGATCCCTCCCTCCTCTGGCACAAGCATAAGTCAGAGGAGGGGGATCAGGCCAGCATGTTAGCGCGGAATCGGAAAGACCCACATGCTTTTTTTTCAAATGGAGGTCCCGCTGCCACCGCTACTACCAAAGGAACCCTAAAAGCGGAGGTGGTGGGGCAAGGGCAGGCCGGGTGGAGACATGGAGGTAAGATGGGGAGATACTGGGCATAAGGCAAATGACAATCCAGGGGGGAGGAGGGATGCACCAGATGTGCAAGTCGCACAGGGTGCATTTATGACTTGGTACGGCCCTGACTACGTCTCCCTTTCCAGCATCTTTCCCCTCCCTCTATCCCCACTGTCCAATAACTGCCACACCTCTCTCTCCCCATCCAGCATCTCCACATCTTTCACTCCATATCCTTCTACCATATACAAAGTACCTCCTCATGTCTAGCATTCCCACCCTTCTCCCTATTCTCCCCATGTCTAGCATCTCCATCTCCCTATATCGTGTCAGTCCATGTTCTCCCTGTTGTAGCTCTATGCCCTCCCCCCTGTGTCCAGTATCTCCCCTCCATCATTGTATGCCCTGTGTCCAGCTTCTCCTTTCCCTCTTACCTCTCCTCATGGTCCAGTATCTCTCCTCTATTTTACTATTCCCGTCTCCCTTATCCAGCATCATACTCATTCATCTCCCAATCTCCCCTCATATCTATCTCCCTAAAACTCCAGCATCTCTTCTCCATCTCCTATTCTCTCTTCCCCTATGTCCAGCATGTCCCTCCCTCTCCCTATGATTTCTTCCATGTCTAGTATCTCCCTTTCTTCTTCATATTCCCCCTTCCCTGTGTCCTATAGCTCCAGTATCTTTTCCCTTCCCCGGCCATATAGCCCTGCGTGTCATCTGTAGCCCAACTCCCCCACTCCCATGCAGCATTCTCTTCATCTCGACCATGATATTGCTCAGTCCGGGGCGACCATCCTTCTGGTGCTTAGCTGCCACTCAAGGCCACTGCACAGCTCCTCCTTTGGCCTGACCCGCTCAGCCTCTCCCCATCAGCCACTAGCTCCTCCTCCTCCCCCAGGGTTGCCGGGCCTGGGCTATGGACATTCAGGCCTCTTCAGCATTGCCCTTCTCCCTCTGCTGTCACTGCCTCTTTCTCTCCTGTGGAGGCCGACAGGAGCCACTGCTCCATAGCTAGGAGAGAGGTCCCGTGCTTTGTGCCAATGCTGCGGCTGAGTAAATGCAGCAGCAGCACGGGGCTTGTAGCAGCAAAGGGCCATGTGTGGGCAACACTATCTGGTGCTCAGGGCCCTGATGGTGACACCCTTTGAGCTGCTGAAGCATGCTATTTTAAAGGATTTGATGCTCAAGATGGTCTCCTTGGTCACAATTTGCTCCGCAAGGCAGATTTCCAAGCTACAGATTCTGTCTTGCTGAGATCCTTATCTGTCTTTTTCAAAGAATGCCACTTCTATTCAGCCTGTGCCTTCCTTCTTCTTTTACAGTACCAACCCTTCTCCATTACCTTGGCAGAATTAAAAAAAAATCAATGAAGCCAGAGACCCAGTTGGTCAAGGTGTGCTTTGCAGTTGGAAAGCCAGTGTTGTTTGGATTGAATGTGACAAAAAGCTAAGAATGTCCTGATAAATGTCCTGTGTGGCCTAGAAATAAAACAGGAATGCTCTTTGACAGTCAAGAGAGTGAAGGCTGGATTCTGCAAGGTCAGAATGAGGCTTTGGAAAGAAGTCTGGAATGGTTCAAATGGATGACGAGACGATTTTTGAAAGGAACCCTGGGTGAGTTCTGATGATTACTTTGTTGGGCAGAAACTGCATGTATGCACTGTACATACATGCAGTCTGGAGCTCACTGATGCAACAAGTTGAAATGCTGGCTACAAGAAATAATGTCTTCCAGATGAGGTGCTTGAGGGACACATGCACAAATGGTTCAAAAGGGGAATTCATCAATTTCAGTAAGACGAGATTAAGGTCCCAGACCAGAATGTGGACAGAAGGATGGTCTAACATTCATGAATCCTTGCATGAATCTGGATGTTCAAATATGTACGGATATAGGCATGAAGGCACATTTTAGAAATGTCTAGCATTCTGGGATATGCAGGTCAAAATGTATGGAAAAAGATTGGCCATGTGCAAGTTTAGGCCCAATTTCAGAAACTTGCATGTGCCCAAAATGGACTGCAGGGATCATGGCCACATAAAAGTCCCTGCAACAACATTTTAGAACGGGGATGTCTATCCCATGCTGCTTACATGTTCCTGCCTGCTGTTTTGCAATTGGAGATGTGCATCGGCGTACTGACCAGAAAACAAGCGTCCTCGGTTCCCTTCAATTTTCTTTATGGTCGTGAAAAGCATTGCAAATATTAGAGTACCTTCTTCTGTACTCCCGCCAGGTGTTTTGGCTTTCTAAAATGGCTCCAGGGATGTTTTTGTGATTTACATGTCTAAGTACCTATTTTCAGATGTCCAGCTCATGAATGGGGCTTCTAAAATAACCATCTTATCATCTATCTTACTGTGGTATGCTGTTACAGCCTTAAGACAGAGCCTTACGGAATTTATCTTGAGGCCAGTCTTGGAGAGGCATAGAAGATGAAATAGTACTTCTTCTAATGGATAAGAAAAGAAACAAAGGTGGTGATTGAGACACCAGTGGGAGAAATGCTCCCATTTGAGTCTACAGGACTCCTTACTGGAGTCTTTCTTGGATGCTAGTATGACTGCTTGCATTTCCTGTGAGAATGGAAGGTACGTGATTACTTGACCTTCAAAATCCATGCCATGAGAGCCAACATGCGATGAAGTAGATATCCCTCATGCTGCATTTGAAACGGGTGAGTTCCCAATGGAAGAGGTTGGTTGATTGTTAGCAACATAAGCAACAGATGCCAGATTTGCCTCAGCCAGGAGGGAACTATGAGAATGACAGTGGCATGGTCCCAGAAAATCTTCTGAAGAATTCTGGAGATCAGCAGAAACAGAGGGGTGGGGGGGAGGGAATGCATATAGTAAACCCCTGGCCCATGAGAGTTCAAAAGCATCATGGTGATGGCAGTTGGGAACTGGTCTGAGAAAACAGAATCATAGGCATTTTGCATTTTCGTGGGAAGCAAAAAGATAAAGGTCTGGTGATCTGAACTGACTGAAAATGTGTTGTACCGCTGAATAATCAAGAGACCACTCAAGGGGCTCTAACTATAACCCAATATGTATGCAAGGCAGTTGTCCACTCCTGGGAGGTACATAGCTTGAAAGGTACAGGACATTGACTGAGCTAGTGACATATGGGCAGAGCTTTCCTGCAAAGATGCAGCAATCCTGATCTCCCCTGCTTGTAGAACATCGTTACCTGATTGTCAGTATGGAGGAAGATGACAGACTCTCAGAGACAAAAAGCAAATGTTCACAGGGCATGGAACATAAGAACATAAAATATGCCATACTGAGTCAGACCAAGGTCCATCAAGCCCAGTATCCTGTTTCCAACAATGGCCAATCTAGGTCATACGTACCTAGCAGTTTCCCCAAAAGACACAGGTTCCACAATGCTTGTATTGGGTCAAGCATTGATATCCCGGGTCCCTTTTTAATAATTGTTTATGGACCTTTCCTCCAGGAACTTGTCCAAACCTTTTTTAAACCCAGCTACACTAACAGCTTTTACTACATCCTCCGGTAACAAATTCCAGAGTTTGACTACACATTGAGTGAAAAATATTTTCTCTTATTAGTCTTAAATAGCTTACCCTGTAGCTTCAGTGCATGTCCCCTAGTCTTTCTATGTTCTGATAACGTAAACAATCGATCTACGTTTACCCATTCCACTCCATTCATTAATTTATAGACTTCTATCATATCTCCCCTCGTCTCTTTTCCAAGTTAAAGAGCCCTAACCTTTTTAGCCTTTCTTCATAGGGGTATCCTTCCATCCCCTTTACCATTTTGGTGGCTCTTCTCTGAACCTTTTCTAATAACACTATATCCTTTATAAGATACGGCAACCAGAATTGCACACAATATTCAAGGTGCGGTTGTACCAATGAATGATACAGAGGCATTATAATATCCTTTGTTTTATTTTCCATTCCTTTCCTTATGATACCTAGCATTCTATTTGCTCTCTTGGCTGCCGCTGCACACTGGGCGGAAGGTTTCAACATGTTATCCACAGTGGCGCCTAAATCTTTTTCCTGAGTGGTGGTTCCTAATGTGGAACCTTGCATCGTGTAACCATAATTTGGGTTGTTCTTCCCTAGGTGCATAACTTTGCACTTGTCCACATTAAATTTCATCAGCCGTTTTGATGCCCAGTCTTCCAATTTATCAAGATCCTCTTGCAATTTTCCACAATCCTCATGGGTTTTAACAACTTTAAATATTTGTGTGTCATCTGCAAATTTGATAACCTCACTCATTATTCCCTTTTCCAGGTCATTTATGAATATGTCAAAAAGCAGCGGACCCAGCACAGATCCCTGGGGTACACCACTATTCACCTTTCTCCATTGGGAAAATTGGCCATTTCGCCCTACCCTCTGCTTTCTATCTTTTAACCAGTTCCTGATCCACAATAGTACACTGCCTCCAATCCCATGACTCTTTAGTTTTGCCAAATGTCTCTGATGAGTGACCCTGTCAAAGACTTTCTGAAAGTCCAAATACATTATATAAACCGACTCATCTTTGTCTACCTGTTTATTCACATCTTCAAAAAAACATAACAGATTAGTAAGACAAGATCTTCCTTGTCTAAAGCCATGTTGGCTGTCTCCCATTAAGCCATGACTATCTACATGTTCAGCAATTTTGTTCTTTATGATGGTTTCTACCATTTTTCCCAGTACTGACGTCAGGCTCACCGGTCTGTACTTTCACGGATCACCCCTGGAACCCTTTTTAAAAATTGGCATTATGTTGGCCATCCTCCAATCTTCAGGTATTACATATGATTTTAATGATAGTTCACAGATTACTAATAGCAGGTCTGCAATCTCATATTTCAGTTCTTTCAACACCCTTGGATGTATATCATCCGGTCCAGGTGATTTACTACTCATCAGTTTATCAAATAGTTGTAATACATCTTCCCGATGTATCGATATTTCCTTTAAATCTTCCACACCTTTAAATACCACTTCAGTCATGGGTAACATCCCTATATCTTCCTCAGCAAAGACCGAAGCAAAGAATTCATTCAGTCTCTCCGCTATCGCTTTGTCGCCTTTTAGCACCCTTTTAAGCCCTCTATCATCTAATGGACCAACTGACTCTCTCACAGGGTTTTTGCTACGAATGTACTTGAAAAAGTCTTTATTACGCGTTTTTGCTTCTGCAGCAAGCTTCTTCTCAAATTCTCCCTTTGCCTGCCTTATCAATGCCTTGTACTTAACTTGCCAGTGCTTGTGCTGTTTCCAGTTTTCGTCATTTGGCTCTTTTTTCCATTTCCTGAAAGATGCTTTTTTGGCAGCAACAGCCTCTCTGACCTCACCTTTAAACCATGCTGACAGTTTTTCGGACTTCCTTCCACTTTTCTTAAAGCGTGGAATACAGCTGTTCTGGGCTTCCAAGATAGTATTTTTCAACAACACCCAAGCTTGATGTAAGTCTTTAACCTTTGCAACTGCTCCTTTTAGTTTTTCCTTGACTATTTTCCTCATTTTATCATAGTCTCCCTTTCGAAAGTTAAAAGGTAGTATTGTGGATTTCCTTACCATCCCTCTTCCACTAATTAAATCAAACACAATCATGCTATGATCACTATTGCCAAGTGGCCCCAACACCCTTATCTCTTGCACCAGATCTGGTGTTCCACTAAGGACTAGGTCCAATATGGCTTCCCCTCTGGTCGGTTCATGAACCAGCTGCTCCTAGAAGCAGTCATTTATTTCATCTAGGAACTTTGGGGTATGTTTACTAAACTGGGCTAACGGTTAACCCGGGCTATCTGCCACTAGGTCCCATTGAATAATATGGGACCTAGTGGCAGATAGCCCGGGGTAATCGTTAGCTCAGTTTAGTAAACATACTTCTTTATCTCCCTAGCATATCCTGCCGTGACACTGACCCAGTCGATACCGGGGTAATTGAAATCACTGTGCTGTAACTTTTGTTAGCTACCTTGATTTTTTTGAGCATTTCATCATCCATTTGTTCATTCTGGCCAGGCGGTCAATAGTACACCCCCACTGCCACCGCCTTCCCCTTTTCACATGTAATTTCAATCCATAGAGATTCTACAGCAAATTTTGTTTCCTGCAAAACTTTAATCCTTTCTGACTCAATGCCCTCTCTAACATAGAGCGCAACCCCTCCACCAATTTGATCAGCTCTATCATTATGATATAGTTTGTACCCAGGTATCACAGTGTCCCACTGGTTGTCCTCCTTCCACCATGTCTCTGAGATTCCAATCATATCTAACTTCTCATTTAGTGCTATATATTCTAACTCTCCCATCTTATTTTTTAGACTTCTAGCATTTGCATACAAGCATTTTAGAGACTGTATTTTATTCTTATTAATTTGGCTATTGTTAGGCATGGGTAATTTGGAATCTTTAAGCTCTGTCTGCTCTATACTTGAGGGCATTTGGGCTACTTTAATCTCTTTTGGAACCTCTCTGCTTTTGGTAGTATCCTTTAAGGATACATTCTTCTGAACCATGCACTCTTGGACGACTGTCGGTTTTCCCCTATTATCTAGTTTAAAAGCTGCTCTATCTCCTTTTTAAAGGTTAATGTCAGCAGCCTGGTTCCATCCTGGTTAAGGTGAAGCCCATCCCTTCGGAAGAGCCTCCCCCCTTTCCCCAGAATGTTCCCCAGTTCCTAACAAATCCAAAACCCTCATCCTTGCACCATCATCTCATCCACGCATTGAGACTCTGGAGCTCTGCCTGCCTTTTGGGTCCTGCGTGTGGAACGGGAAGCATTTCAGAGAACGCTACCCTGGAAGTTCTGGATTTCAACTTCCTACCTAAAAGCCTAAATTTAACCTCCAGAACCTCCCTACCACATTTTCCTATGTCATTGGTACTGTCACAGGGTGGACATAGGGCAGCCTGAGAAAGTGCAGAGCAGTGTGAATGATCACGGTGAAAGTGACAGAATAAACAGGAGAATGTTTATTGGTTGCCAGGGACAACCTAAGCACACGTGCACAGAGCCCAGAAAGACACACCCAGAGAGCAAAGCAAGGGAGTCTGCTTTACCTAATAGAATGCACCTGAGGGAAGGTGGAGTCAGGAAATACGCAGATAAAACAGACTACCAAACATTTGAAGATAGGGAATCCTGGAGAGAGGAGCCAAGGAGGGAATCCTGGAGAGAGGAGCCAAGGAGGGAATCCTGGAGAAAGAAGTCAAGGAGGGAATCCTGGAGAGATGAGCCGAGGAGAGAATCCCTGAGAGAGGAATTAGAGCAGCAGAGGTCACAAGCTGAAAGGCAACAGGGGAGCCGGTGTGAATGTTGGAAAGAGTCCAGAGACCTGTGTGGTTCTGGGAGAAGGCAACACCCTGACAGCGTGAATGTGTTTGGAAAGCAAGAAGAATACAGGAAGACTGCAACAGCAGGTACAGGGGCAAAGAGTAGGCACAAGGGCTATTTGCCATTTGAAAGGGAAGGGCCCTGGAGGCTTAGAAATAGCCATATAAAGCCCAGATATTCAGAGGCTAATAATAGCTTTTCTCCTGATTATAGAAGTGTTAAAAGAAGAGGGCTTCACTTACCTAGAAAAGCTGAAGAAATCCCTTCTCACGGTGAGTTCCCAGCTTCTAGGGAAACACCGTTACACCGGCTGCAATCAGGCACAGTTGGGCCTGGAAAGCTAGGGCAGACCCGGCAGGGACCCTATCAAAATTACCCAGCTAGCAGGTCAAACAAGGACCGGAGCTATGCATTGAGGCACCAGCGGGGGCAGGGCTCTGAAAGGCATCACTCAGAGTTTGGTGATACTCCCCAGAAAGGCAGTGCTGCTCACAGGAAGAGAAACTTCTTGACTGACGAGGCAAGCATTCCATATTTTTATTCCACGTTGGAAGTGGATAGTGGAGATACCAATGAGCAGGAAATAATGGAATATGAGAATTCTGAAGTATTAACAAATACAGAATTGATGGACTGTTCTTTCTCTGTGATAGAGCCAGAGATATCATTAAGGTAAATGTGATTTGTGTAACCTTAAATTCCAGTATACAAGTGGCAGAGCTGCAACTCTCTCCCTCTCTCCAAGCCAAGCAGTCAGTTAGGCTGTTTATTATTTACTTTTGGTTTAAAGTTATCAGCTGAAGGAAGCTACTTTTGTTACACAGTTATCTTTTGTTTGAAGCCAAGTGAGCTGTTAATTTCTGTTGTTTAAAAAGAAGAAACCTCAAGGGACGGGGAATAAAACCCTAAAAGAAAAGAAAGTTCTTCTGTGTGATTTATATATAGAAGCAAGGCACAACTACCACCCTCATAAAAGCCCAACAATACCAGGAGTCACGGCTGGGGCAGATGAGGTGTGACATATAAATGGCGTAGAATCTGAGGATAAATTTTCGGGGGGCATAAGAAGTGCCTGAAAAAAAAGGACAGTGCTAAAAAGCAGGAAAAGTTTGCTCCAGGAGAATTTGGAGAGGATTCGGCTGGCAGACCGGCCAGTGGTGAGGTATTGGAGAGGATTCGGCTGGCAGACCGGTCAGCGGTGAAAAGACCTTTTCTCACATGCTGGAGTCTACCAGGAAACCGAGGTATTGGTAACCTGGGTGGACGGGAAGGATACAGTGAGAAAAGAGGGATATAAAAGGGGAGAAAAAGAAACCTTGTCTGTGTGATACCGCACTTGGTGGGGTTTTTTTCTCTCTTTTATTTCTAGGTGCAGTGTAAAAGAAAAGAGGATGGATCCACAAGACATGCTGGCCTGGATGGGCGAACAACAAGAAAAGCAGGCCAGAATGTTACAGCACTTGCAGGAACAGTACATGGCAGCGATGCAGGAGCAGCAAAGGCCGCTATTGGAAGCGATGACTGCACTGCTAAGGAAGTCTGCAGAGAAAGAATCAACCATACCGCAAGTAGACACTCATACAGGTCTTGCTATGAGACATTTGGGGCATGAAGATAACCCCGATGACTTTATTGAAGCGTTTGAACGCATAGCAGTAAATTTAAAGTGGCCTATAGAACAATGGGCGATGAGATTCGCTCTAACTTTAAGCGGAGAGGCTTTATCTGCCTTTAAGGCCATGCCAGCTAGCCTAGCAAATAATTATGCCGAAATAAAAAAGGCAGTAAAGGATCGCCTTGGTTTGACCCCGAGGCATTATAAAAGGCTGTTTAGAGAAGCAATAATGTTGGAGAGTGAGACTCCAAAGGCTTTGTGCCAGAGGCTTAAGAGCTTGCTTTATAAATGGTTAGACCCTGAGAATAGGACACTAGAGTCTGTATTAGATGAGCTTGTTTTGGAGCAATTCTTGTCAACTGTACCACAAGAAATGAAAATGTTCCTAACGTTACAAAATTGCTCAAACTCTGAAGAAGCAGCTGTAATGGCAGAGGTGTTTAAGGAAGCAAAGCATGCCACTGTATCTAATATAAACCTTTTAAAAGGTACAGGTATGACTGGGATGGATGAGAGTAAAAAGTATACACCCAGGAGAGTGAATGAGTATAACCCTGATAAGAGTAATGTAGAAAGGAACACTAGGAGGTGCTATAAGTGTGGCAGATCAGGCCACGTGATAAAAGAGTGTAGGGTTAAGACAGTCCTGATGGTAGGGGCAGAGAAGATAGTACCAAAAGGCATATGTTTACAGGTACAGGTTGAGGGAGAAAGTGCTATGGCTATACTCGATTCTGGGGCAGAACAGAGTTTAATAGCACAAGAATTTTGGGAAACTTTGAAGCCGTCTCGCCCAGTAACCCAAAAACAGGTAGCAATAAAATGTGTGCACGGCGCACAGCTTCCCTATCCCTTACGCCAAGTAAGCGTCAAGGCACTAGGGGCAGAAAGAAATTTGCAAGTAGCAATAGTTCCTGGGCTACCCCAAAAGCTAATTTTAGGACGGGACTGGCCTTTGTTTCCAGGGATATTGAGCCAAGGGTTAGGCATGAAAACGGGATTGGTCACCACACGATCCCAAGTCCCGGTAGCAAAACCCCAAGAAACCCCAGTAGCTGAACCCCAAGAAACTCCGGTAAATGAACCTCAAGAAGCTCCAGTAGAGGGAGTAGAAACCCCTACAGTAGAGAGAGCAGAAACCCCTACAAAAGAGGAGGTCAAAGAGGCTCCTGAGAAGGAGGCCGAAGCGGAAGAGAGGGATCCGCTACCTAACCATGAAGAGTTAGTTCAGAGTCCGGTGGGGGAAGGAAAAAAAAACTAAGGCTACCAAGCGACAGGAAAGGGATAAGAGAGCCAAAGGAAGAAGGGAACTAGAAACAGGGGAAGGGTTACCCTGGGTCCCCGCTGCCCTCGTCCAAAAGTTTCCATCTTTTCCGATGGAGCAGAGGGCAGACTTGGCCCTCAAAAGAGCTTTCGAGTGGGCTCAGATGGACCGTAATACATTACCAAGGTTCCTGCTCGACCAGAATATTTTATATAGGGAGAGTTTAGATCCCTATACAGGAGCTGTGAGGAAGCAGCTAGTGGTGCCAGTAGCCTTTAAGGCGGTAGTTTTACGCCTGGCACACGACCATCCAGTTGGGGGACATAAAGGTGTCCAAGGGACACTGGATCAGATTTTAGCACGTTTTTATTGGCCAGGGGTGTATCAAGAGACCAAGCGGTATTGCGATGCTTGCCCGGCCTGTCAAAGGGTCTCCATATCCAGGCCCAAGGCAGCACCCTTAATGCCATTACCCACAATAGCTACGCCTATTAGGCGAATGGGGATGGACATCGTAGGCCCATTAATAAAAACGCCTAGGGGTTTCCAGTATTTATTAGTTATTGTAGACCATGCGACCCGCTTCCCATGGGCTATACCCCTTAGGAATACAGTATATCAGCTAAAATCATAGCGCAGGAACTAATAAAGCTGTTCTGCGAGGTGGGGTTCCCCCAAGAAATATTAACAGATCAGGGTACAAATTTTGTATCAAAGTACCTTGCTAGAGTCTGGGAGGCGTTTGGCATACGCCATATAAAAACGTCAGCGTATCGCCCCCAGACCAATGGGTTGGTGGAGCGCACCAACCAGTCAATAAAGCATTTGTTGCGCAGAGGCCTAAGAAAGGGGGAAATGATGGAATGGGATACGTTGCTCCCGTTCGTCATGTATGCGTGCAGAGAACGAGTTCAAACCTCGCTAGGAGTATCCCCATTTGAACTACTGTTTGGGAGGTCTCCAAGGGGAGTATTAGATATTTTAAAAGATGAATGGGTAGAACCCAGAGTACCCGAAGTGGGGATCCCACAGTTTCTGAAGGAATTAAGGACACGCCTAAAGAAAACGTCCCAGGCCTCGATAGAGAACTTGAACCGTAGCAAACAGCGCCAGAAGAAATATTATGATAGGGATACACAGACTAGGGAACTGGCGGCAGGGGACAAGGTCCTCATACAAGTGGCGGACCCTGGTCCAAAGTTTGAATCTAGATGGAAGGGTCCGGCCGTGGTAGTGAAAAAAGTAGGTTTTGTGTCATACCTAGTGGAAAATGAAAGTGGACGTAGGCAAGTATACCACGTCAATGTATTAAAACCGTGGAAAGAAAGGGTGGCCACAGCTAATTTGGCCTATCGCGAGCAGCACCGTAGAACCCCGCAAGGGATTACATGCTGTCCACGAAAAATCGCGGCAGCAAGTAATGTTTTAAGGGGGGGAATATGTCACAGGGTGGACATAGGGCAGCCTGAGAAAGTGCAGAGCAGTGTGAATGATCACGGTGAAAGTGACAGAATAAACAGGAGAATGTTTATTGGTTGCCAGGGACAACCTAAGCACACGTGCACAGAGCCCAGAAAGACACACCCAGAGAGCAAAGCAAGGGAGTCTGCTTTACCTAATAGAATGCACCTGAGGGAAGGTGGAGTCAGGAAATACGCAGATAAAACAGACTACCAAACATTTGAAGATAGGGAATCCTGGAGAGAGGAGCCAAGGAGGGAATCCTGGAGAGAGGAACCAAGGAGGGAATCCTGGAGAAAGGAGTCAAGGAGGGAATCCTGGAGAGATGAGCCGAGGAGAGAATCCCTGAGAGAGGAATTAGAGCAGCAGAGGTCACAAGCTGAAAGGCAACAGGGGAGCCGGTGTGAATGTTGGAAAGAGTCCAGAGACCTGTGTGGTTCTGGGAGAAGGCAACACCCTGACAGCGTGAATGTGTTTGGAAAGCAAGAAGAATACAGGAAGACTGCAACAGCAGGTACAGGGGCAAAGAGTAGGCACAAGGGCTATTTGCCATTTGAAAGGGAAGGGCCCTGGAGGCTTAGAAATAGCCATATAAAGCCCAGATATTCAGAGGCTAATAATAGCTTTTCTCCTGATTATAGAAGTGTTAAAAGAAGAGGGCTTCACTTACCTAGAAAAGCTGAAGAAATCCCTTCTCACGGTGAGTTCCCAGCTTCTAGGGAAACACCGTTACACCGGCTGCAATCAGGCACAGGCACCTTCTTTTCTGAGTAAAAAAGCAGTCGCAGAAATGATGTTGAGATCAGCTCCGATGTAACACAGACTTTGAGTTGGCGCTAATTTGTATTTGGCTTCACTGATGAGAAATTCCAAGGTTCTGAGCAGGATAATGTGACATGTAGAATGGATAGTACTGCTGTGAGATCTTTGCCAGAAACTAGTGAGTCTTTGAGATAAGGATAGATGAAGTGACCAGCCTTGCAGAGATGTGCTGCTACAACCACTAGGCTTTTGGGGAAGATTCTGGGTGCTGACAAGAGGCTAAAATGGAAGGACCTAGTATTGATCATGATAATTCTGAAAGGTAAAATTGAGGTACTGCAAATGATGGGAGTGGATGGGACTATGGCCTAGGAGGGGCAGGATTGTGGCCAGAGAATTCATCCTGGATTTCTGCTTTTCTGAGGTAAAGATTCAGTCCTTGCAAGTCTAGGATGGGCCACATACCTCTCAGCTTTTGGGGAATAAGGAAGAGGTTTAAGTAAAATCCACTTCCTTGTTGCCAATGGCCATCAAGGAAGCCAGCTCTGACTGAAGGAGAAGGATATGCTGACAAGGTAAACTGCGTGGTTTGCAAGGAGGTATCATTTGTGGACAACAGACAAATTCCAGACAATATCCTTGGATCACAATCCTGAGCATCCCGTGGTTAATGGTGATGGACTGCCAAGCAGATAGTCATAAAGGTAACATAGTAACATAGTATATAATGGCAGATAAAGACCAGTATGGTCCATCTAGTCTGCCCAGCAAGGTGCAATTGCCGCTCCGTGCAGGTCACCTCTCCCCATGCCTTTGTTTAGGGGTGTACCCACTGCTCCGTGTAGGTCACCCCTATTTGTTCAGATATAAGAGATAGTTATGCTTATTTTGATTTTATCCTGTTGCTATAAAGGGATCCACTGTGTCTGTCCAATGCCATTTTGAATTGTGTCACTGTGTTTGCCCCCACCACTTCTATCGGGAGGGCATTCCAAGCACCCACCACCCTTTCAGTGAAAAAGTATTTCCTGACATTGCCTTTCAGTTTACCCCATTGCAGCTTCATGTTATGCCCTCTAGTTTTACAGCTTCCCCATCTGTGGAAGAGGTTTGTTCGTTAATACTCTAAGTATTTAAAGGTCTTAATCATATCTCCCCTTTCCCTCCTCTCCTCCAGAGTGTACATATTTAGGTCTTCTTCTCATAAGTCTTATGACGCAGGCTCCAAATCATTTATTTTATTTATTTAACGTCTCTTCTATACCACGCTATTCACATCAGTGTGGTGTACATTTAACAGAACCTTATACAATGCAGTCGGGGCTGCATTGTATTTACAGTAAACAGGGACTATAACTTTGACATAACTGGGGTAACTTTCTACAAATTATTTACACTAATAAATATACTATACACCTGAAGTCTACTTGGAGTTGCATCATTGGGGCTAGTTGCCCTCCAGTGTGCTGGGTGCGCTATTGGGAGAGTCAAGGTGATTAGTGAGAGTGTTTGCAGGTTGATCTTTGAGGCTGATCTCAGGGTAGCGCCGTATGAATAGGTGGTGCTTCAGTGCCTTCCTGAATTGAGCCAGGTTGGTGATTGCTCGGATGGGTGTGGGGAGGGCATTCCAACATCTGGGTGCATAGAACATGAAGGCCCTATTAGATGTCGCCTGGGTGCACTTCGTTGTTTCCTTTGGAATTATCAATGTATTGACAGCTGCCGATCTTCTGAGTCTGTTCGGGGGTGTGAGGTGGATTAGCTCGGAGATGGAGGTGGAGAGTTGATTGTTTATGGCTTTAAAGGTCATTACTAGGATTTTGTAACGTAGTCTGCCATGGATTGGTAACCAGTGGAGTTTCTTCAGGATTGGTGTAATGTGGTCCATTCTTGAGACTCCATATAGAACTCTAGCGGCTGCATTGATTGCAAACTGGAGTGGGTTCAGTGATGTTTGGGGGAGTCCGTATAGGATTGCATTGACGTAATCAAAGTGTGGGGTTACTAGGGCTTGATAGATTGTTCGAAAGTCATCGGGTCCAGTAGAGGTCATAGATGCCATAGTGTACGTATTTTATGGTATATTGTCTTGACTGTGTTACTTATGTGGGTTTTCATGTCCAGCCGTTGGTCCAGGGTCACACCTAGGTATCGGATTGTGGATTTGGTTATCAGCTCAGCGTTCTTCACCTTTAAGGAGGGTGGGGGGGGGGTGAATCCTTGGTTCCTTGTGATAAAGAGGACGTCTGTCTTGTTATGGTTTATCCGGAGATTTTGCAAATGGAGCCAGTCAGCAACTGCGTCGAAGCAGCTTGTTAGAGGGGAGAAGTCTGGCTGGTCTGTTGCAAATGGCATGTATAGTAGAACGTCATCTGCGTATACCAGGCAGGAGACGTTAAATGAACGGATAATGGCGCAGATGGGTTGCATGTATATATTAAACATCAATGCCGATAGCGAGGACCCCTGAGGCACACCTTGTTTTTGTAGGGACGGTTCCGATGTTGTGGTGCCAGTTCTCACGTGCTGACATCTGTTGGACAGGTAGGATTTGGACCAGCTTAGAGCTGTGTCCTGTATTCCCTTTTCCTCGAGACGTCCCAGGAGTATCTCGTGGCTTACAGAGTCAAAAGCTGCTGCGATATCCATGAAGATAAGGACAAATCCTTGTCGAATGTTGTCAATTCCCGAGATTATGGTGTTGAAGAGGGTGATGAGGAGGGTTTCTATGCCGTGTGCCTCCCTGAATCCATGCTGAGATGGGTCCAAAGGGGCATCAGTCTCGATGTGTTGTTGAATTTGGCATTGGACTACCTTTTCAATTATCTTGGTGAGAAGTGGGATGCTTGAAATTGATCTAAAGGACTCAACTTTTAAAGGGTCCAGTTTGTTGTTTTTCAGCAGCGGCCTGATGGAAGTATGCTTCAACCTTTGCGGGGAGGTATGCTTCAACCTTTTGGTCGCCTTCCTCTGAACCGCTTCCAGACTTTTTATTTTCTTTGTGAGATATGGTCTCCAAAACTGAACACAATATTTCAAGTGAGGCCTTACCAGCAACTTGTACAGCGGCATTAATACCTCTTCCTTTCTGCTGGTAATTCCTCTCTGTATGCAAACCAGCATCCTTCTGGCTTTTGCCACTGCCTTGTCACACTGAGAGACTTGAGATCATCAGAAACAATCACACTGATGTCTTT
Organism: Ichthyophis bannanicus; assembly: GCA_033557465.1. Lineage (NCBI taxonomy): Eukaryota > Metazoa > Chordata > Amphibia > Gymnophiona > Ichthyophiidae > Ichthyophis > Ichthyophis bannanicus. Next base: position 650,268,438 of record CM066033.1, on the reverse strand, counting down.
CTCCCGGTCCATGCACATCAATCTCTCGCCCCCTATCGCATACAATTCCCTTGGATTTCTGCTTCCCAAGTGCATTACACTGCATTTCTTCACATTAAAGCTTAAGTGCCAAGCATTAGACCATTCTTCCAGCTTTTGTAGATCTTTCCTCATGTTCTCCACTCCCTCAGGAGAGTCCACTCTGTTGCAAATTTTGGTGTCATCTGCAGAAAGACAGACTTTTCCATTCAGCCCTTCGCCAATATCATTCACGAATATATTGAACAGTACCAGTCCCAAGACCGAGCCCTGGGGCACACCGCTAATCATCTTCCTTTCATCCGAGTGAGTTCTGTTTACCGTCACCCTCTGTTGTCTGTCACTCAACCAATTTCTGATCCAGTTAATCATCTTGGGACCCATCCTCAAGCTCTTGAGTTTATTGGGTTTGAAGACGGGGGCACAGTAGTTGTCTGTTGTTTTCTCTCCTGAGGTTTATGCTCCTACTACTACATATCATTTGCATAGTGCTACAAGGTGTACGCATCACTCTACATGTAAAAATAAGAGACAGTCCCTGCTCATAAGAGCTTTCAATCTAATCAAGACAGACCACACAACAACTAGGGACTAGGGTAAATCAAGGGAAATGGCAAGATACAGATAGGTGATAAGCAGGAGAATAAGGGCGATCTGGATCCAAACAAAGCCTCAAAGAGGTGGGGTTTTAGCCTGGATTTGAATAGGGCCAGTAGGAGAAGTTTGAATTTAATGCAGGAATGGATAGGGAGCCAGTGAAGTGACTTGAGAAGAGGGGTTAAGTGAGCATAGCAAGACTGGCAGAAGATTAGTCATACAGCTGAATTTTGAATAGATTGAAGGGAGAGAGAGGATTCTGAGAGAGACTTCAAAGCAGCAGGTTGCAAAAGTCTATACAAGAAGTGGCTAGAGAGTGAATAAGAGTCTTAATAGTGTGTTCAAAAAGGAAGGAATGAATTTTACTGATCTTACAGAGACAGAATGGACAGGTTTTAGCTATTAGTTGACTGTGTGCGGAAAAGAAGAGAGGAGGCAAAGATGACCCCAAGATTGGTGAGCTGAGGAAACAGGGACGCGTAGAGTGTTATCCACAAAGATGAAGGAAGGGGAGGGGGGGGGGAGACAGCTTTAAGGGGAAAGATAAGGAGCAGGGTTTTAGCCATGTTCAATTTCAGATGACGGTGGGACATCCAGGCAGCAATATCAGAAAAGCAGGCTGAGATATAGGCCTGGATTCATGGAGAGCTTTCTGGTGTAGAGAGGACGATTTGAGAGTCATCAGCATAAAGATGATATTGAAAACCATAGGAGTAGATGAGTGCACCAAGGGACTGAGTGTAAAGAGAGAAAAGGAGAGCCCCCCAAGACAGAGCCCTGAGGTACACCGACTGAGAGAGGAATGGGGGTAGAGGAGGACCACCAGAACATACACTAAAGGTATGATGGGAGAAATAATAAGAAACCCAGGCCAGGACAGGGTCTCTAAAACCAAGGGAAAGCAAGGTATCAAAGAGAAGGTTGTGATCATCAGTGTCAAAAGCAAAAGAAAGGTCAAGAAGGATAAGGATCAAGTAAAGGTTCTTGAATTTTGTGAGGAGCAAGTCATTAGTTACTGCAAGAGTAGTTCTGTAAAATGTAGAGGATGAAAGTTAGATTGAAGTGGAGCCAGAAGACCTTATGAGGACAGAAAGTCCAGACAATGGTGATGAACCACATGTTCAAGGAGTTTAGAAGCAGAGGAGAGGAGAAATATGGGCCGATAATTAGAAAGAAAGGTAGGGTCTAGTGAAGTTTTTTGAGGAGGGGTGTAACCATAGCATGTTTGAAGGCTGCAGGAACGATTGCAGTGGAAAGTAATAGGTTGAGGATGTGACAGATGGAAGGGATGACAGTGGAAGAGATAGAGCTTAGTAGATGGGTGGGAATGGGATCAGAGGAACAGGTAGTAAGTTTGGATTAGGAAAGAAGATGAGCAGTTTCCTCCTCAGTGATTTTAGAAAGGAAGAGTGACAGAGGCTGAGGGAAGGATTTGGGAGTGCAGAGAGGGAAGAGGGGGGCAGAGGTGACACTGTGGAGAACTCAAGACAAATTTTGTGGATTTTATCATGGACATAGCCAGGGTCTAGGCGGAAAGGGAAAGAGGAGTTGGAGGAGGAGGCACCTTGAAAAGAGAGTTTAGCAAAGAGGCAGTGAGGGTCAGAGGAAAGTAAATTAGTCAAGTGAACATAGTACTCTTACTTGGCGAGTGCTGTGGTTGACTGGAATGAGATACTTGGACATGGTGGGGAAGGCCTCACATATTTTTATTTATTAATTAGCATTTATCTCATGCCTTTCCAAAAGTACTTCAAAGCGAATTACCATCAGATGCAGTAGATATTTCCTTATACCCAGAGGGCTTACAATTTAAATTTGTACCTGAGGAAATGGAGAGTTAAGTGATTTGCCCAAGGCCATAAGGAGTGCCAGTGGGATAAGAACTCTGGTCTTGCTGGTCTCAGGCTGCTGCCCTAATCACTAGGCTACTCCTCCACTAATTTTCTTCTGTGGTAGAAATGCTGGAAGAATTGCTAGGGGTAGTTCCTCTTGAAGTAGAGCTGTTGACCCCTACAGTACTGGGAGGTCTGCTCAGGAGCTAGAAGATAGAGTTCACATATCGCGGAAAAGCTATCCTTCATTTGCATCACCACGTCCTGAACCTTGTCTCCAAACAGGGTGTCCACCTTGTAGGGAGCATGAGAGAGATGATTGTGGAGGTCTTCCTGTAAGCCAGATGCCAAAGCCATGTGGTTCGTCGGGTATCAATGGCTATGGCAGCTGCCCTTGAAATCATGTCATAGGTATTATACGCAGCCTTAAGGAGATGAAAAGCACACTCCTGCACTGTGGAGTACATGTGGTCTAGTGTGACCAGTGGGATGTCAGGCTCTATAGCCTGCTGCATGAGGGAATGGTGATAATGCAGCATTTGTAATTGATGGGCAAGGATTTTGAGAGTGAACATAGAGCTCTGATAAACTTGTGAGCTTGTGAGCTCTGCCTGGTGGGTTGAGACTGGTTGGTTTTGCTGAATTCAAGCACTTCAGTGCTGCTTCCGATATCAGTAACTGAAGACGGGTGTAGTCCAAGCCATTAGTAAGCCTGCATTTAGCCACCAATCATCTGGACGTGGCTTTCATCAAAAGAGGTGCCTACCAAACGCTGAGGTGCAGGTCCTGCAATACGTTTTATAACAGGAAGGCGAGGACCTCTTTCATGGATTTTAAAATAGATTGAAAACCTTTTATGGAGGTTGGCACTTCTGAGATTCCCAAGGCTAAGGTTTTAATTAGCTTAAGGAGGAACTTCGGGCAACTTGCAAACCTGGCACCCCCCCCCCCCCCATGACATCAGACTTTTGTCATTTGCCTCATCCCTCCATGCCCAGCATAGCCCTTCTGCCCCTATTCCCCCATGTTCAGCATCTCCCCCCTCATGTCCAGCCGGCTCCCCCCCCCCCCCCCATGCTGCCTAGCCTGTCCTCGCCCCACTGCCGCTTTTCCTGTACCCTTGGCAGCAGTAGTGGCAGCAGAACTCCAATTTTAAAAAAGTAGGTCTTTCCAACTCTGCACTTGCGTGGCTTGTCTGATCCCTCCCTCCTCTGCTATATGCTTGTGTCAGAGGAGGGAGGAACCAGACCAACCATGCAAGCGCAGAGTCGCAAAGACCCGCTGCTTTTTTTTTAAAATTGAAGATCTGCTGCCGCCACCCCTAAAGGAACAGGAAAAGTGGCAGTGGGGGTAAGAGCTAGCCAGACAGGCAGCTTGAGGATGAGCCGAGGCCAGCAGTCGGCAACCCTAAATGCACCCCTATTTTTTAGCGCTTGTGCGGCTGCACCACTTACTCAGGCCTAGGTACAGCACTGCTGGGAAATACCTAGTGTACCTGAAAGTGACTTGCCTTGAACTACTAATGAAAGGTTTGTGCTAAATTGAAACAAATAATAAACATGGTGGGACCAACAATACAAGAAGGCAAACAGCTTCTCTCCCAAGTGTCGCCCTCCCCTCCCCCTACCCTCCATACAGGACAGTGTCCCTTTAACTTCTCAACCCCAGCTGTGCTGCTTCCCCCTGCCTTAAAATTCTTGGAATTCCAAAAGATGCCTGTTTCCTGCTCTCACCATCTTCCCTGTTCTGGAGAATCTGATCCTTCTCTAATCTCCTCTGGATTCTGCTCCACCCTCCTATTCACTCACAAATGGAGAGGTTGATATGGGTCATTTAATTAGGATGAAACAGCCAGGGGTAATCAGCTGCATGTCCTGCTCATTCTTTTCTCCTCCCTTCAGAATGATAAGAAAGGGTCTTCACCCTCCCCAGTCCTGTTTGCAAACACTTAATGATCTGATAGACACATGAAGCCCCCCTTGCAGGGTGCGTACAGGCGTCCTCAGGGGCAGCAGCACCCAAATCTACTCAAAGGTTGCCTATACATGTTATATTTTAATGAACTCCAGAAGGAAACTCTCTTTGGTATAATGTAAATACTACAATGAGCATTAGCAGTAAATTTGAGAGACAGATTGCATTCCAGATACCTTGGCTTAGGAGTGAGGTTCATTACTGTCATGATATGTGCAAAACTAATCCATTTATAGATATTGCCCCCAGAAATTCTCCGATTCTTTGTAAGATTCATAAATATTTGTAGTGGGATGTTGGGAGATTCAGGAATATTTCAGAATCTCAGAGCTCTAGAGAAGGTCTATACATGAGGCAAGGAACACTGGCAAGGGGTTTGGGAACAAAAGCTGGCTAGCTGGAACTTGGGGCTGAGGTAGCAGAACACTTTTTTGATTTGGGGGAGGGGGCGTCCAAACAATCAACCTTTGCCCCTATATCCCTCTAGTTGTTGATGCTATGTAGGGCCATAAAAGGTCTAACTTGTCCCACTGCCTATGTATCTGAAGGAAATCATTCCTGGGACGGATGGGACTGTTGAGGCCTGCATCCCTTTATTGGCAGGAAAACCTCCTTGGGAGAAACAAACTGGATCCCTAGCATTTATTGCCACTACTGTTTTTTGTATTTTCTCTGAAGCTCCAACCATAGTCTGGTACATATTCTTCTTTTTAATATCACTTGGCACTGTTTGAGGTATAATATCAATGCAATTCCTTTTCAGAAGCATAGCATTGTCTGTGCCCCTAATCTGCCATAATCCTGTGGCCACAGGAGCTCTCATTGTGAAGTTACTGGGCTGCCCATGGGATTGTGAAAACCAGGAGCTGGGTTGCATAAGTGAACATGGCTCCTTCCCTTGCTGAGGCTCTTCCCCTTCTGTTCTTCTACATCTAAGAACAGGTTTGGTGGGGAGAAAGCTGCTGAACATTGGATATATAGCAGAAAGGACTGGAGGGGTTGAGACGATGAGAAAATTGAAAGCTTATGAGATGGGAAATTGGCTGGAGTGGTGTTTGGGGGGGGGGCATGTAAAAGCATTAGAATTCTAAGTGAGAGGATCACTGGAGGTGGGGATAGGTGAGAAGAGTAAGCAAGACAATCATAGTTGTGACAGGTTGAGAGAAGGAGTGAGAAAGTGACTGAGGGAATATGGAGGGTGGTGTAAAGTGATTGAAGGGCAGTGTAGAGATTGGAGGGAGTGCCAGTGGAGTATAAGGGTGAAAGTAACTGAGGGGCCAGGTAGGTAAGCATGTGAAATATGAGTGTGAGGTTTGAAGAGGCTGAATAGGGGGGTGCAAATGAGAGAAGGGATCACTGTCAAAAGGAGGTATATAAAAAGCAGCACTACAAATATTACACCATTCCCTAAAACACCCATACACTTATTACTGAGAAAACAGAATGAGATTGCTACCCGGTGAGGGTATGTCTGTGGTTTGTATGTGTGACCAAGGAGCGGTATTCTGGTGGCATGTTGTTTCTGTATAGCGATCTCTTGTTCTGTTTTCTCAGTAATAAGTGTATGGGAGTTCTAGGGAATGGTGTAATAGTTATAGTGCTGCCTAAACAGATCTATACAGAGGCACTAACACCTCCTTTCTTCTGCTGGCCATCACTCTCCATATGCATCTAAGCATCCTTCTAACGTTTGCCGTCGCCTTTTCTACCTGTTTAGCTACTTTAAGATCATCAGATACAATCACGCCTAGGTCCCGTTTTTCTTTTGTGGACAGAAGTACTTCACCCCCTCTACTATATCGTTCCCTTGGATTGCTGCAGCCCAAATGCATGACCTTGCATTTTTTAACATTAAATCTCAGCTGCCAAATTCTAGATCATTCTTCAAGCTTAGCTAGATCCCTCCTCATGTTATATACCGCTTTGAATTGATAATAAAGCGGTATATAAAACCTGTTAAATAAATAAATAATATCTACACCTTCCTGGGTGTCTACTCTATTGCAGATTTTGGTATCATCCGCAAAGAGGCAAATCTTACCCGACAGCCCTTCCGCAATATCACTAACAAAGAATCGGACCAAGGACAGATCCCTGGGGCACACCACTGGTAACCTACCTCTCCTCAGTGAGCTCCATTTACCTGTACCCTTTGTCGCTTCCCACTCAACCAGTTTCTAACCTAAGCAGTAACTTTAGGGTCCATCCCTAGGTGCTCAGTTTGTTTATAAGTTGCCTGTGCAGAACAGTGTCAAAGGCTCAAAGCACCATAAGGTCTTAAGAGCCATAAACAGACATAGAAGAGATATCAATATGTTACAGGAAACACATCAATCAGTAGGTGATCTTGCTAGATTGCTGGGAGGGTGTAGTGGACCAGGTGTAAGGGGCATTGGCACAGGGGGGAAAGGGAGGGGTGGCCTTATTAATACCTAAAGGGGTAAGCTTTCAACAATTTAAGAGCTTGTTGACCCCAGTGGTAGATATATCTTGATAGTGGGAGATCTGTGAGGACAAGTGGTGATCCTGGGAAGCGTCTATGCCCCAAATGTCCCGGATCTGGATTATTTTGCGTGGCTGATGGCGGACATTGACAAACTACTGGAATATTCTATGATTCTCAGGGGGGACTGGATCGGGGTAGTTGACCCAAGCCTAGAGACCTCAGGGGATTAGAGTGGAAGCAAGCCCTTTACCTCGCGACATTTGCGTCGGTTTTTGCAGCAGTGTCAGCTGATCGATGTCTGGAGGACATTGCATCTCCAGGAATGGGATTATACACACCTTTCCAGGGTACATTGTACTAGTGCACATTTAGATTGCCTCTAGTGTCTGAGATACTTTTTGGGAGGTAAAATGAGGCAGAAATAGAACCATATGAGATTTCAGATCATGCTCCTATTTGTTTCAAGCCTACCTCAAAGAGAAATGGGAATACTATTTGTTTCATAACAAGGGCCATATAGATACCCCTGAACTCTTGGGAGGCATCCAAGACAGTCCTGAGAGGGGACATAATTGCATATGTGGCCTAGAGAAGGCAAGACACAGCTGCAGAGATTCTTTGCTTAGAGAAACAAGTTTGCTGGGAACGTTGTGTGTTAGCGCAATATCCAATGGCAGCTCACAATATATGTCCACTCTACGTGATCATAAGGGGACTTTATGGAAGGACCTAGGGGACATTGAGGAGATTTTTGTAGAGTATTACCGCTCTTTATACAAAGAGGAGGAGTTGTCGAGGTCCCAGGTTAGATAGTATTTGAATAAGGTGCAGTTTCCACACCTTACACAAAACTAACAAGAATGATTGAGCACCCCTATGATGGTGGAAGAGGTCCAGCAGGTCATAATGGGTGCGGCCTCTAACAAATCTAGATGATATGTTGGCAAACTGGAGTACCTCAATAAATACTGCTGCCACTGCACCTAAATCACACCACAGAAACAGACAAAATAAATCAGTAAAATAGTACACTCATGAACTAAGGAATCTAAAACAAAAATTGAGGAGGCTTGAACATAAATGAAGGGCTACAAAATCCATAGATGACAGAAAAATTTATATGAGCCAACTTCAGACATACAAAATTGCTATAAATAATGCTAAGAAAGAGTATCATACTAAGATCCTCAAAAAAATCTCTCAATTGTCTGATAGAACTCTTTGAAATTGTCAAGCCCCTCACTCATATACCTAATCCAGAAGTAAGTAATATAACTATAAACCCACAAGTTCTAGCATTACACTATGAGGCACATTCCAATCAGGCTGTCCAGCTCTCTGTGCAACTGATTAGAAGCAGGATGCCCAGAGGTAGACCCGATTCTGATCCCGCAAGGGCTAGATGTGCCTGTGGGATCAGAATCAGGTCTATGGCCTGGACATGCAGGCCGGGCCCCGATTCTGATTGGCCTGCACACCCAGCCACATGCCCAGCTACATCAGTCAGGCTCCTGAATGGAGCCACAGTGCCATGGCGTCCTGTCGTCATGGCACCACGGCTCAATTCAGGAGCCTTGAATGCTGGTCGCCGTCAAAATCCTTCTTTCCCCAAAGCCAGACTCTCGATCTGGCCTCCCATGGCCAGGGTCCGGTTGCGGGGAACTTACTGCACCCCCCTAACTGTTTTAGCAGACCCAGCAGCATCATTCCCCAACATCCAGGGAGACTTAGTCCACCATCTAAGTTCATGGCCCTGGACGTACAGAACCAACCTCTAAATTGGCCCTGTATGTCCGGGGTTGCGGTCCGCCCATGCACCACCCTCGCTCCGCCTCTGGATGCCCCCTCCCACCCTCATCTAGCCCTCCCCGTACAAATGCGCTGTTCGTATGAGGAGGCTTTAGCCAGAGCCAACAGGGAGGCAAGAAATGGGACGTACATCACCACTATTCATGGGATAGAATGACCCCCTATATGAATAAGCTAAAACTTCCAGATATGGGGCATAACTATCCTTCAGACTGTGACCATGTATCCTCTGAAAAATGGCAAACATTCTACTTGGTTGACCTAAATCATATTAAGAATATAATATCCAAAATTAATACAACGACATCCAGTTTAGATCCCTGCCCAGTCATCTGGCTAAAAGAAACCCAAGCTGAATTATCTTCATACATCCTCAAAATGGTAACAAATCATTAAGTCTAGATATCATGCCTTCAGTTCTAGAACATGCTATGATTAGGCCAATATTAAAACATAGATCACTAGATCTTTAAAAGACTACATCAGATAGAGCTTTATGGTGATGTGCTACAGTGGTTCCAATCCTACTTCTCCAATTGTACCCAATAAGTTAGGATTGGCCAGAAGACATCCCGGTCATACAATCAAGAGCAGGGCACACCACAAGGATCTGCCCTCTCAGCATTATTATTTATGAAATATTTTAAAAAATTCAAACTAGGCTATCAAATCTATGCGGACGATATAATGTTGTATCTACCTATTAACATTACAAACACTACATATCATCAGCTAACATCATGCTTCAGTAAAACAATAAAGTGGCTAAACCTACACTATCTAAAAATGAATTACAACAAAACTGAAGCTTTATTCATTACTAGGAACCAAAACTTCATCCCCCCTCAAAAACTCCATTTACAAGATGTTGAACTAGAAGTAAAAACTGAAGTGAAATACCATGGGGTGACCCTTGATCAGATGCTTAGTATGATCATGCATATAAAGCTAATAACCTGAACGATCTTCTATAAACTACGAATGCTCCAACATCTTAGACCAATGCTAACTAGTCTCTATTACAGGCCATGATCATCCAACATTTGATTTTTCAAATAATTTTCTACAAGGACTCCCAAAGCAGACACTTAATCATCTCCAGATGGCACAGAATGTAGCTGCCCGTGTTATCAATAAGACACATAGCACAGAACACATTACTCACTACACATAAAGAACAAAATTGCTGAACATGTAGATAGTCATGGCTTAATGGGAGACAGCCAACATGGCTTTAGACAAGGAAGATCTTGTCTTACTAATCTGTTATGTTTTTTTGAAGGTGTGAATAAGCAGGTAGACAAAGGTGAGTCGGTTGATATAGTGTATCTGGACTTTCAGAAAGCCTTTGACAAGCTCCCTCATCAGAGACTTTTGGCAAAACTAAAGAGTCATGGGATAGGAGGCAGTATACTATTGTGGATCAGGAACTGGTTAAAAGATAGAAAGCAGAGGGTAGAGCTAAATGGCCAGTTTTCCCAATGGAGAAAGGTGAATAGTGGTGTACCCCAGGGATCTGTGCTGGGTCCGCTGCTTTTTGACATATTCATAAATGACCCGGAAAAGAGAATAACGAGTGAGGTTATCAAATTTGCAGATGACACAAAACTATTTAAAGTTGTTAAAACCCAAGAGGATTGTGGAAAATTGCAAGAGGATCTTGATAAATTGGAAGACTGGGCATCAAAATGGCAGATGAAATTTAATGTGGACAAAGTGCAAAGTTATGCACCTAGGGAAGAACAACCCAAACTATGGTTACACGATGCAAGGTTCCACATTAGGCACCACCATCCAGGAAAAAGATTTAGGCGTCATTGTGGATAACATATTAAAACTCTCGGCCCAGTGTGCAGTGGCGGCCAAGAGAGCAAATAGAATGCTAGGTATCATAAGGAAAGGAATGGAAAATAAAATAAAGGTTATTATAATGCCTCTATATCGTTCCATGGTGAGACCGCACCTTGAATATTGTGTGCAATTCTGGTCGCCGTATCTTAAAAAGGATATAGCGTTATTAGAAAAAGTTCAGAGAAGAGCCACCAAAATGGTAAAGGGGATGGAAGGATACCCCTATGAAGAAAGGCTAAAAAGGTTAGGGCTCTTTAACCTGGAAAAGAGACAGCTGAGGGGAGATACGATAGAAGTCTATAAATTAATGAACGGTGTAGAACGGGTAACTGTAGATCGATTCTTTACGTTATCAGAATATAGAGAGACCAGGGGACATGCAATGAAGCTACAGGGTAAACTATTTAAGATTAATAAAAGAAAATATTTTTTTCACTCAACGTGTAATCAAACTCTGGAATTTGTTACCAGAGGATGTAGTAAAGGCTGTTAGTGTAGCTGGGTTTAAAAAAGGTTTGGACAAGTTCCTGGAGGAAAGGTCCATAAAGCATTATTAAGAAGGGACCCAGGATATCAATGCTTGAACCAATACAAGCATTGTGGAACTTGTGTCTTTTGGGAAAACTGCTAGGTAACTATAATTTGGTCTGTGTTTCATCATGGTTGGTTGGGAGGGAAGTCATTGTTTACTCCATGGGATTTTGAGTCGGTGATGGTAGCCCCCTACTCTCTGCTCTCAGTCTTATTTATTTATATTCTCTTATATACCACGCTATTCTGCATCAGTGTGGTTTACATTGAACAAACCAAGATTACATTGAACAGGGCATTATAACTTGGAGATAACTATTTTACAGGGAACATGGGCTATGGAGGGTTAAGTGGCTTGCCCAAGACCACAAGGAGCACCTGTGGGACTAGAAACCCCAGTCCTTCCGGCCCAAGGTTGCTGTCCTCTAGTGGGATTTGAGCCCCTGACCTTCTGGCCTGAAGTACCTTGCCCCAACCACTAGGCCACTCCTACATGTTAAAGGATCCATGTTGCCCAATAGACTATGGGGGAGCCTTCTTATTAAGGGAATGCGGGGGGGCATGGAGGACACTTTGTGGTCTACTGGGAGCTACATCTAAAACCACAGGGTATTTGCCCTTGCAAGGCAATATCGCCTTTTCTCCCAGTTTGGATTCCAGGCCTTTTCAGGATTGGGCCTCAAGGGGCCTAACCCAGGTTCACCAGGTGATAATGGATGAGGGTCATTTTCAGCCATTCCAGGAACTCCGGGAAAGTATTAAGTTGCCTGTTGCGCATCATTTTGCATACCTGCAACTGAAACACTACTAGTCTCATTGATGGGCCCGGGTTTGGAAAAAGAATTCCTCGCTAAAATAGAGGACTGGTTTGAATTTGAGGCTAAAGTACTGCAAGGCATTGGGGGATCTTCCCAGGAAGTGGATGTATGCGCACATAACCCAAACATGGGAAATAGAACTTGGGATTAAGTTATATAGTTTTGTACTTGAACAGTTGTATAGCCTTAATGTTAAAAAGAGTGGAGCTGGTAAGCTCATGCTAATGGAAATCAATAATTTTGATAATAAAAATATTTAAACATATATTTATTTATTTATTTAACAGGTTTTTTATACCGCCTTTCTTACAATCAAAGCGGTTACAAGACTACATCAGGTTAGCATGAAATACAGACATAAAAACATCAGACTACAAAGACAATACAATGCATCCAGTTTTATACCACCTTATCAAAATATCAAAGTGATAAGCAAGGGATGTATAGGTAACAGAGAAAGACTACATCAGGTTAACATGTAATACAGACATATATAAAAAGTAACAAACATATTAAAGAAACATCAGATCCAATTTTGTAATATAAAATAATAATTTGATATTTACTTTGTCTCTCTTCTAAAAACACTCAAGGTAGAGAACAAAATGACTACAATAAAACAGCAATTCATAAAAACATAAGAAGTGCAATGGTGCACAGCAGAACTAGGATATTTCACTTTGCAATCCAACGCATGATAAAATTATATTCAAGGTCTGGAGTCACCTCAGTAACAGCAACACAGGCTTTATCCTGTTAGATGCTGTGAACACAAATTCCAGTAAAAAAAAGACACTCTGAGCTTTTCCTTAACAGTATTAATTCCCAAGACTCAAACTGCAACAACCCTACCTAGGAGAAGGCAGTATTGTAAAATTATATCAACACCTCCTATTAGAAAACTAGACTGCTACAGATTCCCAGCTAGAAACTACATGATAGCAGGCTCCCTCACATGCAGAACTCACATAGACCATCAAATACATAATGTGTGCCTTTGAGTCAATGTTGACTCCTGGGCAACCAAGCAGTTCCTGTGTTTTCTTGGAAGTGTAACCAGAAGTAGATTGCCAGGCCTTTCTTCTGAGGTAGTGGAGAGTTAAGTGACTTACCCATGGCCACAAGGAGTGCCAGTGGGAATCAAACCCTGGTCTCTGGGTTACCAAGCCAGTGTGCTAACCACTAGGCTTCAAGGGACTACAGATTAGAAACCAAAGCATATGCACAAAAAACAAAATTTATTTATTTATTTATTTGTTTACATTTGTATACCGCTTCTTCCAGCGATCAGTAGCGGTTTACATCACATTAAAATTTTGGCACAGCAAACATTTTTTTACAATGATTAAAGAATCTACATCTGGATTTTGGTGATTAGAAATTAAAGAGTTTAGGGTATTTACAGTTTTATTTATGCATTTGGTTTGTACAGCTTGAGTCATTTACAGATTCATTTATACATTGTGTGCTAGTTATAGTATGGATTATTTACATTGTGCACTATTTACAGTATGGTTTATTTACAGTTTCATTTGGCTAAACACATCTTGATCTATTTACAGTTTCATTTAAACTAATTACTGTTTGTTTACAGTCATAAGTTCTTTGTGGCATTTTTGTGGTGTGCTGAGCAAATGGTTTCTTTCTGTTTTAAGTTACGTTGTAGTATTCTTGGAAAAGATAGGTTTTTAGTTTTTTCTGAAATCTTGCAGGTCGTTGTTTGCTCTTAGTGTGGCCGGTAGCTTATTCCATTGCGTGGGCGCTATGTAGGTGAAAGCTCTGTTACTCGTGGAGGTCTTAGCTGTGCGGATGGAGGATGGAACATGTAGGGTGTTTAGATTGTGCGTTCTTCTGCTTCTGTTATGCGGTTGCGTTGTGATAAGCATGGAGAGGAAGGATGGTGCTATGTTGTGTATCAGTTTGAAAGTGGTTACTATTATTTTGTATCTTATATGGGCAGCAATAGGAAGCCAGTGTAATTCTATTAGTATTGGTGTGATGTGGTCAGATAGTTGTTTCTTCATTAAGATCCTGGCTATGACATTTTGCGCCAGACCTTGGAGGATGGCGTTGCAGTAGTCTAGGTGAGGTGTGATTAGCGCTTGAGCTATTGTTCTGAAGTCGGATTGCTCAATGATATTGACCGATTCAGTAGTCTTAGGTGTTTTTCCATTTTGAGGTTTTTGTCGAATGTTACTCCTAGGTATTTTATCTCATCCTTGATGTTATATTATTGTTCATGGTGATAGTTGAGGGGGGGTTGAAATCTTGGTTTTTAGAGACGAACATTACTTCAGTTTTCTTATGGTTTATGGACATGTTGTTTTGTTGAAGCCATGTTAGCGCATCCTTGAGGCATTCTTCCAGATGGTCATAGTTCAGATTGTCTGAGTCCAATTGAGAATACAGCATTATGTCATCCGCATAAATGTGGTAATTGATCTTGTGTTTCTGAAAAATCTTACAGATGGGTTTCATGTAAAGGTTGAACAACAGGGAGGAAAATGAAAAGCCCAATAAATCATACTCTTTCAGCAGTGGAAATACTGAAGAAAGAGAAAACGAAATGCATATGTCCCATACCAAGCCACATACAAAGACATCAGAAATGCACTTTCCCAAAGTATATATGGTTCAGTCACTAAAACTCAAAATAAAATGCATTTTTTGTATTTTTGTGGGGTAATTTTATAAGGAGACACTTTTATGCATGAAAGTAGGTGTCTTGAAGGGGTATTTTACTCATCTACTTGCATAAATGGCATCTTTAGAAATGCTGCCCAGCGTAAAAGTGTATGTGCTAATTCGGTGGTGCATACTTTTAGAATGAGCGTGCATAGGGATGGAGTACAGGCGGGCCAGGCACATGCATGCGGGGATTATAGAATACTATCATTTATGCACACACTTGCAAAATGCAGGTGCTGTCACTTAGGCCAGCTTTAGGGTTGGTGCAAACGACTGCGCTTTAAATTAAAGTGTGTTTTCAGCCACTTATGCTAGTATTCTATAAAGAAAAGTAGACATCTATGTTTTTTTAATAAAATAAGCTTAATAAGTGCATTTTGCCTGCCATAAATTAGGCGCCTTGTTATATAATTACCCTCTTGTCTGATTCTTTTCTAAAGGGATTAGCCTAGGTCTCTTTTTCCACTTGCTCCTCAATGATCTTTTCCCAAGTCCTTTTCCAGGGTCTCTTCCATTTTCTGTTTCTTCTCCCTCTTTCTTCTTTTCTTTCTCCTTTTGACAATGATCTTTCATTTTTTTTTCTTTATTTTTCTAGTCTGCCTCTCTATCCACCCAAAGCTACATTTTACTCCTACTTTCCCTCTTCTCTTTACCTTTCAGCCTTCAATCTCTCTCTTTCTACTTCTCCCGTTCCCCCTTTTGGTGTTTCACAACTTCCCCAGACTTCAATTCACCTATTTTTCACCCATTCTTAAAACTCCCCAATTTCCATTCACCACGTTCACCTCTCTCTGGCTTTTATCTACTTTCCACTGCCTCTCATCTCCTCAACAGCCCCATCTCCTTCACCGTCACGTATCCTCTCCCCTGCCTTCAACCAATTTCTTCTGTCTTTTACCTCCTATCCAGCCTCCCATTTCCTCTTTCACTTGCTCCATTTCTACCCTCTCTCACCCCTTCAAAGACCTGTCTTCTTCCTCTTATCTCTTGCTCTCTCTCCACAGTCTCCTGTCCCTTTCTGTTTCCTCCCAAGCCCTTTTCCGTCCCTCCAGGTCCATCACCCCATCTCCCCACCTTGCTTTACCATGTTGTACACCCCCAAAGCTTATCCAGCACACCTTTACTAATACTCACTTCCAACTGCCTAGTTTTCACCCAAATTCTTAGTGCCCATTAGTGCCCACTCTTCCCCAACCTAATCCCTAAGCCTCTACTTTCCCATCCTACCTAAGAACCTCTCAGTCTCCAAGATCCTACCTCCTCTCTCTATCCATAGCTAATTTCTGAATCTCTCCTCTTTGCTCTCCTATCCGATCCTTGAGTACCCACGTTACTGAATTAATACTCCTCCCTCAACTCTATCTGCACAGTAGCGGCTCTCCTGCCTGCTTCATGTTTTCCCCAGCATCTTTCCTTCTGCCTTTCCCCCCTCCTCCCTTTCCAGCACCCATTTCCTCTGTCTCTCCTCCTCCCCTAGCATCTGTTCCCTGCTTCTTCTCCCCTTCCACCGTTCTGAAATAATACCACTGCTGACAGGGATCCCCAGCTGAAGTTCTCTGAAGCCGGAGCTGCAGCCACGGCCACTGTAGGAGGAGCAGCACTGCAAGCAAGTTCAGTGCTCACAGGGGCACTTTCTAATGCCGATCTCATAAGATCAGAATCATGCGGCGCTACCCACAAATGGTGAACATGCTCACGGTACCAGCAATGCAAGTTCCTGCTGTTCCTCCTGCAGTGCTTTTGGTCGTGGCAACGCCACAGTTGCAGCTCTAGCTCCGGATTTCTTCAGCTGGTAGGGTCTGGGGATCCCCAACAGCTATAGTAGAATTTTGGAATCATGTGCTCTGACTAGGTGGAGGGTCTAAGTCAAAAGAGAAGGGGCCCAGGCTGTGCCCCTGTTGCTCCTTCATTCTTCTTCTCCCCTCCCTCTATGTCTCAATCCTTTATCTTTCTTACTGTACTCCCTGAAATTCCATCTCTCTGAGGTCTCTGCCCCCCCCCTACAGATTTTCTCCCCTACCAAAATTCTCTGTTCCTCTTTCTCTCAATTTATTTTAAAATTTTCATTCCCACATTATTTGGAGATCTCTGCATCTTAAAACTTACATATACAATCAGATGTCAAACAAATAAAACAACACTAAAATAGTACATTGTTTCCAGAGTCAAAATCATAAATTGTCCACAACACTGAACACTGATCTCACTCCACTTAACTCCTGTCTCACCGCCATCACTGACTGGTTGACCTTGAACTGTCTTCACCTCAACCTCACAAAAACCACTGCAATTTGGTTTCTGCACGGTCGCCCATCCCCCTCATTAGCCCCCTCTTTCTCTGACACCCCCATATCTCTGGTCTCCACTTTCCGCTACCTCGGTGTTCTCTTTGATTCTGACCTTTCCTTCCACGCTCATGTGTCTCACATCACCAAGACCTCCTTCTTTTTTCTTCGCCAAATTCGTGCAATCCGTCCTTTCCTTTCTCCTTCCGCTCTCACAACCTTACTCCTATCACTTGTCATGTCCCGCGTCGACTTTTCTAACTCTGTTTTCACTGGTCTACCCATGTCTCAATTAACCCGGCTTCAGAGAATTCAAAACACTGCCGCTCGGCTTATCACTCACTCCTCCCCTAGAGATCACATCACCCCCCTTCTCCTTCAGCTTCATTGGCTTCCCATCTCTTATCGTATCCAGTTCAAACTACTTACTCTCGTCCACAAAGCACTCCACACCTCCACTTCACAATATTTGGCAGACCTCATCCACTTCCATACCCCTCGACACACCCCTCGGTCCTTTCACATCAACCGTCTTAGCCTTCCCCCTCCCTCCCTTGCTCACCTCCAATCCACCCGCTCCTCCGCCTTCTTCTACACAGGCCCTGCCCTTTGGAACTCTCTTCCCACCTCTCTCCGTCTCGAACCCCATCACAGCACCTTTAGACATGATCTAAAGACCTTTCTCTTCTCCCTGGCCTTCAACCTCCCCACCCCCTGACCCTAACCTCCTCTCCTATATTCCACTGCTCTTTGCTAGCCTTCTCTCTTTCCTATTTAAGAATTGTAACTTCCTTTCAATACTTCTGGCCTAGTGCCTTACTCTGTTATTTTATGTATTGTACACCGCTCTAACTTTCACTGAAGAGCGGTTAAGCAAATGAAATAAACATAAACATAAACACTAAAATCTCTTACCCTTTCTCCAAAACAAGAACAAAATAAATTAATCAGACACATAAGAAAAGTAAAAAAAACCTGTATTTTATACAAATTAATATTGTTTAATCTGCAGATCCAAGAAAATATATGTAAGTGTGCTATATATTTGCCACAGAACTTTGAAAAGTCTTCCACAAAAATAGTAAATGCTTGTGTCAGTTTTGAAAAATCTGCCACACTAGGCAACCAGGAGTGTTATCACAGAAACATACAATATGATGAATGATAAAGACTGCAAAGCCCATCTAATCTGCTGAGTATCCTCTTCCGTTTAATAGCACAGAGACTCTTTTCTTTATCTTCACTTCCTCTCTGCTAAGGCTCCTCTGTGCGTATCCCAGGCTTTCTTGAATTCAGTTACTTACATATAGTAACATAGTAAATGATGGCAGATAAAGACCAGTATGGTCCATCTAGTCTGCCCAGCAAGATGGCAAGAATAGGTGCACCTGTCGCTCTGTGCAGGCCCCCCCTCCCCATGTCTTTGTTTAGGGGTGAACCCACCACTCCATGTAGGACACCCCTATTTGTTGAGAAGTTAGATGGTTCAGAAGTTAGATGGTTCCGTTTATTTTGTTTTTATCCTGTTGCTGTTTTCATCTCTACTACCTCCACTCGAAAACTTCTTTCATGCATCCATCACTCTTTCTGTGAAGAAATAGTTCTTAACATTACTCAAGTGTGTGTGATTAAATCATCTATGTTTCTTTTGTACTCTGCCTTGGATATTTGAGCGTACTATAAATACTTTTAAATAAATAAATAAAATAAGTATTTACAACCCCAGGCACCTGGCATGCTAGCTACCTACCCTGGAGACTGGACTGCATTGCTGGCCCCAAGAGCATGTTCAGACCTTGCTGACTGGATGTGCTGATCTGGTGATGAATGAGTTCAGCCCATCAGCGCAGCCGAACCACCAGGTCTGAACATGCTGTTAATGCCGGCATTGTAGTTCAGTGTGCAAGGGGATGATTTGGGCAGCGATACTTCTTTCAGACCTTCTGTCAGGAGGGGAGACGTCTAGATCACAAATAGCTATGCTGGCATTTCTTTGTCACCAACTCCCTCTCTGAACTGTAAATTCATGGCCACTAGCTCTAGAAACCTTTTCCATCTAAAACATGCTTGCTTTATTTATGCCCAGGGTTTCTGATTTTCGGTTAGTCATGATACCCCCCTCAAAGGGGAAATTGATAACCAAAAAAAAAAAAATCGTCCTCCTCTGTTGGCATCTGCTGGTGCCATCTGGCTGCTGTTGTCGCAGCCCAATGACATCATCAGGCCAGGCCGTTGTGGCCAGAATCTCTCTGCAGTGGCAAAAACTTTGTCTTTGCTCCTATCACTTCTGTTGTGCATGCTCCCGCTCTTCTGTCTGCAACGACAGCCAATTCTAACAGGCGAGAACAGGCACTTACTGTTTCTCATTTAAAATAGTAAGTGCCTCTTCTTGTATTTTAAATCGGCCCATGATGCAGATAGAGGAGCTTTAACAAGCAGAGCAGAAAAGTGAGAGCAAAGACAAAAGTTCCTGTTGCTTTGTTTCAAGTAGGATGGGGGAGTTGGAGCTGAAGCTGGGACAAGTTGAGCTGATGCTATTTTTGGCATTTAGACTGGGGGGAGGGGTAATGAAGCTGTTGCTGGGATTTGGGCTTAAGAAGAATGTCGCTATTGCCAAATTTGGTCTTTTGGGGGAGGGGGTTAATGCTGCCTGCTGCTGGGACCTGGGCTTGAAGAAGGGGGCGCTGGGGCTGACACTGTGGTTTAGGTCATTAATGGAATCCACAAGGAATCCACCTAAAAAAGTCACTAATATTTTTTCTGCAGTGTGAATACACAAATTAACGCCTATTTTTCCAACTCTGGGAAAGCAGCTAAACACATGAAAAATACCGCCCCCCCCCCCCCAAATCCAAATGATAAACACCTAGGATCAGAAACCCTACTTATACTTTTGAGGTATTTGAATGTTTGCATCATATTGCAACCCCCCTCCTCTCATCTCTTCTATGGTATACCCAGGGCTAGCGCAAGGAGATGAGGCGCCCTAGGCAAACCTCATCCCTTGCACCTCCCTGACTTGATCCAACCCCTCCCCACCTATTGCTGCCACCTCTCTCCAGAATCTACAGCAGCAGCAATGGCCTGAAACAGCCCCAAGGTGCTTACTCAAAACTTTGGTGTCGTGGGGCTGTTTCAGGTCATTGCTGCTGCGGTAGATCCCAGAGACGGATGGCGGCAGTGGCAATAGGCGCCCCTGGAGGACTGGTACTCTAGGCGACTGCTTAGTTCAGCTAATGGCAATGGCGGTCCCGGGTATACCTATTCAGGTCCTGAAATTCTGTACCATCTAAGTAGGCTTTCTCTGGGTTGCCTTCACTTTGTCTCCAGTTTTTGGGAGATGCAGCCCCTCCCCCCCGCCCCCCAATCCCCTCCCCACCGCCCCCCCAAACCCCTCCCCACCGCCCCCCCAAACCCCTCCCCCCCTGAACTGGAAGAATACTCCAGCTGAAGTCTCAGCAATGATTTATAGAGGTATTATCACCTCCTTTTTTCCATTGATAGTACCTATCCCTATGAACCTTCACACGCCTTAGGATCTGGTCATTACCCTGTCACACTGTTTTGCAACCTTGAGATTATCAGATGCAATAAACCCCCAGATCTCTCTCCTCTGTGGTGCAAATCAGTAACTTGCTGCTTTCCTATTGTGTTGTCTATCACTGAACTAGTTCCTAATCCAATTTACCAGTTTGTAACCTAAACCCGTAATTGTTTAGTTTATGTGTATGCCAGCTGTATTGAACAGTATCAAACACTTTGCCAGGGACACTACATCTGGCACTTGCCCCAATCTAATTCTTTGGTAACCCAACCTAAAAAATTGATCAGATTTGTTTAATATGATCTTCTATCGGTGTGTGGTTTCTGCTTGTACTGCAGAAAACAGATACAAACAGGAAGTGAGATAGACCTTGTTGGTGAGGAGCTAACTAAACTAAAAGTAGGCACAGCGAAGGGTCCAGATGGGATACATCCAAGGGCATTAAGGAAACTAAGGGAAGTTCTGGAAGCAACACTATTGGACCTTTTCAGTGTTTCCTTAGAGTCAGGAGTGGTTCCAGAAGTCTTGAGCTCCACAAAAAGTGAAAGTAAAGAACAGGCTGGGAACTACAGGTCAGATAGTCTGACCTCACTGGCGAGTAAATTAATGGAGTCAAGGCTAAAACAGATAATTCAGTTTGTGGAATCCAGTGGACTAAAGGATCTGAGGCAGCATGGATTATCAGAGGTAGGTCTTATCCGTGGCTTTTTTAAGGGGCAGCAGAAGACATTTTTGTTTGGAAGGGCCAAATGAACCAATTTCTGACCCTGCCCCCACGCTCTCTAGTTGCTAATGTTGTGCTGGGTAAAATGACTCCTGTGGCCCACCCCATTCTGTTGCATATGCTCAGTGCTACTGAGTTACATGATGCAAGGTTCCACATTAGGAACCACCACCCAGGAAAAAGATTTAGGCGTCATCGTGGATAACATGTTGAAACCCTCCACCCAGTATGCTGCGGCAGCCAAGAGAGCAAATAGAATGCTAGGTATCATAAGGAAAGGAATAGAGAATAAAACAAAAGATATTATAATGCCTCTGTATCATTCCATGGTGTGACCGCACCTTGAATATTGTGTGCAATTCTGGTCACCGTATCTTAAAAAGGACATAGCATTATTAGAAAAGGTACAGAGAAGAGCCATCAGAATGGGATGGAAGGATACCCCTATGAAGAGAGGCTAAAAATGTTAGGGCTCTTTAACCTGGAAAAGAGATGGCTGAGGGGAGATATGATAGAGGTCTATAAATTAATGAATGAAGTGGAACGGGTAAACATAGATCACTTGTTTATGCCATCAAAATATAGAAAGACTAGGGGACATGCAATGAAGCTACAGTGTAAACTATTAAAGGCTAATAAGAGAAAATATTTTTTCACTCAACGCGTAATCAAACTCTGGAATTTATTACTGGAGGATGTAGTAAAAGCTGTTAGTGTAGACGGGTTTAAAAAACATTTGGACAAGTTCCTGGAGGAAAGGTCCATAAACCATTATTAAACGGGACACAGTATATCCACTGCTTGCCACAGTACAAGCATTGTGGAACCTGTGTCTTTTGGGGAAACTACTAGATACTTGTGACCTAGATTGGCCACTGTTGGAAACAGAATACTGGGCTTGATGGACCTTGGTCTGACCCAGTATGGCATATCTTATGTTCTTATGAGTACTGGCACCTTTTTCATTGCCTGCTAAAACTGACCAATAGTCCTCATGTATTAATGAAAGAGCCCTGCATATGAATACCAGCACCTTTTTTGCTATAAAAAAAATGCACTGGTCTTATCAGACAAATTTGATCAATTTGTTTGACTAGGTAACCAGAGAGCTGGATCAGGGAAAGCGCTAGATATGGTGTACTTGGATTTTATTAAGTCCTTTAACAGGATTCCTAATAAATAAACCTAACATCCCTGATATGGGCCCAAAAGTGACTAACTGGAGTAGAAACTGGCAACAAAGGGTAGTGTAAATGGAATTCACCCTAAGGAAAGGGGTGCTACAACAAGGATTGGCTTTTGGCCTGGTTCCTTTCAGTATTTTTGTGATACTGTGGAGTTGCTGTCAGGAAAGATTTTGTGTTCTGCAGATGATACCAAAATCTGCAATAAGTTAAGGTTAGACACACTCGATGATGTAGAAAACACGAAGAGGGATCCAGCAAAGCTAGAGGAATGGTCTAGATTTTTGCAGCTAAGACTTAATGCGAAAAGATGAAGGGTCATGCATTTACAGGGCCGGCCCCAGAGTTGGTTCAAGGTGTTGGCACCTTAGGCAAACCTTAAGCTTTACACTCATTTGGCTGTCAAAATGTATTGAATTCCTTGCTCTTTGCTACTCCACAAAGGTTTCTGCCCTAGGCGGCTGCCCAGTTTTCCTAATGGTTGGGCCAGCCCTGTGCAGTTTGGTTGTAAAAGCCGAAGGAAATGTAGGGTATAGAACAGTGGCAGACAAATTCTGGGCTCAAGGTTGTCATGGCACCTAGAAATTGCATCCTGGTGCCCGGGATTTCATGCCCTCATGAAGGTTTCTTTATACACTAGTGCTGCCTTACTCCTCCACCGAGATCAGCTCTCTGCAAGGAGCTTGAACCATGTGGTGGAGGAAATTTGGGCTGATCTCTCATTCCAATTTTCTCATGATGAGAAAGCAGTATGGCCTTTTTGGTACAGCCACAAACAGTACTGCAGGAAGAAATATGACAGAGTGATGGCTGGGGGGTGGGTCTAAAAGAGAAAGAGAGACACTAGGTGATGATTGCACGGTTGGGTCTAAGAGAGAGAGAGACTGGGTGATGGTAGGGTGTGGGAGGGGGGCTATGAGAGATTTTTTTGCTTCATGTATTACCAGGCCATGGTGATATGTGAAGTGAAGAAGGAAGTTGCCTGAGGTCCAGCTATAAAGGGTTACTAATATGCTGCTGACAACATGCTCATTGGGGCTGGTGGGAGGAGGAGAAGGGTCACTGCCTTTTGTTGGCATTCTGTAATGGCACATTATTAACCTTCATTTTCCCATAGATAATGGTAAAACGGGAAAACAGGAATCCGGCCCTTAAAAAAGCTGTAATATACCTTATGGGGGGTGGGGGTGGGGAGGGCACTATGACTGAGGTTGTAGCGGCTGGCTTCTAAATTTTTATGCTAGCTCCTAGACTCCAAGAAAATTTGTCAAGGCCTTGTATAGATGGTGAAGATTTTCTGTGCACAAAAGAGCAGGATCTGGGGGTGATCGCATCTGATGATCTTAAGGTGGCTGAATGGGCATATAAGGCAACATGAAAAGCCAGAAGGTGGCTTGGGTACTTTAGAAGAGGACTAGCCAACAGGTAAAAAGAGGTGATAGTGCCTTTGCATAACAGGAGAGACTCATTTGGAGTACTATGTTCAGTTCTGGACATCATACATTCAAAAAGATGGATACTAACAAAGTCAAAGGTCTTTCTCATAAAGCATAAAGAGACAGACTTAGAAGATCTAAACATGTATACCCAGGAGGAGAGGTGAGACAGTGAAAAAAGGGGGATATGATAGAGACATTTAAATATCTTCAAACAGGAATCAACCATTTTAAATGAAAAGGATGCTCTGAAACTGGAATTCATAGAAAGAGCATAAAAAGTAGTAGACTCAGGAGTAGTATAAGGAAATATTTCTTTATGGAAAGAATAGTGGATGCATGGAGAGCTTCCTGGTAGAGAAGAGAATGGCAGAATTCAAAATAGCATGACAAGAAAAGAAGGGACTGTAGAAACTAAGCTGCTGTTTTGAATGGGCCAACTGGATAGATTGTGTGGTCATTTTTTTAAATTTGTATATTTATTGGATTTTGCTTCAAATTACAAACATTAAATAAAATTACATAGCACTCCCACTCCAGAAGCTACCATAAGTAAGGAGAAAGAAAGAACAGTAATATTACAGACCAAAAACAGTCTGCGATAACAAATCTCAAGTAATAAACATCTCCAATACCAAGAAAAATAACAACTGGGAGGAACCTAACCAAAAAAATTAAACAAATAGCACATAATTAAGCCAGGAGACAAACAAATCACCTGGCCATATACTGACACTCCAATTCGACAACCCCTTAACCACCCAAAAAGCTGTACACTAGTCAGGAAAACAATATGTACACAGTATTATCAATAATAATGTTATTAGCCCCTTCTTGTGATACTATAAGCGCTAAAAGTTGTGAGGGAGGTGTGTGGTCATTTCATAATGTCATTTTCTCTATTTCTACTCTCAGTCGGAGCAATATGTAACTGTAGCGTCAGGGCAGCCAGCTGCCATGGTTAAGTAAAATCTGAATATCCAACTTCAGTATCTGGTAGTGGATAGCAATATTCAGTACCGCTATCTGGACAGCTTAGAATAGTCTTTCGGCTATCCTAAGTTCTTTGGATAGTTATCTGGATAGCAGTGCTAAATATTGCTGCTATCCAGCTAATTCATCTCTCTGCTCCTGCTCTGCCCACGGATCATCCTGGCACAACACAAATAGTGCCAAGAATATCCCAGTCAGCGGAATTTATTTGGATAACAGGGAAGTGCTATTTGGATAAGTGCCACTGTACATCGGGATTTTATGCCTCAGGTATGCTGTCATTGTGGCTTTTTACCTGTTTTGAGCTCTTGCCTTTCCAGTAGTAGTTCAAGGTGAGTTACGTTCAGGTACAATAGGTATTTTCCTGGCCCAAGAGGGTTTACAATCAAAGGGGACCTTTTATTAAGGTCCGCTAAGGGTTTGCACTTAGGGGCTTGTTTACTAAGCCGCGGTAGTGGCTTCCGCCCGATATCGGAGCCACGGCCCCATTGAATTCAATGGGGCCGTGGCTCTGATATCAAGCGGAAGCCACTACCATGGCTTAGTAAACAAGCCCCTTAGTGTATGTTACCAACACGCTTTAAAGTACAAAGTCTCTGCATTAGCTGTCATGGCTGGGCCAGTATGTTTCCAGCAATTAAACGCATGATGGGCCATGCTAATGTCAGTGGGTTCACTTAACGACTCCCACAGAGGAGTCATGTGAACTTGCTGTAAGAGCCATGTTGCAGATGAGTGTGCGGCAATTGCCCTGGCATCAGCGGTAATGCACTCTCCATGCCTATATGTGCATACCCCACCACATCCCACAATGCCCGCTTAACGTGTGTTTTAGCCTGAGGTGGCTGACATGCTCACATATTAGCATTCTTGGCTGCCAGGTGCCACGTGTTAAAACATCTCTTAACTGGCTAAAAGGGATAAGTTGGACTCGAGCCAATAGAGGGTTACATGATTCCTATTTGGAGTTAGGAGTGTCGATGGATATTACAAAAATTCAAGCCCCTCTGCAAGGATCTGAGAGCTATGGAAAATGGGAAATTTCCACCTGCCCCCTCCCCCCCCCCAAGGATGTGAAAGCCGGGGTTCGGGAAAGGGAGTACCCCCTCCAAGGATGTAAGAGGGCTCTTCTTCGCCATGTGCTGGTTTCAGCCAGTGGCCTTCTATCTTTAATACTGCCCCACATTCAGCTGGGCAGCAGTGTCTTGTTGGACCCGCTCCATTAAAGGCATAGGGGCTCGTGGGCCAGTGTGAGAATAGTAATATTCGGCGCACTGAGTCACTGACAAATACAGTCCATGCTCTAGCAACACCCTTACTTTCAGTATGTATTTTCTTTCAAACTTTGTTTTAATTACATTAAGTCAAAAAAAGTTATAGAAAGCATTCTATAGAGAAAAAAATTATTAAAGATCAGTCATTTAAGACAATATTTGAAACCAAATAGAAAACGTGTCCTCCATTAGAGTTATACACAGTGGAATGAACTAGGTTCTTTTTCACTGGCCATTTCCTCTTCCTGTTCTAACTAGCCCAGTGTATCTCAGTTACTTCTGTTATTCCTTGACTTTGCCCTGCAGTGAGTGTTATGTCCTGCTACTGTCCTATATCCCCAGATGTCTCTCAATGTGTGTGCCTCTCTCACTTGGCCTTTCCCTGGTGTCTTCCTGGAGGGGACGGGGAGCATAATGTCTCCAAATGGCTTAGTTGTATACAAAGTGCAAACTATGATGGAAATAAAGCGCACTGCGCACCTCTATGCTAGGGTATTTTGGAGAAGATCTCAGATGTACCGCTAATCCTCATCTTCTGCTGTGTGCTTGCAATGACTCTGTATTATGTGTTTGTTTTCACCAGTACTGTGCAGGTCATGCTGGATTCATTCACCTCCAGAAGCAAAGCCCTCTGCATTCAGCCATGCAACCAAAGAGGTTATATGGGAAAAGGAGTATTAGCTACTCCTACTTAGGGTTGCCAACTGGCTCCAGATGTGTCTTGTTCCAGTCCCGTGTTTACCCCCATTGCATGCAGGGACTTGTAGTCTTGTTTTTCTTATGAAGTGCAATGGAGAAATCAGAACTCCGTGTCCCTGCATGACCCAGGACTGGAACAAGCCTGTCGGGCGCATCCAGAGCAGGTTGGCAACCCTATTCCTACCAATTTTAGCAGTGATATACAGTCACAGACAGACAGACGGATTCAGCCTACCCATTAAGCACTTTTTGCTTACTTAATATTATGTGACTGCTAAAAAACAACAGCACCTGGTAGGAGGAAGTGACGTCACCCTAAGTGATGGCTGCCTGAGTGCAAAGCTCCAGAGTCACCCCCGACAAACAGCAATAAAATAATCTCCCAAAAGCAATATTGGACAAAAAAAAAACTGTATCCTGAGTAGCACCAAAGAAGGGGGATACGATGACTACCAGAAAGAAGGCCGCAGACTTAAAAGATTTTGCATACACTGGAGAGAGCGCTGGCAGCAGCAGAGACAAAATGGCAATCGGCGGCACTGGTGTAGAGGAAGGTAATGAGGAGGAAGAAAAAAGAGCTGCAGCAGGCAAAAAAAGGGAGAGGTCAGGGAAGGCCCCACACAGCAGATTACAAGAACGGAACTGAGGCAGTGATTCAATTAAATTAAGTCAAAAGTGCATGCGGCAAAAAAAGAGCCAAGTGACCTAATGGGGTCCATGAAGGAAAAGATAGCGGAGATCACATGCCAGATGAGAGACCATGAGAATCGCCTGCAGACTCTGGAACAACAGCAAGAGACATGGGCAAGGAAGGAGCAGCAAAACGCAAACTGGAAGGAGAAAATAATGTAGAAAATAGAGGATATGGAAAATCGCTCCCGGAGTCATAATTTACGGATTAGGGGAATACCGGAAAGCCAGGCATTCCGAGACAGTGAAAGGGTGGCAGAAGCAATACTCCTGGAAGCCCTACGTCAAGGAGGAGAGGAGCAAGTGCCAAGCAGGATTGAAATGGACAGAGCATACTGCGCTTTGGGACCAATTAGAAAAGAGAAACCCAGGAACATAATAGTGTGCATAAAAGATTATAAAATAAAGGAATGCATAGCGCAAAGGATGAGAGATCTGAATCCGTTTCAATGGCAAGGATATCAAGTGGCGATATATGTGGACATTTCGCTGGGAACACTGCAAAGGCGCCAGGAAATGCAGCCAATAAAATGAGCTCTTTGGACTGCAGGAATACGCTATAGATGGCTGCACCTATTCGGAATGCTATTTAACAAGAAGAAACCTGGAGAGTTAAGACTATAACAGAGGCACTACAAGCATTAAAGGAGGCAGAACACCACAATATGAACAGGAGCAGAGAAGCCAAGAGGAGAGAGTGGGAGGACCCAAGGAGCGCAACAGGAGAGGGCTAAAATCAACAGAGAGGAATACCCGAAAGTCTCCCACAAAAGCTACCGCCAGATGGTGGAGGCTAAGAGCAGAAAGGTGTTGAAAACCAAAGGACATTAAGAGAAGCAGAAATGAGAAGGGGACATGAATGTCAAAAGATAGTCCTAAAGAGACGGGACAGAGGCGACAAAGAGTACAAGTAAATGGAGCTCACTCTGAGGAGAAGGATGTTATCAGTGGTGTGCCCCAGGGATCTGTCCTTGGTCCGATTCTTTTTAACATCTTTGTTAGTGACATAGTGGAAGGGCTTTCAGGTAAGGTTTGCCTCTTTGCGGATGATACCAAAATCTGCAATAGAGTAGACACCCAGGAAGGGGTAGATAACATGAGGAGGGATCTAGCTAAGCTTGAAGAATGGTCTAGAATTTGGCAGCTGGGATTTAATGTTAAAAAAATGTAAGGTCATGCATTTGGGCTGCAGCAATCCAATGGAGCAATATAGTATAGGGGGTGAAGTACTTATGTTCACTAAAGAAGAGCGGGACCTAGGCATGGTTGTGTCTGATGATCTTAAAGTAGCTAAACGGGTAGAAAAGGCGACGGCAAAAGCTAGAAGGATGCTTGGGTGCATACGGAGAGGAATGGCTAGCAGAAAAAAGGAGGTGATAATGCCTCTCTATAAGTCTTTGGTGCGACCTCATTTGGAGTATAGTGTGCAATTCTGGAGACCGCACCTTCAAAAGGATGTGAACAGGATGGAGTCGGTGCAGCGGGTGGCTACTAAAATGATTAGTGTTCTTCATTATAAAGCATATGAGGACAGACTGAAGGATCTTAATATGTACACCTTAGAGGAAAGGCGGGATAGAGGTGATATGATTGAAATGTTTAAATACCTCCGTGGCATAAATGTTCAGGGAGAGAGCCTCTTTCAATTGAAAGCAAGTTCTGCTACGAGGGGACATGGGATGAGGGTGAAGGGAGATAGATTCAGGAGTGGTATGCAGAAATATTTCTTTACGGAAAGAGTAGTGGATCCGTGGAATAGTCTCCCAGTGGAGGTGGTAGAGATGAGGACAGTAACTGAATTCAAAAAAGCATGGGACAAACACAGAGGATCTCTAAAGGTAAAAAGGGGACTGTTGTAGTTGTTATGGAAGGACAAACTAGATAGGCCATGTGGTCTTTTTCTGTTGTCATATTTCTATGTTTCTATAAATTTCAAGGATTATCGAAGGCAGATGCAGCTAAAGTTGGCTTGGTGCGGTTTACCAATGGTTCACTCAGCCTGGGTGGGGAGAACGCACTGGCAGAAGATTATAGGTATATGTAGAAAGTGCTTAGTCTCTGGGTTGCACTACCTACCAAAGTGGACAAAATGGAAAGTTAACCATTATACAAAAAGTTATTTGTAATAAGATAGAAACATAGAAATATGACGACAGAAAAAGACCACATGGCCTATCTAGTCTGTCCTTCCATATCAACAACTACAACAGTCCACTTTTTTCCTTTAGAGATCCTCTGTGTTTGTCCCATGCTTTTTTGAATTCAGATACTGTCCTCATCTCTACCACCTCCACTGGGAGACAATTCCACGGATCCACCACTCTTTCCGTAAAGAAATATTTCCGCATATCACTCCTGAATCTATCCCCCTTCACCCTCATCCCATGTCCCCTCGTAGCAGAACTTGCTTTCAATTGAAAGAGGCTCTCCCCCCTGAACATTTATGCCATGGAGGTATTTAAACATCTCAATCATATCACCTCTATCCCGCCTTTCCTCTAAGGTGTACATATTAAGATCCTTAAGTCTGTCCTCATATGCTTTATAAATGAAGACCACTAACCATTTTAGTAGCCACCCTCTGCACTGATTCCATCCTGTTCACATCCTTTTGAAGATGCGGTCTCCAGAATTGCACACTATACTCTAAAAGAGGTTGCACCAAAGACTTATACAGAGGCATTATCACCTCCTTTTTTCTGCTAGCCATTCCTCTCCGTATGCACCCAAACATCCTTCTAGCTTTTGCCGTCGCCTTTCCTACTTGTTTAGCTACTTTAAGATCATCAGACACAACCATGTCTAGGTCCCGCTCTTCTTTAGTGGACAAAAGTACTTCACCCCTTATACTATATTGCTCCCTTGGATTGCTGCAGACCAAATGCATGACCTTACATTTTTTTAACATTAAATCTCAGCTGGCAGATTCTAGACCATTCTTCAAGCTTAGCTAGATCCCTCCTCATGTTATCTACACCTTCCTGGGTGTCTACTCTATTGCAGATTTTGGTATCATCTGCAAAAAGGCAAACCTTACCCAACAGCCCTTCCACAATATCATTAACAAAGATGTTAAAAAAATTCAGACCAAGGACAGATCCCTGGGGCACACCACTGCTAACATCCTTCTCCTCAGAGTGAGCTCCATTTACCTGTACTCTTTGTCGCCTCCCACCCAACCAATTCCTAACCCAAGCAGTAACTTTAGGGTCCATCTCTAGGGTGCTCAGTTTGTTATAAGTCGCCTGTGAGGAACAGTGTCAAAGGCTTTACTGAAATCTAAATACACCACATCTAGGGCTCTCCCTCAGTCTAACTCCCTGGTCACCCAGTCAAAGAAATCAATCAGATTTGTCTGACAAGACCTGCCTCTGGTGAATCCATGTGTTAACAAAAGGTCTACAATTGAGTTAGTAGCTGTATGTCAGTTAACAAGGAAAAGCATAATGTGAGCTGGATGGGGGGAGGAAGGGAGAAAAGATATGGGGTAAGAAAGGATAGGAGGGGGGAGGGGAGAATGAAGAGGGTAGGCAAGGGTTGGGGGGGCAGGGTTGGTACTACTCCGGTACACCCCTGGTTTGGAAGGGGAATCATTCTGGGAGGAGAGATGGGAGGGGAGGGGATGGTGGGATACAGGGGAAAGGGGAGGGTAGTAAGAGGAACATGGAAAACTGATCACAAAGGGAACTCAAAGGAAAAATTAACAGTGGCCACAATTAACGTATGGGAACTCCAGACATGGCAGAAACGCCAAATGCTGGAAAAAGAGGGGAGGAGCCTCCATGCAGACATTGTTTGTGTACAGGAAACTCATTTGAGAATGGGGCAAGAAGTATGGGTGATCAGTCTGTATGGGCTAAATGAGACCAAGGGTTTTTTATGAGCATATGTTGAAGGACATGGAGAAGTTTGGGGATACTCTGATTATAATTGTAGGGGATTATAACCTGACACTGAACCCTAGGCTGGGCAACAGTGGGGGACAGGAAGGGGGCGAAGAATAGACAGGAGGCACCTCTCTAAATTTAAGGAAAGGCTAGGCATGGTAGGTGTATGGCGCACTAGACACCCAGGAGAGAGCAAATACACATTTTACTCAAACTCACACGGCTCTTATAGCCGATTAGATATGATTTGGGTTAGTGGGAAGTGGGTGACGAGGGTAGAAGAAGTGGAACAAGGATCCATTACCTGCATCGGTACATATAATTTTTGATTTGGGAGCGAGAGAAGGGGGAATACAATTCTGGAGGCTAAATTAATCCCTTCTAGACGAGGAGGCTCATATTAACAGTATGAAGCAGACCACACAGGAATATATTCAGTTTAATCTGATGGAAGAAATGAGGCTGGGGACAGTGTGGGATGGACTGAAGGCAGTGGTGCGAGGGCACTTAATTGGTATTGCAGCCAGGGTTAAGCGGGAGAGGGGGAAGGAAGAGCAACTTCTCAGGACCAAGATAGCAGATATAGAAGGGTGACATCAATGCGATCGGGACCCAAGTTTAATGACAGAATTAGTGACGCTTAGGGGAGAGCTAAGTAAACTGCAGGCCAGAGAAATAGAGCATGAATTAAAGGTGCTCCAACAAGCGCATTTTGAGGGAGGAAATAGAGCAGGCAAGTTGTTAGCTAGCAGGCTGAAAGCTAAAAGGCAAGTGGCCCATTTAGGAGGGATTTGGACCAAAAAGGGGACCATGGCGCATCAAACATTGGAAAGCCAGCAGTCATTTAGGAAGTTCTATACAGATCTCTAAAAGAACAAGGTAAAGGGGGGAGGCGAGAAGGGCATACAATTTTTGGCTGATGGTAAACTCCAGAAACTTATGGAGGAGGAGAGGGATACCCTAGGAGTTGCAATGACCGAAGGGGAGGTTCTAGCAGCCATAAAAACACTTAAAAGTGTAAAGACCCCGGGGTTTTATCGCTTGGCACAGCATTGTATAACCCCCCTATTGACAAGGGTGTTCAACAGAGCACTACAGGTGGAAGGAGTACCTCACTCAATGGATGAAGCAGGCATCACAGTATTACCAAAGCCTGGGAACGACAGTAGTGTATGTGGGTCGTATAGACCTATCTCTCTGATTAATCTAGATGCTAAGATATTCGCCAAACTTTTGGCATCAAGATTACAGAAAGTACTCCCAAAATTGGTCCATAAAGACCAAATAGGTTTTATCCCAGGACGACAAGGAGAAGACAATATTAGGAGAATTCTGAATATTATTTGGCACTTAAAATACACGGGGGGAAAAGCATTTGACTAGGTGGAATGGCAATTCATGTTCCAAACATTGGCACAAATGGGGTTGGGGGACACTTTTATTAAAGGAATAAAAGCTTTATACGTTAGCCCCAAAGCCCGTTTCAGAGTAAATGGAAGGTACTCAGAGAGTTTTCCCCTGGGAAGGGGGACACACCAAGGCTGCCCTTTGTCGCTGCTATTGTTTGCATTGACAATTGAGCCATTGGCAGGGTATGTTAGGCAGCACCCAGACATCCAAGGGATAACGATAGCGGGCACAAACACGAAAATTGCATTATTTGCAGATGACATTATCTACACAATAAGGCAACCAGATACCATGTTGCCCAACCTGTTAGAAGCCAGTGAAAGATACAGTGAAGTGGCAGGATACAAGTTAATATGAGCAAATCAGGAATTTTAGCTTTCAACCTACCAAAAAACCTGGAAGATAGGTTACAAAGCAACTTTCCTTTTAAGTGGGTCAAAACAACATTTAGATACCTGGGGATACAACTAGGTAGTAAGTTAGAGAACCTTAGAGAAAGGAATTATAAACCACTGATAGAAGCCATCCGCAAGGACTTATATAGATGGACCAGAACTCACCTCTCGTGGCTGGGACGGATAGCAGTTATAAAAATGAACATTTTGCCTAGACTTCTGTTCTTGTTCTCAGCCCTGCCATGTGAATTCCCAGGGAAAATGATGAAGAGACTACAAATCATGATTATGTCATATATCGGGGGGGGGGGGGGGACCCCAAGAATAGCCAGGAAAGTGATGTTTAGGAGGAAAGAGGAAGGGGGGCTGGGAGTCCCATGCCTCACCACATATTATGCAGCGGCACAGTTGTGAACGCTGTTTGAATGGAGGGGACTGGACAAAACCCCAGAGTGGGTGCAATTGGAACAGAGAGAACAGAGACTTAGAAGCTCAGGAGTGAGATCCGCGTGGAGAAGTAAAAAAGGGAAAGATAGAGAACTCTTTTAAGAGACTAACCTTCCAGGTCTGGGAAAAATGGAAACAACAGCTATTAGCAGGGAAGAGATGGTTTCAGAGAGCCTTTATTCAAGGGATGGGAGATTTCCCATCAGGACAGGTGAACCCTATCTACCAAGAATGGGCCAGGAAAGGACTGGTCCGAACAGGACAGCTGGTAGAAGCGGGCGGGGGGGGGGGGGCAGATTAAGGCTTTTGACAGGCTGAAAGAAACTTTTTTATTGGAGGACAAAGATGTCCAGCTGTGGTATTAACTGCAGCAGATAAAGATGCGAACCAACTTGAGAGCAACATCCACATCATTTGAGGAGTTAATGGGAAAAAAACAACAGGAAGGGCCTGCTCTCCAAGCTGTACAGATCTTAAAGGGAAGGGGAACCTGAAAAAATGGAAAGTCAGCAGAGATGGGAAGAGGAACTCCCGGGACAGTGGGAGATGGCAGGCAATATACAGATCTGCATATAGGTTAGCCTCGGTAACACTCTTCCTGGAGAATAGTGTAAAGCTCCGCCTGCGAATGTTTTGGATGCTGCTTAAATTACAGTCGGTGTACAAGACCAAAAATAGTGCATGTTGGAAGGGATATGGGGAGAAAGGTGACCTCCTCCATCTAATGTGGCAATGCCCTAAAGTGAGGGGATTATGGAGAAGAGTAGAGGTTTTGTTTAAAGACATCACCAGGGATGGTAGTACTAAATGAGGTGTGGAGGGGAGGGAATAAAGTGCTGAGGACCTTTTTAGGATATTGGGTAGTAACTACATGAATGACACTGCTTACATGGTGGAAAAGGACAGAGGTACCAGCCCTGGGAGAAGTGGTATGTAAGTTAGATCACGTATGCAGCCTCTGTGCGGTAGGGGCACATAAGCAAAACACTCAAAAGACCTATAGAGAGACGTGGCAATGGTATGAGGAATGGAGGGAGAAGGGACTGAAGTGAACTTTGGGATAAAAAAAAGGAAAGGGTTATAAGGGAAGGGAGGGGGAAGGGGGTAGGGGGAAGGTGGGGTTACTGGGAGAGGTGAAAGTGAATGGGAGAAGAGAAACATGGAGAATAGAGCAAAGGGGCTTAGTGGGGGGGGCGGGGGGAGCAGAAGAATGTCTTTAGACCAGAGGATGGAACAAGACCCCCCTCAGGGCAATGGGAAAGGGGCAATGGGAAATTGTAAATTGTGAATTGTAAAGGGGCAATGGGAAATGAGAAAACTGTAAATGTTCTTGAAATGCATGTGAACTGGTGCAACAGTTAAACGGGGTTACTTACCTGTAACTGGAGTTCTCCGTGGACAGCAGGATAAGTCAGCCACACCTGGTGTCGTCCTCCGGGCGGCGCCAATACGGAATTGCTCTCTAGAGCTCAGAAAGCTGAGACTTTCTGAGCCCGCCCCGGTAGCCCAGGTGGGCCACCCACCGTTCCACCCCCTAGCCACCAGTATGTTCCAAGCTAGTCCAGCGGCTAGGAGCGGTCTCTTCAGGTGGCCTCCTCCAGGGGAGGCGGGTGGGATTGTGTGGCTGACTTATCCTGCTGTCCACGGAGAACTCCAGTTACAGGTAAGTAACCCCGTTTTCTCCATGGACAAGCAGGATTGCGTCAGCCACACCTGGTGTCTCCCTAGCTGTATGTGCTGGGGGGAGGAGGCCCATGCTTGGACCTGAAGGGATCAGATACTCAGATCAGAGGTTACCAACACAAGTTTATTCAACGACAGTGAAAATAGTGCAATAGTTCTACCGCAACGCCACCGGTGGTTTACCGAGGCTTGGGTAGCGTAACAGTGCAAACAGTGCAACAGTAACAGTGCAACAGTAACCATAACAGTGCAACAGTGCAACAGTAACCATAACAGTGCAGCATAACAGTGCAAACAGTGCAACAATAACCGTGCAATAGTGTAACCGTGCAACATCAACTAGGCAGTGTAAACAGTGCAATAGTAATGACATTTGTCCAACAGCTGGCAGGGGCAGCGCTCAGTCGCGACTCAGGGCCGTGGAGAGGACGGCCGCTCCGAGCGCACAACCCTTCTGAGAGCGGAGGTCAAGGCAGTAGTGTCTCTGAAAGGTGTGTGGTGACGACCAGGTGGCTGCCCTGCAGACCTCGTCTAGCGGCACAGCGCGGAGATTGGCAATTGACGCAGCCAGAGCCCTGAGGTGATGAGGGCCCACTCTAGGGTGTACTCCACTGGCACTGGATGGGTCGAGGCAATAGGCGACACAGGCGGAGACCCAATGGGACAGCGTCCTTTTATTGACAGGTCTTCCGGGCCTGTTCGGATCGAAGGAGACGAAGAGTTGCTCGCCCTGTCGGACAGCTTGCGTTCTATGCAGGTAGATCCGGAGAGCCCTGAGACAGTCGAGGGTGTGTAGGCGTCGCTCCTCGTCCGAGGAGTGGGGTTCCGGGAAGAACGTTGGAAGCTCTATAGACTGGTTGACGTGGAAGGCCGAAGACACTTTGGGGACGAATCTAGGATTAGTCCTCAAGGAAGCATGGTCATGGTGCAGTTGCGTGTAGGGGGGATGTGATACCAGCGCATGTAGCTCACTGATCCTCCTCGCAGAGGTGATGGCCACAAGAAAAAGCGTCTTCCATGAGGCGAATTTCATGTCGGCTGACTGTAGAGGTTCAAAGGGTTCCTGTGTTAGGCGCTGTAGGACCGCGTTGAGATCCCAAGCTGGCACCGGTCGCCTGATTGGGGGCTTCAGATTGGATAGGCCCTTCATGAAACGTGACGTGAGAGGCAGTGTTCCGATGGAGGAGGTCCCTTCCGGTGTCGCATGGAACGCTGCTATTGCCGAGAGGTGGACTCAGATGGACTGCGTCTGCAGGCCCAGGTTGGACAGGCTCTTAAGGTATTGCAGGACGTGCGGGAGTGGGCATGTGGTGGGTTCCAGGCCTTGGTTGGCACACCAAATGCTGAACCTCTTCCATTTAAGCCCATAGGACTTCCTGGTGGAGGGTCTCCTGGCCGCTAGCACCACATCTTGCACTTCGGTGGGCAGCTGGAGTTCGGACAGGCTTATCCGCTCAACCTCCAGGCAGTGAGAGACAGGGCTCCCAGGTTGGGATGCCGTATACTGCCCTCGTCCTGTGTCAACAGGTCCGGCTTGAGGGGTAGTCGCTTCGGCTCTCCCTGCGCCAGGCGTAGCAGCAGGGCAAACCACATCTGGCGTGGCCAGTGAGGAGCTATTAGGATGGCATTCGCTTTGTCCTGAACGATCCTCTGTAGGGTCGCTGGGATGAGGGGCGTAGGTGGAAATGCGTACACCAGTGACCACTCCCCCCAACACACGTCGAATGCATCCGCCGCCAGCCTCCTGGCTGACGGGTGTCTGGAGCAGAACAGGGGGCATTTGGCATTCGATTCCGTGGCAAAGAGATCGATATCCGGGGACCCCCAGAGCTGGAAGAGGTCGTTGGAGACTGTCCGGTGCAGAGCCCATTCGTGGGGCTGGAGCTGTCTGCTCAGTCTGTCTGCCAGGGTATTCTGATCCCCTGGGAGGTACGAGGCCCGAAGGTGGCATGTGTTTCTCAAGGCCAGGGTCCAGATTAGTGTGGCCTCCTTGCAGAGGGGGCGTGAGCCGGTGCCCCCTTGTTTGTTGACATAGAACATGGCCACCTGGTTGTCCGTCTGGATGAGGATGGACTTCCCGCGCAGTTGTGGGAGGAACGCTGTCAGGGCATACCTCATGGCCCTCAGTTCGAGGAGATTGATGTGCAGATGCCTCTCGCGCTTTGACCACTCTCCTTGGGTGCTTAGGGATTGCATGTGGGCACCCCAGCCAGTGTTCGATGCATCTGTGGTTAGAACAACTTGATGATCGCGGGGATGGATGTCTTTCCCCACTGACAGGTTGACTGGCGCTGTCCACCAGCGAAGCTGGGTATGGATTTGTGGAGTCATTCTGATTGTGGTGGAGAGGGGTTGACAACTCTGGTTCCAATGGGCGCGTAAGTGCCATTGGAGTGGGCGCATCCGTAGCCTCGCTGTGGGGAGGACGGATGTGGCGGCCGACATGTGTCCCAGGAGGCACAGAATGTCCTTCGCTGACGAGGTTGCTACATTGGTGGCCTTGGTCGCCAGGGCTGTGATGGCGCACAGTCTGCGCTCTGGCAGGTAGGCCCTCGAAACCCTGGTGTCTATCACGGCTCCTATGAACTCCAGTCTCTGGGTCGGTGAGAGGTGTGATTTGCTGAGGTTGATGACGAAACCCAGGGAGGACAGCAGTCTCATGGATGTCTGTATGGCCTTCCGCAGTTCCTGGGCTGAAGGGGCGGTGAAAAGCCAGTCGTCGAGATATGGGAAGACCGCTATGTTCTGCCTGCGGAGGTGGGCAGCTGCTACGGCTACGCACTTCGTGAAGACCCGCGGAGCGGGGGACAGTCTGAAGGGTAGGACTCTGTATTGATAGTGCTGGTCTAGCACTTGAAAACGGAGGTATTTCCTGTGTGACTTGTGGATGCGGATGTGGGTGTACGCATCCTGCAGGTCCAGAGATGCCATCCAGTCGCCGGTTTGGATCAGGGGAAGGATGGTGTTCAGTGAATACATCCGGAATTTCTCTTTGATGATGAACTTGTTGAGCCGGCGGAGGTCTAGGATGGGACGAAAGCCGCCCGGCCGTTTGGCAATGAGAAAGTATCTGGAGTAAAAACCAGAGCCTTTCTCGGGAGGGGGAACCTCCTCTATGGCCCGGGAGTCCAGTAGTCGCAACAGTTCCGCAGCCATTGCCAGGCGCAGATGTTGGGGGGTGTCGCTGGCAGGTGGGAAGTTCTGTTGTGGAGGGGCTGCAAAGCGTATGCGGTAGCCTTCTCTGATGACCCGCAGAACCCAGGAGTCTGAGGATACTCTCCGCCACTGTGTCAAAAATTGGGTCAGGCGTCCCCCGGTCCGGGGGGTTCGCCGAGATCTGGCGTCAAAAGGAGGGCCCAGCTTTGCTTGTGGGCGCGCTTGTCTTCTTCTGTTTGCGGTCCCTCTGCGTGTTGCGCTGGTGCGAGGGTCCTTGGTAAGAGTTGCCCTTGTATCTGTTGTTGCTGTGCCATTTGTTGCTGGAGGGGTACCTCTTGCTGGAGGAGTAGTAGGGTTTCCTATGAAACTTGCTCCTCTGGGCGTTGTTGTGGCGCTCAAAACCATCTTCTGCGAGGGTCTGTAGCGTGGTACAGTGTTCTTTCAAGTCATTGACTGTATCTTTCACCTTGTCTCCGAAAAGGGACTCACCGGAGCAGGGGGTGTCCGCGATCTTATCATGTGTGTCGTCACGTAGGCCAGATGCCCTGAGCCATGCCCATCGCCTTGCTGAAATGGCTGTCCCGGCGGTTCTCAGTGCTGTATCGAAGGAGTCGAAGGTAGCACTTGTGAGGTGCTTGCTGCATTCCGACATGTCTGTGAGTGCCGCTGATGCGCCGCTCTGGGATTCTTTGGGAAGACACGCCAGCGCGGCTCTCAGGTTTGCCATGCATGCATCCTGGAAGAGGACTTGCTGAAATTGGTGGGCCGCAATCTTCGCGTTGAGCATGGCCCCTTGGTACACTTTCCTCCCGATGTCATCGAGGAGCTTGTGGTCCCGACCAGGCGGGCTGTTGGCATGTGTGCATGAAGACTTCACGCGCTTGAGGGCTGACGACACTACGATGGAGTGATGAGGCAGCTGTGAGGATGCAAATCCTGGAACCGGCTGTACCTGGTACTTAGTTTCCAGCCTCCTGGGGAAGGGGCGGCCGGATGCCGGAGTCTGCCAGAGCCTCAGATGATTGTCTCGGAGTGTCTGGTGGATAGGCAGTGTAAACACGGTTCTTGGGGTGGCAAGATATTTCAAAACCTCCGGCACCGCTTCCTTCTTGTCGTCCCGGCCTTGTAAGGACAAAGTGGAGGCCAGTTTGAGCAAGAATTTTGGATAGGTAAGGTCCTCTGGTGGCGGTGGTTCTTCTGGATCTGGAGAGTGTCCTCTCTCCGGGGTCACCGCAGACCCCACCACTGCCCCTTCGAGCTCACCTCTGTCGGCGTCTGGGGGCGGGTCGCTCGAGGGTGTAAAGCCTGGCGAGGATGCCCGGACGTCCCCAGCCCGTGGATCTGCCTGCAGGGAATCTTGCTCTGTGGGGAGTGGAGCTGTCTGAGGCATGTGCGCAGGGACTGCAACTGTAGATTGTTTTAGTAGTTGAGACAGCAGGCGCACCACAGAGTCAGAAGCCGATCCGCTCCGTATGCTGCGACAGGGACTGGGGCAGGCAGAGAGGCTCACATGGCTCCTTCTGTGCTTCTGGCGCCGATGTTTGGTGCGGTGTCTGGACCGGGTGTCCCTGTGTCTGGAGCTTCTATGTCGGTTGGGAGAACTGCTTCTGCTGCTGCTGGAGCTGCGGCGGCGTTTTCCGCTGCTTTTCCTCTTTCTTGCGCTCCGTTTGCGGTCCGACGAGCTGCTGCTGCTGCTGGATCGTTTTCTCCTTCCCTTCTTGTCCCGACGGCGTGTGCGGCCGTCGGAGCTGCTGGTACTGCTGCGGTTCCGAGTATGCCTTCGGCGCGGAGGGGATCCGGCGCCGAGGTGGGAGGCGTTGCCATGGCTCCCCAACAACGCCGAGTGCTGGAGGTGCTCGTGGGCGTGGTTGGAGGACTGGCGCCAGCCAATCCCTACGGCCGCAGCTCGGGTACCTCCTGATTGGTTCTCAGATCTGCTTCCGGAAGGGGCGTGGTTGGAGGACCGATTCCCGGCGCTGGAGGACCGAGACCGGGCGCCATCTTCGGATACCGCATGGCTCTCCTTTGTTCTCATCGTTGGAGGAGAGCAGGCAGGCCTCACCTCCCCTTGCAAACACATCGCGGGAGCCAGGGAAGTCGGTGTAGGGGCCGGCTGGAGGCAGTCAGCACCACGGTCGTGGAAGGAGGCCGCACCGGGCACTTCCAGGGCTGG
Source organism: Ichthyophis bannanicus (assembly GCA_033557465.1). Lineage (NCBI taxonomy): Eukaryota > Metazoa > Chordata > Amphibia > Gymnophiona > Ichthyophiidae > Ichthyophis > Ichthyophis bannanicus. Next base: position 650,227,894 of record CM066033.1, on the reverse strand, counting down.
GGCATGCAGGAGAGCAGCCGGAGTAGATGCAGGTACTGGCAGAGATGATGTACTTGCGTTCTCGGATAGGATTTCTTTTAAGTTGTGCCCCCGAATCTTCAAAGTCCTGGGGGACATTCTCCCGCAATTTTCGCAGTGCTTGGTATTGTAGTCGGGCCCCAGGCAGCGTAGGCAGTTGTCATGTGGGTCCGTAACGCTCATCTTTCTTTTGCAAAGAAGGCATTTTTTGAACCCCGGCTTGGTCATGATGAGAAGAAAAACAACAAATAAAATAATAAAATGGGGAGAGAGAGCAGGGTCCGTCTTGCTGGCAAGGCGGAAGGAAGAATACTGGTGGCTAGGGGCGGAACGGTGGGTGGCCCACCTGGGCTACCGGGACGGGCTCAGAAAGTCTCAGCTTTCTGAGCTCTAGAGAGCAATTCCGTATTGGCGCCGCCCGGAGGACGACACCAGGTGTGGCTGACGCAATCCTGCTTGTCCATGGAGAATGTTGGATGTTTCAAATGTTTCAGTGAAATAACAATAACAATTTTAAATTTAAAAAAAAAACAGCACCTAAAAAAAGGAGACAGAAAGGAACAACGCAAGTAGTAGAGATACAACACAATCAGATTTCCATTTGTGCCGCTTGCAGTTATCATCTTGGTAAGAGAGATGTACAGCAGACCTTAAGTTTCTTCTATTTAAGATTTTTTTTTGATAGAATGCGATTGTTTCTCCACTACTACAGGACCCAGAGGGTGGTATGCTTTTCCCAGGGTGTTTTCTGTATTTTTCCCTCTCCCTATAATGGTTACTCCACTACCCCTCCTGAGATAATGCAGGAATTTCCCTGCCATTCTCATCCTGTATCTGCAGGAAAAACAAACCAGAGCTCACCCAGCAGGAACTGAAGCGTCTCCCCCCTCCCTCCTCAGAAGTTTCCAAAACAAAGGAGTGCCTGGGATACACCTCAAATACCCTCTTTAAAGTCTGCTGGATCCAAACCTTTCTTTACAAGCTAAACAACCCCTACCCCACCACCTCAGAATGTATTCTGAATGTCTGTGTTTTGGTGGGTTGAAGGAGGGTCAGATTACTTTATAAAAATATAGGTTTATTTTGCAGAGGAGCTGATATGAAAGGTTTTTGCTTTTATAAATAGCATTAAGATCTCTAACAGGATGCACAGTCATGGATGGCAAATGTGAAGAATGGTTTAAGAAAGCTTGAGAACTAAGACAATGTAAAGCATGTAAAAATATGAACTTTGAGTTCTCCTAGGACAAGCAGGATGAGTCAGTCACACTTGGTGACGTCATCCGACGGTGCCGAGGCGGAAGTACTCTCCGTAGCTCAGAAGGGCTTTGCCCTTCCGAGCATGTGCCAACTGGCCCCACCCCCTGTCCGCCCCTAGCTAGCCAGTTTCAGTTATTCCGCCTTGCCAGCAAGACGGACTTTTCTACTCTCCACCAAATCTAAACATTAAGAAATTTTAATTCTCTTCTTACTCGTATGTATATAGTCATTTTATACTTGCCATTAATGTTTCCAAGGCTTCTTTTTCAGAGCTGTTCCAGCGGAGCTTAGATTCCTGCCTCAACAGCTTTCCCATGGACCATGTGCTCTTAGTCTCAGCACAGTCAGCCTAGCAACAGAGGTCTTCCTGCCGCCACAATGCCAATCATCATACCATCGGAAAGAATAAGGCTGGTAAAGAAGCAGGTAGCTCCCAGGCAGCAGTAGCCCACGGCAGCCCAGGACGTGCCAAACAGGCCTCCGTTCCCGGCTAGCATTCTACCTCGCTCTTGTCCAATGGCAGAAGACCCCAGGAAGAGGAGTGCTCGCAGAAGGTAGCCCTCACGGCAGCCCGGGACGTGCCTAAGGCCTCCGTCCCCGGTCAGCCTCCTGGGTCCCTCCGGTATTGTGGCTGCGTGCCCGAAGATTTGCTGCTCTCCTCCTCGGCGGCTCTGAGTGTGCCCTCGGGCCTCCACTCACAGACACTGCTGCTCTCCCCAGGGATTGGATCAACGATGTTGCTGCGGCCCTGCTGACCACCCCGGCGGCTCTGAACGTGCCCTCTAGGGCCTCCGCTCACAGCCCGCGGCTCTGGACACTCCAGGTGACCTGCTTGCCTGCTCGCAGCCCAGCAGCTCCTACCGGCCTCGTGGCTCCCATGGCGGAGTCACTGCTCCCGGCTCCTCCCCTTCAGCGCTATTGGTCGGCGCCGATCCAAGCGTTGTCAGGGAAGGAGGAGCCTCTCATTCAGGAGACACTCCCACCGTTCAGCGCCGAAGCACCGCCGAGGACCACGCCGACGTCTGGGCACTGGCGCAGTAGACACAGCGACAGCAATAGTGTTAAGGGCAGCGCCAAAACAGCAGCTGCAATGGGCCCATCCACCACCACGGACACAAGCAGCAGGAGCTCCGCCCTCCGTACTGCAGCTGCACTTGCCATCGGTGCATGCTAGCTGTGGCTTCACTGCCAGCCAGCTCTCAGAAGCTAAGCAGGGTTGACTCTGGCTAGTACTTGGATGGGCAGCCACTTGAAATGCCACTTGCTGTAGGCTTACTTTGGAGAAGAAATGCCTGGCTATCTACTTCTGCCTGCATCTTGCCAAGACAATCCAGGAACCAGCATTAACGCGAGGGCATGAACTTCACCATGCCTCCCCGACTTCCCTGCACTAATAGCACCTTGTCCTGCCGTGGGCTCAGGCAGCCGCATCGAGTCAGCTGCGACCTCCAAACCCATCAACCTACAGCCATGATGAGGGCCATGGTTCCCTCAAGCTGGTTAGGTCACACTTGCGCTTCAAGCAAGGGCTGGTACAGTCCACAGAACTCAGCAGCACCAGAGAGGTCCACTAACTAGCGTAGAATCTCAGCACGCATGCCGTGCCACCGCTGCCTGCCTGCCTCTCAATTCTCAGCGCGACAGAGGGAAGCTCTTCTAGTGCATGAAGGGAAGCCCCTTTGGCCAGCATTCAGTGGCCCTTCATTCAGCCGGACTGGTAGTGCTTAATGCAGTACTTCTACTAACTACCTCCTACTCCTCATATTTATAGGCTTGGTGCTACTGGAAGGGCCCTCTCTCAAAGGGCCAGGACACATACTTGCACAATGCGAACAGCAGGCTCGCCCAATGGGGGTACAGATTACACTCGGGGTTGCCAAGGAGCGGGCGCCTTAAAACACTGGCCTTCTTCATTCGTGCGCCTCTATCCCTCAGCAAAACCTCAAACTCTGGATAATCCCTCGGCAGACCTCAAACACTGTCACCTAAGGTTTAAAGTACCTTAACGCATGCACCGTAAGTGCATATCAATGCTTGTCCCGACATCAGTTTCCTTCAGCAACAGCAGCGTCAGGCTCCTCTAGCAACAGACCATTCTTAAGGTCTGGAGCTTGATTTCCACTGTTCCCCTGGTGACCCCGAGCAAGTCCCTCTGAGACATGACTCAGTGGGCCTTATGGCATTGTCGCACTGGCTTCCGATCCAGAATAACTCATGCTCTCACCCCTAACCGACTGCCAGTGGTACCCATATCTGTAGCTAGTAAGGAGGTATCCTTACGTGACATATAAGCTGCTCACTCCTTCCTTCAGAGCCTGCATAGTAAGGAGGTATCCTTATGTGACAAATAAGCTGCTCACTCCTTCCTTCAGAGCCTGCATAGTAGGAAGGGAGGGGGGGTGGAGGCTTCGCATCAGTACCAAGAATGCACAGGCCACCCTTCCAGCGTTGCACTTGGGGCCTGCCCAAGGAGTAGCCTGAGGATTAAATAGGTTCTCTCCCCACCAGGAGACATGGGTGAGCTGCCCCCTTGCCACTCCCTACCAGGACAACAGGGGTGTAGCGCAATGGTTATACATTGACTGATGAAACAAGGGTCATGAGTTCGATCCCCCAGTGGGCTTAATGTGTAAGGCCGTCTGAGGAATCACTTGTAGCCTCTAAGGAACGGCCCACAAAGGAGGATTGGACAGATGAGATACACTCCTCGCTCCTCATGGACCTAAAAGCCCCAAAGGTTATCTGACATTCCTCCACCGGCTGCAGTGGCAACAAGGTGGTGCAGTACACATAGTCTGTTTCATCAAACAACATCCCCCACTTCAACTAAGGGACTAAGAAGCTCGCATCGACGGCGGCCATGGCCATTCGCGACCAGCTGCCCCTGGCCACTGCCTGCATATAGGAGTGTGAAGGATGACGTTCACAACCCTGGGGCACAAAGGGGCTATCGTATGGCCTACTGTTCCCACAGGAACCCCCAGAAGAAGACACCCATTGTCCACTGGTTAGTGCATGACCGTAAGAACCAGTAAACAGCGTCGACTGTTGGGCAGGACGCTGTCCATAAGCATGGTACATGGTCTTCTCCCTACCATAATTTGCATGGGCCCCTGCGCACTCACACCTGACAAAACGGGAAAAGGTCAGCACCACCCCACCATCAGGTTGGGGTCTTTCTGTCCATTCCTGAGCTCGGCAGTGCTGTTCCCGCCAAAGGACAGCCTTCTCTTGCTGGGGCTGCGTGGCCTCGTATCCCTCCACCTGGGCGGATACGCCTATGAGGTGCCCTCAAATCCAAAACATGTGGGACAACTCACCTCGGTGCAAAGGACTGGTTGCCTCACACCTACTGACGAGTCCGCCACTGCCCATCTCTGGAGCACTTGCTGTGATCCAACGAACCATGCCACCGCAGGCGGCGTGGGTCATTCCCTCCGCCCTGCGGAGAGGGCCCGCCCCAGTAAACTCTGTGGCATTAAACCTATCGTCACGAGATGCATAGAGACAGAGTGACAGGCTCTTGGCCAGACCGAGATCTCCAGTCCGGATCCTCCTCTTGATCAACTCGAGGGAGGCACCCTGCCTCAGCATCCACAAAAGCAGGTGCACCTGACCAGCAGTCACAGGTCAAGACCTGGCTGAGGTCTATATCGGGGAATTACAACGCATCACGGTGCAGCGATGCTGAGGACCATATTGGAGATTTATAATGCTTCCCCACGGTACAGAACTCCTGCGGCGCTGTACTCCAAGGGCGGCTCTGTACTCCAGGGCCTGGATGGTGAGGGAATGGATGCTCCTGGCAGGCCCTTCCCTCGGAATCATGTAGGAGCTCAACCCGTAAGCATTCTCCATCAGTCAGGCTCACCACAATAGGTCTACATGCTGTCTATCCGGCACGTTCCTCCCCAGCAGCCTGACCGGTTCACTGGTGGGGTCCCTGTCGAGATCCAGACCTACCCTGGTGGCCCTCTACCCACCTATGCACGACCTCTACCTACCGTGCTCGACTGAACAGCGTGAGCTCCTCAAGCCGTTGCTCCCAACAGCATGCTGCCATACCAGGACTTGCCAGTATGCTCAGTATATTCTCTGAGCAGTGCTCGAGCCTGCCCGGTCCCAGCGGACTGCATCCCTAGGGACTCCTCCTGCATCTCCATCCGATGGAGGTGTTGCCTCTCCACCCAAGGAAGGTGTAGCCTAGTGGCTAGCACAGCAATCTACCACCCAGGCTAGGCGAATCACCTTGCCGGCTGCCCAGAAACAGACAATCAACCTTCAGTAATCACCTTGCCAGCTGCCCAGAAACAGACAATTATCCATCGGTAATCACCTTGCCAGCTGCCCGTATAGAGGCAAGGGCTCCGATATAGGCAAGAGCCCAAGCCACGCCAGGAGCGCACACACATGCACGCATCCATCCCCAGAGGTCCGCCCTGCGCCCTGCTCATGTAGCGAACATCTACAAGGCCACCAAAGCCTTGTAGCAAGAGCCATCAAGGTATACACCGTTCAAGAACACCATCAACAATGGGCACACCTCTCACGCAGTACCATGCTGAAAAGGAGGAGGTCAGGAATTTTCACGACCAGGCAGCCCTGACAATTTGGTCTGCCACCTCCACATGCCACCGGCCGCGGAACCCAATATGGTCACTGCGGGCTTATTTGTTAACCTCAGACCCGATGCCTTGCACCGATCACCCCAAGGAGCACCGATGCACCTCACTGGTGACACAGACCGGATGGTACGCCATACTGGGTCAAACTTCTATTCCTAACAGTGCCCAATCTAGGTCACGTCTCCCAAAGGCACAGATCCAGGAGTGGAGGAGCAGCTCCCACTGGCACTTATTGTGACCTTGGGCGGTCACCTACCCTCCATTGCCTCTGTATGGTGATAAATTGCCAAACCGATACTTGCTCTCGTGGCCAGCGATCCGTTGCCACTGCGTCGTCATTGCGGTGAATCCTGCATCACTACTGCTCAACGTGCCTGCCACTGCTTCTTCGTTGTGGTGACCCCGGCTCCCACACCACCACTGCTCACTGTTTTACACACAGAGAAGCCTGCATCCCTTTCTTCGCACAGAAGCGCCTGGTAACTACACGTTGCTCCTGCATTACCGTTACTCCTGTTCCACTACTGCTCAATGGGCTTGTACCACAGAGACGCCTTGTCTGCGCAGTTGCGCATCATGACGGCAGGCAGTCGCATAGTGCCGGGTAACTGCACCTTCTCACATCGCTGCGGCGGCACACACAGGCATCACCACTACACGCTTACATGTTCTTGTCCAACATGCAGCATGCGATAACAAGAGTGCATGCCGGGCCTGGGAAAGATTCTCGGCCTTTCCCCATCCACCTCAGCACTTGCCAGCTTGGGAGGCACCAAGTGTGGCTGACTCATCCTGCTTATCCTAGGAGAAAACTGAGTTACTTACTTGTAACTGGAGTTCTCCGGGGACAGCAGGATAAGTCAGCCACACATACCCGCCCACCTCCCCTGGATGGGGTCGGCCTCCGTCTTGGTGCCCGCCTCCTAGCGGCGAAAGGCTCAGCTAGTGACGTACTAGCTAGCTAGGGGCGGGCAGGGGGTGGGGCCAGTTGGCACATGCTCGGAAGGGCAAAGCCCTTCTGAGCTATGGAGAGTACTTCCGTCTTGGCGCTGTCAGATGACATCACCAAGTGTGGCTGACTTATCCTGCTGTCCCCGGAGAACTCCAGTTACAGGTAAGTAACTCCGTTTTAGGGCTGGCCCCAGAGTGGTGCTGACGATACCCATATGTGAAGACTACATTCCTACTTGTTCCTGGAGATCATAACACACTGGGTGCCGGTGCCCATAAATGATCCTGAGAGGGTGGTATATCTAGGAATATGTTAAGGAGGCACTGTATCACAATAATCTCATCAATGATACATTCAATTGGTAAAAGGGCTATAAAAACACGCTATAAAAATAAACTATAAAAACAAATATTCTAAAATCATAAAAGAATGTCTTAAGAACTATGAAAGGAGGGAGGAGTGGCTCAGTGGTTGGGACAGGTTACCTCAGGCCGGAAGGCCGGGGGTTCAATTCCCGCATGGGGACAAGCAACTTCAGGCCGGAGGGACTGGTGTCTCTAGTCCCATGGCCACTCCTTGTGGCTTTGGACAAGCCACTTAACCCCACATTGCCTCAGGTACACTTAGATTGTGAGCCCTTCGGGGACAAGGGAATAAAAAGTACCTGTTAGTATACATGTAAACCACACTGATTCTAAATAGCGCAGTATAAAAAAGAAATAAATAAAATAAAATAAATAAGAACATAAAAACTTAATGAAGAATGAATTATTGGCAATATAATAATGCAAAATGGCACATGTGGAACAAAACTCTAAAAACCAGAGGACACAAATAAAATCAATATGAAGAGACTCATGCTAAGGCATATAGAAAGGCCAAAACCAAAAATTCAGGTTGTAAAATTCTCAATGGCATTATAAGTAGAACAAGATTGTGTAGCCTGTATATATAGGGGCAAAACATGGAAGAGGAGAAAAACTAAACAATACAGTTCTTTCAAAAACGTACTGGTGTCAAACTTAAAATAAAGACCTATTTTCTCTACACCCAAAGGGCCCTATGAATTGAATTACATCTGGATGGGAGCATATTATGTATCCCATTTAATACACAAAACCTTAAGCTTTTTTAATTTGTGTTTGTAACTAAGTACAGAAAATGTGTCCCTGGGTAAAAACAGTTGAATTATATACCAAAGATACCTCATATCACAAGGCGCAGATTATGCCATCCAAGATTGGGAGAGAAACAGAGCCTCAGTGAAAGTCGGCGTTTAAAAAGGAAGTTTGGCGCCAAAGAGAGTTACCATGGAGAGACAGTAGACATTGTTTGAGTGGGAGGCGACAAAGGGTACAAGTAAATGGAGCTCACTCTGAGGAGAAGGATGTTACCAGTGGTGTGCCCCAGGGATCTGTCCTTGGTCCAATTCTTTTTAACATCTTTGTTAGTGATATAGCAGAAGGGCTTTCGGGTAAGGTTTGTCTCTTTGCGGATGATACCAAAATCTGCAATAGAGTAGACACCCAGGAAGGTGTAGATAACATGAGGAGGGATCTAGCTAAGCTTGAAGAATGGTCTAGAATTTGGCAGCTGAGATTTAATGTTAAAAAACGCAAGGTCATGCATTTGGGCTGCAGCAATCCAAGGGAGCAATATAGTATAGGGGGTAAAGTACTTTTGTCCACTAAAGAAGACGGGACCTAGATGTGGTTGTGTCTGATGATCTTAAAAGTAGCTAAACAGATAGAAAAAGTGACAGCAAAAGCTAGAAGGATACTTGGATGCATAAGGAAAGGAATGGCCAGCAGAAGAAAGGAGGTGATAGTGCCTCTGTATAAGTCTTTGGTGCGACCTCATTTGGAGTATTGTGTGCAGTTCTGGAGACCGCACCTTCAAAAGGATATAAACAGGCTGGAGTCAGTACAGAGGGTGGCTACTAAAATGGTTAGTGGTCTTCATCATAAAGCATATGAGGACAGACTTAAGGATCTTAATATGTACACCTTAAAGGAAAGGCGGGATAGAGGTGATATGATTGAGATGTTTAAATACCTCCGTGGCATAAATGCACATGGGGAGAGACTCTCTCGATTGAAAGCAAATTCTGCTACGAGGGGACATGGGATGAAGGTGAAAAGGGATAGATTCAGGAGTGATATGCGGAAATATTTCTTTACGGAAAGAGTGGTGGATCCGTGGAATAGTCTCCCAGTGGAGGTGGTAGAGATGAGGAAAGTATCTGAATTCAAAGACACATGCGACAAACACAGAGGATCACTAAAGGAAAAAAGAGGACCGTTGTAGTGGTTGACATGGAAGGACAGACTAGACAGGCCATGTGGTCTTTTTCTGTTGTCAAGTTTCTGTTTCTATCCGTTCCCAATAAAAGTAGTTTAAAATATTATAAATGGAAACAACTAATGGACCTTGTAAAAACAAATGTTTTTAAAGGAATTTATAAGATCTGGCTGTTTAAATTATTAAATGGCCAGATATTATCCAGAGAAAAAGGGTTGAGTCAGGGAAGAAGCAGCAATGGAACTTATCTGAATAGTAGCAGTTATTTAGCTGTTATTCGGTAAGTTATCTGACTAGATTTAGGCCTGCTGAATAGCTGGCCTAAATCTATCTGGATAGTGCTGGCATGATCTCTACTCAGCACGTATATTCAGTGCTGCTAATTATCCGGAATGTGGTATTGAAAATATGGAACTTAACTTAGAGATAATTTTAGAAGCTATATTCATGATTTGTACATCTCAAAATGCCTATTCAGACATGCCAATCACAGCCATGTCCCAAGAGCCATTTTAGAAAGATCTGAATTTACACGTGTCCAGTGCGATCACATCTTGATGCACAGGGTCATGGTGGAGACATGTCCAGGGTGTTCCAAAAAATACACGTCTATGCCAGATTTTAGAACAATGTTGCAAGTCTAAACCCACTTGACACATCCATGTGTATATCTCTGCTCCTAGGAATGAATAGCGATCTGAAAAGTGTTCGGCAACCTAACAACTGTACAGAGAAGAGAAGAATGCCCTCTCAGTCTTTGCCGCAGCTCCAGATATATGGAACTCACTTCCAGCTGATGTGTGCACGGAATTAAGCTTTTGACAGTTTAAAAAGACATTAAAGACGGACCTTTATGAAATAGCATTTGAAATTACTACATCCCCTGGGTAGATAGTGCTGTTGGTATTTATGAGTTGTCATTCCTCAATTTGTAGTCCCTCTCTAAACTTAGCCCTATCCCTACCCATCTTCTTTCCCCTTCCCCATTCCGACGCCTATCGATGTATGGCCAGTGTTTTGGTGGAGACTAAAGCAGTAACACAATTCAAGAAAATGTGGGAAAAGCAGAGCGAAGCCTTAGTTGCAAGACAGAGAAAATAAAGCTGGAGATCAAGTAGTTTGCAGGCCTGGACTTATGTATACGCAATATAGGCAACTGCCTAGGGTGCTGGATTTTGAAAGCACTAAATACCCAGGCTAAACAGAATCCCAATTCTGCTTGCTTAAACATGTGCTTTATAATGTCTGAAGGAAAAAACATTCTCCAGCATCTTAAATCAAAATGCCCAGAGATAAAGAGATAAAGAGATCATGAATCAAGAGATAATGCTTTCCATCTTCTTGTTCTGAGACCTAGCTCCTCCCAGAAGATTCTGCGTCAGTCACTATTCTCTGTCATGACAGCTATCAGTTCTCCCACACACCTCGTCCCACTGGTCGTGGTGGTGGTGGTGTTGGGCTTCTACTCTCTCCTTCCTGCCAATTTCAACCCCTCCTGCTGCCTCAGTCTCACTCCTCTCCCTCCTTTGAAGTTCATTCCATCCACCCTTTTTACTCCACTACCTCTCCGGTTAGCTGTTATTTATCGACCCCCTGACAAGTCCACCTCTACCTTTCTCACTGACTTTGACTTGTGCCACTGCCTCGACCTTGTATTCTTCTCTAATTTCTTACCCTCAAACTTCTGCACTTCACTTCTTCCTTTATCGGACCACCACCTGCAAAACTTCACTCTTCATCAACCGCCACCTCAATCTTGCCTTGTCTCCTCCAACCTCTTTAGAAATCTTCATGCTACTGACTTGTTTTCTCTCTCCTCCACTGTCTCATCACCTCTTTCCTCCACTATGTCATCTGAGTCTGTTGATGAGGCAGTAGCTTCCTATAACACTGCACTCTCCTCTGCTCTGGATGTTCTTGCTCCTCCCATGCCACGTCCTGTGAAGCATACTATACTCCATCCCTGGCTGTCTTCCAATAGCTGCTATCTATGTTTCTGTACCCATTCAGCTGAGCGCACTTTGTTCAAATCCCGCACCCTTGCGGACTTGCTACACTTCAAATTCATGCTTGTTTCTTTCCAGTCAGCCATAGCACTCACCAAGCAAGACTATTATGTCCATCTGACTAACTCTCTTGCTTCTGACTCTCGCTGTCTCTCTACAACTCTCAACTCTCTACTCAAGGTACCTCCACCTCCAACCCCTCCTTCTCTTTCTGCCCAAACCCTGGCTATTTCCATGACAAAATCCACAAGATCACACTCCAATTCTCCATGAAGTCAGCTACTTCTCTTCCCCTGCTTCATTCCCAACCCCCCAACCCCCACCTCTGCTATCTATGATTTCTGAGGAGAAAACTACACACCTTCTCTCCTCCAAATTCACTACCTGCTCCTCTGATCCGTTTCCCACCCATTTCCAAAGCTCCATCTCCTCCACTGTTCTCCCTTCTATCTCTCATATACTCAACCTATCATTCTCCACTGCAACTGTCCCTGCAACCTTCAAGCATGCTGTGGTCACACCTCTACTCAAAAAACTCTCACTAGACCCTATCTGTCCTTCTACTGACTCATCTCCCTCCTCCCCTTCGTTTCTCAACTTCTTGAACATGCAGTTTACCACCATTGCCTCGACTTTCTCTCCTCTCAAGCCCTCCAGGATCCTTTACAATCTGGTTTTCATCCTTTACATTCTACTGAAACGTATCTTGCCAAAGTCTCCAGCGACCTGTTCCTTGCAAAATCCAACGGCCTTTACTCAATCCTCGTCCTTCTTGACCTTTCTGCCTGCTTTGGACACTGTTGACCACAATCTTCTCCTCAATACCTTGTCCTCGCTTGGTTTTAAGAGCTCTGTGCTTTTCTGGTTCTGTTTTCATCTCTCTCGTCGCTCTTTCAGTGTTTGCTCAGGTGGATCCTCCTCTACTGCTATCCCACTCTCAGTTGGTGTACCCCAAGGGTCTGTCTTGCATCCACTCCTTTTTCTCTCTCTATACCTAGTCCCTTGGTGCGCTCATCTCTTCCCATGATTTCAGTACCATCTTTACATTGATGACTCCCAGATCTACCTCTCTACACTTTGAAATTTCTCTGGAAATCCAGGCCCAGATCTCTGCCTGCTTTACTTGCCATTGCTGCTTGGATGTCTCACTGTCGCTTGAAATTGAACATGGTCAAAACTGAGCTTCTTATTTTTCCTCTAAACCCTCCTCTCTCCTTCCTCCTTTCTCATTCTCTGTGGATAACTCTCTACTCCTCCCTTTTTCCTCAGCTCACAACCCTCGGATCATCTTTGACTCTTCTCTCTCAAACTCCACACACATCCAACTGATAGCTAAAACAGAGGTCCCCAACTCCAGTCCTGGAGGGCCAAACACCATTCAGGTTTTCAGGCTGTCCCTAATGAATATGCATGAGATACATTTGAATATAATGGAGGCAGTGCATGCAAATGCATCTCATGCATATTTATTAGGGACAGCCTGAAAACCTGAATGGTGTTTGGCCCTCCAGGACTGGAGTTGGGAACCTCTGAGCTAAAACCCACTTTCTTTCTCTATAACATCAACAAAATTCACCCATTCCTTTCTGAATACACTACTAGGACACTTATCCACTCTTTAGTCACCTCCCTTATAGACTATTGTAACCTGCTCCTTGCTGGTCTCCCTCTGAATCATCTGTTCAACACTCTGCTGTGCGATCAGTCTTTCGCCAGCTTCGTCATGCTCATATTACCCATCTTCTCAAGTCACTTCATTGGCTCCCTATCCATTTCCACATCCAGTTCAAACTTCTCCTGCTAACCTATAAGTGCATTCATTCTGCAGCTCCTCATTACCTTTCCTCTCTTATCTCTCCCTACACCCCTCCTTGGGAACTCCGCTCTTCTGGCAAATCGCTTCTATCTGTGCCCTTCTCTTCTATTGCTAACTCCAGACTTCACTCCTTTCACCTTGCTGCTCCTTATGCCTGGAACAAACTACCTGAGTCAGTACATCAGGCGCCTTCTCTTGCCCTTTTCAAATCCAGGCTGAAAACTCACCTCTTCACTGCCGCTTTCAGATCTCGACTCACCCGGTCTCCTTTGTGTTTCCTTACCATTCCCCCTAGATGCATCCTATGTCTATAGTTATTATGTTGTCTGTCTTGACTAGATTGCAAGCTCTGATGAGCAGGGACCATCTTGTACATGTATCTGTGCAGTGCTGCATACATCTTGTAGTGCTATACAAATGTTTAGTAGTAGCAGTAGTAGTAAATCCAGCCCTGAGAGTTTGTGGTATAAAACAGGAAGGGTAATGGGCAGAGTAAATGGCCCCTGTGTTATTTTATTTACTGTCATAATCTTCATTTTGATATAATATAAAGGTGCCTCAGACACTCTGAGTGAGAAAAAAGTTTCAATGGCAGAGCAATAGGAAAGGATGTTTTGACGCTATTAATATTGGAGGTTTTAGCAACCGAGCAGGAAAACTGGGGAGCGAACAGAACAGCTCCCCAATATTATATCTAGCATGTAATCCAACCTGTTTTTAGATGCATAGGATACATGTTAACAAAGCGGTGGCTCTGAAGGGCGGCAAGGGAAGGGGCACTGCCGGTTCCACAGTAGCCCTACCCACCCTCGCAGTCTGCCACCGCTGCTGCTTTTCCTTTTCCTGCGGCGGCAGAAGTAGACCTTCAATTTAAAAAAAAAGAGAGAAAGAAAAAATCCGCAGAGTCTTTATAACTTCTGCACAGAAAGAAGGCTGGTATAATCTCTCCTTCCTCTGATGCATGCTCGCGTCAGAGAGGATGTACACCAGATCAGCCTTCCTAGTGCAGTCACAAAGACCCACGCTTTTTTTTTTTGCTTTTTTTTTTAACTCGTTCGCCGTTGCTGTAGGAACAAGAAAAGCGGCAGCAACAGTGAGAAGGCGGTGGGGAGCATATTCTTGAGATCGGAGGCCTGACAAATGTTGGACATAAAGGGGGGGGGGCAGAGATAGCTGTTGGATAGGAAGTGGGGAGGGCAGAGAATACATGCTGGACACAAAAGAGGGGATGGAGCGATAGAGGGCAGACACAGGACAGGGGACAAAAGGAGATAGAGGGCAGATGGTGGCTAGAAATGGGGGTTAGATGCTGGACATGGGGTATAGAGGTGGAGAACAGAGGCTGGACATGGTGTGGAGGCATAAGTGATGGAGAGCAAATAGTAGATATTGGGTGGAGGAGTGGAGGGCAGCTGATAGACATGGAATAGGGGTCATAAAGGGATTGAGGGCAGATGTTAGACATAGGGTAGGGACATAGGAGGATGAAGGACAGATAATCAACATGGGCTGGGGCCTAGGGGGTGGAGAGCTGATGGTGGACATGGGATGGAGAGCAGAGGCTGGACACTGGATGGGGGCATAAGGGGATGGAGGGCATAGGCTGGACACAGAGTAGGATCAACTCAAGTATTGTCTAAGTTTGTTGATTTTTTCTTAAAACCAGTAGCAGCCAAAGTCCATTCCTATATCAAAGATATGACTGACTTTCTGCATCATTTGAGTAAAATTTCCAGTGTGTCGGATGATACACTGTTGGTTACGATGGACATGGAAGTGCTGTATACAAATATTCTTCAAATGGTCAGATGAGTGCTGGAATCCCAGGAGGCGGCGGTCAGAATTCCTATGGATTTTTTATACTGATTGACTGAACTGTCCTTACAAGAGAATTATTTCAACTTTGATAGACACTATTATTTACAAACCGTTGGCATTGCCATGGGTACCACAATGGCCCCAATATCTATGTGGCCAACTTTGAAGAGGAATTTTTATATCAGTCTGAGTGGCTTACCCACATCTCTGTATGGTTACAATTTATTGATGATGTATTCTGTTTATGGAATTCGACTGAGGAACAATTGGTAGCCTTGACATCATAGCTGAATACTATGGATGTCAATCTTAAATTTTCACAAGTCAGTCATCACAAGTATACACAGTTTTTGGAAGTACAGGTTATAAAACAAGGGAGTTCCTTGGAAATAACCCTGTATTGGACGGCAGTAGAAAGAAATACATTACTGTCTTATGAAAGTCACCACCCAGTAGGCTTCAGGAAATCTTTGCCTATAGGTCAATTTTTGAGAGTGCCGGGTATGCTCTATGGTCTCTGAGTATAAAAATCAGGCGGTCTTGTTAAAAGAATGCTTGCAACAGCATGGATACCCTGATACCTGCATTCATCGTGCATATTTACATGCATTATATGCTAACTGTGATTTATTACTACAGGATCAGATTTGTCCACCAATGGATTGCCAAGTGTGTGTGAAGCACTACTCTAACTTGGCCCACAAGGTAGTGGTTGCTTTACGTAAACATTGGCACATAGTGTCTATGCATTCTATTTTTACTGAGCCACCATGTATAGCCTAAAAGAGGGGCCTTGATATCATTGATATTACAAAGGTAACTATGAAGGGAGAAGTGATCATATTGGATGACTTTAATCTACCAGATATGGATTGGAGTATTTCTTCTGCAAATCTTGAAAGAAGTAAAAATATTGTGGATGCCTTCCAAGAAACATTACTCAGACAACTAGTGATGGAACCAAGCAGGGAAAGCTTGATACTGGATTTAGTACTCACCAATAGAGATAGTGTGTCAAACGTCTGAGTGGGTGCCCATTTGAGCAGCAGTGATCATCACACAGTATGGTTTGAGGTAAAAGCCAAGGCAGGAGTCCAGTCATAGCAATCTCAAAGTCCTGGTCTTCAAAAACACTGACTTCAATAAAATTGGAAAGTACTTGAAGTTGTCAGGATAGGAGGAGATAAGGGAACTGGACTTGAAGTGGGCTAAACTAAAGGAGAAAATAAAAGGGGCAACAGATACATATGTAAGGAAAGTAAATAAAAACAAGAGGAAAAGGAAACCTATATGGTTCAAATAAGTGGCTGCACAAATAACGGCAAAAAATACAGCTTTCACAAAATTCAGAAGATCACGAAAAGAGGAACACAGAAAAGAATATACGTAGGATAAAGCTAAAAGAGACAAAGAGAAATAAGGATAGTACATAAGAACATAAGATATGTCATACTGGGTCAGACCAAGGTCCATCAAGCCCAGTATCCTGTTTCCAGCAGTGGCCAATCTAGGTCATACGCACCTAGCAGTTTCCCCAAAAGACACAGGTTCCACAATGCTTGTATGGGTCAAGCATTGATATCCTGGGTCCCTTCTTAATAATGGCTTATGGACCTTTCCTCCAGGAACTTGTCCAAACCTTTTTTAAACCCAGTTACACTAACAGCCTTTACTACATCCTCCGGTAACAAATTCCAGAGTTTGATTACACGTTGAGTGAAAAAAATATTTTCTTTTATTAGTCTTAAATAGCTTACCCTGTAGCTTCATTGCATGTCCCCTAGTCTTTCTATATTCTGATAACATAAACAATCGATCTACGTTTACCCGGTCCACTCCGTTCATTAATTTATAGACTTCTATCATATCATAAAAGCAAAGGCGGAAACAAAGCTAAAGATGTGAAGCGTGGAGGTATATTCAGGAGAGGAGGAAGATGAAAGACTCAAAAGTACCAAAAACAGATTTGTGGAAAGTGACACTGAAAAAGTGAAAATGCTAAATACTTCAGTTCTTTATTCACAAAAGAAAATCCTGGAGAAGGACCACATATGATTTACAAATGGGAATGGAGTAGATACTACGTCATTCACAGAAGATGATGTTTTTAAACACCTTACAAAACTAAAAGTGGACAAGGCCATGGGATCGGATGTGATACATGCCAGGGTACTGAAAGAGGTCAGTGAGGTTTTAACTGGGCCTTTAAAGGATATTTTTAATAGATTCTTGGAGATAGGAGAAGTTCCACAGAACTGGAGAAGGACTGATGTGGTACCTCTTCACGAAAATGGTAATAGGGAAGAAGTGACAAACCGGTAAGCTTTACCTTTGTATTGGGAAAAGTAATGGAGGTGCTCTTGAAAGAAAGAATAGTGGACTTTATAGAAACTAATGGATTGCATGATCTAAGACAACATGGTTTTACTAGGGGAAGATCATGTCAAACACTTTTGATTATGTTCTTTGACTCGGTGACCAGAGAACTAAATCACGGGCATGTGAGGGATGTGATATAGCTAGATTTCAGCAAAGCCTTTGATACCGTTCCTCATAGGAGGCTTACCAGTAAACTGAGCAGTCTGGGGATAGGTCCCAAGGTGGTGAACTGGATCAGAAATTGGTTAACTGACAGACAGCATAAGGTGGTAGTAAACAAACTCACTCAGAAGAAAGGAAAGTATGTAGTGGTGTGCCTCAATGATCGGTCCTGGGAACGATACTGTTCAATGTATTTGTGAATGATACAAGCGGAAGGACTGAATGGAGACGTCTACCTTTTTGCAGATGACATGAAAATTTGCAACAAAGTGGACACTTTAGAGGGTGTGGACAACATGAGGAAAGATCTACAAACACTGGAAGAATGGTCTAATACTTGGCAGTTAAGATTTAATGCGAAGAAATGCAGTCATACACTTGGGATGCAAAAATCTAAGTCATTGGTAAGGCATCACTTGAAGTACTGTGTTCAGTTTTGGAGATCATGTCTCACAAAGGATATAAAGAAACTGTTCAGAGGAAGGCAACAAAAATGATTTGGAGCCTGCACTAGAAAACGAATGAGAAGAGACTTGAAGACCTAAATATGTATACCCTAGAGGAGAGAGGGGACAGGGGAGATAAAATACAGGCCTTTAAATACGTAAAGGTTATTAATGAACAAACCTTTTTCAAAGAAGGGAAACCTGTAAAGCTAGAGGGCATACAATGAAGCTGCATGGCGATAAACTTAAAAGCAACATCAGGAAATACTTTTTCACTGAAAGGGTGGTGGATGCTTGGCATGCCCTCCCGATGGAGATGGTGGGAGCAAATACAGTGCAGGAATTCAAAATGGCATGGGACAGACATAGTGGATTCCTGTTGTCAGACGCTTGCTACCCTTGTCCTTATTAGGCGGTCGCCTAGGGCCTGTGGTGCAAGCTGCCTTTGTAAAGAATACTCTGTAGCCGTTTTTAAGGCAAAATTATAATGAGGATTTATTCCCTTTCCCGTGTGGATTTCCGTTTTTCTCATACAGCAACAAAGGATTAAAGAAACTGTTTCTTCACAGCAAAATAACCAAAAATGCACCTTCTTTCAAAAACAGGTATAACAATGCTCTTGCTTCTGGATAAACATAAAGAGGTAATCTCATCCAAGATACAGAGCGTGCAATCCATAGGGCTATAATCAATGTCCTGATTAGCGCTCTCCCATTGCATCTGCTCAGCGTCTAAACTTGTAAGTGGGTAACACCTTCC
This sequence comes from Ichthyophis bannanicus, assembly GCA_033557465.1. NCBI lineage: Eukaryota > Metazoa > Chordata > Amphibia > Gymnophiona > Ichthyophiidae > Ichthyophis > Ichthyophis bannanicus. The sequence goes on along the minus strand of CM066033.1, from coordinate 650,209,352 downwards.
CCAGCTTTTATTTACAGAACTCTCTTGAGAGGCAGCAGCTCTTGGGGCAAGGAACCGTTCTGTATAAGGGAAGTCCTGGGGACCTGCACTGGAGCCTATTTCTCTGAGGCTTCCCCTTTCCTTCCACCAAGGGTTTTCCTTCCACCAATTAGCCTTTGCTTTTCTAGCTGAGCCCACCTCTTGCCCTCTGGAGAAATTGGTGTACTTAGCTTTGTTTCTTGGATAACCAGCTTCCACTCCTTCCTCTCTTAACCAGGCACCTTTACTTGGGCTGTAGCCTGCTTTGCCATGAGAGTTCCCCTCAGCAATTGTCTGGTCTGGGCTGTGGTAACCTCCAGGAAAGGCTTCCTTTCTGCTGTTCCTTACTGCAGGGACACACCCGATGCTTCCTGGTCCCAGCAAGCTCTCCTGCTTGTGACCTCTGCCCTCCAGCTGCTTACTCACTCTCCTTGGGACGATGCCCCCTCTGGCTTGGGAGACCTGTGCACGAGCACCTCCAGCTCTCTCTGTGTCAGCTGCTTCAGTTACTCTCCCTTGCTTTCCTGCTCCTCCCAATGCACCTTCCAATGCACCTCCCCCTACTGGGATTTCCCAGCCACTTTTATCCTCCTGGCTCCTGCATGTTGTACGTGCTTCCTGGCCCAGGTGGACGTGATTAGCTTTCTGGCTTTCTACTGCGTCATACCCAGTGTAGGGAAAGTTTGTTCTACTATTTTCTGGATCCTTACAACCTGAAAATGCTTTCTGCTTAGGTGACTGTAAGGTAAGCTCTTCCTTTTCTCCTGTATCCATGGGCTCTGTGCTGGTCACTGTATCACACTGTATAGCAAAAGGATGAAATCAAAGCAAACAAATATATTTTATACTTCAATAAATAGAGGGGTCTGACCTGCATGGAGCAGCAGTTACAACCACTCTGGCCACCTTACTTGGCAGACTAGATGGACTATACTGGTCTTTATCTGCTGTCATACACTGTGGAGGCACATTCCAACATGCGCGTCCAGGCCCCTGTGCGCCTGATCGGAATCGGGACGCCCAGAGGTAGACCCGATTCCAATCCCACGGGGGCTATTCATGTCCCAGGGATCAGAATTGGGTCTAGGGTCTGTATATATAGGCCAGGACCCAATTCTGATTAGCCTGCATGTACAGAGCCATGCCCAGCTAACTCAGTCAGGCTCCTGAATGGAGCTGCAGTGCCATGGCATCCCATTGCCATGGCACCACAGCTCCATTCAGGAGCCGCGATCCCCGGCTGCCAACCACTCTTTTCTTTCCCCCCAGCCCGACCCCTGATCTGACCTTCCATGGCCAGACTCAGGCTACGGGGACCCCCCCCCCCTTCACCCCCTCATCTTGCTTGCACTGCCTGGGCTATTCATGGGACAGGATAGACCCCTATGTTGTTGTTGTTGTTAAGTGCCGTCGAGTCGGAGTCGACTCATGGCGACCCTCTGGATAGCTATCCTAAATTGTGTTCGGTCTTCAGTCAGGCGGCTCATTGATGACAGACTGGTACCCGTAGCTGCTGTTATTGTAGCGATCCATCTCATTGCTGGCCTTCCTCTTTTGCGTTGACCTTCTATCTTGCCAAGCATGATGTCTTTCTCTAATGATCTCTCTCTTCGCATGATGTGTCCGAAGTATGAAAGTCGAAGTCTTGTCATCTGAGCTTCTAAAGAAAGCTTAGGTTTGATCTCCTCTAGTACCGACTGGTTTGTTCTTCGGGCAGTCCATGGTATACACAGTATTCGCCGCCAGCACCATAATTCAAAGGCATCAATTTTCTTCCTGTCTGTCTTTTTCACTGTCCAGCTTTCACATCCATATGATGTTATTGAAAATACCATGGCTTGAACAAGTCGAATCTTTGTATGGAGAGACATCTCTGCTCTTGAGAATCTTATCTAGGTCTTTCATAGCCATTCTGCCAAGAGCAATGCATCGTCTGATTTCTTGACTGCTTGTTGCTTCTTTATTGATAGTTGATCCAAGTAGGTTAAAGTTGTTCACAATTTCAATTTCTTCTCCTTCAACGATGAACCTGTTGATTATGCCAGTTGTCATGATCTTTGTCTTCTTTACATTAAGGTGCAGGCCCATTTTGAGACTATGTTCTTTGATTGTGAGAAGCAAATGTTTCAGATCATCTTCGCTTTCAGCCAGTAATGTGGTATCATCAGCATAGCGAAATTCATTTTCTACCTTTTGTCGTCTGACCATTTTATTTTCTAATTGTATTGATCCCAGTTTCTGGTTTCTGTTTTCCTTGTCTCCTCTTAACTCAGTCTCTAGGGTATCTGGTCCATTTATCACTTCTCTCCCCTCCTCTCTTCTTCACGTTCTTCCATCTCTGACATTTATCTGACCTTTCAGATTTCTTCCATCTATATTTTTCTATCAACTTCAATTTCATATTTTCTTACATTGAGTTCTCAATCTCCCTCTTTTTACTGTGTCTACCTACCACTTTTCAACCTTTAAACACAGTCTTCTCGTTTCCTATCTCCCTATCCTTCAAAAATGCAATGCAATGTGTGCCTTCGAGTCAGTCCTGACTATTCTCTCCTTTCTCTTTTCCACCCTTCTTCTTTCAGCAGTTCTCCCCTTCTCTCTTATCCTGTCTTGTGATTCCCCTCTCTCCCCAATCTCACACCTCTCTTTTTCTCAACTTATCCCACCCACATCCAGCATCCCTCCTCTCCTTCACCCCATGTCTAGCAACTTCCCATCTCACCCCACCCCATATCCAGCATTCCCCCTTTATATCCCCACCTCATGTCTAGCATCAGCTCTCTCTCTCTCACTCACTCCATATCCAGCATCTGCCTCCACCCCTGCATTTTGTGTCCAGCATCTGCCCTCCACACTTACCCTGGCTCCAGCCTCTGCCCTATATCCTCCTATCCCCGCCCCCACCCCTTACCCAGCATCTGCCTTTTATCCCCCTGTGACCCCTACCCTGTATCTAGCATCTTCTATTTATCCCATGCCCTTGTGCCCACAAAAAAACCCTTACTCAAAAACAGTTTTTTTGTATGCATATATATAAAGGCCACTTTTCAAGCTTTGCAAGCACTTTACATATTTTAGCTGAGTATGTGAGTTAAGGAGTGTGAAGAACCATCAGAATGGAGCCTTTAAGAAAAACAAACTGCTGATCATGCATATGTTGTCCCTTATGCTCCCCTTATCAGTCATCAGTTCTTAAAGTTCGTGCTCAATTTTGTTTTATTAAGATATCTCATAACAATCTTTTTTATATATTTTTTTGTATTTTATAATTTACATCATGTTAAAAACTGTGCTTGCTCACTTTCAAATAAGCTCAATGGACTTTATATTACCACCACTAAAGTAATCACTACAACATCTCTGTTGCTTATATGCCACGGGTATTGCAACTCATAAAATAGTCCATTCATATTAATATCTTCTCAAAAAATGCTGTTGCCAAGCACACTTAACTGGCGTTTTTAAAGACAGCAATGCCTCCATTGTTAACCAATACAATGCCAGGACACCTCCTCTCACATGACCGGCGTGCAGGTTTTGTTTCTCTGACTCAGTGGTGGGGCATTTTCCATGCATGGTTCCTTGTTGCTCAGACCTGGCATGTAGACTAAAAGGTAGCCATTGGTATTAAATGTGCGCCAACCAGTGGCACTCCCAACATCTGGTGATTGTGTGACATCAGCAGCCAATTCAACAAACTTTAATGAACATGGTCATAGCAGCATGTTCCATTCCACAGCCTCTTTTAAGCCAAACAGCTTTACAGTTCTCAAATGGAAAATCCAGTATTGCTCTCTATATGATAATAAAGCCATCCGATCTCCCCCCTTCTTCAGTTCTGAGACATGATCCACCGCAGTTCTGAAAAGTCATGAGAATGGCTGATACGATGTGGCACTAAAGGTGCTGTCTCCACCTTATGTAGCAAGCGACTGTGGTGTTCCATAAGGTGGATCTTCACCTTGCGCATTGTTTTGCCAACATACAAGAGTGTGCAAGGGCACAGAATCATGTATACAATATACTGAGTGTTACAGTTCATGTAATACCGTAAACGGTATACCCTCTGAGATGACTTATGTATCCATGTTACACCAACCATAATCTATGAACAAAAACTGCATTGATTGCATGGTGAAAGTCCAATTACAGACTGAATGCATAGAGGCATCTTTGGTTGAATATGCATGACTTTATCCCTGATATTATAGATGGTTGGCTCTAAAAAATGCAGTCAGCCTGTTGAATTCAAGTGCAGAAGAGGCACCATATAAGCAGCAGCCTACAGAAACATCAAAGAGCAGATAAGAAATTTGTATCAGTCAAGGGCTGTGTGCAAGTCCTAAAGAGCAGTACAACATAAGTTATCAATTTTAAAGCTTGATGGTTTTAATCGCAAAAGCTTGCATTGTAAAGGTATAAGCTACGGTGCCCAGCAGTACATTCACTCAGCATTTTATATTAATTGGGGAGCGATGCTGATGTAATTTCAATGGTTGGATCATGATAAGGGCCAGTAAGTCCATGAACTGAGCTCCCTTGAACGCTTAGTAGTGAATGGGATTATATATACTTTTTCAAGTGCTATAGGTGGCTCTTAAGAGTTTGAGGCCATTTCTAGCAAATCCATAAATATTGATGACTGTTTCACTTTTGGAATCAATCTTTTGTGTGTTTTTGTATTGTTGCTTGGCCTGTAGACTACACCGGTATGGATGATAGAAAGAAGAGATGGCACTAACAATCTACCGCGCATCTCTTTTTCCCCACGTCCCTTGGATTTCAGCAGCTTTAACATTGCTTTTGACATATAGGGCTACTCCTCCTCCTTTACTGCCTTCTCTGTCTCTTCTAAATAAATCATAGCCAGCTATGTCTATATCTCATTCATGCAACTTGTTAAACCATTTTGAATTTAACGTCTGTATTTGAACTTTACAGATCTGATATTCAACCCGTGGCAGTCAGCATTTTCAAAGTGCCTGACCACCACCAGCTAAAGTGAAAACAGATATTCGGTGCCAAAATCTGGATATCCTCCAGCGCTGAATATCCAGTTCCAGCGCTGACTGGCACAGTTATCCAGACAGCGGGAAATGTGCATTGCTGACATCTTTGTGTTTTGTTCAGTACAAAATCACGTCCATACTAGACTATGCAAACTCGATCTACCATGGACTACCCAAACAACACCTCCATCCTCTCCAACTGGTACAAAACACGGCGGCAACAGATTAACACAAATACGGCAAGAAACAAACACATCACCCCAATTCTTCAACAACTGCACTGCTACCCATCTACTCACAAATGAGATACAAAGCAACTTTAAATATCTTCAAAATCTTCCATAACCTCTCGGCCACTGCCCTTCAGAGCGTACTCACCAAGGATTCTAGCACAAGACCCAGATGAAGCAACATGGTTAATAAACTCATAACTCCTGCGGCATATCAACGATCCATCCAATCCACCACCAAAAGAGCACTGTCCCTGGCTGCGCCCGCACTGTGGAACATACTACCTGAACCAATGAGAACCACAAATGGCATCAAAGATTTCCGGAAAATACCAAAGACATTTCTCTTCCACGATCACTGTGGACATACCCAAAGCCCATAGCCCCTCCCCTCCCACATGTATTGTCATGCATGCCTCCGCCCCATACCTCAATATGTATCTGACCCAACCTTGTAAACCACTTTGATTAAAGGAAAAGGTGGTATATAAAACTCGATAAATAAATGAACTACTAGTTTTATTTCTCTGGTGTTATGGTACACTCCAAGTTTGGCTTCTTGGGGTTCCCAGTTCAATTAATGTCTTCATATTTCTAAGTGGTGATCCCTTGTACTGTATTTGGTGAAGATCTGTCTATGTTTTCTGTGTGTGACCAAGCTGCTTTATTCTGTTTGTGTAGTTTCTGTGTAGCAGTCCCGCTTGTTCTCTTTTCCTAGTAGGAGATGTATTGGTTTAATATTTGCAGTGCTGCCTTTTGATAGGTAGGGTTTTTTGCTGTGTGAGTCCTATTAGGGCTGTTACAGTATAGCAAGTTTGCTATGGTCCTCAGTGAGCAGGGTTTGTAGTACCTGGCTGTGGGCACTGGAGAATAGTAATGTAGAAATTTGGTAGCCTTTCTTTATCCTCACTGTACATGCAAATGGTATTCAGACGTTCATATACTCATTAAGGGGCATAGTAACATAGGGGAGGATACTCAAAGGCCTGCAAACCATATAAATGACGCTCTGTGAGATATTCAGTGACACTAACATGGTTAGTGCCACCAAATATTCGCAGGTGCTGCTGCTACATGCCCTGATGCTAGGCAGTTATCATTGGGGCATGCCAGGGCAGCACCCATCACTAACCAAGCAGCAGCGATACTGAGCCTCTGCCCTGTTAGCGATTCATGACAAAAGTCAAGCACAAGAAACCCTGGCCTAACCTTTGCTGCAGAAGCTAACTTTACAGCAGTTGAATGTCGCTGCTGCCCGGTTAGCTTCACGGCAATTCGGACAACACAGATATTCAATGCCAGAGCCTCGATATGGCCCTGGATTCAATATCCGTATTTTAAGTTCAGCACCAGTGGCTAGCCGCTTTAGCAGAACTAGCCACTGGCACTGAATATTGGGCTCATAGTGTATGAAGGCAGATAAAGACTAGTGTGGCTCACCTAGTCTGTCCAGTAAGGTGGCTAGAATGGTTATATCCACCGCTCTGTGCAGATCAGCCCCCTCTATGCCTTTGTTTAGAGTGATACCTGCCACTCTATGCAGATCACCCCCCTCTATTTGTTGAAGTATAAAGGATATTTAAGTTTGTTTTGATTTCATTCTTTTGCTATAAAAGATGTTTACTAAAGATTAACAAGTGCTAAGTGCAGCAGCACCCATTTATTTTTATGGGAGCAGTAGCATTTAACACATGTTAATGTTTAGTAAACATATCTCACCTTTATTGTTGGGACAAAAAAGAGGCTTGTGAAGGGATTCTTTGGATTCGCGGGGGGGGGGGGGCAGCATAGTAATTGCTTGCACAGGGCAGAAAAAAAGGTAGCACTGGCTCTGAATCTTAACTCCTAGGCATGAGAATCAAACAGGCCTGCCTCACTAAAAAGCGAGTAGCCTAATGTTTCAAGTAGCAGGCTGGGAAGCCAGGGTTCAAATCCCATTGAAGCTCCTTGTGAACTTGGGCAACACACTTAACGCTAAGAACATAAGAAAATGCCATACTGGGTCAGACCAAGGTCCATCAAGCCCAGTATCCTGTTTCCAGCAGTGGCCAGTCCAGGTCAGAAGTACCTGAAGCAGTAACCCTCCATTGCCTCAGGTACAAACCTAGATTGTAAGTCCTCCCAGGACAGGAAAATACAAAGTCACCTTGGACTACTACTGAAAAGCAAAGTTACTTACCTGTAAAGCACAGTTACTTACCTGTAACAGGTGATCTCTGGGAACAGTAGGAAAAAGTCTTCACATATAGGTATGTCGGTACCGACGGAGTCTGCGCGGGAACGCTTCCCAGCATCCAATCAAAGAGCTTTTGGAAGCATCCCACCACGCCTGCGTGCTGCCTCCCCGCCTTTCCCAACTGCCTCTCCTCAGTTAAGTTTTAAAGCTGAGACAAAGAGAGAGAGAGGAAAGGAAAGATAGATAGAGATACAACTCCTGGGGAGGTGGATGGGTTGTGAAGACTTATTCCTGCTGTTCCCAGAGATCACCTGTTACAGGTAAGTAACTGTGCTATCTCCAGGAACAAGCAGGAATGAGTCTTCACATATGGGGACTCCCAAGCTGAGATGCCTGGAGTCCGAGCATGTCATAGGTTGGAACATGCTATCCTCCACAACACCAGGCATCCTGAGGATGGAGGGTAGGAGTTGAAGAAAGAAGATGCTGTGGAACAGCTATCCTAGCACAGGACTGCAGGAAAGGAGTCCATGTGTGGATAATGACTGTTATCAATGATATTGCAAAGGATATTGCAAGATGGACCTCCGCTAACAGGATTTCATAGAAGTATGGAGGTTCATGGATCTACTGGGAAGCCAGTAGAGGAACCGTGAAGAGGACCTCACTGAAAAGTGGAGGTAATAAACCTGTAGGAAAACAGAGGAGGTCAGAATCCTGAAAGGTAACAGGCACCCCTGGTAGGAAAAACTTGGATAGTACAAAAACGGTGGGCCTTCAGCGAAAGCTGTATGGTAAAAACCAAACTCTTTTGGCGGCAGAGTAACTCACTCTTGGGAGCAAAAAGAGAAAGGCTAACCGATTTGGACAAACAGGCACAGTCCTTGTGGGGAGAAAGGGTATGGGAACCCCTTGTATCCCAGGGTGAAGACAAATGCCTGAGGCGTTAAGCCGTGATTAACTGAAGATCCACAATATCTCTCCTAACTGGGGTAAGCTAGGAGAGATATTAGATACGGAGAGCTTCAGAAGTACCTAAACCCATTAGGTTATGGTATAAAAATTGTTGACTACCACAGGAGTGGTTGTGTGTGCAGAATCCCAAACCTGCTGAATAGCAGAGGTATGGGTAAAACCCTTCTGTCAGAAACAGATGAGCATAGACAGTGAGATAGATAAGTATGTGGAGACATATCTATCTATAATGAAATATCTTGACAGATACATATATATATATATATATAGATATATGAGTAGACATATAAGAATATATCTATAGTGAGATATGGAAGGGCATGAAATACACACAAAGATAAATATGAATATGTAGGCCTAAATATGGGTGTCTGTAATTAAACAGACAGATATATGCCTACAGCATGGTATTCACATAGGACATGTGGAGAGGAAAGATTAATCTAATAACAAGGAGGTGCAACCTACTTGAGAAGATATATAGAGAATCTATTCCCCCTGGTTATGATCCGCAAGGATGCTAGCTAGTGAAATAACCAGGATGGTTATATGAAAACAGAGGATAATATCAATCTGTAGTCAGCAAGTCCTGAGTCGTCCAAGACTCTAGCATGGTAAGTAGACAGAAGACAGATAAGGATGAGGTACCATGTTGACCTGCTTAAGGGCAAAAAGTATCATGCGTTCTTACCATGAGGACGAGCTGCAAGGAGAAAGAGCATATCCCCGATTGGGAATGCTATGGACCAAAGCAGGGAATTGGCAACTCCTTAAGCCCTTAGGTAAGAGAAGGCCTATGTCCTTTATGGCAAAAGGAGATAGTAAAAGAAGGGGAACCTTCTAGTCATGGGAGACATGACTGAAAAGCCTTTTCCAACCATCTAAGATAGCTGTTGGAGAAAAAAAAACCATGCTCTCTAGCAAGGGCCCATAGTGGAAAGCTTATCTGTAGAATTGCAGAGAGCATGATGCAGGAGAATGAGGAGATAGGACTGGCTGCTAGAGCCAGTATCTCAGTCCACTATGCTGCCAAATCCAGGGGAATGGAGATGGCAGAAATAAAAGACCAACCCAGAAGCTTGTAGTGGGATAATTTCCAAGATAGATGAAAAACACTGACTTGGAGCCACTACTAAGACCAGATAGAATGTTAGAGGAGGTCCAATCTGGTTGTTTATGGGCAAGAACCAGTGGACCAAACATTAAGGCTCCTGCATAGGCAGCTGCTAGCAAGACAGCAGAAAGAATATTACTGTTTAAAACCAGAAAGAACAGACAGAACAGGAGTAGAAAACTCTGGACATGTCTGATAAACTGCCTTAAAGTAAATTTGAGACAGGGGAGGAAACTCAGGGAGGAAAACTCCGCACTGGAAAGTGACAAACCTAGAGAGGCTGAAGAAAAACCCTCCGGTAAATAATTCCCCTCTTACAGTGGTAAGAGGGTGAATAGAGCTGAAGAAAACTTACCAAGTAGTAAGTCTATAGAAAGGAAAAATACATGCTGGCACAGGAACTATCATTTGATAGTGGTCAGACCTCTTTCTCTGGCAGGAGAAGAGGAGAAACCTGTGACTTATAGGCATGAACATTCTGACAGCTCATAGAAAAAATGGATGTCTTTTGGAAAGAGATCCATGTGTAGGGGTTAGAATGAGTAATGGATCGCCTCTGTTGAGAAGAAGCAACTGTAGATTCTAACCCCAAGGGTCACAAACATTTGATGATGACTGATCAGAAACCCTGCAGAGGCTGGGTTTGCTGAGCCTGGTGAGAGGTTGGATTCTTCAGACCAGGACGATGGCTCCCCTGTAGGGGAACATCTGTATTATGGGCAAGTGAGGAATAAAACCTTCTTCTCCTGTGGGAAGAAAGTTTGGTAGGACATTTCCTACTCACTGGGACAGAAGAAGGTGTAGAAGAACCCTTAGGAGCAGGTAAATCAGTGGACAACTGAGTAACCTGACCGAAAGACTCCTTGTTGAAAAGATTTTCTCCAGTGCAAGGAGTATGTCCCAGTCGTTGTTGTTCCCACTTGGCCAAATCTGAAGCTTGGAGCCAGGCTCTACGTCGTGCCCCTATAGCTATAGCAGAAGTCCTGCTAACAGACTCAAAAGAGTCTAGGGAAGCACGAGAAAGAAACCAAGAGATATTCTGGATATGCTTAAGCAGCGAGGAATAGTCTGTACTCCTGGAAACTGGAAGGAAAGGAGTCAAAAGATGTAATTGCTTTGTGACCTCCTCAAGAGAAAGACTCATATAAAAAATATATGAGAGAATTCTTGCAGAAAGCATAGATATCTGGAAGGTTTGACGTCCAAAGGCATCTAGTGTCTTAGACTTACGACCTGGCGGATAAGAAGAGTGCTTTTTCTTACTCTTTATCCGCCTCATTGCTGATTCCACTACTATGGAATGATGAGGAAGTTGAGTCTTTTGAAACCCTGGAGAGGGGGGCACCTGATATAAGAGATCAGTTGCTCTGAGAGGTGGGGGTATCCTTAAAGGTGTTTCCCACATTCCTAGAAGGAGATCCTGCAAGGAATGATGCAAAGGAAGCATTATGTTGTCCTTTGCTTTGGTAGAAACAGAACCTGGTGCAGGATCATGTCCTGGAATAGGAATGGCAAGGGATCTTGCTATATCCAGGAGGAAACTCTGAAAAGAGAGTTCCCAAGAGGAATCTCCCTTGGACAGGTTAGATCTAAAGAACTAGCCTGAGCACCCACAGAGTTATCCAGATATATAGGAATAGAAGATCCTGCAGGGTGCAGTGTGGAATGCTTAAGGGATGGTTGCTTGGACTGGTTGTCAGGAGCAGCAACCGTCCTTACCAGATTGACCATGGCAGGTATCGACTCCAAGCTTGGTATAGAATGGAGCGATGCTGTTAAAAAAAAGCATGGTAGGAGTTTGCCACGATGCTACTGTGGATACCGGTACTGAAGTCAATACCGGTACCGATGTCGGAGTCGGGCTCGACAAAGACATTGGAGTAGTCATCGGTGACACTTCAATCGGTACCGAGGGAACCGAAAACCTCCGGCTGCTATCCTCGGTACCGAGCCACCGGTATCGATCGGTGTCGGTACCAAAATCTATTGGTACCCAGTCTTCCAGACTAGAAATGGATTCCAAACTCGGCATCGAGGGCAAGGAGCCTGAGAAGCGAAGCATGGAAGGCACCGACTGTAAGGGTAATGAAGACATCGGTACCGACTTCGGTACCGTGTCCGATACCGGTGAATGAAGGTCTACCAGTGGCAACTCAAGCGGCCTCAGGGGAACCGAGAGTTGCGGATCCGAGCCTTCGGTACCACCGCGAGACGGTACCAAGGCGAGTCGGTACCCAGTCCTCCAAACTGGAGATCGATTCCAGACTCGGCATCGAAGGAAGCGAGGCTGTCGATGCACATCTGGAGGGTACCGACGTCGGTGGCAGTATTGGTGTTGGAACCGATAAAGGAAAGTCAATCTGGGACGTATCCATCGGTCCCGAAGGCACCGAGGAGGCCAGATGACGATCCCTGGTGAGGAGTGTTTCATCCAACACCATTGCCGATGCAGGGGTATCGGTACCGCTCGAAGCAGATGCCACCACCATGCACGGCTCAGGTATGTTCTGTGGGGGGTGAACCCCAGGAACAACCTGAAACCCCTTATATGCTTTGGAGACCGAAGACTCCCGCCGGGGTTTTGGAGCCAGGAGGCCATCGAGGGCAAAGCCGGAGCTGTCTACATGCTGTGCATGAGACGTACCACACGAGGACTGGCTAGTCTTAACAGACTGTTTGTGGATTACCTGAATCAAAGTGGAAGAAGAAGGGGACGGTGCCCCAAAGTTGGAGGGCAACCGTGTATCGAGGGATTCTCGATGTTGAAGATGTCTTCTCACCAAACTGTTGTCAGGACCCAAGCAGGTTAGACACCGACTTCGAGGGTCTAAAAATAAAGTTGTACCGCCACAGTCTGAACATTTTGTGGAGAAAGTGTCTGGAGGTTCCATGAAGGAAAAATAGGGGAGGCCTGAAAGGCCTAAGACCCCGTGGGACACTATGAAGAAAAAATATCCCGTTGAAAAGGAAAATTTTACAAGAAAGAAAAGAAAACACCGGCGGTACTGGTGGCGTCGAGAAGACAGCCGCGACCACAAGAAAACTAAAACTAAAAAATAAGAATTTTCTGCGGTGACAGGAGGACGTCCTGCCGGCTCTGCGGAAAAACGAAAACTGAGGAGAGGCAGTTGGGAAAGGCGGAAAGGCAGCACGCAGGCGTGGTGGGATGCTTCCAAAAGCTCTTTGATTGGACGCTGGGAAGCGTTCCCGCGCAGACTCCGTCGGTACCGACGTACCCATATGTGAAGACTCATTCCTGCCTGTTCCTGGAGATCAGGAGTTCTCCATGAACAGCAGGATTAGTCAGCCACAGTCAGAGGTAGTTGCCCCACTAGGCCAGACTAAGCAGAGTGGGCTGATTGATACTCCAGGCCGGGGTCCCCAGAGGCTGACCCGTCCTTTGGCAAGGCCTGCCTCCAGGATGGAACGTCCAAACGAGCAGCCAGTCAGTGTCAATTGTTCCAGGCAGTAGTGCCTCTGGAAGGTATACGGCGAGGCCGAAGTTGCAGCCTTGCAGATGTGGGACTGTGTTGAGGTTCGCCAGAGTGATCACCATGACCTGCCATAGCTGGTGAGCCTGGACGTGTGCCGGAGGGTCGGTGCCCACCTGTGAGTAGCAGTAGGTGATGCATGTGGTGATCCACTGGGACAGTGTCCACTTTGTAACCAGCTGGCTGGGTCTGTTGGGGGTCAAAGGCCACGAAGAGTTAGGGCCCTTGGTTGTTAGATAGGTGCATATTGCACATTCACTGTCGAGGGTGTGGAGGCAAAGTTCCTCTGGACTGTCGTGTGGCTCCGAGTAGAAGGTAGGGAGCTCAATGGTTTGGTTGATATGGAAGGGTGAGGCCACCTTTGGTAGGAATTTTGGGTGGGTCCGCAGTGATGCATGGTTCAGGTAGAGCAGGGTGTAGGAGGGGTGTGCCACAAGCGCCTGGAGTTTGCTCACCCTCCCGGCCAATGTAATGGCAATGAGGAACAATGTCTTCATGAGTTGCTCCAGCACCATGCTGAGGTCCCAGAAGAGCACCGGTTTCCTCACCGGGGGCCATAGGTTGGCGAGGCCTTTCATAAAGCATAAAACCAACAGATGCAGAGAAGATCCAAAACTAGCCAAAAATCCCCACTATGGCCCACATACTAATTTTTGTCGGAGCGAATCAACTCAGTGTCCAGGAAAGAGAAACCTGAGACACCACCGTAATAGCTCCTTTTTATTCTTTATTCTTTAAATGTAAAAACAGTCCAAACTTAGCTGTTTTTCCAAGAGCACCGCCAAAGCATTTCCAATGAACGACGTGGCTCACGTTTCGGGTTTACCCCAATATCCAAGAAACCCTGCTTCAGGTCAGACAAGTCAGCAAATGGTGATTCTTCAGCTTACACAGCCAGGGGAAACTTTCCAATTTGTCTTTGGCGGTGTCTGACGTCAGAGTGATATGCAGATACCAGAACCAATCACAGACAGCCTACAACAGAGCCCCCACCCAGGGGAAATCCCACTTAACAGGGAATACCCCAAGAGGCCTCCCGAATGGTAGTAACAACACAAATTAAATGATAGTGTACCAATCCAATTGGAGATTCAGCCCCTCCGGAGCCACAGAATTTAAACGGTAAATCCAACGTTGTTCACATAATTGGAGCTTCTGTTCGCGATCCCCCCCATGTGGATCCAGGGGGACATGATCCAGCACTCGCCACCGCAAAGATGTAAAATCGTGACCTTTTTCCAGATCATGTTCTACCATGGGAGCCAACAAGGTCTTCGTGCGGAGGCGAGATGCATGTTCAGCCAGGCGAGTCCGAATAGCCCGTTTAGTCCGACCCACATAATATAGAGAGCAAGGGCAAACAATCAAGTATACAACATACTCGGTGGAGCAATTCGTATGCCACCGAGTAGAGTATCGTCAGGACGTATGAACATCCACCCATTCAGGTCCCTCCAGAGTAGAGGTGCAGTACTTACAGCTGTGACACGCATAGTGGCCACTGTCCTGGTGGAACCTAGGAGGACGGTCCACCTCCGATACAGTGGACACCACTTTATCTCACAAATTAGCTGACCGAGAGTACGCCACCCGTAGTGTACTGTTCTGAAAGCATGCGTGTGTTCCTACAATGGGCCAAAATTGGTGCAATATTTTCGTGACGGCAGCTATCCGGTTTGTATATGGCAAAACTCCTGTAATCGTAGATTCATCAGATTTCGAAGCTGGGGGCAGAAACAGCCAATCACGATGTAAATGTCGTGCCCTCTTGTATGCCCTAGAAATCACCTCCTGAGGATACCCCCGAGACAGCAGGCATTGCTCAAGTTCCCGAGCATGTATTTTAAAGTCTTGTAAAGTAGTACAATTGCGGCGAAGCCGCAGAAACTGTCCAAAGGGCAACCCTTGTCTCAGGGCTCTTGGGTGAAAACTGTGGTAACTAAGGAGAGTATTATGCTGTACAGCTTTACGAAAGAGCGTCGTCCGAAATCCCTCTCCCCTCAGATGAACCTGGACATCCAAGAATTGTAAGGTGCTAGTTGAGATCTGTGCCATAAATTGAATTCGAGCTGTATGGGTATTAAGGCGGCTCAGAAAACAATCCAGTTCGGTGCAAGAACCAGCCCACAGAAAAAAAATGTCGTCGAGAAAGCGTCTCCAAAAGGGCACCTTATCAAAAGCCGGATCAGAATAGATATACTGTTGCTCAAAAATCGCCATGTATATCGTAGCCAAGGACGGGGCTACTGTCGCCCCCATAGCAATACCATGTATCTGTCGATAGTAAGCACCTTGGTGTAGGAAAAAGTTTTGGTTCAAAACCAGCCCCAAAAGTTCCAATACAAACGACCGCGGAATACGGTCCGGGAGGGTCAGCGGGTAATCCTGTAGGCATCTCAACATTTCCTGTTGATCAATATTCGTATAGAGAGCTTGTACATCTAGAGAAACCAGGAAACGATACGTGCCCACCGCTCCACAGGATTGCAGCTGAGTCAAAAAATCCCCGGTATCACGTAGGTAGGAAGGAACCTGCAGCGCTGCAGGTTGCAAAAAGAGGTCACAGAACTGAGAAAGGGGTTCAAGCAAGGAATCCCGACAAGCAACAATAGGGCGACCAGGCGGGTCAATAAGCAATTTGTGCACTTTGGGAACTAGGTAAAAAACTGGTGCCTTAGGATGCTGTTTGATCAAAAAGCTCATCTCATTCCGCGTGATCCAATTCCTCAAAAAAGCCTCCAAAACCAAAGCTGAAATCCGAGCTGATAAGGATGCCGTGGGGTCCGATGGAAGGACCACATCATTTGTGCGGTCCTGCAAGTGGATTTCAACCTGGCGTTGATATTGATCCCTCGAGAGCACAACTGTAGCACCCCCCTTGTCGGCCCGGCGTACCACCACATCCAAAGTCCGAAGCCCATCCAGCGCCTGTGAATGAGCTTTCGAAAAATTTGAATAATAATGCAAAGTTCTATTTTCTAACTTTGCCAAATGTTGGAAAACCAACGTCTGATAAGTCGAAATCGCATGATCAGGAGTACCCGGGGGTACCCAGCGAGAGGGGTTCCGAATGAGGGAGGTATCAATCCCCCCAGGGGTTTGGGAAAGATGTTGTAACACTCGTAACTTCTGAAAGAATTTGTGCAGCGCCAGCCTAGTAGAAAACCCATCATAGCGGGGAGTGGGGACAAAAGAAAGCCCCAACTCTAAAACCCGATACTGCCCCTCCGTCAATGGCACACCAGATAGATTTATGACGGACGACTCTTTGTCCGGGACCTGGTGTCCGGTCCCTGCCAAAAATCCTGTTGATAGTTCCTACGGGATCGCCTACCTCGGGAAAAATTACCCCGGCCCCGTTCACTGGTCTCTGACCGACCACCAGACGATTCCACTACCCCTTGATCACTACTGTCAGTATCCGTGGACTCCGAGTCCAAGTTAAAATTGAAAGCCACCCGTTTCCCCGAGTTAGCCTTCTTCATAGAGGGCCAATTATAAACACAGTCATTATCATAGTCCATTTTATCCCGCTTAAACTTGCGGATCTTTAAACTACGAACATGCTCCTGGAAAGAATCTAATTGTTTCTGTATATCCAACCATTGAATCCGAAAACTCTCAGGCGAGGTAGTGGTGTCCACTGTATCGGAGGTGGACCGTCCTCCTAGGTTCCACCAGGACAGTGGCCACTATGCGTGTCACAGCTGTAAGTACTGCACGTCTACTCTGGAGGGACCTGAATGGGTGGATGTTCATACGTCCCGACGATACTCTACTCGGTGGCATACGAATTGCTCCACCGAGTATGTTGTATACTTGATTGTTTGCCCTTGCTCTCTATATTATGTGGGTCGGACTAAACGGGCTATTCGGACTCGCCTGGCTGAACATGCATCTCGCCTCCGCACGAAGACCTTGTTGGCTCCCATGGTAGAACATGATCTGGAAAAAGGTCACGATTTTACATCTTTGCGGTGGCGAGTGCTGGATCATGTCCCCCTGGATCCACGTGGGGGGGATCGCGAACAGAAGCTCCAATTATGTGAACAACGTTGGATTTACCGTTTAAATTCTGTGGCTCCGGAGGGGCTGAATCTCCAATTGGATTGGTACACTATCATTTAATTTGTGTTGTTACTACCATTCGGGAGGCCTCTTGGGGTATTCCCTGTTAAGTGGGATTTCCCCTGGGTGGGGGCTCCGTTGTAGGCTGTCTGTGATTGGTTCTGGTATCTGCATATCACTCTGACGTCAGACGCCGCCGAAGACAAATTAGAAAGTTTCCCCTGACTGTGTAAGCTGAAGAATCGCCATTTGCTGACTTGTCTGACCTGAAGCAGGGTTTCTTGGATATTGGGGTAAACCCGAAACGTGAGCCACGTCATTCATTGGAAATGCTTTGGCGGTGCTCTTGGAAAAACAGCTAAGTTTGGACTGTTTTTACATTTAAAGAATAAAGAATAAAAAGGAGCTATTACGGTGGTGTCTCAGGTTTCTCTTTCCTGGACACTGAGTTGATTCGCTCCGACAAAAATTAGTATGTGGGCCATAGTGGGGATTTTGGGCTAGTTTTGGATCTTCTCTCTGTCTGCTTTGAATTTAATCCAATTGGGTCTTTATCCTCTTCACTTGGTAAAACCAACAGATGTGCATGGAAGGCTGCGATGGCAGCAAGGCAGATCCTGATGGATGACGCCTGGAGACCAGCTTGTGTGAGGGTGGACAGGTATTGGAGTACTTGCGACAGGGGGCAGGAGAGGGGGGACTGACCCTGATACCCTGCATCATGCATCAAATTGGTTCCACTTTAGCATGTACAAACATCTAGTTGACTCCCTTCGAGCAGCCAGGATGACTTGTTGGACCTCACCTGTGAGGTTCATGTTGGACACGTGTGACCTCTCAATTTCCAGGCAGTTAGTGCAACGGAGGAGAGATTGGGGTGTATGGTCCTCACTTCATCCTGGGTGATGAGGTCCAGGCAAGTCGATAGGTGCACTGGAGGGCTCTCGGCAAGGCATTGGAGGTAGGGGAACCATATCAGTCTCAGCCAGTATGGTGTGATGAGGATCACCAAGGCTCTGTTGATGATGATCTTCTTCAGAGCCTTGGAGATGAGCGTTGTTGGGGGGGGTAGGTATACAGCAGTTTGCGGTTCCCCTAGTTCACGTGGAATACGTCTGCTGCTTTTCTCCGCTCCGCCAGGTGTCTGGAGCAGAATTCTGTGCAGTTTGCATTGGCAGGGTGTGCAAAGAGGTCCTCCTGTGGATGACCCCACCTCTGGAATAGGAAGGCTGTGATTTCCGGATGGAGGGATCATTCGTGCAGTCACAGCTGGCGGCTGAGTCTGTCCGCCAGATAGTTGTGTTCACTGGGAAGGTAGGTGGCCAGGAGGTGACAGTTCTTGGATCGTGCGATGTTCCAGATTATGTCTGCTTCCCTGCAAAGGGACAGTGATCTCATGCTGCCTTGTTTGTTGATGTAGAACATGGCAACTTGGTTGTCTGTTTGGACCAGTACCACTTTCTTGGTTATCCATGGTTCGAAGGCTTGGAGGACATACCTGAAGGCCCTCAGTTCGAGCAGGTTGATGTGAGCCAGCCCTCCAGCCCCATCCATGTTCCTTGGGTGCATAGGTGCAGGAAGTGAGCATCCTACCCCAGCTTGGAAGCATCTGTGATGAGGATGAGGTCAGGTGGGGGGTCCTTGAAGGGTCTGGCATGAATGATGTGTTCTCTGTGCATCCACCAGGTGAGTGAGGACCATGCCTTCTGGTCTATGTCTATCCGCTGCGACATGGGTTGGGTTCACTGGTTCCAGCGGCGACAGAGGTGCCACTGGAGGCCTCTCATAAGGTGCCTGGTGA
Organism: Ichthyophis bannanicus; assembly: GCA_033557465.1. NCBI lineage: Eukaryota > Metazoa > Chordata > Amphibia > Gymnophiona > Ichthyophiidae > Ichthyophis > Ichthyophis bannanicus. The sequence goes on along the minus strand of CM066033.1, from coordinate 650,190,470 downwards.
ATCAGATAACATGTGTAGTTGCTGCCATGTGTCCCAGGAAGTGTAAGAGTGTCCTGGCTGTTACATCTTTGGTCGTTGAGACATCCTATGCCAGGGATGTAATGGTATCCACCTGAGCCGATAGGAAGAAAGCTTTCACTTGGTGGGTGCAGAGCATTGCACCAATGAAGTCCAAGGCTTGTGTGGATCGTAAATTGTGATTTCTTGAAGTTGACCAGGAAGCCAAGGATGGATAGGAGTGAGGTGGTGCTGTGTACAGCCACCTACGCTGCTGGTCTGGAGGGTGCAGCTATCAGCCAGTCATCCAAGTAGGGAAAAACACAGACGCCGGCCCTCTGGAGGTGAGCAGCCACCACCGTGATGCATTTAGTGAATCGGGGCCAGAGAGAGGCCAAAGGGGAGCACCTTGTACAGGTAGCATTTGTTCATTATGTGGAAGCGCAAGAACTTCCTATGTGCTTGATGGATGGAAATGTGGATGTAGGCATCCTGCAGGTCCAACGAGGCCAGCCAATCATTCTGTTGTATGAGGGAGTATTTATTTTATTTATTTATTTAGCTGTACTTATATACCACCTTTCACCAGGTCAAAGCGGTTTACAAAAGTAGCGGTGAAATACAATGAAACAAGTTATAACATAATTACAAGAAAGGGGGGGTACTATCACCAGGGGGGGTCCATATGTCTGAGCATCAACAAGGGGGGGGGGTTCACAACAATATACATTTCCATTAAGCCGACAAGATATTTACAGATTCAAGATTTGATTAGAGTCTAGGCAGGGGAAGAGTCTAGAGTCAGTTGGTACTTGTCCGTTCCTGCCCTAAGTGGGTGGCGAAGAGGTAAGTCTTTAGTTGTTTCCGGAAAGAGGAGAGATCCTTGTTACCACGGATGTTGGTCGGGAGGGTGTTCCATAAGGTGGGGGTATATAAGTTAAAAGCACGATTGCAGGATTGTTGGTTAAATTTAGTTTTTTCGTGCGGTTCTATCAGTTGGTTGGTTGTGGAATGTCGGGTTGGTCTACTGGAGCCCAGCCGTGTTAACAGGGTGCTCATATGCATGGTTTGTTGTTGGTGGAGTGCCTTATGAATCAGTACCAGAGTTTTGTATTTGATCCGTGCATTTATTTTATTTATTTATTTAACTTCTCTTATATACCGCACTATTAGGTATCAGTGCGGTGTACATTGAACAGAACAATATACTGTACGGCCGGGCCGTATAGTGTTTACATTGAACAAGGAATGAAACTTGGATTTAACTGGGATAACATTTCTACAGTTTATTTACATTGTAGTCCATGTTTTCAGGCTATAGTCTATTAAGAACAGGTCGTCTTGGGTTGGCTAGCTCTTGTCTTGCTGGGTATGTTGTTGGGGGGCTCTGAGTGTTTGATGTAAGTGCTCGTTGGTTGGTTTCTATAGCTGGTTTCTGGGTAGTGTCTTATGAAGAGATGATGCTTAAGAGCCTTCCTGAATTGAGTAAGGCTTGTGATGACTCGCATGTCTGTAGGGAGGGCATTCCAGGCTCTGGGTGCGTATATCATGAAGGCTCTATTGGATGTTGCCTTTTTGCACGTTGTCATTTCTTTTGGGACAGTCAGGGTGTTAACCGTTAAGGATCTTCTGGTTCTGTTTGGGTGTATAATGTGGATCATCTCATTGATGGATATAGGTGGGTGATTGTTTAGGGCTTTAAAGGACAAGACTAAGATCTTATAAAGAAGTCTAGCCTGAATGGGTAGCCAGTGAAGATTCTTCAAAATTGGTGTGATGTGTTCCTTTCTTGATACCCCGACCATGACTCTTGCTGCTGTGCTCATCGCAAGCTGGAGTGGGTGTAGCATTGCCTGCGGGAGCCCGTATAGTATAACATTGGCGTAGTCAAAGTGTGGGAGTACCAAGGCCTGGAAGATTGTTCGGAAATCGCTAGGGTCAAGTAGTGCTCTTAGATGCCGAAGTGTCTGTATTTTGTAGTATATTGTTTTTACAGTGTTTTTTTTATGTGTATTTTCATGTCCAGCCTTTGGTCCAGCGTGATACCAAGGTATTGAATTGTGGATTTGGTTATCAACTCTGCATTCTTAACTTTTAGTGAGGCTGGGGAAGTGAATTCTTGGCTCCTCATGATGAAGAGTACATCCGTCTTGTTGTGGTTGATCCGAAGGTTTTGTGTGTAGAGTCAGTCTACGACTGCATCAAAGCATCTTGTTAGCGGAGCGAAATCTGGCTGGTCAGTTGCAAATGGCATGTATAGGAGGATATCGTCTGCATATGCTAGACATTGGACATTAAATGATCGTATCAGAGCACAGATGGGCTGCATGTAAATATTAAACATTAGTGCAGATAGTGATGATCCTTGTGGCACACCTTGTTTTTGTAGGAATGGTTCTGAGGTTGTAGTGCTGGTCCTCACGTGTTGCTATCTATTGGATAGGTAGGATATGCACCAGTTTAGGGCGGTGCCTTGTAATCACTTTTCCTTAAGACGTTCTATGAGTACCTCGTGGCTCACAGAGTCAAAAGCCGCTGCGATGTCCATGAAAATTAGGGCAAAGCCCTGTCGAGCATTATCGATTCCTGATATAATGTATTGAAGAGGGTAGTGAGGAGGGTTTCAACGCTGTGTGCTTCCCTGAATCCGTGTTGGGATGGGTCGAGTGGTGCATTATTATCAACGTGCAGTTGGATTTGGTGTTGTACTACCTTTTTGATTATTTTAGCAAGCAGTGGTATGCTTGATATTGGTCTGTAGGATTCAACTTTTGAGGGGTCCGTCTTATTGTTTTTCAATAATGGTCTGATGGATGTGTTTTTCAGTTTTTGTGGAAAGGATCCTGTTGAGAGTGATTGGTTCAGGATTTTGCCTATGAATTGGCTTAGTTCACAACGCATTTCTCTTATCCAGGGTGCTGGACAGGGGTCATTGGGTGCCGTAGTGGTGTTGATGGAGCAATGGTATCTTCTATTTCTTTGTTTAAGATGGTTTTGAACTTGGCAAGTATAGGTGGCGGAGGAGGCATGTGCTGAGGGGTGCAACTTATGAGGTTTGTGCTCGTCAGTTAGAATCATTTTTGATTGTAGGTAGTCAGAATATGCCTGTGGATGTGGCATGTATGGCTGGTCAGGTGTTGGTTCTTTTGCTAATGTTTTTACAATGTTGAATAGGTCGTGTGGCTTGTTCATTGAACGCTTCAGGAGGTCTGTATGGAACTGTCTCCTTCTCTCCTCTATTTCCTTGCAATGTTTTTTAAGGTATACGTTATATTCACTGTGCGCTTCTGGGGAGCGTGATTGGTGATCACCCCAATACTAAGAGACCTCCACTTTCTCCCACAAACAGTGCATTTAGTGGGAGAAAGTGGAGGTCTCTTAGTATTGGGGTGATGTGGTCGTATTGTCTCCCTTTTTGTATAATCCTCGCTGTTGTGTTGAGGGCTGTCTGCAGAGTTGAAGCTATTGCTAGGGAGTCCTTGGTAAATTGCATTACAATAGTCAAGGTGGGGGAGAGTCATTGCTTGCATGACTGATCTGAAGTCTGGTGGGTCAAGGAGTGGTCTGAGGCATTTCAGCATCCTGGCTTTGAAGAATACAGTCTTTGCTGTTCTTGCGATCTGTTGTTTAAAAGTCAGTGCTTGGTCCATGATGACCCCTAGATACTTTGTGTGAGGTTGGACTTTAATTTGCGTTGTTCCCAGGGTGAGGTGGGTCAGTAGGGGTGAAGGTATGGCCTTTTGTGACAAACAGCGCCTCTGTCTTCTTAAGGTTTATAGTGAGGTTGTTGTCTTGTAGCCATTTGGAGACATCATTGAAACAGTTTGTTAAGTCCAGATTTGTAGGATCAGTGGTTGTAGTAGGACCATAGAGCATGTCATCTGCATACATATGAAATTGACATTGTGGGTCCTTATCAAAGAGCAGAGTGGTTTGAGGTAGATGTTGAAAAGCATAGCCGAGAGTGCCGAGCCCTGAGGTATTCCCTGGGTTTGTCGATAGGGGGTGGAGACTGTGGTGCTGGTCCAAATTAGCTGTTGCCGGACCATGAGGTAGGATTGGAACCATTGTAGAACTTTGCTCTTTATGCCAATGTCTCATAGGAGGTGTAGGAGGATACTGTGGTATCAAATGCAGCAGAGATGTCTAAGAAGATCAGGGTGTATATGGTGTGTTTGTTCTGGATTCCTTTGATTAGGGTGTTTATGAGTGAGATCATCAGGGTTTCGACCCCATGATGAGGGCGGAACCTGTGCTACTGCAGGTCTAGAGTGTTGTTTGTGTCTAAATGATCCTGCAGCTGTTGTTGAACTATCTTTTCAATAAGTTTAGCAATGAATGGGAGGCTTGCTACTGGTCTGTATGAGGCAGGGTCTACTGGGTCCAGCTCAGGCTTTTTGAGAGTCGGGCGGATAATGGATGTCTTGAGGTTGATAGGCACTAATCCTTGTTTGAGGGATTTATTTATGATGACGGTGAGCGGTAAACTTAAATCCTGTCTAGTGCTCTTTATCCAGCTTAACGGGCAAGGGTCTAGGAGAGAGGTAGTGGTATTGAGGCCTGCTGTGGTGGTTTCAATCCTTTCTTTGGAGATTGTCTCAAAGGAATCCCAGTCAGCGATCAGTGTGGTATTGGTGCTGTCTCTTGCTGGTTTGATTGGTTTGGGGTTTTTGTCAGGGCCTTAACGATCTCAAAGAGCTCTCATGGTCTGTTGATTGATGCATTTATCATCTTTGAGTGGTAGGTTTTTCTTGCGTTGTTGGTCTCGGTGTGATAGCAGTTTAGTTCTTCCACATATCTTATCCTGTCAACTTCGCTTTTTGATTTCCACCATTTTCTTTCTGTTCTTCTGAGTCGAGTCTTGAGTTTTCGTAGGGTGGGTGTGAACCATCTTGCTTTAGCTATTCTTGTGTTTTTTTCTGTGGATGCTGATGGGGAGCTTGCTGCAGCAGTTATCTTGTTATTCCAGTTGTTGGTTCGTGCTTGAAGGTCAGTTTGATCTTCTTGTATGAAAAAGAGTACTTGTTTGAGGAGCTCTTCTTTATGGAATGGTTTGAATCTTCTCATTTGAGGCGTGTCTTCTCTGCTGGATGTGGGTCGAAAGGAGTTAGAGAAGGTGATAAGAAAGTGATCTGACCAAGAGGGACAGGTATAATCTTCAGGTTCTTACTTGTGGAGGAGTTTTGGGCTTTGAGGAATATGAGATCTAGGGTGTTTCCTTTCACTTGCATTGGGGTCTTGATGATTTGGGTCAGTTCCATGGCTTCAAGGAAGGCGTTGACATGCTTGTTTTGTACAGATGGGAGGTTGAAGTCTCCAAGGATTATGAAATATTTTGTGGAGTGTTGCTCTTGGTTATTTGTTCAAGAATGTTCGACAGGTCTGAGTTTGTTGTGAGTGCTCTGTATACGAGGCAGATTGAAATGCATTTGTTGGTGATTGTGAGGATGTCCGCTTCTTCTGTGGTTTCTGTTGTATAGGTTCAGAAGTGTAGGGTAGATTTCGCTATTATAGCTATGCCTCCCCCTCTGGAGTGAGCTCATGAGCAGTTGTAGAGCTTGTACCCGTCAGGTGTTAGTTGATTCATAAGAACAGTGTCCGCTTCTGCTAACCAGGTTTTGGTTATACAGAGGATGTCAGTCTGATGACATGAGATGAAGTCTTGGAATAGATGGAGTTTGTTCCTCACTGACCATGCATTTATTAGGGCAATGCAGAGTGTTCTTCGTGGATGAACCTGTTGAGATGACATATGTCGAGGACTGGGCACACCCCTCAAGACTTCTTGGGAACCAGGAACTACCTGAAGCCTTGCCCTGTTTCTTCCTGGGGCACGTGCTCTATTGCCTGGGCATCCACGAGGGCCTTGATCTCCAGGGACGCCGTGTCACAGAGGTGGACTGGTGTGCGGCTGAGGGGAATGGATTTCTGTTGTGGGGTTGTCATAAATTGGATGCGGTAGCTTTGGTCAATGATTCATAGTATCCAATTGTCAGTGGTGATGTTTTCCCGAAGGCGATGGGTCCTCCTGCTGGCAGGCATGTGGGTGCCTTGCTGTCAAAAGGATGGGGTGTTCTTCCCTGAGGAGGTCGCAGCTTGTTTCTGCTGTCTGCACTACTTTGTGCTTGTTTTTTGATTGTAAGACTGGTAGGCCGGCTTATAGGGTTGGTAATTGGAACGTTTTGGCTGCCACTTGTGGTGTGGCTGGTACTTTTTGGATGGGTAAGGCTTACAGTAGTAAGACCCCTGTGATTTTCTGGAGCTGGAGCTTCTGTCAAGACCATCGGAGGCTAAGGTCTGGAGAGTGTTGAAGTGTTCCTTCATGTCATTCACTGTCTCTTTAACCTTTGCTCCAAAATGATTGTTGCCAGTGCAAGGTGCGTCCACAAGGCGCTTGTGCGTGTCCTCCCGCAGACCTGAGGCCTGAACCCAGGCCGTGCATCTGGCTGCAATGGCTGTTGCAGCCCTTCTGGATGCGGCATCAAAAGCATCAAAGATGGAGCGTATGAGATGCTGCACTCATTCAGATCCCCAAAAGGGGGAGAAGGTGGCCTTGGACTCTGGGAGCAGTCTCTCCATAGCCTTCTTGAGACTATCCAGGATAGTGTTGAGATACAGCACCTGCTGAAACTGATGCATTCAGCATGGTCGCCTGGTATGTCTTTCTCCTGTGGTCATCCAGGATTTTATGGTCCTTGCCTGGTGGTGCGTTGGTATACGTGTGGAAGCTCTTCGCCTCCTTTAGGGCAAACTCCACCACGATAGATTGGTACGGCAGTTGGGTCTTGTCAAACCCTGGAGTCGGCTGCACCTGGTATTTGGTATCCAGTCTGCGTGATGTGGCAGGGATGGATGCAGGTGTCTGCCAGTTGCGATTAAGGGTGTCCAGCAGGAGGTGGTGTATCAGAATGGAGATCACTGATCTAGGCATGTTGAGGTATTTCAGGAGCCCCAGGATCTCAACTCCTAGGATACGGGGTGTCTGCGGGGGTAAGAGCCAGGCATAAGGACAGCTTTTGTAGGAACTTGGGGTAAGCTAAGTCCTCCAGTGGTGACAGTGGGAGAGGTGGCATTGGAGAGGGCTCTAAAGGGGTCTCCCTGTCTTCGACTGGAGGAGAGGAGCTGTGCATGGAGATCAGTTCTGCTGCCTCCTCCGCCTTGCTCTCCATGGAGAGAGGCTCCAGGAAGAACCCGACCAGTGAGGGAGACTCTTGCGGAGGTGGTGTCTGAGGAATTAAAGCTGGTGGCTGTAGTGACTGCAGTGTCTGGATGCTTTGCGTGGGCCAGTTCTGCACCAAAAAGCTCCTCCATAGGTCCATGATGGCTGCGGGTGGGCGATCTGCGTCAGGTGATGTAAAACCCTCTCGCACCGAGGAAGTTTCTCCAGGGCCATGTGCCCATGAGGGAAGGGTTAGGACAGCCGTTATAGTTGGTGATTCGATCATTAGGCATGTAGATAGCTGGGTGGCTTGTGGACGTGAGGATCGCCTGGTAACATGCCTGCCTGGTGCGAAGGTAGCAGACCTCACGCGCCACCTAGATAAGGTCTTAGATAGTGCTGGGGAGGAGTCTGCTGTCTTGGTACATGTCGGTACCAATGACATAGGAAAATGTGGTAGGGAGGTTCTGGAGGCTAAATTTAGGCTTTTAGGTAGGAAGTTGAAATCCAGAACTTCCAGGGTAGCATTCTCCGAAATGCTTCCTGTTCCACGCACAGGACCCAAAAGGCAGGCAGAGCTCCGGAGTCTCAATGCGTGGATGAGACAATGGTGCAGAGATGAGGGTTTTGGATTTTTTAGGAACTGGGGAACATTCTGGGGAAAGGAGGGGCTCTTCCGAAGGGATGGGCTTCACCTTAACCAGGATGGAACCAGGCTGCTGGCATTAACCTTTAAAAAGGAGATAGAGCAGCTTTTAAACTAGATATTAGGGGAAAGCCGACAGTCGCCCAAGAGCAGATGGTTCGGAAGAATGTATCTTTGAAGGATACTACCAAAAGCAGAGAGGTTCCACAAAAGAGTAAAGTAGCCCAAATGCCCTCAAGTATGGAGCAGACAGAGCTTAAAGATCCCAAATTACCCATGTCTAACAATAGCCAAATTAATATGAGTAAAATACATTCTCTAAAATGCTTGTATGCAAATGCTAGAAGTCTAAAAAATAAGATGGGAGAGTTAGAATATATAGCACTAAATGAAAGGTTAGATATGATTGGAATATCAGAGACATGGTGGAAGGAGGACAACCAGTGGGACACTGTGATACCTGGGTACAAACTATATCGTAATGATAGAGCTGATCAAATTGGTGGAGGGGTTGCTCTCTATGTTAGAGAGGGCATTGAGTCAGAAAGGATTAAAGTTTTGCAGGAAACAAAATCTGCTGTAGAATCTATATGGATTGAAATTCCATGTAAAAGGGGGAAGGCAATGGCAGTGGGGGTGTACTATCGAGCGCCTTGCCAGAATGACCAAATGGATGATGAAATGCTCAAAGAAATCAAGAAAGCTAACAAAAGTTACAGTGCAGTAATAATAATGGGTGATTTCAACTACTCCGGTATCGAGTGGATCAGTGTCACATCAGGACATGCTAGGGAGATAAAGTTCCTAGATGAAATAAATGACTGCTTCTTGGAGCAGCTGGTTCATGAACCGACCAGAGGGGAAGCCATATTAGACCTAGTCCTTAGTGGAACACCAGATCTAGTGCAAGAGATAAGGTTGTTGGGGCCACTTGGCAATAGTGATCATAGCATGATCGCCTTTGATTTAATTAGTGGAGGAGGGATAGTAAGGAAATCCACTTTTAACTTTCAAAAGGGAAACTATGATAAAATGAAGAAAACAGTTAAGAAAAAACTAAAAGGAGCAGTTGCAAAGGTTAAAGACGTACATCAGGCTTGGCTGTTGTTGAAAAATACTATCTTGGAAGCCCAGACCAGCTGTATTCCACGCTTTAAGAAAAGTGGAAGGAAGTCCAAAAAACTGCCAGCATGGTTTAAAGGTGAGATCAGAGAGGCTGTTGTTGCCAAAAAAGCATCTTTCAGGAAATGGAAAAAAAGAGCCAAACGACGAAACCTGGAAACAGCACAAGCATTGGCAAGTCAAATGCAAGGCATTGATAAGGCAGGCAAAGGGAAAATTTGAGAAGAAGCTTGCTGCGGAAGCAAAAACACGAAGTAAAGACCTTTTCAAGTACATTCGTAGCAAAAAACCTGTGAGAGAGTCAGTTGGTCCATTAGATGATAAAGGTGTTAAAGGAGCACTAAGAGGCGACAAGGCGATAGCGGAGAGATTGAATTAATTCTTTGCTTCAGTCTTTACTGAGGAAGATGTAGGGATGTTGCCCATGACTGAAGTGGTATTTAAAGGTGCGGAAGAATTGAAGGAAATATCGATACATCGGGAAGATGTATTACAACTATTAGATAAACTGAAGAGTAGCAAATCACCTGGGCCGGATGGTATACATCCAAGGGTGTTGAAAGAACTGAAATACGAGATTGCAGACCTGCTATTAGTAATCTGTGAACTATCATTAAAATCATCTCTAATACCTGAAGATTGGAGGATCGCCAATGTAACACCAATTTTTAAAAAGGGTTCCAGGGGTGATCCGGGAAACTACAGACCAGTGAGCCTGACATCAGTACCGTGAAAAATGGTAGAAACCATCATAAAGAATAAAATTACTCAGCATGTAGATAGTCATGACCTAATGGGAGACAGCCAACATGGCTTTAGACAAGGAAGATCTTGTCTTACTAATCTGTTATGTTTTTTTGAAGGAGTGAATAATCAGGTGGACAAAGGTGAGTCAGTTGATATTGTGTATCTGGACTTTCAGAAAGCCTTTGACAAGGTCCCTCATCAGAGACTTTTGGCAAAACTAAAGAATCATGGGATAGGAGGCAGTGTACTATTGTGGATCAGGAACTGGTTAAAAAATAGAAAGCAGAGGGTAGGGCTAAATGGCCAATTTTCCCAATGGAGAAAGGTGAATAGTTGTGTACCCCAGGGATCTGTGCTGGGTCCGCTGCTTTTTGACATATTCATAAATGACCTGGAAAGTGGAATAACGAGTGAGGTTATCAAATTTGCAGATGACACAAAACTATTTAAAGTTGTTAAAACCCAAGAGGATTGTGGAAAATTGCAAGAGGATCTTGATAAATTGGAAGACTGGGCATCAAAATGGCAGATGAAATTTAATGTGGACAAGTGCAAGGTTATGCACCTAGGGAAGAACAACCCAAACTATGGTTACACGATGCAAGGTTCCACATTAGGAACCACCACCCAGGAAAAAGATGTAGGCGTCATTGTGGATACCATGTTAAAACCCTCGGCCCAGTGTGCAGCAGCGGCCAAGAGAGCAAATAGAATGCTAGGTATGATAAGGAAAGGAATGGAAAATAAAACAAAAGATATTATAATGCCTCTATATTGTTCCATGGTGAGACCGCACCTTGAATATTGTGTGCAATTCTGGTTGCCGTATCTTAAAAAGGATATAGCGATTTTAGAAAAGGTTCAGAGAAGAGCCACCAAAATGGTAAAGGGGATGGAAGGATACTCCTATGAAGAAAGGCTAAAAAGGTTGGGGCTCTTTAACCTGGAAAAGAGACGGCTGAGGGGAGATATGATAGAAGTCTATAAATTAATGAACGGAGTGGAACGGGTAAACGTAGATCGATTGTTTACCTTATCAGAATATAGAAAGACTAGGGGACATGCAATGAAGCTACAGGGTAAACTATTTAAGACTAATAAAAGAAAATATTTTTTCACTCAACGTGTAATCAAACTCTGGAATTTGTTACCGGAGGATGTAGTAAAGGCTGTTAGTGTAGCTGGGTTTAAAAAAGGTTTGGACAAGTTCCTGGAGGAAAGGTCCATAAACCATTATTAAGAAGGGACCCAGGATATCAATGCTTGAACCAATACAAGCATTGTGGAACCTGTGTCCCTTGGGGAAACTGCTAGGTACGTATGACCTAGATTGGCCACTGCTGGAAACAGAATACTGGGCTTGATGGACCTTGGTCTGACCCAGTATGGCATATCTTATGTTCTTATGTAAATGATGCAAGGTGGGCAAGGGCTGCAGACTTGTGCAGTGCATGGCTATTGCTTTCCCTTCACTGACACTTCCAGGAGGGGGGATGTAGGAGGTAGGAGAGAGAAAGCTGCTGGAGAGGCTCCTTGATCAGCGCCTGTGCCTTCTTTCTGTCCCCAAGCTGCTGATGCTGCTGCTGCCACTGCCCGATCTTCTGCCAGCGCGGCTGTGAGTGTGGTGCCTGTGCCATTGTTGAGGAGAAGATGAATGCACGGCGCATTGAGGGCTGGTCTGGCTGATCTCCCGATTGGTGCGATGACGGCTGAAGTCACGGCTGATGTCATCGTGACATCGGCCAATCACACAGTCTGTGGGCAGAGACTTGTTTCTCGTGCAGGGTTCGGCACTAGTATGGGGAAGAACTCAGGGATCCTTGTTCCTCTCTGCTGCCACGGCTGTACATATTTTCATCGAAGGGGCAGCAGGCGCATGGGAAGGAGTTGCTGTGACCGAGCCAAGGATGAAGGCCCCTGGAGGCGCATTCCAGGCCGTGAATGGAGGCACAGAGTCCAAGATGGTGGCGGCCATGTTGGATACGGCCATGCGGTTGCTCCCCTCATCTCCTACTGGCTGCTTCTTTTTACTGTTGGTGCTGGGTTGAGCTGTGGAAGAGGGGGCTGAAGACAGAGCCTCGGAGGGTGAGTCTTTTCCAGAGAGGAAGTTCTGTAATGCGTGACTGTGGGAGTGGCGAGCCCTGGGGGACATGCGGGCACAGTGAGGACAGTCTTCCATGCGGTGGTCCTTCCCCAAGCAGCGCACACAGCTGTTGTGTGCATCTGTGGAATTAATTTTCTTTGAGTATTTTAGACATTTCTTGAAACCAGGTTTGCTGATCTTTTCCTGTTTGTCCTTGTTTTTCTTTTACTTAGTTTTCTTTATCCATGTTTTATTTTCAATGTAGGACAGCTAATATTCCGTCTGTGTGGCAGGGCAGAAGAACAAGAACTGAGTCGGGTAGGGGTGGGCCCAGGAGTGGGGGCAACCAGCACATGCTCAGAAAGCTTCCTTTCTGAGCTCTAGGAGAGTACTTCTGAATCTATGGTACCGTCAGATGACGTCAGCAGGTGTGGCTGACTCATCCTGCTTGTCCTAGTAGAAAAGTCATGAACTAAACCTAAAATCCCTTAGTTTTTCTCCATTATTTGTCTATATTAGTATAAATCAGCCATGTCTATGATTTATATTTTATCTCTGCCTTATGCAATGTGGTAGTAACTATCAAAGAATTTGGAGCTTGCTATGAAATCATGGAAAATGGGTTGATCTTCACGCTTTGGCCAGGGTCCTTCCTGCAGCCTCTACCACTATCATTTACTCCTTACTTCTACTTACATAGAGGAACTATGTGATGCTGATAAAAACATAGTAGGAGAAGGTGGCTGTAGCCCCTACCCTCTCCCACTGATGTCACCCTGGATTGACTGCGCGGCCTGCCGCAGAAGGGGAAGAAGCTTGACAGAGGTCCATTTGCAGAAGCCCTCAATGTTTGAAGCCTGTCTGGTTCACTGATGTGATTGTAGAAGGGAGGAAAAAAAAGGCTTGCCATGGAAGGTGGCTTGCCAGGGGTTTTGACCCTTGGGGATGAACAGGAAAGACAGAATTAGAATATGAGGTCATATGATTTAGGTTTTGAAGAAATTATTTCATAATGTTCTATTTTTTTTGGGGGGGGGGAGAACTGAAATGTGAGATTGCAGACCTAATATTAGTAATCTGTGAACTATCATTAAAATCTTCGGTAATACCTGAAGATTGGCGAATGACCAATGTAACGCCAATTTTTAAAAAGGGTTCCAGGGGTGATCCAGGAAACTAGACTGGTGAGCCTGAAGTCAGTACCGGGTAAAATGGTGGAAACCATTATAAAGAACAAAATTACTGAACATGTAGATAGTCATGACTTAATGGGAGACAGCCAACATGGCTTTAGACAAGGAAGATCTTGTCTTACTAATCTGTTATGTTTTTTTGAAGGTGTGAATAAACAGGTAGACAAAGGTGAGCCTGTCGATATAGTGTATCTGTATTTTCACACAGCTTTGACAAGATCTCACATGAGAGACTCCTGGCAAAATTAAAAAGTCATGGGATAGGAGGCAGTTTACTATTGTGGATCAGGAACTGGTTGAAGATAGAAAGCAGAGGGTAGGGCTAAATGGCCAGTTTTCCCAATGGAGAAAGGTGAATAGTGGAGTACCCCAGGGATCTGTGCTGGGTTCGCTGCTTTTTAACATATTCATTAATGACCTGGAAATGGGAATAATGAGTGAGGTGATCAAATTTACAAAGGTGAGGTGATCAAAATTATTCAAAGTTGTTAAAACCCAAGAGGATTGTGAAAAATTACAAGAGGACTTTGATAAATTGAAGTCATTCAAATGGCAGATAAAATTTAACGTGGACAAGTGCAAAGTTATGCACCTAGGAAAGAGCAACCCAAACTATGATTACACAATGCAAGGTTCCACATTAGGAACCACCACCCAGGAAAAGGATTTAGGCGTCATCGTGGATAACACGTTGAAACCCTTCACCCAGTCTGCTGCGGCAACCAAAAAGGCAAACAGAATGCTAGGAATCATAAGGCAAGGAATGGAGCATAAAACAAAGAATATTATAATGCCTCTGTATCGTTCCATGGTGCGACTGCACCTTGAATATTGTGTGCAATTCTGGTAGCCATATCTTAAAAAGGATATAGCAGAATAAGAAAAGATACAGAGAAGACTTCTGGTCTGGCTGGCGTCGTGAGCAGACGTGGTTAAGCACTGCTTTCTCACCTCCCCACAAACTTCGCCGAAATAAAACAGTCTCACCCCCAGGCCATTGGAGAAATGAGTGACTGATGCCAAAAACAGTTAAACTAAAAACTACAGCCACACTTCGGGATTTATACGGAGTAAAACAGAAAACAACACCGGCAGTGCAAGTGGCAGAAAAACAGCCAACTGGGCACCATCGCCAAGTTCATCAATGGCAAGTGAGGTGGAGGACAGCGGGCCCGAGTTAGAAGCTGGACTCTCTATAGTTCTGAAGGAGATCCGTGCCACCAAAAAAGAAATCATAGTCTCTGTGCTAACAAAAATTGATGAGAAATTTGGCACGATGGGGTCCAGATGGATGAGGCCGAGACCAGAATAGGAGTGGTGGAAGACAAACAGCACTGTGTAACTGATGAGCTTACTCACCTGCAAAAACAAGTGGCCTGGAAATGTGAAAAGCTGGAGGACCAAGAAAACAGAGATTGAAGGTCCAACTTGAGAATTTTTGGAATACTGGAGGGGATAGAGAGCGCAGACCCGATGGCTTTTGTCCGACAATTGCTGCAAGAATACTTCCCCTGCTGCCCATTTCCAGGCGGTTATGAATTAGAGAGAGCTCACTGTGAACTTCGCCCCCTCCCAGACAGAGAAGTGAGACCAAGAGCATTCATAGCCAAGTTGCTTTGATTTCCAGACAGAGAGGTCATCATCCGGGAAGCACGTAAAACGGGACATGTGGATTACAAGGATTGGCGTTTTTTTGCATTCCTGGACTTGGCCGCAGAAACAGTGTGTTGCAATGCAGGGTGTAACTGGCTCAACACGGCATTAAAGCAGCCCTATGGTACCTAGCTAAACTCACCAAAGTGATCAAAGGAGTCCGGAAGTTTTTTTCTAAAGCCAGAGGCAGCCGAGAAATAGATGACAGAACAAAACCTGAACTCCTGCCCCAATAGCTCACTGTAGACAACCAGAGCCACAGAGAGGCCCACAGGACAGCGATAATTGCCCCGACCACAGTGGATCAGACTGACTCAGCAGAGACAGGGTGCACAACGGTGGGACTTGATGATAAGGGGTTAGAAGGATCGTGATCTCACAGTACGAGCCCCCGGGAGACAGTTAAGAAGTATGTGAAAGGGGACTGAAACTTTAATTGCACTTTGCTGTACTGCCATGTTCCGCTATAGGCAAACGTGGGACAACATAGTAAAGAAATAGGGGGATTGTGTAACATGGGAGAAATGGGGGGAGAATTGAATGGTGGTGAAACAATGAGGGGGGGGAGAAAGAGAGGATGTATGTAAGATAATTTGTTGTAGTAGGGGGAGGGAGACCGGGATGGGAACTGGAAAGATTGAGATATACTTGTTTGTGGGGGGAGGGCAGGGACATGGGGAAGGTGAAGGCGAGTCTGGGGAAGTCCAAAAGACATAAAAGGAGAGAATGGCAGTTAAGAAGCACGGGTAAAGGGGTGAGGAATGGGAGGGGGGGAGGGAGACTTTGAGAGGATGAGCTGCTGTGTGGGATCGGAGCGGGTAAGAAGGGGGAAGAAAGCAAGGACCTGAAATATGACAGGGAGGGAAAAAGACTGAATGGCAGGGGCCAACTATGATAAGAGGGGCTATAGCAGTGATGGCTAACCTTTTTGAGCCCGAGTGCCCAAACTGCCGCACAAAACCAAAGAATTTCCTCAAAGTGCCAGCACGTCAATTTGCATAAATATTTGCATAATGCTAACATACACTAACTTTTAGTAAACATGTCTCTTAATGAGTGTATGGATAAAGACAGACTAAAAGATTTCTACATTACTATAATCCAGTGCCAACCGCCAGGCACATTAGGAACTACTACAAACACTGCCCATTTAGAACCAATAGCAAACCCGCCGTATCCTAACAGCACTACCAGGACTCACAAAGCACCACACCATACCTATCAAAAGGCAACACTGCAAATATTAAACCAATACATTTCAGACAATAACAATACATGACCTACTGGGGAAAGAGAACAAGTGGCAATGTCAAAAAGGAATTACATAAACAGAATACCTCAGCTCAGTTACACAGTTGCAATTGCTCCAGCCACTTTCTTCTGGTTTCTTCATGTTTTCTGCTAACTCTCCATCATCTGCTGTCCATTTGTCCTTTCTTCTCTCTTCTAGTTTTTTTTTCCATTCTCTCTCTCTACATCCGCTTTAACATACTAATCTTTCTCCTTTTGCTCTTTCCTCATTCCTATTTCATCCACTCAAATTTTACCCCTCCATCCTCAATCCCCACTTACTCTCCCAATACCCGGCCAATTGTAGATTTTTTATCCCTCCCACACAAAATATTTTTCCCCTCTCCATTTTACTCTCCCAGCCCCATCCCATTCTAATCCTCCCCCAACATCAGCTCCCTTCTAGTTCCAGCCTCACCCAGCATCCATTCCCTTCTAGTCCCTGCATCAGCCCATTTCCAGTCCTAGCCCCCCATCAGCCCATTTCCAGTCCTAGCAACCCCCCAACCCAATACCAGTCCTAGCCCCCCCCATCAACCCACTTCCAGTCCTAAACCCCCATCACCCCATTTTCAGTTTAAGCCCCCCCTATAACCCATTACCAGTCCTAACCCCCATCACCCCATTTCCAGACAGCCCCCATCAGCCCACAGCCCATTAGCAGTCCTACCCCCCCAGCCCATTAGCAGTCCTACCCCCCCGCCCGCCCGCCCGCCCGCCCATTAGCAGTCCTAACCCCCCCAGCCCATTAGCAGTCCTAACCCGCCCGCCCGCCCGCCCATTAGCAGTCCTAACCCCCCCTGCCCATTAGCAGTCCTACCCCCCCCACCTGCCCGCCCGCCCATTAGCAGTCCTAACCCCCCCCTGCCCATTAGCAGTCCTACCCCCCCACCCGCCCGCCCGCCCGCCCGCCCATTAGCAGTCCTAACCCCCCCCGCCCGCCCGCCCATTAGCAGTCCTAACCCCCCCTGCCCAGCAGTCCTAACCCCCCCCTGCCCATTAGCTGTCCTAACCCCCCCCCCTGGCAAATTTAAAAAAAAAAAAAAGCAGGCTCTGGCTGCTGCCGCGGAAGATTGCAATGTCCCGCGGGGCCCCCTCCGCCCGCTAAGCCCCTCTGCAAGGGCTTTCAGATTCGCGAGGGAGAGCATCTCCCTCGCGTCTCTGTTAAGCCCGCAGGGGCTAATGGGAAATTTCCCATCAGTCCCTCGCGTCTAAAGGGGCTGATGGGAAATTTCCCATTAGCCCCTGCGGGCTTAACAGAGACGCGAGGGAGACGCTCTCCCTCGCGAATCTGAAAGCTCTTGCAGAGGGGCTTAGCGGGCGGAGGGGGCCCCGCGGGACGCTGCATTCTGCCCTTGCCGCGTCCGCGGCAGCAGTCAGAGCCAGCTTTTTCTTTTTTTGCGGACCTTCCCGCGTGCCAGCTGCAAGGCCTTCGCGTGCCACAGCTGGCACGCGTGCCAGAGGTTCGCCATCGCTGGGCTATAGCATCGCCACACAATGTACGGGGGAAGACATGGGCCAATAAAGTGGAAGAGGGTGCTGGCAGTGGCTCTGAAAGCACACATAGATACAGGGGTGGTTCTATAATTATTTATTATTCTTTTTATTAACAGGTTTTTTATACCGCTTTATCATTTCAGTCAAAACAGTTTACCTTGTAATTTAAACTTGGTAATGTACATTAAACAGGGACATTGATAACTTGGATTTTTTCTGAGGCAATGGAGGGTTAAGTGACTTGCCCAAGGCCACAAGGAGTGCTAGTGGGAATTGAACCCTGGTCTCTGGTTTCCCAAGCCAGTGCTCTAACCATTAGGATACTCTTTCACCTCAGGTGGCAAAGTTTTGAGGGTGGCAAAAAATGCTCCAAAACAGCTGCCTCACTCTGCCTTCAAAAATTTAAAAAAAAAAAGGAAGACAAGCTTCTGCCGTGCCGCGTCTGTGACCGCCTCTCGGCAGCAGCAGAATCAACCCCTCCACTTCCCCCGCCGCTGCCCCAAGTCTGAGGACACTGGGACAGCAGCAGAAAACTATCACATTGGCCCAAAATAAAAATAACTTTGAAAAGCGTGGGGTTTCAAGCCTCCGTTGTCTTGTAAGCCCCCACTGGTTCCGCCCTCTCTCTGATGCAAAAAGCATCATCAAAGGGAGCGGGACTTGAGAGGCAGACTCAGCAGTGGCAACAGCTTGTCCTGGTGAGTAGGAGATGGGAGAAAAAGGGGGGAACATCTGGACAATGGGGTGGGGGGCAGGAAGACAAACGGTGGGGGAGCGGGGAAGAAGATAGACAAATATTGGACAATGGGGGGCAGAAGGAAGACAAATGCTGGACACGGGGTGGGGAGGGGGGAGATAAATACTGGCCAACAGAGGAGGGGGAGAAAAAAGACAAATGCTAGCCAATGGGGGGTGGAGCAGGAAGACAAATGTTGGATAATGGGGGGGGGAGAAGGTAGACAAATGCTGGACAACAGGGGGAAAGCGGGAAGACACAATGGACGAAGGAGGGGGAGCAAGAAGAAATTGCTGGACCTAAGCTGGGTAAGCATGGCAGGGAGGCGCTGACATCAGCAGAGTGCCGTTGCTAGTTGCCTGCCTTCCCACTACCCATTTAGGATGGTTTGCAGAGTGCCGATGACTTAGTGGAGAGCCTTCTCACAGGACATGCGCTATCATGGGCAAAAAGCTGTGAAAGGCCACAATCGCTACTCACAGCCTTCTGCCCATGGGAGCAGTGTGTCCTGTGGGCAGGTTCTCCATTAGGCTGCCGGCATTCCGCTGGTCATCCTGACTGGGGAGTGGGGGTGGGTGGACAGTGACGGCACCCTCCTGATGTTGGCTCCTGCGGACAGGCTGTGTTTCTCAGGGCTGCAGTCACAGCTTGCACAGTCCATGCCTGCAGGACATACTGCTCCTGCAGGCAGAAGGGTGTGGGAGGCAGCGATTGTGGCAGAGAGATCAAAACCTGCCTGCAGGAGCAGCATGCCCTGCAAGCAGGGTCTGTGCAAGGCCAATTGCACCCTGCCTCTCTGGGCTGGGATACTACTTGCAAAGCCTCTGTCCATGGGACATGTTGCTCCATGGGCAGGCTCTGCCCCTTGTAAGTACAAGAGGTGGACATGGATGGGCACAGTGAGTCAGAAGGGAGATGCGTGGGGGGGGGGCAGAATAAGGAGGCAGCGAGGATAATATTGTGGTGGGGGCTAGGAAGATAAAGGGAGATACTGGACATGGAAAGGGGCAAAGGGAGAAGCAAGAAGAGGAGATGGAGTGGTGATGTTGGCCAGGAAGTTATAGGGAGACTGGAAAAATGCTAGACTGGGGGGGGGGTGATGGACAGAGGGAGACAGAGGGGAGATGCTGGACACAGGGTAATAAGGGGAGAAGGAGATGCAGGACATAGGGTTGAAAAGGGAAATTAGACTTACCTGCTAATTGTTGTTCCTTGAGGAACTCCAATCCAGTCCCGACCTCTGAGTAGTGTACCTCTTCCAGCAACTTGGAGACTGAGCATGTCATCTTTTGATGACCTAATAGTACTTAGACAGCTGGCTCCACCTACCAGCCCCAGTAACCTATTGATAAAGCAGACTCACAGGAGCAAGAAATAAGTTAAAATAGAAGTACGCTAATCATATTCCAAAAAAAGTCTAAACTGGAAACAGATCTGTCCCCTTCTTCAGGGACCCTCCAGGAGCAGGGAAGAGAAGAAGGCTTATCCATCAATCTTCTGAATGGCCACCTATCGCGAGTTCTGACAGACTTCCTTCCTTGATACCCTGTGCCGGACCATTCTCGCCTAGTAAAAAACTCTTTTCCTGGCCTGGGATCGCCAAACTGTCGCAATACCTGTATCTGGGAGGGATCCGGGACTGGACTGGAGTTCCTCAAGGAACAACAATTAGCAGGTAAGTCTCATTTCCCTTTCTTTATCATCCCTCCAGTGCAGTCCCAACCTCTGGGATGTACCATAGCAGTAATACATTTGGAAGGACCCGTGAGCCTGGCCTGAACGAATGCTACCTCAAACCTTGTGTCCCCCTAGCCTGCCCATCCAGGCGGTCATGCATCACAAAGGTCTGAAGAGATAACCAAGTAACTGCCCCACAAAGCTCTGCTGGTGGTACAAAACCTGGGGCACTGCTCCCCGCTGTAGCAGAAATGCAGGACCTTTAAACAAAAAACAACTGCCTGGCCAACAGGGGAGGGGGAGAAAAAGGTTTGATCCTTTTCCAATAGCGCCGAGAATCTCGACCCACGTCCATCCAACATCACTGCTAGCCCAAGGCCCCCTCCGAGGTCCCTGAAAAAAACCCTTGAATTGGTGACTAGATGGATAACAAGAATCAGGATGCTCTGGATATAAGCAACAAGCAATTTTCCATCTGCCTTGTCTACAGGGCACCCCATCACAAAGCAGACCAACTTAACACACTTCTTGAAGCTGCATGTTCTCACACCTCCCACCAACAACACTTCATCCTCCTTGGTGACTTCAATCTCCCCTCGGCCAATATCAAAGCAATGCTTTCCTTCAAGCCATGAACGATCTACACACAACTAATCAACACCCCAACTCATCTAAAGGTTGGTGCCCTTGACCTGATTTTCTTACCCAACAAATTACTCTCCTTATCACACCCCCTCACCCCCATATCTACCCCTGTCCCTTGGTCTGACCACCTAATAACATTCACTCTACCTACCTCCCTGCCCAAACATCTCCCCACTCCAAAACCACCCCCAACAAGAAGATTCATCCACTTCAGCGAGACATCCTTCATTCAGCAAACCATCCCCACCCTAAAGCAAGTTTTTCTTCACTTAAACCTCAATATGCTTGTACATTCCTGGAATACCACCATCTCTCAAGCTGCTAAAGCTCCACCACACATCTCCTACAAAAATCATCACTTTCATGCTCCATGGTACTCAGCCCTTCTCAGAGAGCAGAAATGTTCCCTCCAAAGACTTGAGCAACAATGGAGAAAATCCAAGGACCCACAACTTCAAGCTACCTACCTTGACCATCATAAAGCATACTCCAGTAGCACTCTCAATGCCAAGCATGAATACCATGGCAACATCCTACTACAATCCATAAACAAGCCAAGGGAACTATTCAGCCTCATCAAATCACTCACTAACGATCCTTCTCAGCCTTGTCACAATAACCCCATCCACCCTCAACTAATAGCTGACTTCCTAATATCTAAACACAAACTTGCTAGTCTTCCACCCTCATCATTCCTCCTCCCAATTCCTCAATTCATCATTGCCTTTAACCTTTCCCAGCAATCGCGGCTTTACAGATACAGCCGCCAGCGTGAAGGAAAAGGCTCTTCACGCTGGCGGCTGTACAGAGGGAGCCGAGGCCTTGCGCGAGCTTACCCGGCTCCCTCTGAAGCCCTGCGGTGTGTGGGCCGGCCCCGGGTGGGCCCTTGCCAGTTGTGGGCCCTAAGCCATGGCGTACATGGCGTATAGGTAAATCCGGCCCTGCTGACACCACATGGCTCCCAGCAGACTAGAGATGCTGAAACTGGGAAAATAGAAAATGCTGGCTCCATCCTGAAGTGCCAAAAGCATTGAGTTGTTCTCCCCGCAGCACTATCCGCTTTCATCTGCACAGCCGCTGCCGCATCCTGCTCAGCCCTCATAGACCGGCTTTGGCAGGATGGGCGCGGAGCCTGATGGAAGGCCCCACACTGTCTGCCCTTGTCTCTCTTTGTGGCTCCTCACCCACTTACGGGTTCGGGAGCTGTGGCAGACTGTGCAGAGGTGATCGGGAGTCTGATGCAATGCAGCAGAGAGGTTCCGTTTAACACTGCTGTCCTCTTAAGGAGGGGTCTGATCTTTTTTTTGCACTGGCCAGCCACCTTATGCTGAACTTAGAGCCTCCACCTTCTCTCAATAGAGACAGCTAGTAGAACTGCACTGCCAAACAAATCATATACAATAGATAGGCCTCTTAGCTGTCCCTATGGTGAGTCCAAACCTTGGGATCCCTGCTCCAGCTGCTTGGAGACTTGAGATTACTGGGGTTGGTAGGTGGAGCAAGCTGCCTAAGTACTATGAGGTCATCAAAAGATGACATGCTCAGTCTCCAAGCTGCTGGAAGAGGTACACTACCCAGAGGTCAGGACTGAACTGGTGGGACAATAAGGAAGAGGGATTAGATGGACAAGGGGTAAATAGGTTGAGAAAGAGAAGCTGGACATGGGAGTAATAAAGAGGGGATGGTATGGTATGAAGATGGGGTAGATGCTGGTTGCAGGAGGGATAGGAATGGAGAGGGTAGACATGGAAGAAAGAGAGAGCGGAGGTAGTGGAAGGAGGAAAAGAGAGAGCCAGAGAGAAAGAAACTGGATGATGGGGCAAGAGATGAAGAAAGTGAGCAAAATTCTAGGGAATAATGGACCAGGGAAGAAAAGCTGGGGAATGGAAGGAATAGAGAGAAGGTTGAAAAGCGGTAGATAGATAGCATAAAAAAAAAGAGGGAGATTGAGAACTGGATAGTAAGGAGTAGTGAAATCTGGGTGGACAAAAAGAGAAATAATTGGAAGAAAGTTGAAAGGAAAAAGAACAACATTCAAGATGCAAGGAATTGAAGAAAACAGTCCAGTCCCAGATCAGCAGACGCCTCAAGCCAATCCTCTCCCAAGAACATTTCATAACGGTCTGCCAAGCCATCATCACACCGATCCTGGACTACTGTAACCAAATTTACCTTGGTCTACCAAAACACACACTCCGCTCCTTACAGTTGGCACAGAACACAGCTGCGCGAATAATAACCGGATCCACAAGGCATGACCACATCACCCCCATTATGAACCTCCTACACTGGCTTCTAATAGAGTCTCGCATCCGCTACAAAACCATATTGAACCTTTTCAAAATCAAACAGGATAGCAAAAATAAATGATTCACCTCCTTAATGTGGACTTGTTCTAGGGTTTAGTGATATATATTGCTTTGTATTATTATGTACTTGTTTGAGTATTTACTCCTGTGATTTTCTTTGTAAATGTATAAATTTCAATTAAAAAAAAAAAAAAATCAAACAGGATATCTCAACGGACAGTCTGCAGGCAATCATCAGCTTTGACTCCAGCCTCAGACCCAGAAGGAGAGGTACCACGAACACCATCACAACCCCCAAAGAATTCACCAAAATGAGGCAAACCACTTCAAAGAGAGCTATATCCCTGGCAGCACCCGCCATTTGGAACTCCCTCCCTGCCAGCTTAAGATCAATGATTGATATTAAGGACTTCCGAAAATCACTCAAAACAACGCTCTTCACAGAGCATTACGGTGACATTACGTGACTCAAATATTTATGCAGTATACCCTCCCCGCCCTGCGACAGCCCCTGCCCCCACTCCTTGTATATAACCCACTGTAGATAGCTCAAACATGTCTATATTGCACTCCAATCAAGATGTATACTGCTTTGATTTAAGGATAAAGCGGGATATAAATCCTTTTAAATAAATAAATAAACAAAAGAAGAGACAAGAAATGGCAGATGGACTAGAGACTAGAAAGAGAGATAAGAGAAGAGAGAGGAAAGCAGAAGCCTCAGATCAGGACCAGCATGATCAGAGAATAAAATGGTCAGACAACAAAAGGTAGAAAAAAAAATTTCAATTTAGTGATTGGACTCTGCACTATCTTTATATCTTACACAATATGGGAAACTGCATCTCTTATTTCTCTGGTGGCTTCTTGGAGTTTCAGTTTAATTTTTGTCTACATATTTTTATTTTTACTTATTCTGTACTTAGTGAGGGTCTGTGTTCTGAGTGTGTGACTTAGGCCTGGCGTTCTGTTCACATGTAGTTTGTACATAGGGATCTGTACTGAAGTAATTTGATTTGTTCAGCTTTTCAAATAGGTGTATGGATGTTCTAGAGCCCGCTGTGGTATTTATAGTGCTGCGTTTTTCTGGGTAAGCCCCTTGTATGAGTTTTGGAAGTTCATGCTGGTATGGTATGGTAGATTTGGCTTTGTAGATCTTTTGTAGGGTTTTATAGTAGTTCCCAATATGCCTGTTACTGGAGAATGTTTGTTAGTGAGATGACCAGAATCTGATTTTTTTTAATATATTGAGTTCTGTGGGTGAATGTCTTACTTCTCCTCTGCACTCATGGTTGAGGGAGAGGTTTCTATGGATGCAGAATATATATTCAAAAAGAAAAAGTGAGAACCATAACACAGTTTATAACAGAATAAAATGAGTTATAATACAGTCTTATAAATTGTGCTGTGTTTTTTACTTTTTCGTTTAGTTCCTTGGTGTGCGAGCGTCTTGCATTTCCTTTGTTTTTTACGGAATATATATTTACATTAACACCATGCTGGTCCAGTGTGTAGTTTCAGGAGTTATGATGGGGATGTCTGGCATTTCTTGGTGTTTAAGTTGGAGTGGGAAGTATTGTGTTGGGGTCACAAAGTCCCTCTTGTTTTTCAGAGAATGGGAAGTGCTGTGTTGGGGTGCCAAGTCGCTCTTGTTTTTGTGAAAGTGGGAGATGTTGCATGGGTGCTGTTGAGCCCCTCTTGTTTGGCATATTTAGCAGCATGTTTCCCAGGCTCTGCACTGGTAACATATGTTCAATGTATTAAGTTGTTCTTATGTAAACCGCGCTGATCTTAAAAAGCGCGGTATATAAAACCAAATAAATAAATAAATATGAATATAAGAAATGGCATACTGGGTCAGACTAAGGTCCAGCAAGCCCATATCCTGTTTCTAACAGTGGCCAATCCAGGTCACAAGTACCTGGCAAGTTCTTAAAAAGGCACCCAGGCTCCACAATGCTTGTCCCACTCCCAGGGCAAGCAGTGGACTTCCCAGGTCCTCTTTAATAATAGTTTATGGACCTTTCCTCCAGGAACTTGTCCAAACCATTTTTAAACCCAGCTACACTAACAGCTTTTACTACATCCTCTGGTAACTAATTCCAGAGTTTGATTACAAGGGGCCACAGGCTAGCTGCAGGAAGGCAGTTACATCCCCTTGCAGTTATTGCATTTCAGCATACCAAAACAGCTGCAGATGCAACTAAGACCACACACTAAAGTGGCATTAGTTGCACTCACACTATTTGAGCTGGGCCATTATGTTAGTTTCTGCCAACAATGCAGATGCACGCATATGAGAGTTCTTTCTCTTGCTTCACTCTGGAGTAAAGTATCATTTTGGGAAAGAAATCCTGTAAACAAGAGTAATGAATACAAGCATTTTTTGACTACATATATCAATACAAACTAAAAATAGACATATTCCCTATTTGGTGAAGATCTCTCAGTTCTACATGTGTGACTGAGGCAACGTATTCTGTTAGCATAGAGTTTCTCTGTAGGGATCTGTATTATTATTATTATTATTACTAAGGATTTATAAAGCGCTGCAACATACGAAGCGCTGTACAAACATAAAAAGAGACAGTCCCTGCCCGTTAGAGCTCACAATCTAGTTAAGACAAAATATGAAATAGATTAGATAATACAAAAAACAAATTAACAAGACAAGAACAAATGTTTATGGAGAGAACAAGAAAGGACGAATTAGGAACAAAGAGCAATAATGAAGAAATGGGATTTCAATTTGGATTTGAAGATGGCCAGGGAGGAGGCTTGGCGGACAGAGACAGGTAGAATATTCCAGGAAAAGGGTGCAGCCAGTTGAAAGGAGCGCAGTCTAGAATTAGCAGTATGAGTAAAAGGCATAGATAAATGAAGACAATTACATGAGCGGAGTAGGCGAGAGGGGGGTGTAGGTTGAGATGAGGGATGAAAGGTAATGAGGGGCAGAAGAATGAATACATTTATAGGTTAGAAGGAGGAGTTTGAACTGAATACGGAAGCGGATGGGGAGCCAGTGAAGTGACATGAGGAGAGGAGTAATGTGTGAAAAACAAGACTGACGGAAAATCAGACGAGCTGCAGAATGTTGAATAGACTGGAGAGGAAAGAGGTGGTTAGCAGGGAGGCCAGCAAGGAGAAGGTTACAGTAATCAAGGCGGGAGGTGATTAAAGAGTGGACAATCAGTTTAGTAGTGTTATCAGAGAGAACGGGGCGAATTTTGGAGATATTGTAAACAAATAAACGGCATGTTTTAGTGATGTTTTGGATTTGTAAAGAGAAGGAGAGAGATGAGTCAAAGATAACACCAAGGTTCCGTGCCGAAGAGACAGGAAGGATAACAGAGTTATCCACAGAGATTGAGAAAAGGGAAGGAGGAGGGGAGATATTAGGAGGAAAGACAAGCAGTTCAGTTTTGGCCATGTTCAGCTTCGAGCGGCGATAGGACATCCAGGAAGCAATGTCAGAGAGGCAGACCGAGATCTTAGCTTGAATTTCAGGAGAGATAACAGGCATAGAGAGGTAGATTTGAGAGTCGTCAGCATAGAGATGATAGTGAAAGCCATGGGAAGAGATAAGGGCACCAAGGGATTGGGTATAGAGAGAGAAGAGGAGGGGACCTAAAACAGAACCTTGAGGTACACCCACAGGTAAAGGGGTAGAAAATGAGGAGGAAGAGCCATCGAAGTACACACTGAAAGAGCGGTGGGAGAGATAGGAGGAGATCCAAGAAAGTACAGAGCCTTTGAAACCGAGTGAAGATAGGGTGATAAGAAGAAGATTGTGGTCAACGGTGTCAAAGGCAGCAGAGAGATCCAGAAGAATGAGGACAGAATAAAAGCCTTTGGACTTAGCCAGAAACAAATCATTGGCGACTTTGGTAAGAGTAGTTTCAGTAGAATGTAGGGGACGGAAACCGGATTGTAAAGGATCTAGGAGGGCATGAGAGGAAAGGAAGTCGAGACAGTGGTGGTAGACAGCACGCTCAAGTAATTTAGAAATAAAGGGAAGGAGAGAGATGGGACGGTAGTTAGAAAGTCAGGTGGGATCGAGTGAGGGTTTCTTGAGGGGTGTGACAATAGTATGCTTGAAGTCAGAAGAGAAGGTAGTGGTGGAGAGCGATAGGTTGAGAATATGAATGATGGAGGGGACGATAATGGAAGAAATGGAACTAAGGAGGTGGGTGGGCATAGGATCAGAAGGGCAGGTAGTCAGCTTAGAGGAAGAAAGGAGGGGTGTTGTTTCCTCATCAGAGACCAGAGGGAAGGAAGAAAGGGAAGCAGAAGTAAGGGGGGAGAGTTGGGAAAAAGGGGGGAGGAAGGGATGGTAGTGAACTGGAGAGTAATTTTATGGATTTTGTCTTGGACATACTGGGCCAAGGTTTGGGCAGGAAGGGAGGTAGGAGCCAGAGGTGGGGGCACACTGAGGAGAGAATTGAGTGTATAAAAGAGAAGATGAGGATTAGAGACAAGAGAGTTAGTCAGATTGGTGAAGTAGATTTGTTTGGCAAGTGCAATGGCTGATTGAAAGGAGAAGAGCATGAATTTAAAGTGGAGAAAGTCAGCATGAGAGCGAGATTTGAGCCAGGCACGCTCAGCAGAGCAGGCACAGGAGCACAAATAGCGGGCAAAAGGAGAGAGCCAAGGCTGTGGAGGGGAGCGCCTAACAGGACGTGAGATGAGAGGAGCAAGAGAATCCAAAGCAAAAGAGAGTACAGCATTATAGGAGGTCACAGCCTCATCAATAGAAGTAAAAGAAAGAGTGGATGAAAGGGGTGAGGAAATAGTGGAGGAGAGAGCTAAGGGATCAATAGCAAGAAGGTTTCTAAATAGATTAGAGGAAATAGGACAAGGCTGAGGTGGAGGATGATGAATAATAAGACTTAAAAGGTGGTGGTCAGATAAAGGAAGGACAGAGTTAGAGAGGTTGGAGGGTGAGCAGTTAGAGAAGAAAATTAGGTCAAGGCAATGACCATGTTGGTGAGTAGGAGCAATAGAAGAGAGTAATCCGGCTTGTTCAGTTTTCTGAATAGAACTATGGATATTCTAGGTTCCACTGCAATATTTATGGTGCTGCACTTTTCTGGGTATGCTCCATGCTGTGTGAGTTTTGGAAGTTAGAGCTGTTATGGAATAGTAGATTTGCTCTGTACTCCGGGTTCTTGGTGAGGTCAAATATAAGTGTTGGTTGTGGGGTACTGGAATATGTATTGTCTTTGAGATTTGCAGTTTTGTGTTCTTTATGCTGCCAGACTGAAATTTTAAAATATTTTGTCAGTTCAGATTCAAGGAAATTTCAAATTTTAAGGGAACGTCTCAGTTTAATTTTTTTTAGTAGCCCGATAGCTTCACCACTAGCAAGTTACAGACTTTTCCAGCTCTAGCACAATCCAACCCAGCTTTGAATTCATGGCTACCAGGATTAGTTTCTCTCATTTTATATCTTCCCTCCTAATCAATAATCCGGTTATAGCAAAATAAATCTGATGTGCAGATACTTATAATCATTTGATTAGGAGAGGGGGGCTGTGTAAGTGGCATTTCATTAATCAAATGTAGTGTTTTATTATGTTTGTTTTATTGTAACATCTGTTTTATTAAATTGCATGGTTATGTTTGGAAGCCACCTAGGATTTTAGACGGGTGGCATGTACATTTTAAAATAATGTATACTACATTTATGCAAATGATACTGCAATGAATCTCCACACGTGGCCCTGCATCACCCTCATGCTGCCCCTGGGGGGGGGGGGGGGAGTAGACAAGGGGGCACTAGGAGGTGGAGGAAAGCAGAAACCTCAGATTGGGACCAGCATGATCAGAGAATAAAATGTTCAGACAGCAAAGGTAGAAGAGAATTTTATTTTAAATTTAATGACTGTACTTGGTGCTATCTTTATATTTTATAAAGTTACAGGGAAATGCTTCCCTTTCAATTTCTCTGGTGTTGTATTATATGCAGAATCTGACTTTTTGGGGTTGCAGTTTAATTTTTATCCACATATGTTTATTTTTAGGTTATGGTCACTTATTCTGTACTTTGTTGAGGATCTGTGTTCTGAGTGTATGACCAAGGCCAGGTGTTCTTTTAACATAGAGTTGGTACATAGGGATCTGTACTATAGTAATATGAATTTGTTTGGCTTTTCAAATAGGTGTAGGATGTTCCAGGGCCCACTGCAGTATTACAGTGATACATTTTTTGGATGGGCTCCTTATGCGAATTTTGGAAGTTGGTGCTGATATGGTATGGTATGGTAGATTTGCTCTATAGATCTCAGTGATTTTGTTGCAAAGTTTTGTATTAGTTCACAATATGCCTAGTACTAGAGAATGTTTGTTCTTAGTGAGATTATCAGAATCAGATTTTTTTTTAAGATATTGAGTTCCATGGACGAATGTCCTAGTTCTCCTCTGCACTCATGGTTGAGGGAGAGGTTTCTATGGATGCAGAATATATATTCAAAAAGAAAAAGTGAGAACCATAACACAGTTTATAACAACAAAATAAAAACGAGTTACCTTTAATGTTATAAACTGCATTGTGATTCTTGTTCTCTCTTTTAGTTCCTTGGTGTGCAAACATCTTGCATTTCCTCCATATTATCTAAATGGCTTTTTGGTTTGGTTCAGACTGGAGTTTTGAGAGACCCCCCCTGCTTTGGAGTGGGGAGCCATCTCATCTCTCGCCTCAGGGAGCAGATTGCCTTGAGCCACCCTGCATAGATATACTGTTATTACAAGAGACACACCGGACATGGTGAGCTGAGAGGACGCATCCTCTGTAGCTCCGGAGCCCGCTCTCTCCCCCTCTATAACTTTTGCAACTTTGCCTGCTAAACTTGGATCTATTGTGGGGGACGACTTTGGGAGGGACTGCCACCTCGATCGCTCCTTAAGCAGTGTGGTTACAAAGTGTATGGCCACAAAAATCCCTCGCCGTGAGCGTACACGCGGCGGCGAAGCAAAGATGGCGGAGGACCCGCAGGAAGCGGCCTTGCCGCCACCAACCTCGATGATGGTGGCCGAGGTCTCAAAGGCGGTTGTGGTGGCCCTGGAAGACCGCTTAGGGGGACTGGCTGCGCAGATCCATGCGGTCGCCCAAGCGGTATCGGAATTCACGAAGCGGGTCGAACATGCTGAGACACGCATCGGCTCGCTGGAAGACCTGAGGACACAGGATGCAGCTAAAATCAAGTACCTGGAAGAGGCCTTGGCTAAGCAGCAGGATAAGGTTGAAGACCTCGAAAACCGCAGTAGAAGGAATAATCTCCGCTTCATCGGTATTGCCGAATCTGTGCCGGACAAAGACCTCCGGAGGCACCCGGAGAGGTGGCTGCCAGATAATCTGCCCCTGCCGGTTGGTGTAGGAGACATCGTGGTGGAGAGGGCTCATAGGCTGGGGCCTCATAGATCCGGGGAGCGTCGACCGCGAGCAGTGATTGCCCGCTTTCTCAACGCGGCGCAAAAAGAAGATGTCCTGCGGGCTGCGAGACAGCAGCGACGAGATGGAGCCTCCGCAGGTGGGATCTTGGTCTTCCAGGACTATTCGGCAGATGTGTCCCTGAAGCGCCGGGCTTATAAGGAAGCCTGCAGCAAATTGATTGAGCGGGGCATCCGCTTCACCCTGGCCTATCCGGCAACCCTGCGGATCCATGGTGAGGGGGGGAATCGTACCTTCTCCTCCCCGGCGGAGGTATTGGATTATTGCAACGGCTTGGGCCGATGACTGCAGCATGGCTGAATACTTCCCGTGTGCTGGTTGATTCCTGGACCCGGAGGCTGAGCGGCACTGCTTGGTGCTCTGGTGTTCCCTCGGAGGTAGCTACCTGGCATTCGCTCTGAGACACTGCGCAGCGGCCGCTACTGTTATAGGCCAGTTGGGAGGCCTGTCGGGCACCCCAGGAACTAGCAACCATGTGGGGTTGCACTACTATTTGTATTCTCCTTTCCCTTCTGTTTTCTTACCATTTAACTTACCATTAATTTGTATTAAATTGCCTTATATTCACTTCTGTATTTGTTCCCATGGTTATATCATTTTTGACACCTTTAATGCTTCCTTTAGTTCGCTCACAGCTGGTCAGGGCCACGTGCATATGAGGACAGCATGGGGGGCTGATTTTTGCGCGCTGGAGGCCCTTGGATCCTGGGGCTGCGATGCAAGGCCCAGAGCTCCGGCCTCCGCCTGGTGGCAGCGGTTTGGACTTCCCTCTGAGGACATTTTTCTACTATACAGTAAGGCTGCATGCCAGCTCGGAGGCTCTTTGGGGTCCCGAGAGGCTGTTAGGGCGGGAGTGGTTTGCTCTATAGTATAATATTACTTTTTGTATTTCTATATTGTCGATTTAATAATTTTTCTATATTGTCGACTAAATAGATTCGTTAACATTGCTTTATGTATTTTATTCACTCGTGTTCCTTTATTCCACTTAGCTCCAGTAGTACTTCACTTAACTAGTTCTTTTTGCTGGCCCTTGTTGGATTCAAAGTCATATCATTGGGGCATTGTCTATGTTAAATACAGTTTTTCCCTCAATTGTGTCATTTCTTAATCCCCCTTTATGGGGGTAGGGCTGCTTAAGGTGCTGTGTTACCCCAGTTAACCAACTTTACCTGCTATAGGCTCAGATGTCCACCCTGTTTCTATGAAGATCTCGCCCTGCCCGGGTGGCTTGAATGGGAAGGGGTAGGAAGGTTCGAACTTTCTCTGATCTGGGGTAATGGAGGGAAGGGTGCTGGGGTTCAGGGGGGTGGCGGGGGGTGCCCCAAGTGGTTGTGCCCATGTGCTCATACTGTTACCGGGGTATAGATTTGCCATACATAGTTGTTCTATCTTCTTTCTGCTGCGCCCCCATGTGGGGGTCCTCGACTGTAATGCAGGAGCCTTACGGGGTCCTTTCTCTGACTCCATCTCCTCTGATCTTTCTTCTGATATCATCTGAGGCCAGATTCCCCTGGTAGGGGTGCTGGTTGCTCGGTTTCGTGGTCCCTCCACTCTCTGGAGGGTGGGTGGGTGGACACCGGAGGACAGCAGCTGGAGGGCGGCCTGGGGGCGGGGAGCTTGGGTCGTGGGTGCCCTTCATAGTCTCGGTTAATACAGGGGGACGCTTCACCCCTGCCTCGTCCTTGGGGTTGTCTTTGACTTCTCGGCTGGGAGGGAGAAGGAGCTGCTTTTTGGCTTAGTGCTGGGGCCTTGGCCCTAGGAGGTGGATTGGTTGGTCATGATGGGGGGGAGGGGGGGGCTTTGCATGTTCAGGAAGTCCAGGTGGTGTTGGGCGCGTTTGGAAGGTGGATTGTGGAAGGATTGGTGGATGGAGTAGGTAGGGGGGAGGGGAGGGGCAGAGTAGCATCTAGGATGGGAAGGGGTAGACTTGGGTTAGGGGAGGGAGGGATGAGGGGGGGGAAACAACTAACTGCACTGGTGCAAAGGGAAATATGCTGTTTGAATGCGTGGGAATGTCCGGGACTGATGGATACATGGACTTCTTTGGGCTATCCTGGCTGGTTGAGGTGGCGGAGGCCCTGGGCTGGGGGGGTCGCTGCCAGGCTCTATCTTGGGATCTTATCCTGGGGTATAGCAGTTTCTTAAGGCAAGGTGGCTAATGGCCCCCGAGTAGTCTCTTGGAATGTATGCGGACTGGGTTCCCCGGTAAAGCGGTACAAAGTCATGCAATACCTAAAACGGCAACGTGCAGATGTGATTATGTTGCAGGAGACTCATCAGTCGGCAGTAGAGCATGCAAAGCTGGGCTCAGGCCAAATTGCCCATGTGTATGGGTCCCCGGCGGTGGGGAAGAAGCGCGGTGTAGCTATTCTTATTGCGAAATCTGCTAGCTGGGTCGAAGAAAAAGTCCTCTCTGACGCGGACGGTAGATATGTGAGTGTCTGGGGCAGACTGGCTGGGAGGAGAGTGATGCTGTGCTCGGTTTATGGACCAAATGTATATGAGGCTCGCTTCTTTCGGGATCTTTCTCAGTTGCTGGTGGCTGCGGGTGAATATCAGGTTATATTGGGAGGTGACTTCAATGAAGTCTTGGATGTAGAGCTGGACTGGTCAGGCAGGGGGGGAAGAGGTAGCCGTCGGGCACGTCAGCGTTTGTGGGGGCTGTGCGAAGCGTACCGTTTATTGGACATTTGGAGGGTGCTGCACCCTGGAGACCGTGACTATACACATCTCTCCCGAGCGCACGGGACGTGGTCCCGCATTGACTTCTTTTTGATCACGGATTCGTTATTCAGCTGGGTCTCGCGGGCGGACATTGGATCTCTGGTTATCTCTGATCATGCGATGGTGGTTTTGGAGCTCCGGGGGAGTGGCTCACCGGTGGGTAGGTCGTGGAGATATCCCTTGGAGTTATGTGGGGATGCCCATTTTGAAGCATATCTGCGGGAGAGATGGAAGGATTATGAGAAATTGAATGCGGCTCCGGATGTATCACCTGCTCTGTTGTGGGAGGCCGGGAAGGCAGTACTACGGGGGGATATCATTAGCTATCAATGTCAGCGGCGCAGACGGCTGAATCAGCAGATTCTTCATTTGGAAAAAGAACTTGGGAAGGCACGTAGGTTGGTGGCGGGTTCGCATACTGTGTTACATCAGAATCGGCTCAAAGAGGTGCAGGCCGAGTTGGAAATGTTACTTCATCGGCGGGCCCAGAAGTCACTGCTCTATTACCGGTATAAACTATTTAGGTTCGGGAATAAGGCGGGTAAGCTGATGTCCTCGTTGTTGCGCCCTGCTGGAGGCTCCCAGCAGGTAGGGGCCATTAGGCAGGCTAATGGTATTGTTACCCGCGATTCCGCAACCATTGAGAAGGTCTTTGCGGACTTCTTCCGGGGACTCTATGCTAGTGAGGGTGATAAAGGACCAGAAGGTCGACTTCTTCTCGAGCGCTGTGGGTTGCCTCGGCTTAGTGAAGAACATTTGGCTGCTCTCAACCGTCCTATTACGGGACAGGAGGTGCAAGCTGCCATAAAGCACTTGAAGAACGGGAGAGCTCCGGGCGTTGATGGGTACCGTGGCGAGTTCTATAAAGCTTTAAGCGATATTGTGGTGTTCCCTCTGGTGGGATACTTTGAAGACTTAGTGCAGCGGGGTAGGTTCCCTTTTGAGGCTAATAAAGCGGTGATTACTATATTGCCCAAGCCTGGGAGGGATCCCCTATTGCCGAGTTCTTACCGTCCTATCTCCTTGCTTAATGTGGACATCAAACTTCTAGCTAAAATAATGGCGGATCGCCTGGCGCAATACTTGCCCCTTTTAATTCATAGGGATCAGGTTGGTTTTGTACGCGGGCGCCAGGTTGCGTATAGTTTGCAGCGGATACTGCTGTCTCTTGGGGTTGGGGACTTGACGGGGGACCCCTCGCTTCTCATCAGTTTTGATGCCGAGAAGGCGTTCGATCGGGTAAACTGGGGCTTTATGTACCAGGTTCTGGAGACAATGGGATTTGCGGGGTTCTTTGTAGACGTGATTCGCCTGCTCTATGCTAGCCCGATAGGAGCTGTGAGGGTTAATGGGAACCTATCGGCAGATTTCGCCATTCAAAAAGGGACTCGACAGGGGTGCCCGCTCTCACCTTTATTATTTGTACTATCTCTGGAGCCACTTTTGTCTCTTATTAGGACTTCCTCCCAATTCAGGGGTATTAGGATGGGACGGGAGGAGTTTCGTCTGGCTGCCTTCGCAGACGATCTGTTAGTTCATCTGGGGGACCCCATAGCTGGGTTGCCTTGTCTGTTACAGCTTATAGAGGATTATGGGGTGCCTTCGGGACTCCGCCTGAATTTAGATAAGTCCGAGGCGATGTACTTAGCCCCCGCAGGGCACTCGGGGTGGCAGGGTCCCTTTCCATTGAAATGGGCTACGGGACACTTTAAGTATTTAGGCATCTATCTGCCGGCACGGTTGGGAGATCTCTATCCTCTTAATGTATCTAAAATACTTGGAGAGGTGTCGTCCTGTGTTGATAGATGGCGGGATCTGCCGCTGTCCCTGGGAGGCCGAATAGCCTTATGTAAGATGGCTATCTTTCCTAAAATTCTATACCCGCTTCAGATTCTTCCATTACTCCTAAAACATACGGATCTTCGTCACTTAGAGAGACTGTTCAATCGGCTTCTGTGGAGGGGGCGAAGGCCTCGGGTGCGTCTGGCGATTTTAAGACAATCTTGGGCTTTGGGGGGTATGGGCTTTCCAGATATACGGCGCTACAATGTCGCGTGCCTGCTGCGTTATGTACGCGACTGGCTGTGGGACTTGACTGACTTCTCCCCGACAGCGCTGCTGGCGGAGGTGTTGGCCCCTTACCACTTGCGGTACTTGCTGCATGCTCGAACGTTGCGGACTGTGCCGGTGGATATTCGGATGTTCCTCTTGCGGCCCATTCGACAGGCATGGCATTATTTTTGTTCTGGTCATCGGATCTCGGCGTTCCATACGCCGTATCTCCCAATCAGGGGAAATGCGGATTTTGAACCGGGAATGGGGCGGTCTCAATTTCGTCTCTGGGAGACGCTTGGGGTGGTGAATCTGGAGTATGTGCTGACCCATGAGGGGACTCTAATGCCTTTCTCTGATTTGTGTCGTCAGTATTCGCTCAGGACTCGAGATGTTTTTCAATATCTCCAGCTTCAGAGCTATGTGCGCACGTTTCCGGTGGCGGTCCTGCGGGGGGAGGTCTGCGCGGCTATTGAACTGGCTTTGCTTGGAGGATCTATGATGGTGAGGGTTTCCGGACTTTATGCAATGTTGTGGGAAGGGGTGCCTCCCCTGGAGGTGGTGAATCTGGAGCATGTGCTGACCCATGAGGGGACTCTAATGCCTTTCTCTGATTTGTGTCGTCAGTATTCGCTCAGGACTCGAGATGTTTTTCAATATCTCCAGCTTCAGAGCTATGTGCGCACGTTTCCGGTGGCGGTCCTGCGGGGGGAGGTCTGCGCGGCTATTGAACTGGCTTTGCTTGGAGGATCTATGATGGTGAGGGTTTCCGGACTTTATGCAATGTTGTGGGAAGGGGTGCCTCCCCTGGAGGTGGAAACCCTGGCGGTGGCTTGGTCTGCGGAACTGGGGGAGGAGATTAATGTGGATCAGCTTTTGGGAGGGATGGAGGCAATTCCGGCTTTAAGTGTGCAGGTTTTACATCGTGACACTCAATATCGTATAGTGCGCCGCCTGTACTTTGCCCCTGTGCGGGCCTGGAAGGCTGGGGTCTGTGCGAGTCACTGTTGTCCTAGGTGTGGGGAGGGTAGAGCGACTCTGGGTCATATGTTCTGGTGGTTGCCCTAGGGTCCAGGCTTTCTGGGGGCGGGTGTTTGGACACCTGTGTCGATGCTTCCCATCACTGGAGCCTCTTACTGCACGGAATGTTGTGTTGGATATTTGGGAGGATGAAAGGGGGGATGTGCTGGGAGCTATGGAGTTGCGGTGGATACGATTGACGCTAATGGTGGCACGTATGACGGTGCTACAACAGTGGTTGGATTCCAGAGGTCCTAGCTCTGGTGTTTGGCGGCTTCGATTGCATCGGGT
Organism: Ichthyophis bannanicus; assembly: GCA_033557465.1. Lineage (NCBI taxonomy): Eukaryota > Metazoa > Chordata > Amphibia > Gymnophiona > Ichthyophiidae > Ichthyophis > Ichthyophis bannanicus. The sequence goes on along the minus strand of CM066033.1, from coordinate 650,154,176 downwards.
TCTACTCCTGGATCGGCTACATGCAGCGGGAGTGGAGAGACGATGGACACGCTTTCTGCAGATGTGGGGTCCCCATATACAACTGATGCCTGCTGGGGTGCGACGGCGCCTTTTGGGGGAGCCTCTTTAATACCTCTATGGAGTAAACATCTGGATTGGTCGTGGTGTTAGCATCTGGGAGGGCCCTTTGCTCATATCTGTCCGTCCTCGCGTCTTTGTAGGTTTATTGTAATTGTTTCCGCTTCCCTCTTATTGTGCGCTATTGGGAGGGTGGGGGGTGGGTAGGGGGGGTAGGTAGGTGGATTATATGAGTATCCTTGGCCTAGTAGATTAGGCGCAAGTGGGTGGACCCAGGAGAAGACTCCGCCCTGGGTTTACTGGTACTTCTCCATAGGTGTACGTTTGATGGGGCCGGGCTATTAATAGTGGTGGGGGGGGGACGGGATGGGGGGTACATTGGGGAGGGGGGAGTTGTACTAGGGATAGGTGGAAGGCGATAGGCGCTAGTTATGGGGTAACGACCTCTGGGGGGGGACCTGGGTGGACAGGAGGTGGGATGGAATGCGGAGATGCTTGTTTTAAGAGGCCCTATGGTCTAGATCTTTGGTGTCTTCCCTGTCCACTTTTCACCTTTATCTTTGACTTTTCTTCCTCTTCTTTTGGGGAACTCCCCAACTTGGGGTACGCGCTAATGTCCTGGGGTGGGATGCTGGATGGAGGCACGGGTTTGTTGGCTGTCCATTGGAGATGGTTTCACATCTGTGCCATATCGATGCCCTTTGTTGTATGACCTGCTTACCATGCTTTGGGTATCTCAGTCTAGTGTCTTTATGCAGTAGCTTACTACATTGTTGATGTATGCCCTTCTGTACGAATATACTGCTACCAACTTTTTGCAATTTTATGGACATCTGTGGTTGGTGCTGGGGGCAGCTCATCATGGTTTACTGTACTGTTTGTCTTGGTGTTGTAATGCTCTATTGTATGTTCCGCCATTGTTCTGATTATGCTGTTAGTGAGTGTACCCTTACCTTTGTTTGATGTGTACACCGAATAAACAGATTTAAACATACAAGAGACACACCTAACAGACTCCGAGCATGGGAAATTGAAATCCAAGGGCTACGAACAAGTCTTCTGGTCTGCCTTTAATCCAAGAAAAGAAGGGTAGCTATACTAATCCACAAGAGGGTGCCCCTTGTACTTTATGGCTCCGTAAGGGACATGCAAGGGAGGGCAATATGAATCACTGGGAGGGTGGAAAACGCAGAGCTATCAATTCTCAACTTATATGCCCTTAATGGCCCTAAAGGCTCATTCTTTGCAGAGTGGCTACTAGAATTTTAAAAAGTGGCCAAGGGAGATTAGATAGTGAGGGGGAGGGGACATGAATGGGGTAATGGGGGCACTAGACCAGATGAATTACAGTTAGAAAACTCATGGATAGGAGGGGAAGGCTCTAAGGGAAATGGTGCAGACATGGGATCTGGTGGACCTATTGTGTTTAAAGAATGGTAATAGTAGAGAATATACATGGTGCTCATCAGGGACTGATACGTACTCCCACATAGACTATATCTTTACACAAAAAGTGCATGAGGGGAGGTTTGAGGAAACCAATAACCACCCGATTATAGTGGCTGATCATGGGATAGTGGAGACAAGATGGGTTCCCTGCCATCAGAAGGGTGGGTCAGGACACCACTAGCGTAGAGTGAATGTACCACTTTTACAGCGAGAGGAAGTGCTCCAAAAAGGTGAAAACGGAGTGGCGTCAATATCTAGAGGCAAGCTATGGAGGTGACGTGACAGATGGGGTGCTGTCGGACGCAGAGAAGGCATTCCTCAGGGGTATTTTAATACAGATAGCAACAAAGAAGCGGAAAGAGAGAGTAAGAGAGCAAGATCAGCTAGTGGCTCAAATAACCAACTTACAAAAAGAAAACATTAGTAAGGGAGCATGCAAAACTGCATTGGAGTTGGAAATAACCCAGGCGAAACTGCAGGTGCCTGAAACAGATCGGATAGTTCATCTACTCTGACTTACTAAGCAAAATCATCAAGAACAAAGAAACAGGGCCAGATGATTATTAGCGTGGCAGCTCAAAAGGAAAAGAGCAGAACGATTGGTGAGAGAAATAAAAGGTCGGGGGGGGGGGGGGGAGATGATCCGGACAGGGAAAGGTATCTGTAAAGAATTTAAGAACTTCTAGGAGTCCCTTTACACCTCAAAGGGTACATCTGGTGAGGTGACAGTAGCGGACCATGAGGACATTACCGCTGCCTAGACTGGAAGAGGAAGTGGCAGAAGGGTTAGGACCCCCGATCACAGAGGCGGAGGTCAAGTTAGTGATAAAGTCATTGCCGAAAAACAAGGCCGCGGGAGAAGAAGGCTACCCGTCAGAATTCTATCACCTTTTGAAGGAGGAGGTGGCACCTCTTATAGCATGAGTGTTCTCTGGCGCTCTAGAGGGTCATTCCCTCCCTGCGAGGTACTTGTGACCTAGATTGACCACTATTGGAAACAGGATATTGGGCTTGATGGACTTTGATCTGACCCAGTAGGGCATATCTTATGTTCTTAATTTGTAAGGTAAGGAGTGGAAATGGAGGAAGATATGGGTTCCTTATCTAGCGAAAATGTCATGGGAGATGGAGTAATAGAGGGAGCCTTAACGGAGATGATTGGAGGGTGAAAGGAAGAATGGAAATCCAGATGTAAGAACGAAGGAATGTGAACAGGAAAAGATCCTTGATAGAAAGAGGGGAAGTACTCTGAGGGTTACTATACACAAGCAGTTGGGGATGGGGTGGGGGGTGAAAGGGCTGGGGGGGGGGGGAATGTTGGGGAAGGTTGTTGTTAAAGTTGACCTGGTTACAAAAAACGTTTATATAAAGGCAAAAATGAGAACTTTTTAATGGATCAGAATGTAACTGAAATTTACAATGTCTTTGTCAGAGGAAAAATGTTTCAGGAGTGGCCTAACCAGTGTAGTGGGTTATGAAGACAGCTCCTGGACAATTTACCGGATAAGACAACAACATATGGGAAATACAAAAAAAGGAAAAATGATTGGACAGCGGGCGAGGGATGAGGGATATAAAGGAAGCTGTTTTTGTCATGCCATTTTACTCTATTAATAAAAAAATGTTAAAAAAAAAGAAAAAAGGTACAAAGAAGAGCCACCAAAATGGTAAAGGAGATAGAAGGATACCCCTATGAGGAAAGGCTTAAAAGATTAAGGTTCTTCAACCTGGAAAATAGACAGCTGAAAGATATGATGGCGGTCTATAAATGAATGACTGGAGTGGAACAGGTAAATATAGATTGATTGTTTACGCCATCAAAAATTAGAAAGACTAGGGGATATTCAATGAAGCTATGGTGTAATAAGAAAAAATATTTTTTCACTAATCAAACTCTGGAATTCGTTACCGGAGGATGTAGTAAAAGCTGTTAGTGTAGCTGGGTCTAAAAAAGGTTTGGACAAATTCCAGAAGGGAAAGTCCATAAAACAATATTAAAGAGGACCCGGGAAATCCACTGCTTGCCCCAATACAAACATTGTGGAAAGCAAGGTTACTTACCTGTAATGTGGGTTCTCCGTGGACACCAGGTTAAGTTAGCTACAACTGGTGACATCATCCAACAGCACCGAAGATGGTAATACTCTCCATAGTTCAGAAGGACTTTTGCCCTTCGGAGCATGAGCCCTACTGGCCCTACCCCTAGCCAGCCACTCTGTCATTAGCTGAGCCTATTTGCTAGGGGCAGCCCCAGGGTAGGAGACCGGCCCCCTTCTAGGGGAGGTGGGAGGGAATGTGTGGCTGACTTATCCTGCTGTCCACGGAGAATTCACATTACAGGTAAGTAACCTCGCTTTCTCCTAGGACAAGCAGGATGAGTCAACCACACCTGGTGCCTCCCCAGCTGCAATGAGCTATGGTAGAAGGGGGTTATGTCTGTGTCCTACAGTGAATGTACAAAAGATGATGCGAAAGCCAGGGGCAGTGCAGCATGGGATGTTTATTGCAGTTTACTGCAGATTGCATAATAGCCAAGGCGTGTTGTAATGGGGAAGAGACGTCCTTTGCCATGAAAACAGAGGAACCTGAGAGAAGTAGGTCTGTTGCTGACAGGAAGGCAAAGCACAGGACTCCCAGTTGCCAGGAGCAACATAAACAAACCCAGCCACGAGTGCAGCAGCCCCGCCCAGCTAGCAAACAATCCCCATCTCCTGAGCCCAATAGTTTTCACCTGAGAGGGGGAAGGGCTAGATTAGCTCCAAACCAGACATATAAGAAACGCTCATTAGAGTTTCAGTGTGAAGGGCAGCAAAGGAAGCAAGAGAAACACGGGAAGCAAAGAGCAGGAGGAGCAGAGGAACTGGAGAACGAGAGAGAGAGAGAGAGAGAGAGAAAGCTTGGACAGACCCAGCTGGGAAAGCTGAGTGAGCTGAAGTCTGAGACTCAGAAGCAACGTATGTTTCAGTGTGGAAGGAAGCACGAGAGAAAGTACGTGAGTGACTCAGAGGATTGTGATTCTGAGAGTGATAGAGAAATACAGGAAGTAACCAGCAGGAATAACTGGAGGAGCAGGGCCCAAAACCCTGTGGCAAGAACTCCAGGCAATTGTCCTATTGGGAAGACACACAGAGGGAAACGTTACCGGTAAAGCTATCTGGGAAGCACTTGCAAGCTCCAGGGAGTGAAAGGTATTCTGTGGAGGACATTTGTATGTCAGAAGAAGAGGTTGAGAAGTCAAAGTACAGAGGAAAACCTCTGAGGTTTAAACCCCTTCCTGACCAGGCTGTGCACGGACTTTCTCCTGGCTCTAAGCCAGAAGGTAGGCTGTCTAATTACTATAAGGATAAAAGTGGTTATAAGAAGTTCTCTTATAGAAACCCTAAAGGGTGTGACTCTCCTCTCTGCTATTCTAAGATATATGGTAATCTGAACCCTATCTCACGGAGGGCTTGATAGAGAAGCCTCAGGAACAGATAGAGGGTGGAAACGTTGTATACCAAGCAGAAGTTGCACTTACCAGAGAATCAGCATGAGTCAATGCTGATTGATCCTCAGGAAGAAGAAATATCAGATAACCAAATGGACTGTACTTTAATGGTTACAGATGATATAATTTCTCTGTGCTGAGCCAGGTGATGTGAAAGCTGTTTAAACTGGCAGTTGAAGAGCACAGGATTTTCCTTGTTTATACAAAGTGACTGTATGCTGTAAATACCGTGGAACTTTGGATTTAAGTTGAGAAGCTGGTATTATTTCCTTTCTTATTTTGTGCCAGAGTGTATGGCTTTTTGTCCTGAGTTATTTTGTGTTTGAATCCGCCCCGGGAGTGGAATTAAAAGCCTGTCATTGCCTGTACCACTCGCACCACAACTGCATCTTATTGAAAAGGGAAAAATACTACAACTCCCAGGAGGCAATGCAAGCCTAAAGCATTGCTCCAGTCTTTCAATAAAGGGTCCCTAGGCTGTCTATCCCGTATGCCTATGCTACGGGCCGACTACTGGTGACAGGAATTGGCGTAGTTTTACAGATTTTTAAAACACAGTACAAGGACATTATTAAGAAAAGGATATCAGCTTTTTAAAAGGAAAAAGGATATCACCTCTGGAACAGGAGAAGTTCGGCTATCCTGAGAGGAAAAGAGGAAAGCCCGGACTGAACTTCGGATACAACCTGACCTGGAGCCACTAAGACATCTTTCTCAGTGCAAGATCCTACACCGTGCTCAGGTAAAAGTAAGGGGGCACGGGAGTAGACGGATTGGTGAGAAGGTGTGAATATCTGTGCTATAGGAAGGAGGCAGAAAAAAAATTTGTGCCGCACTTGGTGGGCCTCTGTTGTTTTTTTCTACCCCTGCAGGTACAGAAACCCGAGATGGATCCCCAGGACGTCAAGAGTTGGATGGAAGCTCAATGGAAGGCGCAGAGCGAGTTAGCGAGGGTGATCCAGGAAAAGACTGTAGCCGCGTTGAATGCGCAACAGCAGCCACTCCTCAAGTTACTGGGAGCTCTGGTGAAGAAAACTGTGGACAGAGAGGAAACTATTCCCTCATTACAAGTGGGGGTAGGACTTCATAATTGCAGTGCACTAGCACTGGGACAGTTTAAAACACATGATAATTTTGACGACTTTGCCGATGCTTTCGAACAGATAGCAGAGTCAGCTAACTGGCCGGCTGACCAGTGGGCCGTCAGGTTCGCTATGTCTCTGTCAGGTGAGGCACTAGCGGCCTACAAAACAATGCCCGCTGATCTGGCGTCCAATTACCTGAATGTAAAAAGCGCCGTGAGAGATAGATTGGGTTTGAATCCCATGCACTACAAGCGCTTATTTAGAAAAGCTAGGATTATGCCTACAGAGACGCCAAAAGCACTATTTCAGCGATTGAAGGGACTAGCGGTGAAATGGCTTGCTCCTGAAAGGAGGATGGTGAGTTCTTTAGTAGACACCATCATTTTGGAGCAATACCTTGAAGCCGTGTCTCCCGAGGTAAAAGCTTTCCTAATGCTCCAGAAATGCAGTTCCACTGAGGAAGCGGCTGACCTCACTGAAAGATATTTTGAGGCGGAGTTAGCCGGGACCTCTAGAGGAAACGTTTTAAAGGTGGCTGGCATTGATAAGCTATGGAGCTTAGAAAAGACTTCTAAGAGGAATGTAACTGACAAAAATGTGGAAAATTTTTCCAGGAGAAAATGTTATAACTGTGGCCAGGTAGGACACATCCGCAGAGATTGTAAAGTACGCACTGCCCTAGTGTCAGGAAGAGAGAAACACTTGGGGGAGGGATTTCTGCTAAAGGTCCGAGTGGAAGGGGTAGAGGCTCTAGCTCTGCTTGACTCTGGAGCAGACCAGAGCATGGTCTCCCAAAAGCTGTGGAAGACCATCACTGACCGTGACCGATCCGCCCGGAGCCAAACAGATGGGAGAGTAAAGGCGAGATGTGTACATGGGGCATCCTCGTATTACCCTTTGTATGAAGTGTCAGTACAGGGGCTAGGCACTAACGAAGAGGTGCAGGTGGCAGTAGTCCCGAAACTCCCGTATGATGTTGTTTTGGGGAGTGATTGGCCTCCATTTGTTAAGGAAATGGAGAAAGGCCTTTTGGGAAAACCAGGCCCGGCCTTTACAGAAGCTCCAGGAATAGGTAGCATGCAGCCCGGGATCCCTAAGACAGAAGCCCTGGCCAAGAAAATCTCGAGTCCCTTATTTGAGAAACCCCGCAAAGATAGCCTTCAATCCAAGCCACGGGTAGGGGATGAGTCCTTACCGCAGAAGAAATTTGTCTTGCGATTTACTAAGGTATCTCCTCAGGCTTAAGGTCCGCAGAGGGCTTCTGAAGCCGCCGCAGGCTATGACCTATTTAGTATAGAGGATGTTGTAGTCCCAAAGGGGGGGAAAGTACTAATTGACACCGGTTTACAAATACAAATCCCTGAAGGCTGCTATGGGAGAATAGCACCGCGATCCGGGTTAGCGGTCAAGCACTTTCTTGACGTCGGAGCCGGGGTAATAGATCCCGACTATTGAGGCCCGATAAAGGTCCTACTCTTTAATTTTAGTAAAGAGGACTATAAAGTTAAGACGGGCGATAGGATCGCTCAATTAATTTGCGAGCGAGTAGGCTTCCCAGCGGTAGTGGAGGTACCCTCGCTGACTTCCACAAGTCGGGGAGCGAGTGGTTTCGGTTCTACCGGAGTGGGGGAGGTAAAAAGTCTGACAGCTTTGGCCGAAGAAAAGAGGGAAGAAGACCTAGGCCCGCAACCAGCCGATTGAAAGGAACATCCGAAGCCAATAATAGGCACGGATCTGTCCCTACAACAGCAAAAAGAGTTAGCTACGGTGTTGGCAAGGTTCTCGGACGTCTTAACGATGGTGCCAGGGGAGACGCATATCGTGGCGCATGAGATTGTCACAACACCTGGGAAAGTAGTGAGGCAACGGCCGTATAGGTTACCCGAGGCCAAAAAGAATGAAGTTATAGCCCAAGTAAAAGAAATGGTGGAGATGGGAATAGTGGAGGAATCTAGAAGCCCCTGGTCTAGTCCAATTGTGTTAGTCCCAAAGCCTGATGGAACCCTCCGTTTCTGTATCGATTTTAGACAAGTCAATAACATATCCCAATTCGACGCATACTCGATGCCCAGAATTGATGACTTGTTGGATCGCTTGGGCCAGGCGCAATATCTAACCACGCTAGATCTAACCAAAGGGTATTGGCAAATACCATTAACGCGGGACTCAAAACCCAAAACAGCGTTTAGCACGCCAGTGGGGTCGTATCAGTTTCGCCGGATGCCGTTTGGATTGCACGGCGCAGCGGCTACGTGCCAGCGTCTGGTGGACCAGGTATTAAGATCTCACCAGGACTATGCGTTAGCCTATATGGATCACGTAGTCATATATAGCAGCACGTGGGCGGAACACCTATCCAGGGTAGAGGCGGTCTTACTGGCCATACGGAAAGCCGGTTTAACCCTAAACCCTGGGAAATGTTTATTTGCAAGTAGGGAGGCCAAGTATTTAGGTCATGTAGTGGGGAATGGACTGGTAAAGCCCCTGGCGAGTAAAATCGATAGTGTCCGGAATTTTCCCAGACCATCTGATAAAAAGCATGTACGTAGCTTTTTAGGCCTCATAGGTTATTACCGCAGATTTATTTCCAGGTTTGCGGAAGAGAGTGCAATATTCTCGGAAATGCTTTAAAAGAATGCGCCTAACTCTGTAAAGTGGACCCCGGAGGCGGAGGAAGCTTTTGTATCCCTTAAGGAGAAGCTTTGTAGAGCTCCGGTCCTGAGAGGAGTTGATTTTAGGTTACCTTTTATAGTGCAGACTGATGCCTCGGAGACGGGGTTGGGGGCAGTTATGTCTCAAAGGTTTGAAGGGATAGAGCACCCGGTCACCTATCTTAGCAGGAAATTATCTGGTGCCGAAAGAAAGTATTCTACGGTGGAACTAGAATGCCTGGCTATAAAATGGGCTGTGGAGGCATTGAGGTTCTACCTCATGGGGCGCAGATTTCTCCTAGTCACGGACCACGCTCCATTAAAATGGCTCAGCCAGATGAAAAATAACAATGCTCGTTTAACAAGGTGGCATTTAGCGCTGCAAGCTTTTTACTTTGAGGTGCAGCATAGGCCAGGAAGATTACACGGCAACGCTGATGCGTTATCTAGGATTACAGGCTGGCAGACTAAGCCGTCCGCAGCCCGTAATATCTTAAAGGGGGGGATATGTAATGGGGAAGAGACGTCCTTTGCCATGAAAACAGAGGAACCTGAGAGAAGTAGGTCTGTTGCTGACAGGAAGGCAAAGCACAGGACTCCCAGTTGCCAGGAGCAACATAAACAAACCCAGCCACGAGTGCTGCAGCCCCACCCAGCTAGCAAACAATCCCCATCTCCTGAGCCCAATAGTTTTCACCTGAGAGGGGGAAGGGCTAGATTAGCTCCAAACCAGACATATAAGAAACGCTCATTAGAGTTTCAGTGTGAAGGGCAGCAAAGGAAGCAAGAGAAGCACGGGAAGCAAAGAGCAGGAGGAGCAGAGGAACTGGAGAACGAGAGAGAGAGAGAGAGAGAGAGAGAAAGCTTGGACAGACCCAGCTGGGAAAGCTGAGTGAGCTGAAGTCTGAGACTCAGAAGCAACGTATGTTTCAGTGTGGAAGGAAGCACGAGAGAAAGTACGTGAGTGACTCAGAGGATTGTGATTCTGAGAGTGATAGAGAAATACAGGAAGTAACCAGCAGGAATAACTAGAGGAGCAGGGCCCAAAAACCCTGTGGCAAGAACTCCAGGCAATTGTCCTATTGGGAAGACACACAGAGGGAAACGTTACCGGTAAAGCTATCTGGGAAGCACTTGCAAGCTCCAGGGAGTGAAAGGTATTCTGTGGAGGACATTTGTATGTCAGAAGAAGAGGTTGAGAAGCCAAAGTACAGAGGAAAACCTCTGAGGTTTAAACCCCTTCCTGACCAGGCTGTGCACGGACTTTCCCCTGTCTCTAAGCCAGAAGGTAGGCTGTCTAATTACTATAAGGATAAAAGTGGTTATAAAAAGTTCTCTTATAGAAACCCTAAAGGGTGTGACTCTCCTCTCTGCTATTCTAAGATATATGGTAATACTGAACCCTATCTCACGGAGGGCTTGATAGAGAAGCCTCAGGAACAGATAGAGGGTGGAAGTTTGGAAACGTTGTATACCAAGCAGAAGTTGTACTTACCAGAGAATCAGCATGAGTCAATGCTGATTGATCCTCAGGAAGAAGAAATATCAGATAACCAAATGGACTGTACTTTAATGGTTACAGATGATATAATTTCTCTGTGCTGAGCCAGGTGATGTGAAAGCTGTTTAAACTGGCAGTTGAAGAGCACAGGATTTTCCTTGTTTATACAAAGTGACTGTATGCTGTAAATACCGTGGAACTTTGGATTTAAGTTGAGAAGCTGGTATTATTTCCTTTCTTATTTTGTGCCAGAGTGTATGGCTTTTTGTCCTGAGTTATTTTGTGTTTGAATCCGCCCCGGGAGTGGAATTAAAAACCTGTCATTGCCTGTACCACTCGCACCACAACTGCATCTTATTGAAAAGGGAAAAATACTATAACTCCCAGGAGGCAATGCAAGCCTAAAGCATTGCTCCAGTCTTTCAATAAAGGGTCCCCAGGCCATCTATCCCGTATGCCTATGCTACGGGCCGACTACTGGTGACAGTATGAACCACAATATCAAAGTGCAATGACAGTGTAAACACAGGACAATATCAAATATCAAGATGCAGTGACAGTGCAAGCGTAGAACAGTGTAACAATCGTACCAAACACGGTGTAATTAAACCAACAGTGCAATTCGTCAACAGTACAAAATGGTAGAAACATATCGTGACATGCTGCACAAGGCAACTTATATAGTATGCAAAACAGCGAGAGTCAGGCATCACCGGACAGTCAATGTTACATTCTTTATCCTGAATGAGCATCTGCTGTTTATAAGACCACCTGCCCAAAGGAGGAGTCCATCTGTGCTGCAAGGTCGAAGCAGCTTTGCAGATGTCCGTCACCGGTATGGAACGCAAATTGGTGATGGTGGTGGCTAGCGCCCTGAGCTGGGTGTGTGTTTATTGGAGGTGACGCCTCGGCTCCAGCCTGCTCTAAGCAGAAGGCAACACAGGTGGAGTTCTACAGAGACAGGGTTAGTTTGGAGACCAGGCGTCCTGGCTTGTTGGGGTCGCAGGATATGAAGAGCTGTGTTCTCTGTCATTGGGGTGTCGTCCAGTGAAGGTAGACGCGCAGGGCCCTGATACAGTCGAGGGTGTGTAGCCTCTTCTCTTTTGGGGAAGAGTGAGGCTCCAGGTAGAAGAATGGAAGTTCGATAGTTTGATTGATGTGGAAGGCTGACGCCACTTTCGGGATGAAATTGGTGTGTGTCCGAAGGGAAGCCGAGTCATTGGAAAGCTGCGTGTAGGGTGGGTATGCCACTAGGGCTTGCAGTTCGCTGATCCATCTGATGGACGTGATGGCTATCAGGAATAACGTCTTCCAGGAGACTTATTTTATGCCCACTGATTGCATGGGTTCGAAAGGCGGAAGTGTAAGCTGGTTGAGGACCACGTTAAATGCCCCAGTGTGGCACTGGAGCATGGATAGGTGGGTGGAGGTTAGCCAAGCCCTTCATGAAGTGGGCAGCAAAGGCTGAGTTGTGATGGAGCTGTCGCCCGTGCGGTCATGGAAGGCCATGATCGCGGAAAGGTGTATCTGGATGGATTGTATCTTTTGGCCCTATTGTGAGAGCGAAGTGAGGTATCGGAGAACTTGCGCTACAGGGCATGAGAACGGTTCTAGCCTCCGTGAAGAGCACCAGGTGCTGAAGCACCACTATTTAAGGCTGTACGATTTCCTGGTCAAGAGGCGCCGTGCTGCAAGCACCAGCTGTTGGATTTCTGGGGGCAGGTCAAGGGATGAGAATGTCATCTGCTCAACCTCCATGCTGTGAAGGCTAGATTCTGTAGGTTGGGTGAAGAGTGTCTTTGCCATCCTGAGTGATGAGATCTGGCACCAGGGGAAGGCATACCGGAGTGTCCAGAGCCAGACGGCTGAGATAGGGGAACCACACCTGACGCGGCCAGTGGGATAGAATGAGAATGGCCTGAGCTCTGTCTGTGATGATGCGCTGTATGGTCATCAATATCAGGGCAAGGGAGTGAAGACATACACCAGTGACCACTCTCCCCATGACACATCAAATGCATCCATGGAGAGGCTGTGGGTGGAAGGGTGCTATGAGCAAAGGATGGCGCACTTCGCATTCTTTTCGGTGGCAAATAGGTCGATCTGCGGATGTCCCCATTGCTGAAAGAGGGAACTGGCTATCTGAGGGTTGAGAGTCCATTTGTGTGGGTTTAACTAGTGACTGAGATTGTCCGTTAGCTCGTTTTGGGTTCCCGGAAGGTAGGAGGCCCATATGAGGCAGTCTTTGGATATAGCAAAGGCTATGAGCAAAAGATGGCGCACTTCGCATTCTTTTCGGTGGCAAAGAGGTCGATCTGCGGATGTCCCCATTGCTGAAAGAGGGAACTGGCTATCTGAGGGTTGAGAGTCCATTTGTGTGGGTTTAACTAGTGAATGAGATTGTCCGTTAGCTCGTTTAAGGTTCCCAGAAGGTAGGAGGCCCATATGAGGCAGTCTTTGGATATAGCAAAGGCCCAGATCTGAAGGGCTTCCTTGCAGAGGGACCGGGAGCCCATTCCACCCTGCTTGTTGATGTAGAACAGCGATGGCGAACCTATGGCACGCGTGCCAGCTGTGGCACATGAAGGCCTTGCAGCTGGCACGCGGGAAGGTCCGCAAAAAAAGAAAAAGCTGGCTCTGACTGCTGCCGCGGACGCGGCAAGGGCAGAATGCAGCGTCCCGCGGGGCCCCCTCCGCCCGCTAAGCCCCTCTGCAAGAGCTTTCAGATTCGCGAGGGAGAGCGTCTCCCTCGCGTCTCTGTTAAGCCCGCAGGGGCTAATGGGAAATTTCCCATCAGCCCCGTTAGACGCGAGGGACTGATGGGAAATTTCCCATTAGCCCCTGCGGGCTTAACAGAGACGCGAGGGAGATGCTCTCCCTCGCGAATCTGAAAGCCCTTGCAGAGGGGCTTAGCGGGCGGAGGGGGCCCCGCGGGACATTGCAATCTTCCGCGGCAGCAGCCAGAGCCTGCTTTTTTTTTTTTAAATTTGCCCGGGGGGGGGGGGGGGGTTAGGACTGCTAATGGGCAGGGGGGGGTTAGGACTGCTGGGCAGGGGGGGGTTAGGACTGCTAATGGGCTGGGGGGGGGTTAGGACTGCTAATGGGCGGGCGGGCGGGCGGGGGGGGTAAGGACTGCTAATGGGCTGGGGGGCGGGAAGGGGGGGTAGGACTGCTAATGTGCAGGGGGGTTAGGACTGCTAATGGGCGGGCGGGCGGGGGGGGGGTAGGACTGCTAATGGGCAGGGGGGGTTAGGACTGCTAATGGGCGGGCGGGCGGGTTAGGACTGCTAATGGGCTGGGGGGGTTAGGACTGCTAATGGGCGGGCGGGCGGGCGGGCGGGGGGGGTAGGACTGCTAATGGGCTGGGGGGGTAGGACTGCTAATGGGCTGTGGGCTGATGGGGGCTGTCTGGAAATGGGGTGATGGGGGTTAGGACTGGTAATGGGTTATAGGGGGGGCTTAAACTGAAAATGGGGTGATGGGGGTTTAGGACTGGAAGTGGGTTGATGGGGGGGGGCTAGGACTGGTATTGGGTTGGGGGGTTGCTAGGACTGGAAATGGGCTGATGGGGGGCTAGGACTGGAAATGGGCTGATGCAGGGACTAGAAGGGAATGGATGCTGGGTGAGGCTGGAACTAGAAGGGAGCTGATGTTGGGGGAGGATTAGAATGGGATGGGGCTGGGAGAGTAAAATGGAGAGGGGAAAAATATTTTGTGTGGGAGGGATAAAAAATCTACAATTGGCCGGGTATTGGGAGAGTAAGTGGGGATTGAGGATGGAGGGGTAAAATTTGAGTGGATGAAATAGGAATGAGGAAAGAGCAAAAGGAGAAAGATTAGTATGTTAAAGCGGATGTAGAGAGAGAGAATGGAAAAAAAAACTAGAAGAGAGAAGAAAGGACAAATGGACAGCAGATGATGGAGAGTTAGCAGAAAACATGAAGAAACCAGAAGAAAGTGGCTGGAGCAATTGCAACTGTGTAACTGAGCTGAGGTATTCTGTTTATGTAATTCCTTTTTGACATTGCCACTTGTTCTCTTTCCCCAGTAGGTCATGTATTGTTATTGTCTGAAATGTATTGGTTTAATATTTGCAGTGTTGCCTTTTGATAGGTATGGTGTGGTGCTTTGTGAGTCCTGGTAGTGCTGTTAGGATACGGCGGGTTTGCTATTGGTTCTAAATGGGCAGTGTTTGTAGTAGTTCCTAATGTGCCTGGCGGTTGGCACTGGATTATAGTAATGTAGAAATCTTTTAGTCTGTCTTTATCCATACACTCATTAAGAGACATGTTTACTAAAAGTTAGTGTATGTTAGCATTATGCAAATATTTATGCAAATTGACGTGCTGGCACTTTGAGGAAATTCTTTGGTTTTGTGCGGCAGTTTGGGCACTCGGGCTCAAAAAGGTTAGCCATCACTGATGTAGAACATGGCTACCTGATTGTCCATCTGGAGAAGGACTGTCTTTCCGGAGATGAGGGTCTGGAAGGCTTTCAGGGCATGATGGATCACTCTGAGTTCTAGCAGGTTGATGTGGCACATCCGCTCCTTCGCTGTCCAGGCCCCTTGCATGCGGAAGCAAAGACAGTGTGCCCCCCAGCCGACTGACGAGGCATCAGTGGTGATGGTCAACTGGTGGACAGGTTGCTGGACGGCCGTGCGCCATGTTCTCCGTGCGGATCCACCAGTGCAGGGAGTTCATCACTGCTCTGTCCATGGGGATGGGCGTGGACAGAGGCTGAGTGTTGGTTCCAATGTGCCAGAAGCCATAGAAGGTAGCGCATGTGGAGCTTTGCTATGGATTCGACCTGTGTGGATGCTTCCATTTGGCCCGGAAGGTGAAGCAGTGTTCGAGCGGTAGTATGGCCAACCACGGAGACACTCCATATTAGAATAGTGATGGCGTCCCTTCGTTGCTGAGGGAGGAAGGCCTTGGATGCGGTGGTGTCTATGTCTGCCCCAATGAAGTCCAGACATTGGGAGGGATGTAGGTGGGACTTCTGGTGATTCACCAGGAAACCCAGCGAGAACAATGGGGAGATTGTTTGTCGAGTTGCTGTTCGGGCTTCCTGCAATGACGGTGTGGAGATCAGCCAGTTGTCGAGGTATGGGAATACACATATACCTTGCTTGCAGAGGTGTGCGGCAGCCTCAGCCACGTATTTGGTGAACATCTGTGGAGCAGGGAAGAGGCCAAAGGAGAGAACACTGTACTGGAAGTGGGTCCCCATGATCTGGAAGCATAGATATCTCCGATGCTCCGCATGTCAAGGAATATGTGTGTATGCGTTCTGTAAATCCAAGGAGGTTAGCCATTCCCCCGGCTGGATTAGGGGAGAATTGATTCCAAGGAGTAAATTCTGAATTTCTCCTTGACGATGAACTTGTTAAGGTTGCGGAGGTCGAGGATAGAGTGGATGCCACCCGACTTCTTGGGGATCAGGAAGTACCTGGAGTAGAAGCCAGTGTGGAGCTCCTCAGTTGGCACTGGTTCTATCGCTCTGGACGCCAGGAGGGATGGGAGCTCGGCCGTCAAGGCGAGGAGCAATGGGGGTGTTGAGACGTTGAGTGTAATGCTGGGGGGTAGTTTGTATTGTACTGGGGGGGGGGGGGAGGAATCTGATCCGGTACCCCTCTTTGATGATTTTCAGGACCCACTTGACCGTCGTAATAGATTTCCAAGCTTGCAAGAAGGCAGTCAGCCGACCTCCCATGGGGAGGTTGGCCTTGGTCCTTTTGTCAAAAAGCCTGGTTGCGTGGTTCTGGGCTGCGTGGATTTCTGTTGTTTTCTTTCCCGTTGGCGGGGCTTTTGGCGGTATGAGGTCTGGTAGGGCTGCTGATTATACCGTGACTGTTGCCATTTGCGGTATGAATTGTAGGAGCTCTGACACCTGGAGGAGGAGGAGGATTTCTGATGATAGGGGCCCTTGTGGTTGGTAGTTGTTCGCTCCAAGCTCTGCCCCGCGAGGGTTTGCAGGATGGTGCAGTGGTCCTTCATGTTGTTCATCGTGTCTTACTTTGTCGCCGAAAAGTGTATCGCCTACGCAGGGAGAGTCTGCGATGCGGTCTTGTGTGTCCTCCCGGAGTCCAGATGCTCACAGCCAAGCTAGTTGGTGGGCCAAGTTCCTGCTGTGTGTGCAGCTGCATTGAAGGCATCGAATGCCGCCCGGACTTGATGTTTCGTACGCTCCTGGGGGTCTGTAAGGGATGCATTGGTAGCCGTCTGTGCTTCCCGGCTGAGTGTCGAAATGGAGGCTTTTAAGTTCTCCACGAGGATATCCTGGTATAGGGCATGTTGTAGCTGGTGGGCTGATACTCTGGCGCACAGCATGGCACCTTGAAAGATCCTTTTTCCCACATTGTCGAGGAGTTTATAATCCCTGCCTGGTAGGTTGTTGGCATGGGTGCGTGTGGACTTAGAGTGCTTGAGAGCTGATTCCACCACTATGGAGTGGTGGGGTAGCTGGATTTTGTCAAATCCTGGTGTTGGCTGGACCTGGTACTTAGCATCCAGCTTTTGGGAGGCAGAGGGGCCCTTACCAGGGTTCTGCCACAATTTGAGTCGATTTTCACGTAGCAGTGGGTGCACTGGGAGCAGTGGGAGTGTTTTGGGTGCCTCTAGAAACTTGAGTGCTGACTGTGTTTTGGGCCATTGGTTGGAGGTGTCGCAGATTGGAATGGCCAGAGCAGTTGTGACCTTCCACAGGAATTTTGGGTAGGTCAGGTCCTCTGGTGTGGTTTGCGGAGGGTTAGCTGCAGGTATAGGATCTTCCGCTCCCATGGCCATGAGGGGTTCTCCAGCTGCTTGAGACTCTTGGGCAGTCACCTCCTCATCATCGCTGGGGGCGTCTGCATGGCAGGCAGGATGGGGGGATGAGGATTCTAGTGTTGGTGGGGCTGGGTGGTCCAGGACATTGTCTGGAGGTCCATGCAGGGGCGTTAGCATTGTGGGAGCTGGGGTCAGAGGCAGCATGTTGGCTGGTGGACCGTGTGGTGATGACCACTGCTGGAAGAGGCTGGAGAGTAGATGAAATAATTGTGAGGGTACGTCGGTTGCCCTTTGCTGTCTGGGCTGCTCCCAAACAGCCATGGGCTGAAGAATGGGTCTGATTCACTCTGTTAGGTCCCTTTCTGGGGTGGGGGTGTCTTTCAGAGAAGATATGTCCTGGTCAGACCTGGAGGAGGAGACAGTGCGGTGGGCATACCTGCTTCTCTTGTGGCAGTTGCTGCTGGTGCTGTCACTGCCGTTGAAACCATGTAGAGGGGGGCTCTCTAAGTAGGCACTGGGTAGGCACTCTCTGAGTGTCTGAGTAGACACTGTGGTGGTGTCTCCTGCCATGGTGGTGTCTAAATGAGCGATGTGGGCTGCTGCTGTCTTGACTGGAGAAGTAGCTGCATTTCCGGCATCTTTCGTGGCTCTCTGGGCTTCTACTAAGTCGCCGTGGGCTGAAGCAGTGCCTCCGTGCCGAAGGAGAAGTCTGCCGGGGGGAATGTCTGCATTTGGAGTGCTTCTGGGGGCTCGATCTGTTGCCGTGGTGTCGACCAATAGTGCCAAGATGGGTGGAGTCCTGGGCGGCACCAGAGGGCAAGATGGCCGACGCAGGGGGAGCCTTCGCAGATCTGTCCTGTGTAGCTTCTGCTGTTGTGGGAAGTACCAGAGTGGGCAACGCTGCTGGGACCAGGGTCACATCTGACGAGAGAAGCCCGGGGCAGACAAGCTTCGGATAGAGGCCTGGGAGGGCACACCTGGGGCCATCACAGCCGCAGGCGGAGGACTGAGAGAGACCACGTATCGAGCTGCATGGTCCTGGGCAGCATCAGCGGTGGGGGGGGGGGGGTGTCCCCCGAGAATAGATCCTGCAGAGTATGTTGTCTGAATCTTCTGGCCGAAGACAACATCTTCGTGCAGTGAGCACATTTTCTACCTGGTGGGAGACTCCGAGGCAGCGGAGACACAGTTCATGTGAGTCTGTTGAATTCATTTTTCTGGAGCAGCCAGGGCATTTTTTAAAACCCAGTTTAGGCATAATCTGATGGAAGATTCTTCTTGGTTCTTGATGTATTCTAAAGTCATTTCTTGGAAAGTAGAGAGAGATCTGTCTTGTTGGCAAGGCAGAAGAGTGAAAAGTGGCTGGCTAGGGGCAGGAAAAAGATTTAGGAGTCATCATGGATAACATGTTAAAACCCTCCGCCCAGTGTGCAGCGGCGGCCAAGAAAGCAAATAGAATGCTAGGTATCATAAGGAAAGGAATGGAAAATAAACAAAGGATATTATAATGCCTCTGTATCGTTCCATTGTACGACCGCACCTTGAATATTGTGTGCAATTTTGGTCGCCGTATCTTAAAAAGGATATAGCGTTATTAGAAAAGGTACAGAGAAGAGCCACCAAAATGCTAAAGGGGATGGAAGGCTACTCCGATGAAGAGAGGCTAGAAAGGTTAGGGCTCTTTAACCTGGAAAAGAGATGGCTGAGGGGAGATATGATAGAGGTCTATAAATTAATGAATGGAGTGGAATGGGTAAACATAGATCAATTGTTTATGCTATCAGAATATAGAAAGACTAGGGGACATTTAATGAAGCTACAGGGTAAACTATTTAAGACAAATAAGAGAAAATATTTTTCACTCAACGTGTAATCAAACTCTGGAATTTGTTACCGGAGGATGTAGTAAAGGCTGTTAGTGTAGCTGGGTTTAAAAAAGGTTTGGACAAGTTCCTGGAGGAAAGGTCCATAAACCATTATTAAAAAGGGACCCAGGATATCAATGCTTGACCCAATACAAGCATTGTGGAACCTGTGTCTCTTGGGGATACTGCTAGGTACGTATGACCTAGATTGGCCACTTTTGGAAACAGGATACTGGGCTTGATGGACCTTGGTCTGACCCAGTATGGCATATCTTATGTTCTTAGGGCCAGTAGGGCTCATGCTCAGAAGGGCAAAAGCCCTTCCGAGCTATGGAGAGTACTTCCATCTTCGGCGCTGTCGGATGACGTCACCAGGTGTGGGTGACGCATTCTGCTTGTCCTGGGAGAATCTGTGCGTCTTTTTGGTAAATCGCTAGGTACTTGTGACCTGGATTGGCCACTGTTGGAAACAGGATACTGGGATTGATGGACTTTGGTCTGACCCAGTATAGCATATCTTATGTTCTTATGTTGCGTACAGTTTTCAACCTGTCTGCACTGTGACAAAGACCACATGTACTTTTTACCCGTGGACATCATACCAGTTCTCAAAGGGAAGGTACATGCATGCTTTCATTTTAAAGCTTGCTGCAAATACAAAGTGCACAAGATTTGCATCTACTGGCAGAGTTCTGCTGGAAACGTCTGCATAGGCGAATGTGCCATCTTTTTGAGGGAGGGCATCTTTTTGAGGGAGGGAGTGGAGGAGTAGCCTAATGGTTAAGAACACTGGCTTGGGAACCCAGAGACCAGGGTTCAATTCCCACTAGCACTCCTTGTAGCCTTGGGCAAGTCACTTAACCCTCCATTGCCTCAAAAATATCCAAGTTATCAATGTCCCTGTTTAATGTACATTACCAAGTTTAAGTTTCAATGTAAACTGCTTTGATTGAAATGATAAAGCAGTATATAAAACCTGTTAAATAAAATTTATCCATGAAAATTGCTTTGAAATTTGACCTTATGGTAACATAGTAGTTGATTACAGAGAAAGACCAAGCAGCTCATGCAATAGTCCTTGTCCATACTGCCAAAGATATAGCTCATCTGCCAGACATAATACAGCATGTAGGATCTCATCCTTTATCCAAGACAGTTTTAATCTTCCTCCTCCATTGTGCTCCACCTCCCTGGTTAGCTGAGCATGTAAACTCCCATTAATTGCCCACACTCAGTACTTAACCCTACCCCACCCTATCATTTCCAATCACAATGTCCCACAGACACCAATACTGGCATGACTGTTATATGAATATCTGGAATTCTAGGCCTTTCTGGGTGACTTCCTATCACCATCAACCTGCTATACTGATCCAGTCAATACACGCCATGCTCCTTGTGTGCGATCCTTGGGGCGACGACGGAAGCGGCTTCTCAGGCTTATTTCCGCACTGGCGGGTCAACAAACATAGGCTCATTTTGCATCCTACTTCACAGAGAACATCTCTACCTGTTATTAGGTACATATCTCAACTACTGCTCGTCTGACCTCTCTCTTTATCTTATGGCTGCCATACCTCTAATCTGGGGCCGTCAGTCTCATGTACCCTCACTCTCTTCATATTATCGGTATGATTCTCATGCTTCCCACGCTAATTTGCTTGTTTGCTCTTCGTCTTCTAACTCTTGACACCATTGTGTAGCTGATTCTTTATGGATAGGTTTACTCATTGTCGCTCTCTTTGAGCAAAATCAGTCCTGATCCATGATCTCATTGAGCAAGATTCGCTAGATGCACTATTCATACTTGAGACCTGGCTCAGAGAGGGCAAAGAACCTCTCTTGACACACTGCCTACCTCCGAACTACGCTGCTCTCTCCGTTCCACGTGTAGGTCGGACAGGTGGTGGAGTTGCGATTGTCTACTGCTCCTCGACCCCAATAACTCAGATATTCTCCCCCTCTCTCCAATATCCAGAGTCTCTTCTCCTACGTCTGGACTCACTTCCAGCTAATTTACTCTCCCCCCTCATTTTCTCCCCCGCTCTGGGAATCTCTTCTCTCCTCCATTTCTGACATATCCCTGCAATTTCCTCAACTAGTTCTACTCGGAGACTTCAATGTTCACTTCGATAGGCCAGTGTCCTCTAGGGACACCATATTTGTCTCACTCTTGCACGATCTGTCACTAACACAGCACGTCAATTTCCCTACCCATGCTGCTGGCCACACCCTAGAGTTAGTCATTACACCACAAAATTCTCATGTCCCACTATCATCATTCGCCCACAGACCAGTCCCTTGGTCTGATCATTTCTTTCTTGCTTTTTCTCTTCAGTTTACGCGGCCTAATTCCCTACCTGGTTTGTCATCCTCCAGTACCTCCTCCCTCCCGACCCGGTTTTCATGCCGTATTAATTCTGTAACATTACAGAACTTTCCCACAGCACATCAGCTCCTTCCTTCAGATTTCTCATCCCCTTCTCCCACATCCCAGGTTGACACCTGGAATTCAACACTCTCTCATGCTCTGGATCAGGTTGCACCCTTGCAACCTCATTTCTCACATCATGCTGCGCGCCATCCTTGGTTTCATGCAGGACTCAGATTACAGTGCTCACACCTGCGTAGAGCTAAACATCTCTGGAGCAAAGTTCAATCACCAGCAGTCCATCAATATTTTAAATCTTGTCATCAACAGTACCGTTCAAGTATTCACCATGCCAAGCACACGTTTTACTCAGAAGCTATCACTTCTGCCCCTAATAGGTCTCGCCATCTCTTTTCCACTCTTCAGACTCTCTCACGGCTACCCTCTCACTGCCCATCTAATACCGCTGCATCTTCCACTCTGCCTCCCAGCCCTACCCAACTAGCATCCTTTTTTCTGCTAAAATCCTAGATCTGTGTTCATCCCTTCCTTCCTGCCCCCAGGCGTTATCCTCCCCACCTCCATCCTCCCCATTGTCTCATTCCTGGGCTAACTTCTATTCCCTTACATCAGTGGTTCTCAACCTTTTTTGTACCGTGACCCCTTTTACCATTGGTTAACTTATGATGACCCCCAATGATAAAATTGAATGCGTCTTTCTTCCTTTACCATTAACGCATTGTCGCTGTAATCATTTGTTGAATTATTAATATATTATAGGCCTTTGCAATATGTTTTTATTTATAAAATTTACTTATTTAAACCACAATAATTAATCACAAGTAACAATATTTGATTTCAAAATTATTATGATTTTGTAGTCAAATCACTAATATGAAATAAAATTATTTTTTCTATCTTTGTTGTCTGACCAATTTATTCTGTGATCATGCTTGTCCCGATCTGAGGCTTCTGCTTTCCTGTCTTCTCTTAGCTCTCTTTCTGTGGTCTATGGTCCATCTGCCATTTCTTATCTCTTCTTTCGTTTTCTTCACTTCTTTCCATCAGCCTATTTCCACTCCCAGTAACCCTCCCCAGTATCTGCCCATTTCCAGTCCTCACTCCCAGTACCTTCCAATGTCAACTTGCATTCCCATAACTGCCATTGGTGTCCATTCCCTTCCAGTCCCCCTCCTTCCCCACTGACCAGTCCCTTCTAGTACAAATACCATGGCAGCCCCTCTCAGCATCCACTCCCTTCCAGTCCCATTCTCCCATCCCCTCGCATCAGCCCATTTGTAGCCCTAGCCCCCAGTTTTCTTCCAAGGCCAGCAGCTCTATCCTCCCCTCCCCGCCCCACCATCAGCCCATTCACAGTCAATGTTTAATGTTTAATGTAATGTAATGTAATGCAGCACTGTCCCGCCTCCAAAGGAAGTTGTTTACCACTTCCTTTGGAGGCGGGACAATGCTGCACGGAGCCCGTCGGGAGACAGGAAGGGCTCCACAACGGTTTCACAGGCTCAGCCGCGGTTCCCTAAGAGGCAGGGAGCCGTGGCTGTAGAAGATCGGAGTCGGTGAGTTTGCTGCTGCCGAGAAGCGGACTTGGCAGCGGCAGCAACTTGTGCACTTTTTTTTTTAAATTTGGCGGAGTGAGGCGAACCCCGCTAAATCCTGTGGCGACCCCTGTGGGGGTCGCAACCCACAGGTTGAGAACCGCTGCCTTACATCTTCAGAGCTCCTTAAACTTATCTCCACCACTCACAAAACCACTTGTCCATTACACCCCATACCTTCCACCTGGCTATCTGAGCCTTCACTGGGTCTGTTTCTGCCACTGCTTACCATTATTAACTCTAGCCTCTCCTCTGGATCTTTCCCTCACCCATGGAGGCATGCCTTGGTCCGCCCTCTATTGAAGAATCCCTCACTTGATTCCTCTGTTCCAGCAAACTACCATCCTGTTTCTAATCTGCCATTCCCGTCAGAACTCCTAGAGAAAGCAGTCTTCTCCCAGCTCCCCCACCACTTAGATTCAACCCATTTTCTTCACCCCCGTCAATCTGGCTTTCGGCCAGGCCATAGCATAGATTCCATTGCCACTGCCGTTATAAATGAAATACACTCCTCACATGAACACGGTGATATCACAGTGGCGGTGTCACTAGATCTCTCCGCTGCCTTCGACTTGGTCGACCACACTCTCCTTCTTTCCAGACTTCGGGATGCGGGTCTTCGGGGCACCGTCTATCACTGGTTCCACTCCTTTCTCCACTCCAGATCATTTGCTGTTACCTCTAGCTCCTTTACCACAGATCATCTTCCACTTGTTTGTGGTGTCCCACAAGGCTCAGTGTTAGCGCCCCTACTGTTTAACATATTCTTGGCCCCACTGGCTTTGTTAATCCAGCAGTTAGGCATCTCTGCATATTACTATGCTGATGACATCTTCCTCATGCATCATACCTCCTCTTCTCACCCAGACATCACCCGTCTCAATGAATGTCTTTCTTCGGTCGCTGCATGGCTCTCGGTAAACTGTCTCACCCTCAATGCCTCCAAAACTTCCGCAATTTGGTTCCTTCACAGTTCTACTTGCCCATTACCCACTCCTTCTTTCTCAGGCGCTCCAGTCACACTTGTGACCAAGCTCTGTTACCTGGGTATTATCCTGGACAGTAATCTCTCATTTAATGACCATATCTCAGGTTTCTCGGTGTTCCTTTTTCTTCCTTTGACGCATTCGTGCGATCAGGCACTTCCTCTCCACACAGGCTTTACTTTCTCTTCTCCTCTCATTGGTTATCTCCAGAGTAGACTTTGGCAACTCTATACTCACTGGTATTCCTCAATACCAACGTCGTAGGTTGCAATTATTGCAAAACATTGCAGCTAGGATAGCATCTCATGCCTCCTCCAGAGACCACGTTTCACCAATTCTTCAACACCTTCACTGGCTACCACTGGACTTCCGAATACAATTTAAGGTTCTTACCTTGGTGCATCATGCTATCTATTCCCACAGACCTCAGTATCTGGCCGATCTATTAAAATTTCATACACCCTCTCGCAGTCTCCGTTCCATCCACATAAATCGCCTATATCTACCTTCCCCCTCACAGGCACATCTCCAATCAACCAGACATTCAGCCTTCTTCTACCTCAGTCCTTCCCTATGGAACTCTCTGCCCACTGCCCTTCGACTGGAGGAGTCCTACCCCAAATTCCGTTCCCTACTGAAAACCCACCTCTTTTCCTCCGCCTTTAACCTTCCCTCCTGACTGTCTCTTATCTACTCTCTGTTGAACTTTAATGTCTAAAGTTTTTCATTTTTCTTTTTTGGACAACAATTGTAATTTCTTTTCTTTTTCTCTATATGTTTTTATTGTATTGTAAACTGCCCCGATGTAATGGGGGGGCGGTATATCAAATGATGAAATAAACATACAAGAAATGCATAGCCTGCCAAACAGACCAGGCTATATATGAGCAAATGTGTTTCTTCCAGGACGTCTAGTTGCAGTTTGCCAGACAGACCCAGCT
The DNA here is from genome assembly GCA_033557465.1 of Ichthyophis bannanicus. Classification (NCBI taxonomy): domain Eukaryota; kingdom Metazoa; phylum Chordata; class Amphibia; order Gymnophiona; family Ichthyophiidae; genus Ichthyophis; species Ichthyophis bannanicus. The sequence goes on along the minus strand of CM066033.1, from coordinate 650,129,376 downwards.
GCAGGTACATGTAGCTTCTGCCAGGATTAATTCCACTGTCAGCACAACCCATTGAGAGGAAGAAAAGGATAAAACAGATAGGGTCACTTACCTCTAACTATGGGCCATCTTACCTCCTCCAGATATGCAAGGCAATAATGAAAGGCCTCTTTCTCGGGCTTTTCTCACATTTTGTACCTATGAAAATCAGGATTGATAAATGAGACCATGCCCTCCCTCAAGCATCACAGGAAAGGATCCCAGCCCTGAGGTGGGACTGTTTCCTCATGCTCAGAATCAGGGACAATAGGTGCTGAAAAGAATCTTAACAGCTTTGCAGACATTGACCTCCTGCTGAGCTCCCTAACACTCTCATTTGCAGGCCATCTAGGGGTTCAGACTGCAAATGCCCTGCACACACAAGTAAAATATCTTTCTGTTCTTCCTAAAATCTCTACCTGCAAATGGTAAATATCAGCCTCACCCAGCTTTCTCCTTAACCCTGGAGGCACACACCTGTAGCTTACCCTCTGCCCTCCAATACCACTCCACAACATGCTCTCTGCTGCCGCCCCCCCCCCCCCCATTATGCGAGGCCATCTGCAGAGACTCACTGTGGGGTCTCGTTTGTATATCCACTGAGCCTCATTTGCACAGATTTCATTTATTTTTAAATTTATATGCTGACCATCTAAAATCCTATGCAGTTTTCAAACATATATATACAATTTATTAAAACAGATGTTACAATATTTATTTACATTCTCTTATATACTGTGCTATTCTGCATCAGTGCGGTTTACATTGAACAAACTGAAATTACATTGAACAGGGCATTATAACTTGGAGATAACAATTTTACAGGGAACATGGGCTATGGAGGGTTAAGTGGCTTGCCCAAGACCACAAGGAGTACCTGTGGGACTAGAAGCCCCAGTCCTTCTGGCCCAAGGTTGCTGTCCTCTAGTGGGATTTGAACCCCTGACCTTCTGGCCTGAAGTACCTTGCCCCAACCACTAGGCCACTCCTCCACTCCACAATAAAAAACATAATAGCAATCATTAAACAAAATCAACTTAAAACCACTTTCACAAAAATTAAACCATTATAAATATGTGCATGCTGGATTTATATGCTCAATGCTATGACCATTATTGATGAGGAGGGAAGATATAAAATGAGAAAAAAATAATCCTGGTGGTTGTGAATTCAAGATCATGGTGCCCATGCTGATTTAGGCCGTGTGAGATCTATAAAAGTCCAGAGATTAGCAACAGTGAAGCAATCAGGCAAAATTAAACTGAGATGTTCCCTGAAAATTTCAGATTTTCTTGAATCTAAACTGACAAAATATTTTAAATTTCAGACTGGCCGCATCAAGAACACAAAGTTGCAAATCTCAAAGACAGTCCATATTCGACTACCCCCCAACACCCTACAGTTGGTTCTACACAAAAAAAAAAAGGAACAAGTTGAAAAATGTACACTAGCAGTGTGACTTAATGGCACGTTTCCCCCATTTCCAAAGTCAGGCATTTGGAGGGGGAGGGGGTTTGTGTGTGTTTCAAAGGAAGTGTTATGGTGTGCGAGGGGGCATCAGGGGATAGGTGGGCATGGGTTGTGTGTATGTGTTTGTTGATGGCTGCATGAATGTGCGTGTGTGTATGAGTCAAGTGATGCAAGCGTGTGTTATTAGGACTGTTGGAGGTGCATACATGCATGTGTCATGTGGTGTGTTGTGGACTTCGTGCAAACGTGTATGTGTGTGTGTCTCATGGAGAGTCATGGTGAGTGTCGCTGCCTTCTTGTATGCGTGCCATGGAGGCTGCATGAGGATATGTGTGTCTCTCTCATAACCCCCCCCCCACACACACATTCTTCCCCCAATCTTTCTCTCTATGTCATGGCCCCCTCAGGCTTCATCCACTGATCCTCTTGCTCTCTCTCTCATAACCCCCTCCCCCCCCCATGTTTCACACAGTCTCTTTTTTCTCATACTGACTCCCATCCTTTCATTTAGTCCCTTTCCCTCATCCTTACTTGTCCCGGCTGCAGCTCCTCAGAAACATGGCAGTTCACACTTCCCCCACTGCGACTAGCTCTTTGCATGTGGAACCCCTGCAATGGAGGAAGTTCGGGCTGATCTCGCAGTTTGAAGTTTTGCACTGAACTTTCTCCACCGTGCAGTTCCACCATTCAAGACAGCCAACTGTGGTGGGGACAAGCCTGAACCATGGTATATCAGTAGCCTCAAATATGTCTTGTTTCTTTGCACAACTTGTGTACGGACAGATAACTTCCCTGCCATTGAAACCTCAACAAAATACACTTACATCTAAGTGAAACATGCCTAAAAAACTTGAACCACAGTCCAGGACCTATACAGCAAATTTACCATTCCACAACAGCACTAACTTCCTATATTCACATGACAAGCTGCTCCAGAAAAAGGCGGCACCATAAATATTGCAGAAGAACCTATAACATCTATACCTACTGCAAAAACTGAACAAGCCAGATTCCTACAAAGAAACTCCATGCTAACAGATTACCTGGACTCAGTTACACACTGAGAACATAGATAGACCATCACCAAGTACAGAATAGCCACAGACTAAAAATAAAAATCGGCCTGATATTCAAAAGCATTTACACGGTTTACAGACCTGAAAACCTTGTAAATGCTGCTGAATAAGATATTCAGTGGCACTAAAGCGTAGTTACTCACCTCTAACAGGTGTTCTCCGGGGACAGCAGGAATCAGTCCTCACATATGGGTGACGTCGGCACCGACGGAGCCCTCGCAGAAGCATCCCCCCAGCTTTCAAAGAAAGCCTTTGGGAGATGCCACCACGCATGCCTGGTCCCCTTCCCGCTCAAGGGTGCCATCTTGCTCAGTCAGATGACATAGCTAAAAGACGGTAAAAATAAAAGAGGGTAAAGGAGCAACTCCAAGGGGAGGAGGGAGGGTTGTGAGGACTGATTCCTTCTGTCCCTGGAGAACACCTGTTACAGGTGAGTAACTATGCTTTCTCCGGGAACAAGGAGGAAGTCAGTCCTCACATATGGGATTCCCCAGCTACAGGCTACTGAAAGCCCATACCAAAACAGGGCTCCCTCATGGGCAGCTGCAAGCAGCAACAGCAATTGTGTCTGTGCCCACAGACCACAGTAGGACCCCTGCGTCCGATGAAACCAGCACTCCGGTAGCCTAAACACAGAAGAGTCGGAGGATAGGAGTTGCCTAAACTCTGAAAAGGTTATGGAGCACAGCCTGGCCGAAGACACTGTCCTGTCGGGACTCTCTTTCCAGGCAGTAATCAGCTGCGAAGGTATGGACTGAAGACCAGAAGGCGGCCCAGCAGATGTCCACCATTGGGACAGAGCGCAAGATTACCACCGAGACCGCCATGGCCCTGACACGGTGCGCCGTGATGTGGCCTTCCAGCGGGAGCTCGTCTACTCATATGCGAGGGCGATACAGTTTGCCACCCAAGTGGACAGTGTACGCTTGGTCACCGCCTCCCACAGCATACTGGGGTCGTAGGAGATGAAAAGCTGAGAAGCTTTTTGGTGGTCCTAAGTGTGTTGGATATAGAAGGACAAAGCCCTCTTACAGTCCAAGGTGACTGGAGTGAGGTCTTGGAAAGAAGAAGCACCACTTCCTGGTTGAGATGGAAGGGCGACACAACCTTCGGCAGGAATTTGGGGTGCGTGCGAAGCACCACCTTGTAGAACCTGGTATAGGGCGCCTCTGCCACAAGGGCCTGAAGCTCGCTAACTTTGCGAGCAGAGGTAAGCACGACCAGGAAAGCTACCTTCCAAGAGAGGTAGCGGAGGTGGCAGGTAACCAGAGTTTCGAAGGGCAGGCGAGTGAGCTGCCCCAACACCACGTTGAGGTCCTATTCGGTTGCCGAAGGGCGAACCGGGGGCTTCGAAAAGAGCAGGACCCGAAGAAAATGAGTCCGTTTCTGTAAGCAGCTCCCTTCCTCGGGTAAAAGGACTTTTTACCCAAGCCCTTCCGTCGGGGAGGGGCAGCGGTCTTCTTAGAGAGCCTGATCCTCGTCATGAACTTGGTCTCCAGCTCGGCAGCCTTGTCGGTCATAGATTTGCCAAAGAGGTTCTCTCCTTGGCAGGGGATATTGACCAATTTGTCCTGAACCCACTGCTCGAGGTTGGACGACTATAGCCAAGCTTGGCAGCGTGTACCAATACCCGCTGTGGCTACTTGGGCCGCCAACTCAAACCCATGATAGGCTGCTCGAGACATGAATTTGGAGCAATCACGGACTGCCTTAGCCAGGTTCTTGAACCGCTGCAAGGGTTCCTCGGAGAGATCAGCTGAGAACCCAGCGAGTTCCTTCGCCGGATCTCTCAGGTACTTGCTCATCTACAGCTGGTAGGCCTGGATGCGGCAGATGAGCAATGAGCCCTGGTAAACCTTTCTGCCGAGGGTGTCCAAGGTGCGGGCCTCTCTGCTGGGGGGCACCGAGTAATGCGTCTCTTGGCTTTTCAACCGACGCATGGCCGACTGCACCATCATGGAGTTATACAGCAGCTGTGACTTTTGGAAGCCCAGGCTCCGGCGGCCTTGATACATCAAGTCGAGCCGTTTGCTCACCGGACGGTGTCTCCCACATTCAGAACATCAGCCGTTCTAGGATGGGAGGGATGGGCACCGTGAGCAATTTCCAACTCATCCGCCCGAGGGTCCTCCTCCGACTCAGTCGGGACTGCCAGGGCCTTAGACATATCCTTGACAAAATCAAAGAAGCTCATGTCCTTGGGAAGGGACCGCTACGGAGGCTCCAAGACGGGAGAGTCAGAAGGGACATTGCGGTGGTGACACAGGGGACTCCTCATCCTCCGTCTTCCACTCAGAATAGTCCGTCGAGCAATCATAGGAGGGCTGCTCCGCGGGCCTTGGGGCCCCTGATGTCCTGCGGCCGGTGCCCGTCAAACTTGCCGGGGATGACCACAATCCCATCAAGCAGGACTCAGAGTGCGACCTCAGCTGGGGATTTACTCAAGGCTGAAGGACCTCAAGGATCGGCTTGGCCTCCGGGGACGTTTTGGACATTGAGGGTCCATTGGTCGGGGCAGATGAACCAGTCATGCCGGACAATATAGCACATGCTGCTGGTCCATGAAGGCAGACAAACTGTGCTCCAAGGCTGTCATTCTGGACTCTAGACCAGAAGGCTCTGCAGCCTTCGGCGCGGGCACCGAGGAACTCAGGCCCGACACCGGCTCCCGCGATCCTTCTGGGGGACCTTCGCAGGCTGCTCCTTCTCCGACACCTCAGACGAACATCTCAGACTGTAGGATCAGGCCCAGGAAGCCCCCAGCCGGTCGGAACCCTCCAAGGACACCGCCTTCAAGGGTTTCTTCTTCTTCCTGGGTTCCCTCAAGAGAGACCCCCTTTCTGAGGACCCACAATAAGGCTTGGGTTCAGAGGGTTCCATCTGAGTTGTCGGGACCTCAGACGAGGCCCTGGCCTTCGGAGGCATCGGGGACTCAGAGAAAAACTTATTATGCTGCTGCTGACGGCTCTTGAGGGCCTTGCTGGACATCCTCTTGCAGAGAACACAGGCTGCTGGGTTGTGGTCTGGCCCAAGGCAGTGGAGACAGCAATCGTGTATGTTGGTCAAAAAGACATAATTTTAGAGCACCGATCATGCTTCTTAAAGCCACTGGTAGCCATAGGGGAAAAAAGTACCCCTGCGAGGTCGAAGACTCTCCAGGCTGTCAGTGGGAGAAAAAAGGCGCAAAGACACCAGAAAAAAAAAAAAAGACTACAAAAAAATAAACTGAACCTGATGCCGAGGCACCGAGGTCGGTAGGCGGGAAGAGTACTGGTGCAATACTGAGGCGAGTGTGAAACTCAGAGAGAGAAAAATCAACTTTTTCCGGGGACAAACCAGACAATGTCTGAAGGACTCTGCGGAAAAAAGGAGACTGAGCAAGATGGCACCCTTGGGTGGGAAGGGGACCACGCATGCATTATTTTAACTGGCGTTCTTTTCAGTTTCTTAACAGCCTGTAATGTAATGTTATTTTAATAATTGTAAAACACCCAGATGCCACTGGTATGGGGCGGTATAGAAAATATTTTAATAAACATAAACATGGTGGCATCTCCTAAAGGCTTTCTTTGAAAGCGGGGGATGCTTCCACGAGGGCTCCCTTGGTGCCAACATCACCCATATGTGAGGACTGACTTCCTGCTTTCTCCCGGAGAACACGATTAGTGCTGCTGAATATCCCTGTTTAATGCTGCTACACGCCCCGAAGCTAACCGCTTAGCAATGGGGCATGTTGTGGGTGTTCCAGGGGCAGCACCAGTTGCTAACTGGGCAGCAGTGATATTGTACAACTGCCCAGTTAGCACTTGCAGGTAAAAGATAGGCGCAGCAAAAGCTGGCCTATCTTTACCCATGGGAGCTATCCGGGCAGTGGCTTAATATCATCACTGCCCAGTTAGCTTCTGCAGGCTTGTGGGCTGTGTGGCGACCCCGGATGTTCAATGCTGGGGCCACAAATGACCCTGGCATTGAATATCCAGGGTTAAAGGTTGGCGGTGATAGATGCACTGTAGCAGTGTATAGCTGTCCCAGATGCACTGTAGCAGCACATAGCCATCCCAGAATTATATCAGCCTGATATGTAACCAAAAATTAAGCGGAACCCCCAAAAAGCCAGACCTCATGTAATGCAACACCTGAAAAAATAGAAAGATGTATATAAAGATAGTACATGTAAATTACAAAACACTGCCATATTCCAATCACTAAATTGAAAATAAAATACTTTGTTGCCTGACCATTTTATTTTTCTAATCATGTTGGATCTAGCCTCTGGTTTCTTCTTTCCTCCATCTTCTTTTAATTCTTTCCAAGGTCCCAAATCCACCTGCTATTTCTTCTCTCCCCTATATCCATCTCTGACATTGTTTTCTTTTCAGCTTTCTTCCATTTATTTTTCTATCTTTCGGTGGGCTCGGATTTCTCTCCTTCTTACCATCTTGTCCGCAATCTATTCACTACTTTTTAACCCTAATCCAAACACCCCTCCATTCCCCATGTCTCTCTCCTTCCCCAGCCTCTTATTCCCGTCTTTTAATAATTCTCCCTTTTCTCTTCCCTGCTGTGTCCAGCATCTTCCCCTCCCTCTTCCCCACTGTCCAGCATCTCCCCATCCAACATCTCTCCTCCTCTTTTGTTCCATATACTCCCATCCAGAATCTCCTCTCCCCAGTGTCCATAATTCCCACCATTTTCCCTATTTCCTCTCATGCCCAATATCTCCTCTTCCCTATACTGCCATCCTGGGTTTAGTATCTCCCCTCAGTCTCCCTATGCCTTGTGTCCAGAATCTCACTCTTCCTCTCCTTATTCGCCTCTCCTGTATCCAATATCTTCTCTCCATCATCTCCCCTCCATCTTCCTATCCCCACCAGTGTCCAGAATGTTGTTTCCATCTCCCTATGACCCCACCATCTGCAACATTTCTATTCCATCTGTCTAAAACCCATGACCAGCATCTCCTCTCCATTTTTCTATCCACCCCCATGTCTAGCATGCCCTTTCCATCTTCCTATTCCCCCGTCCAGCATCTGCCCTCCTTCCCATGTGTAACATCTTCTATCTTCTTAACCCCCCCCCACTGTGTCCAGCATTTCCTCTCCATCTCCCTATTTTACTTTCTATTTCTCTCCATGTCCAGCATCCCCTCTCTATTTCCCTATTGCCTGTGTCAAGCATCTCCCTATCCCCACCCCGTATCTAACATCTCATCTCCATCTTTCTTTCCTTCACTCCCCTGTAACCACCATATCCCTCTCTCTCTCTCTATGACACCCGTGTCCAGTATCTCCTCTCCCTCTCCATACTCCCCTTCCTCCACATCCAGTAATTCTCGTCTCTTTTGCATTCCCCTGCCATATGATCCAGCATGTCTCCTCCAACACAACCCAACTGCCCCATGCAGCACTTCCCTTTCAATATTTTCTCCTCCTGGCCAGCCATGTATACTACTTTTGCATTTCCTCAATCCTGCAGCAGCTGTGGCGGAGCTTGCAAGACCCGTGCATGCCTAAAGCCCTAGCAGTCATGGCCCTTCTGGCGCAAAAAATATTTCTCAAAGGTGGCATGACCAGCAGGGCCTTCCAGGCGCGCATGCATTTCAGAAGCCCCACGCCATGCTTATGGGCTATGTTATTGCCACCACTGCTGCTGCTGGAATGCGGTGTTAGCAGCTGGAGCAAAGGCAGATATTATACGTATTTTTTCAGCTGTGCAAGTGAGGATGTTTTGGTGGAGCGGTGCCATGGATAGGCAACAGGAGTGAAGATGCTTAGGGCTGGCTCTGCTATGCATATACCCCCAGCTTGCTCTCTGTCCTCAAACCCCCCTTCCCCCGACCTCTCCGCCTGCTTTTTGTCCTGCTGTGCTGAACACATCATGAGGCAGGGGAAAGAGAAGGGGACAGACTGCATGATGGGCAGCATACTCCTCTGCTGCTCAGAGTGCAACTACTGATTTGAACCACGCAGCTATACTGTGTCCTGCATGGTTCAAATCTGCAGTCTGGCCCAGGAAGATAGAAGAGGGTGTAGCCTAACAAGCAGCTGTTCTCCTCTTCCTCTTTCTGTGATCCATGCAGGAGGGGAGGAACCATGTGAACCACCACTATTGCCTCCTGTTCCCTGTGCAGAATTCTGAACTAAGGGGAATTCTGTGCAAATTCTTTATTGTGCGGTTGCACCAAATTCCCACCTATTATGAAGCAAGGGTGCAGTGTTGCTGATATTCATCAGAACTCCATGCAGGCATCACACTAACGTATGCAAATCATGAATACAGCATAGACAGCTGAATAAAGACATACAGGAAGGAGAGAGCTAAAAATGGGATTTAGGCATAATGAAAGTTGCACACCCATTATTCCAAAAAGTGTACAAATAAACATGTACAGTCATTAGGACAAAAAAGGAAACTGGGAAAATTACCAAAGGAAGATGGCATGTAGCCAGGAAAGAGGCAAGCTGTTATTTATGAGAATCAAACGGTGCCACTGTTTTAACACAGGCATATAGAAAACGATGGCAGATAAGGACTTCAAGGCCTGTCTGGGGTGCCCATCTTCCTTACTGCTACAGCACTACAATTAGTTGCAGGCTTTACTAAAACGTCTTCAAGATCAGGAATCCGTGCTTAGCCAATGCTTTCTTGAATTGACTTAAATAAAACAGTGTAGTTGCCATGCCAGTCAACTTGAATGCACAGAAATAAAGGCAGGGCTGGCCCCAGAGTTGGTTAAAAATGTTGGAGCCCTAAGCCTTATGCCTCCCTGGCTGTCAGACTCTTTTGTTTAGCTTTGAATGCCATGCTTTCTGTCGCTCCCCTCTCCCACCAAAAAAGCTGCCAACCTAGGTGCCCACCTAGTTTGCCTAATGGTTTGGCCATCCCTGAATAAAGGGTAATACATTAAAACAATACATAAGGTGATACTTTTTTGTTCGATTAACTTCACACATTTGACTATCTTTCGGAAGCTAAAACCACCTCCCCTGGATTGGAACAAAATGAGCAAAAGAAGACAACTGTTTATTTTTCGGGGAATTTGCTCCTTTGTTGCCATCTTTTGCTCATTATTCTGGCCTAAGGGAAAGGGTAATAACTCCAAAAAGTCAAGCAATGTATTATTTAATCCAATAAAAGACATCACCACTATCTATCTGAATGACCATGCTGCAGTACTTAGGCTATGTTTCTCACACAGCTGTAAATTACCTTCAGTATTTTTTAAATAGCTAGGATACCAATCCAATTATGTGCTGGAAAGTGTGCATAATCACTTCCTCAAATGAAAAGTGAAACTAACAAGACAAGCAGAATAAGTTTTTTTTTTTGTTCTGCACTTTGACTTTGGTACTTGAATTTTGGTGACACAATGAGATACAGCAACAGCTTTTGTATAAATGGCTTCCTGATTGGTCACATGGGCTCAAGTTGCTTCCTGACTGGCTGCTATTAAATTCAAACTGCAGCAGGAAGAAATAGTCAAGAGAAGCTGGGTTTCAGAGCTCTCACTGTGAAAGAAATACTTGACTTTAAAAGTGCAGCATTGATTTCTGTTTGAGTTACACCATGTGCACCTTTGGGTCACTATGCACAGCTCTATTGCTAAGCACATCTCAGTGGAACTAGCCATATTTCCATGGCACTATGCACAGCTGTTAGTTTACTTGTATGTTCTGTAGAAATAAAGATTTTTCATTACATTTCATTTGTATTCCTGTATCCTTTGCCCTCCTCCCCCCCCCCCCAAAAAAAGAGACCTGAAGTGGTTTACAGAATCTAATCAATTACAGTACAGAGTTCCTAGCATAGAATGGCCCACCCTCTACCCTCACTAGCAAAGCAAGTCAAATCAAACACTACAAACATTCTTGTCTTCTAAATATATTCCTTCCTCAATCAAATAAGTTGTGTGTGGTACCTTTTTATTGGACTGACTTTATACACCTATTATTTTAATTTAAATGCTGATACCTTTAAAGCAGTGGTTCCTCCTATGTATATTTTCATGCCAGGACCCTAATTAGATGCCTGTGACAAGTATACTTTTTAGTTTTACTTTTGACTTAGAGGTTAAGAATATATATATACATGTAACCTGCAAAACAGCAGAAGAAGGTGACAGCTGCATGGAGAAGGCCTTTTCAGAATCAGAACACTGCATCAATGACCTTATGATTAGGATACTCAAAGGAAACTTTAACAGACCAAGGATGGTAAGCGTTTTGAAGTTATAATGATCAGATAATTTAGAAATGACAAGAAAGGACTTAAACTTAATAAAGATAGGGACTTCCTAACACATTATGAGCCATAACTTCTACTGTACATCCCCTTTGTTTCCCCATCACCTCCCTCCAATGCCACTTTTCCTCTTCAGACTATCACTGGAATGCTGTTCATGATTCACATATATTTTCTACCATGGCCATCTTTTGCTTATTATCAGTACAATAGAGAGACAAATCAATTGAATGACCCTGACTTTTTCTTCTGCTTTATTTTGATTTGGCTTAAACAGTAGTGCAACATTAGAACTACCTGCTATTAATTCAGCGCTGCCAAGTTATCCAGTTTCATGAGGGAGATTTTCGGCCATCCCTGAATTTCTGACAATTCTGATGCATTACAGGACCTGCAAAGCACTTTTCAATTTATAGAGTCAGGGACTACAAATACTATATTGCTTTGGGATTCAAGTTCAAAATCTGGACAGGTCAAAAAGCATGGTTGATGCAAAGAAGATATTGGGGGCTCTAGAAGATGAACCTTTCCCCTCCCTCCTGAACTTGATAATTAAATTCAACAATCATGATCATCCCAATATCACCTTTACCACACAATCCTATAGACATGCACAATTAGACAACATACTTTTAAATATTAAACTTTTTTTGTATGTATGTCTGTGCCCACTCTCCTTGGAATAAAAGCATGGGCTGATGGCTCAGAGTTTATGTGGCTGTTTTCTATTGTTTTGCTTTGACTGTCACTACTGCTCTTTGCTGCCTGCAGAAGCTGCTTCCCTGGGCAACTGCCTAGTTTTGTGTAAAGGTTGGCCAAGCCCTGCCAAAAAGTCTCCCTCCTGATCACCTGGCAGCTCTGTTAATCGTTGTTTAAATTTAAGATTCTTTTCGTATTTGTTTTGTGGTGAATTTATGGACATTGCGCATCTGTTGTAATCTGATTGACACTGAACAGTATACAATTACTCTATACTTACTTTAAACCGTGGGGAAGGTGGTTCACAAACTGGACAAAAATAAGTACAAATACATAAAGGCTTCCAATTGTAAGTTAAGGTATGCTGACTGGGACTTTGTCTCCTAGTTAATTATATTGCTTCAAGGTTTCATTTAAATGGAGAACCTTTAGAAAAAAAAGCAAGTGTTTCAACAGCTGTCCACCGATTTTATTTGCCACAAGTAGGAGGTACTCCAGCTTTAACTGATCCTTTTGTGTGACATTGAATTGAATCCTCTGCTTTTGTTAAGTAGCTGTACAAAGCAAAGGAGGGGAGCAAAATGCTTACAATATACCCTCTCAATAAAGTGGAGAGAAGGAAAGAGTAAAGAAAATAGAGATACAGAGGCCAATGTAATAAAATGTGAAAGGCTTCATGCACAGTTCAGTGCAGGTTCTGCGTACAATTTTCTGTGCTATTGCACACAAAAAACTATGCAAAGGATTGTGTTGACACGAGTGCACTGTTTGTTTAAATCCAAAGGTAATGATGGCATTAGCTATTAAATCCTGATGTAAAGAAATCCACACAAATCCCAAAGGTTTAATGCCTGGTTTTCTAATGTTTGACGTGGTCTGAGAAGGAAGGAAAAACTAGCTTGCTCTTCTGTGACTAGAGTTACTGAGGGTTTTGTAGTAATTTCATATTCTTGTGCTAGCATGAACTACCTGCAACCTTTTTCTTGTTTTATTGAAGAGAATGGGTGGACAAATTTAAAAACAGCAGGGGGGTAAGGCAGATGTTTGGTGAAGGGAGAGGTGCTGCAACTGTGAAATAATGGGCAGTGTGCTCAACTGAAGAAATTAAGATGATAGCATACCATTATTTATGTGTGTACCAAAGGCTGCACGAGTGGTGCGGTCACAAAGAGCGCAAGTATGGAAGGGGCACTGATGTCATCATTGGGCTTCCAGAAAGTCCAAAAAAAGTGAGTTCCTGCAGGTAATTGGATGGGGAGGCACCAAATTCACCTGTTGCACAGGGCATATTGCTAGCTTGGTACACATTCGATGTTCCAGACACATAGAACTAATGTGTATGATGGATGGACATGCAAAATATTAATTTTGATGTTATTTGTGCATGATTCCATGGTCACTGGCATGCTCTTCCATGTTTGTGCACATTTTTTGCATGCACATTATTTGCATACAGTTTGTTTACTGTATCAGGTGTAAAATGTTTTTTATATGTGCATTAGAAAACTGTGCAATGAGCTTCAGTGCAGAGCTCTAATGCACAACTTATTATACTGACCTGACATCGAGGTATATAGAAATCAGGAAACATAAATGTTGGACAATAGAGGGTAATTTTATGAAGTCATGCTTAATGAAGGCAATCTAGGCACAATCAGTTACACCAACCTAGGGCTGGTGGTGTAAATGCTCCCATCTAGATTTTAAGTTATAGTATCCTATAAAGAAAACACATAGCTTTACATTCCATCCCTGTGCACATCCACAGTGAACATACGTGCCATCTGTGGGGATGGACAGGTAGCAGGTACTTATAGAATAATGAATGGCAAAAGTACATCATAAAGGCTCTTCCATGCATGCAAGTCACTGAAAATACGTGTTGATGGCACATAACTTTATGCAGCTCCTTATAAAATTGCCTTCATACAGTTTAAGTCAAGCTCAGCACTTCCAGTCTCCAAAAACAAAAATATTCAAAATATAGGACAAAAATAAAACAATGAGAAGAAGCCAGGGAAGAGTGGCAGCTCTGACTGAAGGTGGCTTTGCTTTTCTAACAGGGATCCTTTTTTTTTAGAAAGAGCCTTTGCCTTTACTCTTTGACCCTTCAAGAGTTATTTGGCAGCTCTGATATTCTCAAAGGAAAAATCTTTAGGAATGTGACCTCCCTCCTTACCCCCTCATCATACATCCCTCCCAAGCTGGCAAATATAAACAGTCTCAATGGCCAAACAGAAAGCAAGACTTCCACTTCTACAGTGTAAATCACACATACAGCTCCTACATATATTCACTAACCGTCCCTATATTACTGCTACTCATCTTACTCTCAAAATATTGTACCAATGTGTATGCATGTACCGCAATTACAATAGCTATATCTATATTGCTACTATGTGCTGCCTATGCAGTATGCATAATATATGTCCTGTTAAGTATTGCCTATCTACATGACATTCTAACGTCAATTCCAAAGCATTGAAGGGCAATAATCCTTATCTGTTCATCTACCTCATGTTACTTTTTACAAGGTCCCTCTGCAGACCGGGAACCTTGTCTAGTGGAGAGGCTTTTGTGTCCCTCGTAAAGGCATATCCAAAGAAAACAAATAGACCTGAGAAACAATGGAAGCTGACTCCTGACCGAGGCCAGTAAGTTACAGTGGTGTGCAAAAGTCTGGAATCACTTGTGAGTTTTGCGTTTTACGTACTTTCTAATGTTTTTTTTTTTTTTAAATTTTGCGTTAGCCAAGCATATTCATCTTTCTACCATGTTAAAAGGGATACATTTGGCTATTAGAGTTGACTTTTTTGTATTCCTTGCTTCCAATTTAAATACTTTACAGACACTGGGAGATAGCTACTGCGATTTTTGTGGGTCCTGCGTCAAAATTGGATCGAGATTATCCAATATGCACACGTTATTTCTGACCAATCAGGAGGCTGGTTTCACCAACCAATCACAATGCAGATATCTAGCCAACAGTGCAGCTATAAAAACGCACGGAATTTTTGAATTTCATACGCTTTCTGGATCGATCATGAAGATGACTCGGACCCTGACGTTGGAGGAGCGTGTTCGTGTGTCTTTTATGAGCGAGGAAGGATTTTCAAGCCGTCAGATAGCCAGGAAAGTTGGCTGCAGTCAGAGTGCTGTTAAGATTGTACAGAAGAAGAAAGAAACGGGTTCAGTGGTGGACAAGCCTCGTTCAGGTCGTCCATGTGCATCAACATCAAGCCAGGACCACGCACTACGACGCATTTCACTGACTAATCGCAAATTGACCTCTCCTCAGCTACTTCAAGAGTGGTCAGACAAGAGTGAGATCAGTGTCAGCTCATCAATAGTTTGTTGCCGGTGCCTGCAGTTTGGTCTCCGGGGCTGCAAAGCACGGAATAAGCCACTGATGACTGACATACAAAGACGCAACCAGATCGTGTGGGTGAGAAAGCACTCAACCTGGTCGACTGAAATGTGGGAAAAGGTGCTATTCAGCAATGAAAGCACCTTCTGCCTGTTTGGTAACCAGGCCCACACCTATGTGAGGAGATTTCCTGGGGAGGAATTCAAGCCTGAGTGTCTCAACCTCACTGTGAAGCATCCTTTGAAAGTCATGGTCTGGGGCTGCATGGCTGCCAGTGGCATTGGACATCTTCACATCGTCGATGGAATGGTCAGTGGGGCCAAGTACATCACCATACTGCAAAAGTGCATGGCGCCATCAGCACACCAGCTGTTTCCTGGCCAGTTCCTATTCCAAGATGACAATGCACCCTGCCATCGCTCTAGACAGGTGATCAGCTGGAAACAGCGGAACAACATCAAGTCAATGGACTGGCCTGCCCAGTCTCCAGATCTGAAACCAATCGAGAACCTGTGGCACAAGGTAGCCTTGGAAATATCCAAGAGGCATCCGACATCAAAGCGTGAGCTGAATGAGTCACTCATTGCAGCTTGGAACCGCGTTGCCACCAACGATCACCTTGTCAGACTGGTTCATTCAATGCCGACAAGGTGCAGTCAGGTGATCAAGAACAAAGGGTGGCCCATCAAATACTGAGCCATCACTGACACATAAAAATGGCCTTTTTCAAGGCCACATACATTAATTTGAAGGAAACCTGGCGTGCGTCCATAATAGTTTAAAGCATACTTACAATAATATATCATTGGCCAACGATGTACATTACATGATTTTCACAGATAATCTATCAACAGGACAACTATGGGGAACAAACTCAGAAAATAAGGGCCAAACCAAAACTAAAAGTTGGCTCTAATAGCCAAATCTATCACTTATCATGAGATACACAGAAAAAGCCACTGGGAGGAAAAATAAATTAAGGTCACAAAGTTGAAAAAACATCAAATTTACAAGTGATTCTAGACTTTTGCACACCACTGTAGTAGATCTAGCGGCTAGCCTGCTTCGAGATAAAGCGTTTTGCCACAGAACACAAAGAGGCAGTGAAACAATTAACAAGCACATCTTGACAAACTACCCATGCATGTTACATCTTACGAACTCCAGAAGGAAGGTCTCTTTTGCACGATGTAAGTACTGTGCCAAGTATTAGCAGTAAATATGAGAGACTGAGATCATACTCCACATACCCTGGCTTAGAAGTGAGGTTCATGACTGTCATGGTATGTGCAAAACTAACCTATTTGGAGAAACTGCCCAAAAACCCAGGTCTTGCGGCTACTCTCGCTTGCATTAGCCCTCTTATCAAGCACTGGCCTTCTCGCTCACCTAAAATCCATCACTAGACTGGGGCTGAGATGTTCAAACTGAATTATCTACTGTAATTTTTTTAAACGGAATTTCAGTAAGGCGGGATTCAGTTGTATGAGTTGAAATGTTTCATCCCCTCCTAGCAGATTTAAAATACAACATTATATTGTCACTAAAAGATTAAAAAATAACTTTTTAGGGGTGTGGGCGATTCTCTCGGCATCCGGTTGCCCCATTACATTGTAACTAATAACTTTTCAATTGCAGGACACAGCTTGTATGCCCTTCCTAGCAATATATTTGTACTGATTTTTTTCTTGATTTACTCGTGAATATTCTGTATATCAATTAGACTGCATTACATATTTAGTATTACATAATAATATTAGATATGCAATGCATCATATATGCAACCTTGCAATACGTCCTCGGTTTGTTGTTCTTTAAGACGGACTAAGACGCGTCCCACACAAACCCCACCCACTACGGTCTCCTTTGCCAAACAATGAATGGGTTCGAGGGCAACGAAAAGGCGATTCTCACTGCGCAGGCGTCATGGCTCCACATGAGGACCAATCACTTTGCGCGATGCAACGTCAAGACCCGCCTCCGCCAGCTAAGCAAGCCAATGGGAAGAAGAAGGAGGTGGAACTTCGCCGGCCACGGCTGGTATTTCATGGCGAGCCGGTTGGCGCGTTGAAGAAGCTGTAGTAGCAGAAGTTAACGTTTGGGTTGGAACTGTAGCAGTACAGGAAACGCAAAGCCCATCTCTTATTCGTATCACAGTTGTCCGTGAACGCCAGCCGGAGCCCCGCACGGGCTACGGGTAGCACGAGTCTGCCGTTTGTTGTCATCACGTGACCCCTGCCGCGAGGTGCCCGGCTGGCTCTCCGCCTTTGGTTTGGTTTGATTTTTGTTTGCCTCGTGCGCTCGGTCAGCAAGTAAGAGTTCGGCGCGCACGCGCGCGCCTGGAGCGGTTGGTCGGTAGGTTTGTGAGCGTCTCGCGCCGACTTCTGTGGACATGCCGATGCCCAAGTTCCGCAAGGTGGTGATCCTGGGATACCGCTCGGTTGGTGAGTGACGCTGCGCGCGCATCTCCAGAGAGAGCCAGGGAGGGGGAGAGCGTCCGTTTCAGGCTTACTCGGAGTGCCCGTGTGGCTTTTTGCTGGGGGAGTTAATGAAATGAGATCACTTTCTGTCTTTTCTGTCCCCCCCCCCTTCCCCTCTTGCATTTTCCCTCCTCGGCCCCCTTTAGCGTTACGTTCAGCCTCTGGATTCGTTACCCGCTTTTTCCAAATTCACACTCGAGCGAGTCACGTTTTTTTAGATACAGAAGTTATTTCCTTGCCGCCTATCGGTATAGGCAGTGGAGGGTGAAGTGCTTTGCCTAAGTGGTGATATATGCTCCTTCCTTAGCTACTACTGTTTTTTTTTTAAGAGAGGAAGCGCTCTGCCGATTATACAAAGCTATTCTATCAATCACTTATCTTTGCTATTATAAATTTTTATTGGGCCACTCCCTGTTCCCGAGGAGTCCGTTTTTTATTCTGGCTGCCTCGTGTTACGTGAGGTAGGAGGAAATGACCTATGTTCCTCTGTTTCTGGCTAGATTTTTAAATCTAATATTGTTGTCCGCGGGTCATCTGTACTGTAGGATGTTTTTTTTTTTTTGGGGGGGGGGGCGGGGGCGGCAGATACTACGGAGAACAGACGATACAGGAGTAAAGGCCAAAATAACTATCGTCTAGCTGTTTTTCTCCGGGGATTATCCGGGTAGCGAGATTTGGCGTTCTGCATATGGAGAGACTTCCCCATATTGTCTCGCTGTGGTTGGATTGCAAACAGTTTACGGTAGTGCTTTGCACACTTTTATCTAATGTAACCGTGTTTCGAACACTTAAAATGTTCAGGTGATCCCAGATGATAACACAATAGATCTTCGCCCTTCTCATATTCGCTTTTTTTTCTCCCCACACACATCCAAAGCATAAACGTAGTAGCAGCAGTAAAAGTAGCTTTAGTCAGCAGGGGCCTTATGTGTACTTCCAGACCCCAGTATTCTGTAAGGGTTTCCAGACTAATAAGAATCCCGGACGGACTGCTACTACTGGACATCCCTTTCTGTGAAGATAGGGGAAGCAGTCTTGTTTGTGACCCTTACACCCCCCCCCCCCCCTTGGAGGCAAAATATACATATATTGGTTCTGAGTTTGTTCAAGAAACTCCTATATTTTGCAAAATCATTGTCTTGTATGACTGAGCTTTTCTAGAATGGCTTTTCTTTTCCTGCAGGGAAATCATCTCTGGCACTTCAGTTTGTTAAAGGACATTTTGCTGAGGATTATGACCCAACCATAGAAAACAGTGAGTTTCAGCTGTTGCTATTTGTGGATATTATAAAACATGTAAAACAAATCCTGGTAAATATTAATGTGTTCCACTGTGGAACTTCATGAAGTTAAACAGATTTAAGCTTTATTAACTGAATAAGGTATTTATGAAAGGAAATCTAATTTAGCTTGTTCCTTTTATTAGATGTTCAAGGCCCATTATGTTAAGGAACTGTGGGTATTTTCCTGTCCACAGAGAGCTTTCAATTTGTTTGTATGTGAGGCAATGCTGGTTAAGTGGAGGAAAAAAAGCCTAAGATCAAATGGAGCAGTAGTGGGATTTGAACCTGGCTTCCCTGGTTCACAGCCTGCTGCGCTAACCATTAGGTTGCTGCTGCTACTCCTAGTCATGGATTTTTATCTACAGTGAACTCAAAATGAGGTGTCTGATTATACTGTACCTGGGCATACATGCCAGAAATATTTCTATAGACTTATTTACCTAGGCTTATATACCAGTTTTCTACATGTCAAAGCAGTGTACATTCAGGTGCTGTGTGTGAACCCTTGTCCTCAAAGGGCTCACAATTTACATTTGTGTACCTGAGGCTATGGAGGGTTAAGTGGTTTGCTCAAGTCTACAAGGAGCACCTGTAGGATTAGAAACGCCATTCTTTCCGGCCCAAGTTTGCTGCCCTCTAGTGAGATTTGAACACTTAGCCCTCCGGCCTGAAGTAACTTGCCCCAACCACTAGGCCACTCCTCCCAGATTAAAAAAAGATAAATTTTACAACTCTTAAATTAATACCTGCTATTCTGCTTTTCATAAAAAAGAGCTAGTTATAAAGGGCCCCCTTTTAATAATGTTTAGGATGTATGCTATCTACTCAATGGCTCATTCTATTCCCGTGGGCTGTGGGGCAGAATATGCTAACCCTTGATACAAAGGGCCCACGTACAATTATGGAACATTAGTATAGAATACAATTTCTATCAAAATAGGCAAACTAATGGCATTAGTTAACTACTTAGGGGTTCTTGGACACAGACAGTGGTACCATATCTGGTTTTCCCCATCTCAGCTATTTTCTAATTAAGTATGTCTTAGCCTCTTTATTTTGTAACACTATTTTGTGTTTGTTCAATCCTCATGATACACACAACCAAATTATTCATGATTCTCAACCCCTCTCCCACCCACCAGTAGGACAGCAATAGGAGGGAGGGAAAGATTATCATTTCTCTGGGTGAATCTGAGACTTGTTCCTTGTAGTGTTAGTAATTTGTGTGCTTTCTTTGGGGGAGGGGGGCAGTAGCAGAGTTTCCACAGGAAATTGTTTTCAGCAGATTCTACATTCTTATGGCTTTTTACCACAATATTTTTGAGCCCTGTACCAAAGACACGAGGCTGGTGGGTATGTTGCCTACAAGAGAAATGAGACATTAAAGGCGCTAATCCAACTTCAGATGTAGATTCTCTGTGGGAGTGTTAGCCATGTTTAGATATATTTAGCTTTGTTCTAATACATGTTTATTCTGGGAGCCATACAGCTACTGAACTGTAATGAAATTTATTTTGTTTTCTAACTTATTGTTGGGTGGAGTTTTGCCATGATCTTTTGTTCCCTCCTTGTCTGTCTTTTCCTAACTCGTTCTCGTTTCCATTTTGTCTTTCTATTTTCTTGTCTTTCTCACTCTTCTCTCTGACATAATCTTTTCCTCCTTCTGTACCTTCTAAATATCTCCTTTACAGCATCACAACAAACTCTCTAAATCACAACTGGATCTTCCTATTTCTCCATTGCTGCTTTCCTGTACTATATTTCACCCTCCAGTTCTTTCATTTGATCCCCCCCCCCCACCGGCTCTTTCTCATCAACTAGGATGTTGCTGCTGCTTCAATCTTTTCTACTTTCTGGCTCCTTTATTTCCTAATCGCTATGCTTAACTGCTGCATTTTTACTTTAGGACAGAAAAGAAAGGGGGTGCAAACGGCTGCATCTGTTTTGGCACTTCAATAGAATCTGCATAAGACTAAGTCATGCTCCTTGTCACCACCAATGCCCAAGCACACTGGTTGAAGTGCTGTTTTAATTTTAGTTCTTCTGTTCTGCATTTAGTCAGTGGTTACAAATATTACAAGGAAATGTATAAAATAGCTAAACACAACCACTCACATTTAAAAATAGGAGAAATGAGCAGGTCTTGTATTTACTGGAGAGTGCAATATCTTAGCAAAGGTGTTCTATTTCCTTTAAGATCTAGTGGTAACGAAGATGTAAAGGAGAATTTGTCTATTTAGTTTGCACAAATGATTCTGTATCTGGCCCTGATGAAAGTGTTCACAAATAATGCATTTGGTACTTTTATCTAGGAAACTACAGCTTTTTGAACTTAGTCTCTTTATAAGTGCCAGTATTGAGTGCATGAGCACCTTCTGTAAGTAGCCTATGCACTAATAAGATCTACAGACTTTTAGAAAAGAGCTTAAAAGGTTCCTCTTCAACACGTTAATCTAAACGCCATGACCCCCCCCCCCCAACGTCTGTGTTATACTGGAGAAATACAAAGACAATAAATACATACCTTCCTGAACCTTTTTCTCACTTGATATAGCTTTAGGCAATTACTCTTCTTCCCCCCCCCAAGCCTTTTTCTTTATGAAACTTCATTTAATATATTTCTCCCTTATTTTCCCTATCCTACACTGTAAATAGCTCTGCCTCATCCACTATTCTGCTGTATATTTGAACAGC
The DNA here is from genome assembly GCA_033557465.1 of Ichthyophis bannanicus. Taxonomy (NCBI): domain Eukaryota; kingdom Metazoa; phylum Chordata; class Amphibia; order Gymnophiona; family Ichthyophiidae; genus Ichthyophis; species Ichthyophis bannanicus. Next base: position 650,108,048 of record CM066033.1, on the reverse strand, counting down.
TGATTTGTAAATAGTACCTTGTAATATAGTTTGTTCTTTGTAAACAAGTTATGTTCATCGTTAACTGCCCCTGATCACTGGAAGGGGCTGTATATAAAAAAAAAACATTTAAATAAAAATGTGTGTGTGTGTACTCTTAACCCTAGTAATAGCTGAGGAGCACTCTTATGCTGGAGGAAGGTAGTAGTGTGAGGCTTCGGTTAGTTTAATGTAACTAAATTTTTGTGCATTTCAGCCTTAAACAAAAGCTTGATGATGGGTGAGGAGGAATTTCAGTTGCAACTAGTGGATACAGCTGGACAGGTGAGATTCAAAGGGTCTATAAAGAGCTAGACTGGACTGATCTGAGGCATGGGCTCCCTCTTCTGGCTCAAAGATAGATATGTTAAGTCTGGACCAAGTCAACCATATAGTTTACATGCTGGCTGTCTTCTGGCATAGATAAAAAAAAAAAAAAAACCCAAATCAGGCTGATGCAGAAAACCAGTGCAAGATAGTGCTGAAGATGACTTTAACATGGCCCAACATTTCATATTTTTTTAATGCCAGATGCAGCAAAGATGGGGGCGTGCAAATGGGCCATTACAGCGTTAAACTGGGAGAGTAAGCCAAACACATGCACCACAAGAGGTCTGTGCTAGTTCGGCTTGCTGTCCAGGCACTGCATGGCTAATTAGTATAGTAGCCCTGATGGTATTTTGATGGCATCGGATGAGCATTGATGGCCAGGTGCTTTTCCCAAAATACTGTTGGTCATGTCTGACAATAAAATGACCCCAGGTGGTCTAGTGGCCCCTTACCCCACCCCACACTAAATTAAAAAAAATAAAACTGGTGGGCTAGCAGTCCCCAAATTCACCTTAAGCGGGAGTGCTGCCTGTGTGTTCCCACTCTGCATCGGCCATATTGAAAAATGGCCATGTCCTGGCCCTGCACAGTGCATCCTGGGATGCACCGGGTGAGGTCACTGTCATATAAAGTAGATTATGCATCCCGGGATGTACCATGCAGGGCCAGACACTGCCATTTTGCAAGATGGCTGTCACAGAGCTGGAGCACATAGGCAGCACTCCCACTTAAGTTGAATTTGGGGGCAGCCAGACCTCCGGGGGGGGGGGGGGTATATTTAATGGGGGTTGGGTGGAAAGGGGCCACTAGACCATTGGGGATTCTTTTAATGCCTGGCATGGCTCCTGACAGTGTTTTGATGGCATGGGGGTGGGGGGCCTTTCCCGATGCCATCAAAATACTGTTGGGGTGGGATCAGGCTACTGGACCACCACAGATCATTTTATTGTGGGGCACAGCCCCTGGCAGTATTTTCATGGCATCAAGGGCCTTTCCCAATGTTTGATCATCTAAGGAGATCTAGACATCGTGGAAAGCACCCAGTGCCATCAAAATACCGTTGGAGCATGTGTTAGAGGTTTACTTCCACTCAATCCCTGAAGTAAAAATTGTGGTGCTGTGGCTGGTTGCAAAATACTCTATGCCTGTCTCTGCATTGGGTGCAGCTATGATTTGCATATCAGCCTGGCTGATTATAATAGATTTAAATAATTCAAGTTCATTTAAATATGCATGGTATGTGTTGGGTACTAGTTTTTCTGTTTGTCTGTTTCCTACATTTGCAGGATTGTTAAGTTCTTAAATGTGGCATTAGGGGCTCGTAAAGCCTGTTCTTGCTTTCTGCATTGGCCTGTATTTCAGCTGCTAGAAATAAAATGATGAACCACAAATTAACAAAATAACTACCACTCTATACTATATACCCAAAAACAAAAATAGAGAATTTTTTTTTATATATATATGAGCCAGCGTATATATGTAAATGCATTTGTTGGAAGATCAGCCATGAGGTTAAACTGACCTCTCAAAGCTATACTTCCATTTTGCTCAAATTTTAATGAGCCCACATCGGAGCTATATAACACAGGTAAACCACCATAAATAAGTGCCACCTACATAAACTATTTTGTGATCTTATAAAAAGCTGTGCAAAAGTCCAGACAGATCAAAAATGTTACTTATCTCAACTGTTCTCACAGATCTCAGGCTTCGCACAAAATAGACTGCAGTTATATAAAAGTACACAGTACTGTGTTTCGGGCAAATGCAAAATCTGTGCCCTGTCTCAACGCTTAATTCAACTGCAACATTAGAATAGTCTCCTGGCTTATCCACCTCTTAAACGCCAGCGCATGCTCTTTAACGATCTGAACCATGCAGAAAGATTCATGGTTTAAATGACACAAGCAGCCAATTAATGCATGACAAGTGATGTTACCATAGATACTAGTATAACAATCTCAATAAAACAGATGAATTTAAGGAATTAAAGAATACTTGTCCAGTCCGACTCCTTAAGACCCAACAGTTCAATAGTGGACCATCTAAAGATCCACCTTTGTTCAAGTGTTTGAAGGAATTGCTCACGATCTCCACCCTGTGGGTTTTCAGGCACATGATCAAGGACCCTCCAGGTCAACTCTTCAAATGTATATGATGAAAATCCAAACAATGCTGGACAATCGGAGCTGACACCATGGCATTCCTAATTCTAGATGCATGTTCACTTAAAACACATTTTTACAGAATGAATTGTCCTGCCAATGTATAAAAGGTGACATGGACAAACCAAAACATATACCACAAATGATGTTAAAGAAGTGGTATGCCATCTAGCTTTGTGTGTTAAATCTGAATTAGGGACCCGCCACTCACTCCCTATGATAGACTGCAAGCAGTAACTGCAAGAAGCACAGGTAAAATGACTCACTTCAAGAGACTTCTTGAAGCCAAATCTGTCCAGGGGGGAAGAAGTGACATCTACAAAATCTCGAAGGTTAGGACCTCTGGAATGCGCTATCTGGAATCTCTTCTGAAAACATGGGTGTAGTTGTAAAATATGCCAATGCTTAGCAAGAATCTTCCTAATATGATCAGTATGTGACATATAAGGTAACACTCCCACAAACGTATCAGATTGAATACCAGAACCAAAATCATTGGTATAATCATGAGGAGTTGAAGGAAACAACCATTTGTGATGAGTGTATTTGGCCCTCAAAAAAACGCTTGCTTAATAATGTGCTTAGGATAATCTCTCAGAGCAAGTTGAATTGACAATTCATGTGCATGCTTAAGAAAATCCCCAAAATTGGAGCAAATCTGCCGAATTCTGAGGAATTGCCCAAACGGGAGGCCCTTCACTCTATTTTTGTTTTTAGAAATAAAATGATAGCACAAACTATGAACACCTATCTGGATAGGACATGGGGTCTTTCAAACTTAGACATAATGGAATTAATGACTTTCTCCCTCTCTATAATTTGTTCCATATACCCCACAGCTAAAAAGTAGAGGATGAGTCTTGGAAGAGGTTTCTGCCCCTGATATCTTGGCAGTATCTACACACAAACTGCTATAAGTTGGGGAAAGTTATGACTATCTTTAATGCTGTTGTGTTTTTTCTTCTTAGGATGAGTACAGTCTGCTTCCTCATTCCTTCATCCTTGGTATCCATGGATATGTGTTGGTTTACTCGGTCACCTCTTTAAAAAGGCAAGAGCTCTTCTATATCTTGAACACAGAAAAGCTGTTAACTCTGCAGGGCTGGAACAATTCCAGGATCCTAAAATCAGTTCTCTTGTAGTTAGCCATGTGGAGCAACTTGCAGAGCTGCTCCTTCTGAGCCATGTATAGGTGGAATAGGTACAATTCAAACTACCAGACATAAAGCTGAACTTCATACAAATATATTGATCTAGATTTTTTTTTTCTCTTAAGGAAATTGTGCCTTTGGTTTGACAGTGTCTTGCATGCAAAGAGCTCTGCCAAAAAAGCTGCAGCTTAAAATATTCTGGTGCTAAGCTGTCTGCATTGTTTTGCACGGTTGACTCATCTGCGTTCTCCAGGTCCCTTTGCTTAGAGGGGTCTTCTCTTGCTTTTGATGGCCCCGAAACTTTGAAATATATTCTGATGCCGATTGGCTTTTAAAAGCTTTAGTTTTAACCTGAATTCTTCAGCATTTTCATCCCTGAAAAAATTTTGTATTTGGGTATAGTACTTGGAGTTATTAAACTGTTAATCACTGAACAAATCCTTTAAGGGCTTTCTAGATACAATTTTGTGTTTTCTCTTGCAGCTTCCTGATTGCCAAGGTCATCCACAGCAAACTGCAGGACCGTAGAGGCAAAGGCTTGTAAGTTTCATTGCAGCCTCATGCTATTAAATCTTCTCATTTAATTAACTTGTGGACATGATGGGAAGTGTTCTATGGAACAGTTGTGTGCACATGTAATTTCTCGGATGGGCATAATCTGAGTGGTAGGATAGGCAAGCTGAAACTGCTGTTAACCTGGATTTTTTTTCCTGTAATTATTCTCTAGGATGCCTATTGTCTTGGTTGGAAATAAAACGGACCTTGCTGCTCAAAAGTAAGTTTGAGAATAGGTGGCAGCTTTCAAGATCTCTTTGATATGATGACCCTTAACTCTTCCCCCTCTTACTTTTTAGCCGTGAGGTTAAGGCAGAGGATGGGAAGAAGCTGGCAGATATGTGGGGTGCAGCTTTCATGGAGGCCTCAGCGAAGGACGGCGAGGTAAAAAAATAAATACAAATCTAAAGGATGGAGGAGCAGTTTGGCTGCCTGGTCCTACAACTTTGTCATGCTTTGATTTTTCTGAAAGGCGGTATATAAAACCGTTCAATGCTGGTGACAGGTGCCATCTTGATCTTGTATGCTTTTGATGACCCTGGGGTCACAATTTTGTTCTGTTGCTAAACTATCCATGCTCTCCCCTAGAGGCAAATATCAGAAGTGATTGAGTGTAAGGCCAAATGCTACGGAGGTTTAAAACAATCAGTGGTTTTTAGGGTGTCATGTGACCTTTGAACTTCAGAAATGGAAGTGCACTGTGGGCCTTAACTGAAGAGCCAGGAGCTGGAGTAAATTCTTCCCGCTGTTCGTGTTTTTTTTTTTAGCAGCGGCTCATTTTTCTTTCTTTTCTCATCTTGCAAGGATTTTGTTATGGGATTTTCAGTGTCTTCAACATTGTGAAGAAATTTGTTGCTTTTGTGTCATTAACATTCTAGGTGACTATACTTATTCTTTCTCTTCCCACTTCCACAGAAGTGTCACAGCATTTTCACAAAGATCATAGAGGAGATTGATCGTGTGGACAAGTCCTTTGGAGATGAGCGGAAATGTGCTCTGATGTAATCTCTTGCTGATCAGGACATCCTCTAGGACCTGGAAGACATGACAAAAGCAGACAGTGGCCTCCTTTCATTCCATTCTAGTTTTACTGTAGCAACTTGTGCTAGGAATGAATCCATGATTAAACAGATCATCTGGACTACCAAGACAGCTAATCTGTGAAACACACCATCTTCTATGCTAGATTAACTGTTGTGTACATGGGTTTTCACCTGTAGTGAAAACCTAGCCATTTACTGATCTATGGTAGGCTTTTGATGCAATTGCATATGTTAATGTGCTGTGTCCATAGTTGCACAGCACTTTTTTGGATGGCTCAATTTGTTGCATACACTGTTAAATGGGTTCAGGGATTTTTTTCCTTTTCATGTACTTGAGTTGCTAAATATGTCCAAGACTTGATTGGAGTGGGTGACATGCTATGAGTTTGAAATCTAATTTTTCATACCCTTAAATGTGGCTTTTTTTTAAATCTTTTTGTTTTTTGGACTAAGGGGTGAAGATAGGAACATGCCTGTGTAGCAGGTGGAGACTGGGTCATTTAAAAAAAATCTTACAGTTCTCCTGTTACTGCTTGTCCTGTCAATTTTAATAGGTTCTGGAACAGTGTGGCATATAGGAAATGAGAGTTAAGGATACAGCCTTGAATTTAAAGTTTCTGGCATGTGTACTCCATATTGCCTCTTCCTTTCTACACATTTGGAGGATGCCCTGGGTTTTTTTTTTTTTGCCTCTGTCTACATGGGAAGGATATATAAGTCCAGTCTACCCCATGGACTCTGAGGGATGTTAGATGTCTGGATCTTAGTATAAATGGTCTCTTTGAGGCCGCCTTGTTTGTGCTGCTATTTCTCTTCTCTCAGTGGAAGGGGATGGGGTGTGTGAACATATTAATGCTGCTAGAAGTGGATTTCTATATGCCAAGACAGTTGAGCCGAAGAGCTCCTGTATGGAAATAGTGGTTCAAATGAGCTATCTTGTAAGGTGCTATGTTGAGATGCAGTGCTTTCTTCAATCCATGAGGCACTGTCTGCTTAGAACCTTGGTGCCTTATTTTTTTTTCATTTTGTTTACAATCTGATAAAGAGCAATCGGCTGAGGGAAATGTTATGAATGTGAAAATATTTAGTTTAGAACTTTTTTGGTTTTGTATCTTAAGGTTATGTTTACAAAACCTTCCCTTTTTTGGAGGGCTGAGCTACTGTTTACATAATTAGTGGTTTATTTAAAAATGAGCAGATTGTTTTGCTTTTTTGTATGTAAATAAAATCTTAATAAATTCTGTGAAGTTTCTTTCCTAGTCTCAAGCCATTCACTTTAGTTAGAAAAAATGTTTTAAACTGGGTGCATGCTACATGTGCTGCTACTTCCATGTTGAATGGTTACTGTAATTTTAAAGTTGATAGCAACCTATCCTTTATGGCTGTGTTCACTTCCAGTGCGTGAGGGTTGACCATGAATCAGGTCTTCAGGATATTCCTAATTATGCATGAGATCAGCAAACATTCTACTTCGATTAAATGCAAATTTTTCATACAGAGAACTCCATACTATGAAAAGTAAGCAAGTTAAGCCTGGTACTATGACTTGGTTGATGCAAGCACCCTCTCCTTGGGCTAGTTTCTCCAAATAGGTTAGTTTTGTGCATACCAAGACAGGTGTGAACCTCACTTCTAAGCCAGAGCATGGGGCATACGATATCATTCTCAAATTTACTGCTAAGGCTCTGCATAAGATGTACATTATGCCAAAGAGAGCATCCTGCTGAAGTTTGTAAAATATAACATGTATGGATAGTCTTGTCAAGATGTGCTTGGGTGCCCCTGGTTTGATAAAGAAGAATTTCCAACGCAATGCAAAATGTTTCTATCTTTTTGCCACACTTTTCTTTGGTCACTTAGAACTGACACCACCTATCAATGTTGTTCTGGTGTTTTTCTCCTTAACCACCATAGCCAGCTTCCTTGCATTTAGCTTATGAGTTGGAATGGGAGTATCCCAGGTGATCATAACCACCTCATTCTCTTAAGGTCATGATCCCATTGTCTTACGAGCACATTGATGTTGTAGTGTGTTAGAGCTGTAGATGAGCTGTGCTACTTTCTCTCTATATAGAAATTTTCTGCCATCAGAACTTCACAGCTAGTTAAGTGAGTCAGTTTCCAGGTTTTTCTTATAGAAGCGACATGTCTTACCAGTTTGTTTATAGCAAGCATTGAAGAAAAAAAGCTCATCCATAGCTGCAGCCCCAGATAGCAGCTTATCATACTCATCTTTTTGGTTTCAGTTCACGTATCCTTAACCATTTTTGTGTCAGTTCTTGATTAAAGGGTTCCTGAAGTAAGACACTATATTCCCCACTGTATTTGTGCATCTGCCACTTGTCTGTTGATCTAATTCCTTAAAGAGGTTTTTTCCTCTGTTTTTGCAAAAGGTTACTACCTTCCCGGTGCATGCTTGTGGATTTTCACTCATTCCTTCTGGGTGTTGGAATGCTTGTCCAAATTCGATGGAGACAGATTCTGGACATTTACTCTCACATGTCAGTGCTTTTATTTTTTTTTTTTTTGCATATTTTGGATCCATGGAGATAAGTAGGCCTGGAGCTCTGATAGTAGTAGCTTTTTGTATGTGTAATCAATCTGAGTCCTAGCCTTCCTTCAGCTCTAGGGATGTACACTCTTGGCATACAGTGATTCTTGTAAACCACTGCTGGGGGGGGGGGGTTTGTGTTCACACACACATCCAGTTTTTCAAGATCTTTAAGAGGCCAATCCCCAACGCTGTATGAAAGTACAGGATTTGCCAGCTGATTGATGGCTTGTATCTTAATCTGTGCTGTTAAACCACTCTTCAATAATGATTTTAATCTATAGTATTCTTTCCTTGGTGTGGGTGTAATTTTTTTTCTCCCTAAAAAACAAACAAACCATTAAATGTAGGCTAAACCATAAAATGGATTTATTTTCACCTTTTAAAAGAGAGGATGAGATATAATTTTAATATAAATGTTATACTGCTTCACTTCTGATGGATAAGGGAAGTTACAGTAGAGCAAATCCACTTGCCTTTCCTGTTTCTTCAGCTTGATTCTGATCAAACTATCTCAGGTACTAACCCCCCCCCCCCCTCCCTTTTCAGGCTTTGACTTTACATTTGGCCCTAGTTCAAAAGCACTGAAAAATGACAGATGTGGCTTGCCTTAATCCTGCTGCTGGTAGAGTTAAGTAGAAGAAAACATTATCCAATTCCTCTCCTAGCCATATAATCTCTTAGCTAATTGTTAATTCTGCCAGCCTTTTATGGCCCTCAGGCTTGCAGTGGATTTTGGGTGACCTACAGGGTTTACAAGAGGCTGGACGTTCTAGTCCGTAAGAAGACAGATTGGGTCCCCTCAGGGGTAGTCCTTATCTATTAAAGATGCTATTAAATTGCTACCTTCCCATCATGTTAACATGTTCCTGCTTCTTGCAGGAAGGGGGTAGCACTGAAACGTAGGACTCTAATGCTAATCTGCTATACTGTAGGCACTGTAAATGTCTAAACAACAACATGCTATATGGAATTGTTTACTAAAAGCAAAGAGTGGTGAGAGTAAAGCTGGGAATGGCTGTTTCACTAGGTGAGATAATGAAGTATTAAGTGACTTGTCACTGATCGTGGACATTTAAACGGTGACTTGTATAGTTTTTTTTTTTGTCTACTGCCCTAACCGCTGTCCTACTAGTTCAAAAGCTAATTTTCTTTTTTTGGTGGGGATATATAACCGTCATAGATAAAAGGGAATTGAAGACCCAAGAAGGGCGGTCGGGTTTGGACAGGCTATATTAACATTATATGAAAAGATTTTAAAATTTAATTCAATGGGAATACCACCTTGACTTTAGTGTTGCTTTATAATACAACACTATGACAAAGGGTAAAAGTCAGTTTTGTTAACGGAACAGAGATACTCCAGCTTTGAGGGAATAGAAAAGGAAAAATCTCGTTGACAATGGCAAGGTTTGGAGAAAGATTAGCGAGGCAGGAGTGAAAGGGAGGAGTTTAATACAGTAAAAACCTAGCTATCTTAAGAGCTATTATGCTCACTACCTGGGTTCAGGTGATCTTACTGTAAAGTGTTCAGGCCGGAATGCGTTATCCATTGCTTTTACCTGCGACCTCCCACCCCACTTTCCAAGCGCGGCCCGGCTTGGGTCACCTCCCTTCCCACGTGCTGTCCGGCCCGCAAAGGGTTAAAAGAGTGGCGGAGGAATCGCTAGTTATCTCGCTGCCGACGAGATTGCGTGTGTCCTTCCCCACTGCTTCCCGGAGAGGTGTAGCGTGACTCCGTCAGCATTGAGGTCCTTCATTTGGCAGGTTGCTTAGTCGGCCGTGTCTCCGTTCCTAGTTCCTGACTGCTGGCCCTCCCTTCACCCCTCGGCTCCGCACAACGCCAGCCTCGGGACTCTTTTCTCTCTGGCTACGAAAATGGCCGCCCGGGTGCGCGCTCCCAGCTCCGTTTCCTGAAGCTGCCGCTGCCGCCTGGGAGTCTCGAGGCCTTGCATCGTCCCGCTCACCCTCACTCCCTCTAGTAGTTGCCCATCAGAGGGCCGCCATGGTGGCACTGAAGAGCTGCGGCGGGGCCTGAGTGTGTTGAGGCCCGGCTCGCGCCAGGCCCAGGCTCCCGCTGCCTGCCTGTCTATCCGTCCGTCTTCGTGCGATGGTTCCTCCGGCACGGGGTTCCGAGTCCGGCAGGTGAGGGGAAGCTGAGTGGTATTGAGGTGGGCTATCGCTGGGGCGGCTGTTGCTGTTTATCTCATTTCACCCCCCCCCCCTTCAATAGTGAGGGGCAGTTGTGGTTTCTGTCCTTGGCTGGGGTTTGTGGTCGCTGGAGGTGCTTTTCTTTTCGGGTGTGGGGGGCAGTGATACACTTTGGGGCTGAGCGGCGGCTTTTTTCTGCCCCTTGCAGCAAGGCCTTATTTGGGGTGCCATAGTGTTGATAACATTGTTTGGGGCTTTAGGACCAAGTTTTGCGTATATGCCTTTCGACTATTTAGTTATTGCAGGGAATCATCTGTAGACTTGGTAGCTTTACAGGGCCGAGGGCGCGTTTGAACCGTGGCTGAGTGGCCGGGGGATCGCGTGTGAGTTTCTCTTCTGGACGTTGATGGTGTGAGTTGGGGTTTTGGAAGGAGGGGAGGTATTATGATATTCTCCTAGGACAAGCAGTGTGGCGTTTCCTCTGATTTGGGGGTGTGTGCATGTCGGGCTTTCTTTTCGCAGTTCTCATGTTTTTGTTGGGGCCTGTTGACCGAGTGTTACGTTTGCAATGATTATCGTGCAGGGTGGGGACGCTTTTTCTTTTCTTTTTTTCTTTCTCTCCTTTTTTTTAACTTTTTAGTGTTTGGAGTAGTAACTAGAAAATATGAGGCGTGCGGCATAATTACTGTGAAATTACGATTTCTTTATGGGTACTTCAGTCCCTGCAGTGCTCTAGAAATGGGTCTCTGGAGCCCCGTGTTCTGTATACAATTTTTTAAAAATTTCTCATTATGAACTAAGTGCAACAGTTTTGGGTATGCTTTGACCTTAACTACACTGAAATTTGTGCAAGAGAAAACTACACTGTTCAGAAGAGGGACAGTTTAGCGTTCTCTTTCTAGCTTTGATTTCTGGGTTTCTTCATTTTGCTTATGATTTCGCCCCCCCCCCCTTCTTTTCTTTGTATAGTTAGGGCTACCCCCATGAGCCTTCTGTTCGTTCCTGGGTTTGTTTTTAGAGAGATGATGTCCGGGCCTGGCGCATCCTCGGCCTTTCCTGAGCTAGATCCACCACTTTTCTCTCAGCAGGGCAGGGCCAGGTATGTTTTGTAGTGGAGAATGGCTTCATTCACCAGTATCTGCTGACAAGACATAACCTCTTTAAGCTTTTGAAGGCCTCTTTCAGGGTAGCGTATTCTTATATTGTAACAAATTCCGCTGGCACTGAGAAGGAGCCCCATGAAGTGCAGAAACATGGCAATATAAGCTAAACCGTAAACATCAGTGAGGGGCTTGGCAGATTCTTTCTTCATTTTCATTATCCTGTTTGCTCCATTTCCCATACATACGAGTGAAGCTTAACTGGTGGTCCACATAATCTAGTTTATTGTGGACAAGCTGTCTGCAGGTAGCTCTGGGATAGGCATGGTAGGAAAAGACATTGTTTACTTCCTAGCTGTTGCCTGGTTGGTTGTTAACTGCATATAGGTTCCTAAAAAGTGGAGTAAAGATTTGTTTCAACTGTGTATTTGGTGATGAAAAACTGCTGTTATCAACTTGAGTACATTATTACCGTATTTTCTGACATAAGAATGCTGTGGAAAAATTTTGATTGCAGCAAAGACAGCTTCTTTTGCTAAACTGACGCTTTCTGTAGTGGATGTATTGATAGGATATTGGTGGTCAGATTCTCTGTGACTTTGCCCTTTCAACAACCAAGCCAGAGCACGGCGAGGCAAAAAATTATTAATTTTTTAGTTCATATTCTTTAAGATTAGTATTGGATTTGCCTGTTCATATTCAGTTTGTTATAGAAACCTGAGCAGACTCTTCACAGGCAGTTGAAGTAAGAAGAGAGGACATGGGATTCAGAGTCCTGGTGTGCTGGCTTTAACAAGAGAGGCATGCCCTGGAGGAGGGGGCTCACAACAGTAGTGCAGGAATAGCAAGACTCCGGGAAACATCTGGCTTGTTTCAGCTCTTTGGGCCAGTTGTAGACTATGAAGGGGAAGACCAGATATGCTAGGGTTTAAAAGAATTCAGCAAATGTTTGTTTGGACTCAACTGGCTAGTCTTCTGTGGGACAGTCTGCATTAAAAAGAGTTTATCTTATAGAATACCAGAGTTCTTCTATTCTTAATTTCTGGGGCATAGAGTTTGGGAAGGAGTGTGACTGTATAGTGTTTGTTTTTGGTTCTAAACTTGTTTTTACTCATAGCTGTGTTTTTGTTTTTTCTATGTTGCCACTGGCAGGAGGTTGGGGGGCCAGGAGTGTTGTATTTGGGGTATCCAGTTATGGGTTTATGGTTGGGCATCTTCATTTCTTTAAGGTGAGGTTTTAACATGTAGGGGCTTTCAGAAATAGCAGAAGTTTCATTACATAGCAGGTACTGGTAGTTAAGTATGGTTCCTGCTCATGTGTGTGTGTACACAAGGCTTTCAGGGCCTGTGTATTGAAGGACCTAAAAGTATGAAAGGCTCATGTTTCAAGCACCCATGGGATGGGCATAGGGGGCGATAGTGGCAGAGATGTAATTTACCACAAATCAAGTGAAACTTCTAACAGACACAAATGGGAAGACTGGGTGGTCCTTTTCTGTTGACAACTATTTCTGTGTTTTTCTCTGATTGTGATTTTATCACATAATTGTGGCTGAGCTCTCTCATTTGTGTGTGACAGCCTTACATAACAGGAAAATAAATTGTGCACATTGGTTGTGGAGCTGGCCTGGTTTGGAACTGAACACATTTTACAGGATGTTTGCAGTCTAATTGGCTTGTTTAATGGGTAGCTATGGTATGGGCTCAAGGAATAGGAAGACTTCTCAGGATGGGGATTATTGAAGGCATGGTTAGGCCAGGGAAATTAGAGGGAGGCACACGTTGCATTTTTGAACTGATGCCATTCCAGTTAGACGTGCTCTGGTTGGCTCTTGGTTCCTTGCAGGTGGGTTTTTATGAATTCCTGTGCTTCTGACTACTACATATGTCCATGCTGAAGTCAGAAAGGTGACTTGAATATTTTAGCAATAAAGAACTTCCAAGTTAATAACAATTTCCTATGAAGTGTGCGTTGCTCCCAAGCTTTCAAATGTTTATACAGTTTGTATGCAAGTAATGGTGAAAAAAAATTTGATATATTGCCTTGACATGGATAATATGGGCTCAGTAATGCTGACCCAGGATAAACAGGTTATTCAGATAATGCATACTTGGATAGTGTGTTAAGTGAATGTAGCATCATAGTTATTTTCTACTTGTAGCAGCAGTAAACGCTATGTATTGTGACATTGCCAAACTTTTTGTTTTCTAGACTGACATCCTTTTTTGTCTTCCCTCCTAGGCCTCTCTGTGAGGGATGGTAAGAGTTTGGAATAGGAATGGAGGATCAGAAACCTACCAGTGAGGAGAAAGACTCTGAGGCATCGGGTAAGTCCAGCAGGATTATGACTTGTTTTCTGCACCAATTTCTCACTAGAGTTCCATCCTGAATGTGGCAGTTTTGTTTGTTCCACTTTGGGCGAATGAAAGTGCCATTTCAAGTACTGCTTTAACCTTTATGAAGGTGTAACACTTGCTGGGCCATAGTCTAATTTTCCAGTCAGGCATCTTAGAATCTGAATCTGCAACCACATGCTACCAAACTCGGAAATTGGTCTGCTTTTAGCCAGGTTGCTCATAATTACTGTGCTATTACATTCCTTCTTGGGGATTCCTCGAGCTGTCTTCTTGAGCTAGTATAAGGGCTTGCAAATGTTTTTGGGGCAGAGTACAAAAGAAACATCTTTATGAGCCTTTGTAGAGCTGGCATTCTAAAGCAGTGGGGAAAGCAAACTCGCTGGGCATTAGACCCCTGTTCGAGCAGCTCTTTTATTTCTCCAAGCCTGAAAGACAGTCTGGGGAAAAGTGTAAGATGGTTAGAACACAGAAATAGAATTGGGAGAATTTCTTGGAATCATAGAAACACAGAAAATGACCGCAGATAACCAACCACTAGGCTCTACAATATCTTCCTTTCTGTTAGAAATCCTCTGTGCCTGACCTGTGCTTTCTTGAATTCAAGTGCAGCCTTAGTCTCCACCCCCTTAGCTGGGAGACTGTGCCACACAACAACCCTTTCTGTAAATATTTCTTTGTATTAAAAAGGTAAAAGTGGATAGACTCTGGAATAATTTTTAATTCTTTATTCGCTCCATAACCATTGGCACACGCATACTATACATCTGTTTCAACCATCACACTCAAAAAAAATATTCTGAGTACAGTTTTCCAAACCAGAGTAAAACAGAAACATATTTTCCTCTTGTTCCCTAGCCAAGCATTATCCCCCCCTCCTCCTTCTCCCAACAAATGCGTTTAGTCAGTATCACCCCAACTGGCTTTTGAACTGGCTGTGCAAGTCACTCCATGTCAGTCTCAAGTTATCCAACCTAAGTAACCAGTTAGTTTTTCCCATTCAAAAGATTCAGGGGGATATCGTCATTCCACAAGTTTAATTTCTCTACAAGACCAATATGATCCAGCCTCCTCCTCCATTCTTCCAGGCTGGGGGCCTCCAACCTTTTTCCAGTGATTAACTATCTCACACTTAGCTGCCACCAACCCTGTTATCAGCAACTTTCTAGACCCCCTCCTCTATGAGGCTGTAACTTGGAAAGCTGCTACAACAAAGGTTTAGCGAAAATTTTCTGGATGTGGTTTCTCCAAATGAAGTTGTACTTTTTGGGCTCATAAGAGTTAAGTATAATGCTGTCATTTGATGTTTGAAAAGACTGAACTGCATGAACTACTAGTTTTTTGGAGTGCAGAGATAAGCCAAGCTACAACTGCATTAGAAACTATAGAGGAGTGTTGGTTTTTATTGCACAGTGCTGAATATGGTATACAGATTCAATATAAAATTAAAAATTTGTGGGGTAAATGATATTCGTAAAGGTGTGTCTAGAGCAATGCATACATAATGCATCTATATGGTCTTTGACTTATACCTTGTATTGCTGTGTTGATACCCCTAAAAAATATTAGCTTATATGGATACTATGAAACAAAACTTGGGAATGCTTTTGCCTTATTCATTAGTTTCCTGCTGAGCAACGTCTTTGTGTTGCTCTGAGAAGATGCTTTATTAGCTAGAAATGAAAATAGTGAACAGAAAAGGAAGACAGTTGAAAGCATTTCTTAATTTTTTTGAGTGTTTGTTTTTTGTTCTGCTTTTTGATCTATTGAGTGATTGTGGTGCAAACCTCTAGTCAACTTTTTTTCTCAACAGCTATAGATATAGATAAAAGCTCTTACCCCTCCCATCTATCATACAAACTTTTCTCTCTTCACATAACCCCTCCTGGATCCCTCCTTTATAGGCATTTACCCACACACTACCCCCTCCCAAATATTTAGAAAATGGATTATCTGCCTTTTTCCTGCCACTTACCTTTTGAAAACCTTCAGAACATAAGAAATGCCATACCGGATCAGACCATGGTCCATCAAGCCCAGTATCCTGTTTCCAACAGTGGCCAATCCTGGTCGCAGTACCTGGCAGGTTCCCAAAAAGGCACACGGGTTCCACAGTGCTTGTCCTGGGGTAAGTAGTGGATTTCCCGAGTCCTCTAAATTAATAATGTTTTATGGACTTTTCCTCCAGGAACTAATCCAAATCTTTTTTTTATGAACAGCTCTTGCTATGTCGGCCAGTAATGAATTCCAGAGTTTGATTACGTGTCAAGTAAAAAAAAAATATATATATGTTTTTTTTTCTTATTAATCTTAGCGTTATATTGTAGCTTCATTGTGTGTTCTCTAATCTAATCTTTCCATTTTTTGATGGTGTAAACAGATCTACGTTTAATTGGTCCACTCCATTCATTAATTTATAGACCTCTATCATATCCCCCTCAGCTGTCTTTTCCATATTGAAGAGCCCCAACCTTGTAAGCCTTCTTCATAGGGGTATTCTTCCATCCCCTTTACCACTTTTGTTGCTCTCTTCTGTACTTTTCTAACTTGTATCCTTTTTAACACTATTCAAGGTGCGGTCACACCATGGAATGATACAGAGGCATTATCTTTTGGTTTTATTTTTCATTCCTTTCCTTATGATTCCTAGCATTCTACAGTCAAACCTCGGTTTTCGTATGCCCTGGTTTTCGTACGATTCGGTTTTCGTTGACTTTTTTCATCAAGATTTTGTTTCGGTTTTCGTACGTTGTCTCGGTTTTCGTACAGCATTTTACCCCCCCCCCCCCCCGTACCTGCCATGGATTAGCATGAGCCAGCGATCTCCCACGGAGCTTGAGCCAGCGATTCAGCGGGACCTCTGGGGAGCCGAGGAGTTCAACGCTCCAGCGTGGCCTGCCCGAAACTGCTTCCTGCCCCGGACTCTCCCCCGATTGACGCTGCTGCCAGCCGCGGTATCCGGCACAGAAGAAAGCTGCCTGATAGGCTCCTGCGGGGCCTGCGGGCTGAGCCCTCACTATTGCCTGCGGTCTGAGCAGCGGTCTGATAAACGGGAGGAGGAACCTATTACAAACGTCTGGAGCTTGGCTGTCGCGCTGCAGAACTGAAGGGGAGATTTATCGGGACCAAGCGACATCCACGTGGCAGCCGCCGGCGCTTGTCACCATCCCTCACCAATACGATCTATCCTGAGAGGGGTACGTCTGCCTGCTGCCTCTTCCCCTGCACATCCCTTGAACCGGGACAGGAGCTGGTGACCGAATCTGCTTCTCCTTGGCGGCCCAGTCTCCCGCCGGGGCCCCTGCCCTCCCGATTGGATTCTGGGTGTCCTGCAGGCCTGCACACGCGGCCTCCTCTCCTTGAAACCTTGCAGTCTGCAGCTGCAGGCTCCTGCTGGCACAGCCCCACGCTGTTCTCTGACTCTCACCTGTGTCAGGCTACTACCTTAGGGGGGCCGGAGGCAGCCTAAGACTCTCTGTCCCACTGTTTCTCAACTGCCTGCTGCTTGGCTGACACTGCCTCTCCACCTCTCCCGACACTGTGTAGGAGTGGCTGCCCTACAGGCTGGTGTGACTTCGGGCACTGTCCTCTTTCTGGTGCCCTTACTTTTGCTGACATTGGCACTACCTCTCCTGACACTGTGAGCTTGGTAACTGGGTGTGATGGCTGCTAAGTTAAAAGGCAGGCTGGAGCCCTGATTGTGCAGACGGCCAAGATGGCTGTTCCCACCTCCGCTGCTGGTGGTGATTGCTCGATCTCCAGAGGGGAGAGCAGCTGGAGCTGGCTGGAGTGCGTCCCATATGCCAACAAAAGTCTTCAATAAAGGTAAAAGTGATGTTACATGCTCATTTATCCATTTCATTAGTCATTTATATGTATTTCTCATTGTTTTCTGTATGTAAAAAGATAGTTATTCTCTATAAAATGTATTTTTTGTCAATATATTTGGGTGTCTGGAACGGATTAATTGAATTTACATTATTTCTTATGGGAAATCTTGCTTCGGTTTTAGGCCGTTTCGGTTTTAGTCAGACTTTTTTGAACGGATTAATCATGAAAACCGAGGTTTGACTGTATTTGCTTTCTTGGCCGCCATTGCACTCTGGGTGGAGTGTTTCAATTATTATCCATGCTGACACCTAAATCTTTTTCCTGGATGGTGCTTTCTAAGGTGGTACCTTGCATCATGTCACCATAGTTTGGATTGTTCTTTCCTAAGTGCATAACTTGCAGTTGTTTACATTAAATTTCATCTGCCATTTGGACATCCAATATTCCAATTTATCAAGGTCCTCTTGGAATTTTTCACAATCCTCTTGGGTTTAAGAACTTTGAATAATTTTGTCATCTGCAAATTTGATCACCTCACTCGTTCCTATTTCTGGGTCATTTATGAATATGTTAAAAAGCAGCAGGCCTAGCACAGATCCCTGGGGTACTCATTATTCACCTTTTCCATTGAGAACATTGGCCATTTAGCCCTTCTCTCTGCTTTCTGTTTTTTAACCAGTTCATGATGAATAATAATACACTGCCTCCTATCCCATGACTTTTTAATTTCGCCAAGAATCTTTCATGAGGAACCTTGTGAAATGCCTTCCAAAAATCCAAATACACTATATCAACCAGCTCACCTTTTTATCTACCTTTTGATCCTCCAATTTCCTGCAACCTTTCCCAAACAATCTAGTTGTTCTCTCTCTTTCCCTTTCCTTCCCCCTCCTTTCCCTTCATTTAATGACATCCCCTTACCACTTCCTTAAGCACATCCCATACTATATACCAGCATACCCTTTTTAGCAAAGATCATAGAGAAGATAGTGCAACTTCAACTTCAAGAACACATTGATGTTCATGCACCCCTAGATATTAACCAACATGGTTTTCGCCCAAACCATGGAGTTGAAACTTTAATGATTTATCTTTTTGACTGCATACTCCGCACCATTGATGACATTAAGAAAGGTATTATAATGATTTTTATAGACATCTCTGCAGCATTCGACTCAGTAAATCACAATAGATTATTAAATAGATTAGAGGAGATTGGTCTACATGGGGTCACTTTAAAATGGTTCCATTCCTATTTGACAGAGAGATTTTTACAAGTAAAGATAGGGGAAAAAACCTCTATGCCCATAAGAGTAATACAAGGTGTACCACAAGGATCTGCACTTTCATCGCTCCTTTTCAATATTTATATGCAACCAATATGCAAAATTCCTTTGAAAAGTGGAATTAAGTATACAATCTATGCTGATGATATTATGATTTTCACAACTATCACTATTGAGAACCCTGATTTCTCGGGCATTACAGAATGTCTCTCAGAAATGTCCAACTGGTGTAAAACAAACAACATGGAAATTAATTTTAGCAAAACAGAGGCGTTATTTATTTCTCGTAACCATAATTTTGCGCATCCTCCTGACATCAAAATAGATAACTCAACTATTCCTATTAAATCAGAAGTGAAATATCTTGGAGTTACTCTGGATAATGAGTTGAATCTCAGATCACACATAAATAAGACAATTAAAAGCGCTTATTACAGAATAAAGCTCATCAAAAGACTAAGGCCGCTTCTTGATACTGTTCACTTCAGAAATGTTTGTCAAGCATTGATTACTCCATTACTTGACTTCTGTAATCCAATATATCTGGGTTTATCTAAGCAAGCACTTAAGCCTTTACAACTGGCGCAGAATACTGCTGCACGTATAATTTTTGGTCTATCAAGTAGAGAACATATAACTCCCATCTTGAAAGAGCTTCACTGGTTACCTATAGTTTCACGTGTAAAATATATAAAACTATAATTTATATTTTCAAAATAAAACAACAATATTCTGCAGAAAGCCTGACATATCTCATACAGTCAGATATTAGCAACAGACCTAGAAGAAGAGGATCTGACAACAGAATCAGCTTATCAAATGATGTCAGAAAAACACGTAAAGACACCTCTGAAAGGGCTTTCTCTTTTGCTGCACCTTCCATCTGGAACTCTCTACCTAATGAGCTGAGAGCAGCTCAGGACATCAATGACTTTAGAAAGCAACTGAAAACATCTTTGTTTATAGAACACTACGGTCATGCAATTAACTAACTTAATTTGTCTGGAATGTAAATCATATACATATTGTATAATAGCTCACATTATAGTATAGCTCACTATGTAGATAATGCAACTCACTCTAACACATTATACCATAACTTTAACTTTTATTTCTTTACATTTTCTCACTAATACTCTTAATATCTTTGTTTGTAAGACCGCTTTGATTGTATGATAAGGCGGTATAGAAATCCAATTAAATAAATAAATAAATATACCAAGCCCGATATCCATTGGTCCGATTTGTTGGAACCACTTTTTTGTTTTGTAATAAAGATTGGTTTAACTTCCAGAAACTCAATCTCTATCCCCTTTCCCACTCCACCCACACCAGAGCATGGTCAAATAGCCAACTTGACCCGATTTCCGAGACTCGCACTCCAGAAAATTAAATTTCTACTGCAAAAATATAGTCAATTTGTATATAAATGCTGTGTATTCTGGAATAGTGGGTGAAGTTACATTGGTTGCCGTGGTTTTAATCTGCAAAGAAACTTTCAGCTCTTATCTGAGGACCACTTTGTTTCCCTCCTTGCCCAGAGTGGTCGAAGCTTGCATGCAGCGCAACATTGAAATTCCCTCACCCCTTAATAATAACATTTCCATTTATGAACAGTAATATATCTTGCAACAATTCTTTGAAAAGACCTTGCTGCCCTGAAGACATGCATATTAATTAGCGCTACATTCTCTTCCTGTAATTTCCCCTTAATGGCAATACATCTATACTCCCTATCCCTTATAGGTCCTCTCTGCCATTTTTTCCCATTCCTCCTTGAACTGAAAACTCTGTGTCAGAAAATTGTGTCCCTCAGAAGTTGCTCATCACTCTTTCTTAAATGGGTGTCTTTTCAAAAGGTTCACTCCCACTTAGCCTTCTTCACCTCCAAGATTACTGCCGGCCTCTTAAACCATTGACATTCAACAATCCCACAGTTGAAGCAAGAGAAAAAACACTTGGTGAAGATGAGGGTGGCTATTCAGCTTCAGAAAATTAGGAGGTGTAAGGGCTTTCAGGAGGGGGGGGGGAGAGCTGTGGTTTATAAAAAAATGGGAAAACAAAGGCTTGGTGTGGATGGGACAGCTGTTCACGGGGAGTGGCCAGCTATGTACCTTTGAGTATCTCCAGGGGAAATTTGTCCTAGGGAAGGAAGATTGGTATGGGTACTGTCAACTAGCACGTTTTGTGCAGAATAGCCTGAAGGGGGAGGACAGAGGGGGGGGTGTACACCCCTTTTGAAAGGATGTTGCTTCGCGGAGGGGAATCGCAGGGTTTGGTTTCTCTGATTTACAAGGGAATGGAGCGGGGAGGTGCATATGTGGCGTATCAGTTGGCGTGGATGCGCGACCTGGGAGGTGTTTGGGATGAGGAAGGGTGGGCGTCTGTCCATGAGAAAGTTAAGATTATATCCAGCTCAGCAGCGGTGCAGGAGCATTGTTATAAAATGCTGTACTGTATGTATATTACGCCTAAATGGTTAGCTGAGATTGATAATGCGAAGGAGCCATATTGTTGGAAAGAGTGTGGGGCTTTGGGTACGTATTTGCATGTGTGGTGGGAGTGTCCAGTGATCCGGGGAATTTGGCTATGGATGCAGGATTGGGTAGAGAGTATGATGAGCTGGAAGGGGAAGCTGAGGCCGGAGCAGATACTTTTGGGGGAATGGGGGGAGCTGGATCACGAGTTGGGGTATTTATTGAAGATGATTTCCATTGCAGTTAGAATGGAGATAGCTTGTGTGTGGAAAGGAACACGAGGGCCGGAAGTTGACCGGGTACTGAAACGAGTTGTATTTATTTGTCAGATGTCGGAATTGCAGGCACGTTTGACAAATAAACTGCGTGCCTATTATCGTAAGTGGCAACCCTTCATTCAGTGGCGGGGGCAGTGCTGAAATAGGGGGGGGGTAGGGAAGGGTGAGGAGAAGGCTCTAGCATGGGGGTGGGGGCGGATAGGTAAAGAATGGGAGCTAGGTGTTGAGTACGGAGTCATAACAGGTGGTGGATGTAGGAGCCAATGCAGTGGGAGTGGATGGTTCCATGGGAGGTGAGGGGGGAGGAGGGATCCTTCTAATGATACTGTTGTTGGGAAGTTTTTAGAGGAGGGCTTGGGATATATTACTGTTACTGGTTAAGTTTATGCACTTCTGCTTAGGAGGTTATCTGGACTCCGGGTTTCGATTGGGGGGGGGGTGCGGTAGGTGAGTGGTTATGATGTTACTTACCTAATGTTTGGGGATATGTTTATGCTGTAACCTGGGAGAAGTATTATGGCTGTGTATTTTTAGATATGTACTGTTATGTTTAATGAATGTGCATTAATAAACACTTCAATACAAAAAAAACCCAATCCCACAGTTACTTTCCTTTCATAGCTGTACATTCCCATCTCCTCTCAATACTCCCCTCTGTATTTCTCAGCCACTTCCCAGGCTGTCTTGCTCATAGGAAATAACCCTGCTCCCCTAAAGACTCGCTCTTGCCTTCCAGTCCCCTCCCTCCATGCACACCATTCCCTACATACTCCCCATATTCCACCTTCCCCACTCTCGTACACACCCATGCCTTCTGCACACTAGCACGTCCATACCAATGCTGATTTAATGTTCATTTTGAGTTTTTCAGTCATTGGAGATTGCAGTGTACCATCTTACTCTTGCTGGGTCTTCTGCTCATTGGACATTCTGTGCAGCTGCTTACCGCCTTCAGAAACTTTTCCATTTTGTCATTTCCAGTCATTGACTCTCAGACCTGGGTAATTCAATTCTCTTCCAATCTTTTGCAATACTTTTCACTGCCTCTTGCAATGTTTCCTTTCCACCATAATGACAAACTGAAGGGGAATTGCCATAAATAGTGGATATTGTCTCCTAGTGGTGTCATAGTGGTTATCTTAAATTCTTTGCGTCTCTGCAGAGTTGCCAGTGAGTGATCAGCATAGATGAGTATTTTGTGGCCCTCATCTTAAATTCGGTCTTCTCAGTAGTAAAGATCTAGACACAAATGACAATATCTCTTGGCAAATTCAGTTTTGGGGCCTCTAATGCTTGATGAGTGAGTGCAGTCCAACTTGTTGCTCTAGAATTGTTTTACAAATCTGTTAGGCCACCTGCATAGCGTTCTTGTATTCCAAGGTCTCTGGGAAGCCATGGATCCATAGATCCATGGATTGTGCCTTCTAGACCTATCCTCTGGGTCTTCTAACTTATTCAGGAAGGCTGCCTGGACCTATTCTAGTCTTTCGAGTAGCTTTCTTAACTATGCAGTCTCCTCGTGAGATTCCAGTGCCGTGTCTGCTGTGTATACTTGGTGTCCAAGTTCTATCACAACTGGCTGGATATCTTTTGATGCTTCCCAGCAATTTCTGCTTCATGGTGTGGAAATCTGCATGTAATTCATGGAACCATCGCCTCTTACGAACTCAAGAGTGTGGACCACTCTCCTTGGCTTGTTCAGGTGTTGCTGTCCACTGATTTGTGCGTGCTTGCTTGCAGTTGCTGGGCTGATCAGTTTATTGCTGCCAATTGATCAATGCCTCGGATAACCCCTGACATTTACCCGGGGGCGGGGGAGGATTTATTTGTGCTCTGTGTCCATGCTGGATCGTGACATCACTACTTCTATCCCCTTTAACCTTCATCTATAGCTCCTCATTCCAGAGCTTTTTTTTAATTGAAAGAGGCCTGCTTCCTGTGTACTTACACCATGGAAGTATTTGAATGTGTGTCTCATCTTTACCCTTTCTGACCTTTCTTCCAGAGTGTACATAGTGCAGTCTTTGTCCCCATACATTGATAAAGACCACACACATGATCATGAGCTTGATATTTTGTAAGCTGCTGTATATCTTGGCTCACTCAAGTTCATTTTGAAAGTGGGGGTGCTGCTGATGATTTATCACTCTGGAAGCTATCAGAAGTGAGGCACAAAAATAATTCTCCTCATGTAGGCAGTGGAACATTATTTTCATAGTAAGGGCTCAGACCAATACCTTTAAATCCTAGAACTCGCCACATCTGTAGCTTCTTTCTACTAGTAGAAGACCCTGAAGCATTGTTTTCCCCTCCTGTCAAGTGTTAGTTTCTCCAGAATTCGTGCCATGCTCTAAATGTCTGCTCTAGGTCTCCCTCCAGGCTAGCATTAGGTTTTTTGGGTTCTCGAGCTGTTTTGATGATAGTGCTTCTTCCTCTACATATGAATAGTGGTTCCTTCTGTTGTCAGTGGTGATACTGCACTGGGATATAGAGATGTCTGAGGCCAGTGGAGCAAAAGTAAAAGGCAGATTTGGTGGGAATTTATTTTTGGTAGAAAATTGCCATATTTGTTTTGTTAAGCTGAAAGATAAGCCAGGACTAAACATTTTGTTCCTCTGCAAGGAACCTCCTAAATGTAGCTACTTTTTGGGGAAGGCTGCTAGAGTCCTGGTCCCAGAGCAGCCTCTTTTTTTTTTTTTTTTTTTTTTTTCTTTTTTTTTTCCCCTTTAAATTGTGTTCCTGTATGGGAGGCATGTTTGAGTCTTATACTGTCTGTTTCCCTCATTACTTTCTACAGTGGTGTGCAAAAGTCTTGCATAGGCTACATGATCAAGCTATTCTCAGCTTTATTTTGGCAATCTTCTTTCCAAAATCTGTGACAGAATCCTGGCTGCTTATATACTGTTTTGTTGCAAATTTAATTTGGCAACCAGTTCCGCATGAAAAATTACGTGTTTGAACTTTTGTATGGCTGTCAAGAGGCAACAGTGTCCCAGTACAATCACTGGATTCTGTGTTGGAGCAGGATCAAAATGAGCCAATAGAATACTGTGCTTCCTCAACCAATTTGATAGCCAATCGGTGCATGGTATTTTGGAGGCACACAGGGTTTAAATTTTAATGTGGATCAACTGGTGTGCATTTCATCTGATGCTCAACATCCTGGCATAGTGAGGTCATCGCATTTTCTGTCAATGGAAGTCCGGGTGGTGGTTTTGCACAAGGAGGGGTATTCCAGCCCACAGATTACAGCCTGACCTTTTCTGCAGTTAGAGCACAGTTGTCTGCATTCTGCAGAAGCATAAGGAGATGGGAAATAGGCAGGACTGACTTCATAACGGTTGACCTAGAAAGTCAACCAAGAAGGACAACAGGGCCTTGATAAGGACATCTCTTGACAACCTCAAGCTAACCTCTCCTGAGCATCTGCAAGAATGGAAGGAGAAGTGTTCCGTTGCAGTTTGCACTTTCTCCGTTAGGAGCGGATGCTTGGTGTACAGGTTGAGGGGCTATAAGGTACAGCGGAAGACTGACTGGGAGGAAGTTCTGTTCAGCGATGAAAGCACGTTCTGCATTCTGGGTGACCAGGGCAAAACCTATGTGAGGAGGTTGCCTCATGAAAGGTACAAACCAGAGTGGATGGTGTCTTCGAGAGCGTTTTGGTTTCCTAGACCATGGGATGCTGTTCCAAGGGTTGCAGAGCAGAGATGGCATCCATCTGTCCAAGAAAGGTCAACGCATCTTTGGTAGTAGACTGGCTAATTTACTGAAGAGGGCTTTAAACTAGATTCGTTGGGGATGGGTGAAGAAAGCCCCCAGGTAGGTGATACATTAAATACCTTTATGGAAATGGATAACAGGGGTAATATATGGAAAGCAGTGTGTATTAATGCCCGTAGCATGGGAAATAAGATCCCTGAAGTTGAAGCTTTGGTGGGAGTGGCTGACTTGGATTTAGTGGCAGTTACAGAAACATGGTTCACAGAAAACCATGACTGGGATGTAACTATACCTGGCTATACTTTATTCAGAAAGGACAGGGTAGGAAGAAGGGGAGGAGGAGGAGTGGCACTATATGTAAAAACTACTATTAAAGCTTTGGAATTACAGAGCTTAAAAGGGAGAGAGGAGGCATTGTGGGTTAAACTAGAAAGAGGGAAAGAGAAATCTATTTGCATTGGTGTGATATACAGACCTCCCTCACAAGAGGAAGAGGTGGACAGAGTTAATTGAAGACATACGCAGCATTGCTAGGAAAGGGGAAGTGCTACTGCTAGGGGATTTCAATATGCCAGATGTTGATTGGCACATTCCTGCTGCAGTATCATCTAGAAGTAAGGAGATCCTGGATTCTCTACAGGGAGAACTATTCAGGCAATTGGTAACAGACCCCACACGTGAAGGGGCCATACTGGACTTGGTGCTTACCAATGGTGAAAGTGTTTCTGATGTTCTAGTGGGAGATCATTTTGCATCCAGTGATCACCAGATGGTGTGGTTCAGTATTAGGACTAGGGCTGTTAGAATCCATTCCAAGGTGAAGATCTTAGACTTTAGGAAGACTAACTTTGCGAAGATGGGCCAATACCTCAGGGAGTCGTTAGTGGGATGGGAACAGCTGGGGGATGTAGAAAAACGGTGGGCAAAACTGAAAGGGGGTATTTTAAAGGCAACCAACCTTTTTGTTAAAATGGTAAATAAAGGCAAAAGGAACAGGAGACCGCTATGGTTTTCGAAGGAAGTAGCTGAAAAAGTGAAGAAATAGAGGGAGGCCTTCATGAAATACAAGAGATCACAGAGAGAGGAAGACAGGCATCTGTATTTGGAAAAACTTAGAGAAGCTAGCAAAGTAGTCAAGAAGGCAAAGATTCAAAAGGAGGAGGAAATAGCCAGTGCAATAAAATGGGGGGATAAGACATTTTTCAGATATATTAGTGAGAAGAGGAAGGGCAAAAGTGGTATTGTCAGACTCAAGGGTGCAGGGGGGGAATATGTAGAAGCTGATAAGGATAAAGCGGAATTGCTTAACAAATATTTTTGTTCTGTGTTCACAGATGAAGAACCAGGAGCAGGACCTCATAAAACACCCACAAATAAGAACAGAAGCGAGGGACATCTTGAACAATTTTCAAAAGACTGTGTTCGTGAGAAACTAGCTCAACGTAAAGTAGACAAAGCGATGGGACCGGATGGGATACACCCTAGAATACTGAGGGAACTTGGGGACGTTCTAGCAACTCCACTGACTGACCTTTTCAATGCCTCGTTGGAGTCGGGAGTGGTGCCAAAGGACTGGAGAGAGGCTCATGTGGTGCCTTTACACAAAAGCGGAAGTAAGGATGTGGTTGAAAACTACAGGCCGGTTAGTTTAACTTCGGTGGTGAGTAAATTATTGGAAACGCTGCTGAAAGAGAAAATAGTGAGGTTTCTGGAGTCTGGCGGATTACAGGATCCGAGGCAGCATGGATTCACCAGAGGCAGGTCTTGTCAGACAAATCTGATTGATTTCTTTGACTGGGTGACCTGGGAGTTGGACCGAGGGAGAGCTCTAGATGTGGTGTATTTAGATTTCAGTAAAGCCTTTCACACTGTTCCTCACAGGCGACTTATAAACAAACTGAGCACCCTAGGGATGGACCCTAAAGTTACTGCTTGGGTTAGAAATTGGTTGGGTGGGAGGCGACAAAGAGTACAAGTAAATGGAGCTCACTCTGAGGAGAAGGATGTTACCAGTGGTGTGCCCCAGGGATCTGTCCTTGGTCCGATTCTTTTTAACATCTTTGTTAGTGATTATAGTGATATAGCGGAAGGGCTGTCGGGTAAGGTTTGCCTCTTTGCGGATGATACCAAAATCTGCAATAGAGTAGACACCCAGGAAGGTGTAGATAACATGAGGAGGGATCTAGCTAAGCTTGAAGAATAGTCTAGAATTTGGCAGCTGGGATTTAATGTTAAAAAATGTAAGGTCATGCATTTATTTGGGCTGCAGCAATCCAAGGGAGCAATACAGTATAGGAGGTGAAGTACTTTTGTCCACTAAAGAAGAGCGGGACCTAGGTGTGGTTGTGTCTGATGATCTTAAAGTAGCTAAACAGGTAGAAAAGGCTACGGCAAAAGCTAGAAGGATGCTTGGGTGCATACGGAGAGGAATGGCTAGCAGAAAAAAGGAGGTGATAATGCCTCTGTATAAGTCTTTGGTGCGACCTCATTTGGAGTATGGTGTGCAATTCTGGAGACCGCACCTTCAAAAGGATGTGAACAGGATGGAGTCGGTGCAGAGGGTTGCTACTAAAATGATTAATGGGCTTCATTATAAAGCATATGAGGACAGACTTAAGGATCTTAATATGTACACCTTAGAGGAAAGGCGGGATAGAGGTGATATGATTGAGATGTTTAAATACCTCCGTGGCATAAATGTTCAGGGAGAGAGCCTCTTTCAATTGAAAGCAAGTTCTGCTACGAGGGGACATGGGATGAGGGTGAAGGGAGATAGATTCAGGAGTGATATGCGGAAATATTTCTTTACGGAAAGAGTAGTGGATCCGTGGAATAGTCTCCCAGTGGAGGTGGTGGAGATGAGGACAGTAACTGAATTCAAAAAAGCATGGGACCAACACAGAGGATCTCTAAAGGTAAAAAGTGGACTGTTGTAGTTATGGAAGGACAGACTAGATGGGCCTTGTGATCTTTTTCTGTCATGTTTCTATGAATATCTCCATGAAGCATCCAACCATGGTCATGATTTGGGGATGTATGGCAGTTGGTGGTATTGGAAGATTCCACATCATCGACGGGATGGTGAATGCAGCGAAATACATAGGAATTCTGCAGAAGTGCAAGCTGCCATCAGCTGAGCAACTGTTTCCTGGCAGATATTTGTTCCAGGATGGCAATGCACCTTGCCACTGAACAAAAACTGTTGCCGACTGGAAGAAAATAAATGTGAGTTCAGACCGTTGACTGGCCAGTCAGTCACCCAATCTCAACCTGATTGAGAATCTTTGGTACAAGGTGTCAGTTGAGATTGTCAAGAAGCAGCCGTGGACCAAGCAAGAGCTGATTGAGTCACTGATTTGCAGCCTGGATTCGCAACAACATGTGAGAACACCTCTTCAAACTGGTTCACTCCATGCTAGACAGATGTCATCTGGTGGGAGAGCAAGGGCAGGCCCATCAAGTACTAATGGCCACCAACAAAAATTTACAGTCCTTTTCAGGGCTACCTATGAAATTAAGAAAAACGTGCACGCTGCCAAAATGCATGGAACAGAAAACACAACTTTTTGGGCACACATTGAATCTGTGTACACAGATGCACAGCCAATCATTTAAAGAACGCTTGAGTCATGGCGCATTTGTCAGATTTGTACAAAAGACAAAAGGGAAGAAAATGGCATGCAGAAGTTGTAAATTGTAACACACTTTTTTTTTCTGTGATCCAAACAACCAAGCTATGAATTTGGCACTACCTATACAAGACTTTTTCACACCACTGTAATTGCAGAGAGGCTGCTTGGGGTCTTCTCCCACCGCCAGCCCATAACCTCTTGCAAGAACCTTTTGGTTTCTGAACAGCAAGATGGCTGAGAGGTAAATTCCTGTCACAACCTGCAACCACAAACTTCATTCTTCAGTGTACCTGTTTTTGTGATCATGGACAGAGAGCTACCTTCATGAATGGTACAGAATCAATTGTAGGGTCTGTTACAACTGATGTAGTCAAGCAAGGACCTACCTAGGTTCGAATTTAAAGCATGTCAGCTGGTCCTTTTTTATGTGCAGGACCCACTGGCTGAGATCCCTTTTTCTGTAGGGAAAGGCAGCCTCAAGTGGCGTCTTTGGGACTGTTCTGGTCCCTAGGAGAAAGCACCATCTTCTATTCTGGACTTGGCAGCTGCTTGAATTGGATTTGTAGTTACTGATCTTGGGACTCTGAGGAAAGAAATACTCATGTCTGCTCACAAAACATGGGCTGTTTCCATTGATCCAAGGAAGAAAAGGCAAACTCCAACTTATTCTTTGTTGTGAGTAATAAGGTGTGAAGGTAGGGTTTTTCTTTTTAAAAGTATAACACAGGTACACTAAAAAAAAATTTTTTTAAACTGCCTCTAATATTTCGATTGATTTTTACGTTTTTTGGTGCGCTGAATCCAAATCTGGTAACCAATTTGCTCCATCACGTACAGATTTTTTGCTACATTGGGTTAGCAGTTTGAGGTGAACGTTTCAGATTGAGTGCGATCGAGATAAAAGTTTCTTGGATGAATTCTTTATACTAATTGTTTAGTAGTTATTCAAATAAGAATAAAGAAAATTGTAACAAGGCAGCACATAAGAATAGAGTAATGTCAACAAAACACACTGTGATGGTAGCAAAATTGTCTGCACTTAAAACAGCCACATACATGTGCACAAACATTGAGTATATAAGAGCGAGGTTAGACACAAAGCAAAGCAAAGAAATGTGCAAAAAATGTTGTACAGGTATGTATGTAAGAATAGAAAACGCAAACCGCACCATTGCAATACATGAAGACAAACACCCGATGGTGTGAAAATAAAATTCTAATAAATGAGATCCGACACTGTGGTAATAACTAGCAAATTTTTATTTCAAAGTTTAGTAAAAACACGATATTTGTCAACACAGTTTAGATTTTAAAGTCATTCTTGGGTCAATCAATCTCCTGGTGGGCCCGTTTCTTCTTCCCCCGAATGCTTCTCTTGGTGTGTGCGTTGGCGTATTTTTCATCTGGGGTTTCCCGCAGCAGCAACCAGCAGAAATCAGCCATCATAGTGGTGTTCCATCTTCCTTGGTACCTTCTCTCTGCGTCCTTGATGTCCTGGTGAAACCTTTCACCTTGTTCTTCACTGTACGCCCCCAAGTTTTCGGGAAAGTAGTTCACATGGGAGTGCAAGAAATGGACTTTCAGGCTCATGTTACAGCCTTGTTCTTTGAAGGCATTGAGCATCCTGGCAACAATATCCTTATAGTTCTCATCCTGCCTGTTCCCCAAGAATTTGAGAACAACATCCTTGAAGGAATCCCAGGCTTCTTTTTCCTTCTCAGACATCGTTTCAGCGAATGCTCCATCTGAAATGAGTTTCCTTATATCAGGGCCAACAAACACTCCTTCCTTTAGCTTTGCTTCAGAAAGTCGGGGGAACTTTGAGCAAAGGTACCGAAAGCACTCACCATCTTTTGGAAGGGACTTGATGAATTGCTTAATGAGACCCAACTTAATGTGGAGAGGTGGTAATAGAATTTTATCACGAGGTACCAAGCTCTCATGAAGAACATTTTTCTCACCGGATCTCAAATACTCCCGAATTGGCCAGTCTTTTTTCCCCCAGTGTAGGTCGCGGGCCCGGCTATCCCACAAGCAAAGGAAGCAGGGATATTTGGTGAAACCGGATTGCTGCCCTAATAGCATGGATAAAATTTTAAAGTCTCCACAAATCATCCACTTATGCTCATCATAACGAATCTTATGAAGAATCAGGGCCAAATTCTCGTATTTTTCTTGGAGAATAACAGAGTGAGCAATAGGAACTGAAGCGAATGTGTTGCCATTATGAAGAACAACACCTTTTATGCTGTCTTTTGACGAATCAATGAACAGCCGCCATTCAGCAGGATCATACTTGAGTTTAAACTTTTCCATCACTCCGTATATATCGTTGCAAAATACCAAATCTTCCTCTTTGCTGAAATACTTCAAAAATTGTGTCTCGCGGTTGCGGTACCAATAAAAAGTTGTTCCTGGTGACAATAGATTTTTCTGTTTAAGCCGAGAACCTAGCAGTTGGGCAGCATCTTTTGGGAGTCCTAAATCCCGGACTAAATCATTCAATTCAGCTTGAGAGAAAAGTTCAGGTTTCGGATCTGGTTCAGTTTCAAACTCGGAAGTACTGGACTCATCGGGAAAAGCCATCTGATGAGTCTCATCATGATCAGAACCGTCCACACAAATATGATCCAAATATTTTGGTGGTTCAGGCACAGGTACTTCGTTGCTATGAGGCATAGGCCTAATTGCTGAGGGAACAAATATTAACTGTTTGTTTAATTATTTAGTGTTTGTCTTAGTGGTGTGCAAGTTTCAGCCTTCTCAGCTGTACTTACCTTGCCTCTCTCAATTAACTGGGCCTTGTGTGGTAGCCATTTTGAATTAATCTCTCTCCCCAGAGCCTGCTGTTTGTTAAGCTTTTCCTGTCCTTGCCTGCCTGAGTGACTCCTCCCCCTGTTTGTGTGGTAGCCATTTTGAATTAATCTCTCTCCGCAGAGCCTGCTGTTTGTTAAGCTTTTTCCTGTCCTTGCCTGCCTGAGTGACTCCTCCCCCTGACCCCCTCCCCCTGAGGTATCCTGTAACCTTGTTCCTGTTTTCTCCACGTGTGCATAGGCTGTTTTAGTTTGCTTTTCTCTGATCAGAGAAAGGCTGAACTTTTACAGAGCTCTGCTAGTGAGTGGATTTTTGCCTCCTGGGACATCTTACTGTGAGTTCTAGCTGTTTATTTAATTATTTACTGTTTGTCTAACTGTTGTTTGTTTAATTATTTAGTGTTTGTCTTAGTGGTGTGCAAGTTTCAGCCTTCTCAGCTGTACTTACCTTGCCTCTCTCAACTAACTGGGCTTTGTGTGGTACCCCCATCCCCCTGCTGAGGGTTCAGGACAGGGTACCTTGTAACTGCCCTCTTTAATAGGACTTATCTCCCCCCCTCCCTCCCCAGCACCCACCCACCCCTGGGGAAATTGTAGTTTTATAGGTACTTGGACATCTTAGAGGAAAGGGGCTGCTCTCAGGTGCAGCTCTTAATCCAAATCAGTCATACACAGAGGACCTGTGATTAATTAGCTTCAGGTACACAGGGTGTATTAGGGGTATTAGATACACTTTTATTAGTATAAGCATCTACACCAATCCTTATTATATACCGATTTAAAAGACCTAAACACAAGCTTTAAACTAAGATGCAGTCAGAGGTCCAGCAACGAGATGGGGGTTCTCCAGTCTTTTGCATAGAGTGTCACATGTATGATTATCTCCCAGTTGGTGAGAGGTCCTACATATGCACTAAGTGCAGGGAGCTCTTTGATCTCAGGGAACGAGTCCGTTCTCTAGAGGCTAGAGTAGCAGACCTGGAAGACATAAGAAAGACAGAGAAGTACATGGACGAGACCTACAGGGATATAGTCCTGAAGTCCCACCTCCAGTCTGGCAGCATCCCTGTTGCCATGGAGGAGAGAGGTCACGTGACAGGAGAGCATCACCCTGGTGTGGCAGGAAGTGATCCTGTAACTAGGACCTGTCCTCCAGGTGATGTAAAACCCTCTCGCACCGAGGACGTTTCTCCAGGGCCATGTCCCCATGAGGGGAGGGTCAGGACAGCTGTTATAGTTGGTGATTCAATCATTAGGAATGTAGATAGCTGGGTGGCTGGTGGACGTGAGGATCGCCTGGTAACATGCCTGCCTGGTGCGAAGGTAGCAGATCTCACGCACCGCCTAGATAGGATCATAGATAGTGCTGGGGGGGAGTCTGCTGTCTTGGTACATGTTGGTACCAATGACATAGGAAAATGTGGTACGGAAGTTCTGGAGGCTAAATTTAAGCTTTTAGGTAGGAAGTTGAAATCCAGAACTTCCAGGATAGCGTTCTCCGAAATGCTTCCTGTTCCACGTGCAGGACCCAAAAGACAGGCAGAGCTCCGGAGTCTCAATGCGTGGATGAGACAATGGTGCAAGGATGAGGGTTTTGGATTTGTTAGGAACTGGGGAACATTCTGGGGAAAGGGGGGGCTCTTCCGAAGGGATGGGCTTCACCTTAATCAGGATGGGACCAGACTGCTGGCATTAACCTTTAAAAAAGAGATAGAGAAGCTTTTAAACTAGAAAATAGGGGAAAGCCGACAGTCACCCAGGAGCGCACGGTTCGGACAAAGGTATCCTTGAAGGATACTACCAAAAGCAGTGAGGTTCCAAAAGGGAGTATAGTAGCCCAAATGCCCTTGAGTAAGGAGCAGACAGAGCATACAGTCTCTAAAATGCTTGTATGCCAATGCTAGAAGTCTAAACAATAAGATGGGAGAATTAGAATATATAGCATTAAATGAGAGGTTAGATATGATTGCACTCTCAGAGACATGGTGGAAGGAGGATAACCAGTGGGACACTGTGATACCTGGATACAAACTATATCGTACTGATAGAGCTGAACAAATTGGTGGAGGGGTTGCGCTCTATGTTAGAGAGGGCATTGAGTCAGAAAGGATTAAAGTTTTGCAGGGAACAAAATATGCTGTAGAATCTCTATGGATTGAAATTCCATTTATGAAGGGGAAGGTGATGGCAGTGGGAGTATACTATCGACCGCCTGGCCAGAATGAACAAATGGATGATGAAATGCTCAAAGAAATCAAGGAAGCTAACAAAAGCCACAACAGAGTAGTAATAATGGGTGATTTCAATTACCCCGGTATCGACTGGGACAGTGTCACAGCAGGACAAGCTAAAGAGAGAAAGTTTCTAGATGAAATAAATGACTGCTTCTTGGAGCAGCTGGTTCATGAACCGACCAGAGGGGAAGCCATACTGGACCTAGTCCTTAGTGGAACGCCAGATCTGGTGCAAGAAATAAGGGTGTTGGGACCACTTGGCAATAGTGATCATAGTATGATCATGTTTGATTTAATCAGTGGAGGACAGATAGTAAAGGAATCCACAGTACTACCTTTTAACTTTCAAAAGGGTGACTATGATAGAATGAGGAATATAGTTCGGAAAAAAACTAAAAGGAGCGGTTCCAAAGGTTAAAGACTTACAGCAAGCTTGGGTGTTATTTAAAAATACTATCCTCGAAGCCCAGACCAGCTGTATTCCACGCATTAAGAAAAGTGGAAGAAAGTCCAAAAACCTGCCAGCATGGTTTAAAGGTGAGGTCAGAGAGGCTGTTGCTGCCAAAAGAGCAACCTTCAGAAAATGGAAAAAAGAGCCAAATGATGAAAACTGGAAACAGCACAAGCACTGGCAAGTTAAATGCAAAGCATTGATAAGGCAGGCAAAGCGGGAATTTGAGAAGAAACTTGCTACGGAAGCAAAAACACGAAATAAAGACTTTTCAAGTACATTCGTAGCAAAAGGCCTGTGAGAGAGTCAATTGGACCATTAGATGATAGAGGGGTAAAAGGGGCAGTAAGAGGAGACAAGGCTATAGCAGAGAGACTGAATGAATTCTTTGCTTCGGTCTTTACTGAGGAAGATGTAGGGGTGTTACCCAAGACTGAAGTGGTATTTAAAGGTGATACTGCAGAGGAATTGAGAGAAATATCGCTACACCGGGAAGATATTACAACTATTTGATAAACTGAATAGTAGCAAATCACCTGGACCGGATGGTATACATCCCAGAGTGTTGAAAGAACTGAAATATGAGATTGCAGACCTGTTATTGGTAATCTGTGAACTTTCATTAAAATCATCTGTAATACCTGAAGATTGGAGGGTCGCCAACGTAACACCAATTTTTAAAAAGGGTTCCAGCGGTGCACCGGGAAATTACAGACCGGTGAGCCTGACGTCAG
Organism: Ichthyophis bannanicus; assembly: GCA_033557465.1. NCBI lineage: Eukaryota > Metazoa > Chordata > Amphibia > Gymnophiona > Ichthyophiidae > Ichthyophis > Ichthyophis bannanicus. The sequence continues at coordinate 650,073,173 of CM066033.1, read as the reverse complement.
TACCAGGGAAAATGGTAGAAGCCATCATAAAGAACAAAATTACACAGCATGTAGATAGTCATGGCCTAATGGGAGACAGCCAACATGGCTTTAGACAAGGAAGATCTTGTCTTACTAATCTGATCTGTTTTTTTGAAGGTGTGCATAAACAGGTAGACAAAGGTGAGTCGGTTGATATAGTGTATCTGGACTTTCAGAAAGCTTTTGACAAGGTCCCCCATCAGAGACTTTTGGCGAAGCTAAAAAGTCATGGGATAGGAGGCAGTGTACTATTGTGGATCGGGAACTGGTTAAAAGATAGAAAGCAGAGGGTAGGGCTAAATGGCCAATATTCCCAATGGAAAAAGGTGAATAGTGGAGTACCCCAGGGATCTGTACTGGGTCCGCTACTTTTTGACATATTCATAAATGACCTGGAAAAGGGAATAACTAGTGAGGTAATCAAATTTGCAGATGACACAAAACTGTTTAAAGTTGTTAAAACCCAAGAGGATTGTGGAAAACTGCAGGAGGATCTGGATAAATTGGAAGACTGGGCATCCAAATGGCAGATGAAATTTAATGTGGACAAGTGCAAAGTTATGCACCTAGGAAAGAACAACCCACACTATAGTTACAAGATGCAAGGCTCCACATTAGAAACCACCACCCAGGAAAAAGATTTAGGAGTCATCGTGGATAACATGTTAAAACCCTCCGCCCAGTGTGCAGCGGCGGCCAAGAAAGCAAATAGAATGCTAGGTATCATAAGGAAAGGGATGGAGAATAAAACAAAGGATATTATAATGCCTCTGTATCGCTCCATGGTACGACCGCACCTTGAATATTGTGTGCAATTCTGGTCACCGTATCTTAAAAAGGACATAGAGTTATTAGAAAAAGTACAGAGAAGAGCCACCAAATTGGTGAAGGGGATGGAAGGCTACTCCTATGAAGAGAGGCTAAAAAGGTTAGGGCTCTTTAACCTAGAAAAGAGCGGCTGAGGGGAGATATGATAGAGGTGTATAAATTAATGAATGGAGTGGAACGGATAAACGTGGATAAATTGTTTACGCTATCAGAATATAGAAGGACTAGGGGGCATGTAATGAAGCTACAGGGTAAACTATTTAAGACAAATAGGAGAAAATATTTCTTCTCTCAACGTGTAATCAAACTCTGGAATCTGTTACCGGAGGATGTAGTAAGGGCTGTTAGTATAGCTGGGTTTAAAGGTTTGGACAAGTTCCTGGAGGAAAGGTCCATAAACCACTATTAAAAAGGGACCCAGGATATCAATGCTTGGCCTAGTACAAGCACTGCAGAACCTGTGTCTTTTGGGGAAACTGCTAGGTACGTATGACCTAGATTGGCCACTGTTGGAAACAGGATACTGGGCTTGATGGACCTCGGTCTGACCCAGTATGGCATTTCTTATGTTCTTATGTTCTTATGTTAGGGAAGGTTGGGGTAACTTATTACGTTCTTATTTTTTAAGTTGTATCCCTTCACAATGCAAGAGCAAAAATAGCAGTCACTGCTGTGGTCTCTTTGTTCACGCCACATCATAGGTATTCCGAAACGAAATGCTTGTTTTTTACCTTTCATCCATAAGCGTAGGCAGTTTTTTGGTAGTGTACCTGTGTAATTAATCGTTGATAACACAGGTACACTACCAAAAAACTGCCTCCAGTTTTGCAACTGATTCCTATAGATTTTGGGGTGCTGAATCCAGGAAAAATAGCCAAAATGTTCCATCATGTCACGTTTTCTTGCAAAATTAGATTTCTTACCCATATAAGGAATGTTCACATAATTTCTTTTTAGCCGACTGCAGTTTATTTTCTTGGCCCAAAATAGAGGTTGTAATGGTTAACTAACTAGAAACACTCCCTCATGATATTTTAGAGTGTTTTGTATTCATTTTATACATTAACAGGACAATTGGGAGGCGGGGGGCTAAATCCAGTACTCGCACTGGCGCATGTTCTTTCCTGTTCGCCTCGCCTCGTTCACTCGCTCAAATACGGTGGTTGCGACATGAACGTTCCTGTCAAATTTCAGTTTCTTGCAAGTTCATTATTACCTTTTGTTTGCTCAGTCGTAATCCAGCTTTATTCCGAAGTGGTTCACTACAGTTGTAGTTTGCAGTGCTGTGTATTTGTGATGGCTCACAGAGCCAGAGGTTGCGTCAACTCTCCGGACAGTTTTTGTTTTATTTGTGGGGAATATACAGTGAAAAAGCGGCAGAGGAACATTTCTGCATTTATTAAAGTATATTTCGCCTATTTCGGTTTGAAGTTAGGCGATCAAGACAAACCGTGGGCTCCTCACAAAGTGTGCAAGACATGTGAGGAAGATCTACGCTTATGGATGAAAGGTAAAAAACAAGCATTTCGTTTCGGAATACCTATGATGTGGCGTGAACAAAGAGACCACAGCAGTGACTGCTATTTTTGCTCTTGCATTGTGAAGGGATACAACTTAAAAAATAAGAATGTAATAAGTTACCCCAACCTTCCCTCAGCAATTAGGCCTATGCCTCATAGCAACGAAGTACCTGTGCCTGAACCACCAAAATCTTTGGATCATATTTGTGTGGACGGTTCTGATCATGATGAGACTCATCAGATGGCTTTTCCCGATGAGTCCAGTACTTCCGAGTTTGAAACTGAACCAGATCCGAAACCTGAACTTTTCTCTCAAGCTGAATTGAATGATTTAGTCCGGGATTTAGGACTCCCAAAAGATGCTGCCCAACTGCTAGGTTCTCGGCTTAAACAGAAAAATCTATTGTCACCAGGAACAACTTTTTATTGGTACCGCAACCGCGAGACACAATTTTTGAAGTATTTCAGCAAAGAGGAAGATTTGGTATTTTGCAACGATATATACGGAGTGATGGAAAAGTTTAAACTCAAGTATGATCCTGCTGAATGGCGGCTGTTCATTGATTCGTCAAAAGACAGCATAAAAGGTGTTGTTCTTCATAATGGCAACACATTCGCTTCAGTTCCTATTGCTCACTCTGTTATTCTCCAAGAAAAATACGAGAATTTGGCCCTGATTCTTCATAAGATTCGTTATGATGAGCATAAGTGGATGATTTGTGGAGACTTTAAAATTTTATCCATGCTATTAGGGCAGCAATCCGGTTTCACCAAATATCCCTGCTTCCTTTGCTTGTGGGATAGCCGGGCCCGCGACCTACACTGGGGGAAAAAGACTGGCCAATTCGGGAGTATTTGAGACCCGGTGAGAAAAATGTTCTTCATGAGAGCTTGGTACCTCGTGATAAAATTCTATTACCACCTCTCCACATTAAGTTGGGTCTCATTAAGCAATTCATCATGTCCCTTCCAAAAGATGGTGAGTGCTTTCGGTACCTTTGCTCAAAGTTCCCCTGTCTTTCTGAAGCAAAGCTAAAGGAAGGAGTGTTTGTTGGCCCTGATATAAGGAAACTCATTTCAGATGGAGCATTCGCTGAAACGATGTCTGAGAAGGAAAAAGAAGCCTGGGATTCCTTCAAGGATGATCTCAAATTCTTGGGGAACAGGCGGGATGAGAACTATAAGGATATTGTTGCCAGGATGCTCAATGCCTTCAAAGACCAAGGCTGTAACATGAGCCTGAAAGTCCATTTCTTGCACTCCCATGTGAACTACTTTCCCGAAAACTTGGGGGCGTACAGTGAAGAACAAGGTGAAAGGTTTCACCAGGACATCAAGGACGCAGAGAGAAGGTACCAAGGAAGATGGAACACCACTATGATGGCTGATTTCTGCTGGTTGCTGCTGCGGGAAACCCCAGATAAAAAATACGCCAAGCAGCGCACCAAGAGAAGCATTCGGGGGAAGAAGAAACGGGCCCACCAGGAGATTGATTGACCCAAGAATGACTTTAAAATCTAAACTGTGTTGACAAATATCGTGTTTTTACTAAACTTTGAAATAAAAATTTGCTAGTTATTACCACAGTGTCGGATCTCATTTATTAGAATTTTATTTTCACACCATCGGGTGTTTGTCTTCATGTATTGCAATGGTGCGGTTTGCGTTTTCTATTCTTACATACATACCTGTACAACATTTTTTTGCACATTTCTTTGCTTTGCTTTGTGTCTAACCTTGCTCTTATATGCTCAATGTTTGTGCACATGTATGTGTCTGTTTTAAGTGCAGACAATTTTGCTACCATCACAGTGTGTTTTGTTGACATTACTCTAGTCTTATGTGCTGCCTTGTTACAATTTTCTTTATTCTTATTTGAATAACTACTAAACAATTAGTATAAAGAATTCATCCAAGAAACTTTTATCTCGATCGCACTCAATCTGAAACGTTCACCTCAAACTGCTAACCCAATGTAGCAAAAAATCTGTACGTGATGGAGCAAATTGGTTACCAGATTTGGATTCAGCGCACCAAAAAACGTAAAAATCAATCGAAACATTAGAGGCAGTTTAAAAAAAAATTTTTTTAGTGTACCTGTGTAATCCAATGAGTTATCCCCCTGATGAGAAATTTTAAATGCTAGAACAATAAGGGTGGTGGTTTTCTGTATAAGCTTTGGGTTCTGTAACCCCAAGACCACTGCATCATATCAGCAGTGGCACTCCAGAGGGGCATATTTAGTTTGAAGGAGCGTTCTGTGGATAGACTTGCAGACGTGGCACTCGGGAGGCTGCATGAAAGTGATCTAACATAGTATATGGTGGCAGACAAAGACCATCCCAGCAAAGTGGTAAGAGTAGGTGCACTTGCATCTCCGTGCAGGTCACCCCTCCCCATGCCTTTATTTAGGGGTGTACCTACCACTCCGTGCAGATCATCCCTATTTGTTGAGATAGCAGAGACAGTTAAAGATTATTTTGGTTTTATCCTGTTGCTATAAAGGGATCCACTGTGTGTCCCATGCCATTTTGAATTCTGTCACTGTATTTGCCCCCCCACCACTTCCATCGGGAGGACATTCCAAGCATCCTCCACCCTTTGAGGAAAAGTATTTATTTATTTCCTGATGTTGCCTTTCAGTTTACCCCTTTGCAGCTTCATGTTGTGTCTGTCTAGTTTTACAGCTTCCCCATCTTTGAAAAATATTTGTTCATTAATGTTCCTGAAGTATTTAAAGGTCTGTATCATATCTTCCCTTTCCCTCCTCTCCTCTAAGAGTATACATATTTAGGTCTTCAGGTCTCTTCTCATATGTCTTCTGGCGCAGGCAGCAAATCATTTTGGTTGCCTTCCTCTGAACAGTTTCCAGTCTTTCTATATCTTTTGCGAGATACGGTTTCTAAAACTGAACACAATATTCCAAGTGAGGCCTCATCAGTGACTTGTACAGTGGCATTAGTACCTCCTCCTTTCTGCTGGTAATTCCTCTCTATATGCAACCCAGCATCCTTCTGGCTTTGGACAACGCTTTGTCACACTGTTCGCCATCTTGAGATCCTCAGAAACCATCACTTCGGGGTCCATCTGGCCCATACACACCAATCTCTCGCTCCCTATAGCATACAATTCCCTTGGATTTCTGCATTCCAAGTGCATGACACTGCACTTCTTCACATTGGTCTAATGTTTGGCAGTTAAGATTTATTCTTCCAGCATTTGTAGATCTTTCCTCATGTTATCTACGCCCTCAGGGGGAGTCCACTCTGTTGCAAATTATCGTATCATCTGCAAAAAGACAGACACTTCCATTCAGTCCTTCAGCAATATCCCTCACAAATACATTGAAGAGGACCAGTGCCTGGGACGTGACACTAACCACCGAGTGAGTTCTGTTTATCATCAACTTCTGTCTCGTCAGTCAACCGATTTCTGATCCAGTTCATCACCTTGGCACCTATCCCCAGGCTGTTCAGCTTATTGATAAGCCTCCTGTGAGGAACGTTGTCAAAGGCTTTGCTGAAATGCAGGTAGATCACATCCATCGCATGCCCTTGATCTAGTTCTCTGGTCACCCATTCAAAGAACTCAGATTTGTTTGGCATGATCATCCTTTGGTAAAACCATGTTGCCTCAGATCATGCAATCTATTTGGCTTCGAGAGAGTCCACTATTCTCTTTCAGGAGCTCCTCCATTACTTTTTCTGTCACAGAGGTAAGGCTTACTATCCTGTAGTTTGCTATTTCTTCCCTATTACCGTTTTTCTAAAGAGGTACCACATCAGCCCTTCTCCAGTCCCATGGAACTTCTCACGTCTCCAAGGATCTGTTAAAAACTTCCTTTAGTTGTGGAGAATTGAGAGAAGTAACGGTTCTTTTGAGAAGAGGAGGACTGAGATATAAGTGGTTATACCCCTTTGGTTTGCTTATAACAGTGAAAGTGGTATCACGACGGGAAGTGCTAAAGGAACTTGAAGTATTGAATCTTTCAGAGAATATGGTGGGTCAAGCCAAGGCAGGCACATCATCAGTTTCTAAGATTGGGGGACTGAAGTGGCAGCGAGTGCCTGCAAATGGCAGAAGACTGGCGAGCCTTTCAAAGGGGAAACAAGGAGAAGACAGCGTCGAAAAAACTGGGTGAGAGGAGGCTACAGTGAAGATTAAGTTGGTAACCAGTAGTCCAGAAGGTCTGGAGAAGAAGCCAAAGAAACTTGTCAGTGGGCCCAGCCCGAGGTTCTACAAAGGAAAGATGGACTTTGAAGCAAATTTGATGATATAATGTTTCAAAATGTTAAGAGAATTGCTTGTTAAAGGGGAATGTTTATGGTTTGAGGGGGGTTCAAAGTAAATGTGAAAGGCATCATATAATGATGGGAAGTAAGGGGGGGGGATTGAATGGGGGAGTGGGATTTTACTTGGGTGTGTGGAAATATGAGTGGGAGGGCAAAGCGGGGAGGGGGAGAAGGGAAGAGGGGACGAATATTAAGGGGTAGGCCGCAACAAACTGTGATAAGGGGATGTGAATAAAGAGTGGCAGTGACAGACGTGGGATAGACGGTCACTACCTATGTATGGTCAGTTTCCTGGGAGGAGACTGCTTAATGGGGAGAGCGGGGGAAGGGAGGGAGAAGGGGAGGGTTGGGGGAATAATCGAGGTACACCAACATACATTCAACAGATGAGATGGTAAAAATAGGTACAATAAACGCCAAAGGGCTAAATGGTCCGCAGAAGAGAAGACAGTTAGTTATTCAGGGAGGCTGAAAGGTTACACTGGGATATTATAATGGTGCAGGAGACCCATCTCAAAGGTAAGGATGAAGGATGATTGGCCTGTAAACAGTTTCCACTTCGGTATTTTGGGATAGTGAGAGGGGAAGGGAAAGAGGGCGGCGAGGAGAAAAGGGGGGGTTGCAATATTGATACGGAGGGGGGGTGGTAGATGTGGAAAAAGCATTTGATCGGGTTAATTGGGCCTTCATGTTTGCCGTAATGCAGAAGATGGGTTTTGGATCTAATTATATATCCTGGGTGCAGGCACTTGTATAATAAACCCCAGGCTAGGGTACGAATTAATGGTAATTACTCAGTGGTATTTGGATTAAAGAGGGGCACAAGACAGGGGTGTCCACTATTTCCATTGCTATTTGCACTAGCAGTGGAACCTTTGGCACAAGTGATATGGAGGGAGGAGGGAGTTCGGGGAGTTAGGGTGGGGGGGTCAACAGCATAAGATCTCTGTTCACAGATATCATCCTATTGATGATAACTGAGCCGGAAGGAACTTTGGCAAAGGTTTTGGAAGTAATTGAGAGGTATGGAGTATCATCTGGATTCAAGATGAATATGGATAAGACTGAGGCGCTTAATATAAATATCCGGGAGGAGGAGCTAGAGCGTTTGAAGGAAAAGTACCCATTTAAATGGGCACGGAAGGCCATCAAATATTTGGGGGTGCAAAGGGTGGGGGTGCAAATAACAGCTAACCCTGGGCCCTTATATGAGGCAAACTATCCTCGGTTATGGAAAGTGGTGGGTCAGCATTTGAGAGACTGGATGGACATGGAGATGTCGTGGATGGGTTGTATAGTGGCGGTCAAGATGAATATACTCCCTAGGGTACTATATTTCTTTCAGGCTCTTCCTATAGCAATTCCGGTAGGGCAAATGCGGAAACTTCAGGGGAAGGTATTTCATTTCATTTGGAGGAAGCGACCACCACAAGTGGCTAGGGCTATTTTTTATAGGCCTCGAAGAGTGGGGGCTGGGGGTCCTGGACCTGCTGGCTTACTACTGGGCAACTCAGATTAGACATGTGAATGAGTGGAGGGAGGGAGGAGAACAGAAGACTTTTGCAAAGCTGTTGGCAGTGGGGATAAGGGGGAAGACACTGGAGGCACTTCCGTGGATAGGTAGGAGAGAGCGGGGTTTGGGGACAGATGGGAATCCATATTTAAGTCATGTCCTTGGGAAAGTGAGAAAGTTGGGGGGGATGGGAGAGATCCTAAATTTTTGGTAATGCAAGCTTTGTGTTATACAGAGGACTTTAAACCGGGAAGGGAAGGTGGGATTTTTAAACAATGGGAGCGGAAAGGCCTTAAGTGGTTTTATCAATCCTTAGATGATGGGGGGGGGGAGGGGGGATGGGTTCCATATGAGAGGAATACCAGCTAGTAGAGGGTGGGGTTATGAGAGGAATACCAGCTAGTAGAGGGTGGGGTTATTTCATTATTGGCAGGTACTACATTCTATACGGAAAAAAAACTAGGTAAAGAGGGATTATACTGAACTGGAGATATGGTATGGGAAAAGGCGGTCCAAGTGGTTGATATCAGGGCTATACAAAGCAGTGAGGGGCAGACAGAAAAAAGATGAGTAGGATATATGAAGGCTTGGGAACAGGAGATGGAGATGCAATTGAAACCCCTCCAGTGGAGGGCCATTATGAGACAGGTTAGGAAAAAATGCCTATATCTATAGCTGTCAGAGAATTGGCATAAAGTTGTAATGAGATAGTATTATACACCAGTGAGGTTGAATAAGATGTATCCGGCAGTATCAAAGGGGTGCTGGAGGAATTGTGGGGAAGAGGGGACTGTGTATCGTGTGGTGGACATGCCTACAGATCCAACTATTTTGGAAAGAAATTCAGCAGTGGATAAAATGGGTGGTGGGGGTGGAAATAAGGTGGGAACCACTAATTTTTCTTTTTGGGTGGTGGAGAGATGGGGGACCCCGGGAGGGTAGAAAGCAAATTTTGGCATGTCTCAGTGCGGCCCGATGTGAGGTGGCTTACTGGTTGGAGACGGGGGAGGCTGCCTCGAGTGGAGCATTGTGAAGATAGGCTGAGTCATATTTTCCTAATGGAAAAATTGACAGCAATTTGCAAACAGAAGGGGTCAAAGTTTGAAAGCGAATGGCAGAATATGTTGGTGTATTTGCAGGGAAGAGAGAGGGGGTGGGGGGCGTGAAAAGGAGGGGGAGTGAGGGAGTAGCAGGGAAAGAGGTGGGGAGGGTAATGGGGTGTTCAAGGTACAAGACAGAGGGGAAGGGAGTGGGGAAGAAAGTAGTTGAGGGAGTGGTTAGTAGGGAGGATAGAGGTGGGTGAGGGGAGGAGGAGAGGGAAATGGAAAAGGTTTGATCTATTTTAGTCAATTGTGTTGAAAGGATTTTAAGGAATGTTTCTATATTGAAAATGGACGAAATGGTTGTATTTCATGGTTGAGTTTTTTTAAATAAAAATTAAAAATATTTAAAAAAAATATCCCAACCTTCCTTTAAAGGCCCTGCCAGAATCTTTCTGAGCTCTTTCATTATCCTGGGATATATCCCACCCGGTCCCATGGCCTTGTTTAGTTTTGCAAGCTGTTGAAACACATCTTCTGTGAATGGTGTGGTGACTACACCATTCTCATTTATTTATATATATATATATATATATATATATATATATATATATATATATTTATATTTGTTAATCACAGGTGGTCCTTCTCCAGGATTTTCTTGAGTAAAAACAGAAGTATTTAGTATTTTCGTTTTTTCATTTCACTTTCCACAAATCTGTTCTCGTCACTTTTTGAGTCTTGCATTTCCAACTCTGATCTTCTTCTCCCGAATATACCTGAAAAAAGTTTTGTCATCACACTTTAGATCTTTGATTTTGCTCTTCTTATTTCTCTTTTTGTCTTCTAGCTTTATCCTGTATTCTTTTGTGTTCCTCTGAAACTTGCAAGCTTATGAATTTTGGGAGAGCTCTGTGGTGTGTTTTTTTTTGTTTTTTTGTGTTTTGCCTTTTGTGCAGCAACTTCTTTGGAGAACCAAATAGTTTTCCTTTTTCTCTTGTTTTTTTTTTTTTTTTATTTACTTTCCTTACATATGTATCTGTTGCCCCTTTTATTGCCTTCTTTAATTTAGCCCACTGCAGTTCCACTTCCCTTATCTCCTCCCATTCTGCCAGCTCCTCCTTCAGGCATTTGACCATTTTATTGAAGTAGCAGTTTTGAAGTCTAGGACTTTGAGCTTGCTGTGATTGAGATAAAAACCAAGGCAGAGTCTAAACCACACCGTGTGATGATCACTGCTGCACACATGGGCGCCCACCCAGATATTCGACACACAATCTCCTTTGTTGAGTACTAAATCCAGTATTGAACTTTCCCTGATTGACTCATCACCATTTGTCTAAGCAATGCATCTTGGAGGGCATCCACAATTTTTTTTATTTTTATTTTTTTCAGATTTGCAGAAGAAATACCCCATTCCACATCGGATAGGTTAAAGTCACCCAGTATGATCGCTTCCCCCTTCATGGCTACCTTTGTAATATCAGTAATCAAGTCTATCAATTTCTTTGGTTCGAATTGGAGGCCTGTAGACTACAACAGTATGGATTAAGATAGTGCCATCTCGTCTTTCCAACACAATCCACAGCACTGCTTATTTTCTCCACATCCCCTGCATTTCAGCAGCTTTAATTTTACTTTTGACATATAAGGCGGCTACTCCTTCTTTTCTGCCTTCTCTGTCTCTCCTAAATAAATTATACCTAGCTATGACTATATCCTGTTCATGTGACTCGTTAAGCCATGTTTCTGTAATGGCGACAATGTTCAAGTCCATTTCCACCATTAGGACTTCCAGGTCAGGAACTTTGTTGGCTGGGCTTTGAGCATTTGTGCTCATTGCTTTCCAGCATTTGTTGACTGGTTTGCCTGTATCTTGCATGGATTTTGTTCTAAATGCTTCTTCTCACTTGCCATTGATGTGTGGGTTAATAGTGTGGCTGTTTCCAATGTTTTTGCTGGGAGTGATGTCCTGAACTTGTTCTCCATCAGTCACCTCCCTTTCCCTAATTTAAATGCCTGTCCACATAATGTCTGAATTGTTCACTTAAGATCCTTTTCCCTGCAACATAGAGATGTAGTCCATCAATACAGTATAGCCTCTTGTTCTGTCTGTTTCTCCAGTGACCTATATATCTAAATCCTTCTTGTTTGCACCAGGTTTGGAATCATGTATTAGGCTGCATCGCATAATCAACTTTTTCTTCCCTCTTATCAAGAACAGATAGAACTTCTGAGAATGCTATAATAACAGTGGGTTTGAGTTTCTCTCCCAGAATCTGGAAGTCCCTCTGAAATGTAGAGGCACTGTTTCTAGCCAGGTTATTTGTACCCAATTAGATGATAACATCAATTTTGGAGTGCTCACTTTCTGCATTAACTATGCCAACAATTTGGTTTGCATTCCTGCTGGCTGAAGAGCCTGGGAGGCAGTTGACCATCTTCTCTCCTTTGAATTGTGTTCCTAAGTTGGTTCCTCTGATGATGGAATCTCCAAGTAGTAGTAGTAGTTTCCTGTTTTGTGATTTTTTTTTTCTTCATATTTGGTGCATTATCAGTAGATGAGGCATTAACCTTTTCATTTAAAGGTATTTCAGTTTCCACTAATTGGGCACTCTCATTTTCCAAGGCAGAGAAGGCTGCATACAAGGATATCCCTTGATGGAGAGGGTGTCCATGTTACAGGTTGCAACCTACCAGAGCCCACTGTGATCCATTTGTTCCTGGGCTGTTTGATTCTTTGTGGAAGTAATAAGATTTTTTTTTCAGTTTGTAGCCTAGAGGAGGTGTGTTTAATTGTAGCTAATTCTTCCCTTAATCAATTCTTTACGCATAGAAGAGAACCTGAGACACACAGGGCAAGCTCTTAGGCTCCAAATGATTCTCCTTAGAATGAAGGCACCACAGCTATTGTATAGAATATGACATGTTGATTAAGACTGTGATAAAGCAGAGCTAGAACAAGAGGAAAAGGTGGGTGTTACACCTAATTGGAGGACATATGTCAATCTACACGATGACTACATAAGCAGTACCACTCGGGGGTGGGTGGGGTGAGGAATAGAGTGGGTGGGGATTAAAACCCCAATAGAATTTAAGTGCCCCTGGCCAGTAGACCTTATATGATTGAGAGTACACTGAGATGTCTGGTTTAAAAAGGCTGTGCAAAGAATGTAGGCAAGCTAAATATTCCTAAACTTATAATCAATAGTTAGAAAGATAGGTAGAGCAAGGGCTTTTTTTTTTTTTTTGTGGGTTTTTTTTTCTGCGTTTGTCCTTCTTCCTAGGTGCAGTTTCCCTAACACACTAGGTGCCTAAGTATGATTATTTCTCAGCCTTCTGGAGGAGATAGGGAGTAGAGGACCCTTAAAAACAGAGCTATACCATACAATATATGTTATATTTAACTGGGCAGTCCAGACATGGAGCATAAGAAATACTTTGATAACAAGATATCGCTACAGCGAGCACCATTTGTAAGTCAGGTAACACACTTCAAAACTTCACGTATTGGGAAATACATTGAAACTGAATCAAAAATAAGGCCAGTGTTGAAACGTTTATATACAAAAAAAAAAAGGTGCGATATAGTGCTTGCGAAACTCGGAACATTATTGTAAATAAAAGGATCTATAGAAACAGGCCATGTGGTCTCTTTCCGTCTTCATTTTTTTATGTAGTCTGTCCTTCCATATGTTTTGTCCCATGCTTTTTTGAATTCAGATATTGTCCATCTCTACCACCTCCACTGGGAGACTATTCCACGGATCCACCACTCTTTCCGTAAAGAAACATTCCTGATCGTGTCCCCAGTCTAGTCCCGAAACCTCTGGGTTGCCCATCTCATCTAGCAGCTTGGAGACTGAGAAACTCCTTCTTTTGTGACATCACCAGTATATCTCCCCGGTGTCCGCCTCCTGTCACCAGTTACCTCAGTCTCCAAGCAGCTGGATAGATGGGAGCCTGGTGGGTCCAGGCTCACTGGAGAAACGATTAAGGATAGTCTAGCTTTGAGGCTAATTTTGTTTTGGTTTGAGGGCTACCTCTCTTTTCTTTTTGGGCATTAGCTTTTTTTCTGGTTAAAGGGATTCTGTTTCTTTAAGAGTCTGTGACTTGACGACTTGCACAGCCCGGCCTTTTTTGTTTTGCTTTTCCCTCTCCCCTTCTTCTCCTCTTTCCCTCTACCTGTCTCTGGGGCGAAAAGAGACTGAGTCCGGTGGCTTCGGAGACTGAGTCCGGTGGCAGTGCGGTGCCGGTACTCGGTTCCGGGGGTGAAAGCTGTCAGTTTTGGATGCAGAGTCTGCCGGCGCCACGCAGAAGTGCTGCCTGCCAGCACGTCCGGCGACTCTTTCCCGTCGTCTGCAGCCTGCTCTCTCTTTTTGAGTAAGCAGACTATTGACTTGCAGCCGGAACGACTGAGCGCTCCCGGGGGCGGCGGAAGGCGCGATTCAACCGGGCGCGCTGCTCTCTTATCTCCCCGGCCCTCAAGGTAAGAGCTGGTGACTGCAGAGTAGGCCCTCTTTTGACTCATGTGCGTTTGGCGTGCTTTTCACGAGCGGCCCGACCGCGTGGCGCCCGCGTGTTCGGGCAGCTGGCCAGGACAGTCTTTCTTGCTTTTTCTGCATTTAGACCCGTTTGCGGGTGCGCGTTTAAGAAAAAATAAAATAAACACAGGGACGCGCCGTTCAGAGCCGGGGGCTGTGTTTTCTGCCAGGCTCTGGGATTTTTACCCTGGGTCAGCTGTTTGGGGAGCTTTTGTTCTCACTGCCCGGACACTGCAACGGGTTTAGAAGCCGCAAGGGCAGAGGGCATTGTCAGCGATGCCTTCCAAGGCACAGTGCGTGGTCTGTGGTGCCAGGAAAGTTTCCAGCACCGGAGTCTGTCAAGGCTGCGTGGGGGAAGCGGTGGAGTTGAATCGGGCCCCCGCGCTGGTGGTGAAAACACAGGAGGGTGTCTTAGAGCCCTCAGCCCCCCTGGTCACAGATTTGTTGGAGGGGGAGCCGACGGCAGGTCCATCCTCCGGCCCGGGAGCCTCCGCCTTGGTGGCGGCCCTCCCGGCAGATTTGACTAATATCTTCTCACAGCAGTTTCTTGCGCTGCTGCAGCAGACGGTTCTAGGCTGTCAGGGGCAACAGAAGCTGGCGATGGAGGCCAAAGGAGCAAAGAAGTGTCAGTCAGATGCGAGATTTGGGGGTTTCCCCGAGTGGGGGCAAGCAGCCCCGCGGTGAGGGGGACTTATGCGTCCACTCTTAGGCTTCGGTTGGTCTGTCAGTTGAGGAGGAGCGCAGTTTGGCCGTGGATGAAGAGCTGGAAGAAGGGGAGATCTCCGAAAGGGAAGATCAGGCTAGAATTGTCAGGGTCTTTAGAAAGGAGGAACTGCCTGTTCTCATTGTTGAGACCCTAAAAGTGCTCAATATGCCCGTGCCGGGCTCGGCGGGGGATGATACACTGGAAGACCCCTTCTTGCAGGTGTTTAGGAAGACCCAGACTGCTTTCCCGGTGCACCGGCTGTTTCAGGAAATGATTCAAGAAGAGTGGAACGTGCCTGAGGTGCCTTTGAAAGGCTCCCGGGTTATGGGCCGCCTGTATCCGCTGTTGGATACAGGCGACCCATAAATCGCCGAAGGTGGACGCGGCCGTTTAAATCGCCGAAGGTGGACGCGGCCGTTTCGGCGGTTACTAAGAAGATGACTATCCTGGTGGAGGGCAGTGCGGCCCTCAAGGATGGTCAGGACAGGAAATTGGATGTTTTGTTAAGGCAGGTCTTTGATGTCAATGCCCTTTCTCTGCAGGCCGCTGTGTGCGGCGCATGGGTCGCTCGGGCCTGCTTCGCTGGGCCCAGCAAGTCCAAGAGGGGCAGCCGAGTGCCCTGGTGAGCGAGGCTGCCTGATTAGAGTCCGGGGCGGCCTACCTGGCGGATATTCATTATGATCTTATGAGGGGCCTCTCTAAGAGTATGGCGTCGGCGGTGGCAGCGCATCGGTATCTCTGGCTGCGCAATTGGGCGGCGGATAGTTCCTCTAAGGCTAGGTTAAGTAAGCTGCCCTTTAAAGGGTGTCTGCTCTTCGGAGAGGACTTGGAGAAGCTTATGAAGGATCTCGGGGCGTCCAAAGGTGGTAGGTTACCAAAGGATAAGCCCAAGCCGTCTCGGGGAGCTCCCGGAGGCAGGGGGGTCCTTTCGGGATTTCCGCCGTTTCCGATCCCAACGCTTCACGACAGTGCAGAGGGGACGCTTTCCCAGCAGAAACCAGGGGTTTCGTGAGGCGGGGAAGGGGTTTCGGTCCCTCTTCCTCCTCCGCCTCTAGCTTCAAAAAGCCACAATGAGATGAGGGGGGCCCAGGCACCCCTAAATCAGGTAGGGGGGCGTTTACGGGAATTTTATCCTGCCTGGGTCCAAATTACTTCAGACCAATGGGTTCTCAAAATCATTTGCGATGGCTACGCTTTGGAGTTCTTGCGGCCGGTGCGGGAGGCCTTCGTGCTGTCTCACGGCAAGTCCGTAGCAAAGTGCGCTGCTCTCCGGGGGACAGTGCAGAGGCTGCTGGACCTCAGGGCAATAGTTCCCGTGCCCTCAGACCAATGCGGTCGATACTCCATCTACTTTGTCATTCCAAAGAAGGACGGCGGGGTTCGGCCGATTCTGGATCTCAAGGGCGTCAATCGTTGCCTACGGGTGTCGCATTTTCACATGGAAACTTTGCGATCGGTGATAGTGGCGGTGCAGAAAGGGGCGTTTCTCACGTCCCTTGACTTATCGAAAGCTTATCTTCATATCCCCATACGAGCGGACCATCACCAGTTTCTGAGGTTCGCGGTGCCGTTCGGTCATTATCAGTTTCAAGCGTTGCCCTTCGGTCTAGCCACGGCCCCGAGAGTGTTCACCAAAGTTATGGTGGTAGTAGTGGCAGCGCTGCGCAAGGAGGGCATTCTCGTGCATCCTTACCTAGATGATTGGCTAATCCGAGCAAAGTCATGGGCCGAGAGCGAGCGGGTCACGTCCCGGGTGGTAACCTTCTTGGAAAGTCTCGGGTGGATAGTCAATCGAGCAAAGAGCCACTTGCAGCCCTCCCAGGTTCTGGAGTACCTAGGGGCGCGCTTCAATACTCGGCGTGGGAGAGTGTTCTTAACGGTGCAGCGAGCACAGGTACTGCAGAGTCTGGTGGACAAGTTTTTATCGGCCAAGGCTCCCACAGCGTGGCGTTACCTTCAGTTGTTGGGCACCATGGCGGTGGCTATAGAGACCTGCCCTGGGCAAGAGCGCATATGAGACCGTTGCAGAGGGCACTGCTTCGCCGGTGGTCGTATCAGCGGGATCCTCTGTCCTGGAGACTCGTCTGTCCGGAGGGGGTTCGTCAAGCGCTGCGCTGGTGGTTATGTCCCGGCTCGTTGGAGCGGGGAAAGTCCTTGGAGGCCCCAGACTGGGTGGCGGTGATGACGGGCGCCAGTTTGCTGGGCTGGGGAGCGCACTGCCAGGGCAGGTTTGCGCAGGGACGTTGGAACCCTCAGGAAAAGGAGTGGTCTATCAACCGCTTGGAGTTGAGAGCGGTGTTTCTGGCAATGCGGGACTTTCGGATGTTACTCGAGGGAAAAGCAGTCTGGGTGTTGTCCGACAACGTGACGGCAGTAGCCTATGTCAACAAACAAGGAGGCACCAGCAGTGTAGCGCTAGAAGCCGAAGCCGCAGCCCTCTGCGGCTGGGCGGAAGTGCATCTCTTGGACCTGTCGGCAGCACATGTAGCAGGAGTGGACAATGTGGAAGCCGATTTTCTCAGCAGAGTGACGGTGGACCCGGGGGAGTGGGTCCTACATCCCGAGGTCTTCGATATGGTGGTCTGCTGGTGGGGATCGCCGGTCATGGATCTTATGGCAACCCTCGCCTCGGCAAAGGCCAGTCGATTCTTCAGCAGACGCCAGGAACGGATGTCGGAAGGCTTGGACGCCCTCATGCAAGTTTGGCCGGAGGGTCAGCTGTTGTACGTGTTTCCTCCTTGGGTTCTGATAGGAAGGGTGCTTCAAAGAGTAGAGAAGTTCAGAGGCACGGTAATTCTGATAGCGCCGGATTGGCCGCGTCGTCCCTGGTACGGCGTCCTAGTAAGGTTGTTGGTGGCAAAGCCCTGGCGTCTTCCCTGCAGAGCAGACCTCTTGATGCAAGGGCCCCTGGTCATGCCGCACGTGAGTCGATTCTCTCTTACGGCTTGGCTCTTGAGCGGGCGCGATTGAGCTCCAGGGGGTACTCGTCGGCAGTGATCGCTACCCTGTTGAAGTCCAAGAAAAGCTCTACCTCTGGCGTATGTACGGGTCTGGAGAGTTTTCGAGGCGTGGTGCCGGGTACGGCAGTGCGAGGTGTTGAAGGCTTCTATTCCCCAGATCTTGGAATTTTTGCAGGATGGCTTCGACAAGAGGCTAGCGGCGGCTTCCCTGCAAGTTCAGGTGGCGGCCTTGTCCTGTTACAGAGGCTGAGTGGCGGATCAGTCGCTCGGCATTCAACGTGATGTGAAGCGGTTCTTGAGGGCTGTGACTCTGAGGCCCCCGGCTCGGCAAGTTTTTCCTAAGTGGCATCTTCCTTTTGTTTTGGAGGCGTTGGAAGGAGCGCCCTTTGAGCCGCTGTCGCATTCGGTCGCTCAAGGATCTCACTTTGAAGGTGGTGTTTTTGGTGGCAGTCTGTTCAGCTAGACGAGTCTCGGAGTTGCAGGCTCTCTCTTGTAGGGAACCTTATCTCTCGTTCTTTGCGTCTAAGGTGGTTTTGCGCACTGTTCCAGCGTTTCTTCTGAAGGTGGTCTCGGCTTTTCATGTGAGTCAAAATATTTCCCTACCGGTCTTTGCCGCGGAAAAGGAGGACCCCTCGTCTCAGACTTCACCTCTTGGATGTCCGGCTGGTGTTAAAGAAATATCTTTGCCGGACAGCGGCTTTTCGGAAGTTGGATAGGCTGTTCTTTTCGTGGGGCAGAGAAAAGGTGAGGCGGCTTCCAAAGTGTCGATTGCGCGCTGGATTAAGGAGACCATTGCTTCGGCCTATCTCTTGAAAGGCAGGGTTGTGCCGGAAGGGCTGAAGGCCCATTCCACCAGAGCTCAGGCTACGTCCTGGGCCGAGGTTCGGTTGGTTTCGCTGGTGGAGATTTGTAAGGCGGCGACGTGGTCGTCTTTGAATTCCTTTGTTCGACACTATCGTCTGGATGTGCAGATGGCGGAGGAGGCTTCGTTTGGGTCAGCAGTTCTTCAGGCTGGCCTGCCTAGTCCCTCCAGTAATTGAATATTTGTTCACTGCTCTAGTACGGACCCAGAGGTTTCGGGACTAGACTGGGGACACGATCAGGAAGGTGAAATTTAGACTTACCTGCTAATTGTTGTTCCTGGAGTGGACACAGTCTAGTCCCGTATCCCTCCCAGTGTGTTTGCTCATAGGGCAGCCTGAAGTGGCAGCAAGGTTCACTGGTAAGAGATATTCTAGTGTTTATCCTTTCTGCACGGCTAAAACCCCCCCAAAAAACCAAAAAAAGAAAACCAAAGGGCTTTTGGGATCATTTCTTCTGATTCAGGCTTATTGTTCTTTCTCAGGCGGAAGGGGTGGCCTGTTCAGGTTTTCAGTCAGTCTTTGGGGGTTTTCTAGTCCTCTATGGCTGTTTGCGAGCTTTTCTTGCTCGGCTTCTTTACTGTTGTTGGTAAATTCTTACTTGTTTCTCTGGTGAGTTTGCTTTGTCAATAGGGTACTGGTGACAGGAGGCGGACACCGGGGAGATATACTGGTGATGTCACAAAAGGAGTTGTTTCTCAGTCTCCAAGCTGCTAGATGAGATGGGCAACCCAGAGGTTTCGGGACTAGACTGTGTCCACTCCAGGAACAACAATTAGCAGGTAAGTCTAATTTCACCTTTTCCGTATATCACTCCTGAGGTAATAGGCAAGGAAAGGTTATATCAAAAACCAGCCAACTAGTAAAGTTTGAAAGCTTAGCTTTGTAGAGTCTGTTGGAGTAAACTTGCTCAGGCAATTGCTTTAAGCAGCCACAAAAATGCAATGCAATGTGTGCCTTCGAGTCGGTCCTGACTCCTGTCGACCCAGAAGCTCCTGGGTTTTCTTGGCAGTGTGACCGGAAGTAGATTTCCAGGCCTTTCTTCCGAGGCAATGGAGGGTTAAGTGACTTGCCCAAAGCCGCAAGGAGTGCTAGTGGGAATCGAACCCTGGTTGCTTGGTTACCAAGCCAGTGTTCTAACCACTAGGCTGCTCCTCCACTCCTAAGCAGCCACAGTCTGGGGGTAAATAAGCAAATGTCAAGTAGGGGTGCCCCAGGACACTGCCCTTTCTAAATGTGGCAGTCGTTGCTTGCAAACATCTCCTATGATGCTTCCTTTTTTTAAGCCATGATGCTGTTTCCACTTGTGTGATAATGTGAAGAGTATATGGCTTAAACGATGATAGTGGTGAAAGCAAGTTCTGCTATGAGGGGACATAGGATGATGGTGAAAGGGGATAGGCTCAGGAGTAATATGCAGAAATATTTCTTTACGGAAAGAGTGGGTAGATGTCTCCCAGTAGAGGTGGTACAGAGGAGGACAGTATCTAAATTCAGAAAAGCATGGGGCAAACACAGAGGATCTCTAAAGGAAGAAAGGGGGCTATTGTAGTTGATATGGAATGGCAGATATAGGTCATGTGGTCTTTTTCTGCCATCATGTTTCTATGTCTTCAAAGATAAATTTGTTTAGGTGGTGGTTTGAGAGCAAATTGTTTTCTTGGCACAAGTTTAGGAAAGATTGTGAAAGGCTGGAATAGTGAATCCAGGCAAATTATACTTAATGCAAGCCTAGCAAGTTAGATTTGAAACATTAATACGTAGGCCAAGAAAGACACTGAGAAAAAATTTGCCATAGAGGCAACAACTAGTAAGCTGGGTTTTCTTTTTTTTTCCTTCTTCAGTGCTTATTGGTCTCTGTCATGTTTGGGTATGGGGGATTATGAGAATTTTATTTAATGTAATGTTTTTTTGTTTCAAATTATAGCTTTTGATGTTTTGTTTGTCCAAATTTTTTGTTTTTTTATGCATTTGCTTTATTTTAAATAAACTGTTAAATCAAATTTGTGAGAGTCAGTTGGACCCCCTTTCCACCCACCCAGATAAATAGTGGGTAAAAAGGGCACTCGGAGAGGACAGGACCATAGCAGAAAAACTAAATTAGTTCTTTGCTTTGCCCTTTGTGGTGAAGATTTCCATCTTCTTTAGTAATCTTTTAAGATGATTCTTCAGAGGAATGTAAGTAACTGCAAAATTGGAAGGTTCTTTCAGTTCTGGTGTTACTCTTTTAGAATCTAGTGTGAATGATATACTAAAAAAACAAAACAAAACTTGCATATATTTCAGGCAGGTTAGACTGTTAAATAGCATATCATAAAAATTAGGTCACTCTGCCTGAGGATTAGAGAGTGGACAGTGTAACGCAGATACTTTTAAAAGTTCTAGCTTTGATCTGGGGATCTATAGATCAGTGAGGCTGATATGTGGCAAACTAGAAAACTGCCCTTTTGTCCTTTAGAACCAAAATACTGGGCATATGGATATGATTTAACAGGGAAGAGCCAACCTGCTTTTAGGAAAGGGAAGTCTTGGCTTGCCACTCCAGTAGAATTGTTTTGAAGGTATAAATATGTAGATTAATGAGCTGTTTCCCTTTTTCAAATCATTTATATAAATGTTAGCAGTGAGGTGATCAAATTCAGAAAGTGTACAATTTATTCAAAGTTGGCTAAAACCTGAGCAAACTATGTGAAGAACTGCAGAAAGATCTTGGGAGACTGGAGAACTGGGTGTCTAAATGGTAGATGGTGAGACTTTTCTCTGTGCATCACTTTGTCACTGCACATATATGGTGCTGGGTTCTATATCGGTCATCAACACTTCTTGGGGGTCCTTATGGATGATGATTTGAAATAGCTGGGTGTGCTGTGGCAGTCAAAAAAAAAAGGCAAATGTTTAGAATTGAATGGGGAATAAAACGGAGAACATAATGCCTTTATTAATACATAATTACTGTATGCAGTTCTGGTCAGTGCATGTGAAAAAAAATAGTAAAACTAGAAAGTACAGAAAAACATTTGTGGGAGGAAGTGACATCACTAGGGCAAATGGCTTAAGCTGAGAGCTCCGTAGAAACGGCAAAATATTTTCCATTTAGGTTGGAGAGCTATTGCAGAGGGAGTCCTGGAACCATGTGATGAGGAAGAAACTGGAACAGCAAAACTGGATCGCAAGTGGGGGGGAGAAGGTCTGACCCAGGGGTGATGTGGCATGGCCTTTGAGGAGCTGACTGCGTTTAGAGAACATGGAATTAGAGGACAAGCAGCAGGAGATTGTATTATCAAGACAAGACATACAAGAGTGGCTGCAAGAACTAAAAAAAGACACTTTTGACTATGCAATAAGATCAAAGATTTTAGTGTGGGAGATTTGGGCTGACTTGGCTGAATTGGGTATCTTTGTGGCTGTCATAGTATGGGAGGTCAATGAGAGACACAAAGTGCTGGCAGACTTTGAAAAGTCCATGCTTGAGCTGGTAGGGCCCCATAAAGAATTTTTGGCTAAAGTAGAGGATCTGGAGAGCAGATCCAGAAGAAACACTGGTATTGGGGGGTATATGTATGTGTGATTGAAATGGAGGAATTTCATGATGTTAAAATCTGTATTGGTCATTGTTGGGGAGTGAGGAAGGACCTAAACAGACATCAACTGCTTGCATAACCTTTGAAGAGAAGGAAAAGCTGGTGGCCAAGGCGGGAGAGACTGGGCCTTTAAAATGGAAATTTTGATAGTGATCTTTCCCAGATTACCATATAAAAACATGGAATCTTGCGATTTCGGCCATACTGCACAAAGAGAACTTGGGAGTACAAGTGGTGCTTCCCTTTTGGGCTTTTGGTAACTGTTAGATGTAATGTGAAGCTTACTACTTGAACACCTGGACCACCCTGGTAAAAGGCACTGGTGACGCAAGTTGAAAGCAACCAGTTTATTTGCTTCAAGTGGCACAAGGTGGATGGTTTAAATAGGCTACAATGAAATGCATTGCAGCACCAGATTAAGTCATCTCCCCTTAATGAGGATGTGAGTGGAGATGACCAAGAGAGGTGGCCAGAAGGGTGGAGTTTTGCAGTCTTCGACACTGACAGAGCATGTCTATGTAAAGAGAACATTTAAAACATTTAAAGACTCTCTTGTTGTCTCAATTGATCTTTCTAGCATAGAAAAAAAATGGTACTGTCCTTTTAGCCAGTAAGCCGATATCTTGACCAAAGGGCTCCTAATGAAATGGTTCACTTGAAAGGAAATTCTGTAGCAAATTTCTGAAAAGCCTGAAGGTCATTCTGTACAGGATAAGTGGGTCCTAAGTGTCATATTAGTATGGTTCACAATTAAATTCCAATATTTTCAAGTTTATTCATAGAGGTTTTCAGGCCTCTAAGCAACCTGAAGGAGGCAGTAGCCCTTCTCTTACATATAGAGCCTATTTCCGTAATTTGGTGTATATATATATTAAAAAAAAAAAAAAAAAAAAAGTCATAGGCTTGAACTTAAACAAATTTCACCAGGAGCTAGAGCTTAGAAATGTGAATAGATTTATCCAGACATGACACTCTCTAATATGGAATTCCTTTCAACCATATTTGAGAAGTCAAACTTAAGTTTCTTCTGCTCCTTAGGATTTCAGGATGTGTATTTATATATGAGACGAAAAAACAGCAGGTGCACTTTATTCACCAAGACAAACCCCAAAACGTTTCGGCCAAACAGGCCTCCTTTAGGGGGTATAGACTTCAAAAACAAACAAAAGTATGATGATGATAAACAGATATAGATATAGAGAGAAAATAAATATATCCTAAATAACTCACTTAGTATATAAATAGATAAAATCATATGGCAGCATATAAAATCAAAATAACAATAAGCTACCAATAATAGTGCTATTTCGAATACAATCCCGGCAAAACATATGCAAGGCTGAAAACAATAAGAGGATCATGAAATGCCTATGATTATTTCTCAGTGTTCTGCAGGAGATAGGGAGAGGAGGACTACTAAAAACAGAGCTATACCATACAATATATGTTATATTTAACTGGTCAGTCCAGACATGGAGGACAAGAAATGTATAAAGAAGGCTTGAGATACCTGGTTATCAAAGTATCACTACAGCAAGCACCAATTGTAAGTCAGGTAACACAGTTCAAAACGTCACGTATTGGGAAATATATTGAAACTGAATCGAAAATAAGGCCAGTGTTGAAATGTTTATATTAAAAAAAAAAAGGGGGGGATATAGTGCTTGCAAAACTTGGAACATTATTGTAAATAAAAGGATCTATAGAAACATAGGCCATGTGGTCTTTTTCTGTCTCTTTTTTCTGTCTAGTCTGTCCTTCCATATGTTTTGTCCCATGCTGTTTTTGAATTCAGATATTGTCCTCATCTCTACCACCTCCACTGGGAGACTATTCCATGGATCCTACACTCTTTCCGTAAAGAAATATTTCTGCATATCATTCCTAAATCTATCCCCTTTCACCCTCATCCCATGTCCCCTCATAACAGAACTTCCTTTCAATCAAAAGAGGCTCCCCCCCCTTGTACATTTATGCCACGGAGGTATTGAAACATCTTAATCATATCACCTCTATTCCGCCTTTCCTCTAAGGTGTACAAGTTAAGATACTTAAGTCTGTCCTCCTATGCTTTATAATGAAGACCACTAAACATTTTAGTAGCCACCCTCTGTACTGTCTCCATCCTGTTTATCTTTTTGAAGGTACGGTCTCCAGAATTGCACACGATACTCCAAATGAGGTCACACCAAAGACTTCTACAGGGGTACTATCAACTCCTTTTTTCTGCTAGCCATTCTTCTCCATATGCACCCAAGCATCCTTCTAGCTTTTGATGTCGCCTTTTCTACCTGTTTAGCCTACTTTAAGATCATCAGACACAATCACGCCCAGGTCCCACTCTTCTTTAGTGGACAAAAGTACTTCACCCCCTATACTATATTGCTCCCTTGGATTGCTGCAGCCCAAATGCATGACCTTGCATTTTTTAACATTAAATCCCAGCTGCCAAATTCTAGACCATTGCTCAAGCTTAGCTAGATCCCTCCTCATGTTATGTACACCTTCTTGGGTGTCTACTCTTGCAGATTTTGGTAAAGCTTATCCGACAGCCCTTCCACTATATCACTTAAAATAGTTGTTAAAAAGAATCGGACCAAGGACAGATCCCTGGGGCACACCACTGGTAACTTCCTTCTCCTCAGAGTGAGCTCCATTTAGCTGTACCCTTTGTTGCCTCCCACTCAACCAATTTCTAACCTAAGCAGTAACTTTCAGGTCCATCCCTAGGGTGCTCGGTTTGTTTATAAGTCGCCTGTGAGGAACAGTGTCAAAGGCTTTGCTGAAATCTAAATACACCACATCTAGGGCTCTCCTTCGGTCCAATTCCCTGGTCACCCAGTCAAAGAAATCAATTAGATTTGTCTGACAAGACCTGCCTCTGGTGAATCCATGCTGCCTCGGATCCTGTAATCCGCTGGACTCTAGAAACCTCACTGTTTTCTCTTTCAGCAGCATTTCCAATTATTTACTCACCATCAAAGATAAAATAACCGGCCTATAGTTTTCAATCACATCCTTACTTCCACTTTTGTGTAACGGGGCCACATGAGCCTCTCTCCAGTCCTTTGGCACCAAGTCCATCTCCAACGAGACATTGAAAAGGTCAATCAGTGGAGCTGCTAGAACAGGGTCTCAAACACATGGCCCGTGAGAGAATTTCGTGTGGCTCATGATGCATTTTGGGATGATGATAAAAATGGACTATTTTCCTCTTGCTGCTGTTTAACATTAATGCTATGCATGCAGGGGGTGGAGCGCTCCTCCGACTGCGATTATGACCCAGCCGATTGATGGAGTGTTTCCTAGCGAATCGGAGGCATCGGAGAGCCCGGTTTAATGGCGCAACTCCACCTGTATTAAAAAAAGTGCAGATTGAATGCAGGAGAGGCTGGCATGTTGAGAGGTGAATGAGGAGCTCTTGCTATTCTGGCCCTGAGATTTGGCTGCCTGAGGGTGATTTCCGGTCCCTGGGATGGCTGCGGCCATTACTACGAGGAGGTGGAACGCATGAGGGGTCCTGCGTTCCACATGGCCCGAGCGGGAAGCTGATCCATCTGGCGGAGACATGAGACATCCGGTGGGTGACTCTGAAGAGAACACAAGGTAAACTCTCCCTCTGGGCACTATGAGTCAGCACTATGTTCTCATTATGTTGACTTTTTTATTGACTTTTTTCCATTGTAAAAAAAATTCCGACAATGCGGCCCGCGGGTTACTTTACAAGTCCTCATTTGGCCCTCAAAGCAATTTGAGTTTGAGAACCCTGTGCTAGAACGTCGCCAAGTTCCCTCAGTATTCTAGGGTGTATCCCATCCGGTCCCATCTCTGTCTACTTTAATTTTAGCTAGTTTCTCACGAACAGAGTCTTCTGAAAATTCTTCAAGATTTCTCTCGCTTCTGTTCCTGTTTGAGTGTTTTCTGAAGTCCTGTTCCTAGTTCTTCATCTGAACACAGAACAAGAATTAAGGAATTCCACTTTATCCTCATCAGCTTTTACATATTTCTCCCCTTCACCCTTGAGTCTGACAATACCACTTTTTGCCCTTCCTCTTCTCACTAACATATCTGAAAAATGTCTTATCATATCACCCATTTTATTGCTTTGGCTATTTCCTCCTCTTTTTGAATCTTTGCTTTCCTGACTACTTTGCTAGCTTCTCTAAGTTTTTCCAAATATAGATGCCTGTCTTCTTCTCTCTCTGTCATCTCTTGTATTTCATGAAGGCCTCCATCTTTTTCTTCACCTTTTTGGGGGTGGGGGGGGGGGGGAGAGGGGCAGAAAACTTCCAAAATCAAATGCAGTATACTAAAGCAGTATTGTGGAGTGCCAAAAGCAGCATGTGTGTAGTGATATGCACTGTAATCCCAATGTCATCCAGATATAGATAAAGGGGAACCCTTTGAGGAATATTTCCATCATAGGACATATTAAGTAAGACTCGAAGTGTGGCCTTTGTTAATCATTATGTTCCTTAAGAAACTGGAAGAATGTTACAAGTCAGAAAGACCACAAAGAAGAGAGTATTCAAACCAATCATATCATTCACCTTGCCATTCGGCCGTATCGAAATAAATAGTGCACAAATAAAGGAGCGACATTAATGTGCAAACAAATGCTATAAAATACTCATGTAGTCATGAAAACAGCTGAAACCATCAGCAGGCAGCGTCCAGTTATTGGCAGCATCGAAAACCCAGTGCTTGGAGTGGCTATATTTAAAGAGGCCAATTTGTGCCGAAAACTAAGGTCAAGGTTCAAGCTGTCAAAACTAGCAAGATTGCTGACATCACTTACCACAACGAATCCCTTATAACATTGGCCAAGACCTTTGGCAAATGTCAGCTTGTTAAAATGTCTAAAGATTACTAAAAATAAATAACGAGTTCACATAAAACAGATAAGAGGGACAAATGAAAGGGCAGCAGTGGGGGTGGCTCAGAAAAACGCTGTGGACTCATTGGAGGTGATAAAAATAATGGTGGCTGTCCAGGTTAAAATACAAATCTCGAAGAACCGAAGAATGTCAATCATCTGCAGTAAACTACTAGTATAAAAGTATAAATAACTGCATAAGTGGCCAATTGTATAAATACAAATAAAATCAAAAATTGGGGGAGCGGAAGGGGAGGGTGGTGTTAGTTATTAACCTTCTATGATTAGATCTATCCAGTATTAGGGCTACATCTATATTGGTTTAATTTATGGGGTTGTTTCAATGTGTAGTGTCTCAATTTGACTATTTGAATGATTTGGGTTACGGTGTCTGGCAGCAGTATGGTTCCAATGTATCAGATAGCATAGTTTATCTCTGGCGTTCCTTCGCATACATTCTGAGATTTTAGTATAAAATGAAGTGAAGCACCTCCTTTACAGTCTTTTTAATATAGAACTTAAATAATTGGGATAATAGCCCCGCTGCCACCATAACAGCTTTAATGAGAGATGCGTCAGTTTCTTCTGCTGTCTTACAGTCCTGCACTCGGCCTTTGGTTATTGATGTAGAACACGCTGTTCTGATATAGCTCCCTCATTCATTGATCGTTCCATGAGGCTAGTAAGTCATTTTTGTTGGCTGACGAGCCAAGCAACTTTCTGACTATTTGTTTAAATGAGGATTTGTACGGACAGTTGCACATGCCCATGGCTGTTTCGCTTTGTTATATCTACAGGAATAAAACCGCAAGTGGGTAATTCACTTGGAACCATAGGCGTGCTTTAACATGTTTTGAATGAAATATGCACAGACATTTGCCAAAGGTCTTGGCCGATGTTATAAGGGATTGGTTGTGGTAAGTGGCAATCTTGCTAGTTTTGACAACTCGAACCTTTGATCTTAGTTTTTGGCGCAAATTAGCCTCTCTACATAAGAACATAAGATATGCCGTACTGGGTCAGACCGAGGTCCATCAAGCCCAGTATCCTGTTTCCAACAGTGGCCAATCTAGGTCATACGTACCTAGCAGTATCCCCAAAAGACACAGGTTCCACAATGCTTGTACTGGGTCAAGCATCCTGGGTCCCTTCTTAATAATGGTTTATGGACCTTTCCTCCAGGAACTTGTCCAAACCTTTTTTAAACCCAGCTACACTAACAGCCTTTACTACATCTTCCGGTAACAAATTCCAGAGTTTGATTACACGTTGAGTGAAAAAATATTTTCTTTTATTAGTCTTAAATAGTTTACCCTGTAGCTTCATTGCATGTCCCCTAGTCTTTCTATATTCTGATAACGTAAACAATCAATCTACGTTTACCCGTTCCACTCCGTTCATTAATTTCTAGACTTCTATTATATCTCCCCTCAGCCGTCTCTTTTCCAGGTTAAAGAGCCCTAACCTTTTTAGCCTTTCTTCATAGGAGTATCCTTCCATCCCCTTTACCATTTTGGTGGCTCTTCTCTGTACCTTTTCTAAAATCGCTATATCCTTTTTAAGATACGGCGACCAGAACTGCACACAATATTCAAGGTGCGGTCTCACCATGGAACGATATAGAGGCATTATAATATCTTTTGTTTTATTTTCCATTCCTTTCCTTATCATACCTAGCATTCTATTTGCTCTCTTGGCCGCCGCTGCACACTGGGCCGAGGGTTTTAACATGGTATCCACAATGACGCCTAAATCTTTTTCCTGGGTGGTGGTTCCTAATGTGGAACCTTGCATCGTGTAACCATAGTTTGGGTTGTTCTTCCCTAGGTGCATAACCTTGCACTTGTCCACATTAAATTTCATCTGCCATTTTGATGCCCAGTCTTCCAATTTATCAAGATCCTTTTGCAATTTTTCACAATCCTCTTGGGTTTTAACAACTTTAAATAGTTTTGTGTCATCTGCAAATTTGATAACCTCACTCGTTATTCCACTTTCCAGGTCATTTATGAATATGTCAAAAAGCAGCGGACCCAGCACAGATCCCTGGGGTACACCACTATTCACCTTTCTCCATTGGGAAAATTGGCCATTTAGCCCTACCCTCTGCTTTCTATCTTTTAACCAGTTCCTGATCCACAATAGTACATTGCCTCCTATCCCATGACTTTTTGTTTTGCCAAAAGTCTCTGATGAGGGACCTTGTCAAAGGCTTTCTGAAAGTCCAGATACACAATATCAACCAACTCACCTTTGTCCACCTGTTTATTCACTCCTTCAAAAAAACATAACAGATTAGTAAGACAAGATCTTCCTTGTCTAATGCCATGTTGGCTGTCTCCCATTAGGTCGTGACTATCTACATGCTGAGTAATTTTGTTCTTTATGATGGTTTCTACCATTTTTCCCGGTACTGACATCAGGCTCACCGGTCTGTAGTTTCCCGGATCACCCCTGGAACCCTTTTTAAAAATTGGTGTTACATTGGCGATCCTCCAATCTTCAGGTATTAGAGATGATTTTAATGATAGTTCACAGATTACTGATAGCAGGTCTGCAATCTCATATTTCAGTTCTTTCAACACCCTTGGATGTATACCATCCGGCCCAGGTGATTTGCTACTCTTCAGTTTATCTAATAGTTGTAAGACATCTTCCCGATGTATCGATATTTCCTCCAATTCTTCCGCACCTTTAAATACCACTTCAGTCATGGGTAACATCCCTACATCTTCCTCAGTAAAGACCGAAGCAAAGAATTCATTCAGTCTCTCCGCTATCGCCTTGTCGCCTCTTAGTGCTCCTTTAACCCCTTTATCATCTAATGGACCAACTGACTCTCTCACAGGTTTTTTGCTACGAATGTACTTGAAAAGGTCTTTATTTCGCGTTTTTGCTTCCGCAGCAAGCTTCTTCTCAAATTCTCTCTTTGCCTGCCTTATCAATGCCTTGCATTTGACTTGCCAGTGCTTGTGCTGTTTCCAGGTTTCGTCGTTTGGCTCTTTTTTCCATTTCCTGAAAGATGCTTTTTTTGGCAACAGCCTCTCTGACCTCACCTTTAAACCATGCTGGCAGTTTTTTGGACCTCCTTCCACTTTTCTTAAAGCGTGGAATACAGCTGGTCTAGGCTTCCAAGATAGTATTTTTCTACAACAGCCAAGCTTGATGTACATCTTTAACCTTCGCAACTGCTCCTTTTAGTTTTTTCTTAACTGTTTTCCTCATTTTATCAGAGTCTCCCTTTTCGAAAGTTAACAGGTAGTACTGTGGATTTCCTTACTATCCCTCCTCCACTAATTAAATCAAAGGCGATCACGCTATGATCACTATTGCCAAGTGGCCCCAACACCCTTATCTCTTGCACTAGATCTGGTGTTCCACTAAGGACTAGGTCTAATATGGCTTTCCCTCTGGTCAGTTCATGAACCAGCTGCTCCAAGAAGCAGTCATTTATTTCATCTAGGAACTTTATCTCCCTAGCATGTCCTGACGTGACACTGACCCAGTCGATACCGGGGTAATTGAAATCACCCATTATTATTACCGCGCTGTAACTTTTGTTAGCTTCCTTGATTTCTTTGAGCATTTCATCATCCATTTGGTCATTCTGGCCAGGTGCTCGATAGTACACCCCCACTGGCATCGCCTTCCCCCTTTTATATGGAATTTCAATCCATATAGATTCTACAGCAGATTTTGTTTCCTGCAAAACTTTAATCCTTTCTGAGTCAATGCCCTCTCTAACATAGAGCGCAACCCCTCCACCAATTTGATCAGCTCTATCATTATGATATAGTTTGTACCCAGGTATCACAGTGTCCCACTGGTTGTCCTCCTTCCACCATGTCTCTGATATTCCAATCATATGTAACCTTTCATTTAGTGCTATATATTCTAACTCTCCCATCTTATTCTTTAGACTTCTAGCATTTGCATACAAGCATTTTAGAGAATGTATTTTATTCATGTTAATTTGGCTATTGTTAGACATGGGTAAATTGGGATCTTTAAGTTCTGTCTGCTCCATACTTGAGGGCATTTGGGCTACTTTACTCTTTTGTAGAACCTCTCTGCTTTTGGTAGTATCCTTCAAGGATACCTTCTTCTGAACCATCCGCTCTTGGACGACTGTCGGCTTTCCCCTAATATCTAGTTTAAAAGCTGCTCTATCTCCTTTTTAAAGGTTAATGCCAGCAGCCTGGTTCCATCCCGGTTAAGGTGAAGCCCATCCCTTCGGAAGAGCCCCTCCTTTCCCCAGAATGTTCCCCAGTTCCTAACAAATCCAAAACCCTCATCTCTGCACCATTGTCTCATCCACGCATTGAGACTCCGAAGCTCTGCCTGCCTTTTGGGTCCTGCGCGTGGAACAGGAAGCATTTCGGAGAATGCTACCCTGGAAGTTCTGGATTTCAACTTCTTACCTAAAAGCCTAAATTTTTCCTCCAGAACCTCACTTCCACAGTTTCCTATGTCATTGGTATCGACATGTACCAAGACAGCAGACTCCTCCCCAGCACTATCTAAGACCTTATCTAGGTGGCGCGTGAGGTCTGCTACCTTCGCACCAGGCAGGCATGTTACCAGGCGATCTTCACGTCCACCAGCCATCCAGCTATCTACATGCCTAATGATCGAATCACCCACTATAACGGCTGTCCTAACCCTTCCCTCATGGGCACATGGCCCTGGAGAAACTTCCTTGATGCGAGAGGGTTTTACATCACCTGGAGGACAGGTCCTAGTTACAGGATCACTTCCTGCCACACCAGGGTGATGCTCTCCTGTCACGTGACCTCTCTCCTCCATGGCAACAGGGGTGCTGCCAGACTGGAGGTGGGACTTCAGGACTATATCCCTGTAGGTCTCGTCTATGTACCTCTCTGTCTGTCTTATGTTTTCCAAGTCTGCTACTTTAGCCTCTAGAGAACGGACTCGTTCCCTGAGAGCAAAGAGCTCCTTGCACCTAGTGCACACGTAAGACCTCTCACCAACTGGGAGAAAATCATACATGTGACACTCAATGCAAAAGACGTGAAAGCCCCCATCCCGCTGCTGGACTGCTGTCTGCATCTTAGTTTGTGTCTAGATCTTTAAGTTCTTACTTACTAGGGGTTGCTATGGGTATTTATACCAATAAAACTGTACCTAATACGTTTAATATACCTTGTTCACCTGAAGCTTAATTAATCTCAGGTCCTTAGTGTATGACTGATTTGGGTAATGAGCTTCACCTGAAAGCACCTCCTGTCTTTTAAGATGTGTAAGTACCTATAAAGCTATGATTATCCCAGGGGTGGGTGGGTAATAACACTTATTAAAAGAGGGCTGCTACACAGTACCCTGTCTTGTGCTGCTGAGGTAAGCTAAATTCTGTTTTGATTTAAATTATAGCTCTTAGCTGCTGCTAGGCTCTAACTTCTTATGAAATTTAAACTACAAGCTCTCTGCTGGGTACTACATTTAACCAGAAAGCTCTCTTCTGTGTGTTAAATTTAAACTAAAAGTACTTTGCTGTTACTTGGCCCTGAGTGACTATTAAATTTAAACTACAAACTCTGCTGGGTATGAAATGTAACCAGAAAGCTCTCCTCTGTGTTTTAAATTCAAACTTTAATTGCTGCTACTAGGCCCTAACTGATCCAACAAAAAACAGTGGGTTCACAGATTAAGTAGCTTTAATACAAAGAATTCTTTTTAGAAAATTACCAGAAGTATATACTCACAGTTGCAGATTTCTCTCCAGAAGTAACAGGCCCCCTTTCTAGTCCTTCAAGATCCTCCCAACCAACCCCTCTGCTGTCATTCTCCAAGGTATCCAACAAAGAAATTTTAGATATCATCTCATCTATTAACCTCACCACTGCTCCCAACGATCCTTGCCCTGCTAGCTGGATTAAAGAGCTGCGCCATGACCTCAGCCCAACTATATGCAGAATCTTGAATCAATCACTCACAACAGGATCCTTCCCGCAAAGCTTAAAATACACATCAATCTGCCCCCTGTTAAAGAATAGTAGGCTCGATCCATCTAAAGTTGAGTCATTCCGACCAATTTCGAGCATCCCACTGCTTGCCAAAATTATAGAGAAGGTAGTCCAGCGACAAATCCAATACCATGTTGATACTGTTGCACCACTGGACCCATCCCAACATGGCTTCAGGGAAGCTCATGGTGTGGACACAATCCTCACAACCCTCTTCAACAACCTAGTCACAGGAATTGACAATATCAACCATGGATTCGTCCTTATCTTCTTAGACATAGCAGCCGTCTTCGATTCAGTGAATCACGAAACACTTATTTCGCCTCAAAGATAAAGGACTACAAGGCTCAGCACTAGCCTGGTGTGAATCCTATTTGTGTAACAGATGGCAACAAGTCAGAGCAGGTTCCAAGACCTCTGAACTATTCTCACTGAAGCAAGGTGTACCTCAGGGATCTTCCCTCTCTGCATTAATGTTTAACATCTACATGCAGCCCTTTTGTGCTTTAATCCGTTCCTTCAACGTCCAATGCCTTGGCTATGCAGACGACATCCTCATGTACACACAGTTTAAAATCGATCAACCTGACTTCTCTCCAATTACAAGATGCTTTGAAGCGGTAACAGATTGGCTCCTCTCTCAAAATCTACGTATTAACCACAGCAAAACAGACGTACTATTCATTTCGCGAAACCAGAAGTTCACGCCACCTTCCTCACTTCTAGTCAATAACATTGAACTGAAGTCCAAATCTACAATTCGCTACCTGGGCATCACCCTCGACCAGCGTCTTGACATGTCAGCACATGTCATTAACACCACTAAAGCAATATATCATAAGATCCGATCACTATGCCATCTCTGCCCACTTCTTGACTTCCCGGACTAC
This sequence comes from Ichthyophis bannanicus, assembly GCA_033557465.1. Classification (NCBI taxonomy): domain Eukaryota; kingdom Metazoa; phylum Chordata; class Amphibia; order Gymnophiona; family Ichthyophiidae; genus Ichthyophis; species Ichthyophis bannanicus. Next base: position 650,039,558 of record CM066033.1, on the reverse strand, counting down.
CGTTCAATCTTCCAAGCCTTAGTCATCCCACACCTCGACTTTGCTAACATTATCCTACTTGGACTTCCACAGTTGACTCTTAACCCGCTACGACTTGCCATGAACTCAGCTGCAAGGGTACTGGCAGGGCTGTCAAGGTCAGACCACATAACGCCAGTTCTAAAGAACCTATACTGGCTTCCGTTGCGGGCCAGAATCCATTTCAAGGCTCTAGTCATGACATTCAAGGCCCTTAAGAACCATCCCCCCACGCCCATTAGTGAACTTCTCCACAGCACACCAGACAACAGAACCAGGAGATCCACACTTGAAGTCCCAAAATTATTGATAAAATGTAGGAAGTCAACAGCAAGTAGAGCCTTCTCCATTTTTGCACCTATGGCATGGAATGCCCTCCCAGCTGAAATCTGGGCCATCTCAAACCTGGCGCTATTCCGAAAAGCCCTCAAACACCACCTATTCTTACATTACCCTGACACCAATCCCAGTATCCATACTGCCATCACCTTACCTCCCTACCTAGCCCGTCCCTTAGATCATCCTCCTGTAGATAATGGTTAACCAACTTTTTCCCCTGTCTGCTTCTCTGACCCATGAGCCCAGGCCTCTAGGTAAAGTTTTCTAGATTTTCTTCGTAAGAGTATCCATAATTTGTATATGTACATAGTTTCCCTCTGTTTTTTCTTCCATGTTTACTTTCCCCGTTCAGTGTAAAATCTCGATGTAACTTGTTACATTCTTGTATGTTCTGTTCAAATGTAAACCACACTGATTATAATAGCGCGGTATATAAGAAATAAAAATAAAATAAAATAAATAAATGCTCACCCCTGTACTAACATGATCAAAATGACTTCCCAGCAATTATTTGCATCCCAGTATATTTATTTGCACGTTAACTTTTCTTTCTGCACGATTTTGATTCAGCCGAATGGCAAGGTGAATGATTTGAATATTCTCTTTGTGGTCTTTAAACTGGAAGAATGTTACATGGCGATTCACAAAGGCCACGCTTTGAGTCTTACTTCGCTACACAAGACTGGAGAAGGGCTGATATCGTACCTCTACACAAAAGTGGTGACAGGGAAGAAGTGTCAAAATACAGGCCCGTGAGCCTTACCTCGGTGGTGGGAAAAGTAATGGATGCGCTTCTGAAGGAGCAAATAGTGAACTTTCTCAAAACCAACAGGTTGCAAGATCCGAGGCAACATGGTTTTACCGAAGGACGATCTTGCCAAACAAATCTGATTTGAGTTCTTTGACTGGGTGACCAGAGAACTAGATCAGGGGCATGCAATGGATGTCATCTACCTGGATTTCAGCAAAGCCTTTGATACTGTTCCTCATAGGAGGCTTATCAATAAACTCAGTAGTTTGAGGATGGGTCCCAACGTGGTAAACTGGATCAGAAATTGGTTGACTGATAGACGACAGAAGGTGATGGTAAAAGGAGCTCACTCGGAGGAAAGGAAGGTGATTAGCAGGGTTCGGTCCTGGGCCCAGCACTGTTCAATGTATTTTTGAGTGATATTGCTGAAAGACTGAATGGAAAGGTCTGTCTTTTTGCAGATGACACGAAAATTTGCAACAGAGTGGACTCCCCCAAGGGAGTCCTTAACATGAGAAAAGATTTACAAAAGCTGGAAGAATGGTCAAATGCTTGGCAATTAAGATTTAATGCAAAGAAGTGCAGAGTCATGCACTTGGGTAGCAGAAACCCAAGAGAAATGTACATGATAGGGGGCGAGAGGTTCATGTGCACAGATCAGGAGAAAGACCTTGGTGTGATTATTTCTGTAGATCTCAAGGTGGCAAAGCAGTGCGACAAGGCGGTGGCAAAAGGCAGGAGGATATTGGGCTGCATACGAAGAGGAATTGCCAGCAGAAAAAAAGATGTTCTAATACCACTGTATAAGCTGGTGAGGCCTCACTTGGAATGCGGTGTTCAGTTTTGGAGACCGTATCTTGCAAAGGATGTAAAAAAATGGAAACTGTTCAGAGGACGGCGACCAAAATGATTTGGAGCCCGTGTCAGAAGCCTTATGAAAAGAGACTTGAAGACCTAAATATGTACACTTTGGAGGAGAGGAGGGATAGGGGAGATATGATTCAGACCTTTTAAGGAGAAATAATGAACAAACAAACCTCTTCCAAAGACGGAGAAGCTGTAAAACGAGAGTGCATAACATGAAGCTGCAAGGTGGAAAATTGAAAGGCAATATGAGAAAATACTTTTTCACTGAGAGGGTGGTGGATTCTTGGAATGCCCTCCCGATGGAGGTGGTGGGGGCAAATACAGTGACAGAACTCAAAATGGCATGGGACAAACACAATGGATCCATTTATAGCAACAGAATAAAATCAAAATATACTGAACCATCTAACTTCTCAACAAATAGGGGTGTCCTGCATGGAGCGGTGGGTTCACCCCTAAACAAAGACATGGGGAGGGGTGGCCTGCACAGAGTGGCACCTACTCCGGCCATCTTACTGGGCAGACTAGATGGACCATACTGGTCTTTATCTGCCGTCATTTACTATGTTACTATGATTGCTGATCTCCCCTTCCCCGCAATCCTAATCCACTTTCCTCTTGTGTTTCAGGGTTATTAGGTCTATCCTAATTCTCATTCAATGAGGGCAGAAATTTTTGCTCGGTCAGTGTACACATTGACCTTCTGTGGTATGTATACTGAAGTGCTGATCACACAAGGCTCTCTGCTATTTAACCAACTGCTCTTTTTCTTCAATATTTTATGACTATTATTCCCCCTCTTCCCAATATACTTCATATAGTTTAGAGACATTTTTGTTTACCCCAACCACAATATTCTTCACTGAATTTCTTTTGAAAACATGCATAAAAACTGGATTCCTTTGGGACCATGTTCATGCTGTAATCGCCTGAAGCATGGCACCCCACTCTGCCTTGTATACCTATGTTTCTGTTATTGTAAATATAATGGAAATACCTCATTTTGCATGACATTTGTCATTAAAGTATATTTTATAAATAAAAAGTGGAGTGGAGGAGTGGCCTAGTGGTTGGGGCAAGGTACTTCAGGCCAGAAGGTCGGGGGTTCAAATCCCACTAGAGGACAGCAACCTTGGGCCGGAAGGACTGGGGTTTTTAGTCCCACAGGTGCTCCTTGTGGTCTTGGGCAAGCCACTTAACCCTCCATAGCCCATGTTCCCTCTAAAATAGTTATCGCCAAGTTATAATGCCCTGTTTAATGTAATTTCAGTTTGTTCAATGTAAACCGCACTGATGCAGAATAGCGCAGTATATAAGAGAATGTAAATAAAATAAAAATAATTAAAAAAACAGACATGCTCATCCCTGTACTAACAATCTGTTCTTAAACATACTGTCAAATCACTAACCAATCCAGAGACAACAGCTGTGGGACTGCAAGACAGACCCTGAAGCTCAGATACACAACAAGCCAAAGTAATAGCTACAAGAAAGACTGCCTTAAGTGTCAAATCTTTAAGAGTGGCTACATGCAAAGGTTCCAAAGGCACACATGCACACGTGTGCAGAGGACTAAGGAAAGGTTGCAAGCTGGCACCCAGAGAGGTAGACAGAGCATGAACCCGGCGACATCAGCGTGAGACACCAGAGAGCACCCAGATAAAGGGCCTCTGAAACAGGTCAAAGCAGCCATCTGCACCTTAAAGGAAAGAAAGATTATCTGGACCCTGCACTTTCCAAAGTGATGGAGATCTGAGAGTGCACCAGTAAGAAAAGAACCGCCAGACACGTGCACATGCACAAGAAGTGGGCAGGTGGCATGCTTTCAAAAGAGTTGCAACATGATGCAAGTAACTCTTTCAAGTTAAACACCACCGCTCAATAGCAAAGATATAAACAAGTAGGGAGCGGAATCTTCCATGAATAATCGGAACCTAACACTGGAGTCCTCACCTCAAATTAAGGAGAAAGGGTTCTGCTACTTTCAGGCAAACAAGGCTGGAGTACCACAGTTGCCATGGCCAATTCAGCGCCACCAGGAGTACTTAGTCGAGGTGAGTTTCTATATGATGGAGAACTCAGCCGATCATCGGCCACGGTGGGAAGATGTAGAGAAGCTGGTGCAAGGGCCAAGGCTGGAGCAGTGCATCGAGACCATGGCTCTTTCTGATGGCTGAAAAAGGCCATCGCCTTGGTGCTGGCAGTGGTGGCCATCAGATCAAGGGTCAGGTGCTCCAATTGGCAAATAATGCATTCAAAACACCCAAGACATGAGCTCCCATTTGCTGAGATCCAGCACATGACGACTGAGGAAATCCACTTGTATGTTTTCCACACCCACAATGTGTTGCGCTGAGAGTGCCAGTAGACAGTATTCTGTCCATGGAAACAAAAGCACCATTTCTGAAGCCACTTCCATGCATTTTGTTCCCCCTTGTCTGTTGATAAGCCACTGTTGTGGAATTGCCAGACAGAACTCAAACAGCCCGCAGTCAAAAGTAGAGGCTGGAAGTGCTGCAGCGCAAGCCTGACTGCTCTTGCTGCGAGGAAAATCAATCATCCAGGCCATGCACATCCCACCCAGTCAAGCTGGTGTCCAAAGTCACGAGAGTCCAATGGGGTACGTCTCGAGGTATTCCCAGAGGTTGCTATAACTGTTCATTGTAAACCGCTTTAAATGTATATGATAAAGCAGTATAAGACCTGTTAAATAAATTCCCCATGAAAGGTGGAATGGAGAAAGCCACTCCTGAAGACTGCAGTGTACTAGCGGTTGGAGCAGTAGCTGGACATGGTAATTCTGAGAAGGGGACCAGCGTGAAATGAGGGAGGGAGGAGCGCTGCAGGGATATAAGTAGGTACGAGTCAAGGAAACAACATCCAAGGTGGCTGCCATGGAACAAAGAATCTGCAGATAGCCCCACGCCTTGGGAGCCGACTGGCATTAAAACTTCTGTAAATTTTATACAAAGCTTGTTGCAGCATTGCCGAGTAAGAAAAACACGTCCTGACTTCAGTTCAAACCGTGCTTCCAGGAATTCCAGAGACTGAGTAAGACGCAGACAACTCATGGTGTAATTGTTCACGCAACCAAGATGTTCCAGATGGTGAATGATGTGAGAGATTGCCGTGACCGCTTCTTTGTAAAACTTGGCTCTGATCAACCAATCGTTCAGATAGGGATGCATTTAAATGCCTTGGTGATGGTAAGAATGTGGCAACTACCACCATGACTTTGGAAGAGGTACGAGGAGTCGTGGCAAAACCAAAGACAGCAGAGCATAGAACTGATAGTGCAGGCCGAGTATAACAAAACACAAGCAACTGATGATAATCCTCACAGATTGGAATGTGGAAATATGCTTTTGTGAGATCCAGACACACCAGGAACTCGTCCAGCCGAACTGCCTGAATGACCGATCTTAAAGTTTCCATCTGGCAGTGAGGAACCCAAAAGAAAACTGTTCATGCCCTGTAGATCCAGAATAAGCCAGAAAGTCATCCTTTTTGGGAATCACAAAATAGATGAACAGTCGCCAGATTTCCTCTCTGATAAAAGGTACCGGGGCAAGTCGCCTGAAATTGGAGTTAGTATTTTAGTCACTTGCACCATCGCTCTTAGCCACCGATCCACAAGGAGAGATGAGAAAAGCATCTCAGATGGGTACTGGATATCATTTTGCAGGGTTATGTGCTCTCTCGCCCTCACTAGACCTATCTGTCAGAGGTTATACAGGTCCATTCTCAGTAGAAAAGGTACAATCACCCACTAACCTGCAGCACCCCAAAATGGACCCCCAACCAGTCAACGGAAGATCGACTGGTCCTAGAAAACTTATTTGAGGGTGTGAAGTTGTCTCTCCGACAACAGGAGCCTCAAAAGGACTGGGGTTTGGCACTTGATTCGGAGTAATAACCACCAAATTTCCCCGTATGGTATCTCAGAGAATCCTTGAAACAGCCCCTAGAAGATGACAAGGACATCTAAGTGGAGGGATGCCGAAAACCGGACTTAGGTTTATCTTCTGGCAGCCTCTGAAGCTTGACTTCCCAAACGGTAATATACCCTTGAAAAGGGAGTTTAGCCAACTGAGTCTTGGAGGCCATATTAGCATTCCAGAGCCATCATCTGGTTATCGTAACAGCAGCCATGGAATGAGCTGACAGGTTTAACAAGTCATAGAAAGAGTCCATTACAAAGGCAGAAACCAATTCAAAAACCAAGTCAATGCAGGATCTTCCGGCAAAAGCTGGCGTCAAAGCAGCAAGGCTCACAGAAAGAGGCTACTAAACTTTAAACTAAAAATGGGGAGGCTGGAGAGGCTGTTCTTAACATGCTAGAAGTCCTCTGAATGACTGAAGGGCTCCAACTGCTCCTCCATAGCTGATCTAGTTCTCTGGTCACCCAGTCAAAGAACTCAATCAGATTTGTTTGGCAAGATCGTCCTTCGGTAAAACCATGTTGCCTTGGATCTTGCAACCTGTTGGTTTTGAGAGAGTTCACTATTTGCTCCTTCAGAAGCGCCTCCATTACTTTTCCCGCCACCGAGGTAAGGCTCACGGGCTGTCAGCACTTTTGTGTAGAGGTATGACGACAGCCATTCTCCAGTCTTGTGTAGCGAAGTAAGACTCAAAGGGTGGCCTTTGTGAATTGCCATGTAACATTCTTCCAGTTTAAAGACCACAGAGAAGAGTATTCAAATCAATCATTCACCTTGCCATTCGGCTGAATCAAAATAGTGCACAAATAAAGGAACAGCGTTAACGTGCAAATAAATATACTGGGAAGCAAATAATTGCTGGGAAGTCATTTTGATCATGTTAGTACAGGGGTGAGCATGTCGTCTATAAATTAAAAAAAAATAATAATAAAAAGTACTCATGTAGTCATGAAAAAGCTGAATCAGCAGGCAATGCCCAGATATTGGCAGCATCAAAAACCTGGTGCTTGGAGTGGCTACATGTAGAGAGGCCAATTTGCGCCAAAAACTAAGGTAAAGGTTCGAGCTGTCAAAACTAGCAAGATTGCCACTTACCACAACCAATCCCTTTTATAACATCGGCCAATCGCACAGTTCCATCCCTGTAACTGGCTACAGAGTCCATGGATAAGGCAGCATTGTAGATAACACGCTGGTCCCTAAAACACAAATACTTTTCTACTGGGACAGCAGGAAAAGCCATATTGCTACAAATCCCTGTAAAAACTTATACTAGCTGTATTCCTCACTTGCTTGCATACACAGTGCACAAAGAGAACCTCGCCAAATACGGAATAAGATCTCTGTTTAGAAGTAGACGTGTCCTAACAAAACCTGAATTGAAAATCCAAAGAAACCAGATTCTACATGCATGTCTGCTTTTATGTTTCAGGTGTTGTATCGCATTTCCTTCTGTTCTGTGCAAAATAGATATCCTGCACATTCACATGTGCAGAGCTGACACATTCAAATCGCTATACCAAAAATTTAATTTTTTCCTGCTTTTATTTTTTAGCATCTGAACATTTGGACCCTACCATAATATTCCAGAACAATGACAGGAGTTCAGCCGCTCCAACATAAGCACCTCCATCCCTCTTCCTCCCTCTTCCTTGTAAAAACACGTGTTAAGCACCTTGACATACGTTCTTACACAGGATTTTTCAGTGAGGATTTAAAGAAATTTAGGATACTATTACTAACGCCACTAAAAAGCTTAAATATGTTCAATTTATTGAATCTCAAAATCCCCTTTTCTAAAAATATATCAGATGTTATAAACGCCTCCATTGTTTTCATGGAATCTTTTACAGACAGACCTTTTTTAAAAAGACTCGTATAATTTCACAGTCTAGAAAGACACTGGTTTTGTTTTGGAACAGTATGGCTACTAAACTATATACTATATAGTAAGTATTTAGTGTATGTGTGTGTGTCATCCCTTTGTGTTAAAATGTATCCCCCAATTGTGTTTTGACCACTTTGATTGAAGGATAAGGTGGTATACAAAACTGTATAAATAAATAAAAATACCTGATCTAATGGCAGTCACAAAGTTGCTGCATATCTTGTATGATAGATTACTGTAGAAACAACAAAATCTGAATGAAATAGACAAGCATGCGCATGAATCAAAAAGCTAAACAATACTCTTCATTCCTTCTAGTGATTATGGACCTTAGTACCTGTTGGTTTTAAAAAAGAACATACAGCCAAGCTTTGCGTATTATGGAAGCTTAGATTTTCTTTTTAACTGAGGTGTGTGGTCCCCCCTCCTCCCCTCCCCCAAATAAGGTGCTCTACATGTAGTTTAAAAATCAGCTGTTTAGCCAATTCCCGCAAACAGTGCAACGTCTCAGACCCCTCCTTGAACATCAAGACTTCCGAACAGTGATGCAAGCCATGACACTCCCACATCTGGACTACTGCAACATCATCTACCATGGCCTTCCAGCCACACACACCAACCCCCTCCGAACTGCATTAAACACCACTGCGAGAATCATTCAGAGGGCGAAGAAAACCGACCATATCACCCCAGTTCTGAAAGAACTTCACATTCTCCCCCTCGAAGCACAGACAAAATACAAAGCCATCCTACTCACCCACAAAGCTATCCATCAAACACAGGACACCCAACTTCGCACCCTACTGGCTCGTCCAACCCACGGCAGATCTACTAGACAAACCTCCAGCATTTTCCTCACCGTCCCTCACAAAAGAACCAAATGCTCGCAACGGACCTGCAATCGAGCCTTTGAACTTTATGCTCCATCCTTATGGAACTCTCTACCGAGCTATCTCAGAAACAATGCCGACCTACTATCTTTCAGAAAACAGCTAAAAACCATCCTTTTCCAGGAATACTTCAACTCGAACCCCACCGAAAAACCCACAAACCTTTGATCTCACCCACAATGAACCTCTAACTTAAAGCCACACTAACCTGTCTATGTCCAAAGTGTCTCCTATGTCAAAATCATCAATGTTGCCTCCCCAGTGATGGCCCTACCCTTGTACTTAATTCCCCCACCCCTATGTAACACCGCTTTGACCCGGTGAAAAGCGGTATATAAATACAGCTAAATAAATAAAATAAATAAATAAATAAATGATTAGGCTTGGATACAAAGTTCATCATTTATGAACAGGACACTAATAAAATTGGAAAAAAAAATAAGTCTGAGCATCTAAGAACTTTAGTACCCAGGGCCTGAACCATCCAGAGACCACCATTGCTAAATAGTGTGGTGTATTATTGTGGTGTGATTTTTTAAAATCTTTATTGTATATCAATTTTTGTTACAAACTCCCAAACATAACAGACATACAAACTTGAGCATGGAGGTACAGATATGTAAATGCACCATCAGAGTATAGGGTTTCTACCCACTGAGCCTGACTGCCCATCTGCAATACAACCTCACCTCCCTCCTTCAACACCCCCCTGCCCCTGGGGACTTTCAACTGGAATTGGTTCCAAAGCCATTTATATCTGGACCATGGAGGGATCTTATGCTGACGATAAAACATACACTTCTGCTTGTGTTACTATGTGCATCAGATTTACCCATTGTGAGAATGTCTCTGTGGCTGGGTTCCCATCCAGTTTTGTAGTATAGACTTTTTAAGTCCCCAGATAGACAGCAAGACAAATTGCCATCTGCGTTATGGACTTTCTGGTCCTGCAGGGGTGCCTCATCTCCCAGCATCAAAAGCCCAGAAGAACATTCAATAGACTTGCCAGTTAGTCCTTTGAAACTTTCCAAGGCTTTCCCCCATAGCTCCGTCAGCTTCGGGCATTATGGAAAAGAGTACTTTCTCCACTAGATGGGTTTCCTGCAGCAGGGCCACATCAGCACCCAGCTTGTGGAGATATGGAAGTCTTCTCTCCCTTGATTGGAAGTTAAAGCCACCCTCATTCAAAGTTAGTTTTAAATGCTTTAAAACAACACTACCTTGCATGCCCCCCCCCCCGATCCTCCCAGCCAAGCTCCAAAAAAGGCCTAGATGTAAGCATGTACAAGTCCAAATGCTCTTCTTGCCTCCATGGGTCTAGTTCCTTTCGCTACTCTCCCACCCCACCCCTTCAAAAACAATACCCAGCCCCCTTTCTCCAGCACCCCACATCCCCACCTTTCTTCCACACACATCGAACAGACCATTCTGTGCCACACCAGACCCTCCCACATACACACTCCCAACTAACCTATATCCCCAGCTCCCACTCATCCCACTTTCTCCATACCAGGCCCCTTCAGTCCGTGCTCCCATCTTGTGGGAAGATCGCTCCATTTCTCACCATACTAGCCCCTACCCCCACCCTTCCAACAATAACTGAACAGGTGATAAAACATACAAGGTGTCCACTACAGTACAAACCACAAAACAGCTAGTGTCCAGAGGTTTTCCTGGCCAGCAACGGGTAGCTCCTGACAGCCAGCATGCTGGCAGATCTTCATGCGTTTTCATGTTTTTGTTTGCCTCATCGGCTGGGCCCCCTCCCCCCACCCCTGCTCACCTGGGACTCCGTGGTCAATAAGGTTCCAAGGCGCACTCAGTCTCATGCAGCCAAAGTCTCTCCGTCGGATGATGCTATCTGTCCAATCGGAGCCTTCCACGGCTTTACAGGCTGCTCTCATCAACAAGGCTCTGTGAGCATAGATCTCTCAATTCCACAGGTAGCGCTGCCCACCCCCCCATACTGGACAAAAACTCTGCTCCATTGCGAACATGTGAACTCACCAAAGCGAAAAAAAGTCCTCAACCCTACCTGTGTTTTACCATGCAGCAGCCTGCTCCGCTCCATTCCGCTCTGCATCACCACAGCACTCTAGGAATATCTTGCCCTCACCCACGTCGTTCATATAGAGCGTTGCTCTGCCATAGACTACTTTAAGCTTATATGGAAACAAGAGTAATGCATATGCCCCTCTGATGTAACACAGTACACACAGGGGCAAACTCCTTCCTCTTTAGAGCCACATGGGTCAAATAATCATTAAAGAGTAGGATCCTCTGGTATCTCCAGGAACAAGCAGGAATGAGTCTTCACATATGGGTACGTCGGTATCGACGGAGCCTGCGCGGGAACGCTCCCCAGCTTCCCAAAAAGGAAAGCTTTTGGGAGCATCCCACAGCGCCTGCTCACTGCCTTCCCGCCTTTCCTAACCGCCTCTCCCCAGTTCTTCTTTTCTGCAGAGCCAGCAGGTCGTGTTCCTGTCACCGCTGAAGAAGTTCTTTGTTTTATTTTATTTCTTTGGTCGTGCGTCTGCCTTCCCCGACGTCGGACTGGTACCGCCGGTCTGTCTTTTCTTATAAAAAAAAACCATTTTTTCCCTCAGTGTGTTTTTCCTCTTTGGGCCTTAGGCCTCACGAGAAATTTTCCTCATGGAAAAACCAGCCTCCGGGTTTAAAAAATGCACTAAGTGCAGCGGTACTATTTCTGTCACCGACACCCATGAATGGTGTCTTAAATGTTTGGGTCCTGACCACTCCATTTTGGTTTGTCCGTCCTGCTCCTTGATGTCTAAACGAGGTTTACAGAACCGAGCAGCTAAGCTCCATGTGCTGTTTCCCTCTGATGCAGCTTCAGTGACATCGACGTCTTCCAGGGCCTCTACTTCCTCCCATGGATCTCAGGTAACCAAACATAAATCCAGCCGGTCCTCGAAGGGTAGATCTCCTTCCAAGCATCGAGATGCCTCCGGGCTTGCCCTCGAGGATTCCGCACCGGCAAAACAACCCCGGTGGGAAGCTCTGGCTTCCAAAGCTCATCCTATGGGGTTACAGGTTGACATCGATGGCACGGCCTCGACCGATCACCTGTTAGAATGTTCTGGGGTACCGGTGCAACCTTCCGGTACCGAATTCCAGGCATTCATGGCATCGATGGATCAGAATGTTCTATCCATGCAGCAGGCTATCACGGCCTTCATTCAAGCTGCGACACCGCTGATACCACAACAAACTCTGTTGTCGGTACTGGCACCAGTGTCGGTACCGGTACCGACTGCATCGACATCGACCAGGATGCCGACTGCAGCAGGTTCCCTGTCCAGGGATGCCCATCGGTACCGTACCGGTCCCAATGACGCCCGATGTCGATACCGCTCGATACGCGTATCGAGCTTTGGAAGAGCACCCTGACAGTCGATACTTTGATTCCTCCGAAGACTCTGATGCATCGGAGGAGTCTGCTGAAGTGTCTATAGCTCTTCCTGAAGAGCCTTCTTCTCCAAAAAGAAGAATGTCTCCTCAAGAGGATTTGTCCTTTCAAGACTTCATCAGAGAAGTGGCTATAGGGCTTTCTATTTCAGTATCCTCTGAATCAGAGCCTAGAGCTAAAAAATTGGATATTTTAGGTTATTCTAAGGCTCCTAAGGAGGCAGTCACCTTGCCAATTCATGAGATTCTTTATGATCACATGATTGACTTATGGGAGACTCCTCTCACTATCTCTCCTCATTATCGTAGGTTGGACATTATGTACCGTGTCCCTCCTTGTCCTGGGTTTCATAAAACACAGCTTCCTCACCATTCTATTGTGGTGGAGTCAGCTATGAAAAAGATAGAGTGCAAAAAGACACTCCTCTGCTCCTCCAGGAAGAGAATGTAGGACCTTGCATGCTTTTGGTAGGAAAATCTTCCAAGCCAGTATGCTCATTGCCAGAATCAACTCCTATAGTCTTTATATGGGTATGTTTCTGAAAGAAGTTGCAGATAAGCTGCACACTTTCCTCCCTTTCCTTCCAGAGGATAAAAGGGAAGAATTTCTTATTTGGATTAAGCATACTCATGATATTTCAAAGTTTTCCAACCGTGCAGCTTTTGACTCCTTTGAGGGTGCCAGCAGAGCTTCGGCCATTGCCATAGCTGCACGCAGAATTGCTTGGCTCCAAGCTTCTGATCTGGAATCTTGGGTCCAGGATGGCTTGGGAAATCTTCCCTGTACAGGAGAAAACTTGTTTGGCAAAGATTGGCAAATAAAAGCCACTCAAATGGATGCAGAAAATTCTGCTTTGGATAGACTTTCCAAGTCAACCTCCATCCCTGCCAAGAAAAAAACTTTCAAGAAGTATTTTTTCAAGAAAGGCAGATTCCATCCTACTTCTGGCCAACAATCATCTACAGGTCGTTTTGCTGTTAAGCGTCAGCAACCTAAACAGGCCAGGCCTAAGCCTACAGGGGCTGCTGCAACTCAGCAGACCCAGCCTCCTCAGGGTTTTTGACTTGATGCTAGAGAACTTAGCCTTTCTGGCTCTGAAACAGCCAGAGCCTCTCACCATTCCAGGAAGGTTAGCTCATTTTGCTCCCAGATGGGAGCAAATTACAGCAGAGCAGTGGACCCTCTCCATCATAAGGGAGGGCTACAAGCTTCATTTCTCAAACCTTCCTCCTCACACTATGGTGAGACATTTCAATTCTCCAACATCTCTCCTCGACCTTCTAGGTCAGGAGGTGGCTGCCCTTCTTGTCCAAGGGGCAATAGAAGAAGTGCCGCCTCTTCAACAAGGATCAGGGTTTTACTCCCCCTACTTTCTGATCCCAAAGAAAACAGGGGGCTACAGACCCATATTAGATCTCAGAGAATTGAACAAATTTCTATGCAAGCAGAAATTCAAGATGCTTTCTCTAGGCACTCTCCTTCCATACCTTCAGAGTCAGGATTGGCTTTGTTCTCTAGATCTCAAGGATGCGTACACACATGTCCTCATCCATCCATCTCACAGAAGGTTCCTCCGTTTTCTTTTCCAAGGAAAGCATTACCAATACAGGGTGCTTCCTTTCGGTCTGACCTCTGCTCCAAGAGTATTCATTAAATGCATGGCAGTAGTAGCTGCATTTCTACGTACTCTGGGAATATTTGTATTCCCATACCTGGACGACTGGCTCATCCGAGCTCCATCTCAGTCAGAGGCCCAGACTTCCCTGGACTGCACAAGGCATATTCTGCAGTATCTGGGACTTGTGGTAAACCTCCCAAAGTCCCAGCTCACCCCTACTCTGTCCCTAGAGTTCATAGGGGCCTGGCTGGATACTACCACTGCAAGGGCCTATCTTCCTCAGGCCCGTTGCCTACGCCTAGTGCAGTTAGCCTCCCAAATTCAGTCAAAGAGCCATTTAACTGCCCGGGAGATGCTACAACTGCTAGGCCACATGGCATCCACAGTGCATGTGGTACCCTTTGCTCGCCTTCACATGAGAGCAGCTCAATGGACTTTGTCCACCCAGTGGACTCAAGCATCAGGGGCTCTCTCAGACCAAGTAGCAACCTCCAAACGCCTCTCTTGGTCTCTCCAGTGGTGGATGTCCACCCAAAATCTGTTGCTGGGGTCCCCCTTCCAACAGTTGCCCCAGGCAACCCTCACAACAGATGCCTCCCAAACAGGTTGGGGAGCTCATCTACAAGACCTCTCCACTCAGGGCATTTGGTCTCCACAGGAGACCTTTCTACATATCAACCACTTGGAGCTCCGAGCAGTTTTTCTAGCTCTCAAGGTCTTTCATACCCTGCTCAGCTACAAGACAGTCCTCATTCATACGGACAATCAAGTAGCCATGTTTTATATAAACAGGCAAGGAGGAACTGGCTCTCTGTCGCTTTGCAACGAAGCTTTAAGATTGTGGGCCTTCGCCAGAGAGCATCAAATCCATCTCCTGGCCATATACCTCCCAGGAATCCAAAACTCTTGGGCAGACAGACTCAGTCGAGTTCTGCTTCCACACGAATGGTCCCTGCACATGGACCAAGTACTCAGAATCTTTCAAGAGTGGGGAACCCCGGACATAGACCTCTTTGCAAGTCCGTGGAATGCCAAACTTCCCCGGTTCTGTTTCAGAATTCCGTGTCAGGGAGTTCAGGCCAAGGATGCCTTCCTCCTTCACTGGGGTCAAGACTTCCTGTATGCCTTTCCACCCATTCCTTTAATTCCCAAGACTCTGTTCAAGCTCCAGAGGGATCAAGGATCCATGATCCTCATAGCTCCACGCTGGCCACGCCAAGTGTGGTACCCTCTACTTCTGCATCTCTCAAGCTCCCTCCCTAGACTTGGGAGCTGCTCCAGACCTTCTGTCCCAGGAGGAGGGGACTTTGTGGCACCCAAACCCCAAGTCCCTTCACCTCAGAGCTTGGTTGCTGAAGGCCTAGACCTTCAAGGTTGGAAATCTCTCTCAGCAGGTGAAGGATATCCTCCATGCTTCCAGAAAACCTTCTACTAGACGTTCCTATGCTTATAAATGGAAAAGGTTTTCCATTTGGTGTGCTGAGAAGGGTCTTGACCCTCTAGCACTACCTTTGAATTCTCTATTGGAATATCTCCTGCATCTCTCCAATGCAGGCCTTAAGACAAATTCAGTAAGGGTCCATTTGAGTGCTATTGCAGCATCCCTTAAGCCTATTAATGGACAGCCTATTTCCTCTCATCCTCTTATTGCAAGATTCATGAGAGGCCTAACTTTAACTAAACCTCCCATTAGGCCTCCTCCGGTGGCATGGGATTTAAATCTGGTTCTTGGTCAGCTTATGAAGCCACCTTTTGAACCCTTAGCCACCACCTCCTTGAAATTTCTTTCCTGGAAGGTTATTTTCCTCATTGCAGTCACCTCAACTCGCCGCATCAGTGAACTGCAGGCCTTAGTGGCTAATCCACCTTATACAAGTTCCATCATGATAAGGTAGTCCTTAGGACCAATCCACACTTTATGCCTAAAGTGGTTTCACCTTTTCATCTTAAGAGGTGTATTTACCTGTCTTTTTTCCAGGTCCTCATGCATCAAGTGCAGAGAGGAATCTTCATACCCTGGATTTGTAAGAGAGCTCTTACCTTTTATTTACAAACGACACAGCAACATAGAAAGTCTTCTCAACTCTTTGTTGCCTTTGATCCCTCTCATTTGGGACTTCCAGTCTCTAAGAGGACACTGTCCAATTGGATTGCTCAGTGTATTTCTTTCGCCTACCAGAGTAAGAACCTTTCTCTGGAAGGCCATGTCACAGCTCATAATGTGAGGGCCATGGCCACCTCTATGGCTCATCTAAATTCTGTGTCCATCGACCAGATCTGTCGAGCGGCCACCTGGGCCTCGGTTCATACCTTCACAGCCCATTACTGTTTGGACAAGGACTCCCTCCGGGATGCCTTGTTTGGTCAGGCTGTTCTCAAACACCTGTTCCATGCTTAATCAACTCCTGCCCTCCTTCCCTGAATGTATGCCTGAGATCCATAGGAGGAGATAGAGCCCTTCACAGGGTCTCATAACCTTGGGGATCTCCCAGGCATCTCTAGCTAGGGAGTCCCCATTTGTGAAGACTCATTCCTGCTTGTTCCTGGAGATAGCACAGTTACTTACCTGTAACAGGTGATCTCTGGGAACAGCAGGAATAAGTCTTCACAACCCACCCACCTCCCCTAGGAGTTGTATCTCTCTATCTATTTTTCCTTTCCTCTTTCTCTTTGTCTCAGCTTTAAAACTCGAACTGGGGAGAGGCGGTTAGGAAAGGCGGGAAGGCAGTGCTGTGGGATGCTCCCAAAAGCTTTCCTTTTTGGGAAGCTGGGGAGCGTTCCCGCGCAGGCTCCATCGGTACCGACATACCCATATGTGAAGACTTATTCCTGCTGTTCTCAGAGATCACCTGTTACAGGTAAGTAACTGTGCTTTTCATGCTCCAGAGACTTGCGCTATCTAAATTCTTGCAAGAATAGCTGCCTTCTCCTTCCACACCAAATACTGGGCTATAGCAGTGCTGAGTTTGGTGCTGTCATCTTGCTGAGGCCCCATGCGATGCACGCGCTCACATCTCCACGCTGCCCCTTCCATCTTCAGCCCCTACAGGAGCCAGTGCTTGAAAAAATCGTAGAGCTGCGCATTCAAGAGCGATTCTCTGAGGCTTATCACATGGAGGTTGTTATGCCTTGACTGGTTCTCCTGTTCTTCCAACTGGTCAAGGAGCGGGCTCTGCTTTCTTGATACTATCTCTGAGTGGATGCATTCTGTTGATTCCTGGGTTGTCACATGCTGCTTCGCCTCTGTGAACCTCTGCAAGTGCCCTTTGAAGCGCTCCTGCATATTCTCCACAGTTGCTTGCAGCCGGTTAAGGCGATTCTCCAGAGCAGCAGAAACCATTCTTGGTATCTCTGCCACAAGTTCTTCCGTTGGCGGCGGGCTGGAACCCACAGGCTCAGATGCCATTTTGGGCTTACAGATCACTGCTTTCACCTTGCAGGCCAGCAGGCATTTTTTGGCATACCCTAGTGAATTACCACCATCCGGCCACTTCTGCTATTGCACTGCCGCTTCTATCAATTGTGGACTAGGTAGGAATCTGGGGCTGAACCGGGCAGATTTTTAGCTGGTTTCCGGGGCCCAATTTGGGAGCTCTTAAATCACATCTTTCACTGCGCTTGGCATCACTTGATCCCGCTGCTTGATAGTTTGCCAGATTACTCTGTAATGTGGCATAGTATGTGTTTAGTTTGTGGGTCCTCTTCCCCCCCCCCCCAAATAAATTTACAGACCTTTTTGTATTTCTTCCTTTATTTTTCTTCATTGTTCTTCTATTGATCTTATCGGTTTCTTTTTTTTTAAATTTTATATTTATTAAATTTCAAATAGCAGGAAAACTGCTTATAGAAGTGAGCCAAAGGAAACAAGTGCACATTACACCAAGAAACAAAAACAAATTAACAGCTCATTAGTCTACAATAACAGGGGATGTGGATTTAAATCAGAGATACAATACAGGAAAAAAGAACATAGGAAAAAAGGACAATAGCAACAGGCACCCCTCCCCAGCTGAATTCTTCATGAGTATAGATCCCAACTCAATGGGAGGAGAAGGATTAATTATGGTCTTAGAAGAAATAAAAGCAGTTATGGTTTTTGAACCTGCGCACTTATTTATTGCCCTGAAAAACAACTAAGCATTTACAAGGCTAACGTAATCTAAAGCTAACCCCAAGCTGAAGTACTAGGGGTCGGAGCAATAGAAGCTGTCTTCTATACCACTGGGTACTTCTAGCCACATCCAGAAATATCTGTATTTTACAATTCATAAAGAACACATCTCTGTTTAAAGACCAATTTCAGGAGCCAATTATGATCAACATCCAGGGCCAATTGCACAAAGTAAGTGGCCTTCTGAACCCCTTCCTCCGCAGATTGTTCAAGAATGTCCATAATGTTCAAAAGGTCCATACCAGAAGCCTGAACCCCATCGGAGGAAACTTTCCCATGTGGAATATAGTACAGACTGCTCGGGGACCTTTAAACACTCGGAAAAGTATTTCTTAAACATCTCATAGGGGGAGAAAGCAGCAGATTTAGGAAAGTTCAATAGCCAAGGATTCCTACCTATCAGTATTCTCCAGATTTTCCATTTTCAATTGCACTGCCAAATTGTCCTTCACTAGAGCCGCATTATGCGACTCCAAAGACTTAATTTTTAAATCCTGAGCACCAGACCTAGTTTCCAAAGAATCAAGGTCTGAGCAGCAACTAATCAAATCAGCAGAAAATTGCAAACTCTGGGATAACAAGTTAACCGAGGCCTGGAGACCTTGAATGGCTTCCCACAGTCTGCAAAGTAACTTCCAATGGACGGGCAGAAGAGACCCCAGATAGAACTGTAGACAGAGATGCACTAAGTTACAGAGGAAGCTACCACAAAATTCTCTCTCCTCCCAAACGTTGTCCTGAGGGATCTTCTAATGCTGGGACTGCCACCATGACTCCTCCATCCACTTTCCCACTGCGTTCCCACTCCCTTCTGTAGTCACAGCATCGGGGCTGGTGTCTCCAGAGTCTGATATTGCAGCCAGCCCAAAGCTTACTGCCAAAGTCCCAGCAGCTACTTTCCCTCTGGGAGATAACGAAACCACCTCGGAGCCCGAGGAATTCTCTGGTGCAACTGTGGACTCGAGCAAGGCACCACTGGAGGTATTTGCCAGCAAGGGGGGTCTTCCAAATCATAAAAGGAGGTAATGGGAGGCTGGGTGAGCGTCCATGTTCCACTGGGACCCAGACCTAAAACCTTAGCTGTGGCCACCTGGGTTTTCACAGTTTCCCCATTCTCAGGGAAGTGGTCATCCCGCACGTCTGTGCTGTCACCATCTTGCCATGCCCCCCATGATCCCATCAGTTTCTTTCATATATTTTCTTTAAACTTCATATGTTCATTTTTTACTTTCCACATTCATTTTCAATTACTTCTCTCCCCTCGTTTTTTCATCTAGCAGTTTCTGTGCTGCTGCCCTTTTCTTCTTTTGCACATCTATTCTGTTTGTGTTATGAAGGTGGTATAGCAAAGCGATTTTACAAAAGTCCGTTTTGCCATTCTTTAGACATTTTTGGTTTGCATACATCCATTCCTTCTCTCGTTTACGCATAAAGTGCCTTTCTTCCCTCGCTTCTTATGCTACTCACCTTTTAATTGAATTCCATGTGTACCAAGCCCCATCCAGTAATGTATGAACATTATTTTGTGGGTTTCAATGGATGTTCAGAGTTGCCAAAGAATAGTAGACAAGTCATTGTCATCTGCATAGATTTAGTAGTCTAACTTAAGCTGCCTCAACAGATTACAAAACTGTGTTAAATAGAAGGGATATGCACGGGGAAGAAATTCAAGTACTGCCCCCCCCCCCCACCCCCTGTTTTTTTGTGTGTGATATTTCAGTTTCGCTCATTTTGTTTTAATAGGGAACTTTTAGTATGTGCTAAATTATTTTAATGTGCACGGACTGAATTAAGGCATGTTAAATGAATTTAGCAACCACTAAATTTTAACACATTTTAACAAACCAAATGCACACTAAAAAATATTAGGGGCTCTGTTCTGTCCTGTCCTGTTTTCTTCTCAACCGTTGCACTTTTAGTGGATGTTCTATTGTATCCTCCTCTATTGCTGTCCTGCTGTCTGTTGGTGTACCCCAAGGCTCTATATTGGGACCTCCTCCTTTTTCCCTCTGCACCCAGTCCCTTGGTGCACTCTTCTCCTCCCATGGTTTTCAGTATCATTTTTATGCTGATGACCCTACCTCTGTACACCTGAAATCTCTCCAGGAATCCAGGCCTGGATCTCTGTCTGCTTATGACATTGGTGCCTGTATGTCCTGCCACAGTCTGAAATTGAGCATGGCCAAAACCAAGCTATTTATCTTCCTAAACCCACTTCCCGCCTGACTTTTTTCTCTTTATTTATGTGGATAACTACTCTTCCCTATTTCCTCATTATAACCTTGTGATGGTTTTTGACTCCTCCCTCTTACTCTACACACCCAACAGATAGCTAAAACTTGTTTTCTTTCTGTATAACATCACCAGAATTTGCCCCTTTCTTTCTGAACATGCTACTAAGACCTTATCTGTTATCTAGTCGTCACCTGTCTAGACTATTGTAACCTCATTGCTGGTCTTCCTCTGAATCATCTCTCCCCATTTCAATCTGTTCAAAACTCAGCTGCACTGCTTATCTTCTGCCAGTGTCGGTATGCTTATGTCGCTCCTTTTCAAGTCACTTTATTGGCTCCCTACCCGTTTCTGCATACCATCAACGTCTACTACCGACCTATAAGTACTTCATTATGCTGCTCTTTACAACTTTCCTCTTCTCTTCCTACACCCTGCTGTTCATCTACGTCCCTCCAGTCCAGATATAGAGATTGTGTCCATCCACCAGCAGTTGGAGACTGACTATGCAAAACCTTTAGTTATATAGAGAGAGGCTGTCCCCTTTCCCTGCAGTATTGCCAGACTCCAGCAGCTGGTGGATGCCCAGACAGCTCTCAGGCCTCACTCCAATTTCAGACAGCCTAGTGAGAGTTAAGTTTGGAGGAATTGCAAAACTTGAGAGGATAAGCCTGACCTGAAGCAGAGATTAGACTGCAAAAAAAAAAAAGTGTAAGATATGAGGGACCAGACTGTCTTTGAACCAAAAAAAAAATATATAGTAAAGCAGTCTCATCTGGAACCCTTGAGTGGTTGGCGAGTAACCTCTGGAGGACCACCATGAGGCGTTCATTTGGTGTCTGTGGTTCCTGGCGGCGGCAGCAGCAGCTGTCTCTGATTAGGTAGGCTGTTCTAGCTGCTGGTACAAGTCACAGCAGCGTTTAGGCCCGACTTTGAAGGAGCGCGCGCATATGTGTGCCTTTTTCCGGGGCAGTCGGTGTGCTTAAATGTGATAGCTCTTTAGGTGAATACGGGGGACACCCTCACACAGATCCTGAGGGACAGTCAGGTTGAAGACGGTTCCCTGTTTCACCAGAGTTCATTCTACTGTTAAATAGAGCCTACAGGTTGGACAAAGAGCAGGGCCAGAGCCACAGCAAGGCAGGGGCTCCTCCACAGGCATTGGAGGCCAAGCGGGTTGCCCCAGATCCAGGGTGGGGGACCCCCAAGCGCAGTAGGCTTACAACAGATGAGATAGGGGAGCAGAAGCTCTCTGATGCTTCTGAGGAGAGGGTCCCACCATAGAATGTTCAAAAAGGAGGAGCTCTTGGCGTTTGTTTCTAGTTCTTTTGTAGCCTTGAATCTGCCCTTTAGGATGTTGGAGGATACCCTCCTTCAAGGGATGCAGTCTCCACAGAATTCCTTTCTGGTACATAAAGCTAGCATGCAGATGATAGAGGCAGAATGGGACCTTCCCAAAGCTGGTCTCAAGGGTAGTCTGGCTATGGCCTATCTGTACCCAGTGCCTCCTGCGGAGAAGGAGCGGTTTAAGATCCCAAAGGTGGATGCATTAGTTACTGCAGTAACAAAGGGGACAATTCCAGTGGAAGGAGGAGTGGGTCTGAAGGACCCGCAAGACCATTGGTTGGAGTCGCTCCTAAAACAGGCCTTTGAGGTTAATGCACGCTCCTTGCAGGTGAGGTATATGTGGCAAGAGCTTGCATGCACTGGGTACAGGCTTTGCCCAAGTTGATCTGTGAGGCAAGCACAGAACCGGCGGAGCTGGCTAAGTTGGAACCTGCTTTGGCATTTTTGTTGGACTTCTGTTATGACCTGATTTGAGCATCTTTGGTGGACGTGGCTTCCAAGATTAGGTTGAGCAAGTTGCCATTCAAGAGCAAGCTCTTTTGGAGAGACTCTGAAGGAGTTGGTTAAGGAAATAGGAGACACTACAGTAGCCCGACTACCGGAGGACAAGCTGCACAGCAGAGGAGCATGGGATTTTCAGAGTTTTTGGTCAGTGTTTTGCCCCTGCAAAATGAAGTCTCTTTCCCTATAGGGGACGGTTCTTTTTGAGGCAGAACGACAGGCTGCAGCTACTATGTGGGGTGTTCCATCCTCGCAAAAAAGCTGCAATGAAATGAGGGGAATCTGGGACCCTGTGGAGCCGATAAGAGGACTGTTGCAGCTGTTCTACAGCTTCTGGGTCTGTCACCTCGGACCAATGAGTGCTGGAGGCCATATGCGAGGGATATGCTCTCGGGTTCCAGCAGCCTTTGGCGTATGCGTTAATGGTTTCCCTGTGCTCAGCACCAGGAAAGGTGTGAGTGCTGTGAGAGATGCTAGAGTATCTATTGGCATTAGAGGCAGTTGTTTGGGTTCCAGCCAACCAGTGCGGGTCAAGTCAATACTCCATTTATTTCATAGTGCCCAAAAAGGAGGGTATGTTTCGGCCCATTCTCGACCTTAAACATGTCAACAGAGCATTCCAGGTTCTTTGGTTTCATATGGAGAGACTGCGATCACTGATAGTCATCGTACAAAGCGGGGAGTTCCTGACAGCAGCATTGTATCTCACAGAGGCTCATCTGCACATTCCCATCTGACTCAGTCACCAGAGATTTCTGAAGTTTGCCACAGCCATGGGGATTTTCAGTTCTGAGCTCTCCCCTTTGGGTTGGCTATGGCTCTGCGTATTTTCACCAAGGTGATAGTCGTGGCTGTGGCAACTTTGCGGAAGCAGGGGATTCTCGTGCATCCATACTTTGCTTGAATGAGCCAATTGTCTAAGTCCAGAGAGGAGAGTCATGAGGTGACTTGGGGTGATTGCCTTTTTAAAGGACCTAGGATGGGCCATCAACATGGCCAAGAGCAGGCTGTCCCCAATGCAGCAGCTAATTTATCTGGGTGTTGCATTGGGGACAGTGGTCAAATGTTCCTGTCAGACGAAAGGATAGGATAGACAAGATTACAGCGTCTGAGACAGTTTTTATGGATGACAGCAAAGTATGGATGCATGAGAATCCCCTGCTTCCGCAAAGTTGCCACAGCCACGACTATCACCTTGGTGAAAATACACGGAGCGATAGCCAATCCAAAGGGGAGAGCTCAGAATTGAAAATGCCCCATGGCTGTGGCAAACTTCAGAAACCTCTGGTGACTGAGTCAGATGGGAATGTGCAGATGAGCCTCTGTGAGATACAATGCTGCTGTCAGGAACTCCCCGCTTTGTACGATGACTATCAGTGATTGCAGTCTCTCCATATGAAACCACAGAACCTGGAATGCTCTGTTGACATGTTTAAGGTCAAGAATGGACCAAAACATACCCTCCTTTTTGGGCACTACAAAATAAATGGAGTATCTAGCAAGAATACAAACCAAATCGTTGATGTCATTAGGACTGAATGCAAGCACTCCAATATTGATGATGTCATCCACTTGTGTACAAAGGACCTGGCTAGAAACGTTGCCACTATAGTCCAAAGGGACTTTCAAACTCTAGGGGAGAAACTAAAACCCATTGTTAACACTGTAGCATTCTCAGAAGTTCTACCTGTTATTGGTAAGGGGGCAGACAGGCTAAATCGCATAAACAGCTTTAACGTATGGCTCCAGACCTGGTGCAAAGAGGAAGGATTCAGATTTATAGGCGACTGGGGAAAAAGAGGGGCCAACAAGAGACTATACTGTGCCGATGGACTACATCTCTCCGTTGCAGGGAAAAGAATCCTAAGTGAAAAATTCAGGAAGTATGCGGATATGCATTTAAACTAGAAAAAGGGGGTGACGGATGGGGAAGGTCACGTTCTGGACGTCACTCCCTGCAAAAGCAGAAAAACATCAGAAACAGCCACACTGTAGACTACAGCAGTATGGATGACAGTGCCATCTACTCTTTCCAACTCTATCCAGAGCGCTGCTTCTTTTCCCCATGTCCCCTGCATTTCAGTAGCTTTAATATTGCTTTTGACATACAAGGCGGCTACTCCTCCTTTTCCATTTTCTCTGTCTCTTCTGAATAGATTATAGCCAGGTATGGCTATATCCCAATCATGCGATTCATTAAACCATGTTTCTGTAATGGCCACAATGTCCAAATCCACTTTCACCATTAGGGCTTCGAGATCCGGAATTTTGTTGGCTAAGCTTCGAGCATTTGTGCTCATTGCTTTCCAGCATTTACCTGGCTTGTGTGTATTTTGCATTGATTTTGTTCTGCCCACATCTTTCCACTTTTTTTTTGATGTGTGATGTAAAAGTGTGGCTGTTTCTGATGATGATCTGCTTTTGCAGGGGGTGGCGTGACGTTCTTGACCTTCCACATCCATCACCCCCTTTTCCTAGTTTAAATGCATATGCACATACTGCCTGAATTTTTCACTTAAGATTCTTTTCCCTGCGACAGAGAGATATAGTCCATCAGCACAGTATAGTCTCTTGTTGGTCCATCTGTTTCCCCAGTCACCAATAAATCTGAATCCTTCTTTGCACCAGGTCTGGAGCCATGTATTAAAGCTGTTAATGCAATGCAGCCTTTTTGTCCCCTTACTAAGAACAGGCAGAAACTCTGAGAATGCAACAGTGTTAACAATGGGCTTGAGTTTCTCTCCCAGAGATTGGAAGTCCTTTTGGACTGTAGAGGCACTGTTTCTAGCCAGGTCATTTGTGCCCAAGTGGATAACATCAAGTTTGGAGTGTTCACTTTTTGCGCTAAGTATTTCAACAATTTGGTTTGTATTCCTGCTGGCTGTTGAGCCTGGTAGGGACATGACTATCTTCTCTCCTTTTGAACTGTGTTCTCAAGTTGGTGCCTCTGATGATGGAATCTCCAAGTAGTAGTAGTTTTCTGTTTGGTGAGATTTTCTTCATATTTGGTGCTTTAGCAGGAGATTGGGCATTGTCTGACATTTAAGGGCCCTTCAGTTTCATTGGATTGAGCATCCTCAGCCAAGGCAGAGAAGGCATTATGCAGGGAATAGCATGTCAAATGTCCGGGTGGTTGCTCCTGTGAGCAACAGCAATCATCACACGGTGTGTTTTGAGATAAAAGCCAAGGTGCAGTCCAATCATAGCAAGCTCAAGGTTCTAAACTTCAAAAACACTGACTACAATAAAATGGCCAAGTACCTGAAGGAGGAGTTGGCAGGGTGGGAGGGGATAAGGGATGTGGAATTGCTATGGGCTAAACTAAAGGTGGCAATTAAAGGGGCAACAGACAAATATGTAAGGAAAGTAAATAAAAACAGGAGAAGGAAACCTATTTGGTTCTACAAAGAAGTGGCTGCTCAAAGGCAAAAAACACAGCTTTCACAAAATTTAAAAGCTTGCAAACAAAGGAATACAGAAATGAATACAGGATTAAACTCTGAGACTAAAAAAGAAATAAGGATAGCAAAATCAAAGGCAGAGGAAAAATGGCTAAAGATGTGAAGCATGGCGACAAATCTTTCTTCAGGTATATTCGAGAAAGGAAGAAGATCAGGGGTGGAATTGAAGGGCTCAGAAGTGTTGGGAACGGATTCATTGAAAGTGACATTGAAAAAGTGAAATTGCTAAACAAATACTTCTGCTCCGTTTACTAAAGAAAATCCTGGAGAAGGGATCATCTGTGACTCCCAGATATAAAAATGGAAATGAAGTAGATACCACACCATTCACAGAAGATGAGGTGTTAGAACAACTTGCAAAACTGAAAGTGGACAAGGCCATGGGACCGGATGGGATACATCCTAGGATACTGAAAGAGCTCAGAGAGGTTCTTGCAGGGCCGTTAAAGGATGTTTTCAATAAATCCTTGGAAATGGGAGAAGTTCCTCAAGACTGGAGAATGTCTGTCTGTGGTACCTCTTCACAAAAGTGGTGATAGGGAAGAAGTGTCAAACTGCAGGCCTGTGAGCCTTACCTCTGTGGTGGGAAAACTAATGGAAGCGCTCCTGAAAGAGCGAATAGTGAACTTTCTCAAAAACAACAGGTTGCAAGATCCGAGACAACATGGTTTTACCGAAGGACGATCTTGCCAAACAAATCTGAGTTCTTTGACTGGGTGACCAGAGAACTAGATCAGGGGCATACAATGGATGTCATCTACCTGGATTTCAGCAAAGCCTTTGATAGGTCCCAAGGTGGTAAACTGGATCATAAATTGGTTGACTGACAGACGACATAGACAGAAGGTGATGGTAAATGGAGCTCATTCGGATGAAAGGAGGGTGATTAGCGGGGTGCAACAGAGTTCGGTCCTGGGTCTGGCACTGTTCAATGTATTTGTGAGTGATATGGCTGAAAGACTGAATGAAAAGGTCTGTCTTTTTGCAGATGACACGAAAATTTGTAACAAAGGACTCCCCCGAGGGAGTGATGAACATGAGGAAAGATCTACAAAAGCTGGAAGAATGGTCTAATGCTTGGCAATTAAGATTTAATGCAAAGAAATGCAGTGTTATGCACTTGGGTAGCAGAAACCCAAGGGAAATGTAAGCGATAGGGGGCTAGAGGTTGGAGTGCACGGATCAGGAGAAAGACCTTGGTGTGGTGATTTCTGTAGATCTCAAGGTGGCAAAGCAGTGCGACAAGGCGGTGGCAAAAGCCAGGAGGATGCTGGGCTGCATACAAACAGGAATTACCAGCAGAAAGGAATAGGTATTAATGCCATTGTATAAGTCACTGGTGAGGCCTCACTTGGAATACGGTGTTCAGTTTTGGGGACCGTATCTTGCGAAGGATGTAAAAAGAATGGAAACTGTTCAGAGGAAGGCGACCAAAATGATTTGGAGCCTGCGTCAGAAGCCTTATGAGAAGAGACTTGACCTAAATATGTACACTTTGGAGGAGAGGAGGGATAGGGGAGATATGATTCAGACCTTTAAATACTTAGAGAAATAATGACCAAACAAACCTCTTCCAAAGACGGGTAAGCTGCAAAACTAGAGGGCATAACATGAAGCTGCAAGGGGGTTAAACTGAAAGGAAATGTCAGGAAATACTTCTTCACGGAAAGGGTGGTGGATGCTTGGAATGCCCTCCCGATGGAAGTGGTGGGAGCAAACACAGTGACAGATTTCAAAATGACATTGTAGATCCCTTTACAACAACAGGATAAAAGCAAAATAATCTGGGCAGACTAGATGGACCATACTGGTCTGTCGTCATTTACTATGTTACTATCAGTGTGGCACTATTTGAAGGTGCTGGGACCGATGGCAGCGGCACTGGATTTAGTCTCCTGGGACGGAATGCACATGAGACCTTTGTAGAGGACTTTCTCACTGGTCCCCTCAAATGCACTACTTGTCCCAGAGGCTTCAGTGTCCAAGGGAAATGAAAGTCTAGCTGTGGTGGTGGCTGTACAAGACCAATCTCAGTCGAGGGATGCCACTGGGGGATGCCGGGTTGGGTGGTGATCATGACGGATGCCAGCCTGTACAGCTGGGGAGCGCATTCTGGCTCAGGGCCAATGGTCGCTGGAGGAAAGAACCTGATTGATTAATCGCTTGGAGATCAGTGCAGTATGGATGGTATTTCAGCATTTTGCTTCGGTCCTGAACAGTAAAGCAGTGAGTGTGTTCAGACAATGCCTCCAAGGTGGCGTATCTGAATATGCAGGGGGGCACAGGCAGCTTCATGCTTGCAGCAGAGATAATTCCCATACTGCAGTGGGCTGAGAGACACGTGGTGGTTCTGTCAGCGCTCAAGTGGTAAGCAAGGACAACATGCAAGCCGACCACCTCAGCAGACACCACCAGGACCCTGTGGAGTGGTTGCTAGAGAACTGTGTTTGAGATTTTGCACTGCTGGGGGCTACTGGTGATGGATCCTATGGCCTCCACAGATAATGCCAAGGCCAGTCATTTCTTCAGCTGGCGGGGGGAGAGAATGTCAGAAGGGCTGGATGCCATAGCGCAACCCTGGCCTCAGGAGGGACTGTTGTATGTCTTCCTGCCTTTGGTGTTAATAGGCCAGCTCCTACACAGGAGCTCAGGACCGAGGCTGCGTGAGCTTGGTGGTGCCGGACTGGCTCCGGAGGCTGTGGTATGTGGATCTGGTCAGTTTGTCGTCGGAGCAGCCGTGACAACTTTCGGGAAGACAGCATCTTCTATCCCAGAGGCTGGTACTCCATGCCACAAGTGGATCAATTCTAGCTTGCGGCCTGGCTCTAGAGAGGGTGTGGTTATGCTCCGGAGTTGATTTCTTCCCTGTTGAAGTCCAGAGAAGTCAACATCCTTATTGCATATTCACATTTGGAGAGGAGTGTTTTTTTTTTTTTTTTTTTGGAAGGATGGTGTACGGAGCATGAGTTTTGGCCCCTGGGGGCATCAGTGGTGGACGTATTGGCCTTCTTTACAGGCAGGGCTGGAAAAGGGTCTCGCTTAAACTCCCTCCGAGGTGCAGGTGGCAACCTTGGCTTGCGGTTCATTTGTATGTTGGATCTTAACCTTATTCTTTCTGTGCTAATGGAAGCCCCTTTTGAGCCTTTGAGAAATGCTTCACTGAAGGAT
This sequence comes from Ichthyophis bannanicus, assembly GCA_033557465.1. Classification (NCBI taxonomy): domain Eukaryota; kingdom Metazoa; phylum Chordata; class Amphibia; order Gymnophiona; family Ichthyophiidae; genus Ichthyophis; species Ichthyophis bannanicus. Next base: position 650,010,936 of record CM066033.1, on the reverse strand, counting down.
AGGTCACTAAAAGTGGTGGTCTTAGTGGCCATCTGCTTGGCATATTTCGGAGCTACAGGTTCTTTCGTATAGGGAGCTCTTTATCTTGCTTTCAAGAGAGCGTGTAGTGTTGTGCACAGTTCCATCTTTCCTGCCGAAGGTAGTGACTCAGTTTCATGTTAATCAGGTGGTCTCTCCCTGTGTTTGGAGGCAACAAGGCAGGTGCTTTAGGATCTGTGGCTCCTAAAGCCTGACATGTGCAGGGCACTCAAATGTTACCTCAAGCACATATAGTCATTCAGGAGTGTTGGTTAAGTGTAGTCTGACCTTTCTTCGGGAGGAGTAGTAGTGGCTTTGTCAATAGGATACTATAAGGAAAGGGGACTGCCTCTCTATATATAGTGTGACATTGCTAAAACTTTTGCATAGTCAGTCTCCAGCTGCTGGTGCATGGACACAGTCCATTTATCTGAAATGTATTGAAGGGACTCTCTGAAAGAAAATTAACAGATAAAGTCTAATTTCACCTTCTGACAGATCCTTTCTCTCTGTTTCCCTTCTCTTCTACTGACAATTCCAGGCTTTGATCTTTCAACCTTGCTGCTCTTTATGCCTGAAACAAACTACTCAAGTCAGTATATCTGGTTCCATCTCTGGCCCTGTTCACATCTGGGCTGAAAACTCACCTCTTTGAGACCGCTTTTGTATCCTTAGCCCCTCAACCTCCTGTTCGCTTTCTGTATTTCCTTACTATTCCCCTAGATCAGGGGTGGGCAACTCTGGTCCTGGAGGGCTACAGACCAGTCATGTTTTCGGGATATCCCTAATGAATATGCATGAGAGATATATGCATTAGAGAGATCCTGCCAACCTGGCTGGATTTGGAGACCCCTGCCTTATTACACCTCTGTCATTTAAGATTGTGAGTGGGCAAGGTACAGATGTCCTAGACATCAAAAGGGTATATAGAATGTGTCACATTCCTCCTCGATTCTCACCATCACCAAAAAGTTGTCTAATAGACAATATTTTGGTGGTGAGAAGTGAGGAGGAATGTGACAAATTCTGTCTAACCTTTTTGATGTCTTGGACATCTGCACCTTGCCCACTCACAATCTTAAATGACAGAGGTGTAATAAGGCAGGGGTCTCCAAATCCAGCCCTGGAGGGCCACAAACCAGTCAGGTTGGCAGGATCTCTCTAATGCATATATCTCTCATGCATATTCATTAGGGATATCCCGAAAACCTGACTGGTCTGCGGCCCTCCAGGACCGGAGTTGCCCACCCCTGCCCTAGATATATCCTAGTCCCCAGTTATTGTGTTGTCTGTCTTGACTAGACAGTCCCTCTTCATCAGAGCTTACAATCTCTTACATGTGTCTGCTGTGTACACCATGTAGTACTATACAAATAATGATTAGCAGTAGAATGCACACCCATGTTATATAACAGGCATGAAAATGCTGAGTCCTGGGGTATACCATAATCTCCAGGAACAAGCAGGAATGAGTCTTCACATATGGATATCATCGGTACCGATGGAGCCTGCGCGGGAACGCTCCCCAGCGTCCAAAAGGAAAGCTTTTGGGAGCATCCCACAGCACCTGCGCGCTGCCTTCCCGCCTTTCCTAACCGCCTCTCTCCAGTTCTTCTTTTCCGCGGAGCCAGCAGGTCGTGTTCCTGTCACCACTGAAGAATTTCTTTATTTTCTTTTATTTCTTTGCGTGTCTGCCTTCTTCGACACCGGACTGGTTCCGCCGGTCTTTCTTTCTTTATTCTTAAAAAAAAAAAAAAAAAAAAAAAAAAAAAATTACTGTTCTCACTTCAGTGCATTTTTTCTTTCTTCCGCCTTAGGCCTAGGAAGATTTTTCCTCATGGAAAAGCCCGCCTCCGGGTTTAAAAAGTGCACGAAGTGCAGTGGCACTATTTCTGTCACCGACACCCATGAATGGTGTCTAAAATGTTTAGGTCCTGACCACTCCATTGTGGATTGTGAGTCCTGTTCCATGATGTCTAAAAGAGGTCTACAGAATCGAGCAGCCAAGCTCAGTACCCCGTTTCCCTCTGATGCAGCTTCGGTAGCATCGACGTCTTCCAGGGCTGCTTCTTCCTCCCATGGATCTCAGGTAACCAAACTTAAGTCCAGCCGGTCCTCGAAGGGTAGATCTCCTCCCTCTAAGTATCGAGATGCCTCCGGGCTTGCTCTCGAGGAATCTGCACCGGCAAAATTACCCCGGCGGGAGGCTCCGGCTTTCAAAGCTTTATCTATGGGGTCACAGGTTGACATCGATGGCTTGGCCTCGACTGATCACCTGTTGCCATGTTCTGGGGTACCGGTGGTTCCCACTGGTACCGACATCCAGACATTGGTGGTGTCGATGGATCAGAATATCCTGACCATGAGGCGTGCCATTACGGCATTCATACAAGCTGCGACGCCTTCGGTACCGCAACAAACTCCGTTGGCGGTACCAACTCCGGCACCGGTACCGATATCGGTTCCGGTGCCAGTACCGATTGCATCGGCTTCGGTGTCGACTGCAGCAGTACACTGTTCTGTGATGCCCATCACTCCCGATGTCGATACCACCCGGTACGCGTATCGGGCTCTGCGGGAGCATCCAGACAGACAATACTTCGATTCCTCTGAAGACTGATGAATCAGAGGCCTCTGTCGAAGCATCGGTGATCCTTCCTCAGGAGCCCTCTTCTCCAAAAAGAAGAATGTTTCCTCCAGAAGACTTGTCTTTTCAAGACTTCATTAGGGAAGTGGCCAGGGGCCTTTCCATTTCAGTGGCCCCTGAAGCAGAGCCTAGAGCCAAAAAATTAGATATTTTACAATATCCTAAGGCTCCTAAAGAGGCAGCCACTTTACCAATTCATGAGATTCTTTATGATCACATGTTGGGCATATGGGAGACCCCTCTCACCATCTTCCCTCATTCTTGTAGGTTGGACACCATGTATCATTTTCCTCCTTGTCCTGGCTTTCATAAGACTCAGCTTCTTCACCACTCCATTGTGATGCAGTCTGCTATGAAGAAGATAGAGTACAAAAAGGCACTCTTCTAATCCTCCAGGAAGAGAATGCAGAACTTTAGATGCCTTTGGCAGGAGAATTTTCCAGGCCAATATGCTTGTTGCCAGAATCAACTCCTATAGTCTCTATATGGGGATGTTTCTAAAGATGAAATTAGTCCTTACCTGCTAATTGTCTTTCCTTGAGTATTCTCCGGGCCAGTCCAGGAACAGTAGGGTAGTCAACCTCCTTCAGCAACTGAGGACTGAAAACACCAAAACTTTGCTGACAGCTCACTTTGCTCCCCCTGGTGTCAGAGAGCCAGTCTAAGAATATCCAAGCAGTGAAGTAACAAAACCAACCAAAAGGCCATACTTAAAACTACACTAGGAACTAGCCCCCCTATCAAGAACCGAGAACTGTGAAACACGCCCCCCCTCCAAAAAACAAACAAACCTATGATCCCCCTAGGAACCCGTGGCCCTGAACTCAAGGGGAGCCCCATAGCCAGATCCTTTGCATAAGACCCCCAGACCACCACGAGGAACCTGTGACTCCGCTAAGCCGAGAACATACCTTACTCAACCATACTGTACTGGCAACGCCACGGCTGCCACTGGATAGAAGGAGAAGGAACCACGTCTCCCTAACTTCCGGGAGGGTCCTGGACCTGGCCCAGAGAATACTCAAGGAAAGACAATTAGCAGGTAAGGACTAATTTCGTCTTCCTTTTCATCTCTCCGGGGCAGTCCAGGAACAGTAGGGTAGTACCAAAGCAGTAATTACTCACGGGTGGGACCCAAGAGCCCCGCCAACACCGCAGCGGTGCCCACCTTGGCGTCTCCCGCCGCTTGAACATCTAGACGATAATGCCTCGCAAAGGAATGTAAGGATGACCAGGTCGCTGCTTGACAAATATCCACCGGAGGCATCAAAGCCCACTCGGCCCAGGATGTTGCTTGCCCCCGAGTCGAATGAGCCCTCAGCCCTTCCGGCGCTTCCTTACCACAGGCCTGATACGAAGCTGCAATCGCCTGCTTCACCCAGCGCGAAATCGAGGCCTTAGAGGCCGCTTCCCCTTTGCGTGCGCCGGCAAAGAGCACAAACAACCTGTCCGATTTCCGGAAGGCCTGCGTCCGCCTGAGATAGCGGTGCAACACTCTCCCCAAATCCAACTTATGCAGGGGTACTCCACTCTCAGCCCCCCGCGGCCGAGCGAAAAGTAGGCAAGGAAATAGACTGATTCACATGAAAACCGGACACAACCTTAGGAAGAAAAGAGGGCACCGGATGAAGCACCACCTTTTCCGCCAAGAACTGAATGAACGGTTCCCTACAGGACAGCGCCTGCAAATCCGAAATCCTGCAAGCGGAGCACAACGCCACCAAGAAAGCAGTCTTCCACGAGAGCTCTTTAAGCAGCACCGTCTTCCCTGGCTCAAATGGAGCGCGCATCAGGGCTCTCAATACCAGATTCAAGTCCCAAGGCGGCACCACCGGTCTCCTAGGCGGTCGCAGGTTCTTAACTGCCCGGAAAAACTGCTGCACATCCCGATGCAACGTTAAACTCCGACCTAGCACTTTACCACGAAAGGAAGTTATAGCCGCCAGATGTACTCGCAGGGTACTGAACGCTAATCCTTTATCCAGCCCGTCCTGGAGAAAGGCCAAAACGTCTGGCACCCCTGCCGCTCCAGCGCTCACCCCGTGCCTGGTTCCCCAGTGCTCAAAAGTTCTCCACACGCGAACATAGGCCAATGATGTAGAGCGCCGACGCGCCTGCAACATGGTATTAACCACTGCTACGGAAAAACCTTTCCGTCTCAACCTTCCTCGAGGTCCTCCTGCCACAAATCCAGCCCAGTCTCTGAGAGAAGCTCTCCCTCCTCTGGACCTAGAACATCTAACTTCGGCTGCTCCAGACCTTCCTCTGCTCCAGCGGGCACAACCCCTGCCTTGGAAGAGCCCTCACCGGGATCCTCCGGAGAGGCCAACAACGTGGGCAAGACTGGCAAAGAAGGACCTATGTCCCTGCCCTGCCCCCGCTCCAACTTCAGGCAGTAAGCCTTATGCAGGGAGAGAATAAAGTCCGGCGAAAAAAAAAAAAATTTACTCTCCCAAAAATTAAAGGTTCAATGAAGACTCCTGAAACACCAACTCAGCTAGGGCCAGCAAGGAGACAAACTATGAAAAAAATAACAAAAGTCGTTTCCCTCTCTCGGAGCCTGTCAGCAAGACGTCCTTCAGCTGCTGAGGACTGAAAAGCCTGGCTCTCTGACACCAGGGGGAGCAAAGTGAGCTGTCAGCAAAGTTTTGGTGTTTTCAGTCCTCAGTTGCTGAAGGAGGTTGACTACCCTACTGTTCCTGGACTGGCCCGGAGAGACGAAAAGGAAAGAAGTTACAGATCATCTGCAGACTTTATCTCCTTTTATTTCAGAAGATAAAAGGGAAGAGTTTCTCACCTGGCTTAAACATGCCCAGGATGTTTCCAAATTTTCCAACCGTGCACCCTTTGACTCTTTTGAGTGTGCCAGCAGAGCCTCGGCTATTGCCATAGGTGCACGCAGAGTTGCTTGGTTACAAGCTTCTGATTTGGAACCCTGGGTTCAGGATGGACTAGGAAACCTTCCTTGTACAGGTGAAAACCTTTTTGGCAAAGATTGGCAAGCAAAGGCCACACAAATGGATGCTGAAAATTCTGCTTTAGATAGACTCTCAAAGTCTACCTCTGCTCCTTTTAAGAAAAGGTTGTTCAAAAAAGGTTTTTTCCCCAAAAAAGGGAGATATTATTCTGCCTATGGTCTGCAGGCATCTTCTGCAGGTCGTTTTGCTACAAAGAGACAGCAACAACCAAAACAGGCCAAGCCTATGGCTGCTAGGACTGCTACGGCCCAACATCCTCAGCCTCCTAAGGGCCTTTGACTTTCAACTAGAGAACTTAGCCTTTCTGGCTCTAAAAGAACCAGAGCCTCTCACCATTCCAGGAATGTTAGCTCACTTTGCTCCCAGGTGGGAACAAATCACAGCAGAGCAATGGACCCTCTCCATCATAAGAGAGGGGTACAAGCTTCATTTCTTAAACCTTCCTCACACCATGGTGAGACAGTTTAATTCTCCAACATCTCGACCTTCTGGGTCAGGAGATTACTACCCTTCTTGCCCAAGGGGCAATAGAAGAAGTACCCCTTCTTCAGCAGGGCTTAGGTGTTCTACTCCCCCTACTTTCTTATTCCAAAAAAAACAGGAGGCTACAGACCCATACTAGATCTCAAAGAATTGAACAAGTTTCTATACAAGGAGAAGTTCAAGATGATTTCTCTCGGTGCTCTCCTTCCATACCTTCAGAGTCAGGATTGGCTTTGTTCTCTAGACCTCAAGGATGCGTACACCCATGTCCTCATCCATCCAACACACAGAAGGTTCCTTCGGTTCCTTTACCGAGGAAAGCACTACCAATACAAAGTGCTTCCTTTCGGTCTGGCCTCTGCACCAAGAGTGTTCACAAAATGCATGGCAGTAGTAGCTGCATTTCTACGCACTCTAGGGATATTTGTATTCCCATATCTGGACGACTGGCTCATCCGAGCTCCATCCCAGTCAGAGGCCCAGACTTCCCTGGCCTGCACAAGGCGTGTTCTTCAGTATCTGGGACTTGTAATAAACATTCCAAAATCCCATCTCACCCCTACTCAATCTCTAGAGTTCATAGGGGCCTTGCTGGAGACCACAACTGCAAGGGCCTATCTTCCCCAGGCCCGTTGCTTACGCTTGGTGCAGTTAGCCTCACAGATTCAGTTAAGATCCCATTTAACTGCTCGAGAGATGTTACAACTGTTAGGCCACATGGCATCCACTGTGCATGTGATTCCTTATGCTCGCCTTCACATGAGAGCAGCTCAATGGACTCTGTCCACCCAATGGGCCCAGGCATCAGGGTGCCTGTCAGACAAAATAGCAACCTCCAGTCGCCTCTTTTGCTCTCTCCAGTGGTGGAAGTCCACTCAAAATCTGTTGCTGGGGTCCCCCTTTCAACAGGTGTTACCACAAGCAACCCTTCCAACAGATGCCTCTCCAAAGGGTTGGGGAGCTCATCTACAAGATCTCTCCACCCAAGGCATCTGGTCTTCACAGGAGACATCTCTACATATCAACCTCTTAGAGCAATCTTTCTGGCTCTTCCACACCCTGCTCATCTACAAGACAGTCCTCATCTACACGGACAACCAAGTAGCCATGTTCTACGTGAACAAGCAGGGGGGGACTGGCTCTCTGTCGCTTTGCAACGAAGTTCTGAGATTGTGGGCCTTCGCCAGAGAGCATCAAATCCATCTCATGGCAGTGTATCTTCCAGAGGTTCAAAACTCTTGGGCAGACAGACTCAGTCGAGTTCTGCTTCCACACGAATGGTCCCTCCATGGGGACCAGATAGCCAGGATCTTTCGAATTTGGGGTACCCCAGACATACTTGTTTGCAAGTCCGTGGAATGCCAAACTTCCCTGGTTCTGTTCCAGAATTCCGTGTCAGGGAGTTCAGGCCAGGGATGCCTTCCTCCTCCATTGGGGGCAAGACTTCCTCTATGCCTTTCCACCCATTCCCCTAATTCCCAAGACACTGTTCAAACTTCAGAGAGACAAGGTCTATGATCCTCATAGCACCACATTGGCCACGCCAAGTGTGGTACCCTCTACTTCTGCATCTCTCTCAAGCTCCCTCCCTGGACTTGGGATCAGCTCCAGACCTCCTGTCCCAGGAGGGGGGAACGTTGTGGCACCCAAATCCCCAGTCTCTTCACCTCAGAGCCTGGTTGCTGAAGGCCTAGACCTTCAAGATTTGCATCTTTCTCAGCAAGTGAAGGATATCCTTCATGCTTCCAGAAAGCCTTCCACTAGACGTTCCTATGGTTTTAAATGGAAAAGGTTTACCATTTGGTGTGCAGAGAAGGGTCTTAACCCTCTTGCAATACCTCTGAATTCTTTACTAGAGTATTTGCTGCATTTATCCCATGCAGGCCTTAAAACAAATTCAGTAAGAGTCCATTTGAGTGCTATTGCAGCATCCCTTAAACCTCTCAATGGACAGCCTATTTCCTCTCATCCTCTTATAGCACGATTCATGAGAGGCCTTCTTTTAACTAAACCTCCCATCAGACCACCTCCAGTGGCATGGGACTTGAATCTGGTTCTTGGCCAGCTTATGCAGCCACCTTTTGAACCCTTAGCCACTACCTCCTTGAAATTCCTTTCCTGGAAGGTTATTTTTCTCATTGCAGTCACTTCAGCTCGCCGCATCAGTGAGCTGCAAGCCTTGGTGGCTAATCCTTCTTATACAAGGTTCCATCATGACAAGGTAGTCCTCAGGACTAATCCACACTTTATGCCTAAAGTGGTCTCACCTTTTCATCTGAACCAGGAGGTTTATTTACCTGTCTTTTTTCCAGGACCTCATGCTTCAAGTGCGGAGAGGAATCTTCATACCCTGGATTGTAAAAGAGCTCTTGCTTTTTACTTACAAAGGACACAGCAACATAGAAAGTCCTCTCAACTCTTTGTTGCTTTTGATCCCTCTCATTTAGGACTTCCAGTCTCTAAGAGAACTCTGTCCATTTGGATTGCTCAGTGTATTTCTTTCGCTTACCAGAGTAAGAACCTTTCTCTGGAGGGCCATGTCACAGCTCACAATGTGAGGGCCATGGCAGCCTCTATGGCTCATCTAAATTCTGTGTCCATCGACCAGATTTGTCGAGCGGCCACCTGGGCCTCGGTTCATACCTTCACAGCCCATTACTGCTTGGACAAGGACTCCCGCTGGGATGCCTTGTTTGGTCAGGCTGTTCTCAAACACCTGTTCCATACCTAATCAACTCCTACCCTCCATCCCTGGTTGGATGCCTGAGATTCATGGGTGGAGGTAGAGCCCTTCCCAGGGACTCACAACCTGGGTGATCTCCCAGGCATCTCTAGCTGGGGAGTCCCCATATGTGAAGACTCATTCCGGCTTGTTCCTGGAGATAGCACAGTTACTTACCTGTAACAGGTGATCTCTGGGAACAGCAGGAATAAGTCTTCACAACCCACCCACCCACCCCCCCCTAGGAGTTGTATCTCTATTTTTCTTTCCTTTCCTCACTCTCTCTTTGTCTCAGCTTTAAAACTCGAACTGGACAGAGGCGGTTAGGAAAGGCGGGAAGGCAGCGCGCAGGCGCTGTGGGATGCTCCCAAAAGCTTTCCTTTTGGACGCTGGGGAGCATTCCCACGCAGGCTCCATCGGTACCGACGATACCCATATGTGAAGACTTATTCCTGCTGTTCCCAGAGATCACCTGTTACAGGTAAGTAACTGTGCTTTGCAGTGGCATCCAACTTGACCCTTGTTCATAAACCCTAACATGTGTGTGCCCTATAAGATTGGGCTTAAACGGTTTGAGTACTGTGAAACTTAGCCTGTAGGGAATAAGTTGGTCAACAGAATTGAAAAAAAGCATTAGTTGTACAGTATTTTGAAATCGCACAAGAGTATTGTCATTCTCTTCTGTGCCCAGGTATACTTGTTCTCCTGTCTACTGTAGAAATACATGAGGTCTCCTTTAACCATCTACAGCTGCCATTTAGGAGACCTGGTTTTGACTTTCTAAGCGCTGGTTTTGTTTCTTGGCGGCTCAGTATGTGCTTGGGTTTTGGAAAGAGCTATAGTCTGTAGCCCAGGATGGAGTACTGTGACTGTCATGACAGATTGGGTATCCCCTTCCTTTCTCTTTTTTACTCTCTCTCTCTCTCTCCTGATTCTCCCAGTAGATTCAAATAAGTATTCTTGACTCCAGTATAGATTGAGTTGGAAGCCCAAAGGAGAAGGAAGGACTACCTAACAGATTTGAAAACAGATTCCTAAAAAAATATATAGTGCCTTCTAAAAGTCTTCACATCTTTGTACATTTTTTAATATTCTTCTGTCTAAAAAAAATATAATTCAAAATGCATTCAGGTTGGAGTTTTTCACTGGGTCTACACTATATGATTTCAACTTGTAAAAAAATTAGGTAAACATTCAAACCTGAATTAAAAAGAAGAAACCAAAAAGTCTTGGTTTGTATAAGTCTTCATATTTTGTCCTAGAAAACTCAAATTAGCTCAGTCTTTGAAAAATGCTTGAATAAGGGCTCATAAGTTAAATAAAACTTGCCTATGAGGTTGCCATGAGCCGGCACCAACTCAACATGTCTATATCACAATACTTTAGCTGAGTCGAATAGTCCTTCATGAAACATCAGGTCGGCTGTTTCATTGTTTAGACGCTTGTTTCAGATTGCATAAGTTATACAAAGCTACAGATTGGGACACTGTTGGGTCAGTCAGTCGTAAAGTGGAAATATATTGATACCACGAAGACTGCGTCAATCAGGTGATCCCTCCAAAATAAGTCTCACAGTGACCTTTCTCAGCAGCTACTTAAGATTACATTACTTTTCTGTTAAAAGAACTACAGGGGTCTTTGGATGAGACACGGGAGGATACTGAGTGTTGAATGAACAAAGCCCTTTTAGGAGTCTAGGAGCAAATGTAAGAATCTAGGGGCCGGCCCCCGAAACCTAAGTCACACTGCACACTTGCCCATAAAGGTGTATCGTGGTTGCTTTTTTAGGCTTTAAGGCCCCATTTCCTAAGTGTTTTCTATTGGTAAAAAAGCTGCTTCAATCCACCTCCCTCTCCCACCACCCCCACTGATTTATATATGTATACACATACATACATACATACACACACTCTATATAAATCAGTGGGGGTGGTGGGAGAGGGAGGAGGATATATATAGGGGTGCTTCAATCTCCAACCACTAGCACTCTTCCCCTCTCCTCCCCCCTCCCCTACCATTCTTCCTTAAAATCAAACATGCTGCTCTTTTAAACTTTCTGGAGTCTCTGCACTCGGTGTGTTTTTTGTTTCTGCAGGCGCCAGGGGGTGGTTGCAGCATTTTATGTCCATGGGAGATGGGATCCCCACGGGCAGAAGGGCTGCAAAAGGCCAAGACCAGTACTGTCTGCCCACAGGGATCCCATTTCCCACAGGCAGACTCAGTTTATCTCTGCTGTGATTGCGGCCTTTTTCAGAACTTCTGCCCATGGGAGTCTATCTCCCGTGGGTAGACCGTTCTGGTGTCTGCCACAATCTTGTAGAACTTCTGCCCGTGGGAATGGAATCGTGGCAGAGTCTGCCTGCAGGAGATTGGGAATGATCTTGCAGCACTTCTGCTCATCGTGGTGTTTTGCAGCTATTCTGCCCACCTGTTCTCTGAGCCCCAGGTGTCAGATCTGACTCTTTTTTTTCAGTCGCAATGGCATCTTGGCGCCTGAAGTTTGTCGATCCCTGTATAGGAGGTTGGTAAGCTGCCATTAGATGTGCTAAGAGCTTTGGGAAAGAAACAGGGGACATTACACACATGTGGGCAAAGGTTTCATGACCTGAGACCATTGTGAAACGGTTTGATCTCCATGCTAAGTAAGCACAGCACATAACCTTAATACTATTCCTACAGTAAAGAATGCTTCCTGATCGTCCCTCCAGTCTAGTCCCGGAATCTCTGGGTTGTCAACATCTACCCAGCAGCTTTGGAGACTGAGAAACTTCATTGTTGTGATGTCACTAGTATATAAGCTATGCAAAAGTATACTGAAGAACTCCCTCCAATTAAATATGCCCATGCATCCTGTTTTGACTCTGTTTAAAGATTTAGTGCTAAAGGATGTGACAAAATTAGAAAACGAAAGAAAACTCATGCATAAAATTCTTACTTTGGCGGAACGAAATGCATTGAAAGATCTACAAACACGGTCTGACATTGTTATCAGACGAGCGGACAAAGGGGGAGCTATCGTAGTAATGAATAGAGCATATTTGGAAGAAGCTGAACGTCAATTGTCGCAAGAAAATACATATAAAATTTTAGATAGGGATCCCACGCAGGCTCTACAAAAGCAGATTAAATCTGTTACCTCTCATGCATTGGATAAAAAATTAATCATTAAAAGAGAATGGAAATTTTTAAATGTCTTCACCAACTATGTCTCGGTTGTACCTTGTGCCTAAAATACATAAAAACATACAGTATCCCCCAGGAAGATCCATAGTCTTCACCAGAGGATCCATTTTGGAGCCACTCTCTATTTACATTGACTCTTTTTTGAGATCATTGCTGGTGGACATCCCTTCGTACATTAAAGACACTGCACATTTTTTGAATATTCTATTGGAACATGATGCATGGGCTTCTCAAACAAACATACTTTTGGTAACCTTGGATGTTTCTGCCCTGTATACCAACATTCCGCAGCAGGCAGCGTTTGATATTATTATTTCATCTCCAGGAACAAGCAGGAATACGTCATCACATATGGGTACGTCGGCACCGACGGAGCCCGCACGGGAAAGCTCCCCAGCTTTTCAGATTAAAAGCTTTTGGGGCCTCCCACTGCACATGCGCGCTGCCTTCCCGCCTTCCTGACCAGCTCTCGTCAGTTTCTTTTTTTCCGCGGAGCCAGCAGGTCGTGTTCCTGTCACCGCTGAAGAAATTGTTGATTTTATTGTTTTCTTTAGACCGCGTACCTGCCTTCCCCATTCTGAAACCGGTACTGCCTGTCTCTCTTTCTTTCTTTTAAAAAAAAAAAAAATACTGGCCAACAATCCTCTCAGCCTCGTTTTGCTGCTAAACGTCAGCAACCTAAACAGGCAAGGTCAAAGCCTGCGGCGTCTGCTACGCCTCAGCAGGCTCCACCCCCTCAGGGGTTTTAACTTGCCACTAGAGAACTTAACTTTTCTGGCTCTAGAACAACCAGAGCCCCTCACCATACCCGGAAGGTTAGCTCACTTTGCTCCCAGATGGGAGCAAATTACATCAGAGCAATGGACCCTCTCTATCATCAGAGAGGGTTACAAACTCCATTTTTCCGACCTTCCTCCTTATACTATGGTGAGGCAGTTCAATTCTCCCCCATCTCTCCTGGCCCTCTTGGGTCAGGAAGTCTCCTCCCTCCTTGCCCAGGGGGCAATAGAGGAGGTCCCTCTTCTTCAACAGGGGACGGGATTCTACTCCCCTTATTTTCTAATACCAAAGAAGACAGAGGGCTTCAGACCAATTCTGGATCTGAGAGAATTGAACAAATTTCTTTTCAAGGAGAAATTCAAAATGCTTTCTCTGGGCATTCTCCTTCCATACCTTCAGAGTCAGGATTGGCTTTGTTCTCTAGACCTAAAGGATGCGTATACACACATACTCATCCACCCATCCCACAGAAAATACCTTTGATTTCTGTTTCAGGGAAAACATTTCCAGTACAGAGTACTCCCCTTCGGTCTAGCCTCTGCTCCAAGAGTCTTCACCAAATGCATGGCAGTCGTAGCTGCCTTTCTAAGAGGCCTGGGAATTTTCATATTCCCATACCTGGACGACTGGCTCATCCGAGCTCCCTCTCAGTCCCAGGCCCAAATTTCCCTGGACCGCACAAGGCGTCTTCTGCAGTATCTGGGACTGGTAGTAAACCTTCCCAAGTCTCAACTAATCCCTACTCAGTCTCTCGAGTTCATAGGGGCCCAGTTAGACACCATCACTGCAAGGGCCTACCTGCCTCAGGTCAGGGCCCAACGCCTGCTGAGTTTGGCCTCCCAAGCTCAGTCCAGCAGTCATTTGACAGCCCGGGAAATGCTGCGACTTCTGGGCCACATGGCCTCCACGGTACATGTGGTGCCCTACGCTCGTCTGCATATGAGAGCAGCTCAATGGACCTTGGCCACCCAGTGGACTCAAGCATCTGGAGCGCTCTCCGACCAAATACTCACCTCAAGCCGTCTATTTTGGTCCCTCCAATGGTGGACATCCACCAAGAATCTGTTGTTGGGGGCCCCCTTCCAACCTTTGTTGCCCCAAGCAACCCTCACAACAGATGCCTCCCAAACAGGGTGGGGAGCTCATCTTCAGAACCTCTCCACTCAGGGCACTTGGTCTCCACAGGAGGCCACCCTTCATATCAACCTCCTGGAACTGCGAGCGATTTACCTTGCCCTCAAGGTCTTCTATACCCTCCTTGTCAACCTGACTGTCCTAGTTCAGACAGACAATCAGGTAGCCATGTTCTATATAAACAAACAAGGAGGGACAGGCTCTCTGTCGCTTTGCAACGAAGCTCTCAGAATATGGGCCTTCGCCAGAGAGCATCAAATTCACCTTCTTGCAGTGTATCTTCCAGGAGTTCAAAACTCTCGTGCAGACAGACTCAGTCGAGTTCTGCTTCCACACGAATGGTCCCTACATATGGACCAGATATGCAGAATCTTTCAGGAATGGGGGACCCCGGACATAGACCTCTTTGCAAGTCCGTGGAATGCCAAACTTCCCCGGTTCTGTTCCAGAACTCAGTGTCAGGGAGCTCAGGCCCACGATGCCTTCCTCCTGCATTGGGGTCAGGAATTCCTCTATGCCTTTCCACCCATTCCTCTAATATCCAAGACTCTGTTCAAGCTCCAGAGGGATCACGGGACTATGATCCTCATAGCTCCCCGCTGGCCACGCCAGGTGTGGTTCCCTCTACTTCTGCATCTCTCCCAGGGATCCTCCCTGGACCTGGGAGCTGCGCCAGACCTTCTGTCTCAGGAGGAGGGGACTTTGTGGCACCCAAACCCCAAATCCCTACATCTCAGAGCTTGATTACTGAAGGCCTAAGTCTTCAAGACTTTAATCTTTCTCAACCTGTGACAGATATCCTTCATGCCTCTAGGAAACCTTCCACGAGGCGTTCTTATGCTTTCAAATGGAAACGTTTTTCCATTTGGTGTGCTCAGCAGGGTCTTGACCCTCTAGCACTTCCTTTGAATTCCCTCTTGGACTATCTCCTGCATCTTTCAAATGCAGGCCTTAAGACAAATTCAGTAAGGGTCCATTTGAGTGCTATTGCAGCATCCTTAAAACCTATAAATGGACAACCTGTCTCCTCTCATCCTCTTGTTGCACGTTTCATGAGAGGCCTGACTCTAACTAAACCTCCCATCCGACCTCCTCCGGTAGCATGGGATTTGAACCTCGTTCTAGGTCAGCTTATGAAGCCACCTTTTGAGCCTTTGGACTCTACCTCCTTCAAATTTCTTTCCTGGAAGGTTGTTTTCCTTATTGCAGTCACTTCGGCTCGCCGCATCAGTGAACTGCAGGCTTTAGTGGCTCATCCACCTTATACTAGGTTTCATCATGATAAGGTGGTCCTTAGGACGAATCCCCACTTTATGCCCAAAGTGGTCTCGCCTTTTCATCTTAATCAAGAGGTATATCTACCTGTCTTTTTCCCTGCTCCTCATGCATCCAGTGCAGAGAGGAACCTTCATACTCTGGATTGTAAAAGAGCTCTTGCCTTTTACCTCAACAGGACTCAACCACATCGAAAGTCTTCCTACTTTTCGTGGCTTTTGATCCTTCTCATTTGGGACTTCCAGTCACCAAGCGTACACTTTCCAATTGGATCGCTCAGTGTATTTCTTTTGCTTACCAGAGTAAGAACATTTCTATGGAGGGCCATGTCACAGCTCACAATGTGAGGGCCATGGCCACTTCTATGGCTCATCTTCACTCTGTGTCCATAGATCAGATCTGTCGAGCAGCCACTTGGGCCTCGGTTCATACCTTCACAGCCCATTACTGCTTGGACAAGGACTCCCGCCGGGATGCCTTGTTTGGTCAGGCTGTCCTCAAACACCTGTTCCATACTTAAACAACTCCTGCCCACCTTCCCTGGATGGATGCCTGAGATCCATGCGAAGATGGTTTACCCTTGGAGGGGGATCTCCCAGGCATCTTAGCTAGGGAGTCCCCATATGTGATGACGTATTCCTGCTTGTTCCTGGAGATAGCACAGTTACTTACCTGTAACAGGTGATCTCTGGGAACAGCAGGAATTAGTCATCACAACCCACCCACCTCCCCTAGGAGTTGTATCTCTATCTATCTATCTTCCTGTCCTCTCTCTCTATTGTCTCAGCTTTAAACTCGAACTGACGAGAGCTGGTCAGGAAGGCGGGAAGGCAGCGCGCATGTGCAGTGGGAGGCCCCAAAAGCTTTTAATCTGAAAAGCTGGGGAGCTTTCCCGCGCGGGCTCCGTCGGTGCCGACGTACCCATATGTGATGACTAATTCCTGCTGTTCCCAGAGATCACCTGTTACAGGTAAGTAACTGTGCTTTCCTTACAAATGCGGGGTGATGTCACAGTCGAGCAAATAGATTTTTTATCTCAGTTGGCTCGAATCACCATTTTTCTAAATTATTTTGAATTTGAAGGCATCATTTATCAACAGGTAGCTGGGGTAGCCATGGGGGCCACATGCGCCCCATCGGTGGCGAACCTGTATATGCAGGATTTTGAAAAACGTTGGCTCACCATCTCACCCTACAAGCATCATCTCATATTATGGAAACGGTTCATAGATGTGTTTGCATTGTGGAAGGGATCGGCCACCGAGTTATCGGAATTCATTATATGGCTCAATGGAGTAGATCCACATATAACATTCACCCATACATACCATGCACAGAAGGTGGTTTTCTTGGATGTTGAAGTTCAGAAGAGTCCACAGAGTTGGATAACGTGGGTTCATAAGAAACCGACGGACAGGAACACGATTCTTCATTACACTAGCCAACACCCAAAACAGCTTAAAGACAGCTTGCCTCTATCACAATTTATCAGATATCGTCGGAACTGCTCGCGATTAGAAGATTACAAAAAGCAAGCAAAGATGTTGACCCAGAATTTTCAATTGAGGGGGTACCCAATTTCAGTGGTAAAAACCGCTTATAAAAGAGCGCTTTACAATAATAGGGGGTTATTACAACCCCGTAGGGTTAACATCAATGAGGAGATGGATGAAGATAACATCAATCTGATTACTCGATACTCCCCTTTGAGTGGGTCTATACAACGCGTCTTGAAGAAACATCAAAATGTATTGAGCACACTTCCTGGTTTGCAAAATAAGCATATTCGCTGTGTGTGGACGCGTTCACCAAATCTTAAAGATAAGCTGAGCCCCGCCAAATTACGAGCAGCCCAGCCGATGAGGGATGGTGGTGGAGGGCATAGGAAATGTGGTCAGTGTACTATCTGCAGTGTAACTGAAGATATTGATGATTTTACCTACCATGGGAAACATTGTTTTGCGGCATCGGACCTCCTGTGTCACAGACCATATAATCTATGGCATCAGGTGCCCATGTGGGCTGCTGTATGTCGGTCAGACTGCCCGTCAACTAAAAGTTCGGTTGGGTGAACATCGCAGTCGAATTCATTGTAAAATAATTGAGGCTCCTTTGGTGGCTCATTGGCTGCAATATAAACATGAATTCCAAGACTAGCGATGCTTTGGATTGGATCAGGTACTAGGAGGTAGCTCCGGTAGATCCAGAGTACAAACCCTTTTATTAAGAGAACAAAAGTGGATATACAAGCTCCAATCGGTTTCCCCGGGAGGCCTCAATAGTATGATTGAATGGAGAGCGTGCCTATGAGAATCAATTGTTGTATTCGGCGTGAAGAAGATAGTTCAATAATGTTATCCACACACTACAAGTGATGTCATGGTCAAACCACTATTTAACAACTTTGAGTTCGACTTGAACCCCCATGCGCGGCGTTTTTTGAGAGGGCTGGTTAGCCATAGATAACACGCTGGTAATCGCACAAGCCTATTCTTGTGAATAATTCAGTCAAAATTAAGGTAGGAGTATTTATTGAATATCCATCTAATAACAATTTTTCAAGAAAGATGTTATTTGTAGTAACGTTCTTGCATTTCTTTATGGATAGTGCTAATTTACAGATTGCATACCCCTGAAGAATTGAAACGTGGAACAGGTACCAGAGAGGTGGCGTTGGGGCAATTGCAATATTGGCACGATTTACAAAAACTGGATCAAAACTTAAGATAAGTCCGATTTTTGAAAGATTATAAAGTCTGGTATACAATCTTAAGAACCTTAGTTATATGGTCGTTGATGCTATTGGATCACATAGCTCATGAGAGATTCATCCAGAGCAGTGCCAGCTTTTGTCTGAGACCATTGGTTCTTTCTATAAAAGTAGTTTAATGGATACAGTAAAGTGAAAAATGTGAATTAGATTCAAGAGTATATTACCACACTATTTAACATCGGATCATAGCTTATTTAATTGGAGGGAGTTCTTCAGTATACCTTTGCATAGTTAATACCCTCTATAAGTAGACCATTCAACCTTTAGTGTTGGTACTAGTATATAAGCAGACACCAGTTATCAGTCTCCAAAGCAGCTAGAGGGTTGGTGAGCCCAGGGAATCCAGGGCTCACTAGAGAAACGATTAAGCAGCGTTTAGTTTTAAAAGGAAAAAGGGGGTAATTTAAATTAACTTAAATTAAGGAAGGCAAAGGGACATTATTTCTATGCATACCTCACCTTTGGGCAGGTGCTTGGGCCTGCCTTTGCCCTGAGGTCCTCTGTTCCTGGCACGGCTCGTGCAGGTTCTTGCCCTCCCGTTTTGGGTGCAGCCGGCAGCCTGCCAATTTAGCGAGAGCACACTGGATAAGAGGATCAGCTGTGGCTTCTGTGCTGTTTCAGTAAGGCACCGGAACCAATGGGGTTGGGCTCGGCATGCAGATGGTTTGCCTGCCAGCGTTTTGAGCTCCCTCCCCTCTTTGGGACTATAGGGGTTGGAGGTGTGTTCGGCCCTGGCGATTTTACGGCTGTCAATAAGCTCTCGCAGTGCAGGAGAGCTCAAGTCAGATGGCTGCTGGCGAAGCGCCAGAGCGCCTGGAGGTAGGTCGGCGTTTTTTGAGCGGCGGCAGTTGGGGGAGGTGATAGGCCCGGCCACATGTGCTTTGCGCGTGAAAATCGCAGTGGACAACGGTGGGGCTTCTCAGGGTTATAAAGGGAGTAGGAAGCCTCGTTTTTCGGCGAATTTCTTCAGGATTTATCGGGGAGGCGAGTCTGAAGGATAATTTAAAAAACAAAATTTGACATTTTTGTCCAAAAGTTTAGCATGCCGGCCAAGCAGCTCTGTCTGCTCTGTGGGGCGCGAAGGAGTTCAGTGGCGCAGGATGGAGTGTGCAGGGGCTGCAGCCATAAAACTCAGGTTAGGGAGCTAGCGTCTTCTACAGAGGAAGGGTGACAAGAGAGCTTGATGGAGGTTGTGGAGCCCATCATTGCTTCTCTGGCTGCTCCTGAACCGGGGCCCAGTTCTTCCTTAGTACAGGATCCCCCGCTTCCTCAAACGCCTCTTCCAGGAGGTTTATCCGCTATCTTCTCTTCGGATGTTATGCTCTTAATCCAGAAGGCGTTAGGGAATCCACAGGGGGAGCCCATCATAGAACCCCGGGGGATGGGCTCATAGGAAAGAGGCCGGGTTCTCCTTTGATGCTGGACGTTTCTGGCAGTAGCGCAAAGAGGACCAGAGTAGATAGCGCTTAGAGCTGTCGGTTTTGTCGGAGGACATTCGCTCAGAGGGTGCTAACCTAGATGAGGGTCTGGAGGAAGACCTAGAGGAAGGTGAAATTACAGAACCAGAAGTTCAGGCAAGAGTGGTTCGGGTGTTCCATAGAGAGGAATTGCCAGCTCTCATTACAGAGTCCCTCAAGGCTCTGAATATGCCAACTGCAGGTCCGACAGAGGATGCAACTCTAGAGGATCCTTTGTTACAAGCTTTTCGGAAGACGCAGAGGGCATTACCAGTACACAGAGTAGTTAAGGAAATGATTCAGGAAGAGTGGGATATACCAGAAGCCGTGCTGAAGGGGTCCAGGGTGATGTCGCGGCTTTATCCCCTGTCGGATCAGGATCGGGAGTTATTTAAGGCTCCGAGGGTAGATGCGGCGGTGACCAAGAAGACTACCATTCCGGTAGAGCAGTTGGCAGCACTCAAAGATGTGCAAGACCGTAAGTTAGAGACCTTGTTGAAACAGGTGTTTGAGGCGAATGCACTATCCTTACAGGCTTTTGGGGCTCGGCTGAGGGGAGATATGATAGAAGTCTATAAATTAATGAACGGAGTGGAACGGGTAAACGTAGATCGATTGTTTACGTTATCAGAATATAGACAGACTAGGGGACATGCAATGAAGCTACAGGGTAAACTATTTAAGACTAATAAAAGAAAATATTTTTCACTCAACGTGTAATCAAACTCTGGAATTTGTTACCGGAGGATGTAGTAAAGGCTGTTAGTGTAGCTGGGTTTAAAAAAGGTTTGGACAAGTTCCTGGAGGAAAAGTCCATAAACCATTATTAAGAAGGGACCCAGGATATCAATGCTTGACCCAGTACAAGCATTGTGGAACCTGTGTCTTTTGGGGAAACTGCTAGGTACGTATGACCTAGATTGGCCACTGTTGGAAACAGGATACTGGGCTTGATGGACCTTGGTCTGACCCAGTATGGCATATCTTATGTTCTTATGGGTAGCCAGAGCCTGTCTGCGGCGCAGAAAATTCAAGGGGAGCGCTTGGTGGAGGTGGCCGACGAGGCATCCAGGTTGGAATCGGGCGCGGCGTATCTAGCCGATATTCATTCTGATCTGATCCGGGGCTTGGTGAAAAGTATGGCTTTGGTGGTCGTGGGGAGGAGATGTTTGTGGCTGTGTAATTGGGCAGCGGACGGTTCTTCGAAAGCTAGGTTGAGTAGACTGCCTTTCCGCAGTAAGTTGCTTTTTGACGAGGATTTGGAGAAGCTGGTGAAGGACTTAGAGTCCAAGGGAGGCAGGTTGCCAGAGGACAAGCAAAAGCAAGGTCGCTCCGGTCCCGGGCCTTGGGGGCAGCAGTGGGAGTTCAACAGGTTTCGTTCTCCATGGCCTGCTCAGGGACAACGGGGGGTGTTTTCCTACGCGTGGCCAAGGTTTTCGGGAGGTTTGAGGAGCGAGCAGGGGTTTTATGCCTACGTCCTCGTCCTCTGCTTTTAAGAAGTCACAATGAAGTCGAGGACCCAGGGGGAGCTGGTTCTCGTAGGAGGTCGGCTACGGGAGTTTTATCCAGCCTGGGCCCGACTCACTACCGATCGGTGGGTCTTAGAGGTGATTCAGGAAGGTTATGTGTTGGAGTTTCAGCAGTCGGTGACCGAGTCGTCCGTTCGATCGCCATGCACAGCGAGGGCAAAGCGAGCGGCGGTGAGGGAAATGGTAGACAGACTGTTGTCTCTCAAGGCTATTATACCTGTTCCGTCAGACCAGTTAGGTTGCGGTAGATACTCCATTTATTTTGTAGTTCCAAAGGAGGAGGGCACCTGGCGGCCTATTCTGGATCTAAAAAGTCAATCGCTGTCTCTGGGTGTCTCATTTTCTCATGGAGACTCTCAGATCAGTGATTGTAGCGGTCCGAAAGGGGAAGTTTCGGACGTCCTTAGATCTTTCTGAGGCGTATCTTCACATTCCAGTTCGGCAGGAGCACCAAAGATTCCTCAGGTTTGCAGAGCCTATGGGGCATTTTCAGTTTCAGGCACTACCGTTTGGCCTGGCAACCGCGCCGCGCACATTCACCAAGGTGGTGGTGGTGGTGGCGGCGGCTTAGCGGAAGGAGGGAGTGTTGGTGCATCCATATTTGGACAATTGGTTGATCAGGGTGAAGTCCAGGGAAGAGTGTGTCCGCTACGTCCAAAGTGGTAGCGCTGCTACAGAATCTCGGTTGGGTGGTCAATGTAGCGAAGAGCAAATTGATCCCGACTCAGAACCTGGAATATCTTTGAGTTTGGTTCGATACGAGGGCTGGTTGAGTTTTTCGTCCACACCAACGGATGTTGGGGCTCCGGTGGTTGATTTCTCAGTTTCTCAGCAAGCAGGCACCCGCGGCCTGGTATTACCTTCGGGTCTTGGGGACCATGGCGACAACCCTGGAGTTGGTTCCGTGGACACGTGCCCACATGAGGCCCTTGCAGAGGGTGGTGTTGCGAAGGTGGTCACATCAAAGGAATTCTCTGTCCCAGAGGTTGGCCTGTCCGCCTCAGACTTGTCAAGTGCTTCGTTGGTGGTTGATTCCAGGGTTTCTGGAAAAGGGCATGTCGTTAGAAGCGCCGGCTTGGGTGTCACTAACGACATATGCCACTCTACAGGGCTGGGGAGCCCATTATCAGGATCGTTTAGCGCAAGGAGAGTGGTCTACCCTAGAAAGGACATGGTCGATCAACCGGTTAAAGTTGAGGGCGGTGGCGTTGGCTCTGAGGGAGTTTCGCTCTTATCTTCGAGGGAAGGCCTTCGGAGTGTTCTCAGACAACGCGACAGCGGTAGCCTACATAAACCGCCAAGGGGGCACCAGCAGTATTGTGCTGGAGGCCGAGGCAGAGAGTTTGTTTGAATGGGCCGAGGGGAACCTGGTCGCCTTATCGGCAGCGCACGTTGCAGGGGTGGACAATGTAGAGGCCGGTTTCTTAAGTCGGGTGAAGGTGGACCCGGGGGAGTGGGTTCTTCATCCAGAGGTGTTCGAGAGGTTGGTGCTTTGCTGGGGGACTCCAGTAATGAATCTCATGGCAATCTTCCAGTCAGCCAAGGTCGATCGGTTTTTCAGCAGACGGAAGGAGAGAATGTTGGAGGGTCTGGACGCTCTCATTCACGGCTGGCCGGAGGGTCAGCTTCTTTGTCTTCCCACCGTGGGGGTTAATCGGTCGGGTATTACAGCGCATAGAACGTCACAAGGGGCGAGTGATTCTCATTGCTCCGGATTGGCCACGAAGACCGTGGTACGCCGACTTGGTGAGGCTCTTGGTGGGGGATCCCTGGAAGCTTCCAATTCGCAGGGACCTCTTGACACAGGGGCCCCTCTGCATGCCGCAAGTGGATCGGTTCTCGCTTACGGCCTGGCTATTGAGCGGGCTAGGTTGAGAGCGAAAGGTTATTCGGGGGCGGTGATTGCTACCCTGCTGAAGGCTAGATGCGGATCTACTTTGCTGGCATATATTAGAGTGTGGCGTATTTTTGAGGCCTGGTGTAGTGATAGGGCCTTCGTTCCCTTAAAGGCGTCCGTCCCGCAGGTCCTGGCCTTCTTGCAGGACGGCTTTCAGAAAGGGTTGGCGGCATTATCCTGTTACAGGGGTAAGGTGCAGGGATCCTCATTGTGTAGGCATCAGGATGTGAAGCGTTTTCTGAGGGCAGTAGTGTTGTTGAGGCCACCGCGTAGGCGGATAATCCCGGCCTGGGATCTCCCGTTAGTCTTAGAGGCGTTGGAAGGCGCCTTTTGAGCCTTTAGCGGGGGCAACGTTGAAAGATCTTACCCTTAAGGTGGTGGTCTTGGTAGCTATTGCTTCAGTGAGGCGAGTGTCGGAATTACAGGCATTGTCTTGTAAGGAGCCTTTTCTGTCCTCCTACGATTCTAAGGTAGTTTTGCGTACTGTGCCTTCTTTCTTACCTAAGATCGCGTCGGGTTTTCATGTGAACCAAGTGCTCTCGCTACCGGTTTTCACAGTGAAGAAGAAGGGACAGGTCACGCAGCAGATGCATCGTTTAGACATTAAACGGGCGTTGAAGTATGTGGCTCGGATGGCTAGTTTCTGTAGGTCTGACAGACTTTTTGTCCTGTTTGCAGGAGCTAGGCGAGGGGAGGCAGCCTCTAAAGGGACGATTGCCCGATGGTTGAAGGAGGCGATCTCCTTGGCGTATCTGTTACGGGGTCGCCTAGTGCCGGAGGGTCTGAAGACTCATTTTACTAGGGCGTAGGCGGTGTCTTGGGTGGCGTGTAGGTTAGTACCTCCGGAAGAAATCTGTAAGGCAGCAATATGGTCGTCTTTTCATTCCTTTGTGAAGCATTACCGTCTCGATGTGCAGGTGGAGCGGGATACCTGTTTTGGGTCGGCGGTGCTTCAGGCTGGGTTTCCAGGACCCTCCCGTTGATGGTTTCACTGCTCTGTTACATTCCCAGAGATTCCGGGACTAGACTGGAGGGTAAATTAGACTTACCTGCTAATTGTAGTTCCTAGAGGAACTCCAGTCTAGTCCCAGTTCCCGCCCTAGGAGGATGGTGTTTTATAGCCTGGAGCGACAGTGTATTTACAGGTAAGTTTCTTAGGGGATGGCTTTGAGTCGGGGACGCAAGGAGGCGTGGGAAAGCAAGGCACGGCGCATCACTTGCATTCCGTTAGGAATAAGGGACCTCATGGCATAGTGGGCATCGTGAGGGGGGAAAAAAAAAGAATTTTTTGAGGGAAATTTGTTCTTAATTGTACAGTTACCGTAGTTTTATTGTAAGTCACTGCTTACTTTTTGCTCTGGTGAGTCTGCTTTGTCAATAGGTTAACTGGTGTCTGGAGGCGGTGCTGCTGCTTATATACTAGCGACATCACAACAATGAAGTTTCTCAGTCTCCAAAGCTGCTGGTAGAGGTTGACAACCCAGAGATTCCGGGACTAGACTGGAGTTCCTCCAGGAACTACAATTAGCAGGCAAGTCTAATTTACCCATTTCGTTGTGAGGATCTTTCATACAAGAAGGGGGACAGGGAGGCTTGTATAGATCAGTATGTACTTTGCAGCATTCAACTTTCCCTTGATCTGGAGGAAAACCTGTTCCAAACTAACATGGACCATCCCCCCTCCCTCCCCAGTCTACCTTTTGAGCAGGACAGTGATCCTAGATATAAAGCAAAAACAGCAATGGAGTAACTCAGCAAAGAGTGAATGTCCTTGAGTGGCCCAGTTAAAGCTTAGACCCCAAATCCAATACAGAAATTTGTGGCAGGACTAGAGGACTACAGACCATAAATGATCCTCAGCCTACTTGAAGGAACTTAGGTATTCTGCCAAGAAGAATGGCCAAAAGTTCACCATCCTACTATACAAAGTTGGTGGACATTTAGCCTAAACAGTTCAAGGCTGCTTTTTCTGTAGAAAGACTTCCATTAGGTAGTAATCGCGAAGATTTATGCAATCAAAACTTGGTTTATTCTCAGTTACTTTTTGAACATGTAGAGTGTTGTGTAGATCTGCGAAATAAACTGACTTTAGTGCATTTTGAATCGTATCTTTTAGACAACAGAATGAGAGAAATGTGCAAGGGTGTGAAGATTTAGAAACACTGGGTATATTTCCAATAGAATTTTATCCTGCTGTCATCTGGAGCCTTCTTGCAAAACCTCATACCTTTTCAGATTTCTTATACTCGATATGAGGCAAAAGGTATACTGTGAGTTCCTATAGCAAAATGGGGCTTGCAGCTTTATTTAGGACCGATTCCAATGTTGCTGTCTCTGTCTTGTAAGAGCACTTTTTGGAAGAGGAATAACAATTTTCTGTGGTGGCCTAGCCAGAAGGGTTCTGGAACACTCGGCACCCTGAGCTGTATTCAGCCTTTGGGCTGCCTTCTGTCTATGATCTTTAATACCAGGAAAGTGACTGTTCTTTATTACATAGCAGATGGAAATGTGTCCACTGGGGAGAGTGACCCCAGCGAAGGAGAGAGTGCTATCCTGTCCGAGGGAAACTCTGCATCATCTCAAGCACAGCAGCTGCCTACAGCACAGTCCAGGTAAAGAACCTCGGCAAGGAGTTAGGAAGGAGTGCCTGCTTGGGGAGAAGCCAGAGAAGTAGGTTTGAGCTGTTGTATTGTGCCAGTTTTTCTTTTATGATAAATATATGCAAGTTATTGTATTTTAACTATTTTGTTTTAAGTATTCATACTGAATTGGGCAGTCTGGCTACTGGTGGTAGTGTGGTGTATAAGTAATGAAATAAGTACGGTCTGCTTGGTGTCTTTATTACTGTGGTGGAGGCTGGCTTGATCTTGTGCTCTTCTTTTTGTTACTGGTTAGCAATGTGGAGCACAGGCGCTGTGCACTCTGTAATTGTGGTGAATGGAGCCTTCATGGGCAGAGGGAGCTACAGCGCTATCAGCCTTCAGCAGACTGGATGGAGCTGACATCTCGCTTCCTGGATAGGGCGGACTCTCATTCTGCTGTGCCCCAGGAAACATTACATGGTGATGAACTGTCTCGGATTGGATTCATGGAAGGCGTGTTACCGAAGGAACTCTTTGAATCGACAGGTGAGAGGGCTATAGAGTGTATGTGGTAGCATGTTTGTGCTGTGAGACGTTCTCTGTGGACAAGCAAGATAGTCTTCACACATGGATGACATCACTAACGGAGCCCTTGTGCGAGAACTTTCCCCAGCTCCTTCTAGAAATCTTTTGGAAAGGTTTCTCTGACCATGCATGTGAACTTCCTTTCTGTTGTCGCTGTGCCATTTTGCCTTTGTCTGTCTTTTTATTGCGGAGGCCACTAGTTGTACAAAGTGGTCTGTGTCGACATACCTTGCTCTTAACAAGTTTTCTCTGTTCCCCCCCCCCCCCCACCCCCCCTCATCTTTTTCTTAGTCCCAGAACCTGCTGTCATGTGCTTCTTTTTTAATTCTTTAGTCAGGTTTTAAATTTTGTTTTTTAGGCTTCCTTTCTTTTTATGTCAGCTGCTGACTGCTTAGAAGTCAGGTGTTCTGGCTGCGTTTATTCTATTTTTTTCATCATAGCTGTTTGATTTCACAGTGGCTGTTTTTCTGGATGATAGGTCTTGGATCACCTGGCACACTTTTTAAACCTGCTGGTAAGTTTTTGGGACATATGTCCATTATGGACACCCATAAATGATGCCTGCAGTGTCTGGGGCCCAACTATAAGCTGCCGCCTTGTGGTTTGTGTTCATAAATAAAAGGGGGCTTCAAGGTTGTGAAAGACGGGGCAAATGTATTTTTGGTGTTGAAGTTCAATCCATAGACTTTGGATATCGGTGGCATTGGTCTCCATGGTCTCAGAGGCTGCACCGTATGCTGGCAGAGCATCTGCATTGAGGGGTCCTTGTCAAGCTCAATTGGAATCAAACTCCTCTAGGTCACCTTGGCATCGATCGCTCAGAAGAAGAGGAAGGATTCATCCTTGTCCTTGCTGGAATTGAGAACTAATGCTGTCTAACATTTGGATGGAGGCTACATTCCATCGGTGCCATGGTTTATTGGAATGCAGTGTCTTGGAGGACCAAGGGCTCACAGTTGTGACTTTCAAAGCAGGCCTGATATGAGGATAGCTTAGTCTGCTTGATAGTGGGAAGGCTGTGCCATCCTTTGAGGCAGAGACTAGCCTGCTTATAAGCCCTGTCCAGATTCTGGGAACATAAGTCAAAACTGCTGTACACACTATACTTTGGAGATGGCAACCCTGGAGGGGAGTGACTGACGAGTATAGAGGACAGAATATGGATACTCTTTTCCATGTGATCTTAAGGCTCCTTTCGCATCAAGTATGGTGCTTCAAGAGGTTTATCCTCATCCTTGCCTGTCTCTGGTAGAGGCTGCATCATTGAGAAATTAAAGGGCCTCAATGCTGATACCTGACTGGTTGATATCACTCTCCAGTACATCAGAAGGTGAATGCCCCTCAAAGCATCAGACGTCGTCAGTGCATAGGTGCTCCCGAAGGACATCTGGTTCTGCCCAGGCAGAGACTCTTAAATGGCACTCATACAACATCAGAGTTAGAATCGGACAGCTGATATTCCGAGTATGACTCTAAATAACTGTTCGATATCTTCCTGCTAGACCAGTCCAGACAAATGGACTGTCCTTCTACCAGCAGATGTGGAGACAGGAAGCTTCCAGAGACTACTTATATCATGCCATATCAGCCAGAACATCTAAAGGGAACATAACATAAGAGATGCCATACTGGGTCAGACCAAGGTCCATCAAGCCCAGTATCGTGTTTCCAACAGTGGCCAATCTAGGTCATACCTAGCAGTTTCCCCAAAAGAGACAGGTTCCACAATGCTTGTAATGGGTCAAGCAGTGATATCCTGGGTCCCTTTTAATAATGGCTTATGGAACTTTCCTCCAGGAACTTGTCCAAACCTTTTTTAAACCCAGCTGCACTAACAGCTTTTACTACATTCTCTGGTAACAAATTCCAGAGTTTGATTATCCGTTGAGTGAAAAAATATTTTTACCCTGTAGCTTCATTGCATGTCCCCCTAATCTTTCTATATTTTGATGACGTAAACAATCGATCTACGTTTACCCGTTCCACTCCATTCATTAATTTATAGACCTTTATTTAACAGGTTTTTTTATACCGCCTTTCTTACAATCAAAGCGGCTACAAGAGTACATTAGGTTAACATAAAATACAGACATAAAAACATCAGACTATAAAGACAAAACAATACATCCAGTTTTATACCACCTTATCAAAATATCAAAGTGATAAGCAATGGATCTATAGGTAACAAAGAGACTACATCAGGTTAACATGTAATACAGACATACCTCTAAACGGAAGAGCAGTCAAAGGGAAAGATAGACTGAGGAAATTATCATATCTCCCCTCAGCTGTCTCTTTTCCAGGTTGAAGAGCCCTAACCTTTTTAGCTTCTCTTCGTAGGGGTATCCTTCCATCCTCTTTACCATTTTGGTGGCTCTTCTCTGGACCTTTTCTAATAACACTATATCCTTTTTAAGATACGGCGACCAGTTATGTCTCCAGCAGATGGTGAATGCAAGTTTTTTTTGTGTCTTTTTCTTTTTTGTTTTCAGCTCTCTGTAAATCAGAGGGAATACAAGGAGGATTTGAGAGGAAAGATTAATTTTTTCTTATGAGCAACCATCCTTGTTGGTTGGTTTTTCACTGGAGCGTGACATGGGAGTCTCCACTAGAGTCATGCTTAAAACAGGAGCTGAAGCAAACATTTCCCTCCTCCTATGGCAGCTGAAAAGAGCACCTGTTTTAAGTGTGACCCTATGTTGTGCTCCATTGAAAAATCCACCAACAAGGATGTTTGCTCATGAGAGAAAATTCATCTTTCCTCTCAAATCCTCCTTGTATTCTCTCCGATTTACAGAGAGCTGAAAAAAAAATCTTGCATTCATCATCTGCTGGAGATATAACTGAAGGCTCCCTTTTTAGATGCTCTGACTGATATGGCATGATATAAGTAGTCTCTGGAAGTTCCCGTCTTTACATCTGCTGGTAGAGGGACACAATTCATTTGTCTGGACTGGTCTAGCAGGAAGATATCGAACAAATATTTTGAGTAGCCCAAAGATTGGAAAAGGAGGTTTTGGACCTCTATGCCCCCTCTCTGCCCCCTCTCTCCTCCTCCCTGCTCTCTGCTGAAGATGTGCTCTTCAGAGGTATGTGACTGCACATCAGGTGAAAGAGGACAAGCAATGCCAAAGGCTTCCCGGGGGTGAGTACCAAGGCTAGACCTGTCTCTTGTCTATAAGGCCTCCCAACTTTGTTGCCAGGACGCTAAGTTAGGTTTGGGGCTGCTCAAGCTGTCAGTTCAACATCAGTGTTTCTTGCCTTGCCTAGCTGCCTGTGTGTGTTAGCTTTTCCCATGCTTTACCATACCCTTTTTGTGCCTTCCCTAGTGTATGCAGGTGGCGTGTGGTGACTTTGTGTGCAGCCTTTGTGCGTGTGGCTTTGGACTGCATGGAACTACAGTATGTGGCCCTGTCTGTGCAAACTTGGTGAATGATGTGCCAACTCAGCACACCTTCAAATTCTGTTGCATGACTGCTGGTGGCAGTGAAGGTTCTTATGCCGCCTTATCTAGTCTACAGAAGGTGGAAAGTTTCGTCACTGGATTATGGTATCTGCTTAGCTTACATGGAGGCTTCAGTCACACCCTTAGAAGACCTATCTCTCCCTTCTCATGAGGAAGAAGTGAGTGCTCCAGCCTTACCTTATTCGGTGCCCTTGGCTGCGGATATTGCGCTGAAGGATAATTGTCAGGCCTACCATCTCAGCACTCTCCTCTGCCTGCTTCCCTTTGCAGAAGGGTTTGTCATCTGCTATCCCTGGTGGTGGGGTCCATCTGGCCAGTGGACAGCTCTTAGGTTCTGGGTTGTCCTCCTTGGAGTTCTCCTTTCTGCAGTAAGCTTGGTCTTTCTGGCGTGGCAGTGTAGATCTTGGAGCCTCGGAGTTCTCTCTTGCTGCCTTCTTGGAGGAGAGACAGTGGGCGATTGAGCCTGACGAAATACCTGCATTCTGAGCGCTCTTGGCGATGGTTGGAGTCTGGAAATTCAGATTGACTGTTCTTTGGTGCTGATTCTGACCTGGAGGACGAATTGTTCTCCCATTCTGAACATCACAACCAGCCTGGTGTTTGCCTATTCAGGAAGGACATAAGAACATAAGAGATTCCATACTGGATCAGACCAAGGTCCATCAAGCCCACTATCCTGTTTCCAACAGTGGTCAATCCAAGTCACAAGTACCTAGCAGGTTTCCTAAAAGACAAAGGTTCCACAATACTTGTATTGGAGCAAGCAGTGGATTTCCTGATTCCTCCTCAATTAATGGTTTATGGAGCTTTCCTCCAGGAACTTGTCCAAACCTTTTTTTATAAACCCAGCTAGCTAACAGCTTTTATTTCATCCTTCAGTACAATGTTCCCTCTAATTTTCTGTAGGCTGTGTGCGCATAAAATATCAGCTGTGCAGCTTTTGAAGGAAGGTTAAATTTTTGTGTGCCACATGATGACACTCGGAATTATATACCTTAAAATTTGACTACACGTCGGAATACAGTATGCACACCACATTGATTTTAATCAAATTAAATGAAAATAGACAATTACTAAATGAAGTGGAAAATTTCTAGTAATTACAATCACAACTTTTAAATTTTAAGACGTCTGTGTTTTCTATCAGAATCAGAACCGTAATTTTTGTGCGCTCTGTTGTAAAGTATGTGCGCTCGCTCGGCGAGCTGTGTGCGCGCACACACGCACAGCTTAGAGGGAACAGTGCTTCAGTAATGAATTCCAGAGTTTGATTGCACGTTGAGTAAAAACTACTTGCTCTTATTAGTCTTAAACGAGTTACATTGTAGCTTCATAGCATGTCCCCCTTGTCTGTCTCTCTCTCTCTCTCTCTTTTTGATTGGTGTAAACAATCGATCTAGGTTTACCAGTTCCACTCCATTCAGTAATTTATAGACCTCTATCATATCCTCCCCTCAGCTGTCTCTTTTCCAGGTAGAACAGCCCCAACCTTTTAAGCTTCTCCTCATAAGGGTATTTTTCCATCCCCTTTACCATTTTGGTGGCTCTTATCTGTACCTTTTTCTAATTCCGCTCTATCCTTTATAAGATATGGTGACCAGAATTGCACACAATATTCAAGGTGTGGTTGCAACATGGAACAATACAGAGGCATTATAAATATCCCTGGTTTTGTTCTCCATTTATTTCCTTTATGATTCCTAGCATTCTGTTTGCTGCCTTGGCCGCCACTGTGCACTGTTCTCCGGGAACAAGCAGGAAGTCAGCTTTCACATATGGGTGTTGTCAGCGTCGACGGAGCCTGTGTGGAAGCATTTCCACATCTTTCAAGGAAAGCCTTTGGGAGATGCACCACGCATGCGTAGTCCACTTCCTGCCCAGTGGTGCCATCTTGCCTCAGTCTCCTTTTTTCTGCAGAGCCCTTTAGGACGGTGTCCTTTTTTCCCCAGAAAGTCTGAATTTTTTTTTTTACTAGTTAAATTTTGCCTGGTTTGCTACTGGTTCCTTCCTGTTCCTGAGCCAGCTCACCTCTGCGTCGCTCCTCGGGTTCATCTATCCATTTTCCACTTTTTTCATCGAACTGCTTCAACCAGCGTTTGCACCCTTCTTCAACCAAAGACCTCAGACCCCTGCTGAGAGGGGCAGGGACCCCCTTTTTCTGATTGCCTCAAGTGGCGTGAAAAAAAGTGTGACTGGTGTGGGAAAGTTTTATAGTAACATAGTAAATGACGGCAGATAAAGACCAGTATGGTCCATCTATTTTGCCCAGTAAGATGGCAAGAGTAGGTGTACCTGCTGCTCTGTGCAGGCCACCCCTCCCCATGCCTTTGTTTAAGGGTGAACCCACCGCTCCATATAGGACACCCCTATTTGTTGAGAAATTAGATAGTTAAGTTTGTTTTGATTTTATCCTGTTGCTGTAAAGGGATCCACTGTGTCTGTCCCATGTCATTTTGAATTCCGTCACTGTATTTGCCCCCACCACTTCCATCAGGAGGGCATTCCAAGCATCCACCACCCTTTCAGTGAAAAAGTATATCTCCAGGAACAAGCAGGGATGTAGTCTTCACACATGGGTATCGTTGGTACCAACGGAGCCTGCGCGGGAATGCTCCCCAGCATCCAATAGGAAAGCTTTTGGGAGCATCCCACTGCTCCTGTGTTACTGCCTTCCTGCCTTTCCAACTCTCCCTCCTCAGTTTTTCGTTTTCTGCGGAGGTGACCGGCAGCAAACCCTGTCACCCCTGAAAATTTTCTTTGTGGTCGCGTCTGCCTTCACCATCGACGCCTATACCGGTACCACCGATCTTTTCTTCATTTTCTTCCTTCTTTTCTTTAAAAAATAAAAATAAAAAAAAAATTATTTTGGGAGGGTCTGTCCCCTCTAGGTGCCAGGTGCCATTTTGGGCACTAGGCCCTCTTTTTCTCTAAAATGGAGAAACCAACTAGTGGTTTCAAGAAATGTTCAAAGTGTAGCGGTACCATTTCCGCTACCGACACCCATGACTGGTGCCTTAAATGTTTAGGTCCTGACCATTTACCATCGGAGTGTCTCCTCTGTAGACAGATGACCAAGAGAGGCCTGCAGAACAGAGCTGCAAAACCCGGCACCCTCATTGCTGCAGATGCGATGTCCGTTGCATCGACATCTTCCAGGGCTTCATCTTCCTCCCATGGATCTTAGGTAAGTAAACCCAGGTTTTCCAAGACCGGCAGGTCCTCAAAGGGTAGATCTCCTTTGAAACATTGAGATGCAGCTAGCGTTGTCCTTGAGGAAAACATACCGGCAAAACAGCCCCGGCGGGAGGCTCCGGCCTCCAAAGCACTAACAGGGCTCCAGGATGTTCCAGAGGCTTCCACCTCGGGAGAACTCCTGGTGCCATGTTCTGGTGTCAGCAGCCGCTTCCTTCGGTACAGATTTCCAGGCATTGGCAGGGCCTATGGATCAACGAATCCTAGCCATCGAACGCAGTCTAGTGGCTCTTAGCAGCTTCGGTACCACTAAGACCACTTCAGGCGGTTCCGCAGTCATCTTTACCGGTACCGACCGCACCTTCTTTAACCAATGTGCTTCTCCCCCCATACCGGCTCTTGAATCAGTATCCGGTATCGAGGGCCCGGTATCGATTGATACCGGCGCCAAGCAATGTAAGAACACCTGGTGCGCAGATATTTTGAGTCCTCTTATTCTGATGACTCTACCGGTACTAGGAGGATCCATCTCCTTCTCCTCAATGCAGGATGTCTCCTCCAGAGGACATGTCTCTTCAGGATTTCATATGTGATGTAGCCCGAGGACTTTCAATCGCGGTGACTCCTGAGAAGGAACCAAGAGCAGAAGAATTAGAAATTCTTCAATATCCGGCAGCTCCTAAGGAAGCAGCTACCCTTCCCATTCACCGAATCTTGCATGATCTCATGCTAAGGATGTGGGAACCTCCTTTAACGGTGACTCGATACCATGTACAGAGTTCCACAATGCCCTGGTTTTCAGAAGACACAATTACCACACCGTTCAATGGTGGTGGAATCGGCGATGTGTAGGATCAAGAGTGCTAAAACACGTTCTTCCAATCCTCCAGGCTGTGAAGCGAGGACACTCGATGCCTTTGGGCGTTGATGCTTTCAATTCTCGATGTTATCAGCCACGATCAGCTCTTACATTCTCTACATGGGAATGTTTCTCAAGGAGTTTACAATGGATCTAGAGCTCCACTTCTCCCTGATGATAAATGAACAGACTTCCTCACCCTGGTCAAACATGCCCAGAATGTGTCATGAATCGTGCAACCTTTGATTGCTTTGAGTGCATTAGCAGAACCTCTGCTATTTCCATTGGTGCACGTTGCATTGCCTGGCTTCAGGCATCAGATTTAGAACAATGGGTGCAAGATAAGCTGGGGAACATTCCTTGCACAGGAGAAAATCTCTTTGGCAAGGATTGGTAAGACAAGGCTAATCAGATTGAATCTGAAAATACAACCTTGAACAGACTGTCAAAGGTTACAGCCAACCCAGCAAAGAAAAAGACAACCAAAAAAACCTTTTTCAACAAGAAAAAGAAATTCTACCCATCTTACACCCAAGCTGTCCATTGTCCAGTTCATGCTCCCCAAAAGCGGCAGCAACAACCCAGACAGCAGAGGGGAAGGCAAAGGTCCCAAGAGCTCAACCAGCTCAACACTCAGCCTTCTCAGGGGCTTTGACTCCTCCTTCCTAGAGAACTTAGTCATCCTACCCCTGAAAGGTCCAGAATCTCTCACCATCCCCGGCAGACTTTGTCATTTTGCCAGAAGATGAAAACTGGACTCGTTCCATTGTACGAGAGGGGTACAAACTCCATTTTCACAGTATGCCTCATCCCACCATCACAAGACAGTTCAATTCTCAGGGCCCTGCCACCACTCTCTTGTGTCAGGAAGTCACCTCACTACTTAAGGGGTAATAGAAGAGGTGCCCATATCCCAACATGGCATGGGGTTCTACTCCCCCCCCCCTATTTTCTCATCCCAAAGAAAACGGGGGTACAGGCCCATACTGGACCTCAGAGAGTTAAACAAGTATCTTTTCCGAGAAAAATTCAAGATCTCCCTCGGAACACTTCTTCCCTACATTCAGAGTCAGGATTGGCTATGTTCTCTAGATCTAAAGGATGCATACACGCATATTCTCATCCATATAGATCACAGGAGGTTTCTTAGATTCCTTTTCCAAGGAAGACTTTACCAGTACAGGGTTCTTCCCTTTGGACTGGCTTCTGCCCCAAGAGCTTTCACAAAATGCATGGCAGTAGTAGCAGCATTCCTGAGAACTCTGAGGATATTCGTCTTCCCCTACTTAGACGACTGGCTCATCCGAGCAGCAACAGCTCCAGAAGCCAGTTTCTCTCCTGCACAGTGCAAGTCCTGCAGTACTTGGGACTGGTCATAAACCTCCCAAAATCTCATCTCATCCCATCTCGGTCCCTAGAGTTCATTGTGGCTCTTCTCGACACAAGGCAGTCAAAGGCTTTCCTGCCACAGCCACGTTGTCTTCAGATACTACAGCTGGCTTCTCAAGCAGCTATGAAAACTTTGCTAACTGCTCGAGAAATGCTTCAGCTGCTAGAGTATATGGTATCCACTATCCATGTGGTTCCCTATGCTCGCCTTCACATGCGGGCAGCCCAGTGGACCCTATCCTCACAGTGGACACAAGCCTCGGGTCGTCTATCGGACAAAATCAGAAACTCAACTCGTCTCATTTCGTTCCTGCAGTCGCTGGAAAACCACCTAGTAGGCTCTCCCTTCCAGCGACCACTACATCAGGCAATCTTAACGATAGATGCGTCCAAGTCAGGCTGGGGGGCTCACTTGGACCATCTCTCTAGCCAGAGTCTATGGACCCAGCAGGAGGCTTGTCTTCACATAAACCTCCTGGAACTCAGAGCCATTTTTTTATGCTCTTCAGGTGTTCCAAACCCACCTCAGCTACGAGACAGTCCTGGTACAGACCGACAATCAGGTAGCCATGTTCTATGTGAACAAACGAGGTGGGATGGGGTCTCGAGCCTTGTGCATTTGCCAGGAATCTTCAAATCCACCTTCTGGCAGTGTATCTTCCAGGCACACAAAATCTCTTGGCAGACAAACTCAGTTGAGTACTGCTGCCACATGAGTGGTCTCTTCTTCCAGAGCAGGTTGCTCGAATTTCCCAGATCTGGGAAACTCCAGATATAGACCTCTTTGCAAGACCTCACAATGCCAGACTTCCCCGGTTCTGTTCCAGAATACTGGTTCAGAACTGTCAGGCAAGGGATGCTTTCCACCTCCACTGCGGTCAGGACTTCCTCTACACCTTCCCACCCATTCCCCTCATTCCCAAAACACTCTTCAAACTTCAGAGAGACAGGGGCCATATGATCCTCATAGCCCCACGCTGGCCACAGCAACTGTGGTATCCTCTGCTTCTACCTCACTCTCAAGCCAGACCTCTGGAGTTGGGATCTGCTCCAGATCTTCTTTCTCAGGACAACGGGACGCTATTGCACCCGAATCCTCAGTCTCTACACCTCAGGGTGTGGCTCCTGAGATCCTAGAATTCCAGGATATTAACCTTTCTCAACCAGTAAAGTATATACTTTTGGCTTCAAGAAAACCTTCCACAAGGTGAGCCTATGTCTTTAAGTGGAAAAGGTTCTCTATTTGGTATTCAAAAAAGGAACTCAATCCTTTTTCAGTACCAGTGGAGGCTTTGCTGGAATATCTCCTCCATTTATCATCCTCTGGTCTTAAGACCAATTCAATAAGAGTCCATCTTAGTGCCATTGCAGCTTTCCACAAGCCCTTGGATGGACAACCGGTTTCCTCTCAACCACTTGTAGCAAGATTTATGAGAGGTCTACTCTTAACAAAACTTCCCATTAATCCACCGCTCATGGCATGGGATTTAAATCTAGTCCTTGGGCAGCTCATGAAACCGCCCTTCGAACCCTTAGCCACTACATCCCTGAAATTTCTTTCTTGAAAAGTAATCTTCCTGATTGCTCTCACTTCTGCAAGACGCATCAGTGAGCTACAGGCTTTAGTGGCTGATCCTCTTTATACAAGGTTCCACCATGATAAAGTAGTTCTTAGGACTCATCCTCACTTTATGCCAAAGGTGGTTTTGCCTTTTCATTTAAATCAATCAGTTTACCTTTCTGTATTCTTTCCTAGCCTCACGCCTCAAATGTAGAAAGGAATTGACACACTCTAGATTGTAAAAGAGCCTTGGCCTTTTACCTTCAGAGAACTAAGCAACTTTTTGTTGCTTTTGACTCTAGTCATCTTGGACTACCAGTTTCCAAACGAACTTTGTCTAAATGGATGGCTAATTGCATATCCTTTGCATATGAGAGTAAGAGACTTTCTCTCGAAGGTCATGTCACAGCTCAGAATGTGAGTATTGGCAGCCTCTATGCCTAACCTTCGCTCTGTGTCCATTGATGACATTTTGTATAGCAGCCACTTGGGCTTCGGTACACACCTTTGCAGCCCACTACTGCTTGGACAGAGACTCCCGTCGGGATGCCTCGTTTGGTTAGGCTGTTCTCCAGCATCTCTTTCAGACTTAGAACAACTCCTACCTGTCGTCCCTTGGTTTGATGTCAGAGATCCATGGAAGGAAGCATGACCCATCTCAACCAGGGGTTTCGCAGCTTTCTGGGGTCATCTCCTTGGCATCTCTTAGCTGGGGAGTCCCCATGTGTGAAGACTACATTCCTGCTTGTTCCTGGAGATAGTGTAGTTACTCACCTGTAACAGGTGATCTCCGGGAACAGCAGGAATTTAGTCTTCACAACCCACCCATCTCCTCTAGGAGTTGTCTTTCTCTCTATCTCTCCTCTCCTTTGTCTCAGCTATGAACTCAGCTGAAGAGGGAGAGTTGGAAAGGCGGGAAGGCAGTGACGCAGGCGCAGTGGGATGTTCTCAAAAGCTTTCCTATTGGACGCTGGGGAGCGTTCCCACGCAGGCTCCATTGGTACCGACGATACCCATGTGTGAAGACTAAATTCCTGCTGTTCCCGGAGATCACCTGTTACAGGTGAGTAACTACACTTTCCTGACATTGCTTTTCAATTTACCCCTTTGCAGTTTCATGTTATGCTTTCTAGTTTTACAGCTTCCCCGTCTTTGGAAGAGGTTTGTTTGTTCATTATTTCTCTTACCGATCCACACGATTGCTGCTTCCAATGCCTTGGCTACAGCACGACAACTCCGACTGCGAGCTCTGCAGAACAATGACCCTAAAGGCCTTAGTTGCCATCAGCAGCAGGAAAAAAATTTTCATAAGTCCGACTCCGCCCTGGAGTCTCCGGTAACACCACACTCCAGATACCTCTCTGCCCTTTGAAGCCAGAGCCTCCTTGGAGTCCCATGGCTGCGGTTCCTTCGAGTGGAAGTCCCCAGAAATGGAGCATAAGAAGAAATAATCCTCGAAGACCGCCTCTGAGAACGGATGAGGGAAGAAGGTGAAATCCCATCCCAGGTACTACAGCACCAGGTGTGAGTCCCGTGAGTTGGAGCAGGAGAGGCCCTCCATGTTGCCCCTGCAAGGAGTCATCGGCCCCTGCTGACCTGCCTTGGGCCTCCGAGGCCATCCTCATTAAGGACTCCCCCTCGACATTACTGACGCCGGGCCCAAAGTCCTCAGTGCCCCCATCAAAGGCTACGGAGCCAACTTTCATGGAGACCAGAATGGCAGCTCTAGAGCTGCCAATCTGCCCTAGTGGTCATGCAGTAAGCATTTGTCCGGCTTGTCCAGTTCATCCACTGAGGGCTTCCCCGGATGTCAAGCTAGTCCCCAAGTGCCATCGGCCTTGAGAGAGCCCCTAGTCCTGGTCCTGGTCCTGTTCTTTGGGACACCGGTCCTCCTCAGTGAGTGCCTGCAGCTCAGACCGAAGATCCTCTAGAGGTACTGCACCGCAGAGAGCGGTCCTCGACCGAGGATCGCGCTCGTTGGATTGGTACTCAGACTTTGAGTCTGAATGGGATACTGAGGATGAAGAGTCCCTGGACACGAGGTGACACCATGACGTACCCTCGGATCCATCTCCCCCAGCAACCCGACGCAGCTCCCCATCCGAGGACATTGGTATTCCTTGATTTTTATGAGGGCTATGGCCAAGACTGGCGATTGAGACAGAGGCCAACGAGGACCCGTGAACCAAGGAAATGGAGAAACTCCAATACGAGGCACCTCCGAAGGAAACCCTTATAGTCCCAGTGCTCCTGATCTTTGACAGTCTCCTCCAGATGTGGGAAACACCGGCATCGGTACCAGTTAGACACCTCGACGCCATATACTGGGTATGCCGGAGCACTGGGTTCCAAGAAGCCCAGCTGCCCCACAACTCAATGGTTGTGGAGTCGGCCATACGCCAGCTTAAGAACCAAAAGAGACACTTGTCAGTACCATCCGTCAGGGAGGCCTGAACCCTAGACACTCTCAGCTGAAAGGTTTTTCAGAGTTTGATGCTAACATGCTGAATCTAGTCCTACCAGCTCTACATCAGCATGTACCTGAAGGAATTGTTGAGGGAGCTCGGGGGATTCTCGGCAAGCCTTGATGGAGAACCTCTACAGAGGGTAAAGGAATGTTCCTGATCGGTCTTCCAGTTCAGTCCTCCACCACTGGGTAGTGTACCACCTCCTGCAGCATGGAGACTAGGCATGTCAGAATCGTGACATCTCTGGATGTACCCTGCTGGTCTCTCCCATCAGCCCCTGTGTGTCCAGTCTCCATGCAGCAGGAGGACGTAGTGAGCCTAGGTGTTGGGCTCACTAGAGAACAGATAAGGAGCATTAGTTAGGATAGTTAGTGTTAGGGGGTTTAACCCTCCATAGCCCATGTCCCCTGTTAAATAGTTATCTCCAAGTTATAATGCCCTGTTCAATGTAATTTCAGTTTGTTCAATGTAAACCGCACTGATGCAGAATAGCGTGGTATATAAGAGAATGAAAATAAATAAATAAAACTATTTTGTTCCCTATAACTGTTATTAATTTAGGAGTGGTTTCTTTAAAAAAAAAAAAAAAATTCAGGATTTGAACCAGCTTCTTGGGCCTTCTGTTGAACCTGCTTGAGTGCTGGGATCTGCTCTCCCCTCCTGGTTGGTACGGAGGGGAGTTGAGCATCAGTAGAATAATTTTGATGGTGAGGCCCAGATTGTCACGTGGTGGAGAGAGGGCAGTTCCTCAGAGCCCGGCAAGCCCTCTCTGCGGTCACTGCTTGTGCATTCCGGGAAGCAGCGTCACGGATTGCAGGGCGTTTGAGCGCAGTGGCACGAGAGATCGCCTGAGGGCACTTTGAAGTCCGGTGGAGCGGGTGAGTGAGCTGGCGAGCCGTGTTTAGGTGAGAAGGCTGAAAATCCCTTATTGGGGCTTCAGCGGCGGCAGGCAGGAGCAGCGATTTTGGTGGGCTGCTTTTCCTGCGCAATTTGGACCGCAGGCTGGCAGCAGCTCCACGAGGCATTCACGAGCCTTACAGAAGGCTGCTTATCCTTAGAATTTAGTTTAATTTAGTTTAATTTAACTTAATTGAAGTCTTAATGCGATTCAGGTGAGTTTGGCTTAGTTTTCAGTTTAAAAAAACAAACAAACCCTTCTTTCTTTTTATTGGTCTTAGGGCGCATGCCTTCCCGTCCACTGTGCTTAGTGTGTGGCACTCGCAGAGGCGTGGTACTGGAGGCCGGAGTTTGCAGGGGCTGCGCTGCGGTCTCAACCTCAATGGAACAGGAGATCCAAGGTAAGCCGGGCGAGGGGCCTCAACCTCCGCCGCCAGTGGACGAAGGAGAGGCTCTGCTAGACCTCCCATCAGGATCCCTCTTGGGTAGCCAGGCGGGAGCAGCTACTCAGGTGGCTTTCACAGGACCCAGGGGTCTCTTGGGATCTTTTCCCCCTGACTTTGTGCTAGTGATGCATCAAGCTTATTGTATGCGGTAGCAGGGGACGGTGTCGGACCAGTTACCATTTGGGGCTGGAGTGCAGCAGTAAGCTTCAGAAAGGCCTGGTAGCACGCTAGGAAGGCCTCTCAAGAGGACCCGACCTCTGGAGGAGCAACCTTTGGATTCAGAGTGGCCCGAGATGGAAGAGGTAGAGTATGAGCCTAAATCAGGAATGGAAGAACTTGAAGGAGAGATTCCGGAGCCTGAAGACTAGGCTAGAATCATAAGAGTTTTTTGGAAGGAGGAGCTTACGGTGCTCATTACGGAGTCTATGCAAGTGCTCAATCTTGCTCCTAGCCAGCTGGAGGACCCTCTCATTCAGGCAGTGCGACAAACTCAGGCGGTTTTTCCTGTTCACCGAGTGGTCGACCGGATGATCCAAGATGAATGGGACTTGCCAGAGGCTGGGTTGCGAGAGGTTAGAGCTATGAATAGGCTCTACCCCTTAGCAGACAAAGAAAAGGAGAGGTTCCGCTCGCCAAGGGTAGATGCTGTGGTATTGGCAGGCACGAAAAAGACGACTATTCCGGTGGAAGGCAGTGCAGCCTTAAAGGATGCGCAAGACAGAAAGGTGGACGGCTTGTTGAAGCAAGCCTTTGAGGTTAATGCCCTCACTTTGCAAGCTTCCATCTGCGGGGCTTGGGTAGCGAGAGCTTGTCTCAGGTGGTCACAATGCTTGCAGCAGCCACCTTAACTGTCACAGGAGCGCTTAATGGATGTGACTTGGCTAGAATCAGGTTCGACATATTTGGCGGATGTCCACTATGATTTGATTAGGGCATTGGCTAATAGTATGTTTATGTTTATTTATCATTTGATATACCGCTGGCTTCCCTGGTGGCCGCGCGCCGTTCTGTGGTTAAGAAATTGGGTGGCGGATGGGTCTTCCAAGTCGTGTCTTAGTAAACTTCCTTTTAAGAGGAGGTGGTTGTTTGGGGAAGATCTGGACAAGTTGGTTAAGGATTTGGGAGAGTCCAAAGGCGGAAGACTAGCCTAAGCAAGGGAGGCCCCTGCCGTCTTCGCGGGGTCAGTTCAGGGACTTCAGGCGTTTTCGAACCTCCCGATTGGGAAGTTTTCAGAGAGGAAGATTCGCCTCCAGAGTGCAAGGATTTTGGGTGTTTCGAGGCGCAGGTAGAGGTTTCGCGGCTTCCTCCTCTGCAACAAGCTGA
The DNA here is from genome assembly GCA_033557465.1 of Ichthyophis bannanicus. NCBI lineage: Eukaryota > Metazoa > Chordata > Amphibia > Gymnophiona > Ichthyophiidae > Ichthyophis > Ichthyophis bannanicus. The sequence continues at coordinate 649,969,292 of CM066033.1, read as the reverse complement.
AAACCACAATGAACAAGCTCCTTGGACATCCCTTGGCGAGCAACTGTTTGGTAAACCTATGGAGGATAAGGCCGTTGAGATTGACTCGAACTAGTCTTTTGTGCAAAAGCTCCTCCCTCCTTAGGAAGAAGCAGTAAACCAAGAAGCCATTTTTCCAATGGAAGGGGCTCCCCCAGCACGCAGGAGAAGGGAGGTGCACATGGCCACGGTAAACCTAAAGGGCCTAAGGCCCAACCACCTGTGTCGCCCCAGCCTACATAGGGGTTTTGACGCAGACGGCATAGCCTCTCGCCCCCCTCCCCGGCAGCTCTTCCGCTGGTGGGGGGCGCCTGTCCCTGTTCGCCCCTCAGTGGGCTTTGATCACGTCAGATACATGGGTCCTCCGGGTGATCCGAGACGGATACTGTCTCTGCCTGGACAGGCGCCCTCCTCCCTTCTCCTCAGCGGAGCCTACTCGGCTCCTTGTGCATCTGACCATCTTGCAGCAGGAACTCCCCAACCTCCTCGCCCAACGGGCGGTCTAGAGGGTATTGCGGTACCTTTGGGGTCGGAGGTTTTACTCCCACTACTTTCTCGTTCCGAAAAAGACGGGGGGACCTGCACCCCCCATCCTTGACCTCAGAAACCTCAAGTTCCTGGTGCGGGAGAATTTCAAAATGTTATCGCTTGGTGTCCTGCTGCCCTTCCTTCAGCAGGGTGATTGGTTATGCTCCTTGGACCTCAGGGACGCTTACGCCCACATCCTGGTTTACCCCCAGCACAGGCAGTACCCCTTCGGGCTCGCGTCCGCACCATGGGTTTTCACAAAGTGGCTCTCTTTGGCCACCACCGCCTCCCTCAGGTGGTAGGGCATACCCATCTTCCCCTACCTTGACGACTGGCTTGTCATGGTGTCCTCGATCGGAGAAGCCCGTTTGGCGGCATTGCGCACAACCCTTCTCCTCGAGGGCCTCAGCTTCTTGGTCAACTACTCAAAAGTCCCACCTCGAGCCAGTGCAGACCCTGGAGTTCATTGGCGCATGCCTTGACACGATGCGGGCGACCGCCTTCTCCAGGACCAAGCAGGAAGTCAGTCCTCGCATATGGGTGACGGCGCTGATGGAGCCCTCGTGCAGAGCATTTTCCCAGCTTTCAAGGAAAGCCTTTGGGAATGCAGCACGCATGCACAGTCCCCTTCCCACCCAAGGGTGCCATCTTGCTCAGTCTTTTTCCACGAGCCCAACAGACATGAGTTCGTGTCATCCAGGAAAAGTAGATTTGATTTTTTTTTTCTGCGATTTTTGCTTTTTTTCTTATCCGGTTTGACTCCGGTTCCCCTTCCTGCCTGGGCTTGGTACACTGGTATTGAGTCCGGAACTTCTTTTTTCGATTTTTGTCCTTCGTGACTAGTGTTCACACCTTTTATGTTATTTTCACTGGCAACCCTGTCTTTTGACCTTGCAGGGACCCTTTTTCCCCCCGATGGCTGCCAGCGGGTTCAAAAAATGTGATCGGTGCAAGAACCTTATGTCCCTCACCGACACACATGACTGCTGTCTCCGATGCCTTGGGCCTGACCATGACCCGCTGGTCTGGCCTGTGCGGCAAAATGTCGTCGAAGGCACTTCGGAGCCGTCAGCATCAACGTGTGAGAATTTTCTCAGAGTCCACATCCAGCCGGGCCTGGACTTCGTCAGAGGCCGTGACATCTCGGGAGTCTGACCCCGAGCACTGTCGTGGTTCCTCTGAGAGGGGGTCTCCCACCCGGGAGCACAAAAGGAAGAAAAAGCTCGTGAGGACGGCATCGGTGGAGGCCCCTGGGTCCTCGGGCCTCAGTCGGAGAGGCTGTACAAACTACCTCACATGGAGCCGGAGTCCCCAAGTCACTTAAGTTCTGTTGTCCTCGTGGACTCTCCGGGAGAACCGATGTTGGGCCCGACACCGTCGGGGCCTGAGTCAGGGGCTGCTAATTCTCCTGAGCTTGGACTCAGGCTGACGGCCTTGGAGAGCAGCTTGGCTGCCTTCATGGAACAGCGGGTGCTGATCGCTGGTCTGACCGGTGCATCTGCCCCGACCACCAGGACCTCGACTTCTAAGTTGACCCCGGAGGCCGAGCCGATCCTCGGTCAAGGCCCCCCTCGACCTCCCATGCAGGGCTGAGGTTGTCAACACTGGTGCCCTAGGCGTCGGGGCAGGTGGCACCGAGGCCGAAACGGACGGAGCTGCTCAACTCCTCCTTAGAGGAGTCGGTGTAGGAGACGGAGGACAAGGAGTCTCCAGACACCTTCTGGACCCGGTGCGTTCCTTCGGACCCTCTGGAGTCTGAGCCTCGGAGAAGTGTCCCCCCCCCCCCCGGAGGATACCCGGTTCTCGGACTTCGTGAGGGACATGGCCAAGGCTTTGGCATTCCCTGCGGACGCTGAGGAGGAGCCTCGAGCCGATGAGCTCGATGCCCTCCAGCATGATTTTCTTCCGAAGGAAGCCTTTACTGTACCGGTTCCTCCGATGCTGGAACGGCTGCTCTTCTGTATGTGAGTGGCACCAGCCTCGGCACCGGTTCTTAGCAAACGGGTCAATTCCATTTATCGAGTCCGTAAGAGCCCTGGGTTCCAAAAGGTACAGCTACCACACATTTCCATGGTTGTGGAATCAGCCATGCACTGCCTGAAGAGTCAGAAGATGCACTCCTCTGTGCCCCCCACCTGGGAGGCCCGGAACCTGGATGCCCTCAGTAGAAAGTGCTTCCAGGGCTCTATGCTATCTTGCTGTGTCCAGACTTACCAGCTGTACATGGGCATATACCTACGAGACCTGGCAAAGGAGATTGCAGAGTTCTCAGCTGGCCTCTTCGAGGAACCCTTCCAGAGGTTCAAGGCCTTGTCGACAGGGATCCGAGAGTGCTCGAAGTTTATCTCTCGAGCAGCCTATGATGGCTGCGGCTGGCATCGGTGCACGCCGTCAGGCCTGGCTACAATCATCGGACCTGGAGTCATGAGTGCAGGACAAGTTGGTCGATGTCCCCTGCCGAGGTGTCAACCTATTCGGTAAGCCCATGACTGAAAAGGCTGCAGAAATCGAGACTGAGACTCACCAGGACAAGGCTGTCCAGAAAGACTTCTGCCCCATCCCAAAAAAAGAAGGGCTCGGGAAAGAAGCCCTTTTTCCTGAGGAAGGGTGCTGCCTACAAATCCTGCCCTGAATATCAGGCCTCTCTAGCTCCCCAACAGGGCCAGCAGGCCAAGGGGCAGGGGCATGGGCCCCGTAGGCAGAAGACCCCCAAGCCGCCAGCTCCGGCTCCTGCACAGCAGGGAGCGGGGTTTTGACTCCCACAGCATAGCCTTTTCTCCACCGGTGGCTCCACTCAGCACAGGAGGTCAACTGACCCTGTACGCCTACAGGTGGCCAGCCATCACAGGGGATACCTGGGTACTGAGCATAGTCCAAAAGGGCTACATGCTCCTCTTCTACCAGCTACCCCCCTCCTACTTTCCAGGGGAGCCTCCGAAACTCCCTCTACACAGGAACCTCCTCCTTCAGGAGTTGGCAAGTCTTCTAAAGGAACAGGTGGTGGAACCGGTGCCTCACCACCTGAAAGGGCAAGGCTTCTACTCCAGGTACTTCACCACCTGAAAGGGCAAGGCTTCTACTCCAGGTACTTCCTGGAACCAAAAAGGACAGGAGGCCTCTGGGCTATCCTAGACTTGCGAAACCTAAACAATTTCTGGAGAGGGAAAAGTTCAAGATGCTTACCCTTGGGATACTGCTGCCCTACCTCCAGCAGGGAGACTGGCTGTGCTCCTTAGACCTAAAGGATACTTATACTCGCATCCTCATTCATCCAGACCACAGACAATATCTCAGATTTGTGGTGGGAGGAAACCATTTTTAGTAGATTGTACTTCCCTTTGGCCTAACCTCTGCCCCCAGGGTTTTCACCAAATGCCTGGCGGTGGTGGCGGCTTATCTCAGGAATCAGGGAATTTTTGTCCTCCCATACCTGGACGACTGGCTCATCAGGGGCCAGTCTCTCCAGGAGGCCCGACAAGATACTCTTCACACTGTCTCTCTTCTTCAGCATCTGGGCTTTCTCATAAACTACGCAAAGTCCACTTTGCTCCCCTCTCAGAACCTAGAGGTTATAGGGGCAAGATTAGACACCCTTCAGGCAAGAACCTACTTGCCAGAGGACAGGGCCCACAGACTGATGGACTTGGCCAACCAGTTCCAAAGCAGTTCTCATGTTTCCGCCAGGCACTACCTGCGGCTCCTGGGCCACATGGCATCCACTGTACATGTGACTCCCAATGCCAGTCTGCACATGCGGGCTGCTCAATGGTGCCTCAGAGCTCAGTGGATGCAGGCCACAGGTGACCTCTGAGACAGAGTAAAGGTGTCCAAACCACTTTTGGACTCCTTTACAGTGGTGGCTACATCTCCCAAACCTTCTCAGGGGGGTACCTTTTCAGGCTCCAACACACACAAGGGTGCTGGTGACTGATGTTTCCTTAAAGGGCTGGGGTGCACATTGCTAGGGCACGTGCACGCAAGGCCTGTGGTCTCCTCGGGAGGCCACGCAGCAAATCAATGTTTTGGAGCTGTGAGCAATCTGCTTAGCTCTGCAAACATTTTCTCATGCCCTCTCTCACCAGTCTGTCCTAGTTCAGATGGACAATCAAGTGGCAATGTTCTACATGAACAAACAAGAGGGCACGGGATCCAGACTCCTATGTCAGGAGGAACTGGATCTCTGCTTCTTTGCCGACAAACAGGGTATGTTTCTCAAAGCAGTTTATCTACCTGGTCAGGAGAATTTCCTGGCAGACAAGCTAAGCAGGATTCTCCAGCCTCACGAATGGTAGTTGAATCCACTAGTGGCCCAGCAGATCTTCCTCCACTGGGTACTTGCATCCATTGATCTCTTTGCCAGTCCACTGAACCATCAGCTGCCCAGGTTCTGCTCCAGACAGCCACATCCCTTGCAGATGGCAGCAGGTGCTTTTCTGATCTCTTGGTCTACGGGCCTCCTGTATGTGTTTCCTCCCATGCCCCTGGTGGCCTGAACTCTGTTCAAGATTCTCCGGGACAAAGGCTTGGTGATTCTGGTAGCCCTCAGATGGCCGAGGCAGCCGTGGTTTCCACTTCTGCTGCAGTTGGCAGTGGAAATTCCGTTCCCTTTGAGGTTGCAACATGATCTCCTGTCTCAGGAGCAAGGTTCCCTTCTGCACCCCAATCTCAGGTCCCTCAATTTGATGGCCTGACTGCTGAAAGGATAGTGCTAGCTCCCCTTACTTCTACCCAAGGAGGTTGAGGAGACGGTCTTGGCCTCTAGGAGGCAGTCCACCAGAAAGTCCTATGCCTTCAAGTGGCGTAGGTTTACGGTATGGTGTGCTCAGTGCAATGAAGATCCTTTCTCTTGCCTTGTGCCAGTAGTACTGCAGTATCTGCTTCACCTGTCAGACCTAGGCCTTAAGTCTAACTCTGTGTCCACCTCAGTGCTTTGTCAGCACACCACTCACTGGTGGAAGGACAGCCTTTGTCGGTTCACCCCTTGGTGTCCCGATTTCTCAGAGGTCTGCTTCTACTTAGTCGCCGGTGGACGAACAGGAGACTTGAGTGGGACTTGAATGTGGTCTTGCAGCAACTTACTTGCCCACCGTTTTGAGCTGATGGCTACTTGCCATTTGCGCTTCCTCTCTTGGAAAGCGCTCTTCCTGGTGGCTCTTACCTCGGCCAGACGTGTGAGTGAACTACAAGCTCTGGTTTCTGATAGACTGTGCACACGGTTCTATAGGAACAGGGTGGTCCTATGGACCCATCCCAAGTTCCTTCCAAAAGTGGTTGTCTCTTTCCACCTCAACCAGAAGGTGGTGGTTCTGACCTTTTTTCCCAGGCCACATACCAGCCGGGCTGAAACAGTCTTGCATACTCTGGACTGTAAGAGGGCATTGTCTTTTTACTTAGAACGTCTACGGGGGCATCGAAGGGCTACTCAGCTCTTCGTCTTCTTTGACCCTAATAAGAAGGGGTTGCCTGTCTCCAAGCATACATTGTCCACTTGGGTAGCAGATTGTATCGCCTGGGCGTACAAGGCAGCCGTCCTCCCCTTGCAGGGTCGAGTCACGGCCCACTGTGTCAGGGCGGAAGCTGCGTCAGTAGCTCATCTGCGCTCTGTTCCGTTGGCAGACATCTGCCGGGCCACAACTTGGTCTTCGAGCTAGACTTTTGCAGCCCATTACTGCCTGAAGAGAGAGAGTTCCGAAGGGACAGTGTTTTCGGACAGGCGGTACTCCGTAATCTCTTTGAGGTTTAGGCAACTCCTACCCTCCAGCCCTTGTGTTGGGCTACCGTATGGGGGCGTTCTCAGTGGATATTCTTATCATGAATGCTGAGGCTCTTGAGAGGGAGCCATTTTTTCAGCTTTGGTTTCCCGGTAGCCTAGAGCTGGGGAGTCCCATATGTGAGGACTGACTTCCTGCTTGGTCCTGGAGAAAGAGTAGTTACTCATCTGTAACAGGTGTTCTCCAGGAGCAGAAGGAATCAGTCCTCGCGACCCTCCTTCCTCCCTCCTCCCCTGGAGTTGCAGTCATATCCTTCATTTTGATTTTTTGCTGTCTTTTAGCTATGTCATCAGACTGAGCAAGATGGCACCCTTGGGCGGGAAGGGGACCGCGCATGCGCGCTGCATTCCCAAAGGCTTTCCTTGAAAGCTGGGGAAATGCTCCGCACGAGGTCTCCGTTGGCACCGACGTCACCCATATGTGAGGACTGATTCCTGCTGCTCCTGGAGAACACCTGTTACAGGTGAGTAACTACTCTTTCCTTCCCACGGACTGGGCAGATCGCCTTCGGGCCGTGGCGTCCCAGGTCCAAAATGGGACTTGGATTACGGCACAAGCCATGCTGCACCGCCTCGGGCACATGGCCTCCACTGTTCATGAGGTCCCCAATGCCTGCATGCACATGTGGACAGCCCAGTGGTGCCTAAGGGCACAGTGGAGCCAGGCCTCCGGCCACCACAGAGACCCTATCCGGGTCTCCTGCAGTCTCTACGACTCCCTGGATTGGTGGCGTGACACCCGAAACCTCCTTCGGGGCATGCGCTTCCAGACCCTAAAGCACCAGCTTGTCCTGACGAATGCTTCCGCGGTCAGTGGGGGGCCGACCGCGGCACAATGTGCACACAGGGACAGTGGTCACCCAAAGAGTCCCAACAGCAAATCAACCTGCTCAAGCTTTGGACGGTCCGATGGGTTCGGAGAGCCTTCGAGGTCTATCTGCAGGGAAAGTCGGTGCTCATGCAGACCGAAACAGGGTGGCCATGTTTTACATAAACAAGGAGGGGGGGAACGGGTTCTTGTCCCTTCTGCCAAGAGGCGATCCTCCTTTGCTCTTTTGCATCTCACCGGGGGATAACCCTACAAGCGGTCCACCTCCCAGGCCAGGAGAATATCCTCGCAGACAAACGCCAGGATCCTCCGCCTGCATGAGTGTTATCTGGACCTGGAGGTCGCCGACCTCTTGTTCCATCGGTGGGGGACCCCATCCATGGGCCTGTTCGCCAGCCCAGTGAATGCGCAGCTTCCCCGCTTCTGCGGCCCAGGTCTGCACCCGAGCAGGGTAGCCCCAGATGCGTTCCTCTTGACCTGGACCTCCTGCCCTTCTGTACATGTTTCCTCCCATTCCTCTCGTAGCGAGGACCCTCCACAAGATTCGGCGGGACTGGGCTTTGGTGATTCTAGTGGCCCCCTCGTGGCCTCGGCAGCCTTGGTTCCTGCTGTTGCTCTGGCTCTTGTCCAAGTCTCCGGTCCCCCTTGGCTGTGCCCCGGGCCTGCTAACTCAGGAGGAGGCTCGGGTGCTCCACCTGAACCTGGCCTTGCTGTCCCCTACAGCCTGGTGGCTGAGCGGGTCACTCTAGCATCTCTGCTCCTTCTGGAGGAGGTCAAGGAGGTTCTCCTTGCGTCGAGGAAAAACGTGACGAGATTGGTGTATGCGTTTAACTGGCGCTGCTTCTCGGTCTGGTGCTCTGAGCTTCAGATCGACCCGTTCTCCTGTTCTACCTGGTGGGTTCTTCAGTATCTACTCCACCTCTCGAAGGCAGGGCTGAAGTCCAATTCGGTCAGGGTACACCTAAGTGCCATTTCGGCAAAACACCTCTCGGGGCAGCCCTTGGTCTCCTGCTTCATGCAGGGCCTCTTGATCTCTAAGACTCCCATCCGGCCTCCTCTGGCAGAGTGGGACCTCAGCGTGGTGCTGATGGCAGCTCATGCAACCACCCTTTGAGCTGATGGCAGCTCATGCAACCACCCTTTGAGCTGATGGCGACATGCTCGCTTCAGCACCTCTCCTGGAAGGTGGTCTTCCTGGTGGCTTTGACTTCAGCTTGCCGAGTCAGCAAACTCCAGGCCCTCATGGCGGAGGCTCCATACACCAGGTTTTGAGGAACAGAGTGGTCCTCCGCACCCACCCCAAGTTCCTACCCAAGGTGGTCTCGGACTTTCATCTCAACCAGGAGATAGTCCTACCAACCTTTTTCCCGAGACCGCATGATCGGGCATTGGTGGTATTGCATACAATTGACTGCAAGAGGGCTCTCGCCTTCTACCTGCAGCATACCTAAGCTCATCGCAAGTCTGACCGTCTTTGTCACCTACGATCCCAATCACCTGGGGCACGCAGGCACTAAACGTATCATCTCCGTTTGGGCGGTGGATTGCATCGCCTTCACCCACGCAAAGGCAGGCGCCCCACTGGATCGACAGGTCACTGCGCACGGCATCAGGGCCAAAGCGGCTTTGGTGGACATCTGCTGGGCTGTGACCTGGTCTTCAGCGAACATGTTCACTTCGCACTACTGCCTGGAGAGGGAGTATTGCTGGGACAATGCTTTCGGCCAGGCTGTACTCTGTAATCTGTTCAGGGTGTAAGCAACTCCTGCCCGCCGACCCTTCTTCGACTGCTACCGAGCTTCACCCTGGGGACCCAAAGACTCTGGCTCCTTCGGGCATTGATTTCGGCTCATGGCCTCTCAGAGCTGTGTTTGGGTTACAGGCTCGGTAGCCTGTAGCTGGGGAGTCCCATAAGTGAGGACTGACTTCCTGCTTGTTCCTGGAGAAAGCGTAGTTACTCACCTGTAACAGGTGTTCTCCAGGGGCAGCAGGAATCAGTCCTCGCTACCCTCCCGCCTCCCCTGAAGAGTTGCTATTTTTGTCCTTCCCTTGTCATCTGCTTAGTAGGGCTCTAGTTATGGGACCTGACTGAGCAAGATGGCACCTTTTGGGCAGGAAGAGGACCACACATGGTGTCAGCAATCCAAAGGCTTCAGACGTCACCCATTAGTGAGGACTGATTCCTGCTGTCCCTGGAGAACACCTGTTATAGGTGAGTAACTATGCTGTCTTCCCCTACCTGGACGACTGGCTCATAAAGGGGGCCACAGCTGCAGAGGCTCAATGCACCACTGAATGCGCTATAAACACCCTGCAGCACCTGGGGTTTGTCATAAACTACCCCAAGTCCCACCTCGCTCCCCGCTCAGAGCCTAGAGTTCATAGGGGCGCAGCTGAACACCCTTCAGGCAAGTCTTCCTCCCTCAGAAGTCAGCACACCTCAGAATTAGCCGCAGAGGTGCAACAGCGCAGGGCACTACCTACCCAGCTTCTCCGCCTGCTGGGACACATGGCCTCAACGGTCCATGTGACCCCCAGATGCTTGCATGAGAGCAGCCAAGTGGTGCCTCTGCTCTCAGTGGTCCCAAGCTACAGGCAGACTCTGGTACAGGGTGTATGTGACCTGCCATTTGGCGGACTCCTGCGGATGGTGGCAGAATGCAAGTCACCTTCATGCTTGGATGCCCTTCCAAGCCACCCACTCCCCAGCAAGTCCTCACCACGGCTGCCTCTCTAACATGCTGGGGAGCACATTGCGACAGCCTCCATCTACAACGCAGCTGGTCCTAGAGGGAATCCGAAATGCAGATCAACCTGCTAGAGATCAGAGCCATATTTCTGACCCTCAAGTCCTTCCACCACAGCTACAGCACCACGTGGTGCTGATCCAGACAGACAATCAGGTTGTGTTTTATGTGAACAAAAACGGGAAACATGGTCGTACCCCCTCTGCCAGGAGGTGGTAGCTCATTGCTCTTATGCCACATGCAGCAGGATGCTCCTTGGGCGGTCTACCTTCTGGGCCAGGACAGTATCCTGGCGGATGAGCTGAGCAGGGTACTCCAGCTGCACAAGTGGTGCCTGGACCCGAGCTGTGGTCTCAAGGCTATTCAGACTCTGGGACCGTCCCAGTGATGGACGTGTTCACCAGATTGGAGAATGTACAGTTACCCCGTTTCTGCTCCTGCCGACCACACCTGTCTCGGGTAGTGGCAAATGCATTCCTCATTCCATGGTTGGAAGGCCTCCTGTTTGCCTTCTCCCCCAAAACTGCTGATAGCCAAGACCCTGTTCAAGGCTCAGTGCGACAGAGCCACTAGTGCTGATAGCCCCTCAGTGGCCTAGACAACCCTGATTCCCACTGCTTTTCTCCTCATTCACAGTACCACAGTTTTTTTTTTTCCCTGAGCCGAGCCCCAGGACTACTCTTACAGGAGCAGGGCACTCTCCTACACCACAACCTGGAGTCCCTCTCACTCATGGCTTGGCTGCTGAAAGGGTAGCACAAGCCTCCTTCAATCTTCCGCGGGACATAGAAGACATCCTCCTGGCCTCTCAGAAGGCCTCCACAAGAATGGCAACATTTCTCACTGTGGTGCACAGAGAAACGGACGAACCTGTTCTCGTGCTCAGTGCACATGGTGCTCAAATACCTGCTCTACATATATCGCAGGTGGGACTGAAGTACACCTAAGCAGTATAGCGGCACATCACCACTCCATCGAGGGGAAGCTTCTCTCAGTTCAGCCTCTTGTGTCTCTGTTCTAAGGGGCCTCATGTGTTCTATGGGGCCTCATGTGTTCTATGGGGCCTCATGTTTTCTCTGTTTCCAGAATGGGACCTTAATGTGGTGCTCTTGCAACTCACTATGCCTCTGTTTGAGCCTTTAGCTACCTGCCATCTGTGGTACCTCTCCTGGAAGGTCACCTTCCTGGTAGCACTGACATCAGCTCGCAGAATTAGCGAGCTCCAGGCTCTGATGGCAGAGCCTCCTTACACGAGGTTCAACAAGAGCAGGGTGGTGCTCCGCATACACCCTACGTTTCTGCCAAAGGCAGTGTCCTTATTCCACCTCCATCAGGAGGTAGTTCTCCCCACCTTCTTTCCCAGGCCTCTTGCCAGCAGGGCAGAGACCATTCTCCATACTCTGGATTGCAAGAGAGCCCTGTCCTATCTGCAATAGACCCAGGGCCACCACAAAGCTCAACAGCTTTTCGTATCCTATGACCCCCAGCTTTCTGGGGATCCCAGTAACTAACTGAACTCTGTCCACCTGGGTGTTGGACTGCATTATTTTATTTATTTAACATTTCTTATATACCGCCTTTCATGATATCAAGGCGGTTTACATTGAACAAACTGAAATTACATTGAACAGGGCATTATAACTAGGAGGTAACTATTTTACAGGGAACATGGGCAGTGGAGGGTTAAGTGTCTTGCCCAAGACCACAAGGAACACCTGTGTGACTAGAAACCCCAGTCCTTCCGGCCCAAAGTTGCTGTCCTATAGTGGGATTTGAACCCCCGACCTTCTGGCCTGAGGTAACTTGCCCCAACCACTAGGCCACTCCTCCCATTACCCTTGCCTATGACCAAGCAGGGGTCCCACTGGGCCAGACAGTCACAGCACACAATAGTTATCTCCAAGTTATAATGCCCTGTTCAATGTAATTTCAGTTTGTTCAATGTAAACCGCACTGATGCAGAATAGCGCGGTATATAAGAGAATACAAATAAATAAATAAATAAAAATAAATGTCAGAGCCATAGCTACTTCACTGGCCAATCTGCATTCTGTCCCCATGACAGAAATTTGCTGGGCTGCCACCTGGTCTTTGGTCCATACCTTCGCAGCTCACTATTGCCTTGAGAGGGAGTCCTAGCGGGACAATGCCTTCGGCCAGACTGTACTCTGTGATCTTTTCAGAGAGTAGGCAACTCCTGCCCTCTGACTCTTCTGTGTTCAGGCTACTGGAGTGCTGGTGTTCACTGGATGCTTGGGTTTTGTGAGAGTCTCACTCTCTCGGGACTTGACTGCTGCTGGTCACGGCTCTCCCTTTGCAGGTTGCTGTGGCATTTTTCTTTTGGTTAGAGGTTCTCGGTAGCCTGTAGCTGGGGAGTCCTATAGGAGACAGTAGGAATCGGTCCTCGCATCCCTCCCTCCTCCCCTTGGAGTTGCTTCTTTACCTTCTTATATTTTTGCCATCTTAGCTATGTCATTAGACTGAGGCAAGATTGGCACCTTTGGCAGGAAGTGGCCCACACGTGTGGGGTATCTCCCAAATGCTTTCCTTGAAAGCTTGGGAGATGCTGCACGGGCTCCATCGGTGCCAGTGTCGCACATATGTGAGGACTGATTCCTGCTGACCCTGGAGAACACCAGTTACAGGTGAGTAACTACGCTTTATCCACGATGACGCCTAAATCTTTTTCTTGGGTGATGGTGGTGGTTCCTAATGTAGAACCTTGCATCATGTAACCATAGTTTGGGTTGTTCTTTCCTAGGTGAATAACTTTGCACTTGTCCAAATAGCAAATGAAAGTCTCAACTTATCAGGGTCCTTTTGCAATTATTCACAATCCTCTGGGGTTTTAACAACTTTGAATAATTGTGTGTCCTCTGCAAATTTGATTACCTCACTTGTTCCCATTTCCAGGTCATATATTAATATGTTAAAAAGCAGCAGACCCAGCACAAATCCCTGGTGTACTCCACTAGTTACCTTTCTCTATTGGGGAAAATTGGTCATTTAGCCCTACCCTCTGCTTTCTATCTTTTAAGCAGTTCTAGACCCACAATAGTACTTTGCCTCCTATCCCATGACTTTTTAATTTTGCCAAGAGTCTCTCATGAGGGACCTGGTTTGTCAAAGGCTTTCTGAAAATCCAGATATTGACTGGCTCACCTTGTCTACCTTTTTATTCACGCCTTCAAAAAAATATAACAGATCAGTAAAACAAGACCACCTTGGCTAAAGCAATATTGGCTTTCTCCCATTAAAGCATGTTCAGTAATTTTGTTCTTTATAATGGTTTCTACCATATTGTCTGGTACTGACGTTGGGCTTACTGGTTTGTAGTTAACTGGATCATCCTTAGAACCCTTTTAGAAATTGGTGTGTTATTGGCCATTTGACAATCTTCCGGTACTACAGATTTTTAAAGATTACAAATAGTAAGTCTGCAGTCTCATTTTTCAGTTCTTTCAGCACCCTTGGATGTATACCATCCAGTTCAGGTGATTTAGTAACATAGTAAATGACGTCAGATAAAGACCAGTATGGTCCATCTAGGCTGCCCAGTATGATGGCAAGAGTAGGTGCACCTGCCGCTCCGTGCAGGCCACCCCTCCCCATGTCTCTGCTCAGGGGGTGAACCCACCACTCCATGGAGGACACTCTTATTTGTTGAGAAATTAGATGGCTCAGTTAATTTGGAGTTTATCCTGTTGCTATAAAGGGATCCACTGTGTCTGTCCCATGCCATTTTGAATTCCGTCAGTGTTTGCCCCCACCACTTCCATCGGGAGAGCATTCCAAGCATCCACCACCCTTTCTGTGAAAAAGTATTTCCTGACATTGCCTTTCAGTTTACCACCTTGCAGCTTCCTGTTATGCCCTCTAGTTTTACAGCTTCCCCGTCTTTGGAAGAGGTTTGTTTGTTCATTATTTCCCTTTAAGTATTTAAAGGTCTGAATCATATCTCCCCTGCCCCTCCTCTCCTCCAAAGTGTACATGTTTAGGTCTTCAAGTCTCTAATCATAAGGCTTCTGACGCAGGCTCCAAATCATTTTGGTTGCCTTCCTCTGAACAGTTTCCAGTCTTTACATCCTTTGCAAGGTATGGTCTCCAAAATTGAACACAGTATTCCAAATGAGGCCTCACCAGTGACTTGTACAGTGGCATAAGTACCTCTTCCTTTCTGCTGGTAATTCCTCTTTGTATGCAGCCCAACATCCTCCTGACTTTTGCCACCGCCTTATCGCACTGTTTTGCCAACTTGAGATCTTCAGAAATGATCACACCAAGGTCTTTCTCCTGATCCGTGCACACCAACCTCTCGCTCCCTATCGTGTACATTTCCCTTGGATTTCTGCTGCCCAAGTGCATGACTTGCACTTCTTTTCATTAAATCTTAATTGCCAAGCATTAGACCATTCTTCCAGCTTTCGTATATCTTTCCTCATGTTAACCACTCCCTCGGGGGTTGCCACTCTGTTGCAAATTTTTGTCATCTGCAAAAAGACACTTTCCATTCAGTCCTTCAGCAATATCCCTCACAAATACATTGAACAGTGCTGGGCCCAGAGCCAACCCCTGGGGCACCCTGCTAATCACCATCCCTACATCTGAGTGAGCTCCATTTACCATCACCTTCTGTCGTCTGTCAGTCAACCAATTTCTGATGCAGCTTACCACCTTGGGACCCATCCCCAAACTACTGAGTTTATTGATAAGCCTCTTATAAGGAACATTATCAAAGGCTTTGCTGAAATCCAGGTAGATGACATCCATCGCATGCCCCTGATCTAGTTCTCCGGTCACCCAGTCAAAGAACTCAATCAGATTTGTTTGGAAAGATAGTCCTTCGGTAAAACGATGTTCGCCTTGGGTCTTGCAACCTGTTGGTTTTGAGAAAGTTCACTATTTGCTTTTTCAGGAGCACCTCCATTACTTTTCCCGCCACTGAGGTAAGGCTCACAGGCCTTTAGTTTGACACTTCTTTCCTGTCACCACTTTTGTGTAGAGGTACATAAAAACATAGAAATGTGACGACAGAAAAGGACCACATGGCCTATCTAGTCTGTCCTTCCATATCAACAACTACAAGAGTCCCTTTTTTGCCTTTAGAGATCCTCTGTGTTTGTCCCATGCTTTTTTGAATTCAGTTACTGTCCATCTCTACCACCTCCACTGGGAGACTATTCCACGGATTCGCTACTCTTTCCGTAAAGAGATTCAAGAGTGATATGCGGAAATATTTATCCCCCTTCACCCTCATCCCATGTCCCCTTGTAGAAGAACTTGCTTTCAATTGAAAGAGGCTCTCTCCCTGAACATTTATGCAACATCTCAATCATATCACCTATATCCCGCCTTTCCTCTAAGGTGTATATATTAAGATACTTCAGTCTGTCCTAGTATGCTTTATAATGAAGACCACTAATCATTTTATTAGCCACCCTCTGCACCGACTCAATCCTGTTCACATCCTTTTGGAGGTGCGGTCTCCAGAATTGCACACTATACTCCAAATGAGGTCACACCAAAGACTTATACAGAGGCATTATCACCTCCTTTTTTCTGCTAGCCATTTCTCTCCGTATGCACCCAAGCATCCTTCTAGCTTTTGCCGTCACCTTTTCTACCTGTTTAGCTACTTTAAGATCATCAGACACAACCATGCCTAGGTCCCACTCTTCTTTAGTGGACAAAAGTACTTCACCCCCTATACTATACTGCTCCCTTGGATTGCTGCAGCCCAAATGCATGACCTTACATTTTTTAACATTAAATCCCAGCTGCCAGATTCTAGACCATTCTTCAAGCTTAGCTAGATCCCCCCTCATGTTATCTACACCTTCCTGGGTGTCTACTCTATTGCAGATTTTGGTATCATCTGCAAAGAGGCAAACCTTACCCGACAGCCCTTCCGCTATATCACTAACAAAGATGTTAAAAAGAATCGGACCAAGGACAGATCCCTGGGGCACACCACTTGTAACATCCTTCTCCTCAGAGGGAGCTCCATTTACTTGTACTCTTTGTCGCCTCCCACCCAACCAATTTCTAACCCAAGCAGTAACTTTAGGGTCCATCCCTAGGGTGCTCAGTTTGTTTATAAGTTGCCTGTGAGGAACAGTGTCAAAGGCTTTACTGAAATCTAAATACGCCACATCTAGGGCTCTCCCTCGGTCCATCTCCCTGGTCACCCAGTCAAAGAAATCAATCAGATTTGTCTGACAAGACATGCCTCTGGTGAATCCATGCTGCCTTGGATTCTGTAATACACTGGACTCCAGCAAATAGCAATGTGTGCCTTTGAGTCAATCCTGACTCCTGGCGACCCAGAAGCTCCTGGACTCCAGAAACTTCACTATTTTCTCTTTCAGCAGCGTTTCCAATAATTTACTCACCACCAAAGTTAAACTAACCAGCCTGTAGTTTTCAACCACATCCTTCCGCTTTTGTGTAAAGGCACCACATGAGCCTCTCTCCAGTCCTTCGGCACCACTCCCGACTCAGAGGCATTGAAAAGGTCAGTCAGTGGAGCTGCTAGAACGTCCCCAAGTTCCCTCAGTATTCTAGGGTGTATCCCATCCGGTCCCATCGCTTTGTCTACTTTACTTTGAGCCAGTGTCTCACGAACACAGTCTTCTGAAAATTGTTCAAGATGTCCCTTGCTTCTGTTCCTGTATGTGGGTGTTTTCTGAGGTCCTGCTCCTGGTTCTTCATCTATGAACACAGAACAGAAATATTTGTTAAGCAATTCTGCTTTATTCTTATCAGCTTCTACATATTCCTCCCCTGCACCCTTGAGTCTGACAATACCACTTTTGCCCTTCCTCTTCTCACTAATATATCTGAAAAATGTCTTATCCCACCATTTTATTGCATTGGCTATTTCCTCCTCCTCTTGAATCTTTGCCTTCCTGTCTAGTTTGCTAGCTTCTCTAAGTTTTTCCAAATACAGATGCCTGTTTTCCTCTCTCTGATCTCTTGTATTTCATGAAGGCCTCCCTCTATTTCTTCACTTTTTCAGCAGCTACTTTCGAAAACCATAGCAGTCTCCTTTTCCTTTTACCTTTACCATTTTAACAAAAAGGTTGGTTGCCCTTAAAATATCCCCTTTCAGTTTTGCCCACAGTTTTTCTACATACCCCTGCTGTTCCCATCCCACTAACGACTCCCTGAGGTATTGGCCCATCTTGGCAAAGTTAGTCTTCCTAAAGTCTAACATCCTCACCTTTGAATGGATTCTAACAGCCCTAGTCCTAATACTGAACCACACCATCTGGTGATCACTGGGTGCAAAATGATCCTCCCACTACAACATCAGAAACACTTTCACCATTGGTAAGCACCAAGTCCAGCATGGCCCCGTCACGTGTGGGGTCTGTTACCAATTGCCTGAATAGTTCTCCCTGTAGAGAATCCAGGATCTCCTTACTTCTAGATGATACTGCAGCAGGAATGTGCCAATCAACATCTGGCATATTGAAATCTCCTATCAGTAGCACTTCCCCTTTCCTAGCAATGCTGCGTATGTCTTCAATTAACTCTGTCCGCCTCTTCCTCTTGTGAGGGAGGTCTGTATATCACACCAATGCAAATAGATTTCTCTTTCCCTCTTTCTAGTTGAACCCACAATGCCTCCTCTCTCCCTTTTAAGCTCTGTAATTCCAAAGCTTTAATAGTAGTTTTTACATATAGTGCCACTCCTCCTCCTCCCCTTCTTCCTACCCTGTCCTTTCTGAATAAAGTATAGCCAGGTATAGTTGCATCCCAATCATGGTTTTTTGTGAACCATGTTTCTGTAACTGCCACTAAATCCAAGTCAGCCACTCCCACCAAAGCTTGAATATCAGGGATCTTATTTCCCATGCTATGGGCATTTATACACACTGCTTTCCATATGTTACCCCTGTTACATTAAATACCTTTATGGACATGGGTATCACCCATCCCCAACGAATCTAGTTTAAAGCCCTCTTCAGTAGATTAGCCAGTAGATTACCAAAGACATGTCAACCTTTCTTGGACAGATGGATGCCATCTCTGCTCTGCAACCCTTGGAACAGCATTCCATTTTCTAGGAAACCAAAACCCTCTTGATGACGCCATCCACGCAGCCATGCATTCATTTCTAGGATGCAAGCCTCTCTGCCTTGGCCTTTACCCTCAACAGGGAGGATTGAAGAGAATACCACCTGTGCAGCTAACTGCTTCACCCTCTGTCCCAGAGCCATGAAGTCACTTTTGATACGTTCTGAGGTATACCTGGCAGTATCATTTGTTCCAACATGGATTAGCAACATCGGGTAATAGTCAGTGAGCTTGATGAGTCTCGGCAAACTCTCCATAACATCTTGGATTTTGGAACCAGGCAGACAGCATACCTCTCTGGACGTCAAGTCTGGTCGGCAGATGGATGCCTCCAGTACCCCTCAGAAGAGCGTCTCCAACCACCACTACCCTTCGTTTCCTTGTGGTCACTGACTCTGCAACTTTGGGGTACTTGAGCTCTGGTTCTTCCCTTTCCAGGGATGCTTTCACCTCCTCCACTTCCAGGGCTGCATAATGGTTCTTCAATTCAAGGGCTGGAGAAGTTGGATTGGTGATTTTGCAGGCCCTGGTGACTTGTGTCAAACCATCGACATTCTGTTGGCACCCATCTTCTGCTCTGCTGGAGAGCTTGGTTGCTGCAAGAAGCATCTCATCAATGTACTTAAGATAAGAACATAAGATATGCCATACTGGGTCAGACCAAGGTCCATCAAGCCCAGTATCCTGTTTCCAACAGTGGCCAATCTAGGTCATACGTACCTAGCAGTTTCCCCAAAAGACACTGGTTCCACAATGCTTGTACTGGGTCAAGCATTGATATCCTGGGTCCATTCTTAATGGTTTATGGACCTTTCCTCCAGGAACTTGTCCAAACCTTTTTTTAAACCCAGCTACACTAACAGCCTTTACTACATCCTCCGGTAACAAATTCCAGAGTTTGATTACACGTTGAGTGAGAAAATATGTTCTTTTATTAGTCTTAAATAGTTTACCCTGTAGCTTCATTGCATGTCCCCTAGTCTTTCTATATTCTGATAATGTAAACAAGTGATCTACGTTTACCCGTTCCACTCAGTTCTTTAATTTATATCTCCCCTCAGCCGTCTCTTTTCCATGTTAAAGAGCCCTAACCTTTCTAGCCTTTCTTCATAGGAGTATCCTTCCATCCCCTTTACCATTTTGGTGGCTCTTCTCTGAACCTTCTCAAATATCGCTATATCCTTTGTAAGATACGGCGACCAGAATTGCACACAATATTCAAGATGCGGTCTCACCATGGTACGATATAGAGGCATTATAATATCTTTTGTTTTATTTTCCATTCCTTTCCTTATGATACCTAGCATTCTATTTGTGCTCTTGGCTGCCGCTGCACACTGGGCCGAGGGTTTTAACATGTTATCCACATTGACGCCTAAATCTTTTTCCTGGGTGGTGGTTCCTAATGTGGAACCTTGCATCGTGTAACCATACTTTGGGTTGTTCTTCCCTAGGTGCATAACCTTTTGCATTTGTCCACATTAAATTCCATCTGCCATTTTGATGCCCAGTCTTCCAATTTATCAAGATCCTCTTGCAATATTCCACAATCCTCTTGGGTTTTAACAACTTTAAATAGTTTTGTGTCATCTGCAAGTTTGATAACCTCACTCGTTATTCCACTTTCCAGGTCATTTATGAATATGTCAAAAAGCAGCGGACCAAGCACAGATCCCTGGGGTATACCACTATTCACCTTTCTCCATTGGGAAAATTGGCTATTTAGCCCTACCCTCTGCTTTCTATCTTTTAACCAGTTCCTGATCCACAGTAGTACACAGCCTCCTATCCCATGACTCTTTAGTTTTGCCAAAAGTCTCTGATGAGCGGACCTTGTCAAAGGCTTTCTGAAAGTCCAGATATACTATATCAACCGACTCGCCTTTGTCCACCTGTTTATTCACACTTTCAAAAAAAATAACAGATTAGTAAGACAAAATCTTCCTTGTCTAAAGCCATGTTGGTTGTCTCCCATTAGGCCATGATTATCCACATGCTGAGTAATTTTATTCTTTGATGGTTTCTACCATTCTTCCTGGTACTGACCTCAGGCTCACCGGTCTGTAGTTTCCCGGATCACCCCTGGAACCCTTTTTAAAAATTGGTGTTACGTTGGCGATCCTCCAATCTTAAAGTATTAGAGATGATTTTAATGATAGTTCACAAATTACTAATAGCAGGACTGCAATCTCATATTTCAGTTCGTTCAACACCCTTGGATGTATACCATCCGGCCCAGGTGATTTGCTACTCTTCAGTTTATCTAATAGTTGTAATACATCTTCCCGATGTATCAATATTTCGTTAAATTCTTCCGCACCTTTAAATACCAATTCAGTCATGGGTAACATCCCTACATCTTCCTCAGTAAAGACCGAAGCAAAGAATTCAGTCTCTCTGCTATCGCCTTGTCGCCTCTTAGTGCCCCTTTAAACCCCTCTATTATCTAATGGACCAACTGACTCTCTCACAGGTTTTTTGCTTCGAATGTACTTGAAAAAGTCTTTATTTCGCGTTTTTTGCTTCCACAGCAAGCTTCTTCTCAAATTCTCCCTTTGCCTGCTTTATCAATGCCTTGTATTTGACTTGCCAGTGCTTGTGCTGTTTCCAGGTTTCGTCGTTTGGCTTTTTTTTCCATTTCCTGAAAGATGCTTTGTTGTCAACAGCCGCCTCTCTGACATCACCTTTAAACCATGCTGGCATTTTTTTTGGACTTCCTTCCACTTTTTCTTAAAGCGTGGAATACAGCTGGTCTGGGCTTCCAAGATAGTATTTTTCAACAACACTCAAGCTTGATGTAAGTCTTTAACCTTTGCAGCTGCTCCTTTTCATTTTTTCTTAACTATATTCCTCATTTTATCTGAGTCTCCCTTTTGAAAGTTAAAAGGTAGTACTGTGGATTTCCTTACTATCCCTCCTCCACTAATTAAATCAGACGATCATGCTATGATCACTATTGCCAAGTGGCCCTAACACCCTTATCTCTTGCACTAGATCTGGGGTTCCACTAAGGACTAGGTCTAATATGGCTTCCCCTCTGGTCGGTTCATGAACCGGCTGCTCCAAGTAGCAGTCATTTATTTCATCTAGGAACTTTATCTCCCTAGCATGTCCTGCCGTGACACTGACCCAGTTGATAACTGGGGTAATTGAAATCACCCATTATTATTACTGCGCTGTAACGTTTGTTAGCTTCCTTGATTTCTTTGAGCATTTCATCATCCGTTTGTTCATTCTGGCCAGGCGGTCGATAGTACACCCCCCACTGCCATCGCCTTCCCCTTTTTTATTTAGTTTATTTTATTTAGCTGCATTTATATCCCGCTTTTTGCTGGGTCAAATCGGTTGGGGGATACATTTACATGAGGAGATGTGAGACACACACACTAATACTTACAGGGAACATGGGCAATGCAGGGTTAAGTGGCTTGCCCAAGACCACAAGGAGCACCTGTGGGACTAGAAGCCCCAGTCGTTCCGGCCCAAGGTTGCTGTCCTCTAGTGGGATTTGAACCTCCGACCTTCCGGCCTGTGGTACCCTGCCCCAACCACTGGGCTACTCCTCTCATGGAATTTCATTGCTTAGAGATTCTACAGCAAACTTTGTTTCCTGTAAAACCTTAATCCTTTCTGACTCAATGCCCTCTCTACCATAGAGTGCAAGCTCTCCATCAATTTGATCAGCTCTATCATTACGATATAGTTTGTACCCAGGTATCTCAGTATCCCACTGGTTGTCCTCCTTCCACCATGTCTCTGATATTCCAGTCGTATCTAACCTTTCATTTAGTGCTATATATTCTAACTCTCCCATCTTATTTTTTAGACTTCTAGCATTTGCATGCAAGCATTTTAGAGACTGTATTTTATTCATATTAATCTGGCTATTGGTAGACATGGGTAATTTGGCATCTTTAAGCTTTGCTCCATACTTGAGGGCATTTGGGCTACTTTACTCTCTTTTGGAACCTTTCTGCTTTTGATACTATCCTTCAATGATACAGTCTTCCTAACCATCCGCTCTTGGGCGACTGTTGGCTTTCTCCTATTATCTAGTTTAAAAGCTGCTCTATCTCCTTTTTAAAGGTTAATGCCAGCAGCCTGGTTCCATCCTGGTTAAGGTGAAGCCCATCCCTTCAGAAGAGCCCCTCCTTTCCCCAGTATGTTCCCCAGTTCCTAACAAATCCAAACCCCTCATCTCTGCACCATTGTCTCATCCACTCATTGAGACTCCGGAGCTCTGCCTGACTTTTGGGTTCTGCGCGTGGAACGGGAAGCATTTCGGAGAAACGCTACCCTGGAAGTTCTGGATTTCAACTTCCTACCTAAAAGCCTAAATTTAGCCTCCAGAACCTCCCTACCACATTTTCCTATGTCATTAGTACCGACATGTACCAAGACAGCAGACTCCTCCCCAGCACTGTCTAAGACCTTATCTAGGTAGCGCGTGAGATCCACTACCTTCGCACCAGGCAGGCATGTTACCAGGCGATCCTCACGTCCATCAGCCACCAAGCTATCTTCATGCCTAATGATCGAATCACCAACTATAACTGCTGTCCTAACTCTTCCCTCATTTGCACATGGCCCTGGAGAAACTTCCTCAGTTCGAGAGAGTTTTACATCGCCTGGAGGACAGGTCCTAGTTACAGGATCACTTCCTGCCACACCAGGGTGATGCTCTCCTGTCACGTGATCTTTCACCATGGCAACAGGGATGCTGCCAGACTGGAGGTGGGACTTCAGGACTATATCCCTGTAGGTCTCGTGTATGTACCTCTGTCTTTTTTATGTTTTTCAAGTCTGCTGCGCTAACCTCTAGAGAATGGACTCGTTTCCTGAGAGCAAAGAGCTCCTTGCACCTAGTGCACACGTAAGCCCTCTCACCAACTGGGAGAAAATCATACATGCGACACTCAGTGCAAAAGACTGGAAAGCCCCCATCTTGCTGCTGAACTGCTGTCTGCATCTTAGTTTTAAGTTTGTGTTTAGATCTTTGTTCTTTACTTACTAAGGGTTGCTATGGATATTTATACTAATAAAACTGTACCTAATACATTTAATATACCTTGTTCACCTGAAGCTTAATTAATCCCAGGTCCTTAGTGTGTGCTGATTTGGGTAACGAGCTTCACCTGAGAGCACCTCCTGTCTTTTAAGATGTGTAAGTACCTATAAAGCTACAATTATCCCAGAGGTGGGTGGGTGTTGGGGGGGGGGAGGGAAATAACACTTATTAAGAGGGCTGCTACACAGTACCCTGTCCTGTGCTGATGAGGTAAGCTATATTCTGATTTGATTTAAATTATAGCTCTTTGCTGCTGCTAGGCTCTAACTTATTATGACATTTTATTTATTTATTTTATTTATTTATTTAACAGTTCTTCTATACCGCTCTATTCTAGATCAGAGCGGTTTACATCCAACATCAACCATACAACACAGGAACCCTGAGTTGCATTTACAATAAACAGGAGATCAACTTGGAAGTAACTGGGGGGAACTATGTACATTGTATAACATATCTACATCTTATTTACACTGGGGGTCCTGATTCCATTTCAGTGGGTATCTTAACTACAAGCTCTCTGCTGGGTATGAAATGTAACCAGAAAGCTCTCTTCTGTGTGTTAAATTTAAACTTAAACTGCTGCTATTATGCCCTTTCTGATTTAACAAAAAATAGTGGGTTCACAGATTAATTAGCTTTAATACAAAGAATTCCTTTCAGAAAATTCCCATAAGTATATACTCACAATTGCAGGTCTCTCTCCAGAAGTAACAGTCCCCTTTTCTAGTCCTTCAAGTCCTTCAAGACTAGTACTTCTCACTGTCTTGAATGCTCCTCAGCCTCGCCACCTCCTCTCCGAGTTCCTCCACTTGTTTCCTGAGAGCTTCAGCATGCAGGCACCCTGCACATGGAACCGGTCCTTCAACTGGTATTAGAACCTCTGTCTGGACTGAGGCAGAAGCTATAATGGGGGGCAACAGCTTTAGCGATACGATTTTTCCCAGCCATTGTTCTGTTCGTGGAGCTTAGATATCTGTTAAAGTAAAAGAGAGAGATCTACCAAGTACCAGCCGGCTTCCCAGTTGTCCTTTCAGAGAAAAAGCAGTTAAATCGCTAATTATATTCAAAATATGCTTGTCGAAGTCTCTGTGCTTTGTTAAATAGAGAGGTGCCCTATAAAGCAGAACTGCTCACTAGGGGTGGGTGGGAGTCGGGGTGGGCAGGGAGGGAACTAACTCCTGATTAGGTGTTAGCAGTTTCCAAAGCTGAGGAGGTTCCTAGAGTTCAACAACCTACTCTGCTCAAGGAAATTTCCACTAAAGCACCAAAAAGAAAGTAGCCTTGCTTTAAAAATATACAAAACCCCTTTTTAAGAGCTCCCAGTCAGAGAGCTAGCAATTTAATAAAAATAAACTCTCAAATCCTTACTGTTGGTTGTCCTGTAGAGCCCCTGTTAGGAAAGCCACGCAATCAGCCATTCTCCAGTCCTGAGGAACATCTCCTGTTTCCAAAGATCTGTTGAAAACCTCCTTTAACGGCCCTGCAAGAACCTCTCTCAGCTCTTTCAGTATCCTGGGATGTATCCCATCCGGTCCCATGGCCTTGTCCACTTTTAGTTTTGCAAGTTGCTCTAACACTTTATCTTCTGTGAATGGTGTGGTATCTACTTCATTCCCATTTTTATATTTGGGAGTCAGAGGAGGTCCTTCTCCAGGACTTTCTTTAGTAATTTCGCTTTTTCAATGTCACTTTCCACGAGTCCGTTTGCAGCACTTCTGAGTGCTGCAATTCCACCTCTGATCTTCTTCCTTTCCTGAATATACCCAAAGAAAGTTTTGTCGCCACACTTCACATCTTTGGCCATCTTTTCTTCTGCCTTTGATTTTGCTATCCTTATTTCTCTTTTTGTGTCTTTGAGTTTGATCCTGTATTCATGTCTGTGTTCCTCTGTGAGCTTTGAATTTTGCGAAAGTTGTGGTGTTTGCCTTTATTTGAGCAGCCACTTCTTTGGAAAACCAAACAGGTTTACTTCTCTTGTTTTTGTTTACTTTTCTTACATATTTATCTGTTGCCCCTTTTATTGCCACCTTTAGTTTAGCCCATTGCAATTCCACTTCTCTTATCTCCTTCCACCCTGTCAGCTCCTCCTTTAGGTACTCGGCCATTTTATTGAAGTCGGTGTTTTTGAAGTTTAGGACTTTGAGCATGCTATGATTGGCCTGTACCATGGCTTTTATCTCAAACCACACCGTGTGATGATCGCTGCTGCTCACAGGGGCACTTACGCAGACCTTTGACATGCTATTACTGTTGGTGAGCACTAAATCCAGTGTTGAACTTTCCCTGGTTGGTTCCATCACCATTTGTCTAAGTAATGCATCTTGTAGAGCATCCACAATTTTTTTGCTTCTTCCCAGATTTGCAGGAGTAATCCAATCCACATCAGGTAGATTAAAGTCACCCAATATTATCACTTCCCCCTTTGTGGCTATTTTGGCAATATCTATAATCAGTTCGTTATCTATCTCTTCAATTTGTGTCGGAGGTCTGTAGACTACAGCAGTATGGATGACAGTGCCATCTCCTCTTTCCAACACAATCCAGAGCACTTCTTCTCTTCCCCATGCCCCCTGCATTTCAGTAGCTTTAATATTGCTTTTGACGTACAAGGCGGCTACTCCTCCTCTTCCATTTTCTCTGTCTCTTCTGAATAGATTATAGCCAGCTATGGCTATATCCCAATCATGCAATTCATTAAGCCATGTTTCTGATTTGCTACTTGGTCTGACCCAGTATGGCATATCTTATGTTCTTATGATGTTATGTACTATTAATTTTATCAAATAGTTGTAATATTTATTTTATTTTATTTATTTAGCTGTATTTATATCCCGCTTTTCACCGGTTCAAAGCGGTGTCAATTGGGAGATACATTTAACACGAGGGGATATGACACACATACGCTAATACTTACAGGGAACATGGGCAATGGAGGGTTAAGTGGCTTGCCCAAGACCACAAGGAGTACCTATAGGACTAGAAATCCCAGTCCCTCCGGCCTGAGATTGCTGTCCCCAGGTGGGACTTGAACCCCCAGCCCTCCGGCCTGAACTACCTTGTCCTAACCACTAGGCCACTCCTCCCACTCCATCTCCAGGAACAAGCAGGAATGAGTCTTCACATATGGGTACGTCGGTACCGACGGAGTCTGCGTGGGAACGCTTCCCAGCGTCCAATCAAAGAGCTTTTGGAAGCATCCCACCATGCCTGCATGCTGCCTTCCCGCCTTTCCCAACTGCCTCTCCTCAGTTTTCGTTTTCCGTGGAGCCGGCAGGATGTCCTCCTGTCACCGCAGAAAATTCTTGTTTTATTTCTTTAGTTTTCTTGTGGTCGCGGCTGTCTCCCCGACGTCACCGGTACCGCCGGTGTTTTCTTTTCTTTTTCTGTGAAATCTCCTTTTTCAAGGGATATTTTTCTTCATAGTTTCTCAGGCCTTTCAGGCCTCCTTTTCCTTCATGGAACCGCCAGCCACTTTCTCCAGGAAATGTTCAGACTGTGGCGGTACAACTTTATTTTTAGACCCTCAATATCGGTGTCTAACCTGCTTGGGTCCTGACCTTTTTCTTCCGGAGCCTTTAGGCAACAGTTTGAGAAGGGGTTTTCAACATCGAGGTTCCCTTGATACACGGTTTCCCTCCGACGTCAGGGCACCGTCCCTTTCATCTTCTATACAGGATCAGGTAACCCACAAACAGTCTGTTAAGACTAGCCAGCCCTCGAGTGGTAGGTCTCATGCACAGCATGTAGACGGCTCTGGCCTTGCCCTCGAGGGCCCACTGGCTTCAAAACCCCGGCGGGAGTCTTTAACCTCCAAAGCCTTTGAGGGGTTTCAGGTTGTTCCTGGGGTTCACCCCTCACAGAACATACCTGAGCCGTGTCCGGTGGTGGCATCCGCTTCGAGCGGTACCGATACCCTGGCATCGGCACTGGTGTTGGATGATTCACTCCTCACCAGGGATGGTCATCTGGCATCCTCGGTACCTTCGGGACCGGTGGATACCCTCCAGACTGACTTTCCATTATCGGTACCAGTACCGATTCTACCACCGACGTCGAAACCCTCCAGAAGTGCATCGATAGCCTCGCTTCCCTCGCTCCAGTCTGGAGGACTGGGTACCGACTCGCCTTGGTACCGGCTCCCGGCGGTACCGAAGGCTCGGTTCCGATGATTTGGATCCGCAACTCTCGGTTCCCCTGAGGCCGTTTGAGTTGCCACTGGTTGGCCTTCATCCACCGGTATCAGACATGGTGCTGAAGTCTGTACCGATGTCCACATTACCCTTGAGGTCAGTGCCTTCCATGCTTTGCTCATCAGGCTCTTTGCCCTCGATGCCGAGTTTGGAATCGATCTCTAGTCTGGAAGACTGGGTACCAACACGCTTTGGTACCGACACCGATCGATACCAGAGACTCGGTACCCAGGATAGCGACCGGAGGTTTTTGGTTCCCTCGGTACCGAATGAACTGCAAATGGCTGCTCCGATGTCTGTGTCGGGCTCAGCTCTGACATCGGTACCGGTATTAGCATCGGTACCGGTATCCACAGTAGCATCGTGGCCAACTCCTGCCATGCTTCTTCCAACAGGATCGCTCCCTTCTATACCAAGCTTGGAGTCGATACCTGGCATGGACAATGTGGTAATGACTGTCGCTGCTCCTGACAGCCAGTACCGGCGACCATCCCTTAAGCATTCCACACTGCACCGTGCAGGATCTTCTATTCCTATATATTTGGATAGCTCTTTCGGTGCTCAGGCTAGTTCTTCAGATCTAACCTGCCCAAGGGAGATACCTGTTGGGGATCCCTCTTTTCAGAGTTTCCTCCTGGATATAGCAAGATCCCTTGCCATTCCTATCCCTGGACATGATCCTGCACAAGGCTCTGTTTCTACCAAAGCAAAGGAGAACATAATGCTTCCTTTGCATCATTCCTTGTAGGATCTCCTCCTAGGAATGTGGGAAGCACCTTTAAAGGTACCCCCACCTTACAGAGAAACAGATCTTTTATATCAGGTGCCCCCCTCTCCAGGGTTTCAAAAGACCCTCATCATTCCATAGTAGTGGAATCAGCAATGAGGCGGGTAAAGAGTAAGAAAAAGCACTCTTCTTATCCGCCAGGTCGTGAGTCTAAGACACTAGATGCCTTTGGACGTCAAACCTTCCAGACATCTATGCTTTCTGCAAGAATTCTTTCATATATTTTTTATGAGTCTATCTCTTGAGGAGGTCACAAAGCAATTACATCTTTTGACTCCTTCCCTTCCAGAGTCCAAGAGTGCAGGCTATTCTTCACTGCTTAAGCATCTTCAGAATATCTCTTGCTTTCTTTCTCGTGCTTCCCTAGACTCTTTTGAGTCTGTTAGCAGGACTTCTGCTATAACTATAGGGGCACGATGTAGAGCCTGGCTCCAAGCTTCAGACTTAAACAAATGGGCACAGCAAAGACTGGGACATGCTCCTTGTACTGGAGACAATCTTTTCAACAAGAAATCTTTACGTCAGGTTACTCAGTTGTCCACTGACTTACCTGTTCCTAGGGGCTGTTCTGCACCTTCTTCTGTCCCAGTAGGTAGGAAATCTCCTGCCAAACTTACTTCCCATAGGAGAAGAAGGTTTTATACATCATCTGCCCATCATACAGAGGTTCCCAAACAAGGGAAGCATCGTCCTGGTCTGCAGAATTCAACCTCTCACCAGGCTCAGCAAACCCAGCAACCGCTGGGTTTCTGATCAATCTTCATCAGATGCTTGTGACTCTGGGGGTTAGAATCTGCAGTTGCTTCTTCTCAATAGAGGCAATCTACTGCTTTCATTCTAAACCCTAGACATGGATCTCTTCCCAAAAGACATCCATTTTTTCTATGTTCTATGAGCTGTCAGGATTTTCATGCCTATAGGGCACAGGATTCTCCTCCTCTTCCTGCTAGGGAAAGAGGTCTAACCACTATCAAACGATAGTTTCCTGTGCCAGCATGTCTTTTTCCTTTCTATAGACTTACTACTTTGTAAGTCTTCTTCAGCTCCATTCTCTTTACCCTCTTACCAAGCTTTTCCTCTGTAAGAGCGGTATTGCTTCACTGGAGGGCTTTTTCTTCAGCCTCTCTAGTTTTGTTACTTTTCCAGTGCGGAGTTTTCCTCTCTGAGTTCACTCCTCTTTTTCAATCTTGCTTTGAGGCAGTTCATCAGACATGTCCAGAGTTTTCTACTCCTGTTCTGTCTGTTCTTTCTGTTTTTAAACAGTAAGATTCTTTCTGCTGTCCGGCAAGCAGCTGCCTATGCAGGAGCCTTAATGTTTGGACCACTGGTTCTTGTCCACCAGCAACCAGATTTGTCCTCCACTAACATTCTGTCTAGTCTTAGTAGTGGTTCCCAGTCAGTTCTGTCTTGGAAATTATTTCACTACAGGCTTGTTGGATTGTCATCTCTTTCTGCCATCTCCATTCCCCTGGGTTTGGCAGCATAGTTGACATAGCTACTGGCTCTCCAGCAGTCAGTTCTGTCTCCTCATTCTCCTGTATCATACTCTCTGCAATTCTACAGAGAAGCTCTCCACTATGGGCCCTTGCTAGAGAGCATGAGGGTTTTTTTCTCCAACAGCTATCCTAGATGGTTGGAAAAGGCTTTTTCAGTCATGTCTCCCATGACTAGAAAGGTTCTCCCTTTTTTCACTATCTCCTTTTTAATATAAAGGACATAGGCCTTCTCTTACGTGAAAGCTTAATGAGTTGCCAATTCCCTGCTTTGGTCCATAGTATCTCCAATCGGGAATATGCTTTTCTCCTTGCAGCTCGTCCTCATGGTAAAAACGCATGATACCTTATTTGCCCTTAAGCAGGTCAGCATGGTATCTCATTTTTATGTGTCTTCTGTTCACTTACCATGCTAGAGTTCTGGAATACTCGGGACTTGCTGGCTGCAGACTGATATCATCCTCTTCTATCTCCAGGAACAAGCAGGAATAAGTCCTCACATATGGGTACGTCGGTACCGACGGAGCATGCGCGGGAATGCTCCCCAGCTTTCCAGAATGAAAGCACAGCGCATGCGCGCTGCCTTCCCGCCTTTCCTACCAGCTCTCCTCAGTTCTTCTTTTCCGCGGAGCCAGCAGGTCGTGTTCCTGTCACCGCTGAAGAAGTTCTTTATTTTAATTTATTTCTTTGGTCGCGTGTCTGCTTTCCCCGACGCCGGACCGGTACCGGTACCGCCGGTCTTTTCTTCTAAAAAAAAAAAAATAATAATACTTTTCCTCACTTGGTGTATTTTTCTTCTTAGGCCTCCAGGCCCACAAGAAACTTTCCCTCATGGAAAAACCAGCCTCCGGCTTCAAAAAATGCACTAAGTGTAGCGGTACAATTTCTGTTACAGATACCCATGAATGGTGTCTTAAATGTTTGGGGCCTGAACACTCCATCCCGGATTGCCAGTCCTGTTCTCTAATGTCTAAACGAGGGTTACAGAACCGGGCAGCCAAGCTCCATGTGCTGTTTCCCACGGATGCACCGGCGGTAGCATCGACATCTTCCAGGTCTTCCTCTCCTGATGGATCTCAGGTAACCAAACATACTTTTAGCAGGTCCTCGAAGGGCAAATCTCCCTCTAAGCATCGAGATGCCTCCGGGCTTGCCCTTGAGGATCCTGCCCCAGCCAAAGAACCCCGGCAGGAAGCTATGGGTTCCAAAGCTGCTCCTATGGGGTTACAGGTTGACATCGATGGCACTGCCTCGACCGATCACCTGTTAGACTGCTCTGGGGTACCGGCACAATCTCCCGGTACCGACATCCAGGCAGTCGTGGCGTCCATGGATCACACTGCAATCCATGCATCAGGCTATACTGGCTTTCATCAAGGCTGCGACGCCGTCGGTACCACAACAAGCTCTGTTGTCGGTACCGGTACCGGTACCAACTTCGATACCGGTACCGGCTGCATCGACATCGGCCAGGATACCGATTCCGGCTCCCTGTCCTGGGCTCTTTCTCGGTACCGACCCGGTACCGGGGACACCCGATGTCGGTACCGATCGATAAGCCTATCGATCTTTAGAATCGAACAGACGATACTTCGATTCTTCTGATGATTCTGAGTCATCGGATGAGTCCCCTGAAGTATCTGTCACCCTTCCTGAGGAGCCTTCTTCTCCAAAAAGGAGAATGTCTCCTCCAGAGGATTTGTCCTTTCAAGACTTCATAATAGAAGTAGCTAAAGGACTCTCTATTTCAGTAACCTCTGAAAAAGAACCTAGAGCAAAAAAATTAGATATTTTGGGATACTCTAAGGTTCCCAGAGAGGCAGTCACCTTGCCAATTCATGAAATTCTTCAAGAACATTTGATTGAATTGTGGGAGACTCCTCTCACCCTTTCTCCTCATTCTCGTAGATTGGACACTATGTACTGTGTCCCTCCCTCCTCCTGGATTTCAAAAAACTCAGCTTCCTCACCACTCCATTGTGGTGCAGTCAGCTATGAAGAGGATAAAGAGTTCCAAAAGACACACTTCTACTCTTCCAGGAAGAGAATGCAGGACCTTGGATGCTTTTGGTAGGAAAATCTTCCAAGCTAGCATGCTTATTGCCAGAATCAATTCATACAGCCTTTATATGGGTATGTTTCTGAAGGAGGTTGCAGAAAAGCTGCACAATTTCTCCCTTTTATTCCAGAGGATAAAAGGGATGAGTTCCTTCTTTGGCTTAAGCATACTCAAGACATTTCAGTTTTCCAACAGAGCAGCCTTTGATTCTTTTGAAGGTGCCAGCAGAGCCTCAGGCATTGCTATAGCTGCTTGTAGAATTGCTTGGCTCCAGGCTTCTGATCTAGAACCCTGGGTTCAAGATGGTTTAGGAAATCTGCCCTGTACAGGTGAAAATCTATTTGGCAAAGAGTGGCAAATTAAAGCCATTCAAATGGACGCAGAAAATGCTGCTCTGGATAGACTTTCTAAGTCTACCTCCACTCCGGCCAAGAAAATATTTTTTAAAAAGTCTTTTTACAAGAAGGGAAGATTTCCTTCCACTTCTGGTCAACAATCTTCTACAGGTCGCTTTGCTACTAAGCGTCAGCAACCTAAACAGGCCAGGCCTAAACCTGCAGGGGCTGCTGCAACCCAGCAGTCCCAAGCCCCTCAGGGTTTTTGACTTGATACTAGAGAACTTAACCTTTCTGGCTCTACAACAGCCAGAACCTCTCACCATTCCAGGAAGGTTAGCTCATTTTGCTCCCAGATGGGAGCAAATCACATCAGAGCAGTGGACCCTCTCCATCATCAGCGAGGGCTACAAACTTCATTTCTCAGACCTTCCTCCCTACACCATGGTGAGACATTTCAATTCTCCCACATCTCTCCTCGACCTTCTGGATCAGGAGGTAACCACCCTTCTGGCCCAGAGGGCCATAGAAGAAGTTCCTCTTCTTCAACAGGGGTCAGAGTTTTACTCCCCCTATTTTCTCATTCCAAAGAAAACAGTGGGATACAGACCCATTCTAGATCTCAGAGAATTGAACAAATTTCTATGCAAGGAGAAGTTCAAGATGCTTTCTCTAGGCACTCTCCTTCCATACCTACAGAGTAAGGATTGGCTTTGTTCTCTAGATCTCAAGGATGGTACACTCATGTCCTCATCCATCCATCTCACAGAAAATTCCTACGTTTTCTGTTCCAGGGAAAACATTACCAATACAGAGTGCTTCCTTTCGGTCTAGCCTCTGCTCCAAGAGTGTTCACCAAATGCATGGCAATAGTTGCTGCATTTCTACACACTCTGGGAATATTTGTCTTCCCCTACCTGGACGACTGGCTCATCCGAGCTCCATCTCAGTCAGAAGCCCAAATTTCCCTGGACCGCACCAGGTGCATTCTGCAGTATCTGGGACTTGTGGTAAACCTCCCAAAGTCTCAGCTCACCCCTACTCAGTCCCTAGAATTCATAGGGGCCTGGTTGGACACCACTACTGCAAGAGCCTATCTTCCCCAGGCTCGTTGCCAACGTCTAGTGCAGTTAGCCTCCCAGATTCAGTCAAAGAGCCACTTAACTGCCCGGGAGATGCTACCACTACTAGGCCACATGGCTTCCACAGTACATGTGGTGCCCTATGCTCGCCTACACATGAGAGCAGCTCAATGGACTTTGTCCACCCAGTGGACTCAAGCTTCAGGAGCTCTCTCAGACAAAATAGAAACCTCCAAACGTCTCTTTTGGTCTCTCCAATGGTGGATGTCCACTCAAAATCTGTTGCTGGGGTCCCCCTTCCAACCTTTGTTGCCCCAAGCAATCCTCACAACAGATGCCTCCCAAACAGGTTGGGGAGCTCATCTACAGGACCTCTCCACCCAAGGCACTTGGTCCCCACAGGAGACCTCTCTTCATATCAACCTCTTGGAACTTCGAGCAGTGTTCCTAGCTCTCAAGGTCTTTCATACCCTCCTCAGCTACCAGACAGTCCTCATTCAAACGGACAATCGGGTAGCCATGTTTTACATAAACAAACAAGGAGGAACTGGCTCTCTGTTGCTTTGCAACGAAGCTCTAAGATTATGGGCCTTAGCCAGAGAGCATCAAATCCATCTCCTGGCAGTATACCTCCCAGGAATTCAAAACTCTTGGGCAGACAGACTGTCGAGTTCTGCTTCCACACGAATGGTCCCTGCACATGGATCAGGTACTCAGAATCTTCCAGGAATGGGGAACCCCGGACATAGACCTATTTGCAAGTCCGTGGAATGCCAAACTTCCCCGGTTCTGTTCCAGAATTCCGTGTCAGGGAGTTCAGGCCAAGGATGCCTTCCTCCTTCATTGGGGTCAGGACTTCCTGTATGCCTTTCCACCCATTCCTTTGATTCCCAAGACTCTGTTCAAACTTCAGAGGGATCAAGGATCTATGATCCTCATAGCTCCACGCTGGCCACGCCAAGTGTGGTACCCTCTACTTCTGCATCTCTCCCTAGCCCCCTCCCTGGACTTGGGAGCTGCTCCAGACCTTCTGTCTCAGGAGGAGGGGACTTTGTGGCATCCAAACCCCAAGTCCCTTCACCGCAGAGCTTGGTTACTGAAGGCCTAGACCTTCAAGACTTCAATCTTTCGCAGCAAGTGAGAGATATCCTCCATGCTTCCAGGAAACCTTCCCCTAGGCGTTCCTATGCTTTTATATGGAAAAGATTTTCCATTTGTTGTGCTCAACAGGGTCTTGACCCTCTGGCACTTCCTGTGAATTCCCTATTAGAATATCTCCTGCATCTTTCCAATGCAGGCCTTAAGACGAATTCAGTAAGGGTCCATTTAAGTGCTATTGCAGCATCCCTTAAGCCTATCAATGGACAACCTGTTTCCTCTCATCCTCTTATTGCAAGATTTATGAGAGGCCTAACTTTAACTAAACCTCCCATTCGACCTCCTCCGGTGGCATGGGACTTAAATTTGGTTCTTGGTCAGCTTATGAAGCCACCTTTTGAACCCTTAGCCACTATCTCCTTGAAATTTCTTTCCTGGAAGGTTATTTTCCTTATTGTAATCACTTCTGCTCGCCGCATCAGTGAACTGCAGGCCTTAGTGGCTAATCCAACTTATACAAGGTTCCATCATGATAAGGTAGTCCTTAGGACAAATCCTCACTTTATGCCTAAAGTGGTCTCACCTTTTCATCTTAATCAAGAGGTATATTTACCTGTCTTTTTTCCAGCTCCTCATGCATCCACTGCAGAGAGGAACCTTCATACTCTAGATTGTAAAAGAGCTCTTGCTTTTTACTTACACAGGACACAGCAACATAGAAAGTCTTCCCAACTTTTTGTTGCTTTTGATCCTTCTCATTTAGGACTTCCAGTCTCTAAAAGAACACTGTCCAATTGGATTGCTCAGTGTATTTCTTTTGCTTACCAGAGTAAGAGCCTTTCTCTGTAGGGCCATGTCACAGCTCACAATGTGAGGGCCATGGCCACCTCTATGGCTCATCTTCATTCTGTGTCCATCGACCAGATCTGTCGAGCAGCCACCTGGGCCTCGGTTCATACCTTCACAGCCCATTACTGTTTGGACAAGGACTCCCGCCGGGATGCCTTGTTTGGTCAGGCTGTCCTCAGACACCTGTTCCATTCTTGAACAACTCCTGCCCTCCTTCCCTGAATGGATGCCTGAGATCCATAGGAAGACGAGGAACCCTTCAGGGTCTCATACCCTTGGGGATCTCCCAGGCATCTTAGCTAGGGAGTCCCCATATGTGAGGACTTATTCCTGCTTGTTCCTGGAGATAGCACAGTTACTTACCTGTAACAGGTGATCTCTGGGAACAGCAGGAATTAGTACTCACAACCCTCCCACCTCCCCTAGGAGTTGTATCTCTCTTTGTCTTTCCTTTCCTCTCTCTCTCTCTTGTCTCAGCTTTAAACTTGAACTGAGGAGAGTTGGTAGGAAAGGTGGGAAGGCAGCGCGCATGCGCTGTGGGATGCCCCAAAAGCTTTCATTCTGGGAAGCTGGGGAGCATTCCCGCGCAGGCTCCGTCTGTACCGATGTACCCATATGTGAGGACTAATTCCTGCTGTTCCCAGAGATCACCTGTTACAGGTAAGTAACTGTGCTTTTCACGTAACCGTCCTGGTTATTTCACTACCTAGCATTCCTGTAGCTCATAACCAGTAAGAATAGATTCTCTATATATCTTCTCAAGTAGGTTCCACCTTCTTGTTAGATGAATCTTTCCTCTCCACATTTCCTAGGTGAGTACTGTTCTGTAGGCATATCTCTGTCTGCTTCACTGCAGACACCCATATAGAGGCCTATATATTCATATTTATAGCATACATCTTACAGATGTCTGTCTATCATTTGTGTGTATTTTATGCCCTTCATATCTCACTATATCTATATATCTATATGTTTATATATATAGATAGATAGATATATAGATATATAGATATCTGTATCTGTCGAGAGTTTATTATCGGTAGATATGTATTCTGCATATTTATCTACCTGACTGTCGAGGCTCATATAGCTGTATGATTCTGACAGATGGGCTTTACCCATACCTATGCTATCCAGCATGTTTGGGGTTCTACACTCACAACCACTTCTGTGGTAGTTAACAACTTCCACCATAACCTTAAGGTTTAGGTACCTCTGAAGCTGTCCATGTTCCAGTATCTCTCCTAGCTGACTCCAGTTAGGAGAGACATTGCGGATCTTCAGTTAATCACAAGCTCTAACGCCTCAGGCGTTGTCCTTTCTTTTGGGATACAAGGGGTTTCCATACCTTTTCCTCCCACAAGGACTGTGCCTGTTTGTCCAATTCGGTCAGACTTCTCTTTTTGCTCCCAAGGGTGAGCCACTCTGTTGCCAAAAGAGTTCGTCTTTTATCATAAAGCCTTCCGCTGAAGGCCCACCATTTTTGGTACTACCCCAGTTTTTTACCAGGGTCCCCTCTTACTTTTCAGGAATCTGACCTCCCACTGTTTTTTCCTACAGGTTTATTACCTCCACTTCACAGTGAGGTCCTCCTTGAGGTTCCTCTACTGGGTTCCCCAGTAGATCCCATGAACCTCCTTACTACTGTCTAATCCTGTTAGGGGAGGTCCATATTGCAATATTTCTTTCAATATCATTGATGATAGTTATCATCCACACATGGACTCCTTGTCTGCAGTCCTTTGCTAGGTTAGCTGTTCCACAGCGCCTTTCTTTCTTCAACTCCTATCCTCCATCCTCAGGATGTCTGGTGTTGTGGGGGATAGCATGTTCCAACCTATGACATACTGAGACTCCAGACATCTTAGCTTGGGAGTCCCCATATGTGAAGACTCATTCCTGCTTGTTCCTGGAGATAGCACAGTTACTTACCCTGTAACAGGTGATCTCTTGGAACAGCAGGAATAAGTCTTCACAACCCACCCACCTCCCCAGGATTTATCTCAATCTTTCCTTTCCTCTCTCTCTCTCTCTCTTTGTCTCAGCTTTAAAACTTAACTGAGGAGAGGCAGTTGGGAAAGGCGGGAAGGCAGCATGCAGGCGTGGTGGGATGCTTCCAAAAGCTCTTTGGACGCTGGGAAGCGTTCCCGCGCAGACTCCGTCGGTACCGACGTACCCATATGTGAAGACTTATTCCTGCTGTTCCCAGAGATCACCTGTTACAGGTAAGTAACTGTGCTTTCCTGGTTTTTCTATTTCTTTGAATTCTTCTGTTGTATTGCCTTTAAATAACATTTCAGTCGTGTAACTTCCCTACATCATCTTCAGTAAAAAACGAAGCAAAGAATTCATACAGTCTCTCTGCTATAGCCTTGTCCTCTTAGTACCCCTTTACCCCTCTATTATCTAATGATTCAACTCACACTCTCACGGGTTTTTTGCTACAAATGTACTTAAAAGAGTTTTTATTATGCGTTTTCGCTTCCACAGCAAGCCTTTTTTTCAAATCCTCTTTCCCTGCCTTATCAATGCCTTGCATCTAACTTGCTAGTGTCCTGATTGCTCAGCCCTAAACGTGTCTGACCCTCCAGCGGATAAACAAGGGCTGCAGTTTCACCCCCTCTTGCAGAGGTTTGGCAGTCCAAGTCAGTGTTTCCTTTTCCGGAGGTTATCAAGTGCATGATACTGTTGGAATGAGACTTGCCCGACACCCCATTGAAGGGGCTGAAAATTTACAGGTTTTGTCCTGCTACAGAACAAACATATCAAGTAGTTTCACACAGAGAGTGGATGCTTAGGCTACAGTAGCTATGGAGCAGAATGGCCCTGAAGGACCCCCTTGATAGTAAGGCGGATAGACTCTTGAAGAATCAGTTTATAGCCTCCACTGTTATCCTTCAGTTAGTGGTCTGTGCGTGTCTGACGACCCAAGCTCTACTGCAGTGGATTCAGTCCCTTGCACCAGAGGATGTTACATCCCTCTTGGAGTCAGCTACAGCCTTTTTGTTGGTCACTATGTATGATTTCATCCACTTGATGGCTAAAGACATTGTTCTTACTGTGGTGCGACATTGGATATAGCTCTGTCATTGGGCAGTGGGTTTGCTCCAAATCCTGATTAATTCAGTTTGCTTTGAAAGGGAGGCTTTTTTTTGAGGGGCAGATTTGGAGAAGCTGGGTAAGGACTTGATCAAGTCCAAACCTCATCGCCTCCTGGGAGAAAGGGCCTGGGAGGCATATAGGCGTATATTCCTCTTTTGCATGCACCCGTGTTCCTCACATTCACTATTCAGAATCCGTGGCTCTTGGGACTTGTGTAGATGCTGCCTAGGAAAGCCTGCCTTCTCTTCTGGGTTCCAGACTCTGCTCTTTCATTCACCATGAGGATCCTGGGACTTCATCTCCTCCAAAGGTGTTTTCTCCTGTCAAACACAGTGATTGCTTAGTGGGGACCCATTCTGGGATGCCCCCAGTGGGTGGCACGCTCTGCCTTATCTTCCAGGAGTGGGTGCATTTTACAGAAGATTGCTAGGTGCTATGCAGAGAACCTATTCCGGACACCTTTGTTGTCCTTGCTGCTCTACAGTCAAGAGCCGCATTTCATTGTACTCTGGACAGACTTTTTAGTCTACAGGCAGTGGTTCCAGTTCATCCAGTTGGCCAGGGCAGATACTCCTACTTTGTGGTGTCAAAGAAAGAAAGTTACTTTCAGCCAATCCTCGATCTCAGGGAGTCGACGCTAAGCTGAAGACTGTGCAGTCAGTGATCCAAATGGTATGCTGCAGAGTTCCTTGCGTCTCTGGACTTAACTGAGGCTTATGTCCATATTTCTATCAGAGAAGATCAACAGCGCTTTGTTTTTGCTGTTCTTGGTTCTTGTTTTCAGTTCACCACTCTCCCCCTGGCTCAAGGATGTTCTCAGAAATAATGGTGGTGGCGACCACTGCGCTGTGTCACCAGGAGATCAGAGTACACCCATATCTAGACAACTGGCTCATTTGGCCCAAGTCTTAGTCCAAAGCGGGCTTGGGTTTCGGCCCGGGTAGTGCAATTTCTAAAGTCTCATTTGGATGATAAATCAAAGAAAAAGCCACTTGGTGCCTTCCCAGTCATTGGAATATCTTGGGGCATGTTTGCTTTCTCTGGCAGGAACACACTGCCTACCTGAGTGTTGAAAGAAGTTGTTGGCCCATTTGGCAGACTTCTGATTTCTATGTAGTAACACAACGTGTTATGGGCAGACTTCTGATTTCAGCAAACTCCCAGAGTTGAGGATTATCTACAGCTTCTTGGCTTGATCATGGCAGCGATCCACATGGTGCCTTGAGCGTGAGCGCCATATAAGACTGCATTGGAAGTCCTTGCTTTCTTGGTGGTCTCCCAGCTCTCAGGAGTTTGAGGTTAGGCTGCAGGTCTCCAGTCTGTATTGGTTGGATCAGCTGCTGCACATGAGGAAACATAGAAACATGATGACAGAAAAAGACCACAAGGCCCATCTAGTCTGTCCTTCCATAACTACAACAGTCCACTTTTTACCTTTAGAGATCCTCTGTGTTGGTCCCATGCTTTTTTGAATTCAGTTACTGTCCTCATCTCTACCACCTCCACTGGGAGACTATTCCACGGATCCACTACTCTTTCCGTAAAGAAATATTTCCGCATATCACTCCTGAATCTATCTCCCTTCACCCTCATCCCATGTCCCCTCGTAGCAGAACTTG
This sequence comes from Ichthyophis bannanicus, assembly GCA_033557465.1. Taxonomy (NCBI): domain Eukaryota; kingdom Metazoa; phylum Chordata; class Amphibia; order Gymnophiona; family Ichthyophiidae; genus Ichthyophis; species Ichthyophis bannanicus. The sequence goes on along the minus strand of CM066033.1, from coordinate 649,929,633 downwards.
CTTTCAATATAGAAACATAGAATCAATATAGAAACATAGAATCAATATAGAAACATAGAAGAGTATGCCACTGGACGATCACTTTTGGGTATTCCTGTCAACGGATGCCAGGCAGTTTGGCTGGGGAGATAATCACGTGACTCAAATGGCTAAGGACCATTGGAACAGCCACAAGTCAGAATGGCCCATCAACCACCTTGAGGCAAAGGTCATTTGATTGGCCCTTTTGCACTTCCAGATCCTGGTCAAGGTCAAAGTGGTCCAAGTCTACTCAGACAGTGCCACAGCAGTGGCATAACATCCAATCAGCAAAGGGACACAGTTCTGGAGTGGCCCTTGAGATAACTCTCCTGTTCTCCTGGGTGGAAAGGAACCTGCTAGTTCTATTGGCGTAACACATTGCTGGAGTTGACAACGTGGTTGACAACTTCCTCAGTCGCCACTCTCTCCATCCGTGGGGGTGGGAATTACTCAATCCGACCTATCAGCAGATCTGCACAGCTGAAGTCATCCCCAGATGGACCTGATGGTGACCCAGCCCAGTGCCAAAGCAGAATACTGCTTCAGTCATTGCAGACAGGCAGGCTCAGAGGGCATAATCACCTTAGTTCATGCCTAGCCAAAGCACTGCTTGCTGTATGCTTCTATGGCTGTTCACAGGATGTGTGCTTTGACACACATAACATTCGGGCTGGGTTGTTCTGGTGCATGACTTATTTTCTGCCAGTGTCGCTATGCTCATGTAACCCCTCTTCTCAAGTCACTTCACAGGCTCCTTATCTGTCCTGCATCCAGTTCAAACTTTTCGTACCAACCTACAATGGCATTTATTCTGCAGCTCCTCACTACCTTTCTTCTTTCATTTCATTCTATACCCTTCCTTGGGACCTACACTCCTTTTGGCAGATCCCTTTTATCTGTGGCCTTCTCTGCTTCTGCCCACTCCAGACTTTGTTCATTCCATCTTGCTGCTCCATATGCCTGGAACAAACTACTTGAGTCGGTGTGTTGGGCTCCTTCTCTAGCCCTATTCAATTCCAGGCTAAAAACCCACCTCTTTGAAACCGCTTTTGGATTCTGATGTTCCTGTCTCTTGTCCGTTACTTATGTGTATCTTACTATACTGTAGTCCCCAGTTTTGCTATGTTTTTTTGTCTTGATAGTCCCTGCTCAACAGAGCTTACAGGCTTACATCTATATGTACAGTACTGTGTATGCCTTTTAGCACTATATAATGATTAGTAGTAGTAGTGGAGATGGCGCTGGCTTGGCTGCGGGGCCATAGTTCGGGAACCTGATGAGGCTTCTGCAAGATCCTCCTCTGACTGCTGCCTCTTACATCAAGGACCAGTTCTGGACAACCCATCTTCTTGCTTATAGCTTGGCTCTTGAAAGGTGCCACTTAGCGTGTAAGGGCTACTTTCCTGCTGTGGTTTCCATGCTCCTTAAGGCTTGGAGAGGATCAACCAGCCTGACCAGCATGGTCTATGTGCATGTCTGGTGTCTCTTTGAGCATTGATGCTGTTGGCGACGGGCTAGACCTGATTCTGTGGACTTGTTATCTTTGCTTGCCTGCCTTCAGGAGGGTCTGGACAAAGGCCTTTCTCATAGTTCCCCGAAGGCTCAGGTGACGGCTCTTCCTGCTTCAGGAGGCTAGTCCATTGCCTCACATCCTGATGTTTTTCCCATTTTTTTTCCAGGGGGTAAAACATCTGTGTGGGCCCCCCCCATTCAGTTGTTCCTCCATGGAATCACTGCCTGGTGCTTTGGGCCTTAATATGAGCCCTTGAAGCAGGCTACTCAGGAAGAGAACTCAGGAAGTTAGAACGGCAATGGAGACGCATCAAGTCCCCCAATAAACAAACTCGATACTTAGCAAAACAAGAAGAGTACAACGATCACATCTACCTCATACTCAAATCAAACAACAGAGAGAGCGCTTCGAAATTGTGAAAACACTCACCAAGGAGAACAAATCAGACAGCGAAGTGCAAATAGATCCACAAACATTCGCAGACCACATCCAAGACAAATTCCGTTCAGCTCCATGAAGTAAAACTAACACAAGCACCAAACCAACCCCCCCCCCCCCAAGAAAAACTTGGGACAAATTCAGCAACCCATCCACAGAGCAGCTCTCACACATCATCGCTGCCCTCAACACAAGCACGGCACCAACAGACCCATGCCCAGTCACATGGATCAAAACCATAAAGTCAAACTTCATCCACACCATACACAACATGGTGAAAAGTTCTCTAACCCAAGGTATCAAGCCAGACCAGCTAAAGCTCGCCACAATAAGACCAATCCTGAAGAAATCAGCACTCGACAAAAACAACCCAGCAGCCTACAGACCCATCTCAAGCATCCCCCTACTGGCTAAGATTGAGAAAGCGGTACAACATCAACTACAAGACCACATTGACAACTATGCACAACTCGACCACAACCAACACGGTTTCCGCCCCAACCACGGAGTTGAAACACTCCTGCTATACCTCTTTGACGACATACTATACCTTATAGACAACAGCAAGAATGGAATACTAATGATCTTCATTGATTTATCATCAGCGTTTGACACAGTCGACCATGGAACACTACTAGCAAGACTTCAGAACATCGGACTACACGGAGCCACACTGAGATGGTTCCAGTCTTACCTAACGGACAGACAGATACAGGTCAAGATCGGGCCCAACACATCCTGACCCATAAGTCATGCAAGGCGTACCCCAAGGATCCGCACTATCAGCTCTCTTATTCAACATCTACATTCAACCAATATGCAACATCATAAAAGAGCACGGGATAAAATAAACAATCTATGCGAACGATATAATGATAGACACACCAATCACCCTCAACAACCCAGACCACACCAAGATAAGACTGTCTCACACATATGAACACCTGGTTTCAAGACAACATGACCATAAACTACAGCAAGACCGAGGTGCTAATCATCACACGAAACTCCGATTTCATTCCCCCCCCCCCCCCCGCAACATCAAGATAGGCACCACAACCGTACCCATACAACCAGAAGTGAAATACCTCGGAGTGACAATGGACAAAGAACTTAACCTTCAATCCCACATCAGCAGAACCACCAAAAATGCATACCACAGGATGAGACTAGTACGACGCCTCAAGCCCCTCCTCGCTCAGGAACACTTCTGCACAGTTTCTCAGGCACTAATAACCCCAATCCTAGACTTCTGCAACCCAATCTATCTGGGCCTACCGAAACAGACACCAAGACCATTGCAACTGGCACAAAACACTGCAGCACGCATAATTGCCGGCACCACAAGACAAGAACACATCACACCCACCCTCTGGCTGCCTATCAGTGCCCGAATCAGATACAAGAAAATCATAAACATTAAAAAAAAAAAAAAAAAAATCAATCCGCTTTTAGCCTACACCCACTCATACAACCCTACAATTGCACAAGACCAAGGAGAAAGAGGCACATCCAACCGTGTCAACACACCTAAAGTTATCAACAGGGGATGTAAGGACACCGAAAAACGAGCCTTATCAAAAGTGGCACCAACAATCTGGAACGCCCTCCCCGACAAACTGCGTTCAACAACAGACATTAAGGAGTTCAGGAAACTACTGAAGACGACACTCTTCATAGAACACTACGGTGACATTACTTATACCATGCAACAAGTCACCTCAATTCCCCCCCACATGTCACTACAAGTGTAATTAAGCAAGAACCTGATACCCATAGCATTGTAAACAGCGCACGCTGTAAATAGCACACCAAGAATCAACATACAGAGACACTCACACGCATACACTACCCACTGCATGTGCTCACTAGACACTGTATCTTATCGATTGTTTGCTGTCCAGACCGCCTTGATTGCAGGATAAGGCGGTATAGAAATCTGTTTAAATAAATAAATAAATACTCTTTAAAGATCTGATCCTCTTCCTGGTCGCAATCTTTTTTGGCGAGATGTATCTCTAAGCTGCAAGCCTCATCATGCAGAGATCTTTACTTATTGTTGGAGGAGGTCATGTGCATTTGGCTTGTTTCTTTTTGCCCAAGGTGGTTTCTGCCTTCCATATTAAGCAGGCAATCTGCCCTCCTTTTTCTAAGGAGCAATGCCAAAGGAAGGACAAGGACTTATGCCTGGTAGATGTCTTGGGAGTGTTTCTCCGGTACTTGAAGGTGGTTAACTTTTTTTTTTTGTTTTCCATAAGTCAAATCATCTATTCATGCTGCTTATGGGACTGTGTAAGGGTGACACAGCTGCCAAGTCTACTTTTGGGGCGCTGTATCAAGAACATAAGATATGCCATACTGGGTCAGACCAAGGTCCATCAAGCCCAGTATCCTGCTTCCAACAGTGGCCAATCTAGGTCATACGTACCTAGCAGTTTCCCCAAAAGACACAGGTTCCGCAATGCTTGTACTGGGTCAAGCTTTGATTTCCTGGGTCCCTTCTTAATAATGGTTTATGGACCTTTCCTCCAGGAACGTGTCCAAACCTTTTTTTAAACCCAGCTACACTAACAGCCTTTACTACATCCTCCGGTAACAAATTCCAGAGTTTGATTACACGTTGAGTGAAAAAATATTTTCTTTTATTAGTCTTAAATAGTTTACCCTGTAGTTTCATTGCATGTCCCCTAGTCTTTCTATACTCTGATAATGTAAACAAATGATCTATGTTTACCCGATCTCCAGGAACAAGCAGGAATAAGTCCTCGCATATGGGTACGTCGGTACCGACGGAGCCTGAGCGGGAAAGCTCCCCAGCTTCCCAGAAGGAAAGCTTTTGGGGCCTCCCACTGCGCATGCGCGCTGCCTTCCCGCCTTCCTGACCAACTCTCCTCAGTTCTTCTTTTTCCGTGGAGCCAGCAGGTCGTGTTCCTGTCACCGCTGAAGAAGTTATTTTAATTTATTTCTTTGGCCGCGTGTCTGCCTTCCCCGATTCCAGACCGGTACCGCCGGTCTTTTTTCCTTGATTTTTTTTTTTTTTTTTAAATAATCATCTTTTTTTCCTCACTTGGTGTGTTAGTTCTGTGAGGCCTTTAGGCCTTCACTAATTCTCCCTCATGGAGAAACAAGCCTCTGGGTTTAAAAAATACACCAAGTGCAGCGGTACTATTTCAGTCACAGACACCCATGAATGGTGTCTTAAATGTTTGGGGCCTGACCATTCCATTCCGGATTGCCCATCCTGTTCTTTGATGTCTAAACGTGGCTTACAGAACCGGGCAGCCAAGTTTCACATGCTGTTTTCTACAGATACTCCAGCATCGACATCTTCCAGGTCTTCCTCTCCTGATGGATCTCAGGTAACCAAACATTCCTCTGGCAGGTCCTCAAAGAGCAAATCTCCCTCTAAGTATCGAGATACCCCTGGGCTTGACCCTGAGGACCCTGCCCCAGCCAAACAACCCCGGCGGGAAGCTCAGGCTTCCAAAGCTCCTCCTATGGGGTTACAGGTTGACATCGATGGCACGGCCTCGACCGATCACCTGTTAGACTGTTCTGGGGTACCGGCTCAATCATCCGGTACCGACATCCAGACAGTCGTGGCGTCCATGGATCATACAGTTCAATCCATGCAGCAGGCCATTTTGGCTTTTATTAAGGCTGCGAACTCCGGTTCCGGTACCACAACCGATACCGGTACCCATGCCTTCCACATCGACCAGGATACCGATTCCGGTTCCCGGTTCCGGGGTTTTTCCCCATACCGATCCGGTTCCGGGTACCCCCGATGTCGATACCGGTCGATACGCTTATCGATCCCTGGAAGCAAACAGACGATACTTTGAGTCTTCTGATGATCCTGATTCATCAGATGACTCTGCTGAAGTATCCCTTACTCTACCTGAGGAGCCCTCTTCTCCAAAGAGGAGAATGTCTCCTCCAGAGGATTTATCCTTTCAAGACTTCATCATTGAAGTAGCTAAAGGTCTTTCTATTTCTGTATCCTCTGAAAAAGAACCTAGAGCAAAAAGGTTAGACATTTTAGGATACTCTAAGGTTCCCAAAGAGGCAGTCACCCTGCCCATCCATGAAATTCTTCAAGATCACATGATGGACTTATGGGAGACTCCTCTCACCCTATCTCCACATTCTCGTCGTCTGGACACCATGTATCGTGTCCCCCCTTCTCCTGGGTTTCAAAAAACTCAGCTCCCGCACCACTCCATTGTGGTGCAGTCAGCTATGAAAAGGATCAAGAGTACTAAAAGACACTTCTACTCCCCCAGGAAGAGAATGTAGGACTCTGGATGCTTTTGGAAGAAAAATCTTCCAAGCAAGTATGCTTATTGCCAGAATCAACTCATACAGCCTCTATATGGGCATGTTTCTGAAGGAAATTGCATTAAAAATACGCCATTTTCTCCCCTTTATCCCAGAGGATAGAAAGGAGGAGTTCCTTCTTCTGCTGAAGCATACCCAAGATATTTCAAAGTTCTCCAACAGAGCAGCCTTTGACTCCTTTGAAGGTGCTAGCAGAGCCTCAGGTATTGCCATAGCGGCTCGCAGAATTGCTTGGCTCCAGGCCTCTAACCTTGAACCCTGGGTCCAGGATGGGTTGGGAAATTTGCCCGTACGGGTGAGAATCTGTTGGGTAAGGAGTGGCAAATCAAAGCCACTCAAATGGATGCAGAAAATGCTGCTTTAGATAGACTTTCTAAGTCTACCTCTACCCCTGTCGAGAAGAAATCTTTCAAAAAGCCTTTCTACAAGAAGGCCAGATTTGCCACAAATACTGGCCAACAATCTTCTGCAGCTCGCTTTGCTCCTAAGCGTCAGCAGCCTAAACAGGCCAGGGCAAAACCTGAAGGGGCTGCTACAGCCCAACAGTCCCAACCCCCTCAGGGTTTTTGACTTAAAACTAGAGAACTTAACCTTTCTGGCTCTAAAACATCCAGAACCTCTCACCATTCCAGAAAGGTTAACTCATTTTGCTCTCAGATGGGAGCAAATCACATCAGAGCAATGGACCCTCTCTATCATCAGAGAGGGCTACAAACTACATTTCTCCAACCTTCCTCCCCATACCATGGTGAGAAGTTTCAATTCTCCCCCATCTCTCCTAGACAGGCCAGGGCAAAACCTGAAGGGGCTGCTACAGCCCAACAGTCCCAACCCCCTCAGGGTTTTTGACTTAAAACTAGAGAACTTAACCTTTCTGGCTCTAAAACATCCAGAACCTCTCACCATTCCAGAAAGGTTAACTCATTTTGCTCTCAGATGGGAGCAAATCACATCAGAGCAATGGACCCTCTCTATCATCAGAGAGGGCTACAAACTACATTTCTCCAACCTTCCTCCCCATACCATGGTGAGAAGTTTCAATTCTCCCCCATCTCTCCTAGACCTGTTGGGTCAGGAGGTGACCACTCTTCTCGCCCAAACGTCAATAGAAGAGGTTCCTCTTCCTCAACAAGGGTCAGGTTTTTACTCCCCTTATTTTCTCATTCCCAAGAAAACAGGGGGGTACAGACCCATTTTGGATCTCAGAGAATTGAACAAATGTCTATACAGGGAGAAATTCAAGATGCTTTCTCTAGGCACTCTCCTTCCATACCTACAGAGTCAGGACTGGCTTTGTTCTCTAGTCTCAAGGATGCGTACACACATATACTCATCCATCCATCCCACAGAAAATTCCTACGGTTTCTGTTCCAGGGAAAACACTTCCAATACAGAGTACTTCCCTTCGGTCTAGCCTCTGCTCCAAGGGTATTTACCAAATGCATGGCAATAGTAGCTGCATTCCTACGCACCCTGGGAATTTTTGTCTTCCCATACCTGGACGACTGGCTCATCCGAGCTCCGTCTCAGTCCGAGGCTCAGACTTCCCTGGATCGCACCAGGCGAATTCTACAGTATCTGGGACTTGTGATCACTCTACCAAAGTCCCAACTCACCCCTACTCAATCCCTAGAATTCATAGGGGCCTGGTTGGATACCACCACCGCAAGGGCCTATCTACCTCAGGCCCGTTGCCAACGTCTAGTGCACTTAGCCTCTCAGACTTGGTCCAGAAACCATTTGACTGCCAGAGAGATGCTACAACTATTAGGCCACATGGCCTCCACAGTGCATGTGGTGCCTTATGCTCGCCTACATATGAGAGCAGCTCAATGGACTTTATCCACCCAGTGGACTCAAGCATCAGGAGCTCTCTCAGACCAAATAGCAAGCTCCAATCGTCTCTTTTGGTCTCTCCAATGGTGGATATCCACTCAAAATCTGTTGTTGGGGGCCCCCTTTCAACCATTGTTGCCCCAAGCAACCCTCACAACAGATGCCTCCCAAACAGGTTGGGGGGCTCATATCCAAGATCTCTCCACTCAGGGCACTTGGTCTCCACAGGAGACCATCCTTCATATCAACCTCTTGGAACTTCGAGCAATCTTTCTAGCTCTCAAAGTTTTTCATACCCTCCTCAGCAACATGACAGTCCTTATTCACACGGACAATCAAGTAGCCATGTTTTACATAAACAAACAAGGAGGGACTGGCTCTCTGTCGCTTTGCAACGAAGCTCTAAGATTATGGGCCTTCGCCAGAGAGCATCAAATCCATCTCCTGGCAGTATATCTTCCAGGAATCCAAAACTCTTGGGCAGACAGACTCAGTCGAGTTCTGCTTCCACATGAATGGTCCCTGCACATGGATCAGGTACTCAGAATCTTCAAGAAATGGGGAACCCCGGACATAGACCTCTTTGCAGGTCCGTGGAATGCCAAACTTCCCCGGTTCTGTTCCAGAATTCCGTGTCAGGGAGTTCAGACCAAGGATGCCTTCCTCCTGCATTGGGGTCAGGGTTTCCTGTATGCCTTTCCACCCATTCCTTTGATTCCCAAGACTCTGTTCAAACTTCAAAGGGATCAAGGGTCCATGATCCTCATAGCTCCACGCTGGCCACGCCAAGTGTGGTACCCTCTACTTCTGCATCTCTCCCAAGCCCCCTCCCTGGACTTGGGAGCGGCTCCAGACTTTGTCTCAAGAGGAGGGGACTTTGTGGCACCCAAACCCCAAGTACCTTCACCTCAGAGCTTGGTTACTGAAGGCCTAGACCTTCAACACTTCAATCTTTCGCAGCAAGTGAAGGATATCCTATATGCCTCTAGGAAACCTTCCACTAGGAGTTCTTACGCTTTTAAATGGAAAAGATTTTCCGTTTGGTGTGCTCAAAAGGGTCTTAGCCCTCTGGCACTCCCATTGAATTCTCTTTTGGAATACCTCCTGCATCTTTCCAATGCAGGACTCAAAACAAATTCAGTAAGAGTCCATTTGAGTGCTATTGCGGCATCACTTAAGCCCATCAATGGACAACCTGTTTCCTCTCATCCTCTTATTGCAAGATTCATGAGAGGCTTACCTTTAACTAAACCTCCCATTCGACGACCTCCGGTGGCATGGGACTTAAACTTGGTTCTTGGTCAGCTTATGAAGCCACCTTTTGAACCTTTAGCCACTACCTCCTTGAAATTTCTTTCCTGGAAGGTTATTTTCCTCATTGCAGTCACTTCAGCTCGCCGCATCAGTGAACTGCAGACCTTAGTGGCTAATCCACCTTACACAAGGTTCCATCATGATAAGGTAGTCCTTAGGACAAATCCTCACTTTATGCCTAAAGTGGTCTCACCTTTTCATCTTAATCAAGAGGTTTATTTACCTGTCTTTTTTCCAGCTCCTCATGCATCCAATGCAGAGAGGAACCTTCATACTCTAGACTGTAAAAGAGCTCTTGCCTTTTACCTCCACAGGACACAGCAACATTGAAAGTCTTCTCAGCTTTTTGTTGCTTTTGATCCTTCTCATTTAGGACTTCCAGTCTCCAAAAGAACACTCTCCAATTGGATTGCTCAGTGTATCTCTCTTGCTTACCAGAGTAAGAACCTTTCTCTGGAGGGCCATGTCACCGCTCACAACGTGAGGGCCATGGCCACCTCTATGGCTCATCTAAACTCTGTGTCCATTGACCAGATCTGTCGAGCAGCCACCTGGGCCTCGTTTCATACCTTTACAGCCCATTACTGTTTGGACAAGGACTCCCGCCGGGATGCCTTGTTTGGTCAGGCTGTCCTCAGACACCTGTTCCATTCTTGAACAACTCCAGCCCACCTTCCCTGAATGGATGCCTGAGATCCATAGGAAGATGAAGAACCTTTCAGGGTCTCATACCCTTTAGGGGATCTCCCGGGCATCTTAGCTAGGGAGTCCCCATATGTGAGGACTTATTCCTGCTTGTTCCTGGAGATAGCACAGTTACTTACCTGTAACAGGTGATCTCTGGGAACAGCAGGAATTAGTCCCCTCAACCCTCCCACCTCCCCTAGGAGTTGTATCTCTCTCTCTCTTCCTTTCCTCTCTCTATTGTCTCAGCTATAAACTCGAACTGAGGAGAGTTGGTCAGGAAGGCGGGAAGGCAGCGCGCATGCGCAGTGGGAGGCCCCAAAAGCTTTCCTTCTGGGAAGCTGGGGAGCTTTCCCGCTCAGGCTCCGTCGGTACCGACGTACCCATATGTGAGGACTAATTCCTGCTGTTCCCAGAGATCACCTGTTACAGGTAAGTAACTGTGCTTTCTACTCTGTTCATTAATTTATAGACTTCTAACATATATCCCCTCAGGCGTCTCTTTTCCACGTTAAAGAGCCCTAACCTTTTTAGCCTTTCTTTGGAGTATCCTTCCATCCCCTTTACCATTTTGGTGGCTCTTCTCTGAACCTTTTCTAATAACGCTATATCCTTTTTAAGATACGGCGACCAGAATTGCGCACACTATTCAAGGTACGGTCTCACCATGGAACGATATAGAGGCATTATAATATCTTTTGTTTTATTTTCCATTCCTTTCCTTATGATACCTAGCATTCTTTCTCCAGGACCAAGCAGGAAGTCAGTCCTCACTTATGGGTGACGTCGGCGCCGACGGAGCCCTCGCGGAGCAATTTTCCCCAGCTTTCAAAGAAAGCCTTTGGGAATTGCAGCGCGCATGCGCGGTCGTCTTCCCGCCCGAGGGTGCCATCTTAGCCAGTCTTCTTTTTTCCGCGGAGCCCTGCAGACGTCCCCGTCTTGTCCCCGCGAAAAAGTTGATTTTCCTCTTTATTTTATACTTTTTTCTTTCGGTTCGACGCCGATCGTTTTCCCGCCCGGACTCGCGACGCCGGTCTCGAGTCCTCTAGCGTTTTTTTCGGTTTTTCTGACTTAGTCAGCTTTCATTTTCGTTTTCCCTGGCAGCCCGGTCCTTTGACCTCGCAGGGGCCCTTTTTTCCCCCGATGGCTGCCAGTGGCTTTAAGCGGTGTGGTCGGTGTGACCGAAATATGTCACTAACCGACACACACGACTTTTGCCTCCGCTGCTTGGGCCCGGATCATGAGGAACTGATCTGTGGGCCCTGCAGCAAACTGTCCTCGAAGGCGTTGAGAAGTCGGCGGCATCAGCGCGAGAGAATCTTCGCTGACCCCAGCCGTACCCGGACCTCGTCGGAGGCCTCCGTGTCAAAGGGCTCCAGCTCGGACCGTCGCCGGAGCTCCTCCGACCGGGGTTCTCCCTCCGGGGACCATCGTCGGAAGGAAAAACCCGCGAGGGCGGCGTCGGTGGACGCTCCTGGCTCCGCGAGGGCCAGGTCGCATAGCCCCGACAGCCGCCCCGGGTCCTTGGAGAAGGAACACCTCCCGAAGCGACCTCGCCTGGAGTCGGAGATGCCTGCCTGGTAAGTCCTGTAGTCCTTCTGGACTCGCCTCCGCGACAGCCGACGTCGGGCCCGACGCCGTCGGGGCCCGAGTCGGGGGCTGCTGGGTCACCTGAGCTCGGACTCAGGTTGACGGCCTTGGAGAGCAGACTGTCTGCCTTCATGGACCAGCAGCGGGCACTGCTCGCTGGCCTCGCTGGCGCCGCTGCCCCGACCGCCGGGACGTCGACGTCCAAGTCGACCCCGGAGACCGAGCCGATCCTCGAGTCAATGAGAACTCGAGTCGATCCTCGGTCGAGGTCACCTTCGGCCTCCCGTTCGGGACCGAGGTCGCCGACGCCGACTCCCTCGACGTCGGGGCGGCTGGCGCCGCACCCTGCCCGGGCCGACCCCACCGAGTCCTCGTCGGAGTCGGTCTGGGAGTCTGAGGAGGAAGAGTCACCTGATTCTTTCCGGACTCGGTGTGTCCCATCGGACTCACCGGGGTCCGAGCCTCGGAAGCAGTCCCCCCCGGAGGATGCCCGGTTCTCGGACTTCGTTAGGGATATGGCCAAGGCTTTGGCCTTCCCTGCGGATCCCGAGGAGGAGCCTCGAGCCGAAGAGCTCGACGCCCTCCAGTATGACTCTCCCGCGAGGGAGCACTTTACTGTGCCGGTTCCTCCTATGCTGGAACGACTACTCTTCCGCATGTGGGAGAGTCCGGCCTCCTCGCCGGTCCTGAGCAAGCGGGTCGATTCTATCTATCGGGTCCGCAAGAGCCCTGGCTTTCAGAAGGCACAGCTGCCACACCATTCCATGGTAGTGGAATCGGCCATGCATCGTCTTAAGAGCCAGAAGATGCACTCCTCGGTGCCTCCTGGAAGGGAGGCCCGTAACCTGGATGGCCTTGGCAAGAAGTGCTTCCAGGGCTCTATGCTCGCATGTCGTGTCCAGACTTACCAGCTCTACATGGGCATGTATCTCCGGGATCTGGCTAAAGAGCTAGCCGGATTCTCCGCTGGTCTCTCCGAGGAGCCCTTGCGGAGGTTCCTAGCCTTGTCCACGGGCATTCGGGAATGCTCAAAGTTCATGTCCCGAGCAGCCTATGATGGCTTTGAGGCCTCGGCTAGAGTGGCCGCAGCCGGCATCGGTGCCCGCCGACAGGCTTGGCTTCAGTCGTCGGACCTTGAGCCCTGGGTACAGGACAAGTTGGTCGATGTCCCCTGCCGAGGCGATAACCTCTTTGGCAAGCCCATGGCGGAAAAGGCTGCACAAATTGAGACTGAGACTCTCACCAGGACCAGGCTTTCTAGGAAGACCTCCGCCCCTTCCCAGAAAAAGAAGGGCTCGGGGAAAAAAGTCCTTTTACCCGAGGAAGGCGGCTGCCTACAAACAGTACCCCCATTATCAGGCCCCTGCAGCTCCCCAACAGGGCCAGCAGGCCAAGGGACGGGGTAACGGGTCCCGTAGGCAGCAAGCCCCCAAGCCTGCACCACCAGCCCCTGCTCAGCAGGGTGGGGGTTTTTGACTCGCTCAGCATAGCCTCTCCCCCCCCGCTGGTCCCTCCCAGCACCGGAGGCCGGCTGGTTCACTTCGCCCACAGGTGGTCCAGCATCACCGCAGATGCCTGGGTGCTTCAGGTCGTGCGAGAGGGCTACCTTCTCCACTTCCATCAGGTCCCTCCCTCCTATTTTCCGGGAGAAACTTCGCGCCCCCCTCTGCACAGGGAGTTGCTCCTTCAGGAGTTAGCAGGTCTTCTGCAGGAACAGGCGGTGGAACCGGTGCCCCACCACCTGAGAGGTCAAGGCTTTTATTCGAGGTATTTTCTGATACCAAAGAGAACAGGGGGCCTCAGACCCATCCTGGACTTGCGCAACCTCAACAAGTTCCTTGTGCGGGAGAAGTTCAAAATGCTTACCCTTGGAATCCTTCTGCCCTACCTCCAGCAGGGAGATTGGCTATGCTCCTTGGATCTAAAGGATGCCTACACGCACATCCTCATCCACCCAAGCCACCGCCAATACCTAAGGTTTGTGGTGGCAGGAAATCATTACCAGTACAGAGTACTGCCCTTTGGCCTATCCTCCGCACCGCGAGTCTTCACAAAATGTCTCGCGGTCGTGGCGGCCCATCTCCGGCTTCACGGCCTCTATGTCTTTCCGTACCTCGACGACTGGCTCATCAGAGCAGCGTCCGCTCAGGAGGTCACCAACGCCACGTGCCGCACGGTGACTCTGCTGCAGCACTTGGGCTTTGTCATAAACTTCGCAAAGTCCACTTTGCTCCCCTCACAGGATCTCGAGTTCATCGGCACAAGGCTGCACACTCCTCGGGCACGAGCGTACCTACCGCTCGACAGGGCTCAACGGCTCATGGACCTAGCCGACCGCTTTCGCAGCCAGCCCCTGGTCTCCGCCAGGCGCTTCCTGAGACTGCTCGGCCATATGGCTTCCACCGTCCATGTGACCCCCAATGCCCGCCTGAACATGCGGTCTGCTCAATGGTGTCTCCGCCAGCAGTGGCGACAAGCCACAGGCGGCCTGGCAGACCTAGTGCGCGTCTCCGAGCCGCTGCTCTCGTCTCTCCGGTGGTGGCTCCGGCAGCCGAACCTGATATTCGGAATGCCTTTCCAGTCACCTCAGCCGACCCGGGTGCTGACCACCGATGCATCCCTCCTGGGCTGGGGAGCACATTGCCAAGAGGCACGTACTCAGGGCCTCTGGACCACGTGGGAGTCTGCTCAGCAGATCAACTTCCTGGAGCTCAGGGCGATCCGCCTAGCTCTCAAGGCCTTCTCCCACCTGACTTCCCAACAGTCCGTCCTTGTCCAGACGGACAATCAAGTTGCCATGTTCTACGTGAACAAGCAGGGGGGCACGGGCTCCTTCCTCCTCTGCCGGGAGGCACAGAAGCTCTGCTCTTGGGCCGTCAGTCACGGCATTCTCCTCAAGGCAGTTTATCTCCCGGGCCAAGAAAATTGCCTTGCAGACAAACTCAGCAGGGTCCTCCAGCCGCACGAGTGGCGTCTGGATCCCTTGGTAGTTCAGAAGCTCTTCCTCAAGTGGGGTCTCCCCACGGTGGATCTCTTTGCCAGTCCTCACAACCGGCAGCTTCCTCGCTTCTGCTCTCGTCAGCCACACCCCCTTTGGGTTGCGGCGGACGCCTTTCTGATCTCGTGGTCGGGGAGCCTTCTGTACGCTTTCCCTCCCATCCCGCTGGTCTCTCGGACTCTTTTCAAGGTTCTCCGAGACAAAGCCTTCATGATCCTGGTGGCCCCTCGCTGGCCCAGGCAGCCGTGGTTTCCGCTCCTGCTGCAACTGGCGGTGGAGGGTCCAATCCCTCTGGGGATACAACCGGATCTCCTCACTCAGGATCAGGGGTCCCTTCTGCACCCCAACCTCAGGTCTCTCAACCTTATGGCCTGGCTGCTGAGAGGGTAGTCCTTGCTCCCCTTCTCCTGCCGGCGGAGGTGGAGGAGGTCGTCTTAGCTTCGCGACGGCCTTCTACCCGCAAATGCTACGCCCTTAAATGGCGTCGCTTTGCAGTCTGGTGTACCCAACAGTCTCAGGATCCCTTCTCCTGCCCGGTGTCGGTGATCTTGCAGTACTTGCTGCACCTCTCTAATCTGGGACTTAAGTCCAACTCCGTCAAAGTTCACCTCAGTGCTCTTTCAGCACATCATGTGCCAGTGGACGGCAGACCTCTCTCCAATGACCCTCTCGTAGCGAGGTTTCTCCGAGGTCTCCTTCTACTTAAACCACCTCTGCGCCCGCCAGCGCCTGACTGGGACCTGAATGTGGTTTTGCAGCGGATCACCTGTCCGCCTTTTGAACCTATGGCTACCTGTTCTCTCCGTTTTCTGTCTTGGAAAACACTGTTCTTGATAGCCCTCACTTCCGCTAGGCGCGTAAGTGAATTGCAGGCCCTCGTGTCTGATCCCCCTTACACTAGGTTCTACAAGAATAGGGTAGTCCTACGGACTCACCCAAAATTTCTGCCTAAAGTGGTCTCCCCTTTTCACATCAATCAGGAGGTGGTACTTCCAACCTTCTTTCCCAGACCACACTCCAGCCGAGCTGAAACGGTCCTCCATACCCTGGACTGTAGAAGGGCATTGAACTTCTACCTTGACCGTACGCGGGAGCACCGTAAAGCTGCTCAGCTTTTTGTGTCTTTTGACCCCAATAAATTGGGGCTCCCGGTCTCCAAGCGTACTCTGTCCATCTGGGTTGCGGACTGTATCTCTTGGGCTTATGGGGCAGCCGGACTCTCCTTAGAAAGTCGAGTCACGGCTCATTGCGTTCGGGCAAAGGCCACGTCAGTGGCTTACCTCCGCTCTGTTCCGCTGGCAGACATCTGCCGGGCCGCTACTTGGTCTTCGAGCCAGACTTTTGCGGTCCATTACTGTCTCGAGAGGGAGTCCCGTAGGGACAGTGCTTTCGGACAGGCAGTCCTCCGTAATCTCTTTGAGGTCTGAGCAACTCCTACCCTCCATCCCGGATGTGGGCTACCGGTGGGTGATAATTCAGCGAAGATTCTATCCTTCTGTGCTGCTGAGCTAGAGGGAGCTCATTTTTGTGCTTAGGGTCTCCGGTAGCCTTGAGCTTGGGAGTCCCATAAGTGAGGACTGACTTCCTGCTTGGTCCTGGAGAAAGCGTAGTTACTCACCTGTAACAGGTGTTCTCCAGGAGCAGCAGGAATCAGTCCTCACTACCCTCCCTCCTCCCCTTGGAGTTGCAATCGTCTGCTTATGTTCTTTTTGCAAATTTTTATGCTGTCTTTTTTAGCTATGTCATCTGACTGGCTAAGATGGCACCCTCGGGCGGGAAGACGACCGCGCATGCGCGCTGCAATTCCCAAAGGCTTTCTTTGAAAGCTGGGGAAAATTGCTCCGCGAGGGCTCCGTCGGCGCCGACGTCACCCATAAGTGAGGACTGATTCCTGCTGCTCCTGGAGAACACCTGTTACAGGTGAGTAACTACGCTATTTGCTCTCTTGGCCGTCGCTGCACACTGGGCCGATGGTTTTAACATATTATCCACAATGACGCCTAAATCTTTTTCCTGGGTGGTGGTTCCTAATGTGGAACCTTGCATCGTGTAACCATAGTTTGGGTTGTTCTTCCCTAGGTGCATAACTTTGCACTTGTCCACATTAAATTTCATCTGCCATTTTGATGGCCGGTCTTCCAATTTATCAAGATCCTCTTGCAATTTTCCACAATCCTCTTGGGTTTTAACAACTTTAAATAGTTTTGTCATCTGCAAATTTGATAACCTCACTTGTTCCACTTTTCAGGTCATTTATGAATATGTCAAAAAACAGCGGACCCAGCACAGATCCCTGGGGTATACCACTATTCACCTTTCTCCATTGGGCGTTTGCCTCTGTGTATCCGTTGAGAACCGGTCAGTTCTGAAGGGTTTGCGTGTGCATTTCACTTGGGCACAAGTGACCTGGGCAGAACGTAGCTTGGTAGCCCCCTCAGACATTTGTAGGGTGGCAACGTGGGCATCCACTTTCCACTTTGGTCAAGCACTGCTGCTTGGATGTCCATGCTAAAGTATACTCTGCCTTTGACTCAAAAGGTCTGCCCCTCCTTTTCTTTCTGCCCAAATGTTTGCTGACTATTTCCTTGACACATAACATAGTAAATGACGGCAGATAAAGACCTGTATGGTCCATCTAGTCTATCCAGTAAGATGGCAAGAGTAGCTGCACCTGCAGCTCTGTGCAGGCCAACCCTCCCCATGTTTTTGTTTAGGGGTGAACCCACCGCTCCGTGTAGGACACCTTTTTGTTGAGAAATTAAATAAGTTTATTTTGATTTTATCCTGTTGCTTTAAAGGGATCTGCTGTGACTGTCCCATGCCATTTTGAATTCTGTCACTGTATTTGCCCCACCACTTCCATTGGGAGGGCATTCCAACCATCCACCACCCTTTCAGTGAAAAAGTATATCTCCAGGAACAAGCAGGAATGAGTCTTCACATATGGGTATCGTCAGTACCGACGGAGCCTGCGCGGGAACGCTCCCCAGCGTCCAGAAAGAAAGCTTTTGGGAGCATCCCACAGTGCCTGCGCGCTGCCTTCCCGCCTTTCCTAATTGCCTCTCTCCAGTTCTTCTTTTCCGCGGAGCCAGCAGGTCGTGTTTCCTGTCACCGCTGAAGAATTTCTTCTTTTCTTTTCTTTTTCTTTAGTCGCGTGTCTGCCTTCTCGATTCCGCACTGGTACCACCAGTCCTTTTTTCTTTCTTTAAAAAAAAACAACAAAAAAAAAACTTCTACTCTTTTCAGTGCATTTTTTTTCTGGGGCCTTTGGCCTACAGATATATTTTTCCCTCATGGAAAAACCCGCCTCCGGGTTTAAAAAATGCACAAAGTGCAGCAGCACTATTTCTGTCACTAACACCCATGACTGGTGTCTAAAATGTTTAGGTCCTGACCACTCCATTGCGGATTGTGAGTCCTGTTCCATGATGTCTAAAAGAGGGTTACAGAATTCGGCAGCTAAGCTCAGTACCCTGTTTCCCTCCGATGCAGCTTCCGTGGCATCGACATCTTCCAGGTCTGCTTCTTCATCCCATGGATCTCAGGTAACCAAACTTAATTCTGGCCGGTCCTCAAAGAGTTCATCTCCCTCTAAGTATCGAGATGCCCCCGGGCTTACTCTTGAGGATACCACACCGGCAAAATTACCCCGGCGGGAGGCTCTGGCTTGGGGTCACAGGTTGACATCGATGGCTCGGCCTCGACCGATCACCTGTTACAATGTTCTGGGGTACCAGCAGTTTCTACCGGTACCGACATCCAGACATTGGTGGCGTCAATGGATCAGAATATTCTGACCATGCAGCGTGCCATCACGGCATTCATTCAAGCTGCGATGCCTACGGTACCGCAACAAACCCCGTTGTCGGTACCTGTACCGATTCCGGTACAGGACCCGATATCGGTCCCGATACCAGTACCGCTTGCATCGACATCAGCGGTACGCTATCCAATGATGCCCATCAGTACCGACCCGGTACCGATTACTCCCAATGTCAATACCTCCCGGTACGCGTATTGGGCTCTACGAGAGCATCCAGATAGTCGATACTTCGATTCCTCTGAAGACTCTGATTCTTCAGAGGCCTCAATTGAAGCATCGGGCATCCTTCCTCAGGAACCCTCTTCTCCAAAACGGAGAATGTCTCTTCCTGAAGACTTGTCTTTTCAGGACTTCATTAGGGAGGTGGCCAAAGGCCTGTCCATCTCGGTGACCTCTGAGACTGAACCTAGAGCCAAAGAATTGGATATCCTACAATATCCTAAGGCTCCTAAAGAGGCAGCCACCTTACCAATACATGAGATTCTTTATGATCACATGCTGGGCATATGGGAGACTCCTCTTTCCACCTCCCCTCATTCCAGAAGGTTGGACACCATGTATCGTGTTCCTCCTTGTCCTGGGTTTCATAAGACTCAGCTTCCTCACCACTCTATTGTGGTAGAGTCTGCTATGAAAAAGATCAAGAGTACAAAAAGGCACTCCTCTGCTCCTCCAGGAAGAGAATGCAGAACCCTAGATGCCTTTGGCAGGAAAATCTTCCAGGCCAGTATGCTTGTAGCCAGAATCAACTCCTATAGTCTCTATATTGGGATGTTTCTAAAAGAAGTTACAGATCATCTGCAAACCTTATCTCCTTTTATGTCAGAAGATAAGAGAGACGAATACATCACCTGGCTTAAACATGCACAGGATGTATCCAAGTTTTCCAACCGTGCAGCCTTTGACTCTTTTGAGGGGGCTAGTAGAGCCTCGGCTATCGCCATAGGTGCACGCAGAGTTGTTTGGTTGCAAGCCTCTGATTTGGAATCCTGGGTACAGGATGGTCTAGGTAACCTTCCCTGTATAGGCGAAAACCTGTTTGGCAAAGATTGGCAAGCAAAGGCCAACCAAATGGATGCTGAAAACTCTGCTTTAGATAGACTTTCAAAGTCTACTACTGCTCCTTTTAAAAAGAGGTTGTTCAAAAAGGGATCTTTCCCAAAGAAAGGGAAATTTTCTTCTTATGGTCAGGCCTCTTCTCAAGGTCGTTTTGCTACAAAGAGACAGCAACAACCAAAACAGGCCAAAACCCAGGCTGCGAGGACTGCTACGGCCCAACAGGGCCTTTGACTTTCTACTAGAGAACTTAGCCTTTCTGGCTCTAGAACATCCAGAGCCTCTCACCATCCCAGGAATGATAGCTCACTTTGTTCCCAGATGGGAACAAATCACAGCAGAGCAGTGGACCCTCTCCATCATAAAGGAAGGGTACAAACTTCATTTCTTAAACCTTCCTCCTCACACCATGGTGAAACAGTTCAATTCTCCAACATCTCTCCTCAACCTTCTAGGTCAAGAGATTTCTACCCTTCTTGCCCAAGGGGGCAATAGAAGAAGTACCCCTTCTTCAACAGGGCTCAGGGTTCTACTCCCCCTATTTTCTCATTCCAAAGAAAACGGGGGCTACAGACCCATATTAGATCTCAGAGAATTGAACAAGTTTCTTTGCAAGGAGAAATTCAAGATGACTTCTCTCGGAACTCTCCTTCCATACCTCCAAAGTCAGGACTGGCTTTGTTCTCTAGATATCAAGGATGCGTACACCCATCTTCTCATCCATCCAACACACAGAAGATTCCTTCGGTTCCTTTACCAGGGAAAGCACTACCAATACAAAGTGCTTCCTTTTGGTCTGGCCTCTGCTCCAAGAGTGTTCACAAAATGCATGGCAGTAGTAGCTGCATTCCTGCGCACTCTAGGAATATTCGTATTCCCATATCTTGACGACTGGCTCATCCGAGCTCCATCCCAGTCAGAGGCCCAGACTTCCCTGGCCTGCACAAGGCGTGTTCTTCAGTATCTGGGACTGGTAATCAACATTCCAAAATCCCATCTCACCCCTACTCAGTCTCTAGAGTTCATAGGGGCCTTACTGGATACCACAACTGCAAGGGCCTATCTTCCCCAGGGCCGTTGCCTACGCTTGGTGCAGTTAGCCTCCCAGATTCAGTTAAAATCCCATTTAACTGCTCGAGAGATGTTGCAACTCGTAGGCCACATGGCATCCACGGTGCATGTGGTTCCCTATGCTCGCCTTCACATGAGAGCAGCTCAGTGGACCCTATCCTCCCAATGGACCCAGGCATCAGGTTGCCTGTCTGACAAAATAGTGACCTCCAGTCACCTTTTTTGGTCCCTCCACTGGTGGAAGTCCACTCAGAATCTGTTGCTGGGGTCCCCCTTTCAACAGGTGTTACCCCAAGCCACTCTTACAACAGATGCCTCTCCAAGGGGTTGGGGAGCTCATCTACAAGATCTCTCAACCCAGGGCATCTGGTCTCCACAGGAGACATCTCTTCATATCAACCTCTTAGAGCTCAGAGCAATCTTTCTGGCGCTGTCTTCCACACCCTGCTCATCTACAAGACAGTCCTCATCCACACGGACAACCAGGTAGCCATGTTCTACGTGAACAAGCAGGGAGGGACTGGCTCTCTGTCGCTTTGCAACGAAGCTCTGAGATTGTGGGCCTTCGCCAGAGAGCATCAAATCCATCTCATGGCAGTATATCTTCCAGGGGTTCAAAACTCTTGGGCAGACACTCGGTCGGGTTCTGCTTCCGCACGAATGGTCCCTCCATGGGGACCAGATAGCCAGAATTTTTCGGATTTGGGGTACCCCAGACATAGACCTGTTTGCAAGTCTGTGGAATGCCGAACTTCCCCGGTTCTTTTCCAGGTTTCCATGTCAGGGAGTTCAGGCCAGGGATGCCTTCCTCCTTCATTGGGGGCAAGACATCCTCTATGCCTTTCCACCTATTCCCCTAATTCCCAAGACTCTGTTCAAGCTTCAGAGAAACAAGGGGACTATGATCCTCATAGCACCACTTTGGCCACGCCAAGTGTGGTACCCTCTACTTCTGCATCTCTCTCAAGCTCCCTCCCTAGACCTGGGGTCTGCTCCAGATCTTCTCTCCCAGGAGGAGGGAACCTTGTGGCACCCAAATCCTCAGTCTCTTCATTTCAGGGCCTGGTTGCTGAAGGCCTAGACCTTCAAGATTTACAACTTTCTCAGCAAGTGAAGGATATCCTTCATGCTTCCAGAAAGCCTTCCACCAGACGTCCATATGCTTTAAAATGGAAAAGGTTTTCCATTTGGTGTGCAGAGAAGGGTCTCAACCCTCTTGCAATACCTTTGAATTCTTTACTAGACTATTTGCTGCATTTATCCCATGCAGGCCTTAAAACAAATTCAATCAGAGTCCATTTGAGTGCTATTGCAGCATCCCTTAAGCCTCTCATCCTCTTATAGCAAGATTCATGAGAGGCCTTCTTTTGACTAAACCTCCCATTAGACCACCTCCAGTGGCATGGGACTTGAATCTGTTTCTTGGCCAGCTTATGAAGCCACCCTTTGAACCCTTAGCCACTACCTCCTTAAAATTCCTTTCCTGGAAGGTTATTTTTCTCATTGCAGTCACCTCAGCTCGCCGTATCAGTGAGTTGCAAGCTTTAGTGGCTAATCCTCCTTATACAAGGTTCCATCATGACAAGGTAGTCCTCAGAACTAATCCACACTTTATGCCTAAAGTGGTCTCACCGTTTCATCTGAACCAGGAGGTGTTTTTACCTGTCTTTTTTCCAGGACCTCATGCATCAAGTGCAGAGAGGAATCTTCATACCCTGGATTGTAAAAGAGCACTTGCTTTCTACATACACAGGACACAGCAACATAGAAAGTCCTCTCAACGTTTTGTTGCTTTTGATCCTTCTCATTTAGGACTTCCAGTCTCTAAGAGAACTCTGTCCAATTGGATTGCTCAGTGTATTTCCTTCGCCTACCAAAGTAAGAACCTTTCTCTGGAGGGCCATGTCACAGCTCACAATGTGAGGGCTATGGCTCATCTAAACTCTGTGTCCATCGACCAAATCTGTCGAGCGGCCACCTGGGCATCGGTTCATACCTTCACAGCCCATTACTGCTTGGACAAGGACTCCCGCCGGGATGCCTTGTTTGGTCAGGCTGTTCTCAAACACCTGTTCCATACCTAATCAACTCCTACCCTCCATCCCTGACTGGATGCCTGAGATTCATGGGTAGAGGTAGAGCCCTTCCCAGGGACTCACAATCTGGGTGATCTCCCAGGCATCTCTAGCTGGGGAGTCCCCATATGTGAAGACTCATTCCTGCTTGTTCCTGGAGATAGCACAGTTACTTACCTGTAACAGGTGATCTCTGGGAACAGCAGGAATAAGTCTTCACAACCCACCCACCTCCCCTAGGAGTTGTATCTTTCTATCTTTCCTTTCCTCTCTCTCTCTCTTTGTCTCAGCTTTAAAACTCGAACTGGAGAGAGGCAGTTAGGAAAGGCGGGAAGGCAGCGCGCAGGCGCTGTGGGATGCTCCCAAAAGCTTTCTTGACGCTGGGGAGCGTTCCCGCGCAGGCTCCGTCGGTACCGACGATACCCATATGTGAAGACTTATTCCTGCTGTTCCCAGAGATCACCTGTTACAGGTAAGTAACTGTGCTTTCCTGACATTACCTTTCAATTTACCCCCTTGCAGCTTCATGTTATGCCCTCTAGTTTTACAGCTTCCCCGTCTTTGGAAGAGGTTCCTTCATTATTTCTCCTTAAGTATTTAAAGGTCTGAATCATATCTCCCCTATCCCTCCTCTCCTCCAGAGTGTACACATTTAGGTCTTCAAGTCTCTTCTCATAAGGCTTCTGACGCAGGCTTCAAATCATTTTGGTCGCCTTCCTCTGAACAGTTTCCAGTGTTTTTCCATCCTTTGCAAGATATGGCCTCCAAACTGAACACAGTATTCCAAGTGAGGCCTCACCCAGTGACTTATACAGTGGCATTAGTATCTCTTCCTTTCTGCTGGTAATTCCTCTTTGTATGCAACCCAACATCCTCCTGGCTTTTGCCACTGCCTTGTCACACTGTTTTGCCCCCTTGAGATCCTCAGAAATAATCACAACAAGGTCCTTCTGGTCCATGCACACCAACCTCTCGCTCCCTATTGCGTACATTTCCCTTGGATTTCTGCTTCCCAAGTGCATGACACTGCATTTCTTCGCATTAAATCTTAACTGCCAAGCATTAGACCAATTCTTCCAGCTTTTGTAGACCTTTCCTCATGTTATCCACTCCCTCAGGGGAGTCCACTCTGGAAATTTTCATATCATTTGCAGAGAGACACTTTTCCATTCAGTTCTTCAGCAATATCACTCACAAATACATTAAACAGTGCCAGGCCCAGGACCTGAACCCTGGGGCATCCCGCTAATCACCCTCCTTTCATCCGAGTGAGCTCCATTTACCATCAACCAATTTTTGATCCAGTTCACCACCTTGGGACCCATCCCCAAACTACTGAGTTTATTGATAAGCCTCCTATGAGGAATAGTATCAAAGGCTTTGCTGAAATCCAGGTAGATGACATCCATCGCATGCCCCTGATCTAGTTCTCTGGTCACCCAGTCAAAGAACTCAATCAGATTTGTTTGGCAAGATCGTCCTTTGGTAAAACCATGTTGCCTCGGATCATGCAACCTGTTTATTTTGAGAGAGTCCGCTATTTGCTCTTTCAGGAGCGCCTCCATTTCTTTTCCCACCACCACGGTAGGGCTTACAGGCCTGTAGTTTGTCACTTCTTCCCTGTCACCGTTTTTGTGAAGAGGTACCACATCAGCCCTTCTCCGGTCCTGAGGAACCTCTCCTGTTTCCAATGATCTGTTGAAAACCTCCTTTAATGGCCCTGCAAGAATCTCTCTGAGCTCTTTCAGTATCCTGGGATGTATCCCATCCGGTCCCATGACCTTGTCCGCTTTCAGTTTTGCAAGTTGGTCAAACACATAATCTTCTGTGATTGGTGTGGTATCTATTTCATTCCCATTTTTATATTTGGAATTCACAGATGGTCCTTCTCCAGGATTTTCTTTAGTAAAAACAGAACAGAAGTATTTGTTTAGCAATTTTGCTTTTTCAAAGTCACTTTCCACGAGTCCGTTCCCAGCACTTCTGAGTCCTGCAATTCCACCTTTAATTTTCCTTCTCTCCCGAATATAACTGAAGAAAGTTGTCGCCACACTTTACATCTTTAGCCATCTTTCCCTCTGCCTTTGATTTTGCTTTCCTTATTTCTCTTTTTGTCTTTTTAGTTTGATCCTGTATTCCTTTCTGTGTTCCTTGGTTTGCAAGCTTTTTAATTTTGTGAAAGCTGTTTGCCTTTATTTGAGCAGCCACTTCTTTGGAGAACCAAATAGGTTTCCTTTTCCTCTTGTTTTTATTTACTTTCTTTACATATTTATCTGTTGCCCCTTTTATTGCCACCTTTAGTTTAGCCCATTGCAGTTCCACTTCCCTTATCCCCTCCCACCCTACACCACCCTGACAACTCCTCCATCAGGTACTTGGCCATTTTACTGAAGTTGGTGTTTTTGAAGTTTAGGATGTTTGCTATGAATGGACTGCACCTTGGCTTTTATCTCAAACCACACTGTGTGGTGATCGCTGCTGCTCACAGGGGCACCCACCTGGACATTCGACACGCTATCACCGTTAGTGAGCACTAAATCTAGCATTGAGCTTTCCCTGGTTTTACACTCCAATTCCCCTATAGATCAGCTTCATCCCCTCTTCCCCCACCTCAGTACCAACTTTTCCCCTCAATCTCTGTTACCCTTTCTTCCTTTTCTATGATTTTGGATGAGGAACCCTCTCATCTTCTTTCCTCCTCTAAACTTAAGAACATAAGATATGCCATACTGGGTCAGACCAAGGTCCATCAAGCCCAGTATCCTGTTTCCAACAGTGGTCAATCTAGGTCATACGTACCTAGCAGTATCCCCAAGAGACACAGGTTCCACAATGCTTGTACTGGGTCAAGCATTGATATCCTGGGTCCATTCTTAATGGTTTATGGACCTTTCCTCCAGGAACTTGTCCAAACCTTTTTTAAACCCAGCTACACTAACAGCCTTTACTACATCCTCCAGTAACAAATTCCAGAGTTTGATTACACATTGAGTGAAAAAATATTTTCTCTTATTTGTCTTAGTTTACCCTGTAGCTTCATTACATGTCCCCTAGTCTTTCTATATTCTGATAGTGTAAACAGTCGATCTATGTTTACCTGTTCCACTGCATTCATTAATTTATAGACCTCTATCATATCTTCCCTCAGCCGTCTCTTTTTCAGGTTGAAGAGCCCTAACCTTTGTAGCCTCCCTTCATAGGCGTAGCCTTCCATCCCCTTTACCATTTTGGTGGCTCTTCTCTGTACCTTTTCTAATAACGCTATATCCTTTTTAAGATACGGCGACCGGAATTGCACACAATATTCAAGGTGCGGTTGTACCATGGAACGATACAGAGGCATTATAATATCCTTTGTTTTATTTTCCATTCCTCTCCTTATGATACCTAGCATTCTATTTGCTCTCTTGGCTGTCGCTGCACACTGGGCCGAGGGTTTTAACATGTTATCCACAATGACGCCTAAATCTTTTTCCTGGGTGGTGGTTCCCAATGTGGAACCTTGCATTGTGTAACCATAGTGTGGTGGGTTCTTTCCTAGGTGCATAACTTTGCACTTGTCCACAATAAATTTCATCTGCCATTTGGATGCCCAGTCTTGCAATTTATCCAGATCCTCCTGCAGTTTTCCACAGTCCTCTTGGGTTTTAACAACTTTAAACAGTTTTGTGTCATCTGCAAATTTGATAACCTCACTAGTTATTCCCTTTTCCAGGTCATTTATGAATGTCAAAAAGTAGCGGACCCAGTACAGATCCCTGGGGTACTCCACTATTCACCTTTTTCTATTGGGAAAATTGGCCATTTAGCCCTACCCTCTGCTAACTATCTTTTAACCAGTTCCCGATCCACAATAGTACACTGCCTCCTATCCCATGACTTTTTAGTTTTGCCAAAAGTCTCTGATGAGGGACCTTGTCAAAGGCTTTCTGAAAGTCCAGATACATTATATCAACCGACTCACCTTTGTCTACCTGTTTATTCACACTTTAAAAAAAACATATCAGATTAGTAAGACAAGATCTTCCTTGTCTAAAGCCATGATGGCTGTCTCCCATTAGGCCATGACTATCTACGTGCTGTGTAATTTTGTTCTTTATGATGGTTTCTACCATTTTTCCCCGGTACTGACGTCAGGCTCACGGGTCTGTAATTTCCCGGATCACCCCTGGAACCCTTTTTAAACATTGGTGTTACATTGGCGATCCTCCAATCTTCAGGTATTAGAGATGATTTTAATGAAAGTTCACAGATTACTAATAGCAGGTCTGCAATCTCATATTTCAGTTCTTTCAACACTCTTGGATGTATACCATCTGGTCCAGGTGATTTGCTACTATTCAGTTTATCAAATAGTTGTAATACATCTTCCCGGTGTAGCGATAATTCTCTCAATTCCTCTGCAGTATCACCTTTAAATACCACTTCAGTCTTGGGTAACATCCCTACATCTTCCTCAGTAAAAACCGAGGCAAAGAATTCATTCAGTCTCTCCGCTATAGCCTTGTCTCCTCTTACTGCCCCTTTTCCCCTTCTATCATCTAATGGTCCAATTGACTCTCTCACAGGCCTTTTGCTATGAATGTACTTGAAAAACTCTTTATTTCGTGTTTTTGCTTCCATAGCAAGTTCCTTCTCAAATTCTCGCTTTGCCTGCCTTATCAATGCTTTGCACTTAACTTGCCAGTGCTTGTGCTGTTTCCAGTTTTCGTCATTTGGCTCTTTTTTCCATTTCCTGAAAGATGCTTTTTTGTTAGCAACAGCCTCTCTGACTTCACCTTTAAACCATGCTGGAGTTTTATGGACTTTCTTCCACTTTTCTTAATGCGTGGAATGCAGCTGGTCTGGGTTTCCAGGATAGTATTTTTAAACACCCAAGCTTGATTTAAGTCTTTAACCTTTGCAACCGCTCCTTTTAGTTTTTTCTTAACTATATTCCTCATTTTATCATAGTCTCCTTTTCGAAAGTTAAGAGGTAGTACTGTGGATTTCTTTACTATCCCTCCTCCACGAATTAAATCAAACACGATCATGCTATCATCACTATTGCCAAGTGGTCCCAACACCCTTATCTCTTGCACCAGATCTGGTGTTCCACTAAGGACTAGGTCCAGTATGGCTTCCCCTCTGGTCGGTTCATGAACCAACTGCTCCAAGAATCAGTCATTTATTTCATCTAGAAACTTTCTCCCTAGCATGTCCGGGGTAATTGAAGTCACCCATTATGTCCAATACCAGGGTAATTGAAATCACCCATTATTATTACTCTGCTGTGACTTTTGTTAGCTTCCTTGATTTCTTTGAGCATTTCATCATCCATTTGTACATTCTGGCCAGGTGGTCAATAGTACACCCCCACTGCCATCACCTTACCCTTCATACATGGAATTTCAATCCATAGAGATTCTACAGCAAATTTTGTTTCCTGCAAAACTTTAATCCTTTCTGACTCAATGTCCTCTCTAACATACAGCGCAACCCCTCCACCAATTTGATCAGTTCTATCATTACAATATAGTTTGTATCCAGGTATCATAATGTCCCACTGGTTATCCTCCTTCCACCATGTCTCTGAGATTGCAATCATATCTAACCTCTCATTTAGTGCTATATATTCTAACTCTCCCATCTTATTGTTTAGACTTCTAGTATTTGCATACAAGCATTTTTAGAGACTGTATTTTATTAATATTAATCTGGCTATTGGTAGGCATGGGCAATTTGGAATCTTTACGCTCCTCCTGCACCATACTCAAGGGCATTTGGGCTACTTTACTCTTTTTTTTTTTTTGGGAACCTCGCTGCTTTTGGTAGTATCCGTCAAGGCTACCTTCTTCCGAACTATGCGTTCTTGGGCGACTGTCGGCTTTCCCCTATTTTCTAGTTTAAAAGCTTCTCTATCTCCTTTTTAAAGGTTAATGCCAGCAGTCTGGTTCCATCCTGGTTAAGATGAAGCCCATCCCTTTGGAAGAGCTTACCACTTGCTCTTCTGATCCTATCCTCACCTGTCTCCTTAGCTCCATTTCCTCCTCTATCATCCCTTCCATCACTCATATTCTTAACCTCTTGCTCTCCACTGCCAATGGTTCCCTCAACCTTCAAGCATGCTGTATTCACGCCTCTCCTTAAACTTCTCTTGACCCTAGTTGTCTTTCTAATTATCAACCCATCTCCTTTCTTCCCTTTATTTCTAAACTTCTTGAGTGTGCAGTCCTCCGCCGTTGTCTTGAAATTCTTTCCTCAAGCCCTGCTGGATCCATTTCAATCTGTTTTTTCCCCCTTACATTCTATTGAGATGGCACTTGCCAAAGTCTCCAGTGATGTCTTCCTGGCTAAATCCAAGGGCCTTTACTCTATCCTCATCCTTCTTGACCTTTTTGCTGCTTTTAACACTGCTGTCCATTACCTTCTCCTTGCCACATTATCTTCACTTGGTTTTAGGGACTCTGTACTGTCCTGACTTCCCCATCGCTCTCTTAGTATTTCTTCTGGTGGTTCTGCCTCTACTACTATTCCTCTCTGTTGGTATACCGCAGGGATCTGTTTTCGGCTGTATCCTTTACTTTTTTTAACACCCAGTTCCTTGGTGCTTTGATCTCCTCCCGTGGATTTCAGTATGTGAATACTTACTACTGTATAATTGGTATATAATTTGTATATAGTTCTCCCCAGTTCATCCAAGTTTTTGACCACCTGTTCCATGTAAACTCAATGTACCATACTGCATTGTAGTGTGTTTCTGTTCTTCTGTGAACTGCACTGATTATAATAGCGCGGTATATAAGAAATGTTGTTAAATAAAAAAATAATTTTTATGCCGATTTCCAAATCTCTTTCTATACATGATGTCTTTGACATTCCAGACACGCATCTCTGCCTGCCTGTCTGATATCGCCACCTAGAGGTCTCACTGCCATTTGAAATTAAATATAGCCAAAGCCAAACTTCTAATTTTCCCCCCTGAACCTTCCTCCCCCCTAAACCTTCCTCCCCGTTCCTCCTCTCTGTCTTTGTGGATAACACTCTTCTTCCTGTTTCCCCAGCCCGCAACCCTGTAGTTGTCTTTGATTCCTCCCTTTCCTTCTCACATATTCAGCAGATAGCTGAAACCTGTCGTTTCTTTCTCTATAACATTAACAAAATGTGCCCCTTCTTTTCTGAACACACTACTAAAACACTAGTTCACTCTCTAATTACTTCCCGTCTTGACTATTGCAACCTCCTTGCTGGTCTCCCTCTTAACCTCTCTCCCCTTCAATCTGTTCAGAACTCTGCTGCACGACTAATCTTTCGCCAGCCTTGATATACTCATATAACCCCTCTTCTCAAATCACTTCACTGGCTTCCTTTCTGTTTCCATATACAATTCAAGCTGCTGCTTCTGACCTATAAGTGCATTCACTCTTCTGCTCCTCTTCTCTCTCCCTGCATCCTCCTCTCTCTCCCTGCATCCTCCTCATGAACTCTGCTCTTGTACTGGCTTCTCTTTGCTCTCTTCTTCCACTGCTAACTCCAGACTTTGTTCCTTTCATCTTGCTGCTCCTTATGCCTGGAACAGGCTCTCTGAATCTGTGTATCAGGCTTCATCTCTGCCCCTTTTTAAGTCTATGCTGCAAGCTTACCTCTTTGAAGCTGCTTTTGGTTCCTTACCCCTTAGTCCTTATGTCTCCTCACTCTTCGCTTTTCCCCTTATTCTTATCTTTTATCTTTTAATTAGACTGTAAGCTCTAACGAGCAGGGACAGTCTTTATATGTGTCTGTACAACGCTGCTTATGCCTTGTTGGACTTTATAAATGTTTAGTAGTAGTCTTGAAAGCTGCTGTGTTGTCTTCCTGCCCAGTGGAGTCATAGCTTTGGTACCTCCCACTTGCCTGGGCTGGTCTAGCAGGACAATAGTGTAGCTGACATTTTACTTACCAGGTCATGTCCTTTCCACGAGTCCAATCCAGGACCCACCCTTGATAACTTCTTAGTCTGCAATTCTCTGTAGTTGGCCTTGCGAGCTTATAATCTTCTGACAAACCTTCTGCTGAAGCTGATCCTGTATATAATTATGGTTTATTGTTCTGTTGAACCTGGCTACCCTCACTGAGGTTATGCAAGGTCTGAAGTTCCTCACCATATGCTTTGATATGAATCCTATAGAGCAGGGTTCTCCAAACCAATCCTGGAGAGTTGCAGTCCTGCCAGGTTTTCAGGATAATCCCTATGCATGAGAGCGTCAAATACAATGGGGGAAATGCATGTAAATATCTTATGCATATTCATTAGGGATATCCTGAAAACGTGACTGGTTTGCAGCCCTCCAGGACTGGATTTTGGAGACCCCTGCTCTAGAGGTTCTGGCAGATATGGCATGATGTTACAAGAAGCCTCTGGAAGATTCCTTAGTCTCCACATTATGCTGGTAGGACACAACCTGCATATCTGGACTGGTCTAGCAGAACTCCAAAAAAGGACATTATCTGGTCAAAGTAAAATGTCACCTTGGAGAATAGGTCCCCAGAATTGGCCTTGGATCCTTCTCTACCTCATGAGAAGAACAGGTCCTTTCCTGAGTAGTTATCTTTCAATGGCTTTGTAAGGAATACCATTTCCATTACAGAAGGAAGAGGAGCCCAGGTTTGAGGAATTGGATATCCTCTAGTATTCCATTGCCTCTGAGGAAGCAGTGACAGTGCCCCCATGCACTGTGTCCTTTAGAGAGTACATATGAGAATGTGGGAAACAGCTTGTGCCCCCCCCCCCCCGGTACTTCCTTTCAGTAAGAAGGATGAAAATGTGTAAAGTCCAGAAGGCGGCTGGATCAGAAAGCTTCAGCTATTTACTATTCCTTGTTCATATAATCTGCATTCGAGAACCAAGAGTTCAAAGTTGCAATTCTAAAGTGCCACTGGGGAAAGGAGGTTCAGACTTTGGATTCTTTTGGAAGAAAATTCTTCCAGAAGGCTATGCTCAGTCCCGGATGGCATCCTGTCGGCTCTTCATGGGCATGCACTTATGGAACATCATGCGTATCTTCGACAATATTTTTTCTTTTCTCCATCTAGAGTAACTTGCAGTATTATTCTCTCATGGATCAAGTGGAAGGAGTGTGAAAAATAGATTTCTGTGCGGCACATGATATAGTCAACATGGCATTGAGAGCCTTCTCTAAGTATTGGCGCCCAGAGACTCTCATGGCTCTGGGCTTCAGACTTACATGCTGTTGTTCAAGAGCAGCTCGCTGACATACTGTGCCATGGAGACTACCCTTTTTGGAAATGAAGTACATGAAGTTGCTTCCATGATGAAGCAGCAGTGACTCTCTCAGAACACTCTCCAGGCACACAGCTGCCTCATCGCAGAGATTCCACAGTGGGAACAGAAAATATCCTACTAGTCTCAGGTGTAAGTATTTTCCTACCTCCTATACCAAGTTCAGACAACTCCCTCGGGCCAAACCTATGCAAGAGAAGATTTAGAAGACCCAACCTGCATCCCAGCCAGAACCAGAGATGGTGTTTTTGACTAACTTCTTGACAACATGGCCACTATTCCTGTACCTCACTCAGCTTTCCTGTTAGGAGACTCACTCTTTGCTCTGAGGTGACTCTTTACAAATGCAGACTCTTGGGTGTTAAGATTCGTCTGAAAGGGATATAGACTTAGACTATCTGAACTACCACCAAATTGCCCACAGAGGGGCCATAATGCTTCCCCTGAGCATCGGGTAATTCTTCATGAAATCTCTGCCCTTTGATCTGCAAATGCAATTGAACCTGTACTACCAGGGCAGGAAAAGCAGGAATTTTACTCAGGGTGCTTCCTGGTGCCCAATAAAATGGAGGAGGGAATGGGATAGGTTCCATACTATCCCATTCCATTCCAGACTTCAGAGACCTGAACAAATTTCTACTTGAGGAAAAAGTTCAAGATTGTTTGTCTAGGCACCCTTCTACGTTCCTTTGAAAAGGGGATTGGCTATGTTCCCTGGATCTCAAAGATGGTTTATTAAAACTTTATACACTGCCTTTCTTGAAACATCCAAAGCAATTTACAAGAATCAACAATTAAAATCTAATACATTAAAGAAAATGAGTGCCAACTTGTAAACGGGGAAAGATTTTAGAGAAGTAATAAGAGCACAACAAGACAAAAGGATATACCCACATACATATACATCCCAGTCACAGGATGTTAAGCCTGTCATAACAAATGAAGTTCACCGGAGCTCTGCTAGACACAGCATTCCAATCTGGCCAAGGGTTTCCCTTTCCAAATTCCTCCCTACCAAAAACTGCTCATGATTGAAGTGTCTGTCTGGATTGAGGAGCTCATATCTAAGGGTTCCACATCCAGGGCACATGGTCTCTTCCCCCCCCCCCCCCCCCCCGGAAGTCTTTCATCATATCAATTTCTTGGAACTGATATCAATATCAAAGGCTTTAATGGCTTTTGGAGATCAGTTAGTTGACCGAATTCCCATGATTTAAACAGAACTTCGTAGCCATGTTCTCTACATCAGCAAACGGGGAGGAATGGTCTTGTATGTCATGGGGTGAAGCTAAGGGCCATGTACCTGCCTAGCCAAGGACAATACCCTGATGGGCAGACTGAGTCGAGTCCTTCAATCTCACGAATGGACCCTGGATCAAAAGTTGTGGCTCTATTCATTTTTTTGAGTGGGGCACCACCTTGATAGATCTTTGCTGCTGCTACTCAGAATGCTCAGGGGCCCCAGTTTGCTCCAGGGTGGAGACCCAAGGCAAATTAACCTCTTCATCTGTATGTGTATCCTCCAATTCCTCTCATTACAAAAACCCTTCTGAAACTCAATGACTGAGGCACAGTGATGCTAACTGGCTCCGGCAGCTGTAGTTCCCTCTCCTCTAAGATCCGGTTTGCCTGGGTCATGCTCCAACTTAAAAACAGAGAAACGTGATGGTAGATAAAAGACCATACAGCCTTTCCAGTCTGCCCTTCCATACCAACTACTACAGTCCTATTTTTTTCTTTTAGAGATCTTCTGTGTTCTGTGCTTTCTTGAATTGGGATACTGTCCTTGTCATCTACCTCAACTGGGAGACTATTCCACGCATCTGTCATTCTTTCTGTAAAGAAATATTTCTGCATATTACTCCTGAATCATCCCCTTTCACCTTCAACCTATGCCCCCTCATGGCAGAGCTCTCTTGCAATTAAGATGCTCTCCCCCTGTATGTTTAGGCCACGGGGGTATTTAAATATGTCTATCACCCCTCTCCTGCCTTTCTTCATTATATATATATATATATTTTGAGAGAGAGAGATTTTTGTCCCCATATGCCTTATGGCGAAATCCACTGATCATATTGGTAACCACCCTCTGCACCAACGCCATCCTATTTTTCTTTTGAAGGTGTGGTCTCCAAAATTGCACACAGTACTCCAAATGAGGTCTTTCCAAAGATATATAGAAAGGCGCGCTATATAACTTTCTCCTTCCTGCAGGCCATTCCTCTCTGTGCACCCAAGCATCCTTCTGGCTTTTGCCATCTCCAACCTTTTTAGCTACCTTAAGGTCATCAGAAATGATATGCCCAGGTCCTGCTCTTCTTTCTTGGATGAAGTACTTTCCTCCCTATACTGTACCACTCCCTTGGACTTTTGCAGCCCGAATGCATGACCTTGCATTTTTTTTAGCATTAAATTTCAGCTGCCAAATTCTTGACCATTCTTCAAGCTTTGCTAGATCCCTCTTTGGTGTCTACTCTATATTACAAGTTTGGTATCTGCTAAGGCAAACTTTACCTTCAGCCCATCTATAATATCAGCAAAAAGTGTTAAAAATAATCGGATCAAGGACAGATCATGCGTACACCATTGGTAACATCCTCCTCCTCCTCCAGAGAGAGCTTCATTTACCTGTGCCCTTTGTCGCCTCCTAGTCTAGGGATGGATCCTAAAGCGACTTAATTTATTTAGAAGTTGCCTGTGTGGAACAGTGTCAAAGGCTTTACTAAAATTTAAGTATGCCACATTTAGGGCTCTGCTTTGGTCCAACTCTTTGGAGGCCTAGTTAAAAAAAATTAATTGGATTTGTTTGACAAGACCTGCTTCTAGTAAAACCATGCTGTCCCAAATCCTGCAAGCCATTGAACTGCAGAAAACTCGCTATTCTCTGTTTTAGCAGTGCTTCCATTAACTTACTCACCATAGAGGTCAGACTAACTGGCCTATAGTTCCCAAACTCATCCTTATTTTTGCTTTTGTGTAAAGAAATGAAATGTGGCCGCCTCCAGCCCTCTGGGATCACTTCCGACTCTAAAGAAGCATTAAATATATCAGTGTTGCTGCTAGAACGTCCGCAAGTTCCTTCAGTACTCTTGGTTGTATCCCATCTGGCCCCATTGCATTCACATTCACATAGATGACCCTTATATCTTAAAACTCCTTTCCCTAGCCTTATTGTTAGTGATATTGCAGAAGGGCTGTTGGGTAATGTTTGCTTGTTTGTGGGTGATACCAAAGTCTGCAATAGAGTAGACACTCAGGAAGGAGTAGATGACTAGATCCCTCCTCGTGTTAAGCTTGAAGAATGGTCTAGAATTTGGCAGCTGAAATTTTAATGCTAAAAAATGCAGGGTCATGCATTGGGCTGCAGAAATCTAAAGGAGCAGTACAGTGTAGGGAGTGAGGAACTTCATGCCACAAAAGAGCAGCTGGACCTGGGCGTAATTTTGTCTGACGATCTTAAAGTAGATAAACAGGTAGAAAAGGCGACTGAAAAAGCCAGAAGGATGCTTGTGTGTATAGGGAGAGGAATGGCCAGTAGAAAAAAGGTGGTGATAATACCTCTGTATAAGTCTCATTTGGAGTATTGTGTGTAATTCTGGAGACGGCATCTTCAAAAGGATATAAGCAGATTGGAGTCAGTGCAGAGGGTGGCTACTAAAATGGTTAGTGGTCTTCGTTGTGTAGCATATGAGGACAGACTTAAAGATCTTAATATGTATACTTTAGAGGAGAGGTGGGATATGGGAGATACACATTGAAATATCTCAGTGGCATAAATGCACAGGAGGGTCTCCTTCAATTGAAGACCAGCTCTGATATGAGGGGACATAGGATGAGAGTGAAAGGGGACTTTTTTTTTTAGTGCCGTCAGTCAGTGTTGACTCATAGCAACCCAGCTACCTCTGGGTTTTCTTGGCAATGTATCACCGGAAGTAGATTGCCAGTCTTTTCTTCCAAGGCAGTGGAGGGTAAAGTGACTGACTTGCCCAAGGTCACAAGGAGTGCCAGTGGGAATCAAACCCTTGATCGTCTGGGTATTAGGCAGTTGCTCTAACCACTAGGCTTCTCCTCCACTCCTGAAAGGGGATAGACAGCAGTAATATGCAGAAATATTTCTTTACGGAAGGAGTGGTAGATATGTAGAATGGTCTCCCAGTAGAGGTGATGGACCTAAGGGCAGTATCTGAATTCAAAAAATCATGGGACAAACAGCATCTCTAAAAGTAAAAAGGGACTTTTGTAGTTGATATGGAGGGGCAGATTAGATAGGCCATGTGGTCTTTTTCTGCTGTCAGATTTGTTTCCTCATTCAATCTTCAGCTGTGCTCTACTGTTCCTAATCACAAGCATGGCCATTGCCTTGATCTAGTCTTCTCCAACTGCTTCATCCTCCGTCACCTCAGTTCTGCCCTTATTTGGCAATCATCTGCTACCTTCACCCTTAACCATCTCCCATCTTGGCCTCTCCTGATCTCCACCAACATGTTTAGGAATCTTCACACTCTTGACACTTCAGCTCTCTCCACTCCTGTCTTATCACCTTTTTCCTCCACTATGTCATCCGAGTCCATTGATAAAGGCAGTAGTCTCCTATAACACTATCCTCTCCTCTGCTCTCGATTCATTTGGCTTCTCCCATTCCACGCCCTGTGAGGCGTGTATGGTACCTAAATCCTAGCTGTCCTCAACAGCTCACTACCTACATTCTTTTGCCACCTTACCTGAATGCCTTTGGCTTAAATCACATGCCCTTGCTGACTTCCTACATTTCAAATTCATGTTAACCTTTTCCCAGTCAGCCAAGCAAGAATACTATGTCCATCTGACTAGCCCTCTTGCCTCTGATCCTCTGTTTCTTTGCTATGCTCAACTCTCTCCTTGAGGTCCCTCCTGTCCTTCTCTGGGAACAAGCAGGAAGTTAGTCCTCACATATGGGTGATGTCGGCACTCAACTGAGCCTGTGCGGATTCACGCCCCAGCTTTCAAAGAAAGCCTTTGGGAATTAGACTGCGCATGCACGGTCACCTTCCTGCCCAATGGTGCCATCTTAACTCAGTTATCTTTTTTCCACAGAGCCTTGTTTCTCTGGTAGAAGTTTAGTTTTTTTTTTTCTTACCTGCCTCTTGTGTGGTGTTGCGCCTTTTTGCTCGTTCAGCACATCTAGCACCTTTTTGTCACCTGATAGTGCCTTCATTTCAACGTAGTGTGCTTTTTAAGATACTTTTTCTACCTCTGGGCGCTGGAGTTCTCTCACACCCTCCCTGACTGAGATGTTAGTTTGACCTTGTGGGTGCCGTGTTTCCTGCTAGGTCTACAGTCAGTGGATTCAAGCACTGTGGCAAGTGTGCTCTCACTTTCTATCACCGACCGCCACAGTTGCCTCCGCTGCTTGGGGCCTGACCACGATGACTCCTGCCTACAGATGTCAACCAAGAGCCGGAAGAAGCAGGATCAGCAGTTTAAGGATATGTTTGCCTCAAAGAACTCTGCTGTGGGACTGTCCTCTAGTGCGGAATCGCTGACATCAAGGTCTGCATCCAACACCTCTGCGTCACGTGGGTGAGATCCATCTGAACCCCAAGGTCACGGAGCCTCGGACTGGGTATCGTCCTCCAAGGACCTCCCCCATGTGCTCAAGTAGTCGTCCCTGCCATGGTCGAAGATGCAGTCTGACCCTGGAGCCGAAGGTAAGTCCTCTGGTACCTGGGCTCAGAGGGCGATGGTTGGGAGTGGCCCTTGAAGCTGCCCCAATGGGAGGAGACTCTCACCGCCTCGGGGGGATTGGACTCTGTTCCCCCCCCTGTCGCGATCACTATACAAGATTCTCCTCTGAGGGACCCAGTTCCGGGCTTTAAGTCTAGACCTAAGCCAGTGGCTGCAGAGCCATCTGGCCTCGGTCAGGATGGCGGCCCTGGAGTGCAGCTTGGCTGCCTTTCTTAAGGCGCATCATGGCCTGGCACCTGGAACCTCTGAGTCATCTGCCTTGAACCTCTCTGGAGGAAGTCCAGGCTGTGTTGGTGTGGTTCTCTGGCTCGGAGTCGCACCTGAGGCACAACTGGGGGGGAGGAGTGGCTCAGTGGTTGGGACGGGTTACCTCAGGCCGGAGGGACGGGTGTTCAATTCCCACATGAGTACAGGCAACTTCAGGCTGGAGGGACTGGGGTCTCTAGTCCCATGGCCACTCCTTGTGGTCTTGGGCAAGCCACTTAACCCTCCATTGCCTCAGGTACACTTAGATTGTGAGCCCTTCAGGGACAAGGGAATAAAAAGTACCTGTTAGTATACATGTAAACCGCACTGATTCTAAAGAGCGTGGTATAAAAAAATAAACAAACTCTCCCAGAGTGCATCAGGATCAATGTGTCGAGTGCCATATTTCTCGACACGACTGGCTCATCAACTTGATGACCACTCGGGGCTCGGTCTCCTCTGACTCTGTCAGGATGGGAGACTGAGGAGGAGCCCCCCCCCCCGACACTGTACTCCACAAAGATGTGCCCTCAGAGCAATCTCCCCTGCAGGAGCACTGGCGGTCCCTGCTCAAGGACTTCATGTTCCTCGACGACTTCCGAGGGATGGCAGAGGCGCTGGCCTTCATGACTGAGCCAGAGGACAAGCCTTGTGCTGAGGACCTGGAGAGCTTCCAGTATGAGACTTTTCCGAAGAGGCACTGTTGATGCTGATCCCCTCCATCCTCATACGCTTATTATTCAGGATGTGGGAGAGCCTGGTGATGGTGCCTATGATGAGCCGCTGACTCGATTCCCAGTATAGTTGTAAGAGGCTCAGGATTCCAAAAGGCACAGCTGCCTCACAACTTCACGTTGGTGGAGTCAGCTGTGCATCAAATCGAGTCAAGACACACTCCTCGGTGCCCCCCAGCAGGGAGGCCAGCAGCATGGATGACTTTGACAGGCAGTGCTTCCAGGGCTTGATGCTCATTGCCTGGATCCAGGCATACCAGCTGTTCATGGGCATCTACCTCCGGGACCTGACAAGGATCTTGCTGTGTTCTTGGTTGGTCTGGCAGGAGAACCTCCCCAAGTGCTTCTGGACCCTTGTCTCCCACTGTCAAGGAATGCTCTAAATTTCAGACTCGGGCAACTTTTGACGGCTTCAGATCCGTGGCCCATGGGGTTGCAGTGGGCATTAGTGCCTGCCGCCTGTCCTGACTAAAGTCCTCTGACTTTATTTAAGGGTTTTTATACCACCTCAGATAATCAAAGCAGTTTACAGAGTAACTTCAACGTTATATATAACATAACATAACATGGAGCAGTGGATACAGGACAAGCTGGTCGATGTCCTATGCTGGGGGGAATACGTCTTCAGCAAGCCCATGGCAGACAAAACGGCCAAGCTGAATTCCTGACCAGGACTTGACCGTCCAGGAAGACTGCCGACCTTTCTCGGCAGAAGGCTTCAGGTAAAAAGACTTTCCACCCAAAGGGGAAGAAGGCATCTCCAGGAACAATCAGGAATGTAGTCTTCACATATGGGTATCGTCGGTACCGACGGAGCCTGCGCGGGAACGCTCCCCAGCATCCAATTAGAAAGCTTTTGGGAGCATTCCATAGTGCCTGCGTGCTGCCTTCCCGCCTTTTGTAACTGTCTCTCTCCTTCATTTTCTGCGGAGCCGGCAGGTCGCACTTCCTGTCACCGCAGAAAATGTACCTTTTATTCTTTTTTGTGGTTGCGTCTGCCTTCCTTCGATGCTACACCGGTACCGCCGGTTCTTTTCTTTTCCTTGTGAAGAAAAAAAAAAATCTCTTCCTGCAGTCTTCCAGCTTTTTTCTCCTCTGGTGTCATGCGCCATTTTGGGCACTAGGCCCAACTTTCCTCTACAATGGAAAAACCCGCCTCGGTTTTAAGTGTTCCAAGTGTGGCGGTACCATCTCCGTCACCGACACCCATGAGTGGTGCCTCAAATGTTTAGATCCTGACCACTCTATCTCAGAGTATTGTTGCCTGTGGGATGATGTTGAAGAGGGGTCGGCAAAACCGAGCTGCTAAACTTAGCACCCTTTTTCCCTCCGATGTGGCATCAACATCTTCCAGGGCTTCGTCTTCCTCCCATGGATCTCAGGTAACTAAACATAAGTCTAGCTGGTCCTCAAAGGGTAGATCTCCTTCCAAGTATTGAGATGCCTCTGGCATTGCCCTTGAGGGACTCACAGCGGCAAGATTGCCCCGGTGGGAGGCTTTGGCTTCCAAAGTATCATCGGGGCTCCAGGATGTTCTCGAGGCCCCAACCTCGGCAGAACTACTGGTGCCATGCTCTGGGGTACCGGCCGCTTCGCCCGGTACCGATACCCAGGCATCGGCAGCGTCGATAGACCAGAGATTCTTGGCTATTGAACGCAGTCTGGCGGCTCTTCTCTCGGCATCGATGCCCCCGAAACTGCTTCAGACAATTCAACCAGTACCGGTACCGACATCGGTACCGGGGCCAATTGCATCGATGTCGGCAGGTGGACTACCGGTACAGACGCAGGCTATGCATTCCGGTACTGACAAGTCGGTACCGGACCCTGTCGATACTGACTTCAATCGGTACCGGTATCGTGCGATGCACGATTACCAGGACAGGAGATACTTTGAATCCTCCGAGTCTGTAGACTCTGACAGCTCTGTCGATACAAGAGTACTTCTTCCTGAGGATTCTTCCTCTCCTAAACATAGGATGTCTCCTCCAGAGGGTATATCCTTCCAGGATTTTATCCAAGATGTGGCTCGAGGTCTTTCTATCACAGTGGCTCCTGAAACAGAGCCTAGGGCGAAGGAATTGGAGATTTTACAGTATCCTAAAGCTCCTAAAGAGGCAGCCACTTTGCCTATTCATGAGATCTTGCATGATCTCATGCTAAGGATGTGGGAAACACCTCTCACCACTTCTCCTCATTCTCGTAGGCTCGATACCATGTATCAAGTTCCTCCCTGTCCTGGATTTCAAAAAACTCAGCTGCCCCACCATTCCATGGTGGTGGAATCAGCTATGAGAAGGATCAAGAGTGCAAAAAGACATGCATCTAATCCTTCAGGTCGTAAATGTAGAACTCTTGATGCCTTTGGGCGTCGAACCTTCCAGGCCTCTGTGCTTTCTGCCAGGATTAGTTCCTACATTTTATATATGGGAATGTTCCTTAAGGAAGTTACAGGAGATCTAGAGCTTATGAGTCCTCTCCTTCCAGATAAGAGACAAGATTATCTTGCACTTATCAAACATGCTCAGGATGTTTCCAAATTCGTAAATTGTGCAGCTTTTGATTGTTTTGAGTACATAAGCAGAACTTCTGCTATTGCCATAGGCGTATGTAGGATTGCCTGGCTCCAGGCATCTGACTTGGAACTTTGGGTACAGAACAAATTGGGGAATATTCCTTGCACTGGAGAAGATCTCTTTAGCTTTCTCTTGCCAGTTTTTGCCAATGAGCTAGATGCTGATAATCTCACCTTGGATGGATTATCAAAATCTACAGCTTTTCCTGCAAGGAAAGTCCTACAAAAAAAACATTCTTCACTAGAAAAGTTCTACCCCTCCTATACCCAACAAGGGCATCGTTCAGGTCAGTCTGCCCAAAAGGGTCAGCAGCAACCTAAACAAAGAAAAACAAAGGCTGCTAAGCATCCACCGGTTCAGCAGACTCAGCCTCACAGGGGCTTTGACTCCCATCTAGAGAACTTTGTCTTCCTGGCCCTGAACGGGCCAGAGCCTTCCACCATTCCAGGAAGGTTATGTTGTTTTGCCCCCAGATGGGGGCAGATAACAGCAGAAAGTTGGACTCTGTCCATTGTAAGAGAGGGATACAAGCTTCACTTCCTCAGCATGCCCCCTCCTACAATGGTAAGACAGTTCAATTCTCAGACCTCTCTCAACTCCCAGTTAGATCACGAGGTCAGTCTGCTTCTTGCCCAAGGGGAAATAGAAGAAGTATCTATTCATCAGCAAGGTGCAGTGTTCTATTCCCCCTTTTTCCTTATTCCAAAGAAAACAGGAGGGCACAGACCCATTTTGGACCTCAGAGAATTGAACAAATAACTGTTCAAAGAGAAATTCAAAATGATTTCTCTAGGAACTCTACTGCCATACCTTCAGAGTCAGGACTGGCTTTGTTCTCTAGATCTCAAGGATGCATACACTCATGTTCTCATCCATCCAACTCACCGAAGATTTCTTTGTTTTCTATTTCAAGGGAAGCACTACCAATACAGAGTTCTTCCTTTTGGCCTGGCCTCGGCACCAAGGGTGTTCACAAAATGCATGGCTGTGGTGGCAGCATTTCTCCGCACTCTAAAAAGATTCGTCTTCCCTTACTTGGACGACTGGCTCATTCGAGCCCCATCAGAGCCAGAGGCCAGGATTTCCCTATCTCGCACAGTGCGTATCCTCCAATATTTGGGACTTGTCATAAACTTCCCAAAATCCAACCTAGCTCCCACTCAGTCTCTAGAGTTCCTAGGAGCCCTGCTGGATACCAGACAGACAAGAGCCTATCTTCCACAGTCCTGCTGCCTTCGCATTGTGCAGTTAGCTTCCCAAGCAATGCTAAAATCTCACCTCACTACTTGGGAAATATTACAATTGCTAGGCCACATGGCATCCACCGTGCATGTCGTCCCTTATGCCCGCCTCCATATGAGGGCAGCCCAGTGGACTCTATCCACTTAGTGGACTCGGGCGTCAGGTTGCCTGTCAGACAAAATAGCAACCTCAGATTCTTATGTTGTCTCTCCAATAGTGGCAGTCACCCCAGAATCTGTTGGTGGGGTCTCCTTTTCAGCAACCCCCACCCCAAGTAACTCTAACAGATGCCTCACAGGTGGGTTGGGGAGCCCATTTGCAAGGTCTCTCTACCCAGGGTACCTGGACTCCACAGGAGACCGATCTACACATCAATCTTCTAGAGCTCAGAGCAATCTTTCTTGCTCTTCGGGTATTTCGCACCCAGCTCAGCTACAAAACTGTCCTAATTCAAACGGACAACCAGGTAGCCATGTTCTATGTGAACAAGCAGGGCGGAACAGGCGCTCTGTCGCTGTGCAATGAAGCTTTGTGACTTTGGGCCCTCGCCAGAGAGCATCAGTTTCATCTCCTTACAGTGTATTTTCCAGGCATTCAAAACTGTTGGGCAGGCAGACTCAGTAGAGTTCTGCTTCCACACGAATGGTCTCTCCATGCAGACCAGGTGGCCAAATTTTCCAATTTTGGGGAACCTCGGACATAGACTTCTTTGCAAGTCCGCTGAATGCCAAACTTCCCCGGTTCTGTTCCAGAATTCCGGCTCAGGGTTGTCAGGCCAGGGATGCCTTCCTCCTCCATTGGGGTCGGGACTTTCTGTATGCCTACCCACCCATTCCCCTAATTCCCAGAACTTTATTTAAGCTTCAGAGAGACAGTGGCCATATGATTCTCATAGCCCCACATTGGCCATGACAAGTGTGGTACTCTCTGCTTTTACATCTCTCTCAAGCTCCATCTCTGGAGTTAGGATCTGCTCCAGATCTCTTATCCCAGAAGTACGGGATGCTGTGGCATCTCAATCCCCAGTCTCTACATC
Organism: Ichthyophis bannanicus; assembly: GCA_033557465.1. Taxonomy (NCBI): domain Eukaryota; kingdom Metazoa; phylum Chordata; class Amphibia; order Gymnophiona; family Ichthyophiidae; genus Ichthyophis; species Ichthyophis bannanicus. The sequence continues at coordinate 649,886,056 of CM066033.1, read as the reverse complement.
TCAGGGCCTGGTTGCTGAAAGCCTACAACTTTCATGGTCTTAACCTTTCTCAGCAAGTAAAGGATATCCTTTATGGTTCCAGGAAACCATCCACAAGACGCTCTTACGCTTTCAAGTGGAAAAGGTTTACCATATGGTGTTCGCAGAAGGGTCTTAACCCTCTTGCAATAGCCCTGGAATCATTACTGGAATATTTCCTTCATTTGTCTAATGCAGGGCTTAAGACCAATTCAGTGAGAGTTCATTTGAGTGCTATTGCAGCTTCTCTCAAACCTTTAAATGGGCAACCTATTTCCTCTCATCCTATCATAGCGAGATTTATGAGAGGCCTTCTTCTAACTAAGCCTCCCGTTAAGCCACCACCGGTGGCATGGGATTTAAATCTGGTTCTTGGCCAGCTCATGAAGCTGCCTTTTGAACCATTAGCTACTACCTCTTTGAAATTCCTTTCCTGGAAGATTATTTTTCTTACTGCAATCACATCAGCACGTCGCATCAGTGAATTGCAAGCATTGGTGGCTGATCCACCTTATACTAGGTTCCATCATAAGGTGGTTCTTAGGACTCATCCTCACTTTATGCCAAAGGTGGTTTCACCTTTTCATTTAAACCAAGCAGTTTACCTTCCTGTTTTTTTCCCAAGGCCTCATGCCTCTAATGCAGAAAGGAATCTTCATACTTTGAATTGTAAAAGAGCTTTGGCCTTTTACGTGCAAAGGATGCAGCAACAAAGTCCTCTCAACTCTTTGCTTTTGATCCTAGTCATTTAGGGCTTCCAGTCTCCAAAAGAACACTGTCCAACTGGATTGTACAGTGTATCTTTTGCCTATCAGAGTAAGAACCGTCCTCTTGAAGGCCATGTCACAGTGCACAATGTGAGAGCCATGGCAGCCTCTATGGCTCATCTTCACTCTGTGTCTATCGATGACATGACATCTATCGAGCAGCTATGTGGGCCTCGGTTCATACCTTCACAGCCCATTACTGCTTGGACAAGGACTCCCGCTGGGATGCCTTGTTTGGTCAGGCTGTTCTTCAACACCTGTTCCATACTTAATCAACTCCTACCCACCATCCCTGGTAGGATGCCAGAGATCCATGGGTGGAAGTGGAACCCTTTCAAAAGGGTACACAACTTCTGGGGTTTCTCCCTGGCATCTGTAGCTAGGGAGTCCCCATATGTGAAGACTACATTCCTGCTTGTTCCTGGAGATAGCATAGTTACCTGTAACAGGTGATCTCCGGGAACAGCAGGAATGTAGTCTTCACAACCCACCCAACTCCCATAGAAGTTCTATCTCTCTGTCTCTCTTTTTTTCTTTCCCTTTCTCTCTCTCTCTTTGTCTCAGCTTTAAACTCAACTGGAGAGACACAGTTGGGAAAGGCGGGAAGGCAGCACGTAGGCGCTGTGGGATGCTCCCAAAAGCTTCCTAATTTGACGTTGGGGAGCGTTCCCACGCAGGCTCCGTCGGTACCAACGATGCCGATATGTGAAGACTAAATTTCTGCTGTTCCCGGAGATCACCTGTTACAGGTGAGTAGCTATGCTGTATGGGAAATACCCCCAGTTTCTGGCCCCCGAGCCCCAAATAGCATCCTGGCTGCAGCCTTGGTGGGGAAGAGGTGGGTTTGATTCCTTGGGCATAGCCTCTTATATCCAAGGGCCCAAAGCACATGGGAGGATGTCTGGTCCATTTTGCCCATCTCTGGCCAGACATCACCTCTGATGTCTGGGTACTACAAGTAGTTCGGGATGGCTATCTTCATGTCCACTGGACACCACCCCTCCGTATGTCCCAGGGGAGCTTCCCATGATATCCCTGCACAGAGAGATTCTGTAGAGCAAACTAGAGTCCCCTACTCGAGGACTGGGCTGTGGAGCTAGTACCTCAGTCCCTCTGGGACAAAGGCAGGCCACATTTGACTCATCCTGGACCTGCAGGACCTCAACTGCTTCCTGGTCAGGGAAAAGTTCAGTATTCTCTTCCTTGGGGGCATTGCTGCCCTACCTCCTCAAGGAAGATTGGCTATGCTCCTTGGATCTCAAAGATGCCTACACCCAAATCCTGATCCATCCCAGGCACCATCGGTATCTCTGCTTCAATGTCAGAGGACACCACTACCTGTACAGAGTGCTTCCTTTTGGCCTCTCCTCTGCCCCCAGGGTGTTCACAAAGTGCCTGTGGTTGTCTCTCACCTCCACTTGCTGGAAGTGTTCATCTTCCCCTACATAGACGACTGGCTTATAAATGCAAGCTTGCCAGAGGAGGCAAGTGTGGTGGCATGCCCCACACCATTAAGGTTCTTCAGACTCGGGGATTTGTAATCAACTACCCCAAGTCCCACCTGCACCTGACTTGGCATCTGGAGTTCATTGGTGCCTTTCTCCAGACAGAGCACAGCACCTTGTGGCACTGACAGTCCTCCTCTAGGTGTCAGCACAGCTTCTGATGCGCCTACTGGGGCACATGGCCTCAATGGTGCATGTAACCCCTCATGCCTTTCTCCAGATTTGACAGGCCCAGTGGACTCTGAGCTTGCAGTGGACAGGCCACAGGCCATCTGGAGGACTGAGTCAAAATCACCCAACCACATCTCATATGATGGCTGAGTCAATTGAACCTCATGACTGGCCTACCCTTCCAGGCCCTGCCGGCACACTGTGTCCTCACAACTCATGCCTCCAAGCTAGGGTAGAGAGCATACTGCGGTGACCTGCAGTCGCAGGACACCTGGGCTCGGGAGGAGGGTGCCCTTAAGATAAATCTCCTGGAGCTCCGGGCGGTGACCAATGTCCTCAGGGTATTCCACATCCATCTTCTGGGTCAAGTGGTGCTCATCCAGACTGACAACTAAGTAGCTATGTTTTACATCAACAAGAAGGGAGGCACAGGCTCCTACCTCCTCTGCCTGGAGGCAGTCTGACTGTGGAGGTTCGCCGTGGAGAATGACCATGACCCTCTGGGTGTTCTACCTGCCAGGCAGGAGAATTTGCTGGGAGACCATCTCAGCAAGGTTCTTCAACCCCATGAGTGGAGGCCCTACCCAGGGGTAGCCATCTCCATCTGCAAATGCTGGGTTCCCCGACATTGGATCTTTTTGCTAGCCCTGAGAACGCACAGCTGCCGCGTTTCTGTTCATGGAGGCTGCCCAGGGGCTGAGTGGCGGTGGACACCTTTCTCCTCAACTGGTCTGGGAGCCTCCTGTATGCCTACCCACAAATTCCCTGGTCCCCAAGGCCTTGGTCAAGGTCTAGTCGGATGGGGCCTCTGTAATCCTCATTGCCCCCCAAGTAGACACGACAGCCATGGTACTCTCTGCTCCTGCAGCTGTCCCAGGTGGCCCTGATATCTCTGGGCCAGGATCCTGACCTGCTCTTGCAGGAGAAAGGGACCTTTCTCCATCCCAATCTCCAGTCCTTTGTCCTGATGACATGGCGGCTGAGAGGATGGCCATAGCGCACCTCCGCCTCCAGGGAGGTGGAAGACATCCTACTGGCTTCCCGTAAGGACTCTGCATGCCGGCGTATGTCTTCAAGTTGTGCAGATTCTTTGTGTGGTGCTCTGACAGGAATCTTAACCCCCTTCTCCTGCTCTGTGCAGGACATCCTGCAGTACCTTCTGCACCTCTCTCGAACTGGTTAGAAGTCCAACTCTGGGTGCACCTTTGTGTCATTGGGGCACATCATCACCTTGTTGACAGCAGTCTCTCTCTGCACACCTGCTAGTGGGCTGTTTCATGAAAGGGCTGCTCCTCTTGCAGCCCTCATCCACCCACTGCCTGTGGCGTGGGCCCTGAACACCATTATGGGGAAGCTGATGGCTCCCCCCCTTTTTTCTTTTTAAACCTCTGGCTACTTGCCATCTAAAGTACTTATGGAAAGTGGTAGTCCTGGTAGGGCTCACCTCCGCCAAGCACATTAATGAGCTGTAGGTGCTGGTGGCTCACGCCCCCTACACCAGGTTCCACAAACAGGGTCGTTCTCTGGACACACCTGAAATTCCTTCCCAAGGTGTTGACGTCCATGTTTCACTTGAACCAGGAGGTGGTGGTTCTCACTATCTCCAGGAACAAGCAGGAATGAGTCTTCACATATGGATACGTCGGTACTGACGGAGCCTGCATGGGAACGCTCCCCAGCGTCCAATCAAAGATTTTGGGAGCATCCCACAGCGCCTGCGTGCTGCCTTCCCGCCTTCCCAACTGTCTCTCCTCAGTTGTTTTTTCCACTGAGCCAGCAGGTCGTGTTCCTGTCACTGCAGAAGAATTTCCTTATTTTATCTTTATTTCTTTTCTGTCGCGTCTGCCTTCTTCGACGCTGTACCGGTACCGCCGGTCATTGTTCTTTTCCTAAAAAAAAAAATAAATCGTTTTTTCCATTTATTTTTCTTCAGGTGCACTTCAGTTTTGGGCCTTAGGCCCAGAACATTTTTCCTTTAACTATGGAAAAGCCTGCCTCAGGATTTAAAAAGCGCACAAAATGTGGCGGTACTATCTCCGTCACCGACACCCATGACTGGTGTCTAAAATGTTTAGGTCCTGACCATTCCATAACAGATTGTGTGTCCTGTTCCATGATGTCTAAGAGAGGTCGACAGAACCGAGCTGCCAAGCTCAGTACCCTGTTTCCCTCTGATGCGGCTTCGGTGGCATCGATGTCTTCCAGGGCTGCTTCTTCCTCACATGGATCTCAGGTAACTAAACATAAATCCAGCTGGTCCTCGAAGGGTAGATCTCCTTCTAAGCATCGAGATGCCTCTGGCCTTGCCCTCGAGGATTCTGCACCGGCAAAATTACCCCAGCGGGAGGCTTCAGCCTCTAAAGCAGCATCATCGGGGTTCCATGATGATCTCGATGGCGTGGCCTCGACAGATCTCTTGGTGCCATGCTCTGGTGTACCGGTGGCTTCTACTGGTACCGAATTCCAAGCATTGGCAGCATCAATGGATCAGAGGATTCTGTCCATAGAACGCAGTCTGGCGGCTTCCCTTGTGGCATCGACGCCCGTGGTACTGCAACAGACTACTCCGCTGGTACTGGCACCAGCATCGCCATCGGTACCGATCCCGGTACCGGTGGCATCGACATCAGCATCGGTGTCCGCTATGCCGGTTCTCTGTCCTCTAAAGCCCTCCGGTACCGATACCCCGGTACCGGTTATTCCGATACCGATCCCGGTTGGTACAGATAACGGGAGTTGCAAGAGCATCCGGACAGACGATACTTTGATTCCTCTGAGGACTCTGAGGATTCTGAAGTCTGTCGATGCAGTGATGCTTCTTCCACAGGAGGAGTCCTCTCCTAAGCAAAGGATGTCTCCTCCAGAGGACTTGTCTTTTCAAGACTTTATCAGAGAGGTGGCTCGGGGCCTCTCTATCACAGTGGCCCCAGAGTCCGAGCCCAGAGCCAAGGAGTTAGATATTTTGCAATATCCTAAAACTCCTAAAGAGGCAGCTACCTTACCTATTCATGAGATTCTTTATGATCTCATGCTAAGGATGTGGGAAGCACCTCTAACCACCTCTCCCCATTCTCGCAGGTTGGACACCATGTATCGTGTCCCTCCTTGTCCTGGTTTCCATAAAACTCAGCTTCCTCACCACTCTATTGTGGTTGAGTCAGCAATGAGAAAGATTAGGAGTGCCAAAGGACATGCCTCTAATCCACCAGGACGTGAATGTAGAACCCTGGATGCTTTTGGAAGAAGAATCTTCCAAGCTTCCTTGCTTGCTGCGAGAATTAATTCTTAGTCTCCATATGGGAATGCTCTTAAAAAGTCACTGACCATTTGCAGACTTTAAGTCCTTTTATATCTGATGATAAAAGGCAAGAATTTCTCACTGGGCTCAAACATGCCCAGGATATCTCCAAATTCTCCAACCGTGCAGCTTTCGACTCCTTTGAATGTGTAAGCAGAGCCTCGGCTATAGCTATAGGTGCACGTAGGATTGCTTGGCTTCAAGCATCTGATTTTGGAGATCTGGGTCCAAGATGAATTGGGAAATATCCCTTGTACAGGTGAGAATCTGTTTGTTTGGTAAGGATTGGCAAGCAAAAGCCAATCAGATGGATGCTGAAAATTCTGCTTTGGATAGACTATCCAAAATCCACAGCTGCTCCTGCTAAGAAAAGGTTGTTCAAGAAAACACCTTTTTCTAAAAAGGGAAGATTCTATCCTGCTTATAGTCAGAGGGCATCTTCTGTAGCTCAGTTCCCTTCCAAACGTCAGCAATCCTCCAAACAGAGCAAAGCAAAGGCTGTGAGGCCTGCTCCAGCCCAGCAATCTCAGCCCCCTCAGGGCCTTTGACTTTCTGCTAGAGAACTTAGCCTTCCTGGCTCTGGAAGGACCAGAGCCCTCCACCATTCCAGGAAGGTTATCTCACTTTGCTCCCAGGTGGGGACAAATCACAGCAGAGCATTGGACACACTCCATCATAAGAGAGGGGTACAAACTTCATTTTTCCAGCTTTCCCCCTCTCACAAGAGTGCACTAGTTCAATTCTCCAACCTCCCTCCTCAGCCTGTTAGAGCAGGAGGTTGCCACTCTTCTAGCCCAGGGGACAATAGAGGAAGTGCCTTCTCAACAACAGGGCACAGGGTTCTACTCCTATTTTCTTATCCCAAAGAAAACAGGGGGCTTCAAACCCATCTTAGATCTCAGAGTTGAACAGATTCCTAGTCAAAGAAAAATTCAAGATGGTTTCTCTAGGAACTCTGCTGCCATACCTTCAGAGTCAGGATTGGCTTTGTTCTCTAGATCTCAAGGATGCGTACACTCATGTTCTCATCCATCCAACTCACAGAAGGTTCCTTCGGTTCCTTTTCCAGGAGAAGCACTATCAATACAGAGTGCTCCCTTTTGGCCTGGCCTCTGCACCAATGGTGTTCACGAAATGCATGGCAGTGGTTGCTGCTTTTCTGCGCACCCTGGGAATATTTGTCTTCCCTTACCTGGACGACTGGCTCATTCGAGCTCCCACTCAATCAGAGGCCAAGACTTCTCTAACTTGCACACTGCATATCCTTCAATACTTAGGACTGGTAATAAACATCCCAAAATCCAATTTGATCCCTACTCAGTCCCTGGAATTTATAGGGGCGTTGCTGGATACCGCAAGGGCCTATCTTCCCCAGGCCCGTTGCCTTCGCTTGATGCAGTTAGCTTCTCAAGCAGAGTTAGAACCCCTACTAACTGCTCGAGAAATGTTACAGCTGCTAGGCACATGGCATCCACCGTTCATGTGGTACCATATGCTCGCCTTCACATGAGTGCAGCTCAGTGGACTTTATCCACCCAATGGACCCAGGCATTAGGATGCCTATCAGACAAAATAGCAAACACAAGTCGCCTCATTTTGTCCCTCCAATGGTGGAAGTCCCCATAAAACCTGTTGCTGGGGTCCCCCTTTCAACAGCCTCTACCCCAAGCAACTCTCACGACAGATGCTTCTCCAATGGGCTGGGGAGCTCATCTTCAGGGCCTCTCCACCCAGGGCATCTGGTCCCCACAGGAGACTTGTCTACATATCAATCTCTTGGGACTCGGGGCAATCTTCCTTGCTCTGCGCGTTTTCCACACCCTGCTCAGCCACAAGACAGTCCTTATCCACACGGACAATCAGGTAGCCATGTTCTATATAAACAAGCAGGGAGGAACTGGCTCTGTCGCTTTGCAACGAAGCTCTGCGACGGTGGGCCCTCACCAGAGAGCATCACATTCACCTTCTGGCAGTTTATCTTCCAGGTGTTCAAAACTCTTGGGCAGACAGACTCAGTCGAGTTCTGCTTCCACACGAGTGGACCCTACATATGGACCAGGTGTCCAAGATTTTTCAAATTTGGGGAACTCCGGACATAGACCTCTTTGTAAGTCCGTGGAATGCCAAACTTCCCCGGTTCTGTTCCAGAACTCCGGCTCAGGGGGCTCAGGCAAGGGATGCTTTCCTCCTTCATTGGGGTCAAGACTTCCTGTATGCCTTTCCACCCATTCCCCTAATTCCCAAGACACTGTTCAAGCTTCAGAGAGACAGAGGCCACATGATTCTCATAGCTCCACATTGGCCACGGCAAGTGTGTTACCCTCTGCTTCTACATCTCTCTCAAGCTCCCTCCCTAGAGTTAGGGTCTGCTCCAGTCCTCCTCTCTCAGGAGGACGGAAAGTTGTGGCATCCCAATCCCCAGTCTCTGCATCTCAGGGCTTGGTTGCTGAAGGCCTAGATCTCTAGGATCTTCATATTTCTCAACAAGTAAAAGATGTTCTTTATGCTTCCAGAAAACCTTCCACTAGACGTTCTTACGCTTTCAAGTGGAAGAGGTTTACTATCTGGTGTTCTGAGAAGGGTGTTAACCCCCGTGCTATACCTCTGGAATCGTTGCTGGAGTATCTCCTCCAACCGCCTAATGCAGGTCTTAAGACAAATTCAGTAAGAGTCCATTTGAGTGCTATTGCAGCTTCCCTCAAGCCTCTAAATGGACAACCTGTTTCCTCTCATCCCCTTTTAGAAAGATTCATGAGAGGCCTCCTTTTAACAAAGCCTCCCATTAGACCACCACCGGTGGCATGGGACTTAAATTTGGTTCTTGGTCAGCTTATGAAGCCGCCTTTTGAATCTTTAGCTACCACCTCTTTGAAATACCTTTCTTGGAAGGTTATCTTTCTCATTGCAATCACATCAGCACGCCGCATCAGTGAGTTGCAAGCACTAGTAGCTAATCCACCTTATACAAGGTTCCATCATGACAAGGTGGTCCTTAGGACTAATCCACACTTTATGCCTAAGGTGGTCTTGCCTTTTCACCTCAACCAAGAGGTCTACCTACCTGTCTTTTTTCCAGGACCTCATGCATCAAGTGCAGAGAGGAATCTTCATACCCTGGACTGTAAAAGATCTCTGGCTTTTTAATTACAGAGGAAACAGCAACATAGAAAGTCTTCCCAACTCTTTGTTTCTTTTGATCCTTCTTATTTGGGGCAACCAGTCTCCAAGAGAACACTTTCTAACTGGATTGCCCAATGTATTTATTTCGCCTATCAGAGCAAGAACATTTCTCTGGAGGGCCATGTCACAGCTCACAATGTGAGAGCCATGGCAGCCTCAATGGCTCATCTGAACTCTGTGTCTATCGACGACATCTGTCGAGCAGCCACTTGGGCCTCGGTTCATACCTTCACAGCCCATTACTGCTTGGACAAGGATTCCCGCCGGGATGCCTTGTTTGGTCAGGCTGTTCTCAAACACCTGTTCCATACTTAATCAACTCCTACCCACCATCCCTCATGGGATGCCAGAGATCCAGGTGGGGAAGTGCAGCCCTGTCCCAGGGACACACAACTTATGGGCTCTCTCCCTGGCATCTAAAGCTAGGGAGTCCCCATATGTGAAGACTCATTCGTGCTTGTTCCTGGAGATAGCACAGTTACTTACCTGTAAGAGCTGATCTCTGGGAACAGCAGGAATAAGTCTTCACAACCCACCCACCTCCCCAGGAGTTGTCTCTCTCTCTATCTCTCTTCCTTTCCCTCTCTCTCCCTCTTTGTCTCAGCTATAAAACTCAACTGAGGAGAGACAGTTGGAAAGGCGGGAAGGCAGCACGCAGGCGCTGTGGGATGCTCCCAAAAGCTTTCTGATTGGACGCTGGGGAGCGTTCCCGCGCAGGCTCTGTCGGTACCGACGTACCCATATGTGAAGACTTATTCCTGCTGTTCCCAGAGATCACCTGTTACAGGTAAGTAACTGTGCTTTTTTCCCCAGGCCTCATGCCTCCTGGGCAGAGGCTGCGTTACATACCCTGGATTGCAAGAGGGCACTGTCCTACCTGCAGAGGACACAGCCCCATCGCTGCTTGTCACAACTATTTGTCTCTTATGCCATTACCAGACTCAGAATCGCAGTCTCCAAGCAAACCCTGTCTACCTGGTTGGCAGACTGCATCTCCTTCACCTGTGAGCAGGCTGGATTCTCTTTAGCATAATGTTACCATGCACAATGTGCATGCCATGGCAGCCCTGGTGGCCAACCTGCGCTCAGTCCCTCTGCCGGACATTTGCCAGGCTTCCACCTGGTGTTCCATGTACACTTTTGCTGCGCATTACTGCTGGGAAGAAAGCTCATGGCGTGACAGCGCCTTTTGTTAGGCAGTATTCAGTCACCTCTTGGGGGAATAGTGCAACTCCTTCCCTCCAGCCCATTGTTTTCAGTACTGATGAGGTGATTCTTTGCTCAGTGCTGCAGCCATATCCGAGCTATTCATGCTCCTTACTGCCCCCCCTCGCTTCTTTTTGTAGTAGTCGGGGCCTTTTACAGTTTTTTTCGGTAGCTTTTAGCTGGGGAGTCCCATATGGGAGAACGGATTTCCTGCTTGTTCCTGGAGAAACATAGTTACTCACCTGTAACAGGTGTTTTCTGGGGACAGCAGGAGTCAGTCCTCACAACCTTCCCTCCTCCCCATGAAGTTTTTATTTTTTTGTTTGTTTTTATGTTTGATTAAGCTATGTCATCTTACTGAAATAAGATGGTACCCTTGGGCTAGGTTACTGCGCATGCGCAGTCTAACTCCCAAAGGCTTTCTTTGAAAGCTGTGGAGTGAATCCACGTGGGCTCAGTCTGTGCTGACCTCGCCCATATGTGAGGACTGATTCCTGCTGTCCACACACAGAACATCTGTTACATGTGAGTAACTGCTTTCATTGTCTGCCCATACCTTGGCTGACTGTATTTCCATGGCAAAGTCAAGAAGATTAGCCTTCAATTCTCTGCTGGGTCACCTCCACATAATCTTCCCCTTGAATCCCAAATCCTTCCCTCACCTTCTGTTGCCCTTTCTTCCTTTTCAGAAATCACCAAGGAAACTGCAAATCTTTTGTCCTCCTTCAAACTGACCACTTGCTTCTCTGATCCCATTCCCACTTGTCTATCAAGCTCTATCTCTCCCACAGTCATCCCTTCCATCTGTCATTTCCTTAAGCTACCGCTTTCCACTCCAACTGTTCCTGTGGTCTTCAAACAGGCTGTGGTAACACCTCTCCTCAAAAAGCCTTCACTAGATCCTATCCGTCCTTTCAATTAGCGACCTATTTCTCTCCTCCCCTTTGTTTCTAAACTACTTGAATGAGTGGTTCACCTCTGCTGTTTTGACTTTTTCCTCTCAAGCCCTTCATCCTTTACATTCCACAGAAACTGCTTTCGCCAAAGTCTCCAGCGACTTATCACCAAATCCAAAGGCCTTTACTCTATTCTCATCATCTTTCACCTTTCTGCTGCCTTGGATACTATTGATCATTCCTTAGCGTCCCTCTAGTCCAGTCCCGGAACCATAGAGTTGTGAACCTCCACCAGCAGCTTTGGAGACTAAACATCTTCATCTCTTTGATCATCCAGCTATATGCAGCCCCAAGGACCGCCCACACATCAGTATCTCAGTCTCCAAGCAGCTTGGAAGTCAGAGCCCAGAACTGGGCTCCTTAGGAACAAATAAGCAGAGCTTTAGTGTTTTATTATTTTCTAGATTTAGGTGCTGGGCTGCTGCTGTGGAGGAAATCTTTGACTGTGTCCCTTCTGTCTATCTCCAGGAACAAGCAGGAATGAGTCTTCACATATGGGTACGTCGGTACCGACGGAGCCTGCACGGGAATGCTGCCCAGCTTCCAATCAGAAAGCTTTTGGCAGCATCCCTCGCACCTGCGCAGTGACTTCCCGCCTTCTCCACAGCCTCTCTTCAGTTTTAGTTTTTCCGCTGAGCCGGCAGGACGTCCTCCTGTCACCGCAGAAACTTTTCTTTTTAATTGCTTTAATTACTTTAGTTTTTTGTTTTCTTGTGGTCGCGGCTGTATTTCCCGCTACTACCGGTATCGCCGGTGGATTTTTGGCTAAATTCTGAGAAACCTTTCTTCAGTTTTTTTTACCTTAACTTCTTGGGCCTACTAGGCCTTTTTCATTATGGAGCCTTCTTTTCCTAAGAAGTGCATTCGATGTCGAAACACTTGTTTCTTTTTAGACACCAATAGTTGGTGTCTCAACTGTGTGGGTCCTGACCCCTTTTCCCCTGACTTGTCAGGAGATAATTTTGTGAGGAAACCTTCAGTATTTAGAGTTTCCCTCGATACCGTTTTTTCCTCTGCAGTGAGGGTACCCGGTTTCTCTATTTCACAGAATCAGGTAACCCAAAAACAGTCTGTTAAGACTAGCCAATGCTTGGGTGGTATGTCCCATGCCCAGCATGGTGACGGCTCCGGCCTTACCCTCAAGAACCCATTGGCATTACCCCTGCGGGAGTCTTCGGGCTCCAAAGCGTTAAAGGGGTTTCAGGATGTTCCTGGGGCTCACCCCTCACAGAACATACCTGAGCCATGCCGCGGGGATGGTATCCGCTTCGAGCGGTACCGAGCCTCCGGCATCGGCACCGGTGTCGAGTATTCCACTCTTCACCAGGGATCGTCATCGGGCATCCTCGATACCTTCGGGACCGATCGATACGCACCGCATTGACTTCCCTCAATCTCAGCCATGCTCCGGGACGGTACCGGCGTCGATCGGTTCCGATACCCTGGCATCGGCATCGAGGTGGACCACCTTACCCTTTGCAAGAGGTGCTCATCGGGTATCCTCGGTACCGTCGGTATCGATCGATGTAACACAGTCTGCCTTAGTGGTATCGGCATCGGCACCTTCGCAACATGCATCGATAGTATCGCTTTGATGCCGAGTCTTGAGCCGATATCTAGTCTCGAGGACTGCGTACCGACGCGTCCTGGAACTGACTCCTGTTGTTTCCAGATAGGCAGTTCCGAAGATCATAGCCATAACTCCCTCATGGTCTCGGTACCACTGCAGCAGTTCCTGATGGCTACTTCATCTGCTAATCCTGTATCAGTATCGATGCCTATTCTTGCACCGATACCTACTTTGGAACCGATACCTGGCGTTGGTGCAGTACCCTGTACCTCCTCTGGTGCTCAGGCTCTTTCTTTAGCCTTACCAGGGATGGTTCCCATAGGAGATCAGTCTTTTCAGGCTTTTCTCCGGGATATGGCAACCTTTCTTAATATTTCTATCCCTGGTTGTGATCCTACTCATGGCTCACCGGCACAAATAGAAAATATAAAGTTTCCTTTACATCCTGCTCTGCAGGATCTCCTTCTCAGGGTCTGGAAATCGCCCTTACGACTTCCTCCAGTCTCTACAGACATTGAGGTTCGGTACCGGGTGCCACCCTCTCCAGGGTTCCAAAAGCCTCAACTTTCTCATCGTTCCCTTGTAGTGGAATCGGCACTGCGGAAAGTTAAGAGCAAGAAGAAGCATTCTTCTTATCCGCCGGGTCGTTCTTCAAGAACACTCGATGCTTTTGGTCGTCAAGCCTTCCAAAACTCTATGCTGGCCTCCAGAGTTCTTTCATATATTTTTCATATGAGTCTAACACTCCAGGAAGTCACAGAGAAATTGTCTCTTTTGACCCCTTGTTTACCAGAGCCCAAGGCTACGGATTATTCCTTGCTCATCAATCACAGCCGGAATATATCTTGGTTTCTATCTCGTGCTTCTATAGACTCTTTTGAGTCCATTAGCAGATCCTCTGCTATTGCCATTGCAGCACGTCGCAGAGCCTGGCTTGAAGCTTCAGACTTGAGCAGATGGGCACAAACTATACTGGCTCATTCTCCTTGTACAGGAGAAGGTCCCTTCAATAAGGAGGCTTTACGTCAGGTTGCTCAATGCTCCACTGACTCTCCTTCCACTAAAAACCATTCTAAGCCACCTCCTTCTTCAAAGAGTAGGAAATGTCCTACCAAACCTTCTTTCCCTAAGAAAAGAAAGTTTCATTCATCTCCTGCCCATCATTCGGCTGTACCTAAACAGGGGACGCCTCAGCCTAGTCTGAAGTCCTCCAGTTCTGGCCAGTCTCAGCATTCCCAGCAACCATAGGGGCCGGGAATTGTAACTTACACTTCACTTCTACATATTAGAAGTTTATTCACTGTGCTTTTCTTTTCAGTGTACTAACCTGACAGGAAAAAAAAAAATTTTTTTTGTTCAGGGACAACACACTTCTCCTCTTCTTACTCTCTAGAAGAGCAGTTGCAACTATCCCCTGATAGTTTCTATCCCAACTGGACATTTTTTCCTTCAGTTGACTTTACCCTATGGGTACGTCACCCTTCAATCACTTGAGGGTTACCATACTGAACAGCTTCTCTGCCAAGCTCGTTCCCCAGACAGTGAGAAGAGATATCTCCTCTCTTTTCTTGTCTGTTTTTCTTTATTCAGCACAGGATAATCTCTCTGCTGTTTCCGTCAGCAGCTCTGCCTGCAGGAGTTACAGTACTTCTATTACTGGAACTTTTTCCAAGTTCCAGTCCCTTGTTCACAATTTAGTCTAGCCTCAGTAGTGATTCCAAACTATCTTGGATCCTCCTACTCGTTTCGGCTTTCTCATATTATTCTAACCATCTTCTCTCCTAGGATATGGCAACACCCCTGACTTCAGTCAGTTTATCTCATAACTCTCCTGCACAATGCTCTCTGCAGTCTTCAGAGAAGCTTTCTACTATGGGGGCCTTGCTGTAGAGCATTGACCTTGTCTCTGAAGTTTCTCTATTAGTAGGGAAAAACTTATAAACCCTTCCTATGCCTGTGAGGGTTCTCCACACCCCCTCTAGCCTGGGGTGTTAACACGAGATATCAGTTATTCTGTGTGAAAATCCAAGGCTTCTCTTTACGCATGCTACCTCTGGGTCCTTCCATAGGTCCCTCTGGTATCTTCCCTGTGTTTCTCCACATCTACCATGTCAGTGTTCTGTGGAACTCCCGCCTTGTTCTTACAGATTCATATATTCATCTGTTCTCACGCGAACATCACGGTTATCTGCTTAGATTGCCTTTCTGCATCCCTCAATCCATGAAAATAGATTCTCTATTCATATCCCAAGTGGGTTCACCCTCTTGTAGAGCACAGAATCTTTTTCTTTTATATTCCCCATGTACAATTATGGGGCTGGGTGGTAAACGTGTATCTTCAACCTGTTGCCTTGTATGTAGCATCTCCATATATGTCTACATACCTATATCATTGCTCTGGGGGTGCTAAATCAAGCCCCACAAATTTACATATCTTCAGGTATATCATATCTATATCTATATTTGATATATTTCACCACCCATATCCTAATATACACATCTGAACATGTGTGTGTATATATATATATATATATATATATATATACACATATATTTTCCAGCCACATATATATATCCCTATATATATATGTGTTTGATAAGGGGCCTCTTAAGGGTTGATCTGTCTTACACACTATCACCCTTACTGTCTAGACTACATGTTTTACCTCCTAGAGGTTTTAGACAGTCTGTCGCCCTACGTCCCATGCCATCTTACGATGCAGAAACTGTTAGCCACCAATCCCCCTTTGGTGCTAACATCTCCATTTTTTCTTTAAGTCCATGAAGCATCAAGCTTCAATATTTTTCCTGTCTCTCGCCAGCTAGGAAAAACAGTGTATCTCTTTATCTTGAGTACACAACTGTTTTCCGTGGGAATAGGGGATTTTTTCCAGTTTCCCTCTTCCCGCCAGGACTGGGCTAGTTGTCCAACTCCGTCAGTCTTCTTCCTTTAGTCCTCAATGTTAATGACCTTATGCCTAAAGGAGTTTTCAGCTTTTCCCATAAAGCTTTCCATTGAAGACCTGACGTCAAATCCTACCCAGTTGACACCTGGATCATCTACTACCTCCAGGTCTGGACCTTCATCCTCACTGCTGAGAGGTCACCTTGAAGATTCTGCTACTGCTTATCCAGTAGACTCCATCATGTTTCTACTTCCTACAATACAGTAGGTAAGCTGCATATTTTCAGTGTACATTAAATGTCTTTTAATGCTACTCATTATGTCTACCAAGGACTCCTGTAGTTTGTACAACCCTCTAGTCCTTGGCTATGCTGTTCTTTCCTCACAGCTCCTTTATTGTCAACTCCTACCCTCCATCCCACATTGGATGCCGGGGATTCCTGGAGTCAAAATGCACCCCTGATCCAGGCACTTGCATTTTATGGGATCTCCCCCTGGCATCCCCAGCTAGGGAGTCCCCATATGTGAAGACTCATTCCTGCTTGTTCCTGGAGATAGCACAGTTACTTACCTGTAACAGGTGATCTCTGGGAACAGCAGGAATTAGTCTTCACAACCCTCCCACCTCCCCTAGGAGTTGCATCTTTTTATCTTCTTCCTTTTCTCTCCTCGCCTTTGTCTCAGCTCTGAAACTCAACTGAAGAGAGGCTGTGGAGAAGGCGGGAAGTCACTGCGCAGGCGCGAGGGATGCTGCCAAAAGCGTTCTGATTGGAAGCTGGGCAGCATTCCCGTGCAGGCTCTGTCGGTACCGACGTACCCATATGTGAAGACTAATTCCTGCTGTTCCCAGAGTTCACCTGTTACAGGTAAGTAACTGTGCTTTCTCTAATCTGTTTTTTCTCTCTCTCTCTGTCAGTCTCCCCATAGGTCAAACAAGCAGGGGAGCTGCACAGGACACAGGTCTCCTTTCTACCGAACCCCCTTGGTGGGTGAGGAGAAGGTTGAAGACAATTACAGGCAGCAATTGAATACAGCAGTAGGCTCTGAGGGTCCCCTGACTGATTTAGGGGTTCCCCGAGCTGCCCTGAGCGGTTATTACTCTGTTATTGACTCTGATAACTGCTACTCAGAGCTTGTGACAGGCACGCTGGACAGCACTCTCAGTGTTTTGACCCCCCCCCCCTCCACTCCTGTGTGTGGGTGAGTAGAGTTTGAAGCTTTTTCTTTCTAAAGGCAGTGGTGGAGGCCTTGGCGTGGCCTGGAATCAGCTCTGGGGAGTGTTTTAGACCTTTTGGGTATTTTTTCTGGTCCTTTTTTTGGCGGGATCAGGTCCGGTGGCCATTTTGGATTTTTTTCAAAGTTGTTTTTCTTCATGTTTTTTTTAGGGATAGGAGCTTCGTTTTTGCATTTCTTGGTCAGATATCAGCTAATTGACTCCAGCTCTATCTAATCCTGCAATTTGGAGCGTTTTTGAACACTTTTAAAATCGCGATTTTTTTTTTCTGCTCTGTTTGCTTCAGCAAGGTGTTCCTGCTTTGCTGGCAAAGGGCTGTGTGCATAGCCATGCCTCCTAGTCCTCGGTGTCTGGTCTGTGGCATTCGTAGAAGTAGTAATTTGGAAGCCCGAGTCTGTGCCACTTGTTCTGCTGTGGGTGCTGGCATGGAGGATCCTCTGGAGGGCTCCAGTGCAGATCTCCCACCTGTATCTACAGAAGGGACATCAGAGCAGGCAGAGATGGTCCTTGGTCCGGGGATTTCTGTGGTGCCGGAGTGCCTGTTGGCGGGGGGGCGTCCAGGAGGGATCCCTGGGAGTTCCACCCGCCTTTTTCTCTCTCATGCAGGAGGCTCTGGCTCTCTTGCAGCCGGCGGGGGGAGGCTCGGTCCTGCCCCGCCGTGGGCTAAAGCGTCCACTTTCAGTGGAGGGAGACACTGGTCCACAAAAGAAGAGCCGGCCCCCGAGTGTTACGGATTCTGCGCCTCCTGGGGACGAGTTCCACGAGGGGCTGGGGGAGGCTCTCGAGCTGGAGTCTGCGGAGGATTTAGAAGACGGCGAGTTGTTGGACAACGAGCAGAGTAGTAGAATAGTGCGTGTATTTCGTAAAGAGGAACTTCTGGCACTGATTGCCGAAACCCTCAAGGTATTGAACATACCCGTGAAAGATGCCACTGTGGAGGACAAGTTGGAGGATCCCTTGATGCAGGCGGTGCGCACTTCCCACAGTGTCTTTCCGCTCCATAGGGTTTTTAAAGCTATGATCCAGGAGGAGTGGAACAGTCCGGAGTCCGCTTTGCGCGGGGCTAGACTGTTGCCTAAGTTGTATCCTCTGTCGGAGGCTGATAGAGAGCTCTTTCGTTCGCCGAAGGTGGACGCGGCAGTTTCCGCGGTTACTAAACGGACTACTATCCCGGTGGAAGGTGCTGCGGCGTTGAAGGACCCGCAGGATCGGAAAGTTGATAGCTTGTTGAGACAGGCGTTTGATGTTGCTGCCCTGTCAATGCAGGCGGCGGTGGCCGGGGACTGGGTGGCGCGCGGCTGCCTCTGCTGGTCTCAACAGTTCCAGGGGCCCCAGTCGGCGGAAGAAGAGGCCGCGGCGTCCATATTGGAGTCGGGTACCGCTTATTTGGCAGATATCCACTATGACCTCATTAGGGGGTTAGCTAACGGCATGGCGTCGGTGGTAGCGGCGCGTTGTTCTCTTTGGTTACGCAATTGGGCGGCTGATGGCTCTTCTAAAGCTCGCCTTAGTAAGCTGCCGTTTAAGGGCAGGCAGTTATATTGGAGGGAACTTGGATAGGTTGGTAAAAGATCTCGGGGATTCTAAGGGGGGTCGGCTTCCGGAGGATAAGTCCAAGCAGGGGAAGCCGACCTTCACCTTCCGGGGGTCTCAGCAGTCCTTTCGGAGGTTTCGTGCCTCCCGCTTTTGTCAGTCCCAGCGTTCCAGATATCTGGGGCGCGGACAGAGTTTCCGCGGATTTCGGGGGGCAGGTAGAGGTTTTGGCTCCTTCCAGGCGCAGGTCCCCAAAAAGTCGCAATGAAGCGAGGCCAGCTCCGGTGGCGGTGATTTCCGTAGGGGGCAGACTGTGGGATTTCTACCCTGCCTGGGCCGCTATCACATCCGATTGGTGGGTGTTAGAAGTGATACGAGAGGGATATGCGCTCGAGCTACATCGACCGGTGCTCGATTCCTTCGTTATGTCCCCGTGCAGCGCTCCCTGGAAACGACGAGTCGTATCCGATACACTTTCCCGGCTGCTTCGGCTGCGGGCGGTCGCCCCCGTGCCGGAGGGGCAGTTAGGGTCCGGTCGATACTCCATCTACTTCGTTGTGCCGAAAAAGGAGGGCACCTTTCGACCAATCCTGGATTTAAAGAGAGTGAATCGGTGCTTCCGGGTGTCGCATTTTCGCATGGAAACGCTGCGCTCGGTCATAGCGGCGGTCCGCGAGGGGGAATTCCTAACTTCCCTAGACCTTACGGAGGCCTATTTGCACATTCCCATTCGCCGGGAACATCAAAGATTTCTGCGGTTTGCGCTGCCGATGGGCCATTTTCAGTTTCAAGCCATGCCCTTCAGCCTAGCGACGGCGCCACGGGTCTTCACGAAGATCATGGTGGTGGTAGCGGCGTTCCTGCAGAAGGAGGGTGTCCTCGTGCATCCCTATCTCGACGACTGGTTGATCCGGGCGAAGTCGAGGGAGGAGAGTCTCCGGGCGACGGCGCGGGTCGTACAGGTTTTGCAGTCGTTAGGTTGGGTGGTCAATCGGGCGAAGAGCAGCCTTCTTCCCTCGCAGACCATGGAGTATTTGGGGGCGCATTTTGAGACCGGCAACGGGAAGGTTTTCCTCCCAGTGCTCAGAGCGCGGGCCCTGAGGCGGCTGGTGGAGCAGTTTCTAGCGAGACGGGCGTCCTCGGCTTGGCAATACCTTCAGCTTCTCGGCACGATGGCGTCGACCATCGAGGTAGTTCCGTGGGCAAGGGCGCACATGCGGCCTCTGCAGCGAGCGCTGCTGCGTCGATGGTGTCATCAATCCGACTCGCTAGCTCGTCAGTTTGCCCCTTGGAGGTTCGGCGCAGCCTTCGCTGGTGGTTGCGTCGGCGCTCTCTGGCGAACGGTATGCCCTTGGAGTCTCCCGTCTGGCGTCTGCTGATGACAGATGCCAGTTTGAGCGGCTGGGGGGCTCATTGCGAGGGCCAGATTGCTCAGGGCCAGTGGTCCTCGCGGGAGAGCCGGTGGTCCATCAACCGACTGGAAATGAGAGCCGTGTGGTTGGCTCTGACAGCGTTTCAGCCTTGGCTGCAGGGAGCGGCGGTCAGGGTGCTATCCGACAATGCCTCCACGGTAGCCTACATAAATCGCCAGGGAGGCACAGGCAGCGCGGCGTTGGAAGCGGAGGCGGATCTGCTTCTGGATTGGGCACAGCGGCATCTTCGGTGTCTGTCGGCCCAGCATATCGCGGGGGTTCACAATGTGGAGGCGGACTTTCTGAGTCGTCGCAGGGTAGACCCCGGAGAGTGGTCTCTACATCCCGAGGTATTTGCGTTGCTGATCCGTCGTTGGGGTCTGCCGATAATGGACCTCATGGCGACCTTCGAGTCCGCGCAGGTCGAAAGGTTCTTCGGCAGGCGTCGGGAACGCATGTCGGAAGGCCTCGATGCATTGGCACAAAGGTGGCCAGGGTACGGGCTGCTCTCTTTCCTCCGTGGGCTCTGCTGGGTCGCCTGGTACAGCGGATCGAGCGGCATCCGGGTCCCGTGGTTCTGATTGCGGATCTGGTGCGGTTGAGTGTGGCCGATCCGTGGCTCCTTCCTCCTCGGCCGGATCTCCTTCGGCAGGGCCCACTGCAGATGCCTCAGGTGGCTCAATTCTCGCTTACGGCATGGCTATTGAGAGGGCGCGAATGAGAGCGACTTATCACCAAATCCAAAGGCCTTTACTCTATTCTCATCATCTTTCACCTTTCTGCTGCCTTGGATACTATTGATCATTACTTTCTCCTCGATACCTTGTCCTTGCTTGGATTTAGGGGCTCTTTTCTGTCCTGGTTTTCTTTATTTCCAGGAACAAGCAGGAATGAGTCCTCACATATGGGTATCGTCGGAGCCTGCGCGGGAGCGCTCCCCAGCGTCCAAAGGAAATCTTTTGGGAGCATCCCACAGCGCCTGCGCCTGCCTTCCCGCCTTTCCCAACCGCGCCTCTCCAGTTATTCTTTTCAGCGGAACCAGCAGGTCGTGTTCCTGTCACCGCTGAAGAATTTCTTTATTTTATTTTATTTCTTTGGTCGCGCATCTGCCTTCTCGACACTGGACCGGTACCGCTGGTCTTTTCTTTATTTATTCTAAAAAAAACCCCCCTGTTTTTCTCACTTCAGTGCATTTTCTTCTTTGGCCTTAGGCCTAGGAAATTTTTCCTCATGGAAAAGCCCGCCTCCGGGTTTAAAAAATGCACGAAGTTCAGCGGCACTATTTCTGTCATCGACACCCATGAATGGTGTCTAAAATGTTTAGATCCTAAACACTCCATTACGGATTGTGAGTCCTGTTCCATGATGTCTAAAAGAGGTCTACAGAATCGAGCAGGCAAGCTCAGTACCCTGTTTCCCTCTGATGCAGCTTCGGTTGCATCAACGTCTTCCAGGGCTGCTTCTTCCTCCCATGGATCTCAGGTAACCAAACTTAAGTCCAGCCGGTCCTCGAAGGGTAAATCTCCCTCTAAGTATCGAGATGCCTCCGGGCTTGCTCTCGAGGAATCCGCACTGGCAAAATTACCCCGGCGGGAGGCTCCGGCTTCCAAAGCTATCTCCAGGAACAAGCAGGAATAAGTCCTCACAAATGGGTACGTCGGTACCGACGGAGCCTGCGCGGGAAAGCTCCCCAGCTTCCCAGAAGAAAGCTTTTGGGAGCCTCCCACAGCGCATGCGCGCTGCCTTCCCGCCTTTCTGACCAACTCTCCTCAGTTCTTCTTTTCCGCGGAGCCATCAGGTCGTGTTCCTGTCACAGCTGAAGAAGTTCTTATTTTAATTTGTTTCTTTGGCCGCGTGTCTGCCTTCCCCGACTACCGGACCGGTACCGCCGGTCTTTTTTCTTTTTACTTTTCAAAAAAAAAAAATTTTCTTTTCACTACTTGGTGAAATTTTCTCTCTTTAGGTCCCTAGGCCTAGAGTACAATTTTCCCTCATGGAAAAACCAGCTTCTGGTTTTAAAAAATGCACCAAGTGTAGCGGTACCATCTCTGTTACCGACACACATGAATGGTGTCTTAAATGTTTGGGGCCTGACCACTCCATTTCGGATTGCCAGTCCTGTTCCCTGATGTCTAAACGTGGCTTACAGAACCGAGTAGCCAAGTTTCATATGCTGTTTTCCACAGATACTCCAGCATCGACATCTTCCAGGTCTTCCTCTCCTGATGGATCTCAGGTAACCAAACATTCCTCTGGCAGGTCCTCAAAGGGCAAATCTCCCTCTAAGTATCGAGATGCCCCTGGGCTTGACCCTGAGGACCCTGCCCCAGCCAAACAACCCCGGCGGGAAGCTCCGGCTTCCAAAGCTCCTCCTATGGGGTTACAGGTTGACATCGATGGCACGGCCTCGACCGATCACCTGTTAGACTGCTCTGGGGTACCGGCACACTCTTCCGGTACCGACATCCAGGCAGTCGTGGCGTCCATGGATCATACAGTTCAATCCATGCAGCAGGCCATAATGGCTTTCATTAAGGCTGCGACGCCCACGGTACCGCAGCAAGCGGTACCGACCTCGGTTCCGGTACCACAATCGATACCGGTACCCAGGGCATCCACATCGACCAGGATACCGGTTCCGGGGCTTTTCCCGATACCGACCCGGTTCCGGGTACGCCCGATGTCGATACTGGTCGATACGCGTATCATCCCTGGAAGCCAATAGACGATACTTCCAGTCTTCTGATGATTCTGATTCATCGGATGACTCTCCTGAAGTATCTCTTGCTCTTCCTGAGGAGCCCTCTTCTCCGAAGAGGTGAATGTCTCCTCCAGAGGATTTGTCCTTTCAAGACTTCATCATGGAAGTAGCTAAAGGACTCTCTATTTCAGGAACCTCTGAAAAAGAACCTAGAGCAAAAAAATTAGACATTTTGGGATACTCTAAGGTTCCCAGAGAGGCAGTCACCTTGCCCATTCATGAAATTCTCCAAGAACATTTGCTTGAATTGTGGGAGACTCCTCTCACCCTTTCTCCTCATTCTCGTAGATTGGACACTATGTACCGTGTCCCTCCTTCTCCTGGTTTTCAAAAAACTCAGCTTCCTCACAATTCTATTGTGGTGCAGTCAGCTATGAAGAGAATAAAGAGTACCAAAAGACACTCTTCTACTCCTCCAGGAAGAGAATGCAGGACCTTGGATGCTTTTGGTAGAAAGATCTTCCAAGCTAGCATGCTTACTGCCAGAATCAATTCATACAGCCTTTATATGGGTATGTTTCTGAAGGAGGTTGCAGAAAAGCTGCACAACTTTCTCCCTTTTATTCCAGAGGATAAAAGGGAGGAATTCCTTCTTTGGCTTAAGCATACGCAAGACATCTCAAAGTTTTCCAACAGAGCAGCCTTTGATTCCTTTGAGGTTGCCAGCAGAGCCAGGCATTGCTATAGCTGCTCGTAGAATTGCTTGGCTCCAGGCTTCTGATCTAGAACCCTGGGTTCAAGATGGTTTAGGAAATCTACCCTGTACAGGTGAAAACCTATTTGGCAAAGAGTGGCAGATTAAAGCCACTCAAATGGATGCAGAAAATGCTGCTCTTGATAGACTTTCTAAGTCTACCTCCACTCCAGACAAGAAAGTCTTTTAAAAAGTCTTTTTACAAGAAGGGCAGATTTCCTTCCACTTCTGGTCAACAGTCTTCTGCAGGTCACTTTGCTACTAAGCGTCAGCAACCCCAAACAGGCCAGGCCTAAACCTGCAGGGGCTGCTGCAACCCAGCAGTCCCAAGCCCCTCAGGGGTTTTGACTTAGTGCTAGAGAACTTAACCTTTCTGACTCTACAACAGCCAGAACCTCTCACCATTCCAGGAAGGTTGGCTCATTTTGCTCCCAGATGGGAGCAAATCACATCAGAGCAGTGGACGCTCTCCATCAGAGAGGGATACAAACTTCATTTCTCAGACCTTCCTCCCTACACCATGGTGAGACATTTCAATTCTCCCACATCTCTCCTCGATCTTCTGGATCAGGAGGTAACCTCCCTTCTGGCCCAGAGGGCCATAGAAGAAGTTCCTCTTCTTCAACAGGGGTCAGGTTTTTACTCCCCCTACTTTCTCATCCCAAAGAAAACAGGGGGATACAGACCTATTCTAGATCTCCGAGAATTGAACAAATTTCTGTACAAGGAGAAGTTCAAGATGCTCTCTTTAGGCACTCTCCTTCCATACCTACAGAGTCAGGATTGGCTTTGTTCTCTAGATCTCAAGGATGCGTACACCCATATACTCATCCACTCATCCCACAGAAAATTCCTACGTTTTCTGTTCCAGGGAAAACATTACCAATACAGAGTCCTTCCTATCGGTCTGGCCTCTGCTCCAAGAGTGTTCACCAAATGCATGGCAATAGTTGCTGCATTTCTGCGCACTCTGGGAGTCTTTTTGTCTTCCCATATCTGGACGACTGACTCATCAGAGCTCCATCTCAGTCAGAAGCCCAGATTTCCCTGGACTGCACAAGGTGCATTCTGCAGTATCTGGGACTGGTGGTAAACCTCCCAAAGTCCCAGCTCATCCCAACTCAGTCCCTAGAATTCATAGGGGCCTGGTTGGATGCCACCACTGCAAGGGCCTACCTTCCTCAGGCCCGCTGCCAACGTCTAGTGCAGCTAGCCTCCCAGATTCAGTCAAAGAGCCACTTAACTGCCAGGGAGATGCTACAACTGCTAGGCCACATGGCTTCCACAGTAGATGTGGTTCCCTATGCTCGCCTACGCATGAGAGCAGCTCAATGGACTTTGTCCACCCAGTGGACTCAAGCATCAGGAGCTCTCTCAGACCAAATAGCAACCTCCAAACGTCTCTTTTGGTCTCTCCAATGGTGGATGTCAACTCAAAATCTGTTGCTGGGGTCCCCCTTCCAACCTGTGTTACCCCAAGAAACCCTCACAACAGATGCCTCCCAAACAGGTTGGGGAGCTCATCTGCAGGACCTCTCCACCCAAGGTACTTGGTCTCCACAGGAGACCTCTCTTCATATCAATCACTTAGAGCTTCGAGCAGTGTTCTTAGCTCTCAAGGTCTTTCATACCCTCCTCAGCTACCAGACAGTCCTCATTCAAACGGACAATCAGGTAGCCATGTTTTACATAAACAAGCAAGGAGGAACTGGCTCTCTGTCGCTTTGCAACAAAGCTCTCAGATTATGGGCTTTCGCCAGAGAGCATCAAATCCATCTCCTGGCAGTATATCTCCCAGGAATTCAAAACTCTTGGGCAGACAGACTCAGTCGAGTTCTGCTTGCACATGGATCAGGTACTCAGAATCTTTCAGGAATGGGGTACCCCAGACATAGACCTATTTGCAAGTCCGTGGAATGCCAAACTTCCCCGGTTCTGTTCCAGAATTCCGTGTCAGGGAGTTCAGGCCAAGGATGCCTTCCTCCTTCACTGGGGTCAGGACTTCCTGTATGCCTTTCCACCCATTCCTTTGATCCCCAAGACTCTGTTCAAACTTCAGAGGGATCAAGGATCTATGATCCTCATAGCTCCACGCTGGCCACGCCAAGTGTGGTACCCTCTACTTCTGCATCTCTCCCAAGCCCCCTCCCTGGACTTGGGAGCTGCTCCAGACCTTCTGTCTCAGGTGGAGGGGACTTTGTGGCATCCAAACCCCAAGTCCCTTCACCTCAGAGCTTGGTTACTGAAGGCCTAGACCTTCAAGACTTCAATCTTTCGCAACAAGTGCAGGATGTCCTTCATGCTTCCAGGAAACCTTCCACTAGGCGTTCCTATGCTTTTAAATGGAAGAGATTTTCCATTTGGTGTGATCAAAAGGGTCTAGACCCTCTAGCACTTCCTCTGAATTCTCTCTTAGAATATCTCCTGCATCTCTCCAATGCAGGCCTTAAGACGAATTCCGTAAGGGTCCATTTAAGTGCTATTACAGCATCCCTTAAGCCTATCAATGGACAACCTGTTTCCTTTCATCCTCTTATTGCAAGATTCATGAGAGGCCTAACCTTAACAAAACCTCCCATTCGACCTCCTCCGGTGGCATGGGACTTAAACTTGGTTCTTGGTCAGCTTATGAAGCCACCTTTTGAACCCTTAGCCACTATCTCCTTGAAATTTCTTTCCTGGAAGGTTATTTTCCTTATTGCAATCACTTCTGCTCGCCGCATTAGTGAGCTGCAGGCCTTAGTGGCTAATCCACCTTATACAAGGTTCCATCATGATAAGGTAGTCCTTAGGACAAATCCTCACTTTATGCCTAAAGTGGTCTCACCTTTTCATCTTAATCAAGAGGTATATTTACCTGTCTTTTTTCCAGCTCCTCATGCATCCACTGCAGAGAGGAACCTTCATACTCTAAATTGTAAAAGAGCTCTTGCTTTTTACTTACACAGGACACAGCAACATAGAAAGTCTTCCCAGCTTTTTGTTGCTTTTGATCCTTCTCATCTAGGACTTCCAGTCTCTAAAAGAACACTGTCCAATTGGATTGCTCAGTGTATCTCTTTTGCTTACCAGAGTAAGAACCTTTCTCTGGAAGGCCATGTCACAGCTCACAATGTGAGGGCCATGGCCACCTCTATGGCTCATCTTCATTCTGTGTCCATCGATCAGATCTGTCGAGCAGCCACCTGGGCCTCGGTTCATACCTTTACAGCCCATTACTGTTTGGACAAGGACTCCCGCCGGGATGCCTTGTTTGGTCAGGCTGTCCTCAGACACCTGTTCCATTCTTGAACAACTCCTGCCCTCCTTCCCTCAATGGATGCCTGAGATCCATAGGAAGACGAGGAACCTTTCAGGGTCTCATAACCTTGGGGATCTCCCAGGCATCTTAGCTAGGGAGTCCCCATATGTGAGGACTTATTCCTGCTTGTTCCTGGAGATAGCACAGTTACTTACCTGTAACAGGTGATCTCTGGGAACAGCAGGAATTAGTCCTTACAACCCACCCACCTCCCCTAGGAGTTGTATCTTTCTCTCTCTTTGTCTTTCCTTTACTCTCTCTCTATTGTCTCAGCTTTAAACTTGAACTGAGGAGAGTTGGTCAGAAAGGCGGGAAGGCAGCGCGCATGCGCTGTGGGAGGCTCCCTAAAGCTTTCTTCTGGGAAGCTGGGGAGCTTTCCCGCGCAGGCTCCGTTGGTACCGATGTACCCATATGTGAGGACTAATTCCTGCTGTTCCCAGAGATCACCTGTTACAGGTAAGTAACTGCTTTATCTATGGGGTCACAGGTTGACATAGATGGCACCACTGCTACCGACATCTAGACATTGGTTGCGTCGATGGATCAGAATATCCTCACCATGCAGCGTGCCATCACGGCATTCATACAAGCTGCGACGCCTTCGGTACAGCAACAAACTCCGTTGCCGGTACCGACTCCGGCACTGGTACTGATATTGGTGCCGGTACCGATTGCATCGACATTGGCTTCGGTGTCGACTGCAGCGGTACACTGTTCTGTGATGCCCATCGGTACCGAATCGGTACCGATCACTCACGATGTCGATACCACCCGGTGCGCGTATCGGGCTCTGCAGGAGCATCCAGACAGGCGATACTTCGATTCCTCTGAAGACTCTGATGAATCAGAGGCCTCTGTCGAAGCATCGGTGATCCATCCTCAGGAGCTCTCTTCTCCAAAAAGGAGAATGTCTCTTCCAGAAGGCTTGTCTTTTCAAGACTTCATTAGGGAAGTGGCCAGGGGCCTTTCCATCTCAGTGGCCCCTGAGACAGAGCCTAGAGCCAAAAAATTAGATATTTTACAATATCCTAAGGCTCCTAAAGAGGCAGCCACTTTACCAATACATGAGATTCTTTATGATCACATGTTGGGCATATGGGAGACTCCTCTCACCACTTCCCCTCATTCTCGTAGGTTGGACACCATGTATCGTGTTCCTCCTTGTCCTGGCTTTCATAAGACTCAGCTTCCTCACCACTCCATTGTGGTGGAGTCTGCCATGAAGAAGATAGAGTACAAAGAGGCACTCTTCTGCTCCTCCAGGAAGAGAATGCAAAACCTTAGATGCCTTTGGCAGGAGAATTTTCCAGGCCTATATGCTTGTTGCCAGAATCAATTCCTATAGTCTCTATATGGGGATGTTTCTAAAAGAAGTTACAGATCACCTGCAAACTTTATCTCCTTTTATTTCAGAAGATAAAAGGAAAGAGTTCCTCACCTGGCTCAAACATGCCCAGGATGTTTCCAAGTTTTCCAACCGTGCAGCCTTTGACTCTTTTGAAGGTGCCAGCAGAGCCTTGGCTATTGCCATAGGTGCACGCAGAGTTGCTTGCTTACAAGCTTCTGATTTGGAACCCTGGGTTCAGGATGGACTAGGAAACCTTCCTTGTACAGGCGAAAACCTTTTTGGCAAAGATTGGCAAGCAAAGGCCACCCAGATGGATGCTGAAAATTCTGCTTTAGATGGACTTTCAAAGTCTGCTTCTGCTCCTTTTAAGAAAAGGTTGTTCAGAAAGGGATTTTTTTCCCAAAAAAGGGAAATATTATTCTGCTTAAGCTCAGCAGTCATCTTCTGCAGGTCGTTTTGCTACAGAAAGACAGCAACAACCGAAACAGGCCAAGCCTAAGGCTGCTAGGACTACTACGGCCCAACAGCCTCAGCCTCCTCAGGGCCTTTGACTTACAACTAGAGAACTTAGCCTTTTTGGCTCTAGAACATCCAGAGCCTCTCACCATTCCAGGAAGGTTAGCTCACTTTGCTCCCAGGTGGGAACAAATCACAGCAGAGCAATGGACCCTCTCCATCATAAGGGAGGGGTACAAGCTTCATTTCTTAAACCTTCCTCCTCACACCATGGTGAGACAGTTCAATTCTCAGACATCTCTCCTCGACCTTCTGGGTCAGGAGATTGCTACCTTTCTTGCCCAAGGGGCAATAGAAGAAGTACCCCTTCTTCAACAGGGCTCAGGGTTCTACTCCCCCAACTTTCTTATCCCAAAGAAAACAGGAGGCTACAGACCCATATTAGATCTCAGAGAATTGAACAAGTTTCTATGCAAGGAGAAATTCAAGATGATTTCTCTCGGTACTCTCCTTCCATACCTTCAGAGTCAGGATTGGCTTTGCTCTCTAGACCTCAAGGATGCGTACACCGATGTCCTCATCCATCTAATATACAGAAGGTTCCTTCGGTTCCTTTATCAAGGGAAGCACTACCAATACAGAGTGCTTCCTTTCGGTCTGGCCTCTGCACAAAGAGTATTCACAAAATGCATGGCAGTAGTAGCTGCATTTCTACGCACTCTAGGGATATTCGTATTCCCATATCTGGACGACTGGCTCATCCAAGCTCCATCCCAGTCAGAGGCCCAGACTTCTCTAACCTGCACAAGGTGTATCCTTCAGTATCTGGGACTTGTAATAAACATCCCAAAATCCCATCTCACCCCTACTCAGTCTCGAGAGTTCATAGGGGCCTTGCTGGATACCACAACTGCAAGGGCCTATCTTCCCCAGGCCCGTTGCCTATGCTTGGTGCAGTTAGCTTCACAAATTCAGTTAAAATCCCATTTAACTGCTCGAGAGATGTTACAACTGTTAGGCCACATGGCATCCACTGTGCATGTGGTTCCTTACGCTCGCCTTCACATGAGGGCAGCTCAATGGACTCTGTCCACCCAATGGACCCAGGCATCAGGGTGCCTGTCAGACAAAATAGCAACCTCCAGTCGCATCTTTTGCTCTCTCCAGTGGTGGAAGTCCACTCAAAATCTGTTGCTAGGGTCCCCCTTTCAACAGGTGTTACCCCAAGCAACCCTTACAACAGATGCCTCTCCAAGAGGTTGGGGAGCTCATTTTCAAGATCTCTCCACTCAAGGCATCTGGTCTTCACAGGAGACATCTCTACATATCAACCTCCTTAGAGCTCAGAGCAATCTTTCTGGCTCTGTCTTCCACACCCTGCTCAGCTACAAGACAGTCCTTATCCACACGGACAACCAAGTAGCCATGTTCTACGTGAACAAGCAGGGCGGGACTGGCTCTCTGTCACTTTGCAACGAAGCTCTGAGATTGTGGGCCTTCGCCAGAGAGCATGAAATTCATCTCATGGCAGTGTATCTTCCAGGGGTTCAAAACTCTTGGGCAGACAGACTCAGTCGAGTTCTGCTTCCACACGAATGGTCCCTCCATGGGGACCCAATAGCCAGGATCTTCCGAATTTGGGGAACCCCGAACATAGACCTGTTTGCAAGTCCTTGGAATGCCAATCTTCCCCGGTTCTGTTCTAGGATTCCGTGTCTCGGAGTTCAGGCCAGGGATGCCTTCCTCCTTCATTGGGGGCAAGACTTCCTCTATGCCTTTCCACCCATTCCCCTAATTCCCAAGACACTGTTCAAACTTCAGAGAAACAAGGGGTCTATGATCCTCATAGCACCACATTGGCCATGCCAAGTGTGGTACCCTCTGCTTCTGCATCTCTCTCTCAAGCTCCCTCCCTGGACTTGGGATCTGCTCCAGACCTCCTGTCCCAGGAGGAGGGAACGTTGTGGCACCCAAATCCCCAGTCTCTTCACCTCAGAGCCTGGTTGCTGAAGGCCTAGACCTTCAAGATTTGCATCTTTCTCAGCAAGTGAAGGATATCCTTCATGCTTCCAGAAAGCCTTCCACTAGACGTTCCTATGCTTTTAAATGGAAAAGATTTACTATTTGGTGTGCAGAGAAGGGTCTTAACCCTCTTGCAATACCTCTGAATTATTAGCTAGAATATATGTTGCATTTATCCCATGCAGGCCTTAAAACGAATTCAGTAAGAGTCCATTTGAGTGCTATTGCAGCATCCCTTAAGCCTCTCAATGGACAGCCTATTTCCTCTCATCCTCTTATTGCAAGATTCATGAGAGGCCTTCTTTTAACTAAACCTCCCATTAGACCACCTCCAGTGGCATGGGATTTGAATTTGGTTCTTGGCCAGCTTATAAAGCCACCCTTTGAACTCTTAGCCACTACCTCCTTGAAATTCCTTTCCTGGAAGGTTATTTTTCTCATTGCAGTCACCTCAGCTCGCTGTATCAGTGAGCTGCAAGCCTTGGTGGCTAATCTTCCTTATAAAAGGTTCCATCATGACAAAGTAGTCCTCAAGACTAATCCACACTTTATGCCTAAAGTGGTCTCACCTTTTCATCTGAACCAGGAGGTGTATTTACCTGTCTTTTTTCCGGGACCTCATGCATCAAGTGCAGAGAGGAATCTTCATACCCTGGATTGTAAGAGAGCACTTGCTTTCTACTTACAAAGGACACAGCAACATAGAAATTCCTCTCAACTATTTGTTGCTTTTGATCCCTCTCATTTAGGACTTCCAGTCTCTAAGAGAACTCTGTCCAATTGGATTGCTCAGTGTATTTCCTTTGCATACCAGAGTAAGAACCTTTCTCTGGAGGGCCATGTCACAGCTCACAATGTGAGGGCCATGGCAGTCTCTATGGCTCATCTAAACTCTGTGTCCATCGACCATATCTGTCGAGCGGCCACCTGGGCATCGGTTCATACCTTTACAGCCCATTACTGCTTGGACAAGGACTCCCGCCGGGATGCCTTGTTTGGTCAGGCTGTTCTCAAACACCTGTTCCATACCTAATCAACTCCTACCCCCCATCCCTGGTTGGATGCCCGAGATCCATGGGGGTGAGGTGGAGCCCTTATCTTGGACTCACAACCTTTGGGATCTCCCTGGCATCTCTAGCTGGGGAGTCCCCATATGTGAAGACTCATTCCTGCTTGTTCCTGGAGATAGCACAGTTACTTACCTGTAACAGGTGATCTCTGGGAACAGCAGGAATAAGTCTTCACAACCCACCCTCCTCCCCTAGGAGTTGTGTATCTCTATCTTTCCTTTCCTTTCTCTCTCTCTCTCTTTGTCTCAGCTTAAAACTGAAACTGGAGAGAGGCGGTTGGGAAAGGCGGGAAGGCAGCGCGCAGGCTCTGTGGGATGCTCCCAAAAGCTTTCCTTTTGGATGCTGGAGAGGGTTCCCGCGCAGGCTCCGTCGGTACAGACGATACCCATATGTGAAGACTTATTCCTGCTGTTCCCAGAGATCACCTGTTACAGTTAAGTAACCGTGCTTTCTCTCCCATTGCATTTAGTGTATGTTTTGGTGGATCCTTCTCTACTGCCATTCTGCTTTCAGTTGGTGTACCTTGAAGCTCGGTCTTGGGACCTCTCCTTTTCTGTTTGTACACTCTGTCCCTTGGTGCATTTATTTCCTCCCATGGCTTTCAGTACCATCTTTAAAGTGACGATTCTTAGACTTATCTCTCTGTGCCTGAAATTTCTCCAGGAATTCAGTCCCGTTTTTCTGCCTTCTTATCAGACATTTGCTGTCTGTCTTACCTTTGTCTGAAACTGAACATGGTCAAAACTGAGCTCCTTATCTTTCCCCCTAAACCCAGCTCCCTCTCCCCCTTTCTTGCTTTTCTCTTTCTGTGGATAACGCTAACACTGCACTCCTCCCTGTTTCCTCAGCTCGCAATCTTGGGGTCATCTTTGACTCTTTCTCTGCACACATCCAACTGATAGCCAAAACCTGTCACTTCTTTCTCTAAAGGTGGCAAAATTCGTCCCTCCTTTTCTACTTACACTGCTAAGACCCTCATTCACTCACTAGTCACCTCCCGCCTTCACTATTGTAACCTGCCCCTTGCTGGTCTCCCTCTGAATCATCTTTCTCCCTTTCAATCTATTCTAAACTCACCTGCATGGCTTACGTTTCACCAGGAACAGGCAGGAAGTCAGTCCTCAGATATGGGTGATGTCGGCACCGATGGAGCCCCCATGCAGAGCAAATCCCCAGCTTTCTAAGAAAGCTTTTGCAAATTGCATCGTGCATGCGCGGTCCCTTTCCTTCCCAAGGGCACCATGTTGCTCAGTCTCCTTTTTTCCGCGGAGCCCAACGGACGTCGTCCAAGTTCCCTCGTGAAAAAAGTGCTTAAAAGTCAGAAAATTATTTTCTGTCTGACTGGTTCAACGCCGGTTCCCCTTTCCGCCCTCGGCTCGGTACACTGGTATCGAGTCCGGTCCAAATTTTCGTTTTTTGTCGTTAGTGACTAGCGTTCGGGCTCTTTTTTTCTTTTTTAGCTGGCAGTCCGGTCCTTTGACCTCGCAGGGGGCCCTTTTTCCCCCAGTGTCTGCCAGCAGATTTAAAAAGTGTGATCGGTGTACGAGATTAATGTCCCTCACCGACGCACACGACTGCTGTCTCCGTTGCCTCGGGCCCAACCATGACTCGAAGGTCTGTGGCTCTTGTAAGAAAATGTCTTCCAAGGCCTTGAGGAACAGGAAGCAGCAACATGATAGGATTTTTCCTGAGTCCGCACTCTCCTGGGCCCGGACTTCTTCGGAGGCTCGGACCTCTTGGGAGCTCTCTGATCCTGAGCAGCGTCTGGTGTCCTCCGAAAGGGGGTCTCCCTCGTGGGAACACCAAAGGAAGAAGAAATCCGTGAGGGCGGTGGTGTTAGATGGCTCTGAGTGGCCTGGTCCCTCACGGGCCAAGTAGCAGAGCCCGGCCTGCCGCCCCAGATCCTTGCAGTCTGAGCGGTCAGCAAAATTCCCTCGTAAGGAACCGGAGACGCTGAGGCAGGTAAGCACTATTCTCGTTGTGGACTCTCCTCCGGGAGAGCCGGCGTCGGGCCTGACAGTGTCGGGACCTGACCCCGGGGGCTGTGGAGCCTCCTGAGCTCGGTCTCAGGATGGCGGCCTTGGAGCACAGCATGTCTGCCTTCATGGACCAGCAGCAGGCGCTGATTGCCGGTCTCACTGGTCCATCCACCCCGACCACCGGGACATCAATGTCGAAATAGACCCCGGAGGTCGAGCCGATCCTCGAGACACTAAGAACTCGAGTCGATCCTCGGCTGAGATCCCCCTCAACCTCCCGTTTGGGACCGAGGTCGTCGGGGCGGTTGAAGCTGAAGCCCTCGAGGCCGGAGCCACTCGGGAGTCCGGTTGGAAGACGAGTAGTCACCGGATACCCATTGGACCAAATATGTCCCCTTGGATTCCCTGTGTTCTGAACCTCGGAGAAGGTCTCTTCCCCCCCCCCCCCCCGAGGACACCTGGTTCTTGGACTTTGTCTGGGACATAGCCAAGGCATTGTCATTCCCGGAGGAGGAGCCTCGAGCCGAGGAGCTTGAGATCTTCCAGTATGATTTTCTCCCTCGGGAAGCCCTTCCTGATCGTCCCTCCATCCAGTCCCGAACCTCTGGGGTTTAGCACCTCCTTCTGCAGCTTGGAGACTGAGTGCGTCATTCTTCTGATGACACTGGTATAAGTAGCCGAGGAACTGCCTCCTTGCTCCTGTAATCTGTCTCCAAGCAGCTGGAGTAGTGAGTCTGGGGGTTCAGGACTCACTCGAACAAATAAGCAGAGTTAGGTGATGGGGAAAAGATTACGTCGGATCAGTGGGTATTGGAGGTGATTTGAGAAGAATATGCTCTAGAATTTCAACACCAGGTGGTCGATTCCTTTGTGCAATCCCCCTGCAAGGCACGTTCAAAGCTGTCAGTAGTGCAGGAGACGTTGGAAAGACTCCTGGCTTTAAAGGCAGTAGTGCTGGTTCCTCCTCCGGTCAATACTCCATATACTTTGTGGTGCCAAAAAAGGAGGGAACTTCATGGCCGATTCTGGATCTCAAGAGGGTAAATCGGTGTCTCCAGGTGTCGCATTTTCAGATGGAGACTCTGCGGTCCGTCGTCGCTGTACGGCAGGGAGAGTTTCTCACTTCGTTGGACTTGTCAGAGGCCTACTTGCACATTCCCATTCACTGGGAACGTCAGGGGTTTCTCAGGTTTGCAGTTCCCATGGGAAATTTTCAGTTCCAGGGGTTGCCGTTTTGTTTGGCAACAGCTCCACAGACCTTCACCAAGGTGATGGTAATGGTGGCAGCAGCATTGCGCAAGGAAGTGGTGTTGGTTCACCCCTCCCTGGATGATTGGTTGATTTGAGCAAAGTCAAGGACTGAGAGCGAGGTGGCTACTCACCGGGTGGTGCAGTTTTTGCAGAGCCTGGGGTGGGTAGTCATTGTAGCAAAGAGCAGACTGTTGCCATCTCAGGAGCTGGAGTATTTGGGGGTGCGCTTCGACACAAGGGTAGGAAGAGTCTTCCTACCTCGCTTAAAGGTGGACGGGCTGAGAAGGCTGTTCTGTGCTTTTTTGAAGAGAGGGGCTCCCACGGCGTGGCATTATCTACAGCTTCTGGGAACGTGGCGGCTGTGCTCGAGTTAGTCCCTTATGCCAGAGCCCACATGAGACGGTTGCAGAGGGCATTGCTGCGGAGATGGTTGCTTCAGTCATACCCATTGTCTCGGAAGGTTGCCGTGTGCGGTGGAGACCCGTCAGGCTCTCCTCTGGTGGCTACGTAAGGGGATGCCTTTGGAAGTTCCGGCTTGGATACCGCTTACGATGGATGCCAGTCTGGCTGGGGAGCACACTTCGAAGGACGGTTTGTCAAGGGTCAGTGGACAAATCAGGAGAAGGTGTGGTCCATCAACAGGTAGGTTAGAGCTAAGGGCAGTAACTCTAGCACTTTGAGCCTTTCAGCAGTGGCTGCGGGTAAGGCGAGCCGAGTGCTGTCCGACAACGCGACAGCAGTGGCCTACATCAATCGCCAGTGCGGCACCAGCAGTGTGGCTCTGGAAGAAGAGGCAGAGGAACTGTTAAAGTGGGCCGAGGTACATCTGGTGGCTTTGTCGGCGGCACATGTCGCAGGGGTGGACAATGTGAAAGCCGTTTTTATTTTGTCAGGTCAAGGTGGACCCGGGGGAGTGGGTTCTCCACCCAGAGGTATTCGAGTTACTAGTGCTGAGGTGGGGAACTCCAGTGATGGATCTTATGGCAACGTTCGAGTCAGCAAAGGCCAGTCGTTTTTTCAGCAGAAGACGAGAAAGGATGTCGGAAAGTCTCTGCTGTCATTCAGGGGTGGCCGGAAGGACAGCTCCTGTATGTTTTTCCACCCTGGGTGTTAGGTCGTGTGTTACAGTGAATAGAGTGTCACAAAGGTCAAGTGATTCTGATTGCCCCGGATTGGCCAAAAAGGCCTTGGTATGCAGATCTGATACGGCTACTGGTGGATCAGCCCTGGAAGCTGCCGGTCAGGGGGAACCTCTTGGTGCAGGGTCCATTTAACATGCCTCAGGTGGATCGATTCTCGCTTAAGGCCTGGCTCTTGAAAGGGCAAGGCTGAGGGCAAGGGGGTACTCGACGGAGATAATTTCTACCTTGTTGAGGTCCAGGCGTCGGTCTACCTCGCTAGTGTATGTACGTGTCTGGCGTATTTTTGAGGCGTGGTATGAAGGCCGGCAGATGCAACCGTTGAGTGTTTCGGTTCCACAAGTTCTTTCCTTTTTTGCAGGATGGTTTTGATAAGGGCCTAGCGGCCGCGTCTTTAAGAGTCCAGCTGGCAGCATTGCCCTGTTATCAGGGGAAAGTACAAGGAAAGACGCTCGGGACACATCCAGATGTTAAGCGATTTTTAAGAGCAGCATCGATCTTGAGGCCTCCATGTAGATCAGCGGTGCCCATATGGAATCTCAATTTAGTGCTGGAGGTGTTAGTTCGTGGGCCGTTTGAGCCATTGGAGAATGCGACAGTCAAGGACCTTACGCTCAAGGTGGTATTTCTGGTGGCTATTTGTTTGGCTCGTAGGATTTCTGAGTTGCAGGCGCTTTCGTGGCGGGAATTCTTTTTGTCCTTCTATGACAACAAGGTGGTATTGAGGCCCGTTTCTTCATTCTTGCCTAAGGTGGTGTCGACGTTTCATTTGAATCAAGTGGTGTTGCTGCCAGTTTGAGGACAAAGGGCCAGGATGCGTCCAAAGGACGGTTGCATCTGCTGGATGCCCGGTGGGTGCTGAAGTATTTGAGGAGGACAGCTTCCTTCCGTAGGACAGATTGTTTGTCTTGTTTGGGGGAACAAGACAGGGAGAAGCAGCGTCGAAGGCTTCTGTTGCAAGGTGGCTCAAGGAAGCTATTGCATCGGCGTATGTTTTGAAGGGTAAGCCCGTTCCGGAAGGCCTGAGGGCTCATTCGATGAGGGCTTAGGCAGTTTCATGGGTGGAGTATAGTTTGGTGCCAGCGGTTGACATTTGTAGAGCGGCGACTTGGTCGTCTTTGAATTCCTTTGTTAAGCATTACTGGTTGGATGTTCAGGCCGGACGGGATACTCGGTTCGGATCAGCAGTGCTTCAGGCTGGTTTGGCGGGTCCCTCCTGTTAGTTTGCTTCACTGCTCTGTTACATCCCCAGAGGTTTGGGACTGGACTGGAGGGATGATAAGTAAGGTGAAATTAGACTTACCTGCTAATTGTTCCTTGAACTCCAGTCCAGTACCGCATCCCTCCCTGATATTGGCCTTGGACTGTGGCCTGAAGTGAAGAGAGAGTTCATAGGTAAGCTGAAGGGGCAGCTGCAAGGGCTGCGGTCTGGCAGGGGAGCGGAGGTGATTATTTTGGGGGGATGGATGGTGATGGCGGTCCTTTGTAGAGGGCGAAAGTGTTCCTAATCAGCACAAGGGCATTTGATGGGTGATTATTTGGTTCTACAATATTAGGTTGTTACAGTTAGTTGAAGGGTTGTGTTACCTACCTACTTGTTGCTCTGGTGAGTCTGCTTTGTCATTAGGTTACTGGAGCAAGGAGGCGGTTCCTCGGCTACTTATACCAGTGTCATCAGAAGAATGACGTACTCAGTCTCCAAGCTGCGGGAGGAGGTGCTAAACCCCAGAGGTTCAGGACTGTACTGGAGTTCCTCAAGGAACAACAATTAGCATGGAAGTCTAATTTCACCTTACTGTACCGGTGCCTCCGATTCTGGAATGGCTGATGCTCCGCATGTGGGAGACACTGGCCTCGATGCCAGTACTCAGCAGGCGAATCAATTCCATTTACCGAGTTTGTAAGAGCCCTGGATTCCAGAAAGCACAACTGCCGCACAACTCCATGGTTGTGGAATCAGCCATGCGCCGGCTCAAGAGCCAGAAGACGCACTCCTCGGTGCCTCTTGGCTGGGAGGCCCGCAACATGGGTGCCCTCGGCAGGAAGTGCTACCAGGGTTCAATGCTGTCATGTCGAATCCAGACATACCAGCTGTAGATGGGCATGTACCTGCGAGACCTGGCAAAGGAGATTGCTGGGTTCTCAGCTGGTCTCTCTGAGGGACCTTTTGCAGCGCTTCAAGACCTTGTCCACTGGGATCCGTGAGTGCTCAAAGTTTGACTCGAGCAGCCTATGATGGCTTCGAGGCGTCAGCCCAGGTAGCTGCGGCTGGCATGGCAACAGTTGTCAGACCTGGAGCAATGGGTACAGGACAAGTTGGTCGATTATCCCTTGCCGAGGTGAGAACTTCTTTGGCAAGCCCATGACAGAGAAGGCTGCCGAGATCAAGTCTGAGTACCTGACCCGGACGAGGCTCTCGAAGACTTCTGCCGCTTCTAAGAAGAAGGGCTCGGGTAAGAAGCCCTTTTTCCCGAGAAAAGATAAAGCTTACTGCAACTAACCCACATATCAGGCCTCTCCAGCTCCCCAACAGGGGCAGCAGGCCAAGGGACCAGGGGCATGGCCCGCATAAGCAAAAAGCCCCCAGGCACCGGCTCCGGCCCAGCCTGGAGGGGTTTTTGACTCCCAGAGCATAGTTCCTCTCTCCAAAGAAGTAAGGCCATGCACAGGAGGAAGGCTGACCCTGTATGCCCACAGGTGGCCAGCCATCACGACAGATACCTGGGTGCTCCAGATAGTCCAAATGGGCTATCGGCTATATCTCACACAGGCATCTCCCTCTTACTTTCCAGGGGAGCCTCTCAGGCCCCCTCTTCACAGGGACCTCCTCTTGAAGGAGTTAGCAGGATCTCTCGAGGATTAGGCAGTAGAACTGGTGCCCCACCACCTCCAGGGAAAGGGCTTCTACTCCAGGTATTTCCTGATACCAAAGAGAACTGGAGACCTAAGACACATCCTCGACCTGCACAACCTAAACAAGTTCCTGTTGAAGGAAAAGTTCAAGATGCTTTCCCTTGGAATATTGCTGCCTTACCTCCGCCAGGGAGACTGGCTATGCTTATACACACATCCTAATTCATCCAGACCACAGACAATATCTACGATTTTGTGGTGGGAGGAAACCACTTTCAGTACAGGGTACTTCCATTTGGCCTCGCCTCTACACCCAGGGTGTTCACAAAGTGCCTAGCAGTGGTGGCAGCCTTCCTAAGAAACCAAGGGGTATTTGTCTCCCCCTATTTGGACGACTGGCTCATCAGAGCCCAGTCAGCCCTGGAAGCCCCAGGCCATGTCTCGCACTATCCAGTTGCTACAACACTTGGGGTTTGTGATCAATTACACAAAATCCACTCTGGTTCCCACTCAAGGGCTGGAGTTCATAGGAGCAAGGCTTGGACACCCTTCAAGAAGGGCTTATCTACCAGAAGACAGGGCACAGAGGCTTTTGGCACTAGTGCAGCAAGTGAGTCACAGATCCCAGATCTCTGCAAGACTGTCCTCAGTCACATGGCCTCCACAGTACATGTGACACCCAATTCCCACCTCCACATGAGAATAGCTCAGTGGTGCCTCAGGGACCAGTGAACACAGGCCACTGGCAGATTCAGAGACAAGATCAGGGTGTCCAAATGACTGGTGCGGTCGTTGACCTGGTGGCTTCAGCCACACCATCTACTAGAGGGCATGTCATTTCAACCTCCTCAGCATATGAGTACTTGCCAGGTCAGGAGAACTTCTTAGCTGACAAGCTCAGCAGAATTCTCCAGCTGCACGAATGGCAACTGGATCCGAACATAGCCCAGCAGCTGTTTCAGTGCTGGGGGCGGTCATCCATAGATCTGTTTGCGAGCCCACAGAATCACCAGTTGCCCCGCTTCTGCTCCAGACAGCCACATCCATGCAGGGTGGCTGCAGATGCTTTCCTAATATCATGGTCTGTGGGCCTCCTGTATGCGTTTCCTCCCACTCCTCTGGTGGCCAGGACTCTGTTCAAGATCCTTCAGGACAAAGCCTCGGTCATCCTGGTAGCCCCCAGATGGCCGAGACAGCCATGGTTTCTGCTACTGCTTCAACTGGCAGCGGAGGCCCCAATTCCTCTGGGATTACATCCCAACCTCAGGTCTCTCAACCTGATGGCATGGCTGCTGAAAGGGTAGTCCTTGCACCACTTCTCCTCCCTAAAAATGTAGACGTACTGCCAGCCTCAGGAAGGCAATAGACTAGGAAAACCTATGCGTTTAAGTGGCATAGGTTTGAGGTGTGGTGTGATAAGCAGGGTGAAAACCCTTTCTCCTGCCAAGTGTCAGTGGTGGTGTAGTACCTTCTTCACCTCTCAGATTTAGGCCTTAAGTCAAACTCTGTCCGAGTCCACCTTAGTGCCTTGTCAGCACACCACTCTCTACTGGAAGGACAGCCTCTTTCTGCACACCCTTTGGTGTCCAAGTTCCTGAGAGGTTTGCTTCTGCTGAAGCCCCCGGTTTGCCCTCCGCCCCTCGGTGATCGAGTGGGATTTGAATGTGGTCTTAGAGCAGCTTACCCGCCCACCTTTTGAGCCGATGGCTATCTGCCATCTCTGCTTCCTCTCTTGGAAAGTACTTTTCTTGGTGGCGCTCACATTGGCCAGACGAGTGAGTGAGCTGCAGGCTCTGGTTACTGATAGACCATACACACTGTTCTATAGGAATAGGGTGGTGCTTCACGCTCACCCCAAGTTCCTTCTGAAAGTGGTCTCTTCGTTCCACCTCAACCAGGAGGTGGTACTTCCGACCTTCTTTCCCAGGCCGCATGCCAGTCGGGCAGAAGCAGTTCTGCATACCCTGGATTGTAAGAGGGCTTTGGCCTTCTACATGGAGCATACGTGAGGACACAGAAGGGCGTCTCAGCTCTTCGTCTCTTATGACCCCAGTAAGCTGGGGATGCCTGTCTCCAAGCATACCTTATCCACTTGGGTGGCAGACTGTATTGCCTGGGCATACAGGCCTCTGATCTTCCGTTGCAGGGTCGAGTCACGGCCCACCGGGTCAGGGCTAAGGCGGCATCAGTGGTTCACTTCCGCTCTGTTCTGCTGGCAGACATCTGCCAGGCCGCCACCTGGTCTTCGGTTCAGACTTTTGTGGCCCATTACTGCCTGGATAGGGAATCCTGATGGGACAGTGCTTTCGGCCAGGCGGTACTCCGTAACCTGTTCGAGATCTAGGCAACTCCTACCCTCCCCGACCCTTTGGTGTTAGGTTACCGGAGTGTTGCGTTCTCAGTTGAACTCCTGTTATGGCTGCTGTGGCTCTTCCTGCTTGTTCCTGGAGAAAGTGTAGTTACTCATCTGTAACAGGTGTTCTCCAGGGACGACAGGAATCAGTCCTCACGACCCTCCCTCCCTCCCTCCTCCCCTGGAGTTGCAGTTCCATTATATTTTGTTCATTTTGCCGTCTTTTTTTGCTGTGTTATTTGATTGAGCAAGATGGCACCCTTGGGCGGGAAGGGGACAGCGCATACGCGATGCAGTTCCCAAAAGCTTTCTTAGAAAGCTAGGGGTTTGCTCCACATGGGGGGTTCATCGGTGCTGATGTCACCCATATGTGAGGACTGATTCCTGCTGTCCCTGGAGAACACCTGTTACAGGTGAGTGAGTACGCTTTCTCAAGTCCACTGGCATCCTATCAGTTTCCGCATCCATTTCAAACTTCTACTACTGATCTACAAGTGCATTCATTCAGGGCTCCTCACTACATTTTCCTTTCATTTCACTTTACACCCCTCCTCTGGCACTCCACTCCTCTGGCAGATCCTTTTTTATCTGTGCCCTTCTCTGCCACTGCCAGCTCCAGACATATTGCTCCTCCATATGCTTGGAACAAACTACCTGAGTCTGTGCGTTCTTCTCTGGCCCTATTCAAGTCCAGGCTGAAGACCCACCTCTTTGAGACTGCTTCTGGATCCTGATGCACCTCATTCTGTTGTCCACTACTTGTGTATTTTACCATACTCTAGTCCCCAGTTTTGCGATGTTTGTTTTTTCATCTTGATTAGATTGTAGAAACACAGAAACATGTCTCCATATCAACCACTACAACAGTTCCCTTTTTCCTTTAGAGATCTTCTGTGTTTGTCCCATGCTTTTTTGAATTCAGATACTGTCCTCATCTCTATTCCATGCATCTACCACTCTTTCCATAAAGAAATATTTCCACATAGCACTCCTGAGTCTATCCCTTTTCACCCTCTTCCTATGTCCCCTCATAGCAGAGCTTGCTTTCAATTGAGACACCCTCCTGGGCATTTATGCCATGGCTGTATTTAAATGTGTCTATCATATCACCCCTATCCTGCTTTTCCTCTAAAGTTATACATATTAAGATCTTTAAGTCTGTCCTCATATGCTTCATAGCGAAGACCACTAACCATTTTAGTAGCCACTCTCTGCACAGACTCCAACCTGCCTATATCCTTCTGAAGGTGCAGTCTCCAGAATTACACAGAATACTCCAAATGAGGTCACACGAAGGCTTATACAGAGGCATTATCACCTCCTTTTTTCTGCTGACCATTCCTCTCCCTATAAACCCAAGCATCCTTCTAGCTTTTGCAGTTGCTTTTTCTACCTTTTTAGCTACTTTAAGATCATCTGACACAATTACGCCCAGGTCTTGCTCTTCTTTTGTGGACAGAAGTACTTCACCCCCTGCACTGTCCCGTTGCTTTGGAATTTTGCAGCCTAAATGCATGATCCTGCATTTTTTTTAGCGTTACATTTCAGCTGCCATATTCTAGACCATTTTTC
This sequence comes from Ichthyophis bannanicus, assembly GCA_033557465.1. NCBI lineage: Eukaryota > Metazoa > Chordata > Amphibia > Gymnophiona > Ichthyophiidae > Ichthyophis > Ichthyophis bannanicus. The sequence continues at coordinate 649,843,502 of CM066033.1, read as the reverse complement.
ATGTTTTTAGCTAGATCCCACCCCTCATGTTGTTGACTGCTTCCTATGTGTCTGCTCTATTGCAGATTTTAATATCGTCTATAAAGAAGCAAACCTTACCAGACTGTCCTTCCACAATATCACTAACAAAAATGTTAAACAGAATCGGACCAAGGACAGATCCCTATGGCACAACACTGGTAACCACCTCCTCCTCAGTGAGCTCCATATACCTGTACCCTTTGTCGCTTCTCACTCAAATCAGTTTCGTTTTTTTTATTTTTTTTTATTATATCATAAATGCAATCCTAATACATAGTTCAAAAGAAATACATAGTCTGAGATGAATCAATACAAAGAAATATCAATAATCAAACTAAACTCAATACTGTGTAACAGCCCACATCATGGAGAAGACAGCTTAAAGGTACCTGGGAAAATTCTTAATAAAGGCTACAACCACCTAACAAAATAATCGTCTCATTAAAGAAAGATAAAAGAAGCGAATTCAGGCTTGGAGGGACAACAGGAGCGCATCTAGTTGAGATGATTCAACAAAAACATAATCTATACCCTGAATAGTAACTAAGCATTTACAAGGAAACCGAAGGAAGAAGGTCCCCCCTGCAGCCAAAACACGAGGTTTAAGCTGGAGGAAGGACTTCCTCCTCAGTTGAGTATAACGGGAAACATCAGGGAAAATAGACATTCTTAATCCATAAAAATCAACATTCTTTTTCAGAAAAAAAGCTTTCATAATTTTTGCCTTGTCAGAGAAATTTACCAAAGTAATTACTAAAGTGGCACGCGTAGAAATCAAAGCCTGAGAATTTTCAAGAAAATCAGTCAAATTTAAATCACTTTGTATTTCTGATGGAGCCACATCCTTGTTCGAGGAAGTCTCCCGACTTGGCAGATAAGAATGTGAAATCAAAATAAGATCAGCATCTGGCATCAATAAAACATCTTTGCAGTACTGCCTAAATAAAAGAAGAGATGTCATAAAACGAGTCTTAGGAAAATTTAGAATACGAAGATTATTCACACGAGACTTATTTTCCAATAACTCTACCTGTTTATACAAAAGTAGCGTATCTTTTAAAGAGCTTGTTTCATCAGTTCCTGCTTCCTCCTCGCCTGCCTCTGGAGCTTCCCTGAGTACCATCGAAAGGACTCCTCCTAATCCCGCTGGCACTCAGGTGTTGGATTTGGACACCTTTTTCCTCTGAGGCTTCTGCCTCAGAGGAGGAAGAGGGCGCTGTTTGACAGTTCTCTTAATGCTATTAGTAACGTTTCTTCTTTAACTCCTATTCTGGCTATCAAATTGGAGGATTTTTCCTCCTCTTCTGTAGTTGATCCTACAAATGTTTCTTTATTGGATATTTGGAAACAAGTCTCTGCCACTAACTTGTTAACTAAATTTATGGATCAAACGTCTGCTTTCTCCCAACAGGTTGTGCACAAGGTACATACTTTGGGCTCAACGGTTGGGAGTTTGTCTATGCGGGTTGATAAATTGGAGGCTCAAGCCGGTATTTTTCAAATCAGTTTCTAATCCATTCAGTAACTTTAGGGTCCATCCCTAGGGTGCTCAGTTTGTTTATAAGTCGCCCGCGTAGAACCGTGCCAAAGGCTTTACTGAAATCTAAATACACCACATCTAGGATTCTCTCTTGGTCCCCCAGTCAAAGAAATCGATCAGATTTGTTTGACAAGACTTGCCTCTGGTGCATCCATGCTGCCTTGGATCCTGCAATCCATTGGACTCTGATCTCTTCTTTAGTAGCCTTTCCAATAATTTACTAACCACAGAGGTTAACTAACCGGTCTGTAGTTCTCAGTGTCGTCCTTACTTCTGCTTTTCTGTAAAGGGACCACATGTTCGGTTTCAGAATAAAGCAGTATATAAATACGTTTAAACAAAGTGCCTCTCTCCAGTCCTCTGGCACCATTCCCGACGCCAAAGAAACATTGAAAAGCTCAGACAGTGGAGCCACTAGAATGACCCCAAATTCCCTCAGTATTCTTGGATGTATCCCATCTAGACCCATGGCTTTGTCTACTTCTAGTTTAGCTAGTTCCTCTCGAACAGTCTTCTGAAAATTGTTCAAGATTCCCGTCGCTTCCGTTGCTATTTGTGGGTGGTTTCTGAGGTCCTGCTCTAAGCCTTTCATCTGTGAACACAACACAAATATTTGTTAAGCAATTCTGCTTTATCCTCATTAGTTCCTGCATATTTCCTCCCTTGCATCCTTGAGTCTGACAATACCACTTTTGCCCCTCTTCCTCTCACTAACATACCTGAAAAATGTCTTATCCCTGCATTTTATTGCATTGGCTTTTTCTTCTTTTTGAAAGCAAAGGTACCTGACTACTTTGCTAGCTCCTCTAAGTTTCTCCAAATATAGATGCCTGTTTTCCTCTGTGATCTCTTGTATTCTTCAGGAACAAGCAGAAAGTCAGTCCTCTCACATATGAGTGACGTTGGTGCCGACAGATCCCGCGTGGAAGCATCTCCCCAGCTTTCAAGAAAGCCTTCAGAAGATGCACCATGCATGCATGGTCCACTTCTCACCCAAGGGTGCCATCTTGCCTCAGTCTCCTTTTTCCCCGCGGAGCCCTTTGGACGTTGTCCTTTTTTTCCCTGGAAAAAGTCAGAAATATATTTTTTTTCCATCAAGGCCTGCCTTGACCGGCTTTCTTGCCCTTTTACAACCAAATGTCACGGACCCTCCTGTGAGGCAGGGACCTCCTTTTTCTGATGGCCTCAAATGGCTTCAAAAAGTATGACCGGTGTGGCAAAGTTATGTCATTTACTGATCCACACAACTGCCTCTGATGCCTTGGCCCAGAGCACGCCTCCTTCAACTGCAAACTCTGCAGAACAATAACCCCAAAGACCTTAAAGAGCTGCAATTAGCAGCAGGAAAAATGTTTTCATAAGTCCGACTCTGCCCCATAGTCTCCGGTAACACCACGCTCCATGGCCCCCTCTGTTACCTCGTTGCCCTGCAAAGTCAGAGCTGCCTCAGAGTCCCGCGGCCATGGTTCCTCTGAGCGGAAGTCCCTGTAGGTGGAGCATAAGAAGAAATCCTCAAAAACTGCCTCTGAGGATGGATCTGGGAAGAAGGTGAAATCCAACCCCAGGGGTCTCAGCACTAGGCGTGAGTCTGAGTCGTCGGGGCAGGAGCAGTCCTCCAAGTTGCCCCACAAGGAGTAGTCTGCTTCTGCCAACAGGCCTTGGGTCTTAGAGGCCATCCTCATCTAGGACTTCCCTCAACAGTATTGATACCGGGCCCGAATTCCTCAGTGCCCATGTCGAATGCTGCGAAGCCAACTGGCATGGAGACCAGAATGGCAGTCCTAGAAATCAGTATATCTGTCCTAATGGCCATGCAGTGGACATTTGTCCAGCTCGTCCAGTTCATCCACTCCGACGACGGGATCTTTGCCATTGAAGACTTCCCTGGGCATCGAGCTGGTCCTCAAGTGCCATCGGCCTCGAGAGAGCCCCTAGCCCTGGTCGAGGTCCCAGTCCTGTTCTTCAGGACACTGGTCCACCCTGTTGAGCGCCTGCAGCTAGGACTAACAATCCTCCAGAGGTCCTGCACTGTGGAGAGTGGTCCTAGACTGAGGTGATCATGTGGTGTCTGACTCGTACTTCGAGTCCGAATGGGAGACAGGACGTAGAGTCCCCCGGACACGAGGCGACACATGACGTATCCTTGGATCAGTCTCCCCTGGTGACCCGATGCCGCTCCCCACCCAAGGATGTTGCATTCCTCGATTTTTTGAGGGATATGGCCAAGGCTCTTGTGATCTAGACCAAGGCTACAGAGGATCTGCAAACCAATGAATTGGAGATATTCTAATATGATGCACCCATGAAGGGAACCCTTTATGGTCCCAGTGCCTCCTATCCTTACTTAAAGGGTTTCATTTACCTGGGGGCTTTCTTCACTCATCCCCAATAAATATAGTTTAAAGCAATCTCTGTTCAGCAGCCCTTGGGAAAATCATCCCATGGTTCAGGAAACTTAAATGCTCTCTTGACGCTATCCACGCAGCCATGCATTCATCTCCGAGATGCAAGCTTCTCTGCCTTGTCCTTGACCCTCAACAGGGAGGATTGAGGAGAACACCATGGGCATACCTTGCTCCCAGAGCCATGAAGTCACTCTTGATATGCTTGTTGGGATACTGGGTCAGACCAAGGGTTCAGTATCATGATTCTAGCAGTGGCCATTCCAGGTCTCAAGTACCTTATGCACATTCCATGCTGCTTGGCCCAGGGGTAAGCAGTGGATTTCCCTAGTCCTCTTTAATAATGGTTTATGGACATTTCCTCCAAGATCTTGTCCATACCTTATTTTGAGCCCAACTACGCTAACCTCTTTTGCTACATCCTCTGGTAATGAATTCCAGAGTTTGACACGCTGAATGAAAAAATATTTTCTTTGATTAGACTTAAATGTGTCACATTGCAGCTTCATTGCGTGTCCCCTAGTTTTTCTACCTTTTGAAGGAGTAAGCAACACATCTACATTTACCCTTTCCTCTCCATTCATGCATGGTTTTATAGACCACCTTTCATATCTCACTTCAGCCGTCTCTTCTTCAAGATGAAGAGCCCTAATCTTTTAAGTCTTTTCCATAAGGTCCCTAGCCCTCATAGCTTGAATAAGAGACTGACTTTTTTCATGACTTGCCAGTTGCTGTTACCAAAGTCCTTTTTGGTTTCCAGAAGGGATTCTGCTTGGAGGTCATATGCTTTCAAATAGCAGAGGTTTGCTGTGTGGTGTGAGAATCCAAGGCCTTTTCTCTTTCTCATGCCTCACAGAAAAATTGCTTGACTACCTTCTACATTGTCCGAGTCTGGCTTGAAATCCTCTTCAGTACGTATGATACTCTGATATGAATGGTGACATCTGTTCTTTACTACTTACTACTTTCCTGCTAGTTTTTTTGACGTTTTCATATTTTATGTATTGATTTGTATTGTGAACTGCTTTGCATACTTGGAAAAGGCGGTATATCAAATGTAATAAACCATAACTGTAAGGATTCATCTCTGTACGCTTGGAGCTTACAATTATGTATAAGGTAAACCTTTCTCTTTAGAGCTCTTGGTTGTTGGATTTATGTGGGACTTAATTTCTTCTAAAGCCTACCTTAAAGCCTCCTTTGCTGTCTTGGATCTCAATGTGGTCTTTCACAGCTGATGATGGTTCTTTTTGAGCCACTAAATACCTGTGCCCTGAAGTTTTTGACTTGGAAAGTCTTGTTTTTGTTGGTCCTAATAGCTGAACTACCTCATAAAAATGTTCGACAATAGGGTGGTTCTGTGGATGTTTTTGTACATTCCTTCCAAAGGTGGTGTCAGACTTCCACCTTAATCAGGTGTCTTGCCATCCTATTTCCCAAGACACAAGACCCCATTCTCACAAGGGGAAGAGTCACTTGTTGGATTGTAAGAGAAAGCATTGGCTTTCTACTTGGTGAACTAAAGTCCATGGAACATTCACTCAACATTTTGTTTCATTTGACCTAAGCAAATTAGTGCCTGTCTCCAAAAATGTGCTTTTCTCATTTGGCTCATGGATTGCATCTCCTTTTTGTATGTTCAGGCAGGCTTTAGACTTCAGGCTTTTGTCATGGCTCAACATTCAAGCCATGGCTGGCTGTGGCCCACTTGTGCTCATTATCTGTGGCGAAGGCTTGCAAAGCTGCATCTTGGATTTAGGTCCACACTTCACTCCTGTCTGGATGGGGATTCCCATCAGATTCAGCCAGTTAGTACTTCAGAATTTGTCTGGGGTCTAGTATCCAGCTCTATCTGCTAGGCCCATTTCTTTCTGTTCAGGCTGCTTAAAAAAAGAAAAGTGATAGACATCCCTAAAAGGCCTGTTGCTACCAAAAATAGCTGGCTGTTAGGTTTCTATGTTTAGGCATTATGTTTATTTCCCTTTTCTTTTGAGGCAGCCTGTAGCTAGGGATTCCCATATATGAGGACTTTATCCTGATTGTCACAGAGGAAAAGTTAATCACTTGTAGCAGGTGTTCTCTGCGGGACAGCAGGATAAGTCCTCACAACTGCTCACTCCAGGGTTTGTATTCTAACTTGGCTAGTTATGACTGAGGCAAAATGGCATGGCGGCAACAGGTGGGAAGGTGTGTGTGCGCGTGTGTGTGTGGTGAAGCCTTCCCAAACACTTCTAGGATTTACCCTGCTGCCCACAGAGAACACTTGCTATAGGTGAGTAGCTTTGTTTCCTTTGAATACCAATGTAGCTAGAATGGGAAAATAACCTGTTTATCTTGGGTATTTTTTTTTTGTTCCTCACTAGGACACTGTTGGGTTCATCACTGGTGTGCATCATGGTCAGTTGGTGTTCATCATGAAGAAGGAGCAGAACTGACCGATGTGGACAAAGCTGTCTTCTCAGGGATCTCACAGGTTCGCAGATTGCATCTCACTGAAAGATTTCTTCTCTTCCTCTGAGAGACTAAGTTCCTAAATCTTTCCAGTCCCCCACCTTACAGTATTTGGCCTTCTGTATGTCCTATGGTGTAGGACAAGGTAGCACCCTTGGGAGGGTTTGCCAGAGTTAACGTGTTACAGCTGTGTAACTAAACGTATCTTATGATATATTTTTATAATGATATGATCCAGCTATATCAATAAGTAATGTATTTACATACAGCCGAACAACTTATGCAATAAGTACATCTGTGTAATACTTTATCATAAACCAAGTGTTCTAACTTGTTATAGCTGTATAATATCTTAAATTATGTTTATAATTTTATGACCTAGAAGAAAGATCCTAAAAACAATTTCTTACTCTATCACATACTGAGTACCCAACCATCTAGATAGAGCAATACCTACTCCTCTGATTCTTGCTGTAGCCCTAACCCGCCACACCAACCATGGAAAACAGTCACTCTGGCTAAAATACATAATATGCATCTCTCTCTGCATCATAATACAAATCATGCCCTCCTTCAATCACAACACTACTTCATTCCCATAATCTACCACCCTACTAGACAAATAGCCAGCCACAGAGGCTACAGACCCACATATGGATATAAATAAAACCCAAGCAGGCTAATTGCGATCAAACCAAAAACAAACATCATACTCCCAACTATATGTACACCATACCAGAAAATTCTAACATGCTATCTCAGGGATGCACGTTCTGTAAGGAATAAAATACCTATAATACATGACATATTAACAGATGATAGCCCTGACCTTGTCTGCATTACTGAAACATGACTTTCAGAATCATACTCGGTACTAGTCAACCAACTTAAAATGCCAGGATACAATATATGCCACTCCCCCAGAACAACAAAGAGGTGGAAGCTTCATCAAAGGAAGAGATGAACGCATCCCTCCTCACCTCAAATAACGTGGAAGAGATAGACTTACGATTAAAACTAACCATCTATCCTGTCTAGTATATAGACTCCCGAATACCAATCCTGACAGTCTTGACATAACTGAAACTATATGCTCTTCTGATAAAAAGCCACTAATCCTGCTAGATGACTTCAACCTAACTTCACTCCACCACAGTCATGCTATAACGTTCCTAAATTCCACATCTGACATGGACTACCTTCAATTAATCAACATCCCCACACACAGCAAAGACAACATACTAGACCTGGTGTTTATACCCAATGACATCTACAACTCCCTCCATCCTACCTCGCCACAGATACAACCAGTCCCTTGGTCAGGCCACCATGTAATAAAATTTCAAATCCCATCCTGCATACACCCCCACCCCCCCAGCACCTGCATGTGACACACCACCTAAAAGATGTACATTTTTTTTGAAAAGGATAGTTTCATAAACCAAACCCACCAGCTTCTAAACCTGGACCAAACAAACTTAGAAGAAGCCATTTCCAACTGGAATAACGCCATATCTAATGCCGCTACCATTAAAACCCTGCGTTCGATTAACATCAGACAACAAGCAGCATGGTACAATCAAGATCTAAAAAGTTAAAGAACTCTGTGTAAAATTGAGTTCAAATGGAGATACACAAAATTCCCCAACCTACATTTTCAATACATGAACACACTACTATACTACTAAGACACTACCAACAAGAAGAAAGAGCACTACTCCAATATTCTCACAAAATCAATTAACCGCCCCAGGGAACTGTTCAAAACTGTAAAGACACTCGCTCATAACACCAAAAATGATGATCCAAAAATCCCTATCATAGATCCCCCCCCCAAATTTTGGCCAACTATTATGAAGAAAAACTAAAACATCAAATGGTAGACCCAACTTTCTCTCTCAAAACCAACTCCACACCGAATTACACCTGGTCAACATTCTCTCAGACCAAGAAAGATACACTTAGTAACATTATAACGAAAATAAATACAACTACATCCAGTCTTGACCCATGCCCGGTCAGCTGGATAAAGGCTCAAAAACAGAGCTTTCCCCTTTAATTCTTCCAGTCATTAATTCCTCCTTGAAGCAAGGCCATATGCTTCCATCCCTGAAACATGTCATAATCAGTCCTATCCTGAAGAACTCCTCCCTGGATAAAAACAGCCCCACAGCATAAAGACCAATCTCAAGCCTTCCCTTCATGGCCAAAGTAATTTAAAAAATAGTCCAAATCCAGCTTCAAGATCACATTGATACCCACGCCCCACTTGATGAACACAAATATGGTTTCCTACCACACCATGGCATCAAACCCATTAATTGCTCTACTTGACAAACTGATACATGGCATTGACAGCACCAAACAAGTTTTCATCATATTTAGACATCACTGCAGCATTTGACAGCATCAACCACACAATTATGCTCACCAGACCACAGCAGATAGGAGTTAAAGGCACAGTACTCCAGTGGTTCCAGTCTTAGCTTTCAGACAGAACTCAACAGGTTAGCACAGGATGACAAATATCTAAACCATATAAACAAGCACAAGGCCTTCCCCAAAGCTCTGCCCTCCTTTTCAACATTTACCTCCAGCCCATTTGTGCTATCACATATACACGAATGATAAAATGTTATATCTGCCATTCAACATCTCCAACCCCATATCGCTCCAATTCAGACTGCTTCAAAGAAGCAGCAGAATGGCTCAACTCCCATAACCTACTGATCAACTTCAGAAAAACTGAAGCACTTTATATTACCAGAAATCAGAGTTTCACCTCTCCTCCTATCAGAGTTAGTAATACCGACATAGCAGTAAAGAATGAAGTAAAATACATTGGGGTCACCCTAGACCAGACACTCAACATGTCCACTCATGTAAAACTACCAACCGAAAAAATCTACTATAAACTCAATGTTAAAACTACGACAACCATTACTCCCCAGCCATGACTTCAGATCAGTCCTCCAAGCAATAATCACACCCCACATCAACTTTTGTAACAGTGCTCTACAAGGCTTATCTAAACAAATCCTAAAACAGCTCCAAATGGCGCAACATTTTGCAGCACGAATAGCAGAGAATGCAAACGTATCAGAACACATCACTCCTATATTATACAATCTACACAATGGCTCCCCCTCACTTGGTTTGCAGCTTGTCGTGCTGTGAGGGCTTGTGTGCCTCAGTGATGCTGAGAGCTAAACTATCGGTAGTTTAACTACTGGCAGGGTCTCCCAAGATGGACAGGTCTCAGCTGAGGTGCCAGACCAAGACAAAGCTGCGCATGAAATGAGTCAGAAGCTGTAAAGATGTCTTACGCATTGGAACATGGAACGTATGAAGCATGAACCAAGGGAAGTTGGAGGTGGTCAAGAATGAAATGGAACGTGTACAACTCAATCTGTTGGGTGTCAGCGAACTGAAATGGACTGGCATTGGGCACTTTGCATCAGATGATCACATGGTCTACTATGCTGGAAATGAAAGACAAAGAAGAAATGGTGTTGCATTTATAATAAAGAAGAAACTTGCAAGAACTGTAATGAAATACAATGCAGTCAGCGAACGCTTAATCTCTATTCATCTACAAGGAATGCCTATCAACACAACTATAATTCAAGTATATACCCCAACAACAGCTGCAGAAGAGAATGAAATTGAAGAGTTCTATGAACAAGTACAAGCTGAAATTGACAGAACATGCAAACAGGATATCCTGATAGTCATGGGTGACTGGAACGCAAAAGTTGGCAACAAAGAAGAAGGCAAAGTAGTTGGAAAATATGGACTTGGCAACAGAAATGAAGCTGGAGAAAGACTGATAGAATTCTGCAAGACCAACGATCTATTCATTTCAAACACCTTCTTCCATCAACCCAAGCGGCGACTGTACACATGGACTTCACCCAATGGATTGTATAAAAATCAAATTGACTACATCTGTGGAAGTCAACGATGAAAAAGTTCTATAACATCAACAACTAGTATGCAAACTCAAGCTAAAGTTGAAAAAGAGCAAACCACTCATGAATGCTGCAAAATATGACCTTGAGAATATACCACTGGAATTTAAAGACTGCCTGCAGAATCGATTTGCTGCTTTAGATACAAATGACAGAGCTCCAGAAGAGTTATGGAATGACATCAAGAAGGTTGTGTTGGAAGAAAGCGAGAAGCCTCTACAAAAGGTGAAAAAGCAAAAATGGCCAAAATGGATGACGGAAGAAACTTTGAAAATTGCCCAGAAACGCAGAGAAGCTAAAGCCAGAGAAAGAAAGACAATAACAGAACTCAACAGAGATTTCCAACGTGCAGCAAGACAGGACAAGGAAAAGTACTACGACGACGCATGCAAGGAAATAGAAGCAGAAACTATTAGAGGAAGAACAAGATTGGCTTTCCTAAAGCTGCGAGAGTTAAAGAAAAAGTTCCATCCTCAAATTGGAATGTTACAAGATGCTCAAGGTTTTATGTTGAATGATGCTGAGAAGATCAAGAAAAGGTGTAAGGAATCTACATAGTTTTTATATGATAAAGATCAAGTGGACCAACAGCTGTTTCAACCTGTACCTTATGATCGGGAACCATTGGTGATGAAAGAAGAAGTTAAAGCAGCATTGAAAGCTTTATCAAAGAACAAAGCACCAGGCATGGATAGCATTCCCATAGAAGTAATTTAATTTAACTCTGTTAGCTTATTAGTTTCCTCTTCCCCGTTCAGTCCAAGTTTATCTTCCTGTTACAATGTAAGCATTGATATCATTGTTCCGATGTAATGCAAATGTTATTGTTATATGTAAACCGCACTGACCTTGAATAGCGCGGCATATAAGAATGGATAAATAAATAAATATTACAGCAATCTGATGCAGCTGTTACCGTAGTTACAAGGCTCTGCCAAGAAATATGGAAGACATCATGGCCAACTGACTGGAAAAGATCTGTGTTTATACCAATACTAAAGAAAGGTGATCCAACCGACTGTGGAAATTATCGAACAATCGCTCTGATCCCACATGCCAGTAAGATTCTACTGAAGATTATTCAAAAGACTACAACCATACCTGGAACAAGAACTACCTGAAGTGCAAGCAGGGTTCAGGAAAGGGCGAGTAACGAGAGACGACATTGCGGATGTGAGATGGATCCTTGAAAAGACTAAAGAATACCAAAAGGATATCTATTTGTGCTTTATCGACTATAGAAAGGCTTTTGACTGTGTAAACCATGAGAAACTCTGGGCCACATTAAGAAGCATGGGTATACCAGAACACCTGATCGTACTCTTGCACAATCTGTACATTGATCAAGAAGCAGCAGTTCAAACGGAACAAGGAGAAACAGAATGGTTTAAAATAAGCAAAGGTGTAAGACAAGGCTGCATACTTTCCCCCTACCTGTTTAATTTATATGCAGAACAAATCATCAGAGAAGCAGGATTGTATGAAGACAGCAGAGGTGTGAAGATTGGTGGAAGACTCATCAACAACCTTCGCTATGCTGATACCACGTTACTGGCTGAAAGTGAAGATGATCCGAAACATTTGCTTCTCATAATCAAAGAACATAGTCTCAAAATGGGCCTGCACCTTAATGTAAAGAAGACAAAGATCATGACAACTGGCAAAATCAACAGGTTCATCGTTGAAGGAGAAGAAATTGAAATTGTGAACAACTTTAACCTACCTGGATCAACTATCAATAAAGAAGCAACAAGCAGTCAAGAAATCAGACGACGCATTGCTCTTGGCAGAATGGCTATGAAAGACCTAGATAAGATTCTCAAGAGCAGAGATGTCTCTCTCCGTACAAAGATTCGACTTGTTCAAGCCATGGTATTTTCAATAACATCATATGGATGTGAAAGCTGGACAGTGAAAAAGATAGACAGGAAGAAAATTGATGCCTTTGAATTATGGTGCTGGCGGCGAATACTGTGTATACCATGGGCTGCCTGAAGAACAAACCAGTCGGTACTAGAGGAGATCGAACCTAAGCTTTCTTTAGAAGCTCAGATGACAAGACTTCGACTTTCATACTTTGGACACATCATGCGAAGAGAGAGATCATTAGAGAGAGACATCATGCTTGGCAAGATAGAAGGTCAACGCAAAAGAGGAAGGCCAGCAATGAGATGGATCTATACAATAACAGCAGCTACGGGTACCAGTCTGTCAACAATGAGCCGCCTGACTCAAGACCGAACACAATTTAGGATAGCTATCCAGAGGGTCGCCATGAGTCGATTCAGACTCGACGGCACACAACAACAACAACAACAAGGACCCACTTTCAAGCTCCTTAGAGAGCCCCTTACCACCTCTGTCTAATTAGCAAAGTAGAGAGACAATCAAAACGAGGATGCAGTCAAATCAAACTAAAAATTCACTCAGACTACTGAAAATCCATTAAGGCCACACTTTGCACCCACTCTCTGGAATGCCCTTCCAGATGAGCTAAGAGAAATCAAAGACCTCATCACATTCCGTAAAAAACTAAAAACCCACCTCTTCAAACAACATTTTGGAAACCCGTGAGAACCCCCCCTTCCCCTCCCCCAAAACACAGACCCCCACCTAACTCTCAACAATAAAAGCCATAAGCCCTCAAAACTGAACTCTAGCCCCCCACACTCTTAAGAAAACACACACAGCTAACAATTTATATAAGCCACTCCCAGATAATATTGAATCTAAGGGCCCTGTCTACTGTACATAGTTCCCTACTTAGGTTAGTTCTAGACTGTCATGTTCTGTTTCATGTGTATAGTTTGTTATGTGTACTTGGTGGTTTAATGGAACCACATTTTCTGTTTAATGTAAACCTCATTTGATCTTTTGGAAAATGTGATATATAAATGCCAATAAATAAAAATAAAAGTTCTGCCAGGTTTTTCCTATCCTGAAATTGTGGTTTGGGCAATCAAAGGGCTCATTTTTCATCACGTTCACAAAGCAGTAAAATTCCAGTTCTAATTTGGGTACTAAATCCCGATTTTCTGCTTTTATGATAGAAATGTGAATACTGTAAACGAATGGGTGCTACCATTCAGTGCCACTCGAAAGGATGTCTGCGATTCTATCACTTCCCCTGTGCAGCCGCAAGTGGTTCTTTCCAGTCCATGAAAACCTTAAATCTGTTGTGTGCAGGTCATGTGGAGGAGGCGACTGCAATGGGTAAGTCCAGTGCTAGTTGCAAACCCTTGTTGTACTACTTTAGCCCCTTTTTCCTTCTCCCACCCCCCAGTTTATCAGTTTGCTTCAAACTAGGCGCGGTATGTTTCCATGGAGTTTGAGCACTTGAGACATTGGTGATGAGTCTGTGTTCTTCACACACAGTATCTTTGAGGTTAGAAGCTCTTTGTCCTCATCCTTGAGAGCTGCACTCACTTTTCCTCATTATGCTTCCTTCTCAGGGATTATGTATACATGTGTGCTACTTTTCTGTATTTCTGGTAGTTGTATTTGTCTTAGCACAGAAGATGCAGAAATGTTGTTTCAGGACATGTGCAGTTGGCATTTGCATTGATTCCTTTACTGCGTTTTCTTGGCAGATGATGCACGCTGCATGCTATGTGATGCACCTGGTGACCTCAGAGACCTCCTTTTCTGCACCAGTTGTGGGTTGCACTATCATGGTGCATGCCTGGAAATTGTGGTGACGCCGCTGAAACGTTCAGGTTGGCAGTGTCCAGAGTGTAAAGTATGCCAGACTTGCAGGTGAGTGTCATCTTTGCCAATAAATTCATTTGCTTCTCATACAGTGCCCATCTTTGGAATAAACCATGCATATATGTGTGAACCTAAGTGTGAGAATGGTGTACCTTATGCACCCTACAACAGTATTGGTTCCTTAATGCGTGTGTAAAAAAAGAACATACATTGTAAATGCCTGGCTAACAGAGTGCAGTACTTTCACCTTTTTGTGCTTCCTTTGATAGTTGATTTAGTGAGAGTCCCAAGAGCCAGTCCAGCTATAGCCAGATGATGCCCTCCTATGGTTCATTGTAGCTTCTGTTTCCAGTGTGTTTGGATTTGTCTGGCAGGTTTTTTAATAGGAATAGAAAGAGCTAATGAACTGGTAGCTGTGCATACAGTGACTTGGTTGCACAGTGCCCAAGTTAACTGCATTTTGGATCTGTGGGGAACTGAGCAGTTCAGGGGACAACAAGAAGGTGCACCAAGGCTCATTGTTGCTTTCCCTTCTGCCATGGTACAAGATTTTTTTTTCTGTTGTCTTTCTGATGCTGATCTCTGCCATCTCTTGCTCTTTTGCAGGCAGCCTGGGGAAGACTCCATGATGCTAGTTTGTGATGCCTGTGATAAGGGCTATCACACCTTCTGCTTGAAGCCTGCCATTGAGAGTTTGCCCACAGACTCCTGGAAATGTAAGGTATGTGAGAGATGGTTATAGATAGCAGGAGTACAGTAAGTTAGTATTTTTTAAAATCCTGCTTCTATGTCTGTATTAACCATGAGTGTAAATGGAAACAAGTTTCCTTATTTGATGGTTCAGATGCTGCAGCTGCACCTTAGGTGGTGTCACCTGATGGCTCGTGGGACAGATTCGCCCTTCCAAATCCAAGAACATCTGAGAGGCTTTTCTGGGCACGTGTAGGAGTTCCTGCTTTGGTACTCTGCAGCCAGCGCCCTCAGTCTATTTTATCCATCGGCTTCATTGTATATGCATTAGCACTCTCAAAAAGGTGTGGTGGGGGGAGGAGGAGTATCTATATTGGACATCTGCTCTGCATGTGCTGATCCTAAGGGTCTTTGAGGTACCAGTGAGCCCAATGCTTAAGGCACCAAATGTGTTCATAATCCATCAGTCTTTCAACAAATACCTGTGAGTCCCAGCACCGCTGCCAGCAAAAGCGTCAACCCTGAGGTGCAAATCGAAGGCACTGAGAGATATGGCAGTACAGAACATTTTCACAAAAAGGAACTAAAACATCACAGCAGTGTTCCCTCAAGCACACTGGGAACAGCTGCCTCCTACTTGACACACGGAGACAGATGCTACCTGCTTCATATTGACAGCCTGCAGCTGATGAGACAACACAGAGGGCACCAGAAAACGTGGAGCTTTCAAGGGGTGTGATTTCCTGATGAAATCAGACAGGAGCAGCACCAGTATCCTAACACATACAGAGGCCTGCTGACCTTGAAGTGTACTTCAGCATGGCCAGCGCTCATCCAAACATTCTGCAGCAGAACTCCTTACCCTACTGACAGGCTAAGAGTGAAGAATTTTCCTATCAGGAATAGGGGATGAGGTACTTCTGCTCATAGGTCATGAGCCACCTTGCATTTGGTGCAGACAGGGTCTGCCCATCCACAGGGCACTGATATCTGTTTTTTGACTGCACTTCTTTCAGGAGTTCTAGAAAACTAATTTTAATTGTTTTTCCACTGTCTACATTCTCTGCAATTCTGTCAATTCTCATCAACCACCTGGGAGCTGCAAGTCTCAACAGTTGTGTATTAAGTTGTATCAGGAGGACAAGTTTTTTTTAACTGAAAGAGTCCTGAAAATCTCTCTTGCAGTATCTAATTGCTATTTTTTGTGGCAGTGAGGAGGCTCCGCTTCCCCTTCATGGAGCTTGGAGTGAGGACTCGGATGAGATGCAAGCAGCAGCCCTACACTGAATTGTCGAAGACCTGCTCTCTCCTGAATTTTTCCAGAAGTTTTAAAGGCACATGCTCTCATTGCTGCAGAGGCTTCTGAGGAGAAGCAGGATTTTGAAGGCATTTTATGTGCCATTGACATGACTAGTCAGCTTGCTGCTCTTTCATTTCATACTGTTCTCCAGAATTTGCAGATGAAAAGCCGAATTAATCTTTTCTCCACCTATGTCCAGACAAATGGACATCACATACAGAGTGTGCAGTACATGCAGGAGCAGGAAAAGTCTAAACTCCCTCACTGATTGATCATAATGGAGTGGAGGAGTATCCTAATGGAACCAAGAAACCAGGGTTTGATTTTCAATAGTACTCCTTGTGGCCTTGGGCAAGTCACTTAACCCTCTATTTCCTCAGAAAAATCCAAGTTTTCAATGTCCCTGTTTAATGTACAATCTCCAGGAACAAGCAGGAATGTAGTCTTCACATATGGGTATCGTCGGTACCGACGGAGCCTGCGTGGGAACGCTCCCCAGCGTCCAATTAGGAAGCTTTTGGCAGCATCCCACAGCGCCTGCGTACTGCCTTCCCGCCTTTCCCAACTGCCTCTCTCCAGTTCTTCGTTTTCCGTGGAGCCAGCAGGTCGTGTTCCTGTCACCGCAGAAAATTGTTTCCTTATTCTTTATTTTTTTGTGGTCGCGTCTGCCTTCCCCGACGCTATACCGGTACCGCCGGTGGTGGTTCTTTCTTTCTTTGGAAAAAAAATATATATATTTTTTAAACTTTTTTCCAGATGCGCGCTATTTTGGGCCTTAGGCCCAAAATTTCCTCCAGTATGGAGAAACCCGCCTCGGGTTTTAAAAAATGCACCAAGTGTGGCAGTACCATCTCCGTCACCGACACCCATGAGTGGTGTCTTAAATGTTTAGGTCCTGACCACTCCATCTCCGAGTGTTTGGCTTGTGCCATGATGTCCAAAAGGGGTCAACAGAACCGAGCTGCCAAGCTCAGTGCCCCTTTTCCTTCCGATGCAGCTTTGGTGGCATCGACGTCTACCAGGGCTTCGTCTTCCTCCCATGGATCTCAGGTAACTAAACATGCCGGTAACTAAACAGCCGGTCCTCAAAGGGTAGATCTCCTAAGCATCGAGATGCCTCTGGCGTTGCCCTTGAGGGTTCCATACCTGTAAAATTGCCCCGGCGGGAGGCTTCGGCTTCCAAAGCATTATTGGGGCTCCAGGATGTTCTCGAGGCCTCTACCTCGGCAGAACTACTTGTGCCATGCTCTGGGGTACCGGTTGCATATGGTACCGATACCCAGGCATCGGCAGTGTCGATAGACCAGAGGTTCCTGGCTATTGAACGCAGTCTGGCGGCTCTCCTTGCGGCATCGACGCCCTCGGAACCGTGTCAGATGGTTCCATTAGTACCGGTACCGATGCCGGCACCGATACTGATAGCATCGGTATTGGCTTTGCCGGCACCCAGTCATGCGATTGCCTTCCGGTACCGACTACCCCCGGTACCGACTACCACTGGTATCGGGCTCTTCAAGAGCATCCGGACAGACAGTACTTCGAATCCTCGGAGGACTCCGAGGATTCTGACAGCTGTGCCGGTACTGGGATACTTCTCCCGTAGGAGCCTTCCTCTCCTAAGCATAGTATGTCTCCTCCAGAAGATATTTCCTTTCAGGATTTCATCAGAGAGGTGGCTCGTGGGTTGTCCATTACTGTGACTCCTGAAACAGAGCCCAGAGCTGAGGAGTTGGAGATTTTACAGTATCCCAAAGCTCCTAAAGAGGCAGCTACCCTACCTATCAATGAGATTTTACATGATCTCATGTTGAGAATGTGGGAGACACCTCTTACCACCTCTCCTCACTCTCGCAGACTGGATACTATGTATCGAGTCCCTCCTTATCCTGGCTTCCAAAAAACTCGGATTCCCAACCACTCCATTGTGGTGGAGTCAGCTATGAGAAGGATCAGAAGTGCAAAAAGACATGCCTCTAATCCTCCAGGACGTGAGTGTAGGACCTTGGATGCCTTTGGACGTCGTACCTTCCAGGCTTCCATGCTTTCTGCCAGGATCAGTTCCTATATTTTATATATGGGAATGTTCCTTAAAGAGGTCACAGGGGATTTAGAGGTTTTGAGCCCTCTTCTTCCTGAGGACAGAAGGCAGGATTTTCTCACACTGGTTAAACATGCCCAGGATGTTTCAAAGTTTGTCAATCGTGCAGCCTTTGACTGTTTTGAGTGCATAAGCAGAACCTCTGCCATTGCCATAGGTGCACGAAGAATTGCCTGGCTCCAGGCATCCGATTTGGAGCTCTGTGTGCAGGACAAACTGGGAAATATCCCTTGTACAGGTGAGAATCTATTCAGCAAGAAAAGGCCAATGAGATGGATGCTGACAACTCTACTTTGGATAGATTATCCAAAGGCACAGCTGATCCTGCTAGAAAGAAATCTTTCAAGAAGTCTTTCTTCTTGAAAAAGAAGAGGTTTTATCCCTCTTATTCCCAACAGGGGCGTTCTGCAGGTCAGCTTGTCCGAAAGGGTCAGCAACCACCTAAACAAAGGAAAGCAAAGACTGCCAAGCCTCAAACATCTCAGCAGTCTCAGCCTCCACAAGGCCTTTGACTTTCATCTAGAGAACGTAGCCTTCCTGGCCCTCAATGGACCAGAGCCTTCCACCATTCCATGAAGGTTATGTCACTTTGTCCCCAGGTGGAAGCAGATAACAGCAGAGCATTGGACACTCTCCATTGTAAGAGAGGGGTACAAGCTGCACTTTCTGTGCATGCCCCCTCCCACAATGGTAAGACAGTTCAATTCTCAGACCTCTCTCATCACCCTGTTAGATCAAGAGGTCACTATACTTCTTGCCCAAGGGGCAATAGAAGAAGTACCCATTCATCAACAGGGTACAGGGTTTTACTCCCCCTATTTCCTTATCCCAAAGAAAACAGGAGGATACAGACCTATTTTGGACCTCAGGGAATTGAACAAGTTCCTGTTGAAGGAGAAATTCAAAATGATTTCTCTAGGAACTCTGCTGCCATACCTTCAGAGTCAGGATTGGCTTTGTTCTCTAGATCTCAAGGATGCGTACACCCATGTTCTCATCCATCCAACTCACAAAGTTCCTTCGGTTCCTTTTTCAAGGAAAGCACTATCAATACAGGGTGCTTCCTTTTGGCCTTCCCTCAGCTCCAAGAGTGTTCATGAAATGCATGGCTGTGGTAGCAGCATTTCTCCGCACTCTAGGCATATTCGTCTTCCCTTACTTAGACTGGCTCATTCGAGCCCCATCAGTCAGAGGCCAGGACTTCCCTATCTTGCACAATGTGTATCCTTCAGTATTTGGGTCTGGTCATAAACAGCCCAAAATCCAGTCTAACTCCCACTCAGTCTCTAGAGTTCATAGGAGCTTTGCTGGATACCAAAAGGGCAAGGGCCTATCTCCCCCAGGCCTGTTGCCTTCACGTGGTGCAGTGAGCTTCTCAAGCAGTGCTAAAGCTTCTTCTCACTGCCCGAGAAATGCTACAACTACTAGGCCACATGGCATCCACCATGCATGTGATTCCTTATGCTCGCCTCCATATGAGAGCAGCCCAGTGGACTTTATCCACCCAATGGACTCAGGCATTAGGGTGCCTGTCAGACAAAATAGCAAACACAAATCGCCTTATTTTGTCCCTCCAATGGTGGCAGTCCACTCAGAACCTGTTGCTGGGGTCCCCTTTTCAACAATCCTTACCCCAAGCAACTCTCACAACAGATGCTTCACCAGTGGGTTGGGGAGCTCATCTACAAGACCTCTCCACCCAAGGCACCTGGACTCCACAGGAGACTCATCTACATATCAATCTCTTGGAGCTCACAGCAATCTTCCTTGCTCTTCGAGTGTTCCATACCCTGCTCAGCTACAAGACAGTCCTCATTTATACGGACAATCAGGTAGCCATGTTCTACGTGAACAAGCAGGGAGGAACAGGCTCTGTCGCTTTGCAACGAAGCTTTGCGACTATGGGCCCTCGCCAGAGAGCATCTGATTCACCTCCTGGCAGTTTATCTTCCAGGCATTCAAAACTCTTGGGCAGACAGACTCAGTCGAGTTTTGCTTCCACACGAATGGTCTCTAAATGCAGACCAGGTGACCAAGATTTTCCAAATTTGGGGGAACCCTGGACATAGACCTCTTTGCAAGTCTGTTGAATGCCAGACTTCCCCGGTTCTGTTTCAGGATTCTCGGGCCAGGGGTGCCTTCCTCCTTCACTGGGGTCAAGACTTCCTTTATGCCTTTCCACCCATTCCCCTAATTCCCAAAACCCTGTTCAAGCTTCAGAGAGACAGGGGCGGATGATTCTCATAGCTCCACATTGGCCACGGCAAGTGTGGTACACCCTGCTTCTACATCTCTCTCAAGCCCCCTCCCTGGAGTTAGGGTCTGCTCCAGATCTCCTGTCACAGGAGGACGGAAGGTTATGGCATTCCATTCCCCAGTCTCTGCATCTCAGAGCTTGGTTGCTGAAGGCCTGGATCTTCATGATCTTAACCTTCCTGAACTAGTAAAGGATGTCCTTTCTGCTTCCAGGAAACCTTCCACTAGACGCTCTTATGCTTTCAAGTGGAAAAGGTTTACCATATGGTGTTCGCAAAAGGGGCTTAACCTCTTAGCGATACCTCTCGGATCATTACTTGAGTATCTCCTTCATTTATCCAATGCAGGACTTAAGACTAACTCAGTAAGGGTCCATTTGAGTGCTATTGCAGCTTCCTTCAAGCCTCTCAATGGACAACCTGTCTCCTCCCATCCTCATATAGCAAGATTTATGAGAGGCCTTCTTCTAACTAAGCCTCCCATTAGGCCACCACCGGTGGCATGGGACCTAAACCTGGTTCTTGGTCAGCTCATGAAGCCACCTTTCGAACCCTTAGCTACTACCTCTTTAAAATTCTTTTCTTGGAAAGTTATCTTTCTCATTGCAATCACATCAGCACGTCGTATCAGTGAGTTGCAAGCACTAGTGGCTGATCCACCTTATACAAGGTTTCATCATGACAAGGTAGTCCTTAGGACTCATCCACACTTTATGCCAAAGGTGGTCTAGCCTTTTCATCTTAACCAAGCGGTCTACCTGCCTGTGTTCTTTCCAAGACCTCATGCATCAAATGCAGAAAGAAATCTTCATACTTTGGACTGTAAAAGAGCTTTGGCCTTTTACTTGCAAAGAACACAGCAACATAGAAAGTCCTCTCAACTCTTTGTTGCTTTTGATCCTTCTCATTTGGGACTTCCAGTCTCCAAGAGAACACTGTCCAACTGGATTGCACAGTGTATTTCCTTTGCCTAATCAGAGTAAGAACCTTCCTCTGGAGGGCCATGTCACTGCTTCCAATGTGAGAGCCGTGGCAGCTTCAATGGCTCATCTGCACTCTCTGTCCATCGACATCTGTCGAGCAGCCACTTGGGCCTCGGTTCATACCTTCACAGCCCATTACTGCTTGGACAAGGACTCCTGCCGGGATGCCTTGTTTGGTCAGGCTGTTCTCCAACACCTGATCCATACCTAATCAACTCCTACCCGCCATCCCAGTTTGGATGCCAGAGATCCATGGGGGGGGAGTGGAGCCCTGTCCCAGGGACACACAATTTCTGGGGTATCTCCCTGGCATCTAAAGCTAGGGAGTCCCCATATGTGAAGACTACATTCCTGCTTGTTCTTGGAGATAGCATAGTTACTCACTTGTAACAGGTAATCTCCGGGAACAGCAGGAATTTAGTCTTCACAACCCACCTCATCTCCCCTAGGAGTTGTATCTCTCTATCTCTTTCTCTTTCCCTCTCTCTCTTTGTCTCAGCTTTAAACTCAACTGGAGAGAGGCATTTGGGAAAGGCGGGAAGGCAGCACGCAGGCGCTGTGGGATGCTCCCAAAAGCTTCCTAATTGGACGCTGGGGAGCGTTGCCACGCAGGCTCCGTCGGTACAGACGATACCCATATGTGAAGACTAAATTCCTGCTGTTCCCGGAGATCACCTGTTACAGGTGAGTAACTATGCTTTACCAAGTTTATTACATGTAAACCGCTTGACTGTTTTATACCGCTTTATCATTTCAGTCTGTTAATAAATAATGTAGACAGTTCTCAGATGCTCAAAGAATGTGGAATCCCCATTCCAATATTCCACCTGATAAGAATGCAGAAACATGAGGCACCATAGGAGAAAAGATGTTCGATGGAGCTATGTTGGACTACAGATAGTTTGACATTTATAGCTGATGGGCAACAATCAGCATTCTCAAGGTGATCAGACTTTGGTGCACTTGATGTGTCTTTCAGAGTCTGAATTGCAGCTCTCTTGGTTCCTAACAAAGGTGCCGCCTTGGAATAACAGTAGCCATAGGGGCTCTGAAAATGGTTTTGCTTGGAGCCTTTGGTCTCTATACATCGTCATGACCATCTTAGTGATACATCTTGCTTGAGGAACGACCTCCTTTAGGAAAAAGGTCAAGGAAATGGTTTGCCTAATTAGACCATTACACAGCCTTAAAGGAGTTACTGATTTCCAGTTGAGAGAGTAGCTTGGCCTACAGGAGGAACTAGCTTCCCCTAAGGCATTGGTACCAGTCCTAACTGCAGTATTGCTGTCATAAGACGTACCAGTCAAATTTATATGATGCTCATCAATGTGTAATCAGTACAGACGGGTAAAGGCCATATAGGTTATCCATTTTTTGCCTGTCCATACCAATTACTAAGTTCTACAATCTCTTACTTTCCAATAGGGATCTTCTGTGCTTGTTGACTTATGTTCCCTGACAAAAACTGAGAGAGAGGAAGCTTCAGACATCTTCCACAGCATCTAATCATGCGATAGTCCCAGATTTTTGACCACCCTTCAGTGGAGGAGAGGGGTGCAAGTTTTATTGAGATGCATAGCACAATATTAGATCAGTGGGTACTTGGAATTAAGTTAACAATCAAAGCTAGAAGATAGCGAAATTGCATACCTGTAACAGGGAATCTGCAGGAACAAGCAGGACTATAGTCTCACATATGGGTGATGTCAGCACTGACTGAATCCACGCGGGAATGCTCCCTATCGTCCTATAGGAAAGCCTTTGGGAGTATTCCACTGCTCCTTCCCGCTCTTTTGACTCGCGTTCCTCAGTTCATCTTTTTCTGCGGAGTAAGCAGAACTAGTATCCCACTTCTCCTGTGACCACAGAAATCTTTTTCTTTGGAATCGTGCTTCTGCCTTCCTGTCTCCTCACTGGCATTGCTCCCGATTCCGGTACCATATTTTTTCTTAATTTTACATTTCTTTCTGTAGTTTAATTTTATTTTTTAGTTGCTTCATTGAGGGCCTTGTGCCCCGCATAGGTCTTAGGCCTATTCCCTCCATCATGGAGAAATACCCCTTCAGATTTCAGTAATGCACCAAATGTTCCTGCACGATTTCTGTCACGGACACACATGACTGGTACCTAAAGTGCCTCGGTCCTGACCACGATCCAGACTCTTCTGCTCTCTGTAAACAGATGACTAGGAGGGGTTTAGGAAACTGGGTCAGAAAACTGTCAGAACTTTTTCCATTGGACTCCATGTCACTGGCATCGACATCTCGATCATCCGCTTCTAAGGTATCCAAAATCTCAAAGCAAAGCTCTGACTCCAAGAAGAATAAAACTTTGAGATCCCCGCCAAAAGCACCATGGTATCATTAAGAGTCTCTAGCTTCGTCGAAGGAATCCAGAGAGGAACCGAGAGGATCGAGGGACAGGTCTCATTCTAAACATATGCTACCCAAAGACATTCTCTGAAGATGGACATCAGACCATATGCCCCCAGCTGAAGGACTTGTCCTCCAAAGCCTCGGTGGGGGACTGGGAGGCATTGGCCTCTGCAAATCCACCAGTGCTGTGTTCCGGTACGGTGACTGCAAGCCCTGTTCCATTCTCAGACCAGACACTGGTAATCTCATTGGATCAGTGCATACTGTCCATTGTGAAGACAGCAGTGGCACTCATGGAAGCATCGGTACCCCGACCACCGATGACTCTGGCACTGCTAGGTTCGATATCGACATCTGTACTGACACTGGAGGTAGTATCGACACAGGCATCTGTCTTATTACCGGTACTACTGCTTCAAGGCTATACTGCTCCTCTGTCAGCATTGACGCCCAGTGCTCCATGGACAGGGCCACAATCAATGCTGCTCACTTCTCAGCATAGTCAGGCATTGAACATGACCGGCACCGTTCTTATGGTCATCAGCACTGGCAATGATCTCCAGGAACAAGCAGGAATGTAGTCTTCACATATGAGTAACGTCAGTACCGACGGAGCCTGCGCAGAACACTCACCAGCGTCCAATAGGAAAGCTTTTGGGAGCATCCCACTGTGCCTGCGTAGCTGCCTTCCTGCCTTTCCATTCCCTCCTCAGTTCTTCATTTTCTGTGGAGCCGGCAAGAAGCAGTTCCTGTCACTGCAGAAAATTTGTCCGTCCTTATTTTTGTGGTCGTGTCTGCCTTCCTGTCGGTGCTGGTACCAACCCCAGTCAATGCTTTTTTTTTTTTCTTTCTTTAAAAAAAAAAAAAAAAAAATCTGAGAAGGAAAAAACTATTTCTTCCTTCACGTGAATCAACGCTATATTAGGTTTAGGCCTCCCCTTTTGTCACAGACAAAATGGAAAAAACATCCAGTGGTTTTAAGAAGTGTTCCAAATGTGGCAGTACCATTTCAGCCACAGTCATCCACAACTGGTATCAAAATTGCTTAGGACCGGATCATTAACCCACAGTCTGTCCTCTTTGCAGAAAGGTGACAAAGGAGAGGCCTACAGAACCGAGCTGCAAAGCTGGGCACCCTCTTTGCCTCCGAAGCAGTATCTTTAGCATCAATGTCGTCAGAGCTTCATCTTCCTCCCAAGGATCTTGGTTATAGAAACCTAGATTTTCATCGAAGACTGGCAGGCCCTCCAAGGGCAGATCTCCTTCTAAGCATTGAGATGCTTCGGGCATTGCCCTGGAGGGGAACACATAGGCCAAACAATCCCGGCGGGAGGACCTTACCTCCAAAGCCTTAGTTGGCCTACTAAAGTGATCATAGACAGACCTCTAAAAACAAAAAAAACGAATGACAATGAACCCCACATTACTTAAGAGCTTATCCATAGAAGGCAAAGTGAAAAATAAAGACCAAAAAGCAAATCTTTCAAAAACTTTTTACTCATGACAACAGGATTCAAGGAGCCAACCACTAGCTTTCAATAACTAAAACATAAATAAAAGTAATGTTAAAAAGTAGTGAAACGGCACAGTAAATGCAATACCAAAATATTACCGGTAATTGTCAAACGCTGGAGGAAGCTGCTAAGAATCCAAACACTCTGAAGGAAAAAATCAAGCAAAATTACCTTAACATCTGAAGGCTCGAAACACTTCAAAGATCCTTGTTAAGCAAAAGAGGGGGGGTAAATTTCATACCACTGATACAAAGCGCGTTATCAGCAGACCACCGTGAAACAGCTACTTTCACTTTCAGTTTGTAAAAGTGCCCACACATGTGTGCTGTGTTAAATACATTCTAAACGTGACGTAAAAGGAGGAGTGACGACATATCCCTAATAGGGATCAAACTACAAAACTTAACATGTAAAAATCGGTCCTTTCTGTAAATCAAATTCTCAAGTTAAATAGTAACACCGGCACATACACCATCATAAGTGAAAAAAAACGATAGTGCTGGGTTGAAAATAGGCAGGCTGTAACATAACCATATTCGTCATTGAAAAATTATAAAATATATCTATTAAAGGAAATGGACAGAAGTGGGGATTAAAACCAGACACTTCTAAAAACCAAAAGAAAACCACTCAAAAGAACTAACTAGCTCAATTAAAAGTAAAACAATATGAAAACTTAAAACAAATGACGGAAGCATGCAAAAAGGGGGGGGAAGGGGGAAAAAGGGAAGGGGGAGAGAAGGAAAAAAAGGGGGAGGGAGAAGGGGGAGGGTTGGTAAGGGTAGGAGGATGGGGGTAAGGGACGGAAGAGGGGGAAAAAAGAGGAAGGGGAGGAAAAGGAAGGGGAACCCTCCCATCCTAAACTTATGAACTCTTCAGAGAAAAACCGACCAATCATTGTCTAAATTTAACCCACTGGGTGCCATGGAATCCAACATAAAAATGTGCCTCTGTTCGAGCTGCATTATGGTCCTGTCAGTCACCGCCCCTCCAATTCATTTTGACCTCTTTAATCACAAAAAATTTTAAGTCAGCTATCTTATGTGCCTGTTTCTGCCAATGCCCTACGAGGGGTTTATCAATAATGCTGCTTTTAATCGCACTCTTATGCTCTATAATTCTGACTCGGATACTGCATGTAGTCTTCCCTATGTAGAGCTGCTTACAAGGGCACTGTATAACATATATAATGTTGTTGTCTCAGAGAATAGTCATTGCTAAAAAAAATTTTGTTTGTAAGGGGATGAATAAAACAGTTTCTTATAGGTAAAGCGTGGATGCAAACCGAGCATCGGCCACACTGGAATTGTCCCTTATACTTTGGTAAAAAGGGCTGCTCTGTCAAAGCTGAGGGGACCAGTAGATTCTTCAAATTGACATTCCGTCTATGCGCTATAATCAAAGGAGTATCGTGGAATGCATCAAGACATTGAATGAGATGCCATTCGCGCTTCAAAATCTTGACATCATCACGAGAAATAGTTGAATATAAGAGAGGACAAACCATCCCAACATCCTCTTTCTTCTGATTAGGTCTTAGAAGGGACTCCTGCGTGGATGTCTGAGCTCTTCTATGTGCCTGAGAAATATACCTAGAGGGATATTGCCTGGCTACAAACCTAGTCTCCATTTCTTTTGCTTGAAGATCAAAATCCTGATCCTTTGTAGACTCTTCTAGCCCGAAGAAATTGGTCAATGGGGAGATGGCTTTTAAGTGCTGGATTGTGGAAGCTACTGAAATGTAACAAATGGTTACGTTCCGTCGGCTTCCTGTACAAGGATGTAAGTAAACGATTTCCTTCTTTTTTTTATAAGTAAATCCATATATGGAATTTGCTGATGATCTATGTCAACTGGAATCTCAAATTTAAATCCAAACTATTAATCCATTGATTAAAACAAAGTGCTTCTTCCATCCCATCCCACAAAATCAAAATATCGTCTATATATCTTATCCAAAGCTTAATGTTATCCTTTATACAGATGGTCTTTTAAAAATTTCTCTTCAAACTCAAATATGTACAAGTTAGCAATATCTGGGGCCATCGATGAGCCCATGGCTACTCCCTTAACTTGTTGATAAAACAAATCTCTAAAACAAAAAAAGTTCTCACATAAGGCCATTCTAGCCAGCATAAGTAGCTACTCTGTAGGAATACGTCTATACACTGACCTTTTGAGAAAATATTGTTCTAAAATGGCCAAGGATTCTGCTTGAGGAACATTAGTGTATAAAGATTCAACATCTAAGGTAACTAAAATGATAGAATCTATATCACAAAATTTAGATAGTGTCTCTCTAACGTGAGAAGAGTCTCTCACATAAGACCACATTGAAAGCACAAAGGGACATAAAAGTGCATCTAAAAACTGAGAAATAGGTTCTAAAAGAGAACCAACTGCGGAAACAATTGGCCTACCAGGGGGAGCTGTCAAAGATTTATGAATCTTTGGAAGAATGTAAATCGTTGGAATAACCGGTGATGGAACAATAAGGAAATCTTTCCTTTTTAGTAAAGTATCCAATCTCGAATGCTATCTGTACCAAATTATCTATCTTACTTTGTAAATTTTCAGTGGGATCCCCTGTAAGACAATGATAAAAAGTACGATCTTTAAGTTGTCTATCTGATCTATGTACATTTATTTTGTCCATAACGACTACAGCCCCACCCTTATCAGCAGGTTTAACAATAATCGTATTGTTCTGCAAGGAAATAATTGCCTCCCTTTCCCCTTTAGTAAGATTGCTATATGTAGGGGCAGATTCAATAGAAATCTGATTTACCTGATGTGACACTATCTTCTCGAAGGCAACTATAAGGGGGTCAGTTTGTGATGGTGGCATCCACGTGGACTTCTTACTAACAATAGAAGACTCAGAGGAATTGCTGTCTTGTGTACTAAAAAAAATGTTTCATACGAATCTTCCAGAAAATCTTAAATCAATATTGATCTCAAACAAATCTGGTTTCCTCACGGGTACAAAAGATAATGGAGGTGGATACTGATTGTATATTCGGGAGCGTGAATGGTCTTGACCACCAGAATTATTGAAAAGTGATTTAGATGGGAAATTAGGTGCCCTTATAGAGTGTGATAAGAACTTTGGGAAGGTACATATAGATTATGAGAGAAATATTCAACTCTTTCAGAAAGAGGTAAAAAAAAAAAAGTTGACAAGTTTAAAAGAGACGAGGATGACTATAAAGTGGGTTATGTGTATTACTGGAGTAAGAAAGTAGAAAGTAGATAGTGATAGGTTATGGTTTAAGAAAAGACCTTCTCTTTTTGACCATAAAGATAGTATTGCCCAAGGCCCCGTTTTAGATCAGTCCCCCGGACCTAAGAAGAAAAGTAGGAGTGAGTCTTATAGAAGGGTTTGATCCTTCTGCATCCCTATTTTCCACACACAAAAATAAATCTCACATAGCACGTGAGCAAGATAACGATCCGAACAAGGATCTTTTTTTCAACATGTGCAAATTTTGGAGGGGAGGTGGTCGATACCATTCACGTTCCCATCAACCACATTTAGATCAAGATTTACATCATGTTCAGCCTCGAGACAGGACATACAATCGGTTTCCTCCCCCTCGGGATCAAGACAGATAACGGACTCGACCTCCTGTGATAAATCAGGATCGATATTAGTCAGGATTAGGATCAAATATACAATCAGTATCCACCACCTCGGGGCCGCGGACGAGGCAGGGGCATTTGGAACCGGGATTGGTCCAACGAGAGAAAGATGTGACAAATATTAAATATAGCAATGTAATTAATATTTCTAAATATTCGCTCACACAAGAGGAAGAATCTTTATTGAATAAAGGGTTATCTTTTGTATCCGTGAGGAAACCAGCTTTGTTTGAGATCAATATTGATTTATTTAAGTGTTTCCGGAAGATTCGTATGAAACATATTTTAAGAAGCTGATAAGGATAAAGCGGAATTGCTTAACAAATATTTTTGTTCTGTGTTCACAGATGAAGAACCAGGAGCAGGACCTCAGAAAACACCCACAAATAAGAACAGAAGCGAAGGACATCTTGAACAATTTTCAGAAGACTGTGTTCGTGAGAAACTAGCTCAACTTAAAGTAGACAAAGCGATGGGACCGGATGGGATACACCCTAGAATACTGAGGGAACTTGGGGACGTTCTAGCAACTCCACTGACTGACCTTTTCAATGCCTCGTTGGAGTCGGGAGTGGTGCCAAAGGACTGGAGAGAGGCTCATGTGGTGCCTTTACACAAAAGCGGAAGTAAGGATGTGGTTGAAAACTACAGGCCGGTTAGTTTAACTTCGGTGGTGAGTAAACTAATGGAAACGCTGTTGAAAGAGAAAATAGTGAGGTTTCTGGAGTCCAGCGGATTACAGGATCCGAGGCAGCATGGATTCACCAGAGGCAGGTCTTGTCAGACAAATCTGATTGATTTCTTTGACTGGGTGACCAGGGAGTTGGACCGAGGGAGAGCTCTAGATGTGGTGTATTTAGATTTCAGTAAAGCCTTTGACACTGTTCCTCACAGGCGACTTATAAACAAACTGAGCACCCTAGGGATGGACCCTAAAGTTACTGCTTGGGTTAGAAATTGGTTGGGTGGGAGGCGACAAAGAGTACAAGTAAATGGAGCTCACTCTGAGGAGAAGGATGTTACCAGTGGTGTGCCCCAGGGATCTGTCCTTGGTCCGATTCTTTTTAACATCTTTGTTAGTGATATAGCGGAAGGGCTGTCTGGTAAGGTTTGCCTCTTTGCGGATGATACCAAAATCTGCAATAAAGTAGACACCCAGGAAGGTGTAGATAACATGAGGAGGGATCTAGCTAAGCTTGAAGAATGGTCTAGAATTTGGCAGCTGGGATTTAATGTTAAAAAATGTAAGGTCATGCATTTGGGCTGCAGCAATCCAAGGGAGCAATACAGCATAGGAGGTGAAGTACTTTTGTCCACTAAAGAAGAGCGGGACCTAGGCGTAGTTGTGTCCGATGATCTTAAAGTAGCTAAACAGGTAGAAAAGGCGACGGCAAAAGCTAGAAGGATGCTTGGGTGCATACGGAGAGGAATGGCTAGCAGAAAAAAGGAGGTGATAATGCCTCTGTATAAGTCTTTGGTGCGACCTCATTTGGAGTATGGTGTGCAATTCTGGAGACCGCACCTTCAAAAGGAGGTGAACAGGATGGAGTCGGTGCAGAGGGTTGCTACTAAGATGATTAGTAGTCTTCATTATAAAGCATATGAGGACAGACTTAAGGATCTTAATATGTACACCTTAGAGGAAAGGCGGGATAGAGGTGATATGATTGAGATGTTTAAATACCTCCGTGGCATAAATGTTCAGGGAGAGAGCCTCTTTGAATTGAAAGCAAGTTCTGCGATGAGGGGACATGGGATGAGGGTTAAGGGAGATAGATTCAGGAGTGATATGCGGAAATATTTCTTTACGGAAAGAGTAGTGGATCCGTGGAATAGTCTCCCAGTGGAGGTGGTAGAGATGAGGACAGTAACTGAATTCAAAAAAGCATGGGACCAACACAGAGGATCTCTAAAGGTAAAAAGTGGACTGTTGTAGTTATGGAAGGACAGACTAGATGGGCCTTGTGGTCTTTTTCTGTCATCATGTTTCTGTTTCTACACAAGATAGCAATCCCTCTAAGTCTTCTATTGTTAGTAAGAAGTCCACGTGGATGCCACCATCACAAACTGACCCCCTTATAGTTGCCTTCGAGAAGATAGTGTCACATCAGGTAAATCAGATTTCTATTGAATCTGCCCCTACATATAGCAATCTTACTAAAGGGGAAAGGGAGGCGATTATTTCCTTGCAGAAGAACAATACAATTATTAAACCTGCTGATAAGGGTGGGGCTGTAGTCGTTATGGACAAAAAATTGTACATAGATGAGAAAACTTAAAGATCGTACTTTTTATCATCGTCTTACAGGGGATCCCACTGAAAATTTTAAAAAGTAAGATAGATAATTTGATACAGTCAGCATTTGAGATTGAATACTTTACTAAAAAGGAAAGAAATTTCCTTATAGTTCCATCACCGGTTATTCCAACAATTTACATTCTTCCAAAGATTCATAAATCTTTGACAGCTCCCCCTGGTAGGCCAATTGTTTCCACAGTTGGTTCTCTTTTAGAACCTATTTCTCAGTTTTTAGATGCACTTTTACGTCCCTTTGTGCTTTCAATGTGGTCTTATGTGAGACACTTCTCACGTTATAGAGATACTATCTTAAATTTGTGATATAGATTCTAACATCATTTTAGTTACCTTAGATGTTGAATCTTTATACACTAATGTTCCTCAAGCAAAATCCTTGGCCATTTTTGAACAATATTTTCTCAAAAGGTCAGTGTATAGACATATTCCTATAGAGTTGCTACTTATGCTGGCTAGAATGGCCTTATGTGAGAATTATTTTTGTTTTTAGAGATTTGTTTTATCAACAAGTTAAGGGAGTAGCCATGGGCTCATTGATGGCCCCAGATATTGCTAAATTGTACGTATTTGAGTTTGAAGAGAAATTTTTAAAAGTCCATTTGTATAAAGATAACATTAAGCTTTGGTTAAGATATATAGACGATATTTTGATTTTGTGGGATGGGACGGAAGAAGCACTTTCTTGTTTTAATCAATGGATCAATAGTTTAGATTTAAATTGAGATTCCAGTTGACATACCATCATCAGCGCATTCCATATTTGGATTTACTTATTAAAAAAGAAGGAAAATCGTTTAGTTACATCCTTGTACAGGAAGCCGATGGACTGTAACCATTTGTAAACATTTCAGTAGTTTCCACAATCCGGCACTTAAAAGGAATCTCCCCATTGGCCAATTTCTTTGGGCTAGAAGAGTCTGTATAAAGGATCAGGATTTTGATCTTCAAGCAAAAGAAATGGAGACTAGGTTTGTAGCCAGGCAATATCCCTCTAGGTATATTTCTCAGGCACATAGAGCTCAGACATCCACGCAGGAGTCCCTTCTAAGACCTAATCAGAAGAAAGAGGATGTTGGGATGGTTTGTCCTCTTATATTCAACTATTTTTCATGATGTCAAGATTTTGAAGAGCGAATGGCATATCATTCATTGTCTTGATGCGTTCCACGATACTCCTTTGATTATAGCGCATAGACGGGAGGTCAATTTGAGGAATCTACTGGTCCCCTCAGCTTTGACAGAGCGGCCCTTTTTACCAAAGTATAAGGGACAATTCCAGTGTGGCCGATGCTCGGTTTGCATCCACGCTTTACCTATAAGAAACTGTTTTATTCATCCCCTTACAAACAAAATTTTTTTTATCAATGACTATTCTAACTGTGAGACTACTCACGTTATATATGTTATACAGTGCCCTTGTAAGAAGCTCTACGTAGGGAAGACTACACGCAGTATCTGAGTCAGAATTATAGAGCATAAGAGTGCAATTAAAAGGGGCATTGGCAGGAACAGGCACATAAGATATCTGACTTAACGTTTTTTGTGATTAAAAAGGTCAAAATGAATTGGAGGGGCGGTGACATTGACAGGACCATAATGCGGCTCGAACAGAGGTACATTTTTTATGTTGGATTCCATGGCACCCAGTGGGTTAAATTTAGACAATGATTGGTCAGTTTTTCTCTGAAGAGTTCATAGGTTTAGGCTGGAAGGGTTCCCCTTTACCTCCCCTTCCCCTTCCCCTTCCTCTTTTTTTTTTTTTTTTTTTTCTCTTCCGCCCCTTCCCCCCACCCCCCCTACCCTTCCCCACCCTTTTCCTTCCCCCTCCCCCTTTCCTCCCCTTCTCCTTTCCCCCAACTTCCCCTTCCTTCCCCCAACTTCCCCTCCCCCTTTTTGCGTGCTTCCATCGTTTGTTTTAAGTTTTCATATTGTTTTACTTTTAATTGAGCTAGTTCTTTTGAGTCGTTTTCTTTTGGTTTTTAGAAATGTCTGGTTTTATTCCCTTATTTATGGTTTTAATCCCCACTTTTGTCCATTTCCTTTAATAGATATATTTTATAATTTTTCAATGACGAATATGGTTGTTACAGCCTGCCTATTTTCAACCCAGCAGTATCGGTTTTTTTCAAGTAATGATGGTGTTTGTGCCGGTGTTACTATTTAATTGAGAATTTGGTTTACAGAAAGGACCGATTTTGGCATGTTAAGTTTTGTAGTTTGATCCCTATTAGGGATATGTCGTCACTCCTTCTTTTAAGTCACGTTTAGAATGTATTTAACCCAGCACACATGCGTGGGCATTTTTATAAACTGAAAGTGAAAGTAGCTGTTTCACGGTGGTTTGCTGTTAACGCGCTTTATCAGTGGTATGAAATTTACCCCCCTCTTTTGCTTAACAAGGATCTTTGAAGTGTTTCGAGCCTTCAGATGTTAAGGTAATTTTGCTTGATTTTTTTCCTTCAGAGTGTTTGGATTGTTAGCAGCTTCCTCCAGCGTTTGACAATTACCGGTAATATTTTGGTATTGCATTTACTGTGCCGTTTCACTACTTTTTAATGTTTTATTTATGTTTTAGTTATTGAAAGCTAGTGGTTGTTGGCTCCTTGAGTCCTGTTGTCGTGAGTAAAAAGTTTATTTGAAAGATTTGCTTTTTGGTCTTTATTTTTCACTTTGCCTTCTATGAATAAACTTTATAAGTAATGTGGGGTTCATTGTCATTCATTTTTTTTGTTTTTAGAGGTCTGTCTACGATCACTTTAGTAGGCCAATGATAATATACCATTTTATACGCGAGGTTATGTACAACCCTTTTTTCATTTTTACTGGTCTCTTGCCTCCTCTTCTATTTTTGGTCTTAAGGAGCTTTTTTTTGGGGGGCTTTTCTCCTTTTTGTATGATACACCCTACCTTTTATGCTTCCCCAATTTGTTTTTTCATAAGTTTGTGATTTACTTCTTGATACAATTAATTCTCCCCTTTCAGGCTCACTCCTTTCTTCTCTTTTTTTCTCTCCTTATGCCCACCATTTGTTTAGCACAAGAATTTTATTTCATCAGTGAGGTAAACAAAAATTGTTTTATACTTTTATGTATAATGGTTCCCTTCCCCTTATTGTCACACTCTAGTTTTAATGCATGTCATCATATGTGTTTAATTTATTTTGTACAATGTCATAGTTCATTTATAGTTATTTATCCTGATTTGCATTGTCTATTTATTTATCTTTTTAGATATTTTTTTCAAATATTTTTGTTCATATTATGGTATTGTTTGTTATATAATGTAGTGAGTTATTTTATTATAGTGTTCCAACACTTTCAATTTGGTTATATAATTTGATACATATTTAAATGTTTTTACTTGTTATCCTTTTTTATAATTGTTTAGTTTTATGATATTGGTTTGTATATTGTTTGTGATGTTTTATCTGTTTTATTTTCTCGACCCTAGTTTGCCTTTTACCTCTGAAGTTTTAAACGAAACACGGCCTGTGTTGGGTTTTATTGGCAAGACAAAGTTCTTTGATATATTTTACTCCTTGGTTTTCCATACCACATTTTCTGACTGTGTGCCCTATCTGACGTGGCTTTTTGCTCTCTGTTGGACTCAGCCAATACTCGGGACATGAGAACTATCGTGGATGACACATCTCAGTCTCTACAAAGTCGCATGTCCCCTCCGGAGGACATGTTTTTCCAAGACTTTATTCGCGATGTTGCTCGGGGTTTGTCCAATCTCCAGGAACAAGCAGGAATGAGTCTTCACATATGGGAGACGTCGCCGACGGAGCCCACACGGGAATGCTCCCCAGCATCCAATCAGAAAGCCTTTGGGAGCATCCCCCACGCCTGCGCGGTGGCTTCCCGCCCTTCCTACTGCCTCTCCCCAGTTTTTCGTTTTCCGCAGAGCCGGCAGGACGTCCCTCCTGCCACCGCAGAACTTTTCACCTTTTTCTTTTCTTGTTTCTGTAGTAGCGGCTTTTCCTGCCGACAGCGGCACCTCTGTGCCCCTTTTGTTTTTCTTTTCTCACTTATTTTTCGTCGCCTAGCGGGACCTTTTTTCCCTCTGGGCGCCGAGGCCTACCGGGCTTACAGCATGGAGCCCCAGAAGTGCCCTCACTGCGGAGACTTAGTTTTCCACATGGACTCCAATGCCTGGTGCCTCTATGGTTTGGGGTCTGACCCTTTCCCCCCGGGTCCTCCGGGCTACAGTGTCGGGAGAAAACCTTCCCTTTTTCGGGTATCCCTCGATGACGTTTTCACGCCCAAGGTGCGGTCATCGGGTTTTTCTTCTCTCCAGGATCAGGTAACCACGCAACAGTCTGTTAAGACTAGCCAAGTCTTGAGGGGCGAGTCTCATGCACGGCATGGCGACGGCTTCGGCCAACCCCTCAAGTCCCCCTTGGCTACTATACCCCGGCGGGAGTCCTCGGGCTCCAAAGCATCTACAGGGTTTCGGGATGTTCCTCGGGTTTGCTCCTCACAGAACATTCCCGAGCCGGTACCCGCTTCAAGCGGTGCCGATGCATCGGCGCCGGTGTCGAGTGTTCCACTCTTCGCCAGGGATCGTCAGCTGGTGTCCTCGGCGCCTATGGGGCCGATCGACTCGACCCTGACCTCCCTATATCCAAGCCGTGCTCGAGGGAGGTACCCGCTTCGAGCGGTGCAGACCCCCCGGCGTCGGTGTCGAGCGTTCCGCTCCTCACCGAGGATCGTCCGGGGCCGATCGAATCGGTCCACTCTGGCGTTCCTTCGTCCCTGCCATGCGCGGGGGTGGTATCTGCTACGGGCGGTGCTGACCCCTCGACGTTGGCGTCAGTGTCAAGCGTTCCACTCCTCACTGGGGGCTGTCAGCCGCGGTCCACGGCGCCTCCGGGGCCGACCGACTCCTGCCGGTATGGCGTTCCTACGGGGGTGGTATCCGCTTCCGGCGGTGCTGACCCGTCGGTGTCGAGTGACCCGCTCCCCACCGGGGATCACCTGCCGCTGCCCTCGGCAGCTCTAGGGCCGACCGACTCGACACAGTCTGGCGGCCCTACGTTCAGGCCATGCGCGGAGGTGGTACCCGCTTCGGGCACGTCGGCGTCGATGGTTCCACTCTTCGCCGGGGATGGTCATCTGGCCTCGCTCCCTTCGGGGCCGGTCGCTTCGACCCGCACTGGGTTGCCGGTATCCCAGCCCTGCGCGAGGGTGGTACTGGGTTTGCGCGGCACCGCTCCGCCGGAGACGGCAGGGGCGTCGAGCGCCAGGGACCACCGTCGGCCTTCCCCGAGAGCCTCGGGGTATGTCAATCAGCCCCAGACGGGCGACCCCCCCCGGCATCATCGCAGCCGTCGAGGGCCCCGCCCTTTCCGAGAAAGGGGGCCCCGGGGTCTTCGATCGCTTCGATCCAGCCTGGATCCGCGCCGTCCCGCAACGGTACCCCGGCGTCGGCGCAGGAGTTTTGCACTTCCCTCCCCGTAGGGGCTCGTCGTCGGGCGACCTGGGTACCCTCGGGGACGGGTCGTATGCCCCGGAAGGATTTCCCTCTGGGTCAGGCGGGCTCGAGAGGGGGCCCGGCATCTGGCAGTGCCTGACATCGGCGCTGGCGTCGGATGACCCCCTCTCCACCGAGCTTTGTCCTCGGGGGCCCTTGATGTTCGTGACGCCGATCGACGCGGTTCCGATCCGCTCCCCGGGATCAGCACCGCCGGCGCGGCCGCCCCCGCCGGGGCCCTCTAGAAGGGAGTCTATCTCATCGCTCGGTTCGATGCCCAGCCTGGAATCAGTATCCAGCCTCGAAGACTTGGCCACGACACTTCTCGGGATCGGCCCCTGTCCCCTCCCGCGACGCAGAGCGGAGATCGTTGGCCACTGCCTTCCGGCTGCCACGGAACCGCTTCAGTTTCCGGGGGCAGCGCCGCCCCCGGGTTCGGGGCCTAGGCCGATTCCGGCGGCTCCGGCGGTGCCATCGACCCCTTCGATGCCTAGATTGGAATCATTTCCAGGAGCCGACGACGCCTTGTTGACTACCCCGGTCCGGGGCTGTTGGTCCCCTCCTCTGCCCAGCGGGCATCAGCCCGAGAGGCTTCTCGGTGCCCTGGCGGCCTCTCCCGCCACCGCCTCCCACGGCATAGCCCCTCCGGGACAGCTGTCTTTTCAGAATTTCCTCCTTGACATGGCGGACTTGCTGGCCATCCCTATCCTGGACCTAACTCCAGGCCCTGCGGAACAGGCCGCCGTGATGTTTCCTCTGCATCCCTCCCTGCAGGATCTCCTGCTGTCGGCTTGGCGGTCACCTTTGAGGGTTCCGGCACCGTCGACTGAGATGCATGCTCTGTATCGGGTGCCCCCCTCCCCGGGTTTTCGGCAGCACCAGCTTCCACATCGTTCCATTGTGGTGGAATCGGCGCTGAGGAAGGCCGGAAGCAAGGAAAAGCATTCTTCTCGTCCTCCAGGCCGCGCCTCGAAGATGCTAGATACCCTAGGACGTCAAACCTTCCAAACGTCTCTGCTGGCGTCCAGGATTATTTCATATATTTTTTATATGAGTCTGTCGCTCCGGGAGGTCACCGAGAGATTATCTCTGTTGTCTCCCTTCTTGTCTGCAACCAAGGCCTTTGAATATTCCTTCTTTATCACTGCAGGAATATCTCTGGGTTCCTTTCTCGTGCTTCTCTAGACTCCTTCCTGTCGGTCAGCAGATGCTCTGCTGTTGCCATTAGAGCACGCCGTACAGCATGGTTGCAGGCGTCCGAGTTGTGTAGATGGGCACAGAATAACCTGGGTAATTCTCCCTGTGACGGAGATCACCTCTTCAATAGCGAAGCCTTACGTCAGGTCGCGCAGTGCTTCGCTAACCTTCCCAGCGTTAGAAGCCATCCTAGGGCCTGGCTTCCCCCCGGCGGTAGTGCGTGCCTCACCAGGCCCTCTTTCCCTAGGAAGAGGAAATGTCACCCCTCCCCCCACCCGCCAGGTGCGCCCAAGCAAGGGACCCCTCACCCTGGGTTGAAGTTCCCGGGCCCGCGCCAGAACTCTCATACCAAGCAGTTTTAGGTTCCGGTGGGCGGCTGCCTGCAATTTACCTTCTTACCAGAAGTTTACAATTGAGCTCTACTCTGGGGCTCGTTCAGTAGGGCAAATGGTTCGGGGGCTTATCCAGGGGTTCAGGTATTCTCCTTCCGTTGGTAGAGGGAGACCACCTCTACTCCATGATAGCTCTGGCCCACGGTCAACTGGCTTACCCTTAGGTACGTCCCCGAACCCTTCTCGGCCAGTATTCCCCTGCTGATTGCTTCCGTACCGGAATTTTCCTTCCAGCCGCTATAGTCCCCCAATGCTTACCAAGGACTATGCCCTCATGTCCCCCGATTAGTGCGGGGGGCGAGTTTCTGCGTGCAGGTCCTGGGGACACCTATAGGGCCTCAAGCCCCCTGGTGTGTTCTTCCGGACTGATGCTATCCTCTGTCCTTCACGCTACTGTGCTGTTCGTTCGCCGATCTGCCTTTGTTCCACCGGAATAGATCCCTCTCCCGGACGGATCTTGACGCCACCTCCCCAGGTGGACGTTCTGTGGATCACTGGCAGGTTCGCCTTACCAGTGTTATGCTCATGGAGGTAGGTTCCTTGGCGTACCTGCATTAGTGCCGGGGTGGGGCGTTCTCCATGCCCAACGGCCTAGATATGCCAGATATCACCTGCTCGATAGGCGTATTTTGGGGGATGCCCACAGTGCCTGTGTTCTGCCACCTATTTTTTCCCAATGGCCGGTACTCACGCGCCCCCCCCCCCTCTGGGGTCCGGCCAGTCCGCCTGCCTATTCCTTAGATCGGCCCTCGGACTGGTGGTACTCTACTGCTGTGAAGTCAACAGCTTCTATTTTAAGTTATGCCCTCCTCCCGGAGGTTCAGACCCTTGTCTCCCTATCTCTTCGCTAGGGCAGGCTGTGTACTCCTTCTGCTCTGGGGTACACCCTTACTCTTCTCTGGAATAGGCTATCCAGATCGGCCAGTCTTCTACTGTTAGTCCTCTGAGTTATGGACTCTGCTCCTAAGGGAGTGCTCAGCTTTGCATAAAGCTTCCTTGAAGACCTGCCGTCCTCCTCCTGACCCAGCTGACTCCTGGATCTCCTGGCCTTCCGGATTTGGAACTTCCTCCTCGCTGCAGTGAAGTTCCCTTGAAGACCTTGCTACTGCGTCTACAGTACCTCCATCACAGTCCTACTTCCTACAACTCAGTAGGTAAGCTCTACATGGTACTAAGTCATTAATTCATTAAATACTTAATGATGCTTCCATGCATTCTAATGACTACTCTCCCTGTAGTCTTTGGGTTTTGCTGTTTCTCTCTTCTCAACTCCTACCCTCCATCCCTCGGGGGATGCCGGGGATTCAGGTTGGGCAAATGCCATCCCGTCCTGGGCCGGGCTTACGGGATCTCCCCTGGGCATCCTCAGCTAGGGAGTCCCCATATGTGAAGACTCATTCCTGCTTGTTCCTGGAGATAGCACAGTTACTTACCTGTAACAGGTGATCTCCGGAACAGCAGGAATTAGTCTTCACAACCCGCCCACCTCCCCTAGGAGTTGTATCTCTTTCTCTATTCCTTCCTCTCCTCTCCTTCTGGCTCAGCTATGAAACTCAACTGGGGAGAGGCAGTAGGAAGGGCGGGAAGCCACCGCGCAGGCGCGGGGGATGCTCCCAAAGGCTTTCTGATTGGATGCTGGGGAGAATTCCCTTGCGGGCTCCGTCGGCGGCGTCTCCCATATGTGAAGACTAATTCCTGCTGTTCTGGAGATCACCTGTTACAGGTAAGTAACTGTGCTTAACAGTGACATCTGAGAGAGAACCTAGGGCTGAAGAACTTGAAATTCTACAGCCCCGAAGGAAGCTGCTACTCTCCCTATTCATCGCATACTTCACGACCTTATTCTTTGTATGTGGGAGACACCCCTTACCATCTCTCCACATACCTGATGACTTGATACCATGTACCGAGTACTGGAGTGTCCCGATTTTCAAAAGATGCAATTACCGCATCATTCCATGGTGGTTTAATCAGCAATGTGTCAGAGTGCTAAGACACATTCCTCAAACCCTCTTGGTAGGGAATCGAGAACCCTTGATGCCTTTGGTTGATCGTTTTCAGGCCTCCATGTTATCGGCCAGGATCAGTTCCTACATTCTCTATATGGGTATGTTCCTTAGAGAGGTGGCTAGGGATTTGGAGTTAATGGCTCCTCTTCTCCCCGATAGCAAGAGAAGATTGTCTCACCCTTGTAAAGCATGCTCAAAATGTTTCAAAGTTTAACAGCCAAATTTAACAGACAAGTTTAACAGACAAATTCCGTGCAATATCATTAAGTATTGAAGCACAAAACCCTCCGAGTGTTTTTTCTGTTCATACATCTACTCAAAGTTTAACAGGGCAACTTTTGACTGTTTTGAGTGCATCAGCAGAACTTCATCCATCTGCACTGGTGCATGTAGGATTGCTTGGCTCCAAGCATCGGATCTTGAACAATGGGTTCAAGATAAGCTAGGTAATAATCCTTGCACTGGTGAAAACCTTTTTGGCAAGGTTTGGCACGACAAAGCCTCTCAGAATCCAAAAACACCACTCTTAATAGACACTCTAGATCTACTGCTAACCCAGCTAGGAAAAAAGCAGCAAAGAGCTTTTTTCAATAAGTAGTACTATCCTTCAACACCATGCTCCTCAGAAGGGGCATCAGCCATCAAAACAGCAAAAGAAGGCTCAGACTCCTAAGTCACAGCCACCACAGCAGACCCAGCCTCCTCAGGGTCTTTGATTCTTTTCTGGAGAACATAGCTGTTCTGCCTCTGGAGATTCTAGATACCATCCACATTCCCGGCAGACTTTGTCTCTTTGCCCACAGGTGGCATCTTAACACATCAGAGCAGTGGACACTGTCCATAGTACAGGAGGGGTACAAGCTTCATTTGTGGTCTACCCCCCCTCCCCCAGACTCCTCCAAGAGAGTTCCACTCTCAGCCACCTCTCACTGCTCTGTTATAGCAAGAGGTCACCTCCATTCCCTTTCAGGGTGCAATAAAGGAGGTTCCACCATCCCAGCAGCGAATGGGCTTTTATTCTCCATACTTCCTCATTCCAAAGAAAATAGGAGGATACAGGCCCATTCTGGACCTAAGAGAACTGAACAAGTACCTACTATGGGAGAAATTCAAAATGATCTCCCTAGGAGCCCTTCTCCCCTATCTCCATTGTCAGGATTGGCTCTGTTCTCTAGATCTAAAGGAGGCATATACTCACATACTGATTCATTCATAGCACACAAAGTTCCTGTGCTTCATGTTTCAAGGGAGACATTATCAGTACAGAGTCCTGCCTTTTGGCCTTGCCTCTGCCCCAAGAGTCTTCATCTTTATTAGTAGAGTTTGATATACTGCCCATGCTGGAGCATCAAAGTGATGTACAATACAAATATATATTGGCTACTGAAAAGTAAAGTCAGAAAGGAGCGCCATCAGTGAATAGGACAGGGATAGATAAAGCAGAACGAGACAGAGGACAGGGACAGAGCTAGAGGAGGAACATGGTGACAAGGGACAGGAAGGGGGAGAACAGCGGAGTAACTGAAATTATAAGGGTAGCACATTATGAAGAGTGGAGGGCATGGCTGGCGAGAGCAGGGAGATCGTAAGCCTGCCAGAAAAGGTGAGTTTTGAGAAGAGCTTTGAAACGGGGGAAGGATAGTTCAGTGCGAAGAGGTTGTGGGAGCGAATTCCATAAAGCGGGGCCTAGAAAGAACGCGGAGTGACGGGTGAGTTCAAGGTGGGCCTGAGATGGAGAGGGGTGGAAAAGACGATTGCCGTGAGCAGAACGAAGAAGATGTGGGGCTGGTTGGAGGTGAATAGTGTCAGCTAGATATTGTGGGGTGCTAGTATGAAGAGCCCTATGTGTAATAATGAGAAGTTTGTAGATGAATCTAACCTTAACGGGAAGCCAGTGGAGCGTGACAAGACAGGGAGTGACGTGAGTCTTCACAAAGTGCATGGCAGTAGTGGCCGCATTCCTAAGGACTCTTGGGATATTTGTTTTCCTGTACTTAGACGACTGGCTCATTCGAGCAAACACCTCTCTAGAGGCCAGTCTTTCCCTCTTGTGTACCATGCAAGTGCTGCAACACTTGGTATTTGTAATAAATCTTCCAAAGTCCCATCTCTTTCCCTCTCAAACGCTAGAGTTCATAGAGACTCT
Source organism: Ichthyophis bannanicus (assembly GCA_033557465.1). Classification (NCBI taxonomy): domain Eukaryota; kingdom Metazoa; phylum Chordata; class Amphibia; order Gymnophiona; family Ichthyophiidae; genus Ichthyophis; species Ichthyophis bannanicus. The sequence goes on along the minus strand of CM066033.1, from coordinate 649,801,016 downwards.
CCTAGACACCCAACAATCAAAGGCGTTTCTGCCCCAACCCTGCTGTGCTCGACTCAGCATCTCAGGCATGCCTCAAGAACTTTCTCACTGCTTGAGCTGCTACAACTTCTTGGTCATATGGCATCAACAGTGCGTGTTCCATATCTTCGTCTGCATATGCGCGCAGCTCTGTGGACACTGGCTTCCCAGTGGTCTCAGGCATCGGGTCGCCTGGGAGACAAAATAATGGTCTCTACCCACCTAATCTCGTCTCTCCAGTGGTGGCAATCCCCAGAAAACTACCTGGTAGGGTCACCTTTTCAGATGTCAGCACATCAATGTACCCTGACTGATGCATCCAAATTGGGCTGGGGAGCTCATCTGGACAATCTCTCCACTCAGAGTCTCTGGTCTCATCAGGAGTCACTTCACATAAATCTGTTGGAACTCAGGGCCATTCACAATGCTCTGTGTTCCAGGACCATCTTCGATTCCACACAGTTCTAGTCCAGATGGACAATCAAGTAGTCATGTTCTACTTGAACAAGCAGGGCGGAACAGGCTCTTGGACCTTCTGCAGCAAGGCCCTGCATCTGTGGTCTTTTGCCATACAGCACCACATTCACCTACATGCGGTGTATCTCCCAGGCAAGCACAATATCTTGGCGGACAAACTGAGTCGAGTCGTCCTACCCCACGAGTGGTCTCTCCATGCAGACAAGGTCGCTCACATTTTTTTCAGATCTGGGGAACCCCAGAGATAGACCTGTCGCAAGTCCTCAAAGCCAAGCTTCCTCGCTTCTGCTCCAGGACTCCTGCACCGGACAGCCAGCAAGTAGATGCTTTTCATCTCCACTGGGGTCAAGGCTTCCTATATGCCTTCCCTCCCATTCCCCTCATTCCCAAAACACTTTTCAAACTCCAGAGAGATAGGGGCTACATGATACTCAGACCCATGCTGGCCATGACAACTGTGGTATATCCTCTCCTCCTATGTCTCTCGGGCTCAACCCATAGATCTGGGATATGCTTCAGATCTCCTCTCTCAGGAGAAGGGGACACTGCTCCATCCCAATCCGCAGTCCCTCCATCTTTCAGCATGGCTGCTGAAGGCATAGCCTTCCAGGACATTAAACTCTCTCAACAGGTTAAGGATATCCTTTTAGCTTCTAGGAAGCCATCCATCAGGCGCTCCTATGCCTTCAAGTGGCGTAGATTTTCTCTCTGGTGTTTGCAGAGGGCGCTTAACCCTTTCTCAGCTCTGGTGGACACATTACTTGAGTATCTTCTCCACCTGTCGTCTTCTGGTCTCAAAACCGACTTGGTGAGAGTACACCTAACTGCAATTGCAGCCTCTTACATGATCTATTGTGGACCAGGAATCGGTAAAAGATAGAAAGGAGAGGGTAGGGCTAAATGGCCAATTTTCACAATGGAGAAAGGTGAATAGTGGAGTACTCCATGGATTTGTGCTGGGTCTGCTGCTTTTTGACATACTCATAAATGACCTGGAAAAGGGAATAACGAGTGAGGTTATCAAATTTGCAGATGACACGAAACTATTTAAAGTTGTTAAAACCCATGAGGATTGTGGAAAATTGGAAGACTGGGCATCCAATTAGCAGATGAAATTTAATGTGGACAAGTGCAAAGTTATGCACCTAGGAAAGAACAACCCAAACTATGGTTACACGATGCAAGGTTCCACACTAGGAACCACCCACCCAGGAAAACAATCTAGGCGTCATCGTGGATAACATGTTAAAACCCTCCACCCAGTGTGCAGCAGCGGCCAAGAGAGCAAATAGAATGCTAGGTGTCATAAGGAAAGGAATGGAAAATTAAAACAAAGGATAGTATAATGCCTCTATCGTTCCATGGTGTGCCCGCACCTTGAATATTGTGTGCAATTCTGTTTGCCATATCTTAAAAAGGATATAGCGTTATTAGAAAAGGTACAGAGAAGAGCCACCAAAATAAAGGGGATGGAAGGGATATCCCTATGAAGAGAGGCTAAAAAGGTTAGGGCTCTTCAACCTGGAAAAGAGACGGCTGAAGGGAGATATGATAGAGGTCTATAAATGGAGTGGAACGGATAAACGTAGATCAATGATTTACATCTTCAGAATATAGAAAGACTAGGGGATATGCAATGAAGCTATAGGGTAACCCATTTAAGACTTATAAGAGAAAATATATTTTTTCACTCAACGTGTAATCAAGCTCTGGAATTTGTTACCGGAGGATGTAGTAAAAGCTGTTGGTGTAGCTGGGTTTAAAAAAGGTTTGGACAGGTTCTTGGAGGAAAGGTCTATAAACCATTATTAAAAGGGACCCAGGATATCGGTGATTGACCCAATTCAAGCATTGAGGAACTTATGTCTTCTGGGGAAACTGCTCAGATACCTATGACCTGGATTGGCCACTGTTGGTAACAGAATACTGGGCTTGATGGACCTTGGTCTGACCCAGTATGGCATATCTTGTGGTGTTATGTTTAGATGGTCAGCCCATCTCTTCTCAGCCGCTTCTAGCACACTTCATGAGAGGTCTTCTATTAACCAACCCCCCCCCCCCCAATTAAGCCCCCTCCAGTGGCATGGGATTTTAATGTTTTAGAACAGCTGCTCAAATCGCCCTTTGAACCGCTAGTCACTACCTCACTGAAGTTTCTCACATGGAAGGTCGCCGCCTTTATTGCCCTCACTTCAGCAAGACGTATTTAGTGAGCTCCAGGCTTTGGTGGCTGAACCTTCTTTATACACGATTCCACTATAAGGTAGTCCTTAGGACTCATCCTCGCTTTATGCCAAAGGTGGCCTCGCCCTTCCATTTAAACCAGTCTACCTTCCTGTCTTTTTCCCTAGACCTCATTTCTCTAGGCAACCCTTCACACTCTGGATTGCAAACATGCCTTGGCTTTTTATCTCCAGGGGACTCGAGAGCACAGAAAAGCTTCTCAACTTTTCATCACCTTTGACTCGAGTCATTTGGAATCGCCAGTACCCAAGCAAACTCTCTCCAGGTGGATTGTGGATTGCATATTGCATTTCCTTTTCCTTATGAGAGTGCAGGACTCTCTCTCGGGTCGGGTCAAGTCACTGCACATAATGTTCGGGCCATGGCTGCCTCTATGGCAAATCTACGCTCAGTAGCTATTGATGAGATATGCAAAGCAGCAACTTAGTCTTTCTGTCCACACTTGCTGCTCACTATTGCCTGGACAGGACTCCTGCCAGGATGCCTTGTTTGGCCAAGCTGTTCTCCAGCATCTCTTTCAGACTTAGATCAACTCCTACCCTCTGTCCTGGGTTTCAATACCAGACATCCTTGGAGGATACATGACCTGCTTAGTTATACCTGTGATCCACAGCTCACTCTGAGGTCATCTCTCTGGCATCTCTGAGCTAGGGATTCCCATATGTGAAGACTACATTCCTGCTTGTTCCTGGAGATAGCGTAGTTACTCACCTGTAACAGGTGATCTCCAGGAACAGCAGGAATTGTCTTCACAACCCACTCTCCTCCCCTAGGAGTTGTAGGTCTTCTGCTGCTTCTTCTCCTTTCCTTTCATCTCAGCTACAGAGGAGGGAGAGTTGGAAAGGTGGGAAGGCAGCTACGCAGGCGCAATGGGATGCTCCCAAAAGCTTTCCTATTGGATGCTGGGGAGCGTTCCTGCGTGGGCTCCGTTGGTACAGACGTTACACATATGTGAAGACTAAATTCCTGCTGTTTTCAGAGATCACCTGTTACAGGTGAGTAACTATGCTTTCTCTGAGCTCAGTCTGATGCATTTGACTCACCATCGATCCCTTGACTTGGAAGACCTCCTGGATTTCGCATCAGTATCAGAACAGTCACTGACTGTCGCCACCACCTCCCGCTGCAAATCTCCACTGGGGGATGAATTCATTTGAGACATGGCGGCAGGGCTCTCAATACCAGTAGCGGCAGAACCGGAGCCTCGAGCGGAGGAACTGGAAATTCTCCAGTACCCCACAGCACCAAAGGAAGCAATGCTCTTACCAGTACATACGATTTTTCACAACCTAATACTTCGCATGTGGGAGACCCCGCTCACAATAGTAGCTATCAGCAGACATCTCAATACAATGTATAGAGTACCGGGGGCCCCTGTTTTTCAAAAATCGCAACTACCACATCACTCGATGGTAGTCGAATCAACGATGCGGCACATTGAGTAGCAAGAGACATGCATCGATATCTTCCGGAAGAGAATCAAGGAACCTTGATGCTTTTTCCCGATGGTCTTTCCAGGCCTCCATGCTGGCAAGTAGAATCAACTCCTATGTTTTTTTTATATATGGGTATGTTCCTAAAGGAGATTAATAAAGATTGGGAAGCCTTCTTACCATTCATCCCATATGACAAAAAGCCAGGTTTTGAAACTGTCCTCCAAAAACAGCCAAAATGTCTCCAAATTTAACGGGGCAGCATTCGATACTTTTGAATCTACCTGCAGAGCGTCTGCTATTGCCATTGGTGCTAGACTGGCATGGTTGCAGGCCTTGGAACTTGAACAGTGGATTCAGGACTGTAGGGATTATTAGTAGCACACAAAGATAGGTAAGGCTCTCAGTTATGTCCAGGGGAAATTAGCTACTAATACCCTGCCCGAAGATCTATGAGAGTGCTGGTAATGAGCCATGGAAGTCTCATCTGTATGTGTGTGTGTGTGTGTGTATGTATCTGTGTGTATGTGTATCTATATGTATATATATATATATATATATATATATATATTTTTGTTATGGACAGTGAGGTAGAAAAATATACAGACATATAGCTAAGGATACATAATTAGAAACATGAGGTAGCAAATTGTTGTGGCACAAAATTAGAGTTTGACAAAGTGATAAATCATGATTAGTAACCGGAAGTCACTGATTCGCTCTGCACTGAAGTTATGGAATAAGTTTCTAGCTAACCATTGCCTATCCGGAGGAGGAGAAATAAGACTGTACCTTAGCTCCTGCTGGCACTCTGGTGGCTGAGGTCCGATAAGTCTCTGGAGCAGCACAGGTCCAACGAGGCAGCTAGGCTAGATAACGCAGGCTACAGCCATCTCGGTGAGCCGTGGGAGAACACAGAACCAAAGGTATCTGTGAAAGTCTTATCTCAGTCCTTAGGAGAATGGCCTTACACACACATCGTGTGTCTGTCTTGCAGATAGATCAGGTAGCAGACACAAGGTAAACAGGGCACAAACAGCAAAAAGGTGCGAAAGTTCTTTTGTGCAGGCTGTATTATTCTTTGATGAATCTCCATCATAGGTCCGGTGATTGGTTGGCACAAGACGGTCCGAGGTGTTCTCAGCAAATCAGAAGGTAATGAACAGGTATTCATCCTGCAGACCTAGGAGCCATAATGAGGGAAGATAGCAGTATGCAGTTCTAGACATCCAAGGCCAGTAGCATTGTTAGTGGATGATGATCAGAGAAGCAGTTGTTCTTGCATGTAGACAACTAATTGGCCTGGGAGACTAATTGGACAAACAATAGTCTTCTGTATGCTCAGGTATGATCACTTGGCAAGCATTTGTGTGTAGGTCAGGTCTGAGGCTGTAAGCACAGCAAAAGTCCTTTGTAGCAGGAAACCATCTTGTTTGGCCAGCTTTCATTTAGGCTTCAGCATCTGAGTAGGCCGGAGATTTGCAGCCGCAGAATTGCAGGGGTACCAGCCCTACAGGACAAGCTAGGCAATATCCCCTGTACTGGGGAGAATCTGTTTGGTAAGAATTGGAGAGAAAAGGACGGAGAGCTTGAAACTGATGACACTACCCTAAAAAGACTCTCCAAGAAAACTGCTGACCCCCTCAAAGAAGAGACTAGCAGCAAAAAAGCCTTTCTAACCCAAAACGAGGAGGTTTTACCCTTCCTTACTCGCAGTCCTCTTACCAGCAGCAGGAAAAGCAGCAGGGGACTAAACAGGCTAAGAAGCCCAGAACTACTAAACTTCAGCCACCAGCTCAAACACAAAGTTACTCCCAGTTTTTGACTCCGTCCTAGGAAACATGGTCTTCTCCAGGAACAAGCAGGAAGTCAGTCCTCACATATGGGTGATGTCGGTGCCGACAGAGCCCTCGTGTGGAGCAATTCCCCAGCTTTCAAAGAAAGCCTTTGGGATTGCATCGTGTAAGCGCAGTCCCCTTCCCGCCCAAGGGTGCCATCTTGCTCAGTCTCCCTTTTTCCGCGGAGCACAACGGACGTTGTCACTAATTCCTCACAGAAAAAATGCATCAAAACTTAGAAGAATTTTTTCTCTTCGACCGGTTTGACGCCGGTTCCCCTTCCTGCCTGCGGCTCGTTACACCGGTATCGAGTCCAGTCAAGTTTTTGCATTTTTGTACTTTTTTATTTTCACTGGCAGCCCAGTCCTTCGACCTTTCAGGGGCCCTTTTTCCCCCAATGGCTGCCAGCGGGTTTAAAAACTGTGAGCGGTGTAAGACGTTAATGTCCCTCACCGACACACATGACTGCTGTCTCCGATGCCTCGGGCCCAACCATGACCCGAAGGTCTGTGGCCCGTGTGGGAAGATGTCGTCTAAGGCACTCCGAAGTAGGCAACAGCAGCGTGAAAGGATTTTCTCAGAGTCCGCATCCCACTGGATCCGGACCTCATCAGAAGCCTTGACGTCTCGGGAGCTTTCTGAACCCGAGCACCGTCGGGGGGTCTTCTGAATGGGGGTCTCCCTCCCGAGAACACCGGAGGAAGAAGAAGCCCATGAAGGCGCCGTGGTTGGATGCCTCCGATCGCCCTGGGCCCTTGAAGGCCAGGTTGCGGAGTCCTGACTGCCGCCCCGGGTCCTCTGAGTCGGAGCGGCCTGTGAAGATACCTCGCACGGAGCCGGAAACGCCGAGGTGGGTAAGTGCTGTTGTCTCCATGGATTCCTCTCCGGGGGAGCCGGCGTCGGGGCCCAAGCCGGAGGCTGCAGAGTCTTCTGAGCTCGGTCTCAGGATGACGGCCCTGGAGCACAGCATGTCTGCCTTCATGGAGCAGCAGTGGGCGCCAATAGCCGGTGTCACTGGTCCATCCGCCCCGACCACCGGGACCTCGACGTCCAAGTCGACCCCGGAGGCTGAGACAATCCTCGAGACTCTTCGGACTCGAGTCGATCCTCAGCCAAGGTCTCCCTCGACCTCCCGCTCGGGAGCGAGGTCATCAGGGCTGAAGCCCTCGTGGCCGGAGCCCCTCAATTCCTCCTCGGAGGGATCGGCATGGGAGACGGAAGATGAGGAGTCCTTGGACACCCATTGGACCCGGAATGTCCCATTGGACTCACCAGGTTCGGAGCCTCGGAGAAGGTTCCCTCCGGAGGATACCCGGATCTCCAGGAACAAGCAGGAATGTAGTCTTCACATATGGGTATTGTCGGTACCGACAGAGCCTGCGTGGGAACGCTCCCCAGCGTCCAATAGGAAAGCTTTTGGGAGCATCCCACAGCGCCTGCATGCTGCCTTCCTGCCTTTCCCAACTGTCCCTCTCCAGTTCTTCATTTTCCGCGGAGCCAACAGGTCGCACATCCTGTCACCACAGAAAAAATTCCCCCCTTCTTCTTCTTTTTTGTGGTCGCGTCTGCCTTTCCTCGACGCTACACCGGTACCGCCGGTTCTTCTTTCTTTTCTTAAAAAAACAAAAAACAAAACTTTCTTCTGCAGTCTTTCCAGTAATTTTTCTCTTCAGGTGCCATGTGCCATTTTGGGCACTAGGCCCAACTTTTTCTTCAGAATGGAAAAACCCGCTTCGGGTTTTAAAAAGTGTTCTAAGTGGGGCAGTACCATCTCCGTCACCGACACCCATGAGTGGTGCCTCAATGTTTAGGTCTTGACCACTCTATTTCAGATTGTATTGCATCAAAAAGGGGCCGGCAGAACCGAGCTGCTAAACTTAGCACCCTTAGCAGCCTCCATGGCATCAACGTCTTCCAGGGCTTTGTCTTCCTCCCATGGATCTTGGGTAACTAAACATAAATCTAGCTGGTCCTCAAAGGGTAGATCTCCTTCTAGACAGCGAGATACCTCTGGCGTTGCCCTTGAGAGACTTTCGCGGGCAAATTGCCCCGGCGGGAGGCTTCGGCTTCCAAAGCACTAATGGGGCTCCAGGATGTTCTTGAGGCTTCAACCTTGGCAGAACTACTGGTGCCAGGCTCTGAGGTACTGGCCGCTTCATTCGATACTGATACCCAAGCATCGGCAGCGTTGATAGACCAGAGATTATTGGCTATTGAGCGCAGTCTGGCGGCTCTTCTCACGGCCTCGATGCCTCTGAAACCGCTTCAGATAATTCAACTGGTGCCGGCACCGACTGCATCGACATCGGCAGGTATTCTACCAGGACTGAGTCATCGTATCCATCCGGCATCTCTCCGATGCTGACTTCGATCGGTACTGGTACCATGCCTTGCACGATCATCTGGATCGGAGGTACTTCGAATCCTTGGATGAGTCTGAAGACTCTGAAAGCTCTGCCGATACCAGAGTACTTCTTCCTGAGGATTCCTCTTCTCCTCAGCGTAGGATGTCTCCACCAGAGGATATGTCCTTTCAGGATTTTATCCAAGATGTGGCCCGAGGTCTTTCCATCACAGTGGCTCCTGAAAAGGAGCTTAGGGCAAAGGAATTAGAAATCCTACAATACCCTAAAGCTCCCAAGGAGGCAGCTACCTTACCTGTTCATGAGAATTTGCATGATCTCATGTTAAGGATGTGGGAAACACCTCTAACCACATCTCCTCACTCTTGAAGACTTGACACCATGTATCGAGTTCCTCCTTGTCCTGGGTTTCAGAAGACTCAGTTACCACACCATTCCATGGTGGTGGAATCAGCTGTGAGAAGGATAAAGAGTGCAAAAAGGCATGCATCTAGTCCTCCAGGACGTGAGTGTAGGACTCTTGACGCCTTTGGACGTCGAACCTCAAGGCTTCCATGCTTTCTGCTAGGATCAGTTCTGATATTTTATATATGGGAATGTTCCTTAAGGAGGTCGCAGGAGATTTAGAGCTTATGAGCCCACTTCTTCCTGATAAGAGGCAAGATTACCTCGCCCTTGTCAAACATGCTCAGGATGTTTCCAAGTTTGTGAATCGTGCAGCCTTTGACTGCTTTGAGTGCATAAGCAAAACCTCTGCTATTGCCATAGATGCACGTAGGATTGCCTGGCTCCAGGCATCTGACTTGGAAATTTGGGTACAGGATAAACTAGGATATATTCCTTGCACAGGAGAGAATCTCTTTGGCAAGAATTGGCAGGAAAAAGCTAAAGAGAGAGATGCTGACAATATCACTTCAAATAGATTGTCTAAATCTACAGCTGATCCTGTGAGGAAAAAATCCTCTAAGAAACCATTCTTCAGTAAGAAGAAGTAGTTTTATCCCTCCTATACCCAACAGTGGCATCGCTTAGGTCAGTCTGCCCAAAAGGGACAGCAGCAACAACCTAGGCAAAGAAAGACAAGCAGCTAAGCCTCAACCGGCTCAGCAGATTCAGCCTCCACAGGGGCTTTTGACTCCTATCTAGAGAACTTTGCCTTCTTGGCACTGAACGACACAGAACCCTCCACCATCCCAGGAAGGTTATGTCATTTTGCCCCCAGATGGGGTCAGATAACAGCAGAAAATTGGACTCTGTCTTTTGTAAGAGAGGGGTACAAACTTCATTTCCTCAGCATGCCCCCTCCTACAATGGTAAGACAGTTCAATTCTCAGACCTTTCTCAACAACCAGTTAAGTCAAGAGGTCACCGTGCTTCTTGCCCAAGGGGCAATAGAAGAGGTACCCATTCCCCAACGGGGTACAGGGTTTTACTCCCCCTATTTCCTTCCAAAGAAAACAGGAGGACACAGACCCATTTTAGACCTCAGAGAATTGAACAAATTCCTGTTCAAAGAGAAGTTCAAAATGATTTCTCTAGGAACTCTGCTGCCATACCTTCAGAGTCAGGATTGGCTTTGTTCTCTAGATCTCAAGGATGCATACACTCATGTTCTCATCCATCCAACTCACGGATGATTTCTTTGCTTTCTATTTCAAGGGAAGCACTACCAATACAGGGTTCTTCCTTTAGGCCTTGCCTCTGGGCCAAGGGTTTTCACAAAATGCATGGCTGTGGTGGCAGCATTTCTACGCACCCTAGGAATATTCGTCTTCCCTTACTTAGACGACTGGCTCATTCGAGCCCCTTCAGAGCCAGATGCCAGGGTTGCTCTCTCTCGCACAATGTGCATCCTTCAGTATTTGGGACTTGTCATAAACTTCCTAAAATCCAACCTTGCTCCCACTCAGTCCCTAGAGTTTATAGGAGCTCTGCTGGATACCAGATAGACAAGGGCCTACCTTCCACAGCCCCGCTGCCTTCGCATTGTGCAGTTAGCTTCCCAAGCAGTGTTAAAACCTCACCTCACTGCTCGGGAAATGTTACAGTTGCTAGGCCACATGGCATCCACCGTGCATGTGGTTCCTTATGCTCGCCTCCATAGAGGGCAGCCCAGTGGACTTTATCCACTCAGTGGACTCAGGCGTCAGGTTGCCTGTCAGACAAAATAGCAAACTCAGAACGCCTTATTTTGTCCCTCCAATGGTGGCAGTCACCCCAAAACCTTTTGGTGGGGTTGCCTTTTCAGCAACCTCCACCCCAAGCCACTTTAACAGATGCTTCTCAGGTGGGTTGGGGAGCCCACCTGCAAGGCCTCTCTATCAAGGGTACCTGGACTCCACAGGAGGCCTATCTACACATCAGTCTCCTGGAACTCAGAGCAATTTTCCTTGCTCTTCGAGTATTCCACACCCAGCTCAGCTACAAGACAATCCTAGTTAAAATGGACAGTCAAGTAGCCATGTTCTATGTGAACAAGCAGGGCGGAACAGGCTGTCTGTCGCTCTGCAATGAAGCTTTGCGACTATGGGCCCTAGCCAGAGAGCATCAGATTCATCTCCTTGCAGTGTATCTTCCAGGCATTCAAAATCTCTTGGGCAGACAAACTCAGTCGAGTTCTGCTTCCACACGAATGGTCTCTCCATGCAGGCCAGGTGGCCAGAATTTTCAAATTTGGGGAACCCCGGACATAGACCTCTTTGCAAGTCCGCTGAATGCCAAACTTCCCCGGTTCTGTTCCAGAATTCCGGCTCAGGGTTGGCAGGCCAGGGATGCTTTCCTCCTCCGTTAGGGTCAGGGCTTCCTGTATGCTTTTCCACCCATTCCCCTAATTCCCCAAACCCTATTCAAGCTTCAGAGAGACAGAGTTATGATTCTCATAGCTCCACGTTGGCCACGGCAAATGTGGTACCCTCTGCTCCTACATTTCTCTCAAGCTCCGCCTCTGGAGTTAGGATCTGCTCCAAATCTCCTTTCTCAAGAGGACGGGATGCTGTGGCATCGCAATCCCCAGTCTCTGCATTTCAGGGCCTGGTTGCTGAAAGCCTAGAACTTCACGGTCTTAACCTTTCCCAGCAGGTAAAGGATATCCTTTATGCTTCCAGAAAGCCTTCCACAAGACGCTCTTATGCATTTAAGTGGAAAACGCTTTTGGGAGCATCCCTCAGCACGTGTGCTGCCTTCCCGCCTTTCCAACTGTCCCTCTTCAGTTCTTTGTTTTCCGTGGAGCCAGCAGGACCTATTCCCTGTCACTGCAGAAAATTCTGTCTTTAAAATTCTTTCTTGTCGCGTTTGCCTACTGCACGACGCCTACCAGTACTGCCGGTTCTTTTCTTTTCCTAAAACCCTAGACTTAGACTGTTTTCTTTCAGAAACTTACCTGTTTTGGTGCTAGGCTCCATTTTGGGCATTAGGCCCCATTTTTCCAAAATCATGGAAAAGCCAACTAGTGGTTTTAAAAAATGTACTAAGTGTGGCGGTACCATTTCTGTCACTGACACCCATGATTGGTGTCAAAAATGTTTAGGACCTGATCATTCTCCAACTGAATGTCTCACCTGCATGGGGATGACCAAAAGAGGAAGACAGAACCGGGCCGCAAAGCTCGGTACTCTCTTTTGTTCAGATGCCAGATCCATTGCATTGACATCAAGGGCCGCCTCTTCCTCCCATGGATCTCAGGTAACTAAACATAAAAGCCGGTCCTCAAAGGGTAGCTCTCCTGCTAAGCATCGAGAGGCCATTGGCATTGTCCTTGAGGGAACTACACCGGCAAAACAGCCCCGGCGGGAGGCTTCAGCTTCCAAAGCATCGATGGGGTTTCAGGATGTTCTCGAGGCCTCAACCTCGCAAGAACTACCTGTGCCATGCTCAGGGGTTCCGGTCGTTCTTACCGGTACCGAAACCCAGGTATTGGCAGTGTCGATAGACCAGAGATTTCTTGCTATCGAACGCAGTATGGCAGCTCTTCTCTCAGCTGCGGTACCAGTGGTCCCAAGGGCACCGGTGCCGACATAGACACGGATGCCGATACTGACACCAGTACCGACACAGATGATGCCGCTACTGACTGTACCGGCCCCGATGGTAACTCTTCCCATTCAACCTCCGGCTGGAGTGGATAAAGTGGTACCAGGTCACCTCAGTACCGACTTTGATCGGTACCAGGATCGTGCTTTGCAGGAGCATTGGGGTCAGGAATACTTAGATTCCTCCGATTCCGAAGACTCTGACAATTCTGTTGGCACTTCTCCTAGAAGATCCCTCTTCTCCCCAATGCAGAATGTCACCTCCAGAGAACATGTCTTTTCAGGATTTCATCCGTAATATGGCTAAAGGTCTTTCAATCACAGTAGCTCCTGAAGAGGAACCCAGAGCAAAGGAATTGGAAATCCTCCAATATCCTAAAGCTCCTAAGGAGGCAGCTACTCTGCCTATCCATGAAATTCTGCATAGCTTGATGCTCAGAATGTGGGAGACACCTCTGACTACTTCTCACTCTAGGAGACTTGATACTATGTATAGAGTCCCACCATGTCCTGGATTTCAGTAAACTCAGCTGCCACACCATTCAATGGTAGTGGAGTCAGCCATACGTTGGATGAAAAGTGCAAAAAGACATGCATCCAATCTTCCAGGTCGTGAATGCAGGACTCTGGATGCTTTTGGACGCAGAACATTTCAAGCTTCCATGCTTTCAGCTAGGATCAGCTCATATATCCTATGTATGGGAATGTTCCTCAAAGAAATCACAGGAGACTTGGAACTTATGAGTCCATTTCTCCCAGATAAGAGACCAGACTTTCTTACTCTGGTTAAGCATGCTCAGGATGTCTCCAAGTTTGTCAATCGTGCAGCCTTTGACTGCTTCGAATGCATCAGCAGAACTTCTGCTATTGCCATTGGCGCACGACGGATTGCCTGGCTACAGGCATCAGACTTGGAGACTTGGGTACAGGACATGTTAGGCAACATTCCTTGCACGGGGGAGAATCTCTTCGTCAAGAACTGGCAGGAAAAGGCTAATGAGTTAGATGCTGACAATTCTACCTTAGATTGTCGAAGTCTACAGCCACTCCAGCCAAAAGGAAGCCTTATTAAAAACTCTTTTAGCAAAAAGTTATCTCCAGGAACAAGCAGGAATGAGTCTTCAGATATGGGTACGTCGGTACCGACGGAGTCTGTGCGGGAACCCTCCCCAGTGTCCAATCAGAATGTTTTTGGAAGCATCCCAACACGCCTGCGTGCTGCCTTCCCGCCTTTCCCAACTGCCTCTCCTCAGTTTTCATTTTTCCGCGGAACCGGCAGGATGTCCTCCTGTCACTGCAGAAAATTCTTCTTTTTTTTGGTTTTCTTGTGGTTGCGTCTGCCTTCCCCGACACCACCGGTACCGCCGGTGCTTCTTTTCTTTTTTCTTGTAAGTTTTCCTTTATAAGGAATACTTTTTTCTTCTTAGTGCCTGATGTTTTTTTTTTGGCCTGCTAGGCCTACTCTTTTTCCTCATGGAAGCGCCAGCCACTATCCCTAAGAAATGTTCAAACTGGCGGTACACAATTCATTTTAGACACTCATAATTGGTGTCTACCCTGCTTGGGTCCTGACCACTATCCGCTGGAGTGTCCCTCCTGCACCAGTATAGTCGGAAGAAGTCTTCAGCATCGAGTTCACCTCGATACGTGGTCCCCATTCAACTTCAGGGCACCGACCACCCTTTCTTCTTCGCAGGATCAGGTAACCCAAAAACAGTCTGTTAAGACTAGCCAGTCCTCGAGTGGTAGATCTCATGCACAGCATAGAGATGCCTCTGGCCTTACCCTCGAGGACACACTGGCTTTAAAACCACGGTGGGAGTCTTCGGCCTCCAAATCCTTAGTGGGGTTTCAGGTTGTTCCTGAGGTTCACTCCTCTCCGAACATACCTGAGCCATGCTCGGTGGTGGCATCCGCTTCGAGCGGTACCGATACCCCGGCATCGGCAATGGTGTTGGATGAAACATTCCTCACCAAAGATCGTAGTCTGGCGTCCTCGGTACCTGCGGGCCTGTTGGATACGCTGTAGACCAATCTTCCAGTATCGGTATCGATCCCGGTACCGGTACTGGTACCGACGTCGGTACCCTCCCAGATGTGCATCGATAGACTCGCTTCCTTCGATGCCGAGTCTGGAATCGATCTCCAGTCTGGATGACTGGGTAGCGACTCGCCTTGGTACCGACGGCACGGTTCCGATGATCCATGTCGGGCACTCTCGGTTTCTTCGATACCGTTAGAGCTGTCACCGGCTGGCCTTCATCTACCGGTATCGGATACAGTGCTGGAATCGGTACCGGTATCTACATTACCATTGCTGTCGGTACCTTCCATGCTTGTTTCAACAGGCTCGCTTCCCTCGGTACAGAGTTTGGAATCGATCCTAGCATGGACGATATGCTACCGACTGTTGCTGGCCCGACCTCCTGCGGTACCGGCGACCATCCTCTAAGGATCCGATACTCCACCCTTTAGGGTCTTCTATTCCTCTAAATTTGGATAGATCCCTGGGTGCCAATGCTAGTTCTTCAACAGATCTAGCCTGTACTCCTCTTTCTAGAGGACTTCCCTCTGGGGATTTTTCTTTTCAAGCATTCCTGCTTGATATGGCAATGTTACTTGCCATTTCTATACCTGGTCAGGATCCTGCACCAGGGAATACAGAATCTCTGTATATTCCCGGGATTCCAAAGGAGGACGTCATGCTTCCTTTGCATCAGACCTTGCAGGATCTCCTCTTTCGAATGTGGGAAACTCCTTTAACGGTACCCCCACCTTCTAGGGCTACTGATCTTCTATACAAGGTGCCCCCCTCTCCAGGTTTTCATAAGACTCAACTTCCTCATCATTCCATTGTTGTAGAATCAGCAATGAGGCGTGTTAAAAGTACTAAAAAGCACTCTTATCTGCCAGGCCGTGAGTCTAAGACTTTAGATGCCTTTGGACGCCAAACCTTCCAGGCATCCATGCTTTCAGCAAGAATTCTCTCATATATTTTCTATATGGGATTATCTCTTGAAGTCACAAAGAAATTACTATTTTTGACCCCTTTTCTTCAAGAGCCCAAAAGAGCAGACTATTCCTTATTGGTTAGTCATGCTCAAAATATCTCTAGGTTCCTTACTCGTGCTTCCCTAGACTCGTTTGAGTCTGTTAGCAGAACCTCTGCTATAGCTATAGGGGCACGACGTAAAGCCTGGCTCCAAGTTTCAGATTTGGACAAATGGGCACAAGAAAGACTGGGAAATACTCCTTGCACTGGAGAAAATCTCTTTAACAAGGAGTCTTTACTCCAAGTTGCTCAGTTAACCACTGACATTGCTGTTTCCAGAGGCTGTTCTATGCCTTCCTCTTTCCCAGTTGGTAGGAAATTTCCTAACAAACTTTGTTCCCCTAAGGGGAAAAAGTTTTATCCATCTTCTACCCATCATACAGATGTTCCCAGACAGGGTAAACATCGCACTGGTCTAAAGAAACCACGACCTCATCAGGTTCAGCAAACCCAGCAATTGCAGGGTTTCAGATAGATTATCATTACATCTCCTGTTTGGTGGTTAGAGTTTGCAGTCTGCTTCTTTTCACTTGAAGCATATACACTAATTTCATCCTAAATTCTCATGGATCTCTCTTCACGAGACATCCTTTCTTTTTACTCTAAGAGTTTTTATGATGATCATGCCTATAGTTAACGAATTTCTCTTCCTCCTACTGGGAAAAAGAGATGTGACAACTATCAATAAGACAGTTTCCCTGTACTAGCATGTATCATCTTAACTTTTAGAGACTTACTACATAGTCTCCTTCAACTCTGTCTTACCTCCCTCTTACTACAGCATTCGGTTTGTAAGAGTGGCTCTATTACATAGGTAAGCCCCTATGGTTCTCTACCTATTCCACAAAGGGGTTTTCCCTTCCAGAGTTGTCTCCCCCTTTTTCACATTCTTACTTTAGGGCAGCTTATCAGACAATAAGGAAGTCTTACCACTCCTGCTTATGTCTGTTGCTTCTTTTTCCAATCTAAAAAAAAAAAGGGGGAAAAGAGATTTTTTTCCACTGCCCTGGTAGTTGCAAATGCAGCAATTCCTAGTGGTTAAGCCACTGGTTCTGTTCCCCACACAACCAGGGTTTGTCCTCCACTAGCAATCCTTCTGGCCTCAGTGCTAAACCCAAAACAGGTTATCAACCTTTTTTGGAAACCCTATTATCACAGACTTGTTGGTTTGACTTCTATTCTTCGCCATCTCCAATTCCCTTGTTTTTGGCAGAATAGTTTGTTACCTACTGGCTTTAAGCAGCCAGTTTTTTCTTCTAACCAACCTGTAACATGCTCTCTGCAACTCTACAGAGTAGCTTTGCACTATGGGCCCTTGCTAGAGAGCATTAGTATCTTGCCTAGCAGATAATCCCAGATGGTTAGGAGGGGTTCACCCAGTCATGCTCCCATGACTGGCAGGTGTTCCCTACCCTTACCATCTCATCTAAAATCTCTTTTCGAGACAAAAGACACAGGCCTTACATCACGTAAAAACCTAAAGAATGGCCAATTCCCTGGCTTGGTCCAAGTCATCTTTGGACTTCTCGCCAGGGATAGTTTTCTTTCAATTGCAGCTTGTCCTTATATGCTTCCTTCCCAATACTTCAAGGGACGCCCATGTTCAGCTCAAGGACGCCTGATACCCATCTTGCCCTCATAGGCGGGTCAATATGGTATCTTCTTCTATTGGCGTCCTCTATCCATTCACCATACTGCAGTTCTAGAGAGATCTGGACTTGCTGCCTGCAGACTGAAGTTATCCTCTGCATTTTTCACGTAGACCATCCTGGTTATTCAAGAGCTCGAATTCTTAAAGGAATCTAGACTCCTCCTTGTCAGGGAGACCATTCCTCTGACTCTGGCAATTATAACCAGGGAAAGAAGATTATCTATACATCTATTCAAGCAGGTATCACCCTTCTTGCTATTAGATGAATCTTCCCTCTATCCCCATATTCCTATGGGGATCTAGTTATATAGCCATGTCTCCATCTACTTACATGGAGACATGTGTCTGTGTCTATATATATATATATATATATGTGTGTATGTATATATATTCCTAAATATATACATATCTATATCTATATGTATATATATATATATATAGATATCTATATAGATATACCTGTTGAGATATATCTTTTAGGTAGATATGTATCTACCTACTTATCTATCTGTCTAGGTTCATATATCCATATATTCCTATATGACTGACAGATGTGCACTACCCCTATCAATGCTGTGCCAGCATGCTTAGGGTTCTACACATACAACCACTCCCTGTGGTAATTAACAAATGTTTTGTTTCTCTTACCATAACCTTTCAGGTTTAGGTACCTCTGAAGCTTCCCATGTACCTTTTTCTTTCCTAATTGGCCTCATTTAGGAGAGACATCACGGATTTTCAGTTAATCTAAAGCTATAACGCTTCATAAGTCTGTCCTTACTTTGTTATCGGATATAGGGGTCTCCATACCCCTTCCCTCCTACAAGGACTATTTCTATTGTCAGTCCAAATCGGTGAGACTTATTTTCCTTTTGGTCCTAGCATTGTACAGTTCTTCGGCCAAAAGAGCTTAAGCTTTGTCTAATAGTATCTTCTGTGTTTCCTGCTGAAGCCCTACCTCATTGTACTACCCCAGATTCCCCTGGGGCTATTTCTCACCCTGATGGGATGTCCAGGAACAAGCAGGAATGAGTCCTCACATATGGGTACGTCGGAACCGACGGAGCCTGCGCGGGAAAGCTTCCCAGAAAGGAAGCTTTTGGGGCCTCCCACAGCGCATGCGCGCTGCCTTCCCGCCTTCCTGACCAACTCTCTTCAGTTCTTCTTTTTCTGCGGAGCCAGCAGGTCGTGTTCCTGTCACCGCTGAAGAAATTGTTTTAATTTGTTTCTTTGACCGCGTGTCTGCCTTCCCCGATTCCGGACCGGTACCGCCGATCTTTTTTCATTTATTTCTTTAAAAAAAAATAAAATTACTTTTCCTCACTTGGTGTGTTTTTTCTGTGAGGCCTCTAGGCCGTCTCAGATTCTCCCTCATGGAGAAACCAGCCTCTGGTTTTAAAAAGTGCACCAAGTGTACCAGTACTATTTCAGTCACAGATACCCATGAGTGGTGTCTTAAATGTTTGGGGCCTGACCATTCCATTCCGGATTGTCCATCCTGCTCTCTGATGTCCAAACGGGGCGTACAGAACAGAGCAGCCAAGTTTCATATGCTGTTTTCTATGGATACTCCAGCATCAACATCCTCCAGGTCTTCCTCTCCTGATGGATCTCAGGTAACCAAACATCCTTCAGGCAGGTCCTCAAAGGGCAAATCTCCCTCTAAACAGCGAGAGGCCCTTGGGTTTGACCCTGAGGACCCTGCCCCAGCCAAACAACCCCGGCGGGAAGCTCCAGCTTCCAAAGCTCCTCCTATGGGGTTACAGGTAGACATCGATGGCACGGCCTCGACCGATCTCCTGTTAGACTGCTCTGGGGTACCGGCTAACACCGGTACCGACATCCAGGCAGTTGTGGCGTCTGGGTACTACGGTACAATCCATGCAGCAGGCCATACTGGCTTTCATTAACGCTGAAACGCCCTCGGTACCGCGACAATCGGTTCCGACTCCAGTTCCGGTACCGCAACCGATACCGGTACCCAGAGCATCTACTTCCAGTAGTATGCCGGTTCCGGTCTCCGGTTCCGGAGATTTTCTCGATATCGCTCCGATTCCCGGTACGCCCGATGTCGATACCGGTCGGTACGCGTATCGATCTCTGGAAGCTAATAGGCGGTACTTTGAATCATCTGAAGATTCTGATACCTCAGATGAATCTGCTGATGTCTCTTTTACTCTTCCTGAGGAGCCCTCTTCTCCAAAAAGGAGAATGTCTCCTCCAGAGGATTTGTCCTTTCAGGATTTCATTATTGAAGTAGCTAAAGGACTCTCCATATCTGTAACCTCTGAAAAGGAACCTAGAGCAAAAAAATTGGATATTTTAGGATACTCTAAGGTTCCCAAAGAGGCAGCCACCTTACCCATACATGAAATTCTTCAAGAACACATGATGGACTTGTGGGAGGCTCCTCTCACCCTATCTCCACATTCTCGACGTTTGTACACAATGTATTGGGTTCCTCCTCCTGGTTTTCAAAAAACACAGCTCCCTCACCACTCTATTGTGGTGAAGTCTGCTATGAAAAAGATAGAGTACCAAAAGGCACTCTTCTACTCCTCCAGGAAGAGAATGTAGGACTCTGGATGCTTTTGGTAGAAAAATCTTCCAAGCTAGCATGCTTATTGCCAGAATCAATTCATACAGCCTCTATATGGGCATGTTTTTGAAAGAGATTGCACTGAAGATACGTCATTTTCTCCCCTTTATCCCAGAGGATAAAAAGGAGGAGTTCCTTCATTTGCTAAAGCAAACTCAAGATGTTTCAAAGTTCTCCAACAGAGCAGCCTTTGACTCTTTTGAGGGAGCTAGCAGAGCCTCCGGCATTGCCATAGCTGCTCGCAGACTTGCTTGGCTCCAGGCCTCTGATTTGGAACCCTGGGTACAAGAAGGCTTGGGCAATCTGCCCTGTACAGGTGAAAATCTGTTTGGCAAGGAGTGGCAAATCAAAGCCACTCAAATGGATGCAGAGAATGCTGCTTTAGATAGACTATCTAAGTCTACCTCTACACCTGCCAAGAAAAAAACCTTTTAAGAAGCCTTTCTATAAAAAGACCAGATTTTCCACAAATACTGGCCAGCAATCTTCCCAAGTTGGCTTTGCTCCTAAGCGTCAGCAATCTAAACAGGCCAGAACAAAGTCTACAGGGGCTGCTACAGTCCAGCAGTCCCAACCTCCTCAGAGCTTTTGACTTGATTCTAGATAACTTAACCTTTCTGGCTCTGCAACAACCAGAGCCTCTCACCATTCCAGGAAGGTTAACTCACTTTGCTCCCAGATGGGAACAAATACCATCAGAACAGTGGACCCTCTCTATCATCAGAGAGGGCTACAAACTACATTTCTCCGGCCTTCCTCCCCATACCATGGTGAGACAATTCAATTCTCCCCCATCTCTCCTGTACCTGTTGGGCCAGGAGGTGACCACTCTTCTCGCCCAAAAGGCAATAGAAGAGGTTCCTCTTCCTCAACAAGGGTCAGGTTTTTACTCCCCTTATTTTCTCATCCCCAAGAAAACAGGGGGGTACAGACCCATTCTGGATCTCAGAGAATTGAACAAATTTCTATACAAGGAGAAATTCAAGATGCTTTCTCTAGGCACTCTCCTTCCATACCTACAGAGTCAGGACTGGCTTTGTTCTCTAGATCTCAAGGATGCGTACACACATATACTCATCCATCCATCCCACAGAAAATTCCTACGGTTTCTGTTCCAGGGAAAACATTTCCAATACAGAGTACTTCCCTTCGGTCTAGCCTCTGCTCCAAGGGTATTTACCAAATGCATGGCAATAGTAGCTGCATTTCTACGCACTCTGGGAATCTTTGTCTTCCCATACCTGGATGACTGGCTCATCCAAGCTCCATCTCAGTCCGAGGCTCAAACTTCCCTGGACCACACCAGATGCATACTGCAGTATCTGGGACTTGTCATCAATCTGCCAAAGTCTCAACTCACCCCTACTCAGTCCCTAGAATTCATAGGGGCCTGGCTAGATACCACCACTGCAAGGGCCTATCTTCCTCAGGCCCATTGCCACTGTCTAGTGCAGTTGGCCTCTCAAATTCAGTCCAGAAGCCACTTGACTGCCAGGGAGATGCTACAACAGCTAGGCCACATGGCATCCACAGTTCATGTGGTGCCTTATGCTCGCCTACATATGAGAGCAGCTCAATGGACTTTGTCCACCCAGTGGACCCAAGCATCAGGAGCTCTCTCAGACCAAATAGCAACCTCAACACGTCTTTTTTGGTCTCTCCAATGGTGGATATCCACTCAAAATCTGTTGGGGGCCCCCTTCCAACCTTTGTTACCCCAAGCAACTCTCACTACAGATGCCTCCCAAACAGGTTTGGGAGCTCATCTCCAAGACCTCTCCACTCAGGGTACTTGGTCTCCACAGGAGACCACCCTTCATATCAACCTTTTGGAGCTCCGAGCAATTTTCCTTGCTCTCAAGGTCTTTCATACCCTCCTCATCAACATGACAGTCCTTGTTCATACTATTTATTTATTTATTACAATTTCTTATATACCGCACTATTGTCAGCGCGGTTTACATACAACAAAATGACCATAACAAACTGTTTGGCTTCACATAGAACAGGAGAAAACAACTTGGATAACATGCTTTTGCTTTACATAGAACAGGAGTAATAACTTGGATAAACGGGGTATGCAAACTAAACTACTTACATATGTACAATGAGATCGACAATCAAGTAGCCATGTTCTACATAAACAAGGAAGGACTGGCTCTCTGTCGCTTTGCAACGAAGCTCTAAAATTGTGGGCCTTCGCCAGATAGGATCAAATCCATCTCCTGGCAGTATACCTCCCAGGAATCCAAAACTCTTGGGCAGACAGACTCAGTCGAGTTCTGCTTCCACACGAATGGTCCCTGCACATGGATCAGGTACTCAGATTCTTTCAGAAATGGGGAACCCCGGACATAGACCTGTTTGCAAGTCCGTGCAATGCCAAACTTCCCCGGTTCTGTTCCAGAATTCCGTGTCAGGGAGCTCAGGCCAAGGATGCCTTCCTCCTTCATTGGGGCCAGGCCTTCCTATATGCCTTTCCACCCATTCCCTTGATTCCCAAGACTCTATTCAAACTTCAGAGGGATCAAGGATCTATGATCCTCATAGCTCCACACTGGCCACGCCAAGTGTGGTACCCTCTACTTCTGCATTTCTCCCAGGCACCCTCCCTGGAGCTGGGAGCTGCTCCAGACCTTCTGTCTCAAGAGGAGGGGACTTTGTGGCACCCAAACCCCAAGTCCCTTCACCTCAGAGCTTGGTTACTGAAGGCCTAGACCTTCAAGACTTCAATCTTTCTCAACAGGTGAAGGATATCCTCCATGCATCTAGGAAACCTTCCACCAGGCGTTCTTATGCTTTTAAATGGAAAAGATTTTCCATTTGGTGTGCTGAAAAGGGTCTTAACCCTCTAGCACTACCTTTAAATTCTTTACTCGAATATCTCCTGCATCTTTCCAATGCAGGACTTAAAACCAATTCTGTAAGGGTCCATTTGAGTGCTATTGCAGCATCTCTTCAGCCTATCAATGGACAATCTGTTTCCTCTCATCCTCTTATTGCAAGATTCATGAGAGGTCTAACTTTAACTAAACCTCCCATTCGGCCTCCTCCGGTGGCATGGGACTTAAATGTGGTTCTTGGTCAGCTTATGAAGCCACCCTTTGAACCCTTAGCCACTACCTCCTTGAAATTCCTTTCCTGGAAAGTCATTTTCCTTATTGCAATCACTTCTGCTCGCCGCATCAGTGAACTGCAGGCTTTAGTGGCTAATCCACCTTATACAAGGTTCCATCATGATAAGGTAGTCCTTAGGACAAATCCTCACTTTATGCCTAAAGTGGTCTCACCTTTTCATCTTAATCAAGAGGTATATTTACCTGTCTTTTTTCCAGCTCCTCATGCATCCAATGCAGAGAGGAACCTTCATACTGTAGACTGTAAAAGAGCTCTTGCCTTTTACCTCCACAGGACACACAGCAACATCGAAAGTCTTCTCAACTTTTTGTTGCTGTTGATCCTTCTCATTTAGGACTTCCAGTCTCAAAAAGAACACTGTCCAATTGGATTGCTCAGTGTATTTCTTTTGCTTACCAGAGTAAGAACCTTTCTCTGGAAGGCCATGTCACAGCTCACAATGTGAGAGCCATGGCCACATCTATGGCTCATCTTCATTCTGTATCCATCGATCAGATCTGTCGAGCAGCCACCTGGGCCTCTGTTCATACCTTCACAGCCCATTATTGCTTGGACAAGGACTCCCGCCGGGATGCCTTGTTTGGTCAGGCTGTCCTCAGACACCTGTTCCATTCTTAAACAACTCCTGCCCACCTTCCCTGAATGGATGCCTGAGATCCATAGGAAGATGAGGAACCCTTGGAGGGAGATCTCTCCGGCATCTTAGCTAGGGAGTCCCCATATGTGAGGACTCATTCCTGCTTGTTCCTGGAGATAGCACAGTTACTTACCTGTAACAGGTGATCTCTGGGAACAGCAGGAATTAGTCCTCACAACCCACCCACCTCCCCTAGGAGTTCTATCTCTCTCTCTCTCTTTCCTTTCCTCTCTCTATTGTCTCAGCTTTAAACTTGAACTGAAGAGAGTTGGTCAGGAAGGCGGGAAGGCAGCGCGCATGCGCTGTGGGAGGCCCCAAAAGCTTCCTTTCTGGGAAGCTGGGTAGCTTTCCCGCGCAGGCTCCGTCGGTTCCGCGTACCCATATGTGAGGACTAATTCCTGCTGTTCCCAGAGATCACCTGTTACAGGTAAGTAACTGTGCTTTCTGACCTCCACTTGTTTTTCCTACAGTTTATTTACCTCTACTTCACAGTGAGGTACTCATTGAGGATCTTCTACTGGCTCTGCTAACAGATCCATATGAACCTCAATAGACTTTTTACAATACCACCAAGGGAGGTCCATATCAGAATATTGCACTCAACATTTTTACTACTAAATGTCATCTATACAGGACCTTCCTAAATAGAAGTCCTGTTCTAGTCCAGCTGTTCCACAGCACCTTTCTGTAATTCAACTCCTACCCTCCATCCCCAAGATGCCTGAGGTTCTGAGGAGTAGCATGGCTCTTTCTAGGTTCGCTACATGCTAGGACTCCCTCTGGGCATCTTAGCTTGGGGAGTCCCCCATATGTGAAGACTCATTCCTGCTTGTTCCTGGAGATAGCACAGTTACTTACCTGTAACAGGTGATCTCTGGGAACAGCAGGAATAAGTCTTCACAACCCACCCACCTCCCCTAGGAGTTGCTTTTTCTCTATCTGTCTTTCCCTTTCTTGCTCTCTCTCTCTCTTTGCCTCAGCTTTAAAACTTAACTGAGGAGAGGCAGTTGGGAAATGTGGGAAGGCAGCATGCAGGCGTGTTGGGATGCTTCCAAAAGCGTTCTGATTGGACGCTGGGGAGCGTTCCCGCGCAGACTCCGTCGGTACCGACGTACCCATATGTGAAGACTTATTCCTGCTGTTCCCAGAGATCACCTGTTACAGGTAAGTAACTGCTTTATCCTTCCTATACCCACCAGACTCAGACTCCAGGTCAGGTTGCCCAAAAGGGACAAACTAGACAACAAAAGAAACCAAAAGGCCCGAGAGCCCAACCAGCTCTCCAGGTTCAGCCACCTCAAGGGCTTTGACTCCTTCCTAGAGAGCTTTGCCTTCCTGCCTCTGAGGGGTCCTCAACCCCCCAATATTCCCGGCAGGTTATGCCACTTTGTCAACAGATGGCATCAGATAACAGCAGAAGATTGGACTTTGTTCATTGTAGGGGAGGGGTACAAACTTCATTTTCACAGCTTACCCCCTCCTACAATTCTAAAGCAGTTCAATTCACAAACCTCTGCAGACAATTTGCTAGATCACGAGGTCTCCACACTTATTGCCCAAGGGGCAATAGAGGAAGTACCCATTCTTCAAAAGGGTGCAGGGTTCTACTCCCCCTATTTTCTTATTCCAAAGAAAACAGGAGGACACAGACCCATTCTAGACATCAGAGAATTGAACAAATATCTGTTTCGAGAGAAATTCAAAATGATTTCTCTGGGAACTCTTCTGCCATACCTTCAAAGCCAGGACTGGCTTTGCTCTCTAGACTTAAAGGATGCATACACTCACATTCTTATCCATCCAGATCACAGGAAATATTTGTTTCCTTTTCAGGGGAAGACATTTCCAGTTCAGGGTTCTTCCTTTTTGGTTTTGCTTCAGCACCAAAGGTATTCATGAAATGCATGGAGTAGTAGCTGCATTTCTATGAACCATGGGGATTTTTGTCTTCCCTTACTTAGACGACTGGCTCATTCAAGCCTCCACAGTGACAGAGGCCAGCACTGTACTGTCTCGTACAATGGGAATCCTCCAATACTTGGGATTGGTAATAAACTTCCCGAAATCTCAACTAGTTCCTTCCCAATGCCTAGAATTCCTTCCACATGCCCGGTGTCGTCGCATAATGCAGTTAGCTTCCCAAGCAGCAGGCAGATTTTCCCTCACTGCTCGGGAGCTACTGAAGTTACTGGGACACATGGCATCCACAGTTCATGTAGTCCCTTATGCTCGCCTCCATATGTGAGCAGCTCAGTGGACCTTCTCCACACAGTGGACACAGGCACAGGTCATTTGTCGGACAAAATAACAATCTCTCAATGATTAATTTTGTCCCTCCAGTGGTGGCAATCATTAGAAAATCTGACAGTATAGTCTCCTTTCCATCAACCCCTCTTTCAGGCCACCCTAACAGATGCATCACAGGTGGGTTGGGGAGCACACCTGAATCATCTCTCTACCCAGGGCACCTGGACTCCACAGGAGGTTGGTTTACACATAAACCTCCTGGAGTTAAGAGCAATTTATTTAGCTCTTCAAGTGTTCCACGCCCAGCTCAGCTACATGACAGTCCTAGTCCAGATGGACAATCAGGTAGCCATGTTCTATGTAAACAAGCAGGGCTGGGACAGGCTCTCTTTCGTTATGCAACGAAGCTTTACGACTATGGGCCCTTGCCAGAGAGCATCAAATTCACCTTCTAGTGGTATATCTTCCAGGCATTCAAAACCTTTGGGCAGACAAACTCAGTCGAGTCCTGCTACCTCACGAGTGGTCACGCCACCTAGACCAAGTGGCAAAGATATTTCATCTCTGGGGCACTCCAGACATAGACCTCTTTGCAAGTCCACTGAATGCCAAACTTCCCCAGTTCTGTTCCAGGATTCCGGCACACAACTGTCAGGCAAGGGATGCCTTCCTCCACTGGGGTCAGGACTTCCTTTATGCCTTCCCACCCATTCCCCTCATCCCCAAGACACTCTTCAAGCTTCAGAGAGACACGGGATGCATGATTCTCATAGCACCACGATGGCCACGCCAAACGTGGTATTCCCTGCTTCTGCATCTCTCTCAAGCTGCATCTCTGGAGTTAGGGCATGCTCCAGATCTCCTTTCCCAGGAGAACGGGACGCTATGGCACCCGAATCCCCAGTCCCTGCACCTCAGGGCCTGGTTGTTGAAGGCTTAGACCTCCAGGAATTCAACCTGTCCCAGCAGTTAAAGGATATCCTTCAAGCTTCTAGGAAACTTTCCACAAGAAGATCTTATGCCTTCAAGTGGAAACGTTTTACTATATGGTGCTCCAAGAAGGGATTAAACCCCCTGGTCATACCCTTAGAATCGATACTAGAGTATCTACTTCACTTATCGAATTCTGGGTTAAAGACCAATTCGGTAAGAGTCCATCTTAGTGCATTGCAGCTTCTTATAAGCTTCTAAATGGACAACCAATTTCCTCTCATCCACTCCTATCAAGTTTTATGAGAGGCCTTTTATTAACTAAACCTCCCATCAAGCCCCCACCGGTAGCATGGGATCTAAATTTAGTTCTGGGGCAGCTCATGAAGCCACCTTTTAAACCTTTAGCCACTACAGCCCTTACGTTTTTGACTTGGAAGGTCATCTTCCTGATTGCAATCACCTCTGTCGCATTAGTGAATTGCAAGCTTTAGTGGCTGATCCTCCTTATACTAGATTTCATCATGATAAGGTGGTTCTTCAAACTCACCCACACTTTATGCCAAAGGTGGTTTCGCCTTTTCATTTAAACCAATCAGTTTATCTTCCTGTATTTTTTCCGAGGCCTCACGCCTCTTATGCCCAAAGAAAGCTTCATACTTTGGATTGTAAAAGGGCCTTAGCCTTTTACATTCAAAGAACACAGCAACATAGAAAGTCCTCACAACTTTTTGTAGCTTTTGACCCTAGTCATTTGGGTCTTCCAGTCTCCAAAAGAACTTTATCTAAATGGATTGCCCAATGCATATCCTTTACTTATGAGAGTAAGGGTCTTCCTTTTCAGGACCATGTCACAGCTCACAGTGTGAGAGCCATGGCAGCTTCTATGGCTAATCTCCACTCTGTGTCTATCGATGACATTTGTCGAGCAGCCACCTGGGCTTTGGTACACAGCTTCGCAGCCCACTACTGCCTAGATAAAGCCTCCCGTCGGGATGCCTTCTTTGGCCAAGTTGCTGTTCAAAATCTCTCTCAAACCTAAACCAACTCCTACCCACCATGCCAGAGATCCATGGGAGGAAGGATTCTCACCTTCGGTGGCACCTTCCTGGGGATATCTCCCTGGCATCTTCAGCTAGGGAGTCCCCATATGTGAGGACTACATTCCTGCTTGTTCCTGGAGATAGCATAGTTACTCACCTGTAACAGGTGATCTCTGGGAACAGCAGGAATTTAGTCCTCACAACCCACCCACCTCCCCTAGGAGTTGTCCCTCTCTCTCTTTGTCTCTTTCCTCTCTCCCTCTATCCTTTCACTCAGCTATAAACTTAACTGAAGAGGGACAGTTGGAAAGGCGGGAAGTCAGCGCGCATGTGCTGAGGGATGCTCCCAAAAGCGTTCCTTTTGGATGCTGGGGAGCGTTCCCGCGCAGGCTCCATTGGTACCGAAGATACCCCATATGTGAGGACTAAATTCCTGCTGTTCCCGGAGATCACCTCTTACAGGTGAGTAACTACGCTTTACCATATGGTGCTCGCAGAAGGATCTTAATCCTGTTGCGATACCCCTGGGATCATTACTGGGGCATCTCCTTCATTTATCAAATGCAGGGCTTAAGACAAATTCAGTGAGTTCATTTGAGTGCTATTGCAGCTTCTTTCAGGCCTCTAAATGGACAACCTATTTCCTCTCATCCTCTTATAGCAAGATTTATGAGGGGCCTTCTTTTAACTAAGCCTCCCATTAAGCCACCACCGGTGGCATGGGACTTAAATCTGGTTCTTGGGCAGCTCATGAAACCGCCCTTTGAACCTTTAGCCACTACCTCTTTGAAATTCCTTTCCTGGAAGATCATTTTCTTATTGCTTTCACATCAGCACGTCGCATCAGTGGATTGCAAGCGTTGGTGGCTAATCCTCCTCATACAAGGTTCCATCATGATAAGGTAGTCCTTAGGACTCATCCACACTTTATGCCAAAGGTGGTGTTGTCTTTTCATTTAAACCAAGTGGTTTATCTTCGTGTATTCTTCCCAAGGCCTCACACCTCAAATGCAGAAAGGAATCTTCATACTTTGGACTGTAAAAGGGCTTTGGCCTTTTACTTACAAAGGACACAGCAACATAGAAAGTCCTCCCAATTCTTTGTTGCTTTTGATCCTAGTCATTTGGGACTTCCAGTCTCCAAAAGAACACTGGCCAGTTGGATTGCACAGTGTATATCTTTTGCCTATGAGAGTAGAAACCTTCCTCTTGAAGGCCATGTCACAGCTCACAATGTGTGAACCATGGCAGCCTCTTTGGCTCATCTTTCTGTGTCTATCGACGAGATCTGTCTGTGGGCTTCAGTTCATACCTTCACAGCCCCTTACTGCTTAGACAAGGACTTCCACCGGATGCCTTTTTTGGTCAGGCTGTTCTACAACACCTGTTCCATACTTAATCAACTCCTACCCACCATCCCTGGTAGGATGCCAGAGATCCATGGTTAGGAGGTGTAGCCCTTTCACAGGGGCACACAACTTCTGGGGCCTTCTCCCTGGCATCTGCAGCTAGGGAGTCCCCATATGTGAAGACTACATTCCTGCTTGTTCCTGGAGATAGCATAGTTACTCACCTGTAACAGGTGATCTCCGGGAACAGCAGGAATTTAGTCTTCACAACCCACCCACCTCCCCTAGGAGTTGTATCTCTCTATCTCTTTCTTTCTCCCTTTCCCTCTCTCTTTGTCTCAGCTTTAAACTCAACTGGAGAGCGACAGTTGGGAAAGGCGGGAAGGCAGCACGCAGGCGCTGTGGGATGCTCCCAAAAGCTTTCCTATTGGACACTGGGGAGCATTCCCGCG
The DNA here is from genome assembly GCA_033557465.1 of Ichthyophis bannanicus. Lineage (NCBI taxonomy): Eukaryota > Metazoa > Chordata > Amphibia > Gymnophiona > Ichthyophiidae > Ichthyophis > Ichthyophis bannanicus. The sequence goes on along the minus strand of CM066033.1, from coordinate 649,771,517 downwards.
CAGGCTCCGTCGGTACCAACGATGCCCATATGTGAAGACTAAATTCCTGCTGTTCCTGGAGATCACCTGTTGGAGGTGAGTAACTATGCTTTCTCGGACTTCGTCAGGGATATGGCCAAGGCTTTGGCATTCCCGGCAGATACCGAGGAGCTGCCTCGAGCTGAAGAGCTCAAGGCCCTCCAGTATGACTTTCCCTCAAGGGAAGCCCTTACTGTGCCGGTTCCTCCGATGCTGGAACGGCTGATGCTCCGCATGTGGGAGTCACTGGCCTCGATGCCGGTCCTCAGCAAGCGGGTCGATTTCCCTCTATTGAGTCTGCAAGAGCCCTGGGTTCCAAAAGACACAGCTGCCGCACAACTCCATGGTTGTGGAATAGGCCATGCATGGGCTCAAGAGCCAAAAAAAATACTCTTCGGTGCCTCCTGGCCAGGAGGCCTGGAACCTGGATGCCCTCGGCAAAAAATGCTTCCAGGGCTCAATGCTTTCATGCCGTGTCCAAACCTTCCAGCTGTACATGGGCATGTACGTGAGGGACCTGGCAAAGAAGATTGCCGGGTTCTCAGCTGGCCTCTCCGAGGCACCCTTAAAGCGCTTCAATGCCGTGTCCACCGGGATTCAGGAATGCTCGAAGTTCATATCTCGAGCTGGCTATGATGGCTTTGAGGCTTTGGCCCGAGTCGCCGTGGCTGGCATCATTGCACGCTGCCATACCTGGCTAATGTCATTGGATCTGGAGCCATGTGTTCTGGACAAGTTGGTCGATGTCCCTTGCCAAGGTGACAACCTCTTTGGCAAACCCATGACTGAGAAAGCTGCTGAGCTCGAGTCGGAGTACTTGACCTGGACAAGACTCTCAAAGAAGACTTCTGCCCCTTCTAAGAAGAAGGGCTCGGGTAAAAAGCCCTTTTTCCCAAGGAAGGGTACTGCTTACCGCAACTACCCCACTTACCAGGCCACCCCAGCTCCCCAACAGGGGCAGCAGGCCAAGGGACAGGGGCATGGCCCGTGTAAGCAGAAGACCTCCAGGCCCCGGCTCCTACCCAGCTGGGAGGGGTTTTTTGACTCCCAATGCATAGTCTCTCTTCTGCCAGTGGTAAGGCCATGCACAGGAGGCAGGCTAACCCTGTACGCTCACAGGTGGCCAGCCATCACCTCGGATATCTGGGTCCTGCAAATAGTTCAAAGGGGCTGTTTGCTTCACTTCAGCCAGATACCACCCTCCTTCTTTTCAGGAGAGCCTCTCAGACCGCCTCTTCACAGGGACCTCCTCTTGCAAGAGTTGGCAGGATCAGGCGGTGGAACCGGTGCCCTACCACCTGCAGGGTAAGGGCTTCTACTCCTGGTATTTTCTCATACCAAAGAGAACAGGAGGCCTCCGACCCATCCTCAACCTGAGAAACTTAAACAAGTCCTGGTGAGGGAAAAGTTCAAGATACTTTCCCTTGGAATGTTGCTGCCTTACCTCCACCAGGGAGATTGGCTATACACACATCCTCATACATCCAGACCACAGACAATATCTGAGATTTGTAGTGGGAGGAAGACATTTCCAATACAGAGTTCTACCTTTTGGCCTAGCCTCTGCTCCCAGAGTGTTTACAGAATGCCTGGATGTAGTGGCAGCCTTCCTCAGAAGTCAAGGAATTCTTGTCTTCCCTTACCTGGACGACTTGCTCATCAGGGGCCAGTCGCCTCAAGAGACCCAACAGGCCACTTCTTGCACTATTAACCTGTTGCAACGTCTAGGCTTTGTCATAAACCACGCAAAGTCTACTTTGCTCCCCACTCAAAACTTAGTTCATAGGAGCAAGATTGGACACCCTTCAGGCGAAGGCTGCCAGAGGACAGGGCACAGAGGCTCTAGCACTGACACAACAGTTCAGGCACAGGTCTCAGGTCTCAGCGAGACACTTCTTACACCTCCTGGGCCACATGGCCCCCACGGTGCATGTTACCCCAAATTCCCATCTCCACATGATAACAGCTCAGTGGTGCCTCAGGGATCAGTGGACACAAGCCACCGGCAGCCTCAGACAGGATAACAGTATCCAGGTGACTGGTGAAGTCATTGCCGTGGTGGAGTCAGCCACCCAATCTGCTTGAAGGAGTGTCTTTTCAGATTCCCTCACACACAAGAGTGCTAACGACAGATGCCTCCTTGCTGGGCTGGGGAGCCCATTGCCAAGGATCATGCACTCAGGGGTTATGGTCTCCTCAGGAGTCTGCACACCAAATCAACCTCTTAGAGCTGCGGGCGATTCACCTAGCTCTTCAAGCCTTTTGTCATGTCCTCACATCAGTCTGTATTGATACAGACGGACAACCAGGTAGCAATGTTCTATGTGAACAAGTTTCGTTTCCTATATCAAGAGACACTGGACCTCTGCTCCTTTGCCATCAGGCAGGGTATGTCTCTCAAGGCGGTGTACCTGCCTGGTCAGGAGAACTGCCTAGCAGGCAAACTAAGCAGGATTCTCCAACCTCACGAATGGCAACTGGATCCAGTGGTGGCCCAGCGGATTTTCCTCCACTGGGGACATCCATCCATATATCTATTTGCCAGTCCGCAAAATCACCAGCTGCCCAGATTTTGCTCCAGACAGCCACATCCTCTGAGGGTGGCTGCAGATGCTTTCCTGATCTCCTGGTCAGGGGGCTTCATGTATGTATTTCCTCCCATGCCTCTGGTGGCCCGGACTCTCTTCAAAATCCTTTGGGACAAGGCCTTTCATTCTGGTAGCCCCCTGAAAGGGTAGTGCTGGCTTCTCTCCTACCTTGCAATGTAGAAGGTGTTACTGGCCTCCAGGAGGCAGTCCACTAGGAAATCCTGTGCTTTCAAGTGGCGTAGATTTGAGGTGTGGTGTAACCAGCACAATGAAAACCCTTTCTCTTGCCTTGTACCAGTGGTGCTGCAGTACCTGTTTCACCTCTGAGTTCGGTCTCAAGTCTAACTCAGTCAGGGTCCACCTCAGTGCTTTGTCAACAAACCACTCGCCAGTGGAGGGCAATCTCTTTCGGCTCACCCCCTGGTGTCCAGATTCCTCAGAGGTCTGCTTCTGCTGAAATCCCCATTTCGTCCTCCAGCACCTGAGTGGAATTTGAATGTGGTCTTACAGCAGCTTACTCGCCCACCTTTTGAGCTGATGTCCTCTTGCCATCCGCGCTTCCTCTTCTGGAAGGTGCTCTTCCTGGTGGCACTCGCATCAGCCAGACGTGTGAGTGAGCTGCAAGCTCTTGTAACTGATAAAACCATACACAAGGTTTTATAGGAATAGGGTGGTCCTCCGCACTCACCCGAAGTTCCTTCCAAAGTTGGTCTTTTCTTTCCACCTCAACCAGGAGGTGATTCTTCCGACCTTCTTTCCCAGGCTGCATTCCAGCCAGGCAGAGGCAGTCCTGCATACCCTGGATTGTAAGAGGCCGTTGTCCTCCCACCTGGAGTGTACGAAGGTACATCGAAGGGCTACTCAGCTCTTCATCTAGTATGACCCCAGTAAGCTGGGATTACCTGTTTCCAAGCATACGCTGTCCACCTGGGTGGCAGACTGCATTGCCTGAACATACAGGGCGGCCGACCTCGCTTTGCAGGGTCGAGTCACGGACCACCGTGTCAGGGCTAAGGCCACATAAGTGGCTCACTTCCGCTCTGTTCTGTTGGCAGACATCTGCTGGGCCACAACTTGGTCTTCAAGCCAGAATTTTGCAGGCCATTATTGCCTGGATAGGGAGTCCCGACGGGACAATGCTTTCGGCCAGGCGGTACTCCGTAACTTATTTGAGGTTTAGGCAACTCCTACCCTCCGACCCTCTGGTGTCAGGCTACCGGGAGTGTGGCATCTCCACTGAATTCCTATCACAGCTGCTGTGGCTCTTCTAGAAGGAGCCATTTTTCAGCTAGGGGTTCTCGGTAGCCTGTAGCTAGGGAGTCCCATATGTGAGGACTGACTTCCTGCTTGTTCCTGGAGAAAGCGTAGTTACTCACCTGTAACAGGTGTTCTCCAGGGACAACAGGAATCAGTCCTCATGACCCTCCCTCCTCCCCTGGAGTTGCAGTCCTATTATTGGTTTTTATTCATTTTGCCGTCTTTTTAGCTATGTCATTTGACTGAGCAAAATGGCACCCTTGGGCGGGAAGGGGACCGCGTATGCGCAATGCAATTCCAAAGGCTTTCTTTGAAAGCTGGGGAATTGCTCCGCATGAGGACTCTGTCGGTGCCGACGTCACCCATACGTGAGGATTGATTCCTGCTGTCCCTGGAGAACACCTTTTATAGGTAAATAACTATGCTATCCTGCCCCTGCAGGGTCCCAAACAAATAAAAATAGCAGTTCGACTTTCTTCCTCTATCGCCTCAGAGCAATGGACCCTAAACATCATCGGGGATGGGTATCAGTTAAACTTCAGACAACTTTCCCCGCCTCACTTCAAAGGTGAATATCCCCTCCAACCCGGGCTCAAGGCCCTACTCAAGGAGGAAATCTCCAACCTGCTTGCCCAAGAAGCCCTAGAGGAGGTTCCACAAGAATTGCACAGGGTCTTCTACTCGCCTTACATCCTCAACCCAAAGGAGAATACAGCCTATTCTTGACCTCCGAAATCTTAACAGATTCTTGGTAAAGGAGACATTCAAGATGATCTCCCTGGGAACTCTTCTACCCTATTTGCAGGAACAAGACAGGATATGTTCCCTAGATCTAAAAGACACATATACTTATCTCCTGTGTCCTGGATGTATTAGGATATATCTCCGCTTCATTTTTAAGGGAGCCCATTATCAGTACAGAGTCCTTCCCTTCGGCCTGGCATCGGCTCCCAGAGTTTTCACACAATGCATGTCAGTGGTAGCAGCCCATCTGCGAAACAAGGGCATTTTTGTCTTCCTTTACTTGTACTACTGTTTGGTAAAGGCAGACACTCCAGAGGAACTCGGCTCTTCATGCCAGACCACCATAGCATTACTACAGCACCTGGGATTCGTAATAAACTTCCCAAAGTTCCAACTAACCCCAACTCAAAAGTTGGCGTTCATAGGCGCAGTGATCGACACAGGGCCTTTCTACCACTGGACTATATGGACCGACTGGTCAACCTAGTCACCCACATGTGGCAGCAAACATCAATGGCACAGGACTACCTGCATCCCCTGGACAATATGGCGTCCACAGTGCATGTAGTGCCATATGCAGGACTACCTATGCACCTAGTACAATGGACCCTATCATCCCAATGGACACAATCCAGGGGACAATTGAATGAGATCATTCGGAGCACACCCGCCCATTAGTCCACTCCCTACTGTGGTGGTGCACACCAGCAAACCTGCTCGAAGGGTCATCTTTTCAGATGCCTCATCCTCAACACACCCTTACGACTCTGTCCAAGATCGGTTGGGGAGCCCACTTAGTTACTCTCCACTCAGAGCCTCTGGATAACCCAGGAGTCATCCCTACAGATGAACTTATTGGAGCTTTGGGCAATCTTGAAAGCTCTACAGGTTTTTCACTATCACCTCACCAACAGCCATATCCTGGTAAGGACAGACAACCAAGTGGCAATGTTTTATTTGAACAAGCAAGGCGGAACAGGTTTGCTTCCCCTTTATGAGGAGGCATGCTGCCTGTGTAACTTTGCCATCTCTCACCACATACACCTTTGTGCAGTATATATTCTGGGTGAGCAGAATCAACTTGTGGACAGACTCGGTCAGATTCTTCACCCACACGAGTGGAGTCTACATCCAAACAAAGTAGCCCAGATATTCCAAGCCTGGGGAACACCAGTCAATGACCTCTTTGTTACCCCATAGAACACCAAACTTCCACACTTCTTCTCCAGAGTTCATTCCAAAGGTGGTATCGCCATTCCACATAAACCAATCTGTCATACTTCCGGTCTTCTTCCCAGGACCTCATTTGTCCCGTGCAGAGGCCACCCTGCACACGCTCGGTTTGTAAATGGACCCTGGCCTTCTACTTCCAGAGGACTCGGGATCAGCGCAAGTCCTCACAACTCTTCGTGTCATTTGACCTAACTCATCTGGGGGCTTCTGGTAACTAAGCGAACGCTTTCCAGATGGATAGTAGACTGCATTGCTTTTGCTTATAAGGCAGACTTTTTTCATCACAGGACATGTCACAGCGACATCTGTAGCTAACCATTGACGAAATATACTGTGCAGCAACCTAGTCCTCTATCTACACCTTTGCTGTCCACTACTGCTTGGACAAGGACTCCTGCCAGGATGCCTCCTTCGGCCAGGGGGTCCTTCAGCATCTCTTTGGAACATTTCTACAACACCACCCCCTGCCCACACTGTTCTCCAGATCTCCATGGCGGGGGTGTCTGTCTAGTTGAACTCAATCTGACATCTGACCTGTTTTCCAATTCTCTTGTAGAACTGGGAGCTATAAGGAGTCCTATATGTGAAGACAAGCAGGAATGTAGTTTCTGGAGATAGCGTAGTTACTCACCTGTAACAGGTGATCTCTGGGAACAGCAGGAATTTACAACCCACCCTCTTCCCCTGGAGCTGTAGGGTTATGTTTACTCTTCCTTCCCAGCTACAAACTCATCTGAGGAAAGGGAGTCAGAAAAGCGGGAAGGCAGCCACGCAGGTGCAGTGGAGTACTCCCAAAGGCTTTCCTATAGGATGTTAGGGAGCGTTCCCGTGCGGGCTCTGTGCTGATGTCACCCATATGTGAAGACTAAATTCCTGCTGTTCCCAGAGATCACCTGTTTATAAGTGAGTAACTATGCTTTCTTTGTGGACAGCAGGATCCCACAGCCACACTTTTGGTGACAACATATATGATGGAGCTGGCAGTTCAGGTTCTAGGCTACAAAGTTCTTGAATGTAGCATTGCGCTTATGCAGATATTCCTACACTTAGTCATGAGGTGCAGTATAGTCAATGCATCTGTATCAGTCTTCAACTTGAGTGGGTTTGATGGGCAAGTGTGGCTGTGAGATCCTGCTGTCCACGGAGAACCCTCCATTATGGGTATGTAACTCGCGTTCTTCATGGGCAGCTGATCACCACAGCCACACTGCCGGTGATTCGCAAGTTGAGGGTGGTGCTGCTGTGTTGTATTTGTACAGTATTCTAACTGGTATCTGAGGTGGAGGTTAGTTGAAGTTTGTTATAGAGTGAAGGAATTGCATGGCTAAAAGGAGTAGTGTCATCTACTGCATTGATCAAATAGTGCTTTATGGAAGTATGCGGTGTAGTCCATGTTGTGGTGGAACAAATGTCTTGTATGAAGGCATTAGCCAAGTGTGCAGAGGAAGTGGTCATAGCTATGTGCAGAGAGTGACTGGGGGCAGCAAACCACCTTGTGTATAACAAAAGGTTTTACATTTTGCTATCCATGATTTGCTCCTCTTCCCAATGAACTTGTAGGATAGAAATAACTGAGAAGGTCGGGAAAAGGTTCTTGTTGCAAGGTATTGCTTCAAGGCTCTGCAGCAGTCTGGGGAGTAGGGGGTCTTTTCCTGCTGAGTTTCCAGAGGGGAGTGGGTGGAATTGAACAATAGTTTGGTTAATATGGAAAGTTGTGAACACCTTGGGAAGGAATTTGGGGTGTGTTCTGACCTCGGTGGTGAGTAAACTAAATAGTCTGCTAAAACAGAGGATGAGGTTTCTGGAATCCAATGGATTGCAGGATTTGAGGGAGCATGGTTTTATGAGAGGCCAGTCTTGTCAGACAGATCTCCTTAATTTTTTGACTGGGTAACCAGAGAGTTGGACTGTGGGAGAGCTCTAGATGTGGTGTATTTAGCTTTCAGTAAAGCCTTTTCCTTATCGTTCCTCCAGTTTAGTCTTCCACCTCTGGGGTTGTGCATCACCTCCTGCAGCTTGGAGACTGGACCAATCAAAATCTTGACATCACTGGATGTAGCGCGCTGACATCCTCATCAGCCCCAGTGTGTCCAGTCTCCATGCAGCAGGAGGACGTAGTGAGCCTAGGTGCTGGGCTCACTAGAGAAACTGATAGGGAGCAGGCTAATTAGATTTATTACATCAAATTTCTCAATTGGGTTTCAGCATGCTAATTGGCATTCTTTTGGTTTATTTTAAATTATTTTAATTTTCAGTTAGGCAATTGGTGGCTGTTTAAAAAAAAACCCCAACCCTATCCTTTCCCTGCCAAGCCACACTGCGAATATTATCTGGCTATTTTTCTTCAGGATCTCTTGTCCCCTTGATGGCATGGGGCAGAGCTCCTTGAACGGCTCACAGGCAGCCCGATTGCCGCCCAGCTGCAGACCGCGGCTTCAGAGGCGGCGTCAGATGCATGTCGCTGTTTTACACGGCAGCCCTGACTTATCTGTCCTTGGAGCGCGGCGACTCTTAGCTGAGCCTGGACGTTCCGTTGAAGCAGGCTGGGAACTGGGATGTCCCAGAAAACGTAGATTGCTTGTCTGTTTGGGGCTGGAGGGCCTTACTGCAGAGCGCGCCAAAACGCTGTGAGGAAATCGTGGCCATTTTAAACACGCGGTTTCCCCAGCGGTTCTGACTTTCGCGGCAGCAGCACTGACCTCCGGAGCTGAGGGTTCTCCCGGACCGTAATCAGCGTTTTCATCTGCAAGGTACTTCGTTTTTGGGGGGTGCTTAGCTGCTCTGTTCTTTATTCTTTCTTTTGATTTTGTTTTTTTTCTTTGGGTTCATTTATTAGGTATCAGTCCCAGCTTGGGCTGGTGGAAACACATGGTATTTAATTAAAGTGGAAGTCTAGTGCAGGAAGAGTCCCTGGGTAGAGCATAAAAAAAAATAAAGAAAATAAAGAAAAAGGGACAGGCATTACACAGCCATCAGTTCCCTGATTATTGGTAGAACAAGGGACCCTAGGATCAGTCAAGGACAATCGGTCCATGTCTGCGAGTTCACAGTGTATAACTTGTGGCACTCGTAGGGGCACGAGCGCAGAGGCAGGCATCTGTCAACGCTGTGCAGCAGTTTCGGTCAGTGTGGAACAACAGATGGAGAGTTCCATGGCTTCCGTCTCCCCAGAAACAGTTACGGGGACAGAGGGTGAAGCGTGGATAGCGGGTCCTTCCACTTCGGCTCCAGAAACGGTAGCAGGTACTCCTAGTGTAAATTCGGATCTTGGATTCGCTACACAGATAGATTGTTTTCCAGACTTTGTGTTACTCATGCATCAAGCGTTTTGTAGACGACAAGGTCAGATGCCAGGGCCCTTACCTATCCCTTCCTCTAGTATGTGGTCTGGACTGGCGGAGCGCGAAAGTTTAGTATTGAAGGTGACCAAGAGGCCGAGGCCACCAGAGCCTTCGCCCTCCGAAACAGGAGGCAGGAGGGAGAGGAGGCAGAGCTGGATATGGATGCAGATGTGGATGATTTAGAGGAGGGGGAGATTCACGTGCCTGAGGACCAAGCGAGGATCATACGAGTGTTTCGAAAGGATGAATTGACGGCTCTTATTATGGAGGCTCTGCAGACGCTTAGACTAGCTTCTGAGCAGCCGGCCGAGGACAAGGATGGCGCAGATCCCATTATTCAGGCGGTGCGTCAAACGCAGGTGGTGGTTCCTATCCATAAGGTGATAGATCAGATGATTCAGACTGAGTGGGATCATCCTGAAGCGGGGCTCAAGGGGATAAGAATTATGAACAAGCTATATCCCCTGTCTGATAAAGACAAGGAGAGATTTCGTTCTCCGAAAATTAATGCTGCGGTTTCGGCAGTCACTAAAAAGACCACAATTCCGGTGGAAGGCAGTGTGGTCTTAAGAGGCGCAAGACAGGAAAATGGATGGCTTATTAAAGCAGTCCTTTGAGGTGGATGCGGTTTCTTTGCAGGCCTCCATCTGTGGGGCTTGGGTGGCAAGGGCCTGTCTACGCTGGGTTCAACGCCTACAGCAGTCGGTGTCTTTGGAACACGAAGTGCGAGCGCTACAGCGCTTAGAATCAGGATCAGCGTATTTGGCAGATGTGCACTACGACCTGATTAGAGCCTTATCGAATAGTATGGCTTCATTGGTAGCGGCACGGAGATACCTTTGGCTAAAAAATTGGACGGCCGATGGGTCCTCTAAGTCACGGCTCGGCAAGCTCTCGTTCAAGGGGAAGCTATTGTTTGGAGAAGATCTGGATAAGTTAAGGATTTAAGGGAATCCAAGGGAGGCAGACTTCCAGAGGATAAGCCCAGGCAGGGAAAATCTTCATCGGCCTTTCGGGGCCAGTTTAGAGATTTTCGGAGATTTCGCTCGCCCCGTTTCGCAGGGTCCCAGAGAGGAAGATTTGCGTTTCGAGCCCAGGGATTCCGTGGGTTTCGAGGTGCAAGTAGAGGATTCGCAGCAGCGTCCTCAGGGGCCGCTCGGAAGCCACAATGAATGGCTGCGGATCCCGGCAGAAAGTCAATCGATCGGAGGTCGCCTTCAGGGTTTCCTTTCTGCCTGGACCCACATAACGTCTGATCAGTGGGTTTTAGAGATCATACGCGACGGTTATGCACTAGACCTGGCAAAGCCGGTGTTGGACTCCTTCGTGAGTTCCCCCTGTAGAGGGCCGCAGAAGGCTTTACAGGTGCGTCAGACATTAGACCGTCTCTTACAGTTAGGAGCGGTCATTCCAGTACCGCCAGCAGAATACGGCATGGGTCGCTACTCCATTTATTTCGTGGTGCCAAAGGACGGCTCTCTTCGTCCTATTCTGGACCTCAAAGGAGTAAATCAGTGTCTCCGGGTTCCGCATTTTCGAATGGAAACGCTGCGATCGGTTATTGTTGTAGTTCGTCAGGGAGAGTATCTAACGTCTCTCGATCTCATGGAGGCCTATCTCTGTCCCGATCAGGGTGTCCCATCAAAAGTTTCTGCGTTTCGCGCTGCCTTGGGGGGATTACCTTTTTCAGGCACTGCCCTTCGGGCTGGCGATGGCCCCACGTGTCTTCACCAAAATAATGGTAGTAGTGGCGGCAGCTATGCGGAAAGGAGGGAGTCTTAGTCCATCTATACCTCAACGATTGGCTGATTTGAGCAAAGTCCCAGGCCGAGAGCAAAACAGCCATGGAGAAGATGGTATCTTTCCTCCAAAGTCTAGGCTTGGGTGGTCAATTCGCTCAAAAGTCACCTGACCCCGACTCAGGTTCTCGAGTATTTGGGAGTGCGGTTTGATACTCGGAAAGGCTTGGTATTCCTGACAGAGAAGAGAGCCCTGGCTCTCCGGGGCCTGGTGCAGGCTTTCCGGAAGCTGGCAGCACCAACGGCATAAAAGTACCTCCAGGTGCTACGGACAATGGTGGCGACGTTGGAAGTGGTTCCTTGGGCCAGGTTTCACATGAGACAGTTGCAGCTTGCTTTGCCGCTGGTCCAACCAGTCCGATTCGTTGAGCAAACGGCTCCCTTGTCCGCTGCAGGTCCGCCAGGCTCTGCGGTGGTGGACACTGCCTGCATCCTTGTGAGCGGGAATACCTTTGGAGCAGCTGGCGTGGATTCCACTGTTAACAGATGCAAGCTTCGCAGGCTGGGGAGCGCATTGCAGAGTAGACTTTGCACAAGGACTGTGGTCGGCGAAAGAGAGCGGCTGGTCGATCAACCGTCTGGAGCTGAGAGCAGTGTTTCTGGCCCTGAAAAGCTTCGAAGCACAGGTGATGCGGCGAGCAGTGTGAGTGCTGTCAGACAATGCCGCGACCATGGCATACATAAATCGGCAGGGCGGTACTGGGAGCGCAGCCATGGAGGAGGAGTCCGAGAGGCTGTTCTCCTGGGTAGAGTCTTGGTTGCAAGCGATATCGGCGGGGCACATTGCTGGAAAAGACAACGTGACGGCGGATTTTCTCAGCAGGGTTCGAGTGGATGCAGGGGAATGGGAGTTGCATCCCGACGTGTTCGCACAGTTGATTTCCGGTGGGGAGCGCCAATCATGGATTTGATGGCCACTTACCAGTCTGCAAAAGCGAGTCAGTTTTTCAGCAGAAGGCGAGAACCCATGTCTGAAGGGATCGATGTCCTGATGCAGCCGTGGCCGGCGACAGGTCTTCTTTATGTGTTTCCTCCGTGGGCGCTTATCGGGCGAGTGATTCAGCGTATCTAAGCGCATCAGGGACGAGTGCTATTAATAGCACTGGACTGGCCCCGGTGTCCGTGGAATGCCGACCTGATAAGATTGCTAGATGGAGTCCCGTGGCGCCTCCCGATGTCGCAGGAGCTCCTGTTGCAGGGTCCGCTTCTGATGCAGCAGGTGGATCGATTCTCGCTTACGGCTTGGCCATTGAAAGGGTCTGTCTGAAAAAGAAAGGCTACTCCAGATCGGTTGTGGCGACATTGAACATAAGAACATAAGAACATAAGATATGCCATACTGGGTCAGACCAAGGTCCGTCCAAGCCCAGTATTCTGTTTCCAACAGTGGCCAATCTAGGTCATATGTACCTAGCAGTTTCCCCAAGGGATACAGGTTCCACAATGCTTGTATTGGTTCAAGCCTTGATATCCTGGGTCCCTTCTTAATAATGGTTTATGGACCTTTCCTCCAGGAACTTGTCCAAACCTTTTTTAAACCCAGCTACACTAACAGCCTTTACTACATCCTCCGGTAACAAATTCCAGAGTTTGATTACACGTTGAGTGAAAAAATATTTTCTTTTATTAGTCTTAAATAGTTTACTCTGTAGCTTCATTGCATGTCCCCTAGTCTTTCTATATTCTGATAGTGTAAACATTCGATCTACGTTTACCCGTTCCACTCCGTTCATTAATTTATAGACTTCTATCATATCACCCCTCAGCCGTCTCTTTTCCAGGTTAAAGAGCCCTAACCTTTTTAGCCTTTCTTCATAGGAGTATCCTTCCATACCCTTTACCATTTTGGTGGCTCTTCTCTGAACCTTTTCTAAAATCGCTCTATCCTTTTTAAGATATGGCGACCAGAATTGCACACAATATTCAAGGTGCGGTCTCACCATGGAACGATATAGAGGCATTATAATATCTTTTGTTTTATTTTCCATTCCTTTCCTTATCATACCTAGCATTCTATTTGCTCTCTTGGCCGCTGCTGCACACTGGGCCGAGGGTTTTAACATGGTATCCACAATGACGCCTAAATCTTTTTCCTGGATGGTGGTTCCTAATGTGGAACCTTGCATCGTGTAACCATAGTTTGGGTTGTTCTTCCCTAGGTGCATAACCTTGCACTTGTCCACATTAAATTTCATCTGCCATTTTGATGCCCAGTCTTCCAATTTATCAAGATCCTCTTGCAATTTTCCACATTCCTCTTGGGTTTTAACAACTCTAAATAGTTTTGTGTCATCTGCAAATTTGATAACCTCACTCGTTATTCCACTTTCCAGGTCATTTATGAATATGTCAAAAAGCAGCGGACCCAGCACAGATCCCTGGGGTACACCATTCTCCATTGGGAAAATTGGCCATTCAGGACTACCCTCTGCTTTCTATCTTTTAACCAGTTCCTGATCCACAAAAGTACACTGCCTCCTATTCCATGACTCTTTAGTTTTGCCGAAAGTCTCTCATGAGGGACCTTGTCAAAGGCTTTCTGAAAGTCCAGATACACAATATCAACAGACTCACCTTTGACCACCTGATTATTCACTCCTTCAAAAAAACATAACAGATTAGTAAGACAAGATCTTCCTTGTCTAAAGCCATGTTGGCTGTCTCCCATTAGGTCATGACTGTCTACATGCTGAGTAATTTTATTCTTTATGATGGTTTCTACCATTTTTCCCGGTACTGATATCAGGCTCACCGGTCTGTAGTTTCCCGGATCACCCCTGGAACCCTTTTTAAAAATTGGTGTTACATTGGCGATCCTCCAATCTTCAGGTATTAGAGATGATTTTAATGATAGTTCACAGATTACTAATAGTAGCTCTGCTATCTCATATTTCAGTTCTTTCAACACCCTTGGATGTATAACATCCGGCCCAGGTGATTTGCTACTCTTCAGTTTATCTAATAGTTGTAATACATCTTCCCGATGTATCGATATTTCCTTCAATTCTTCCGCACCTTTAAATACCACTTCAGTCATGGGTAACATCCCTACATCTTCCTCAGTAAAGACTGAAGCAAAGAATTCATTCAGTCTCTCCGCTATCGCCTTGTCGCCTCTTAGTGTTCCTTTAACCCCTTTATCATCTAATGGACCAATTGACTCTCTCTCAGAGGTTTTTTGCTACGAATGTACTTGAAAAGGTCTTTACTTCGTGTTTTTGCTTCCGCAGCAAGCTTGTTCTCAAATTCTCCCTTTGCCTGCCTTATTAATGCCTTGCATTTGACTTGCCAGTGCTTGTGCTGTTTCCAGGTTTCGTCGTTTGGCTCTTTTTTCCATTTCCTAAAAGATGCTTTTTTGGCAACAGCCTCTCTGACCTCACCTTTAAATCATACTGGCAGTTTTTTGGACTTCCTTCCACTTTTCTTAAAGCGTGGAATACAGCTGGTTTGGGCTTCCAAGATAGTATTTTTCAGCAACAGCCAAGCCTGATGTACGTCTTTAACCTTTGCAACTGCTCCTTTTAGTTTTTTCTTAACTGTTTTCCTCATTTTATCATAGTCTCCCTTTCGAAAGTTAAAAGGTAGTACTGTGGATTTCCTTACTATCCCTCCTCCACTAATTAAAGGCGATCATGCTATGATCACTATTGCCAAGTGGCCCCAACAACCTTATCTCTTGCACTAGATCTGGTGTTCCACTAAGGACTAGGTCTAATATGGCTTCCCTTCTGGTCGGTTCATGAACCAGCTGCTCCAAGAGGCAGTCCTTTATTTCATCTAGGAATTTTATCTCCTTAGCATGTCCTGACGTGACACTGACCCAGTCGATACCGGGGTAGTTGAAAGCACCCATTATTACTGCACTGTAACTTTTGTTAGCTTCCTTGATTTCTTTGAGCATTTCATCATCCATTTGGTCATTCTGGCCAGGCGCTCTATAGAACACCCCCACTGCCATTGCCTTCCCCTATTTACATGGAATTTCAATCCATATAGATTCTACAGCAGATTTTGTTTCCTGCAAAACTTTAATCCTTTCTGACTCAATGCCCTCTCCAACATAGAGAGCAACCCCTCCACCAATTTGATCAGCTCTATCATTATGATATAGTTTGTACCCAGGTATCAGTGTCCCACTGGTTGTCCTCCTTCCACTATGTCTCTGATATTCCAATCATATCTAACCTTTCATTTAGTGCTATATATTCTAACTCTCCGATCTTATTTTTTAGACTTCTAGCATTTGCATACAAGCATTTTAGAGAATGTATTTTATTCATATTAATTTGGCTATTGTTAGACATGGGTAATTTGGGATCTTTAAGCTCTGTCTGCTCCATACATGAGGGCATTTGGGCTACTTTACTCTTTTGTGGAACCTCTCTGCTTTTGGTAGTATCCTTCAAAGATACATTCTTCCGAACCATCCGCTCTTGGGCGACTGTCGGCTTTCCCCTAATATCTAGTTTAAAAGCTGCTCTATCTCCATTTTGCTTCAGGTGCGGAAATGTTCGACTTTGCTGGCCTATGTCCGCGTCTGGCATTTTTTTGAGGACTGGTGTTCAATACATCAGGTTTGCGCCTCCACGGCGTCAATGCCATTGGTATTGAGCTTTTTGCAGGATGGCTTCGAGAAGGGGCTAGCTGCCCAGTTCCTTGAGAGTGCAGTTAGCGGCCTTAGCCTGTTACAGAGGCAAGGTACATGGCGTGGTTCTAGGAGCTCACGCCAATGTAGTACGTTTTCTTAAAGCGGTTACCAGGATGCGTCAGTGCGTTGGATTTCCATTCCGCCGTGGGATCTCAACTTGGTTTTAAGGGTGCTGGGAAGGGCCCCGTTTGAACCCTTAAGCCAAGTCTCGGTCAAAGATTTGACTCTTAAAGTGGTGTTTTTGGTAGCTATTTGTTCGGCAAGGCGCATTTCAGAGTTGCAAGCTCTATCTTGTAGAGAGCCCTTTCTGTATTTTTCTAGAGAGAAAGTGGTTCTCCGGCCGGTGCCTTCCTTTTTGCTGAAGGTGTCTTCTCCCTTTCATGTTAATCAAACGGTGTCTTTGCCAGTTTTGCAGTCGGACGTAGGGCAGGCTTCGGAACAATGCTTGAATCGCTTGTACATAAAGAGAGTGTTATGTCGTTATTTGACCGTCTGAGTCCTTTCGCAAGCCGGATTGTCTGTTCTTGTTTGGAGGTCCCAGGAAAAGGAGAGGCAGTGGCGAAGGCATCCATTTCCAGGTGGATTAAGGAGCCCATTGTCTCGGCTTACATGTTGCAGGGACGCCCGGCGCCCGAGGGTCTGAGAGCGCACTCTACTAGAGTGCAGGCGGCTTCCTAGGCGGAGCACAGTTTAGTTCCGCCGGTGGAGATTTGTAGGGCGGCATCCTGGTCGTCGCTTCATACTTTCAGCAAACACTACCGTCTGGATGTGCTGGCGGCGAAGGATGCCTGTTTCGGGTTGGCGGTCTTGCGTGCAGGCTGGCAGGGTCCCTCCTGTTAGTATTGCTCTGTTACATCCCAGAGGTGGAAGACTAAACTGGAGGAACGATAAGGAAATAGAAATTACACTTACCTGGTAATTGTAGTTCCTTGAGTGACAGTTTAGTCCTCATTCCCGCCCTCGGATTTATAGGTCGGCTCGGCACGCAGTCAGCTCTGAGAGGCGACTATTCAGGTGAGCTTTTCTTCATGATAACCAGTTCTCCTGTTCATTCTTTCCGTTGTCACTTCTCTCCTCTTTTTCTACCTGTTTTCTGGCTCAGCAGGGGGGGGAGAGTTTAATTCAGGAAATCTCACACTTTCCTTTTGCAGGGGAGGTTCATGTCTGGTTAAGAATTCAGGTTGGTTTTTAAAACTGTTAGCTACTTGTTCGTTGCTCTTTTGAGTCTGCTTTGTCAATAGTTCACTGGGGCTGATGAGGAATGTCGGCACGCTACATCAAAGTCTTGACATCACTGGATTGGTCCAGTCTTCAAGCTGCAGGAGGAGGTGCACAACCCCAGAGGTGGAGGAATAAACTGTCGTCACTCAAGGAACTACAATTACCAGGTAAGTAATTTCTTTTTGATATGGTTTCTCACATGTGACTTTTATAAATAAATTGAATACCCTAGGAACGGACCCTTTCTCCAGGACCAAGCAGGAAGTCAGTCCTCACTTATGGGTGACGTCGGTGCCGACGGAGCCCTCGCGCAGCAATTTTCCCCAGCTTTCGAAGAAAGCCTTTGGGAATTGCAGCGCGCATGCGCGGTCCCCTTCCCGCCCAAGGGTGCCATCTTGCTCAGTCTCCTTTTTTCCGCGGAGCCCTACAGACGTATTTTGTTATTGCCGCTGAAAAAGTTGATTTCTTATTTTGTTCTTGTTATTTTTCTCGGTTCGTGTGTCCTCTTCCCCGCCCGTCCTCGATATCCCTATCGAGTCTGTTCACTTAATTTTTTTCTCTCCAACTGGCGTTCCCGCCACTTTTTCCTTCTTCCCTGGCAGCACGGTCTTTCGACCTTGCAGGGGCCCTTTTTCCCCCGATGGCTGCCAGTGGGTTTAAAAAGTGTGATCGTTGTGTCAAACTTATGTCTCTTACCGACACGTATGACTGCTGCCTCCGTTGCCTCGGACCCGAACATGACTCAATGAGTTGCGGTCCATGCAACAAGATGTCCTCGAAGGCGTTGAGGAGTCGGCAGTCACAAAAGGAACGAATCTTCTCTGACCCCGCGTCCGGTCGGGCCCGGACCTCGTCAGAGGCCTCGACGTCTCGTGGCTCCGGCTCCGAGCACCGTCGGAGTTCCTCTGAACGGGGGTCCCCTGGCCGGGAACACCGTCGGAAGAAGAAGCCTGCGAGGGTGGCGTCGGAGGACGCTCCTGGTCCCTCGAGGGCCAGGTCGCATAGCCCCGTCGGCCGTCCCGGGTCCTCGGAGGCGGAGAGGCCTTCGAAGCTTCCTTGTCTCGAAGTGGAGTCGCCTGGACACGTGAGTACTGTAGTCCTACTGGACTCTCCTCCGGGAGAGCCGACACCGGGCCCGACGCTGTCGGGGCCCGAGTCGGAGGCTGCTGGGTCTTCTGAGTTTGGTCTCAGATTGACGACCATGGAGCGCAGTATCGCTGCCTTCATGAACCAGCAGCGGGCATTGATCACCGGCCTCGCCAGTGCATCTGCCCCGACCACCGGGACGTCGCATACGAGCTCGGGTCGATCCTTGACCTAGGTCTCCCTCGGCCTCCCGTTCGGGACCGAGGTCCTTGACGCCGGCCTCGGCGTCGGGGCAGAGATCCCCGGCTCTCGCCTGCAACTTACTCCTTCGGGAGCTGCAAAGTCTGCTTCACGAACAGGCTGTGGAGCCAGTGCCCCAACACCTGTGGGGTCACGGGTTTTACTCAAGGTACTTCCTGGTTCCAAAGAGAACAGGAGGTCTCAGACCCATTCTGGACTTACGCAAACTCAACAAGTTCCTGCAGCGGGAAAAGTTCAAGATGCTTACCCTTGGAATCCTACTGCCCTACCTCCTGCAGGGAGATTGGCTATGCTCCTTGGATCTAAAGGATGCTTATACCCACATCCTTATCCATCCGGACCACCGGCAATATCTAAGATTTGTGGTGGCAGGGAATCATTATCAGTACCGCGTACTGCCCTTTGGCCTATCCTCCGCTCCCAGGGTTTTCACGAAATGCCTGGCAGTGGTGGCAGCCTTCCTGAGGCTTCAAGGCCTCTTTGTCTTCCCCTACCTGGACGACTTGCTCATCCGGGCACAGTCTTCCCTAGAGGTCACTCAGGCCACTCCAACGCACAGTGGCTCTGCTTCAGCACTTGGGCTTCGTCATAAACTTCGAAAAGTCCACTTTGCGCCCCTCTCAGGATCTCGAATTCATAGGAGCACAGCTGGACACTCTGCAGGCTCGGGCCTTCTTGCCTCTGGAACGGGCCAACAGACTCATAGCTCTGGCCGGCAGGTTCCACAGCGCCTCACCGGCCTCTGCCAGACAATTCCTGCAACTGCTCGGTCACATGGCCTCCATGTTCCATGTCACTCCGAATGCCCGTCTGCATATGCGACCCGCTCAGTGGAGCCTTCGCACTCAATGGCATCAGGCCACAGGGAGGCTGACGGACTTAATACAGATTTCCGACCGCCTGGTCTCCTCTCTGCAATGGTGGCTTCACCTGCCCAATCTGGTACTCGGCATGACTTTTCAGTCTCCTCCACCGTCCCAGGTGCTCACGACAGATGCCTCTCTCCTGGGATGGGGAGCACATTGTCAAGGGATGTGCACTCAAGGCCTTTGGACACCTTGGGAAGCCGCCCAGCAGATAAACTTCCTGGAGCTGCGGGCGATCCGCCTAGCTCTGCGGGCCTTCTCTCACCTCACGTCTTGTCAGTCTGTGCTGGTGCAGACGGACAATCAGGTGGCCATGTTCTACGTGAACAAACAGGGGGGCACGGGCTCCCTCCTTCTATGTCGGGAGGTTCGGAGGCTGTGCTCTTGGGTAGTCGGTCACAACATCCTCCTCAAGGCTGTTTACCTGCCTGGGCAGGACAATGGCCTGGCGGACAAACTCAGCCGAATTCTGCAGCTGCACGAATGGAGGCTGAACCCCGCAGTGGTCCGGCAGATTTTCCGCCGGTGGGGCTCCCCCACCGTGGATCTCTTTGCCAGTCCCCTGAACCATCAGCTTCCCAGGTTCTGCTCACGGCACCCGCATCCTTTCAGAGTAATGCCGGATGCTTTCCTCATATCATGGTCCACGGGCCTACTGTATGCCTTCCCTCCCACGCCACTGGTGTCCAGGACAGGGCCTCCATGATCCTGGTAGCGCCCCGGTGGCCGAGGCAACCGTGGTTCCCTCTACTTCTACAGCTAGCGGTGGACACCCCTCTTCCTCTGGGGTTTCAGCCCAATCTCCTGATCCAGGATCAGGGTACTCTCCTGCATCCCAATCTCCGGGCCCTGCACCTGATGGCCTGGCTGCTGAAAGGGTAGTCCTAGCTCCGCTTCTGCTATCTCCGGAAGTGGAAGCCATCGTCCTAGCGTCTCGGCTTCCTTCTACCCGAAAATTTTACGCCCTTAAATGGCGTCGCTTCTCGGTCTGGTGTTCTCAGCGCTCTGAGGACCCCTTCACCTGTTTAGTATCGGTGGTACTGCAATACTTGCTTCACCTCTCAGATCTGGGCCTCAAATCCAACTCTGTCAGAGTTCACCTCAGTGCTCTCTCTGCACATCATTCGCCGGTGGAAGGCCGGCCTCTTTCCTCGCACCCCTTGGTGGCGCGTTTTCTCTGAGGCCGCCTCCTGCTCAAGCCTCCGTTGCGCTCTCCAGCTCCTGACTGGGACCTCAACGTGGTTCTGCAAAGGCTTACCAGTCCGCCTTTTGAACCCATGGTTACCTGTCCTCTTCATTTCCTCTCCTGGAAAACTCTTCTTGGTAGCCCTTACCTCCGCTAGGCGCGTTAGTGAACTGCAAGCCCTAGTGTCTGAGCCTCCTTACACTAGGTTCTACAAGAATAGGGTTGTCCTGCGGACTCACCCTAAGTTTCTTCCAAAGGTGGTCTCCCATTTTCATATCAACCAAGAGGTGGTCCTTCCGACCTTCTTTCCCAGGCCGCATACCAGCCGAACTGAAACTGTGCTGCACACCCTGGACTGTAGAAGAGCCTTATCCTTCTACCTTGACCGTACGCGAGAGCATAGAAAAGCTGTCCAGCTTTTCGTATCTTTTGACCCCAATCGGTTGGGGGTACCCGTCTCTAAGCGTACTTTGTCCGTCTGGGTAGCTGACTGTATCGCCTGGGCTTATGGGGCTGTCGGCCTCTCCTTAGAGAATCGAGTCACGGCTCACTGTGTCAGGGCTAAGGCTCCGTCAGTGGCTCATCTCCGCTCTGTTCCGTTGGCGGACATCTGCCGGGCCGCTACTTGGTCTTCCAGCCAGACGTTTGCGGCTCATTACTGCCTGGAGAGAGAGTCCCGCAGGGACAGTGCTTTCAGACAGGCAGTCCTCCACAATCTCTTTGAGGTCTAAGCAACTCCTACCCTCTGGCCCTGGTGTTGGGCTACCGGCCGGATTTGTATTCAGAGAAAATTCCTTCCTTCTGTACTGTCGAGCTTGAGGGAGCTCTTTTAGGCTTGAGGTCTCCGGTAGCCTTAAGCTTGGGAGTCCCATAAGTGAGGACTGACTTCCTGCTTGGTCCTGGAGAAAGAGTAGTTACCTGTAACAGGTGTTCTCCAGGAGCAGCAGGAATCAGTCCTCACAACCCTCCCTCCTCCCCTTGGAGTTGCAGTCATTCTTAGTATATGGTTTTGCTAACTTTTTTGCTGTCTTTTTGCTATGTCATCAGACTGAGCAAGATGGCACCCTTGGGCGGGAAGGGGACCGCGCATGCGCGCTGCAATTCCCAAAGGCTTTCTTCGAAAGCTGGGGAAAATTGCTCCGCGAGGGCTCCGTCGACGCCGACGTCACCTATAAGTGAGGACTGATTCCTGTTGCTCCTGGAGAACACCTGTTATAGGTGAGTAACTACTCTAAATTGACTGCCTGACTGGATTATAAATTGGTTGAGTGTGAGATAAGAAAGGGTACAGATAGATGGCGCTTACTCGGATGAGAGAGAATGTTACCAGTGGTGTGCCACAGGGATCTATCCTTGGTCAGATTCTTTTTAACATTTTTTGTAAGTGATATTGTGGAAAGGCTATCAGGTAAAGTTTTCTCTTTGCAGATGATACCAAAATCTACAATAAAGTAGACAACCAGATAGATGTAGATAACATGAGGAATTTAGCAAAGCTTGAAAACTGATCCAGAATCTGTCAGTTGAGATTTAAAGTTAAAAAAATGCAGGGTCATGCATTTGGGCTGCAAAAATTCAAGGGAGCGGTACAGGATAGGGGACAAAGTGCCGTTTTCGAAAGAAGAGCGGGACCTGGGTGTGATAGTTTCTGATGATCTCAAGATGGCTAAACAGGTAAAAAAGGTGACTGCGAATTCCAGAAGGATGCTTGGGTACACAGAGGAATGGCCAGCAGAAAAAAAGGAGGCAATAGTGCCTCTGTATAGGTCTTTGGCGAGACCTAATTTGAGTATTATGTGCAGTTTTGGAGACCACACCTTCAAAGGTATATAAACAGAGTGGAGTCAGTGCAGAGGGTGGCTACCAAAATGGCCATTGGCCTTTGCCATAAGGCATATGGGGAAAGACTTAAAGATCTAAATATGTATACTTTGAAAGAAAGATGGGCGACATGATAGAGATGTGCATTTTTGCCACAGAGGGTACTGTAGGTTAAATAAGAGCCTCTTTCAGCGGAAAGCTCTGCAGCGATTGGACATTAGGATGAAGGTGAAAGGAGAGAAACTCAGGAATCATTTTGTGGAAATATTTCTTTACGGAAAAGTGGTAGTTGCATGGAATAGTCTGCCAGTGGAAGTAGTAGAGACAAAAACTGTATCTGAATTCAAGAAAGCATAGGGTCTCTAAAGGAAAAAGGACTGTAGAGCTTAGTGGTTCGAATGGAAGAGCAGACTGGATAGGCCATATGGTCTTTATCTGCTGTTATGTTTCTATGTTCTGACAAAACTTTTGTTTGTAGTATTTGGAGGTAAGAAGGATAATGCATTAGGGTTTGTAGTTCACCAATGCGGTGGGTTAAGGTGGTGGTTGAAGGAAAGTGTCTTCCAGGAGAGAGAGGAGGTCTTATTTTCGTTTTTGTCCTTCGTGACTAGCGTTCGTGCTTTTTTTCTTTTTCAGTGGCAGCTTGGTCTTTTGACCTCGCAGGGGCCCTTTTTCCCCCGATAGCTGCCAGCGGGTTGAAAAAGTATGATCTGTGTAAAAAATTAATGTCTCACACTGACACACATGACTATGACTGCTGTCTCCGCTGCCTCGGGGCAGGCCATGACTCGAAGGCCTGTGGCCCATGCAGCAAAATGTCCTCTAAGGCACTTAGAAGTAGGCAGCAGCAGCGTGAAAGGATTTTCTCAGAGTCCAAATCCACCCGGGTCCGGACCTCTTCAGAAGCCTCGACGTCTCGGGAGCTGTCTGACTCTGAGCATCGTCGTGGGTCTTCTGAACGGGGTTCTCCCTTGCGGGAACACCGGAGGAAGAAACAACCTGTGAGGGTGGGTCGTTGGATGCCTCTGATTGGCCTGGGCCCTCGTGGACCAGGTTGCGGAGTCCTGACTGCTGCCCCGGGTCCTCGGAGCCGGAGCACCCTGCAAAAGTACCTCGCACAGAGCCAGAGACACCGAGGAAGGTAACTGCTTTTGTCCTTGTTGACTTTCTGGGAGAAGTGGCATCTGCCAGAGGCTGCGGAGTCTTCTGAGCTCGGTCTCAGGATGACAGCCTTGGAGTGCAGCATGTCTGCCTTCATGGAGCAGCAGCGGGCACTGATGGCTGGTCTCAGCGGTCCGTCTGCCCTGACCACCGGGACCTCGACGTCCAAGTCGACCCTGGAGACCAAGCTGATCCTCGAGACTTTGTGCTTGAGTCGATCCTCGGCCAAGATCTCCCTCGACCTCCCGTTCGGGACTGAGGTCGTCGACGCTGGTGCCCTCGGCATCGGAGCAGTCGAGATCGAAGCCCGCACAGCCAGAGCCCATCGATTCCTCATTGGAGGAATTGGCATGGGAAACGGAAGATGAAGAGTCCCTGGACACCCACCGGAACCAGTGTCCCATCGGACTCGCCGGGGTCTGAGCCTCAGATCTCCCCCCCCCCCCCACCCCGGAGGATACCCGGTTCTCGGATTTCGTCAGGACATGGCCAAGGCTTCAGCTCCTCCTCTGTGTCCTCCAGGAATGCCAAAGAGCTCAAAGCCCTCCAGTATGATTTTTCCCCTCGGGAAGCCCCTGCGGTACCTGTTCCTCCGATGTTGGAGCGGCTGATGCTCCGCATGTGGGAGTCACCGGCCTAGATGCTGGTTCTCATCAAATGGGTCGATTCCATATATTGAGTCTGAAAGAGCCCTGGGTTCCAAAAGGCACAGCTGCCGCACAACTCCATGGGTGTGGAATCGGCCATGCACAGGCTCAAGAGCCAGAAAACGCACTCCTCGGTGCCCCCTGGCAGGGAGGCCTGGAACCTGGACACCCTCTGCAGAAAGTGCTACCAGGGCTCGATGCTATCATGCCGTGTCCAAACAT
Organism: Ichthyophis bannanicus; assembly: GCA_033557465.1. Taxonomy (NCBI): domain Eukaryota; kingdom Metazoa; phylum Chordata; class Amphibia; order Gymnophiona; family Ichthyophiidae; genus Ichthyophis; species Ichthyophis bannanicus. The sequence continues at coordinate 649,747,418 of CM066033.1, read as the reverse complement.
GCCAGCTGTACATGGGCATGTACTTACGAGACCTGGCAAAGGAGATTGCTGGGTTCTCTGCTGGCCTCTCCAAGGAGCCCTTGCAGCGCTTCAAGAAATTGTCCACTGGGATTCGGGAGTGCTTGAAGTTTCTCGAGCATCCTATGACGGCTTTGAGGCTTAGGCCTGAATTAGCCACAACTGGCATCGGTGCCCTATGCCAGCCGTGGCTAATGTCGTCGGACCTAGAGCCATGGTTTCAGGACAGGTAGGTCGATGTCCCTTGCGAGGTGACAACCTTTTTGGCAAACCTATGACTGAAAAAGCTGCTGAAATCGAGACAGAGTACTTGACCTGGACAAGACTCTCCAAAAGACTTCTGCCCCTTCCAAAAAGAAGGGCCTGGGTAAAAAGTCCCTTCTCCCGAGGAAGGGTACTGCTTACCGCAACTACCCCAATCACCAGGCCTCCCTGGCTCCCCAGCAGGCCAAGGGACAGGGGCACGGCCCACGTAAGCAGAAGACCCCAAGCCCCAGGCACCGGCTCCTTCCCAGCTGGTAGGGTTTTTTTGACTGTCACAGGGTGAGGCCTTGCACAGGAGGAAGGCTGGCACTGTACACCCACAGGTGGCCTGTAATCACCACCGATGCCTGGGTCTTACAAATAGTCCAAAAGGGCTATTTGCTCCACTTCAACCAGTTACTTCCCTCCTACTTTCCAGGAGAGCCTCTCAGACCCCCTCTACACAGGAACCTCCTCTTACAGGAGTTAGCCGGTCTTCTAGAGGGTCAGGTGGTGGAGCCGGTGCCTCACAGCCTGCTAAGACAAGGCTTTTACTCCAGGTATTTTCTCATACCTAAGAGAACAGGAGGCCTCTGGCCCATCCTCGACCTGCGAAATTTAAACAAGTTCCTGGTGAAGGAAAAGTTCAAGATACTTTCCCTTGGAATATTGCTGCCTTACCCCCCCCCCCCCCAGGAGTGACGGCTTACCTGCCAGAGGGCAGAGCACAGAGGCTTTGGGAGCTGGTGTACCAAATCAACCACAAGTCTCAGATATCAGCGAGGCACTTTCTACGCCTTCTAGGACACATGGCCTCCATGGTTCATATAACCCCAAATGCCCGTCTCAACATGAGGACAGCTCAGTGGTGCCTCAGAGATAAGTGGACACAAGCCACAGGAAGACTCAGAGACAGGATCTGTGTGTCCAAACGACTACTGAAGTCGTTGACCCTGGTGGCTTCAGCCATCCAACCTGCTCGAGGGAGTGCCTTTCCAGCCTCCCTCATACACGAGAGTGCTGACGGCAGATGCTGGGCTGGGGAGCCCATTGCCAGGACTTATGCACTCAAGGGTTGTGGTCTCCTCAAGAGAAGACGCAACAAATCAACCTCTTGGAGCTCCGGGTGATACGCCTAGCTCTTCAGACCTTCTCTCACGTTCTCTCACATCATTTTGTCCTAGTACAAACAGACAACCAGGTAGCTATGTTCTACGTGAACAAGCAGGGAGGGACAGGGTCCTACATCCTGTGTCAGGAGACACTGGACCTCTGTTCCTTTGCAATCAGACAAGGTATGTCTCTCAAAGTAGTTTACCTGCTGGGTCAGGAGAACTACCTAGTGGACAAGCTAAGCAGAATTCTCCAACCTCACGAGTGGCAACTGAATCCGGAAGTAGCCCAGCGGATCTTCCAGTGCTGGGGACATCCAGTCATAGATCTCTTTGCCAGTCCGCAGAATCATCAGTTGCACAACTTTTGCTCCAGACAGCCACACCCCCAAAGGATGACTGCAGATGCTTTTCTGATTTCCTGGTCCGTAGGCCTCCTGTATGCGTTTCCTACCATGCCTCTGGTGGCCTGGACTCTATTCAAAATCCTTCAAGACAAGGCCTCGGTCATCCTGGTAGCCCCCAGATGGCCACGCCAACCTTGGTTTCTGCTTCTCCTCCAGCTGGCAGTAGAAACCCCACTCCCTCTGGGGGGATGCAGCCCAACCTCCTGTCCCAGGAGCAGGGCTCTATCTTACACCCCAACCTCAGGTCCCTCAACCTGATGGCATGGCTGCTGAAAGGGTAATGCTGGCTTCTCTCCTTCTGCCTAAGAACGTGGAAGAAGTGCTACTGGCCTCAAGGAGGCAGTCCACTAGGAAAACCTATGCCTTCAAGTGGTGTAGTTTTGAAGTATGGTGTAACCGGCATAACGAGAACCCTTTTTCTTGTCTAGTCCCAGTAGTATTACAGTACTTGCTTCACCTCTCAGAATTAGGTCTCAAGTCTAACTCTGTCCGGGTCCACTCTTTGTCAGCACACCACTCTCCAGTGGAAGGACAACCTCTGTTGGTTCACCCCTTGGTGTCCAGATTCCTCAGAGGGGTCTACGTTTACTAAAAACCCCCAGTTCGTCCCCCCGGCAACCGAGTGGGATTTGAATGTGGTCTTGCAACAGCTTACTCGCCCACCTTTTGAGCCAATGTCTGCTTGCCATCTGCGCTTCCTCTCCTGGAAGGTGCTCTTCCTGGTGGCACTCGCATTTACCAGACGTGAGTGAGCTACAAGCTCTTGTGTCAGAAAGACCATACACACGGTTTTATAGGAACAGGGTGGTCCTGCGCACCCATCCCAAGTTTCTTCCAAAAGTGGTCTCTCCATTCCACCTCAACCAAGAGGTGGTTCTTCCAGCATAATTTCCCAGATCGCATGCCAGCCGGGCAGAGGTGGTGCTGCATACCCTTGATTGTAAGAGGGCATTAGCCTTCTATGTGGAACGTACGCAGGGACATCGAAGGGCTACCCAGCTCTTCGTCTCTCATGACCCCAGTAAACTTGGGGCTACCTGTCTCCAAGCGCATGTTGTCCACCTGGGTGGCAGACTGCATTTCCTGGGCATACAGGGCGGCCGACCTTGTCAGGGCTAAGCCCGCATCGGTGGCTCACTTCCACTCTGTTCCGCTGGCAGACATCTGCTGGGCCACAACCTGGTCTTCAAGCCAGACTTTTGCAGCCCATTACTGCTTAGATAGAGTCCCGACGGGACAGTGCTTTCAGCCAGGCGGTACTCCGTAACTTATTTGAGGTTTAGGCAACTCCTACCCTCCGGCCCTCTGGTGTCAGGCTACTGGGGGTGTGGCGTTGCTGCTGTGGCTCTTCTAGAGGGAGCCATTTTTCAACTAGGGGTTCTTGGTAGCCTATAGCTAGGGAGACGCATATGTGAGGACTGACTTCCTGCTTGTTCCTGGAGAAAGCGTAGATCTCCAGGAACAAGCAGGAATAAGTCCTCACATATGGGTAAGTCGGAACCGACGGAGCCCGCGCGGGAAAGCTCCCCAGCTTTTCAGATGAAAAGCTTTTGGGGCTTCCCACAGCGCATGCGCACTGCCTTCCCGCCTTCCTTACCAGCTCTCTTCAGTTCTCTTTTTCCGCGGAGCCAGCAGGTCGTGTTCCTGTCACCGCTGAAGAGATTATTTTAATTTGTTTCTTTTGACCGCGTACCTGCCTTCCCCATACCAAAACCGGTACTGCCGGTCTCTTTCTTTCTTTTAAAAAAAAAAAAAAATCTTTTTTTATTTTCTCAGCACAGCTTGGTAACTTTTGTTAGGCCTTCAGGCCTACACAAATTCTCCTCATGGAGAAACCAGCCCCTGGTTTTAAAAAGTGTACCAAGTGCAATGCTGTTATTTCTCTCACAGACACCCATGAATGGTGTCTTAAATGTTTAGGACCTGACCATTCCATACCGGACTGCCCATTCTGCTCCCAGATGTCTAAACGTGGTATGCAGAACCGGGCCAACAAGTTCCATGTGCTGTTTGCTTCAGATAATCCAGCATCACAGTCATCCAGGTCTTCCTCTCCGGATGGATCTCAGGTAACCAAACTTTCTGTGGGCAAATCCTCTAAAAGCAAATCTCTTTCAAAAGATCGAGAGGCTCTCAATCTTGAGTTCGAGGATTCTGCCCAGACCAAAAAACCCCGGCGGGAGGCTCCGGCCTCCAAAGCATCACCTATGGGGGTTACAGGTTGACATCGATGGCACGGCCTCGACTGATCACCTGTTAGACTGCTCTGGGGTACCGGTCGATACCGGTACCGACATCCAGGCAGCAGTGGCGTCCATGGGCAGTACTGTCCAGACCATGCAGCAGGCCGTTTTGGCTTTCATTAAGGCTGCGACGCCCTCGGTACCGACCCCGGTTCCGGTATCCACACCGGAACCGAGACCATCGACTTCCAAGCGTCGATCGGTTCCGCTTGCTGGATTCAGGCTTTTGCCCGATACCAATCCCATGCCCGATACGCCCGATGTCGATATCGATCAGTACGCGTATCGTGCATTGCAAGCACAGAGAGAATACTCAGATTCTTCTGATGAGTTCAATTCCTCTGATGACTCTGCTGAGTTTGATCTTCCTGAGGAGCCCTCTTCTCTAAAGAGGAGGATGTCTCCTCCAGAGGATTTATCCTTTCAGGATTTCATTGTTGATGTAGCTAAAGCACTTTCTATTGCTACATCTGCTGAAAAGGAACCCAGATCAAAAAAATTGGATATTTTAGGATACTCTAAACCTCCTAAAGAGGCAGTTACTCTGCCTATCCATGAAATCCTTCAAGAACACTTGATGGATTTGTGGGAGACTCCTCTAACCCTGTCTCCTCATTCCCGTAGGTTGGACACCATGTACCGGGTCCCTCCTTCTCCTGGGTTTCAAAAGACTCAGCTGCCTCACCACTCCATTGTGGTGAAGTCTGCTATGAAGAAGATAGAGTCCTAAAAGGCATTCCTCTACCCCTCCAGGGCGAGAATGTAAGACCCTCGACTCTTTTGGTAGAAAGATCTTTCAGGCTAGTATGCTTATAGCCAGGATCAATTCTTACAGCCTTTATATGGGCATGTTTCTCAGAGAACTTGCCCTAAAGGTACGGCATTTAGCCCCCTTTATCCCTGAGGATAAAACGGAGGACTTCACTACTCTGGTGACACAACTTTCAGAGGTCTCCAAGTTTTCCAACAGGGCAGCCTTTGATTCCTTTGAGGTTGCTGGCAGGGCTTCGGGAATCGCTATTGCAGCCCGACGTCTTGCTTGGCTCCAGGCTTCTGACCTAGAACCCTGGGTCATGGATGGCTTAAGGAATCTGCCCTGTACAGGAGAGAACTTATTTGGTGAGGACTTGCAAATTAAAGCTGCTCAAATGGACGCAGAAAATGCCACTCTAGATAGACTTTCTAAGTCTACTTCTACTCCTGCCAAAAAGAAACCTTTTAAAAGGCCGTACTACAAGAAGGCCAGATTTTCCACAAATACTGGCCAACAATCTTCTCAGCCTCGCTTTGCTGCTAAACGTCAGCAATCTAAGCAAGTAAAGTCAAAGTCTGCAGTCTCTGCTACACCCCAGCAGGCTCAACCCCCTCAGGGGTTTTGACTTGCCCCTAGAGAACTTACCATTTCTGGCTCTGGAACAACCAGAGCCTCTCACCATACCGGGAAGGTTAGCTCACTTTGCTCCCAGATGGGAGCAAATAACATCAGAGCAATGGACCCTCTCTATCATCAGAGAGGGCTACAAACTTCATTTCTCCAGCCTTCCTCCCCATACCATGGTGAGGCAATTCAGTTCTCCCCCATCTCTTCTGACCCTGTTGGGTCAGGAAGTCTCCTCTCTCCTTGCCCAAGGGGCAATAGAGGAGGTTCCTCTTCCTCAACAGGGGTTAGGGTTCTATTCCCCTTATTTTCTCATCACAAAGAAGACAGGGGGCTTCAGACCTATCCTAGATCTGAGAGAATTGAACAAGTTTCTATTCAAGGAGAAATTCAAAATGCTCTCTCTGGGCATTCTCCTTCCATACCTTCAGAGTCAGGATTGGCTTTGTTCTCTAGATCTCAAGGATGCGTACACTCATATACTCATCCATCCATCCCACAGAAAATATCTTTGATTTCTGTTCCAGGGAAAACATTTCCAATACAGAGTACTTCCCTTCGGTCTCGCCTCTGCTCCAAGAGTATTCACAAAATGCATGGCAGTCGTAGCCGCATTTCTAAGAGGCATGGGAGTCTTCGTGTTCCCATATCTGGACGACTGGCTCATCCGAGCTCCATCTCAGTCAGAAGTCCAGATTTCCTTGGACCGCACAAGGCGTATTCTTCAATATCTGGGACTTGTGGTAAATATTCCCAAGTCCCAACTCATCCCTACTCAGTCCCTGGAATTCATAGGGGCTTATATGGATTCCACCACTGCAAGGGCCTACCTTCCTCTGGTCCGAGGCCAACGGCTAATAAGCTTGGCCTCCCAGGCTCAGTCCAGAAGTCACTTGTCAGCCAGAGAAATGCTGCAACTTCTGGGCCACATGGCCTCCACGGTTCATGTGGTGCCCTATGCTCGCCTCCATATGAGAGCAGCTCAATGGACATTGGCCACCCAGTGGTCTCAAGCATCGGGACTGCTGTCAGACCAGGTACTCACCTCAAAACGTCTGTTTTGGTCTCTCCAGTGGTGGACATCCTCCAAAAATCTGTTGTTGGGGACCCCCTTCCAACCTTCGTTGCCCCAAGCAACCCTCACAACAGATGCCTCCCAAACAGGGTGGGGAGCTCATCTTCAACATCTCTCCACTCAGGGAACCTGGTCTCCCCAAGAGACCACCCTTCATATCAACCTTCTGGAACTGCGAGCAATCTTCCTTGCCCTCACAGTCTTCCATACCCTCCTTGCCAACCTGACTGTCCTAGTTCAGACAGACAATCAGGTGGCCATGTTCTGTGTCAACAAGCAAGGAGGGACGGGCTCTCTGTCGCTTTGCAACGAAGCTCTCAGATTATGGGCTTTCGCCAGAGAGCATCAAATTCATCTTCTGGCAGTGTATCTTCCAGGAGTTCAAAACTCTCGGGCAGACAGACTCAGTCGAGTTCTGCTTCCACACGAGTGGTCCCTGCATATGGACCAGATACACAGAATCTTCCAGGAATGGGGGACCCCGGACATAGACCTCTTTGCAAGTCCGTGGAATGCCAAACTTCCCCGGTTCTGTTCCAGGACTCCGTGTCAGGGAGCTCAGGCCAACGACGCCTTTCTCCTGCATTGGGGTCAGGAATTCCTGTATGCTTTTCCACCCATTCCTTTGATTCCCAAGACTCTGTTCAAACTTCAGAGGGATCACGGGTCGATGATCCTTATAGCTCCACGCTGGCCACGCCAAGTGTGGTTCCCTCTACTTCTACAGCTCTCCCAGGGCTCCTCCCTGGACCTGGGAGCTGCGCCAGACCTTCTGTCTCAGGAGAAAGGGACTTTGTGGCACCCAAACCCCAAGTCCCTACATCTCCGAGCTTGGTTACTGAAGGCTTAAGCCTTCATGAGTTTAATCTTTCTCAGCCAGTGAAAGATATCCTTCATGCCTCTAGGAAACCCTCTACCAGGCGTTCCTATGCTTTCAAATGGAAACGTTTTTCCATTTGGTGTGCTCAACAGGGTCTTGACCCTCTGGCACTTCCTTTGAATTCTCTACTAGACTATCTCCTGCATCTTTCCAAAGCAGGCCTCAAGACGAATTCAGTACGAGTCCATTTAAGTGCTATTACAGCATCCTTAAAACCTATAAATGGACAACCTGTCTCCTCTCATCCTCTCGTTGCAAGGTTCATGAGAGGCCTGACCCTAACTAAACCTCCCATCCGACCTCCGCCGGTAGCATGGGATTTGAACCTAGTTCTAGGTCAGCTTATGAAACCACCTTTTGAGCCTTTGGACTCTACCTCCTTGAAATTTCTTTCCTGGAAGGTTCTTTTCCTTATTGCAGTCACTTCGGCTCGCCGCATCAGTGAACTGCAGGCTTTGGTGGCTAATCCACCTTATACCAGATTTCATCATGATAAGGTGGTCCTTAGGACGAATCCCCACTTTATGCCCAAAGTGGTCTCGCCTTTTCATCTTAATCAAGAGGTATATCTACCTGTTTTTTTCCCGGCTCCTCATGCATCCAGTGCAGAGAGGAACCTTCATACTCTTGACTGTAAAAGAGCTCTCGCCTTTTACCTCAACAGGACTCAGCCACATCGAAAGTCTTCCCAACTTTTTGTGGCTTTTGATCCTTCTCATTTGGGACTTCCAGTCTCCAAACGTACACTTTCCAGTTGGATTGCTCAGTGTATTTCTTTTGCTTACCAGAGTAAGAACATTTCTCTGGAAGGCCATGTCACAGCTCACAATGTGAGAGCCATGGCTACTTCTATGGCTCATCTTCACTCTGTATCCATAGATCAGATCTGTCGAGCAGCCACTTGGGCCTCGGTTCATACCTTCACAGCCCATTACTGTTTGGACAAGGACTCCCGCCGGGATGCCTTGTTTGGTCAGGCTGTCCTCAAACACCTGTTCCATACTTAAGCAACTCCTGCCCACCTTCCCTGAATGGATGCCTGAGATCCATACGAAGATGGTTTACCCTTGGAGGGGGATCTCCCAGGCATCTTAGCTAGGGAGTCCCCATATGTGAGGACTTATTCCTGCTTGTTCCTGGACATAGCACAGTTACTTACCTGTAACAGGTGATCTCTGGGAACAGCAGGAATTAGTCCTCTCAACCCACCCACCTCCCCTAGGAGTTGTATCTTCTATCTATCTACCTTCCTTTCCTCTCTCTATTGTCTCAGCTATAAACTCGAACTGAAGAGAGCTGGTAAGGAAGGCGGGAAGGCAGCGCGCATGCGCTGTGGGAAGCCCCAAAAGCGTTTCATCTGAAAAGCTGGGGAGCTTTCCCGCGCGGGCTCCGTCGGTTCCGACTTACCCATATGTGAGGACTAATTCCTGCTGTTCCCAGAGATCACCTGTTACAGGTAAGTAACTGTGCTTTACTCACCTGTAACAGGTGTTCTCCAGGGACAACAGGAATCAGTCCTCGCCACTGTCTTGGCTGCAGCTGTTTCTTCCTGCCCTGGAGTGCTTTAGCTATAGTACTCCCCACTAGTTAGTTTGGATTGGTTTAGCAGGATGTATTTGGAAAAATAAATTTTACTTAATTTCTTTTCCTGGAATACTGCTAGACCAGTCCAGGACCCGCCCCTCTAAACTGTTTAGTTTGTCACCTAGCTAAGACTCTTCATGTATTGATGACATGGCTGTACCTCACTGTGTACATACTTCCTTAACCTGTGGGTCTTGTTTTACATTGTTCACTTTAGCTTGATATGAATTATTTGTTGCTCCTCTTGGGGGATGGGTTTTTATACCAATGGTGGTGTCACAAAGCTTTGGGAATTTTTCTCTTTCTCTTTGGGAACAAGCAGGAAGTCAGCCCTCACATATGGGTGACATCTGTGCCAGCTGAGCCTGTGCGGTAGCTTCTCACCAGCTTTCAAAGAGAGCCTTTGGGAGATGCACCATGCATGCGTGGTCCCCTTCCCGCTGAAGAGTGCCATCTTGCCTCAGTCTCCTTTTGTTTTTTCTCTCCGCCCGCCCCCCTCCCCCTCCACGGAGCCCACCAGATGTATGTTGGTTTTCCCTGGAAAAAGTGTTAGGGGGGAGTTTTTTTTTTTCTTTTCATTTTTTCTGTCATGTACAAATTCCCTTTTCTACCCCTGAGCTTGATTGCCTCAGTATAGCGTCTCAGATTTGTTCTTTTCTTTTTTTCCATCAAGAGATTCTTGACCGTCTTCATGCCTTTTTTTTGGTCCCTGGTTGGGCTGGAGGATTTCGACCTCGCAGGGGCTGTTTTCCCCACCATGACCTTGGCCAGTGTCTTTGAAAATTGTGACCGATGCGCCAAAACCATGTCGCGTACTGACCCACACAACTGCTGCCTTTGATGCCTCGGGCCAGATCATGACCACTTGGATTGTGATCTGTTTAAAAAGATGACCTCCAAGGCCAAAAGCCGTCAGCAGCAGCGGGAGCCCTTGTTCCATGAGATGGGCTCTGCACCAGAATCTCCGGCGACACTGCGCTCCAGGACCCCCTCTGGTACTTTGCAGAGACCGGGCTGCCTTGGAACTCCAAGGTCGCGGGTCCTCCAGCTGGACCTCAGAGGAAGAGCCCAAAAAGAGCCGGAAACCCCCTCAGACTGTGTCGGAGGACATGCCTAGAAAAGTGGGCAAGTCTTACGGGTCCCAGACCTGCAGTCCTCACTGCGAGTCCCAGGGGAAGGAACAGGAGTGGCCAACCAAAATACACAGGAATCATCTGCATCTGGTGACCGGCCTCTGACCCTCGAGCCCATTCTAGTCGAAGGCAGTCTCCCCCTCGATAGAGCTGGCATCTGGCCTCAGCCCCTCTGCTCATGCCAAAGGTTGCGGAGCCATTGAGACCAGGATGACAGCATAGGAGCACAGTCTATCTGCCTTCATGGCCCAGCAGTGGGCTCTGATGCCTGGCTCTGCCAGGTCATCACCCCCAACTACTGGGCCCTCGATCGCAAGGAACTCGCCGGGCATCAAGCCAATCCTCGAGTGCCACAAATCTTGAGAGATCCCTTTGCATCTGTCCCGATCCTCGGTCGAGGCCATCCCCAATGAGTGCCCATGGCTCAGACTGCAAAGCCGCTAGGATCCGTTGGGCTCTGGGCATAACCCCAGAGCCTTGCTGTCCTATACACCTCTACAGACTACAGGTTTGACTGGGAAGACCACAAGTCCCCGGATACCTATCAGCACTGGGATGTGCCCTCTGATTCGTCTCCCCCCGAGACCTTTTCATCGGTCCTCGCCCAAGAACATGGCTTTCCTAGACTTTGTGCAGGATATGGCAAGGCACTGGCCTTCTAGACAGACTGAGGCAGATTCTCAGACCCAGGAACTTGAAACCCCAGGCACCGTTTCCGACCCAGCCTGGCAGGAGGTTTTGAATCCTTGGCCATAGCCTTTCTTTCCCCTGGAGGCCCAGCTCAGCAGACAACAGGGGTGCATCCTGTTCTTTATGCCCACCTGTAGCCATCCATCATAACTGACTCCTGGGTTCTGCAGGTGTGATGGAAGGTTACCACCTCCATCTGACACAGGCACTCCCTCAGTTCTTTCCGGGAGAGCCCACCAGGACTCCCCTCCACCAGACCTTACTGCTGCAAGAGCTTGCAGGCCTTCTCAAAGACAAGGCAGTGTAACCAATGCCCACATACCTCCAAGGGCAAGGGGTTCTACTCCCAGTACTTGCTTGTACCCAAGAGGACTAGAGGCTTCTGGTCCATTCTGGACCTGCAGGACCTAAACATGTTCCTGGTGAGGGAGAAGTTCAAAATGCTCTCCCTTGGTACACTGCTGCCATTACCTCCAGCTGGGAGACTGGTTATGCTCCTTGGACCTAAAGGATGCACACACACACATCCTCCTCTATCCCAACCACAGGAAATACCTCATGTTTGTGGTGGGATGCAACCCCACTACCAGTACAGGGTGCTACCCTTCGGGCTGTCCTCCGCACCCAGTGTTCACCAAGTGACTAACAGTGGTCTTGGCCTACCTTAGTCTCCAGGTAATCTTCATCTTTCCCTACTCGAACGACTGGCTCATAAGGGACCGCACGGCCACAGAGATGCATCACGTAACAGCATGCACCATCCTCATCCTATAACACTTGGGGTTTGTAATAAACCATCCCAAGTCCCATCTTCCGACACAGTACCTGGAGTTCGTAGGGGCAAGACTGGACACTGTTCAGGCCAAGGCCTTCCTCCCTCTGGACAGGACTGATCGCCTTCTGCTTTGACTGCTGGGTCACATGGCATCCACAGTTCATTATCCCGGACACCCATCTTCACATGAGGGTGGCTCAATGGAGCCTTCACTCCCAGTGGACCCAGGCCATCTGTGGGACAGAATGGTGGTGACCCACCAACTGGCCGACTCTCTTGCCTGGTGGCAAGCCCCCCCTGCACCTTCTGCACCTGGTGGCAAGCCCCTTCCAAGGGGTCCTAACCACGTATGCCTCCCTCTTAGGATGGGGAGCCCACTTCAATGGCCTCTGTACTCAGGGCAGTTGGTCGTAGACAGGCAGTCTGCAGCAGATCAAACTCTTGGAGCTTTGAGACATATTCCTGGCCCTCTGAGCCTTCACCGTCACCACCTGCAACATCATTCAGTACTGGTCCAGACAATCAAGTGGTGATGTTCTACATCAACAAGCGGCGGGCATGGGATCACATACTCTCTGCCAAGAGGCAGTAGCTCTCCTTGCTAGTATGCGAACTGCCATGGGATTCTCCTATGGGCGGTGTATCTACCAGGCCAGGACAACACCCTGGTGGATAGGCTGGGCAGGGTCCTCCAGCTTACGCGAGTGACAGCTAGACCCCAGAGTGGCCTATCAGCTTTTTCAGCTCCGAGGGAACTCCACAGATGGCCAACACCCAGCTGCTCTGCTTCTGCTCCAGGCAGCTGCACCCATCCCAGGTGGCAGTGGATGCCTTCCTTTTCCCATGGATGGAGAGCCTTCTCTATGCCTTCCTGCCCATGCTGCTGGTTGCCAAGATCCTGTTCAAGGTCCAACATGATGGGGCATCTCTGATACTAGTAGCCCCTTGGTGGCCCAGTCAACTGTGGTTCTTATCCATGGTGCCCCCAGTCCATCTGGGGAGTACCCTGGGGCTGCTGTCGCATGAGGAGGGCTTCCTCTTATACCCCAACTTGGGGTCTCTGATGCTAATGGCCTGGTTGCTGAAAGGAAGCCTTGGCTCCCTTCCGCCTTTCAGGGGAGGTGGTGGAGGTCCTCCCACAAGACAGGCTTACGCTTTCAAATGGCACAGATTCTCAGACTTCCGGTGATGTCATGGAGCTAATGGCTGCAGTCTAGCCAAGCTCTGTCCAAATCCCACATATCTAAGCGATTAAAAGCATTCCCCCCACCAGTAAAGTGGATGGGAGCCAGCCCACTAACCTCACAATGTCGGTAAGGAAGAAGTTGGTGGGGTTCCAATCGACACATGCAAGACAGGAGGCGGCAGCAGTGGTGAGCATCGCAAATTGGTTGGAGGCTGGAGAATAGGCGAGCTCGGAGGAGGAGAGGGCGGCTAGAGCAAGAGGGGGCCAATATGAAGACCTGGCTGCAAACTTTTAAAACAGAGATTCAGGATGATCTGAAAGCACTGAGGCAGGATTTGAAAGAGACACTGCTGAATATACAACAGGATTTAGGGTCCTTGGGGCAGTGCGTGGAAGAAATGGAGGAACACGTGGAAAGCCATGCAGTGGGGTTGCAGGAAATGGTGGCGGAGCAGAGCATGCTTAAGTCCCAGAAGGAGGAGTTAAGAGAGAAGCTCAAAGAGATTGAGGATTGTGCACGGAGGTGTAACTTGCGTATTAGAGGGATTTCAGAGACAGATAATTTTAGAGACTATCATCAAGTGGTTCGGCGGTAGTTTCTTCATATCCTGAGATTAGAGGAGTGCAAAGAGGAAACAGTAGGCCCCGTGGGAGTGGGGAGAGCACACCAGAGCTTGGGACCACAGAGAGACAAACAGCTGCAAGATGTCATTGTAGCTCTGAGCCCTTTTCCAGTTAAAGGATACTGAATGTGGCAAGGACGTATGGCTGTATTGCATGGGAGAACTGTGAAGTGGAAGTCTTCAGTGATCTCTCCCAAGGCACCCTGGAGCGATGCAGGGGAATGAAGGCAGTGACGACTTACTTAAGGGAGAAAGGGCTGCGGTATAAATGTTAAGTACCCACATGTTAAATGTAACCCACCAATTGTGATGTAATGTGACCACTTTGATTGAAGGATAAGGTGGTATACAAATCTGTCTAAATAAATGGAGGTTCCACTTTGGACTCCTGATAACAGTAAATGGGGTATCCAAGAAGGTGAAGATAACAGAGGAAGCGTGGGCAGTGTTGCATGAACTGGGCTGTGAGAATCTCCTGAAGCCAGTGGAGAGGGAGCGGCTACAAAGATACAACAGGGAAGGTGCAAACCCATTCTCAATGGCAGAGAGTGGCAGCGAAGGGGAAGAGATTAAAGAGATTGTCCCAAGAAAGGAAGGAAGCAGGGGCAGTTGTGGACCCAGAGAGTAACGACAGAGGTGGTGAGCTTGCTGGTGGTCATTAGGACCAGGGATGTTGGTTCCTATGGACACTGGACTTATCGGGCATTTACACTGGTGGGGGTAAGGGGTGGGACGTAGTGGTGGGAAAGAGGAGGGGGTAATTTATGTAGATTGCTAATATCAATACAAGTTGAATATAATAGAAATATGGAAGTATGACTAGGAGACGGTCCATGCAGAGGGAAAAGGGCAGGATTTATGGTTGGTGTATGGTTTAGGTGCTTGATAGTCTGCCCTTTGCCCTGAATATCCAAGCGGTTTACAAAATTATGCTTACAGGCACTTTTTATTTATTTTTTACTTTTTAATTCCCTTGTCCCCAAAGGGCTCATAATCTGGGTGTACCTGGGGAAGTGGTGGGGTGGGGGGGGGGGGGCTTGCCCGGGGCCACGGGGAGTGGCGGTGGAATTGGAGACCCCGGTTCCTACGGCCTGAGGTCGATTTTCCCTATGTGGGGGTTGTGCCTCCGGTCTCCTGGCCTGGGGTGGCCTGTCCCAACCATTGAACCACCCCCCCTCCCTGGCGGTGGTGTGGGGGTGGAGTGCGCATTGAGTGGGGCAGGGGAATGGTAAGAAGGAATAGTGCTGGTGGGGAGCGAGATGGGATATGACATGACACACACGGAAGGATGGCAGGGGAGGTTTGAGGGGGGTATGTGTTAAAATGCAGGGAGGAGGGGGCGGTGGGGAGTAGGGGAGGAGAGACAGGAGTAGGAAAGGGGGAGGGGGCCAGGTTGAGGGGAGACATGCCATGATAGGGGGAAGGGGGTGGCAAAAGGGGGATGATACGTATAGGGTCTCTATATGTTAAGGGGTTGAATTCCCCTGTAAAATGCTGACAGCTGTACTGCGATGCCAAGAGGAATAAATGGGATGTAATGTTACTGCAAGAAACCCATTTAAGGAAAAGATGTGGGCAGATGAAGAAGGGGAGGTTCCTGGACCAATTCTACTTGGAGAATAAAGAGGGGGCACGGAGGGGAGGAGTAGCTATCCTGGTGAGAGAGGGGTGTGGGATCCAGGTGCAAGAGCTTTTTGGATTAGGAAGGGAGAGTGATGGGAATTGGGGGGAAGATGGGGAATGAGGCTATTACTGTTATGTCAGTGTATGGGCCGATGGGAATCAAGTTCCCTTCTGGAAGAGGTACCAAAGCTAATGGAGGAAAGGTCACAGAGGAAGCTCCTTATAGGGGGAGACTTTAATGTAGTGCTGAACCCAAGGGAGGATTGTCACCCTAGCGGTCTAGATGGAGGAGGAAGTAATAGGAGAGGTTTAACCCAGCTGATGCGCCATATAATCTGGTGGATGCCTGGAGAGAGCTCCACCCAAGGGGGCGAGAGTATACGTTCTTCTTGGCATCCCATAACAGTTGGAGTAGGCTTGATATGATCCTAGTGGATAGGGCATGGATGCTGGAGATTAAAGGGGGGGGGGGGTAATAGAACCCATATCATGGTCAGACCAAGGGCTGGTTTGGGTGGAACTAAGTGGGAAGCGTCAGGTGGGTACTAAACTTTGGAGATTAAATGAGTTTGTTTAAGCAGAAAGAGGTAATAGTGGATATAAGGGGGCAATAAGGGAGTATCTTTCCTTTAATGATAGAGGAGAGGTGTGGGATGTAACACTCCGGGAGGGACTTAAGGCCGTTGTTCGAGGGCGGTTTATTATGTGTGCGGCAAAACTAAAAAAGGTCTGATACCAAAGGGAGATGGAGCTGAGCAGAGTGATTAAAGTGGCAGAGACTGCTTACCGACACATGGGGGTGAAGCAAGACCGGAGGAAGGTAGAGATGTTGCGTGGGGAACTGCAAGCAGACCGAGTTGTATTTGAACTGCAGCAGGTAAAGCAAGTATATAATGAATTTGGAAACAAGCCAAGTAGATTGTTGGCTCGAAGGCTGAGGCAGAGGAACTGTAAATCAATGATATATCAAATTCGGGGGAAGGATGGGATGGTGTATTGGGACAAAAATAAAATTACGGAGATTTTTGTTCAGTTTTACCAGGAGCTGAATAAGCGGCAGGAAGGGATTAAGGAGGAACAAATTCAAGGATATTTGGATGGGAATATGTTGCCAGTACTACCGGAGAAGGAAATTATGGAAGAAATTGGGAAAGCGGTGAGGGAGATGGCAATGGGGAAGGCTCTGGGATTGGACGGTCTACCGGGAAGTTTTTATAAAATATACTTGGAGGATTTCATGTTGTCAACTGATGCCGAGAAGGCATTCGATAGGGTACATTGGGGCTTTCTTATTGGGGATGATGGACAATGGGGGGCGGGGGGGGGGGGGGGGGTCATAAAATATCTTTATTCACGAATGATATTTTATTGTATTTAGGAAGGCCACGGTTGACACTGCCAGTAGTGATGGAGATACATAGATATGGAGACGTGTCAGGGTTTAAAATGAACCGTGATAAGACGGACGTGTTGAATGTGACTGTACCACGGGAAGTTGAAGATCAATTGAGAAAGGATTATCCCCTGTGCTGGGTGGCTAAGTCATTGAGCTACTTGGGAGTTCAGATACCAGTGAAATACGAAGAAGTGTATAAGGCTAATTCTCTGGGAACAAGCAGGAAGTTCTCGCATATGGGTGATGCCGACGGAGCCTGCGTGGAGTAAATCCCCAGCTTTCAAAGAAAGCCTTTGGGAATTGCTACCACGCATGCATGGTCCCCTTCCCGCCCAAGGGTGCCATCTTGCTTAGTTTCCTTTATTCCGCAGAACCCATCAGACGTATTCCCGGAAAAAGTTGATTTATTTGTGTCTTTTTGGCTGTCTCCAGTCTAGCAAGTCCCCTTTCCCGCCTCGGTACCTCAATTTTTATTTATTTATTTAGTATACATTTGTATACCGCTACTTCCAGCGATCAGCAGCGGTTTGATTACAGATTGGAAATTGTCAAATCATGACAGGAAATTTTTGAGGTATAAACACATTGATTAGACAGGAAAGCACAGCACACAGAGAACTATTTTACAGGGAACATGGGCTATGGATAGCCCATGTTCAATATCTGGATGGGAATATGTTGCCAATACTACCGGAGGAGGCACAAGTTAGGCTGGAGAAGGAAATTACGGAAGAAATTGGGAAAGCGGTGAGGGAGATGGCAATGGGGAAGGCTCTGGGATTGGACGGTCTACCGGGAAGTTTTTATAAAATATACTTGGAGGAAATTGGGAAGGTACTGGGTCGCCTCTTTAATGGGATGCTAGAAGTGGAAGGGGAATTGTCAAAGGAAATGCTTACAGCAGGAATTAGTCGTGCCAAAGCCAGGAGGGATCTCCTGAATTGGAGTTCTTACCGCTCCATTTCGGCTGACGTCATGGATGCTAGCGCTGATAAATGGGGATCAGACAGGGTTCATACCGGGTAGGCAAGCAGCTGATAACATAAAGAGGCGATAGAAGTGGTATGGATGGCGGTTCAGGGGAAGGAGGATTTCATGTTGTCAACTGATGCCGAGAAGGCATTCGATAGGGTACATTGGGATTTCTTATTGGGGGTGATGGACAATGGGTTTCGGACGAAACTACGAGAAATGGGTACAGGGGTTGTATACTGTGCCTAGGGCACGGGTTAAAGTAAATGGGAGTTATTCAAGAGATTTTGGTTTGGGAAGAGAGACTCGACAAAGGTGTCCGATGTCACCCCTGCTGTTCTCCTTGGTGGTTGAGCCACTGTTGCAGAGGATTAGAGCGAATGACAGGATCCAGGGGTTGGAACCGGGGGGGGGGGTTCATAAAATATCTATCTCCAGGAACAAGCAGGAATGAGTCTTCATATATGGGTACGTCGGTATTGACGGAGCCTGCGCGGGAACGCTCCCCAGCGTCCAATCAGAAAGCTTTTGGGAGCATCCCTCAGCACCTGCCTGCTGCCTTTAGAACTGTCTCTCCTCAGTTTTCGTTTTTCCGTGGAGCCGGCAGGACGTCGTCCTGTCACCGCAGAAAATTCTTCTTTAATTCTTTTGTTTTCTTGTGGTCGCGGCTGTCTCCCTGACTTCACCGGTACTGCTGGTGTTTCTTTTTTCTTTTTCTGAAATTCAGGGAATATTTTCCCTCAGTTTTTTGTCTTAAATCTTTTTAGGCCTTCTAGGCCTGTCCACCTCATGGAACCGCCAAAGAAATGTTTAAGCTGTGGCAGTACAGCTTTATTTTTAGACTCCAAAAACTGGTGTCTAACCTGTTTGGGTCCTGACCGTTTTCCTCCGGAGCCCTCGGGCCACATTATTGTGAGAAGAGATTTTCAACATCGAGTTTCTCTCGATACCAGGTTCCCTTCCAGTGTCAAGGCACCGACCGTTTCTTCTTCTACACAGGATCAGGTAACCCTCAAACAGTCTGTTAAGACTAGCCAGCCCTCGAGTGGTAGGTTTCATGCACAGCATGAAGACGGCTCCAGCCTTGCCCTCGAGGGTCCATTGGCTTCAAAACCCCGGCGGGAGTCTTCGGCCTCTAAAGCCTATGAGGGGTTTCAGGTTGTTCCTGGGGCTCACCCCTCACAGAACATACCTGAGCCATGCTCGGTGGTGGTATCCGCTTCGAGCGGTACCGATACCCCGGCATCGGCACTGGTGTTGGACATTACACTCCTCACCAGGGATCGTCATCTGGCTTTCTCGGTACCTTCGGGACCGGTGGATACGCTCCAGATTGACTTTTCAGTATCGGCATCAACGCCGATACTACCACCGACATCGGTACCCTCTAGACATGCATCGATAGACTCGCTTCCTTCGATGCCGAGTCTGGAATCGATCTCTAGTCTGGAAGACTGGGTACCGACACGTCTCGGTACCGATACTTACCGGTACCAGACGCTCGGTACTGAGGGTGATCACCAAAGGTGTTCGGTTACCTCGGTACTGATTGAGCTGCCACTGATGACTGCTCCGTTGTCGGTGTCGCCTTCGATTCCGACAGTGGTATCGGTATCGGTACCGGTATCCGCAATAGCATCGGGGCCAGCTCCCTCCATGCTTCTTTCACCAGGGTCGCTCCTTTCTATACCAAGTTTGGAGTCAATACCTGGCATGAACGATGCAGTACTGACTGTCACAGGTCCTGACCTCCAGTACCAGCATCCATCCCTTAAGGATCCGTTTTTGCACCATGCAGGATCTCATATTCCTATATACTCAAGTAGATCCTCCGGTGCCCAGGCTAGTTCTTCAGGTCTAGCCTGTCCAGGGACGGTTCTCTTTGGAGATCCTTCTTTTCAGAATTTCCTCCTGGATTTATTTATTTATTTAACAGCTTTTATATACCGCACTTTTGATATCAGCGCGGTTTACATTTTAACAAATTTTGTACTTAAACATAAAACGAATGTTAAGTTTACAGAGAACAGGGAATAAAAACATGGATAACAGGGATTAACAATTAACAGATATTTTCAATTATTTACAATAGGATCTCTTGCTATTCCTATCCCTGGCCATGATCCTACACAAGGCTCTGTTTGTACTGAAGAAAAGGAATACATAATGCTTCCTTTACATCATTCCTTGCAGGATCTTCTTCTAAGAATGTGGGAAGCACCTTTAAAGGTACCCTCACCTTCTAGAGCAACTGATCTTCTGTATCAGGTGCCCCCCTCTCCAGGGAGACATAAGACTCACCTTCCCCATCATTCCATTGTGGTGGAATCAGCAATGAGGAAGGTGAAAAGTAAGAAGAAGCACTCTTCTTACCCACCAGGTCGTGAGTCTAGGACACTAGATGCCTTTGGACGTCAAACCTTCCAGACATCCATGCTGTCAGCAAGGATTCTCTCATATATTTTTTATATGGGTTTATCTCTTCAAGAGGTCACAAAGAACTTATATCTTTTGACTCCTTTTCTTTCAGAGCCCAAGACTACAGACTATTCCTTACTACTTAGTCATATTCAAAGTATCTCTTGGTTTCTTACTCGTGCTTCCCTAGACTTTTTTGAGTCTGTTAGCAGAACGTCTGCTATAGCCATAGGGGCACGACGTAGAGCCTGGCTTCAAGCTTCAGGCTTAAACAAATGGGCACAACAAAGACTGGGTAATACTCCTTGCACTGGAGAAAATCTCTTCAATAAGGAGTCTTTACATCAGGTTGCTCAGTGGTCCACTGACTTCCCTGTTTCTGAAGGCTATCCTAAGCCTTCTCCTTCCCCAGTAGGTAGGAAATGCCCTACCAAACCTTCTTTCCCTAGAAGGAGAAGGTTTTACTCTTCTGCCCATCATACAGATGTTCCCAAGCAGGGGCAACATCACCCTGGTCTGAAGAATCCAAACTCTCGCCAGGCTAAACAAACCCAGCAACCATAGGGTTCTGATTAATCTGTCTTTCTGTCTCTTGGAGTTTACAACCCACAGTTGACTTCTCAGCAGACGTTTTTCACTGTTTTTCATTCAAAACTATATACATAAATTCCTTTTTTCAGGACATCCAGTTGCTCCTAGGTATACTGAGCTGTCAGGTTATTCATGTCTATGGGTCACAGGTTTCTCCTCTTCTTCCTACCAAGAAGAGAGGTTTAACAACTATCCCATGATAGTTTCCTGTACCAATATGAATTTCTTCCTTCCACAGACTTACCATATGGTAAGTCACCCTTCAGCTCTTGTTTCTGTACCCTCTTATCCAGGTTTTCCCCCTGTAAGAGTGGTACCATACCACTGGACGGCTTCTTTAGCCTTTCTAGTCTTTCTTTCCATTCCAGTGTGGAGTTTTTTCTCTTGAGTAAACTACCTCCTTTTTGCCTGTGCAGCTCATCAGACAGGGACAAGGATTTCTTACTCTTCTGTCTTTTCTTTCTGTTTTACACAAAGATTCTCTCTGCTGTCTTATTCAGCAGCTGCCCATGCAGGAGTTCTAGTGATTGGACTACTGGTACTTTTCCACAAGTTTCCAGTCTTGTCCTCCACTACTTTCTGTCTGGCCTTAGTAGTGATTCCAAGAAAGTACTTACATCTTTCTTGGATAATCCTTATCACTACAGGCTTATCACACTATCTTCTATTCTTGCCATCTCCAATTCCTTTGGGTTTGGCAGCATAGTTGACGTGGCTGCTGGTTTTTCCAACAGTCAGTTCTATCTCCCAATTCTCCTGCATAATGCTCTCTGCAGTCCTACAGAGAAGCTTTCCACTATGGGCCCTTGCTAGAGAGCATGGGTTTTTTTCTCTAATGGCTATCCATCATGGTGGAAAAAGGCTTCCTCAGTCATGCCCCATGACTGTGAGGGTTCTTCACACTCTACTATCTCCTTTTAAAACAAAGGACATAAGCCTTTTTCTACGTGAAAGTCTAAAGAGTTGTCCAATTCCTACAGGGAATATGCTCTTTTTTCCTTGCAGCTTGTCCTCATGGTATCCTAATCCTTCATGGACAGCACATATTAAACTAAAAAACGCATGATACTCCTTTTTGTCCCTCAAGTGGGTCAACCTGGTATCTCATTCTATGCGTTTCTGTCCATTTACCATGCTAGAGCTCTGCAGGACTCAGGACTTGCTGTTTTTACAGACTGATATTATCCTCTGTTTTTTCACATAACCATCCTTGTTATTTCACTGGATAGCATTCCTATCATAACCTGGGGGAATAGATTCTCTATATATCTTCTCAAGTAGGTTCCACCTTCTTGTTAGTAGATGAATCTTTCCTCTTCACATCTCCCATGTGAATGTTCTTATATGCATAGCGCTGTCTGCTTAATTGCAGGCATTTATCTTTAGACATATATATGTCAGCTGCGTGTGCATATGTTATGCCCTTCTAGATCTCACTATAGATATATATATACCCATATATATATAATATATGTATCTGTCGATATTTTATTATAGGTAGATATGTATTTACATATCTCCCAGTCTATGCTCATAAAGGTTTTACCTTCCTATATGTTCCAGACAGTGGGCTGTTCCACAGTATGTTTAGGGTATTATGCACACAACCACGGCTGTGGTACTTGACAGCTCCTTCCATAACCCTACGTTTAGGTATCCCTGAAGTTCGATGCTCCAATATCTTCCTACCTCTCACCAGTTAGGAAAGACATGGTGGATCCTCAGTAGACTCCATCAACTTCTCAGACACCTGTCCTTTCTTGGGAATACGGGTTTTTTTCCATACTCTTTCTTCCCTCAAGGACTAGGCCAGTTTTGTCCAAATCGGTCAGTCTTCCTCTTTTGCTCCTAACTATGAATAACTCCGCAGCCAAGAGTTTTCAGCTTTTTCCATAAAGCTTCCCACTAAAGACCTACCGTTTTTGTACTACCCCAGTTGAATCCTGGGGTCACCTGTCACTTCCAGATTTTGACCTTCACCTTCACTTCAGTGAGGTCACCTTGAAGATTCCTCTACTGGATCCCCAGTAGACTCCATCAGCCTCTCTACTTCCTGCAATCCAGTAAGTGAGGTCCATATTGCAATTGTTCCTTTCAATATATTTCATGATAGTTATCATACATGCAAGGACTCCTTGCCTGTAGTCCTATCTTAGGTTAGCTGTTTTCTACAGCTCCTCTCTTTTTCAACTCCTACCCTCCATCCTCAGGATGCCTGGCCATATGAGGTGTAGCATGTTTCAATCTCCAACATGCTAGGGCTCCAGGCTCCTTAGCTTGGGAGTCCCCATATGTGAAGACTCATTCCTGCTTGTTCCTGGAGATAGCACAGTTACTTACCTGTAACAGGTGATCTCTGGGAACAGCAGGAATAAGTCTTCACAACCCACCCACCTCCCCTAGGAGTTTATCTATCTCTCCTTTCCTCTCTCTCTCTCTTTTTGTCTCAGCTATAAAACTCAACTGAGGAGAGACAGTTGGAAAGGTGGGAAGGCAGCACGCAGGCGCTGAGGGATGCTCCCAAAAGCTTTCTGATTGGACCCTGGGGAGCGTTCCCGCGCAGGCTCCGTCAATACCGACATACCCATATGTGAAGACTTATTCCTGCTGTTCCCAGAGATCACCTGTTACAGGTAAGTAACTGTGCTTTATTCACGAATGATATTTTATTGTATTTAGGAAGGCCACGGTTGACACTGCCAGTGGTGATGGGGGAGATACATAGATATGAGACGTGTCAGGATTTAAAATGAACCGTGATAAGACGGAAGTGTTGAATGTGACTACCACGGGACGTTGAAGATCAATTGAGAAAGGATTATCCCCTGTGCTGGGTGGCTAAGTCATTGAGCTACTTGGGAGTTCAGATACCAGCGAAATACGAAGAAGTGTATAAGGCCAATTCTCTTTGAACAAGCAGGAAGTTAGTTCTCGCATATGGGTGATGCCGACGGAGCCCGCGTGGAGTAAATCCCCAGCTTTCAAAGAAAGCCTTTGGGAATTGCTACCACGCATGCATGGTCCCCTTCCCGCCCAAGGGTGCCATCTTGCTTAGTTTCCTTTTTTCCGCAGAGCCCATCAGACGTAGTCCCGGAAAAAGTTGATTTATTTGTGTCTTTTTGGCTGTCTCCAGTCTCGCACCAGGCCCCTTTCCTGCCTCGGTACCTCAATGTTGGGTCCTCCTTTTTCTACTTAAGTTTTTTTTTTCTTTTCTCTTGGGCGTCTTCGCGCCCTTTCTTCCTCACTGTCAGCCCGAAGGGCCTTTGACCTTGCTGGGGATCTTTTAAACCAGCGGATTTAAAAAGTGTGATCTGTGCTGGAAGATCATGTCCCTCACCGATATGCATGACTGCCGCCTCTGGTGCCTCGGACCGCACCACAACACGGTGATCTGTGGCCTGTACAAAAAGATGTCCTCGAAGGCCTTGAGGATCCGCCAGCAACAGCATGATAAAATTTTCCTGATTCCCTCATGCCTCCGAGCCAGGAACTCGTCTGAGGCCTCCACACCTCAGGAGGAACACTCTGAACCCATGCGTCTTCGGGGGCCTCAGAGTGGGTTTCCCTCGAGGGAACCGAAAAGAAGGAAGAGACTCTTGAAAGCGGCATCTCTGGACAGCTCCGATCGGCTGGGCTCTTCTCGGGGCTGGTCGCGGAGCCCCAAGCACCTGCCTGAGGTGTCGGAGAAGGAGCATCCAGCCAAGGTTCCTCGAAAGGACCCGGTCACGGATCGGCTTAGGCAAGTACACACTGTCCTAGTCGAGGACTCCCCTCCAGGGGAATCGGTTTCAGGCCCGAGTACGTCGGTGCCAGAGCGACAGGCTGCAGAGCCTCCGGGACTGGCGTCCAGGATATGGTGGCCTTGGAGCGCAGTGTCACTGCCTTCTTGGAGCAGCAGCAGCAGGCACTGATGTCCAGCACATCCGGTTCCTCCGCCCCGACCACCGGGCGTTCGACATTGAAGACTTCCCCAGAGGCCGGGCCGAGCCGATCCTCAAGGCCCTGCGGGCCCGAGTCGATCCTCGGTCGAGGTCGCACTTTGCTTCCTGCTCATCGGGACCAAGGTAGTCACCGGCGAGTCTGCTGGTGACGGGGCGGATGGCGCGGGAGCCCTCAAGGCCCAAAGAGCTCCACGAGTTTTCCTCTGAGGCCTCTGCCTTGGAGACCGAGGACGAGGAGTCCCCGGACACTCATCATCAAGATGTCCCGTCCTATTCCCCAGTATCTGAACCTCAGAAGATCCCCACCGGAGGATATGGAGTTTCTGGACTTCGTTCGGGATATGTCCAAGACCCTGGTTTTCCTGAAGGAGTCCGAGGAAGATCCTCAAGTTGAACTAGAGATCCTCCAGTTTGAGGCTCCCCCTCGGAAGACCATCACGGTGCCCATTCCTCCTATCCTGGAACATTTTATGCTCCACATGTGGGAGACGCTGGTGTTGACGCCAGTGATCAGCAAGCAGCTTGACTCGATGTACCGAGTCCGCCGGAGCCCCGGGTTTCAAAAATCACAACTGCCGCACAACTCTATAGTTGTGGAGTCTGCCATGTGTCGACTGAAGAATCAGAAGACGCACTCCTCAGTACCCTCCGTCAGGCCCGCACCTTGGATGCCCTCGGCTGGTCTCTCTAAGGAGCCTTTGCAACACTTAAAGGGCCTGTCCAAAGCTGTCCATGAATGCTCCAAGTTTGTCTCGAGCGGCCTCTGACGGCTTTGAGTTGGCAGCTCGTCTAGCTGTGGTGGGCATCTGTGCCCTCTGCCAAGTTTGGCTACAGTCTGACCTTGAGCTATGGGTACAGGACAAATTGGTCAATGTCTCATGTCAAGGGGAAAACCTCTTCGGCAAACCCATGACCGACAAGGCTGCCGAGCTGGAGACAGAGTTCATGACGAGGACTAGGCTCTCTAAGAAGACCACTACCCCTTCCCGAAAGAAGGGCTCGGGTAAAAAGCCCTTTTACTCGAAGTCCACTGCTGACCGAAACTACCTCCCTTACCAGATCTCCCTGGCTCCCCAGCAAGGGCAGCAGGACAAGGCGCATGGTCTGTGTAAGCAGAAGGCTCCTAAACCCCAGCCTGGAGGGAGCTTTTGACTCCTGCAGCATGGCCCCTCTTCCAACCTCAGCTCAGCAGCCTACAGAAGGTCGCCTCATATTTTATGCCCACAGGTGGGGAGCTATCACCACCGATTCCTGGGCATTACAGGTGGTCAGGGAGGGTTACCTCCTCTATCTAAGCCAGGTGCCTCCACACTACTTACCGGAGTGCCCATCAGGTCTCCCCTTCAGTGGGACCTTCTTCTGAAGGAGTTGGCAGGTCTTCTCAAGGACCAAGCAGTGGAACCGGTGCCCCACCACCTCAAGGGCAAGAGGTTCTACTCCAGGTACTTCCTTGTACTTCCTACAGGGGGCCTAAGGCCCATCCTTGACCTGTGCAACCTCAAATTACTGGTGAGGGAGGGAGAAGCTCAAGATGCTCTCCCTTGGAACATTGCTGCCATACCTCCGCAAGGGAGACTGGCTATGCTCCTTAGATTTAAAGGATGCCTACACACACATTCTAATCCACCCAAGTCACAGGCAATACCTACGCTTTGTGGTAGAAGGCAATCATTTTCAGTACAGGGTGCTTCCTTTCGGCCTTGCTTCGGCCCCCGGGGTATTCACAAAGTGCCTGGCAGTGGTCGCCGCCTTTCTCAGGCTTCAGGGGATCTTTGTCTTCCCCTATCTCGACGACTAGCTCATCAGGGGCACTACAGCCCCCGAGGTGCAGCATGCCATGGCACACACCACCGAGATCCTTCAACACTTGGGTTTCGTGATCAACTACCCCAAGTCCAGCCTTTGCCCGTCACAAGCTGGAATTCATTGGGGCAAGGATCAGCACCCTTCAGTTGAAAGCCTTCCTGCCTGCAGGCAGGCTCATGGCACTAGCCAAAGATATACAGCACTGTCCCTTGATGCCAGCAAGGCATCTGCTGTGCCTTCTCGGGCACATGGCCTCCACGGTCCATGTCACTCCAGATGCCCGCCTCCATGTGCGAATAGCGCAGTGGTGCTTCAGAGACTAATGGTCCCAGGTCACTGGACATCTCCAGGACAGAGTCAGAGTGACCAGGCACCTGGCACAGTCCCCAACCTGGTGGCTCTCGCCCTGTCACTTGGAGGCTGGGCTGCCCTTCCAGGCCCCTCACCACTCGAGGGTCCTCACCACAGATGCCTCCCTGCTGGGCTGGGAAAGCCCATTGCCAGGGATACTGTACCCAGGGCATTTGGTCCCCAGATGAGTGCTCAGCAGATCAATCTGTTGGAACTGTGTGCAGTCCATCTTGCCCTGAAGACTTTTCGGCATTGCCTAGGCAACAGGTCTGTCCTGGTGCAGATGGACAACCAGGTTGCCATGTTCTATGTGAACAAACGGGGCACGGAGTTCTGTGCCCTCTATCAGGAAGCCCTGGATCTGCGCTATTATGCGGTCTGGCAGGGCATTCTCCTCAAGGCATACAACCGGCATACCTGCCGGGCCAGGACAACTGGCTGGCTGACAGACTCAGCAGGATGCTCCAGCCACACGAGTGGCAGCTGGACTCTGAGTTAGCCAGCAGGCTTTTTGAGACCTGGGGGGGAGCCAGTGATATACCTGTTTGCAAGCCCGGACAATCACCAGTTAGCTCGCTTCTGTTCAAGGCAGCCACACCCCGCCAGGGTGCCTGCCGATGCCTTTCTAGTCTCATGGTCTTCTCTATGCTTTTCCCCCGACACCTCTGATCGCCAACTCTTTTCAAGATTCTTCACGACAGAGCTTCAGTCATGATTGCCCCACAGTGGCCTAGGCAACAGTGGTTTCCACTTCTGCAGCTAGTGGTGGAGGCCCCCATCCCCTTGGGTTCAGCTCCACGCCTCCTTTCCCAGGAGGGGGCTCTTTTGCATCCCAGTCTCGGCTCCCTTTTGCTGACAGCGTGGCTGCTGAGAGGGTGACTCTCTAGCACCGCTCCTCCTCCCGAAGGAGGTGGAGGATGTTTTGCTGGCTTCACGCAGAGCGTCTATCAGACGGGCTTATGCTTTTAAGTGGCGCAGGTTTGCACTTTGGTGCGCAGGGCAGGGGGTTGACCCCTTTTCTTGCCCGATAATTGTGGTGGTGCAATACCTTCTCCACCTCTCTAGGACGGGGCTCAAGTCCAACTCCGTCAGAGTGCATCTTAGTGCCCTTGTGGCGAACCACCATCAGGTGGACGGGAAGCCCCTCTCAGTTCATCCAGTGGTATCCCATTTCCTAAAAGGCCTACTCTTGTCTAAGCCACTGGTCCGCCCTCGGGCAACCGAATGGGATCTCAATGTGGTGTTGGGGCAGCTCACCCTGCTGCCCTTCGAACCGATGGCTATGTGTCACCTCTGTTATCTCTCCTGGAAGGTGGTTTTCCTGGTTGCGCTCACTTCTGTCTGAAGGGTGAGTGAGCTTCAGGCCCTCATGGCGGAGAAGCCTTATACCAGGTTCTACAAAAATAGGGTGGTGCTTCACACGCACCCCAAGTTCCTTTCAAAGGTGGTGTCCTCGTTCCACCTCAGCTAGGTGGTGTTCCTTCCTACCTTCTTTCCCAGACTGCATGCCAGTCGGGCAGAGGCGGTCCTCCATACCTTGGACTGTAAGAGGGCCTTGTCCTACATTCAGCATACTCAAGGCACAGGAAAGCCTCTCAGCTTTTCGTTTCCTATGACCCCAGTAAACGGGGAGGCGGAGACCAAGCGCCACCCCCACATGGGTGGCAGACTGTATTGTCCAGGCTTTTGGGGAGGCGAGGCTTCCACTGGAAGTCCGTGTCCTGGCTCACAGGGTCTGGGCCATGGCGGCATCAGTGGCTTACCTGCGCTGTGTTCGTCTGGCAGACATCTACCGGGCTGCCACCTGGTCTTCAGTTCATACCTTCGCAGTTCATTACTGCCTGAATAGGGAGTCCCGACAGGACAGTGTCTTTGGTCAGGCTGTGCTCCGTAACCTTTTCGGGGTCTAGGCAACTCCTGCCCTCCAACCCTTCTGTGTTCAGGCTACCGGAGTGCTACTTCCCTTGGACGCAGTGGTCCTATTTCTCCTTGATAAGGATTTCATTGTGGTTGCTTACGGCTCTCGTTGAGGGAGCCTTTTTGTGCTATTGGTTCATGGGTAGCCTGTAGCTGGGGAGTCCCATACGTGAGGACTGACTTCCTGCTTGTTCCCGGAGAAAGCGTAGTTACTCACCTGTAACGGGTGTTCTCTGGGGACAGCAGAATTTTTAGCTGTAATTTGACTGAGCAAGATGGCACCCTTGGGCGGGAAGGGGACCACGCATGTGTGGTATCAATTCCCAAAGGCTTTCTTTGAAAGTTGGGGATTTGCTCCACACGGGTTCCATCGGCGTCGACATCACCCATATGTGAGGACTGATTCCTGCTGTTTCCGGAGAACACCTGTTACAGGTGAGTAACTGCTTTATCCACAGTTATTGGGGATAAGTAAGGAGTTGGATGGATGAGGTATGAGGTTTCATGGCTGGGTCATATAGTGGGAGTAAAAATATTTTTTTCAGGCGCTGCCGGTTGCAGTGCCAAATTTAGCCCTACATACACTGCAGAGGAAGGTTTTTCAATATATTTGGCGAAAAACTGCCGCGAATAGGAAGACATGTTTGCTTCTGAGGAAGAAGGGGGGTTGGGGGTTCTTAACTTTAGGGACTACTGTAGAGTGGCCCAAGTAAGGCATGTAATGGATTGGCGCTTAAATATGGGGGTTAAACCCTATGTAGCACTTGAGCAAACTTATGTTAAGGGGGCAAGATTGGAGGCTTGGCTATGGGCTTTAAGGAAAGATCAGAGGGTAATGGGGGCGGGAACTCCAGTTATGAGACAAGTGGTAGGGGTTTGGGATGGGGTGCGGGCACCAGAGGTTAAAGGAAGGATAAGTGGGTTTTCCTTCATGACCCCTTACTGCTGGGTGGGAGGGGGTTTTTTAATGAGTGGAGGAGCAGAGGGTTAGAATGTTTCTACAAGTTAGTGGACAAGGGGGAGATATAGGCGTTTGAGGTGGTGAGGATGGATTATGATTTGGAGGAAAAGGATAGATTTGTATATATCCAGGCTTGTCATTTCTTTAGGGGGGCATTAGGGAAGGACTATTCAGATAGAGAAATATCAGCAGTTGAGACAATATGGTATGGGAAAAAGGCATCAAAAGGGCTGATTTCGGCACTATATAAGGGGATAACAGTGAAAGGAAAAGCAGTTTAAATATATGGTAGAGTGGGAGGCTGACTTAGGGGGGGGGACAATGTCAACCAAGGAGTGGATAAAAGTATGGGATCAGGTTAAAAGGGCCCCTTTGTCTAGGAATATTAGAGAAAATTGTTACAAAATTCTGTTTAGATGGTACTACACCCCTGAGAGGTTACATTGGATGTTTCCCAGGGTAGTGCCATATTGCTTGGGGGGGGGGGGGGGGGGCGGGGTGTTTGGAAGTGGCATCGTTCTGGCATATTTGGTGGGAGTGCCCGAAGATACAAGAGTATTGGAAGAAGATACAGGGGTGGATGCAGGCAAAGCTGGGGTGGAATTGAAGCCTAGTATCTACCTGTTATCATGGTGGGGGGACTCCCAGCAGCCATGCTGAGGTAGGATGGTGATTGCTTAAGTGCGGCTCGTGAGCTGGCAGCAGCATGGAAGCAGGTAGAAGCCCCAAATATTGAGAAATACGAGGGAAGACTCCCACACATAGTACTTATGGAGAAATTAACAGCGGCACAGAGGCAAAGGGTGGACTGTTTTGAATTAGACTGGGGGAGTTATGGTGTGTCTTAGGGAGGGAGGGGGAGGAAGGGGGGAAGTTGGGAGGAGTAGGGGATAGGTTAATCAACAGGGTAGAAAGGTAAAACTCTAAGGGGGAAGAAAGTGGGGCAGAGGCCCGGTAAAATAGAGGTAAGGCTTGATTCAAAGTTAAGCGCACAAAGAGAATGGAATAAGCTGGAGGACACTGTAAAAGGACAATGGCTATGTGGCATTAATAGAAAGCAATACTTAGTAAGGAGTTTATAAACACATATTATTCATCTAAAGGTATGGGTTTGCTTTAAGTTTTTAGGTCCCCTTGTTTCAGAGGACATTAGTTAAATGGTATCTCTGTACGTATGGTACAGATATGCAAATGAATTACACAAGTGTACACCTGATACAGGTGAATTGTAAAGTTTGGTTTGACAAATGGAAAGAAAACACAAATCGGTACAAGAACTGGTGGCACATAGCGAGATTTACGAAGATAAATGAATAAGCACATAAATTAAATGATAGAATACAAGCTTTAAGAGACAGTATAGATACAAATGATCATGTTAAAAAAAAAACAAAAAAAAAACAAACAAACAGAAAAACACCTTATGGTGAGCCTTATTGATAGTATGGTTTATTGTACTTTGTTGTGAATGGTATGGAAATTGTTTTCGTCCAGTATTTGTTACATATCTGTGTAGTACTGAATAAAAACTTAAATACAAAAAAAAAAAAGTGGCACAGATTCTCAGTGTGGCGCACATAGTGACAGGTCTACCCGTTCTCTTGTTTTGTGCAGCTTGTGCTGCAATATTTGCTTCACTTGTCCCAGGCAGGACTGAAGCCTGTCTGGGTCCACCTGAGTGCACTTGCAGCGCACCACCACCTTATTGAGGGCAAGTCCCTCTCCATCCAATCTCTTGTGGCCTGCTTCCTGCGGGGTCTCTTGCTGTCCATGCCTCCTGTCTGCCTGCTGGTGGCGGAGTGGGACCTCACCGTGGTGCTGTCGTAGCTCACTGGCCCACCTTTTGAGCCCTTGGCTACCTGCCACCTATGGTACCTATCCTGGAAGGTCGTGTTCTTGGTGGCACTGACGTCTGCTCACAGGGTCAGCGAGCTCCAGGCATTGGTGGCGGATCCACCTTACACAAGGTTCTATAAGAACAGGGTCATGCTCCGTACGCGCCCCAAGTTTCTTCCCAAGGTGGTGTTCCCTTTTCACCTCAAATCAGGTGCTCCCCACCACCTTTCCACAGCCTCACTCCAGCAGGGTGGAGACTGTCCTAAATACTCTGGACTGTAAGAAGATCCTGTCCTACCTCCACCGTACCCATGGCCAATGCAGTGTCTCACAGCCTTTTGTCTCCTATGACCCCAGTCAGCTGGGGGCAACAGTGACCAAGCGGACTCTGTCCACCTGGATGGCAGACTGCATTGCCTTCACATACAAGTGGGCTGTGGGTAAAGTGTCGGGGCCATGGCGGCATCTGTATCAAACCTGCCTTTTGTTTCTCTGTCAGAAATCTGCCGGGCCACCACCTTGTCCTCAGTCCATACATTCGCAGCCCATTACTGCTTGGAGAGGGAGTCCCGTAGGGACAGTGCCTTTGGCCAGGTGGTACTCCATCATCTATTCGGGGTGTAACCAACTCCTGTCTTCCAGCCCTTGTGTGATCAGGCTACTGGAGTGCTGGTTTTCTCGTTAAACACTTGGGCCATTCGGGGCTCAAAGACTCATTGCTGTTGCTCACGGCTCACCCTTTTCCTGCCTCCTGTGGCGTTTTACAGGTTTTTGGTAGTCTGTAGCTAGGGAGTCCTATATGTGAGGACTGACTTCTACTTGTTACCAGAGGAAGTGTAGTTACTCACCTGTAACAGGTGTTCTCTGGGGACAGTAGGAATCGGTCCTCACAACCCTCCTGCCTCCCCGTGGAGTTGCCGTTTGTATCATTTTTGCCTTTGAACTATATTATCCTACTGAGGCAAGATGGCACCCTTGGTGGGAAGGTGCCCACTCAAGCTGGTGAGAAGGTACCGTACAGGCTCCATCAGCACCAACATCACCCATATGTGAGGACTGATTCTTGCTGTCCCTGGAGAAGAACACCTGTTACAGACGAGTAATTACGCTGTCTCACCATCTGCTGGCAGGGAAACACAACCCACTGGTCTGGACTGGTCCAGCAGGATTCCAGGAAAGGAAATTATCAGTAAGTGAAATTTCTCCATATCACTAACAAAGATGTTAAAAAGAATTGGACGCAGGACAGATCCCTGCAACACAGCACTGGTAACATCCTTCTCAGAGAGAGCTCCATTTACCAGTATTTGTTGCCACCCAGTCAGTCACTTTAGGGTCCATCCCTAGGGTGCTCTATAAGTCACCTGTGTGGAACGGTGTCAAAGGTTTTACTGAAATCAAAGTGCACCACATCTAGGGCTCTTCCTTGTCCATCTCTCTGGTCACCCAGTCAAATCAATCTGGTTTGTCTGACAAGACCTATCCCTGATAAACCTGCTGCCTCGGATCTTGCAATCCATTGGATTCCAGAAACTTCACTATCCTTCCTTTTAGCAGCATTTCTAATAATTTACCCACCACAGAGGTTAAACTGGTCTGTAATTTTCAACCTTATTCTTCTACTTTTGTGTAAAGTGACCACTTGTGCCTTTCTCCAGTCGTCTGGGACCACGCCCAACTCTAAAGAAGCATTGAAAAAGGTCGGTCAGTGGAGCCCCACTAGAACATCCCCAAGTTTCTTCAATATTTTTGGATGTATTTAATCCAGTCCCATTGCTTTGCCTACTTTTAGTTTAGCTAGTTCCTCATGAACGCAGTCTTCTGAAAATCGTTCAAGATCCCTGTCACTTCTTTTCCTATTTGTGGCTATTTTCTGAGGTCCTGCTCCTGGCCCTTCATCTATGAACACAGAACAGAAATATTTGTTAAGCAGTTTTGCTTTAATCTCATCAGCTTCTACGTAATCCTGCCCTTCACCCTGTAATTATCTTTGCTTTCCTGACTACTTTGCTAGCTTCTGTAAGCTTTTCCAAATACAGATGCTTGTCTTCCGCTCTGTGATCTCTTGTATTTTACGAAGGCCGCCCTCTTTTTCTTCATCTTTTTAGCTACTCCTTTTGCGAATCATAATGGCCTCCTTTTCCTTTTACATTTATCTACCTGTCTAACAAAAAGATGTGTTGCCCTTAAAATATCCTCTCTCAATTTTGCACATTGCTTTTCTACATCCCTTGGCTGTTCCCATCCCACTAATGACTCCTTGAGGTATTGTCCCATCTTGGCAAAGTTAGTTTTCCTAAAGTCTAAGACCCTTGTGTTTGAATGGATTTTATCAGCCCTAGTCCTAATACTGAATCACACCATCTGGTGTTCACTGGATGTGAGATGATCTCCCACTACAACATCTGAACCACTTTCCCCATTGGTAAGCACCAAGTCCAGTATAGCCCCTTTACATGTGGGTTCTGTTAACAGCTGTTAGACTAGATCTCCAGGAACAAGCAGGATTGTAGTCTTCACATATGGGTATCATCGGCACCGGTGGAGCCCGTGTGGGAACGCTCCTTTGCGTTCTATAGGAAAGCTTTTGGGAGCATCCCACTGCGCCTGCGCTGCTGCCTTCCTGCCTTTCCAACTCACCCTCTTCAGTTTTTCATTTTCTGCGGAGCCGACAGGCAGCAACTCCTGTCACTGCAGAAAATTTTCTTTTTTGTGGTTGTGTGCGCCTTCCCTTCAACGCCTATACTGGTAGCACCGATGTCTTTGGGGGGGGGGGGAGCTTTTTCTTGAGGGTTTGTCCCCTCTTGGTGCTTCGGCACCATTTTGGGCACTAGGCCCTATTTTCTTCAAAATGGAGACACCAACTAGTGGTTTCAGAAAATGTTCAAAATGTGGTGGTACCATTTCTGCTACCGACACCCATGACTGGTGTATTAAATGTTTGGGCCCAGACCATTCTCCATCGGAGTGTCTCCTCTGCAGAAAGATGACTAAGGGGCCTGCAAAATAGAGCTGTGAAACTTGGCGCCCTTTTTGCCTCAGATGCAATGTCCGTTACATCGACGTTGTCCAGGGCTTCATCTTCCCATGGATCTCAGGTAACCAAACCCAGGTTGTCTTCGAAGACCGGTCGGTAGATCTCCTAAGCATTGAGATGCTTCCAGCATTGCCCTTAAGGAGAATACACCGACCAAACAACCCCGGCGGGAGATCCTTGCCTCCAAAGCATTAACGGAGTCCCAAGATGTTCCCGAGGCGTCCACATCCGGAGAGCTCTTGGTGCCATGTTCTGGGGTCGTGGCCCACTCCGCTGGTACCGACACCCAGACATCGGCAGGCTCCATGGATCAATGCATCCTAGCCATTGAGCGCAGTCTAGCAGCTACTGTACCGCTAAAGCTGCTACAATTGATTCCGCAGCCATCGGTACCTGTACCGGATGTATCTGCAGCTACTGTTCCACCACTTTCCATGCTACTACCCATGCAGGCCCCAGAATCGGTGTCCGGCATAGAGGGTCCAGTATCGAGGCATTCCGATGCCGACTTTGATCGGTACCAGCGACAGGCAGTATGAGAGCACCCGGCCCGTCAATACTTAGTCTTCCAAATCCGATGATTCTGATGAATCCATCGATACTGGAGCAGTTTTTCCAGAGAATCCCTCTCCTTCGCCGCAACGTTGGATGTCTCCTCCAGAGGACATGCCTTTTCAAGACTTTATAGGGGATGTGACTGGGGGCCTCTCGATCACCGTGACCCCCGAGAAGGAACCAAGAGCTGAAGAACTTGAAATTCTTCAGTATTCGACAGCCCCCAAGGAGGCTGCAACCCTTCCCATACACCGGATTTTGCATGATCTCATGCTTAGAATGTGGGAAACACCCTTAATGGTGTCTCCACATTCTCGAAGGCTCGATACAATGTGCCGGGTACCACAGTGTCCTGGGTTCCAAAAAATGCAGTTACCACACCATTCCATGGTTTTGGAATCGGCGATGCGCCGGATCAAAAGTGCCAAGACGCATTCCTCTAATCCTCCGGGTCATGAGGCAAGGATTCTCGATGCCTTTGGTCATCGATGTTTTCAGGCCTCTATGCTGTCGGCCAGAATAAGTTCTTACATACTCTACATGGGTATGTTTCTTTGAGAGGTTACTAAAGATTTGGAACTCATGGCCCCTCTTCTCCCAGATGACAAGAGGGCCGACTTCCTTACTCCGGTTAAGCATGCCAAAAATGTTTCTAAGTTCATGAACATGGCACTTTGATTGTTTCGAATGTATTAGCAGAACCTCTGTTATTTCTATCGGTGCACGTCAGATTGCTTGGCTACAGGCATCCGATTTAGAGCAGTGGGTGCGAGAGAAGCTGGGGAATATTCCTTGCACAGGAGAAAACCTTTTTGGCAAGGACTGGCAGGATAAAGCTGCTCAGCTTGAGTCTGAGAACACTACCTTCAATAGATTATCCGGGACCCACTGCCAACCCAGAACATTTTCAACAAGAAAAAGAAATTCTATCCATACACACAAACTTTCCACTGTCCAATCCATGCTCCTCAGAAGGGACAGCAGCAGCTGAAACAACAAAGGAAGGCTCAAGTCCCCAGAGCTCAACCAGCTCAGTAGACACAGCCTCCGCAATGTCTTTGACTCCTTCCTAGAGAACCTAGTCATCCTTCCTCTAGAAATACCAGAGCCTATCAACATTCCAGGCAGATTGTTACTTTGCCAAGAGGTGGCAGCAGATAACATCAGAGCATTGGACTCTCTCCATAGTGACAGGGGGGTACAAACTCTACTTCCACAGTATGCTCCCCTCTCTCTACTCCAAGAGAGTTCAGTCCTTGGCGCCCCCCCCCCCCCACCGCGCTCTTGTCAAGAGGTCACCTCACTCCTTGCTCAGGGAGTGATAGAGGAGGTATCTCTTTCTCAACAAGGCCTGGGCTTCTACTCGCCCTACTTCCTTATTCCAAAGGAAACAGGAGGGTACAGGCCCATACTGGACCTCAGGGAGCTAAACAAGTATCTCTTCCGAGAAAAATTCAAAATGATCTCTCAGAACATTCCTCCCTTACGTTCAGAGTCAGGATTGGCTATGTTCTCTAGACCTAAAAGACGCCTATACACATATCCTTATTCATGCAGGTTTCTTCGATTCCTCTTTGAGGGAAGACATTACCAGTACAGAGTTCTACCCTTTGGCCAGGCTTCAGCCCCAAGAGTCTTCATGAAATATATGGCAGTAGTAGCAGCATTTTTAAGGACTCTAGGGATATTCGTCTTCCCCTACTTAGACAACTGGCTGATCCGAGCACCAACAGCTCCAGAAGCCAGCTCAGCTCTTTCCTGCATGATGCAAATCTTGCAATATTTGGGATTGGTCATAAATCTCCCAAAATCCCATCTCACCCCTTCTCAGTCTGTAGAGTTCGTAGGGGCTCTTCTAGACACAAGGCAGTCGAGCTTTCCTGCCACAACTCCACTGCGCTCGAATAGTTCAACTGTCATCTCAAGCAGCTATGAAAACTTTCTGGACAGCTCGAGAAATGATTCAGTTGCTGGGGCATATGGCATCCACTGCATGTGGTCCCCTATGCTCGCCTACACATGCGAGCAGCCCAGTGGACCCTATCCTCTCAGTGGACACGGGCATCAGGTCGTCTGAGGGACAAAATCAGAAACTCTGCATGCCTCATGTCATCCCTTCAGTGGTGGCAAACATTAGAAAACCTTCTCTTAGGGTCATCTCTTCAGCAGCCACTGCACCAAGCTACCTTGACAATGGATGTGTCCAAGTCAGGTTGGGGGGCTCATACGGACATCTCTCCACTCAAGGTCTCTGGACCCAACAGGGGACTTGTCTTCACATAAATCTACTGGAACTCAGAGCCATTTTCTACGCTCTTAGAGTTTTTCAGGGCCATCTGCACTACAAGACAGTCCTTGTCCAGATGGACAATCAGGTAGCCATGTTCTACGTGAACAAACAGGGTGGAACAGGCTGTCAAGCATTATGCAACGAAGTTCTATACATCTGGTCCTTCACAAGAGGCCTTCAGATTCATGTACTGGCAGTGTATCTCCCAGGCACACAGAATCTCCTGGCAGACAAACTCGGTCGAGTGCTGCTGCCACACGAGTGGTCTCTTCATTCAGAACCGATTGCTCGAATCTGGGGAACCCCAGATATAGACCTATTTGCAAGTCCTCAGAATGCCAAACTCCCCCAATTCTGTTCCAGATTTCTGGCTCTGAACAGTCAGACAAGGGATGCTTTCCACCTCCACTGGGGTCAGGACTTCCTGTATGCCTACCCACCTATTCCCCTCATTCCCAAGACTCTGTTCAAACTCCAGAGAGACGGGCCATATGATCCTCATAGCCCCACGCTAGCCACAGCAGACGTGGTATCCACTGCTTCAACGTCTCTCTCAAGCCAGGCCTCTGGACTTGGGATGTGCTCCAGATCTTCTATACCAGGAGAACGGCTTTTGCACCCAAATCCTCTGTCTTTACACCTGATGGCATGGTTGCTGAGAGCTTAGAATTCCAGGGTGTCACACTCTCAACAGGTTAAGGATATCCTTTTGGCCTCAAGGAAACCTTTCACAAGGCAGGCTTATGCCTTTAAGTGGAAAAGGTTCTCTATCTGGTGTTCAAAGAAGGAACTTAATCCTTTTTCAGTTCCCGTAGAGGCATTATTGGAGTATCTCCTCCATTTTTCATCTTCTGGTCTCAAGATTAACTCAGTAAGAGTCCACCTTAGTGCCATTGCAGTTTTCCACAAGCCCTTTGATGGACAACCTGTCTCCTCTCAGCTGCTTGTAGAGTGGTTTGAGGGGTCTATTCTTAACTGAGCCTCCCATTAAGCCACCACCGGTGGCATGGGACTTAAATCTTCTCCTGACAACTCATGAAGCCGCCCTTCGAGCCCTTAGCCACTACATCCCTGAAGCTTCTTTCTTGGAAGGTAATCTTCTTAATTACCCTCACTGCAAGACGTATCAGTGAGCTACAAGCTTTAGTGGCTGATCCTCCTTACACAAGGTTCCACCATGATAAAGTAGTCCTTAGGACTCATCCTCACTTTATGCCAAAGGTGGTTTCGCCTTTTCATTTAAACCAGTCTATCTTTCTGTCTTCTTCCCTAGGCCTCATGCCTCGAGTGCAGAAAGGATCAGAGGTTCCCAACTCCAGTCCTGGAGGGCCAAACACCATTCAGGTTTTCAGGCTGTCCCTAATAAGTATGCATGAGATGCATTTGCATGCACTGCCCCCATTGTATTCAAATGTATCTCATGCATATTCATTAGGGACAGCCTGAAAACCTGAATGGTGTTTGGCCCTCCAGGACTGGAGTTGGGAACATCTGCTCTAGATTGTAAAAAAGCTTTAGCCTTTTACCTTCAGAGAACTAGGCAGCATAGCTTTTTGTTGCCTTTGATTCCAGCCACCAGGTGGATTGCAGACTGCATATCCTTTACCTATGAGAGCAAGGGACTTTCTCTCGAAGGTCATGTCACAGCTCACAATGTTAGAGCAATGGCTGCCTCTATGGCCAACCTTCGCTCTGTGTCCATCGATGACATCTGCAAAGCAGCCACTTGGTCCTTGGTCCACACCTTTGTGGCCCATTACTGCTTAGACAAGGACTCCCGTCGGGATGCCTCGTTTGGCCAGGCCGTTCTCCAGCATCTCTTTCAGACTTAAAACAATTCCTACTCCCCGTCCCGGGTTTCGATACCAGAGATCCTTGGGAGGAATCATGACCCACCGCAGCCTGGGTTTAGCTGCTCTATGGGGTTATCTCCCTGGCATCTCTAAGCTTGTGAGTCCCCATATGTGAAGACTACATTCCTGCTTGTTCCTGGAGATAGTGTAGTTACTCACCTGTAACAGGTGATCTCCAGGAACAGCAGGAATTGAGTCTTCACAACCCACCCACCTCCCCTAGGAGTTGTATCTCTATCTCTCTTCTTTCTTTCTCTCCTTCTCTGCTTTTGTCTCAGCTACAAACCCAACTGAAGAGGGAGAGTTGGAAAGGCGGGAAGGCAGCAGCGGGATGCTCTCAAAATCTTTCCTATAGGATGCTGGGGAGTGTTGCTGCACGGGCTCCGTCGGTGCCGACGATACCCATATGTGAAGATTCAATTCCTGCTGTTCCCGGAGATCACCTGTTACAGGTAAGTAACTATGCTTTCTCCCTGTAGAGAATCTAAGGTGGTCTTATTTTTAGATGACACTGCAGCAGGGATGTGCCAATCAGCATCCAGCATATTGAAATCACCTATCAGTAGCACTTCTCCTTTCATGGAAATGCTGCATATGTCTTCTGTTAAATCCCTGACTACGTTCTCTCCCTGTGAGGGTGATCTGTATATTGCACCAATGCAAATGGATTTCTTTTTCAGTCTTTCTAGTTTAACCCACAGTGCCTTTTCCCTCCCTTTTAAACCCTGTAATTCTATAGCGTTAATATTTTTTACATATAGTGCCACTCCTCCTCCTTCCTACCCTGTCTTTCATGAATCATGTATAGCCCAGACACATTCCAGTTGTGGTTTTCCACGAACCATGTCTCTAACCACCACTAAATCCAGGTCAGCCTCTTCCATTTATAGGTCTCAACATCTGGAATCTTATTTCCCATGCTATGAGCATTTATACACACCACTTTCCAAATGTTGCCCCCTTTACCCATTTCTACAGAGGTATTTGTTTCACTTACCTGGGGGCTTTCTTCACCCATCCCCCAACAAATCTAATTTAAAGCCCTCTTCAGTAGGCTAGCCAGTCTGCTGTGGAAGACACTTTGACCCTTCTTGGACAGATGGATGTCATCTCTGCTCTTCAGCCCTTGGAACATCACCCCATAGTCCCAGGCAAGCCCCTTGGGATCAGAGTGATGGGTTAGTTGAGTCCCCAAAAATAAACCCTATGGAACCAAGAGTCTGTGAGGGAACTCCTGCCTCAGACTGTTACATAGAGATGGAACTTCCTTCAGAGGGCTCAGATGAAATGGAATGGGAACAGGAAGACGGCACTGTTCACCAATGGTTTCACTCTTTTCTTTCTTCTCGGTCCTTCGCGGTTCATTCTGGTTCCACCTCTTCCGCTTCCTTCCCTCTGCATTGTGGTGTCCCTCAGGGTTCCATCCTTGCCCCTCTCCTATTCAATGTCTTCCTCGCTCCCCTCACCCTTCTCATACAACAGACGGTATTTCTATGTACTTTTTTTGCAGACGATATCCTTCTCATTCACCACACTTCCTCCTCAGCTCCAGACCTCTCTCCCCTCAACACCTGTCTGGCTGCTATCGCTGATTGGTTTCTTAGTAATTTTCTCATAGTTAACCCCTCCAAGTCAGCGGCTATCTGGTTTACCTTCGGCGCCCCCTCCCCCACTCTGGCACCATATATGTCCAACTCACCGATCCCTCTTGTATCAACTCTCCGCTATCTTGGTGTCACCCTTGATCCAGCACTCTCGTTTCATCAGCACATTTCCGGGGTGGTGCGCAGTTCCTTTTTTCACCTTCGTAGGATTCGGGCTGTTCGTCCCCTCCTCTCAATTGCATCTCTCACTACCCTTGTTCTCTCCCTAGTGATCACTTGACTCGATTACTGCAATTCACTTCTTGCAGGTCTCCCTCAGCACCAACTTCGCCGATTTACAATTAATCCAAAACACTGCTGCTCGTCTCATCACCTTTTCTTCCCCCCGTGACCATATCACTCCCTGTCTTCTTTCTCTTCACTGGCTCCCTGTTAAGGCTCGCCATCTCTAAGCTTCTCACCCTTACCCACAAAGCCCTCCATACTAGTACACCTCAGTATTTAGCAGATCTTATCTACCTTCAACCAACTCCCCGTCTACTCCGCTCGGCTTTTGGTAACCATCTCTTCTTACCTTCCCCTACCCAAGCACATCTTGAGTCAACCCGTCATGCTGCTTTCTTTTTCGCCAGCCCCGCCCTGTGGAACTCCCTCCCTCACCCTCTCTGCACTGAATTGTCCTCCTCTCGGTTCAAGGCCCTTCTCAAGACCTATCTTTTTTGCCAGGCTTTCGATCTTCCTGCCCCCCCAATCACACCCTCTACTAACACCTACCCAACCTCAGGCGAACCTCCTAGTCACTTCTAGCCATTACTCGCTTATCCTACGCTTTCAGCATTCCTCCCCCCCTCCCCTTTATCCTTCCGCTTTCCTGTGTATGTTCATCTTGATGTCTATGTTGATATCTGTCCTATTCTATCCTTCCTTCCCCCTTTTCTAATTACTTTCCTATCAAATTTAATGGCGTTCCTTTCCTCCTGTGCTGCTTAGTAGCACCAATTTTATTGTACACCGCCTTATACTTTGGTAACAGGCGGTTTATCAAATGCTTTGAATAAAGAATAAAGACCCATGCCGGGGGAAGAACTCAATGTCTGAAACCCCCATGGATGTCTCCGTGATGGACACCAGGTAAGACCTGCTAAGGGGTTGAAGTGGCTGTACCGTTACAAGTGGCAGGCCAACCAGACAATTGGAGGCCTGAGTCAGTTACCTATGTGGACTTGAGACTGTTAGACTATGGAGGCTAAAGACTAGGTCTGAGGCTTGAGAGAGAGCGCCACCTCTTGGTGAAGCGTGATAGTGCAGAGGTATAACCTCATTTGCATACAGCAATTGGACCATTACTAGAGCGTTTCCTTGGACTGAGGATTATATTACTAAGCATTTATAAAGCGCTGCAACATACGAAGCGCTGTACAAACATAAAAAGAGACAGTCCCTGCCTGTTAGAGCTCACAATCTAGTCAAGACAAAATATGAAATAAATTAGATAATACAAATAATTAACAAGACAAGAATAAATGTTTATGGAGAGAACAAGAAAGGACGAGTTATGGAGAGAACAAAAAGCAATAGTGAAGAAATGGGATTTCAATTTGGATTTGGAGATGGCCAGGGAGGAGGCTTGGCGGACAGAGACAGAGAATTCCAGGAAAAGGGTGCAGCCAGTTGAAAGGAGCGAAGTCTAGAATTAACAGTACGAGTAAAAGGCATAGATAAACAAAGACAATTAGATGAGTGGAGTAGGTGAGAGGGGGTGTAGATAGAGATGAGGGATGAAAGGTAATGAGGGGCAGAAGAATGAATACATTTATAGGTTAGAAGGAGGAGTTTTAACTGGATACGGAAGTGGATGGGGAGCTAGTGAAGTGACATGAGAAGAGGAGTAATGTGTGAAAAACGAGACTGACGGAAAATCAGACGAGCTGCAGAATGTGGAGAGGAAAGAGGATGAAAGTGGGAAGTCACAAAAACTGATTCCGGGGAGGAAAGTGATGGAACTCTTTTTGTTGAGCTATATTGGAGTGTATAACTGTTTATTTTTCACCCTGAGCGTGCAGAGACTATTATCCATAGAATCTCTGGCCTTTGAGACTTAAAAAAAATAGTTTCCCACCCTCTTCTGGAGATGTCAGGTGGACAGTGAAAGAGAAGTAGAGGCTGGGAGAGGACTTGCTTGAGATAGTGACTCAATGGAGTTGTTGCAACAATAGGAGACAACTCTTGGATACCTGTTCCAGTCCAGAGGGGCATTGCTAGGACTGACAAATGATGGCAGTAGTCGGATTGTAGAGCACCATGATTGGATCCAAGAACAGATTGGCAGAGTGAAGACTTGCCTGTGCAGAAGGGCAGTGGATCCAGCAGAGTGGCTGAAGTAAACGACGAAGCAGCAGAAGACCTAGCAGGAAGCTTTCGACTCACGCCTGGCAAGGACGTTGTTATAACAAAATAATACCCCAAAATGGTGATCCCAACATAAACATTTGACTAAATAAGATCCCAATAGTGAGTAGCAGGAATGTATAAATTACTGTTTGTCGGAAATGCCAACCAAGGAATGGAAAGACCAGCTCTTCCCCCGCTGTGTCAGCTCCTTTTAATTATATTTTATTAGTAAGAATTGCTTAGTTTTTAAAATCAGTGCTGTTGGAAGTTGGCAGCTTAGGCATCCAACAACGATGTGCCATGTTTCAAGTCCACCCATGAACCCCGCTTCAGGATTATAGGATTCTATTTTCTCAAGCACATGAAATTGGAATCCTATAATCCTGAAGCAGGGTCTGTGAGTGGACTCAAAACATGGCATGACGTGAGGTTCTTAAGCTGCTAACTTCCAACAGCATTGATTTTGAGCTAAGTAATTATTACTAATAAAATATAATTAAAAGAAGCTGCCACAGCAGGGGAAGAGCTTGCCTAGAATTTGTCAGCTGAGATTTCATGTTGAAAAATGCAAGGTCATGCATTTGGGCTGCAGCAATCCAAGGGAGCAATATAGTATAGGGGGTGAAGTACTTTTGTCCACTAAAGAAGAGCAGGACCTAGGCGTGACGCTCTTATATGAAACTTGATCATTCATTGTGGGTAATTCTATGAGTTCTGATTAAAGAAAAAGTCAGTGGCTTACCCCTGAAGAAACGTTTTTGTGAAACGTAGTAGCGCTATGGCTGACGTTGGGATTTTCCTGCTTCAAGAAAGATAAGCCTGACTATCTTATAATATTTTAATATAAACAAAAAATTTCAAAAAATATTATAACAATTGATAAAGAATTGAAAAATAAGGGGTCATTGATGCAATTTGGAGC
Organism: Ichthyophis bannanicus; assembly: GCA_033557465.1. Classification (NCBI taxonomy): domain Eukaryota; kingdom Metazoa; phylum Chordata; class Amphibia; order Gymnophiona; family Ichthyophiidae; genus Ichthyophis; species Ichthyophis bannanicus. Next base: position 649,703,607 of record CM066033.1, on the reverse strand, counting down.
AAGTTGGTAGAAAAATACAATTACCATAGCTCTTTGAAGTCTGAGACCCAATGATAAATTAACAACTATATGGCTGTGTTAACAAGTCTCTTTTAAGAGTTGGAAACTATTTAAAAATAATTCTCACATTATTTGAGTAATCTTTATATTTATTGATTCAACGACATTATTACTCTATAAGATAGGACCATTTTTTGTTTGTTGTACGCAAAGGTCTTTGACCTAGTGGGGGCCCTTTTTGCCCCAGTGGCCACTGGTTTTAAAAAATGCAATAGATGCTCCAAAAACATGTCGCTCATGGACACCCATGACTGCTGTCTTCGGTGTCTTGGGGCCGACCATGACCCAGAGCACTGCTCTCTTTGCAGGAAAATGTCCTCCAAAGCCCTGCTAAGCTGTAAGCAGAGCTCTGATGATATTTTCTGGAAGGTAGCCCCGGAATCCCAGTCGGCACCCTCAGCCGTCCTTTTGCTTGTGGGATCCCCCACTTCGGCCCCACGATCAAGGTGGCATTCTGATCAGGGGTCCCCTGAAGTGGAGAGATGTAAGAAGACGACCTCAAAGTTTCTGTCAGGGGCCCCAGACGAGCACGAGCACTCCTGCGCTCAGTTGCTCAGCCCCTCCTGACGTTCCCAAGAGTCTGACAAGGTGCGGTCTCGAAAGGTACCTCATACAGACACAGAGGCCCCCGGTGATGGCGCCCGGTCTCCTGAGGGTCGTCCCGGTGAGGACACCCTCTCCTCCACGCCTGACTCAGTAAGCCCCGGTGTCGGCGTTGCAGGGACCCCCACGTCCACAAGGGAGTCCCGAATGCTGGTGCTAGAGTGCAGTGTTTCTGCCTTCTTAGTTACCCAGCAGGCATTCATGTCCAGTACGGCTGGCCTGTGCCTCGAGACACAGGTTCCCTTGAGATGGATACCCAAACCCGCCTTGGAAACCCCTGAGAGTCATGAGCCTCGTGAGGGTCCTTGGCGTCGGTCTCACTTGCCTTCCCGTTCCTCGGGAGCGAGATCCTCCAAGCCCTCTGAATCCAAGCCCTCTGACTCCAAGCCCTCTGACTCCAAACAGGCTTTGGCCTCTGGACGGAGCGACCAGCCCAACTCAGATGACTCCTTGGACCTCTCGGGCTGGGAGTCAGACGGGGATACCTCCCAGGAGACCTGTGCCAACAGGGACCTCCCTTCGGACCCATCCCCGTCCGACTCTCAGAGGCGTTCGCTGCCCGAGTACACGTACTTTCTAGTATTTGTGTGGGACATGGCACAGGCTCTCAACCTGGCTACACAGGCTGAAGAGGAGCTGCGAGCTGAGGAATACTGTAAGATGTCGAACTCCTCAGCTCGCAGCTTCTCTTCAGCCTGTGTAGCTCATACTGTGAGTCCCTGCCTCGGGAGTCTCTTATTATCCCAGTTCCTCCCATTTTGTCCAGGCTGCTTCTCCGCATGTGGGAGACACCTGCTTCGGTCCCTATTGTGAGCAAATGCCTTGACACCATGTACAGGGTCCAACGTGGCCCGGGTTTCTGGAAGATCCAGCTTCCACATACCTCCAGGGTAGTGGAATTGGTGATGCAGAAGCAAGAGAGCCCGAAGTCACAGTCTTCAGTCCCCCTGGGCTCGGAGTCTCGGAGGCTTCGATGCCCTTGGGTGCAAAGCCTATTGGGGGTCCATGCTCACATGCTGCATTCAGGCATGCTAGTTGTATATGGGCATGTTCCTGCGCGACCTCGCCAATGAGCTCGGTGGGTTCTCCGCAGGTCTCGAGGATGAACCCCTTCTCAGGTTCCAAACCCTCCTGAGATCTGTCGCGGAGTTCTCAAAGTACCTCTCCCGTGCCATGTATGATGGATTTGAGTCCTCTGAGTGTCGGCAGCTGGCATCAGGGCCCGCACCAGGCGTGGCTTCAGTCCTCAGACCTGGAGCAGTTGGTCCAGGAGAATCTCCTGGACATCCCCTGTCTCAGAGAACTGTTTGGTAAGTCCATGGAAGATAAGACCACTGAGATAGAAACAGAGTTCGTGACTCTGTCCCGCCTCTTGCGTAAGACGACATCTTTCCCTCAGAAGAAGCAGCCAACCAAGAAGCCATTCTTCCAAAGAAAAGGGGCTCCCCTACCGGGAATACCTGCCCTTCCCGCCCACCCCTGCACCGGCACGCAGGGGAAAGGATGAGTGCATGGCCACTGCAAGCCTAAAGGGCCCAAGGCCTAATGACCAGCGCCACCCCAACCTGCTCAGGGTTTTGACGCCGATGGCATAGCCTCTCACCCCACTGCAGCACTTCCACCGGTGGGGGGATGCCTGTCCCTTTTCGCCCCACAGTGGGCATCGATCATGTCTGACACCTGGGTCCTCCGGGTGGTCCTAGATGGATATCGTCTTCACCTGGACAGGCTCCCTCCTCCCCAGCGGAACCTACTCTGTTTCCCTTGCATCAGACTTACTTGCAGCGGGAGCTATTCAACCTCCTCGCCCAGCAGGCGGTCGAGAAGGTACTGCTGCATCTTCAAGGCCGTGGGTTCTACTCCTGCTACTTCCTCGTTCCGAAAAAGACAGGGGGCCTACACCCCATCCTCAACCTCCGGAACCTAAACAAGTTTCTGGTGCGGGAGAAGTTCAAAATGTTATCGCTTGGTGTCCTGCTGCCCTTTCTTCAGCAGGGCGATTGGCTATGCTCCTTGGATCTCAGGGACACTTATGCCCACATCCTAGTCCACCCCCAACACAGGCAAATACCTGTGCTTCAGGGTGCAGGGGGAGCACTACCAGTACAGGGTGCTCCCTTTCGGGCTCTCATCTGCACCGTGGGTTTTCACAAAGTGTCTCTCTGCAGCCGTTGCATCCCTCAGGTGACTGGGCATACCCGTCTTCCCCTACCTTGACTGGCTCATCATGGGAACCTTGCCGGTGAAGCCCACCTGGTAGCGTTGGGCACGATCCTTCTCTTCGAACGCCTTGGCTTCTTGGTCAACTACTCCAAGTTCCACCTCGAACCGGTGCAGACCTTGGAATTCATCGGCGCACGCCTCGACACGGAATGAGTGATGGCCTTCCTGCCTGAGGACCGGCAAACTATCTCTGGACCATGGCGACTCAGGTCCAGTAAAGGGCTTGGATTACGGCATGGGTCATGTTGCGCCTCCTAGGACACATGGCCTCCACCGTCCATGTGGTCCCCCATGCCTGTATCCATATGCGGACAGCCCAGTGGTGCCTTAGGGTGCAATAGAGCCAGGCCGCCTGCCATCTCAGTCTCCACAACTCCCTAGATTGGTGATGGGGACTCCCTGAAGCCTCCTTCGGGGAATGCTCTTCCAGATCCCACAGCATGAGCTCATCCTGACAGATGCTTCCCTGCTGGGTTGGGGAGCCCACTGCGGCACATTGTGCACCCAGGGGCAGTGCTTGCCTGAGGAGTCTAAGCAGCAGATCAACCTGCTTGAGCTTCGAGCAGTCTGATAGGCCCTGGGGGCCTTCGAGGGCTGTCTGACGGGTTAGTCTGTGCTCGTGCAGACCGACAACCAGGTAGCTGTGTTCTACATAAACAAGGAGGGGGGAACAGGATCCCACCTCCTCTGCCAGGAGGTGATCCTCCTTTGCTCCTTTGCATTTTGCTGGGGGATGACCCTTCGAGCGGTCTATCTCCCAGGCCAGGAGAATGTCCTCGCAGACAAACTCAGCAGGATTCTCTGCCCACACGAGTGGTGCCTGGATCCGGAGGTCGCCAGCCTCTTGTTCCATCGGTGTGGGACCCCATCCATGGACCTGTTCGCCAGCCTGGTGAATTGCGGACTGGTTCCGCACCCGAGCAAGGTAGCCCTGGATCTGTTCCTCTTAAGCTGGACCTCCGGGCTTCTTTATGCTTTCCCTCCCACTCCTCTCATTGTGAGGACCCTCCACAAGGTTTAGCGGGTCAGAGCTTCGGTGATCCTCGTGACTCCTTTGTGGCCTTGACAGCCTTGGTTTCTGCTTCTTCTCCAGCTCTCATCTGAGCCTCTAGTCCCCCTGAGCTGTGCCCTGGACCTGTTAACGCAGGAGGAGGGTCGGGTGCTCCACCCGAACCTGGCCTCACTGTCCCTTATAGCCTGGAGGCTGAACGGGTGGTCTTAGCCCCGCTGCATCTCATGGAGGAGGTCAAGGAGGGTGGTTCTCGCGTTGAGGAAGGACTCGATGAGACGGGCATATGCCTTTAAGTGGCAACTCTTCTGGTGCTCCGAGCTCCAGATCGACCTGGTCTCGTGCTCTACTAAGTGGGTTCTTCAATATCTCCTCCACCTCTCGAAAGCAGGGTTGAAATCCAATTCGCTCAGGGTATAGCTGAGCTCCATTTCGGTGAACCACCTCTCGGTCGAGGGGAAACTCATCTCGGGGCAGCCCTTGGTCTCCCGCTTTATGCGAGGGCTCTTAGTTTCCAAGCCTCCCGTCTGGCCTCCTCTAGCGGAGTGGGACCTCAGCGTGGTGCTCATGCAGCTTACACGATTACCCATTGAGCTGATGGAGACTTGCTTGCTTCGGTACCTCTCCTGGAAGGTGGTCTTCCTGGTGACTTTGGCTTGCCGAGTCAGCGATCTTCAGGCCCTCATGACTGAGGCTCCCTACACCAGGTTCTATGGGAACAGGGTGGTCCTCCGCACCCACCCCAAGTTTCTACCGAAGGTTGTCTCGGATTTCCATCTAAATCAGGAGATAGTCTTACCAACCTTCTTCCTGAGACCTCATACCGACCAGGCCTCGACAGTGTTACATACTCAACTTCAAGAGGGCTCTTGCTTTCTACCTCCAGCGTACCCAGGCTCACCGAAAGTCTGGTCTACTCTTTGTTGCCTATGATCCCAATCGCCTGGGGCAGGTAGTCAACAGACGCACCCTCTCCATCTGGGTGGCAGACTGCATCGCCTTCGCCCAGGCAAAGGCAGGCGCCCCGTTGGATCGGAGAGTCCACCACACACGGCGTTCGGGCCAAGGCGGCTTTGGTGGCTTTTCTGCCTCTGTCGGACATCTGCCAGGCTGCCACCTGGTCTTTACATGAACACTTCGCTGTGCACTACTGCCTGGAGAGGGAGTCCTGCCGAGACAGCGCTTTCGGCCAGGCTGTATTCTGTAATCTGTTCGGGGTATAAGCAACTCCTGCCCTCCGAACCTTCTTGATGGCTACAGAGAGCTCTGCCCCGGGTATCCGAAGACTCGGGATCCTTTGGGCATTGACTTCTGCTCACAGTTCAGTGGCCTGTAGCTGGAGAGTCCCATAAGTGAGGACAGACTTCATGCTTGTTGCTGGAGAAAGCGTAGTTACTCACTTGTAAGAGGTGTTCTCCAGGGACAGCAGGAATTAGTCCTCACTACCCTCCCTCCTCCCCTGAAGAGTTACATAAGGACATATAAGAAAATAAGATATGCCATACTGGGTCAGACCAAGGTCCATCAAGCCCAGTATCCTGTTTCCAACAGTGGACAATCTAGGTCATAAGCACCTAGCATTTTCCCCAAAAGACACAGGTTCCATAATGCTTATATTCGGTCAAGCAGTGATATCCCGGGTCCCTTTTAATAATGGTTTATAGACCTTTCCTCCAGGAACTTGTCCAAAACGTTTTTAAAACCCAGCTATACTAACAGCTTTTACTACATCCTCCGGTAACAAATTTCAGAGTTTGATTACACATTGAGTGAAAAAATATTTTCTCTTAGTCTTAAATAGTTTTCCCTGTAGCTTCATTGCATGTCCCCATGTCTTTCTATATTCTGACGATGTAAACAATCGATCTACGTTTACCTGTTCCACTCAATTCATTAATTTATAGACCTCTATTATACCTCCCCTCAGCCGTCTCTTTCCAGATTGAAGAGCCTAACCTTTCTAGCTTCTCTTCATAGGGATATCCTTCCATCCCCTTTACCATTTTTAGTGGCTCTTCTCTGTACCTTTTCTAATAACGCTCTATCCTTTTTAAGATACGGCGACCAGACTTGCACACAATACTGAAGGTGCGGTCGTACGGCTTCCACTGTACTTGTGGTTCCCTGTGCTCGTTTGCATATACGGGCAGCTTAATGGACCCTGGCTTTGCAGTGGACTCAAGCATCAGGTCATCTGGGGTACAGACTCATGATCTCTGCACGTCTAATTTTGTCTCTCCAATGGTGGCAATCACCAGAAAACCTTCTCGTAGGGTCACCTTTTCAGATGCCACCACACCAATCTACTCGGACAGATGTTTCCAAATTGGGTTGGGGAGCTCATCTGGACAATTTCTCCACTCAGGGTCTTTGGACTCAGAAAGAGGCACGGCTTCACATAAATCTATCGGAACTCAGAGCCATCCACAATGCTCTCAGGATGTTCCAAGACCACCTTCGCTCCCAAACAGTTCTGGTCCAGATGGACAGTTAGATGGCCATGTTCTGTGTGAACAAGCAAGGTGGAAAAGATTCTCAGACATTGTGCAACGAAGCCCTACATCTATGGTCTTTTGCCATCCGCCATCAGATCCACCCACTAGCAGTGTATCTCCCTGGCAAACTCAGTCGAGTAGTACTGCCACACGGGTGGTCTCTCCATGCGTATGAGATTGCTCAAATCTTTCAGATCTGGGGAACCCCAGATATAGATCTGTTTGCAAGTCCTCAGAATGCCAAACTTCCCCACTTCTTTTCCAGAATACCTGCTCACAACAGGCGGTGGATGCTTTCCATCTCCACTGGGGTCAGGACTTATCCTCTTATTCCCCTTATCCCCAGGACTCTCTTCAAGTTTCAGAGACAGGGGCTACGTGATCCTCATAGCCCCACGGTGGCCACGTCAAACATGGTATCCACTGCTTCTACGTCCCTCTCAAGCCAAACCTCTGGAGTTGGGATGTGCTCCAGATCTTCTATCCCAGGAGAATGGGACGCTTCTGCACCCAAACTCCCCAGTTCTTACACCTGATGGTGTGGCGGCTGAGAGCTTAGAACTCCAGGATATCAACCTCTCTCAACAGGTTAAAGATATCCTATTGGCCTCAAGGAAACCTTCCACAAGGCATGCTTATGCCTTTTAAGTGGCGAAAGCTTTCATTCTGGTATTCAAAAAGGGAACTTAATCCTTTTTCCTTTCCCATGGAGGCGTTACTTGAGTGTCTCCTCCACCTTTCATTATAGGCACTCGTTGTGGCCTTGGACAAGCCACTTAACCCTCTGCTGCCTCAGGTACACATAGATTGTGAGCCCTTTGGGGACAAGGGAATGTATCCAGTACCTGTTTGTAGTAATTATATAACGTAAATTGCTTTGATTGAAGGATAAGGCGGAAACAGAAAACTGGTTAAATAAATCCTCTGGACTCAAAACCAATTCGGTAAGGGTCCACCTAAGTGCCGTTGCGTCTTTTCACATGCCCTTTGATGGACAACCTGTCTCTTCTCAGCCGCTTGTAGCACCCTTCATGAGGGGTCTACTCCTAACTAAGCCTCCCATTAGGCCACCACCTGTGGCATAGGATCTCAGTCTTGTCCTCGGGCAGCTCATGAAGCCACCCTTCAAATCTCTAGCAACTACATCTCTGAAGTTTCTTTCTTGGAAAGTTATCTTCCTAATTGCCCTCACTTCTTTTAAGACGCATCAATGAGATCCAGGCTTTAGTGGCTCACCTCCTTATACACTGTTCCACCATGATTAAGTAGTCCTTAGGAATCATAAGAACATAAGATATGCCATACTGGGTCAGACCAAGGTCCATCAAGCCCAGTATCCTGTTTCCAACAGTGGCCAACCTAGGTCATAAGTACCTAGCAGTCTCCCCAAAAGGCACAGGTTCCTCAGTGCTTGTATTGGGTCAAGCAGAGATATCCTGGGTCCCTTTTAATAATGGTTTATGGACCTTTCCTCCAGCAACTTGTCCAAACCTTTTTTAAACCCAGCCACACTAACAGCTTTTACTACATCCTCCGGTAACAAATTCCAGAGTTTGATTACATTTTGAGTGAAAAAGTATTTTCTCTTATTAGTCTTAAATAGGTTGCCCTGTAGCTTCATTGCATGTCCCCTAGTCTTTTTATATTCTAATGATGTAAAAAATCGATCTACGTTTCCCGTTCCACTTTTTAGACCTCTATCATATCTCCCCTCAGCCGTCTCTTTTCTCTCAACGTGAACTAGAGCTCCCCATCCAGGCATAAGCTCGACCCACCCAGGCACTTCAAGAAACAATCTGTAACCATTCGAAGATTTGCTCCGACGTAATCGCAAGGCCGATGGTGAGATTCTATGCAGCTCTAGTCCTGAATTAGATCCAAATACTTAACTTTTTCTTTTTTAGATGAAAACACAGAGCACCTTTGACCATTCCTTTGTAGTCGATGACCCTGCATTCTTTGTATCCACTTAAATTATCCTCCTGCCATTGTCCACAATGTAACGATTTGCTGATTCATTGCATGTAATTATCTAGATAGCCTATCTAAATACATTGTAGCTGAGCATGTTACCTTAAAGTGTTCTGTCTAGATAACCAATTGATTTCTAAGGTCCGTCGGGATAACAAGTAACCTGCATATTGCTGTCTTGGTAGCAAATTACTCGCACAACACTGGATAGATAGTCGTTTGTTTGCATATTGCTGCCTGGAGATCCAAGTTTAACACATTGTACTTACTCATCTACTACCACTCCTGCTTCCATATAACTAACATATAAAGCATTCCCCCCTCTTCCCTGCCTGAAAGAGTAGAGGATACCATAGTCAAACTTCCACGCTATCAAACCACGTAAAAATCCAAAATGATCTATCACCAAGTTACGTATGCTGTTTATTTACTAGTTCTGTCACATAGCACCTTAGCCCTCATCGCCAAGCACAACCCCATCCCAGTGTTACAAGGAGTATGGAGGAATTGGTCAAGCCCTCCCTATCATCTGTCATATACCACAGGACGTCAACCAAGTCCTCACTTAATCTACGTCGCCATCCAGCAAAAAAATCTGCCCCAAGAGGTAGGCTACGCCATCTTTCGCAACCTGAACTATGCACTCATAAATGCACGGTCGATCAGGAATAAATGGCCTGCAGCAGCAGATCTAATCTCGGCCCATGACCTGGACATCCTCCTCATCACCGAGACGTGGTTGTCCACATCTGATGCAATCATCTTACACAATCTGGTCCCTCCAAACTTCGCCATCCATCCCTGTTACAGGTCTGACAGAAGAGGTGGAGGAGTACTCATTCTAACAAAGCAAGAACTACAATACCAGATCACCTCTGCCAGTAGTACTACGAACCTAGACTACATCACCATATCAAATAAATACAGCGACATCAGTTTGTTCTATAGGGCCCCATCACCCTCTCCAGATGATCTAGCCACCATTATAGACACTGCTGGAAATCCTCTGAACCCTCGTTCCCAAAACTGGGTGATGGGAGATTTTAACCTTCCCTCACTCCAGGACAACCACGCTGAGGCCTTTATAGAAGCGCTCAGCGAGTTAGGCTATATCCAACTAGTGAACTCCCCCACACATGTAAAAGGAAATAAACTCGACCTAATATTCGCCCCAAAAGATATAATCAATGCTTCACTAAAGACTGACCCCACTATAAAACCAGTACCATGGTCTGATCACAGCCTGATAATTTTCCAGATACCTTCACACCAAACACAAAATGTGAACCAGACCACAAGTGAATCTACAGTATCTCACAAAACGGTTCCGACATTTCAATTTGGATGAAACCATGATGAGAATTCAGCCGCTCCTAAACCCTTCCTCTCAATGCCTTGATGACATGATCACCTCATGGAATACATGCCTGGATGCCGAATCCAAAATATCTATTACCAATAAGTTAGTGAGAACAAGGAAAAATGCACCGTGGTTCTCCCCCGAACTCCGAACATCACTTCTCAAACTCAGAAGACTCGAAAGATCATGGCGACGATCCCGTTCAACAGAAAAACTCGAACTCTACAATGAACATCTCAAAAGACACCGAGCAGATGTAACAGCAAGAATGAAACAATTCCATGCAGAGTTACTACAACACTCTATAAACAAGCCTCATGAGCTCTTTAGCATAGTTAAGACCTTAGCAAAAGAGCCCTCGTCCACACAACCAGTCCTCCCTGACCCTCAAGAATATGCCGACTTCCTGCGTACCAAGGCAAACAAGTCCAACACTTGTACCGCAAATAATTCTTCCCTAATGACCCATCCACATACTGCAACAACTCTCACCAAACACACCATCACGGAGTTCTCTGCCCCATCGGCAAGAAACATACAGGACATCGTCTCGTCCACAAACACCACCACTGCACCGAATGACCCATGTCCGGCATTTTGGATAAAAACTCTGAGGACCGAACTCAGCCCCTTCCTCTCCAAACTCATTGCGTTATCTTTCTCAATGCGTACGTTCCCCAATAGCTTAAAACAGACAGCGATAAGACCGTTACTAAAGAATAGCAAACTGGACCCAGCAAGAATGGACTCCTTCAGGCCGATATCAAGTATCCCGCTTCTGGAAAAAATTATCGAAAAGGTTGTACAACAACAACTTCACCATCATATTGAAATAAGTGCACCCCTCGACCCTTGCCAACATGACTTTCGGGAAGCGCATGGGGTTGAAACACTCTTGACCACGTTATTCAACACGCTTATCATTGGATTGGACAACATCAAACAAGGGTTTGCACTGATCTTCCTGGATATTGCGGCAGCCTTTGACACGGTATGTCATGAAATACTCCTCTCTCGCCTTAGCGAGAAGGGTATCAAGGGAAACGCATTATCATGGTGTGCATCATATTTAACAGATCGATGGCAACATGTACGCTCCGGCCCCTCCACATTCGCACCTTTTCTCCAAGAAAAAGGCGTTCCCCAAGGATCATCACTGTCAGCACTACTATTCAACATTTACATGCAGCCCTTATGTAACATCATCCACTCCTTCAACATTAACTGCATGATCTACGCGATGATGTCCTCCTCTACATGCCTTTCCTATTGGACAAACCAGACCTTGCACCCCTCTCTACCTGTTTCGATGCGATCACGGATTGGCTACATTCACAGAAGCTAAAAATAAACTTTAAAAAAACAGGTCCTTTTCCTCACAAGGAATTCATCATTCACTCCACCTAGCTCCCTGAAGGTCCGAGATGCTGAATTCACAAGCAAATCATCTATCCGGTACCTTGGAGTTAGCATTGACCAACAGCTCAATATGAAGGACCAGATAAGCAATATGGTAAAAGCAGTTTACAACAAGATTAGAACACTTTGCCACCTGAGACCGCTCCTGGAACCTGAAGATTTTCGATTTGTCTACCAAGCTCTTGTAACCCCACATCTTGATTACGCGAATGCCATATTACACGGCCTTCCAAAAGCCATCATAACGCTGCTGCAACTAGCCATGAATGCTGCCGCCAGAATTCTGCAAGGGGCACCAAGGAAGGAACATATAACACCAATATTAAAACTGCATTGGCTTCCAGTCCAAAGCAGGATAACATTTAAGGTGCTTACACTTACATTCAAAGCCATTAACAACTGCTCCTCTACATCAATCGTAGATCTTATCCAGATGACACCCCTAATAGAACGAGAAGATCAGCCGCTATAAATACTTTGATCCTACCAAGGCAGATGACAAAATGCTCACAAGCAGCAAGATCCAGGACTTTTTCACTATATGCACCTACTTGCTGGAATGCCCTTCCCCCCGCTATCAGGGCTATCAAGGTCATCTCCCAGTTTAGAAAGGCACTTAAACATCATCTCTTCCTACAGTACTATACTGACCAGGGCCACTCCCCACAGCAAGCCATGCCCAGAGACCCACATAAACAACCTGTGAGTAACATCCACGTAAGATTGAAACCAAGTATGCTGGACACGGATCCTCCTGACAAATAGTATCTCTTATCACCCTACTATCAGCCAATACGCAGCTGAGCCGATAGGACACAATTGAATCATTTACAAACGTATGCTGTAAGTTACCTGTATACAGCTGTATATAGTTACCCTGTTATTACCTGTACATATACCCACGTTATATTGTAAATCCAGTGCAGACCACCTGTGCTGGACAGTTATGTTTTGATGTAAACCACACTGATACAGAAGAGCGCGGTATATAAGAAAGATAAATAAATAAAATAATAAATAAATATTGAAGAGCCCTTTTTAGCCTCTCTTCATAGGAGTATCCTTCCATCCCCTTTACAATTTTGGTGGCTCTTCTCCGAACCTTTTCTAATAACGCTATATCCTTTTTAAGATACGACGACTAAAATTGCACACAATATTCAAGGTGCGGTCGCACCATGGTATGATACAGAGGCATTATAATATCCTTTGTTTTATTTTCCATTCCTTTCCTTATGATACCTAGCACTCTATTTGCTGTCTTGGCTGCCACTGCACACTTGGTGGAGGGTTTTAACATGTTATCCACGATGACGCCTAAATCTTTTTCCTGGGTTGTGGTTCCCAATGTGGAACCTTGCATTGTGTAACCATAATTTGGGTTGTTCTTTCCTAGGTGCATAACTTTGCACTTGTCCACATTAAATTTCATCTGCCATTTGGCTGCCCAGTCTTCTAATTTATCAAGATCCTCTTGCAGTTATCTCCAGGAACAAGCAGGAATGTAGTCCTCACATATGGGTATCGTCAGTACCGACGGAGTCTGTGCGGGAGCGCTCCCCAGCGTCCAATAGATGAGATCTAAATAGATCAAATCTCAGAACTAACTCAGTATTTAGTATGACTAAAGTAGCTAGCAAAGGTCTCAGAATTAGCTGCAATCGTTGACTTTGATTCTCCGTCAAACGAATTGCTGCTACCAAACATCAATGACCTTATTGATACATGGCTACAAGCCTTTTGAATTTTCTGACCCAAATGTTTTAAAAAAATTATTTTGAAAAACAGTGCTTGACTTGCATGACTTCAACAAGAGACTTTTGGAGAACGGCGTCGGCTGGACCTAAGTGCTGTTTATACGTTCCCCTGAGGAAACCATAAGGGTGAAACGCCAATAAACCGCGCGTTGAATAGCGTCGGGATCAGCATTTAGAAGCACTTGAAAGGAACCGCCGCCTTTGTTGAAGTCATGCAAGTCAAGCACTGTTTTTCAAAATAATTTTTTAAAAACATTTGGGTCAGAAAATTCAAAAGGCTTGTAGCCATGTATCAATAAGGTCATTGATGTTTGGTAGCAGCAATTCGTTTGACGGAGAATCAAAGTCAACGATTGCAGCTAATTCTGAGACCTTTGCTGGCTACTTTAGTCATACTAAACACTGTGAGTTCTGAGATTTGATCTATTTAGATCTCATCAAGTTCCAGTATATATAAGGTATACTTTCATGGTAAGATTTACAGAGTATTCTATTTTGTTCGTCAAGATCCATTGCATCGACATAGTCGAGGGCCTCTTCTTCCTCCCATGGATCTCGGGTAACTAAACATAAGAGCTGGTCCTCAAAGGGTAGCTCTCCTGCTAAGCATCGAGAGGCCCTTGAGGGAACCAAACTGGCAAAACAGCCCCGGCGGGAGGCTTCAGCTTCCAAAGCATCGATGGGGTTTCAGGATGTTCTCGAGGCCTCAACCTCGCAAGAACTACCTCTGCCATGCTCAGGGGTTCCGGCCGTCCTTACCGGTACCGACACCCAGGCATCGGCAGCGTCGATAGACCAGAGGTTCCTCGCTATTGAGCGCAGTATCGCAGCTCTTCTCTTGGCTGCGGTACCGCTGGTCCCAAGAGCACCGGTGCCGACATAGACACCGATGCCGGTACAGACACCGGTACCGACACCGGTGATGCCGGTACCGACAGTGCCGGCCCCGGTGGGAACTCTTCCTATGCCATGTCTGGCTGGAGGGGACAAAGCGGTACCGGCTCACCTCGGTGCCGACTTCGAACGGTACCGGATCATGCTTTGCAAGAGCATCGGAGTCAGGAATACTTTGATTCCTCCGAAGACTCTGACAATTCTGCTGGCACTAGAGGGTTTCTTCTAGAAGATCCCTCTTCTCCCCAATGCAGAATGTCACCTCCAGAGGACATGTCTTTTCAGGATTTCATCTGTGATATGGCCAAAGGTCTTTCAATCACAGTAGCTCCTGAAAAAGAACCCAGAGCAAAGGAATTGGAAATCCTCCAATATCCTAAAGCTCCCAAGGAGGCAGCTACTCTGCCTATCCATGAAATTCTGCATAGTTTGATGCTCAGAATGTGGGAGACACCTCTGACTACTTCTCCTCACTCTAGGAGGCTTGATACTATGTATTGAGTTCCTCCATGTCCTGGTTTTCAGAAAACTCAGCTGCCACACCATTCAATGGTAGTGGAATCAGCCATGCGTAGGATGAAAAGTGCAAAGAGACATGCATCCAATCCTCCAGGTCGTGAATGCAGGACACTGGATGCTTTTGGACGCAGAAATTTTCAAGCTTCCATGCTTTCAGCTAGAATCAGTTCATACATCCTATATATGGGAATGTTCCTTAAGGAAGTCACAGGAGACTTGGAACTTATGAGCCCTTTTCTCCGAGATAAGAGACAAGATTTTCTTGCTCTAGTTAAGCATGCTCAAAATGTCTCCAAGTTTGTCAATCGTGCAGCTTTTGACTGCTTTGAATGCATCAGCAGAACTTCTGCTATTGCCATTGGCGCACGATGGATTGCCTGGCTACAGGCATCAGACTTGGGTACAGGACAAGTTAGGCAACATTCCTTGCATGGGAGAGAATCTCTTCTGCAAGAACTGGCAGGAGAAGGCTAACGAGTTAGATGCTGACAATTCTACCTTAGATAGATAGTCAGTCTACAGCCACTCCAGCCAAATGGAAGCCTTATAAAAAAAACCCTCTTTCAGCAAAAAGAAAGTTTTATCCTTCCTATATCCACCAGACTCAGACTCCAGGTCAGGTTGCCCAAAAGGGACAAACTAGACAACAAAAGAAACCAAAAGGCCCGAGAGCCCGACCAGCTCTCCAGGTTCAGCCCCCTCAAGGGCTTTGCCGCCTTCCTAGAGAGCTTTGCCTTCTTCCTAGAGAGCTTTGCCTTCCTGCCTCTGAGGGGTCTTCAACCCCCCAATATTCCCGGCAGGTTATGCCACTTTGTGAACAGATGGCATCAGATAACAGCAGAAGATTGGACTTTGTTCATTGTAGGGGAGGGGTACAAACTTCATTTTCACAGCTTACCCCCTCCTACAATTCTAAAGCAGTACAATTTACAAACCTCTGGAGACAATCTGCTAGATCACGAGGTCTCCACACTTGTTGCCCAAGGGGCAATAGAGGAAGTACCCATTCTTCAGCAGGGTGCAGGGTTCTACTCCCCCTATTTTCTTATTCCAAAGAAAACAGGGGGACACAGACCCATTCTAGACCTCAGAGAATTGAACAAATATCTGTTTCGAGAGAAATTCAAAATGATTTTTCTGGGAACTCTTCTGCCATACCTTCAAAGCCAGGACTGGCTTTGCTCTCTAGACTTAAAGGATGCATACACTCACATTCTCATCCATCCAGGTCACAGGAAATTTTTATGTTTCCTTTTCAGGGGAAGACATTTCCAGTACAGGGTTCTTCCTTTTGGTCTTTCTTCAGCACCAAGGGTATTCACGAAATGCATGGCAGTAGTAACTGCATTTCTACGAACCCTGGGGATTTTTGTCTTCCCTTACTTAGACTGGCTCATCCGAGCCTGCACAGTGACGGAGGCCAGCACTGTACTGTCTCGTACAATGCGAATCCTCCAATACTTGGGATTGGTAATAAACTTCCCGAAATCTCATCTAGTTCTTTCCCAATGCCTAGAATTCATAGGAGCCTGTCTGGATACCAGACAGGCAAAGGCTTTCCTTCTACAAGCCCGGTGTCTTCGCATAATGCAGTTAGCTTCCCAAGCAGCAGGCAAATCCTCCCTCAGTGCTCGGGAGCTTCTGCAGTTACTGGGACACATGGCATCCACAGTTCATGTAGTCCCATATGCTCGCCTCCACATGCAAGCAGCTCAGTGCACCCTCTCCACACAGTGGACACAGGCCACGGGTCATTTGTTGGACAAAATAACAATCTCTCAACGACTAATTTTGTCCCTCTGATGGTGGCAATCATTAGAAAATCTGACAGTAGGGTCTCCTTTCCATCAACCCCTCTTTCAGGCCACCCTGAAAACAGATGCATCACAGGTGGGTTGGGGAGCACACCTGAATCATCTCTCTATCCAGGGCACCTGGACTCCACAGGAGGTTGGTTTACACATAAACCATCTGGAGTTAAGAGCAATTTATTTAGCTCTTCGAGTGTTCCACGCCCAGCTCAGCTACAAGACAGTCCTAGTCCTGACGGACAATCAGGTAGCCATGTTCTATGTGAACAAGCAGGGCGGGACAGGCTCTCTCCCGTTATGCAACAAAGCTTTATGACTATGGGCCCTTGCCAGAGAGCATCAGATTCACCTTCTAGTGGTATATCTTCCAGGCATTCAAAACCTTTGGGCAGACAAACTCAGTCGAGTCCTGCTACCTCACGAGTGGTCACACCACCTAGACCAAGTGGCAAAGATATTTCATCTCTGGGGCACTCCAGACATAGACCTCTTTGCAAGTCCACTGAATGCCAAACTTCCCCGGTTCTGTTCCAGGATTCCGGCACACAACTGTCAGGCAAGGGATGCCTTCCTCCTTCACTGGGGTCAGGACTTCCCTTATGCCTTCCCATCCATTCCCCTCATCCCCAAGACGCTCTTCAAACTTCAGAGAGACAGGGGTCGCATGATTCTCATAGCACCACGATGGCCATGCCAAACGTGGTATTCCCTTCTTCTGCATCTTTCTCAAGCGGCACCTCTGGAGTTAGGGCATGCTCCAGATCTCCTTTCCCAGGAGAACGGGACGCTATGGCACCCAAATCCCCAGTCCCTGCACCTCGGGGCCTGGTGGTTGAAGGCTTAGACATCCAGGATTTCAACCTGTCCCAGCAGGTAAAGGATATCCTTCAAGCTTCTAGGAAACTTTCCACAAGAAGATCTTATGCTTTCAAGTGGAAACGTTTTACTATATGGTGCTCCAAGAAGGGATTAAACCCCCTGGTCATACCCTTAGAATCGATACTAGAGTATCTCCTTCACTTATCGAATTCTGGGTTAAAGACCAATTCGGTAAGAGTCCATCTTAGTGCAATTGCAGCTTCTTATAAGCCTTTAAATGGACAACCAATCTCCTCTCTTCCACTCCTATCAAGATTTATGAGAGGCCTTTTATTAACTAAACCTCCCATCAATCCACTACCGGTAGCATGGGATCTAAATCTAGTTCTCGGGCAGCTCATGAAGCCGCCTTTTGAACCTTTAGCCACTACAGCCCTTACGTTTTTGACTTGGAAGGTCATCTTCCTGATTGCAATCACCTCTGCCCGTCGCATTAGTGAATTGCAAGCTTTAGTGGCTGATCCTCCTCATACAAGATTTCATCATAAGGTTGTTCTTCGAACTCGCCCACGCTTTATGCCAAAGGTGGTTTCGCCTTTTCATTTAAACCAATCAATTTATCTTCCTTTTTTTTTCCCGAGGCCTCACGCCTCTAATGCAGAAAGAAACCTTCATACTTTGGATTGTAAAAGGGCCTTAGCCTTTTACATTCAAGAACACAGCAACATAGAAAGTCCTCACAACTTTTTGTAGCTTTTGACCCTAGTTATTTGGGACTTCCAGTCTCCAAAAGGACTTTATCTAAATGGATTGCCCAATGCATATCCTTTACTTATGAGAGTTAGGGTCGTCTTCTTCAGGACCATGTCACAGCTCACAATGTGAGAGCCATGGCAGCTTCTATGGCTAATTTCCACTCCGTGTCTATTGATGACATTTGTCGAGCAGCCACCTGGGCTTCGGTACACACCTTCACAGCCCACTACTGCCTAGATAAAGCCTCCCGTCAGGATGCCGCCTTTGGCCAAGCTGTTCTTCAAAATCTCTTTCAAACTTAAACCAAATCCTACCCACCAACCCTGGTGGGATGCCAGAGATCCATGGGAGGAAGGATTCTCACCTTTGTCGGTGGCATCTTCCTGGGGATACCTCCTTGGCATCTTCAGCCAGGGAGTCCCCATATGTGAGGACTACTTTCCTGCTTGTTCCTGGAGATAGCGTAGTTACTCACCTGTAAAAGGTGATCTCCGGGAACAGCAGGAATTTAGTCCTCACAACCCACCCACCTCCCCTAGCAGTTGTCTTTTTGTCTCTTTCCTCTTTCCTCTCTCCCTCTATCCTTTCACTCAGCTACAAACTTAACTGAAGAGGGACAGTTGGAAAGGCAGGAAGGCAGCGCGCATGTGCTGAGGATGCTCCCAAAAGCGTTCCTATTGGACGCTGGGGAGCGTTCCTGCGCAGGCTCCATCGGTACCGACGATACCCATATGTGAGGACTAAATTCCTGCTGTTCCCAGAGATCACCTGTTACAGGTGAGTAACTATGCTTTCCACAATCATCTTGGATTTTAACAACTTTAAATAGTTTTGTGTCATCTGCAAATTTGATAACCTCACTTTGTTCCCTTTTCCAGGTCATTTAGGAATGTCAGAAAGCACGGACCCAGCACAGATCCCTGCGGTACTACACTATTCACCTTTGTCCATTGGGAAAATTGGCCATTTAGCTTGCTTTTTATCTTTTAACCAGTTCCTGATCCACAATAGTACACTGCCTCCTATCCTATGACTTTTTAGTTTTGCCAAAAGTCTCTGAGGCACCTTGTCAAAGGCTTTCTGAAAGTCCAGATACATTATATTAACCGACTCATCCTCGCTTTATGCCTAAGCTGGTTTCGCCTTTTCATTTAAACCAGTCTGTTTGCCTTCCTGTTTTCTTCCCTAGACCTCATGCCTCTAGTGCAGAAAGGAGTCTGCATACTCGGGATCGCAAGTGTACCTTGGCCTTTTATCTTCAGAGAACTAGGCAGCACAGAAAGGTTTCACAGCTTTTTGTTCCTTTTGACTCCAGTCACCTAGGTCTACCATTTTCTGAAAGAACACTCTCCAAATGGATTGCAGACTGTATATCTTTTGCCTATGAGAGTAGGGGACTTTCTCTTGAACGTCATGTCACAGCACACAACGTGTGAGCAATGGTGGACTCCATGGCAAACCTACGCTCAGTGACGATTGATGAAATATGCAGGGCAGTAAACTGGTCCTCTGTCCACCCTTTTGCAGCCCATTATTGTCTGGACAAGGACTCCCCTAGTATTCCTTGTTCGGCCAAGCTGTTCTCCAGCATCTCTATCAGACTTAGATCAACTCCTATCCCCCCTGTCTCGGGTTTGGATGCCAGAGATCCTTGGGAGGATACATAACCCACTTAGTCCTGTGATTCACCGTGCTCTCTGTGGTCATCTCCCTGGCATCTCCAAGCTAGGGAGTCCCATATGTGAAGACTACATTCCTGCTTGTTCGTGGAGATAGCATAGTTACTCACCTGTAACAGGTGATCTTAGGGAACAGCAGGAATTGAGTCTTCACAACCCACCCCCCTCCTGTAGGAGTTGCACTCTCTCCTTCTCTCCTTTTATCTCAGTTACCAACCCAACTGAGGAGGGAGAGTTGGGAAGGCAGCTACGCAGGCGCAGTGGGATGCTCCCAGAGGCTTTCTGTAGGACGCTGGGGAGCGTTCCCGTGCGGGCTCCGTCGGTGCCGATGTCACCCATATGTGAAGACTCGATTCCTGCTGTTCCCAGAGATCACCTGTTACAGGTGAGTAACTATGTTTTAACAGGACCAGCAGATTTTCCTCAGTGGGGGAAGATCAGTGGTATTGTCAGTCAGCATGTTGAAAGAGTGGTGATGTCATCAATTTGCGCCTTGGAAGAGGCAGTGATGATTTCTGGCGCTGGCTGGAGGAGCTTCAGTGTAATAATTCCTTGACTGTCTTAACAAGCAGCAGTGAGGCAGCAATGCTGGTGCCTGTGGGGATCACACAGACCAATATGGCCAAACAAGAGTATCCACTTTCAGAATTATTAAAAGGGACACAGGATATCGCTGCTTGACCCAATGCAAGCATTGAGGAGCCTGTGTCTTTTGGGGAAACAGCCACATTAGCTCCTGTCCTTTTCAGTTTCTTTTTAGCTCCTCTAGTGGTTCTAATTTAGTCTCTGCCTCACTCCTCATATGCATGCTGATGACTGACATACAATTTCTAATCGCTTATGGCACCTGAGAGAGTCGTCCTGTTACCTTCCTTTTGCCACATTTAAGTACTATAGTAAAATGGATTCGAGATCATTACTTGGCTCTCAATATAAAGAAATCAGTAAACCATAGAAATTAATGAAAAGGTTAAGAGGATTAACTACAGTTAAGTGGACTTCTGCAGATGAGGTGATAATGTGCTGCTATTTTGTATGTTACACACACTATATTTAAATCAAGAGGGTACGCAAAGGGAATCTGCCAAAAACGGGAAGAAAGGAAAATTGCCTCAAGAGAAACTGCAAAAGGCAACAGATGCAAATTTAAGATCTTTAATTTCGCAGATCAAAGCAAGGAAATATGTGAATGATAACATCTTGAAGCAACCAAGGGCTTCTGTGGAAAAAGAAATACAGGGAGGAGGAGGAGAGTTGGGTGAGAGTATCAGAAGAAAGGAATACATGGAAGCAGAAAGAGCAGTGGAGGGGAAGATGGCGCTTGGAGATCTGGAACTGCAGGAGAGTGAGGGAACTGCGGGATAGGGCAACCAATCAACTGAAGAGGAGGAAGAAAGACCCAGAGATGGAGGAATTCAAGATTGAACTCTTAGTCCACATGGAAAAAGATGAATATGCTTGGTTTCAGGCAAGGGAAAGATTACACAAGTTAAATTTAACACCTAAGGTTAAAGTACGATTATAAAGGTGAACAAGGCTATAGCCAGTATAAAGGGACCATTTATTAACATCACTGAAATATACTGAATACAATATTGTGTAGCTAAAATTGTTACTGCAGTAATACTACTAGCTATAGTGCAGGGCCAGAAGAAAAAGAAAACAATAGTTCCTGAAGCACATTGAGGGAAAAATAGTTATTGCATGCGGGAGGTATTGATAGACAGGCATCTAAAAGGATTAAGATCATCAGATAATATGAAAGATCTAACACATCAAGTTGAAGCATTCTGCATTAACAGAAGACAACCTGAAATTTATATGTTCAAACAATAAATTGAAAGTAGCAGCAGAAATGCAAAAACCACGAAGATATAAAGAAAACAGAAAAAGATATCAAAATAAGCTATTTAGAGAGAACCCAAAACAGTTTTACAAGGAATTGGGAAAGAGCATTAAGGTGGTAACGGCACAACCAACCAAAATTAAAACAGAAACCTTCTGGAGAAAACTATATTAGCATCTTATAAAACAGTCATGAAACACAATGATTATCCTGCATACAAGAGCATTTAGAATAAGCAAACATCAAACCTATGGAATGGCCTGCAGTCACAGTGAAAGAGCTGGAAAGCAAGTTTAAAACGAGCCCCAAACTGAAATATCCCTGGCCCAGATGGAGTAACCAACTTTTGGCTCAAACAGTTAATATCACTCCACCAAGACCTGGTGAATTGCAAAAATCAGTTGTTTAAGCAGCCAGACTTAAAACCACAATGACTTGCTACAGGAAGAATATTTCTCCTTCCAAAAGGGGACTTAAATAACACTTCCAAAAATTATAGACCAGTAATTTGTCTACCTTCAATTTATAAGCTGTTCACTGCAATAGATGCAGACAGAATATATGGTCGTATTGAGTCCAATAACATGGTAATAGAGCAAAAGGTCAACAAGAGAGGAGCCTATGGCACCAGAGACCAGTGCTAAGAAAAGCAGAAATCTCAGTACAGCATGGATTTAATTATAAGAGTTTTTGACAGCATCCCACACTCTTAGATAATAAATTGCCTTGAAATGTATAAAATACATCTTGGTTTAATATAGTGCATAAGTTCACCGTAACAAAGTGACAAACCACCCTATTTTTGAAATACATCATTCCTAACATCAAGACCCAGCGAGGAATATTTTGGAGGGATCCCTGTCACCCCTTCTGTTTTGAATGGTGCTTAATCCAATGAGTACTCTCATCAACTCTTTGGGATACAAATTTAGCCTAAATTCCTAAAAGTAACAACACAGAAATAACATCTTGTTTATTATTTGTAGATGATCTGAAGCTCTATGGTTCCATCCACCAACAATTAGCAGGGCAACTCCATGTGGTGAAAGGCTTTTCTGATGACATCAGGATGACCTTTAACCTTGACAAATGTGCTAAGGCAATTTTTTTTAAGAGGAAAATTGAGCAGAATGGAAAACATCTCCCTGGCTGAAGGCCTCAAAGTCCTTGAACAGGAAGTATCTCATAGTAGAGGAAGAAATACTCGAGCAGAAATTACTGAGAGACAAGATCCAGGAGATTAAAATAATTATTGAAAAGTATCATGGAATAAGTTACAAGCCATCAATCAGCTGGCAATTCCTGTTCTCTCATACAGCTTTGGGACTGTGGACTAGCCTCTTAAAGATCTTGAAAAACTGGATGTATGAACCGAAAAACTCCTCTGTGCCCATGAAGTAATTTACAAGAATCAGTGTATGCCAAGACTGCACCTCCCTAGAGCTGAAGGAGGGCCGGGACTCAGAGATTGATTACATATACATAGCTACATTCATAAGCCTCTAGGCATGCTTAACTGCATCATCTGATCCAAATATGCAACAAGTGCTGAAGTATGAAAGTAAATGTCCAGAATCGGTGACCATCAAACTTGGACAAGCGTTCTAACTACTGGAAGGAATGAGTGAGCATCCACAAGCATACACAGGGAAGGAAGTAACAGAATTTGCAACACAAAAGAAAAACCTCTTCAAAGAATTAGATCAACAAATAAGGAAAAACAAGCGGGGACTATAGTGCGTTACTTCAGGAATCCTTTGTCGATCAAGAACGGACACACGAATGGTTAAGGAGAGGTGAACTGAAACCGAAGGATGAGAGGTTGTTAGTTGCTACCCAGGACAGCGGCTTATGGATGAGATGATTTACAGTGAGCATTGAAAAAACTGGCAAAACAGGCATATGTTGTTTCTGTGGGAAAGAGCTGGCAACAGTGACTCACCTCATAGCTGGCTGTGAAGTTCTGATGGCAGAAAATTTCTATACAGAAAAGCACAATAAAGTAGCACGCCGTATTCCTTGGAAACTTTGTAAGCACTACAATTTTATTGTGCTCGAAAAGCACTGGGATCATGACCCTAAAAATTAGAGAATAAGGAGGTTCTGATCACCTGGGATGCTCCCATTCCAACCTATAAAGCCATATGCTATTTAAACTCCACTTTCCTTTTCTTTTTGCATTACAAATGCAGATTCAAATCAAGGATAACATTGCTTCACTCTGTAATTCTGGACAGTCTACTATCTTTTGGTCCATACCTCTCCTCCCTTGAAAAAATAAAAACCTTTTTTTTGCACTTAGATTAATTTGATCTATCAAATTTTATTTGGATCAAAAAGCTCTTCAAATCCTAGTACATGCTCTTATTGTAATGCTCTCTTGGTCGGTCTTCCACTGCATCATATCAACCATTCTATTTTATTTCATTATATTTCTATACTGCACATGCAAAAAGATGCTTATAGTGGTGTACAATAAAACAGCAGAAATACATAAGACCTCCCCCCCCCAAAAGCCTGTATAACTATGTATGTTTTCAACTGAACTTTAAACAATTTAAAATCTGTCTCTTTATTCAGTTGTTCAGGGAGCACAGGTACCTGCACCAGAAATACCTGAAGACTAGTCTTTTGAATAATCTGTAACCCTGGAACCACTACTAACCCCCTGTCCTCGGATTACGATACCTGGACAGGTATATAACACTGTACAAGCTTTTGTAAATAAACCGGAGCTGTCTCATTCAAGGTCTTGAACATCAGCTTAAAACTCATCTGAAACAGCACAGGCAACCAAAACAGTTCAGTCAGAATAGAGGTAACATGATCAAATTTGCACAACTGTGTTCTGAATCTGTTGCAGCCATGCCACCAACTTCTCAGGGAGGCCTAATAAGATCGAATTACAGTAATCAATTTTGGGGAAACTCAATGCCCTCGTAACATACACCAACCTCTTTTCCCAGAGATAAGGCCATAATGTGCGGAGCATTCCCAAAACACCCTAATCACCATCGAGAGGTGGCCATATAAGGTTTAAAAGCTATCCAGCCAAATCCCTAAACTACTTCAAGGACCAGAGAGCCCCCCCCCCCAACCCTCCACAGCCAAATTTTCGCTATTCCTGCTGGTCGACCACCATAAAATCTGTCTCTTCTGTAAGTTCAAATTTTAAAAACATCCAGGCAAACCTCTCTTGTAAGGGACTAATTCACCTCTGAATCTTAATTATACAAAACATTGTCATTAAAATTTACAATGCAAAATGCTCCAATCATGTGTATTTGCTCATCCAACAACATTGATTACTCATTTTAAGCCACACTAAGTTTTTAAAATTCTCATGATTGCTCACTGTTTATTCTTTATAGGTTATTGACATTTTCTGCTGTTTATCCCATATGCCCCACCCAAACTGTTAAGGTCTTCTCAAATGCATCCTCTAGAAATCCCTTCTCCTTGCAATTTCTGTCTTGTTTGGGCAAGTTAAGCAGCCATTACTGATCAAACCTGTCTTGTGTAATGCCTTAATCCTTAGCATTTTTTGTTTCTTGGTGAATGTCTAAAAAATGGTCAAAACTTGACACTTTTAATGTTCTTATGCATCTTACTTATGATACCTGCCTTTTCTCCAGGACCAAGCAGGAAGTCAGCCCTCACATATGGGTGACATTGACGTCGATGGAGCCCTTGCGGAGCATTTCCCCAGCTTTCCAAGAAAGCCTTTGGGAATGCAGGCACGCATGCGCGGTTCCCTTCCCGCCTAAAGGTGCCATCTTGCTCAGTCTCGCTTTTTCTGTGAAGCCCATCGGACGTGTGTCCTAGTCCTCCCGGAAAATTAATTAGGTTTTTTGGCGATCCTTCGCTATTTTTTTTTTCTCTCCGGTTCGACGCCGGTTCCTCTCCCGCCGGGTTCGGTACACCGGTATCGAGCCCGATCTTCTTTTTTCGTTTTTTGCACTTCGTGGCTGGCGTTCGCACCCTTTTTTTCTTTTTCCCTGGAAGGCCGGTCCTTTGACCTTGCGGGGACTCTTTTTTTCCCGATGGCTTCCAGTGGGTTTAAGAAGTGTGATCGGTGCAAGAAGCTGATGTCTCTCACCAACACACACGACTGCTGCCTTCGGTGCCTCGGTCCTGACCACGATCCTAAGACGTGTGGACCATGTGGAAAAATGTCTTCCAAGGCACTGCGAAGTCGTCAGCACCAAAAGGAAAGGCTTTTTTCTGACTCTGCCTCCGGCTGGGCCCGGACCTCGTCTGAGGCCTCGACATCTCGGGAATCGGATCCCGAGCACTGTTGGGGCTCATTGGACAGGGGGTCCCCCGACCGGGAATGAAAGAGGAAGAAGCGGCTCACGAGGGCGTCATCGGAAGAGGTCCCTGGCTCCTCGAGGGCTAGGTCTCAGACCCCTGACCGTCGCCCCGGGTCCATGGAACAGGAGAAGCCTCCCAAAGTACCTCGAGTGGAGCCGGAGTCTGCTGGACACGTAAGTCCTGTAGTCCTCGTGGACTCTCCTCCCAGAGAGCCGACGTCGGGCCCGGCACCGCCGGGGCCCGAGTCGGGGGCTGCTGAGTCGCCTGAGCTGGGTCTCAGGCTGACAGCCTTGGAGAGCAGACTGTCTGCCTTCATGGAACAGCAGCGGGCACTGATGGCCAGCCTGTCTGGCGCACCTGCCCTGACCACTGGGACATCGATGTCGAAGTCGACCCTGGAGACCGAGCCGATACTCGAGACCATGAAGGCTCGAGGTCGACCTCGGTTGCGGTCTCCCTTGACCTCCCATTTGGGATCGAGGGCATCGATGCCGGTGCCTTCGGCGTCGGGGCAGGTGCTCACAGGCCCCGCGCGGTCGGTCCCCGATTCCTCATCGGACGAGTCCGCCTGGGAGACGGAGGACGAGGAGTCCCCCGACACCTTCTGGACTCGGTGTGTCCCGTCGGACTCACTGCAGTCTGAGCCCTGGAGTAGATCCCCCCTCCCCCCCCCGGAGGATACCCGGTTCTCGGAGTTCATCCGAGATATGGCCACTGCGTTGGCTATCCCAGCGGACCCCGAGGAGGAGCCTCGAGCCGAGGAGCTCGAGGCCCTACAGTATGACTCGACTCCGAAGGAGGCCTTTACTGTTCTGGTTCCTCCGATGCTGGAACGGCTCCTCTTCCGGATGTGGGAGGCACTGGCCTCGGCGCCGGTTCTAAGCAAGCGGGTCGATTCGATCTATCGACTCTGGAAGAGTCCTGGCTTTCAAAAGGTGCAGCTACCACACCATTCCATGGTGGTGGAATCGACCATGCATCGCCTGAAGAGTCAGAAGATGCACTCCGCGGTGCCCCCTGGCAGGGAGGCCCGGAACCCCGCTGGTTTTGGTAGAAAGTGCTTCCAGGGCTCGATGCTTGCTTGCCGTGTCCAGTCTTACCAGCTGTACATGGGCATGTACTTACGAGACCTGGCCAAGGAGCTGGCCGGGTTCTCTGCTGGTCTCTCCGGGGAACCCTTGCAGAGGTTCAAGTCCTTGTCCTCGGGGATCCGGGAATGCTCCAAGTTTGTCCTTCGCTGCCTATGATGGCTTTGAGGCTTCGGCCCGTGTTGCAGCAGCCGGCATCGCGGCTCGACGCCAGGCATGGCTGCAGTCATCGGACCTCGAGCCATGGGTTCAGGACAAGTTGGTCGAAGTCCCTTGCCGAGGTGAGAACCTTTTTGGCGAGCCCATGACCGAGAAGGCCGCGCAGCTCGAAACCAAGCACCTCACAAGGACAAGGCTGTCTAGGAAGACTTCTGCCCCTTCTCACAAGAAGAAGGGCTCGGGTAAAAAGCCCTTTTACCCGAGGAAGTTCATTGCCTACAAAGAGTACCCACAGTACCAGGCTGCCCAAGCTACCCCTCAGGGTCAGCAAGCCAAGGGGCAGGGTAATGGGCCCTGTAGGCAGAGGACCCCCAAGCCTCCGGCCCCTGCTCCCACTCAGCAGGGTGGGGGTTTTGACTCCTTAGGCATAGCCTCTCCGTCCCTGCTCTCCCAATCCTGCACAGGAGGTCGCCTCGCCCTGTTTGGCCACCAGTGGCCACTCATCACTGGAGACAGTTGGGTGTTAAGCATAGTCCACAAGGGCTATCTCCTACACTTCCAACAACTGCCTCCTCCATACTTTCCAGGGGAGCCTCCAAGGCCTCCCCTGCACACAGATCTTCTCCTTCAGGAGCTCCAAGGTCTGCTAGTGGATAGGGCGGTGGAGCCTGTGCCTCCCCACTTGCAAGGTCAAGGGTTCTACTCCAGGTATTTCCTGGTACCCAAAAGAACCGGTGGCCTTCGACCTATTCTATACCTCAGAAACCTCAACAAGTTCCTAGAGAAGGAAAAGTTCAAGATGCTTACTCGTGGAACACTTCTGCCCTACCTCCAGCAAGGAGATTGGCTATGCTCATTGGATCTAAAGGATGCGTACACTCACATCCTCATTCATCCAGACCACAGAAAATACCTCAGATTCATTGTGGGAGGAAACCATTATCAGTACAGAGTACTGCCTTTTGGCCTCACCTCCGCTCCCAGGGTCTTTACCAAATGCCTGATAGTGGTGGCGGCCTACCTGAGAAATCAGGGAGTCTCTATCTTCCCCTATCTGGACGACTGGCTCATAAGAGGTCAGACGTGCCAGGAGGCCCGCCAGGCCACCCTCAAAACTATTGCTCTTCTTCAAAGATTGGGGTTTGTAATAAACTTCGCAAAGTCCACTTTGCTCCCCTCCCAGAACTTGGAGTTCATAGGGGTGAGGTTGGACTCTCTGCTGGCAAAGGCATTCTTGCCAGAAGACAGAGCCCAAAGACTGATAAACAGCAAACCAGTTTCTCAGCAGGTCACTAGTCTCCGCCAGACTGTCTGAGGCTTCTAGGCCACATGGTTTAGACAGTACATGTGACCCCCAATGCCAGGCTCCCTATGAGGCCTGCACAGTGGTGCCTTCGCACTCAGTGGTCACAGGCCACAGGCAGCCTCAGAGATAGGATAAGGGTGTCCAGACAATTTCTGAACTCCCTCAGCTGGTGGTGGCACCCACCCAATCTACTGCAGGGGTACCCTTTCAGATGCCTGGGTTCACAGTGTTGTTGACCCACGGATGCCTCCCTGCAGGGCTGGGGAGCTCATTGTCTAGGCAAGTGTACCCAGGGTCTGTGGTCTCCCTGGGCAGCCACACAGCAAATCAATCTACTGGAACTCAGGGCTATTCGGTTAGCCCTCAAGACTTTCTCTCCAACCCTGGCTCATCAGTCTGTCCTAGTTCAAACAGACAACCAGGTAGCCATGTTTTATGTGAACAAGCAGGGCGGAACTGGGTCCAGGCTCCTTTGTCAGGAAGCACAGGACCTTTGCTTTTTTGCTCTCAGGCACAACATGCTTCTCAAGGCTGTGTATCTACCTGGCCAGGAAAACTACCTAGCCGACAAGTTGAGCAGGAATTTGTAGCCCCACGAGTGGCAGCTCCATCCATTGGTGGTTCAGAAGATTTTCCTGAAATGGGGACTTCCATCTATAGATCTGTTTGCCAGTCCTCTGAACAAACAGCTGCCAAAGTTCTGCTCCAGGCAACCGCATTCTCTGCGGATAGCAGCAGATGCTTTTCTGATTCCCTGGTCTCAGGGCCTCCTGTATGCGTTTCCTCCCACACCCTTGGTGGCCCGAACCCTGTTCAAGATTCTTCAGGACAAGGCCTTGGTCCTGCTGGTGGCTCTCAGGTGGCCGAGGCAGCCTTGGTTTCCACTTCTGCTTCAGCTGGCGGTGGATCCCCCACTGCCTCTGGGGTTGCAACCCGACCTTCTCTCTCAGGATCAGGGTTCTCTTCTGCACCCCAATCTCAAAGCTCTCAATTTGATGGCCTGGAGGCTGCAAGGGTAGTTTTGGCTCCCTGGGGCCTACCTCAAGAAGTTGAGGAGGTTGTCCTAGCCTCTAGGAAACAGTCCACTAGGAAAACCTATGCTCTCAAATGGAAAAGGTTTTCTGTGTGGTGTCAGCTACGTACAGAGGATCCTTTCTCCTGTGCTGTACCAGTAGTGCTTCAGTATTTACTACACTTATCAAATCAGGGACTTAAGTCCAATTCTCCAGGACCAAGCAGGAAGTCAGTCCTCACATATGGGTGACTTGTGCGCCAACGGAGCCCTCGTGCGGAGCATTTCCCCAGCTTTCAAAGAAAGCCTTTGGGAATTGCAGCGCGCATGCGCGGTCCTCTTCCCGCCCAAGGGTGCCATCTTGCTCAGTCTTCTTTTTTCCGTGGAGCCCGACGGACGTAGTTTGTTTTTCCCAGAGGAAAAGGTTGATTTTCTCTATTTTTTTCTTTTTTCTCCAGTTCGACGCCGGATCCTTTTCCCGCTCGGACCGATACGCCGGTATCGAGTCCTTTTCTTTCTTTTTCGTTTTTTGTCCTTTGTGACTGGCGTTAGCGCCTTTTTTCTTTTTTTCTCCTGGCAGCCCGGTCTTTTGACCTAGCAGGGGCCCTTTTTCCCCCGATGGCTACCAGCGGGTTTAAGAAATGTGATCGGTGTAAGAAACTTATGTCTCTTACCGACACACATGACTGCTGCCTCCGTTGCCTCGGACCCGATCATGACCCGATGATCTGTGGTCCGTGTGGCAAAATGTCCTCGAAGGCGTTGAGGAGTCGGCAGCACCAGAAGGATAGAATTTTTTTTGACTCCGCGTCCGGCCGTTGCCCGGACCTCGTCAGAGGCCTCGACGTCTCGGGACTCCGGTCCCGAGCAGTGTCAGGGTTCCTCTGAGCGGGGGTCTCCTTCGCGGGAACATCGCAGGAAGAAGAAACCCACGAGGGCGGCGTCGGTGGATGCTCCTGGTTCCTTGAGCGCCAGGTCGCAGAGCCCCGATAGCCGTCCCGGGTCTTCGGAGTCGGAGAGGCTGGCCAAGCATCCTCGTGTCGAGATGGAGTCTCCTGGACACGTAAGTGCTGTTGTCCTCGTTGACTCTCCTCCGAGGGAGCCGAGTCGGGGGCTGCTGGGTCTCCTGAGCTCGTACTTAGGTTGACGGCCTTGGAGAGCAGCTTCGCTGCCTTCATGGAACAGCAGCGGGCATTGATCGCCGGTCTCACCGGTGCATCTGCCCCGACCACCGGGACCTCGACGTCCAAGTCGACCCCAGAGGCCGAGCCGATCCTCGAGTCCATGCGGGCTCGAGTCGATCCTCGGCCACGGTCTCCCTCGATCTCCTGTTCGGGGCCGAGGTCGTCAACGCCGATACCCTCAGCGTCGGGGCAGAGGGCATCGGTGCCCGCCTGACCGGAGCCGCTCGATTCCTCTTCCGAGGAGTCGGGCTGGGAGACGGAGGACGAAGAGTCACCCGACACCCATTGGACTCGGTGTGTCCCATCGGACTCGCCCGAGTCTGAACCTCTGAGATGGTCCCCACCGGAGGATACCCGGTTCTCGGACTTCGTGCGGGATATGGCCAAGGCCTTCCCCGCGGATCCCGAGGAGGAGCCTCGAGCCGAGGAGCTCGAGGCCCTCCAGTATGACTCTCCTCCGAAGGAGGCCTTTACTGTTCCGGTTCCTCTGATGCTGGAGCGGCTGCTCTTCCGCATTTGGGAGACCCCGACCTCGATGCCGGAGTTAAGCAAGCGGGTCGATTCCATTTATCGAGTCCGCAAGAGCCCCGGGTTCCAAAAGGCACAATTACCGCACCACTCCATGGTTGTGGAATCGGCCATGCATCGACTGAAAAGTCAGAAGATGCACTCCTTGGTGCCTCCCAGCCGGGAGGCCCGGAACCTGGATGCCCTCGGTAAGAAGTGCTTCCAGGGCTCTATGCTTGCTTGCCGTGTTCAGACATACCAGCTCTACATGGGCATGTACCTCCGAGACCTGGCAAAGGAGTTTGCCGGGTTCTCTGCTGGTCTCTCCGAGGAACCTTTGCAGAGGTTCCAGGCCTTGGCCACCGATATTCGAGAGTGCTCGAAGTTTATCTCTCGAGCAGCCTACGATGGCTTCGAGGCTTCGGCCTGAGTAGCCGGGGCTGGCATCGGTGCCCGCCGACAGGCTTGGCTAGTCATCCGACCTCGAGCCATGGGTCCAGGACAAGTTGGTCGATGTCCCCTGCCGTGGTGAAAACCTCTTTGGCAAGCCCATGGCTGAAAAGGCTCCAGAACTCGAGACCGAGACTCTGACCAGAACTAGGCTTTCCAGGAAAACCTCTGCCCCTTCTCAGAAAAAGAAGGGCTCGGGAAAAAAGACCTTTTACCCAAGGAAGTCATCTGCCTACAAACAATACCCTCATTATCAGGCCTCTGCAGCTCCCCAACAGGGTCAGCTGGCCAAGGGGCAGGGTCAAGGGCCCCGTAGGCAGAAAGCCCCCAAGCCACCAACACCGGCCCCTGCTCAGCAGGGTGGGGGTTTTTGACTCATAGCCTCTTCTCAGCTGGCTTCTCTCAGCACAGGAGGCCGGCTGGCCCACTTTGCCCACAGGTGGTCAGCCGTCACATCAGATACCTGGGTTCTTCATATAGTTCAAAAGGGCTATCTTCTCCATTTTCACCAGGTACCTCCCTCCTATTTTCCAGGGGAGCCTCCAAGACCTCCTCTGCACAGGGACCTACTCCTTCAGGAGTTGACAGGTCTGCTAAAGGATCAGGCTGTGGAACCGGTGCCCCACCACCTGAGGTCAAGGCTTTTATTCCAGGTACTTTCTGGTACCAAAAAGAACAGGAGGCCTCAGACCATCCTAGACTTGCGAAACCTCAACAAGTTCCTGGAGAGGGAAAAGTTCAAGATGCTTACTCTTGGAATCCTGCTGCCCTACCCCCAGCAGGGAGACTGGCTATGCTCCTTAGATCTAAAGGATGCGTATACTCACATCCTTGTTCATCCAGACCACAGACAATATCTCAGGTTTGTTGTGGGAGGAAACCACTATCAGTACAGAGTACTACCTTTTGGCCTGTCATCTGCTCCCAGGGTGTTCACCAAGTGCCTGGCAGTTGTGGCGGCCTACCTGAGGCTTCAGGGTCTTTTTGTGTTTCCGTACCTGGACGACTGGCTCATAAGGGGCCAATCTTCCCAGGAGGCCAGCCAGGCCACCCTTCGCACTGTGGCTCTGCTTCAGTACTTGGTTTGTCATAAACTTCGCAAAGTCCACTTTGCTCCCGTCCCAGAACTTGGAGTTCATAGGGGCCAGGCTCGGCACTCTTCAAGCAAACGCTTTTCTGCCTCTGGACAGGGCCCACAGGCTAATGGATCTGGCCAAAAACAAGACCAGGAAGCAGCAGGTTCAACACCCAACAACTTTATTATTACAAATTAAGTGGCCTAAACCCAACACAGGACCGTGTTTCGTATATCACTTCATCAGGGGTTATCAGGGCACACTAAAAAGACATATAAATTATAAAATTACATTAAGAAATAAATACAGTTTAAAATTAAAACAATAAACAAAGAAGGGCTAAAACAATAAGTAAATCAATAGATAGGAACATAAGAAAACTATATTACACACAAAAAAGGCTATATCTGACTATACCAGGCATCTTGGGTCTCAAAGGAAACCCAAAGGTGACTATAAACTTCACATGTCAACAACTCTTGTTAAACTAAAAAAAAACGAGATACAATAAAGATCTGAATTAAAAATTATAAAAACAATATATCTAAATCTAGAATCTATTCTAGTACATCAATCAAATGTTAACCACAAATATAAAATAATAATGAAATACAATTAAAAGTACAGACAAAATGAATTAAAAGATCAAAGGGAATAAAACAAGTATACTAAAAAGAACACATTATAAAAGATCCCATATGAAAAAACAGAGAGCAGAAGGGATGAGGAGACCAAATCTAGGAAAGAAAGTAACCATAAACTAATAAGGACCACCTAATAGCATATAAAGAGAGGGACATTACCTGATGGGTGTGTGGTGTTCATAGACTTCACAATGCTCATTAGAGTAAAATTGAAGTCACTAATATCATAAAAAACTTCTGTAAAAAGAAACATGAATTTGAAATTTTGTACAAAATAATGCTACCTCAATCAAATAAATTCTCATACAAAAGGAGGGAATGCTGTTAAAAAAATAAATAGTTAAAACTCTCATAGACTGAAGGCAAAAAGGAACCCAATGAAAGGTTTAATTAAAATCCTAAAAGATCACTATAAAAAGAAAACCTGTGAAAAAACTTTAAATTATGGTAAAAAAAGGGAATACTGAAAAATGAGACCCTCATATATCAGCTCTACAAACCGTACTGTAATGCTGAGTTTAAAGTAGTGGGGACAGCTAGCGAGAGATTCTAAAAAGGTTTATTAATAAAAGTGCCAAACGAGTGTCCAGAATAAAAATGAGGACCAAGAGAGACTCCCCCCCTCTTACAAGACAAATGTATAAAATGTTTGAGCAACATATTTTGTGAAACAATTGAGTTCATTAAATCAACGGATGCCTAAAAGAAAAAAGAAAAAACGAAAAGAAAAACACCGGCACAGTTGTGCAAGGGACTCAGGATCAAACACACATTCAAGCTCTGAGTAATGTAACACTGTATGTAGACTGCTAAAGGGCTTCCGTAAATTCTATGAAAACTCAAAGAACCACCTAATAGTGCCTATTAAAGGATGTACTTAAAAATATCCACGTTTAGCCATATCAGAGATCATGCTCGTGTTGAGCCCGAGAAAACAACCCTGTCTCATATAATTCACTTTAAGTGTACCAATGCCGCTAATTCAGTAAACTCTAAAAAAGCAAACATGTAAAGTAAAAAGATCCATTACAAAGTCAGTTGCACTAAGAACCAAAGAAGGGCCATGCTTAGGTAGAAACCAGGGAATTGCTACCACTGTGCTACATCTCCCACTTTGCTGTTTTTTAGAGTTAAAATAACCAGCGGTTTTGTTCAAAGTGGGAGATGTAGCACAGTGGTAGCAATTCCCTGGTTTCTACCTAAGCATGGCCCTTCTTTGGTTCTTAGTGCAACTGACTTTGTAATGGATCTTTTTACTTTACATGTTTGCTTTTTTAGAGTTTACTGAATTAGCGGCATTGGTACACTTAAAGTGAATTATATGAGACAGGGTTGTTTTCTCGGGCTCAACACGAGCATGATCTCTGATATGGCTAAACGTGGATATTTTTAAGTACATCCTTTAATAGGCACTATTAGGTGGTTCTTTGAGTTTTCATAGAATTTACGGAAGCCCTTTAGCAGTCTACATACAGTGTTACATTACTCAGAGCTTGAATGTGTGTTTGATCCTGAGTCCCTTGCACAACTGTGCCGGTGTTTTTCTTTTCGTTTTTTCTTTTTTCTTTTAGGCATCCGTTGATTTAATGAACTCAATTGTTTCACAAAATATGTTGCTCAAACATTTTATACATTTGTCTTGTAAGAGGGGGGGAGTCTCTCTTGGTCCTCATTTTTATTCTGGACACTCGTTTGGCACTTTTATTAATAAACCTTTTTAGAATCTCTCGCTAGCTGTCCCCACTACTTTAAACTCAGCATTACAGTACGGTTTGTAGAGCTGATATATGAGGGTCTCATTTTTCAGTATTCCCTTTTTTTACCATAATTTAAAGTTTTTTCACAGGTTTTCTTTTTATAGTGATCTTTTAGGATTTTAATTAAACCTTTCATTGGGTTCCTTTTTGCCTTCAGTCTATGAGAGTTTTAACTATTTATTTTTTTAACAGCATTCCCTCCTTTTGTATGAGAATTTATTTGATTGAGGTAGCATTATTTTGTACAAAATTTCAAATTCATGTTTCTTTTTACAGAAGTTTTTTATGATATTAGTGACTTCAATTTTACTCTAATGAGCATTGTGAAGTCTATGAACACCACACACCCATCAGGTAATGTCCCTCTCTTTATATGCTATTAGGTGGTCCTTATTAGTTTATGGTTACTTTCTTTCCTAGATTTGGTCTCCTCATCCCTTCTGCTCTCTGTTTTTTCATATGGGATCTTTTATAATGTGTTCTTTTTAGTATACTTGTTTTATTCCCTTTGATCTTTTAATTCATTTTGTCTGTACTTTTAATTGTATTTCATTATTATTTTATATTTGTGGTTAACATTTGATTGATGTACTAGAATAGATTCTAGATTTAGATATATTGTTTTTATAATTTTTAATTCAGATCTTTATTGTATCTCGTTTTTTTGAGTTTAACAAGAGTTGTTGTGACATGTGACGTTTTATAGTCACCTTTGGGTTTCCTTTGAGACCCAAGATGCCTGGTATAGTCAGATATAGCCTTTTTTATGTGTAATATAGTTTTCTTATGTTTCTATCTATTGATTTACTTATTGTTTTAGCCCCCCTTTGATATTTATTATTTTAATTTTAAACTGTATTTATTTCTTAATGTAATTTTATAATTTATGTCTTTTTAGTGTGCCCTGATAACCCCTGATGAAGTGATATACGAAACACAGTCCTGTGTTGGGTTTAGGCCACTTAATTTGTAATAATAAAGGTGTTGGGTGTTGAACCTACCGCTTCCTGGTCTTGTTTTTAGCTCATTTTGAGTGGCTAGCGCTGTTTTCTTTTGTTGGTCTAATGGATCTGGCCAGCCAGTTTCGCAGAAATTCCCTGCTCTCTGCCAGGCAATTCTTGAGGCTACTCGGCCATATGGCTTCCACGGTTCATGTCACCCCCAATGCCCGCCTGCACATGCGGCCTGCTCAGTGGTGCCTTCGCACTCAATGGCTTCAGGCCACAGGGAGCCTGGCGGACTCAATAACGATATCTGACCTACTGGTCTCCTCTCTGCATTGGTGGCTTCATCTTCCGAATATGGTGCTTGGAGTGGATATTCAATCCCCTCCACCACCTCAAGTGCTCACAACAGATGCTTCTCTTCTCGTTTGGGGAGCACATTGCCAAGGGACATGTACTCAGGGTCTCTGGACCCCTTGGGAGGCTTCTCAACAGATAAACGTCCTGGAGCTACAGGCGATACGCCTAGCTCTGAGAGCCTTCTCCCACCTCGCCTCTCACCAGTCTGTACTGGTTCAGACGGACAATCAAGTTGCCATGTTCTATGTGAACAAACAAGGAGGCACAGGCTCCTTCCTTCTTTGTCAGGAAGCTCAACGGCTGTGCTCTTGGGCTGTCAATCACGGGATCCTTCTCAAGGCTGTCTACCTCCCAGGTCAGGAAAATTACCTGGCAGACAAACTGAGCAGGATCCTGCAACCACACAAATGGAGATTGAACCCATTGGTGGTTCAGCAGATCTTTCTCAGGTGGGGACTCCCCACCTTGGATCTTTTCGCCAGTCCTCTGAACCGGCAACTCCCGAGATTTTGCTCCAGACAACCGCATCCCCTCAGAGTAGCAGCGGATGCGTTTCTGATCTCTTGGTCCACAGGCCTACTGTATGCGTTTCCTCCCACACCACTAGTGTCCAGAACGCTGTTCAAAGTCCTCAAGGACGGGGCTTCATTGATTCTCATTGCCCCCAAGTGGCTGAGGCAACCGTGGTTCCTGCTTCTGCTACAGCTAGCGGTGGACACCCCTCTGCCTCTGGGGTTTCAACATGATCTCCTGTCTCAAGATCAGGGGAGACTCTTGCACCCCAACCTCCAGTCCCTTCATCTGATGGCCTGGCTGCTGAAAGGGTAGTCCTGGCTCCCCTACTGCTGTCTCGAGAGGTGGAAGATGTCTTAGCTTCTAGACAGCAATCCACCAGGAAATCCTACACTCTTAAGTGGCGTAGATTCTCCACATGGTGTGCTCAGCACGACGAGAATCCTTTCTCGTGCTTGGTAGCGGTGGTATTGCAATATTTGCTTTACCTCTCCAATCTAGGCCTTAAGTCTAACTCTGTCAGAGTTCACCTGAGTGCGCTCTCAGCTCACCACTCGCCGGTGGACGGCAGGCCTCTTTCCAACCACCCTTTGGTGGCTCGTTTCCTCAGAGGCCTCCTTCTGCTTAAGCCTCCTTTGCGTCCACCGGCCCCTGAGTGGGATCTGAATGTGGTATTGCAGCGGCTTACTTGTCTGCCTTTTGAACCTATGGCTACCTGCCCTCTCCGTTTTCTCTCCTGGAAAACTTTATTTCTGGTAGCTCTCACCTCTGCTAGGCGAGTGAGTGAACTGCAGGCTCTAGTGTCTGATCCTCCTTACACTAGGTTCTACAGGAATAGGGTAGTCTTACGGACTCACCCTAAGTTTCTTTCTAAGGTTGTCTCACCTTTTCACCTCAATCAGGAGGTGGTTCTTCCGACCTTCTTTCCCAGGCCGCATGCCAACCGGGCTGAGATGGTCTTGCATACCCTGGACTGTAGGAGGGCATTATCCTTCTACCTTGACCGTATGCGGGAGCATCGGAAGGCTGTTCAGCTTTTCGTTTCTTTTGACCCCAATAAGTTGGGGCTCCCTGTCTCCAAGCATACGCTGTCCATATGGGTCGCTGACTGTATCGCCTGGGCTTATGGGGCAGCCGGCCTCTCGTTGGAGGGTCGAGTCACGGCTCATCGTGTCAGGGCGAAGGCTGCGTCAGTGGCTCATCTCCGCTCTGTTCCGTTGGCAGACATCTGCCGGGCCGCTACTTGGTCTTCAAGCCAGACTTTTGCAGCCCATTACTGCCTTGAGAGGGAGTCCCGCAGGGACAGTGCTTTCGGACAGGCAGTACTCCATAATCTCTTTGGGGTTTAGGCAACTCCTACCCTCCGGCCCTGGTGTTGGGCTACCGGTCGGGGGCGTTCTCAGAGAGGATTCCTTCCTTCTGTGCTGACGAGCTAGAGGGAGCTCATTTTTCTGCTTGAGGTCTCCGGTAGCCTTAAGCTAGGGAGTCCCATATGTGAGGACTGACTTCCTGCTTGGTCCTGGAGAAAGAGTAGTTACTCACCTGTAACAGGTGTTCTCTAGGAGCAGCAGGAATCAGTCCTCACAACCCTTCCTCCTCCCCTGGGAGTTGCAGTTGTACATAGTTTATTTTTCCATTTTGTGTGCTGTTTTTTAGCTATGTCATTTGACTGAGCAAGATGGCACCTTTAGGTGGGAAGGGACCGCTCATGCGTAAAGCATTCCCAAAGGCTTTCTTGGAAAGCTGGGGAAATGCTCCGCAAGGGCTCCATCGATGTCGATGTCACCCATATGTGAGTTACAATTATTGGTGTGGTTATCTATCACAGCTTCAAATGTTGCAAACACTAACAATTTCTGTGATTTGTAGAAGCTTTACTTGCATCAAATTGAACTCTTGGCTAGGGAGGTCTCAGATACCATAGGTTGCCACTGTTTCATGAAACTGTAGTGGACTAATACCTAAAAGATACATCAATGACCTCTATCTTAAACATTTAGCCATGTGAGTCCCCTTCTAAAGTTGTTGCTTATTGATGTGTATTTTTCTCAATGGTAATTTCAACAGACATAATGCTTAATAGTAAGTAGTAAACCAGTGCTTAGCTTTGCGATGAATTTCTCGACGCTGATTCATGCGCTATGAGATGCGTTTCTCCTATTGGTTTCATCAGGGGAAAGCATTCACATCATCACTATTACTGCACCGGCCTGGTTCAATAGAGCTTAGTCAATGGTGTGCTCTACTCTAGGTTAGTAGAGCACACCATTGACTAAGCTCTATTGAACCAGGCCGGTGCAGTAATAGTGATGATGTGAATGCTTTCCCCTGATGTAACCAATAGGAGAAACGCATCTCATAGCGCATGAATCAGCGTCCGGAAATTCATCGCAAAGCTAAGCACTGGTTTACTACTTAATATTAAGCATTATGTCTGTTGAAATTACCATTGAGAAAAATACACATTAATAAGCAACAACTTTAGAAGGGGACTCACATGGCTAAATGTTTAAGATAGAGGTCATTGATGTATCTTTTAGGTATTAGTCCACTACAGTTTCATGAAACAGTGGCAACCTATGGTATCTGAGACCTCCCTAGCCAAGAGTTCAAATTGATGCAAGTAAAGCTTCTACAAATCACAGAAATTGTTATTGTTTGACCCATATGTGAGGACTGATTCCTGCTGCTCCTGGAGAACACCTGTTACAGGTGTGTAACTACTCTTTACTACTTTCTGTTATTTTATTATATTTCTTTGATATTCTCCCTCCTTATGTTTCTTTATGGTTTCTTTATGGTTTTTCATGTGTCTTATCAGTATAATTGCTGTTTTTTTCATTCCCTTTCCTTTTTTCATTATTTTTTCAATTTTTATTTTTATTTAGTACACTGCAAAGGAACACATTTTTCAACTGCTTTACAAAACACTGGTATAACCTACATCCAACTATATCCATCATGACATGCAGCGGCTTACCTTTCTAACCTTACTGTACAATACTTAAGTCTAGGTTCCTCTCCAATTTATCTGTACAATTTTTATGTTAATCCCTTCTATTCCCCTCCTCCCCCTCTCCCCCTGGATCCTGCGGTGTTCCCCTCCTCCTTATTAACAATTTCCTTTGATACTCTTAATTAGCATCAGCCCACTACTTCATTATTCTCCTTCTGTAACCACTCAGTGTACTTTTGCCATCTCCTTTGAAAGCTCTCAATCCTGTGCATTTTGTATACATTAATTTCACTCATCCTATAAATGTATGCTATTCTACTTAATATGCTGGTGCTCTCCCGGATCTCCATCCCTTCGCTATTCCCATCCACACTCCAATTGCAAGCATCTTCAACATATACACCATATCACTCTTCGAATCTCCCCTCCTATTCATTCATTAATATTCCCTCTGGTGTGATACCTCCTACCCAACCCACCATCTCCCGCATAAGATTCTTCAGCCACTGTCACGTTTGCTGTAGGACTGGACTGCTCCACCACATATGCATATACTCCCCCCGTTCTCTGCACCCCCTCCAACACATTGCATCATTATATCTCCCCATCTTACACAACCTTACTGGGATTAGATACATTTGGAACAACATCTTATAACAGTGCTATTGGATTGCAGCCGAAAACACTGGTATCTTAACCCCATCATATACTTTTTCCCATCTCTGTTCATCCCAATGACCCCCCAAATCTGCCTCCCAGGTCCTCATATGCGTTCCTTGATCCATGGGACTACTCAAGGCCTTATGGAGCCTAGAGGTCACCCCTTTTGATAAGTCCCCCACCCTAAACATCTTAAAGTGTCTGTGTTTTTCAGGCCGCCTTTTATATCTTTTTACCCTATAAAGTGTGCCAATTGAAAATAGCCCAACCAATCACTCTTCTCTATTTGGAACTCTCACTGGAGCTCATCAAACGACCTTAATGGACCAGCCTCAGTTAATACCTGCTCCATACACTCTAATCTTTTCTCCTGCCATCTTTGGAATATCCCAGAATTTTCTCCCACCAAAAACTGCTCACATTGTGTAATCCGCTGTGCACTAATACTGCCTCTCATATGTGTCAGCACCTTCCATTTCCTATCCCAGGCTCTGAAAGTACTTATCATACTGTATATGGGTTCTTAACTAGGCCTTGTTCTCTCGCCTCCTTATTCTTCCACAACAAATGTAATGTAATTGGGTCATCTTTAGGAACAAGCAGGAATGAGTCTTCACATATGGGTACGTCGGTACCGACGGAGCCTGCGCGGGAACGCTCCCCAGCTTCCCAAAAATGAAAGCCTTTGGGAGCATCCCACAGCGCCTGCGCGCTGCCTTCCCGCCTTTCCTAACCAACTCTTCTCAGTTCTTCTTTTCCGCGGAGCCAGCAGGTCGAGCCCTGTCACCGCTGAAGAAGTTCTTTATTTTATTTCTTTGGTCGCGTGTCTGCCTTCCCCGACTCCGGACCGGTACCGCCGGTCTTTTCTTTATTTCTTTAAAAAAAAAAAAAAATTTCGATATTTTTTCCTCACTTGGTGTATTTTTCTTATTAAGGCCTCAGGGCCCACAAGAAAATTTCCCTCATGGAAAAACCAACCTCCGGGTTCAAAAAATGCACTAAGTGTAGCGGTACTATTTCTGTTACAGATACCCATGAATGGTGCCTTAAATGTTTGGGTCCTGAACACTCCATTCCGGATTGTCCGTCCTGCTCCTTAATGTCTAAACGGGGGTTACAGAACCGAGCAGCTAAGCTCCATGTGCTGTTTCCCGCTGAGGCACCGGCAGTAGCATCGACATCTTCCAGGTCGTCTTCTCCTGAAGGATCTCAGGTAACCAAACATAAACCTAGCAGGTCCTCGAAGGGTAGATCTCCCTCTAAGCATCGAGATGCCTCCGGGCTTGCCCTCGAGGATCCTGCACCAGCCAAACAACCCCGGCGGGAAACTCCGGCTTCCAAAGCTCCTCCTATGGGGTTACAGGTTGACATCGATGGCACGGCCTCGACCGATCACCTGTTAGAATGCTCTGGGGTACCGGCACAATCTACCGGTACCGACCTCCAGGCATTCATGGCGTCGATGGATCAGAATGTTCTGTCCATGCAGCAGGCTATTTCAGCCTTCATTCAAGCTGCGATGCCGGCGGTACCGCAACGCGCTCCGTTGTCGGTATCGGCTCCGGTACCGGCACCAGCGCCGATGCCGGTACCGAGGGCATCGACATCGACCAGGATACCGACTGCTGCGGTTCCTTGTCCAGGGCTACTTCTCGGTACCGATCCGGTATCGGGGACGCCCGATGTCGATACCGCTCGATACGCGTATCGAGCGTTAGAAGAGCACCCTGACAGGCGATACTTCGATTCCTCTGATGATTCTGATACATCAGATGAGTCTCCTGAAGTATCCATAGCCCTTCCTGAGGAGACTTCTTCTCCAAAAAGAAGAATGTCTCCTCCAGAGGACTTGTCCTTTCAAGACTTCATAAGAGAAGTAGCTAAAGGACTCTCTATTTCAGTAACCTCTGAATCAGAGCCTAGAGCAAAAAAATTAGATATTTTAGGATACTCTAGAGCTCCTAAAGAGGCAGTCACCTTACCAATTCATGAGATTCTTCATGAACACATGATTGATTTATGGGAGACTCCTCTCACTCTCTCTCCTCATTCTCGCAGGTTGGACACTATGTATCATGTCCCTCCTTGTCCTGGGTTCCAGAAAACTCAGCTTCCTCACCATTCCATTGTGGTGCAGTCAGCTATGAAGAGGATAAAGAGTACAAAGAGACACACTTCTGCTCCTCCAGGAAGAGAATACAGGACCTTGGATGCTTTTGGTAGGAAAATCTTCCAGGCCAGTATGCTTATTGCCAGAATCAACTCATATAGCCTTCATATGGGTATGTTTCTGAAAGAAGTGGCAGAAAAGCTGCACACTTACCTCCCTTTTATTCCAGAAGATAAAAGGGAAGAATTCCGCATGTGGCTTAAGCATACTCAGGACATCTCCAAGTTTTCAAACAGGGCAGCCTTTGACTCCTTTGAAGGTGCCAGTAGAGCCTCAGGCATTGCCATAGCTGCTCGCAGAATTGCTTGGCTCCAGGCTTCTGATTTAGAACCCTGGGTTCAAGATGGCTTAGGAAATTTGCCCTG
The DNA here is from genome assembly GCA_033557465.1 of Ichthyophis bannanicus. Taxonomy (NCBI): domain Eukaryota; kingdom Metazoa; phylum Chordata; class Amphibia; order Gymnophiona; family Ichthyophiidae; genus Ichthyophis; species Ichthyophis bannanicus. The sequence continues at coordinate 649,660,921 of CM066033.1, read as the reverse complement.
TACAGGTGAAAATCTGTTAAAGAGTGGCAAATTAAAGCCACTCAAATGGATGCAAGAATTCTGCTCTGGATAGACTTTCAAGGTCTACCTAAATTCCTGCCAAGAAAAAGACTTTTAAAAAGTCTTTTTTCAAAAAGGGCAGGTTTCCTTCCACTTCTGGCCAACAATCTTCTACAGGTTGCTTTACTGCTAAGCGTCAGCAACCTAAGCAGGCCAGGCCTAAGTCTACAGGAGCTGCTGTAACTCAGCAGTCCCAACCCCCTCAGGGTTTTTGACTTGATGCTAGAGAACTTAGCCTTTCTGGCTTTAACACAGCCAGAACCTCTCACCATTCCAGGAAGGTTAGCTCATTTTGCTCCCAGATGGGAGCAAATCACATCAGAGCAGTGGACCCTCTCCATCATAAGAGGGCTACAAACTTCATTTCTCAGACCTTCCTCCCCACACCATGGTGAGACACTTCAATTCTCCCACATCTCTTCTCGACCTTTTAGGTCAGGAGATATCTACCCTTCTTGCCCAAGGGGCAATAGAAGAAGTTCCTCTTCTTCAACAAGGGTCAGGGTTCTACTCTCCCTATTTTCTCATTCCAAAGAAGACAGGGGGATACAGACCCATTCTAGATCTCAGAGAATTGAACAAATTTCTATGCAAGGAGAAGTTCAAGATGCTTTCTCTGGGCACTCTCCTTCCATACCTTCAAAGTCAGGATTGGCTTTGTTCTCTAGATCTCAGGGATGCGTACACACATGTACTCATCTATCCAACTCACAGAAAATTCCTACGTTTTCTTTTCCAGGGAAAACATTACCAATACAGAGTCCTTCCTTTTGGTCTGGCCTCTGCTCCGAGAGTGTTCACCAAATGCATGGCAATAGTTGCTGCATTTCTACGCACTCTGGGAATATTTGTCTTCCCATATCTGGACGACTGGCTCATCCGAGCTCCATCTCAATCAGAGGCCCAGATTTCCCTGGACCGCACAAGGTGCATTCTGCAGTATCTGGGACTGGTAGTAAACCTCCCAAAGTCCCAGCTCATCCCTACTCAGTCCCTGGAATTCATAGGGGCCTGGTTGGATACCACCACTGCAAGGGCCTACCTTCCTCAGGCCCGTTGCCAACGTCTAGTGCAGCTAGCCTCCCAGATTCAGTCAAAGAGCCACTTAACTGCCAGGGAGATGCTACATCTGCTAGGCCACATGGCTTCCACAGTACATGTGGTACCCTATGCTCGCCTACACATGAGAGCAGCTCAATGGACTTTGTCCACCCAGTGGACTCAAGCTTCAGGAGCTCTCTCAGACCAAATAGCAACCTCCAAACGTCTCTTTTGGTCTCTCCAATGGTGGATGTCCACTCAAAATCTGTTGCTGGGGTCCCCCTTCCAACAGTTGTTACCCCAAGCAACCCTCACAACAGATGCCTCTCAAACAGGTTGGGGAGCTCATCTACAAGACCTCTCCACCCAAGGCAATTGGTCCCCTCAGGAGACCTCTCTTCATATCAACCACTTGGAGCTTCGAGCAGTGTTTCTAGCTCTCAAGGTCTTTCATACCCTCCTCAGCTACAAGACAGTCCTTATTCATACGGACAATCAGGTAGCCATGTTTTACATAAACAAGCAAGGAGGAACTGGCTCTCTGTCGCTTTGCAACGAAGCTCTAAGATTATGGGCCTTCGCCAGAGAGCATCAAATCCATCTCCTGGCAGTATATCTCCCAGGAATCCAAAACTCTTGGGCAGACTCAGTCGAGTTCAACTTCCACACGAATGGTCCCTGCACATGGATCAGGTACTCAGAATCTTTAAAGAATGGGGAAACCCGGACATAGACCTCTTTGCAAGTCCGTGGAATGCCAAACTTCCCCGGTTCTGTTCCAGAATTCCGTGTCAGGGGGTTCAGGCCAAGATTGCCTTCCTCCTTCATTGGGGTCGGGGCTTCCTGTATGCCTTTCCACCCATTCCCTTGATTCCCAAGACTCTGTTCAAACTCCAGAGGGATCAAGGATCTATGATCCTCATAGCTCCATGCTGGCCACGCCAAGTGTGGTACCTTCTACTTCTGCATCTCTCCCAAGCCCCCTCCCTGGACTTGGGAGCTGCTCCAGACCTTCTGTCTCAAGAGGAAGGGACTTGGTGGCACCCAAACCCCAAGTCCCTTCACCTCAGAGCTTGGTTACTGAAGGCCTAGACCTTCAAAACTGGAATCTTTCGCAGCAGGTGAAGGATATCCTCCATGCTTCCAGGAAACCTTCCACCTGGCGTTCCTATGCTTTTAAGTGGAAAAGATTTTCCATTTGGTGTGCTGAGAAGGGTCTTGACCCTCTAGCACTACCTTTAACTTCTTTGTTAGACTATCTCCTGCATCTCTCCAATGCAGGACTTAAAACAAATTCAGTAAGAGTCCATTCGAGTGCTATTGCAGCATCCCTTAAGCCCATCAATGGACAACCTATCTCCTCTCATCCTCTTATTTCAAGATTCATGAGAGGCCTAACTTTAACTAAACCTCCCATTCGACCTCCTCCGGTGGCATGGGACTTAAATTTTGTTCTTGGTCAGCTCATGAAGCCACCTTTTGAACCCTTAGCCACTACCTCCTTGAAATTCCTTTCCTGGAAGGTTTTTTTCCCTCATTGCAGTCACTTCTGCTCGCCGCATCAGTGAACTGCAGGCCTTAGTGGCTAATCCACCTTATACAAGGTTCCATCATGACAAGGTAGTCCTTAGGACAAATCCACACTTTATGCCTAAAGTGGTCTCACCCTTTCATCTTAATCAGGAGGTATATCTACCTGTCTTTTTTCCAGCTCCTCATGCATCCAGTGCAGAGAGGAATCTTCATACTCTGGATTGTAAAAGAGCTCTTGCTTTTTACTTACATAGGACACAGCAACATTGAAAGTCTTCCCAGCTTTTTGTTGCTTTTGATCCTTCTCATTTGGGACTTCCAGTCTCTAAGAGAACACTGTCCAATTGGATTGCTCAGTGTATTTCTTTCGCCTACCAGAGTAAGAACCTTTCTCTGGAGAGCCATGTCACAGCTCATAATGTGAGGGCCATGGCCACCTCTATGGCTCATCTAAATTCTGTGTCCATCGACCAGATCTGTCGAGCAGCCACCTGGGCCTCTGTTCATACCTTCACAGCCCATTACTGCTTGGACAAGGATTCCCGCCGGGATACCTTGTTTGGTCAGGCTGTCCTCAGACACCTGTTCCATTCTTAAACAACTCCTGCCCTCCTTCCCTGGATGGATGCCTGAGATCCATAGGAGGACGCAGACCCCTTTCAGGGTCTCATATCCTTGGGGATCTCCCAGGCATCTCAGCTAGGGAGTCCCCATATGTGAAGACTCATTCCTGCTTGTTCCTGGAGTTAGCACAGTTACTTACCTGTAACAAGTGATCTCTGGGAACAGCAGGAATAAGTCTTCACAACCCACCCAACTCCCCTAGGAGTTGTATCTCTTTTCTATCTTTCCTTTCCTCTCTCTCTCTATTGTCTCAGCTTTAAACTCGAACTGAGGAGAGTTGGTTAGGAAAGGCGGGAAGGCAGCGCGCAGGCGCTGTGTGATGCTCCCAAAGGCTTTCCTTTTTGGGAAGCTGGGGAGCGTTCCCTCGCAGGTTTCTTCGGTACCGACGTACGCATATGTGAAGACTTATTCCTGCTGTTCCCAGAGATCACCTGTTACAGGTAAGTAACTGTGCTTTACCACCACCTGCTCTATCCTGCTCCATTGAGGCCCATCTTTCTCCAACCTCCACCCCATTATCGCTTGCAATTGAGCCGCCTCATATCTTCCAATCTGAGGGGACCACCAGACCACCTTCTTTTTTCGCTCTGTACACTATTTTCCTTTGCACCCTTGGGGGCCTGCGTCTCCAAATAAAGGAGAAGACTCTTCTCTGCACCAAATTTATCGTGGCTGTGGGAACTTCTATGGGCAAGGTCATAAACAGAAAGTAATCTGAGCAGTATATTCATCTTCATCTTCACTATAGCTATCCTTCCCAACTATGAGAAAATGGGTTTGTCCCATCTTACTAAATCCATTAGCACATTTCTTACAGTTGACTCATAGTTCAGTTTATATAGTTCAGACCCCTCCGCACTAATCTGGATCCCCAGATACTTCACACTTTTGCTAGCCCATTTAAATGGAAATGTTTTCCGTATCCTATCCTATCCTATCCTATCCTCTTCCTGTGAATTTAACCTTAATTTAAGCACTTCAGTTTTTCCCATATTCATTTTATAGCCTGATACCGCACTATATTTCATAATCTCCTGTACTAGTATCGATTTCTCATGTCCTAGTGTACACATCACATCTACAAACGATGACATTTTATATTCCTCTTCACCCACCTTTATTCCATGTATTTCCTTATTCTGCCTAGTCCTTTCAGCCAGTGGTTCTATTACCATTGCAAACAGCAAAGGAGAAATCAGACAGCCCTGCCTTCTGTCCCTGCCTAATTTTAAATTGCTCTGAATACGCTCTATTTATGCAAATTTGTGCTTTAGGCTCTTTATAAAGTGCCTCTATCCATTTCTGAAAGTTTTCTCCCAATCCCACCTTCATAACTGCAAACATAAAAGCCCATTCCACTCTATCAAAGGCTTTCTCCGCATCTACTGCAATCATTAAAGATTCTGTCTGCTCCCTTCGCACGTGCCATATTAAATTCAACAGTTTATGTACTTTATCACTCGCTTGCCTGCCCAGGATAAACCCTGCTTGGTTCTCCTTTATTAGCCCTGGAATATATTTCTGCGATCTAGCCGCCAATATTTTAACTAATAGCTTAGCATCCAAGTTTATAAGTGAGATGTGTCTATAGGACTCGCACTTCCCATGGTCCTTCCCGGGTTGAGGTATAACTACCACACCAGCTGTTTCCATAGAGCTTGGTAACTTCTCCCCTTTCAATATTTCATTAAACACATTCCGCAGGATCAGACTAACCTCACAGAATTTTTATGAAACAGAGCTGTAAATCCATCCAATCCTGGCGCCTTAACCTCCTTCAAACTCTTTATAGCCTCAACTACTACTTCTCTACATATCTCTGTTTATCCACTTCTGTTGCTCTAAATCCAATTGTTTCAATGTTGTCTCTGCCAGGTATCTCTCTATAGCTACTCCCTCTTCTTGTTGCTCTGATTCATAGAGCTTACCATAATATTTCCAAAATACTTTCTGAACATGTTCCGTACCCCGAACCCACTCCCTGTTCATCCTTTATTTTCAGGATCTGCTGGCGCACCCTTTTCTCAATTTCCTGGCAAGATAACTGCCTGACGTATTACCTTGTACATAAAACTCATGTTTGTTGATTTAACCTTTAGGCCTCCTCAGTTTCATGTATGGCCCCTAATTCTTCTCGTATTTTCTGAATTCGTTGTAGCCGCTTTCTTCCCCCTCTCTACTTGTGTATTAACTCCTCTGATCTCGATTCTTTTAACAACTCCCGCTCTTGCTGTTGTTTTCCTTTCTTCTGTCTCACCGCCAAGGCTATACACTGTCCCCTTACAACCGTCTTCAACCCATCTCATACACCAGCCGGTCGCACTTCGCCCCCTTCATTGTGACACATATACTCCCTTATAGTGCTCTGAATGCTTTTTTGCCCTTCCCACTTGTCTATAAGGGACTCATTCAACTTCCAAAAGCGCAGACCACTTCCTTCCTTTTGTAACCTCAAGGAAGCCTCCACCAGGGCATGGTCTGACCAGCTTATAGGCCCGATCTCCACCTTCTTGGCCTGTTCTATGATCCTCCCATCCACCCATATCATATCTATTCTACTGTATCTCTTATGTGGGTGAGAGTAGTGTGTATATTCCCTCTTATTCCCATGTATGTGCCTCCAAACATCCACTGAACCCAATTTATGCAGCAACTTCCCCAACTTCTTACTTATCCCCTTTGACCCACCTTTACTGTCCCCCGTAGTGTCTATTCAATGTTGCATTAAAATCCCCTCCTAGTATTACTGGACTTTGCAAATAGGGTTCCACTGCCTCATACAACTTCCCATAGAACCGCCCTTGCTGTGTATTTGGTGCATATATACTTCCCACTACTACGGGCCTTTCTTCTATTTTTCCCTTTCCACAAAATGTAGCGCCCTCCCAGGTGTCTCTCCACATGCTGCTCTTCCACATTCAATCCTTTTGCAAATATGCCCACTCCTCCCCTTTTTGGCGCTTCCTGGTTATGGGCCAGATGCAGTTTATCATATTCTTTACTTATCAGCCATCTTTCTTGTACTTTTTAAAAATGCATTTCTTGTATAAGCAGAACATCTGCTCTTACTCTGCTGCCCTCTTTCAATAGGGCCTGTCTTTTAAACCAGGAATTAAGTCATTTCACATTTATGGTTACAATCTTACATTCATCCACTTGTTTTTGATTACTACCCATAACTGCCAATCTCTGCACTTCCTCCTCTTACACACACAGGATATGGGTACCCTCCTCCTCCTTCCCGCCCGTTCCCTTCCTCCCGACCTCCCCCTCTCCCCATTCTTTCTACCATTTAGTAGCTTCTGCTTCCTCCCAGACATCATCCTCCCCCTCCTGCACATGTTACACATTTCACATAAGAACATAAGATATGCCATACTGGGTCAGACCAAGGTCCATCAAGCCCAGTATCCTGTTTCCAACAGTGGCCAATCTAGGTCATACGTACCTAGCAGTTTCCCCAAAAGAGACAGGTTCCACAATGCTTGTACTGGGTCAAGCATTGATATCTTGTGTCCCTTCTTAATAATGGTTTATGGACTTTTCCTCCAGGAACTTGTCCAAACCTTTTTTAAACCCAGCTACACTAACAGCCTTTACTACATCCTCCGGTAACAAATTCCAGAGTTTGATTACACGTTGAGTGAAAAAATATTTTCTTTTATTAGTCTTAGTTTACCCTGTAGCTTCATTGCATGTCCCCTAGTCTGTCTATATTCTGATAACGTAAACAATTGATCTACGTTTACCCGTTCCACTCCGTTCATTAATTTATAGACTTCTATCATATCTCCCCTCAGCCGTCTCTTTTCCAGGTTAAAGAGCCCTAAGCTTTTTAGCCTTTCTTCATAGGAGTATCCTTCCATCCCCTTTACCATTTTGGTGGCTCTTCTCTGAACCTTTTCTAATAACGCTATATCCTTTTTAAGATACAGCGACCAGAATTGCACACAATATTCAAGGTGTGGTCTCACCATGGAACGATATAGAGGCATTATAATATCTTTTGTTTTATTTTCCATTCCTTTCCTTATCATACCTAGCATTCTATTTGCTCTCTTGGCTGCCGCTGCACACTGGGCCGAGGGTTTTAGCATGTTATCCACAACGACGCCTAAATCTTTTTCCTGTGTGGTGGTTCCTAAAGTGGAACCTTGCATCGTGTAACCATAGTTTGGGTTACACTCACTTCATATCTTAATCCCCCCTTTCTTATCACTTCACGTTTAACTTTGCACCCTTTTCCCTCCTCACATCACCAACGCAGTCCATCTTTGTGGCTTCTTCAACCTTGCTGTTGCTTTCCATTCTTTTTTCATTTCTCTTTCCTCTGCTTATTTACTCAGTCCTATGTCTTCTTTTTTGCATCACACGTTTACTCTTTCTCTTTGCTCTCCACTCTGTCCATTCACAGGTTTTCTCACTTCTTCCACCTCTGGTAAACGTCTCACTCCTGACTCCTTCATCTCACCCGCCAACTGCGCTGCTGTTAACGCCTGCCTTGTGATGCTTTGACTGGTGAATGCAGTTCTGGCGGGGTACAGCCATTTAAGTTTAATGTTCTCTTCTCTTAACCTCGTAAATCCTCTCCATTCTCTTTGTCGTTGTAGTGTGGCCGTAGCTAAGTCTGCAAAGATTGCGACCTTATTGCCTTTTCACTCTAAGGGGCCTGCTCCCCTCACCTTATTTATTATTTTTTCCTTAATTTTAAAGTCATGGAGGCAGATAATGTCCCGTGGTGCCTCCTCTCTTGGGCCAAGCGTGTGATGCGCTCTATTTTTAATTCCAGTGCCTGCCCTCCATCCTCGGGCTCCTCCAGCACTGCCATACATATATCTCGTGCAATCCGCTCATAGTCTCTGTAATCCTCATGTTCTGGCACCCCTTTTATTCTGAGATTTTGCCTTCCCGGTTTTCTTGGTTTTCAGTCTTTCAGCTTTAACTCAGTCTGTTCTTTCGCAGCTTCTAAACTGTTCATAGCTTTATTTATTGCACTCACATTACTTTGCACCTCTTCCACTTGCCCTTCCACTTCCTCCACTCTTTTCCCCAGCTCCTGCACATCTGCACGAAATTCCATTATGACCGCCTCCATATCGTTTCTGAATCCTGCTATTTCAGACCTCAGCTCACCAAACCATGACCACAGCACTTCTGCTCCGCACATCTTCCAAGGTATTAAACTGTGCCTCAGCGTACGCTTCACCTCCCATTTTTCCTCTGTGTCTCTGCTCACTTCTGACTGCAGCGCATTTATATTCTCTTATGTCTACAGTCTTTTTCCTCGCTGTTGTCATACCTCCAGCCTCTGCTCCCAATGAGCTTTCCACGTCAGGAAAATGTGGTAGGGAGGTTCTGGAGGCTAAATTTAGGCTTTTAGGTAGGAAGTTGAAATCCAGAGCTTCCAGGGTAGTGTTCTCAGAAATGCTTCCCGTTCCACGCGCAGGACCCAAAAGGCAGGTAGAGCTCCGGAGTCTCAATGCGTGGATGAGACGATGGTGCAAGGAAGAGGGTTTTGGATTTGTTAGGAACTGGGAAACATTCTGGGGAAAGGAGGGGCTCTTCCGACGGGATGGGCTTCACCTTAACTGGGATGGAACCAGGCTACTGGCATTAACCTTTAAAAAGGAGATAGAGCAGCTTTTAAACTAGATAATAGGGTAAAGCCGACAGTCGCACAAGAGCACATGGTTTGGAAGAATGTATCCTTGAAGGATACTACCAAAAACAGAGGTTCCAAAAAAAGAGTAAAGTAGCCCAAATGCCCTCGTATGGAGCAGACAGAGCTTAAAGTTCCTAAATTACCCATGCCTACCAATAGCCAAATTAATATGAATAAAATAGTCTCTAAAATGCTTTTATGCAAATGCTAGAAGTCTAAAAAATAAGATGGGAGAGTTAGAATATATAGCACTAAATGAGAGGTTAGATATGATTGGAATCTGAGACATGGTGGAAGGAGGACAACCAGTGGGACACTGTGATACCTGGGTACAAACTACATCGTAATGATAGAGCGGATCAAATTGGTGGAGTGGTTGCGCTCTGTTAGAGAGGGCATTGAGTCAGAAAGGATTAAAGTTTTGCAGGAAAAAAATTTGCTGTATTATCTCTATGGATTAAAATTCCATGTAAAAAGGGGAAGGCGATGGCAGTGGGGGTGTCCTATCGACCGCCTGGCCAGAATGAACAAATGGATGATGAAATGCTCAAAGAAATCAAGGAAGCTAACAAATGTTACAGCACAGTAGTAATAATGGGTGATTTCAATTACCCCGGTATCGACTGGGTCAGTGTCACGGCAGGACATGCTAGGGAGATAAAGTTCCTAGATTTAATAAATGACTGCTTCTTGGAGCAGCTGGTTCATGAACCAACCAGAGGGGAAGCCATATTGGACCTAGTCCTTAGTGGAACACCAGATCTGGTGCAAGAGATAAGGGTGTTGGGGCCACTTGGCAATAGTGATCATAGCATGATCACGTTTGGTTTAATTAGTGGAGGAGGGATAGTAAGGAAATCCACAGTACTACCTTTTAACTTTCGAAAGGGAGACTATGATAAAATGAGGAAAATAGTTAAGAAAAAACTAAAAGGAGCGGTTGCAAAGTTTAAAGACTTACATCAAGCTTAGGTGGTGTTGAAAAATACTATCTTGGAAGCCCAGAACAGCTGTATTCCACGCTTTAAGAAAAGTGGAAGGAAGTCCAAAAAAATTGCCAGCATGCTTTAAAGGTAAGGTCAGAGAGGCTGTTGCCAAAAAAAGCATCTTTCAGGAAATGGAAAAAAGAGCCAAACGAAACCTGGAAACGGCACAAGCATTGGCAAGTTAAATGCAAGGCATTGATAAGGCAGGCAAAGGGAGAATGTGAGAAGAAGCTTGGTGTGGAAGCAAAAACACATAATAAAGACTTTTTCAAGTACATTCGTAGCAAAAAACCTGTGAGAGTCAGTTGGTCCATTAGATGATAGAGGGGTTAAAGGGGGCACTAAGAGGCGACAAGGCGATAGCGGAGAGACTGAATGAATTCTTTGCTTCGGTCTTTACTGAGGAAGATATAGGGATGTTACCCATGATTTAAAGGTGCAGAAGAATTGAAGGAAATATTGATACATCGGGAAGATGTATCACAACTATTAGATAACTGAAGTGTAGCAAATCATCTGGGCTGTGGATGATATACGTCCAAGGGTGTTGAAAGAACTGAAATATGAGATTGCAGACCTGCTATTAGTAATCTGTGAACTATCATTAAAATCTGTAATGCCTGAAGATTGGCGGATGGCGAACGTAACACCAATTTTTAAAAAGGGTTCCAGGGGTGATCCGTGAAACTACAGACTGGTGAGCCTGACGTCAGCACCGGGAGAAATGGTAGAAACCATCATAAAGAACAAAATTGCTGAACATGTAGATAGTCATGGCTTAATGGAAGACAGCCAACATGGCTTTTGACAAGGAAGATCTTGTCTTACTAATCTGTTATGTTTTTTTGAAAGTGTGAATAAACAGGGAGACAAAGGTGAGTCGATTGATATAGTGTATTTGGACATCTCCAGGAACAAGCAGGAATAAGTCCTCACATATGGGTACGTCTGTAGCGACGGAGCCTGAGCGGGAAAGCTCCCCAGCTTCCCAGAAGGAAAGCTTTTGGGGCCTCCCACTGCGCATGCGCGCTGCCTTCCCGCCTTCCTGACCAACTCTCCTCAGTTCTTCTTTTTCCGCGGAGCCAGCAGGTCGTGTTCCTGTCACCGCTGAAGAAGTTATTTTAATTTATTTCTTTGGCCACGTGTCTGCCTTCCCCGATTCCAGACTGGTACTGCCGGTCTTTTTTCCTTTATTTAAAAAAAAAATTAAAAAAAATCTCTTTTTTTTCCTCACTTGGTGTGTTCTGTGAGGCCTTTAGGCCTTCACTAATTCTCCCTCATGGAGAAACAAGCCTCTGGGTTTAAAAAATGCACCAAGTGCAGCGGTACTATTTCAGTCACAGACACCCATGAATGGTGTCTTAAATGTTTGGGGCCTGACCATTCCATTCCGGATTGCCCATCCTGTTCTTTGATGTCTAAACGTGACTTACAGAACCGGGCAGCCAAGTTTCACATGCTGTTTTCTACAGATACTCCAGCATCGACATCTTCCAGGTCTTCCTCTCCTGATGGATCTCAGGTACCAAACATTCCTCTGGCAGGTCCTCAAAGGGCAAATCTCCCTCTAAGTATCGAGATACCCCTGGGCTTGACCCTGAGGACCCTGCCCCAGCCAACAACCCCGGCGGGAAGCTCCGGCTTCCATAGCTCCTCCTATGGGGTTACAGGTTGACATCGATGGCACGGCCTCGACCGATCACCTGTTAGACTGTTCTGGGGTACCGGCTCAATCATCCGGTACCGACATCCAGACAGTCGTGGCGTCCATGGATCATACAGTTCAATCCATGCAGCAGGCCATTTTGGCTTTTATTAAGGCTGCGACGCCCTCGGTACCGCACCCTGCGGTACCGACTCCGGTTCCGGTACCACAACCGATACCGGTACCCATGCCTTCCACATCGACCAGGATACCGATTCCGGTTCCCGGTTCCGGGGTTTTTCCCGATACCGATCCGGTCCGGTCCGGGTACCCCCGATGTCGATACCGGTCGATAACGCTTATCGATCCCTGGAAGCAAACAGACGATACTTTGAGTCTTCTGATGATCCTGATTCATCAGATGACTCTGCTGAAGTATCCCTTACTCTACCTGAGGAGCCCTCTTCTCCATAGAGGAGAATGTCTCCTCCAGAGGATTTATCCTTTCAAGACTTCATCATTGAAGTAGCTAAAGGTCTTTCTATTTCTGTATCCTCTGAAAAAGAACCTAGAGCAAAAAGGTTAGACATTTTAGGATACTCTAAGGTTCCCAAAGAGGCAGTCACCCTGCCCATCCATGAAATTCTTCAAGATCACATGATAGGGTGAGAGGAGTCTCCCATAAGTCCATCTCCACATTCTCGTCGTCTGGACACCATATATCGTGTCCCCCCTTCTCCTGGGTTTCAAAAAACTCAGCTCCCGCACCACTCCATTGTGGTGCAGTCAGCTATGAAAAGGATCAAGAGTACTAAAAGACAGTCTTCTACTCCCCCAGGAAGAGAATGTAGGACTCTGGATGCTTTTGGAAGAAAAATCTTCCAAGCAAGTATGCTTATTGCCAGAATCAACTCATACAGCCTCTATATGGGCATGTTTCTGAAGGAAATTGCATTAAAAATACGCCATTTTCTCCCCTTTATCCCAGAGGATAGAAAGGAGGAGTTCCTTCTTCTGCTGAAGCATACCCAAGATATTTCAAAGTTCTCCAACAGAGCAGCCTTTGACTCCTTTGAAGGTGCTAGCAGAGCCTCAGGTATTGCCATAGCGGCTCGCAGAATTGCTTGGCTCCAGGCCTCTAACCTTGAACCCTGGGTCCAGGATGGATTGGGAAATTTGCCCTGTACGGGTGAGAATCTGTTTGGTAAGGAGTGGCAAATCAAAGCCACTCAAATGGATGCAGAAAATGCTGCTTTAGATAGACTTTCTAAGTCTACCTCTACCCCTGTCAAGAAGAAATCTTTCAAAAAGCCTTTCTACAAGAAGGCCAGATTTGCCACAAATACTGGCCAACAATCTTCTGCAGCTCGCTTTGCTCCTAAGCGTCAGCAGCCTAAACAGGCCAGGGCAAAACCTGCAGGGGCTGCTACAGCCCAACAGTCCCAACCCCCTCAGGGTTTTTGACTTAAAACTAGAGAACTTAGCCTTTCTGGCTCTAAAACATCCAGAACCTCTCACCATTCCAGGAAGGTTAACTCATTTTGCTCCCAGATGGGAGCAAATCACATCAGAGCAATGGACCCTCTCTATCATCAGAGAGGGCTACAAACTACATTTCTCCAACCTTCCTCCCCATACCATGGTGAGAAGTTTCAATTCTCCCCCATCTCTCCTAGACCTGTTGGGTCAGGAGGTGACCACTCTTCTCGCCCAAAAGGCAATAGAAGAGGTTCTTCTTCCTCAACAAGGGTCAGGTTTTTACTCCCCTTATTTTCTCATTCCCAAGAAAACAGGGGGGTACAGACCCATTTTGGATCTCAGAGAATTGAACAAATTTCTATACAGGGGGAAATTCAAGATGCTTTCTCTAGGCACTCTCCTTCCATACCTACAGAGTCAGGACTGGCTTTGTTCTCTAGATCTCAAGGATGCGTACACACATATACTCATCCATCCATCCCACAGAAAATTCCTACGGTTTCTGTTCCAGGGAAAACACTTCCAATACAGAGTACTTCCCTTCGGTCTAGCCTCTGCTCCAAGGGTATTTACCAAATGCATGGCAATAGTAGCTGCATTCCTACGCACCCTGGGAATTTTTGTCTTCACATACCTGGACGACTGGCTCATCCGAGCTCCGTCTCAGTCCGAGGCTCAGACTTCCCTGGATCGCACCAGGCGAATTCTACAGTATCTGGGACTTGTGATCAATCTGCCAAAGTCCCAACTCACCCCTACTCAATCCCTAGAATTCATAGGGGCCTGGTTGGATACCACCACCGCAAGGGCCTATCTACCTCAGGCCCTTTGCCAACGTCTAGTGCACTTAGCCTCTCAGACTCAGTCCAGAAGCCACTTGACTGCCAGAGAGATGCTACAACTATTAGGCCACATGACCTCCACAGTGCATGTGGTGCCTTATGCTCGCCTACATATGAGAGCAGCTCAATGGACTTTATCCGCCCAGTGGACTCAAGCATCAGGAGCTCTTTCAGACCAAATAGCAAGCTCCAATCGTCTCTTTTGGTCTCTCCAATGGTGGATATCCACTCAAAATCTGTTGTTGGGGGCCCCCTTTCAACCATTGTTGCCCCAAGCAACCCTCACAACAGATGCCTCCCAAACAGGTTGGGGGGCTCATCTCCAAGATCTCTCCACTCAGGGCACTTGGTCTCCACAGGAGATCACCCTTCATATCAACCACTTGGAACTTCGAGCAATCTTTCTAGCTCTCAAAGTTTTTCATACCCTCCTCAGCAACATGACAGTCCTTATTCACACGGAGAATCAAGTAGCCATGTTTTACATAAACAAACAAGGAGGGACTGGCTCTCTGTCGCTTTGCAACGAAGCTCTAAGATTATGGGCCTTCGCCAGAGAGCATCAAATCCATCTCCTGGCAGTATATCTTCCAGGAATCCAAAACTCTTGGGCAGACAGACTCAGTCGAGTTCTGCTTCCACACGAATGGTCCCTGCACATGGATCAGGTACTCAGAATCTTCCAGAAATGGGGAACCCCGGACATAGACCTCTTTGCAAGTCCGTGGAATGCCAAAATTCCCTGGTTCTGTTCCAGAATTCCGTGTCAGGGAGTTCAGACCAAGGATGCCTTCCTCTTGCATTGGGGTCAGGGTTTCCTGTATACCTTTCCACCCATTCTTTTGATTCCCAAGACTCTGTTCAAACTTCAAAAGGGATCAAGGGTCCATGATCCTCATAGCTCCACACTGGCCACGCCAAGTGTGGTACCCTCTACTTCTGCATCTCTCCCAAGCCCCCTCCCTGGACTTGGGAGCGGCTCCAGACCTCCTGTCTCAAGAGGAGGGGACTTTGTGGCACCCAAAACCCAAGTCCCTTCATCTCAGAGCTTGGTTACTGAAGGCCTAGACCTTCAACACTTCAATCTTTCGCAGCAAGTGAAGGATATCCTACATGCCTCTAGGAAACCTTCCACTAGGCGTTCTTACGCTTTTAAATGGAAAAGATTTTCCATTTGGTCTGCTCAAAAGGGTCTTAACCCTCTGGCACTCCCATTGAATTCTCTTTTGGAATACCTCCTGCATCTTTCCAATGCAGGACTCAAAACGAATTCAGTAAGAGTCCATTTGAGTGCTATTGCGGCATCACTTAAGCCCATCAATGGACAACCTGTTTCCTCTCATCCTCTTATTCCAAGATTCATGAGAGGCTTACCTTTAACTAAACCTCCCATTCGACGACCTCCGGTGGCATGGGACTTAAACTTGGTTCTTGGTCAGCTTATGAAGCCACCTTTTGAACCCTTAGCCACTACCTCCTTGAAATTTCTTTCCTGGAAGGTTATTTTCCTCATTGCAGTCACTTCAGTTCGCCGCATCAGTGAACTGCAGGCCTTAGTGGCTAATCCACCTTACACAAGGTTCCATAATGATAAGGTAGTCCTTAGGACAAATCCTCACTTTATGCCTAAAGTGGTCTCACCTTTTCATCTTAATCAAGAGGTTTATTTACCTGTCTTTTTTCCAGCTCCTCATGCATCCAATGCAGAGAGGAACCTTCATACTCTAGACTGTAAAAGAGCTCTTGCCTTTTACCTCCACAGGACACAGCAACATTGAAAGTCTTCTCAGCTTTTTGTTGCTTTTGATCCTTCTCATTTAGGACTTCCAGTCTCCAAAAGAACACTCTCCAATTGGATTGCTCAGTGTATCTCTTTTGCTTACCAGAGTAAGAACCTTTCTCTGGAGGGCCATGTCACCGCTCACAACGTGAGGGCCATGGCCACCTCTATGGCTCATCTAAACTCTGTGTCCATTGACCAGATCTGTCGAGCAGCCACCTGGGCCTCGGTTCATACCTTTACAGCCCATTACTGTTTGGACAAGGACTCCCGCCGGGATGCCTTGTTTTGGTCAGGCTGTCCTCAGACACCTGTTCCATTCTTGAACAACTCCAGCCCACCTTCCCTGAATGGATGCCTGAGATCCATAGGAAGATGAAGAACCTTTCAGGGTCTCATACCCTTTAGGAGATCTCCCGGGCATCTTAGCTAGGGAGTCCCCATATGTGAGGACTTATTCCTGCTTGTTCCTGGAGATAGCACAGTTACTTACCTGTAACAGGTGATCTCTGGGAACAGCAGGAATTAGTCCCTTCAACCCACCTACCTCCCCTAGGAGTTGTATCTCTCTCTCTTTTCCTTTCCTCTCTCTATTGTCTCAGCTATAAACTCGAACTGAGGAGAGTTGATCAGGAAGGCGGGAAGGCAGCGCGCATGCGCAGTGGGAGGCCCCAAAAGCTTTCCTTCTGGGAAGCTGGGGAGCTTTCCCGCTCAGGCTCCGTCGGTACCGACGTACCCATATGTGAGGACTAATTCCTGCTGTTCCCAGAGATCACCTGTTACAGGTAAGTAACTGTGCTTTTCAGAAAGCCTTTGACAAGGTCCCTCATCAAA
This sequence comes from Ichthyophis bannanicus, assembly GCA_033557465.1. Lineage (NCBI taxonomy): Eukaryota > Metazoa > Chordata > Amphibia > Gymnophiona > Ichthyophiidae > Ichthyophis > Ichthyophis bannanicus. The sequence goes on along the minus strand of CM066033.1, from coordinate 649,644,435 downwards.
GACTTTTGACAAAACTAAAAAGTCATGGGATGGGAGGCAGTGTACTATTTTGGATCAGGAGCTGGTTAAATGATAGAAAGCAGAGGGTAGGGCTAAATGGCCAATTTTCCCAATGGAGAAAGGTGAATAGTGGTGTACCCCAGGGATCTGTGCTGGGTCTGCTGCTTTTTGACATATTCATAAATGACCTGGAAAAGGGAATAGCGAGTGAGGTTATCAAATTTGCAGAGGAGAGAAAACTAAAGTTGTTAAAACCCAAGAGGATTGTGGAAAATTGCAAGAAGATCTTGATAAATTGGAAGACTGGGCAACAAAATGGCAGATGAAATTTAATGTGGACAAGTGCAAAGTTATGCACCTAGAGAAGAACAACCCAAACTATGGTTACATGATGCAAGGCTCCACATTAGGAACCACAACCCAGGAAAAAGATTTAGGCGTCATTGTGGATAAGATGTTAAAACCCTCCGCCCAGTGTGCAGCGACGGCCAAGAGAGCAAATAGAATAATAGGTATCATAAGGAAAGGAATGGAAAATAAAACAAAGGATGATATAATGCCTCTATATCGTTCCATGGTGAGACTGCACCTTGAATATTGTGTGCAGTTCTGGTCGCCGTATCTTAAAAAGGATATAGCGTTATTAGAAAAGGTTCAGAGAAGAGCCACCAAAATGGTAAAGGGGATGGAAGGATACCGCTATGAAGAAAGGTTAAAAAGGTTAGGGCTCTTTAACCTGGAAAAGAGACGGCTGAGGGGAGATATGATGGAAGTCTATAAATTAATGAACGGAGTGAAACAGGTAAATGTAGATCAATTGTTTACGTTATCAGAATATAAAAAGACTAGGGGACATGCAATGAAGCTACTGGGTAAACTATTTAAGACTAATAAAAGAAAATATTTTTTCACTCAATGTGTAATCAAACTCTGGAATTTGTTACAGGAGGATGTAGTAAAGGCTGTTAGTGTAGCTGGGTTTAAAAAAGTTCTGGACAAGTTCCTGGAGGAAAGGTCCATAAACCATTATTAAGAATGGACCCAGGATATCACTGCTTGTACTTAGGACCTAGATTGGCCACTGTTGGAAGCAGGATACTGGGCTTGATGGACCTTGGTCTGACCCAGTATGCCATATCTTATGTTTTTATGTTCTTATCACTTTATTTCGGGGAGGATTAAGCGCTTTTGCGGAGATGAACGTCGGAGCTTGTTTTCAGCTGGCCATGCAGTTCGGTGACATCACTAGAAGCCTATTTATTTTATTTAACGCCTAATCATTAAGTTAAAGCAGTTTATGTTGCAACTCAACTCTTGGGTTGCATTACAACATGGGTATCAAACTTGGAGAACTTTTAACGAGGTGTTTGTTTCTTGTGGTAATGTTTATTTTGTTGTATTAGACAGATTTAATCAGATTTCTGTAGAGCACCATGCTGAAGTGGCGGTATGGGGTATTGAAGGTTGTTAGGTTGTGTCCAGAGGAATAACCAGGAGGCAGAAGGAGGTATTAATGCCCCTGTACAGGTCATTGGTGAAGCTTCACATGGAGTACTTCAGTTTTGGAAGCTTTACGTTACAAAGCATCTAAAAAGATTTCACATGGTTTAGAAGAAGGTGACCATGCTGATTTGGGGCCTGCACCATAAGGAATACAAGAAAAGACTAAACCTCAATATTTATACCCTAGAGGAGAGGAGAGACAGGTGGGATATGATACAGCTCTTCAGACATACTTAACAGACTCATGTGCTACACCCATGACAGTCTAGATTCTTCCCAAACCACAGTACCAGAAACTATCCTCACTGTCTTACTCAGCGAGGTTCACTGTGCCCTGGACTTGGGAAGAATAGTACTAGTCTCTCTGGATCTTTCAAGCGTGTTTGATATGATCTGGTTAACCATGATCTGTTTCTTTCTCATCTTCACTTAGTTGGCATTCATGGTTAGGTACTGCATGGGTTTCATTCTTTTCTTTCAGGATGCTATTTCTCATTTTCTGTTAACAATCGTTTTTCATTTGAGCAACCACTTTAATTCGGGGTAGCACAAGGTTCTATCCTCACACCCCCCATACTCTTCAATATCTTCCTAAGTCCACCACTAAAATTCATCTATAGCATTGATATTTTGGCCTTTGTTTATGCTAATATTCTGCTAGTTACCTACATCAATACATCTAATTTTGATTTATCACCCATCAACCATTATCTTGCAAAGGTGGAAGACTGGCTCAGAGAAAACTGTCTACAACTAAACCAGAACAGATCTACAGCAACCTGGCTCATGGGCAGATATCCTTCACCCTCTCTCTCTCCCCTATTCTCTACAATGGCCCAATCACCCTGACTATGTTCTTTCGGTATCAGGGTGTACTCCTTGACTCCAATCTTTGATTCTCAAAACAGATTAGTACAATAATAAAATCAGCCTACCTAGCCATGAAACATTTTCGGGCCATCTGCCCATTTCTAGACTATGCAGCCCAGGTTGTTGCCCTTATCTTCAGTTTAGTCATCAGTTGCATTGACTACTCTAATGTTATTTATGCAGGACTGCCTCATTTTGAGTTAAGAATATTAGTGTATTTTGAACACTGCTGTCCATATCATCATATCACATGCCAAAAGGCATAACCCTATCACACCCCTCTTAATTAATCTCCATTGGTTACCTATCGCCAAGTGCATACAATATAAAATTCTAACCCTGACTCATAAGGCTTTTCACAATGAGGCTCCTGAGTAATGATGAAAGATAATTTCCTACTGTTCCCTGGTAGCCACCTTCATTTTTCCTTATCTGCTAGGGTTTGCTACAAAACCACTGGGAAATCAACATTATTCTTTTTAGCCCCTACACTTTGGAATCGCCTCCCTCTCCATTTTTGTCTTCAGAACTCCTACAATGTATTTGTCAGATTTGAAAAAACTGTTTGAACGGGCATTTGAAAATCACCTCTGATTGAAATGGATAGGCTTCCCCAATGCCTGGAGGACCCTCGCAACCCTGGTTATGATTGCAGTTTGTCTACTTATTGAACGTAAAAGGTGGTGTGCATGCTATTTTTTTTTCCTTTTTTTCTGTTTGTCTATCCATCTTATCTTTCCTATTGGCTTTTGGAGTTTCTTTCAATGCTCTTATTTTTTTGATTGAAAACTGCTCTGTATTTTTATAAGAAATGGTGGTATAACAAATTGTACAGGTATTTAAATACTTAGAGGGTATTAATGAATAAACAAATCTCAAAGACTGGGAAGCTGTAGACATGCAATGAAATTACGAGGAGGTAAACTTAAAAGCAACATTAGGGGAAAGAGTGATGGATGCCTGGAATGCTCTCTCAAAAGAGGTGGTGGAAGCAAAAAGTGGCAAAATTCAAAAAGGCATGGAACAGAGACACAGGATCACTCTATAACAAGAGGATGGAATCAAAACAAATGTAAATAACTTCTAAATAGAGAGGGGTATCTACCTTGAGAGGCATGCACAAATCTGGCACCTTACTGGGCAGATTAGATGGACCAGGCTGGTCTTTATCTGCCGTCATTTACAATGTTACAATGCAGGTATATCAGTTTTAAAACAGTTATATTTAATTAAATTTTTACAATAAACCAAAAACCTTGGATAAAGAATATCACAATCCATCATGCACATTCAAAAAATAAGCACAAAAGAACATAAAGCAACCGATATGACAGTATGCTAGCAGTCCACAATAGAACAATAAGGAAAAGGGAGAATTCAAGAACAGTATACACTGTAGGAGAACTGTTACGAGCAAAGAAAATTTTTAAAAAGAAAAAGTAGGATGTAAAGCGAATACAATTTATAGAACCCACAATCCTACCATAAGGTGAATTCATAATTGCTTAGCATCTAAGAAAAAACGCAGTTGAGATGACTCAAAGAAATGAAAAATTGTATTCTGTTACTCAAGTAAACAGGAAATCTCAACTGGAAACTCACGCCCAAAGCTAAAACCTCAGTGCGGCGTTCCAGAAATGTTTTCCTCCTAGAGTCCATCTGGACACATATGGGAAGATCTATACCCTAACCCCCCCTCCCCCCCCAAAAGAAGAAACAAGAGATTTAAAAAATATATATATACATTTGTAATAACGCTTCCTTATCCTGAAGAAATACAAAAGATACCAACAAAGTAGCCTGGGCTTCAACCACCTCGGTAGACTGCTCTAACAACTCAGACAGGTTCCCCAAGTCCAAGGAGTCAGAAGACACCTCTACCTGAGAGGTATCTGCTTTCTGCAAAGCATCTTTACCAATCATTGAGGGGAGGAAATAAATCTTTTGAAGAGGAGGGCTCCCAGACTCGGGATAGCTAAACAGCTCCTCAAGGAACTGAATGAATAAGTCCCTAGGGGAGCACAATGAAAGCTGTGGAAAATTCAGTAAATGAAGATTTATTTTTCCAGGACCAAGCAGGAAGTCAGTCCTCACTTATGGGTGACGTTGGCGCCGACGGAGCCCTCGCGGAGCAATTTTCCCTAGCTTTCGCAGAAAGCTTTTGGGAATTGCAGTGCGCATGCGCGGTCCCCTTCCCGCCCAAGGATGCCATCTTGCTCAGTCTCCTTTTTTCCGCGGAGCCCTACAGACGTAGTTTGTTGTTGCCGCTGAAAAAGTTCATTTTATTTTATTTTGTTTTTTTGTTATTTTTCTCGGTTCGTGTGTCCTCTTCCCGCCGGGCCTCGATATCTCCTATCGGGCCCGTTCACATATTTTTCTCTCCAACTGGCGTTTCCGCCACTTTTTACTTTTTCCCTGGCAGCGCGGTCTTTCGACCTTGCAGTGGCCCTTTTTCCCCCGATGGCTGCCAGTGAGTTTAAAAAGTGTGATCGTTGTGTCAAACTTATGTCTCTTACCGACACGCATGACTGCTGCCTCCGCTGCCTCGGGCCCGAACATGACTCAATGAGTTGCGGTCCGTGCAGCAAGATGTCCTCGAAGGCGCTGAGGAGTTGGCAGTCGCAAAAGGAACGAATCTTCTCTGACCCCGCGTCCGGTCGGGCCCGGACCTCGTCAGAGGCCTCGACGTCTCGTGGCTCCGGCTCCGAGCATCGTCTGAGTTCCTCTGAACGGGGGTCCCCCGGCCGGGAACACCGTCGGAAGAAGAAACCTGCGAGGGTGGCGTCGGAGGACGCTCCTGGTCCCTCGAGGGCCAGGTCGCATAGCCCCGTCGGACGCCTCGGGTCCTTGGAGGGGGAGAGGCCTTCGAAGCTTCCTCGTCTCGAGGTGGAGTCGCCTGGACACGTGAGTGCCATAGTCCTCCTGGACTCTCCTCCGGGAGAGCTGACGACGGGCCCGAGTCGGGGGCTGCTGGGTCTTCTGAGTTTGGTCTCAGATTGATGACCTTGGAGCGCAGTATCGCTGCCTTCATGGACCAGCAGCGGGCATTGATCACCGGCCTCGCCAGTGCATCTGGCCCGACCACCGGGACGTCGATGCCTAAGTCGACCCCAGAGGCCGAGTCTATCCTTGAGTCCATACGAGCTCGAGTCGATCCTCGACCTAGGTCTCCCTCGGCCTCCCGTTCGGGACCGAGGTCCTCGACGCCGGTCTCGGCGTCGGGGCAGAGGTCCCCGGCTCCCGCCTGCACGGAGCTGCTCGATTCCTCCTCGGAGGAGTCGGGCTGGGACACGGAGGAGGACAAGTCACCCGGGTCTTTTCAGACTCGGTGAGTCCCCTCCGACTCGCCCGAGTCAGAGCCTCGGAGGCGGTCTCCCCCGGAAGATACCCGGTTCTCCGATTTCGTGAGGGATATGGCCAAGGCTTTGGCCTTCCCCGCGGATCCGGAGGAGGAGCCTCGAGCCGAAGAGCTCGAGGCCCTTCAATATGACTCTCCCCCGAAGGAGGCCTTTACTGTACCGGTTCCCCCGATGCTGGAGCGGCTTCTCTTCCGCATGTGGGAGAGCCCTGCCTCGACGCCGGCGTTGAGCAAGCGGGTCGATTCCATGTATTGAGTCTGCAAGAACCCCGGGTTTCAGAAGGCACAACTACCGCACCATTCCATGGTGGTGGAATCGGCCATGCATCGACTTAAGAGTCAAAAGATGCACTCCTCAGTGCCTCCGGGTAAGGAGGCCCGGAACCTGGATGCCCTTGGTAGAAAGTGCTTCCAGGGCTCTATGCTTGCTTGTCGAGTCCAGACATATCAGCTGTATATGGGCATGTATCTTCGAGACCTGGCAAAAGAAATTGCGGGGTTCTCTGCGGGTCTCTCCGAGGAACCCTTGCAGCGGTTCCAGGTCTTGTCCACAGGGATTCGAGAGTGTCCGAAGTTCATTTCTCGAGCGGCCTAGATGGCTTCGAAGCATCGGCTCGAGTAGCCGGAGCCGGCATCGGGGCTCGCCGTCAGGCTTGGCTTCAGTCATCCGACCTCGAGCCATGGGTGCAGGACAAGTTGGTCGATGTCCCTTGCAGAGGCGAAAACCTCTTCGGCAAACGCATGGCCGAAAAGGCGGCGAAGCTTGAGTCAGACTCTCACCAGGACTCGCCTATCCAGAAAGACCTCTGCCCCTTCACAGAAGAAGAAGGGCTCGGGGAAAAAGCCTTTTTACCCGAGGAAGGTGTTTGCTTATAAACAACACCATCCACAATATCAGGGGCAGCAGCCTTAAGGGGCAGGGTAATGGATCCTGGAGGCAGAAAGCCCCCAAGCCCACTACGCAGGCCCCGACCCAGCAGGGTGGGGTTTTTTGACTATGCCAGCATAGCCTTTCCCCCCCAGGGGCCTCCGCCCAGCACGGGGGGCCGGCTGACCCACTTTGCCCACCGGTGGTCTGCCATAACATCGGATTCCTGGGTGCTGCAGGTGGTTCAAAAGGGCTACCTCTTGCATTTTTACCAGGTGCCTCCCTCCTACTTTCCAGGGGAGCCTCCAAGACCCCCCCTGCACAGGGACTTACTGCTTCAGGAGCTGCAAAGTCTGCTTCACGAACAGGCTGTGGAGCCAGTGCCCCATCACCTGTGGGGTCACGGGTTCTACTCGAGGTACTTCCTGGTTCCAAAGAGAACAGGAGGCCTCAGACCCATTCTGGACTTGCGCAACCTCAACAAGTTCCTGCAGCGGGAAAAGTTCAAGATGCTTACCCTTGGACTCCTACTGCCCTACCTCCAGCAGGGAGATTGTCTATGCTCCTTGGATCTAAAGGATGCTTATACCCACATCCTTATTCTTCCGGACCACCGGCAATATCTAAGATTTGTGGTGGCAGGGAATCATTATCAGTACCGAGTACTGCCCTTTGGCCTGTCCTCCACTCCCAGGGTATTCACGAAATGCCTGGCAGTGGTGGCAGCCTTCCTGAGGCTTCAAGGCCTCTTCGTCTTCCCATACCTGGACGACTGGCTCATCCGGGCACCGTCTGCTCCAGAGGTCACTCAGGCCACTCAACGCACAGTGGCTCTGCTTCAGCATTTGGGCTTCGTCATAAACTTCGAAAAGTCCGCTTTGCTCCCCTCTCAGGATCTCGAGTTCATAGGGGCACGGCTGGACACTCTGCAGGCGCGTGCCATCTTGCCTCTGGAACGGGCCAACAGGCTCATAGCTCTTGCCGGCAGGTTCAACAGCACGTCACCGGTCTCGGCCAGACGGTTCCTGCAGCTGCTCGGGCACAGGGCCTCCACGGTCCATGTCACTCCAAATGCCCGTCTACATATGAGACCTGCTCAGTGGAGCCTTCGCACTCAATGGCATCAGGCCACAGGGAAGCTGTCGGACCTAATAGAGATTTCCGACCGCCTGGTCTCCTCTCTGCAATGGTGGCTTCACCTGCCCAACCTGGTACTCGGCATGACCTTGCAGTCTCCCCCACCGTCCCGGGTGCTCACGACAGATGCCTCTCTCCTGGGATGGGGAGCGCATTGTCAAGGGACATGCACTCAAGGCCTTTGGTCACCTTGGGAGGCCGCCCAGCAAATAAACTTCCTGGAGCTACGGGCGATCCGCCTAGCCCTGCGGGCCTTCTCTCACCTCACGTTTTGTCAGTCTTTACTGGTGCAGACGGACAATCAGGTTGCCATGTTCTACGTGAACAAACAGGGGGGCATGGGCTCCCTCCTATGTCAGGAGGCTCGGAGACTGTGCTCTTGGGCAGTCGGTCATGACATCCTCCTCAAGGCTGTTTACCTGCCAGGGCAGGACAATTGCCTGGCGGACAAACTGAGCCGGATTCTGCAGCCGCACGAATGGCGGTTGAACCCCGCAGTGGTCCAGCAGATCTTCCGCCGGTGGGGCTCTCCCACCGTGGATCTCTTTGCCAGTCCCCTGAACCGACAGCTTCCTAGGTTCTGCTCCCGGCACCCGCATCCTCTCAGAGTAGCGCCGGATGCTTTCCTCATCTCGTGGTCCACGGGTCTGCTGTATGCCTTCCCTCCCACACCACTTGTGTCCAGGACATTGTTCAAAATCGTCCAGGTCAGGGCCTCCGTGATCCTGGTAGCGCCCAGGTGGCCGAGGCAACCGTGGTTCCCTCTACTTCTACAGCTAGCGGTGGACACCCCTCTTCCTCTGGGGTTTCAGCCCGATCTCCTGACACAGGATCGGGGTACTCTTCTGCACCCCAACCTCCGGGCCCTGCATTTGATGGCCTGGCTGCTGAAAGGGTAGTCCTAGCTCTGCTTCTGCTTTCTCCGGAGGTGGAAGCCGTCCTAGCGTCTCGGCGACCTTCCACCCGGAAATCTTACGCCCTTAAATGGCGTCGCTTCTCTGTCTGGTGTTCTCAGCGGTCTGAGGACCCCTTCTCCTGCTTAGTATCGGTGGTGCTGCAATACTTGCTTCACCTTTCTGATCTGGGCCTCAAATCCAACTCTGTCAGAGTCCACCTCAGTGCTCTCTCTGCGCTTCATTCGCCAGTGGAGGGCCAGCCTCTTTCCTCGCACCCCTTGGTGGCGCGTTTTCTCAGAGGCCTCCTTCTGCTTAAGCCTCCGTTGCGTCCTCCAGCTCCTGAATGGGACCTCAATGTGGTTCTGCAAAGGCTTACTTGTCCGCCTTTTGAACCCATGGCTGCCTGCCCTCTTCGTTTCCTCTCATGGAAAACGCTCTTCTTGGTAGCCCTTACTTCCGCTAGGCGCGTAAGCGAGCTACAGGCCTTAGTGTCGAAGCCCCCATGCACTAGGTTCTACAGGAATAGGGTTGTCCTACGGACTCACCCTAAGTTTCTGCCGAAGGTGGTCTCCCACTTTCACATCAACCAGGAGGTGGTTCTTCCGACCTTCTATCCCAGGCAGCATTCCAGCCGGGCTGAGACTGTTCTGCATACCCTGGACTGTAGAAGAGCCTTGTCCTTCTACCTTGACAGTACGCGGGAGCATAGAAAGGCTGTCCAGCTTTTCGTGTCTTTTGACCCCAATCGGTTGGGGGTGCCTGTCTCTAAGCGTACTTTGTCCATCTGGATAGCTGACTGTATCGCCTGGGCTTATGGGGCAGCCGGCCTCTCCTTAGAGAGTCGAGTCACGGCTCACCGTGTCAGGGCGAAGGCTGCGTCCGTGGCTCATCTTTGCTCTGTTCCATTGGCAGACATATGCCGGGCCGCTACTTGGTCTACAAGCCAGACCTTTGCGGCTCATTACTGCCTGGAGAGGGAGTCCCGCAGGGACAGTGCTTTCGGTCAGGCAGTCCTCCACAATCTCTTTGAGGTTTAGGCAACTCCTACCCTCCGGCCCTGGTGTTGGGCTACCGGCCGGATTCGTATTCAGAGAAGATTCCTTCCCTCTGTACTGTTGAGCTTGGGGGGGAGCTCTTTTAGGCTTGAGGTCTCCGGTAGCCCTAAGCTTGGGAGTCCCATAAGTGAGGACTGACTTCCTGCTTGGTCCTGGAGAAAGAGTAGTTACTCACCTGTAACAGGTGTTCTCCAGGAGCAGCAGGAATCAGTCCTCACAACCCTCCCTCCTCCCCTTGGAGTTGCAGTCATTCTTATTGCATATTTTTGCTAACTTTTTGCTGTATTTCCGCTATGTCGTCAGACTGAGCAAGATGGCATCCTTGGGCGGGAAGGGGATCGCACATGCGCCCTGCAATTCCCAAAAGCTTTCTGCGAAAGCTGGGGAAAATTGCTCTTTGAGGGCTCCGGCGCCGACGTCACCCATAAGTGAGGACTGATTCCTGCTGCTCCTGGAGAACACCTGTTACAGGTGAGTAACTACTTTCTCTGATTTTCCAAGTTTTCAATTTTATGCTGGAAAACCAAACCATTTTTAGCTGGGACCCCCCTTGCTGATCCCGTAAATGTTGAATTTTAACCTCGAGTCCATCCAATTGCACTTGCTGTTGGAGCACCTTCGTCTCCACTCCCTCCAGTCTAGCATTGAAGGGAGCAGAAGCCTGCAATACCCCTGCACAAACCTGATAGTGTCTGCATTATGTCCCAAATGGAGTCCAGGGTCACCTCCTTTGGTCTTACAAGCGGAGGAAGATCCTGGATCATGACATTCTCCTGAACATGGGGGTGGGGGATAAACCTCCTACCTGGGGGGGCAGTTGAACCCATTACTACTGGCTACCGGCACAACCAATGTCGAGGCCAAGGATTGCTGAGTAGCTGCATCCAAAACCACACCAGGTGCACTACTCTCAGCACCCCCAGGAGCAGGAGGAGTGGAAGGGCCAAGCGGGTTCAGCAAAACATAGCTGCCCAAATGGGGGCTCTCCAGGTTCTCCAAAATACTGCCTGTACAAAATCATCCATGACACGTTGCCCTACTGGTATAGCAACAGGAGTGGAGAAAATATCTCCTCTACCTTTAGCTTTCCGTTTAGGCATCTAGAAAAACTAAACCAATGGAAGCAATGGCCAGGACGAACTACTCCAACATGAATTTAAATCCTCCTAAAGAAGAACCGCTGCCAAAAGAGATTAAATACCAAGCTCACCACCTCGTGCCATGCCAAAGGGCCTTCTGACGCCCTCAGGCACGGGCCCACCAAGTGCAGATACGCCTTAAGCATGTTTGACTTTTAAAGCCAGCAGATGAAACAAGGCAGGGAGGAGCTTGCTCCCACTCCCGTCAACACAGCAATTCTCTCTGTGCCTTAAGCATGTTTGATTTTTAAAGCCAACAGATATGAAACAAGGCAGGGAGGAGCACAGCAGTTCTCCTGTATCAAATATGTTTTTAAATAAAATACATTGTTCTATTGAGATTCTTCTGCAATACTTTCACCTGTCAGACTCAGGACTTAGCACTTCTTCAGTAAGTCTGAGTGCAATAGCAATCTCCAGGAACAAGCAGGAATGTAGTCTTCACATATGGGTATTGTCGGTACTGACGGAGCCTGCGCGGGAACGCTCCCCAGCGTACAATTAGAAAGCCTTTGGGAGCATCCCACAGTACCTGCGTGCTGCCTTCCTGCCTTTCCCAACTGCTTCTCTCCAATTCTTCGTTTTCCGCGGAGCCAGCAGGTCGTCGTTCCTGTCACAGCAGAAACCTTTTCCTTATTCTCCTCTTTTTTGTGGTCGCGTCTGCCTTCCTCAACGCTATACCGGTACCGCTGGTTCGTTCGTTCTTTCTTTCTTTAAAAAAAAAAAAAAAATATATAAATATATATATAAATATATATATAAATATAAATATACACACACACACTCTAGTTTTTTCCAAACTTTTCTTTTCCAGGTGCATGCGCCATTTTGGGCCCAAAATTTCCTCTGCCATGGAAAAACCCGCTTCGGGTTTCAAAAAGTGCACCATGTGTGGTGTTACCATCTCCGTCACCGACACCCATGAGTGATGTCTTAAATGTTTAGGTCCTGACCATGCCATCTCGGAGTGTATGGCTTGTGCCATGATGTCCAAGAGGGGTCGACAAAACCGGGCTGCTAAGCTCAGCACCCTTTTTCCCTCCGATGCAGCTTCTGTGGCATCGACGTCTTCTAGGGCTTCGTCTTCCTCCCATGGATCTCGGGTAACTAAACATAAGTCTGGCCGGTCCTCAAAGGGTAGATCTCCTTCTAAGCATTGAGATGCCTCTGGCGTTGACCTTGAGGGTTCTGTACCGGCAAATTTGCCCCGGCGGGAGGCTTTGGCTTCCAAAGCATTATCGGGGCTCCAGGATGTACTCGGCCTCAGCCTCAGCAGAACTGCTGGTGCCATGCTCTGGGGTACTGGCTGCTTTCTCCAGTACCGACACCCAGGCATCGGCAGCGTCGATAGATCAGAGGTTCCTGGCTATTGAACGCAGTCTGGCGGCTCTCCTTGCGGCATCTACACCCTCGGAACCGCATCAGACACTTCAACTGGTACCGGCATCGACTCTGGCACCGGTATCAGTACCGGTATCGACAACATCGACATCGGTGTCTGCTTTGCCAGCACCCAGTCATGCTATGCCTTCCGGTACCAACTTCAGTCGGTACGGGTATCGTGCTCTACAAGAGCATCTGGACAGAAGGTACTTTGAATCCTCGGAGGAGTCTGAGGATTCTGACGATTCTGTTGGTACCAGAATACTTCTCCCAGAGGAGCCTTCCTCTCCTAAACGTAGGATGTCTCCTCCAGAAGATATCTCCTTTCAGGATTATCTCCAGGAATAAGCAGGAATGTAGTCTTCACATATGGGTATCGTCGGTACCGACTAAGCCTGCACGGGAACGCTCCCCAGTGTCCAATTAGGAAGCTTTTGGGAGCATCCCACAGCGCCTGTGTGCTGCCTTCCCGCCTTTCCCAACTGCCTCTCTCCAGTTCTTCGTTTTCCGTGGAGCCAGCAGGTCGTGTTCCTGTCACCGCAGAAAATTGTTTCCTTATTCTTTATTTTTTTGTGGTCGTGTGTGCCTTTCCCGACGCTATACCGGTACCGCCGGTGGTTCTTTCTTTCTTTTCAAAAAAAAAAAAAAAAGTTCCTTTTTCCAAACTTTCTAGATGCGTGCCATTTTGGGCCTTAGGCCCAAAATTTTTTCCACTATGGAGAATCCCGCCTCGGGTTTTAAAAAATGCACCAAATGTGGCGGTACCATCTCCGTCACCGACACCCATGAGTGGTGTCTTAAATGTTTAGGTCCTGACCACTCCTTCTCCGAGTGTATGGCTTGTGCCATGATGTCCAAAAGGGGTCGACAGAACCGAGCTGCCAAGCTCAGTGCCCATTTTCCTTCCGATGCAGCTTCGGTGGCATCGACGTCTTCCAGGGCTTTGTCTTCCTCCCATGGATCTCAGGTAACTAAACATGAGTTCAGCTGGTCCTCAAAGGGTAGATCTCCTTCTAAGCATCGAGATGCCTCTGGCGTTGCCCTTGAGGGTTCCATACCGGCAAAATTGCCCCGGCGGGAGGCTTTGGCTTCCAAAAGCAGCATCGGGGCTCCAGGATGTTCTCGAGGCCTTGTCCTTGGCAGAACTACTAGTGCCATGCTCTTGGGTACCGGTTGCGTCCGGTACTGACATCCAGGCATCGGCAGCGTCAATAGACCAGAGGTTCCTGGCTATTGAATGCAGTCTGGCGGCTCTCCTTGCGGCATCGACACCCTCGGAACCGTGTCAGACGGTTCAATCGATACCGGTACTGATAGCATCGACATCGGTATCGGCTTTGCCGGCACCCAGTCATGCGATGCCTTCTGGTGCCGATACACCGGTGCCGATACACCGGTGCCGATACACCGGTACCGACTTCGGTCGGTACGGGTATCGGGCTCTTCAAGAGCATCCGGACAGACGGTACTTCGAATCCCAAAGCTCCTAAGGAGGCGGCTACCTTGCCTATCCATGAGATTTTACATGATCTCATGTTGAGAATGTGGGAGACACCTCTTACCACCTCTCCTCACTCTCGCAGACTGGATACTATGTATCGAGTCCCTCCTTGTCCTGGCTTCCAAAAAACTCAGCTTTCCCACCACTCCATTGTTGTGGAGTCAGTTATGAGAAGGATCAGGAGTGCAAAGAGGCATGCCTCTAATCCTCCAGGATGTGATTGTAGGACCTTGGATGCCTTTGGGCATCGTACCTTCCAGGCTTCCATGCTTTCTGCCAGGATCAGTTCCTATATTTTATATATGGGAATGTTCCTTAAAGAGGTCACAGGAGATTTAGAGGTTTTGAGCCCTCTTCTTCCTGAGGACAGAAGGCAGGATTTTCTCACACTGGTTAACATGCCCAGGATGTTTCAAAGTTTGTCAATCGTGCAGCTTTTGACTGTTCTGAGTGCATCAGCAGAACCTCTGCCATTGCTATAGGTGCACGAAGAATTGCCTGGTTCTAGGCATCCGATTTGGAGCTCTGGGTGCAGGACAAACTGGTAAATATCCTTTGTACAGGTGAGAATCTATTCGAGAATTGGCAAGAAAAACCCAATGAGATGGATGCTGATAACTCTACTTTGGATAGGCTATCCAAAGGTGCAGCTGATCCTGCCAGAAATTTTTCAAGAAGCCTTTCTTCTCGAAAAAGAAGAGGTTTTATCCCTCTTATTCCCAACAGGGACGTTCTGCAGGTCAGCTTGTCCGAAAGGGTCAGCAACCACCTAAACAAAGGAAAGCAAAGACTGCCAAGCCTCAGCAGTCTCAGCCTCCACAAGGCCTTTGACTTTCATCTAGAGAACATAGCCTTCCTGGCCCTCAATGGACCAGAGCCTTCCACCATTCCAGGAAGGTTATGTCACTTTGCCCCCAGGTGAGAGAAAAATAACAGCAGAGCATTGAACACTCTTCATTATAAGAGAGGGGTACAAGCTGCACTTTCTGTGCATGCCCCCTCCCACAATGATAAGACAGTTCAATTCTCAGACCTCTCTCATCAACCTGTTACATCAAGAGGTCACTATACTTCTTGCCCAAGGGGCAATAGAAGAAGTACCCATTCATCAACAGGGTACAGGGTTTTACTCCCCCTATTTTCTTATCCCAAAGAAAACATGGGGATACGGACCTATTTTGGATCTCAGAGAATTGAACAAATTCCTGTTCAAGGAGAAATTCAAGATGATTTCTCTAGGACCTCTGCTGCCATACCTTCAGAGTCAGGATTGGCTTTGTTCTCTAGATCTCAAGGATGCGTACACACATGTTCTCATCCATCCAACTCACAGAAAGTTCCTTCGGTTCCTTTTTCAAGGAAAGCACTACCAATACAGGGTGCTTCCTTTTGGCCTGGCCTCAGCTCCAAGAGGGTTCCCGAAATGCATGTCTGTGGTAGCAGCAGTTCTCCGCACTCTAGGCATATTCGTCTTCCCCTACTTAGACGATTGGCTCATTCGAGCCCTATCAGAGTAAGAGGCCAGGACTTCTCTAGCTTGCACAATGCATATCCTTCAGTATTTGGGTCTGGTCATAAGCATCCCAAAATCCAGTCTAACTCCCACTCAGTCTCTACAGTTCATAGGAGCTTTGCTGGATACCAAAAAGGCAAGGGCCTATCTCCCCCAGGCCTGTTGCCTTAGCACTGCTTGAGAAGCTAAATGCACCATGCAAAGACCTCATTTCACTGTTCGAGAAATGCTACAACTACTAGGCCACATGTCATCTACCGTGCATGTGGTTTCTTATGCTCGCCTCCATATGAGAGCAGCGCAGTGGACTTATCCACTCAATGGACCCAGGCATCAGGGTGCCTGACAGACAAAATAGCAAACACAAATCGCCTTATTTTGTCCCTCCAATGGTGGCAGTCCACTCAGAACCTGTTGCTGGGGTCCCTTTTCCAACAACCTTTACCCCAGGCAACTCTCACAACAGATGCTTCACCAATGGGTTGGGGAGCTCATCTGCAAGACCTCTCCACCCAAGGCACCTGGACTCCACAGGTGACTCATCTACATATCAATCTCTTGGAGCTCAAAGCAATCTTCCTTGCTCTTCGAGTGTTCCATACCCTGCTCAGCTACAAGACAGTCCTCATTCATACGGACAATCAGGTAGCCATGTTTTATGTGAACAAGCAGGGGGGAACGGGCTCTCTGTCGCTTTGCAACGAAGCTTTGTGACTATGGGCCCTCGCCAGAGAGCATCAGATTCACCTCTTGGCAGTATATCTTCCAGGTATACAAAACTCTTGGGCAGACAGACTCAGTCGAGTTCTGCTTCCACACGAATGGTCTCTACATGCAGACCAGGTGACCAAGGTTTTTCAAATTTGGGGAACCCCAGACATAGACCTCTTTGCAAGTCCGTTGAATACCAAACTTCCCTGGTTCTATTCCAGAATTCCGGCTCAGGGTTCTCAGGCCAGGGATGCCTTTCTCCTTCACTGGGGTCAAGACTTCCTTTATGCCTTTCCACCCATTCCCCTAATTCCCAAAACCCTGTTCAAGCTTCAGAGAGACAGAGGGTGGATGATTCGGGGCGGATGATTCTCATCGCTCCACATTGGCCATGGCTTCTACATCTCTCTCAAGCCCCCTCCCTGGAGTTAGGGTCTGCTCCAGATCTCCTGTCTCAGGAGGACGGAAGGTTATGGCATCCCAATCCCCAGTCTCTGCATCTCAGAGCTTGGTTGCTGAAGGCTAGATCTTCATGATCTTAACCTTCCTCAGCAAGTAATGGATGTCCTTTATGCTTCCAGGAAACCTTCCACTAGACGCTCTTATGCTTTCAAGTGCAAGAGGTTTACCATATGGTGTTTGCAGAAGGGTCTTAACCCTCTGGTGATACCTCTGGAATCATTACATGAAGGAAATACTCAAGTATCTAATGCAGGACCTAAAACTAACTCAGTAAGAGTCCATTTGAGTTCTATTGCAGCTTCTTTCAAGCCTCTAAATGGACAACCTATTTCCTCCCATCCTCTTATAGCAAGATATGAGAGGCTACCTTCTAACTAAGCCTCCCATTAAGCCACCACCGGTGGCATGGGACTTAAACCTCTTTCTTGGTCAGCTCATGAAGCCACCTTTCAAACCCTTAGCTACCACTTCGTTGAAATTCCTTTCCTGGAAGGTTATCTTTCTCATTGCAATCACATCAGCACGTTGCATCAGTGAGTTGCAGGCACTAGTGGCTGATCCACCTTATACAAGGTTCCATCATGACAAGGTAGTCCTTAGGACTCATCCACACTTCATGCCAAAGGTGGTCTCGCCTTTTCTTCTTAACCAAGCGGTCTACCTGCCTGTATTTTTTCCAAGGCCTCATGCATCAAATGCAGAATGGAATCTTCATACTTTGGACTGTAAAAGAGCTTTGGCTTTTTGCTTACAAAGATCACAGCAACATAAAAAGTCCTCTCAACTCTTTTTTGCTTTTGATCCTTCTCATTTGGTACTTCCAGTCTCGAAGAGAACACTGTCCAACTGAATTGCACAGTGTATTTCCTTTGCCTATCAGAGTAAGAACCTTCCTCTGGAGGGCCATGTCACAGCTCACAATGTGAGAGCCATGGCAGCTTCAATGGCTCGTCTGCACTCTGTGTCTATCGACATCTGTCGAGCAGCCACTTGGGCCTCGGTTCATACCGTCACAACCCATTACTGCTTGGACAAGGACGCCCTCCGTAATGCCTTGTTTGGTCAGGCTGTTCTCCAACACCTGTTCCATACCTAATCAACTCCTACCCGCCATCCCTGGTTGGATGCCAGAGATCCATGGGGGGAAGTGGAGCCCTTTCACAGGGGGACACAACTTCTGGGGGGTCTCCCTGGCATCTAAAGCTAGGGAGTCCCCATATGTGAAGACTACATTCCTGCTTGTTCCTGGAGATAGCATAGTTACTCAGCTGTAACAGGTGATCTCTGGGAACAGCAGGAATTTAGTCTTCACAACCCACCTCATCTCCCCTAGGAGTTGTATCTCTCTATCTCTTTCTCTTTCCCTCTCCTTCTCTCTCTCTTTCCCTCTCTCTCTCTTAGTCTCAGCTTTAAACTCAACTGGAGAGAGGCAGTTGGGAAAGGCGGGAAGGCAACGTGCTGGTGCTGTGGGATGCTCCCAAAGGCTTTCTAATTGGACGCTGGGGAGCTTTCCCGTGCAGGCTCTGTCGATACCTACGATACCAATATGTGAAGACTTAATTCCTGCTGTTCCTGGAGATCACCTGTTACAGGTAACTATGCTTTGTACTATAGTAACGTTAATAACAATTGGTCTCCAGACATCCTCCCATAAGTGGGTTCATGAGACCTTTTAAATTCCAGACCTTCACTTAGACCACCACCACCAACTTGGAAGCTGAACTTGGTTCTTCATGAAGTAACTGAATTCCTTTTTCAAATGGGTCAAATGGCATCAAAATGTCTTCCTTGGAAAACCATGTTTACGGTGGTTATAACTTCTGTAAGGTGAATAAGTGAGGCTTTGTCTATTACAGTCTGAATATGCAGATATTGGAAAATGGGATTATTTTAAGAATGCATCCAAGGTTTCTGTCGAAAGTAATCACCAGCATTTCTTCAAAATCACCCTAGGATTCAATCAGTTTTATTGTGGGGTTTTTTCCCTTGTTGCCTCATTCAAATGAACGGGGGACGGACGGACGGGACGACACGACACGACACGGGGACACTCCAGATGTTGGACTGTCCAGGGTACTCCAAATATATTTCCAAAGAATTCATTCTCTGAATAGACAGGTCCAAATGTTCCTATCATTTAATCTGAAAAGAGAGAATGTTCTAGTAAATAAAGAACCTTGTCTTTATGGATTTCTGAGTGCATTTCTTTTTGTTGCTGAAAGGCTGATAAATATCTTACTGGTAGAATGACTGCACATAATTTCAGGGTCACAGCAATAATAAAAGCATCTCTACTGATGTCATCGGCAAAGAACATTTGTAGGGCAGCCACTTGATCCAGTATACACACCTTCACCAATCACTGCTGTTTGACCAATCATCAAAGCCAAATATTGCCTTTTGCTAAGCTGTTCTCCAAAAATATTATATGCAGTGCCTCAGTATACCGCCACCACCTCATTCCATGGGTACCTGAATAAAAACTAAGATTGCAGACCACCTGCAACTTCACCTAGGGAGGAGTGATTCAGTGGTTGGGACAGGTTACCTCAGGCTGGAGTGCTGGGGGTTCATTTCCTGCATGGGGACAAGCAACCTCAGGCTGGAGGGACTGGGGTCTCTAGTCCTATGGCCACTCCTTGTGGCCTTGGGCAAGCCACTTAACCCCTCCATTGCCTCAGTTAGATTGTGAGCCCTTCGGAGACAAGGGAATAAAAAGTACTTGTTAGTATACATGTAAACCGCACTGCTTCTAAAGAGCGTGGTATATAAAAGAAATAAATAAATGTCAGTGTGATTTGAAGAATCCTTGCTATCCATGGTGAAAACAAAGTTTCATACCTATAATGGATATTCTCCATGGACAGCAGGATGCTAAAGACATACATACCCATTCCCCTACCCATTGTTGAAGTTCACTGAGAAATGGACTGGTGGCAGTTGTTACTGTTAGGAGTGTGGGCATGCCCACAGCCTTGAAACTTTTTCCCTGAGTTTTGTGAGCACAGGGAAGCAAGACCTGATTCTGCTCCTTCCAAGATGTCACCATCGTTCTGTTAATATTATATGCAAATCTGGTTACTGCATCTCAAAAAAAGATATAGCAGAATTAGGAAAGGTATAGAGAAGTTGACCAAAATAAAGGTGATGGAATAATGCCGCTGTGAGAAAAGGCTAAAGAGGGTAGGGCTCTTTCAGCTTGGAGAAGAGACAGCTCAGGGGAGAAATGATAGAGCCCTATAAAATTAGGAGTGGAATGGAATGGGTAACAGCAAATTGATAGTTTACCCTTTTAAAAAGGCACACAATGAAGCTACCATGTAGTACATTTAAGACTAATTAGAGAAAATATTTTTTCACTTGCCACATAATTAAGTTCTGGAATTCATTGCCAGAGAATGTGGTAAAAACTGTTAGTGTAGTCTGGTTTTAAAAGGTTTGGACATGTTCAGGATGGAAAAGTCCATAAACCATTATTAAGGAGTATGTGGGGAAATCGGTACTTATCCCTGGAATAAGCAGCATAGAATCTATCTACCTTTTGGGATCCTGCCAGCTACTTGTGACCTGGATTTGCTGCTGTTGGAAACAGGATACTATAACTAACTGATCTTTTTGGTTTGACCATATACTGTCTATTGCATACATCTCCTTGCACACTCATTGATTCATGCTTGAGTGTACACACTTGCACAAGCATACCTCCAACTGTACATTTATAGACATCTCGCAACTATTCCTGCATCGCTATTCTAATGTTCATCCATGTATGTCACCCATTCCCACTGCCCACTATTTTGTATGTACTTGAATTTTACATAGAAAAATGCACCTTCATGTCATGCTTTTTAGCATTTTCTTTTCAACTTAATTTTTGTTAAAAATTCTGCATAATAAAAACTTAGTTTAGTAATATAATCTATTGTGTGAAAAAAATAACTTAATTTGCATAATTTTGATTTCCAAATACATCCTGCTAGATCGGTCCACACTAGTGGGTTGTGTCCCCTTGTCAGCAGATGGTGAGATGGAGAAAAATTCCTGAAGCTTTCTGATATCACCCTTGGTATAAAAACCCATCCCTCAAGGGGAGCTTCAGTATTTTCTCTGTTGCAGCAGGTGGTGGATGTCTCTTAGCTCCTGGTGTTCTCTGAGAAGAGATTTGGTGTCAGAGTGGCTATCATTGGCATTTGTGCATGCTGTGGTACTCCTTTGTCGACAGTTTTTTTCTTTCTTCACGTTCCAGAGCTGACCCTAGTCAAGAGGACCAGTAGAGCACCTCCGAAGGGAAGTGCGCCTGCTCATGAGGAACAGTTGCAGCCTTCTGTTCTGACTGTTCTGCAAGCAAGATTTGTATCAGCTAATTTGGCAGTCACATTTTGTTATTTTTTTTTAACTCTTTAAAGTTTGTTTAAAACAAAACAAAACAAAAAAACAACCTTATTCAAGGGCCTGGTTGCTAAGAAAGTTGTTGGGCAGTTTTTTTTCTTTTCTGGACCCTTCCTCCATTTGTTTTTTCCTCTGAGAGCAGTGAGTGTTTTATTTCTTTCGAGGTTCTCTTTTAAAGTAGTGTCCTGATCTGCTTTTTGGCTGTATCTTGTTCTAACCACGTTTACCTCCCCCCTTTCTTCGGTGTGCTCTGTTTTCTGCAGTTGCCTTTTTCCTGCTTCTCTTCACACGGTCAGTCGGCCATTGCTTCTTAGGTCTGCTTTGCTGTTTGTGATAAGGAAGCTTATCAGAGCCCTGAGAGTACTGCTAATAGAAAGGATTTTACATTAATCAAGGGACCTGTTCTGGCAGGTCAGAGAAATAGAGCAGCCTGTTTCCCTAAAAGCTTATTCCCAGCTGCAGTAACTTGCAGAAAGCCCCTAGTGGAGCTAAAGAGGAGAAGCATAAGCATAGTCTGAAAAACCCTTACGTCATGCCTAATCAATCAGTGGCCAGAGGAGAGTTTAAGCACCAACACCTGAGGAGGAGTTGGAAGCTAAGGACTTTAAAGGCAGAACTGAATATTCAGAAGGCAGACCAGGAGAAGGACCAGCTCAGAGACGACAACCACAGCGATGAGAGAGAAGAAGGTCCAAGAGAGAGAAGGCAAGAGGAACTCAGAGAGAAACGTGTACCTATAGAGATTCCTGTGATTCTGGTAGGAACTCTAAAGCAGCACCCTGTAAGCAGACAGGAGCAGCTAAGGAGAAAAGGAACACAAAGTCTTATGGGAAGAGGTATGGAGCCGATGCCCTGAGGTCCAGTGATACGGACTGGAGGACAGGCCACAGAAGCACCCATGCTTACTGGCCAGGATACCTAAGGAGACAGCCCAAGGACATTTGACTCAGGTATGAACTTTAATCCTTTAACCTGGAGCAATGCAAACTGTTGGGAAACAGTGTGTCTCCCACTAGAGGCCAGTTATTGAAGCCCTCTATGCCAGATATTGAGATTGAGCCTATGCAATTGGAGGAACAAGGTACAAGTCCTGAGGAAGATGATTTTTGCATGGACTGTGCTTTGTGTAAGATTGATAACCTAAAGAAATCCTCAAAGTAGGATTAAAACCATCAAAAGGAAATGTTCTAATTACTGGCTCCCCAGAAAGTTTTATATGGAAAGAAAGAGGCTTTTGGGGAACAGAAATGAAAACACGTGTGCAGAGGAGGAAACCAGCTATTGATTAAAGCTTGTTATCCACCTGATGATAGAGTAGAGCATTGCTCAAAGCCGTGCACATGATGTATAAAGAACTGCTTTGAATGTGAAAGAAGAACGCTGTTTGTAAAGAAGTTTTTCCTTTTGGGTTTATTCTCCAGCACTGCTGAGCAGTTGTCAGCAGTGACTGAAGGGAAGTGTGTTTTTGTTCTGTTGCTTGAAAAGACTCTGCAAGCTATTTGCTTGGAACTTTCAGTTGTGTTCTTTGCTTTGATTACAAAACCTGGAAAAGTTATCCTGAAGGTGTTACCAAGTATAATCTGTGTGTGGAATAATTTACCCCATAAATAAACTCTATTTTGCCTTATACTCGACTCAACTACTACATTCTTATTTACCTCAAAGGCAAACACTTTACAACTGGACTACTATTACCACAATCCTTTGCGGCATAGATAGTCTGGATCTTTGCAAAAGGTGGTGTAGCTTTCATAACAAGCACCCCCTTTTACATGTTTCCCACCATTCTTTCTTCAGAGTCTGTTGATTTTGGCTCCCCGGCTCTTCCTGTGACGCTTTCTTTTATCTTGTGAAAATGCCTCCTTCCCTGCAGTGCTGCCTGGGCTGTGGGGATAAATGTAAGACTTTGACAGGTAGTTTGTGTTCCTCCGGTGGTTCTGATCAAGGAGGTCCTGCGTCTGCAGGTCCTGATTCCGGCAGCCCTCCCAGGTCTCTCGCTTTAGCTCCCACTTGGTTACCTCAGGGTAATGCTAGATCTCAAGATGCCCTTCCTCTGGTTTTGTTGCCTGAGCAGCCTGCTAACCCTCTATAACTCTGTTCAGCCTATGCAGACTTCAGATGACTGCTTTGATCTCCAGTGTATGCAGCTATTCCATCAGGCCTGAGATATGTAGCGCTACTTCGACTGCCATTGATCCACTGTCTAGAAAGCATGCCAGCCGAAGTTTGGCTGGAGCTTATTTAGATCTGGCAAAGATATCTCCTCTCCTCCAGGGGCTAGCGCCCTGCAGGGGAAGACAATCACTGTCCTTCAGATGAACATTCTATTACTTCTGAGTCCAGCTGGAAAGGAGGAGAGTTTTCGCCATTGGAAGATGACCAGGTGCCTTGAGAAGATGGTCAGGATATCCGATTATTCCATAAGGAAGAGCTTCCTGCTCTCATTGCTCAAATTATGGAGGCTCTGCACCTCTCTTGTACTGTCAAGTGCAACAGCCTTCAGATTCCTCAATCTCAGGCAGACCCTATCATCCTGGGCATCAGGAAATCTTCTGAGGCTTTTCCTTTTTCCCTGGAACTATAACAGAAAATCTCCTTAGAATGGGATTGTCCTGATGTGTCTCTGCACTCCGCTCATTGCTTGGGGTGTGTTTACGTTTGGTCTTCAGATGATCTTGACAAGTGGGTGCGTTTCCCTAAAATAGATGCTGTGGTCACTGCAGTCACTAAATGCACAACCATTCCTGTGGGTGGTGTCACTGCTCTCTGTGATCAGACAGATCGCAAGGTGGAGGGCCTCTTAACCACTTTCTCGTCATCAACCTTGGCATTGCAGGCCTCTGCAGAGGTCTCGCTGCACACGCTCTGCTCCGATGGCTTCAGTCCCTTCCGGATGATTCGGCTTTGCCACATTTAGAGTCTGTCACTGCTGCCTTTGCAGATGCCTTTTATTATCTGCTTAGTCTATGGCTACTGCTGCTACAGTGGCTCAGTGTTGGCTGTGGCTCCATCATTGGGATGCAGATGCTACTTCCAATTCCCGTCTCGCCAAGCTTCCTTTCAAGGGCCGCCTTCTTTTTGGTGAGGATTTGGAAAACCTTGTGAAGGATTTGGGGGAAGTCAAGCCTCAACATTAGCCAGAGGATAAGCCCAGTTTTCGTCGTCCTTCCACGTTGACGTCCATGTCCTCATCTTATAGAGTCCGCTTCAGAGACGTTTGTCGCTACCAGCCTGGCAAATCCAGTTCTTTGAATAGGGCTTCAGTCTTTTTAGGGTATCAATCTCAACCGGACGGTTTTTCTCTTCATCTAACAAGTTTTCCAATTCTGCCAAATCTTCCCATTGTTTCTGGGTCCATTCCAGGGGTCTCCTGTGGCCAGACGCTTACTGTTTTTTTTTCCCCTGCGAAAGGACCAGATAACATCAAACTTGTGGGTACTTGAGTTAGTAACAACAGGATTATGTTGTCAGCATCATGGAGCCCGTGCTGAATGTCTTCCTCATCTTTCCATGCAATTCCGCAGCCCAGGCAGTGGCTGTACACCTGACTCTCCACTGCTGCCTTCAGCTCAATGTGGTATGCCCAGTGCCTCCCTCAGAAAGAGATTCTGGTTACTATTCCATTTACTTTGTCATTCCTAAGAAGGATGGCTTCTTACGTCCTATCCTGGATCTCAAGGGAGTCGGTCGCTGTCTTTAGGTGCTGCAGTTCCGAATGGAAAACCTCAGGATAGTCATTCAAGCTGTTCAGCCAGGTGAATTTCTTGAATCCCTGGACATGGCGGAAGCATATTTTCACATTCCAATCCGCCAAGTTCAGCAGCAGTACTTAAGTTTCACGGTCCTCTGTCAACATTATCAGTTTTGTGCCCTGCCTTTTGGTCTTGCCACAGCTCCTCACACTTTCTCCAAGGTGATGGTGGTAGTGGCAGCTTCCCTGCGGCAATAAGGTATTCGTGTTCATCCTTATCTAGATGATTGGCTGATCAGAGCCAACTAGTTTAGAGGAGGCTACCTCTGTGGACTCTGAGGTCCTCTCCTTTCTGGACCATCTCGGCTGGGTGGTCAATTATGCCGAAAGCAATCTGTGCCCAGTTCAGTCTTTAGAATTCCTCGGTGCCTGCTTCGACATGAGTGGATCGTGTCTTCCTCTCTTACGACAGATGCAAGAAGCTCTGCATTCAGGCCCATGCCTTCTGGCACCTGGCAGCTCTCACTGTCTGAGATTACCTACAACTCCTTGGCACCATGGCTTCTGCTCTTGACGTAGTCTCGTGGGCCTTTGCTCATATGTGTCTGCTTCAGTACTCTCTCCTGTTGTTCTAGTCCCCATTCACCCTGGACTATCAGATTCGTCTACCCCTTTCTTCAGTGTTTCGCCGCAGTCTTTGCTGGTGGCTTTGTCCTCGTCACTTGTTGAAGGGCATTCTCTTGGAAATTCCGTGTTCGGCGGTGGTCACCATGGATGCCATCCTTGCAGGTTTGAGTGCACTGCTAGGGACAGGCAGCGCAGGGAAATTGGTCCATTCAAAAAGCCTCTTGGACTATCAATCACCTCGAAGCCCAGGCTGTTCGTCTGGCTCTACTCTTCTTTCAGTCCCACCCCCAGGGTCGAGCAGTCCATGTATTTTCTGACAATTCCACCACTGACTTATCTCAACAGACAGGGTGGGACCAAATGTCCCGGAGTGGCCCAGGAAAATGAGTGTTCTGTTTCCCTGGACAGAATCCAACCTCCTGGCTCTTTCTGCGCATCACATTGCAGGAATGGAGAGCATTCAAGTTGTATATTTATAATATGGACCCTGGCGAGTGGGAGCTAGCTCCATGGACATTTGCAATCATTGTGCGTTGGTGGGGTCATCCGACTCGAGACCTAATGGCCACCTCTTCCAATGCCAAGACGTCAATCTTTTTCAGTCATCAAAAGGAACCAAACTCTTAAGGGTTAGATGCTCTAGTTCACACCTGGTCCTCGAACAGCTTCTCTACATCTTTCCTCCTTGGCTGCTAATCGGCCATATACTCTGTCGGACAGAGTCGCACTCCGGATGGGTAGTGCTGGTGGCTCCGGATTGGCCTCGACATCCATGGTATACTGATCTTCTCAGCCTCCTGAAGGAGACGCCCCTACCCCTCAGTGTCCGGAGAGGTCTCCAGTTTCAGGGACCAGTTCTCATGAACGACCTGTTCCTTACTCGCTTACGGCTTGGCTATTGAGTGGTGTCACTTGCATCGCAAAGGTTACTTGCATCAAGTAATGACCACTCTTCCACAGGCTTGACGGTCTTCTACCTCACATGCCTATGATCTGATCTGGCATCTTTTATTCTTCTTGGTGTTCTGAGAGATTCTTCTTCCCTTGGCGAGTTGATATTGCAGACATTCTGTCTTTCTCCAGGAACAAGCAGGAAGTCAGTCCTCACATATAGGTAATGTTGACATGGATGGGAGCCCTCGCCGAAGCATCTCCCCAGCATTCAAAGGAAGCCTTTGGGAGATGCCACCAAGCATGCATGGTCTCCTTCCCGCCCAAGGGTGCCATCTTGGTCAGACTCCCTTTTTCTGTGGAGTCCTACAGATGTCTTGTCTTCCCCCACCCTCCCCCTCCGGAAAAAAGTTGATTTCTCATACACTCTTGTACACCTTCCCAGCTCCCCTGGCACCGGGTCTTGAAACTTAGTTTTGTTTTTAAGTTCCTCCAGTGCTTTTGCACCTTTGCTAGCCACACCAAAGGTCTTTAACCTCGCTGGGGTCCTTTTTGCCCCAGTGGCCATTGGTTTTAAGAAAGGTGATTGGTGCTCCAAAAACATGTCTCACCAACACTCATGACTGTTGCCTCTGGTATCAGGGTGCCGACCATGACCCGGAGCACTGCCCCATGTGCAAAAAGATGTCCGCCAAGGCCATACAGAGCCGCTGGCTAAAGCAAGATGACATCTTCCACAGAACAGACTCGATCCCAGTTTCCCCGGTAGCCTCGTGCTCAAAGGCCCCCCATGGATCCTCTGCGTCGTGTAAGGCCCTTGCGGTTCCAGAGGGGGCTTGCAGACATTCCGAACAAGGGTCCCTGGAGCGAGAGCATGAGAAGAAAAAGGAGACCTTGAGGTCCTTGTCCTGGGAAGTAGACAAACATGGGAAATCCTGTGCATGGTCCCTCAGCCCCGACAAGCTTCTGAGAAGTCTGAGTTGGAGTGACCAAGGAAGGTACCCAGGATGGAAGTTGAGGCCTCTGGCGATGGACTCCAGTCTCCCGAGGTCTGTCCTGCTGAGGACCCCTTCTCCTCGACTCCAGACACGATAACCCTGGTGTCAGAGTCAATGGCAGCCATCCCAGAGTGGGAAGCTCGTATGTTGGTGCTTGAACGCAGCATTTCTGCATTCATTGCGTTCCAACAGGCGTCGATGCCTGGTCCCACTGGCACCCACGTCAAGACCGCAGGGACCTTGATGCCAAGGACTCCCCGGGCCACCAAAGTGATCCCTAAGAGCTAGATGCCTCTGGTAGATCCTTGGCGAGAGTCTTGATCTTGCTCCTGCTGCTTGGGTTCCGGCCATGCCTCGGCCTTGAGGCACTGAAGACCAGAGCCAACGATGCCCCTGGAGCCGTGAGGCCTGTAGTCTTCCTTGGACTACTCGGCTTGGGAGTCTGACGTTGAGACATCTCTGGAGTCTAGAGCCCACTGAGACCTTCCCTTGGATCTGTCTCCACCGATGGCTAAGTGCCAATCCCCACCCGAGGAACCTTGTTCCTAGAGTCCATGCAGGACATGGCTTGGGCTCTCTCCCTCACTACAGAGTCGGAGTCTGACCCTCATATAGAGGAGCTTGACATCCTCCAATACGAGGTACCACGTAGAGAGACCCTGATGGTTGTGGTCCCCTCAATCCTCAACTGGCTCCTTCTCCGGATGTGTGAATCCCTGGCGTTGATGCCCATTGTTAGCCGCTGCCTAGATACCATGTACCGGGTCTAGCACAGGCCGGGCTTCCGGAAGACCCAACTTCCTCACACCTCCATGGTGTTGCAGTCAGCCAGGCTTAGCTCCAGGCATCCGACTTTGAGCAATGGGTGCAGGAGAAGCTCCTTGACATCCCATGCCGTGTGTTGGGGGGGGGGGGGGGAGAGAGGAGGCAGCTGTTCGATAAGCCCTTGGAGGACAAAGCTGCCGAGAGAGAGAGAGAGAGAGAGTATGTGTCTTGGACTGTACTCTCGAGGAAGACTTCTATGACTTCTACTATTCCGAGGAAGAAGCCTCCAGGAAAGAAGCCTCCTTTCCATAAAAAGGGCCAACCCTATCGAGGCTATCCTCCATACCTGGCTACCCAGACTCCTCAGCAGGGTCTCCAGGGCAAGGGAGGGAGCCAAGGCCCATGCAAACCCAAGAACCCCAAGCTCCAGTCCAGCCTGGTTTGGGGTTTTGACACCCCCAGCATAGCCGCTCTCTCTCCCTCTGGAGGATCAGCTGCCAGCGAGGGGGGTGCCTGGTCCATTTTGCCCACAGTTGGTCTTCCATCACCACCAACTCATGGGCACTTCAAGTGGTCAGGAAGGGTTACCACCTCCACCTGAAACAGCTGCCTCCACCCTTCTTTCCTCGGGAACCTCCTCTGTCTCCTCTGCACCAGGGTCTGCTAATGCAAGAACTCGCAGGCCTTCTCAGGGACAGGGCTGTGGAGCCTGTACCACGCCACCTGAAAGGAAAGGGGTTTTACTCCAGGTACTTTCTGGTCCCAAAAATAACAGGACTAAGGCTCATCCTGGACCTGAGGAACCTGGTGTGGGAGAAGTTCAAGTTGCTCTCCCTAGGAATAATGCTGCCCTACCTCCAGCAGGGAGATTGGCTATGCTCCTTGGACCTAAAGGATGCTTATACCCATATCCTTAGCCATCCTAGTCACAGGCAGTACCTAAGGTTCATGGTACCTCCCTTTGGCTTTGCCTCCGCACCAGGAATCTTCACCAAATGCCTCATAGTGGTGGCTGCCTATCTTCGTCTCCAAGGGGGCCTTTGTCTTCCCTTACCTGGATGACTGGCTCGTAAAAGGAGACACAGCCTGAGATATGCTGCAGGCCAAAGGCCGCACCATCAATGTCCTACAAAATCTGAGATTCGTGATAAATCACCCAAAATCCCATCTCACCTCAACTCAAGACTTGGAGTTCATAGGGGCTCGCCTGGACATACTCCAAGCCGTGGCTTCCCTCCCCTGGGACAGGGCAGATCGTCTCACAGCCCTGGCGACCGAAGTGCAGCGGTGCTGCACTGTGTTGGTGTGGTCCATTCTTTTCCTCCTTGGCCACATGGCCTCCACGGTCCATGTGATCCCCCTATGCCTGTCTCCACATGCGGGCAGCACAATGGTGTCTCCTCTCACAGTGGACCCAAGCCACGGGCAGGCTCTAGGACAGAGTCTCTGTGTCCCGTCAGCTGGCGGATTCCCTCAGTTGGTGGCAGGACCCGCAGAATCTTCTGAAGGGCATGCCCTTCCAACCCTCGAACCCCCAGAGGGTCCTCACAACACATGCTTCCCTGCTGGGCTGGGGTGCCCATTGTGGGGAATTTCACACCCAGGCCGTCTGGTCCTTCAAGTAGAGCCAGCAGCAGATTAACCTGCTGGAACTCTTGGCCGTCTTCCTTGCGCTCAAAGCTCTCCAGCAAGATGAGTCAGTGCTTGACCAGACAGAAAATTAGGTCATGATGTTCTTCCTAAACAAACAAGGTGGCACAGCTCCTACTGCCACTGCCAGGAGGCAGTAGCCCTCTGCTTGTATGCGACCAGACAGGGTATGCTGCTCAGTGCAGTATACCTCCCAAGCCAGGACAACCCTCTGGCAGACAGACTGAGCAGGGTCCTCCAACCACATGAGTGGTGCCTGGACTCTGGGGCGGCACAGCGGCTCTAAAGTTTGTGGGGCATCCCGAACCTTGACGACTTTGCCAACCCGACCAATGCTCATCTTGTGGTCGGAGGGTCTGTGTTATGCCTTCCCTCCCACACCTCTGATAGCATGGACCCTCTTCAAGATCCAGCGAGACAAGGCTTCCCTGATTCTACTGGCCCCCGAGGTGGCTCAGGCAGCCTTTGTTTCCTCTACTGCTTCATCTTTCGATGGTGTCCCTGGTCCCTCTTGGGAGCTTACTGGGACTTTTGACCGAGGAGGAGGGCTCGATCCTCCACCCCAACCTGTGATCCTTGTTCCTCACAGCATGGCTGCTGAATGGGTCGCTTTAGTACCCCTCAACCTCCCCAAGGAGGTGGAAGAGGTCATCCTGGCCTCTCGCAAGGACTCCACAATAAGGGCCTATGCCTTCAAGTGGTGCAGGTTTTCCTTATGGTACACAGAGCAATGGGTGAACCTGTTCTGCCCGGTGTATGCAGTGCTGCAGTTCTTGCTCCACCTTTCACAGTCCGGACTTAAGTCCATCTCCTCAGGGTGCACCTGAGCGCACACTCCACGAACCACCACTCCATAGAGGGCAAGCCTCTTTCCATGCAGCCCCTCATTACCCGATTCATGCGGGGCTTATTGCTTTCAGTGTCTCCCATCCACCCCTGGCAAAATGGCATCGCGGTGTGATCCTGGTGCAGCTTACCCAAGTGACCCTTCAAAACCTTGGCTACCTGCCACCTGAGATACCTGTCCTGGAAGGTGGCCTTCCTGGTGGTACTCTCTGAGCAACCCTACACCAGGTTCTACAAGAACAGGGTCATGCCTGCATTCACTCAGTTTCTTCTGAAGGAGGTGCCTCAACCATGAGGTGGTACTCCCTACCTTCTTTCCACGGCCCCACACCGACAAGGTGTCGGCCATTCTCCTTATTCTGGACTGCAAAAGGGCCCTGTCCTTCTATCTGCAGCATACACAGATCCACCGCAAAGCCTCACAGCTTTTTGTCTGATACGACCCCAGTCGTCTGGGGAGGCTGTCATCAAGCAGACTCTGGCCATCTGGGTGGCAGACTGTATCACCTTCACTCACAAGCAGGCTGGGCTGCCGCTGGAGCGCCAGGTCACGGTGCATAATGTCAGGGCTATGGCTAATTCAGTTGTGAGCCTTCACTCTGTTCCTATGGCAGACATCTGCCGGGCCGTCACCTGGTCTTTGGTCCACACTTTTTGCAGCTCACTGCGCCTGAACAGGGAGTCCCGATGGGACAGTGCCTTCAGTCAGTCTGTACTCCGTTCAGGGTTTAGGCAACTCCTTCCCTCCGACCCTTCTTGTTCAGGCTACTGGAGCCATGGTTCTCCCTAGACACTGGGATCCTCAGTCTGTCCTCAGATTCGTTTGCGGCTGCTCACGACTGGGCCATGTTTCTTTACAGGTTCTCTGAAGCCTATAGCTAGGGAGTCCCATATGTGAGGACTAACTTTCTGCTTGTTCCTGGAGAAAATGTTACTCGTAACAGGTGTTCTCCAGGGACAGCAGGAATTAGTCCTCACAACCCTCCCTTCTCCCCTTGGAGTTGCTGTAACTTTTGCTCTCCCTTTTGTCGGCTCTGTCATCTGACTGACCAAGATGGCACCCTTGTGCGGGAAGGGGACCATGCATGCGTGGTGGCATCTCCCAAAGACTTTCTTTGAAAACTGGTGAGATGCTTCTGCGAGGGCTCCGTCAGCATCAATATCACCCATATGTGAGGACTGATTCCTGCTGTCCCTGGAGAACACCTGTTACATGTAAGTAACTACGCTTTCCTTCCTTCAGGATGGATTTGATAAAGGTCTTGTCCTTAATCCTTTAGAGGTGCATATTGCAGCCTTAACATGCTTTCAGGAGTCTCTCCATGGGCGGTCTCTAGCTTCTCATGTAGACATTTTCCGTTTTCTGCTGGGTATTCGCTCCCTGAGGGCCCCCCATTTGCCCTGTTGTCCCTTCTTGGGATCTGTCCTTAGTACTTTGCGTGCTCACCCATGCCCCATTTGAGCCTCTCCGTAAGGCATCCCTCAAAGATTTGATTCTCAAGACTGTTTTTCTTATAGCAGTTACTTTGGCACAGTGCCTTTTGGAATTCCAGGCACTTGCCAAGATGCTTTTCTATCTTTTTTGCCCAGAGAAGGCTATCATTTGAATAGTGCCCTCTTTTCGGCCTAAGGTCCTTTTTGGATATTCATGTCAACCAATCTGTTTCCTTCCTTTTTTAAGGAGCAGTCTTTGGGTGACAACAGAGCCCTTCACCTGTTGGGATGTTGGTAGGGTGTTAAGCTGTTACTAATACATTTCGTCTCTCTGATCACCTTTTTGTCCTGATTTCTGGTCCACGAAAGGGAGCAGCCACTTCCAAAGCGACCATTGTGTGCTGTATCAAGCAGACCATTGAGTCTGCTTATATTTTATTGAACAAACCTGTACCCATAAGTCTTCAGGCAGATTCTACGCAGGCCCAGATTACCTCCTGGGCAGAATACTCACTGGTAGCTCCTCTAGATATTTGCAGGGTGGCCACCTGGTCCTTCCTCTCTATTTTTGCACGTCACTATCCCTTGGATGTCCAGGCTCGAGAAGCAGCTTGCTTCAGAGCCTCTGTCTTGGCTGCAGCAGTTTCTTCCCGCCCTGGAGTGGTTTATCTAGTGTGGACTGGTCTAGCAGGATGTATTTGGAAGCAAACATTTTACTTGTAATTTTCTTTCCTGGAATCCTGCTACACCAGTTCAGAATATGCCCCTCTAAACTGTATAGTCTGTTACCTAGCTAAGACACTCTTTACGTATCGGTGATATTGCTGAATCTCGCCATGTACACACTTCCTTGGCTTGCGGGTCTTGTTTCACATTGTTCAATTTACATTAGCTTGTTATAAGAGTTATTTGTTTATGAGCTCATTTTTGGTCTGGTTTTGTGCTTCCTTGGCTGTTTGAATTCCTGCTGCTGCTTATGGTTTTACTGAAGCGCTCCTTGGGGGATGGATTTTTATATCAAGGGTGATGTCACAAAGCTTTGAGAATTTTTCTGTCTCATCTGCTGCAGGGACACAACCCACTAATCTGGACTTGGCTAGGAGGATTTTAGGAAAGGAAACAATCAGTAAGTAAAATGCCTCATTTTATCTATAATTTTAAAATTTTTGGTACATAATTCCTTTGGATGTATCGCTGCTGTCTGCTTGCTCTATGTATTGTCTCAAGGCCTCCCCCCCCCCCCCAACAAGTGGAAAAATGCTCTGAATCTATCGACAGGCTTCACAGCTTATCGAAGACATTTTTGCTGTTAGCTTTCAGTTTTCAGGAAAGAAATTTTTGGGTTGATATTCAGCGCTACATACATGGCTAGCAGCATCTGCTAGCTGGATAAGTTCTACTGAAGGGGCTATTTAGTGCACCATATGGATAGTGGCATTTAAATATCATGCTGCACTGCCTCTGCATTATATGGATAGTGCCAGTGTGATCTATGGGTAGAGCAAGAATTTTCTATATGGTGGCAATTTTCTGTATTGCTATACAGATAGCTTTAGGTCAGAAATAAGGTGTCCTAATTATTGTCCATATATTGTCAATATGGATAGCCTCAGTGCTGGTTGCATTGCCCAGATACTCAGCACAGGCTACTATCCAGATGCCAGTGCTGGTTATTTGTTTGTTTATGAGCGGCAGCTGAACAACACAGAAGTAAAATGCCTGTGTTCTACTTTGACAAGAGTTTGGGACGTTGACTTTTCCCATTGAAGTTGCACGGCTCTTCCTTCTAATTGCGGGAATGTATTTTAAAGTTAGATTGTTTTTCTGTACATGTGCATGTGTTGGGAAAGCTTTACCAGAGTGGAGGTCCTGAGACTAGTTGGGCTTTGATTGCCAGGATGGGGTTATGGGAGTGTTCCTGGAGATATAAGCCAGTCCTCTGACCTGTGCAGTGGTCCATTAACTGTCCTGGTCTTTCTTATCTCAGAATTGCCGTGTATGCAGTGGTTGTGGCTATCGACCAGCACAGCTACCGCCAACCTACCAGTGGTACCAGAATTACACGATGTGTGAGAAATGCCAACAGCAGCGCAATGGAACTGTGGAATGTGCTCCACGCTCTAAGTCAGAGCTGGCAGGGAGTGTGCCATGCAGCCAGACCCTCCAAAAGTAAGTACAGGATTTTAAGGCTTCTCTATCTTCAGGCGAGATTGTCCCTTATTAATCTGAAGTGCCTCAGTCATTGAGAGGTGAGGAAGTGCAACTCTCCCTTCTTGATCCAAGGTTCTTCCATCATTGTAGAGGGCAAGGGGGACACTTTTTTCCTTATTTGAGGTTCCGTCATCAAAGAGATGGCTTTCCCTCTTTTTGTCTAGTAATTTTCTCTTGCTATTATGGGCCTCTGGCCCAGTTAGGACCAGGGCTAGGATCTGGTGCCATGAGCTGAATTCACAACTACTTTGTTCAACTATTTTTTTTTCTTTGTTCATATTCCCCATGGATAT
Source organism: Ichthyophis bannanicus (assembly GCA_033557465.1). Taxonomy (NCBI): domain Eukaryota; kingdom Metazoa; phylum Chordata; class Amphibia; order Gymnophiona; family Ichthyophiidae; genus Ichthyophis; species Ichthyophis bannanicus. Next base: position 649,610,244 of record CM066033.1, on the reverse strand, counting down.
TCAGGTGAAATCACTTTCACATGTGAGTGATGTCATCTGTTGGCACCAAATACAGAACATGCACTAGCTAAAAGCCAGAAAAGCCCCTGGGTGTGCTGGAATGAAATAGATTAGATGTCCCATATTTGCTGCATGCAGGGCTGTACCGATGGTGAAAAGCGCCCCTCCCGCACCTCCATCTAGCCACTTTATGGGGGTGGGAGAGAAGAGGCGTGCACCCGATGTGCAACTCGCCGGCACACTAAGCAGGTCTGGACCCTCCCGGAGAGACAGACCTGCTAAGTGTGCCAGCGACAAGACTTAAGGGGTGCATTTTGGCTCTCTGCTGCTGCCTGCCGCCGCTAAAGTGGCGGTGGCAGGCAACGGCAGAGAGTCGAAATGCGCCTCAAGTCTTTGCGCCCTGTGCGGCCGCACCGCTCGCACAGGGCTCGGTACGGTCCTGGCTGCATGCTTTTCATTTTGGTTCTAAAGCTCCCTCTGCAGTTTTTTCTTACCAGTAATTCCTATTTGTTTCCTCCTTTCTCAGCTCAAAGATTTGAGGATCTTTTGTTGTGAACATTTCCTCATTTTAACTTGATAGACACTTTTTCCTGCTGTAGTTGACAAAACAAAAGGCCATGTTTACATTTGTGGTCAACACTATTGGCAGCCTTGCAGTTTAACACCTTAATGTCCAATATCTCCTAAAAAAAAAAGTGGCCAGTGAAATGGCTGTGGACTATATGTGCATATTATTTGACACAAAATAATCAAATAAAACAAGTGCTATTAAAGGAAATAGAATGAAATAGTATAAAAACTGAGACGCTGTTTCCTGTATTGGGGAGGATCCACGATGGCTTTGGCCAGTGTGTGAACAGCTCCCACACTTTCTGAATGGGGAAATGGAAGGGTAAACCGGTCAAGGCTCCCCTTGCTAACCACATCCCAACTGTTGCCCCTGCCAACCACATCCGAATTGACTTGCCTTGTTGGGATCCGCTGGCCTCCCTTCTTTGTATGTGCAGCAATAATGGAGGAGTGGTCTTCCTGGCATTGGGGACGTCGGAGTGGATAAGCTCGGTGTCCTCATCGGGTGTTGATCTAACCCCTCAACAAGTGTGGCGCCCGTTTGAAACTCGACGCTGCAACGTCTTTGGAGCAGTGGCCGGCAGTCCTGAAGCTGGTGTGCCGCCCAGGGTATGGGGGCCGGCTCCTGGAAATGGCGGAGCCTGCTTGCAGTTCTTGTCTGAATACTATCTTGTCGGTGCTGTTTTGGTGTCGGACAGCACAAGTCGGACTGGTACATCTAGAGTTGAGAGCAGAGGTATGGCTGAGCTGGATGGGGCCATGGGTGGGACTAAGTTGGATATTTTCCTTGTACCCCCAAGCCAGATTACCCTTGAGTCAATTTGGTGTGCCATCAAACAGCTTGCTGAAGCTTTATTACTGCAAGTGAACACTATGAAAATTCAACTTCAAGGTATGCGACAAGACTGATAAGAACATGGAAGATATTGTTAAGTTGAAAGGGGACTATAATGTCTGTTCGTGTGGATAGTATGAATGGTTGTGCTGAAGCTCTGGTGAAGGATGCTATATCTATGAAAGTAAAAAATTGAGCAGCTGGAAAATGCAGTTCCTGATCGTGTAACCAATCTAGTCCCGGACCTCTGGGTTCGCTATCTCATCCAGCAGCTTTGGAGACTGAGAAACTCCTCCTTTTTATGATGTCACAGGTATATCCTCCCGGGATCCGCCTCTTGCCATCATTTACCTCAGTCTCCAAGCAGCTGGATAGATAGGAGCCCGGAGAGCCGGGCTCACTGGAGAAACCATTTGGCCTACTTTCTTTAGTTGGGGTTAGTTATTTTGGAGGGAGCTTGTTCCTTAAAGAACTGTGCCTTTAAATTTGACGGCAGGCTGCTCTCTCTCTCTCTGTCTCTTCCCCCCCCCCTCCCCCCGCTCTCTTTGTGGGCTTTGCGGTCCCTCTACAACTGCTAACTCAGAGGGCCTAAGCAGTAGCTCCCTCTTTGGGGTCCCCCCGGTTCAGTCAGTTGCCTTAAGGGGAGAGGCCTGGAGGTCTGCCTAGCCAGCGCCACACAGAAGATTGCCTGTTAGTGCGCTGGCAGGCCCCTCCTGTTCGCACGCAGAATCCAGAGGTGCGAGTGTGTGCAGTCTCCGGCGATTTCAAATGCGCTCGGCGATCGGAGAGGAGCGGTCCCGGTGAGATTGCTGCAGGCTATTTACTTTAGCCGCCCAGAGGTAAGAGCGCACGTTGTCTTAGTGCGGGGGTGGTGGAAAGTATTTTTGGCACCAAAGTGAGGCCAGCGGGCCTAGCCGCGTGGCGGCACAGAGTAGGAGTGCCGTTGCTGCATGCGGTAGCCATTTTTTCTGCCCCGACTGTCTGTGGCGCCTCGGAGAAGTTCGCTCTTTCTCTGCTCACTTAGAATAGTTAATTTCATTTTATAGCTTGTAGTTTGGGTTTTTGCAAAAAACAAAAAAACCCCAAAACGGGGCTTTATGCTTTAGTTCTGAGAACGGGTGCAGAGAGTGTGTGGGAAACAGCTTGAAGGGATAGGTTACCTTCCAGTTATTTTGCCTTTATTTTGCCATGCCTTCCAAGCCACTGTGTTTAGTCTGTGGCATGAAGAAGGGGTCTTCTTCAGGAGTGTGCAAGTCCTGTGTAAGGGACACTGCTTCCATGGACCTACCCGGAGATGCCTCAGGGCACGGCATCGGAGAGCTCTAGCTCACAGCTACAAGAGTTGACCCTGGGGGACCCAGTGGCTGGCCCCTCATCGGCCCCGGTCACACCACCTCCTCAAACTTCTTTGCCCACGGATTTGTCTGCAATTTTTTCAAAGAATTTTGTTGCGCTCCTTCAGCAGACTTTCTTTGCTAACGCTCAGCAGGGAAAGGGTCCTGAGGCGTCGGCCGGAGCTAAGAGGGCCGCATCTCCGGCCCAGGCCGAGGCCCCTTCCAGCGGCGCCAAGAGACCGCGTTTGGAGGGGCTGCCGGCAGACTGTTAGGTAACATCGGAGGGGCCGCTGTCTGACGAGGTCCACGGTTAGACGTTGAAGAGGAGCTGGAAGAAGGGGAGCTGTCCGAGCGGGAAGACCAAGCATGTGTGGTGCGCGTCTTCCGCAGGGAAGAGCTCCCTGTGTTGATATTAGAAGCGCTCAAGGTTCTAAATATGCCAGTTCCCGGAGCAGCAGAGGATGACACCTTGGAGGATCCCTTGCTTCAGGTCTTCAGGAAGACTCAGTGTTCCCTGTTCATAGGGTATTTCGAGAGATGATCCAGGAGCAGTGGAACGTGCCGGAATCACCTTTGAAGGGATCCAGGGTCATGGGCCGCCTATATCCTTTGTCGGATCAGGATAAAGAGGTTTTTAAGTCACCCAAGGTTGATGCGGCTGTCTCGGTGGTCACCAAGAAGACTACCATCCCGGTGGAAGGCAGTGCGGCTCTCAAGGATGCCCAGGATAGGAAGTTAGATGTTTTGTTAAGGCAGGTGTTTGATGTGAATGCTCTATCGCTTCAAGCGGCTATTTGCGGTGCATGGGTCGCTAGAGCCTGTCTTCGCTGGTCGCAGCGGGTACAGGGTGGCCAGGACGGTGCAGAATCGGGAGAGGCGGCCAAGTTGGAGTCTGGCGCGGCCTACTTAGCAGACATTCAATATGATCTTATGCGTGGTTTGTCCAAGAGCATGGCGTCAGCAGTGGCGGCTCGTAGGTATCTGTGGCTCTGCAACTGGGCAGCGGATAGTGCCTCCAAGGCTAGATTAAGCAAGCTCCCGTTTAAAGGCCGCCTAGTATTCGGAGAAGACTTAGAGAAGCTGGTTAAGGACTTAGGAGAATCTAAAAGGGGCAAATTACCAGAAGACAAGCCTAAGCCTATCCGGCAGAGATTCAGTTCAGGACAGAGAAGCCATTACTCTGAGGTCAGCCCTTCTGGGGGTTTCGAGGTGCGGGCTGGGGGTTTGGTCCGTCAACCTCCTCCTCCATGTCCAAAAAGCAACAATGAAATACGGGGGGCCTGGGCACCCTTACTCCCGGTAGGGGGGCGGTTGCAGGAGTTTTATGCTGCCTGGGCCCGAGTAACTTCAGAACAGTGGGTGCTAGAGGTAGTGCGAGAAGGGTACGCTCTGGAATTTCTGAGGCCGGTGCGGGAGTCTCCCGGAAAGTCTCCCACCAAGCGCGAGGCATTGCGGGAGACGGTCCGGAGGCTACTAGAGCTCAGGGCGATGGTGCCTGTTCCGCCAGACCAATGCGGCACCGGTCGTTACTCGATTTACTTTGTCGTTCCGAAGAAGGGCGGAGGCGTTCGTCCGATCTTGGATCTCAAGGGCGTGAATCGCTGCCTTCGTTTCTCATTTCCATTTGGAGACGCTGCGGTCAGTCATTGTAGCAGTGCAGAGGGGAGAATTCCTCACCTCGCTGGACTTATTTGGAGGCTTATTTTCACATTCCGATAAGACCAGAGCATCACAAGTTTCTCAGGTTCGCATTCCCCTTCGGTCACTTTCAGTTCCAAGCGTTGCCCTTCGGCTTGGCGACTGCACCGTGTACCTTCACCAAGGTCATGATGGTGGTGGCGGCGGCTCTCCGAAAGGAGGGGATCTTGGTGCATCTGTACTTGGACGACTGGCTGATTCGGGCAAAATCAAGTTCAGAGAGCATCTCAGTCACGGATCGAGTAGTGGCTTTTTTGGTGGAGCTAGGTTGGGTTGTCAATCTAGCAGAGAGTCACTTGGTTCCCTCTCAGAACTTAGAATATCTGGGAGCTCGCTTTGACACCAAGGTAGGAAAGGTGTTTCTGACAGAGGAAAGGGCGCTGGGCCTTCGGACGTTGGTGGCCCGTTTTCTTCAATACAAGGCGCCTTCGGCGTGGCATTATCTTCAATTGCTGGGCACGATGGCTGCGGCAATAGAGACAGTTCCATGGGCGAGAGCTCACATGAGACCTCTGCAGAGAGCGTTGCTTCAACGATGGTTGCATCAACAGGATCCACTGTCCAGGAAGTTGCCCTGTCCAGAGGAGGCTCGACAGTCCCTGCAATGGTGGTTGAGTCCTGAGTCCTTGGCAGGAGGGAGAGCGCTGACGGCGCCGGCCTGGGTGCCCGTAATGACAGACGCCAGTTTCTTGGGCTGGGGTGCTCATTGCCAAGGTCTGTTTGCGCAGGGTCAATGGACGGTTCAGGAGAAAGGGTGGTCCATCAACAGGCTGGAGTTGAGGGCGGTAACGCTAGCGCTGCAGGCGTTTCAGCAGCTGGTCAAAGGCAAGGCGGTCCGAGTGTTTTCCGACAATGCCACAGCGGTGTCCTATGTCAACAGACAGGGAGGCACCAGCAGTACAGTGCTGGAAGTCGAGGCCGGAGTCCTGTGCGAGTGGGCTGAAGCGCATCTCCTGGACCTGTCAGCAGCGCATGTCGCCGGAGTGGACAACGTGCAGGTGAATTTTCTCAGTCAAGTAGGGTGGATCCAGGGGAATGGGTTCTACATCCCGAAGTCTTCGAGATGATAGTGCGCAGATGGGGAGCACCGGTCATGGATCTCATGGCGACCTTTACCTCGGCAAAGGTCAGCCGGTTTTTCAGCAGACGAAGAGAAAGGATGTCAGAGGGCTTGGATGCGCTCGTTCAGGAATGACCCGTAGGACAGTTGCTGTATGTGTTTCCGCCATGGGTCCTGATTGGAAGAGTACTGCAGCGGATCGAACTGTTCAGAGATCAGATGATTCTGATCGCTCCAGACTGGCCTCGGAGGCCTTGGTTCGGGGATCTGATGAGGTTGGTAGTGGCAAAACCTTGGCGGCTTCCGCCTCGCCCGGATCTTCTGGCGCAGGGACCTCTGTTCATGCCGCACGTGGATTGATTCTCACTTACGGCCTGGCTCTTGAGAGGGCACGGATAAAGGCGAGGGGCTATTCGTCAGCGGTTATTTCTACTCTTTTAAAGGCTAGAAAAAGGTCCACCTCGCTAGCATATGTCCGTATCTGGAGGGTTTTCGAATCCTGGTGCATGGACAGGAAGTTTGAGGCTTTGAAATCCTCCATTCCGCAGATCTTAGATTTTCTGCAGGATGGCTTTTCCAAAGGTCTAGCAGCGGCGGCGTTGCGAGTTCAGGTAGCGGCCTTATCCTGTTACAGAGGTAAGATAGGGGGTCAGACACTCGGTTGTCATGCAGATGTCAGATGTTTCTTACGGGTGGGTTCATTGCTGCACCCGCCAGCTCGGCCGTTCGTCCCGAAGTGGCATCTGCCATCCGTTTTAGACGCGCTGGAGAGCGAACCCTTTGAGCCACTGTCCCGAGCTTCGCTCAAGGACCTCACCTTAAAGGTAGTGTTTCTGGTGGCCATTTGCTCGGCTCGGAGAGTCTAGGAACTGCAGGCGCTTTCCTGCAGGGAGCCTTATCTGTTATTTTTTCCCTCGAAGGTGGTTTTGAGAACGGTGCCGGCCTTCCTTCCTAAGGTGGTTTCGCCTTTCCATGTGAAGCAGGAAATTTCTTTACTAGTATTTTCGCAGTCTGCAGATACATCGGGGCCGCGAAGGCTGCACTTTTTGGATGTCCGTAGGGCGCTTAAAAAGTATCTTCGGCGTACGGCCAGTTTTCGCAAATCCGACAGACTTTTTGTCCTCTTCGCGGGGCCCAGAAAAGGTGAGGCGGCATCGAAAGCGTCCATCGCAAGGTGGATTAAGGAGGCTATTGCCTCAGCTTATGTATTGAGAGGTCGGCCGGTGCCGGGAAGGCCTGCGAGCTCCATTCCACTAGGGCGCAAGCCTCGTCATGGGCCGAAGTGCGTCTGGTGCCTCCGGTGGAGATTTGCAAAGCGGCGACGTGGTCGTCACTGAACTCCATTTGCAAAGCATTACCGCCTTGATGTGCAGAGGTCGGAGGAGACCGCTTTTGGATCGGCAGTACTTCAGGCTGGTCTCACAGGGCCCTCTCAGATTTGAATTTCTCACTGCTCTGGTACTTACCCAGAGGTCCGGGACTAGACTGGTTACACGATCAGGAAGGTGAAATTAGACTTACCTGCTAATTGTGGTTCCTGGAGTGTAGCCAGTCTAGTTCCGGATCCCTCCCCTAGGTTTGCACTTTTTAAGGAGCCTGAAGTACTCGGGTCATTTACAGGTAAGAGTGTCTGTTAAAGTTTTTTCTATGGCAGGTTGCCCTTTCCGTTGGAGGAGGGAGAAGCTTGCGTAAGTTAAAGTCAGTTTGTTATCAGAAATTTTGGTTTAAGGGTGGTATACTACTTGCATAAGTGCGGGGGTTGACTTTTAGTTGAATTCTTACTTGTGTCTCCGGTGAGTCTGCTTTGTCAATAGGTTACTGATGGCAAGAGGCGGATCCCGGGAGGATATACCTATGACATTATAAAAAGGAGGAGTTTCTCAGTCTCCAAAGCTGCTGGATGAGATAGGGAACCCAGAGGTCTGGGACTAGACTGGCTACACTCCAGGAACCCCACAATTAGCAGATAAGTCTAATTTCACCTTAGGATATCTAACCTGCGTTTGATAAACTTTCCTAAATCGCAATTAGTTACCCCCTAAGATATGTTTTAGGCTTATTTGGAGGAAGTGTTGGGAGTTAAAGCAGAGTCACATCCACCTATTACAAAGATTTATTATATCCCTCAATGCAAAAAAACTCCTGCTCAGGTGGAGACTTCTCCTTTGGTCGAGTTGAATGAACTAAATATTTCTGCTATAGTGGAAAGTTCAGATGTTGGACGTATTGTTCCTGCGACATATTTTGTCCTGTTTGCATTACCGTCTGATAGAGTGGTTTTTGAAAATGTTTTTTCGTAGAAGGAATGTTAGATATCGAGGGTTACTGGTTAGGGCAGTGGTTCTCAACCCAGTCCTGTGCTACCCCTAATCCAGTTGGGTTTTCAGGGTATCCACAATGAATATCCATGAGATAGATCTGCATGCACTGCTTCAATTGTATGCAAATCTATCTCATGCATATTCATTGTGGATATCCTGAAAACCTGACTGGTCTGAGGGTACCAGAGGACTGGGTTGAGAACCACTGGGTTAGGTTGTTTTCGGACCTTACATAAGACCCAATGCCTTAAGAGGGCATTCCTTTATCTTAGCATTCTTGATATACCACTTGTTACATGAGCAATAGAGCAATTTACAATAGAAAATTAGCTGCTAAGAAAAGGAAAAGAACGCCAAAATGTGACAGGACAGAAAAGATACAATCATACAAGAGGAGCACCCTTATCCTTCAGCCAAGGGCCTCTCAGCTGAGGGCATTATTTTTCCTTAAATACCCCTGTAAATGCTTGGTTAAGTATCAGTCAAATTCTTATGTTTTCTTGTACCCTTCCCAGCTTCCTTAATGCTCATCAAGTTCCCAGTCCTACTATGAAAGTGTTGGATATACCTCAAGCTTAAGAGGTCGTGGGTAACTCTGGCCTATATCCTTCATGTTTGTAATTAATCTAATTTATTTTGGTAACCTCCCTCTGATTGTGGGCTGGGATTGGGGCTAGGATATGTTTTCTGTTTCCTCATTATGTACAGTGCTGTAACTAATTTTGTGTTCTAACGTAGCGCCTATGTTTTCCACAAGTTGTGAGATGTTACACTTGTATTTTGTAAAATGTATAAATATAAAATTAAAAAACAAAAACGGAGGTGTTGCCAGGACATGATTATTGGCCTCCTTATAAACAATTCAAATAATTTTAAAGAGAAGAACCACATTCTCATTGCAGTCAAATAATGCGCACATGTGATCAAATATCAGTGCTCACATGACGTGAATCAACTAGTGAATGATGGCTCTAATGTGTAAAATGGCCAAATTCACTCCCTGTTCCATTTTCACAATGGCGAAGAGAAGAGAGGTGTCTGAGACCGTCAGAAAAGTCATCACTAAACATCAAACTTCAATGGGGGGGGGGAGGGGTACAAGGCCATCTCCAAAGACTTTGGGATTCCTCTTTTTTACAGTTCGCAATGTTATGAAGATGTTTTCTGCTCGTGGAACTGTCAATTCTCCAGGACCAAGCAGGAAGTCAGTCCTCACATATGGGTGACGTCAGCGCCGACGGAGCCCCCGTGCGGAGCATTTCCCCAGCTTTCAAAGAAAGCCTTTGGGAATTGCAGCGCTCAGGCGCGGTCCCCTTCCCGCCCAAGGGTGTCATCTTGCTCAGTCTTCTTTTTTCCGTGGAACCCGACGGACGTAGTTTGTTTTTCGCCGAGGAAAAAGTTGATTACCCTGTTTTTTGTCTTACTTCTTCGGTTCGACGCCGGATCCTTTTCCCGCCTGGGCCCGATACGCCGGTATCGAGCCCACTCTCTCTTTTTTCGGTTTTTGTCCTTCGTGACTAGCGTTCGCGCCATTTTTCTTTTTCACTGGCAGCCCTGTCTTTCGACCTCGCAGGGGCCCTTTTTCCCCCGATGGCTGCCAGCGGGTTTAAAAAGTGTGATCGGTGTAAGAAACTTATGTCTCTTACCGACACACATGACTGCTGCCTCCGCTGCCTCGGACCCGATCATGAACCGATGATTTGTGGTCCGTGTGGCAAAATGTCCTCGACGGCGTTGAGGAGTCGGCAGCACCAAAAGGACAGAATCTTCTCTGACTCCGCGTCCGGACGGGCCCGGACCGCATCAGAGGCCTCGATGTCTCGGGACTCCGGCCCCGAGCAGCGTCAGGGTTCCTCTGAGCGGGGGGTCTCCTTCGCGGGAGCAGCGCAGAAAGAAAAAACCCGCGAGGGCGTCGTCGGTGGACGCATCTGGTTCCTCGAGGGCCAGGTTGCATAGCCCCGACCGCTATCCTGGGTCTTCGGAGTCGGAGAGGCCTGCCAAACAACCTCATCTCGAGATGGAATCTCCTGGGCACGTGAGTACTGTAGTCCTCGTAGACTCTCCTCCAAGGGAGCCGACGTCGGGGTCTTCTGAGTCTCCTGAGCTTGGATTCAGGTTGACGGCCTTGGAGAGCAGCTTGGCTGCCTTCATGGAGCAGCAGCGGGCACTGATCGCTGGTCTCACCGGTGCATCTGCCCCGACCACCGGGACATCGACGTCCAAGTCGACCCCGGAGGCCGAGCCGATCCTAGAGTCCATGTGGGCTCGAGTCGATCCTCGGCCACAGTCTCCCTCGGTCTCCCGTTCGGGACCGATGTCGTCGACGCCGGTACCCTCGGCATCGGGGCAGAGGGCATCGGTGCCCGCCCGACCGGAACCGCTTGATTCCTCGTCCAAGGAGTTGGGCTGGGAGACGGAGGATGACGAGTCACCCGACACCTTTCGGACTTGGTGTGTCCTATCGGACTCACCGGAGTCCGAACCTCGGAGACGATCCCCACCGGGAGGATACCTGGTTCTCGGACTTCGTGCGGGATATGGCCAAGGCTTTGTCATTCCCCGCGGATCCCGAGGAGGAGCCTCGAGCTGAGGAGCTCGAGGCCCTCCAGTATGACTCTCCCCCGAAGGAGGCCTTTACTGTTCCGGTTCCTCCGATGCTGGAGCGGCTGCTCTTCCGCATGTGGGAGACCCCGGCCTCGACGCCGGTGTTAAGCAAGCGGGTCGATTCCATCTATCGAGTCCGCAAGAGCCCCGGGTTCCAAAAGGCACAATTACCGCACCAGTCCATGGTTGTGGAATCGGCCATGCATCAACTGAAAAGTCAGAAGATGCACTCCTTGGTGCCTCCCGGCCGGGAGGCCCGGAACCTGGATGCCCTCGGTAAGAAGTGCTTCCAGGGCTCTATGCTTGCTTGCCATGTCCAGACATACCAGCTCTACATGGGCATGTACCTTTGAGACCTGGCAAAGGAGATTGCCGGGTTCTCTGCTGGTCTCTCTGAGGAACCTTTGCAGAGGTTCCAGGCCTTGTCCACTGGTATTCGAGAGTGCTCGAAGTTTATCTCTCGAGCAGCCTACGATGGCTTCGAGGCTTCGGCCCGAGTAGCCGGGGCTGGCATCGGTGCCCACCGACAGGCTTGGCTACAGTCATCCGACCTCGAGCCATGGGTACAGGACAAGTTGGTCGATGTCCCCTGCCGAGGTTAAAACCTTTTTGGCAAACCCATGGCTGAAAAGGCTGCTGAACTCGAGACCGAGACTCTGACCAGGACTAGGCTGTCCAGAAAAACCTCTGCCCCTTCTCAGAAGAAGAAGGGCTCGGGAAAAAAGACCTTTTACCCGAGGAAGACCTCTGCCTATAAACAATACCCTCATTATCAGGCCTCTGCAGCTCCCCAACAGGGTCAGCAGGCCAAGGGACAGGGTCATGGGCCCCGTAGGCAGAAGGCCCCCAAGCCACCAACACCGGCTCCTGCACAGCAGGGCGGAGGTTTTTGACTCAGAAAGCATAGCCTCTCCTCAGCTGGCTCACATCAGCACAGGAGGCCAGCTGGCCCTTTTTGTCCACAGGTGGTCAGCCGTCACATCAGATACCTGGGTGCTCCATATAGTCCAAAAGGGCTATCATCATCATTTTCACCAGGTACCTCCCTCCTTTTTTCCAGGGGAGCCTCTAAGACCCCCTCTGCACAGGGACCTACTCCTACAGGAGTTAGCAAGTCTGCTAAAGGAACAGGCTGTGGAACCGGTGCCCTCCAGCAGGGAGATTGGCTATGCTCCTTGGATCTAAAGGATGCTTATACTCACATCCTTATTCATCCAGACCACAGACAATATCTCAGATTTGTTGTGGGAGGAAACCACTATCAGTACAGAGTACTACCCTTCGGCCTAACCTCCGCCCCCAGGGTGTTCAGCAAGTGTCTGGCGGTGATGGCGGCCTACCTAAGGCTTCAAGGTCTTTTTGTGTTCCCATACCTGGACGACTGGCTCATAAGGGGCCAGTCTTCACAGGAGGCCAGTCAAGCCACCCTTTGCAATGTGGCTCTGCTTCAGCACTTGGGGTTTGTCATAAACTTCGCAAAGTCCACTTTGCTCCCGTCCCAGAACATGGAGTTCATAGGAGCAAGGCTGGACACCCTTCAGGCGAAGGCTTTTCTGCCTGTGGACAGAGCCCACAGATTAATGGACCTAGCCAGGCAGTTTTGCAGCAATTCCCTGGTCTCTGCCAGGCAATTCCTGAGACTTCTCGGCCATGTGGCTTCCACAGTTCATGTAACCCCCAATGCCCGCCTGCATATGCGGCCTGCTCAGTGGAGTCTTCGAATTCAGTGGCATCAGGCCACAGGGAGCCTTGCAGACTCAGTAAGAATATCCACACTGCTTGCCGCCTCTCTGCAATGGTGGCTTTATCTTCCGAATCTGGTGCTTGGAGTGTTTTTTCAAACCCCTCCGCACTCTCAAGTGCTGACAACCGATGCTTCTCTTCAAGGTTGGGGAGCGCATTGCCAAGGGGCATGTACTCAGGGTCTCTAGACCCCTTGGGAGGCTGCACAGCAGATAAATTTCCTGGAGCTGCGGGCGATACGCTTAGCTCTGAGGGCCTTCTCCCATCTCACGTCTCACCAGTCTGTACTGGTCCAAACGGACAATCAAGTTGCCATGTTTTATGTGAACAAGCAAGGAGGCACAGGCTCCTTCCTTCTATGTCAGGAAGAGCAACGGCTGTGCACCTGGGCTGTCAATCACGGAATCCTTCTCAAGGCAGTCTACCTCCCAGGTCAAGACAATTACCTGGTGAACAGACTGAGCAGGATCCTGCAACCACACGAATGGAGATTGAATCCATCGGTGGTTCAGCAGATCTTTCTGAGGTGGGGCCTCCCCACCATGGATCTTTTCACCAGTCCTCTGAACCGGCAACTCCCGAAATTCTGTTCCAGACAACCGCATCCTCTCAGAGTAGCAGCGGATGCGTTTCTGCTCCCGTGGTCCAAAGGCCTACTGTATGCGTTTCCTCCCACGCCACTGGTGTCCAGAACACTGTTCAAAGTACTCAAGGACGGGGCCTCCATGATTCTGATAGCCCCCAGGTGGCCGAGGCAACCATGGTTCCCACTTCTGCTGCAACTGGCAGTGGACACTCCTGTTCCTCTGGGGATTCAACACGATCTCCTGTCTCAAGAACAGGGATCTCTCTTACACCCCAACCTCCAGTCCCTTCATCTGATGGCCTGGCTGCTGAAAGGGTAGTTCTGGCTCCCCTACTACTGCCTAGAGTGGTAGAAGACGTAGTCTAAGCCTCTAGAAGTCAATCCACCCGGAAATCCTACGCTCTTAAGTGGCGTAGATTCTCCGCATGGTGTGCTCAGCGCAGCGAGAATCCCTTCTCATGCTTGGTAGCGGTAGTATTGCAATATTTGCTTTACCTCTCCAATCTAGGCCTTAAGTCCAATTCTGTCCAAGTTCACCTCAGTGCTCTCTCAGCGCACCACTCGCCGGTGGACGGGAGGCCTCTTTCCAGCCACCCTTTGGTGGTTCGTTTCCTCAGAGGCCTCCTTCTGCTTAAGCCTCCTCTACGCCCACCGGCCCCTGAGTGGGATTTAAATGTGGTCTTACAGCGGATTACTTGTCCGCCATTTGAACCTATGGCTACCTGTCCTCTCCGTTTTCTCTCCTGGAAAACTTTGTTTCTGGTAGCTCTTACCTCTGCTAGGCCAGTAAGTGATCTTCAGGCGCTAGTGTCTGATCCCCCTTACACTAGGTTCTACAGGAATAGGGTAGTCTTACGGACTCACCCTAAGTTTCTCCCTAAGGTTGTCTCCTCTTTCCACCTCAATCAGTAGGTGGTTCTTCCGACTTTCTTTCCCAGGCCCCATGCCAGCCGGGCTGAGATGGTCCTGCATACCCTGGACTGTAGGAGGGTGTTATCCTTCTACCTTGACCGTACGCGGGAGCACCGGAGGGCTGTTCAGCTCTTCGTTTCTTTTGACCCCAATAAGTTGGGGTTACCTGTCTCCAAGCGTACTTTGTCCATATGGGTCGCTGACTGTATCGCCTGGGCTTATGGGGCAGCCGGCCTCTCGTTGGAGGGTCGAGTCACGGCTCATCGTGTCAGGGCGAAGGCTGTGTCAGTGGCTCATCTCCGCTCTGTTCCGTTGGCAGACATCTGCCGGGCCGCTACTTGGGCTTCAAGCCAGACATTTGCGGCCCATTACTGCCTTGAGAGGGAGTCCCGCAGGGACAGTGCTTTCGGACAGGCAGTACTCCATAATCTCTTTGGGGTTTAGGCAGCTCCTTCCCTCCGGCCCTGATGTTGGGCTACCGGTCGGGGGCGATTTCAGAGAAGATTCCTTCCTTACGTACTGACGCTCTAGAGGGAGCTCATTTTTTCAACCTGGGGTCTCCGGTAGCCTTTAGCTGGGGAGTCCCATATGTGAGGACTGACTTCCTGCTTGGTCCTGGAGAAAGAGTAGTTACTCACCTGTAACAGGTGTTCTCCAGGAGCAGCAGGAATCAGTCCACAACCCTCCCTCCTCCCCTTGGAGTTGCAGTCATATGATTTATTTTTTGCTATTTTTGCTGTCTTTTAGCTATGTGATCAGACTGAGCAAGATGGCACCCTTGGGCGGGAAGGGGACCGCGCATGCGCGCTGCAATTCCCAAAGGTTTTCTTTGAAAGCTGGGGAAATGCTCCGCATGGGGGCTCCGTCGGCGCCGACGTCACCCATATGTGAGGACTGATGCCTGCTACTCCTGGAGAACACCTCTTACAGGTGAGTAACTACTTTGAACCTCCCAGGACATGGAAGAGGAATATTAATCCAAGAGGTCTTTGAAGGTTAGTGTGAACTGTTGGAAAAACACCATGTACAACATCCAGTGAGCTTAAGTCTGACCTGGAGCAATCTGGAGTGGTGTTTCAACCCGCACCATATGCCATGCACTAAACGAAGAAAGACTTCATGGGCAAAGGCCAAGGAGGACCCCACTGCTCAAAGACAGACATGAAAAGGCACACCTGATATTTGCCGAAATCCACCTTGAGAAACCACAATCCTTCTGGGAAAATGTTCTGTGGACAGATGAAACCAAACTTGAGTTCTTTGGCAATGCAGACCAGCATTATATTTTTCAGGCGAAAAAATTAAGCTTATAAGGAAAAACACCCTTCCTACAATTAAATATAGTGGAGGTTCCATAAACTGCTTCAGGAACTGGAGGCCTGGAATGTATTAAAGGAATCATGAAGTTAGAGGACTACCAAGGTATTTTGGAGCAAAATGTACTACCTAGTGTCAGAAAGTTAGGTATGGGTCGAAGGTCATGGGTCCTCCAGCAAACAATGACCCAAAAGTACAAAAGAATGGTTAAAAAGGAAAAGTGGATGGTTTTAAACTGGCCATTAATGAGACCTGATCTCAGTCCAATCGAGAACCTTTGGAAAGAGCCAAAATCTGCCATTGGTAAAAGGAATCCTGTAAATACTCATGAGCTGGAACAAATCGCAGTTGAAGAGTAGGAGAACTACCAGCAGACAGATGTGAGAAACTTATAGATGGCTACAAAAAATGTTTGGTGGCTGACAAGGATTGTGCAACCAAATTGAGAAACTTATATATGGCGACAAAAAATGTTGGTGGCTGCCAAGGATTGTGCAACCAAATATTAGTGAAGGATGCCATTAATCCTGTCCAGGTCATATTTTGAATTTTTTTCTCAGAAATTACTACATCTAAGTGCACAGACATCTTTATTTTGTTGTATAGCTTTGAACATGTGAAGAAGTGCAGTTTAATGCACTTTGGAAGCAGAAATCCAAGGGAATTGTATGCAGTAGGAGGCGAGAGATTGATGTGCACGGACCAGGAGAAAGACCTCGGTGTGATTGTTTCTGATGATTTCAAGGTAGTGAGACAGTGTGACAAAGCGGTGGCAAAAGCCAGAAGGATGCTGGGTTGCATACAGAGGAATTACCAGCAGAAAGGAGGAGGTACTAATGCCACTGTACAAGTTGCTGGTGAGGCCTCACTTGGAATATTGTGTTCAGTTTTGGAAGACCGTATCTCGCAAAGGATATAAAAAGGCTGGAAGCGGTTCAGAGGAAGGCGACCAAAATTATTTGGAGCCTGCGTCAGAAGACTTATGAGAAGAGACTTGAAGACCTAAATATATACACTCTTGAAGAGAGGAGGGACAAGAGAAATATGATTCAGACCTTTAAATACTTAATGGACAAACAAATCTCTTCCAAAGATGGGGAAGCTGTAAAACTAGAGGGCATAACATGAAGCTGCAAGGGGGTAAACTGACAGGCAGTGTCAGGAAATACTTTTTCATTGAAATGATGGTGGATGCTTGGAATGCCCTCCTGATGGAAGTGGTGGGGGCAAACACAGTGATAGAATTCAAAATGGCATGGGACAGACAGTGGATCCTTTTATAGCAACAGGATACAATCAAAATAAACATAACTGTCTCTTATATCTGAACAAATAGGGGTGACCTATACAGAGCGGTGGGTACACCCTTAAAGGCATGGGGAGGTGACTTAAATAATTTTTGAAATGCCTCTTTTATTGTGCTGTGAAACTGCTGTGTCAAATTTTTCTTAATGGTCTCCAAGTCATTGAATCTCCTTCCTTTCAGTGGTAATTTCAGTTTTGGAAACAAAAAAGTCAGTCAGGTGAGTACGGAGGCTGATGAACAATACTTTAATAATCAAAGAAAACAGTATGTAACCTTGACATTGCTTCTCACCTGACGGGCTTTCTTGGGTCTGGTAGAGTTTGGAGTTTTCCAATGTGAGGGCTGAGCCTTACTTTCCAGGTCATTACCATAAACCCATGATTCTCCGGAAACAAGCAGGAAGTCAGTCCTCACATATGGGTGACCTCAGTGCTGACTGAGCCTGCATGGATTCAAGCCCCAGCTTAAAAAGAAATCCTTTGGAAGCTACACTACGCATGCACGGTCATCTTCCTGCCCAAAGGTGCTATCTTACCTCAGTATAATGACATAGCTCAACCAAGCATAAAAAGAAAACTCCACAGGAAGGAGGGAGGGTTGTGAGGGATAGCACTATGCACGCAGGGCTGTACAGAAATATAAGCAAAAAGACAGTCCCTGCTCTTCAGAGCTTACAATCTAGTCAAGACAACACAGAACAATAGACAGATCGGGAAACAATTATGGTGACATGGAGCAATAGTTTGGGATAAAGCAAAGTATGGGGTAAAACAAAGTGTGGCAATTACAATTCGGGCAAAACAAGTATGGCATTTACAAAAAACAAGTATGGCATTTACAGTTTGACATGACAAAGGACGGGAGTCGGGTTAGGACAAAGGGTAGAAGTCAGGATCTGAAAGCGACAGTGAAGAGGTGGGTTTTCAACCTGGACTTGAAGAGGGCCAGAGAGGGTGCCTGGCGTACAGACACAGGTAGGTTGTTCCCGGCATACAGTGCAGCAAGGTGAAAGGAGTGAAGTCTGGAGTTAGCGGTGCGAGTGGAGGGTCTAGATAGAAGTAATTTGTTAGAAGAGCGAAGTTCCTGAGAAGGGATTTAGAGAGAGAGAAATTATGAAATGTAATGAGGGGCTATAGAGTGAATGCATTTATAGGTCAGGAGGAGAAGTTTGAATTGGATGCGGAATTGGATAGGGAGCCAGTGGAGCGACTTGAGAAGAGGAGTAATGTGGGTATGGCGAGGCTGGCTAAAGATTAGTCGAGCAGCATAATTTTGAATAGATTGAAGGGGAAAGAGATGGCTCACAGAGAGACCAGTAAGGAGAAGGTTGCAGTAGTCGAGGCGAGAGGAGATTAAGGAATGGACAAGGGTTTTAGTAGTGTGTTCAGAAAGGAAGGGGTGGGTTTTGTTAATGTTGTAGAGAAAGAAGCGGCAGGTCTTAGCTACATGTTGGATATGTGTGGAGGAGGAGAGAGAGGAGTCAAAGATAACTCCCAGGTTGCGGGCTGAGGAAACCGGAAGGATTGTAGAGCCATCCACGGAGACTGAGAAGGGAGGGAGAGGAGGGGAAGAATTGGGCGGGGAAAGACAATGAGTTCAGTCTTGGCCATGTTCAGTTTCAAGCGATGGTCAGAAAGGCAGGCAGAGATCTTGGTCTGGCTTGCTGGAGAGATATTAGGCATAGAGAGGTAGATTTGGGAGTCATCAGCATAGAGATGGTATTGAAAGCCGTGGGAGGAGATAAGCGTACCAAGGGAATGGGTATAGAGAAAGAAAAGGAGCAGACCTAGGATGGATCCCTGGGGTACACCAACATGGGGTGGGAGAGGAGGAGGAACAGCCAGAGTATACACTAAAGGAGCGATGGGAGAGGTAGGAAGAGAACCAGGAAAGTACGGAGCCCTTGAAACCAAGCGAGGAGAGGGTGGCGAGGAGAAGATTGTGGTCAACAGTGTCAAAGGCAGCAGAGAAGTTGAGAAGGATGAGGATGGAGTAGAGGCACTTAGATTTAGCCAGGAGCAAATCACTGGAGACTTTTGTTAGAGCCATTTCAGTGGAGTATAAGGGATGGAAGCCAGATTGCAGAGGGTCCAGGAGGGCCTGAGAGGTGAGGAAGTCAAGGCAGTGGCGGTGGACTGCTCATTCTAGTAGTTTAGATATGAAGGGAAGGAGGGAGATGGGCCAGTAGTTAAAGGGACAGGTGGGATCGAGTGAGGGTTTCTTGAGGAGAGATGTGACCACGGCGTGCTTGAAGTCTGCGGGGACAGTTGCAGTGGAGAGTGAAAGGTTGAGAATAAGAAAGATGGAAGGGACCATGGTGGGGGAGATGGGGTTTAGGAGATGGGTGGGGATAGGATCAGAGGAACAGGTGGTAGGTTTGGAGGAAGAAAGGAGTGTGGTATCTCCAGGAACAAACAGGAATGTAGTCTTCACATATGGGTATTGTCGGTACCGACGGAGCCTGTGCGGGAACGCTCCCCAGCATCCAATTAGAAAGCTTTTGGGAGCATCCCACAGCTCCTGCGTGCTGCCTTCCTGCTTTTCCCAACTGCCTCTCTCCAGTTCTTTGTTTTCCGCGGAGCCAGCAGGTCGTCGTTCCTGTCACCGCTGAAAATTTTCTCCTTATTCTTTCTTTTTTGTGGTTGTGTCTGCCTTCCTCGACGCTATACCGGTACCGCTGGTTCTCTTTTTTTTCTTTCGTTTAAAAAAAAAAATTCTATATTTTTCCAAATTTGTTTTCCAGGTGCACGTGCCATTTTGAGCCTTAGGTCCAAAATTTCCTCCACTATGGAAAAACCCGCTTCGGGTTTCAAAATGTGCACAGGTATGGCGGTACCATCTCCGTCACACCCATGAATGGTGTCTTAAGTGTTTAGGTCCTGACCACTCCATCGCCAAGTGTATGGCTTGTGCAGTGCTGTCCAAGAGGTGTCGACAAAACCGAGCTGCTAAGCTCAGCGCCCTTTTTCCCTCCGATGCAGCTTCTGTGGCATCGACGTCTTCCAGGGCTTCGTCTTCCTCCCATGGATCTCAGGTAACTAAACATAAGTCTAGCCAGTCCTCAAAGGGTAGATCTCCTTCCAAGCATCGAGATGCCTCTGGCGTTGCCCTTGAGGGATCTGTACCGGCAAAATTGCCCCGGCGGGAGGCTTCGGCTTCCAAAGCATTATCGGGGCTCCAGGATGTTCTCGAGGCCTCGACCTCGGCAGAACTACTGGTGCCATGCTCTGGGGTACTGGCTGCTTCCGGTACCGATACTCAGGCATTGGCAGCGTCGATAGACCAGAGGTTCCTGGCTGTTGAACGCAGTCGGGCAGCTCTCCTTGCGGCATCGACACCCTCGGAACCGCGTCAGACAGTTCAATTGGTACCGGTACTGACGCCAGTACCGGTATCGGTAGCATCGACATCGGTATCGGCTTTGCCGGCAACCAGTCATGCGATACCTTCCGGTGCCAATACACCGGTACCGATTCCCCCCCGGTACCGACTTTGGTCGGTATAGTTATCAGGCT
The DNA here is from genome assembly GCA_033557465.1 of Ichthyophis bannanicus. Classification (NCBI taxonomy): domain Eukaryota; kingdom Metazoa; phylum Chordata; class Amphibia; order Gymnophiona; family Ichthyophiidae; genus Ichthyophis; species Ichthyophis bannanicus. Next base: position 649,590,443 of record CM066033.1, on the reverse strand, counting down.
CTTCAAGAGCATCCGGACAGACGGTATTTCGAATCCTCGGAGGACTCTGAGGATTCTGACAGCTCTGCCGGTACCGGTATACTTCTCCCGGAGGAGCCTTCCTCTCCTAAACGTAGGATGTCTCCTCCAGAAGATATCTTCTTTCAGGATTTCATCAGGGAAGTGACTCGAGGTCTGTCCATTACTGTGGCTCCTGAAACAGAGCCCAGGGCTAAGGAGTTGGAGAATTTGCAATATCCCAAAGCTCCTAAGGAGGCAGCTACTCTGCCTATCCATGAGATTCTACATGATCTCATGTTGAGAATGTGGGAGTCGCCTCTTACCACCTCTCCTCACTCTAGCAGACTGGATACCATGTATCGAGTCCCTCCTTGTCCTGGTTTCCAAAAAACTCAGCTTCCTCACTACTCTATTGTAGTGGAATCAGCTATGAGAAGGAGCCAGGAGTGCAGAGAGGCATGCCTCTAATCCTCCAGGACGTGAGTGTAGAACTTTGGATGCCTTTGGACGTCATACTTTCCAGGCTTCTATGCTTTCTGCCAGGATCAGTTCCTATATTCTATATATGGGAATGTTCCTTAAAGAAGTCACAGGAGACTTGGAGGTTTTAAGCCCTCTCCTTCCTGAGGACAAGAGGCAGGATTTTCTCACACTAGTTAAACATGCCCAGGATGTTTGTAAGTTTGTCAATCGTGCAGCTTTTGACTGTTTTGAGTGCATAAGCAGAACATCTGCCATTGCCATAGGTGCACGTAGAATTGACTGGCTCCAGGCATCCGATTTGGAGCTCTGGGTGCAGGACAAACTGGGAAATATCCCTTGTACAGGTGAAAACCTATTTGGCAAAAATTGCTGACAACTCCACTTTGTATAGGTTATCCAAAGCCACAGCTAATCCTGCAAGAAAAATCTTTCAAGAAACCTTTCTTCTCAAAAAAGAAGAGATTTTATCCCTCTTATTCCCAGCAGGGGCGTTCCGCAGGTCAGCCTGTCCGGAAAGGTCAGCAACCACCTAAACAAAGGAAAGCAAAAACTGCCAAGCCTCAACCGTCTCAGCAGTTTCAGCCTCCACAAGGCCTTTGACTTTCATCTAGAGAACTTAGCCTTCCTGGCCCTCAATTTTCCAGAGCCTTGCACCATTCCAGGAAGGTTGTGTCACTTTGCCCCCAGATAGGGACAGATAACAGCAGAACATTGGACACTCTCCCATTATAAAAGAGGGGTACAAGCTTCACTTTCTGTGCATGCCCCCTCCCACAATGGTAAGACAGTTCAATTCACAGATCTCTCTCATCAACCTGTTAGATCAAGAGGTCACTATACTTCTTGCCCAAGGGACAATAGAAGAAGTACCCATTCATAACAGGGTACAGGGTTTTACTCCCCCTATTTCCTTATCCCAAAGAAAACAGGGGGACACAGACCTATTTTAGACCTCAGAGAATTGAACAAATTTCTGTTCAAAGAGAAATTCAAGATGATTTCTCTGGGAACTCTGCTGCCATACCTTCAGAGTCAGGTTTGGCTTTGTTCTCTAGATCTCAAGGATGCGTACACTCATGTTCTCATCCATCCAACTTACAGAAAGTTCCTTTGGTTCCTGTTTCAAGGAAAGCACTACCAATACAGGGTGCTTCCTTTTGGCCTGGCCTCAGCACCAAGAGTGTTCACGAAATGCATGGCTGTGGTAGCAGTATTTCTCCGTACTCTAGGGATATTCGTCTTCCCCTACTTAGACGACTGGCTCATTCGAGCCCCGTCAGAGGCCAGGAGTTCTCTATCTTGCACAATGCTTATCCTTCAGTATTTGGGTCTGGTCATAAACATCCCAAAATCCAGTCTAACTCCTACTCAGTCTCTAGAGTTCATAGGAGCTTTGCTGGATATCAGAAAAGCAAGGGGCCTATCTTCCCCAGGCCCGTTGTCTTCGCATGGTGCAGTTAGCTTCTCAAGCAGTGCTAAAACCTCATCTCACTGCCCGAGAAATGTTACAACTACTAGGCCACATGATATCTACAGTGCATGTGGTCCCTTATGTTCGCCTCCATATGAGAGCAGCCCAGTGGACTTTATCCACCCAGGCATCAGGGTGCCCGTCAGACAAAATAGCAAACACAAATCGTCTTATTTTGTCTCTCCAATGGTGGCAGTCCACTCAGAACCTGTTGCTAGGGTCCCCATTTCAACAGCTTTTACCCCAGGCAACTCTCACAACAGATGCTTCACCAATGGGTTGGAGAGCTCATCTGCAAGACCTCTCCACCCAAGGCACTTGGACTCCACAGGAGACTCATCTACATATCAATCTCTTAGAGCTCAGAGCAATCTTCCTTGCTCTTCGCGTGTTCCACACCCTGCTCAGCTACAAGACAGTCCTCATTCATACAGACAATCAAGTAGCCATGTTCTGTGTGAACAAGCAGGGAGGAACAGGCTCTCTGTCGCTTTGCAACGAAGCTTTGCGACTATGGGCCCTCGCCAGAGAGCATCAGATTCATCTCCTGGCAGTGTATCTTTCAGGCATACAAAACTCTTGGGCGGACAGACTCAGTCGAGTTCTGCTTCCACATGAATTGTCTCTACATGCAGACCAGGTGGCCAAGATTATTCAAATTTGGGGAACCCCGGACATAGACCTCTTTGCAAGTCCGTTGAATGCCAAACCTCCCCGGTTCTGTTCCAGAATTCCGGCTCAGGGTTCTCAGGCCAGGGATGCCTTCCTCCTCCACTGGGGTCGATTTCCTTTATGCCTTTCCACTCATTCCCCTAATTCCCAAAACCCCTGTTCAAGCTTCAGAGAGACAGGACGTATGATTCTCATAGCTCCACATTGGCCACGGCAAGTGTGGTACCCTCTTCTTCTACATCTTTCTCAAGCCCCCTTCCTGGAGTTAGGATCTGCTCCATATCTCCTGTCACAGGAGGACAGAATGTTATAGCATCCCAATCCCCAGTCTCTGCATCTCAGAGCTTGGTTGCTGAAGGCCTAGATCTTCATGATCTTAATCTCCCTCAGCAAGTAAAGGATATCCTTTATGCTTCCAGGAAGCCTTCCACAAGATGCTCTTATGGTTTTAAGTGGAAGAGGTTTACCATATGGTGTTCGCAGAAGAGTCTTAACCCCCTTGCGATGCCTCTGAAATCATTACTGGAGTATCTCCTTCATTTATCCAATGCAGGACTTAAAACTAACTCAGTAAGAGTCCATTTGAGTGCTATTGCAGCTTCTTTCAAGCCTCTAAATGGACAACCTATTTCCTCCCATCCTCTTATAGCAAGATTTATGAAAGACCTTCTTCTAACTAAGCCTCCCATTAGGCCACCACTGGTGGCATGGGACGTAAACCTGGTTCTTGATCAGCTCATGAAACCACCTTTTGAACCCTTAGCTACTACATCATTGAAATTCCTTTCTTGGAAAGTTATCTTTCTCATTGCAATCACATCAGCAAGCCGCATCAGTGAATTGCAAGCGTTAGTGGCTGATCCACCTTATATAAGGTTCCATCATGACAAGGTAGTCCTTAGGACTCATCCACACTTTATGCCAAAGGTGCTTTTGCCTTTTCATGTTAACCAAGCGGTCTACCTGCCTTTGTTCTTTCCAAGACCTCATGCATCAAATGCAGAAAGGAATCTTCATACTTTGCAAGTAAAAAGCTAAAGCTCCTTTACAGTTCAAAGAACACAGCAACATAGAAAATCCTCTCAACTCTTTGTTGCTTTTGATCCTTCTCATTTGGGACTTCCAGTCTCCAAGAGAACACTGTCCAGCTGGATTGCACAGTGTATTTCCTTTGCCTATCAGAGTAAGAATCTTCCTCTGGAGGGCCATGTCACAGCTCACAATGTGAGAGCCATGGCAGCTTTAATGGCTCATCTGCACTCTGTGTCTATCGACGACATCTGTCGAACAGCCACTTGGGCCTCGGTTCATACCTTCACAGCCCATTACTGCTTGGACAAGGACTTCCGCCGGGATGCCTTGTTTGGTCAGGCTGTTCTCCAACACCTGTTCATACCTAATCAACTCCTACCTGCCATCCCTGGTTGGATGCCAGAGATCCATGGGGGGAAGTGGAGCCCTGCCACAGGGACACACAACTGAGGTCTCTCCCTGGCATCTAAAGCTAGGGAGTCCCCATATGTGAAGACTACATTCTCCAGGACCAAGCAGGAAGTCAGTCCTCACATATGGGTGACGTCTGCGCCGACGGAGCCCTCGCGGAGCAATTTTCCCCAGCTTTCAAAGAAAGCCTTTGGGAATTGCAGCGCGCATGCGCGGTCCTCTTCCCGCCCAAGGGTGCCATCTTGCTCAGTCTTCTTTTTTCCGCGGAGCCCTACAGACGTAGTCTGAATCCCTGCCGAAAAGTTGATTTTTTCTCTATTTTTCTCTTTTTTCTTCAGTGCGACGCCGGTTCTTTTCCCGCCCGGACTCGCGACGCCGGTTGCGAGTCCGTTCCTTATTTTTCGGTTTTTTGTCCTTCGTGACAGATTTCGCGCCTTTTTCCTTTTTCCCTGGCAGCCCGGTCATTCGACCTCGCAGGGGCCCTTTTTCCCCCGATGGCTGCCAGCGGCTTTAAAAAGTGTGATCTCTGTAAGAAACTCATGTCTCTTAGAGACACTCATGACTTCTGCCTCCGCTGCCTCGGACCAGATCATGACTCCATGATCTGTGGGCCATGCGGCAAAATGTCCTCAAAAGCGTTGAGGAGTCGGCAGCATCAGCGGGAGCGTATCTTCTCTGACTCTGGCCGGGCTCGGACCTCGTCAGAGGCTTCGACGTCTCGGGACTCTGGTCCTGAGCATCGTCGAAGTTCCTCTGAAAGGGGGTCTCCTACCCGGGAACATCATCGGAAGAAGAAACCCGCGAGGGCGGGATCGGTGGACGCTCCTGGTTCCTTGAGGGCCAGGTCGCATAGCCCCGATTCCCATCCCGGGTCCTCGGAGATGGAGAGGCCGTCAAAACATCCTCGACTCGAGGTGGACTTGCCCGCTCACGTGAGTACTGTTGTCCTCGTTGACTCGCCTCCGAAGGACCCGATGCCGTCGGGGCCCGAGTCGGGGGCTGCTTGGTCTCCTGAGCTCGGACTCAGGTTGACGGCCTTGGAGAGCAGTCTGACGGCCTTCATGGACCAGCAGCGGGTATTGATCGCTGGCCTCGCCGGTGTTTCTGCCCTGACCGCCGGGACGTCGACCTCCAAATCTGTGGACGCCGCCAGGCTTGGCTTCAGACGTCCGACCTCGAGCCCTGGGTACAGGACAAGTTGGTCGATGTCCCCTGCCGAGGTGATAACCTCTTTGGCAAGCCCATGGATTAGAAGGCTGCACAAATCGAGACGGAGACTCTCACCAGGACTCGTCTCTCAAGGAAGATCTCTGCCCCTTCTCAAAAGAAGAAGGCCTCGGGGAAAAAGCCCTTTTACCCGAGGAAGGGTGCTGCCTATAAATACTACCCTCAGTATCAGGCCTCAGCAGCTCCCCCACAGGGAAAGCAGGCCAAGGGACGGGGTAATGGGTCCCGTAGGCAGCAAGCCCCCAAGCCTGCACCACCGGCCCCTGCTCAGCAGGGTGGGGGTTTTTGACTTCATCAGCATAGCCTCTCCCCCTCAGCTGGTTTCTCTCAGCACAGGAGGCCGGCTGGTCCATTTTGCCCAAAGGTGGTCCAACATCACCACAGATACCTGGGTACTTCACATAGTTCAAAAGGGCTATCTTCTTCACTTTCACCAGGTACCTCCCTCCTACTTTCCAGGGGAGCCTCCCAGACTACCTTTGCACAGGGACTTACTCCTTCAGGAGTTAGCAAGTCTTGTTCAGGAACAAGCCGTGGAACCGGTGCCCCACCACCTGAGGGGCCAAGGGTTTTACTCCAGGTACTTCCTGATTCCAAAAAGAACAGGAGGCCTCAGACCCATCCTGGACTTGCGAAACCTCAACAAGTTCCTTGCAAAGGAAAAGTTCAAGATGCTTACCCTTGGAATCCTGCTGCCCTACCTCCAGCAGGGAGACTGGCTATGCTCCTTGGATCTGAAAGATGCGTATACTCATATCCTCATTCATCCGGACCACAGACAATATCTCAGGTTTGTTGTGGGAGGAAATCATTACCAGTACAGAGTGCTGCCCTTTGGCCTATCCTCCGCACCCAGGGTGTTCACCAAATGCCTCGCAGTGGTGGCGGCCTATCTGAGACTCCAAGGTCTGTTTGTGTTCCCATACCTGGACGACTGGCTCATCAGAGCCCCATCTTCACCAGAGGCCGCTCAAGCGACTCATCGCACTGTGGCTCTACCCCAGCACTTGGGTTTTGTCATAAACTTCGCAAAGTCCGCTTTGCTCCCCTCTCAAAATCTCGAGTTCATAGGCGCCAGGTTGGACACGCTTCAGGCGCGGGCCTTCCTCCCTCTGGACAGGGCCAAGCGGCTCATGGATCTCGCCAGCCACTTTCACAGCAATGCGCTGGTCTCCGCCAGGCACTTTCTGCGACTGCTCGGCCATATGGCTTCCACGGTCCATGTGACCCCCAATGCCCGACTGAACATGCGTCCTGCTCAGTGGTGCCTTCGCAATCAATGGCATCAGGCCACGGGGAGCCTAGCGGACTCTGTGCAGATCTCCGACCAGCTGGTCTTCTCTCTACGATGGTGGCTTCATCTACCCAACCTAGTGCTAGGGGTGGCTTTTCAGCCCCCTCCGCATTCTCAGGTCCTCACGACCGATGCTTCCCTCCTGGGTTGGGGACCACATTGCCAAGGGTCATGTACTCTCAAGGACTCTGGACTCCTTGGGAGTCTGCTCAACAGATAAACTTCCTGGAGCTCAGAGCCATCCGCCTAGCGCTCAAAGCCTTCTCTCACCTGGTGTCCCACCAGTCGCTGCTGATACAGACGGACAACCAGGTTGCCATGTTCTACGTAAACAAACAAGGCTGAACAGGCTCTTTCCTCCTCTGTCGGGAGGCGCAACGGCTATGCTCTTGGGCAGTACGCCAGGGCATCCTCCTCAGGGATGTCTATCTCCCAGGTCAAGAAAATTACCTGGCCGACAAGCTCAGCAGGATCCTCCAGCCACACGAGTGGAGGTTGGACCCACTCGTGGTTCAGCGGATCTTTCTCAAGTGGGGCCTCCCCACCATGGATCTGTTTGCCAGTCCTCTAAACTGGCAGCTGCCCAGATTCTGCTCTCGCCAGCCGCATCCTCTCCGGGTAGCGGCGGATGCGTTTCTAATTCCATGGTCCACCGGCCTCTTGTATGCCTTTCCTCCCATGCCACTGGTGTCTCGGACGCTCTTCAAGGTTCTCAGAGACAAAGCATCGATGATCCTAGTGGTTCCCCGGTGGCCGAGACAACCTTGGTTCCCGCTTCTGATGCAGCTAGCGGTAGACGACACTCTTCCACTGGGATTTCAGCCCGACCTCCTGTCGCAGGATCAGGGAACTCTCCTACACCCCAATCTCCGGTCCCTTCATCTGATGGCCTGGCTGCTGAAAGGGTAGTCCTTGCTCCTCTGCAGCTACCTCCAGATGTGGAGGAGGTCGTCTTGGCCTCCAGGAGGCCCTCCACCCGAAAGGCCTACGCTCTCAAGTGGCGTCGGTTCTCCGTCTGGTGCACTCAGCAGTCTCAAGATCCTTTCTCCTGTTCAGCATCAGTGGTCTTGCAATACTTGCTCTCTCTCTCTAACCTTGGACTTAAGTCCAACTCGGTCAAGGTCCACCTCAGTGCTCTTTCTGCACATCACAGGCCGGTGGATGGTAGACCTCTTTCCAGCCACCCTCTGGTGGCTCTGTTTCTCAGAGGCCTCCTTCTCCTTAAGCCACCTTTGCGTCCGCCGGCCCCGGACTGGGATCTTAATGTGGTTTTGCAGCGGATTACCTGTCTGCCTTTTGAGCCTATGGCTACCTGTCCGCTGCGTTTTCTTTCATGGAAAACCTTGTTCTTGGTAGCCCTCACTTCTGCTAGACGCGTTAGTGAGCTGCAGGCCCTGGTTTCCGATCCTCCTTACACTAGGTTCTACAAGAACCGGGTAGTCCTACGGACTCGCCCTAAGTTTCTTCCCAAAGTGGTTTCCCCTTTTCACATCAACCAGGAGGTGGTACTTCCGACCTACTTTCCCAGGCCACACGCCAGCCGAGCTGAAATGGTCCTGCATACCCTGGACTGTAGAAGGGCGTTGACCTTCTACCTTGACCGTACGCGGGAGCACCGAAGGACTGTTCAGCTCTTCGTGTCTTATGACCCCAACAAGTTGGGGCTCCCTGTCTCCAAGCGTACTCTGTCCATCTGGATTGCAGACTGTATCGCTTGGGCTTATGAGGCAGCCGGCCTCGTGCTGGAAGGTAGAGTCACAGCTCATCATGTTCGGGCGAAGGCTACGTCGGTGGCTTACCTTCGCTCTGTTCCATTGGCAGACATCTGCCGGGCCGCTACTTGGTCTTCAAGCCAGACTTTTGCAGCCCATTACTGCCTGGAGAGGGAGTCCCGCAGGGACAGTGCTTTCGGACAGGCAGTCCTCCGTAACCTCTTTGAGGTATAGGCAACTCCTACCCTCCGTCCCGGATGTTGGGCTACCGGTTGGAGACATATTCAGAGAAGATTCCTTCCTTCTGTGCTGCTGAGCTAGAGGGAGCTCATTTTTGTGCTTAGGGTCTCCGGTAGCCTTAAGCTTGGGAGTCCCATATGTGAGGACTGACTTCCTGCTTGGTCCTGGAGAAAGCGTAGTTACTCACCTGTAACAGGTGTTCTCCAGGAGCAGCAGGAATCAGTCCTCACAACCCTCCCTCCTCCCCTTGGAGTTGCAGTTATGTGCTTTCATTTTTGCTAATTTTTGCTGTCTTTTAGCTATGTCATCTGACTGAGCAAGATGGCACCCTTGGGCGGGAAGAGGACCGCGCATGCGCGCTGCAATTCCCAAAGGCTTTCTTTGAAAGCTGGGGAAAATTGCTCCGCGAGGGGTCCGTCGGCGCCGAGTCACCCATATGTGAGGACTGATTCCTGCTGCTCCTGGAGAACACCTGTTTCAGGTGAGTAACTACGCTTTCCTGCTTGTTCCTGGAGATAGCATAGTTACTCACCTGTAACAGGTGATCTCCGGGAACAGCAGGAATTTAGTCTTCACAACCCTCCCACCTCCCCTAGGGGTTGTATCTCTCTATCTCTTTCTCTCTCTCTCTCTCTCTCTCTCTCTCTCTTTGTCTCAGCTTTAAACTCAACTGGAGAGAGACAGTTGGGAAAGGTGGGAAGGCAGCACGCAGGCGCTGTGGGATGCTCCCAAAAGCTTTCTAATTGGACGCTGGGGAGCGTTCCCACGCAGGCTCCGTCGGTACCGACGATACCCATATGTAAAGACTAAATTCCTGCTGTTCCCGGAGATCACCTGATCTCCAGGAACAAGCAGGAATAAGTCCTCACATATGGGTACGTCGGTACCGACAGAGCCTGCGCGGGAAAGCTCCCCAGCCTTTCAGATGAAAGGCTTTTGGGGCCTCCCACTGCACATGCACGCTGCCTTCCCGACCAGCTCTCTTCAGTTTCTCTTTTTCCGCGGAGCCAGCAGGTCGTGTTCCTGTCACCGCTGAAGAAATTGTGAAATTCGTTTTCTTTAGACCGCGTACCTGCCTTCCCCATACCGAAACCGGTACCGCCGGTCTCTCTTTCTTTCTTTATAAAAAAAAAGAAAACAAAAAGACTTTTTTATTTTCAGCACAGCTTGGTACCTGTTGTTAGGCCTTAAGGCCTACACAAATTCTCCTCATGGAGAAGCCAGTCCCTGGTTTTAAAAAATGTACCAAATGCAGTGCTGTCATTTCTGTCACAGACACCCATGAATGGTGTCTCAAATGTTTGGGACCTGACCACTCCATGCCGGACTGCCCATCCTGCACCCAGATGTCTAAACGTGGTTTGCAGAACCGGGCCAACAAGCTCCATGTGCTGTTTCCTTCAGAAGCATCACAGTCATCCAGGTCTTCCTCTCCGGATGGATCTCAGGTAACCAAAACTCCTGTGGGCAAATCCTCTAAAAGCAAATCTCTTTCTAAAGATCGAGAGGCTCTCAATTTTGAGTTCGAGGATTCTGCCCAGGCCAAAAAACCCCGGCGGGAGGCTCCGGCCTCCAAAGCAATCATGGGGTCACAGGTTGACATCGATGGCACGGCCTCAACCGATCACCTGTTGGACTGCTCTGGGGTACCGGCCCATACCGGTTCCGACATCCAGGCAGTAGTGGCGTCTATGGGCAATACTGTCCAGACCATGCAGCAGGCCGTTCTGGCATTCATTAAGGCTGCGACGCCCTCGGTACCGATTCCATCGGTACCGGCCCCGGTTCCGGTATCCACACCGGAACCGAGACCATCGACTTCCAAGCGTCGATCGGTTCCGCATGCCGGATTCAGGCTTTCGCCCGGTACCGATCCCATGCCCGATACGCCCGATGTCGATACCGATCGGTATGCGTATCGTACATTGGAAGCACAGAGGGAATACTCAGATTCTTCTGATGAATTCAATTCCTCTGATGACTCTGCTGAGCTTACTCTTCCTGAGGAGCCCTCTTCTTCAAAGAGGAGGATGTCTCCTCCAGAGGATTTATCCTTTCAGGATTTCATTGTTGATGTAGCTAAAGCACTATCTATTGCTACATCTTCTGAGAAAGAACCCAGATCAAAAAAATTGGATATTTTAGGATACTCTAAAGCTCCTAAAGAGGCAGTCACTCTGCCTATCCATGAAATCCTTCAAGAACACTTGATGGATTTGTGGGAGACTCCTTTAACACTGTCTCCCCATTCCCGTAGGTTGGACACCATGTATCGGGTCCCTCCTTCTCCTGGGTTCCAGAAAACTCAGCTGCCTCACCACTCTATTGTGGTGAAGTCTGCCATGAAGAAAATAAAGAGTCCTAAAAGGCATTCTTCTACCCCTCCAGGTCGAGAATGTAAGACCCTGGACTCTTTTGGAAGAAAGATGTTCCAGGCTAGTATGCTTATAGCCAGGATCAATTCTTATAGCCTTTATATGGGCATGTTTCTTGGACAACTTGCCCTAAAGATGCAGAATTTTGCCCCCTTTATCCCTGATGATCAAAGGGCGGACTTCTTTTCTATGGTGACACAACTTTCAGAGGTCTCCAAGTTCTCCAACAGGGCAGCCTTTGATTCCTTTGAGGTTGCAGGCAGAGCTTCGGGAATTGCTATTGCAGCCCGACGTCTCGCTTGGCTCCAGGCTTCTGACCTAGAACCCTGGGTTGTAGATGGCCTCAGGAATCTGCCCTGTACCGGTGAGAACTTATTTGGGGAAGACTGGCAAATTAAAGCTGCTCAAATGGATGCAGAAAATGCCACTCTAGATAGACTTTCCAAGTCTACTTCTACCCCTGCCAAAAAGAAGTCTTTTAAAAGGCCTTACTATAAGAAGGCCAGATTTTCCACAAATACTGGCCAGCAATCTGCTCAGCCTCGCTTTGCGGCTAAGCGTCAACAATCTAAGCAGGTAAAGTCAAAGCCTGCAGTGTCTGCTACACCCCAGCAGGCTCAACCCCCTCAGGGGTTTTGACTTGCCCCTAGAGAACTTGCCGTTTCTGGCTCTAGAACAACCAGAGCCCCTCACCATTCCTGGAAGGCTAGCTCATTTTGCTCCCAGATGGGAACAAATCACATCAGAGCAATGGACCCTCTCTATTATCAGGGAGGGCTACAAACTTCATTTCTCCAGCCTTCCTCCCCATACCATGGTGAGGCAATTCAGTTCTCCCCCATCTCTTCTGACCCTGTTGGGTCAGGAAGTCTCTTCTCTCCTTGCCCAAGGGGCAATAGAGGAGGTTCCTCCTCCTCAACAGGGATTAGGTTTCTACTCCCCTTACTTTCTCATAACAAAGAAGACAGGGGGCTTCAGACCTATCCTAGATCTGAGAGAATTGAACAGGTTTCTATTCAAGGAGAAATTCAAAATGCTCTCTCTGGGCCTTCTCCTTCCATACCTTCAGAGTCAGGATTGTCTTTGTTCTCTAGATCTCAAGGATGCGTACACTCATATACTCATCCATCCATCCCACAGAAAATATCTAAGATTTCTGTTCCAGGGAAAACATTTCCAGTACAGAGTACTACCCTTCGGTCTGGCCTCTGCTCCAAGAGTCTTCACAAAATGCATGGCAGTCGTAGCCGCATTTCTCAGAGGCATGGGAATCTTTGTCTTCCCATATCTGGACGACTGGCTCATCCGAGCTCCATCTCAGTCAGAAGCCCAGATTTCTCTGGACCGCACAAGGCGTATTCTTCAATATCTGGGACTTGTGGTAAACATTCCCAAATCCCAACTCATCCCTACTCAGTCTCTGGAATTCATAGGGGCCCAATTGGACTCCACCACTGCAAGGGCCTACCTCCCTCTGGTCCGAGGCCAAAGACTAATAAGCTTGGCCTCCCAGGCTCAGTCCAGAAGTCACTTGTCAGCCAGAGAAATGCTGCAACTTCTGGGCCACATGGCCTCCACGGTACACGTGGTGCCCTACGCTCGTCTTCATATGAGAGCAGCTCAATGGACCTTGGCCACCCAGTGGTCTCAAGCATCAGGACTGCTCTCAGACCAAATACTCACCTCAAAACGACTGTTTTGGTCTCTCCAGTGGTGGACATCCTCCAAAAATCTGTTGTTGGGGATCCCCTTCCAACCTTCATTGCCCCAAGCAACCCTCACAACAGATGCCTCCCAAACAGGGTGGGGAGCTCATCTCCAACACTTCTCCACTCGGGGCACCTGATCTCCTCAGGAGACCACCCTTCACATCGACCTTCTGGAACTGCGAGCAATCTTCCTTGCCCTCACAGTCTTCCACACCCTCCTTGTCAACCTGACTGGCCTAGTCCAAACAGACAATCAGGTAGCCATGTTCTATGTCAACAAACAAGGAGGGACGGGCTCTCTGTCGCTTTGCAACGAAGCTCTCAGATTATGGGCCTTCGCCAGAGAGCATCAAATTCATCTTCTGGCAGTATATCTTCCAGGAGTTCAAAACTCTCGGGCAGACAGACTCAGCCGAGTTCTGCTCCCACACGAATGGTCCCTGCATATTGACCAGATACGCAGAATCTTTCAGGAATGGGGGACCCCGGACATAGACCTCTTTGCAAGTCCGTGGAATGCCAAACTTCCCCGGTTCTGTTCCAGTACTCCGTGTCAGGGAGCTCAGGCCAACGATGCCTTTCTCCTACATTGGGGTCAGGAATTCCTGTACGCTTTTCCAGCCATTCCTTTGATTCCCAAGACTGTTCAAACTTCAGAGGGATCACGGATCCATGATCCTCATTGCTCCACGCTGGCCACGCCAAGTGTGGTTCCCTCTCCTTCTACAGCTCTCCCAGGGCTCCTCCCTGGACCTGGGAGCTGCACCAGACCTTCTGTCTCAGGAGCAGGGGACTTTGTGGCATCCAAACCCCAAGTCCCTACATCTCCGAGCTTGGTTACTGAAGGCTTAAGCCTTCATGAGTTTAATCTTTCCCAACCAGTGAAAGATATCCTTCATGCCTCTAGGAAACCCTCTACTAGGCGTTCCTATGCTTTCAAATGGAAACGTTTTTCCATTTGGTGTGCGCAACAGGGTCTTGACCCTCTAGCACGTCCTTTGAATTCTCTACTGGACTATCTCCTGCATCTTTCCAATGCAGGCCTCAAGACGAATTCAGTACGAGTCCATTTAAGTGCTATTGCAGCATCCTTAAAACCTATCAATGGACAACCTGTCTCCTCTCATCCTCTTATTGCAAGGTTCATGAGAGGCCTGACCCTCACTAAGCCTCCCATCCGACCTTCTCCGGTAGCATGGGACTTGAATGTAGTTCTGGGTCAACTTATGAAGCCACCTTTTGAACCGTTGGTATCTACCTCCCTGAAATTTCTTTCCTGGAAGGTTCTTTTCCTTATTGCAGTCACTTCGGCTCGCCGCATCAGTGAACTGCAGGCTTTGGTGGCTAATCCACCTTATACCAGATTTCATCATGATAAGGTGGTCCTTAGGACGAATCCCCACTTTATGCCTAAAGTGGTCTCGCCTTTTCATCTTAATCAAGAGGTATATCTACCTGTTTTTTTTCCCGGCTCCTCATGCATCCAGTGCAGAGAGGAACCTTCATACTCTTGACTGTAAAAGAGCTCTCGCCTTTTACCTCAACAGGACTCAGCCACATCGAAAGTCTTCCCAACTTTTCGTGGCTTTTGATCCTTCTCATTTGGGACTTCCAGTCACCAAACGTACACTTTCCAATTGGATTGCTCAGTGTATTTCTTTTGCTTACCAGAGTAAGAACATTTCTCTGGAAGGCCATGTCACAGCTCACAATGTGAGATCCATGGCTACTTCTATGGCTCATCTTCACTCTGTGTCCATAGATCAGATCTGTCGAGCAGCCACTTGGGCCTCTGTTCATACCTTCACAGCCCATTACTGCTTGGACAAGGACTCCCGCCGGGATGCCTTGTTTGGTCAGGCTGTCCTCAAACACCTGTTCCATACTTAAGCAACTCCTGCCCACCTTCCCTGGATGGATGCCTGAGATCCATACGAAGATGGTTTACCCTTGGAGGGGAATCTCCCAGGCATCTTAGCTAGGGAGTCCCCATATGTGAGGACTTATTCCTGCTTGTTCCTGGAGATAGCACAGTTACTTACCTGTAACAGGTGATCTCTGGGAACAGCAGGAATTAGTCCTCACAACCCACCCACCTCCCCTAGGAGTTGTATCTCTATCTTCCTTTCCTCTCTCTATTGTCTCAGCTTTAAACTCGAACTGAAGAGAGCTGGTCAGGAAGGCGGGAAGGCAGCGCGCATGTGCAGTGGGAGGCCCCAAAAGCCTTTCATCTGAAAGGCTGGGGAGCTTTCCCGCGCAGGCTCCGTCGGTACCGACGTACCCATATGTGAGGACTAATTCCTGCTGTTCCCAGAGATCACCTGTTACAGGTAAGTAACTGTGCTTTACAGGTGAGTAACTATGCTTTTCATTTTAGGGGCGGAACCCCTTACTGCTGATCCCAAAGTAATGGCTAAGGCATAGAAGTCTAACTCATATATGGGAGGGGCCTAGGAGAGATTGCAGGGCTCCCCCACGGTCCTTGTCCCAAGGCATATTTTCACTTTTCTCCTTAGCCGCACACATTTGTTCTTCCATTCTAAAATCCTGATTTCGTAATTCTTCCAGCGCAGAAACCTCTGCTTGCTGTTTTTTTTCGGTGGTCATAGATTGCCACCAGTTAAATTCCAACCATTCATGTCTGGTATGAGGTTGCCCCAAATCGTTAAGAGACATCTGATATTGTAATCACCGGAGCTTGTCCTCTTGAAAAGTTCCTCCTAAAGGGAACTGCCAACTGGGATTAGTGGCAGTCATGGAGTGCCATCTCTCGACATAGTTGAGAGCGCTTTTACCATACTTGGGATGCATTTTATAGTTAGGGCTTCCCTTCTGTCCTATTTCAACAGCTTTTCTGTTCCATTCATCTAACAAAGTCCTATGCTTTCTCTTACAAATAAGATTTCCCATATTTTTACTCACAGGCCTTTTGAAACATTTATTTGTTTCCGGACCATTCGAAGTACTCCACGCAATCCGAGTCACGACAGTAGCTGTGGAACCCCTGCAAAGGAGGGTATTACTTCTCTCCATTCTTTTCTCACCTGGCCCTTCTAACAGTGGGAAGAAAAAACAGAGAACACATAATATTGTTGTGTCAATCTAGAGCTCTAGAGGAAGATAAATCAGCAAGGCCTGGACAAGCAGTGCTTCTCTCCTGACCACCTTCAAAGATCCTCCTTTAGAACTAGGCTTTTTATTGATCAGTTTTGGCAAGTGACCTCATCTTTCGATCAGAAGATGATCACAATAACTTGCTGTCTATTTCAGCTGACTATATTAGAAACTCAAGTCGTCATAGGTGAGTTTCAGGTACATATGTCATCACAATCATAGGCCAAAGTCAGGAATTCTTAAAATAACATACAATACTGTTACCATAATTTATTCAGGAAAGTTCCTAAAATTCTGCATAAGCTTGCAATGGCCAGTCACTGCCTTTGATTCATTTGAAGTCATCAAATTTTCTGTTTATGCCTAAGCGCTCATTTTTATCAAAAAACACATGATCAATTAATTTGCTCACAAAGCTATCTGTAATTTTGCTTACAATGCTATCTGTAAAAGCGACACACATTAGCCTGTGTTGCTGGTTTCAGTTGTGGCATAGGTCCTTTCAGCTACATCGGGGAGATTTTCATATTCACCCTCTCCATTCCCACAGAAACGTGTGTACCTGTCATAAACTCAAACACAACTCGTGTATTCATCGCTATACACTTGCTGTAACTTGTCATAAGTCTCTTTGCGCAAATCTCCAAGTTTCTGGCACAATTTAATGCAAATTCGCTGTTCAGTAGTTTCCACTCATTGTACACTGTCAAACTGCTTTTACACCATACCAAACATGTGGTGATAAAAAAAATGTACAGGTGTGCTGCAGCCACACTATGCTCTGCACATGCAGAGCACGTAACTACTGTAGGTCACAGCATGCTTAATAGCATCATGGTGCAACGTATTGTGTTATAGCTACACAGCAAGTCTCAATTCGCACCTCGTACAGTTGTAATATTTCCAATTATTTCTCAAGATATTGTACACAACATACCTAAAATGTAAGGGTGCCAATAATGTTGACCACAACTGTAAATGGTGCCTTGCCTGCATCAGGAAACTGACTTCCACAACTAAAGTGTAGTTACTCACCTGTAACATGTGATCTCACTTGGTTTGCAGCTGTCGTGCTGTGAGGGCTTGCGTGCATCAGTGATGCTGAGAGCTAAACTATCGGTAGTTTAACTACTGGCAGGGTCTCCCAAGATGGACAAGTCTCAGCTGAGGTGCCAGAGCAAGACAAACCACCCATCTGGGCAGCAGCAGAATGGGACAGTGTTGACGGCGGAGGATCACATTTTTGTGACAATGGCAACAACACCAAACTTAAACTGCGCGGAAGAAAGGCCCGGCAATCTACTTCTGTATCTTGCCATGAAAACCCAATGGATAGTTAAAACAAAACAAATTGTGCTGTGGTGCTGGAAGATGAGACCCCCAGGTTGGAAGGCATTCAACTAGCTACTGGGGAAGAGCTGAAGACTTTTCAGAGTAGAGCCAGCATTTATGATGTGGTTGGATCAAAGCCCTCGGGAAGTCTGACTGCTGATGTAGCTGCGCATGAAATGAGTCAGAAGCTGTAAAGATGTCTTACACATTGGAACATGGAACGTACGAAGCATGAACCAAGGGAAGTTGGAGGTGGTCAAGAATGAAATGGAACGTGTACAACTTGATCTGTCGGGTGTCAGCGAACTGAAATGGACTGGCATGGGGCACTTTGCATCAGATGATCACATGGTCTACTATGCTGGAAATGAAAGACAAAGAAGAAATGGTGTTGCATTTATAATAAAGAAGAAACTTGCAAGAACTAATGAAATACAATGCAGTCAGCGAACGCTTAATCTCTTTTCGTCTACGAGGATTGCCTATCAACACAGCTATAATTCAAGTATATGCCCCAAAAACAGCTGCAGAAGAGAATGAAATTGAAGAGTTCTATGAACAAGTACAAGCTGAAATTGACAGAACATGCAAACAGGATATCCTGATAGTCATGGGTGACTGGAACGCAAAAGTTGGCAACAACGAAGGCGGCAAAGTAATCGGAAAATATGGACTTGGCAACAGAAATGAAGCTGGAGAAAGACTGATAGAATTCTGCAAGACCAATGATCTATTCATCTCAAACACCTTCTTCCAGCAACACAAGCGGCGACTGTACACATGGACTTCACCCAATGGATTGTATAAAAATCAAATTGACTACATCTGTGGAAGTCAACGATGGAAAAGCTCTTTAACATCAACAAAGACAAAACCTGGAGCTGACTGTGGTACAGATCATCACCTACTAGTATGCAAACTCAAGCTAAAGTTGAAAAAGAGCAAACCACTCAATGCAGTAAAATATGACCTTGAGAATATACCACTGGAATTTAAAGACTGCCTGCAAAATCGATTTGCTGCTTTAGATACAAATGACAGAGCTCCGGAAGAGTTATGGAATGACATCAAGAAGGTTGTGTTGGAAGAAAGCGAGAAGTCTCTACAAAAGGTGAAAAAGCAAAAACGGCCAAAATGGATGATGAAGAAACTCTGAAAATTGCCCAGAAACGCAGAGAAGCTAAAGCCAGAGGAGAAAGAAAGACAGTCACAGAACTCAACAGAGATTTCCAACGTGCAGCAAGACAGGACAAGGAAAAGTACTACAATGACACTTGCAAGGAAATAGAAGCAGAAACTATTAGAGGAAGAACAAGATCGACTTTCCTAAAGCTACAAGAGTTAAAGAAAAAGTTCCAGCCTCGAATTGGAATGTTACAAGATGCTCAAGGTTCTATGTTGAATGATGCTGAGAAGATCAAGAAAAGGTGGAAGGAATATACAGAATTTTTATATGATAAAGATCATGTGGACCAACAGCCGTTTCAACCTGTACCTTATGATCGGGAACCATTGGTGATGAAAGAAGTTGTTGAAGCAGCATTGAAAGCCTTATTAAAGAACAAAGCACCAGGCATTGATTGCTGCAATACTTCTATGGGAATGCTATCTGATGCAGCTGTTACCGTACTCACAAGGCTCTGCCAAGAAATATGGAAGAGAACATCATGGCCAACTGACTGGAAAAGATCTGTGTTTATACCAATACTAAAGAAAGGTGATCCAACTGACTGAGGAAATTATCGCACAATCACTCTGCTCCCACATGCCAGCAAGATTCTACTGAAGATTATTCAAAAGAGACTACAACCATACCTGGAATAAGAACTACCTGAAGTGCAAGCAGGGTTCAGGAAAGGGCGAGGAATGAGAGACATCATTGCGGATGTGAGATGGATCCTTGAAAAGACTAAAGAATACCAAAAGGATATCTAGTTGTGCTTTATCGACTATAGCAAGGCTTTTGACTGTGTAAACCATGAGAAACTCTGGGCCACATAAAGAAGCATGGGTATACCAGAACACCTGATCGTTCTCTTGCGCAATCTGTACATTGATCAAGAAGCAACAGTTCGAACGGAACAAGGAGAAACAGAATGGTTTAAAATAAGCAAAGGTGTAAGACAAGGCTTCATACTTTCCCCCTACCTGTTTAATTTATATGCAGAACAAATCATCAGAGAAGCAGGATTGTATGAAGACAACAGAGGTGTGAAGATTGGTGGAAGACTCGTCAACAACCTTCGCTATGCTGATGATACCACATTACTGGCTGAAAGTGAAGATGGTCTGAAACATTTGTTTCTCACAATCAAAGAACATAGTCTCAAAATGGACCTGCACCTTAATGTAAAGAAGACAAAGATCATGACAACTGGCATAATCAACAGGTTCATCATTGAAGGAGAAGAAATTGAAATTGTGAACAACTTTAACCTACTTGGATCAACTATCAATAAAGAAGCAACCAAGCAGTAAAGAAATCAGACAACGCATTGCTCTTGGCAGAATGGCTATGAAAGACCTAGATAAGATTCTCAAGAGCAGAGATATGTCTCTCCATACAAAGATTCGACTTGTTCAAGCCATGGTATTTTCAATAACACATGGATGTGAAAGCTGGACAGTGAAAAAGACAGACAGGAAGAAAATTGATGCCTTTGAATTATGGTGCTGGCGGCGAATACTGTGTATACCATGGACTGCCCGAAGAACAAACCAGTCGGTACTAGAGGAAATCAAACCTAAGCTTTCCTTAGAAGCTCAGATGACAAGACTTTGACTTTCATACTTTGGACACATCATGCGAAGAGAGAGATCATTAGAGAAAGACATTATGCTTGGCAAGATAGAAGGTCAACACAAAAGAGGAAGGCCAGCAATGAGATGGATCGATACAATAACAGCAGCTACAGGTACCAGTCTGTCAACAATGAGCCGCCTGACTAAAGACCGAACACAATTTAGGATAGCTATCCAGAGGGTCGCCATGAGTCGACTCCGACTCAACGGCACTTAACAACAACAACAACAACAACATGTGATCTCCGGGAACAGCAGGAATTTAGTCCTCACATATGGGTATCGTCGGTACCGACGGAGCCTGCGCGGGAACGCTCACCAGTGTCCCAATAGGAACGCTTTTGGGAGCATCCCTCAGCACATGCGTGCTGCATTCCCGCCTTTCCAACTGTCCCTCTTCAGTTAAGTTTGTAGCTGAGTGAAAGGATAGAGGAAGAGAGGAAAGAGACAGAGAACTCCTAGGGGAGGTGGGTGGGTTGTGAGGACTAAATTCTTGCTTTTCCCGGAGATCACCTGTTACAGGTGTGTAACTACGCTATCTCCAGGAACAAGCAGGAATGTAGTCCTCACATATGGGGACTTCCTAGCTGAAGATGCCAGGTAGATAACCCCAGGAAGGTGCCACCGTCGAAGGTGACAATCCTTCCTCCCATGGATCTCTGGCATCCTACCAGGGTTGGTGGGTAGGAGTTGGTTTAAGTTTGAAAGAGATTTTTAAGAACAGCTTGGCCAAAGAAGGCTTCCCGACGGGAGGCTTTATCTAGGCAGTAGTGGGCTGTGAACGTGTGTACCGAAGCCCAGGTGGCTGCTCGACAAATGTCATCGATAGAGTGGAGATTAGCCATAGAAGCTAAGCTGCCATGGCTCTCGCATTATGAGCTGTGACATGGTCCTGAAGAGGAAGACCCTTACACTCATAAGCAAAGGATATGCATTGGGCAATCCATTTAGATAAAGTTCTTTTGAAGACTGGAAGTCCCAAATGACTAGGGTCAAAAGCTACAAAAGATTGTGAGGACTTTCTACGTTGCTGTGTTCTTTTTATGTAAAAGGCCAAGGCCCTTTTACAATCCAAAGTATGAAGGTTTCTTTCTGCATTAGAGGTGTGAGGCCTCGGAAAAAAAACAGGAAGGTAAATTGATTTTAAATGAAAAGGCGAAACCACCTTTGGCATAAAATGTGGGTGAGTTCGAAGAACAACCTTATCATGATGAAACCTAGTATAAGGAGGATCAGCCACTAAAACTTGCAATTCACTGATGCGACGGGCAGAGGTGATTGCAATTAGGAAGATGACCTTCCAGGTCATAAACTTAAGTGGTGCAGTGGCTAAAGGCTCAAAAGGCAGCTTCATGAGCTGTCCGAGAACTAGATTTAGATCCCATGCCACAGGTGGTGGCTTGATGGGAGGTTTAGTTAATAAAAGGCCTCTCATAAATCTTGATAGGAGTGGATGAGAGGAAATTGGTTGTCCATTTAGAGGCTTATAAGAAGCTGCAATTGCACTAAGATGGACTCCTACCGAATTGGTCTTTAACCCAGAATTCGATAAGGAAGGAGATACTCTAGTATCGATTCTAAGGGTATGACCAGGGGGTTTAATCCCCTCTTGGAGCACCATATAGTAAAATGTTTCCACTTGAAGGCATAAGGTCTTTTTGTGGAACGTTTCCTAGAAGCCTGAAGGATATCTTTTACCTGCTGGGACAGTTTGAAATCCTGGAGGTCTAAGCCTTCAGCAACCAGGCCGTAAGGTGCAGGGACTGGGGATTCGGGTGCCATAGTGTCCCGTTCTCCTGGGAAAGGAGATCTGGAGCATGCCCTAACTCCAGAGGCACCGCTTGAGAGAGATGCAGAAGCAGGGAATACCATGTTTTGCGTGGCCATCGTGGTGCTATGAGAATCATGCGACCCCTGTCTCTCTGAAGCTTGAAGAGTGTTTTGGGGATGAGGGGAATGGGTGGGAAGGCAAAAAGGAAGTCCTGACCCCAGTAAAGGAGGAAGGCATTCCTTGCCTGACAGTTGTGTGCCGGAATCCTGGAACAGAACCGGGCAAGTTTGGCATTCAGTGGACTTGCAAAGAGGTCTATGTCTGGAGTGCCCCAGAGATGAAATATCTTTGCCACCTGGTCTAGGTGGAGTGACCACTTGTGAGGTAGCAGTACTCGACTGTGTTTGTCTGCCTGAAGGTTTTGAATGTCTGGAAGATATACCACTAGAAGGTGAATTTGATGCTCTCTGGCGAGGGCCCATAGTCTTAAAGCTTCGTTGAATAATGACAGCCTGTCCCGCCCTGCTTGTTCACCTAGAACATGGCTACCTGGTCCTTAAATGTAAGGGTGCCAATAATGTTGACCACAACTGTAAATGGTGCCTTGCCTGCATCAGGAAAGTGATTTCCACAACTAATGCATTTATCTAGCTAATGACTACCTTATCAAACACTGTTACACTCTAACCCAGTGCTTTTCAAATATTTATCCATTATGACCCCAATTTAACACCTGAAAATTCATGTGACCCCAGATGATGATGAAATCAAAACAGCAGGACTCCAGCCTCCTTTCCCTCCCGACACTCATCTAAAAGCAGGAAGACGCAGCAACCATTGTGGCAACAGCAGCAGCAGCAGTTGGCACAGAGTTCCTTGTATCAATGTCCAGTGTGTGCTTGGAGACCCCAGGCAAGGGCCTATGAATGTTCACTTGTTCCCAGGCCACATGCTGACTTGTGAAAGTCTGGAGTGATGGGGACATGGCCATGTTTGTAGGACCCCATTCACTGATGTGATTCCATTTGGGGTCCTGATCCCAAGTTTGGGAACCACTGCTCTAACCTATCTCCTAGGACCATAAAACTAAAATGTGTCTAATACATTTTTCAATGTGTTCTGAGCCCGATGTTGACATTGAAGTCTCTTATTTCACTCTTGCTTCCAGCAGCAAAGGTAGTCGCCCTCTTCTTGTTTATGGAGTCAGGTTTAAGGCCAGTTAAACTACATCAAATTGTGGCTACTTTTTCATTACCTCCCTGCATAAGGAAACCGGGTTGAATGCAGGAATGAGTGTTGAGGCCAAGCAGTGTATTCCGGCATTGAAGCTGTGGTTATGTGAATCTATACGAAATTCATTGAGAAAAGTAATGAAGACCTTCCCTTCTGAAAAGAAATCCCAGTCATAAGAAATTTCCATCAATGCCAAGTGAATCCATAACTTCCTTATCGTTCCTACAGGCCAGATACATGGGTTATACCCTACAGATGTAAACTCAGAATGACAGTCTTTAATGATGTCACAGTAAAAAGGATCTGTGCCCCTCTTCTCACACCCGTATTCAGTCTCCAGCAGATGGTGATGAGCTGCTGTGCAGTTTGGACTCCACTGTCAGGACATTAGGAAATAAATTAGAGAAAATGGCTGAATTAGTAGGAGATTGCCAGTGCATAGAGAACCTAAGCTATTGAGTCAGTGGTAGGTTCTTTATAAGGGGTGTTACACCTGGTGGTCCAGGTCCCTCCCCCGGGAAAGCTGCCTACCCTGGAACCTGCCTAATGCTAGGGAGTTCCTGCCCTGCTCTCTGCAGCCCTGGAAGAACAACTGTGGTCAGTAGTGGCTGGCCCTCTAATGAAACAAGAAAAAAATAGAGAAACAAGTGCAGTGGTGAGAGAAACAGCCGGCTCTGCATTCAGGCAGGACATTGCAGGGGACTCTGGCAGGCAGTAGTTCAAGTGAGCCGGGTACAGTCGGGGTTCCGCCGGTGCAGTCTCAGTGGGGGTGGAGGGGGGGGGGGTGTTTCGGTTTGTTTTTGGTGTTTCACGTGTAGCCATGCTGGCGGGAAAAGCACCCTTTGCTATATGCGGTAGATGGCTGAAGACCCTGTTGGTGGTGGGGTTTTGTTGTGTGTGCATAGCGGAGGACTGGGCTGCAGAGGATGTAATTACTAGTGCTAAATCCACAGTGGGGGACTCCCAAGCAGAGTCGGAAGCAAATTTTCAGACCTCACAAGAGTCTCTTTAGCCGAGAGAACTCGCTGCTCTGTCTGCATTTTTGCTGGGTTTTGTTGCATGAGGCAGGGCCTGGTGAGGTCTTCGAATAACAGCTGGGCTTCTTCTGTAGTGGTTACTGAGCAGATGGCTATGGGAAAGGATACTCCTGAGCCTTCAGCCAAACGCCAGCTGTTTGAGGAGGAACTGCTAGAGGACCATGTGTTCTTTCAGAAACTTCTGAGGATCCTCTTGAGGGCCCCTCAGGTCTGTGAAGGGGGCATCTCTCTGAAGGATCTCGAGGAAGGAGAGAGTCCTCTGGGGAGGACCCGATCATTTTTAGGGTGTTCCAGCAAGAAGAATTGGTGTCCTTGATTGCTTTGTCATTAGGAGCCCTGAATATCCCCTTTGGGGCTCTGGGAGATGAAGCAGCATTGGAGGGATCCCCTGCTACAGGGCATTTGTATGCCTCAAAATTTGTTTCTAGTACATAGTGATTAAGGCGGAGTGGAAAATGCCGGAGGCTGGTTTATGAGGAGATAGGGCCATGGCTCACTTGTACCTCATTCTGCCAGGTGAGAAGGAGCTTCTCAAATTGCTGAAGGTAGATGCCTTGGTTTCAGCTGTTATGAAAAAGTAACATTAAAAAGATGCTCAAGACTGGAAGCTACAAAATCTGCTAAAGCAGGCCTTTGACATTGCAAGCTTCCATTTGTGGAGCTTATGTAACTCAAGCATGTTTGAGTTGGGTACAGAACTTGCCTGATTTGGAGCACAGCCTGCAATAGGTGCCATCGTAAGTGGTTAAGTTGGAATTTGGGTCCACGTATTTGGCGGATGCATTTTACGACTTGGTAAGGGCATCCGCGAAGGGCCTCTGTAGTCACAGTAAGGCGATTCTTCTGGCTGAGGAATTGGTCAGTGGACATGTCTTATAAGATACGGCTCAGTAAACTGCCTTTTAAGAGTAAGCTGTTCTTTGAAGAGTCATTGGAGAAGTTGGTAAAGGATTTAAGAACAACCAAAGGGGCCAGACTTCTGGAGGACAAACCCAAGAGTGGGAAGTCTTTGGTTTCACTTAGAGGACAGTTTAGAGATTTCTGGATGTTCAGCGCAGACAGCTTTGCTCTATTTCAGCATGCTCGCTATCCTGCTGGGGGCAGTCCTTTCGAAGTGGCAGAGGAACAAGTAGAAGATGTTATGCGGGAGCTGCAGTGGCCTCCAACAAGCTGCAATGAAGCAAGGAGGACCCAAGTGGCGTTGATACTAGTAGGGGGTTGGCTACAATAGTTTTATTCTGCTTGGGTCTAAATTACGTACGATCAATGGGTTTTTTAAATGATTTGAGAAGGATATGCTCTGGAGCACTCAGCCTCCTTCCAACACCTTTGTTTCCATGCAAGATGCCAGCCAAGGCAAAGACTAATCCAATGAAGAGCAGTAGTCAGGTACCTCCAAGCCGGTGCGGTCTAGGTAGGTACTTCATCTATTTAGTGGTCCCCCAAAAGGAGGGTTCTTTTTATCCAGTCCTCTACCTGAAGCGGGTCAACAAGGCCTTTTGAGTACCTCTGTTTCACATGGAAACATTACGGTCGGTAATAGTGGCCGTATGAAAAGGTGAGTTTTTGATGGCGCTGGACCTCACAAAGGCATATCTTCATATCCCCATTCACCAGACCATCAGCGTTTCTTATGGTTTGTGCTGCCAGGGGTGCATTATCAGTTCCATGCGTTACCGTTTGGCCTACCAATGGCATCCAGGACCTTTACAAAGGTCATGGTGGTGGTAGCGGATGCTCTGTGGCGCAAAGGGGAATTTGATGCATTCCTGCCTAGGCAATTGGTTCAACAGGGCAAAGTTAGAGGATGAGAGTCACAAGGTCACTCAGTGGGTAATAGTTTCTGCAAGGTCTGAGATGGGTTATAAATTTCAGCAATAGCAAATTGGTGCCATCCCAAGATCTGGTTTATCTAAGGGCCCACTTCAACATGCACAAAGACCTTGTGTCTCTACCACAGGACGGGGCGAAGTCCAACAGCTCTTAAGGAGGGAATGCTCCATCAGTGTGGCACTACCTACAGCTCCTGGGCTCTATTGCAGTGATTTTGGATCTGGTTCCATGGGCGAGGGCGCACATGCAGCCTCTAAAGAGAGCCCTGATGACCCATTGGTTGCCTCAGAAACACTCTTGAAGCGGTTAACATGATGGAAGGAGGCAAGAGTGAGCTTGCGTTGGTGGTTATATCCCAGGAATCTAATGGTGGGGATGCTGCTAGAGCTGCCCTAGTAGGTGGTGGTAACCACCGATGCCAGTCTCTCCGGATGGGAAGAACTTTGCCTGGCTCAGGTTGCATAGTGTCACTGGTCTCTGGAAGAGAGTTCCTGGTCCAGAAATCATTTAGAGATGCGGGCGGTGTTTCTAGTTCTGCAATTCTTCCTTACGCAGCTTCAGAACAAAGCGGGGAATCTTTTCGGACACTGCCTCCACAGTGGCTTACATCAACAGGCAGGGAGGCACAGGGCGTGCAGGAATGACGGATGAGGTGGTTACACTTCATAGGAGACTAGCACTTTTAGCGGCACACATGGCTGGAAAGGAATATGTGCTGATTTCCTCAGCAGACATCAGTTGGATTCAGGGGAGTGGTCTCTGGAGGACTCGGTTTTTCGCAGCATGGTTCGCTGGGTTCTCCTGGTCATGGATTTGATGGCTTCCGCCTCCAGTGCCAAAGTGAGCTGATTCTTCAGTCACTGGCGAGAAAGGATGTCTGAAGGTCTGAATGCTCTAGCTCAGTCATGGCCAAAGGAAGGTCATCTACGTGTTTCCGCCATGGCCGTTGATTGGATGGCTGCTTCAGAAGATAGAATCACACCCGCGGGTTGGTTATTCTACTGGCTCCAGATTGGCCACATATACCTTGATATGCAGACCTAATCCAGTTAACGGTGGGTGTACCATGGGGTCTTCCAATGATGGACAATCTGTTATTACAGGGTCCGATTCTCATGCCTCAGGTGGATCGATTCTCACGGCTTGGCTCTTGAGAGGGCTAAGTTAAGAAAGAAGGGTTACTCAGCACAAGTGATAGGCACGTTGCTGCAAGCGCAGAAATGTTCCACTTCCTTTTCACACATCCATATTTGGCAAATTTTAGAGAGCTAGTGTGAGGAGCACGGTCACCTGATGGTTTCGGCCTCTGTTCCTGAGGTTGGTTGGTTTGTTCAGTTACTTGATAAACCACACCTTTGTTAAACCAGGGCAGTTTACAATCCACAAAAAAGTCAGAAAATGGCTAAAGCCGGAATGAGAGAGGAACTACAGTATGAGACAGGAAAGGCACATAAAGACATAGAACATGAAAAAGACAGGCAAGAGTTTCCTAAGGGAGAGATCCTCAAGAAGAGGTAAAGGGAAGGTCAAAAGCAGAGCAGAAGAGATGAGTTTTCAGTAGGGATTTGAATCTGGAAAAGACGGTTTCCAGATGGAGGCTGGTGGGGAGGGAATTCCAGAGGGAGGGCCCAAAAAGAGAAAAGCAGAATTACGAGTGGAATGTAACAGGTTAACATGAACTGAAAGCAGCCTATGTGTTGGTATGTAGAATAGGTCAGCCAAATACATAGAAACATAGAAATATGACGACAGAAAAAGACCACATGGCCTATCTAGTCTGTCCTTCCATAACAACTACAACAGTCCCCTTTTTACCTTTAGAGATCCTCTGTGTTTGTCCAATGCTTTTTTGAATTCAGTTACTGTCCTCATCTCTACCACCTCCACTGGGAGACTATTCCACAGATCCACTACTCTTTCGGTAAAGAAATATTTCCGCATATCACTCCTGAATCTATCTCCCTTCACCCTCATCCCATGTCCCCTCATAGCAGAACTTGCTTTCAATTGAAAGAGGCTCTCTCCCTGAACATTTATGCCATGGAGGTATTTAAACATCTCAATCATATCACCTCTATCCCGCCTTTCCTCTAAGGTGTACATATTAAGATCCTTCAGTCTGTTCTCATATGCTTTATAATGAAGACCACAAATCAATTTAGTAGCCACCCTCTGCACCGACTCCATCCTGTTCACATCCTTTTGAAGGTGCGGTCTCCAGAATTGCACACTATACTCCAAATGAGGTCGCACCAAAGACTTATACAGAGGCATTATCACCTCCTTTCTTCTGCTAGCCATTCCTCTCCGCATGCACCCAAGCATCCTTCTAGCTTTTGCCGTCGCCTTTTCTACCTGTTTAGCTACTTTAAGATCATCAGACACAACCACGCCTAGGTCCCGCTCTTCTTTAGTGGACAAAAGTACTTCACCCCCTATACTATATTGCTCCCTTGGATTGCTGCAGCCCAAATGCATGACCTTACATTTTCTAACATTAAATCCCAGCTGCCAAATTCTAGACCATTCTTCAAGCTTAACTAGAACCCCCCTCATGTTATCTACCCCTTCCTGGGTGTTTACTCTATTGCAGATTTTGGTATCATCCGCAAGGAGGCAAACCTTACCTGAAAGCCCTTCCGCTATATCCTAACAAAGATGTTAAAAAGAATCGGACCAAGGACAGATCCCTGGGGCACACCACTGATAACATCCTTCTCCTCAGAGTGAGCTCCATTTACTTGTACTCTTTGTCGCCTCCCACCCAACCAATTTCTAACCCAAGCAGTAACTTTAGGGTCCATCCCTAGGGTGCTCAGTTTGTTTATAAGTTGCCTGTGAGGAACAGTGTCAAAGGCTTTACTGAAATCTAAATACACCACATCTAGGGCTCTCCCTCGGTCCAACTCCCTGGTCACCCAGTCAAAGAAATCAATCAGATTTGTCTGACAAGACCTGCCTCTGATGAATCCATGCTGCCTTGGATCCTGTAATCTGCTGGACTCCAGAAACCTCACTATTTTCTCTTTCAGCAGCGTTTCCAATAATTTACTCACCAACGAAGTTAAACTAACCGGCCTGTAGTTTTCAACCACATCCTTCCGCTTTTGTGTAAAGGCACCACATGAGCCTCTCTCCAGTCCTTTGGCACCACTCCCGACGCCGAGGCATTGAAAAGGTCAGTCAGTGGAGCTGCTAGAACATCCCCAAGTTCCCTCAGTATTCTCGGGTGTATCCCATCTGGTCCCATCGCTTTATCTACTTTAAGTTGAGAGAGTTTTTCACGAACACAGTCTTTTGAAAATTGTTCAAGATGTCCTTTACTTCTGTTCCTTTTTGTGGATGTTTTCTGAGGTCCTGCTCCGGTTCTTCATCTGTGAACACAGAGTAAAAATATTTGTTAAGCAATTCCGCTTTATCCTTATCAGCTTCTATATATTCCTCCACTGCACCCTTGAGTCTGACAATACCACTCTTGCCCTTCCTCTTCTCACTAATATATCTGAAAAATGTCTTATCCCCCCATTTTATTGCATTGGCTATTTCCTCCTCATTTTGAATCTTTGCCTTCTTGACTACTTTGCTAGCTTCTCTAAGTTTTTCCAAATACAGATTCCTGTCTTCCTCTCTCTGTGATCTCTTGTATTTCATGAAGGCCTCCCTCTTTTTCTTCACTTTTTCAGCTACTTCTTTCGAAAACCATAGCGGTCTCCTTTTCCTTTTACCTTTATTTACCATTTTAACAAAAAGGTTGGTTGCCCTTAAAATATCCCCTTTCAGTTTTTCCCACTGTTTTTCTACATCCCTCAGCTGTTCCCATCCAACTAACGACTCCCTGAGGTATTGGCCCATCTTCGCAAAGTTAGTCTTCCTAAAGACTAACAGCCCTAGTCCTAATACTGAACCACACCATCTGGTGATCACTGGATGCAAAATGATCTCCCACTGCAACATCAGAAACACTTTCACCATTGGTAAGCACCAAGTCCAGTATGGCCCCGTCACGTGTGGGGTCTGTTACCAATTGCCTGAATAGTTCTCCCTGTAGAGAATCCAGGATCTCCTTACTACTAGATGATACTGCAGCAGGAATGTACCAATCAACATCTGGCATATTGAAATCTCCTATCAGTAGCACTTCCCCTTTCCTAGCAATGCTGCGTTTGTCTTCAATTAACTCTGTCCACCTCTTCCTCTTGTGAGGGAGGTCTGTATATCACACCAATGTAAATAGATTTATCTTTCCCTCTTTCTAGTTTAACCCACAATGCCTCCCCTCTCCCTTTTAAGATCTGTAATTGCAAAGCTTTAATAGTAGTTTTTACATATAGTGCCACTCCTCCTCCCCTACTTCCTACCCTGTCCTTTCTGAATAAAGTATAGCCAGGTATAGTTGCATCCCAATCATGGTTTTCTGTGAACCATGTTTCTCTAACTGCCACTAAATGCAAGTCAGCCACTCCCACCAAAGCTTCAATTTCAGGGATCTTATTTCCCATGCTACGGGCAAATTTTATACACACTGCTTTCCATATGTTACCCCTGTTACCCATTTCCATAAAGTTATTTAATGTATCACCTACCTGGGGGCTTTCACTTATGTGGGGGCTTTCTTCACCCACCCCCAACGAATCTAGTTTAAAGCCCTCTTCAGTAGATTAGCCAGTCTACTACTGAAGACGCGTTGACCTTTCTTGGACAGATGGATGCCATCTCTGCTCTGCAACCCTTGGAACAGCATCCCATGGTCTAGGAAACCAAAACGCTCTCGATGACACCATCCACGCAGCCATGCATTCATCTCCAGGATGCGAGCCTCTCTGCCTTGGCCTTTACCCTCAACAGGGAGGATTGAAGAGAACACCACCTGTGCACCTGACTGCTTCACCTTCTGTCCCAGAGCCATGAAGTCACTTTTGATACGTTCCGAGGTATACCTGGGAGTATCATTTGTTCCAACATGGATTAGCAACATTGGGTAATAGTCAGTGGGCTTGATGAGTCTCGGCAAACTCTCCGTAATATCTTGGATTTTGGCACCAGGCAGACAGCGTACTCTCTGGACATCAAGTTTGGTTGGCAGATGGATGCCTCAGTACCCTTCAGAATAGTCTCCAACCACCACTACCCTTCGTTTCCTTGTGGTCACTGATTCTGCAACATTGGGGTACTTGAGCTCTGGTTCTTCCCTTTCCAGGGCTGCTTTCACCTCCTCCACTTCCAGGGCTGCATAATGGTTCTTCAATTCAAGAGCTGGAGAAGTTGGATTGGTGATTTTGCAGGCCCTGGTGACTTGTGTCCAACCATCGACATTCTGTTGGCACCCATCTTCTCCTCTGCAGGAGAGCTTTGTTGCTGCAAGAAGCATCTCATCAGTGTACTTCTCACTGTCTTGAATGCTCCTCAGCCTCGCCACCTCCTCTGAGTTCCTCCACTTGTTTCCTCAGAGCTTCAGCATGCAAGCACCCTGCACATGGAGCCGGTCCTTCAACTGGCATTAGGACCTCTGGACCGAGGCAGAAGCTGTAATGGGGGCAACAGCTTTAGCGATACGATTTTTCCCAGCCATTGTTCTGTTCGTGGAGCTTAGGTATCTGTTAAAGCAAAAGAGAGAGATCTACCAAGTACCAGCCGGTTTCCCAGCTGTCCTTTCAGAGAAAAAGCAGTTAAATCTCCTTAATTATAGTCAAAATGTGCTGGTCCAATTCTCTGTGCTTTGTCAAATGGGGAGGTGCCCTATAAAGCAAGATTACTCGTTAGGGGCGGGTGGGAGTCGGGGTGGATAGGGAGGGAACTAACACCTGATTAGGTGTTAGCAGTTCCCAAAACTGAGGAGGTTACTGGAGTTCAACTACCTACTGTGCTCAAGGAAAGTCCCTCTAAAGCACCAAAAGAAAGTAACCTTGCTTTAAAAATGTACAAAAAACCCTTTTAAGAGCTCCCAGTCAGAGAGCTAACAATTTAATATAATAAAACAAACCCTTAAATCCTTACTGTTGGTTGATCTGGAGAGCTCCTGTAGGAAAGCCTGAACAGGGCAGGGCACTGGAGCCTTTTATGCAATGTGGAGTTTGGATATAAATGGCTTGGTCGACTAGGGTAAGGACCTTGTAATGGATGCAGTAATCAATGGGATGGCAGTGAAGCTGAATTAGGAGTGTTCTCCGGGAACAAGCAGTAAGTCAGTCCTCACTTATGGGTGACAGCACCGACAGAGCCCGCACGGAGCAATTCCCCAGCTTTCAAAGAAAGACTTTGGGATTGCTGCCACGCATGCGTGGTCCTCTTCCCGCCCAAGGGTGCCATTTTGCTCAGTTTCCCTTTTTCCATGGAGCCCTTTGGACGCATGTCCTCGTCCCTTGGAAAAAGTGTTTTCGTTTTCGGCCTGTAGCCCTCTCTTTTCCGGTAGCTCCGGTCGTCTCCCGTCCTCCCCTTCGCCCTTGTTCCCTCTGGGCGAGGGGGTTTCCTTTTTCCAGCCTTTTAGGATTTTTTTTCTCTTTGGCCCTTTTCGCGCCCTTTTTTACCAACTGTTGGCTTCGAGGGTCTTCAACCTTGCAGGGGCTCTTTTTGCCCCAGTGGCCACTGGCTTCAAAAAATGTGACACATGCTCCAAAAAATGTCACTCAGACACCCATGACTGCTGTCTACGGTGTCTGGGGGCTGACCATAACCTGGAGCTCTGCTCTCTTTGTGTGTAAAAAAAAAAAAAAAAAAAGTCTGCCAAGGCCCCTGTAGTGGTCCTGTGCCCAAGGCGGCACTCTGATCAGGGTTCCCCTGAGGTGGAGCGGCGTAAGAAGACCACCTCGAAGTTGCTTTTGGGTGCTCCGGACAAGTGCGAATGGTCTCGTGCTCAGTCTCTCAGCTCTCCTCGGCATTCCCGGGAGTCGGACAAGGAGCGGCCTCGAAAGGTACCTCGTACAGACACGGAGGCCTCTGGCGATGGCGCCTGGTCTCCTGAGAGTTATAGAAACATGGAAACATGACAACAGAAAAAGACAACATGGCCTATCTAGTCTGTCCTTCCATATCAACAACTACAGCAGTCCCCTTTTTTTCCTTTAGAGATCCTCTGTGTTCGTACCATGCTTTTTTGAGGTGAGGACCCCCTGTTCTCCTCCACGCTAGTCCCAGTAGCCCGGCATCACAGGGACCCATGCCCACGTGGGAGTTCTGGATGCTGGCACTAGAGCGCAGCGTTTCTGCCTTCTTAGTTGCCCAGCAGGTGCTTCTGCCCAGCACGGCTGGCTCGTACCTCGAGATCGAGGACCCCCGAGGAGGGTACCTAAACCTGCCCTGGAAACCACTAAGGCAGTGGGCCTCGTGAAGTTCCTCTGCACCGGTCTTGCTCGCTGTCCCGTTCCTCGGAGGCGAGGTCCTCCAATGCCAGTGCCTCTGGCTCCAAGTAGGCCTCGGCCTCTGGACTGGGCAACCAGTCTGACTGAGTCCTTCTCGGACCGGGAATCAAACGGGGATACCTCCCCGGAGAGCCGTGCCCACAGGGACCTTCCTTCGGACCCGTCCCCACCCACCTCCCAGAGGCGTTCGCCTCCTGAGGACACCTCCTTCTTGGTGTTCATGCGGAACATGGCACTGGCCCTCAATCTACCCATGCAGACTGAGGAGGAGCCGAGGGTGGAGAAGCTTGATATCTTGCAGTATGGGTCTCCATCTCGGGAGTATCTTACGGTCCCAGTGCCTTCCATTCTGTCCCGGCTGCTCCTCCGCATGTGGGAGGCGTCTGCCTCTGTTCCCATTGTGAGCAAAAGGCTCGATGCCATGTATAGGGTTCAGCGTGGCCCGGGGGTTCTGGAAGACCCAGTTTCCGCACACCTCCATGGTATTGGAATCGGTGATGCGGAAGCAAGAGAGCCCGAAGTCACACTTTTTGGTCCCGCCTGGCAGGGAATTCAGAGTCCTCGACACCCTTGGGTGCAAGGCCTATCCAAGGGTCCATGCTGGCGTGCCACATCCAGGTCTATCAACTCTATATGGGTATGTTCCTGCACAATCTCGCCAAAGAGCTTGGTGGTTTTTCCGCAGGCCTCGGGGGCGAACACCTTCTCAGGTTCCAGACCCTCCTGAGGTTGGTTGCAGACTGCTAGAAGTATCTCTCCTACACTGCGTATGACAGGTTTGAGTCCTTTGTTCGAATGGCAGCGGCTGGCAGCGGAGCCAGGAGTGGCTTCAGTCTTCGGACCTGGAACAGTGGGTCCAGGAGAAGCTCTTGGATGTCCCATGCCTCAGCTAACAATTGTTTGGCAAGCCCATGGAGGATAAGGTAGCCGAGATCGAGACGGAATTCGTAACTTGCACCCGTCTCTCGCGTAAGACCTCTTCTCTCCCATGGAAGAAACAGCACACTAAGAAGCCATTCTTCCAGAGGAAGGGAATCTCCTCCCGGGGATACCCGCCCACCCCCGTACTGACTACTGGCACACAGGTCACTGGAAACCAAAAGGGCCCAAGGCCCAACCGCCGGCACCACCCTAGCCAGTCCAGGGGTTTTGACGCCGAATGCATAGCCTCTCGCTCCCGAAGGCAGTTCCGCCTGTGGGGGGGATGCCTGTCCATTTTTGCCCCCCAATGGGCGTCTATCACATCGGACACCAGGGTCCTCTGGGTGCTCCGCAATGGTTATCTTCACCTAGACAGGCTCCCTCCTCCCCAACGGAGCCTTCTCTGCTTGCCTTGCAAAAGGCTTGCTTGCAACAAGAGTTGAACAACCTTCTCGGTCAGCAGGTGGTCTCAAAGGTACTGCCACACCTCCAAGGCCAGGGGTTCTAGTCCTGATACTTCCTTGTTCCGAAGAGGATGGGGGTCCTATGCCCCATCCTCGATCTCCGGAACCTGAACAAGTTTCTGGTGTGGGACATAAGAACATAAGATATGCCATACTGGGTCAGACCAAGGTCCATCAAGCCCAGTATTCTGTTTCCAACAGTGGCCAATCTAGGTCATATGTACCTAGCAGTTTCCCCAAGAGACACAAGTTCCACAATGCTTGTACTGGGTCAAGCATTGATATCTTCGGTCACTTCTTAATAATGGTTTATGGACCTTTCCTCCAGGAACTTGTCCAAACCTTTTTTAAACCCAGCTACACTAACAGCCTTTACTACATCCTCCGGTAACAAATTCCAGAGTTTGATTACACATTGAGTGAAAAAATATTTTCTTTTATTAGTCTTAAATAGTTTACCCTGTAGCTTCATTGCATGTCCCCTAGTCTTTCTATATTCTGATAAGGTAAACAATCGATCTACGTTTACCCGTTCCACTCCGTTCATTAATTTATAGACTTCTATCATATCTCCCCTCAGCCGTCTCTTTTCCAGGTTAAAGAGCCTTAACCTTTTTAGCCTTTCTTCATAGGAATATCCTTCCATCCCCTTTACCATTTTGGTGGCTCTTCTCTGAACCTTTTCTAAAATCGCTATATCCTTTTTAAGATACGGCGACCAGAATTGCACACAATATTCAAGGTGCGGTCTCACCATGGAACGATATAGAGGCATTATAATATCTTTTGTTTTATTTTCCATTCCTTTCCTTATCATACCTAGCATTCTATTTGCTCTCTTGGCCGCCGCTGTACACTGGGCCGAGGGTTTTAACATGGTATCCACAATGACGCCTAAATCTTTTTCCTGGGTGGTGGTTCCTAATGTGGAACCTTGCATCGTGTAACCATAGTTTGGGTTCTTCCCTAGGTGCATAAGTGCATAGGTGGAGAAGTTCAAAATGCTATCGCTTGATGTCCTGCTGCCCTTCCTCCAGCAGGGCGATTGGCTATGCTCCTTGGACCTCAGACGCTTACACTCACATCCTGGTCCACCCCAGGCACAAGACAGTACCTGCGCTTCAGAGTACAAGGTGAGCACTACCAATATAGGGTGCTCCCCTTCGGGCTCGCGTCTGCCCCGAGTCTTCACCAAGTGCCTATCTGCGGTTGCCGCCTACCTCCAGTGGCAGGGCATACCCGTCTTCCCCTACCTAATTTATTTAAACAGATTTCTATACCGCCTTTTCCTTCAATCAAAGCGGTTTACACAGCAAACAATCAATAAAGTCTTGTGTTTAGTGTTCGCATGCAGTGAGCAGTGTGTGTGTGTGGTTGGTAGTTGATTCATGGTGAGCTAATTACAACGTGCGCTATCTACAATACTATGTACATTGGAGCTTTGCGTCTGTACTGTGATCTGGTCTCAATGGAATGTTGGTGAGTTGGGGTATTGTCTGTTGTACAGTTTGTGCCAGCACCATAGTGCTCAATGAAGAGTGTCATCTTTAGCAATTTCCTAAATTCTCCAGGACCAAGCAGGAAGTCAGTCCTCACTTATGGGTGACGTCGGCGCCGACGGAGCCCTCACGGAGCAATTTTCCCCAGCTTTCAAAGAAAGCCTTTGGGAATTGCAGCGCGCATGCGCGGTCGTCTTCCCGCCCGAGGGTGCCATCTTAGCCAGTCTTCTTTTTTCCGCGGAGCCCTACAGACGTCCCCGTCTTGTCCCCGCGAAAAAGTTGATTTTCTTCTTTATTTTATCCTTTTTTCCTTCGGTTCGACGCCGATCTTTTTCCCGCCCGGACTCGCGACGCCGGTCACGAGTCCTCTTACTTTTTTCGGTTTTTCTGACTTAGTCAGCTTTCGTTTTCGGTTTTTCCCTGGCAGCCCGGTCCTTTGACCTCGCAGGGGCCCTTTTTCCCCGATGGCTGCCAGTGGGTTTAAGCGGTGTGGTCGGTGTGACCGAAATATGTCACTAACTGACACACACGACTTTTGCCTCCGCTGCCTGGGCCCGGATCATGAGGAACTGATCTGTGGGCCCTGCAGCAAAATGTCCTCAAAGGCGTTGAGAAGTCGGCGGCATCAGCGTGAGAGAATCTTCGCTGACCCCAGCCGTACCCGGACCTCATCGGAGGCCTCCGCGTCGAAAGGCTCCAGCTCGGACCGTCGCCGGAGTTCCTCCGACCGGGGTTCTCCCTCCGGGGACCATCGTCGGCAGGTGAAACCCGCGAGGGCGGCGTCGGTGGACGCTCCTGGTTCCGCGAGGGCCAGGTCGCATAGCCCCGACAGCCGCCCCGGGTCCTTGGAGAAGGAACACATCCCGAAGCGACCTCGCCTGGAGTCGGAGATGCCTGCCCGGGTAAGTCCTGTGGTCCTTCTGGACTCGCCTCCGCGACAGCCGACGTCGGGCCCGATGCCGTCGGGGCCCGAGTCGGGGGCTGCTGGGTCACCTGAGCTCGGACTCAGATTGACGGCCTTGGAGAGCAGACTGTCTGCCTTCATGGACCAGCAGAGGGCACTGCTCGCTGGCTTCGCTGACGCCGCTGCCCCGACCGCCGGGACGTCGACGTCCAAGTCGACCCCGGAGACCGAGCCGATCCTCGAGTCGATGAGAACTCGAGTCGATCCTCGGTCGAGGTCACCCTCGGCCTCCCGTTCGGGACCGAGGTCGCCGACGCCGACTCCCTCGGCGTCGGGGCGGCTGGCGCCGCACCCTGCCCGGGCCGACCCCACCGAGTCCTCGTTGGAGTCGGTCTGGGAGTCTGAGGAGGAAGAGTCACCTGATTCTTTCCGGACTCGGTGTGTCCCATCGGACTCACCGGAGTCCGAGCCTCGGAAGCAGTCCCCCCCGGAGGATGCCCGGTTCTCGGACTTCGTTAGGGATATGGCCAAGGCTTTGGCCTTCCCTGCGGATCCCGAGGAGGAGCCTCGAGCCGAAGAGCTCGACGCCCTCCAGTATGACTCTCCCGCGAGGGAACACTTTACTGTACCGGTTCCTCCTATGCTGGAACGACTACTCTTCCGCATGTGGGAGAGTCCGGCCTCCTCGCCGGTCCTGAGCAAGCGGGTCGATTCGATCTATCGGGTCCGCAAGAGCCCTGGCTTTCAAAAGGCACAGCTGCCACACCATTCCATGGTAGTGGAATCGGCCATGCATCGTCTTAAGAGCCAGAAGATGCACTCCTCGGTGCCTCCTGGAAGGGAGGCCCGTAACCTGGATGGCCTTGGCAAGAAGTGCTTCCAGGGCTCTATGCTCGCATGTCGTGTCCAGACTTACCAGCTATACATGGGCATGTATCTCCGGGATCTGGCTAAAGAGCTAGCCGGATTCTCCGCTGGTCTGTCCGAGGAACCCTTGCGGAGGTTCCTAGCCTTGTCCACTGGCATTCGGGAATGCTCAAAGTTCATGTCCCGAGCAGCCTATGATGGCTTTGAAGCATCGGCTCGAGTGGCCGCAGCCGGCATCGGTGCCCGCCGACAGGCTTGGCTTCAGTCGTCAGACCTTGAGCCCTGGGTGCAGGACAAGTTGGTCGATGTCCCCTGCCGAGGCGAAAACCTCTTTGGCAAGCCCATGGCGGAAAAGGCTGCGCAAATTGAGACTGAGACTCTCACCAGGACCAGGCTTTCTAGGAAGACCTCCGCCCCTTCCCAGAAAAAGAAGGGCTCGGGGAAAAAGTCCTTTTACCCGAGGAAGGCGGCTGCCTACCAACAATACCCCCATTATCGGGCCCCTGCAGCTCCCCAACAGGGCCAGCAGGCCAAGGGACGGGGTAACGGGTCCCGTAGGCAGCAGGCCCCCAAGCCTGCACCACCAGCCCCTGCTCAGCAGGGTGGGGGTTTTTGACTCACACAGCATAGCCTTTCCCCCCCCGCTGGTTCCTCCCAGCACCGGTGGCCGGCTGGTTCACTTCGCCCACAGGTGGTCCAACATCACCGCAGATGCCTGGGTGCTTCAAGTCGTGCGAGACGGCTATCTTCTCCACTTCCACCAGGTTCCTCCCTCCTATTTTCCGGGAGAACCTCCGCGACCCCCTCTGCACAGGGAGTTGCTCCTTCAGGAGTTAGCAGGTCTTCTGCAGGAACAGGCGGTGGAACCGGTGCCACACCACCTGAGAGGTCAAGGCTTTTATTCCAGGTATTTTCTGATACCAAAGAGAACAGGGGGCCTCAGACCCATCCTGGACTTGCGCAACCTCAACAAGTTCCTTGTGCGGGAGAAGTTCAAAATGCTTACCCTTGGAATCCTTCTGCCCTACCTCCAGCAGGGAGATTGGCTATGCTCCTTGGATCTAAAGGATGCCTACACGCACATCCTCATCCACCCAAGCCACCGCCAATACCTAAGGTTTGTGGTGGCAGGAAATCATTACCAGTACAGGGTACTGCCCTTTGGTCTGTCCTCCGCACCGCGAGTCTTCACAAAATGTCTCGCGGTCGTGGCGGCCCATCTCCGGCTTCACGGCCTCTGTCTTTCCGTACCTCGACGACTGGCTCATCAGAGCAGCGTCCGCTCGGGAGGTCACCAACGCCACGCGCCGCACGGTGACTCTTCTGCAGCACTTGGGCTTTGTTATAAACTTCGCAAAGTCCACTTTGCTCCCCTCACAGGATCTCGAGTTCATCGGCGCAAGGCTGCACACTCCTCAGGCACGAGCATACCTACCGCTCGACAGGGCTCAACGGCTCATGGACCTAGCCGACCGTTTTCGCAGCCAGCCCCTGGTCTCCGCCAGGCGCTTCCTGAGACTACTCGGCCATATGGCTTCCACCGTCCATGTGACCCCCAATGCCCGCCTGAATATGCGGTCTGCTCAATGGTGTCTCCGCCAGCAGTGGCGTCAAGCCACAGGCGGCCTAGCAGACCTAGTGCGCGTCTCCGAGCCGCTGATCTTGTCTCTCCGGTGGTGGCTCCGGCAGCCGAACCTCATGTTCGGAATGCCTTTCCAGTCACCTCAGCCGACCCGGGTGCTGACCACCGATGCATCCCTCCTGGGCTGGGGAGCACATTGCCAAGAGGCACGTACTCAAGGCCTCTGGACCACGTGGGAGTCTGCTCAGCAGATCAACTTCCTGGAGCTCAGGGCGATCCGCCTAGCTCTCAAGGCCTTCTCCCACCTGACTTCCCACCAGTCCGTCCTTGTCCAGACGGACAATCAAGTTGCCATGTTCTACGTGAACAAGCAGGGGGGCACGGGCTCCTTCCTCCTCTGCTGGGAGGCGCAGAAGCTCTGCTCTTGGGCCGTCAGTCACGGCATTCTCCTCAAGGCAGTTTATCTCCTGGGCCAAGAAAATTGCCTGGCGGACAAACTCAGCAGGGTCCTCCAGCCGCACGAGTGGCGTCTGGATCCCTTGGTAGTTCAGCAGCTCTTCCTCAAGTGGGGCCTCCCCACGGTGGATCTCTTTGCCAGTCCTCACAACCGGCAGCTTCCTCGCTTCTGCTCTCGTCAGCCACACCCCCTTCGGGTTGCGGCGGACGCTTTTCTGATCTCATGGTCGGGGAGCCTTCTGTACGCTTTCCCTCCCATCCCGCTAGTCTCTCGGACTCTTTTCAAGGTTCTCCGAGACAAAGCCTTCATGATCCTGGTGGCCCCTCGCTGGCCCAGGCAGCCGTGGTTTCCGCTCCTACTGCAACTGGCGGTGGAGGATCCAATCCCTCTGGGGGTACAACCGGATCTCCTCACTCAGGATCAGGGGTCCCTACTGCACCCCAACCTCAGGTCTCTCAACCTCATGGCCTGGCTGCTGAGAGGGTAGTCCTTGCTCCCCTTCTCCTGCCGGCGGAGGTGGAGGAGGTCGTCTTGGCTTCGCGACGGCCTTCTACCCGCAAATGCTACGCCCTTAAATGGCGTCGCTTTGCAGTCTGGTGTACCCAACAGTCTCAGGATCCCTTCTCCTGCCCGGTGTCGGTGATCTTGCAGTACTTGCTACACCTCTCTAATCTGGGACTTAAGTCCAACTCCGTCAAAGTTCACCTCAGTGCTCTTTCGGCACATCATGTACCGGTGGACGGTAGACCTCTCTCAAGCGACCCTCTCGTAGCGAGGTTTCTCCAAGGTCTCCTTCTACTTAAACCACCTCTGCGCCCGCCAGCGCCTGACTGGGACCTGAATGTGGTTTTGCAGCGGATCACCTGTCCGCCTTTTGAACCTATGGCTACCTGTTCTCTCCGTTTTCTGTCTTGGAAAACACTGTTCTTGATAGCCCTCACTTCCGCTAGACGCGTAAGTGAATTGCAGGCCCTCGTGTCTGATCCCCCTTACACTAGGTTCTACAAGAATAGGGTAGTCCTACGGACTCACCCGAAATTTCTGCCTAAAGTGGTCTCCCCTTTTCACATCAATCAGGAGGTGGTACTTCCAACCTTCTTTCCCAGACCACACTCCAGCCGAGCTGAGACGGTCCTCCATACCCTGGACTGTAGAAGGGCATTGAACTTCTACCTTGACCGTACGCGGGAGCACCGTAAAGCTGCTCAGCTTTTTGTGTCTTTTGACCCCAATAAATTGGGGCTCCCGGTCTCCAAGCGTACTCTGTCCATCTGGGTTGCGGACTGTATCTCTTGGGCTTATGGGGCAGCCGGACTCTCCTTAGAAAGTCGAGTCACGGCTCATTGCGTTCGGGCAAAGGCCACGTCAGTGGCTTACCTCCGCTCTGTTCCGCTGGCAGACATCTGCCGGGCCGCTACTTGGTCTTCGAGCCAGACTTTTGCGGTCCATTACTGTCTCGAGAGGGAGTCCCGTAGGGACAGTGCTTTCGGACAGGCAGTCCTCCGTAATCTCTTTGAGGTCTGAGCAACTCCTACCCTCCATCCCGGATGTGGGCTACCGGTGGGTGATAATTCAGCGAAGATTCTATCCTTCTGTGCTGCTGAGCTAGAGGGAGCTCATTTTTGTGCTTAGGGTCTCCGGTAGCCTTGAGCTTGGGAGTCCCATAAGTGAGGACTGACTTCCTGCTTGGTCCTGGAGAAAGCGTAGTTACTCACCTGTAACAGGTGTTCTCCAGGAGCAGCAGGAATCAGTCCTCACTACCCTCCCTCCTCCCCTTGGAGTTGCAATCGTCTGCTTATGTTCTTTTTGCAAATTTTTATGCTGTCTTTTTTAGCTATGTCATCTGACTGGCTAAGATGGCACCCTCGGGCGGGAAGACGACCGCGCATGCGCGCTGCAATTCCCAAAGGCTTTCTTTGAAAGCTGGGGAAAATTGCTCCGCGAGGGCTCCGTCGGCGCCGACGTCACCCATAAGTGAGGACTGATTCCTGCTGCTCCTGGAGAACACCTGTTACAGGTGAGTAACTACGCTGTCCTTAATGTCTGATGTTGCCCTTAGTTCATCAGGGAGTGCATTCCAGTTTGTTGGAGCCGCTTTTGAAAGGGCTCGTTTTTCGGTGTCCTTGCGTATTTTGTTGAAGTCTTCGGGGGTGTTGACACGGTTGGCTGTGCCTCTCCTCCTCGGTCTTGTGCTGCTGTTGTATGAGTGGGTGTAGGCTGAGAGCTGATGAGCGTTTGATTTTGAAGATGTTTATGACTATCTTATATCTGATGCGGGAGCTGATTGGTAGCCAGTGGAGTTCTTTTAGGGTGGGGGTGATGTGTTCTTGTCTTTTGGTGCCTGTTATTATGCGTGCTGCTGTGTTTTGTGTCAATTGCAGTGGCCTGAGAGTTTGTTTTGTTAGGCCAAGATATATTGGGTTGCAAAAGTCTAGGATTGGGGTTATTAAAGCCTGACATACTGTGTGGAAGTGTTATTGAGAGAGGAGGGGCTTGAGGTTTCGGACTAGTCTCATCCTGTGGTATGTGTTTCTGGTGGTTCTGCTGATGTGGGACTGGAGGTTCAGTTCTTTGTCCAGTGTCACTCTGAGGTATTTCACTTCTGGTTGTATGGGTATGGTTGTGGTTTCTATCTTGATGTTGGGAGGAGGGA
Source organism: Ichthyophis bannanicus (assembly GCA_033557465.1). Taxonomy (NCBI): domain Eukaryota; kingdom Metazoa; phylum Chordata; class Amphibia; order Gymnophiona; family Ichthyophiidae; genus Ichthyophis; species Ichthyophis bannanicus. The sequence goes on along the minus strand of CM066033.1, from coordinate 649,547,993 downwards.
TAAAGTCGGAGTTTCGGGTGATGATTAGAGCCTCGGTCTTGTAGTTTGTCAGGTTGTCTTGAAACCAGCTGTTCATGTGCTTTAGACATTGTTATCTTTGAGTAGTCTGGGTTGTCGAGGGTGATTGGTGTGTATATCATTATATCATCTGCATAGATTGTGAATCTTATCCTGTGTTTTTGGATGATGCTGCATATTGGCTGGATGTAGAGGTTGAATAATAGTGCTGATAGAGTGGATCCTTGGGGTACGCCTTGCGTGACCTTTATGGGTCGGGAGGTATTGTGGCCAATCTTGACCTGTATCTGTCTGTCCGTTAAGTAGGAGTGGAACCACCTCAGTGTGGCTCCCTGTAGTCCGATGTTCTGTAGTCTTGCTAGTAGTATTGCGTGGTGAGATGGGTCTGTAGGCTGCAGGGTTGTTCTTGTCGAGTGTTGATTTCTTTGGAATTGGTCTAATTGTGGCGAGCTTTAGCTGATCTGGCATGATTCCTTGGGTTAATGAACTGTTTACCATGTGTATGGTGTGGATGAAGCTTGACTTTGTCGCTTTAATCCATGTCGCTGGGCATGGGTCTGTTGGTGCTGTGCTTGTGTTGAGTGCGGTGATGATGTGTGAGAGCTGCTCTGTGGATGGGATGCTGAATTTGTTCCATGTTTCTCTTGGTGGGGTGGTTGTTGTAGTGCTTGTGTCTGTTTTCCGTTGTGGGGCTGAATGAAATGTTTCCTGGATATGGTTAGCGAATGCTTGTGGGTCTATTTGTACTTCATTCTCGGTTTTCTGTTCTTTGGTGAGGGTTTTCACAATTTTGAAGAGCTCTCTCGGTTTGTTTGATTTGAGTATGATGTTGGTGTGGTATTCTCTCTTTGTTTGGTTGATGAGGTCATTGTATTCTTTTTGCTTTGTTAGCTATTGCGCCTGAGTGTTGGGTGATTTGGTGTGTCTCCATTGCCGTTCTAACTTCCTGAGTTCTCTCTTCTTGGTCCATGTGATTTTTGAGTACCAGGGTGTATGGTGTGTTTTGTTACCGCGGTCTTTCCTTGGTCTGTATTCAGGGGCTTTGGCGGTAGCATTGATGACACTGTTCAATTTTTTGACTTGTTCGTCTAAATCCTAGACAACTGGCTCATCACGGGGGCATCAGCCAAGGAAGCTTGCCTTTTGGAATCATGCATGGTGGTCCTCCTCGAACGCCTCTGCTTCCTGGTCAATTACTCCAAGTCCCATCTTGAACTGGTGCAGACCCTGGAGTTCATCGGCCCCACCCTCGACATGGAGTGGGCTACCGCCTTCCTACCCAGAGACTGTGCGGACCGTCTCCACGCCCTGGCGGCCAAGGTCTAAGGCAGGGCATGTATTCCAGTGTGAGCCATGTTGCGCCTCCTGGGGCACATGGCCTCAACCGTCCACATTGTTCCCCACTCCCGCATGCACAGTGGTGTCTCAAGAGTGCAACAGATCCAAGCCTCCAGCCGCCTCCGGGACCTCATCCGGGTCTCCTGCGGCCTATGCAGCTCCCTGGACTGGTGGCAGAATCCCCCGAAGTCTTGATGACGGATGCCTCTCTACTGGGCTGGGGAACCCGCTGCGGTGACCTATGCACCCAGGGACAATGGTCGCCCGAAGAATCCCAGCAGTAGATCAACCTGCTCAAGCTTTGGGCGGTCTGGTGGGCCCTGAAGGCCTTCGAGTATCATCTGAGGGGAAAGTCGGTACTCGTGCAGACCAACAACAGGGTAGTGATGTTCTAAATAAACAAAGAGGGGGGAATGGGTTTCCGCCGCCTCTACCGGGAGGCGGTCCTCCGCTGCTCCTTTGTCATTCTCCGGGGCATGACCCTCAGAGCAGTCTATCTCTTGGGCCAGGAGAATGTCCTCGCGGACAGACTCAGCAAGATCCTCCACAGACGAGAGTGGTGCCTGGATCCGGATGTGGCCAGCTTCTTGTTTCATCGGTGGGGGACTCTGTCCATGGACCTCTTCGCCAGCCCAATGAATGCGCAGCTCCCCGCTTCTGTGGACCAGTTCCACACCTGAGCAGGGTGGCCCTGGATGCGTTCCTCCTGAACTGGACCTCTTGGCTTCTGTATGCTTTTCCTCCCACTCCTCTCATTGCGAGGACCCGCCACAAGATTCAGCAGGACAGTGATTCTCGTGGCTCCTACATGACCTCAAGAGCCTTGGTTCCTGCTCCTACTCCAGCTCTCATCCGAGCCTCCAGTCCACCTGGGTTGCGCCCCAGACCTGCTAACGCTGTCCCTCAGTCTGGTGGCTAAACGGGTCTCCTTAGCCTTGCTGCACCTTCTCTGGCTTGAGTGACAGCATGGAAGACTGGCAGTTGCATCTACTGGACATTGTAGAGCTCTTCGGTATCTTAAAAGAATACAGCAGTTTCGGAAGTCAGAGTCCTCTTTTTCTCCTGTTCAGGGGTCTGTGCAAGGGGGAAGCTGTGTTAAAGGTATCCATAGCACGGTGGTTGAAAGAGCCTGTTGTCATGGTGTACTTAAGTGGAAGCCCCTGCCATCTTATTGCACGCTCACTCAACCAGGGAACAAGTGGCATCCTGGGCTGAGTAGTCTCATATCACCGTTGGATATCTGTAAGGCAGCCACCTGGTCATCCCTTCATACCTTTCTGCAACCCAGTTGCCTCGATGTTCAGGCCAGGGACGATGCATGGCTTGGGGCCCGGATGTTGCAGGCCTGTCTCATGGGTCCCTCCCATTCTTGAGTACTGATGTGGTACATCCCATGCGTGGGTCCAATCCAGGACCCACGCATGTTTGCAGTTTCTCTGCTGGCAAGCCTGGATATAAGAAATTGTTCCCTTTCGATGGTGCAGGGTCAACATTTTGCTATGATCTTGAATAGCTTCTCAAGCGCCTTTAAAGTATGGCTGCACCTAGAGCCCAAAGAAAAATATGAGGCCTCATCATTTGATCAAAAAGGAAAGAAAAAACAAAATCACACAACTCTAAAAAGAAACAGAGAACATTTCCCAAAGCCATCTAAAACCAGGGGAGCTATATAACACACAAAACTTAATGGGTGAGCCCACTAGGACAAGACAGACACGGAGGGCTCAGTGACCCAACACTCCTACATTTCTGCAGTACTCCGAATGTCGTATCTTGTCCACCTCCCTTCTTAAAAGTAAAGGTAATGTTTACAAGTGAGACAGAATAAATGTCCCAAAAAATGGCAGTATGACACGCTTATATGCCCCTTCTGTGTGGATAACTCGCCTTCACATGACCTCAGACCAGTTGAACGCCCATAATAGCAAACACCATAAAACTGTGGCAAGCAGAAGATGCAATGTTTATTTATTTATTTAGTCATACTTGTATACCACCTTATCCTACAATCAAAGTGGTTATGTCACATCACAATTGGGTTACATTCAACATGTGGGTGCTTTACAACATTTAGGGGCTTGTTTAACGATAACGATCGCGAATCGCTACCGCGGCTTTGTAAACAAGCCCCTTAATATGAGGGTATTTAACAACATTAAGACAACACAATTTGAGGGTTGCATTCATCATGATGGTGTCTTGAGTCTAGTTGGGTTGGTTAGGTATTGAATTTGCAGTGGGGTGTATGTTGCAGTCCCTCTCGGGTGGGGGATGTTATGTATCTGGTGGGGACTGTCTTCTATCTGCTCGTAAGTTTCTGTGAAGAGCAGGGTTTTAAGGGCCTTGCGGAAATCTGTGATCTCTAATTCCCTTAGGCTCGTTGGGAGGGAGTTTCCATAGTGTGGATGCCATTAATGATGGAGCTGCTCTTGACTTATTTTGTTTAGTCTTGTGATATCCTGGAGGTGTGCTGATCATGTTGTCATAATTGTTCCTTCTTGGTCTCAATATGTCGTCCTCTGCATCACCGCCGACTCCTTATCCTCCAGAAATGCACATAGATCTCCAGGATCATCAAACGTCTTGGTCTGTTTATGCAGCGTGACTTTCATGCGGGTAGGATATAACAGTCGAAAATGGGCCTTCAGTTGTACCAAATGTTGACGCAACGCTAAGACTTTCTCCAATCCACTGTCTCCTTCACAAAGTCAGGAAAGAACAGGAGTTTATGCCCCTGATATTCCAAAGCTGTAAGTGCTCTGGCTGCTACACTGAAAACGCAAAATCTTCAAGATGATTGGGCATGGACGCTTGCTCATGACCCCGGACTGCGTAGTCACTCTGGGCGTGCTCCATTTCAAACGGCATAGTGAAATGCAGCTTTAACACACCTGGAATCATAATCTGCAAAAAGGATATCAAGTCATGCCCCTCTGCTCCCTCGGGCACTCCTAGTATCCTTATGTTTTGCTGCGCGCGATTATTGCCATGTTCCACCTCCCTTTGCAATGAGCGAATCAACTTGGCCTGCTTCTCAAAGGCCTCGAGCCTCTCCCCATGTGACACCACCACCTTCTCCAAACGAGCCGTATTTGACTCCAACAAGGATCTCAAAGCGTTGATATCTTCCTGCATTGCACTTAGCGATTCTCCATTAGCTTTGACCATTTCTTTGATTGCTCGAATTTCAGCCAAGATCTCCTGCGAGGTCTCAGGGCCATCTCAGATGACCGCCATCTTTTGAAGTGAGAGCGGTTCCGTCTGGGTTCTCTTTGCACTAACATTTTGAAATAGTTGGAAATCCAGCAGCGTCTGCTGGGAGCCCGACATATCTGGGATCGAATGGCAACAAAGTAAGTAGGAACTATTTGATCAAATATTACAGAAAATCAGGATTCTTGTCTTTTGCCCTTCGGAGCACCGCTCTTACACGTCAATCTTGACCAGATACCAGGTTCTGCCCCACGGGGCCCTGTCCTTCTATCTGCAATGGACTCGGGCCCACTGCAAAATGCCTCCGCTTTTCATCTCCTCTGACCCTAGTCGACTGGGGCTTCCAGTAACCAAGCAAACTGTCCACTTGGGTGGCGGACTGCATTGCCCTTTCCTATGAGCAGGCTGGGATCTCACTAGATCATTGGGTCACAGCATACCGCATTAGGGCCATGGCTACCACTGTGGCAAATCTGCGTTCTCCTGGAGCAAGTAGGAAGTCAGTCCTCACTTATGGGTGACGTCGGCACTGATGGAGCCCGTGCGGAGCAATTCCCCAGCTTTCAAAGAAAGCCTTTGAGATTGTTGCCATGTATGCATGGTCCTCTTTCCGCCTAAGGGTGCCATCTTGCTCAGTCTCCCTTTTTTCGTGGAGCTCTTCGGATGCACGTCCCTTGTCCCTCAGAAAAAGTTTTTTCTCTTCTGGCCCTTTGGCTTTTTTTTTTCCTGTTGCACCAGTCCTCTCCTGTCCTCCCCGACGCCCCCGCCTCAGCTGTGGGCTAGGGGATCCCTTTTTTTCTCCTTTTTTTTTCTTGCTTCGGGCTCTTTTGTGCCCTTTTTTCCAACCGCTGGCCTCTAGGGCATTCGACCTCGCAGGGGCTCTTTTCACCCCCTTGGCCACCGGCTCCAAAAATGTGACAGATGCTCCAAAAATATGTCGCTCACGGACACCCACGACTGTTGTCTACGGTGTCTGGGGGCTGACCACAATCCGGAGCTCTGCTTGCTCTGTAAGAAAATGTCTGCTAAGGCCTTGCTAAGCTGTAAGTAGAAGTCGGACAACATTTTCTGTAAGGCAGCCCCATGGTCCCTGGTGGCGCCCTGCTCCACCAATCCACCACTTGCGGGGTCCCCTGCAGTGACTCCGCGTCCCAGGCATCACTCCGACCAGGGTTCCCCTGAGGTGGAGTGGCAAAAGAAGAAGACAAACTTGAAGTCGCTGTTGAGGGCTCCGGATAAGCGTGAGCAGTCTTGCACCTGTTCCCTCAGCCCTCCCTGGCGTTCCTGAGAGTCTGACAAGGAGCGGCCTCGAAAGGTACCTCGCACAGATACGGAGGCTTCCAGCGATGGCACCCAGTCTCCTGAGGGTTGTCATGGTGAAGACCCCCTCTCCTGCTTCATGCCAGACCCGGTAACCCCGGCGTCAGTGTCACAGGGACCCACCTCTGAGTGGGAGTCCCGTATGCTGGCACTAGAGTGCAGCGTTTCTGCCTTCCTAACTGCCCAACAGGTGCTTTTGCCCAGCACGGCTGGCTCGCACCTCGAGACCAAGGGCCCCTCGACTAGGACCCTGAAAACTGTCTTGGGAAACCCCCAAGAGCCATGGGCCTCGTGAGGGTCCTCGGCACCGGTCTCGCTCGCTGTCCCGTTCCTCGGGAGCGAGGTCTTCCAGAGTCAGTGCCTCGGGCTCCAAGTGGGCCTCAGCCACCAGACATGGGGATCAGCCTGACTCAAGAGTCCTTCTTGAATCTTTTGGGCTGGGAATCGGATGGGGACACGTCCCCTGAAACCCACGGCCATAGGGACCTTTCTTCTGACCCATCGCCGCTCGCCTTGCAAAGGCGGTTGCCTCATGAAGATACCGCCGCCTTGGTATTCGTGCAGGATATGGCTCGGGCCCTCATTCTGCCCACGCAGACTGAGGAAGAGCCGAGGGCAGATGAACTCAACATCTTTCAATATGAGTCTCCCCCTAGGGAGTCTCTCACTGTCCCTGTGCCGTCCATCCTGACCCGGCTGCTCCTCCGCATGTGGGAAGCACCCACCTCGGTCCCTGTTGTCAGTAAAAGACCCGATGCCACGTACAGAGTCGAGCGTGGTCCTGGGTATCAAAAGACCCAACGTCCCCATACCTACATGGTAGTGGAATCCGCGATGCGGAAGCAGAAGAGCCCGAAGTTGCATTCTTCGGTCCTGCCTGGTAGAGAATCCCGTGCCCTTGACGCCCTCGGGTGCAAGGCTTACCAGGCATCCATGCTGGCATGCCACATCCAGGCATACCAGCTATATATGGGTTTATTTCTTAGCGACCTCACTTAAATGCTGGGTGGTTTCTCCGCGGACCTCGGAGGTAACATACATAGTAAGTGACGGCAGATAAAGACCAGCATGGTCCATCTAGTCTGCCCAGCAAGATGGCAAGAGTAGGTGCACCTGTTGCTCTGTGCAGGCCACCCCTCCCCATGTTTTTGTTTCTGTTTAGGGGTGAACCCACCACTCCATGTAGGACACCCTTATTTGTTCAGACGCTAGATAGTTCAGAAGTTAGATGGTACCGTTTATTTTGCTTTTATCCTGTTGCTGTAAAGGGATCCACTGTGTTTGTCCCATGCCGTTCTGAATTCCATCACCGTGTTTGCCCTCACCACTTCCATCGGGAGGGCATTCCAAGCATCCACCACCCTTTCAGTGAAGAAATATTTCCTGACATTGCCTTTCAATTTACCACTTTGCAGCTTCATGTTATGCCCTCTAGTTTTACAGCTTCCCCGTCTTTGGAAGAGGTTTGTTTGTTCATCATTTCTCTTTAAGTATTTAAAGGTCTGAATCATATCTCCCCTGTCCCTCCTCTCCTCCAAAGGGTACATATTTAGGTCTTCAAGTCTCTTCTCATAAGGCTTCTGACGCAGGCTCCAAATCATTTTGGTCGCCTTTCTCTGAACAGTTTCCAGTCTTTTTACATCTTTTGCAAGATATGGCCTCCAAAACTGAACACAGTATTCCAAGTGAGGCCTTACCAGTGACTTGTACAGTGGCATAAGTACCTCTTCCTTTCTGCTTGTAATCCCTCTTTGTATGCAGCCCAACATCCTCCTGGCTTTTGCCACCGCCTTGTCGCACTGTTTTGCCACCTTGAGATCATCAGAGATAATCACACCAAGGTCTTTCTCCTGAACCGTGCATACCAACCTCTCACCCCCTATTGTGTACTTTTCCCTTGGATTTCTGCTACCCAAGTGCATGACACTGCACTTTTTCACATTAAATCGTAGTTGCCAAGCATTAGACCAGTCTTCCAGCTTTTGTAGATCTTTCCTCATGTTATCCACTCCCTCGGGGAAGTCCACTCTGTTGCAAATTTTTGTCTCATCTGCAAAAAGACAGACTTTTCTATTCAGTCCTTCAGTAATATCACTCACAAATATATTGAACAGTGCCGGGCCCAGGACCGAACCCTGAGGCACCCCGCTAATCACCTTCCTCTCATCCGAGTGAGCTCCATGTACCATCACCCTCTGTTGTCTGTCAGTCAACCAATTTCTAATCCAGTTTACTATCTTGGGACCCATCCCCAAGCTACTGAGTTTACTGACAAGCCTCCTATGAGGAACAGTATCAAAGGTTTTGCTGAAATCCAGATAGATGACATCCATTGCATGCCCCAGATCTAGTTCCTTGGTCACCCAATCAAAGAACTCAATCAGATTTGTTTGGCAAGACCGTCCTTCGGTAAAACCATGTTGCCTTGGATCTTGCAACCTGTTGGTTTTGAGAAAGTTCACTATTCGCTCTTTCAGGAGCGCCTCCATTACTTTTCCTGCCACCGAGGTAAGGCTCACGGGCCTGTAATTTGACACTTCTTCCCTGTCACCATTTTTGTGTAGAGGTACAACATTAGCTATTCTCCAGTCCTGAGGAACCACTCCTGTTTCCAAGGATCTGTTGAAGACATCCTTTAATGGTCCTGTAAGAACCTCTCTGAGCTCTTTCAGTATCCTGGGATGTATCCCATCTGGTCCCATGGCTTTGTCCACTTTCAGTTTAGCAAGTTGTTCTAACACCTCATCTTCTGTGAATGGTGTGGTATCTACTTCAGTCCTATTTTTATATTTGGGAGTCACAGCTGGTCCATCTCCAGGATCTTCTTTAGTAAAAACAGAGCAGAAGTATTTGTTTAGCAATTTCGCTTTTTCAGTGCCACTTTCCACGAGTCCTTTCCCAGCACTTCTGAGTCCTGCAATTCCAACTCTGATCTTCTTCCTTTCCTGAATATACCTGAAGAAAGTTTTTTTGCCACCCTTAACATCTTTAGCCATCTTTTCTTCTGCCTTTGATTTTGCTATCCTTATTAATCTTTTTGACTCTTTGAGTTGGATCCTGTATTCATTTCTGTGTTCTCCTGTTTGCAAGCTTTTGAATTTTGCGAAAGCTGTGTTTTTTGCCTTTATTTGCACAGCCACCTCTTTGGAAAACCAAATAAGTTTCCTTCTCCTCTTGTTTTTATTTATTTTTCTTACATATTTATCTGTTGCCCCTTTTATTGCCGCCTTTAGTTTAGTCCATTGCAATTCCACTTCCCTTATCTCCTTCCACCCCGTCATCTCCTCCTTTAAGTACTCGGCCATTTTATTGAAGTCAGTGTTTTTGAAGTTTAGGACTTTGAGCTTGCTATGATTGGCCTGTACCATGGCTTTTATCTCAAACCACACCGTGTGATGGTCGCTGTTGCTCACAGGGGCACTCACGCAGACATTTGACACGTTATCACTGTTGGTAAGCACTACATCCAGCGTTGAGCTTTCCCTGGTTGGGTCCATCACCATCTTGGAGAGCATCCACAATTTTTTTTGCTTCTTTCCAGATGTGCAGAAGGAGTAATCCAATCCATATCAGGTAGATTAAAGTCACCTAATATGATCGCTTACCCCTTTGTTGCTATCTTGGCAATATCTATAATCAATTCGTTATCTCTCTCTTCAATTTGAGTCGGAGGTCTGTAGACTACAGCAATATGGATGACGGTGCCATCTCCTCTTTCCAACGCAATCCAGAGCGCTTCTTCTTTTCCCCATGTTCCCTGCATTTCAGTAGCTTTAATGCTGCTTTTGACATACAAAGCTACTCCTCCTTTTCCATTTTCTCTGTCTCTTATGAATAGATTATAGCCAGCTATGGCTATATCCCAATCATGCGATTCATTAAACCATGTTTCCGTAACGGCCACGATGTCCAAATCCGTTTCCACCATTAGGGCTTCCAGGTCTGGAATTTTTTTGGCTAAGCTTTGAGCATTCTCAGATTTCAGACACTCCTGAGATCTGTCGTGGACTGCTCAAAGTACTTTTCCTGCACAGCATATGACTGGTTCGAGTCTTCTGCCCATGTGGTGGCGTTTGGCATCAGAGCCTGGTGTCAAGTGTGGCTCCAATCCTCAGACCTGGAACAGTGGGTTCTGGAGAAACTCTTGTATGTTCCCTGCTGCTGGCATTAACCTTTAAAAAGGAGATAGAGCAGCTTTTAAACTAGATATTAGGGGAAAGCCGACAGTCGCCCAAGAGCGGATGGTTCGGAAGAATGTATCCTTGAAGGATACTACCAAAAGTAGAGAGGTTCCACAAAAGAGTAAAGTAGCTCAAATGCCCTCAAGTATGGAGCAGACAGAGCTTAAAGATCCCAATTTACCCATGTCTAACAATAGCCAAATTAACATGAATAAAATGCATTCTCTAAAATGCTTGTATGCAAATGCTAGAAGTCTAAAGAATAAGATGGGAGAGTTAGAATATATAGCACTAAATGAAAGGTTAGATATGATTGGAATATCAGAGACATGGTGGAAGGAGGACAACCAGTGGGACACTGATACCTGGGTACAAACTATATCGTAATGATAGAGCTGATCAAATTGGTGGAGGGGTTGCTCTCTATGTTAGAGAGGGCATTGAGTCAGAAAGGATTAAAGTTTTGCAGGAAACAAAATCTGCTGTAGAATCTATATGGATTGAAATTCCATATAAAAGGGGGAAGGCGATGGCAGTGGGGGTGTACTATTGAGCACCTGGCCAGAATGATCAAATGGATGATGAAATGCTCAAAGAAATCAAGGAAGCTAACAAATGTTGCAGCACAGTAATAATAATGGGTGATTTCAATTACCCCGGTATCGACTGGGTCAGTGTCACGTCAGGACATGCTAGGGAGATAAAGTTCCTAGATGAAATAAATGACTGCTTCTTGGAGCAGCTGGTTCATGAACCGACTAGAGGGGAAGCCATATTAGACCTAGTCCTTAGTGGAACACCAGATCTAGTGCAAGAGATAAGGGTGTTGGGGCCACTTGGCAATAGTGATCATAGCATGATCGCCTTTGATTTAATTAGTGGAGGAGGGATAGTAAGGAAATCCACAGTACTACCTTTTAACTTTCGAAAGGGAGACTATGATAAAATGAGGAAAACAGTTAAGAAAAAACTAAAAGGAGCAGTTGCGAAGGTTAAAGACGTACATCAAGCTTGGGTGTTGTTGAAAAATACTATCTTGGAAGCCCAGACCAGCTGTATTCCACGCTTTAAGAAAAGTGGAAGGAAGTCCAAAAAACTGCCAGCATGGTTTAAAGGTGAGGTCAGAGAGGCTGTTCCCAAAAAAGCATCTTTCAGTAAATGGAAAGAGCCAAACGATAAAACCTGGAAACAGCACAAGCACTGGCAAGTCAAATGCAAGGCATTGATAAGGCAGGCAAAGAGAGAATTTGAGAAGAAGCTTGCTGCGGAAGCAAAAACGCGAAATAAAGACCTTTTCAAGTACATTCGTAGCAAAAAACCTGTGAGAGAGTCAGTTGGTCCATTAGATGATAAAGGGGTTAAAGGAGCACTAAGAGGCGACAAGGCGATAGCGGAGAGACTGAATGAATTCTTTGCTTCGGTCTTTACTGAGGAAGATGTAGGGATGTTACCCATGACTGAAGTGATATTTAAAGGTGCGGAAGAATTGAAGGAAATATCGATACATCGGGAAGATGTTTTACAACTATTAGATAAACTGAAGAGTAGCAAATCACCTGGGCCGGATGGTATACATCCAAGGGTGTTGAAAGAACTGAAATATGAGATTGCAGAACTGCTATCAGTAATCTGTGAACTATCATTAAAATCATCTCTAATACCTGAAGATTGGAGGATCGCCAATGTAACACCAATTTTTAAAAAGGGTTCCAGGGGTGATCCGGGAAACTACAGACCGGTGAGCCTGACGTCAGTACCGGGAAAAATGGTAGAAACCATCATAAAGAATAAAATTACTCAGCATGTAGATAGTCACAACCTAATGGGAGACAGCCAACATGGCTTTAGACAAGGAAGATCTTGTCTTACTAATCTGTTATGTTTTTTTGAAGGAGTGAATAAACAGGTGGACAAAGGTGAGTCGGTTGATATTGTGTATCTGGACTTTCAGAAAGCCTTTGACAAGGTCCCTCATCAGAGACTTTTGGCAAAACTAAAGAGTCATGGGATAGGAGGCAGTGTACTATTGTGGATCAGGAACTGGTTAAAAGATAGAAAGCAGAGGGTGTAGGGCTAAATGGCCAATTTTCCCAATGGATTAAGGTGAATAGTGGTGTACCCCAGGGATCTGTGCTGGGTCCGCTGCTTTTTGACATATTCATAAATGACCTGGAAAGTGGAATAACGAGTGAGGTTATCAAATTTGCAGATGACACAAAACTATTTAAAGTTGTTAAAACCCAAGAGGATTGTGAAAAATTGCAAGAGGATCTTGATAAATTGGAAGACTGGGCATCAAAATGGCAGATGAAATTTAATGTGGACAAGTGCAAGGTTATGCACCTAGGGAAGAAGAACAACCCAAACTATGGTTACACGATGCAAGGTTCCACATTAGGAACCACCACCCAGGAAAAAGATTTAGGCGTCATTGTGGATACCATGTTAAAACCCTCGGCCCAGTATGCAGCGGCGGCCAAGAGAGCAAATAGAATGCTAGGTATGATAAGGAAAGGAATGGAAAATAAAACAAAAGATATTATAATGCCTCTATATCGTTCCATGGTGAGACCGCACCTTGAATATTGTGTGCAATTCTGGTCGCCGTATCTTAAAAAGGATATTGCGATTTTAGAAAAGGTACAGAGAAGAGCCACCAAAATGGTAAAGGGGATGGAAGGATACTCCTATGAAGAAAGGCTAAAAAGGTTAGGGCTCTTTAACCTGGAAAAGAGACGGCTGAGGGGAGATATGATAGAAGTCTATAAATTAATGAACGGAGTGGAACGGGTAAACGTAGATCGATTGTTTACCTTATCAGAATATAGAAAGACTAGGGAACATGCAATGAAGCTACATTGTAAACTATTTAAGACTAATAAAAGAAAATATTTTTTCACTCAACGTGTAATCAAACTCTGGAATTTGTTACCGGAGGATGTAGTAAAGGCTGTTAGTGTAGCTGGGTTTAAAAAAGGTTTGGACAAGTTTCTGGAGGAAAGGTCCATAAACCATTATTAAGAAGTGACCAAAGATATCAATGCTTGACCCAGTACAAGCATTGTGGAACTTGTGTCTCTTGGGGAAACTGCTAGGTACATATGACCTAGATTGGCCACTGTTGGAAACAGAATACTGCGCTTGATGGACCTTGGTCTGACCCAGTATGGCATATCTTATGTTCTTATGTTCTGCTTCGGCAAACAACTGTTCGGCAAGCCCATGGGAGGACAAGGCAGCCGAGATTGAGACTGAGTTCGTGACCCGCACCCGTGTCTCTCGAAAAACCTCTTCTCTTCCCTGGAAGAAACAGCACCTTAAGAAACCCTTCTTCCAGAGAAAGGGGCTCCCTTAACCGGGGATACCCACCCTATCCAGCTGTCCCTGCGCCCAGTGGCCTAGGCAAAGGGGGAGCTCAGGGTCACTGTAAACCTAAAGGACCCAAGACCCAACCACCGGTGCCACCACAGCCAGCCCCTGGGTTTTGACGCCAAGTGCATAGCCTCTCTTTCTGATGGCACCCACACCGGTGGGAGGACGTTTGTCCCTTTTCGTCCCCGAGTGGGAGGCCATTATGTCGGACACCTGGGTCCTCCAGGTAATCCGGGATGTTTATTGTCTTCATCTGGACATACTACCTCCTCCTTTCTCCCTAGCGGAGCCTACTCAGCTTCCGTTGCACCAGGCTTGCTTACAGCAAGGATTGATCTCCTCAGTCAACAGGCAGTCAAAAGGGTCCTGCTGCACCTTTGAGGTTGGGGGTTTTACTCCAGTTACTTCCTCATTCCAAAGAGGATGTGGGACTGCGCCCCATCCTCGATCTCAGGAAACTAAACAAATTTCTGGTGCAGGAGAAGTTCAGAATGCTATCGCTTGGTGGCTTGCTGCCCTTCCTCAGGAAGGGCGATTGGCTATTCTCTGTGGATCTCAGAGATGCTTACGCCCACATCCCTGTCCATCCCAAGCAGAGGAAGTACCTGCGATTCAGGGTGCAAGAGGATCACTTCCAGTACAGAGTGCTCCCCTTTGGGCTCACGTCTGCCCCACGAGTCTTCACAAAATGCCGGTCAGAGGCCGCAGCCCACCTCCGACTGCAGGGCATATCAATCTACCCTTACCTAGATGAATGGCTTGTCACAGGTGCATTGTCCGAAGAAGCTCGCCTCTCGGCGTCACGCACAGTCCTTCTCCTCGAGCGCCTCATCAACTATTCCAAGTCCCACCTCAAACAGGTGCAGGCACTGGAGTTCATCTGCGCTCTGCTTGATACGGAACGGGCGACTGTCTTCCTCCCTCAAGCACGCGTGGACCGCCTCCATGCTCTGTCTGCTGATGTCCAAAGCCGGTCTAGGGTCTCGGCGCTGGCCATGCTGTGTCTTCTGGGGCACATGGCCTCGACCATGCAAGTCGTCCCCCATGCTCACATGCATATGCGAATGGCCCAGTGGTGCCTCAGAGTGCAATGGTCTCAAGCCTCGGGCCTGCTCTGGGATCCCGTCTCCCGCAGCCTATCCAGTTCCCTGGATTGGTGGCAGAATCCCTGAAGCCGCCTTCGGGGTATGCCCTTCCAGACTCTGCAACATGAGCTCATCTTGACAACGGATGCCTCGCTGTCGGGCTGGGGAGCCCACTGTGACAACCTTTGTACCCAGGGGCGGTGGTCACCCGAGGAATCTCGGCAGCAGATCAACCTGCTCGAACTCTGAGCGGTTTAGTTGGCCCTGAAGGTCTTTGAGTACCACTTGTGAGGCAAGTCGGTGCTCGTGCAGACCGGCAACAAGGTCGCGATGTAATACATAAACAAGGAGGGGGGAATGAACTCCCACCGCCTCTGTCAGGAGGTAGGCCTCCTCTGCTCCTTTGCCGTATGCCGGGGCATGACTCTCTAAGAGCTGTCTACCTCCAGGCCAGAACAATGTCCTCATGGACAGGCTCAGCAGGCTGCTTCGCCCGCACGAGTGGTGCCTGAGTCCAGTGGTGGTTCTCCACCTTTTTCACCGTTGCGGGACTCAGTCTATGGACCTGTTTGCCAATTTGGCGAACGCACAGCTTTCCCGCTTTTGCAGGCCGATACCGTACCCGAGCAGGGTAGCCCTGGACGCGTTCCCTCTGAACTGGACCTCCAGGCTTCTATATGCGTTCTCCCCCACTCCTCTCATTGCGAGGACCCTTCACAAGATTCAGCGGGACTGAGCTTCGGTGATTCTCGTGGCTCCCTCATGGCCTTGACAGCCTTGGTTCCTGCTTCTGCTCTGACTCTCGTCAGAGCTCCCGGTCCCCCTGGGCAGTGCCCCGGGTCTGCTGACACAGGAGGAGGAATGGGTGCTTCACCCAAACATGGACTCGCTATCCCTAACAGCCAGGCGGCTGAACGGGTCTCTTTAGCTTTGCTGCACCTCTGAGGAAATTGAGGAAGTTCTCCTCACGTCGAGGAAGGACTTGATAAGGCGGGCCTATGCCCTAAAGTGGCAGCGCTGCTCAGTCTGGTGCTCCGAGCCCCAGATCAATCCGTTCTCCTGCTCCACCTGCTGGGTTCTCCAGTATCTCCTCCACCCTCGCAGTTGGGGCTGAAATCCAATTCGATCAGGGTTCACCTGAGTGCCATTTTGGCCAACCACTTCCCTGTCGAGGGTAAATCCCTCTCGGGCCAGCCTCTGGTCTCCCGCTTTATGTGGGGCCTCTTACTTTCCAAGCCCCCCATCCGGCCTCCGCCTGCGGAGTGGGATCTGAACATCGTGCTCATGCAGCTGACACAGCTGCCTTTCGAGCCGATGGTAACATGCTCGCTTTGGCACCTCTCCTGGAAGGTACTCTTCCTGGTGACGCTGATCTCGGCCTGGTGAGTCAGCGAGCTGCAAGCTCTCATGGCTCCCTACACCAGGTTCTACGGGAACAGGGTGGTCCTCCGAACTCACCCCAAGTTTCTACCGAAAGTTGTCTTGGATTTCCATCTCAATGACGAGATAGTCTTACCGACTTTCTTCCCAAGACCTCACACCGACTGTGCGTCGATGGTCCTGCAGACGCTCGAGTGCAAGAGGGCTCTCGCCTTCTACTTGCAGTGCACCCAGGGTCATCGCAGGTCCAACAGGCTCCATCGCATTCTCTCCATCTGGGTGGCAGACTACATCACCTTTGCTCAGGCAGAGGCTGGGGCAGTGCTGGATCGGCGAGTCGCGGCGTCGGTGGCTTCACTGCGCTCAGTGCTTCTGACAGATATTTGCCGGGCTGCGACCTGGTCTTCAGTGAACACCTTTGCCTCACATTACTGCCTGGAGAGGGAGTCCCGCCAGGACAGCACTTTCGGCCAGGCTGTACTCCGTAATCTGTTTGGGGTATAAGCACCTCCTGCCCTCCAACCTTTCTGTGGCTACCGGGAGCTTGGACCTGAGGATTCAGGCTTTGGTTCATCGGCATCTGCTTACGGCTTCGCAGAGGCACTTTTTGCTTACAGGTTTCGGTAGCCTGTAGCTGGGGAGTCCCATAAGTGAGGACTGACTTCCTGCTTGTTCCTGGAGAAAGCGTAGTTACCTGTAACAGGTGTGTTCTCCAGGGACAGCAGGAATCAGTTCTCACTACCTTCCCACCTCCCCTTAAAAGTTGCCATTTTTTTATTCTTCTCTTGTCATTTGCTTAGTAGAGCTCTAGCTATGGGACCTGACTGAGCAAGATTGCACCCTTGGGCAGGAAGAGGAACATACATGCATGGCAGCAATCCCAAAGGCTTTCTTTGAAAGCTGGGGAATTGCTCCATGCGGGCTCTGTGCCACGTCACCCATAAGTGAGGACTGATTCCTTCTGTCCCTGGAGAACACCTGTTACAGGTGAGTAACTATGCTTTCTGTATCTGTGATGGAAATCTGCCGGTTGCTATCTGGTCTTCGTTGCATACCTTCGCAGCTCACTACTGCCTGGAGAGGGAATCCCGATGGGACAACGCCATCGGCCAGGCCGTGCGCCGTTATTTCTTCGGGGTGTAGGCAACTCCTGCCCTTTGACCCTTTTGTTGTTCATGCTGCCGGAGTGCTGGTTCCCCGCCGGACACTTGGGTTTTGTGAGAGTCTCCAGTTGTGACAACTGCCGCAGCTCATGGCTCACCTTTTCTGGTCACCCATAGTGTTTTGTACAGGTTCTTGGTAGCCTGTAGCTGGGGAGTCCCACATGTGAGGTCTGACTTCCTGCTTGTTCCCAGAGAATCAGCAGGAATCAGTCCTTACAATCCTCCCTCCTCCCCTTGGAGTTGCTTCTTTACTGTACTTTATTTTTTCCATCAGAGCTATATCATTAAACTGAGGCAAGATGGCATCCTTGGGCGTGAAGGGGACCATGCAATCGTGGTGCATCTTCCAAAGGCTTTCTTTGAAAGCTGGGGAGATGCTTCTGTGTGGGCTCCATCGGTGCCGATGTCATCCATATGTGAGGACTAATTTCTGCTGTCCCAGGAGAACACCTGTTACAGGTGAGTAACTATGCTTGATGATAGCTCTGTATAAGTCTCTCTGGTAAAATATCATTTGGGAAGGTTGTATAGTTCTGAGGGCCACATCTTCAAAAGGTTATAAACAGGATGGAGTCTGTGCAAAGGTGGCTACTAAAATGGACAGTGGTCTTTGTCATAAAGCATATTGATCATAACAAAAGAAAAATTACGCCATTACAAAACAAAAACTATGGTATACACACGGAGCCAGAAAAAATACCTGAGAGGGAGAACAGGTCTCAGAAACATCGGGCAATAACAGGCATTAGGAACATCCTTTATGCCACTGCCCCTGCACATCAATGATCACAACCCGTCCATACTCGGAGTACTCAATTATTTTTCAAAGTATTTTCAATGACAGATCAGCAAATCAGTTACTTCTCACTTAAACAGCTGTCTCAAAACCACACCGGGTCTTAGCCAGTAATGTGATCTGCTGCACCCCAACGCCTCTCCTCGGCGCCCATTAAGCATTTTGCTAAATGCTGCTTCAGGGGGGAATAAGTAGTCACACACAGCTACCGATAAGTGCTACTACATACACTTCCACTCTGAAAGTGACTTATTTTCTATATTGGATAAAGCATATGGGGACAGACTTAAAGATATCTATATATATATATACTTTGGCAGAAAGACAGGAGATGGAAGATATGGAGATATTTCAACATTTCCATGTCATAAATGCACAGGTGGTAGACCTTTCAATTGATGGAAGCTCTGAAATGAGGGATCAGAGGAAAAAGGTGAAATGGGATAGACTAAGGAATAACCTAAGGAAGTATTCTTTCATGGAAAGGATGGGGGATGCATGGAATGATTTCCTAGTGGAGTGTGCTTTCTGAATTAAAGAATGGGACAAGCACAGAGGATTTCTAAGGGAGATATCAATGGCTGGAATAGATGGGTGGACTGGATAGGTGGTATAATCGCTATCTGCCATTTATTTTTCTGTGAATGTATATCCGTTTTGCTGCGACAAGGCAACTCTGTCTTTAGAAGACCATATAAAGATGCATATGTACTGTAAATGATATTTTCACTGAAAGGGTGGGTGATGCTTGGCTTGCCCTTCCGATGGAAGTGGTGGGGGCAAATATAGTGACATAATTCAAAATGGCATGGGACAGACATGGTGAACATAAGATATGCCATACTGGGTCAGACCAAGGTCCATCAAGCCCAGTATCCTGTTTCCAACAGTGGCCAATCCAGGTCATAAGTACCTAGCAGTTTCCCCAAAAGACACAGATTCCGCAATTCTTGTATTGGGTCAAGCAGTGATATCCCGGGTCCCTTTATAGCAACAGGATAAACTCAAAACAAACATAAATATCTCTCATATCTCAGTAAATAGGGGTGACCTACCCAGAGCGGTGGATACACCCCTAAAAAAAGGCATGGGGAGAGCTGACCTGCACGGAGTGGCAGGTGCACCTACTCTTGCCGCCTTGCTAGGCAGACTAGATGGACTATTCTGGTTACTATGTTATGTTCTACAGCTCACCTTGGCTGTATTCAACAGCTTTTCTAAACTGCTTTATCTGGAAGCTAAAGTGGTTTACAATTAATGTGAATTTGTAGAACATTAACAGGTTAACTTAGGGTATTAAAACAACCAAATATTTACATTCAATTAAGTTGAAAGCATTAATGAGAAGAGAGTGAGAAGGGGCAGGCACAAACAGAGATAAAGATGGTAGTAGTATGTGTCTACTGGGGTAAGAGTATCTGCAAAATATTCCTAATAGTTGTGCTAGATATTGTCTCCAAAGTATTCCAAGAATAGATGAGTCTCATAACTTATGGTGGATCCTGAAGCCTATAAAGCAGTTTGACCTTCTCTTCCAAGGTAGCTCTGGCCTTTTCTTCCTCCTGCCCTGAAGCCAAGTTGTATCTTAAAGAACCTTGACCACCATTTTTATGTACCTGGCAACTTTGTGATTCAGGAGCAGAATAGACTGCCCATAAATAGTACAGAAACGTATTTACTTAACTTACTATCTTATAAGTTATTTTCAACTGTTTTGATTAGGTCTCCAGGAACAAGCAGGAATGAGTCTTCACATATGGGTTCGTCGGTACCGACGGAGCCTGCGCGGGAACGCTCCCCAGCGTCCAATCAGAAAGCTTTTGGGAGCATCCCTCAGCGCCTGCGTGCTGCCTTCCCGCCTTTCCAACTGTTTCTCCTCAGTTTTCGTTTTTCCGCGGAGACAGCAGGACGTCCTTCTGTCACCGCAGAAAATTTTTCTTTAATTCTTTTGTTTTCTTGTGGTCGCGGCTGTCTCCCCGACTCCACCGGTACCGCCGGTGTTTTTCTTTTTCTTAAATTCAGGGAATTTTTTCCCTCAGTTTTTTGTCTAAATTTTTTGGGCCTTCTAGGCCTCTACATCATGGAGCCGCCAACCTCTTTTCCTAAGAAATGTCTAAGCTGTGGCGGTACAGTTTTATTTTTAGACTCCAAAAACTGGTGTCTAATCTGTTTGGGTCCTGACCGTTTTCTTCCGGAGCCATTAAGCTGCAGTATTGTGAGAAGAGATTCTCCATTTCGAGTTTCCCTCGATACCGGGTCCCTTTCCAGCGTCAGGGCACCGACCATTTCTTCTTCTCCACAGGATCAGGTAACCCACAAACAGTCTGTTAAGACTAGCCAACCCTCGAGTGGTAGGTCTCATGCTCAGCATGATGACGGCTCTGGCCTTGCCCTCGAGGGTCCCTTGGCTTCAAACCCCCGGCAAGAGTCTTCGGCCTCCAAAGCCTATAAGGGGTTTCAGGTTGTTCCTGGGGCTCACCCCTCACAGAACATACCTGAGCCATGCTCGGTGGTGGCATCCGCTTCGAGCGGTACCAATACCCCAGCATCGGCACTGGTGTTGGATACACTCCTCACCAGGGATCGTCATCTGGCTTTTTTGGTACCTTCGGGACCGATGGATACGCTCCAGATTGACTTTCCAGTATCGGCATCAACGCCGATACTACCACCGACGTCGGTACCCTCTGGACATGCATCGATAGACTCACTTCCTTCGATGCCGAGTCTGGAATCGATCTCTAGTCTGGAAGACTGGGTACCGACACGTCTCGGTACCGATGCTTACCGGTACCGGATGCTCGGTACCGAGGGTGATTACCAAAGGCCTTCGGTTACCTCGGTACCGATTGAGCAGCCACCGATGACTGCTCCGATGTCGGTGTCGCCTTCGATTCCGACAGTGCTACTGGTATCGGTACCGGTATCCGCAGTAGCATCGGGGCCAGCTCCTTCCATGCTTCTTTCACCAGGGTCGCTCCTTTCTATACCAAGTTTGGAGTCGATACCTGGCATGGACGATGCAGTACTGACTGTCACAGGTCCTGACCTCCAGTACCAGCATCCATCCCTTAAGGATCCTTTTTTGCACCGTGCAGGATCTTATATTCCTATATACTCAAGTAGATCCTCCGGTGCCCAGGCTAGTTCTTCAGGTCTAGCCTGTCCAGGGACGGTTCCCTTTGGAGATTCTTCTTTTCAGAATTTCCTCCTGGATATGGCAAGATCTCTTGCTATTCCTATCCCTGGCCATGATCCTACACAAGGCTCTGTTTCTACTGAGGAAAATGAAAACATAATGCTTCCTTTACATCATTCCTTGCATGATCTTCTAAGAATGTGGGAAGCACCTTTAAAGGTACCCTCACCTTCTAGAGCAACTGATCTTCTGTATCAGGTGCCCCCCTCTCCAGTGTTTCAAAAGACTCAACTTCCCCATCATTCCATTGTGGTGGAATCAGCAATGAGGAAGGTGAAAAGTAAGAAGAAGCACTCTTCTTACCCACCAGGTCGTGAGTCTAGGACACTAGATGCCTTTGGACGTCAAACCTTCCAGACATCCATGCTGTCAGCAAGGATTCTCTCATATATTTTTTATATGAGTCTATCTCTTCAGGAGGTCACAAAGAAATTATATCTTTTGACTCCTTTTCTTTCAGAGCCCAAGACTACAGACTATTTTTTACTACTTAGTCATATTCAAAGTATCTCTTGGTTTCTTGCTCGTGCTTCCCTAGACACTTTTAAGTCTGTTAGCAGAACTTCTGCTATAGCCATAGGGGCACGACGTAGAGCCTGGCTTCAAGCTTCAGACTTAAACAGATGGGCACAACAAAGACTGGGTAATACTCCTTGCTCTGGAGAAAATCCCTTCAATAAGGAGTCTTTACATCAGGTTGCTCAGTGGTCCACTGACTTCCCTGTTTCTGAAGGCTATCCTAAGCCTTCTCCTTCCCTAGTAGGTAGGAAATGCCCTACCAAACCTTCTTTCCCTAGGAGGAGAGGGTTTTACTCTTCTCCTGCCCATCATACAGATGTTCCCAAGCAGGGGACACATCGTCCTGGTCTGAAGAATCCAAACTCTCGCCAGGATAAACAAACCCAGCAACCATAGGGTTCTGGTTAATCTGTTTTCTGCCTCTTGGAGTTTACAACCTACAGTTGACTTCTTCTCAGCAGAGGTTTTTCACTGTTTTTCATTCAAAACTCTACACATGGATTCCTTTCCTCAGGACATCCAGTTGCTCCTAGGTATGCTGAGTTATTAGGATATTAATGTCTATAGGTCACAGGTTTCTCCTCTTCTTCCTGCCAAGAATAGAGATTTAACAACTATCCCATGATAGTTTTCTGTACCAACATGAATTTTTTCCTTCCACAGACTTAACATATGGTAAGTCACCCTTCAGCTCCTGTTTCTCTACCCTCTTATCCAGGGTTTCCCCTGTACGAGTGCTACCATACCACTGGAGGGCTTCTTTAGCCTTTCTAGTCTTTCTTTTCAGTCCAGTGTGGAGTTTTTTCTCGAGTAAACTCCCTCCTTTTGCCTGGGCAGCTTATCAGACAGGGACAGGAATTTCTTCTCTTGTTCTGTCTGTTCTTTCTGTTTTACACAGAAAGATTCTCTCTGCTGTCTTATTCAGCAGCTGCCCATGCAGGAGTTCCAGTGATTGGACTACTGGTACTTTTCCACAAGTTTCCAGTCTTGTCCTCCACTACTTTCTGTCTGGCCTTAGTAGTGATTCCAAGACACTGCATACATCTTTCTTGGATAATCCTTATCACTTCAGGCTTATCACACTATCTTCTATTCTTGCCATCTCCAATTCCTTTGGGTTTGGCAGCATAGTTGACGTGGCTGCTGGGTTTTTCCAACAGCCAGTTCTATCTCCCAATTCTCCAGGACCAAGCAGGAAGTCAGTCCTCACTTATGGGTGACGTCGGCGCCGACGGAGCCCTCGCGGAGCAATTTTCCCCAGCTTTCAAAGAAAGCCTTTGGGAATTGCAGCGCGCATGCGCGGTCCTCTTCCCGCCCAAGGGTGCCATCTTAGCCAGTCTTCTTTTTTTCCGCGGAGCCCTACAGACGTACCCGTCGTGTCCCCGCGAAAAAGTTGATTTTTTCTTCAGAATTTCTCTTATTTTCCATTCGGTTCGACGCCGGTCTTTTTCCCGCCGGACTCGCGACACCGGTCTCGAGTCCTCTTCTTATTTTTCGGTTTTTCTGACTTAGTCAGTTTTTTCGTTTCGGTTTTTCCCTGGCAGCCCGGTCCTTTGACCTCGCCGGGGCCCTTTTTCCCCCGATGGCTGCCAGTGGTTTCAAGCGGTGTGGTCAGTGTGACCGAAATATGTCACTAACTGACACACACGACTTTTGCCTCCGCTGCCTGGGCCCGGATCATGAAGAAATGATCTGTGGGCCCTGCGGCAAAATGTCCTCCAAAGCGTTGAGAAGTCGGCGGCATCAGCGGGATAGAATCTTCGCTGACCCCGGCCGTACCCGGACCTCGTCGGAGGCCTCCGCGTCCAAAGGTTCCAGCTCGGACCATCGCCGGAGTTCCTCAGACAGGGGTTCTCCCTCCGGGGACCATCGTCGTAAGGTGAAACCCGCGAGGGCGGCGTCGGTGGACGCTTCTGGCTCCGCGAGGGCCAGGTCGCATAGCCCCGATAGCCGTCCCGGGTCCTTGGAGAAGGAGCATCTCACGAAGCGACCTCGCCTGGAGTCGGAGCTGCCTGCTCGGGTAAGTCCTGTGGTCCTCCTGGACTCGCCTCCGAGACAGCCGACGTCGGGCCCGACGCCGTCGGGGCCTGAGTCGGGGGCTGCTGGGTCACCTGAGCTCGGACTCAGGTTGACGGCCTTGGAGAGCAGATTGTCTGCCTTCATGGACCAGCAGCGGGCACTGCTCGCTGGCTTCGCTGGCGCCGCTGCCCCGACCGCCGGGACGTCGACATCCAAGTCGATCCCGGAGACCGAGCCGATCCTCGAGTCGATGCGAACTCGAGTCGATCCTTGGTCGAGGTCACCCTCGGCCTCCCGTTCGGGACCGAGGTCGCCGACGCCGACTCCCTCCTCGTCGGAGTCGGTCTGGGAGTCTGAAGAGGAAGAGTCGCCTGATTCTTTCCGGACTCGGTGTGTCCCCTCGGACTCACCGGAGTCCGAGCCTCGGAAGCAGTCCCCCCCGGAGGATGCCCGGTTCTCGGACTTCGTCAGGGATATGGCCAAGGCTGTGGCCTTCCCTGCGGATCCCGAGGAGGAGCCTCGAGCCGAAGAGCTCGACGCCCTCCAGTATGACTCTCCCGCAAGGGAACACTTTACTGTGCCGGTTCCTCCCATGCTGGAACGACTACTCTTCCGCATGTGGGAGAGTCCGGCCACCTCGCCGGTCCTGAGCAAGCGGGTCGATTCTATCTATCGAGTCCGCAAGAGCCCTGGCTTCCAAAAAGCACAGCTGCCACACCATTCCATGGTAGTGGAATCGGCCATGCATCGTCTTAAGAGCCAGAAGATGCACTCCTCGGTGCCTCCTGGCAGGGAGGCCCGTAACCTGGATGGCCTTGGCAAGAAGTGTTTCCAGGGCTCTATGCTTGCGTGTCGTGTCCAGACCTACCAGCTATACATGGGCATGTATCTCCGAGACCTGGCTAAAGAGCTAGCCGGATTCTCCGCTGGTTTGTCCGAGGAACCCTTGCGGAGGTTCCTGGCCTTGTCCACTGGTATTCGGGAATGCTCGAAATTCATATCCCGAGCAGCCTACGATGGCTTTGAAGCATCGGCTCGAGTGGCCGCAGCCGGCATCGGTACCCGCCGACAGGCTTGGCTTCAGTCATCTGAACTTGAGCCCTGGGTGCAGGACAAGTTGGTCGATGTCCCCTGCCGAGGCGAAAACCTCTTTGGCAAGCCCATGGCTGAAAAGGCTGCACAAATTGAGACTGAGACTCTCACCAGGACTAGGCTTTCTAGGAAGACCTCCGCCCCTTCCCAGAAAAAGAAGGGCTCGGGAAAGAAGTTCTTTTACCCGAGGAAGGCGGCTGCCTACAAACAATACCCCATTATCAGGCCCCTGCAGCTCCCCAACAGGGCCAGCAGGCTAAGGGACGGGGTAACGGGTCCCGTAGGCAGCAAGCCCCCAAGCCTGCACCACCAGCCCCTGCTCAGCAGGGTGGGGGTTTTTGACTCACTAAGCATAGCCTCTCCTCCCCCCGCTGGTTCCTCACAGCACCGGAGGCCGGCTGGTTCACTTCGCCCACAGGTGGTCCAGCATCACCTCAGATGCCTGGGTGCTTCAAGTCGTGCGAGAAGGCTATCTTCTCCACTTCCACCAGGTCCCTCCCTCCTTTTTTCCGGGAGAACCTCCACGACCCCCTCTGCACAGGGAATTACTCCTTCAGGAGTTAGCAGGTCTTCTACAGGAACAGGCGGTGGAACCGGTGCCCCACCACCTGGAGGGTCAAGGGTTTTACTCCAGGTATTTTCTGATACCAAAGAGAACAGGAGGCCTCAGACCCATCCTGGACCTGCGCAACCTCAACAAGTTCCTCGTGCGAGAGAAGTTCAAGATGCTTACCCTTGGAATCCTTCTGCCCTACCTCCAGCAGGGAGATTGGCTATGCTCCTTGGATCTAAAGGATGCCTACACGCACATCCTCATCCACCCAAGCCACCGACAATACCTAAGGTTTGTGGTGGCAGGAAATCATTACCAGTACAGAGTACTGCCCTTTGGCCTGTCCTCCGCACCGCGAGTCTTCACAAAATGTCTCGCGGTGGTGGCGGCCCATCTCCGGCTTCACGGCCTCTATGTCTTTCCGTACCTCGACGACTGGCTCATCAGAGCAGCGTCCGCTCTGGAGGTCACCAACGCCACGCGCCGCACGGTGACTCTTCTGCAGCACTTGGGCTTTGTTATAAACTTCGCAAAGTCCACTTTGCTCCCATCACAGGATCTCGAGTTCATCGGCGCAAGACTGCACACTCCTCAGGCACGAGCATACCTTCCGCTCGACAGGGCTCAACGGCTCATGGACCTAGCCGACCGTTTTCGCAGCCAGCCCCTGGTCTCCGCCAGGCGCTTCCTGAGACTACTCGGCCATATGGCTTCCACCGTCCATGTGACCCCCAATGCCCGCCTGAATATGCGGCCTGCTCAATGGTGTCTCCGCCAGCAGTGGCGACAAGCCACAGGCGGCCTAGCAGACCTAGTGCGCGTCTCCGAGCCGCTGCTCTCGTCTCTCCGGTGGTGGCTTCAGCAGCCGAACCTGATATTCGGAATGCCTTTCCAGTCACCTCAGCCGGCCCGGGTGCTGACGACAGATGCATCCCTCCTGGGCTGGGGTGCGCATTGGCAAGGGGCACGTACTCAGGGCCTCTGGACCACATGGGAGTCTGCTCAGCAGATCAACTTCCTGGAGCTCAGGGCGATCCGCCTGGCTCTCAAGGCTTTCTCCCACCTGACTTCTCATCAGTCCGTCCTTGTCCAGACGGACAATCAAGTTGCCATGTTCTACGTGAACAAGCAAGGGGGCACGGGCTCCTTCCTCCTCTGCCGGGAGGCACAGAAGCTCTGCTCTTGGGCCGTCAGTCACGGCATTCTCCTCAAGGCAGTTTATCTCCCAGGCCAAGAGAATTACCTGGCGGACAAACTCAGCAGGATCCTTCAGCCGCACGAGTGGCGTCTGGATCCATTGGTAGTTCAGAAGCTCTTTCTAAAGTGGGGCCTCCCCACGGTGGATCTCTTTGCCAGTCCTCACAACCGGCAACTTCCTCGCTTCTGCTCTCGTCAGCCCCACCCCCTTCGGGTTGCGGCGGACGCTTTTCTACTCTCATGGTCGGGAAGCCTTCTGTATGCTTTCCCTCCCATCCCGCTAGTCTCTCGGACTCTTTTCAAGGTTCTCCGGGACAAAGCCTTCATGATCCTGGTGGCCCCTCGCTGGCCCAGACAGCCGTGGTTTCCGCTCCTGCTGCAATTAGCGGTGGAAGATCCATTCCCTCTGGGGTTTCAACCGGATCTCCTCACTCAGGATCAGGGGTCTCTGCTACACCCCAACCTCAGGTCTCTCAACGTAATGGCCTGGCTGCTGAGAGGGTAGTCCTTGCTCCCCTTCTCCTGCCGGCAGAGGTGGAGGAGGTCGTCTTGGCTTCGCGACGACCTTCTACCCGCAAATGCTATGCCCTTAAATGGCGTCGCTTTTCCGTTTGGTGTACCCAACAGTCTCAGGATCCCTTCTCCTGCCCGGTGTCGGTGATCTTGCAGTACTTGCTGCACCTCTCTAATCTGGGACTTAAGTCCAACTCCGTCAAAGTTCACCTCAGTGCTCTTTCGGCACATCATGTGCCGGTGGACGGCAGACCTCTCTCCAGCGACCCTCTCGTAGCGAGGTTTCTCCGAGGTCTCCTTCTACTTAAACCACCTCTGCACCCGCCAGCGCCTGACTGGGACCTGAATGTGGTTTTGCAGCGGATCACCTGTCTGCCTTTTGAACCTATGGCTACCTGTTCTCTCCGTTTTCTGTCTTGGAAAACACTGTTCTTGATAGCCCTCACTTCCGCTAGACGCGTAAGTGAATTGCAGGCCCTCGTGTCTGATCCCCCTTACACTCGGTTCTACAAAAATAGGGTAGTCCTACGGACTCACCCTAAATTTCTTCCAAAAGTGGTCTCCCCTTTTCACATCAATCAGGAGGTGGTACTTCCGACCTTCTTTCCCAGACCACACTCCAGCCGAGCTGAAACGGTCCTCCATACCCTGGACTGTAGAAGGGCTTTGAACTTCTACCTTGACCGTACGCGGGAGCACCGTAAAGCTGCTCAGCTTTTTGTGTCTTTTGACCCCAATAAATTGGGGCTCCCGGTCTCCAGGCGTACTCTGTCCATCTGGGTTGCGGACTGTATCACTTGGGCTTATGGGGCAGCCGGACTCTCCTTGGAAGGTCGAGTCACGGCTCATTGCGTTCGGGCAAAGGCTACGTCAGTGGCTTACCTCCGCTCTGTTCCGCTGGCAGACATCTGCCGGGCCACTACTTGGTCTTCGAGCCAGACTTTTGCGGTCCATTACTGTCTCGAGAGGGAGTCCCGCAGGGACAGTGCTTTCGGACAGGCAGTCCTCCGTAATCTCTTTGAGGTCTGAGCAACTCCTACCCTCCATCCCGGATGTGGGCTACCGGTGGGTAATAATTCAGCGAAGATTCCTTCCTTCTGTGCTGCTGAGCTAGAGGGAGCTCATTTTTGTGCTTAGGGTCTCCGGTAGCCTTAAGCTTGGGAGTCGCATATGTGAGGACTGACTTCCTGCTTGGTCCTGGAGAAAGCGTAGTTACTCACCTGTAACAGGTGTTCTCCAGGAGCAGCAGGAATCAGTCCTCACAACCCTCCCTCCTCCCCTTGGAGTTGCAATCATCTGCTTTAGTTTTTTTGCAAATTTTTATGCTGTCTTTTTTAGCTATGTCATCTGACTGGCTAAGATGGCACCCTTGGGCGGGAAGGCGACCGCGCATGCGCGCTGCAATTCCCAAAGGCTTTCTTTGAAAGCTGGGGAAAATTGCTCCGCGAGGGCTCCGTCGGCGCCGACGTCACCCATATGTGAGGACTGATTCCTGCTGCTCCTGGAGAACACCTGTTACAGGTGAGTAACTACGCTTTTTCATCCTCTTTCCAAGAAGGTTCCTGTTCCAAACTCTCTAAAGACTTCTATTCACTGTTGGGCCTATTCTTCAAACCTCTCAAAAGGTTGTCTTTTCTATCCACCTCCAGTGCAACGGGTTCTCACCATCAATGCTTCTCTGAGGTTGGGGAGCTTCTCAGTTCTCTCTGTACCCAAGGTGTCTGGGCTCCCACAGAATGGCAGTTACACATCAGCTTGAATTGCAAGCCATCTTTTACAGTCTGAAGCTTTCACCAGCTGCTTAATGAATGTCAATCTTCAAATCCGCACAGACAAGTCGCAGTGTTTTATATCAAACAGGGAGAATCGGGATTCCTGCACCTTTGAAGAGAAGCTCTTCAGATATGAATGTTCACAGCTACTCTCAACTGCATGATTCAAGCGACCTGTGTTCTGGGTGACCAGAATCAAATTGTGGATTCCCTAAGCAGTCTACTACAGCTTCACGAATGGGGTCTCAACCTCCGGGTGGCACAACATATTTTTCGTAAGTGAGACACTGCATAGATAGACCTTTATGCCTCTGCAGATAATGCTAAATGTCCCCGATTCTGCTCCCTCAGACCAGCACTGATATTTTCACCACAATGCTTTTGCACTTTCCTGGCACGATGGTTTAATGTATGCTTTTCTGCCTTAACCGCTCATACCCATAGTGCTTTAAAAGATACTACAGGATCAAGCATCTGTCATTCTCATTGCCCCCAGTTGGCTAAGACAGGTCTGGCATCCTCTGCTGCTTTCACTAATGATTGACGCCTCGTTGCCACTAGGCTCTCATCTCGTCTCTTGACACAACAGAATGGCCATCTTCTATACCCGAATCTGCACAGCCTTTCTCTGACATAGATTTTGAAGCCCAATTAGCTCTTCGACTTCCAGTCTCTGACAGCATCCATCATGTAATTCTGGCATCTAGAAAAGATTCAACCAAGAAGTTGTATGCTTTCAAGTGGGCTCAATTCTTCCAATGGTGCATTGATCATTATCTTTAACCTTTTTGCCTGACCTGCTTACCTATCTTATGTCGCTCTGTTAGTGGTCTCAAGACGTCCTCAGTATGCATGCATCTTGTGGTTATTTTCAGCTACCATGATATGATTGAAAACAAACCTTTGGCTCACCATCCCTGGGTCGCTAAGTTCATGTGTGGGTTAGTGAACCTCAGGCCCCCGATTTGACAACCCACTCCGGCATGGGACCTGAATGTTCTCTCAGTACTGGTCAAACTGCCTTTTGAACCACTAGGCCAGATGTTTCTCAAGCATCTCTTTTGGAAGACAGTTTTCCTTATTGCTATGACATCTGCTCGCTGCATAAGTGAACTTCAAACCTTGGTTCACTATCCGCTGTATACCCAAATTTACCCATTAAAGTCCTTCTCCATACCCATCCTAAATATTTACCCAAAGTGGTTTCTGCTTATCACTTGAACAAGTCAATAGTTCTGCCTTTGTTTTTTCCTAAACCTTATGCGTCTGAGTCCAAAAGCATGCTTTATTCTTTGGACTTTCGCAGTGTCTTAATTTATTACCCACATGCAAAACGAGACTGTCGTAAGACCTCTCAGCTGTTTGTTACTTTTAAGCCAAATAACCCTGGCCTTCCAGGTTCCAAGAGGACTCTTCCACATGGATGTCATTCTGTGTTGCTTTGTATATCAAATGCAAACGCAAACTCACCCTGCTCCTGGAAGAGTTACCCCTCATCACCTCAGGGCAAAGGCCTTGACAATAACCAATCTCCATTGTCTCTTATCACGGACATATGCAATGCATCTTACCCAGTCAAATGTCCATACCTTCACTAAGCATTACTGTCTGGACTATTTGTTATCTACAGATACAGCCTTTGGACAATTTGTCTTACGCAACCTCTTTGCACTGTAATCTTACTAACCACCTCCCTAGAGCTGCTTTGGGCCGCTTTTCAAGAGCAGTTACAACTTTACTCCTTGTCAGTGACCCTCCACTCTGGATTCACCAACAAGTGTGGCTGCATATCCCCTGCTTGTTGATGGAGAAAGCGTAGTTGCTTATCTGTAACGGGTTCTTTGTAGACAGCAGAGGCACTTGCAGCCACACTTTTCCCTCTCACCATGTCCCCCCTCTTTTCCCCCCCTTTTTTTGGAATATGCTTTGGATAGACTAGCGGTGTTCAGAGTATCAGGAGATGAGACCTACTGTGCATTCCCAGTGCCGAGGAGGAAAAAAACTCCTTTCTTTTAAAAAGCTAGGAGAAAGCTCTCTGAAGGATCAGCTTGCGGGCTTCACCAGCAAGTGTGGCTGCATTCCCCTGCTGTTTACAGAGAATCCCTGTTACAGGTAAGAAACTATGCTTTTTACGTGGATAGCAGAATAATTCAGTCTCACCCACCTACTTACTTTCCCTTGGGAGCTCAAAAAGATTTGTATCGTAAGCTGTGTTATAAAACTGAGGGGGCATGGTGTACCAGCAATGCATGAGCAGAAAGCCTAAGATATCTTAACTTTAGTGCATATAACATATTCATGCCACTGGATGGCATCACCTGCATGTGTGAATGCATATGCTGTCCATGGAGAGAGAGTACCACTTAGAGGTAAGCAACTTTGTTTTCCTTCCCAAACAACTAAGCCCAGTTATTGCAGTGACATCTCTTCAGTCAGGGTAGAGGCACAAGTGCTCGTTCTGGAATTCTGCAGTTATGGACCTTAAATCTGGAATTAGGAGTCTCCATTGTGTGGCATCTTTAGCCAGGTCTGCGAGCAGAAGATTTGAGTGAGGAACTGAATCCATGTCCTCATCTACAGTGTAATGCACATCACTGCCACTGGCAAGATTGATTATATTGTTACTGGTGCTAAGGTATTGCCTTCCCTGGCATGGGTTCCTCATTTTCCTTTCTTTTCCTGGAATACTTCAGGGTGTGGTGATCCTAAGCACTCCTGCAGCAGCACAGGTCATGCACATCTTAAGCTGCTTCTGGCATTGGACTGGCCAGGTCCTTCCTTTTTCATTTCCACTCTTGTAAGAGTGATGAAGGCTACCAAGAAATCTCTAATCTTGTCTTCCATTCCTTTCTACAATCTTGCTGGACATACGTGTTTAACTGTCAATTGTCTATTGTACACTTCTAGGGTTTCGCTTATGGAAAGTGGTGATGTGATGGATACACCTTGCCCGGCACCTTCATTGGCAGAACCTGTATGCACAACATGTAATGACAAGCAGGAGGAGCAGATGGAAAGGTTGCCCAAAGAAATGGAGCGTTCTAAATGTGAAGGTAAACCACTAGGTGAGTGCCAGGCAAGAACCTTTGACTGTCTCAGCAATAGCATTATCCATAGAATAGGTACAGCATGTGCAGCAGTAGTGCAAACCTTTTGCATGCTTGTGTGCTCTCACTGTTTACACTCGCCCCCATGCACACAGCCTACCACAAATCACGAGCAATACAAGCTTCCCCCATGCAGACTGCCCCCTCCCCCAACTATTCAAGAGGAGTACAAATTTTTCTCTTATACACTCGTACACAGGGATGGCTGTAGACCATTACTTCCCAACCAGTAAGTCACCTCTGCCTTATGTTCAGTTCCAAACTAGCATCCAAACTTTACTCTTAGCATCTCACAGCAATTAGATACACCAGTTGTCTCTTAACATGCAGAAGCTCATTTCTGGGAACATGTGTAGTGTACATGTTTGTTCCTTCTAGATACAATTTAAGTCTTATGGTGTGGGAATTAATGGATAGTATGCACAGAATGGAAAGCTGGGCTCTGCTTTGGGCAGCATGCATATTGCACAGAGGTCCTCCTAGCTTTGTCGCCAGTAGATGGTAGCATATCCTGGACTGTTATAATAGAATTATTTGACACCCTGAGTTAGACTTGGCTTTTGGAGGGGGGTGGATAGAGGGATCTGGTTCCGGACTAGTTCCCAGGGCAGTAATCTTTGGAATGCTCCGCTGGTCTGAGCAGGCCTGCAGCTCCCCAGGTCAACAGTTTGTGCGGTGATTCTTCTGATCAAGGGGTCCTGGCTAACTAGGAGGAAAAAAAAACCTCGCTTCACCCAGCAGATCAAGATAAAGCACTCAGATTGCTTGTATCGCCAGGAACAAGCAGGAATGTAATCTTCACATATGGGTATTGTCGGTACCGACGGAGCCTGTGCGGGAACACTCCACAGCGTCCAATAGGAAAGCTTTTGGGAGCATCCCACTGCGCCTGTGCTGTTGCCTTCCCGCCTTTCCAACTCTCCCTTTTCAGTTTTTCGTTTTCCGCAGAGCAGACAGGCAGCAAACCCTGCCACCACAGAAAATCTTCTTTTTGTGGTCGCGTCTGCCTTCACCATTGACGCCTATACCGGTACCACCGGTCTTCTCTTTATTTTCTTATTCCTTTTCCTTAAAAAAAAAAAAAAAAAATAACTACTTCTTTTTTGGAGGGTCTGTCCCCTCTTGGTGCCAGGCACCATTTTGGGCACTAGGCCCTCTTTTCTTCCAAAATGGAATAACCATCTAGTGGTTTCAAAAAATGTTCAAAGTGTAGCGGTACCATTTCTGCTACCGACACCCATGATTGGTGTCTCAAATGTTTAGATCCTGACCATTTGCCATCAGAGTGTCTCCTTTGTAGAAAGATGACTAAGAGGCCTGCAGAACAGAGCTGCAAAACCCGGCACCCTCTGCCTCGGATGCAATGTCTGTTGCATCGACGTTGTCCAGGGCTTCATCTTCCTCCCATGGATCTCAGGTAACCAAACCCAGGTCTTCCAAGACCGGCTGGTCCTCAAAGGATAGATCTCCTTCTAAGCATTGAGATGCTACTAGCGTGGCCCTCGAGGAAAATACACTGGTCAAACAACCCCGGCAGGAGGCCCCGGCCTCCAAAGCATTAACGGGGTTCCAAGATGTTCCCGAAGCTTCCACCTCCAGTGAACTCTTGGTGTCATGTTCTGGTGTCGTGGCCTGCTCCGCCGGTACTGACACCCAGACATTGGAAGGTTACATGGATCAATGTATCCTGGCCATCGAGCGCAGTCTTGCAGCTTTATTAGCAGCTTCGGTACCGCTAAAGCTGCTTCAATCGATGGCAGTTGTCCATACCGATTTCTGTACCGAATGTACCTGCATCGATCGATGCTCCTCTTTCCATGCTTCCTCCCATGCCGGCCCTGGAATCGGTCTCTGGCATCGAGGGTCCAGTATCGAGACAGTCCGATGCTGACTTCGATCGATACCGTCGACAAGCAATATGAAAAAATCCGGCCTGACAATACTTTGAATTCTCTGATTCCGATGACTGTCGGTACCGGAGTGGTTCTTCCGGAGGATCCCTCTCCTTCACCACAGCGTCGGATGTCTCCCCCAGAGGACATGTCCTTTCAGGACTTCATTTGTGATGTAGCAAGGGGACTCTCGATCACCGTGACCCCTGAGAAGGAACTGAACTGAAGAGTTGGAAATTCTTCAGTATCTGGCAGCTCCTAAGGAGGCTGCTACCCTTTCCATTCACCGAATTTTGCATGATCTCATGCTTAGAATGTGGGAAACACCTTTAACGGTGTATCCACATTCTCGGAGACTCGATACACTGTACGGGTACCGCAGTGTCCCGGTTTCCAAAAAACACAATTACCACACCATTCTATGGTAGTGGAATCGGCAGTGCATAGGATCAAGAGTACTAAAACGCATTCATCCAACTCTCCAGGTCGTGAATCGAGGACGCTCGATGCTTTTGGGCGTCGATGCTTTCAGTCCTCGATGCTATCAGCTAGAATAAACTTACATATTTTATATGGGGATGTTTCTTCGGGAAGTTACAAGAGTTTGGAACTCATGGCTCCACTACTTCCCGATGACAAGAGAGCTGAGTTTCTCACTCTGGTCAAACATGCCCAGAATGTTTCTAAGTTATGGGTGCAAGACAAGCTAGGAAATATTCCTTGCATGGGAGAAAACCTCTTTGGCAAGGACTGGCAGGACAAAGCTAGTCAGCTTGAGTCCGAAAATACCACCTTGAACAGATTATTAAGGAACACAGCCAACCCAGCTAAGAAAAAGACAGTTACTCTTTTTCAACAAGAAAAAGAAATTCTACCCATCTTACACCCAGGATGTCCACTGCCCGGTTCATGCTTCCCAAAAAGGGCAGCAGCAACCAGACAGCAGAGGAAGGCCCAAGTCCCCAGAGCTCAACCAGCTCAGCAGACACAGCCTCCTCAGGGGCTTTGACTCCTTCCTAGAGAACTTAGTCATCCTGCCCCTGAAGGGTCCAGAGCCTCTCACCATCCCAGGCAGACTGTCATTTCGCCGAAAGATGGCAACAGTTAACATCAGAGCACTGGACTCTTTCTGTTGTAACAGAGGGGTACAAACTCCATTTTCACAGTATGCCCCCGTCCTACCATCACAAGACAGTTCAATTCTTGGGGCCCTTTCACCACTCTCTTGTGTCAAGCGGTCACCTCACTACTTGCTCAAGGGGCAATAGAAGAGGTACCTATATCCCAACAGGGCAAGGACTTCTACTCCCCCTACTTCCTCATTCCAAAGAAGACAGGGGGATACTGGACCTCAGAGAGTTGAACAATATCTGTTCCGGGAAAAATTCAAGATCTCCCTCGGAACACTTCTTCCTTACATTCAGAGTCAGAATTGGCTATGTTCTCTAGATCTAAAGGATGCATATACACACATTCTCATTCATACAGGTCACAGGAGGTTTCTTCTATTCCTCTTTTGAGGAAGACATTACCAGTACAGGGTTCTACCCTTTGGACTGGCTTCCGCCCCAAGAGTCTTCACAAAATGCATGGCAGTAGTAGCAGCATTCCTGAGAACTCTGGGGATATTCGTCTTCCCCTACTTAGACGACTGGCTCATCTGAGCATCAACATCTCTGGAAGCCAGCTCCGCGCTCTCCTGTACAATGCAAATCCTGCAATACCTGGGGCTGGTTATAAACCTCCCAAAATCTCATTTCACCCCTTCTCAGTCTCTGGAGTTCATAGGGGCTCTTCTAGACACGAGGCAGTCAAAGGCTTTTCTGCCACAACCATGTTGTCTTCGAATACTCCAGCTGGCCTCTCAAATAGCTATAAAAACTTTTATAACTGCTCAAGAAGTGCTTCAGCTACTAGGGTATATGGCATCCACTGTCCATGTGGTTCCCTATGCTTGCCTACACATGAGAGCAGCCCAGTGGACCCTAGTCTCTCAGTGGACACAAGCGTCGGGTCGTCTGGGGGACAAAATCAGAAATTCTGCATGCCTCATTCTGTCCCTACAGTGGTGGCAATCGCTGAAAAACCTACTTGTAGGGTCTCCTTTCCAGCAGCCACTACACCAAGCCACCTTGACGACAGATGTGTCCAAGTTGGGTTGGGGAGTTCACTTGGACGATCTTTCTACTTGGGGCCTCTGGACCGAGCAGGAGGTTTGTCTTCACATAAACATCCTGGAACTCAGAGCCATCTTCTATGCCCGTCGAGTATTTCAGGACTGCCTGAGCTACAAGACGGTTCTTGTCAAGACCGACAATCAGGTAGCTATGTTCTATGTGAACAAGCAGGATGGCACAGGTTCTCAGGTGCTGTGCAATGAGGCTCTACGCCTCTGGACCTTCTCCAGAGATCTTCAAATCCACCTACTAGCGGTGTATTTACCAGACACACACAATCTCTTGGCAGACAAACTCAGTCAAGTTCTGCTGCCACACGAGTGGTCTCTTCATTCAGAGCAAATTGCTTGAATCTTTCAGATCTGGGGAACTCCAGATATAGACCTCTTTGCAAGTCCTCAGAATGCCAGACTTCCCCGATTCTGTTCCAGAATCCTGGCTCAGAACTGTCAGGCAAGGGATGACTTCCACCTCCACCGGGGTTAGGACGACTTCTATGCCTACCCACCCATTCCCCTCATTCCCAAGACTCTGTTCAAGCTTCAGAGAGACAAGGGCCATATGATCCTCATAGCCCCTCGCTGGCCATGGCAGATGTGGTATCCACTGCTTCTACATCTCTCTCAAGCCAAGCCTCTGGCAATGGGATGTGCTCCAGATCTACTTTCTCAGTAGAACGGGTCGCTATTGCATCTGAACCCTCAGTCCCTACACCTCAGGGTGTGGCTGCTGAGAACCTAGAATTCAAGGCTATCAACCTTTCTCATCAGGTTAAAGATATCCTATTGGCTTCAAGAAAACCTTCCACAAGGAGGGCCTATGCCTTTAAGTGGAAAAGGTTATCTATCTGGTGTTCAAAAAAGGAACTTAATCCCTTTTCAGTTCCAGTGGAGGTGTTACTGGAGTATCTCCTCCATCTATCATCCTCTGGTCTTAAGACCAATTCAGTAAGGTCCACCTTA
Source organism: Ichthyophis bannanicus (assembly GCA_033557465.1). Lineage (NCBI taxonomy): Eukaryota > Metazoa > Chordata > Amphibia > Gymnophiona > Ichthyophiidae > Ichthyophis > Ichthyophis bannanicus. The sequence continues at coordinate 649,511,125 of CM066033.1, read as the reverse complement.
GTGCCATTGCGGCTTTCCACAAGCCCTTTGATGGACAACCTGTTTCCTCTCAACCACTTGTAGCGAGGTTTGAGAGGTTTACTCTTAACAAAACCTCCCCATTAAGCCACCACCCATGGCATGGGATTTGAATCTTGCCCTTGGGCAACTCATGAAACCGCCCTTCAAACCTTTAACCACTATATCTTTTGAAGTTTTCTTTCTTGGAAGGTAATCTTCCTAATTGCTTTCACTTCTGCAAGGCGCATCAGTGAGCTACAAGCGTTGGTGGCTGATTATCCTTATACAAGGTTCCACCATGATAAAGTAGTTCTTAGGACTCGCCCTCACTATATGCCAAAGGTGGTTTCACCTTTTCATCTAAACCAGTCAGTTTACCTTCCTGTATTCTTCCCTAGGCCTTATGCCTCCATTGCAGAAAGGAATCTTCATACTCTGGATTGTAAAAGAGCCTTGGCTTTTTACCTTCAGAGAACTAAGCAGCATAGAAAGGCTTCCCAGCTTTTTCTTGCTTTTGACTCCAGTCACCTTGGATTACCAGTTTCCAAGCGAACTTTATCTAAATGGATTGCAGATTGCATATCCTTTGCCTATGAGAGTAAGGGACTTTCTCTCGAAGGTCATGTCACAGCTCACAGTGTGAGAGCAATGGCAGCCTCCATGGCTAACCTTCGCTCAATGTCCATTGATGACATATGTAGAGCAGCCACTTGGGCTTCAGTACACACCTTTGCAGCCCACTACTGCTTAGACAAGAACTCGCGTCGGATGCCTTGTTTGGCCAAGCTGTTCTCCAGCATCTCTTTCAGACTTAGAAAAACTCCTACCCGCCGTCCAGGGATTCAATGCCAGAGATCCATAGGAGGAAGCATGACCCATCTCAACCTGGGTTTTGCAGCTTTTTGGGGTCATCTCCCTGGCATCTTTCAGCTGGGGAGTCCCCAGATGTGAAGACTACAATCTCCAGGAACAAGCAGGAATGTAGTCTTCACATATGGGTATCGTTGGTACCGATGGAGCCTGCGCGGGAACGCTCCCCATCGTCAAATAGGAAAGCTTTTGGGAGCATCCCACAGCGCCTGTATGCTGCCTTCCCACCTTTCCAACTGTCCATCTCCAGTTCTTAGTTTTCCGTGGAGCCGACAGGTCACATACCCTGTCACCGCAGAAAAAATTTGTCTTTAATCTTTGTTTTTGTGGTTGCGTCTGCCTTCCTTCGACGCCATACCGGTACCACTGGTTCTTTCTTTTAAAAATAAATAAATGTAAATAAATTATAGTTTCTGAGGTGTTTTACTTTAGAAACTTTTTTCCTTGGTGCTAGGTGCCATTTTGGGCGCTAGGCCCAATTTTTTCCTTAAATAGAAAGACATACTTCAGGTTTTAAGAAATGTTCTAAATGTGGCGGTACCATTTCTGTCACCGACACCCATGATTGGTGTCTCAAATGTTTAGGTCCTGACCACTCTATTTCAGAGTGCCTCTCCTGTGGAATGATGTCAAAAAGGGGCCGGCAGAACCGAGCTGCTAAACTTAGCACCCTTTTTCCCCTCAGATGCGGTGTCTGTTGCATCGATGTCCTCCAGGGCCTCATCTTCCTCCCATGGATCTCAGGTAAATAAACATAAATCTGGCCAGTCCTCTAAGGGTAGATCTCCTAAGTATCGAGATGCCCCTGGCATTGCCCTTGAGGAATTTTCACCGGCAAAACTGCCCCGGTGGGGAGGCTTTGGCTTCCAAAGCACTAACGGGGCTCCAGGATGTTCTTGAGGCCTCAACCTCGGCAGAACTACAGACACCATGCTCTGGGGTTGCGGCCGCTTCTACCGGTACTGACACCCAAGCATCGGCAGCATCGATAGACCAGAGATTCCTTGCTATCGTTGAAACCACTTCAGACACCTCAACTGATACCTGGACCGACACCGGTACTGACTGCATTAACATCGGGGAGTATGCCACCCATACCGAGTCATGCGTCTGTCTCCGGCATCGACAGATTTGAGCCAGAACAACCCGATACCGACTTCGATCGATACCGGTACCGTGCTTTGCACAATCACCGGGATCGGAGGTATTTTGAATCCTCTGAGTCTGAAGACTCCGAAGACTCTTCCAATACAAGAGTACTTCTCCCCGAGGATTCCTCTTCTCCTCAGCGCAGAAGGTCACCGCCAGAGGATATGTCCTTTCAGGACTTTATCCATGATGTGGCCCGAGGCCTTTCCATCACAGTAGCTCCTGAAAAAGAGCCTAGGGCAAAGGAGTTGGAAATTCTCCAATATCCTAAGGCTCCCAAAGAGGCAGCTACTCTGCCTGTTCATGAGATCTTACATGATCTTATGCTAAGGATGTGGGAAACATCTTTAACCACATCTCCTCATTCTCGAAGACTCGATACCATGTATCGAGTTCCACCTTGTCCTGGCTTTCAAAAAACTCAATTACCCCACCATTCAGTGGTGGTGGAATCAGCCATGAGAAGGATGAAAAGTGTGAAGAGACATGCATCCAATCCTCCAGGTTGTGAATTTAGGACTCTCGATGCCTTTAGGCGTCGATGCTTCCAAGCTTCCATGCCCTCAGCTAGGATCAGTTCCTATATCTTGTATATGGGATGTTCCTTAAAGAGGTCACAGGGGACTTGGAGCTTATGAGCCCCCTTCTTCCTGATGACAAAAGACAAGACTATCTCACTCTTGTCAAACATGCTCAGGATGTTTCCAAGTTTGTAAATTGTGCAGCCTTTGATTGTTTTGAGTGCATAAGCAGAACCTCTGCTATTGCCATTGGTGCACGTCGGACTGCCTGGCTTCAGGCATTTGACTTGGAAATTTGGGTACAGGAGAAAATCTCTTTGGCAAGAATTTGTAGAAGGCTTATGAGATAGATGCTGACAATATCACTTTGGATAGGTTGTCCATATCTACAGCCGATCCTGCAAGGAAAAAATCCTCTAAGAAACCATTTTTCAATAAGAAAAAGAAGTTTTATCCTTCCTATACCCAGCAGGGACACCGTCCAGGTCAGACTGCCCAAAAGGGACAACAGCAACAACCTAGACAACAAAAGAAGTCAAAAGCTGCAAAACCTCAGCCAGCTCAGCAGGCTCAGCCTCCTCAGGGGCTTTGACTCCTTTCTAGAGAACTTTGCCTTCCTTCCCCTGAACGGCCCAGAACCCTTGACCATCCCAGGCAGGTTATGTCATTTTGCCCACAGATGGTACCAAATAGCAGCAGATAATTGGACTCTATCCATTGTATGAGAGGGGTAGAAGCTTCATTTTCACAGCATGCCCCCTCCTACAATTGTAAGACAGTTCAATTCTCAGACCTCTATCGACAGTCTCTTAGGTCAAGAAGTCACAATGCTCCTTGCTCAAGGAGCAATAGAGGAAGTACCCATTCCCCATCAGGGTACAGGGTTCTACTCCCCCTATTTCCTTATTGAAAAGAAAACAGGTAGATACAGACCCATTTTAGACCTCAGAGAATTGAACAAATATTTGTTCCGAGAGAAATTCAAAATGGTCTCTCTGGGAACTCTGCTGCCAATACCTTCAGAGTCAGGATTGCCTTTGTTCTCTAGATCTCAAGGATGCGTATACTCATATTCTCATCCATCCAAATCACAGGAGATTCCTCCAAGTCCTGTTTCAAGGAAAGCACTACCAATACAAGGTTCTTCCCTTTGGCCTGGCTTCTGCGTCAAGAGTGTTCACAAAATGCATGGCTGTGGTAGCAGCATATCTCCAGGAACAAGCAGGAATGTAGTCATCACATATGGGTATCGTCGGTACCGACGGAGCCTGCGCGGGAACGCTCCCCAGCGTCCAATCAGAAAGCTTTTGGGAGCATCCCACAGCGCCTGCGTGCTGCCTTCCCGCCTTTCCCAACTGCCTCTCCAGTTCTTCTTTTTCTGCGGAGCCAGCAGGTCGTGTTCCTGTCACCGCAGAAGAATTCTTTCTTGTTTTTTTCTTTTTTGTGGTCGCGTCTGCCTTCCTCGACACTCTACCCGTACCGCTGGTCTTTTTTTTCTTATTCCTGTAAAAAAAAAACTATATATATATATATATACACCCACCCTGTTTCCCCGAAAGTAAGACCTATCCTGAAAATAAGCCCTAGCACGTTTTCCTGTGATTACCCTAATATAAGCCCTACCCTGAAAATAAGCCCTAGTGCAGATCATGGAGGAGGGCTGCTTGTGTGTGTTCTTGAGGTAGGGGAATGCATTTTTAGATAAATAGGCATTGTTCCTTTTGGTCCCCATGCATTCATTTCAGCCCTTTGTCCAGGTTCTACCGTAGGAAGCGTGTTTCTGATACCGTAGATCAGTTTCAGCCTAAATTCACTGCACTTCACCTGCCACCCCCCTGCGCGAACACCGTCTCTTTCTCTCCACTTCTCGCCGACGCGTGTCACGTTTACTAAGGTAAGAGCAGAGCCCCGGTGCTTCGCGGGGGCCTTTCAAATCCATCACGTCCACGGGAGATTGTTACCGGGTACACACGCGCCGAGAAGCACTTTTGTTGGATTTGGCTTTTCAGTTAACTTTCTAGTTATTACATTATTATCCTTCCTCTAAAAAACAGCAAATGACGTTCACTTTATTTTTTGTATGGCTCTAAAGAACACTGACTCCTGCTTTCCCTCTACAATTTCCTCCACAGTGCTGCGATATGGCTTTTAGGCGCGAGGAGCAACCACGCTGCTTGCGCTGCGCCACTAAAAGTGCAATATCGTAGCGCCACCCTGTACCGGCAGCAGCGCAGCCAGATCTCCCGCTCAGCGTCACGATAACCTTGCTCTGGAGGTTCTCACAGAGAACAGGCAGCACGATTGGCCGGCTTTGCTTCACCCCTATTCTGAAGTAGATCATAAAAAGCTAGTGGAATTCTGTACTCACCAAAGGCCTTAGATAGGTCCATATCTTCAATCCTTGCATGACCTGCAGGCTGTAAATCCTGGCTGAGAGGGGCGCCAGAGCGGGCTTTGAACCCGCTTCCCAGCCTGGCTCAGCCCTGGATGCCGATGGTTGTGGGCTGACGGGGAAGAGGCTGCCTGCTGCCGGGCTGAGCTGGGACAATGGACCGTCCTCCAGAGGAGGCCTCAGCGTTACAAACAGGGCAGTTTATAAACTGTAAATTTTGACTGTTTTATCACCTACTAACACCCATCCGTCTCTCCAATTCTTGCTTCCCCCCCGTTTCCTCTTGACACTATCAATGAAATTGCTTTTGCGATTCACTTATATATCCTGGGATTTTACCTTTTGATCATACTCGCCTGACCCGAGGAAGAAGATTTGAACCTTCCAAAGCTAATCAAAATGTTAGTCTAATTAAAAGGCATCACGTTATATTCTTTTTTTATTGTATGTTTTATTTATTAACAAGTACCGGTAGGACAGGCCTGGGTTACAGTGGATTGGCTTGAATCAGACGATCTTGTACAGGCAAACAAATTGGCAAAAAATAAGCCCTACCCTGAAAACAAGCCCTAGTGCATCTTGTGGAGCAAAAATAAATATAAGACCCGGTCTTATTTTCGGGGAAACACGGTATATATATATATATATATATTTTTTTTTTTCTTTTTCTTCAGGTGCACGCGCCCTTTTGGGCCTTAGGCCCAAAAACCTTTCCTTACCATGGAGAAACCTGCTTCAGGTTTCAAAAAGTGCACCAAGTGTGGCGGTACCATTTCCGTCACTGACACCCATGAATGGTGTCTAAAATGTTTAGGTCCTGCGCCATGATGTCTAAAAGAGGTCGACAGAACCAAGCTGCTAAGCTCAGTACCCTGTTTCTCTCTGATGCAACTTCGGTGGCATCGACGTCTTCCAGGGCTGCTGCTTCCTCCCGTGGATCTCAGGTAACTGAACATAAATCCAGCCGGTCCTCGAAGGGTAGATCTCCTTCTAAGCATCAAGATGCCTCTGGCGTTGCCCTTGAGGCTTCTGCACTGGCAAAATTAGCCCGGCGGGAGGCTTCGGCTTCCAAAGCATTATCGGGGTTCCAGGATGTTCTCGAGGCCTCGACCTTGGCAGAACTACTGGTGCCATGCTCTGGGGTACCGGCGATCTCCTCCGGTACCGACATCCAGGCATTGGCAGCATCGATAGACCAGAGAGTTCTGGCTATGGAACGCAGTCTGGCGGCTCTCCTTTCGGCATTGAAGCCCTCGGTACCGGTACCGATAGCATCGGCATCGGTGTCTGCTTTGCCGGTACCCAGTCATCCGATGACCTTCGGTACCGATACCCCAGCTCCCGGTACCGACTTTGGTCGATACGGGTATCGGGCTCTTCAAGAGCATCCAGACAGACGATACTTCGAGTCCTCAGAAGAATCTGAGGATTCTGACAGTTCTGTCGATGCAGCGATGCTTCTCCCAGAGGAGCCCCCCTCCCCTAAATGCAGGATGTCTCCTCCAGAGGATATTTCCTTCCAAGATTTTATCAGGGAGGTGGCTCGGGGCCTGTCCCTCACTGTGGCCCCTGAAACCGAGCCAAGGGCCAAGGAGTTGGAAATTCTACAATATCCCAAAACTCCTAAGGAGGCAGCTACCTTGCCCATTCATGAGATTTTATATGATCTCATGTTGAGGATGTGGAAAACACCTCTTACCACCTCTCCTCATTCTCGTAGACTAGATACTATGTATCGAGTCCCTCCTTGTCCTGGGTTCCATAAGACTCAACTTCCTCACCACTCTATTGTAGTGGAGTCAGCTATGAGAAGGATTAAGAGTGCAAAAAAGCATGCTTCTAATCCTCCAGGACGTGAGGGCAGAACCCTGGATGCTTTTGGACGTTGAGTCTTCCAAGCTTCCATGCTTTCTGCCAGGATCAGTTCCTATAGTCTCTACATGGGAATGTTCCTGAAGGAGGTCACAGATAATTTAGAGGCTTTCAGTCCTTTCCTTTATGAAGATAAGACAGGATTTTCTCACTTGGATCAAACATGCCGAAGATGTCTCTCTAAATTTTCGAACCGTGCAGCCTTTGACTGCTTTGAGTGCATAAGCAGAACCTCGGCTATTGCCATAGGGGCACGTAGAATTGCTTGGCTCCAGGCATCTGATCTAGAGCTCTGGGTACAAGACAAATTGGGAAATATCCCTTGTACTGGTGAAAACCTGTTTGGTAAAGATTGGCAGGAAAAAGCCAATGAAATGGATGCTGAAAATTCCACCTTGGACAGATTGTCCAAGTCCACTGCTGATCCTGCTAGAAAGAAATTGTTCAAGAAACCATTCTTTTCTAAAAAGAAAAGATTTTACCCTGCTTATGTTCTGCAGGGACGTTCTGCAGGTCAGCTTGCCAAGAAAGCTCAGCAACCACCCAAACAGAAGAAAGCAAAGGTTGCTAGGCCTCAACCGGCCCAGCAGGCTCAGCCTCCACAGGGCCTTTGACTCTCATCTAGAGAACTTAGCCTTCCTGGTTCTCGGAGGACCAGAACCTTCCACCATTCCAGGAAGCTTATGTCATTTTGCCCCCAGATAGGGCAAATAACAGCAGAGCATTGGACACTCCATCATAAAGGAGGGGTACAAGCTTCATTTTTCAAGCATGCCCCCTCACACAATAGAAAGGCAGTTCAATTCTCCGACCTCTCTCATCAACCTGTTAGGTCAGGAGGTCGCTATCCTTCTTGCCCAAGGGGCAATAGAAGAAGTACCCCTTCATCAACAGGGTACAGGTTTCTATTCCCCTTATTTTCTTATTCCAAAGAAAACAGGGGGTTACAGACCTATCTTAGATCTCAGAGAATTGAACAAATTCCTTGTCAAGGAGAAATTCAAAATGATTTCTCTTGAATCTCTGCTGCCATACCTTCAGAGTCGGGATTGGCTTTGTTCTCTAGATCTCAAGGATGCGTACACCCATGCTGTCATCCATCCAACTCACAGAAGGTTCCTTCGGTTCCTTTTTCAGGGAAAGCACTACCAATACAGGGTGCTTCCTTTTGGCCTGGCCTCAGCACCAAGGGTGTTCACGAAATGCATGGCTGTTGTAGCAGCATTTCTCCGCACTCTAGGGATATTCGTCTTCTCTTACTTGGGCGACTGGCTCATTCGAGCCCCAACAGATTCAGAGGCCAGGACTTCTCTATCCTGCACAGTGCGGATCCTTCAGTATTTAGGGCTGGTAATAAACATCCCAAAATCCAGTCTGACTCCCACTCAGTCTTTAGAGTTCATAGGAGCTCTCCTGGATACCAAAAAGGCAAGGGCCTATCTCCCCCAGGCCCGTTGCCTTCGCTTGGTGCAGTTAGCTTCTCAAGCAGTGCTAAAGCCTCATCTAACTGCTCAAGAAATGTTACAACTACTAGGCCACATGGCATCCACCGTGCATGTGGTTCCCTATGCTCACCTCCACATGAGTCCAAAAAAATTTGCCAAATTCTAGATCTGCAAATAAAACCCGTTCAAAAAATCAGATCTCATAAATAGGACAAACACACACTAACACTTACAACATGAAAAATCACAATTAAATGTAGGAACATCCATTAAATCAGGGGATGAAGAACCCCTTCATATAATCGGATTTCTCCCTTTAATCTTTTTTATTATTCATTCAATCAGTTCAACAGTCTTTTAAGAGAACAAAGCAGACCCAAAGAGCCACCGTGCTAAGAAAAAAATTATTTTTTAAAGACCAAAGAAATTTAAGGTCAAAGACTTAGCTGGCAATGGGGTCCTGCAGTGGATGTTCACCATTCGAAATATTTTTGACGAGAAGGCTCCCCTTCATCAAAGAAACTCCACAGGCAGCTTCAACGAGAAAACACATCTTCAGAGCTTTATAAATTCATAACCATAACCCAGCGCTGCGTTTCGGGTTCTCCAACCCTGCATCAGATGGTATAAAAACAGCTATCTTCAAATTCCCAGCCGTTGTTTCTTTCATAAAGTGTCCTCTCAAAGACAAGAATGGCGTCTGACGTCACGATTCAAATCAGCCATTTTTAACCCTGAAAATGTTCCTACATTTAATTGTGATTTTTCATGTTGTAAGTGTTAGTGTGTGTTTGTCCTATTTATGAGATCTGATTTTTTTGAACGCCTCCACATGAGGGCAGCTCAGTGGACTTTATCCACCCAATGGACCCAGGCAACAGGGTGCCTGTCAGACAAAATAGCAAACACAAGTCGCCTCATTTTGTCCTTCCAGTGGTGGAAGTCCACTCAAAACCTGTTGCTGGGGTCCCTTTTTCAGCAACCCTTACCCCAAGCAACTCTCACAACAGATGAGCTCCCCAACCCATTGGAGAAGCATCTGAAGACCTCTCCACCCAGGGCACCTGGTCTCCACAAGAGTTATCTACATATCAGTCTCTTGGAGCTCAGAGCAATCTTTCTTGCTCTGCGAGTGTTCCACACCCTGCTCAGCTACAAGACAGTCCTCATTCATACGGACAATCAAGTAGCTATGTTCTATGTGAACAAGCAGGGGGGAACAGGCTTTCTTGCTTTGCAACAAAACTTTGCGACTATGGGCCCTTGCCAGAGAGCATCAGATTCATCTTCTGGCAGTGTATCTTCCAGGCATTCAAAACTCTTGGGCAGACAGACTCGGTTGAGTTCTGCTTCCACACGAGTGGTCTCTGCATGCAGACCAGGTGATCAGGATATTTCAACTTTGGTGAACCCCGGACATAGACCTCTTTGCAAGTCTGTGGAATGCCAAACTTCCCCGGTTCTGTTCCAGAACTCCGGCTCAGGGGGCTCAGGCCAGGGATGCTTTCCTCCCTTTACTGGGGTCAAGACTTCCTGTATGCCTTTCCACCCATTCCCCTAATTCCCAAAACCCTGTTCAAGCTTCAGAGAGACAGAGGCCATTTGATTCTCATAGCTCCACATTGGCCATGGCAAGTGTGGTACCCTCTGCTTCTACATCTCTCTCAAGCTCCCTCTCTGGAGTTAGGGTCTTCTCCAGATCTTCTAACCCAGGAGGACGGAATGCTATGGCATCCCAATCCCCAGTCTCTGCATCTCAGGGCTTGGTTTCTGAAGGCCTAGATCTCCATGATCTTAATATCACTCAACAAGTGAAAGATATTCTTCTTGCTTCCAGGAAACCTTCCACAAGACGCTCTTATGCTTTCAAGTGGAAAAGGTTTACCATATGGTGTTCGCAAAAGGCTCTTAACCCCCTTGCGTTACCCTTGGAATCACTGCTGGAGTATCTCCTTCATTTATCCAATGCAGGTCTTAAGACTAATTCAGTAAGAGTCCATTTGAGTGCCATTGTAGCTTCTCTTAAGCCTCTAAATGGACAGCCTATTTCCTCTCATCCTCTTATAACAAGATTTATGAGAGGCTGCCTTCTAACTAAGCCTCCCATTAGGCCACCACCGGTGGCATGGGACTTAAACATGGTTCTTGGGCAGCTCATGAAGCCACCTTTCGAACCTTTAGCTACTACCTCCTTGAAATTCCTTTCTTGGAAGGTTATCTTTCTCATTGCAATCACATCAGCACGCCGCATTAGTGAGTTGCAAGCGCTAGTAGCTAATCCACCTTAAACAAGGTTCCATCATGACAAGGTAGTCCTTAGGACTCATCCACACTTTATGCCTAAGGTGGTCTCGCCTTTTCATCTGAACCAAGCTGTCTACCTACCTGTGTTTTTTTTCCAGGGCCTCATGCATCAAATGCAGAGAGGAATCTTCATACCTTGGACTGTAAAAGAGCTTTAGCTTTTTACTTACAAAGAGCACAGCAACATAGAAAGTCCTCTCAACTCTGTTGCTTTTCATCCTTCTCATTTGGGACTTCCAGTCTCGAAGAGAACACTGTCCAACTGAATTGCACAGTATATTTCCTTTGCCTATCAGAGTAAGAACCTTCCTCTGGAGGGCCATGTCACAGCTCACAATGTGAGAGCCATGGCAGCTTCAATGGCTTGTCTGCACTCCGTGTCTATCGACATCTGTCGAGCAGCCACTTGGGTCTCGGTTCATACCTTTACAGCCCATTACTGCTTGGACAAGGACTCCCGCCGGTATGCCTTGTTTGGTCAGGCTGTTCTCCAACACCTGTTCCATACCTAATCAACTCCTACCCACCATCCCTGGTAGGATGCCAGAGATCCATGGGGGGAAGTGGAGCCCTCTTCAGGGACACACAACTTCTGGGGTCTCTCCCTGGCACCTAAAGCTAGGGAGTCCCCATATGTGATGACTACATTCTTGCTTGTTCCTGGAGATAGCATAGTTACTCACCTGTAACAGGTGATTTCCGGGAACAGCAGGAATTTAGTCCTCACAACCCACCCACCTCCCCTAGGAGTTGTATCTCTCTATCTTTCTCTTTCCTTTCCCTCTCTCTCTTTTTGTCTCAGCTTTAAAACTCAACTGGATAGCGGCAGTTGGGAAAGGCTGAAAGGCAGCACGCAGGCGCTGTGGGATGCTCCCAAAAGCTTTCTGATTCGACGCTGGGGAGCGTTCCCGCTCAGGCTCTGTCGGTACCGACGATACCCATATGTGAGGACTAAATTCCTGCTGTTCCCGGAGATCACCTGTTACAGGTGAGTAACTATGCTTTCTCCGCACTCTGGGAATATTCGTCTTCCCTTACTTAGACTACTGACTCATTCGAGCCCCTACAGTGCCAGAAGCCAGCTCTGCTCTATTTAGCACAATGCGAATCCTTCAGTATTTGGGACTGGTTATAAACCTCCCAAAATATGATCTTGCTCCCACTCAGTCCCTAGAGTTCATAGGAGCTCATTTGGATACCAGACAGACAAGGGCTTTCCTTCCGCAGCCCTGCTGTCTTCGCATAGTACAACTAGCTTCCCAAGCAGTGCTCAAACCTTGTCTCTCTGCTCAGGAAATGCTACACTTGCTAGGCCACATGGCATCCACCGTGCATGTGGTTCCTTATGCTCGCCTCCATATGCGAGCAGCCCAGTGGACTTTATCCACTCAGTGGACACAGGCCTCAGGCTGCCTGTCGGACAAAATAACAAACTCAATCCTTCTTATTTCGTCCCTCCAATGGTGGCTATCACCCAGAAACCTTCTGGTGGGGGTCTCCTTTCCAGCAACCCCTATCCCAAGCCACCCTAACAGATGCATCACAGGTGGGATGGGGAGCCCGCCTGCACGATCTCTCTACCCAGGGTACCTGGACTCCATAGGAGGCCTGTCTTCGCATCAACCTCTTGGAGCTCAGAGCAATCTTCTTTGCTCTTTGAGTATTTCATGCCCAGCTCAGCTACAAGACAGTCCTAGTTCAAACAGACAATCAGGTTGCCATGTTCTATGTGAACAAACAGGGCGGAACAGGCTCTCTGTCGCTATGCACTGAATCTTTGTGACTATGGGCCCTTGCCAGAGAGCATCAGATTCATCTCCTTGTGGTGTATCTTCCAGGCATTCAAAACTCTTGGGCAGACAAACTCGGTCGCATTCTGCTTCCACATGAATGGTCTCTCCCTGCAGACTAGGTTGCCCAAATATTTCAGATTTCGGGAATCCCAGACATAGACCTCTTTGCAAGTCCGCTGTATGCCAGACTTCCCCGGTTCTGTTCCAGAATTCCGGCTCGATGTTGTCGGGCAAGGGACGCCTTCCTCCTTCACTGGGGTCAGGACTTCCAATATGCCTTCCCACCCATTCTCCTCATCTCCAGAAACCCTATTCAAGCTTCAGTGAGACAGAGGTCATATGATCCCCATAGCTCCACGTTGGCCACAGCAAACGTGGTACCCTCTGCTCCTACATCTCTCTCAAGCTCTGCCTCTGGAGTTGGGATCTGCTCCAGATCTTCTCTCCCAAGAGGACGGGATGCTCTGGCATCTGAATCCCCAGTCTTTGCATCTCAGGGCCTGTTTGCTGAAAGCCTAGAACTTCAGGATCTTAACCTTTCCCAGCAGGTAAAGGATATCCTTCATGCTTCTTGGAAACCCTCCACAAGAGGCTCGTATGCCTTTAAGTGGAAAAGGCTTACCATATGGTGCTCGCAGAAGGGTCTTTATCCTCTTGCGATACCTCTGGAATCGATACTGTAGTATCTGCTTCATTTGTCAAATAAGGGTCTCAAGACAAATTCAGTAAGAGTCCATCTTAGTGCCATTGCAGCTTCTTACAAGCCTCTAAGTGGACAACCTATTTCCTCTCATAGCGAGATTTATGAAAGGCCTTCTTTTAACAAAGCCTCCCTTTAAGCCACCACCGGTGGCAAGGGGTTTAAATCTGGTGCTCAGACAGCTCATGAAACGGCCCTTTGAACCATTAGACACTACATCTTTGAAATTCCTTTCCTGGAAAGTCATCTTCCTCATTGCAATCACATCAGCACATCACATCAGTGAATTGCAAGCATTGGTGGCTGATCCTCCTTATACAAGGTTCCACCATGATAAGGTAGTTCTTAGGACTCATCCACACTTTATGCCAAAGGTGGTTTCGCCTTTCCATTTAAACCAAGCAGTTTACCCTCCTGTATGCTTTCCAAGGCCTCATGCCTCCAGTGCACAAAGGAACCTTCATACCTTGGACTGTAAAAGAGCTTTGGCCTTTTACTTGCAAAGGACACAGCAACATAGAAAGTCTTCTCAACTCTTTGTTGCTTTTGTTCCTAGTCATTTGGGACTTTGTTTCCAAATGAACTCTATCTAACTGGATTGCTCAGTGCATATCCTTTGCCTATGAGAGTAAGAACCTTCCTCTTGAAGGCCATGTCACAGATCACAATGTGAGAGTCATGGCAGCCTCAATGGCTCATCTTCACTCTGTCTATCAACGACATCTGTCGAGCAGCTACTTGGGCTTTGGTACATACCTTCACAGCCCACTACTGCTTAGATAAGGACTCCCGCCGGGATGCCTTGTTTGGCCAGGCTGCTGTTCAACACCTTTTTCAGACTTAATCAACTCCTACCCACCATCCCTGGTAGGATACCAGAGATCCATGGGGGGAAGTATGGCCCTTTCACAAGGGCTAACATCTTCCTAGGGCCATCTCCCTGGCATCTGTAGCTAGGGTGTCGCCATATGTGAAGACTACATTCCTGTTTGTTCCTGGAGATTGCACAGTTGCTCACCTGTAACAGGTGATCTCCGGGAACAGCAGGAATTTAGTCTTCACAACCCACCCACCTCCCCTAGTTGTATCTCTCTCTCTCTCTCTTTTTCTTTCCCTCTTTTTTCTCAGCTATAAACTCAACTGGAAAGGGACAGTTGGAAAGGCGGGAAGGCAGCACGCAGGCGCTGTGGGATGCGCCCAAAAGCTTTCCTGTTGGATGCTGGGGAGCGTTCCCGTGCAGGCTCCGTCGGTACCAACGATACCCATATGTGAAGACTAAATTCCTGCTGTTCCTGGAGATCACCTGTTAAAGGTGAGTAACTACGCTTTCCTGTTTGTTCCTGGAGATAGTGTGGTTACTCATCTGTAACAGGTGATCTCCACGAACAGCAGGAATTGAGTCTTCACAACCCGCCCACCTCCCTTAGGAGTTGTGTCTCTCTCTCTCCTTTGTCTCAGCTATAAACTCAACTGAAGATTGAGAGTTGGGAAGGCAACGGCGCAGGCGCAGTGGGATGCTCCCAAAAGCTTTCCTATTGGACGCTGTGGAGCGTTCCCGCACAGTCTCCGTCGGTACCGACGATACCCATATGTGAAGACTCAGTTCTCGCTGTTACCAGAGAACACCTGTGACAGGTGAGTAATCATGCTTTTTCTGGGCGTCTGAATAGTTGAGGGGAATAGGCATTTGCATGGCTGGTTCTGCAGCCAGGAGTCTGATTTATCCTTTTCTCCACCTGAACCCTCTCCTCCATCCGTCATTCCCCCCAACTTCATATTCCCCTGATCTAGCTAGGTTGTCCAGAGGTTCTGTAGGAATTAGGAGGTGGGGTGTAATCTCAGGCTGTATTCTCATCTTTTTTTTTTATTGTTCTGACAGGGTTTTTCAATGTTTTCCTAGCTCTTCTTTTGGTCATATGAGTCTTCTCTATCCATACTACCTGCTGCGCACCACATTTTTGTTCATATAGGTATGTCTTAAAAGGGATGGTAAAGGAGGAAGTGACATCACTAATCATGGCGGCAGCTCAGTTGATGGAGCTCCTCCAACAAAATTGAAAAACCTCGAAAAAAAGACACCTTCCCTTAGAAAAAAAACGGAGCACCGTTGAGAGGAAGAGAGCCACCACAAGCGAGACAGAACGGCACAAAAGAGAGGCCCCACAGATCTAAAGCGTGTGCTTTCAAAGCAGCAGCAAACATCACAGTGGGAAAATCCAATATGGTGACTGGCAACGCCACGAACAGCGAACACCCATCCTCCCCAAAAAACAGACAGTGAACAAGGGGAAGAGATCGGAACATTAAGGGGAGAGCTTAAAGACTGGTTGGAGCTGTAAGACAAGACTTGGCAGCATTTAAAACAAAAGTACAAACATGGATAAAAGAGCTCCGGGCTCATGTACATGAGGTGGGACAACGCCTTGATGAAGTAGAGACCAAAATGGAGGGGCAAGAGGGAGAAATACAGAACCTCTATGTAAAAACTGATGCTATTGAGGGGGCACAAGAAGAACTATGGACTAAACTGGAGGATTTAGAGAACAGCCAGGCGCGCTCTAACATCTGGATAAGAAGTGTCCAAGAGAAGGTAGAGAGCCAGAATTGCAAAGCTCTCTAGTGGAACAACTTTGCACAGAAATATTGCATGAGGCTGGGCTGACAGTAGCCGAGTTCTGCCATTAAGGTAGACTGCACACAATGAGCTTTGGGCCTACAGCAAGAAGGAATAAGAGACATCATAGCCTGTATCCATGAATATTCCACAAAAGAAGTGATGATGGCAGCAACTAGAAAAGTGGGCAGGCTACAATGGAAAAATAATCCGGTAGAAATATATGCGGATCTATCAGCTGTAACAATGACTGGCATTTCACCAGGTTACTAAATGCCTGAGATGAACAAATCAGATATAAATGGCTGTTCCCCTTTGGCATACAATTTAATATTGTAGGGGTGACTACATACGCAGGATCCATAGTGGAGGTTATCAAAGGAATGTGAGAAGCAGGATGGTCAGATATACCTGAACTGACCCAGACAACTACCACAAAATCCACGAGACCACCACAAGTGGGAGGCAGTTGGCAAAGGGCAACCCAAGGCGACTGACGTCTGTATAGACAAAGGAAGAAAAGCATACTGCAACAAGAAGAAAGAGGATGAAAGAGACATTGTGCACTAGGCGGTTTGAATATGCAGTTCAATGTTGATACATGGATTCTAAGGGAAAAAGAAAAAAAAGGGGGGAACAGTATAGGTGTAAGAGAAACTAAGCTAATTAGTGACTCATGCCTCTATAGAAATGGGAGAATGGATGGTTTAATGAAGGGGGAGGCAGGGGTGGATGGGAGGGTACTGAAGAGGGGAGGGGGACAGATCTTGAGCCTAAGAAAATATGCTGGGCATGTATTACCACAATACAAAGACATGGCTAAGGCAAGATTAATATCCTTGAATATAAGAGGACTAAACTCCCCCATAAAATGCCAAAGAATGTACAAAGAAATAACTAGGCTGAAAGGGGATGATATTTTTATCCAAGAGACCCACCTAAGAGTTTGGGATGAACAGAGGTTGACCAGCAAAAAATATCAGGCACAATAGTTTGCCTCTAACCACATAGAGAAGAAGAAAGGAGGAGTGGGAATCGTGCTCGCCACACAATTTCATCATCATGTGCTGGAGGTATATTTTTCTAAAAATATTACACAGAGACCAGATTATTTATTTAATTAACAGTTTTTCTATACCGCCTTTATCTAGTCAATGGGCCAAACTCTGCACAAGGGGCATTTTTTTGAATCACCGACTCCTCTAACAACCCAATTTGCAGAGGGACAACTAATCATAGGAGGGGATTTTAATCTAACAGTAAATCCTTCTCTTGATATATCCAGAGGAGACTCGATGAGCAGCATGGGCTATAAGAGAAAACTGAAAATTGTGGGAAAGGCATTGGGAATAGTGGACAAATGGCGAGAATTGAAGGGGCGAACTAGAGACTACACCTTTTATTCCTCAGTACATAATTCATTCTCAAGATTGGATATGGTGTGGGTAGATAAGTCCATAATGCAGAAAGTGGAATCTAGTGAAATAGGACATGATCAGACCACACACCTGTGTGGATAGACTTTTGGGTAGGGAGAGACAAAAAAGGAAGGAGGGGGGATACTTAACGAATCACTACTGGAGACGGTTGAGTACATTCAACAGATACAAAAAACAATAGTGGACTATATGGAGATAAACGATGATGGGCAGTGCGTGATGGGATCAATATGGGACTGTCTTAAAGCTGTGGTAGGAGCAAATTGATAGTGATAGGCACACATGTAAAGAAAGTTAAGGAGGCCAAGAAAGAGAACCTATGCAACAAGATTAGGGAATGGGAGGCCCTACAAAAACAAGGACTCCTAAAGGAGCGAGAACTAAAACAATTGATAGCTACTAGACAAGAAATGGGAGACCTAGAATGAGCAGAAATCAAATTTGCTCAAGACAGAATGAAACAAAATTATTTTGAATTGGGCAACAAACTTAACCGGTTATTGGCTTATAAACTTGAGGAATTTTATGACTAAAATACAGGATGCTCAGGGACAGGAACTGAGAAAAGAGGAAATCCAAGCGAGATTTGTAGAAATTTATAAAGTTTTATATATACCAGAACAGGCTGCCTCAGCTGAAAGAATAAAAAAATACTTACAGAAGATTCTTACCCACCATATCCAAGGTAGAAGCAGAGCAACTGTCTAAACCCATATCAGTACAGGAAGTGGCTGAGGTTATAAAGACTCTTCCTTTACACAAAGCCCCAGGATTAGACAGATTCACAAATAAATTTTATAAAGTGTTTAGTACCATAAAAGCTGAACCCTTAGCATGGTTATTTAATACCTTTAACACTAGAAGCCCCAAAAGGAATTTTACCTAGAAACCCCAAATTGCGTCAATTGACGCATTATCACGACGACTGCGTTTAGCATGAAATGCAGATGTGAATTAATGTGAAGTTACTTATTTGTATGTGATGGCATTACATGACATCATCGTGTGTTTGTTTGTAATGTTGGAGTAAAGCTGTAAAACAGTGATTGAGATGCGTCACCTAGTGGGAACATGAATTTATACCTAGAAGCCCCAAAGTACGTCAATTGACGCATCCAAGACAATTGAGTGCGTCAGTTGACGTACTTTGGGGCTTCTAGGTATAAATTTATTTTTCCGCTAGGTGGTGCATCTGTCATTAATTTTCAATGCACATATTTGAACATCTTGACCTTGCTAACAAAGTCATGGAACATGACTGACATGGTTCTAGCAGTGGTGCTGGTATACAACTTCGAAGTTGCATTTGCGTCAATTGAGCACTTTGGGGCTTCTAGTGTTAAAGATGAAACGTTGCTTCCAGAATCAATGAGAACAGCAGAGTCCCCATTTTGCCAAAGAAAGGCAGAGATCCCAATTTGTGGCTCATATCTCACTATTGGGTTCTGATTTTAAAATAGTCATAAAAATGTTGGCAAATAGGATACTGCTGTATATGCCCAAGCTAATCCATGAGAATTAATCGGGATTTATACCTGGAAGACAAACATCAGACAGCATTAGGAAAGTGTTGAATGTGATGTGGAGAGGAAGAGAAAGGGAGGAACAATTCTTACTCCTAGTGATTGATGTCGAAAATGCATTTGATCATGTGTCCTGGCCTTTTCTTTTTCAGATATTGGGGAAAATGGGGATAGAGTGAAACTACTTGAATTGGATTAAACTATTAATCAGCCCCAGGCCAGCTTATGCATAAATGGGGAATATACAGAATCTTTCAAACTAGCCCGAGGTACATGCCAAGGTTGCCCACTATCCCCACTACTATTTGTTATATCTATGGATCCCTGGTCCAACGGGTGCGAGATTGCCAAGTGATACGAGACATATAAGGTTTCCCTATTTGCGGATGATTTATTATTTATGCTTGCTTCCTCTATGCAGTCATTGAGGGTGTTAGTAGATGAGCTAATGGAATATGGAGGGGTCTCTGGATTCAAAATGAATGGTACAAAATCTGAAATATTGAACGTCTGTCTCCCGATAGATCTATGCTCGGAGATTAAAAAATAATTCCCCTTCCGATAGGCTAAGCAGAGTATTAAATACCTGGGCGTCTACTTAACGCCAATCCTTAAAGACCTTTTTGGGGCAAATTATTTACCATTGGAAAAATCTATCGAGGGAAATAGAGGAATTGGGGGGGGGGGGGGGGAAATGTTGTGGATGGGTAGAATAGCAGCGATTAAAATATTACCACTACTGCTGTTCCTATTTACAATGCTGCCTATAAAAGTACCCCAAAACTCTTAACACTGCTACAAAGGAGGACAATGAAATTTATATGGAAAGGTAGGAGAACTAGCGTAGCTTGCAAGCTTCTTTGGAGTAAGGAGCAGGGAGGGATGGCAATTCCAGATTTAACCAGATATCACAAAACCACCTGGCTGCAAACATGGTGGCAACATAAAACTAAGGAATTGGGTCCAAATGGAGAGAACCGCCCTGGGGTACACTCACTGGGGGGGAGGCCTGTGGGTCCTGAAAGGTAAAGAAATTTACTAGAAATGTACCAACCCCTTTGTCGAATTGACACTACAAATTTGGTTTAAATGGAGGAATAAATGGCTAGGGAAGGGAGGAATCTCTCGGTTGATCCCTCTGAGGTGACCCAGACTTCTCACCGGGTCTTGAGAATCCCAGTTTTGAAAGATGGGCAAGTGGTGGACTAAAAAGGATTGGGCCAATACTAGAGGAAAGGGAAGTGAGAAGATTTGTGGAAATGGCCAAAGAATATTCTTAAAGAGAAAGGACTTCTACTTTTATAACTAGATAGTCCATTATACACAGTGCTGGGTTCTACCAGGATTGGGAAAAGACCCTATACCAGTAGAGATTTTATTTTTGACAGGACAAGAAATGATGGAAATAAAAGGCAGTAAAACATTATCCTCAAGTCTTTTTCCCATCTGCGTTGATGTAGTCTGGGAGGAGGGCACGTGGAGACAAATACACTGTAGCCGATATAAGGGACTGTTGGATACCAATTTAATTGAAAATAACTACAAAATCTTATACCAGTGGCATATTACCACATACAGGATACAATCAATATATGAACAAACAGACAGATGGGCTTGGTTGGAGACAAGAAGGGAAAAGAGGGATCTACCTACACAAATGGTGGAACTGCATAAATGTCTCCTTTCCGTGGGAAGTGGTATTTAAAATACTAAGTGAGATTTTAGGACAATAAATAATACCTCATCCAGGGGTGGCGTTTTTAGGGTTAAAACTACTCTCACTAAATAAAGAAGGGGTTGAATTTATTAATGTGGGCTGCCCAGCCGCTAGGCTACTGGTAGCAAGAAAATGGAAGCAACGCAAACCTCCAACCATGGGGTAATATACTGCTACTCTTGGGAATATATACTTAATGTGTAAACTAACGGCTATGAAACATTCAAGGATGCACAAAATTTGGTATAAGTATGTAGAATAGGAAGCTCAACTAAAATAATACTGAAATAGAAAATGTTAAGATAGGCTCTAAGGAGATCTTTGGGTGGGGGAGGGGGAAGAATAAATATGCAGTGATGAATGTTAATAATTGCAATAGGGGTAAAGCTCGAGGGGATAGAATAAGGATGACATAAGATTATGTAAATCTGGATGTTTGAGAAATGTTATGTTGATTATAAAAATTTAATAAAAAATTCTAAATATAAAAAATAAGAGTTGGAAAACACTGCTCTAGATCTAATCTGTGTATGGGGTGATCTCTTTCCAAAACTGTGAAGGAAAGAAGTCATCGGCCTCCAAAGGTACCCGGGGGGGGGGGGGGGGGGTACGGGGACGGTTCCACTTCTGTGGTTTCTTCTAAGGTCATCTTCCCATGCCATCCCTCCTCCCCAGTATTTCATCTGGTTTGGCTGATTCTGGGCGCAGCAGCAGCAGTTACTGTCAGGTTACTATGTTAGCTATGTTTTTAAATCATTTTTGAATTTTAACGAACTTTCTGGTTTATGATCACTATCAGTTGAAACTAGTGCGTTGTAAACATCTATCTCCAGGAACAAGCAGGAATAAGTCCTCACATATGGGTACGTCGGTACCGACGGAGCCTGCGCGGGAAAGCTCCCCAGCTTCCTAGAATGGAAGCTTTTGGGACCTCCCACTGCACATGCGCACTGCCTTCCCGCCTTCCTGAACAGCTCTCCTCAGTTTCTCTTTTTCCGCGGAGCCAGCAGGTCGTGTATCCTGTCACCGCTGAAGAAATTGTAGTGGTTTGTTTTGTTTCTTTAGACCGCGTACCTGCCTTCCCATACCGATACCGGTATCGCCGGTCTTCCTTTTTCTTTCTTAAAAAATTATTTTCTTTTATTATTTTTTCAGCACTTGGTCACTTCAGTTAGGCCTTCAGGCCTACTTTAATTCTCCACATGGAGAAGCCAGCCCCTGGATTTAAGAAGTGTACCAAGTGTACTGCTGTAATATCAGTCACAGACACCCATGAATGGTGTCTTAAATGTTTGGGGCCTGACCACTCCATTCCGGACTGCCCTTCCTGCTCCCAAATGTCTAAGCGTGGGCTGCAGAACCGGGCCAACAAATTCCATGTGCTGTTTGCTTCAGAGAATCCAACATCACAGTCATCCAGGTCATCATCCCCGGATGGATCTCAGGTAACCAAACCTTCTGTGGGCAAGTCCTCAAAGAGCAAATCTCCTTCAAAGCATCGAGAGGCTCTTAGTTTTGAGGACCCTGCCCCAGCCAAACAGCCCCGGCGGGAAGCCCTACCTTCCAAAACGCCAATACAGGGGCTACAGGTTGACATCGATGGCACGGCCTCGACAGATCACCTGTTGGACTGCTCTGGGGTACCGGCCCATACCGGTACCGACATCCAGGCAGCCGTGGCGTCTATGGGCAATACTGTCCAATCCATGCAGCAGGCCGTCATGGCTTTCATTAAAGCTGCAACGCCATCGGTACCGCTTCCAGCGGTTCCGGGCCCGGTTCCGGTATCGTCCGCCATGCCGGAACCCAGGCCTTCCTCTTCTAAACGCAAATCGGTACCGTATGGGCTTTCGCTCCATACCGCTTCCATACCCGGTACGCCCGATGTCGATACCGATCGGTATGCGTATCGTGCGTTGGAGGAAACTAGAGAATACACCGATTTCTCTGAGGATTTTGTCTCCTCTGATGAGTCTGCAGAGCTCTCCCTTGACCTTCCTGAGGAACCTTCTTCTCCAAAAAGGAGAATGTCTCCTCCAGAGGATTTGTCCTTTCAGGACTTTATTTTAGAAATGGCTAAAGGCCTTTCTATCACTACCTCCTCTGAAAGGGAACCAAGGTCAAAAAGATTGGATATTTTAGGATACTCTAAGTCTCCTAAAGAAGCAGTTACTCTGCCTATCCATGAAATCCTTCAGGAACAATTGATGGATTTCTGGGAGATCCCTTTAACTCTGTCTCCTTATTCCCGTAGGTTGGACACCATGTATCGGGTCCCTCCTTCTCCTGGTTTTCAGAAAACTCAATTGCCTCACCACTCCATTGTGGTAAAGTCTGCAATGAAAAAGATCAAGAGTACTAAAAGGCACTCTTCTACACCTCCAGGAAGGGAATGTAAGACACTGGACTCTTTTGGTAGGAAAATCTTCCAGGCTAGTATGCTTATAGCCAGGATTAATTCCTACAGCCTCTATATGGGCATGTTCCTAGGGGAACTTGCCAAGAAAGTACGGCATTTTGCCTCCCTTATCCCTGAGGATAAACAGGAGGACTTCCTTTCTGTTGTGAAACAACTTTTAGATGTTTCTAAGTTCTCCAACAGAGCTGCCTTTGATTCCTTCGAAGGAGCCAGCAGAGCTTCTGGCATTGCTATCGCAGCCAGACGTCTGGCCTGGCTCCAGGCTTCTGATCTGGAACCCTGGGTTCTAGATGGCTTACGGAATCTGCCCTGTACAGGTGAGAACTTATTCGGTGCAGAGTGGCAGGTTAAGGCCACTCAAATGGACGCTGAAAATGCCACCTTAGAGAGACTTTCTAAGTCCACTTCTACTCCCACTAAGAAGAAGTCTTTCAAGAGGCCTTATTATAAGAAGGCCAGATATGCTTCCAATACTGGCCAGCAATCTTCTCAACCTCGTTTTGCGGCTAAACGTCAGCAAACGAAACAAGCAAGAGCAAAGCCTGCAGCAGCTACTGCAGCTCAACAGGCTCCACCCCCTCAGGGGTTTTGACTTGCCCCTAGAGAACTTGCCATTCCTGGTTCTGGACCAACCAGAACCTCTCACCATACCTGGAAGGTTAGCTCACTTTGCTCCCAGATGGGAACAGATCACAACAGAGCAATGGACCCTCTCTATCATCCGAGAGGGTTACAAACTTCATTTCTCCAGCCTTCCTCCTCATCACATGGTGAGACCCTTCAATTCTCCATCTCCTCTCCTAGCCCTGTTGGATCAGGAGATCTCTTCTCTGCTTGCCCAAGGGGCCATAGAAGAGGTTCCTCTTCATCAACAGGGGTCAGGTTTCTACTCCCCCTATTTTCTCATTCCAAAGAAGACAGGGGGATTCAGACCAATCCTAGATCTGAGAGAATTGAACAAATTTCTGTACAAGGAGAAATTCAAAATGCTCTCTTTGGGCATTCTCCTTCCATACCTTCAGAGTCAGGACTGGCTTTGTTCTCTAGACCTGCAGGATGCGTATACACATCTACTCATCCATCCCTCCCACAGAAAATATCTTCGCTTTCTGTTCAGGGGAAGTCATTACCAATACAGAGTACTTCCCTTCGGTCTCGCCTCTGCCCCAAGAGTCTTTACCAAATGCATGGCAGTCGTAGCCGCATTTCTCAGAAGCATGGGGATTTTCGTATTCCCATATCTGGACGACTGGCTCATTCGAGCTCCAACTCAGTCGCAGGCCCAGATTTCCCTAGACCGCACAAGGAACCTTCTGCAGTATCTGGGACTGGTGGTAAACCTTCCCAAGTCTCAACTCAGCCCTACTCAGTCTCTAGAATTCATAGGGGCCCGGTTGGACACCACCACTGCAAGAGCCTACCTTCCACTGGTTCGGGGTCAGCGTCTGCTGAGCTTGGCCTCCCAAGCCCAGTCCAGTACTCACTTGACAGCCAGGGAAATGCTACGCCTCCTGGGCCATATGGCCTCCACAGTACATGTGGTGCCCTATGCTCGTCTTCATATGAGAGCAGCTCAATGGACCCTGGCCACCCAGTGGACTCAGGCGTCGGGAGCACTCTCAGACCAAATACAAACCTCAAACCGTCTGTCTTGGTCCCTCCATTGGTGGATATCCACCAAGAATCTGTTGTTGGGGGCTCCCTTTCAGCCCTTGCTACCCCAAGCAACCCTCACAACAGATGCCTCCCAATTGGGGTGGGGAGCCCATCTGCTAACTCTCTCCACTCAGGGCACTTGGTCTCCACAGGAGGCCACCCTTCATATCAACCTCCTGGAACTGCGAGCAATTTACCTTGCCCTCAAGGTCTTCCATACCCTCCTTGCCAACCTGACTGTCCTGGTTCAGACAGACAATCAGGTGGCCATGTTTTACATAAACAAACAAGGAGGAACGGGCTCTCTGTCGCTTTGCAACGAAGCTCTCAGATTATGGGCCTTCGCCAGAGAGCACCAAATTCATCTGCTAGCAGTGTACCTTCCAGGAGTTCAAAACTCTCGAGCAGACAGGCTCAGTCGAGTTCTGCTGCCACACGAGTGGTCCCTACACGTGGACCAGATAACCAGAATCTTTCAGGAATGGGGGACCCCGGACATAGACCTCTTTGCAAGTCCGTGGAATGCCAAACTTCCCCGGTTCTGTTCCAGGACTCCATGTCAGGAAGCTCAGGCCACGGACGCCTTTCTCCTCCATTGGGGTCAGGCGTTCCTATATGCCTTTCCACCCATTCCGCTGATTCCCAAGACTCTGTTCAAACTCCAGAGAGATCACGGCTCTATGATCCTCATAGCTCCACGCTGGCCACGCCAAGTGTGGTTCCCTCTGCTTCTACAGCTCTCCCAGGGATCCTCCCTGGACTTAGGAGCTGCACCAGACCTTCTGTCTCAGGAGGACGGGACTTTGTGGCACCCAAACCCCAAATCCCTACATCTCCGAGCTTGGTTACTGAAGGCTTAAGTCTTCAAGACTTTAATCTTTCTCAACCTGTGAAAGATATCCTTCATGCCTCTAGGAAACCTTCCACGAGGCGGTCTTATGCTTTCAAATGGAAACGTTTTTCCATTTGGTGTGCTCAGCAGGGCCTTGACCCTCTGGCACTTCCTTTGAATTCCCTCTTAGACTATCTCCTGCATCTTTCCAATGCAGGCCTTAAGACGAATTCTGTAAGAGTCCATTTAAGTGCTATTTCAGCATCCCTGAAACCTGTAGATGGACAACCTATCTCCTCTCATCCTCTTGTTGCAAGATTCATGAGAGGCCTGACCCTCACTAAACCTCCCATCAGACCCCCCCCGGTCGCATGGGATTTGAATCTAGTGCTTGGTCAGCTTATGAAGCCACCTTTTGAGCCGTTATTTTCTACCTCCTTGAAATTTCTTTCCTGGAAGGTATTATTCCTAATTGCAGTCACTTCCGCTCGTCGCATCAGCGAACTGCAGGCTCTAGTGGCTAATCCACCTTATACAAGATTTCATCATGACAAGGTGGTCCTTAGGACGAATCCCCACTTTATGCCTAAAGTGGTCTCGCCTTTTCATCTTAATCAAGAGGTATATCTACCTGTATTTTTTCCGGCTCCTCATGCCTCCAGTGCAGAGAGGAACCTTCATACTCTGGATTGTAAAAGAGCTCTAGCCTTTTACCTTAATAGGACTCAGCCACATCGAAAGTCTTCTCAACTTTTCGTGGCTTTTGATCCTTCACATTTGGGACTTCCAGTCTCCAAGCGTACACTTTCCAATTGGATTGCTCAGTGTATTTCCTTTGCTTACCAGAGTAAAAACATTTCTCTGGAAGGCCATGTCACAGCTCACAATGTGAGAGCCATGGCAACTTCTATGGCTCATCTGCACTCTGTTTCCATTGATCAGATCTGTCGAGCCGCTACCTGGGCCTCGGTTCATACCTTCACAGCCCATTACTGTTTGGACAAAGACTCCCGCCGGGATGCCTTGTTTGGCCAGGCTGTCCTCAAACACCTGTTCCATTCTTAGACAACTCCTGCCCACCTTCCCAGGATGGATGCCTGAGATCCATACGAAGATGGCGAACCTTGACAGGGGATCCCACGCATCTAAGCTAGGGAGTCCCCATATGTGAGGACTTATTCCTGCTTGTTCCTGGAGATAGCACAGTTACTTACCTGTAACAGGTGATCTCTGGGAACAGCAGGAATTAGTCCTCACAACCCACCCACCTCCCCTAGGAGTTGTATCTTTTATCTATCTATCTTCCTGTCCTCTCTCTATTGACTCAGCTATAAACTCGAAACTGAGGAGAGCTGTTCAGGAAGGCGGGAAGGCAGTGCGCATGTGCAGTGGGAGGTCCCAAAAGCTTCCATTCTAGGAAGCTGGGGAGCTTTCCCGCGCAGGCTCCGTCGGTACCGACGTACCCATATGTGAGGACTAATTCCTGCTGTTCCCAGAGATCACCTGTTACAGGTAAGTAACTGTGCTATATGCTCTTGTACATTATTTACATTTTGTCAAAAAAAAAAAAGACAGTTCAGTGTGCATTAAAGTAGAAGTTTATTTTACTGTTCCACCCAACAATTATAGAAATAGTCATAAAGTAATTAAGAAACCAAAATGCTTTGGTTGCATGTCTTCATATCTTTTTTCTTAGTAAATGTAGATTCTCCGGGAACAAGCAGGAAGTCTGTCCTCGCATATGGGTGACGACAACGCCAATGAAGCCCTGCACTGAAGCTTCTCCCCAGCTTTCAAAGAAAGCCTTTGGGAGATGCACCACACATATGTGGTCCCCTTCCTGCCTAAGGGTGTCATCTTGCCTCTGTCTCCTTTTTTCTGTAGAGCCCACTGGACATGTCTGATTCCCCCAGAAAAAAATTTGGTTTGTTTTCTCTTGGAAGTTTTTCTTCCCCGGTTGCACCGGTTCCTTTTTCCACCCCTGAGTTCACTTGCCCGCCATTGTACCTTGGGTTCGTTTTTTTTCTCTTAATCTTTCTACCAGCCAGCATGGTTTGCACTCTTTTCACTGGCAGAGCCCCTGGTCTTTGACCTCACTGGGGCCCTTTTTCCCCCCATGGCCTCTGCCAACGGCTTCAAAAAGTGTGATCGGTGTTCCTGGACCATGTCTCTCACCAACACACATGACTGCTGCCTTGGGGCAGACCACGACCCCTTTGATTGTGGACTCTGTTAAAAGATGTCCTCCAAGGCTATTAAGAGTCATCAGCAGCATGACAGGAACTTCCAAAGATCAAATTCTGCCCTGGAGTATCCAGTGATACTGCGCTCCAAGCCCCCTTCTTGGACCCTGGAGCCCCTAGTGACTCCACTGCCTCTGACCATGGCCGTAGGTCCTCCGAGCGGAGCACCCCAGAGGTGGAACACAAAAAGAAGAAATGCTCGAGGGCAGTGTCCGTGGACAAGTTGGGAAAGGCGGGTAGTCTCATACCCGGTCCTGCAGTCCACACCATGAATCCGAGGGATCGGAGCAGGAACGGCCTACCAAGTTTGCCTGCAAAGAATCCATTGGCCTCTGGCGATCGGTCTCAGATCCCCGAGGCCATCCTGGTTGAGCACTCTCCTAGCTGTAGCCGGCTCCAAGCTTCTCAGTGCCTGCGCCGAAGGCTGCGGAGCCATCTGGAGACTAGAATTGCGTTCTTGGAGCGCAGCTTGTCTGCTTTCTTGGCCCAACAGCGGCCTTGATGCCTGGTTCCACCGGGTCATCTGCCAAGACCACTGGGGCCTTGACCTAGAGGACATTCCTGGATGTTGAAATGATCCTCGAGCGCTATCGGCCTCTAGTCGATCCTTGACATCAGTTGCGATCCCGGTCCTGTTCCTCGGGACCGAGATCTTCCCTTTTGAGTTGTGCAATTCTGCTCACAGATCCTCTGTGGGGCATGGATGGTCGGCCTCGGGGCCCGACCTCGCACCCCAACCTGGCCTCGCACCCCAACCTGGCCTCGCACCCCAACCTCGCACCCCGGCCCGGCCTCGCACCCCGACCTCGCACCCCGGCCCGGCCTCGGGGCTCGACCTCGGGGCCCGACCTCGCACCCCGGCCCGGCCTCGGGGCTCGACCTCGCACCCCGGCCCGGCCTCGGGGCTCGACCTCGCACCCCGGCCCGGCCTCGGGGCCCGACCTCGGGGCCCGACCTCGCACCCCGGCCCGGCCTCGGGGCCCGGCCTCGGGGCCCGGCCTCGGGGCCCGGCCTCGGGGCCCGACCTCGGGGCCCGACCTCGCACCCCGGCCCGGCCTCGGGGCCCGACCTCGCACCCCGGCCCGGCCTCGGGGCCCGACCTCGCACCCCGGCCCGGCCTCGAGGCCCGCCCTCGCACCCCGACCCGCCCTCGCACCCCGACCCGCCCTCGCACCCCGGCCCGCCCTCGCACCCCGGCCCGCCCTCGGGGGCCCGGCCTCGCACCCCGGCCCGCCCTCGGGGGCCCGGCCTCGCACCCCGGCCCGCCCTCGGGGGGCCGGCCACGCCCCCCGGCCCCCCCCCGGGGGCCCGGCCTCGCACCCCGGCCCGCCCTCGGACCCCGGCCCGGCCTCGCACCCCGGCCCGCCCTCGGGGGCCCGGCCTCGCACCCCGGCCCGCCCTCGGACCCCGGCCCGCCCTCGGGGGCCCGGCCTCGCACCCCGGCCCCGCACCCCGGCCCGCCCTCGCACCCCGGCCCGCCCTCGGACCCCGGCCCGCCCTCGGGGGCCCGGCCTCGCACCCCGGCCCGCCCTCGGGGGCCCGGCCTCGCACCCCGGCCCGCCCTCGGGGGCCCGGCCTCGCACCCCGGCCCGCCCGCGGGGGCCCGGCCGCGCACCCCGGCCCGCCCTCGGGGGCCCGGCCCCGCAGCCCCGCCCGGCCGCGGGGGCCCGGCCTCGCACCCCGGCCCGCCCTCGGGGGCCCGGCCTCGCACCCCGGCCCGCCCTCGGGGGCCCGGCCTCGCACCCCGGCCCGCCCTCGGGGGCCCGGCCCGCCCTGCCCTCGACTCCTCCACAGACTACTAGTCGGACTGGGAGACCGAGGA
Source organism: Ichthyophis bannanicus (assembly GCA_033557465.1). NCBI lineage: Eukaryota > Metazoa > Chordata > Amphibia > Gymnophiona > Ichthyophiidae > Ichthyophis > Ichthyophis bannanicus. The sequence continues at coordinate 649,481,814 of CM066033.1, read as the reverse complement.
TGAGGAATGGCCTTCCTCGACTTAGACCCCTCTGAAGGAGACTGTGTCCATCCCCCTGATCCTGAAATGGCTGCTCCTTCGTATGTGGGAAAAACTGGCATCGGTGCCCATCGTGAGCAGATGGCTGGACTCGATGTATCAGATCTACCGGAGCCCAGGCTTCCATAAAGCACAACTCCCACAGAACTCCATGGTGGTGGAGTTGGCCATGCGTTGGCTCAAGAGCCAGAAGAGACACTCCTCGGTTCCCCTGGATAAGGAGGCATACACCTTGGATGCCCTGGGCAGGAAGTGCTACCAGGTCTCGATGCATCGGCTGGATCCAGGCATACCAGCTGTACATTGGCATATACTTGAGGGACCTGGTGAAGGAACTTTCCAGGTTCTCGGTTGGTCTCTTCGAAGAACCCCTCCAGTGGTTCTGGAGCCTATTCTCTGCTGTCAGAGAGTGCTCCAAATTCATATATTGAGCAGCCTATGATGGCTTTGAGTTGGCAACTAGAGTAGCCATGGCGGGTATTGGTGCTTGACGCCAGGCTTGGCTACAGTCTTCCGACCTGAAGCAATGGGTTCAGGACAAATTGGTCGACATCCCCTTCCAAGGAGAGAACCTCTTTGGCAAGCCCATGACAGATAAGGCTGCAGAGTTGGAGCCGTCTGCATATGATCATGCGTCGCCCACCACCACAGCCATAGCCATGGCCTCTGGAGAGGCACCCCCCCCTGCTCTTGCCACAGCCCTCTGACAAGGACTAGGCTCTCCAAGAAGACCGCTACCCTTTCCCTACAGAACGCCCCGAGGAAAAAGCCCTCAAAGGAAGAGCTTACAGAAACTACCCTCAGTATCAGGCCTCGCCAGCAGGCTTAGCAGACTAAGGGACAAGAGCATGGCCTTTGTAAGCAGAAGTCTCCCAGGCACCGGCTCCGGCGCAGCCTGGTGGGAATCTTTGACTCTTTTGGCATAGCCTCTCCACCCCCAGGAGGCCAGCAGCCTACAGGGAGATGTCTGATCTTGTTTGTCCACCAGTGGCCAGCCATCACCACCGACACTTGGACAGTACAGGTGGTCAGGGAAGGTTACCTCCTCCACCTGAGCAGACTCCTCCTCCATTCTTCCTGGGAGAGCCTTCCAGGACTCTCCTCCACCAGACCTTGCTACTGCAGGAGCTCGTAGGCCTTCTCGAGGACAAGGCAGTGGAACCCATGCCCCCATACCTCTGAGGCAAGAGATTCTATTCCTGGTACTTCCTCATACCAAAATGAACAGGGGGCCTAAGGCCCATCCTGGACCTATGGGACCCAAATAGATTCCTGGTGAGGGAGAAGTTCAAGATGCTCTCCCTTGGGACGTTGCTGCCATACCTCCAGCAGGGAGACTGGCTATGCTCCTTGGACTTAAAAGATGCGTACACACACATCCCCATACATCCCCACCACAGGCAATACACCAGGTTTGTGGTGGGAGGTGCCCACTACCAGTACAGGGTGCTACCCTTTGGCCTTGTCTCTGCCCCAAGGGTCTTCACCAAGTGCCTAGCGGTGGTTGCGGCATACCTCCGGTTCCAAGGAGCCTTCGTCTTTCCCTTTCTGGACGACTGGCTTATCAGAGGAGGCTCGGCTGCCGAAGTGCAGCAGGCCATGGCTTTCTCCATCTGCATCCAACACCTGGGGTTTGTCATAAACCATCCCAAGTCCCATCTTCTCTCAACAGAGTGTCTGGAGTTCAAAGGAGCCCAGCTAGACCCTCTTTAGGCCAGAGCTTTCCTACCCTAGGACAGGGCCAACAGCCTCAGGGTGTTGGCTGCAGATGTGCAACGCAGATGCACAGTGTCTGCTCGCCTCCTGCTATGCCTGCTGGGCTACATGGCATCCACAGTCCATCACCCTGGATGCCCGCCTCCACATGAGTGGCCCAGTGGTGACTCCACTCCCAGTGGATCCAGGCCAGTGGATGGCTGCGGGACAGGGTGATGGTGACCCGTCAACTTGCGGAGTCCCTCAGTTGGTGGCAGGTACTGCAGCGCCTCCAGAAAGGGATGCCCTTCCAGACCTCCGATTCCCAGAGGATTCTCAGTATGGATGCCTCTGTTAGGTTGGGGGGACTCATTATGAAGTTCTCTTCACCCAGGGCAGCTAGTTACAGTCAGAGAGCCAACTCCAGATCAAGCTGTTGGAGCTTCAAGCCATATTTTTGGCCCTCCGAGCCTTTCGCTACTGCCTTCAACACTAGTCGGTGCTGGTCCAAACAGACAATCAGGTGGCGATGTTCTATGTGAACAAGCAGGGAGGCACAGGGTCCTACCCCCTCTGCCAGGAGGCAGTGGCTCTCTGCTTTTTCTCACTCTGCGATGGGATGCTCCTGTAGGCAGTGTATCTGCCAGACGAGTTCCGTGCCCTAGCAGACAAGCTGAGCAGGGTCCTCTAACTGCACAAGTGACGGCTGGACCTCGGGGTGGCCTCTCGGCTCTTCCAGCTCTGGGGCGTTCCCCTGATGGACCTCTTTGAGCCCAACCAACTCTGTTCTTCTTCCCCTAACCGCACCCCTCACAGGAGGCAGTGGATGCATTCCTCATCCTGTGGACAGAGGGCCTGTTCTATTCCTTCCTGCCCATGTCACTGATAGCCAAGACACTGTTCAAGGCTCAGCATGACAGGGCTTGCTGATACTAATTGCACCCTGGTGGCCCAGGAAACCATGGTTCCCACTGCTCCTCCACTTGTCCATGGCGACCCCAGTCCCCCTGGAGACTGCCCTGGTGCTACTATTGCAGGAGGAGGGTTGCCTCCTACACCCCAATCTGGGGTCCCTGTTGCTAATGGCTTGGCTGCTGAAAGGGTATCCTTGGCCCCATTCAGCCTCTCAGGGGAGGTAGAGGAGGTCCTCCTGGCCTCCCGTAGGGTCTCCACGAGACAGACCTATGCCTTCCAATGGTGCAGATTCTTAGTGTGGTGTGTGGAACGGCAAATCAACCCATTCTAAGTGCTCTGCAGCTTGTACTGCAATGTTTGCTCCATCTGTTGGAAGCAGGACTGAAGTTCAACTCGGTCAGGGTGCACCTGAGTGCTCTAGCATCGCACCACCACCTTTCCGTGGGCAAGCCTCTCGTGACCCACTTCTTGCGGGGCCTCCTGTTATCCAAGCCCCCCATCTGCCCTCCAGCGGCAGAGTAAGGACCTCATTGTGGTGCTGTCCAAGTTCACCGGGCTACCGTTCGAGCTCCTGGCTACCTGCCACCTGTGGTACCTCTCATGGAATGTTGTCGTCCTAATGGTGGTCACGTCTGCTCGCAGGGTCAGCGAGCTTCAGGCACTAGTGGCGGATCCACCATACACAAGGTTCTATAAGAACAGGGTAGTGATCCGCATGCACCCCACGTTTTTCCATAAGGTGGCGTCCCCCTTCCACCTCGATCAGGAGGTGGTGCTCCCTACCTTTTTTCCGTGACCTCATGCCAGCCTGGCTGAGATGGTACTGCATACCCTGGACTGTAAGAGGGCGTGTCCTTCTACCTTTAACCTACTCAGGGTCACCACAGAGCCTCCCAGCTTTTCATCTCCTATGAACCAAGTTGACTGGGCCAAGCAGTGACCAAGTGAACTCTGTTCACTTGGGTGGCAGACTGCATTGCCGTCACCTTTGAGCAGGAAAGGCTCACTGGAGTGCTTGGTCACTGCGCACAGCATCAGGACCATGCCGGCATCTGTGGCAAATCTGCATTTTGTCCCTCTTGGACATCTGCCGTGCCGCTACCTGGTCTTCAGTCCACACTTTCGCTGCTCATTACTGCCTGGAGAGGGAGTTCCGATGCAACAGCACCTTCGGCCAGGCCATACTCCGTCATCTATAAGGGGTGTAGTCAACTCCTGCCCTCCGACCCTTCTGTGTTCAGGCTACCAGAGTGCTGGTTCTCACTGGACACTTGGGCCTTTTGAGATTCTGTCTCCTTACTCAGTTGCTGTTGCTCAAGGCTCACCTGTGGCATTTCTACAGGCGTTCGGTAGCCTGTAGCTAGGGAGTCTCATATGTGGAGGACTGGCCTAGTGGTTGGGGCAAGGTACTTCAGGCCGGAAGGTCGGGGGTTCAAATCCCACTAGAGGATAGCAACCTTGGCCGGAAGGACTGGGGTTTCTAGTCCCACAGGTGCTCCTTGTGGTCTTGGGCAAGCCACTTAACCCTCCATAGCCCATGTTCCCTATAAAATAGTTATCAGCAGGAATGAGTCTTCACATATGGGTACGTCGGTACCGACGGAGCCTGCACGGGAACGCTCCCCAGCGTCCAATCAGAAAGCTTTTGGGAGCATCCCTCAGTGCCTGCGTACTGCCTTCCCGCCTTTCCAACTGTCTCGCCTCAGTTTTCATTTTTCCGCGGAGCCGGCAGGACGTCGTCCTGTCACCGCAGAAATTTTTTTTAATTCTTAATTCTTGTTTTCTTGTGGTCGCGGCTGTCTCCCCGGTACCGCCGGTGTTTTTTCTTTTCTTTTCCTTAAATTCAGGTAATTTTTTTCCCTCAGTATCTGTTTTAAATCTTTTGGGCCTTCTAGGCCTCTCCATCATGGAGCCGCCTCCTTCTTTTCCTAAGAAGTGTCTAAGCTGTGGCGGTACAGTTTTGTTTTTAGACTCCAAGAACTGGTGTCTGACCTGTTTGGGTCCTGACCATTTTCCTCCGGAGCCATTAGGCTACAATATTGTGAGAAGAGATTTTCCATTTCGAGTTTCCCTCGATACCGAGTTCCCTTCCAGTGTCAGGGCACAGACTATTTCTTCTTCTCTACAAGATCAGGTAACCCACAAACAGTCTGTTAAGACTAGCCAACCCTTGAGTGGTACGTCTCATGCACAGCATGATGACGGCTCCGGCCTTGCCCACAAGGGTCCATTGGCTTCAAAATCCCGGCGGGAGTCTTCGGCCTCCAAAGCCTATCAGGGGTTTCAGGTTGTTCCTGGGGCTCACCCCTCACAGAACATACCTGAGCCATGCTCGGTGGTGGCATCCGCTTCGAGCGGTACCGATACCCTGGCATCGGCACTGGTGTTGAGCGATCCACTCCTCACCAGGGATCGTCATCTGGCTTTCTCGGTACCTTCGGGACCGGTCGATATGCCCCAGATTGACTTTCCAGTATCGGCATCAACGCCGATACTACCACGACGTCGGTACCCTCTAGACATGCATCGATAGACTCGCTTCCTTCGATGCCGAGTCTGGAATCGATCTCTAGTCTGGAAGACTGGGTACCGACATGTCTCGGTACCGATGCTTACCGGTTCCGGATGCTCGGTACCGAGGGTGATTACCAAAGGCTTTCGGTTACCTCGGTACCGCTTGAGCAGCCACCGATGACTGCTTCGATGTCGGTGTCGCCTTTGATTCCAACACAGCTACCGGTATCGGTATCGGTGCCGGTACCCGCAGTAACATCGGGGCCAGCTCCTTCCATGCTTCTTTTACCAGGATCGCTCCTTTCTATACCAAGTTTGGAGTCGATACCTGGCATGGACGATGCAGTACTGACTGTCTCAGGTCATAACCTCCAGTACCAGCATCCATCCCTTAAGGATCCTTCCTTGCACTGTGCAGGATCTTATATTCCTATATTCTCAAGTAGATCCTCCGGTGCCCAGGCTAGTTCTTCAGGGCTAGCCTGCCCAGGGACGGTTCCCTTTGGAGATCCTTCTTTTCAGAATTTTCTCCTGAATATGGCAACATCTCTTGCTATTCCTATCCCTGGCTATGATCGTACCCAAGGCGCTCTTTCTACTGGAGAAAAGGAAAATATAATGCTTCCTTTACATCATTCCTTGCAGGATCTTCTAAGAATGTGGGAAGCACCTTTAAGGGTTCCCTCACCTTCTAGAGCAACTGATCTTCTGTATCAGGTGCCCCCCTCTCCAGGGTTTCAAAAGACTCAACTTCCCCATCATTCCATTGTGGTGGAATCAGCAATGAGGAAGGTGAAAAGTAAGAAGAAGCACTCTTCTTACCCACCAGGTCGTGATTCTAGGACACTAGATGGCTTTGGACGTCAAACCTTCCAGACATCCATGCTGTCAACAAGGATTCTCTCATATATTTTTTATATGAGTCTATCCCTTCAGGAGGTCACAAAGAAATTATATCTTTTGACTCCGTTTCTTTCAGAGTCCAAGACTGCAGATTATTCCTTACTACTTAGTCATATTCAAAGTATCTCTTGGTTTCTTACTCGTGCTTCCCTAGACTCCTTTGAGTCTGTTAGCAGAACTTCTGCTATAGCCATAGGGGCACGACGTAGAGCCTGGCTCCAAGCTTAAAACTTAAGCAGATGGGCACAACAAAGACTGGGTAATACTCCTTGAACTGGGGAAAATCTCTTCTATAAGGAGTCTTTACATCAGGTTGCTCAGGGGTCCACTGACTTCCCTGTTTCTGAAGGCTATTCTAAGCCTTCTCCTTCCCCAGTAGGTAGGAAATGCCCTACCAAACCTTCTTTCCCTAGGAGAAGAAGGCTTCACTCTTCTCCTGCCCATCATACAGATGTTCCCAAGCAGGGGAAACCTCGCCCTGTTCTGAAGAATCCAAACTCTAGCCAGGCTGAACAAACCCAGCAACCATAGGGTCCTGAGGTTTACAACCTACAGTTGACTTCTTCTCAGAAGTTTTTTCACTGTTTTTTCATTCAAAACTCTACACATGGATTCCTTTTCTCAGGACATCCATTTGCTCCTAGGTATGCTGAGCTGTCAGGATATTCATGTCTATGGGTCACAGGTTTCTCCTCTTCTTCCTACCAAGAAGAGAAGTTTAACAACTATCCCATGATAGTTTTCTGTTCCAACATGAATTTTTTCCTTCCACAGACTTACCATATGGTAAGTCACCCTTCAGCTCCTGTTTCTCTACCCTATTATCCAGGGTTTCCCCTGAAAGAGTGGTACCATACCACTGCAAGGCTTCTCTAGCCTTTCTAGTCATTTCTTTCATTCCAGTGTGGAGTTTTTTCTCTCGAATAAACTCTTCTTATCTCCAGGAACAAGCAGGAATAAGTCCTCACATATGGGTACGTCGGTACCGACGGAGCCTGAGCGGGAAAGCTACCCAGCTTCCCAGAAGGAAAGCTTTTGGGGCCTCCCACTGCACATGCGCGCTGCCTTCCCGCCTTCCTGACCAACTCTCCTCAGTTCTTCTTTTTCCACGGAGCCAGCAGGTCGTGTTCCTGTCACCGCTGAAGAAGTTGTTATTTTAATTTATTTCTTTGGCCGCGTGTCTGCCTTCCTAGATTCCAGACTGGTACCGCCGGTCTTTTTTCCTTTATTTAAAAAAAAAAAAAACCTCTCCTTTTTTTTTCCCTCACTTGGTGTGTTAGTTCTGTGAGGCCTTTAGGCCTTCACTAATTCTCCCTCATGGAGAAACAAGCCTCTGGGTTTAAAAAATGCACCAAGTGCAGCGGTACTATTTCAGTCACAGACACCCATGAATGGTGTCTTAAACAATGGTGTCTTAAATGTTTGGGGCCTGACCATTCCATTCCGGATTGCCCATCCTGTTCTTTGATGTCTAAACGTGGCTTACAGAACCGGGCAGCCAAGTTTCACATGCTGTTTTCTACAGATACTCCAGCATCGACATCTTCCAGGTCTTCCTCTCCTGATGGATCTCTGGTAACCAAACATTCCTCTGTTAGGTCCTCAAAGGGCAAATCTCCCTCTAAGTATCGAGATACCCCTGGGCTTGACCCTGAGGACCCTGCCCCAGCCAAACAACCCCGGCGGGAAGCTCCGGCATCCAAAGCTGCTCCTATGGGGTTACAGGTTGACATCGATGGCACGGCCTCGACCGATCACCTGTTAGACTGTTCTGGGGTACCGGCTCAATCATCCGGTACCGACATCCAGACAGTCGTGGCGTCCATGGATCATACAGTTCAATCCATGCAGCAGGCCATTTTGGCTTTTATTAAGGCTGCGACGCCCTCGGTACCGCACCCTGCAGTACCGACTCCGGTTCCGGTACCACAACCGATACCGGTACCCATGCCTTCCACATCGACCAGGATACCGATTCCGGTTCCTGGTTCCGGGGTTTTTCCCGATACCGATCCGGTTCCGGGTACCCCCGATGTCGATACCGGTCGATACGCTTATCGATCCCTGGAAGCAAACAGACGATACTTTTGAGTCTTCTGATGATCCTGATTCATCAGATGACTCTGCTGAAGTATCCCTTACTCTACCTGAGGAGCCCTCCAAAGAGGAGAATGTCTCCTCCAGAGGATTTATACTTTCAAGACTTCATCATTGAAGTAGCTAAAGGTCTTTCTATTTCTGTATCCTCTGAAAAAGAACCTAGAGCAAAAAAGTTAGACATTTTAGGATACTCTAAGGTTCCCAAAGAGGCAGTCACCCTGCCCATCCATGAAATTCTTCAAGATCACATGATGGACTTATGGGAGACTCCTCTCACCCTATCCCCACATTCTCGTCGTCTGGACACCATGTATCGTGTCCCCCCTTCTCCTGGGTTTCAAAAAACTCAGCTCCTGCACCACTCCATTGTGGTGCAGTCAGCTATGAAAAGGATCAAGAGTACTAAAAGACACTCTTCTACTCCCCCAGGAAGAGAATGTAGGACTCTGGATGCTTTTGGAAGAAAAATCTTCCAAGCAAGTATGCTTATTGCCAGAATCAACTCATACAGCCTCTATATGGGCATGTTTCTGAAGGAAATTGCATTAAAAATACGCCATTTTCTCCCCTTTATCCCAGAGGATAGAAAGGAGGAGTTCCTTCTTCTGCTGAAGCATACCCAAGATATTTCAAAGTTCTCCAACAGAGCAGCCTTTGACTCCTTTGAAGGTGCTAGCAGAGCCTCAGGTATTGCCATAGCAGCTCGCAGAATTGCTTGGCTCCAGGCCTCTAACCTTGAACCCTGGGTCCAGGATGGGTTGGGAAATTTGCCCTGTACGGGTGAGAATCTGTTTGGTAAGGAGTGGCAAATCAAAGCCACTCAAATGGATGCAGAAAATGCTGCTTTAGATAGACTTTCTAAGTCTACCTCTACCCCTGTCAAGAAGAAATCTTTCAAAAAGCCTTTCTACAAGAAGGCCAGATTTGCCACAAATACTGGCCAACAATCTTCTGCAGCTCGCTTTGCTCCTAAGCGTCAGCAGCCTAAACAGGCCAGGGCAAAACCTGCAGGGGCTGCTACAGCCCAACAGTCCCAACCCCCTCAGGGTTTTTGACTTAAAACTAGAGAACTTAACCTTTCTGGCTCTAAAACATCCAGAACCTCTCACCATTCCAGGAAGGTTAACTCATTTTGCTCCCAGATGGGAGCAAATCACATCAGAGCAATGGACCCTCTCTATCATCAGAAAGGGCTACAAACTACATTTCTCCAACCTTCCTCCCCATACCATGGTGAGAAGTTTCAATTCTCCCCCATCTCTCCTAGACCTGTTGGGTCAGGAGGTGACCACTCTTCTCGCCCAAAAGTCAATAGAAGAGGTTCCTCTTCCTCAACAAGGGTCAGGTTTTTACTCCCCTTATTTTCTCATTCCCAAGAAAACAGGGGGGTACAGACCCATTTTGGATCTCAGAGAATTGAACAAATTTCTATACAGGGAGAAATTCAAGATGCTTTCTCTAGGCACTCCTTCCATACCTACAGGGTCAGGACTGGCTTTGTTCTCTAGATCTCAAGGATGCGTACACACATATACTCATCCATCCATCCCACAGAAAATTCCTACGGTTTCTGTTCCAGGGAAAACACTTCCAATACAGAGTACTTCCCTTCGGTCTAGCCTCTGCTCCAAGGGTATTTATCAAATGCATGGCAATAGTAGCTGCATTCCTACGCACCCTGGGAATTTTTGTCTTCCCATACCTGGACGACTGGCTCATCCGAGCTCCGTCTCAGTCCGAGGCTCAGACTTCCCTGGATCGCACCAGGCGAATTCTACAGTATCTGGGACTTGTGATCAATCTGCCAAAGTCCCAACTCACCCCTACTCAATCCCTAGAATTCATAGGGGCCTGGTTGGATACCACCACCGCAAGGGCCTATCTACCTCAGGCCCGTTGCCAACGTCTAGTGCACTTAGCCTCTCAGACTCAGTCCAGAAGCCACTTGACTGCCAGAGAGATGCTACAACTATTAGGCCACATGGCCTCCACAGTGCATGTGGTGCCTTATGCTCGCCTACATATGAGAGCAGCTCAATGGACTTTATCCACCCAGTGGACTCAAGCATCAGGAGCTCTCTCAGACCAAATAGCAAACTCCAGTCATCTCTTTTGGTCTCTCCAATGGTGGATATCCACTCAAAATCTGTTGTTGGGGGCCCCCTTTCAACCATTGTTGCCCCAAGCAACCCTCACAACAGATGCTTCCCAAACAGGTTGGGGTGCTCATCTCCAAGATCTCTCCACTCAGGGCACTTGGTCTCCACAGGAGACCACCCTTCATATCAACCACTTGGAACTTCGAGCAATCTTTCTAGCTCTCAAAGTTTTTCATACCCTCCTCAGCAACATGACAGTCCTTATTCACACGGACAATCAAGTAGCCATGTTTTACATAAACAAACAAGGAGGGACTGGCTCTCTGTCGCTTTGCAACGAAGCTCTAAGATTATGGGCCTTCGCCAGAGAGCATCAAATCCATCTCCTGGCAGTATATCTTCCAGGAATCCAAAACTCTTGGGCAGACAGACTCAGTCGAGTTCTGCTTCCACACGAATGGTCCCTGCACATGGATCAGGTACTCAGAATCTTCCAGAAATGGGGAACCCCGGACATAGACCTCTTTGCAAGTCCGTGGAATGCCAAACTTCCCCAGTTCTGTTCCAGAATTCCGTGTCAGGGAGTTCAGACCAAGGATGCCTTCCTCCTGCATTGGGGTCAGGGTTTCCTGTATGCCTTTCCACCCATTCCTTTGATTCCCAAGACTCTGTTCAAACTTCAAAGGGATCAAGGGTCCATGATCCTCATAGCTCCACGCTGGCCTGCCAAGTGTGGTACCCTCTACTTTTGCATCTCTCCCAAGCCCCCTCCCTGGACTTGGGAGCGGCTCCAGACCTTCTGTCTCAAGAGGAGGGGACTTTGTGGCACCCAAACCCCAAGTCCCTTCGCCTCAGAGCTTGGTTACTGAAGGCCTAGACCTTCAACACTTCAATCTTTCGCAGCAAGTGAAGGATATCCTCCATGCCTCTAGGAAACCTTCCACTAGGCGTTCTTACACTTTTAAATGGAAAAGATTTTCCGTTTGGTGTGCTCAAAAGGGTCTTAACCCTCTGGCACTCCCATTGAATTCTCTTTTGGAATACCTCCTGCATCTTTCCAATGCAGGACTCAACACGAATTCAGTAAGAGTCCATTTGAGTGCTATTGCGGCATCACTTAAGCCCATCAATGGACAACCTGTTTCCTCTCATCCTCCTATTGCAAGATTCATGAGAGGCTTAACTTTAACTAAACCTCCCATTCGACCTCCTCCGGTGGCATCGGACTTAAACTTGGTTCTTGGTCAGCTTATGAAGCCACCTTTTGAACCCTTAGCCACTACCTCCTTGAAAAGTTTATTTTTCTTATTGCAGTCACCTCAGCTCGCCGTATCAGTGAACTGCAAGCTCTAGTGGCTAATCCACCTTATACAAGGTTCCATCATGATAAGGTGGTCCTTAGGATCAATCCCCACTTTATGCCTAAAGTGGTCTCCCCTTTTCATCTTAATCAAGAGGTATATTTACCTGTCTTTTTTCAGCTCCTCATGCATCCAGTGCAGAGAGGAACCTTCATACTCTAGACTGTAAAAGAGCTCTTGCTTTTTACCTCCACAGGACACAGCAACATCGAAAGTCTTCTCAGCTTTTTGTTGCTTTTGATCCTTCTCATTTCGGACTTCGAGTCTCCAAAAGAACACTCTCCAATTGGATTGCTCAGTGTATCTCTTTTGCTTACCAGATTAAAAACCTTTCTCTGGAGGGCCATGTCACCGCTCACAACGGCTCATTTAAACTCTGTGTCCATTGACCAGATCTGTCGAGCAGCCACCTGGGCCTCGGTTCATACCTTTACAGCCAATTACTGTTTGGACAAGGACTCCCGCCGGGATGCCTTGTTTGGTCAGGCTGTCCTCAGACACCTGTTCCATTCTTGAACAACTCCAGCCCACCTTCCCTGAATGGATGCCTGAGATCCATAGGAAGATGAGGAACCTTTCAGGGTCTCATACCCTTCAGGGGATCTCCCAGGCATCTTAGCTAGGGAGTCCCCATATGTGAGGACTTATTCCTGCTTGTTCCTGGAGATAGCACAGTTACTTACCTGTAACAGGTGATCTCTTGGAACAGCAGGAATTAGTCCTCACAACCCACCCGCCTCCCCTAGGAGTTGTATCTATCTCTCTTTTTCCTTTCCTCTCTCTATTGTCTCAGCTTTAAACTCGAACTGAGGAGAGTTGGTCAGGAAGGCGGGAAGGCAGCGCGCATGCGCAGTGGGAGGCCCCAAAAGCTTTCCTTCTGGGAAGCTGGGGAGCTTTCCCGCGCAGGCTCCGTCGGTGCCGACGTACCCATATGTGAGGACTAGTTCCTGCTGTTCCGAGAGATCACCTGTTACAGGTAAGTAACTGTGCTTTCCTGCCCCCGAGCTCCCTTGCCTCAGCATTGCGTCTCGGGGTCTTTTCTTTTTTCCTTCTTTGTTGAGAGCTTCTTGAATGGCTTTGCGCCTTTTTTTGTCCCTAGCTGGGCCTGAGGTTTTTGACCTGCAGGTACTGTCTTCCCTGCCATGGCCTCCACCAGTAACTTTAAAAATTGTGACAGATTATTCCAAAACCATGTCCGAACTGACCCACACGACTGCTGCCCCTGATGTCTAGGGCCAGACCATGACCCCTTGGACTCTGTTCTCTGTAAAAAGATGAACTCCAAGACCATCAAGAGCCATCAGCAGCAGTGGGGGCGTCCTTCCATGAGCAGTCCATCAAGGAGCAAAAACACCCACACAAGGCAGGAAAGACAACAGCAAAAGCGGGTGTAAAAGGGCGGTCCAAAGAACTTTATTGAGATCCCCTATGCGTTTTGGCCGTCTAGGCCTTCTTTAGTGGGTAAAAGCCTCAAAATTAAAAACAAATTAAACAATTATCAAATGAAACCATAAAACTATAATAAATAAAAGCAAAGACTCACTCAAAGGTTAAAAGATTAAAAACACAGAGTCAAAAACGACACATGCAAACTTCAACTTATAAATACAGGAAGCTAATGCAAGAAACAATAACGCGTCGAGAACAATAAAAGTAGACATATCCACATGTAAAAATTGCCATTAAGGGGTGAGGAGGACAAAACAGAGTAAATGACTCTTCTTTAGACACCATAAAAAGTGTTTGAGAGCAAGATTTATTTATTTATTTACATTCTCTTATATACCGCGCTATTCTGCATCAGTGCGGTTTACATTGAACAAACTGAAATTACATTGAACAGGGCATTATAACTTGGAGATTACTATTTTACAGGGAACATGGGCTCTGGAGAGTTAAGTGGCTTGCCCAAGACCACAAGGAGCACCTGTGGGACTAGAAACCCCAGTCCTTCCGGCCCAAGGTTGCTGTCCTCTAGTGGGATTTGAACCCCCGGACTTTCCGGCCTGAAGTACCTTGCCCCAACCACTAGGCCACTCCTCCACTCCCCAGTGCATCATACCTATACCAATGGGAAAATAAACTAAAAGGGGAGAAATGCCTGTAATCTAGCACCACAACAGAGAGCGCTAGAGTTAAGACTTAAAATCTCAGTAGCGTTTTTATGATATGTTTATGAAGAAGAATAAGAATAAAACACCATGTGAGTTTCTGCATAAACATCTTGTGCCATTAATCGCAGTGTAAGGAACAGCAGAGAGTAGCTTGCCTTATAGTCGTGCCTGAAATCTCAGTGTTATGCAATGAAAGAACTCCTTTAGGGAAACAGCTTCCTTTTAAATGCTTTGTTGGAATTCACGCCAAAAGTGGGGTCAGAGTTCAAGGAAGGCTTCGTGAAAAAATTCAGTTTATTAATTGTTGAAAACTGGTAGTGGAATGCCCCAAGGGGAATAAGTTAGTGAACCTGTAGCAATCTTTCCTGATTGCAAAATAAAACATAACTCAAGAGCATACCACTAGTCGCGGGCTTTCAGCCTGTCACTCGATCTTAAAAAAAAAAAAAAAGACAAAACAGGGCTAAACAAAAAAACTAAAGTGTGTGTGGCTTAATTAAAACATGTACATCACTCAAAAAAAGATACCAAAGGATAAAAACGTGAATATACTAAATCTATGCGATCTGAGCCAACTGCACTAAATAAGGAGGGGGCCGACCACCAAATACCTATACTGGTTCATAAATACCCTGTTGTTCACACGCAACTCAAAAATAGACAAAGGAAAAAGGAGGGGAGCAATCTTTCACCAGGAGAAGACATTGCTGCACATTTAAAAAGATAAAGAATAAATCCAAAAAGATGTGGATCACAGGGGAACGCCCCTGTATGTATCGCTCTGAATGAAAGGCTACAAAACAATCAGGAGAATAAGGGCTTATAAGAGATTCTGTGGATGAACGCTTAGAGTGCGCCCATGTGTATTCCATAACTAATGAAACAAAAAGTAAGTGGGGTACTACATAGAAGGTGGGAGCATTAACTGCACATAATATGCTTACATGAAACCATAAGAACCACAAGTGGGAAGAACCGAACGTCAGTGGAAACCAGTAAGCTCATTGTGAACCAATGGAAATATGAACTAAAAATATTCAGAGATCATTTATAGATAACTTTGGAACGTGCCTGTGCATTGACCACAACTAACAGCGGTAGAGTAAAAATGAATAACATAAAAGGGTGCTGTTCCATTGGCACCGGGATGTGCCCTTTGACCTGTCTCAAACCGAGATCCGGCATCTGTCTCTGCCCGAGGACACGGCTTCCCTTGACTTTGTGCAGGATATGGCCACCACACTGGCTTTTGAGACAGTCTGAGGAGGACCCTCAAACCGAGGAACTCGAGATCCTCCAGTACAAGTTCCCTCTGAAGGAGGCATTTATGGTGCCCATTCCCCCAATCCTGGAACAGACGACTCTGCATGTGGGAAACCCCCACATCGGTGCCCATAGTGAGCAGATGACTGGACGCGATATATTGGGTCCCCCGTAGCTCCGGCTTTCAGAAAGCGTAGTTGCTACCTAACTCCATGGTTGTGGAGTTGGGCATGTGTCATCTTAAGAGCCAGAAGATTCACTCCTCTGTGCCCCCGGGTAGGGAGGGCCCATGCCTTGGACGCCCTGGGCATAAAGTGCTTTCAGGGCTCAATGCTCATTGGCTGGATTCAGGCAGCTGTACATGGGCATGTACCTGAGGGACCTGGTGAATGAACTTGCCGGGTTCTCGGCTGATTTCGCCAAGGAACCTCTTAAGCGGTTCTGGACCCTGGTCTCGGGTGTCAGAGAGGTGCTCCAAGTTTGACTCAAGCAACCTATGATGGCTTTCAGTCGGCTGCTAGAGTAGCTACAGTCCTCTGACCTGGAGCAATGGATTCAGGACAAGTTGGTCAGTGTCCCCTGCAAGGGAGAAAATCTCTTTGGCAAGCCCATGACAGATAAGGCTGCAGAGTTGGAGTCCAAGTTTCTGACGAGGAACAGGTTCTCCAAAAAGACCGCTAACCCTTTTTGACAGAAGCTTTCGGGGGAAAAGTCCTTCTACCCGAAGAAGAGAGAGGCTTATGGAAACTAACTGCAGTATCAGGCCTTCCCAGCTCCCCAACAGGGGCAGCAGGCCAAGGGACACAAGGGACAGGCCTTCGTAGGCTCCCAAACTCCAGGCACCGATTCTGGCCCAGCCTAGTGGGGGGTGTTGACTCATTCGGCATAGCCTCTTTTCCCAGGAGGCCCAGTACAGCAGCCCACAGGGGGGCATCTGGTTCTCTGGGAACAAGAAGGAAGTCAGCCCTTACATATGAGTGACGTCACCGATAGAGCCCTCACGGAAGCATCCTTCCTGCTTTCAAAGAAAGCCTTTGGGAGATGGCATCATGCATGCATGGTCCCCTTCCTACCCAAGGGTGCCATCTTGCTCAGTCTTCTTTTTTTGTTGAGCCCTTCAGACATCTGTCTGGCTTGTCCCTGGAAAAAATTGATTTTTCAGCCTGAGTTTCATACTTGCCTCCGGTACTGCACTGGTACTCATCCTGCCACCCGACCTCGCTGTCTCGGCATCGAGTTTGGGTATAGTTTTTCCTCCTTGGCATCTTTGCGCCTTTTTCCAACTGGCAGCTTGGCGGGTCTTTGACCTCGCTGGGGTACATTTTTTCCCCATGGCTACCAGTGGTTTTAAAAAGTGTGATCGGTGTGCCAAAATTATGTCTCTGACTGACACACACGACTGCTGCCTTCGCTGTCTTGGACCAGACCACAACCCCACAGCATGTGGTCTCTGCAAAAAGATGTCCAACAAGGCCCTTAAGAGCCTCCAGCAGCAGCATGATGAGTTTTTCCCCATGTCCCCGGTACCTCCGAAGGCCGGGGCCTCATCTGAAGCCACGGCATCTCGGGGCAGGTCTACGGAACCCGCATGGCGCCGTGGTTCTTTGGAGAGAGGTCTCCCTTGAAGGAACCCAAAAAGAAAAAGATGACCTCGAAGGTGGCGACACTGTATGGATCTGACAAGCTGGGTGCATCCCGATCTAGGTCCCGCAGTCTGAGACGCTCATCCGAGGGATTGGAGAGGGAGTAGCCTGCAAAGGTCCTGCGAAAGAACTCGACCTTGGACCGGCCTCGATCGCCAGACACCATCCTCGTCAAGGATTCCCCTTTGGGGGAACTGGCGTTGGACCCAATTCCTTCAGTGCCCGTGCCGATGGCTGCGGAGCCTTCTGGCCTGGAGAATGGCAGTCCTGGAGCGCAGTTTGTCTGCCTCTGTGGACCAGCAGCGGGTGCTGTTGTCCGGTATGACCAGTTCCTCCTCCCTGTCCACCGGGCCCTCAACATCGAAGATGTCCCAGGAGGCTGAGCCGATCCTCGAGACCCTTCGGCCTTGAGTCGATCCTCTGCCGAGCTCTCGATCCTGTTCCCGCTTAATGGGGCCGTGATTGTCCCCAGCCAGTGCGCTCTGCGCCAGCCATGGGGCCTCTGAGCCCTGTGGGCTGGGGTCAGCCACTGGGCTCACAAACCATCCTTCCATCAATGGACTTATCAATACAGGGTGCTGTCTGTCAGCTTGGCTTCCGCCCCAAGGGTCTTCACAAAATGGCTGACAGTCATAGCCGCCTTCCTCTGCCTCCAGGGGGTGTTTGTATTCCCCTACCTGGACCACTGGCTCATAAAAGAAGGCACGGCCTCAGATGTGCAGCAGGCAACTGCACGCACCATCCAGGTCCTGCAATACTTTGGGTTTGTGATAAACTATCCCAGTCCCACCTCCTCCCGACACAATGTCTGGAGTTCATTGGGGCCAAACTGGACACCCTCCAGGCAAAGGCCTTCCTACCAGGAGACCAAGCCGACCATGTCAGGGCCCTGGCCCTGGACATATAGCACCGTCCCTCGGTACCTGCTTGTTTCCTCCTGCGCCTACTTGGGCACATGACCTCCACGGTCCACGTTACCCCAGATGCGTGCCTCCACATGAGGTCCATGCTGTGGTGTCTTCGGAACCAGTGGACACAGGCCACGGGATGCCTCCGGGGCAAAGTCTCTCAAAGACCCACCAGTTGGTGGACTCCCTGACCTGGTGGCAGACTCCCCAAAACCTCGAGGCGGGAATGCCCTTTCAAGCCCTGTGGTCCTTAAGGGTCCTCACCACGGATGCCTCCCTGCTCAGCTGAGGAGCCCACTGCGAGGAACTCCGCATCCAGGGCAGCTGGTCACAGGACGAGAGCAACAAGCAGATCAACCACCTGGAGCTACGGGCCATATATCTAGCTCTCCGAGCCTTTTGCCACCCCCTCCATCACCAGGTAACAATCTTCTATTTGAATAAACAGGGGAGCATTGGATCTTGTGCCCTCTGCTCCTATGCAGTCCTGCAGGGTATACTCTTGGCGGGTAGTATACCTGCCAGGCTAGAACAACTCACTGGCCAACAGATTGAGCAGGGTCCTCCAGTCACACATGTGGCAACTGGACCCCAGTGTGGCCAGCTGGCTCTTTCAGCTGTTGGGGTAACCTGAGATAGACCTGTTAGTTAGTCTGGACAACTATCAGTTGCCCCGCTTCTGCTTCTGGCAGGCCCACCCCTCCAGGGTGGTAGGGGACGTGTTCCTCGTTTCTTGGTTGGAAGGCCTCATGTACCCCTTCCCACCCACACCACTGATTGCCAAGACATTGTTCAGGATCCTACGCAACAAGGCTTTGCTCATCCTGATAGCCCCTCGATGGCCCAGGCAACCATGGTTCCCACTACTCCTCTATCTATCAGTGAAGACTCCCATCCCATTGGGAAACTCTCCAGAGATTCTGCCTAAGAAGGGGGGTTATGTTCTGCACCCTAATTTGGGGTCCCTGTCACTGACAGCATGGCTGCTGAAAGGGTGACCCTAGCCCCTTTCAACCTTTCCGTTGAGGTAGAGGAGGTCCTGCTTGCCTGGTGTGCAGCACATGGGACTGACCCGTTCTCCTGCCCGGTGGGATTAGTGCTATAGTACCTTCTCCACCTCTCACAATCCGGGCTTAAATTGAACTCCGCCAGTGTGCACCTCAGTGCCCTGGCGGCTCACCACCACCCAGTGGATTGCAATCCCCTCTCAGTCCAGCCGCTGGTGACCCGCTTCCTAAGGGGTCTGCTCTTATTGAAGCCCCCGGTTCGTCCTCCGGCAACAGAGTGGGACCTCAGTGTGGTATTGGGGCAGCTCACTTTGCCTACCCTTTGAGCCTCTGGCTACCTGCAGTACCTCTCGTGGAAGGTGACATTTCTGGTTGCGCTCACCTCCGCTCGCAGGGTTAGTGAGCTTTAGGCCTTAGTGGCGGAGGCACCATATACCAGGTTCTACAAGAACAGGGTGGTGCTCCGCACACCACCTAAATTCCTTCCAAAGGTGGTATCATTTTTCCACCTCAACCAGGAGGTGGTACCTCACACCAGTAAGGGGGAGACGGTCTTTCACACCCTGGACTGTAAAGAGGGCCTTGTCCTTCTACATCCAACATATTCGGGGCCACTGCAGAGCTGCTCAGCTGTTTGTCTCATACGATCCCAGTCGACTGGGGGAGGTGGTGACCAAACGTACACTGTCTACCTGGGTGTTGGACTGTATTGCCCTCGCTTATGAGCAGGCGGGATTCCTGCTGAAAGGCTGAGTCACGGCGTACTGTGTCAGGGCCATAGCGGCCTCAGTGGCAAACCTGCGCTCCGTCCCGATGGTGGACATCTGCCTGGCCGCCACCTGGTCTTCCGTCCATACTTTCACAGCCCATTACTGTCTGGAAAAGGAGTCCCGACAGGACAGTGGCATTGGCCAGGCTGTGCTCTGTAATCTTTTCTGAGTTTAGGCAACTCCTACCCTTCAACCCTTCTGTGTTCAGCCTACCAGAGTGCTGATTTCCATAGGACACAGGGGTCCTACTGTAGTCTGTAGCTACGGACTCAATTGATGTTGCTTGCAGCTCTCCTCTGGGGAGTCCTATTTTTCTGTTATGGGCTTTCGGTAGCCTGTAGCTGGGGAGTCCCATATGTGAGGACCGACTTCCTGCTTGTTCCCGGAGAAAGCATAGTTACTCACCTGTAACAGGTGTTCTCCAGGAACAGCAGAAATCGGTCCTCTCAACCCTCCCTCCTCTCCTTGGAGTTGCTCCTTTTCCATCTTTTATTTTATTTTTGCCGTCTTTTAGCTGTGTCATCTGACTGAGCAAGATGGCACCCTTGAGCGAGAAGGAGACCACGCATGGATGGTGGCATCTCCCAAAGGCTTTCTTTGAAAGCTGGGGGGATGCTTCTGTGAGGGCTCAGTTGGTGCTGACATCACTCATATGTGAAGACTGGTTCCTGCTGTCCCTGGAGAAACACCTGTTGCAGGTGAGTAACTATGCTTTTTCTATGCCCATCGGTGGCCATCCATCACCACAGACTCCTGAGCACTGCAGGTGGTGAGGAAGGGTTACTTCCTCCTCCTCACACATGCACCCCCTCAATTCTTTCTGGGAGAGCCCCCCAGGACTCCCTTCCACCAGATTTTACTACTGCAGGAGCTCGCATGCCTTATGGAGGACAAGGCGCTTGAACTGGTGCCCACACACCTTAAGGGCAAGGGGTTCTACTCCGGGTACTTCCTCGTACCCAAAAGGACCGGAGGCTTCCAGCCCGTTCTGGACCTGTGGGATCTAAACAGGTTCCTGGTGAAGGAGACGTTCAAGATGCTCTCCTTTGGAACACTGCTGCCATACCTCCAGCCGGGAGTTTGGCTGTGCTCCTTGGACCTAAAGGATGCGTATACGCACATCCTTATCCATCCCCCACCACAGAAAATACCTCAGGTTTGTGGTGGGAAGTGGTCACTACCAGTACAGGGTGCTACCTTTTGGGCTGGTCTCCGCCTGAAGTGAACTGCCTGGCAGTAGTCGCTGCCTACGTTCGTCTCTAGGAAGCCTTTCTCTTCCCCTACCTGGATGACTGGCTCATAAGATGGCCGCACTGCCGTAGAGGTGCAGCACACAGCTGCACGCACCATACTCATCCTCCAGCACTTGGGGTTCATAATAAACCACCCAAAGTCTCATCTCCTCCTGACACAATGTCTGGGGTTTATAGGGGCAAGTCTGCATACATTTCAGGCCATGACCTTTCTTCCTTGACACAGGGCCGACACCTCAGGGTGCTGACCACAGTCATGCAGCACGGTCACACTTTGCCCACCTGCCTCCTGCTCAACCTGCTGGGTCACATGGTGTCCACAGTTCATGTTAAGAGTTCATGTTGCCACATGAAGGTGGTTCAATGGGGCCTCCCTCCTAGTGGACCCAGGCTACGGGGCTGTCTGTGGGACAGGGTGGTGGTGACCCACCAACTGGCTTGACTCTCTCACTTGGGGCAAGTCCTCCAGCTCCTCCTGGCTGAGATGCCGTTCCATGTCTCTGCCCACCAGAGGGTCCTAACCACGGACACCTCCCTCTTAAGCTGGGAGCCAACTGCAACGGCCTCTGCACTCATGGCAGTTGGTTGAAGTTGGATAGTCTGCAGCATATCAACCTCTTGGAGCTTTAGTCTATATCCCTGGCCCTCTGAGCCTTCTGTCACAGCCTGCAGTACCATTCAGTGCTGGTCCAGACAGACAATCAAGTGGCAGTGTTCTTCATCAAGAAGCAGGGAAGCACAGTGTCACACACCCTCTGCCAAGAGGCAGTAGCGCTCTGCTTGTATGCAAACTGCCATGGGATGCTCCTGCAAGCGGTGTTTCTGCCGGGCCAGGGCAACACCCTGGCAGACAGGCTGAGCAGGGTCTTCTAGCCGCAAGAGTGGCGGCTAGATCCCAGAAGTGGCCTTCCAACTCTGGGGGACTTCACGGATGGACCTTTATGCCAGTCCGGCCAATGTCCAACTGCCCAGCTTCTGCTTCAGGTAGCCATGGTTGCATTCATCATTCTGTGGACAGAGGGCCTTCTCCACCCACGCCATTTATTGTCAAAACCTGTTCAAGGCTTAGCATGACGGGGCATCACTGATACTCATAGCCCGCCCCGGTGGCCCAGGCAGCCATGGTTCCCACTGCTTCTTCACTTATCCATGGTGCCTCCGGTCCCTCTGGGGAGTGCCCTGGGGCTGCTGCCGCAGGAGGGGGGCTCTCTCATACATCCCTGCTTGGGGGGTCTCTGATGCTAATGGCTTGGCCTCATTCAACTTTCAGGGGAGGTGGAGAAGGTCTTCCTGGTCTCCCGTAGGACCTCCACAAGATGGGCTTACTCCTTCATATGGCACAGATTCTCTGTCGTGTGCAGAGCGCTGGGTCAACCTGTTTTCGTGCTCTGTGCAGCTTGTGCTGCAATATTTGCTTCACCTGTCCCAGGCAGCACTGAAGTCCAACTCTGTCAGGGACCACCTGAGCCCACTCATAGCGCACCACCACCTTATCGAGAGCAAATCCCCCTCCGTCCAACCTCTCGTGACCCGCTTTCTGCGATGTCTCTTGCTGTTGAAGCCTCCTGTCCACCTGCTGGCAGCAAAGTGGGACCTCAACGTGGTGCTGTTGCAGCTCACTGGCTCACCGTTTGAGGCCTTTGCTACCTGCTACCTACCATCTGCGGTACCTTTCCTGGAGGATTTTGTTCCTGGTGTCACTCATGTCGTCTCGCAGTGTCAGCGAGCTCCAGTTGGTGACTAATCTACCCTACACGAGGTCCTATAAGAACAGGGTTGTGCTCTCTATGCACCCCAAGTTCATGTCCAAGGCGGTTACCTTTTCCACCTCAATCAGGAGGTGGTTCTCCCCACATTTTTTCATCACACCAACAGGACGGAGACCATCCTTCATAATCTGGAGTGTAGGAGGACCCTGTCCTACCTCCAACGTACCCAGGGCCACCGCAAAGCCTCAGATTTTAGTTTTCTATGACCCCAATCTCCTGGGAGCAGCAGTGACCAAGTGTACTTCCAACTGGGTAACGGACTGCATTGTTCTTGCCTACAAGCAGGCTGAGCTCTCTCTGAAGCTCCAGGTCATGGTGCACGACATCAAGGCCATGATGGCATTCCTGGCAAACCTGCTTTCCGTTCTTATAACAGGCATGGTGGCACGAAGTTTCAGGCATTGTGAGGGAAATGGCTCTTCTTTTTGCCTGGGCTGAGAAGCATCTTTTGATGGTCTCCGTCAGCACATTGCGGGTATGGACAATGTTCAAGCTGACTTCCTCAGCCACCATTCCTTGGATGCTGGGGAAAAAGGAACTTCCCCATGGGCCTTCTGCCTCATCCAATGCTGGTGCATGCTGGCGCTCAATCTGATGGCGACCACAGCCAAAGCCCTGATCTTTTTCAGTCGCAGATGAGATACCAGCTCTCAGGGGTTGGGTACGCTCGGTACAACCATGACTGATGGATGTGCTGCTTTACCTGTTCCTGCTTTGGGCAATGATCTGATGAGCCCTTTGCTGCATAGAGGCTCACCATGGCACGGTGGTTCTGGTGGTGCCTGACTAGCCATGTCGCTTATGGTTCGTCAATTTCATCTGGCTCCTAGTTGGAGCAACCAATGTCCTTGGGGTCGGGCCAGTGACCCATCTGGATGGATGACCCAGCACGCTACTTGCTTACAACCTCACTCTCTTGAGAGGGGTGTCACCTAGTGCAGAAAGGATATTTGATGAGTGACGTCGATACCCTGCTCCAGGCTCGTCGCTCGCCTATGTCCAAGGCCTATGCACGAATATGGTGCCTTTTCAAGACTTGGTGTGCTCACAACCTCTTCTCTCCTTGGCGCGTAGATATTCTGTATATCCTTGTTTTCCTATAGGATGAATACGACAAGGGATTTGTGTGGAATTCCTTAAAGGTGCAAGTGGCTGCCCTCACTTGTTTTTGGGGGCCATTTGCTGGAAGGTCAGTCACATCACATGTAGATGTTGGATGCTTCCTCTGAGGCATTCGTACATTACAGCCACAACTCCAGCCTACTATTCTGCCAAGGGATCTCTCTCTGGTTTTGCGCAGTCTTTGGAAGGCCCCCGCCCTCTTCGAGCCACTCAAGGACACTGCTGTCCAGGACTTGTCCTATAAGGCCACCTTTCTGGTGGCAGTTACCTCCGCTTGGTGTATATCCGAGCTTCAGGCACTTTCATGTCGAGACCTCTTCCTGTCCTCCTCCTTTGAAGGGGTGTCCATCCGACCAGTTCCTTCATTCTTACCAAAGGTGATTTCGTCCTTCCACCTTAACCAACCCATCATCCTCCCCATGTTCAAGAGTGATATAGGGTCAGAATCTCAGCGTGATCTCCGGTCGGTTGACGTCCGAGTTTTCTGCCAGTACTTGAGGGCGACTAATTTCTTTCAGAAGTCTGATTGCCTCTTTGTCCTTTTTGCTAGTCCCTGCACGGGGCTTACAAACAAACCATTGCACAATGGATCAAGCGAGCCATCGAGTCGGCATATATCTTGCACAGTAAGCCTGCGCCGGTGGGCCTCTGTGCCTATTCCACCAGGGTACAAGCCACATCCTGGGTGGAGTGCTTCTGTGTGGATCCAGTGGACATCTGTCAAGCGGCATCCTGGTCCTCCATGTCTACCTTTTTGTTTTGACATTGCCGCCTTGATCTCCAGGCTGGGATACAGTGGTGTTTGTGGCCAGTGTTGTGGCAGTGGCTGTCTTATCCTGCCCTAAGGTTGGGGTAGCTCTGGTACTGCCCACCTGTCTGGACTGGTTTAGTAGGAAGTTTGGATGGAGAAATTTCACTTACCATTAATTTCCTTTCCTGGAATCCTACTAGACCAGTCCAGATCCTGCCCTCACTGACTGAGTTTCCTTGACAGCTGTCACAGCAGAACTTTGATGCAGACGACTGCCCTTAACAGCCTCGACATAGTAACGGCCTTTACATAGTTCTGTCCATGTGCATTCTTGTCCACACGGTGGAATGCTTGTTGCGCTATCATTTTCGATGGGTGCTCGTTGAGCTTCTTTCAGTTTTTTGAACTCTTGGATTATGTTTTGCGAGGAGAATACCGATTGTGACACCTAGGGGAAGCACATAGGTGACAGGGCATGCTCAGTGAAACCTTTGGTTCTTTCTGTCTCTCCAACATCTGCTGGCAGGAGGATATAACCCACTGGTCTGGACTATCAGGATTCCAGGAAAGGAAATTAATGGTAAGTGAAATTTCTCCTTAAGCACGTTTAAGCTAGCATCAAATACAGAAGAGACAGATGCATGTGTAAAACTAGCACATAATTAATGCAAGAGTATTTAAATGTAGGCAAATGAGCTGCATATATAAACTGGTATGCAAATAATCGCTGCGCCCGATGCAGAGATAGGCATAAAGGATCTTGCAACCAGCTTTAGCGCCAGTATCTCTACACCTGGGTCTGAGGTGGCTTAAACCTCTAGCACATGCCCCCTAACAGTATTTTGATGGCATTGGGTGTTTTCCCTGATGCCTGGATCAGCTTTCCTCAGATGACCCAGGAATTTGGGTAAAGCCCCCAATGCCATCAAAATACACAAAGCAACTCCCTGGTGGCCCAGTGACGCAGATCCTCCCCCACCCAACAGTATTTTAATGGCATTGGGGGTGATTGCGGCATTGGTAAAAGTCCCCGCAATGCCATCAAAATACTGTTGGGTGTCAGTGATCCGAAAGAGCGCCTTTCTGGTGGCCTAGCAGCCTGATCAGCCCCCCCCCCCCCCCCACCTGACAATATTTTGATGGCTTTGGGGGGCGATTGTGGCATTGGGAAAAGCCCTGATTCAATCAAAATACTCTTGGGGGGGGGGGGGGGGTAATGCCCCGACAGAGTGACTCCTCGATGGCCTAGAAGCCCCCAAATCCCCACCCAATATCTTTCAAAGCGGGAGCGCTGCCTACACACTTCTGCTCTGTCTGCCATCTTGAAAAATGGTGGCATCTGGCCCTATGTGTTGCATCCTGGAATGCACCAGATGGGGTCGGTGCCATTTAAGGCTTGCTCTTCCAGTTTAATGTTGCCATGTTTGTCCCTTTCTGTATGGTTACGCTGAAGTTGTGCACTATCAATGCGCTGCAAACAGGTGTAAAAAAACTGATAGAAAATGAATTTAGCGTCAGCTTTCTGCATCAGCCTGATAGTAAGTTAAATAGACCCCACTTGTGTTCAATCATAGGAGTTGAGCTGATTCTTATTCTCCTGGATGAAATGGAGAGGATGGTATTGTATACTGCTTTACTGAATTGTGCGAATCAGGAAAGCAGTTCATAAAATTTTAAATAAAGTAATTTACAGTATAGTTCTAAACCTACTGACCATGTTGCTGCGGAAAGAACTTCTGAATAAAGTTATTTGAAAGTACAAATTAAGGGAAGCCTGTAAGAAAATGGCACTTTGAATATCATTTGGGGTACTGTCAGATATATAGAAAAAAGGAAACTGGCATTACCAAGACTGTCTGTCAAGTGGTTGTTCCAAAATCAGCCGTGGATTAAGAAAACTGCTGAGGAAGGTCATTGTGAGGTTTAAGATTATTTTCCACAGTCTGGCTGAGATGGGGGAAAATGTTTAATGTTTTGCAAATTTCAAGATTACTTTATAAACATGGCTCACTTGGGTGGTTGGTAAGAAGGAAGTGGCTGCTCAAGAAAAGCTACCTGCTGTGCCATGTAACATTTGCAGTGAAGCAAGTGCAATAATGTAACATTGTAGGAAAAGGCTCTGTGGCTTGATATAATCTGTGATCTAATGTGAGATGTGGTGTAAAAACATAGTACATGCTTCCTTGTAAGGTAGGTGTTAAGGTCATTTTGTTGTTGGATTGCTTTGCAACAATAGAGGTGGGGAGGCTTCTGAAGATCAGGAGAAAAATGTAATTAGCTGCAGGCAGATCTGGAGGAAAACATGTTTGCCATAAACCTGGCACTGGAACGAAGATTCAGCTTTCAGTAGGACAATGATCCTAAGCACAAAACCAGAAGTAACAATAGAGCAGCTCTAGAAGAAGAAAGTGAATAGTCTCATGTGGTCCAGTGAAAACCTAGACTTGAATCTGAAAGAAAATCTTTGGCAAACATTGAAGACAAGTCCACAGATAATCCACAACTTGAGAGCTCAAGCTATTCTGCCAAAAACAAATGGGCAAAAACTGTATCATCCCATTGTACAAACTTGGTAGATAACCTAAATGTCTTATGACTGCTTATGGCTTTAGAATGGCTTTCTATTAAGTATTGTGTCAAGGGGGTGTAAAAAAACTTTTATGGCATTGAGTTTTTGGTTTCCTATTCTTTATTAAATTTTCAGTATTTCTGTAATTGATCTTATCCTGATAGACCAGTCAGACACATTTGCTACATTTGGTGGCATATCCTGGACTGGTAATAATAAAATTACTTGACCCTGAATTATAATTGCTCTTCATGTGGGTTGGGTGGGGAGGAGGATCAGATTCTAGACTAGCTCCCTGAGTAGTGGTTTCTGGAATGGTTCCCTAGATTTGAGCGATTCCACTGCTTCCAGGTCAGCAGTCTGGGCTGGTCTTCTGGTCAAGGAATCCCTGGCTCGTTTGAGTGTTTTGACTTGGCCTGCTGGATGGAGCAGTATATGGTGTCTCTTCCCCCACCCCCCCACCGGGGCATCAGACATGAGTAGGGAAGTGTCCAGGCATCTGCATGCCTGGCTCCCCTTTGTACTGAGGATTCCAATTGGGCCTTTTTTCATTTGAATCCTCTCCACTCCTTTCCCCATGCCCCTGTGTTCCCTTGATCTAGCAGGGCTATCCTGAGGCTCTATAGGAATTAATGTTTAGGTGTTGGCATATGTGTATGACAGCCTATGCCATTTTCTACTGAGCTGAATGCCAGGGGAATTGAGAATCATGGAGTCTCTGAAGCAAAGATTTCTGGATTTGCTATGCTACAGTGAGAAGAGCGAATGCCACTCTGAAAGAAGATGTACTTTGCTCATAAATGGGCTGATCTCATAGAAAATGTAAGCACTGTAGACAATGTTTAACAAAAGAGTTGAATTGATAAATGGGCTTCTTCAGCAGTATTCATCTTTCCTCACCTGGGCCTGCTCGGCATCTGATTGAACAATAAAGGATAACTATTGCTTTCCTCATTTGGTACCAGTAAGCTCAGGTATAGTTAGAGTAATTGCTTCCAGAATCCTGCCTTTGCATACAAGACTAATCAGGCTGGAGAAACATCTTAAAAATGAGTCTTCTAGAACAATAGAGGCTTTGCTTGCCTTCTCTTTGCTTCAGCTTTGGCCTTTTGCCTTTGCCTTACTTTGACCATTACCCTGAAAGTATTCCTGGCATACTGACTGAATCTTATGCTCTCACCTATCTCCTTTGTATGTCATCCATGTGAATCTGCTTACAGATTCTAGCTGGCTTGTTTAAGGATTGAGTTAAAAAAGCTAAAGCTGAAGCTTCATAGTTAATCCTGCCTGATTAACCTTGGAGGTATAGGACTGAAGACTGATATCTTAACTCATTGAGAGATTTGTCTCCTGTGATTAATTTATCTTAAGACATCAACGTTAGGTAGGGATTGATCTGTTTTGTTCCAAGTGCAGTAACTTCAGATGAAGACTAGGCAGAAGCCCTTGCCCCCGTGGACAGTGTGGAGGCAGGAGAGCTCTCTGGTTCTGAAGGGGAGGACACCTGTTAGGCTGTTTCATAAAGTGGAGCTGATGGCACTGATTTTCCAACTGGTATCATCCCTGCACATGTCTGAATAAACATCTGAGGAAATGCTAGAAGGTGATGCTATCCTGGATGATGTCAGGGAGCTCCTTAATGGGCTATTATAGATTCTGAGCTGGCTAAAAGAGAGAAATTGGAGAGTAGGGATAAATTGTCAATTTTCTAAATGGAAAAAGGTGAATAGTGGCATGCCCTAGGGATCTGTACCGGAACTTGTGCTTTGTAACATTTATAAAAGATCTGGAAATGGGAACAAGTAAGGGGAATATATTTGCAGATGACATCTAGATGACAGATGATATTTAATGTGGATAAGTGCAAAGTGATTCACATAGGGAATAATAATTCAAAGGAAAGCTACACTATCCTAGATTCCACATTAGGAGCCACCACCAAGAAAAATGATCTTTGCATTATCACGGAGAAAACGTTGGAATCCTGTGTGTAATATATGATGGCAAAGAATGTTAGAAATTATTGGGAAAGGAAGAGAGAATATAGCAGAATTAAAAAACATAAAACAAAACAAAACCCACACCTTGCAGAGAAGAGTGATCAAAATAATAAAGGCGATGGAACAACTTCACTGTGAGGAAAGGCTGAAGAGATTAGGACTGTTCAGCTTGGAGAAGACATAGCTGAGGGGAAATAGAATAGAACTCTATAAAATAATGGGTGCAAAGGGGGTCTGTGGAAATCTTTTTCTTTTTCAGAAAGTGCAAAGACTGAGGACCATGCTGTGAAATTACTAAGGGGTATGTTTACTAAATGGCGGTAGCGGCTTCTGTGTGATATCGGAGCTGCAGCCCCATTGAAATCAGGGAAGCTGCTACTGCAGAATAGTAAACATACCCCTAAGTAGTACATGTAAGGCAAAAATATTTTTTCCAAACAAAGCATAATTGAGTTCTGGAATTCACCGTGAAGAATAGGATGTGGTAAAAGCAGTTATCGTAGCTGGGTATAAAAAAGATTTGGACAAGTTCCTGAAGGAAAAGTCTATAAGTCATAATTAAGGTAGACTTGGGAAATCCACTGCTTATTCCTGAGAGTAAAAAGCATGCAATCTGCCTACTGTTTAGGTACATTTCACATAAGTGGTAGTGCCTATTGAGGAATGCCCAACTGTCCATTTCTTCATACACATCTTTTTGCGTATGCGCAGACAAACGTGTACAGTTTCACTTTGGAAAACTGAAGAGCGTGTGTGAGGTTCAAAAAGCTGTGTGGGAAACGAAGCTGGAGCCATGGTGGCAGAGAGGCCAGACCTGCCACTAAAAAAAAGAGAAAAAGCCATTGGGGTAAAAAGGAAGAAACTGCTGCCCCAGGAGAAGAAAAGAGCTAGCATCAGAGTGAAGATGAAGCCACAGGTATCAGGAACGTCCAACTCTGCCACCCAAAGGCTACTCCAGTCTAGGGAGAGGGCAGCCCCCAGAGTCCATGCTTCAGAGAAGAAAAGGAAGGGGCAGGATGAGGGAGTGTGGTGGAAGGAAAAGGGCATGTTTAGATGGGAAACGGAATAGAGGGGCAGGTTGAGTGGCAGAGAATAAGGAATGGGGTAGAATTAGCAGAGGGGAGGAACACAGGGGGAAGGGTTAGAGCAGGGAAATAAAGGGGGACATGCAGAATGCAGGGAGAAAGAAGAATGGAGGTGAAGGAAGGGAATTTATAAAATGCTTGGAGGAGCAGAGAAGGGAAGGAGAGAGTGCAAGAAGAGAAGGAGGGAGGACTGAAAGAGGATGGCAGGGGAAGAAAAAGAGGAATGGAGTGACATGGAATTAGAGGGATAGTGGGTAGAGAGGGTGCATAATACAAGAAAGTAAGAGGGACCTGGAGTTTGTGCAGGAGGACAAGGGAAGAGCAAAGGGTGGGGGGGGGGGGGAAGAGAAAATCATACACCTGCCCCAACACTCCTACATTCCTTGTGTAGCCCTTAAATCAGATATCTGAGTGTGCCCACTGTTCATGTAAGGCCTATGGCCAGGGACACTAGTGATATAAAGCTACCTGGAATAGAAATACTTACATTGCAGGGACCTGGTCTTTTACCTGAGTTTACCACTGACTTTAGAAGGAAAGGTATTGGTTAAAGTTACAGGGACCTTTGCACAGTAGGCAGATACAAAGAAAGAAAAAGTTCAATTTGACTATTTCTGCTTCCATTGTTTGAATTTTCTGTTGCAAGACTGCTCCCAGGGAGGGGCTAATTAGATTATCTTACAGCCTGCCACAAGTACCTGGTCAACTCCAGTCTTCACAGCTTCCAGAGCCTCCACACAGCTAAGCTTTAAGCTTTCTATCTTTTTGCCTGTTGCTAATATAGAATTTAACTTTTGGTTATACATTACTTTTTGGGAATATTCTGACTGCCTACATTCCTTGTGTAGCCTTTAAATCAGATACCCGAGTGTGCCCATTGTTCATGTAAGGCCTACTGGCCAGGGACACTTAGGTTCCCGCCCACCCCACCCCTCACCCCACCCACCCCAGGGCTGCATTGCCTATATAGTGGTCACATACGTTGCCATCTATCCTTTTTAATTTGGTGTCAAGCCCACCTTTTCTTCTCCTTCTAGGACAGCTTAATCAGCATGTCGTGTATGCAGTGCAATAACTGTGGTGCTTTCATTCTGAGACGAGTCATTTGGAACCTAAGAGCTTGTCCTATGTGCATCAAGTCAGCTGCCATGCATAAAGAATTGACTCTACTAAGGGAAGAACTAGCTGCAACAAAACGCACCTCTTCTAGGATGCAAACAGAACAAAGTCCACCACCGCTTCCACAAAGAATCAAACATCCCAGGAACAAATGGATCACAGTGGGCTCGGGTAGATTTACAACCTGTAACGCAGAGACATCCTATACATCAAGAAATATTCCTGCATAATTCCTTCTCTGCTTTGGTTAATGAGGATCACCAATCCATGGCAACTGAAGGGCCCTTAAATGAGTTAGTCAATGCCCAATCTCCTGCTAAAGCACCAAATATGAAGAAAACTCGCCAAACAGAAAACTACTACTACTTGGAAATTCCA
Organism: Ichthyophis bannanicus; assembly: GCA_033557465.1. NCBI lineage: Eukaryota > Metazoa > Chordata > Amphibia > Gymnophiona > Ichthyophiidae > Ichthyophis > Ichthyophis bannanicus. The sequence goes on along the minus strand of CM066033.1, from coordinate 649,450,437 downwards.
TCATCAGAGGCACCAACTTGGGAACACAGTTCAAAGGAGACAAGATAGTCAAATGTCTCCCAGGCTCTTCAGCCAGCAAGAATACAAACCAGATTGTTGATGTACTTAGCGCAGGAACTGAGCACTCCAAAATTGATGATGCCATCCACCTGGGACAAATGACCTGGTTAGAAACAGTGCCTCTGCAGTTCATAGGGCCTTCCAGACTCTGGGAGAGAAACTCAAGCCCATTGTTAACACTGTAGCATTCTCAGAAGTTCTACCTGTTCATGGTAAGGGGGCAGAAAGGCTGCATCACATAAACAGCTTTAATACATGGCTCCAGACCTGGTGCGAATGAGAAGGATTCAGATTTATTGGCGAATGGGGAAACAGATGGACCAACAAGAGACGATACTGTGCTGATGGACTACATCTCTCTGTCGCAGGGAAAAAAATCCTAAGTGAAAAATTCAGGCAGTATGTGGATATGCATTTAAACTAGAAAAAGGGGGTGATGGATGGAGAAGGACTAGTTCAGGATGTCACGCCCGGCAAATGCAGAACGACATCAGAAACAGCCACACTTTTAAACCACACATCAACAAAATCAATGCAAAATATATGCAAGCAAGTTAAATGCTGGAAAGCAATGAGCACAAATGCTCGAAGCTTAGCCAACAAAGTTCCGGACCTGGAAGCCCTAATGGTGGTAATGGACTTTGGACATTGTGGCCATTACAGAAACATGGTTTAATGAATCACATGAATGGGATCTAGCCATAGCTGGCTATAATCTATTCAGAAGAGACAGTGAAAGTGGAAAAGGAGGAGGAATAGCCTTGTATGTAAAAAGTAATATTAAAGCTGCTGCAATGCAGGGGACATGGGGAAAAGAAGAAGCACTCTGGATTGTGTTGGAAAGAGGAGATGGCATTGTCATCCATACTGCTGTAGTCTACAGACCTCCGACTCAAATCGAAGAAATAAATAATGAATTGATTATAGATATTGTTAAGATAGCCACAAAGGGGGAAGTGATCATATTGGGTGACTTTAATCTACTCAATGTGGATTGGAGTACTCCTTCTGCAAATCTGGCAAGAAGCAAAACAATTGTGGATGCTTTTCAAGATGCGTCACTTAAATGGTGATGGAAGCAACCAGGGAAAGCTCAATGCTGGATTTAGTGCTCACCAACGGTGAGAGCGTGCCTAATGTCTGGGTGGGGTGCCCCTGTGAGCAGCAGCGATCATCACACGGTGTGGTTTTGAGATAAAAGCCAATGTGCAGTCCAGTCATAGAAAGCTCAAAGTCCTAAACTTCAAAAACATTGACTTCAGTAGAATGGCCAAGTACCTGAAGGAGGAGTTGGCAGGGTGGGAGGGGATAAGGGAAGTGGAATTGCAATGGGCTAAACTAAAGGTGGCAATAAAAGGGGAAACAGACAAATATGTAAGGAAAGTAAATAAAAACAAGAGGAGAAGGAAACCTATTTGGTTCTCCAAAGAAGTGGCTGCTCAAATAAAGGCAAAATACACAGTTTTCACAAAATTCAAAAGCTTGCGAACAGAGGAACAGAGTAAGGAATACAGGAACAAACTAAAAGAGATAAAAGGAGAAATAAGGAAAGCAAAAATCAAAGGCAGAGGAAAAGATGGCTAAAAATGTGAAGTGTGGCAACAAAACTTTCTTCAGGTATATTGGGGAGAGGAGGAAAATCAGAGATGGAATTGCAGGACTCAAGTGCTGGGAACGGATTTGTGGAAAGTGACATTGAAAAAGCAAAATTGCTAAACAAATAGTTCTGCTCTGTTTTTACTAAAGAAAATCCTAGAGAAGGACCATCTGTGACTCCCAAATATAAAAATGGGAATGAAGTAGATACCACACCATTCACTGAAGATGATGTGTTAGAACAACTTGCAAAACTGAAATTGAACAAGGCCATGGGACCGGATGGGATACATCCCAGGATACTGAAAGAGAGGTTCTTGCAGGGCCGTTAAAGGATGTTTTCAACAGATCCTTGGAAACAGGAGTAGTTCTTCAGGACTGGAGAAGGGCGGATGTGGTACCTCTTCATAAAAGTGGTGACAGGGAAGAAGTGACAAACTACAGGCCTGTGAGCCTTACTTCGGTGACGGGAAAAGTAATGGAGGCACTTCTGAAAGAGCGAATAGTGGACTTTCTCAAAACCAACAGGTTGCATGATCTGAGGCAACATGGTTTTACCAAAGGATGATCTTGCCAAACAAATCTGATTGAGTTCTTTGGCTGGGTGACCAGAGAACTAGATCAGGGGCATGTGATGGATGTCATCTACCTGGATTTCAGCAAAGCCTTTGATACTGTTCCTCATAGGAGGCTTATCAATAAACTCAGTAGTTTGGGGATGGGTCCCAAGGTGGTAAACTGGATCAGAAATTGGTTGACTGACAGAAGGTGAGGGTAAATGGAGCTCACTCGGATGAAAGGAGGGTGATTAGCGGGGTGCCCCAGGGTTCGGTCCTGGGCCTGGCACTGTTTAATGTATTTGTGAGTGATATTGCTGAAGGACTGCATGGAAAAGTCTGTCTTTTTGCAGATGACATGAAAATTTGCAACAGAGTGGACTCCCCTGAGGGAGTGGAGAACATGAGGAAAGATCTACAAAAGCTGGAAGAATGGTCTAATGCTTGGCAGTTAAGATTTAATGTGAAGACGTGCAGTGTCATGCACTTGGGAAGCAGAAATCCAGGGGAAATGTACGTGATAGGGGGCGAGAGATTGGTGTGCACGGACCAGTAGAAGGACCTTGGTGTGATTATTTCTGTGGATTTCAAGGTTGCAAAACAGTGCGACAAGGCGGTGGCAAAAGCCAGGAGGATGTTGGATTTGCATACAAAAAGGAATTACCAGCAGAAAGGAAGAGGCACTAATGCCACTGTATAAGTCACTGGTGAGGCCTCACTTGGAATACTTCATTCAGTTTTGGAGACTATCTTGCAAAGGATATAAAAAGACTGGACAGCGGAAGGCGACCAAAATGATTTGGAGCCTGCGTCAGAAGCCTTATGAGAAGAGACTTGAAGACCTAAATATGTACACTCTGGAGGATAGGAGGGACAGGGGAGATATGATTCAGACCTTTAAATACTTAAAGAGAAATAATGAACAAACAAACCTCTTCCAAAGACGGGGAAGCTGTAAAACTAGAGGGCATAACATGAAGCTGCAAGGGGGTAAATTGAAAGGCAATGTCAGGAAATACTTTTTCACTGGGAGGGTGGTGGATGCTTGGAATGCCCTCCCGATGGAAGTGTTGGGGGCAAATACAGTGACAGAATTCAAAATGGCATGGGACAGACACAGTGGATCCCTTTACAGCAACAGGATAAAATCAAAATAACTCATTTCTCATCATACAGGGGTGTCCTACATGGAGTGGTGGGTTCACCTCTAAAACAAAGACATGGGGAGGGGTGGCCTGTACGGAGCGGCAGGTGCACCTACTCTTGCCATCTTACTGGGCAGACTAGATGGACCATACTGGTCTTTGCTGTCATTTACTATGTTACTATGTAACACACACTCCTCACAACATCCTCCCAATATTATTCCTGCTGTAATTCTGCACAGAAAATTCAAAATTATGTGCAAAAGGTCTGAATTATGCAAAGTTCTGCATGCTTTGTCAAAATAACAAAGCATATTGTTTAAGTGATACTTTTTTTTTCCTGGATTTTATTTTAAATTATCACCAAAAAGTGCAACTTTTTGAACTGTGTGCAGAATGCCAGCAGGAGTACAATATGCACTCATTTGTTTACACAGGTTCCCAATAAGCACGTGTGCATGCACATGCACACTCGTGCATACAAGATTCCAGTATGCACATGCACATGTGCATGCATACGCACCCTCACATATACTGGTTCCCAGTATGCACATGCGTGTGCACGTACACCCATACACTCGTTTCCGACAGGCATTATGGTAATTCTTTTTCTTAGGTATTTTTTTTGTCATGGCTTGTTATCAGTAGGATGCTCTGATAGTCATCCTGGTGACTCCAGATTTGTACAAGGAGCTGGTCCAGCTGCAGACCAGGGTTCCGTTCTACCTTTTCCTCATTCCTCTGTTGCAACAGAGCTTGATAGTAACGAAATAAATCATCTTGAGGAGAGCTGGTTTAAAAGAAAAATCTGGGTCATATGGATTAGGTAGATTGAGATAGGAACTTTGCTGTCATTGAAGCCAAAGCTCTTGCGCTTGCTTGGAGGGATGGAGAGCCAAAGGGTCCAGATCCAGGTACTGCCAATGACATCACCCAAATATGGTTGCATTCCCTGCCATGTCCATGGTGAATCCTAATACTATTCTTTTGATTTTATTCCTTCTAGAAGAGAGAAGCTGTTCGTTGCTAATTATTTGCTCTTTCTAGGATTGTTAGTTTTTTGGTGGTGTTTATCCTCTGACACTGATGTACTGCCAAGTGCCTCGCTGCTCCCCTCTTTTGGTTCTGCAGTGATTTATTTATTTATTTATTTATTTATTGTCTCTTTTATACCGCGCTATTTAAAATCAGTGCGGTTTACATACAACAGTAACTTATACAGTGCAGCCTAGGCTGCGCTGTATTTACAATGAAACAGATGCTGTAACTTGGACATCGCTGGGGTAACTATTTACAAGTTGAAAATCAAGTCAGTTCCGCGCTGGGCTATCGTTGAGTAGAGACTATTTACAGAAATTTATATACAACAGGACTGTATACATGCAGCTATTTACCTGGTGTGCATGGTTGATGATGGTGCCATTGGGTGTGATTGCCTCGTTGCATGCTGGGTGTGCTAGTGGGGCAATCCTGTTAGGATTGATGTCATTGGAAAGGTTATGTTCTGTCTCCATCTCCTGACAAGGTGCCATACGCCCATGTGTCTGAGCTGTTTTAACAGGATTCAAGGAAATCAAATTCCAGACAAGTGACTTGTGCATTCCTGCCAGCAGATGTGGAAATGGAGAAAGAACTAGAAACTTCCAGGGATGACATCACTACTATTTGAGCTAGTGCAGCTAGGGACATACTTCAGTATTTGTGTTTCCCAGCAGATGGTGGATGCTGGACTGGTGTAGCTTGTTTTGCAATCATGTTAGCTCCTGGGCAGCTGTCCAGAGGAGCACATTCCTATTAGACCTCAGCAGTGGATGTCTCCACAGAGTATCTGCAGTTACCCCTGCTGGGGTTTCCCACTTGGAAGGGGGAAAGGCCACATTCCTTTCAGTATTCCTGATCAGTTGAGAAGCCAGCATTGTGCCAGATCAAGAACCTCCCAGTGTTTCTGCTACTCTCTTTCCATGCCCCTCCCCCCTAAAGATGGACTCCAAACATAAGCAAGAAGAAGGAATGTAAAGATAAGTCTGAGCACATGGGAGGGGCTAGAGCACAGCACTGCTTGTTGGTCCTGGACACCACAGGGGTAAGTACAACTCTTTTATTTGTTAGTACCTGTATCCTGCAGCCACAGCTGTAGGGGTGACTTGACCTTTCCTGATTCTCATGGCTCTGTCATTGGATCTGGCGGATGTCTTTATTTTAAGTTCTATGCTGTTTTTCCTGTGCATGTGTGGGCTGTACTGCTGAGGGTACGCGCAAGGCTGCACGTGTATATGTACATGTACAGGACTTGACATGCAGTTCCATACATGTAAGGCAGGGCAGCATTTCTGGCAGAAACATCTTGCAGGGGGTTCATAAGCCTACCAAGGCCTTTCCATACTCACAATTCCTTAAGAGCATGGTGTCTATGGAGTGGGACTTGCTGGACTCCACTTTGATAAGCGGCAGGGTTTTGAGCAAGCTGAATGCTCTTCCACAACAGGACTTGGATAAATGGTTGCATGCCCCTATGGTGGACATGTGTGTATTTGCCATCACCAAATTTACCACCATTCTAGTGGACGGTGGAGCCACCTGAAGGGATCAGTTGGATTGCAAAATGGAGGAATGTCTCAAGACAGGTTTCTCAGTCAGTTCCCTTATCCTCCAGGCAGCAATTTGTGAAGGCTTGATGGAACAGGCACTTCTCCAGTGGTTACAGTTGCTCCTAGAGGATGATACTTCAGCACAGACAAAGTCACAAGATGACTTTTAGACCAATACCATATATGATCTTGTTAGTTTAGTAGCAAAGGACATTGCGGTTGCCATGGTAGCATTGGCATTTGGCAGTGGACACTGCTTCTATGTTGCCAAAGCTCATCTTTAAGGGAAAGCCACTGTTTGATGAAGACCTCAAGGCTCGTGAAGTTTTTGGCAGAGTTCCGACCTCTGTATCTTCCAGAAGCTAAGCCCAGTGGGTCCTGGAGGCATGCACCTTCCACTTCTTCCGATTAATTTCTTTGACTTGGTGTCCAGGGAGTTGGACTGAGGGAGAGCCCTAAATCTGGTGTATTTAGATTTCAGTAAAGCATTTGACACTGTTCCGCACAGGTGACTTATAAATAAACTAAGCACCCTTGGGATGGACCCTTAAGTTACTGTTTGGGTTAGAAATTGGTTGAATGGGAGGCGACAAAGGGTACAGGTAAATGGAGTTCACTCTGAAGAGAAGGAGTTTAGCAGTGAAGTGCCCCAGGGATCTGTCCTTGGTCTGATTCTTTTCAGCATCTTTGTTAGTAATATTGCGAAGGGCTAAGGGGTAATAAGGTTTGCCTCTTTGTGAATGATACCAAAATCTGTAACACAGTAGACACCCAAGAAGGTGTAGATAACATGAGGAGGGATCTAGCTAAGCTTGAAGAATGGTCTAGAATTTGGCAGCTGAGATTTAATGTTAAAAAATGCAAGGTCATGCATTTGAGTTGCAGCAATCCAAGGGAGTGATATAGTATAAGGGTGAAGTACTTCTGTCCACAAAAGAAGAGCGGGACCTAGTTGCCCTTTCTGGCCGGGCCAGTAGAGTTTGACCTCATGGGGGGCCATATACCCTCATGATGGCGGTCAGTGGCTTCAAGCCCAGCGACCACTGTGCACATAACATGTCGTGCCCCTCAGGGCGGACCATGACAACTCAGTTTGCGGTCTCTGACAGCAGATGACCCCCAAAGCCCTCCGAGGCCATAAGAAGCAGCACAAGTTGTTTTTCCCAAAGACTGACTGAGTCCTCGGAGTCCTTTGCGGGACCAGCGCCAGCGAGGGTTGCCGCAAAGGCCTCAGGCTTGCATGACCACATGTTTCCTCGGAGCCTCGAGGTCACGAGGCATCATTCCGGTGCTCCCTCATGGAGGGACATCCCTCAAAGAGCCAGATGTCATTGATGGTCTCGTCAGGTGACGAGACCGGGCCATGGGTAAGTCCCATGGCCACTGGCCTCAGAGCTGTCAATGCGAGGCTGTGGGTAATGGCAGGGAATAGCTCACAGCTGCCCCAGTGGGAGAAGATGCCATCGGCGTCCGGAGATCGGCCTCTGTCCTCCAAGACCATCCTCATTGAGGACACTCCCTCGATGGTTCCTGCTGGCAGCTGCAGTCTCTTCTGGCCTCAAGGCCAGGATGGAAGCCCTGGAACACAGCTTGTCTGCCTTCATGGCCCCACAGAATTATTGGGTCAATTACTGAACGTGTAACTGAATAACAAAATTCCAAATACGTTCAATTATAGCATAGTGAGAAAAATAGAGCTACAGTCAAAAAAACTCCATGCTCTAATCCATTTCCATTTAGTAAACGAAACAAGGTCTCAGACATATATGGCACTCAATCTGGACTTTTGTCTGTTCATGTAGTGCCTGATTGCATCAATGACCTTCAAATCATTCGAATTTCGTTACTATTTTAGAGTTGTGCTTAGTTGTACAAGGACTTAGCTGTGTTGCCCCATCGGACTTTCACCAACGTTCAAAGAGGATCCCGACGCACCGGTAAGGCGCTTCAAAATTTCATCAGGAGATCCTATACAGACACCGGTCCTGTGCTCCTGTGCTTCATGGCCCAACAGTGGGCTCTGATGCTCTGTTCCTTCGGGTCATCACTCCCGACCACCAGCCCCTCCATGGTGAGGGAGTCCATGGAGGTGGAGCCGATCCTCGAGCATCACCAGCCTCAAGATATACCTCTGCACCAGTCCCCCAGTCTCAGTCCCACTCTGGTCATTGGATTTCACTGCCCAGTGCCCCCAGCTCGGAGCGCAGAGGCATTAGGACCCTTGGGCTGTCGGCTAGAACACGAACCCAAGGCCCAGAGGACCCTTACGATCTCCTTTTCAGAGTTGGAATGGGAGACTGAGGATGATGAGTCCCCCAACACTTGTCTTCACTAGGACATCTCCTTGGACCCGTCTCCTCCTGAGGCCCAGCGCTGGTCCACACTGGAAGACCTGGCCTTCTGAACTTCGTCTGTGATATGGTGAAGGCACCTGCAGTCCCTGCGGAGCCCGAGGAGGAGCCTCAGGTGCAAGACTTTGAGATTCTCCAGTATGAGGCACTTCCTAAGGAGGCACTGACGGTGCCCATTCCCCCCATCCTGGAATGGCTGCTCTTCCATATGTGGGAGACCCTTGTCTCTGTGCCCATTGTGAGCAGATGGCTGGACTTGATATACTGAGTCCGCTGGAGCCCCAGCTTCCAAAAAGCTCAACTGCCTTACAACTTCATAGTGGTGGAGTCTGCTGTACATCTGCTCAAGAACCAGAAGATGCACTCCTTGTTGCCCCCTGGCAGGGAGGCCCACGCCATGGATGCCCTGGGCAGGAAGTGCTTCTAGGGCTCGATGCTCATCAGCCGGATCCAGGCCTACCAGCTGTACATGGGCATGTACTTGCGGGACCTGCTGAGGGAAGCCAGGTTCTCGGCTAGTTTCTCCGAGAAACCTCTCCAACAGTTCCTGACCCTGACCTCCATGATCAGAGTGCTCCAAATTTGACTCGAGTGGCCTATCACTGCTTAGAGTCGGCAGCTAGAGTAGCTGCAGTGGGCATTAGTGCCCAACACCTGGCCTGTCTGCAGTCTTCTGACTTGAAGCAGTGGGTGCAGGACAAGTTGATCGATGTTCCTTGCTGGGGAGAGAACCTCTTTGGCATACCCATGACGGACAAGGCCGCTGAGCTGGTCAGTTCATGACCAGGACCAGGCTCTCCAAAAAGACCACTGACCCTTTCCAAAGGAAGGCTTTGGGCAAAAAGTCCCTATACCCAAAGAAAAAGGCGACTTATGGAAACTACCCTCAGTACTTGGCCTTTCCTGCTCCCCAGCAGGCCAAGGGACAAGGACATGGCCCTCGTAAGCCTAAGATCCCCAAGCCCCATACTGCGCCTCTGGCACAACCTGGAGGGGGCTTTTGACTCCTTGGGCATAGCCTCTCTTCCCCCGAGAGGTCCTGTCCTGCAGCACATGGAGGGGCATCTGGTGTCTTGCACTGCCCCATTGTCCCTCATAACCATTGACTCCTCGGCCCTGCAGGTGGTGAAGGAGGGTTACCTCCTCCACCTCGAGCAGACGCCCTCACCATTTTTTCCAAGGGAGCCCCTTATGACATCACTGGTAACTTGCAAGTCTTCTGGCCGACAGGGCAGTGGAGCACGTCCCTTCACATGTCAAGGGCAAAGGGTTCTACTCCTGCACTTTCTAGTGCCCAAAAGGACCAGAGGGTTTTGGCCCATTCTAGACCTGCGGGACCTCAACAGATTTCTGGTGAGGGAGAAGTTCAAGATGCTCTCCCTTGGAACATTGCTGTCCTTCCTCCAGGAGGGAAATTGGCAATTCTCATTGAATCGAAAGGATGCGTATACAGACATCCTCATCCATCCCCACCACAGTCAGTACCTCCGCTTCGTGGTAGGAGGCTGCCACTACCAGTATAGGGTCCTACCCTTCATTCTGGCCCCCACCGTGAGGGTGTTCACCAAGTGCTTGGCACTGATCGCCGCCTTCCTGTGACTGCAGGGGGTGTTTGTCTTTCTCTACCTGGACGACTAGCTCATTAAGGGCAGCATTACTGCAGAAGCCCATGGTGGCATACACCATCCTTGTTCTGGAGCACCTGGGGTTCGTCATTAACTACCTCAAGTCCCATCATCTGTCATAATGCCTGTTTATAGAGACACTGCTGGATATTGTCCAGTCCAGGGCCTTCTTTCCTCCAGACAGAGCCTAGTGCCTCATGGCACTTGTGGGGAGCATTCAGGGTCACTCCTCGGTGTCAGCCCACCTCCTGCTTCGCCTGCTGGGCCACATGGTCTCCACGGTGCATGTCACCCAGACACCCGCCTGCTCATGCGGCTGGCTCAGAGGGCCCTCCCCTCACAGAAGTCTCAAGCAACAGGGCGACTGCAGGACAGAATGGTTGTGACCCATCCTCTGGCCGACTCCTTCAGCTGGTGGCAGCAGCCCCAGTACCTACAGGCCAGGATACCCTTCCAGGCCCCCACCACCAGAGGATCCTCACCACGGATGCCTCTAAGCTGGGCTGAGGAGCACATTGCAGTGACCTTCGTACTCAGGGCAGTTGGTCGCAGTCAGAGATCCTGCAGCAGATCAACCTCCTAGACCTTCGAGCCAGAGCACTGGCCCTCTAGGCTTTTCACCACCACCTACAGTACCAAGTGGTACCGATCCAGACCGACAACTAGGTGGCAATGTTTTATATCAACAAGTAGGGGGGTATGGGGTCATCACGCCTGTGCCAAGAGGCGGTGAGCCTCTGCTCCTTCGCCAGTGAGAGCGGGATGCTCTTGTGAGCAGTCTGTTCTGGGCGAGGACATTGCCCTGGCAGACCGGCTCAGCTGGGTCCTTCAACTGTACAAGTGGCTTCTAGACCCTCGGGTGACAAGCTGGCTCTTCGGTCTCTGGGTCTCCTGCAGATGTTTCTCTTTGCTAACCCAGCAAATGCTCAGCTGCACTGCGTCTGCTCCAGGGTGCCACATCCCTCTTGGGTGGCGGCTGATGCATTCCTCATCTCGTGGATGGGGGACCTCCTCTACATCTTCCTGCCCATGTCACTGATCACCAAGACCCTGTTCAAGGTACAGCTCAACAGGGCCACCTTGATATTGGTGGTTCCCCAGTGGCCTCGGCAACCGTGGTTCCCCCTGCTCCTCAGTCTCTCTCAAGTGTCCCTGCTGGTTCTGGGGTATGCCCCAAGCCTGCTCTCACAGGAGGATGGCTCTCTCCTGTACTCCAATCTGGGATCCCTGACTCTGATGGCCTGGCGACTGAAAAGGTAGTTTTAGCTCTCTTCAATCTGTCAAACTCGGTGGAGGAGGTCTTCCTGGCCTCCTGCAATTCTTTCACCCATTGGGTCTACACCTTCAAGTGGCGGAGGTTTTCTGTGTGGTGCACGGAGAAGGGGATCAGCCCCTTCTCCTGTTCTGTCCAGCTGGTGCTGCAGAACCTGCTTCACCTGTCCCAGGCAGGGCTGAAGTCCAACTCTATTAGAATACACTTTGGCACACTCTGCACTACCATCTTGTCGACGGTAAGCCCCTCTCCGTTCAGCCCCTCTGTGACTTGCTTCCTGAGGGGCCTACTGCTCTCATGGCCACCTGTCCGTCCTCCGGCTGCAGAGTGGTATCTCAATGTCATTCTCTCAAAACTTACCATGCCACCCTTTGAGTCTCTCAGCTCTTGCCACCTTAACCCATTTTGGACCAGCGTATGTTTTACATACAAAAGGTTTCCATACTTACTACTCAACTGTTTACTAATTAATGGTTATAAATTCAATGGAACTATGTTTAGCTATTATCGTTATGTCAAAAAGCGTTATATACAGATTTTTTATCAGAGATCTAGTTAGTTTAATAGGTATTCGAAGTTTGCTGATTTTGACGGTACTGGCGGCTCAACATAAAAAGATAAAAAAAATAGTAAGTAGCTTATAATGCTGTAATACTTTTATTTGCAAAATAGTAGCTATTTGTAGACTTTAGAAAATAGGTTTAGATAACTGTAAGTTACATAGTGTCAGAGTTATTGGTGCATATATCGGCCTTGTATGTTTTTCATACGCTGGGCTAATATGTTGTTGAAACTAATTGCTGTCAAGCATTCTGTTCTAGGTGTTTCAATGGTGCAATATCGACGCACTGCATCAGAAATGTTTTCACGTGTATCATACTCCGCCGTCAGAATGGACTGTTGACAAACTATATTATATCATAATAAAGTGTTTTAAATGAAAACTGCAGTTTCAATAGTATCATACAGTATGTTTGTCAATGAATATTGGAACAGAATCCTATCTTTTCTGAAGACGGACAATATACTATATTGGAACAGTGTATGAAAAACATACACTATGTGAAACTTCTAATCTCCAGGGACAAGCAGGAATGAGTTCTTCACATATGGGTATCGTCGGTACTGACGGAGCCTGCGTGGGAACGCTCCCCAGCGTCCAGAAAGAAAGCTTTTGGGAGCATCCCACAGCGCCTGCGCGCTGCCTTCCTGCCTTTCCCATCTGCCTCTCTCCAGTTCTTCTTTTCCGCGGAGCCAGCAGGTCGTGTTCCTGTCATCGCTGAAGAAGTTCTTTCTTTTATTTCTTTGGTCGCACGTCTGCCGCCTTCGACGTCAGACCGGTACCGCTGGTCTTTTCTTCTTTCTTCTTAAAAAAAATAAATAAATAAAAATACCGTTTCCCACTTCTGTGCATTTTTTTTTTCCTTTTGGGCCTTAGGCCTAGAAAAATCTTCCTCATGGAAAAGCCCGCTTCCGGGTTTAAAAAGTGCACGAAGTGCAGCGGTACTATTTCTATCACTGACACCCATGAGTGGTGTCTAAAATGTTTGGGTCCTGACCACTCCATCACCGATTGGGAGTCCTGTTCTATGATGTCTAAAAGAGGTCGACAGAATCGAGCAGCCAAGCTCAGTACCCTGTTTCCCTCTGATGCAGCTTCGCTGGCATCGACATCTTCCAGGGCTGCTGCTTCCTCCCATGGATCTCAGGTAACCAAACATAAGTCCAGCCGGTCCTCGAAGGGTAGATCTCCCTCTAAGTATCGAGATGCCTCCGGGCTTGCTCTTGAGGATCCCGCAATGGCAAAATTACCCCGTCGGGAAGCTCCGGCTTCCAAAGCTTCATCTATGGGGTTACAGGTTGACATCAATGGCTCGGCCTCGACCGATCACCTGTTGCCATGTTCTGGGGTACCGGTGGTTTCCACTGGTACCGACATCCAGACATTGGTTGCGTCGATGGATCAGAATATTCTGACCATGCAGCGTGCCATCACGGCATTCATACAAGCTGCGACGCCTCCGGTACCGCAACAAACTCCGTTGTCGGTACTGGTCCCGGCACCTGCTCCGATATCGGTTCCAGTGCCGGTACCGATTGCATCGACATCGGCTTCGGTGTCGACTGCAGCGGTACCCTGTTCTGTGATGCCCATCAGTACCGAATCGGTACTGATCACTCCCGAAGTCGATACCACTCGGTACGCGTATCGGGCTCTGCAGGAGCATCCAGACAGGCGATACTTCGATTCCTCCGAAGACTCTGATGAATCAGAGGCTTCTGTCGAAGCATCGGTAATCCTTCCTCAGGAGCACTCTTCTTCAAAAAGAAGAATGTCTCCTTCAGAAGACTTGTCTTTTCAAGACTTCATTAGGGAAGTGGCCAGGGGCCTCTCCATTTCAGTGGCCCCTGAATCAGAGCCTAGAGCCAAGAAATTGGATATTTTACAATATCCTAAGGCTCCTAAAGAGGCAGCTACTTTACCAATTCATGAGATCCTTTATGATCACATGTTGGGCATATGGGAGACACCTCTCACTATCTCCCCTCATTCTCGTAGGTTGGACACCATGTACTGTGTTCCTCCTTGTCCTGGCTTTCATAAGACTCAGCTTCCTCATCACTCTATTGTGGTGGAGTCTGCTATGAAGAAGATAAAGAATGCAAAAAGACACTCATCTAATCCTCCAGGAAGAGAATGCAGAACCTTGGATGCTTTTGGCCAGAGAATTTTCCAGGCCAATATGCTTGTTGTCAGAATCAACTCCTATAGCCTCTATATGGGGATGTTTCTAAAGGAAGTTACAGATCATCTACAAACTTTATCTCCTTTTATCTCAGAAAATAAAAGGGAAGAGTTTCTCACCTGGCTTAAACATGCCCAGGATGTTTCCAAATTTTCCAACCGTGCAGCCTTTGACTCTTTTGAGTGTGCCAGCAGAGCCTCGGCTATTGCCATAGGTGCATGCAGAGTTGCTTGGTTACAAGCTTCTGATTTGGAACCCTGGGTCCAGGATGGATTAGGAAATCTTCCTTGTACAGGTGAAAACCTTTTTGGCAAGGATTGGCAAGCAAAGGCCACTCAGATGGATGCTGAGAATTCTGCCTTAGATAGACTTTCAAAGTCTACTTCTGCTCCTGTTAGAAAAAGGTTATTCAAAAAGGCTTTCTTTCCCAAAAAGGGGAAATATTATCCTGTTTATAGTCAGCAGGCATCTTCTGCAGGTCGTTTTGCTGCAAAGCGTCAGCAACAACCTAAACAAGCCAAGCCTAAGGCTGCAAGGACTGCTACGGCCCAACAGCCTCAGCCTCCTCAGGGCTTTTGACTTACATCTAGAGAACTTAGCCTTTCTGGCTCTAGAAGAACCAGAGCCTCTCACCATTCCAGGAAGGTTAGCCCACTTTGCTCCAAGATGGGAAGAAGTCACGGCAGAGCAATGGACCCTCTCCATCATAAGGGAGGGGTACAAGCTTCATTTCTTCAACCTTCCTCCTCACACCATGGTGAGACAGTTCAATTCTCCAACATCTCTCCTCGACCTTCTGGGTCAGGAGATTGCTACCCTTCTTGCCCAAAGGGCAATAGAAGAAGTACCCCTTCTTCAACAGGGCTCAGGGTTCTCTCCCACTATTTTCTTATCCCAAAGAAAACAGGGGGCTACAGACCCATATTAGATCTCAGAGAATTGAACAAGTTTCTATGCAAGGAGAAATTCAAAATTTCTCTCGGTGCTCTCCTTCCATACCTTCAGAGTCAGGATTGGCTTTGTTCTCTAGATCTCAAGGATGCGTACACCCATATCCTCATCCATCCAACACACAGAAGGTTCCTTCGGTTCCTTTATCAAGGAAAGCACTACCAATACAGAGTGCTTCCTTTCGGTCTGGCCTCTGCTCCAAGAGTGTTCACAAAATGCATGGCAGTAGCAGCTGCATTTCTACGCACTCTAGGAATATTTGTATTCCCATATCTGGACGACTGGCTCATCCGAGCTCCGTCCCAGTCAGAGGCCCAGACTTCCCTAGCCTGCACAAGGCGTGTTCTTCAGTATCTGGGACTTGTAATAAACATCCCAAAATCCCATCTCACCCCTACTCAGTCACTAGAGTTCATAGGGGCCTTGCTGGATACCACAGCTGCAAGGGCCTATCTTCCCCAGGCCCGTTGCCTACGATTGGTGCAGTTAGCCTCACAAATTCAGTTAAAGTCCCATCTAACTGCTCGACAAATGTTACAACTGTTAGGCCACATGGCATCCACCGTGCATGTGGTTCCTTACGCTCGCCTTCACATGAGGGCAGCTCAGTGGACTCTGTCCACCCAATGGGCCGAGGCATCAGGGTGCCTGTCAGACAAAATAGCATCCTCCAGTCGCCTCTTCTGGTCTCTCCAGTGGTGGAAGTCCACTCAAAATCTGCTGCTGGGGTCCCCCTTTCAACAGTCGCTACCCCAAGCAACCCTTACAACAGATGCCTCTCCAAGGGGTTGGGGAGCTCATCTACAAGATCTCTCCACCCAGGGCATCTGGTCTCCACATCTCTGCATATCAACCTCTTGGAGCTCAGAACAATTCTTCTAGCTCTGAGTCTTCCACACCCTGCTCAGCTACAAGACAGTCCTCATCCACACGGACAACCAAGTAGCCATGTTCTACGTGAACAAGCAGGGCGGGACTGGCTCTCTGTCGCTTTGCAACGAAGCTTTGAGATTGTGGGCCTTTGCCAGAGAGCATCAAATTCATCTCGTAGCAGTGTATCTTCCAGGGGTTCAAAACTCTTGGGCAGACAGATTCAGTCGAGTTCTACTTCCACACGAATGGTCCCTCCATGGGGACCAGATAGCCAGGATCTTCCGAATTTGGGGAACCCCGGACATAGACCTGTTTGCAAGTCCGTGGAATGCCAAACTTCCCCGGTTCTGTTCCAGGATTCCGTGTCAGGGAGTTCAGGCCAGGGATGCCTTCCTCCTTCATTGGGGGCAAGACTTCCTCTATGCCTTTCCACCCATTCCCCTAATTCCCAAGACACTGTTCAAATTTCAGAGAGACAAGGGGTCTATGATCCTCATAGCACCACATTGACCACCCCAGATGTGGTACCCTCTACTTCTGCATCTCTCTCAAGCTCCCTCCCTGGACTTGGGATCTGCTCCAGACCTCCTGTCCCAGGAGGAGGGAACGTTGTGGCACCCAAATCCCCAGTCTCTTCATCTCAGAGCCTGGTTGCTGAAGGCCTAGACCTTCAAGATTTGCCTCTTTCTCAGCAAGTGAAGGATATCCTTCATGCTTCCAGAAATCCTTCCACTAGATCTTCCTATGCTTTTAAATGGAAAAGGTTTACCATTTGGTGTGCACAGAAGGGTCTTAACCCCATTGCAATACCTCTGAATTCTTTACTGGAGTATTCGCTGCATTTATCCCATGCAGGATATCAGATCAAAAAGATACCGTAAACAATCCCACCGGAATTCTTATTGCTTTTTTGTTGGACATAGATCACAAGGAGGAGGCACTATGAACCCACCCCCAAATGCAATACATGTCCCTTTTATTCAACCACTTAGGTTTAAACAACGTAGCTTAAATTCATGAATGCTTTCCAGCATGTAAAGAAGAAAGAGGCACTTACCTTATAATATGCGCGACGTGCACGTTTCGGGGGGTAAAACCCCTGTATCAAGCGCTACCAAACGTGTTTCAAAACAATCCACCAAGATCCGCCGGCAGAAGCAGGATGATATCTTTCATAAGGCAGGCTTGACCCTGGTTTCCCCGCTAGCCTTGCGCTCACAGGCCCCGCAACCCTCTGAGCTGCCTAAGACTCCCCTGCAGGCCCACAGATACTCTGACTGAGGGTCCCCCGAGCGTGAGCGGAAAAAGAAGGCCTTGCGGACGTCCGGGGGTCGGACAAGCTTGCGAAACTTAAACAAGTTTCTGGAGAGGGAAAAGTTCAGGATGCTTACCCTTGGGATACTGCTGCCCTACCTCCAGCAGGGAGATTGGCTATGCTCCTTAGACCTAAAGGATGCTTATACTCACATTTTCATCCATACAGACACAGGCAATATCTCAGATTTGTGGTGGGAGAAAACCATTTCCAGTACAGAGTACTTCCATTTGCCCTAACCTCTGCCCCTAGGGTTTTCACCAAATGCCTGGCGGTGGTGGTGGCCTATCTCAGAAATCAGGAAATTTTTGTCTTCCCATACCTGGACGACTGGCTCATCAGAGATCAGGCTCATCAGAGATCAGGCTCATCAGAGATCAGTCTCTCCAGAAGGCCAGACAAGCCACTCTTCGCACTGTCTCTCTTCTTCAGTGTCTGGACTTTGTCATAAACTACGCAAAGTCCACTTTGCTCCCCTCACAGAACCTAGAATTTATAGGGGCAAGATTAGACACCCTGCAGGCAAGAGCTTACTTGCCCGAGGACAGGGCCCACATGCTGATGGACTTTGCCAACCAGTTCCAAAGCAATTCTCAGGTCTCCGCCAGACACTTCCTGAGGCTCCTGGGCCACATGGCATCCAGGGTACATGTGACCCCGAATACCCGTCTGCAGATGCAGTCGGCTCAGTGGTGCCTCAGAGCTCAGTGGGTGCAAGCCACAGGCGACCTCCGAGACAGAGTAAAGGTGTCCAAACCACTCTTGGACTCCTTGCAGTGGTGGCTACATCTCCCAAACCTTCTCAGGGGGGTACCCTTTGAGGCCCCAGCACACACCAGGGTGCTGACGACCGATGATTCCTTAAAAGGCTGGGGTGCACATTGCTAGGGCACGTGCACTCAAGGCCTCTGGTCTCTTTGGGAGGCCACACAGCAGATCAATCTTTTGGAGCTGCGAGCAATCCGCTTGGCTCTACAGACTTTTTCTCATGCCCTCTCACCAGTCTGTCTTAGTTGAGACAATCAGGTAGCAGTGTTCTATGTGAACAAGCAAGGGGGCACAGGGTCCAGACTCCTATGTCAGGAGGCGCAGGCCCTTTGCTCATTTGCAGTCAAACAGGGCATATTTCTCAAAGCAGTTTATCTACCTGGTCAGGAGAACTTTTTGGCAGACAAACTAAGCAGCATTCTCCAGCCTCACGAATGGCAGTTGAATCCACTGGTGGTTCAGCAGATCTTTCTATGATGGGGACCTCTATCCATCGATCTCTTTGCAAGTCCACTGAACCGTCAGTTGCCCATGTTTTGCTCCAGACAGCCGCATCCCCTGAGAATGGCAGCAGATGTGTTTCTCATCTCTTGGTCTACGGGCCTCCTGTATGCGTTTCCTCCCACGCCCCTGGTGGCCGAACTCTGTTCAAGATTCTACGGGACAAGGCCTCGGTGAGTCTGGTAGCCCCCAGATGTCCAAGGCAACTGTGGTTTCCACTTCTTTTGCAGTTGGCAGTGGAAACTTCATTCCCTCTGGGGTTGCAACCCGATCTCCTGTCTCAGGATCAGGGTTCCCTTCTGCACTCCAATCTCAGATCCCTCTATCTGATGGTGTGGCTGCTGAAAGGATAGTGCTTGCTCCCTTGCTTCTACCTAGGGAAGTTGAGGAGGTGGTCTTGGCCTCGAGGAGGCAATCTACCAGAAAGTCCTATGCACTCAAGTGGCGCAGGTTCTCAGCCTGGTGTTCTCAGCACAATGAAGATCCTTTCTCCTGCCTGGTGCCAGTAGTGCTACAATACCTACTTCACCTGTCAGACCTAGGCCTTAAGCCCAACTCTGTTCGGGTCCACCTCAGTGCTCTTTCAGCACACCGGAGGGACAGTCGCTGTCGGTTCACCCCTTGGTGTCCCGCTTCCTCAGAGGCCTGCTTTTACTCAAGCCTCTGATTCGTCCACCTGCCACTGAATGGGACTTGAATGTGGTCTTGCAACAACTTACTCGCCCACCGTTTGAGCCGATGGCTACTTGCCATTTACGCTTTCTTTCTTGGAAGGCGCACTTCCTGGTAGCTCTTACCTCGGCCAGACGTTTGAGTGAACTTCAAGCTCTGGTTTCTGATAGACCGTACACACGGTTGTATAGGAATAGGGTGGTCCTTTGGACTCATCCGAAGTTCCTTCCAAAAGTTGTCTCCTCTTTCCAGCTCAACTGGGAGGTGGTTCTTCTGACATTCTTTCCCAGGCTGCATACCAGCCGGGCTGAGACAGTCTTGCATACTCTGGACTGTAAGAGGGTGTTGTCCTTTTACATTGAACGTACGTGGGCACATCAAAGGGCTACTCAGCTCTTCATCTCCTTTGACCATAATAAGTTGTGGTTACCTGTCTCCAAGCGTACGTTGTCCACTTGGGCAGCAGATTGTTTCACCTGGGCGTACAAGGCAGCCAACCTTCCCTTGCAGGGTCGAGTCACGGCCCACCGTGTCAGGCAAAAGCCGCGTCAGTAGCTCATCTCCGCTCCGTTCCATTGGCAGACATCTGCTGGGCCGCTACTTGGTCTTCAAGCCAGACTTTTGCAGCCCACTACTGACTCGAGAGAGAGAGAGTCCCAAAGGGACAGTGCTTTCGGACAGGTGGTACTCCGTAATCTCTTTGAGGTTTAGGAAACTCCTACCCTCCGGCCCTTGTGCTGGGCTACCGTACGGGGGTGTTCTCAGAGGATATTCTTATCACAGATGCTGAGGCTCTTGAGAGGGAGCCATTTTTTCAGCTTTGGGTTCCCGGTAGCCTAGAGCTGGGGAGTCCCATATGTGAGGACTGACTTCCTGCTTGGTCCTGGAGAAAGAGAGTAGTTACTCACCTGTAACAGGTGTTCTCCAGGAGCAGCAGGAATCAGTCCTCACGACCCTCCCTCCTCCACTGGAGTTGCAGTCATATCCTTTATTTTAATTTTTGCTGTCTTTTAGCTATGTCATCAGACTGAGCAAGATGGCACGCTTGGGCGCATTCCCAAAGGCTTTCCTTGAAAGCTGGGGAAATGTTCCGCACGAGGCTCCGTTGGCGCCGACGTCACCCATATGTGAGGGCTGATTCCTGCTGCTACTGGAGAACACCTGTTACAGGCGAGTAACTACTCTTTTTCTGATTCACCCACAGCACAGAAGGTTCCTGCATTTCATGTTTCAGGGGAGACATTATTAATACAGAGTCCTGCCTTTCGGCCTCGCCTCTGCCCCAAGAGTTTTCACAAAGTGAATGGCGATAGTAGCGGCATTCTTAAGAACTCTCGGGATATTTGTCTTTTATTACTTAGACGACTGGCTCATTCAAGCAAACACCTCTCTATAGGCCAGTTCTTTCCCTCTCGTGCATCATGCAGGTGCTGCAACACTTGGGATTTGTAATAAATCTTACAAAGTCCCAACTCGTTCCCTCTCAAACTCTAGATTTCATAGGGGCTCTTTTAGACACTCAGCAATCAAAGGCATTTCTGCCTCAACTCCGCTGCGCACGACTTAATCAGTTAGCATCTCAAGCAAGCCTCAAGAGGTTTCTCACTGCTCGAGATCTGCTAAAACTGCTGGGTCATATGGCATCAACAGTGTATGTTATTCCATATGCTCATCTACATATGCGTGCAGCTCAATGGACACACTCTTCCCAGTGGTCTCAGGCATCCAGTTGCTTGGGAGACAAGATAATGGTCTCTATCCACCTAATCTCATCTCTCCAGTGGTGGCAATCCCCAGAAGGCCTCCTGGTATGGTCAACTTTTGAGATGCCAGCACATTAATGTACCCTGATGACAGATGTATCCAAATTGGGCTGGGGAGCTCATCTGGACAATCTCTCCACTCAGGGGCTTTGGTCTCATCAGGAGTCACAACTCCACATAAATCTGCTGGAGCTCAGATCCATTCACAATGCTCTGTGTTCCAGGACCATCTTCGATTCCGCTGAGTTCTAGTCCAGACAGACAATCAAGTAGCCATGTTCTACTTGAACAAGCAGGGCGGTACAGGCTCTTGGACCCTCTGCAGCGAGGCCCTGCATCTGTGGTCTTTTGTCATACAGCTTCACATTCACCTATTTATTATTATTATTTATTAACATTTTTTATATACCGCACTATTCGATATCAGCACGGTTTACATGGAACAAGAAACTTCAGACAAGTTACATTTATCTATTCATTACATATAACAGGGAAGTCAACCTGGATAACAGGAGGAACTATATACAGAAACAGCAACAAGAACAACTATATACATAGTGTAGAGTAGTGTAGTGTAGTGTGCAGTTGAGGAAAGATTAGGTGGTCAGAAGGTAATTATTGATATTTGGGTGTAACTGTATTTCTTCGTTCACTGGGAAATATTTGAGAAAAAGGTAGTGTTTCAGGGCCTTCTTGAACTGGCTGAGATCAGAGATGGCCCTAATGTGTGTTGGAAGGATGTTCCAAAGTTTTGGAGCACATAAACTGAAGGCTCGATTTGCTGTTGTCGAGTTGTATCTTGTGATTTCCTTTGGTACAATTAGCATGTTTAGTTCCGCGGTTCTTCTTAGTCTGTTGGGTGTAAATGGATGAATCATCTCCGTTAATGAGGTGGGGGCGAGACCTTTGTATGCTTTAAATGTCAGGAGCAGAGTTTTAAAAGAGATTCTCGCTTGAATAGGAAGCCAATGTAGTTGTTTTAGAAGGGGTGTTACATGTTCTCTTTTGGGTAGCCCAAAAAGAATCCTTGCTGCACTATTCAAGGCGAGTTGAAGAGGGTTTAAAGTTGATTGAGGAAGCCCTTGTAGTATGAAGTTTGAGAAGTCAAAGTGGGGCATGATTAGAGCTTGGTACACAGTACGGAAATCGGCCGGATCAATCAGTTGACGGAGATGTCTGAGGGAGCGGATTTTGAAATATACTGCTCTTACTGTGTTAGCTATGTGGGTTTTCAAATCCAGATATTGATCAAGAGTCACTCCTAGGTATCGGATATGGGGTTTTACTTGAAGCTTGGCGTCTTGTACATCCAGGAATGTAGGTGGTATGAAGTTCACGTTCTTTGAGATGAAGAGAACTTCCCTTTTTTTATGTTGGATTCTGAGATTTTGAGTCAGTAGCCATTTTGATATGGCGTTAAAGCAGTTGGTTAAGGGGGTGAGGTCCATCTTATCTATGCAGAACGGCATGTATAATAAAACGTCATCGGCATATATCATACAGTTGACATTAAAAGATCTGATGATGTTACATATAGGTTGCATATATATGTTAAATAGTAATGATGAGAGTGAGGATCCTTGCGGGACTCCTTGATCTTGATGAAACGGATCTGATAATCCCCCATTTGATCGCACATGCTGCCATCTGTCTGACAGGTATGAGTTACACCATTCGAGTGCGTTTCCACAAAGGCCCTTCTCTTTTAGACTGATAAGAAGAAGCTCCGTGACAAACCGAGTCAAAAGCAGCCGCAATATCCAAAAAGATGAGAACAAAACCCTGTCGGATGCTGTCAATACCAGTGTTTAGGCTATTGAGGAGGGTGGTAAGGAGCGTCTCGACCCCATGAGATTCTCTGAATCCATGTTGACAAGTATCCAAAGGTGCTTCAGCGTCAGTGTGGTCCTGCAACTGCCTGTAAACTACTTTTTCAATTATTTTTGCAAGCGTGGGTATGCTGGCAATGGGTCTGTATGAGTCTGTTTTTTGTGGATCTAGCTTGAGGTTTTTCAGTAATGGTCTGATGGATATCTGAGAGCAGCAGGGAATGATCCGGTGTCAAATGATAACCTTATAATCTTGGATATTGTTGGAGTGAGCTCTTTGCGAAGATCCTTTATCCAGAAGGCTGGGCAAGGATCCGTGTGTGCAGTGGACATATTGAGAGATGAGATAGTGTCTTCAATCAGCTTCAAGGAGGGAGCTCCCAATCCACCTACTTGCGGTGTATCTTCCGGGCAAACACAATATCTTGGCGGACAAACTCAATTGAGTCCTTTTCCCCCCACGAGTGGTCTCTACATGCAGGCAGGGTAGTTCACATCTTTCAGATCTGGGGAACTCCGGAAATAGACCTGTTTGCAAGTCTTCAGAATGGCAAGCTTCCTCACTTTTGCTCCAGGACTCCTGCACTAGATGGCTAGCATGTGGATGCTTTTCACCTCCACTGGGGTCAAGGCCTCCTGTATGCCTTCCCTCCCATTCCCCTCATTCCGAAGACACTTTTCAAACTCCAGAGAGACAGGGGCTTCATGATACTCATAGCCCCACGCTGGCCACGACAACTGTGGTATTCTCTCCTCTTGCGTCTGTCCCGGGCTCAACCCATAGATCTGGGATCTGCTCCAGATCTCCTCTCTCAGGAGGAGGGGACACTGCTCTATCCCAATCCACAGTCCCTCCATCTTAGGGCATGGCTGTTGAAGGCATAGCCTTCCAGGACATTAACCTCTCTCAGCAGGTTAAAGATATCCTTTTAGTATCCAGAAAGCCTTCCACCAGACGTTCCTATGCCTTCAGATATTGTAGATTCTCTCTATGGTGTTCGCAGAGGCCACTTAACCCCTTCTCAGCTCTGGTGGATGCATTTCTTGAGTGTTCTCCATCTGTCTTCCTCTGGACTTAAAACAAACTCGGTTAGCATACACCTAAGTGCAATTGCGGCCTCTCTTCTCAGCCGCTTGTAGCATGCTTCATGAGGGATCTTCTATTGACCAAACCTCCCATTATTAAGCCCCCTCCAGTGGCATGGGATCTAAGTGTTCTAGGACAGCTTCTCAAGCCACCCTTTGAACCTCTAGCCGCCACCTCTCTGGAGTTTCTCACGTGGAAGGTCACCTTCCATATTGCTCTCACTTGAGCGAGACGCATTAGTGAGCTCTAATCCTTGGTGGCTGACCCTCCTTATACACGATTCCACCACAATAGAAGAAGTCGTCAGGACTCATCCTCACCTTATGCCAAAGGTGGTCTCGCCCTTTCATTTAAACCAGTCAGTCTACCTTCCTGTCTTTTTCCCTAGACCTCATTTCTCTAGGACAGAGGCAACCCTTCACACTCTGGATTGCAAACGTGCCTTGGTTTTTCTATCTCCAAAGAACTCAAGAGCATAGAAAAGCTTCCCAACTTTTCATTGCCTTTGACTCGAGTCACCTGGGTTTGTCAGTATCAAAGCGAACTCTCTTCAGATGGATTGCGAATTGCATCTCCTTTGCTTATGAAGGTGCAGGTCTCTCTCTGGAGGGTCACGTCATTGCACATAATATTCAAGCATTGGCTGCCTCCATGGCAAATCTACAATCTGTAGCGGTTGATGAGATATGCAAAGCAGCAACTTGGTCTTCTGTCCACACTTTCGCTGCTCACTATTCCCTGGACAAGGACTCCCGCTGGGATGCCTTCTTTGGCCAAGCAGTTTTCCAGCATTTCTTTCAGACTTAGATCAACTCCTACCCTCCGTCCCAGGTTTTGATACCAGACATCCTTGGAGGATACATGACTTACTTAGTTATGCCTGTAATCCACAGCTCACCTAGAGGTCATCTCTTTGGCATTTTTGAGCTAGGGAGTCCCATATGCGAAGACTACATTGCTGCTTGTTCCTGGAGATAGCGTAGTTACTCAACTGTAACAGGTGATCTCTGAGAACAGCAGGAATTTAGTCTTCATAACCTGCCCTCTTCCCCTAGGAGTTGTAGGTCATCTTCTTTTCCTCTTCTCCTTCTTTCCTTTTATCTCAGCTACAACCTCAATTGAGGAGGAAGAGCTGGAAAAGTGGGAAGGCAGCTACGCAGGCAGTGGGATGCTCCCAAAAGCTTTCCTATTGGACACTGGGGAGTGTTCCCACGTGGGCTCCGTCGGTACCAATGTTACCCGTATTTGAAGACTAAATTCCTACTGTTCCTGGAGATCATCTGTTACAGGTGAGTAACTATGGTCATGCCATGAGACCGCAGGGACCTTGATCTCAAGGACTCCGCTGGCCGTCGCAGTGATTCCCAAGAGCCAGATGTCTCGAAGATACTCGGCAAGGGTCTTGATCTCCTTCCTCAGGGGCGAGGTCATCTCAGTCAAGCACCTCAGGCTCCGGCCTCGGGAGTTCGGCATGGGTCATTGACTCATCTTGAACCGCCTCACCTAGCGTTCTCCACAGAGTGGGAATCTGATGGTGACACCTTACCAGAGACTCTAGCACACCGAGATCTCCCCTCGGACCCATCCCCGCCAACCCAGAGACAGCCATTCCCTCCCAAGGACACCTCCTTTCTTGAGTTTGTCCGGGATATGGCATGGGCCCTCGTGCTTTTCACTGAGTTGGAGGAGGAGCCTCGAGCGGAGGAGCTTGATATTCTCCAGTATGAGGCACTGCCGAAGAAGACCATCACTGTTTTGGTCCCCTCCATTCTTTTTTTTTATATACTTTATTTAAGGTTCAACAGCAAATAACAGGCAGACAAGAACAAACAACAAGAGCCCCAGCAGGGTGTATTCTGATCCCCGCTGCGGGACAACATTTACAGAACCCGTATCGACAATAACCATCGAAACAAAAATCATTTTGAACCAAGATTTTATACTTTTTCTTTTGAACGACAACCCCCCCCCTTTACCCCCCCCCAACCCCCCTCCCCCCCCACCCAGGTAGCATGCCACAAGAACAAATCAACTAGATCCAAGGAATTAACTTGCCAGAGAAGTATCAGACCCGGTCCCTTGAAGCCTAATCACTACGGCCAACCCCTAAAGACCCTCTTGCAGAATCACATTCCTACAGTAGGGGCCCAACTGCTGGATATAGGGTTCCCACACAAGCATGAAGATGGTCCAGCGTTTTACATGACTCCTTGCCCGCCAACACTCCGTCAACATTAGCTGGTGGAAACTATTGCGCCACTCCAGGAAGGTCGGAGGAAGTTGCTCCCGCCAGTGACGTAGAATGGGACCCTTCCCCACCAGGCACGCCTTCCGCACCAAAAGCCGGGGACCCTTACCACTCGGGCAAGACTGTGACAAATGGTCCACCACTACAAAGGGTCCCGACCACGGGAACCGCTGTTGCAACAGTTCCCCTAAATAGAGGTGAATACGCCGCCAATAAGGGCGGATATTCTTACATACCCACCACATATGCGCCAAGTCAGCCAGGGGCTCCAAGCATCTAGGACATGACCCATCCTGTGTTAAATGACTCCGCAGAGCTCGTCGAGGTGAAAAATGTACTCGGGTTAAGGCCTTGAACTGGATTTCCCGCCAGCGGGACCCCTCAACCAGCCTGGTAATCCGGCCCAATGCCTTTCGGATGGAGCCCACCGGTATCGCCGACCCCAGCTCTCTCGCCCAGGTCTGCTCCACGTTATCATAGCTCGGTGCCACCCGAAGGTTCGCAATCCGTTTCTTCAGTCTGGCAATCGAGGGCGGTAAGTCCTCCCCAAGGCCAAAAAATTCTATAAGCTGTGCGGAGCGCTCCGCCGCAAGCTCTTCCCTAGATAAAGAAGCCACATAGTGAGAAAGCTGCAAATATGTAAAGTAATGAGAAGGCTGCAGTTCGTACTCAGTACTCAGTTCCCGGAACGCCTTACAGGCCCCCGTCAAGCCTACTGTGTGTCCTAAAGTACGTATCCCCTTCTTCCGCCACTGAGAAAAGCCAACCGTCTCGGACCCTGGCAAGAAGTTAGCATTCCCCCACAGAGGCAACCAACACGAAATTCGCCAGTCTCGTTTCCAATAGCTATTCAATTGCTGCCAGGTACGGCGTACCGCCGATACCAGCAAGCTTCGTTTGGCACCCACCGGCAATTGGGCAGAGTCCGCATGTAAACCCCCCAGTAGAGACAAAGGAGCCATCGCCGCCGATTCCAGGCGCCGAGGGGTAAAAACACTAGTCCCACCCAACCAGTCCGCAATATGTCGTGCCTGGCAGGCCAAAGCATACGACCATAAATCTGGGAGACCAATACCCCCACTACGCCAGGAACCTGTCATTCGCGCCATCGGAATACGAGCACGGGCTCCCTTCCACAAAAACCGCTGAATCTCAGATTCTATGCGATGAAGATCCCGCTTCCACAGCCAGACCGGTAAAGTCTGCAGCCAGTACAAAATTCGAGGGAGGATAACCATTTGTACCGCAGCTACCCTCCCCAACAACGACAGTGGTAGGGGCTGCCAGGCTCTCATCTGAGTTTTCATGCCAGTCAGAAGCTTGTTCAGGTTACTACCGTACAATTCTTGGGGCAGCCGCGGTAAGACAATCCCTAAGTAAACAAAACTCCGGTCTGCCCATTTCAAAGGAAAGTCTCCTGGCCAGTGTCCACGGAGTTGACCCGACACGTCAAGGGCCTCCGATTTGTCCTCGTTAATTCGAAGACCAGTGAAACTACCAAAAAGCCGGAATTCCTGCATTAATCTCTCAAGAGACTCATGGGGAGTAGTTAAGTGTACCAGCATATCGTCCGCAAAGGCCGATATTTTAAACTCATTATCACCCACCACCACCCCCCCTATCTCCCTAGTCACCTCTACGCTTCGGATCAGTGGATCCAGAGCCAAAACAAATAACATTGGGGACAGTGGACACCCCTGTCGAGTTCCCCGGGAAAGAACAAAGGCCTCCGACAGAACTCCATTACACAACACCCGCGCTGTGGGCCGCTCGTATAAACTACGCACCATCGCACAAAAAGAATTGCCCAATCCGTAGCGTGGCAATAAATGCTGTAGGTATTGCCAATTTACGCGGTCAAACGCTTTTTCAGCGTCAAAGCTCACCAGTAGGGAGGGCAGGCCTTGCAGATGCACCCACTCCAATGATGTTAAAATTTTTCGCAAATTACGTACCGCATGCCGACCCTTGACGAACCCGACTTGCGAATCATGTATTAAATCACCGAGCACAACGGCCAAATGGTCCGCCAGGATTTTTGCCATAAGCTTCATATCATAATTTAATAGAGAGATAGGTCGGTACGACGAGGCCTGCAGAGGATCTTTGCCGGGTTTAGGAATCAAGGTAATGTATGCCTGGTTATCCCCCCAGCAGCGCCCTCCCCCTCCCACCCGTTGCCGATACGTCTCCGCCAATACTGGGCTAACCCCCTCAGACAATATCTTATAAAATTCGGCCCCGAAGCCATCGGGGCCAGGTGCTTTATAACAAGTCGCTGTCAAAATCACCCGCTGTATTTCCTGTATAGTAATGGGTTGATCGAGAAGAGTCCGTTGTTGTTCCGTCACCCGTGGTAAATCTAACCTATCAAGATATTGAGCCATACCAATGGGATCGATCCCCTCGGCCTGGTACAATGCCTGAAAAAAATCCTTAAAAAGAACACTAATCTCATTTTTACTACTATGCAGTTTCCCGTGGCGGTCTCTGAGGGCAGCCACCAACCGCGTGCCTCTCTGCCCTTGTAGGCATCTCCCTAACAAGGTACCTGGTTTATTCCCAAAACAATATAGTTTATATTTATAATAAAGTAGGGACTTCTTAGCTCGTTGATGTAACAGTGTATTCAATGCAACCTGAAGTTCCAACCAATTTTTCCGGTTTTGGGCCGTCGGATAGCGTCCGACTAGGCGTCGCGCTCGGGTTACCTGATCTTCAAGTCGCACAATCTGCGCATTCAACAATCTGCGCCTCCGAGCCACATAGCCTATAATATCGCCACGAAGAACCACTTTGGCCGTCTCCCACACCAATTCAGGGTCATCTCGATGACCTCTGTGGTTCCCCTCAAATTCCCGCCACCGGTCGCAGAGAAACTGCCGAAATTGAGCGTCCTTGTATAAGTCAAGGGGGAACCGCCATAAGCGAGCGGAGTCCTGTCCGCCGCCACCCTGCCACTCGATCCAAACCATGGCATGATCAGATACCTCAAGCGGACCAATCCTCACATCCTCTATACACGCAAACTGAGCCGCTGAGATTAAAACATAGTCTATGCGAGCACTAGAACCTCTAGCCCGGGAAATATGAGTAAAATCTTTTTCAGAGGGGTGTAAGAGGCGCCAGGGGTCGACCAGATGGAGTCGAGAACGAAGTCTCTGCAGAATCCTAGAGACCGCCTGCCTTTCCCGGGTACATGTCTCCCGCGAGGTATCTAAGTCAGTTTCAAGGACGCCGTTAAAGTCACCCCCAAGGACGAGGGGGACGTCGGGCAATTGTTCGACTTCTGCTGCTAGTTTGTTAAAGAAGCCGGCATCCGGCCCATTCGGACCGTATAGAGCACCCAGGATAATCTCCCGGTCCTCCAGTATGCCATGTAAAAGGAGAAAACGTCCGCGCGGGTCCAACACCTGCTTAATTAAAGTAAACCGCAGTCTCTTGTGCACTAGGATGGCAACACCCCCCTTCTTTCCCACCGCTGGAGCCCCCCAGACCTGGCCCACCCAATCTCGGGCAAGCTTTGCATGTTCCTCCGCCGTTTGGTGGGTCTCCTGGAGTAGCGCAACATCACACCGCTGCCTGGCCAGGGCCTTAAGTATTTTATATCTCTTAATGGGTGTTCCTAACCCACAAACATTCCATGATATGATCCTCACCATGCCCACGGCAACTTATGACCTTTAGGCCGGTGATAGTAACTCTGCTGTTCTATGCAGAGACCCCCCCAGCCTAGGGTCTCTTCCCCCTCACTGCGATCATTCCTTGGCTGGTCTTCTACAGGGTAAATTCGCTTACTCCAATCCTGAGTTGTGGCAGCCACCCCCCTCCTCCCCCACTCCCCCCCCCAACCCCAAACACTTATAACTACACCCCACCCCATCTTAACCCCTCCCCCCTAATGCTTACCTAAAGCCTCCCTCCCCCCGCTTCCTCTAAGGGAGACTACTGAGGTCCCACTGAGCTCCACCCGCTCCCCCCCCAGAACTAAACAAAAACCATACCACCCCACCTGATTATTCCCCCCCCTCGTCCTGAAAACAATCCCCCCGTCTCTAACCCATAACCCACCTTAAGTGAACTACCTCCCACAGGGTCTAAATAACTAGGTCGGGACCGGAGCATTCCCCCAATCCACTTCCCAAAGAAGCAGTACACAGCATAAAGGGAGAAGGCATCAATACTAGGAAATGCAAACAAACATCGGCATTACCACATATCCTAAGTAACTCAAAAGTAAATTACTGCAAGAAAGCAGAGGATGCACGAGGCCACAGAGCACTCACATGTCCCATGCACTATCACATAGGGGCCAGGTGCATCCTCCGACAGCAGCCCGAAGGGGTTATAATGGCGGAGGGACCGGCAGGCCCAAGTCGCCGCAAAGGGGGCACTGCACACCATCCGCCGCAGTCAGCTGTAGGCCTTCATGCACCTAACCCCCCGAGAGCGGCACTGCCAAGCTCTTATCATCGGGCCATCGAGGTCCAGCTCTACGACCGGCCCCAATACTAACCCTACCTCACAGCCACAAAGCAGCTGCACTCGCTATACCGCGGGGTTAGCTAAATAAAATACAAATAGAAAAATAGACAAGGACAATGTCCCAAGTCCATTATGAAGCCGGCTGATGGTCCCGCGGCAAGGACGCCACTTGATTCACATAAGTCCCAGCCGCTGCTGCCGATTCAAATACTTTGTGAGTGTTTTGATAGAAAATGTGCAGTCGGGCTGGATATTGCACGGAGAAGCGTATTTGCGCTGTTATTAACTTCTCGCAGAGGGGTGCATACTCTCGCCGTTGTTTACTAAGCGCTATCGAGTAATCTTGCGCCACTCGGATTTTAGCGTTTTCATAGGTAAAATCTCCCTTCTGCCGCGCTGCCCGCATGATTTTCTCCTTGAGGGGGAACCGCAGGAACTTAGCCAGCACAATCCTCGGCCGCCGATCCCGGGTCTGCGCATTCCCCACCCGATGCACTCTTTCAATGCAGGGCCGTTCTGCGGGGTCGTTATCTCCCAGGAGATCCACCACCAAGGCCTCCAGGTACTCACGAAGGTCTCGATCCATCACTGTTTCAGGGACACCCATGAACCGTAAATTGTTCCGGCGGGTGCGGTTCTCGAGATCATCAAGTTTGGCCGCTTGTTGAGCAACTTGCATTTTCAGGCCCTCCACCTCGTGCTTTAACACTGTAGCGCCATCTTCGGCCTGTCCCAGACGTTCTTCCACCTCCCGGAGCCGACCGCCCAGAGTGTCCATTGAGGTCCTCAGACCGTCCATTTTCTCGTGCAGTGCAGCAAACTGAGACGACAGAGCCTCTGCTACTGCAGCCGACATTTCGTCGAGAAGGGCCGGCGACTTCGGAGAGCGTGGTCCCCCAGCGGCCTCCGCCGCCTTGCTCGCACCCGCCTGCCGCTCCTTTTCTTTGCGGGCAGATTTCACTGCGGATGCCATGGCCCCGGGCTTCCACCGCCGGTATTTTGAGAGCTTCTGCCGCTGTGATGCACGGGGCTCAAGAAATTCCCTCACTCTCCGGGGTAAAACGGTATTTTTAGCCGGTTTAGCTAAGAGGGGGAGCGGAGCTCGTTCAGGATGCTGCCACTAGCGAGCTCGCATCACGTGACCTCTCCGGTCCCCTCCATTCTTAACCGACTCCTCCTCCACATGTGGGAGACCCCGGCTTCTGTCCCGATTGTCAGTCATCGCCTGGACTCCATGTACAAGGTTCAGCAGGGACCGGGGTTTCGGAAGGCACAGCTTCCCCACACTTCCATGGTTGTCGAGTCTGCCATGTGTGAGCAGAAGAGCCCGAAGACTCACTCTTCAGCCCCTCTGGGCAGGATGTCGCGCCCTCGACGCCCTTGGGCGCAACGCTTACCAGGTCTCCGTGCTAGCCTGCCACATTCAGGACTACCAACTCTATATTGGTATGTTCCTTTGGGATCTTGCCAAGGAACTCTGATGTCTTGCAGCCGGCCTTGACGGGGAGCACCTCGGGTGCTTCCAGGTGCTCTCGAAGTCTGTCGGTGAGTGCTCCAAATATCTTTCTTGAGTCGCCTATGACTGCTTTGAGTCCTCTGTATGAGTGGTGGCAGCCGGCATCGGTGCTCGCCAGCAGGCTTGGAGCGGTGTGTCCAAGAGAAGCTCCTCGATGTCCCTTGCCTCAGGGAGCAAATCTTTGGTAAGCCTATGGAGGACAAAGCAGTCGAAATTGAGATGGAGTACGTCACCTGTACTCTGCTCTCCAAGAAGATTTCTACCCTTCCTAGGAAAAAGGGAAGCCGTCCATACCTGGCTACGCAGACTCCGCTGCAGTGTGGTCAGAGTAAGGTCACTGGCCAGGGGCCTCTCAAGCCAAAGGGATTAAAGACCCTGTCGCCGGCTATGGCATAGCCGGGCTCTGGATTTTGATGCCCTTGGCATAGCCTCTCATCCGCTGGATGCTCAGCTGCTGATGGGAGGCAGGCTGGTCCACTTCGCCGACCGGTGGAACTCCATAACCACTGACTCGTGGGTTCTCCAGGTAGTCAAGGAGGGGTACCTCCTCCTAGACCAGCTGCCTCCCTCTCTACTTTCCCGGGTAGCCCCAGCGGCCTTCCCTGCATCAGGACCTGCTGATTCAAGAGTTTGCGGGTCTCCTCAGGGACAGGGCGGTGGAGCCCGTGCTGCCTCACCTACAAGGAAAAGGGCTCTACTCCAGATACTTCCTCGTCCCAAAAAGAACAGGGGGGTCAGGCCCATTCATGACCTACGGAACCTGAACAAGTTCCTGGTGCGGGAGAAGTTCAAGTTCTCCAGGACCAAGCAGGAAGTCAGTCCTCACATATGGGTGACGTCGGCGCCGACGGAGCCCTCGCGGAGCAATTTTCCCCAGCTTTCACAGAAAGCCTTTGGGAATTGCAGCGCGCATGCGCGGAGCGGTCGCCTTCCCGCCCAAGGGTGCCATCTTAGCCAGTCTTCTTTTTTCCGCGGAGCCCTACAGACGTACCCGTCGTGTCCCTGCTAAAAAAGTTGATTTTCGTGAGTTTTACTCGTTTTTCAATTCGGTTTGACGCCGGTCGTTTTCCTGCCCGGACTCGCGACGCCGTTGCGAGTCCTTCCCTTATTTTTCGGTTTTTCTGATTTTGGTCAGTTTCGTTTTCGGTTTTTCACTGGCAGCCCGGTCCTTTGACCTTGCAGGGGCCCTTTTTCCCCCGATGGCTGCCAGTGGTTTCAAGCGGTGTGGTCAGTGTGACAGAAATATGTCACTCACTGACACACACGATAATTGCCTCCGCTGCCTGGGCCCGGATCATGAAGAAATGATCTGTGGAGCCTGTGGCAAAATGTCCTCCAAAGCGTTGAGGAGTCGGCGGCATCAGCGGGATAGAATCTTCGCTGACCCCAGCCGTACCCGGACCTCGTCGGAGGCCTCGGCATCCAGAGGCTCCAGCTCTGAACATCGCCGAAGCTCCTCCGACAGGGGTTCTCCCTCCGGAGACCATCGACGGAAGACAAAACCCGCGAGGGCGGAGTCGGTGGACGCTCCTGGCTCCGCGAGGGCCAGGTCGCATAGCCCCGACAGCCGTCCCGGGTCTTTGGAGAAGGAGCACCTCCCGAAGCGACCTCGCCTGGAGTCGGAGTTGCCTGCTCGGGTAAGTCCTGTGGTCCTTCTGGACTCGCCTCCGAGAGGTCCGACGTCGGGCCCGACGCCGTCGGGGCCCGAGTCGGGGACTGCTGGGTCACCTGAGGTCGGACTCAGGTTGACGGCCTTGGAGAGCAGACTATCTGCCTTCATGGACCAGCAGCGGGCACTGATCGCTAGCCTCGCTGGCGCGGGACGTCGACGTCTAAGTCGATCCCGGAGACCGAGCCGATCCTCGAGTCCATGCGAACTCGAGTCGATCCTCGGTCGAGGTCACCCTCGGCCTCCCGTTCGGGACCGAGGTCGTCGCCGCCGACTCCCTTGGCGTCGGGGCGGCCGACGCCTCCGCCTGCCCGAGCCGACCCCACTGATTCCTCCTCGGAGTCGGTCTGGGAGTCTGAAGAGGAGGAGTCACCTGATTCCTTTCGGACTCGGTGTGTCCCCTCGGACTCACCTGAGTCCGAACCTCGGAAACAGTCCCCTCCGGAGGATGCCCGGGGCTCGGACTTCGTCAGGGATATGGCCAAGGCTTTGGCCTTCCCGGCGGATCCCGAGGAGGAGCCTCGAGCCGAAGAGCTCGACGCCCTGCAGTCCGACTCTCCCGACCGGGGAGCACTTTACTGTACCGGTGCCTCCCATGCTGGAACGACTACTCTCTTCCGCATGTGGGAGAGTCCGGCCTCGTCGCCGGTATTGAGCAAGCGGGTCGATTCCATCTATCGAGTCCGCAAGAGTCCTGGCTTCCAAAAAGCACAGCTACCACACCATTCCATGGTAGTGGAATCGGCCATGCATAGGCTGAAGAGCCAGAAAATGCACTCCTCGGTGCCCCCTGGCAGGGAGGCCCGTAACCTGGATGGCCTTGGTAAGAAGTGTTTCCAGGGCTCTATGCTGGCTTGTCGTGTCCAGACCTACCAGCTATACATGGGCATGTATCTCCGAGACCTGGCTAAAGAGCTAGCCGGATTCTCTGCTGGACTGTCCGAGGAACCTTTGCGGAGGTTCCTAGCCTTAACATCTGGTATTCGGGAATGCTCCAAATTCATGTCCCGAGCAGCCTATGATGGCTTTGAAGCATCGGCTCGTGTGGCCGCAGCCGGCATCGGTGCCCGCCGACAGGCTTGGCTTCAGTCGTCTGACCTTGAGCCTTGGGTGCAGGACAAGTTGGTCGATGTCCCCTGCAGAGGTGAGAACCTCTTTGGCAAGCCCATGGCTGAAAAGGCTGCACAAATCGAGACGGAGACTCTCACCAGGACCAGGCTTTCTAGGAAGACCTCCGCCCCTTCCCAGAAAAAGAAGGGCTCGGGAAAAAAGTCCTTTTACCCGAGAAAGGCGGCTGCCTACAAACACTACCCCCAATATCAGGCCCCTCCAGCTCCCCAACAGGGTCAGCAGGCCAAGGGACGGGGTAACGGGTCCCGTAGGCAGCAAGCCCCCAAGCCTGCACCACCAGCCCCTGCTCAGCAGGGTGGGGGTTTTTGACTTCCTCAGCATAGCCTCTCCCCCTCAGCTGGTTCCTCCCAGCACCGGAGGCCGGCTGGTTCACTTCGCCCACAGGTGGTCCAACATCACTTCAGATACCTGGGTGCTTCAAGTCGTGCGAGAAGGATATCTTCTCCACTTCCATCAGGTCCCTCCCTCTTATTTTCCGGGGGAACCTTCGCGACTCCCTCTGCACAGGGACTTACTCCTTCAGGAGTTAGCAAGTCTTCTTCAGGACCAGGCTGTGGAACCGGTACCCCACCACCTGAGAGGTCAAGGCTTTTATTCCAGGTATTTCCTAATACCAAAAGGACAGGAGGCCTAAGACCCATCCTGGACTTGCGCAACCTCAACAAGTTCCTTGTGCGGGAAAAGTTCAAGATGCTTACCCTTGGAATCCTTCTGCCCTACCTCCAGCAGGGAGATTGGCTATGCTGCTTGGATCTAAAGGATGCCTACACGCACATCCTCATCCACCCAAGCCACCGCCAATACCTAAGGTTTGTGGTGGCCGGAAATCACTACCAGTACAGAGTACTGCCCTTTGGCCTGTCCTCCGCACCGCGAGTCTTCACAAAATGTCTCGCGGTGGTGGCGGCCTATCTCAGGCTCCACGGCCTCTATGTCTTCCCGTACCTTGACGACTGGCTCATCAGAGCGTCGTCCCCCCCGGCAGTCACCAATGCCACACACCGCACGGTGACTCTTCTGCAGTACTTGGGCTTTGTCATAAACTTCGCAAAGTCCACTTTGCTCCCCACACAGGATCTCGAGTTCATCGGTGCAAGACTGCACACTCCTCAGGCTCGAGCTTTCCTGCCTCTCGACAGGGCTCAACGGCTCATGGACCTAGCCGGCCGTTTTCGCAGCCAGTCCCTGGTCTCCGCCAGGCGCTTCCTGAGACTACTCGGCCATATGGCTTCCACCGTCCACGTGACCCCCAATGCTCGCCTGAATATGCGGCCAGCTCAATGGTGCCTTCGCAAGCAGTGGCAACAAGCCACCGGTGGGCTAGCCGACTTAGTGCGCCTCTCCAGACCGCTGGCCTCTTCCCTACAGTGGTGGCTTCATCGGCCGAACCTGGTGCTCGGAATGCCTTTTCAGTCGCCTCAGCCGACTCAAGTGCTGACGACCGATGCTTCCCTCCTGGGCTGGGGAGCTCATTGCCAGGGGACGTGTACTCAAGGTCTCTGGACCGCGTGGGAATCTGCTCAACAGATCAACTTCCTGGAGCTCAGAGCAATCCGTCTGGCGCTCAAGGCTTTCTCCCACCTGACTTCTCACCAGTCCGTCCTTGTCCAGACGGACAATCAAGTGGCCATGTTCTACGTGAACAAGCAGGGGGGCACGGGCTCCTTCCTTCTCTGCCGAGAAGCTCAGAGGCTCTGCTCTTGGGCCGTCAATCACGACATTCTTCTCAAAGCTGTCTATCTCCCAGGCCAAGAAAATTGCCTGGCGGACAAACTCAGCAGGATCCTCCAGCCGCACGAGTGGCGCCTGGATCCCTTGATAGTTCAGAAGCTCTTTCTAAAGTGGGGCCTCCCCACGATGGATCTCTTTGCCAGTCCTCTCATCCGGCAACTTCCTCGCTTCTGCTCGCGTCAGCCACATCCCCTTCGGGTAGCGGCAGATGCATTTCTGCTCTCATGGTCGGAAAGCCTTCTCTATGCTTTTCCTCCCATCCCGCTAATCTCCCGAACTCTGTTCAAGGTTCTCCGGGACACAGCGTCCATGATCCTGGTGGCTCCTCGCTGGCCCAGACAGCCTTGGTTTCCACTGCTGTTGCAATTAGCGGTAGAGGATCCGTTCCCTCTGGGGTCTCAACCGGATCTCCTAACACAGGATCAGGGGTCTCTGCTC
This sequence comes from Ichthyophis bannanicus, assembly GCA_033557465.1. Classification (NCBI taxonomy): domain Eukaryota; kingdom Metazoa; phylum Chordata; class Amphibia; order Gymnophiona; family Ichthyophiidae; genus Ichthyophis; species Ichthyophis bannanicus. Next base: position 649,413,518 of record CM066033.1, on the reverse strand, counting down.
CACCCCAACCTCCGATCGCTCAACCTAATGGCCTGGCGGCTGAAAGGGTAGTCCTTGCTCCCCTTCTCCTGCCGGCAGAGGTGGAAGAGGTCGTCCTAGCTTCTCGGCGACCTTCTACCCGCAAATGCTACGCCCTAAAATGGCGTCGCTTTTCCGTTTGGTGTGTACAGCAGTCTCAGATCCCTTCTCCTGCCCGGTATCGGTGATCTTGCAGTACTGCTCTACCTCTCTAATCTGGGACTTAAGTCCAACTCCGTCAAAGTCCACCTCAGTGCTCTTTCAGCACACCATGTGCCGGTGGACGGCAGACCTCTTTCCAGCGACCCTCTTGTAGCACGGTTTCTCCGAGGTCTCCTTCTACTAAAACCACCTCTGCGCCCGCCAGCACCTGACTGGGATCTGAATGTGGTTTTAACAGCGGATCACCTGTCCGCCTTTTGAACCGATGGCTACCTGTTCTCTGCGTTTTCTTTCGTGGAAAACCTTATTCCTGATAGCCCTCACTTCCGCTAGACGCGTAAGTGAATTGCAGGCCCTCGTGTCTGATCCTCCATTCACTCGGTTCTACAAAAATAGGGTAGTCCTACGGACTCACCCAAAATTTCTTCCAAAAGTTGTCTCCCCTTTTCACATCAATCAGGAGGTGGTACTTCCAACCTTCTTTCCCAGGCCTCACTCCAGCCGAGCTGAACGAGTCCTGCATACCCTGGACTGTAGAAGGGCATTGAACTTCTACCTTGACCGTACGCGGGAGCACCGTAAAGCTGCTCAGCTTTTTGTGTCTTTTGACCCCAATAAATTGGGGCTCCCGGTCTCCAAGCGTACCCTGTCCATCTGGGTTGCTGACTGTATCGCTTGGGCTTATGGGGCAGCCGGACTCTCCTTAGAAAGTCGAGTCACGGCTCATTGTGTTCGGGCGAAGGCTACGTCAGTGGCTTACCTCCGCTCTGTTCCGCTGGCAGACATCTGCCGGGCCGCTACTTGGTCTTCGAGCCAGACTTTTGCGGTCCATTACTGTCTCGAGAGGGAGTCCCGCAGGGACAGTGCTTTCGGACAGGCAGTCCTCCGAAATCTCTTCGAGGTTTGAGCAACTCCTACCCTCCATCCTGGATGGGGGCTACCGGATGGTAATAATTCAGCGAAGATTCCTTCCTTCTGTACTGCCGAGCTAGAGGGAGCTCATTTTTGTGCTTAGGGTCTCCGGTAGCCTTAAGCTTGGGAGTCCCATATGTGAGGACTGACTTCCTGCTTGGTCCTGGAGAAAGCGTAGTTACTCACCTGTAACAGGTGTTCTCCAGGAGCAGCAGGAATCAGTCCTCACAACCCTCCCTCCTCCCCGTGGAGTTGCAATCATCTGCTTTAGTTTTTTTGCAAATTTTTATGTTGTCTTTTAGCTATGTCATCAGACTGGCTAAGATGGCACCCTTGGGCGCGAAGGCGACCGCGCATGCGCGCTGCAATTCCCAAAGGCTTTCTGTGAAAGCTGGGGAAAATTGCTCCGCGAGGGCTCCGTCGGCGCCGACGTCACCCATATGTGAGGACTGATTCCTGCTGCTCCTGGAGAACACCTGTTACAGGTGAGTAACTACGCTATACTCTCCCTTGGAACACTACTGCCCTACCTCCAGCAGGGCGATTGGCCATGCTCCTTGGATATAAAGAATGCTTACACTCACATCCATCCCAGTTAGAGATAGTACCTAATATTCATGGTTCTTGACAATCACTCGCAGTGCAGGGTACTTACTTCGGCCTCGTCTCCACACTGTGGGTCTTCACCAAGTGTCTTGCAGTGGTGGCAGCCTCCCTCCGTCTCCAAGGAGCCTTCATCTACCCTTACCTGGACAGTTGGCTCATCAAGGGAGACAGGTCCTCAGAGGCCCTGCAGGCCACCGGCTGCCCCATCCGGCTTCTGCAGCACCTGGGATTCATGGTAGACCACCCAAAATCCCCCCTCACCCCAGCGCAAACCCTGGAGTTCATAAGGGCTCTCCTGGATACTGTCCAGGCCATAGCCTTTCTTCCTCAGGACAGGGCAGACCACTTCGCATCCATGGCATCCGATGTGCAGAGTTACTGCACAGTCTCGGCTCAATCGATGCTTTGCCTTCTGGACCACATAGCTTCCATGGTCCACATTGTAGCCCATGCTCTTACGCGGGCGGCACAGTGTTGCCTCCGCATGCAGTGGGGGCTAGTCTACTTTTCAGCTACGGGATCCCATCTCGGTCTCCCTGTGGCTGGCAGAGTCCTTGATCTGGTGGCAAGACGCACAGCACCTGCTCCGGGGTATGCCCTTCCAGACCCCAACCCCCTCAGAAAGTTCTGACCACTGACACCTCCCTCTCGGGCTGGGGGGCCCACTGCGAGGAGCTACGTACCCAGGGGGACTGGTCGCTCAACGAGAATCGGCAGCAAATCAATCTGCTGGAGCTCCGAGACGTCTTCCTAACACTGAGGGCATTCCGACACCGGCTGCAGCACCAAGTGGTGCTCGTACAGATGGACAATCAAGTTACCATGTTCTTTCTGAACAAGCAAGGTAGCATCGACTCCTACAGCCTCTGCCTGGAGGCGATGGCCCTTTGCTTGTTTGTGGTGACCCAGAATATCCTCCTCAAGGACATCTACCTGCCGGGCCAGGTCAGTACTTTGGCAAACTGGCTGAGCAGGGTTCTCCAGCTGCATGAGTGGCACTTGAGCCCTGAGACAGTGCAGCGGCTGTTCCATTTCTGGGGTACCCCAGACCTCGAACTCTTTGCCAGCCTGGCTAATGCTCAGCTTCCCTAGTTATGCAGTCCCCATCTGCACCTGGTCTGAATGGTTCCGGATGTCTTCTCTTGTGGGCGACGGGTCTGGTGTACCCCTCCCCCCCCATGCTGCTGATAGCTTGGACCCTTTTCAAGATCAGTGGGACAGGGCCTCGCTGATCCTCATGGCCCCGAGGTGGCCCCAGCAGTCATGGTTCTCCCTGCTACTCCATCTCTCGACTCAACCCCTGGTTCCTCTTGTGAGCCACCAGGGCTTCTAACATATGGTGGAGGCTTGCTCCTCCACCCCAATCTGGGGTCCCTGACAGCCTGGTTGCTGAACAGGTTGCCCTAGCACCCCTTCACCTTTCCAGGAACGTCTAGGAAATCCTGCTGGCCTCTCATAAGGACTCTACGAGACGGGCTTATGACTGCAAGTGGCACAGGTGCTCGATGTGGTGCTCGGAGCAATGGGTGAACTCGTACTCCTGCCTGGTGCACTTGGTTCTGTAATACTTGCTCTATCTCTTGCAGTCTGTGCTAAAGTCTGACTCGGTGAGGGTTCACCTGAGCACGATCTCGGCAAACCACCACCCCAATGAGGGCAAACCTCTCTCGGGGCAGCCCCTCATCTCCTGTTTTATGTGAGGCTTGCTGCTCTCCAAGCCCCCTGGTGGAATGGGACTTCAGTGCTGTCCTCACGCAGCTGACCAAGCTGCTGTTTGAGCCCCTGGCTACCTGCTCCTTGCAGCACTTGTCCCGGAAGGTCTCCTTTCTAGTGGTGCTCACCTCCGCCTGCAAGGTTAGCGAGCTGCAGGCCTTGATGGCCGAGGCCCCGTACACTCGGTTTTACAGGAACAGGGTGGTTCTTCGCACCCACCCCGAGTTCCTTCCGAAGGTGGTCTCTGACTTCCATCTCAGCCAGAAGGTGGTGTTGCCCTCCTTCTTCCAGAGGCCCCACACGCGTCGGCCATTCTCCATACCCTGGACTGCAAGAGGGCCCTGTCCTTTTACTTGCAGTGGACCCAGGACCACTGCAAAGCTAGCCAGCTTTTCATCTCATACGATCCCAGATGTCTGGGACAGGCAATCATCAAGCAGACCATATCCATTTGGGAAGCGGACTGCATCACTTTTGTCCAGGCCCAGGCTGGACTGCCACTGGAATGGCGAGTCACGGCTCATAATGTCTGGGCGATGGCGATCTCTGTCGCGAGCCTCCAATCTATGCCCCTGACGGACATCTGCCAGGCCCCACTTGATCCTCCGCTCACACCTTTGTGGTGCATTATTGCCTGGAGAGGGAGTCCTGTCGGGACAGTGCCTTCAGCCAGGCTGTACACCTTAATCTTTTCAGGGTTTAAGTAACTCCTGCCTTCTGACCCCCCTTGTTCAGGCTACCGGAGACTGGTTCTCACTGGACTCTGGTCTTTGGGTCTGCCTTCAGATTCGCTGCAACTGCTCACGGCCCGTCATGCTTTTCCTACAGGTCCTCGGTAGCCTGTAGTTGGGAGTCCCATATGTGAGGACTGACTTCCTGCTTGTTCCTGGAGAAAGCATAAGAAAATAAGAACATAAGATATGCCATACTGGGTCAGACCAAGATCCATCAAGCCCAATATCCTGTTTCCAACAGTGGTCAATCTAGGTCAGTGATGGCTAACCTTTTTGAGCCCGAGTGCCCAAACTGCCGCACAAAACCAAAGAATTTCCTCAAAGTGCCAGCACGTCCATTAAAGCCTCATTTGCATAAGGTGCCTCATTTGCATAAATATTTGCATAATGTTACCATACACTAACTTTTAGTAAACATGCCTCTTAATGAGTATATGGATAAAGAAAGACTAAAGGTTTTCTACATTACTATAATCCAGTACCAACCGCCAGGCACATTAGGAACTACTACAAACGCTGCCCATTTAGAACCCATAGCAAACCCGCCGTATCCTAACAGTACTACCAGGACTCACAAAGCACCATACCCTAACTATCAAAAGGCAACACTGCAAATATTAAACCAATACATTTCAGAGAACAACAATACATGACCTACTGGGGAAAGAACAAGTGGCAATGTCAAATAGGAATTATATAAACAGAATACCTCAGCTCAGTTACACATGCAGAACAGACCATCACCAAACAAGGAATCACAATTTAAAAACAGGAAGACAATAATTAAACTGGGAACCCCAAAAGCCAAACTTGGAATATACAACAACACTGTAGAAATAAAACTATAAATTAATTTCCTCTTGTACTAAACAAAGCGCAAAAATTAATGATGCACATTTCCCAGAGCTGACATATTCCAGTTAATAAATTCAAAATACAGAGATATTTTTCTACCTTTTGTGCATTTTTTTTCAGTTGCAATTGCTCCAGCCACTTTCTTCTGGTTTCTTCGTGTCTTCTCCTAACTCTCCATCTGCTGTCCATTTGTCCTTTCTTCTGTCTTCTTGGGTTTTTTTTTCCATTCTCTCTCTACATCTGCTTTAACATACTAATCTTTCTCCTTTTGCTCTTTCCTCATTCCTATTTCATCTACTCAAAATTTACCCCTCCATCCTCAATCCCCACTTATTCTCCCAATACCCGGCCAATTGTAGATTTTTTATCCCTCCCACACAAAATATTTTTCCCCTCTCCATTTTACTCTCCCAGCCCCATCCCATTCTAATCCTCCCCCAACACCAGCTCCCTTCTAGTTCCAGCCTCACCCAGCATCCATTCCCTTCTAGTCCCTGCATCAGCCCATTTCCAGTCCTAGCAGCCCCCCAACCCATTTCCAGTCCTAGCAACCTCCCAACCCAATACCAGTCCTAGCCCCCCCTCATCAACCCACTTCCACTCCTAACCCCCCATAAAGCCCATTTCCAGTCCTAGCTCCCCCATCTATTTGCAGTCCCATCCGAGTCCCTCCATCAGCTCATTTCCAAACCCAGCCCCCCATGAGCCCATTTCTAGTCCTTTCCTAGCCCCACCATCAGCCCATGTCAAATCCTAGCTCCCCTCCACTCAGCCCATTTCCAATCCAAGCCCCCCATGAGCCTACTTCCAGTTCTAGCCCCTTCATGAGTCCATTTCAATCCAAACCCCCACCACAGCCCAGTTCCAATAGTAGCACCACCCCCCAACAGCCAATTTCCAGTCCTATTCTAGCCCCTCCATCAGCCCATTTCCTGTCCTAGCCCCCCCTCACCCATTTCCAGTCCTAGCTCCCTCCCCCTCACAACCCATTTCCATTCCAAGCCCCAATCCCATCAGCGATTTGCAGTTCAAGCCCTCCTTCCACTCAGCCCATTTCCAGTCTTAGCCCCCCCATAGCCCATTACCAGTCCTAAGCTCCCCATCAGCCCACTTCCAGTCCTAATCCCCCTACACCCCATTTCCATTCTTAGCCCCCCCCCATAGGCCATTACTAGTCCTACCCCCCCCCAAATCACCATCACCATCACCATCACCAGCCCACTTCCAGCCTTAGCACCCCCCATGGCCCATTACTAGTCCTAACCCCCCCCCATCAGCCCATTTCCAGTCTTAGCCCCCCCCATGGCCATTACCAGTCCTAACCCCGGCCAATTACCAGTCCTAACCCCCCCCCCTGGCCATTTCCAGGACCAACCCCCCCCCCCGGCCATTTACCTGTCCTACCCCCCCCCCTGGCCATTTACAATTCCTAACCCCCCCCATCAGCCCCTTTCCAGTCTTAGCCCCCCCCCCCATGGCCAATTACCAGTCCTAACCCCCCCCCATCAGCCCCTTTCCAGTCTTAGCCCCCCCCATGGCCAATTACCAGTCCTAACCCCCCCCCATCAGCCCATTTCCAGTCTTAGCCTCCCCACCATAGCCCATTACCAGTCCTAAACCCCCTTCCCCCCTATCATCCCAAATTAAAAAAAAAAAACCAAACAAAGCGGCTGCTTCTGCCGCGGCAGCCCTCAAGAGCTCGGCCGTGGCAGCCTCAAGAGCTCTGCCGCGGCAGCCTCAAGAGCTCTGCCGCGGGGCCCCCCCCCGCCCGGCAGAGCCTCCCTGCATCATCTACCTTCAAGTCGCAAAACGCGGGCTTCTTTCAGAGCCGCGAGAGTTTCCTTTCTCGCGGGAGAGCCGCGAGAAAGGAAACTCTCGCGGCTCTGAAAGAAGCCCGCGTTTTGCGACTTGAAGGTAGATGATGCAGGGAGGCTCTGCCGGGCAGGGGGGGGGGGCCCCGCGGCAGAGCTCTTGAGGCTGCCGCGGCAGAAGCAGCCGGTTTGGTTGGTTTTTTTTTTTTTTTAAATTTGGGACCTTTTAAATGCGGACCTTCCCGCGTGCCAGCTGCAAGGCCTTCGCGTGCCACAGCTGGCACGCGTGCCATAGGTTCGCCATCGCTGATCTAGGTCATACGTATCTAGCAGTTTCCCCAAAAGACACAGGTTCCACAATGCTTGTACTGGGTCAAGCATTGATATCCTGGGTCCCTTCTTAATAATGGTTTATGGACCTTTCCTTCAGGAACTTGTCCAAACCTTTTTTAAACCCAGCTACACTAACAGCCTTTACTACATCCTCCGGTAACAAATTCCAAAGTTTGATTACACATTGAGTGAAAAAATAGTTTTCCCTGTAGCTTCATTGCATGTCCCCTAGTCTTTCTATATTCTGATAACATAAACAATCGATCTACGTTTAGCCGTTCCACTCCGTTCATTAATTTATAGACTTCTATCATATCTCCCCTCAGCCGTCTCTTTTCCAGGTTAAAGAGCCCTAACCTTTTTAGCCTTTCTTCATAGGAGTATCCTTCCATCCCCTTTACCATTTTGGTGGTTCTTCTCTGAACCTTTTCTAATATCGCTATATTCTTTTTAAGATACGGCGACCAGACTTGCCCACAATATTCAAGGTGTGGTCTCACCATGGAACGAGATAGAGGCATTATAATATCTTTCGTTTTATTTTCCATTCCTTTCCTTATGATACCTAGCATTCTATTTGCTCTCTTGGCCGCCGCTGCACATTGGGCCAAGGGTTTTAACATGGTATCCACAATGATGCCTAAATCTTTTTCTTGAGTGGTGGTTCCTAATGTGGAACCTCACATCATGTAACCATAGTTTGGATTGTTCTTCTCTAGGTGCCTAACTTTGCACTTGTCCACATTAAATTTCATCTGCCATTTTGATGCCCAGTCTTCCAATTTATCAAGATCCTCTTGCAATTTTCCACAATCCTCTTGGGTTTTAACAACTTTAAATAGTTTTGTGTGATCTGCAAATTTGATAACCTCACTCGTTATTCCACTTTCCAGGTCATTTATAAATATGTCAAAAAGCAGCGGACCAAGCACAGATCTATGGGGTACACCACTATTCACCTTTCTCCATTGGGAAAATTGGCCATTTAGCCCTACCTTCTGCTTTCTTTCTTTTAACCAGTTCCTGATCCACAGTAGTACACTGCCTCCTATCCCATGACTCTTTAGTTTTGCCAAAAGTCTCTGATGAGGGACCTTGTCAAAGGCTTTCTGAAAGTCCAGATGCACTATATCAACCGACTCACCTTTGTCCACCTGTTTATTCACACCTTCAAAAAAACATAACAGATTAGTAAGACAAGATTTTCCTTGTCTAAAGCCATGTTGGCTGTCTCCTATTAGGCCATGACTATCTAAATGCTGAGTAATTTTATTCTTTATGATGGTTTCTACCATTTTTCCCAGTACTGATGTCAGGCTCACCGGTCTGTAGTTTCTCAGATCACCCAGAAACCCTTTTTAAAAATTGGTGTTAAATTTGCGATCCTCCAGTCTTCAGGTATTAGAGATGATTTTAATGATAGTTCACAGATTACTAATAGCAGGTCTGCAATCTCATATTTCAGTTCTTTCAACACCCTTGGATGTATACCATCCGGCCCAGGTGATTTGCTACTCTTCAGTTTATCTAACAGTTGTAATACATCTTCCAATGTATCATTATTTCCTTCAATTCTTCCACACCTTTAAATACCACTTCAGTCATGGGTAACATCCCTACATCTTACTCAGTAAAGACCGAAGCAGAGAATTCATTCAGTCTCTCCGCTATTGCCTTGTCGCCTCTTAGTGCCCCTTTAAACCCCTCTATTAACTAATGGACCAACTGACTCTCTCACAGGTTTTTTGCTACGAATGTACTTGAAAACGTCTTTATTTTGCGTTTTTGCCTCCGCAGCAAGCTTCTTCTCAATTTTCCCTTTGCCTGCCTTATCAATGCCTTGCATTTGACCATGCCACTGCTTGTGCTCTTTCCAGGTTTCGTCGTTTGGCTCTTTTTTCCATTTCCTGAAAGATGCTTTTTGGCAACAACAGCCTCTGACCTCACCTTTAAACCATGCTGGCAGTTTTTTGGACGACTTTCCACTTTTCTTAAAGCGTGGAATACAGCTGTTCTGGGCTTCCAAGATAGTATTTTTCAACAACACCCAAGTTTGATGTAAGTCTTTAACCTTTGCAACTGCTCCTTTTAGTTTTTTTCTTAACTATTTTCCTCATTTTATCAGTCATAATATGATATGATAAATATAAATAAATAATATCACGTGGGCTCCGATGATGCTGATGTCACCCATATGTGAGGACTGATTCCTGCTGTCCCTAGAGAACATCTGTTACAGGTGAGTAACTACGCTTTCTGTAAACACTTTGCAGACATTTGCTTGGAGGACAGCAGTCTGAAGCTTGGAACACATCAGAGTCCTTTGCAGCAGGAATCCATTTTGTTTGGTTCAGGCCTTGATTCTGTAGGCAGGCCACAAGGTACTAGCCTTACAGGTTCCCATTCCAAGGTTCCTCCAGTGTGCCGCTGTCTTAGTGTTTTTCACCAGGAATAGGTCCAGGTTATTGCCACTCACTGGATACATGATGTTATTCACCAAAGTTACATGCTGCGCAGGGAACCTATTTTAGACACTATTGTGGTTTCTCTGTATGGTTTCGAAACAAAAAAGACCGTGGTCCAGTCCACCTTGTCCATTGTGCCTGTACCCTCCCGTCCAAAGAGGCAATGGGAAATACTGCATCTATTTCATTGCGCCAAAGGAGGACAAGAACCTTCAGATTGATCCTTTATCTGAAGTGTGTCTGTGTTAGTCTGAAGATCTCTTCTGGATGGAAATGCTGAAGACAGTGATTCAAGTGGTTTGAGGCAGGAAGTGGCTCACATCCCTGGACCTGATTGTAAAGGGTCTGTTTTTTGTTGGTCACTCCAGGCCAGGAAAACCCGAACTCTCATCTGCGGTGTGCTGCTCCGGCTGGCTGGAATCCAGGGGAATAAAACTCACAGACCACACAGAAGGAAAGTATGCAAGTTTATTCCAAAGGGTTCAGGGATTGTCCGTATTTTATACATTCTTAGAAACATAGTCATACGTCATTCCCCCATCTTCTGGGGGCCCACTATAGTTTATCAGTAACTAATGCAAATACAAGTCATCCTTGAGTAGAACAATCAGTTTAGCTTACACAGCACATTCCTTTTTCCATACCCACCAGAATGTACAAAGGGCACACACATAGAATTCTGATTTCTATAGGATTCTAATTTATCTTGTGCAGGCCTCCTGTATATGCACTTAAACTAAGCATTATTATTACAAAGGGCACATATATAGGATTCTGATTTCCCTAACAATCCCCCCCTTTGGGCCTGCATAGGCCCACTATAAGAACAGCCTAACAATCTACTACAAAATAACTAAACAGGCATTATTAATGGAACATCTGTATGTGGCAGCTCAGATACATCAGCCACCGTAAAAGCAGGAGTATAGGAATACATAAGTGGTAATCAAATATTGTAGAATATTCATTGTCAGTTTTCTTTCTAGGTGGATACATCGGATACATCATTTCACATTTCAATTTACCCTCACCATTTTATAATGTTAATCTGAGTTCTCTTTTCCAACATGAATATTCCATCACACTCCTCTCAACACCACTTTTTTTTTTCACTTACATCATTCCATCAAACTACATGCATAGGTCCTTCTGTCTTTTTTATACCATACTAGTGTATCCTTATTTGGCAAGGCTGCTAAGAACATCAAACAATTATTAGAAACTTAGTATTTTTGTAAACAAAGGTATATATACATATAAATGTAGATCCTTTTCAATAAGAATAACAATATGAGTAAACAGTGCTCATTCTAATTAGCAACTGCCTAAACAAAATATAGATAAAGTCCTTACAATATAGACTAGTGCTTCACGGCATTTTATAACATCAATCCCAATAGGAAGGAGTATGGCTCATATCTCTCGTATAACTAGAATCTATCGTATACACTGTTCTCAGCGAGAGTGCTGTTGGACTGATTTTAAAATTGCAGTGTTCACAAGGATTTGGGTAAGCTACTCATTAATTATGGTGTCAAAAAAAGATCCTTTTGAGGTGAGAGATCTAAGAGGATACAAGGCATTGGTGGTTGGGCCTCATGGCGATGTTTCCTCTGGTTCTTCTTGGCCTATTCCCCCCTGCCTAGTCATGTCTCTTCAGAGGCATAAATATGCAAGGTTCATGTTCTTCAGGCCTTGTGGGTCCTCGAGGAGTCTTAGAGCAGTTAGAATTCCGGTGGCCCAGATCATCACACTTGGAGCAGCACGTTTATTGCCTTTCCCAAAGCTGTAGCCTCACCTTCTGTCTCTCTCTCTCTCTCTCACTCTCTGCTTTTTTTTTTTTTTCAATGAACTCACGTTAATGTTATTATTTACAAATATTCTCATATTTCCCTGGAACTAAGCTTCATCTTTCTACTAAATGAGATCTATATGCTTGGGAACAGAGCAATTTCAGATCAGCCTCTTTCCAAAATTCTATAATTTCTGTGTGTACTGAACCTCTACATAATGTACTGCTACAAGTATTTTTGGTAACATAAGGTGCAATTGTGTAAACTAAAGAAAATTAATATCTCACAGTGCTGCAACATATATCTATTTTTTCTCAGGAACTGTGCTGAAACTGAAAATAGAAACTTTTAGAACAAGGTACACTTTTTCTCTGGACACTTAACACGTAAAATTCAAATACAAAAAAAACAGTTGAATTTATCCTAAAATCCAATATTGTAACAAATAAAACTGAGATGTTACTGTCCTGTTCATCAGTCATCAGCACCGAGCTAAACAATGCCAAGTAGTTAACTTAAAATCTTACAGTTCAGGAAACAGACATTCAAATAACATGAAACTGCAAAAAGGTGAATTCAAAATCATGCTTTGTCACATTTAAATTAAAACCTTATACATAATACTTAAGACTGGTATCAAACTGATCTGAAACAAGAAAAGAAATTATGTTAAAGCAATTTGCTTAGAGTAACAGTTCAACCTTGATGTTATCTCAAACACAAATAGCAAAGTAAACAGCAGGTCTGTCTTGTGACCAGATTCCTTCAGGCAAATGCAGATAGCTGAACAAGAGAGAGAAAAGTCCTAAATAAAAAGTTGCTTGAGAATTGTCACTAATTGTGATTGCTATTAAATTCCCATAGTTACAACTCTGTGTTTCTATAATATCAAATCATTTTTTTTCAAGTTGCAGTCTTTTAATAACTGGCTCAGGATGCCCCATTGTCCTGACAGGGTTCCCACCCCCTACTTTGAAGGTTAAAGAAAAACAATCCAAAACCATTTGTGCCTTCTGTAGCCCACGGGAGGGGCTGCCCCCTTTCCCCCTCTCTTCTCTGTTCGTATTTTTTAAGTTTATTGTTTCGATTCTAGTGCTGTAGGGGGAAGGGATAGCCCCAACCTACATTTTTTTTTTCTTCAGGACACCCTGAAACCCTTCTTACCCAAGAAATGCAGCAGATTGTGAATGGCTTCTATCACAACTGGTTTCTCCTACCCCAAACTTTGAAGATCATCTACATAGTGCCTAGAGAGCAAACGCAAACATATACCTTGTCAGACGGCTGCCTGGGTGAGAATCTTCACAGTCTTGGCAAGTGCATATATCTATATGATTTGCCAGGGATTGTGGGCAATGCAGTTCATTCACACCAGACACAGCTGCTCACAATAATTAGTTGTGCTCTTGGGTAAAGCCAATAAGACATTTATTTATGGGGTTATTTCTCCCAACACAGATATGCTTGGTAGCACATAAATCAGGTTACTTGCTTTCAGTGTTTAACTTGAAAAAAACAAAATCAGGAAAACAACCTTTAAACTTCTCAGGCAATTAAAGCAAAAAGAAATAAGACCTGGTTGGCAACAAACTGGTCTTTTCTGTAGGCTTAGCTAATATTCTCTTAGCATGTATCAAACAACAAACCAAAAGCTACAAAGAAAGAAAAAAACTGTTCTTCTCAGGTTAACTTCTTATATCTTCCCACATAGATTCAGAAGTGATTCTCTCCTAGCTCACAAGCAATTAGGTAAGGCTCAATTGCTAGTAGTTATCCAGCTGAAACCCCTTAGCTGGCTTGCTTTCTACTGAGGTGGCCAGAAATCTTACTCAGGAGCTTTTCTGAGTAGATTAAAGAACCAGTTTGTATTTCTTTGTGATGGTTGCTGTACTTTATAACAGAAAATCACCAAAGGAGTTTAGACAGAGAGCAGTCCATGTAAACAGATTCTTCATCTGCTATCATTCCCCCTTCTTCAACAAGCATGGGTTCAATATCATGGATTGGCATAGACGAATCTCTCAATGGAGCACTTTCAGGAGAATACTTGTTTCCCTGCTGTCTTTCAAGGTTATAGCTAGGGCATAGATCAGTGTTCATACCTGAGCTTCCATTGCTGTTAGAGTTCCTCTCTATATAGCCTGGCCAGTATGTAGTCCAGTTCTTATGTCCAGCCTTCCAATCCAGATCCCTGGACACTGGATCTCTCTTCACATACCTTCTGGCACGGGTCTTAGGGTCCCTTCCACGTGCAGCCGTCTCTCTCACAGGTATCGTCTGGAGATTCCTAGCTCTGCAGCACCATTCCTCTGGCTTTCCCCAGTCCAATGGTGTATGCTGGCCCTTGGAATGCCTCCCAGTATACGTACTGCTCTGGACTCTTCTAGACCTCTCAAAGGCTTTTCTCTTCCTTCTTCCAAAGGGTTTCTTTCCCTCTCTGTCCGTCCGGTTTGGCTTCTGCTTCCGATGATCCTTCAGATGAAACTGATGATCAAGATCAAGCTGATTCTCAGGATAAGGATAATTCTCTGTAGAATAAAACTCTACCTTTATTCTGCCCAGATGAGTGTTCCTCCCTAATACAGCGCAGCTGTGCTGAATCAGACCCTGCCCTTTGAGATGAGTGCTTAGGGATTACCTCATAGCCCTCCTGATTGAACACACGTTTCCCCACTTCAGCTCCTCTAATGGCTGCTGGAAACCGGGTGCATTCTGGGACTGGTAGTCTTTTATGGGAAAATTCTGTTTTCTTATTTCTACCAGAACTGACAGGTTGCTTGTTCAGAGTCACTTCACCTTTTCTATAGCTCCTTCCTGAGCTATGATAAGCTTCCTTATCACAACCTCAAATCTACAATACTAAACCATTTGTGTTCATGCAAAATTTAGCTCAATATTTTTAACCAAAGGCATAAATATACAAATCAAGGGGTTTCTTTTGAAATAAGGTTTTCAAAGGAAAGTATCCGTTGCTAGGTCTGGACAATCTTATTCAGATTCCTTAAATCCTGCACCAACCAGCAAGTAAAAGAAAAACAATATTTACTGTAAACAAAACATATTTTTTTTTCAGCTTGTTGGGAAGGACACAAAGGAGTTACTTATTTGGGAAACTTCTGTTTCAGTTCTTATTTAAACAAGAGACAAATCAAAGCTTACAAGTGCTTTCTTAAACTTCGCCCTGCATAATGAACTAGACCCTCTCCCTTGATTTCTCCCCTTCAGACTTACCAGTCACATAAAGGGTTAACACCTAACAAATCCAAGCAACCAAAACAGCAGGAGGAGAGATACATTCCTTTGTGCAAAGGAAACAACAGTATTTCATCATTAGCATCTTACAGTTCTTATCATTCTCCCCCTTTTCCTTACCGCGGTCTGTGCACAAAATTCACTTGGTTGCTGCAGTGCCTACTTTTAATTCACTGTCTGATTCACAATACCTCTAGTCACCCAGGACCATTACCAGCTAGTAAAGAGACCTCTCTGCAGAGAAGGAGGTGAGACTGTTGAAATCAACAGGACGCGTCTTCGCACTTCCACTCAGCAGGATTCACTCCACTGTGGGAAAATCCCGGCGAGCCCCAGCTGTTATTTACACTTTTACCTGTGGCCAATTCACCTTTGGCCAAGCTGGCCAATGAGACTCGGGGAGGGATATTGTGAAGCAGATTAAGAGCTCTTTTAGTATTTCATTATTTAGTACATTGCTATAGCAATGGGTGTCTAAATACAGACACACCCTATTACATATTTCAGTGACAGTTATACCGTTAAGTACAAAAGTAATTTTCTTTCTATTTAGCTTGTCTTCTTACAATATGGCAATAAATAGACACTCTGCAAACAAATAATAATTTACGTTTTAGTATGCTGTTTAACTTTAAGTTTCTGTTCTGTCTGCCTGTCCGTAACCCTTGAACACAAAGAACAGGAAGGGAGGGGGAGGGAGGGGGAGGGAAGAGCAAATCAGTGGAAGAATAAACAAACACCACTTGTCACTTGCATTCCAGAGTCGTCAGTTCTAGAGAGGGGGGGGGGGGGGTGTCGTATAGGCACAGAGATAAACATGCTAACAGACTCCTGTAACTTACACTGACAATTTATGTAGAATGGCTGTTTTTTAGCTGCAGTTTTAAAACTTATCACAACATATAGCAGAACATGCACTCCCCGCGGATTCTGGAGCGGCCCCCTCACCTTGGGACCCCCCCATCCTCTAATTCACAACAAACGCACGGCTGGCCAGACACACAAGCACACACACACAGCCCTCACTGCAGCTGCAGATGAGAAAGAAAAGAGATATAGCTTTCCCACCGATTCCCACCCAGGGAACAGGAAAGTCTTAATTACCATTTAACCATGCTTAATTACCATTTAACCATGCTACCAAAGCAATAGGGACACTCCCAACCAAAGGGAGAATACCAGTTCTAATTTAACCCGTGCTACCAAAGCACAGGGATCCCTGGCCACCGGGAGTATCCCACTTCTGACACCAAATGTAAAGGTTCTGTTTTTTGTTGGTCACTCCAGGCCAGGAAATCCCGAACCCTCATCTGCGGTGTGCTGCTCCGGCTGGCTGGAATCCAGGGGAATAAAACTCACAGACCACACAGAAGGAAAGTATGCAAGTTTATTCCAAAGGGTGGAGGGATTGTCCGTATTTTATACATTCTTAGAAACATAGTCATACGTCATTCACCCATCTTCTGGGGGCCCACTATAGTTTATCAGTAACTAATGCAAATACAAGTCATCCTTGAGTAGAACAATCAGTTTAGCTTACACAGCACATTCCTTTTTCCATACCCACCAGAATGTACAAAGGGCACACACATAGAATTCTGATTTCTATAGGATTCTAATTTCTCTTGTGCAGGCCTCCTGTATATGCCCTTAAACTAAGCATTATTATTACAAAGGGCACATATATAGGATTCTGATTTCCCTAACACTGATAGAAGCTTGATTTCACATTCCCATTTGGGAAGTTCAGCAGTGGTTTCGGTACTTTGCCATTCTGGGCACTCACTTTTAGTTTTTTGCCCTTCCCTTTAATTTTGTCACAGCCCCCTGAGGACCTTATCCAAGATCATGGTGGTCGCGGCCAAGGCTCTTCAATGTGAGGGCATGATTGGCTTATTTGGGTCAAGTTTCGGAAGCAGTCAGGATGATGGTGAGAATGGCCCAGTTTCTGGAGGATTTTGGCGGGTAGTCAATCACAGCAAGAGTCATCTTGGACTACCTTGGTCGTCTGAGTGTCTCTGACCCCTTTTCAAGACCAGTGTTGGTAGGGTCTTTTTGACTGCTGAGAGAACGGCCAGGTTTTTGGTGTAGCTGACAGCCTTCTGGCAGCAGTGGACTCTCAAGGCCTGGGCCCATCTTCAACTCTCGGGTTCGATGGCACCACTATAGAGTTTTAATCCCTTGGTTGTGGGCTTATATGTAACGTCTTCTAAAGACATTGTTGTTGCATTGATCACTTCGCTCGCAAAACTTTGATATCAGGCTTCTCCTTTTGTAGTGTCTAGTCTACAGTGGTAGTCTCGGCCCACCAGTCTGAATAAGGGGCATGCCCTTGGACGATCCTCAGCGACTTATAATGTCGAATGCCAGCCTGCTTGGCTAGGGGATTCATTGCGAGGGATGGTCGGTTCAGGGACACTGGAGTAACTGTGAGTCAGCATGGCCCACACTGGCGGTCTGCGGTCCGTGTTGAATGATGTCCTCTAAGGCTCTGAGGAGCCGCCAGCAGCAGCATGATAGGATTTTCCCTGAGACAGTGCCTTCGTGAGCCCGGACCTCATCTGAGGCCTCTACGTCTCGGGGGGAGCACTCCGAGACTGAGCGTCTTAAGGGTTCCTCGAAGAGGGGGTCTCCCTCGCGGGAACACCGAAGGAAAAAGAAATCCTCAAAGGCGTCATTGTTGGATGGTTCCGAGTGACCTGGCCCCTCCTGGGATCTGTCGCAGAGCCCCGAGTGCTGGCCAGGATCCTCGGTGAAGGAGCGCCCGGCAAAGATTCAGGTGGAAGAACCGGTGCCCCACGACCTATAGGGCAAAGGCTTCTATTCCAGGTACTTTCTGGTACCAAAAAGAACAGGAGGCCTCAGGCCCATCCTCGACCTCCGCAACTTAAACAAATTCCTGGTGAGGGAGAAGTTCAAGATGCTCTCCTTTGGAATATTGCTGCCTTTCCTTTGGCAGGGAGACTGGCTATGCTCCTTAGACCTAAAGGATGTGTATACTCACATCCTGATACACCTGGACCACAGGTAATATCTACGCCCTGCAGCTCACCCAGGAGGGAGAGAGCCTCCGACGACCTCGGGCCGCCTCCGAACGCCTGCTCCTGCTGCCCAATCGGGGCAGCCCCTGCAATTTAAAAGGGAGTGCCAGCACCGCCGACATCCTCTTTGGCCCTGCAGCTCTCCCAGAACGGAGAGAGCCTCCGACGACCTCGGGCCTCCTCCGAACATCCCCAGCCTGCTCCTGCTGCCCAATTGGGGCAACCCCTGCAATTTAAAAGGGAGCGCCAGCACCGCTGACATCCTCTTCGGCCCTGCAGCTCTCCGAGGAGGGAGAGAGCCTCCGACGACCTCGGGCCGCCTCCGAACGCCCCCAGCCTGCTCCTGCTGCCCAATCGGGGCAGCCCCTGCAATTTAAAAAGGAGCGCCAACACTGCCAACGTCCTCTTCGGCCCTGCAGCTCTCCCAGGAGGGAGAGAGCCTCCGACGACCTCGGGCCGCCTCCGAACGCCCCCAGCCTGCTCCTGCTGCCCAATCTGGGCAGCCCCTGCAATTTAAAAAGGAGCGCCAGAAGGTGCACCCGTGCCTGAGGGCTTCGCCAGAGGGCCCTTTGGCGTGGCCCTTAGGCGGTGGCCCACGGCAGAAGGCCCACCGCGCCCAAATAAACCTGCCGGAACACTCAGAGCTCAATGTGACTCTAAAGGGATACATCTACAACCGCCCAGCAAATCTGCAGCTTGAGGTCCCCCAGTGTTGAGCTTGCTCTCCACCAACATCGCTGGCCGCCAGCTCCGTGGATCATACAACATCAACAAGCAGACATCTCCAGTAAGTAAACCTCACACAAACTTATATATGTAGAGACCGCACCAGCAACCCCAAAGGGACCGATCATAAGCTACTGGACAGACCAATATCTCTAATAGCTATGGGCTGCCAATTATGCTGTACCCCATCGCAAACTGTCTGTACCCCAAGGCCCTCTCCCTCTCTGCTTAACTGCCTGACTGCCAATTGTACTGTACCCCATTACAAACTGTCTGTACCCCAATACCCTCTCTGCTTAACTGCCTGCAATAGCCCAAACCTCCCTGCCCGATTGACCAAAGCACTCAAATCCCTCAAATGACTCCCCCCCCCCCATTGCCATAGTTGGTTGCTACCTCCTCTCCGGGTGGCTCAATTGCATTACGGCTCTATCACCTTCCCACAATTACATACCGACTCTACAGTACCACGGGAAGAGATGGACAAGTGCTCCCTACCACAGGACAAGGGAAGATACATGAACACCTCACCCCCACTTGCTACATGTTGCAATCCAACATACTAAGCAACCTACACAAGACAGAGGTGTCCATCCCAAAAGCCTAAAATGTGCACTTATAAACGCGCGATCAATCCAAGAAATGGCCAGTTATCTCGGACACAATAGCCCTCCATGATCTAGACATACTCCTGGTCACAGAGACATGGTTATCCAACGATGACAATGTTCTCCTCAACCAACTCTTGCCCACCGGTTTCACAATACACGCCTGCCATAGAGACAAGAGAAGAGGGGGAGGAGTACTCATCCTCGCCAAGACAAACCTTCACTTCCAGCAAATTAGCGCCACCAGCACATCGCACCTCGAGACAATCACAATAGCCAACAAGCACTGCTCCATCATCCTACTCTACAGAGCCCCATCAACCTCCCCAGATGACCTCCCAACAATAATTGACCTTGCTGTCAATGCCCAGAACCCACGCACACCGACATGTATACTAGGGGATTTCAACCTTCCAGCCCTGCAAGACACCCAAGCATCAGTCTTTCGCGAAGTGCTCGAGGAGCTAGGTTACAAGCAACTAGTCAATGAACTGACCCACGAGAAAGGAAGCATATTGGATCTGGTATTTGCCCCACAGGCAACCATCACCTCAACCCACGTCCCTAAGCTGTCCATTACCGCAGTACCCTGGTCGGACCATAAACTAATCAACTTCCAAATACCCGTACTATGCATCAACCAAAAGAACATGGGTGGTCCGAGCAGCACCACCAGAGCACAGCCAAGAAGGTTCCAACCTTTCGATAAGGAAATTATTCTGCGAAAAACCGACCCACTCCTCGCTTCGACATCACCCAACCTTGATGATCTGGTCACAGACTGGAACAATAGCCTCAGCAGCTTTGCTCAATGCCCTCCGTCCACCAGACCTCCAAGGAAACGAGTCAATGCAGCCTGGTACTCCACAGATCTGTGATCATCTCTCATCCACCTAAGAAAGCTAGAAAGATGCTGGCGTCGATCCCATCCTGCAGAAGACCAGAGAACATACAACCATCACCTGACAAAGCACCGCAAAGCAATTACAGTGAAACTGAGACAGTTCCACACGGATACCCTAAAATGGTCACTAAACAAACCACACAACCTTTTTAATCTGGTCAAGAACCTAACGAAAGAACCAGCTCCTGACCAACCGAATGAGATCCACCCCCAAGAATTCACAGATTACCTGCAATCGAAAATATGCCAGACCAACACGGCTGCAGCACCCACCACCGGATACGAGTCAACCTACCTAAATCATTTACCATCTTCTCCACACCATCCAAGAAGAGCATTGAGGACACCATCGCTGTGATCAACACCACCACGGCACAAACCGACCCTTGCCCTGCCTTCTGGATAAAAGAGCTACGCTGTGAGCTTAGCCTGTTCATAGCCAGGCTCATGGACAATACCCTTCACAACAGGCTCCTTCCCCCAATGCCTCAAACATACGTCTATTAGACCACTGCTGAAAAACAGTAAGCTCGATTCCCAGAAGGTAGACTCCTACAGACCGATAGCTAGCATACCACTTCTAGCCAAGATCATCGAGAAAGAAGTCCAAGGACAAATACAAGACCACATTGAATACGCCTCGCCGCTGGATCCCTGCCAACACGGATTCAGGGAGTCCCATGGAGTGGAAACACTCCTCACTACCCTCTACAACAACATAATTACTGGAATCCACAACATACACCAAGGGTACGTCCTCATCTTCTTGGACATAGCCTCTGCCTTTGACTCGGTAAGCCACGAGATTCTCCTGGGGCGTCTTAGGGAGAAGGGTATTGTCGCCCCCGCCTGGCCAGGTAGATAACTGATACCAGGTGAGGTCGCCTTTTGGCTTTAAAATAAGTTTCCCTCAAAATGGCTGCCAGGAGGGCTGCTGGGAATTGTAGTCCTATCTTAAAGCAAAGGAGTTGTGATCCGAGGGTTAGGCATAAGACAGAGAAAATTTATTTAATGTAATCAGGGGTTCTCCAGGACCAAGCAGGAAGTCAGTCCTCACTTATGGGTGACGTCGGCGCCGACGGAGCCCTCGCGGAGCAATTTTCCCCAGCTTTCAAAGAAAGCCTTTGGGAATTGCAGCGCGCATGCGCGGTCCTCTTCCCGCCCGAGGGTGCCATCTTAGCCAGTCTTCTTTTTTCCGCGGAGCCCTACAGACGTCCCCGTCTTGTCCCCGCGAAAAAGTCGATATTTCTTCATTATTTTTCCTTCGGTTCGACGCCGGTCTTTTTCCCGCCCGGACTCGCGACGCCGGTCACGAGTCCTCTTACTTTTTTTCGGTTTTTCTGACTTTGTCAGCTTTCGTTTTCGATTTTTCCCTGGCAGCCTGGTCCTTTGACCTCGCAGGGGCCCTTTTTCCCCCGATGGCTGCCAGTGGGTTTAAGCGGTGTGGTCAGTGTGACCGAAATATGTCACTAACTGACACACACGACTTTTGCCTCCGCTGCCTGGGCCCGGATCATGAGGAACTGATCTGTGAGCCCTGCGGCAAAATGTCCTCAAAAGCGTTGAGAAGTTGGCGGCATCAGCGTGATAGAATCTTCGCTGACCCCAGCCGTACCCGGACCTCGTCGGAGGCCTCCGCGTCCAAAGGCTCCAGCTCGGACCATCGCCGGAGTTCCTCCGACCGGGGTTCTCCCTCCGGGGACCATCGTCGGACGGTGAAACCCGCGAGGGCGGCGTCGGTGGACGCTCCTGGTTCCGCGAGGGCCAGGTCGCATAGCCCCGACAGCCGCCCCGGGTCCTTGGAGAAGGAACACCTCATGAAGCGACCTCGCCTGGAGTCGGAGATGCCTGCTCGGGTAAGTCCTGTGGTCCTTCTGGACTCGCCTCCGCGACAGCCGACGTCGGGCCCGACGCCGTCGGGGCCCGAGTCGGGGGCTGCTGGGTCACCTGAGCTCGGACTCAGGTTGACGGCCCTGGAGAGCAGACTGTCTGCCTTCATGGACCAGCAGCGGGCACTGCTCGCTGGCCTCGCTGGCGCCGCTGCCCCGACCGCCGGGACGTCGACGTCCAAGTCGACCCCGGAGACCGAGCCGATCCTCGAGTCGATGAGAACTCGAGTCGATCCTCGGTCGAGGTCACCCTCGGCCTCCCGTTCGGGACCGAGGTCGCCGACGCCGCGCCCTGCCCGGGCCGACCCCACCGAGTCCTCGTCGGAGTCGGTCTGGGAGTCTGAAGAGGAAGAGTCGCCTGATTCTTTCCGGACTCGGTGTGTCCCCTCGGACTCACCGGAGTCCGAGCCTCGGAAGCAGTCCCCCCCGGAGGATGCCCGGTTCTCGGACTTCGTTAGGGATATGGCCAAGGCTTTGGCCTTCCCTGCGGATCCCGAGGAGGAGCCTCGAGCCGAAGAGCTCGACGCCCTCCAGTATGACTCTCCCGCGAGGGAACACTTTACTGTACCGGTTCCTCCTATGCTGGAACGGCTACTCTTCTGCATGTGGGAGAGTCCGGCCTCCTCGCCGGTCCTGAGCAAGCGGGTCGATTCTATCTATCGAGTCCGCAAGAGCCCTGGCTTTCAAAAGGCACAGCTACCACACCATTCCATGGTAGTGGAATCGGCCATGCATCGTCTTAAGAGCCAGAAGATGCACTCCTCGGTGCCTCCTGGCAGGGAGGCCCGTAACCTGGATGGCCTTGGTAAGAAGTGTTTCCAGGGCTCTATGCTCGCATGTCGTGTCCAGACTTACCAGCTATACATGGGCATGTATCTCCGGGATCTGGCTAAAGAGCTAGCCGGATTCTCCGCTGGTTTGTCCGAGGAACCCTTGCGGAGGTTCCTGGCCTTGTACACTGGCATTCGGGAATGCTCAAAGTTCATGTCCCGGGCAGCCTATGATGGCTTTGAAGCATCGGCTCGAGTGGCCGCAGCCGGCATCGGTGCCCGCCGACAGGCTTGGCTTCAGTCGTCAGACCTTGAGCCCTGGGTGCAGGACAAGTTGGTCGATGTCCCCTGCCGAGGCGAAAACCTCTTTGGCAAGCCCATGGCGGAAAAGGCTGCGCAAATTGAGACTGAGACTCTCACCAGGACCAGGCTTTCTAGGAAGACCTCCGCCCCTTCCCAGAAAAAGAAGGGCTCGGGGAAAAAGTCCTTTTACCCGAGGAAGGCGGCTGCCTACAAACAATACCCCCATTATCAGGCCCCTGCAGCTCCCCAACAGGGCCAGCAGGCCAAGGGACGGGGTAACGGGTCCCGTAGGCAGCAAGCCCCCAAGCCTGCACCACCAGCCCCTGCTCAGCAGGGTGGGGGTTTTTGACTCACAAAGCATAGCCTCTCCCCCCCCGCTGATTCCTCCCAGCACCGGAGGCCGGCTGGTCCACTTCGCCCACAGGTGGTCCAGCATCACCGCAGATGCCTGGGTGCTTCAAGTTGTGCGAGAAGGTTATCTTCTCCACTTCCACCAGGTCCCTCCCTCCTATTTTCCGGGAGAACCTCCACGACCCCCTCTGCACAGGGAATTACTCCTTCAGGAGTTAGCAGGTCTTCTGCAGGAACAGGCGGTGGAACCGGTGCCACACCACCTGAGAGGTCAAGGCTTTTATTCCAGGTATTTTCTAATACCAAAGAGAACAGGGGGCCTCAGACCCATCCTGGACTTGCGCAACCTCAACAAGTTCCTTGTGCGGGAGAAGTTCAAAATGCTTACCCTTGGAATCCTTCTGCCCTACCTCCAGCAGGGAGATTGGCTATGCTCCTTGGATCTAAAGGATGCCTACACGCACATCCTCATCCACCCAAGCCACCGCCAATACCTAAGGTTTGTGGTGGCAGGAAATCATTACCAGTACAGAGTACTGCCCTTTGGCCTGTCCTCCGCACCGCGAGTCTTCACAAAATGTCTCGCGGTGGTGGCGGCCCATCTCCGGCTTCACGGCCTCTATGTCTTTCCATACCTCGACGACTGGCTCATCAGAGCGGCGTCAGCTCCGGAGGTCACCAGCGCCACGCACCGCACGGTGACTCTCCTGCAGTACTTGGGCTTTGTTATAAATTTCGCAAAGTCCACTTTGCTCCCCTCACAGGATCTCGAGTTCATCGGCGCAAGGCTACACACTCCTCAGGCACGAGCGTACCTACCGCTCGACAGGGCTCAACGGCTCATGGACCTAGCCGGCTGTTGTCGCAGCCAGCCTCTGGTCTCCGCCAGGCGCTTCCTGAGACTACTCGGTCATATGGCTTCCACCGTCCATGTGACCCCCAATGCCCGCCTGAATATGCGGCCTGCTCAATGGTGTCTCCGCCAGCAGTGGCGCCAAGCCACAGGCGGCCTAGCAGACCTAGTGCGCGTCTCCGAGCCGCTGATCTCGTCTCTCCGGTGGTGGCTTCGGCAACCGAACCTGATATTCGGTATGCCTTTCCAGTCACCTCAGCCGACCCGGGTGCTGACCACGGATGCATCCCTCCTGGGCTGGGGAGCACATTGCCAAGGGGCATGTACTCAGGGCCTCTGGACCACGTGGGAGTCTGCTCAGCAGATCAACTTCCTGGAGCTCAGGGCGATCCGCCTGGCTCTCAAGGCCTTCTCCCACCTGACTTCCCACCAGTCCGTCCTTGTCCAGACGGACAATCAAGTTGCCATGTTCTACGTGAACAAGCAGGGGGGCACGGGCTCCTTCCTCCTCTGCCGGGAGGCACAGAAGCTCTGCTCTTGGGCCGTCAGTCACGGCATTCTCCTCAAGGCAGTTTATCTCCCGGGCCAAGAAAATTGCCTGGCGGACAAACTCAGCAGGATCCTCCAGCTGCACGAGTGGCGTCTGGATCCCTTGGTAGTTCAGAAGCTCTTCCTAAAGTGGGGCCTCCCCACGGTGGATCTCTTTGCCAGTCCTCACAACCGGCAGCTTCCTCGCTTCTGCTTTCGTGAGCCACACCCCCTTCGGGTTTCGGCGGATGCTTTTCTAATTTCATGGTCGGGGAGCCTTCTGTACGCTTTCCCTCCCTTCCCGCTAGTCTCTCGGACTCTTTTCAAGGTTCTCCGAGACAAAGCCTTCATGATCCTGGTGGCCCCTCGCTGGCCCAGACAGCCGTGGTTTCCGCTCCTACTGCAACTAGCGGTGGAGGATCCATTCCCTCTGGGGGTACAACCGGATCTCCTCACTCAGGATCAGGGGTCTCTACTACACCCCAACCTCAGGTCTCTCAACCTCATGGCCTGGCTGCTGAGAGGGTAGTCCTTGCTCCCCTTCTCCTGCCGGCAGAGGTGGAGGAGGTCGTCTTGGCTTCGCGACGGCCTTCTACCCGCAAATGCTACGCCCTTAAATGGCGTCGCTTTGCCGTCTGGTGTACCCAACAGTCTCAGGATCCCTTCTCCTGCCCGGTGTCGGTGATCTTGCAGTACTTGCTACACCTCTCTAATCTGGGACTTAAGTTCCACTCCGTCAAAGTTCACCTCAGTGCTCTCTCGGCACATCATGTACCGGTGGACGGTAGACCTCTTTCCAGCGACCCTCTCGTAGCGAGGTTTCTCCGAGGTCTCCTCCTACTTAAACCACCTCTGCGCCCGCCAGCGCCTGACTGGGACCTGAATGTGGTTTTACAGCGGATCACCTGTCTGCCTTTTGAACCTATGGCTACCTGTTCTCTCCGTTTTCTTTCTTGGAAAACATTGTTCTTGATAGCCCTCACTTCCGCTAGACGCGTAAGTGAATTGCAGGCCCTCGTGTCTGATCCCCCTTACACTCGGTTCTACAAAAATAGGGTAGTCCTACGGACCCATCCAAAATTTCTTCCAAAAGTGGTCTCCCCTTTTCACATCAATCAGGAGGTGGTACTTCCGACCTTCTTTCCCAGACCGCACTCCAGCCGAGCTGAAACGGTCCTCCATACCCTGGACTGTAGAAGGGCATTGAACTTCTACCTTGACCGTACGCGGGAGCACCGTAAAGCTGCTCAGCTTTTTGTGTCTTTTGACCCCAATAAATTGGGGCTCCCGGTCTCCAAGTGTACTCTGTCCATCTGGGTTGCGGACTGTATCTCTTGGGCTTATGGGGCTGCCGGACTCTCCTTGGAAGGTCGAGTCACGGCTCATTGCGTTCGGGCAAAGGCTACGTCAGTGGCTTACCTCCGCTCTGTTCCGCTGGCAGACATCTGCCGGGCCGCTACTTGGTCTTCGAGCCAGACTTTTGCGGTCCATTACTGTCTCGAGAGGGAGTCCCGCAGGGACAGTGCTTTCGGACATTCAGTCCTCCGTAATCTCTTTGAGGTCTGAGCAACTCCTACCCTCCATCCCGGATGTGGGCTACCGGTGGGTGATAATTCAGCGAAGATTCTTTCCTTCTGTGCTGCTGAGCTAGAGGGAGCTCATTTTTGTGCTTAGGGTCTCCGGTAGCCTTGAGCTTGTGAGTCCCATAAGTGAGGACTGACTTCCTGCTTGGTCCTGGAGAAAGCGTAGTTACTCACCTGTAACAGGTGTTCTCCAGGAGCAGCAGGAATCAGTCCTCACTACCCTCCCTCCTCCCCTTGGAGTTGCAATCGTCTGCTTATGTTCTTGCAAATATTTTTATGCTGTCTTTTTTAGCTATGTCATCTGACTGGCTAAGATGGCACCTTCGGGCGGGAAGAGGACCGCGCATGCGCGCTTTAATTCCCAAAGGCTTTCTTTGAAAGCTGGGGAAAATTGCTCCGCGAGGGCTCCGTCGGCGCCGACGTCACCCATAAGTGAGGACTGATTCCTGCTGCTCCTGGAGAACACCTGTTACAGGTGAGTAACTACGCTTTCCTTCATACACAGGACGCAAGGGGAAAAATCAAATAAAGGATTTTTAATCCCACGCTACAGCTTCAAAAAGAAACAGGAACAACTTTGCTTGTATTTCAAAAATGCAAAGAAACAGGCACAACTTTGCTTGTTAAACAAAATATCACTTATTCCAAAAACTTTCAACTTCTTAAATGTTTCTCCTCTTTAGAGGAACAAAACTCTTGCAGCAAAACAACTCTTTAAATGTCCCTTGAACAATAGTAGCAGCTCTCAACCTTATCAGTTGAACTCAGCTGTTTCTTTCAGTTGTGACGTCTTCACAATTCAGGCTACTTCCTAAGCACGGCATACATTCAATGGCTCTCTAGGACTCTTCCACATCAGAGACCTGACATACAGCACATTGCATTTCCACATTACTGTTCTCCACATTTGTTATGTCCATGTCTTCAACACTATCACTCTCACTTATATCAAAAGGTATCTGTACAGAGAGCTGGCTATTCTCTTTCTCAATTAGTTCATTTAACTTTTTAAGCAGAGCCTGTTTTTGCACTAGCTCCTCTGCTAAGTGAGCCACTTGATACTTGGACAAACTGTCTCCCTTTATCCTGGGGCTTGGTCTATTGCTAGAATTAGCTTTCACATGTAGAGCTAATTCTCGTAGGCTTTTACTGTTTAAGAATTGAGAAGGACACACTTGCCTTGATTCTGAGGTATTTAGAATCTCTCTCTGCCCTGCAAGCCAGTCAAGCTGTCTTTCATTTGCAGCAGCTTCGTTTGCTTGCACCAGCCTCTTTCCTTGTTCCCTCAGCTGTGCTTGGCAATCTCTCATCAGTCCTCTCTCTTCGGCTTCCAGTGTTTCTTACACTCTGTCTTTCATGCTCTGCAAGCACTCTCTCACTTGCTCTCCATGCTCCTTGTCTTGCTCTTTCTCCGTCTCTGCTGTTTTCTCTTCCTCCTGCCCTTCTACTTCGCCTGCTTCCGTCACTATCTGTGTTTCTGAAAGTCAGCTTTTTAAACTTTCCTTCTTCCTGAGCCACACCTTGCTCCCAGCACATGTGACTAGGGTCAAGCTTCTCCCTGATGTGCTGCTGTGGGCGGGGCTTAGGGATGACTAGTTTCTGAGTCAGAGACTCTTGGTTACTAGGGAAACCCTTGATACATTCTGAATTAAAGTGACAGGACTCATTTTCCTGTGTATCTCTATGTTCAGCCGTGCTTTCCTCACCACAGTATTCATGATAAGGCTTTAGAATGG
Source organism: Ichthyophis bannanicus (assembly GCA_033557465.1). NCBI lineage: Eukaryota > Metazoa > Chordata > Amphibia > Gymnophiona > Ichthyophiidae > Ichthyophis > Ichthyophis bannanicus. Next base: position 649,385,572 of record CM066033.1, on the reverse strand, counting down.
TGCAAGTCATACTTATCTGACAGATGGCAGCATGTACGATCTAGAGTTTCTTCATCAAAACCTTTCTACCAGAGACAGGGCGTTCCGCAAGGATCCTCCCTCTCCGCCTTGATGTTCAGTATACATGCAGCCTATCTGTAATCTCATCAGATCATTCAACATCGAATGCCTAATATATGCAGACGACGTACTACTTTGCATGCCTTTTGCAACAGAACAACTGGACCTCTCTCCACTGACAGATTGCTTTAATGCAGTATCCGGCTGGCTTCAAACTCAGAACCTTCGAATACAGCACAAGAAACCAGAGGTCCTTTTCATTACAAGGAACCAAAATTTCAACCCGCCTCCCCATCTAAAGGTTAAGGAAGCAGAACTACAAACCAAAACCACAATCCGATACCTGGGCGTCACTCTAGACCAACACCTCGACATGAAGGCACACATAAGTAACAAAGTGAAGACAGTGTACCACAGGATCCGAACCCTCAGGCACATACGGGCTCTGCTAGAGCCGGATGACTTCAGGACAATTTACCAAGCACTGATTATACCACACTTTGATTACGCAAACGCAATACTTCAAGGGCTCCCACAATCCACCTTGATCCCACTCCAGCTTGCGATGAACGCCTCAGCGAGAGTTCTACACGGGGTACCCATCCTGAAACAGCTGCATTGGCTCCCGATTCACCGCAGAATCGCATTCAAGACCCTACTACTGACATTCAAGGCCATCAATGGACTCTCATCTGCTTCCCTCATGGAACTTATCCACACCATACCCCCCAACAGGTCCAGAAGATCTGCAGCAGTCAATACACTGAAAGTCCCAAAGGCTATAACCCAATGCACCCAATCAACAGCAAACAGGGCTTTCAAGTTCTGTGCGCCCAGATGCTGGAACGCCCTACCACCCACCATCCGGGCAATTCCTGACCTAACCCAGTTTAGGAAGTCATTGAAGCACCATCTCTTCCTCAAGTACTACCCGGAAGCCAACACATGAACAACCCCCTCCCCATCCTAGTACAGCAACACCAACATACAGGCAATCCAACCTCAACTCAGTCTACCTCAGATATGACTTAAACATGACGCCTATGTGTAAATAGTTACCCCCTGTTAGCCAAGTTTTTAGTACCCATTCTCTGTAAACACAGAGCGGCTTGCCGCCCTGTTGTGAGTTTATGTTCCATGTAAACCGCACTGATGCCGAATAGTGCGGTATATAAGAGTCTGTAAATGAATAAAATAAATAAAATAAAATACGCTTTGTGGTGGAGGCAATTACTACCAGTACAGGGTGCTCCTCTTTGGCCTGGCCTCGTCCCCCAGGGTATTCACAAAGTGCCTGGCGGTGGTGGCCACCTTTCTCAGACTTCAAGTGGTCTTTGTCTTCCCCTATCTAGACAACTGGCTCATCAGAGGTACTTGAGCCACAGAGGTCCAATAGACCACATCTCGCACCATCCAGGTGCTCCAGCATCTGGGGTTTGTGGTCAGTTACCCCAAGTCCAGCCTTGTTCCCACTCAACAACTAGAGTTCATTGGGGACAGACTCGGTACCCTTCAGGCAAGGGCCTACCTGCCGACAGACAGAGCAAACAGGTTTCTGGCCCTGGCACGTCAGATAAGTTACAGATCCATAGTGTCAGCAAGACAGCTTCTGCGCCTTCTCGGGCACATGGCGTCTACGGTCCATGTGACACCAGATGCCCGCTTCCATATGCAAACTGCTCAGTGGTGCCTCAGAGACCAGTGGTCACAGGCCACAGGCTGCCTCAGAGACAGAATCACAATATCCAGGCCACCAGTGTGGTCCCTGGACTGGTGGCTTCAACCACTCCACTTGGAGGCAGGAATGCCTTTCCAGGCTCCTCTGCACACGAAGATCCTGACCACGGATGCATCCCTACTGGGCTGGGGAGCCCACTGCCAAGGGCTTTGTACTCAAGGAGTGTGGTCCCCAAACGTGGAGCACAACAAATCAATTTCTTGGAGCTCAGTGCCATTCGCCTAGCTGTGAGTATTCTGGCGCATCCTGGCTCACGAACCTGTCTTGGTACAGTCAGACAACCAGGTGGCCATGTTCTTTGTGAACAAGCAGGGTGGCACGGGGTCTCATCCACTGTGTCAGGAAACCCTGGATCTGTGCTCCTTTGCAGCCTGCCATGGCATTCACTTGTGGGCCGTCTACCTGTCGGGCAAGACAACTGCTTAGCCGAGAGGCTAAGCAGGATTCTCCATCCCCAAGATTTGCAGCTGGACAGGGGAGTAGTCCATTGGCTTTTTCAGACCTGGGGACAGCCAGTTATGGACTTGTTTGCGAGTCCGGTCAATCACCAGTTGCCTGGGTTCTACTCCAGGCAGCCGCACCCGCGCAGGGTGGCTGCCGATGCATTTCTAATATCATGGACTGTAGGCCTCCTGTATGTGCTTCCTCCGACACCCCTGGTGGCCAAGATTCTATTCAAGATCCTCCAGGACAAGGCCTCAAGTCATCCTGATAGCCCCAAGGTGGTGGAGGCAGCCTTGGTTTCCGCTTCTACTTCAGCTGGTAGTGGAGACCCCCGTTCCCCTGGGATCCTCTCCAAGCTTCTTGTCCCAGGAGGGGGGCACTCTCCTGCACCCCAACCTCAGCTCCCTCAACCTAATGGCATGGCTGCTGAAAGGGTAATACTCGCACCACTCCTCCTTCCAAAGAATGTTGAAGAGGACTTGCTGGCCTCAAGGAGGCCGTCGACTAGACTGACCTATGCCTTGAAATGGCATAGGTTTGTGACTTGGTGTGAGGAGCTGGGTGTGGATCCTTTCTCCTGCCAAGTTGGGGTGATTTTGCAGTATCTTCTTCACCTCTGGGAATTGGGCCTCAAGTCCAACTCTGTCAGAGTTCACCTCAGTGCCCTTACAGCAAACCACTTCTCGGTGGAGGGAAAACCTCTCTCTGCCCATCCCTTGGTCTCTCGGTTCTTGAGAGGCCTGCTTCTGTTGAAGCCTCCGGTTCGCCCTCTGGCGACCGAGTGGGACTTGAATGTGGTTTTAGGGCAGCTTACTTGGCCACCCTGTGAGCCAGTGGCAACCTGCCATCTACGCTACCTTTCTTGGAAGGTGGTTTTCTTGGTGGCACTTATGTCAGCTCGGCGGGTGAGTGAGCTGCAGGCCCTTGTGTCAGACAGGCCTTATACTAGGTTCTATAGGAACCAGGTGGTGCTTCGCAAGTACCCCAAGTTCCTTCCGAAAGTGGTCTCCTCGTTCCACCTCAACCAAGAGGTGGTGCAGCCTACCTTTTTTCCCAGGCCGCATGCCAGTCGGGCAGAGACAGTACTGCATACCCTGGTCTGTAAGAGGGCGTTGGCCTTCTATATTCAGCGTATGCAGGACCATAGAAGGGCTGCTCAGCTCTTCGTATCCTATGACCCTGGTAAGCTGGAGATGGCTGTTTCCAAGCGTACGCTGTCCACCTGGGCGGTGACCTATATCTCCTGGACATACAGGGCAGCCGAGCCTCCGTTGGAGGGTCGTGTCACGTCCCATTGGGTCAAGGCCATGGCGGCATCAGTGGCTCATTTCCGCTCTGTTTTGCTGGCAGATATCTGCCGGGCCACCACCTGGTCTTCGGGTCAGATTTTCGCAACCCATTACTGCCTGGATAGAGAGTCCCGTCGGGACAGTGCTTTCGGCCAGGCTGTACTCCGTAACCTTTTCGAGGTCTAGGCAACTCCTGCCCTCCGACCTTTCTGTGTCAGGCTACCGGAGTACTACTCTCTGTTAGATTCCTATTGTGACTGCTTGCAGCTCTCGTAGAGGGAGCCTATTTTTCAGGAGTCCCATATGTGAGGACTGACTTCCTGCTTGTTCCCGGAGAAAGCGTAGTTACCTACCTGTAACAGGTGTTCTCCGGGGACAGCAGGAATCAGTCCTCACGACCCTCCCTCCTTCCCTTGGAGTTCCAGTCTTATTATTTTTATTCTTTTGCCGTCTTTTTAGCTATGTCATTTGACTGAGCAAGATGGCACCCTTGGGCAGGAAGAGGACTGTGCAAGTGTGATGCAATTCCCAAAGGCTTTCTCTGAAAGCTGGGGATTTGCTCCGCACGAGGGCTCCGTTGGTGCCGATGTCACCCATATGTGAGGACTGTTTCCTGCTGTCCTCGGAGAACACCTATTACAGGTGAGTAACTACGCTTTCTTGTCTATATTACATTAACAAAAATAAAAGGTGATCAAAAAAATTGACCCTTTCAATCTGTCTGTGAGCTCCTTTAGAATTGTTATAAACAAAGTGGGAATATAGTTCCCGAAGAGGGGCATTTTAAACAAAGAATTTCAAACACATCGCTGGGTACCATTTTTTTTTTTACAGATATATTTTGGTCCAGCAGATTTTATCCTGGTTCTTTGGGTTGCTGTGAAGTTTAATATTAAAGTCATGATGCTGGGCTACTTCTAAAAGACAAGTCGAAGCAAACTATAGCAAGCTTTCTTAAAGAAAAAAAGCAGGAAGAACAACTGGGTCAGGGGACAGATTCTGTCTCTACAGGATAAGTGCCCAGGAGAAAAGTCCTCTTTTTAAGTCACTTCACTGGCTCCCTATCCATTTCCACATCCAGTTCAAACTTCTCCTGCTGACCTTATAAGTACATTCATTCTACGGCTCTTCACTACCTTTCTTTCTTATCTCACCCTGCACCCCTCCTCGAAAACTCCGCTTCTCTGTAAACTGCCTTGATTACATGATAAGATGGTATAAAAGACCCTTAAATAAATAAATAAATAAAAAGCATAGAACAAATGCAGAGTATGCAAAAGGAAAAAAGGGGACTTTGTTGTTGATATGGAAGGGCAGACTAGCTAGGTCATGTGGTCTTTCTGCTGTCATGTTTCCATATTTCTATTAGAGTGTAAGATCTGATTAGCAGGGTCTGTCTTTTACAGCTATATGTACAGCGCTGCGTACGCTTTGTAGCATTATACAAATTAGTATTAGTAGTAGAAAACCTGGTCTATTGCCAAAGTGGAAAGATTCTTCAGTCACCGAAAGGAGTTTGGCATGGGGACATCTGCTCTGGTTCAGCCTTGGTCTTGGAAAACTTCTTCCATACATGTTTCCATTGTGGCCTCTTATAGGGCAGGTGATTCTCTGCATAGAACATCATTTGGCCTAGTGATTCTGATGGTGCTGCCTTGGAGGCTCTGGTTTGCAGATTTGAAGTGACCTCTGGAAGGACTTCCCCAGTGCCTCCTGCAAGACAGGGGTCTGTTGTGCTAGGGGCTGGTCTTGGGGAACTCAGCTCCCTTCTTACTTATAGCTTGGTGCTTGAGAGGCAGTGCTTAGTACATAAGGAATATTTGTTGGCTATTGCCTCCATTGTTTGGAAGGCGAAGTCTGGTTTTACCTGCCTGTCCTATGTGCAGGTCTGGTTCTTTGAGGGCTGGTGTCACAAGTACCACTTGACTCCCCCATAAGTCTGAATTGCCATCTTTGCTTGCCTTCCTTAAGAACTGTTGTGATGTGTTTGTCCCTCAGTTTCTTGAGTGTTTAGGTTGCAGCCTTAACATATTTTGGGGGCTGATAGCCATTTGCTCCATAGCTTCACACCCAGATGCTGCCCGCTTGTAGTGTCCTCTGCTGTTGATTGTTCCTTTGTGGGATTTGGGCCTTGTTCTTCAGGCCCTAATGTCTGTGCCCTTTGAGACGTTGAAATGGGCTACACTTAAGGATCTGTCCCGCAAGGCCATTGTTTTGGTCACCATCTGTTTGGTGTGTCATATTTTGGAGTTGCAGGCTTTCTCATGTAGAGATCCTATTTATCCTCTTCAGAAACAGTTGTTTCCATCTGACCAGTCTCTCTCCTTTCTTGCATAAAGTAGTGCCTGCTTTTCATGTCAATCTGGTGGTTTGCCTTTTATTCTTTCAGTGAAACCATGTGAAAAAGGACAAGGACCTGCAGTTGGTTGATGTCTACAGTGTGCTTCTCAGATACCTGAAGGTCACTAATTCATTCTGAAAGTTGAACAGGCTGTTTGTGCTTTTCACTTGGCTGCACAAAGGTGAAGCAGCCTTTAAGGCTACCTTGGCCTGTCTGATATAGGACTCCACCCAAGCACAGGTCTCATCCTGGATGGAGCACAGTTCTGTCACCCTCATTGACAATTGTAGGGCTCCGACTTGGTCATCCCTTTCTACTTTGTCAAGTGTTACTTCTTGGATATCTACGCCAGGACAGATGCAGTGTTTGATGCAGAGATTTTGAAAGTAGCCGTGTCTTCTTCCCCAGTGGAGCCATAACTTTTGTACTTCCCACTTTTTGGAGTTGTCTAGCAGGACGATTTGGAAGGTGGAGTTTTTACTTACCAGATAATTTACTTTGCTGAAGGAGTCCTACACAAGTCCAGAGCCTGCCCCTTTGTGCTCTGCTATCTCTGTGGTTTAGTCTTGTAGGCTTTTGACCTTCATGACATATTCTGTGTGGTGGCTTTTCTGTACATAGTTCTTTCTCTGTTTATCCTCAGTGATGTTGTGTGTGGTTAGGTTCTTAACCATATGCTCACTGAAGTATGCTCCTAGCCAGACCTCAAGTAGCAGTGAATGTCACTAGATGTTTCTAGTTCTTTCTCCATACATCTGCTGGCAGGGGGACTCGGCTCACTTGACTGGTCTAGCAGGACTCCAAGAATAGGTGAAATTTTATTTACCTGATAATTTCCTATCAAGTAAGACTGAATTTCTATAAAGTATGTTGTACAGATCATGCTTCAGAATACTCTGCACCTGGAGCTTAAGTTGGAACCTTTGCTTAAAAAATTTAAATCTTTACTGAAATCTTATTTCAAAGTGATGCATCTGGAAAAACTTGTATGATTATTCATAACTGATTTAATTCTGTAATGCAGCAGAAATCTGCCAGGATCCCTTTTCTCTCCTTTTATTTATTTATTTGTTATACATTTCTATACCGCGGTTTACCAAAAAACACACATGTTACATATAACAGTATCCATGGTAAACAAAATAAAATAAACAGGAACTATTTACATACAACTATGTACATAATTTACATAAGTCAAGATGGCAAAGTATCTTTGTAGGCTTGGCGTAAGGGGAGTTCTCCAGGACCAAGCAGGAAGTCAGTCCTCACATATGGGTGACGTCGGCGCCGACGGAGCCCTCGCGGAGCAATTTTCCCCAGCTTTCAAAGAAAGCCTTTGGGAATTGCAGCGCGCATGCGCGGTCCCCTTCCCGCCCAAAGGTGCCATCTTGGCCAGTCTTCTTTTTTCCGCGGAGCCCTACAGACGTTGTCTACTAGTCACCGCTGAAAAGTTGATTTTTCCTTGTTATTTTCTGTATTTCTTCGCACCGGTCCTTTTTCCGCCCAGCCTCGCGACGCCGGTTGCGAGGCCTCCCCTTCTTTTTTCGGTTTTTTCTGTCCTTCACGACTACTTCGCGCTTTTTTCATTTTTCCCTGGCGGCCCGCTCGTTCGACCTCGCAGGGGCCCTTTTTCCCCTGATGGCCGCCAGTGGTTTCAAAAAGTGTGTTAAGTGTAAGAAACTGATGTCTCTTACCGACACACATGATTGCTGCCTCCGTTGCCTGGGCCCCGATCATGAAGAAATGATCTGTGGGCCCTGTAGCAAGATGTCCGCAAAATCTTTGCGGAGTCGGCAGCATCAGCGGGAGAGAATCTTCTCTGACCCCAGCCGTACCCGGACCTCATCAGAAGCTTCGATGTCCAGGGAATCTGGCTCTGAGCACCGTCGGAGCTCTTCTGAGAGGGGGTCCCCTACTCGGGAACATCAGCGGAAGCAGAAACCCGCGAGGGTGGCGTCGGTGGACGCTCCTGGCTCCTCGAGGGCCAGGTCGCATAGCCCCGACAGCCGTCCCGGGTCTTTGGAGCTGGAGCGGCCGTCCAAACAGCCTTGTCTGGAGATGGACTCCTCTGCTCACGTAAGTGCTGTTGTCTTCGTGGACTCGCCTCCGAGTGGTCCGACGCCGGGCCCGACGCCGTCGGGGCCCGAGTCGGGGGCTGCTGGGTCTCCTGAGTTCGGACTCAGGTTGACGGCCTTGGAGCGCAGCTTGGCTGCCTTCATGGACCAGCAGCGGGCATTGATCGCTGGCCTCGCTGGCGCTTCTGCCCTGACCGCCGGGACGTCGACGTCTAAGTCGACCCCGGAGACCGAGCCGATCCTCGAGTCCATGCGGGCTCGAGTCGATCCTCGGTCGAGGTCGCCTTCGGCCTCCCGTTCGGGGCCAAGGTCGTCGACGCCGACTCCCTCGGCGTCGGGGCGGACGGCGTCTGTGCCCGCCCGGCCGGAGCCGCTCGACTCCTCTTCCGAGGAGTCCGCCTGGGAATCCGAGGTGGATGAGTCGCCTGGTTCTTTTCGGACTCGGTGTGTTCTTTCTGACTCCCCCGAGTCCGAACCTCGGAGACAGTCCCCCCCCGGAGGATGCCCGGTTCTCGGACTTCGTAAGGGATATGGCCAAGGCCTTGGCCTTCCCTGCGGATCCCGAGGAGGAGCCTTGAGCCGAGGAGCTCGATGCCCTCCAGTATGACTCTCCTGCGAAGGAGCACTTTACTGTACCGGTTCCTCCGATGCTGGAACGACTTCTCTTCCGCATGTGGGAGAGCCCGGTGTCATCGCCGGTCTTAAGCAAGCGGGTCGATGCCATCTATCGAGTCCGCAAGAGCCCTGGCTTCCAGAAAGCACAGCTGCCGCACCATTCCATGGTGGTGGAATCGGCCATGCATCGGCTCAAGAGCCAGAAGATGCACTCCTCGGTGCCTCCCGGCAGGGAAGCCCGCAGCCTGGATGGCATCGGTAAGAAGTGTTTTCAGGGCTCTATGCTTGCTTGTCGGGTCCAGACTTACCAGCTCTACATGGGCATGTATCTCCGGGACCTGGCTAAAGAACTAGCCGGCTTCTCTGCTGGTCTCTCTGAGGAACCTTTGCGGAGGTTCCTGGCCTTGTCCACTGGGATTCGTGAGTGCTCCAAGTTCATTTCTCGGGCAGCCTATGATGGCTTCGAGGCATCGGCTCGAGTTGCCGCAGCCGGCATCGGGTCCCGCCGCCAGGCTTGGCTCCAGTCATCCGACCTCGAGCCCTGGGTGCAGGACAAGTTGGTCGATGTCCCCTGCAGAGGTGATAACCTCTTTGGTAAGCCTATGGACGAGAAGGCTGCACAGCTCGAGACAGAGACTCTCACCAGGACTCGGCTCTCCAGGAAAACCTCTGCCCCTTCCCAGAAGAAGAAGGGCTCGGGGAAAAAGCCCTTTTACCCGAGGAAGGCGGCTGCCTATAAACACTACCCTCATTATCAGGCCTCCGCAGCTCCCCATCAGGGTCAGCAGGCCAAGGGACGGGGTAACGGATCCCGTAGGCAGCAAGCCCCCAAGCCCGCGCCACCGGCCCCTGCTCCGCAGGGTGGGGGCTTTTGACTCTTTCAGCATAGCCTCTCCCCCTCTGCTGGTTTCTCTCAGCACGGGAGGCCGGCTGGTCCACTTTGCCCACAGGTGGTCCAACATCACGTCAGATACCTGGGTGCTCCACATAGTCCGAGAGGGCTATCTTCTGCACTTCCACCAGGTACCTCCTCCCTACTTTCCAGGGGAGCCTCTGTGACCCCCTCTTCACCGGGACTTACTCCTTCAAGAGTTGGCGAGTCTTATTCGGGAACATGCGGCCTGCTCAGTGGTGCCTTCGCTCTCAATGGCGTCAGGCCTCGGGGAGACTGGCGGACTCGGTATGCATCTCCAGCCCGCTAGTCTCTTCCCTACGATGGTGGCTTCACCTACCCAACCTAGTGCTCGGAATGCTTTTCCTGTCTCCTCCGCCTGCTCAGGTACTGACGACCGACGCTTCTCTCCTGGGTTGGGGAGCACATTGCCAAGGGTCATGTACTCAGGGTCTCTGGACCCCGTGGGAATCTGCCGAGCAGATCAACTTCCTGGAGCTCAGGGCCATTCGCCTGGCTCTGAGGGCCTTCTCCCACCTCACGTCTCACCAGTCTGTGCTGGTCCAGACGGACAATCAAGTTGCAATGTTCTACGTGAACAAGCAGGGGGGCACGGGCTCCTTCCTTCTCTGTCGGGAAGCACAAAAGCTCTGCGCTTGGGCCGTCAACCGGGGAATCCTCCTCAAGGCTGTCTATCTCCCAGGTCAAGAAAATTACCTGGCAGACAAACTGAGCAGAATCCTCCAGCCACACGAGTGGAGATTGGACCCGTTGGTGGTTCAAAGGATCTTTCTCCAGTGGGGCCTCCCCACGCTGGATCTCTTTGCCAGTCCTCTGAACAGGCAACTTCCTCGGTTCTGCTCTCGGGAACCGCATCCCCTCCGAGTGGCGGCGGATGCTTTTCTGCTTTCATGGTCCACGGGCCTTCTGTATGCCTTTCCTCCCATGCCGCTGGTGTCTCGAACACTCTTCAAGGTTCTCCAAGACAAGGCCTCGGTGATCCTGATAGCTCCCCGGTGGCCCAGGCAGCCGTGGTTCCCGCTTCTGATGCAGCTGGCGGTGGATACTCCGTTGCCTCTGGGGTTTCAACCCGATCTCCTGACCCAGGATCAGTGGTCTCTCCTGCACCCCAACCTCAGATCCCTTCATCTGATGGCCTGGCTGCTGAAAGGGTAGTCCTTGCTCCCCTCCTGCTGCCTCCAGAGGTGGAAGAGGTCGTGCTGGCTTCCAGGCGACCCTCTACCCGGAAATCCTACGCCCTTAAATGGCGTCGCTTCTCCACCTGGTGTACTCAACAGTCTCAAGATCCCTTCGCCTGCTCGGTATCGGTGGTCTTGCAGTACTTGCTTTCCCTCTCCAATCTTGGACTCAAGTCCAACTCGGTCAAAGTTCACCTCAGTGCTATTTCTGCACATCATGTGCCAGTGGAAGGCAGTCCTCTTTCCGTCCACCCTCTCGTGGCACGGTTCTCCCGAGGCCTCCTTCTCCTTAAACCACCCTTGCGCCCCCCAGCCCCTGACTGGGACCTGAACGTGGTTTTACAGCGGATCACCTGCCCGCCTTTTGAACCCATGGCTACCTGTCCTCTCCGTTTTCTCTCTTGGAAAACCTTATTCCTGGTAGCCCTCACTTCCGCTAGGCGCGTTAGTGAGTTGCAGGCCCTAGTGTCTGATCCCCCCTACACTCGGTTCTACAAGAATAGGGTAGTCCTGCGGACTCACCCTAAGTTTCTTCCTAAAGTGGTCTCCCCTTTTCACATCAATCAGGAGGTGGTGCTTCCGACCTTCTTTCCCAGGCCACACTCCAGCCGAGCTGAAATGGTCCTGCATACCCTGGACTGTAGAAGGGCGCTGAACTTCTACCTTGATCGTACGCGGGAGCACCGTAAGACGGCTCAGCTCTTCCTGTCTTATGACCCCAACAAGTTGGGGCTCCCTGTCTCCAAGCGTACTCTGTCCATCTGGGTAGCTGACTGTATCGCTTGGACTTATGCGGCGGCAGGCCTCTCGTTGGAGAGTCGAGTCACCGCTCATCGGGTTAGGGCGAAGGCTGCGTCAGTGGCTTACCTCCGCTCTGTTCCATTGGCAGACATCTGCCGGGCCGCTACTTGGTGTTCGAGCCAGACTTTTGCGGCCCATTACTTCCTCGAGAGGGAGTCCCGCAGGGACAGTGCTTTCGGTCAGGCAGTCCTCCGTAATCTCTTCGAGGTTTAGGCAACTCCTACCCTCCATCCCGGATGTTGGGTTACCGGTTGGAGATGTATTCAGAGAAGATTCCTTCCTACTGTGCTGCTGAACTTGAGGGAGCTCATTTTTGTGCTTAGGGTCTCCAGTAGCCTTGAGCTTGGGAGTCCCATATGTGAGGACTGACTTCCTGCTTGGTCCTGGAGAAAGCGTAGTTACTCACCTGTAACAGGTGTTCTCCAGGAGCAGCAGGAATCAGTCCTCACAACCCTCCCTCCTCCCCTTGGAGTTGCAGTCATATGATTTAGTTTTTGCAAATTTTTTTGCTGTCTTTTCGCTATGTCATCAGACTGGCCAAGATGGCACCTTTGGGCGGGAAGGGGACAGCGCATGCCCGCTGCAATTCCCAAAGGCTTTCTTTGAAAGCTGGGGAAAATTGCTCCGCGAGGGCTCCGTCGGCGCCGACGTCACCCATATGTGAGGACTGATTCCTGCTGCTCCTGGAGGACACCTGTTACAGGTGAGTAACTACGCTTTCTGAAGGGATGACTTGTTTGTATGAGGGGGTCAGGGAGTGTTGGGTGTGATGGTGTGTGCTAGTGATGTCTCTAGTGCTACCATAGTATTCCTTGAAAAGGAGTGTTTTGATCTCTTTTCTAAATACTTGGAGGTCCTTTATTGGAGGGATTGTCCTAATAGATCTAGTTTCTGTTGGGATGTATAATAGTCATGAGGAAGGACGGGATGATATTGTTAATCAACTTGAAAGTGGTCATTAGAGTTTTATATTTTATTTATCTAGCGATTGGAAGCCAGTGGAGATCGTATAAAATGGTGTGATATGGTCTTTTAGTTGGGCCTTGCAGATAATTCTTGCTGTGACATTCTGGGCCCTCTGGAGGATATTCTTTCTTTCTTTCAGGTTCTTTTTAGTGGTATCCTGTAACAAGCTGTTAACAGTAGTCAAAGTGGGGGGTGATAAGTGTTTGTACTATGGATGTTTGAATGATCTTGAGTTTGAAAAAGATAGTTCTGGTTGTTTGCTTGATATATAAAGTATCATTCCCAGATTTTTTTTTTTTCACTGGGAGTACGGTGTTGTGAATGGAGAGTGCTTTGGGGGGGATGAAATTACGATTTCTTGACGTGTAATACTTCATTGAAATTAATGCTGAGGTGGTTGAAGTTTAGCCAGGATTCTGCTTCTTTGATGCAGTCTGCCAGGTTGTGGTAGGTGGGGTTTGATATATCAATGGACAGGTATAGCATGATGTCATCTGTATATGTGAAATATCCAATGTTGTATTTTCTGAAGATGTTGGTGATTGGTTGAAGGTAAGGGTTGAATAATAAGGCTGAGAGGGCAGAGGCTTGGGGTATTCTTTGATCTCCAGGAACAAGCAGGAATGTAGTCATCACATATGGGTATCGTCGGTACCGATGGAGCCTGCGCAGGAACGCTCCCCAGCATCCAATTAGAAAGCTTTTGGGAGCATCCCACAGTTCCTGCGTGCTGCCTTCCCGCCTTTCCCAACTGCCTCTCTCCAGTTCTTCGTTTTCCACGGAGCCAGCAGGTCGTGTTCCTGTCACCGCAGAAAAGTTTCCTCCTTTTTGTGGTCGCGTCTGCCTTCCTCAACGCTTTACCGGTACCGCCGGTTTTCTTTCTTTCTTTTCTTTAAAAAAAAATATATTCTTAGTACTTTTCCCATTTTTTCCAGGTGCACGCACCATTTTGGGCCTTAGGCCCAAGATTTTTTCCATAATGGAAAAACCCTCCTCGGGTTTTAAAAAGTGCACCAAGTGTGGCGGTACCATCTCCATCACCGACACCCAAGAGTGGTGTCTGAAATGTTTAGGTCCTGACCATTCCATCTCGGAGTGTATGGCCTGTGCCATGATGTCCAAGAGAGGTCGACAGAACCGAGCCGCCAGTTTCCCTCTGATGCAGCTTCGGTGGCATCGACGTCTTCCAGGGCTTCGTCTTCCTCCCGTGGATCTCAGGTAACTAAACATAAGTCTAGCCGGTCCTCAAAGGGTAGATTTCCTTCTAAGCATCGAGATGCCTCTGGCGTTACCCTTGAGGATTCTGCACCGGCAAAATTGCCCCGGCGGGAGGCTTTGGCTTCCAAAGCATTTTCGGGGCTCCAGGATGTTCTCGAGGCCTTGACCTCGGCAGAACTACTGGTGCCATGCTCTGGGGTACCAGCGGTCTTCTCTGGTACCGCCATCCAGGCATCGGCAGCGTCGATAGACCAGAGAGTCCTGGCTATTGAGCGCAGTCTGGCGGCTCTCCTTGCGGCATCGACACCCTCGGAACCGCGTCATACTTTTCAACCGGTACCGGCACCGACTCGGTACCGGCACCGATAGCATCGACATCCGCATTGCCGACACCCAGTCATCTAATGCTTTCTGGTACTGATTACTCCCGGTACCAACTTCGGTCGGTACGGGTATCGGGCTCTTCAAGAGCATCCTGACAGAAGGTACTTTGGGTCCTCAGAGGAATCTGAGGATTCTGACAGTTCTGTCGATGCGGGAATACTTCTCCCAGAGGAGCCTTCCTCCCCGAGGAGCCTTCCTCCCCTAAACGTAGGATGTCTCCTCCAGAGGACATTTCCTTTCAGGATTTCATCAGGGAGGTGGCTCGAGGTCTGTCCATTACTGTGGCACCTGAAACAGAGCCCAGAGCAAAGGAGTTGGAAATTTTACAATATCTTAAAACTCCTAAGGAGGCAGCTACCTTGCCCATCCATGAGATCTTGCATGATCTCATGCTAAAGATGTGGGAGATGCCTCTTACTACCTCTCCTCACTCTCGTAGACTGGATACTCTGTATTGAGTCCCTCCTTGTCCTGGTTTCCAAAAAACTCAGCTTCCCCACCACTCCATTGTAGTGGAATCAGCTATGAGAAGGATCAAGAGTGCAAAGAGACATGCCTCTAATCCCCCAGAATGTGAGTGCAGAACTTTGGACGCTTTTGGAAGTCATGTCTTCCAAGCTTCCATGCTTTCTGCCAGGATCAGTTCCTATAGTCTGTAGATGGGAATGTTCCTGAAGGAAGTCACAGGAGAATTAGAGGCTTTGGGCCCTCTTCTTCCTGAGGATAGAAAACAGGATTTTCTCACACTGGTCAAACATCCCCAGGATGTTTCAAAATTTGTCAACCGTGCAGCTTTTGACTGTTTTGAGAGCATAAGCAGAACCTCTGCCATTGCCATAGGTGCACGTAGAATTGCTTGGCTCCAGGCATCTGATCTGGAGCTCTGGGTACAAGATAAACTTGGAAATATTCCTTGTACTGGTGAGAACCTGTTTGGTAAAGATTGGCAGGAAAAGGCCAATGAGTTGGATGCTGACAACTCCACCTTGGATAGATTGTCCAAGTCCACAGCTGATCCTGCAAGAAAGAAATCTTTTAAGAAACCATTCTTTTCTAAAAAGAAAAAGTATTATCCTGCTTATTCTCAGCAGGGACGTTCTGCAGGTCAGCTTGTCAGGAAAGGTCAGCAACCACCCAAACAAAGAAAAGCAAAGACTGCTAAGCCTCAGCTGTCCCAGCAGTCTCAGCCTCACAAGTCCTTTGACTTTCAGCTAGAGAACTTAGCCTTCCTGGCTCTCATTGGACCAGAGCCTTCCACCATTCCAGGAAGGTTGTGTCACTTTGCCCCCAGATGGGGGCAAATAACAGCAGAGCATTGGACACTCTCCATCATAAGAGGGGTACAAGCTTCATTTTTCAAGCATGCCCCCTCCCACAATGATAAGGCAGTTGAATTCTCCGACCTCTCTCATCAACCTGTTAGGTCAGGAGGTCACTATACTTCTTGCCCAAGGGGCAATAGAAGAAGTACCCATCGATCAACAGGGTGCAGGGTTTTACTCCCCCTATTTTCTTATCCCAAAGGAAACAGGGGGATACAGACCTATTTTAGACCTCAGAGAATTGAACAAATTCCTTGTCAAAGAGAAATTCAAGATGATTTCTCTTGGAACTCTGCTGCCATACCTTCAGAGTCAGGATTGGCTTTGTTCTCTAGATCTCAAGGATGCGTACACCCATGTTCTCATCCATACAACTCACAGAAGGTTCCTTTGGTTCCTTTTTCAAGAAAAGCACTACCAATACAGGGTGCTTCCTTTTGGCCTGGCCTCAGCACCAAGGGTGTTCACGAAATGCATGGCTGTGGTAGCACTCTAGGGATATTCGTCTTCCCCTACTTAGACAACTGGCTCATTCGAGCCCCAACAGAGTCAGAGGCCAGGACTTCTCTATCCTGCACAATGCGTATCCTTCAGTATTTGGGTCTGGTAATAAACATCCCAAAATCCAGTCTAACTCCCACTCAGTCTTTAGAGTTCATAGGAGCTTTGCTGGATATCAGAAAGGCAAGGGCTTATCTCCCCCAGGCCTGTTGCCTTCGCATGGTGCAGATAGCTTCTCAAGCAGTGCTAAAACCTCATCTCACTGCCCGAGAAATGCTACAACTGCTAGGCCACATGGCATCTACTGTGCATGTGGTTCCCTATGCTCGCCTCCATATGAGGGCAGCTCAGTGGACTTTATCCACTCTATGGACTCAGGCATCAGGATGCCTGTCAGACAAAATAGCAAACATAAGTCGCCTTATTTTGTCCCTCCAGTGGTGGAAGTCCACTCAAAACCTGTTGCTGGGGTCCCCTTTTCAACAACCCTTACCCCAGGCAACTCTCACAACAGATGCTTCTCCGATAGGTTGGGGAGCTCATCTGCAAGACCTCTCCACCCAAGGCACCTGGTCTCCACAGGAGACTCATCTACATATCAATCTCTTGGAGCTCAGAGCAATCTTCCTTGCTCTTCAAGTGTTCCACACCCTGCTCAGCTACAAGACAGTCCTCATTCATAGGACAATCAAGTAGCCATGTTCTACATGAACAAGCAGGGGGGAAAAGGCTCTCTGTCGCTTTGCAACGAAGCTTTGCAACTATGGGCCCTTGACAGAGAGCATCAGATTCATCTCCTGGCAGTATATCTTCCAGGCATTCAAAACTCTTGGGCAGACAGACTCAGTCGAGTTCTGCTTCCACACGAGTGGTCTCTACATGCAGACCAGGTGGCCAAGATTTTTCAAATATGGGGAACCCCGGACATAGACCTCTTTGCAAGTCTGTGGAATGCCAAACTTCCCCGGTTCTGTTCCAGAATTCCGGCTCAGGCCAGGGATGCTTTCCTCCTTTACTGGGGTCAAGACTTTCTTTATGCCTTTCCACCCCATTCCCCTAATTCCCAAAACCCTGTTCAAGCTTCAGAGAGACAGAGCCCGTATGATTCTCATAGCTCCACATTGGCCACGGCAAGTGTGGTACCCTCTGTTTCTACATCTCTCTCAAGCTCCCTCCCTGGAGTTAGGGTCTGCTCCAGATCTATCTCAGGAGGACGGAATGTTATGGCATCCCAATCCCCAGTCTCTGCATCTGAGGGCTTGGTTGCTGAAGGCCTAGATCTCCATGATGTTAACCTCCCTCAGCAAATAAAGGATATCCTTTATGCTTCCAGGAAGCCTTCCACAAGACACTTTTATGCTTTCAAGTGGAAAAGGTTTACTATTTGGTGTTCGCAGAAGGGTCTTAACCCCATTGCCATACCTCTGGAATCATTACTTCAGTATCTTCTTCATTTATCCAGTGCAGGACTTAAGACTAACTCAGTGAGGGTCCGTTTGAGTGCCATTGCAGCTTCTTTCAAGCCCCTAAATGGACAACCTATTTCCTCCCATCCTCTTATAGCAAGATTTATGAGAGGCCTTCTGCTTACTAAGACTCCCATTAAGCCACCTCCTGTGGCATGGGACTTAAATTTGGTTCTTGGTCAGCTCATGAAGCCACCTTTCGAACCTTTAGCTACTACCTCCTTGAAACTCCTTTCTTGGAAGGTTATCTTTCTCATTGCAATCACATCAGCACGCCGCATTAGTGAGTTGCAAGCGCTAGTAGCTGATCCACCTTATACAAGGTTCCATCATGACAAGGTAGTCCTTAGGACTCATCCACGCTTTATGCCAAAGGTGGTCTCGCCCTTTCATCTAAACCAAGTGATCTACCTACCTGTGTTCTTTCCAAGGTCTCATGCATCAAATGCAGAAAGGAACCTTCATACTTTGGTCTGTAAAAGAGCTTTAGCCTTTTACTTACAAAGAACACAGCAACATTGAAAGTCCTCTCAACTCTTTGTTGCTTTTGATCCTTCTGATTTGGGACTTCCAGTCTCCAAGAGAACACTATCTAACTGGATTGCTCAGTGTATATCCTTTGCCTATCAGAGTAAGAATCTTCCTCTGGGGGGCCATGTCACAGCTCACAATGTGAGAGCTATGGCAACTTCAATGGCTCATCTACATTCTGTCTCTATCGACGACATCTGTCGGGCCGCCCCCTTGGCCTCTGTTCATACCAAGATCAGACAAAACTATTTAAAGTTGTTAAAACCCAAGAGGATTGTGAAAAATTGCAAGAGGATCTTGATAAATTGGAAGACTGGGCATCAAAATGGCAGATGAAATTTAATGTGGACAAGTGCAAGGTTATGCACCTAGGGAAGAACAACCCAAACTATGGTTACACGATGCAAGGTTCCGCATTAGGAACCACCACCCAGGAAAAAGATTTAGGCGTCATTGTGGATACCATGTTAAAACCCTCGTCCCAGTGTGCAGCGGCGGCCAAGAGAGCAAATAGAATGCTAGGTATGATAAGGAAAGGAATGGAAAATAAAACAAAAGATATTATAATGCCTCTATATCGTTCCATGGTGAGACCGCACCTTGAATAGTGTGTGCAGTTCTGGTCGCCGTATCTTAAAAAGAATATAGCGATTTTAGAAAAGGTTCAGAGAAGAGCCACCATAATGGTAAAGGGGATGGAAGGATACTCCTACGAAGAAAGGCTAAAAAGGTTAGGGCTCTTTAACCTGGAAAAGAGACGGCTGAGGGGAGATGATAGAAGTCTATAAATTAATGAACGGAGTGGAACGGGTAAACGTAGATCGATTGTTTACGTTATCAGAAT
The DNA here is from genome assembly GCA_033557465.1 of Ichthyophis bannanicus. NCBI lineage: Eukaryota > Metazoa > Chordata > Amphibia > Gymnophiona > Ichthyophiidae > Ichthyophis > Ichthyophis bannanicus. Next base: position 649,366,886 of record CM066033.1, on the reverse strand, counting down.
ATAGAAAGACTAGGGGACATGCAATGAAGCTACAGGGTAAACTATTTAAGACTAATAAAAGAAAATATTTTTTCACTCAACGTGTAATCAAACTCTGGAATTTGTTACCGGAGGATGTAGTAAAGACTGTTAGTGTAGCTGGGTTTAAAAAAGGTTTGGACAAGTTCCTGGAGCAAAGGTCCATAAACCATTATTAAGAAGTGACCGAAGATATCAATGCTTGACCCAGTACAAGCATTGTGGAACTTGTGTCTCTTGGGGAAACTGCTAGGTACATATGACCTAGATTGGCCACTGTTGGAAACAGAATACTGGGCTTGATGGACCTTGGTCTGACCCAGTATGGCATATCTTATGTTCTTACCTTCATAGCCCATTACTGCTTGAACTAGGACTGCTGCCGGGATGCCTTGTTTGGTCAGGCTGTTCTCCAACACCTGTTCCATACCTAATCAACTGCTACCCACCATCCCTGGTAGGATGCCAGAGATCCATGGGGGGAAGTGGAGCCCTTCTCAGGGACGCACAACTTCTGGGGTCTCTCCCTGGCATCAAAAGCTAGGGAGTCCCCATATGTGATGACTACATTCCTGCTTGTTCCTGGAGATAGCATATTTACTCACCTGTAACAGGTGATCTCCGGGAACAGCAGGAATTTAGTCCTCACAACCCACCCACCTCCCCTAGGAGTTGTATCTCTATCTCTTTCCCTTTCCCTCTCTCTCTCTCTTTTTCTCAGCTTTAAATCTCAACTGGAAAGAGGGAGTTGGGAAAGGCGGGAAAGCAGCACGCAGGCGCTGTGGGATGCTCCCAAAAGCTTTCTAATTGGACGCTGGGGAGTATTCCCGCGCAGGCTCCGTCGGTACCAACGATACCCATATGTGAGGACTAAATTCCTGCTGTTCCCGGAGATCACCTGTTACAGGTGAGTAACTATGCTTTCCTGTGGGAAGGTAGCAGAGGTTTCTTGATCTATTTGTACTTGTAGCATTCAGTCAGAGATGGATGAGATAAACCATTGAAGAATTGTTCCTCCTATTCCAATTTGGGCCATTCTTGAGAGTAGGATATTATGGCTAACATTATCAAAGGCAGAGGCTTTGTCCATGAAGATCAGAATGAACGCCTGTTTTAAATCATCCATTCCATGGATGAGGATGTTGAATAGCGCTATTAGTAAAGTTTTGACACTGTGGTATGGGTGGAATCAATACTGATGGATGTCAAGGGGAGCGTTTATATCAATGAAATCTTGAAGTTGTAATTGGATAGCCTTCTTGATAACTTTTGATTCAAAAGGAATGTTAGCTATGGGCCTATAAGAGCTCGGGTCATCCCCGTTTAGGGTTTTGTTCTTTAGTATGGGCCTAATGGTTGAAAGTTTAAGCTCTTCTGGCATAATTCCTTGGAGGAGGGATTGGTTTACTGTATGAAGGAGGTGAGGCGCTAGTTCAGTTTTTGTTGCCTTAATCCAGGTGATGGGACAGGGGTCTGGAGAGAGGTTGTAGTGTTAATCTTGGTTATAATGTTTAGTAAAGGTTTTTGGTCTATGAGGTGGAATGTGTGTCATGAATTGGGACTTATAGGAGGGTCAGAGGGGAGGAAACATAGAAACATGACGACAGAAAAAGACCACATGGCCTATCTAGTCTGTCCTAGAAGGTGAGGGTGGCTCTTTTTAGGTTGTCTGCATAGACGTTTGCTAGCAATTGGGGATTGATAAAGATTTTATCAGATTCGTTTAGGGTGGTTTTGGTTAAAGATTTGATAATTTCAAAAAATTCTCTCGACTGTTGATGTCTTGATTGAGGATTTTAGTAGGGTAGTCTTTCTTTGCTTTGTTAATTGCATCTTTATGTGTGTTAAGTGAGGTAAGATAGAGTTGTTTTCTGAAGTTTTTGTGGCTCTCCATTTGTTCGTTTTCTTGGCTCCTTTTTTAGTTCTGCTAGTTCATACGAGTACCATTTTTCGGACTGTTTGGGTCTTGGATGTAGCTTTATGGGGGTTGCAGTTTTTTTTATTGATGTTTCAGCTACTCAATAAAACATTGAGGTCTGAAGGATGCCTTGACAAGCTGAGGCAAGACGTTTTCTAGGAAGGTGTTTTTGTTGAAGTGATTGAATCACCTGGGTTGGGGTATGTGTATGCACGGTGGGGGGGGGGGGGGGTGTATAGGGATGTTAAATGATACAAGGTAGTGGTCAGACCAAGGAACTTGTAATGTATTGGGGGGAGGGGTATAAAGCGGGTGTTTTGTAGTTGAGAAGGGGAGGAATACTAGATCAAGAGAATTTCCCTTTGTATGTGTGGGTGAATCTATGATTTGCTGAAAGCCCATGTCAGCCATTGAGTCAAGGAAGGCAGTGGCATGAGTTATGTGGAGAGAGGGTAGGTTGAGGCCGCCTAAGATGTGGGGTTTGGAGGGAGGATGAGCAGGCCGATTCTAGGATAGAAGTTAGGTTGTTATGATTAGGTGAGGGAAGTCTATAGATGAGGTATAGTTCCATGCATTTATTTCCTATTTTAAGCATATCCATCCCATCTAGATTGTTGAAGGGGGTGGAGTAAATCTAAGTTCTGCTTTACTTAAAATGAGGACGCCACCTTTTCTCTTAGTGTCTCTAGGGTAGTTGTAAAGGTTGAAACCATTTATGTTTAGTTGGTTCAATAATACATTATCTGTGGGAGATAGCCAGGACTCCGTGATACAGAGAATGTCAGGATTTTCATCTTTGACCAAATCTATAACTGGGATTTTATTTCTTATAGATCTGGCATTTATGAGGGTGCATTTTATTGGTGTAGAAGTGTTTTTTATATCGTGGGCAAATTATCTCTTTAGGGTTGATGAGGATTAATCTATGGCGGTTCCTGTATTGACCCGTGTGGAGTCCTTTTAGAGAGAGTACTTTTAGATGGGTGTAGGTTTGTGATATGTCTAGATTGGCTATAAATGATAGGGATGGGACCAGGAAGTGTTTGCAGTAGTGAATAGGTGTTTGAGAGCAATAGGGATAGGAGGAGCAGGTTTAGAATGCAGAAGAAAAGCTTGTTGAATTCCATGGTGGTAAGTGATGCAGTTACAGTTGTTACTATATTTCATATACTGTTGATCAGGTGTTAAGAGGTAGTGGGTAATGAGAAAATGTGGTGCAAGTGGGTGCAGGGTATGTAATATAATGAAAGCACCTGAGTATAAATACAGAAGTGGGTGCAAGGTTATGGATTACAAATTGACAACAACTGAATCTAAATACAAGGTGGGTGCAAGATTGTGCAAAATAAATGCGGGCACCAGAAGATAAAAGGATGTTGTATTGTAAACAGTGTCTCAAGAGTTTTGAGTTATGTTGTAAGGAGCAACAATAGTTGGAAGATAAAGTAATATGGAATACGGTGCAATATCTATGCTATAGTATACACATCAGTATTGAGGACGTTTACTAGCACAAAGTAATCATTTGTACACTAATGTTGGCTAATCTGTTGTTTGGATAGCTGGAAGAAGCTAGGCTGTACCATGTAAGAGGGGTAGGCCTAGGTTAGAAGGTTGTCTAAAGCGGCATTATGGAGATTTTTGTATTAGCTGAGTTTGGTAGTTTATAGATGGTTAGATAATTGTTTTGGGTGATTTTTCAAGTGTTGAGGTAAGGGGAAGGTTCAGTAATGATATTTTGCATAGATTGATAGTTACAGTTAATAGAGTTTGTCATGAGAAAGTGTTACGAATTATCAGGAGAAGGCGGTATAGAAATCCTTTTAAATAAATAAATAAATAAAATATCTGATACAGTATCTGAGTTTACTTAAACAATGATGATAAACATTATAGTCTAAATTTTTGGTGCTGATGCGTCCTTTTTCTTTGTTGTCTTCTGTGCTGTCAGCTGTTTGGTGGGTGCGCCGCCTTTTTTGAGAGTGTCCTTTTGGTGGTGTTAGGGCTGCTTGCTTGGGTGTCTGTGCTGAGTTGAATTAGTGATAGTATATGGAGTATTGTTTGGACTTTTCATGACTATGCTTTCTTTTGTTACTCAGTTTAGATAAAAGATTGTTGATACTGGTGCTGTGTATTGCTCAGAGCCCCACTCAAGGGCTACGCCTAAGGGGCCCTCTGGCGAGGCCCTCAGGTGTGGGCCTGCCTGCTCCGGTGCTGCTTTAAAGGTGGTGGATGTGTCCTCCCTCTTCAGTCCAATTGGCCTTGGCTGCGGGGAGGGGCTTCCCTAGCACACTCCTCTCACCTGATGCCGATCAGCGGTTGCAAGGGCAGCAGAAAGTTGTTAGATAATATATTGTATTATAAAACCTTGTGTTCTTTCCTCCATGTGATGTCTTGTTGTCCACCCCTCCCCCCATTTATTTTCCACTTCCATTGTCAACTGTCTAGATAGATTCCATATGCGGTATATCAAAGATATGAGCCATGAACTTGATACATTTTGAATTGTTTTTTTAGACAGCATAATATAAAAATCATATAAGGGTATGAAGAATTTACAAGGCAATGTAACTAAACAAAATCAGGGCTGGTAAAGATCTTCAGGTGGACCCAGAGCAGAAATAAGGAAAATAGGTGGAGAGTCTTGTTTCAGGTCATGTGTTGTGCACACCTTTGGGCCCTGCAGCTGTGCTTAATGTTTTCATCAATTCTGCATTATATACATACAACTTTCAGAGATCAGATGGTGATTCAGGCTCATTGGTCTCTCAGACTTTGATATTTCTGCTATGATTGCTAAGCTAGATTCCAGTTAATGAGTAGGAACTAAACTGAGACCCCCGGCTCATTGTACAGTGATTGAGCAGCTCTCACCTGGTAAGGACCTCTGCGAGTTTACTTTTTTTTTTTTTTTTTTTAGTTTACCTTTGAGTTTCTTGTCGCTCAGATTTCACGAGAGGAGGAAAATTGTAAATGAGGCTTTGTTTTATTTTTCTTACTCATGAAATTTTAGAAATTGCAAGGAGAAACATACTGAGGTGTGTGGTGTCAGAAGCATGATAGTGAAAGGTTAGAGGGCATATGTGTGCATCCTAGAAGGGTAGGTTAAAGTCCTAGAATGGTTTGTTCTGAATTGTCTTTTGTTTCTCTTGAAATTCAGAGAAGCCAGTGAAAGCGTCTGAACCACCAGAAGAGGAAAAACGAAAAGAGCCACAAATAGAGGAGTTGCTTTGTCCTAATACTGAACAGACAGGTGAGCTGCATGGTCTGGCATATGGATAGAGAAATAGTCATCTAGAACAGCTCACAACTGGTGACAGGGTCTGTGCATCTGTTTATCTGCTTCTCAGGATCACTCACCTCTTCCTTTCTTTCCTCCTCAGAGAATGATGGTGACAGCACATCAAATGCCAAGCAGGGAACTGTCCTGCCTGATGAGAGAGGGTGTTTGGGCTCTGTCGACCAAGCTGCTCCCACAGAGGTAGTGCCTGACTGTCCTTCCCCAGAAAAAATACCTGAGGACATTGCAGAACTGAGTGATCCCTCTCCTTCCCCACAGACACTGGATGCACAGCTTCTAGCAGAGAAGCCCCATACTGAATCTACCCCTCTAGGGCAGGAAGAATCTGAGAAGGAGCGACTGGCGGAGCCACAGAAGATGAATATTGAAGAGCAGGAACCCCCATTGAGTATGAAGAGTCCAAATTATGTAGTGTCCATAGACAGTCCATCTTCCTCCCAGGACTTGTCTGCTGCTGTTCACAGCCTGGTTCCAGTATCTGAAGCTTCACCATTGACTCTTGCAGAGCAGAATGAGGCTAGTGTTCCAGCTCAAGGGGACGGCCAGCAGATTTCAGTAGTGAGTGCCGATGGCACAGACAGAGATTTGCTTCCCAGTGGTGGGGAATGTGAAACCCCATTAAGTTTCTTCTCTGAGCAAAGGTTCTCAGATGTGGAAGAAAGAATCAGTATGACCCCTATGGAGGTCTTTGCAGACTATAAGCTAAGCAGGACAGAAAGGCAGTCCATATGTGACAACCCAGAGACCTCTCTCAGGACCCGGGACCTCTTAATAAAATCTGACATCGTGAATGAAATCTCAAATCTTAGCCAGGGAGACACCTCTGGCAGCTTTCACGGCTCTGACCCTATAGGATCTCCAGACCATGATGGGGGATCACTCTCCATGGATCTCTGTATGGCATTGAAGGATGACAGCTCACTGCGGCTGTGTGGGGATTCCCTGGTGGAGACGGATGACTCTCTGCTTTTTGACCCCTCTGTAGCTAAGATGGAGGGGGAAAAATCTCGGCGCAGGAGTTCCCCTGGCCGATCACGGGTAAAACAGGTATCCCCCTTGTTTATTTTCATTGCCTGGGTTTGGGGAGGTTGGGGAGTTTGGATAGGAGTTGGTAGAAGTATGTATGTTGCCTTTGGTGTCTGAAAGAACAGGGATTTATTGCCACTTTTCTTTTTGTTAAGTCACAAAGGGATGCATGGGTACTGCCTCTTGGTGAATACAGTTGACCAGTAGCAGCAAGATTGGTGGGTTTTTTAAGGAACTTGTTTAGAGGTTCTTATCTCCACGTTCTTTCTCATTCTGAAGCATTTCAACTGTTTTGAAACTGGGACTACATAAAAATCCATGGGCCTGATTTTCATCTGAGCGGTGATATGCGCCACGTTGGCGCATAGTTAGCCCCTTTCCGCCTAACCCAGATTTTCAGTGCTGGATCATATGTGGCCCCGGCATTGAAAATCTGGGTCTCACCGCACAACCCGGAAGCTGCAGAAGCTAACCGGATAGCACCGATTTTCAATGCTATCCACTTAGCCCCTGCGCCTGCAAGTTAGGCGAAGAAAAACCTCGCCTATCTTTAAGGTGCAGAGGGCTAAGTGGGTAGCATCGAAAATTGGTACTATCCATTTAGCCCTTTCCTCCACCCCTGCTCTGCCCGGAATGCCCCTAACATGCCCCGATACTAACCGTATAGCATCGGGGTGCGTTAGGGACTTATCCGAGATTTTTGAAGGGCACTTCCCATATAGGTGCCTTTCGAAAATCCATTATAAGGCATTTACCTGGGTAATTAGGGCAGTTACCCGTGTAAATGCCTTAAAAAATCAGGCCCATATGACTAACCACATCAGAATGCAGTCTTTTTGATACAGTATTCCATAACACGTTCTTTTCTCAAATACAGATAGCTCTCAACTGAATTTAGCCCGTACTTTTCTCACAAATTCAAGGCGAGTTGCATTCAGATACAGTAGGAATTTTTCTGTCTCCTGAGGGCTTATTGATTGTTTAATGGGTATTTACATATCGTCCTGCTAGACCAGTCCAGACAAGTTTGTGTTCCCCTACCAACAGATGTGGAGACAGAGAAAACTTTGAGAGGCTTCTTATATCGTGCCTTCAACAGCCTGTGCCTCTAGGGTATAAACCAGTAATTCTGTCTCCAGCAGATGGAGGATGCAAGCCTTTGAGATTTGAGAAAACCTGGAAAAAAAGAGCAGATTGAAGCAAGAGAAATGTATTTTTTTGCTTGTGAGCAAACTCCCTTGCTGGTAACAACCTCACAGAATCATAACATGGGAGGCTCCACTAGAGACACCCCTTAAAATTGGTACTCTCTTCAGATGCCATAAGGAGGAGGGAGTTGATTCAGCTTCTTGCCCTCATCTTGTTAAGGACCTGATGGGTAGCCAGAAGATTAGAAAAAGGAAGTTTGGCAAAGATTCTTCAGCCTTGCAGAACCTTAGGGCCGCCTCCTTCCCCCGCTGTCCCTTTAAGATTTGAAGAAGGCTTTTCAGAGGTATGTGAGTGCAGGTCCGACAACAAGGGAGTAGGACGGAACCTGCCTTGGGGATCCCCAGGGGATGAGTACCAAAACTAAGTCCCTTGTCTGTCAGACTTCTTTGTGGAAGGCTCCCAACCTTGTCCGTTGGTGATGCATGAGTTGGGTTGGGTTTCTTGGGGCATCCATTGGATCAGCGCTGGTGTTTCCTGCCTTGTCCAACTGCATAGTGCACTACACTATGCACTACATAGTGCACAGTGCACTATGCATAGTGCACACTATGCACTACATGCATAGTGTGCATTTTCTGTGCTTTGCCGTGCCTCCTCTGGTGCATGCCAATAATGTGCGGTTACTTGTCCATGTGGCCCTGGTGTGTGCAGTTACTGCTCATATAGCCTTTGCGCGTGCGGTTCCTGTTTGGCACTCGTGTGTACTATTGTTCACACGGTCTTAGTGTGTGGTGTTCTGCGCCTTAATGCACCTTAAGCCTACATTGTCCAGCTGCCTCTTCAGTGCTTTCTCACATGGGAAAGTTGTAAGAACTTGAATCTAGGACATGACCACATCTGCTGTCAGACACTTTCTCTGCCAGTTAGCTTTGGTGACACATTGTCCATTTTTGTTCAAGCTTGTTAAAATAATTTCTGGATCAAATGTACAATATAAGTCTCATGGACCAATGAAAAACAAATTCCGATTTGTTTGGTTGTATCCCAATTTAAGGTCAATATCCCAAAATTGATCAGGAGTTGGTCACCTTAGTGGCAGGGCCAGCCTGTCCACTAGGCAAGCTAGGCAAATGCCTAGGGAAGCCAGCCCAGGTGAGGAAATTTGTGCCACTGCTTTGCTGCCTGCAGCAGGCCATGTGCTTTGGACACATGACCTGCCATTTCTGATCTCCCCCTCCTGATGCAACTTACCATTGGGGAGGGGGGGTCAGAAGTGGCAGGCTATGCGTACTTTAGTACATGGCCTGCTGCCACAGGCAAGAAAATGACAGCACAAAGCTGCTGCTTTTTGAAATACTGCCACTACCCATCCTCCCTGGAATTATTTTCCTATCTCCAGGAACAATGCAATCTCCAGGAACAAGCAGGAATGAGTCTTCACACATGGGTACGTCGGTACCGACGGAGCCTGCACGGGAATGCTCCCCAGCATCCAATCAGAAAGCTTTTGGGAGCATCCCTCGCGCCTGCATGCTGACTTCCCGCCTTTTCCACTTCTCCTCAGTTTTCGTTTTTCCGCGGAGCCGGCAGGACGTCCTCCTGTCACCGCAGAAACCTTTTTCTTTAAATTCTTCATTTCTTGTTTTCTTGTGGTCGCGGCTGTTTTTCCCGCCGCCACCGGTACCGCCGGTGGTTTTTTCTTTTATTTTTTCCCCTCTGTTTCTGTCTTAACTTTTTGGGCCTACAAGGCCTCTTCATCATGGAGCCTTCTTCTCCTAAGAAGTGCCTCCACTGTGGAAACACAGTTTTCTTTTTAGACTCCAATAACTGGTGTCTAACCTGTTTGGGTCCTGACCCTTTTTCCCCTGAACCATCAGGCTACAATTCTGTGAGAAGACCTTCCCTCATTCGAGTTTCCCTCGATACCATTTTCACTCTGGCAGTGAAGGCACCGGTTTTTTCTTCTCTACAGGATCAGGTAACCCACAAACAGTCTGTTAAGACTTGCCAATCCTTGAGTGGTAGGTCTCATGCCAAGCATGATGACGGCTCCGGCCTTGCCCTCAAGACCCCATTGGCATTAAAACCCCGGCGGGAGTCTTCGGGCTCCAAAGCATTTCAGGGGTTTCAGGTTGTTCGTGGGGCTCACCCCTCACAGAACATACCTGAGCCATACTCGGTGGTGGTATCCGCTTCGAGCGGTACCGATACCCCGGCATCGGTGTCGAGTGTTCCACTCTTCACCAGGGATCGTCATCTGGTGTCCTCGGTACCTTCGGGACCGATCGATATGTTCCTGATTGACTTTCCTGTATCTAAGCCATGCTCGGGGATGGTACCCGCTTCGAGCGGTACCGATACCCCGGCATCGGCACCGGTGTCGAGTGTTCCACTCTTCACCAGGGATCGTCATCTGGCGTCCTCGGTACCTTTGGGACCGATCGATACGACCCAGAGTGACTTTCCTGTATCGGCATCGCCGATACCACCACCGACCTCGGTGCCCTCTAGACAAGCATCGATAGACTCGCTCCCTTCGATGTCGAGTCTGGAATAGATATCTAGTCTTGATGACTGGGTACCGACGCGTCTTGGAACCGACCCTTATCGTTTCCGGATACGCAGTACCAAGGATATTCATCAAGACTCTCTGGTTACCTCGGTACCGCTTAAGCAGCCTCCGATGACTGCCTCGATGACATTACCGTCTCCGATTCCGCCTCAGCTGCCGGTATCGGTATCGATGTTGATTCCTGCAGTTACATCGGTACCATCGATCCTTTCTATGCCTAGTTTGGAATCGATACCTGGTATGGACGATGCAGTACTAACTGCCTCAAATCGTGACTGCCAGTATCACTATCCATCTAGTGGGGTTCTTTTTCTGCACCAGACCAGTACATCTTCTGGTGCTCAGGCTGCTTCTTCAACCTTAGCCTACCCAGGGATGGTTCCCATTGGAGATCCTTCTTTTCAGAAATTTCTCCTTGATATGGCAACCTTTCTTGCTGTTCCTATCCCTGGCTGTGATCTTAACCAAGGCTCTCCTGCAGAAAAGGAAAATATAATGCTTCCTTTACATCATTCTTTGCAGGATCTTCTTCTACGAATATGGGAATCACCTTTAAGGGTTCCCTCACCTTCTACAGCAACTAATGTTCTGTATCAGGTGCCCCCCTCTCCAGGGTTTCAAAAGACTCAACTTCCCCATCATTCCATTGTAGTGGAATCAGCAATGAGGAAAGTAAAAAGCAAGAAGAAGCACTCTTCTTATCCGTCAGGTCGTGCATCTAGAGCACTTGATGCCTTTGGACGTCAAACCTTCCAAACATCTATGCTGGCATCGAGAATTATTTCTTATATATTTTATATGAGTCTAACACTCCAGGAGATCACAAAGAAATTATCTCTTTTGACTCCTTTTTTGTCAGAGCCTAAGGCTGCTGACTATTCCTTGCTTCTTAGTCATAGCCGGAATATCTCTTGGTTTCTTTCTCGTGCTTCTCTAGACTCTTTTGAGTCTGTTAGCAGATCCTCTGCTATTGCCATTGGAGCACGTCGTAGAGCCTGGCTCCAAGCTTCAGACTTGAGCAGATGGGCACAACACACACTGGGTAATTCTCCTTGTACTGGAGAAAATCTCTTCAATAAGGAGGCTTTACGTCAGGTTGCTCATTGCTCCACTGACTTCCCTGGTTCTGGAGACCATTCTAAGCCGCCTTCTTCCCCAGGAGGTAGGAAATGTCCTACCAAACCTTCTTTCCCTAAGAAAAGAAGGTTTCATTCTTCTCCTGCCCATCATCCAGATGTACCCAAGCAAGGGACACCTCGTCCTAGTCTGAAGTTTCCAAACTCTAGCCAGTCTGAGCATACCCAGCAACCATAGGTTCTGAAGGTTGCAATCTACAGTTAACTTCTTCCTAGCAGAAGTTGTTCACTGTTTTTTCTTAAAGCTCTACACTGGGGTTTTCCTTTTTCAGTATGCTAAGCTGTCAGGATATTCTTGTCCATGGGTTACAGAATTATCCTCTTTTTACTACCAAGAAGGGAAGTTACAACTATCCAGGATAGTTTCTGTCCCAACATGAACATTTTTCCTTCAGCTGACTTGCCATATGGGTAAGTCACCCTCCAATTACCTGTTTTCTCTACCCTCTCATCCAGGGTTTCCCCTGACTGAGTGGTACCATACTGAAAAGTTTCTCTAGCCAGTGTAGACTTTTTGTTTCCTTGAATACATTCTCAAGATAACTCATCAGACAGGGACAGGAATATCTCCTCTCCTTTTGTCTGTTTCTCTTTGTTTTGCACAGGAAGATTCTCTCTGCTGTCTTTTTCAGGCTGCTGTGCATGCAGGAATTCCAGTGATTGAACTACTGGTACTTTTCCACAGGTTCCAGTCTATCTTCCACAATTTTTGTCTAGCCTCAGTAGTGATTCCAAGCTAGTCCTCATCTATCTTGGATAATCCTACTCATTTTAGGCTTCTCACATTATCTTCTTTCTAGCCATCTCCTTTTCCTAGGATGTGGCAACACACCTGACTTCAGTCAGTTTTATCTCATAATTCTCCTGCACAATGCTCTCTGCAGTCTTCAGAGAAGCTTTCTACTATGGGCCCTTGCTACAGAGCATTGAACTTTATATCTGAGGGCTATTCTATATAGTAGGAAAAAGCTTATAAATCATTCCCATGACTGTGAGGGTTCTCCACACCCTCTTGTCTCCTGTTATAATTCAGAATATAAGCTTTTTCTGCGTGAATATCCAAGGTTACTAGTAACGCATGATACCCCTATGTCCCTCCAGTGGGTCCTCCTGGTATCTTCTCTATGCGTTTCTACCCATCTACCATGTCAGAGTTCTAAAGGACTCCCGTCTTGATCTTTACAGACTGATATTATCCTCTGTTTTTCACGCAACCATCCTGGTTATTTTGCTGGATTGCATTCCTGCATCCTCTTAGCCCACGGAAATAGATTCTCTATCTGTCAAGTGCGTTTCACCCTCTTGTTGTTGGATGACTCTTTCCCCTTCACATTCCCCATGTGAATGTTCTTATGGGGCTTAGTGTTAGACATATATCTTCACTCGGGTTCATGTATGTATATATCTCTATATATGCATCTACATACATATGTCTGTAAGCTGTGTGTGCATACTTATGCCCCCACATATATCTATCTATCTATCTATCTTTACACATATCTATATATATACATATATATAGGTATATATATCCCCCTATATATATATGCATCTGTTGGGAGACTTTTTATAGGTCGATATGTATTACATACTATCTCCCTAACTGTCTATGCTATAAAAATTTTTTACCTTCTTAGAAGTTCCAGACAGTGGGCTTCCATATTTTCATACTGTTCCTCAGTATATAGGGGCTCTTATGCACACAACCATTGCTGTGGTGCTAACAGCTTCTACTTTGCCCTAAGTCTCCCCATCCTTGAAGCGTCAGGCTTCAATATCTTTCCTATCTCTCACCAGATAGGAAAGACAGTGTACATCTTCATTAGTTCTGAGTACACATCTATTCTCCTTGGGAATACGGGCTTCTTTTCATACCCCTCCTTCCCTCTAGGACTGGACTAGTTGTCCAAATCGGTCAGTCTTCTTCTTTTAGTCCTCAATGTTAATGACTCTGTACCTAAAAGAATTTTCAGCTTTTCCCATAAAGCTTTCCGTTGAAGACCTGCCGTTCTTATCCTGCCCCAGTTGACACCTGGGTCTCCTGCTAATTCCAGGTTTGGACCTTCATCCTCACTGCTGTGAGGTCACCTTAAGGATTCCGCTACTGCATATCCAGTAGACTCCATCCCGCTCTCTACTTCCTACAATCCAGTAGGTAAGCTCAATATTATAATTGTTCATTAAATAATTTTAATGATACTTATCATACATACCAAGGACTCCTCTTCTGTAGTCCTTAGGTTCGCTGTTTTTCCTTACAGCTCCTCTCTTCTCAACTCCTACCCTCCATCCCTCATGGGATGCCGGAGATTCCTGAGTGGAAAATGCACTCCTGATCCAGGGACACACATTTTATGGGATCTCCCCCTGGCATCTCTAGCTAGGGAGTCCCCATATGTGAAGACTCATTCCTGCTTGTTCCTGGAGATAGCACAGTTACTTACCTGTAACAGGTGATCTCTGGGAACAGCAGGAATAAGTCTTCACAACCCACCCACCTCCCCTAGGAGTTGTATCTATCTATCTATCTTTCCTTTCCTCTCTCTCTCTCTCTCTCTTTGTCTCAGCTTTAAAACTCGAACTGGAGAGAGGCAGTTGGGAAAGGTGGGAAGGCAGCGCGCAGGCGCTGTGGGATGCTCTCCTTTGTCTCAGCTATGAAACTCAACTGAGGAGAAGAAGTGGAAAAGGCGGGAAGTCAGTGCGCAGGCGCGAGGGATGCTCCCAAAAGCTTTCTGATTGGATGCTGGGGAGCATTCCCGTGCAGGCTCCATCGGTATCGACGTACCCATATGTGAAGACTTATTCCTGCTGTTCCCAGAGATCACCTGTTACAGGTATGTAACTGTGCTTTATTGGAATGCATTACCCCCAGGTATCCGGGCTATCAAGAGCCTAACAGTTTAGGAAGGCCCTCAAATTCCACCTTTTCAACGAGTACCTCATAGAGCCCAACGACACAATTCGCTAAGCAAATGCACGGTATCTCAACAACAATCCAAGACAGATACTCTAACCTTAGTGATGCATACGTTTCTATGAAACGCCTGTTCATATGACACTATGTAGCAAGTTTTGTAAATAGTTTGTAAATAGTTTACCCCTGTTACCCAAGTTTTTTGCCCTGTTATCTGTAAACTCATACGTGTTAGCTGTATTGAGCTTTTCTGTTCCATGTAAACCGCGCTGATGCTGAATAGTGCGGTATATAAGAAACTGTAAATAAATAAATAACAAGCAGGAATGTAGTCTTCACATATGGGTATCGTCGGTGCCGACGGAGCCTGCGCGGGAAAGCACCCCAGCGTCCAATAGGAAAGCTTTTGGGAGCATCCCACAGCACCTCTGTGCTGCCTTCCCGACTTTCCCAACTGTCCCTCTCTAGTTCTTCATATTCCGCGGAGCCGACAGATCGCACATCCTGTCACCGCAGAAAAAATTCCCTTCTTATTCTTCTTTTTTGTGGTCGCGTCTGCCTTTTCTTGACGCTACACTGGTACCGCCTGTTCTAATTTCTTTTCTTCGAAAAAATCCCCAACAACGTTTTTATGGAGTCTTTCCAGTAATTTATCTCTTCAGGTGCCACACATGCCATTTTGGGCACTAGGCCCAACTTTTTCTTCAGAATGGAAAAACCCGCTTCGTGTTTTAAAAAGTGTTCTAAGTGTGGCGGTACCATCTCCGTCACCGACACCCATGAGTGGTGTCTCAGATGTTTAGGTCCTGACCACTCTATTTCAGAGCGTGTTGCCTGTGGGATGATGATGAAAAAGGGCAGGCAGAACCGAGCTGCTAAACTTAGCACCCTTTTTTCCTCTGATGCAGCCTCCGTGGCATTGACGTCTTCCAGGGCTGCTTCTTCCTCCCATGGATCTCAGGTAACTAAACATAAATGTAGCCAGTCCTCAAAGGGTAGATCTCCTTCTAGACAGCGAGATGCCTCTGGCGTTGCCCTTGAGGGACTTTCACCGGCAAAATTGCCCCGGCGGGAGGCTTCGGCTTCCAAAGTACTAACGGGGCTCCAGGATTTTCTCGAGGCTTCAACCTCGGCAGAACTACTGGTGCCATGCTCTGGGGTACCGGCCGCTTCATCCGGTACTGATACCCAAGCATTGACAGCGTCGATAGACCAGAGATTCTTGGCTATTGAGCGCAGTCTGGCGGCTCTTCTCATGACCTCGATGCCTCTGAAACAGCTTCAGACAATTCAACAGGCACTGACTACGGTGCTTGCACCGACTGCATCGACATCGGCAGGTATTCTACCGGGACTGAGTCATGCGTCTTTATCTGGCATCGACAAGTCGGTACCGGACCACTCAGATGCCGACTTCGATTGGTACCGGTACCGTGCCTTGCATGATCACCCGGATCGGAGGTACTTCAAATCTTCGATGAGTTTGAAGACTCTGAAAGCTCTGCTGATACCAGAGTACTTCTTCCTGAGGATTCCTCTTCTCAGCGTAGGATGTCTCCACCAGAGGATATGTCCTTTCAGGATTTTATCCGAGATGTGGCCTGAGGTCGTTCCATCACAGTGGCTCCTGAAAAGGAGCCTAGGGCAAAGGAATTAGAAATCCTAAAATACCCTAAAGCTCCCAAGGAGGCAGCTACCTTACCTATTCATGAGATCTTGCATGATTTCATGTTAAGGATGTGGGAAACCACTTTAACCACATCTCCTCACTCTTGAAGACTCGACACCATGTATTAAGTTCCTCCTTGTCCTGGGTTTCAAAAGACTCAGTTACCACACCATTCCATGTGGTGGAATCAGCTATGAGAAGGATAAAGAGTGCAAAAAGGCATGCATCAAATCCTCCAGGATGTGAGTGCAGGACTTTTGACGCCTTTGGACGTCGAACCTTCCAGGCTTCCATACTTTCTGCTAGGAGCAAGGGGCAATAGAAGAGGTACCCATTCTCCAACGGGGTACAGGGTTTTACTCTCACTATTTCCTTATTCCAAAGAAAACAGGAGGACACAGACCCATTTTAGACCTCAGAGAATTGAACAAATTCCTGTTCAAAGAGAAGTTCAAAATGATTTCTCTAGGAACTCTGCTGCCATACCTTCAGAGTCAGGATTGGCTTTCTTCTCTAGATCTCAAGGATCTCATCCATCCAACTCACCGAAAGTTCCTTCACTTTCTGTTTCAAGGGAAGCACTACCAATACAGGGTTCTTCCTTTTGGCCTGGCCTCAGCACCAAGGGTGTTCGCAAAATGCATGGCTGTGGTGGCAGCATTTCTCCGCACCCTAGGAATATTCGTCTTCCCTTACTTAGACGACTGGCATATTCGAGCCCCTTCAGAGCCAGAGGCCAGCGTTGCTCTCTCTCGCACAATGCGCATCCTTCAGTATTTGGGACTTGTCATAAACTTCCCAAAATCCAACCTTGCTCCTCCCACTCAGTCCCTAGAGTTTATAGGAGCTCCCTGGATACCAGACAGACAAGGGCCTACCTTCCACACCCCCGCTGCCTTCGCATTGTGCATTTAGCTTCCCAAGCAGTTCTAAAACCTCACCTCACTGCTCGGGAGATGTTACAATTGCTAGGCCACATGGCATCCACCGTGCATGTGGTTCCTTATTCTCGCCTCCATATGAGGGCAGCCCAGTGGACTTTATCCACTCAGTGGACTCAGGCGTCAGGTTGCCTGTCAGACAAAATAACAAACTCAGATCGCCTTATTTTGTCCCTCCAATGGTGGTAGTCACCCCAAAACCTTTTGGTGGGGTCTCCTTTTCAGCAACCCTCACCCCAAGCCACTCTAACAACAGATGCTTCACAGGTGGGTTGGGGAGCCCACCTGCAAGGCCTCTCTACCCGGGGTACCTGGACTCTACAGGAGGCCTATCTACACATCAATCTCCTGGAACTCAGAGCAATCTTCCTTGCTCTTCGAGTATTCCACACCCAGCTCAGCTACAAGACAGTCCTAGTTCAAACAGACAATCAAGTAGCCATGTTCTATGTGAACAAGCAGAACAGAACAGGCTCTGTCGCTCTGCAATGAAGCTTTGCGACTATGGGCCCTCGCCAGAGAGCATCAGATTCATCTCATTGCGGTGTATCTTCCAGGCATTCAAAACTCTTGGGCAGACAGACTCAGTCGAGTTCTGCTTCCACACGAATGGCCTCTCCATGCAGACCAGATAGCTAAGATTTTTCAAATTTGGGGAACCCCGGACATAGACCTCTTTGCAAGTCTGCTGAATGCCATACCTCCCCGGTTCTGTTCCAGAATTCCGGCTCAGGGTTGTGAGGCCAGGGATGCTTTCCTCCTCCATTGGGGTCAGGGCTTCCAGTATGCCTTTACACCCATTCCCCTAATTCCCAAAACCTGTTCAAGCTTCAGAGAGACAGAGGTCATATGATTCACATAGCTCCACGTTGGCCACGGCAAATGTGGTACCCTCTGTTCCTACATCTCTCTCAAGCTCCACCTCTGGAGTTAGGATCTGCTCCAAATCTCCTTTCTCAAGAGGACGGGATGCTGTGGCATCCCAATCCCCAGTCTCTGCATCTCAGGGCCTGGTTGCTGAAAGCCTAGAACTTCAGGGTCTTAACCTTTCCCAGCAGGTAAAGAATATCCTTTATGCTTACAGAAAGCCTTCCACAAGACTCTCTTATGCATTTAAGTGGAAAAGGTTTACCATATGGTGCTCGCAGAAGGGTCTTAACCCTGTTGCGATACCCCTGGAATCATTACTGGAGTATCTCTTCATTTATCAAATGCAGGGCTTAAGACAAATTCAGTGAGTTCATTTGAGTGCTATTGCAGCTTCTTTCAAACCTCTAAGTGGACAACCTATTTGCTCTCATCCTCTTTCTCCAGGATCAAGCAGGAAGTCAGTCCTCACATATGGGTGTCATCGACGCCGATGAAGCCCCAGCGGAGCATTTCCCCTGCTTTCTATGAAAGCCTTTGGGAATGCAGGCACGCATGCGCGGTTCCCTTCCCGCCTAAAGGTGCCATCTTACCTCAAGTCTCTTTTTTTCCGTGAAGCCCACCGGACGTGTGTCCAGTTTTCCCGGTTAAAATTAGATTTTTTCAGCGATTTATTTTGCTCTTTTTCTACCAGTTCGACGCCGGTTCCCCTCCCGCCGGGTTCGGTACACCGGTATCGAGCCCGATTCTTCTTTTTCGGTTTTTGCCCTTCGTGGCTGGCGTTTGCGCCCTTTTTTCTCTTTTTCCCTGGAAGGCCGGTCCTTTGACCTCGCGGGGACTCTTTTTTCCCCGATGGCTTCCAGTGGTTTTAAGAAGTGTGATCGGTGTAAGAAACTAATGTCTCTCACCGACACACACGACTGCTGCCTTCGGTGCCTCGGCCCCGACCACGATCCTAAGTCGTGCGGGGCCTGTAGAAAAATGTCTTCCAAGGCACTACGAAGTCGCCAGCAGCAAAAGGAAAGGCTTTTCTCGGACTCAGCCTCCGTCTGAGCCCAGACTTCGTCTGAGGTCTCGACATCTCGGGATTCCGATCCCGAGCGCCGTCGAAGCTCCTCGGACAGGGGGTCCCCTGACCGGGAACGCAAGAGGAAGAAACGGCTCGCGAGGGCGTCGTCGGAAGAGGTCCCTGGCTCCTCGAGGGCCAGGTCTAAGACCCCGGGCCTGTGGAACTGGAGAAGCCTGCCAAAGTTCCTCGTGTGGAGCCGGAGTCTGCTGGACACGTAAGCCCCGTAGTCCTCGTGGACTCTCCTCCCAGGGAGCCGACGTCGGGCCCTGCGCCGCCGGGGCCCGAGTCGGTTGCTTGTGTCTCCTGAGCTGAGTCTCAGGATGACAGCCTTGTAGAGCAGAATGTCTGTCTTCATGGAGCAGCAGCGGGCACTGATGGCCAGCCTGTCTGGCGCATCTGCCCCGACCACTGGGACATCGATGTCGAAGTCGACCCCGGAGACCGAGCCGATACTCAAGTCCATTGTGGCTCGGAGTCGACCTTGGTCACGGTCTCCCTCGACCTCCCGTTCGAAACTGAGGGCGTCGACGCCGGTGCTTCCGGCATCGGGGCGGGTGCTCCAGGGCCCCTCGGGGTCGGACCCCGACTCTTCCTCGGACGAGTCTGCTTGGGAGACGGAGGACGAGGAGTCTCCTGATACCTTTAAGACTCGGTGCGTCCCTTCGGACTCAACGCAATCTGAGCCCCGGAGTAGGTCCCCCCCCGGAGGACACCCGGTTCTCGGAGTTCGTCCGGGATATGGCCACTGCCTTGGCTATTCCGGCGGATCCCGAGGAAGAGCCTCGAGCTGAAGAGCTCGAGGCGCTGCAGTATGACTCTCCTCCGAAGGAGGCCTTTACTGTCCCGGTTCCTCCGATGCTGGAACGGCTCCTCTTCCGTATGTGGGAGGCACCAGCCTTGACGCCGGTTCTTAGCAAGCGAGTCGATTCCATCTGTCGGCTCCGGAAGAGCCCTGGTTTTCAGAAGGCACAGCTACCACACCATTCCATGGTTGTGGAATCGGCCATGCATCGTCTGAAGAGTCAGAAGATGCACTCCGCGGTGCATCCTGGTAGGGAGGCCCGAAACCTCGATGGCGTCGGTAGAAAGTGTTTTCAGGGCCCGATGCTTGCTTACCGTGTCCAGTCGTTCCAGCTGTACATGGGCATGTACTTGCGGGACCTGGCCAAGGAGTTGGCCGGGTTCTCTGCTGGTCTCTCCGGGGAACCCTTGCAGAGATTTAAGTCCTTGTCCTCGGGGATTTGGGACTGCTCGAAGTTCATGTCCCGCGCCACCTACGATGGCTTCGAGGCTTCGGCCTGTGTTGCGGCAGCCGGCATCACGGCTCGACTCCAGGCATGGCTGCAGTCATCGGACCTCGAGCCATGGGTTCAGGACAAGTTGGTCGATTTCCCTTGCCGAGGTGAAAACCTTTTTGGCAAGCCCATGACCGAGAAGGCCGCTCAGCTCGAGACCGAGCACCTCACTCGGACAAGGCTGTCGAGGAAGACCTCTGCCCCTTCTCATAAAAAGAAGGGCTTGGGTCAAAAGCCCTTTTACCCGAGGAAGGGCACTGCCTACAAACAGTACCCACAATATCAGGCTGCCCAAGCTGCCCCCCAGGGTCAGCAAGCCAAGGGCCAGGGTAATAGGCCCCGTAGGCAGAGTACCCCCAAGCCTCAGGCCCCTGCTACCACTCAGCAGGGTGGGGGGTTTGACTCCTTGAGCTTAGCCTCTCCTCCACTGCTCTCCCAACCCTGCACAGGAGGTCGTCTCGCTCTCTTTGCCCACCAGTGGCCCCTTATCACCAGTGATAGTTGGGTGCTGGAGATAGTCCACAAGGGCTATGCCCTCTATTTACAACAACTGCCACCCCCGTACTTTCCAGGGGAGCGTCCAAGGCCTCCTCTGCACACAGACCTTCTCCGTCAGGAGCTTCAAGGTCTGTTGGTGGACAGGGCGTTGGAGCCTGTGCCTCCCCACTTGCAAGGTCACGGATTCTACTCCAGATATTTCCTGGTGCCCAAAAGGACCGGTGGCCTTCGTCCCATTCTGGACCTCAGGAACCTCAAGTTCCTAGTGAAAGAAAAGTTCAAGATGCTTACTCTTGGAATCCTTCTGCCCTACCTACAGCAGGGAGATTGGCTATGCTCCTTAGATCTAAAGGATGCGTACACTCACATCCTCATTCATCCAGACCACAGAAAGTACCTGAGGTTCATCGTGGGAGGAAACCATTATCAGTACAGAGTGCTGCCTTTCGGCCTCACCTCCGCCCCCAGAGTCTTCACAAAGTGCCTAGCCGTGGTGGCGGCCTACCTGAGAAATCAGGGTATCTTTGTCTTCCCCTATCTGGACGACTGGCTCATCATGGGTCAGACAGGTCAGGAGGCCAATCAAGCCACCCTCAGGACCATTGCTCTTCTACAAAGCCTGGGTTTTGTCATAAACTTAGCAAAGTCCACTTTGCTCCCTTCCCAGAACTTGGAGTTCATAGGGGCAAGGTTGGACTCTCTCCTGGCAAAGGTATTCTTGCCAGAAAACAGAGCCCAAACGTTGATGGCCTTGGCAAGTCAGTTTCTCAGCAGTTCCCTGGTCTCCGCCAGACTCTGCCTGAGGCTTCTGGGCCACATGGCTTCGACAGTACATGTGACCCCCAATGCCAGGCTCCATATGAGGCCTGCACAGTGGTGCCTTCGGACTCAGTGGTCACAGGCCACAGGCAGCCTCAGAGACAGGATAAGGGTGTCCAGACCATTTCTGCACTCCCTCAACTGGTGACTGCACCCACCCAATCTACTGAAAGGGGTTCCTTTTCAGATTCCAGGGTACACAGTAGTGCTGACAAAAGATGCCTCCCTGCAAGGCTGGGGAGCTCATTGTCTGGGCAAGTGCACCCAGGGCCTTTGGTCTCCCTGGGAAGCTGCACAGCAGATCAATCTCCTCGAACTCAGAGCTATTCGATTAGCACTCAAAGCTTTCACAACTACCCTGGATCACCAGTCTGTCCTGATTCAGACAGACACCCAAGTTGCCATGTTTTATGTCAACAAACAGGGCGGAACTGGGTCCAGGATCCTTTGTCGAGAGGCTAAGGACCTTTGTTCTTTTGCCCTCAAGCACAACATGCTCCTCAAGGCTGTGTACCTTCCAGGCCAGGACAACTACCTGGCAGACAGGTTAAGCAGGATTCTGCAACCCCACAAGTGGCAGTTGCATCCTTCGGTAGTTCAGAAGATCTTTCTCAAATGGGGTCTTCCTTTGATGGATCTTTTTGCCAGCCCACTGAACAAGCAACTGCCAAAATTCTGCTCCAGACAACCACATCCTCTGTGGATAGCACCGGATGCTTTTCTGATATCTTGGTCTCAGGGCCTCCTCTATGCGTTTCCTTCCACGCCCTTGGTGGCCCGAACCCTGTTCAAGATTCTTCAGGACAAAGCCTCGGTCCTGTTGGTAGCTCCCAGATGGCTGAGACAGCCTTGGTTTCCTCTTCTGCTTCAACTGGCGGTGGATCCTCTGGGGTTGCAACCTGACCTTCTCACACAAGACCAGGGTTCCCTTCTGCACCCCAATCTCAAGTCTCTCAATTTGATGGCCTTGAGGCTGCAAGGGTAGTCTTGGCTCCCTGGGGCCTACCTCAGGAGGTTGAGGAGGTTGTCCTAGCCTCTAGGAAACAGTCCACTAGGAAAACCTATGCTCTCAAATGGAAGAGGTTTTCTGTGTGGTGTCAGCTACGTACAGAAGATCCTTTCTCCTGTACTGTGCCAGTAGTCCTTCAGTACTTACTGCACTTGTCAAATCCAATTCTGTTCAGGTCCACCTCTCAGCTCTAGCAGCTCACCACTCATTGATAGAGGGGCAGTCTCTCTCTGGTCACCCCTTGGTGTCCCGCTTTCTCAGGGGCTTGCTTTTGCTTAAGCCTCCCATCCGTCCTCCTGCCCCTGAGTGGGAGCTGAATGTGGTCTTGCAGCAGCTGACTCGCCCACCTTTTGAGCCGATGGCTACTTGTCCACTACGCTTCCTCTCCTGGAAGACACTCTTCCTAATAGCCCTTACCTCGGCTAGGCGAGTAAGTGAGCTTCAAGCCCTGGTCTGTGACAGGCCTTACACCAGGATTTACAGGAACAGGGTAGTCCTCAGGACTCATCCGAAGTTCCTCCCTAAGGTTGTCTCCTCTTTCCACCTCAATCAGGAGGTGGTTCTTCCAACATTCTTCCCTAGGCCTCATGCTAGCCACTCTGAAGCAGTCCTGCATACCCTGGACTGTAGGAGGGCCTTATCCTTCTACCTTGACCGTACGGAGGGGCATAGAAGGGGTACTCAGCTCTTCGTATCTTTTGACCCCAATAAGTTGGGGATAGCTGTGTCCAAGCGTACCTTGTCCATCTGGGTGGCTGACTGTATCGCTTGGGCTTACAAGGCAACTGACCTTCCTTTGCAGGGTAGGGTCACGGTCCATCGTGTCAGGGCAATGGCTTCCTCAGTGGCTCATCTCCGCTCTGTGCCCTTGGTGGACATCTGCAGGGCTGCAACTTGGTCTTCAAGCCAGACTTTTGCAGCCCATTACTGCCTGGAGAGGGAGTTCCGTAGGGACAGTGCTTTTGGCCAGGCAGTACTCCGGAATCTAGAACATAAGAACATAAGATATGCCATACTGGGTCAGACCAAGGTCCATCAAGCCCAGCATTCTGTTTCCAACAGTGGCCAATCTAGGTCATACGTACCTAGCAGTTTCCCCAAGGGTCACAGGTTCCACAATGCTTGTACTGGTTCAAGCATTGATATCCTGGGTCCCTTCTTAATAATGGTTTATGGACCTTTCCTCCAGGAACTTGTCCAAACCTTTTTTAAACCCAGCTACACTAACAGCCTTTACTACATCCTCTGGTAACAAATTCCAGAGTTTGATTACACGTTGAGTGAAAAAATATTTTCTTTTATTAGTCTTAAATAGTTTACCCTGTAGCTTCATTGCATGTCCCCTAGTCTTTCCATATTCTGATAAGGTAAACAATCGATCTACGTTTACCCGTTCCACTCCGTTCATTAATTTATAGACTTCTATCATATCTCCCCTCAGCCGTCTCTTCTCCAGGCTAAAGAGCCCCAACCTTTTTAGCCTTTCTTCATAGGAGTAGCCTTCCATCCCCTTTACCATTTTGGTGGCTCTTCTCTGAACCTTTTCTAAAATCGCTATATCCTTTTTAAGATACGGCGACCAGAATTGCACACAATATTCAAGGTGCGGTCTCACCATGGAACGATATAGAGGCATTATAATATCTTTTGTTTTATTTTCCATTCCCTTCCTTATCATACCTAGCATTCTATTTGCTCTCTTGGCCGCCGCTGCACACTGGGCCGAGGGTTTTAACAAGGTATCCACAATGACACCTAAATCTTTTTCCTGGGTGGTGGTTCCTAATGTGGAACCTTGCATCGTGTAACCATAGTTTGGGTTGTTCTTCCCTAGGTGCATAACCTTGCACTTCTCCACATTAAATTTCATCTGCCATTTTGATGCCCAGTCTTCCAATTTATCAAGATCCTCTTGCAATTTTCCACAATCCTCCTGGGTTTTAACAACTTTAAATAGTTTTGTCATCTGCAAATTTGATAACCTCACTCGTTATTCCACTTTCCAGGTCATTTATGAATATGTCAAAAAGCAGCGGACCCAGCACAGATCCCTGGGGTACACCACTATTCACCTTTCTCCATTGGGAAAATTGGCCATTTAGCCCTACCCTCTGCTTTCTATCTTTTAACCAGTTCCTGATCCACAGTAGTACACTGCCTCCTATCCCATGACTCTTTAGTTTTGCCAAAAGTCTCTCATGAGGGACTTTGTCAAAGGCTTTCTGAAAGTCCAGATACACAATATCAACCGACTCACCTTTGTCCACCTGTTTATTCACTCGTTCAAAAAAACATAACAGATTAGTAAGACAAGATCTTCCTTGTCTAAAGCCATGTTGGCTGTCTCCCATTAGGTCGTGACTATCTACATGCTGAATAATTTTATTCTTTATGATGGTTTCTACCGTTTTTCCCGGTACTGATGTCAGGCTCACTGGTCTGTAGTTTCCCGGATCACCCCTCGAACCCTTTTTAAAAATTGGTGTTACATTGGCGATCCTCCAATCCTCAGGTATTAGAGATGATTTTAATGATAGTTCACAGATTACTGATAGCAGGTGTGCAATCTCAAATTTCAGTTCTTTCAACACCCTTGGATGTATACCATCCGGCCCAGGTGATTTGCTACTCTTCAGTTTATCTAATAGTTGTAAGACATCTTCCCGATGTATCGATATTTCCTTCAATTCTTCCACACCTTTAAATACTACTTCAGTCATGGGTAACATCCCTACATCTTCCTCAGTAAAGACCGAAGCAAAGAATTCATTCAGTCTTTCCGCTATCGCCTTGTCGCCTCTTAGTGCTCCTTTAACCCCTTTATCATCTAATGGACCAACTGACTCTCTCACAGGTTTTTTGCTACGAATGTACTTGAAAAGGTCTTTATTTCGCGTTTTTGCTTCCGCAGCAAGCTTCTTCTCAAATTCTCTCTTTGCCTGCCTTATCAATGCCTTGCATTTGACTTGCCAGTGCTTGTGCTGTTTCCAGGTTTCATCGTTTGGCTCTTTTTTCCATTTCCTGAAAGATGCTTTTTTGGCAACAACAGCCTCTCTGACCTCACCTTTAAACCATGCTGGCAGTTTTTTGGACTTCCTTCCACTTTTCTTAAAGCGTGGAATACAGCTGGTCTGGGCTTCCAAGATAGTATTTTTCAACAACACCCAGCTTGATGTACGTCTTTAACCTTTGCAACTGCTCCTTTTAGTTTTTTCTTAACTGTTTTCCTCATTTTATCATAGTCTCCCTTTCGAAAGTTAAAGGGTAGTACTGTGGATTTCCTTACTATCCCTCCTCCACTAATTAAATCAAAGGTGATCATGCTATGATCACTATTTCCAAGTGGCCCCAACACCCTTATCTCTTGCACTACATCTGGTGTTCCACTAAGGACTAGGTCTAATATTGCTTCCCCTCTGGTTGGTTCATGAACCAGCTGCTCCAAGAAGCAGTCATTTATTTCATCTAGGAACTTTATCTCCCTAGCATGTCCTGTTGTGACACTGACCCAGTCGATGCCGGGGTAATTGAAATCACCCATTATTATTACTGCACTGTAACTTTTTCTAGCTTCCTTGATATCTTTGAGCATTTCATCATCCATTTGTTCATTCTGGCCAGGCGGACGATAGTACACCCCCACTGCCATCATTTCCCCTTTTTACATGGAATTTCAATCCATAGAGATTCTACAGCAAATTTTGTTTCTTGCAAAACTTGCAAAACCTCTTTGAGGTTTAGGCAACTCCTGCCCTCTGTTGGGCTACCGGTGGAGGTTGTGTCCTTGAAAAGCCTTTCTTTGCTGCTGAGACTAGAGGGAGTTCTCTTGTTCAGCCTGGGTTCCTCGGTAGCCCAGAGCTGGGGAGTCACCACATGTGAGGACTGACTTCCTGCTTGGTCCTGGAGAAAGAGTAGTTACTCACCTGTAACAGGTGTTCTCCAGGAGCACCAGGAATCAGTCCTCACAACCCTCCCTCCTCCCCTTGGAGTTGCAGTTGTACATAGTTTATTTTTTCATTTTTGTGTGCTGTTCTTAGCTATGTCATTTGACTGAGGTAAGACGGCACCTTTAGGCAGGAAGGGAACCGTGCATGCGTGCCTGCATTCCCAAAGGCTTTCATAGAAAGCTGGGGAAATGCTTCGCTGGGGCTTCATCGGCGCCGATGACACCCATATTTGAGGACTGATTCCTGCTGCTCCTGGAGAACACCTGTTACAGGTGAGTAACTACTCTTTATGAGAGGCCTTCTTTTAACGAAGCCTTCCATTAAGCCACCACCGGTGTCATGGGACTTAAATCTGGTTCTTGGGCAGCTCATGAAACCGCCCTTTGCACTATTAGCCACTACCTCTTTGAAATTCCTTTCCTGGAAGGTCATTTTTCTTATCGCAATCACATCAGCACGTCACATCAGTGAATTGCAAGCGTTGGTGGCTGATCCTTCTTATACAAGTTTCCATCATGATAAAGTAGTCCTTAGGACTCATCCACTCTTTATGCCAAAGGTGGTGTCACCTTTTCATTTAAAGAACTAGTGGTCTGCTTACAGAGGGTAGTCACAAAACTACAAAAATATCGAGGATGTTCCTCCAATTAAATAAGCTAAATCCAACGTACTATGATCCAGAGGTATACAGTGTATCATTTCATTAAATACTTAAATATTTGTTGTACAAGAACCAGTGGTCTCAGACTATACCTCGCACAGCTCAGGAGAAACTCTCAGGAGCTACGTGCCACAATAGCATCAATGACCATGTTAACTTCTGATAACTTAGGTTCTTCAATCATATACCTAGCTTAAGAATTCTCAAAAATCAGACTTATCTTAGATTTTGATCGTTTCAAATTGTGCCAATGTTGCATTTGCCCCAACGCCACCACATCGGTATCCGCTCCACGATTCGTTTCTTCTTCAGGGGGTATGCAAACTCCAAATTAGCACTACAAACAAAGGAATGCAATTATTACGAAATAGCCATATCGCTTAGGTCATATAGAGGCAAAAGGTAACAATCAAACCTGAACTGGACTGGATGATTTCCAAAAATAGGCTTGTGCGAATTGGAATGCGTTTAGTATGGCTACCTAGCCCTCTCAAAAACGCCGCGCATGCGAATTGGAAATACACCCAGGGTAATTAAATACTTATACGGAGATGACGTCAGGCTTCCGGTAAACCAAGGATTATGCTGAATGGTACTTGTAAACCTCAACGGACAACTAGAATTTGGATTTTACAGGCAGGCTCTCCACTCAATCATGTTGTTAAGCCCTCCAGGGAAAACTGATTGTAGTATATAAATCCATTTTTGTTCTCGTAATACCAGGGTTTGTGCTCGAAATCTGCCAGAACTATCATTCAACACCCGATCCAGTCCGAAACATTGCAAGTCGTGAAACTCATGCCCATATTGTAAACAATGGGCCACTAAAGGGGCCTCTATCATCTTGCAATGAAGTCGACTGCGATGTTCCCCGAGCCGGACTTTCAGTGAGCCAGTAGTCTGTCCAATGTATAGCAACCCACAGGGACATCTAATAGCATAAATTATAAAATCCGTGACACAAGAAGTTTGATGCCTCAAAACATAATGCTTCCCATGGTAGATGAAATCATCAACTTCTTCAGTAATATTGCAGATGGTACATTGTCCACACTTAGGTTTCCCACCACCAACAACAGTATTCAACGAGGCAGCTCGTAATTTTTCAGGACTAAGCTTCTCCTTCAGATTTGACGAGCGTGTCCAGACGCAACGAATGCGCTTGTCTTGTAAACCTGGTAGTGTGGTCAATACATTCTGATGTTTCCTTAAAATACGCCTAATAGACCCACTTAAAGGGGAATATCGGGTGATGAGATTAATATTATCTTCATCAAACTCTTCATTGGTATAAGTAGTACGTGGTTGCAACAACAGCCCCCTGTTGTAAAGTGCTTGCTTATAGGCAGTATGTATCACTGACATCGGATAACCCTGTGATTGAAAATTCTGAGTTAACAATTTTGCTTGTTTTTTATAATCCTCTAATCGGGAGCAATTGCGACGATATCTAATGAATTGTGACAGAGGTAAACTATCTTTCAACTGTTATGTATGCTGACTAGTGTAGTGAAGGATGGTATTCCTATCAGTTGGTTTTTTGTGGACCCAAGTTATCCAACTCCGTGCTCCCTTCTGGACTTCAACGTCCAAAAAAAACACCTTTTGAGCATGATAGGTGTAAGTGAATGTAATATGAGGATCCACTCCATTGAGCCAGACAATAAAATCCACTAACTCCACCGCTGTACCCCTCTATAAAACAAATATATTGTCGATAAATCACTTCCACAGTACAAGCTGGTGTTGATGGGGTTGAAGCGGTTTACCTTCCTGTATTCTTGCCAAGGCCTCGCGCCTCAAATGCAGAAAGGAATCTTCATACTTTGGACTGTAAAAGGGCTTTGGCCTTTTACTTACAAAGGACACAGCAACATAGAAAGTCCTCACAACTCTTTGTTGCTTTTGATCCTAGTCATTTGGGACTTCCACTCTCCAAAAGAAGACTGTCCAGCTGTATTGCGCAGTGTATATCTCTTGCCTATGAGAGTAAAAACCTTCCTCTTGAAGGCCATTTCACAGCTCACAATGTGAGAGCCATGGTAGCCTCTATGGCTCATCTTCATTCTGTGTCTATCGACGACATCTGTCGAGCAGCTACTTGGGCTTTGGTTCATACCTTCACAGCCCATTACTGCTTAGACAAGGTCTTCCGCCGGGATGCCTTGTTTGGCCAGGCTGTTCTACAACACCTGTTCCATACTTAACTCCTACCCACCATCCCTGGTAGGATGTCAGTGATCCATGGGGGCAAGTGGAGCCCTTTCACAAAGGCACACAACTTCTGGGGCCTTCTCCCTGGCATCTGCAGCTAGAGAGTCCCCATATGTGAAGACTACATGCCTGCTTGTTCCTGGAGATAGCATAGTTACGCACCTGTTTATTTATTTATTTATTTATTTAGTAAACATTTATATACCGCTACTTCCAGCGATCAGAAGCGGTTTGATTATAATTTTGGGATTTGTCACAAATCAAGACAGAAAATTTGGGGCATAGATAGAGAGAATAGGGGTAATACACAGCACACATAATAGGGTCTAAATATAGACCTTAATGTACCAACATACATTTACAAAAGAGATTGTCCATCTATTTACATTTTTACATACAGCTACTCACTTCATCTTTTATCTTCTTGGATTTACATCTGGTCGTAGTGACAATTGAACAGATGCGTTTTCAATTTCTTCCTGAAGTCAACTATGCCTGGAATTGCTCTGAGCTCGTGTGGTAGGCGGTTCCATAAAGTGGGGGCGGAGAAAGAGAATGCTCTGCGGCTGGTACTGACTTTTACATGTCTGATGTCGTTTGGAACTATTAGTGTGTCTGAATTGATGATTCTCCTGCTTCTGGTGGTTTGTTGCGTGGAGATAAGGGTGGATAGGAATGAGGGGGCTAAGTTGTGTATTAGTTTGAATGTAGTTACCAATGTTTTGTATTGAATCCTGGCAACGACTGGTAGCCAGTGCAGTTCCATCAATACAGGTGTGATATGTTCCGTGACGCTTGATTTCATGATGATCCTGGCCGCTACGTGTTGTGCCAATTGTAATATATTGGTCGTTTTCTTTGGTAGACCCTGTAAGATGGCGTTACAGTAGTCTAGGTGAGGCATGATGAGCGCTTGTGCAACCGACCGGAAGTCACATGGATCAAGTATATTCCGCAGGGGTCGTAGTACTCTAAGCTTGTGAAAGATGGCTTTGTTGGTGTTGCTGAGGTGTTTTTCCATCTTTAGTTTGCTATCGATTGTGACTCCTAGATATTTAATTTCATTTTTAGTGTTGTAAGTATTGTTGCACAATGTTATTGTTGGAGGTGGTTCGAAGTCAGGTTTACTGGATATAAACATTACTTCCGTTTTCTTGTGATTAATCGACATATTGTTTTGTTTTAGCCATCCCAACATCTCTCCCATACAGGTTTCAAGCTGAGCGTAATTAGGGTCTGCAGCCTCCAATTGGGTGTACAGCATGATATCGTCCGCGTATATGTGGTAGTTAATGCCATATTTCCTGAATATTCCACTGAGGGGTTGCATGTAAATGTTAAAAAGTAGTGCCGAGAGTGCCGAGCCCTGCGGTATGCCTTGAGTTTGAGTGAAGGCTTCAGCTCTTTCTCCGTTGAATTGGACCTGCGGCTTTCTGTCCGTTATGTAGGAGGAGAACCATTTCAAGGCTGTTCCTAAGATTCCAATTGATGCCAGCTTGTTAAGGAGGGTTAGATGATGGACAGTGTCAAAAGCAGCAGAGATGTCGATGAAAATGAGGATAAACATTTTCTTTCTGTCTTCTAGGCCCTTGAGGAGGTTGTTAAGCAGTGCCAAAAGCAGGGTTTCGACCCCATGATTTTTTCTGAATCCGTATTGCTGTTTGTCTAGGGTTTCGTGGTCGTCGAGGTGGTCTTGCAGTTGGATGAGGGCTGCTTTTTCAATGATTTTCGCTAGGAAAGATATGCTGGAGATTGGGCAGTAAGATGATGGGTCCTCTTTGTTTAGCGAGTTGTTCTTTAGTATCGGTCTAATTATAGACTTTTTGAGCTGGTTGGGCATGATTCCTTGGCACAGTGATTGGTTCACAATGTGTGAGACCTGGTGGACGATATCCTTTTTTGCCGCTTTAATCCATGTAGCTGGGCAGGGATCAAGCAGGGAGGTGGTGGTATTGATACTGGTTATTATTTCAATCGTTTGCTTATCATCAATTTTGTGAAATTCGTTCCATGCCTGTTCTTGCTTCACTGCAGTTTTCAAATGTGGTTTGGCAACACATAGAGTGGGTGAGGTTGTTGTCAGCTTGCTTGCGTAGTGGTTTGCGAGAGTTTGAGGATGAATAGAATCGCTCTGTTGTTCTGGCTGGTTTGTTTTGGTTTGTGTTTTCACTAGTCGAAATAGTTCACGTGGTTTGTTGATGGCTTTATTCAGCAGGCTGGTGTGGTGTTTCCTTTTTGCAGCATCTACTTCATCTTTGTATCTTGTGAGGAGGTCGAGGTATTCAGCTCTGAGCTCCAAAGTTTTGTTATGTCTCCACTTTTTTTCACACTTTCTAAGTTCTCTCTTCCTTTTGGTCAGTGTAGTTGTGTACCATGGTTCCGATTGTTGTTTACCTGGGATTGCTGTGTTATTCCATTTCGGGTTCGCAGTAGCCTGAATTCCTGTGTCCCAGCTATTTGTTAGTACATCGAGGTCTGTAGTTTCCAAGTCGATGTGCGCCTTGATGTTACTTGTGAGACCATCCAGATCAAGTTTGTTGAAACATCTCTGTTGTTGGATTTCTCGTTGTGCTTTCGCGTCTTTAGGTAACGATGGGAGTTTTATCCGTATGTCTATTTGGTGATGGTCAGACCAAGGTATTGATTTGATTTTGATTAGGGGTTTAACATGGTTGGGCTGTTTGTTTTTAGGGGTAAAGACCATGTCCAGTGTATGTCCCTTTTCGTGGGTTGGCTCGTTTATTATCTGATGATACCCAAGTTGGGACATAACTTCCAGGAAGGAGTTGGCGTGCGCTGCTGTTGTTGACGCTAGGTTTAGGTCACCTAGGATGACTTGGAATTTCTTCGGCTGTAACAGGTGATCTCCGGAAACAGCAGGAATTTAGTCTTCACAACCCACCCACCTCCCCTATGAGTTGTATCTCTCTATCTCTTTCTTTCTCCCTTTCCCTCTCTCTTTGTCTCAGCTTTAAACTCAACTGGAGAGCGACAGTTGATAAAGGCGGGAAGGCAGCACACAGGCGCTGTGGGATGCTCCCAAAACCTTTCCTATTGGACGCTGTGGAGCGTTCTGGCGCAGGCTCCGTCGGTACCGATGATATCCATATGTGAAGACTACATTCCATATGTGAAGACTAAATTCCTTCTATTCCCGGAGATCACCTGTTACAGGTGAGTAACTATGCTTTCTGCAGCAAGCTTGGTATTTCTGACTTCGGAATTCAGACCCCGGAGACTCCAGGTCCCCTCGCTGTCTTCCCTCTCGCTTAGAGAAAGGGCAGTGGGCGTAAGTCCAGACTGGGTAACGTTTTCTAAGTGACCTTGGCAAAGATTAGAATCTGCACATTTGGATCAACTGTGCTTTGGCTGAGAGAGAGTCCATTCCCAATTCCTCAGGCGCTGATTTCAACCTGGAGGATGAGATGTCGTCTTCAGAAGATCATGAGCAATCTGGTATTATCCACCTGTTTAGGAAGGACAAACTAGCGGCTCTGATTGCTCAAGTGTCATCTCTGTATTTGACTGACTCTCTAGCAGCCGATCAAGGACCACAGATACACCCCCTCCTGAAAGGGATTGGGAAATCTTTGACAGTCTTTCTATTTCTGGAGATTATCAGAAGCGTGATCTGCTCGAAGTGATTCTTGCCCGACTCCCTATTGAAGAGATTGAAGGTTTGGTTTGCAGGGGCTTTACGCCTTGCCACTGGAGGACTACACCACATGGCTCATCACGCTCAGAGTAGATGCATGTTAGAGCAGTTACAAAGCAGACCACCATTCCGGTGAAGGACAAAGTGGCCCTGAAGGACTATGATGATTATAGGGTGGATTCTCTCCCGACTAACCAGTTTGCAGCTTCTGCTGTTATTCTTCAGTTGACGGTGTATGCGAGCCTAATGACTTGAGCTCTGTGCCAGATGATGTTATGCCCCTCTTGGAGTTGACAACAGCCTTTCTATCGGATGCTGTGTATGATCTCGCCTGTTCTGTCGACGATGGCACATTCTTGGATAAAGGACCGGTGTAAGGAGATGAAGCACCTTAGGTGAACCTCATCCCTTGCTCACACCCCTCCCCCTATTGCCACCACTTCCACCTTTCTCCGGGATCTACAGCAGTGGCAATGGCTTGAAACAGCTCTGCGGTGCTTACCTTAAAATTTCTCTAAATGTTGTTGTTGCTAAGTGCCGTTGAGTCTGTCGACTCATGGAGACCCTCTGGATAGTTGTCCTAAATTGTGTTCGATCTTCAGTCAGGCGGCTCATTGTTGACAGACTGGTACCCGTAGCTGCTGCTGTTGCATTGATCCATCTCATTGCTGGCCTTCCTCTTTTGGGTTGACCATGGTTTCTTTCTCTAATGATCTCTCTCTTTGCATGATGTGTCCAAAGTATGAAAGTCGAAGTCTTGTCATCTGAGCTTCTAAAGAAAGCTTAGATTTGTTCTCCTCTAGTACTGACTGGTTTGTTCTTCAGGCAGGCCATGGTATACACAGTATTCGCCGCCAGCACCATAATTCAAAGGCATCAATTTTCTTCCTGTCTATCTTTTTCATTGTCCAGCTTTCACATCCATATGATGTTATTGAAAATACCATGGCTTGAAGAAATGAAATCTTTGTATGGAGAGAGACATCTCTGCTCCTGAGAATCTTGTCTAGGTATTTCATAGCCATTCTGCCAAGAGCAGTGCATCGTCGGATTTTTTCACTGCTTGTTGCTTCTTTATTGATAGTTGATCCAAGTAGGTTAAAGTTGTTCACAATTTCAATTTCATCTCCTTCAATGATGAGCCTGTTGATTTTGCCAGTTGTCTTGATCTTTGTCGTCTTTACATTAAGGTGCAGGCCCATTTTGACTGTTCTTTGATTGTGCGAAGCAAATGTTTCAGATCATCTTCACTTTCAGCCAGTAATGTGGTATCATCAGCATAGCGAAGGTTGTTGATGAGTCTTTTACCAATCTTCACACCTTTGTTGTCTTCATACAATCCTGCTTCTCTGATAATTTGTTCTGCATATAAATTAAATAGGTAGGGGGAAAATATGCAGCCTTGTCTTACACCTTTGCTTATTTTAAACCATTCTGTTTCTCCTTGTTCCGTTCGAACTGTTGCTTCTTGATCAATGTACAGATTTTTCAAGAGAATGATCAGGTGTTTTGGTATACCCATACTTCTTAATGTGGCCCAGAGTTTCTCATGATTTACACAGTCAAAAGCCTTCCTATAGTCGATAAAGCACAAATAGATATCCTTTTGGTATTCTTTAGTCTTTTCAAGGATCCATCTCACATCCGTGATGATGTCTCTCGTTCCTCGCCCTTTCCTGAACCCTGCTTGCACTTCAGGTAGTTCTTGTTCCAGGTATGGTTGTAGTCTCTGTTGAATAATCTTAAGTAGAATCTTGCTGGTATGTGTGATCAGAGTGATTGTGCAATAATTTCCACAGTCAGTTGGATCACCTTTCTTGTATTGGTATAAACACAGATCTTTTCCAGTCAGTTGACCATGATGTCTTCCAAATTTCTTGGCAGAGCCTTGTAAGTACGGTAACAGCTGCATCAGATTGCTGTAATACTTCTATGGGAATGCCATCAATGACCGGTGCTTTGTTCTTTGATAAGGCTTTCAATGCTGCTTCAACTTCTTTCATCACCAATGGTTCTGGATCATAAGGTACAGGTTGAAATGGCTGTTGGTTCACTTGATCTTTATCATATAAAAACTCTGTGTGTTCTTTGCACCTTTTCTTGATCTTCTCAGCATCATTCAACATAGAACCTTGAGCATCTTGTAACATTCCAATTAGAGGCTGGAATTTTTTCTTTAACTCTCGTAGCTTTAGGAAAGCCAATCTTGTTCTTCCTCTAATAGTTTCTGCTTCTATTTCCTTGCATGTGTCATTGTAGAACTTTTCCTTGTCCTGTCTTTGTGCACGTTGGAAATCTCTGTTCAGTTGTGCGATTGTCTTTCTTTCTCCTGTGCCTTTAGCTTCTCTACATTTCTGGGCAATTTTCAGAGTTTCTTCCATCATCCATTTTGGCTGTTTTTGCTTTTTCACCTTTTGTAGAGACTTTTTGCTTTCTTCCAACAGAACCTTCTTGATGTCATTCCATAACTCTTCTGGATCTCTGTCATTTGTATCTAAAGCGGCAAATTAATTTTGCAGGCCGTCTTTAAATTCCAATGGTATATTTTCAAGGTCATATTTTTGCTGCATTCATGAGTGGTTTGCTCTTTTCAACATTAGCTTGAGTTTGCAAACTAGTAGTTGATGATCTGTACCACAGTCAGCTCCAGGTTTTGTCTTTGTTGATGCTATAGAGCTTTTCCATTGTTGACTTCCACTGATGTAGTCAATTTGATTTTTATACATTCCATTGGGTGAAGTCCATGTGTACAGTCGCCGCTTGTGTTGCTGGAAGAAGTTGTTTGAGATGAATAGATCATTGGTCTTGCAGAATTCTATCAGTCTTTCTCCAGCTTCATTTCTGTTGCCAAGTCAATATTTTCCAACCACTTTGCCTTCTTTCTTTGTTGGCAACTTTTGCATTCCAGTCACTTATAACTATCAGGATATCCTGTTTGCATGTTCTGTTAATTTCAGCTTGAACTTATTCATAGAACTCTTCAATTTCATCCTCTTCTGCAGCTGTTGTTGGGGCATATACTTGAATTTTAGTTGTGTTGATAGTCATTCCTCGTAGACGAACAGAGATTAAGTGTTCGCTGACTGCATTGTATTTCATTACAGTTCTTGCAAGTTTTTTATTTATTATAAATGCAACACCATTTCTTCTTTGTCTTTCATTTCCAGCATAGTAGACCATGTGATCATCTGATGCAAAGTGCCCGATGCCAGTCCATTTCAGTTCGCTGACTCCCAACAGGTCAAGTTGTACACGTTTCATTTCATTCTTGACCACCTCCAACTTCCTTTGGTTCATGCTTCGTACGTTCCATGTTCCAATGCGTAAGACATGTTTACAGCTTCTGACTCTCATTTCATGCACAGCTACATCAGCAGTCAGACGTCCCGAGGGCTTTGATCGAACCACATCATAAATGCATGCTTTACTCTGAAAAGTCTTCAGCTCTTCCCCAGTAGCTTGTTGAGTGCCTTCCGACCTGGGGGTCTCATCTTCCAGCACTATAGCGCAGTTTGTTTTGTTGTGACTGTCCAATGGGTTTTCATGGCAAGATACAGAAGTACACTGCCGGGCCTTTCCTCTGCATAGTTTAAGTTTAGTGGTGTTGCCGTTGTCACGGAAATGTGATCCTCTGCTGCCAACACTGTCCCATTCTGCTGCTGCCCAGATGGATTTTCATGGAAAGATACAGAAGTAGTCTGCCGGGCCTTTCCTCTGTGCAGTTTAAGTTTAGTGGTGTTGTTGTCACAGTAACGTGATCCTCTGCTGTCAACACTATCCCATTATGCTGCTGCCCAGATGGGTGGTTTGTCTTGGTCTGGCACCTCAGCTGAGACCCGTCCATCTTGGGAGACCCTGCCAGTAGTTAAACTACCAATAGCTTAGCTCTCAGCATCACTGATGCACACAAGCCCTCATAGCACGACAAGCTGCAATACAGATCTCAAAACCAGAGGAGTAGGACAATCAATATCAACTCAAGCTCATTCAAAACATTTAATTGGCACCGCAGGGCTGCCTGCTTCTGCCCCTGCCAATGCATACTTCCTTTTCTATGAGAGCAAAAGCTGCTTTCGCTCTCATGCAAATAGGAAGTCTGCATCTGAGCATTGGTCTTCATGTCTGAGGGGAGAGTGAAAAATTTGTTGGCCCAGCTGGCAGCCTTCGTTGCTCAGCAGCTCCCAGTGTTTGGGATTATCTTCAGCTTCTCGGATTGATGGTGGTGGCAGCAGCAATTGAAATGATGCCTTGGGCACAAGCTCATATGAGGCTGCTTCAGAGGTCTTTGCTATCTTGGTGGTCTCCAGGCTTATACAAGTGCAAAGTCAGGCTGCCCTTCCAGGCAGAGGTGATGTCCAATCTGCAGTGGTGGCAGCAGCCCCACAGTATTTGAGGAAATGTATGCTATTGTATGATCACTTGTGGCTTCTTTTATGACAGCCAGTTTGGCTGGGGAGCCCATTGCAAGAACCAGACAGCTCAGGGCCAGTGGAGCCAGGTGGGAGTCTGCATGGCCCATCCTCCGTCTCAAGGTAAAGGCCATTTGTCTGGTCCTTCTGCACTTCCAAATCATAGTTGAAAGTAGAGCAGACTGGATGTATTCAGACGATGCCATGGCAGTGGCGTTTGTCAGTCATCAAGGGGTCACAAATAATGCAGAATGGCTCTGGAGATTGACTCTCCTGGGCAGAAAGGAACCTCCTAGCTCTGTTGGTGCAGCACATTGCCAGAATCGACAGCGTGGAGGTGGACTTCCTTTGTAGCCACTCTCTCGATCCCAGGGCTTGGAACTTGTCAGACGGCCTTTCAGCAGATTCTGCCCCTCTGGGGGTCGTCCTGTGATGGAACTGATGTTGACCCATTCAAATGCTAAGGCGTGCAGATTCTTTAGTCGCTGCAGAGTGGGCAGGCTCAGAGGGCATTGAAGTCCTAGTTAAGTTTGGCCAAAGCACTACTTGCTGTATGTTTCCTCCGTGGCTGCCCATAGGATGTGTACTTCGACGCACAGAACAACATCTTGCTGGTGCTGGATTGACCACAGAGGCCATGGTTTGGGGCCTTTTGATACTCCTGCAGAAACCCCCTCTACAGTTGCCCACAACCCAGGGGGCTGTTGCATCAAGGGCCAGTTCTCCTTGATGACCTAGCTTCTTTCTTGTTTACAGCTTGGCTCTTGAGAGGCGTCAGTTGGCACTCAAGGGCTATTCTCCTGAAGTGGTTGCCATGCTCCTCAAGGTGAGGAGAGATTCTACCAGCTTGGCCTGTGTACGTGTTTGGTGCCTTTTTTGAGCGTTGGTGCCATGAGCATCAGGCTAGACCTGATAAGGCAGACTTGCCATCCTTGCTTGCCTTTCTGCAGGATGGCCTAGACAAGAGTCTTTCTCCGAGTTCCCTGAAGGTTTGGGTTGCAGCTTTATCCTGCTTCAGAGGGCTGGTGGTAGGGTGGTCCATTGCCTCACCATCCAGATATAGCTTGTTTGCTTCAATGGGTGCGACACTTTCTCCCACCCCCCCATATCCCCCAGCATTCAGCCATTCCCTCATGGGATCTCCGTCAGGTTCACCGGGCCTTTTGCACTTCAAGATCTGGCTCTTAATACTGCCGCCTTATTCACTATGGGCCTGATATTCGAAAGGCATTTACAGGGTTTATAGCTCAGTAAACAGTGTAAGTGCCTTAAATCAGGATATTCAACAGCACTTACATGGTTAGTGCCGTTGAATAGCCCCTTCTAACCATGCGTGGAGACTCTCAGTAACTGGGTAGCGGTGAGATTGCACTGCTACCCAGTTAGTGATCAGTGGTAAAGCTAGGTGTAGTAAAAGCTGGCCTAGTTTTACCCATGGAAGCTAAGTGAGTACCTGATTAGCTTCGGCGACTCCGAACCATATGTGGCGTTCTGGATATTTGATGCCATCACCGCGTCAATGAATATCCGGGGTTAAGGGTCAGTGGGTAGCCTGCCTAATTTAATCTCGGTCCCTATATATTCAGTGAAACGTATCTCCGAACTGCGGACATTGTACGTAAGGACATAAGATATGCCATACTGGGTCTGACCAAGGGTCCATCAAGCCCAGTATCCTGTTTCCAGCTGTGGCCAATCCAGGTCACAAGTACCTATCAGGTTCCCAAAAGGTACGCAGATTCCAAGTTGCTTGCCTAGTGGGTAAGCAGTGGATTTCCCTGGCCCTCATTAATAAGTTTATGGACTTTTCCTCCAGAAACATGTCCAAACCTCTCTTAAATCCAGCGACACTGACAGCTTTTACTGCATCCTCTGGTAACAAATTCCAGAGTTTGATTACCTGTTGCATGAAAAAATATTTTTTCTGATTAGTCTTAAATATGCTACATTGTAGCTTCATTGCATGTCCCCTAGTCTGTCTTCTTTTTGAAGGGGTAAGCAACTCATCTACATTTAGCTTACCACTCCATTCTTTTATACACTTGTATCATATCTCCCCTCAGCTATCTCTTTTCTAAGTTGGAGCCCTAATATTTTAATCCTTTCCTTGTATAGTGGTGTGCAAAAGTCTGGAATCGCTTGTAAATTTGACATTTTTTCAACTTCGTGACCTTATATCTTAATTTGTTTTTCCTCCCAGTGGCTTTTTCTGTGTATCTCATGATAAGTGATAGATTTGGCTATTAGGGCCAACTTTTAGTATTGGTTTGGCCCTTATTTTCTAAGTTTGTTCCCCATAGTTGTCCTATTGATAGATTTTCTGTGAAAATCGCGTAATGTACATCGTTGGCCAACGATATATTATTGTAAATATTTTTTAAAATATTATGAGCGCATGCCAGGTTTCCTTCA
Organism: Ichthyophis bannanicus; assembly: GCA_033557465.1. NCBI lineage: Eukaryota > Metazoa > Chordata > Amphibia > Gymnophiona > Ichthyophiidae > Ichthyophis > Ichthyophis bannanicus. The sequence goes on along the minus strand of CM066033.1, from coordinate 649,327,387 downwards.
AATTAATGTATTTGGCCTTGAAAAAGGCCGTTTTTATGTGTCAGTGATGTCTCAGTATTTGATGGGCCACCCTTTGTTCTTGATCACCTGACTGCACTTTGTCGGCATTGAATGAACCAGTCTGACAAGGTGATCGTTGGTGACAACGTGGTTCCAAAACTGCAATGAGTGACTCAATCAGCTCACGCTTTGATGTCAGATGCCTCTTGGATATTTCCAAGGCCACCTTGTGCCACAAGTTCTTGATTGGATTCAGATCTGGAGACTGGGCAGGCCAGTCCATTGACTTGATGTTGTTCCGCTGCTTCCAGCTGATCACCTGTCTGGAGTGATGGCAGGGTGCATTGTCATCTTGGAACAGGAACTGGTCAGGAAACAGCTGGTGTGCACTTTGCAGTATGGTGATTTACTTGGGCCCGTTGACCATTCCATCGACGATGTGAAGATGTCCAACGCCACTGGCAGCCATGCAGCCCCAGACCATGACCTTCAAAGGATGCTTCACAGTCAGGTTGAGACACTCAGGCTTGACTTCTACTCCAGGAAATCTCCTCACATAGGTGTGAGCCTGGTTACCAAACAGGCAGAAGGTGCTTTCATCGCTGAATAGCACCTTTTCCCACATTTCAGTCGACCAGGTTGAGTGCTTTCTTGCCCTCGTGATCCGGTTGTGCCTTTGTATGTCAGTCATCAGTGGCTTATTCTGTGCTTTGCAGCCCCGGAGACCAAACTGCAGGCACTAGCGACAAACTGTTGATGAGCTGACACTGTGACCTCACTCTTGTCTGACCGCTCTCGAAGTAGCTGAGAAGAGGTCAACTTGTGATTAGTCAGTGAAATGCATCGTAGTGCGCAGTCCTGGTGTGATGTTGATGCACGTGGATGACCTGAACAAGGCTTGTCCACCACTGAACCCGTTTCTTTCTTCTTCTGTACAATCTTAACAACAGCGCTCTGACTACAGCCAACTTTCCTAACTATCTGACGGCTTGAAAATCCTTCCTCGCTCATAAAGAACACACGGACACGCTCCTACAACGTCAGGGTCCGAGTCATCTTCATGGTCGATCCAGAAAGCGTATGAAATTCAAAAATTCTGCGTGTTTTTATAGCTGCACTGTTGGCTAGATATCTGCATTGTGGTTGGTTAGTGAAACCAGCCTCCTGATTGGTCAGAAATAAGGTGTGCATATTGGATAATCTTGATCCAGTTTTGATGCAGGATCCACAAAAATCGCAGTAACTATCTCCCAGTGTCTGTAAAGTATTTAAATTGGAAGCAAGGAATGCAAAAAAGTCCTCTAATAGCCAAATGTATCCCTTTTAACGTGGTAGAAAGATGAATATGTTGGGCTAACGGAAAATAAAAAAAAAACAAAAAACTTTAGTACGAAAAACGCAAAACTCACAAGTGATTCCAGAGTTTTGCACACCACTGTAGGGATACCCTTTAATCCTCTTTACCATTTTTGTACCTTTTCTAATTCTGCTATATCCTTTTTAAGATATGGTGACCAGAATTACATACAATATTTAAGATATGGTCACACCATGGAGCGATACAAAGGCATTATATCCTTCATTTTATTCTCCATTTCTTTCTTTGATTCTTAGCATTCTATTTGTTTTCTTGGCCTCCGCTGCACACTGGACAGAGGGTTTCAACGTATTCTCCAGGAACAAGCAGGAAGTCAGTCCTCACACATGGGTGACGTTGGCGCCGACTGAGCTCTGCACGGAGAATCTCCCCAGCTTTCAAAGAGAGCCTTTGGGAGATGCCACCACACATGCGTGGTCCCCTTCCCGCCAAAGGGTGCCATCTTGCTTAGTCTCCCTTTTTCCGCAGAGCCCTACATACATTCATCTTGCCCCCCTGGAAAAAAGTTGATTTTCTCTTACTATTTTTTGTACCTTTCTGGCTTGCGCTGGCTCGTTTCCTGCCTGAGACCCGCTGCAAATGCACCGGAGATACATTTTTGTCTTGATTTTTCCATAGCTGTGCTTTTGCGCCTTTAACTGCTGGCCACGTCGAGGGTCTTCGCTCGCTTGGGGTCCTTTTTCTCCCAATGGCCACCAGCTTTAAGAAATGTAATCGGTGCTCCAAAAACATGTCACTCAGATACTCATGATTGTTGCCTCTGGGTACTGACCACGGCCCAGAGGAATTCTCCTTGTGCAAGAAAATGTCCACTAAGGCCATACAGAGCCGTCTGTTTAAGCAGGACACATCTTCCACAAGGCACACGCAACTCCGGTTTCCCCGATAGCCTCACACCTGAAGGCCCCATATGAATCCTCGGACTCCCGTAAGGTTCCCATGGACCCTCTGCAGGCCCGTTGACACTCCGAGCAAGGGTTGCCAGAGCGTGCATATAAGGAGGAGGAAGACTTCGAGAGCCTCGTCCGGAGAAGCGGACAAGCATGGGAAATTCCGTGCCCGGTCCCTTGGTCCCCGCAGAGTGCCTGAGGAATCTGAGCAGGAACGCCCTTGGAAGGTGTCTGGGACCGAAGTTGTGGCCTCTGGCAATGGATTGCAGTCTTCCGAGGCCCATTCCTTCGAGGACCCCCTCTCCTCTTCAACGCCTGACCCGGTCATTCTGGTGTCTGTGTCCATGGCTGTGATACTCGAGTGGGAAGCATGCATGTTAGCCTTGGAACGCAGCATTTCTGCGTTCCTTGTATCACAATGGGAGTAGACCCCCGGTGCTGCCGAGACCACAGGGACCTCGACCTCGAGGACTCCCTGGGCCGCTGCTGCGGTTGCTGAGAGCCAGATGCCTCAGTTGGATCCTCAGCGAGGGTCTCATTCTTGCTTCCGATCCTCAGGAGTGAGATCTTCGCAGGTGAGTGGCTCTGGCCCTGGCCATGCCTACGCCTTGAAGCATCTGGGACTGGAGTTGCCAGTCTTCCTGCAGCCAGATGACCTTGAGTCCTCCTCGGACTACTGATTGATTGGGAGTCTGACGTTGAGTTGTCCCCGGAGTCCCAGGCCCACCAAGACCTCCCCTTATACCCGTCTCCCCCGGCTGCCAAGCACCGTTCCCCACCCGAGGATACCTTTTTCCTTGAGTTCGTTCGGGATATGACACTGGCTCTCTCCCTTAAGATTGAGTCTGAGGAGGACCCGTGTACGGAGGAATTAGATATCCTCTAATACGAGCCGCAGCCGAAAGAGACCTTGATGGTCCCTTTGCCTTCCATCCTCACCAGGCTTCTCTGGATGTGGGAGACCCCAGCCTCGGTCCTCATTGTCAGCCGACAATTTGAGATGATGATTCGAGTCCAGCGGGGGCCGGGGTTTTGCAAGGCGCAGCTCCCACACACATCCATGGTGGTTGGGTTGGCCATGCGCCGGCAAAAAAGCCCAAAAACGCATTCCTCGGTGCCTCCGGGCAGGGAGTCCCGCATGCTCGATGCCCTGGGGTACAAATGCTACAGGGGCTCAATTCTGGCTTTCCACATTCAAACTTACCAACTTCACATTGGCATATTCCTGCGGAACCTGGATAAGGAGCTTGGCGTCTATGCCACTGGCCTCGATAGGGACCTTCTCTGGTGGTTCCAGGTTCTAATGAAGTCGGTCGTAGAGTGTTCCAAATACCTCTCCAGAGCTGCTTATGACTGCTTCAAATCTAGTGCCAGAATGGCTGCCGCCCGGCATTGGCGCTTGATCCCAGGCCTGGCTACAATCAGACCTCGAGCAATAGGTACAGGAGAAACTCGAGGATGTCCCGTGCCTCAGCGTACAGCTCTTTTGCAAGCCAGTGGAGGATAAGGCAGCCGAGATCGAGACAGAGTATGTCACTCGGACCTGTCTCTCGCGGAAGACCTTCACTCTTCCCACGAAGAAGCCACAGGGGAAGAAACCCCTCTTTCCTCCAGAAGAGTCAACACTATTGGGGCTAACCTGCCTACCCGGCTGCCCAGACCCCTCAGTAGGGTCCCCAAGGCAAAGGCACAAGCCAGGGACCACACAAACCCAAGGGTCCAAAGACCCAGACACCAGATCCAGCCCAGCCTGGGTCAGGGTTTTGATGCCATCAGCATAGCACCTCTTCTTCTGGAGGACCAGCACCCCACAGGGGGACACCTAGTCCACTTTGCCCACTGATGGGCCCACATCACCACCGACTCCTGGGCTCTCCAGGTCGTCCGGGAGGGTTACCTTCTGCGCCTGGAACAGACTTCTCTGGGGATCCCCCTTCCTCTCCTCTACACTGGGGATACCTTCTTTCCCAGGGCCTCCCCTACACCGGGCCCTGCTACTGCAGGAGCTCATGGGCCTCCTCAAGGATGGGGCGATGGAACCTGTGCCTAGCCCCTCAAGGGGGAAGGGCTTCTATTCCAGATACTTCCTGGTCCCGAAAAGGACGGGGGGCCTGAGGCCCATCCTGGACCTGAGGAACCTCAAGTTCTCTGGTGCGTGAGAAGTTCAAGATGCCCTCCCTTGGAACACTGCTGCTCTGTCTCCAGCAGGGAGATTGGCTATGTTTCTTGGATCTAAAGGATGCTTACATCCACATCCTTATCCATCCCAGTCACAGAAAGTACCTGAGGTTCGTGGTCGGAGGCAACCACTACCAGTACAGGATCCTTCCCTTTGGTCTCGCCTCTGCCCTAAGGGTCTTCACCAAGTGTCTGGCAGTGTGGCGGCCTACCCTCTGCCTACAAAAGACCTGCATCTTCCCCTACCTCGACGATTGGCTGGTAAAAGGGGACACGGCCTCTGAGGCTAGGCAAGCCACCAGCTGTACTATTCAGGTCTTGCAGCCACCTGGGTTTTGTGATCAACTATATGAAATCCCAGCTCATCCCGACTCGAGTGCTGGAGTTCACAGGGTCCCACCTCGACACTATCCATGCCAGGGCTTTCCTCCCCCTCGACAGACCGGATCGACTTGTGGCCCTCATGACAGAGGTACAGTGATGTCATGCAGTGTCGGCCCGGATGTTGCTTTGCTTCCTGGGCCACATGTCCTCCATGGTCCACGTGGTTTCTGACGCCTGCCTTCACATGAGGGCTGCTCAGTGGTGTCTCCGGTCCCAGTGGTCCCAGGCCACCAGAATACTCCGACAGAGTCACGGTGTCTCGATAGCTAATGGAGTCCCTTACCTGGTGGTAGGATACTCAGCAACTACAAGTGGGGGGATGGCTTTTCAGCCTCTGAGCCCCCAGAGGGTCCTCATGACAGACACCTCCCTGATGGGCAGGTGCGCCCATTGCGGAGAGCTTTGCACTCAGAGGACCTGGTCCTCTGAGGAGAGCCAGCAGCAGATCAGTTTGCTCAAGCTCAGAGCAGTCTTCCTCGCTCTCATGGCCTTTAGGCACCACCTGCAGCACCGGTCGGTGCTTGTTCCGACAGACAATCAGGTGGTGATGATCTACATGAACAAGCAGGGCGGCACTGGCTCCTACCAGCTCTGCCAGGAGGCTGTGGCTCTTTGTTCCTTTGTGTTCTGCCACGGGATTCTCCTCAAGGCAGTTTACCTTCCGGGCCAGAGCAGTCTCTTGGCAGACAGGCTGAGCAGGGTCCTCCTTCTGCACGGGTTGTTCCTGGACCCGGAGATAGTGTGCAGGCTTTTCCGGATGTGGGGCTCCCCCAGCCTGGACCTCTTCGCCAGCCCGACCAATGCTCACCTGCCCCGTTTTTGCAGTACCCAACTCCACCCCTCCCAGGTGGCAGCGGATGCTTTCCTTCTCTCGTGGTCGGGAAATCTGCTGTATGCCTTCCTTTCCACACCCTTGATAGTCTGAACCCTCCTCAAGGCCTAACGGGACAGGGCGTTGATGATCCTTGTGGCCCCAAGGTGGCCCAGGCAGCCCTGGTTCCCCTTGCTGCTCTTTCTCTCGATGGAACCCCTGGTCCCTCTCGGGAGCTCCCCAGGACTTCTGACACAGGAAGTGGGCTTCATCCTCCATCCCAACTTGGGATCTCTGTCCCACATGGCCTGGCGGCTGAATGGGTTGCTTTAGCTCCCCTTAATCTCTCCAAGGAGTTGATGGAAATGGATATGGAAAGGCAGACTAGACAGGCCATGTGTTCTTTTTCTGTCCTGTTTTTGTTTCTAGCCTCTCATAAGGATTCCACAAGACAGGCTTATGCCTTCAAGTGGCACCGTGAGCACCTATTGGACCCATTTTCTTGTCTGGTGCATTCGGTCCTTCAATATCTCCCCCACCTCTTATGGTCTGGACAAGTTCAACTCCGTCCAGGTACATCTGAGTGCACTCTCGACCAACCACCATCCTGTGGAGGGCAAGTCTCTGTGCAGCCCCTCATCACCAGATTCATGCAGAGCTTTATTGCTCTCCAATCCTTCCATCCGGCCACCCCCGGCGGATTGGGACCTCAGTGTGGTTCTGGCGCAGCTTACTAAGCTGCCCTTCGAAAGGTAGCTTTCTTGGTGGCACTCACCTCTGCCCACAGGGTCAGTGAGCTTCAGGCGGTGGCTGAGCCACCCTACACCAAATTCTACAAGAACAGAGTTGTGCTTCGCACTCACTCAAAGTTTCTCTCGAAGGTGGTCTCCGACTTCCACCTGAATCAGGAGGTAGTGCTGCCTAACCTCTTTCCACAAGACAAAATATACCCAATCCCGGTAAATTAATCACAAAATCATATGCCGAGATACAAACTTGACCATATAGTGAAGCTAATGAAATTATTTTTTTGTCGGGATTGGGAGAACATGCGTCCCGTTTGCGAACAAGTACTGTATCTGCTCCGTTGGTGGACCATTGTATGAAGACTGCTCATGGTTTCACAGATCTACACTGGCGTGTCTTGGTTTTTGTTCCAGAGAACCCGCGAGGGGGAGATCGCCTTCGTGCTTTACAACTGCTGGAACAATCCTCTTGTGTTTTAACAACTTTGAATAATTTAGTGTCATTTGTAGATTTGATCCCCTCACTCATTTTCATTTCCATGTCATTTATAAATATGTTAAAATGCAATGAGCCCAGCACAAATCCCTAGAGTACTCCACTATTCACCTTTCTTTACTGAGAAAATTGGCCATTTAGCTCTACTGTTTTCTGTTTTTCAACCATTCCTAATCCACATAGTACATTGCTTCCTATCTCATGGCTTTTTAATTTCCCCAAGAGTCTCTCATGAGGGACATTGTCAGAGGCTTTCTGAAAATCATGATACACAATATCAACCGGCTCATATGTTTATCTTTGTTTGTTCATACCTTCAAAAAAAAAGTAAGAAATTGGTGAGACAAGACTTTCCTTTGCTAAATGTATGTTGGCTTTCTGCCATTAAACCATGACTGACTACATATTCAGTAATTTTATTTTTTATAATGGTTTCTACCATTTTGCTTGGTACTAATGTCAGGCCAACTGGTCTGTAGTTTCCTGGATCACCCCTTGAACCCATTTTATAATTGGCGTTAAATTGGCCACTCTCCAATCTTCAGGTACTACAGATGATTTTAATGATAGATCACAGATTACTAATAATAGTTCTACAGTTTCATATTTCAGTTTTTTCCAGCATCCTGTGGATATATGCTATTGGTCCAGGTGATTTGCTGCTCTTTAGTTTATCAATTAGCTGTGTTACATTTTCCATATTTATCAAAATTTGTTTCAATTCCTTTGATACATCCTCTTTAAATGTCATTTCTGGAGCTGTATCACGTTGGGAAAGTCCTTGCTGTTACCTGGGAGTTGCCGCGGGCGTCTACTGCCGCGGAGCAGTGTAGCAGGTGGGAGCCGGGTCCATGCTGGATCAGCTGCAGGCATTGGAAGGTTGCCCTTGGTGCCGAGGACCCCCCACCCCCCGAGCCCTACAAAGACCAGCGGGAGACATACGCGGCTGCGTGGTCGCGGCCTGCATGGTCGTGTCCGAAGGGGCATGTCACAAGGGGCTTGACGCGCTCCTTATGTGCTCCTGAGGTTCTCCTGAGTGCCGGCAGTTTAAGTGTGTTTGTCGATGGGGAAACGTAAGGCGAAAGTGACAGCTAAGGCCGTTGCCAGCGAGGGTCAACGAGGTAAGACAACTGGCCCCCATGGATAAACATCTTTTTCCCCTGCTACCTGTTAATCAATCATCGGATGGGGCTTCTCTCAGCCCTGAGATCCGAACGCCACCTCCCTTCCCCCAGCTTCCGCACTCTTCTACATTTTGGATTCGTCTCTTCATGCTGCTGCCCCGATACTCTCTCCCGTGGACCCAGCTGTGATGGAAGAAGTGACTGCTCCCCTATCTAGGGAGGTGACTCTTTCTGATATCTGGTCAGCACTTCAACGGATTGATACTCGATTGTCTACGACTGTCTCTTCTTTGTGCAGGTTTACACATTCTGTAGTGGATAAAGTTCAATCTGTAGATTCTCAATTAGCTTCTACTTCTGAGTCTCTTGCTTGCGCTGACTCAATGATCCAGTCATGTAGGGACATTAATGTCTCTTTTATTAAGGAGTTTTCTTTGCTTTCTTGTCGGCTGGAATCACTTGAGAATCAGTAGCGGGCGAGAAACTTACGTTTCCTAAATTTTCCTCACACATTTGCTTTCTTTTGAAATATTGCTGAAAAAGTATTTTTCTGAGATTTTGCAATTGAAGGAGACCGTTGACATTGTGCAAATGTATTGTATTCCTGTTTTAGCTTCTGCTTTGCCGACTGTAGAAGGGGCTTCCCCCCCCCCCCCCCCTCTGATATTTCGGTAGCACAGGATCTAACTGCATTTTTGGAGGATTTGCTTGAAGTCATTCCCAAGCGTTGTACCTTGGTGGTGACTTTCGGTTCTGAATCCTTCAAACTTCGAGCTCTTCGTGCATATTTTAAACACAAGGATGCCTTATTTTGTGGATTCAAACTGCAAGTGTTTCCAGATGTAGGTCGGACCACTCAGGTTCGACGTAGGCAGTTCTTGGAGTTAAAAGCAAGGGTTGTAGCGTTAGGAGCATCTTTTTTTCTTAAATTTCCTTGTCGTTGCTTAGTCACGTTGGAGGGACAGAATTATGTTTATACTGATTGTTAGCTGATAGGGAAGCTGAGGGGAAAGATTAGGTGGTTATGTATTTTTGGCTCCCTTATATGGAGTGATTGTATCATTCCTTTTTGCTTGTTCGTTTTCCTTCCCTTCTAGGGTTATAAAAGGTCTTTCCTCTTGATGTTTCCTTACGATGGGTTTTTAAATTTTTTCTGTTGAATATTGTTTTGTTAATATTTTTATTACCTTACTTTGTATGTATACTCAAGAAAACTTAAATAAAAAGATTAAATGTCATTTCTGGCATGGATAAGTTTAATACATCATCTTCAGAAAAGACTGAAGAAAAAAATTAATTCCGTCTCTGCTATGGCCTTGTTCTCTCTATGCACCTTTCACACCTCCATCATCTAATGGTCCAACTGACTCCCTCACAGGTATTTCGATACAAATATACTTGAAAGGTTTTATTATGTGCTTTTGCTTCCATGGCAAGCTTCTTTTCAAAATTTATCTTTGCCTGCCTTGCATTTCACTTGCCAGTCTTTGTCGTTTTCTGTTTTCGTCATTTGGCACTTTTTCCCCATTATGTGAAGGATTCTCTCTTAGCTATAAGAGCCTCTCTGATTTCATCTTTAAGCCACGCTGGCTGTCATTTTACCTTCCTTCCACCTTTTAAGCATGGAATACATCTGGTCTGGGCTTCCAAAGTAGTATTTTTAAATAACACCCAGGCCTGATGTAAACTCTTAACCTTTGCAGTTGCTCTTTTTAATTTTTTCTTAACCATTTTCCTCATTTTATTATAGTCTCCTTTTTGAAAATTAAATGCTAATGCAGTCAGTTTCCTTGCTATTCTCCCTCCATTTATTAAATCAAATGTGATCATGTTATGGTTGTTATTGCCAAGCGGCCCCAAAACAGTTACCTCTCACACTAGATCCTGTATTCCACTGAGGGCTAGGTCTAAAATAACGTTCCTGCATGTCTGTTCCTGAACCAACCTGATCCATGAAACAGTAATTTACTTATCTCCAGGAACAAGCAGGAATGAGTCTTCACATATGGGTACGTCGGTACCGACGGAGCCTGCGCAGGAACACTCTCCAGTGTCCAAAAGGAAAGCCTTTGGGAGCATCCCACACGCATGCGCACTGCCTTCCCGCCCATTCACTTCCCTCTCATTGGTTTTTCATTTTCCGCGGAGCCGGCAGGACGTATTCCTGTCACCGCAGAAAATTCTTCTTTTTTATTCTTGTTTTTTGTGGTCGCGTCTGCCTTCCCTTGACGCCACCAGTACCGCCGGTGCTTTTCTTTCTTTTTACAAAAAATGTCCTTTTTTTCTAAGGAATTTTTCCTGTTTAGTGCCTGACGGTTTCTAGGCTACTAGGCCTCTATCCTTCCATTATGGAAAAGCCAGCCACTATCCTTAAGAAATGCTCAAAGTGTGGTGGTGCAAATATATTTTTAGACACTCATACTTGGTGTCTAAAATGTTTAGGTCCTGACCATTGCCCACTGGAGTCTCTCTCCTGCTGGAGCTCAAACAGAAGAAGTCTTCAGGATCGAGCACAACTCGCTACCCGGTTCACATCGGACTCGATGTCACCAGCCAGAATATCTTCTTTTTCACAGGATCAGGTAACCAAACAAAACTCTAAGACTAGCCAGTCCTCGAGTGGTAGATCTCCTTCTAAGCATCGAGATGCCTCTGGTGTTGCCCTCGGACATTTTGGCAATAAAGCCCCGGCGGGAGTCTTCGGGCTCCAAAGCATTAACGGGGCTTCAGGTTGTTCCCGAGGTTCTTACCTCCATGGACATACCTGGGCCATGCTCGGTGGTTGTGGCCACTTCGAGCGGTACCGACACCCCGGCATCGGCTATGGTGATGGATGAAACACTTCTCACCGATGAACGTAGTCTAGCGCTCTCAGCTACTTCGGTACCGCTAGAGTTGCTGCAGACCGTTCCTCCAGTATCGGTATCGGTATCGGCATCGGCACCGGTATCGGCACCGGTGTCAGTACCGTTGATGCTTGCTTCGACAGACTCGCTTCCTTCGATGCTGAGCCTGGAATCGCTCTCTAGCATGGAGGATTCGGTACCGACTCGTCTCGGTACCGGACCTTGGGCGGTATCGAGGACATTGCTTTAAAGAAAATCCGATGCTTCATCCTTTCAAGTCTTCCGATCCCGATGACTGGGATGAATCCATTGGTACCAAGGCTGAATTTTCAACAATTCTAGCCTTTACCCCTCATTTCAGGGGGTCCTCCTCAGGAGAGATTTCTTTTCAAGCTTTTCTGCTTGATATGGCAAAGTTACTTGCCATTTCTATTCCTGGTAAAGAATCTATAGCAGGGGATTCAGAAACTCTGCAATTCCTCTGGATTCCAAAGGAGATGATCATGCTTCGTTTGCATCAGATCTTACAGGATCTACTATTAAGAATGTGGGAAACTCCTTTAACGTTATCCCCAACTTCTAAAACACTTGACACTATGTACAAGGTGCCACCTTATCCAGGTTTTCAAAAGACTCAACTTCCTCATCATTCTATTGTTGTAGAATCAGCACTCCTCTTATCTGCCAGGTCGTGAGTCTAGGATTTTAGATGCCTTTGGACGTCGATGCTTCCAGGCATCTATGCTTTTAGCAAGAATTATCTCATATATTTTCTATATGGGATTATCTCTTGAAGAGGTCACAAAGAATTTAAAGCTTTTGACCCCTTTTCTTCAAGAACATAATAGAGCAGACTATTTCTTATTATCAGTCATGCTCAAAATGTCTCTAAGTTCCTTAATCGTGCTTCCCTGGACTGTTTTGAGTCTATTAGCAGAACCTCTGCTATAGCCATAGGGTCACGACGCATGGCCTGGCTCCAAGCTTCAGACTTGGACAAATGGGTACAAGAAAGGCTGGGAAATACTCCTTGTACTGGTGAAAATCTCTTTAACAAGGATGCCTTATTCCAAGCTAATCAGTTAAACACTGATATTGTTGCGTTCAGAGGATTGTCAAAACTTTCTCTATCCCAGCTACTAAAAAATCTCCTAAAAAACTTTATCCCCCTAGGGGAAAAAAGTTTTATCCATCTTCTACCAATCATGCAGATGTTTCCAAAGAAGGGCAACATCAAACCAGGCTAAGAAAATCAAAACCTCAACAGCCTCAGCAAACCCAACAGTTGCAGGGTTTCTGATATTTTATTCATTAAATCTCTTTTTCCTGTTTGAGGTTTAGAACCTCTAACCTACTTCTTATCAACAGAAGCATCTGCAGTTCATCTCATCCTTACTGAGAGATCAGTGATACACTGACTAATCCTCGACTCTAGGCATGAATCTCTTGCCACAAGAGAAATCAATTCTTTTAGCTCCTAGAGCTATTGAGGATGATCATGCCCTACATGTTTTCTCCTCTTCTTTTTGAAGGAAAAAGAGGAGAAACAACTAATAACAAGGTATGCTATGCCCTTCACCTTGACAGTTTTCCTGTACGAGGATATCTCATAGTTTTGACTGCAGGGGGGCTTTACCTTTTTCAGAGACTTACCAAATTGTAAGTCTTCTCAACTCTGTATTACTTTCTATCCTTCTTAGTCGAGACATCCAGTCTAAGAGTGATACTATTCAACTGGAGGGCTTACTTTTTAAGCCGATAGGATTTTCTTCAATACCTACTCCAGTAAGTGCTTTCCATACAGAGCTTTCTTCCCCTTTGCAATCTTCTCAAATATTTATTTTAAGACAGCTTATCAGACCATAATTGAGTTTTACCACTCCTAATTATGTCTGTCGGTCCTTTTCCAAACTATAGGACTTAACTTTTTCTGCTGCCTTAACAAATAATTCCAAGAGAGATTCCAAAACCTACTTGGACAATTTATCATTGCAGGCAACTGGCCTGTCTACTATTCTTAGCCATCTTCAATTCTTTTTGGCTCCAACAGAATAGATTAGGTTGCACACTGGCAATTAAACAGCCAGATCTCACCTAAGCAACCTACAATATGCTCTCTGCAATTATACAGAAAAGCTCTGCAACTATGGGCCTTTGCCAGAGAGCGTCAGAGCCATTCTCCAGGACCAAGCAGGAAGTCGGTCCTCACATATGGGTGATGTCGGGGCCGATGGAGCCCTCGCGGAGCAATTTCCCCAGCTTTCAAAGAAAGCCTTTGGGAATTGCAGCGCGCATGCGCGGTCCCCTTCCCGCCCAAGGGTGCCATCTTGCTCAGTCTTCTTTTTTCCGCGGAGCCCTACAGACGCTGTTTGTGTTTGCCGCAGAAAAAGTTGATTTTATTTCTTATTCTTTTCTCGGTTCGACACCGGATCCTTTTCCCGCCCGGACCCGCTACGCCGGTAACGGGTCCGTTCTTTATTTTTCGGTTTTTTGTCCTTCGTGACAAGCGTTCGCGCCATTTTTCTTTTTTCACTGGCAGCCCTGTCTTTTGACCTCGCAGGGGCCCTTTTTCCCCCGATGGCTGCCAGCGGGTTTAAAAAGTGTGATCGGTGTAAGAAACTTATGTCTCTTACCGACACACATGACTGCTACCTCCGCTGCCTCGGACCCGATCATGACCCGATGATCTGTGGTCCGTGTGGCAAGATGTCCTCAACAGCGTTGAGGAGTCGGCAGCATCAAAGAGAACGAATCTTCTCTGACTCCACGTCCGGCCGGGCCTGGACCTCGTCAGAGGCTTAGACGTCCCGGGACTCCGGTCCTGAGCATCGTCTGAGTTCTCTGAGCGGGGGTCTCCTGCCCGGGAACATCATAGGAAGAAGAAACCCGCGAGGGCGGCGTCGGTGGACGCTCCTGGTTCCTCGAGGGCCAGGTCGCATAGCCCCGATAGCCGTCCCGGGTCCTCGGAGTCGGAGAGGCCTTCGAAACATCCTCGTCTCGAGATGGAGTCGCCTGGACACGTGAGTACTGTAGTCCTCCTGGACTCACCTCCGAAGGAGCCGACGTCGGGCCCGATGCCGTCGGGGCCCGAGTCGGGGGCTGCTGGGTCTCCTGAGCTCGGACTCAGGTTGATGGCCTTGGAGAGCAGTTTGGCTGCCTTCATGGACCAGCAGCGGGCATTGATCGCTGGCCTCGCCAGTGCATCTGCCCCGGCCACCGGGACGTCGACGTCCAAGTCGACCCCGGAGACCGAGCCGATCCTCGAGTCCATGCGAGCTCGAGTCGATCCTCGGTCGCGGTCTCCCTCGGCCTCCCGTTCGGGACCGAGGTCGTCGGGGCGGAGGACATCGGTGCCCGCCCGACCGGAGCTGCTCGATTCCTCCTCCGAGGAGTCAGCCTGGGAAACGGAGGACGAAGAGTCACCTGGTACTTTTCGGACTCGGTGTGTCCCATCGGACTCACCCGAGTCCGAACCTCGGAGACGGTCCCCCCCGGAGGACACCCGGTTCTCGGACTTCGTGCGGGATATGGCCAAGGCCTTGGCATTCCCCGCGGATCCCGAGGAGCAGCCTCGAGCCGAAGAGCTCGATGCCCTCCAGTATGACTCTCCCCCAAAGGAGGCCTTTACTGTACCGGTTCCTCCGATGCTGGAACGACTTCTCTTCCGCATGTGGGAGAGCCCGGCGTCGGCGCCGGTGTTAAGCAAGCGGGTCGATTCCATTTATCGAGTCCGCAAGAGCCCTGGGTTCCAAAAGGCACAACTACCGCATCATTCCATGGTGGTGGAATCGGCCATGCATCGACTCAAGAGTCAGAAGATGCACTCCTCGGTGCCTTCCGGCCGGGAGGCCCGGAACCTGGATGCCCTCAGTAGGAAGTGCTTCCAGGGCTCTATGCTTGCTTGTCGAGTCCAGACCTACCAGCTCTAAATGGGCATGTATCTCCGGGACCTGGCAAAAGAAATTGCCGGGTTCTCTGCTGGTCTCTCCGAGGAACATTTGCAGAGGTTCCAGGCCTTGTCCACTGGTATTCGAGAGTGCTTGAAGTTTATCTCTCGAGCAGCCTACGATGGCTTCGAAGCATCGGCTCGAGTAGCCGGAGCCGGCATCGCTGCCCGCCGACAGGCTTGGCTTCAGTCATCTGACCTCGAGCCATGGGTACAGGACAAGTTGGTCGATGTCCCCTGCAGAGGTGAAAACCTCTTTGGCAAGCCCATGGCTGAAAAGGCTGCACAGATCGAGACCGAGACTCTGACCAGGAATAGGCTGTCCAGAAAAACCTCTGCCCCTTCTCAGAAGAAGAAGGGCTCGGGGAAAAAGCCCTTTTACCCGAGGAAGGCGGCTGCCTATAAACAATACCCTCATTATCAGGCCTCAGCAGCTCCCCAACAGGGTCAGCAGGCCAAGGGACGGGGTAATGGGTCCCGTAGGCAGCAGGCCCCCAAGCCCACAACACCGGCCCCTGCTCAGCAGGGTGGGGGTTTTTGACTCCATCAGCATAGCCTCTTCCCCTCCGCTGGTTTCTCTCAGCACAGGAGGCCGGCTGGTCCACTTTGCCCACAGGTGGTCAGCCATCACATCAGATACCTGGGTGCTTCATATAGTTCAAAAAGGCTATCTTCTACACTTTCACCAGGTACCTCCCTCCTACTTTCCAGGGGAGCCTCCAAGACTCCCTCTGCACAGGGGCTTACTCCTTCAGGAGTTAGCAAGTCGTCTTCAGGAACAGGCTGTGGAACTGGTGCCCCACCACCTGAGGGGTCAAGGCTTTTATTCCAGGTACTTTCTGATACCAAAACGAACAGGAGGCCTCAGACCCATCCTGGACTTGCGAAACCTCAACAAGTTCCTGGCAAGGGAAAAGTTCAAGATGCTTACCCTTGGAATCCTGCTGCCCTACCTCCAGCAGGGAGACTGGCTATGCTCCTTAGATCTGGAGGATGCCTATACTCACATCCTTATTCATCCAGACCACAGACAATATCTCAGGTTTGTTGTGGGAGGAAATCATTACCAGTACAGAGTGCTGCCCTTTGGCCTATCTTCCGCCCCCAGGGTGTTCACCAAATGCCTAGCAGTAGTGGCGGCCTATCTAAGACTTCAAGGCCTTTTTGTGTTTCCATACCTAGACGACTGGCTCATCAGGGCCCAGTCTTCCCAAGAAGCCACTCAGGCCACTCATCGCACTGTGTCTCTGCTCCAGCACTTGGGCTTTGTCATAAACTTCGCAAAGTCCACTTTGCTCCCCTCTCAAAATCTCGAATTCATCGGCGCAAGGTTGAGCACACTTCAGGCGCGGGCCTTCCTGCCTCTAGACAGAGCACACAGGCTCATGGATCTCGCCAGCCACTTT
The DNA here is from genome assembly GCA_033557465.1 of Ichthyophis bannanicus. Lineage (NCBI taxonomy): Eukaryota > Metazoa > Chordata > Amphibia > Gymnophiona > Ichthyophiidae > Ichthyophis > Ichthyophis bannanicus. Next base: position 649,311,182 of record CM066033.1, on the reverse strand, counting down.
CACAGCAATTCCCTGGTCTCTGCCAGGCAATTTCTGAGACTGCTCGGCCATATGGCTTCCACGGTCCATGTTACCCCCAATGCCCGCCTGAACATGCGACCTGCTCAGTGGTGCCTTTGCACGCAATGGCATCAGGCCACGGGGAGCCTGGCGGACTCAGTACAGGTATCCGACCTGCTGGTCTCTTCTCTGCGGTGGTGGCTTCATCTGCCAAACCTACTGCTGGGAGTGGATTTTCAATCTCCTCCGCCTTCTCAGGTGCTAACAACCGATGCTTCTCTCCTGGGTTGGGGAGCACATTGCCAAGGGACATGTACTCAAGGCCTCTGGACTCCTTGGGAGTCTGCGCAGCAGATAAACTTCCTGGAGCTCAGAGCCATCCGCCTATCTCTGAGAGCCTTCTCCCACCTCACTTCTCACCAGTCTGTGCTGGTCCAGACGGACAATCAAGTTGCAATGTTCTACGTGAACAAACAGGGCGGAACAGGCTCCTTCCTTCTCTGTCAGGAGGCACGTAAACTGTGCTCTTGGGCCGTCCACCACCGCATCCTCCTCAAAGCTGTCTATCTCCCAGGTCAGGAAAATTACCTGGCAGACAAGCTAAGCAGGATCCTCCAACCACACTAGTGGAGATTGGATCCATTGGTGGTTCAGCGGATCTTTCTCAAGTGGGGCCTCCCCACCATGGATCTGTTTGCCAGTCCTCTGAACCGGCAACTTCCCAGATTCTGCTCTCGACAACCGCAACCTCTCAGAGTAGCGGCGGATGCTTTTCTGAATCCATGGTCCACAGGCCTCTTGTACGCCTTTCCTCCCATGCCACTGGTGTCTCGGACACTCTTCAAAGTTCTCAGAGACAAAGCCTCGATGATCCTAGTGGCTCCCCGGTGGCCGAGACAACTTTGGTTCCCGCTTCTAATGCAGCTGGCGGTGGACACTCCTCTTCCTCTGGGGTTTCAACCCGATCTCCTGACACAGGATCAGGGGTCTCTCCTACACCCCAATCTCCGGTCTCTTCATCTGATGGCCTGGCTGCTGAAAGGGTAGTCCTTGCTCCCCTCCAGCTGCCTCGGGAGGTGGAAGAAGTTGTCTTGGCCTCGAGGAGGCCTTCCACCCGAAAGTCCTATGCTCTTAAGTGGCGTCGGTTCTCCATTTGGTGTGCTCAGCAGTCTGAGAATCCTTTCTCCTGCTTGGTGGCAGTGGTCTTGCAATATTTGCTTTACCTCTTCAATCTGTGCCTTAAGTCCAGCTCTGTCAGAGTCCACCTCAGTGCTCTCTCTGCGCATCACGCACAGGTGGATGGCAGGCCTCTTTCCAACCACCCTTTGGTGGCTCGTTTTCTCCGAGGCCTCCTTCTCCTTAAGCCTCCTTTGCGGCCTCCAGCCCCTGAATGGGATCTGAATGTTGTCTTGCAGCGGATTACCTGTCCGCCTTTTGAGCCTATGGCTACCTGCCCTCTTCGTTTTCTTTCCTGGAAAACTTTGTTTTTGGTAGCCCTTACTTCTGCTAGGCGCGTTAGTGAACTGCAAGCCCTAGTGTCTGATCCCCCTTACACTAGGTTCTACAGGAATAGGGTAGTCTTGCGGACTCACCCTAAGTTTCTTCCAAAGGTGGTTTCTCCGTTTCATATCAACCAGGAGGTAGTTCTCCCCACCTTCTTTCCCAGGCCCCACTCCAGCCGAGCTGAGATGGTCCTGCATATCCTGGACTGTAGGAGGGCCTTATCCTTCTACCTTGACCGTACGCGGGAGCATAGGAGAGCTGTTCAGCTCTTCGTTTCTTTTGACCCCAATAAGTTGGGGCTGCCTGTCTCCAAGCGTACTTTGTCCATATGGGTTGCTGACTGTATCGCTTGGGCTTATGGGGCAGCCGGCCTCTCGTTGGAGGGTCGAGTCACGTCTCATCGTGTTAGGGCGAAGGGTGCGTCAGTGGCTCATCATCGCTCTATTCCGTTGGCAGACATCTGCCGAGCCACTACTTGGTCTTCAAGCCAGACTTTTGCGGCCCATTACTGCCTGGAGAGGGAGTCCCGCAGGGACAGTGCTTTCGGTCAGGCGGTCCTCCATAATCTCTTTGAGGTTTAGGCATCTCCTACCCTCCGGCCCTGGCGTTGGGCTCTCAGTCGGGGGCGTTTTCAGAGAAGATTCCTTCCTTCTGTGCTACTGAGCTAGAGGGAGCTCATTTTTCCACTTGAGGTCTCCGGTAGCCTTAAGCTAGGGAGTCCCATATGTGAGGACTGACTTCCTGCTTGGTCCTGGAGAAAGAGTAGTTACTCACCTGTAACAGGTGTTCTCCAGGAGCAGCAGGAATCAGTCCTCACAACCCTCCCTCCTCCCCTTGGAGATGCAGTCCTCTCATTTCGTTTTTTGCTAATTTTTTGCTGTCTTTTCGCTATGTCATCAGACTGAGCAAGATGGCACCCTTGGGCGGGAAGGGGACCGCGCATGCGCACTGCAATTCCCAAAGGCTTTCTTTGAAAGCTGGGGAAATTGCTCCGCGAGGGCTCCGTCAGCGCCGACGACACCCATATGTGAGGACTGATTCCTGCTGCTCCTGGAGAACACCTGTTACAGGTGAGTAACTACTCTTTCCTAGTAGGTAATTTCCAGATGGTTAAAAAGGCTTTGCCCGGTCATGCTCCTACATGACTGGTTTTTCCTACTCTTACCATCTTCCTTAAAATTTCCTTTTAAGGGAAAGGAACCAGGGCTTAGACCACGTGAAAGCATAAAGAATTGCTCAATTACCTGGGTTGTTCCACATCTCCAGTGGAACTCTTACAACAGGGATGCATTCCTTATCTCCAGGAACAAGCAGGAATGAGTCTTCACATATGGGTATCGTCGCTACCGACGGAGCCTGCGCGGGAACGCTCCCCAGCGTCCTTAAAGAAAGCTTTTGGGAGCATCCCACAACGCCTGTGCGCTGCCTTCCCGCCTTTTCCAACTGCCTCTCTCCAGTTCTTCTTTTCCGCGGAGCCAGCAGGTCATGTTTCCTGTCACCGCTGAAGAATTTCTTATTTTATTTTTCTTTAGTCGCGTGTCTGCCTTCTCGATTCCGCACCGGTACTACCGGTTCCTTTTCTTTCTTTAAAAAAAAAAACAAAAACACTTATACTTTTTCAGTGCATTTTTCTTCTGGGGCCTTTGGCCTACAGAGATATTTTTCCCTCATGGAAAAACCCGCCTCCGGTTTTAAAAAATGCACAAAGTGCAGTAGCACTATTTCTGTCACCGACACCCATGACTGGTGTCTAAAATGTTTGTCCTGACCACTCCATTGCGGATTGTAGTCCTGTTCTATGATGTCCAAAAGAGGGTTACAGAATCGGGCAGCTAAGCTCAGTACCCTGTTTCCCTCCGATGCAGCTTCCGTGGCATCGACGTCTTCCAGGGCTGCTTCTTCATCCCATGGATCTCAGGTAACCAAATTTAAATCTGGCCAGTCCTCAGAGTTCATCTCCCTGTAAGTATCGAGATGCCCCCGGGCTTACTCTTGAGGATACCACACCGGCAAAGTTACCTCAGCGGGAGGCTCCGGCTTCCAAAGCACTACCTATGGGGTCACAGGTTGACATCGATGGCTCCGCCTCGACCGATCACCTGTTACAATGTTCTGGGGTACTGGCAGTTTCTACCGGTACCGATATCCAGACGTTGGTGGCGTCGATGGATCACAATATTCTGACCATGCAGCGTGCCATCACGGCATTCATTCAAGCTGCAACGCCTACGGTACCGCAACAAACCCTGTTGTCGGTACCCGTACCGATTCCGGTACAGGATCCGATTCCGGTTCCGATACCAGTACCGCTTGCATCGACATCAGCATCGACAGCAGCGGTACGCTGTCCAGTGATGCCTATCAGTACCGGCCTGGTACCGATTACTCCCGATGTCGATACCTCCCGGTACGCGTATCGGGCTCTACGAGAGCATCCAGACAGTCGATACTTCGATTCTTCTGAAGACTCTGACTCTTCAGCGGCCTCAATTGAAGCATCGGGGATCCTTCCTCAGGAACCCTCTTCTCCAAAAAGGAGAATGTCTCCTCCTGAAGACTTGTCTTTTCAGGACTTTATTAGCGAGGTGGCCAAAGGCCTGTTCCTCTCGGTGACCTCTGAGACTGAACCTAGAGCCAAAAAATTAGATATCCTACAATATCCTAAGGCTCCTAAAGAGGCAGCCACCTTACCAATACATGAGATTCTTTATGAACACATGTTGGGTATATAGGAGACTCCTCTTTCCACCTCTCCTCATTCCAGAAGGTTGGACACCATGTATCGTGTTCCTCCTTGTCCTGGATTTCATAAGACTCAACTTCCTCACCACTCCATTGTCGTAGAGTCTGCCATGAAAAAAGATCAAGAGTACAAAAAGGCACTCCTCTGCTCCTCCAGGAAGAGAATGCAGAACCCTAGATGCCTTTGGCAGGAAAGTCTTCCAGGCCAGTATGCATGTAGCCAAAATCAACTCCTATAGTCTCTATATGGGGATGTTTCTAAAAGAAGTTACAGATCATCTGCAAACCTTATCTCCTTTTATGTCAGAAGATAAGAGGGAAGAATATATCACCTGGCTTAAACATGCACAGGATGTATCTAAGTTTTCCAACCGTGCAGCCTTTGACTCTTTTGAGGGGGTCAGTAGAGCCTCGGCTATTGCCATAGGTGCACGCAGAGTTGCTTGGTTGCAAGCCTCTGATTTGGAATCCTGGGTACAGGATGGTCTAGGTAACCTTCCCTGTATAGACGAAAACCTGTTTGGCAAAGATTGGCAAGCAAAGGCCAACCAGATGGATGCTGAAAATTCTGCTTTAGATAGACTTTCAAAGTCTACTACTGCTCCTTTCAAAAAGAGGTTGTTCAAAAAGGCATCTTTCCCAAAGAAGGGGAAATTTTCTTCTAATGGTCAAGCCTCTTCTCAAGGTAGTTTTGCCACAAAGAGGCAGCAACAACCAAAACAGGCCAAAACCCAGGCTGCGAGGACTGCTACGGCCCAACAGCCTCAGCCTCCTCAGGGCCTTTGACTTTCCACTAGAGAACTTAGCCTTTCTGGCTCTAGAACATCCAGAGCCCCTCACCATCCCAGGAAGGTTAGCTCATTTTGCTCCCAGATGGGAACAAATTACAGCAGAGCAGTGGACCCTCTCCATTATAAGGGAAGGGTACAAACTTCATTTCTTAAACCTTCCTCCTCACACCATGGTGAAACAGTTCAATTCTCCAACATCTCTCCTCAACCTTCTAGGTCAGGAGATTGCTACCCTTCTTGCCCAAGGGGCAATAGAAGAAGTACCCCTTCTTCAACAGGGTTCAGGGTTCTACTCCCCCTATTTTCTCATACCAAAGAAAACAGGGGGCTACAGACCCATATTAGATCTCAGAGAATTGAACAAGTTTCTATGCAAGGAGAAATTCAAGATGACTTCTCTCGGAACTCTCCTTCCATACCTCCAGAGTCAGGACTGGCTTTGTTCTCTAGATCTCAAGGATGCGTACACCCATGTTCTCATCCATCCAACACACAGAAGATTCCTTCGCTTCCTGTACCAAGGAAAGCACTACCAATACAAAGTGCTTCTTTTCGGTCTGGCCTCTGCTCCAAGTGTGTTCACAAAATGCATGGCAGTAGTAGCTGCATTCCTACGCACTCTAGGAATATTCGTATTCCCATATCTGGACTGGCTCATCCGAGCTCCATCCCAGTCAGAGGCCCAGACTTCTCTAGCCTGCACAATGCGTGTTCTTCAGTATCTGGGACTGGTAATTAACATTCCAAAATCCCATCTTACCCCTACTCAGTCTCTAGAGTTCATAGGGGCCTTACTGGATACCACAACTGCAAGGACCTATCTTCCCAGGCCCGTTGCCTACGCTTGGTGCAGTTAGCCTCCCAGATTCAGTTAAAATCACATTTAACTGCTCGAGAGATGTTGCAACTTTTAGGCCACATGGCATCCACGTTGCATGTGGTTCCCTATGCTCGCCTTCACATGAGAGCAGCTCAGTGGACCCTATCCACCCAATGAACCCAGGCATCAGGTTGCCTGTCAGACAAAATAGCAACCTCCAGTCGCCTATTTTCGTCTCTCCACTGGTGGAAGTCCACTCAGAATCTGTTGCTGGGGTCCCCCTTTCAACAGGTGTTACCCCAAGCAACCCTTACAACAGATGCCTCTCGAAAGGGTTGGGGGGCTCATCTACAAGACCTCTCGACCCAGGGCATCTGGTCTCCACGGAGACATATCTTCATATCAACCTCTTAGAGCTCAGAGCAATCTTTCTGGCTCTCAGTCTTCCACACCCTGCTCAGCTACAAGACAGTCCTCATCCACACGGACAACCAGGTAGCTATGTTCTACGTGAACAAGCAGGGGGGAACTGGCTCTCTGTCGCTTTGCAATGAAGCTCTGAGATTGTGGGCCTTCGCCAGAGAGCATCAAATCCATCTCATGGCAGTATATCTTCCAGGAGTTCAAAACTCTTGGGCAGACAGACTCAGTCGAGTTCTGCGTCCACACGAATGGTCCCTCCATGGGGACCAGATAGCCAGAATGTTTCGGATTTGGGGTACCCCAGACATAGACTTCTTTGCAAGTCCGTGGAATGCCAAACTTCCCCGGTTCTGTTCCAGGATTCCATGTCAGGGAGTTCAGGCCAGGGATGCCTTCCTCCTTCATTGGGGGCAAGACTTCCTTTATGCCTTTCCACCTATTCCCCTAATCCCCAAGACTCTATTCAAGCTTCAGAGAGACAAAGGGACTATGATCCTCATAGCACCACTTTGGCCACGCCAAGTGTGGTACCCTCTACTTCTGCATCTCTCTCAAGCTCCCTCCCTAGACCTGGGGTCTGCTCCAGATCTCCTCTCTCAGGAGGAGGGAACTTTGTGGCACCCAAATCCTCACTCTCTTCATCTCAGGGCCTGGTTGCTGAAGGCCTAGACCTTCAAGATTTACAACTTTCTCAGCAAGTGAAGGATATACTTCATGCTTCCAGAAAGCCTTCCACCAGACGTTCATATGCTTTTAAATGGAAAAGGTTTTCCATTTGGTGTGCAGAGAAGGGTCTCAATCCTCTTGCAATACCTTTGCATTCTCTACTAGACTATTTGCTGCATTTATCCCATGCAGGCCTTAAAACAAATTCAATCAGAGTCCATTTGAGTGCTATTGCAGCATCCCTTAAGCCTCTCAATGGACAACCTATTTCCTCTCATCCTCTTATAGCAAGATTCATGAGAGGCCTTCTTTTGACTAAACCTCCCATTAGACCACCTCCAGTGGCCTGGGACTTGAATCTGGTTCTTGGCCAGCTTATGAAGCCACCCTTTGAACCCTTAGCCACTACCTCCTTAAAATTCCTTTCTTGGAAGGTAATTTTTCTCATTGCAGTCACCTCAGCTCGCCATATCAGTGAGCTGCAAGCTTTAGTGGCTAATCCTCCTTATACAAGGTTCCATCATGACAAGGTAGTCCTCAGAACTAATCCACACTTTATGCCTAAAGTGGTCTCACCTTTTCATCTGAACCAGGAGGTGTATTTACCTGTCTTTTTTCCAGGACCTCATCAAGTGCAGAGAGGAATCTTCATACCCTGGATTGTAAAAGAGCACTTGCTTTCTACTTACACAGGACACAGCAACATAGAAAGTCCTCTCAACTTTTTGTTGCTTTTGATCCTTCTCATTTAGGACTTCCAGTCTCTAAGAGAACTCTGTCCAATTGGATTGCTCAGTGTATTTCCTTCGCCTACCAAAGTAAGAACCTTTCTCTGGAGGGCCATGTCACAGCTCACAATGTTAGGGCCATGGCCACCTCTATGGCTCATCTAAACTCTGTGTCCATCGACCAAATCTTTCGATCGGCCACTTAGGCATCGTTTCGTACCTTCACAGCCCATTACTGCTTGGACAAGGACTCCCGCCGGGATGCCTTGTTTGGTCAGGCTGTTCTCAAACACCTGTTCCATACCTAATCAACTCCTACCCTCCATCCCTGAACTGGATGCCTGAGATTCATGGGTAGAGGTAGAGCCCTTCCCAGGGACTCACAATCTGGGTGATCTCCCAGGCATCTCTAGCTGGGGAGTCCCCATATGTGAAGACTCATTCCTGCTTGTTCCTGCAGATAGCACAGTTACTTACCTGTAACAGGTGATCTCTGGGAACAGCAGGAATAAGTCTTCACAACCCACCCACCTCCCCTAGGAGTTGTATCTCTCTATCTATCTTTCCTTTCCTCTCTCTCTCTCTGTCTCAGCTTTAAAACTCGAACTGGAGAGAGGCAGTTGGGAAAGGTGGGAAGGCAGCGCGCAGGCGCTGTGGGATGCTCCCAAAAGCTTTCTTTAAGGACGCTGGGGAGCTTTCCCGCACAGGCTCCGTCGGTACCGACGATACCCATATGTGAAGACTTATTCCTGCTGTTCCCAGAGATCACCTGTTACAGGTAAGTAACTGTGCTTTCACTGCAGTTGGTCCTTGTCTAGTGCATTCCTTCTAATTCCCAATACTTCATTGAAGCTTATGCTGAACAAAGAACGCATGATACTCATATTGCCCTAATAGAGGGGCAAACATGGTATCCCCTTATATTGCGTCGTCTTCTCCACACTGAAGTTATAGAAGGATTCAGACTTGTTGTCTTAAGACTAAGGATCTCCTCTGCACCCCTTCACGTAGGTCTCTATTTTCTGGTTATTCAAAGGCTAGAATTTTTAAAGAAATCTAGAGATCTCCTTCTAAGTAAGAACATTCCACTGGTTTCCATGTAACTTTCTCCATGGTTCTTTCAAGTGTAACCAGAAACAGATTCTCTATTCATATTCTCAAGCAGGTCTTACCCTTTCTTGTTATTAAGTGAATCTCTCTCTCTCTCTCTCTCTCCCCCTCTCTCTCATCCTTTTCCTGCAAATCAGTAAGATTTATCTCCTCTCTTTCCTAGAGCCTTTTTCTGCTCCAAGGACAAAGAGCTTCAAACTTTGGTCTACAGAAGCTTTAGCTTCTCCTCCAAGGTCCAACCTCATTAAACGCCCCCAGTTTTTTCTTCTGGGATTAGTTCTAGCCATTAAGGCTTCTGACCTCTGCTTGTATTGTAAAATTTATTTTCCTCTACTTCACAGGGAGGTAATTTCTTTGAGGCTAGTGTACTGGCTCTTAGCACCAGACCCATATTAGCCTAAACAAATACTTTCGCAATACTCTTGAATAAGGTCCACATTAGAAAATTGGAATTCAATATTTACTAACATTTATGATCTACACAAGGACTCCTCTCTAGACGCCTTGTTTAGTCAAGCTGTTCCACAGCACACCCTTTTAAATTCAACTCCTACCCTCCATCCCTTGGATGCCTGAGGTTCTGCGAAATAGACATGGCCCATCTATTAGATGTGCAACATGCTGGGACCTCCTCTAGGCATCTCTAGCTTGGGAGTCCCCATATGTGAAGACTCATTCCTGCTTGTTCCTGGAGATAGCACAGTTACTTACCTGTAACAGGTGATCTCTGGGAACAGCAGGAATAAGTCTTCACAGCCCACCCACCTCCCCTAGAAGTTGTTCTCTCTCTCTCTCTCTAATTTGTCTACTTCCCTCCTTCGGTCTCAGCTACAAATCCAACTGATGAGAGGGAAGTGAATGTGTGGGAACGCAGCGCGCATGTGTGTGGGATGCTCCCAAAGGCTTTCTTTTTGGACGCTGGGGAGCGTCCCCGCACAGGCTCCGTCAGTACCGACGTACCTATATGTGAAGACTTATTCCTGCTGTTCCCAGAGATCACCTGTTACAAGTAAGTAACCGTGCTATCTAGAAACTTTATCTTCTTAGCATGTGCTGATGTGACATTGACCCAGTCAGTACCAGGGTAATATAAATCGTCCATTGTTGTTGTTAAGCTCTGTCGAGTCTGTCTTGACTCATGGCAACCCTCTGGATAGTTATTCTAAACTGTGTTCGATCTTCAGTCGGGCAACTCATTGTTGACCCATAGCTGCTGTTTATTGTATTGATCCATCTCATTGCTGTCCTTCCCTTTTTGGAGTCCTTGATGATGTATTGATGCCCTACCTATGTATCAGGGTAACGTGTTGTGCCATGTCCTTCTCTTCCTCTTATCTGTTTGACTGTCTCTGTCCTCTACTCTGTCCTATCTTATAAATGGCGTTCTTTTCTTTGTTTTTCCTAAATGATGTAATATTGTAAACCGCTCTATGCCTTTGGGTCTGAGCGGTATATCAAATTCAATAAACATAAACATATTATCTTCTACCTTTAAAGTAACCCAAAATACTTCAGCTCTACTCCTTAACTACGAGATTATAGCTTAGTTGCTCCTATTGAAGTATAACGAAATTAATCTTTAGTATTAAAGCAACAAGGTCTCAGACTGGGGTGAAGCAGTCGTCTAAATTTCAAGTATGTATAGACTATATGCTTTCATTCGCATCAGTGACCTTAATTGTTGCTTACAATTTTTTATATCCAGAGTTAATTTTAAAAATATATGTTAGAAGAATCAAAATCTGTGCTTATCTTTAAATATTTCAAATCTTCCCGATCATCCCAACGCCAACTTCAGCGCCATCGTGTTTCACTGATTACGCGTTTCATCAGGGGATATTTGATGTGTGCATCTTCTTACATGCCTTTATGCAAACCAGACCTATGAAAGATAATAAAACACAGGAATCTATTTGCTATTTAAATCTCGATCTCATTTCTGATGCTTATATTCTTGACCACCTTTGTTGATGTTAATAACTGGACCTCACTCACCATTCCGTCGGGCTCGGCCATCTACCTCATTTAGACACCACGCATGCGAATTACCCATCCGGCTGGATTTAAGAGACCTTGATTGTATGTGGGTGTACACCTGTGGGCTTTACATTGTGTTGCCCAAATAGAAAGTACTGTATAACTTTCAAAACTATAGCTTCAGATGTGTGTAACATTTTTCCAAGGAACTACTTTGCTTCTACTTCAAAGCTACATGCAGACACTCCAGTCTATTTGCGCATTCAAACCGGTCAGAATCACTGATTGTAGATTAAAAATCCAGCGTTGTTCTCGGAAAAGTAACATTTGATCCTTGGGTTTGTAAAGGGTCTGTTTCTTGTTGGTCACTTCAGTATTACAAAGGGCACATATATAGGATTCTGATTTCCCTAACAGGGTTTACCTCCAAATCCAGTAAGAACCTGGTCTATACAAAAGCACCGAAGGTCTGCAAAACCGTGTTTTAATTTAAGACAGTGATCTACGATAGGAGCTTCGATTTTCCTACATTTCAGTCTGCTATGATGTTCTTTCATACGAACATGAAAAGGGCGATTAGTCTTGCCCACATACAATTGGCAGGGGCATAAAATGCAATAGACCACATACGTAGACATACACGACGTCCTATGTCTCAAAAAATATGTTTTACCTTGGTAATCAAACGTTGTTGTTTCTAAAGTAATCTCACACACAGTGTATTTCCCACATTTAAAATGTCCATTACTCGGTGTGATAGGTTGTGCCTGTGAAGGTCTCAACACTGTTGGACTTAAAATTTCTTTTAAATTCCTATGTCTTTTCCAAGAACATCGTAAGGACTTATTCTCCAATCCCGGGGTACTTTTGAGAACATTATCATGTCTCTTCAAAATGCGTCGAATTTGATTGCTATATGGCGAGTATTTGGTCACTAAATTCACCTGACAGTCATCTGTATTATTCCTCTGGGATGGAAGTAATAACTCGCGGTTATTGAATAGTGCCCGTTTATAAGCATTATTAATTATTTGTTGAGGATATCCTCTTTCCTGACACGTCACTTCACTTCTGTCCCTTCTAACTTCTCCTTTCCAATTTAAAACCATTCAGAACCAATTTACTGTTTTCAAATTCCCTTTTTTATTTTTTACTGTTCTGATTATATCATCTCATCTCATCTTTCACAACGCTTCTCATCACTTGCATCAACCCATCAACTATGTACATAAATCTTTCTTCATAAAGTATTAATGTACCCTAATGTAAGGCTTCTGGAACAATCGAACAATTGTTGAAACTGAGTATTGCTTTTAATGGCGCTATAGTTAGAAGATATAAATTTATATTTTGTAACAGTTTGCAAATAGTTTGAGAATAAACAGTGCAACAGGTGGACATGCACTCGTTCTAAACAGCAATTTCCTAAATATGTCTTAATTAGCATCAAGCATTTAATAAAACTAGAGTTCTGATGACATGAAAATTAGTTTTTTCTTCATAACATTTTACAACAATCATCTCAATAGGAAGAAGTATGACCTCTAACAGAGACTTGGAGTCAAGGCTAAAGACTGTAGTAAGGGCAGTAAGTTCAATAACCTGGGCACTAATAATAGGTAACGGAGCACTTTCCATAGAGTGCAAACAATATTATTGTTAATCTCCAGGAACAAGCAGAAATGTAGTCTTACATGGAGTGGAGGAGTGGCCTAGTGGTTGGGGCAAGGTACTTCAGGCCGGAAGGTCGGGGGTTCAAATCCCACTAGAGGACAGCAACCTTAGGCCGGAAGGACTGGGGTTTCTAGTCCCACAGGTGCTCCTTGTGGTCTTGGGCAAGCCACTTAACCCTCCATAGCCCATGTTCCCTGTAAAATAGTTATCTCCAAGTTATAATGCCCTGTTCAATGTAATTTCAGTTTGTTCAATGTAAACCGCACTGATGCAGAATAGCGCGGTATATAAGAGAATGTAAATAAATAAATAAAATACATATGGGTATCGTTGGTACCGACGGAGCCTGCGCGGGAATGCTCCCCAGGTCCAATAGGAAAGCTTTTGGGAGAATCCCACTGCGCCTGCGTCACTGTCTTCCCGCCTTTCCATCTCTCCCCTTTCAGTTTTTCGTTTTCCGCGGAGCCGACAGGCAGCAAACCCTGTCATCGCAGAAAATCATCTTTTTGTGGTCGCGTCTGCCTTCACCAGTCTTTTCTTCATTTTCTTTCTTCTTTCCTTAAAAAAAAAAGGAAAAAAGAATTCTTCTTTTTGGAGGGTCTGTCCCCTCTAGGTGCCAGGCACCATTTTGGGCACTAGGCCCTCTTATCTTCTAAAATAGAGAAACCATCTAGTGGTTTCAAAAAATGTTCAAAGTGTAGCAGTACCATTTCTGCTACTGACACCCATGAATGGTGTCTTAAATGTTTAGATCCTGACCATTTACCATTTTGAGTGTCTCCTCTGTAGAAAGATGACCAAGAGAGGCTTGCAGAACAGAGCTGCAAAACTCGGCACCCTCTTTGCTGCAGATGCATGAGATCCATGGGAGGAAGATAAGCTCTGGAAGACGTCCGTTGCATCAAGGTCTTCCAGAGCTTATCTTCCTCCCATGGATCTCAATTAAACCCAGGTCTTCCAAGACCGGCCGGTCCTCAAAGGGTAGATCTCCTTCGAAGCATTACTTGAGTATCTGCTCCATTTATCATCCTCTGGTCTTAAGACCAATTCAGTAAGAGTCCACCTTAGTACCACTGCTGCTTTTCACAAGCTCTTAGATGGACAACCTGTTTCCTCTCATCCTCTTGTAGCAAGGTTTATGAGAGGACTACTCTTAACTAAACCTCCCATTAAGCCACCGCCCGTGGCAGGGGATTTAAATCTTGTCTTAGGGCAGCTCATGAAACCGTCCTTCAAACCGCTGGCCACTACATCCCTAAAGTTTCTTTCTTGGAAAGTAATCTTCCTAATTGCTCTCACTTCTGTGAGATGCATCAGTGAGCTCCAGGCATTAGTCGCTGATCCTCCTTATACAAGGTTACACCATGGCTGACTTGGATTTAGTGGCAGTTACAGAAACATGGTTCACAGAAAACCATGACTGGGATGTAACTATACCTGGCTATACTTTATTCAGAAAGGACAGGGTAGGAAGAAGGGGAGGAGGAGTGGCACTATTTGTGAAAACTACTATTAAAGCTTTGGAATTACAGAGCTTAAAAGGGAGAGAGGAGGCATTGTGGGTTAAACTAGAAAGAGGGAAAGAGAAATCTATTTGCATTGGTGTGATATACAGACCTCCCTCACAAGAGGAAGAGGTGGACAGAGTTAATTGAAGACATACGCAGCATTGCTAGGAAAGGGGAAGTGCTACTGATAGGAGATTTCAATATGCCAGATGTTGATTGGCACATTCCTGCTGCAGTATCATCTAGAAGTAAGGAGATCCTGGATTCTCTACAGGGAGAACTATTCAGGCAATTGGTAACAGACCCCACACGTGAAGGGGCCATACTGGACTTGGTGCTTGCCAATGGTGAAAGTGTTTCTGATGTTGTAGTGAGAGATCATTTTGCATCCAGTGATCACCAGATGGTGTGGCTCAGTATTAGGACTAGGGCTATTAGAATCCATTCAAAGTTGAGGATCTTAGACTTTAGGAAGACTAACTTTGCGAAGATGGGCCAATACCTCAGGGAGTCGTTAGTGGGATGGGAACAGCTGGGGGAGGTAGAAAAACAGTGGTCAAAACTGAAAGGGGGTATTTTAAGGGCAACCAACCTTTTTGTTAAAATGGTAAATATAGGCAAAAGGAACAGGAGACCGCTATGGTTTTCGAAGGAAGTAGCTGAAAAAGTGAAGAAAAAGAGGGAGGCCTTCATGAAATACAAGAGATCACAGAGAGAGGAAGACAGGCATCTGTATTTGGAAAAACTTAGAGAAGCTAGCAAAGTAGTCAAGAAGGCAAAGATTCAAAAGGAGGAGGAAATAGCCAATGCAATAAAATGGGGGGATAAGACATTTTTCAGATATATTAGTGAGAAGAGGAAGGGCAAAAGTGGTATTGTCAGACTCAAGGGTGCAGGGGGGGAATATGTAGAAGCTGATAAGGATAAAGCGGAATTGCTTAACAAATATTTTTGTTCTGTGTTCACAGATGAAGAACCAGGAGCAGGACCTCAGAAAACACCCACAAATAAGAACAGAAGCGAGGGACATCTTGAACAATTTTCAGAAGACTGTGTTTGTGAGAAACTAGCTCAACTTAAAGTAGACAAAGCGATGGGACCGGATGGGATACACCCTAGAATACTGAGGGAACTTGGGGACGTTCTAGCAACTCCACTGACTGACCTTTTCAATGCCTCGTTGGAGTCGGGAGTGGTGCCAAAGGACTGGAGAGAGGCTCATGTGGTGCCTTTGCACAAAAGCGGAAGTAAGGATGTGGTTGAAAACTACAGGCCGGTTAGTTTAACTTCGGTGGTGAGTAAATTATTGGAAACGCTGCTGAAAGAGAAAATAGTGAGGTTTCTGGAGTCCAGCGGATTACAGGATCCGAGGCAGCATGGATTCACCAGAGGCAGGTCTTGTCAGACAAATCTGATTGATTTCTTTGACTGGGTGACCAGGGAGTTGGACCGAGGGAGAGCTCTAGCTGTGGTGTATTTAGATTTCAGTAAAGCCTTTGACACTGTTCCTCACAGGTGACTTATAAACAAACTGAGCACCCTAGGGATGGACCCTAAAGTTACTGCTTGGGTTAGAAATTGGTTGGGCGGGAGGCGACAAAGAGTACAAGTAAATGGAGCTCACTCTGAGGAGAAGGATGTTACCAGTGGTGTGCCCCAGGGATCTGTCCTTGGTCCGATTCTTTTTAACATTGTTAGTGATATAGCGGAAGGGCTGTCGGGTAAGGTTTGCCTCTTTGCAGATGATACCAAAATCTGCAATAGAGTAGACAACCCAGGAAGGTGTAGATAACATGAGGAGGTATCTAGCTAAGCTTGAAGAATGGTCTAGAATTTGGCAGCTGGGATTTAATGTTAAAAAATGTAAGGTCATGCATTTGGGCTGCAGCAATCCAAGGGAGCAATACAGTATAGGAGGTGAAGTACTTTTGTCCACTAAAGAAGAGCGGGACCTAGGCGTGATTGTGTGGTGATCTTAAAGTAGCTAAACAGGTAGAAAAGGCGACGGCAAAAGCTAGAAGGATGCTTGGGTGCATACGGAGAGGAATGGCTAGCAGAAAAAAGGAGGTGATAATGCCTCTGTATAAGTCTTTGGTGCGACCTCCTTTGGAGTATGGTGTGCAATTCTGGAGACCGCACCTTCAAAAGGATGTGAACAGGATGGAGTCGGTGCAGAGGGTTGCTACTAAAATGATTAATGGGCTTCATTATAAAGCATATGAGGACAGACTTAAGGATCTTAATATGTACACCTTAGAGGAAAGGCGGGATAGAGGTGATATGATTGAGATGTTTAAATACCTCCGTGGCATAAATGTTCAGGGAGAGAGCCTCTTTCAATTGAAAGCAAGTTCTGCTACGAGGGGACATGGGATGAGGGTGAAGGGAGATAGATTCAGGAGTGATATGCGGAAATATTTCTTTACGGAAAGATTAGTGGATCCATGGAATAGTCTCCCAGTGGAGGTGGTAGAGATGAGGACAGTAACTGAATTCAAAAAAGCATGGGACCAACACAGATGATCTCTAAAGGTAAAAAGTGGACTGTTGTGGTTGTTATGGAAGGACAGACTAGATAGGCCATGTGGTCTTTTTCTGTCATCATGTTTCTATGATAAGGTAGTTCTTAGAACCCACCCACATTTTATGCCAAAGGTGGTTTAGCCTTTTCAATTAAACCAGTTGGTTTACCTTCCTGTATTTTTCCCTAAGCCTCACGCTTCCAATGCCGAAAGGAATCTACACACTAGATTGTAAAAGAGCTTTGGCCTTTTACCTTCATAGAACTAAGCAACATTGAAGGTCTTCCCAGCTCTTTGTTGCTTTTGACTCTAGTCATCTTAGACTACCAGTTTCCAAATGAACTTTGTCCAAATGGATTGCAAATTGCATATCCTTTGCTTACGAAAGCAAAGGACTTTCTCTTGAAGGTCATGTCACAGCTCACATTGTGAGAGCAATGGCAGCCTCTATGGCTAACCTTCGCTCAGTGTCCATTGAAGACATCTGTAGAGCAGCCACTTGGGCTTCAGTACACACCTTTGCAGCCCACTACTGCTTAGACAAGGACTCTCGTCGGGATGCCTCGTTTGGTCAAGCTGTTCTCCAGCATCTCTTTCACACTTAGAACAACTCCTACCCGCCGTCCCGGGTTTCGATACCAGAGATCCATGGGAGGAAGCATGACCCATCTCACCTGGGTTTCACCGCTTTCTGGGGTTATCTCCCTGGCATCTCTCAGCTGGGGAGTCCCCATATGTGAAGACTACAAAGGCGGGAAGGCAGTGACGCAGGTGCAGTGGGATGCTCCCAAAAACTTTCCTATTGGACACTGGGGAGTGTTCCCTCGCAGGTTCCGTCGGTTCCGACGATACCCATATGTGAAGATTAAATTCCTGCTGTTCCCAGAGATCACCTGTTATAGGTGAGTAACTATGCTTTATTTAAAAGAGATGGAATCTGGATGCAAACGATCTAAATGCTGCCTCCTGCTTAAAGGTTCAGGGGATACTGAGTATCCTTGCCAAAGTTTTGCTGGGATCGAAGACAAGCTTGACAGATTCTGTCTGATGATGACCAACTTCACTTGGACTTGAGGCCCATAGCTTCAGGAACAGCAGAGCGCTACTCTTCTAGGTAGAGTTAAATCTTTGAGGAATAGGGTGTTGGAAAGTTGTAAACAGAATCTCTTCAGCTCTGTTCATCTGTTGTACTGGAATATGCACGTACATGGCATCTGGAGCACAATAAATTGTGCATTCCCATATATAAACCAACTATCTTCTTAAAAGATTAACTGGAACAGTAGGGCTCATGAGGAATGTGTTTTCTTCTAGGAGAAGGCCTATTTATATAGGTATGGGCCTTTACTGAGAATGTGGTATAGGATTTCCTAGAATTCCTTAAACTTGCACAGTTTCTCCAGTGAGAGACGCTGTAGGGAACTCAGAATGTTTGAGGGCTGATCTCGTGGCTCCGGTATTTACTAGAATCTGTGTATGTTGTCCATTAATTGTGGTGGTATGAGAAATAAGAGGGCAGAAATTATATGTGGGCAGACCTGGTGGTGAGACTTCCCCGAGTTGTTCTTGGCTAACATCCTCCCTGCTTAATCATGTTTCTTCGGAGTCATGAATATACAAGGTTTCAGTTACTCGTACTTCAGGACTTGGGATCCTCAAGGCGGTATCTTGGGACATTTGGATTTCCAGTGGCCTATCTCACCACAGTGGAAACACTCATCTGTAACTAGTTTCCTTCCAGCCCAGACTTTTGGATTCCAAAACTATACTAAAAGAAAAAATCATACATAATTTGTTGAAAAGGTTTATTAATTCCATGGTAGCATCATTCTGTGTATGCAAAACAAACTCTTTTGCTAGTTGCCTTGCTTGAAGGAAAAATATATATATATAACTGAATATAACATTACTGGAATTCAAGGTTGCTTCATTTAAAAAAAAAAGTGCCATTGCCTTGGAATTTGTAACGCCACAATTCTGTATGCTGGACCTCTGACGAACTGACCAGAGCTCTTTACTGAAGCTGAGGAAAAAAAAGGTGAGGAAAATCTTTTATTTTCCTTTTAAATTGTGTTAAAAAAAAGTTGAACTGTTTTCAAGACAGCAGGTGGTCCTGAGCTTGTGGCTGCAAGACTCTGACCTGGAAATTATCTAAATGTTGATCCAAGTAAGAAACCTGCTTTGACATACAGCATTAACCTCCTCCCCCCCCACCCCCTAAAACAAACTGTGTCTTTTGTGTTCATTTCTGATTAAATGAAAATTACATGTCGTATGTTTCTTGTTAAACCAATTTAAAGGATTAAAGGGAATTTTAATATTATGGCAGATGGTTTGTAAAAGGTGTAACTGAATTAGATTTGATGACAAGAACTGTAAATGTTGATAAACTTTGCAAATTGATACCTTAGTGTGGAAAATCTATGAATGCAGGTTTATTCAGGAATTCAATAACACACAAATTGATAGTGCTTGTAAAAAGAAGATTCTGAAGTGACATTAAAACCTAAGTAGATTAAAATCTGCTGAGTGAGGTCAAGCAGAACTGAGGATGTGAATGGCAGAAACAATTTTTATCGTCCCTCCAGTTCAGTCCAAACGCATGGGTTATTTACCCTCACTACCAGCTGACGACTGAGTATGGCAGTTCCTTAGCGTCCCTCTAGTCCAGTCCCGGAACCATAGAGTTGTGAACCTCCACCAGCAGCTTTAGAGACTGAACATCTTCATCTCTTTGATCATCCAGCTATATGCAGCCCCAAGGACCGCCCACACATCAGTATCTCAGTCTCCAAGCAGCTTGGAAGTCAGAGCCCAGAACTGGGCTCCTTAGGAACAAATAAGTAGAGCTTTAGTGTTTTATTATTTTCTAGATTTAGGTGCTGGGCTGCTGCTGTGGAGGAAATCTTTGACTGTGTCCCTTCTGTCTTTCTCTAATCTGTTTTTTTCTCTCTGTCTCTCTCTGTCAGTCTCCCCATAGGTCAAACAAGCAGGGGAGCTGCACAGGACACAGGTCTCCTTTCTACCGAACCCCCTTAGTGGGTGAGGAGAAGGTTGAAGACAATTACAGGCAGCAATTGAATACAGCAGTAGGCTCTGAGGGACCCCTGACTGATTTAGGGGTTCCCCGAGCTGCCCTGAGCGGTTATTACTCTGTTATTGACTCTGATAACTGCTACTCAGAGCTTGTGACAGGCACGCTGGACAGCACTCTGTGTTTTGACCCCCCCTCCACTCCTGTGTGTGGGTGAGTAGAGTTTGAAGCTTTTTCTTTCTAAAGGCAGTGGTGGAGGCCTTGGGGTGGCCTGGCATCAGCTCTGGGGAGTGTTTTAGACCTTTTGGGTATTTTTTCTGGTCCTTTTTTTGGCGGGATCGGGTCCGGCGGCCATTTTGGATTTTTTTCAAAGTTGTTTTTCTTTGTGTTTTTTTTTTTTAGGGATAGGAGCTTCGTTTTTGCATTTCTTGGTCAGATATCAGCTGATTGACTCCAGCTCTATCTAATCCTGCAATTTGGAGCGTTTTTGAGCACTTTTAAAATCGCGATTTTTTTTTTCTGCTCTGTGTGCATAGCCATGCCTCCTAGTCCTCGGTGTCTGGTCTGTGGCATTTGTAGAAGTAGTAATTTGGAAGCCCGAGTCTGTGCCACTTGTTCTGCTGTGGGTGCTGGCATGGAGGATCCTCTGGAGGGCTCCAGTGCAGATCTCCCACCTGTATCTACAGAAGGGACATCAGAGCAGGCAGAGACGGTCCTTGGTCCGGGGATTTCTGCGGTGCCGGAGCGCCTGTTGGCGGGGGGCGTCCAGGAGGGATCCCTGGGAGTTCCACCCGCCTTTTTCTCTCTCATGCAGGAGGCTCTGGCTCTCTTGCAGCCGGCGGGGGGAGGCTCGGTCCTACCCCGCCGTGGGCTAAAGCGTCCACTTTCAGTGGAGGGAGACACTGGTCCACAAAAGAAGAGCCGGCCTCCGAGTGTTGTGGATTCTGCGCCTCCTGGGGACGAGTTCCACGAGGGGCTGGGGGAGGCTCTCGAGCTGGTGTCTGCGGAGGATTTAGAAGACGGCGAGTTGTTGGTCGACGAGCAGAGTAGTAGAATAGTGCGTGTATTTCATAAAGAGGAACTTCCGGCACTGATTGCCGAAACCCTCAAGGTATTGAACATACCCGTGGAAGATGCCACTGCGGAGGACAAGTTGGAGGATCCCTTGATGCAGGCGGTGCGCACTTCCCACAGAGTCTTTCCGCTCCATAGGGTTTTTAAAGCTATGATCCAGGAGGAGGGGAACAGTCCAGAGTCCGCTTTGCGCGGGGCTAGACTGTTGCCTAAGTTGTATCCTCTGTCGGAGGTTGATAGAGAGCTCTTTCCTTCGCCGAAGGTGGACGCAGCAGTTTCCGCGGTTACTAAACGGACTACTATCCCGGTGGAAGGTGCTGCAGCGTTGAAGGACCCGCAGGATCGGAAAGTTGATAGCTTGCTGAGACAGGCGTTTGATGTTGCTGCCCTGTCAATGCAGGCGGCGGTGGCCGGGGCCTGGGTCTCAACAGTTCCAGGGGCCCCAGTCGGCGGAACAAGAGGCCGCGGCGTCCAGATTGGAGTCGGGTACCGCTTATTTGGCGGATATCCACTATGACCTCATTAGGGGGTTAGCTAACGGCATGGCGTCGGTGGTAGCGGCGCGTCGTTCTCTTTGGTTACGCAATTGGGTGGCTGATGGCTCTTCTAAAGCTCGCCTTAGTAAGCTGCCGTTTAAGGGCAGGCAGTTATTTGGAGAGGACTTGGATAGGTTGGTAAAAGATCTCAGGGATTCTAAGGGGGGTCGGCTTCCGGAGGATAAGCCCAAGCAGGGGAAGCCGACCTTCACCTTCCGGGGGTCTCAGCAGTCCTTTGGGAGGTTTCGTGCCTCCCGCTTTGGTCAGTCCCAGCGTTCCAGATATCTGGGGCGCGGACAGAGTTTCCGCGGATTTCGGGGGGCAGGTAGAGGTTTTGGCTCCTTCCAGGCGCAGGTCCCCAAAATGTCGCAATGAAGCGAGGCCGGCTCCGGTGGCAGTGATTCCCGTAGGGGGCAGACTGTGGGATTTCTACCCTGCCTGGGCCGCTATCACATCCGATCGGTGGGTGTTAGAAGTGATACGAGAGGGATATGCGCTCGAGCTACATCGACCGGTGCTCGATTCCTTCGTTATGTCCCCGTGCAGCGCTCCCTGGAAACGACGAGTCGTATCCGATACACTTTCCCGGCTGCTTCGGCTCCGGGCGGTCGCCCCCGTGCCGGAGAGACAGCTGGGGTCCGGTCGATACTCCATCTGCTTCATCGTGCCGAAAAAGGAGGGCACCTTTCGACCAATCCTGGATTTAAAGAGAGTGAATCGGTGCCTCCGGGTGTCGCATTTTCGCATGGAAACGCTGCGCTCGGTCATAGCGGCGGTCCGCGAGGGGGAATTCCTAACGTCCCTAGACCTTACGGAGGCCTATTTGCACATTCCCATTCACCGGGAACATCAAAGATTTCTGCGGTTTGCGCTGCCGATGGGCCATTTTCAGTTTCAAGCCATGCCCTTCGGCCTAGCGACGGCGCCACGGGTCTTCACGAAGATCATGGTGGTGGTAGCGGCGTTCCTGCGGAAGGAGGGTGTCCTCGTGCATCCCTATCTCGACGACTGGTTGATCCGGGCGAAGTCGAGGGAGGAGAGTCTCCGGGCGACGGCGCGGGTCGTACAGGTTTTGCAGTCGTTAGGTTGGGTGGTCAATTGGGCGAAGAGCAGACTTCTTCCCTCGCAGACCTTGGAGTATTTGGGGGCGCGTTTCGAGACCGGCAATGGGAAGGTTTTCCTCCCAGTGCACAGAGCGCGGGCCCTGAGGCGGCTGGTGGAGCAGTTTCTAGCGAGACGGGCGTCCTCGGCTTGGCAATACCTTCAGCTTCTCGGCACGATGGCGTCGACCATCGAGGTAGTTCCGTGGGCAAGGGCGCACAAGCGGCCTCTGCAGCGAGCGCTGCTGCGTCAATGTTGTCATCAGTCTGATTCGCTAGTTCGTCAGTTAGTTTGCCCCTTGGAGGTTCGGCGCAGCCTTCGCTGGTGGTTGCGTCGGCGCTCTCTGGCGAACGGTATGCCCTTGGAGTCTCCCGTCTGGCGTCTGCTGATGACGGATGCCAGTTTGAGCGGCTGGGGGGCTCATTGCGAGGGCCGGATTGCTCAGGTCCAGTGGTCCTCGCGGGAGAGCCGGTGGTCCATCAACCGACTGGAAATGAGAGCCGTGTGGTTGGCTCTGACAGCGTTTCAGCCTTGGCTGCAGGGAGCGGCGGTCAGGGTGCTATCCGACAATGCCTCCACGGTAGCCTACATAAATCGCCAGGGAGGCATAGGCAGCGTGGCGTTGGAAGCGGAGGCGGATCTGCTTCTGGATTAGGCAGAGCGGCATCTTCAGTGTCTTGTCGGCCCAGCATATCGCGGGGGTTCACAATGTGGAGGCGGACTTTCTGAGTTGTCGCAGGGTAGACCCCGGAGAGTGGTCTCTACATCCCGAGGTATTTGCGTTGCTGGTCCGTCGTTGGGGTCTGCCGATAATGGACCTCATGGCGACCTTCGAGTCCGCGCAGGTCGAAAGGTTCTTCAGCAGGCGTCGGGAACGCATGTCGGAAGGCCTCGATGCATTGGCACAAAGGTGGCCAAGGTACGGGCTGCTCTATGTCTTTCCTCCGTGGGCTCTGCTGGGTCGCCTTGTACAGCGGATCGAGAGGCATCCGGGTCCCGTGGTTCTGATTGCCCCGGACTGGCCTTCTCGGCCTTGGTATGCGGATCTGGTGCGGTTGAGTGTGGCCGATCTGTGGCTCCTTCCTCCTCGGCCGGATCTCCTTTGGCAGGGGCCGCTGCAGATGCCTCAGGTGGCTCGATTCTCGCTTACGGCATGGCTATTGAGAGGGCGCGAATGAGAGCCAAAGGTTATTCTCCGGAGGTCATTGCTACCTTGTTGTGGGCGCGGTGTCGGTCTACGTCGCTAGCGTATGTCCGGATCTGGCGTATTTTTGAGAGCTGGTGTGCAGCTCGCGAGTTACGGCCTTTGCGGACCTCCATTCCTCAGATCCTCTCCTTCTTGCAAGCAGGGGTGGACAAGGGCCTGGCGGCCAGTTTGTTGAGGGTACAACTTGCAGCTCTTGCGTGTTTTCGAGGCAAGGTTCAGGGCCAGTTATTGGGGTCCCATGTGGACGTTAAGCGCTTCTTGCGAGCGGTGTTGCTTATGCGTCCTCCGTGCAGGGCTTTAGTGCCCTCGTGGGACTTGAATTTGGTGTTGAGGTCTCTGGTGGCTTCGCCGTTTGAACCCTTGGCGCAAGCTTCGTTGAAGGACTTGACGTTGAAAGCGGTGTTTCTGGTAGCGATCTCGTCAGCTCGCAGGATCTCGGAGTTGCAGGCTCTTTCGTGTAGGGAACCCTATCTGTCTTTCTCTGCCGACAAGGTGGTATTGCGACCGGTTCCCGCGTTTTTGCCTAAGGTAGTTTTGGCGTTTCACATGAATCAGGTGGTGTCTCTCCCGGTGTTTGCCAAGGAACGGGGCCAGCACGCGGATAACTCCTTGCACGCGTTGGATGTCTGTCGAGCTCTTCGTCGGTATTTGAGGGAAACGGCGGCCTTCCGTAAGTCCGATCGCCTATTTGTCGCATTTGGCGGTCCGCGCAAGGGGGAAGCGGCGTCTAAGTCTTCCATTTCCTGCTGGTTGAAAGAGGCGATTTCGTCGGCATACCTTTTACACGGCAGGATGGTTCCTGCCGGGCTTCGGGCTCACTCGACTAGGGCGCAGGCGGCGTCTTGGGCAGAAGTTAGCTTGGTACCGGCGGTGGATATTTGTCGGGTGGCAACGTGGTCGTCCTTGCACACCTTTGCTAGGCACTATCGTCTGGATGTGCAGGCGTCGTCGGATGCGTGGTTTGGGTCTCGGGTGCTTCAGGCTGGACTAGCGAGGCCTTCCCGTTGAGATTTACTGCTCTGTTACATCCTCTATGGTTCCGGGACTGGACTAGAGGGACGCTAAGGAAGAGTAAATTAGACTTACCTGCTAATTGTTGTTCCTCGCGGAACTCTAGTCCAGTCCCGGATCCCTCCCTGTCTGTCTGTTCTCGCTGCCAGCCAAGAAGGTACATTCATTATAGGAGTCTGCCAGGGTTTTTGTTCTCTATACTTTCGGTCAGAGCTCCTCTGCTTGCAGCACGCCTTAGTTTCCTTTCGGGGTCAAATCTTGGGGGTGAGCGGTGGCGTCTCTTGTTGCATGCATTTTGCACAAGGGTCGCCACGGCTGTTCTGGTACGCCTTCCCGTAGGCGGGAGGTTGTTCTTACGCAATTGGAAAAAGAAAAAAAAAAATTTTTGCTAGTAGTGGGAACTTTAGGGTCAGGATCCTTTTTTCCACTGTGTTGTTATATCTACTTATTTGTTGCTCTGCTTAGTATGCTTTGTCAATAGGTACTGATGTGTGGGCGGTCCTTGGGGCTTCATATAGCTGGATGATCAAAGAGATGAAGATGTTCAGTCTCCAAAGCTGCTGGTGGAGGTTCACAACTCTATGGTTCCAGGACTGGACTAGAGTTCCGCAAGGAACAACAATTAGCAGGTAAGTCTAATTTACTCGTTTTGATGATGTCACGGTATAAAGGCTTCTGTGCAGCACATCTAAAACCAGTATTCTCACTCTCCAGTTGCTGGAGGAGCTTCTGTGCAGTCTATACTCCACTGAAAGGACTTTGGGTGTGGGGGGGGGGGGGGGAAGAGAGATGGAGTTATTCTCCGGGAACAAGCAGGAAGTCAGTTCGCACATATGGGTGACGTTGGCATCAACAGAGCCCTCGTGGAAGCGTCCTCCCAGCTTTCAAAGAAAGCCTTTGGGAGATGCCACCACTCAAGCGTGCCCCCCCTTCCCGCCCAAGTGTGCCATCTTTCTCAGTTTCCTTTTTTCCCACAGAGTCCTTCAGACATTCATCTGGCTTGTCCCTGGAAAAAATTGATTTTTCTCTCCAAGTTTTATAGTTTCCGGTATCACACTGGTACTCTTCCCGCCTACCGACCTTGTTGCCTTGGCGTAGAGTTTGGTCTATTTTTGTAGTTTTCATTCTTTTCTTTTCTTGGCATCTTTACGCCTTTTTTCCTCCCCTGGCATCCTGGAGAGTCTTCGACCTTGCAGGGGTACTTCTTTCTCCCATGGCTTTAAGAAGTGTGATCGGTGCTCCAAAATTGTCTTTGACCAGCACACACAACTGCCATCTCCGCTGCCTCGGGCCAGACCACGATGGCAGCCTGCAATCTCTGCAAGAGGAATGCCCAGTAAGGCCCTCAAGAGTCACCAGCAGCAGCATGATAAATTTTTCCCTGAGTCCCCATGTGCCTCCGAAGGCCAGGGCCTCATCTGAGGCCCCGACATCTTGGCGGAGCCTTCCGAACTTGAGCCTCGTCGTGGGTCCTCAGAAAGGGGGTCTGTCTTGAGGGAACCTAGGAAGAAGAAGAAGAAACCCTTGAAGGTGTCGTCCTTGGACTGTTACGACCAACCGGGTGGTCCTAGGGCCCGGTCCCAAGTCAGAGTCATTCGTTGGAGGCTTCGGAGAAGGAGCGGCCTGTGAAGGTCTCCTGGAAGGATCTGACTGCGGGCCGGCTCCGGTTCCCAGACACCATCCTTGTTGAGGATTCCCCTTTGGGGGAGCTAGCGTCAGGCTCGACTCCCTTCGTCCCCGTGCTGAAGACTGGGGAGCCTTCTGGTCTGGAGTTCAGAATGGCGGCCCTGGAGCGCAGTTTGTCTGCCTTCATGGACCAGCAGCAGACGCTGTTATCCTGAACAACTGATTCATTCGCCTCGACCACCGGGCCCTTGACATCCTTCAAAGAACACATTTCTTCAGTGGTACAGTGATCCTTCCATACTTTGAGACAGCTCCGCGCGGTTCACCCCCTTCCTGTCAGTCTCCTCAATGACCACGTTGCTCTTGTCTTTAGTAGTATCCCGCTTGGACTACTCCAAAATCTCCCTAGCTGGCCTTCCCCAATCGCAATATTTCAGCTTGCCCATAACACAGCCGCCCGTATTCGACCATATTACCGCCCATTTTGATCCGTCTGCATTGGCTCCCGGTCCCATATAGGATACAATTCAAAGTGCTCATCTGCGTTCATAAAACCATTTACACTGGTACCCCTCTTTATCTCGCAGACCTGATCTGTCTTCACACACCTCACCGTTCCCTTAGGTCAATCCATTCCAATCACATGTCTCTCCCCTCCCCATCCCAGGCCCATCTTGAGTCTACCCGTTCCTCAGCTTTTTTCTTCCTGGGTCCCCGGCTCTGGAACTCGCTTCCCCTCGCCCTCCGTTTGGAACCCCTCCTACAAAACATTTAAAACAAGATTAAAAATTCACTTATTCTGCATTGTATTTGACTTCCCTCTTCCTTCCTCACCCCTATCCCTGCCCCCCTCCCCCCCTGCTGACTCCCAGTTCTTCACCTCCCATATAAGCAGTACTCCTGTCTGCCTGGCTCCTACTTTCTGCTTCTATCTTCTCTCTCCTGTCTATCACAAGTTGGCGTTCCTTTCCTTTTCTCAGCAGTTTCAAATTTTGTATTGTGAACCGCGCTGGTGCTTGCAATATGAGGGGTATATTAAATCCTAGATAAAGATGTCCCCGGAGGCTGAGCCAATCCTCGAGATCTTCGACGGTTAGTGGGAACTGTTGGAAAAGCATCACAATACAACATCCAAAGTGCTTAAGGCTGGCCTGGAGCAATCTAGGGTGGTGGTTTCATCCCGCACTATACACGGCACACTAAACAAAGAAGTACTTCATGGGCAAAGGCCAAGGAGGACCACACTGCTCAAAGACAGACATAAAAAGGTATGCCTGATCTTTGCCCAAACCCTTCTTGAGAAACCACAATCCTTCTGGGAAAATGTTTTATGGCCAAATGAAACCAAACTTGAGCTGTTTGGCAATGCAGACCAGCAATACATTTACAGGCAAAGAAATGAAGCTTACAAGAAAAAAAAAATGCCCTTCCTAGAATTAAATATGGTGGAGGCTCCATAATGTTGTGGGGCTGTTTTGCTGCCTCAGGAACTGGAGACCTGGAACGTATTAAAGGAATCATTACCTAGGAAAGAAAAACCCATATTATGGTTACACGATGCAAGGTTCCACATTAGGAACCACCACCCAGGAAAGAGATTTAGGCGTCGTCATGGATAACATATTAAAACCCGCTGCCAGTGAGCAGTGGCGGCCAAGATAGCAAATAGAATGCTAGGTATCATAAGGAAAGGAGTGGAGAATAAAACAAATATTATAATGCCTCTGTATCATTCCATGATGCAACCGCACCTTGAATATTGTGTGCAATTCTGGTCGCCGTGTCTTAAAACGGATCTAGCGTTATTAGAAAAGATACAGAGAAGAGCCACCAAAATGGTAAAGGGGATGGAAGGATACCCATATGAAGAAAGGCTAAAAAGGTTACGGCTCTTCAACCTTGAAAAGAGACGGCTGAGGGGAGATATGATAGAGGCCTGTAAATTTAATAAATGGAGTGGAACGGGTAAACGGAGATTGATTGTTTCTCCAGGACCAAGCAGGAAGTCAGTCCTCACATATGGGTGACTTCGGTGCCAACGGAGCCCTCACGGAGCAATTTCCCCAGCTTTCAAAGCAAGCCTTTGGGAATTGCAGCGCGCATGCGCGGTCCCCTTCCCGCCCAAGGGTGCCATCTTGCTCAGTCTTCTTTTTTCCGCGGAACCCTACAGACGCTGTTTGTGATCGCCACAGAAAAAGTTGATTTTATTTCATATTTCTTATTCTTTCTCGGTTCGACGCCGGATCCTTTTCCCGCCCGGACCCGCTACGCCGGTAACGGGTCCATTCCTTATTTTTCGTTTTTTTTGTCCTTCGTGACAAGCGTTCGCGCCTTTTTTTTTTTTAAAATTTTCACTGGCAGCCCTGTCTTTTGACCTCGCAGGGGCCCCTTTTCCCTCGATGGCTGCCAGTGGGTTTAAAAAGTGTGATCGGTGTAAGAAACTTATGTCTCTTACCGACACACATGACTGCTGCCTCCACTGCCTCGGACCCGATCATGACCCGATGATCTGTGGTCCATGTAGCAAGATGTCCTCAAAGGCGTTGAGGAGTCGGCAGCATCAAAGGGAACGAATCTTCTCTGACTCCGCGTCCGGCCGGGCCCGGACCTCGTCAGAGGCTTCGACGTCCCGGGACTCCGGTCCTGAGCATCGTCGGAGTTCCTCTGAGCGGGGGTCTCCTACCTGGGAACATCATCGGAAGAAAAAACCCGCGAGGGCGGCGTCGGTGGAAGCTCCTGGTTCCTCGAGGGCCAGGTCGCATAGCCCCGATAGCCGTCCCGGGTCCTCGGAGTCGGAGAGGCGTTCGAAACATCCTCGTCTCGAAATGGAGTCGCCTGGACACGTGAGTACTGTAGTCCTCGTGGACTCACCTCCGAAGGAGCCGACGTCGGGCCCGAGTCGGGGGCTGCTGGGTCTCCTGAGCTTGGATTCAGGTTGACGGCCTTGGAGAGCAGTTTGGCTGCCTTCATGGACCAGCAGCAGGCATTGATCGCTGGCCTCGCCAATGCATCTGCCCCGGCCACCGGGAAGTCGACGTCCAAGTCGACCCCGGAGACCGAGCCGATCCTCGAGTCCATACGAGCTCGAGTCGATCCTCGGTCGTGGTCTCCCTCGGCCTCCTATTCGGGACCGAGGTGGTCGACGCCGACACCCTCGGCGTGGCGGCGGAGGGCATCGGTGCCCGCCCGACCGGAGCCGCTCGATTCCTCCTCCGAGGAGTCAGCCTGGGAAACGGAGGACGAAGAGTCACCTGGTACTTTTCGGACTCGGTGTGTCCCATCGGACTCACCCGAGTCCGAACCTCGGAGACGGTCCCCCCCGGAGGACACCTGGTTCTCGGACTTCGTGTGGGATATGGCCAAGGCCTTGGCATTCCCCGTGGATCCCGAGGAGGAGCCTCGAGCCGAAGAGCTCGCTGCCCTCCAGTATGACTCTCCCCCGAAGGAGGCCTTTACTGTACCGGTTCCTCCGATGCTGGAACGACTTCTCTTCCGCATGTGGGAGAGCCCGGCGCCGGTGTTAAGCAAGCAGGTCGATTCCATTTATCGAGTCCGCAAGAGGCCCTGTGTTCCAAAAGGCACAACTACCGCATCATTCCATGGTGGTGGAATCGGCCATGCATCAACTCAAGAGTCAGAAGATGCAGTCCTCGGTGCCTCCCGGCCGGGAGGCCCGGAACCTGGATGCCCTCGGTAGAAAGTGCTTCCAGGGCTCTATGCTTGCTTGTTGAGTCCAGACCTACCAGCTCTATATGGGCATGTATCTCCGAGATCTGGCAAAAGAAATTGCCGGGTTCTCTGTTGGTCTCTCCGAGGAACCTTTGCAGAGGTTCCAAGCCTTGTCCACTGGTATTCGAGAGTGCTCGAAGTTTATCTCTCGAGCAGCCTACGATGGCTTTGAAGCATCGGCTCGAGTAGCCGGGGCCGGCATTGGTGCCCGCCGACAGGCTTGGCTTTAGTCATCCGACCTCGAGCCATGGGTACAGGACAAGTTGGTCGATGTCCCCTGCAGAGGTGAAAACCTCTTTGGCAAACCCATGGCTGAAAAGGCTGCACAGATCGAGACCGAGACTCTGACCAGAACTAGGCTGTCCAGAAAAACCTCTGCCCCTTCTCAGAAGAAGAAGGGCTCAGGGAAAAAGCCCTTTTACCCGAGGAAGGCGGCTGCCTATAAACACTACCCTCAGTATCAGGCCTCAGCAGCTCCCCAAAAGGGTCAGCAGGCCAAGGGACGGGGTAATGGGTCCCGTAGGCAGCAGGCCCCCAAGCCCACAACACCGGCCCCTGCTCAGCAGGGTGGGGGTTTTTGACTCCATCAGCATAGCCTCTTCCCCTCAGCAGGTTTCTCTCAGCACAGGAGGCCGGCTGGTCCACTTTGCCCACAGGTGGTCAGCCATCACATCAGATACCTGGGTGCTTCATATAGTTCAGAAGGGCTATCTTCTACACTTTCACCAGGTACCTCCCTCCTACTTTCCAGGGGAGCCTCCAAGACTCCCTCTGCACAGGGCCTTACTCCTTCAGGAGTTAGCAAGTCTTCTTCAGGAACAGGCTGTGGAACCGGTGCCCCACCACCTGAGAGGTCACGGCTTTTATTCCAGGTACTTTCTGATACCAAAAAGAACAGGAGGCCTCAGACCCATCCTGAACTTGCGAAACCTCAACAAGTTCCTGGCAAGGGAAAAGTTCAAGATGCTTACCCTTGGAATCCTGCTGCCCTACCTCCAGCAGGGAGACTGGCTATGCTCCTTAGATCTGAAGGATGCCTATACTCACATCCTTATTCATCCAGACCACAGACAATATCTCAGGTTTGTTGTGGGAGGAAATCATTACCAGTACAGAGTACTCCCCTTTGGCCTATCCTCCGCCCCCAGGGTGTTCACCAAATGCCTAGCAGTGGTGGCGGCCTATCTAAGACTTCAAGGCCTTTTTGTGTTTCCATACCTGGACGACTGGCTAATCAGGACCCAGTCTTCCCAAGAGGCCACTCAGGCCACTCATCGCACTGTGTCTCTGCTCCAGCACTTGGGCTTTGTCATAAACTTCGCAAAGTCCACTTTGCTCCCCTCTCAAGTTCTCGAATTCATCGGCGCAAGGTTAAGCACACTTCAGGCGTGGGCCTTCCTGCCTCTAGACAGAGCACACAGGCTCATGGATCTCGCCAGCCACTTTCACAGCAATTCCCTGGTCTCTGCCAGTCAATTTCTGAGACTGCTCGGCCATATGGCTTCCACGGTCCATGTGACCCCCAATGCCCGCCTGAACATGCGACCTGCTCAGTGGTGCCTTCGCACTCAATGGCATCAGGCCACGGGGAGCCTGACGGACTCAGTACAGGTCTCCGACCTGCTGGTCTCTTCTCTGCGGTGGTGGCTTCATCTGCCAAACCTGCTACTGGGAGTGGATTTTCAATCTCCTCCGCCTTCTCAGGTACTAACAACCGATGCTTCTCTCCTGGGTTGGGGAGCACATTGCCAAGGGACATGTACTCAAGGCCTCTGGACTCCTTGGGAGTCTGCGCAGCAGATAAACTTCCTGGAGCTCAGAGCCATCCGCCTAGCTCTGAGAGCCTTCTCCCACCTCACTTCTCACCAGTCTGTGCTGTCAAGACGGACAATCAAGTTGCAATGTTCTACGTGAACAAACAAGGAGGCACAGGCTCCTTCCTTCTCTGTCAGGAGGCACGAAGACTGTGCTCTTGGGCCGTACACCACGGCATCCTCATCAAAGCGGTCTATCTCCCAGGTCAGGAAAATTACCTGGCAGACAAGCTAAGCAGGATCCTCCAACCACACGAATGGAGATTGGATCCATTGGTGGTTCAGCGGATCTTTCTCAAGTGGGGACTCCCCACCATGGATCTGTTTGCCAGTCCTCTGAGCCATTGAAAAAATTATCTGCTTGAATGTTTACCTTATGAAACTAGTAGGACATAATGTTGTTGTGTACCAAGGTCTCAGTTTAAACTGTCGCAGCTTATATATCAAAGGGGCACTGTGTACCTTCTTTAAATCATGCTGCTGTTCACATCAACGACCTTTTTAGTATGTACACTCTGACCATTATTATCCGTTCCTTGATTATTTTTCAATACTGTTTACATAAACTCCTTTTCAAAACTTGTGCCAAGTGATTTTCCCAAAACTTTTTCCAAATTAAACTTTTATTTGGAAAATGTTTTGGGAAAATCACTTGGCACAAGTTTTGAAAAGGAGTTTATGTAAACAGTATTGAAAAATAATCAAGGAACGGATAATAATGGTCAGAGTGTACATACTAAAAAGGTCGTTGATGTGAACAGCAGCATGATTTAAAGAAGGTACACAGTGCCCCTTTGATATATAAGCTGCGACAGTTTAAACTGAGACCTTGGTACACAACAACATTATGTCCTACTAGTTTCATAAGGTAAACATTCAAGCAGATAATTTTTTCAATTTTTCAGTCCTCTGAACTGGCAACTTCCCAGATTCTGCTCTCGACAACCGCATCCTCTCAGAGCAGCGGCGGATGCTTTTTGGATTCCATGGTCCACGGGCCTCTTGTATGCCTTTCCTCCCATGCTGCTGGTGTCTCGAACACTTCAAAGTTCTCAGAGACAAAGCCTCGCTGATCCTAGTGGCTCCTCGGTGGCCGAGACAACCTTGGTTCCCGCTTCTAATGCAGCTGGCGGTGGACACTCCTCTTCCTCTGGGGTTTCAACCCGATCTCCTGACACAGGATCAAGGGTCTCTCTTACACCCCAACCTCCGGTCCCTTCATCTGATGGCCTGGCTGCTGAAAGGGTAGTCCTTGCTCCCCTCCAGCTGCCTCGGGAGGTGGAAGAGGTTGTCTTGGCCTCGAGGAGGCCTTCCACCCGGAAGTCCTACGCTCTTAAGTGGCGTCGGTTCTCCATTTGGTGTGCCCAGCAGTCTGAGAATCCCTTCTCCTGCTTGGTAGCAGTGGTCTTGCAATACTTGCTTTACCTCTCCAATCTGTGCCTTAAGTCCAACTCTGTCAGAGTCCACCTCAGTGCTCTCTCTGCACATCACGCACCGGTGGATGGCAGGCCTCTTTCCCACCACCCTTTGGTGGCTCGTTTTCTCCGAGGCCTTCTTCTCCTTAAGCCTCCTTTACGCCCACCAGCCCCTGAGTGGGATCTGAATGTGGTCTTACAGCGGATTACCTGTCCGCCTTTTGAGCCTATGGCTACCTGCCCTCTTTGTTTTCTTTCTTGGAAAACTTTGTTTTTGGTAGCCCTTACTTCTGCTAGGCGCGTTAGTGAACTGCAGGCCCTAGTGTCTGATCCTCCTTACACTAGGTTCTACAGGAATAGGGTAGTCTTACGGACTCACCCTAAGTTTCTTCCAGAAGTGGTTTCTACTTTTCATCTCAACCAGGAGGTGGTTCTTCCAACCTTCTTTCCCAGGCCGCACACCTGCCGGGCTGAAATGGTCCTGCATACCCTGGACTGTAGGAGGGCCTTATCCTTCTACCTTGACCGTACGCGAGAGCATAGAAGGGCTGTTCAGCTCTTCGTTTCTTTTGACCCCCAATAAGTTGGGGCTACCTGTCTCCAAGCGTACTTTGTCCATATGGGTTGCTGACTATATCGCTTGGGCTTATGGGGCGGCCGGCCTCTCGTTAGAGAGTCGAGTCACGGCTCATCGTGTTAGGGCGAAGGCTGCGTCAGTGGCTCATCTCCGCTCTGTTCCGTTGGCAGACATCTGCTGGGCCGCTACTTGGTCGTCAAGCCAGACTTTTGCGGCCCATTACTGCCTAGAGAGGGAGTTCCGCAGGGACAGTGCTTTCGGACAGGCAGTCCTCCATAATCTCTTTGAGGTTTAGGCAACTCCTACCCTCCGGCCCTGGTGTTGGGCTACCGGTCGGGGGCGTTTTCAGAGAAGATTCCTTCCTTCTGTGCTACTGAGCTAGAGGGAGCTCATTTTTCCACTTGAGGTCTCCGGTAGCCTTAAGCTAGGGAGTCCCATATGTGAGGACTTACTTCCTGCTTGGTCCTGGAGAAAGAGTAGTTACTCACCTGTAACAGGTGTTCTCCAGGAGCAGCAGGAATCAGTCCTCACAACCCTCCCTCCTCCCCTTGGAGTTGCAGTCCTATCATTTCGTTTTTGCTAATTTTTTTGCTATCTTTTAGCTATGTCATCAGACTGAGCAAGATGGCACCCTTGGGCGGGAAGGGGACCGCACATGCGCACTGCAATTCCCAAAGGCTTTCTTTGAAAGCTGGGGAAATTGCTCCGCGAGGGCTCCGTCGGCACCGACGTCACCCATATGTGAGGACTGATTCCTGCTGCTCCTGGAGAACACCTGTTACAGGTGAGTAACTACTCTTTACGCCATCAAAATATAGAAAGACTAGGGAGCATGCAATGATGCTACAGTGTAACCTATTTAAGACTAATAAGAGAAAATATTTTTTCACTCAACATGTAATCAAACTCTGGAATTTGCTACTGGAGGATGTTGTAAATGCTGTTAGTGTAGCCGGGTTTAAAAAGGTTTGGGCAAGTTTTTGGAGGGAAGGTCCATAAACCATTATTAAATTGGTCCCAGAATATCCACTGCTTGCCCCAGTACAAGCATTTTGGAATCTGTTTCTTTTGGGAAAACTGCTAATTACTTGTGACCTAGATTGCCC
Organism: Ichthyophis bannanicus; assembly: GCA_033557465.1. Taxonomy (NCBI): domain Eukaryota; kingdom Metazoa; phylum Chordata; class Amphibia; order Gymnophiona; family Ichthyophiidae; genus Ichthyophis; species Ichthyophis bannanicus. The sequence goes on along the minus strand of CM066033.1, from coordinate 649,276,488 downwards.
ACTGTTTGAAACAGGATACTGGGCTTGATGGACCTTGATCTGTCCCAGTATGGCATATCTTATGTTCTTATGAAGTCAGAGGACTACCAAGTTATTTTGGAGTGAAATGTGCTACCTAGTGTTGGCAGACTAGGTTTGGGTCGAAGGTCATGGGTCCTCCAGCAGGGCAGTAACCGAAAATGTACATCCAAAAGTACAAAGGAATGTTTGGTTAAAAAGGAACAAATGGACTTTTTTAAACTGGCCAGCAATATGTCCTGATCTCAAGCCAATCAAGAATCTTTGGAAAGAGCCAAAATCTGCCATTGATAAAAGGAATCCTAGAAACATTCATGAGCCGGAACAAATCACAGTTGAAGAGTGGGAGAAACTACCAGCAGACAGATGTACAAAACTTATAGATGGCTACAAGAAACATTTGGCGGCTGTCATCACTGCTAAGGATTGTACATTCAATTATTAGTGAAGGATGCCATTAATCCTGTCCAGGTCATATTTTTTTTTCTCAGAAATTACTACATCTAAGTTGCACAGACATCTTTTTCTTTTTGTTGTATACCTTTGTATATATTAAAATATTATGATGTACAGTTGGAATATTTCTGGTTATTTCTCAAGATATTGTACACAACATGCCTAAAATGCAAGATTGCCAATAATGTTGACCAAAACTGTATACACTATGACACCCATGTAAGTTAATTAAAGTACTAAATTATGAGTTATGCTTCCATTTAGAGTTAAATATTTGGCAGCTACACATTGGGTGTTACCTAAAATATATAAGGACAGAAATGATTGATACAGAAATTTAACAAGTCCTTTTTGTTACTGCTGGTTGCTAAATGTGTAAATATACTGTCTGTACAAATTGTGTTTGGGCTATAAGGTTTTAGTTAATCTACTAATTACTTTGCATTGCTTGCTTATAGGGAAAAAATGGCATCCTGTTGCTGATAGGGAAAAAGTGACATCCTGTTGCATTTCATGACTAGATGTTACCTTTCTGTGACTGATGAACAGAACAGCAAGAGCAGGAGTTAACTACACAGACTTAACCCTTTGAAGGCCTACTTAAAATTTTTAAGCCACATTCTGCGTCCGGGTTAATTTTTGCATATTTAGGAAAATTGTACCCGTCTTATTCAATATGTTCTAATAGTGATTTTCCTTCTGCTATGGTCATGTATTATATACCATTTGATAGGAATATTTAGTCAGAATTTTGGATCCCGAGAGTTTTGGGCTCGTCCTGGAAAGGGTTAATAGTGTGTTTATTTTTCATTATTAGGTCTTAAAGTATTTTAATCTGTTTTCCTGTATCTGAATTACAGGTTTTGGTTTCCAGAAAGGAACTTCACTTTGTTTTGAAAGATTTCCTGATCTTAGTTTGAGGGGAACAACTACGTGAGAAAAATAATTATATACATACATACATAAATACATATGTGAGTGGGGCTGATAAGTCTCTGGTCTTATAACAACACAGAAAGCTACGGGCACACTTCAATTTGGGAGATCCACATGATCTCTCCGCAATTTTGTTTTATTTGGTACGAAAGTGTGCCCGTAGCTTTCTGTGTCATTACAAGGCCAAAGACTTATCTGCCCCCCTTGTATATAATATCTTTTAGCGTGATGAGATATTAATCCTGTTTAGTTTACTCATGTACTTATGTCACCAAATACGCTCCTTGTACTGCATTAAGCAGAGGTCCATTATAAAAACAGCAGTGCATACTAATTTTCATTTGGTTCTGGACAGTAAACAGCATAGGCCTTGAACTCTTAAGGCTCTGTTTACTAAAGGTCTTCTTCCATTTTGTGTCTATGGGAAAAATGCTTAGTAAACAGGCCCCTTAATTCATTATTGTGATTTTTTTTTCTTGTATAGCAAATCTTTGATAGAGCAGATAGTATTTCATGCAGTATGTACTGAATGGTGACAATATACACAGATAATATTCTACTTATCAGCTATACAGACAGTTGTAGCTCCGACATCGTCCTGATAAATGTCTGACTGGAAAAATAACAATTTGGTTACTTAACCACTCCCTGAAACTAAATAGTCAAAAAACCTCAGTCACCTGACTCCTTGGAAACTCTTCCTCTCCTATACTGGCCCCCACCTTAATTCTGTAAGACTTAAGTCCTCTTTTTTAAATACCTAGGGATTATGCTGGACTCCAAGCTCTCCTTCTCTTTTAAGATAGCGCAGATAGTAAAATCAGCATCCTAGCCTTGTGTAGATTCCACATTTTTTGTCATTACTTGGATTTACAGGCTCAGATTTCAGTTCTTCATACAGTAATCTTGTGACTTGATTACTGTAACATTGTTTCTCCAGGAACAAGCAGGAAGTCAGTCCTCACATATGGGTGTCATCGGCGCCGATGAAGCCCCAGCGGAGCATTTCCCCAGCTTTCTATGAAAGCCTTTGGGAATGCAGGCACGCATGTGCGGTTCCCTTCCCGCCTAAAGGTGCCATCTTACCTCAGTCTCTTTTTTTCCAAGAAGCCCACCGGACGTGTGTCCTGTCCTCCCGGTTAAAAGTAGATTTTTTTCGGCGATAATCGCTATTTTTTTTCTCCCGTTTCGACGCCGGTTCCCCTCCTGCCGGGTTCGGTACGCCGGTATCAAGCCCGATTCTTCTTTTTCGGTTTTTGCCCTTCGTGGGGGGCGTTCGTGCCCTTTTATCCTTTTTCCCTGGAAGGCCGGTCCTTTGACCTCGCGGGGACTCTTTTTTTTCCCCGATGGCTTCCAGTGGTTTTAAAAAGTGTGATCGGTGTAAGAAATTAATGTCTCTCACCGACACACACGACTGCTGCCTTCGGTGCCTCGGCCCTGATCACGACCCTAAGTCGTGCGGGCCATGTGGGAAGATGTCTTCCAAGGCACTCCGAAGTCGCCAGCAGCAAAAAGAAAGGCTTTTCTCGGACTTAGCCTCCGGCCGGGCCCGGACCTCGTCTGAGGCCTTGACATCTTGGGATTCCGATCCCGAGCGCCGTCGAAGCTCCTCGGACAGGGGGTCCCCCGACCGGGAACGTAAGAGGAAGAAGCGGCTCGCGAGGGCGTCGTTGGAGGAGGTTGCTGGCTCCTCGAGGGCCAGGTCTAAGACCCCCCGACACTCACCCCGGGCCTGTGGAACAAGAGAAGCCTGCCAAAGTTCCTCGTGTGGAGCCGGAGTCTGCTGGACACGTAAGCCCTGTAGTCCTGGAGGACTCTCCTCCCAGAGAGCCGACGTCGGGCCCGGCGCCGCCGGGACCCGAGTCAGTGGCTGCTGCGTCTCCCGAGCTGAGTCTCAGGATGACAGCCTTGGAGAGCAGACTGTCTGCCTTCATGGAGCAGCAGCGGGCACTGATGGCCATCCTGTCTGGCGCATCTGCCCCGACCACCGGGACATTGACTTCGTAGTCAACCCCGGAGACCGAGCCGCAGTCTGAGCCCCGGAGTAGATCCCCTCCGGAGGATACTTGGTTCTCGGAGTTCGTCCGGGATATGGCCACTGCCTTTGCTATTCCGACGGACCCCGAGGAAGAGCCTCGAGCTGAGGAGCTCGAGGCGCTGCAGTATGACTCTCCTCCGAAGGAGGCCTTTACTGTCCCGGTTCCTCCGATGCTGGAACGGCTCCTCTTCTGAATGTGGGAGGCACTGGCCTCGCCGCCTGTTCTCAGCAAGCGAGTCGACTCGATCTATCGACTCAGAAAGAGCCCTGGCTTTCAAAAGGCACAGCTACCACACTATGGTTGTGGAATCGGCCATGCATCGTTTGAAGAGCCAGAAGATGCACTCCGCGGTGCCCCTTGGCAGGGACGCCCGAAACCTCGATGGCGTCGGTAGAAAGTGCTTCCAGGGCTCGATGCTTGCTTGCTGTGTCCAGTCGTACCAGCTGTACATGGGCATGTACTTGCGGGACCTGGCCAAGGAGTTGGCCGGGTTCTCTGCTGGACTCTCCGGGGAACCATTGTAGAGAATCAAGTCCTTGTCCTCAGGGATTCGGGACTGCTCGAAGTTCATGTCCCGCGCCGCCTACGATGGCTTCGAGGCTTCAGCCCGATTTGCGGCAGCTGGCATCGCGGCTCGACGCCAGGCATGGCTGCAGTCATTGGACCTCGAGCCATGGGTTCAGGCCAAGTTGGTCGATGTCCCTTGCCGAGGTGAAAACCTTTTTGGCAAGCCCATGACCGAGAAGGCCGCTCAGCTCGAAACAGAGCACCTTACACGGACAATGCTGTCTAGGAAGACCTTTGCCCCTTCTCATAAAAAGAAGGGTTTGGGTAAAAAGCCCTTTTACCCGAGGAAGGGCACTGCCTACAAACAGTACCCTCAATATCAGGCTGCCCAAGCTGCCCCCCAGGGTCAGCAAGCCAAGGGGCAGGGTAATGGGCCCCGTAGGCAGAGGACCCCCAAGCCTCAGGCCCCTGCTACCACTCAGCAGGGTGGGGGTTTCTGACTCCTTGAGCGTAGCCTCTCCTTCCCTACTCTCCCAACCCTGCACAGGAGGTCACCTCGCCCTCTTTGCCGACCAGTGGCCCCTCATCACCGGGGACAGTTGGGTGTTGGACATAGTCCAAAGGGGCTATGCTCTGCATTTTCACCAACTGCCTCCTCCTTACTTTCCAGGGGAGCCTCCAAGGCCTCCCCTGCACACAGACCTTCTCCTTCGAGAGCTTCAAGGTCTGGTGGTGGACAGGGCGGTGGAGCCTATGCCTCCCCACTTGCAAGGTCACGGATTCTACTCCAGGTATTTCCTGGTGCCCAAGAGAACCGGTGGCCTTCGACCCATTCTGGACCTCATGAACCTCAACAAGTTCCTGGAGAAGGAAAAGTTCAAGATGCTTAATCTTGGAACACCTCTGCCCTACCTCCAGCAGGGAGATTGGCTATGCTCTTTAGATCTAAAGGATGCTTACACTCACATCCTCATTCATCCAGACCACAGAAAGTACCTCAGGTTCATTGTGGGAGGAAACCATTATCAGTACAGAGTGTTGCCTTTTGGCCTCACCTCCGCCCCCAGAGTCTTCACAAAGTGCCTGGCGGTGGTGGCGGCCTACATGAGAAATCAGGGAATCTTTGTCTTCCCTTATCTGGACGACTGGCTCATCAAGGGTCAGACGTGCCAAGAGGCCAGACAAGCCACCCTCAGAACTATTGCTCTTCAAAGCCTGGGGTTTGTCATAAACTTTGCAAAGTCCACTTTGCTCCCCTCCCAGAACTTGGAATTCATAGGGGCAAGGCTGGACTCTACCCTGGCAAAGGCATTCTTGCCAAGGGACAGAGCCCAAAGGTTGATATCCTTGGCAAATCAGTTCCTCAGCAGGTCCTTGGTCTCCGCCAGATTCTGCCTGAGGTTGCTTGGCCACATGGCTTCGACAGTTCATGTGACCCCCAATGCCAGGCTCCATATGAGGCCTGCACAGTGGTGCCTTCGGACTCAGTGGTCACAGGCCACAGGCAGCCTCAGAGACAGGATAAGGGTGTCCAGACCATTTCTGGACTCCCTCACCTGGTGGCTGCACCCCCTGAATCTCCTGCAAGGAGTGCCCATTCAGATTCCTGGCTACACAGTGGTACTGACCACCGACGCCTCTCTGCAGGGCTGGGGTGCTCATTGTCTGAGCAAGTGCACCCAGGGCCTGTGGATTCCTTGGGAGGCTGCACTATAGATCAATCTCCTCGAACTCAGAGCTATTCGGTTAGCCCTCAAAGCTTTCTCTCCTACCCTGGCTCATCAACCTGTCCTGGTTGAAACAGACAATCAGGTAGCCATTTTTTATGTGAACAAACAGGGCGGCACTGGATCCAGACTCCTCTGTCGAGAGGCTCAAGACCTTTGTTCCTTTGCCCTCAAGCACAACATGCTCCTCAGGGCTGTGTATCTTCCAGGCCAAGAAAATTGCCTGGCCGACAGGTTGAGCAGGATTCTGCAGCCCCACGAGTGGCAGCTCCATCCTTTAGTAGTTCAGAAGATCTTCCTGAAATGGGGTCTCCCTTTGATAGATCTCTTTGCCAGCCCACTGAACAAGGAACTGCCAAAGTTCTGCTCCAGGCAACTGCATCCTCTGAGGATAGCAGCGGATGCTTTTCTGATTCCCTGGTCTCAGGGCCTCCTGTATGCCTTTCCTCCCACGCCCTTGGTGGCCCGGACTCTCTTCAAGATTCTTCAGGACAAGGCCTCGGTCCTGCTGGTGGCTCCCAGGTGGCCGAGACAGCCTTGGTTTCCACTTCTGCTTCAACTGGCGGTGGATTCCCCACTACCTCTGGGGTTGCAACACGACCTTCTCTCACAGGATCAGGGTTCCCTTCTGCATCCCAATCTCAAAACTCTCAATTTGATGGCCTGGAGGCTGCAAGGGTAGTTTTGGCTCCCTGGGGCCTACCTCAGGAAATTGAGGAGGTTGTCCTAGCCTCTAGGAAACAGTCCACTAGGAAAACCTATGCTCTCAAATGGAAAAGGTTTTCTGTGTGGTGTCAGCTATGTACAGAGGATCCTTTCTCCTGTACTGTACCAGTAGTGCTTCAGTACTTACTGCACTTATTGAGTCAGGGACTTAAGTCCAATTCTGTTCGGGTCCACCTCTATGCTCCAGCAGCTCACCACTCCTGGTGGAAGGACATTTTTTGTCAGGTCACCCCTTGGTGTCCCGCTTCCTCAGGGGTTTGCTTTTGCTCAAGCCTCCTATCCGTCCTCCTGCCCCTGAGTGGGAGTTGGATGTGGTCTTGCAGCAACTGACTCGCCCACCTTTTGAGCCGATGGCTACTTGTCCACTACGCCTCCTATCCTAGAAGACACTCTTCCTGATAGCCCTTACCTCGGCTAGGCGAGTGAGTGAGCTTCAGGCACTGGTCTGTGATAGGCCTTATACTAGGATATATAGGAACAGGGTAGTCCTCAGGACTCATCCAAAGTTCCTCCCAAAGGTTGTCTCCTTTTTCCACCTCAATCAGGAGGTGGTTCTTCCAACATTCTTCCCTAGGCCTCATTCTAGCCAGGCTGAAGCAGTCCTGCATACCCTGGACTGTAGGAGGGCCTTATCCTTCTACCTTGACCGTACGCAGGGGCATAGAAGGGCTACTCAGCTCTTCGTATCCTTTGACCCCAATAAGTAGGGGTTGGCTGTGTCCAAGCGTACCTTGTCCATCTGGTTGGCTGACTGTATCACCTGGGCTTACAAGGCGGCTGACCTTCCTTTGCAGGGTCGGGTTACGGCCCACCGAGTCAGGGCAATGGCTGCCTCAGTGGCTCATCTCCGCTCTGTGCCCTTGGTAGACATCTGCAGGGCTGCAACTTGGTCTTCAAGCCAGACTTTTGCGGCCCGTTACTGTCTGGAGAGGGAGTCCCGTAGGGACAGTGCTTTTGACCAGGCAGTACTCCGGAATCTCTTTGAGGTTTAGGCTACTCCTGCCCTCTGTTGGGCTACCGGTGGAGGTTGTGTCCTTGAAAAACCTTTCTTTGCTGCTGAGACTAGAGGGAGTTCTCTTGTTCAGCCTGGGTTCCTCGGTAGCCCAGAGCTTGGGAGTCACCCATATGTGAGGACTGACTTTCTGCTTGATCCTGGAGAAAGAGTATATCTCCAGGAACAAGCAGGAATGAGTCTTCACATATGGGTATCGTCGGTACCGACGGAGCCTGTGCGGGAACGCTCCCCAGCGTCCAGAAAGAAAGCTTTTGGGAGCATCCCACAGCGCCTGCGCGCTGCCTTCCTGCCTTTCCTAACCGCCGCTCTCCAGTTCTTCTTTTCCACGGAGCCAGCAGGTCGTGTTCCTGTCACCGCTGAAGAAGTTCTTTATTTTTCTTTATTTCTTTGGTCGTGCATCTGCCGCCTTCGACGTCGGACCGGTACCGCCGGTCTTTTCTTCTTTCTTCTTTTAAAAAAAAAACCAAAAAACAAAAACCTACCGTTTCCCACTTCTGTGCATTTTTTCCTTGTGGGCCTTAGGCCTAGAAAAATTTTCCTGATGGAAAAGCCCGCTTCCGGGTTTAAAAAGTGCACGAAGTGTAGCGGTACTCTTTCTATCACTGACACCCATGACTGGTGTCTAAAATGTTTGGGTCCTGACCACTCCATCACCGATTGTGAGTCCTGTTCCATGTTGTCTAAAAGAGGTCGACAGAATCGAGCGGCCAAGCTCAGTACCCTGATTCCCTCTGATGCAGCTTAGCTGGCATCGACATCTTCCAGGGCTGCTTCTTCCTCCCATGGATCTCAGGTAACCAAACATAAGTCCAGCCGGTCCTCGAAGGGTAGATCTCCCTCTAAGTATCGAGATGCCTCCGGGCTTGCTCTCGAGGATCCTGCACCGGCAAAATTACCCCGGCGGGAAGCTCCGGCTTTCAAAGCTTCATCTATGGGGTCACAGGTTGACATCGATGGTGTGGCCTCGACCGATCACCTGTTGCCATGTTCTGGGGTACCGGTGGTTTCCACTGGTACCGACATCCAGACATTGGTTGCGTCGAAGGATCAGAATATTCTGACCATGCAACGTGCCATTACAGCATTCATACAAGCTGCGACGCCTCCGGTACCGCAACAAACTCTGTTGTCGGTACCGGTTCCTGCACCGGCACCGTTATCGGTTCCGGTGCCAGTACCGATTGCATCGACATCGGCTTCAGTGTCGACCGCAGCGGTACCCTGTTCTGTGATTCCCATCGGTACCGATCACTCCCGATGTCGATACCACTCGGTACGCATATCGGGCTCTGCAAGAGCATCCAGACAGGCGATACTTCGATTTCTCCGAAGACTCTGATGAATCAGAGGCTTCTGTCGAAGCATCGGTACTCCTTCCTCAGGAGCCCTCTTCTCCAAAAAGAAGAATGCCTCCTCCAGAAGACTTGTCTTTTCAAGACTTCATTAGGGAAGTGGCCAGGGGCCTCTCTATTTCAGTGGCCCCTGAACCCAGAGCCTAGAGCCAAGAAATTGGATATTTTACAATATCCTAAGGCTCCTAAAGAGGCAGCTACTTTACCAATTCATGAGATCCTTTATGATCACATGTTGGGCATATGGGAGACACCTCTTTCTACCTCCCCTCATTCTCACAGGTTGGACACCATGTACCATGTTCCTCCTTGTCCTGGCTTTCATAAGACTCAGCTTCTTCACCACTCTATTGTGGTGGAGTCTGCTATGAAGAAGATAGAGTACAAAAAGACACTCATCTAATCCTCCAGGAAGAGAATGCAGAACCTTGGATGCTTTTGGCCGGAGAATCTTCCAGGCCAATATGCTTACTGCCAGAATCAACTCCTATAGTCTGTATATGGGGATGTTTCTAAAGGAAGTTACAGATCATCTGCAAACTTTATCTCCTTTTATCTCAGAAGATAAAAGGGAGGAGTTTCCCACCTGGCTTAAACATGCCCAGGATGTTTCCAGATTTTCCAACCGTGCAGCCTTTGACTCTTTTGAGTGTGCCAGCAGAGCCTCGGCTATTGCCATAGGTGCACGCAGACTTGCTTGGTTACAAGCTTCTGATTTGGAACCCTGGGTCCAGGATGGGTTAGGAAATCTTCCTTGTACAGGTGAAAACCTTTTTGGCAAGGATTGGCAAGCAAAGGCCACTCAGATGGATGCTGAGAATTCTGCCTTAGATAGACTTTCAAAGTCTGCTTCTGCTCCTGTTAGAAAAAGGTTATTCAAAAAGGCTTTCTTTCCCAAAAAAGGGAAATATTATCCTAGTTATGGTCACCAGGCATCTTCTGCAGGTCGTTTTGCTGCAAAGCGTCAGCAACAACCTAAACAAGCCAAGCCTAAGGCTGCAAGGACTGCTACTGCCCAACAGCCTCAGCCTCCTCAGGGCCTTTGACTTACAACTAGAGAACTTAGCCTTTCTGGCTTTAGAAGAACCAGAGCCTCTCACCATTCCAGGAAGGTTAGCTCACTTTGCTCCCAGATGGGAACAAATCACAGCAGAGCAATGGACCCTCTCCATCATAAGGGAGGGGTACAAGCTTCATTTCTTAAACCTTCCTCCTCACACCATGGTGAGACAGTTCAATTCTCCAACATCTCTCCTCGACCTTCTGGGTCAGGAGATTGCTACCCTTCTTGCCCAAAGGGCAATAGAAGAAGTACCCCTTCTTCAACAGGGTTCAGGGTTCTACTTCCCTATTTTCTTATCCCAAAGAAAACAGGGGGATACAGACCCATATTAGATCTCAGAGAATTGAACAAGTTTCTAAGCAAGGAGAAATTCAAGATGATTTCTCTCTGTGCTTTCCTTCCATAATTTCAGAGTCAGGATTGGCTTTGTTCTCTAGATCTCAAGGATGCGTACACCCATGTCCTCATCCATCCAACACACAGAAGGTTCCTTCGGTTCCTTTATCAAGGAAAGCACTACCAATACAGAGTGCTTCCTTTCGGTCTGGCCTCTGCTCCAAGAGTGTTCACAAAATGCATGGCAGTAGTAGCTGCATTTCTACGCACTCTAGGAATATTTGTATTCCCATATCTGGACGACTGGCTCATCCGAGCTCCATCCCAGACAGAGGCCCAGGCTTCCCTAGCCTGCACAAGGCGTGTTCTTCAGTATCTGGGACTGGTAATAAACATCCCAAAATCACATCTCACCCCTACTCGGTTACTAGAGTTCATAGGGGCCTTGCTGGATACCACAACTGCAAGGGCCTATCTTCCCCAAGCCCGTTGCCTACGATTGGTGCAGTTAGCCTCACAAGTTCAGTTAAAGTCCCATTTAACTGCTCGAGAGATGTTACAACTGTTAGGCCACATGGCATCCACCGTGCATGTGGTTCCTTACGCTCACCTTCACATGAGGGCAGCTAAGTGGACTCTGTCCACCCAATGGACCCAGGGATCAGGGTGACTGTCAGACAAAATAGCAACCTCCAGTCGCCTCTTTTGGTCTCTCCACTGGTGGAAGTCAACTCAGAATCTTTTGCTGGGGTCCTCCTTTCAACAGTTGCTACCCCAAGCAACCCTTACAACAGATGCCTCTCCAAGGGGTTGGGGAGCTCATCTACAAGATCTCTCCACCCAGGGCATCTGGTCTCCACAGGAGACATCTCTACATATCAACCTCTTGGAGCTCAGAGCAATTTTTCTAGCTCTGTCTTCCACACCCTGCTCAGCTACAAGACAGTCCTCATCCACACGGACAACCAAGTAGCCATGTTCTACGTGAACAAGCAGGGCGGGACTGGCTCTCTGTCGCTTTGCAACGAAGCTTTGAGATTGTGGGCCTTCGCCAGAGAGCATCAAATTCATCTCATGGCAGTGTATCTTCCAGGGGTTCAAAACTCTTGGGCAGACAGACTCAGTCGAGTTCTGCTTCTACACGAATGGTCCCTCCATGGGGACCAGATAGCCAGGATCTTTCGAATTTGGGGAACCCCGGACATAGACCTGTTTGCAAGTCCGTGGAATGCCAAACTTCCCCAGTTCTGTTCCAGAATTGCGTGTCAGGGAGTTCAGGCCAGGGATGCCTTCCTCCTCCATTGGGGGCAAGACTTCCTCTATGCCTTTCCACCCATTCCCCTAATTTCTAAGACACTGTTCAAGCTTCATAGAGACAAGGGGTCTATGATCCTCATAGCACCATGTTGGCCACGCCAAGTGTGGTACCCTCTTCTTCTTCATCTCTCTCAAGCTCCATCCCTGGACTTGGGTTCTGCTCCAGACCTCCTGTCCTAGGAGGAGGGAACGTTGTGGCACCCAAAACCCCAGTCTCTTCATCTCAGGGCCTGGTTGCTGAAGGCCTAGACCTTCAAGATTTGCATCTTTCTCAGCAGGTGAAGGATATCCTTCATGCTTCCAGAAAGCCTTCCACTAGACGTTCCTATGCTTTTAAATGGAAAAGGTTTACCATTTGGTTTGCAGAGAAGGGTCTTAACCCTCTTGCAGTACCTCTGAATTTTTTACTAGACTATTTGCTGCATTTATCCCATGCAGGCCTTAAAACAAATTCAGTAAGAGTCCATTTGAGTGCTATTGCAGCATCCCTTAAGCCTCTCAATGGACAGCGTATTTCCTCTCATCCTCTTATTGCAAGATTCATGAGAGGCCTTCTTTTAAATAAACCTCCCATTAGACCACCTCCAGTGGCATGGGATTTGAATTTGGTTCTTGGCCAGCTTATGAAGCCACCCTTTGAACCCTTAGCCACTACCTCCTTGAAATTCCTTTCCTGGAAGGTTATTTTTCTCATTGCAGTCACCTCAGCTCTTCGTATCAGTGAGCTGCAAGCCTTGGTGGCTAATCCTCCTTATACAACGTTCCATCATGACAAGGTAGTCCCCAGGACTAATCCACACTTTATGCCTAAATTGGTCTCACCTTTTCATCTGAACCAGGAGGTGTATTTACCTGTGTTTTTTCCCAGGACCTCATGCATCAAGTGCAGAGAGGAATCTTCATACCCTGGATTGTAAGAGAGCACTTGCTTTTTACTTACAAAGGACACAGCAACATAGAAAGTCCTCTCAACTATTTGTTGCTTTTGATCCCTCTCATTTAGGACTTCCAGTCTCTAAGAGAACTCTGTCCAATTGGATTGCTCAGTGTATTTCTTTTGCCACCCAGACTAAGAACCTTTCTCTGGAGGGCCATGTCACAGCTCACAATGTGAGGGCCATGGCAGCCTCTATGGCTCATCTAAACTTTGTGTCCATCGACCAAATCTGTCGAGCGGCCACCTGGGCCTCGGTTCATACCTTTACAGCCCATTACTGCTTGGACAAGGACTCCCGCCGGGATGCCTTGTTTGGTCAAGCTATTCTCAAATACCTGTTTCATACCTAATCAACTCCTACCCCCCATCCCTGGTTGGATGCCCGAGATCCTTGGGTGGAGGTAGAGCCCTTCTCAGGGACTCACAACCTTGGAGATCTCCCTGGCATCTCTAGCTGGGGAGTCCCCATATGTGAAGACTCATTCCTGCTTGTTCCTGGAGATAGCACAGTTACTTACCTGTAACAGGTGATCTCTGGGAACAGCAGGAATAAGTCTTCACAACCCACCCACCTCCCCTAGGAGTTGTATCTCTCTATCTATCTTTCCTTTCCTCTCTCTCTCTCTTTGTCTCAGCTTAAAACTCGAACTGGAGAGAGGCGGTTAGGAAAGACGGGAAGGCAGCTCCCAAAAGCTTTCTTTCTGGACGCTGAGGAGCGTTCCTGCGCAGGCTCCATCGGTACCGACGATACCCATATGTTCAGACTTATTCCTGCTGTTCCCAGAGATCACCTGTTACAGGTAAGTAACTGTGCTTTACTCACCTGTAACAGGTGTCCTCCAGGAGCAGGAGGAATCAGTCCTGTCAACCCTCCCTCCTCCCCTTGGAGTTGCAGTTGTGCATAGTTCATTTTTTTTTCTTTTTTGTGTGCTGTTCTTAGCTATGTCATTTGACTGAGGTAAGATGGCACCTTTAGGCGGGAAGGGAGCCGCACATGCGTGCCTGCATTCCCAAAGGCTTTCATAGTAAGCTGGGGAAATGCTCCGCTGGGGCTTCATCGGCGCCGATGACACCCATATGTGAGGACTGATTCCTGCTGCTCCTGGAGAACACCTGTTACAGGTGAGTAACTACTCTTTCCATATTGTCTTGCTAGACCAGTCCAGACTAAGTGGGTTGTATTCCCTGAAAAAAAAATATGTACAGCCTGCTTCACCCCTCACCAGCAACAGAACCTGAAAAATCTGTAGATTGCACCTACTGAATGGATCTCTTAGCCTGTAGCCTACTTCTGATCAGACAGCAAAGCTCAACCTCAATCCTTGGAATTCAGTTCTCTAAATTCAACTACAAATAAAGAAAGCACACAGACAGAGTTATTTGAAATGGTACAACTTCAGCTTAAGTAAGGCTTGCACACTTGTGCAGGTTCCCATGATTCCCCCCTTCAGTTATGCCATCATGCCTCCTTTTATTAGGGGAAAAAACTCTTACATTGTACAAATTCAACTCTACGTCAAACTTTGTTTATCTGGATGTTCTAGGTCAGAGCAGAGACATTTCTGTTCCAGCATTCTAAAAACAAAAGCATTCTATCTCCTAAATTACAGCCTTGGTTTTTATAAAACATCTCTCTCCAGAGTGATATACTTCAGACTGTCTACAACATTCCAAGCTATTCTCCATATTAACCCTTTTCAGAAGGCCCTGGGACCCCACTTCAAGTTACGTCAACAGTCCCCCTCTGATTCTGGACAGATTCACTAGAAATAAATGATAGCTCAAACATATCCAAGTCCAAAATAAATCTTTTGCCATAGTAGAGAACGTCTTTCTCTTCACTTGCTTCAGAGTCCTAGGCACCACATCTGGTTCACAGGCGAACTTCATCTTGCTGGTTGGAAGAAGTCTTTATACATATGCTCCATTTGACAATATAGAAAAAGGATTACAAGCATCCTGCAAATTAGCCAAAATTATGTGACACTGTTTGCCCTTGCTAGGTCTCAGTAAGAGTGTGTATAGAGGGTAAGGTTCTACCAGTTATCCTTACAAGCAAAATATCTGCCAGTAGACAGTAGCTCTTAATAGATCTTCCAGAGGTTTATGCTCACATTCACATCATGCAACTGGTCACAACTGTAAGTTCTCCGGCAGCATTCTCTTTTTCATTCTGGGCTGCGCTATGCACATCTTGGACAGTTTCAGTGGCTGTCTACCCAGCTTCATGGCTGCATATATTTCTTTCTGTAGCAGTGCTAGAATTGCTGATCCTTGTTTCTATCCAGCTTGCAGTAGCATTGCAGGCTTCCTTTCATTCACAGTAGTCATCTTCGGCCCATAGGATTCAGTACATATAACATATAATTTGCAGAACCAAAACTCACCACTACAACACTCCTCTGATTCCTGACAATTGCAAATAAGCAACAATGCTAATGGCAGTATAGAAGTGAACAGAATTATCTTATCTAATGTAATGTTAATTCTAATACATCTACTGCTAGCACTAAATTATTACAGCTTATTTAAATATATATATACCAATTTAGCTTGCAATGTACTTCTATTTTACATCTACATTCTTTAATTTTTCTCTTTATTACATTAAAGTTATCATGTGACTTAACAGACACCTCTTATCTCCAGGAACAAGCAGGAATGTAGTCATCACATATGGGTATCGTCGGTACCGACGGAGCCCGCGCGGGAACGCTCCCCAGCGTCCAATCAGAACGCTTTTGGGAGCATCCCACAGCACCTGCATGCTGCCTTCCCGCCTTTCCCAACTGCCTCTCTCCAGTTCTTCTTTTTCCGCGGAGCCAGCAGGTCGTCTTCCTTTCACCGCAGAATAATTTCTTTTTTCTTTCTTTCTTTTTGTGGTCGCGTCTGCCTTCTTCGACGCTCCACCGGTACCGCCGGTCTTTTCTTTCTTATTTCTGTAAAAAAAAATATTTTTTTTTTCTTTTCTTCAGGTGCACCAGCCTTTTTTGGGCCAAAATCTTTTCCGTAACATGGAAAAACCTGCCTCAGGTTTTAAAAAGTGCACCAAATGTGGCGGTACCATTTCCGTCACCGACACCCATGAATGGTGTTTAAAATGTTTAGGTCCTGACCACTCCATCATGGACTGTGTGTCCTGTGCCATGATGTCTAAAAGAGGTCGGCAGAACCGAGCTGCCAAGCTCAGTACCCTGTTACTCTCTGATGCGGCTTTGGTGGCATCGACGTCTTCCAGGGCTGCTTCTTCCTCCCATGGATCTCAGGTAGCTAAACATAAATCCAGCCGGTCCTCGAAGGGTAGATCTCCTTCTAAGCATCAAGATGCCTCTGGTGTTGCCCTCGAGGATTCTGCACCGGCAAAATTACCCCGGCGGGAGGCTTCGGCTTCCAAAGCATTATCGGGTTTCCAGGATGTTCTCGATGGCTCGGCCTCGACAGATCTCCTGGTGCCATTCTCTGGGGTGCCGGTGGTCTCCAACGGTACCGACATCCAGGCATTGGCGGCATCCATGGACCAGAGAATTCTGACTATGGAACGCAGTCTGTCGACTTCCCTTGCGGCATCGACGCCCTTGGTACCGCGACAGACAACGGCACCGGTATCGGTACCGATAGCATCGACATCGGCATCGGTGTCTGCTCTGCCGATACCCTGTCCTCAGATGCCCTCCGGTACCGGTTATTCCCGGTACCGACCTTGGTCGGTACGGGTATCAGGCTCTACAGGAGCATCCGGACAGACGATACTTTGAGTCCTCAGAAGAATCTGAGGATTCTGAAAGTTCTGTCGATGCAGCGATGCTTCTTCCAGAGGAGTCCTCCTCCCCTAAACGCAGGATGTCTCCTCCAGAGGACATGTCCTTCCAAGACTTCATCAGGGAGGGGGCTCCGGGCCTAGTCCATTACTGTGGCCCCTGAAACAGGGCCAAGGAGTTGGAAATTTTACAATATCCCAAAACTCCTAAGGAGGCAACTACCTTACCCATTCATGAGATTTTATATGATCTCATGTTGAGGATGTGGGAAACAACTCTTACCACCTCTCCTCATTCTCGTAGATTGGATACTATGTATCGAGTCCCTCCTTGTCCTGGGTTCCATAAGACTCAACTTCCTCACCACTCTATTGTGGTGGAGTCAGCTATGAGAAGGATCAGAAGTGCAAAAAGACATGCCTCTAATCCTCCAGGACGTGAGTGTAGAACCCTGGATGCTTTTGGACGTAGAGTCTTCCAAGCTGCCATGCTTGCTGCAAGAATCAGTTCCTATAGTCTCTACATGGGAATGTTCCTAAAGGAGGTCACAGATAATTTACAGACTTTAAGTCCTTTCATTTCTGAGGATAAAAGACAGGACTTTCTCACTCGGGTCAAAC
Source organism: Ichthyophis bannanicus (assembly GCA_033557465.1). Taxonomy (NCBI): domain Eukaryota; kingdom Metazoa; phylum Chordata; class Amphibia; order Gymnophiona; family Ichthyophiidae; genus Ichthyophis; species Ichthyophis bannanicus. The sequence goes on along the minus strand of CM066033.1, from coordinate 649,259,681 downwards.
ATGCCCAAGATATTTCTAAATTCTCCAACCGTGCAGCCTTTGACTGCTTTGAGTGTATAAGCAGAACCTCGGCTGTCGCCATAGGTGCACGTAGAATTGCTTGGCTCCAGGCATCTGATTTAGAGCTGTGGGTACAAGATAAATTGGGAAATATCGCTTGTACTGGTGAGAACCTGTTTGGTAAAGATTGACAGGAAAAATCCAATGAAATGGATGCTGAAAATTCCACCTTGGATAGAGTATCCAAGTCCACTGCTGATCCTGTTGGAAAGAAGTTGTTCAAGAAAACATCTTTTTCTAAAAAGAAAAGATTTTATCCTGCTTATGGTCAGCAGGCATCTTCTGCAGGTCAGCTGCAGGTCAGTTTTCAAGCAAACGTCAGCAACCACCCAAACAGAAGAAAGCAAAGGCTGCTAGTCCTCCACCGGCCCACTCTCCTCAGAGCCTTTGACTTTCAGCTAGAGAACTTAGCCTTTCTGGTTCTGGAAGGACCAGAACCGTGCACCATTCCAGTTATGTTATGTATTTTTGCCCCCAGATGGGGGCAAATAACAGCAGAGCATTGGACACTCTCCATCATAAAGGAGGGGGGTACAAACTTCATTTTTCAAGCATGCCCCCTCACACAATAGTGAAGCAGTTCAATTCTCCAAACTCTCTCATCGACCTGTTAGGTCAGGAGGTTGCCATCCTTCTTGCCCAAGGGGCAATAGAAGAAGTACCTCTTCATCAACAGGGCATAGGGTTCTATTCCCCTTATTTTCTTATTCCAAAGAAAACAGGGGGTTACAGACCTATCTTAGATCTCAGAGAATTGAACAAATTCCTTGTCAAGGAGAAATTCAAGATGATTTCTCTTGGAGCTCTGCTACCATACCTTCAGAGTCAGGATTGGCTTTGTTCTCTAGATCTCAAAGATGCGTACACCCATGTCCTCATCCATCCAACCCACAGAAGGTTCCTTCGGTTCCTTTTTCAAGGAAAGCACTACCAATACAGGGTACTTCCTTTTGGTCTGGCCTCAGCACCAAGGGTGTTCACGAAATGCATGGCTGTGGTAGCAGCATTTCTCCGTGCTCTAGGAATATCCGTCTTTCCTTACTTGGACGACTGGCTCATTCGCGCTCCAACACAGTCAGAGGCCAAGACTTCTCTATCCTGCACAATGCGTATCCTGCAGTATTTAGGGTTGGTAATAAACATCCCAAAATCCAGTCTAACTCCCGCTCAGTCTTTAGAGTTCATAGGAGCTTTCCTGGATACCACAAGGGCAAGGGCCTATCTTCCCCAGGCCCGCTGCCTTCGCTTGGTGCAGTTAGCTTCTCAAGCAGTGCTAAAGCCCCATCTAACTGCTCGAGAAATGTTGCAATTACTAGGCCACATGGTATCCACCGTGCATGTGGTTCCATATGCTAATCTCCACATGAGGGCAGCTCAGTGGACTTTATCCACCCAGTGGACCCAGCCATCAGGGTGCCTGTCAGACAAAATAGCAAACACGAGTCGCCTCATTTTGTCCCTCCAATGGTGGAAGTCCACTCAAAACCTGTTGCTGGGGGTGCCCCTTTCAACAACCCTTACCCCAAGCAACTCTCACAACAGATGCTTCTCCAAAGGGTTGGGGAGCTCATCTGCAAGACTTCTCCACCCAGGGCACCTGGTCTCCGCAAGAGAGTTGTCTACATATCAATTTCTTGGAACTCAGAGCAATTTTCCTGGCTCTGCGAGTGTTCTACTCCCTGCTCAGCTGCAAGACAGTCCTCATTCATACGGACAATCAAGTAGCCATGTTCTATGTGAACAAGCAGGGGGGAATGGGCTCTCTGTCTCTTTGCAACGAAGCTTTGCAACTATGGGCCCTCGCCAGAGAGCATCAGATTCATCTGCTGGCAGTATATCTTCCAGGCATTCAAAACTCTTGGGCGGACAGACTCAGTCAAGTTCTGCTTCCAGACGAGTGGTCGCTGCATGCAGACCAGGTGACCAGGATATTTCAACTTTGGGGAACCCCGGACATAGACCTCTTTGCAAGTCCGTGAAATGCCAAACTTCCCCGGTTCTGTTCCAGAATTCCGGCTCAGGGGGCTCAAGCCAAGGATGCTTTCCTCCTTTACTGGGGTCAAGACTTCCTGTATGTCTTTCCACCCATTCCCCTAATTCCCAAAACCCTCTTCAAGCTTCAGAGAGACAGAGGCCACATGATTTTCATAGCACCACATTGGCCACGGCAAGTGTGGTACTCTCTGCTTCTACATCTCTCTCAAGCTCCCTCCCTGGAGTTAGTCTGCTCCAGATCTCCTTTCTCAGGAGAACGGAATGTTATGGCATCCCAATCCCCAGTCTCTGCATCTTAGGGCTTGGTTGCTGAAGGCCTAGATCTCCAAGATCTTAATCTTTCTCAACAAGTGAAAGATGTTCTTTATTCTTCCAGAAAACCTTCCACTAGACGTTCTTATGCTTTCAAGTGGAAAAGGTTTACTATTTGGTGTTCCGAAAAGGGTCTTAACCCCCTTGCGATACCTCTGCAATCTTTGCTGGAGTATCTCCTCCATTTATCTAATGCAGGTCTTAAGACAAATTCAGTAAGAGTCCATTTGAGTGCTATTGCAGCTTCTCTTAAACCTCTAAATGGACAGCCTATTTCATCTCATCCTCTCATAGCAAGACTTATGAGAGGCCTCCTAACTAAGCCTCCCATTAGACTACCTCCGGTGACATGGGACTTAAACCTGGTTCTTGGGCAGCTCATGAAGCCACCTTTTGAACCTTTAGCTACCACCTCCTTAAAATTTTTTTCTTGGAAGGTTATCTTTCTCATTGCAATCACATCAGCACGCTGCATTAGTGAGTTGCAAGCCCTAGTAGCTAATCCACGTTAGACAAGCTTCCATCATGACAAGGTGGTCCTTAGGATTCATCCACACTTTATGCCTAAGGTGGTCACGCCTTTTCATCTAAACCAAGAGGTCTACCTACCTGTCTTCTTTCCAGGACCTCATGCATCAAATGCAGAAAGGAATCTTCATACCCTGGACTGTAAAAGCTCTAGCTTTTTACTTACAAAGAACACAGCAACATAGAAAGTCCTCTCAACTCTTTGTTGCTTTTGATCCTTCTCATTTGGGACGTCCAGTCTCCAAGAGAACACTATCCAACTGGATTGCTCAGTGTATTTCCTTCGCCTATCAGCGTAAGAACCTTTCTCTGGAGGGCCATGTCACAGCTCACAATGTGAGAGCCATGGCAGCCTCAATGGCTCATCTGCACTCTGTGTCTATTGACGACATCTGTCGAGCAGCCACTTGGAGAACAAAAAAGCAGAACCAGGACTGACAACAATTATAGGTGAAAAACCTTGTTTATTACGCCCCGACGCGTTTCGGCTAAAAAGCCTTCTTCAGGGGGTCTTAAAAGGAGCACACCTTAAATCTGTCACATGGAACTCTAAAGACTTAAATCTATCATGTAGAATGCTAAAAACATTAGGTACGTTCTGCACAGGTATGCTGCTCAAAGTAACGCGTTACTTTGAGCACATACCTGTGCAGAACGTACCTAATGTTTTTAGCGTTGGGGCGTAATAAACAAGGTTTTTCACCTATAATTGTTGTCAGTCCTGGTTCTGCTTTTTTATTCTCTTATTGGTGTGCGGATACCTCTGCTCTTTTTGGTACTGTGAGCAGCCACTTGGGCCTCGGTTTATACCTTCACAGCCCATTACTTCTTGGAGAAGGACTCCTGCTGGGATGCCTTGTTTGGTCAGCCTGTTCTCAAACACCTGTTCCATACCTAATCAACTCCTGCCCACCATCCGTGGTAGGATGCAAGAGATCCATGGGGGGAAGTGGAGCCCTTTTCAGGGACACACAACTTCTGGGGTCTCTCCCTGGCACCTAAAGCTAGGGAGTCCCCATATGTGATGACTACATTCCTGCTTGTTCCTGGAGATAGCATAGTTACTCATCTGTAACAGGTGATCTCCGGGAACAGCAGGAATTTAGTCCTCCCAACCCACCCACCTCCCCTAGGAGTTGTATCTCTCTATCTCTCTCTTTCTTTTCCCCCTCTCTCTCCTTGTCTCAGCTTTAAAACTCAACTGGAGAGAGGCAGTTGGGAAAGGCGGGAAGGCAGCACGCAGGTGCTGTGGGATGCTCCCAAAAGCGGTCTGATTGGACGCTGGGGAGCGTTCCCGCGCGGGCTCCGTCGGTACCGACCATACCCATATGTGAGGACCAAATTCCTGCTGTTCCCGGAGATCACCTGTTACAGGTGAGTAACTATGCTTTATCAGGTGCACAAGGTATATCACTAATTATGTTTGCAATTTATTCTTCAACCGTGACAATATACAAAGTATTACTTAGGGGTTAACAGACTTCAAAACATAAGCTGGTAGTTTATGGCAATTAAATTAAACTCATTTCAGTTGTTTGCCAAAAATTCTTAGGAAAGCTCTTTTATCTCAGGTTTGACTCTTTACCCTGAGCATTGTCTGATTGACATAGACATCTCAACTCAGAGGATGAACATCAGGACACAAAATAAAAGGATCAAATACATAACGGTCATTACATAGAATTGCAAGAATTATGCTCCACAGAAGGTAATGCATTCATAACCACAAAACTTTGAAAACAGAGAATTTAAACCAGTTCGAAATTCAGTTGTCATTGTTTACAACTTCTCTTTGTTAACACTTTATTCAAGACCAATTAATTTCTTGCACAGGGAAATTTATTTACACCTTGAATTTGCCTCAGTCGGTGATATTAATTCAATACCTATTCCACTAGCAACAAAACATCAGTTCTGCAGGTGTCATTCCAGAATAACAAAACTGAAACACACAACATAAGAATTTTAGATCCAATAGACTCTTGTAAGTGGCTTATAATAGTCCAGGACAATGCTACTCTAATCTCTTGACACACAGAATGAAATCAGCAGACACATTTTCTTAACCAGGATATGCTCAGATCCCTAACCTAGAAAACAAAACTTAGACATCTTGGATTAAACTTATTTACTGTAGACAAATAAAGAAATGGTTAATGTTCTTTCTTCCTCCTCTATCACACTTATCACATCCAGATAATAATGAACATAATAAAATTACGATCATGCAGATTTATTTCTCAAAATTCTGTTGCCATCTGGAATTAGAAGTTGTTCTTATTACATATTCACGGGGAAAAAATAAAAGAATTTGCAACATTCAGGCTGTACTTTAACTATAGACTATTTTTTTAAAAAATAGCTTCTGTAACAAAACTTGCAGTCAAGGTTTTCTAGCTAGATAATTGCACACGGTATTTTGCACTACAGAGTTATTGTAAACGCACAAACTCTGCCAGGCTTGTTATCTGTAATGTCTGCTTCTAAGATTCTTACTTGTGTACAATACATTCCAATTCCAATCCCAATTCATTGACTCAGAAAATCCATTCCATACTACAGTACAAACTCATACAGATAGAAAAAACACTAGCTGTCCAAATACATTAACACTGCAAAATTCATCATAGAATCTTGTCTCCCTTTTCCGTATTCATCAAACCAACACATCAGACCACCCTAATCCATTTACTATCTATCAAAAAATCCTTCTATCACTATTATCATATCTCACCTCACGCAATACCTTCTAATCACTTGCTCATACCATCTAACTACATTCTCTATACCAACTAACATACATGCATATACCATCAAAACATACTAATCCTTACAGACTAAGGCTTAAAACTTTCTGTACAGAATTCACAGTGCTACAAACTCATGTTTCTTCATTCATAATGAGATCAGAAAGCGATCAAAACAAAATGCATCTCTCTAGAAACCAAAACATACAACTCAAAACAGAAAAATAATTGAAATTACCTACCTAAGACCCAAGAGTGGAATAAAACGGATCTGCCCAGTTGGTACACATTACTGATAAGAAAAAAAGCATTTCAAATATCAACTTGCAAGTCCAACGAAATACATTTCTGAGTTACTAAGGAAAAAAATCCGCAAATGAGAACACAACAAATAATTACCAAGTTTCAGCAAGACCTTTTAAATCTTTTACAACCAGAGAACGTTATCCTTTTAAAAACACATTGGAAAAGCAAACAAATGAATCATTATACACTTTCTCTTCTAATAACACAACTTACATTTTCCCTTCAATTTTTCACATGTACCATTATCTTCAAACATCACCACTCCTCTGAAAAAGTCTCTCCTAAAGAACTTTACAATATCACCATGTTTACAATAGGCTGCCTCTCTTGAACACTGGTACGCCATACTCGCAATCTTCTGACTTCTCTGCCTTGAATGAAGAGAAATTATCATCCCTGGCACGGCACCAACTGAAAAGAAATATGTATAGCCTGCTTCTCCCCTCGCCAGCAACAGAACCTGAAAGATCCGTGGACGGCACTAACTGAATGTATCTCTTAGCCTGTAGCCTACTTCTGACCAGATAGCAAAACTCAACCTCGATCCTTGGAATTCAGTTCTCTAAATTCAACTGCAAATAAAGAAAGCACACAAACAGAGTTATATAAAACAGTACAACTTCAGCTTAAGTGAGGAATTCATAGCTGTGCACACTTGTGCAGGTTCTCATGATTCCCCCCTCCCCTTCAGCTAGGCCATCGCACCTCCTTTTATTAGGGAAAAAAACTCTTACATTGTACAAATTCAGCTCTATGTCAAGCTTTGTTTATCTAGATGTTCTAGGTCAGAGCAGAGACATTTCTGTTCCAGCATTCTAAAAACAAAAGCATTCTATCTCCTAAATTACAACCTTGGTTTTTCTATCACATCTTTCTCCAGAGTGCTAGACTTCAGACTGTCAGCAACATTCCAAGCTATTCTCCATTTTAACCCTTTTCAGAAGGCCCTGGGGGACCCCACTTCAAGTTACTTCCAACATTCCCCAAAAAGCAAATTGGTGGAGACAAAGAACCAGTGAAAATCTCAGACTTCAATGACATCATTCTCATGCCTCTATTCACCTCAGCCACCAGAGGTCCCTCAGTATTTGTCTCCAGCAGATGGTGGATGGATTTTCTCCTCTGTAGAAAATCTGAGGATTGAGAGGAAAAGAGATTGATTAGATGCTCGTGAATGACCATCTTGTTCCCTAAAAAAGGTGACACTCACACTTGAGCGTGACGTGGGAGGCTCCACTAGACTGCAATCTTTTTGGTAGCCAGAGGAGGAGAGAAAATTGGTTCAGGTCCATTCCCTTATAATAAGGGCCTGTTGAGCAGCCACAATTTGGAAAGAACCTTACAAAACCTTGGCGCCCCCTCCCTCCTCCTCCATTCCCCCCTGCTCTCTCCTGAAGATTGTAGAAGGCTCTCAGAGGGATCTGCCTGCCAGCCACTTTCCACACAGTGCTTTAAAACTAAAACCAGCCAAGAAGCAGTTTCAGAGGAGCATGGATTCTATGCCTGGGGCTCTCAGAGGGTGAGTACCAAGGCTTTACTTTGTCATTGTTCTTGTTTGATCTCCCAGTTCCATCTGTGAGGGATGCAATGTGGGGTGGACTGCTAGTGAACACTGGCACTGTGTAGGGGTTTCCCACCGTTTTCTGTACGTGATAGTAACATTTTTGCTTATTGTGCGCCTGGGGGGTCGCATGGTCCTAATGCACGTTCTGCCAAAGTGGCTTGAACATGCACTCCTTCCCTAGTGCCTTTAACGTGCATTACATAAAAGCACAGTTAACACGCTTGCGGCAGATGCGGCCTTAGCATGCCATCTTGTGAAATTTACACTAACTCTGTCTTCTTCCAGGAAATGGTTGACTTGTGGCAAGCAAGGAGCTTCATCCTTGGATTCTGGACTCTACTTTTTCTGCATAGCAGCTTCTGGGTCATCTCTGAAGGGCCTGCTTTCCCCCTCTCAGCCGGGGGATGTAGTTAGTCCAGCCCTTCCTGCATGGCAGCTTCTGAGTCGCTGCCGGAGGACATGCTTTCCCCCCTTTAGCCTTAGTCTGTCCTTACCTGCCTCAGGCAGGAGTTGCAGGATGGCGCTAAGTGTAAGCATGTTCAGCTGGCCAGAAGCTCATACGACTATGCTCTGAGCTGCTCTTCATCCTCTAGGGGATCTGCGGCAGCTATGCCCTCTGGTATTGAGGAGCTTTATCCTAGAGGAGAGTTGTCCTTTTTGCAACAGACCTGGTCCTTCAGATGTGGAAATTCCTCCCGAAGGTGATATCCCCTTTCCACCTCAATCAGGAGGTGGTCTTCCCCCACCACCTTCCCCCGGCCCCATGCATGGCGGGAGGAGACTGTACTCCATACTTTGGATTATAAAAGAGCCCTGTCCTTCTACCTTCAATGGCCACCACAAAGCATCTCAACATTTTGTTTCATATGACCTCAGTGGGCTGGACTCCCAGTGACTTACCAAACTCTGTCCACTTGGGTGGCGGACTGTATTGCCCTCACCTATGAGCAGGCTGGACTCTCCCTGGAGCACCAGATCACAGTGCATCATGTGAGAGCGATGGCCACTTCAGTGGCGAACCTGCACTCAGTGCGAGAGACGGAGATCTACAAGGTCGCCATATGGACTTCAATTCACACGTTCGTGGCTCACTACTGCCTGGCGAATGAGTCCCTTCAGGACAGTGCCTTTGGCCAGGCGGTACTCTGCAATCTATTTGGGTTGTAGGCAACTCCAGCCCTCCGACCCTTCTGTATTCAGGCTGCCAAAGTGATGGCCCCTCTGGACACTAGAGTCTTTCAGTCTCTCTCAATTGGAGACCCTACCACAGTTGCCGCTGGTGCTGTCGTGGTTCCTGGCAGCCTGGAGCTAGGGAGTCCCATATGTGAGGACTGACTTCCTGCTTGTTCTTGGAGAAAGTGCAGTTACCTGTAACAGGTGATCTCCAGGAACAAGCAGGAATGTAGTCTTCACATATGGGGTATCGTCGGTACTGACGGAGCTTGCGTGGGAATGCTCCCCAGCGTCCAATTAGAAAGCTTTTGGGAGCATCCCACAGCGCCTGCATGCTGCCTTCCAGCCTTTCCCAACTGTCTCTCTCCAGTTCTTCGTTTTCCGCAGAGCCAGCAGGTCGCACTTCCTGTCACCTCAGAAAATATCCCATTTATTCTTCTTTTTTGTGGTCGCGTCTGCCTTCCTTAGACGCTACACCGGTACCGCTGGTTCTTTCTTTTTTTTCCTTGTAAAAAAACAAAACAAAACGTCTTTTCCTGGAGTCTTCCAGCTTTTTTCTCCTCTGGTGCCACACGCCATTTTGGGCACTAGGCCCAATTTTCCTCTACAATGGAAAAACCCGCTTCGTGTTTCAAAAAGTGTTACAAGTGTGGGGGTACCATCTCCGTCATCCACACCCATGAGTGGTGCCTCAAATGTTTAGGTCCTGACCACTCTATCTCTGAGTGTGTTGCCTGTGGAATGATGTTGAAGAGGGGTTGGCAGAACCGAGCTGCTAAACTTAGCACCCTTTTTCCCTCCGATGCAGCATCTGTGACATCAACATCTTCCAGGGCTTCGTCTTCCTCCCATGGATCTCAGGTAACTAAAAATAAGTCTAGCCGGTCCTCAAAGGGTAGATCTCCTAAGTATCGAGATGCCTCTGGCGTTGCCCTTGAGGGACTCACACCGGCAAAATTGCCCCAGCGGGAGGCTTCGGCTTCCAAAGCATCATCGGGGCTCCAGGATGTTCTCGAGGCCCCAACATCGGCAGAACTACTGGTGCCATGCTCTGGGGTACCGGCCGCTTCATCCGGTACCGATACCCAGGCATCGGCGGTGTCGATAGACCAGAGATTCTTGGCTATTGAACGCAGTCTGGCGGCTCTTCTCTCGGCATCGATGCCCCCGAAACCGCTTCAGACAATTCAACTGGTACCGACAGAGTACTTCTTCATGAGGATTCTTCCTCTCCTAAACGTAGGATGTCTCCTTCAGAGGATATATCCTTCCAGGATTTTATCCGGGATGTGGCTTGAGGTCTTTCCATCACAGAGGCTCCTGAAACAGAGCCTAGATCAAAGGAATTGGAGATTTTACAGTATCCTAAAGCTCCCAAAGAGGCAGTTACTTTGCCTATTCATGAGATCTTGCATGATCTCATGCTAAGGATGTGGGAAACACCTCTCACCACTTCTCCTCATTCTTGTAGGCTCGATACCATGTATCGAGTTCCTCCCTGTCCTGGATTTCAAAAAACTCAGCTGCCCCACCATTCCATGGTGGTGGAATCAGCTATGAGAAGGATCAAGAGTGCAAAAAGACATGCATCTAATCCTCCAGGACGTGAATGTAGAACTCTTGATGCCTTTGGGCGTCAAACCTTCCAGGCCTCTATGCTTTCTACCAGGATTAGTTCCTACATTTTATATATGGGAATGTTCCTTAAGGAAGTTACAGGAGATCTAGAGTTTATGAGCCCTCTCCTTCCTGATGATAAGAGACAAGATTATCTTGCACTTATCAACATGCTCAGGATGTTTCCAAATTCGTAAATCATGCAGCTTTTTTTTTTTTTTTATTATTTATTTATACATTTATAAAAAAAAAATCATGCAGCTTTTGATCGCTTTGAGTGCATAAGCAGAACTTCTGCTATTGCCATAGGCGCATGTAGGATTGCCTGGCTCCAGGCATCTGACTTGGAACTTTGGGTACAGGACAAACTGGGGAATATTCCTTGCACAGGAGAGAATCTCTTTGGCAAAAATTGGCAAGAGAAAGCTAATGAGCTAGATGCTGATAATCTCACCTTGGATAGATTATCAAAATCTACAGCTGATCCTGCAAGGAAAAGGTCCTACAAAAAAACATTCTTCACTAGAAAGAAGTTCTACCCATCCTATACCCAGCAAGGGCATCGTTTAGGTTAATCTGCCCAAAAGGGTCAGCAGCAACCTAAACAAAGAAAAACAAAGGCTGCTAAGCCTCATCTGGCTCAGCAGACTCAGCCTCCACAGGGCTTTTGACTCCCATCTAGAAAACTTTGTCTTCCTGGCCCTGAACGGGCCAGAGCCTTCCACCATTCTAGGAAGGTTATGTTATTTTGCTCCCAGATGGGGGCAGATAACAGCAGAAAGTTGGACTCTGTCCATTGTAAGAGAGGGATACAAGCTTCACTTCCTCAGCATTCCCCCTCCTACTATGGTAAGACAGTTAATTCTCGGACCTCTTTCAACTCCGTTAGATCACGAGGTCAGTCTGCTTCTTGCCCAAAGGGCAATAGAAGTACCTATTTATCAACAAGGTACAGGGTTCTATTCCCCCTTTTTCCTTATTCCAAAGAAAACAGGAGGGTACAGACCCATTTTGAACCTCAGAGAATTGAACAAATTCCTGTTCAAGGAGAAATTCAAAATGATTTCTCTGGGAACTCTACTGCCATACCTTCAGTCAGGACTGGCTTTGTTCTCTAGATCTCAAGGATGCGTACACTCATGTTTAGGAAAGCCCTCAAATTCCACCTTTTCAACAAGTACCTCATAGAGCCCAACGACACCCCATAGAGTCCAACGATACAATCCGCTAAGCAAATATATGGTATCCCAACAACATGCCAAGAAAGATACTCTAACCCTTAGTGGTGCATATGTTTCTATGGAATTCCTGTTCATATGACTCTGTGTAGCAAGTTTTGTAAATAGTTTACCCCTGTTATCCAAGTTTTTTGCCCTGTTATCTGTAAACTCATATGTGTTAATTGTATTGAGCATTTTTGTTCCATGTAAACCGCGCTGATGCCGAATAGTGCGGTATATAAGAGACTGTAAATAAATTAAATAAATAAATGTTCTCATCCATGCAACTCATCAAAGGTTTCTTCACTTTCTATTTCAGGGGAAGCACTACCAATACAGAGTTCTTCCTTTTGGCCTTGCCTCGGCACCAAGGGTGATCACAAAATATTCGTCTTCCCTTACTTGGACGATTGGCTCATTCGAACCCCATCAGAGCCAGAGGCCAGGTTTTCTCTATCTCGCACAATGCGTATCCTTCAATATTTGGGACTTGTCATAAACTTCCCAAAATCCAACCTAGCTCCCACTCAGTCTCTAGAGTTCATAGGAACCCTGCTGGATACCAGACAGACAAGGGCCTATCTTCCACAGTCCCGCTGCCTTCACATTGTGTAGTTAGCTTCCCAAGCAGTTCTAAAACTTCACCTCACTGCTCGGGAGATGTTACAATTGCTAGGCCACATGGCATCCACCATGCATGTGGATCCTTATTCTCGCCTCCATATGAGGACAGCCCAGTGGACTTGATCCACTCAGTGGACTCGGGCGTCAGGTTTCAAACCAGCTCAGCTACAAAACTGTCCTAATTCAAACGGACAACCAGGTAGCTATGTGAACAAGCAGGGCGGAACAGGCTCTTTGTCGCTCTGCAACGAAGCTTTGCGACTTTGGGCCCTCGCCAGAGAGCATCAGATTCATCTCCTTGCAGTGTATCTTCCAGGCATTCAAAACTCTTGGGCAGACAGACTCAGTCGAGTTCTGCTTCCACACGAATGGTCTCTCCATGCAGACCAGGTGGCCAAAATTTTCCAATTTTGGGGAACCACAGACATAGACCTCTATGTAGTCCGCTGAATGCCAGACTTTCCCAGTTCTGTTCTAGAATTCCTGCTCAGGGATGCCTTCCTCCTCCATTGGGGTCAAGACTTTCTGTATGCCTTCCCACCCATTCCCCTAATTCCCAGAACGTTATTCAAGCTTCAGAGAGACAGAGGCCATATGATTCTCATAGCCGCACATTGACCACAACAAGTGTGGTACCCTCTGCTCTTACATCTCTCTCAAGCTCCATCTCTGACGTTAGGATCTGCTCCAGATCTCCTATCCCAGGAGGACGGAATGCTGTGGCATCGCAATCCCCAGTCTCTACATTTCAGGGCCTGGTTGCTGAAAGCCTAGAACTTCATGGTCTTAACCTTTCTCAGCAAGTAAAGGATATCCTTTATGCTTCCAGGAAACCTTCCACAAGACGCTCTTATGCTTTCAAGTGGAAAAGGTTTACCATATGGTGTTCGCAGAAGGGTCTTAACCCTCTTGCAATATCTCTGGAATCATTACTGGAATATCTCCTTCATTTGTCTAATGCAGGGCTTAAGACCAATTCAGTGAGAGTTCATTTGAGTGCTATTGCAGCTTCTCACAAGCCTTTAAATGGGCAACCTATTTCCTCTCATCCTATCATAGCGAGATTTATGAGAGGCCTTCTTCTAACTAAGACTCCCGTTAAGCCACCACCGGTGGCATGGGATTTAAATCTGGTTCTTGGCCAGCTCATGAAGCCGCCTTTTGAACCATTAGCTACTACCTCACTGAAATTCCTTTCCTGGAAGGTTATTTTTCTTATTGCAATCACAGCACGTCGCATCAGTGACTTGCAAGCATTGGTGGCTGATCCTCCTTATACAAGGTTCCATCATGATAAGGTAGCCTTAGGACTCATCCTCACTTTATGCCAAAGGTGGTTTCACCTTTTCATTTAAACCAAGCAGTAACTCCAGGAACAAGCAGGAATGAGTCTTCACATATGGGTACGTCGGTACCGACGGAGCCTGCATGGGAACGCTGCCCAGCTTCCAATCAGAAAGCTTTTGGCAGTATCCCTCGCGCCTGCGCGCTGACTTCCCGCCTTCTCCAGAGCCTCTCTTCAGTTTTCGTTTTTCCGCAGAGCCGGCAGGACGTCCTCCTGTCACCGCAGAAACTTTTCTTTTTACTTACTTTACTTATTTTATTTTTTGTTTTCTTGTGGTTGCGGCTGTATTTCCCGCCGCCACCGGTACCGCCGGTGGATTTTTGACTACCGGTAAATTCTGAGAAACTTTTTCTTCAGTTTTTTGCCTTAACTTGTTGGGCCTACCAGGCCTCTTCCTCATGGAGCCTTCTTTTCCTAAGAAGTGCATTCGATGTGGAAACACCTGTTTCCTTTTAGACTCCAATAGTTGGTCTCAATTGTGTGGGTCCTGACCCTTTTTCCCCTGACTTGTCAGTGGATACTTTTGTGAGGAAACCTTCAGTTTTTAGAGTTTCCCTCGATACCGTTTTTTATTCGGCAGTGAGGGAACCCGGGTTCTCCTCTTCACAGGATCAGGTAACCCACAAACAGTCTGTTAAGACTAGTCAATGCTTGAGTGGTATGTCCCATGCCCAGCATGGTGACGGCTCCGGCCTTACCCTCAAGAATCCATTGGCATTACCCCTGCGGGAGTCTGCGGGCTCCAAAGCATTAAAGGGGCTTCAGGTTGTTCCTGGGACTCACCCCTCACAGAACATACCTGAGCCATGTCCGGGGGTGGCATCCGCTTCGAGCGGTACCGATCCCCCGGCATCGGCACCGGTGTCGAGTGTTCCACTCTTCACCAGGGATCGTCATCTGGCATCTTCGGTACCTTCGGGACCGATCGATACGCTCCGAATTGACTTCCCTCGATCCCAGCCGTGTACGGTGCGGGTATCCGCTTCGAGCGGTACCGATTCCCCGGCATCGGCTTCGGTGTCGAGTGTTTCACTCTTCACCAGAAATCGTCCTCTAGCATCCTCGGCACTTTTGGGGCCGGGCAATACGATACCGATGGACTTTTCCATATCTCAGCCATGCTCCGGAACGGTACCGGCTTCGATCGGTTCCGATACCCCGGCATCGGCACCGGTGTGGAATAACGTTCTCCCAGCGAGAGGTTCTCATTGGGCATCCTCGGTACCTTCGGGACCGATCGATGTAACCCAGGCTGCTTTACCGGTATCGGCATCGCCGATACTACCACCGACGTCGGTACCCTCGAGACATGCATCGATAGACTCGCTTCCTTCGATGCCGAGTCTTGAATCGATATCTAGTCTCGAGGACTGGGTACCGACGCATCCCGGAACCGACTCCCGTCGTTTCCAGATAAGCAGTTCCGAGGATCCTAGCCATAACTCTCGCATGATCTCGGTACCATTGCAGCAGTTCCCGATGACAACTTCAACTGCTGGCCCTGTGTCAGTATCGATGTCGATGCCTATTCTTGCACCGATGCCTAGTTTGGAACCGATACCTGGGGTTGCTGATGCAGTCCTCACTGCCTCTAAGTTACCATACCAGTATCCTTGTCCATCTACTAGGTTTCTCTCCTCACACCACGGTACGTCCTCTGGTGCTCAGCCTCTTTCTTTAGCCTTACCAGGGAATGTTCCCATAGGAGATCAGTCTTTTCATGCTTTTCTCCTGGATATGGCAACCTTTCTTAATATCTCTATCCCTGGTTGTGATGCTATTCATGGTTCACCGGCACAAATGGAAAATATGATGCTTCCTTTACATCCTGCTCTGCAGGATCTCCTTCTGAGGGTCTGGAAATCACCCTTAAGGCTTCCTCTACCTTCTACAGCCACTGAGGTTCGGTACCGGGTGCCTCCCTCCCCAGGATTTCAGAAGCCTCAACTTCCTCATCGTTCCCTGGTAGTGGAATCAGCACTGAGGAAGGTTAAGAGCAAGAAGAAGCATTCTTCTTATCCGCCAGGTCGTTTTTCAAGAACACTCGATGCGTTTGGTCGTCAAGCTTTCCAAACATCTATGCTGGCCTCCAGAATTCTTTCATATATTTTCCACATGAGTCTCACACTCCAGGAGGTCACGGAGAGATTGTCTCTTTTGACCCCTTTTATGCCAGAGCCCAAGGCTACTAATTATTCCTTGCTACTCAATCATATCCGGAATATATCTTGGTTCCTTTCTCGTGCTTCTATAGACTCTTTTGAGTCTGTTAGCAGATCCTCTGCTATTGCCATTGCAGCACGTCGCAGAGCCTGGCTCGAAGCTTCAGACTTGAGCAGATGGGCACAAACTATATTGGCTCATTCTCCTTGTACAGGAGAAGGTCTCTTCAATAAGGAGGCTTTACGTCAGGTTGCTCAATGCTCCGCTGACTCTCCTTCCACTAAGGACCATTCTAAGCCACCTCCTTCTTCGAAAGGTAGGAAATGTCCTACCAAACCTTCTTTCCCTAGGAAAAGAAAGTTTCATTCATCTCCTGCCCATCATTCGGCTGTACCTAAACAAGGGACACCTCCGCCTAGTCTGAAGTCCTCCAGCTCTGGCCAGTCTCAGCATTCCCAGCAACCATAGGGGCTGGGAATTATACTCTACAGTTCACTTCTACCCATTAGAAGTTTATTCACTGTGCTTTTCTTTTTCAGTGTACTAAGCTGTCGGAAAAGTTTTGTTCAGGGACTACAGACTTCTCCTCTTCTTACTCTCTAGAAGAGCAGTTGCAACTATCCCCTGATAGTTCTGTCCCAACTGAACATTTTTTCCTTCAGTTGACTTACCCTATGGGTACGTCACCCTCCAATTACTTGCTCTACCCTCTCAACCGGGCTTTTTCCCTAACTGAGGGGTACCATACTGAAAGGCTTCTCTAGCAAGCTCGTTCCTCAGACAGGGAGAAGGGATATCTCCTATCCTTTCTTGTCTGTTTTTCTTTATTGGGCACAGGACAATCTCTCTGCTGTTTCCGTCAGCAGCTGTGCCTGCAGGAGTTACAGTGATTGTATTACTGGTACTTTTTACAAGTTCCGGTCCCTTGTTCAAAATTTTGTCTAGCCTCAGTAGTGATTCCAAGCTACTCATCAGCTATCTTGGATCCTCCTACTCCTTTAGGCTTTCTCACATTATTCTATCCATCTCCTCTCCTAGGATATGGCAACACACCTGACTTCAGTCAGTTTATCTCATATCTCTCCTGCACAATGCTCTCTGCAGTCTTCAGAGAAGCTTTCTACTATGAGGGCCTTGCTATAGAGCATTGACCTTGTCTCTAAAGCTTCTCTATTAGTAGGGAAAAGCTTATAATCCCTTCCCATGCCTGTGAGGGTTCTCCACACCCTCAGGCCTGGGGTGTTAACATGAAATATAAGTTCTTCTGCGTGAAAATCCAACGCTGATGTTTACGCATGCTACCTCTGGGTCCCTCCAGTAGGTCCCTCTGGTATCTTCTTCTGCGTTTCTGCACATCTGCCATGTCAGTGTTCTGTGGAACTCCCGCCTTGTTCCTTACAGATTCATATGATCATCTCTTCTCACGCAAACATCACGGTTATCTTGTTGGATTGCCGCCTTGCATCCCTCAATCCACGGAAATAGATTCTCTATACATATCCCAAGTGGGTTCACCCTCTTGTAGAGCGAAGAATCTTTTTCTTTTATATTCCCCATGTACAATTATGGGGCTGGGTGGTAGACATGTATCTTCAACTTGTTATCTTGTATGTAGCATCTCCATATATGTCTACATACCTATATCATTACTCTGGTGGTGCAAAACCATGCCCCACAAATGTATATATATTTCAGTATATCATATCTATATCTATATATATTTTGATACATTTCTCCACCCATATCCTAATATACACATATGGACATGTGTGTATATAGATATAGATAGATATAGATATAGATAGATAGATATATATTCCATCCACATATATATATCTGTCTATATATGTGTCTCTTGGGGGGCTTCTTAAGGGTTGATATGTCTTACACACTATCACCCTTACTGTCTATACTAAATGTTTTACCTTCTGGAGGTTTTAGACAGTCTATCTCCCTACTTCACATATCATCTTACGATACAGAAACTGTCATGCACCTATAACTACTGTGGTGCTAACATCTTCCATTTTTTCTTTAAGTCCTTGAAGCATCAAGCTTCAATATTTTTCCTACCTCTCGCCAGCTAGGAAAACTAGTGTACATCTTTATCTTTGAGTACACAGCTGTTCTCCTTGGGAATAGGGGTTTTTCCAGTCCCCCTCTCCCCGCCAGGACTGGGCTAGTTCTCCAACTCCGTCAGTCTTCTTCCTTTAGTCTTCAATGTTAATGACTTTATCCCTAAAGGAGTTTTCAGCTTTTTCCCATAAAGCTTCCATTGAAGACCTGACTGTCTAATCCTACCCAGTTGACACCTGGATCGTCTGCTACCTCCAGGTCTGGACCTTCATCCTCACTGCTGGGAGGTCACCTTGAAGATTCCGCCACTGCTTATCCAGTAGACTCCATCATGCTCTCTACTTCCTACAATACAGTAGGTAAGCTGCATATTTTAAGTGTACATTAAAGGTGTTTTAATGCTACTCATCATATATACCAAGGACTCCTGTAGTCTGTAGGGCCCTGTAGTCCTTGGCTATGCTGTTTCTTTCCTCACAGCTCCTTTATTGTCAACTCCTACCCTCCATCCCACTTTGGATGCTGGGGATTCCTGGAGACAAAATGCACCCCTGGTCCAGGCTCCTGCATTTTTATGGGATCTCCCCCTGGCATCTCCAGCTAGGGAGTCCCCATATGTGAAGACTCATTCCTGCTTGTTCCTGGAGATAGCACAGTTACTTACCTGTAACAGGTGATCTCTGGGAACAGCAGGAATTAGTCTTCACAACCCTCCCACCTCCCCTAGGAGTTGCATCTCTTATCTTCTTCTTCCTTTCCTCTCCTCGCCTTTGTCTCAGCTTTGAAACTCAACTGAAGAGAGGCTCTGGAGAAGGCGGGAAGTTAGCGCGCAGGCGCGAGGGATGCTGCCAAAAGCTTTCTGATTGGAAGCTGGGCAGCGTTCCCGTGCAGGCTCCGTCGGTACCGACGTACCCATATGTGAAGACTAATTCCTGCTGTTCCCAGAGATCACCTGTTACAGGTAAGTAACTGTGCTATACCTTACTGTTTTTTCCCCCAAGGCCTCATGCCTCTAATGTAGAAAGGAATTTTCATACTTTGGACTGTAAAAGAGCTTTGGCCTTTTACTTGCAAAGGACGCAGCAACATATTAAGTCCTCTCAACTCTTTGTTGCTTTTGATCCTAGTCATTTAGGACTTCCAGTCTCCAAAAGGACACTGTCCAACTGGATTGCACAGTGTATATCTTATGCCTATCGGAGTAAGAACCTTTCTCTTGAAGGCCATATCACAGCGCACAATGTGAGAGCCATGGCAGCCTCTATGGCTCATCTTCACTCTGTGTGTCTATCGGCGACATCTGTTGAGTAGCTACCTGGGCCTTGGTTCATACCTTCACAGCCCATTACTGCTTGGACAAGGACTCCCGCTGATATGCCTTGTTTGGTCAGGCTGTTCTTCAACACCTGTTCCATACTTAATCAACTCCTACCCACCATCCTTGGTAGGATGCCAGAGATCTATGGAGGGAGGTGGAGCCCTTTCAAAAGGGCACACAACTTCTGGGGTTTCTCCCTATCATCTGTAGCTAGGGAGTCCCCATATGTGAAGACTACATTCCTGCTTGTTCCTGGAGATAGCATAGTTACTCACCTGTAATAGGTGATCTCCGGCAACAGCAGTAATTTAGTCTTCACGACCCACCCACCTCCCCTAGGAGTTGTATCTCTATCTCTCTCTTTTCTCTCTCCTTCTCTCTCTCTCTTTGTCTCAGCTTTAAACTCACCTGGAGAGAGACAGTTGGGAAAGGTGGGAAGGCAGCACGTAGACACTGTGGGATGCTCCCAAAAGGTTTCTAATTGGACGCTGGGGAGCGTTTCTGCGCAGGCTCCGTTGGTACCGACGATACCCCATATGTGAAGACTAAATTCCTGCTGTTCCCGGAGATCACCTGTTCCAGCTGTGTAACTATTCTTTCTCCAGGGACAGCAGGAATCACTCCTCACAACCCTCTCTCCTCCTTGGGAATTGCCACCTTTTACCTTATTTTGTTTTTATGCTTTCCTAGCTATGTCATTGGAGTGAGCAAGATGGCACCCTTGGGCGGAAAAGGGACTACGCATGCATGGTGGCAACTCCAACAGGCTTTCTCTGAAAGCTGATGTTTCCCACGGTTTCAGTCGGTGCCGATGTCACCCTTATGTGAGGACTGATTCCTGCTGTCCCTGGAGATCACCTGTTACAGGTGAGTAACTATGCTTTCCCAACATGTCCAAACCAGCCAGTGGTTTCAAGAAATGCATCCCGTATGCCCGCACAATCTCTGTGACGGACCACCATAACTGGTTCATCCAATGCGTCGGGCCTGACCATGAACCTTCAACTTACCATCTTAGTTTGCAGATGATGAGAGGGTCTAAAGAACTGAGAAAAAGAGCATGAGTCACACTTTGGGTTGTCAGAGTTGGCATCCTCTGCGCCGGCATCGATGTCCTAGAGGGGCTCCACCAAGGCTTCAGCATTGCGCGGTGCCTGAGCTCATTCTGAACCAAAGGACCATGGTGCCATAGACCAGAGATTCTGCAGGAAAAAGCAGATAGTCAGTCCTCACTTATGGGTGACGTCGGCACTGATGGAGCCCGTGCGGAGCAATTCCCCAGCTTTCAAAGAAAGCCTTTGGGATTGCTGCCATGCATGCGTGGTCCTCTTCCTGCCCAAGGGTGCCATCTTGCTCAGTCGCCCTTTTTCCACAGAGCCCTTCGGACGCACGACCTTGTCCCTTGGAAAAAAAAAGTTTAGTTTTTTCACCTTAACAGGCTCTCTATTTTACGGTTGCACCGGTCCTCTACCCGTCCTTCCTCTGCTCTATTTTTTGTAGCTATCAGGGATGCTGCTTGTCTTTTCATTTTTCGTTACGGGCTTCGCGCCCTTTTTTTCTCTCCTAACCGCTTGCCGTGTGGCTCTTCGACCTTGCTTGGGCCATTTTTGCCCCATGGCCACCAGATTTAAAAAATGCGATAGATGCTCTAGGAACATGTCGCTTAGGGACACTCATGACTGTTGTCTGCGTTGCCTCGGAGCTGACCATGATCCAGAGCTCTGTTCACTCTGCAAGAAAATGTCCTCTAAGGCCCTGCTCAGCTGTAAGCAGAAGTCAGAAGACATTTTCCGAAAGGCTGCCTCTGAGTCCCCGGCGCCCTCGTTCATCTCTCCGGTGGGTTCCCACCCTACTACCCCGCGTTCTTGGTGGCACTCAGACCAGGGGTCCCTCGGTGGAGCGGCGCAAAAAGAAGGCGGCCTCGAAGTCGCTGTCTGGGTTTCCCGACAAGCGTGAGCACTCCTGCGCCTGGTCGCTTAGGCCCCTTCGGCGTTCCCGAGAGTTTGACAAGGAGCAGCCCGACAAGATACCTCGCACGGAAACAGAGGCCTCCGCCAAAGGTGCCCAGTCTTCTGAAGGCCGTCGTGGTGAGGGCGACCTCAACGCCCGACCCGGTGACCCCGGTGTTGGTGTCGCAGGGCCCCACGCCCACGTGGGAGTCCCGCATGCTGGCGCTGGAATGCAGCATTTCTGCATTCATTGCTTCCCAGCAGGCGCTCACGGCCAGCTTTGTTGACTCTCACCCAGAGATCGCAGGTCCGTTGCGTGGGATACCCCAATACATCCAGGAAACCCCCGAGAGCCGCTGGCCTCATGAGGGTCCTCGCCGTCGGTCTCGCTCGCCCTCCTTCCCATTCCTCGGAGGTGCGATTGTCCAGGGCCTCTGGCACCAGACTACTGGCCATTGGACAGGATGATCTGCCCAGCTCGGACTCCTCGACCGATTTCTCGGACCGGGAGTCTGTTGGGGACACCTCCCTGGAAATCTGTACCCACCAGGATCTTCCGTTGGACCCTTCACCGCCCACTTTCCAGGGGCGCTCACCACTCGAAGACATCTCCTTCCTAGTGTTTATTCTGGACATGGCACGGGCCCTTAACCTGGCCACACAGGCTAAGGAGGACCCTTGCGCTGAAGAACTTGACATTCTTCAGTACTGGTCCCTGGCCAGGGAATCCCTTACTGTGCCTGTGCCTTTTATTCTATCTGGGCTGCTGCTCTGCATGTGGAAGTCCCCAGCCTCAGTCACCATTGTGAGTAAATGCCTTGACACGATGTACAAGGTACAACATGGACCAGGCTTCCGAAAGACCCAGCTCCCACACACCTCTATGGTGGTGGAATCGGCCATGAGGAAGCAAAAGAGCCCGAAATCGCACTCGTCGGTACCACCCAGCCGAGAATCGAGGGTTCTTGATGCCCTGGGCCGCAAGGCCTATCAAGGCTCCATGCTCTCTTGTCGCATCCAGGCATTTCAACTGTACATTGGTATGTTCCTGCATGATTTGGCTAAGGAACTCGGGGTTTTCTCCAAGGGCCTCGAAGGAGAGCCTCTCAATACGTTCTGCACCCTGCTAAAGTCCATTGTGGACTGCTCGAAGTACCTCTCCCAAGCCGCCTATGATGGCTTCGAGACATTGGCTCGAGTGGCAGCTGTGGGAATCGGCACCCACCGCCAGGCATGGTTCTAATACTCAGATTTGGAGCAGTGGGTGCGGGAGAAGCTCCTGGATGTACCCTGTCTTGGTGAGCAGCTATTCAGAAAGCCGATGGAGGAGAAACCTGTGTAAATTGAGATGGAGTTCGTTACCAGAATTTGTCTTGCCCTCAAAACTTCCACCCTGCCTTGGAAGAAGCAGACATCCAAGAAGCCCTTCTTTCCTAGAAATGGTCTCCAGTATCAGGGTTATCCGCCATATCCTGCTACCCCCATGCCGACCACTCTGGCGGAGGGAAAATCTG
The DNA here is from genome assembly GCA_033557465.1 of Ichthyophis bannanicus. Lineage (NCBI taxonomy): Eukaryota > Metazoa > Chordata > Amphibia > Gymnophiona > Ichthyophiidae > Ichthyophis > Ichthyophis bannanicus. The sequence continues at coordinate 649,237,170 of CM066033.1, read as the reverse complement.
GCCAGGGGCATCGTAAGCCAAAGGGACAGAAGGTCCAGATGCCAGCTCCCCCACAACCCACTAAGGGGTTGTGACGCCATCAGCATAGCTCCTTACCCTCTGGCGACTTAGCAGCCAGTGGGGGGATGCCTGTCCCACTTTGCCCCAGCATGGGCTTCCATCACCTTGGACACTTTGCCCTCTTGGATGACTTGGAGGACCCATTGCCTTCACTTAGACAGTCTTCCACCTCCTTTCTCCCCGGCAGAGCCTCCTTGACTCCCTGCACACCAGCTTCTGCTGCAGCGGGAATTATACACTCTCCTCGCCCAACAGGCAGTCAAGAAGGTCCCTCCCCACCTTCGAGGTCGGGGCTTCTATTCCCAGTACTTTCTCGTCCTGAAAAAGACGGGCGGGTCTGCGACCCATCCTCAACCTCCACAGGCTAAACAAGCTCCTGGAATAAACGGAAGAAATTCAAGATGTTCTCTTGGTGTTCTGCTGCCCTTCCTCCGGCAGGGTGACTGGCTATGCTCCTTGGATCTAAAGGCTGCTTATGCCCACATTTTAATCCACCCCCAGTATCTGCGTTTCAAGGTACAGGGCGAGCACTTCCAGTACAGGGTGCTCCCCTTTGGGCTCGTGTCTGCCCCACGAGTCTTCACAAAGTGCCTCGTGGTCACTGCTTACTTTCGGCATCAGGGCATGCCGGTCTTTCCCTACCTCGATGACTGGCTCGTTACAGGCTCCTCAGTCGAGGAGGCTCGGCGAGCGATGTTGCACGCTGTTCTCCTCCTGGAGAGCTTGGGGTTCTTGGTCAACTACCCGAAGTCTCACCTCGAGCCCGTGCAGGCTCTCGAGTTTATCAGGGTGCGTCTCGATACTCAACAGGCGACCGCCTACTTGCCAGTGGCTCGTGCTGTCTGTTTCTGAGCTCTTGCGGCTCGCATCCAAAGCGCACGCCAGGTCACCGCTCGGACCGTGCTATGTCTCCTGGGCCACATGGCCTCGGCCGTGCATGTGGTTACCCATGCCCACCTGCACATGCGGACGACTCAGTGGTTTCTCAGTGCCCAATGGAGCCAGTCCCTCTGACATCTCAGGGACCCCATCAGGGTTCTTCCCGACCTCTGCTTGTCCCTGAGCTGGTGGCAAAATCTTCGCAACCTCCTGTGGAGATTGCCCTTTCAGGCCCCGCAGCATGATGCGGTGCTGGCGACAGACGCTTCCCTTTTAGGGTGGGGAGCCCACTGCGGGCCACTCTGCACGTAGGGACAATGGTCACCCAAGGAGTCTCATCAGCAAATAAACCTGCTCAAACTCCATGCAATTTGTTGGGCCCTAAGGGCCTTCGAGGAACACCTCAACAGGAAGTCGATTGTCGTGCAGACTGACAACCGTGTAGCGATGTTCTACATCAAGGAGGGAGGGACGGGATCGCTCTCCCTCTGCTGGGAAGCGTTCCTCATCTGCTCTTTCGCTGTCCGGAGGATGTCCCTCAAGGCGACGTACCTCCTGGGTCAGGAGAATGGCCTGGCAGAGTAACTCAGCAGAATCCTTCGCCCCCACAAATGGCGATTGGATCCCAGAGTAGCAGAATGGCTGTTTTTCCGCTACGGGATGCCAGCGATAGATCTCTTCGCCAGCCCCAGATCACGCAGCTCCCCCCGCTTTTGTGGGCTGGCGCTGCACCCGAGCAGGGAGGGCCCCGATGCATTTCTCCTGGACTATTCGTCCAGCCTTCTCTATGCTTTCCCTCCTTTCCCCCTCATTTCGAGGACTCTTTTCAAGACTCAGCGGGATGGGGCATCGTTGATTCTCGTGGCCTTTGCAGCCTTGGTTTCCGCTCCTGCTCTGGCTGTCGGTGGAGCCTCCGGTTCCCCTGGGCTCTGCTGACGCAGGAGGGGGGTCGGGTGCTGCACCCAAACCTAACCTCCCTATCCCTCATGGCCTGGTGACTGAAGGGTCTCCCTAGCCTCTCTGGCCCTTCCGGAGGAGGTCGAGGCGCTTCTCCATCTGGTGCTCGGATTGCCAGATCAACCCCTTCTCATGCCCCGTTAGATGGGTTCTCCAGTACCTCCTCCATCTCTCGAGAGAATGGCTGAAGTCAAATTCTGTCAGGGTTCATTTGAGCGCCATCTCGGCTAATCACCTTCCCATCGAGGGAAAGCCCCTCTCGGGGCAGCCATTAATCTCCTGCTTTATGCGGGGTCTTCTGCTTTCCAAGCCGCCCATCCGTCCCCCTCCGGCGGAGTGGGATCTGAACATGATACTCGCACAGCTCACTCGTCCACCCCTCGAGTCAATGGCGATGTGTTCATGCTGGCATCTGTCTTGGAAGGTATCCTCCCTGGTGGTGCTGACCTCGGCCCTCTGAGTCATTGAGCTCCAGGCTCTCATGGCTGGTGCCCCTTACACCAGGTTTTATCGGAACAGGGTGGTCCTCTGTACCCACCCTAAATTCCTGCCTAAGTTCATTTCGGACTTCCATCTCAACCAAGAGATAGTTCTGCTGACCACCTTCCCGAGGCCCCACGCCAACCAGGAGTTGGCAGCTCTTCACACCCTCGACTGGAAACGGGCCCATGCCTTTTATTTGCAGCGTACCTAGGCTCATCACAAGTCTGACTGGCTTTTCGTGACCTATGATCCCAATAGACCGGGGCAGGCAGTCACCAAACGCACCCTCTCGGTTTGTGTGGTGGACTGCATCACTTTCGCCCATGCGAAGGCGGGCATCCCACTAGATCGTCGAGTCACTGCACACGGGGTCTGGGCCAAAGCGGCCTCAGTGGCCTTGCTGTGCTCCGTGCCCCTGATGGATATCTGCTGGGCGGCGACCTGGTCTTCTGCGAATACCTTCGCTGCCCACTACTGCCTGGAGATGGATTCCCGCCAGTACAGCGCCTTCGGCCAGGCCGTACTCCGTAACCTGTTCAGGGTATAAGCAACTGCTGTCCTCCGACCCTTCTTCACAGCTACTGAGGACTCCTTTGGGCTCCTTTGGGCTTCGGCTTCGGCTCCTGCTGCTGCTCGCAGAGGCGTTTTTTTGGTAGCCTGTAGCTGGGGAGTACTATAAGTGAGTACTAACTTCCTGCTTGTTCCTGGAGAAAGCGTAGTTACTCACCTTTAACAGGTGTTCTCCAGGGACAGCAGGAATCAGTCCCCACTACCCTCCCGCCTCCCCTGATGAGTTGCTGAATTTTTGTCCTTCCCTTGCCATCTGCTTGGTAGGGCTCGAGCTAAGGGACCTGACTGAGCAAGATGGCACCCTTGGGTGGGAAGAGGACCACATATGCATGGCAGCAATCCCAAAGGCTTTCTTTGAAAGCTGGGGAATTGCTGCGTACGGGCTCCGTCGGTGCCATTGTCACCCATAAGTGCGGACTGATTTCTGCTGTCTCTTGAGAACACCTGTTACAGGTGAGTAACTACACTTTATCCTTCGACCTAGGGACTGACCCCCAGAAAGATTGGTCTTCCACCCTATCGAGGGCTGATGCTGAGGGTCGGGGGAGACCCTCATGGACCTTGGCATCAGAGTCCCTCGCAACTTGACTCCAGGAGCAGCCGACGAAGCTGCTCCGGTGGGAGGAATAGACTCCCAAGGCCCCGGAGGGCCGTTGGTAGTCTCCTGTTGCTGTTACTATTGTGGAGTCCCCGACGCAGGTGCTGAAGTCTGAGGCCAAGGTGGCTGTCCCCAGGCCCCACTCCCTCGGAAACAGCGGTGCTAGCCATGCGCCTGCAGGCCCTTGAGAGGAGCAAGGCAGTGTTCCTGGCAGCACAGGTTGTGATGGCCCAAATGCCTTTGGGTACTTCGGTGCCAGCGATGGGCCCCACTGTTTGCGGTGGCCCCGCCAGTTCTAGTCCAGTCAATTTTGGAGACCCAACCTGGAGGAGCAAGCAGGTTATCAATTAGACTCCACCTCTGCACCAGTCGCTATCTCCCCCACCAGTGCCTCTGGTTCCAAGGTTGTCCATCATCGACATCAAGGTCCTCGCCATCCCCGCTTGAGGAGGAAGCCGGATATTATTTTGACTTCCTGTCAGACTCCGACTCCGATGGGTGGGAGACTGAGGAGTCGTCTCTGGCCTCGGACCGGCACCAGAACATCCCATTGGATCCTTCACCTCCTTATGAAAGGTGCAAGTCCTCGCCAGAGGACATCTCTTTCCATGAATTTGTTTGGGATATAGTCAAGGCTCTACCCTTCACCTTAGAGGCCAAAGAGGAACTGAGAGCAGAGGAACTTGAAATCCTACAATATCCCTCACCTCCCAAAGAGGCAATCATTGTGCCAGTGCACCGGATCCTCCAGTGCCTACTCTTCAGAATGTGGGAGAATCCGCTGACTGTCCCAGCCATCAACACAAGGTTAGACTCTATGTGCCGAGTAGAAGAGTCTGGGCTTTGAGAAGCCCCAACTCTCACACAATTCCATGGTTGTGGAGTCAGCTATGCTTCGCATCAAGAGTTCTAAGACTCATTCCTCCGTTCCCACAGGCATAGAGGCCTGCACCATTGATGGTTTGGGAGAAGATGCTACCAAGGATCCATTTTGTTGGTCTGGATCTTCTCATATCAACTTTATATGACCATGTTCCTTAAGGATGTGATGGGAGACCTCAGTGAATTTGTAGCCCTGATTCCCCAAAGTGCTTTGAGTAAGAACTTCCACAGTCTGGTAGGACGAGGTAAGGACTGCTCAAAGTATATGAGCAGAGCAGCTTACGACGCATTGGGATCCATCAGTAGAGTAGCTGCAGTGGGCATTAGTGCTCGTCGCCTGGCCTAATTACAGTCATCTGATCTTGAGCAATGGGTTTGAGACAAGCTGGCCGATGTCCCCTGTAGGGGAGAAAATTTGTTATGCAAACCCATGGAGGATAAGATTGGGGAGCTGGAATTGAAGCAGCTCACCATGAAGGCCTTTACAAGAAAATGGTGGACCCTTCTAAGAAGAAGGTAGCGGAGAAGAAGGTAAGCGTCGATACTACTCGGGGTATCCGTCCTCAGCCTATCCAGCCTCTCTGCTGTCTCAGCAGAAGGCTCAAGGGCCCCGCTAGCAGTGCCACTCTAAACCTCAGAAGCCTCAGCCTGCCCCACAGCCACAAACGGAGGGCGGGTTTTTGACTATTTCTTGAGGAGCATTGTCAATCTCCCACTGTCCAGTGCAGTACTTTAGTAGCTGGGGGGTGGGGGGTGCGACTGACCCATTTTGCCCACTGGTGGCCCGTGATGACAACACACACCTGGTCCCTGAAGATGGTCCAGAATGACTACCGATTGCATTTTGCCCTGCTACCTCTCCCTTTCTTGCCTGGAGAGTACCCTCTCAACCCGTTGCAGCAGGCCCCCCTCCAACAGGAGATCAACGCCTTGCTGGATGACCTGGCCATCAAACCGGTACCACCAGAGCAGTTGACAAGAGGGTTTTATTCTCATTACTTCCATGTCCCCAGAAAGACGGAGGGTTTCTGGCCCATTCTGGATCTCTGGAACCGTAACCGCTTCTTAGTAAGGGAAAAGGTCAAGATGGTCTCCCTGGGGATGCTTCTTCCATACCTCCAGAAGGATGATTGTCTCTGTTCCCTGGATCTGAAGGATGCCTACATACATAATCCTGATCCATCCTCTCCATTGGCAATATCTCTGCTTCATGCTCAGTGGTCGGCACTTCAGTACTGGGTGCTGTCATTTGGGTTGGCAAGTGCCTGGCGATGGTTGCTGCCTTCCTCCAGATCTTGGGGGTCTTCAGCCTTGTCAAAGTAAGGGAAGACTATCAGGGGCGCCAGATCTGATGAGGTCTGCCAGTTGGCCCACTTGACCATCCAGGTACTTGAACCACCTGGGCTTTGTCATAAATTACCCATTCTCATCTCCAGCCATTGCAAAAGCTGGAATTCTTTGGAGTCCTCCTCGACACCATTTGAGCTTGAGCCTTCCTACCAGATGGCTCATTGGCATGGTTCAGGGCATCCAGCACAGCTGCTTCACCACGGCTTGGGAGATTCTGTGGATGCTTGGCCACATGGCCTCCACCATACATGTCATGCCGCTGGCCCGTCTCCACATGCGCCAAGCACAATGGATTCTGTGCACCCAGTGGCGCCAAGTTACTGGCTGCCTCAAGGTTAGAGTGGCGGTCACCATGCCTCTTGCTACACTGGTGCTTCAGCCTCTGAATTTTGCTAAAGGGACTTCCCTTTGTCTCCTGCACCTCACCGGATGTTGACTACATATGCAGGGCCTCTGGTTGCAGCACGTAAGCCTGCAGTAGATCAACTTTCTGGAACTCGTGGGCCTTTGCAAATGCCCTCCGAGCTTTTCAACGGTAGTTGACCAATCAGATAGTCCTCATTCAGATGGACAATCAGGTAGCGATGTTCTTTGTCAACAAACAAGGTGGCACATGGTCGTATCTGCTCTGTTGGGAGACGGTGCACAGCATGGACCTCAGGGTGACATACTTGCCAGGGGGGCTCGCCGTTATTGCAGACCACCTCAGCAGGGTTCTTCAGCCACATGAATGGACCCTCAACAAGGCCGCAGTGAATCGCATCTTCCAGAGGTAGGACAGGCCGGTAATAGACCTGTTTGCCGCCCCACACACTGCTCAGGTGGCTCACTTCTGCTCCAGGATAGCATCCAGCGACCGGCTGACTCCTGATCCATTTCTTCTGACCTGGGGAGTGGGGTTGATTTACGCATACCCCCCAGTCCTGCTAGTTGCGAAGACCTTGTTCAAACATCAGGCCAACATGGGCACCATGATATTGATTGCCCTATATTGGCCTCGGCAGCTGTGTCCTAGAGCCTCTACATTTGGACTGCGCCCGAACCGAACCTCTCAGGATGGCGGAACCTTGCTTTACCCCATTGTCCAGTCCCTATCCCCCAAGGCGTGGATGCTGAATGGGTAGTTCTCTTAGAACTTCATCTTCCTATGGAGGTTTAGAATATCCTTCTACTTTCTCGCAGAGACTCCACATACCGGTTTTACGCCTTCAAATGGTGACGTTTCTCTAGTGTGCAGAGAAGGCCCTGGACCCCTTCTCTTGCACTGTTGAGGTCTTGTTGATGTATCTCTTCCACCTTTACTACTTGGGCCTAAGTCCAATTCTGTCCAAGTGCACCTCTGCGCTATTGGAGTGTACCATCGCGGGTTGGGTGGCAAGCCCTTCTCCATGCAGCTGCTTGTGACCCGCTTCAGGCAGGGTCTCCTTCTCTCTAAGCCTCTGTTCAAGCCCCCACCAGTGGCATGGGATCTCAACGTAGTGCTGGGGCAAACTCCTCTCTGTTCCTTTTGAGCTGTTGGTCTCCTGTCCGCTTAAGTTCCTCCCCTGGAAGGTGGTTTTCTTGGTGGCGGTCACCACTATCCGCTGGGTTAATTAGCTGCAAGTGTTGGTGGTGCATGCGCCCTACACTGTGTGTTATCAAAACTGGGTAGTTCTGCGCATGCACCCGCGGTTCCTACTCAGTGATTTCTTCCTTTCATCTTAACCAGTCTGTGGTTCTGCCCTCTTTCTTTCCCTGGCCTCATGCCAATGGGGCTGAGGCCGCATTGCACATCTTGGACTGCAAGCTGGCCTTGGCTTTCTATCTCAAAAGAACAAAATCCCATTGACACTCTACTCAGCTTTTCGTTTCCTTCAATCCTAACAGGTTGGGCATGGCTGTCTCTAAGCATATGCTGTTGCTCTGGGTGGCGGACTGCATTTCCTTTGCTTATGTGCTGGCTGGGTTAGCCTTGAACGTCATGTCATGGCCATAATGCCTGAGCTATAGCCGTTTCTGTGGCAAGCTTGCACTCGGTCTCCATGGTGGAGATCTGCAGGGCTGCTACGTAGTCCTCAGTCCACACCTTTACTGTCCCCTAGTGTCTGGATGGGGATTCTCGATGCGACAGTAACTTCGGCCAAGCTGTACTCCGGCATGTTTTTGAGACTTAGGTTCAACTTCTCCCACCGGCCCTTCTGTCCATCCAGGCTACTGTAAAGTTCTTCCTGATGTCTGCTGTAGATGCTAATTCTCACAAAAAGGTCTATTCTTGAACGAATGACAGAGCAATTCAAAAAGTCGTTCATATACCAATCAATGTGCTTGAGAATTTCTCATCTATTTGCTGTAATCATGAAAATGAATACATAGTTATTTAACTAAGGAGGTCTCACTGTTGTGGCTCTGCTGCATAGACTTCCGTCTTCTTCAAAGCAGATTGCCCTTTTGCATCAATGACCTCAGAAACTCAGTGAGGGTACACTCTAATGTTCATATCAATCTTGTGCTGTTATAGTAAATAGTACTTATCTTTCATGCTTAACCCCACTGGTGTGAGCATAAAAGAGATCCCGACTCTCTTCCCAAGTACCATTCGTGCGTTTCACACTATGATTTCATCAGGGGATCACTCGATCTGTCATGTTCAGCATCTCTAGTTATCTCCAGGAACAAGCAGGAATGAGTCTTCACATATGGGTACGTCGGTACGGACGGAGTCTGCGCGGGAACGCTTCCCAGCATCCAATCAAAGAGCTTTTGGAAGCATCCCACCATGCCTACGTGCTGCCTTCCTGCCTTTCCCAACTGCCTCTCCTCAGCTTTCGTTTTCCGCGGAGCCGGCAGGACGTCCTCCTGTCACCGCAGAAAATTCTTGTTTTATTTCTTTAGTTTTCTTGTGGTCGCGGCTATCTTCCTGACGCCACCGGTACCGCCGGTGTTTTCTTTTCTTTTCTTGTAAAATCTTCCTTTTTCACGGGATATTTTTTCTTCATAGTGTCCCGCGGTTTCTTAGGCCTTCAGGCCTCTTCTTTTCCTTCATGGAACCGCCAGCCACTTTCTCCAAGAAATGTTCAGACTGTGGCGGTACACCTTTATTTTTAGACCCTTGAAGTCTGTGTCTAACCTGCTTGGGTCCTGACAACAGTTTGGTGAGAAGAGGTTTTCAACATTGAGGTTCCCTCGATACACGGTTTCCCTCCAACTTCAGGGCACCGTCCCCTTCTTCCACACAGGATCAGGTAACCCACAAACAGTCTGTTAAGACTAGCCAGCCCTCGAGTGGTAGGTCTCATGCACAATATGTAGACGGCTCCGGCCTTGCCCTCGAGGGCCCACTGGCTTCAAAACCCCGGCGGGAGTCTTCAGTCTCCAAAGCCTTTCAGGGGTTTCAGGTTGTTCCTGGGGTTCACCCCTCACAGAACATACCTGAGCCGTATCCGGTGATGGCAGCCACTTCGAGCGGTACCGATACCCCAGCATCGGCACTGGTGTTGGATGAGACACTCCTCACCATGGATGATCATCTGGCGTCCTCAGTGCCTTCGGGACCGGTGGATATACTCCAGACTGACTTTCCATTATCGGTACCAGCACCGATACTACCACCGACGTCGGTACCCTCCAGACGTGCATCGATAGCCTCGCTTCTTTCGATGCCGAGTCTCGAATCGATCTCCAGTCTGGAGGACTGCGTACCGACTCGCCTTGGTACCGGCTCTCGGCGGTACCGAAGGCTCTGTTCCGATGATTCGGATCCGCAACTCTCGGTTCCCTCGAGGCCGATTGAGCTGCCCTCGATGCCGAGTTTGGAATCGATCTCTAGTCTGGGCGACTGGGTACCAATACGCTTTGGTACCGACACTGATCGATACCGGTGGCTCGGTACAGAGGATAGCGCCCGGAGGTTTTCGTTACCTCGGTACCGATTGAACAGTCACTGATGACTGCTCCGATGTCTCTGTCGGGCTCGACTCCGACATCGGTACCGGTATCCACAATAGCATCGTGGCCAACTCCTGCCATGCTTTTTTCAATAGGATCACTCCCTTCTATACCAAGCTTGGAGTCGATACCTGGCATGGACAATGTGGTAATGACGGTCGCTGCTCCTGACAGCCAGTACCGGCGACCATCCTTTAAGCATTCCACACACTGCTCTCTGCAGGATCTTCTATTCCTACATATCTGGATAGCTCTGTCGGTGCTCAGGCTAGTTCTTCAGATCTAACCTGTCCAAGGGAGAGTCCTGTTGGGGATCCCTCTTTTCAGAGTTTCCTCCTGGATATAGCAAGATCTCCTGCCATTCCTATCCCAGGACATGATCCTGCACAAGGCTCTCTTTCTACCAAAGCAAAGGAGAACATAATGCTTCCTTTGCATCATTCCTTGCAGGATCTCCTTCTAGGAATGTGGGAAACACCTTTAAGGGTACCCCCACCTTCCAGAGCAACTGATCTCTTATATCAGGTGCCCCCCTCTCCAGGATTTCAAAAGACTCAACTTCCTCCTCATTCCATAGTAGTGGAATCAGCAATGAGGCGGGTAAAGAGTAAGAAAAAGCACTCTTCTTATCCGCCAGGTCGTGAGTCTAAGACACTAGATGCCTTTGGACGTCAAACCTTCCAGACATCTATGCTTTCTGCAAGAATTCTCTCATATATTTTCTATATGAGTCTATCTCTTGAGGAGGTCACAAAGCAATTACATCTTTTGACTCCTTCCTTTCCAGAGTCCAAGAGTGCAGACTATTCTTCACTGCTCAAGCATCTCCAGAATATCTCTTGCTTTCTTACCCGTGCTTCCCTAGACTCTTTTGAGTCTGTTAGCAGGACTTCTGCTGTAACTATAGGGGCACGATGTAGAGCCTGGCTCCAAGCTTCAGACTTGGACAAATGGACACAGCTCAGACTGGGACATACTCCTTGCACTGGAGACAATCTTTTCAACAAGGAGTCTTTACGTCAGGTTACTCAGTTGTCCACTGACTTACCTGTTCCCTAGGGGCTGTTCTGCACCTTCTTCTATCCCAGTAGGTAGGAAATGTCCTGCCAAACTTTCTTCCCATAGGAGAAGAAGGTTTTATGCATCATCTGCCCATCATACAGATGTTCCCAAACAGGGGAAGCATCGTCCTGGTCTGCAGAGTTCAACCTCTCGCCAGGCTCAGCAAACCCAGCAACCACAGGGTTTCTGATCAGTCCATCAGATGCTTGTGACTCTTGGGATTAGAATCTGCAGTTGCTTCTTCTCAATAGAGGCAATCCACTGCTGTCATTCTAAATCCTAAACATGGATCTCTTCCCGAAAGACATCCATTCTTTCTATGTTCTGTGAGCTGTCAGGATGTTCATGCTTCTAGGTCACAGGGTTCTCCTCTTCTTCCTGCTAGGGAAAGAGGTCTATCCACTATCAAACAATAGTTTCCTGTGCCAGCATATATTTTTTCCTTTCTATAACCTTACTACTTTGTAAGTTTTCTTCAGCTCCATTCTCTTTACCCTCTTACCAGGTTTTTCCTCTGTAAGAGCGGTATTGCTTCACTGGAGGGCTTTTTCTTCAGCCTCTCTAGTTTTCTTACTTTTCCAATGCGGAGTTCTCTTCTCTGAGTTGACTCCTCTTTTTCAATCTTGCTTTGAAGCAGTTCATCAGACACGTCCAGAGTTTTCTACTCTTGCTTTGTCTGTTCTTTCTGTTTTTAAACAGTACCATTCTTTCTGCTGTCTGGCAAGCAGCTGCCAATGCAGGAGCCTTAATGTTTGGACCACTGGTTCTTGTCCACCAGCAACCAGATTTGTCCTCCACTAACATTCTGTCTGGTCTTAGTAGTGGCTCCAAGTCAGTGCTGTCATCTGTCCTGGAAATTTTTTCACTGCAAGCTTGTTGGATTGTCTTCTATTTCTGCCATCTCCATTCCCCTGGGTTTGGCCGCATAGTTGACATAGGTACTGGCTCTCTTGCAGCCAGTTCTATCTCCTCATTCTCCTCCTGCATCATGCTCTCTGCAATTCTACAGAGAAGCTCTCCACTATGGGCCCTTGCTAGAGAGCAGGGGTTTTTTTTTTGTTTTTTTTTCTCCAACAGCTATACTAGATGGTTGAAAAAGGCTATCTCCAGGAACAAGCAGGAATGAGTCCTCACATATGGGTACGTCGGTACCGAAGGAGCCTGCGCGGGAATGCTCCCCAGCTTCCCAGGATGAAAGCTTTTGGGGCAACCCACAGCGCCTGCGCGCTGCCTTCCCGCCTTTCCTAACCAACTCTCCTCAGTTCTTCTTTTCCACGGAGCCAGCAGGTCGTGTTCCTGTCACCGCTGAAGAAGTTCTTTATTTTAATTTATTTCTTTTGTCGCGTGTCTGCCTTCCCCGACGCCGGACCAGTACCGCCGGTCTTTTCTTTTCTTTAAAAAGAACTATCTTTTTTCCTCACTTGGTGTATTTTCTTCTTAGGCCTCCAGGCCCACAAGAAACTTTTCCCTTATGGAAAAACCAGCCTCCGGGTTCAAAAAATGCACTAAGTGTAGCGGTACAATTTCTGTCACAGATACCCATGAATGGTGTCTGAAATGTTTGGGGCCTGAACACTCCATCCCGGATTTCCAGTCCTGTTCTCTAATGTCTAAACGAGGATTACAGAACCGGGCAGCCAAGCTCCATGTGCTGTTTCCCACGGATGCACCGGCGGTGGCATCGACATCTTCCAGGTCTTCCTCTCCTGATGGGTCTCAGGTAACCAAACATACTTTTAGCAGGTCCTCGAAAGGCAAATCTCCCTCTAAGCATCGAGATGCCTCCGGGCTTGCCCTTGAGGATCCTGCCCCAGCCAAACAACCCCGGCGGGAAGCTCCGGCTTCCAAAGCTCCTCCTATGGGGTTACAGGTTGACATCGATGGCACGGCCTCGACCGATCACCTGTTAGACTGCTGTGGGGTACTGGCACAATCTTCCGGTACCGACATCCAGGCAGTCGTGGCGTCCATGGATCACACTGTGCAATCCATGCAACAGGCTATACTGGCTTTCATCAAGGCTGCGACGCCGGCGGTACCACAACAAGCTTCGTTGTCGGTAACGGCACGGTTACCGGTACCAACTTCGATACCGGTACCGGCTGCATCGACATCGGCCAGGATACCGATTCCGGCTCCCTGTCCTGGGCTCTTTCTCGGTACTGATCGGTACCAGGGACACCCGATGTCGGTACCGATCGATACGCCTATCGATCTTTGGAATCGAGCAGACGATACTTCGATTCTTCTGATGATTCTGATTCATTGGATGAGTCCCCTGAAGTATCTGTCACCCTTCCTGAGGAGCCGCCTTCTCCAAAAAGGAGAATGTCTCCTCCAGAGGATTTGTCCTTTCAAGACTTCATAATAGAAGTAGCTAAAGGACTCTCTATTTCAGTAACCTCTGAAAAGGAACCTAGAGCAAAAAAATTAGATATTTTGGGATACTCTAAGGTTCCCAGAGAGGCAGTCACCTTGCCAATTCATGAAATTCTTCAAGAACATTTGATTGAATTGTGGGAGACTCCTCTCACCCTTTCTCCTCATTCTCGTTGATTGGACACTATGTACCGTGTCCCTCCTTCTCCTGGATTTCAAAAAACTCAGCTTCCTCACCACTCCATTGTGGTGCAGTCAGCTATGAAGAGGATAAAGAGTACCAAAAGACACTCTTCTACTCCTCCAGGAAGAGAATGCAGGACCTTGGATGCTTTTGGTAGGAAAATCTTCCAAGCCAGCATGCTTATTGCCAGAATCAATTCATATAGCCTTTATATGGGTATGTTTCTGAAGGAGGTTGCAGAAAAGCTGCACAACTTTCTCCCTTTTATTCCAGAGGATAAAAGGGATGAGTTCCTTCTTTGGCTTAAGCATACTCAAGACATTTCAAAGTTTTCCAACAGGGCAGCCTTTGATTCCTTTGAAGGTGCCAGCAGAGCCTCAGGCATTGCTATAGCTGCTCCTAGAATTGCTTGGCTCCAGGCTTCTGATCTAGAACCCTGGGTTCAAGATGGTTTAGGAAATCTGCCCTGTACAGGTGAAAATCTCTTTGGCAAAGAGTGGCAAATTAAAGCCACTCAAATGGATGCAGAAAATGCTGCTCTGGATAGACTTTCTAAGCCTACCTCCACTCTGGCCAAGAAAAAATCTTTTAAAAAGTCTTTTTACAAAAAGGGCAGATTTTCTTCCACTTCTGGTCAACAGTCTTCTACAGGTCGCTTTGCTGCTAAGCGTCAGCAACCTAAACAGGCCAGGCCTAAACCTACAGGGGCTGCTGCAACCCAGCAGTCCCAAACCCCTCAGGGTTTTTGACTTGATACTAGAGAACGTAACCTTTCTGGCTCTACAACAACCAGAGCCTCTCACCATTCCAGGAAGGTTAGCTCATTTTGCTCCCAGATGGGAGCAAATCACATCAGAGCAGTGGACCCTCTCTATCATAAGAGAGGGCTACAAACTTCATTTCTCAGACCTTCCTCCCTACACCAGGGTGAGACACTTCAATTCTCCCACATCCCTCGACCTTCTGGATCAGGAGGTGACTACCCTTATGGCCCAGAGGGCCATAGAAGCAGTTCCGCTTCTTCAACAAGGGTCAGGGTTTTACTCCCCCTATTTTCTCATCCCAAAGAAAGCAGGGGGATTCAGACTCATTCTAGATCTCAGAGAATTGAACAAATTCCTATACAAGGAGAAGTTCAAGATGCTTTCTTTAGGCATTCTCCTTCCATACCTACAGAGTCAGGATTGGCTTTGTTCTCTAGATCTCAAGTATGCGTACACTCATATACTCATCCATCCATCCCACAGAAAATTCCTACGTTTTCTGTTCCAGGGAAAACATTACCAATACAGAGTGCTTCCTTTCGGTCTAGCCTCTGCTCCAAGAGTGTTCACCAAATGCATGGCAATAGTTGCTGCATTTCTACGCACTCTGGGAATATTTGTCTTCCCATACCTGGACGACTGGCTCATCCGAGCTCCATCTCAGTCAGAAGCCCAAATTTCCCTGGACCGCACCAGGCGCATTCTGCAATATCTGGGACTTGTGGTAAACCTCCCAAAGTCTCAGCTCACCCCTACTCAGTCCCTAGAATTCATAGGGGCCTGGTTGGACACCACTACTGCAAGAGCCTATCTTCCTCAGGCTCGTTGCCAACGTCTAGTGCAGTTAGCCTCCCAAATTCATTCAAAGAGCCACTTAACTGCCCGGTAGATGCTACAACTACTAGGCCACATGGCTTCCATAGTGCATGTGGTGCCCTATGCTCGCCTACACATGAGAGCAGCTCAATGGACTTTGTCCACACAGTGGACTCAAGCATCAGGAGCTCTCTCAGACCAAATAGCAACCTCCAAACGTCTCTTTTGGTCTCTCCAGTGGTGGATGTCGACTCAAAATCTGTTGCTGGGGTCCCCCTTCCAACCTGTGTTACCCCAAGCAACCCTCACAACAGATGCCTCCCAAACAGGTTGGGGAGCTCATCTACAAGACCTCTCCACCCAAGGCACTTGGTCCCCACAGGAGACCTCTCTTCATATCAACCACTTGGAACTGCGAGCAGTGTTCCTAGCTCTCAAGGTCTTTCATACCCTCCTCAGCTACAAGACCGTCCTCATTCATACGGACAACCAAGTAGCCATGTTTTACATAAACAAGCAAGGAGGAACTTGCTCTCTGTCGCTTTGCAACAAAGCTCTAAGATTATGGGCCTTCGCCAGAGAGCATCAAATCCATCTCCTGGCAGTATACCTCCCAGGAATCCAAAACTCTTGGGCAGACAGACTCAGTCGAGTTCTGCTTCCACACGAATGGTCCCTGCACATGGATCAGGTACTCGGAATCTTCCAAGAATGGGGAACCCCGGACATAGACCTCTTTGCAAGTCCGTGGAATGCCAAACTTCCCCAGTTCTATTCCAGAATTCCGTGTCAGGGAGCTCTGGCCAAGGATGCCTTCCTCCTTCATTGGGGTCAGTGCTTCCTGTATGCCTTTCCACCCATTCCTTTGATTCCCAAGACTCTGTTCAAACTTCAGAGGGATCAAGGATCTATGATCCTCATAGCTCCACGTTGGCCACGCCAAGTGTGGTACCCTCTACTTCTGCATCTCTCCCAAGCCCCCTCCCTGGACTTGGGAGCTGCTCCAGACCTTCTGTCTCAGGAGGAGGGGACTTTGTGGAACCCAAACCCCAAGTCCCTTCACCTCAGAGCTTGGTTACTGAAGGCCTAGACCTTCAAGACTTCAGTCTTTCTCAGCAAGTGAAGGATATCCTCCATGCTTCCAGGAAACCTTCCACTAGGCGTTCCTATGCTTTTAAGTGGAAAAGATTTTCCATTTGGTGTGCTCAAAAGGCTCTTGACCCTCTGGCACTTCCTGTGATTTCTCTATTGGAATATCTCCTGCATCTTTCCAATGCAGGCCTTAAGACGAATTCAGTAAGGGTCCATTTAAGTGCTATTGCAGCATCCCTTAAGCCTATCAATGGACAACCTGTTTCCTCCCATCCTCTTATTGCAAGATTCATGAGAGGCCTAACTTTAGCTAAACCTCCCATTCGACCTCCTCCGGTGGCATGGGACTTGAACTTGGTTCTTGGTCAGCTTATGAAGCCACCTTTTGAGCCCTTAGCCACTACCTCCTTGAAATTTCTTTCCTGGAAGGTTATTTTCCTTATTGCAATCACTTCTGTTCGCCGCATCAGTGAACTGCAGGCCTTAGTGGCTAATCCACCTTATACAAGGTTCCATCATGATAAGGTAGTCCTTAGGACAAATCCTCACTTTATGCCTAAAGTGGTCCTTCCTTTTCATCTTAATCAAGAGGTATATTTACCTGTCTTTTTTCCAGCTCCTCATGCATCCACTGCAGAGAGGAACCTTCATACTCTAGATTGTAAAAGAGCTCTTGCTTTTTACTTACACAGGACACAGCAACATAGAAAGTCTTCCCAGCTTTTTGTTGCTTTTCATCCTTCTCATTTAGGACTTCCAGTCTCTAAAAGAACACTGTCCAATTGGATTGCTCAGTGTATTTCTTTTGTTTACCAGAGTAAGAACCTTTCTCTGGAGGGCCATGTAACAGCTCACATTGTGAGGGCCATGGCCACCTCTATGGCTCATCTTCATTCTGTGTCCATCGATCAGATCTGTCGAGCAGCCACCTGGGCCTCGGTTCATACCTTTACAGCCCATTACTGTTTGGACAAGGACTCCCGCCGGGATGCCTTGTTTGTCAGGCTGTCCTCAGACACCTGTTACATTCTTGAACAACTCCTGCCCTCCTTCCCTGAATGGATGCCTGAGATCCATAGGAAGACGAGGAACCCTCCAGGGTCTGCTACCCTTGGGGATCTCCCAGGCATCTCAGCTAGGGAGTCCCCATATGTGAGGACTCATTCTTGCTTGTTCCTGGAGATAGCACAGTTACTTACTTGTAACAGGTGATCTCTGGGAACAGCAGGAATTAGTCCTCACAACCCTCCCACCTCCCCTAGGAGCTGTATCTCTCTCTTTCTTTCCTTTCCTCTCTCTCTCTATTGTCTCAGCTTTAAACTTGAACTGAGGAGAGTTGGTTAGGAAAGGCGGGAAGGCAGCGCATGCGCTATGGGATGCCCCAAAAGCTTTCATCCTGGGAAGCTGGGGAGCATTCCCGCGCGGGCTCCTTCGGTACCGACGTACCCATATGTGAGGACTAATTCCTGCTGTTCCCAGAGATCACCTGTTACAGGTAAGTAACTGCTTTTTCAGTCATGTCTCCCATGACTAGAAAAGTTCTCCTTTTTAATATAAAGGACATAGGCCTCCTCTTACGTGAAAGCTTAAGGAGTTGCTAATTCCCTGCTTTGGTCCATAGTATTTCCAATCGGGAATATGTTTTCTCCTTCAGGTCATCCTCATGGTAAGAACGCATGATACCTTTTTGCCCTTAAGCAGGTCAGCATTATATCTCATTCCTATGCGTCTTCTGTTCACTTACCATGCTAGAGTTCTAGAATACTCGGGACTTGCTGACTGCAGACTGATATCATCCTCTGCTTGTCACGTAACCATCCTGGTTATTCTACTACCTAGCCATAACCAGTGGGAATTGATTCTCTATATATCTTCTCAAGTAGGTTCCACCTTCTGAATACCTTTTTGTAGGCATATCTCTGTCTGCTTCATTGCAGACTTCCATATAGAGCCTTTATATTCATACCTATAGCACACATTTTACAGATGTCTATGTCTATCAATTGTGTGTATTTTATGCCCTTCATATCTCACTATAGATATATTCTCATATATATATATATATATATATATATGTATATATGTATATGTGTATATGTATATATGTAAATATATATATGTGTGTGTGTGTGTGTATATATATATATATATATATCTGTCGAGATATTTTACTATCGGTAGATATGTATTCTGCTTATCTACCTGACTGTCGAGGCTCATATAGCTATATGATTTTGACAGATGGGCTTTACCCATACTTATGCTATCCAGCATGTTTTGGGGTCCTACACTCACAACCACTTTGGTGGTAGTTTACCTCTGAAGCTCTCCATGTTCCAATATCTCTCCCAGATGACTTCAGTTAAGAGAGACATTGTGGATCTTCAGCTCATCACAGGCTCTAACGCCTCCGGCGTTTGTCCTTTCTTTTGGGATACAAGGGGTTCCCATACCCTGTCTCCCCACAAGGACTGGGCCTGTTTGTCCAAATCGGTTAGCCTTTCTCTTTTTGTTCCTAAGAGTGAGCCACTCTGCCGCCAAAAGAGTTTGGCTTTTATCATAAAGCCTTCCGCTGAAGGCCCACCGTTTTTGTTCTACTCCAGTTTTTCCTACTGGGGTTACCTGTTACCTTTCAGGATTCTGACCTCCATTGCTTTTCCTACAGGTTTACTACCTCCACTTACAGTGAGGTCCTTCTCGAGATTCCGCTACTGGGTTCCCCAGTAGATCCCATGAACCTCCGTACTTCTCTGAAGTCCTATCAGGGGAGGTCCATATTGCAATATTTTTTCTTTGCAATATTATTGATGACAATTATCATCCACACATGTACTCCTTGTCTGCAATCCTATGCTAGGTTAGCTGTTCCACAGCACCTTTCTTTCTTCAACTCCAACCATCCATCCTCAGGATGCCTGATGTTGTGGGGGATAGCATGTTCCAACCTATGACATGCTGGGACTCCAGGCATCTCAGCTTGGGAGTCCCCATATGTGAAGACTTATTCCTGCTTGTTCCCGGAGATAGCACAGTTACTTACCTGTAACAGGTGATCTCTGGGAACAGCAGGAATAAGTCTTCACAACCCACCCACCTCCCCAGGAGTTGTATCTCTATCTATCTTTCCTTTCCTCTCTCTCTCTTTGTCTCAGCTTTAAAACTTAACTGAGGAGAGGCAGTTGGGAAAGGCGGGAAGGCAGCACGCAGTGACGGAAACCATAAGACGTTACCACACAGACACGCTAAAAAGATCTCTGAACAAACCTCACGACCTGTTTGCCCTCATCAAGCTTTTGACAAAGGAACCTGCCTCAGAACATATAAGTGAAATCCACCCTCAAGCATTCGCCGACTATCTGCAATCCAAACTCTGCCAGATCAACAACAACCCAGTAACTAGCACTATCCTTGAGCCATGCGATCAAACACCACTCACCATCTTCACAATACCGCCCAAACAACGCATCGAGGACACCATTGCTGGCATCAACACGACCACCGCCCAAACCGATCCATGCCCTGCGTTCTGGATCAAAGAACTTTGGACCGACCTCAGTCCCTTCATATCCAGACTCATGGAACAATCATTCACAACAGGGGCTTTCCCACGTACCCTCAAGCACACATCCATAAGACCATTACTAAAAAACAACAAGCTCGACCCTCAGAAGCCAGAATCATATAGACCAATATCAAGCATACCGTTTCTCGCAAAAATAATGGAAAAGGAAGTACAAAGACGGATCCAAGATCACATAGAAACCAACGCACCACTGGACCCATGCCAACACGGTTTTAGAGAAGCCCACGGTGTTGAAACACTTCTCACCACACTCTTCAGCAGCATAATAACAGGCATTGATAACATCCACCAAGGGTTCGTCCTTGTCTTCCTAGACATTGCAGCAGCGTTTGACTCCGTGAGCCACGAGCGCCTCCTGGAACGACTCATGGAGAAGGGAATCACCGATAAAGCACTTGAGTTGTGCAAGTCGTACCTTTCCGACAGATGGCAACAGGTACGATCCAGCGATACATCATCAGATCCGTTCCACCAAAAGCAAGGTGTACTACAAGGGTCCTCCCTCTCCGCCCTGATGTTCAATATATACATGCAGCCTATCTGCAACCTGATCCGGTCCTTGAGTGTTAGCTGCCTGATATACGCTGATGACGTGCTGTTATACATGCCGTTTTCAACAAAGAACCCCGACCTCACTCCATTAACAAACTGCATAAATGAAGTATCCAACAGGCTGCAATCCCAAAGCTTCAGGATCCAACACAAGAAAACGGAGGTGGTGTTCATTACAAGGAACCGAAACTTCACCGCTCCGTCCTTCTTAAAAGTGAAGGAAGCAGACCTCCAGACAAAGCCCACTATCAGATACCTTGGTGTCTCCTTAGACCAGCACTTGGATATGAAAGCGCACATAGGAAACATTGTAAGAGCGGTATACCACAAAATCCGATCCCTCAGACACCTACGATCCCTGCTTGAGCCGGACGATTTCAGGACCATCTATCTGGCACTAATCATACCACATTTTGATTATGCAAACTCAATCCTGCAAGGTCTCCCTCAAGCCACCTTGAATACACTGCAACTGGCAATGAACGCCGCAGCAAGAGTCCTACACGGAGCATCCAGGAAAGACCATGTCTCACCCATCCTAAAACAACTCCACTGGCTCCCGATACAAAGTAGACTCACATACAAGACCCTACTACTTACATTCAAGGCCATCAAAGGACTCTCGTCTGCATCACTAGCAGAACTAATCCAGACGACACCACACAATAGGGACAGACGGTCAGTGGCTCTCAACACCCTGATAGTCCCAAAATCAATAACACAATGCACTAAGGCAACAGCAGGCAGGGCCTACCAATTCTGTGCACCAAGGTGCTGGAACAGCCTCCCTCATGGCATCCGAGCGATCTCAGACTTATTTCAGTTCAGAAAGGCTTTGAAGCACCACCTCTTCCTCCTGTATTACTCAGTAACCAACGCAGACATAGCACCAACCGCACAAGCCACCCAAAACCCCCATGACTGAAACCAAAAAGGAAGTCACGATAATGTTGTAAGTTGTAAATAGTTACCCCTGTTATCTAAGTTGTATTACCTGTTCAACTGTAAACACAAAGTACCATCGGAAATGTGTAAATTATTGTTCATTGTAAACCGCACTGATGCTGAATAGCGCGGTATAGAAGAGACTATAAATAAAATAAATAAATAAAATAAATAAATATAATGCCCTGTTCAATGTAATTTCAGTTTGTTCAATGTAAACCGCACTGATGCAGAATAGCGCGGTATATAAGAGAATGTAAATAAATAAATGGCACCTCACCTGACCATCGGAGGATATGGCTTAGGGCCTACCAGTTCTGAGCAGATACTTAACATTTCCAGCACTGAACATGGGCTTATTTTGTTGAATCTCACTGATCGGTGTCCCCTGCCCAGCTCCTATGCCCAAACAATTAGGTTTTCCATGGACCTGGAGAACTCTTATGGGGTTCCAAGGTTCTGTGGGCCTTTGGTTCCCCTGACAGCTGGAGTGCTGAGCCTGGGAACTGATTGATTTTGGCCATCTCCATAGGTTTGTGTGGGTTGCACTGTGGTATGCCCCCAGAGCTCTTTCCTTTGGGAAGAGTATGGGTGCCCTATGTGGACTGTCTGCCACCTTCCCCCTCCTCCCCCCCGGCAGATGTCAAGCTAGAGGTCTGAGTGTCCTATATGGTGGACTATGTGGGTGTTTCTGAACTCTATGGGACCCCATCTAATAGAGGTTCTTGATGGCAGGGATGCCCAGATCATGTGCCCCCCCCCCCCCCATTTATGTGCTTGTTGTATTTGGCCTCCAGATCTGCTGGCTCTAGCATCCCCCTCCCCCTCTTTCACATGGGGGACACACCCCAGAATGGCTTGGGTGCTGTCCAAGTCATATAAGAGGAGTGACTCCCTCCTCTTCCTCCTTCCAACCTCCCCCCCAAAGACTTGGAGGACTTATACTGTGTTCACTGCAGCCTAAATAAACAAACACGATGAGCGCCTTAGGTGAGGGGTGTTCCTATACCTGTTCCACTTGGTGGACACTACGGACACCCTGCCTGAACCCATACTACTACTATTAATCATTTATATAGCGCTACAAGGCTTATGCAGTGCTGTATGTATACATGAAGAAAGATGGTCCCTGCTTGAAAATAGGGAAGGGTAAGGAGACACAGGGAGAACAAGGTAAGCTTTTAGCATGGATTTTAAAATGGGCAGAGATGGAGCCTGAAGAACAGACTCTGGTAGCTTGTTCCAGGCATAAGTAGCAGCAAGGTGAAAGGATCGAAATCTAGCGTCATTACACACACAATAACATAAAAGTATCTAATGAAAGTCTTTAAACGCCTAAACAACATAGCTCCATCCCATTTATCCTCACTCCTTATTATACCCACCAACACGAGTCAGAAGGAGCTGTACACAAAACACTCTAGAAGCACCCCATCATGTTCTCAATACCACTCACTTAACATCTAGCAGGACCATTCACATGCATTACCCCAATGCTTTGGTATGCTCTCCCAGATAGGCTAAGATCCATAAAAGACCTCCAGCAATTTCACAAAGACCTCAAAACATTACTGTTCATAGAGCACTATGGTAACCATACAATTCCCTCACAAGCGCAACAGATTTAAATATTCACCTCCTCACTGGTCTTCAGCCTGTACCTTTATAATATTGTACATAAGTTGATAACATATCTTGATGATGATCATCACCATTTATCCCTTGTTATAATGTAAAGTTGTTGTGCGCTATTCTAATGTTACAATGTAAAAGTTGCTGTGTTTTTTTCTCTGTAAACCACCCCTGATCTCTGGAAATGGAGGTGTAAAAAAAGTTAATAAATAAATAAAAATAGAGTTTGCAGTGGAAGAATCAGGCATAGAGAGAAGAAAGCCAGTAGAAGAACAGAGTTCACGAGGAAGGGTTTAGGGAGAGAGGGAAAGATGTAGTGAGGAGCAGCATAATGAAAGCATTTGTAGGTCAGAAGTTTGAATTGGATACGGAAACCAAAGGGGGAGCTAACAGAGTGACTTGAAAAGAGGAGTTATATGAGTAAAGTGGGGCTGGCGGAAGATTAGTCATGCAGCTGAGTTCTGAACAGATTGAAGGGAAGAGAGATGACTTAGAGGGAAACCAGCAAGGAGGAAGTTACAATAGTTTAGATGGGAGGTGACTAAAGTGAGTCTTAGTAGTGTGTTCAGAAAGGAAGGGGCGAATTTTTCTAATGTTATAGAGAGAGAAACCTAATGCAAACCTCAAAGCACCTGGTATAACAAAGACTACAAAAAATGGTTAATCAGTGCAAAAAAAAAAAAAAGGAAAAACAACCCCAGCACTGAAACTTATAAACAATGCTCACAAGTGGAGAAAAAAGACCTCAGTGTGAATACTGTCAACAAGCCGACACAACGGCTCTGTCAGAGTAGCTGTAAACACAGTTGAAACTGGCACATGCACGCTACACGACCATACCATCACAGGTCAGAAAAAAACTCCACTCTTAACTACGTGAGACAAATGGTTATAATATTGCATGATCCATGTTGTAAATAAACATCACCAGCACATGAATATACAGGCACTGTATACATTTATCGGTGCTCCATACAAAGTTTACAACAAATGTAAAACGGCACACAGCAATCACTTAGCTGGAACAAAGTTGCAAACGTTGTCCACACTCCCATGCCAGGATTTTGTCTGACCTGCATCAAGGAGGAGGACACTTGCCCAGTATAATCAGGCCTCTATAAAACAAAAAAAAATCAAAGAATCAAACAATAGAAAAAGCTTCACGTGCCTCCACAACTTACCACAACCCAACATACAGCCCAAAATCAACAGCATCTCAGGCACTACAAACTGCCAGTTGTATCAAACATGGGCATGTTTAGTTTGTGTAATTATGGTGTCTTTACATTTGTTCCTACATCATGATTGTGAATATAAGTTATGATGGAAGGTGGATTGTCGATCAGAGTTTGTGGTATATGTGCTGGTGTGTCCATGTGGTTTGGTATACGTTGGTAAGATGTCCCGACAATTACATAGCCGTCCGTTGGAACATCGGAGTAAGTTGAAACATGCAGTTCCTCATGCCCCTTTTGTGGACCATTGTCAATCTGTGTCTCATACCTTTGATGATTTGAAATGTTGGGTCATTGATCATGTCCCTCCTTTACAGAGAGGTGGTGATAGGGATCTGATATTGACCCAGAGAGAGCAATCATGGATTTTTAGGCTCATGATTGGTCCATCCTGCTTAAATGAAAGTATCGATTGGAGGGCTTGCTGGTAGATTTTGTGGGTGGTGTGGGCGGATCCAGCTAGCCAGCACATAATAGTTTTTTACAATGTAATGTTTGTTGATTCAGTGTGCCAGGTTGAAGTGAGTTTAATAGGTGTAGCTGCGGTTTTCTTTAGACAGTTGGGAACTATGCTTAATACTGGGGTGTGATTGGATGCTGTAGTTAACTATCTTGTTACATATGTTGGGAACATAAAGAAATTGTCCTACAATTAACTTATATTAGAGATCTACAAATGTACAAAGAAGATGTCTAGAAAGAATAAAAAATGTAAGAGAAGGACTTCGCCTATACACCTAGTTTAATGAAGTATAGAGCCATTCAGCTAAGTGTTTCTCCGGGAACAAGCAGGAAGTCAGTTCTCACATATGGGTGAAGTCGGCACAGACAGAGCCCTTGCGGAAACATCCCCCCAGCTTTCAAAGAAAGCCTTTGGGAGATGCCACCACACATACATGATCCCCATCCCGCCCAAGGGTGCCATCTTGCTCAGTCTCCTTTTTTTCCACGGAGCCCTTCAGACTTTCATCTGGCTTGTCCCTGGAAAAAGTTGATTTCTCTCTTTCATACTCTCCTCTGGTATCGCACTGGTATGCTTCCCGCCTACCGACCTCATTGCCTCGGCATCGAGTTTGGTCTGTTTTTGTAGTTTTCATTCTTTTCCTGGTGGTTTCATGCCTTTTCTCTTCCACTGGCAGCCCGGAGAGTCTTCGACCTTGCAGGGGGGTACCTTTTTCCCCTATGGCTATCAGTGGCTTTAAAAAGTGTGATCGGTGCTCCAAAATTGTCTTTGACTGACACACACGACTGCTGTCTCCGCTGCCTTGGGCTAGACCACAATCCGGCAGCCTACTGTCTCTGCAAGAGGAGGTCCAGTAAGGCCCTCAAGAGCCGCCAGCAGCAGCACGATAAGTTTTTCCCCGAATCCCCGGTGCCTCTGAAGGCCAGTGCCTTGTCTGAGGCCCCAACATCTCATGTGAAACCTCCTAAATCTGAGCCTCCTTGTGGGTCCTCAGAAAGGCGGCTCCCTCGAGGGAACCCAGGAAGAAGAAGAAACACTCAAAGGCAGCGTCCTTGGATGGTTCCGACCAGCCGGGTGCTTTCAGGGGCCCGGTCCCACAGTCCCAAGATGTTAGTCTGAGGTGTTGGAAAAGGAGTGTCCTGCGAAGGTCCCCTGGAAGGATCCGACTGCAGACCGACCTTGGTCCACAGACACTATCCTTGTCGAGGATTCCCCTTCGGGGGAGTCGGCATCGGGCCCGAGTCCCACGGTGCCTGCACCAAAGGCTGCAGAGCCTTCTAGTCTGGAGTCCAGAATGGCGGCCCTGGAGTGCAGTTTGTCTACATTCATGGACCAGCAGCGGTCACTGTTGTCCGGCACGACCAGTTCATCCGCCCTGACCACTGGGCCCTCGACGTCCAAGACGGCCCCGGAGGCCGAGCTGATCCTAGAGGTCCTTATCCCTCGAGTCGATCCTTGGCCGAGGTCACGATCTGAGTCCTGTGTGACGGGACAGCGGTCATCCCCGGCAAGTTTACTGGGCACCAGCCGCAGGGTATCGAGGACCCCAAGGTCCACAGAGCAGCCCTCCCAGTAGTCCATGACAGACTATTCAGAGAAGGAGATGGAGGACGAGGAGTCCCTCGATACCGTCGCCACCATGATGTCCCATCTGACTCTCCCATCATGGAGCCTCAACGGCGGTCCCCGCCCGAGGATATGGGTTTCCTTGATTTTGGATTTTAGGATTTTTCCTGAGTCGGTATCTTTGAGAGCCCGGACCTCGTCTGAGGTCTCTACGTCTTGGGGGAGCATTCTGAGCCCAAGTGTCGTTGGGGTTCCTCGGAGAGGGGGGGGGGTCTCCCTCGCGGGAACATGGAAGGAAGAAGAAATCCTTGAAGGCGGCGTCATCGGATGACTCCGAATGGCTGGGTCCCTCCCGGGACCGGTTGCGGAGCCCTGAGCACCAGCCCGGATCCTTGGAGATGGAGCGTCCAGCGAAGCTTCCTCGCCGGGAGACTGAGCAGCCGAGGTAGGTAGCAACTGTCCTCGTCGAGGACTCCCCTCCAGGGGAACTGGCGTTGGGCCCCTACCCGGTGGCTGCGGAGCCTTCTGGACTCGAGTTCAGAATGGTGGCCTTGGAGCGCAGTATGTCTGCCTTCATGGAGCAGCAGCGGGTGCTGATTGCCGGTCTGACCGGTTCTTCCGCCCTGACTACCAGGCCACTAACATCTTAGTTGACCCCAGAGGCCGAGCTGATCCTCGAGGCCATGCGGGCTCGAGGCTATCCTCGGCCGAGGTCCCTCTCGGCCTCCCATTCGGGACCAAGGTCGTTGCCGCCGGTGGTCCTGGTGTCTTGGCGGTCGATGCCGGGGCCCTCGATGCCGGAGCCCATCGATTCCTTCTCGGAGGAATCAGGATGGGAAACAGAGTCGTCGTCGTCACTGGGCACCTGTTGGCACAGGGATGTCCCGTCCGATTCCCTGGTGTCCGAACCTCGGAGAAGGTCCCCTCCGGAGGACACAAGGTTTTTGGACTTCGTGAGGGATGTGTCCAAGGCTTTGGCATTCCCCACTGAGTCCGAGGAGGATCTTTGTGCCGACGAGCTCGAGATCCTGCAGTATGAGGCTCCCCTTTGGGAAGCCCTTACTGTACCCGTGCCTCTGATCCTGGAAAGACTGATGCTCCGCATGTGGGAGACACCGGCATCGGTGCCTGTGATCAGCAAATGGATCGACTTGATGTATCGAGTCCACTGGAGCCCTGGATTTCAAAAGTCACAATTGCTGCACAACTCCATGGTTGTGGAATCAGCCATGCACAGGCTGAAGAGCCAGAAGACGCACTCTTCGGTGCCTCCTGGCAGGGAGGCCCGCAACTTGGACGTCCTCTGCAAAACGTGCTTCCAGGGTTCAATGCTGACCTTTTAAATCCAGGCCTACCAGCTGTACATGGGCATTTACCTGAGACACCTGGCGAAGGAATTCGTTGGCATCTCGGCTGGTCTCTCAAGGGGCCTTTGCAGCACTTCAAGAGCCTGTCCACCGCCGTCCGTGAGTGCTCGAAGTTCATGACTCGAGCAGCTTATTGCTGGTTTGAGTCAGCGGCCCAGGTAGCTGCAGCGGGCATCGGTGCATGCCGCCAAGCATAGCTACAGTCGTCGGACCTTAAGTAATGGGTTCAGGACAAGTTGGTCGATGTCCGATGCCAAGGGGAGAACCTCTTTGGCAAACCCATGACCGACGAGGCTGCGGAGATAGTCTGAGTACATGACAAGGACACGGCTTTCAAAGAAGACCTCTGCCCCTTCTCGCAAGAAGGGTTCGGGTAAGAAGCTCTTTTACCCGAGGAAGGGTGCTGCTTACTGAAGCTACCCCCATTTTCAGGGCTCCCTGTCTTCCCAACAGGGGCATGGCCCACGTAAACAGAAAGCCCCCAAACCCCAGGCACTGGCTCCGGCCCAGCCTGATAGTGGCTTTTGACTCTCACAGCATGGCCCCTCTCCCCACAGGGGACAGGCAGTGCACAGGAGGAAGGCTTGCCCTGTATGCCCACAGAAGAACAGCCATTACCACCGATGCCTAGATCCTGCAGATAGTCCATCAGGGCTATCTCCTTCATCTGGCCCAGGTACCACCTCCTTATTTCCCAGGAGAGCTCCTCGGGTCTCCCCTTCACCAGGACCTTCTTCTGAAGGAGCTGGCAGGTCTTATCGAGGATCAGATGGTAGAACTGGTGCCCCACCACCAACGGGGCAAGGGCTTCTATTCCAGGTACTTTCTGGTACCAAAAAGAATAGGAGGCTTTAGACTCATCCTCGACCTGCGCAACTTAAACAAATTCCTGGTGAGGGAGAAGTTCAAGATGCTCTTCCTTGGAATATTGCTGACTTACTTCTGCCAGGGAGACTGGCAATGCTCCTTAGACCTAAAGGATGCGTACACACACATCCTAATACACCCAGACCACAGGCAATATCTACGCTTTGTGGTGGGAGGCAATCACTACCAGTACAAGGTACTCCCCTTTGGCCTGGCCTCCACCCCCAGGGTATTTACAAAGTGCCTGGCGGTGGTGGTCGCCTTTCTCAGACTTCAAGGAGTCTTTGTCTTCCCCTACCTAGACGACTGGCTCATCAGAGGCACTACAGCTGGAGAGGTCCATCAGGCCACATTTCGCACCATCCAGGTGCTCCAGCATCTGGGGTTTGTAATAAATTATCCCAAATCCAGCCTTGTTCCCACTCAGCAACTAGAGTTTATTGGGGCCAGACTCGATACTCTTCAGGCAAGGGCCTACCTGCTGGCAGACAGGGCAAAAAGACTTCTGGCTCTGGCACGTCAGGTGAGTTGCAGATCTATAGTGTCAGCAAGACAGTTTCTGTGCCTTCTCGGGCACATGGTGTCCACAGTCCATGTGACACCAGATGCCCGCCTCCACATGCGAACTGATCAATGGTGCCTCAGAGACCAGTGGACACAAGTCACAGGCTGCCTCAGAGACAGAGTCAGTGTCCAGGCTACTAGTACAGTCCCTGGACTGGTGGCTTCAACCACTCCACTTGGAGGCGGGAATGCCTTTCCAGACTCCTCGACACACGAGGATTCTGACCACGGATGCATCTCTGCTGGGCTGGGGAGCCCATTGCCAGGGGCTTTGTACTCAAGGAGTGTGGCTCCCAAACGAGAGAACACAACAAATCAATTTCTTGGAGCTCCGTGCCATCTGCCTAGCTCTAGGAGTCTTCTGGCAGACTCTGGCTCACGAACCTATCCTAGTACAGACAGACAATCAAGGGGCCATGTTCTGTGTGAACAAGCAGGGTGGCACGGGGTCCCGCCTACTCTGTCAGGAAACCCTGGCTATGTGCTCCTTTGCAGCCCGGCATGGCATTCATCTGCGAGCAGTTTTCCTGCTGGGCCAGAACAACTGCTTAGCCGACAGGCTAAGCAGGATTCTCCAGCCCCACGAGTGGCAGCTGGACAGGGGAGTAGTCCATTGGCTTTTTCAGACCTGGGGATGGCCAATAATGGACTTGTTTGCGAGTCCGGTCAATCACCAATTGCCCCAGTACTTTTCCAGGCAGCCGCACCCGCACAGGGTCGCTACCGATGCTTTTCTGATATCATGGTCTATAGGCCTCCTATATGCGCTTCCTCCGAGACCTCTGGTGGCCAAAACTCCATTCAAAATCCTCTAGGACAAAGCCTCGGTCATCCTGGTAGCCCCAAGGTGGCCAAGGCAACCCTGGTTTCCGCTTCTACTTCAGCTAGAGGTGGAGGCCCCCATTCCCTTGGGGTCCTCTCCAAACCTCCTGTCCCAGGAGGGGGGCGCACTCTCCTGCACCCCAATCTCAGCTCCCTCAACCTAATGGCATGGCTGCTGAAAGGGTAATACTCGCACCACTCCTCCTTCTAAAAAATTTTGACGAGTTCTTGCTGGCCTCAAGTGGGCTGTTTACTAGACTGACCTATGCCTTGAAGTGGCGTAGGTTTATGACTTGGTGCGAGGAGCAGGCTGTAGATCCTTTCTTCTACCAAGTTGCGGTGGTTTTACAGTACCTTCTCCATCTTTCGGATTTGGGCCTTAAGTCCAACTCCGTCAGAGTTAGCCTCTGCCCTTGCAGCAAACCACTTTCCAGTGGAGGGGCAACCTCTCTCCGCCCATCCCTTGGTCTCAGTTCTTGAGAGGCCTGCTTCTGCTGAAGCCTCCAGTTCGCCCTTCGGCGACTGAGTAGGATTTGGATGTGGTTTTGGGGCAGCTTACTTGGCCGCCCTTTGAGCCGATGGCAACCTGCCTTGGAAGGTGGTTTTCTTGATGGTAGTCACGTCGGCTTGGCGGGTGAGTGAGCTTCAGGCCCTTGTGTCAGACAGGCCTTATACAAGGTTCTATAGGAACCAGGTGGTGCTTCGCACGCACCCCAAGTTCCTTCCGAAAGTGGTGGTCTCGTTCCACCTCAAGGAAGGTGGTACTGCCCACCTTTTTTCCCAGGCCGCATGCCAGTCGGGCAGAAGACAGTACTGCATACCCTGGACTGTAAGAGGGCATTGGCCTTCTATATTCAGCGTACGCAGGGCCATAGAAGGGCTTCTCAGTTCTTTGTATCCTGTGACCCAAGTGAGCTGGGGATGGCTGTTTCCAAGTGTACGCTGTCCACCTGGGTAGTGGACTATATCTCCTGGACATACAGGGCAGCCGAGCTTCCGTTGGAGGGTCGTGTCACGTCCCATCGGGTCAAGGCCATGGCGGCATCAGTGGCTTATTTCTATTCTGTTCCGCTGGCAGACATCTGCCGGGCTGCCAACTGGTCTTCGGGTCAGACATTTGCAACCCATTATTGCCTGGATAGGGAGTCCTGACGGGACAGTACTTTCGGCCAGGCTGAACGTAACCTTTTCGAGGTCTAGGCAACTCCTGCCCTCCGACCCTTCTGTGTCAGGCTACCGGAGTGCTTGCGGCTGTCGTGGAGGGAGCCTATTTTTAAGCTGTGGGTTCTTGTAGCCTATAGCTGGGGAGTCTCATATGTCAGGACTGACTTCCTGCTTGTTCCCGGAGAAAGTATAGTTACTCACCTGTAACAGGTGTTCTCTGGGGACAGTAGGAATCAGTCTTCACGACCCTCCCTCCTCCCCTTGGAGTTGCAGTCCTATTAATCTCCAGGAACAAGCAGGAATGTATCATCGGTATCATCATATGGGTGTCATCGGTACTGACGGAGCCTGCGCAGGAACGCTCCCCAGCGTCCAATAGGAAAGCTTTTGGGAGCATCCCACAGCGCCTGCGTGCTGCCTTCCCGCCTTTCCCAACTGTCCCTCTCCAGTTCTTCGTTTTCCGCGGAGCCGACAGGTTGCACATCCTGTCACCGCAGAAAATTTCCCTTCTTCTTTTTTGTGGTCACGTCTGCCTTCCCTTGACGCTATACCGGTACCGCCGGTGATTCTTTTCTTTTTTCCTAAAAAAACAAAACAAAAAAACCCACTTTGTTTCTGGAGTCTTTCTCCGGTAATTTTCTTCTCGGGTGCCATGCGCTATTTTGGGCACTAGGCCCAATTTTTTTCCCTCAAAATGGAAAACCCCGCTTCGGGTTTTAAAAAGTGTTCTAAGTGTGGCGGTACCATTTCCGTCACCGACACCCATGAGTGGTGCCTCAAATGTTTAGGTCCTGTCCACTCTATTTCAGAGTGTGTTGCCTGTGGGATGATGTCGAAAAGAGGCCGGCAAAACCGAGCTGCAAAACTTAGCACCCATTTTCCCTCCGATGCAGCCTCCATGGCATCGACGTCTTCCAGGGCTTCATCTTCCTCCCATGGATCTCCCGTAACTAAACATAAATCTAGCCGGTCCTCAAAGGGTAGATCGCCTTCTAAACATCGAGATGCTTCTGGCGTTGCCCATGAGGAACTTTCACCGGCAAAATTGCTCCAGCGGGAGGCTTCGGCTTCCAAAGCACTAACGGAGCTCCAGGATGTTCTCGAGGCTTCAACCTCAGCAGAACTACTGGTGCTATGCTCTGGGGTTCCGGCCGCTTCATCCGGCACCGATACCCAAGCATCGGCAGCGTCGATAGACCAGAGGTTCTTGGGTATTGAAAGCAGTCTGGAAGCTCTTCTCACGGCCTCGATGCCCCTGAAACCGCTTCAGACAATTCAACCGGTAACGGCACCGACTGCATCGACATCGGCAGGTATTCTACCAGGATTGAGTCATGTGTCTCTATCCGGCATCGACAAGTCGGTACCGGACTACTTCGATTGGTACTGGTACCGTGCCTTGCACAATCTCCCGGATTGGAGATACTTCGAATCCTCGGATGAGTCTGAAGACACTGACAGCTCTGCCGATACCAGAGTACTTCTTCCTGAGGATTCCTCTTCTCAGCGTAGGATGTCTCCACCAGAGGATATGACCTTTCAGGATTTTATCCGAGATGTGGCCAGAGGTCTTTCCATCAGTGGCTCCTGAAAAAGAGCCTAGGGCAAAGGAATTAGAAATCCTACAATACCCTAAAGCTCCCAAGGAGGCAGCTACCTTACCTATTCATGAGATCTTGTACAATCTTATGTTAAGGATGTGGGAAACACCTCTGACCACATCTCACTCTCAAAGACTCCTCCTTGTCCTGGGTTTCAGAAGACTCAATTACCACACCATTCCATGGTGGTGGAATCAGCTATGAGAAGAATAAAGAGTGCAAAAAGGCATGCATCTAATCCTCCAGGACGTGAGTGTAGGACTCTTGATGCCTTTGGATGTCGAACCTTGCAGGCTTCCATACTTTCTGCTAGGATCAGTTCCTTTATCTTGTATATGGGAATGTTCCTTAAGGAGGTCACAGGAGACTTGGAGCTTATGAGCCCTCTCCTTCCTGATGATAAAAGGCAAGATTATCTTGCTCTTGTTAAACATGCTCAGGATGTTTCCAAGTTTGTGAATCGTGCAGTCTTTGACTGATTTGAATGCATAAGCAGAACCTCTGCTATTGCCATAGGTGCACGTAGAATTGCCTGGTTCCAGGCATCTGACTTGGACATCTGGGTACAGGACAAACTGGTGAATATACCTTGCAACGGAGAGAATCTCTTCTGCAAGAATTGGCAGGAAACAGCTAATGAGATAGATGCTGACAATATTACTTTGGATAGATTGTCTAAATCTACAGCTGATCCTGCGAGGAAAAGATTCTCTAAGAAACCATTCTTCAGCAAGAAGAAAAAGATTTATCCCTCCTATACCCAGCAGGGACATTGTTTAGGTCAGTCTGCCCAAAAGGGACATCAGCAACAACCTAGGCAACAAAGGAAACCAAAAGCAGCTAATACTGAACCGGCTCAGCAGACTCAGCCTCCATAGGGGCTTTTACTCCTGTCTAGAGAACTTTGCCTTCCTTGCCCTGAACGGCCCAGAACCCTCCACCAGCCCAGGAAGGTTATGTCATTTTGCCCCCAGATGGGGTCAGATAACAGCAGAAAATTGGACTCTGTCTATTGTAAGAGAGGGGTACAAGCTTCATTTCCTCAGCATGCCCCCTCCTACAATGGTAAAAGAGTTCAATTCTCAGACCTCTCTCAACGACTGGTTAGGTCAAGAAGTCACTATGCTCCTTGCTCAAGGGGCAATAGAAGAGGTACCCATTCCCCAACGGGGTACAGGGTTTTACTCCCCCTATTTTCTTATTCCAAAGAAAACAGGAGGACACAGACCCATTCTAGAGCTCAGAGAATTGAACAAATTCCTGGTCAGAGAGAAGTTCAAAATGATTTCTCTAGGAACTCTGCTGCCATACCTTCAGAGTCAGGATTGGCTTTGTTCTCTAGATCTCAAGGATGCGTACTCTCATATTCTCATCCATCCAACTCACCGAAAGTTCCTTCAATTCCTGTTTCAAGGGAAGCACTACCAATACAGGGTTCTTCCTTTTGGCTCGGCCTCTGCGCCAAGGGTGTTCACAAAATGCATGGCTATGGTAGCAGCATTTCTCTGCACCCTGGGAATATTCGTCTTCCCTTACTTAGAAGACCGGCTCATTCGAGCCCCTTCAGAGCCAGAGGCCACGGTTGCTCTGTCTCGCACAATGCGCATCCTTCAGTATTTGGAACTTATTATAAATTTCCCAAAATCCAACCTTGCTCCCACTCAATCCTTAGAGTTTATAGGAGCTCTTCTGGATACCAGACAGACAAGGGCCTACCTTCCACAGCCCTGCTGCCTTCATATTGTGCAGTTAGCTTCCCAAGCAGTGCTAAAACCTCACCTCACTGCTTGGGAAATGTTACAGTTGCTAGACCACATGGCATCCACCGTGCATGTGGTTCCTTATGCTCACCTCCTTATGAGGACAGCCCAGTGGACCTTTTCCACTCAGTGGACTCAGGCGTCAGGTTGCCTATCAGACAAAATAGCAAACTCAGATCGCCTTATTTTGTCCCTCCAATGGTGGCAACCTTTTGGTGGGGTCTCCTTTTCAGCAACCCCCACCCCAAGGCACTCTAACAACAGATGCTTCACAGGTGGGTTGGGGAGACCCCCTGCAAGGCCTTTCTACCCAGGGTACCTGGACTCCACAGGAGGCCTATCTCCATATCAACCTCCTGGAGCTCAGAGCAATCTTCCTTGCTCTTCGAGTATTTCACACACAGCTCAGCTTCAAGACAGTCCTAGTTCAAATGGACAATCAAATAGCCATGTTCTATGTGAACAAGAATGGCGGAACAGGCTCTCTGTCACTCTGCAACGAAGCTTTGCGACTATGGACCCTCGCCAGAGAGCATCAGATTCATCTCCTTGTGGTGTATCTTCCAGGCATTCAAAACTCTTGGGCAGACAGACTCAGTCGAGTTCTGCTCCCACACGAATGGTCTCTCCATGCAGGCCAAAATTTTTCAAATTTGGGGAACCCCGGACATAGACCTCTCTGCAAGTCCGCTGAATGCCAAACTTCTCTGGTTCTGTTCCAGAATTCCGGCTCGGGGTTGTCAGGCCAGGGATGCCTTCCTCCTTCACTGGGGTGAGGACTTCCTGTATGCCTTCCCACCCATTCCCCTAATTCCCAAAACCCTATTCAAGCTTCAGAGAGACAGAGGTCATATGATCCTCATAGCTCCACGTTGGCCATGGCAAATGTGGTACCCTCTGCTCCTACATCTCTCTCAAGCTCTGCCTCTGGAGTTAGGATCTGCTCCAGATCTCCTTTCTCAAGAGGACGGGATGCTGTGGCATCCCTATCCCTAGTCTCTGCATCTCATGGCCTGGTTGCTGAAAGCCTAGAACTTCAGTCTTAACCTTTCCCAGCAGGTAAAGGATATCCTTCATGCTTCCAGAAAACCTTCCACAAAATGTTCTTATGCATTCAAGTGGAAAAAGTTCACCATATGTTGCTCGCAGAAGTGTCTTAACCCTCTTGCGATACCTCTGGAATCATTACTGGAGTACCTCCTTCATTTATCATATGCAGGGCTTAAGACTAATTTAGTGAGAGTCCATTTGAGTGCTATTGCAGCTTCTTTCAAGCCTCTCAATGGACAACCTATTTCCTCTCATCCTCTTATAGCGAGATTTATGACAGGCCTTCTTTTAACGAAGCCTCGCATTAAGCCACCACCGGTGGCATGGGACTTGAATCTGGTACTTGGGCAGCTCATGAAACCGCCCTTTGAACCATTAGCCACTACCTCTTTGAAATTCCTTTCCTGGAAAGTTATCTTTCTCATTGCAATCACATCAGCACGTCGCATCAGTGTATTGCAAGCTTTGGTGGATGATCCTCCTTATACAAGGTTCCATCATGATAAGGTAGTCCTTAGGACTCATCCACACTTTCTGCCAAAGGTGGTTTCGCCCTTTCATTTGAACCAAGTGGTTTACTTTCCTGTATTCTTTCCAAGGCCTCACGCCTCAAATGCAGAAAGGAACCTTCATACTGGACTGTAAAAGGGCTTTGGCCTTTTACTTGCAAAGGACACAGCAACATAGAAAATCCTCTCAACTCTTTGTTGCTTTTGATCCTAGTCATTTGGGTCTTCCATTCTCCAAAAGGACACTGTCTAACTGGATTGCACAGTGTATATCTTTTGCCTATGAGAGTAAAAACCTTCCTTTTGAAGGCCATGTCACAGCTCATAATGTGAGAGCCATGGCAGCCTCATTGGCTCATCTTCACTCTATCGACGACATCCTTCGAGGAGCTACTTGGGCTTCGGTTCATACCTTCACAGCCCATTATTGCTTAGACAAGGACTCCCGCCAGGATGCCTTGTTTGGTCAGGCTGTTCTTCAACACCTGTTCCAGACTTAATCAACTTCTTCCCACCATCCCTGGTAGGATGCCTGAGATCGATGGGGGGAAGTGGAGCCCTTTCACAAGGGCACACAACTTTCTGGGGCCTTCTCCCTGGCATCTGCAGCTAGGGAGTCCCCATATGTGAAGACTACATTCCTGCTTGTTCCTGGAGATAGCATAGTTACTCACTTGTAACAGGTGATCTCCAGGAACAGCAGGAAATAATCTGTACAACCTGCCCACCTCCCCTAGGAGTTGTTTCTCTCTCTCTCTCTTTTGTCTCAGCTATAAACTCAACTGGAGAGGGACAGTTGGGAAAGGCGGGAAGGCAGCACGCAGGCGCTGTGGGAGGCTCCCAAAAGCTCTCGTATTGGACGCTGGGGAGCGTTCCCGCACAGACTACGTCGGTACTGACGATACCCATATGTGAAGACTAAATTCCTGCTGTTCCCAGAGATCACCTGTTACAGGTGAGTAACTATGCTTTATTGTTTTCTAATTTTTGCTGTCTTTTAGCTATGTCATTTGACTGAGCAAGATGGCACCCTTGGGCGGGAAGAGGACTGTGCATGCATGATTCAATTCCCAAAGGCTTTCTCTGAAAGCTGGGGATTTGCTCCGCACGAGGGCTCCGTTGGCGCCAACGTCACCCATATGTGAGGACTGATTCCTGCTGTCCCCGGAGAACACCTGTTACAGGTGAATAACTATGCTTTTTTTTACCAACCTTAGTTGGTTAATGACGTCTAACAATGTTTTAATGTAAAGTTACTTGTTATGTTCTCTGTAAACTGCCCCTGATCACTGGAAGAGGTGGTATTTAAAAACTTGTAAATAAATAAATTTGTATTGTGTTTTATTTATTTATTTGTTTATTTAACAGGTTTTATATACTGCTTTATCATTTCAATTAAAGCGTTTTACATTGAAACTTAAACTTGGTAATGTACATTAAATAGGGACTATGATAACTTTGATTTTTCTGAGGCATTGGAGGGTTAAGTGACTTGCCCAAGGCCACAAGGAGTCCTAGTTGGAATTGAAGCCTGGTCTCTGCGTTCCCCAGCCAGTGTTCTTAACCATTAGGCTACTCCACGCTCATTCAATCGTGTTTAGGCTTATGTATCTAAGCAGAGTTCTAGGCACCATGCCTGTTATAAATCCTTTCTTAATGAAACCCAACATTTTGGAGCCTTTTTAGTTGTTTTAAGAATTTTATTTGCCACCTTTCTGTCTAAAAGCTGTTCACAGTTGTTTAGAAATTTAAGACCGTAAAATACAAAATATTCTCATTTTTCATAGCTAACACCCCTTCCCCCCTTTCCAGAGTAGCATCTGAAGTATATCCTCGTCCATTAGAGCTCAGATCATCTTCCCACTCCCTCAATAAACAGCTGTACCAAAATATTCTCATCTGATTTTGGTTTTGTAATCTGGTAAAGCCTTTAAGAGATTCTGTTTCCAGTACCAGTGCCTGCAAACTGAGAAGCATGGCCATGTTTTTAATCAAGGATCTCCATAAAAGATTTGACAACTAGGCAAGCTCTTTTCCTACCCCAGCTGTTTATCCTTCACATTGAAGGATTTTGGAGGATCCAGATTCCAAGGGCTTGCCCTAGGAAAACATGGGAGGAGCTACTGAACATATCCTTTTCTCTTGGGATGCTGTCCTGCACTCTCTTAAAGGACTTTTGTAGGAGTCGGGGTGGAGGGGTCTTTCTGCACAGTGGAATTTAACCAAGCATATCTTTGTTTAGGAACAATATTATAGGAGACCTTTAAAGTCTTGGGAAGTTGTTGGTCATGCCTCTAGGTTCTGTGTTTGTGCTATAACTCCTGCATCCATCACTACTTGCAGACACCTGCAGCAAGGTTATGGAATGAGTACTAATTTTTCCTCTTTGTCAAGACTTGCTCCCCCTCCCTTATTGCTCTCCATAATTACCAGGCCCTGAGGGTTCTACTATTGAGGAGTAATACCCTGCATGGCTCAGCCCTCGACACAAATGCAAGCCAGATAGGTCAGGAGTGTTCTTACATCTTGATGTGATTGAGAAAAAGTGCTGGGGAAAACCCTGCATTGCAAGGATACTGCCGGTGCTTCCTACTTTTTTATGGTGGTTGTTTTAAACATATCAGCAAGAAGACAAAATCAAGAACAGCACAGCATAC
Organism: Ichthyophis bannanicus; assembly: GCA_033557465.1. Classification (NCBI taxonomy): domain Eukaryota; kingdom Metazoa; phylum Chordata; class Amphibia; order Gymnophiona; family Ichthyophiidae; genus Ichthyophis; species Ichthyophis bannanicus. The sequence goes on along the minus strand of CM066033.1, from coordinate 649,198,833 downwards.
CCTGATGGCTCAAAAAGAAGGGATGAAATATATGTCCTTTGCTGAACAAGATGGGGCACAGAGGTGAAAAGAAGTGTTCTAGTCAACTCTTACCCGTCTCAGAGTAGGGCACAGCCATGGTATTAATGACCGTATCAGAAAGGCAATAATAGAATTCCAAGGGCACACAGCTCTTATTTGCTGTTTTATCAGTTTGTTGTCCCTTCCGTTAACTGTACTAACATAAAATGTTGCCTGCAGAGCTAATTTCTTAGTTTTTGGGCCTAAAATGTCCACCGTAATGAGGTGAGGGCTTGGCATGGTTTCCTTTTTAGGCTTGCACCAGTACAAGCTACAACCACTGTTCCTTCGATCTCAAGTGACACTGTGGAGCTGGACTGCTCACTACCACCAAGTGAAGCAAAAGATTAAACTATTTTGGCAGAGAGTTAGAATATATAGCACTATATTTGGGAGAGTTAAAAATATATAGCACTAAATGAGAGGTTAGATATGATTGGAATATCAGAGACATGGTGGAAGGAGGACAACCAGTGGGACACTGTGATACCTGGGTACAAACTATATCGTAATGATAGAGCTGATCAAATTGGTGGAGGGGTTGCTCTCTATGTTAGAGACGGCATTGAGTCAGAAAGGATTAAAGTTTTGCAGGAAACAAAATTTGCTGTAGAATCTCTATGGATTGAAATCCCATGTAAAAAGGGGAAGGCGATGGCAGTGGGGGGTGTACTATCGACCACCTGGCCAGAATGAACAAATGGATGATGAAATGCTCAAAGAAATCAAGGAAGCTAACACGTTACAGCGCAGTAATAATAATGGGTGATTTCAATTACCCCGGTATCGACTGGGTCAGTGTCAGAGCAGGACATGCTAGGGAGATAAAGTTCCTAGATGACATAAATGACTGCTTCTTGGAGCAGCTGGTTCATGAACCGACCAGAGGGGAAGCCATATTAGACCTAGTCCTTAGTGGAACGCCAGATCTAGTGCAAGAGATAAGGGTGTTGGGGCCACTTGGCAATAGTGATCATAGCATGATCGTCTTTGATTTAATTAGTGGAGGAGGGATAGTACGGAAATCCACAGTACTACCTTTTAACTTTCGAAAGGGAGACTATGATAAAATGAGGAAAATAGTTAAGAAAAAACTAAAAGGAGCAGTTGCAAAGGTTAAAGACTTACATCAAGCTTGGGTGGTGTTGAAAAATACTATCTTGGCAGCCCAGACCAGCTGTATTCCACGCTTTAAGAAAAGTGGAAGAAAGTCCAAAAAACTGCCAGCATGGTTTAAAGGTGAGGTCAGAGACTGTTGCCAAAAAAGCATATTTCAGGAAATGGAAAAAAGAGACAAACGACGAAACCTGGAAACAGCACAAGCACTGGCAAGTCAAATGCAAGGCATTGATAAAGCAGGCAAAGGGAGAATTTGAGATGAAGCTTGTTGTGGAAGCAAAAACACGAAATAAAGATTTTTTCAAGTACGTTCGTAGCAAAAAACCTGTGAGAGAGTCAGTTGGCCCATTAGATGATAGAGGAGTTAAAGGGGCACTAAGAGGCGACAAGGCGATAGCGGAGAGACTGAATGAATTCTTTGCTTCGGTCTTCACTGAGGAAGATATAGGGATGTTACCCATGACTGAAGTGGTATTTAAAGGTGCGGAAGAATTGAAGGAAATATCGATACATCGAGAAGATGTATTACAACTATTAGATAAACTGAAGAGTAGCAAATCACCTGGGCCGGATGGTATACATCCAAGGGTGTTGAAAGAACTGAAATATGAGATTGCAGACCTGCTATTAGTAATCTGTGAACTATCATTAAAATCATCTCTAATACCTGAAGATTGGAGGATCGCCAATGTAACACCAATTTTTAAAAAGTGTTCCAGGGGTGATCTGGGAAACTACAGACCGGTGAGCCTCACGTCAGTACTGGGAAAAATGGTAGAAACCATCATAAAGAGTAAAATTACTCAGCATGTAGATAGTCATGGCCTAATGGGAGACAGCCAACATGGCTTTAGACAAGGAAGATTTTGTCTTACTAATCTGTTGTCTTTTTTTGAAAGTGTGAATAAACAGGTGGACAAAGGTGAGTCGGTTGATATAATGTATCTGGACTTTCAGAAAGCCTTTGACAAGGTCCCCTCATCAGAGACTTTTGGCAAAACTAAAGAGTCATGGGATAGGAGGCAGTGTACTACTGTGGATCAAGAACTGGTTAAAAGATAGAAAGCAGAGGGTTGGGCTAAATGGCCAATTTTCCCAATGGAGAAAGGTGAATAGTGGTGTACCCCAGGGATCTGTGCTGGGTCCGCTGCTTTTTGACATATTCATAAATGACCTGGAAAGTGGAATGAGTGAGGTTATCAAATTTGCAGATGACACAACACTAAAGTTGTTATAACCCAAGAGGATTGTGGAAAATTGCAAGAGGATCTTGATAAATTGGAAGACTGGGCATCAAAATGGCAGATGAAATTTAATGTGGACAAGTGCAAAGTTATGCACCTAGGGAAGAACAACCCAAACTATGGTTACACAATGCAAGGTTCCACATTAGGAACCACCACCCAGGAAAAAGATTTAGGCGTCATTGTGGATAACATGTTAAAACCCTCTGCCCAGTGTGCAGCGGCATCCAAGAGAGCAAATGGAATGCTAGGTATCATAAGGAAAGGAATGGAAAATAAAACAAAAGATAATATAATGCCTCTATATTGTTCCATGGTGAGACCGCATCTTGAATATTGTGTGCAATTCTGGTCGCCATATCTTTCTTTATCTTTATCTTTATTAAAACACTTGATAGACCGCCCAGGCCGAAGCGTCAGTGCGGTGTACAATCATAAAATGTGACAGCTGCTGAGAAAGGAAGGAGAGAAAAGAACGCCAAAAAATAATAGAACAGCAAAAGAAATAGCAAAGAATAAAGAGAAAGCAAAACAGTAAGACAGTAAAACTGATAAAATAAAAATGTAAAAACAATAAAAATAATAACTTAAAAATAGGACGGATTAAAAAGGCATGGGGAGGGGAGGGGGAAATCTTAAAAAGGATATAGAGTTATTAGAAAAGGTTCAGAGAAGAGCCACCAAATTGGTAAAGGGGATGGAAGGATACTCCTATGAAGAAAGGCTAAAAAGGTTAGGGCTCTTTAACCTGGAAAAGAGACGGCTGAGGGGAGATATGATAGAAGTCTATAAATTAATGAACGGAGTGGAACGGGTAAACGTAGATCGATTGTTTACATTATCAGAATATAGAAAGACTAGGGGACATGCAATGAAGCTACAGGGTAAACTATTTAAGACTAATAAAAGAACATATTTTTTTCACTCAACTTGTAATCGAACCGTGGAATTTGTTGTGGAATTCATGAAATACAAGATATCACAGAGAGAGGAAGACAGGCATCTGTATTTGGAAAAACTTAGGGAAGCTAGCAAAGTAGTCAAGAAGGCAAAGATTCAAAAGGAGGAGGAAATAGCCAATGCAATAAAATGGGAGATAAGACATTTTTCAGAGAAGAGGAAGGGCAAGAGTGGTATTGTCAGACTCAAGGGTGCGGGGGGGGGGGGGGAACTTTGTAGAAGCTGATAAGGATAAAGCGGAATTGCTTAACAAATATTTTTGTTCCGTGTTCACAGATGAAGAACCAGGAGCAGGACCTCAGCAAACACCCACAAATAGGAACAGAAGCGAGGGACATCTTGAACAATTCTCAGAAGACTGTGTTCGTGAGAAACTAGCTCAACTTAAAGTAGACAAAGCGATGGGACTGGATGGGATACACCCTAGAATACTGAGTGAACTTGGGGACGTTCTAGCAGCTCCACTGACTGACCTTTTCAATGCCTTGTTGGAGTCTGGAGTGGTGCCAAAGGACTGGAGAGAGGCTCATGTGGTGCCTTTACACAAAAGCAGAATTAAGGATGTGGTTGAAAACTACAGGCCGGTTAGTTTAACTTCGGTGGTGAGTAAATTATTGGAAACGCTGCTGAAAGAGAAAATAGTGAGGTTTCTGGAGTCCAGCGGATTACAGGATCCGAGGCAGCATGGATTCACCAGAGGCAGGTCTTGTCAGACAAATCCAATTGATTTCTTTGACTGGGTGACCAGGGAGTTGGACCGAGGGAGAGCTCTAGATGTGGTGTATTTAGATTTCAGTAAAGCCTTTGACTCTGTTCCTCACAGGCGACTTATAAACAAACTGAGCACCCTAGGGATGGACCCTAAAGTTACTGCTTGGGTTAGAAATTGGTTGGGTGGGAGGCGACAAAGAGTACAAGTAAATGGAGCTCACTCTGAGGAGAAGGATGTTACCAGTGGTGTGCCCCAGGGATCTGTCCTTGGTCTGATTCTTTTTAACATCTTTGTTAGTGATATAGCGGAAGGGCTGTCGGGTAAGGTTTGCCTCTTTGCGGATGATACCAAAATCTGCAATAGAGTAGACACCCAGGAAGGTGTAGATAACATGAGGAGGGATCTAGCTAAGCTTGAAGAATGGTCTAGAATTTGGCAGCTGGGATTTAATGTTAAAAAATGTAAGGTCATGCATTTGGGCTGCAGCAATCCAAGGGAGCAATACAGTATAGGAGGTGAAGTACTTTTGTCCACTAAAGAAGCGCGGGACCTAGGCATGGTTGTGTCTGATGATCTTAAAGTAGCTAAACAGGTAGAAAAGGCGACGGTAAAAGCTAGAAGGATGCTTGGGTGCATATGGAGAGGAATGGCTAGCAGAAAAAAGGAGGTGATAATGCCTCTGTATAAGTCTTTGGTGCGACCTCATTTGGAGTATAGTGTGCAATTCTGGAGACCGCACCTTCAAAAGGATGTGAACAGGATGGAGTCGGTGCCAATGTTCCCTCTAATTTTCTGTAGGCTGTGTGCGCATAAAATATCAGCTGTGCAACTTTTGAAGGAAGGTTAAATTTTTGTGCGCCACATAACGACACTCGGAGTTATATACTTTAAAATTTGACTACACGTCAGAATATAGTATGTACACCACATTGATTGCACTAGAAAATATTGTAGAACTTGTGAAAACCGTAAATACACAACAACTTTTAAATTTTAAGACATCTGTGTTGTTTTCTATCAGAATCCGAACCGTAATTTTTGTGCGCTGTGTTATAAAGTATGTTCGCTCGCTCGGCAAGGTGTGTGCGCGCGCACACGCGCACAGCTTAGAGGGAACAGTGGTCGGTGCAGAGGGTCGCTACTAAAATGATTAGTGGGCTTCATTATAAAGCATATGAGGACAGACTTAAGGATCTTAATATGTACACCTTAGAGGAAAGGCGGGATAGAGGTGATATGATTGAGATGTTTAAATACCTCCGTGGCATAAATGTTCAGGGAGAGAGCCTCTTTCAATTGAAAGCAAGTTCTGCTACGAGGGGACATGGGATGAGGGTGAAGGGAGATAGATTCAGGAGTGATATGCGGAAATATTTCTTTACGGAAAGAGTAGTGGATCCATGGAATAGTCTCCCAGTGGAGAGGTGGTAGAGATGAGGACAGTAACTGAATTCAAAAAAGCATGAGACTAACACAGGATCTCTAAAGGTATAAAGTGGACTGTTGTAGTTGTTGATATGGAAGGACAGACTAGATAGGCCATGTGGTCTTTTTCTGTCATCATGTTTCTATGTTACCGGAGGATGTATTAAAGGCTGTTAGTGTAGCTGGGTTTATAAAAGGTTTGGACAAGTTCCTGGAGGAAAGGTCCATAAACCATTAAGAAGGGACCCTGGATATCAATGCTTGACCCAGTACAAGCATTGCGGGACTTGTGTCTTTTGGGGAAACTGCTAGGTACGTATGACCTAGATTGGCCACTGTTGGAAACAGGATACTGGGCTTGATGGACCTTGGTCTGACGCAGTATGGCATATCTTATGTTCTTTTGTTCGTAAGATTTTCACGTAGTCTCCACCATAGAAATGCACCTAGGTGAGGAAAGCTGCTGCGACTTTAATCATCTGAGGCTGCCATACTAGTGCTGCAGCAGGAGATCTAACTTGAAAAAAATTAACTAAACCGAAAAAACCTCCTTTATTGCTCTTTTCAGTGGCAAGCAATGCTACCACTGCTCGATGCAGTCTTTTCCCGTCAAAGAACAGCAAGTGGCTAGGGGACAAATGGCAGGAAGAAGAAACAATTAATTTATTACATTCCCCCAAGAGGCAGTACCCACTGGTCCTGATGATTAGACAGTTTCTCTGGAATGAGTGAGGGATTTCAGGTCTCAGAGGAGTGGTGGAAGGGGATTTTAGGGTCATTGAGAAAGACAACCTTGAAGACGTTTTGAAGGTTATTGAAGAGGTAAAATGAGTTCAGGTGTCATTGCAAAATGTAAATTTTAAAGGTTTATGGAAGGAGAACAAGTAGAAAATTTCAGGTGTTAGTAGAAGACACGGGTGATTTTGGGGAATATTGGAGCAGAGAGCTGAGTTCATGGCTTTTCTTTTCTTACCCAGGGTCGTAGCAGCAGCTTTCCTGGTAGGAGACGACCTCGAGGTGGCACTAGTGGTGGAGGCGGAGCACATGGAAGAGGCAGAGGAAGATCACGGTTAAAATCCACAACCTCCTCCATTGAAACACTAGTAGTAAGACTTGCAACATGCAACTTGTTAGATTCTTATTGGAACTATTACTCCAGGGGAGAGAAGGTTCCATTAAATGCAGGGATGGGGAGAGATCGGGAAGTTCCTATCTCTTTCTTTTGGGGCTGTTTGAGATCAGGTGGTCTGAGGGATGAGCAGCTTGTTTGAAGTCTGTGTGCATCTGTTGGTGTGGGTAACTTCAGAAGATCCTCCTTCATGCTGTTCTTTGCCATATTACATATTTTCCTGATTAGTTATTGACTTGTATTCTCTCTTCCCCAGTTAGCAGATATTGACAGCTCTCCAAGTAAAGAGGAGGAGGAAGAGGAGGATGACACTATGCAGAACACTGTGGTGCTCTTCTCCAACACTGATAAATTTGTCCTAATGCAGGTAGGAAGCATTGTCATGTACTTCTATCTTGGGTATGTTGTCCAGTTGTAATGCACAGAGAATAAACGTGCTTATGCAGAAAGACCAATGCGCCCTTTGTGTGAAGATAATGCAGTTTATAAGCACAAGTTCCAACAGGCCACATATAGAAAAGAGACCGACATGTGCATAAACAGCAAAGGAAGAGGAAGCACACACAGTAACGCCAAGCATATTTAAATTATAGGTAAATGAGCTGCAAGTATTAAAATGGCATGCTAATATTTTTTGTGCCTGATGCAGAGAAACGTGTAGAGGATTGCCTAACCAGCCGAAGTGCCAATATCTCGGTGCCTGGGTCTGATATGGCTTAAACATCTTGTGCACATGCCTCCGACAGTATTTTGATGGCATCAGGGGCTTTCCCGAATGCCTGCCATCTGAGGTGAAGTGTGAAACTTCCTTTCAGATGATCCAGGCATCAGGAAAATCCCTCTATGCCATCAAGGTACTGTTGGGTGGCCGGTGCGCTAGACATAAACCAAATGCCTGGTGGCCCAGCGGCCCCTCACTCACCCACCCAATTAAAAATAATCCTGGTAGCCCAGTGGCCCTGATTCCCACCCCCCATCCAATTAAAAATAGCCCTGGTAGCCCAGCAGCCCCGAACCTATCCACCCTCCTCCCGGTACCTTTACAATGGAGCAGGGGCATTGTCCACATGCTCCCGCTTCTGCGCCATCATCTTGAAAATGGCGTCACCTGGCCCTGCATGGTGCAACCTGGTATGCACCAGGTGAGGTCAGACTGTCATATAAGTTAGAAAATGCCTTATATGGCAGTCTGACACCCCCCCCCCCCCAAGTGCATCCCAAGATGCAGTGCGTGGGGACAGGTGCCACCACTTTTCAAGATGGTGATGCACAAGCAGGAGCCCATGGGCAATGCTCCCACTGCATTGCAAAGGTACCAGGAGGGGGGTGGGGGGTTTGGGGCTGCTGGGCCACCAAGGTTATTTTTAAGTGGTTGGGTGGGGGGATCGGGGCTGATGGGCCACCAGGGATTTGTTTTTGTTTGGGGGGTCAGTGTTGGGGGCACCTGCCCCCAACAGTATTTTGATGGTATTGGGGATTTCCCCCGATGCCTGGATCATCTGAGGGGAAGTTTGACTATTCACCTCAGATGATCCTGGCGTCTGGGAAAGCCCGTGATGCCATCAAAGTATTGTTGGAGTGCATATGTAAATTAGCCACGCAGTGCCCCCGACGGTATTTTGATGGCATTGGCGGCTTTCCCTGATGCCTGGATCATCTGAGGGGAAGTGTCAAACTTGCATGCCAAACTTGTCCCTTTTTGCATGCCGGCGCTGAAGTCACATGCTATCAGTGCGCTGCATAGAGGCATACATAGTTAATAGTGCGTGACATCAGATCTGGCTTTCTGCATCCTGAAAGTTTTTAACCTTCTTTCTCTTCTTTCTTTGCCTCAGGATATGTGTGTGGTATGTGGTAGCTTTGGACGTGGATCTGAAGGGCATCTCCTGGCGTGCTCTCAGTGTGCCCAGTGCTATCATCCGTACTGTGTCAACAGTAAGGTAAGATGTAGAACTTGTCTTATTGGTCTGGCAGATATGGGGAATGTAATACTCATTCTCTGTTTGATAATTGGAAAGCTCTGTAATGAAGGAGCATAGGATGAAGGTGAAGGGGTATAGACTCAGGAGTAATATGTGGAAATATTTCTTTATGGAAAGAGTGATAGATGCGTGGAATAGTCTTCCAGTGGAGGTGGTAGAGACGAGGACAGTATCTGATTTCAAGAAAGCATGGGACAAACATTAGACCTCTAAAGAAAAAAAAAGGAACTATAGTAGTTGGTTTGGAAAGGCACACTGGATAGGCCATATGGTCTTTTTCTGCTGTCATATTTCTATAATGAAAGGAGATGACTCTCTCCCTGTATATTAGACTCTTTTATGCTTTTTCTCCTTTTTTTCACCTTCTCTTTTCACTGGGAGTTCTAGTGGTGATATATTGGTTCTTGCAGATTACAAAAGTGATGCTGCTGAAAGGCTGGCGCTGTGTGGAGTGCATTGTCTGTGAGGTCTGTGGAAAAGCCTCAGACCCTTCTAGGTTGCTGCTTTGCGATGACTGTGACATCAGTTACCACACATACTGCCTGGATCCCCCTTTGCACACCGTACCAAAAGGGGGATGGAAATGCAAATGGTGAGAGAACTCCAGTACCATTACACCTCATTTTTGAGGTGTTGAACTAAGATTTGATGTGTATGGTGTAAACTCTCATGCACGCATTCAGTATTTGTTGTTGTTTGTTCCTCATAGGTGTGTGTGCTGCATGCAGTGTGGTGCAGCCTCCCCAGGCTTCCATGCTGATTGGCAGAATAATTACACACATTGTGCCCCTTGTGCCAGCCTGGTCACTTGTCCCATCTGCAAAGTGAAATACGTGGAAGATGATCTTCTCATTCAGTGTCGGCACTGTGAACGGTAAGACTAAAGCCTCAATGACTGTATTTGCTGAAATGGCAGTTATATCTAGTTGGAATGAGAGGGCATTTCTCTGACCTGAGGAACACATTAGGACAGTACTGCCTTGGAACAGGGCTGGCCTTGCTATGTGGCAGACTAGGCATTCACCCGGAGGGGGGGGGGGAGAGCGGCATGGCAGCAGCAAGATAGCAGCAGAGCATGGTGGCAGGCTTTTAAGTAAGCACCCTTAAAGTAGCAGGGTGGCAGTCTTTGAGCAGCATGTATACTCAAGGCCTGCTATGTCTGGCCCCCTTCAGAAGGAAGTTTGTGTCCAATGGGGAGGGACCAGCAGACCAGGAGATATACAGTGCTGAATGGCCTGATTCTATGCTGTTCTAACTTTTTGATGAGTCTGCTCTGGTGAAGGTTGGACAGTGAAGGGGGTACAGTGGGGAAGGAAAGATGCTGGACACTTCAAGGGGAAGAGGAGAGGTTGAACTGAGGGACAGGGGTGAGGGAAGAGATGATGGCCATCTGTAGGGGAGTGGGAGAAAAGGGGGAGATGCTGGACTATGGAGGAGATGGGAATAGTGCTTTGAGCTGCCCTGGAGAAAGGGGGTTGTATGCACAGCTGAAGGCTCACCTAGAACGTCAGATACCCTTGGGCTGGCCCTGCTTGGGGATAAGCGGCAGGCCTAGATGGTGCAAATTAATTCATATACTCATAACAAAAGTTTCTGTCTTGGTTATAGTTGGCTTCATGCTGTTTGTGAGAATCTGTTTACTGAAGAGGAGGTGGAACAGGCAGCTGACGAGGGCTTTGACTGCACTGCTTGTCAGCCTTACATCATCAAACCAGTTGGTACATACCTTCTGATTCTCAGGGGCTGGCAAGTATGCCTGTTACAATTCTACTTTCGAGGGCACACATCCAGCCAGAATCGTTTCATCAGACAGAAGTGTTTTTCCTGGATGTTTATAAGTGTTGTCTTTTTCTTACAGTTGCTGTTGTCTTACCAGAGATTGTTCCAGTGAAAATAAAGGAGCCAGGTAGGCTTCTGCCTTTGGGCAGCTTTCAGCTACTTGCATACCCAGCAGTAGTTTGTTTCTTTATCTTTGATTGAACATAACACAGAAGTTTGTAAGATCATGCAGGATTGTCTGTGTGCTTCAGTTTGTATTTGAGAGTAATTGTATAACAGGCCACCTAGGTTGGGTGTCCAAGTAGACACCTATTTAAAGCTTATTTTCTAAAGGCATCTAGATGTTTGTGTATTTATAAAATACTAGGGGTAAACTGGTAAAAATTGCTGAAAAATTGAAGCTGTAAAGATTTGCACCACGTTAGGTGTATGTGTAAAATGCCTACATGCATTTTATAAAATATGCATGTAAATCATGACTCTGCCTGTGCTCGACCAAACTTTGATGCACAACATGCCTGCATCCAGGTCACATAAAAGTACGTGCCAGTTTGTCACCACACATACTTTACATGCATAATCCCTGTGATAATTTTATAAAAGCCTGAAAGAGTGTATCAAATTGCCATCCCTGACCAAATGGCCAGTCCTAACTGCACGAGGATATTCATGATGAATGTGCATGATAGCTTTGCATGCATTACTTCCACTGTATGCAGATCTCTTATGCATATTCATTGTTTGGATATTCTGAAAAACAGACTGGCTGGGTGTATCCCATTGACTGGATTGAGAACCACTGGTGTAGAGAGTAGATCTTTGGGAGGCTACTTGGGGGAAAGGGAAGGGTCAGGAAAGAAGTGGATTGTAGGCCTGGGGAGGAAGAGTTTGGCAGTATTCTAAAAATAAGTGTGTTTTTTTGGTAATTCCTTCACCCTTTTAACTTTGAAATGGACCACCCTAACTGTACCACATTTTATGTGGAGGGTAAGTCCTTGAGGGGGGGGGAGAGGAGTGGACATCAGACTTTTTAAAGTTGGTGGTTGGTTGATGGGAGCACTGAAGGATCAAAGTTGGCAACTTTGAAAAAGAAATGCAAGGATAGTTGAATTGTGGCTATCTAAAATGTTTCACTTCCTCTTTGTCCCTTCATACCAATCCAGACGTGTGGGTTTATGCACGCCTACTAGCAGATGGAGACTGAGAACTACGGTTCTCTGGAGTCTCAGCCAGCCAGTATTGTTTCAGTCTCTATCAGATGGTGATCCTGTGAGGTCTTGGCTAGTTTGATGGTAGGCCTAGAGGAGCCCCTAGGCTTTAGGGATTTTTCCTTTTCTGGTGTCTTTTCTAAAAGCACATAGGTGTTTGTGTATTTATAAAATACTAGGGGTAGGAAAAGGGAAAGGATACAGGTTAGGAAAAGGGAACAAGGGTAGAAAATACAGGTTAGGAAAAGGGAAAAGATTTTACTCTGGGAACAAGCAGGAAGTCGGACCTCACATATGGCTGACATCGACACCGATGGAGCCCTCGCAGAAGTAAGCCCCCAGCTTTCAAAGAAAGCCTTTGGGAGATGCCACCACGCATGTGTGGTACCATTCCCACCCAAGGGTGCCATCTTGCTCAGTCTCCTTTTTTCCACTGAGCTCTTCAGTCATTTGTCTGGCTTGTCCCTGGAAAAAGTTGATTTCTCTCGAGTTTCATACTCGCCTCTGGTATCGCACCAGTACTCTTCCCGCCACCCGATCTCGTTGCCTCGGCGTCTAGTTCAGATCTATTTTTGTAGTTTTCATTCTTTCTTTTTCTGGCGTCTTTCGCACATTTTTTCCAACTAGCAGCCTGGAGAGTCTTCGACCTCGCAGGGGTACTTTTTCCCCCAGGGCTACCAGTGGCTTTAAGAAGTGTGATCGGTGCTCTAAAATTATGTCTCTGACCGACACACATGACTGTCTCCGCTGACTCGGGCCAGACCATGATCCGGCAGCCTGCGGTCTCTGTAAAAGGATGTCCAGTGAGGCCCTCAAGAGCCGCCAGCAGCAGCACAATAAGTTTTTCTCCAGATCCCTGGCCTTCAGAGGCACCAAGGCCTCATTTGAGGCCCCGATGTCTCGGGTGGAATCTCCCGAACCTGAGCCCCATTGTGGGTCCTCAGAAAGGGGGTCTCCCTTGAGGGGAATCCAGGAAGAAGAAGAAACCCTCGAAGGCGGAATCTTTGGACAGTTCTGACCGGCTAGGTACCCCACCCCACCGGTCCTGGTCCTGCAGTCTGAGACGCTCGTCCAAGGCTTCAGAGAAGGAGCGGCCTGCAAAGGTCCCCTGAAAGGATCTGACTGCGGACCGGCCTCGGTCCCCAGACACCATTCTCGTCAAGGATTCCCCTTCAGGGGAGCCGGCGTCGGGCCTTCGGTGCCTGCGCCAAAGTCTGAGGAGTCTTCTGGTCTGGAGTCCAGAATGGCGACCCTGGAGCACAGTTTGTCTGCCTTCATGGACCAGCAGCGGATGCTGTTCTCCGGCTGTCCTCAACGTCCAAGATGTCCCTGGAGGCCGAGCCGAGTTTGCAATCAGAGTCCCACTTGACGGGACTACGGTCATCCCCGGCAAGTATGACGGGCACCGGTATGACGGGCACCGGTCGCAGAGCATCGGGAGTGCCGAGGTCCGCGGAGCAGCCCTCCAATGAGTCCTCGATGGACTACTCCAAGTGGGAAACGGAGGATGAGGAGTCCCCCGATACCCATTGCCACCGCGATGTCCCATCCGACTCTCTCGTCTCGGAGTTTTTGACAGCGGTCCCCGCCGGAGGACATGGGCTTCCTTGATTTTGTCAAGGATATGTCAAAGGCCTGGCGTTCTCTATGGAGTTGGAGGAAGACCCTCAGGCAGATGAGTTGGAAATCCTCCAGTATGAGGCTTCTCCCTGGGAATTGCTCATGGTTCCCATCCCTCCTATCCTGCAATGGCTGATGCTCTGAATGTGGGAGACACCGGCCGGTACCGGTGGTGAGCAAGCGGCTCGACTCGATGTACTGTCCACTGGAGCCCGGGCTTCCAAAAGTCACAGCTGACGCATAACTCCATGGTGGTGGAATCGACCATGTGTCAACTGAAAAGCCAGAAGACGCACTCCTTGGTGCCCCCTGGCAGGGAGGCCGGCATCCTAAATGACCTTGGCAGAAAGTGCTACTAGGGCTCCAGTGCTCATCGGCCGCATCCAGGCCTACCAGCTGTACATGGGCATGTACCTGAGAGACCTGGCGAAGGAAATCGCCGGGTTCTCAGCCGGCCTCTCCGAGGAACCTTTGCAGTGGTTCAAGAATCAGGCCAAGGCAGTCCGTGAGTGCTCCAAATTCATGTCTCGAGCGACCTATGATGGGTTTAAGTCGGCTGCTCGAGTAGCGGCAGCTGGCATTGGTGCATGGCGCCAACCTTGGCTAAAGTCATCCAACCTCAAGCAAGTGGGTTCAGGACAAATTGGTTGATTTCCCCTGCCAAGGAGAGAACCTCTTTGGCAAACCCATGACCGACAAGGCTGCCAAGCTGGAGACAGAGTTCGTGACGAGGACCAGGCATTCAAAAAAGACCGCTGCCCCTCCCCGATGGAAGGGCTTGGGTAAAAAGTCCTTCCCGAAGAAGGGAGCTGCATACAGAAACTACCCACCTTTTCAGGCCTTCCTAGCTCCCCATCAGGGTCAGCAGGCCAAGGGACATGGGCATGGACCTCGTAAGCAGAAGGCTCCAAAACACCAGGCACCGGCTCCGGCCCAGCCAGGAGGGCATTCTTGACTCCTTGAGCATAGCCTGTCTACCCCAAGGAGATCAGCAGCCCACAGGGGGGTTTGTCATAAACTACCCCGGCACAGTGTCTGGAGTTCATCGGGGCAAAGCTCGACACTCTCCAGTCGAAGGCCTTCTTGTCCAGGGACCAAGCCGACCGTCTCAGGACTCTTGGCATTGGACATACAGTACCGTCCCTTGGTGCCCGCTCAGTGGCTTCTGCGCTTCCTCGAGCACATGGCCTCCATGGTCCATGTCACCCCAGACGTTCGCCTCCAAATGAGGGTGACGCAGTGGTGTCTCTGGGACCAGGGTTGCCTCCGAGACTGAATCTCTGTAACCCACCAACTGGTGGACTCCCTGGTCTGGTGTCAATCTCTCCAGCATCTCGAGACGTGTATGCCTTTTCAGGCCCCAAGCCCCTCAAAGTCCTCACCATGGACACCTCCTTGCTCGGCTGGGGAGCCCACCGCAGGGAGTGGAGGAGTGGCCTAGTGGTTGGGGCAAGGTACTTCAGGCCGGAAGGTCGGGGGTTCAAATCCCACTAGAGGACAGCAACCTTGGGCCGGAAGGACGGGGGTTTCTAGTCCCACAGGTGCTCCTTGTGGTCTTGGGCAAGCCACTTAACCCTCCATAGCCCATGTTCCCTGTAAATAGTTATCTCCAAGTTATAATGCCCTGTTCAATGTAATTTCAGTTTGTTCAATGTAAACCGCACTGATGCAGAATAGCGCGGTATATAAGAGAATATAAATAAATAAATAAATAAATAAATATTGCTGAGGCAGCTCACTCGCCCACCCTTTGAGCCTCTCGCTACCTGCTACCTTTGCTAACTCTCTTGGAAGGTGGCTTTCCTGGTTGTGCTCACCTCTGCTCGCAGAGTTAGCGAGCTTCAGGCCCTAGTGGCGGATGCGCCTTATAAAAGGCTCTACAAGAACAGAGTGGTGCTTCGCACGCACCCCAAATTCCTTCCGAAGGTAGTATTACCCTTCCATCTCACACAAGAAGTGGTGTTCCCTACCTTCTTTCCAAGACCTCACTTCAGTCGGGCGGAGAAGGTCCTTCACACAGTAAGAGGTCTTTGTCCTTCTATATCCAACGCACTCAGGGCCACCGCAAAACTGCTCAGCTTTTTGTCTCCTATGACCCCAGTAGGCTGGGGGAGGCGGTGACCAAGCATACGCTGTCCACCTGGGTGGTGGACTGTATCGCCTTCACCTATGAGCAGACGGGGCTCCTGCTGGAAGGCCATGTCACAGTGCACCATGTCAGGGCCATGGCGGCTTCTGTGGCAAACTTGCGCTCTGTCCCAATGGCAGACATCTGCTGGGCCGCCACCTTGTCTTCAGTCCATATCTTTGCAGCCCTTTACTGCCTGGAAAGAGTCTCAACAGGACAGAGACCTTTGGCCAGGCTGTGCTCCATAACCTTTTTGGGGTTTAGGCAACTCCTACCCTCCGACCCTTCTGTATTCAGGCTACCAGAGTGCTGGTTTAATCAGACACAGGGGTCCTACTTTGGTCTGTGGACACGGACTCATTTGTTGCTGCTTGTGGTTCCCTGTGAGGGAGCCCCTATTTTTACTATGGGCTTTCGGTAGCCTGTAGCTGGGGAGTCCCATATGTGAGAACTGACTTCCTGCTTGTTCCCGGAGAAAGTGTAATTTCTCAACTGTAACAGGTGTACTCTGGGGTCAGCAGGAATCAGTCCTCACAACCCTCCCTCCTCCCCTTGGAGTTGTTCTTTACCATCTTGTTTTTGCCGTCTTTTTAGCTATGTCATCTGACTGAGCAAGATAGCACCCTTGGGTGGGAAGGGGACCACACACGCGTGGTGGCATCTCCCAAAGGCTTTATTTGAAAGCTGGGGGAATGCTTCCACGAGGGCTCAGTCTGTGCCAACATCAGCCATATGTGAGGATTGATTCCTGCTGTCCCCGGAGAACACCTGTTACAGGTGAGTAACTACGCTTTCTACCTGGAGGGACCCCAAAAGAGTGCTCGAATCTGCCAAGGCTAGTCCATAGGTTCTGGGGGAGCAGAATTCAGTAATGCTAGGTCATCCCCCTCCTCCCTCCCCTCCCTCAATTGGAAGGCAGTTGAGCTGCTTGCAGTACCTTTTCCCAGCTTTTGGGAGAGGACCAGAAACAGATAAGGGGAGTTCCATGCTACAATAAAGTTTCTTTCAAAAAGCAAAAAAGAAATCATGAGCAGCAGGCCTTCCTTATTGTCCCTCCAGTCCATTCCCGGAACATGTGGGTTGTCTCGCCCCTTCAGCAGCTTGGAGACTGAGCATATCACAATTTAATGACATCATCCTGGATAAGAAGCTGGCACCTCTCACCAGCCTCCAGTATCCTGTATCTCAGTCTTCAAGCAGCTGGAAGGTGTGATTCGATAGACTCACTGAAGGGACAATTAGGAAATTGTTAGTTGTTTTAGGTATAATAGGATTTGAGTAAGACAATTGAGTGAATGCTAGTATCTCCAGGAACAAGCAGGAATGTAGTCTTCACACATGGGTATCATCGGTACCGACGGAGCCTGCGCGGGAACGCTCCCCAGCGTCCAATAGGAACACTTTTGGGAGCATCCCTCAGCACATGCGTGCTGCCTTCCCGCCTTTCCAACTGTCCCTCTTCAGTTCTTCGTTTTCCGCGGAGCCGACAGGATACCCTGTGTCATGTATTTCCTTTTATTACCGCTTTGATTTTAAGAAAGGTGGTATATGTTGCATTCACCTCTGTTTAACCTTGTATTGTTTTGTTCTGTTACCGCTTTGATTGAAGGAAAAAGCGGGATATAAATCTGTTTAAATAAATAAATACCCTGTCACCGCAGAAAATTCCGTCTTTAAAATTGTTTTCTTGTGGTCGCGTTTGCTTCCCACATGACGCTTACTGGTACCGCCGTTTCTTTTCTTTTCTTTTCCAAAACCCCCCCCAACTTATACTTTAAGCTGTTTCTCTTCAGAAACTTTTCTTTTTGGTGCTAGGCGCCATTTTGGGCACTAGGCCCCATATTCCTAAAACATGGAAAAACCAACTAGTGGTTTTAAAAAATGTGTGGCGGTATTATTTCTGTCACTGACACCCATGATTGGTGTGTTAAATGTTTAGGGCCTGAACATTCTCCATCTGAATGTCTCTCCTGTATGGGGATGACTAAAAGAGGAAGGCAGAACCAGGCTGCAAAGCTCTGTACCCTCTTTTCTTCAGATGCCAGATCCATTGCATCGACATCTTCAAGGGCCTCCTCTTCCTCCCCTGGATCTCAGGTAACATAAAAGCCGGTCCTCAAAGGGTAGCTCTCCTGCTAAGCATCAAGTGGCCATTGGCATTGCCCTTGAGGGAACCACACCGGCAAAGCAGCCCCGGCAGGAGGCTTCGGCTTCCAAAGCATCATTGGGGCTCCAGGATGTTCTTGAGGCCCCGACTCTCAAGAACTACCTGCGCCATGCTCAGGGGTTCCGGCCGTTTTCAACGGTACCGATACCCAGGCATCGGCAGCGTCGATAGACCAGGGGTTCCTCGCTATCGAATGCAGCATCGCAGCTCTTCTCTCAGCTGCGGTACCGTTGGACCAACGGGCACCGGTACCGACATCGACACTGATGCCGGTACCTACACCAGTACAGACACCAGTACCGGTACCGACGGTACCAGCCCTGGTGGGAATTCTTCCCATGCCATCTTTGGCTAGAATTGACAGATCGGTACCAGATCAACTCGGTACCGACTTTGATCGATACTGGGACCGTGCTTTGCATGAGCATCGTGGTCAGGAATACTTCGAATCCTCCGATTCCGAAGACTCTGACAATTCTGCTGGTACTAGAGGGTTTCTCCCAGAGGATCCCTCTTCTCCCCAACACAGAATGTCACCTCCAGAGGACATGTCTTTTCAGGTTTTTATTCGTGATATGGCCAAGGGCCTTTCAATCACGGTGGCTCCTGAAGAGGAACCCAGAGCAAAGGAATTGGAAATTCTCCAATATCCTAAAGCTCCAAAGGAGGCAGCAACTCTGCCCATCCATGAAATTCTGCATAACTTGATGCTCAGAATGTGGGAGATACCTCTGACTACATCTCCTCACTCTAGGAGACTTGATACTATGTATCAAGTTCCGCCATGTCTTGGATTTCAAAAGACTCAGCTGCCACACCTTTCAATGGTGGTGGAGGTCAGCCATGCATAGGATGAAAAGTGCAGAGAGGCATGCACCCAATCCTCCAGGTCGTGAATGCAGGACTCTGGACGCTTTTGGGCGCCAAACTTTTCAGGCTTCCGTGCTTTCAGCTAGGATCAGTTCATATATACTGTATATGGGAATGTTCCTCAGGGAAGTTACAGGAGATTTGGAGCTTATGAGCCCATTTCTCCCAGATGACAAGAGACAAGAATTTCTTGCTCTAGTTAAGCATGCTCAAGATGTTTCCAAGTTTGTAAATCGTGCAGCCTTTGACTGCTTTGAATGCATCAGCAGAACCTCTGCTATTGCCATTGGCGCACGACTGGAGACTTGGGTACAGGACAAGTTAGGCAACATTCCTTGCACAGGAGAGAATCACTTTGGCAAGAACTGGCAGGAAAAGGCTAATGAGTTAGATGCTGACAGTACTACTCTCAATAGATTGTCGAAATCTACAGCCACTCCAGCCAAAAATAAATCTTTTTAAAAACCCTCGCAGCAAAAAGAGGAATTTTTATCCTTCCTATACCCAGCAAAGTCAATCTCAGGTTCAGGTTGCCCAAAAGGGGCAAACTAGACAGCAAAAGAAACCAAAAGGGCCAAGAGCCCAACCAGCTCTCCAGGTTCAGCTCCCTCAAGGGCTTTGACTCCTTCCTAGAGAGCTTTGCCTTCCTGCCTCTGAGGGGTCCTCAACCCCCCAATATTCCGGGCAGGTTATGCCACTTTGCCAACAGATGGCATCAGATAGCAGCAGAAGATTGGACTTTGTCCATTGTAGGAGAAGGGTACAAGCTTCATTTCCACCGCATACCCCCTCCTACAATTCTAAAGCAATTCAATTCTCAAACCTCCGCAAACAATCTGTTAGAGCACGAGGTCTCAACACTTCTTGCCCAAGGGGCAATAGAAAAGGTACCCATTCTTCAATGGGGTGCAGGGTTCTACTACCCCCTATTTTCTTATCCCAAAGAAAACAGGAGGACACAGACCCATTTTAGACCTCAGAGAATTGAATAAATACCTGTTTCGAGAGAAGTTCAAAATGATTCCTCTAGGAACTCTTCTGCCATACCTTCAAAGCCAGGATTGGCTTTGCTCTCTAGATTTAAAGGATGCATACACGCACATTCTGATCCATCCAGATCACAGGAA
Source organism: Ichthyophis bannanicus (assembly GCA_033557465.1). Classification (NCBI taxonomy): domain Eukaryota; kingdom Metazoa; phylum Chordata; class Amphibia; order Gymnophiona; family Ichthyophiidae; genus Ichthyophis; species Ichthyophis bannanicus. The sequence continues at coordinate 649,179,303 of CM066033.1, read as the reverse complement.
ATTCTTACGATCCCTTTTCAGGGGAAAACATTTCCAGTGCAGGGTTCTTCCCTTTGGTCTGGCTTCAGCACCAAGGATATTCACGAAATATATGGCAGTAGTAGCTGCATTTCTGCGAATCCTGGGGATATTCGTCTTCCCTTACTTAAACGACTGGTCATTCGAGCCCCTACAGTTGCAAAGGCCGGCACTGCACTGTCTCGCACAATGCGAATCCTCCAATACTTGGGGTTGGTAATAAACTTCCCAAAATCCCAACTTATTCCTTCCCAATGCCTGGAATTCATAGGGGCCTGTCTAGATACCAGACAGGCAAAGGCTTTCCTTCCACAGGCCCGGCGTCTTCGCATAATGCAACTAGCTTCTCAAACAGCGGGGAAATCCACCCTAACTGCTCGGGAGCTACTACAGTTGCTGGGACATATGGCATCCACAGTTTTTGTAGTCCCATATGCTCGCCTCCACATGCGAGCAGCTCAGTGGACCCTATCCACACAGTGGACACAGGCCATGGGTCATTTATCAGACAAAATATTAAACTCTCAATGACTAATTTTGTCTCTCCAATGGTGGCAATCATTAGAAAATCTGACGGTGGGGGTCTCCTTTTCATCAACCCCTCTTTCAGGCCACCCTAACAACAGATGCATCACAGGTGGTTTGGGGAGCACACCTGAATCATCTCTCTACCCAGGGCACCTGGACTCCACAGGAGGCTGGTCTACACATAAACCTCCTGAAATTAAGAGCAATCTATTTAGCTCTTCGAGTATTCCACGCCCAGCTCAGCTGCAAGACAGTCTTAATCCAGACGGACAATCAAGTAGCCATGTTCTATGTGAACAAGCAGGGCGGGACAGGCTCTCTGTCGTTATGCAACAAAGCTTTATGACTGCGGGCCCTCGCCAGAGAGTATCAAATTCACCTTCTAGTGGTATACCTTCCAGGCATTCAAAACCTTTGGACAGACAAACTCAGTCGAGTACTGCTGCCTCACGAGTGGTCTCTGCACTTAGACCAGGTGGCAAAGATATTTCATCTCTGGGGCACTCCAGACATAGACCTCTTTGCAAGTCCACTGAATGCCAAACTTCCCCGGTTCTGTTGCAGGATTCCGACTCATCAGTTGTCAGGCAAGGGATGCCTTCCTCCTTCACTGGGGTCAGGACTTCCTTTATGCCTTCCCACCCATTCCCCTCATCCCCAAAACACTCTTCAAGCTTCAGAGAGACAGGGGTCACATGATTCTCATAGCGCCATGATGGCCACGCCAAGCCTGGTATCCCCTGCTTCTACATCTCTCTCAAGCGGCACCTCTGGAGTTAGGGAATGCTCCAGATCTCCTTTCCCAAGAGGATGGGATGCTATGGCACCCGAATCCCCAGTCCCTGTATCTCACGGCCTGGTTGCTGAAGGCTTAGACCTCCAGGATTTTAACCTGTCCCAACAGGTAAAGGATATCCTTCAGGCTTCTAGAAAACTTTCCACAAGAAGATCTTATGCCTTCAAGTGGAAACGTTTTACTATATGGTGCTCCAAGAAGGGATTAAACCCCCTTGTCATACCTTTAGAATTGATACTAGAGTATCTCCTTCACTTATCAAATTCTGGTCTGAAGACCAATTCGGTAAGAGTCCATCTTAGTGCAATTGCAGCTTCTTATAAGCCTCTGAATGGACAACCAATTTCTTCTCATCCACTCATATCCAGATTTATGAGAGGTCTTCTATTAATCAAACCTCCCATTAAGCCACCACCGGTGGCATGGGATCTAAATCTAGTTCTCGGGCAGCTCATGAAGCCGTCTTTTGAGCCTGTAGCCACTACAACCCTTAAGGTTTTGACTTGGAAGTTCATCTTCCTAATTGCAATCACCTCTGCACGTCGCATTAGTGAACTGCAAGCTTTAGTGGCTAATCCTCCTTATACTAGATTTCATCATAAGGTTGTTCTTAGAACTCATCCGCACTTTATGCCAAAGGTGGTTTCGCCTTTTCATTTAAATCAATCAATTTATCTTCCTGTATTTTTTCCGAGGCCTCATGCCTCTAATGCAGAAAGAAACCTTCATACTTCAGAATGTAAAAGAGCCTTAGCCTTTTATCTACAGAGAACACAGCAACATAGAAAGTCCTCGCAACTTTTTATAGCTTTTGACCCTAGTCATTTGGGACGTTCAGTCTCCAAAAAACTTTATCTAAATGGATTGCCCAATGCATATCCTTTGCTTATGAGAATAAGGGTCTTCCTCTTCAAGGCCATGTCACAGCTCATAACGTGAGAGCCATGGCAACTTCCATGGCTAATCTCCACTCTGTGTCTATCGATGACATTTGTTGAGCAGCCACCTGGGCTTCGGTACACAACTTCACAGCCCACTATTGCCTGGATAAAACCTCCCTTCAGCTAGGGAGTCCCCATATGTGAAGACTACATTCCTGCTTGTTCCTGGAGATAGCATAGTTACTCACCTGTAACAGGTGATCTCCGGGAACAGCAGGAATTTAGTCTTCACAACCTACCCACCTCCCCTAGGAGTTCTCTCTATCTCTTTGTCTCTTTCCTCTCTCCCTCTATCCTTTCACTCAGCTACAAACTTAACTGAAGAGGGACAGTTGGAAAGGCGGGAAGGCGGCGTGCATGTGCTGAGGGATGCTCCCAAAAGCATTCCTATTGGATGCTGGGGAGCGTTCCCACGCAGGCTCTGTCGGTACCGATGATACCCATATGTGAAGACTAAATTCCTGCTGTTCCCGGAGATCTGTTACAGGTGAGTAACTACGCTTTACAAGTTGGCTTAAAGTTAATTGATTAAAAAAAGAGAGAACACTACACAAGGCCTGTCAGACGGCTGCCTGGGTGAGAATGTTCACAGTCTTGGCAAGTGCATATGTCAATATGATTTGCAAGGGATTGTGGGCAATGCAGTCCATTCACACCCGACACAGCTGCTCACAATAATTTAGTTGTGCTCAAGTGTAAAGCCAATAAGATATTTATTTATGGGGTTATTTCTCCCAACACAGATATGCTTGGTAGCACATAAATCAGGTTACTTGCTTTCAGTGTTAAACTTGAAAAAACAAAATCAGGAAAACAACATTTGAACTTGTCAGGCAATCAAAGCAAAAGAAATAAGACCTGGTTGGCAACAAACTTGTCTTTTCTGTAGGCATTAGCTAATGTTTTCTTAGCAGTATATCAAACAACAAACGAAAGCCACAAAGAAAGGAAAAACTGTTCTCTTCAGGTTAACTTCTTATATCCTCCCACATAGATTCAGAAGTGATTCTCTCAGAGCTCACAAGCAATTAGGTAAGGCTCAATTGCTAGCAGTTACCCAGCTGAAACCCCTTAGCTGGCTTGCTTTCTACTGCGTGGCTAAAAATCCTACTCAGGAGCTTTTCTGAGTAGATTAAAGAATAAGTTTGTATTTCTTTGTGATGGTTGCTGTACTTTATAACAGAAAATCACCAAAGGAGTTTAGACAGAGAGCAGTCCATGTAAACACATTCTTCATCTGCTATCATTCCCCCTTCTTCAACAAGCATGGGTTCAATATCATGGATTGGCACAGATGAATCTCCCAATGGAGCACTTTCAGGAGAATACTTGTTTCCCTGCTGTCTTTCAAGGTTATAGCTAGGGCATAGATCAGTGTTCATACCTGAGCTTCCATTGCTATTAGAGTTCCTCTCTATATAGCCTGGCCAGTATGTAGTCCAGTTCTTATGTCCAGCCTTCCAATCCAGATCCCTGGACACTGGCTCTCTCTTCACATACCTTCTGGCACGGGTCTTAGGGTCCCTTCCACGTGCAGCCGTCTCCCTCACAGGTACCGTCTGGAGATTCCTAGCTCTGCAGCACCATTCCTCTGGCTTTCCCCAGTCCAATGGTGTATGCTGGCCCTTGGAATGCCTTCCAGTATACGTACTGCTACTGACTCCTCTAGACCTCTCAAAGGCTTTTCTCTTCTTTCTTCCAAAGGGTTTCTTACCCCCTCTGTCCGTCCGGTTTGGCTTCTGCTTCCCATGAAGATGATGATGATCCTGAGGATAATTCTCTGTAGAATAAACTCTACCTTTATTCTGCTTAGATGAGTGCTCCTCCCTAACACAGCGCAGTTGTGCTGAATCAGGCCCTGCCCTTTGAGATGAGTGCTTAGGGATTACCTCATAGCCCTCCTGATTGAACACACGTTTCCCCACTTCAGCTCCTCTAATGGCTGTTGGAAACCTGGTGCATTCTGGGACTGGTAGTCTTTTATGGGAAAATTCTGTTTTCTTATTTCTACCAGAACTGACAGGTTGCTTGTTCAGAGTCACTTCACCTTTCCTATAGCTCCTTCCTGAGCTATGATAAGCTTCCTTATCACAGGCCGCACATGGTTGCAGGTAAAGACAGGCAGTACCAGAGGAGAACTGGCTGGTAAGAAGGGCCTCCCTGCCTCTTTCATTTTCATTCTGCGACCCACAGCTCTATCTAGTGAGGAGCCAACACCAGCAAGGTAGCCTGTCACTGGGGCCGTTAGATGTCACAGCTGCAGACAGCAGACTGAGCATCGGAGCAGCAGAAATTTGGTAAGTAAAAGGAATTTGCTGAAACAGCCGTGCATGGTGGTAGGTTTGGGGAGACCGTGAGTGAGAGAGGTCTTGCCTGACCCTCGTGTTTGCCACAGCTATTTCCCGTCGAGCACGGGAACCGCGGGCATCTTAGAGCAGTCGGGATTTTTTTGTTTTCCTTCTGATTTCAAGAAACGGATATGAGGATACCATGCTTTCACATTTTATTGTTTTCTGTATCTATGGGGGCTTCTGGAGTGAAAGAAAGAAGAGCCCCCCCCCCCCCCCCATAAAGGGTTAAAGCAGCCACCAAGCAACACTTGACTAAGAGCAGGGCAGTGCTACTATTACACATTTGGGGCATTGGTGACAACTGGGATAGGTGCCATGCCATCCAAGCCACAGTGTGTGGTATTACGGGTCACACAAGGTACCGGTTTCGGCTGCTTCTGTGGCTGTGTCACCGAATCCAGGTCGCTAGAAGCTGAGTTGATGAACCAAAAGGCTGAGGGCATGCCAGAAGCAGTGGAGGCAGATGGCTGCTCCGCTCAGTCCACTGGAGAGGTCTGTTCCGCTAGCCCACAGGACCCTTTGGGGGCAGGGCTGGCTGCGGACAGGGCACGGTTGATAGCTAAGACGATGAAAGGTAAGACGAAGAAAGCCTTTAAGATTGCTGTGAAGGGCTCTGTGGTTAAGTAGGGTAGTGATTCTTTGCTTCCACAGGGCGTTACACCAGAATTTGTCCTCCTCATGCATAAGGCCTTTGCTTGAGGAGGGATTGGAGAGAATCAAAGAGAAAGCGCAGAGAGGGTCTGTCCAGAGCCCACAGTGCAGGATCAGCTTGAGGAACTGGGGCTAGTAAATGCAGATTAAAGGAGGATTTCTGGGAAGGGGGGTGGTCCATACTCTCAGAGGAGTTGGAAGATTCGGAGGCAGAACTGGAGCCTGGATCAGATTTGGAAGGACAGTGTCTTTTGGGGGGAGGAAATGGCTATGCTGATAGTGCATTCCGCCAAAACCCTTCATATGAGAGCAGAGGTCCCTGGAGTAGAGGAGCCTTTAGAAGCCTGCTCTTCCAGGTGGTTAGGATTATGCAAAAAGCCTTTCTGCTGCACAGAGTGGTCTCCGCTGCACAGAATGTTCTCCGCTGCACAGACTGTTCCGGAAGATGATGCAGGATGAATGGGATGTTCCAGAGGCCTCGCTTCGTGGCACGAGAACTATGTCCCGCCTTTACACATTGCAAGAAAAGGAGCGAGACCTTTTTTGCACATACCTAAGGTAGACGCCGCGGTTTCAGCAGTTACTAAGAAGGTGACTATTCCTGTAGAAGGCGGTTTCGGCTCTCAAAGATGTGCAGGATCAGAAATTGGAGATGCTCCTCAAGCAGGCCTTTGATATCAATGCCCTATCCTTACAGGTGTTGATTTGTGATGCCTTTGTGGCTATGGCATGCCTGCACTGGGCGCAGGGTATATTAGCGAGCTCGGAGGATGCTATTCCTCAACCGCTGGAGGCTGCCAAGCTGGAGTCGGGAGCGGCGTATCTGGCAGATACTGTATGTTCTATGACCTTGTTCGCTGTTTGTCAAAGGGCATGGCCTCCATCGTGACCGTGCAGTTCTACTTGTGACTGTAATTGGGCAGCAGATGTTTTCTGCAAGTCCCGTCTCAGTAAGCTTGAAAAGTTGATTGACGAGCTCTGTGAGACAAAAGGGGGCAGACTGCCAGAAGATAAACTGAAGTTGGTTTGCTCCTTGGCTCCGGGGCCAGGGCAGCCCAGGGATTTCAGGAGGTTTCGCGCAGTCAGATTTGAACCTTATCAGAGAGGACGGTTTCCAGCTAGAGGAGCAGGCCTTTCATGGCTTCAGGGCAGCAAGTCGAGGGTTCTTCCCCTCGATCTCCTTGTGCTCTAAGAAGCCCCAATGATGCGAGGCAGGTCCAGACGATGTTGTTCCCGTGGGGAGTCGGCTGCAGTATTTTTTTTCGACGCCTGGACCAGACTCACTTCTGACCAATGAGTTCTGCAGATCATCAAGCAAGGTTATTCGCTGGAGATCACGCAGCCTCTTCGGGAGGCCTTTGTCAGCTCGCCATGCAAGGTGCCAGGGAAATACCAGGTGGTACAACAGACGTAGCGGTGACTAATAGAACTGCGCTCAGTAGTAGAGGTTCCCCAAGACCAGTGTGGAAGTGGTTGATACTCCATTTACTTCATGGTCCTGAAGAAAAGAGGGATCCTTTCGCCCGATTTTGGACCTCAAGTGCGTATATTGATGCCTCAGGGTACCATGTTTCCACATGGAGACACTTCAGTTGGTTAACATGGCGATTCGGGAGGGGGAGTTCTTAACCTCACTCGACCTCACTGAGGCTTACTTGCATTGTCCCATTTGAGAAGGACATCAACAGTATCTGCACTTTGTGGTGCCCATGGGGCATATCCAGTTTCGGGCACTGCTGTTTGGTCTTGCAATGGCTCCTTGGACTTTCCCCAAGATCATGGTGGTGCTAGCCGCCACACTATGCTGGGAAGGCATTCTGGTGCATCCGTATATGGATGATTGGCTCCTTTGGGCAAAATCCAGAGAAGAAAGCATATAGGCCACGGAGAAAGTCACTTTTTGTTTTCAAGACCTGGGCTGGGTGGTAAACATGGCAAAGAACTGACTTCAGCTATCACAAGATTTGGAATACTTGGGGGCCCGATTCCAGACTTTGCTATGCCATGTATCCTTACTGGTGGAGAAAACTCACTAATTGCAACAGTAGATCAGGCGGTTCTGCTGCATGCGGGCGCCTGCGGCTTGGCATTATCTGCAGTTGAACTCAGTGGCAGCCTCGGTAAAAATGGTACCTTAGGCTTGGACGTATATGCGACCGTCACGGAGAGTATTGTTAACGAGGTGGTCAGCACAGATTCACCCACTCTTGTGCCCACTAGTATGTCCAGCATCTTGGTGGTGGCTGCAGCCCGCAAACCTGTTGGCAGGAATGCCGTTGGAAATGCTGCAATGGATGCCACTCACCACAGATGCCAGTTTCTCAGGATGGGGGGCACACTGTGCATCGAACATCACACAAGGGCTCTGGTCCCTGGAAGACAGAGTAGCCCATCAACTGGCTCGAACTTCGGGCAGTTTTCTTTGCATGCTGAGAATTTTGGTCGCTTCTGGACAGCGGTGAGTGTGTTCTCTGACAATGCCACTCAGGGAGGCACAAGCAACATGCAGCTGCAGGAGGAAGTGGAGCCCCTGATGGATTGCACCACAACAAGAGCAAATATCATGTGAGATAAGGAAACCAGTCCAAGACGTGATATTGTGGAAAGACAGAGCTTTATTTCTATGAAAGCAATAAAAGAAGAACGTGGATGCCGACTATCTGAGCAGAGTGCGGATAGATCCGGGAGAATGGACACTCAGCGATGCGATTTTTGCGCAATTAGTCAGGCATTAGGGGCCACCGATCATGGATCTCATCGCAGTCTTTCAGTCAACAAAGGCATCTCCGTTTCACAGCCGGTGATGGGAGTGCATGTCGGATGGGCTTGTTGCGCTAGTGCAGCAGTGGCCCATGCAAGGCCTGCTCTGTGTTTCCACCCTGGGTGCTCATAGGTCAGGTGATACAGAGGATAGAGAGATCAGGTGATAGAGAGGATTGCTCCAGATTGGCCGAGGAGATCTTGATTTGCCAATCTGATGCGATTGACAGTTGCTCCTTCCTGGCGACTATCAGTGAGGGAGGATTTTCTCTTGCAGGGGCCGATCTAAATGCCTCAGGTGGAACGATTCTCAATTGCGGCATGGCTCTTGAGAGGGCTTGATTGAGGCAGCGGGGCTATTCGGCCCCAGTGATTGTGACTTTGCTAAAGGCTCATTGGTGTTCTACCTCATTGGCATATGTGCGTGTTTGGAGAAGTTTTTGAGATCTGGTGCGAAGGGGCAAACCGTCTTCCTCTCCGTGCAGCGAAACCAGAGGTGCTTGCTTTTCTGCAGCAGGGTCTGGACAAAGGCTTTGCTTGTAGTTCATTGTGGATATAGATAGTGGCTATCTCCAGTTACTGGGGTAAGCTATTGGGGGGGGGGGGGTCTCCTTGGAAGCCTATGTGCGGTGAAACAGGTACGACCTCCGGTATGCTTGGTGGTTGCACCCTAGGATCTGAACCCTCATGTTATCGATGTTGAGGGAATCTCCCTTCTAGCTGTTGTCGGTGTGTTCATTGAAGGATCTCACCTTAAAGACCATTTTTCTAGTAGTGATATGCTGAGCATGGAGGATCTCGGAGCTGCAGGCCCTGTTCTGTCGAGCTCCTTTTCTTATGGTGTCAAAGGAGAAAGTGATTTTGAGGCCAGTACCCTCATTTCTGCCTAAGGTGTTATTGTTTTTTCATGTGAATCATTCGGTTCACTTTTCATGTTTTCAGAGACAGGAGGTACTTTAAGGGATCTGCTCCTGAGGTGACTGGATGTTTGTCGTGTTTTCCATTACTATCTCAGGAGGACAAGAGACTTCCATGAATCAGACCGGTTGTTTTATTTGGAGGGCCGCGATGGGTTGAGGCAGCATTGAGGCCTCCATATCTAGATGGATACAGAAGGCCATGACTTTTGCCTACTTGCTGCATCGTCGTGTCCTCCCTCAGGGTTTGAGAGCTCATTTGACCAGGGCTCAGGCTTTGTCTTGGGCCAAAGCCAGTTTGGTGCCATCAGGGGACATTTGTAAGGCAGCGATGTGGTCATCTTTGCATTCCTTTGTGAAACACTACCGTCTGCATGTGCAGGCAGCGGGTAATGCTTGTTTTGGTTTGGCAGTGTTTCAGGCCGGGCTCACTGGACCCTCCCGAGATTAGAATTGCTATGATACATCCCACAGATTCTGTGACTGGACTGGAGTTCCTCAAGGAACATCAATTAGCAGATAAGACCTAATTTCCTCTTCCTTATTATCCCTCCAGTCCATTCTTGGAGACCCTCCTGTAGGGTGGCATGCTGCTAGCGTTCTGAGCCTGGAGACGTTCATCATAGTGGCATGGCTCAGGATTGTGGTCCAGCAGCGGGACAGACTGTGAGGTCTGCTTTAGCAAAATAGTGAAATAACAAGATTTGAGGGGGTGGGCTAGGCTGCCTGGCCCAGTGCCTTGAATAGCAAGTTGCATTCCCTTTTGACAGGTGAGCCCTTTATGTTTGGGGGAGAGGCTCCTGGGAGTTTTGCATGGGGATTAGTTGGTTAGTTACAAATTTTTTTTTTGCTCTTCTTATAATAATCTTACTTGTTGCTTCTGCGAGTCTGCTTTGTCAATAGGATACTGGAGGCTGGTGGGAGGTGCCAGCTGCTTATCTAGGGTGACGTCTTTAAATTGTGGCATGCTCAGTTTCCAAGTTACTGGAGGGGTGAGACAACCCATGGGTTCCAGGACTGGATGAGTTTCTCAAGGAACATCATTTAGCAGGTAGAACCTAATTTCCCCTTTTTCAGGCCTTGCTGCAGCATATCTCCAAGGCAGTTGAGCCAGTGACCAGGAACCATTTGGAAGGCAGCTGAGCTTGGTGATTCGGGCTGGGGGGCTGCTACACGTGGTGCTTCCTTATCCCTCAAGTCCAGACCTGACACCTGGGTTGTCAGCTCCCACCAGCAGCTTGGAGACTGCGCATGTCATCCTTGATGACATCAGTGTTCTTAGGCAGCTGGCACCACCCACCAGCCCAGTAAACTCAGTCTCCAAGGAGCTGGAGAGAGCTGATCCCAGAGTCTGGGCTCACTAAAGGGACCACTAAACAGCGTAGTTGTTTTTTTTACAGCATTGAGGTGAAAGAAAGAGGCTGTTATAGTAGTCTGCTGGGGGAGCACAGAACCACACACAGAAGAAAGTAGTGTATGGGGTTACAGGTGCTTTATTCAAACCTCCTACGTGTTCCGGCAGTATTGCCTTACTGAGGGGATAAAACCTGAAACAGAACAGAACAAAAATAAAATACAATCAACAATATTGATTAAAAACAAAATTATTAAAAACAAACAATATAGACGTTAAAACAAAACAAACCATGAAACTAAAACAAAGATAAAAAGTAAAAAATAAATAAATAAAAGTAAGGCTGAGAGTAGTAACTATTGACCATATCTCTAATATCTGAGGATTAAATGATGTTTTATTGATCTTAGTGTTGTTTTTTTTTACCAATAAGCTTATTCTTATACTGGAGAAACACTTTCACACCTTTTATACTTTTTAAATCTTTCGTTTTTCACTTTCTGCAGTGTCTGTCATTGTGGCCGGAGTCCTTCATTTTCACTCTGGGTTGTTCTAATTTAATGATTTTTTTATCTATGGTTATATGTCTCTTATTCCTTTTTAGTACTTTTATTTTCACCTCACAGTTTTGATACTATAGTTTAAGTCCCATTTTCACATAGTTTCATGGAGGTTTTAGATACACCGGATGTTTTATCAACAAGAACCATTCCCTTATGTTTGGCTGGTGTTAGTGTCCCCTACATGGCAGCACTGTGGTGGTTTAGTTACCCTGATATTGAGGGGGCACTCTGTCCTTACTTTTGTTCATTTGACTTTTTATCGTGTATTATTTAATCTCCAGGAACAAGCAGGAATCTAGTCATCACATATGGGTATCGTTGGTACTGACGGAGCCTGCGCGGGAACGCTCCCCAGCATCCAATCAGAAAGCTTTTGGGAGCATCCCACAGCGCCTGCGTGCTGCCTTTCCGCCTTTCCCAACTGCCTCTCTCCTTCTTTTTCCGCGGAGCCAGCAGGTCGTGTTCCTGTCACCGCAGAAGAATTTCCTTATTTCTTTATTTCTTTTTGTGGTCGCGTCTGCCTTCCCCGACGCTCTACTGGTACCGCTGGTATTTCTTTTCTTTAAAAAAAAAATAATTTTTCCATTCTTTTACTTTCTTCAGGTGCACCTGTCTTTTTGGGCCTTAAGGCCCAAACATTTCCTTAATATGGAAAAACCTGCCTCAGGTTTTAAAAAGTGCACAAAATGTGGCGGTACCATTTCCGTCACCGACACCCATGAATGGTGTTTAAAATGTTTAGGTCCTGACCACTCCATCACAGATTGTGTGTCCTGTGCTATGTCTAAAAGGGGTCGACAGAACCGAGCTGCTAAGCTCAGTACCCTGTTTCCCTCTGATGCAGCTTCGGTGGCATCGATGTCTTCCAGGGCTGCAGCTTCTTCCCATGGATCTCAGGTAACTAAACATAAGTCTAGCCGGTCCTCAAAGGGTAGATCTCCTTCTAAGCATCGAGATGCCTCTGGCGTTGCCCTCGAGGATTCTGCACCGGCAAAATTACCCCGGTGGGAGGCTTCGGCTTCCAAAGCACCATTATCGGGGTTCCAGGATGTTCTCGATGGCTCGGCCTCGACAGATCTCCTGGTGCCATGCTCTGGGGTACCGGTACCGATTTCCAGGCATTGGCAGCATCTATGGACCAGAGAATTTTGTCCATAGAACGCAGTCTAGCGGCTTTCCTTGTGGCATCGACGCCCTTGGTACCGCGGCAGACAACTCCACCGGCATCGGTATCCGTATCGCAACCAGTACTGATAGCATCGACATCGGCATCGATGCCTGCTATGCCAGTACCCTGTCCTTCGATGCCTGCCGGTACCGATTCCCCGGTACCGTTTATTCCCGATACCGATTTTACTCGGTACGGGTATCGAGCTCTGCAAGAGCATCCAGACAGGCGATACTTCGATTCCTCAGAAGAATCTGAGGATTCTGAGAGTCCTGTCGATGCAGCGATGATGCTTCCACAGGAGTCATCCTCCCCTAAACGCAGGATGTCTCCTCCAGAGGACATGTCTTTCCAAGACTTCATCCGAGAGGTGGCTCGGGGCCTGTCCATCACTGTGACCCCTGAAACAGAGCCAAGGGCCAAGGAGTTGGATATTTTACAATATCCCAAAACTCCTAAGGAGGCAGCTACCCTACCCGTTCATGAGATTCTATATGATCTCATGTTGAGGATATGGGAAACACCACTTACCACCTCTCCTCATTCTCGTAGGTTAGATACTATGTATTGTGTCCCTCCTTATCCTGGTTTCCATAAAACTCAGCTTCCCCACCACTCCATTGTGGTGGAATCTGCTATGAGAAGGATTAGAAGTGCAAAAAGACATGCCTCTAATCCCCCAGGACGTGAATGCAGAACTCTGGATGCTTTTGGACGTAGAGTCTTTCAAGCTTCCATGCTTGCTTGCAAGAATCAGTTCCTATAGTCTCTACATGGGAATGTTCCTAAAGGAAGTTACTGATCATCTACAGACTTTAAGTCCTTTCATCTCTGAGGATAAAAGGCAGGAGTTTCTCACTTGGCTCAAACATGCCCAAGATGTCTCTAAATTCTCCAACTGTACAGCCTTCGACTGCTTTGAATGTATAAGCAGGGCCTCGGCTATTGCCATTGGTGCACGTAGAATTGCTTGGCTCCAAGCATCTGATTTAGAGCTCTGGGTACAGGATAAATTGGGAAATATCCCTTGTACTGGTGAGAACCTGTTTGGTAAAGATTGGCAAGAAAAAGCCATTGAGATGGATGCTGAAAATTCCACTTTGGATAGACTATCCAAGTCTACTGCTGATCCTGTTAGGAAAAAGTAGTTCAAGAAAACACCTTTTTCTAAGAAGAAGAGATTTTATCCTGCTTATGGTCAGCAGGCATCTTCTGCAGGTCAGTTTTCAACCAAACATCAGCAACCACCCAAACAGAAGAAAGCAAAGGATGCTAGGCCTCAACCGGCTCAACAACCTCAGCCTCCTCAAGGCCTTTGACTTTCTGCTAGAGAGCTTAGCCTTTCTGTCTCTGGAAGGATCAGAACCGTCCACCATTCCAGGAAGGTTATGCCATTTTGCTCCCAGATGGGGGCAAATTACAGCAGAGCGTTGGACACTCTCCATCATAAGAGAGGGGTACAAACTTCATTTTTCAAGCATGCCCCCTCCCACAATAGTGAAGCAGTTCAATTCTCCGACCTCTCTCATCAACCGGTTAGGTCAGGAGGTTACCATCCTTTTTGCCCAAGGGGCAATAGAAGAAGTGCCTCTTCATCAACAGGGCACAGGATTCTATTCCCCTTATTTTCTTATCCCAAAAAAACCAGGGGGATACAGACCTATCTTAGATCTCAGAGAATTGAACAAATTCCTAGTCAAGAGAAATTCAAAATGATTTCTCTCGGAGCTCTGCTTCCATACCTTCAGAGTCAGGATTGGCTTTGTTCTCTAGATCTCAAGGATGCATACACCCATGTTCTCATCCATCCAACCCACAGAAGGTTCCTTCGGTTCCTGTTTCAAAGAAAGCACTAACAATACAGGGTGCTTCCTTTTGGTCTGGCCTCTTCACCAAGGGTGTTCACGAAATGCATGTCTATGGTAGCAGCATTTCTACGCACTCTGGGAATATTCGTCTTCCCTTACTTGGACGACTGGCTCATTCGAGCTCCAACACAGTCAGAGGCCAGGACTTCTCTATCCTGCACGATGCGTATCCTTCAGTATTTAGGGCTGGTCATCAACATCCCAAAATCCAGTCTAACTCCTACTCAATCTCTAGAGTTCATAGGAGCCCTGCTGAATACCACAAAGACAAGGGCCTACCTTCCCCAAGCCCGTTGTCTTCTCTTGGTGCAGTTAGCTTCTCAAGCAGCCCTAAAGCCCTTTTTAACTGCTCGAGAAATGTTGCAGTTGCTAGGCCACATGGCATCCACCGTGCATGTGGTACCATATGCTTGCCTTCACATGAGGGCAGCTCAGTGGACTTTATCTAACCAATGGACCCAGGCATCAGGTTGCCTGTCAGACAGAATAGCAAACACAAGTCGTCTCATTTTGTCTCTCCAATGGTGGAAGTCCACTCAAAACCTGTTGCTGGGGTCCCCCTTTCAGCAACCTCTGCCACAAGCAACTCTTAAAACAGATGCTTCTCCAATAGGTTGGGGAGCTCATCTGCAAGACCTCTCCACCCAGGGCACTTGGACTCCACTAGAGAGTTGTCTACATATCAGTCTCTTGGAGCTCAGAGCAATCTTCCTTGCTCTGCCAGTGTTTCACACCCTGCTCAGCTACAAGACAGTCCTTATCCATATGGACAATCCAGTAGCCATGTTCTATGTGAACAAGCAGGGGGGAACATGCTCTCTGTCGCTTTGCAACGAAGCTCTGCGACTGTGGGCCCTCGCCAGAGAGCATCAAATCCATCTTCTGGCAGTGTATCTTCCAGGCGTTCAAAACTCTTGCGCAGACAGACTCAGTCGAGTTCTCCTTCCACACGAGTGGTCTCTCCATGCAGACCAGGTGGCCAAGATTTTTCAACTTTGGGGAACCCCAGACATAGTCCTCTTTGCAAGTCCGTGGAATGCCAAACTTCCCTTGTTCTGTTCCAGAACTCCGGCTCAGGGAGCTCAGGCCAAGGATGCTTTCCTCCTTCACTGGGGCCAAGACTTCCTGTATGCCTTTCCACCCATTCCCCTAATTCCCAAAACCCTCTTCAAGCTTCAGAGAGAAAGAGGCCACATGATTCTCATAGCACCACATTGGCCACGGCAAGTGTGGTACCCTCTGCTTCTACATCTCTCTCAAGCTCCCTCCCTGGAGTTAGGGTCTGCTCCTATCTCAGGAGAACGGAATGTTATGGCATCCCAGTCCCCAGTCCCTGCATCTCAGGGCTTGGTTGCTGAAGGCCTAGATCTTCATCTTTCTCAGGAAGTAAAAGATGTTCTTTATGCTTCTAGGAAACCTTCCACTAGACATTCTTATGCTTTCAAGTGGAAAAGGTTCCCTGTTTGGTGTTCAGAAAAGGGTCTTATCCCCCCTTGCTATACCTCTAGAATCTTTACTGGAGTATCTCCTCCATTTGTCTAATGCAGGCCTTAAGACAAATTCAGTAAGAGTCCATTTGAGTGCTATTGCAGCTTCTCTTAAACCTCTAAATGGACAACCTATTTCCTCTCATCCTCTTATAGCAAGATTCATGAGAGGCCTCCATCTAACTAAGCCTCCCATTAGACCACCTCCAGTGGCATGGGACTTGAATCTGGTTCTTGGGCAGCTCATGAAGCCACCTTTCAACCCTTAGCTACCACCTCTTTGAAATTTTTTTCTTGGAAGGTTATTTTTCTCATTGCAACCACATCAGCACACCGCATTAGTGAATTGCAAGCACTAGTAGCTAATCCACCTTATACAAGGTTTCATGATGACAAGGTAGTCCTTAGGACTCATCCACACTTTATGCCTAAGGTGGTCTCGCCTTTTCACCTCAACCAGGAGGCCTACCTACCTGTCTTTTTTCCAGGACCTCATGGATCAAGTGCAGAACGGAAAGCACAGTTACTTACCAGGTGATCTCTGGGAACAGCAGGAATAAGTCTTCACATATGGGTATCGTCGGTACCGACGGAGCCTGTGTGGGAACGCTCCCCAGTGTCCAGTAAGAAAGCTTTTGGGAGCATCCCACAGCGCCTGCGCGCTGCCTTCCCACGTTTCCAACCGCCTCTCTCCAGTTCGAGTTTTAAAGCTGAGACAGAGAGAGAGAGGAAAGGAAAAATAGATAGAGAGATACAACTCCTAGGGGAGGTGGGTGGGTTGTGAAGACTTATTCCTGCTGTTCCCAGAGATCACCTGTTACAGGTAAGTAACTGTGCTACCTCCAGGAACAAGCAGGAATGAGTCTTCACATATGGGGACTCCCTAGCTGCAGATGCCAGGGAGAAACCCCAGGTTGTGTGTCCTTGAAAAGGACTCTACCTCCCCCATGGATCTCTGGCATCCGACCAGGGTAGGTGGGTAGGAGTTGATTAGGAATGGAACAGGTGTTTGAGAACAGCCTGACCAAACGAGGCATCCCGGCGGGAGTCCTTGTCCAAACAGTTATGGGCTGTGAAGGTATGAACCGAGGCCCAGGTGGCCGCTCGACAGATTTGGTCGATGGACACAGAGTTTAGATGAGCCATTAAGGCTGCCATGGCTCTCTCATTGTGAGCTGTGACATGGCCCTCCAGAGAAATGTTCCTACTCTGGTAGGCAAAAGAAATACACTGAGCAATCCAGATGGACAGTGTTCTCTTAGAGACTGGAAGTCCTAAATGAGAAGGATCAAAAGCAACAAAGAGTTGAGAAGACTTTCTATGTTGCTGTGTTCTTTTTAAGTAAAAAGCGAGAGCTCTCTTACAATCCAAGGTATGAAGATTCCTCTCTGCATTTGATGCATGAGGTCCTGGAAAAAAGACAGGTAAATATACCTCTTGGTTCAGATGAAAAGGTGAGACCACTTTAGGCATAAAGTATGGATTGGTCCTGAGGACTACCTTATCATGATGGAACCTTGTATAATGTGGATTAGCCACCAAAGCTTGCAACTCACTGATGCGGCGTGCTGAGGTGACTGCAATGAGAAAAACAACTTTCCAAGAAAGATGTTTCAAGGAGGTGGTGGTTAAAGGTTCAAAGGGTGGCTTCATAAGCTGGCCAAGAACCAGGTTTAAGTCCCATGCCACTGGAGGTGGTCTAATGGGAGGTTTAGTTAAAAGAAGGCCTCTTATGAATCTTGCTATAAGAGGATGAGAGGAAATAGGTTGTCCATTGAGAGGCTTGAGGGACGCTGCAATAGCACTCAAATGGACTCTTACTGAATTCGTTTTCAGACCTGCATGGGATAGATGCAGGAGATACTCTAGTAGAGAATTCAGAGGTATTGCAAGAGGGTTTAGACCTTTCCCTGAACAACAAATGGTAAATCTTTTCCATTTGAAATCATAGGAACGTCTAGTAGAAGGCTTTCTAGAGGCATGAATAACATCTCTGACTTGCTGAGAGAGATGAAAATCTTGAAGGTCTAGGCCCTCAGCAACCAAACCCTGAGATGGAGCGACTGGGGGTTTGGGTGCCACAAAGTTCCCTTTTCCTGGGACAGAAGGTCTGGTGCAGAGCCCAAGTCCAGGGAAGGAGCTTGAGAGAGATGCACAAGTAGAGGGTACCACACTTGGCGTGGCCAATGTGGTGCTATGAGGATCATGGTCCCTTGATCTCTCTGAAGCTTGAATAGTGTCTTGGGAATTAGGGGAATTGGTGGAAAGGCATAAAGGAAGTCTTGACCCCAGTGAAGGAGGAAGGCATCCTTGGCCTGAACTCCCGGACATGGAATTCTGGAACAGAACCGGGGAAGTTTGGCATTCCACGGACTTGCAAAGAGGTCTATGTCCGGGGTTCCCCAAATTCGAAAAATCCTGGCTACCTGGTCCATGTGGAGGGACCACTTGTGTGGAAGCAGAACTCGACTGAGTCTGTCCGCCCAAGAGTTTTGAACGCCTGGAAGATATACTGCCAGAAGATGGATGTGATGCTCTCTGGCGAAGGCCCACAGTCGCAAAGCTTTGTTGCAAAGCGACAGAGAGCCAGTCCCTCCCTGCTTGTTTACATAGAACATGACTACTTGGTTGTCCGTATGGATGAGGACTGTCCTGTAGCTGAGCAGGGAATGGAACACTCTGAGAGCTAAGAATATTGCTCTGAGTTCCAAGAGATTGATATGCAGAGACGTCTCCTGTGGAGACCAGATGCCCTGGGTGGAGAGATCCTGCAGATGAGCTCCCCAACCCATTGGAGAAGCATCTGTTGTCAGAGTTGCTTGGGGTAGCGACTGCTGAAAAGGGGGACCCCAGCAACAGATTTGAAGGGGTCTTCCACCACTGGAGAGACCAAAATAGGCGACTGGAGTTTGCTATTTTGTCTGACAGGCAACCTGATGCCTGAGTCCATTGGGTGGACAAAGTCCATTGAGCTGCCCTCATGTGAAGGCGAGCATATGGAACCACATGCACGGTGGATGCCATGTGGCCTAATAGTTGTAACATCTCTCGAGCAGTTAAGTGGGATTTTAACTGTATCTGGGAGGCTAACTGCACCAAGCGTAGGCAACGGGCCTGAGGAAGATAGGCCCTTGCAGTTGTGGTATCCAGCAAGGCCCCTATAAACTCCAGAGACTGAGTTAGGGGTGAGATGGGATTTTGGGATGTTTATTACCAGTCCCAAATACTGAAGGACACGCATTGTGCAGGTTAGAGAAATCTGGGCCTCTGACTGGTATGGAGCTCGAATGAGCCAGTCGTCCAGATATGGGAAAACGAATATTCCTAGAGTGCGTAGAAGTGCAGCTACTACTGCCATGCATTTCGTGAACACCCTTGGTGCAGAGGCCAGACCGAAAGGAAGCACCCTGTATTGGTAGTGCTTTCCTTGAAAGAGGAACCTACTGTGTGTTGGATGGATGAGGACATGGGTGTACGCATCCTTGAGATCTAGAGAACAAAGCCAGTCCTGACTCTGAAGGTATGGCAGCAGAGTACCGAGAGAAATCATCTTGAATTTCTCTTTGAATAGAAACTTGTTCAATTCTCTGAGATCTAATATGGGTCTGTAGCCCCCTGTTTTCTTTGGCATAAGAAAATAAGGGGAGTAGAACCCTGAGCCCTGTTGAAGAAGGGGTACTTCTTCTATTCCCCCTTGGGCAAGAAGGGTAGCAATCTCCTGACCCAGAAGGTCGAGGAGAGATGTTGGAGAATTGAACTGTTTCACCATGGTGTGGGGAGGAAGGTTTAAGAAATGAAGCTTGTACCCTTCCCTTATAATGGAGAGGGTCCATTGCTCTGCTGTGATTTGCTCCCATCTGGGAGCAAAGTAAGCCAACCTTCCTGGAATGGTGAGGGGCTCTGGTTCTTCCAGAGCTAGAAAGGCTAAGTTCTCTAGTTGCAAGTCAAAGGCCCTGAGGAGGCTGAAGCTGCTGGGCTGTGGGAGGCCGGGCAAGCTTTGACTTGGCCTGTTTAGGTGGTTGCTGACGCTTTGCAGCAAAACGACCTGCAGAAGATGCCTCCTGACCATAAGCAGGATAGTATCTTCCCTTTTTAGGAAAAGTTGTCTTTTTGAACAATCTTTTCTTAGCAGGAACAGAGGTAGACTTTGACAGTCGATCCAAAGCAGAGTTCTCAGCATTCATCTGAGTGGCCTTTGCTTTCCAATCCCTGCCAAAAAGGTTTTCACCTGTACAAGGAAGATTTCCCAGTTCATCTTGGACCCAAAGTTCCAAATCAGAGGCTTGTAACCAAGCAATTCTGCGTGCACCTATGGCAACAGCCGAGGCTCTGCTTACACACTCAAGAGTCAAAGGCTGCACGGCTGGAAAATTTGGAAACATCTTGGGCATGTTTAAGCCAAGTGAGAAATTCCTGCCTTTTATCTTCGGAAATAAAAGGGGCTAAAATCTGCAGATGATCTGTGACTTCTTTTAGAAACATCCCCATATAGAGACTATAGGAGTTGATTCTGGCAGCAAGCATATTAGCTTGAAAAACCCTTCGGCCAAAAGCATCAAGGGTCCTGCATTAACGTCCTGGAGGATTAGATGAGTGTCTCTTTGCAGTCTTTATTTTCCTCATGGCAGACTCTACCACAATAGAGTGGTGAGGAAGCTGAGACTTATGAAAGCCAGGACAAGGAGGGACACGGTACATGGTGTCTAATCTACGAGAATGAGGAGAGGTGGTAAGAGGAGTCTCCCACATGCTCATCATGAGATCATAGAGAATCTCATGAATAGGTAAAGTAGCTGCTTCTTTAGGAGCCTTAGGATATTGCAAAATATCTAGTTGCTTGGCTCTAGGCTCTGACTCAGGGGTCACTGTAATGGAGAGGCCCCTAGCCACTTCCCTAATGAAGTCTTGAAAAGACAAGTCTTCTGGAGGAGACATTCTTCGTTTTGGAGAATCAGACTCCTGAGGAAGAAGTACTGGTGCCTCGACAGAAACCTCCGACTCATCAGAGTCTTCGGAGGAATCGAAGTATCGCCTGTCTGGATGCTGCTTTAAAGCCCGATACGTGTACCGAGTGGAATCGACATCGGGAGTAAGTGGTACCGATTCGGTACCGATGGGCATCATGGGACAGGGTACCGTTGCAGTCGACACCGAAGCCGATATCGATGCAACCGGTACCAGCACCGGGAATGATGCCGGTGCCAGAGCCGGTACCGGCAACGGAGATTGTTGCGGTACCGGAGGCGTCGAAGCCTGCATGAACGCCGTTAGGGTGCGCTGCATGGACAGAATCTTCTGATCCATCGACGCCACCAGAGTCTGGATGTCGGTACCAGTGGAGGCCACCGGTACCCCAGAACATGGCAACAGGTGATTGGTCGAGGCCAAGCCATCGATGTCAACCTGTGACCCCATAGACAATGCTTTGGAAGCTGGAACTTCCCGCCGGGGCAGTTTTGCCGGTGCGGAATCCTCGAGGACAAGCCCGGAGGCATCTCGATGCTTAGAGGGAGATTTGCCCTTCGTGGACCGGCTAGATTTATGTTTGGTTACCTGAGATCCATGGGAGGAAGAAGAAGTCCTGGAAGACATCGATGCCACTGAGGCTGCATCAGAGGTAAAGAGGGTACTGATCTTGGCTGCTCGGTTCTGCCGACCTCTTGTAGACATCATGGTACAGGACACACAATCCATGATGGAATGCTCAGGACCCAAACATTTTAGACACCAGTCATGGGTGTCGGTGATAGAAATAGTACCGCCACACTTCGTGCACTTTTTGAACCCGGAAGCGGGCTTCTCCATGAGGAGAAAATATGTTCAGGCCTAAGGCCCGAACCGAAAATGCACAGTTGAAGAAAGAAAAGTTTTTCTTTTTTTTTTGTAAGAAAGAAAAGAAAAGACAGGCGGTACCGGTCTGACGTCGAAGAAGGCAGACACGACACAGAAAAATAAAGAAAAAAATAAAGAATTCTTCTGTGGTGACAGGAACACGACCTGCTGGCTCCGCGGAAAAGAAGAACTGGAGAGAGGCGGTTGGGAAAGGCGGGAAGGCAGCGCGCAGGCGCTGTGGGATGCTCCCAAAAGCTTTCTTACTGGACGCTGGGGAGCGTTCCCGCGCAGGCTCCGTCGGTACCGACGATACCCATATGTGAAGACTCATTCCTGCTTGTTCCTGGAGATTCTACATACCCTGGACTATAAAAGAGCTCTGGCTTTTTATTTACAGAGGACACAGCAACATAGAAAGTCTTCTCAGCTCTTTGTTGCTTTTGACCCTTCTCATTTGGGACTGCCAGTCTCCAAGAGAACACACTCTAACTGGATTGCTCAGTGTATTTCTTTCGCCTATCAGAGTAAGAACCTTTCTCTGGAGGGCCATGTCACAGCTCACAATGTGAGAGCCATGGCAGCCTCAATGGCTGATCTGAACTCTGTCTATTGACGACATCTGTCGAGCAGCCACTTGGGCCTCGGTTCATACCTTCACATCCCATTACTGCTTGGACAAGGACTCCCGCCGGGATGCCTTGTTTGGTCAGGCTGTTCTCAAACACCTGTTCCATACTTAATCAACTCCTACCCACCATCCCTGATAGGATGCCAGAGATCCATGGGGGGAAGTGAAGCCCTTCTCAGGGACACACAAGTTCTGGGGTTTCTCCCTGGCACCCAAAGCTAGGGAGTCCCCATATGTGATGACTAGATTCCTACTTGTTCCTGGAGATAGCATAGTTACTCACCTGTAACAGGTGATCTCCGGGAACAGCAGGAATTTAGTCCTCACAACCCACCCACCTCCCCTAAGAGTTGTATCTCTCTATCTCTCTCTTTCCTTTCCCTCTCTCTCTCTTTGTCTCAGCTCTAAAACTCAACTGGAGAGAGGCAGTTGGGAAAGGCAGGAAGGCAGCACGCAGGCGCTGTGGTATGCTCCCAAAAGCTTTCTGATAGGACGCTGGGGAGCGTTCCCACGCAGGCTCCGTCGGTTCCGACTATACCCATATGTGAGGACTAAATTCCTGCTGTTCCCGGAGATCACCTGTTACAGGTGAGTAACTATGCTTTCATTTATCTAGTTATCTATTCAATTTTTAGTACCCCACAGACTTTTTATTGAACCTTTTACCACCTTTTATCAGCGTCTATTTCTTCATGGGAATGTGTATTTACAATTAGTTAATCTGCACAGTCACACTTTTTATTCACTTCAATTTTTATTTATTTATTTATAGTATCCTCATGTTATGTCACCATCCTTTAAGCTACATTGTTCATTGTTAGCTTAGTACGAGTCACTTGGCTCCTCTTTTGGCTTCAGGCCATCCAAAACATAAGAGCGTTCTCAAATGAATACCTTTTTTCTTTTCACAGTTCATTTTTAGTCTTCTGTACAGCATTTTGGCCTGCAGAGGTTTATTAAAATATAGGATTGGCATTTTTTAATGTCCCGCAGTTCTGACGAGACTCTGTTAGCTATAGGTTGTCGCATAGCTCAGTGGCAGTCAAAATTGAACTGGACGTTTAATAGTATGAGATAATGATGCATGTTTTAAATTTGACAATTAGATTACATTATATAACGTTTATAAATTGGGAATAATTATTTAGTATCACATAATATATTATCTCCAGGAACAAGCAGGAATGTAGTCTCCACATATGGGTATCGTTGGTACCGACGGAGCCCGCGCGGGAACGCTCCCCAGCGTCCAATAGGAAAGCTTTTGGGAGCATCCCACAGCGCATGCTTGCTGCCTTCCCGCCTCTGTACCTCTCTCACTTCAGTTCTTCATTTTCCGCTGAGCTGACAGGACGTGGTACCCTGTCGCCGCAGAAAATTTACCTTTTTTTCTTTTTTATTGTGGTCGCGTCTGCCTTCATTCGACACTTACCGGTACCGCCGGTTCTCCTCTTCTTTCCTTAAAAAAAACAAACCTTGTATTTCTTCAGGGATCTTTCCCTGCTTCTGGTGCTAGGTGCCATTTTGGGCACTAGGCCCATTTTTCTTCAAGCATGGAGAAACCAGCTAGTAGTTTCAAAAAAATGCTTAAAATGGTGACGGAAATGGTACCGCCACGACACCCATGATTTGTGTCTAAAATGTTTGGGTCCTGAACATTGTCCAACGGAGTGTCTCTCCTGCATGAGGATGACCAAAAGGGGCCTGCAGAATAGAGCTGCAAAACTCGGTACCCTTTTTGCCGCCAACACGATGTCAGTTGCATCGACGTCTTCCAGGGCATCATCTTCCTCCCATGGATCTCAGGTAACCAAATTGAAGTCTTCTAAGACTAGCCGGTCCTCGAAGGGTAAATCTCCTTCAAAGTATCGAGATGCCACTGGCGTTTCCCTCGAGGATACTTCACCGGCAAAATAGCCCCGGCGGGAATCTTCGGGCTTCAAAGCACTAACGGGGCTTCAGGATGTTCCAGAGGCCTCCACCTCTGCGTAACTACTGGTGCCATGTTCTGGGGTCGTAGCTGCTTCCACAGGTACCGGCACCCAGGCATCGGCAGGAGCGATGGATCATAGAATCCTCGCTATCGAATGCAGTCTAGCGGCCCTATTAGCGGCTTTGGTACCGCTAAGACCGCAACAGACGATTCAGCATGTATCGGTACCGACAGTACCTGCTTCGACAGGACTGCTTTCCCCTATGCCTTTCTCCGGTATCGAGGATCAGGAACCGAGACATTTCGGTACCGACTTTGAGCGGTACCGATACCATGTGCTACAGGAGCATATGGTGCTTGAGTCTTCCGATTCCAATGACTCTGACGGTTCTACCGGTACCAGAGCGAATCTATTAGAAGATTTGGTTCCTTCTCCTCAACATAGAATGTCTCCTCCACAGGATATGTCCTTCCAGGATTTTATACGTGATTTAGCAAAGGGTCTTGCAATCACTGTGATTCCAGAAAAGGAACCTAGGGCAGAAGAATTAAGAATTCTACAATACTCTATGGCTCCCAAGGAAGCAGCTATGCTTCCCATTCTCAAGATCTTACATTATCTAATGTTGAGAATGTGGGAAACTCCTTTAACAATATCTTCACATTCCCAATGCCTTGACACTATGTACCGAGTGCCAAGTTGTCCTAGTTTTCAAAAAAGTCAGTTACCACACCATTCAATGATAATGGAATCGGCCATGCAAAGGATCAAGAGTGCTAAAACACATTCTTCTAATCCTCCAGGCTGTGAATCCAGGACTTTCGATGCCTTTGGCTGTCGATGCTTTCAGTCCTCCATGCCTTGGCTTTTTATCCCCAAAGAACTAAGCCATATAGAAAATCTTCTCAGCTTTTTGTGGCTTTTGACTCTAGTCATTTGGGACTTCCAGTTTCTAAAAATTCTGTCAAATTGGATTGCAGATTGCATATCCTATACATAAGAGTAAGGGACTTTATCTCGAAGGCCATGTCACGGCTCACAATATGAGAGCAATGGCAGCCTCAATGGCTGACCTTCATTCTGCCTCTATTGATGATATCTGCAAAGCAGCCACTTGGACTTTGGTACATACCTTCACAGCCCACTATTGCTTAGACAAGGACTCCCATCTGGATACCTCGTTTGGCCAAGCTGTTCTACGACATCTCTTCCGTACTTAATACAACTCCTACAATGTTCCCTCTAATTTTCTGTAGGCTGTGTGCGCAGAAAATATCAGCTGTGTGCAACTTTTGAAGGAAGGTTAAATTTTTGTGTGCCACATAACGACACTCGGAGTTATATACTTTAAAATTTGACTACACGTCAGAATACAGTATGTATACCACATTGATTTTAATCAAATTAAATGAAAATAGACGATTACCAAATGAAGCGGGAAATTTCTAGTAATTACAGTCATAACTTCGACATTTTAAGACGTCTGTTGTTTTCTATCAGAATCAGAGCCGTAATTTTTGTGCGCTCTGTTGTAAAGTATGTGCGCTTGCTCGGCGAGGTGTGCGCACACGCGCACAGCTTAGCGGGAACAGTGAACTCCTACCCACCATCCACAGTTTGGATGCCTAAGGTCCATGGGGGGAAGCATGACCCATCTCACCTGGGTTCGCAGCTAGCTGGGGTCACCCCCTGGCATCTTTCAGTTGGGGAGTCCCCATATGTGGAGACTATATTCCTGCTTGTTCCTGGAGCTAGCGTAGTTACTCACCTGTAACAGGTGATCTCCGGGAACAACAGGAATTTAGTCTTCACAACCCACCCACCTCCCCTAGGAGTTTGTCTCTATCTCTCTCTTTCTCTACTTCTCTCATTTGGTTTCGGCTATAAACTCAACTGAAGTGAGAGAGGTACAGAGGCGGGAAGGCAGCACGCATGCACTGTGGGATGCTCCCAAACGCTTTCCTATTGGACGCTGGGGAGCGTTCCCGTGCGGGCTCCGTCGGTACCGACGATACCCATATGTGAAGACTAAATTCCTGCTGTTCCCTGAGATCACCTGTTACAGGTGAGTAACTACGCTTTATCTCCAGGAACAAGCAGGAAAAAAATCCAGAGCCCGGCTGTGCCAGAGCCGGTGACAGGGTCTTCAATCCCTTTGGCTTGCGAGGCCCCTGGCCAGTGCCCTTACTCTGACCACCCTGCAGCGGAGTCTGCGTAGCCAGGTATGGATTGCTTCCCTTTTTCCTAGGAAGGGTAGAAATCTTCTTGGAGAGCAGAGTACAGGTGACGTACTCGGTCTCAATTTTGGCTGCTTTGTCCTCCATAGGCTTACCAAAGATTTGCTTCCTGAGGCAAGGGACATAAGGAGCTTCTCTTGGACACACTGCTCCAAGCCTGCTGGCGGACACCGATGCCGACTGCCACCACTCATACAGAGGACTCAAAGCAGTCATAGGCGACTCAAAAAAGATATTTGGAGCACTCACAGACAGACTTCGAGAGCACCTGGAAGCGCCCGAGGTGCTCCCTGTCAAGGCCGGCTGCAAAACCTCAGAGTTCTTTGGCAAGGTCCTGAAGGAACATACCAATATAGAGTTGGTAGTCGTGAATGTGGCAGGCTAGCATGGAGACCTGAAAAGCATTGCGCCCAAGGGCGTCGGCGTGACACCCTGCCTAGAGGGGCTGAAGAGTGAGTCTTCGGGCTCTTCTGCTTACACATGGCAGGCTCGACAACCATGTAAGTGTGGAGAAGCTGTGCCTTCCGAAACCCCGGTCCCCGCTGGACCTTGTACATGTAGTCCAGGTGACGACTGACAATCGGGACAGAAGCCGGGGTCTCCCACATGTGGAGGAGGAGTCTGTTAAGAATGGAGGGGACCAGAACAGTGATGGTCTCCTTCGTCTGTGCCTCATACTGGAGGATATCAAGTTCTGGGGTTTTTATGGGGTTCCCCTACAATTACACAGGTACACTAAAAAATTTTTTTTTAAACTGCCTCTAATGTTTCGATTGATTTTTACGTTTTTTTGGTGCGCTGAATCCAAATCTGGTAACCAATTTGCTCCATCACGTACAGATTTTTTGCTACATTGGGTTAGCAGTTTGAGGTGAATGTTTCAGATTGAGTGCGATCGAGATAAAAGTTTCTTGGATGAATTCTTTATACTAATTGTTTAGTAGTTATTCAAATAAGAATAAAGAAAATTGTAACAAGGCAGCACATAAGAATAGAGTAATGTCAACAAAACACACTGTGATGGTAGCAAAATTGTCTGCACTTAAAACAGCCACATACATGTGCACAAACATTGAGCATATAAGAGCGAGGTTAGACACAAAGCAAAGCAAAGAAATGTGCAAAAAATGTTGTACAGGTATGTATGTAAGAATAGAAAACGCAAACCGCACCATTGCAATACATGAAGACAAACACCCGATGGTGTGAAAATAAAATTCTAATAAATGAGATCCGACACTGTGGTAATAACTAGCAAATTTTTATTTCAAAGTTTAGTAAAAACACGATATTTGTCAACACAGTTTAGATTTTAAAGTCATTCTTGGGTCAATCAATCTCCTGGTGGGCCCGTTTCTTCTTCTCCCGAATGCTTCTCTTGGTGCGCTGCTTGGCGTATTTTTCATCTGGGGTTTCCCGCAGCAGCAACCAGCAGAAATCAGCCATCATAGTGGTGTTCCATCTTCCTTGGTACCTTCTCTCTGCGTCCTTGATGTCCTGGTGAAACCTTTCACCTTGTTCTTCACTGTACGCCCCCAAGTTTTCGGGAAAGTAGTTCACATGGGAGTGCAAGAAATGGACTTTCAGGCTCATGTTACAGCCTTGTTCTTTGAAGGCATTGAGCATCCTGGCAACAATATCCTTATAGTTCTCATCCCGCCTGTTCCCCAAGAATTTGAGAACAACATCCTTGAAGGAATCCCAGACTTCTTTTTCCTTCTCAGACATCGTTTCAGCGAATGCTCCATCTGAAATGAGTTTCCTTATATCAGGGCCAACAAACACTCCTTCCTTTAGCTTTGCTTCAGAAAGTCGAGGGAACTTTGAGCAAAGGTACCGAAAGCACTCACCATCTTTTGGAAGGGACTTGATGAATTGCTTAATGAGACCCAACTTAATGTGGAGAGGTGGTAATAGAATTTTATCACGAGGTACCAAGCTCTCATGAAGAACATTTTTCTCACCGGGTCTCAAATACTCCCGAATTGGCCAGTCTTTTTTCCCCCAGTGTAGGTCGCGGGCCCGGCTATCCCACAAGCAAAGGAAGCAGGGATATTTGGTGAAACCGGATTGCTGCCCTAATAGCATGGATAGAATTTTAAAGTCTCCACAAATCATCCACTTATGCTCATCATAACGAATCTTCTGAAGAATCAGGGCCAAATTCTCGTATTTTTCTTGGAGAATAACAGAGTGAGCAATAGGAACTGAAGCGAATGTGTTGCCATTATGAAGAAGAACACCTTTTATGCTGTCTTTTGACGAATCAATGAACAGCCGCCATTCAGCAGGATCATACTTGAGTTTAAACTTTTCCATCACTCCGTATATATCGTTGCAAAATACCAAATCTTCCTCTTTGCTGAAATACTTCAAAAATTGTGTCTCGCGGTTGCCGGTACCAATAAAAAGTTGTTCCTGGTGACAATAGATTTTTCTGTTTAAGCCGAGAACCTAGCAGTTGGGCAGCATCTTTTGGGAGTCCTAAATCCCGGACTAAATCATTCAATTCAGCTTGAGAGAAAAGTTCAGGTTTCGGATCTGTTCAGTTTCAAACTCGGAAGTACTGGACTCATCGGGAAAAGCCATCTGATGAGTCTCATCATGATCAGAACCGTCCACACAAATATGATCCAAAGATTTTGGTGGTTCAGGCACAGGTACTTCGTTGCTATGAGGCATAGGCCTAATTGCTGAGGGAAGGTTGGGGTAACTTATTACGTTCTTATTTTTTAAGTTGTATCCCTTCACAATGCAAGAGCAAAAATAGCAGTCACTGCTGTGGTCTCTTTGTTCACGCCACATCATAGGTATTCCGAA
The DNA here is from genome assembly GCA_033557465.1 of Ichthyophis bannanicus. NCBI lineage: Eukaryota > Metazoa > Chordata > Amphibia > Gymnophiona > Ichthyophiidae > Ichthyophis > Ichthyophis bannanicus. The sequence goes on along the minus strand of CM066033.1, from coordinate 649,150,450 downwards.
ACGAAATGCTTGTTTTTTACCTTTCATCCATAAGCGTAGATCTTCCTCACATGTCTTGCACACTTTGTGAGGAGCCCATGGTTTGTCTTGATCGCCTAACTTCAAACCGAAATAGGCGAAATATACTTTTTTAATAAATGCAGAAATGTTCCTCTGCCGCTTTTTCACGGTATATTCCCCACAAATAAAACAAAAACTGTCCGGAGAGTTGACGCAACCTCTGGCTCTGTGAGCCATCACAAATACACAGCACTGCAAACTACAACTGTAGTGAACCACTTCGGAATAAAGCTGGATTACGACTGAGCAAACAAAAGGTAATAATGAACTTGCAAGAAACTGAAATTTGACAGGTACGTTCATGTCGCAACCACCGTGTTTGATCGAGTGAACGAGGCGAGGCGAACAGGAAAGAACATGCGCCAGCGCGAGTACTGGATTTAGCCCCCCGCCTCCCAATTGTCCTGTTAATGTATAAAATGAATACAAAACACTCTAAAATATCATGAGGGAGTGTTTCTAGTTAGTTAACCATTACAACCTCTATTTTGGGCCAAGAAAATAAACTGCAGTCGGCTAAAAAGAAATTATGTGAACATTCCTTATATGGGTAAGAAATCTAATTTTGCAAGAAAACGTGACGTGATGGAACATTTTGGCTATTTTTCCTGGATTCAGCACCCCAAAATCTATAGGAATCAGTTGCAAAACTGGAGGCAGTTTTTTGGTAGTGTACCTGTGTTATTTTGGGAATTTTCTATTTTTGTTTGGCTGTTTGTGTTCAACCCCAACATCATATATACAGGACCTACCTTAAACAAATTGCTCATGCCACCGTAAGAGCATGGAAAAAAATTTATTATCTTGTCAGGTCTGTAACATCACAAGCTCTACTTTTGATTTATAAGGTACAAATTTCAATATCAATCCATAGCATCAATACATCTATATCAAGCAAAGCACCTGACAAAAGGTCCTGGGACAGAGAGCGAGCCTTACTCCAGTGAGATCAGCTACCGTCTGTCTATTTATCAAAATTTCTTCTCCATATTTATTTTCATTTTCAGGCTCAAATTGCTGATACATAGATTTCCTTTCTGTTTCTTATTCTCCATTATCTTAAGCAAATCTGCTTCCCAATCTGTAACCCTCTGTTTTCTCTGTAGCATCCTGTCTCTCCATTCTCACTCCCCTTCTGCGAGCCATGTTTCCTGCAGATAAACTGTACTGATGTTCATCTTCCTTGTTTACGTTCCCCTCTGTTCATTCCAGAGGCCCAGGTGACAGCCTTTTCATTAGCTGTATAGCGTTCAGAGACTCTCAGTGTGTCAGCTCTCTGGGACAGGATATTAGCTCATTTTATTGCTCATTTTTGCTGATTTTTGCAGTTTGAGTGTGAAAAAGTCAGAGCAAGCTGTTTCTTAGGCTGAGCTATAGATGTTAGCACAAGATGGATTCAACCTGTAACAAAGGTGCCTGAAGGGGATTCATTTTCCTTCACAAGCTCCTCCGCTCGAGGCTCCTCCTGCAACTCAGTGGAAAGCATGAGGGCCCATGCCTTATCCCAGACAAACTCATGAAAGGAGGTGTCCTTGGGGAGGGGATGGCCGTCTCTGGGTTGGCGGGGATGGGTCCGAGGGGAGTTCTCGGTGTGCTAGAGTCTCTGCTAAGGTGTCACCATCGGATTCCCACTCTGAATAGTCTGTGGAGAACTCTAGGTCAGGCGGTTCAAGATGAGTCGATGACCCGTGCCGACCTCCCGAGGCCGGAGCCAGAGGCGCTTGACTGAGATGACCTCGCCCCTGAGGAAGGAGATCAAGACCCTTGCCGAGTATCTTCTTGAGGCATCTGGCTCTTGGGGATCACTGTGGCGGCCAGCGTAGTCCTCGAGGTCGAGGTCCCTGCAGTCTCATGGCACATGCCGGCAAGGCCGGGCACCTGCGCCTGCTTGGCGATGAGGAAAGCATAGTTACTCACCTGTAACAGATGATCTCCAGGAACAGTATGAATTTAGTCTTCAAATATGGGTAACATTGGTACCGACCGAGCCCGTGCGGGAACACTCCCCAGCGTCCCATAGGAAATCTTTTGGGAGCATCCCACAGTGCCTGCATGCTGCCTTCCTGCCATTCGAACTCTCCCTCTTCAGTTTTCCGCTGAGGCGACAGGTCACATACCCTGTCACCGCAGAAAATTCTTTGTTACTACTTTTTCTGTTGTCTCGTCTGCCTTCATTCGACGCCTACCAGTACCGCCGATTCTCTTTTCTTCTTTACTTTAAAAAAAAAAAAAAATGTATATATATATATTTATTTTCTGAAGTACTTCAGAAGCTTTTTCCGTCTCGTTGCTAGGCGCCATTTTGGGCACTAGGCCACTAGGCCCATTTTTCTTTTACAATGGAAAAAACAGCTACTGGTTTTAAAAAATGTTCTAAGTGTGGCGGTACCATATCCGTCACCGACACTCATGACTGGTGTCTCAAATGTTTAGGACCTGACCACTCTCCATTGGATTGTCTCTCCTGCAGAAAGATAACCAAGAGGGGCCTTCAGAATAGAGCTGCAAAACATGGTACCCTTTTTTCTGCAGATGCGATGTCCGTTGCATCGACGTCTTCCAGGGCTTCATCTTCCTCCCATGGATCTCAGGTAACTAAACATAAGTCTGCAAAGACTAGCTGGTCCTCAAAGGGTAGATCTCTTTCAAAGTATCGAGATGCCATCGGCGTTGCCCTTGAGGAAAGTTCACCAGCAAAACAGCCCCGGCGGGAGGCTTCGGCTTCCAAAGCACTAATGGGCCCCAGGATGTTCTCGAGGCTTCCACCTCTGCAGAACTACTGGTGCCAAGCTCTGGGTCCCGGCCGCTTTTACTGGTACCGACACCCAAGCATCGGCAGGAGCGATAGATCAAAGATTTTTCGCTATCGAACGCAGTCTAGCGACTTTTCTTACGACTTCGGTATCATTGAAACCGCTTCATACCGTTCAACTGGCACCGGTACCGGTACCAACAGCACTGGCCTCGGCAGGTATACCCCCCCATGCCGAGTCTAGAATCTATCCCCGGTATCGAAAGATCGGTACCGGGACACCTCAATACTGACTTCGATCGATACTGGTACAGTGCCTTGCACGAACATCGGGATCAGAGATATTTTCAATCTTCTGATTCTGATGACTTTGCCGCTACCAGAGCACTTCTTCCGGAGGATCCATCTCCTTCTCCTCAGTGCAGAATGTCTCCTCCAGAGGACATGTCCTTCTAGGATTTCATTCATGATGTGGCTCTAGGCCTTGCAATCACAGTGGCTCCTGAAAAAGAGCTTAGGGCAGACGAGTTAGAGATTCTTCAGTACCCTAAAGCTCCTAAAGAGGCAGCTACTCTGCCCATTCATAAGATCCTTCATGATCTTATGCTGAGAATGTGGGAGACTCCTTTAACCACATCTCCACACTCTCGCATACTCGATACCATGTACCGAGTTCCACCTTGTCCTGGCTTTCAGAAGACTCAGTTGCCACACCATTCAATGTTAGTGTAATCGGCCATGCGTAGGATAAAGAGTGCAAAAAGACATTTTTCCAATCCTCCAGGCCGCGAGTCCAGGACTCTTGTTGCTTTTGGGCGTCGATGCTTCCAAGCTACCATGCTCTCAGCTAGAATCAGCTCATACATCCTATATTTTTTATTTATTTATTTATTGAACGGTTTTATATACCGCCTTTCAGAAAAATCAAAGCGGTTTACATAGAACAAAACTTGAACATTACATTGAAACTTATTCAAACAATTGAAATTACAATAAAAATGGTAAATTGGGATGTTCCTCAAAGAGGTTATAGGAGACTTGGAGCTTATGAGCCCCCCTTCTTCCTGAAGATAAGACAGGATTTTCTTGCTCTGGTCAGACATGCCCAAGATGTTTCCAAGTTTGTCAACCGTGCAGCCTTTGATTGCTTTGAATGCATCAGCAGAGCCTCTGCTATCTCCCATTGGTGCACGTCGTATTGCCTGGCTTCAGGCATCAGACTTGGAAATTTGGGTACAAGATAAACTGGGCAACAGTCTTTGCGCAGGAGAAAATCACTTTTGCAATAATTGGCAAGAAAAAGCTAATGAGATTGACTCTGACAATATTACCTTGGACAGGTTGTCAAAGTCTACAGCTAACCCAGCAAAGAAAGGATCTAATAAAAAACCCTTTTTCAACAAAAAAGAGAAGTTTTATCCTTCTTATACCCAGCAGGGTCACTGTTCAGTCCATGCTGCCCAAAATGGACAACAGCAACAAACTAGACAACAGAAGAAACCAAAAGTCCCAAGAGCTCAGCCAGCTCAGCAGGCTCAGCCTCCTCAGGGGCTTTGACTCTTTTCTAGAGAAAGCCTTCCTGCCCCTGCAGGGTCCAGAACCCTCTACCATCCCCGGCAGATTGTCAGTTTGCCACCAGATGGCACCAAATAACATCAGAACATTGGATTCTGTCCATTATTACAGCAGTTCTGAACGAAATTCACTCATCTCATGATCGTGGTGACATCACGGTGGCGGTCTCTTTAGATCTTTCTGCTGCCTTTGATCTGGTGGATCACTCTCTTCTTCTTGCTCGATTATGGGATGCAGGTCTCTGGGGTACTGTTTACCACTGGTTCTGTTCTTACTTACACTCCTGGTCATTTGCAGTCACTTCCTCCTCTATCACTACTGATGCCTTTCCTCTTTCTTGCGGTGTTCCTCAGGGCTCTATATTGGCTCCTCTTTTATTTAATCTGTTTCTGACCCCCCTTGCCCTTTTGATACAGCAATCAGGTATTTCGGGTTACTACTATGCAGATGATATTTTTCTTCTACACCACACATCCTCTTCCCAACCTGATATTGCTCCTCTTAATGCCTGTCTATCTATGGTCTCTTCCTGGCTCTCTACAAATTGTCTTGTGTGAATATCTCTAAAACCGCGGCTATATGGTTTCCCCACAGCTCTACTGCTCCATCACTTGCTCCATCTTTTTCGGGTACCTCAATATCTCTAGTCTCTAAGCTTCGGTATTTAGGTGTCTTTCTTGATAGTAATCTCTCGTTTCATGATCACATTTCCCAGGTGTCTCGTCGCTCTTTCCATTGCCTTAGACGAATCCGTGCCATCAGACCATTTCTCTCCCCTCAGGCTCTTTCCACCCTCTTACTTTCTTTAGTTATCACTAGGTTAGATTTTTGCAATCCTGTTTATGCTGGCATTCCTCAATACCAGCGCCACCGATTACAACTCATACAGAATACTGCAGCTCGGATGATCCTATATGCCTCTCCCTGTGACCATATCACTCCCATTCTTCAGCATCTTCACTGGTTGCCAATAAACTTTCAAATTCAGTTGAAGATCCTCACTCTTGTCCATCGGGCTATTTATCTGCACACACCTCAGTATTTATCCGATCTATTAACCTTTCACACTCCCACCCGCAGTCTTCGCTCAGTTCATATTAATCGCTTGCACCTCCCTTCTCCCTCTCAAGCTCATCTTCACTCTACCTGGCAATCAGCCTTTTTTTACATTGGTCCTGCTCTCTGGAACTCCCTCCCCACTGACCTCCGCTAGAACAGTCCATTCCTACTTTCCGCTCCCATCTCAAAACACATTTTTTCTCCACTGCTTTTAATCTTTTCCAGTGACTTCTGCTTCTCCTATGATTTGCTCCTATTTGCAATCTATCTTCTCTATCCTGACCTTCTTTTTCTTCTATCCTTTTAAGAAAAAAGTATTTTTAAAGTATTATTTTCCTTTTCTTTTTAATCATTTTATATATTTTATAGTTTTATTGTAAACCGCCTCGATGTAATGGGGGGGGGGGGGCAGTATATCAAGTGATTATAAACAATAAACAATAATTGTACGAGAGGGGTACAGACTTCATTTTAACAGCATGCCCCCTCCTACAATCATAAGACAGTTGAATTCTCAAACCCCTGTTGCCAATCTTCTGAGTCAGGAGGTCACAATACTTCTTGCCCAGGGAGCAATAGAAGAGGTACCCATATCTCAACAAGGTACAGGTTTATACTGCCCCTATTTTCTCATCCCAAAGAAAACAGGGGGGGGGGGGGACAGACCCATTTTGGACCTCAGAGAATTGAACAAATATCTGTTTCAAGAAAAATTCAAAATGATCTCTCTCGGAACACTTCTGCCATACCTTCAGAGTCAGGATTGGCTATGTTCTCTAGATCTAAAGGACGCTTATACTCATATACTCATCTATCCAGATCATAGGAAGTTCCTTCAATTCCTTTTCCAGGGAAGACACTTCCAATACAGGGTTCTTCCCTTCGGTCTGGCTTCTGCCCCAAGAGTTTTCACAAAATGCATGGCAGTAGTAGCTGCATTCCTACGGACTCTGGGGATATTCGTCTTCCCTTGGACGACTGGCTCATTCGAGCACCCACAGCTCCAGAAGCCAATTCTGCTCTTACTCGCACAATGCGAGTTTTGCATTACTTGAAATTGGTCATAAACCTTCCAAAATCCCATCTCGCTCCTTCTCAGTCCCTAGAATTCATAAGAGCTCGCCTAGATACTAGACAATCAAGGGCTTTCCTTCCACAGCCCCACTGTCTTCGCATAGTGCAGCTAGCTTCCCAAGCAGCGGTAAAAACCTCCCTAACTGCTCGGGAAATGCTTCAGCTACTGGGACATATGGCATCCACTGTACATGTGGTTCCCTATGCTCGTCTTCACATGCGAGCAGCCCAGTGGACCCTATCCTCTCACTGGACACAGGCTTCAGGTCACCTGTCGGACAAAATAAGAAACTCAGAATGTCTCATATTGTCCCTCCAATGGTGATAATCGCTGGAAAACCTTCTCATAGGCTTTCCTTTCCAGCAGCCCCTATTCCAGGCCATTCTAACAACTGATGCGTCCCAGTTGGGATGGGGGCCCACCTGCACGATCTCTCCATCCAGGGTCTTTGGACCCCAGAGGAGGCTTGTCTTCACATAAACCTCCTAGAACTCAGAGCAATCTTCCTTGCTCTTTGAGTATTCCAAGCCCAGCTCAGCTACAAGACAGTCCTAGTCCAAACCGACAATCAAATAGCCATGTTCTATGTGAACAAGCAGGGCGGAACAGGCTCTCTGTCGTTATGCACCGAAGCTTTACGTCTATGAGCCCATGCCAGAGAGCATCAAATTCACCTCCTCGTAGTATATCTTCCAGGCATTCAAAACCTTTGGGCAGACAAACTCAGCCAAGTACTGCTGCCACACGACTGCTCTCTCCACTCGGACCAAATTGCCCGAGTATTTCAAATCTGGGGAACCCCAGACATAGACCTCTTTGCAAGTCCACAGAATGCCAAACTTCCCCGGTTCTGTTCCAGAATTCCAGCTCATAACTGTTAGGCAAGGGATGCTTTCCTTCTTCATTGGGGTCAGGACTTCCTCTATGCCTTCCCCACCCATTCCCCTCATCCCCAAAATACTGTTCAAGCTTCAGAGAGACAGAGGTCGTATGATACCCATAGCTCCACATTGGCCACGGCAAACGTAGTATCCTCTGCTTCTACATCTCTCTCGGGCTACACCTCTGGAGTTGGGATGCACTCCAAATCTTCTCTCCCAGGAGAACGGGATGCTATGGCACCCAAATCCCCAGTCCCTGCATCTCATGGCCTGGTTGCTGAAAGCCTAGAACGTCAGGATCTCAACCTTTCTCAACAGGTAAAGGATATCCGACCTTCAGGCTTCCAGAAAACCCTCCACAAGGCAATCATATGCCTTCAAGTGGAAACAGTTTACCATATGGTGTTCTCAAAAGGGACTTAACCATCTTGCGATACCTTTGGAATCGTTACTGGAGTATCTCCTTCATTTATCAAATTCTGGTCTTAAGACCAATTCAGTAAGAGTCCATCTTAGTGCTATTGCAGCCTCTTACAAGCCTCTAAATGGGCAACCTATTTCCTCTCTTCCACTCATAGCAAGATTTATGAGAGGTCTTCTACTAACAAAAGAGGGAGGAGTAGCCTAGTGGTTGGGGCAAGGTACTTCAGGCCAGAAGGTCGGGGGTTCAAATCCCACTAGAGGACAGCAACGTTGAGCCGGAAGGACCAGGGTTTCTAGTCCCACAGATGCTCCTTGTGGTCTTGGGCAAGCCACTTAACCCTCCATAGCCCATGTTCCCTGTAAGTATTAGTGTATGTGTCTCATATCCCCGTGTGTTAAATGTATCCCCCAATTGTGTCGTGACCGCTTTGATTGAAGGATAAGGCGGTATACAAAAACTGTCTAAATAAATAAAAACAAAACCTCCCTTTAGACCAACACCGGTGGCATGGGATTTGAACCTTGTTCTTGGGCAGCTCATGAAACCGCCCTTTGAACCTTTAGCCACTCCAGCTCTAAAATTCCTTTCATGGAAGGTCATCTTCCTAATTGCAATCACGTCTGCATGACGCATTAGTGAGTTACAAGCTTTAGTGGCTGATCCTCCTTATAAAGAAGATTTCACCATGATAAGGTTGTTCTTAGGACTCATCCTCACTTTATGCCAAAAGTGGTCTCGCCTTTCCACTTAAACCAAGCAGTGTACCTTCCTGTATTCTTTCTGAGGCCTCATGCCTCCAATGCAGAAAGGAACCCTCATACCTTAGACTGTAAAAGAGCCGTAGCCTTTTACCTGCAAAGAACGCAGCAACATAGAAAATCTTCTCAGCTTTTTGTTGCTTTTGATTCTAGTCATTTGGGACTTCCAGTTTCCAAAAGAACTCTCTCTAACTGGATTGCACAGTGCATATCCTTCTCTTATGAGAGTAAGGGGTTTTCTCTCGAGGGCCATGTCACAGCTCACAGTGTGAGAGCCATGGCAGCCTCTATGGCTAACCTTCATTCTGTGTCTATAGACGACATCTGCAGAGCAGCTACTTGGGCTTCAGTGCACACTTTTACAGCCCACTACTGTTTAGACAAGGACTCCCGTCGGGATGCTTTGTTTGGCCAAGCTGTTCTTCAGCATCTCTTTCAAACGTAATGCAACTCCTACCCACCATCCGGGTTTGGATGCCAGAGATCCATGACCCATCTCACCATGGGTTTGCAGCTTCCTGGGGCCATCTCCCTGGAATCTTTCAGCTGGGGAGTCCCCATATGTGAAGACTACATTCCTGCTTGTTCCTGGAGATAGCGTAGTTACCTGTAGCAGGTGATCTCCGGGAACAGCAGGAATTTAGTCTTCACAACCCACCCACCTCCCCTAGGAGTTCTCTCTTTCTCTCTCTCCTTCTCTCCTTTGTCTCAGCTATAAACTCAACTGATGAGGGAGAGTTGGAATGGTGGGAAGGCAGCACGCAGGTGCTGTGGGATGCTACCAAAAGCTTTCCTATTGGACGCTGGGGAGTATTCCTGCGCAGGCTCCGTCGGTACTGACGATACCCATATGTGAAGACTAAATTCGTGCTTTTCCCGGAGATCATCTGTTATAGGTGAGTGAGTACGCTTTATCCAGTTTGCTTTCCCCTTTGACCTTTAACATATGGCGGGAAACTGAGCCTTTTATATATAGGAATGCTCTTGATCAGGGCAGTCTAATTGAAGCTATTACATTGGGGTGCGTCATCTGTTTTATTTTTATCTTCACATTTCATGCTCCCTCGTATCGAGACAATAGTTAACTCAATCTATGGATGCTGACTATGTTTCTTCATGTACAAAAAATTACTCTGCTATAGTCTGAGGTTTCAAGGGACAATGAATGACGTCAGTTTAAAAGGATTATGGCATTTATCCTTAGCATTGGTTCCCTTACTGGTCACATCAGGTTGGTTAAGAACTTGGGGGAGACCAAAGGAGGCAGGCTCCTGGAGAAAATAAGCAAAAGCTGGGATTTCTAGCAATGCCCCCGAGGGGACAGCTGCGGGATTTCTGCCACTTTTGAGCAGTGCACTTTGCACCCTATCAGAGGGAGAGTTTTCTGGCCCAAGGCCAAGCCTTTCAAGGGTTTCGAGGGGCAGGCAGAGGTTTTTACTCCCCTGCTTCAACCGCACCCAAAAAGGCACAATGAAATGAGGGAGGCCCAGCCGGAGTTAGTTCCCGTGGGAGGTCGACTATGGGATTTTTACCCAACCTGGATCCGAATCACCTCCGACCAGTGAGTCCTGGAAATCATCAGAGGGCTACACACTAGAGCTTGCACGGCTCCTCTCGGATGCCTTCTTCATGTTGCCTTGCAAAGTGGTGGCCAAAGTCAGGACAGTACAGGACATTCTCAGTCTGTTTCGGCAATTGCAAGCTGTAGTGGAGGTGTCCCGAAGCCAGTGCTGCTCTGGTCGGTAGTCCATTTATTTTGTGGTCCCCAAAAAGGAGGGTACCTTTTTGTCCAATCTTGTATCTCAAACAGGTAAATTGGTGTCTGCGAATACCCCAGTTCCTCCTAGAAACCCTCAGGTCTGTCATAGTGTCAGTCAGGGAGGGCGAGTTTCTAACCTCTTTGGATTTAATCGAGGCCTACTTGCATATTCCAATCCACCTGGAGCATCAACAGTATCTCCATTTCGTGGTTCCAGTGGGACACTTCCAGTTCAGAGCTTTGCCCTTTGGCCTTACAACCACTCCGCGTATGTTCACCAAGATAATGGTAGTTGTTGAAGCAGCCCTCTGGGAGGAGGGCATTCTGGTGCATCCTTTCTTGGACCATTGGCTCATCAGGGCAAAGTCCACAGAAGAGAGCGAGCAGGCCACACCAAGAGTCATCGGGTTTCTGCAGGAGCTCGTCTGGGTAGTCCATTTTGCAAAGAGCCGTAACTTGTGTATCTTGGGGCCCGTTTCCAAACAGACAAGAGCAGCATGTCTCTGCCGCTGGAAAGGATATAGGCATTACAGGGACAAGTAAAGCAGTTCCTGGGAATGAAGGTGCCCACAGCTTGGTATTATCTGCAACTCCTGGGGTCCATGGTAGCATCCATCGAGTTGGTGCCTTGGGCATGGGCACACATGAGGCCTTTGCAGAGAGCACAGTGTTGCAGAGGTAGTCTGTGCAGTGCCCCACCTCCTGTCGCATCCATTACCATATCCAAAGACGATGCAATTTGTGCTCCGGTGGTGAATGCAGCTGGAGAAGTCGTTAGTTGGCATGCCTCTGGAGACACCCGTCTGGATCCCGTTGACAATGGATGCCAGCCTATCGGGATGGGGAGCCCATTGTCGGGATCAAATAGTGCAGGGGGTTTGGACCACAGAGCAGAGAGAGTGGCCCATCAATCACCTAGAAATGAAAGCAGTGTTCCTGGCGTTGCAGATGTTTTGCATCAGCTTGCAAGGAAAAGTGGTGCAGGTGTTCTTGGTCAATGCCACTACACCATCAATTGGTAAGGCGGCACAACCAGTGTGCAGCTCGAGAACGAATTAGACCCATTGTTGGAATGGGTAGAGGAAAATCAGCGGGCGATTTCGGCAGCTCATGTCACAGGAACTGACAATCTAACAGCAGACTATCTTAATTGGGTTTGTCTGGACCCCGGGGAGTGGTCGCTCAGCAAAGCTGTATTTACGCAGATAGCAGGTGGGGTCCACTGTTCATGGATCTGATGGCGATCTTTGCCTTCGCCAAGGCGAGCTGCTGCTTCAGCAAGAGAAGAAAGAGGATGTCTGAAGGTTTGGATGCCCTGGTTCAGTGCTGACCAACAGACGGTCTGTTGTACATTTTTCCTCCTTGGGCACTCACAGGGTGTCTGATTCAAAGGATAGAGATTCATCAGGGCCTGGTCGTTCTCCTTGCTCCCAACTGGCCCCACAGGACGTAGTATGTGGATCTCCTCTGGCTAACAGTGGCCCATCCGTGGCACCTACCAAATCGGCCCTACCTACTTTCACAGGGGCTGGTCCTAATGCCACAAGTGGATCGATTTTCGCTTACGGCTCGACTCTTGAGAGGGCGTGGTTGAGAAAGAGAGGCTATTCTGCTCCGGTGATTTCTACAGTGTTGAAGGCCCGGAAACGGTCCACCTCACTTTCGTATGGGCGGATCTGGAGGATATTCAAAGCTTGGTGCAATGACAACAACTGCCATCCTGTCGGCAACAGTGGCTGAGGTTCTCTTGCATTGTTACAGGTGGGTCTGGAGAAGGGACTGACTTATAGTTCCCTGCGAGTGCCGGTGGCAGCGATTACCTGTTATTGTGGAAGGGTCCAAGGGGCTTCCTTAGGGGCCCATCCAGACCTAGTCAGTTTTCTTTGGGCCGTGAAGCATGTCCTGTAAGGACAGTGGTTCCCCTGTGGGACTGTAACCTTGTATTTTGTGTTACATATTTTATTGAGCATTCGCAATAAATTCAAAAACATATGCCATATCAACAGTAACTTAGCATATTCCATTGTCAGCCCAACCAGTATTTGAACTAAACCAAAACCATGTGATAGATCATAGACAAACAGTAGAGTCTCCCCATCAATGGAAGGAGTAGTTAACGAAATGGGAGCTCATTAGAACCCTACCCTCTCCTACCTGTTTTGTCAGCAGAAATACAAACAGATACATTATGCGTCCTCCCCAATCCCCCCTCCCCCTTCCCCTCTCTTCCCAACCCCACCCCTCCCATCCATACCCACCCAAAGCAATTCCAACATCCAGTTTGTAGGAGATAGCGGTTCCATATCAAAAGGAGGGTTAACACAAGAGAGAGGAGTGAGACAGGTACCTTTAGGGAAAGGTCCCCAATAGTAGAGAGTGCATGCGAGGACATTTGCTGGCTCACCAAGTCAATTAAATCTCATGATACAGTACCCGTCTCCATAAGGTGTCTCCCTGGAAGAGGACACCGCGGGTTGCCGCAATAAGTCTATCAATGTGATAAATCTCCCACGTCTTAATCATCCATTCAGCAACAGTGGGTGCTCTGGATCGTTTCCAGAAGCGAGCTATGACTGATCTAGCAGCAAGGAGGAGACTTGCAGAAATACGCCCAGAGGGTGTCTCCTGCCAACCATAAGACGATGAGCCCAATACACAGGATTCAAGGGTAAAGTCCAGGGTTACATTCAAAGTTTGGGAGATGTGAGCATGTACAGTGGACCAGAAGACCTGCAGACGGGGGCAGGACCATCACATATGCTCAAAATCTCCCTTTCTTCCACACAGGTGCCAACATAATGGATCATCAGAATACTTCCATCGGAATAAATTAATCAGAAGGATCGGCATTCGGAGCAAGATCAGTAGCTGCATGGAAACTGAGAGTGAGATTGAACAAAAATGAGAGCATTGGTTGGTATCAGTCCAGAATTTCTCTGGGACGTTTGCTTCATATTCCATCACTTTAGGAAGGTGTACACCAGGAGGATTTGGAAGTTCAGAGACTATTGCTCGATATAATCTCGCGAGAAAAGATTTGTTATGCGTTGAGTCAAATAGGACTCGCCCCCAAAGTTTTTTTGGGCGTAATGGTGCAGCCTAGGCTGCCGGAGTGTCAAAGCAGTGGGCGAAGCTGCATAGATAGAAAAGACGAAAGTGAAATTCCCCATAATTGCTCTAGCTGCTTTTTTGAGAGCATGATCGGAGTTGTCATAAAGCACCTCAAGACTCTCAGATGCCATACATACAGAGAGCTGCTTCCCAGAGTTTCTCAGAAAGTCAAAAGATGCTGATGAAGTAAAGGGGGAGATATGCGCTGAGAGGCTAAATGCAGAACAGACACTTCGCCAGGCTCGCAGAAGGGGATTAAGAAAGGAATATGCCAGTACCTTGTGCATCTTATCAGGGTGCTGGAGAAAAGAGATTGAAGCGAGCGGTACTGGAGCCACCAATCTCTCTCCAGGGTGATCCAGTTAACCTCTAAGGCGGACCTCCAAGCAAACAGAGCTCTCAAGCAAGCACAGCGATGATATAGTTCTGGATCTGGGGAACCCAGACCTCCCATAAACTTAGCGCAAATTAAAACTATCCAGCCAAGCCGGGTTTGCGACCCTGCCAAAGGAAGTGTGTTAGAGCATGCCACAGAGTCTTGAAAAAGGGTTGACGGATGGCAATTGGAAGCTGACTGATTAAGAATATAAGTTTGGGCAGTATCAGCATTTTGATCTTGTTGACCCTGCCCAACCAGGAGATGGGGGTAGAGTACCAGGAGGTCAGCTCTCGCTGCAGACTCCTGAGAAGAGGGTCATAAGAGAATAGAGTTGGGAGAGGTTGTGATGAATGATGATACCAAGGTAGCGGAATTGATGCACCACCTGAAAGACCCCAGAGAGTTCGCAGCCGTCAAGGAAGTTCTAGGTAAACAATGGAGAAGCATTGACTTCTGTGTATTGGTGTAGTGGCTCCAGATTGGAGAAAAAAAGAAACTGTAGGAGCAGGGCAAGAAGAGATCCACCTCTTATGTGTCCAAACAACTTTATTCAATACTCTCCTACACTGGCAGTGTTTCGGCTGTTCTGCCTTCTTGAGGGGATAACAAAATGAACAACAAAACAAACAAAGCATTTAATATATAACAAAATATAAAAAGGTTAAAAGTAATACCATTAAAAATATATGTATAAAATAAAATTATAGGATATGTAATTTCAAAATATGATAAAAATAATAATAAAATAAAATAACACAAAGGCTCATTCCTTTCTGGACGTAGATCCCCTCTGTACGTCCGGTCTGAGCCAGACGTACAGAGGGGATCGCGCTTCTGATCCCGCGGGGCACATCTAGCCCTGCGGGATCAGAATCGCGGTCAGTCATGTACATGCAGGCTGGTACTGTGATTCAGTCCGGCCTACATGTAGATGACTAGCCCGAATAAGTCAGGTCTGGTGTCCAGTTGCCATGGCTCCGCGACTCCATTAAAAAGCCGCGATGCCGGCTGCTGTAAGAAAATGCTTATTCCCCGCAGCCCGACCCCTGATCTGGCTTCCTAAGGCCAGGGTCGGGCTGCGGGGAATGTCCTCCAGCTCCCGTTGCCCCATCCGTGCCCCGGCATTTAAATAAAAACACGTATAGGGAAATTATTCCACCTCAGTGGTGGAATAACTTCCCCGTACATGTCACCAGCCCTGGGCGTACAGGGCTAACATTGGAATCGGCCCTGTATGTCCAGGGCCGATGACTGCCCAGACTCCGCCCCCTTCCTCACCCCCGTTTAACTTCCCCACGCAACCAGTGTGGAAGTTAGACGTGGGCAGAGAAGGCATGAATAGCAGGGATGGACATCCTTTGGGACGTCCATCCCCGCTATTCGTGGCACAGAATCGGGCCCAAAATGGGGACAGCAATATGATAATCAAAATCATATTAAAAACCTCCATTTTGCCAGGAACAAGCAGGAAGTCAGTCTTGGCATATGGGTGACGTCTGCACGTACGGAGCCCGTGTGGAGCATTTCCTCAGCTTTCAAAGAAAACCTTTGGGAAAGCTACCATGCATGTGTGGTCCCCTTCCCACCCAAGGGTGCCATCTTACTCGATCTCCCTTTTGCCGCGGAGCCCTTTGGACATGCATCTCACCCCGGAAAAAGGTTTTTTCTTCACTACGTACATTTTTGTGTTTTCAGGCTAGCACCGGTTCCCCCTTTGCTTCAGCGGTCGGTCTCGGGATCCCTTTTTCCCTTCTTTTCTACATTAGTACTTTTGCGCCCTTTTTAACTGCTGGCCGCATTGAGGATCTTCGGCCTCGCAGGGGTCCTTTTTGTCCCAATGGCCTCCGGTTTCAAAAAATGCAATTGGTACTCCAAAAATATGTCACTCACAGACACCCATGACTGCTGTCTCCAGTATCTGGGCGCCGATCATGACCCAGAGCAATGCTCCTTACGCAAAAAGATGTCCTCTATGGCCATCCAGAGTCGCCGGCAGAAACTAGACTATATCTTCCATAAGGCAGACTCATCCCTGGTAGCCTCGCACTACAAGGCCCTGCATCCCTCGGAACTGTCCAGGGTTCCCTCGCTGGCCCACAGGCACTCTGACCAGGGGTCCCCCCAAGCGTGAGCAGAAGAGGAGGAGCAGAAGAAGGAGGCCACGTGGACGCCTCCAGGGGGCTCGGACAAGAGTGAGATGTCATGCGCCCAGTCCCTCAGCCCCCTACGACAGCTGAAACGTTGGAGAGGGAGCAGCCAAGAAATGTACCTCAAACTGATGCGGAGGCCTCCGGCGATGGCGCCCGGTCTCCCAAGGGTCGTCCCGGCAAGGACTCCCTCTCCTCCTCGATGTCAGACCCAGTCACCCCAGTGTCTGTGTCGCAGGGCCCCATCCACAGCTTTGAAGACATCTGTGGCTTACTGATTGAAAGTGGCTATTGCTGCAAACTACAGTCCACAGTGGGGAGTAGTTCCTGTAGGTTTGTGAGCACATTTTTTTTTTAAATATTTTATTTCTAAATTTTCAACAACTAAACCAAGCAACATGCTTGTACAGAAAAGTGTTCACTTAAGCAATTTCAAAAAGAGCATTATATAAAGAAAACCACAGTGACACATCATTAGTCCCCAAGTAAGGGCGAGATAAGCTAAAAAGAAAAACACACACAGGGGAGGAGACCCCCATGTGTATATAACTCTTAGGCAAAAAGTAAAAGCATAGTGATGGAGAGAGAGAGACATTTCCAAAAGTGAACGCTAAGGCACCTTATGCAGGAGAAGATGTTACAATATGAGTACTGAGATAGGTGGATAAATCCCCAGGCTGAAAAAATACATATTTTTGAGACTTATGAACCACAATACATTTGCAAGGAAACCTCAGCAAAAAGGAAGCTCCTAACTGAAGTACCCCAGGTTTTAATAGTAAGAAAGCTTTACGCCTTCTCTGGGTGTTTCGAGCAATATCGGGGAAGATAGAAATCTTTTTCCCCATAAACAGAACATTTCTCTTTTTGTAATACATCTTAAGAAGCCAGTCTCTGTCCGAAGACAACGGAAAAGTCACCAGCAGAGTGGAAACCTCAATATCTTCCTCTTGAGGGGAGCGAAACAATGCTGACACATCCAGCGAATCCATCTCCAACACACCAACTACACGTTTCCCCTCCTTTTTACCAGCAGGAAGAAAATACGCTTTCGAAACCGGGGGAATCAAATCAAGAGGTATCATTAGAGACTCTTGAAGATACTTCTTAAAAATCTCTACTGGTGCTACCGCAGAGATAACAGGAAAATTCAACAGGCGTATATTTGAAGCTCTGGTAGCATTTTCCAGGGTCTCTAATTTCCCTTTCAAAACCATATTATCTTTCATCAATGACTCAGTTAGACCAGAGACCTGTGAGAGTTTCTGGTCAAGAGCAACTACTTGTTTCTTTGTTTCCTCAGAGTCCACAGACAATTCATTGACATTGCTCTTCATTTTGGCTAAATTAGAGAAGGATACAGTCAGTTGTTGATTAACAACATGGGAAAGTTGATTTATTGCTTCCCATATATTCTCAAGAGTCACCTTAGCCGGTCGTACAAGCTCTATCAACGGGGGACTCACAGTAAAAGGAACTCCAATCTCTTTCTTCCTTCTCACAGCCTCAGCCCCCGAACAAAAGGCACCAACCACCTCGACGTGCTGTTCTTTGCCAGGAAAAACCATCTAGCTCTCAGTCCCGGTCAGAGCACTATTAGCAGCTAACTTCCGTGCGCCCCACACCGGCGTCACAGCAACCGCCTGCTCAGGCGTCGCTGTAGATCCGCGCCCCGAAGTGCTGCTCGATGGCACCGGGCAATGTTCCCTCTAATTTTCTGTAGGCTGTGTGCGCATAAAATATCAGCTGTGCAGCTTTTGAAGGAAGGTTAAATTTTTGTGCGCCACATAACGACACTCGGAGTTATATACTTTAAAATTTGACTACACATCAGAATACAGTATGTACACCACATTGATTGCACTAGAAAACATTGTAGAACTTGTGAAAACCGTAAATACATAACTTTTAAATTTTAAGACGTCTGTGTTGTTTTCTATCAGAATCAGAACCGTAATTTTTGTGCGCTCTGTTGTAAAGTATGTGCGCTCGCTCGGTGAGGTGTGTGCGCGCGCACACGCGCACAGCTTAGAGGGAACAGTGGCGCCGGGACTGCAGGAGGGAAGCATTCATCCGGGGAGAGAGAGATCTCATGGGCGGAAGCAGCCAAACCCCCCTCAGCCGGCACGACCAAGCCCTGCCGAATCTCCCCTTTCTGTTCCTCGGTGAGCCGTACAAAACGATCCATTGGGCCAGAAACGGAAGGTACGGACTCTGTGGGGAGAGCTCGAAATTTGCCCTTACATTTAGGCATGCTGCTCACATAAACGCCGTCGCCATCTTAGAGAAGCCACTCCCCCCCCTCTCTGGTTTGTGAGCACATTTGATGAAAGTGCAGGGTATCCTCTTGGGCCTTTAGTGCCTTCTCAGCATAATCTGTAAGAAAGCCACTTGGTCATCTTTACATTCATGGACTAAACATCCTTTGGGGTGTGTCTTGGAAGCTGGATTGGATGCGGCCCACCCATGAGTGAGTGTATTGCTTGGGTACTTCCCATGCATCTGGACTGGCCTGGAGGGATGAAATGGAAGAGAAGTTAGGTCTTACATGCTAACTTTCTTTCCTTGAGTCCTTCCAGACCAGTTCCGTTCCCTCCCAAGTCAAGACATAGCACTATTGAGTTCTTAAGGTAAAAACTGTTAGGTTGGTTGGCTTCAAGAGTTGTGTTCTGATAACTTTGTACTCCCTAGTCCTCTTGGGGAAGTGAATGGTTCTTAGAGTTGCTGGCCCTTTTGTTTAAAGGAGTTGGATTATTGCTTTGTTCGGGAAATACTGGCCAGCTGAGACTCCAGAGGACCCTATATAGTTCTGTCTCCATCTGCTGATAGAGTATAAACCCATACATTGGGACTGATCTAAAGAGACTCAAAGAAAATTAGCAGGTAAGACCTAATTTCTCCTTTTTTGACCTTCCAGATGCTGCCTCAAGCCTGAGATTTGGCACCATGAGTCTTCATTCAGCATCTGTCATATTCCCAACTAACTTACTTTAGTCCAGTCACTGCAGCAATTGTCCTTGGCTAGGAGCCATGCACCAGTAATCCTGGGCCCTAAATCCAGCCATTGAGTGTAATTATTGTTTGTTGACTGGACTTTCTCATCTGCATCCTTGGTCAAACCTGGCAGCCGAAGATTCGTGCTTGGAATTGAACCCATATCCTTAAACATGTCAGTGCACAGCATTGCCACTGAACCATTGACTCAACCACCAGTGGTATAATTTACTTTGAGGTAGTCTGCACAGGGCCAGTGAGTCTGTGAATATTCACAGGCTCTGCCCCATCCTCTTGTGAGGGCTTCTGTTGGATGGAAGCCCATGTAGAATACTGGGGTCTGTGAGCGCACACTGACACATACGGCCTTATGTCAATTGTTGTTGCTTTCATGCTTTGGATAAATGAAGGGAGGGGAAAGTGAGTATGAGAGGGGGAGGAGAGTGGAGGTCTTCCTATTTTGTTTTCTTCATCATCTGGGTCGCATGAGTTTTTAAGCTTTAAAATGGGTTCATAGTGCATAAATGTTTGGGAAGCACTAGGATAGGGCATCTATGGACATGGGTCTCCGCCACCTAAAGAACTTTTTTTTTTTTTTGCCAGTGTGGAAGTCTTGTTTGAGCATAAGACATGTGGAAGTTAAGCATGTCCTTTTGAAATTCATAATCTCCAAGAACAAGCAGGAATGCAGTCTTCACATATGGGTAACGTCGGCATCGACTGAGCCCGGCGCGGGAACACATCCCAGCATCCAATAGGAATGCTTTTGAGTGTGTTGCTACACACATGCATGCCCACCTTCCCAACAAATCTCCTCAGTCGTCTGTTTTCCGCAGAGCCATCTGGACCTAGTCTTAGTCCTGCTGTGAAGAGACGACTTCAAGTTTTTTGGTACCTTCTCAATGCTGTTTGCTTGCCTTCCCGTCAACCGGATTAGTGAAACTTTATTCCAATACCCTTTTTCTTTTCTTTTTCAAAACTTATCTTTATCTCTTCACAGTATGAGCGGTGTCGTTCTCCACCTGAGGACATGTCCTTTCAGAACTTTATCGAGGACATGGCAGCAGCCCTTGCAGTCAACGGAGGCAGAACCGAGGACTGAGGAGTTGGATATCCTGTAGCATCCCTCGGCACCGAAGGAGGCAACTACCCTTCTCATAAACAACATCCTCAAGACCTTAATATTCTGTATGTGGGAAGAACCTCTTTCTACTCCTCATCAGTAAAAGGTTAGACACCTTATACAGAGTTCGTCCTTGCCTGGGCTTTCAAAAGCCACAGCTACCACACTACTCCATGGTAGTGGAATCGGCTATGAGGAGGATAAAGAGTACTAAGAAACACTCATCTGTTCCTCCAAGCAGGAATGCTAAAACCCTCAGTGCTTTTGGTAGAAAAGCTTTTCAGGCAGTCATGTTGAGGTCCAGAATTAATTCATACAGGCTTTACATGGGCATGCTTTTAAGGGATGTTTCTGAAGACCTGGCTGAATTCACCTTCCGTCTCCCAAGAGAGAAGTAGACCCCTCATCAAGTTTTTGTTACTCATGCCCAGAACACCTCAAAGTTCCTCACCAGAGCAGCATTTGATGCTTTTGAGGCTGCAAGTAGGACAGCAGCGGCCTGTTTTGGTGCAAGGAGAACAGCATGGCTGCAGGCCTGTGATCAAGAGCAGTGGGTGCAAGATAAGCTCATCAACATCCCTTGCAATGGAGAAAATCTATTTGGAAAGTGATGGCGTGAGAAGGCAGGTGAGATCGAAACAGGCAATCGCCATGAAGCGTTTGTCTAGAAAGACAGCTGATCCGGCAAAAAAGAAGGCTTCTGCAAAGAAGCCCTTCTACCCTAAAAAGAGACTGTATTATCCATCATACCCTTCCTATTCTTCCTGCCATCCTCAATAATCACAACAAAAACATAGTTCCTATCAGCCTAGGAAACCTAAAACTTCTAAGGCCCAAACAGCTCCACAGCCTCAGCATCCGGCGAGCTTTTGACGCCTTCCTGGAGGGCGCAGCCAGTTGACCTCTCAAAAGAACATGAGAACATAAGATATGCCATACTCGGTCAGACCAAGGTCCATCAAGCCCAGTATCCTGTTTCCAACAGTGGCCAGTCTAGGTCACAAGTACCTAGCAGTTTCCCAAAAGACACAGGTTCCACAATGCTTGTATTGGGTCAAGCAGTGGATATTCTGGGTCCTCTCTAATTACACAGGTACACTAAAAAAAATTTTTTTTAAACTGCCTCTAATGTTTCGATTGATTTTTACGTTTTTTGGTGCGCTGAATCCAAATCTGGTAACCAATTTGCTCCATCACGTACAGATTTTTTGCTACATTGGGTTAGCAGTTTGAGGTGAACGTTTCAGATTGAGTGCGATCGAGATAAAAGTTTCTTGGATGAATTCTTTATACTAATTGTTTAGTAGTTATTCAAATAAGAATAAAGAAAATTGTAACAAGGCAGCACATAAGAATAGAGTAATGTCAACAAAACACACTGTGATGGTAGCAAAATTGTCTGCACTTAAAACAGCCACATACATGTGCACAAACATTGAGCATATAAGTGCGAGGTTAGACACAAAGCAAAGCAAAGAAATGTGCAAAAAATGTTGTACAGGTATGTATGTAAGAATAGAAAACGCAAACCGCACCATTGCAATACATGAAGACAAACACCCGATGGTGTGAAAATAAAATTCTAATAAATGAGATCCGACACTGTGGTAATAACTAGCAAATTTTTATTTCAAAGTTTAGTAAAAACACGATATTTGTCAACACAGTTTAGATTTTAAAGTCATTCTTGGGTCAATCAATCTCCTGGTGGGCCCGTTTCTTCTTCAACCGAATGCTTCTCTTGGTGCGCTGCTTGGCGTATTTTTCATCTGGGGTTTCCCGCAGCAGCAACCAGCAGAAATCAGCCATCATAGTGGTGTTCCATCTTCCTTGGTACCTTCTCTCTGCGTCCTTGATGTCCTGGTGAAACCTTTCACCTTGTTCTTCACTGTACGCCCACAAGTTTTCGGGAAAGTAGTTCACATGGGAGTGCAAGAAATGGACTTTCAGGCTCATGTTACAGCCTTGTTCTTTGAAGGCATTGAGCATCCTGGCAACAATATCCTTATAGTTCTCATCCCGTCTGTTCCCCAAGAATTTGAGAACAACATCCTTGAAGGAATCCCAGGCTTCTTTTTCCTTCTCAGACATCGTTTCAGCGAATGCTCCATATGAAATGAGTTTCCTTATATCAGGGCCAACAAACACTCCTTCCTTTAGCTTTGCTTCAGAAAGTCGGGGGAACTTTGAGCAAAGGTACCGAAAGCACTCACCATCTTTTGGAAGGGACTTGATGAATTGCTTAATGAGACCCAACTTAATGTGGAGAGGTGGTAATAGAATTTTATCACGAGGTACCAAGCTCTCATGAAGAACATTTTTCTCACCGGGTCTCAAATACTCCCGAATTGGCCAGTCTTTTTTCCCCCAGTGTAGGTTGCGGGCCCTGCTATCCCACAAGCAAAGGAAGCAGGGATATTTGGTGAAACCGGATTGCTGCCCTAATAGCATGGATAGAATTTTAAAGTCTCCACACATCATCCACTTTTGCTCATCATAACGAATCTTCTGAAGAATCAGGGCCAAATTCTCGTATTTTTCTTGGAGAATAACAGAGTGAGCAATAGGAACTGAAGCGAATGTGTTGCCATTATGAAGAACAACACCTTTTATGCTGTCTTTTGACGAATCAATGAACAGCCGCCATTCAGCAGGATCATTCTTGAGTTTAAACTTTTCCATCACTCCGTATATATCGTTGCAAAATACCAAATCTTCCTCTTTGCTGAAATACTTCAAAAATTGTGTCTCGCGGTTGCGGTACCAATAAAAAGTTGTTCCTGGTGACAATAGATTTTTCTGTTTAAGCCAAGAACCTAGCAGTTGGGCAGCATCTTTTGGGAGTCCTAAATCCCGGACTAAATCATTCAATTCATCTTGAGAGAAAAGTTCAGGTTTCGGATCTGGTTCAGTTTCAAACTCGGAAGTACTGGACTCATCGGGAAAAGCCATCTGATGAGTCTCATCATGATCAGAACCGTCCACACAAATATGATCCAAAGATTTTGGTGGTTCAGGCACAGGTACTTCGTTGCTAAGAGGCATAGGCCTAATTGCTGAGGGAAGGTTGGGGTAACTTATTACGTTCTTATTTTTTAAGTTGTATCCCTTCACAATGCAAGAGCAAAAATAGCAGTCACTGCTGTGGTCTCTTTGTTCACCACGCCACATCATAGGTATTCCGAAACGAAATGCTTGTTTTTTACCTTTCATCCATAAGCGTAGATCTTCCTCACATGTCTTGCACACTTTGTGAGGAGCCCACGGTTTGTCTTGATCGCCTAACTTCAAACCGAAATAGGCGAAATATACTTTTTTAATAAATGCAGAAATGTTCCTCTGCCACTTTTTCACGGTATATTCCCCACAAATAAAACAAAAACTGTCCGGAGAGTTGACGCAACCTCTGGCTCTGTGAGCCATCACAAATACACAGCACTGCAAACTACAACTGTAGTGAACCACTTCGGAATAAAGCTGGATTACGACTGAGCAAACAAAAGGTAATGATGAACTTGCAAGAAACTGAAATTTGACAGGAACGTTCATGTCGCAACCACCGTGTTTGAGCGAGCGAACGAGGCGAGGCGAACAGGAAAGAACATGCGCCAGCGCGAGTACTGGATTTAGCCCCCCGCCTCCCAATTGTCCTGTTAATGTATAAAATGAATACAAAACACTCTAAAATATCATGAGGGAGTGTTTCTAGTTAGTTAACCATTACAACCTCTATTTTGGGCCAAGAAAATAAACTGCAGTCGGCTAAAAAGAAATTATGTGAACATTCCTTATATGGGTAAGAAATCTAATTTTGCAAGAAAATGTGACGTGATGGAACATTTTGGCTATTTTTCCTGGATTCAGCACCCCAAAATCTATAGGAATCAGTTGCAAAACTGGAGGCAGTTTTTTGGTAGTGTACCTGTGTTATTTATTATAAATTTTTATACCGTATTTTCCAGGAGACCAAATGAGGTTTACAGAGAAAAACAGTTTTGAATTGTGGGAGAATGCTGCTTTGTTAGTTATTTTTCTTTCCTGAAGTCAGTTGGGATTGAGAGTTTATTTTTATTACAGTCTCGTTGGGTGCGTGTGTGAGTTTCCTTGGTGATGAGCATGGAGAGGTGTGACGGGGGGGGGGGGGGATATCTTTGATTAGTTGGAAAGTTGTAAAAAGTATTTTATAATTTATGCAACTCTGGATAGGGAGCCAGTGCAGTTCATACAATATTGGAGTGATGTGTTCCGTTAGGTTGGTATTCGTGATAGTCCTGGCTGGAATGTGTTGTGCTGTTTGGAATTGTCATAGGTTTTGCTTGGTAAGGCCTTGCAGAATAGTGTTAGAGAAATCAAAGTAGGGCATAATGATTGCATTGATGATGGATTTGAAGTCGCGGAATTGTTTTAGCATTTTAATCTTTTTTGTTGTTTGCTTTTATGGTTTATGGACCTTTCCTCCAGGAACTTGTCCAAACCTTTTTTTTAAACCTAGCTACATTAACAGCTTTTACTACATCCTCCTGTAGCAAATTCCAGAGTTTGATTACATGTTGAGTGAAAAAATATTTTCTCTTATTAATCTTAAATAGGTTAACCTGTAGCTTCATTGCATGGCCCTTAGTCTTTCCATATATTGATGGCGCAAACAATTGATCTACGTTTATCTGTTCCACTCCATTCATTAATTTATAGACCCCTATCATATCTCCCCTCAGCCGTCTCTTTCCAGGTTGAAGAGTCCTAACCTTTTTAGCCTCTCTTCATAGGGGTATTCTTCCATCCCCTTTACCATTTTGATTGCTCTTCTCTGTACCTTTTCTAATAACGCTATATCTTCTTTTAAGATACGGCGACCAGAATTGCACACAATATTCAAGGTGCGGTCGCACCATGCAACGATAGGCATTACATTATCCTTTGTTTTATTCTCCATTCCTTTCCTGATACCTAGCATTCTCTCTTGGCCGCCGCTGTACACTGGGTGGAGGGTTTCAACATGTTATCCACGATGACGCCTAAATGTTTTAACTTGGTGGTGATTCCTAATGTGGAACCTTGCATCGTGTAACCATAGTTTTGTGTTTTCTTTCCTAGGTGCATAACTTTGCACTTGTCTATATTAAATTTCATCTGCGATTTAGATGCCCAGTATTCCAATTTATCAAGATCCTCTTGCAATTTTCCACAATCATCATGGGTTTTAACAACTTTGAATAGTTTTGTGTCATCTGCAAATTTGATAACCTCACTCATTCCCATTTCCAGGTCATTTATGGATATGTTAAAAAGTAGCGGACCCAGTACAGATCCCTAGGGTTCTCTGGGAATAAGCAGGAAGTCAGTCCTCACATATGGGTGACGTTGGCACCGACGGAGACCTCGCAGAAACAGACCCCCACCTGCTTTCAAAGAAAGCCTTTTGGGAGATGCCACCATGCATGCGTGGTCCCCTTCCCGTCCACGGGTGCCATCTTGCTCAGTCTCCTTTTTTCCGCGGAGCCTTTCAGACATTTGTCTGGCTTGTCCCTGGAAAAAGTTGATTTTTCTCTCCGAGTTTCATACTCATCTCTGGTATTGCAGTGGTACTTTTCCCGCCACCCAACCTCGTTGCCTATGGTTTTTGAAAGAAGTAGCTGATAAAATGAAGAATAAGAGGGAGGCCTTCGGGAAATACAAGAGATCACAGACAGAGGAAGACAGGCATCTATGTTTGGAAAAACTTAGAGAAGCTAGCAAAGTAGTCAGGAAAGCAAAGATTCAAAAAGAGGAGGAAATAGCCAAGGAAGGGCAAAAGTGGTATTGTCAGACTCAAGGGTGAAGGGGAGGAATATGTAGAAGCTGATGAGGATAAAGCGGAATTGCTTAACAAATATTTCTGTTCTGTGTTCACAAACAGGAACAGAAGCGAGGGACATCTTGAACGATTTTCAGAAGTCTGTGTTCATGAGGAACTAGCTAAACCTAAAGTAGATAAAGCAATAGGACCAGATGAGATGCACCCGAGAATACTGAGGGAACTTGGGGACGTTCTAGCAGCTCCACTGACCAACCTTTTCAATGCCTCTTTGGAATCGGGAGTGGTGCCAGAGGACTGGAGAGAGGCACATGTGGTCCTGTTACACAAAAGCGGAAGTAAAGATGTGGCCGGTTAGTCTAACCTCTGTGGGGAATAAATTATTGGAAACACTGCTGAAAGAGAAAATAGTGAGGTTTCTGGAGTCCAACGGATTACTGGATCCAAGGCAGCATGGGTTTATCAGAGACAGGTCTTGTCAGACAAATCTGATTGATTTCTTTGAGGATTGAGGGAGAGCCCTAGATGTGGTGTAGATTTCATTAAAGCCTTTGACACCGTTCCGCACAGGCGACTTATAAACAAACTGGGAACCCTAGGGATGGACCCTGAAGTTACTGCTTGGGTAAGAAATTGGTTGAGTGGGAGGTGGCAAAGGGTATAGGTAAATGGAGCTCACTTTGAGTTGATGGAGGTTGCTAGTGGTGTGCCCCAGGGCAGGGCTGTACTGATCGTGAAATGTGCCCTGTGCGACTTGCACATCGGGCGTGGGCGTGCCCCCTCCCCCTCCGCACCTCCATCTAGCCACTTTATGGAGGCGGGAGAGAAGAGGCGCGCACCTGATGTTCAAGTCGCCGGCATACTAAGCAGGTCTGGTCCCTCCCAGGGACCAGACCTGCTTAGCGTGCCGCGAGAAGGCTTAAGGGGTGCATTTCGGCTGTCTGCCGTTGCCTGCCGCCACTGAGAGAAGAAAAAGTGGCGGCGGCAGGCAACGGCAGACGGCCGAAATGTGCCCCTTAAGTCTTTGCGGCCGCACCGCTTGCACAGAGCTAGGTACGGTCCTGCCCCAGGGATCTGTCCTTGGTCCGATTCTTTTTAACATCTTTGTTAGTGATATTGCAGAAGGGCTGTCAGGAAAGGTTTTCCTCTTTGTGGATGATACCAAAATCTGCAATAGAGTAGACACCCAGGAAGGTGTAGATAATGAGGAGGAATCTAGCTAAGCTTGAAGACTGGTCTAGAATTTGGCAGCTGGGATTCAATGTTAAAAAATGCAAGGTCATGCTTTTGAGCTGCAACAATCCAAGGAGCGATATAGTATAGGGGATGAATTACTTCTGTCCACAAAAGAAGAGCGGGACCTAGGTGTGATTGTGTCTGATGATCATAAAGTAGCTAAACAGGTAGAAAAGGCGACTGCAAAAGCTAGAAGAATTCTTGGATGCATAGGGAGAGGAATGGCCAGCAGACGAAAGGAGGTGATAGTGCTTCTATATAAGTCTTTGGTGCAACCTCATTTGGAGTATTGTGTGCAATTCTGGTGACGTACCTTCAGAAGGATATAAACAGGTTGGAGTCGGTACAGAGAGTTGCTACTAAAATGTTTAGTGGTCTTTGTTATAAAGCATATGAGGACAGACTTAAGGAGCTTAATATGTATACTTTAGAGGAAAGGCGGGATAGAAATGATACAGTAACATAGTAAATAACGGATGATAAAGACCAGTATGGTCCATCTAGTCTGCCCAGCAAGGTGGCAAGAGTAGGTGCATCTGCCACTCGATTGAGATGTTTAAATACCTCCGTGGTATAAATGCACAGGAGGAGAGCCTCTTTTGATTGAAAGCAAGCTCTGCTATGAGAGGACATAGGATGGGGGTGAAAGGGGATAGATTCGGGAGTAATATACAGAAATAT
Source organism: Ichthyophis bannanicus (assembly GCA_033557465.1). NCBI lineage: Eukaryota > Metazoa > Chordata > Amphibia > Gymnophiona > Ichthyophiidae > Ichthyophis > Ichthyophis bannanicus. The sequence goes on along the minus strand of CM066033.1, from coordinate 649,122,642 downwards.
TCCTTTACGGACAGAGTGAAGCTGGTTGAGATGAGGACAGTATCTGAATTCAAAAAGGCATGGGACAAACACAGACGATCTCTAAAGGAAAAAAGGGGACTGTTGTGGTTGATATGGAAGGGCAGACTAGATAGGCCATGTGGTCTTCTGCCATCATGTTTCTGTGTTTTTACTTGGACGATTGGCTCATCAAGAGCGATACCCCTCAAGTAGTTGCCACGCCACTTCATCAAACCATCCTCGTCCTGGAGATTCTGGGTTTTGTGGTAAATTATCCAAAATAACACCCCTTTCCTACACAAACTCTGGAGTTTATAGTAGCGCGTTTAGACATAACACAGGCTTCAGCCTACTTGCCAGAATGCCTTCATTGCCTCATCTCCCTGGCCACCCACTGCCAACATCAGAGATGCATAACTGCCCGAGACATGCTACGATTCCAGGCCACATGGCCTAAACAGTCCATGAAGTTCCATATGCCTGTCTCAACATGTGCGTCCGACAGTGGACCCTGTCAGAACAGTGGGCACAATCCACACATAGTCTCTCAGACAGGATCACCATCTCTTCTCAGTTGGTGACCTCCTTCGGTGATAGTGCACATCCCAAAACCTTCTTGTTGGGTTACCTTTTCAAAGGTCTATACCACAGAGTACTCTGACCACTGATGCTTCCAAGCACTGTTGGGGTGCACATCTCTGCGACCTCACCACACAGGAGCAATGGACCTCTTCATAGGCCTTGCTTCACAGAACGTTCTTGGAACTGAGGGCAATTGTGAATGCCCTCAGTGTTTTCTGCCCTCAGTTATCAGGGCACACAGTTTAGTTCAAACAGGCAATCAAGTTGCCATGTTCTTTGTCAACAAACAGGAAGGAACAGGCTCTCGCCTCCTCTGCAATGAGGCGATTCATCTTTGGAAATTTGCAATAGCTTATTTCATTCATCTTGAGGTGGCCTATCTCCCAAGGGAGAAGAATCACTTAGCCGACAGGCTCAGCCGGGTCCTTTGCACGAGTGGATGCTTCATTAATGGACGGCACAATGCTTATTTCACTTATGGGGAGCACCCATAATTGACCTCTTCGCTGCTCTGGAGAATGCCCAGCTGACGCAGTTCTGTTCAAGGATGCCCTCGCCACACAGCCAGAGCTTCGATGTGTTCCTTCTTCATTGGGGGCAGGGTCTGCTATATGCATTCCCATCAATTCCTCTCATTCCCAAAGCGCGCTTCAAATGGACAGGTGCAGAATGATTCTGGTCACCCTATTCTGTCCCCGTCAACTATGGTTTCCACTTCTTCTTCTAACTCAGAGCCATCCTCTCTAGTTGGGCTGTGTACCCAACCTTCTCTTACAGGACCATGGGACTCTGCTTCATTCCTACCTCAAGATCTTGCGCCTGACGGCATGGCTTCTGAACACTTCGTCCTTTCTGACCTGGTACTCCGAGGACGTCACTCAGGTCTTGTTAACTTCCAGGAAAGATTTTACTAGATGTACTTACGCCTTTAAATGGCCCTGATTTTCACTCTGGCACTCCCTTGGGGCTCTCAATCCATACACTTTTGCTCCAGTACCTTCTCCATTTGTCTTCACCTGGTCTCAAGACTAATTCCGACCAAGTCCACTTAAGTGCAATTTCAGCATCTCACCGCCCAATTGTGGCTTGCCCAATTTCTTCTCCTCCGCTAGTTGCGTGCTTCATGTGGGGGCTCCTGCTAAGAAAGCCACCTCTACGCCCCCAGCCATAGCATGGGACCTTAATGTTCTAGCAAAACTCTTGAGATCCCCTTTTGAGCCGTTAACTATGGCTCCCCCTCAAGTTTCTAACCTGGAAGGTTCTTTTTCTCATCACTCTAAATTTGGCCCGTAGGGTTGGTGAGTTACAAGCTTTGGTGGACTATGCCCCTTACACTTGTTTCCACCATGATGACGTCGACCTCTGGACTCATCCAAAATCCTTCCAGAGGTGGTTACTCCTTTTCATCTTAACCAGAATCTCCAGGAACAAGCAGGAATAAGTCCTCACATATGGGTACGTCGGTACCGACAGAGCCTGCGCGGGAAAGCTCCCCAGCTTCCCAGAAGGAAAGCTTTTGGGGCCTCCCACTGCGCATGCGCGCTGCCTTCCCACCTTCCTGACCAACTCTCCTCAGTTCTTCTTTTTCCGCGGAGCCAGCAGGTCGTGTTCCTGTCACCGCTGAAGAAGTTGTTATTTTAATTTATTTCTTTGGCCGCGTGTCTGCCTTCCCTGATTCCAGACCGGTACCGCCGGTCTTTTTTCCTTTATTTCTTAAAAAAAAAATCTTCTTTTTTCCTCACTTGGTGTGTTTGTTCTGTGAGGCCTTTAGGCCTTCACAAATTCTCCCTCATGGAGAAACAAGCCTCTGGGTTTAAAAAATGCACCAAGTGCAGCGGTACTATTTCAGTCACAGACACCCATGAATGGTGTCTTAAATGTTTGGGGCCTGACCATTCCATTCCGGATTGCCCATCCTGTTCTTTGATGTCTAAACGTGGCTTACAAAACCGGGCAGCCAAGTTTCACATGCTGTTTTCTACAGATACTCCAGCATCGACATCTTCCAGGTCTTCATCTCCTGATGGATCTCAGGTAACCAAACATTCCTCTGGCAGGTCCTCAAAGGGTAAATCTCCCTCTAAGTATCGAGATACCCCTGGGCTTGACCCTGAGGACCCTGCCCCAGCCAAACAACCCCGGCGGGAAGCTCCAGCTTCCAAAGCTCCTCCTATGGGGTTACAGGTTGACATCGATGGCACGGCCTCGACCGATCACCTGTTAGACTGTTCTGGGGTACCGGCTCATTCATCCGGTACCGACATCCAGACAGTCGTGGCGACCATGGATCATACAGTTCAATCCATGCAGCAGGCCATTTTCGCTTTCATTAAGGCTGCAACGCCCTCGGTACCGCACCCTGCGGTACCGACTCCGGTTCCGGTACCACAACCGATACCGGTACCCAGGCCATCCACATCGACCAGGATACCGATTCCGGTTCCCGGTTCCGGGGTTTTTCCCGATACCGATCCGGTTCCGGGTACCCCCGATGTCGATACCGGTCGATACGCTTATCGATCCCTGGAAGCAAACAGACGATACTTTGAGTCTTCTGATGATTCTGATTCATCAGATGACTCTGCTGAAGTATCCCTTACTCTACCTGAGGAGCCCTCTTCTCCAAAGAGGAGAATGTCTCCTCCAGAGGATTTATCCTTTCAAGACTTCATCATTGAAGTAGCTAAAGGTCTTTCTATTTCTGTATCCTCTGAAAAAGAACCTAGAGCAAAAAAGTTAGACATTTTAGGATACTCTAAGGTTCCCAAAGAGGCAGTCACCTTGCCCATCCATGAAATTCTTCAAGAACACATGATGGACTTATGGGAGACTCCTCTCACCCTATCTCCACATTCTCGTCGTCTGGACACCATGTATCGTGTTCCCCCTTCTCCTGGGTTTCAAAAAACTCAGCTCCCTCACCACTCCATCGTGGTGCAGTCAGCTCTGAAAAGGATAAATAGTACTAAAAGACACTCTTCTACTCCCCCAGGAAGAGAATGTAGGACTCTGGATGCTTTTGGAAGAAAAATCTTCCAAGCAAGTATGCTTATTGGCAGAATCAACTCATACAGCCTCTATATGGGCATGTTTCTGAAGGAAATTGCATTAAAGATACACCATTTTCTCCCTTTTATCCCAGAGGATAGAAAGGAGGAGTTCCTTCTTTTGCTGAAGCATACCCAAGATATTTCAAAGTTCTCCAACAGAGCAGCCTTTGACTCCTTTGAGGGTGCTAGCAGAGCCTCAGGTATTGCCATTGCGGTTCGCAGAATTGCTTGGCTCCAGGCCTCTGACCTAGAACCCTGGGTCCAAGATGGGTTGGGAAATTTGCCCTGTACAGGTGAGAATCTGTTTGGTAAGGAGTGGCAAATCAAAGCCACTCAAATGGATGCAGAAAATGCTGCATTAGATAGACTTTCTAAGTCTACCTCTACCCCTGTCAAGAAAAAATCTTTCAAAAAGCCTTTCTACAAGAAGGCCAGATTTGCCACAAATACTGGCCAACAATCTTCAGCTCGCTTTGCTCCTAAGCGTCAGCAGCCTAAACAGGCCAGGGCAAAACCTGCAGGGGCTGCTACAGCCCAACAGTCCTAACCCCCTCAGGGATTTTGACTTAAATCTACTTAACCTTTCTGGCTCTAAAACCAGAACCTCTCACCATTCCAGGAAGTTTAACTCATTTTGCTCCCAGATGGGAGCAAATCACATCAGAACAATGGACCCTCTCTATCATCAGAGAGGGCTACAAACTACATTTCTCCAACCTTCCTCCCCATACCATGGTGAGAAGTTTCAATTCTCCCCCATCTCTCCTAGACCTGTTGAGTCAGGAGGTGACCACTCTTCTCGCCCAAAAGGCAATAGAAGAGGTTCCTCTTCCTCAACAGGGATCAGGTTTTTACTCCCCTTATTTTCTCATTCCCAAGAAAACAGGGGGGTACAGACCCATTCTGGATCTCAGAGAATTGAACAAATTTCTATACTAGGAGAAATTCAAGATGCTTTCTCTAGGTACTCTCCTTCCATACCTACAGAGTCAGGATTGGCTTTGTTCTGTAGATCTCAAGGATGCATACACACATATACTCATTCATCCATCCCACAGAATATTCCTACGGTTTCTGTTCCAGGGAAAACATTTCCAGTACAGAGTACTTCCCTTCGGTCTAGCCTCTGCTCCAAGGGTATTTACCAAATGCATGGCAATAGTAGCTGCATTTCTACGCGCCCTGGGAATTTTTGTCTTCCCATACCTGGACGACTGGCTCATCCGAGCTCCATCTCATTCCGAGGCTCAGACTTCCCTGGATCCCACCAGACGCATCCTGCAGTATCTGGGACTTGTGATCAATCTGCCAAAGTCTCAACTCACCCCTACGCAATCCCTGGAGTTCATAGGGGCCTGGTTGGATACCACCACTGCAAAGGCCTATCTACCCCAGGCCCGTTGGCAACGTCTAGTGCACTTAGCCTCTCAGACTCAGTCCAGAGGCCACTTGACTGCCAGAGAGATGCTACAACTATTAGGCTACATGGCCTCCACAGTGCATGTGGTGCCTTATGCTTGCCTACATATGAGAGCAGCTCAATGGACTTTATCCACCCAGTGGACTCAAGCATCAGGAGCTCTTTCAGACCAAATAGCAAACTCCAATCGTCTCTTTTGGTCTCTCCAATGGTGGATATCCACTCAAAATCTGTTGTTGGGGGCCCCCTTTCAACCATTGTTGCCCCAAGCAACCCTCACAACAGATGCCTCCCAAACAGGTTGGGGGGCTCATCTCCAAGATCTCTCCACTCAGGGCACTTGGTCTCCACAGGAGACCACCCTTCATATCAACCACTTGGAACTTCGAGCAATCTTTCTGGCTCTCAAAGTTTTTCATACCCTCCTCAGCAACATGACAGTCCTTATTCACACGGACAATCAAGTAGCCATGTTTTACATAAACAAACAAGGAGGGACTGGCTCTCTCGCTTTGCAACGAAGCTCTAAGATTATGGGCCTTCGCCAGAGAGCATCAAATCCATCTCCTGGCAGTATATCTTCCAGGAATCCAAAACTCTTGGGCGGACAGACTCAGTCGAGTTCTGCTTCCACACGAATGGTCCCTGCACATGGATCAGGTACTCAGAATCTTCCAGAAATGGGGAACCCCGGACATAGACCTCTTTGCAAGTCTGTGGAATGCCAAACTTCCCCAGTTATGTTCCAGAATTCCGTGTCAGGGAGTTCAGGCCAAGGATGCCTTCCTCCTGCATTGGGGTCAGGGCTTCCTGTATGCCTTTCCACCCATTCCTTTGATTCCCAAGACTCTGTTCAAACTTCAAAGGGATCAAGGGTCCATGATCCTCATAGCTCCACGCTGGCCACGCCAAGTGTGGTACCCTCTACTTCTGCATCTCTCCCAAGCCCCCTCCCTGGACTTGGGAGCGGCTCCAGACCTTCTGTCTCAGGAGGAGGGGACTTTGTGGCACCCAAACCCCAAGTCCCTTCACCTCAGAGCTTGGTTACTGAAGGCCTAGACCTTCAACACTTCAATCTTTCGCAGCAAGTGAAGGATATCCTACATGCCTCTAGGAAACCTTCCACTAGGCGTTCTTACGCTTTTAAATGGAAAAGATTTTCCATTTGGTGTGCTCAAAAGGGTCTTTAACCCTCTAGCACTCCCATTGAATTCTCTTTTGGAATATCTCCTGCATCTCTCCAATGCAGGACTCAAAACAAATTCAGTAAGAGTCCATTTGAGTGCTATTGCGGCATCACTTAAGCCCATCAATGGACAACCTGTTTCCTCTCATCCTCTTATTGCAAGATTCATGAGAGGACTAACCTTAACTAAACCTCCCATTCGACCTCCTCCAGTGGCATGGGACTTAAACTTGGTTCTTGGTCAGCTTATGAAGCCTCCTTTTGAACCCTTAGCCACTACCTCCTTGAAATTTCTTTCCTGGAAGGTTATTTTTCTTATTGCAGTCACCTCAGCTCGCCGTATCAGTGAACTGCAAGCTCTAGTGGCTAATCCACCTTATTCAAGGTTCCATCATGATAAGGTGGTCCTTAGGATCAATCCCCACTTTATGCCTAAAGTGGTCTCCCCTTTTCATCTTAATCAAGAGGTATATTTACCTGTCTTTTTTCAAGCTCCTCATGCATCCAGTGCAGAGAGGAACCTTCATACTCTAGACTGTAAAAGAGCTCTTGCCTTTTACCTCCACAGGACACAGCAACATCGAAAGTCTTCTCAGATTTTTGTTGCTTTTGATCCTTCTCAGGCCGGAAGGTCGGGGGTTCAAATCCCACTAGAGGACAGCAACCTTGGGCCGGAAGGACCTGGGTTTCTAGTCCCACAGGTGCTCCTTGTGGTCTTGGGCAAGCCACTTAACCCTCCATAGCCCATGTTCCCTGTAAAATAGTTATCTCCAAGTTATAATGCCCTGTTCAATGTAATTTCAGTTTGTTCAGTGTAAACCGCACTGATGCAGAATAGCGTGGTATATAAGAGAATGTAAATAAATAAAAAATAAAATAAATTTAGGACTTCCAGTGTCCAAAAGAACACTCTCCAATTGGATTGCTCAGTGTATCTCTTTTGCTTACCAGAGTAAGAACCTTTCTCTGGAGGGCCATGTCACCGCTCACAACGTGAGGGCCATGGCCACCTCTATGGCTCATTTAAACTCTGTGTCCATTGACCAGATCTGTCGAGCAGCCACCTGGGCCTCGGTTCATACCTTTACAGCCCATTACTGTTTGGACAAGGACTCCCGCCGGGATGCCTTGTTTGGTCAGGCTGTCCTCAGACACCTGTTCCATTCTTGAACAACTCCAGCCCATCTTCCCTGAATGGATGCCTGAGATCCATAGGAAGATGAGGAACCTTTCAGGGTCTCATACCCTTCAGGGGATCTCCCAGGCATCTTAGCTAGGGAGTCCCATATGTGAGGACTTATTCCTGCTTGTTCCTGGAGATAGCACAGTTACTTACCTGTAACAGGTGATCTCTGGGAACAGCAGGAATCAGTCCTCACAACCCACCCGCCTCCCCTAGGAGTTGTATCTATCTCTCTCTTTCCTTTCCTCTCTCTATTGTCTCAGCTTTAAACTCGAACTGAGGAGAGTTGGTCAGGAAGGCGGGAAGGCAGCGCGCATGCGCAGTGGGAGGCCCCAAAAGCTTTCCTTCTGGGAAGCTGGGGAGCTTTCCCGCGCAGGCTCCGTCGGTACCGACGTACCCATATGTGAGGACTAATTCCTGCTGTTCCCAGAGATCACCTGTTACAGGTAAGTAACTGTGCTTTATCTCCCTTCCAACCTTTTTCCCTATACTTTACGTGTCTAAAGCAGAAGCAAAATTGCACACAATTGATTGCAAGATGGCACTTGCATTCTATCTTGACTGCACTAAGGATCATCGACAATCCTCACAGCTTTTTGTCTCTTGACCCAAGTCACCTTGGCCTCCCAGTTTCCAGGAGGATCCTTTCCAACTGGGTTGCTGACTGCATTTCTTTTGCATATGCCCAAGCCGGTCTCTCCCTGCAGGGACATGTCATGGCACACAATGTCCGATCAATGGCTGCCACCGTGGTCAACCTTCGTTCTTTCTCTGTTTCCAAGATTTGCCAAGCAGCTGCATGGTCGTCTTTACATACCTTTGCTTCCCATTATTGCCTTGACAAAGACTCCGGTTGAGATGCTCAATTCGGACAAGCCATCTTACGGAACCTTTTTCAGGTTTAGAGCATCTCCACCCACCGTCCATCTTCAACTACCCCACGAGGAGTGTGCCCAATGGGCTGAGTCTGTCGGATCCCTACTTTAACCTTTTGTAGTTCTGGTATCTTCCCTCATGCTGGGCAGTCATGGGCTAGGTGGTCCCATATGTGAAGACTGCATTCCTGCTTGTTCCTGGAGATAGCGTAGTTACTCACCTGTAACAGGTGACCTCTGATAACAGCAGGAAACAGTCTTCACAACCTTGGTGTTGCCTTACACAATTCCTTTTTTATCTTCTCTTATGGTTTTTTTTCTGTCAGCTATATATCTGAATGAGGAGAGTTGTTGGGAAGGCAGGAGGGCAGGCATGCATGCATGGAGCAACGCTCCCAAAAGAATTCCTATTGGATGCTGGGGAGTATTCCCGCGCCAGGCTCTGCCGATGCAGATGTCACCCATATGTGAAGACTGATTCTTGCCTTTCCTGGAGATCACCTGTTACAGGTAAGTAACTACGCTTTCTCTGCTGCACTGCCTACTACTACAGCCTGCTTTTTTTTCTTCCTTTTTCCCATAGAACCCCAGTATTTTCACTTTGAAGGTGTATGGCTAACAGAAGCTGGTATGTCAGTATTGCGCAACCTTTCTATGTCTCCACTTCACAAGAAACGCCAGCGACGTTCCAGACTCTCTACTACTGGGGAGCTGGGCATGGAAGCTATTGACTCCACTGGGCAGGAGGAGAGAAAGGAAGGAGAGCTTGAAGGAGAAGAACCTAAACTAGAAGGTACAGAATATTAATATATTGGCCTACCTGCTTTGAGTCACAGATATACAGACATTGCTCTTGTTAGCTCATTCACACATGAATGCATTATCTGCTGCTTTTTCCTTTCAGCATCTGTTGGTATTGAACCAATGGATTGTGAAATAAAAACGGAGACTCCAGGGAGCCCAGAGCGAGAAGGTGGTGGTGAGGTGGAGCCTGGTAAAGGGATTGATGAGCTAGAGGATGGAAAGAAAAGGAAAAGAAAACCGTACCGACCTGGTGAGGAGTCTTTTTTGATGAATCTAAAAATAGAGATGGATATTTGGCAGTGGGATTGAATTTCCTAATATTAATGATGCATGCATGGATCAAATAATTTACTGAATATCTGATTTCCCTCCTACTATATATCTGAACAAGAGCTGCTCTAGGGAGAAATACAGAGAAATAGAAGATTTAAAGTTGCATTGGGTGAGAGCAAAGGGAAAGGGCATTTCTGAATACATGAAGTATAAGTAGAGGTGCTAGCAAAGTTGTCAGCCCTCCAATATGATTATTCAGAAATGCTTGACGCACTGAACTTCTCCAGTTCTGAAGCCTTTATCCACCTGTCCTGGCCTCCATGTGGTAGTGATCCGCAACTTCCAAAATCCTATTACACGCTTTCAAGTTAGATCAAATATATCGTTATGCACTTGCATCAGAGGTCACCAAGTTTCACTCAATGCACAGTTAAACTCTGGAATTTGTTGCCAGGGGGATGGAGTAAAATCTGTTAGTGTAGCTGGCTTTTAAAAAGATCTGGAGAAGTTCCTAGAGGAAAAGTTCATTATTAAGGTGGACTGCGAAAAATCTGTCTATTTTTCAGGATCCCCTGGATTGGCCACTGTTGAAAACAGGATACTGGGCTTGATGGACCTTTGGTTTGACCCAGTATGGTAAATGATTGTTCTCTGAATAACTACACAGAAAGTTAGGAAATGCTTAAATGGTCCATATTTTAGCACAATATATAGTGTTTTGCAAAAGTCTTCATAGCCTTTTACAGTTGCCAAATTCTGCTGTCTAAGAAATACTCTACAAATTCCTATTTTAATGCTTTTTTTTAAATAGTAGGTTGTGTAGATCGGTGAAATGCTTTCAAACTGAAAGAACAATTATATAAATATTCAAAAAGTACTTAGGAATAAGAAGCCCAAAAGTCCTTATTGCATAGTCTTCATACTCTGTCTTAGCAAACCCAAATAAGCTCGTTTTCTAAATATTGTCTAAACAGGGTAAGCCTAAATAGAACCCAGCTGTGTCCAGTCACAGTAGCTGAAATCTATTTGCATATTCTTGAATGGAGAATCAAGCAGTCTCTGTTGCAGTAAGTGAATTTGAAGCAAACATCTGAATATGCTAAATAGGCAAAAGAGGAGGTCAGAGATTTAATTGAAGACATTCACAGAATTGCTATGAAAGGGGAAGTTCTAATGATAGGTGATTTCAATATGCTGGATGTTGATTGGGACATCTCTCCTGCAGTATCGTCTAGAAGTAAGGAGATCCTGGATTCTGTACAGAGAAAACTATTGTGGCTACTGGTAACAGAATCCACCCAGGAGGGAGTCATACTGAACTTTGTGCTTAAAAATTGAGTGTGTTTCTGATATATTGGATGGTCATCTCGCATCCAGTGATCACTGGATGGTGTGGTCCATTATTAGGACAAGGCCTGAGATAGTCTATTCAAAACTGAGGATCAGAGATTTTACAACTACTAACATTTTGTCAAGATGGGACGAGCGCAAAGTTATGCACTTATGGAAAAATAACCCAAACTACAGTTACATGATGCAAGGAAAAAGATCTAGGTGGTGTCATAGATGATATCTTGAAAACCTCTGTTTAGTGAGCAGTTGCGGCCAGGAAAGCAAATAGAATGCTAGGAATCATAAAGAAAGGAATGGAAAATAAATCCAAGGACCTTATTATGTATTGTTCCATGGTGCAGCTGCACCTTCACTATTGTGTGCCATTCTGGTTGAAATATCCAAATAAAGGATATAGCATAATTAGAAAAGGTACAGAGAAGAGCAACCAAAATGAAGGGTGTGGAACGATACCCTTATGAGGGAAGGCTTAAAATGGAAAGCGATGGCTGAGGGGAGATATGATAGAAGTCTATAAAATAGAGTGGAATTGATAAATGTACATCAGTTGTTTTACGCCTTCAAATAGTAGAAACCTAGAGGAGACACAATGAAAAGACACTGTGGCACATATAAAACTAATCTGAGAAAATATTTTTTCACTCAATGCGTAATCAAACTCTGGAATTCATTGCGGGAGGATGTAGTAAAAGATGTTAGTGTAACTGGATTTTAAAGAATTTTGAACAAGTTCCTGCAGGAAAAGTCCATAAACTATTTTCCAAAGACATCCAGCTAGACCAATCTAGACTAGTGGGTTGTGTCCCCCTGCCAGCAGATGGTGAGATGGAGAAAAATTCCCAAGCTTTGTGACATCCCCCAAGGGGAACTTCAGTATTATCTCCAGGAACAAGCAGGAATGTAGTCTTCACATATGGGTGACGTCTGTACCGACGGAGCCTGTGTGGGAATGCTCCCCAGTCTCCAATAGGAAAGCCTTTGGGGGCACTCCACTGCACCTGTGTGGCTGCCTTCCCAACTCTCTCTCTTCAGTTCTTCATTTTCTGCAGAACCAGCAGGAGACAAATCCTGTCACCTCAAAAAATTCTCTTGATTTTTTTGTGGTTAGCGTCTGCCTTCCCGTCGACGCTGGCACCATCTTGACACTGCCAGTTCCCTTATTCTTTTTTAACTTGGTAAAAAAAACAAAAACAAAAAAGCCCTTCCGGCATATTGATGCCATCTTAGGCTTTAAGCCTACCATACTGTCCACTGACGGTATGGAGAAACAGACTAGTGGTTTCAAAAAAATGTTCTAAGTGTGGCAGTACCATTTCAGCAACTGACATACACGACTGGTGCTTGAAATGCCTCTGGCCTGACCACCCAACAGAATGTTCCCTTTGTAAAAAGATGACAAAGAGAGACCTGCAGAACCAGGCCTCTAAATTTGGAACTCTCTTCACTTCGGAAGCAGTATCCTTTGCATCGACGTCATTGAGAGCCTCATCTTCCTCCTATGGATCTCAGGAATCGAAAATGTCCAAGCACAAGTCTTCATTGAAGACAGAAAATTCCTCCAGAGGTAGCCCGTTCCAAGCATCGAGATACCTCGGGCGTTGCCCTGGAGGTGGATCGGCCCACCAAACAGCCCTGGTGGGAGGAGCTGCCCTCCAAAATCATTGAGGGGCCCCAGGATGCTCCCGAGGCCTCGACTTCAGGAGGGCTACTAGTGCCATGCTCTGGGATGGTGGCACAAGTATCCATCACCTATACACAAGCATCGACAACATCGATAGACCAGCATATACTGGCTATCAAGCGGAGCTTGGCAGCTCTCTTGGCAGCCTTGGTTCCCATCAAAACTTGGTCATTAGACACCGACCCGTCGATACTGGTACCGGCACAGACATCAGCACCAGTGCATGGTGTGTTGGGATACATGGCAGTCATCACTGCCACCCATGCCCTCCCTCGAGTCCATCAACGATACCGGGGCTCGACCCAAATGGTTCCCTGAACCCGATACTGACACCCATCGGTACTGGCACCTGATGGAGGCCAAACACCATCCCCGCCGATACTTTGAGTCCTCTAATTCTGGTTTCCCCTGTTTTGGATGTGGAGTCACTCGATTCCTGGGAGCCCCGAGGCCTGCCTTCGGAGACCTCCCCTTCTCCAGAGCGATGCATGTCACCTATTGTGGACATGTCCTTCCAGGAATTCATTTGAAACCTAGCTAGGTGTCTCTTCATAACAGTGACATCTGAGAGAGAGCTCAGGGCAGAGGAGTTTGAGATCCTCCAATACCCAACAGCTCCCAAGGAGGCGGCCACCCTTCTGGTGCACCACATCCTCCATGATCTGATGCTCTGGATGTGGGAGACTCCCCTCACAATCTCGCCTCATACTTGACGCCTCAATACCATGTATCGAGTACCGGAGTGTCCCTGCTTCCAAAAGCCACAGCTTCCCCACCATTCATTGGTGGTGGAATCGGTGATGCGCCGAATCAAAAGTTCCAAAACCCATTCCTCTAACCCACTGGGTAGGGAATAGAGATCCCTCAATGCTTTTTGGGTGTCAATGTTTCCAGGCTTCTATGCTTTCAGCCAGGATTAACCTCTATATACTCTACATGGGTATGTTCCTCTAGGAGATTTCCAGGGACCTCTTCTCCCAGATGATAAGAGAAGACTATCTTGCTCTAGTCAAACATACCCAAAATGTATTGAAGTTTGTCAATAGGGCAACCTTCGATGCATTTGAATGCACAAGCAGAGTCACAGCAATACGCATCGGTGCACGCAGGATTACATGACTTCAGGCCTCAGATCTTGAACAGTGGATTCAAGATGAGCTGGGCAACATACCCTGCACAGGGGAAAACCTCTTTGGCAAAGACTGGCAGGATAAGGCTTCTCAGTTAAGTCAGAAAATACCACTCTAAACAGACTGTCCAGAATAACAGTTGACCCCGCTAGAAAAAAAGACATCTGCAAAGAAGACTTTCTTCAATAATCAGAAATTCTGTTCTTCGTATCCTCCTGCTTTTCAGTACCAGGTGCAAGGCCCTCAGAAAAGGCAGCAGCCTAACAGAAGAAGCCACAGGTGGCTAAATCTCAACCATCTCCACAGCCACAGTCTGCGCCTGGTTTTTGACTCTTTTATAGAGAACATTGCCACCCTGCCTCTGGAGGACCATCTCCCCCTCCACATAACAGACAGACTGTCACTATGCCCACAGATGGCACCTTATCACCTCAGAGCAGTGGACACAAACTATAGTCTGGGAGGGGTACAGACTTCATCTGCAAACTCTGCCCCCCTCGACTTCTGCGGAGGAATATCACACACAATCCCCACTCACTGCTCTCTTGCAGGAAGAGGTGTCTTCTCTTCTAACCCAGGGAGCCATAGAAGATGTCCCAGTATCCCAACAGGGAATGGAGTTCTACTCTCTGTACTTTCTCATACCAAAGAAGGCCGAAGGGTACATGCCCATCCTGGACCTCAGAAACATCAACAGGTTTCTGGTCTGCGAGAAGTTCAAAATGATCTCTCTTGGGACTCTTCTTTCCTACCTCCAGAGTCAGAATTGGCTCTGTTCTCTAGATCTAAAAGAAGCGTACACACATCTCCTCATCCATCTAGGACACAGGAAATATCTACAGTTCATCTTTCAGGGAAAACATTATCAATAGAGTCCTTCCTTTCGGACTCGCCTCTGCCCCAAGAGTCTTCACAAAATGCATGGCGATCATAGCTGCATATCTAAGATCTCTGCAGATATTTGTCTTCCCTTACTTAGATGACTGGCTCATAAGAGTAGACACCTCACAAGAGGTTCTGCTTTCCTTGCGTCGTACCATCACAGTCCTACAACACTTGGAATTTGTCATAAACTTTCCAAAATCCTAGCTCGCTCCAACTCAAAGAATAGAGTTCATTGGAGCTTTACTGGACACACAACAGTCCAGGGCGTTTCTGCCCCAACTTCGTTGTGCCCGTCTCATTGAGCTAACGTCCCAAGCGCTACTCCGAGACCATCTGACAGCCTGAGAAATGCTGCAGCTTCTCCAGGACCAAGCAGGAAGTCAGTCCTCACTTATGAGTGACGTCGGCGCCGACGGAGCCCTCGCGGAGCAATTTTCCCCAGCTTTCAAAGAAAGCCTTTGGGAATTGCAGCGCGCATGCGCGGTAGTCTTCCCGCCCGAAGGTGCCATCTTAGCCAGTCTTCTTTTTCCGCGGAGCCCTACAGACGTCCCCGTCTTGTCCCCGCGAAAAAGTTGATTTTCCTCTGTATTTATCCTTTTTTCTTTCGGTCGACGCCGGTCGTTTTCCCGCCCGGACTCGCGACGCCGGTCTCGAGTCCTCTAACGGTTTTTCGGTTTTTCTGACTTAGTCAGTTTTCGTTTTCGTTTTTTCCCTGGCAGCCCGGTCCTTTGACCTCGCAGGGGCCCTTTTTCCCCCGATGGCTGCCAGTGGCTTTAAGCGGTGTGGTCGGTGTGACCGAAATATGTCACTCACCGACTCACACGACCTTTGCCTCCGCTGCCTGGGCCCAGATCACGAGGAACTGATCTGTGGGCCCTGCAGCAAACTGTCCTCGAAGGCGTTGAGAAGTCGGCGGCATCAGCGCGAAAGAATCTTCGCTGACCCCAGCCGTACCCGGACCTCGTCGGAGGCCTCACTGTCGAAAGGCTCCAGTTCGGACCGTCGACGGAGCTCCTCCGACCGGGGTTCTCCCTCCGGGGACCATCGACGGAAGGAAAAACCCGCGAGGGCGGCGTCGGTGGACGCTCCTGGCTCCGCGAGGGCCAGGTCGCATAGCCCCGACAGCCGCCCCGGGTCCTTGGAGAAGGATCACCTCCCGAAGCGACCTCGCCTGGAGTCGGAGATGCCTGCCCGGGTAAGTCCTGTTGTCCTTCTGGACTCGCCTCCGCGTCAGCCGACGTCGGGCCCGACGCCGTCGGGGCCCGAGTCGGGGGCTGCTGGGTCGCCTGAGCTCGGACTCAGGTTGACGGCCTTGGAGAGCAGATTGTCTGCCTTCATGGACCAGCAGCGGGCACTGCTCGCTGGCTTCGCTGGCGTCGCTGCCCCGACCGCCGGGACGTCGACGTCCAAGTCGACCCCGGAGACCGAGCCGATCCTCGAGTCGATGAGAACTCGAGTCGATCCTCGGTCGAGGTCGCCCTCGGCCTCCCGTTCGGGACCGAGGTCGCCGACGCCGACTCCCTCGGCGTCGGGGCGGCTGGCGCCGCACCCTGCCCGAGCCGACCCCACCGAGTCCTCGTCGGAGTCGGTCTGGGAGTCGGAGGAGGAAGAGTCACCTGATTCTTTCCGGACTCGGTGTGTCCCATCGGACTCTCCGGAGTCCGAGCCTCGGAAGCAGTCCCCCCCGGAGGATGCCCGGTTCTCGGATTTCGTTAGGGATATGGCCAAGGCTTTGGCCTTCCCTGCGGACCCCGAGGAGGAGCCTCGAGCCGAAGAGCTCGACGCCCTCCAGTATGACTCTCCCGCGAGGGAGCACTTTACTGTGCCGGTTCCTCCTATGCTGGAACGACTACTCTTCCGCATGTGGGAGAGTCCGGCCTCCTCGCCGGTCCTGAGCAAGCGGGTCGATTCTATCTCTCGAGTCCGCAAGAGCCCTGGCTTTCAAAAGGCGCAGTTGCCACACCATTCCATGGTAGTGGAATCGGCCATGCATCGTCTTAAGAGCCAGAAGATGCACTCCTCGGTGCCTCCTGGAAGGGAGGCCCGTAACCTGGATGGCCTTGGCAAAAAGTGCTTCCAGGGCTCTATGCTCGCCTGTCGTGTCCAGACTTACCAGCTCTACATGGGCATGTATCTCAGGGATCTGGCTAAAGAGCTAGCCGGCTTCTCCGCTGGTTTGTCCGAGGAACCCTTGCGGAGGTTCCTAGCCTTGTCCACAGGTATTCGGGAATGCTCAAAGTTCATGTCCCGAGCAGCCTATGATGGCTTTGAAGCCTCGGCTCGAGTAGCCGCAGCCGGCATCGGTGCCCGCCGACAGGCTTGGCTTCAGTCGTCCGACCTTGAGCCCTGGGTACAGGACAAGTTGGTCGATGTCCCCTGCCGAGGCGAAAACCTCTTTGGCAAGCCCATGGCGGAAAAGGCTGCACAAATTGAGACTGAGACTCTCACCAGGACCAGGCTTTCTAGGAAGACCTCCGCCCCTTCCCAGAAAAAGAAGGGCTCGGGAAAAAAGACCTTTTACCCGAGGAAGGCGGCTGCCTACAAACAATACCCCCATTATCAGGCCCCTGCAGCTCCCCAACAGGGCCAGCAGGCCAAGGGACGGGGTAACGGGTCCCGTAGGCAGCAAGCCCCCAAGCCTGCGCCACCAGCCCCTGCTCAGCAGGGTGGGGGTTTTTGACTCGCTCAGCATAGCCTCTCCCCCCCCGCGGGTTGCCCCCCCCACCCGCGGCCGGCGGGGTCCAGTCGCGGCCGGGTGGTCCAGCATCACCCCAGATGCCTGGGTGCTTCAGGTCGTGCGAGAGGGCTACCTTCTCCACTTCCATCAGGTCCCTCCCTCCTATTTCCGGGAGAGCCTCCGCGCCCCCCTCTGCACAGGGAGTTGCTCCTTCAGGAGTTAGCAGGTCTTCTGCAGGATCAGGCGGTGGAACCGGTGCCACACCACCTGAGAGGTCAGGGCTTCTATTCAAGGTATTTTCTGATACCAAAGAGAACAGGAGGCCTCCGACCCATCCTGGACTTGCGCAACCTCAACAAGTTCCTTGTGCGGGAGAAGTTCAAAATGCTTACCCTTGGAATCCTTCTGCCCTACCTCCAGCAGGGAGATTGGCTATGCTCCTTGGATCTAAAGGATGCTTACACGCACATCCTCATCCACCCAAGCCACCGCCAATACCTAAGGTTTGTGGTGGCAGGAAATCATTACCAGTACAGAGTACTGCCCTTCGGCCTGTCCTCCGCACCGCGAGTCTTCACAAAATGTCTCGCGGTCGTGGCGGCCCATCTCCGGCTTCACGGCCTCTATGTTTTTCCGTACCTCGACGACTGGCTCATCAGAGCAGCGTCCGCTCAGGAGGTCACCACCGCCACGTGCCGCACGGTGACTCTGCTGCAGCACTTGGGCTTTGTCATCAACTTCGCAAAGTCCACTTTGCTCCCCTCACAGGATCTCGAGTTCATCGGCGCAAGGCTGCACACCCCTCAGGCGCGAGCGTACCTACCGCTCGACAGGGCTCAGCGGCTCATGGACCTAGCCGACCGCTTTCGCAGCCAGCCCCTGGTCTCCGCCAGGCGCTTCCTGAGACTGCTCGGCCATATGGCTTCCACCGTCCATGTGACCCCCAATGCCCGCCTGAATATGCGGCCTGCTCAGTGGTGTCTCCGCCAGCAGTGGCGACAGGCCACGGGCGGCCTAGCAGACCTGGTGCGCGTCTCCGAGCCGCTGGTCTCGTCTATCCGGTGGTGGCTCCGGCAGCCGCACCTGGTATTGGGAATGCCTTTCCAGTCACCTCAGCCGACCCGGGTGCTGACCACCGATGCATCCCTCCTGGGCTGGGGAGCCCATTGCCAAGAGGCACGTACTCAGGGCCTCTGGACCAAGTGGGAGTCTGCTCAGCAGATCAACTTCCTGGAGCTCAGGGCGATCCGCCTAGCTCTCAAGGCCTTCTCCCACCTGACCTCCCAACAGTCCGTCCTTGTCCAGACGGACAATCAAGTTGCCATGTTCTACGTGAACAAGCAGGGGGGCACGGGCTCCTTCCTCCTCTGCCGGGAGGCACAGAAGCTCTGCTCTTGGGCCGTCAGTCACGGCATTCTCCTCAAGGCAGTTTATCTCCCGGGCCAAGAAAATTGCCTGGCGGACAAACTCAGCAGGGTCCTCCAGCCGCACGAGTGGCGTCTGGACCCCTTGATTGTTCAGAAGCTCTTCCTCAGGTGGGGCCTCCCCACAGTGGATCTCTTTGCCAGTCCTCACAACCGGCAGCTTCCTCGCTTCTGCTCTCGTCAGCCTCACCCCCTTCGGGTGGCGGCGGACGCCTTTCTGATCTCATGGTCGGGGAGCCTTCTGTACGCTTTCCCTCCCATCCCGTTAGTCTCTCGGACCCTTTTCAAGGTTCTCCGAGACAAAGCTTTCATGATCCTGGTGGCCCCTCGCTGGCCCAGGCAGCCGTGGTTTCCGCTCTTGCTGCAACTGGCGGTGGAGGATCCAATCCCTCTGGGGGTGCAACCGGATCTCCTCACCCAGGATCAGGGGTCCCTACTGCACCCCAACCTCAGGTCTCTCAACCTCATGGCCTGGCTGCTGAGAGGGTAGTCCTTGCTCCTCTCCTCTTGCCGGCAGAGGTGGAGGAGGTCGTCTTGGCTTCGCGACGGCCTTCTACCCGCAAATGCTACGCCCTTAAATGGCGTCGCTTTGCAGTCTGGTGTACCCAACAGTCTCAGGATCCCTTCTCCTGCCCGGTGTCGGTGATCTTACAGTACTTGCTACACCTCTCTAATCTGGGACTTAAGTCCAACTCCGTCAAAGTTCACCTCAGTGCTCTTTCCGCACATCATGTGCCGGTGGACGGCAGACCTCTCTCCAACGACCCTCTCGTAGCGAGGTTTCTCCGAGGTCTCCTACTACTTAAACCACCTCTGCGCCCGCCAGCGCCTGACTGGGACCTGAATGTGGTTTTACAGCGGATCACCTGTCCGCCTTTTGAACCTATGGCTACCTGCTCTCTCCGTTTTCTGTCTTGGAAAACGCTGTTCTTGATAGCCCTCACTTCCGCTAGGCGCGTAAGTGAATTACAGGCCCTCGTGTCTGATCCCCCCTACACTCGGTTCTACAAGAATAGGGTAGTCCTACGGACTCACCCAAAGTTTCTGCCTAAAGTGGTCTCCCCTTTTCACTTGAATCAGGAGGTGGTACTTCCAACCTTCTTTCCCAGACCACACTCCAGCCGAGCTGAGACGGTCCTCCATACCCTGGACTGTAGAAGGGCGTTGAACTTCTACCTTGACCGTACGCGGGAGCACCGTAAAGCTGCGCAGCTTTTTGTGTCTTTTGACCCCAATAAATTGGGACTCCCGGTCTCCAAGCGTACTCTGTCCATCTGGGTTGCGGACTGTATCTCTTGGGCTTATGGGGCAGCCGGACTCGCCTTAGAAAGTCGAGTCACGGCTCATTGTGTTCGGGCAAAGGCCACGTCAGTGGCTTACCTCCGCTCTGTTCCGCTGGCAGACATCTGCCGGGCCGCTACTTGGTCTTCGAGCCAGACTTTTGCGGTCCATTACTGTCTCGAGAGGGAGTCCCGTAGGGACAGTGCTTTCGGACAGGCAGTCCTCCGTAATCTCTTTGAGGTCTGAGCAACTCCTACCCTCCATCCCGGATGTGGGCTACCGGTGGGTGATAATTCAGCGAAGATTCTTTCCTTCTGTGCTGCTGAGCTAGAGGGAGCTCATTTTTGTGCTTAGGGTCTCCGGTAGCCTTGAGCTTGGGAGTCCCATAAGTGAGGACTGACTTCCTGCTTGGTCCTGGAGAAAGCGTAGTTACTCACCTGTAACAGGTGTTCTCCAGGAGCAGCAGGAATCAGTCCTCACTACCCTCCCTCCTCCCCTTGGAGTTGCAATCGTCTGCTTATGTTCTTTTTGCAAATTTTTATGCTGTCTTTTTTAGCTATGTCATCTGACTGGCTAAGATGGCACCTTCGGGCGGGAAGACTACCGCGCATGCGCGCTGCAATTCCCAAAGGCTTTCTTTGAAAGCTGGGGAAAATTGCTCCGTGAGGGCTCCGTCGGCGCCGACGTCACTCATAAGTGAGGACTGATTCCTGCTGCTCCTGGAGAACACCTGTTACAGGTGAGTAACTACGCTTTCTGGGGCACATGCCCTCAACAGTACATCATGTCCCATATGTCCACCAACATATTCGGACAGCCCAGTAGACTCTTGCCTCCCAATGGGCGCAGGGCGCAGGCCTCAGGCCACCTTAGGGACAAGATCCAAGTCACTCTCTCTCTCACCACATCCCTCCAATGATGGTGTTTTCCAGAAAATCTCATCAGATCATCTTTTCAGATACATCCACATCAATGCACCCTAATGACAGATGCCTCCA
Source organism: Ichthyophis bannanicus (assembly GCA_033557465.1). NCBI lineage: Eukaryota > Metazoa > Chordata > Amphibia > Gymnophiona > Ichthyophiidae > Ichthyophis > Ichthyophis bannanicus. The sequence continues at coordinate 649,101,840 of CM066033.1, read as the reverse complement.
AACTGGGTTGGGGAGCTCACTTGGGCACTTTCTCTACACAAGGCCTCTGGATAACGCAGGAGTCACAGTCCCAGATCAATCTCCTGGAGCTTCGCGCTATCTCAAATGCTCTCAGGGTGTTTCACTATCACCTCATGGCACAACAGGTTCTAGTCAAGACAATCAAGTGGCCATGTTCTGTGTGAACAAACAGGGCAGAATGGATTCTTGAGCTCTCCATCTGCGGTCCTTTGCCATTTCTCATCAAATAAACCTCCAAGCGGTGTATCTCCCATGGGAGCTCAAAGTCTTGGCAGACAAGCTGAGTCAGATCCTTCTTCCTCATGAATGGTCTGTCCATCTGGATACAACGTCCTACATCTTTCAGACCTGGGGAACTCCAGAGATAGATCTGTTTGCCACTCTGCAGAATGCCAAGCTTCCCCGCCTCTGCACCAGAATTCCGACATCCAGCAAGTGGATGCTTTCCACCTGCATTGGGATCGGGGTCTGCTTTATGCTTTCCCTCCCATACCCCTCATTCCCAAGACGCTTTTCAAGCTACAGACCAACAAGGATGCCATGATTCTCATAGCCCCCCCACTTGCCACATTTAATTAATTAATTAATTAATTTATTTATTTAACATCTTTTATATACCGTGCTATTTGTTTTCAATTCAAGGACAATTGTGTGCTTACATTATAACAGGAGACTTAAACTTGGAACAACAGGGTAAACTGTATACATATTTACAAAACATTTTAGATTCTTTAGTATTCTCAAGAAGGGCTAAGGTAAGACAGCAGAGAACTTGTAGCAAAATTGCTTATGAGGAGATTGGGAGTGGAGATTGAGAGTTTGTGGGTTTTGGAGTGCGGATGATCGGAAGCGGATTTGATGCTTGTGCAAAGTGGAGAAGGAAAATGTGGTGCTTGATTGCCTTGCGGAATTGAGTGAGGTTTTTAATTGCTCTTATTTCAGGTGGGAGGTCATTCCAGCATTTTGGTGCATAGAAGGCGAAAGTCCTTTTCTTGGTTGTCTGGGTACATTTGATGGACTCTTTGGGGATGATCAGAGTGTTGTCAGTTATTGACCTTCTCATTCTGTTTTTCGGGGTGGGGGATATTAGATCACTGAGGGACGTGGGGGCAAGGCTGTTGATGATCTTGAAAGTGATGAGAAGGATTTTACAGGTTAACCTGCAATGAGTTGGTAGCCAGTGGAGTTCCATGAGAATCGGGGTGATATGGTCAGATCTTGCTAGACCACCTAGCACCCGTGCAGCCGCATTCATAGCGAGTTGCAGTGGATTAAATATGTTCTTGGGGAGTCCGTATAAGACAACGTTTGCATAATCAAAGTGAGGTAGCGTGAGGGCCTGGAAAATGGTCCAGAAGTTGTTATGAGGTAACATGGGTCTGAGGTGCCTTAGAGTTCTGATTTTATTATAGACAGATCTGGTGGTGTTCCGTATGTGTTCCTTAAAGTCAAAATGCTGATCCAGTGTAATCCCAAGGTAGCGAATGGAGGGCTTACTAGGGAGTTCTGCATCTCTTACTCTTAGGGAGGATGGGGGGGGGGAGAATTCTTTGTTTCTTGATATGAACAGAACTTCGGTGGTCTTGAAGTTTATACGGAGGTTTTGAGATAGTAACCAGTCCGTGATGGCGTTGAAGCAGTGAATAAGGTTGGTGAAGTCTGGTTGTTTGACTTTAAATGGTGTAAACAGCAGGACGTCGTCAGCATAGATTAGCGTGGAGATATCGTAGGTGCGTATGATGTCACATATAGGCTGCATGTATACATTGAACAGCAGCGCAGATAAAGAAGATCCTTGAGGAACACCTTGATGTTGGTGGAAAGGTGTGGATGTGGTGGAACCAACTCTGACATGCTGCCAGCGTTCCGATAGGTAAGACTTACACCATTCCCATGCGAGGCCACGGATTCCCTTCTCCAAGAGGCGAGTGAGGAGTTGATTGTGATTAACGGAGTCGAAGGCAGTGGAGATATCTAGGAATATTAGGGCGAAGCCGTTTTCAGCCTTATCCAGACCTCTGTTCAAAGCCTTGGTTAGGGTGGTAAGGAGAGTTTCTACACCGTGTGATTCCCTGAAGCCATGTTGACAGGGATCAAGCGGTGAAGCTACATCGATGTGATGCTGTATCTGTCTCTGAACAACCTTCTCTATTATTTTGGCTAATAGAGGTATGCTTGAGATTGGACGGTAGGAGTCAGACTTTAACGGGTCGAGTCTAGTGTTCTTCTGGAGTGGTCTTATAGAGGTTTGTTTGAGGAATGAGGGGAACGAGCCTGTTGCAAAGGATAGTCCAATGATGTTGATTAGGATTGGACTCAGTTTGGCACGCAAAGTTCTGACCCAGTATGCTGGGCAGGGGTCACTTGGTGCTGTAGAGGTGTTGATGGAGGTGATGAGATCTTGGATGTTTTTCTCAGATGGTGTGGCGAACATTGTGATAGGAGGGAGTGAAGTGTGAGAATAGGAGGACGCGGTAACTGAGACTGTATCAGTTAAGGAGGTCTTGGATTGAAGATAGTCAGTGTAAGACTGGGGAGAAATAGGAACAAGTTGAGTAGGTGATGGTTCTTTAATTAGGGATTTTGCTATGTTGAAAAGGTCTCTAGGTTTATTTAGTGAGCGGAGGAAAAGATTAGCATGGTATTCACTCATTCTGAGATATATAGTTTCATGGTGGAGTTTAAGGTGGTTCAGGTATGTTACTTTGTCAGATTCAGAGAGAGTCCTTCTCCATTTCCTTTCAAATTTCCTGAGGGAGAGGAGAAATGACCGGAGATCTGCTGTGAACCATGGCGATGGCTGTCTTTTGTTTTGTTTGTTGTTATTGCTTTTGACTGAGGCTGGTAGTTGCGCAAAAGACTTTAGTGTGACGTTCCAGTTGCTAATTGCTTCGTCGAGGTCAGAAGACATTGAATTGAGTGTAGGTAAGGCATGCTTAATGAATTCTTCTTTATCCAGTGGTTTGAAGTGAGAGGTAGTTTTGGGTTCTGTACTGGAGTCGTTAGGTGGGAGTTTAGAATGAAGAGTGGGTATCTGGAACATGATTAGTTTATGATCTGACCACATCAACCGTGGTTCCCTCTGCTGCTACATTTAACTCAGACTCAGCCTCTACAATTGGGATCTGCGCCCAGTCTCCTCTCCCAGGAAAATAGGACACTGCTCCATCCCAATCCACAGTCTCTGTCTCACAGCTTGGCTGCTGAGAACATAGCATTACAAGACTTCAACCTTACACAAGAGGTAAAGGAGATCCTTTTGGCTTCCAGGAAGCCATCCACCAGGCGTTCCTACTCTTTGAAGTGGTGTAGATTCTCTGGTGTTTCCAAAAGGATCTCAATCCCTTCTCTGCTCCTGTGGCGTCACTCCTCCAGTATCTCCTCCACCTGTCCTCCACAGGTCTCAAGACCAACTCTGTGAGAGTTCATCTCAGTGCCATTGCAGCCTCTCATCTACTGGATGGACAGTCCATCTCCTCACAACCGCTAGTAGCGTGCTTTGAGAGGGGTCTTGATGACCAAGCCACCCATTAAGCCACCTCTGGTAGCTTGGGATCTCTGTGTCATTCTAGCGCAGCTTCTTAAGCCACCCTTTGTACCATTGGCCATGACCTCACTAAAGATCCTCTTGGAAGGTCATCTTCCTTATTGCCCTCACTTCAGCTAGATGAATTAGTGAGCTTCAAGCTTTGGTGGCAGACCCACCCTATACCTGATTCCACCATGACAGGGTCGTCCTTAGATCTCACCCACATTTCATGCCAAAAATGGTGTCTCCTTTTCATTTGAATCAGTCAGTTTATCTTCCTGTATTCTTTCCTAGACCACTTGCATCTAGAGCAGAAGCAACCCTGCATACTCTTGACTGCAAGCGTGCTTTGTCCTTTTATCTCCAGAGGACTCAATCACTGTAAAGCCTCACAGTTCATTTCCTTTGACCCTAGTCACCTGGGTCTCCCGGTGTCTAAATGTATGCTCTCCAGATGGATAGTGGATTGCATTTCATTTGCTTATGACAAAGCAGGACTCCCCCTGGAAGGCATTTCCCTGCTCACAATGTTCGTGCCATGGCTACCTCAATGACAAACCTACGCTCTAGCCATTGACAAAATTTGCAAGTCAGCATCTTGGTCTTCTGTCCATACCTTTGCTGCTCATTATTGTCTGGACAAGAACTCCCACCGGGATGCCATGTTTGGTCAAGCTGTACTCCAACACCTCTTTCAGACTTAAGGGCAACTCTTACCCTCTGTCCTGGACTTTGACGATACCAGACATCCATGAGGGATCCATGACCTCTTAGAGCCTACTCCGAGGTGAACCTTCACCGGTTCTGAGATCACATCATCTGGCATCTGGGAGCTAGGGAATCCCATATGTGAAAAGTACATTCCTGCTTGTTCCTGGAGATAGCGTAGTTACTCACCTGTAATAAGTGATCTCCAGGAACAGCAGGAATTTAGTCTTCACAACCCACACTCCTCCCCTAGGAGTTGTATGTTTTTTTTTTCTCACTCTCCTTTTTCTCAGCTACAAACTCAACTGAAGAGAGGGAGTTTGGACGGCAGGAAGGCAGTCACGCAGGCGCAGTGTAGTGCTGCCAAAGCCTTTCCTATTGGACGCTGGGGAGCGTTCCCATGCGGGCTGCATCGGTACCAATGTCACTGCTATTTGAAGACTGGATTATTGTAACATATACCTGGCCAATCTTCCCCAATATTGTCTTAAACGGTTACAACGCATCCAAAATACTGCCGCTCGTCTCATCACCTTCTCTAGTAGATATGACCACATCACTCCGGTTCTACTTCAATTACACTGGCTTCCACTTCAATACCGTTTCCATTATAAGTTTCTGATTCTTCTTCACCGAGCCATTTACACGTGCACTCCCCGGTATTTGGCAGACTGTATCTCCCGCTACACCCCCCATCGGTTACTCCGTTCCACTCAAACGAACCGTCTGTTTCTTCCGTCACCCTCACAAGCCCTTCTGGAGCAAACACGACACTCGGCCTGGTTTTTTCTTGGCCCTTCACTATGGAATACACTTCCCACCTCATTACGTCCAGAGCCTTCCTACCCTCAGTTTAAGTCTGCTCAAAACTTACCTTTTTCAGAAAGCTTTTGACCTTCCTCCCGAAAAATCCCCTAAATGATTTGTTTGTATGTTTACCCCACGTATTGTCTGTTTCTGTGTTTCTGTACCCTGGTTGGTTAACATCATCTTTATGATTTGTTATTCACTGTTAAAATAAGTTGTGTCCAACCTATTATGAGTTATTGTTCAGTGTCTCTAATTTGATTTGTTCACTTTTCTTTAACCCTCTTTCCTGTCCTAAATTTTGGCGTTCTGTTTCTTGGATTGTGGTGCTAATCAATTTTATTGTACACCGCTTAATGCTTTGCCACAGCGGTATATCAAATTTTAATAAAGATAAAGATAAAGACTAAATTCCTGCTGTTCCTGGAGATCACCTGTTACAAGTGAGTAAGCATGCTTTCTCTGTCTAAGCAGATGGTGTACTTTTCCTAGCTCCTGGCATTCTTTGAGAAGAGATTTGGTGTCAGTGTAGCTATCTTTGGCAGTTGTGCACACTGTGGTGCCCCTTTTTTGCTGATAGTTTTCCTTTCTTCACTTTCCAGAGCTGCTCCTGGTCAAGAGGACCAGTAGAGCACCTCCGAAGGAAAGTGCTCCTGCTCATGAGGAGCAGTTGCAGCCTTCCGTTCTGACTGTTCTGCAAACAAGACTTCTATTAGCTAAGTTGGCAGTTATCTTTGTACCGTTCTATGTAAACCTTGTTATGTTTCAGTGTAAACTGCTTTGATAAAACTGAAAAGTGGTATATAAAATGTTAAATAAATGAATCTTTTGCTATTTTTCTAACTCCTTAAAGTTTGTTAAAAAAAAAAAGCCTTATTCAAGGATCAGGTTGCTGAGGAAGTTGTCAAGCAGTTTTTTCTTCTCTGGACCTTTCCTTCATCTATTTTTCCTCCTTCGAAAGCAGCGAGTGTTTTATTTCCTTAGCAGTTCACTTTTAAAGCAGTGTCCTGATCTGATTTTCAGCGGTATCTTGTTCTTCTGACCGCGTGCACCTCCCTTCTTTTTTCGGTGTGCTCCATTTTCTGCAGTTGCCTTTTTCCTGCTTCTCTTCATGCGGTCAATTGGCAGCTGCTTCCTGGCTTTGTTTTGCCATTTCCCACCATAATTTTTGTGCCGCGGCTGCCATTTTTCTTCAGAGTCTGTTGATTTTTGGCTCCCCAGCACTTCCTGTGACTTTTTCTTTTATCCTGTTGTGAAGATGCCTTCTTCCCTACAGTGCTGCATGGGCTGTGGGAAGAATTGTAGGACTTTGGCAGGTAGTTTGTGTTCCTCCTGTAGTTCTGATCAAGGGGGTCCAGCTACTGCAGGTCCTGCTTCGGGTATCCCTTCCAGGTCTCTTGCTTTAGCTCCCTCTGGGTTACCTTAGGGTGATGCTAGATCTCAAGATGCCCTTCCTCTGGTTTTGTTGCCTGAGCAGCCTGAACACCCTATAAAACTCTCTATTCAGCCTATGCAGACTTCAGCTGATGATTCTGAGCTCTAGTTTATGCAGCTAATCTTTCAGGCCTGGGATATGTGGCGCTCGGGGACTTTGGCTACTCCAACCACCGCTGATCCTCCATCTAGAATGTGTCCTGAAGTTTTGCTGCAGCTTCTTTAGATCTGGCCAGAGTAACTTCCTTTTCTTCAGGGGACTGGTGCCCTGCAGGGGATAACATTCTATCACTTCTGAGTGCAGCTGGGAAGAAAGAGAGCTCTTGCATTGGAAGGCGACCAAGAGTCTTCAGAAGGCTGTCAGGATATCCAGTTATTACATATAGAAGAGCTTCTTACTCTCATTGCTCAAATTACGGAAGCTCTGCATCTTTTAGACTCTCAAGTGCAACAGCCTTCAAATTCCTTTAAACCTCAGGCAGGACCACATCATCGTGGGCATCAGGAAACCTAAGGCTTTTCCTTATCTCCAGGAACAAGCAGGAATGTAGTCTTCACATATGGGTATTGTCGGTACCGACGGAGCCTGCGCGGGAACGCTCCCCAGTGTCCAATTAGAAAGCTTTTGGGAGCATCCCACAGCGCCTGCGTGCTGCCTTCCTGCCTTTCTCAACTGTCTCTCGCCAGTTATTCGTTTTCCGCGGAGCCAGCAGGTCGCACTTCCTGTCACCGCAGAAAATATCCCATTTATTCTTCTTTTTTGTGGTCGCGTCTGCCTTCCTTCGACGCTACACTGGTACCGCCGGTTCTTTCTTTCTTTTCCTTAAAAAAAAAAAAAATCTTTTCCTGGAGTCTTCCAGCTTTTTTCTCCTCTGGTGCCATGCGCCATTTTGGGCACTAGCCCCAATTTTCCTCTACAATGGAAAAACCCGCTTTGGGTTTGAAAAAGTGTTCCAAGTGTGGCGGCACCATTTCCGTCACCGACACCCATGAGTGGTGCAGACCACTCTATCTCTGAGTGTGTTGCCTGTGGAATAATGTCGAAGAGGGGTCGGCAAAACCGAGCTGCTAAACTTAGCACCCTTTTTCCCTCCGATGCAGCATCTGTGGCATCAACATCTTCCAGGGCTTCGTCTTCCTCCCATGGATCTCAGGTAACTAAACATAAGTCTAGCCGGTCCTCAAAGGGTAGATCTCCTAAGTATCGAGATGCCTCTGGCATTGCCCTTGAGGGACTCACACCGGCAAAATTGCCCCAGCGGGAGGCTTCGGCTTCCAAAGCATCATCGGGGCTCCAGGATGTTCTCGAGACCCCAACCTTGGCAGAACTACTGGTGCCATGCTCTGGGGTACCGGCCGCTTTGTCCGGTACCAATATCCAGGAATCGGCAGCGTCGACAGACCAGAGATTCTTGGCTATTTAACGCAGTCTGGCGGCTCTTCTCTCGACATCGATGCCCCTGAAACCGCTTCAGACAATTCAACCGGTACCGGTACCTACATCGGTACCGGGGGCAATTGCATTGACGTCGGCAGGTGGACTACCGGTACCGACGCATGCTGTGCCCTCCGGTACTGACAAGTTGGTACCGGACCCTGTCGATACTGACTTTGATCGGTACCGGCATCGTGCGCTGCACGATTATCCGGACAGGAGATACTTTGAATTTCCGATGAGTCTGAAGACTCTGACAGCTCTGTCGATACCAGAGTACTTCTTCCAGAGGATTCTTCCTCTCCTAAACATAGGATGTCTCCTCCAGAGGATATATCCTTCCAGGATTTTATCCGGGATGTGGCTCGAGGTCTTTCCATCACAGTGGCTCCTGAAGCAGAGCCTAGGGCAAAGGAATTGGAGATTTTACAGTATCCTAAAGCTCCCAAAGAGGCAGCTAATTTGCCTATTCATGAGATCTTGCATGATCTCATGCTAAGGATGTTGGAAACACCTCTCACCACTTCTCCTCATTCTCATAGGCTCAGTACCATGTATCGAGTTCCCCCCTATCCTGGATTTCAAAAAACTCAGCTGCTCCACCATTCCATGGTGGTGGAATCAGCTATGAGAAGGATCAAGAGTGCAAAAAGACATGCATCTAATCCTCCAGGACGTGAATGTAGAACTCTTGATGCCTTTGGGCGTCAAACCTTCCAGGCCTCTATGCTTTCTGCCAGGATTAGTTCCTACATTTTATATATGGGAATGTTCCTTAAGGAAGTTACAGGAGATCTAGAGTTTGAGCCCTCTCCTTCCTGATAAGAGACAAGATTATCTTGCACTTATCAAACATGCTCAGGATGTTTCCCAATTCGTAAATCGAGCAGGTTTTGATTGCTTTGAGTGCATAAGAAGAACTTCTGCTATTGCCATAGGCGCATGTAGGATTGCCTGGCTTCAGGCATCTGACTTGGAACTTTGGGTACAGGACAAACTGGGGAATATTCCTTGCACAGGAGAGAATCTCTTTGGCAAAAATTGACAAGAGAAAGCTAATGAGCTAGATGCTGATAATCTCACCTTGGATAGATTATCAAAATCTACAGCTGATCCTGCAAGGAAAAAGTCCTACAAAAAACCATTCTTCGCTAGAAAGAAGTTGTTTTACCCCTCCTATACCCAGCAAGGGCATCGTTTAGGTCAGTCTGCCCAAAAGGGTCAGCAACAACCTAAACAAAGAAAAACAAAGGCTGCTAAGCCTCAACCGTCGCAGCAGACGCAGCCTCCACAGGGGCTTTGACTCCCATCTAGAGAACTTTGTCTTCCTGGCCCTGAACGGGCCAGAGCCTTCCACCATTCCAGGAAGGGTATGTTATTTTGCCCCCAGATGAGGGCAGATAACAGCAGAAAGTTGGACTCTGTCCATTGTAAGAGAGGGATACAAGCTTCAATTCCTCAGCATGCCCCCTCCTACAATGGTAAGACAGTTCATTTCTCAGACCTCTCTCAACTCCCAGTTGGATCACGAGATCAGTCTGCTTCTTGCCCAAAGGGCAATAGAAGAAGTACCTATTCATCAACAAGGTACAGGGTTCTATTCCCCCTTTTTCCTTATTCCAAAGAAAACAGGAGGGCACAGACCCATTTTGGACCTCAGAGAATTGAACAAATTCCTGTTCAAAGAAAAATTCAAAATGATTTCTCTGGGAAATCTACTGCCATACCTTCAGAGTCAGGACTGACTTTGTTCTCTAGATCTCAAGGATGCGTATACTCATGTTCTCATCCATCCAACTCACCGAAGGTTTCTTCGCTTTTTATTTCAAGGAAAGCACTACCAATACAGAGTTCTTCCTTTTGGCCTGGTCTTGGCACCAAGGGTGTTCACAAAATGCATGGCTGTGGTGGCAGCATTTCTCTGCACCCTAAAAATATTCGTCTTCCCTTACTTGGACGATTGGCTCATTCGAGCCCCATCAGAGCCAGAGGCCAGGTTTTCTCTATCTCGCACAATGCGTATCCTTCAATATTTGGGACTTGTCATAAACTTCCCAAAATCCAACCTAGCTCCCACTCAGTCTCTAGAGTTCCTAGGAGCCCTGCTGGATACCAGACAGACAAGGGCCTATCTTCCACAGTCCCGCTGCCTTCGCATTGTGCAGTTAGCTTCCCAAGCAATGCCAAAGTCTCACCTCACTGCTCGGGAAATGTTACAATTGCTAGGCCACATGGCATCCACCGTGCATGTGGTCCCTTATGCCCACCTCCATATGAGGGCTGCCCAGTGGACTCTATCCACTCAGTGGACTCAGTCATCAGGTTGCCTATCAGACAAAATAGCAACCTCAGATCGTTTAATTTTGTCTCTCCAATGGTGGCAGTCACCCCAGAATCTGTTGGTGGGGTCCCCTTTTCAGCAACCCCCACCCAAGTAACTCTATCAACAGATGCCTCACAGTTGGGTTGGGGAGCCCATTTGCAAGGCCTCTCTACCATGAGTTCCTGGACTCCACAGGAGACCGATCTACACATCAATCTCCTTTAGCTCAGAGCAATCTTTCTTGCTCTTCGAGTGTTTCACACCCAGCTCAGCTACAAAACTGTCCTAATTCAAACGGACAACTTGGTAGCCATGTTCTATGTGAACAAGCAGGGTGGAACAGGCTCTCTGTCGCTCTGCAACAAAATTTTGCGACTTTGGGCCCTCGCCAGAGAGCATCAGATTCATCTACTTGCAGTGTATCTTCCAGGCATTCAAAACTCTTTTGAAGACAGACTCAGTCGAGTTCTGCTTCCACACGAATGGTCTCTCCATGCAGACCAGGTGGCCAAAATTTTCCAATATTGGGGAACCCCGGACATAGACCTCTTTGCAAGTCCGCTGAATGCCAAACTTCCCCGGTTCTGTTCCAGAATTCCGGCTCAGGGTTGTCAGGCCAGGGATGCCTTCCTCCTCCATTGGGGTCAGGACTTTCTGTATGCCTTCCCACCCATTCCCCTAATTCCCAGAACTTTATTCAAGCTTCAGAGAGACAGAGGCCATATGATTCTCATACCCTCACATTGGCCACGACAAGTGTGGTACCCTCTGCTCTTACATCTCTTTCAAGCTCCATCTCTGGAGTTAGGGTCTGCTCCAGATCTCCTATCTCAGGAAGACGGAATGCTGTGGCATCCCAATCCCCAGTCTCTACATCTCAGGGCCTGGTTGCTGAAAGCCTAGAACTTCATGGTCTTAACCTTTCTCAGCAAGTAAAGGATATCCTTTATGCTTCCAGGAAACCATCCACAAGATGCTCTTATGCTTTCAAGTGGAAAAGGTTTACCATATGGTGTTTGCAGAAGGGTCTTAACCCTCTTGCAGTACCTCTGGAATCATTACTGGAATATCTCCTTCATTTGTCTAATGCAGGGCTTAAGACCAATTCAGTGAGAGTTCATTTGAGTGCTATTGCAGCTTCTCTCAAGCCTTTAAATGGGCAACCTATTTCCTCTCATCCTATCATAGTGAGATTTATGAGAGGCCTTCTTCTAACTAAGCCTCCCATTAAGCCACCACCGGTGGCATGGGATTTAAATCTGGTTCTTGGCCAGCTCATGAAGCCACCTTTTGAACCATTAGCTACTACCTTGTTGAAAGTCCTTTCCTGGAAGGTTATTTTTCTTATTGCAATCAAATCAGCACGTTGCATCAGTGAATTGCAAGCATCGGTGGCTGATCCTCCTTATACAAGGTTCCATCATGATAAGGTAGTCCTTAGGACTCATCCTCACTTTATGCCAAAGGTGGTTTCACCTTTTCATTTAAACCAAGCAGTTTACCCTCCTGTTTTTTCCCAAGGCCTCATGCCTCCTAATGTAGAAAGGAATCTTTATACTTTGGACTGTAAAAGAGTTTTGGCCTTTTACTTGCAAAGGACGCAGCAACATAGAAAGTCCTCTCAACTCTGTTACTTTTGATCCTAGTCATTTAGGACTTACAGTCTCCAAAAGGACACTGTCCACCTGGATTGCACAGTGTATATCTTTTGCCAATCGAAGTAAGAACCTATCTCCAGGAACAAGCAGGAATAAGTCCTCACATATGGGTACGTCGGTACCGACTGAGCCCGCGCGGGAAAGCTTCCCAGAAGGAAAGCTTTTGGGGCCTCCCACTGCGCATCCGCGCTGCCTTCCCGCCTTCCTGACCAACTCTCCTCAGTTCTTCTTTTTCCGCGGAGCCAGCAGGTTGTGTTCCTGTCACCGCTGAAGAAGTTGTTGTTTTAATTTGTTTCTTTGGCCGCGTGTCTGCCTTCCCCGATTCCGGACCGGTACCGCCGGTCTTTTTTCTTTATTTCTTTAAAAAAAAAAATAAAAAAATATCTTATTTTTCCCCACTTGGTGTGTTTGTCCTGTGAGGCCTCTAGGCCTTCACAGAATTCTCCCTCATGGAGAAACCAGCCTCTGGTTTTAAAAAATATACCAAGTGTAGAGGTACTATATCAGTCACAGACACCCATGAATGGTGTCTTAAATGTTTGGGGCCTGACCACTCCATTCCGGATTGCCCATCCTGTTCTTTGATGTCTAAACGTGGCTTCCAAAACTGGGCAGCCAAGTTTCACATGCTGTTTTCTACAGATACTCCAGCATCGACATCTTCCAGGTCTTCCTCTCCTGATGGATCTCAGGTAACCAAACATTCCTCTGGCAGGTCCTCAAAGGGCAAATCTCCCTCTAATTATCGAGAGGCCCCCGGGCTTGACCCTGAGGACCCTGCCCCAGCCAAACAACCCCGGCGGGAAGCTCCAGCTTCCAAAGCTCCTCCTATGGGGTTACAGGTTGACATCGATGGCACGGCCTCCACCTGTTAGACTGCTCTGGGGTACCTGCTCAATCTTCCGGTACCGACATCCAGACAGTCGTGGCGTCTATGGATCATACAGTTCAATCCATGCAGCAGGCCATTATGGCTTTTATTAGAGCTGCGACGCCCTCTGTACCGCAGCCAGCGGTACCGACTCCGGTTCCGGTACCACAACCGATACCGGTACCCAGGGCATCCACATCGACCAGGATACCGATTCCGGTTCCTGGTTCCGGGGTTTTTCCCAATACCGATCCGGTTCCGGGTACCCCCGATGTCGATACCGGTCAATACGCTTATCGATCCCTGGAAGCAAACAGACGATACTTCGAGTCTTCTGATGATTCTGATTCATCAGATGACTCTGCTGAAGTATCCCTTACTCTACCTGAGGAGCCCTCTTCTCCAAAGAGGAGAATGTCTCCTCCAGAGGATTTGTCCTTTCAAGACTTCATCATTGAAGTAGCTAAAGGTCTCTCTATTTCAGTAACCTCTGAAAAGGAACCTAGAGCAAAAAAACTAGATATTTTAGGATACTCTAAGGTTCCCAAAGAGGCAGTCACCTTGCCCATTCATGAAATTCTTCAAGAACACATGATGGGCTTATGGGAGACTCCTCTCACCCTATCTCCACATTCTCGTCGTTTGGACACCATGTATCGTGTCCCTCCTTCTCCTGGTTTCAAAAAACTCAGCTCCCTCACCACTCTATTGTGGTGCAGTCAGCTATGAAAAGGATAAAGAGTACCAAAAGGACACTCTTCTACTCCTCCAGGAAGAGAATGTAGGACTTTGGATGCTTTTGGTAGAAAAATCTTCCAAGCAAGTATGCTTATTGCCAGAATCAATTCATACAGCCTCTATATGGGCATGTTTCTGAAAGAGATTGCATTGAAAATGCGCCATTTTCTCCCCTTTATCCCAGAGGATAAAAAGGAGGAGTTCCTTCTTTTGCTAAAGCATACCCAAGATATTTCAAAGTTCTCCAACAGAGCAGCCTTTGACTCCTTTGAGGGTGCTAGCAGAGCCTCAGGTATTGCCATAGCGGCTCGCAGAATTGCTTGGCTCCAGGCCTCTGACCTAGAACCCTGGGTCCAGGATGGGTTGGGAAATCTGCCCTGTACTGGTGAGAATCTGTTTGGTAAGGAGTGGCAAATCAAAGCCACTCAAATGGATACAGAAAATGCTGCTTTAGATAGACTTTCTAAGTCTACCTCTACTCCTGTCAAGAAAAAATCTTTCAAGAAGCCTTTCTACAAAAAGGCCAGATTTGCTACAAATACTGGCCAACAATCTTCTGCAGCTCGCTTTGCTCCTAAGCGTCAGCAGCCTAAACAGGCCAGGGCAAAACCTGCAGGGACTGCTACAGCCCAGCAGTCCCAACCCCCTCAGGGTTTTTGACTTAATACTAGAGAACTTAATCTTTCTGGCTCTAAAACATCCAGAGCCTCTCACCATTCCAGGAAGGTTAACTCATTTTGCTCCCAGATGGGAGCAAATCACATCAGAACAGTGGACCCTCTCTATCATCAGAGAGGGCTACAAACTACATTTCTCCAGCCTTCCTCCCCATACCATGGTGAGATGTTTCAATTCTCCCCCATCTCTCCTGAACCTGTTGGGTCAGGAGGTGACCACTCTTCTCGCCCAAAGGGCAATAGAAGAGGTTCCTCTTCTTCAACAGGGGTCAGGGTTTTACTCCCCTTATTTTCTCATTCCCAAGAAAACAGGGGGATACAGATCCATTCTAGATCTCAGAGAATTGAACAAATTCCTATGCAAGGAGAAATTCAAAATGCTTTCTCTAGGTACTCTCCTTCCATACCTACAGAGTCAGGATTGGCTTTGTTCTGTAGATCTCAAGGATGCGTACACACATATACTCATCCATCCATCCCACAGAAAATTCCTACGGTTTCTGTTCCAGGGAAAACATTTCCAATACAGAGTACTTCCCTTCGGTCTAACCTCTGCTCCCAGAGTATTTACCAAATGCATGGCAATAGTAGCTGCATTTCTACGCGCCCTGGGAATTTTTGTCTTCCCATACCTGGACGACGACTGGCTCATCCGAGCTCCATCTCAGTCCGAGGCTCAGACTTCCCTGGATCACACCAGACGCATTCTGCAGTATCTGGGACTTGTGATCAATCTGCCAAAGTCTCAACTCACCCCTACTCGGTCCCTGGAATTCATAGGGGCCTGGTTGGATACCACCACTGCAAGGGCCTATCTTCCTCAGGCCCGTTGCCAACGTCTAGTGCACCTGGCCTCCCAGACTCAGTCCAGAAGCCACATGACTGCCAGGGAGATGCTACAACTATTAGGCCACATGGCCTCCACAGTACATGTGGTGCCCTATGCTCGCCTACATATGAGAGCAGCTCAATGGACTTTGTCCACCCAGTGGACTCAAGCATCAGGAGCTCTCTCAGACCAAATAGCAAACTCCAAACGTCTCTTTTGGTCTCTCCAATGGTGGATGTCCACTCAAAATCTGTTGTTGAGGGCCCCCTTTCAACCATTGTTGCCCCAAGCAACCCTCACAACAGATGCCTCCCAAACAGTTTGGGGAGCTCATCTTCAGGATCTCTCCACTCAGGGCACTTGGTCTCCACAGGAGACCACCCTTCATATCAACCACTTGGAACTTCGAGCAATCTTTCTAGCTCTCAAAGTTTTTCATACCCTCCTCAGCAACATGACAGTCCTTATTCATACGGAAAATCAAGTAGCCATGTTTTACATAAACAAACAAGGAGGGACTGGCTCTCTGTCGCTTTGCAACGAAGCTCTAAGATTATCGGCCTTCGCCAGAGAGCATCAAATCCATCTCCTGGCAGTATATCTTCCAGGAATCCAAAACTCTTGGGCAGACAGACTCAGTCGAGTTCTGCTTCCACACGAATGGTCCCTGCACATGGATCAGGTACTCAGAATCTTCCAGAAATGGGGAACCCCGGACATAGACCTCTTTGCAAGTTCGTGGAATGCCAAACTTTCCAGGTTCTGTTCCAGAATTCCGTGTCAGGGAGTTCAGGCCAAGGATGCCTTCCTCCTTCATTGGGGTCAGGGCTTCCTGTATGCCTTTCCACCCATTCCTTTGATTCCCAAGACTCTGTTCAAACTTCAAAGGGATCAAGGGTCCATGATCCTCATAGCTCCACGCTGGCCACGCCAAGTGTGGTACCCTCTACTTCTGCATCTCTCCCAAGCCCCCTCCCTGGACTTGGGAGCGGTTCCAGACCTTCTGTCTCAGGAGGAGGGGACTTTGTGGCACCCAAACCCCAAGTCCCTTCACCTCAGAGCTTGGTTACTGAAGGCCTAGACCTTCAACACTTCAATCTTTCGCAGCAAGTGAAGGATATCCTCCATGCCTCTAGGAAACTTCCACTAGGCGTTCTTACGCTTTTAAATGAAAAAGATTTTCCATTTGGTGTGCTCAAAAGGGTCTTGACCCTCTAGCACTCCCCTTGAATTCTCTTTTGGAATATCTCCTGCATCTCTCCAATGCAGGACTCAAAACGAATTCAGTAAGAGTCCATTTGAGTGCTATTGCAGCATCCCTCAAGCCCATCAATGGACAACCTGTTTCCTCTCATCCTCTTATTGCAAGATTCATGAGAGGCCTAACCTTAACTAAACCTCCCATTCGACCTCCTCCGGTGGCATGGGACTTAAACTTGGTTCTTGGTCAGCTTATGAAGCCACCCTTTGAACCCTTAGCCACTACCTCCTTGAAATTTCTTTCCTGGAAAGTTATTTTTCTTATTGCAGTCACCTCAGCTCACCGTATCAGTGAACTGCAAGCTCTAGTGGCTAATCCACCTTATGCAAGGTTCCATCATGATAAGGTGGTCCTTAGGACCAATCCCCACTTTATGCCTAAAGTGGTCTCCCCTTTTCATCTTAATCAAGAGGTATATTTACCTGTTTTTTTTCCAGCTCCTCATGCATCTACTGCAGAGAGGAACCTTCATACTCTAGATTGTAAAAGAGCTCTTGCCTTTTACCTCCACAGGACACAGCAACATTGAAAGTCTTCTCAACTTTTTGTTGCTTTTGATTCTTCTCATTTAGGACTTCCAGTCTCCAAAAGAACACTCTCCAATTGGATTGCTCAGTGTATCTCTTTTGCTTACCAGAGTAAGAACCTTTCTCTGGAGGGCCATGTCACCGCTCACAATGTGAGGGCCATGGCCACCTCTATGGCTCATCTAAACTCTGTGTCCATTGACCAGATCTGTCGAGCAGCCACCTGGGCCTCGGTTCATACCTTTACAGCCCATTACTGTTTGGAGAAGGACTCCCGCCGGGATGCCTTGTTTGGTCAGGCCGTCCTCAGACACCTGTTCCATTCTTGAACAACTCCACCCACCTTCCCTGAATGGATGCCTGAGATCCATAGGAAGATGAGGAACCTTTCAGGGTCTCATACCCTTGAGGGGATCTCCCGGGCATCTTAGCTAGGGAGTCCCCATATGTGAGGACTTATTCCTGCTTGTTCCTGGAGATAGCACAGTTACTTACCTGTAACAGGTGATCTCTGGGAACAGCAGGAATTAGTCCTCGCAACCCACCCACCTCCCCTAGGAGTTGTATCTCTCTCTCTCTTCCTTTCCTCTCTCTATTATCTCAGCTTTAAACTCGAACTGAGGAGAGTTGGTCAGGAAGGCGGGAAGGCAGCGCGCATGCGCAGTTGGAGTCCCCAAAAGCTTTCCTTCTGGGAAGCTGGGGAGCTTTCCCGCGCGGGCTCCGTCGGTACCGACGTACCCATATGTGAGGACTAATTCCTGCTGTTCCCAGAGATCACCTGTTACAGGTAAGTAACTGTGCTTTCTCTTGAAGGCCATGTCAGCGCACAATGTGAGAGCCATGGCAGCCTCTATGTCTCATCTTCACTCTGTGTCTATCGACGACATCTGTCGAGCAGCTACCTTGGCCTCGGTTCATACCTTCACAGCCCATTACTGCTTGGACAAGGACTCCCGCCGGGATGCCTTGTTTGGTCAGGCTGTTCAACACCTGTTCCATACTTAATCAACTCCTACCCACCATCCCTGGTAGAATGCCAGAGATCCATGTGGGAAAGTGGAGCCGTTTCAAAAGGGCACACAACTTCTGGGGTTTCTCCCTGGCATCTGTAGCTAGGGAGTCCCCATATGTGAAGGCTACATTCCTGCTTGTTCCTGGAGATAGCATAGTTACTCACCTGTAACAGGTGATCTCCGGGAACAACAAGAATTTAGTCTTCACGACCCACCCATCTCCCCTAGGAGTTGTATCTCTCTATCTCTCTCTTTTCTCTCTCCCTCTCTCTCTCTCTCTCTCTCTTTGTCTCAGCTTTAAACTCAACTGGAGAGAGGCAGTTGGGAAAGGCGGGAAGGCAGCACGCAGGTGCTGTGGGATGCTCCCAAAAGCTTGCTAATTGGACGCTGCGGAGCGTTCCCGCGCAGGCTCCCCCGGTACCGACGATACCCATATGTGAAGACTAAATTTCTGCTGTTCCCAGAACTACAGCAGATGGTCCCCTTAGAGTGGGATTCTCCTGATGTGTCTCTATGCTCCACTGGTCACTTGAGGCATGTTTGTTTGGTCTTCGGAGGATCTTGACAAGAGTTTGCGTTTCCCTAAAATAGATACCCTGGTCACTGCAGTCACTAAACGCAGAACCATTCTTGTGGAGGACTGCACTGCCTTCCATGATCAGACAGATCATAAGATGGAGGGCCTCCTAAAAACCACTTTCTTGTCGTCATCCTTGAAAATGCAGGCCTCTGTTTGCCTAGGTTTTGCTTCATGCACTCTGCTCCGATGGCTTCATTCACTTCCAGATGACCCAGCTTTGCCTCGTTTATAGTCTGTTACTGCCTTTCTTGCAGATGCCTTTTATGATCTGTTGCTCCTATCTGCTTGGTCTGTGGCTGCTACTGCAGTGGCTCTGCGTTGGCTGTGCCTTTGTCATTGGAATGTGGATGCTGCTTCCATCTCACCAAGCTTCCTTTCAAGGGGTGCCTTCTGTTTGTTGAGGAATTGGAAAAACTTGTGAAGGGCTTGGGGGAAGTCAAGTCTCAATGTTTGCTGGAGGATAAACCTAAAACCAAATCTCCAGGAACAAGCAGGAATGAGTCTTCACATATGGGTAAACGTCGGTACCGACGGAGCCCGCGCGGGAACGCTCCCGAGCTTCCCAAAAAGAAAGCCTTTGGGAGCATGCCCACATGCATGCGCGCTGCGTTCCCGCCTATTCACTTCCCTCACATCAGTTCTTCGTTTTCCGCGGAGCTGACAGGACGTGTCCTTGTCACCACGGAAAATTCTTCTTTTTTATTTTTATTTTTTGTGGTCGCGCCTGCCTTCGTTCGCTGCCCACCGGTATCGCCGGTGCTTTTCTTTT
This sequence comes from Ichthyophis bannanicus, assembly GCA_033557465.1. NCBI lineage: Eukaryota > Metazoa > Chordata > Amphibia > Gymnophiona > Ichthyophiidae > Ichthyophis > Ichthyophis bannanicus. The sequence goes on along the minus strand of CM066033.1, from coordinate 649,082,660 downwards.
TTTTTACTGAAAATTTTCCTTTTTCACTCAAGAATATTTTTGTTCCTACTTAGTGCTGAAGTATTTTGGCCACTAGGCCTCTATCCTTTCCTCATGGAAAAGCCAGCCACTGTCCTTAAGAAATGCTCAAAGTGTGACAGTACAACTAAATTAGTAGGCACTCATAACTGGTGTCTAAAGTGTTTAGGTCCTGACCATTACTCGATGGAGTGTTTCGCCTGCAGGAGTTTAACTAGAAGAACTCTTCAAGATTGAGTACAACTCGATACCCGGTTCACATCAAGCCTGATGTCACCAGCCAGAATTTCTTCTTCCTCCCAGGGTCTGTTAAGACTAGCCAGTCCTCGAGAGGTAGATCTCCTTCTAAGCATCGAGATGCCTCTGGCGTTGCCCTCGAGGACATTATGGCAATACAGTCCTGGCGGGAGTCTTCGGGCTCCAAAGCATTATCGGGGCTTCAGGTTGTTCCCGAGGTTTTTACCTCCATGGACATACCTGTGCCATGCTCGGTGGATCTGGCCGCTTCGAGCGGTACCGATACCCCGGCATCGGCTATGGTGATGGATGAAAGACTCCTCGCCATCGAACTTGGTCTAATGAATCTCTCAGCTACTTCGGTACCGCTAGAGTTGCTGCAGTCCGTTCCCCGAATGCCGGTGCCAGTATCGGCATCGATGTTGGTGTCAGTGCCGGTATGGGCATCGCTACCGGTGCTGGCATTGCCATCGGCATCGATGCACGTGCTGGTATCGACATCGATGGTACCGGTAGCAGTGCCAATGTCTCCTTTGATGGGCTGGCTTCCTCCGATGCCGAGCCTGGAATCGCTCTCAAGCATAGAGGATTCGGTACCGACTCGGCTCTGTACCGACCTCGAGCGGCACCGGAGACATCTTTTTAAAGAAAATCCAGTGCTTCATTCTTTCAAGTCTTCCGATTCCGATGACTGGGATGAGTCCATGGGTACCACAGCTGAACTTTCACCAGTTCCAGCTTTTACCCCTCAGTTTGGAGGGTACTCCTCAGAAAAGATTTCCTTTCAAGCTTTTGTGCTTGATATGGCAAAGCTACTTGCCATTTCCATACCTCAGAAAGAGTCTATACCAAGGGATTCAGGAACTCTGCAATACCCTTGGGCTTCAAAGGAGATGTTTATGCTTCCTGTACATCAGATCGTAGAGGATCTATTATTAAGAATGTGGGAAACTCCCTTAACGGTATCCCCACATTCTCAAAGACTTGACACTATGTATAAAGTGCTACCTTCTCCAGGTTTTCAAAAGACTCAACTTCCTCATCATTCTATAGTAGAATCAGCAGTGAGGCGCATTAAGAGTGCAAAAAAGCATTTTTCTTACCCGCCATGTCGTGATTCTAGAACCTTAGATGCTTTTGGGCATCGATGCTTTCAAGCATCCATGCTTTCAGCAAGAATTATCTCATATTTTCTATATGGGATTCTCTCTTGAAGAGGTTACAAAGAATTTAAAGCTTTTGAACCTTTTTCTTCAAGAACATAAAAGAGCAGACTATTATTAGTCAAACATGCTCAAAATATCTCTAAATTCCTTAATCGTGCTTACTTGGACTGCTTTGAGTCTATTAGCAGAACATCTGCTATAGCCATAGGAGCACGACGTATTGCCTGGCTCCAAGCTTCAGACTTGGATAAATGGGTACAAGTAAAGCTGGGAAATAGTCCTTGTACTGGTGAGAATCTCTTCAACAAGGATTGTCTATTTCAAGCAAGTCAGACACTGATAAAGCCTACTGTCAGAGGACTGTCAAAAAATTCCTCTATCTCAGCTATTAAAAGATCTTCTAAAAGACTTTATTCCCCTAGGGGAAAAAGGTTTTATCCATCTTCTACCCATCACGCAGATGTTTCCCAAACAGGGCAACATCAAACCAGACTAAGAAAACCAAAACCTCAACAGGTTCAGCAGACCCAGTAACTGCAGGGTTTCAGATGTTTTATTTGCTTAGTCTTTTCTTCTTTCTGTATGAAATTCAGAACCTATAAACCTGCCTTTTTTATCAAAACAGGCATTTGAATTAGATTCATCCAGACTGAGACAGGAGTGACACACTGAGTCAACTCTTTACCTCTGGACATGAATCTCTTATTATAGGGGAAATCCACTCTCCTAGCTCCAAGAGCTATTGAGAATAATCAATCATGCTCTAAAGGTAACAAGTTTCTGCTCCCCCTGTTTTAAAAAAAAAAAAAAAAAAGGGGGAGAGGGGCAGGAAACTTAGCAACAAGGTGAACTATATCCTTCACCTTTTTACACGTAGTCTCCTGGGCCCGTGCTCACATGCATCCGCTTCAGTACTCTTTCCTGTCGTGCTGGTCCCCATCCACCTAGGACTATCAGATTAGTCTATGCCTTTCTTCAGTAGTTTGCTCCTGTTTTCGCTGTTGGCCTTGTTCTCGTCACTTGTTGAAGGGCGTTCCCTTGGAATTTCCACGTTGTGTGGTGGTCACCATGGTTGCCAGCCTTGCAGGTCGGGGAGCACACTGCCAGGGACAGGCAGCGCATGGATCTTGGTCCATTCAAGAAGCCTCTTGGACCATCAATCACCTCAAAGCCCAGGCTGTTCATCTGGCTCTACTCTTCTTTCAATCCCACCTCCAGGGTCGAGCAGTCTGTATGCTTTCTGACAATTCCACCACTGTGATTTACCTTAACAGAGAGGGTGGGACCAAATGTCCCAGAGTGACCCTGGAAATGAGTCTTCTATTTCCCTGGGCAGAATCCAATCTCCTGGCTCTTTCTGCACAGCACATTGTGGGAATGGAGAACATTCAAGTGAATTTCCTGAGTCTCTATATCCTGGACCCTGGCTATTGGGAGCTACCTCCCTGGGCGTTTGTGAACATTGTGCTTCGGTGGGGTCATCGAACTCTAGACCTAATGGCCAGCTCTTTCAATGCCAAGACATCAATCTTTCAGTCATCGAAAGGCATTGAACTCTCATGGCTTTGATGCTCTGGTTCAGACCTGGCCTCGAACCATCTTCTCTACATCTTTCCTCCTTGGCCACTATTTTGCTGTGTACTCCTTTGGATTGAGTCATGCTCCAGATGGGTAGTTCTGGTGGTCCCGGATTGGCCTTGATGTCCATGATATGCTGATCTCCTCCGCCTCCTGCAGGAGTCAACCCTACCCCTCGGTGTCTGGAGAGGTTTCCTCTTTCAGAGGCTGGTTTTCATGGATGATACCACTCCTTATTTGCGTATGGCTTGGTTATTGAGCTGCATCGCTTGCATTGCAAAGGTTACTCACTGCAAATAGTGGCCACACTATTACAGGCCAGACTGCCTTCTACCTCACTTGCCTATGCTCGGATCTGGTATCTTTTTTTCTTCTTGGTGTTCTAAGAAATCCCTCTCCCCTTGGCGAGCTGGTATTCCAGATTTTCGTTCCTTTCTTCAGGACGGATTTGATGAGTATAGCCCTTAATTCTTTAAAAATGCATATTGCAGCCTTGACATGCTTTTGGGGGCCTCTCCATGGGTGGTCTCTTGCTTCTCATGTAGACATTTCCTGTTTCTTGTGTGGTGTTCACTCCATGAGGCACTCCATTCATCTAGTCATCCCTTCTTGTGATCTGTCCTTAGTGTTTTGCGTGCTCAACCCGTGCCCCTTTTGAGCCTCTTCGTATGGCATTTCTCAAAGATTTGACTCTCAAAACTGTTTTTCTTATAGCAGTCATTTTGGCATGGCACCTTTCAGCACTCCAGGCACTTTCTTGCCAGGATCCTTTCTGTCTTTTTCCCCAGAGGGAGTTCAAACTTTAACTCTTGAGAGGGTGAGGCTGATTTCTCGAGGATACTCGTCGGCGGTCATCTCTACCTTGTTAAAGTCCAGGAGGCGTTCTACTTCTCTAGCGTATGTGTGGGTCTGGAGGATTTTTGAAGCGTGGTGCGCGGATAGGAAGTTTGAGGCTCTGAAGGCTTCTCTCCCCCAGATCCTGGAATTTTTGCAGAATGGCTTCGACAAGGGGCTCGCTGCAGCGTCACGGGTTCAGGTAGCCGCCTTGTCTTGTTTTTTTTTATATATACTTTATTTAATAACCACCAACAAATTACATATACATTGTACAAATATCCTCAGAGGGGTATACTCTGATCCCCTCACAGAGGATAGACACAACAAAAATAACAGGTGGAATGTTTTCTCCCAACATAGTCCCCCTCTCCCCACCACCCACTACCCTCCGTCAGCGATCCCCTCACCCAAAGCACACCACCCCATATCTTCCGTCCCCTCCCTCTATACTACATACCCTCTACTTCACTCCCCAACCACCTGCCTCCTCAACTACCAACATGTAAGACCTCGTTGCGACATCTAGGACTCAACTGTTGTATATAGGGTTCCCAGACACGCATAAACATTGTCCAGCGTTTGACACTGCCCCGTGCACCCCATCTCTCCGTGAGCATCATTTGATGGAAGCAGTTACGCCACTCACCAAAGGAAGGGGGACTGCTTTCCCTCCAAAGACGCAGAAGGGGCCCCTTCCCAACCAAGCAAGCCTTGCGCACCAGCAGCCGTTCCCCTCCCGCCACTGGGCATGGGGGGTCGAGCCGATCAAGCACTACCAGGGCCCCCGTCCATCTCACCCGCCGTTGTAATACGCGATTCAAAAAGGAATTTATCCTAGCCCAATAGGGGCGCACCAACCGACAACCCCACCACATATGGAAGAGAGTTGCCATAGGTTCTGAGCATTTCAGGCACGTCCCGTCCGTGTTTAACCGACTGCGAAACACTCTCCGTGGGGAAAAATACACCCTGGTTATACATTTAAATTGCGTTTCCCTCCAACGGGCCTCCAGGGACAATTTCACTATTCCGCGTAAGGCCTGATGAACAGTCCCGGGGAGCACCTCCTCGCCCGATTCTCGTTCCCAAGCTGTCTCAACTCCTCTATAATCAAAAGCAATACGAAGGTTAGCCAAGCGCTTCTTAAAATCCGATATCGTTGGGGGATTTTCCCCCCCAGTCCGAAAAACTGCAGAATCTGCGCAGAGCGGTCCACATGCAACGCCTCGCAGGGTAAAGAAGACACATAGTGCGCGAGTTGCATATAAGCAAAGCAATGCCTAGAAGATAGCTCATATTCCCTGCTTAGAGCCAAAAAGGATTTACATAGCCCGGAGGGTTCGATCACATGTCCGACGTTCTGGATGCCCCGGGCGGCCCACTCCCGGAAAACTTGCGTCTCCGAGCCTGGAAGAAAGGTCGCGTTCCCTTGTAAGGGGAGCCAGCTGGTAACCCTCCACGATGTGTTCCAATGGAGGTTAAGGTGCTTCCAGGTTCGCAGAGCAGAGCTAATCAGCTCACTACGCACGACTTGGCAGGGAAGGGTATGGTGAGTCCCATGCAGAACCCCTAATAACGTCAAAGGTGCCACAAAACACTCCTCCAGGACTCGCGGGGTATACACTTCCGTCCCCCCCAGCCAGTCTCCGAGATGTCGAGCCTGGCATGCCAAAGCATATCCTATGAGGTCTGGGAGTCCCATCCCCCCCTCCTGCCAAGACCCCACCATTCGCGCCCACGAGATGCGCGCCTTCCCTCCTTTCCAGAGAAACTGTCGGAGGGCACTCTCAAACCGCCGAATGTCACGTCGAAGCACCCAAACTAGCAGCGTTTGAAGCCAGTACAACAAGCGCGGCAGAACCACCATTTGGATCGCGGCTATTTTCCCTGATAGGGACAGCGGGAGCAATTCCCACGCTTTTAATTGATGCTGAAGCCTCCTTAGGGACCGCTCCAGGTTGCGTGCATACAGCATTTTAGGGTTGCGGGTCAACAAAATACCTAAATAAATAAATTCCTCGCCCGCCCATCTAAGGGGAAAGTTGCCCGCCCAATTCCGGCACAGCTGCGCAGAGACATCCAATGCCTCCGATTTATCCCTATTGATGCGCAGCCCAGCGAGGCTACCATAGCGCACAAACTCCTCTAGTAGTTGCGGCAATGACTGTTCCGGGGAGAGCAGATGAACCAAGATATCGTCAGCGAAGCCCGAGAGTTTAAACTCCTGCGAGCCCATACGAATTCCCCGTATCCCTTTAGAGGCCTCTATGGTCCGGATCAAGGGGTCTAAAGACAACACAAAAAGTAGAGGGGACAGGGGGCAACCCTGCCTTGTGCCCCTTTCCAAGGGGAACTCCTCAGACAGAATACCATTACACAGTACCCCTGCCGTAGGCCGCACATATTGACTCCCTATCATCCTACAGAATTTATCGCCCAGTCCATATCGCGGAAGAAGTTGACGAAGAAAGTGCCAATCTATCCTGTCAAAGGCTTTTTCTGCATCGAAGCTTATGAGCAGCGAAGGCAACCGGTGCGCATGAACCCATTCAAGCGACGCCAAGATCTTGCGCAAGTTACGAACCGCGTGTCTCCCCTTTACAAACCCCACCTGGGAATCATGGACTAAGTGACCTATAACCATTTCCAGCCGCGTCGCCAACACCTTCGCGTTTAATTTAATATCAAAATTGAGCAGGGAAATGGGCCGATATGACCCTACCAGCAATGGGTCTTTACCCGGTTTAGGAATCAGTGTTAGGTGGGCATGATTATTTCCCCAGTGGAAAGCGCCTCTTTCCGCCCTCCCATTGAAAACCTCCGCAAGCAAGGGGCTCACTGGTTCCTCGAGCAGCTTGTAGAACTCCGCACCCAATCCGTCCGGCCCCGGTGACTTATTACCACTAGCTGCGGAGATCGCAGAAGATATCTCTTGCGCCGTAATCGGCTGCTCCAACAGTTCACTCTGCTCCGCAGTGAGCTGCGGGAGGTGCAACGATTTCAAATACTCATCGAGATCTATCATAGACGGAGGTTGCGCCCTATATAAATCTTGAAAAAAGTTTCGAAAGGCCCGCGCAATTTCGACAGAGTCTTTCAGCAGCCGTCCTTGCGCATCCCTGATAGCCGTCACCAAGGGGGACCCCCTCTGTCCCCTCAGACACCGCGCCAGTAGCTGCCCTGGTTTGTTGCCAAAACAATGTAGACGATATTTATAATAAAGGATAGATTTCTTGGCTCTTTGGTGCAATAATTCGTTGAGAGCCACCTGCGCTTCCCAAAGTCTCTTCTGATTCGCAGCTGTCGGATGGCGGGCACACACCCTGCGCAGCCGAGTAGTCAACCGCTCCAAGCCAATCACTCGCTCTGCAATCAGCCGTCGCTTTCGGGCAGCAAACCCAATAATATCACTGCGTAATACTACTTTTGCTGTTTCCCATACCAATTCCGGGTCCTCGCTATGGCCCTGGTGGTCACTCAGAAACTCTTGCCAGCGTTGCTTCAAGAAATGCTGGAATTTAACATCTTGACACAACCCCAAAGGAAGTCGCCAAAGTCTCGTCCGGTTCTGTATCGCCCCCCAATGTAGCTCTATCCCGACCAGCGCGTGGTCTGAGATTTCCAATGGGCCGATCTGCGCCTCCCCCACTTTCGCAAACAGGGCTCCTGATATTAGGAAATAGTCAATTCGAGCGCTGGACCCGTGTGCCCTAGATTGGTGAGTAAAATCCCTCTCCGAGGGGTGCAGCAATCGCCAGGGGTCCACTAATCCGAGTCTACCACGAAAACGCTGTAATACCCTCGCCAACGGCGTCCTCTCTCTCGCCTCTCCCCCTCTAGAGGTGTCAAGGTCGACATCGAGAACCCCGTTAAAATCCCCCCCCAGGAGTAGGGGGAACTCCGGGAGTTCGATTTGAGAGGCTAGACCGTTGTAAAAGCCAGGCTCCATCTTATTAGGGCCATAGAGATTACCAATGATCACCGGTTTCCCCTCCAATCTACCAGCCAACAAAAGAAAGCGCCCATCCCCCGATGTCACTACTTTGTCCATAGCGAAGCGCACTCGCTTATGTATCAGAATTACTACGCCTCCCTTTTTTCCACACGCCGGGGATCCCCAAACCTGCCCCACCCAGCCCCGACAAAGTTTTTCGTGTTCTGCCTCTGATTGATGGGTTTCCTGCAAGAGGGCCACATCGCATTGCTGTCTGGCCAGGGCCTGCAAGATTTTATAGCACTTGATTGGGGTCCCCAGTCCGCATACATTCCAAGTTACAACCTTCAATGGCATGGGGCAGTGTCAAAAGGTATCCAGGACGCAAAACCTAGCCTCAACAGGGAAGCTCCCCCAGCCTGGTGCTCCCTCCCTCGCCTTGTCTTGTTACAGAGGCAGGTTGGCGGGTCAGTCGCTCGGAGAGCAGCGAGATGTAAAAAGGTTTCTAAGGGCGGTGTTGCTTGCTAGGCCTCCGTCTCGGCCGGTTTTTCCCAAATGGCATCTTCCCTTTGTGTTGGAGGCGTTAGAACGGGAGCCTTTTGAACCACTGGCCCGTGCGTCACTCAGGGATCTTACGTTGAAAGTGGTATTCTTGGTGGCTGTCTGCTCGGCTAGACGAGTGTCAGAGCTGCAAGCACACTCCTGTAGGGAGCCCTTTCTGTCTATCTTGGCCTCTAAGGTCGTTTTGAGGCCGGTGCAAGCTTTTCTCCCTAAGGTGCTCTCGGAGTTTCATGTCAATCAAGAAATTTCCTTGCCGGTTTATGTCGGGGGCACGGATTCCCCTTCGTTGAGAAGGTTGCATCTATTGGATGCCCGTCGGGCATTGAAGTATCTCAGGCGGGCGGCGGTTTTTCGGAAGTCCGACAGACTCTTTGTTCTTTTCGCAGGGCGAAGGAAGGGGGAAGCGACATCAAAGGCATCCATTGCACACTCGATCAAAGAAGCCATTGCGTCGGCTTATGTGTTGGGTGGTAAGGTAGTGCCGGATGGGTTGAGGGCACATTCCACGAGAGCACAGGCAACTTCCTGGGCGGAAGTGCGGATGGTGTCGCCGATGGAGATTTGTAGGGCGGCAACATGATCATTTTTGAACTCCTTCGTTAGCACTATCGGCTGGATGTGCAAAGGGCGGAGGAGACCTCGTTTGGTTCAGCAGTCCTGCAGGCTGCTTTGCCGGGACCCTCCCATGCTTAAATTTCTACACTGCTCTGATACGGACCCAGAGGTTTCGGGACTAGACTGGGACATGATCAGGAAGATGAAATTAGACTTACCTGCTAATTGTTGTTCCTGGAGTGGAACCAGTCTAGTCCCGTATCCCTCCCAGCGTCGCTTGGCAAACAAAGGTCTGGACTAGGTCCATAGTGCACAGGTAAGATATTTTTCCTTTCGTTTTTGCCAATTTAAAAAAAAAAAAAAAAAAAAAAAAGAAATTAAAAGGGAGGAGGGAAAAAGGCTAATAGCAAAGGCTAATCGCATCAGTTGTCTGTGTTGACTAACCTTCTTTTCGGTTGGCAGAGGGCCTGGCCTGTTCAAGTTGTCTAGTCACAGTAAGGACGGAGTTATTATCCTCTGTCACAGTTACTATATTACTGTAGTTCTGTTCGCTTTAGTTTGGTTGGATAGATACTTACTTGTTTCTCCGGTGAGTCTGCTTTGTCAATAGGTTACTGGTGGCATGAGGCGGGCACCGGAGAGATATACTGATGATGTCACAAAAAGAGGAGTTTCTCAGTCTCCAAGCTGCTGGATAAGATGGGGAACCCAGAGGTTTCGGGACTAGATTGGTTCCACTCCAGGAACAACAATTAGCAGGTAAGTCTAATTTCATCTTAGTTTCAGTCATGCCGCCTTCTCTTTTCAGATGCATAGTCTGTAATGGAAAGCAGAAAGAATTAACTAATCGCCTGTGCTCTGCCTGTTTGTCAGACCCTGGAGAATCGTCTGCTTCTGTTCTCCCCACACTGCCTGCAGTTGAGGTCAGCTCCCAGCTTCCCTCCCTAGATGCTCTACAAGGGGTGTCACCTTCTGAGAGTTCTCAGCCAGTCCCCACCTTGTTTCCTCAGCCGTCGGGGACTCCCAAAGATTCGACAGATACACAGTTTCTGGCACTGTTTCGCCAGGCTTGGACTCTTTGGCGTACGGAGTCTGCAGAGCTTCCCACGGCGTCTGCTCCAACTCCTGATAAGCAGATTTCTGGCAGCTGTAAGCGATCTCATAAGACCACATTTATCAAACAAGTACCACCTTCGGGAGAAGGAGCAGGGTTAGCAGAGGCTACCGATTTGCTAGAGGACCACAAATCTTCAGAAGGAAGTTTGCCTGCTTCAGAGCGTGAAGATGGAGAATATTCTCTCTCGGATTCTTCCTTGACAGCACCTGAGGACTCTCAGGATGTCCGGCTCTTTCGCAAAGAGGAGTTGCCTGCTCTTATAGTGCAGGTGGTGGAGGTGCTGCGCCTCTCTGACCCTTTCGTCTCTCAAACCTTGCAGCCTCAATCTCAGCCGGATTCTATATTACAGGGAAGCCTTCCAGAGCCTTTCCCTTTCCAGCTGAATTGCAACAGATGGTAACTCAGGAATGGGACTCCCCGGATGCCTCCTTATGCACCGCTCGCCGTATTGGGCAATTATATCAATGGACTCCCTCAGACCTCGACCGCTGGCTGGCCTGCCCGAAGGTGGATGCTTTGGTGACCAGGGTAACAAAGCATACCACCATCCCGGTGGAAGGTGGAGCGGCGCTCCGGGATCAACAGGACCATAAGGTCGAGGGTCGTCTTAAGACAGCCTTCTCGTCTTCGGCTCTGTCGCTTCAGGCGACCGTTTGTGGAGGCCTGGCGGCTCGAGCTTCCCTTCGATGGATTCAACAGCTTCCTGACACTTATCCGGAACTTGATCGTCTGTAATCAGTGGCTGCGTTCTTAGCGGATGCTTTTTATGACCTCCTGCGTCTTTCAGCTCGCTCGCTAGCAGCGGTGACGGTGGCTAGACGCTGGCTCTGGCTGCGTCAGTGGGCAGCGGATGTGGCCTCTAAAACGTGATTGTCGAAGCTTCCATTTAAGGGCAGACTCCTGTTTGGGGAAGATCTGGATAAGTTGGTGAAAGATCTAAGAGAGGTTAAACCTCAACGCCTACCTGAAGATAGACCTAAAGCTTCTCGCCGTGGATCTCATACACAGTCCTTTCGGCGCTTCGCCTCCTTCCGTGACTCTAGGAGGAATCGGTCGTTCAGGCCGAATTCCTCCTCTGCTCCTGCCCCTCGCTTCACCCAACGGGCACAGTCCTTTCGGGGAGCCCGAAAGGGATCTGAGTCCTATTCAGGTACAGGTAGATTCTCTGGCGCCTCCCGCCCATCCCACTGACGGGATGCTTCGTCCACTCGAGCCGCTTCCACCAGTAGGGGGTCGTTTAGCCCTCTTTGCTCGTCAGTGGGCCTTAATAACTACGGATCTGTGGGTCCTCGACATTGTTTCTCTGGGATACGCCCTCGAATGTTGCCACCCCATTCGAGACTCGTTTTTGGTTTCTCCCGGATGTTCCCCCAGGAAAAGGCTAGCCATCAAATCCATCGTTCAAAGACTCCAGCGTTTAGATGTCATTTGTCCAGTTCCACCATTGGAAAGAGGACTAGGCCGTTACTCTATTTCGTGGTGCCAAAAAAGGATGGCTCCTTTCATCCTATCTTGGACCTCAAAGGCGTCAATCGCAGTCTGCGGGTAGCACACTTTCGAATGGCGACTCTGCGATCCGTTATTCAAGCGGTACGCAAAGGGGAATTTCTAGCTTCCCTTGATCTCGCAGAAGCATACTTTCACATTCCCATTCGAGAGGGGCATCAGTGATTCCTTCGATTCGCGGTACTCGGTCAACATTTCCAATTTCGTGCGATGCCCTTCGGTCTAGCTTCGGCACCTCGAACCTTCTCCAAGGTAATGGTGGTAGTAGCTGCGGCCTTAAGTAGCCGCGGCATCAGAGTTCATCCTTATCTGGACGACTGGCTCATTCGCGCAGACTCTCTGCCCGAGGCTTGCAGCACAGTCTCGGTGGTTGTTGCCTTTCTCGAGAGCCTCGGCTGGGTAATCAACCGCGACAAGAGTTGTCTTCAGCCGTCCCAAGAGATCGAATTTTTGGGGGCTCGATTTGAAACAACCGTTGGTCGGGTCTTTTTGTCAGTGCCTCGATTCCTCAAGTTAACTTCTCAAGTTCGCAGTCTCCTAGCAGAGGTCTCGCCTTGAGCATGGGATTACCTCCAAGTCCTGGGATCCATGGCGGCGACCATAGATCTCGTGCCTTGGGCCAGAGCGCACATGCGCTGTCTACAGAAAGCTCTCCTGACACGATGGTCGCCAGTTTCGGAAGACTACCAAATTCGCCTTCCGCTTCACTCCAGGGTCAGACTAAGCCTACAGTGGTGGCTCTTGTCCAGCAACCTCCTGAAGGGGGTTCCCTTAGAGACTCCGTGTTGGTTCGTTCTAACAACGGATGCCTGTCTGTCCGGTTGGGGCGCGCACTGTCGATCTCACACTGCGCAGGGCGCTTGGACAACACGCAAATCCCGCTGGACGATCAATCGACTAGAGGCACGAGCAGTACGTCTGGCTGTACTGAGATTTCACACTCTTCTGCATGGGAAAGCGGTTCGGATACTATCCGACAACGCGACCACAGTTTCCTACATCAACCGTCAAGGAGGGACCTAGTGCACTGGAGTGTCAAATGAGATGGCTCTTCTTCTTCCTTGGGCAGAGAGAAATCTCCAAACCCTCTCCGCCCAACACATTGAAGGAACCAGTAATGTGAAGGCGGACTTTGAGCCGCAATACCCTCGACCCCGGCGAGTGGGAACACGCCCTGCTAGCCTTCCAGAGGATAGTTCAAAAATGGGGGTCGCCGGCGATAGATCTCATGGTGTCGGTGGTGAATGCCAAAGCTCCGAGTTTCTTCAGCCGTTGGAGAGAACGCGGGGCTCTCGGCATCAATGCGTTGACTCAGACTTGGCCGGAAAACCAGCTTCTTTATGTTTTTCCACCCTGGTCCATGATTGGCAGGATCCTGCAGCGAATTCAGTCGCACAGGGGGCCGGTAGTCCTCTTCGCCCCTGATTGGCCAAGAAGACCATGGTATGCCGATCTCATAAGGCTGTCACGGGGGTCGCCATTACAGCTGGCAGCTCCCTCCGGATTCCTCAGACAGGGACCGATCTTCATGGAAAATCCAGCTCCCTGCTCGCTTACGGCTTGGCTCTTGAACGCCGCCGTTTGACCCGTAAGGGGTATTTGCCGAAGGTGGTAGCTACCCTCCTTAGCGCGCGACGGTCTTCAACATCCGCTGCTTATGCGAGAGTGTGGCGCGTCTTCGAGGCTTGGTGTTCACGTCATCACTTGTCCCAGTGGCGTACCTCAATTCCTGATATTCTTGCCTTTTTATAGGACGGTCTTGATAAAGGTTTGGCGCTCGGTTCGCTTCGAGTGCACATTTCTGCCTTGACATGTTATCGGGGTCTGGTGCACGGTAGATCCCTTGCTTCCCACGCTGATGTGTCTCAGTTTCTGAAAGGGGTCAAGCTGCTTCGTCCTCCGGCTCGTCCGGTAGTTCCTCCTTGGGATCTAGCACTAGTTCTCAGGGCGCTTGGAAATCCACCCTTTGAGCCTTTGAAGGAAGTGTCTCTTCTAGATTTGATGCTCAAAACGGTGTTTTTGGTAGCAATCATGTTGGCTCGAAGAATCTCGGAGCTTCAAGCTCTCTCGTGCAGGGATCCATATCTTTCTTTCTCTCCTGAGGGGGTAACTCTTCGCACGGTTCCTTCCTTCCTACCCAAAGTGGTTACTCCTTTTCATGTCAATCAGCCCCTGCTATTGCCTGCCTTCTCTAAAGAACAGTGTGCGGGTAGGCGCAAAGGTCCTCGCTTCCTCGACCTCAAGCGAGTTCTCCTTCGCTATTTGAAAGTTACCAATTCCTTTCGCAAGACTGACCATCTTTTTGTTCTCCTTTCGGGGCCGCACAAGGGTTTGGCTGCTTCCAAACCTTCTATCGCTAGGTGGCTGCGTCGTGCCATTGAATCGGCTTACATTCTCCAAGGCCATCCGGTTCCAGAAGGGCTTCAAGCTCATTCCACTCGAGCCCAATCCACGTCATGGGCCGAGAGGTCCCACGTCCTTCCCCTCGATCTTTATCAAGCGGCCACCTGGTCGTCCTTGTCCTCTTTTGTTCAGCACTGTCGGTTGGATATACAGGCCCAAAAGGACAGTCGTTTCAGAGTTGGGGTGCTGTCGGCGGCTCTAACTGTCCACCCTGAGGGTAATTAGCTTGGGTACTTCCCGCTTGTCTGGACTGGTCTAGCAGTATGATCTGGAAGGAGAAATTTCACTTACCGTTGATTTCCTTTCCTGGAATACTGCTAGACCAGTCCAGAATCCACCCAGCTTGTCAGAGGCACTGGTACTTGTGCAGAGCAGCCGACAGTCATACGCTCCGCAAGCACTTCCGGAGTTTGTTTCCTGGGAATGTGTCAAAGCAGTCATTTCAGACTTCTTCCCTTGGGAATGATATTTGATCCTCCTCTTCCGTTTTTCGTTCGGGTTGAGGGGTTGAGTTGGTTCCTTTTTTAAGGGTTCATAGTTGCGTTTTTTCCCTGAGATGTTGCCTTTTTGGCTTGTTACATAGTTACTGAATAGGAACTCTAGGGGTATGCCTATGTCACCCAGAGCCTGACCAATCACAGCTCTGGAGTTTTTTTCTCTGTCTCCCTATCTGCTGGCAGGGGTGCATAACCCGCTTGTCTGGACTGGTCTAGCAGTATTCCAGGAAAGGAAATTAACGGTAAGTGAAATTTCTCCATTTGAGGACTTATTCCTGCTGCTTCTGGAGAACACCTGTTACAGGTGAGTAACTACGCTGTTTTCATATTGTTTAGTCTGGGTCTTCTCTACAGCCTTCTACTCCCACTATGAATCACCCCCTCCCCAGACCTTACTTTCCTTTGTCTCTCCCCATTCTCCAGGACCAAGCAGGAAGTCAGTCCTCACATATGGGTGTCATCGGCGCCGATGAAGCCCCAGCGGAGCATTTCCCCAGCTTTCTATGAAAGCCTTTGGGAATGCAGGCACGCATGCGCGGTTCCCTTCCCGCCTTAAGGAGCCAACTTACCTCAGTCTCTTTTTTTCTGAGAAGCCCACTGGACGTGTGTCCTGTTCTCCCGGTTAAAAGTAGATTTTTTTTCGGCAATTATCGCTATTTTTTCTCACGGTTCGACGCCAGTTCCCCTCCCGCCGGGTTCGGTACACCGGTATCGAGCCTGATTCTTCTTTTTCGGTTGTTGCCCTTCGTGGCTGCCGTTCGCGCCCTTTTTTCCATGGAAGGCCGGTCCTTTGACCTCGCGGGGACTCTTTTTTTTCCCCGATGGCTTCCAGTGGTTTTAAAAAGTATGATCGGTGTAAGAAATTAATGTCTCTCACCGACACACACGACTGCTGCCTTCGGTGCCTCGGCCCCGATCACGACCCTAAGTCGTGCGGGCCATGTGGGAAGATGTCTTCCAAGGCACTCCGAAGTCGACAGCAGCAAAAGGAAAGGCTTTTCTCGGACTCAGCCTCCGGCCGGGCCCGGACCTCGACTGAGGCCTCGACATCTCGGGATTCCGATCACAAGCGCCGTCAAAGCTCCTCGGACAGGGGGTCCCCCGACCGGGAACGCAAGAGGAAGAAGCGGCTCACAAGGAGTGCATCAGAGGAGGTCCCTGGCTCCTCGAGGGCTAGGTCTAAGACCCCCGACCGTCGCCCCAGACCCGTGGAACACGAGAAGCCTGGAAAAGTCCCTCGCGTGGAGCCGGAGTCTGCTGGACACGTAAGCCCCGTAGTCCTCGAGGACTCTCCTCCCAGGGAGCCGACGTCAGGCCCGGCGCCGCCGGGGCCCGAGTCGGTGGCTGCTGCATCTCCTGAGCTGAGTCTCAAAATGACAGTCTTGGAGATCAGATTGTCTGCCTTCATGGAGCAGCAGCAGGCACTGATGGCCAGCCTGTCTGGCGCATCTGCCCCGACCACCGCGACTTCGAAGTCGACCCCGGAGATCGAGCCGATACTCGAGTCCATCCTGGCTCGGAGTCGACCTCGGTTGCGGTCTCCCTCGACCTCCCGTTCGGGACCGAGGGCGTCGATGCCGGTGCCTCCGGCGTCAGGGCGGGTGCTCCAGGGCCCCGCGGGGTCGGACCCTGACTCCTCCCCAGATGAGTCAGTTTGGGAGACGGAGGACGAGGAGTCTACTGATACCTTCAAGACTCGGTGCGTCCCGTCGGACTCACCGCAGTCTGAGCCCCGGAGTAGATCCCCCCCCCCGGAGGATACTCGGTTCTCGGAGTTCGTCCGGGATATGGCCACTGCTTTGGCTATTCCGGCGGATCCCGAGGAGGAGCTGAGGAGCTCGAGGCTCTACAGTATGACTCTCCACCGAAGGAGGCCTTTACTGTCCCGGTTCCTCCGATGCTGGAACGGCTCCTCTTCCGTATGTGGGAGGCACAGTCCTCGGTTCCGGTTCTCAGCAAGCGAGTCGACTCGATCTATCGACTCAGGAAGAGCCCTGGCTTTCAAAAGGCACAGCTACCACACCATTCTATGGTTGTGGAATCAGCCATGCATCGTCTGAAGAGCCAGAAGATGCGCTCCGCGGTGCCCCCTGGCAGGGAGGCCCAAAACCTTGATGGCGTTGGTAGAAAGTGCTTCCAGGGCTCGATGCTTGCTTGCCGTGTCCAGTCGTACCAGCTGTACATGGGCATGTACTTGCGGGACCTGGCCAAGGAGTTGGCCGGGTTCTCTGCTGGTCTCTCCGGTGAACCCTTGCAGAGATTTAAGTCCTTGTCCTCGGGGATTCGGGACTGTTCGAAGTTCATGTCCTGCGCCGCCTACGATGGCTTCGAGGCTTCAGCCCGAGTTGCGGCAGCCGGCATCGCGGCTCGACGCCAGGCATGGCTGCAGTCATCGGACCTCGAGCCATGGGTTCAGGACAAGTTGGTCGATGTCCCTTGCCGAGGTGAAAACCTTTTTGGCAAGCCCATGACCGAGAAGGCCGCTCAGCCCGAAACTGAGCACCTCACACGGACAAGGCTCTCTAGGAAGACCTCTGCCCCTTCTCATAAAAAGAAGGGCTCGGGTAAAAAGCCCTTTTACCCGAGGAAGGGCACTGCCTACAAACAGTACCCGCAATATCAGGCTGCCCAAGCTGCCCCCCAGGGTCAGCAAGCCAAGGGGCAGGGTAATGGGCCCCGTAGGCAGAGGACCCCCAAGCCTCAGGCCCCTGCTACCACTCAGCAAGGTGGGGGTTTTTGACTCCTTGAGCGTAGCCTCTCCTCCACTGCTCTCCCAACCCTGCACAGGAGGTCGCCTCACCCTCTTTGCCCACCAGTGGCCCCTTATCACCGGGGACATTTGGGTGTTGGACATAGTCCTCAAGGGCTATGCCCTGCATTTTCACCAACTGCTTCCACCATATTTTCCAGGGGAGCCTCCAAGGCTTACCCTGCACACAGACTTTCTCTTGCAAGAGCTTCACGGTCTGTTGGTGGACAGGGCGGTGGAGCCTGTGCCTCCCCACTTACAAGGTCACGGTTTCTACTCCAGGTATTTCCTGGTGCCCATAAGAACCGGTGGCCTTCGACCCATTCTGGACCTCAGGAACCTCAACAAGTTCCTAGTGAAAGAAAAGTTCAAGATGCTTAATCTTGGGACACTTCTGCCCTACCTCCAGCAGGGAGATTGGCTATGCTCTTTAGATCTAAAGTATGCGTGCACTCACATCCTCATTCATCCAGACCACAGAAAGTACCTCAGGTTCATTGTGGGAGGAAACCATTATCAATACAGAGTGCTGCCTTTCGGCCTCACCTCCGCCCCCAGAGTCTTCACAAAGTGCCTAGCAGTGGTGGTGGCCTACCTGAGAAATCAGGGCATCTTTGTTTTCCCCTATCTGGACGACTGGCTCATCAGGGGTCAGACGTGCCAGGAGGCCAGACAAGCCACCCTCAGAACTATTGCTCTTCTTCAAACCCTGGGGTTTGTCATAAACTTCGCAAAGTCCACTTTGCTTCCCTCCCAGAACTTGGAGTTCATAGGAGCAAGGCTGGACTCTCTGCTGGCAAAGGCTTTCTTGGCAAAAGACAGGGCCCAAAGGTTGATGGCCTTCGCGAATCAGTTTCTCAACAGGTCACTGGTCTCCGCCAGACTCTGCCTGACGCTGCTTGGCCACATGGCTTCGACAGTACATGTGACCCCCAATGCCAGGCTCCATATGAGGCCTGCACAGTGGTGCCTTCGGACTCAGTGGTCACAGGCCACAGGCAGCCTCAGAGACAAGATAAGGGTGTCCAAACACTTGCTGCACTCCCTCAACTGGTGGCTGCACCCACCCAATCTACTGAAGGGGGTGCCTTTTCAGATTCCAGGGTACACGGTAGTAATGACCACAGATGCCTCCCTGCAGGGCTGGGGAGCTCATTGTCTAGGCAAGTGCACCCAGGGCCTCTGGTCTCCTTGGGAAGCTACACAGCAGATCAATCTCCTCGAACTCAGAGCTATTCGATTAGCACTCAAAGCTTTCTCTCCTACCCTGGCTCATCAGTCTGTCCTGGTTCAGACAGACAACCAAGTAGCCATGTTTTATGTGAACAAACAGGGCGGGACTGGGTCCAGAATCCTTTGTCGGGAGGCTCAGGACCTTTGTTCATTTGCCCTCAAGCACAACATGCTCCTCAAGGCGGTGTACCTTCCAGGCCAGGACAACTACCTGGCAGACAGATTAAGCAGAATACTGCAGCCCCACGAGTGGCAGCTGCATCCTTCAGTAGTTCAGAAGATCTTCCTAAAATGGGGTCTCCCTTTGGTAGATCTCTTTGCCAGCCCAATGAACAAGCAACTGCCAAAGTTCTGCTCCAGGCAACCGCATCCTCTGTGGATAGCAGCGGATGCTTTTCTGATATCCTGGTCTCAGGGCCTCCTGTATGCGTTTCCTCCCACGCCCTTGGTGGCCCGAACTCTCTTCAAGATTCTTCAGGACAAGGCCTCGGTCCTGCTGGTTGCTCCCCGGTGGCCGAGACAGCCTTGGTTTCCTCTTCTGCTTCAACTGGCGGTGGATCCTCCACTACCTCTGGGGTTGCAACCCGACCTTCTCTCACAGGAGCAGGGTTCCCTTCTGCACCCCAATCTCAAAGCTCTCAATTTGATGGCCTGGAGGTTGCAAGGGTAGTTTTGGCTCTCTGGGGCCTACCTCAGGAAGTTGAGGAGGTTGTCCTAGCCTCTAGGAAACAGTCCACTAGGAAAACCTATGCTCTCAAATGGAAAAGGTTTTCTGTGTGGTGTCAGCTACGTAGGGAGGACCCTTTCTCTTGTACTGTGCCGGTAGTGCTTCAGGACTTGCTGCACTTATCAAATCAGGGACTTAAGTCCAATTCTGTTCGAGTCCACCTCTCAGCTCTAGCAGCTCACCACTCACTGGTGGAGGGACATTCTCTGTCAGGTCACCCCTTGGTGTCTCACTTTCTCAGGGGCTTGCTTTTGCTCAAGCCTCCAATCCGTCCTCCTGCCCCTGAGTGGGAGCTGAATGTGGTCTTGCAGCAGCTGACTCGCCCACCTTTTGAGCCGATGGCTACTTGTCCACTACGCTTCCTCTCCTGGAAGACACTCTTCCTGATAGCCCTTACCTCGGCTAGGCGAGTGAGTGAGCTTCAGGCCCTGGTCTGTGATAGGCCTTACACCAGGATTTATAGGAACAGGGTAGTCCTTAGGACTCATCCAAAGTTCCTCCCTAAGGTTGTCTCCTCTTTCCACCTCAACCAGGAGGTGGTTCTTCCAACATTCTTCCCTAGGCCTCATGCAAGCCAGGCTGAAGCAGTGCTGCATACCCTGGACTGTAGGAGGGCCTTATCCTTCTACCTTGACTGTACGCAGGGGCATAGAAGGGCTACTCAGCTCTTCGTATCCTTTGACCCCAATAAGTTGGGGTTGGCTTTGTCCAAGCGTACCTTGTCCATCTGGGCGGCTGACTGTATCACCTGGGCTTACAAGGCAGCTGACCTTCCTTTGCAGGGTAGGGTCACGGCCCATCGTGTCAGGGCAATGGCTACCTCAGTGGCTCATCTCTGCTCTTTGCCCTTGGTAGACATCTGCAGGGCTGCAGCTTGGTCTTCAAGCCAGACTTTTGCGGCCCATTACTGCCTGGAGAGGGAGTCCCATAGGGACAGTGCTTTTGGCCAAGCAGTACTCCGGAATCTCTTTGGGGTTTAGGCAACTCCTGCCCTCTGTTGGGCTACCGGTGGAAGTTGTGTCCTTGAAAAGCCTTTCTTTGCTGCTGAGACTAGAGGGAGTTCTCTTGTTCAGCCTGGGTTCCTCGGTAGCCCAGAGTTTGAGAGTCACCCATATGTGAGGACTGACTTCCTGCTTGGTCCTGGAGAAAGAGTAGTTACTCACCTGTAACAGGTGTTCTCCAGGAGCACCAGGAATCAGTCCTCACAACCCTCCCTCCTCCCCTTGGAGTTGCAGTTGTACATAATTTATTTTTCATTTTTGTGTGCCGTTCTTAGCTATGTCATTTGACTGAGGTAAGATGGCACCTTTAGGCGGGAAGGGAACCGCGCATGCGTGCCTGCATTCCCAAAGGCTTTCATAGAAAGCTGGGGAAATGCTCTGCTGGGGCTTCATCGGCGCCGATGACAACCATATGTGAGGACTGATTCCTGCTGCTCCTGGAGAACACCTGTTACAGGTGAGTAACTACTCTTTCCTCTCCCCTTTTCTTAATTTATTCCTCCTCCTCCCCCACCTGACTCTGCTCAGTCACCCCTTGCCATCCCCACCCCATTTCCTAGGTGCAGAAGTGAGCAGATTAAGTACTTCTATATGAAGCATTAAAAATGAATAAAAAAGTGATTAAAGATGGGAAAGGTATTTTACCAGTTTTTTCATTCATAAGAGGCTTTCCAAATTAACTGTGTAATTCAGGGCTCCCTTACTTTCCCTGCTTCTCTGCCATGCTGATCTCTATGCCAATGCACTTCAGTTCCCAGCTGCACTGACAGGAAAACTGCTTGAAGAGCACTTTGGCTGTGAAGACTTTTTCCGTGTTTATCATTTGTATAGTGCTACAGGTTGTATGCAGCTCTGTACAAGTAAGAGACAGTCCCTGTTCATCTGAGCTTGCAATCTAGTTAAGACAGACCATACAACTGAGGACTAGGGGAATTCAGTGGATCTCCAGGAACAAGCAGGAATGAGTCTTCACATATGGGTATCATCGGTACCTACGGAGCCTGTGCGGGAACGCTCCCCAGCGTCCAAAAGGAAAGCTTTTGGGAGCATCCCACAGTGCCTGCGTGCTGCCTTCCCGCCTTTCCCAACCGCCTCTCTCCAGTTCTTCTTTTCCGCGGAGCCAGCAGGTCGTGTTCCTGTCACCGCTGAAGAATTTCTTTATTTTCTTTTATTTCTTTGGTCGTGCGTCTTCCTTCTCAACGCCGGACCGGTACCTCCGGTCTTCCTTTCTTTATTCTAAAAAAACCCAAAAAAACCCACCTACTGTTTTTTCTCACTTCAGTGCATTTTTTCTTTCTTCAGCCTTAGGCCTAGGAAAACTTTCCTCATGGAAAAGCCCGCCTCCGGGTTTAAAAAGTGCACAAAGTGCAGCGGCACTATTTCTGTCACAGACACCCATGAATGGTGTCTAAAATGTTTAGGTCCTGACCACTCCATCACGGATTGTGAGTCCTGTTCCATGATGTCTAAAAGAGGTCTACAGAATCGAGCAGCCAAGTTCAGTACCCTGTTTCCCTCTGATGCTGCTTTGCTGGCATCGACGTCTTCCAGGGCCTCTTCTTCCTCCCATGGATCTCAGGTAACCAAACATAAATCTGGCCGGTCCTCGAAGGGTAGCTCTCCCTCTAAGTATCGAGATGCCTCCGGGCTTGCTCTCGAGGAATCCACACCAGCAAAATTACCCTGGCGGGAGGCTCCGGCTTCCAAAGTTTTATCTATGGGGTCACAGGTTGACATCGATGGCTCGGCCTCGACTGATCACCTGTTGCCATGTTCTGGGGTACCGGTGGTTTCCACTGGTACCGACATCCAGACATTGGTGGCGTCGATGGATCAGAATATCCTGACCATGCAGCGTGCCATCACAGCATTCATACAAGCTGCGACGCCTTCGGTACCACAACAAACTCCGTTGTCGGTACCGACTCCGGCACCGGTACCGATATCGGTACCTGTACCGATTGCATCGACATCGGCTTCGGTGTCGACTGCAGCGGTACACTGTTATGTTTTGCCCATCGGTACCGAATCACTCCCGATGTCGATACCACCCGGTACGCGTATCGGGCTCTGCAGGAGCATCCAGACAGGCGATACTTCGATTCCTCTGAAGACGCTGATGAATCAGAGGCCTCTATCGAAGCATCGGTAATCCTTCCTCAGGAGCCCTCTTCTCCAAAAAGAAGAATGTCTCCTCCAGAAGACTTGTCTTTTCAAGACTTCATTAGGGAAGTGGCCAGGGGCCTCTCCATTTCAGTGGCCCCTGAGGCAGAGCCTAGAGCCAAAAAATTAGATATTTTACAATATCCTAAGGCTCCTAAAGAGGCAGCCACTTTACCAATTCATGAGATTCTTTATGATCACATGTTGGGCATATGGGAGACTCCTCTCACCACCTCCCCTCATTCTCGTAGGTTGGACACCATGTATCGTGTTCCTCCTTGTCCTGGCTTTCATAAGACTCAGCTTCTTCACCACTCCATTGTGGTGGAGTCTGCTATGAAGAAGATAAAGAGTACAAAAAGGCACTCTTCTAATCCTCCAGGAAGAGAATGCAGAGCCTTAGATGCCTTTGGCAGGAGAATTTTCCAGGCCAATATGCTTGTTGCCAGAATCAACTCCTATAGTCTCTATATGGGGATGTTTCTAAAAGAAGTTACAGATCATCTGCAAACTTTATCTCCTTTTATTTCAGAAGATAAAAGGGAAGAGTTTCTCACCTGGCTTAAACGTGCCCAGGATGTTTCCAAATTTTCCAACCGTGCAGCCTTTGACTCTTTTGAGTGTGCCAGCAGAGCCTCGGCTATTGACATAGGTGCACGCAGAGTTGCTTGGTTACAAGCTTCTGATTTGGAACCCTGGGTTCAGGATGGACTAGGAAATCTTCCTTGTACAGGTGAAAACCTTTTTGGCAAAGATTGGCAAGCAAAGGCCACCCAGATGGATGCTGAAAATTCTGCTCTAGATAGACTCTCAAAGTCTACTTCTGCTCCTTTTAAGAAAAGGTTGTTCAAAAAGGGTTTTTTTCCCCAAAAAAGTAAATAATATTCTGCTTACGTTCAGCAGGCATCTTCTGCAGGTCGTTTTGCTACAAAGAGACAGCAACAACCGAAACTGTCCAAGCCTAAGGCTGCTAGGACTGCTACGGCCCAACAGCCTCAGCCTCCTCAGGGCCTTTGACTTACAGCTAGAGAACTTAGCCTTTCTGGCTCTAGAACATCCAGAGCCTCTCACCATTCCAGGAAGGTTAGCTCACTTTGTTCCCAAATGGGAACAAATCACAGCAGAGCAATGGACCCTTTCCATCATAAGGGAAGGGTACAAACTTCATTTCTTAAACCTTCCCCCTCACACCATGGTGAGACAGTTCAATTCTCCAACATCTCTCCTCGACCTTCTAGGTCAGGAGATTGCTACCCTTCTTGCCCAAGGGGCAATAGAAGAAGTACCCCTTTTTCAACAGGGCTCAGGGTTCTACTCCCCCTACTTTCTCATCCCAAAGAAAACGGGGCTACAGACCCATATTAGATCTCAGAGAATTGAACAAGTTTCTATGCAAGGAGAAATTCAAGATGATTTCTCTCGGTACTCTCCTTCCATACCTCCAGAGTCATGACCGGCTTTGTTCTCTAGATCTCAAGGATGCATACACCCATGTCCTCATCCATCCAACACACAGAATGTTCCTTCGATTCCTTTTCCAAGGAAAGCACTATCAATGCAGAGTGCTTCCTTTCGGTCTGGCCTCTGCACCAAGGGTGTTCACAAAATGCATGGCAGTAGTAGCTGCATTTCTACTCACTCTAGGGATATTCGTATTCCCATATCTGGACGACTGGCTCATCCGAGCTCCATCCCAGTCAGAGGCCCAGACTTCTCTAACCTGCACAAGCCGTATCCTTCAGTATCTGGGACTTGTAATAAACTTTCCAAAATCCCATCTCACCCCTACTCAATCTCTAGAGTTCATAGGGGCCTTGCTGGATACCACCACTGCAAGGGCCTATCTTCCCCAGGCCCGTTGCCTACGCTTGGTGCAGTTAGCCTCCCAGATTCAGTTAAAGTCCTATTTAACTGCTCGAGAGATGTTACAACTGTTAGGCCACATGGTATCCACCGTGCATGTGGTCCCTTATGCTCGCCTTCACATGAGGGCAGCTCAATGGACTCTGTCCACCCAATGGACCCAGGCTTCAGGGTGCCTGTCAGACAAAATAGCAACCTCCAGTCGCCTTTTTTGGTCTCTCCAGTGGTGGAAGTCCACTCAAAATCTGTTGCTGGGGTCCCCCTTTCAACAGGTTTACCCCAAGCAACCCTTACAACAGATGCCTCCCCAAGGGGTTGGGGAGCTCATCTACAAGATCTCTCCACCCAAGGCATCTGGTCTCCACAGGAGACATCTCTGCATATCAACCTCTTAGAGCTCAGAGCAATCTTTCTGGCTCTGAGTCTTCCACACCCTGCTCAGCTACAAGACAGTCCTCATCCACACGGACAACCAAGTAGCCATGTTCTACGTGAACAGGCAGGGGGGGACTGGCTCTCTGTCGCTTTGCAACGAAGCTCTGAGATTGTGGGCCTTCGCCAGAGAGCATTAAATTCATCTCATGGCAGTGTATCTTCCAGGGGTTCAAAACTCTTGGGCAGACAGACTCAGTCGAGTTCTGCTTCCACACTATTGGTCCCTCCATGGGGACCAGATAGCCAGGATCTTCTGAATTTGGGGAACCCCGGATATAGACCTGTTTGCAAGTCTGTGGAATGCCAAACTTCCCCGGTTCTGTTCCAGAATTCCGTGTCAGGGAGTTCAGGCCAGGGATGCCTCCCTCCTTCATTGGGGGCAAGACTTCCTCTATGCCTTTCCACCCATTCCCCTAATTCCCAAGACACTGTTCAAACTTCAGAGAGACAAGGGGTCTATGATCCTCATAGCACCACATTGGCCACGCCAAGTGTGGTACCCTCTACTTCTGCATCTCTCTCAAGCTCCCTCCCTGGACTTGGGATCTGCTCCAGACCTCCTATCCCAGGAGGGGGGAACGTTGTGGCACCCGAATCCTCAGTCTCTTCATCTCAGGGCCTGGTTGCTGAAGGCCTAGACCTTCGGGATTTGCATCTTTCTCAGCAGGTGAAGGGATATCCTTCATGCTTCCAGAAAGCCTTCCACTAGACGTTACTATGCTTTTAAATGGAAAAGGTTTACCATTTGGTGTGCAGAGAAGGGTCTTAACCCTCTTGCAATACCTCTGAATTCTTTACTAGAGTATTTGCTGCATTTATCCCATGCAGGCTTTAAAATGAATTCAGTAAGAGTCCATTTGAGTGCTATTGCAGCATCCCTTAAACCTCTCAATGGACAGCCTATTTCCTCTCATCCTCTTATTGCAAGATTTATGAGAGGCCTTCTTTTAACCAAACCTCCCATTAGACCACCTCCAGTGGCATGGGACTTGAACTTGGTTCTTGGCCAGCTTATGAAGCCACCCTTTGAACCCTTAGCCACTACCTCCTTGAAATTCCTTTCCTGGAAGGTTATTTTTCTCATTGCAGTCACCTCAGCTCGCCGCATCAGTGAACTGCAAGCCTTGGTGGCTAATCCTCCTTATACAAGGTTCCATCATGACAAGGTAGTCCTCAGGACTAATCCACACTTTATGCCTAAAGTGGTCTCGCCTTTTCATCTGAACCAGGAGGTTTATTTACCTTTTTTTTTCCAGGACCTCATGCATCAAGTGCAGAGAGGAATCTTCATACCCTGGATTGTAAGAGAGCTCTTGCTTTTTACTTACAAAGGACACAGCAACATAGAAAGTCCTCCCAACTCTTTGTTGCTTTTGATCCCTCTCATTTAGGACTTCCAGTCTCTAAGAGAACTCTGTCCAATTGGATTGCTCAGTGTATTTATTTCGCCTACCAGAGTAAGAACCTTTCTCTGGAGGGTCCTGGCAGTCTCTATGGCTCATCTAAATTCTGTGTCCATCGACCAGATCTGTCGAGCGGCCACCTGGGCCTCGGTTCATACCTTTATAGCCCATTACTGCTTGGAGAAGGACTCCCGCCGGGATGCCTTGTTTGGTCAGGCTGTTCTCAAACACCTGTTCCATAGCTAATCAACTCCTACCCTCCATCCCTGGCTGGATGCCTGAGATTCATGGGTGGAGGTAGAGCCCTTCTCAGGGACTCACAACCTGGGGGATCTCCCCGGCATCTCTAGCTGGGGATTCCCCATATGTGAAGACTCATTCCTGCTTGTTCCTGGAGATAGCACAGTTACTTACCTGTAACAGGTGATCTCTGGGAACAGCAGGAATAAGTCTTCACAACCCACCCACCTCCCCTAGGAGTTGTATCTCTCTTTCTATCTTTCCTTTCCTCACTCTCTCTTTGTCTGAGCTTTAAAACTCGAACTGGAGAGAGGCGGTTGGGAAAGGCGGGAAGGCAGCGCGCAGGCGCTGTGGGATGCTCCCAAAAGCTTTCCTTTTGGACGCTGGGGAGCGTTCCCGCGCAGGCTCCGTCGGTACCGACGATACCCATATGTGGAGACTTATTCCTGCTGTTCCCAGAGATCACCTGTTGCCATAAAGCACAGTTACTTACCTGTAAGAAACAGATAGATAAGTAGAAGAATAAGGAGGCTAGCATCCAAACATAGCCTCAAAGAGGAGGGTTTTTAGCCTGTATTTGAATAGGTTCAGAAAAGGAGCCTTGCAGATGAACTTTGAATAGTTTATTCCAAGCATATGGAGCAGCAAGATGGAATGAGCAAAGTCTAGAGTTGGCAGTGGCAGAGTAAGGCACAGATCAAAGGTATCTGCCAGAAGAGTGAAGTTCCCAAGGAGGGAGGTGTAAGCAGGGCTGGTCCAAGGGTTTCTGCCACTTTAGGTAGAAACCTGGCCTCGCCACCCTCCCCCCACTCTCCCGAGCTGCTGCCGATTCCGTCTCAGGAGGGGAAGCGGGCCACAGCAGTATTTCCAAAAGCGGCGGCTTTTTGCCACTGCTATTGGAAATACTGCCGCTTCCCGCCTCTCCACTCCAAATGAAATCGGCGGCAGCTGGGAGGGTTGGGGCAGCGTGGTCCCCCATGTGTGTTGCTGCCGCTTCCCACTCATGCCGTCACCTACCCGGTGGGCCATCTGTCCTAGGCAGCAGCCTTGCTCGTTTAGTGGATGGGCCTGCCCTGGCTATAAGGAGTGATAAGAAAGGAAAGACAGCAAGGAGCTGCAGAATGAATACACAAGTCAGTAGGAGAAGTTTGAATTGAATGCGGAAACGGAACCAATGAAGTAATTTGAGCACAGTGAGACTGGCAGAAGGTTAGCCGTGCAGCTGAGTTTTGAACAGACACAAGAGGGAGAGATGATTCCAAGAGAGACCATAAAGCAGTAGGTTGCAATAGTCCGAGGCTGGAGCCTTAATCCAGTACCTTAGACCACTTGGCCACGCTACCAACTTCCAAATGGATATAGATAATGTGAAGATACTTCAGAGAGGCTACAAAAATGGTGTGGATTCTACACCAAAATTCATAAATAAGTTTTTAATTATGAAGATTTGTACTTTGGATTGGGTAGTTGGAAGTATGATTGAAGCAGTCAGACTAGAGAACTGTAGGTAATGCACAAAAAGCAACCCCCCCCCCCCCCCCCGGGAAAGAATATTCTAGAACAGGGATGTCAAACTTTAACCCTTGAGGCCACAAACCAGTCAGGTTTTCAGGATATCCCAAAGTATGTGATGGAGTTGCAAATCTTGTCCTAGCATATTCATTAGGACTATCCTAAAAACCAAACTGGTTTGTGGCCCTCAAGGACCAGAGTTTGAGATCCCTGTTCCAGACAGGTTACTATATGAGGCTCCAAGGGGTTTGCACTCAGGAGTAAGAACAAAAAATGTCTTCCTTATCATTCCTCCAGTCCAGATCCGACAAAGCGAGTTGTCTCCTCTTGCCAGCAGCTGGAGGCTGAGCATGCTCAAAGCTCTGGTGATGTCACCCTATATAAGGGCCCAGTACCACCACCCACTAAGGCCAGTATCTCAGCCTCTAGCAGCTGGAGGAGGGTCTACCTGGTGCGGGAAGGCACAGGAAGGACTGTAGGGGGCAATGGTAGCTATCTTGTAGTTCTTGAACACCAAGCAGCTTAAAGAAAGTAGGACTAAATTTGACCAGACTGGTCTGGCTGACCCCTTCGATGGGAGGCCGACAGACTCACAGCAATGCTGAGAGCAATCTGGGGGGGCCTGGGAGGTCACTTGAGGGACCAGGGTCATTAAATCGGCTCTTTCCTGCTTGTGGGGAGTGGTCTATGTCAGTAGGGCAGAGTTCCTGCTTCTACGGCGAGTCCAGCACTGCTGATTGCGACGGCAAGTGAGTGAGACTTAAGGCAGTGAATCAGCTGCAGGGACATCTTCGGGGGGTGGGGGATAGAGGTAGAGCGGCTTCCTTTCTTGTTTTCTCTGGGTGTGGTCTCGTGTTTGGCGAGTTGCTGGGACGTAGATCTCTCACAGGATCGGTGAGTCAGAGTGCGTTTGCTTTTGGTTTCATGCTGTCTTTAAAAACTTCCTGCGCCACGGGTGGGACGTGCCACAGCAGGCTCTCTATCGCCACTGTCTGTGGGGACTGTGAGAGAGAGACCTGTGCAGTGGATCAGGAGATGTCAGAGCTCTCTGATGAGTCAGCAGCTCAGAGGGAGGGCAGAAGTCAAGGAACATGCATGGAATCTGTTCTTCCAGGGCCTTTTCAGCCCGTGGTTTTGGCAGGAAGGGAGGCTGTTTGTCACACTGTGGCTTCCAGAGAGGAAATGGGGCTAGGCAAGTGTCTTTTCTGTTGGAGCCGCTTGGAGCATTGGGGGGAGGCAGGAGAGATCCTACATCACTTTTTTCTCCAGACTTTGTTCTACTGCTGCATCAGGCGTATTGCCTGAGGCGGAGCTGGACAGGACAGTCTGAGGGGCTCTCCATGACACAGAAGTCAGCCATGCTAGCAGAGGGAGTGCTGGCAGCCAAGCTGCCATGGCTGGAGTTGCAGTCTTGGGAGGATCCTGTGGCAGTATTGTCTGATATGTCTGAGGACCTGTTGGAGGGAACCTCGGACATGTTCAAGGAGGGGCCTCCTATTCTGGAACCGGAAGAAAGTGATGTGTCCCTGAGAGAGGATCCTCATTTAGTGAAGGGTATTCCATAGGGAAGAACTCCCAGCGCTGATCACTCATTCCCTGGTGGCTCTCAACATGGCACAGGATTCCTTTTCAGGTGAAGAACTGTTAGAAGATCAGATTTTTAAGTCCTGCATGCAATCACAGGCAGTTTTCCCAATGCACCGAGTAATTCAACAGATGGAGACGGAATGGGAAGCACCAGAGGCAGGGCTATGGGGCAGCCTGGCCATGTTACCGGAACAAGATAAGAAGCTGCGGGCCCCTTGGTGGATGTGGCCCTGTCTACGGTGATGAAGACTGCTATCTTCATGGAAGAGGGTCGGCATTGAAAGATCCACAGGACAAAAACTGGAGGCCTTGCTTAAGCAGACCTTTGTGAATGCTCTCACTTGACAGATGGTCGTTTGTGGGACCTATGTCTCAAGGGTGTGCTTTCGCTGGGCTCTGGCGATGCCGGGGTCAGAGAGCCCTGTAGAGGAAGCTCACTGCTGGTGCAGCCTTTCTGACGGATGCCTTTTATGATCTGATTCGCGCCACTGCCAAGGGTATGGCATTGGTGGTAGCGGCAAGACTGCTCCTGTGGCTTCGGAGCTGGGTGGCAGATATCTCGTCAAAGACTTGATTGAGCCGTCTTCCATTCAAGCGTAAATTGCTGTTTGGCGAAGCCCTGGAAAAGTTTGTAAAAGAGTTAGGAGATTCTAAGGGAGGCAAGTTCCCTGAGGATAAGCCAAAGTAAAGTAAAGGTTCAGCACTGGCACAAGGCTAGCCTAGAGATTTCTGGCGCTTTCAAGCAGTGAGGATTCCAGTGTCCCAGTGGCATGCTACCCCAGTAAAGGTACTCCCTTTAGGTTACGTGCTGAAGTTCGCTTAACCGTTGTCTGAGACCTTTGTAGCATCCCCTTGCTGGCCACTCGGAAAGGTCGGTGTGGTGCAGGAGATGCTCCAAAGGCTTCTGCTCTTAGATACGGTGGTTCCTCTTCCTGTTGGACAGGTAAGAAAAGGATGCTATTCCTTTTATTTTGTGGTCCCCAAAAAGGAGGGAACTTACAGACCAATCCTTGATCTAAAACACGTCAATGTGTGTTGAGTGTTCCACGCTTTTGTATGGAAACACTGCTGTCTGTCATAGTAGCAATACGATGCGGAGAGTTTGACGGCTGTGGATCTCACGGAGGCCAATTTGCATATTCCCATATGCCCAGACCACCAGTGCTTTCTGAGGTTCGCGGTTCCTGTGGGGCACTTTCAGTTTCAGGCCTTGCCATTTGGTCTGGTGACAGCTCCTCAGATCTTTACCAAGGTTATGGTGGTTGTAGCAGCCGAATTATGAAGAAATGGAATCCTGGTGCCACCCTTACCTTGATGACTGGCTGATTCGGGCAAAGTTATACCAAGAGAGTCAGCGGGCAGCACGACATGTCACCCTGCTGCTTCAACGGCTAGGTTGGGTGATCAACTTCACCAAGAGTCATGTGGAACCCTCACAGGATCTCATGCACTTAGGGGCATGCTTTCAGCTGCTGGAAAGGGCAGAGAAGATAAAAGCTCAGGTGCGTCATTTCCTTCGGTTGGCAGCCCTCTCGGCGTGGCTCTATATGCAGCTCTTGGGGGTCGATGGTGGCCTCACTAGACCTAGTACCCTGGACAAGGGTGCATTTACGACTGTTACAAAGAGCATTTCTAGGGAGATGGTTTCCGCAGTGGCATCCGCTGACCCGGAAGCTGGTCTGTGCGACAATCATCAGGATAACTCTGCAGTGGTGGCTGGTACGGGCAAATTTACTGGCCGGAATGCAGTTGGAGTCCTAAAACTGGTTACCTCTGACAACGGATGCTAGCCTGGTCAGCTGGGGCTCTCACTGTCAGCATCAGGTGACTCAGGGACAGTGGTCGGTGGAGCAGTGTGAATGGCTCATCAAACCATTTGGAGATGAGAGCAGTGTTCTTGGCTCTACAGTTCTTCCGGCCGCTAGTGCCCGGCAAAACGGTTCGGGTGTTCTCGGACAACGCAGCGACAGTGGCCTACCTGAATCGTCAAGGGGGTACAGGCAGCAGGATGCTGGAGGACAGAAGCAAATCTGGTCACTCTTACGGCTGCTCACATGTCTAGCAGAGACAATGTGCAGACTGATTTCCTGAGTCGGAACCGCTTGGATCTGGGCGAATGGGTCCTAAACTGGTCTGTTTTCGAGGAGGTGGGGCCAGCCTGTGATGGATCTGATGGCGACCTTCGCGAATACGAAAGCATCGAGGTTCGTTGGGAACGAATGTCAGAAGGACTGGCATGTTGACACAGCCATGGCCAAAGCACTCTCTGCTGTAAGTCTTCCCGCCATGGGCTCTGATCGGCCAGCTATTATGTGCATTGAGCATCACAGGGTGCTGGTAATACTCATACCGGATTGGCCTCGCTGGCTGTGGCATGCGGATCTTATGTGGTTGCTAGTGGACGATCCCTGGAGGCTGCTGGCGAGACACAATCTGTTGATGCACGGTCCAGTTCCCATGCTGCAAGTGGATCGATTCTCGCTTATGGCCTGGCTCTTGAGAGGATACGGTTGAGAAAGCAAAGTTACTCACTGCAGATCATTGCCACGCTATTGCGGGCAAGGGAACGCTCATCCACTTTAGCCTATGTGTGAGCATGGTGTTTGTTTGAGAATTGGTGAACCGACAAAGGGATTAGACCTTTAGTGGCCCCTTTATCGGACATTCTTTTATTCTTCCAAGCTGGACTGGATAAGGCTATGGCGCTAGGCTCTTTAAATGTACTGGTGGTGGCCCTGGTGTGCTGCAGGGGTCGGATACAAGGGAAGTCCCTAGTCATTCACATGGATGTGGTTCGTTTCATATGGGTGGTAAACCAGGTGCAGCCTCCGGGACTGAGCTTGTGCCAGCCTGGGATCTGAATTGTGTTTTCTGCATTGATGGGACCACCCTTTGAGCCATTGCGTGGGGAGACATTGAAAGATATTGCTTTGAAGGTAGCCTTCTTGTTGACGATTTGTTCTGCGAGATGGATTTCGGAGCTCAAGCATTGTCATGTCAGGAGCCTTTTCTGTCAATTTCCCGGGAGAAAGTGGTGCTGCATCCAGTGCCATCCTTCATTTCGAAGGTGGTGTCACTCTTTCATATGAATCAATCGGTCACTCTCCCGGTGTTCTAAAGGGAGAGACAGCCAAGGACAGGCAGTTACACTTTCAGACGTGTGACAGGTGCTCCATCTTTACTTGCAGCACATGGCCTGTTTCATAAGTCAGATCGGTTGTTTGTGCTGTTTGGAGGACTAAGACATGGTGAGCATCTTCCAAAGCAACTGTGACGCGGTGGATCAGGAAGGCATTTGTGTCTGCTTACTTGATAAAGTGATGGCAGCCCCCACAGGGCCTTAGAGCGCATTTTACAAGAGCACAAGCTGCTTCATGGGCAAAGTGTACGCTCGTGCCTCTGATTGATATTTGCCAGGCCGCGACATGGTCTTTGCTGCACACCTTTGCTCAGCACTACCTTCTGGATATGCAGGCGTCCAGGCATGTGCAGTCTGGGCTTCGGTAGTTCAGGCTGAACTTGTGTGTCCCTTCCAGATTTAGCATAGCTTTGGTATCTTTCCCTTTGTCGGGACTGGACTGGAGGAATGATAAGGAAGGTGAAATTATACATACCTGTTTGTGCTTTAATTGAATAACTCCAGTCTGATCTCGGACCTGTCCAGGTTGTCTTGATTCTGCAAGGCAAGCCCGGGGAATATAGGTATCTGATTAGGTGAAGGCTAGCAATAGATTGTGGTTCTCTTGGTGGAGCCTTGGGCGGTTCTGGAGGTACTCAGTACTGCATGTTTGGCATGGGCGTTTGTCTGTGGTCAGACCATAAAAAACAAAAAAACTTGTTTTGCCTTATTGGCAGTGGTATGATCTCGCAGTGGATGATGTGAAAAAAATCTGATATGAAGTGTTTACCTGGTATGCATTGTGGCTGGGTCACACTTCGTTTTGGGTTTTAAAAAAAAAGAGGAGGAGGAGAGGCTGTTTGGCTAGGCGTAATTGAGCTGTAGCTTTGGCAATAGGATAGTGGCCTTGGTGGTTAGTACTGGGCCCTTATATAGAGTGACATCACCAGAGCTTTGAGCATGTTCAGCCTCCAGCTGCTGGACTAGAGTCATTCAAGGAAAGCAAATTAGCAGGTAAGTCTAATTTCATCATGGAAGAGGTGATGGATGCATGGAATGGCCTCCTAGTGGAGATGGGGAGAGAGAAACAGTAGTGGGATTCAGAAAAGTCTGAGATAAATAGAGGATCCCTAGTTGCAAAGATTTGAAAGGAAAGCCAAAGATCAACTGATTTTGTCTGACAGTAATTTACAAATTTGTCCTCAGAGACAGTAATTTACAAACTTGTGTTCAAGTTTTCAGGATACCCACAATGAGCATGCATATGATTTGTATACGTTGGCTTCATTGCATCTGCATATTCATTGTGGATGTCCTGAAAACCAACTGGTTTGGGAAACACTAGGCTATGATATTGCACCAAGAATGGAGTTGTGCAGATGGGCTTTTGTGGTTCTTATTTGGCATTGTATGTTAATGTTTGTGAGACTCTTGTTTGTATTCCATATGGTCATAAAACAGGACCATGTCAAGTTTGCATTGAGTGAAAGTTTGAGGGAGAGAAGGCTGTGAGATGGTATTGAGTGAGAATGTTAAAGGAGAGCATACAGTGAAGGTATGAATATGGAAATAATGAGCTTGGATCTTTCCTGAAGGTATCGGTGGTTTCATGGTGCGACAGCGGAAGTCTCATACACGAACCAAGAGAGGTCTGGCTGCGCTGCTGGAGGCATGCCGAGAAAGCATGAATACGGAGATGCATCCTGAAGAGGGTATGTTTGGAAGTTTTAGGGATGCTGATGAAGGTTGCACTGGATAGAAGGAAAGATCACAAATTTTATGTACATTTGCATGTTTCTGGTGACTATGTGTAATGAGGTTGCTTTCTCCAGCTGCACCTGCAGATTCTGTGATAGAAGGAACCATGGAGCCCAGTACTGCAGAGGTGGATGAGAAGAAGAAGAGGCGTGGACGGAAAAAGAGCAAGTTAGAGGATATGTTCCCTACGTACCTTCAGGTCTGAGAGTGCACTAATCAGCCCCCTGACATTTGAGTATCCCTAGTAGCCTAGTGGTTAGAGCGACTGCCTAGTACCCAGAAGATCAAGGGTTCGATTCTCACTGGCACTCCTTGTGACCTTGGGCAAATCACTTTACCCTCCATTGCCTCGGAAGAAAAGGCTGGCAATCTACTTCCGGTGGTACATTGCCAAGAAAACCTAGAGGTAGCTGGGTCGCTATGAGTCAACACTGACTTGATGGCACTAAAAAAAAAAATTAGACTGAAAAACATATTGAGATCATGATCTTGAGAAACTGAAACGACTATGCTCAAATAGTCAATAAATATGCTATGCTGAGGGAAATCATACAAACATATATACAGAAATGTTGAAGGAACCTCAGATATTAAAAACAGCTTGAACTGTCCCAATTTTTTTTGTCTGCTTAACAAAGCATAATTTTTATTTTTATATTGCCATTAAAAGTACTTACTTGCATGAATGGTCTGGAAATATTTGGAAATGCCCAAGACTTTACCTGCAAGGAAGCATTTTTAATGGCAATATAAAAATGATAAAATGGGTTTTTTTGTTTTTTTTAAGCAGACAAAATATTTTGGAGTCAGTGCTTGATCCATACATAGCGGTGATTTCTTCTTCAGCATTTTTGTTTATATGTTTGTATGTTTTCCCTAAGTAGAGAAGACTTATTGCTGGTTTGGGTCTGGTTTTGTTTTGGGATCTGAATATCCCTGCCAGGATTAGAGCCTGCTGATGCATGTGAGTCTCTTCACATCTGAGTATCCCAGCAGAGTGACAGTCTGTAGATATGCACTTTCCTTTTGAGGTCTGCCTATATCTGGCAGGGTTGTAATCTTCTGACTTGTTTGGAACCTTTGCACATGTGGTTTGTTTGCAATTTGATACCATTTCTTATTTTCTCTCTTTGTATATCCATGGCCTGCAGGAGGCTTTCTTTGGCCGAGCACTGATTGACCTGAGTCGAAAGGCATTATTGGCAGCTGGAGACAAAAATGCTTGCCCATCTGTGAGTCAAGCAGGTCAGAGCACCAAAGGTGGCACTATTGCTTCTGGCCTGGTTCAGAGAGGAGTAATGAATGGAATGGAAGCTCCAGGACATGAGAAAGGTGAGGTGGAGAGATTACATAGAGGGAGCCTATGAAATAATTTGGTTTCTTATTGCTATGAAAGGCAGAATACTTTATCCTCGAAGCAGTAAGTGGGTGCATTAGAACATTGCACTGAGCTTCTTATGATGATCTTCAGCATATAGCATTCTAATGCACGTTTAAAAAAAGCAGTTTACTCCCAGTGCAGTAAAGTGATGGTATGCAAATTACAGCAAAAGTAATCCAAACCAAAAAGGGGTCACCACCAAAAATGCTAGAACAATATAAGGTCAACCCCAATGAAGAGTGAACCTATTAATATTTTTTTCTTTACATAACTATTGCTAATTTTACTGCAAATATATTGAATAGACTGGATGTTTCACATGTAGAGGTTGATTCCTCACTTTGATGAGTACGACCAAAAAAAATAAATTGATGGGTTCACTCTTTATTGGGGTTGACCTTGTATTGTTTATGCAAAATACAGCAGCATTAAAAAAAAGTGTTCTGTCAGATAAAACAGCACATAGCAATGCGGTAATATGCTCATCCACTAACGGGGAAGACATAAAAAAAAAAAAAAGGCTGAGCAGACTCCCACCCCACAAAATTTCCCTGGTAGCCTAGTGAATCTTCCTTCTCCACCAATGCTCCTGATTCTCAGAGAGCAAGCAGGAAGTCATTCCTCAAATATGGGTGATGTCAGCACCGACGGAGTCCATGCGGAAGCATCTCCCCAGCTTTCAAAGACAGCCTTTATTTTTTTTTTTTTATTTAGACAGTTTTGTATACCACCTTATCCTTCAATCAAAGTGGTCAACAAGACATTGGGAGGCATACATTCAACAGGAGGAGATAGATTCACATAGTAAAAAGCTATCTACTTATAGGTGTAAATGGGGATGGGCGGTTGGGGCTAAGTGGTGGGGTTAGCTACTGGGCCACTTGGGTGGTATCTAGTGCTTGGCAACTTAAGGTGGTTACTCATAGGCCTCGGTGACGAGATGGGTCGAGAGCTTTGTGGAAGGCCTTGGTATCATTTAGGGTCCTTAAGTCCATGGGGCTGGAGTTCTATAATGCAGGCGCCAGTAGCAAGGGAGCTCTCTTAGATGTTACTTGCTTAGTCTTGTGATAACCTGTGGGTAAGGTGATCCTATTCTCATTGTTGGTTCTTCTAGGCCTGTTACTGACATCCTTGGTTATTACATCCTGGAGTGCATCTGCAGAGCGGTGATGGAAGATTTTGAAAATGTTCAGGATTGATTTGAATTTTGCCCTTGCAATTATTGGGAGCCAGTGCAGCTGTCGTAGGACGGGGGTGATGTGTTCAGATCTTGCAGTGCCCGTGATGATGCGTGCTGCAGTATTCTGCACCATTTGGAGTGGGTGAATAGACTGCTGGGGGAAGCCTTGGTATAGTGAGTTTCCATAGTCTAGCAGTGAGGTAATGACTGCTTGGCAAACTGTGCGGAAGTGGTCTTGGTCAAGAATTGGTTTGAGTTTTCTGATGATCCTCAATCGGTGGTAGACTTTTGCTGCAGTTTTAGTATTGTGAAATTGTAGGTTCAGAGAAGTGTCCAGGGTGATGCCCAGGTACCTCACTTCATCCTTGATTGCTATAGTTTTGTGTAGAATGCTGATTGTTTGGGGCGGCTTGAATGTGGAGTCCCTGGTAATGAACATAGCCACTGTTTTATCAAAGTTGTTCATCAGGTTGGGGAGATGCACCATGCATGCGTGGTTCTCTTCCCGCCCAAAGGTGCCATCCTGCCTCAGTCTCCTTTATTTCGCGGAGCCCTCCGGATGTCTATCCATTTTCCCCTGAAAAAGTGTGGGGGTTTTTATACTATTTTATCTAATCTCCAGGAACAAGCAGGAATGTAGTCTTCACATATGGGTATCGTCGGTACCGACGGAGCCTGTGCGGGAACGCTCCCAAGCGTCCAATAGGAAAGCTTTTGGGAGCATCCCACAGTGCCTGTGTGCTGCCTTCCTGCCTTTCCCAACTGTCCCTCTCCAGTTCTTTGTTTTCCGCAGATCCGACAGGTCGCACATCCTGTCACCGCAGAAAAAAATCCCTTCTATTCTTCTTTTTTGTGGTTACGGCAGTGTCGATAGACCAGAGATTCTTGGCTATTGAATGCAGTCTGGCGGCTCTTCTCACAGCCTCTGTCCCTGAAGCCGCTTCAGACAATTCAACCGGTACCGGCTCCGACTCCGGTGCCGGCACCGACTGCATCGACATCGGCAGGTATTCTACCGGGACTGAGTCATGCGTGTCTATTCGGCATCGACAAGTCGGTACCGGACCACTCCGATGCCGACTTCGATCGGTACCGGTACCAGTACCGTGCCTTGCACGATCACCCGGATCGGAGATACTTCGAATCCTCGGATGAGTATAAAGACTCTGAAAGCTCTGCCGATACCAGAGTACTTCTTCCTAAGGATTCCTCTTCTCCTCAGCGTAGGATGTCTCCACCAGAGGATATGTCCTTTCAGGATTTTATCCGAGATGTAGCCCAAGGTCTTTCCATCACAGTGGCTCCTGAAAAAGAGCCTAGGGCAAAGGAATTAGAAATCCTGCAATATCCTAAAGCTCCCAAGGAGGCAGCTACCTTACCTATTCATGAGATCTTGCATGATCTCATGTTAAGGATGTGGGAAACACCTCTAACCCCATCTCCTCACTGTCGAAGGCTCGACACCATGTATTGAGTTCCTCCTTGTCCTGGGTTTCAGAAGACTCAGTCACCACACCATTCCATGGTGCTGGAATCAGTTATGAGAAGGATAAAAAGTGCAAAAAGGCATGCATCTAATCTTCCAGGACATGAGTGTAGGACTCTTGACGCCTTTGGACATCGAACCTTCCAGGCTTCCGTGCTTTCTGCTAGGATCAGTTCCTATATCTTATATATGGGAATGTTCCTTAAGGAGGTCACAGGAGATTTAGAGCTTATGAGCCGCCTTCTTCCTGATGATAAGAAGGAAGATTACCTTGCCCTTATCAAACATGCCCAGGATGTTTCCAAGGTTGTGAATTGTGCAGCCTTTGACTGCTTTGAGTGCATAAGCAGAACCTCTGACATTGCCATAGGTGTACGTAGGATTGCTTGGCTCCAGGCATCTGACTTGGAAATTTGGGTACAGGATAAACTAGGGAATGTTCCTTGCACAGGAGAGAATCTCTTTGGCAAGAATTGGCAGGAAAAAGCTAATGAGATAGATGCTGACAATATCACTTTGGATAGATTGTCTAAATCTACAGCTGATCCTGCGAGGAAAAAATCGGATAAGAAACCATTCTTCAGTAAGAAGACGTTTTATCCCTCCTATACCCAGCAGGGGCATTGTTTAGGTCAGTTTGCCCAAAAGGGACAGCAGCAACAACCTAGACAAAGAAAGACAAAAGCAGCTAAGCCTCGACCGGCTCAGCGGACTCAGCCTCCACAGGGGCTTTGACTCCTATCTAGAGAACTTTGCCTTCCTGGCCCTGAACGGCCCAGAACCCTCCACCATCCCAGGAAGGTTATGTCATTTTGCCCCCAGATGGGGTCAGATAACAGCAGAAAATTGGACTCTGTCTATTGTAAGAGAGGGGTACAAGCTTCATTTCCTCAGCATGCCCCCTCCTACAATGGTAAGACAGTTCAATTCTCAGACCTCTCTCAACGACCTGTTAGGTCAAGAGGTCATTGTGCTCTTTGCTCAAGGGGCAGTAGAAGAGGTACCCATTCCCCAATGGGGTACAGGGTTTTACTCCCCCTATTTCCTTATTCCAAAGAAAACAGGAGGACACAGACCCATTCTAGAGCTCAGAGAATTGAACAAATTCCTGTTCATAGAGAAGTTCAAAATGATTTCTCTAGGAACTCTGCTGCCATACCTTCAGAGTCAGGATTGGCTTTGTTCTCTAGATCTCCAGGATGCGTACACATGTTCTCATCCATCCAACTCACCGAAAGTTCCTTTGCTTTCTGTTTCAACGGAAGCA
The DNA here is from genome assembly GCA_033557465.1 of Ichthyophis bannanicus. Lineage (NCBI taxonomy): Eukaryota > Metazoa > Chordata > Amphibia > Gymnophiona > Ichthyophiidae > Ichthyophis > Ichthyophis bannanicus. The sequence goes on along the minus strand of CM066033.1, from coordinate 649,043,148 downwards.
CTACCAATACAGGGGTCTTCCCTTTGGCCTGGCCTCTGCACCAAGGGTGTTCACAAAATGCATGGCTGTGGCAGCAGCATTTCTCCGCACCCTGGGAATATTCGTCTTCCCTTACTTAGACAACTGGCTCATTTGAGCCCCTTCCGAGCCAGAGAACAGGATTGCCCTCTCTCACACAATGCGCATCCTTCAGTATTTGGGTCTTGTCATAAACTTCCCAAAATCCAACCTTGCTCCCACTCAGTCCCTAGAGTTTATAGGAGCTCTGCTGGATACCAGACAGACAAGGGCCTACCTTCCACAGCCCCGCTGCCTTCGCATTGTGCAGTTAACTTCCCAAGCAGTGTTAAAACCTCACCTCACTGCTCGGGAAATGTTACAGTTGTTAGGCCACATGGCATCCACCGTGCATGTGGTTCTTTATGCTCGCCTCCATATGAGGGCAGCCCAGTGGGCCTTATCCACTCAGTGGACTCAGGCGTCAGGTTGCCTGTCAGACAAAATAGCAAACTCAGATCGCCTTATTTTGTCCCTCCAGTGGTGGCAGTCACCCAAAAACCTTTTGGTGGGGTCTCTTTTTCAGCAACCCCCACCCCAAGCCACTCTAACAACAGATGCTTCACAGGTGGGTTGGGGAGCCCACCTGCAAGGCTTCACTACCCAGGGTACCTGGACTCCACAGGAGGCCTATCTCCATATCAATCTCCTGGAGCTCAGAGCAATCTTCCTTGCTCTTTGAGTATTTCACACCCAGCTCAGCTACAAGACAGTCCTAGTTCAAACGGACAATCAAGTAGCCATGTTCTATGTGAACAAGCAGGGCGGAGCAGGCTCTCTGTCGCTCTGCAACGAAGCTTTGCGACTATGGGCCCTCGCCAGAGAGCATCAGATTCATCCCTTGCAGTGTACCTTCCAAGCATTCAAAACTCTTGGGCAGACAGACTCGGTCGAATTCTTCATCTCCAGGAACAAGCAGGAATGAGTCTTCACATATGGGTACGTCGGTACCGACGGAGCCTGCACGGGAATGCTGCCCAGCTTTCAATTAGAAAGCTTTTGGCAGCATCCCTCGCGCCTGCGCAGTGACTTCCCGCCTTCTCCACAGCCTCTCTTCAGTTTTCGTTTTTCCGCGGAGCTGGCAGGACGTCCTCCTGTCACCGCAGAAATTTTTCCTTTTAATTGCTTTAATTATTTTAATTTTTTTGTTTTCTTGTGGTCGCGGCTGTTTTTCCCGCTACCACCGGTACCGCCGGTGGTTTTTAGGCTAAAGTCTGTAAAACTTTTCTTCAGTTTTTTTGCCTTAACTTCTTAGGCCTACTAGGCCTTTTTCATTATGGAGCCTTCTTTTCCTAAGAAGTGCCTCCGTTGTGGAAACACCTGTTTCTTTTTAGACACCCATAGTTGGTGTCTCAACTGTGTGGGTCCTGACCTTTTTTCCCCTGACTTGTCAGGAGACAATTTTGTGAGAAAACCTTCAGTATTTAGAGTTTCCCTCGATACCGTTTTTTCTTCGGCAGTGAGGGTACCCGGTTTCTCTACTTCACAAGATCAGGTAACCCAAAAACAGTCTGTTAAGACTAGTCAATGCTTGAGTGGTATGTCCCATGCCCAGCATGGTGACGGCTCCGGCCTTACCCTCAAGAATCCATTGGCATTACCCCTGCGGGAGTCTTCGGGCTCCAAAGCGTTAAAGGGGTTTCAGGATGTTCTTGGGGCTCACCCCTCACAGAACATACCTGAGCCATGCGCGGGGGTGGTATCCGCTTCGAGCGGTACCGAGCCTCCGGCATCAGCACTGGTGTCGAGTACTCCACTCTTCACCAGGGATCGTCATCGGGACCGATCGATACACACCGCATTGACTTCCCTCAATCTCAGCCATGCTCCGGGACGGTACCGACGTCGATCGGTTCCGATACCCTAGCATCGGCATCGACATGGATGGGTGCTCATCGGGTATCCTCGGTACCGTCGGTATCGATCGATGTCACCCAGGCTGCCTTAGTGGTATCGGCATCGCCGATACTACCACTGGCGTCGGAACTGTCGAGACATGCATTGCTAGTCTCGCTCTCTTCGATGCCGAGTCTTGAGTCGATATCGAGTCTCGAAGACTGCGTACCGACGCGTCCCGGAACCGACTCCTGTCGTTTCCCAGTAGGTAGTTCCGAAGACCACAACTCCCTCATGATCTCGGTACCACTACAGCAGTTCCCGATGACTACTTCACCTGCTAGTCCTTTATCAGTAGCGAGGTTGATGCCTGTTCTTGCACCGCTGCCTAGTTTAGAACCGATACCTAGCATTGGTGCAGTACCTTGTACGTCCTCTGATATTCAGGCTCTTTCTTTAGCCTCACCAGGAATAGTTCCCATAGGAGATCAGTCTTTTCAGATTTTTCTCCTGGATATGGCAACCTTTCTTAATATTTCTATCCCTGGTTGTGATCCTACCCATGGCTCACCGGATCTCCTTCTTAGGGTATGGAAATCACCCTTACGACTTCCTCAAGTTTCTACTGACATTGAGGTTAGGTACCGTGTGCCACCCTCTCCAGGGTTCCAAAAACCTCAACTTTCTCATCGTTCCTTTGTAGTGGAATCAGCACTGAGGAAGGTTAAGAGCAAGAAGAAGCATTCTTCTTTTCCGCCAGGTCGTTTTTCAAGAACACTTGATGCTTTTGGCCGTCAGGCCTTCCAAAACTCTATGCTGGCTTCCAGAGTTCTCTCATATATTTTTCACATGAGTCTAACACTCCAGGAAGTCACAGAGAAATTGTCTCTTTTGACCCCTTTTTTACCAGAGCCCAAGGCTACTGATTATACCTTGCTCATCAATCACAGCCGGAATATATCCTGGTTTCTGTCTCGTGCTTCTATAGATTCTTTTGAGTCCATTAGCAGATCCTCTGCTATTGCCATTGCAGCACGTCGCAGAGCCTGGCTTGAGGCTTCAGACTTGAGCAAATGGGCACAAACTATACTAGCTCATTCTCCTTGTACAGGAGAAGGTCTTTTTAATAAGGAGGCTTTACGTCAGGTTGCTCAATGCTCCCTTGACTCTTCTTCCACTAGAAACCATTCTAAGCCACCTCCTTCTTCAAATAGTAGGAAATGTCCTACCAAACCTTCTTTTCCTAAGAAAAGAAAGTTTCATTCCTCTCCTGCCCATCATTCGGCTGTACCTAAACAAGAGACGCCTCAGCCTAGTCTGAAGTCCTCCAGTTCTGGCCAGTCTCAACATTCCCAGCAACCATAGGGGCCGGGAATTGTAACTTACATATTAAAAGATTATTCACTGTGCTTTTCTTTTCAGTGTACTAACCTGTCAAAAAATTATTTTGTTCAGGTACTACACACTTCTCCTCTTCTTACTCTCCAGAAGAGCAGTTGCAACTATCACCTGATAGTTTCTTCCCAACTGAACATTTTTCCTTCAGTTGACTTACCCCATGGGTACGTCACCCTCCAACTACTTGAGGGCTACCATACTGAACTACTTCTCTGGTCGTTCCCCAGACAGTGAAAAGAGATATCCCCTCTCTTTTCTTGTCTGTTTTTCTTGATTCAGCACAGGACAATCTCTCTGCTATTTCTCTCAGCAGCTCTGCCTGCAGGAGTTATAGTAATTGTATTACTGGGACTTTCCAAGTTCCAGTCCCTTGTTCAAAATTTTTGTCTAGCCTCAGTAGTGATTCCAAACTATCTTGGATCCTCCTACTCCTTAGGCTTTCTCACATTACTCTAACCATCTCCTTTTCTAGGATATGGCAACATAACTGACTTTCAGTCACTTTATCTCATAGCTCTCCTGCACAATGCTCTCTGCAGTCTTCAGAGAAGCTTTCCACTATGAGGGCTTTGCTATAGAGCATTCTCCTTGTCTCTGAAGTTCCTCTATTATTAGAGAGAAACTTATCAACCCTTTCTGTACCTGTAAGGGTTCTCCACACCCCCTCTAGCCTGGGGTGTTAACACGAGATAGCACTTCTTCTGCGTGCAAATCCAAGGCATCTACCATGTCAGTGTTCTGTAGAACTCCCTGCCTTGTTCCCTACAGATTCGTATCTTCATCTGTTCTCACGTGAACATCACGGTTATCTCACTGGATTGCTTTCCTGCATCCCTCAACCCACGAAAATAGATTCTCTATGCATATCCCAAGTGGGCTCGCCCTCTTGTAGAACGCAGAATCTTTTTCTTTTATATTCCCCATGTACAATTATGGGGCTGGGTGGTAGACATGTATCTCAATCTGTTGTCTTGTATGTAGCATCTCCATATATGTCTACATACTTATCTCATTACTCTGGTGGTGCTAAACCATGCCCCACAAATTTCCATATATATATTTAATATATTTCACCACCCATATCCTAATCTACAAATCTGGACATATGCATATTTATATATCTATATTTATATATGAATATATACATGTCTATTCCAGCCACATATATATATGTCTCCCCATATGTATGTGTTTGATGGGGGGCTTCTTAAGGGTTGGTCAATCTTATTCACTATCACCCTTACTGTCTATACTACATGATTTACCTCTTAGAGGTTTTAGACAGATTGTTGCCCTACGTCCCATACCAAATTATGATACAGGACCTGTTCAGCACCAACAACCACTTTGGTGCTAACATCTTCCATTTTTTCTTTATGTCCTTGAAGCATCCAGCTTCAATATTTTTCCTATCTCTCACCAGCTAGGAAAAACAGTGTACATCTTCATCTTGGAGTACACAACTGTTTTCCGTAGGAATAGGGGTTTTCCATTCCCCCTTTCCTGCCAGGACTGGGCTAGTTCTTCAACTCCGTCAGTCTTCTTCCTTTAGTCCTCAATGTTCATGATGCCTAGAGGACTTTTCTGCTTTTCCCATAAAGCTTTCCATTGAAGACCAGACGTCTACTCCTACCCAGTTGACACCTGGCTCCTCTACTACCTCCAAGTCTGGACCTTCCTCCTCACTACTGAGAGGTCACCTTGAAGATTCCGCCACTACTTATCCAGTAGACTCCATCATGCTTTCTACTTCCTACCATACAGTAGGTAAGCTGCATATTTTAAGTGTACATTAAATGTGTTTTAATGCTACTCATCCTATCTACCAAGGACTCCTGTAGTCTGTAGAACACCTAGTCCTTGGCTATGCTGTTTCTTTCCTCACAGCTCCTTTATTGTCAACTCCTACCCTCCATCCCACATTGGATGCCGGGGATTCCTGGAGACAAAATGCACCCCTGACCCGGGCACTTGCATTTTTATGGGATCTCCCCCTGGTATCTCCAGCTAGGGAGTCCCCATATGTGAAGACTCATTCCTGCTTGTTCCTGGAGATAGCACAGTTACTTATCTGTAACAGGTGATCTCTGGGAACAGCAGGAATTAGTCTTCACAACCCTCCCACCTCCCCTAGGAGTTGCATCTTTTTTATTTTTTCCCTTTTCTCTCCTCGCCTTTGTCTCAGCTCTGAAACTCAACTGAAGAGAGGCTGTGAAGAAGGCGGGAAGTCACTGCGCAGGCGCGAGGGATGCTGCCAAAAGCTTTCTAATTGAAAGCTGGGCAGCATTCCCGTGCAGGCTCCGTCGGTACCGACGTACCCATATGTGAAGACTAATTCCTGCTGTTCCCAGAGATCACCTGTTACAGGTAAGTAACTGTGCTTTCCACACGAATGGTCTCTGCATGCAGACCAGGTGGCCAAAATTTTTCAAACCCCGTACATAGTCCTCTTTGCAAGTCCGCTGAATGCCAAACTTCCCTGGTTCTGTTCCAGAATTCCGGCTCGAGGTTGTGAGACCAGGGATGCTTTCCTCCTCCATTGAGGTCAGAACTTCCTGTATGCCTTTCCACCCATTCCCCTAATTCCCAAAACACTGTTTAAGCTTCAGAGAGACAGAGGTCTTATGATCCTCATAGCTCCACGTTGGCCACGCAAATGTGGTACCCTCTGCTCCTACATCTCTCTCAAGCTCCACCTCTGGAGTTAGGATCTGCTCCAGACCGCCTTTCTCAAGAGGACGGGATGCTTTGGCATCCCAATCCCCAGTCTGCTTCTCAGGTCCTGGTTGCTGAAAGCCTAGAACTTCACGGTCTTAACCTTTTCCAGCAGGTAAAGGATATCCTTCATGCTTCCAGGAAACCTTCTACAAGACGCTCCTATGCATTCAAGTGGAAAAGGTTTACCATATGGTGCTCGCAGAAGGGTCTTAACCCTTTTGTGATACCTCTGGAATCATTACTGGAGTACCTCCTTCATTTATCAAATGCAGGGCTTAAGACTAATTCTCCAGGACCAAGCAGGAAGTCAGTCCTCACTTATGGGTGACGTCGGCGCTGAAGGAGCCCTCGCGGAGCAATTTTCCACAGCTTTCGAAGAAAGCCTTTGGGAATTGCAGCGCGCATGCGCGGTCCCCTTCCCGCTCAAGGGTGCCATCTTGCTCAGTCGTCTTTTTTCCGCGAAGCCCTACAGACGTAGTTTGTGATCGCTGCTGAAAAAGTTGATTTTTTTCGTTTGTTTTTTTCTCGGTTCGACGCCGTGTCCTTTTCCCGCCCGGCCTCGATACTCCAATATCGAGTCCGTTCACATTTTTTCGTTTTTTTGTCCTTTGTAACGGGCGTTCCCGCCACTTTTTTTCTTTTTCCCTGGCAGCACGGTCTTTCGACCTCGCAGGGGCCCTTTTTCCCCCGATGGCTGCCAGCGGGTTTAAAAAGTGTGATCGCTGTACCAGACTCATGTCTCTTACCGACACACATGACTGCTGCCTCCGTTGCCTCGGACCCAACCATGACTCGATGAGTTGTGGTCCGTGCAACAAAATGTCCTCGAAGGCATTGAGGAATCGGCAGTCACAAAAGGAACGAATCTTCTCTGACTCCGCGTCTGGTCGGGCCCGGACCTTGTCAGAGGCTTCGACGTCTCGTGACTCCGGCTCCGAGCATCGTCGGAGTTCCTCTGAGCAGGGGTCTCCCACCCGGGAACATCGTCGGAAGAAGAAACCCGCGAGGGCGGCGGCAGAGGACGCTCCTGGTCCCTCGAGGGCCAGGTCGCATAGCCCCGCCAGCCCCCCCTGGTCCTCGGAGGCGGAGAGGCCTTCGAAGCATCCTCGTCTCGAAGTGGAGTCTCCTGGACACATGAGTACTGTAGTCCTCGTGGACTCGCCTCCGAGGGAGCTGACGTCGGGCCCGACACCGTCGGGGCCCGAGTCGGGGGCTGCTGGGTCTTCTGAATTTGGTCTCAGATTGACGGCCTTGGAGTGCAGTATCGCTGCCTTCATGGACCAGCAGCGGGCATTGATGACCGGCCTCGCCAGTGCATCTGCCCCAACCACCGGGACGTCGACATCGAAGTTGACCCCGGAGGCCGAGCCGATCCTCGAGTCCATACGAGCTCGAGTCGATCCTCGACCGAGGTCGTCGACGCCGGCCTCGGCGTCGGGGCGGAGGTCCTCGGCACTCGCCCGCACGGAGTCACTCGATTCCTCCACTGAGGAGTCGGGCTGGGACACGGAGGAGGACGAATCACTCGGGTCTTTTCAGACTCGGTGCGTCCCCTCCGACTCACCTGAGTCGGAGCCTCGGAGACGATCCCCCCCTGGAGGATACCCGGTTCTCCGTTTTCGTGAGGGACATGGCCAAGGCTTTGGCCTTCCCCGCGGATCCAGAGGAGGAGCCTCGAGCCGAAGAGCTCGAGGCCCCCCAATATGACTCTCCCCCGAAGGAGGCCTTTACTGTACCGGTTCCTCCGATGCTGGAGCGGCTGCTCTTCCGCATGTGGGAGAGCCCGGCCTCGACGCCGGTGTTAAGCAAGCGGGTCGATTCTATGTATCGAGTCCGTAAGAGCCCCGGGTTCCAAAAGGCACAACTACCGCACCATTCCATGGTGGTGGAATCGGCCATGCATAGACTTAAGAGTCAAAAGATGCACTCCTCGGTGCCTCCGGGTAAGGAGGCCCGGAACCTGGATGCCCTCGGTAGGAAGTGCTTCCAGGGCTCTATGCTTGCTTGCCGAGTCCAGACATACCAGCTATATATGGGCATGTATCTTCGAGACCTGGCAAAAGAAATTGCCGGGTTCTCTGCGGGTCTCTCCGAGGAACCTTTGCAGAGGTTCCAGGCCTTGTCCACTTGTATTCGCGAGTGCTTGAAGTTTATTTCTCGAGCAGCCTACGATGGCTTCGAAGCATCGGCTCGAGTAGCCGGAGCCGGCATCGGTGCTCGCCGTCAGGCTTGGCTTCAGTCATCCGACCTCGAGCCATGGGTGCAGGACAAGTTGGTCGATGTCCCCTGCAGAGGTGAAAACCTCTTTGGTAAGCCCATGGCTGAAAAGGCGGCAGAACTCGACTCCGAGACTCTCACCAGGACTCGTCTATCCAGAAAGACCTCTGCCCCTTCACAGAATAGGAAGGGCTCGGGGAAAAAGCCCTTTTACCCAAGGAAGGTGTCTGCCTATAAACAACACCACCCTCAATATCAAGCCTCAGCAGCTCCCCATCAGGGTCAGCAGGCTAAGGGACAGGGTAATGGGTCCCGTAGGCAGAAGGCCCCCAAGCCCACTACACAGGCCCCTGCTCAGCAGGGTGGGGGTTTTTGACTATGGGCAGCCATAACATCCGATTCCTGGGTGCTGCAGGTGGTTCAAAAGGGCTACCTCCTACATTTTCACCAGGTGCCCCCCCCCTACTTTCCAGGGGAGCCTCCAAGACCCCCTCTGCACAGGGACTTACTCCTTCAGGAGCTGCAAAGTCTGCTTCAGGAACAGGCTGTGGAGCCAGTGCCCCAACACCTGTGGGGTCACGGGTTTTACTCGAGGTACTTCCTGATACCAAAAAGAACAGGAGGCTTCAGACCCATCCTGGACTTACGCAACCTCAACAAGTTCCTGCAGCGGGAAAAGTTCAAGATGCTTACCCTTGGAATCCTACTGCCCTACCTCCAGCAGGGAGATTGGCTATGCTCCTTGGATCTAAAGGATGCTTATACTCACATCCTTATTCATCTGGACCTTATTCATCCAGACCACCGACAATATCTAAGATTTGTTGTGGCAGGGGATCATTATCAGTACCGCGTACTGCCCTTTGGCCTCTCCTCCGCTCCCAGGGTGTTCACGAAATGCCTGGCAGTGGTGGCAGCCTTCCTGAGGCTTCAAGGCCTCTTTGTCTTCCTCTACCTGGACGACTGGCTCATCCGGGCACAGTCTTCCCTAGAGGTCACTCAGGCCACTCAACGCACAGTGGCCCTGCTTCAGCACTTGGGCTTCGTCATAAACTTTGAAAAGTCCACTTTGCTCTGCTCTCAGGATCTCGACTTCATAGGAGCACGGCTGGACACTCTGCAGGCTCGTGCCGCCTTGCCTCTGGAACGGGCCAACAGGCTCATAGCTCTGGCCGGCAGGTTCCACAGCGCGTCACCGGTCTCTGCCAGACAATTCCTGCAACTGCTCGGTCATATGGCCTCCACGGTCCATGTCACTCTGAATGCCCGTCTACATATGAGACCTGCTCAGTGGAGCCTTCGCACTCAATGGCATCAGGCCACAGGGAGACTGACGGACTTAATACAGATCTCCGACCGCCTGGTCTCCTCTCTGCAATGGTGGCTTCACCTGCCCAATCTGGTACTCGGCATGATCTTTCAGTCTCCTCCACCTTCCCAGGTGCTAACGACAGATGCCTCTTTCCTGGGATCGGGAGCGCATTGCCAGGGAACATGCACTCAAGGCCTTTGGACACCTTGGGAGGCTGCTCAGCAGATAAACTTCCTGGAGCTGCGGGCGATCCGCCTAGCTCTGCGGACCTTCTCTCACCTCACTTCTCGTCGGTCTGTGCTGTTACAGACGGACAATCAGGTTGCCATGTTCTACGTGAACAAACAGGGGGGCACGGGCTCCCGCCTTCTATGTCGGGAGGCTCGGAGACTGTGCTCTTGGGCAGTCGACCACGACATCCTCCTCAAGGCTGTTTACCTGCCCGGGCAGGAAAATTGCCTGGCCGACAAACTGAGCCGGATTCTGCAGCCGCACGAATGGAGATTGAACCCCGTAGTTGTCCAGCGGATCTTCTGCCGGTGGGGCCTCCCCACCGTGGATCTCTTTGCCAGTCCTCTCAACCGGCAACTTCCCAGGTTCTGCTCCCGGCACCCGCATCCTCTCAGAGTAGCACCAGATGCTTTCCTCATCTCGTGGTCCACGGGCCTACTGTATGCCTTTCCTCCCACGCCACTTGTGTCCCGGACGCTGTTCAAAGTTGTCCAGGACAGGGCCTCCGTGATCCTGGTGGCGCCCAGGTGGCCGAGACAACCCTGGTTCCCTCTACTCCTACAGCTAGCAGTGGACACCCCTCTTCCTCTGGGGTTTCAGCCCGATCTCCTGACCCAGGATCAGGGTACCCTCCTGCACCCCAACCTCCGGGCCCTTCATCTGATGGCCTGGCTGCTGAAAGGGTAGTCCTAGCTCCGCTCCTGCTTCCTCCGGAGGTGGAAGCTGTCATCCTGGCGTCTCGGCGACCTTCCACCCGGAAATCTTACGCCCTTAAATGGCGTCGCTTCTTGGTCTGGTGTTCTCAGCGCTCTGAGGACCCCTTCGCCTGCTTAGTATCGGTGGTACTGCAGTATTTGCTTCACCTTTCCGATCTGGGCCTCAAATCCAACTCTGTCAGGGTCCACCTCAGTGCTCTCTCTGCACATCATTCGCCGGTGGAGGGCCAGCCTCTTTCCTCACACCCCTTGGTTGCGTGTTTTCTCAGGGGCTGCCTTCTGCTTAAGCCTCCGTTGCGCCCTCCAGCTCCTGACTGGGATCTCAATGTGGTCTTGCAAAGGCTTACCTGTCCGCCTTTTGAGCCCATGGCTACCTGCCCTCTTCGTTTCCTCTCCTGGAAAACTCTCTTCTTGGTAGCCCTTACCTCCGCTAGGCGTGTTAGTGAACTACAGGCCCTAGTGTCGGAGCCTCCATACACTAGGTTCTACAAGAATAGGGTGGTCTTACGGACTCACCCTAAGTTTCTTCCAAAGGTGGTCTCCACTTTTCACATCAATCAAGAGGTGGTTCTTCCGACCTTCTTTCCCAGGCCGCATACCAGCCGAGCTGAAACTGTTCTGCATACCCTGGACTGTAGAAGAGCCTTATCCTTCTATCTCGACCGTACGCGAGAGCATAGGAAAGCTGTCCAGCTTTTTGTATCTTTTGACCCCAATCGGTTGGGGGTACCCGTCTCTAAGCGTACTTTGTCCATCTGGGTAGCTGACTGTATCGCCTGGGCTTATGGGGCAGCCGGCCTCTCCTTAGAGAGTCGAGTCACGGCTCACCGTGTCAGGGCGAAGGCTGCGTCAGTGGCTCATCTCCGCTCTGTTCCGTTGGCAGACTTCTGCCGGGCCGCTACTTGGTCTTCAAGCCAGACGTTTGCGGCTCATTACTGCCTGGAGAGGGAGTCCCGCAGGGACAGTGCTTTCGGACAGGCAGTCCTCCACAATCTCTTTGAGGTCTAGGCAACTCCTACCCTCCGGCCCTGGTGTTGGGCTACCGGCCGGATTCGTTTTCAGAGAAGATTCCTTCCTTCTGTACTGTTGAGCTTGAGGGAGCTCATTTTTCGGCTTGAGGTCTCCGGTAGCCTTAAGCTTGGGAGTCCCATAAGTGAGGACTGACTTCCTGCTTGGTCCTGGAGAAAGAGTAGTTACTCACCTGTAATAGGTGTTCTCCAGGAGCAGCAGGAATCAGTCCTAACTACCCTCCCTCCTCCCCTTGGAGTTGCAGTCATTCTTATTACATGTTTCTGCTAACTTTTTTTGCTGTCTTTTCGCTATGTCATCCGACTGAGCAAGATGGCACCCTTGAGCGGGAAGGGGACCGCGCATGCGCGCTGCAATTCCCAAAGGCTTTCTTCGAAAGCTGGGGAAAATTGCTCCGCGAGGGCTCCGTCGGCGCCGACGTCACCCATAAGTGAGGACTGATTCCTGCTGCTCCTGGAGAACACCTGTTACAGGTGAGTAACTACTCTTTCAGTGAGAGTCCATTTGAGTGCTCTTGCAACTTCTTTCAAGCCTCTCAATGGACAACCTATTTCCTCTCATCCTCTCATAGCGAGATTTATGAGAGGCCTTCTTTTAAGGAAGCCTCCCATTAAGCCACCACCGGTGGCATGGGACTTGAATCTGGTACTTGGGCAGCTCTTGAAACCGCTCTTTGAACCATTAGGCACTACCTCTTTGAAATTCCTTTCCTGGGAAGTTATCTTTCTCATTGAAATCACATCAGCACGTCGCATCAGTGAATTGCAAGCCTTGGTGGCTGATCCTCCTTATACAAGGTTCCATCATGATAAAGTAGTCCTTAGGACTCATCCACACTTTATGCCAAAGGTGGTTTCGCCTTTTCATTTGAACCAAGCGGTTTACCTTCCTGTATTCTTTCCAAGGCCTCACGCCTCAAATGCAGAAAGGAACCTTCATACTTTGGACTGTAAAAGGGCTTTGGCCTTTTACTTGCAAAGGATACAGCAACATAGAAAATCCTCTCAACTCTTTGTTGCTTTTGATCCTAGTCATTTGGGAGTTCCAGTCTCCAAAAGCACACTGTCCAACTGGATTGCACAGTGTATATCTTTTGCCTATGAGAGTAAGAACCTTCCTCTTGAATGCCATGTCACAGCTCACAATGTGAGAGCCATGGCAGCCTCAATGGCTCATCTTCACTCTGTCTATCGGCAACATCTGTCGAGCAGCTACTTGGGCTTCGGTTCATTCCTTCACAGCCCATTACTGCTTAGACAAATGACTCCCGCCAGGATGTCTTGTTTGGTCATGCTGTTCTCCAACACCTGTTCCAGACTTAATCAACTCCTACCCACCATCCCTGGTAGGATGCCTTGAGATCCATGGGGGGAAGTGGAGCCCTTTCACAAGGGCACACAGCTTTCTGGGGCCTTCTCCCTGGCATCTGCAGCTAGGGAGTCCCCATATGTGAAGACTACATTCCTGCTTGTTCCTGGAGACCGCATAGTTACTCACCTGTAACAGATGATCTCTGGGAACAGCAGGAATTTAGTCTTCACAACCCACCCACCTCCCCTAGGAGTTGTATTTCTCTATCTCTCTCTCTTTCTCTCTTTTGTCTCAGCTATAAACTCAACTGGAGAGGGACAGTTGGGAAAGGCGGGAAGGCAGCATGCAGGCGCTGTGGGATGCTCCGAAAAACGTTCCTATTGGATGCTGAGGAGCGTTCCCGCGCAGGCTCTTTCAGTACCGACGATACCCATATGTGAAGACTAAATTCCTCCTGTTCCCTGAGATCACCTGTTATAGGTGAGTAACTATGCTGTCTGTGCACTGGTTCTTTTCCTGCCCCCGAGCCAGCTCACCTCTGCTTTTCTCCTCTGGTTCATTCCCTTGTTTTTTTTGTTTTGTTTTTTTCTTTGTTGTATCCCTTGACTGGCGTTGGTGCCCTTTTTCGGCCAAAGGTTTCTGACCCCTGCCAGGCAGCAGGGCCCACTTTTTTCCGATGGCCTTCAGTGGCTTCAAGAACTGCGATTGGTGCAGTAAGATGATGTCCCTCAGCAATCCTCATGACTGCTGCCTCTGGTGCCTTGGCCTGGAATACGACGACTTGGACTGTGAGCTTTGCAGGACTATGACCCCAAAGGCCCTTGAAAGTCATCAGCAGCAATAGGAAAACATTTTTTCAGAAGTCCGATCGGTGTTCCGTGAAGTGCTCGCTTCCTCAAAGATGAAATCCCCGGAGGTGGAACGCAAGAAGTGGAAGTCCTTGAAGACCACCTCGGAAACTAGGTCCTGGAAGATGGGAAAATCATACTACAAGCTCCGCAGCCCCCAGCGTGAGTCAGAAGGATATGTGCAGAAGCAGCCTTTCTCCAGGACCAAGCAGGAAGTCGGTCCTCACATTTGGGTGACGTCGTCCCCGACGGAGCCTCCGTGCAGCTTTCATAGAAAGCCTTTGAGAATGCAGCGAGCATGCGCGGTCCCCGCCCAAGGGTGCCATCTTACTCAGTCTTCTTTTTTCCGCGGAGCCCGACGGATATATATTCGTTTCACCCGAGGAAGAAGTTGATTTTCTCTGCGTTAACCTGTTTTTCTTTGGTTCGACGCCGGTTTCCTTTTCCCGCCTGGGCCAGATACGTCGGTATCGAGCCCGGATCTCTTTTTCGGTTTTTGTCCTTAGTGACTAGCATTCACGCCGTTTTTTTCTTTTTTCACTGGCAGCCCTGTCTTTCGACCTTTCAGGGGCCCTTTTTCCCCCGATGCCTGCCAGCGGGTTTAAAAAGTGTGATCGGTGTAAGAAACTTATGTCTCTCACCGACACACATGACTGCTGCCTCCGGTGCCTCGGACTCAGTCATGACCCGATGATCTGTGGTCCGTGTGGAAAGATGTCCTCTAAGGTGTTAAGGAGTCGGCAGCACCAAAAGGAAAGAATCTTCTCTGACTATGCATTCGGTAGGGCCCGGACCTCGTCAGAGGCCTCGACATCTCGGGACTCCAGCCCCGAGCAGCGTCGAGGCTCCTCTGAAAGGGGGTCTCCCTCGCGGGAGCATCGTAAGAAGGAAAACCCCGCGAGGGCGGCATCAGTGGACGCACTTGGCTCCTTGAGGGCCAAGTCGCATAGCCCCGAATGCCTTCCTGGGTCTTCAGAGTCGGAGAGGCCTGCGAAACAACCTCGTGTGGAGATGGAGTCCCTGGGTCACGTGAGTACTGTAGTCCTCGTGGACTTACCTCCAGGGGAGCCGACGTAGGGCCCGGCGCGTCGGGGGCTGCTGAGTCTCCTGAGCTCGGACTCAGGTTGATGGCCTTGGAGAGCAGCTTGGCTGCCTTCATGGAACAGCAGCGGGCACTGATCGCCGGTCTCACTGGTGCATCTGCCCCAACCACCGGGACATCGACGTCCAAGTCGACCCCGGAGGCCGAGCCGATCCTTGAGTCCATGTGAGCTCGAGTCGATCCTCTGCCAAGGTCCCCCTCGGCCTCCCATTCAGGACCGAGGTCGTCGACGCCGGTACCCTCGGCGTCAGGGCGGATAGCATCGATGCCTGCCCGATCGGAGCCGCTCGATTCCTCCTCCGAGGAGTCCGGCTGGGAGACGGAGGATGAGGAGTCGCCCGATACCTTTCGGACTCTGTACGTTCCTTCGGATTTGCCCGAGTCCGAGCCTCGGAGAAGGTTCCCCCCCCGGAGGATACCCGGTTCTCGGACTTCGTGCGGGACATGGCCAAGGCTTTGGCATTCCCCGCAGATCCCAAGGAGGAGCCTTGAGCCGAGGAGCTCGAGGCCCTACAGTATGACTCTCCTCCGAAGGAGGCCTTTACTGTTCCGGTTCCTCCGATGCTGGAACGGTTGCTCTTCTGCATATGGGAGACGCCGGCATTGACGCCGGTTTTGAATAAGCGGGTCGATTCCATCTATCGAGTCCGCAAGAGCCCCGGGTTCCAAAAGGCACAATTACCGCACCACTCCATGGTTGTGGAATCGGCCATGCATCGTCTGAAGAGTCAGAAGATGCACTCCTCGGTGCCTCCCAGCCGGGAGGCCCAAAACCTGGATGCCCGGAACCTGGATGCCCGCGGTAAGAAGTGCTTCCAGGGCTCTATGCTTGCTTTCCGTGTTCAGACCTACCAGCTGTACATGGGCATGTACCTTTGAGACCTGGCTACTGACACAAAACCTCAGAATCCAACATAAAAAAACAGAGGTTCTCTTTATCTCAAGGAACTCGAACTTCATACCACCTACATGCCTTGAAGTTCAAGATGCTAAGCTGCAAGTAAAACCTCATATCCGATACCTAGGAGTGACCCTTGATCAAAATCTTGACATGAAGAACCACATATCCAACACGGTAAGAGCAATTTATTTCAAGATCCGCTCCCTCAGACATCTACGCCAACTGATTGACCCAGACGATTTCCGTACTGTTTACCAGGCTCTTATCATTCCTCATTTCGATTACGCAAATTCCATTCTACAAGGCCTTCCTCAATCTACATTAAATCCTCTTCAACTTGCCTTCAACAGTGCAGCGAGAGTGCTTTTTGGAGCATCCAAAAGACCATGTAACACCCCTTCTAAAACAACTACACTGGCTTCCTATCCAAGGAAGAATCACTTTCAAAACTCTGCTCCTTACCTTTAAAGCATCCACCTCCTTATCGGAGATGATTCAACCAATCATACCCAATAGACTAAGAAGAACCACAGAACTAAATATGCTAAGCGTACCAAGGAAGTCATAAGATACAACTCCACAACATCGAGCAGAGCCTTCAGCCTATGTGCCCCAAAACTCTGGAACACCCTTCCACCACACATTAGGGCCATCCCTGATCTCATCCAGTTCAGGAAGGCCCTGAAACATCACCTGTTCCTCAAATACTTCCCGGAGAACAAAGAAACAGTCACACACAAATATCAATAACGTCAGCCCAACCACGTAAACTTTCCTGTCTCAACTTCACTTTACACTTCTTCAATAGATTAACAATACACTATTCAGACTCTGACACTGTTATGTAAATAGTTGTTTTGTAAATAGTTGATCCTGTTATCCAAGTATGTTTGCCTGTTTAACTGTAAAAATCAGATAAATGTAAATTGTCTGAAGTTTCTTGTTCCATGTAAACCGCGCTGATAACGAATAGTGCGGTATATAAAAATGTTAATAAATAAATAAAAAAAGGAGATTGCTGGGTTCTCTGCTGGTCTCTCCGAGGAACCTTTGCAGAGGTTCAATGCTCTGTCCTTGGGTATTCGTGAATGCTCGAAGTTTATATCTCGAGCAGCCTATGATGGCTTCGAGGCTTCGGCCCGAGTAGCCGCGGCCGGCATCGGTGCACGCCGTCAGGCTTGGCTACAGTCATCGGACCTCGAGCCATGGGTGCAGGACAAGTTGGTTGATGTCCCCTGCCGAGGTGAAAACCTCTTTGGCAAGCCCATGGCTGACAAGGCTGCCGAACTCGAGACCGAGACTTACCCGGACAAGGCTGTCCAGAAAAACCTCTGCCCCTTCTCAGAAGAATTAGGGCTCGGGAAAAAAGACCTTTTACCTGAGGAAGTCATCTGCCTATAAGCAGTACCCTCATTATTAGGCCTCTTTAGCGCCCCAACAAGGTCAGCAGGCCAAGGGGCAGGGTCATGGGCCCTGTAGGCAGAAGACCCCCAAGCCTCCTACTCCGGCTCCTGCTCAGCAGGGAGGGGGATTTTGACTGCATTGGCATAGCCTCTCCTCCTCAGCTGGCCCCCATCAGCACTGGAGGCAGGCTGGCCCTTTTCGCCCACAGGTAGTCAGCCGTCACAAGGGATACCTGGGTTTTAAGTATAGTCCAGAAGGGCTATCTCCTCCACTTCCACCAGGTACCCCCTCCTATTTTCCAGGGGAGCCTCCCAGACTCCCTCTGCACAGGAACTTACTCCTGCAGGTTTTGGCAAGTCTTCTGAAGGAACAGGCAGTGGAACCGGTGCCCCACCACCTGAGAGGTCACGGCTTCTATTC
This sequence comes from Ichthyophis bannanicus, assembly GCA_033557465.1. Lineage (NCBI taxonomy): Eukaryota > Metazoa > Chordata > Amphibia > Gymnophiona > Ichthyophiidae > Ichthyophis > Ichthyophis bannanicus. The sequence goes on along the minus strand of CM066033.1, from coordinate 649,025,648 downwards.
CAGGTACTTCCTGGTACCAAAGGGAACAGGAGGCCTCAGACCCATCCTAGACGTGCGAAACCTGAACAAGTTCCTGGAGAGGGAAAAGTTCAAGATGCTTACCCTTGGAATCCTGCTGTCCTACCTCCAGCAGGAAGATTGGCTATGCTCCTTAGATCTAAAGGATGCTTATACTCACATCCTTATTCATCCAGACCACAGACAATATCTCAGATTTGTAGTGGGAGGAAACCATTATCAATACAGAGTACTGCCTTTTGGCCTTACATCCGCCCCCAGGGTATTCACCAAGTGCCTGGCGGTGGTAGCGGCCTACTTCAGGGTTCAAGGCCTCTTTGTTTTTCCATATCTGGACGATTGGCTAGTCAGGGGTCAATCCCCGCACGAGGCCAATGAAGCCACCCTTTGCACTGTCGCTCTGCTTCAGCACCTGGGGTTTGTCATAAACTTCGCAAAGTCCAGTTTGCAACCCTCCCAGAACATGGAGTTCATAGGAGCTTGACTGGACACCTTTCAGGCAAAGGCCTTTCTAGGCTCTAGCCAGGCTATTCCACAGCAATTCTCTGGTCTCCGCCAGACAGTTCCTGAGGCTCTTAGGCCACATGGCATCCACAGTCCATATGACTCCAAATGCCCGTCTACACATGAGGCCAGCTCAATGGGGCCTCAGGACTCAGTGGCACCAGGCCACAGGGAGCCTCACGGATAAAGTGAGGGTGTCCAGCCTACTACAGTCTTCTCTGCAATGGTGGCTTCATCTTCTGAATCTAGTGCAAGGGGTGCCATTTCAGGCACCTCCACCCTCTCAGGTGCTGACAACCGATGCTTCTCTTCAAGGTTGCGGTGCACATTGCCAAGGGGCATGTACTCAAGGCCTGTGGACCCCTTGGGAGGCCGCACAGCAGATCAATCTCTTAAAACTGAGAGCTATCCGCTTAGCCCTGAGAACTTTCTCTCATCTCATCTCTCACCAGTCCGTCTTGGTTCAGACAGACAATCAAGTGACTATGTTCTATGTGAACATACAAGGGGGCACAGGGTCCTGCCTTCTTTGTCAGGAAGCGCAGAAACTGTGCTCCTGGGCAGTCAATCATGGCATTCTTCTCAAAGCAGTCTACCTCCCAGGTCAGGAGAATTACCTGGCGGCAGATTGAGCAGGATCCTGCAGCCGCACGAATGGCAGTTGAACCCTTTAGTGGTTCAACAGATCTTCCTGAGATGGGGTCTTCCAACCATAGATCTCTTTGCCAGTCCTCTGAACCGTCAACTACCCAGGTTCTGTTCCAGACAACCGCATCCTCTCAGAGTAGCAGCGGATGCTTTTCTCATTCCCTGGTCTACAGGCCTACTATGTGTTTCCTCCCATGCCTCTAGTGTCCAAGACACTATTCAAGGTGACCCGGGACAAGGCTTCAGTGATTCTGGTGGCCCCCAGGTGGCCAAGGCAACCCTGGTTCCCACTACTGTTGCAACTGGCTGTAGACACTCCTCTTCCTCTGGGGATGAAACCCGATCCCCTGTCTCAGGAGCAGGTATCCCTCTTGCACCCCACTCTCCTGTCCCTCAATTTGATGGCCTGGCTGCTGAAAGGGTAGTCCTAGCGCCTTTACTACTGCCTAGGGAAGTGGGGGACGTAGTCTTGGCCTCTAGGAGGCAGTCCACCAGAAAGTCTTATGCACTTAAGTGGTGTAGATTCTCTACCTGGTGTACTCAACACAACGAGAATCCCTTCTCATGCCTGGTACCAGTGGTGCTGCAGTATTTGCTTCACCTGTCCAACCTAGGCCTTAAGTCCAATTCTGTTAGAGTTCATCTTAGTGCTCTTTCAGCACACCACTCACAGGTGGAGGGTCAGTCTCTCTCCAATCATCCTTTGGTGGCTCGCTTCCTCAGAGGCCTGCTTTTGCTTAAGCCTCCAGTGCGTCCACCTGCCACTGAATGGGATTTAAATGTGGTCTTGCAACGGCTTACTTGCCCACCATTTGAACCTATGGCTACTTGCCCTCTGCGTTTTCTGTCCTGGTAAACCCTATTTCTGGTAGCCCTTACCTCAGCAAGGCGAGTGAGTGAGCTTCAGGCCCTAGTATCAGAAGCACCTTATATACTAGGTTCTATAGGAACAGGGTAGTCTTGCGGACTCACCCTTAGTTCCTTCCAAAGGTTGTCGTTTCCTTCCACCTCAATCAGGAGGTGATTCTTCTGACTTACTTTCCCAGGCCTCATGCTAGCCGGGCTGAGATGGACTTGCATACCCTGGACTGTATGAGGGCGTTGTCCTTCTACCTTGACTGTACGCGGGAGCACCGGAGGGCAGTTCAGCTCTTCGTCTCTTATGACCCCAATAAGTTGGGGGTTGGATGTCTCCAAGCGTACTTTGTCCATATGGGTAGCTGACTGGGCTTACAGGGCAGCCGGCCTCTCGCTGCAGGGTCGAGTTACGGCTCACCGTGTCAGGGCGAAGGCTGCGTCAGTTGCTCATCTCCGCTCTGTTCCATTGGCAGACATCTGCCGGGCCGCTACTTGGTCTTCAAGCCAGACTTTTGCGGCCCACTACTTCCTTGAGAGGGAGTCCCGCAGGGACAGTGTTTTCGGGCAAGCGGTACTCCATAATCTCTTTGGAGTCTAGGCAACTCCTACCCTCTGGCCCTGGTGTTGGGCTACCTTTCGGGGGCGTTATCAGAGAAGATTCTGTTCTTGCATCCTGAGACTCTAGAGGGAGCTCATTTTTTCAGTTTGGCGCCTCTGGTAGCCCTGAGCTAGGGAGTCCCATATGTGAGGACTCACTTCCTGCTTGGTCCTGGAGAAAGAGTAGTTACTCACCTGTAACAGGTGTTCTCCAGGAGCAGCAGGAATCAGTCCTCACAACCCTCCCTCCTCCCCTTGGAGTTGCAGTCCTATGATTTATTTTTGCTATTTTTGCTGTCTTTTTGCTATGTCATCAGACTGAGCAAGATGGCACCCTTGGGCGGGAAGGGGACCGCGCATTCGCGCTGCATTCCCAAAGGCTTTCTATGAAAGCTGGGGAAATGCTCCGCACGGGGGCTCCGTCGGCGCCGATGTCACCCTTATGTGAGGACTGATTCCTGCTGCTCCTGGAGAACACCTGTTAAAGGTGAGTAACTACTCTCACAAGCTGCCCCGGAAGGAGTTGTCTGCATCAGCTGACCAGCCTTGGACAGCTGAGGCCATTCTTGTCGAGGACTCCCCCTCAGTGGAACAGACGCCGGACCCGAAACGCTCGGTATTCACATTGAAGGCTGTGGAGCCAGCTTTTATGGAGGCCAGGATGGCCGCCTTAGAGTGCAGTGTCTCTGCTCTTTTGGCCCTGCAGCAGGTGTTCATGTCTGGTTCATCCATTCCGACAATGGGACCCTTGACATTGGGAGCCACCCTGGACGTTGAGCCGATCCTCAAGTGCCACCAGCGCTGGATAAGATCCCGGTCCTGTTCCTCAGGTCATCAGTCCTCTCTGGCAAGCGCATGCGGCTCTGATTATAGTTCCTCCGGAGAACCTTGGGACCCTGGGCTCAGACCTCGACTGTGGTGACTGTGAAGCCTCTGAATTGACCTCAGGCTTCCAGTCTGACTGGGAGACTGAGGATGAGGAATCCCCAGGCACCCGGTGACACTGAGACGTGCCCTGTCTCCCCCATCGTCCGGATGTCATTCCCCACCAGAGGATGTCGCCTTCCTCGACTTTGTGCGGGATATGGCTAATGCGCTTGCCATCAAGACCGAGGTGGAGGATGACCCTTGTATATAAGAACTGGAGATCTTCCAGTATGAGGCCTCTCCAAAGGAGGCCCTCACAGTACCCGTTCCTCCAATCCTTGAATGCTTCCTTCTCCATATGTGGGAGACACTGGCATCGGTACCCATTGTAAGCAGGTGACACGATTGAGTGTACCAAGTCCGCTGAGGCCACGGGTTCCAGAAGACCCAACTTCCTCACAACTCATTGGTGGTTGAGTCTGCTATGTGCAGACTCAAGAGCCACAAGACCCGTTTCTCAGTGCCCCCTGGTAGGGAGGCCCAGACCCTCGATGCCCTCAGCTGGAAGGCCTTCCAAGGCTCGATGCGTATGTACTGAATTCAGTCCTATCAACTGTATATCAGCATGTATCTTAAAGAGCTAGCAAGGGAGCTCTCTGGTTTCTCGGCAGGCTTCGACGGAGAATCCCTCCAGAGATTCAAGGCTCTGGCTTCTGCGGTCAAGGAGCGCATGAAGTTTTTATCATGAGCAACCTACGATGACTTCGAGACCTCAGCCTGAGTGGCCGCCATGGGCATCGTAGCCCAATGTTAGGCATGGCTGCAGCCATCTGATCACGAACCATAGGTTCAGGACAAACTTATTGATGTCCCCTGTATCGGAGAGAATCTCTTCGGGAAACCCATGGCAAACAGAGATGCAGATATAGAGACTGAGTTCATGAAGAGGATATTCTCTAAAAAGACCTTGGTCCAGCCCCAAAAGAAGGCACCAGGAAAGAAGCCCTTCTTTCAGAGGATAAAAGGAGGCTTTGGTAATGCTTCACAGTTCCAAGCCTTCTCAGACCCTCAGCAAGGCCAACAGCACAAGGGGGCAGGGGCACGGCCCCTCTAAACAGAAGGCCCCCAAGTCCCAGGCCCTGGCTCAGCCTTGGGTGGAGCTTTTGACTCCCTGGGTGCGACCCCCCCTCTCCCCCAGGATGTCCTCAACAGCCCACAGAGGGGTGTCTAGTGCTGTTTGCCCACAGGTGGTCCACCGTCACCCTAGGTACCGCAAGTGGTCCAAGACGCTACCACCTCTACCTGCAAGAAGCACTGCCCTTACACTTCCCAGGAGAGCCAGTAAGACCTCTCCTTCACCAGACCCTGCTCCTCACCAAGCTCGCAGGTCTCGTCGAGGACAAGGCAGTAGAGCCAGTCCCCAGATATCTATGGGGCAAGGACTTCTACTCCAGGTATTTTGTCGTCCCGAAGTGAACAAGGGGCCTCAGATTTATCCTCAGATTCATCCAGAGGGAGGAGTAGCCTAGTGGTTGGGGCAGGGTACTTCAGGCCGGAAGGTCGGGGGTTCAAATCCCACTAGAGGACAGCAACCTTGGGCCGGAAGGACTGGGGTCTCTAGTCCCACAGATGCTCCTTGTGGTCTTGGGCAAGCCACTTAACCTTCCATTGCCCATGTTCCCTGTAAGTATTAGTGTGTGTGTCTCATACCCCTGCGTGTTAAATGTATCCCCCAATTGTGTTGTGACCGCTTTGATTGAAGGATAAGGCGGTATACAAAACTGTCTAAATAAATAAAAATAAAATCCTGAACCTGTGGGATTTGAACAAATTCCTGGTGAAGGAGAAGTTTCAGATGCCCTCCCTTGGAACATTGCTGCCCTACCTCCAGTAGGGAGACTGGCTATGCTCTTTAGACCTGAAGGATGCTTATACGCACATCCTGATTCATCCCAGCCATCGAAAATACCTCCGGTTCATGGTGAGAGGAGACCACTACCATCACAGGATACTACCCTTTGGACTGGCGTCATCGCCAAGGGTCTTCACCAAGTGCCTAGCAGTGGTAGCGGCACACCTTCGTCTCCAGGGGGCCTTCGTCTTTCTCTACTTGGACAACTGGGTCATAAGAGGGGGCACAGCTGCAGAGGTGCACCACGCCACTGGGCACACTATCCATATCCTGCAGCATCTGGGCTTTGTCATCAACTACCCCAAGTCACATCTTGCACCAACTCTGTGCCTAGAGTTTATAGGGGCTCAGCTAGACACCCTCCAAGCAAAGGCCTTCCTCCCTCAGGAAAGGGCAGAATGTCTCAGGAGGCTAGCCGCAGAGGTACACACCACCGGACGTTACCTGCCCTTCTTCTCCATCTCCTGGGCCACATGGCCTCCACGTCCACGTGACCCCATACACCTGCCTACATATGAGGGCGATCCATTGATGTCTCTGCTCTCAGTGGACACAAGCCACAGGCAGGCTTTGGGACATGGTGGGAGTAACCCGCCAGCTGGCAGACTCCCTCGACTGGTTACAGAATGCCCTCCACCCCCAGGCCGGTATGCCCTTCTATGCTCCCACTCCCCAGAGGAGCCTCATTATGAATTCCTCCCTGATGAGTTGGGAAACACTGCGGGAGCCTCCGCACACAAAGCAGCTGGTCCCAGACGGAATGCCAGCTGCAGATCAATCAGCTCCGGCTGATATTTCTAGCTCTGCGAGCCTTCCACCGCCAACTACAATGCCAGTCAGTGCTGGTCCAGACCAACAACCAAGTCAGTGTTCTATGTCAGCAAGCAAGGGGCATGGAGTCATACTCCCTTTGCCAAGAGGCGGGTAGCATTCTGCTCATATGGAACACACAATGAGATGCTCCTGAGGGCAGTCTACCTCCAGGGCCAGGGCAATGCCCTAGCAGACAAGCTGAGTAAAGTCCTTCAGCCGCACAAGTGGCATCTGGATTCCAGAGTGGCCTCATGGCTGTTTGGACTCTCGGGCATCCCCTTAGTGGATCTGTTTACCAGCCCAGACAACACACAGTTGGCCCGTTTCTGCTCCTGTCAGCCGCACCCGTCCTGGGTGGCGGAAGATGCATTCCTCATGCAGTGTACAAAAGGCCACTTCTATGCCTTCCCACCGACACCACTGGTTGCCAGGACCCTCTTCAAGGCCTAAAACGACAGGGCATCACTGATACTGATAGCCCCCTGGTGGCCCAGGAAACCCTGATTCCCACTGCTCCTCTCCCTGGTGATGGAGTCACCGATTCACCTGGGCCGCGTCCCAGACCTTCTCTCACAGGAGGAGTGCTCTCTCCTGCACCCAACCCTGGGGTCCCTGTCACTCACGGCTTGGCTGCTGAAAGGGTAGTGCTAGCTCCTCTCAACCTCCTGCAGTACATGGAAGAGGTCCTTCTGAAAGACCTCCACAAGGAGGCGTATGCCTTCAAGTGGCACTGGTTCTCAGTCTGATGTGCTGAGAGGTGAGCAAACCTGTTCTCTTTCTCGGTGCAGATGGTGCTGCAGTACCTACTCCCCCTGTCACAGGTGGGACTGAAGTCTAAATCAGTCAGGGTGCACACGAGTGCTATCGCAGTGCACCACCATTCTATTTAAGGAAAAGCCCTCTCGGCCCTGGTATCTCTGTTCCTGTGGGGCCTTATGCTATCCAAACCCCCCTGCCCCCCGTCCACCCACCAGCAGTGGAATGGGATCTCAATGTGGTGCTCTCACAGCTTACTTGCCACTTGCGCTACCTCTCCTGAAAAGTCGCTTTTTCTTGTGGCACTCATATCAACTCGCAGGGTTAGTGAGCTTCAGGCTCTGATGACAAAGCCCCCCTACATGAGGTTCTACAAGAACAGGGTGGTGCTCTGCATATACCCCAGGTTTATGCCGAAGGTGGTGTCCCCCACTCCACCTCAGTCAGGAGGTGGTGCTCCCTACCTTCATTCCGAGGCCTCACCCCGGCAAGGCGGAGACCATCCTCAGTACTTTGGATTGTAAAAGGTCCCTGCCCTTCTATTTGCAATGGACCCAGGGCCACCGCAAAGCACCTCAGCTTTTCGTCTCCTATGACCCCAGTCGACTAAGGCTCCCAGTGACTAAGCAAACTCTGTCCACTTGGGTGGCGGACTGCATTGCCATCGCCTATGAGCAAGCTGGGATCTCACTAGACCAGCGGGTCATGGCACACCGCATCAGGGCCATGGCTACTTCCGTGTCAAATCTGTGTTCTATCCCTGTGACGGAAATCAGCCAGGCTGCAACCTGGTTTTCGGTCCATAACTTCGCAGCTCACTACTGCTTGGAGAGGGAATTCTGACGAGGCAGCACCTTTGGCTAGGCCATACTCCTTAATCTCTTTGGGGTGTAGGCAACTCCTGCCCTCCAATCCTTCTGTGTTCAGGCTACCAGAGTGGGGGTGGCCTGCTGGACACTTGGGTCTTGCGAGAGTGTCTCACTTGGGACTCAGTGCTGCAGCTCATGGCTCACCCTTTGCAGGTCATCGTGGCATTTTAACTGGTTCTTGGTAGCCTGTAGCTGGGGAGCACTGTTCCCTCTAAGCTGTGCGCGTGTGCGCGCGCACACACCTCGCCGAGAGAGCGCACATACTTTACAACAGAGCGCACAAAAATTACGGCTCTGATTCTGATAGAAAAAAACACAGACGTCTTAAAATTGAAAAGTTATGATTGTAATTACTAGAAATTTCCCGCTTCATTTAGTAATCGTCTATTTTCATTTAATTTGATTAAAATCAGTGTGGTGTACATACTGTATTCTGACGTGTAGTCAAATTTTAAAGTAGATAACTCCGAGTGTCATTATGTGGAGCACAAAAATTTTACCTTCCTTCAAAAGCTGCACACAGCTGATATTTTATGCGCACACGGCCTACAGAAAATTAGAGGGAACATATATGGGGAGTCCCATATGTGAGGACCGACCGACCTGCTTTTTCCCAGAGAAAGTGTAGTTACTCACTTGTAGCAGGTGTTTTCCGAGGACAGCAGGAATCAGTCCTCACAACCTTCCCCCCTCCTCTTGGAGTTGCTTCTTTACCATGTTTTAATTGTTGCTGTCTTAGCATGTCAATAGACTGAGGCAAGATAGCACCCTTGGGTGGGAAGGGGACCATGCATGCATGGTGCATCTCCCAAAGACTTTTCTTTGAAAGCTGGGGAGTTGCTTCCATGTGGGCTCTGTTGGCACTGACTTCACCCATATACGAGGATTGATTCCTGCTATCCCCGGAGAATACCTGTTACAGGTGAGTAACTACACTTCCTCCTGTTTCTGAGGCTATCTGGTCCAAGGCACCCCTGATCTGAATATCTAGTACAGGGAGACTTTTGCCCACGGGGCCTCCAGTGGTGGACCGGGCTGTCATGGACCAGTTATATTTACCTACTCCAAGGAGGCATCCATTGGTGACTTAATGCCACCATCTTGGAAAATGGTTGTGCCTGACTCTTAGTGATATAAGGAAGCACCACTAGAGCTCAGCTTACCAAATAAGGGAGTGCTTCCCATGCTAAGAATTCTTCTCCGTAAACAAGTAGGCAATAAGTCCTCACATCACCGACTGAGCCCTGCACGGAACACTCCCAGCTTCCAAAGGAAGTTTTTGGGGGGTACACTGTGCATGTGCGCCTGCCTTCCTGCCTGCTGCAGGGCTATATTCTCCAGTCTTCTTTTTTCCGCGGAGCCCCTAGGACATGTTCCTGCAGTCCAGGAAAAAAGTTTTCTTTCTGGCCCTTGTGGTGGAGATTTTATTGCTTATTTCTCGCCTCTCGTCAGTTAACTGTTCCCCCCATTTAGGTTTTCTTCCATTTTTTTTCTTTTCTTTTTAAATGCTTGCATGTTTCCTTAGAACATAAGATATGCCATACTGGGTCAGACCAAGGTCCATCAAGCCCAGTATCCTGTTTCCAACAGTGGCCAATCTAGGTCATACGTACCTAGCAGTTTCCCCAAAAGACACAGGTTCCGCAATTCTTGTACTGGGTCAAGCATTGATATCCTGGGTCCCTTCTTAATAATGGTTTATGGACCTTTCCTCCAGGAACTTGTCCAAACCTTTTTTAAACCCAGCTACACTAACAGCCTTTACTACATCCTCCGGTAACAAATTCCAGAGTTTGATTACACGTTGAGTGAAGAAATATTTTCTTTTATTAGTTTTAAATAGTTTACCCTGTAGCTTCATTGCATGTCCCCTAGTCTTTCTATATTCTGATAACGTAAACAATCGATCTACGTTTACCCGTTCCACTCTGTTCATTAATTTATAGACTTCTATCATATCTCCCCTCAGCCTCCTTCCCCCTTTGGGGTGGTTTCCCACCCATGGCATTTTTTCTGTTTGACTTTCCCAAAGTGTTTTTTTTTTTTGGCATTTCTAAGCCAACTAGTGGCTTCAAGAAATGCACCAAGTGTGGCAAAAGTATCTCGGTCATAGACCGTCACAATTGATGCTTACAATGCCTTGGTCCCAATCAAGGACCAGCATCTTGCGAACTCTTCTTGCAGATGATGCGCAAAGGGCTTAAAGGTAGGGAAAAGCAGGAGTCGTCCCTCTTCGGCTTATCTGATTCAGCATTCTCAGCCCCGACCCCCACGTCTACGCCTGCAAAATGGTCGGAGGCAACCAATGGCAAGGAGCAGCATGCTCAGTCGGAGCTGAAGGGTCTGGATGGTGAATGGAGGCTCTCTGCAGAGAACCCATCAACGTTGAAGGGTGAGCACCAGGAGAAATTCTGTGTGCAGTGCCCCTGCAGCCCTTCTCGATGAGATGTGGACAGCGATGGCCAGGAGGAGCCAGTAAAGCTTCTCCGGTGGAAGGACCTGACCAGAATGGTGGAGTCTATTCCCAGTGCCCGGAAGGACAGCCAAATGTCTCCCAGTACTCCTGTCATCGTTGAGTCCCCCGCCTGAGGTGGCATTGCTGATGGCTTCGGCATCAGCCCCCTTCGCAGATGGTGGTCCTGGAGGAACACCTTCAAACCTTGGAAGGTCATTTGGCGGCAGTGGAAGCCTTGTGAAATGCAGGTTTCTCGACACAAATGCGTCATCACCGCACTCCTCCTTCCAGCCTATCCTGGAGACCCTTGCCCTGCCTGTGGAAGCAGGGACATTGGGCGGGAGATTGGTATTGACCCAGGTCTCCAGAGCCATCTCCCTCTGTAATGTGTTGGAGTCAGAGGCGTGGGGCATCACCATTGGCATGCCAGGCGGCATGAGAATCATTGACTCCCACCTTCTCCTAAGCTGCAGAACCGGCAAGATGTGTAGACATGGCACTATTTTGACTTCCTCTCGGAATCCGAATCGGAATGGGAGACCAAGTGGAATCGACGGCATCGGACATTTAATCCCTGGACCTTTCTTCCGATCCCTCACCCCGCCATAACGGCGCAAGTCTCCCCCAGAAAACATGGCCTTCCAGGACTTTGTTCGAGACATGGCCAAGGCCATCCTGTTCTCCCTGGAATATGAGGAGGAGCAGAAGGTGGAGGAACTGGAACTCCTCCAGTACTCCTCAGCCCCCTGGGAAGTAGTGATGGTTCCAGTTCACCATGTACTGCAGCGGTTGCTGCTGCGGCAGCTCTGGGAAGCTCCCTTCATGCTGCCTATCTTTAGTTGTTGTCTTGATTCCTTATACCGGGTCCAGAAGGCCCCAAGGTTTGAAAAGCTGTTGTTGCCCCACAATTCTATTGTGGTTGAGTCTGCCCTGAAGCACACAGAGTGCTAAAATGCACTCCTCTGTTCCAACAAGTCACAAGGCTTGGACCCTGGACTCCTTCGGGAGAAAGTGCTTCCAGGTGTTCATGCTGATTACCTGGATCCTAGCCTACCAGACCTATATGAGCATGTTTCTCAAGGATGTCATGCTGGATCTGGAGGATTTTGCCACCCTTGTTCTGAGGACCATTGCAAGTCCTTTTGGAGCTTAGTTGCTCATAGGAAGGACTGCTCAAAGTTCATGGTGTGTGCTTCCTATGATGTCTTTGAATCCGCTGGCAGAGTGGTGGCAGTGGGTATTGCCACCCTCCGGATGGCCTGGTTGCAGGCCTCTGACCTGGAACAATGAGTCCATGACAAGATTGTCAATGTCCCTTGCCAGGGTGAGAACCTCTTCTGTAAGCTCTTGGATGAGAAAGCTGAAGAGCTGGAAAAAGAGCAGCTAACTCTCATCAGGCTGTCCTGGAAGACTGTGGACCCAGTGCTGAAGAAACACCATGCCTGGAAGGCCTTCTGTCCAAGCCCATGCTGTTGCTTCATGGCCCAGCCGCAGGTGCGGCCTAAGGCGCAAATCTCCTGTGCTCAGTGGAGGGAGAAGATCTCGAAGGCCCAAACCACTCAGCAGCCCAAGTCAGGTGAGGATTTTGACAGGTTCCTTAAACACATAGCCAACCGCCCATTACCTGTTGAGGCACCCCTGCATGGTGGGGGACAGCTCATACACTTTGCCCACTGGAGCCTCTCATCAACTTGGACACCTGGGTACCGCAAAGTGTCCAAGACTAATATTGGCTGCACTTCACTCAGCTGCTGCCTCTGTACAATCCCAGTGAGTGCCCCGTGGATCTGGCACACCAGAGCTTCCTGCAGGCCGAGGTCACAAGGCCCTCCTCTCCGGTGTCACCACTGAGTCAGTTCCCCTGGTCCAGCTTGGGCAGGGCTTCTTGGGTACCAGAAAATACCTTGAATAGAAGATTGGTGGGTTCCGTCCGATTCTAGAACTGCGAAACCTCAACCAGTTCCTTGTGCGTATAAAGTTCAAGATGGTCTCATTAGGGACTCTACTCCTGGATCTTGTATAGGACGATTTGCTATGCTCCTTGAATCTGAAGGATGCGTACAAGTATATTCCTATCCATCTGCATCACAGACCATACCTGTGATTCAAGCTAGGCAGCTGGTGCTACTAGTACTGCATGCTTCCCTTTGGGTTGCCCACAGCCCCTCGAGTCTTCAAGAAATGTCTGGCGGTCATAACCGCTTTCCTCCAGACCTGGGAGGTATTTGTCTTTCCATATCTGGACAATTGGCTTATCAAAGCCACCACGCCTGCCTATGTCCGGCAGTCTACTGCACTTACAGTTCAAGTGCTTGAAGGTCTCTGCTTCATGGTCAGCTACCCAAAGTCTCTATCTCCAGCTAACAAAACAGCTAGAGTTCATTGGGGCTCTCTTCAATACCTCACAGGCACAAGCCTTTCTACCAGTGGACCACCTACAGTGCCTTGTCGAGGTAGTGGATGCACTGCAGTGCCAGCGCCACACCACAGCTTGTAAACTGTAGAGGTCCCTCGGACACATGGCTGCTACGATGCATGTCACTCCTTAAGCTCGTCTCTCCGTGTGGCAGGCCCAGTGTCCATGCAATGGAAACAGGCGTCAGGCTGGCTATGGGACGGAATAGTGATCACTGTACTGCAGGCACAGTCCCTGACTTGGTGGCTTGAGCCAGACAGTCTGCTGCAGGGCGTTCCATTACAACTGGTGGCCCTCTGGAAGCTGCTTACAATGGAAGCGTCGAAACTCGGCTGGGGGGGGGGGGGGGCACACCTGGACGGCCTCAGCACTCAGGGGCTGTTATCAGTGCAGGAGAGTCTCCATCAAATCAATTTCCTTGGGCTTCAGGACATCGCGAACACCCTCCAAGAATTTTGGGTGCACCTGGAGAATCAGTTGGTTCTGATTCAGACAGACAACCGGGTGGCTGTGTTCTACATGAACGAGCTGGGGGGCACGGGATTGTACTTCCTGTGCTGGGAGGCTGTTTGCCTCTGGAAACTCGCCCTGCTCCACGGCATGGATCTCAGGGCTACCTTTCTCTTCGGAGAACTTAACGGCCTGGCGGATCGCCTCAGCCGAGTGCTCCAGCTTCACGCGTGGATTCTCGAGGGAAGTGGTGGATCAGATCATCTCCAGGAAGAAGCAGGAATGTAGTCTTCAAATATGGGTATCGTCGGTACCGACTGAGCCTGCGCGGGAACGCAGGACCCTTTTTCCCTCTGATGCAGCCTCCGTGGCATCAACGTCTTTCAGGGCTTCATCTTCCTCCCATGGATCTCAGGTAACTACACATAAATCTAGCCAGTCCTCAAAGGGTAGATCTCCTTCTAGACAGCGAGATGCCTCTGGCGTTGCCCTTGAGGGACTTTCACCGGCAAAATTGACCCAGCGGGAGGCTTCGGCTTCCAAAGCACTAATGGGGCTCCAGAATGTTGTCAAGGCTTCAACCTTGACAGAACTACTGGTGCCATGCTCTGGGGTACCGGCCGCTTCATCCGGTACCGATACCCAAGCATCGGCAGCGTTGATAGACCAGAGATTCTGGGCTATTGACCAGAGATTCTTGGCTATTGAGCACAGTCTGGCGGCTCTTCTCACGGCCTTGATGCCTCTGAAACCGCTTCAGACATTTCAATCGGCACCGACTGCATCGACATCGGCAGGTATTCTATCGGGACCGAGTCATGCGTATCCATCCGGCATCGACAAGTCTGTACCAGACAACTCCGATGCCGACTTTGATCGGTACCGGTACCATGCCTTGCACGATCACCCGGATCGGAGGTACTTCGAATCCTCAGATGAGTCTGAAGACTCTGAAAGCTCTGCCGATACCAGAGTACTTCTTCCTGAGGATTCCTCTTCTCCTCAGCGTAGGATGCCTCCACCAGAGGATATGTCCTTTCAGGATTTTATCTGAGATGTGGCCCAAGATCTTTCCATCACAGTGGCTGCTGAAAAGGAGCCTAGGGCAAAGGAATTAGAAATCTTACAATACCCTAAAGTTCCCAAGGAGGCAGCTACCTTACCTATTCATGAGATCTTGCATGATCTGATGTTAAGGATGTGGGAAACACCTCTAACCCCATCTCCTCACTGTCGAAGGCTCGACACCATGTATTGAGTTCCTCCTTGTCCTGGGTTTCAGAAGACTCAGTCACCACACCATTCCATGGTGATGGAATCAGTTATGAGAAGGATAAAGAGTGCAAAAAGGCATGCATCTAATCCTCCAGGACGTGAGTGTAGGACTCTTGACGCCTTTGGACATCGAACCTTCCAGGCTTCCATGCTTTCTGCTAGGATCAGTTCCTATATCTTATATATGGGAATGTTCCTTAAAGAGGTCACAGGAGATTTAGAGCTTATGAGCCCTCTCCTTCCTGATAAGAGGGAAGATTACCTCACCCTTGTCAAACATGCTCAGGATGTTTCCAAGTTTGTGAATCGTGCGGCCTTTGACTGTTTTGAGTGCATAAGCAGAACCTCTGCTATTGCCATTGGTGCACGTAGGATTGCCTGGATCCAGGCATCTGACTTGGAAATTTGGGTACAGGATAAACTAGGGAATATTCCTTGCACAGGAGAGAATCTTTGGCAAGAATTGGCAGGAAAAAGCTAATGAGATAGATGCTGACAATATCACTTTGGATAGATTGTCTAAATCTACAGCTGATCCTGTGAGGAAAAATATCCTCTAAGAAACCATTCTTCAATAAGAAGTTGTTTTAGCCCTCCTATACCCAACAGGGACATCGCTTAGGTCAGTCTGCCCAAAAGGGACAGCAGTAACAACCTAGGCAAAGAAAGACAAAAGCAGCTAAGCCTCAACCGGCTCTGCAGATTCAGCCTCCACAGGGGCTTTGATTCCTATCTAGAGAACTTTGCTTTCCTGACCCTGAACGGCCCAGAACCGTCCACCATTCCAGGAAGGTTGTCATTTTGCCCCCAGATGGGGTCAGATAACAGCAGAAAATTGGACTCTCTCTATTGTAAGAGAGGGGTACAAACTTCATTTCCTCAGCATGCCCCCTCCTACTATGGTAAGACGGTTCAATTTTCAGACCTTTCTCAACGACCAGTTAGGTCAAGAGGTCACTGTGCTTTTTGCCCAAGGGGCAATAGAAGAGGTACCCATTCCCCAACGGGGTACAGGTTTTTACTCCCCCTATTTCCTTATTCCAAAGAAAACAGGAGGACACAGACCCATTTTAGACCTCAGAGAATTGAACAAATTCCTGTTCAAAGAGAAGTTTAAAATGATTTCTCTAGGAACTTTGCTGCCATACCTTCAGAGTCAGGATTGGCTTTGTTCTCTAGATCTTAAGGATGCGTACACTCATGTTCTCATCCATACAACTCACCGAACGTTCCTTTGCTTTCTGTTTCAAGGGAAGCACTACCAATACATGGTTCTTCCTTTTGGCTTGGCCTCTGCGCGCTCTCGCACAATGCACATCCTTCAGTATTTGGGACTTGTCATAAACTTCCCAAAATCCAACCTTGTTCCCAGCGAGTCCCTAGAGTTTATAGGAGCTCTGCTGGATACCAGACAGACAAGGGCCTACCTTTCACAGCTGTGCTGCCTTCGCATTGTGCAGTTAGCTTCCCAAGCAGTGCTAAAACCTCACCTCACTGCTCGGGAGATGTTACAATTGCTAGGCCACATGGCATCCACCGTGCATGTGGTTCCTTATGCTCGCTTCCATATGAGGGCAGCCCAGTGGACTTTATCCACTCGGTGGACTCAGGCGTCAGGTTGCCTGTCAGACAAAATAGCAAACTTAGATCGCCTTATTTTGTCCCTCCAATGGTGGCAGTCAACCCCAAACCTTTTGGTGGGGTCTCCTTTTCAGCAACCCCTACCCCAAGCCACTCTAACAACAGATGCTTCACGGGTGGGTTGTGGAGCCCACCTGCAAGGCCTCTCTTCCCAGGTTACCTGGACTCCACAGGGGGCCTATCTACACATCAGTCTCCTGGAACTCGGAGCAATCTTCCTTGCTCTTCGAGTATTTCACACCCAGCTCAGCTACAAGACAGTCCTAGTTCAGAGGGACAATCAAGTAGCCATGTTCTATGTGAACAAGCAGGGCGGAACAGGCTCTTTGTCGCTCTGCAATGAAGCTTTGCGACTATGGGCCCTCGCCAGAGAGCATCAGATTCATCTCCTTGCGGTGTACCTTCCAGGCATTCAAAACTCTTGGGCTGACAGACTCAGTCGAGTTCTGCTTCCACACGAATGGTCTCTCCATGCAGACCAGGTGGCCAATATTTTTCAAATTAGGGGAACCCTGGACATAGACCTCTTCGCAAGTCCGCTGAATGCCAAACTTCCCCGGTTCTATTCCAGAATTCCGTCTCAGGGTTGTCAGGCCAGGGATGCTTTCCTCCTCCATTGGGGTCAGGGCTTCCTGTATGCCTTCCCACCCATTCCCCTAATTCTCAAAACCCTATTCAAGCTTCAGAGAGACAAAGGTTATATGATTCTCATAGCTCCATGTTGGCCACGGGAAATGTGGTACCCTCTACTCCTACATCTCTCTCAAACTCCGCCTCTGGAGTTAGGATCTGCTCCAAATCTCCTTTCTCAATAGGACGGGATGTTGTGGTATCCAAATCCCCAGTCTCTGCATCTCATGGCCTGGTTGCTGAAAGCCTAGAACTTCACGGTCTTAAACTCTCCCAGCAGGTAAAGGATATCCTTTATGCTACTAGAAAGCCTTCCACAAGATGCTCTTATGCATTTAAGTGGAAAGGTTTACCATATGGTGCTCGCAGAAGGGTCTTAAGCCTGTTGCGATACCCCTGGAATCATTACTGGAGTATCTCCTTCATTTATCAAATGCAGGGCTTAAGACAAATTCAGTGAGAGTCCATTTGAGTGCTATTGCAGCTTCTTTCAAGCCTCTAAATGGACAACCTATTTCCTCTCATCCTCTTATAGCGAGATTTATGAGAGGCCTTCTTTTAACTAAGCCTCCCATTAAGGCACCACCAGTGGCATGGGACTTGAATCTAGTTCTTGGGCAGCTCACGAAACCGCCCTTTGAACTATTAGCAACTACCTCTTTGAAATTCCTTTCCTGGAAGGTCATTTTTCTTATTGCAATCACATCAGCACGTCTCATCAGTGAATTGCAAGCGTTGGTGGCTTATCCTCCTTATACCAGGTTCCATCATGATAAGGTAGTCCTTAGGACTCATCCACACTTTATGCCAAAGGTGGTGTCACCTTTTCATTTAAACCAAGCGGTTTACCTTCCTGTATTCTTTCCAAGGTCTCATGCCTCCAATGCAGAAATGAATCTTCATACTTTGGACTGTATAAGGACTTTGGCCTTTTACTTACAAAGGACACAGCAACATAGAAAGTCCTCCCAACTCTTTGTTGCTTTTTGATCTTAGTCATTTGGGACTTCCAGTCTCCAAAAGAACTGTCCAGCTGGATTGCACAGTGTATATATTTTGCCAATGAGAGTAAAAACCTTCCTCTTGAAGGCCATGTCACAGTTCACAATGTGAGAGCCATGGCAGTCTCTCTGGCTCATCTTCATTCTGTGTCTATCGACGACATCTATCAAGCAGCTACTTGGGCTTTGATTCATACCTTCACAGCCCATTACTGCTTAGACAAGGACTCCCTCCAGGATGCCTTGTTTGGTCAGGCTGTTCTTCAACACCTGTTCCATACTTAATCAACTCCTACCCACCATCCCTGGTAGGATGCCAGAGATTCCTAGAGGGAAGTGGAGCCCTTTCACAGGGGCACACAACTTCTGGGGCCTTCTCCCTGGCATCTGCAGCTAGGGAGTCCTCATATGTGAAGACTACATTCCTGCTTGTTCCTGGAGATAGCATAGTTACTCACCTGTAACAGGTGATATCGGGGAACAGCAGGAATTTTGTCTTTACAATCCATCCACCTCCCCTAGGAGTTGTATCTCTCTATCTCTCTTTCTTTGTCTCTCCCTCTCTCTTTGTCTCAGCTTTAAACTCAACTGGAGAGGGACAGTTGGGAAAGGCGGGAAGGCAGCACGCAGGCGCTGTGGGATGCTCCCAAAAGCTTTCCTATTGGACGCTGGGGAGGGTTCCCATGCAGGCTCCATCGGTACCAATAATACCCATATGTGAAGACTAAATTCCTGCTGTTCCCGGAGATCACCTGTTACAGGTGAGTAACTATGCATTCTGGGAGTGGGGCACTCCAGTGGTGGACCTCTTCGACACGGAGCAGAAGGCCCAAGTGGATTGATTCTACTCTCTGAAGCCACTCAGCGGATGCCTGGCCACTTTTGCCTTTCTTATCCACTGGTGGAAGGGCCTGCTGTATGCCTACTCTCCGATACCACTCGTCGTGAAGACTCTTCTAAAGCTCCAGTCCGAGGGGGGCTTTCATGATCCTTTTTGCCCCATACTGGCCTTGATAGCCCTAGTTGCCTCTACTGTTGCAGCTCTCTCTGAGGGAACCTCTTTGCCTAAGCTCTGACCCAGACCTCATCTCTCAGGAGGGCGGTTACCTGTTGCACCCCAACATCTTCTCACTTGTGCTCACGGCATGCATGCTGAGAGGGTAATCCTTGTGGAGCTTGATCTCCCGGAGGTCTTTACTGACATTCTGCTGGCGTCCCTGAAGGACTCAACGTGCAAGGCCTATGCGCTGAAGTGAGGCAGTTTGCCTACTGGTGTGTGAGTAGGGCCCAGGACCCCTTCTCTTGTCTGGTGGTGCAGCTGCCGGAATATCTCCTGCACCTCTCCAACTCCTGGCTAAAGTCTAACTCTTTGCGAGTCTACGTCAGTGTAATTGTGGCTTAGCATTGTGGGGGAAAGCTTGTTTCGGTCCAACCACTGGTGGCCCGGTTCATGAGAGGCTTGCTCCTCTTGAAACCTCTGCTCAAGCCCCTTATGATCGTTTGGGACCTCAGTATGGTCCTTGGCCAGCTGTTGCGGGCCCCCTTCGAGCCCATAGGCTCATGCTAGCTAAAGTTCTTGACCTTTTAGGTCCTCTTCCTGGTCGCCGTCATGTTGGCGTGATGTGTCAGTGAGCTCCAATCTCTACTTCTCACTCTCCATATTTCAGATTTCACCAGAACCGGGTGGTGCTCTGCACACATCCCCTTTTTCTGCCAAAGGTGAGGCATTCTGACCAGTCCATTGTCCTTCCGATGTTTTTTTCACCGGCCTCATGCAAAGCACAGTGAGTAGGTCTTGCACACACTGGACTGTGAGTGTGTGTTGGCCTTCTATCTAGAGCACACGAAGATGCACCATCAATTCACCCAACTGTTTGTTTCCTTTAACTCCAATAGGCTAGGTGTTGCTATCTTGAATGGTGCGCTGTCCCTCCGACTAGCGGACTGCATTACCCATCCATATTCTCTGGCTGGGTTGAGCCTTGAGGGTCATGTCACTGCTCATAATGTCTGTGCGATGGCTACATTGGTGGCCAACCTCCATTCTGTGTCTACAGAAAAAATCTGCAGGGCTGCAGCGTTGTCTGTGGTCCATACCTTCACAGCCCACTGCTGTGTGGAAGGGGATTCCCGAGAGGACAGCAGTTTTAGCTAGCCCATACTCCGGCATCTCTTTGGGTCTTAAGAGTCAACTGCTACCCACTGGCCCTTCTGTCCGTCCAGGCTACCTTCTCAAAATCCCCTTGGGTTGATGTCGACTGAGGATACCGATTCAGATGATTCCTTCAGCGGGACTTACCTCTCTGGTCTTATGGATTTCTCCATATCTCATTGACAGGTTGGGCTTCTCATTTCCTCAGGTTCCGGTAGCCTGAGGTTTGGGAGTTCCATATGTGAGGACTTATTTCCTGCTTGTTCACGGAGAATGCATAGTTACTCACCTGTAGCAGGTGTTCTCCATGAACAGCAGGAATAAGTCCTCACAACCCTCCCACCTCCCTAGGAGTTGCCTTTTTTTGGCTCCTGCTATGTTATCTTCTTGGAGAATATGGTGCCACAGCGAGCGAAAAGGCATGCGCGCATTCGCAGTGTACCTCACAAAAGCTTCCTTTGGAAGCTGGGGAGCATGCTATATGGGGTTCCGTTGGTGATGTCACCCATATATGAGGATTTATTCCTACTGTTCATAGAGAACACCTGCTATAGGTGAGTAAGTACGCTTTCTTTGGGAGCAAGTAGGAAATCCGTCCTCACATATGGGTAACGGCGCTGACGGAGCTAGTGCAGAAGCATCTCCCAAGCTTTCAGAGAAAGCCTTTGCGAGATGCACCACGCATGCGTGGTCCCGTTCCTGCCCAAGGGTGCCATCTTGCCTCAGTCTCCTTTTTTCTGTGGAGCCCTCCAGACATTGTCCAGTTATTCCCGGAAAAAGTGTGATTTTTATTATGTTCAGTTTGCATACCGGTTCCTTCTCACCCCCGAGCCAGCTCGCCTCTGCATCGCTTCTCGGGTTCGTTCATTCGTTTTTTCTTTTTTTTTCATCGAGGTGTCCCTTGATTGACGTTTGTGCCCTTTTTCAGACCCCTGCCAGGCGGTGGGTACCCCCTTTTTCTGATGACCTTCACTGGCTTCAAGAAGTGCAATTGGTGTAGCAAAATGATGTCTGTCATTGAACCGCACTACTGCTGCCTCCGGTGCCTCGACCCAGAACATAACGACTCGACTGTGAACTCTACAGGACTATGACCTCAAAGGCCCTAAAGAACAGTCATCGCAGCAGGAATTTTTTTTTCAGAAGTCTGACTGCGCCGGACTCTCCAGCGATACCATGCTCCAGAACCCCCCTCTGATACTTTGGTGCCCAGCAAAGCCCAAGCTTCTTTGGAGTCCCGTAGCCACAGTTCCTTCCAACAGAAATCTCCAGAGGTGGAATGTAAGAAGATGAGACCCTCGAAGTCCTCCTCGCAGGGCGGGTCTGGGAAGAAGGGGAAATCCCACTCCAGGCTCCAAATTCCCACGCTTGAGTCCAAGGAGTAGGAGTGGGAGCAGCCTCCTAAGGTGCTCCGCAAGGAGGAGTCGGCACCCACTGGCCAGCCTCGGAGCCCGCCCCCCCTTGACAGTACCGACGCCGTGCCCAAAGCCCTTGGGGCCCACGTCGAAGGATGCAGAGCCAACTGGTATGGCGACCAGGATGCCAGCCTTAGAGAGCAGTATATCTGCCCTTGTGGCCATGCAGCGGGCGTTTGGCTCGTCCGGTTCATCTGCCCCAATGCCAGGACCCTGGACATGGAGGGATTTCCCCAGATGTCGAGCTGGTCCTTGAGTGCCACCGGCCTCAAGAGAGTCCCCGGCACTGAACAAGGTCCTGGTCCCGGTCCCATTCCTTGGGGCACCAGTCATCCCCGGCGAGCACCCGTAGCTTGGACCACAGATCCTCTGGAGGTCACGGACCTTGACCGAGGTGATTGCATGGCATCGGACTCATACTCTGACTTCGAGTCCGAATGGGACACTGAGGACGAAGAATCCCCGGTCATGAGGTGACACTGAGACATGCCCTCATAACCTTCTCCTCCGATGACTTGATGCCGTTCCCTGCCTGAGAATGTCTTTCTCAATTTTGTGTGGGACAAAGCCAAGGCTCTCACTATCGAGGCCGAGGAGGACCTGCGCACCGAGGAATGGAGATACTCCAATATGAGGCGCCCCCTAAGGGAAACCTTTACTGTACTGGTGCCTCTGATCCTCGACCACCGCCTCCTCCAGATGTGGGAAACACTGGCGTCGGTGCCAGTTGTCAGTAGGCACCTTGACGCCATGTATAGGGTACGCTGAAGCCCTGGGTTTGAAAAGACCCAGCTTCCCCACAACTTGATGGTCATGGAGTCGGCCATGCACTGGCTCAAAAGCCAAAAAGCTCTTTCGTCAGTGCCACCCAGCAAGGATGCTCAACACCCTTGGCCAGAAGGCCTTTTAGGGCTCAATGCTAACTTGCAAGATCCAGTCCTATTAGCTCTGTATCGGCATTTACCTGAAGGAACTGTTGAAGGAGCTCGGGGGATTCTCAGCAGGCCTCATTGGGGAACCCCTACAGAGGTTTAAGTCCCTGACCTTAATGGTAAAAGAGTTCTCGAAGGTTTTGTCTCAAGCAGCCTTTAATGGCTTTGAGTCCTCAGGCAGGGTGGCTGCCGCAGGTATCGGGGCATGATGCCAAGTATGGCTGCAGTTGTCTTGAGCTAGATCAGTGGTGCAGGACAAACTGATTGATGTCCCCTGCGTAGGAGAGAACCTATTAGGGAAACCTATGGCAGACAAGGCTGCAGAGATAGAAACAGAGTTCCTGACAAGAACGAGGCTTTCGAAGAAGACCTCTGCGCAACCCTGGAAGAAAGCCCTGGGGAAGAAGGGGGGCTTTGGAGGTACTCCGCATTTACAAGCCACCTTGGCCCCTCAACAGGGCCAGCATCTAAAAGGCCAGGGGCATGGTCCCCGAAAGCAAAAGACCTCAAATTCCCAGACGCTGACCCCGGCCCAGCCTGGTGAGAGCTTTTGACTGCCTGGGCATGACCTCCCTCCCCAGGGGTCCTCTGCAGCCCAAAAGGGGGGAGGGGGGGTACTAGCCCCATTTGCCCACAGTTGGACAGCCATCACCATTGAGACCTGGGTGCTACAAGTGGTCAAGGAGGGCTACCTCCTCCACCTTCAGCGGGTGGAACCCTCGTGCTTCCCTGGAGAGCCCACCAGATCTCTCCTTCACCAGATCCTGCTTCTCACCGACCTAGCAGGCCTAATCCAGGACAAGGCAGTGGAGCCTGTCCCAAAACATCTCTGGGGCACTCCAGATATTTCCTCATCCTCAAGAGGACAGAGGGCCTCAGTCCCATCCTGGACCTGTGAGAGCTCAACAGATTTCTGGTCAGGGAGAAGTTCATGATGCTCTCCCTTGACACTGCTGCCGTTCCTCCAGCAGGGAGATTGGCTCTGCTCCTTAGACCTAAAGAATGCTGACACGCACATCCTAATTCACCCCAGCCACAGAAAATACCCCCGGTTCGTGGTGAAGGGATAGCACTACCAATACACAGGGTGCTGCCCTTTGGTCTGGCTTCATCACCAAGGGTCTTCATAAAGTGCCTCATGGTGGTTGCAGCCCACTTCTGGCTTCAAGGCGCCTTCATCTTCCCTTATCTGGACGACTGGCTCATAAAGGGGGAGACAGTTACAGAGGCACAGTGCACCACTGGGTGCACCATAAATGCCCTGCAGCACCCGGGGTTCGTCATAAACTACCCCAAGTCCCACTTCACTCCGGCCCAGTGCCTAGAGTGCATAGGGGCGCACCTAGATACCCTCCAGGCGAAAGCCTTCCTCAGGAGAGGCCAGAATGCCTCAGGGAGTTAGCTGCAGAGGAGCACCAATTCTGGATGCTACCCTCCTGACTTCTACATAGTAACATAGTAAATGATGGCAGATAAAGACCAGTATGGGCTATCTAATCTGCCCAGCAAGATGGCAGATGTAGGTGCACCTGCCACTCTGTGCAGGCCACCTCTCCCCATGTCTTTGTTTAGGGGTGAACCCACCACTCCATGTAGGACACCCCTATTTGCTGAGAAATTAGATGGTTCAGTTTATTTTGATTTTATCCTGTTGCTGTAAAGCAGGGGTTCTCAACCCTGTACTCGGGACCCACCTAGCCAGTCGGGTTTTCAGGATAACCACAATGAATATGTATGAGAGAGATTTGCATACACTGCCTCCATTATATGCAAATCTCTCCCATGCATATTCATTGTGGTTATCCTGAAAACCCGACTGGCTAGGTGGGTCCCGAGGACAGGGTTGAGAACCCCTGCTGTAAAGGGATCCACTGTGTCTGTCCCATGCCATTTTCAATTCCGTCACTGTGTTTGCCCCACCACTTCCATCGGGAGGGCATTCCAAGCATCCACCACCCTTTCAGTGAAAACGTATTTCCTGTCATTGCTTTTCAATTTACCACCTTGAAGCTTCATGGTATGCCCTCTGGTTTTACAGCTTCCCCGTCTTTGGAAGAGGTTTGTTTGTTCATCATTTCTCTTTAAGTATTTAATGGTCTGACTCATATCTCCCCTATCCCTCCTCTTCTCCAGAGTGTACATATTTTGGTCTTCAAGTCTCTTCTCATAAGGCTTCTGACGCAGGTTCAAACTCATTTTGGTCGCCTTCCTCTGAACAGTTTCCAGTCTTTTTACATCCTTTGTAAGATATGGTCTCCAAAACTGAACACAGTATTCCAAGTGAGGCCTCACCAGTGATTTATACAGTGGCATTAGTACGTCTTCCTTTCTGCTGGTAATTCCTCTTTGTTTGCAGCCCAACATCCTCCTGGCTTTTGCCACCACCTTGTTGCAAGGTCTTTCTCCTGATCCGTGCACACTAACCTCTCGCCCACTATCGCGTACATTTCCCTTGGATTTCTGCTACCTAAGTGCATGACACTGCACTTCTTTGCATTAAATCTTAATTGACAAGCATTAGACCATTCTTCCAGTTTTTGTAGATCTTTCCTCATGTTAACTACTCCCTCAGGGGAGTCGACTCTGTTGCAAATTTTCGTTTCATTTGCAAAAAGACAGACTTTTCCATTCAGTCTTTCAGCAATATCACTCACAAATACATTGAACAGGGCTGGGCCCAGGACCGAACCCTGGGGCACCCCGCTAATCACCTTCCTTTCATCCGAGTGAGCTCCATGTACCCTGACCTTCTGTCGTCTGTCATTCAACCAATTTCTGATCCAGTTTACCACCTTGGGACCAATCCCCAAACTACTGAGTTTACTGATAAGCCTCCTATGAGGAACAGTATCAAAGGCTTTGCTGAAATCCAGGTAGATGACATCCATCGCATGCCCCTGATCTAGTTCTCTGGTCACCCAGTCAAAGAACTCAATCAGATTTGTTTGGCAAGATTGTCCTTCGGTAAAACCATGTTGCCTCGGATCTTGCAACCTGTTGGTTTTGAGAGAGTCCACTATTCTCTCTTTCAGGAGTGCCTCCATTACTTTTCCCGCCACCGAGGTAAGGCTCACGTGCCTGTAGTTTGTCACTTCTTCCATCACCACTTTTATGTAAAGGTGTCACATCAGCCATTCTGCAGTCCTGAGGAACTTCTCCTGTTTCCAAGGATCTGTTGAAAACATCCTTTAATGGCTCTGCAAGAACCTCTTGAGCTCTTTCAGTATCCTGGTATGTATCCCATCCGGTCCCATGGCCTTTTCCACTTTGTTTTGCAAGTTGTTCAAACACATCATCTTCTGTGAATGGCGTGGTATCTACTTCATTCCCATTTTTATATTTGGGAGTCACAGGTGGTCCTTCTCCAGGGTTTTCTTTAGTAAAAACAGAGCAGAAGTATTTTTTTAGCAATTTCGCTTTTTCAATGTTCCACCTGTTAGAACACATGACCTCCATGGTTCACGTGACCCCATATGCCTGTCTGCATGTGAGGGCAACCCAGTGGTGCCTCCACACTCATTGGACACAAACCACAGGCAGGCTCAGGGACAGAGTGAAAGTGACCCGTCAGTTGACAGACTCCCTCGGATGGTGGTTGATTCCATGTCACCTTCAGACCGTGATGTCCTCCTAAGCTCTCCCCTGCAGAAGGTCCTCACTATGGACTCTTCCCTACTGGGCTGGGGAGTGCATTGTGAGGGCCTCCAGGTGACTGGTCCCAGAAGGAATCCTGGATGCAAATCAACCTGCTAGAGCTCCAGACGATATTCTTGGCTCTCCAAGCCTTCCGCCACCAGCTGCAGCACCACTCTGCTGATCCAGACTGATAACCAAGTCGCAGTGTTCGACGTGAACAAACAAGGGGGAACACTGCCATATCACCTCTGCCAGGAGGCGGTAGTCCTCTGCTTCTATGTGGCACGCAGAGGGATGCTCTTAAAGGCGTTTTACCTCCCGGGCCAAGACAACACCCTGGAGGACAAACTGAGCAGAGTCCTACAGTTGCCCCTGTGGCACCTGTATCCAGTAGAAGCCTCCAGGCTGTTTCGTCTCTGGGACTCCCCTTGATGGATCTGTTAGCCAGTCTGGACAACATGGAGTTGCCCTAATGCTGCTCCCACAAGCCACACCCTTCTTGAGTGGCTTCAGATGTGTTCCTCCTCCTTTGGATGGAAGACCTTCTGTACACCTTCCCACCGACACCGCTAGTCACCAAGACCCTATTCCGGGTCCCAGCGTCACAGAGCATCACTAATGCTGATAACTCCCTGGTGGCCCAGGCGGCCCCTTTTTCCACTGCTCCTCTCCCTATCGGCAGTGTCTCAATTCCTACGGGGCCTCATATTATCCAAATCCCAGTCTGCCTTCCAGCGGCAGAGTGGGATCTCTGTATGGTGCTTTCGCAGCTCACTAAGCCTCCATTTGAGTCTCTGGCTACCTGCCACCTGCGGTACCTCTCCTGTAGCACTCACATCAGCTTGCAGAGTCAGCGAGCTCCATGCTCTGATGGCAGAGCCCCACTACACGAGGTTCTACAAGAACCGGGTGGTGCTCGTGCACACCCCATGTTTCTGCCGAAGATGGTGTCCCCATTCCATCTCAATCAGAAGGTGGTACTCCCCATCTTCTTTCTGAGGCCTCATGCCGGTAGGGCAGAGACTGTTCTCCATATTCTGGATTGTAAAAGGACCATATCCTCCTATCTGCAGTGGACTCAGGGCCACAGAAAAGCACCTCAGCTTTTCGTATCCTATGACCCTAGCCTTCTGGGGCTCCCAGTGACTAAGCAAACTCTGTCTGCTTGGGTGGCAGACTAATTACCCTTGCCTATGAGCAGGCAGGGATTTCACTGGACCAGAAGGTCACGGCACAACGCGTCAGGGCCATGGCTCCTTAAATAGGAAACCTGCGTTCCGTCCCCGTGACAGAAATCTGCTTGGCCACCACCTGGTCTTCAGTCCATATCTTTGCAGCTCACTACTGCCTGGAGAGGGAGTCCCAACGGGACAGTACCTTTGGCCAGGCCAAACTCTGTAATCTCTTTGGGATGTAGGCAGTTTCTGCCCTCTGACCCTTCTGTGTTCAGGCTACTGGAGTGCTGGCTCTCTGCCAGATACTTGGGTCTTGGGAGAGTCTCTTAGAGTAGGGTCTCAACTGTTTCTAATCACGGCTCACCCTTTGAAGGTCGCCATGGCGTTTTTACAGGTTCTCGGTAGCCTGTCGCTGGGAGGTCCCATATGTGAGGACTCACTTCCTGCTTGTTCCTGGAGAAAGCGTAGTTACTCACCTCTAACAGATGTTTTCCAGGGATAGTAGGAATCAGTCCTCACAACCCTTCCTCCTCCCCTTGGAGTTCTCTTTTGCGGTATTTTCTTTTACTTTTTCCTTGGCCGTCTTAGCGATGTCATTTTATTGAGGCAAGATGGCACCCTTGGGCAGGAAGGGGACCAAGCATGCATGTTGCATCTCCCAAAAGCTTTCTTTGAAAGCTGGGGAGATGCTTCCATGTGCGCTCCATCTGCACCAACATCACCTATATGTGAGGGCTGATTCCTGCTGTCCCCGGAGAATACCTGTTATAGGTGAGTGACTACGCTTTACTGCATCGAAAGTAAGATTAGCACAGAAAAATTTCCTAAATCACCATGCTAAAGAATAGTGCAGCTTACCCGCACCAGGGCCATTGTGTTTAAAGATCTGCTGTTTACAGATTTTGTTGCAGAATTGCTAATGTTTTGGAGGGTGTGCATACCCAGTTTTTCTTATGCAGCTGAAGCTACCTTTTTTCTCAAAAGGTCTTGAGGGTTAGAGTTAGGGCAGACCTGCTGTGTATTGCTCATTTCTCGAATGATAAAGGGGATATGCCACACTTGTCCTAACAGGAAGGGGCCTTGTAAGCCCTTCCGGGAAATAGCTACTGTACTGAAACGTAACTCACCTTGAACTACTACTGAAAAGATGTGAGCGGAATGCAAAAATGGTCTCATAATACCCTTTTGCTCTTATGATTAGCTAGATGTGCGCTGTTGTGTTCACAGGAGATGACAACTCTATGGCCATCGCTCTTCAGGATCATGAAGTGTCTAAAGCTCTTGAAACAAAGACAGAACCCTTAAGTGAGTCTCCAGCATCTATTTCTGCTTGGCTTTGGGAGGAATTTATCATTTACTATGGTCTGTTTATTTTGGTGAGGGGGTATGTAGAAAGGGAACAAAGCTGGTGATAGGAGAGCCACTCTTTCAGATTATTTCTTCCAAATACATCTTGCTAGACCAGTCCAGACTAGTGGGTTGTGTCCCCCTGCCAGCAGATGGTGAGAGAGAGAAAAATTTCCGAAGCTTTGTGACATCATCCTTGGTATAAAAACCCATCCTCCAAGGGGAGCTTCAGTATTTTCTCTGTCTCAGCAGATGCCAAACTTCTCCTAACTCCTGGCATTCTCTGAGAAGAGGTTTGGTGTCAGTGTAGCTATCTTTGGCAGTTGTGCACTCTGGTGCCCCTTCTTTGTAGATAGTTTTCCTTTCTTCACTTCCCAGAGCTGCTCCTGGTCAAGAGGACCAGTAGAGTACCTTTGAAAGGAAGTGCTCCTGCTCATGAGGAGCAGTTCCAGCCTTCCATTCTGACTGTTCTGCAAGCAAGACTTCTATCAGCTAAGTTGGCAGTCATCTTTTGCTATTTTTCTAACTCCTTAAAGTTTGTTTATAAAAAAAAAAGAAACAAACCCCCACCTTATTCAAGGACCTGTTGCTGAGGAAGTTGTTGGGCAGTTTTTATTCTCCGGACCTTCCCTTCTTCATCTGTTTTTCCTCTTTCGAGAGCAGAGTGTTTTATTTCTTTCGCGATTCTCTTTTAGTGTCTCAATCTCTTTTTCGGCAGTATCTTGTTCTTCTGACCGCATGCGCCTCCCTTCTTTTTATTGTGTGCTCTGTTTTTTGCAGTTGCCTTTGTCCTGCTTCTCTTCACCCGGTCAGTCGGCGTCTGCTTCCCGACTCTGTTTTGCTGTTTCCAACCATAATTTTTGTGTCGTGGCTGCCACTCTCTTTCTTCAGTCTGTTGATTTTTTTTTTTGATCCCCAGCAATTCCTGTGACTTTTTCTTTTATCCTGTTGTGAAAATATCTTCTACCCTATAGTTCTGCTTGGGCTGTGGGAAGAAATAGAAACATAGAAATATGACGACAGAAAAAGACCACATGGCCTATCTAGTCTGTTCTTCCATATCATCGACTACAACAGTCCCCTTTTTTCCTTTAGAGATCCTCTGTGTTTGTCACATGTTTTTTTGAATTCAGATACTGTCCTCATCTATACCACCTCCACTGGGAGACTATTCCACGGATCCACCATTCTTTCCGTAAAGAAATATTTCCGCATATCGCTCCTGAATCTTTCACCCTCATCCCATGTCCCCTCGTAGCAGAACTTTCTTTCAATTGAAAGAGGCTCTCCCCCTGTACATTTATGCCATGGAGGTATGTAAACGGGGGCGCTGGGCGTGAATGTCCACAGTCTTGGCAAAGGCAAAAATACTATTATGACTTGCAAAGGATTGTGGGGAATGTAGTCCATTCAAACCAGAATCAGCCGTTCACAAAATGAGTTGTGTTGCTCGAGTGTAAGCAAAGAAAAATATATTTTATTTATGGGGTTAATTCTCCCACACAGATTTACTTGGTAACACAAAAGGATACTTGCTTTCAGTATTGTACTTAGGAAAAACAAATCATGATATCAGCAACTGAGCTTCTTAAGCAATCAATCAAACAATAAAGACAAAACCCAAAGAGTAACCAAAAAAACCTGTTCTTTTTCAAGGATAACTTTCTTGTATTTTCACACACAAACAGTAGTTTCCTTTCAGAGCTCACGTGCAACTGTGCATGGCTTAATTACCAATAATTAGCCAACTGCAAACCCCTTTGCTGGTTCACTTTCTCTACGTGGCTCAAATCCTACCCTAAAGCTTTCTTGTAAACTTTTCTGGGTAGATAAAAGAACAAGTTATATTTCCTTTTGATGGTTGTTGTATTTGTGAAAGTATTTTACCACAGCAGCCTAGACAGAGAGCAATCCATGTATTCATTCTGATCATTTAAAATATCTCCTCCTTCTTCAACTATCATAGAATCAATATCATGGTCTGGCTCAGAGGAATTCCTTAATGAAGCACTCTCAGGATAATATCTGTTTCCCTGCTGTCTTCCAGATGAAGAGCTAGGGCATAGATCAGAGTTCATACCTGAGCTTCCTTTACTGTTAGGTTTCCTCTCCAGATATCCTGGCCAATAAGTAGTCCAGCTTTTATGTCCAGCCTTCCAATCAAGATCCCTGGACACTGGGTCTCTCTTCACATACCTTCTTGCACTGGTCTTAGGGCCCCTTCCAAATGCAGCCGTCTCCCTCACATGTGCCGTCCGGGAATTCCTGGCTCTGTAACCCCACTCCTCTGGCTTCCTCCAGTCCAATGGAGTATGCTTGCCTCTGGAATGACTTCCAACACACGTGCTGCTGTGAGCTCCTTCTTTAGACCTCCAAGATGTTTTCCTCTTCTTCCTTCCACGCTGCTGCTGCTTCTTGCTCTCTCTGTCCTTGAGCTCTGGGTTCCTCCTCTCCCTCTGATTCTTTGTAGAATATGTTTTACTTTTAACTTGTTTAGAGGGATACTCCACCCTAGCACAGCTCAGCTGTGCTGAATCAAGCCCTGCCCTTGGAGATGAGTGATTGGGGATTACCTCATAGCTCTCCTGATTGAACACACGTTTCCCCACTTCAGCTCTTCTAGAGGCTGTTTGAAACCTGGTGCATTCTGGGACTTGTAGTCTTTTATGAAAACATTCTGTTTTAGTATTTCTACCAGCAAAGACAGGTTGCTTGTTCAGAGCCAATTCACCTTCCTGAACTATGATAAGCTTCCTTATCACAGGTATTTAAACATCTCAATCATATCGCCTCTATCCCGCCTTTCCTCTAAGGTGTACATATTAAGATCCTTACGTCTGTCCACATATGCTTTATAATGAAGACCACTAATCATTTTAGTAGCCACCCTCTGCACCGACTCCATCCTGTTCACATCCTTTTGAAGGTGCGGTCTCCAGAATTGCACACTATACTCCAAAAGAGGTCGCACCAAAGATCTATACAGAGGCACTATCGCCTCCTTTTTTCTGCTAGCCATTCTTCTCCATATGCACCCAAGCATCCCTCTAACTTTTGTCATCGCCTGTTCTACCTGTTTAGCTACTTTAAGATCATCAGACACAACCACGCCTAAGTCCCGCTCTTCTTTAGTGGACCAAAGTACTTCACCCCCTATGCTATCTTGCTCCCTTGGATTGCTGCAGCCCAAATGCATGACCTTACATTTTTTAACATTATATCCCAGCTGCCAAATTCTAGACCATTCTTTAAGCTTAGCTAGATCCCTCCTCATGTTATCTACACCTTCCTGGGTGTCTACTCTATTGCAGATTTTGGTATCATCCGCAAAGAGGCAAACCTTACCCGACAGCCCTTCCGCTATATCACTAACAAAGATGTTAAAAAGAATCAGACCAAGGACAGATCCTTGGGGCACACCACTGGTAACATCCTTCTCCTCAGAGTGAGCTCCATTTACTTGTACTCTTTGTCGCCTCCCACCCAACCAATTTCTAACCCAAGCAGTAACTTTAGGGTCCATCCCTAGGGTGCTCAGTTTGTTTATAAGTCACCTGTGAAGAACAGTATCAAAGGCTTTACTGAAATCTAAATACACCACATCTAGGGCTCTCCCTCGGTCCAGCTCCCTGGTCACCCAGTCAAAGAAATCAATCAGATTTGTCTGACAAGACCTGCCTCTGGTGAATCCATGCTGCCTCAGATCCTGTAATCCTCTGGACTCCATAAACCTCAATATTTTCTCTTTCAGCAGCATTTCTAATAATTTACTCACCACCAAAGTTAAACTAACCGGCCTGTAGTTTTCAACCACATCCTTACTTCCGCTTTTGTGTAAAGGCACCATATGAGCCTCTCTCCATTCCTTTGGCACCACTTCCGACTCCGAGGCATTGAAAAGGTCAGTCAGTGGAGCTGCTAGAATGTCCCCTAATTCTCTCAGTATTCTAGGGTGTATCCCATCCGGTCCCATCGCTTTGCCTACTTTAGGTTGAGCTAGTTTCTCACAAACAGTCTTATGAAAATTGTTCAAGATGTCCCTCGCTTCTGTTCCTGTTTATGGGTGTTTTCTGAGGTCCTGCTTTTGGTTCTTCATCTGTGAACACAGAACAGAAATATTTGTTAAGCAATTCCGCTTTATCCTCATCTGCTTCTACATATTCCTCCCCTTCACCCTTGAGTCTGACAATACCACTTTTGCCCTTCTTCTCACTAACATATCTGAAAAATGTCTTATCCCCCCATTTAATTGCATTGGCTATTTCCTCCTCTTTTTGAATCTTTGCTTTCCTGACTACTTTGCTAGCTTCTCTAAGTTTTTCCAAATACAGATGTCTGTCATCCTCTCTCTGTGATCTCTCGTATTTCATGAAGGCCTCCCTCTTTTTCTTCACCTTTTCAGCTACTTCTTTCGAAAGCCATAGTGGTCTCCTTTTCCTTTTACCTTTATTTACCATCTTAACAGAAAGGTTGGTTGCCCTTAAAATATTCCCTTTCAGTTTTGACCACTGTTTGTCTACATCCCCCAGCTGTTCCCATCCCGCTAATGACTCCCTGAGGTATTGGCCCATCTTGGCAAAGTTAGGCTTCCTAAAGTCTAAGACCCTCACCTTTGAATGGATTATAACAGCCCTAGTCCTAATACTGAACCACCCCATCTGGTGATCACTGGATGCAAAATGATCTCCCACTATAACATCAGAAACACTTTCACCATTGGTACGCACCAAGTCCAGTATGGCCCCTTCACGTGTGGGGTCTGTTACTAATTGCTTGAATAGTTCTCCCTGTAGAGAATCCAGGATCTCTTTACTTCTAGATGATACTGCAGCAGGAATGTGTCAATCAACATCTGGCATATTAAAATCCCCTATCAGTAGCACTTACCTTTTCCTAGCAATGCTGCATATGTCTTCAATTAACTCTTTGTCCACCTCTTGTGAGGGAGGTCTGTATATCATGCCAATGCAAATAGACTTCTCTTTCCCTCTTTCTAGTTTAATCCACAATGCCGCCTCTTTCCCTTTTAAGCTAGACTTTGACAAATAGTTTGTGTTCCTCCAGGTGTTCTGATCAAGGGAGTCCTTATGCATCTGCAAGTCCTTGTTCTGGTAGCCCTTCCAGTTCTCTTGCTTTAGCTCCCTCTGGTTTACCTCAGGAAAATGCTAGATCTCAAGATGACTTTCCTCCGGTTTTGTTGCCTGAGCAGCCTGCTTACCCTCTACAAATCTCTATTCCTTATCGTCTCTCTAGTCTAGTCCTGGACCTCTGGGGTTTATGCTCCTCCTCCAGAAGCTTGGAGACTGAGAAAACGTCATCCTCTTGTGATGACATCAGTATATCCACTACGGATCCGCCTCCTCACACCAGTTGTCTGAATCTCCAAGCAGATGAATGACTGATAAACCTTGAGGTCCGGGTTCACGTTGGAGAAACAAATAAGGAACTAATTAGGAGCGATTGAAAAGAATAGATTAGCGATCAAGAGAGATTCAAACAAATTATTTCAAGGGCTTTTCTGCCTTTAAGGCTGAATTGGGGCCTCCCCTCCTCCCCCTCTCTCTCCTACCACCCATGATCGTTTGGGGAGCGGGAAGAGGAGCTGTTGAATCTCTACACAGAGCTACGGTTCTGGAGCCACAGCACATGGGTGAGGAACTGGGTAGCTCAGTATGTCAGTCAGCGCGTTCAGATGATCTGCCTGGTAGCGCTGTGAAGCACGCCGAGGAGGTGTCAGACTGCAAAGAGATTTTTTTCTCTCTCTCTCTCCTCTATTCGTGCCCGGATCACCTTTCACACTGTAAAAAGGGAAGTTGATGGAGCGGATCTCTTTCTCTCTCTCTCTCCCCTGTCCATGCCCGGATCGGCTCCCGACACTGTAGAAAGCAATTCGGTGGAGCGGATCTCTCTATCTCTCGCATCTGTCCGTACACGGATCGGTTCCTGACGCTGTATGAGCAAGTCGGCAGAACGGGTCTCAACGAGCGGGTTCGCAGTAAGTATGGGGTAGTTAGGCGAACGGCGGGGGAGTGCAGAGAGTGGGCTGTGTTGGCCTGTAGCAGGCCTACCACATGGCGGCAGCGCAGGAAGCGTCGGTCCTCACTCGTGACTACAACAATTAGCAGGTAAGTCTAATTTCACATTCAGCCTATGCAGACTTCAGCTGATAGCTCTGATCTCCAGTTTATCCAGCTATTGTGTCAGGCCTGGGATATGTGGCTCTCGGGGACTTCAGCTGCTCCGACCGCCGCTGATCCACCATCTAGAAAGCGGGCCTGCTGAAGTTTGGCTTGAGCTTATTTAGATCTGGCCAAAGATACCACCTCTCTTTTAGGGGACTGGTGCCCTGAAGGGGAAGATGCTGATGATCCTTCAGATGAACATTTTATCACTTTTGAGTCTGGCTGGGAAGGAGGAAAGCTCTCACCATTGGAAGAGGACCAGGAGCCTCGAGAAGACGGTCAGGATATCTGGTTATTCCGTAAGAAAGAGCTTCCTGCTCTCATTGCTCAAATTACAGAGGTTGTACACCTCTCAGACTCTCAAGTGCAACAGCCTTTGGTTCCTCTAAACCTCAGGCAGTCCCCATCATCGTGGGCATCAGGGAAACTTCTTTCCCCTGGAACTACAGTAGATGGTCTCCTTAGAGTGGGATTCTTCTGATGTGTCTCTATGCTCCGCTTGTCACTTGGGGCATTTTTATATTTGGTCTTCAGATGATCTTGACAAGTGGTTGTGTTTCCCTAAAGTAGATGCCCTGGTCACTGCAGTCACTGTGGCACTGCACTCCATGATCAGATGGATCATAAGGTGGAGGTTCTCCTGTAAAACACTCGTAAATCAACCTTGACATTGCAGGCCTCTGTTTGCAGAGGTCTTGCTGCATGCGCTGTGCTCCAATGTCACTTCTGGATGATCTAGCTTTGCCTCGTTTATTGCCTTTCTTGCAGATGCCTTTTATGATCGGCTGCGCTTATCTGCTCGGTCTGTGGCTGTTGCTACAGTGGCTCGGCATTGGCCTTTGCACAGTCATTGGAATGTGGATGCTGTTTCCAAGTCCCATCTTGCCAAGCTTCCTTTCATGGACTTCCTCCTTTCTGGTGATTTGGAAAAACTTGTGAAGGATTTGTGGGAAGTCAAACCTCAGCGTTTGCTGGAGGATAAGCCCAAATCCAGTTTTCATTGCCTTTCCATGTTGTCGCCTGTGTCCTCATCTTATAGAGTCCGCTTCAGAGTCATTTGTTGCTACCGGCCTGGCAAATCCGGTTCTTCTTTGAATAGAGCTGGTTCCTTATTGTTCCTCCAGTCCAGTCCCGCACCTCTGGGTAGTGTACCTCTTCCAGGAGCTTGGAGACTGAGCATGTCATCTTTTGATGACACAGTTCTACTTATACAGCTGGCACCGCCCACCAGCTCCAGTATGCTCATTCTCCAAGCAGCTGGAGGAGGTAATGAGCCAAGATGCTGGATTCATTGAGGGACAACTAAGGAAGATAGGTGTAGAATTTCTTACTTCGTTTGCAAAGAAAAAGAGAAAAAGAAAACAAGAGGAAATAAGGGGAGATATAGAACCCTGAAAAACAAAGGATAATTCCTGGTGGAAGAAAACACTGCAGGCTGAGGAAGGAGATGCCCCCCCCCCTCCCCCCAGCGACTGGGGGTGAAGCTTGTAGGCAATCTCTTGGTTTCTGGGTCTGAGGACAGCTCCTGAACCTGCCATCGGGTGAGTAGCTGCCAATTAAACGGTAAGTGACAGACTGGCAGCCTCCGTGCCTCCCCCCCCCCCCGCGCCAATGCTAGAGATAAACGGCTGAGCGCGAGGGAGAAGCAGAGAGCTGGATGCAGCCTCCTCAAGGCAGTGCAGCTGTGTGGAGGTAATTCGGGCCTACCCTGTCGTGCCGGGAGAAAGTGGGGAGGCTCTGGCAGCAGGAGCACATAGTGCCTTTCACAGAGCAGGCCCCTTCAGCGACTCAAACCTCATGGCCTGCAGTCAGCAGTAGTGCAGGAATTCCCGGCGCTCTGCTTTTCTGTTCAGTGCAGAAGCACGGTAAGCGAGGGAGTTGATCTCGCCCTCTGGGCCTGCACCTTGTTTCTCTCCCTCTCGCTGCTCTCATCTCCGGTGCTGGTAAGGAGAGTGTTGGGAGTTTACCCTCATTCTCACGAAGAGGCTTTATTGGGTTGAGCTGTTTTCTTAGTTTATTTAGTTTATTCAGTGTAGTTTAAGTTTTCTGTAGGTTAGTTGGAGTAATTTACTCTAAGGATTTCCTTTTTGTTATTTCTGTTATAGTAAAACAATGCAAAAAGAAATGAAAACAAATAAGATTCTTCTGGCCCAAAATTATTTTCAGGGCAGCTCACAGATTGTTGTTATGCTTGCCAGGCCCTTGTGTCTAGTCTGCGGGACTCAATGGTGGCAATCTCTGATGTGGGCATCTGTTTAGGATGTGCACAGGAGGCCATTTCTCTGGGAAAAGATCTGCAGGTTATGTCCTAGCAGGGCAGCTCTCCCTCTCCACCTCGGGAGATCCAGGATGCAGAGAGACCTCCGATATCAGCAGGGGAGCTAGCTTCCTGCCCTTTGGCTCTTCCCGGGCCCTCTACATCATAAGACTAGGGAGTTTGAGGGTTTCTGGGGGACTTCTCTCCAGAATTTGTGTTGCTGCTGCACAAGGCCTTTTGTCTGCGTCAGCAAAGGTTGGCGAGGGACCCTTCAGCGACAGGACACGGCATTAAGCGAGCGGCGGATGGGACAGAGAGCAACATGGAGGTAATGGGCCCTAAGAGGACTAGATCCTCTGAGGAAGGATGTGCCATTTTCATTATCTGAGGGGCCAGACGGTGAAGACTTGGACTCGGATCTCGAGTTCCCAGGTGTGGAATTGGAGGAAGGAGAGATCCCGGAACAGGAAGACCAAACTTGGGTGGTTCAGGTTTTCCGCTGAGAGAAGTTGTCAGTGCTCATCGGGGAGTTCATGAAAGCCCTTAAGGCTAGTGTTCTGGTGGATGAGGAGGCATTGGGGAATCCTCTTCTTCAGGCGGTGCGGAAGACACGGAAGGTGTTTGTTGCATCGAGTAGTAAGGCAGATGATTCAGGAGGAGTGGAATCTGCCGGAAGCAGGCCTCAGAGGGGTGCAGGCTCTTCGCCTAAGGTGGATGCGGCAGTGTCAACCATCACTAAGAAGATAATACTGGTGGAAGGCAGCGCGGCCCTCAAGGATGGCCAGGATAATAAGTTGGACACCCTTTTGAAGCAGTTTTTCAACACCAGCCCTTTCTTTACAGGCTTCCATTTGTGGGGCCTTGGTAGCGAGGGCTTGCCTCCACTGGTCGCAAAGGGTGGAACAGCTGGGAGAGCTGGCATCACATCTGTTGGAGGAAGAAGCCAAGCTGGAATTGGGGGCGGCCTATCTGGCAGACACCCACTAAGATCTCATTAGAGGTCTCATGAACAGTATGGCCTCAGTGGTGGCTCGCCACTATTTGTGTTTACGGAATTGGGCGACGGACAGTTCGTCCAACTCCTGCCTCAGCAAGCTTCCCTTTAAGGGGAAACTCCTGTTTGGAGAAGACCTGGACAGGTTGGTCAAGGACCTGGAAGAGTCCAAGGGTGGACGTCTGCAGGAGGATAAGTAAAAGCAGAGCCGTCCTCCAGTTATGTCAAAAGGACAGCCGCAAGACTTCAGGCATTTTCGTCCTTCCCGGTTTGAGTCCTACCAGAGAGGCAGATTCCCCTCCAGAGGGCAGGGGTTTCGGGGTTTCCAAGGCACGGGGCAGGGATTTAGTGCTGCCTGTCCCTTGGGAGCCAGAAAATCAAAATGAGGCGAGGCGAGGCGGGCCCAGGTAGAGATACAGCTTGTGGGGAGCAGACTATGGGATTTCTACTCTGCCTGGGTCCAAATCACCTCAGACCCCAGTGGGTCCTGGAGGTTGTCTGGGAGGGCTATGCTCTAGAATGGGCGTGGCCTGTGGCCCACTGATTCATTCAGTCTCACTGAAAGGTGTGAGGCAAAGTGTGGCTGTAAAAAGAAACCTTGACGAGGCTGTTACAGCTAAAGGCCATGGACCAATATGAGTGCCCAGTGACCCATACGGGTGCGGACGGTACTTCATTTATTTCGTGGTGCCCAAGAAGGAAGGGGCATTTTGCTAGATTCTCATTCTCAAGGGTGTAAACCGCTGTCTATGGATGCCGAGCTGACTCTGCCAGCTGGTGCACCAATTTCTGCAGATGTCTCATCCGTCAGCTTGGCATTATCTGCAGTTCCTAGGAACTATGGCAGCCACGCTCTACTTAGTCCCATGGGCAAGAGCGCACATGCGGTCATTGCAGAGAACCTTTCTTCGTCGGTGATCTCACCAGAGTCATCCCCTGTCTATGCCTCTGCCATGCCCGGCGTGGACCAAGAGAGCACTCCAGTAGTGGTTACGTCCATGGATTCTGGAAAGGGGCATGCCCCTTGAGTCACCATTGTGGATACCGCTGATGACAGATGCCAATCTCTCCGTGTGGGGAGCTTATTGCGAATGGCATTTTTCCCAGAGACAGTTAAGCTTGCTGGAAGCCCAGTGGGCAATCAAGAGGCTGGAAATGCATGTGGTAGTTCTGGCGCTCCAGAGCTTCGAGGCCGGGTTACAGGGGAAGGTGGTCATGGTCCAGGTCCTCTTGGACAATGCAACCATGGTAGCCTACATCAACTGCCAAGGAGGCACAGGCAGCAAAGCCTTGGAGGAAGAGGCCAAAAGGCTGTTTGACTGGGCGGAAGATCATCTCCAGGACTTGTCTGCGGCACACAGAGGTCAACAACGTGATGGTGGACTTCCTCAGTCGGGTGCGCGTAGACCCGGGCGAGTGGATGCTCAACCAGGAGATGTTCGAGCAGGTGGTGCGCCGGTGAGGCACACCAGTCATGGACCTAATGACAACTCTCCAGTCGGCCAAGGCGAGCCGGTTCTTCAGCAGGAGAAGAGAATGGATGAGACAGGGCCTGGATGCCCTGGTGCAGATGTGGCCCATGGGGAACCTCTGTGTGTTCCCTCCTTGGGCGCTCATAGGCAGTGTAGTTCAACGGAGAGTGGCTCACCGGGGTTACATCATTCTGATTGCCCCAGATTGGCCGAGGCGGCCATGGTATGCCGATCTGGTGAGGATCCTGGTGGACCGGCCATGGCGGCTCCCAGCTTAAGGGGATCTCTTGATGCAGTGACCACTCTGCATGCCTCAGATGCATCTGTTCTCACTTAAGGCATAGCTCTTGAAAGGGCAAAGCTGCAAAAAAGAGGTTATTCAAGGCCAGTGATAGCAACCTTGCTGATAGCTCGTAAAAAGGTCCACTTTCTTAGCGTAAATCAGTCTCTGGTGCATTTTTGAGGCGTGGTGTGAGGACAGGCAGTCTCTCTTTTCCTTGGCTTCGGTGCCGGATGTGTTAGCCTTCTTTCAGGATGGTTATGAGAAAGGCTTAGCTGCGAGTTCCTTGAGAGTGCAGCTAGTGGTGATTTCCTGTTATCGCGGAAAGGTTCGTGGGGTGGCGTTGGGTGCGCACACTCAGATGTGCTGCGCTTCTTCAGGGCGGTAACTCACCTCCGGCTGCTGAGGCGAGCGATAGTGCCACCCTGGGACCTCAACTTGGTTCTCATGGCGCTGACTCGGGAGCCCTTTGAGTCGAGCGTCACTGAAAGATTTGACCCTGAAGACAGTTTTCCTCGTAGCGATTTGTTTGGCACGCAGGACTTTGGAGCTCCAGGCCTTATTGTGTCAGGAGCCCTTCCTTTTGTTCTCTAGGGAGAAGGTGGTTCTGCGACTGGTGCGCTCATTCTTGCCTAAGGTGATTTTGGCCTTGCATGTGAATCAGTCTGTCTTGGTACTGGCCCTATCGAGTGTGGTTAGGGATTCCGCTGACCTGCAATTGCGACTTTTGAATGTCTGAAGAGCTCTGTGGCGTTACTTGCGCAGGACAAAGTCTTGTAGGAGTTTGGATTGTTTGTGCTGTTTGGCAGGTCGTGCAGAGGAGAGGTGGCGGCCAAAGCTTCCATTTCCAGGTGGATTAGAGAGGCATTTGTGTCGGCAAACATCTTGAAGGGTAAAGTGTGCATTCCATGAGGGCACAAGTGGCCTCGTGGGCGGAGTACAGTTTAGTTCCGCTGGGGTAGATCTGTAAGGCGGCAACTTGGTCTACGCTTCATACATTTGCTAAGCATTATTGCCTGGATGTCCAGGCATTGGGAGATGCCTGTTTTGG
The DNA here is from genome assembly GCA_033557465.1 of Ichthyophis bannanicus. Taxonomy (NCBI): domain Eukaryota; kingdom Metazoa; phylum Chordata; class Amphibia; order Gymnophiona; family Ichthyophiidae; genus Ichthyophis; species Ichthyophis bannanicus. Next base: position 648,985,045 of record CM066033.1, on the reverse strand, counting down.
GTTGGCAGTGCTTCGAGCCGGTGTTGCAGGTCTCTCCCATTAATTTAACTGCTCTGTTACATCCCAGAGGTGCGGGGCAGGACTGGACTGGAGGGATGATAAGGAAAGAGTAATTAGACTTAACCTGCTAATTGTTGTTCCTAGAGGAACTCCAGTCCAGTCCCGGATCCCGCTCTTAAGGAGTTGATGGGAAATCATTTGCCTCCGGCTCATTAGCTGATTCTTTGTGGGATAGCAGGGGTCAGAGGATACCAAGGATTATATGTTAGAGGGCGTTGGGGTGGGGACCGGGAAAGCTGCTGGTCTTTCGCTCTGGGCTGAAGGGCATTGCCGAAGAGTTTCACAGGTAAGCCTCCCTGTTCTGAGGGGATGAGGGGTTCTTTCCCAGGGGGTGGGAGGGGGTATAGCAGTCTTAGCTCTAGTTTGATTGATTACACAGGTACACTACCAAAAAACTGCCTCCAGTTTTGCAACTGATTCCTATAGATTTTGGGGTGCTGAATCCAGGAAAAATAGCCAAAATGTTCCATCACGTCACGTTTTCTTGCAAAATTAGATTTCTTACCCATATAAGGAATGTTCACATAATTTCTTTTTAGCCGACTGCAGTTTATTTTCTTGGCCCAAAATATAATTTGTAATGGTTAACTAACTAGAAACACTCCCTCATGATATTTTAGAGTGTTTTGTATTCATTTTATACATTAACAGGACAATTGGGAGGCGGGGGGCTAAATCCAGTACTCGCGCTGGCGCATGTTCTTTCCTGTTCGCCTCGCCTCATTCGCTCGCTCAAACACGGTGGTTCCGACATGAACGTTCCTGTCAAATTTCAGTTTCTTGCAAGTTCATTATTACCTTTTGTTTGCTCAGTCGTAATCCAGCTTTATTCTGAAGTGGTTCACTACAGTTGTAGTTTGCAGTGCTGTGTATTTGTGATGGCTCACAGAGCCAGAGGTTGCGTCAACTCTCCGAACAGTTTTTGTTTTATTTGTGGGGAATATACCGTGAAAAAGCGGCAGAGGAACATTTCTGCATTTATTAAAGTATATTTCGCCTATTTCGGTTTGAAGTTAGGCGATCAAGACAAACCGTGGGCTCCTCACAAAGTGTGCAAGACATGTGAGGAAGATCTACGCTTATGAAAGAAAGGTAAAAAACAAGCATTTCATTTCGGAATACCTATGATGTGGCGTGAACAAAGAGACCACAGCAGTGACTGCTATTTTTGCTCTTGCATTGTGAAGGGATACAACTTAAAAAATAAGAACGTAATAAGTTACCCCAACCTTCCCTCAGCAATTAGGCCTATGCCTCATAGCAACAAAGTACCTGTGACTGAACCACCAAAATCTTTGGATCATATTTGTGTGGATGGTTCTGATCATGATGAGACTCATCAGATGGCTTTTCCCGATGAGTCCAGTACTTCCGAGTTTGAAACTGAATCAGATCCGAAACCTGAACTTTTCTCTCAAGCTGAATTGAATGATTTAGTCCGGGATTTAGGACTCCCAAAAGATGCTGCCCAACTGCTAGGTTCTCGGCTTAAACAGAAAAATCTATTGTCACCAGGAACAACTTTTTATTGGTACCGCAACCGCGAGACACAATGTTTGAAGTATTTCAGCAAAGAGGAAGATTTGGTAATTTGCAACGATATATACGGAGTGATGGAAAAGTTTAAACTCAAGTATGATCCTGCTGAATGGCGGCTGTTCATTGATTTGTCAAAAGACAGCATAAAAGGTGTTCTTCTTCATAATGGCAACACATTCGCTTCAGTTCCTATTGCTCACTCTGTTATTCTCCAAGAAAAATACGAGAATTTGGCCCTGATTCTTCAGAAGATTCGTTATGATGAGCATAAGTGGATGATTTGTGGAGACTTTAAAATTCTATCCATGCTATTAGGGCAGCAATCCGGTTTCACCAAATATCCCTGCTTCCTTTGCTTGTGGGATAGCCGGGCCCGCGACCTACACTGGGGGAAAAAAGACTGGCCAATTCGGGAGTATTTGAGACCCGGTGAGAAAAATGTTCTTCATGAGAGCTTGGTACCTCGTGATAAAATTCTATTACCACCTCTCCACATTAAGTTGGGTCTCATTAAGCAATTCATCAAGTCCCTTCCAAAAGATGGTGAGTGCTTTCGGTACCTTTGCTCAAAGTTCCCCCGACTTTCTGAAGCAAAGCTAAAGGAAGGAGTGTTTGTTGGCCCTGATATAAGGAAACTCATTTCAGATGGAGCATTCGCTGAAACGATGTCTGAGAAGGAAAAAGAAGCCTGGGATTCCTTCAAGGATGTTGTTCTCAAATTCTTGGGGAACAGGCGGGATGAGAACTATAAGGATATTGTTGCCAGGATGCTCAATGCCTTCAAAGAACAAGGCTGTAACATGAGCCTGAAAGTCCATTTCTTGCACTCCCATGTGAACTACTTTCCCGAAAACTTGGGGGCGTACAGTGAAGAACAAGGTGAAAGGTTTCACCAGGACATCAAGGACGCAGAGAGAAGGTACCAAGGAAGATGGAACACATGATGGCTGATTTCTGCTGGTTGCTGCTGCGGGAAACCCCAGATGAAAAATACGCCAAGCAGCGCACCAAGAGAAGCATTCGGGGGAAGAAGAAACGGGCCCACCAGGAGATTGATTGACCCAAGAATGACTTTAAAATCTAAACTGTGTTGACAAATATCGTGTTTTTACTAAACTTTGAAATAAAAATTTGCTAGTTATTACCACAGTGTCGGATCTCATTTATTAGAATTTTATTTTCACACCATTGGGTGTTTGTCTTCATGTATTGCAATGGTGCGGTTTGTGTTTTCTATTCTTACATACATACCTGTACAACATTTTTTGCACATTTCTTTGCTTTGCTTTGTGTCTAACCTCGCTCTTATATGCTCAATGTTTGTGCACATGTATGTGGCTGTTTTAAGTGCAGACAATTTTGCTACCATCACAGTGTGTTTTGTTGACATTACTCTATTCTTATGTGCTGCCTTGTTACAATTTTCTTTATTCTTATTTGAATAACTACTAAACAATTAGTATAAAGAATTCATCCAAGAAACTTTTATCTCGATCGCACTCAATCTGAAACGTTCACCTCAAACTGCTAACCCAATGTAGCAAAAAATCTGTACGTGATGGAGCAAATTGGTTACCAGATTTGGATTCAGCGCACCAAAAAACGTAAAAATCAATCGAAACATTAGAGGCAGTTTAAAAAAAATTTTTTTTAGTGTACCTGTGTTATTGTTTAACTACTTATTTGTTGCTCCTGTGAGTCTGCTTTGTCAATGGGTGGGTTACTGGAGCTGGTTGGCAGTGCCAGCTTTATAAGTAGAGGGGTGTCATCAAAAGATGATATGCTCAGTCTCCAAGCTGCTGGAAGAGGTACACTATCCAGAGGTGCAGGACTAGACTGGAGTTCTTCAAGGAACAACTATTAGCTGGTAAGTCTTTCTAAGCCTCAGTCCTTTCAGGGTATCCATTGCAACCAGGACAATTTCTCCTCATCCAAGTTTTCTGGTTCTGGTTCTGCCAAATCATGCCGTTGACTGTTTTCGGGTCCATTCCGGAGTGCCTCCTATGGGCAGACGCTTACAGTATTTTTCCCGCGAATGGTCCCAGATAACATCAGACAGGTGGGTACTCGAGATATTAATACAGGGTTATGCTCTCAGCTTCACTGAGTCCATGCCGAATGTCTTCCTCATCTCTCTGTGCGGTTCAGTGGCCAAGGCAGTGGCTGTATGTCTGACTCTTCACCTCCGCCTTCAGCTCAATGCGGTATGCCCAGTTCCTTCCTCAGAAAGAGGTTCTGGTGACTATTCCATTTACTTTGTCATTTACCAAGAAGGACGGCTCCTTCCGTCCTATCCAGACCTAACGGGAGTCAATTGCTGACTTCAGGTGCCGCAGTTCCGGATGGAAACTCTCAGGACAGTCATTCAAGTTGTTTAGCCAGGCGAATTTCTCGCATCCCTGGACCTGGCTGGAGTATATTTTCACATTCCAATCTGCCAAGATCATCAGCAGTATTTACTTTTCACAGTCCTCTGTCAGTATTATCAGTTATGTGCCCTGCTCTTTGGGTCTTGCCACAGCTCCTCGCACTTTCTCTAAGGTGATGGTAGTAGTGACAGCTTCCCTGTGACACTAATGTATTTGGGTTCATCCTTTATCTAGATGATTGGCTGATCTGAGCAACGTGTTTCGAGGAGGCTACTTCTGCGGACTCTGAGGTCCTCTCCTTTCTGGACTGTCTCGGCTGGGTGGTCAATTATGCCAGAAGCAATCTGTGCCCAATTCAGTCTCTGGAATTCCTCAACGCTTGCTTCGGCATGAGAGTAGGTTGCGTCTTCCTCTTACGACACATACAAGAAGCTCTGCATTCAAATCCAAGCCTTCCGTGCCTGGCAGCTCCCACTGCCTGGGATTACCTACAACTCCTCGGCACCGTGGCTTCTGCTCTCGACGTAGTCCCCTGGGCCCGTGCTCGCATGCATCCGCTTCAGTACTCTCTCCTGTTGCGCTGGTCCCCATCCACCCAGGACTATCAGATTCATCTACCCCTTTCTTCAGTGGTGGCTTTGTCTTCGTTACTTACTTCGTTACATACCCTTGGAAATTCAGCATTGGGTGGTGGTCACCGTGGATGCCAGCCTTGCATATTGGGGAGTGCACTGCCAGGGACAGACATTCGCAGGGATCCTGGCCCATTCAAGAAGCCTCTTGGACGATCAGTCGCCTCAAAGCCTGGACTGTTCGTCTGGCTCTACTCTTCTTTCAATCCCACCTTCAGGGTTGAGCAGTCCAAGTACTTTCTGACAATTCCTCTACTGTGTCTTCTCTCAACAGAAGAGGGTGGGGCCCAATGTCCCTTAGTGGCCCTGGAAATGAGTCTTATTCCCTGGGATAGAATCGAACCTCCTGGCTCTTTCTGCACAGCACATTGCAGGAATGGAGAACACTGAAGCATATTTCCTGAGTTGTCATATCCTGGACTCCGGTAAGTGGGAGCTATTTCCCTGGGCATTTTTGAACATTGTGCGTCAGTGGGTTCATCCTACTCCAGACTTAATGGCCACCTCTTCCAGTGCTGTCAGTCTTTTTCAGTTGAAAGGAACCAAACTCTCACGGCCTAGATGCTTTGGTTCAGACCTGGCCCTCAAACCAGCTTTTCTACATCTTTCCTCCTTGACCGCTAATCAGTCGTGCACTCCTTCAGATAGTCACACTCCGGACAGGCAGTGCTGGTGGCCCTCGGCATTCATGGTATGCCGATCTCCTCTGCCTCCTACCCCTCTGTGCCCGGGGAGGTCTCCTGTTGCAGGGGCCGATTCTCATGGACGACCCCGCTCCTTACTCGCTTATGGCTTGGCTTGGCTTTGCATCAATAAGGTTACTCGTCGCAAGTAGTGGCCACTCTACTAAGGGCTCGACGGTCTTCTGTCTCACGTATCTATGCTTGGATATGGTGTCTTTTTTCTTCTTCTTGGTGTTCTAAGAGATCCCTCTCCCCTTGGCAAATTGATATTCCAGACATTGTTACCTTCCTTCAGGACAGATTTGATAAAGGTCTCACCCTTAATTCTTTAAAGGTGCATATTGTGGCCTTGACATACTTTTGGATGCCTCTCCATGGGCGGTCTCTTGCTTCTTATGTAGACGTTTTCCGTTTTCTGTGGGGTGTTCGCTCCCCGAAGCCCCCCCTATTCGCCCAATTGGCCCTTCTTGGGATCTGTCCTTTGTGCTTCGCACGCTCTCCCATGTCCTGTTTGAGCCTCTCCTTAGGGCATCTCTCGAAGATTTGACCCTTTCGGAGCTCCAGGCTCTTTCTTGCCGAGATTCTTTTCTGTCTTTTCCCCCAGAGTGGTTACTATTCGAGCAGTGCCCTCTTTTCTGCCAAAGGTCCTTTTGGATTTTCATGTCAAGCAATTGGTTATGCTTCCTTTTTTTTTTTTGAGCAGTCTTCGGGTGACGATCAGGTCCTTCACCTGTTGAATGTTGGTAGGGTGTTACGCCATTAACTCAAACTCACTAATACGTTTCGTCTCTCCAATCACCTTTTTGTCCTAGCTTTTGGTCCACAAAAAGGCGTGGCCACTTCAAAAGCGACCATTGCATGCTTGATCAAGCAGCTTATATTTTATTGAACAACTTGATCAATCAGCTTATATTTTATTGAACAAACCTGTGCCTATAGATCTTCGGGCACATTCTACGTGGGCCAGGCTACCTCTTGGGCAGAATGCTCACAGGTAGCTCTTCTAGATATTTGCTGGGTGGCTACCTGGTCCCTCTCTACTTTTGCATGTCAGTATCACTTGGATATCCAAGCTTGAGAGGCAGCTTGCTTGCTTATTTATTTAATTAACATTTCTTATATACTGCCTTTCATGATATCAAGGCGGTTTACATTGAACAAACTGAAATTACATTGAACAGGGCATTATAACTTTCTGCCCTGGCTGCAGCTGTTTTTCTTGCTCTGGAGTGGTTTAGCTTTGGTACTCCACACTAGTTTAGACTGATGATCTAGCAGGATGTATTTGCAAGGAGAAATTTTACTTACCGATAATTTGCTTTCATGAAATCATGCTAGATCAGTCCAGGACCAACCCTCTAAACTGTTTAGTCCTTCGCCTAGCTAAGACTCTCTTTACGTATTGGGATGCTGTACCTCGCCATGTACATACTTCCTTGGCCTGCGGTCCTGTTTCACATTGTTCAGTTTTGTTTGTTATAAGAGTTATTCATTTATGAACTCATTTTTGATTTTGTTTTGCGTTTCCTTGGCTGTTTGAACTCTTGCTGCTTGTTATGGTTATATTGAAGCTTCCCTTGGGGGGTGGGTTTTTATACCAGTGGTGATTTTGCAAAGCTTCGGGAATTTTTCTCTCTCACCATCTGCTTTCAGGGGGACAGAACTCACTAGTCTGGACTGATCAAACAGGATTCCAGGAAAGGAAATTATCAGTAAGTATAATTTCTCTTTATTTCACCAGACCAGTCCAGAACAAATGGGATTATGCCCCTCTACCAGCAGATGGAGAGAACAAAGGCTTGTGAGCTCTGCCATTTAAAGACACCATGCAGCCACTCACTCCTCATTATTTCTCTATCTCATACAGATGGTAGCTGGCCATTCTATACAGCATTGTTCTGTTTCTTGTGGGCTGTGATTCCTGGGCCCAATTGGAAAACTGTTTCCACAGTGGAGTCTTCTCAGGGAAAGGTTTGTTTATCTGACACAAGTAAATACCTGGAGGAGTCCAGGCTCCTTGCCCCTTTCTCTCGCTCTCCTGGCCAAGGGAGCACCTGCAACTGTCCAAGTCCCTCCTTTTGCTCGCTCGCGCTCTCCCTCCCTCCCCTTTCCCCCTAACCTGGGGCAGACCTGATGGCGTACAGATTTTTCCCCCCTCTCCCTCTTGCTTTCCCTTTATCTCGGCTTCTGCTTTGTGTCCCCTCCCTTGCTGGGTGGGACTCGGGGTAGGGAGAAAAGAGAGTGATCCTTCCCTTCTCTTTCTGAGGGAAAAGAAAGGGGGGAAAAAACCCCTAGGATGTATGCTGAGGACAGGATTAATTCCTCATTGTCCCTCCAGTCCAATCCGGATGCGTAAGTTTATGCCTCCCCACCAGCAGATGGATAGTGTGAATCACTGGCAGCACAGGGGACAGTTGAGAGAGTGGTGACTTAGTTTTAGGGAAAGGACCCTTTTCAGCAGGAGTTAACTGTCCCAAGCAGGAAGAAATTCTGGTGTGGTTTGGCCGTGAGCAAAGATTGGAAGAATTTTGTAGTTCTCCAGGAACAAGCAGGAAGTCAGCCAGTCACATAATGGGTGACATCGGTGCTGACTGAGCCCTTGAGGAAGCATCTCCCCAGTTTCAAAGAAAGCCTTTGGGAGATGTCCCCACGCATGCATGGTGCCATTTTGCTCAGTCTCCTTTTTTCTGTAGAGCCCAAAAGACGTCTGTCTTTTTTCCCCAGAAAAAGTTGATTAATTCATGTGAAAATACAGTTTTCTTTCTCCGGTTACGACTGGTCCCTTTCCCGCCTTTAAGCTTGCTTGCCCTAGCCTTGTGTCTTGGAACTTTTCTAGGTTTTTCCCCCAGCGCGATTCACACCTTTTTTCCATCTGCTGGCTGCTTCGAGGTTCTTTGACCTCAACGGGGTATTTTTTCCTCCAATGGCCAGCGGGTTCAAGAAGTGTGATCAGTGCGCAAAAAATGTCACTTACCGATACACACGATTGCTGCCTCCGGTGTCTACGGGCTGACCATGGCCCGGAGATCTGCGCCCTCTGTAAAAAGATGTCCGCAAAGGCCATCCATCATTGTCAGCAGAAGCAGGTCAGACTCAACCCCGGTATCTCCGTTAGCCTCAACCCCGGTATCTCCGTTAGCCTCACCCTCCAAGGCCCTGCACGGGTCTTCAGAGTCACGTAATGCCCCCGCGGCACCCAAACAGGGCTGCGGACACTTTGACAAGGGTTTCCCGGAACGAGAATACAAAAAGAAGAAATCTTTGAGGACCTCATCCTGGGACTCAGACATGCCGGGCAAGTCCCGCGCTAGGTCCCGTAGCCTGTGGAGAGAACTCGAGAAGTCAGAGTGGGAGCGCCCAGTGAAGGTTCTCTGAGCAGAGCGGAGGCTTCTGGCGACAGGTTCCAGACCCCCGAGGCCTGTCTCATCGAGCACTCCCTCTCCTCACTGACGCCAGACCCAGTGACCCCAGTCTCCGTGGCGAAGGCTGTACCTCCTGAGTGGGAAACCAGGATGATGGCACTGGAGTGCAGTTTCACTGCCGCCTTCACTACACAGCAGGCGCTGATGCCCGGCATTGCTGGTGCATCCGCCAAGACCGCAGGGACCTTGTTAATGAGGACTCCCCTGGTTGCTGAGCCGATGCTTCTGAGCCCGAAGCCTCGAGTCAATCCTCAGCAAGGGCCTCTATCTTGCTTCTGCTCCTCGGGAGCAAGATCCTCCCCTGAGAGTTCTCATGCCTCCAGCCACGTAGCTGCTGTGGGCCACTGGGCCCCCGACCCGGGTCCTGCACTCCAGGCCCAGTTGGCTGCTGAGTCCTCCACTGACTACTCTGACGGGATCCTAAGACACATCCCCAGAGACGTGGAAGCACTGCGACCTCCCATCGTACCCGTCTCCCCCGACGTCACGGCGACTGTCCCTGACCGTTCCTCGAGTTTGGGATATATCGAAGGCTTTGTCCTAAAACATGGAATCGGAGAAAGACCGTCGCACTGAAGAATCATAAATCCTGCAATACGAGGCCCCATCCAAGGAGGCTTTGACGGTTCCTGTCCCCACCATCCTCGGGCGGCTTCTCCTTCGCATGTGGGAGATACTGGTGTTGGTACCCATAATCAGCCGATGCCTGGACATCATGTACCAAGTCCAGCGAGGCCCTGGCTTCTCAAAGTCGCAATTACCACACACCTCCATGGTGGTGGAGTCGACTATGCACCAGCAGAAGAGGCAGAAGATGCACTCTCCTGTGCCCTCAGGCAGGGAGTCCCATGCTCTTGATGCTCTTGGCCTCAAATGCTGCCAGGGAGTGATGTTGGCATGCCGAATCTAAGCCTACCAGCTGTATATCAGCATGTATCTTCAGGACCTGGCAAAGTAATTTCCAGGTTTCTCAGCAGGCCTCGGGAGGGGATCACCTCCAGCGGTTCCAAACCCTTATGAAGTGTGTCAGGGAGTGCTTGAAGTACATGTCCTGAACTGTCGATGACTGCTTCGAATCAAACGTGATGGTTGCCGCCCCGGGTATCGACACTCGATGCCAAGCCTGATTCCAGGCGTCGGATCTTGAGCAGTGGGCTCAAGAGAAGCTCCTCGACATCCCCTGCCTCAGTGAAAACTTATTCGGCAAGCTGATGGAGGAGAAGGTGGTGAAGATAGAGACCAAGTACCTCATGAGGACCCCGCTCTCCAGAAAGACCTCCACCCTCCCTAAGAAGAAACCACAAGGGAAGAGGCCCCCATTCCAGAGAAAGGGCCAACCTTACTGGGGCTACCCCTACTACCAGACTCCTCAGACCCCACAGTAGGACCACCAGTGCAAGGAAGTGGGCCAAGGCCCTCACAAGCCTAAGGTTTCCAAGCCCCAGACCCAAGCCACTGCCCAGCCGGGGATGTTTTTTTGACTCGCTGAGCATAGCCTCTCCACCCTTGGGGGAGCAGCTACCAACAGGGAGGCGTCTGGTACACTTTGCCCATTGGTGGCCTGCTATCACCACCGACTCCTAGGCACACCAAGTAGTCACAGAAGGCTATTCCTTCACCTGGACCAGACATCTCTCCCTTTCTTTCCAGGAGAGCCCTCTTGAACTTTCCTGCACCAGGCCCTGCTATTACAGGAACTCGCAGGTCTACTCAGAGACAGAGTCGTGGAACCAGTACCCCATCACCTCAAGGGTAAGGGGTTCTACTCACGATATTTGCTGGTCCCAAAAAGAAAAGAGGGAATAAGGTCTATCCTAGACTTGCAAAACCTGAACAAGTTCCTGGTTTGGGAGAAGTTCAAGATGCTCTCCCTTTGAACATTGCTGCCATACCTCTAGCAAGGCTATGCTCCTTGGAACTAAAGGATGCTTATATCCACATCCTCATTCATCCCAGCCACAGGCAGTACCTAAGATTCATGGTTGGGGGCAACCACTACCACTACAGAGTACTACCCTTCGGTCTAGCCTCCGCATCAAGAGTTTTCACCAAATGCCTAGCAGTGGTGTCTGCCTACCTCCATCTCCAAGGGGCCTTCGTTTTCCCATACCTGGACAACTAGGTTGTAAAGGGAGACATGGCTACCGAGGTGCAACAGGCCATGGCCCGCACCATCAGTGTCCTACAGCACCTGTGGTTCATGATAAACCACCCCAAGTCTCACCTCACTCCGGCCCAGGGCCTGGAGTTCATAGGGGCCTGACTGGACACACTTCAGGCCAAGGCCTTTCTCCCCTTGGACAGGGCAGGTCACCTCATGGCTCTGGCCACCGAGTTGCAACACTGCCACATGGCGCAGTCCATGCTCCGCTTGCTGGGCCACATGGCATCCACAGTCAATGTTTCAAACGCCCGCCTTCACATGCGGGCGGCCCAGTGGACACAAGCCACAGGCCAGCTCTGGGACAGTTTGTGACCCGCAAGCTAGCGGAATCACTCGACTGGTGGTAGGCCACATTGCACCTGCAGGAGGGCATGCCCTTTCAGCCACTAAATTCCCAGAGGGTCCTTACCACAGATGCCTCCTTACTGGGCTGGGGTGCCCATTGCGAGGAACTCTCCACGCAGGGCAACTGGTCTCTAGTGGAGAGGCAGCACAGATCAATCTGCTGGAACTTAGGGCCATTTTTCTGGCAATCAGGTCTTTCACCTCCACCTGCAGCACCAGTCTGTGTTAATCCAAATGACAACTAGGTCACGATGTTCTACCTGAGCAGGCAAGGGGGCACAGGATCTTACCATCTCTGCTAGGAGGCTGTAGCCCTCTGCTTGTACACTATCAGCTAAGAAATGCTCCTCAGAGCGGTGTACCTTCCAGACTAGGACAGTGCCCTAGCAGACAGGCTGAGCAGGCTCCTCCAGCTGCACAAATGGTAACTAGACCACATGGTAGCACAGCGGCTCTTCGGACTCTGGGGCACACCTAGTCTGGACGTCTTTGCCAACCTTGACCAATGCTCAGCTGCCCCACTTCTGCTGTCGCCAGCTGCACTCGTTCTGGGTACCGGCGGATGCCTTTCACATCTTGTGGTCAGAGGGCCTTTTGTACGCCTTCCCTCTTACGCTACTAATCGACCAGATCCTCTTCTAGGTCCTGCAGGACAAGCTTCCCTGATCTTGGTGGCCCCACGGTGGCCCAGGCAGCCTTTGTTCCATCTGCTGCTCCGCCTCTCGATGGAGACCCTGTTCCCTCTGAGGAACGCCCCAGGGTACTTACTCAGAAAGAGAGGCCTCCCTTCTTCACCCTAACCTGGGGTTCCTGACATTACAGCATGGCTGCTGAATGGATAGGCTTGGCCCCCTTCAACTTCCCAAGGGAGGTGGAGGAGGTGGTCCTTGCCTCTCGTAAGAACTCTATGAGATGGGCCTATGCCTTCTAGTGGTGCAGATTCACGGTGTGGTGCACAGAGCAGCGGATTGACCCGTTCTCTTGCCATATGCACATGCTGTTGCAGTATTTGCTTCATCTCTCGCAAGCTGGACTCAAGTCCACCTGAGTGCGATCTTGGCGCATCACCATTCTGTTAAGGGTAGACCTCTCTCTGTTCAGTCCCTCATTACTAGATTCATGCAGGGCCTCCTGCTTTCTGAGCCTCCCATCCGTCCGCCCCCGGCGGAATGGGACTTCAATGTGGTCTTGACGTGACTCAGAAGCTGCCATTTGAGCCTCTGGCGATCTGCCATATGCGATACCGCTAATGGAAGGTGGTCTTCCTGGTGGTGCTCACCTCTGCGTGCAGAGTCAGCGAGCTTCAGGACTTTGTGGCCGAGCCACTCTACACCAGGTCTACAAGAACAGGGTCTTCCTTCGCATCCACCCTGAATTCCTTCCGAAGGTGGTGTCTACCTTCCACTTCAATCAGGAGGTGGTGTTCCCTCACCTTCCTCTCGTGGTCCTCACCTACAAGGTGGTGGCTGTTCTCCATACTTTGGATTGTAAGAGGGCCCTGTCCTCCTACCTGTAACATATCCAGGGCCACCGCAAAGCCTCACAGCTTTTCATTTCCTACGACCCCAGTTGTCTGGGGAAAGCTGTTATCAAGCAGACTCTGCCCACCTGGGTTGTGGACTGCATCGCCTTTGCCCATGATCAGACTGGGCTCTCGTTGGAGCACTGGGTCATGGCGCACCACATCAGGGCTCTCTTGACCTCAGTTGCAAGCTTGTGCTCTGTCCCTATGGCAGACATCTGCCGGGCCACCACCAGGTCCTCAGTCCACACCTTTGTTGCTCACTACTGCCTGGAGAGGGAATCCCGACGGGACAGTGCCTTTGACCAGGCTGTACTCTGTAATCTCTTTGGGGGTCTAGGCAACTACTACCCTCTGACCCTTCTGTGTTCGGGCTACCAGAATGATGGTTCTCTCTGGACTCTGGGGTCCTTAGAGTCTCTCCTCAGATTCGCTTGCAGCTGCTCACGGCTTGGCCGTGTTTTTCTATAGGTTCCCAGTAGCCTGTAGCTAGGGAGTCCCATATGTGAGGATTGATTTCCTGCTTGTTCCTGGAGAAAGCATAGTTACTCACCTGTAACAAGTGTTCTTCTGCCCATGGAGTTGCTATATTTTGCCATCTTCTTTTTCGGCTCTAACTATGTCATCTGAGCAAGATGGCACCCTTGGGTGGGAAGAGGACCATGCATGCCTGGTCGCATCTCCCAAAGGCTTTCTTTGAAAGCTGGGGAAATGCTTCCATGAGGGCTCCGTCGGCACTGACATAGCCCATATGTGAGGACTGATTCCTACTGTCCCCGGAGAACAATACCTATTACAGGTGAGTAACTACACTTTTGGCATGCATGGAGCAGTGTTGATTCTGCAGTGGTCTTCAGTCCAGCTTGAGCACCAGGAACCATCAGGCTTAGTTTGGCTGTGCTAGTGGAGCATGCTTAGTGGTAGCGATAGCTCAGACTATAGAAGAGCTAGTGCAGAAGTGATCCCCAGTTTGAAATCCAAGTTGTTTCACCCGTTCAATGTAAGTACATCACGGTTTTCCTGTTCCTCACAAAACTGTTATCTGTAAACTGCACTGATTTTAAAGAGTGCGGTTTATAAAAGCAATAAAATAAAAATAAATAATATAAATAATCACAGTGCAGTAGGAGTCTGGCACTGGAGTGCATGTGGGCCTGCCCAGCAAAGACCACGGTATCGGTTATTGGAGGGAGAAGGGCAGCAAAACATAGAAACATGATGATAGAAAAAGACCACATGGCCTATCTAGTCTGTCCTTTCATAACAACTACAACAGTCCACTTTTTACCTTTAGAGATCCTCTGTGTTGGTCCCATGCTTTTTTAAATACAGTTACTGTCCTCATCTCTACCACCTCCACTGGGAGACTATTCCATGGATCCACTACTCTTTCCGTAAAGAAATATTTTCGCATATCACTCCTGAATCTATCTCCCTTCACCCTCATCCCATGTCCCCTCGTAGCAGAACTTGCTTTCAATTGAAAGAGGCTCTCTCCCTGAACATTTATGCCACGGAGGTATTTAAACATCTCAATTATATCACCTCTATCCCGCCTTTCTTCTAAGGTGTGCATATTAAGATCCTTCAGTCTGTCCTCATATGCTTTATAATGAAGCCCACTAATCATTTTAGTAGCTACCCTCTGCACCGACTCCATCCTGTTCACATCCTTTTGAAGGTGCGGTCTCCAGAATTGCACACTATACTCCAAATGAGGTCACACCAAAGACTTATACAGAGGCATTATCACCTCTTTTTTCTGCTAGCCATTCTTCTCCTTATGCACCCAAGCATCCTTCTAGCTTTTGCTGTCGCCTTTTCTACCTGTTTAGCTGCTTTAAGATCATCAGACACAACCACGCCTAGGTCCTGCTCTACTTTAGTGGACAAAAGTACTTCACTGTATTGCTCCCTTGGATTGCTGCAGCCCAAATGCATGACCTTACATTTTTTAACATTATATCCCAGCTGCCAAATTCTAGACCATTCTTCAAGCTTAGCTAGATCCCTCCTCATGTTATCTACACCTTCCTGGGTGTCTACTCTATTACAGATTTTGGTATCATCCGCAAAAAGGCAAACCTTACCCGACAGCCCTTCCGCTATATCACTAACAAAGATGATAAAAAGAATCGGACCAAGGACAGATCCCTGGGGCACACCACTGGTAACATCCTTCTCCTCAGAGTGAGCTCCATTTACTTGTACTCTTTATTGCCTCTCACCCAACCAATTTCTAACCCAAGCAGTAACTTTAGGGTCCATCCCTAGGGTGCTCAGTTTGTTTATAAGTCGCCTGTGAGGAAGAGTGTCAAAGGCTTTACTGAAATCTAAATACACCACATCTAGAGCTCTCCCTCGGTCCAACTCCCTGGTCACCCAGTCAAAGAAATCAATCAGATTTGTCTGACAAGACCTGCCTCTGGTGAATCCATGCTGCCTCGGATCCTGTAATCCGCTGGACTCCAGAAACCTCACTTTCTCCAGGACCAAGCAGGAAGTCAGTCCTCACATATGGGTGACGTCGGCGCCGACGGAGCCCTCGCGGAGCAATTTTCCCCAGCTTTCAAAGAAAGCCTTTGGGAATTGCAGCGCGCATGCGCGGTCGCCTTCCCGCCCAAGGGTGCCTTCTTAGCCAGTCTTCTTTTTTCCGCGGAGCCCTACAGACGTACCCGTCGTGTCCCCGCGAAAAAGTTGATTTTGTTAGTAATTTTCTCTCTTTTTTCTTCGGTTCGACGCCGGTCTTTTTCCCGCCCGGACTCGCGACGCCGGTCACGAGTCCTCTTCTTCTTTTTCGGTTTTTCTGACTTAGTCAGTTTCGTTTTCGGTTTTTCCCTGGCAGCCCGGTCTTTTGACCTCGCAGGGGCCCTTTTTCCCCCGATGGCTGCCAGTGGTTTCAAGCGGTGTGGTCAGTGTGACCGAAATATGTCACTAACTGACACACACGACAATTGCCTCCGCTGCCTGGGCCCGGATCATGAAGAAATGATCTGTGGGGCCTGCGGCAAAATGTCCTCCAAAGCGTTGAGAAGTCGGCGGCATCAGCGGGATAGGATTTTCGCTGACCCCAGCCGTACCCGGACCTCGTCGGAGGCCTCCGCGTCCAGAGGTTCCAGCTCGGACCATCGCCGGAGTTCCTCCGACAGGGGTTCTCCCTCCGGGGACCATCGACGGAAGGTGAAACCCGCGAGGGCGGCGTCGGTGGACGCTCCTGGCTCCGCGAGGGCCAGGTCGCATAGCCCCGATAGCCGTCCCGGGTCCTTGGAGAAGGAGCACCTCTCGAAGCGACCTCGCCTGGAGTCGGAGCTGCCTGCTCGGGTAAGTCCTGTGGTCCTCCGAGACCGCCGACGTCGGGCCCGACACCGTCGGGGCCCGAGTCGGGGGCTGCTGGGTCACCTGAGGTCGGACTCAGGTTGACGGCCTTGGAGAGCAGACTGTCTGCCTTCATGGACCAGCAGCGGGCACTGCTTGCTAGCCTCGCTGGCGCCGCTACCCCGACCGCCGGGACGTCGACGTCTAAGTCGACCCCGGAGACCGAGCCGATCCTCGAGTCCATGCGAACTCGAGTCGATCCTCGGTCGAGGTCACCCTCGGCCTCCCGTTCGGGACCGAGGTCGCCGACGCCGACTCCCTCGGCGTCGGGGCGGCAGGCGCCGCGGCCTGCCCGGGCAGACCCCACCGATTCCTCGTCGAAGTCGGTCTGGGAGTCTGAAGAGGAAGAGTCACCTGATTCTTTTCGGACTCGGTGTGTCCCCTCGGACTCACCTGAGTCCGAACCTCGGAAGCAGTCCCCCCCGGAGGATGCCCGGTTCTCGGACTTCGTCAGGGATATGGCCAAGGCTTTGGCCTTCCCTGCGGATCCCGAGGAGGAGCCTCGAGCCGAAGAGCTCGACGCCCTCCAGTATGACTCTCCCGCCAGGGAACACTTTACTGTACCGGTTCCTCCCATGCTGGAACGACTACTCTTCCGCATGTGGGAGAGTCCGGCCTCCTCGCCGGTCCTGAGCAAGCGGGTCGATTCTATCTATCGAGTCCGCAAGAGCCCTGGCTTCCAAAAAGCACAGCTACCACACCATTCCATGGTAGTGGAATCGGCCATGCATCGTCTTAAGAGCCAGAAGATGCACTCCTCGGTGCCTCCTGGCAGGGAGGCCCGTAACCTGGATGGCCTTGGTAAGAAGTGTTTCCAGGGCTCTATGCTTGCGTGTCGTGTCCAGACCTACCAGCTATACATGGGCATGTATCTCCGAGACCTGGCTAAGGAGCTAGCCGGATTCTCCGCTGGTTTGTCCGAGGAACCCTTGCGGAGGTTCCTGGCCTTGTCCTCTGGCATTCGGGAATGCTCAAAATTCATATCCCGAGCAGCCTATGATGGCTTTGAAGCATCGGCTCGAGTGGCCGCAGCCGGCATCGGTGCCCGCCGACAGGCTTGGCTTCAGTCGTCTGACCTTGAGCCCTGGGTGCAGGACAAGTTGGTCGATGTCCCCTGCCGAGGTGAAAACCTCTTTGGCAAGCCCATGGCTGAAAAGGCTGCACAGATCGAGACGGAGACTCTCACCAGGACTAGGCTTTCTAGGAAGACCTCCGCCCCTTCCCAGAAAAAGAAGGGCTCGGGAAAGAAGTCCTTTTACCCGAGAAAGGCGGCTGCCTACAAACACTACCCCCAATATCAGGCCCCTGCAGCTCCCCAACAGGGCCAGCAGGCCAAGGGACGGGGTAACGGGTCCCGTAGGCAGCAAGCCCCCAAGCCTGCACCACCAGCCCCTGCTCAGCAGGGTGGGGGTTTTTGACTCCTTAAGCATAGCCTCTCTCCCCCTCCGCTGTCTCCTCCCAGCACCGGAGGCCGGCTGGTTCACTTCGCCCACAGGTGGTCCAGCATCACTTCAGATGCCTGGGTGCTTCAAGTCGTAAGAGAAGGCTATCTTCTCCACTTCCACCAGGTCCCTCCCTCCTCTATTTCCCGGGAGAACCTCCATGACGCCCTCTGCACAGGGACTTACTCCTTCAGGAGTTAGCAGGTCTTCTACAGGAACAGGCGGTGGAACCGGTGCCCCACCACCTGAGAGGTCAAGGTTTTTACTCCAGGTACTTTCTAGTACCAAAAAGGACAGGAGGCCTCAGACCCATCCTGGACTTGCGCAACCTCAACAGGTTCCTCGTGCGGGAAAAGTTCAAAATGCTTACCCTTGGAATCCTTCTGCCCTACCTCCAGCAGGGAGATTGGCTATGCTCCTTGGATCTAAAGGATGCCTACACGCACATCCTCATCCACCCAAGCCACCGCCAATACCTAAGGTTTGTGGTGGCAGGAACTCATTACCAGTACAGAGTACTGCCCTTTGGCCTGTCCTCCGCACCGCGAGTCTTCACAAAATGTCTCGCGGTGGTGGCGGCCCATCTCCGGCTTCACGGCCTCTATGTCTTTCCGTACCTCAACGACTGGCTCATCAGAGCAGCGTCCGCTCCGGAGGTTACCAACGCCACACGCCGCACGGTGACTCTTCTGCAGTACTTGGGCTTTGTCATAAACTTCGCAAAGTCCACTTTGCTCCCCTCACAGGATCTCGAGTTCATCGGCGCAAGACTGCACACTCCTCAGGCGCGAGCTTTCCTGCCTCTCGACAGGGCTCAACGGCTCATGGACCTAGCCGACGGTTTCGCAGCCAGTCCCTGGTCTCCGCCAGGCACTTCCTGAGACTGCTCGGCCATATGGCTTCCACCGTCCATGTGACCCCCAATGCCCGCCTGAATATGCGGCCTGCTCAATGGTGTCTTCGCAAGCAGTGGCAACAAGCCACAGGCGGCCTAGCAGACCTAGTGCGCGTCTCCGAGCCGCTGGCCTCGTCTCTCCAGTGGTGGCGTCATCGGCCGAACCTGGTACTCGGCATGCCTTTTCAGTCACCTCAGCCGGCTCAGGTGCTGACGACAGATGCGTCCCTCCTGGGTTGGGGAGCACATTGTCAAGGGGCACGTACTCAGGGCCTCTGGACCACGTGGGAGTCTGCTCAGCAGATCAACTTCCTGGAGCTCAGAGCGATCCGCCTGGCTCTCAAGGCTTTCTCCCACCTGACCTCTCACCAGTCCGTCCTTGTCCAGACGGACAATCAAGTTGCCATGTTCTACGTGAACAAACAGGGGGGCACGGGCTCCTTCCTTCTCTGTCGGGAAGCACAGAAGCTCTGCTCTTGGGCCGTCAGTCACGGCGTTCTTCTCAAGGCAGTTTATCTCCCAGGCCAAGAAAATTGCCTGGCGGACAAACTCAGCAGGATCCTCCAGCCGCACGAGTGGCGCCTGGATCCCTTAGTAGTTAAGAAGCTCTTTCTAAAGTGGGGCCTCCCCACGATGGATCTCTTTGCCAGTCCTCACAACCGGCAACTTCCTCGCTTCTGCTCTCGTCAGCCACATCCCCTTCGAGTTGCGGCAGACGCTTTTCTACTCTCATGGTCGGAGAGCCTTCTGTATGCTTTTCCTCCCATCCCGCTAGTCTCTCGAACTCTTTTCAAGGTTCTCCGAGACAAAGCTTCCATGATCCTGGTGGCCCCTTGCTGGCCCAGACAGCCGTGGTTTCCACTCCTGCTGCAATTAGCGGTAGAGGATCCATTCCCTCTGGGGTTTCAACCGGATCTCCTCACTCAGGATCAGGGGTCTCTGCTACACCCCAACCTCAGATCTCTCAATCTAATGGCCTGGCTGCTGAGAGGGTAGTCCTTGCTCCCCTTCTCCTGCCGGCAGAGGTGGAGGAGGTCGTCCTAGCTTCTCGGCGACCTTCTACCCGCAAATGCTACGCCCTTAAATGGCGTCGCTTTTCCGTTTGGTGTACCCAACAGTCTCAGGATCCCTTCTCCTGCTCGGTGTCGGTGATCTTGCAGTACCTGCTATACCTCTCTAATCTGGGACTTAAGTCCAACTCCGTCAAAGTTCACCTCAGTGCTCTTTCAGCACATCATGTGCCGGTGGACGGCAGACCTCTTTCCAGCGACCCTCTCGTAGCGAGGTTTCTCCGAGGTCTCCTTCTACTTAAACCACCTCTGCGCCCACCAGCGCCTGACTGGGATCTGAATGTTGTTTTACAGCGGATCACCTGTCCGCCTTTTGAACCTATGGCTACCTGTTCTCTCCGTTTTCTTTCTTGGAAAACATTGTTCTTGATAGCCCTCACTTCCGCTAGGCGCGTAAGTGAATTGCAGGCCCTCGTGTCTGATCCCCCTTACACTCGGTTCTACAAAAATAGGGTAGTCCTACGGACTCACCCAAAATTTCTTCCAAAAGTGGTCTCCCCTTTTCACATCAATCAGGAGGTGGTAATTCCGACCTTCTTTCCCAGACCACACTCCAGCCGAGCTGAAATGGTCCTCCATACCCTGGACTGTAGAAGGGCATTAAACTTCTACCTTGACCGTACGCGGGAGCACCGTAAAGCTACTCAGCTTTTTGTGTCTTTTGATCCCAATAAATTGGGGCTCCCGGTCTCCAAGCGTACTCTGTCCATCTGGGTTGCGGACTGTATCACTTGGGCTTATGGGGCAGCCGGACTCTCCTTGGATGGTCGAGTCACGGCTCATTGTGTTCGGGCAAAGGCTACGTCAGTGGCTTACCTCCGCTCTGTTCCGCTGGCAGACATCTGTCGGGCCGCTACTTGGTCTTCGAGCCAGACTTTTGCGGTCCATTACTGTCTCGAGAGGGAGTCCCGCAGGGACAGTGCTTTCCGACAGGCAGTCCTCCGTAATCTCTTTGAGGTTTGAGCAACTCCTACCCTCCATCCCGGATGTGGGCTACCGGTGGGTAATAATTCAGCGAAGATTCTTTCCTTCTGTGCTGCTGAGCTAGAGGGAGCTCATTTTTGTGCTTAGGGTCTCCGGTAGCCTTAAGCTTGGGAGTCCCATATGTGAGGACTGACTTTCTGCTTGGTCCTGGAGAAAGCGTAGTTACTCACCTGTAACAGGTGTTCTGCAGGAGCAGCAGGAATCAGTCCTCACAACCCTCCCTCCTCCCCGTGGAGTTGCAATCATCTGCTTAAGTTTTTTTGCAAATTTTTATGCTGTCTTTTTTAGCTATGTCATCTGACTGGCTAAGATGGCACCCTTGGACGGGAAGGCGACCACGCATGCGCGCTGCAATTCCCAAAGGCTTTCTTTGAAAGCTGGGGAAAATTGCTCCGCGAGGGCTCCGTCGGCGCCGACGTCACCCATATGTGAGGACTGATTCCTGCTGCTCCTGGAGAACACCTGTTACAGGTGAGTAACTACGCTATTTTCTCTTTCAGCAGCGTTTCAATAGTTTACTCACCACCGAAGTTAAACTAACCGGCCTGTAATTTTCAACCACATCCTTACTTCCGCTTTTGTGTAAAGGCACCACATGAGCCTCTCTCCAGTCCTTTGGCACCACTCCCGACTCCAACGAGGCATTGAAAAGGTCAACCAGGGAGTTGCTAGAACGTCCCCAAGTTCCCTCAGTATTCTAGGGTATATCCCATCCGGTCCCATCGCTTTGTCTACTATAAGTTGAGCTAGTTTCACGAACAGAGTCTTCTGAAAATTGTTCAAGATGCCCCTCGCTTCTGTTCCTATTTGTGGGTGTTTTCTGAGGTCCTGCTCCTGGTTCTTCATCTGTGAACACAGAACAAAAATATTTGTTAAGCAATTCCGCTTTATCCTTATCAGCTTCTACATATTCCCCCCCTGCACCCTTGAGTCTGACAATACCACTTTTGCCCTTCCTCTTCTCACTAATATATCTGAAAAATGTCTTATCCCCCCATTTATTGCATTGGCTATTTCCTCCTCCTTTTGAATCTTTGCCTTCTTGACTACTTTGCTATCTTCTCTAAGTTTTTCCAAATACAGATGCTTGTCTTCCTCTCTCTGTGATCTCTTGTATTTCATGAAGGCCTCCCTCTTTTTCTTCACTTTTTCAGCTACTTCCTTCGAAAACCATAGCGGTCTCCTTTTCCTTTTGCCTTTATTTACCATTTTAACAAAAAGGTTGGTTGCCCTTAAAATATCCCCTTTCAGTTTTGCCCACTGTTTTTCTACATCCCCCAGCTGTTCCCATCCCACTAACGACTCCCTGAGGTATTGGCCCATCTCCAGGAACAAGCAGGAATGAGTCTTCACATATGGTTATCGTCGGTACCGACGGAGCTTGTGCGGGAACGCTCCCCAGCATCCAAAAGGAAAGCTTTTGGGAGCATCCCACAGCGCCTGCGTGCTGCCTTCCCGCCTTTCCTAACCGCCTCTCTCCAGTTCTTCTTTTCCGCGGAGCCAGCAGGTCGTGTTCCTGTCACCGCTGAAGAATTTCTTTATTTTATTTTATTTCTTTGGTCACGCGTCTGCCTTATCGACGCTGGACCGGTACCGCCGGTCTTTTCTTTCTTTATTCTAAAAAAAAAAAAAAAAAAAAAAAACGATATTTTGTCTCACTTCAGTGCATTTTCGTCTTTGGCCTTAGGCCTAGGACATTTTTCCTCATGGAAAAGCCCGCCTCTGGGTTTAAAAAATGCACGAAGTGCAACGGCACTATTTCTGTCACTGACACCCATGAATGGTGTCTAAAATGTTTAGGTCCTGACTACTCCATTGCGGATTGTGAGTCCTGCTCCATGATGTCTAAAAGAGGTCTACAGAATCGAGCAGCTAAGCTCAGTACCCTGTTTCCCTCGGATGCAGCTTTGGTTGCATCAACGTCTTCCAGGGCTGCTTCTTCCTCACATGGATCTCAGGTAACCAAACTTTAATCTAGCCGGTCCTCGAAGGGTAGATCTCCCTCTAAGTATCGAGATGCCTCCGGGCTTGCCCTCGAGGAATCCGCACCGGCAAAATTACCCTGGCGGGAGGCTCCGGCTTCCAAAGCTTTATCTATGGGGTCACAGGTTGACATTTGTGGCTCGGCCTCGACCGATCACCTGTTGCCATGTTCTGGGGTACCGGTGGTTCCCACTGGTACCGACATCTAGACATTGGTTGCGTCAATGGATCAGAATATCCTGACCATGCAGCGTGCCATCACGGCATTCATACAAGCTGCGACGCCTTCGGTACCGCAACAAACTCCGTTGCCAGTACCGACTCTGGCACCGGTACCGACATCGGTTCCGGTGCCGGTACCAATTGCATCGACATCCGCTTCGGGGTCGACTGCAGTGGTATACTGTTCTGTGATGCCCATCGGTACCGAATCGGTACCGATCACTCCCGATGTCAATACCATCCGGTACGCGTATCAGGCTCTGCAGGAGCATCCAGACAGGCGATACTTCGATTCCTCTGAAGATTCTGATGAATCAGAGGTCTCTGTCGAAGCATTGGTGATTCATCCTCAGGAGCCCTCTTCTCCAAAAAGGAGAATGTCTACTCCAGAAGACTTGTCTTTTCAAGACTTCATTAGGGCAGTGGCCAGGGGCCTTTCCATCTCAGTGGCCCCTGAGACAGAACCTAGAGCCAAAAAATTAGATATTTTACAATATCCTAAGGCTCCTAAAGAGGCAGCCACTTTACCAATACATGAGATTCTTTATGATCACATGTTAGTTATATGGGAGACTCCTCTCACCACTTCCCCTCATTCTCGCAGGTTGGACACCATGTATCGTGTTCCTCCTTGTCCTGGCTTCCATAAGACTCAGCTTCCTCATCACTCCATTGTGGTGGAGTCTGCTATGAAGAAGATAAAAAGTACAAAAAGGCACTCTTCTGCTCCTCCAGGAAGAGAATGCACAACCTTAGATGCCTTTGTCAGGAGAATTTTCCAGGCCAGTATGCTTGTTGCCAGAATCAACTCCTATAGTCTCTATATGGGAATGTTTCTAAAAGAAGTTACAGATCACCTGCAAACTTTATCTCCTTTCATTTCAGAAGATAAAAGGGAAGAGTTCCTCACCTGGCTCAAACATGCCCAGGATATTTCCAAGTTTTCCAACCGTGTAGCCTTTGACTCTTTTGAAGGTGCCAGCAGAGCCTCGGCCATTGCCATAGGTGCACGCAGAGTTGCTTGGTTACAAGCTTCTGATTTGGAACCTTGGGTTCAAGATGGACTAGGAAATCTTCCTTGTACAGGTGAAAACGTTTTTGGCAAAGATTGACAAGCAAAGGCCACCCAAATGGATGCTGAAAATTCCGCTTTAGATAGACTTTCAAAGTCTACTTCTGCTCCTTTTAAGAAAAGGTTGTACAAAAAGGGTTTTTTTCCCAAAAAAGGGAAATATTATTCTGCTTATGGTCAGCAGTCATCTACTGCAGGTCGTTTTGCTACAAAGAGACAGAAACAACCGAAACAGGCCAAGCCTAAGGCTGCTAGGACTGCTACGGCCCAACAGCCTCAGCCTCCTCAGGGCCTTTGACTTACACCTGGAGAGCTTAGCCTTTCTGGCTCTAGAACATCCAGAGCCTCTCACCATTCCAGGAAGGTTGGTTTACTTTGCTCCCAGATGGGAACAAATCACAGCAGAGCAATGGACCCTCTCCATCATAAGGGAGGGGGGTACAAGCTTCATTTCTTAAACCTTCCTCCTTACACCATGGTGAGACAGTTCAATTCTCAGACATCTCTCCTCGACCTTCTGGGTCAAGAGATTACTACCCTTCTTGCCCAAGGGGCAATAGAAGAAGTACCCCTTCTCCAACAGGGCTCAGGGTTCTACTCCCCCTACTTTCTTATCCCAAAGAAAACAGGGGACTACAGACCCATATTACATCTCAGAGAATTGAAAAAGTTTCTATGCAAGGAGAAATTCAAGATGATTTCTCTCGGCACTCTCCTTCCATAACTTCAGAGTCAGGATTGGCTTTGCTCTCTAGACCGCAAGGATGCGTACACCCATGTCCTCATCCATCCAACACACAGAAGGTTCCTTCGGTTCCTTTATCAAGGGAAGCACTATCAATACAGAGTGCTTCCTTTCGGTCTGGCCTCTGCACCAAGGGTGTTCACAAAATGCATGGCAGTAGTAGCTGCATTTCTACGCACTCTAGGGATATTCGTATTCCCATATCTGGACGACTGGCTCATCCGAGCTCCATCCCAGTCAGAGGCCCAGACTTCTCTAACCTGCACAAGCCGTATCCTTCAGTATCTGGGATTTGTAATAAACTTTCCAAAATCCCATCTCACCCCTACTCAGTCTCTAGAGTTCATAGGGGCCTTGCTGGATACCACCACTGCAAGGGCCTATCTTCCCCAGGCCCGTTGCCTACGCTTGGTGCAGTTAGCCTCACAAATTCAGTTAAAATCCCATTTAACTGCTCGAGAGATGTTACAACTGTTAGGCCACATGGCATCCACTGTGCATGTGGTTCCTTACTCTCGCCTTCACATGAGGGCAGCTCAGTGGACTCTGTCCACCCAATGGACCCAGGCATCAGGTTGCCTGTCAGACAAAATAGCAACCTCCAGTCGCCTCTTTTGGTCTCTCCGCTGGTGGAAGTCCACTCAAAATCTGTTGCTGGGATCCCCCTTTTAACAGGAGTTACCCCAAGCAACCCTTACAACAGATGCCTCTCCAAGGGGCTGGGGAGCTCATCTTCAAGATCTCTCCACTCAAGGCATCTGGTCTCTAGAGGAGACATCTCTACATATCAACCTCTTAGAGCTCAGAGCAATTTTTCTAGCTCTCAGAGTCTTCCACACCCTGCTCAGCTACAAGACAGTCCTTATCCACACGGACAACCAAGTAGCCATGTTCTACGTGAACAAGCAGGGTGGGACTGGCTCTCTGTCGCTTTGCAACGAAGCTCTGAGATTGTGGGCCTTCGACAGAGAGCATCAAATTCATCTCATGGCAGTGTATCTTCCAGGGGTTCAAAACTCTTGGGCAGACAGACTCAGTCGAGTTCTGCTTCCACAAGAATGGTCCCTCCATGGGGAACAGATAGCCAGGATCTTCCGAATTTGGGGAACCCCGGACATAGACCTCTTTGCAAGTCCGTGGAATGCCAAGCTTCCCCTGTTCTGCTCCAGAATTCCGTGTCAGGGAGTTCAGGCCAGTGATGCCTTCCTCCTTCATTGGGGGCAAGACTTCCTCTATGCCTTTCCACCTATTCCCCTAATTCCCAAGACACTCTTCAAACTTCAGAGAGACAAGGAGTCTATGATCCTCATAGCACCACATTGGCCACGCCAAATGTGGTACCCTCTACTTCTGCATCTCTCCCAAGCTCCCTCCCTGGACTTGGGATCTGCTCCAGACCTCCTGTTTTAGGAGGAGGGAACGTTGTGGCATCCAAATCCCCAGTCTCTTCACCTCAGAGCCTGGTTGCTGAAGGCCTAGACCTTCACGATTTGCATCTTTCTCAGCAAGTGAAGGATATCCTTCATGCTTCCAGAAAGCCTTTCACTAGACGTTCCTATGGTTTTAAATGGAAAAGGTTTACCATTTGGTGTGCAGAGAAGGGTCTTAACCCTCTTGCAATACCTCTGAATTCTTTACTAGAGTATTTGCTGCATTTATCCCATGCAGGCCTTAAAACAAATTCAGTAAGAGTCCATTTGAGTGCTATTGCAGCATCCCTTAAACCTCTCAATGGACAGCCTATTTCCTCTCATCCTCTTATAGCAAGATTCATGAGAGGCCTTCTTTTGACTAAACCTCCCATCAGACCACCTCCAGTGGTATGGGACTTGAACTTGGTTCTTGGCCAGCTTATGAAAGCCACCCTTTGAACCCTTAGCCACTACCTCCTTGAAATTTCTTTCCTGGAAGGTTATTTTTCTTATTGCAGTCACCTCAGCTCGCCGCATCAGTGAACTGCAAGCCTTGGTGGCTAATCCTCCTTATACAAGGTTCCGTCATGACAAGGTAGTCCTTAGGACTAATCCACACTTTATGCCTAAAGTGGTCTCACCTTTTCATCTGAACCAGGAGGTTTATTTACCTGTCTTTTTTCCAGGACCTCATGCATCAAGTGCGGAGAGGAATCTTCATACTCAGGATTGTAAAAGAGCTCTTGCTTTTTACTTACAAAGGACACAGCAACATAGAAAGTCCTCTCAACTCTTTGTTGCTTTTGATCCCTCTCATTTAGGACTTCCAGTCTCTAAGAGAACTCTGTCCAATTGTATTGCTCAGTGTATTTCTTTCGCCTACCAGAGTAAGAACCTTTCTCTGGAAGGCCATGTCACAGCTCACAATGTGAGGGCCATGGCAGCCTCTATGGCTCTTCTAAATTCTGTGTCCATCGACCAGATCTGTCGAGCGGCCACCTGGGCCTCGGTTCATACCTTCACAGCCCATTACTGCTTGGACAAGGACTCCCGCCGGGATGCCTTGTTTGGTCAGGCTGTTCTCAAACACCTGTTCCATACCTAATCAACTCCTACCATCCATCCCTGGCTGGATGCCTGAGATTCATGGGTGGAGGTAGAGCCCTTCCCAGGGACTCACAACCTGGGTGATCTCCCAGGCATCTCTAGCTGGGGAGTCCCCATATGTGAAGACTCATTCCTGCTTGTTCCTGGAGATAGCACAGTTACTTACCTGTAACAGGTGATCTCGGGGAACAGCAGAAATAAGTCTTCACAACCCACCCACCTCCCCTAGGAGTTGTATCTCTCTATCTGTCCTTTCCTCACTCTCTCTTTGTCTCAGCTTTAAAACTCGAACTGGAGAGAGGCGGTTAGGAAAGGCGGGAAGGCAGTACGCAGGCGCTGTGGGATGCTCCTAAAAGCTTTCCTTTTGGACGCTGGGGAGCGTTTCCGCGCAGGCTCCGTCGGTACCGACGATACCCATATATGAAGACTTATTCCTGCTATTCCCAGAGATCACCTGTTACAGGTAAGTAACTGCTATCTTCGCAAAGTTAGTCTTCCTAAAGTCTAAGATCCTCACCTTGGAATGGATTCTAACAGCCCTAGTCCTAATACTGAACCACACCATCTGGTGATCACTGGATGCAAAATGATCTCCCACTACAACATCAGAAACACTTTCACCATTGGTAAGCACCAAGTCCAGTATGGCCCTTTCACGTGTGGGGTCTGTTACCAATTGCCTGAATATTTCTCCCTGTAGAGAATGCAGGATCTCCTTACTTCTAGATGATACTGCAGCAGGAATGTGCCAATCAACATCTGGCATATTGAAATATCCTATCAGTAGCACTTCCCCTTTCCTAGCAATGCTGGGTATGTCTTCAATTAACTTTCTGTCCACCTCTTCCTCTTGTGATGGGGGTCTGTATATCACACCAATGCAAATAGATTTCTCTTTCCCTCTTTCTATTTTAACCCACATTGCCTCCTCTCTCCCTTTTAAGCTCTGTAATTCCAAAGCTTTAATAGTAGTTTTTACATATAGTGCCACTCCTCCACCCCTTCTTCCTACCCTGTCCTTTCTGAATAAAGTATAGACAGGTATAGTTACATCCCAGTCATGGTTTTCTGTGAACCATGTTTCTGTAACTGCCACTAAATCCAAGTCAGCCACTCCCACCAAAGCTTCAACATCAAGGATCTTATTTCCCATGCTATGGGCATTTATACACACTGCTTTCCATATGTTACCCCTGTTACCCATTTCCATAAAGGTATTTAATGTATCACTTACCTGGGGGCTTTCTTCACCCATCCCCAGCGAATCTAGTTTAAAGCCCTCTTCAGTAGATAAGCCAGTCTACTACTGAAGATGCGTTGACCTTTCTTGGACAGATGGATGCCATCTCTGCTCTGCAACCCTTGGAACAGCATCCCATGGTCTAGGAAACCAAAACGCTCTCGATGACACCATCCACGCAGCCATGCATTCATCTCCAGGATGCGAGCCTCTCTGCCTTGGCATTTACCCTCAACAGGGAGGATTGAAGAGAACACCACCTGTGCACCTAACTGCTTCACCCTTTGTCCCAGAGCCATGAAGTCACTTTTGATGCGTTCCGAGGTATACCTGGCAGTATCATTTGTTCCAACATGGATTAGCAACATTGGGTAATAGTCAGTGGGCTTGATGAGTCTCGGCAAACTCTCCGTAACATCTTGGATTTTGGCACCAGGCAGACAGCATACCTCTCTGGACATCAAGTCTGGTCGGCAGATGGATGCCTCAGTACCCCTCAGAAGAGAGTCTCCAACCACCACTACCCTTCGTTTCCTTCTGGTCACTGATTCTGCAACTTTGAGGTACTTGAATTCTTGTTCTTCCCTTTCCAGGGATGCTTTCACCTCCTTCACTTCCAGGGCTGCATAATGGTTCTTCAATTCAAGGGCTGGAGAAGTTGGATTGGTGATTTTGCAGGCCCTGGTGACTTGTGTCCGACCATCGACATTCTGTTGGCACCCATCTTCTCCTGTGCTGGAGAGCTTGGTTGCTGCAAGAAGCATCTCATCAATGTACTTCTCACTGTCTTGAATGCTCCTCAGCCTCGCCACCTCCTCTCTGAGTTCCTCCACATGCCCTGCCCTGTTTCTGCAGTGGTGCTCAGAGAAAAGGGAGATTCTGCTATTCTGAGCTGTGTTGTGTCTGTGTTGGCAGCTGTGGCCATTAAGGTGAAGCAAGCAAGGCAACCATTACCTACTAGTGACTTTGGCAGTGGACTCCAGCAGGAGATGCTGGGTTAGTCGCCTCAATTATGGGGCAGTGATTTATCTCATAAAGCAGGAAGAACCACATTTAAGGCACCTCTGTAAGCTAAAGCAGCAAGGGGAAAGTTGCTATTTTAAATTTCCAAATCATCCTGCTAGACCAGTCCAGACTAGTGGGTTATCTCCCCCTGCCAGCAGATGATGGCGACAGAGAAACACTAGAAGCTTGCAGTGACATCATCACTGGTACTTATACTGGTGCAACTTGGTGTTACTATTTACTCTGTCTCCAGCAGATGGTGGTTCTCATTTTAACTGTGCTCCTAGCAATAATTTTTGGGGACACCTGCCAGTGTAGCTTACTGCGGACATCTCCAGGGCATACAAGAGGTGACTCTCTGGAGTTGCCTATGCTATTAGAGGGCGGGCTCCTGATCATGAAGAATCCGTGCAGCCCAAAGAAAGTAGCATGAGGTGTTGGTCCTCTCTTGGGGTGGCCCTATTCAGTAACAGTGCTTAGCTCTTTGTTGTTTTCTGATTAAACTTTAAGAAAACAAAACAATACATTGAGACTGGTTCAAAGCAGTCTCTGTTTCTGGTTCCTTGTCGTTTGCCAGAACTGTGAGTAGGGATCTTCCCACCCCTCCTCTTCCCTTCTCAACGATGTCTGTGATAGTGTGTTCGCCAGGATCTCTAACTTAAGGGTGAGCTGTGGTTCCTACAGCCGCATGGACCTTCCTCCTTGCTTCCTCCTGTGTTCGACAGCTTTCTGGGGATCGCAGTATTGTGGGCTGCTGAGGTCTGCTCCATGTGGCGTGCTTGCCGCCGATCGCATTCAGGCCATAGATTGGATGTGCACTTTCTCTTGCCATTGTTTATTCCCTCTATGTAGTTTGACAAGCCATTATTAGGCACATCTGCAGCCCCGTTTCTCTTTTTTGCGCCATTTTTCTGCTGGTGCCGGCGATCCGTGGAAGCCCTAGTTTCAGCGCACCTGTGGTTTTCCCGCCATTTTTTTCTCCTATTATTTGTGGGCCCAATATTGAATGTCATTTACACGGGTTTAAAAACCTGTAAACTGTGTAAATGCAGCACTAACATGGTGGAGTGGAGGTGTTTCCCTTTGCTAACTGGGCAGCGGTGATATTGAACCACTTTCCAGTTAGCAACCCGCGAGTGAAGATAGGCATGGGAAAACCTCAACTATCTTTACCCGTGGGAGTTAATCGGGTAGTGGTTCAATATGGTCGCTGCCTGGTTAGCTTCTGTGCATTGTGGCAGACCCGGATATTCAAGTCCAGTGGCTGGATATGGCCCCAGATTGAATATACGGTGTTAAAGTTTAGCGGTGATGGCTATGTGCCTTAGAGGCGCACAGCTGTCACAAAATATCGGACCCTGTTTCTTCATGCTGCCTTCTCAGTGTTTGGGCTGTGGGTGCAAATGCATATTTTTGGTAGATCGGTTCTGTGCTACATGTGCTTCCGATCCAGGGAAGTCTTCTGGAGTGCTTCCTGCCCCCCTCAACCCTGCCTTAATGGATAGGCCTGGTTCTCTGGGAGTGGTGGTGCCCCCTCCACCCACAACTATGCAACTAGGAGGTACCCTAGCATTGCACTCTGCAGAGGCCATTTTGCTCCCTGAATCTCCTTCGGGCCTCAATCATCCAACTCAGACAGTCTCGGACCCAGTACTAGTGAAATTTATGGCCTTATTTCAGCGAGCCTTGGACTTGTAGTGAGTGAGTTTGTGTGATCAACAGCTGCTTCCACAGGAGAACCCTCATCTTCTCAAACCCTTCTCTGGGTCCCTGAAAGCACACTCTGCCAGCAGAAGGAGCATCTGGTGAAGGACAAGACTCCAAATTTGATTGCATGGGCCTTGGGTGATTGTGACTCCCAGGTTGGGGATGAAACTGGTCAAGTATTCCCTAGATGATACCGCAGGATCTCAGCGAAGTGTTGTCTCCTGAAGATGAAGGGGATTCTCAGAATGTGCGCTTGTTTCGGAGGGATGAACACAGCTGCCCAATCACTCCAGGGTGTCTCTAGGTACGAGTATATCTCACTCATCCTGATGCAACTACACTGGCTTCCCATTTCTAGCTGGCTGACCTATAAAGCTCTTCTCCTCACATTTATAAGATTATTTACAAATCATCCGCATCCTCCCTGTCAACAAATGTTCAACTAACTCCAGACAATAGAATGCGAAGAGCTAACATGGTAAATACCCTGGTCACTCCTTCTATCATAAGGACTTGCACTAAAGCAGTCAAGAACTGTGCCTTTTCCTTACACACTCCAACCCTCTGGAATTCTCTTCCTGCTTCAGTCCGAGTCATCATGGACCTATCTACTTTCAGGAAGGCTTTAAAGACTCACCTTTTCCAGCTGGCTTATGACCACAAAACATAATGTAGGACTCTCAAAATGCTGACTACGTAACTCAATGAAGCACTCGCATAATGCTGACTACATAATGTCCTCTCCCTTCTTCCCCTGCCCTAATCCCACCTCTGTCCCTTCCCCTAACCCTCTCACCCTTTCCCTTTCGTTGACGCTTTGGTATGTTAACAGTTCCCTTTCTCTGTTGACCAAGTTCGCTGTTCAGACCTGTTAATGTATAGTTGCTGTTTATGCCTGTTTATGTAAAGTTACCTGTTTTGTTATACAGTCAAACCTCGGTTTTCATGATTAATCCGTTCGAAAAAGTCTGACTAAAACCGAAACGTATGAAAACTGAAGCAATATTTCCTATAAGATATAATGTAAATCCAATTAATCCGTTCCAGACACCCAAAAATATTCACAAAAAATACATTTTATAGAGAATAACTATATTTTTACATACAGAAAACAATGAGAAATAAATATAAATGACTAATGAAATGGATAAATGAACATTTAACATCACTGAAAGCAAGATAAGTACAGTACTGTACAGTACAGTATGTTAACATCTGGTCTTAGCCACCCCTGACAATCTGCTGTGCCCAGCTCTCTTCGGAATCACATTGGATTCAGTCCATTAAAATACCTTTACATTATCTGCTCAATGCTTCAGAATGGCAGAAAATCTTAATGATAGCTTCAGACGTACCCTGCAAGAGAAAGAACTGCCTCCCACATTCATGCAACATCTCCTGCTTACGTTGACAGCTTTTCTTCCCTGCTACCTCCGAGCCTGAGGGGGCGCGCCAGAGAACGGGCAGGCGGTGGACAAGATCGGGGCCTTCCTCTCTGCGCAATCCTTGCCTCTCTGACTCTGACCAGGCTCGAGGATGTGTTTCATTTACGTGCTCAGCTGGCTTTCGCTTCTCATCATGCTGGCGATCGGTGAGTCCGGGGGGCAGTGCTGTCGGGATCGGGCGGGCGTTCTGGCAGTGTATACAGACCTGTGTGCAGCGCGAGGGTGTATGTATTTACAGTACTGTACTTTACGAAAACCGAGGCAATGTACGAGAACCGGGACAAAATCTCAGTCAAAAGACGTTGAAAACCGAAGCAATGCATGAAAACCGAGACAAAATCTCAGTCAAAAAAGACGTTGAAAACCGAAGCGTATGAAAACCGGGGCAAATGAAGACCGAGGTTTGACTGTACTTGTTTTATGCCTGTTCTATGTAAAGTTGCTTGAATGTAACGTTTCTTGTAAACCGCTCTGATACCAAATAGTGCGGTATATAAAAGCGAATAAATAAATGAGCTGCCGATGCTGATTTCTCGAATTGTAAGGGCTGTGCATATTTCAGATCCGCAGAGTATTGATCAGACTAAATTTAAAAACTGGTATATTAAAACCAGTTAAATACATAAATAAATCCCAGGCCAATCCTATCCTAGTAGGAGTTTTGCAGCCTTCAAAGGCTTTCCCTTTCTCCTGAGACAAGCAGGGGATACAGTCACACTCAGTGGTGAAGTCCCTGGACTGAGTTTTCAGCGGGTCTCCCACAGCTCAGAGAAGCTTTGTTTAAAGTTGTTTAAACCCAAGAGGATTGTGGAAAACTGCATAAATTGGAAGACTGGGCATCCAAATGACAGATGAAATTTAATGTGGACAAGTGCAAAGTTATGCACCTAGGAAAGAACAACCCACACTATAGTTACACGATGCAAGGCTCCACATTAGAAACCACCACCCAGGAAAAAGATTTAGGAGTCATCGTGGATAACATGTTAAAACCCTCCGCCCAGTGTGTAGCGGCGGCCAAGAAAGCAAATAGAATGCTAGGTATCATAAGGAAAGGGATGGAGAATAAAACAAAGGATGTTATAATGCCTCTGTATCGCTCCATGGTACACCTTGAATATTGTGTGCAATTCTGGTCACCATATCTTAAAAAGGACATAGCGTTATTAGAAAAAGTACAGAGAAGAGCCACCAAATTGGTGAAGGGGATGGAAGGCTACTCCTATGAAGAGAGGCTAAGAAGGTTAGGGCTCTTTAGCCTGGAGAAGAGACGGCTGAGGGGAGATATGATAGAGGTCTATAAATTAATGAATGGAGTGGAACGGATAAACGTGGATCAATTGTTTACGCTATCAGAGTATAGAAAGACTAGGGGACATGTAATGAAGCTACAGGGTAAACTATTTAAGACAAATTAAGAGAAAATATTTTTTCACTCAATGTGTAATCAAACTCTGGAATCTGTTACCGGAGGATGTAGTAAGGGCTGTTAGTATAGCTGGGTTTAAAAAAGGTTTGGACAAGTTCCTGGAGGAAAGGTCCATAAACCACTATTAAAAAGGGACCCAGGATATCAATGCTTGACCCAGTACAAGCATTGTGGAACCTGTGTCTTTTGGGGATATTGCTAGGTACGTATGACCTAGATTGGCCACTGTTGGAAACAGGATACTGGGCTTGATGGACCTCTGTCTGACCCAGTATGGCATGTCTTATGTTCTTATGTTGCTTCACTGAGCATGCGTGTCTGCTTCCCGCCTGCTTTTGCTGAGAGAATCTTTTTTTTTTTCATCATACCAAAGCCTGCATGGGTCTCCCTCTTTCTTCATTTTTGCCTGCATTTTTACCCTTTTTTTCACGGTTTTTGGCAGTCCCCTCACTTGGATTTCACACTAGGTTGTTCATACTATTGTTTTATTTTAGCCACGTGACTTTTAAGCCATCGGTAAGAGAAAAAGATAAATGTTTTAGCCTGTACCTTCCTTTCGACCATCAGAAGGGATGAATGTCAACCCTGATGAGTGCTCGTGGCTGGGACCGCAGGGCCTCTGGGGGCCAGGGTCTGTCGAGTTTGGAGTGTGACCCTGGAGCCCGGGCTATTCTCTACACCTCCACCAACTACGAGTCGGACTGGGAGACCGAGGACGACAATTCCCCAGATATCCGTCAGCACCAGGATGTTCCCTCTGACCCGTCTCCACCCAAAACCTGGCATTGCTCTCCTCCTGAGGACCCAGCTTTCCTCAACTTCATGCAGGATATGGCCAAGGCACTGGCCTTCGAGACACAATTCAGAGGAGGATCCTTGGACCGAGGAACTCTAAGATCCTGCAGTACGAGGACCCTCTGAAGGAGGCACTCATGGTGCCTGTTCCCCTGATCCTGGAACAGCTGCTCCTCCACATGTGGGAGACCTTGCTCGGTGCCTATAGTGATCAGATGGCTGGACTTGATGTACTGGGTCCGCTGGTGCCCTGGCTTCCAGAGAGCACAGCTGCCACACAACTCCATGGTGGTGGAGTCGGCCATGTGTCGCCTTAAGAGCCAAAAGATGCACTCCTTAGTGCCTCCAAGTAGGGAGGTCCACGCCTTGGATGCTCTGACCAGAAAGTACTACCATGGCTGGATGCTTATTGGTTGGAAAAAGGTATACCAGCTGTACATGGGCATGTACCTGAGACACCTGGCAAAGGAACTTGCCAGGTTCTCGGCTGGTTTCTCCAAGGAACCTCTCCAGCGGTTCTGGACCCTGGCCTCAGGTGTCAAAGTGCTTCAAATTCATGACTCAGGCAGCCTATGACTTCTTCGAGTCGGTGCCTGATGCCGGGCTTGGCTATAGTCCTCTGACCTGGAGCAATGAGATTGCAGACCTGCTATTAATAATCTGTGAATTTTCATTAAAATCATCTGTAATACCTGAAGATTGGAGGATCGCCAATGTAACGTCAATTTTTAAAAAGGGTTCCAGGGGTGATCTGGGAAACTACAGACCGGTGAGCCTGACATCAGTACCGGGAAAAAATGGTAGAAACCATCATAAAGAATAAAATTACTCAGCATGTAGATAGTCATGGCCTAATGGGAGACAGCCAACATGGCTTTAGACAAGGAAGATCGTCTTACTAATCTGTTATGTTTTTTTGAAGGTGTGAATAAACAAGTGGACAAAGGTGAGTTGGTTGATATAGTGTATCTGGACTTTCAGAAAGCCTTTGACAAGGTCCCTCATCGGAGGCTTTTGGCAAAACTAAAGCGTCATGGGATAGGAGGCAGTGTACTATTGTGGATCAGGAACTGGTTAAAAGATAGAAAGCTTTCTATCTTTTAACACCAGTTCCTGATCCTTACTGCTGCAAGAGCTCGCAGGCCTTCTCAAAGACAAGGCAGTGGAACTCGTGCCTATACATCTCGAGGGCAAGTGGTACTACTCCGGTACTTGCTCATACCCAAGAGGACCGGAGGCTTCTGGCCCATTCTATACCTACGGGACCTAAACAGGTTCCTGGTGAGGGAGAAATTGAAAATGCCCTCCCTTGGAACATTGCTGCCATACATCCAGCCAGGAGAATTGTCTATGCTCCTTGGATCTAAAGGATGCATACACAAACATAGCCTCATCCATCCCAACCACAGGAAATACCTCAGGTTTGCGATGGGAGGAGGCTACTACCAGTGCAGGGTGCTACCCTTCAGGCTGGCCCTCGCACCCAGGATGTTCAAGTGCCCTACAGTGGTCGTGTCTTACCTTTGTCTCCAGGGAGTCTTCGTCTTTCCCAAAATGGACAACTGGCTCGTAAGGGGCTGTACAGCCACAAAGGTGCATCACGCAACAGTGCACACCATCCTCATCCTACAGCACTTGGGGTTCATAATAAACCACAAAGTCCCATCTTCTTCTGACGCAGTGCCTGGCGATCATAGGGACAAGACTGGACACCGTTTAGGCCAAGGCCTTCCTCCCTCAGGACAGGTCCGACAGCCTCAGGGTGCTAACCACTGCCCTGCAGTGCTAACACTCTGTATCCACCTGCCTTCTGCTCTGCCTGCTGGGTCATATGGCGTCCACAGTTCGTTACCCCATATGCCAGCCTTCACATGATGGTGGCTCAATGGGGCCTCCGATCCCTGTGGACCCAGGCCACAGGCCATCTGTGGGACAAGGTGGTGGTGACCCGCCTGCTGGCAGACTCTCTCTCGCCTGGTGTCAAGCCCCTCAGCACCGTCTGGCCAGGATGCCTATTCATGCCCCTGCTCCCCAAAAGCGTCTAACCACGGGCGCCTTCCTCTTAGGCTGGGGAGCCCACTGCAACGGCCTCTGCACTCAGGGTAGTTGGTCGCAGACGGACATTCTGCAATAGATCTATCTCTTGGAACACCAAGCCATATTCCAGGCCCTCTGAGCCTTCTGTCTTCACCTGCAGCACCATTCATTGGTGTTCCAGAGGGACAATGACATGGCGATGTTCTACATCAGCAAACAGGGGAGCACGGGATCGTACACCCTCTGCTCGTATGCAAACTGCCAAGGGATGGTCCTACAGGCAGTGTATTTGCTAGGCTAGGACAGCGCCCTGGCGGACACTCTGAGCAGGGTCCTCCAGCCTCACGAACGGCAGCTAGACTCCTTTGTGGCCTGCCGGCTCTTCCAGCTCTGAGGGACTCCAAGGATGGACCTCTTCACCAGTCCAGCCAATGCCCAGCTGCCCTGCATCTGCTCCAGGCAGCCAAACCCATCCTGGGTGGCACCGGATGTCTTCCTCATCCCGTGGGCAGATGGCCTTCTCTATGCTTTCCTGCCCACGCCGCTAGTGGCCAAGACCCTGTTCAAGGTTCAGCACGATGGGGCATCTCTGATACTAGTAGCCCCTTGTGGGCCCTTTCAGGGGAGGGCCCTCCCGTAAGATCTCCAAGATAGGCTTACGCCTTCAAATGGCGCAGATTCTCAGTGTGGTGCGCAGAGTGACAGGTCAACCCATTCTCCTGCTCTGTGCAGCTTGTGCTGCATATTTGCTTCACCTGTCCCAGACAGGGCTGAAGTTAGACTCTAGGGTCCACCTGAGTGTACTCGCAGTGCACCACCACCTTATTTGAGAACAAGTCCCTCACCGTCCAACCTCTCATGACCCGCTTCCTGGGGGGGGGTCTCTTGCTATCCAAGCCTCCTGTCCCGCCCTGTTGCAGCTCACTGCCCTACCGTTTGAGCGCTTGGCTACCTGCCCCCTATAGTACCTTTCCTGGAAGGTTGTGTTCCTGGTGGCACTCGTATCATCTTGCAGGGTCAGCGAACTCCAGTCGTTGGTGATGGATCCACAAGGTTCTATAAGAACACTGTTGGGCTCCGCACGCACCCCAAATTCCTTCCCAAAGTGATGTCCCCTTTTCACCTCAGTCAAGAGTTGGTGCGCCCCACCTTCTTTCCAAGGCCTCATGCCATCAGGGCTGAGACCGCCCTTCATACTCTGGACTGAAAGAGGGCCCTGTCTCTCTATCTCCAATGTATCCAGGGCCACCGCAAAACCTCACAGCTTTTCGTCTCCTATGATCCCAGTCAGCTGGGGGCAGTGGTGACCAAGCATACTTTGTTCACCTGGGTGGCAGGCTGCATTGCCTTCACCTACGAGAAGGCTGGGCTGTTGCTGGAGCTCCAGGTCACGGCACACAGCATCAGGGCCATGACGGCATCCATAGCAAACCTGCGTTCTGTTCCTCTGTCGGAAATCTGCCAGGCCACCACCTGGTCCTCAGTCCATACCTTTGCAGCCCATTACTGCCTGGAGAGGGAGTCCTGTAGGGACAGTGCCTTTGTCCAGGCAGTACTCCGTTATCTTTTGGGGTATAGGCAGCTTCTGCCCTCTGGCCCTGGTGTGTTCATGCTACTGGAATGCTGTTTTTCTCGTTGGACACTTGGGATGCTTGGGATTCTGTCTTCTCAAGGACTCATTGCTTCTGCTCACAGGTCACCTTTTTCAGGTCATCTGTGGCTTTTTACATGTTCTCGGTAGCCTGTAGCTAGGGAGTCCCATATGTGAGGACTGACTTCCTGCTTTTTCCCGGAGAAAGTATAGTTACTCACCTTTAACAGGTATTCTCCAGGGACAGCAGGAATCGGTCCTCACAACTCTCCCTCCTCTCGCAGACTACCCTTCCCAGACCCTCTCCTGGCTTTTGACTATCTGCTGGTGGGGTGTCACATTCGGCACTCCGTAGAGGCCTGGCTGTCCATCACCACAGACCGCTTGGTTCTCTCTATTCTTCTGTTTGGGTACAAACTCCATTTTCTCATGGAACCTCCCCCTCTGGGCCTGCTCCCATCCAACTGTAGTCTGTTGCATCATTTGCCCCTAGTAGCACAGGAGATATCCCAGCTCCTCTTCAGCGATGCCATTGAGCTTGTCCTGCTTTGCGCGAGAGATCAGGAATTTTACTCCCAGTTCTTTCTGATACCCAAAATGACTAGTGGTCTTCAGCTGATCCTGGACCTCCGCATTCTCAATTTTTTTCATCAAGCAGGAAAAGTTCAGGATGCACTCTTTGAGCTCAGTCCTTTCCTTGCTCAGCCACGGGGATTGGCTAGTTCCCCTAGACCTCAAGGTTGCTTACACCCACATCCCCATCCACTTTCTCCACTGGAAGTTCCTTCGGTTCACTTTCCTAGATCACCACTATCAATACAAAGTTCATCCCTTTGGGCTCTCCTCTCCCCTCATGTCTTCACCAAGTACCTAGCGGTAATTGTGACCCACCTGTGGCATTAGGGTCTCTGCATTTACCTCTACTTGGACAATTGGCTGATTTGGGGCGCTGCCAAAGACATGACATAACCCGAGCTGTCTGAGACAGTGTTGTCACCCTGCAGTCCCTTTGCTTCATCCTCAATGCTGAGAAATCCGAGCCTGTCCCTCAACATACTCTGAATTTCATTGGAGCCAAGGCCTGCCTTCCTTTTCAGACGGTTCAAGCTTAGCAGTCTCTCTGCACCTCTCTGGCCACACGCCGATCAATGCTTGCCTGCCTGCTTCTGCATCTCCTGGGGCACATGGTGTCTGTGCATGTAGGCTCATTCTCCAGGCTTCATATATTCCCTCTACGGTATTATGTCAGATTGAACTGGTGTCAACACTCCTATTAACTCCGGGCCAGGATTTACCTCAAAGGCCCACAGCAAACTGTTCTCCTTGACAACCTCAGATCTTTATCTTTATTTAAAACTTATTATACCGCCTGGACCAAAAGGTATACGGCGGTTTACAATAAAACAAAAGGATACTACTGGAGAAGAAGGAAAACAAGAAAGGAACGCCATTTGTTTACAGAAAAGGATAGCAGTAGTAGACAGTGCGATAGAATAGACAGTAGTAGAGTGATGGAACACCGTCAGTTATCAGCGGAAGGAGGAGGGGGGGGGGAGATCAAAAGCTGTGCAAACGAGTCAACCCCGGCCAATCTTCTGCTTGGGTGCCTATTCTAGATACTGCCACATCACATCGTTCTTACTACCGATGTGTCCACATATGTCTGGGGCGCCCATCTCCTCAGTCTTTCCACTCAAGTTACATGGTCCCCCCAGGAATAGACC
This sequence comes from Ichthyophis bannanicus, assembly GCA_033557465.1. Taxonomy (NCBI): domain Eukaryota; kingdom Metazoa; phylum Chordata; class Amphibia; order Gymnophiona; family Ichthyophiidae; genus Ichthyophis; species Ichthyophis bannanicus. Next base: position 648,945,029 of record CM066033.1, on the reverse strand, counting down.
TTGCATAGCAATGCGCTCGAACTTGGGAGTGGTCTACTATGCCCTCAAGGTTTTCACAGGCTGGGTGCATCACACGATTGTCCTGATATGCACAAACAACCAGATTTCAATGTTTTACATTAGCAAGCAGGGTGGTAACAGGCTCTCTTTGTCAAGAAGACACGTGATTATGAACTCTTGCTCTTTCCTTGGACACCACGCTACAAGCGACCTACCTTCCAGGGACTCTCAGCTAGTCGATAAGTTGAGCTGACAGCTGGATCCAAACCTATGGTTCCTCAATGCTACTGTCATTCGAGGCATCTTTGCTCTTTGCAGACAGCAGGAGGTGAATCTATTCGCCTCTGTGGAGATCACCAAGTGCTCCAGCTTCTGCTCAAATTGACCTTGCTTCCAGCGGTGGGCATCTGATGCCTTTGCACTTAACTGGTCTCACGGTCTTCTGTATGCTTTCCTAACCAGGGCTTTCCTAACCAGGGGCTTTCCTAACCAGGGCTCTACAGATCAACAAACAGTAAGGATTTGAGGGTTTGTTTGTTTTTATTATATTACATTGCTAGCTCTCTGACTGGGAGCTCTTAAACGGTTTTTTTGTATATTTTTTAAAGCAAGGTTACTTTCTTTTTGGTGCTTTAGGGGAACTTTCCTTGAGCACAGTAGGTTGCTGAACTCTAACCTCCTCAGGTTTGGAAACTGCTAAGATCTAATCAGGTGTTAGTTCCCTCCCTACCCACCCCGACTCCCACCCACCCCTAGTGAGCAGTCATGCTTTATAGGGCACCTCCCCCTTTAACAAATCACAGAGAATTGGACCAGCACATTTTGAATATAATTAAAGAGATTTAACTGCTTTTTCTCTGAAAGGACAGCTGGGAAACTGGCTGGTACTTGGTAGATCTCTCTCTTTTGCTTTAACAGATACCTAAGCTGCACGAACAGAACAATGGCTGGGAAAAATTGTATTGATAAAGCTGTTACCCCCATTACAGCTTCTGCCTCGGTCCAGACAGAGGTTCTAATGCCAGTTGAAGGACCAGTTCCATATGCAGGGTGCCTGCATGCTGAAGCTCTGAGGAAACAAGTGGAGGAACTCAGAGAGGAGGTGGCGAGGCTGAGGAGCATTCAAGACAGTGAGAAGTACATTGATGAGATGCTTCTTGCAGCAACCAAGCTCTCCAGCACAGGAGAAGATGGGTGCCAACAGAATGTCGATGGTCGGACACAAGTCACCAGGGCCTGCAAAATCACCAATCCAACTTCTCCAGCCCTTGAATTGAAGAACCATTATGCAGCCCTGGAAGTGGAGGAGGTGAAAGCATCCCTGGAAAGGGAAGAACCAGAATTCAAGTACCTCAAAGTTGCAGAATCAGTGACCAGAAGGAAACGAAGGGTAGTGGTGGTTGGAGACTCTCTTCTGAGGGGTAATGAGGCATCCATCTGCCGACCAGACTTGATGTCCAGAGAGGTATGCTGTCTGCCTGGTGCCAAAATCCAAGATGTTACGGAGAGTTTGCCGAGACTCATCAAGCCCACTGACTATTACCCAATGTTGCTAAAACATGTTGGAACAAATGATACTGCCAGGTATACCTCGGAACGCATCAAAAGTGACTTCATGGCTCTGGGACAAAGGGTGAAGCAGTTAGGTGCACAGGTGGTGTTCTCTTCAATCCTCCCTGTTGAGGGTAAATGCCAAGGCAGAGAGGCTCGCATCCTGGAGATGAATGCATGGCTGCGTGGATGGTGTCATCGAGAGCGTTTTGGTTTCCTAGACCATGGGATGCTGTTCCAAGGGTTGCAGAGCAGAGATGGCATCCATCTGTCCAAGAAAGGTCAACGCATCTTTGGTAGTAGACTGGCTAATCTACTGAAGAGGGCTTTAAACTAGATTCATTGGGGATAGGTGAAGAAAGCCCCCCGGTAAGTGAAAGCCCCCAGGTAGGTGATACATTAAATACCTTTATGGAAATGGGTAACAGGGGTAACATATGGAAAGCAGTGTGTATAAATGCCCGTAGCATGGGAAATAAGATCCCTGATGTTGAAGCTTTGGTGGGAGTGGCTGACTTGGATTTAGTAGCAGTTACAGAAACATGGTTCACAGAAAACCATGACTGGGATGTAACTATACCTGGCTATACTTTATTCAGAAAGGACAGGGGAGGAGGAGTGGCACTATATGTAAAAACTACTATTAAAGCTTTAGAATTACAGAGCTTAAAAGGGAGAGAGGAGGCATTGTGGGTTAAACTAGAAAGAGGGAAAGAGAAATCTATTTGCATTGGTGTGATATACAGACCTCCCTCACAAGAGGAAGAGGTGGACAGAGAGTTAATTGAAGACATACACAGCATTGCTAGGAAAGGGGAAGTGCTACTGATAGGAGATTTCAATATGCCAGATGTTGATTGGCACATTCCTGCTGCAGTATCATCTAGAAGTAAGGAGATCCTGGATTCTCTACAGGGAGAACTATTCAGGCAATTGGTAACAGACCCCACACGTGAAGGGGCCATACTGGACTTGGTGCTTACCAATGGTGAAAGTGTTTCTGATGTTGTAGTGGGAGATCATTTTGCATCCAGTGATCACCAGATGGTGTGGTTCAGTATTAGGACTAGGGCTGTTAGAATCCATTCCAAGGTGAGGATATTAGACTTTAGAAAGACTAACTTTGCGAAGATGGGCCAATACCTCAGGGAGCCGTTAGTGGGATGGGAACAGCTGGGGGATGTAGAAAAACAGTGGGCAAAACTGAAAGGGGGTATTTTAAGGTCAACCAACCTTTTTGTTAAAATGGTAAGTAAAGGCAAAAGGAAAAGGAGACCGCTATGGTTTTCGAAGGAAGTAGCTGAAAAAGTGAAGAAAAAGAGGGAGGCCTTCATGAAATACAAGAGATCACAGAGAGAGGAAGACAGGCATCTGTATTTGGAAAAACTTAGAGAAGCTAGCAAAGTAGTCAAGAAGGCAAAGATTCAAAAGGAGGAGGAAATAGCCAATGCAATAAAATGGGGGGAAAAGACATTATACAGATATATTAGTGAGAAGAGGAAGGGCAAGAGTGGTATTGTCAGACTCAAGGGTGCGGGGGGGGGGGGGAAATATGTAGAAGCTGATAAGGATAAAGCGGAATTGCTTAACAAATATTTTTGTTCTGTGTTCACAGATGAAGAACCAGGAGCAGGACCTCAGAAAACACCCACAAATAGGAACAGAAGCGAGGGACATCTTGAACAATTTTCAGAAGACTGTGTTCGTGAGAAACTAGCTCAACTTTAAGTAGACAAAGCGATGGGACCGGATGGGATACACCCTAGAATACTGAGGGAACTTGGGGACGTTCTAGCAACTCCACTGACTGACCTTTTCAATGCCTCGTTGGAGTCGGGAGTGGTGCCAAAGAACTGGAGAGAGGTTCATGTGGTGCCTTTACACAAAAGCGGAAGTAAGGATGTGGTTGAAAACTACGGGCCGGTTAGTTTAACTTCGGTGGTGAGTAAATTATTGGAAACGCTGCTGAAAGAGAAAATAGTGAGGTTTCTGGAGTCCAGCGGATTACAGGATCCGAGGCAGCATGGATTCACCAGAGGCAGGTCTTGTCAGACAAATCTGATTGATTTCTTTGACTGGGTGACCAGGGAGTTGGACCGAGGGAGAGCTCTAGATGTGGTGTATTTAGATTTCAATAAAGCCTTTGACACTCGGGAGAGAGATCTGTCTGGAGTGGGAGCAGCCGCGGTGGTTTCTCTGCCGCGGAGCGAGCAGCAGGTTAGAGCCCGGTGCCTGCTGAGTCAGCTGCAGGCACAGAGAGGCCGCCCCTGGAGTGGAGGACCCCCCCACGAGCCCTACAAAACTTAGCCGGCGTTGTGTTTGTGTTGGAGAGAGATCTGCCTGGAGTGGGAGCAGCCGCGGTGGTTTCTCTGCCGCGGAGCGAGCAGCAGGTTGGAGCCCGGTGCCTGCTGAGTCAGCTGCAGGCACAGAGAGGCCGCCCCTGGAGTGGAGGACTCTCCCACGAGCCCTACAAAACACAGCCGGCTTACACGCGGCTGCGTGTTCGCGGCCTGCGGGGTCGCGTTCTAAGGGGCGTGTTACAAGGGGCATGTCTTCCTCCTTGTATGCTCCTTTGGTGATATAGGAGTTCCAGCAGTTCGGTTTGTCAATGGGAAAGCGGAAGGCAAAACCATCAGCCAAGGCACCGTCAGGAGAGGGAGGTAAGGTGTCTGGTCCCATGGACAAACATGTTACTGCCCTTCCGCTTGCTAGCCAGTCTTTGGATGGGGCCTCCTTGAGCCCAGATATCCGGACACCACCTCTCTTCCCTCGGCCTACTTTGTCATCTACTCCTGTGAAGTTATCGTCATCTGCCACACTTCCGGTGTTAGTTCCAGTAGACCCTGCTGCATCTGATAATGATTCTCTATCACGTAAAAGTGAGGTGACTCTCTCAGATATTTGGTTAATGCTTCAGAAAATTGATACACGTTTATCTACTACTGTTACCTCTCTCTAATTTTTCACGTGATGTTGTTAATAGGGTTAAAGCTATTGATGATCAAATGACCAATTTTGCTGGTTCCTTGACTCAGGTGGATTCTCAACTCCAATCATACCAAGATTCTCATCTTGGTTATCTTAAAGATATTTCTTCTGTTTCTTATAGATTGGAGCTGCTTGAAAATCACCAGCGTGCCAGGAACCTTCGATTTCTAAATTTTCCATCTACACATTTACTGTCTCCTGAGATTTTGTTGAAAAAATATCTATCTGAAATCTTGCATTTGGATGATTCTGTGGATATTGTGCATATGTACTCTTTTTTTTTCCTAAGGTTGGGACCTCCGGGCAGGCCAAGGGTGATTCTCCCTTGGCTGACTCGGTGGGCCCTAATCTTAGAGTTTCTACAAGATTCACTCGATATCATCCCCAAACAGTGTACTTTGGTGGTGACCTTCGGGTCTGAATCACTTAAATTGAAGGTTATTCGTGCTTATTTCAAGTGCAAAGATTTGCTGTTTTGTGGTTATAAACTGCAGGTTTTCCCAGATGTGGGTAAGGCCACCCAAGCTCGTCGGAAGCAGTTTCTTGAATTTAGAGCTAGAGTGATTGCGCTGGGGGCTTCCTTCTTTTTGAAGTTCCCCTGTCGCTGTCTAGTCACTTATGAAGGTCATGATTATGTTTATACTGATGTGGCTTCTTTATCTCAGTTTCTTGTGGATAAGGAGGGTGTCGGTGGGCAGGAGGGTGTATAGGTGGGATGGCTTGAATGTTTGGCTCCCTGATTGGAGTTTATAAACTCCTTTTTTCTTCAAATTATATTGATCCCTTAGGGGAGTGAAGTAGTTTTTTTTTCTCCCTTGATGTGTTCTGTATAAGGGTGTGGTATTATGTTCTTGAATGTATTACTCTGTGTGGTATTTGGGTTTTTTTTGTAATGTTTCTTGCATTTGAGAAAATTTAAATAAATAATTAAAAAAAAAAAAAAAAAAAGCCTTTGACACTCTTCCTCACAGGCGACTTATAAACAAACTGAGCACCCTAGGGATGGACCCTAAAGTTACTGCTTGGGTTAGAAATTGGTTGGGTGGGAGGCGACAAAGAGTACAAGTAAATGGAGCTCACTCTGAGGAGAAGGATGTTACCAGTGGTGTGCCCCAGGGATCTGTCCTTGGTCCGATTCTTTTTAACATCTTTGTTAGTGATATAGTGGAAGTGCTTTCGGGTAAGGTTTGCCTCTTTGCAGATGATACCAAAATCTGCAATAGAGTAGATACCCAGGAAGTTGTAGATAACATGAGGAGGGATCTAGCTAAGCTTGAAGAATGGTCTAGAATTTGGCAGCTGGGATTTAATGTTAAAAAATGTAAGATCATGCATTTGGGCTGCAGCAGTCCAAGGAAGCAATACAGTATAGGAGGTGAAGTACTTTTGTCCACTAAAGAAGAGCAGGACCTAGGCGTGGTTGTGTCTGATGATCTTAAGGTAGCTAAACAGGTAGAAAAAGCGACGGCAAAAGCTAGAAGGATGCTTGGGTGCATACAGAGAGGAATGGCTAGCAGAAAAAAGGAGGTGATAATGCCTCTGTATAAGTCTTTGGTGCGACCTCATTTGGAGTATAGTGTGCAATTCTGGAGACCGCACCTTCAAAAGGATGTGAACAGGATGGAGTCGGTGCAGAGGGTGGCTATTAAATGATTAGTGGGCTTCATTATAAAGCATATGAGGACAGACTGAAGGATCTTAATTATGTACACCTTAGAGGAAAGGCGGGATAGAGGTGATTGAGATGTTTAAATACCTCCGTGGCATAAATGTTCAGGGAGAGAGCCTCTTTCAATTGAAAGCAAGTTCTGCTACGAGTGGACATGGGATGAGGGTGAAGGGAGATAGATTCAGCAGTGATATGCGGAAATATTTCTTTACAGAAAGAGTAGTGGATCCGTGGAATAGTCTCCCAGTGGAGGAGGTAGAGATGAGGACAGTAACTGAATTCAAAAAAGCATGGGACCAACACACAGGATCTCTAAAGGTAAAAAGTGGACTGTTTTAGTTGTTGATATGGAAGGACAGACTAGATAGGCCATGTGGTCTTTTTCTGTCATCATGTTTCTATGTTTCTATGCCTTCCCTCCATTCCAACTAATCACGTGGATTCTACTCAAGATCAAGCAAAATAAAGCATTGGTCATTCTTATAGCGCCTCTGTGGCCCCACCAAATCTGGTATCCCCATCTTCTGACGCTGCTGCAGGACTTTCCTATACCTCTGGGAACTTAACCAGGCTTTCTGACTCAGCATCTGGACTGTCTTCTACTTCCCAGCCTCCAATCCTTATCCCTCATGGCATGGTGGCTTCATGGCAGCAAGCATTGATGTCTTCACTGCCACCGGATGTCCTTTGTTCTTGCTGCTTCCTGTAGACCCTCTACACAGCGTTCCTATTGGAGCAAGTGGGCCCATTTTGCTCACCGGGCCACAACATATGGACAGTATCCAGTTCACTGTTCCGTGAGCCAGCTCTTATCTCCTTCACCTGTCTCATTCAGGCCTACAGATTATTTCAGTATATTTTCATATTTTGGCTATTGCCGCTTTGCACGATCCCGTCGATGACAAGTCCATCCAGTGGTCTCCAGATTCATGAGGGGGTCTCATGAACACCAGTCTCCTGTACGACCACCTACGCTGGCCTTGGAACCTTGTGTTGTCTCAGCTGATGTAACCTCCATTTGAGCCCTTCCTGTCTACTTCACTTAAACATCTCACCTGGAAAATGGTCTTCCTCATTCCCATCACTTCAGTCAGACGTCTGGGGGGAAATCCAAGCACTCGTGCATTATCTCCTGTATACACAATTCTTCTATGACAAGGTTGTCCTTTGGACTCATCCTAAGTTCCTGCTGAAGGTGGTCTCTGACTTTCACATCACCCAACCTATAGTGCTTCCCTGCCTTCTTTCTGAACCCCTCTGTAGGAGAAATTACATACATCGGATTGCAGAAGAGCTCTGCTCTACTATCTGTATTGTACTGAACCTCTGTGCAAAGTCGTCTGTTCTTCTCCAGGACCAAGCAGGAAGTCAGTCCTCACATATGGGTGACATGGACTTCGATGGAGCCCTTGCGTAGCATTTCCCTAGCTTTCCATGAAAGCCTTTGGGAATGCAGGCACGCATGCGCGGTTCCCTTCCCGCCTAAAGGTGCCATCTTGCTCAGTCTCTCGTTTTCCGAGAAGCCCACCGGATGTGAGTCCTCGTCATCCCGGAAAATTGTTTGATTTTTTGCGATTCGTCGCTATTTTTCTTCTCCGGTTCGACACCGGTTCCCCTCCCGCCGGGTTCGGTACATCGGTATCTAGCCCGATCTTCTTTTTTCGGTTTTTGCCCTTAGAGGCTGGTGTTCGCGCCCTTCTTTCCTTTTCCTTGAAAGGCCGGTCCTTTGACCTCGCGGGGACTCTTTTTTCCCCGATGGCTTCCAGCGGTTTTAAGAAGTGTGATCGGTGCAAGAAACTCATGTCTCTCACCAACACACACGACTGCTGACTTCGGTGCCGCGGTCCTGATCACGACCCTAAGACGTGTGGACCATGTGGGAAAATGTCTTCCAAGGTACTGTGAATTCGTCAGCGCCAAAAGGAAAGGCTTTTTTCTGACTCGGCCTCCAGCCGGGCCCGGACCTCGTCTGAGGCCTCGACATCTCGTGAGTCGGATCCCGAGCACCGTCGTGGCTCCTCGGACAGGGGGTCGCCCGACCGGGAACACAAGAGGAAGAAGTGGCTCGCGAGGGCGTAGTCAGAAGAGGTCCCTGACTCCTCGAGAGCTAAATTTCAGACCCCCGACCGTCGCCCTGGGCCCGTGGAACAGGAGAAGCCTTCCAAAGTCCCTCGACTGGAGCCGGAGTCTGCTGGACGCGTAAGCCCTGTAGTCCTCGTGGACTCTCCTTTGAGGGAGCTGACGTCGGGCCCGGCGCCACCGCCGGGGCCCGAGTCGGGAGCTGCTGAGTCTCCTGAGCTGGGTCTCAGGTTGACAGCCTTGGAGAGCAGACTGTCTGCCTTCATGGAACAGCAGCGGGCACTGATGGCCAGCCTGTCTGGTGCATCTGCCCCGACCACCGGGACATCGACATCGAAGTCGACCCCGGAGACCAAGCCGATACTCGAGGCCATGAAGGCTTGAGGTCGACCTCGGTCGTGGTCTCCCTCGACCTCCCGTTCGGGACCGAGGGCGTCAACGCCGGTGCCTTTGGCGTCGGGGCGGTGCTCGCAGGCCCCGTGAGGTCGGACCCCGATTCCTCATCGAATGAGTCCGTATGGGAGACGGAGGACGAGGAGTCCCCCGACACCTTCAAGACTCGGTGCGTCCCGTCGGACTCACCGCAGTCTGAACCCGGAAGTAGATCCGCACCGGAGGATACCCGGTTCTCGGAGTTCGTTCGGGATATGGCCACTGTGTTGGCTATCCCTGCGGACCCCGAGGAGGAGCCTCGAGCTGAGGAGCTCGAGGCCCTGCAGTACGACTCTCCTCCGAAGGAGGCCTTTACTGTCCCGGTACCTCCGATGCTGGAACGGCTCCTCTTCCGGATGTGGGAGGCACTGACTTCGGCGCCGGTTCTAAGCAAGCGGTTCGATTCGATCTATCGACTCCGGAAGAGTCCTGGCTTTCAGAAGGCGCAGCTACCACACCATTCCATGGTGGTGGAATCGGCCATGCATCGTCTGAAAAGCCACTCCGCACTGCCCCCTGGCAGGGAGGCCCGAAACCTCGATGGTTTTGGTAGAAAGTGCTTCCAGGGCTCAATGTTTGCTTGCCGTGTCCAGTCTTACCAGCTGTACATGGGCATGTACTTGCGAGACCTGGCCAAGGAGCTGGCCGGGTTCTCTGCTGGTCTCTCCGGGGAACTTTTGCAGAGGTTCAAGTCCTTGTCCTCAGCGATGCGGGAATGCTCCAAGTTTGTCCCGCGCTGCCTACGATGGCTTCGAGGCTTCGGCCCGTGTTGCGGCAGCCGGCATCGTGGCTCGACGCCGGGCATGGCTGCAGTCATCGGACCTCGAACCATGGGTTCAGGACAAGTTGGTCGATGTCCCTTTGCCGGGGTGAGAACCTTTTTGGCAAGTCCATGACCGAGAAGGCCGCACAGCTCGAGACCGAGCACCTCACGAGGACAAGGCTGTCTAGAAAGACTTCTGCCCCTTCTCACAAGAAGGGCTCGGGTAAGAAGCCCTTTTACCCAAGGAAGGGCACTGCCTACAAACAGTACCCACAATATCAGGCTGCCCAAGCTGCCCCTCAGGGTCAGCAAGCCAAGGGGCAGGGTAATGGGCCCCGTAGGCAGAGGATGCCCAAGCCTCCGGCTCCTGCTCCCACTCAGCAGGGTGGGGGTTTTTGACTCCTTAGGCATAGCCTCTCCGTCCCTGCTCTCCCAACCCTGCACAGGACGTCGCCTCGCTCTGTTTGCCCACCAGTGGCCACTCATCACTGGAGACAGTTGGGTGTTAAGAATAGTCCACAGGGGCTATGCACTACACTTCCAACAACTGCCCCTTCATACTTTCCAGGGGAGCCTCCAAGGCCTCCCCTGCACACAGATCTTCTCCTTCAGGAGCTACAAGGTCTGTTGGTGGACAGGGCAGTAGAGCCTGTGCCTCCCCACTTACAAGGTCGAGGGTTTTACTCCAGGTATTTCCTAATACCCAAAAGAACCGGTGGCCGTTGAGGTTCCGGAGATCTAGAATAGTTTGTGGTTCCGGAGATCTAGAATAGGTTGAACTATTCTAGATCTCCGGAACCTCAACAGGTTCCTGGAGAAGGAAAAGTTGGAACCCTTCTGAACTACCTCCAGCAGGGAGATTGGCTATGCTCCTTAGATCTAAAGGATGCGTATACTCACATCCTCATTCATCCAGACCACAGAAAGTATCTCAGGTACATTGTGGGAGGAAACCATTATCAGTACAGAGTACTACCTTTTGGCCTAACCTCCGCTCCCAGGGTCTTTACCAAATGCCTGGCAGTGGTGGCGGCCTACCTGAGAAACCAGGGTATTTTTGTCTTCCCCTATCTGGACGACTGGCTCATCAGGGGTCAGACGTGCCAGGAGGCCAGACAAGCCACCCTCAGAACTATTGCTCTTCTTCAAAACCTGCGGTTTGTCATAAGCTTCGCAAAGTCCACTTTGCTCCCATCCCAAAACTTGGAGTTCATAGGGGCAAGGTTGGACTCTCTGCTGGCAAAGGCATTCTTGCCAGAAGACAGAGCCCAAAGACTGATAAACTTGACAAGACAGTTTCTCAGCAGGTCACTGGTCTCCACCAGACTCTGCCTGAGACTTCTAGGCCACATGTCTTCGACAGTACATGTGACCCCCAATGCCAGGCTCCATATGAGGCCTGCACAGTGGTGCCTTCGGACTCAGTGATCACAGTCCACCGGCAGTCTCAGTGACAGTATAAGGGTATCCAGACAATTTCTGAACTCCCTCAGCTGGTGGCTGCATCCACCCAGTCTGTTGCAAGGGGTGCATTTTCAGATTCCTGGGTTCACAGTGGTGTTGACCACGGATGCCTCCTTGCAGAGCTGGGGAGCTCATTGTCTTGGCAAGTGCACCCAGGGCCTGTGGTCTCCCTGGGAAGCCGCACAGCAAATCAATCTACTAGAACTCAGGGCTATTCGGTTAGCCCTCAAGACTTTCTCTCCAGCCCTGGCTCATCAGTCTGTCCTAATTCAGACAGACAACCAGGTAGCCATGTTTTATGTGAACAAACAGGGCGGAACTGGGTCCAGGCTCCTTTGTCAGGAAGCACAGGACCTTTGCTTGTTTGCCCTCAAGCACAACATGCTCCTCAAGGCTGTGTACCTCCCTGGCCAGGAAAACTACCTGGCCAACAGGATGAGCAGGATTCTACAGCCCCACGAGTGGCAGCTCCATCCTTTGGTGGTTCAGAAGATTTTCCTGAAATGGGGACTTCCATCCATAGATCTGTTTGCCCGTCCACTAAACAAACAGCTGACAAAGTTCTGCTGCAGGCAACCACATCCTCTGCGGGTAGCAGCAGATGCTTTTCTGATTCCCTGGTCTCAGGGCCTCCTGTATGCGTTTCCTCCCACGCCCTTGGTGGCCCGAACTCTGTTCAAGATTCTTCAGGACAAGGCCTCGGTCCTGCTGGTGGCTCCCAGGAGGCCGAGACAGCCTTGGTTTCCACTTCTGCTTCAGCTGGCAGTGGATCCCCCACTGCCTCTGGGGTTGCAACCCGATCTTCTCTCTCAGGATCAGGGTTCCCTTCTGCACCCCAATCTCAAAGCTCTCAATTTGAATGCATGGAGGCTGCAAGGGTAGTTTTGGCTCCCTGGGGCCTACCTCAGGAAGTTGAGGAGGTTGTCCTAGCCTCTAGGAAACAGTCCATTAGGAAAACCTATGCTCTTAAATGGAAAAGGTTTTCCGTGTGGTGTCACCTACGTACAGAGGATCCCTTCTCCTGTACTGTGCCAGTAGTGCTTCAGTACTTACTGCACTTATCAAATCAAGGACTTAAGTCCAATTCTGTTCGGGTCCCCCTCTCAGCTCTAGCAGCTCACCACTCACTGGTGGAAGGACATTCTCTATCGGTCCACCCCTTGGTGTCCCGGTTTCTCAGAGGCTTGCTCTTGCTCAAGCCTCCAATCCGTCCTACTTCTGAGTGGGGGTTGAATGTGTTCTTGAGCAACTGACTCGCCCACCCTTTGAGCCGATGGCTACTTGTCCTCTATGCTTCCTGTCCTGGAAGACACTCTTCTTGGTAGCCCTAACCTCGGCTAGACGAGTGAGTGAGCTTTAGGCCCTGGTCTGTGACAGGCCTTACACCAGATTCTATAAGAACAGGGTAGTCCTCAGGACTCATCCGAAGTTCCTCCCAAAGGTTGTCTCCTCTTTCCACCTCAACCAGGAGGTGGTTCTTCCAACATTCTTCCCTAGGCCTCATGCAAGCCAGGCTGAAGCAGTTCTGCATACCCTGGACTGTAGGAGGGCCTTATCCTTCTACCTTGATCGTACGCAGGGGTACAGAAGGGCTACTCAGCTCTTCATATCTTTTGACCCTAATAATTTGGGGTTGGCTGTGTCCAAGCATACCTTGTCCATCTGGGTGGCTGACTGTATCACCTGGGCTTACAGGGCGGCTGATCTTCCTTTGCAGGGTCGGGTCACGGCCCATCGTGTTAGGGCAATGGCTACCTCAGTGGCTCATCTCCGCTCTGTACCATTGGTAGACATCTGCAGGGCTGCTACTTGGTCTTCAAGCCAGACTTTTGCCGCCCATTACTGTCTGGAAAGGGAGTCCCGTAGGGACAGTGCTTTTGGCCAGGCAGTACTCCGGAATCTCTTTGAGGTTTAGGCAACTCCTGCCCTCCTGACCTCTGTTGGGCTACCGGTGGAGGTTCTGTCAGTAAAAAGCCTTTCTTTGATGCTGGGACTAGAGGGAGTTCTCTTGTTCAGCCTGGGTTCCTGGTAGCCCAGAGCTAGGGAGTCACCCATATGTGAGGACTGACTTCCTGCTTGGTCCTGGAGAAAGAGTAGTTACTCACCTGTAACAGGTGTTCTCCAGGAGCAGCAGTAATCAGTCCTCACAACCCTCCCTCCTCCCCTTGGAGTTGCAGTTGTACATAGCTAAAAACAGCACACAAAAATGTAAAAATAAACTGTCATTTGACTGAGCAAGATGGCACCTTTAGGCGGGAAGGGAACCGCGCATGCGTGCCTGCATTCCCAAAGGCTTTCATGGAAAGCTGGGGAAATGCTCCGCAAGGGCTCCATCGACGTCGATGTCACCCATATGTGAGGACGGATTCCTGCTGCTCATGGAGTACACCTGTTACAGGTGAGTAACTACTCTTTCCTGACTTTCAATCCCAATAATCCTAGGCAGCTGTCAGGATAGCTGACCATTTCCTCATGGACTGTGGACTGCATTGCCTTCTGCCACGAGCAAGCAGCTCTCCCTTCCTTATCGTTCCTCCAGGCCAGTCCCTACCTGTGAGTTGTTGCCTCCCACCAGCAGCTTGGAGACTGAGCCTGTCACTTTCTTTGACACTCAGTAGATGGAGGCTGGTGGGAGGTACCAGCTATCTAGTATCTCTGTCTCCAAGCAACTGGTGAGACGTGAACCCAGGAGGACCCACTGAAGGGACAACTAAGGAATAACTGGGGTTGTTTAAGAACCAGAATTATACAGAAGGGCTTGATGAGTGTGGAAAGTAGCAAATAAGGTAAAGCTGTTGGGGAGGGGAGGGGGGAAAGGCTGAAAAAGAGGCAAGAAAAAGAGAGTCTCTATACTGGCAGTAAAACTCTTGCGGGAGAAATAATCTGTGGCAAGCCCTTACAAATTCAGCAGGTAGTAATCCCTGTCTAGCGAAGGCAGCCCCTGACAGTTTCAGTGCGTCTCCAACGGAAGGAGCATTTCCACAGCAACCCACCGCAGCCGGCAAGGCTCTGCTCAGCGGCATGGCTGCTAGGAGGGCTCTCCATACCAGATCACTGTTGCAAGCAGAGGGTCTACCTACTTGCACAACCCTTTTTAAAAGGTATTTAAGCATCACCCTTGTCGGCAGGGGATGCAGGGACCCGAGGTCAGACTGGGGAGAGCAGCGTGAATAAAAGCGGAGTCCGAGGTTGGAGCAGAAAACACCACTATTTTACAGGCTGCTTCTGGAACACCTGGCAAGGAACGGTGATTGGACGGATGTGAGGCTGCTTGTCACTCGCGTTTTTTTATTTTGGCTTGTATTTGCTTACAGAGCAACACGTCTTGATTGACACAGTTTTTCTTTAAAAAAAAAAAAAAAAAAAAAAAGGAAACTTTAAGAAAGAGTGAAAAGATGCAGTACCTGGCTTAATTGGTGTGCCTAAGAGGGTAGGCTACCCCTTAATTTCAGGCACCTTATTATGCTTCCAAAGCAGATCTGTATGGCCTGTGGCTTATGTTTTGCTGTGGTTTCCACGGAGGGATTCTGCTGCAGGTGCAAGACAGAATCCAGATCTGCGTAAGACGGTCTGTGAGAAGAGAGTGGATCAGCCTTTGAGGGGAACCAAAGGGGGTTTGCCAAAGGTGACAGCCTTCTCAGAAGATAGGGAAATATCTGAACAGATGCAGGAAGCTCGGGAGAAGTCCCCGGCATCTCCCAAGCCCTCGACCTCTAGGGGGGGTTTGGAGGTGGGGTCTCTGAGTGCTTTTTCACTCAAGTTTGTTCTTCTCATGCACAAAGCCTTTTGCCTGAGGCAAAAGAGAGACACCGCCACGGGGTGTTCAGGAAAAGTCACGAAAGCAGATTTGGGCAGACTCTACTAACCGAGCAAGAGCGGAGGGAGAGGCTGCTCCATGCAGGCCCTGTGGCGAACCTGATCCCGTGGAGGACGTGAAATCTGACCATTTGAGGGGTGTGAAGGACATGGAAGTGGAGGATATGGAAACGTAACTGGTGGAACTCTAGCAGGGCAAGATTCCCCAAGGGGAAGAGGCCCAGATTGTGCGGGTGTTCCCCGAAGAGAAACTAGCAGCCCTGATTTCCTATTCCACTAAAGTATTGAACAGTCGTGTCAACATTCTGGCGGGGGAGGAACCATTGGAGGACCCTTTGTTCCAAGTCATGAGAAAGACGCAGTCTTCCCACGCCATCGGGTAGTCAAACAGATGATTCAGGATGAATGGGATGTGCCAGAAGTGGGGCTGAAGTGTAGCCAGGTTCTGACACGGTTGTATCCACTTTTGGATCAAGCTAAGAAACTGTTCCATTCCCCCAGGGTGGATGCAGCATTTTCCATGGTGACAAGGAAGACCACCATTCCGGTGGAGGAAGCCTCGGCCCTCAAGGACATTGTATTGCCAAGTTTTACGCATTTCCTTTAACCCTATCACTCACTAGTTCACTGACTAGGCAAAAATATTCTGGCAAATACAGTATGAGTTAACTGTCACTCATTAGCCCAAATACAATATGAGTTAACCCTGTCATTCATTTAGCTCACAGACTATGCATAGACACTGTAGTAAATGCAATATGAGTTTTATTAAATTAAGTCCTTTTGAAATAATGATAAAGCATAAGCATTAACACTTTTACCAGATATTACAGCTGCTCATCACTCCAGGTGGGGGACTGTTTAGCAATCACTCTCAGGAGAAAAATCTGGAACGCTTGTCTCGTATATCAGTTGCAGTCCCATCTTTTCTTCTGAGAGTCCCCCTAAAGTACCTTAACTAAGATCGTGCCTGCTGCATGATATTACAATTCATTGGATAACAGGCTACATGCTCAAATCAGGATTGGCCAGGGCCAAATCCTGTGCTCGTGACCAGCATGAAAAAAAATGTTAGCTGTTGAGTCACTGCATAAGTCACTCATCCAGCTTTTTCCAGCCAAAGGGAGACACCCCCCATGGTTTTTAGAAGCAGTTCATTATCTAGGCAAATGTTTCTATATTGGCCAAGAGAATTGTTCAAAGGCCAAGGGAAGAATTCTGTCTCCCTTTCTGGCCTTTCAACACTCCCCAGGCTAGATGTGTAAAGTACAATATCTTTGCTGATCCAAAAAAAAAATCCAGGCAATGTAATGGGCGGAATTCAGTATGATCCCGCCGGCAGAGATTTGTAGGGCGGCGACCTGGTTGTCCTTGCACACCTTCGTGAAGCATTACTAGTTGGACATACAGGCAGCTGGAGATGCATGTTTTGCATCAGCGGTGCTTCAGGCCGGGCTCGCAGGTTCCTCCTGAGGATAGTACTGCTATGGTACATCCCACGGGGGGGACTGGACTGGAGGAATGATAAGGAAGGTGAAATTAGGTCTTACCTGCTAATTGTCTTTCATTGAATTATTCCAGTCCAGTCCCAAACCCTCCCTGTTTGCAGTTTTTTTTTCTCATGAGGAGTTTGCATTCCTAGGCCTGAAGAAGTCCATCTAAGAGTTTGGTCTGGGAGTTGGGCAGCAGTCGGTCGGCAGTTGAGGCTACATGAGAAATACTCACTTCCTCTCTGGAAGAGCTTACACTGCGGTACTGTAGCACTTGGAACATGTAAGTGGGGTTTCGGGAATTAGTACTTGAGGGGAGGGGGGTTTTGGAGTTGTTTTTCTGCCTGTTGCATAGAGAATAATAGAGTAGATAAGGTTTCTTATTTGTTGCTCCTGTGAGTCTGCTTTGTCAGTATGATACTGGAGGCTGGTGGAAGGTGCCAGTTATCTTATCTACTGGGTGTCAAAGAAAGTGACATGCTCAGTCTCCAAATTGCTGGTGGAGGACGACAACCCACAGGTGGGGATTGAACTGGAGTAACTCATGGAAAGACAATTAGCAGGTAAGACCTAATTTCACCTTCTCCAGGACAAATTACCTCTCACAAGCTCAGGGCCATGGCTGCCTCCATAGCCAGTTTGGCTTGTGTCTCCACCCAGACATCTGCAAAGCGGATATCTGATCAATCCACACCTTCACTAGATACTACAGCTTAGATCGTTCTTCTGCGACAGACTTTGCCTTTGGCCAGGCTGTCCTCCGGAACCTGTTTGCAACTTAATTCTTCTCCTCCACCCCAGCTCAGGGCCGGCCTAATTGCAGATATTTCGCACAGCTCAACTTTCCTGTCCAAGTGGCCCCTAGCTCTAGACTCACTATTGAGTGTGACTATATCACCCTTCTTGACTCCGGAGAAAGCGTAGTTGCTTACCTGTAACAGGGGTTCTCTATAGACAGCAGGGGTATACAGTCATTCTCCAGGAACAAGCAGGAAGTCAATTCTCACTTATGGGTGACGTCGGCACCGACAGAGCCTTGCAGAGAAATTCCGTAGCTTTCAAAGAAAGCCTTTGGGATTGCTGCCACACATGTGTGGTCCTCTTCCCGTCCAAGGGTGCCATCTTGCTCATTCTTCCTTTTTCTCTGGAGCCCTTTGGATGAACGTCCTCGTCCCTCGGAAAAAAGTGTTTCTTTTTCGGCCTCTGACCTGCTATTTTTACGGTTGCACTGGTCCTCTACCACTCCTTTCCTTTTTGAGCAAAAGGGGGACTTTTTTTTTTTCGTAGCATTTTTTCCCTTGCGGGTTTCACGCCCTTTTTTCCCCCAACCACTGGCCGTGTGGGTCTTCGACCTCACGGGGGCCCTTTTTGCCCCGATGGCCACTGGTTTTAAAAAATGTGACAGGTGCTCCAAGAACATGTTGCTTACGGACACCCATGACTGCTGTCTGTGGTGCCTCGGAGCTGACCATGATCCGTAGCTCTGCTCACTTGTAAGAAAATGTCCTTTAAGGCCCTGCTAAGTCGTAAGCAGAGGTCCGATGACATTTTCCGCAAGACCAACTCGGAATCCCCAGTGGTGCCCTCTGTCGTCTCTCCGTTGGTGGGATCCCCCACCTCGGCCCCACGCGCTCCAGGCGGCACTCCGACCAGGGGTCCCCTGAAGTGGAGCATTGTAAGAAGACGACCTCGAAGTCGCTGTTGGGGGCTCCGGACAAGTGCGAGCGCTCCCATGCTCGGTTGCTCATCTCCCTTGATGTTCCTGAGAGTCTGACAAGGAGCGGCCTTGTAAGGTACCTCGTATGGATACGGAGGCCTCCGGCGATGGCGCCTGGTCTCCTGAGGGTCGACCCGGTGAGGACCCCCTCTCTTCCTCGACGCCCGCCCCGGTGACCCTGGTGTCGGCATTGCAGAGCCCCACGCCCGCGTGGGAGTCCCGCATGCTGGCACTGGAGCATAGCGTTTCTGCCTTCTTAGCTGTCCAGCAGGCGCTCACGCCCAGCATGGCTGGCTTGCACCCAGAGACCGAGGTTCCCTCGAGAGGGACTCCAAAACCCACTCTGGAAACCCCCGAGAGCAGTGGGCCTCATGAGGGTCCTTGGCGCCAGTCTCACTCGCCTTCCCGTTCCTCGGGGGTGAGATCCTCCATGGCCTCCAAGCTGGGTGACCAGCTCAAGTCTGATTCCTCCTCGGATCTCTCGAATTGGGAATCATATGGGGATACCTCCCCGGAGACCTGTCCCCACAGGGACCTCCCTTTGGACCTGTCCCCACCTGCCTTTCAGAGGCGTTCACCGCTCGAAGACACCTCCTTCTTGGTGTTCGTGCAGGATATGGCTCCGGGTTTAGGAAGACACAACTTCCCCATACCTCCATGGTGGTAGAATCGGTGATGCGGGAGCAAGAGAGTCTGAAGTCACACTCTTTGGTTCTGCCGGGTAGGGAGTCGAGAGCCCTCAACGCCTTGGGATGCAAGGCTTATCAAGGGTCCATGCTTACATGCCATATTCAGGCTTACCAACTGTACATGGGCATGGTCCTACGCGACCTTTGCCAAGGAGTTTGGGGGTTTCTCAGCAGGCCTCGCAGACGAACCCCTACTTAGGTTCCAGATCCTCCTGAGGTCCATCGCAAAGAGCTCAAAATACCTCTCCCGTGCCGCCTATGACTGATTTGAATCTTCGGCCCATGTGGCGGCAGTTGGCATCAGGGCCCGACCCCAGGCATGGCTCCAGTCCTTGGATTTGGAGCAGTGGGGTCCAGGAAAAGCTTCTGGATGTTCCCTGCCTTGGCAAGCAGCTTTTCGGTAAGCCTATAGAGGATAAGGCTGCCGAGATAGAAACGGAGTTCGTAATCCGAAACCGCCTCTCGTGCAAGACCTCCTCCCCCTCTCAGAAAAAGCAACCAGCTAAGAAGCCGTTCTTCCCGAGGAAGGGCCTACCTTACTGGGGTTACCCAACATACCCACCCACTCCCACGCCGGCCACAGCGACACAGGGGGAAGGCACCCCACGGCCACCATAAGCCTAAAGGGCCTAAACCCCAAACCCAAGTGCCACCTCAGCCCGCTCAGGGTTTTTGACGCCAGCAGCATAACCTTTCGTCCTCTGGCAGGTTTGCAGTCTGTGGGGGGGCGCCCGTCATGTCGGAAACTTGGGTCCTCCGTGTGATCTGAGATGGGTATTGCCTCCGTCTGGACAGGCTTCCCCCTCCCGATTCCCCGCGCACCAGGCATATCTACAGCGGGAGCTGGAAACCTCCTCGCCCAACGGGTGGTCACGAGGGTTCCAACGCACTTCAGAGGTTGGGGTTTCTATTCCTGGTACTTCCTCGTCCCGAGAAAAACAGGAGGGCACGACCTCAGAAAGTTAAACAAGTTCTTGGTGCGGGAGAAGTTCAAAATGTTATCGCTTGGTGCCCTGCTGCCCTTCCTTCAGCAGGGCGATTGGCTATGTTCCTTGGATCTCAGGGACGCTTACGCCCACATCTTGATTCACCCCCAGCACAGGCAGTATCTGCGCATCAGGGTGCAAGGAGAACACTACCAATACAGAGTGCTCCCCTTCGGGCTGGCATCTGCTCTGCGGGTTTTTACAAAGTGCCTGTCCATGGCCACCGCCTTTCTCAGACGGCAGAGCGTACCGGTCTTACCTTACCTTGATGACTGGCTCATCATGGGGCCCTCAGCCGGGGAAGCTCGATCGGCAGCATCGTGCACGATCCTCTTCCTTGAATGCCTAGGGTTCCTGGTCAACTACCCCAAGTCCCACCTCGAGCCGGTGCAGACCTTGGAGTTTATCTGCGCACGTCTCGACACTCAGCAGGTGACCGCCTTCCTGCCGGCAGATGGTGCAGCTCGCCTCTGAGCGCTGGCGGTTCAGGTCCAGAGCAATGCTTGGGTCACAGCACTGACTATGCTGCACCTCCTGGGGCACATGGCTTACACCGTCCATGTGGTCCCCCATGCCCGCATGCACATGCGGACGGCCCAGTGGTTCCTCAGTGCTCAGTGGAGCCTGGCCTCAGGTCACCTCTGAGATCCTATTCGGCTCTCCCACAACCTTTGCAGGTCCCTGGACTGGTGGCAGGACCACTGCAACCTCCTCTGAGGGCTGCCCTTCCAAACCCCACAGCGCAAGCTCGTCCTGACGAAGGATGCTTCCCTGCTGGGGTAGGGAGCCCACTGCTATGCTCTGTGCACTCAGGGCCGATGGTCACCTGAAGAGTCCCAACAACAAATAAACTTGCTTGAGCTGCGGGCGGTATGATGGGCCCTGAAGGCCTTCGAGGACCATCTGAGAGGAAAGTCTGTACTCGTGCAGACCGACAACCGAGTAGCGATGTTTTACATCAAAAAGGAGGGGGGCACAGGCTCCCGCCTCCTCTTCCGGGAGGCGGTGGTCCTCTGCTGATTTGCCTTACATCGGGGGATGACCCTACGAGCGGTCTACCTCCCAGGCTACGAGAACATCTTTGCGGACAAACTCAGCAGGATCCTCCGCCTTCATGAGCGGCGGCTGGACCCAGAGGTGGCCGGCCTTTTGTTCCATCGGTGGGGAACCACTACCATGGATCTATTCTCCAGCCCAATTAACACACAGCTCCCCCGCTTCTGAGGACCGATCCTGCACTTGAGCAGTGAGGCCCCGCATGCGTTCCTCTTGAGCTGGACCGCCAGGCTTCTTTACGTGTTCCCTCCCACTCCTCTCATTGCGAGGACCCTCCACAAAGTTCAGCAGGAGCAAGTGTTGGTGTTCTCCAGGACCAAGCAGGAAGTCAGTCCTCACATATGGGGGACGTCGGCGCCAACGGAGCCCTCGCGGAGCAATTTTCCCCAGCTTTCAAAGAAAGCCTTTGGGAATTGCAGCGCGCATGCGCGGTCCTCTTCCCGCCCAAGGGTGCCATCTTGCTCAGTCTTCTTTTTTCCGCGGAGCCCTACAGACGTTGCCTGTGAATCCCCGCAGAAAAGTTGATTTTTCTCTATTTTTCTTTTCCCGCCCGGACTCGCGACGCCGGTTGCGAGTCCGTCCTTTATTTTTCGTCTGCCTCCGCTGCCTCGGCCCAGATCATGACCCCATGATCTGCACGCCATGCGGCAAAATGTCCTCAAAAGCATTGAGGAGTCGGCAGCACCAGCGGGAGCGTATCTTCTCTGACTCCGGCCGGGCTCGGACCTCGTCAGAGGCTTCGACGTCTCGGGACTCTGGTCCTGAGCATCGTCGGAGTTCCTGTGAAAGGGGGTCTCCTACCCGGGAGCATCATCGGAAGAAGAAACCCGCGAGGGCGGGATCGGTGGACGCTCCTGGTTCCTCGAGGGCCAGGTCGCATAGCCCCGATTCCCGTCCCGGGTCCTTGGAGTCGGAAAGGCCGTCAAAACATCCTCGACTCGAGGTGGACTTGCCCGCTCAACGTAAGTACGGTTGTCCTCGTGGACTCGCCTCCGAAGGACCCGACGTCGGGCCCGACGCCGTCGGGGCCCGAGTCGGGGGCTGCTGGGTCTCCTGAGCTCGGACTCAGGTTGACGGCCTTGGAATGCTGTTTGTCTGCCTTCTTGGACCAGCAGCGGGCATTGATCGCTGGCCTCGCTGGCGCTTCTGCCCTGACCGCCGGGACGTCGACCTCCAAGTCGACCCCGGAGACCGAGCCGATCCTCGAGTCCATAAGGGCTCGGGTCGATCCTCGGTCGAGGTCTCCTTCGGCCTCCCGTTCGGGACCGAGGTCGTCGACGCCGACTCCCTCGGCGTCGGGGCGGATGGCATCAGTGCCCGCCTGACCGGAGCCGGTCGACTCCTCCGAGGAGTCGGCCTGGGAATCTGAGGACGAAGAGTCACCTGGTTCCTTTCGGACTCGGTGTGTCCCTTCGGACTCCCCCGAGTCCGAACCTCGGAGACGGTCCCCCCCGGAGGATACCCGGTTCTCGGACTTCGTGAGGGATATGGCCAAAGCCTTGGCCTTCCCTGTGGATCCCGAGGAGGAGCCTCGAGTCGAAGAACTCGATGCCCTCCAATATGACTCTCCCCCGAAGGAGGCCTTTATTGTACCGGTTCCTCCCATGCTGGAACGGCTTCTCTTCCGCATGTGGGAGAGCCCAGTGTCTTCGCCGGTGTTAAGCAAGCGGGTCGATTCCATTTATCGAGTCCGCAAGAGCCCCGGGTTCCAAAAGGCACAACTACCGCACCATTCCATGGTGGTGGAATCGGCCATGCATAGACTGAAGAGTCAAAAAATGCACTCCTCGGTGCCCCCTGGTAGGGAAGCCCAAAGCCTGGATGCCCTCGGTAGGAAGTGCTTCCAGGGCTCTATGCTTGCTTGTCGAGTCCAGACATACCAGCTCTACATGGGCATGTATCTCCGAGACCTGGCTAAGAAAATAGCCGGGTTCTCTGCTGGTCTCTCCGACGAACCTTTGCAGAGGTTCCAATCCTTGTCTACTGGTATTCGGGAGTGCTCCAAGTTTATCTCTCGAGCAGCCTATGATGGTTTTGAGCTTCGGCTCGAGTAGCCGCGGCCGGCATCGGTGGACGCCACCAGGCTTGGCTTCAGACGTCCGACCTCGAGCCCTGGGTGCAGGACAAGTTGGTCGATGTCCCCTGCCGAGGTGATAACCTCTTTGGCAAGCCCATGGATGAGAAGGCTGCACAAATCGAGACGGAGACTCTCACCAGGACTCGTCTCTCAAGGAAGACCTCTGCCCCTTCTCAAAAGAAGAAGGCCTCGGGGAAAAAAAGCCCTTTTACCCGAGGAAGGGGGCTGCCTATAAATACTACCCTCAGTATCAGGCCTCACCAGCTCCCCCACAGGGAAAGCAGGCCAAGGGACGGGGTAATGGGTCCCGTAGGCAGCAAGCCCCCAAGCCTGTACCACCGGCCCCTGCTCAGCAGGGTGGGGGTTTTTGACTTTTTCAGCATAGCCTCTCCCCCTCAGCTGGTTTCCCTCAGCACAGGAGGCCGGCTGGTCCACTTTGCCCACAGGTGGTCCAACATCACCACAGATACCTGGGTGCTCCAGATAGTTCAAAAGGGCTATCTTCTTCATTTTCACCAGGTACCTCCCTCCTACTTTCCAGGGGAGCCTTCCTGACTTCCTCTGCACAGGGACTTACTCCTTCAGGAGTTAGCAAGTCTTCTTCAGGAACAAGCCGTGGAACTGGTGCCCCACCACCTGGAGGGTCAGGGGTTTTATTCCCGATACTTCCTGATTCCGAAAAGAACAGGAGGCCTCAGGCCCATCCTAGACTTGCGAAACCTCAACAAGTTCCTTGCAAAGGAAAAGTTCAAAATGCTTACCCTTGGAATCCTGCTGCCCTACCTCCAGCAGGGAGACTGGCTATGCTCCTTAGATCTGAAGGATGCATATACTCATATCCTTATTCATCCAGACCACAGACAATACCTCAGGTTTGTGGTGGACGGACGCCATTACCAGTACAGAGTACTGCCTTTCGGCCTATCCTCCGCCCCCAGAGTGTTCACCAAATGCCTAGCAGTGGTGGCGGCCTATCTGAGACTTCAGGGTCTCTTTGTGTTCCCATACCTGGACGACTGGCTCATAAGGGCCCAGTCTGCCCAAGAAGCCACTCAGGCTACTCATCGCACGGTGGCTCTTCTCCAGCACTTGGGATTTGTCATAAACTTCGCAAAGTCCACTTTGCTCCCCTCTCAAGATCTAGAATTCATCGGCGCCAGGTTGGACACTCTTCAGGCGCGGGCCTTCCTGCCTCTGGACAGGGCCCAAAGGCTCATGGATTTCGCCAGCCGCTTTCACAGCAATTCCCTGGTCTCGGCCAGGCAATTTCTGAGACTGCTCGGCCATATGGCTTCCACGGTCCATGTAACCCCCTATGCCCGCCTGAACATGCGACCTGCTCAATGGTGCCTTCGTAAACAATGGCATCAGGCCACTGGGAGCCTAGCGGACTCCGTACAGATCTCCGACCAGCTGGTCTCCTCTCTGCGATGGTGGCTTCACCTGCCAAACCTAGTGCTCGGGGTGACCTTTCAGCCCCCTACACATTCTCAGGTCCTGACGACCAATGCTTCTCTCCAGTGTTGGGGAGCACATTGCCAAGGGACTTGTACTCAGGGTCTCTGGACTCCTTGGGAGTCCGCTCAGCAGATCAACTTCCTGGAGCTCAGAGCCATCCGCCTAGCGCTCAAAGCCTTCTCTCACCTGATTTCTCACCAGTCAGTACTTGTCCAGACAGACAATCAGGTTGCCATGTTCTACCTGAACAAGCAAGGCGGAACCGGCTCCTTCCTTCTCTGTCAAGAGGCACAGAAGCTCTGCTCTTGGGCCGTCCATCGCAACATCGTCCTCAAAGCTGTCTATCTCCCAGGTCAAGAATACTACCTTGCAGACAAACTGAGCAGGGTCCTCCAACCGCACGAGTGGAGGTTTGATCCGCTTGTGGTTCAGCGGATCTTTCTCCGGTGGGGCCTCCCCACCATGGATCTGTTCGCCAGTCCTCTGAACCGACAGCTTCCCAGATTCTTCTCTCGACAGCCGCATCCTCTCCGGGTGGCGGCGGATGCTTTTCTGATTCCATGGTCCACAGGCCTCTTGTATGCCTTTCCACCCATGCCCCTGGTGTCTCAGACGCTCTTCAAGGTTCTCAGAGACAAGGCGTCGGTGATCCTAGTGGCTCCCCGGTGGCCGAGACAACCTTGGTTCCCGCTTCTGCTGCAGCTGGCGGTGGACACACCTCTTCCTCTGGGGTTTCAGCCCGACCTCCTCTCGCAGGATCAGGGGACGCTCCTGCACCCCAGCCTTCGGTCCCTTCATCTGATGGCCTGGCTGCTGAAAGGGTAGTCCTTGCTCCTCTCCAGCTACCTCGAGATGTGGAAGTGGTCGTCTTGGCCTCCAGGAGGCCTTCCACCCGGACGTCCTACGCTCTTAAGTGGCGTCGGTTCTCCGTCTGGTGTACTCAGCAGTCTCAAGACCCCTTCTCCTGTTCAGCATCAGTGGTATTGCAGTACTTGCTTTCCCTTTCCAATCTTGGACTTAAGTCCAACTCGGTCAAGGTCCACCTCAGTGCTATTTCTGCGCACCACCTACCGGTGGAGGGTAGGCCTCTTTCCAGCCACCCTCTGGTGGCTCGTTTTCTCCGGGGCCTTCTACTCCTTAGACCACCTTTGCGCCCGCCAGCCCCGAACTGGGATCTCAATGTGGTTTTACAGCGGCTTACCTGTCCGCCTTTTGAGCCTATGGCTACCTGTCCTCTTCGTTTTCTTTCCTGGAAAACCTTGTTCTTGGTGGCCCTCACTTCTGTTAGACGCGTTAGTGAGCTGCAGGCCCTGGTGTCTGATCCTCCGTACACTAGGTTCTACAAGAACCGGGTAGTCCTACGGACTCACCCTAAGTTTCTTCCTAAAGTGGTTTCCCCTTTTCACATCAACCAGGAGGTGGTACTTCCGACCTACTTTCCCAGGCCACACTCCAGCCGAGCTGAAATGGTCCTGCATACCCTGGACTGTAGAAGGGCGCTGAACTTCTACTTGGACCGTACGCGGGGGCACTGAAGGGCTGTTCATCTCTTCGTGTCTTATGACCCCAACAAGTTGGGGCTCCCTGTCTCCAAGCGTACTCTGTCCATCTGGATTGCGGACTGCATCGCTTGGGCTTACGAGGCTGCGGGCCTCGTGCTGGAAGGTAGAGTCACCGCTCATCGTGTTCGGGCGAAGGCTACGTCAGTGGCTTACCTCCGCTCTGTTCCGTTGGCAGACATCTGCCGGGCCGCTACTTGGTCTTCAAGCCAGACTTTTGCAGCCCATTACTGCCTGGAGAGGGCGTCCCGCAGGGACAGTGCTTTCGGACAGGCAGTCCTCCGTAACCTCTTCGAGGTATAGGCAACTCCTACCCTCCATCCCGGATGTTGGGCTACCGGTTGGAGACGTATTCAGAGAAGATTCCTTCCTTCTGTGCTGCTGAGCTAGAGGGAGCTCATTTTTGTGCTTAGTCTCCGGTAGCCTTAAGCTTGGGAGTCCCATATGTGAGGACTGACTTCCTGCTTGGTCCTGGAGAAAGCGTAGTTACTCACCTGTAACAGGTGTTCTCCAGGAGCAGCAGGAATCAGTCCTCACAACCCTCCCTCCTCCCCTTGGAGTTGCAGTTTTATGCTTTCGTTTTTGCTAATTTTTGCTGTCTTTTTGCTATGTCATCTGACTGAGCAAGATGGCACCCTTGGGCGGGAAGAGGACCGCGCATGCGCGCTGCAATTCCCAAAGGCTTTCTTTGAAAGCTGGGGAAAATTGCTCCGCGAGGGCTCCGTCGGCGCCGACGTCACCCATATGTGAGGACTGATTCCTGCTGCTCCTGGAGAACACCTGTTACAGGTGAGTAACTACGCTATCCTTGTCGTTCCCTCGTGGCCTCGACAGCCGTGGTTCCCACTCCTGCTCTGGCTCTCGTCTGAGCCCCCAGTTCCCCTGAGCTGTGCCCCGGGCCTGCTAACACAGGAGGAGGGATGGGTGTTCCACCCAAACCTGGCCTCATTGTCCCCCTCAGCCTGGCGGCTGAAGGGTATACCTAGCCATGCTGGACCTCCCGATGGAGGTCGAGGAGGTCCTCCTTGCGTCAAGAAAAGACTCGACGAGATGAGCTTACACCTTCAAATGGCGGCGCTTCTCAGTCTGGTGCTCCGGGCTCCAGATCGACCCATTCTCTTGTCCTACCCGATGGGTCCTTCAGTATCTCCTTCACCTCTCAAAGGAAAGGCTCAAGTCGAACTCTGCTAGGGTGCAACTGAGTGCCATCTCGGCGAATCACCTCTCCGTCAAGGGCAAACCCCTCTCGGAGCAGCCCTTGGTCTCCTGCTTTATGCAGGGTCTCTTGCTTTCTAAACCTCCCATCCCACTTCCCCTGGTGGAGTGGGACCTGAATGTAGTGCTCATGCAGCTTATGCGTTCACCTTTTGAGCCGATGGCGAACCTGCTTGCTTCGGTACCTATCTTGGAAGGTGGTATTCCTGGTGGCTCTGACCTCGGCCCGCCGAGTCAGTGAACTCCAGGCTCTCATGGCTGATGCCACTTACACCATGTTCTATGAGAACAGAGTGGTCCTCCGTACCCACCCCAAGTTCCTGCCAAAGGTTGTCTTGGATTTCCATCTCAATCTGGAGATAGTCTTAAACCAATCTTTTTCCCGAGACCCCATGCCGATCAGGCATCAGCGGTTTTGCATACACTCGACTGCAAGAGGGCCCTTGCCTTCTATTGCAGCACACTCGGCCTCATTGCAAGTCTGGCCGACTCTTCGTGTCGTACGATCCCAATCACCTGGGGCAGGCAGTCATGATACGCACGCTCTCCATCTGGGTGGTGGACTACCTCGCCTTCGCTCATGCGAAGGTGGGCACCCCGCTGGATCAGCAGGTCACCGCACACAGCGTCCAATCTAAGGCAGCCTTGGTGGCTTCGCTGCACTCAGTGCCTCTGACAAACCTCTTCCGGGCTGCGACCTGGTCTTCAACAAATACCTTCACTTCACACTATTGCCTGGAGAGGGAGTCCCGCCGGGACAGCGCCTTCGGCCAGGCCTGCACTCCGACCCTTCTTGATGGCTACCGAGGGTTTTGCCCCAAGGACTCGAGGACTCAAGCTCCTTTGGGCATTGGCTTCTGCTCACGCCTTCGCGGAGGCATTTTTGGTTACAGGTGCGGTAGCCTGTAGCTGGGGAGTCCCATAAGTGAGGACTGACTTCCTGCTTGTTCCTGGAGAAAGCATAGTTACTCACCCTGTAACAGGTGTTCTCCAGGGACAGCAGGAATCAGTCCTCACTACCCTCCCGCCTCCCCTGATGAGTTGCTGTATTTTTGTCCTTGCCATCTGCTTGGTAGGGCTCGAGCTAAGGGACCTGACTGAGCAAGATGGCACCCTTGAGCAGGAAGAGGACCATGGATGCATGGCAGCAATCCCAAAGGCTTTCTTTGAAAGCTGGGGAATTGCTCCACGCAGGCTCCATCTGTGCTGACGTCACCCATAAAGTGAGGACTGATTCCTGCTGTCCTTGGAGAACACCTGTTACAGGTGAGTAGCTACGCTCACTCTCCCACCCACCTTCCCCTTAACTTTAAAAAAAATAAAATAAAACCACATCACTGGAGTCAACTCAATCATACGGACTGGCAACGTCATCTCCATTTTTTTTGTTTCTTTTTCTTTTTTCTCTGGTACAAACTGATTCTCTCAGCACAAGCAGGCGGGAAGCAGACACGCATGCTCAGTGAAGCAACAAAGTTTCTCTGAGCTGTGGGAGACCTGTTCAAGGCTCAGTCTAGGGACTTCACCATTGAGTGTGACTGTATATCCCTACTGTCTACTGAGAACCCCTCTTACAGGTAAGTAACTATGCTTTCCTTCTGGATCTTCAGCAAATGGAGTGAGATGTCCAGATATGGCCTTGCAAACCGCCGGGCGGTCAGGGAAGTTCTACTTCTGGTCTCCGAATGATTTGGACAGTGCAGCCACTTATGCAAAGGTGAATGCCTTGGTTGACTACAAGTGACTAAGGGCACGACTATCCCGGTAGAAGGAGGAGCGGCTCTTCAGGATCAACAGGATAGCAATGTGAAGGGTCTTTTGAAGATATCCTTTACCTCTCCTTCCTTGGTTTTGCAGGCTTCTGCCTGAGGAGGGTTAGCGACATGAGCACTGTTGCGTAGATTCAGCTTCTGCTAGAGGGTTTTGCTACCGCCTATTTGGAGTCCGTAGCGGTCTTTCTAGCAGATGCCCTCTGACCACCTGTGTTTGGCATGGTCAGTGGCAGCGGTGACAGTTGCATGTTGGTGGCTGTGGCTACAGTACTGGTCTGCCGATACCACCTCTAAGGATTGTTTGGCTAAGTTGCCCATCAAAGGACGGCTCCTGTTTGGAGAAGATCTTGAGAAAGTTGTGAAATATTTGCGGGGCGGTGAAGCCTTGGTGTTTGCTGGAGGACAGGCCCAACGGGACTCCTAGATGCGCCTGCACTTCAGGGCCTTTAGCCTCCTCTTCCTGTCGAACACATTTTCGGGATTCAAGGCGATGTTGGCCAGGCAAACAGTCATCTTCCTTTTCTAAGTCAGGATTTAAATCTTAACCCTTTTGGGGTGTCCAGCATTCGCAGGACGCTTATCCCTACACTGCCTCCATAACTTCCTGAACTTCCCATCCCTCCCATTGAGGGGGTTGGGGCCCATTCTGAGCTGCCACGTTGGGGGACGTCATCTTCGTTGTCTTTACTGTAAATGGGCCCAGATTGCATCAGACCATTGGGTTCTCAGCATCATTCATCAAGGGCATGTTTTGGAATGTGCAAAGTCCATCAAGGATGCCTTCATGACTTTCCCTGGCGGGTCCCCTCTGAAGAGAGCAGTGATTCGAGCTACTGTGCAATTTCTTTTTGCTCTCTGCACTATTTGTTCTGTTTTGTCAGCAGAAAGAGGCCAGGGACGCTACTACGTTTATTTCATCCTACCCCCAAAAAACTGAAACTCGCCTCATCCTAGATTGCAAAGGGATCAATTGGTCTTTGAGGATAGCCCGGTTTTGGATGGAAATGCTGAGGTTGTTCATTCAAGTGATTCACAAAGGTGATTTTTCTGGCATCTACAGAAACAAGCAGGAATATAGTCTTCACATATAGGTGATGTCTGTACCAGTGGAGCCCGCTTGGGAACTCTTCCCAGCGTCCAATTGGAAAGCTATTGGGAGCACTCTACTGCGCCTGCGCAACTGTCTTTCCAGCTTCCTCTTCAGTTCTTCATTTTCCGCGGAACCTGCAGGAAGCAAATCCTGTCACCACAGAAAAGCTTTTTTGCGGATAATGCCTCTGCCTTTCTGTCGACACCGACATCGTCTAGGACAGGGGTGGGCAATTCCGGCCCTCGTGCACCACAATACAGCCTGGTTTTCATGATGTCCCTAATGAATATTCATAAGATCTATTTGCATCCACTGCCTTGCATTGTATGTAAGTAGGTCCATGAATATTCATTAGGCACATCATGAAAACCAGGCTGGATTGTGGTGCACGAGGGCCGGAATTGCCCACCCCTGGTCTAGGACATTGCTGGTTCCCTTATCTTTTTTAAATTTTATTTATTTTCTCTAACAAAAAAAAACAAAACCTTAGATGTCGCTGCTCTTTTAGGCTTTAAGCCCTACCATACTCTTCATACATAGAAGGTATGGAGAAACTAACTAGTTTCAAAAAATGCATTAAGTGTGCCAGCACCATCTCATAGTAATATAGTAAATGACGGCAGATAAAGACCAGTATGGTCCATCTAGTCTGCCCTGAAAGATGGCAAGGGAAGGTGCACCTGCTGCTCTGTACAGGCCACCCCTCCCCATGTCTTTGTTTAAGGGTGACGACTGACACACATGAATGGGGTCTAAAATGCCTCAGCCCAGACCACCAACAAAAAGGACTGTTCTCTTTGCCTGAAAATGACACTGAGAGTCCTACAGAACTGGGCTTCTAAATTAGGCGTACTCCTTGCGTCAGAAGCAGTATCGTTGACGTCTACCTCATCAAGGGCCTCATCCTCTTATGGATCTCAGGTATCCTTGAAGTCCAAGCCCAAGGCCTCTTCAAAGTCTGCGGGCACCTCCAGGGAAATATCTCGCTCAAAGCACTGAGATCCCTCAGGGTTGCCTTAGAGGTAGATTGGTCTGCTAAACAGCCCTGGCAGGAGGCTCTGTTCTCCAAAGCCATTGAGGGCTCCAGGATGCTCCCGAGGCCTTGACCTCTGGAGAGCTACTGGTGGCATGCTCTGGGACGGTAGCGTACATACTTATCACAGATACCCAAGCATCAGCAACCTCAATAGACCAGTGCATACTGGCCATCGAGCACAGCTTAACAGCCTTACTTGCAGCCTCGGTACTCATAAAATCTTTGGCTACAGGTACCACCCCGTCGATACCGGTTCCGGTACCAGCATCGACATCGGTTCCGAGTGCAACATTGAGGTTGCTGCAGATGACATTGACATTGCTTCCACCCTTGCCCTCCCTGAAAACTCATACTAATGCCAGGCTAAAGTGGCTCACCGAGGCCGATATATCGGACCATTGGTACTGGCATCAATCTTCCGGTGAGCACCATACCCGTCGATACTTAAAGTCTTCCGATTCAGATTCCCCTGATTTGGATGTGGAGTCACTCGATTCATGAGGACCCCGAGACCTTCCATCGGACCCTTCCCCGTCTCAACAGCTGCGCATGTCATTCCAGGAATTCATTCACGATCTGGCCAAAGGTTTCTCTATCACAGTGACATTAGAGAAGGAGACAAGAGCAGAGGAGAGGAATTGTAGATACTCCAATACCCAACAGCACTTAAGGAAGCAGCCTCCTTACTGGTGCACTGCTTCATGACCTTGTGTTCCGTATGTGGTAGATGCCTCTCATGGTCTCAACCCAAAGTCGACGTCTCAATACCATGTATCGTGTCCCGGCTTCCAAAAACCACAACTTCCCCACCACTCCATGGTGGTGGAATCGGCTATGCACTGAATCAGAAACTCAAAGACTCACTCCTCTAAGCCTCCGGGTAGGGAATCGAGAACCCTTGACACCTTTGGGTGTTGTTTCCAAGCATCCATGCTCTCAGCTAGGATTAATTCTTATATACTCTATATGGGAATTCTTATATACTCTATATGGGAATGCTCCTGAAGGAGGTCTCCAGGGATCTCGAGGCCTTTGCCTCTCTCCTCCCAATGACAAACAGGCAGATTTTCTCACCCTAGTTAAGCATAGCCAAAAAGTATCGAAGTTTGTCAATAGAGCTATCTTTGATGTTTTTGAGTGCATGAGCAGGGCCTCAGCAATTTGCATCGGTGCACGTCAGATTGCATGGCTTCAGATCTTGAAACATGGGTTCAAGATAAGCTAGGCAACATTCCTTGTATAGGGGACAACCTCTTTGGCAAAGACTGGCAAGATAA
Source organism: Ichthyophis bannanicus (assembly GCA_033557465.1). Taxonomy (NCBI): domain Eukaryota; kingdom Metazoa; phylum Chordata; class Amphibia; order Gymnophiona; family Ichthyophiidae; genus Ichthyophis; species Ichthyophis bannanicus. The sequence goes on along the minus strand of CM066033.1, from coordinate 648,912,845 downwards.
GACCTTTCAATTAGAGTCAGAAAATACTACTCTAAAGTGACTGTCCAGAGTAACATCTGATCCTGTTAGGAAAAAGACTCCCATAAAGAAGTCTTTCTACCATAAGAAGAAAAGATTATTTTCTTCCTATCTTCCTGCTTCTCAGTACCGGGTCAGGCCCCACAGAAGAGGCAACAGCCTCCTAAACAAAAGAAGCTTCAGATGGCTAAATCTCAACCAGCTCCGCAACCACATTATTTGCCTGGTTTTTGACTCTTTCCTAGAGAATATTTCCACCCTGCCTCTGGAGGGCCCCCACCCCCTCCATGTAGCAGGCAGACTGGGTCACTATGCCCATAGGTGGCACCTTATCACTTCAGAGCAGTGAACACTCACCATAGTTAAGGAGGGGTACAACCTTCATCTGCAAACACTGCCCCCCTCCATTTTCAAGGGGGGATATCAAACGCAACCCCCACTCGCTGCTCTCCTACAAGATGAGGTGTCCTCTCTTCTGTTTCAGGGCACTATAGAAGATATCCCAACAGGGAGTGGGCTTCTACTCTCCCTACTCTCTCATTCCAAAAAAAGCCCAGAGGGTTACAGGGAGGAGGGAGGAGTGGTCTAGTGGTTAGGACAAGGTACTTCAGGCCGGATGGCTGGGGTTCAAGTCCCACCTGGGGACAGCAATCTCAGGCCGGAGGGACTGGGATTTCTAGTCCTATAGGCACTCCTTGTGGTCTTGGGCAAGCCACTTAACCCTCCATTGCCCATGTTCCCTGTAAGTATTAGCATATGTGTCTCATATCCCCTCGTGTTAAATGTATCTCCCAATTGACCGCTTTGACCCGGTGAAAAACGGGATATAAATATAGCTAAATAAATAAATAAAATAAGTAAATACAGGCCCATTCTGGACATCAGAAATCTCAACAAGTTTCTATTACACAAAAAGTTCAAGATGTTCTCCCTCAGGACTCTCTTTTTCCCTACCTCCAGATTCAGGACTGGCTCTGTTCTCTAGATCTAAAAGAAGCGTACACACCTGCCCTCATCCATCCATGACACAGGAAATATCTACGCTTCACCTTTCAGGGAAAACATTATCAATGCAAAATACTTCCCTTCGGATTCATCTCTGCTCCAAGAGTCTTCACAAAGTGCATGGCGGTCATGGCCACATGTCTAAGAACTCTGGGGATATTTGTCTTCACTTACTTAGACGACTGGCTAATAAAGGCAGACACCTCCAAAGAGGTACTGCTTTCCTTGCATTGTACCATCACAGTACTACAACACTTAGGCTTTGTCATAAACTTTCCAAAATCCTAGCTCATTCCAACTCAGACTAGAGTTTATTGTAGCCCTACTAGACACCTAGAAGTCCAGGGCATTTCTGCCCCAACTCTGTTGTGCCCATCTAGTCAAACTAGCGTCCCAGATGCTCCTATGGGACCATCTGACTGCCAGAGAGATGCACAGCTCCTTGGACACATGACCTCTACAGTACATGTTGTTTCTATATGCCTGACTACATATGCGGATAGCCCAGTGGACCCTGGCCTCCCAGTGGAAGCAGGCCTCAGGCCATCTCCGGGATGGGATCCAAGTCACTGCCCGTCTAACCACATCCCTTCAGTGGTGGTTTTCCCAAGGAAACCTGCCCGTAGGATCACCTTTTCAGATGCCTCCATGTCAGTTCACCCTGATGACAGATGCCTCCAAATTGGGTTGGGGAGCCCATCTGGGCAACCTGACTACAAGGGCTCTGGACAGTGCAGATCAATCTCCTGGAACTTCAGGCTATCTCCAATGCCCTCTGGGTGTTCCAACACCACCTCACAGCACAACAGGTCCTAGTCAGGATGGACAATCAGGTTGCCATGTTCTCTGTGAACAAGCAGGGAGGAACAGGCTCTTAGGCCCTCTGCGAGGAGGTGTTGCACCTTTGGTCTTTTGCCATTGCTCATCAAATACACCTCTAAGTGGTGTTCCTCCCGGGGGAGTCCATTGTCTTTGCAGACAGACTGAGTCGCATCCTTCTTCCTCACAAATGATCTCTGCATCCGGACACAATGTCCTACATCTTCAAGACCCGGGGAACTCCAGACATAGATCTGTTCATGACTCCGCAAAATGCCAAGCTTTCTCGTTTCTGCACGAGAACTCCGACATCCACCAACCAACTCCTACACTGGGGTCAGGGTCTGCTTTACGCATTCCATACCCCTCATTCCCAAGACACTTTTCAAGCTTCAGCTTGATAGGGAATCCATGATTCTCATAGCCCTTCACTGGCCACGGCAACCGTGGTTTCCGCTGCGACTACGTCTGACTCAGATTATCTTGATATATGTGCCAGATCTCCTCTCCCAGGTTGATTTCTCACTACTCCATCACAATCCACAGTCTCTCCGCCTCATAGCTTGACTGCTGAGAACATAGCTTTACAAGGCTTTGATCTTACTCAAGAGGTTGAGGAGATCCTTTTGGCTTCTCGAAAACCCTCCACCAGACATTCATATGCTTTTAAGTGGCATAGATTCTCTATCTGGTGCTCCCAGAAATATCTCAATCATCCCTTTTTTGCTCCAGTGGAGTCACTCCTCCAGTATCTCCTCCACTTGTCCTCGATAGGTCTAAATACAAACTCGGTGAGAGTCCACCTTAGTGCCATTGCGATCTCTCATCTATTCAATGGACAGCTCATCTCCACACAACTGCTAGTAGCATGTCTTATGAGAGGTCTCCTGCTGTCCAAACCTCCCATTAAGCCATCTCCACCTCAGTGTCATTCTAGTGTAGCTTCTCAAGCCACCCTTTGAACCATTAGCCATGACCTCACTTAAATTCCTCTCTTGGAAATTGATCTTCCTAATTGCCCTCACTTCAGCTAGACGCATTAGTGACCTTCAGGCTTTGGTGGCGGATTCACCCTATACCCGCTCCCATCATGACAAAATAGTCTTTTGGATTCACCCACCCTTTATGCCAAAGGTGGTATCTCCTTTCCATCTAAACCAGTCAGTTTACCTTCCAGTTTTCTTTCCTAAACTGCATGTGCTCAAGTGCGTTGGCTTTCTATCTCCAAAAGACTCGGTCATTGTAAAGCCCCACAATTGTTCATCTCATTTGACGCCAATCACCTGGGATTACCTGTTTCAAAATGTACGCTCTCCAGATGGATAGCGTATTGCATTTCATTTTCCTGGAGGGACATGTCGCTGCTCACAATGTTCACGCCATGGCCACCTCAATGGCAGACCTATGCTCAGTAGCCATCAACAAAATTTGCAAAGCAGCAACTTGGTCTTCTGTCCATACCTTTGCTGCCCATTATTGTCTGGACAAAGACTCTTTGGGATGACATATTTGGGCAGGCTGTACTCCAGCACCTCTTTCAGACTTAGATGAAACTTCTGTCCTCCGTCCCAGACTTTACAGATACCAGAAATCAATGTGGGATCTATGACCTCATCGTGCCTATTGTGAGGTGAACCTCCACCGATTCTGAGGTCACTTAATCTGGCATCTCTGAGCTAGGGAGTCCCATATGTGAAGACTACATTCCTGCTTGTTCCTGGAGATAGCGTAGTTAGTCACCTGTAACAGGTGATCTCTGGGAGCAGCAGGAATTTAGTCTTCACAACCCTCCCTCCTCTCCTAGGAGTTATAGGATTTCATTTACTGTCTTTTCTCAGCTACAAACTCAACTGAAGAGAGGGAGTTGGGAAGGCAATCGCGGAGGCACAGTGGACTGCTCTCAAAAGCTTTCCAATTGGTCGCTGGGGTGCGTTCCCACAAGGGCTCCGTCAATATCGACATCACCCATATCTGAAGATTGAATTCCCAGAGACCACCTGTTACAGGTGAGGAACTACGCTTTCTCTGGACTTGGCCAAGGCGTACTTCCATATTCCCATCAGAGAGGATCAGCAGTGCTTTCTCCGTTTTGCCATTCTGGGCGATCACTATCCAATCTCCACCCTGCCCTTTGGATTGGCCACAGTTCCATATACCTTTTTCAAAGGTCATGGTAGTCATGACTGTTGCGTTCTGTTGTGAGGACATTCGGGAAAACTGTTATTTGGGCATTTGGCTAGTTTGAGCGAAGTCCCACACAGAGGCACTGCAATGAGTGGAGTGGGTGTTGCAGTTTCTGGAGAGTCTAGGTTGGTTGGTCAACCACAGCAAGAGTTGTTTGTGCCCTTCTCAATCCCTCGACTTTCTAGGGGCCTGGTTCAATACGTGGCTGGGGCAAATATTTCTCGCCAACGAGAGATGCCAGAAATGTTTCCGACAGCTTCAGGTTTTTCAAGCAGTTAGCTCCCAGTGCTTGGAATTACTTACAGCTCCTAGGAGCCATGGTGGCACTCTGTGAGTTGGTTCACTGGGCTTGTGCACACTTGCAGCCAATACAAAGAGTAGGGAGGAGTAGCCTAGTGGTTGGGGCAATGTACTTCAGGCTGGAAGGTCGGGGGTTCAAATCCCACTAGAGGACAGCAACCTTGGGCCGGAAGGACTGGGGTTTCTAGTCCCACAGATGCTCCTTGTGGTCTTGGGCAAGCCACTTAACCCTCCATAGCCCATGTTCCCTGTAAGTATTAGTGTATGTGTCTCATATCCCCGTGTGTTAAATGTATCCCCCAATTGTGTTGTGACCGCTTTGATTGAAGGATAAGGTGGTATACAAAACTGTCTAAATAAATAAAATAAATAAAGAGTGTTGCTAAACCGCTGATATCTAAGCTCGCAGCTCCCTACAGTGTGTGGCTCCCTCTTCCTTCTATTAGCCTTGAGTGGTAGTCTTGCCCCAGCATTTCGCTTCGTGGTATGGCTCTGGAAGTTCTGGAATGGATATTAGTGACCACCAAAGCTAGTCTGAAGGGCTGGAGGGCTCATTGCCTGGAGTGGATAGCTGAGGGGAGCAGATCTCAGGTGAAAACCACTTGGGCCATCAATCGCCTTGAGGCACAGGTAGCTCACTTTGCATTATGTAGTTTCATATCAACCCTCCATGGATGGGCGCTAAGTGTTATCTGACAATGCCATAGCAGTGGATTATCTCAACTAGCAGGGGTATACCAAGTGCCCTGGAGTAGCCAGGGGAAATGAGTTTGCTCTTTCTATTGGCGGAGCAACATCTGAAAGTGCACTCCACGCAGCACATCGCCAGGGAAGAAAATGTGCAAGCAGACTTCCTCAGTTATCATGTTCGCTATCCAGGCGAGTGGGAGCTGGCTCCCTGGGCGTTTTGACAGATAGTGTGCCACTGGGGACTACCAGATATGGATCTCAGGGCTACCTTCAGCAGTGCCAAGATGATGACTCTTTTCAGTTGACAGAGTGTGGACCCCAGGGGGTGGATGGGTTAGTCCAGCCATGGCCCTTTGCGATACCTCTGTATGTGTTCCCCCCCTCCCCTTAGGCAATGGTTGCTTGAATTTTGTGCCGCATTGAGCAAGATGCATCATAGGACGGTAGTCTTGGTAGCACTGGACTGGTCTTGATGAGTCAATCTCATCTGGCTTCTGGTTGCGAATCTTCTGCTCCTCTGCTCTCTTAGAAGCTTGCTGAGGAAGGACATATGGATGGATGACCCGGCTCCCTTCTCGCTTATGGCTTGGCTGTTGAAAGGCACAGATTAGCAGGGAAAGGTTATTTAGTGCGGGTGGTGGTATCCCTGCTCAAGGCTCCTGCTTCTTTGGCTTATGCCTGCATTAGACGTTTCTTTGAGACTTGGTGCCATCAGCGTTCCCTTTCATCGGGGTGCCTTCCAGTCCTTTCTGTTTTGGTCTTTCTACAAGGATGGCTTTGACAGGGGCTTAGCTTTGAGTTCACTGAAGGTACTGATCTCTGGAAGGGGCAATATAAAATATGCACGAATAAATAAAATAAAATAAATAAGTCACTACTTTGTCATGTTTTTGAGGGCCTGGTATTGGCTGTTCCCTGGCCTCCCATGTGTATATTGCCAGTTTTCTTTGAGAGGTTTGGGCATTGTGGCCTCTGGTTCACCCTATAGTCCCGCAATGGGATCTTTCCCTTGTCCTCCGGGCTCTTCAATGGGCTCATTTTGAACCCTTGAAGAGGGCCACATTGAAGGACTTGATTTCGAAAGCAAGCTTCTTGGTGTCCATAACCTTGATGCGCCGTATTTCCGAATTGCAAACCCTGTCCTGCAGAGATTTCTTTTTATCCTTTTCTTTGGAGGGAGTGTAATTACTGCCAGTACCTTTGTTTCCTACCTAAAGTTCTTCTGATATTAATCAGATGATTTTGCTCCTGTCTTTTTCTGATCGGCAGTGCTCTGGAAAGGATAAGGATCTTCGCTTGTTGGATGTTAGAACACTCTGTCGTTACTTGAAGGTGACCAGCTCTTTTCATTTCTCTAACCTCTTATTTGTCTTTTTTGCAGGACCCTGTAAAGGTCGGGCATCCTCAAAGGCTATGCCTGCACATTGGCTTAGGAATGCTATTAAGGCCGCATACATTTTGTGTGGTAAGTACTTGCTGGAAGGGCTTAAGACTCACTTTTTTCATCCTCAGGCAACTTCCTGGGTGGAGAGGTCTCTGGTTACCCTGCTAGACATTTGTCAGACAGCAACCTGGTCTTCCTTGTCTACCTTTGTCTGCCACTCCTGCTTGGAGCTAATTTTGGCGCCACTGTGCTTGCAGCAGTTGTCTCATCCCACTCTGGGGTGGAGTCGCTTTGGTACTTCCCACTAGTCTGAACTGGTCTAGCAGGATGATTTGGAATATGAGATTTTACTTACTGATAACTTCTTTTCCTGGAATCCTGTTAGACCAGTCCAGAACCCACCCTATGTTTGCAGCAGCTGATTCCCGGATCCAAGACAGTGGATAGCCTTGTTCAGAATTTGATCCGTAGTTGGCTGTTTTCAGTGGACTCTTTGGGCCCGATTTTTAAAGCATTTACACGGTTAACAGCCCATGTTAACTGTGTAAATGCCTTAATCGGGGATTTTCAAAGACACCTACCTGGCTAGTGTCTTTGAAAATCCCAGATTAAGTCCCCTATGCGCCCTGATGCTATCTGGTTAGCATCAGGACGTTTTGGAGGTGCTCCGGAGCGGAGGCAGAGAATGGCGCTAACCAGGCAGCAGCGATTTTGTATGCTGCCCAGTTAGCGCTCTGCGCCTTAAAGACAGGCAAGGAAAACACTCACCTATATTTAAGGCACCAGGCTAACCGGGCAGCATCCAAAATCGCTCCTGCCTCGTTAGACTCGGCAACTTTCCGGCTGTGCAGCAAACCTCGGATTTTTACTTCCGTCAATGCGGAAGTGAAAATCCGGGGTTAAGGGGTCGGCGGGAAGGGCTATGCGGTTATGGTGCTTAGCATTGCCCAACTGAAAATTGGGTCTTTTGTATATAGGTGCACCTTTGTGCCCACTTAATTTTCTTAATAATCTTCGTTGAAGTCTCAGCTGTGTTTGCTGTTACTTGAATAGTGTCATTCCTTGCCGAGGGAGTCCATGTGCTTGGTTAGAAAATTACTGAGGGTGCACCAGTATAAGTACCAGTGATGTCACTGGTGGTTTCTCTGTCTCCATCATTTGCTGTCAGGGGGACATAACCACTACTCTGGACTTGTCTAGTAGAATTTCAGGAAAAGAAATTATTTGTAAGTAAAATGTCACCTTAGGCACTGTTTGCATGGCTACCTTTTTTCCTTCTCATGTGTGCTGTGGAGGATTCTTGGGGGGGGGGGGGATGGAGGGAGGAGAGGGGGTTGGACTCGGTCCCCAGCAGGATCTGGGGTTGACTTCAGATCTGTGGACTCCTTACCTCTGCAGTTGGCTCCAGAATGTTTGATGGTGTCAGGCTATGGATAATCCTTGTGCTCTCAAGATTGGGGACCCTAAATTCTTTCCCCCCCCCACCACCAAATGGTGGCTGGAGTATATTAGGCCTCTTGTTGTTGCTTCATGATTTGGAAGCTGGGGCTAGTTCTTTTTAGAGATCAGGCATTGGTGGTAGTCAGGCAGCTGTAAGCCCAGGGTGCAATCCTAGGGGAGTTTGGGACTGCAGGTTTATAGTTGCTGCTGCAGCTCTCTCTTAAGGTTTTTGGAAGATACTTTTCATTGCAGACATGGTGTATTTGAATTTTCTCTGGGAACAAGCAGGAAGTCAGTCCTCACATGGGTGATGTCGATGCGGATGGAGCCTGCACGGAGCATTCCCCCAGCTTTCAAAGAAAGCCTTTGGGAATGCTACCATGCATGCGTGGTCCCTTCCCATCCAAGGTTGCCATCTTGCTCAGTCTCCTTTTTTCTATTTTTGGTAGTTTTTTTTTCCTCATTCATTCTCTGGTGTCTTCGCTCCTTTTTTCCCAACTGGCAGCCCGGGGAGTCTTCGACCTCGCAGGGGTACTTTTTTTCCCCATGGCTACCAGTGGCTTTAAGAAGTGTGATCGGTGCTCAAAAATTATGTCTTTGACCGACATGCATGACTGCTGTTTCTGCTGCCTCGGGCCGGACCATGACCCGGCAGCCTGTGGTTTCTGCAAAAGGATGTCCAGTAAGGCCTTCAAGAGCCGCCAACAGCAACATAAGTTTTTCCCTAAGTCCCTGGTGCCTTCGAAGGCCAGGGCCTTGTCTGAAGCCTCGACATCTTGGGTGGTTCCTTCCGAGCCCCGACGTGGGTCCTCAGAAAGGGGGTCTCCATCGAAGGAACCCAGGAAGAAGAAGAAACCCTCAAAGATGGTGTCCTTGGATGTTTCTGACCAGCCGGCTGCCCCCCGCGCTCAGTCCTGCAGTCCAAGACACTTGTCCGAGGAATCGGAGAAGGAGCGGCCTGCAAAGGTCCTCCGAAAGGAGTCAACCTCGGACCGGCCTAGACACCATCCTTATTGAGGATTCCCCTTCGGGGGAGCCGGCATTGGCCCAAGTCCCTCAATGCCTGCGCCAAAGGCTGCGGAGCCTTCTGGCCTGGAGTCCAGAATGGCTGCTCTGGAGCGCAATTTGTCTGCCTTCATGGACCAGCAGTGGGCGCTGCTGTCCAGCTTGACTGGTTCATCCGCCTCGACCACTGAGCTTTTGACGTCCAAGATGTCCCCGGAGGCCAGGCCAAGCTGATCCTCGAGGTTCTTCGGCTTCATTCGATCCTCGGCCGAGGTTGCGATCCGATTCCCGCTCGACGGGACTGCAATCATCCCCAGCAAGTATGCTGGGCACCGGCCATGGAGCATCAGGAGCCCCATGGCCCGCGAAGTAGCCCTTCTATGAGTCCTTGACGGATTATTCTGAGTGGGAGACGGAGGATGAGGAGTCTCCCGACACCTATCGCCACTGTAACATCCCATCCAACTCTCCCATCTCGGAGCCTTGACAGAGGTCCCCGCTAGAGGATATGGGCTTCCTTGATTTTGTCAACAATATGTCAAAGGACCTAGCCTTCCCTATGGAGTTGGAGGAGGACCCTTGGGTGGATGAGTTCGAAATCCTCCAGTACAAGGCTCCTCCGAGGGAATCGCTCCGGTACCCATTTCTCCCATCTTGGAACAGCTGATTCTCCAGATGTGGGAGACACTGGCGTTGGTACCGGTGGTGAGCAAATGGCTCGACTCGATGTATCGAGTCCGCTGGAGCCCGGGCATCCAGAAATCATAACTCCATGGTGGTGGAGTTGGCCATGTATCGGCTGAAAAGCCAGACGACGTACTCCTTGGTGCCCCCCCCCCCCCCCCGGGCAGGGAGGCCTGCACCCTGGACACCCTTGGCAGAAAATGTTACCAGGCTCTAAAAAGACCACTGCCCCTCCCCGATGGAAAGACTTAAAAAGTCATCCTATCTGAGGAAAGGGTCTGCTTACAGAAACTACCCACCTTTTCATGCCTCCCCAGCTCCCCAACAAGGTCAGCAGGCAAGGGACATGGGCACGGCCCACGTAAGCAGAAGGCTCCAAAACCCCAGGCATCAGCTCCAGCCCAGATAGGGGGGAGTTCTTTGACTTCTTGAGCATAGAGTATCTACCCCAAGATCAGCCCACAGGTGGATGTCTGGCCCACTACGCCCAAGGATGGCTGACCATCACCACCGATTCCTGGGCACTTTGAGTGGTCAGTGAGAGTTACCTCCTCCATCTGACTCAGACACCTCCTCCTTATTTTCCGGGAGAGCCTCTCAGGTCTCCCCTCCACCGGGACCTTCTGAAGGAGTTGGCAGGTCTTCTCAAGGACAAGACGGTGAAACCGGTGCCTCACCACCCCAAGGGGAAGGGATTCTACTCCAGGTACTTCCTTGTGCCAAAAAGAACAGGGGGCCTAAGGCCCATCCTCAACCTGCGCAACCTCAACAAATCCCTGGTGAGGGAGAAGTTCAAGATGCTCTCCCTTGGAACATTGCTGCCCTACCTCCAGCAGGGAGATTGGCTATGCTCCTTAGACCTCATGGATGTTTATACCCACATCCTCATTCACCCCAACCACAGGTAGTACCTGCAGTTCATAGTGGAGGGCACAGGGTGCTCCCTTTCGGCTTGGCCTCTGCCCCAAGTGTCTTCACAAAATGCCTGGCAGTCGTGGCCACCTTCCTCCGTCTCCAGGGGGTCTTTGTCTTCCCCTACCTGGACGACTGTTTGATAAAGGGAGGCACGGCCTCTGAGGTACAGCAGGCCACCACACGCACCCTCCAGGTTCTGCAGCACTTAAGTTTTGTCATAAACTACCCCAAATCTCACCTCCTTCCGACACAATGTTTGGAGTTCATTGGGGCAAAGCTCACATTATCCAGTCAAGGGCCTTCTTGCCCAGGGACCGAGCCTACCGTCTCAGGACTCTGGCACAGTACATACAGTACCGTCCCTCTGTGCCCGCTTGGGTGCTTCTGTGCCTTCTTTGGCGCATGGCTCTGTGGTCCACATCACCCCAGACTCTTGCCTCCACATGAGGGCGGCGCAGTGGTGTCTCCGGGACCAGTGGTCTGAGGCTGCGGGATGCCTCAGAGACAGTCTCTATAACCTGCCAACTGGCAGACTCCCTGGTCTGGTGGCACTATCTCCAGCATCTCGAAGCGGGCATGCCTTTTCAGGCCCCCAGCTCCTCAAGGGTCCTCACCACGGATGCCTCCCTGCTCGGCTAGGGAGCCCACTGCGGGGAGCTCTGCACCCAGAGCAACTGGTCACCAGGCGAGAGCATCCAGCAGATCAACCTTCTGTATCTGCGGGCCATATACTTAGCTCTGCAAACTTTCTGCTATCACATGCGTCACCAGCCGGTGCTGGTCCAGACGGACAATCAGGTGGCGATGTTCTTTGTGAACAAACAGGGGGGCACAGAGTCTCATACCCTCTATCGGGAGGCAGTGGTCCTCTGCTCGTGGGCAGTCTACCTACCAGGCCAGAACAACCTTCTGGCCGACAGGTTGAGCAGAGTCCTCGAGCCGCACGAGTGGCAGCTGGATCCCAGGGTGGCCAACTGGCTCTTCCAGATCTGGGGGGAACCTGTGATGAACCTGTTCACCAGCCTGGCAACTTCGTTGTCCTGCTTCTGTTTCCGACAGGCCCACCACTACAGAGTGGCAGCGGACGTGTTCCCTGTCTCATGGTCAGAAGGCCTCATTTATGTCTTCCCTCCCACGCCTCTGATTGCCAAAACCTTGTTCAGGACCTTCCACGACAAGGCCTCGCTCATCCAGATAGTCCCTCGGTGACCCAGGCAACCGTGGTTCCCTTTTCTCCTCCGGTTAACGGTGGAGACCCCCATTCCCTTGGGGACCTTTCCGGGACTCCTGTCTCAGGAAGGGGCTCTCTTCTACACCCCAACCTGAGGTCCCTTTCGCTGACAGCGTGGCTGCTGAAAGGGTGACTCTAGCCCCTTTCAACCTCTCGGTTGAGGTGGAAGAGATTCTTTTGGACTCTCACAATGCCTGTGTTGTGCCAAGCACGGGGCTGACCTGTTCTCCTGCCCAGTGGAACTGGTGTTATGGTACCTTCTCCACTTCTCACAATCCCGGGCGCAAGTCTAACTCAGTCCAGATGCACCTTAGTCCCCTGGTGGCGCATCACCCGGTGGATGTCAAGCCCCTCTCGGGCCAGCCTTTGCTGACCCGCTTTCTTAGGGACCTGCTCTTATCGAAGCCCCCGGTTCTCTCTATGGCTACTGAATGGGACCTCATCGTAGTGTTGGGCAGCTCACTCGCCCACCCTTCGAGCCTCTGGCTACCTGCCACCTTCACTACCTCTCTTGGAAGGTGGCATATCTCCAGGAACAAGCAGGAATGAGTCTTCACATTTGGGTACGTCGGTACCGACGGAGTCTGCGCGGGAACGCTTCCTAGCGTCCAATCAAGAGCTTTTGGAAGCATCCCACCACGCTTTCGTGCTGCCTTCCCGCCTTTCCAACTGCCTCTCCTCAGTTTTCGTTTTTCCGCGGAGCCGGCAGGACGTCCTCCTGTCACCGCAGAAACTTTTCTTGTTTTATTCTTAGTTTTTTTGTGGTCGGTGCTGTCTTCCCGACGCCACCGGTACCGCCGGTGTTTTCTCTTCTTTCTTGTGAAAATCTCCTTTTTCAAGGACCATTTTTTTCTTCATGGTTCTCAGGCCTTAGGCCTCCTTTTTTTTCCTTCATGGAACCACCACATATTTCCCTCAGGAAATGTTCAGACTGTGGCAGTACAACCTTATTTTTAGACCCCCGAAGTTGGTGTCTAACCTGTTTGGGGCCTGACCTTTTTCCTCCGGAGCCTTTGGGCACCAGTCTGGTGAGAAGAGAGTTTCAACATCGGGGTTCCCTCGATACCGGGACCACCTCCAATCTCGGGGCACCCTCCCTTTCTTCTTCTACACAGGATCAGGTAACCTACAGTCAGTCTGTTAAGACTAGCCAGTCCTCGAGTGGTAGGTCTCATGCACAGCATGTAGACGGCTCCGGCCTTGCCCTCGAGGACCCACTGGCAAAACCCCGGCGGGAGACTTCGGTCTCCAAAGCATATGAGGGGTCTAAGGTTGTTCCTGGGGTTCACCCCTCACAGAACATACCTAAGCCGTGTCCGGTGGTGGCATCCGCTTCGAGCGGTACAGATACCCCGGTTCCGGCACTGGTGTTGGATGAAACACTTCTCACCAGGGATCGTCATCTGGTGTCCTCGGTACCTTCGGGTCCGATGGTTTCCTCCCAGATTGACTTTCCGGCATCGGTACCGACACCGATACGACCTCCGACATCGGTCCCCTCCAGACGTACATCGATAGACTCGCTTCCTTCGATGCCGAGTCTGGAATCGATTTCCAGTCTGGATGATTGGGTACCGACTCGCCTTGGTACCGGCTACCCCCGGTACCGAAGGCTCGGTTCCGATGATTCGGACCCACGACTCCCGGTTCCTCTGATGCCGTCTGAGTTGCCACCGGTTGGCCTTCTTCCATTGGTTTCCGGCTTGGTACCGAACCCGGTACCGATGTCCACATTGCCTTTGCAGTCTGTGCCTGTTGCGCTTGGTTCATCAGGCGTACCGGCACGCATGGGTACCGACTTCGATCGGTACCGCAGGCTTGGTACCGAGAAGAGCAGCTGCAGGTTCTCAGTTACCTCGGTACCCATTGAGCTGTCACTGATGCCTACTCCGATGTCTGTGTCGCCTTCGGCGCCGACATCAGTACCTGTGTCACCATCGGTACCGGTATCCGCAGTAGCATCGTGGCCAGCTCCTGCCATGCTTTCCTCAACAGGATCGCTCACCTGGCATGGACAATGATGTAGACGGATGCTGCTCCTCACAGCCAGTACCAGCAGCCATCCTTTAAAGATACCACCCTGCACCGTACAGGATCTTCTATTCCTATACACCTGAATAGCTCCTTCGGTGCTCAGGCTAGTTCTTTTGATCTAACCTGTCCAAGGGAAATTCCTGTTGGAGATTCCTCTTTCCAGAGTTTTCTCCTAGAAATAGCAAGATCTCTTGCCATTCCTATCCCTGGACATGATCCTGCACAAAGCTCTGTTCCTACCAAAGCAAAGGAAAACACAATGCTTCCTTTGCATCATTCCTTGCAGGATCTCCTCCTAGGTCTGTGGGAAGCACCTTTTAAGGGTACCCCCACTCTCCAGAGCAACTGATCTCCTATATCAGGTGCCCCCCTCTCCAGGGTTTCAAAAGACTCAACTTCCTCATCATTCCATAGTAGTGGAATCAGCAATGAGGCGAGTAAAGAGTAAGAAAAAGCACTCCTCTTATCCGCCAGGTCGTGAGTCTAGGACACTAGATGCCTTTGGACATCAAACCTTCCAGACCTTTCTGCAAGAATTCTCTCATATATTTTTTATGAGTCTATCTCTTGAGGAGGTCACTAAGAAATTGCATCTCTTGACTCCTTTTCTTCCAGATTCCAGGAGTGCAGACTATTCCTCATTGCTTAAACATGTCCAGGATATCTCTTGGTTTCTTTCTTGTGCTTCTCTAGACTCTTTTGAGTCTGTTAGCAGGACTTCTGCTATAGCTATAGGAGCACGACGTAGAGCCTGGCTTCAAGCTTCAGACTTAGACAAATGGGCACAACACAGACTGGGACATACTCCTTGTTCTGGAGAGAACCTCTTCAACAAGGAGTCTTTACGTCAGGTTACTCAATTATCCACTGATCTGCCTGTCCCCTAGGTGTTCTTCTACACCTTCTTCTGTCCCAGTAGGTAGGAAATGTCCTACCCAACTTTCTTCCCATAGGAGAAGGTTTTACTCATCACCTGCCCATCATACAAATGTTCCCAAACAGAGGAAACATCCTCGTGGTCTGAAGAATCCAACCTCTCACCAGGCTCAGCAAACCCAGCAACCGCAGGGTTTCTGATCAATCATCATCAGATGTTTGGAATTTTGGGGTTTAGAATCTGCAGTTTGCTTCTTTTCAATAGATGCAATCCACCGATTCATTCTAACCCCTACACATGGATCTCTTCCTAAAGGACATCCATTTTTTCCATATTTCTATGAGCTGTCAGGATGTTCATGCCTATACGTCACAGGTTTTTCTCCTCTTCTTCCTACTAGGAAGAGAGGCCTAACCACTATCAAATGATAGTTTCCTGTGCCAGCATGTTTTTTCCTTTCTATAGACTTAGTACTTGGTAAGTCTTCTCCAGCTCCATTCCTTCACCCTCTTACCAGGTTTCTCCTCTGTAAGAGTAGTATTACTTCACTGGGCTTCAGCCCCTCTAGTTTTGTCACTTTCCAGTGCGGAGTTTTCCTCCCTGAATTAACTCCTCTTTTCAATTTGGCTGGGGAGCAGTTTATCACACATGTCCACAGTGTTCTACTCCTGTCCTGTCTATTCTTTCTGTTTTTGAACAGTAAGATTCCTTTTGCTGTCTTGCTAGCAGCTGCCTTTCCAGGAGCCTTACTGTTTGGACCACTGGTTCTTGTCCACAAACACCCAGATTGTCCTACCATTCTCTCTAGGCGTAGTAGTGGCTCCAAGTCAGTGCTTCATCTATCTTGGAGTCTATCTCACTACTACCCTCTTCATTGTCTTCTATTTTTCTGCCATCTCCAGTCTTCTGGGTTGAGCAGCATAGTGGGCAGAGATACTGGCTCTCCAGCAGCCAGTTCTATCTTCTCATTCTCCTGTATCATGCTCTCTGCAATCCTACAGAGAAGCTTTCTACTATGGGCCCTTGCTAGAGAGCATGGGTGTTTTTTCTCCAGCAGCTACCCTAGATGGTTGGCAAAGGCTTTGCAGTCATGTCTCCTATGACTAGAAGAGTTCTCTCTTCTCTTCCTATCTCCTTTTTATCATAAAGGACATAGGCTTTTGCTTACGTGAAAGTTTAGGAAGTTGCCAATCCCTGCTTTGGTCCATAGTATTCCCAATCGAGGATATGTTCTTTCTCTTTGCAGCTCGTCCTCATGGTAAGAATGCATGATACCTTTTGTCCTTGAGCAGGTCCACATGGTATCTCATCTCTATACGTCTTCTATCTTCTTACCATGCCAGAGTTCTGGGAAACTCACACTTGCCGGCTGCAGCCTGATATCATCCTTGCAGATCATATCCAGGAGGAATACATTCTCTATATATCTTCTCAGGTGGGTTCTACCTCCTTCTTATTGGATGAATCTTTCTCCTCCACATATCCTATCCTGCTGTAGGCATCTCTGTCTGCTTAATTGCAGACACCCATATACAAGCCTACATATTCATATCTACTTTTGGTGTGTCTTTTATGCCCTCCATCTCTGTGCAGATATACTTTTTATATATGTTTTCCCATATATCTATCGATATATATATATATATATATATATATATATATATATATATCGATATATATATATATATTGGGATTTTTTATCATAGATAGATAGGTCTCCCTATACTTATCTATCTAACTGTCTATACTCATATACCTATATGATTCTGACAGATGGGCTTACCCATACCTTGCTATCCAGCAGGTTTAGGGTTCTACACACGCAACCACTCCTGTGGTACTCAACAACTCTTATACCATGACCTTAGGTTTAGGTACCCCTGAAGCTCCATGCTCCAATATCTCTCCTAGCTTACCCCAGTTAGGAGAGACATTGCGGATCTTCAGTTTACGTCAGGCTTAATGCCTCCGGCATTTGTCCTCTCCTTTTGGGATACAAGGGCACCCCATACCTTTTATTTATTTATTTATTTAACACTTATTTCTATACTGCACTTTCCCAAGTATCAAGTGCGGTTTACAATGAACAGTAAATTATATGGTATGTGGAAGTACATACCTAGTCGTTTTACATAAAACAGGTAGAACTATTTACAAGTAACAATATAACATTTGAACGGTAAAAAGTTAGAACGTATTTACATTATGGGTACTTACAAATTAAGTACCCATAATGTAAATACTTTTCTCCCCACAAGGACTGTGCCTGTTTGTTCAAATCAGTTAGCCTTTCTCTTTTGCTCCTAAGAGTGGCCACTCTGCCACCAAAAGAGTTGGGTTTTTGTCATAAAGCCTTCTGCTGAAGGCCCACTGTTTTTGTACCACCCCAGTTTTCCCTACTGGGGTTACCTGTTACTTTTCAGTTTTTATGACCTCCACTGTTTTTTTCCTGCAGGTTCATTACCTACACCTCACAGTGAGGTTCTCTTCGAGGTTCCTGTACTGGGTTCTCCAGTAGATCCCATGAACCTCCATACTTCTGTAAAATCCTGTTAGGGGAGGTCCATATTGCAATTTTCATTCCAATATCCTTGATGACAATTACCATCCACACATAGACTCCTTGTCTGCAGTCCTATCTTACGTTAAGCTGTTTTTCCTACAGCACTTTTCTCTTTTCAACTCCTACCCTCCATCCTCAGGATGCCTGGTGTTGTGGGAGATAGCATGTTCCAACCTATAACATGCTGAGACTCCAGGCATCTCAGCTTGGGAGTCCCCATATGTGAAGACTTATTCCTGCTTGTTCCTGGAGATAGCACAGTTACTTACCTGTAACAGGTGATCTCTGGGAACAGCAGGAATAAGTCTTCACAACCCACCCACCTCCCCAGGAGTTGTATCTCTATCTATCTCCAGGAACAAGTAGGAATGAGTCTTCACATATGGGTACATCGGTACCGACGGAGCCTGCACGGGAATGCTCCCCAGCATCCAATCAGAAAGCTTTTGGGAGCATCCCTCGCACCTGCGCGGTGACTTCCCGCCTTTCCCACTGCCTCTCTTCAGTTTTCGTTTTTCCGCGGAGCCAACAGGACATCCTCCTGTCACCGCAGAAACTTTTTTCTTTAAAAATCCTTATTCTCTTATTTTCTTGTGGTCGCGGCTGTTTTCCCGCCGATACTGGTACTGCCGGTGCTTTATTATTTTCTTTTTCAAACTTAGAGAAATATTTCTCCTCAGTTTTTTGTTTAACTTTTTTGGGCCTACCAGGCCTTTTCTAACATGGAGCCACCTTCTCCTAAGAAGTGCCTTCACTGTGGAAAATTAGTTTTCTTTTTAGACTCCAATACTTGGTGTCTAACCTGTTTGGGTCCTGACCCTTTTTCCCCTGATACCTCAGGCTATTTTATTGGGAGAAGACCGTCCCTTTTTCGAGTTTCCCTCAATGCCGTTTTTCCTCCTGAAGTGAGGACACCGGTTTATTCTTCTCTCCAGGATCAGGTAACCCACAAACGGTCTGTTAAGACTAGCCAATTCTTGAAGGGTAAGTCTCATGCCCAGCATGATGACAGCTCCGGCTTTACCCTCAAGACCTCATTGGCAATAAAACCTCGGCGGGAGTCTTCGGGCTCCAAAGCATTTACGGGGTTTCAGGTTGTTCCTGGGGCTCACCCCTCACAGAACATACCTGGGCCGTGCCAGGGGGTGGCATCCGCTTCGAGCGGTACCGATAACCTGGCATCGGTGTTGAGTGCTGCACTCTTCACCAGGGATCGTCATCGAGCATCCTCGCTACCTTCGGGTCCGAGCGATACGACTCAAATTGACTTTCCTATATCCCAGCCATGCTCGGGGTTGGTACCGGCTTCGAGCGGTACCGATACCCTGGCAGCGGCATCGGTGTCGAGTGTTCCACTCTTCACCTGGGATCATCATCTGGTATCCTCGGTACCTTCGGGGCCGATCGATACGTCCCAGATTGACTGTCCTTTATCTTCGCCATGCTCGGGGTTGGTATCGGCTTCGAGCGGTACCGATACCCCGACATCGGCGCCGGGATCGAGAGTTCCTCCCTTCACCGGGCATCGTTTTCGGACGTCCTCGCTACCTTTGGTACCGATCGATGCGACTCCGATTAACCTTCCTGTATCGGCATCCCCGATACCACAAACAACGTCGGTACTTTCTAGACATGTATCGATGGACTCGCTCGCTTCGATGCCGAGTCTGAAATCGATATCCAGTCTAGATGATTTGATACCGACACGCTTCGGAACCGATCCATATCGTTTCCGGCTTCGCAGTACCGAGGATATTCATCAAGGCTGTTGGCTTACCTCGGTACCGCTTCAGCAGCCCCCGAATACTGCTTCGATGACATTATTGTTACCGATACCGTTGTCGGGGTCGATTCCTGCAGTTCCATCGGTGCCATCGATCCTTTCTATGCCTAGTTTGGAATCGATACCAGGCACTTACGATGCAGTACTAACTGCTTCAAATCAGAACTCTCAGGATCACTGTCCATAGAGCAGGATTCTTTTTCTGCACCAGTCCAGTATCTCTTCTGGTGCTCAAGCTGCTCCTTCAACCTCAGCTTGCCCAGGATTAGTTCCTATTGGAAATCCTTCTTTTCAGGAGTTTCTCCTTGACATGGCAACCTTTCTTGCCATTCCTATTCCTGGTTTTTCTCTTGACCAAGATTCTGTAGAAAAGGAAAATATAATGCTTCCTTTACATCATTCTTTACAGGATCTTATTCTGAGGATATGGGAATCACCTTTGAGGGTTCCCTTGCCTTCTACAGCCATAGACATTCTGTATCAGGTACCTCCCTCTCCAGGGTTTCAGAAAAACCAACTTCCACATCATTCCATGGTAGTGGAATCAGCATTGAGAAAGGTAAGAAGTAAGAAGAAGCATTCTTCTTATCCGCCAGGTTGTGCATCTAAAGCACTTGATGCCTTTGGACGTCAAATCTTCCAAACTTCTATGCTGGCTTCAAGAATTATTTCATATATTTTCTATATGAGTCTGACACTTCAGGAGGTCACAGAGAAATTATCTCTCTTGTCTCCTTTTCTGTCAGATCCTAAGGCCTCTGACTATTCCTTGCTTCTTAATCATAGCAGGAATATCTCTTGGTTCCTTTCTCGTGCTTCTCTAGACTCTTTTGAGTCTGTCAGCAGATCCTCTGCTATTGCCATTGGAGGACGTCGTACAGCCTGGCTGCAAGCTTCTGACTTGAGCAGATGGGCACAACATACACTGGGTAATTCTCCTTGTACTGGAGAAAATCTCTTCAATAAAGAGGCTTTACGTCAGGTTGCTCATTGCTCCACTGACTTTCCTAGTTCTGGAAACCGTCCTAAGCCTTCTTTTTCCCCAGGACGTAGGAAATGTCCTACCAAACCTTCTTTCCCTAAGAAAAGAAAGTTTCACCCTTCTTCTGCCCATTCTCTTGATGTACCCAAGCAAGGGACATCTCATCCTAGTCTGAAGTCTCCAGACTCTAACCAGGCTAATCATAGCCAGCAACCATAGGTTCCTGTATGTTGCAATTCTACAGTTAACTTCTTACCAGAAGTAGTTATTCAAACTCTACACTGGTTTTCTTTTCAGTATGCTAAGCTGTTAGGATATTTTTGTCCATGGGTTACAGAATTCTCCCTTTCTTTTTATCATAAAGGGAGCTTACAATTATCCCATGATAGTTTCTGTCCCCACATGGACATTTTTTCCTTCAGCTGACTTACCATATGGTACGTCACCTACCAACCCCCACTCTTCCAGGGTTTCCCCTGCTCGAGTTGGTACCATACTGAAACACTTCTCTTCTTTCCAGTGTAGTTTTTCTACTATCCTTCAATGCATGCTCTGAAAAACTCATCAGACAGGGACGGAAATATCCCCGCTCCCTCTGTTTGTTTTTCTCCCTGTTTTTATACAGGGGAATCCCCTTTTTTCTTTGTTCAGTTGCTGCACATACAGAAGTTCCAGTGCTTACTTTAAAGTTTCTTGCAAGCTACTTTCATTATCTTGCATAATACTACTCATTGCAGGTTATCTTCTTCTAGCCATATCCTTACCTAGGATGTGGCAGCACTTCTGACTGCTGTCAGTTCTCTCATAATTTTCCTGCACAATGCTCTCTGCAATCTTCAGAAAAGCTTTCTACTATGGGCCCTTGCTGTAGAGCATTCATCTTTGTCTCTGAGGGTTTTTTTCCATATAATAGAAAAAGCTTATATAGTCATTCCATGGCTATGTAGGTTCTTTCTACCCTCTTGTCTCCTATTGTGATACAGAAGACAAGCTTTTTCTGCGTGAATGTCCATGGAGTTCCCAATCTGGCAGGAATGTACCCCTTTTTTCCTTGCAGCTTGGTATTTTTTTCTACTCCACTTGGACAACGCATACTCTTTTACTATACATGATACCTCTGAGTCCCTTAACTGGGTCATCCAGGTATCCTAGTCCATGCGTTTCCTTGTCCTTTGGACATGTCAGAGTCCTCCAGTACTCCTGACATGCTCTTACCAGACTGCTATTATCCTCTGTTTTTCACGCAACCATACTGGTTATCCACTGAAATGCATTCCTGCACCACGGAAATAGATTCTCTATATATCTTCAGGTGGTTTTTACCCCCTTATTAGATGAATCTTTTCCCTTCACATTCCCCATGTGAATGCTTTTGTGGGGCTCCGTTGCAGGCATATATCCTCAGACTTATAACCATACATATTTTTATAATCTGTGTGGGCATAAGCCATGCCCATCTATATCTATATATATCTATATATATATATATCTATATATTTATATCTTTACTTCTATATATATATATCTATATATATATATATCTATATATTTATATCTTTACTTCTATATATATATATATATATATATATATATATATATATATATATATATATATATCTCACATATTGGACATATCCACACATATATATATAGATATTTATGTATCTTCATGTTTATATATATATAAAAATATCTACGTACCTATTGGGAGATGTCCATAGGACGCTAAGTATTACCTTCTACCTCCCTAACTGTCTGTGCTATAAAGCTTTTACCTTCTTAAGGGTCCAGACAGTCAACTTGCCTTTTTTCATATGGCTCAGTAACTGGGAGCGGTTATACACACAATTGCTGCTGTGACGTTAACAGCTTCTATTTTTGTTATAGATCTCCCTATCTATGAAGTATCAAACTTCTATGTCTTCCTAGCTTTTACCAGCTTGGAAAGACAGTGTACATCTTCAGTATTTATGAGTACACTTCTGTTTTCCTTGGGAATAGGGTTTTTTTCCATACCCTCTCTTCCTTTCCGGACTGGGCTAATTCTCCAGATCGGTCAGTCTTCTTCTTTTGGTCCTCAATGATAATAACTCTGTACCTAAGAGTTCTCAACTTTTTCCCATAAAGCTTTCCATTGAAGATCTGCCGTTCTTCTCCTGCCCCAGTTGACACCTGGGTCACCTGCCCATTCCAGATTTGGAACTTCATCCTCACTGCTGTGAAGTTACCTTGAAGATTCCGCTACTGCATCTACAGTACACTCCATCACAGTTCTACTTCCTACAATCCAGTAGGTAAGTCCTATGTTGTACTGGTTCATTAAATATTTTAATGATACTTGACATACATTCTAAAGACTCATCTCTCCTGTAGTCTTTAGATTTGCTGTTCCTTGCAGCTCTTCTCTATTCAACTCCTACCCCCCATCCCTCAGGGGATGCAGTGGATCCAGGTTTGGAAAATGCCGTCCTGTCCAGGGATGCGCATTTTAGGGATTCTCCCCTGGCACCCACAGCTAGGGAGTCCCCATATGTGAAGACTCATTCCTGCTTGTTCCTGGAGATAGCACAGTTACTTACCTGTAACAGGTGATCTCTGGGAACAGCAGGAATTAGTCTTCACAACCCACCCACCTCCCCTAGGAGTTGTATCTATTTCCTTTCCTCTGTCTCAGCTATGAAACTCAACTGAAGAGAGGCAGTGGGAAAGGCGGGAAGTCACCGCGCAGGTGCGAGGGATGCTCCCAAAAGCTTTCTGATTGGATGCTGGGGAGCATTCCCGTGCAGGCTCCGTTGGTACCGACGTACCCATATGTGAAGACTAATTCCTGCTGTTCCCAGAGATCACCTGTTACAGGTAAGTAACTGTGCTTTCCTTTCCCCTCTCTCTCTCTCTTTGTCTCAGCTTTAAAACTTAACTGAGGAGAGGCAGTTGGGAAGGCAGCACGCAAGCGTGGTGGGATGCTTCCAAAAGCTCTTGATTGGACGCTGGGAAGCGTTCCCGCGCAGACTCCGTCGGTACTGACGTACCCATATGTGAAGACTTATTCCTGCTGTTCCCAGAGATCACCTGTTACAGGTAAGTAACTGTGCTTTCTGGTTGCACTCACCTCCGCTCGCAGAATTAGCGAGCTTCAGGCCTTAGTGGCGGAGGCACCTTATACCGGGTTCTACAAGAACAGAATGGTGCTCTGCATGTACCCCAAATTCCTTCCAAAGGTAGTATTGTCCTTCCATCTCAACCAGGAAGTAGTACTTTCCTACCTTCTTTTCAAGACCTCACTCCAGTCGGGCGGAGACAGTCCTTTACACCTTGGACTGTAAGAGGGCTTTGTCCTTCTATATCCATCGCACTCAGGGTCACTGCAAAGCTACTCAGCTTTTCGTCTCTTACGTCCCCAGTAGACTGGGAGAGGCGGTGACCAAGCGTACGCTGTCACCTGGGTGGCGGACTGTATTGCCCTCTCCTATGAGGTGTGGGAGGCTGTGTCACGGTGCACCGTGTAACGGCCATGGTGGCCTCAGTCGCAAACGCGCTCTGTCCTGATGGTGGACATCTGCTGTGCCGCCACCTGGTCTTCAGTCCATACCTTCGTAGCTCATTACTGCCTGGAAAGAGAGTCCTGATGGACAGTGCCTTCGGGCAGGCTGTGCTCCGTAACCTTTTCGGGGTTTAGGCAACCCCTACCCTCCGACCCTTCTATGTTCAGGCTACCAGAGTACTGGTTTCATCGGACACAGGGGTCTATTTTGGTCTGTGGACACGGACTCATTTGCTGCTCCTTGCGGCTCTCTGTGAAGGAGCCCTTATTTTTACTATGGGCTTTCGGTAGCCTATAGCTGGGGAGTCCCATATGTGAGGACTGACTTCCTGCTTGTTCCCGGAGAAAGCATAGTTACTCACCTGTAACAGGTGTTTTCTGGAGACAGCAGGAATCGGTCCTCACAACTCTCCCTCCTCCCCTTGGAGCTGCTCCTTTACCATCTTTTATTTTTGCTGTATTTTAGCTATGTCATCTGACTGAGCAAGTTGGCACCCTTGGGCAGGAAGGGGACCACTCATGCATGGTGGCATCTCCCAAAGGCTTTCTTTGAAAGCTAAGGGGATGCTTCGACAAGGGCTCCATTGGTGCGATGTCACCCATATGTGAGGAGTTATTTCCTGCTGTCCCTGGAGAACACCTGTTACAAGTGAGTAACTATGCTTTCCTTTCTCAGTTCAACCCACAGGTGGTGGTTGAGTTTTAAAAGCACCAAGGAATGGTTTTCCCCTAGACATGGACAAATATCTTTCCAAACCGTGCAGAATTCCCTTCTCCCTAGCCTTTTAGCTAGTAATTGACCTCTGACTGTCTCCTGTAGTGTAACCCTCCTGGATTGCATGTCAAGGATCTGCGATATGTGCTGTTCTGGATCTCCAGGCTGACTGTTGTTCTGTATCTGTTTTACTTACGATCAAGCAAATACTTCTAGTTCCTCTGTGGTTACAGCTTTAGTTTCAGCTACAGCCTCTTAGAAGTATGTTTTGTCTCTAGGAAGTAGCAGCTGTTGGGGAGGAATCTGAGCTCTCCTTGTATCCCATGCAGTGGAATTTTCTGTGGTGCTGCAGTCTGCCATGTGCTGCAAGCAGAGTTTGTGCTCCCCCCTCCGTGATTGCTGTGCAGCTCATGTTGCCATATCATGCATGTGATTTTTCTGGTCTATGCTTAGGACTGACTTGTTTCTTACTGCCCCTCTCACCACTGTCATCTCATTCCTTAGAGCATCTCTCACTTTGAAGTTCATGGCTTTCCTCTTGTGTTGGTTTACACCTGAAAGCTCTGTAACGAGGGGGTATAGGATGAAGGTGAAAGGAGATAAACTCGGGAGAAATTTGTGGAAATATTTCTTTACGGAAAGAGTGTCAGATGTGTGGAATAGTTTCACACTGGAGATAGAGACAAAAGCTGTATTTGAATTTAAAAAAGCATGGGACAAACACAGTGGATCTCTAAAGGAAAAAAAGGACACTAGAGCCGAGTGGTTCATATGGAAAGGCAGACTAGATAGGCCTTATGGTCTTTATCTGCTTTCATGTTTCTTTGTGTCTGAGCTCGATCTGGGGCACTTGGTTCTTTCTCTGCAATGAGTCCAATTGGTTCGCTATCTCCTCTAGCCTAAGTAGAGAAATGATGGTGCTATAGTTCCTTGATGATGCCTAAGAAGAGGGCTGCAACATAAAGTGCAGGCAGCAGGTCCAGGGATGTATTAAAGAGGTCCTTCTCCAGGACCAAGCAGGAAGTCAGTCCTCACATATGGGTGACGTCGGCGCCGATGGAGCCCTCGCGGAGCAATTTTCCCCAGCTTTCAAAGAAAGCCTTTGGGAATTGCAGCGCGAATGCGCGGTCCTCTTCCCGCCCAAGGGTGCCATTTTGCTCAGTCTTCTTTTTTCCGCGGAGCCCTACAGACGTTGTTTGTGAATCCCCACCGAAAAGTTGATTATTTCTCTTTATTTCTCTTTTTTCTTCGGTTCGACGCCGATTCTTTTCCCGCCCGGACTCGCAACGCCGGTTGCGAGTCCGTTCTTTATTTTTCGGTTTTTTGTCCTTCGTGACACATTGCGCGCCTTTTTACTTTTTCACTGGCAGCCCGGTCTTTCGACCTCGCAGGGGCCCTTTTTCCCCCGATGGCTGCCAGCGGCTTTAAAAAGTGTGACCTCTGTAAGAAACTCATGTCTCTTACAGACACGCACGACTTCTGCCTCCGCTGCCTCGGACCCGATCATGACCAGATGATCTGTGGTCCGTGTGGCAAAATGTCCTCTAAAGCATTGAGGAGTCGGCAGCATCAGCGGGAACGTATCTTCTCTGACTCCGGCCGGGCTCGGACCTCGTCAGAGGCTTCGACGTCTCGAGACTCTGGTCCTGAGCATCGTCGGAGTTCCTCTGAAAGGGGGTCTCCTACCCGGGAACATCATCGGAAGAAGAAACCCGCGAGGACGGGATCGGTGGACGCTCCTGGTTCCTCGAGGGCCAGGTCGCATAGCCCCGATTCCCGTCTTGGGTCCTTGGAGGTGGAGAGGCCTTCAAAACATCCTCGACTTGAGATGGACTTACCCGCTCACGTGAGTACTGTTGTCCTCGTAGACTCGCCTCCGAAGGAGCCAACGTCGGGCCCGACGCGGTCGGGGCCCGAGTCGGGGGCTGCTGGGTCTCTTGAGCTCGGACTCAGGTTGACGGCCTTGGAGAGCAGTCTGACTGCCTTCATGGACCAGCAGCGGGTATTGATCGCTGGCCTCGCCGGTGCTTCTGCCCTGACCGCCGGGACGTCGACCTCCAAGTCGACCCCGGAGACCGAGCCGATCCTCGAGTCCCAGAGGGCTCGAGTCGATCCTCGGTCGCGGTCTCCTTCGGCCTCCCTTCGGGACCGAGGTCGTCGACGCCGACTCCCTCGGCGTCGGGGCGGACGGCATCGATGCCCGCCCGACCGGAGCCGCTCGACTCCTCCTTCGAGGAATCGGCCTGGGAATCCGAGGATGAAGAGTCACCTGGTTCCTTTCGGACTCGGTGTGTCCCATCGGACTCCCCCGAGTCCGAACCTCGGAGACGGTCCCCCCCGGAGGATACCCGGTTCTCGGACTTCGTGCGGGATATGGCCAAGGCCTTGGCCTTCCCCGCGGATCCCGAGGAGGAGCCTCGAGTCGAGGAACTCGATGCCCTCCAATATGACTCTCCCCCGAAGGAGGCCTTTATTGTACTGGTTCCTCCGATGCTGGAACGACTTCTCTTCCGCATGTGGGAGAGCCCGGCGTCGTCGCTGGTGTTAAGCAAGCGGGTCGATTCCATTTATCGAGTCCGCAAGAGCCCCGGGTTCCAAAAGGCACAACTGCCGCACCATTCCATGGTGGTGGAATCGGACATGCATAGACTTAAGAGTCAAAAAATGCACTCCTCGGTGCCCCCCGGTAGGGAGGCCCGCAGCCTGGATGCCCTCGGTAGGAAGTGTTTCCAGGGCTCTATGCTTGCTTGTCGAGTCCAGACCTACCAGCTCTACATGAGCATGTATCTCCGGGACCTGACTAAAGAAATTGCCGGGTTCTCTGCTGGTCTCTCCGACGAACCTTTGCAGAGGTTCCAAACCTTGTCAACTGGTATTCGAGAGTGCTCAAAGTTTATCTCTCGAGCAGCCTACGATGGTTTTGAGGCATCGGCTCGAGTAGCCGCAGCCGGCATCGGTTGACGCCGCCAGGCTTGGCTTCAGACGTCCGACCTCGAACCATGGGTGCAGGACAAGTTGGTCGATGTCCCCTGCAGAGGTGATAACCTCTTTGGCAAGCCCATGGATGAGAAGGCTGCACAAATCGAGACCGAGACTTTCACCAGGACTCGTCTCTCCAGGAAGACCTCTGCCCCTTCTCAAAAGAAGAAGGGCTCGGGGAAAAAGCCCTTTTACCCGAGGAAAGCGGCTGCCTATAAATACTACCCTCAGTATCAGGCCTCACCAGCTCCCCCACAGGGTAAGCAGGCCAAAGGACGGGGTAATGGGTCTTGTAGGCAGCAAGCCCCCAAGCCTGCACCACCGGCCCCTGCTCAGCAGGGTGGGGTTTTTTGACTTCATCAGCATAGCCTCTCCCCCTCAGCTGGTTTCTCTCAGCACAGGAGGCCGGCTGGTCCACTTTGCCCAAAGATGGTCCAACATCACCACCGATACCTGGGTACTTCACATAGTTCGAAAGGGCTATCTTCTTCACTTTCACCAGGTACCTCCCTCCTATTTTCCAGGGGAGCCTCCGAGACTCCCTCTGCACAGGGACTTAACTCCTTCAGGAGTTAGCGAGTCTCCTTCAGGAACAGGCTGTGGAACCGGTGCCCCACCACCTGAAAGGTCAGGGGTTTTACTCCAGGTACTTTCTGATACCAAAAAGAACAGGAGGCCTCAGACCTATCCTGGACTTGCGAAACCTCAACAAGTTCCTTGCAAAGGAAAAGTTCAAGATGCTTACCCTTGGAATCCTGCTGCCCTACCTCCAGCAGGGAGACTGGCTATGCTCCTTGGATCTAAAGGATGCGTATACTCATATCCTTATTCATCCAGACCACAGACAATATCTCAGGTTTGTGGTGGGGGGAAATCATTACCAGTACAGAGTACTGCCCTTTGGCCTGTCCTCCGCCCCCAGGTTGTTTACCAAATGCCTGGCAGTGGTGGCGGCCTATCTAAGACTTCAAGGCCTTTTTGTGTTTCCCTACCTGGACGACTGGCTCATCAGAGCCCAGTCTTCCCACGAAGCCATTCAAGCCACTCATCGCACTGTAACTCTACTCCAGCACTTGGGATTTGTCATAAACTTAGCAAAGTCCACTTTGCTCCCCTCTCAAGATCTCGAATTCATCGGCGCCAGGTTAGACACTCTTCAGGCGCGGGCCTTCCTGCCTCTGGACAGGGCCCAAAGGCTCATGGATCTCGCCATCCACTTTCACAGCAATTCCCTGGTCTCGGCCAGGCAATTTCTGAGACTGCTCGGCCATATGGCTTCCACGGTCCATGTGACCCCCAATGCCCGCCTGAACATGCGACTTGCTCAATGGTGCCTTCGCACACAATGGCATCAGGCCACTGGGAGCGTAGCGGACTCCGTACAGATCTCCGACCGGCTGGTCTCTTCTCTGCAATGGTGGCTTCATCTGCCCAACCTAGTACTAGGAGTGACTTTTCAGCCCCCTCCACATTCTCAGGTCCTGACGACTGATGCTTCTCTCCTGGGTTGGGGAGCACACTGCCAAGGGACATGTACTCAGGGTCTCTGGACTCCTTGGGAATCTGCTCAACAGATAAACTTCCTGGAGCTCAGAGCCATCCGCCTAGCGCTCAAAGCATTCTCTCACCTGATTTCCCATCAGTCGGTGCTGATACAGACAGACAATCAGGTTGCAATGTTCTATGTGAACAAGCAAGGCGGGACAGGCTCCTTCCTTCTCTGTCAGGAGGCACAAAAACTATGCTCTAAGGCTGTCCACCACAGAATTATCCTCAAAGCTGTCTATCTCCCAGGTCAAGAAAATTACCTGGCCGACAAGCTGAGCAGGATCCTCCAGCCGCACGAGTGGAGGCTGGATCCGATGGTGGTTCAGCGGATCTTTCTCAAGTGGGGCCTCCCCACCATGGATCTGTTTGCCAGTCCTCTGAACAAGCAACTTCCCAGATTCTGCTCTCGACAACCTCATCTTCTCAGAGTAGCGGCGGATGTTTTCTGATTCCATGGTCCACAGGCCTCTTATATGCTTTTCCTCCCATGCCGCTGGTGTCTCGGACACTCTTCAAGGTTCTCAGAGACAAAGCCTCGATGATCCTAGTGGCTCCCTGGTGGCCGAGACAACCTTGGTTCCCGCTTCTAATGCAGCTGGCAGTGGACACCCCTCTTCCTCTGGGGTTTCAGCCCGACCTCCTGTCACAGGATCAGGGGACTCTCCTGCACCCCAACCTCCGGTCCCTTCATCTGATGGCCTGGCTGCTGAAAGGGTAGTCCTTGCTCCCCTCTGCCTACCTCCAGAGGTGGAGGAGGTCGTCTTGGCCTCCAGGCGGCCCTCCACCCGGAAGTCCTACGCTCTTAAGTGGCGTCGGTTCTCCGCCTGGTGTGCTCAGCAGTCTCAAGATCCCTTCTCCTGTTCAGCATCAGTGGTCTTGCAGTACTTGCTCTCCAATCTTGGACTTAAGTCCAACTCGGTCAAGGTCCACCTCAGTGCTCTTTCTGCGCATCACATGCCGGTGGATGGCAGACCTCTTTCTAGCCACCCTCTGGTGGCTCGTTTTCTCAGAGGCCTCCTTCTCCTTAAACCACCTTTGCGCCCCCCAGTCCCGGACTGGGATCTCAATGTGGTTTTACAGCGGATTACCTGTCCGCCTTTCGAACCTATGGCTACCTGTCCTCTTCGTTTTCTTTCTTGGAAAACCTTGTTCTTGGTAGCCCTCACTTCTGCTAGACGCGTTGGTGAACTGCAGGCCCTGGTGTCTGATCCTCCGTACACTAGGTTCTACAAGAACCGGGTAGTCCTACAGACTCACCCTAAGTTTCTTCCCAAAGTGGTTTCCCCTTTTCACATCAACCAGGAGGTGGTGCTTCCGACCTACTTTCCCAGGCCACACTCCAGCCGAGCTGAAATGGTCCTGCATACCCTGGACTGTAGAAGGGCGTTAACCTTCTACCTTGACCGTACGCGGGAGCACAGAAGGGCTGTTCAACTCTTCGTCTCTTATGACCCCAATAAGTTGGGGCTCCCTGTCTCCAAGCGTACCCTGTCCATCTGGATTGCTGACTGTATCGCTTGGGCTTACGAGGCAGCCAGCCTCTCGTTGGAAAGTCGAGTCACGGCCCATCGTGTCCGGCGAAGGCTACGTCAGTGGCTTACCTCCGCTCTGTTCCATTGGCAGACATCTGCCGGGCCGCTACTTGGTCTTCAAGCCAGACTTTTGCGGCCCATTACTGCCTGGAGAGGGAGTCCCGCAGGGACAGTGCTTTCGGACAGGCAGTCCTCCGTAACCTCTTCGAGGTATAGGCAACTCCTACCCTCCATCCCGGATGTTGGGCTACCGATTGGAGACGTATTCAGAGAAGATTCCTTCCTTCTGGGCTGCTGAGCTTGAGGGAGCTCATTTTTGCGCTTAGGGTCTCCGGTAGCCTTAAGCTTGGGAGTCCCATATGTGAGGACTGACTTCCTGCTTGGTCCTGGAGAAAGCGTAGTTACTCACCTGTAACAGGTGTTCTCCAGGAGCAGCAGGAATCAGTCCTCACAACCCTCCCTCCTCCCCTTGGAGTTGCAGTTCTATGCTTTCGTTTTTTTGCTAATTTTTTGCTGTCTTTTAGCTATGTCATCTGACTGAGCAAGATGGCACCCTTGGGCGGGAAGAGGACCGCGCATGCGCGCTGCAATTCCCAAAGGCTTTCTTTGAAAGCTGGGGAAAATTGCTCCGCGAGGGCTCTGTCGGCGCCGACGTCACCCATATGTGAGGACTGATTCCTGCTGCTCCTGGAGAACACCTGTTACAGGTGAGTAACTACGCTTTCCTTTTCGTCCCTCTAGTCCAGTCCCGGAACCAGTGAGTTGAGAATCTCCTCCAGCAGCTTTGGAGACTGAAACACGTCATCGCTTTGATGACCTCAGCATAAGTAGGCTAGGACTGCCCCTTCTCCTTCAGTATTTTCAGTCTCCAAGCTGCAGGAGAAGCTTCTGAGCTCTAGGCTCGCTCAGCACAAATAAGCAGAGTTATAGATTACGTTTTACTTTTCAAATTGCAGAATTTTATTTTGATTGGGTGTTAATTCTTTTACAGGACAGGTGCTGCTGCTGGAGGTGTCCTTTTGCAGCTGCTGGTTGAAGCTGTTTGTTTCCTCCCTCCCCCCCTCCTCTCCCTCTTTCTATCATTGCTGTCTGAGTGGGGGTATTTGCTTCTCTCCCCGTAGTCTAAACGAGCATCGGGGGACCAGCGTAGCACCTGTGGCCTCCCTGCTCCCGAACCCACGTTAACGGGTGAGGAGCAGGTTGCAGGCACGAGAGACTCAGCTCCAGCCGAAGCGCTGAGGAGAAGGAGCGTTAACGCCGGAGCTGAAGCCGCGGTCCGGCTGAGCCCAGCGAGCTGTGAGTCCCTCTCCCGTTTTTTGGAGGTCTGTGAGGTGAATTCAGGTCAGTGCAGGCACCGGAGTTGAGCCGGGGGGGTAGACGGAGGTGCGAGGGCAGCGTTCGCGTAGTTAGGCCGCCCGCCCGATTTCACGCGGGAAGCGTGACGGCGGCCATTTTAAAAGCCGCGAGACTGATTAGCGTTGTTCGTTTTGGAGGGAAGAGCTTTGCTTTTCTTTGAGAAGATCTCACCTTTTTAAGGCTCGTTTCAGCCTTAGGCGGGCAGCACAGAGCTGTGGGGTTTACTGGTAGTGCAGTGGCTGTAAAAAAAAAAAAAAAAAAAAGGACAGTTTACCTCCTTGTGCAGAGCTGCTAAAGGAGTTCAGTTTTGGTTTTCAAGGGGTTATGCCGCCTAAACCACGGTGTTTGGTGTGTGGTTCACAGCGAAGTGAGTTGTTGGAGGCCGGGGTGTGTAGGCCCTGCACCTGTGAAACGGCACTCATGGAGAATCCTCTGGAAGGTACCAGTGGAGATCATGTGGAGAATGCCAGTGGTCAGGTGGACCCCCTGCCTTCCCAGGAGATCTCTGCTGAGCAGTTACAGGGATCTTCTTCGGTGGGGGGGGGGTTTCTGCCACTTGCAGCCAGTCAAGCGAGGAGCTCGATGAGCATTCCGCCAGATTTCTTCTCCCTCATGCAGCAGGCCTTGGCCTTGTTGCAGCCAGCTATGGGGGTGCCCCCTCAGAGCCCACGAGGTCAGAAGCGTCCTGGGTCTGCAGGGTTTCAGCCGGTCCCACGCAAAAAGAGTAGAGAGGCGAGTATTGAGGACCCTACACCTCCCCTCTGGGAGGATCTAGGATCTGCTGACGGTGACTTTCCGGAAGCGTTGGAAGAGGAGTTGGAGGAGGGGCAGTTGCCCGATGCGGAACAACAAAATAGAGTGGTCAGGGTGTTTAGGAAAGAAGAGTTTCCTGCCCTAATTGCGGAGACGTTAGACATTGAACATGCCATCTGTAGAACCTCCCTCTGAAGAGGTTCTAGAGGATCCACTATTACAGGCTGTGCGCACGTCTCAGCGTGTTTTTCCCGTGCATCGGGTATTTAGGAATATGATTCAGGAGGAGTGGGATGTGCCGGAATCGGCTCTGAAAGGTTGTAGGGCGATAGCTCGATTGTACCCTCTTTCTGACCAAGATAAAGAACTCTTTCGCTCTCCGAAAGTGGATGCGGCAGTTTCGGCTGTCACTAAAAAGACTACCATTCCAGTTGAGGGAGCCGCGGCTTTAAAGGATGTACAGGACAGGAAGTTGGATACCTTGTTGAAGCAGGTGTTTGATATTAGTGCTCTCTCCATGCAGGCCTCGATAGCGGGTGCATGGGTGGCTAGAGGCTGTCTCAGATGGTCCCAAGGGTTGCAGGGGGATCAGTTGAGGGAGCAGGAAGCCGAGATAGCGTGGCTCGAATCCGGTACCGCTTATCTGGCGGATATTCATTATGATCTTATTCGGGATCTGGCGAAGACGATGGCGTCGGTGGTTGCGGCGCGGAAATATTTATGGTTAAGGAACTGGGCAGCAGACGGCTCGTCCAAGGCGCACCTCAGTAAGCTTCCCTTTTGGGGAAAGCTATTGTTTGGTGAGGATTTGGAAAAGTTGGTCAAAGATCTCAGGGACTCCAAGGGGGGTCACTTGCTGGAGGATAAGCCTAAGCAGAGTTGGGGGCCTTCAGGTCTCAGAGTAGTTCAGCGGGAGTTTCGTAGGTTTCGGTCCTCTCGTTTTGGCCAGTCACAGCGGGGCAGGTGTCCAATGCGAGGCCAAGGATTTCGAGGGGCAGGTAGAGGGTTTGTGCCCTATCAGTCCTCGACCGTTAAGAAGTCGCAATGAGATAAGGCGGACTCAGGTGGCGGTGCTGCCCGTCAGAGGTCAGTTACGGGAGTTTTACCCTGCCTGGGTCCACATTACCTCGGATCAGTGGGTGCCCGAGGTCATTCGAGAAGGCTATGCACTAGAACTCCATCGACCCGTCTTAGATTCCTTTGTGCTATCTCCTTGCAGGGCTCCTCTCAAGGTACGCGCAGTGGCGGAGACTTTGCAAAGATTGCTGCAGCTTCGGGCGGTGGTTCCCGTTCCCTCGGATCAATGCGGGTGCGGTCAGTACTCCATCTGTTTCGTGGTCCCCAAGAAAGAGGGCTCCTCTCGGCCGATTCTGGATTTAAAAAGGGTGAATCGGTGTCTGAGTGACTCATTTTCGTATGGAAACCTTGCGTTCCGTGATCGCGGCAGTCCAGCAAGGCAAGTTCCTGACTTCGTTGGACCTCACGGAAGCCTATATACATATCACTATCCGGCCAGAACATCAGAGATACCTGCGGTTTGCTCTTCCAAAGGGGCATTTCCAGTTTCAAGTGATGCCCTTTGGGTTGGCGACGGCGCCTTGGGTGTTCACCAAAATCATGGTAGTGGTGGCGGCGGTGCTTCGGAAGGAAGGGGTGTTAGTTCCACCCATACTTAGATGATTGGTTGATTCGGGTGAAGTCAAGAGAGGAAAGTGTACGGGCCACCGCGCGGGTGGTGCAGATGTTGGAAGGCTTGGCCTGGGTGGTCAACCATGCGAAGAGCAGCCTGGTTTCCTTTCAGTCCCTGGAGTATTTGGGAGCGTGTTTTGAGACCGGGTTGGGCAAGGTGTTTCTGCCGGATCACCAGGCTCACGCTTTACGGAGTTTGGTAATGCAATTTTTGGCAAGGCAGGCACCGTCGGCGTGGCAGTACCTTCAACTGCTCAGGACGATGGCTGCCTCGATCGAGGTAGTGCCGTGGGCAAGAGCGCACATGAGGCCGTTGCAGAGGGCTCTTCTTCGGCGCTGGTCCCATCAATCGGATCCCTTGTCCCGCAGACTGGTCTGTGTGCCGGAGGTGCAGCAGGAGCTTCGTTGGTGGTTGCGGAAGGAGTCTCTGGCGGCCGGGGTCTCTCTCGAACCTCCGGTCTGGCGTCTGTTAATGACGGATGCCAGTCTGATAGGCTGGGATGCGCATTGCGAGGGGAGATTAGCCCAAGGGCAATGGTCGCAGAACGAAAAGTGTTACTCCATCAACAGATTAGAAATGAGAGCGGTATTCCTGGCTCTCCGGGAGTTTCAAGCCTGGTTGCAACATGCGGCAGTCAGGGTGTTGTCCGACAATGCGTCGACGGTAGCCTATATCAATCGTCAGGGGGGCACAGGCAGTGTAGCTCTCGAAGAGGAAGCAGGTTGGCTGTTAGATTTGGCCGAGCAGCATCTGGTGGAGCTGTCAGCGCAACATGTGGCCGGGGTGCACAATGTCGAGGCAGATTTTCTCAGTCACAGAAACGTGGATCCGGGGGAGTGGGTGCTTCACCCGGAGGTGTTTGCTCTGCTCGTGCGGTGTTGGGGTCGTCCTCTCATGGCGACGTTCGAGTCCGCACAGGTGGACAGATTTTACAGCAGGAGAAGAGAGAGGATGTCGGAAGGGCTCGATGCGTTAGCACAAAGGTGGCCAGAGGGGTGTCTGCTCTATGTGTTTCCGCCATGGGCTCTCATAGGTCGAGTGGTGCAGCGCTTAGAGCGGCACCAGGGACGCGTGATTCTGATTGCACCAGATTGGCCCAGGAGACCGTGGTATGCGGATCTAGTACGTCTGCTAGTGGAAGCCCCGTGGAGGCTCTCTCACAGAGCGGATCTCTTACGGCAGGGGCCGTTGCGAATGCCGGAGGTGGCTCGATTCTCACTTACGGCATGGCTCTTGAAAAGGGCTAGGATGAAGGCTAAGGGTTATTCCCCAGTGGTCATTTCTACCTTGTTGAGGGCGCGCAGGCAGTCTACATCGCTAGCGTATGTTCGGATCTGGCGCGTCTTTGAGAACTGGTGTGAAGAGAGATGCCTGCGGCCTTTAGGGGCATCTGTTCCTCACATTCTTTCATTCTTACAAGCTGGAGTAGAGAAGGGCTTGGCGGCGAGTTCCTTGCTGGTTCAGTTGGCAGCGCTTTCTTGCTTCCGGGGCAAGATTCAGGGCCAGGTGCTGGGGGCGCATGGCGACATTAGAAGATTTTTGCGCGCCGTGTTGCTCATGCGACCTCTGCATAGGTGCTTAGTCCCAGCATAGGACCTGAACCTGATGTTGGAAGCGTTGGTTAGGAAGCCCTTTGAGCCGTTGGGGAAGGCCACGGTTGAAGGCTCTGATGTTGAAGACAGTGTTTCTTGTAGCTATTTGTTCTGCTCGCAGAATTTCGGAGTTGCAGGCTTTGTCTTGTAAAGAGCCATATCTGTCCTCCTTCGATCACAAGGTGGTGCTGCGTACAGTTCCGGCCTTTTTGCCTAAGGTGGTCTCGCTGTTTCATGTTAATCAGGTAGTGTCTCTTCCGGTGTTCTCAGAGAATCAAGGGGCCAAGTCGGATAGCAGACTGCATCTTCTGGATGTACGTCGGGCTCTTTGGTGTTACCTCCATGGTACGGCGTCTTTCAGTAAGTCCGACAGATTGTTTGTAACCTTTGGGGGTCCGCGGAAGGGAGAGGTGGCGGCGAAGTCGTCTATCTCTCGGTGGTTGAAGGAGACGATTGCGACGGCCTACATGTTGAAAGGAAGAGTTGTGCCGGAAGGGCTCTGAGCTCATTCGACTAGGGCGCAGGCTGCGTCTTGGGTGGAATATAGTTTAGTACCGGCCGTAGACATTTGTAGAGCGGCTACTTGGTCGTCGTTGCATTATTTCGCAAAGCATTATCGGCTTGATGTGCAAGCGGGAGATGATGGCCGCTTTGGGGCGGCAGTGCTTCAGGCTGGATTGGCTGGCCCCTCCCGTTGATATTTACTGCTCCGATACATCCTCACTGATTCCGGGACTGGACTAGAGGGACGAAAAGGAAGAGGAAATTAGACTTATCTGCTAATTGTTGTTCCTTAAGGAACTCTAGTCCAGTCCCGGATCCCACCTGGGGTTCTAGGGTGGCCAGCCTGCAATTGCTGTAAGATTGGTTCTGAATAGGGTCTCAAGTGGGTTCTGGATGAGTCCATATTATTCTAAGCCACTGGGATCCTGTCGCAGCAGTCCATGGTTCTTACAAAAAAGAAGAAAAAAAAATTGGGGGGAAGCACGGGGAGAGTGCTGGCAATTTCAAGTTTGTTAGTTTTTTTTGGTTCAATTACTTGTTAGGACTATGATTAACTACTTATTTGTTGCTCTGCTGAGTCTGCTTTGTCAATAGGTACTGAAGGAGAATGGGCGGTCCTAGCCTACTTATGCTGAGGTCATCAAAGCGATGACATGTTTCAGTCTCCAAAGCTGCTGGAGGAGATTCTCAACTCACTAGTTCCGGGACTGGACTAGAGTTCCTTAAGGAACAGCAATTAGCAGGTAAGTCTAATTTCCTCTTGGATCACACAATAAAGATCATATGTATTGAAAGGATTTGGAAAACATGTAGTGGCATATCTGTTGGCCCCTTTTGACAAATTCTGTGGTTAGAGCATAGCTTGAGTTATCCCAGTCAAGAGGTTTAACTGAAAAAAGCATGTTTTTCTTCTACTTCTAGCTGCAGCATGTTCATTGGAGACCAAGGTACCTGCTGCTGCCAATGCTGTCTCCAGTGTGGAGGAGAAAACAGCTGTCTTACCACCTGGGGACCACCTCAGCTCAGATCTGGATAAAGGGGATGCTCGTAGTAAGTATTCATTTTTGTGTCTAAAAGATGCCATCTGAGTAGCAGCAGTGCAGGTTTTGCATTGGTGATATTATGTAGGTTTGGACAAGTTCCTTGAGAAAAGATCCACAAACCATTATTAAAGAGATCCTCGGAAATCCACTGCTTGCCACAGTATAAGCATTGTGGAACCGGTGTCCATTGGGGAAACTGCCAGGTACTTGTGACCTAGATTGGCCACTGTTTTGAACAGGATATTGGGCTTGATGAATCTTGGTCTGACCCAGTATGGCATATCTTATGTTCTTATAGTGATTGTTTTCATGTTGCTCAGGTGGGAGTCAATCTTGACTGGCATTGTTCTGGTAGGGTGGCGGGTAATTTGAATTGATGTTGAGTGAGGTGACAGGAGGCTGGATTGGTATTCTTGGGTGAGCTGCTTTGGCATTTCTTGCATGATGTAGCTGCATTGATGTGGATAACAACTGGATTGGCATTAGGTGAGTTGGTGTGCAGCTGAATTGATGTGATGTGATATATGGCTGGTTATGGGTGAGATGTCATAGAGGATTTCTTTGCATTAATTGGGTGAGATGGTGCCTAGTTTGACAGAGTGATATGGTGACTGAATTGGCGTAGTTTGGGTGAGATGCCATGACAGCTGTATTACCTGAGAAGACTGCAGCATGTGTAATTTGCTGTCTCCAGGAACAAGCAGGAATGTTGTCTTCACATATGGGTATCGTCGGTACCGACGGAGCCTGTGCGGGAACGCTCCCCAGCGTCCATTAGGAAAGCTTTTGGGAGCATCCCACAGTGCCTGCGTGCTGCCTTCCCGCCTTTCCAACTCTCCCTATTCCATTTTTCGTTTTCCGCGGAGCCAACAGGACGCATACCCTGTCACCGCAGAAAACGTTATCCTTATTCTTTTGTTTTTTGTGGTCGCGTCTGCCTTCCTTCGACGGCTAACAGTATTGCCAGTTCTCTTTTCTTCTTTCAAAAACAAAAACAAATAGTTTCTAAAGATTTTCTTTCATGGGCCTTTCCTCTCTCGGGGCTAGGCGCCATTTTGGGCACTAGGCCCATTTTCTTCAAACATGGAAAAACCAGCTAGTGGTTTTAAGACATGTTCTAAATGTGGCGGTACCATTTTCATCACCGACACCCATGAATGGTGTCTTAAATGTTTAGGTCCTGACCATTCTCCATCGGAGTGTTAATCCTGCAGAAAGATGACCAGGTGGGGCCTGCATAATAGAGCTGCAAAACTCGGTACCCTTTTTGCTGCAGATACGATGTCAGTTGCATCAATGTCTTCCAGGGCTTCATCTTCTTCCCATGGATCTCAGGTAACTAAACTTAAGTCTTCTAAGACTGGCTGGTCCTCAAAGGGTAGATCTCCTTCCAAGTATCGAGATGCCACTGACGTTGCCCTCAAGGAAAGTTCACTGGCAAAACAGCCCCGGCGGGAGGCCTCGGTCTCCAAAGCATTAACAGGGCTCCAGAATGTTCCAGAGGCTTCCACCTCTGCAGAACTACTGGTGCCATGTTCTAGGGTCGTAGCCGCTTTCACCGGTACCAACACCCAGGCATCTGTAGGAGCGATGTATCACAGAATCCTCACTATCGAACGCAGTCTAGCGACCCTCTTAGCAGCTTCGTTACTGCTAAGACTGTGTATTGCCAAATTTTACGCTTTTTCTTTAACCCTGTCACTCACTAGCTCACTGACTAGGCACAAACACTTTAGCAAATACAATATGGGTTAACCCTGTCATTCACTAGCTCACAGCCTATGCATAGACACTCTGGAAAATACAAGTTAACCCTATCATTCACTAGCTCACAGACTAGGCACAGACACTTTAGCAAATACAATATGCTTTTATTAGATTGAGTCCTTTTAGAATAATAATTAAGCACAAAGGTAAGCATTAATACTTCACCGGATATTATAGCTCATCACTCCAGGTGGGGGACTGTTCAGCGATCACTCTCAGGAGGAAAATCCGGGAAAAACTACAGAGACATGTCTGCCTCGTATATCAGTTGCAGTCCCATCTTTTCCTTCTGAGAGTCCCCCTAAAGTACCTAACTAAGATCGTGCCTGCTGCATGATATTACAATTCATTGGTTAGCCTACAGAATGCTCAGATCAGGATTGGCTAGAGTTAATTTTGTGCACATGGTTCATACCAGGATTGGTCAGGGTTAAATTTGTGCTCGTGACCAGCAGCTGAAAAGAATGTTAGCTGCTGAGTCACTGTATGAGTCACTCATCCAGTTTTTTCCAGTCAAAGCTGTTGCCTGCTCAGAAATTGTGACCTAAAGTAACCCCAGGCTCATCTAGCAGCTCCTGGGCTAGCAAGCTAATTCCTAATTCAGCATGGTTCAAGAATACAGCATTCTTTGCTGATCGAACTCTCACATGAAATATTCTATGTACAATATTCTTTGCTGATCCAATAATCCAAATAAATCTTTAATTAGTAATACAGACTGCTACAGACAGTTCCACAGGTATCGGTACCGACACCATTACCGAGTGCCTCGGCGGGTATGCTTCCCCCCATGCCGAGCTCCTCGGCAGGTATGCTTCCCCCCCCCTATGCCGAGCCTTAAGTCTATCTCAGATATCGACGGATCGGTACTGAGACACCCCGATAACCGGTACTGTGCCTTGCAAGAACATCTGTCGCAGAGATACTTAGATGACTCGGATGACTCTGCCTGTACTAGAGCTATCCTTCCGGAGGATCCATCTCCTTCTCCTCAATGAAGAATGTCTCCTCCAGAAGACATGTCCTTTCAGGATTTTATACGTGATTTATCGCGAGGTCTTGCAATCCCGGTGACTCCAGAGAAGGAACCTAGAGCAGAAGAATTAGAAATTCTTCAGTACCCTGAGGCTCCTAAAGAGGCAGCTTCTTTGCCTATTCACAGAATCTTGCATGATCTTATGCTAAGAATGTGGGAAACTCCTTTGACAGTGTCTCCACACTCTCGACAACTTGATACCATGTACTGAGTTCTAAGCTGTGCTGGCTTTCAAAAGACTCTGTTTATCACACCATTCAATGGTAGAGAAATCGGCGATGCATAGGATTAAGAGTGCTAAAACACAATCTCCAGGAACAAGCAGGAATAAGTCCTCACATATGGGTACGTCGGTACCGACGGAGCCTGGGCGGGAAAGCTCCCCAGCTTCCCAGAAGAAAGCTTTTGGGAGCCTCCCACAGCGCATGCGCGCTGCCTTCCCGCCTTTCTGACCAACTCTCCTCAGTTCTTCTTTTCCGCGGAGCCAGCAGGTTGTGTTCCTGTCACCGCTGAAGAAGTTCTTATTTTAATTTGTTTCTTTGGCCGCGTGTCTGCCTTCCCCGCTACCGGACCAGTACCGCCGGTCTTTTTTCTTTTTACTTTTCAAAAAAAAAAAAATTATTTTCTTTTCACTACTTGGTGAAATTTTCTCTCTTTAGGCCCCAGGCCTAGAGAACAATTTTCCCTCATGGAAAAACCAGCTTCTGGTTTTAAAAAATGCACCAAGTGTAGCGGTACCATCCCAGTTACCGACACACATGAATGGTGTCTTAAATGTTTGGGGCCTGACCACTCCATTCCGGATTGCCAGTCCTGTTCCCTGATGTCTAAACGTGGCTTACAGAACCGAGCAGCCAAGTTTC
The DNA here is from genome assembly GCA_033557465.1 of Ichthyophis bannanicus. NCBI lineage: Eukaryota > Metazoa > Chordata > Amphibia > Gymnophiona > Ichthyophiidae > Ichthyophis > Ichthyophis bannanicus. The sequence continues at coordinate 648,872,012 of CM066033.1, read as the reverse complement.
ATATGCTGTTTTCCACAGATACTCCAGCATCGACATCTTCCAGGTCTTCCTCTCCTGATGGATCTCAGGTAACCAAACATTCCTCTGGCAGGTCCTCAAAGGGCAAATCTCCCTCTAAGTATCGAGATGCCCCAGCCAAACAACCCCGGCGGGAAGCTCCGGCTTCCAAAGCTCCTCCTATGGGGTTACAGGTTGACATCGATGGCACGGCCTCGACCGATCACCTGTTAGACTGCTCTGGGGTACCGGCACACTCTTCCGGTACCGACATCCAGGCAGTCGTGGCGTCCATGGATCATACAGTTCAATCCATGCAGCAGGCCATAATGGCTTTCATTAAGGCTGCGACGCCCACGGTACCGCAGCTAGCGGTACCGACCTCGGTTCCGGTACCACAATCGATACCGGTACCCAGGGCATCCACGTCGACCAGGATACCGGTTCCGGGGCTTTTCCCGATACCGATCCGGTTCCGGGTACGCCCGATGTCGATACCGGTCGATACGCGTATCGATCCCTGGAAGCCAACAGACGATACTTCCAGTCTTCTGATGATTCCGATTCATCGGATGACTCTCCCGAAGTATCTCTTGCTCTTCCTGAGGAGCCCTCTTCTCCAAAGAGGAGAATGTCTCCTCCTGAGGATTTGTCCTTTCAAGACTTCATCATGGAAGTAGCTAAAGGACTCTCTATTTCAGTAACCTCTGAAAAAGAACCTAGAGCAAAAGAATTAGACATTTTGGGATACTCTAAGGTTCCCAGAGAGGCAGTCACCTTGCCAATTCATGAAATTCTCCAAGAACATTTGCTTGAATTGTGGGAGACTCCTCTCACCCTTTCTCCTCATTCTCGTAGATTGGACACTATGTACCGTGTCCCTCCCTCCTCCTGGTTTTCAAAAAACTCAGCTTCCTCACCATTCTATTGTGGTGCAGTCAGCTATGAAGAGAATAAAGAGTACCAAAAGACACTCTTCTACTCCTCCAGGAAGAGAATGCAGGACCTTGGATGCTTTTGGTAGAAAGATCTTCCAAGCTAGCATGCTTACTGCCAGAATCAATTCATACAGCCTTTATATGGGTATGTTTCTGAAGGAGGTTGCAGAAAAGCTGCACAACTTTCTCCCTTTTATTCCAGAGCATAAAAGAGAGGAATTCCTTCTTTGGCTTAAGCATACGCAAGACATCTCAAAGTTTTCCAACAGAGCAGCCTTTGATTCCTTTGAGGTTGCCAGCAGAGCCTCAGGCATTGCTATAGCTGCTCGTAGAATTGCTTGGCTCCAGGCTTCTGATCTAGAACCCTGGGTTCAAGATGGTTTAGGAAATCTACCCTAGACAGGTGAAAACCTATTTGGCAAGGAGTGGCAGATTAAAGCCACTCAAATGGATGCAGAAAATGCTGCTCTTGATAGACTTTCTAAGTCTACCTCCACTCCAGCCAAGAAAAAGTCTTTTAACAAGAAGGGCAGATTTCCTTCCACTTCTGGTCAACAGTCTTCTGCAGGTCGCTTTGCTACTAAGCGTCAGCAACCCAAACAGGCTAGGCCTAAACCTGCAGGGGCTGCTGTAACCCAGCAGTCCCAAGCCCCTCAGGGGTTTTGACTTACTGCTAGAGAACTTAACCTTTCTGGCTCTACAACAGCCAGAACCTCTCACCATTCCAGGAAGGTTGGCTGATTTTGCTCCCAGATGGGAGCAAATCACATCAGAGCAGTGGACCCTCTCCATCATCAGAGAGGGCTACAAACTTCATTTCTCAGACCTTCCTCCCTACACCATGGTGAGACATTTCAATTCTCCCACATCTCTCCTCAACCTTCTGGATCAGGAGGTAACCTCCCTTCTGGCCCAGAGGGCCATAGAAGAAGTTCCTCTTCTTCAACAGGGGTCAGGTTTTTACTCCCCCTACTTTCTCATCCCAAAGAAAACAGGGGGATACAGACCTATTCTAGATCTCCGAGAATTGAACAAATTTCTGTACAAGGAGAAGTTCAAGATGCTCTCTTTAGGCACTCTCCTTCCATACCAACAGAGTTAGGATTGGCTTTGTTCTCTAGATCTCAAGGATGCGTACACCCATATACTCATCCACCCATCCCACAGAAAATTCCTACGTTTTCTGTTCCAGGGAAAACATTACCGATACAGAGTCCTTCCTTTCGGTCTGGCCTCTGCTCCAAGAGTGTTCACCAAATGCATGGCAATAGTTGCTGCATTTCTGCGCACTCTGGGAGTCTTTGTCTTCCCATATCTGGACGACTGGCTCATCAGAGCTCCATCTCCTCCTAACCCAGCACTCCCTAGACGCCCTCTTCCTCACGGAGACCTGGCTCCGTGAGGGAGAGGACGCCCTTCTCCATCAATGTCTCCCTCCCGGCTACTCCGCGTTTCATACCCCCCGCCTCCGCCGCTCCGGGGGTGGGGTGGCGTTAATCTTTAAGTCCACCCTTTCATTTTCGCAAGTGTCACCCCCCCCAGTCTATCCCGAATCCCTCCTAGTCCGCTCTGACTCTCCCTCCCCAATCCTCTTCCTTCTGCTTGATGTACCCCCCTCCCTACGCCCAGATCTCTGGGATTCTCTCCAGCTCACCTTGTCTGACTCCGTCCTTCTGTCTCCCCACCTAGTCATCCTAGGTGATTTCAATGTCCATTTGGCCCCCCCTCTCCGCACTCGTGATAAGACTCTTATCTCTCTGTTTTCTGACTTGTCCCTTACCCAACACGTCGTCTGCCCCACACATGCCTCTGGCCGGACACTAGATCTTGTTCTCACCCTTAATCCCTCCCCCCACCTCCCATCTAACTTTTCCACCATCCCTGTTCCCTGGTCAGACCACCTGTGCCTTCTTTTTTCCTTCCCTTTTCCTTCCCCCAGTTCGCTAGGCCCTCTCCCCAATCCCCCTGTCTCATCCTCCAGACGGCGCCTCACCTCCCAAACCCTACATTCTTTTCCCCCGGCTAACTCACTCTTCCCCCCAGATTTCTCCACTTTTCCTGTTGACCAACAGGTTCTCACTTGGTCCTCCACCCTCTCTGCCACCCTCGATGCTCTCGCTCCCCCTCTTCCTGTTTATTTTCGTCCTTCTTCTCGTCACCCTTGGTATCACTCTGGCCTCTTTCTTCACCGCTCCTATCTTCGTCGGGCGGAACGCCTATGGAGGAAGCATCGCTCCCCCCCGACTCCCACTCAGCTTTTCGTCAGGCTCACCTTTCCTACCGCTCTCAAATAACCTTGGCCAAACAGTCTTATTACTCTCAGCTTATCACCACCTCTTCTTGCTCTTCCAGACGCCTCTTTCTTATCCTTAAATCCCTCTCCTCAACCTCCATTCTCCCCCCGCACTCCCCTTCGTCAGCCCCCAGCCCGTCTACACTTGCTTCCTTCTTTACCAATAAGGTCCTTTCCCTCCGTTCCTCTTTCCCCGCTTGCCCCCCTCCTCTTTCCCCTCCCCCTACCTCCCCTTCTGCTCCTCCCCCCGTTGCCTCTCCGCCTCCCTCTCTCGTCTTTCCCCATACTTGGCATTCCTTTTCGCCTATCTCTGCCCCTGAAATCGTCAAAGCTAATCTCCAGGAACAAGCAGGAATAAGTCCTCACATATGGGTACGTCGGTACCGACGGAGCCTGCGCGGGAAAGCTCCCCAGCTTCCTAGAATGGAAGCTTTTGGGACCTCCCACTGCACATGCGCACTGCCTTCCCGCCTTCCTGAACAGCTCTCCTCAGTTTCTCTTTTTCCGCGGAGCCAGCAGGTCGGGTATCCTGTCACCGCGGAAGAAATTGTAGTATTTTGTTTTGTTTATTTAGAACGCGTACCTGACTACCCATACCGATACAGGTATAGCCTGTCTTCCTTTTTCTATCTTAAAAAATTATTTTCTTTTATTATTTTTTCAGCACTTGGTCACTTCAGTTAGGCCTTCAGGCCTACTTTAATTCTCCACATGGAGAGGCCAGCCCCTGGATTTAAGAAGTGTACCAAGTGTACTGCTGTAATATCAGTCACAGACACCCATGAATGGTGTCTTAAATGTTTGGGGCCTGACCACTCCATTCCGGACTGCCCTTCCTGCTCCCAAATGTCTAAGCGTGGGCTGCAGAACCGGGCCAACAAATTCCATGTGCTGTTTGCTTCAGAGAATCCAACATCACAGTCATCCAGGTCATCATCCCCGGATGGATCTCAGGTAACCAAACCTTCTGTGGGCAAGTCCTCAAAGAGCAAATCTCCTTCAAAGCATCGAGAGGCTCTTAGTTTTGAGGACCCTGCCCCAGCCAAACAGCCCCGGCGGGAAGCCCTACCTTCCAAAACGCCAATACAGGGGCTACAGGTTGACATCGATGGCACGGCCTCGACAGATCACCTGTTGGACTGCTCTGGGGTACCGGCCCATACCGGTACCGACATCCAGGCAGCCGTGGCGTCTATGGGCAATACTGTCCAATCCATGCAGCAGGCCGTCATGGCTTTCATTAAAGCTGCAACGCCATCGGTACCGCTTCCAGCGGTTCCGGGCCCGGTTCCGGTATCGTCCGCCATGCCGGAACCCAGGCCTTCCTCTTCTAAACGCAAATCGGTACCGTATGGGCTTTCGCTCCATACCGCTTCCATACCCGGTACGCCCGATGTCGATACCGATCGGTATGCGTATCGTGCGTTGGAGGAAACTAGAGAATACACCGATTCCTCTGAGGATTTTGTCTCCTCTGATGAGTCTGCAGAGCTCTCCCTTGACCTTCCTGAGGAACCTTCTTCTCCAAAAAGGAGAATGTCTCCTCCAGAGGATTTGTCCTTTCAGGACTTTATTTTAGAAATGGCTAAAGGCCTTTCTATCACTACCTCCTCTGAAAGGGAACCAAGGTCAAAAAGATTGGATATTTTAGGATACTCTAAGTCTCCTAAAGAAGCAGTTACTCTGCCTATCCATGAAATCCTTCAGGAACAATTGATGGATTTCTGGGAGAACCCTTTAACTCTGTCTCCTTATTCCCGTAGGTTGGACACCATGTATCGGGTCCCTCCTTCTCCTGGTTTTCAGAAAACTCAATTGCCTCACCACTCCATTGTGGTAAAGTCTGCAATGAAAAAGATCAAGAGTACTAAAAGGCACTCTTCTACACCTCCAGGAAGGGAATGTAAGACACTGGACTCTTTTGGTAGGAAAATCTTCCAGGCTAGTATGCTTATAGCCAGGATTAATTCCTACAGCCTCTATATGGGCATGTTCCTAGGGGAACTTGCCAAGAAAGTACGGCATTTTGCCTCCCTTATCCCTGAGGATAAACAGGAGGACTTCCTTTCTGTTGTGAAACAACTTTTAGATGTTTCTAAGTTCTCCAACAGAGCTGCCTTTGATTCCTTCGAAGGAGCCAGCAGAGCTTCTGGCATTGCTATCGCAGCCAGACGTCTGGCCTGGCTCCAGGCTTCTGATCTGGAACCCTGGGTTCTAGATGGCTTACGGAATCTGCCCTGTACAGGTGAGAACTTATTCGGTGCAGAGTGGCAGGTTAAGGCCACTCAAATGGACGCTGAAAATGCCACCTTAGAGAGACTTTCTAAGTCCACTTCTACTCCCACTAAGAAGAAGTCTTTCAAGAGGCCTTATTATAAGAAGGCCAGATATGCTTCCAATACTGGCCAGCAATCTTCTCAACCTCGTTTTGCGGCTAAACGTCAGCAAACGAAACAAGCAAGAGCAAAGCCTGCAGCAGCTACTGCAGCTCAACAGGCTCCACCCCCTCAGGGGTTTTGACTTGCCCCTAGAGATCTTGCCATTCCTGGTTCTGGACCAACCAGAACCTCTCACCATACCTGGAAGGTTAGCTCACTTTGCTCCCAGATGGGAACAGATCACAACAGAGCAATGGACCCTCTCTATCATCCGAGAGGGTTACAAACTTCATTTCTCCAGCCTTCCTCCTCATCACATGGTGAGACCCTTCAATTCTCCATCTCCTCTCCTAGCCCTGTTGGATCAGGAGATCTCTTCTCTGCTTGCCCAAGGGGCCATAGAAGAGGTTCCTCTTCATCAACAGGGGTCAGGTTTCTACTCCCCCTATTTTCTCATTCCAAAGAAGACAGGGGGATTCAGACCAATCCTAGATCTGAGAGAATTGAACAAATTTCTGTACAAGGAGAAATTCAAAATGCTCTCTTTGGGCATTCTCCTTCCATACCTTCAGAGTCAGGACTGGCTTTGTTCTCTAGACCTGCAGGATGCGTATACACATCTACTCATCCATCCCTCCCACAGAAAATATCTTCGCTTTCTGTTCAGGGGAAGTCATTACCAATACAGAGTACTTCCCTTCGGTCTCGCCTCTGCCCCAAGAGTCTTTACCAAATGCATGGCAGTCGTAGCCGCATTTCTCAGAAGCATGGGGATTTTCGTATTCCCATATCTGGACGACTGGCTCATTCGAGCTCCAACTCAGTCGCAGGCCCAGATTTCCCTAGACCGCACAAGGAACCTTCTGCAGTATCTGGGACTGGTGGTAAACCTTCCCAAGTCTCAACTCAGCCCTACTCAGTCTCTAGAATTCATAGGGGCCCCGGTTGGACACCACCACTGCAAGAGCCTACCTTCCACTGGTTCGGGGTCAGCGTCTGCTGAGCTTGGCCTCCCAAGCCCAGTCCAGTACTCACTTGACAGCCAGGGAAATGCTACGCCTCCTGGGCCATATGGCCTCCACAGTACATGTGGTGCCCTATGCTCGTCTTCATATGAGAGCAGCTCAATGGACCCTGGCCACCCAGTGGACTCAGGCGTCGGGAGCACTCTCAGACCAAATACAAACCTCAAACCGTCTGTCTTGGTCCCTCCATTGGTGGATATCCACCAAGAATCTGTTGTTGGGGGCTCCCTTTCAGCCCTTGCTACCCCAAGCAACCCTCACAACAGATGCCTCCCAATTGGGGTGGGGAGCCCATCTGCTAACTCTCTCCACTCAGGGCACTTGGTCTCCACAGGAGGCCACCCTTCATATCAACCTCCTGGAACTGCGAGCAATTTACCTTGCCCTCAAGGTCTTCCATACCCTCCTTGCCAACCTGACTGTCCTGGTTCAGACAGACAATCAGGTGGCCATGTTTTACATAAACAAACAAGGAGGAACGGGCTCTCTGTCGCTTTGCAACGAAGCTCTCAGATTATGGGCCTTCGCCAGAGAGCACCAAATTCATCTGCTAGCAGTGTACCTTCCAGGAGTTCAAAACTCTCGAGCAGACAGGCTCAGTCGAGTTCTGCTGCCACACGAGTGGTCCCTACACGTGGACCAGATAACCAGAATCTTTCAGGAATGGGGGACCCCGGACATAGACCTCTTTGCAAGTCCGTGGAATGCCAAACTTCCCCGGTTCTGTTCCAGGACTCCATGTCAGGAAGCTCAGGCCACGGACGCCTTTCTCCTCCATTGGGGTCAGGCGTTCCTATATGCCTTTCCACCCATTCCGCTGATTCCCAAGACTCTGTTCAAACTCCAGAGAGATCACGGCTCTATGATCCTCATAGCTCCACGCTGGCCACGCCAAGTGTGGTTCCCTCTGCTTCTACAGCTCTCCCAGGGATCCTCCCTGGACTTAGGAGCTGCACCAGACCTTCTGTCTCAGGAGGACGGGACTTTGTGGCACCCAAACCCCAAATCCCTACATCTCCGAGCTTGGTTACTGAAGGCTTAAGTCTTCAAGACTTTAATCTTTCTCAACCTGTGAAAGATATCCTTCATGCCTCTAGGAAACCTTCCACGAGGCGGTCTTATGCTTTCAAATGGAAACGTTTTTCCATTTGGTGTGCTCAGCAGGGCCTTGACCCTCTGGCACTTCCTTTGAATTCCCTCTTAGACTATCTCCTGCATCTTTCCAATGCAGGCCTTAAGACGAATTCTGTAAGAGTCCATTTAAGTGCTATTTCAGCATCCCTGAAACCTGTAGATGGACAACCTATCTCCTCTCATCCTCTTGTTGCAAGATTCATGAGAGGCCTGACCCTCACTAAACCTCCCATCAGACCCCCCCCGGTCGCATGGGATTTGAATCTAGTGCTTGGTCAGCTTATGAAGCCACCTTTTGAGCCGTTATTTTCTACCTCCTTGAAATTTCTTTCCTGGAAGGTATTATTCCTAATTGCAGTCACTTCCGCTCGTCGCATCAGCGAACTGCAGGCTCTAGTGGCTAATCCACCTTATACAAGATTTCATCATGACAAGGTGGTCCTTAGGACGAATCCCCACTTTATGCCTAAAGTGGTCTCGCCTTTTCATCTTAATCAAGAGGTATATCTACCTGTATTTTTTCCGGCTCCTCATGCCTCCAGTGCAGAGAGGAACCTTCATACTCTGGATTGTAAAAGAGCTCTAGCCTTTTACCTTAATAGGACTCAGCCACATCGAAAGTCTTCTCAACTTTTCGTGGCTTTTGATCCTTCACATTTGGGACTTCCAGTCTCCAAGCGTACACTTTCCAATTGGATTGCTCAGTGTATTTCCTTTGCTTACCAGAGTAAAAACATTTCTCTGGAAGGCCATGTCACAGCTCACAATGTGAGAGCCATGGCAACTTCTATGGCTCATCTGCACTCTGTTTCCATTGATCAGATCTGTCGAGCCGCTACCTGGGCCTCGGTTCATACCTTCACAGCCCATTACTGTTTGGACAAAGACTCCCGCCGGGATGCCTTGTTTGGCCAGGCTGTCCTCAAACACCTGTTCCATTCTTAGACAACTCCTGCCCACCTTCCCAGGATGGATGCCTGAGATCCATACGAAGATGGCGAACCTTGACAGGGGATCCCACGCATCTAAGCTAGGGAGTCCCCATATGTGAGGACTTATTCCTGCTTGTTCCTGGAGATAGCACAGTTACTTACCTGTAACAGGTGATCTCTGGGAACAGCAGGAATTAGTCCTCACAACCCACCCACCTCCCCTAGGAGTTGTATCTTTTATCTATCTATCTTCCTGTCCTCTCTCTATTGACTCAGCTATAAACTCGAAACTGAGGAGAGCTGTTCAGGAAGGCGGGAAGGCAGTGCGCATGTGCAGTGGGAGGTCCCAAAAGCTTCCATTCTAGGAAGCTGGGGAGCTTTCCCGCGCAGGCTCCGTCGGTACCGACGTACCCATATGTGAGGACTAATTCCTGCTGTTCCCAGAGATCACCTGTTACAGGTAAGTAACTGTGCTTTTCATCAGCTCACCAGACCACCTGCCCTCTTGATCCCTTGCCTTCCTCTTGGCTACTTAACTCTGACCTTGCTCTTGTGCCCTACATTCTCTCCATTTTCAACACTAGCCTTTCTTCCGGTCTCTTCCCCTCCAGCTGGAAACACGCCATTGTCCGTCCTCTCCTGAAGAAGCCCACCCTCGACCCCGCTGCTCCCGCAAATTGGCGTCCAGTCACTAATCTCCCCTTTCTTTCAAAAGTCCTTGAGAAATTGGTGTTTTCCCAACTTGCCACTCACCTTGATTCTACTTTTGCCCTCCACCCCGTCAGTCCGGATTTCGTGCAGGCCATAGCACTGAAACTATTCTCACAGCCCTGCTTTCAGAGCTTCACTGTGCACACGACCGTGGTGATTTTTCCCTGGTGGTGTCCCTGGATCTCTCGTCCGCTTTCGATATGGTCGATCACCGTACTCTCCTGTCTCGTCTGTCTGACTTTGGGATATGTGGGACCGTCTTACAGTGGTTTCGTTCCTTTCTGTCCTCATGCACCTTCTCCGTGCACTCTCATCACTCCGCCTCCACTCCTTCCCCTTCGGTTTGCAGTGTCCCTCAGGGATCTATTCTTGCCCCCCTACTTTTCAATGCTTCCTCGCTCCACTTGCTCTACTTATCCAACAATCTGGCATATCCTTCTATATTTACGCCGACGACATCCTGCTGGTTCACCATACCTCCCCCTCCACTCCTGACCTCGTTCCACTTAACCGCTGCTTGTCTTCCATCGCATCATGGTTCGACTCTAACTTTCTACACGCTAATCCTGCTAAGTCCTCCGCAATCTGGTTCTCCTTCGGTCTCTCCTCTCCTTGCTTGTCCCCCGTAATGTCTTCCAATTCGATTCCCCTGGTTCCTACCCTTCGTTATTTGGGCGTCACCCTGGACTCATCTCTCTCCTTTCACCAACACATTTCTTCTGTCCTTCGGACTTCTTTTTTCCATTTACGCAAGATTCGGGCCGTCCAATCATCACTCCCCCCTTCCTCTGTTGTCACCCTCGTCCTGTCCTTAGTCATGACCCGGTTAGACTATTGCAATGTCATCTATGCAGGTCTGCCTTCTTTTCAGCTTCGCCGTCTTCAATTAGTACAGAATGCCGCCGCTCGCCTCATTACTGGTTCCCCAGCTCGCTCTCATGTGTCCCCCTGCCTCCTTGCCTTGCACTGGCTTCCGGTCAGGTTCCGCTTCATCTTCAAGGTCCTCATCCTTACACACAAGGCTCTCCATTCCAGCACTCCCCAATACTTGTCGGACATCATTCACCTCCAACCCTCTCCTCGTCTTCTCCGTTCCTCTTTTGGTAACCGCCTTTTTCTTCCTTCCCCCGCTCAGGCCCACTTAGAGCTCACCCGACATTCAGCTTTCTTCTTCTTAGGTCCAGCTCTCTGGGATTCACTCCCTCTATGTCTTCGCTTGGAACTTTCCTATTCCCGCTTTAAAACTCTCCTTAAAACACATCTCTTTTGTCAAGCCTTTGCTCCCTCCTTCCGACGATGGTGCCTTGTCCTCTGGTTGTCCCCCCCACCCTCCATGATTATCCCCTCCCCTGCCCGTTCCTCTTCCACTTTCCTTTTTCTCTTTCTTCTCCTGCCCTATTACCCCTCCTGCCCCTCCTGGGCTCTTTCCCCTTTCGATCTTTTTCTCTGCCCTTTCCTATCCTGTCGATTTTGGCGTTCTTTTCTAGCTTTGTTTCCAGTAGCCTGCTTTTTGTATTGTACACCGCCCTGATGCTTCGGCCTGGGCGGTTCATCAAATTGTGCAAATAAAGATAAAGATCTGTCAGAAGCCCAGATTTCCCTGGACCGCACAAGGCTCATTCTTCAATATCTGGGACTGGTGGTAAACCTCCCAAAGTCCCAGCTCATCCCTACTCAGTCCCTCGAATTCATAGGGGCCTGGTTGGATACCACCACTGCAAGGGCCTACCTTCCTCAGGCCCGTTGCCAACGTCTAGTGCAGCTAGCTTCCCAGATTCAGTCAAAGAGCCACTTAACTGCCAGGGAGATGCTACAACTGCTAGGCCACATGGCTTCCACAGTACATGTGGTCCCCTATGCTCGCCTACACATGAGAGCAGCTCAATGGACTTTGTCCACCCAGTGGACTCAAGCCTCAGGAGCTCTCTCAGACCAAATAGCAAACTCCAAACATCTCCTTTGGTCTCTCCAATGGTGGATGTCCACTCAAAATCTGTTGCTGGGGTCCCCCTTCCAACCTTTGTTGCCCCAAGCAATCCTCACAACAGATGCCTCCCAAACAGGTTGGGGAGCTCATCTGCAGGACTTCTCCACCCAAGGTACTTGGTCTCCACAGGAGATCTCTCTTCATATCAATCACTTGGAGCTTCGAGCAGTGTTCTTAGCTCTCAAGGTCTTTCATACCCTCCTCAGCTACCAGACAGTCCTCATTCAAACGGACAATCAGGTAGCCATGTTTTACATAAACAAACAAGGAGGAACCGGCTCTCTGTCACTTTGCAACAAAGCTCTCAGATTATGGGCCTTCGCCAGAGAGCATCAAATCCATCTCCTGGCAGTATACCTCCCAGGAATTCAAAACTCTTGGGCGGACAGACTCAGTCGAGTTCTGCTTCCACACGAATGGTCCCTGCACATGGATCAGGTACTCAGAATCTTTCAGGAATGGGGTACCCCGGACATAGACCTATTTGCAAGTCCGTGGAATGCCAAACTTCCCCGGTTCTGTTCCAGAATTCCGTGTCAGGGAGTTCAGGCCAAGGATGCCTTCCTCCTTCACTGGGGTCAGGACTTCCTGTATGCTTTTCCATCCATTCCTTTGATCCCCAAGACTCTGTTCAAACTTCAGAGGGATCAAGGATCTATGATCCTCATAGCTCCACGCTGGCCACGCCAAGTGTGGTACCCTCTACTTCTGCATCTCTCCCAAGCCCCCTCTTTGGATTTGGGAGCTGCTCCAGACCTTCTGTCTCAAGAGGAGGGGACTTTGTGGCATCCAAACCCCAAGTCCCTTCACCTCAGAGCTTGGTTACTGAAGGCCTAGACCTTCAAAACTTCAATCTTTCGCAACAAGTGCAGGATATCCTTCATGCTTCCAGGAAACCTTCCACTAGGCGTTCCTCTGCTTTTAAATGGAAGAGATTTTCCATTTGGTGTGCTCAAAAGGGTCTTAACCCTCTAGCACTTCCTCTGAATTCTCTTAGAATTGGCCAATTACAGAAACTATATGATCGTATACCAGTCTTGTTGTTGACTCGGCCATTTAAAATCCGCCTGGGAGAGCACGCTTCCAGAATACGTACAGGAACACTTTCGGCACCTCTGGTTGAACACTGCCTTCAGAACTCTCATTCTTTTGACAAACTTACTTGGAGAATCTTGGATCATATTCCTCACAATCCACGTGGGGGGAATAGACTGCAAGCTTTACAATATCGCGAACAGAGATGGATTTACCGTCTAAACTCGGTTTCGCCACATGGACTTAATCAACAACAAGACTGGTATACGATCATATAGTTTCTGTAATTGGCCATCTTGAGCACTAGGGGTTTGGTCTGAGCATAGGGACCTCCTCCCTGTTCAGCTCTGATTGGCTCCCTCAGTGATTACTACTACCAGCTGATATTAAACAGCTGGGTTTACGTTGTTCAACGTCATGACATAAACCGGCTTCTGAAGCAGAATCACACATCATTTCAGCTACCGAGCAATGTCTTGTACCTGAAGCAGGGGCTTGACTACTACGGCCCCGAAACGTGCCACGTCGTGCCTATTACATTGCTGACTGGATGAGATGGATTGCTAACAATTCAGTTAAGTGCATACTGAATTTTAAAATATATTAATTTATTAAAAAGGGAAATTGCCACGGCGGTACGAGGTTTCCTTCCTCTTTACTGGGCTGGCTATCCCGACAAAAAAAGTTAGTGCTTCTACCCTGGTGATTTTTTGCCTGGTTTTGTTTATATAGTATTCTATTTTTTCCGGGTTTGGGTATTATATATTTTGACCGAATAAATTGCTGGCAAGGCACATCGAAGGACCATGGAAGATACAGAACCATGTCCTCCCCCCTGGTAATGTTCAGTGCCCGAAAGGCATCTTTGACTGCAGCTAAATGTTCATTTATGGTGGCATGACCAGTTTTCTCAAAAGGAGTGACCATGCTCCGCAAGGTCTTGATAATTTGCAATTGTGCGGCAGAAGCGCCTTCATTTGTGTGTTTTCCTTGCAGGACACGGGAGCCTAAGGGATTTTGCGTCCCTTCAGCTCCCTCTGGTGGTCGCTGCTGGTACAGTTTGCCATCACTAGGGAGACTTCCCACCCCCCCCCCCTCCACCGCTCCCTGTATGGGGAGGGGTCGAGAGTAGGGTGTTTCACTCCACCCTGTGTCTCTCCTGTGCTCATGCGCTGATGGGAGAGAACTGACTCTGTTCTGGAAAAGCTGCCGTTCTACACTGGGCAGGGTTTCCAGTGGCAAACTGCCGTCATCTACCCTCTGGTACTTCGTGAAGCCTAGAGGGATCAAATTATCCCGGTACTCTGTCTCGTTACTATGAGAGGTAGTCACACTGGCCAAATCAAAACAATCAGCTTGCTGGATTTCGAGGTTAACTCTCTGTATTTCCTGCCCACATTCCTGACGTGCAACAGCTAGCTTTCTTTGGAGACTAGCCGTGCGCTGTCTTACTGCAATCAGAGCAGTCTCTATCGCATTTAACTGAGCCATCAGAGCTCTCTCTCGCTGCTCATAAAGAGCAGAGACCTCTGTTATTCTCCTGGTGTGGGTGGCTAGTTCAGAGCTACACACTGACAGAAACTGCAATTCCGTTTGATCCAGAGCATTCCGCTGCCTGAGAGCGGAAACCTGATCCAACCAGCCTTCTGTGTGAACCATCGTAAATCACTAGCTGAGACTGTCTGTAAAAACAAACACAGGGCACTGCTAGATTCACTCTAATGCAGAGAGCCTGTAATGGGGGTTGCAAAGCCGTCTCACAGACAATGCTCTCTGGCCACAAAACCCTCAGCATAAACCGCTGCGTTGACCACAATAGGACAATGCAGAAATATTACACAAATTCTGAGAGGCATGGCACATTCAGAAACACTCATCCCGGACGAGCCCCCATATGTAGGGTATATAGTAGCATAAAAATAAGTTAGACTCTCTGTTGTCTAGGGGAATATGGCTACTATCCCAGCCCAAAGTTCTATGAGTTATTCTGGCAATGAGCCACGAAAGAATTCTGGTCTGCAGATATATATTAGACTTTATTATAGGCAACCAAATAGAAAAATATACACACATATATGGCTAATTAGAAACATAAAGTAACAATTTGTTATTGTACAGATATACAATTGGACAACGTAAGAAATCAGATTAGGAACCAGACGTCACTGATTCGCTCTGCACTGAGGAAAAGCAAGAAATATATTGCTAACCCCTTTGCCCATCCAGGAGAGGAGAGATAAGCCAGTACCTTAGCTCCGTCCAAGGATGCAGCTGTTAGCTAATGCCGGCTCCAGCCCCTTCAGAGGCGAGCCGCAGTAAGTCCGAACCGGAGGTATCTGTGAAAGTCTTATCTCAGACCTGTGGAGGACGGCCTAGCCCACACGTAGGGGCCGTCCGGCGGAAGGCTCAGGGCTCAGGAATCAGGTACGCAGTGCACAGCAGCAGGACCGGTGCAGAAGTCTATATGTCCAGGTGGGGAAAAACCCCAACTCTTTCTCTCTTACTCTCCAACTTACAACTAACTAACCAAAGTTTCCAGCGCAGAATGCATAATTCTGTGTGAGAATCCTCCGTCATAGGTCCGATGATTGGTGGGCACCAGGCAGTCTGAGGTATTCTCAGCGAATCAGAAGGTCGATGATGAGCAGCTTCTTGCAAACAAAGGAGCCATGGTAAAAGTCAGGCAGAAGCAACAGTATGTAACTTCTGGGCATGTACAAGTGTCCAAGGCCAGCCACGGACAATAGCCTCTGTATGCATGCACACTTAGAAACGCTGTGCAAGCAGTTGCATGAAGGACAGGCTTATAGCTGAATACAGCAAAAGTGAAGTGTAGAATCCATCTTGTTTTGTGCAGTTTGGTTCAGGCCTGAGTTGCTGAGCAGGCCGGAGATTTGCATGTAGAATTGCAGGGCTACCAGCCCTACAGGCCTTATGCCACCACTACAGCACCACGTGATGCTGGTCCAGACTGACAATTAGGTTGAGATATTCTGCGTGAACAAACGGGGGGGAACGAAGTCGTGTGCCCCCTCTGCCAGGAGGCGGTAACCCTCTGCTCTTATGTGACATGCAGTGGCATGCTCCTGAGAGCAGTCTACCTCCCGTGCCAGGACAGTATCCTCGTGGACAAGCTGTGCTGGGTACTCTAGCTGCTCGAGTGGTGCCTGGACCCTGAAGTGGCCTCAAAGCTGTTCCTGCTCTGGGGTGTTCCAGTGATGGACCTGTTCACCAGCCCAGACAACATGCAGTTGCCCTGTATCTGCTTCCTCCGATGCACCCGTCTCGAGTAGCGGTGGATGCATTCCTCATCCCGTGTTTCGAAAGCCTCCTGAATGCTTCCCTCCCCCAACACCGCTGATAGCCAAGAGTCTGTTCAAGGCTCAATGCGACAGAGCGTCGGTAGTGCTGATAGTCCCTCGATGGCCCAGACAGCCCTGGTTCCCACTGCTCTTCTCCTTATTGACAGTACTGCCTTTTCCCCGATGCTGCCCCAGTACTTCTCTCATAGGAGCAGGGCACTCTCCTACACCCCAACCCGGGGTCCCCCTCGCTCATGACTTGGCTGCTGAAAGGGTAGCATTAGCCCCCTTCAACCTTCCATGGGACGTGAAAACATCCACCTGTCCTCTCGGAAGGTCTCCATGAGAAGGGCATACGACTTTGTGGCGACATTTCTCACTGGTGCACAGAGAAATGGACAAATCTGTTCTCCTGCACAGTGCACGTATTGCTCCACTACCTGCTCCACCTATCGCA
Source organism: Ichthyophis bannanicus (assembly GCA_033557465.1). Lineage (NCBI taxonomy): Eukaryota > Metazoa > Chordata > Amphibia > Gymnophiona > Ichthyophiidae > Ichthyophis > Ichthyophis bannanicus. The sequence goes on along the minus strand of CM066033.1, from coordinate 648,855,823 downwards.
TGCGGGACTGAAGTCCAACTCAGTCAGAGTACACCTAAGCACCATCACAGCACATCACCACTCTGTCGAAGAGAAGCCCCTCTCGGCTCAGCCCCTTGTGTCTTGGTTCCTGCGGGACCTCATGTTGTCCAAACCCTCCCGTCCGTCGTCCAGCGGTGGAATGGGACCTTAATGTGATGCTCTTGCAATTCATTAGGCCTCCATTTGAGCCTTTAGCTACCTGCCACCTGCAGTACCTCTCCTGGAAGGTCACCTTCCTGGTAGCACTCACATCAATTCGCAGAGTTAGCGAGCTCCAGACTCTGATAGCAGAGCCTCCTTACATGAGGTTCTACAAGAACATTGTGGTGCTTGCACACACCCTATGTTTCTGCCGAAGGTGGTGTCCTCATTCCACCTCATTCAGAAGGTGGTCTCCCTCCCCCTTTCCCAGGCCTCATGCCGGTAGGGCGGAGACCATTCTCCATACTCTGGAATGCAAGAGAGTCCTGTCCTTCTACCTGCAACGGATCCAGGGCCAGCGCAAAGCTCAACAGCTTTTCATATCCTATGACCCCAACAGTCTGGGGCTCCCAGTAACTAAGCAAACTTTGTCCACCTGGGTGGCGGACTGCATTACTTTTGCCTATAGCAAGTGGGGATCATACTGGACCAGAGTGACACAGCACACCATGTCAGAGCCATAGCTCCTTCCAGTACCAACCTGCGTTCTGTCCCCATGACGGAAATTTGCTGGGCCACCACCTTGTCTTCGGTCCATACCTTTGCAGCTCACTACTGCCTGGAGAGGGAGTCCCAAAGGGACAGCACCTTTGGCCAGTCCGTACTCCATAATCTTTTTGGGGTTTAGGCAATTCCTGCCCTCCGACCCTTCTGTGTTCAGGCTACCAGAGTGCTGGTGATCACTGGATGCTTGGGTCTTGCGAGAGTCTCTCTCTTGGGACTCGACTGCTGCTGGTCACGGTTCTCCCTTTGCAGATTGCTGTGGCATTTTTCTTTTGGTTACAGGTTCTCGGTAGCCTGTAGCTGGGGAGTCCCATAGGTGAGGACTGGCCGCCTACTTGTCTCCTGAGCTCGGTCTCAGGTTGACGGCCCTGGAGAGCAGCCTGGCTGCCTTCACGGTGCAGCAGTGGGTACTGATCGCCGGTCTGACGAGTGCATCTGCCCCGACCACCGGGACCTCGACGTCTAAGTCGACCATGGAGGTAGAGCTGATCCTCGAGTCAATCAAGTCTCGAGTCGATCCTCGGCCAAGGTTTCCCTCGACCTCCCATGCGGGGCCGAGGTCTTCGATGCTGGTGCCCTTGGCGTCGGGGCGGGTGGCATCGAGGCCCACACGGCCGGAGCCGCTCAACTCCTCCTCCTCGGAGTCGGCGTGGGAGACGGAGGACGAGGAGTCCCCTGACACCTTCCAGACCCGGTGCGTCCCGTCTGACTCCCTGGAGTCCGAGCCTCAGAGAAGGTCCCCCCGGAGGAATACCCGGTTCTCGGACTTCGTCATGGACATGGCCAAGGCTTTGGCATTCCTGGCGGAGTCCGAGGAGGAGCCGAAGAGCCGAAGAGCTCGATGCCCTCCAGTATGACTTTCCTCTGAAGGAAACCTTTACTGTTCCGGTTCCTCAAATGCTGGAACGGCTCCTGCAATGCTGGAACGGCTGCTCTTCCATATGTGGGATGCACCGGCCTCAGTGCCGGTTCTTAGCAAATGGGTCGATTCCATTTATCCAGTCCTCAAGAGCTCTGGGTTCCTAAAGGCGCAACTACCGCACAACTTCATGGTTGTGGAATCGACCATGCACAGGCTGAAAAGTCAAAAGATGCAGTCTTTGGTGCCTCCTGGCCCGGGACCTGGATGCCCTCGGTAGAAAGTGCTTCCAGGGCTCTGTGCTATCTTGCCGTGTCCAGACCTACCAGCTGTACATTGGCATGTACCTACGGGACCTGGCAAAGGAGATTGCCGGGTTCTCGGCTGGTCTCTCCAAGGAACCCTTGCAGAGATTCAAAGCCTTGTCTACAGGGATCCAAGAGTGCTCAAAGTTTATCTCTCGAGCAGCCTATGATGGCTTCGAGGCTTCAGCCGACATCGGTGCATGCCATCAGGCCTGGCTACAGTCATCGGACCTGGAGTCATGGGTGCAGGCAAGTTGGTCGATGTCCCCTGCCGAGGTGACAACCTGTTCGGCAAGCCCATGACTGAAAAGGCTGCAGAAATCGAGACTGAGACTGAGGCCTCTCCAGCTGCCCAACAGGGCCAGCAGACTAAAGGGCAGGGCATGGGCCCCGTAGGCAGAAAACCCAAAGCCGCCAGCACCGGCTCCTGCACAGCAGGGAGGGGTTTTTTGACTCCCACAGCATAGCCTCTCCTCCGCCGTTGGCTCCACTCAGCACAGGAGATCGGCTGACCCTGTACGCCTACAGGTGGCCAGCCATCACAGGGGATACCTGGGTACTGAGCATAGTCCAGAAGGGCTATATGCTCCATGTCCATCAGCTACCCCCTTCCTACTATCCAGGGGAGCCTCCAAGACCTCCTCTGCACAGGGACCTCTTCCTTCAGGAGTTGGCAAGTCTTCTAAAGGAACAGGCGGTGGAACTGGTGTCACACCACCTGGAAGGGCAAGGCTTCTATTCCAGGTACTTCCTGGTACCAAAGAGGAACAGGAGGCCTCAGGCCTATCCTAGACTTGCGAAATCTGAACAAGTTTCTGCAGAGGGAAAAGTTCAAGATGCTTACCCTTGGAATACTGCTGCCCTACTTCCAGCAGGGAGACTGGCTATGCTCCTTAGATCTAAAAGATGCTTACACTCACATCCTCATTCTTCCAGACCACAGACAGTATCTCCGATTTGTGGTGGGAGGAAACCACTTTCAGTACAGAATACTTCCCTTTGGCCTGACCTCTGCTCTCAGGGTTTTCACCAAATGCTTGGCGTTGGTGGCGTCTTTTCTCAGAAATCAGGGGGATTTTTGTCTTCCCTACCTGGACGACTGGCTAATCAGGGGCCAGTCACTCCAGGAGGCCTGACAGGCCACTCTCCACACTGTCTCTCTTCTTCAGCATCTGGTCTTTGTCATAAAGTACGCAAAGTCCACTTTGCTCCCTTCTCAGAACCTAGAGTTTATAGGGGCCAGGTTGGACACTCTTCAGGCAAGAGCTTATTTGCCTGAGGACAGGGCCTACAGACTTATGGACTTGGCCAACCAGTTCCAAAGCAATTCTCGTGTTTCTGCCAGGCACTACCTGCGGCTCCTGGGCCACATGGCTTCTACGGTACATGTGTCCCCGAATGCCCGTCTGCACATGCGGGCTGCTCAATGGTTCCTCAGAGATCAGTGGACACAAGCCACTGGCGACCTCCGAGACAGAGTAAAGGTGTCCAGACGACATCTGAACTCCTTACAGTGGTGGTTACATCTGCCAAACCTTCTCAGGGTGTACCTTTTCAAGCTCCAGCACACACAAGGTGTGGACGACAGATGCCTCCTTAAAGGGCTGGGGTGCACATTGCCAGGGCACGTGCACTCAAGCCCTGTGGTCCCCTCGGGACGCCACACAGCAGATCAACCTTTTAGAGCTGTGAGCAATCCGCTTAGCTCTTCAAACCTTTTGCCATGCTCTCTCTCAGAAGTCTGTCCTAATTCAGATGGACAATCAGGTAGCAATGTTCTACGTGAACAAACAAGGAGGTGCAGGCTCCAGGCTTCTATGTCAGGAGGCTCTGAATCTTTGCTCCTTTGCAGTCAAACATGGCATGTTTCTCAAAGCAGTTTATCTACCCGGTCAGGAAAACTTCCTAGCAGACAAGCTAAGCAGGATTCTCCAGCCCCACGAATGGCAGTTGAATCCATTGGTGGTCCAGCAGATCTTCCTCCACTGGGGACTTCCATCCATCGATCTCTTTGCAAGTCCACTAAACCGTCAGCTGCCCAGGTTTTGCTCCAGACAGCCGCATCCTCTGAGGATAGCAGCAGATGCTTTTCTGATCACTTAATCTACAGGCCTCCTGTATGCATTTCCTCCCATGCCCCTGGTGGCCCGAACTCTGTTCTAGATCCTCTAGGACAAGGCCTCGGTGATTCTGGTAGCCCCCAGATGGCCGAGGCAACCGTGGTTTCCACTTCTCCTACAGTTGGCGGTGGAAGCCCCATTCCCTCTGGGGCTGCAACACGATCTCCTGTCTCAAGAGCAGGGTTCCCTTCTGCACACCAATCTCAGGTCCCTCAATCTGATGGCCTGGCTGCTCAAAGGATAGTGCTAGCTCCCTTATGCCTACCTAAGGAGGTTGAGGAGGTGGTCCTGGCCTTTAGGAGGCAGTCCACCAGAAAGTCCTATGCCCTCAAGTGGGGTAGGTTTACGGTATGGTGTGCTCAGTGCAGTGAAGCTCCTTTCTTGTGCCTTGTGCCAGTAGTACTGCAGTATATACTTCACCTGTCAGACCTAGGCCTTAAGTCTAACTCTGTTCGGGTCCACCTCAGTGCTCTGTCAGCGCACCACTCACCGGTGGAGGGACAGTCTGTCGGTTCACCCCTTAGTGTCCAGATTTCTCAGAGGTCTGCTTCTGCTCAAGCCTCCGGTTCGTCCACCGGCGACTGAGTGGGATTTGAACATGGTCTTGCAGCAACTGACTCGCCCACCGTTTGAGCCAATGGCTACTTGCCATTTGTGCTTCCTCTCGTGGAAAGTGCTTTTCCTGGTGGCTCTTACCTTGGCCAGACGTGTAAGTGAACTATAAACTCTGGGTTTTGATAAAACGTACACGTGGTTCTATAGGAACAGGGTGGTCCTATGGACCCATCCCAAGTTCCTCCCGAAAGTGGTCTCCTCTTTCCACCTCAATCAGGAGGTGGTTCTTCTGACCTTTTTTCCCAGGCTGCATGCCAGCCGGGCTGAAACGGTCTTGCATACCCTGGACTGTAAGAGGGTGTTGTCCTTTTACATAGAACATACGCGGGAGCATTGAAGGGCTACTCAGCTCTTCGTCTCGTTTAACCCTAATAGGATGGGGTTACCTGTCTCCAAGCGTACGTTGTCCACTTGGGTGGCAGATTGCATCGCCTGGGCGTACAGGGCAGCCGATCTCCCCTTGCAGGGTCGGGTCCCGGCCCACTGTGTCAGGGCAAAGGCCGCGTCAGTAGCTCATCTCCACTCTGTTCCATTGGCAGACATCTGCCGGGCCGCAACTTGGTCTTCAAGCCAGACATTTTCAGTCCATTACTGCCTGGAGAGAGAGTCCTGGCGGGACACTGTTTTCAGCTAGGCGGTACTCCGTAATCTCTTTGAGGTTTAAGCACTCCTACCCTCCGGCCCTTGTGTTGGGCTACCGTACAGGGTACATTCTCAGAGTAAATTCTTATCACGGATGCTGAGGCTCTTGAGAGGGAGCCATTTTTTCAGCTCTGTGTTCACGGTAGCCTAGAGCTGGGGAGTCCCATATGTGAGGACTGACTTCCTGCTTGGTCCTGGAGAAAGCGTAGTTACTCACCTGTAACAGGTGTTCTCCAGGAGCAGCAGGAATTAGTCCTCTCGACCCTCCCCCCCCCTGGAGTTAGTCATTTCCTTCATTCTGATTTTTTGCTGTCTTTAGCTATGTCATCAGACTGAGCAAGATGGCACCCTTGGGTGGGAAGGGGACTGCGCAAGTGCGCTGCATTCCCAAAGGCTTTCTTTGAAAGCTGGGGAAATGCTCCGCACGAGGGATCCGTTGACATCACCCATATGTGAGGACTGATTCCTGCTGCTCCTGGAGAACACCCGTTACAGGTGAGTAACTGTTTTCTCTGCTTCTTGTGCTCCTTGACTCTCTCTCTTCAGTCTCGCCAATCGCCAGCCCGTCGCTGGGACTCTGTGCCAGCGCTGGGCACTCCTTTTTTGATTGGATGGCATTGCAGTTGTTGCTGGTGCTCCTGCCGGTGTTCTCTCCCCCTCCGGTAAATTGGGGAGTCCCATTTCTTTAAGCACAGTCCAAACTTCTTCTCTTGTCTGCACCCGTCGCGACTTCCCCTTGGCTGTTATCAGTAAACCGAATGGGAACAATCATTTATACCTTATGTCCTCTCTTCTCAGATATACTGTCACCTCCTTAAGGTTTCGTCTGCACTGCAGCGTTCCCACGGAGAGATCTTGAAATAGCTCCAGTGAATGCTCATCCCAGGTGAACTGTCTCACCTTCCTCGCTGCTCTCAGCAGCCTTTAATTTTGAAGTAGCTTAAGGCACACAACTATATCTCTTGGTTTATTGTCTCTTACAGGGCCTAAGCTTCTATGTGCTCGCTCTGTTTGCGAAGGTTCTATTGTATCTCCCACCTCCTGGTCTGCGGTTGCTACTAAAGATCTGAAGATTTTAACGATCACTTCTTTGCAATTTCTGTATTTAGGTTCCTCTGGAAGGCCCTGTACTCTTAGATTACATCTCTGGGATCTATCCTCCAAGTCTTCTACTTACACCTGCTGTTCCTCTTGAGCGCGCTTTAAGTCCTCCCAACCTTTTTGTAAATCCTCGATTTCCTCCCCTTGCTGCTCCATCTGGGTCTCCATTTCTTCCACTTGGTTTCCTATGTCCACAATATCTTGCCTCAAAGATTGTATGGACTCCTTGAGTTTTTCACCCCACCGATTTCCATCTTAATCTCATCTTTCAGCTCAGTTAGCCCTTCTTTTAACTTAGCTACCCCTCCTGGGCTGCAGCCCCGCTCCAGCTCCTCTGCCAAATCGTTCGTTTGTTCAGGCTGTATTCTGCCCTCCTTCTCACCCTCTCTTCCTCCTTTAACTGCTGCATATGGGGAGCGGAAGTCCACCAATTTCTTCCGTGCAGACAGACCTCCTTTATTTTTTTCCATACTTTCGCTTAGTGCCTCTGAGCTGATATCAGGTTTTCAAGATTTTCCCTGGGGTGACTCTCCACTGAGACCTCTCTCACTGTATTTCTCTTCCTTCCTCCAGGGTTTCTATCAGGCCTCTCTATCTTAGTCAGAGATGGTCATCCAGGACAGCACTGAACCCTGTTCCCATATTCTAGATCTTGTCTTCCAGTCTTCTGTAGGCTCAGCTTTTCTAGCCCACCAGGCACTTACTATGCTCCCTTTATGTGTTATTCCAGCTCTTCTCCCTTAGACGCTCGATGCTTTTACACTGCCAGCTCCCCGGTCCTCTGGAACGCTCTCCACTTTCACCAGGGCTCTCGTACGCTGCTCACCTTTGCTCCTCAGTCCTGTTGTCCGACCCCACTGCTGCTGGCTCGCATTGGGCTCTTGCCCGCACCCTCCAGATCTTCCTGACAATGCTGCTGCTGCTTTTCCCACTCACATTTGCTCCTCAAGGCCACTCCACTCTCCTGGCCGCTGCGCCGGTTTGCCCGACTATCTGCCGATCCGACAGCTCACCTTTGAACGCTGGCAGCGACATGCTGGCTGGGGTTCACTTCCCCTGTTCACAACTCCCCTTTATGAGTCCAGGCAGTACCTCCACTGCCTCTCTGCCTTCCGTGCTTCACTCTCAGCCGCTGGCAAGCCATGCGGTCCTCCGATCGAACGGCGTACTGCAAAGCTCCTCCGGCAGCTGCACGCATGTGGGGAGACACCTGCTCCTGCTCCTGCTCACAGCTCCCATTTACCACTTCGTGCGGTGCCTCTACGATCTGCACTGCCCTCAGTGGTATATTTTCAGCTCTTCCGCTCTCTCCTTCTCTGTTCCAGCCTGCCACGTGGTCTGCTGATCCGTCAGCTCGTATGTCTCCGCTCGTAATGGCGCCCTTGCAGGGGTATACCACCTCAGTTTTTACAGCTCCCCCTTACTGGGCCGTTCACCAATGCCTCCTCTCCTTTGCACCTCACAATTTACGCTTTTAGGGGTACATTTCCCCCTTATTGCAGGCTCAGGTGATGAAGCTTAATCTCTACACCACCATTTGTCCTGATGACATCACTGGAAGTCAGAGGGAGCTTCTTTAAGCTCAGTGGACAGAGGTACTACTCCTCATCCTCAGCCGCTTATGTCATCTTCTGTTCTTTCTAGTGACAGGAAACTTGGAGGGGGGACGTGGGTTGGGTTCCTTTATGGGTGTTCTTCCTAAGCCAGTCCCCTTATGGGGGACCTTAAGGAAACTCCCATACTATCCTCTACAGTTTCTACTGATGAGATTACATGAAGGACTTATGGGTAGCCATTAACCATATTGACTCTAAAATAAATTAATCTATTTCTTCTTTGTGTTTCTTTACTCAGGAAACTGAACAAATTGCTAGCTGTAAACACTTATATGTTATCATTGGATAAATCCTTGCAGAAGTTGGATTCTCAGTTGAAGACCTTACAGCAAACAAATGTCTGTTATTAAAAAGATTCTATTCTCATGCATCATAAGCTGGAGGCATTTGCAAATTCTCTACATGCAAGGAACTTACACTTCCTTAATTTTCCCTGTACTCACTCATTGTCTGCTGAAATACTGTTAAAGTATTTCACTGATATTTTGAAAATTTCTGAAGATATATTGGTGTTGAATGCATATAATATTCCCAATACGTTGCATATTGAAAACCTGAGGGTGAACTGGATGCTATGCGTCCTAGTGAGAGTCAAGATTTAGCATCTTTGTTAATGATATTGCGGAATGGCTGCCAGGTAAGGTTTGCCTCTTTGCGGATGATACCAAAATCTGCAATAGAGTAGACACCCAAGAAGGTGTAGATAACATGAGGAGGGATCTAGCTAAGCTTGAAGAAAGGTCTAAAATTTGGCAGCTGAGATTTAATGCTAAAAAAATGCAGTGTCATGCATTTGGGCTGCAAAAATCCAAAGGATCAATACAGTTTTGGGGTGGGGGAAGTACTTCTGTCCACAAAAGAAGAGCGGGACCTGGGTGTGATTGTGTCTGACTATCTTAAAGTAGCTAAACAGGTAGAAAAGTTGACGGTGAAAGCTATAAGGATGCTTGGGTGCATAGGGAAGGGAAAGGCCAGCAGAGAAAAGGAGGTGATAGTGCCTCTGTATAGGTCTTTGGTGCGACCTCATTTGGAGTATTGTGTGCAGTTCTGCAGACCACACCTTCAAAAGGATATAAAAGGTTGGAGTCAGTGTAGAAGATGGCTACTAAAATGGTTAGTGGTCTTCGTTATAAAGTATTTGAGGACAGACTTAAGGATCTTAATATGTATGCCTTAGAGCAGCGGTTCTCAACCTGTGGGTCATGACCCCCATGGGGGTCACCTCAGGATTTACCAGGGATCGCCTGACAAATCCCGGCAGGGGCGGCTCTTATCATGAGACGAAGTGATGCGGCTGCCTCAGGCGGCAAAGCTTTGAAGGCGGCAAAAAATGCCCCCAAAACAGCCGCCTCACTTTGCCTTCAAAAGTTAAAAATAAAAAAAAATCCAAATGCTCAAGTTGCTGCCGCTGCCGAGTCCGCTTTTCGGCAGCGGTAGACTCACCTCTCCTTCCTATAGCAGCCGCGGCTCCTGCTGCTTGGAACCGCGGCTGTGCTAGCGAGATCAGCTTAAACACACAGCCAGCCAGTGAGGAGCCTTCCCGTGCAGCGGCGTCCTGCCCCCAAAGGAAGTAACTTCCTTTGCATACAACTTCCTTTGGGGGCGGGACGCTGCTGCATGGGAAGGCTCCGCACTGGCTGTCTTTGTGTTTAAGCTGATCTCACTAGCACAGCCTTGGTTCCAAGAAGCAGGAGCCGCGGCTGCTATTGGAAGGAGAGGTGAGTCTGCCACTGCCGAGAAGCAGATGTGGCAGCAACTTGAGCGTTTTTATTTCCCTGGGGGCCAGGACTGGAAGTGGGCTGATGGGGGGGGGGGGTTAGGACTGGTAATGGGCTGAGGGGGGTCTAGGACTGGAAGTGGACTGATGGGGAGGTCTAGGACTAGAGTGGGCTGAAGGTGGATAGGACTGGAAATGGGCTAATGGGGGAGGAGAGTGCTGCTGGCCCTGGAAGAAAACTAGGGGCTAGGGCTACAAATGGGCTGATACGGGAGGATGCCAGGGGAAGGAGGGGGCAGGAAGGGAGCTGACACCTGGGATGTACAGAAGGGGGACTGGAAGGGAGCTGACACTTGGGGATGGGAGTGGTAGGTGGTTGGGTAATGGGGAGGAGGCTGGAAGGGAGCTGACATGCAAATGGCACTGGAAGGGGGATGGACAGGGTAGGGCGACTGGAAGTGGGATGACTGGGGGTGGCACTGAGAGTGGAAGTGAGCTGATATCTGGGATGGTATTTGGATTAGAGGGGGCTGGACAGTGGGGAAGGAGGGGGACTGGAAGGGAATGGGCACCAGTTGCAGTCATGGGAATGCAAGGCGGTTGACTTTGGAAGGTACTGGGAGGGAAGGAATAGAAAGGGGGATGATACTAGGGAGGGTTACTGGAACTGGAAATGGGCTGATGGAAGGAAATGAATAAAACAAAAGAAGAGATAAGAAATAGCAGATGGACCATAGACCACAGAAAGAAAGAGAGCTAAGAGAAGACAGGAAAGCTGAAGCCTCAGATCGGGACCAGCATGATCAGAGAATAAAATGATTAGACAACAAAGGTAGAAAAAATAATTTTATTTAATTTTAGATCTCCAGGAACAAGCAGGAATGTAGTCTTCACATATGGGTATCGTCAATACCGATGGAGCCTGCGCGGGAACGCTCCCCAGCGTCCAATAGGAACGCTTTTGGGAGCATCCCTAAGCACATGCGTGCTGCCTTCCCGCCTTTCCAACTGTCCCTCTTCAGTTCTTCGTTTACCGCAGAGCTGACAGGTCACATACTCAGTCACCGCAGAAAATTTCTTCTTTAAACTTGCTTTTCTTGTGGTCGCGCCTGCCTCTGCTCGACGCCTACCGGTATTGCCGGTTCTCTTTTTTTTCTTTAAAAAAACCCCCAAAAAATACTTCTGAAGTGTTTCTCTTCAGAAACCTTTTCCTTTTGGTGCTAGGCGCCATTTTGGGCATTAGGCACCATTTTCCTGAAAAATAGAAAAACCATCTAGTGGTTTTAAAAAATGTGCTAAGTGTGGCGGTACCATTTCCGTCACTGACACCCATGACTGGTGTCTCAAATGTTTAGGCCCTGACCATTCTCCATCGGAGTGTTCCTCTTGTATGGGGATGACTAAAAGAGGAAGACAGAACCTGGCTGCAAAGCTCGGTACTCTCTTTTCTCCAGATGCCATGTCCATTGCATCAACGTCTTCAAGAGCCTCGTCTTCCTCCCATGGATCTCAGCTAACTAAACATAAGAGTCAGTCCTCAAAGGGTAGATCTCCTTCCAAGCATCGAGAAGCCATTGGCATTGCCCTTGAGGAAACTATACTGGCAAAACAGCTCCGGCAGGAGGCTTCGGCCTCCAAAGCACTAACGGGGCTCCAGGATGTTCTCGAGGCCTCGACCTCGGCAGAACTACTGGTGCCATGCTCAGGGGTTCCTGCCGCTTCTACTGGTACCGACACCCAGGCATCGGCAGCGTCGATAGACCAGAGGTTCCTTGCTATCGAACGCAGTCTTGCAGGTCTCCTTACAACTGCAGTAAAGTTGACACCGCTACCGATGGTTCAACGGGCTCCGGTACAGACAACAATACAGTTGCCGGTACCAGCACCGATGGGAATTCTGCCCATGTCGACTTTTTCGGGCATTGACAGATCGGTACCGGACCAACTCGGTGCCGACTTCGATCGATATCGATACCGTGCTTTGCATGAACATCGGGATCAAAGATGCTTCGAATCTTCCGATTCCGATGACTCAGATAACTCGGTCGGTACCAGAGTACTTCTTCCGGAAGACTCCTCAACGCAGAATGTTTCCTCCGGAGGACACTTCTTTTCATGATTTTATTTGTGATGTGGCCCGAGGCCTATCAATCATGGTAGCTCCTGAAAAAGAACCCTAGAGCAAAGGGAATTGGAAATACTCCAATACCCTAAGGCTCCCAAAGAGGCAGCTACCCTGCCCATTCATGAAATTCTTCATGATTTGATGCTCAGGATGTGGGAAACACCTCTGACCACATCTCCTCATTCTAGGAGACTCGATACCATGTGTCGAGTTCCACCATGTCCTGGTTTTCAAAAGACTCAGCTGCCACACCATTCAGTGGTAGTGGAGTCAGCTATGCGTACGATGAAAAGTGCAAAAAGACATGCATCCAATCCTCCAGGTCATGAATGCAGGACTCTTGATGCCTTTGGGCATCGAACTTTTCAGGCCTCCATGCTTTCAGCTTGGATCAGCTCATATATTTTATATATGGGAATGTTCCTCAAAGAAGTCACAGGAGACTTGGAGCTTATGAGCCCCTTCTTCTTGATGACAAACGACAAGACTTCCTTACTTTTGTCAAGCATGCTCAAGACGTTTCCAAGTTTGTAAATCGTGCAGCCTTTGACTGCTTTGAATGCATCAGCAGAACATCTGCTATTGCCATTGGTGCACGTCGGATTGCCTGGCTTCAGGCATCAGACTTAGAGACTTGGGTACAGGACAAATTAGGAAACATCCCTTGCACAGGAGAAAACCTCTTTGGCAAGAATTGGCAGGTAAAGGCTAATGAGAGAGATACTGACAATCTCACTTTAGACAGATTGTCAAAATCTACAGCCACTCCAGCCAAAAAGAAACCCTATAAAAAACCCTTTCTCCAGGACCAAGCAGGAAGTCAGTCCTCACATATGGGTGACATCGACGTCGATGGAGCCCCCTGAAGAGCATTTCCCCAGCTTTCTAAGAAAGCCTTTGGGAATGCAGGCACGCATGCGCGGTCCCCTTCCCGCCTAAAGGTGCCATCTTTGCCAGTCTCTCTTTTTCCATGTAGCCTGTCGGACGCTTGTCCTAGTTGCCCAGAAAAGTTGACTTTTTTTCTTCAGCGATTCTTCGCTTTTTCCCCGGTTTGACGCCAGTTCCCCTTCCCATCGGGTTCGGTACACCGGTATCGAGCCCGTTTTTCTATTTTTCGGTTTTTGCCCTTCGTGGCTGGCGTTCGCGCCTTTTTTTCTGTTTCCCTGGATAGCCGGTCCTTTGACCTCGCGGGGGCCCTTTTTTCCCCGATGGCGTCCAGTGGTTTCAAAAAGTGTGATCGGTGTAAGAAACTCATGTCTCTCACCGACACACACGACTGCTGCCTTCGGTGCCTGGGCCTGGACCACGATCCTCAGTCCTGTGGCCCATGTTGTAAAATGTCTACAAAGGCACTACGCAGCCGACAGCATCAAAAGGAAAGGATTTTTTCGGACTCTGCCTCCGGCCGGGACCGGACCTCGTCTGAGGCCTCGATGTCTCGGGAGTCGGATCCCGAGCATCGCCGTGGTTCCTCGGAGAGGGGGTCCCCCGACCGGAAACGCAAGAGGAAGAAGCGGCTCGCGAGGGCGGCGTCGGAAGAGGTCCCTGGCTCCTCGAGGGCCAGGTCTCAGACCCCTGACCGCTGCCCCAGGCCTTTGGAGCCGGAGAAGCCAACCAAAATGCCTCGTGTAGAGTCGGAGCCCGTCGGACACGTAAGTCCTGTAGTCCTCGTGGACTCTCCTCCGAGGGAGCCGACGTCGGGCTTCGTGCCGCCGGGGCATGAGTCGGGATCTTCTGCGTCTCCTGAGCTGGGACTCAGGCTGACAGCCCTGGAGTGCAGATTGTCTGCCTTCATGGAGCAGCAGCGGGTACTGATGACCAGCCTCGCTGGTGCATCTGCCCTGACCACCAGGACATAGACGTCGAAGTCAACCCCGGAGACCGAGCCGATACTCGAGACCATGAAGGCTCGAGGTCGTCCTTGGTCGCGGTCACCCTTGACCTCCCATTCGGAACCAAGGGCGTCGACGCCGGTGCCTTCGGTGTCAGGGCGGGTGCCACCGAGACCCATGCGGTCGGAGTCCCCCAACTCCTCCTCAGATGAGTCTGCTTGGGAGACGGAGGGCGAGGAGTTCCCCGATACCTTCCGGACTCTGTGCATCCCATCGGACTCACCGCAATCCGAGCCCCGGAGTAGGTCCCCTCCGGAGGATACCCGGTTCTTGGAGTTCGTCAGGGATATGGCTAAGGCCTTGGCCATTCCCGCGGACCCCGAGGAGAAGCCTCGAGCCGAAGAACTCGATGCCATCCAGTATGACTCTCCTCCGAAGGAGGCTTTTACTGTGCCGGTTCCTCCGATGCTGGAACGGCTCCTCTTCAGGATGTGGGAGGCACCGGCCTTGGCGCCGGTTTTGAGCAAGAGAGTCGATTTCATCTATCGACTCAGGAAGAGCCCTGGGTTCCAGAAGGCGCAGCTGCCACACCATTCCATGGTGGTGGAATCGGCCATGCATCGTCTGAAAAGCCAGAAGATGCACTCTGCGGTGCCTCTCGGCAGGGAGGCCCGGAACCTGGATGCTTTCGGCAGAAAGTGCTTCCAGGGCTCGATGCTTGCTTGCCGTGTCCAGTCTTACCAGCTGTACATGGGCATGTACCTTCGGGATCTGGCCAAGGAGATGTCCAGGTTCGCGCCTGGCCTCTTCGGGGAACCTTTGCAGAGGTTCCAGTCCTTATCTACAGGTATCTGGGACTGCTCTAAGTTCATGTCCAGAGCGGCCTACGATGGCTTCGAGGATTTGGCCCGAGCAGCGGCAGCCGGCATCGCCACCCGACGCCAGGCTTGACTGCAGTCATCGGACCTCGAGCCTTGGGTTCAGGACAAGTTGGTCGATGTCCCTTGCCGAGGTGAGATCCTTTTCGGCAAACCCATGGCCGAGAAGGCTGCTGAGCTCGAGACCGAGCACCTTACTCAGACCAGACTGTCCAGAAAGACCTCTGCCCCTTCTCAGAAAAAGAAGGGCTCGAGTAAGAAGTCCTTTTACCCGAGGAAGGCGGCTGCCTACAAACCTTTCCCTCATTACCAGGCCTCCCCAGCTCCCCAACAGGGGCAGCAGGCCAAGGGGCAGGGATGTGGGCCCCATAGGCAGCCAACCCCCAAGCCTCCGGCTCCTGCTCCTACACAGCAGGGAGGGGATTTTTGACTCCCTAAGCATAGCCTTCCCTCCTTTGCTGCCCCCTCTCTGCACAAGAGGTCGTCTGGCCGTGTTTGCCCACAGTTGGCCACCAGTAACAGGAGATGCATGGGTTCTGAGCATAGTCCACAAGGGCTATATGCTCCATTTCCAACAGTTCCCTCCTGCTTACTTCCCAGGAGAGCCTCCAAGGCCTCCCTTACACACAGACCTTCTCCTTCAGGAGCTTCAAGGCCTGCTTCTGGACAAGGCAGTTGAGCCTGTCCCTCCACACCTGAAAGGGCAAGGGTTCTACTCCAGGTACTTCCTAGTACCAAAGAGAACAGGGGGCCTCCGACCCATTCTCGACCTCAGGAACCTCAACAAGTTCTTAGTGAAAGAAAAGTTCAAGATGCTTACTCTTGGAACACTTCCGCCCTACCTCCAGCATGGAGATTGGTTATGCTCTTTGGATCTAAAGGATGCGTACACTCACATCCTCATTCATCCAGACCACAGAAAGTATCTCAGGTTCATTGTGGGAGGAAACCATTACCAGTACAGGTTACTGCCCTTTGGCCTCACCTCCGCACCAAAAGTCTTCACAAAGTGCCTGGCTGTAGTAGCGGCCTGCCTCAGGAATCAGGGGGTATTTGTCTTCCCCAACCTGTATGACTGGCTTATCAGGGGTCAGACTTACCAGGAAGCCAGACAGGCCACCTCCAGAGTGCTGTCCCTCCTGCAGCACCTTGGCTTTGTCATAAACTTTGCAAAGTCCACTTTGCTCCCCTCCCAGAACCTAGAGTTCATAGGAGCAAGGCTGGACTCCAGGGAGGCGAAGGCCTTCTTGCCAGAGGACAGAGCACAGAGGCTCATCACCTTGGCACACCAATTTCTCACTGTGCCAAGGGTGTCTGCCAAGCTTTGCCTACAGCTTCTGGGCCACATGGCATCAACAGTGCATGTGACCCCCAATGCTCGTCTTTATATGCGGCCGGCCCAGTGGTGCCTCAGGACTCAGTGGCAGCAGGCCACAGGGCACCTCACGGACAGAGTGCGAATGTCCAAGTCATTCCTGGACTCCCTTCAGTGGTGGCTACACCCCCCCTCCAACTTACTACGGGGGGTGTCCTTTCAAGTTCCTGTCCCCACTGTGGTGTTGACCACGGATGCCTCTCTGCAGTGCTGGGTTGCTCATTGTGCAGACAAGTGCACCCAGGGCCTGTGGTCTCCTGCGGAGGCCACTCAGCAGATCAACCTCTTAGAGCTTAGAGCCATTCGCTTAGCCCTCAAGGCCTTCTCTCACACCTTGTCTCACCAGTCTGTTCTGGTACAGACGGACAATCAGGTGGCCATGTTTTATGTGAACAAGCAAGGGGGCACTGGCTCCAGACTCCTGTGTCAGGAAGCACAGGCCCTTTGCTCTTTTGCGCTCAAACACAGCATGTTGCTCAAGGCGGTCTACCTGCCAGGTCAAGAGAATTTCCTAGCAGACAGGTTGAGCAGGATTCTGCAGCCCCACGAATGGCAGCTGCACCCATTAGTGGTTCAACAAATTTTTCTGAAATGGGGATTTCCAACCATAGATCTCTTTGCCAGTCCCCTGAACCACCAGTTGCCCAGGTTCTGTTCCAGGCAACCGCATCCCCTAAGAGTAGCAGTGGATGCCTTTCTCATTTCCTGGAACCAGGGCCTTCTCTATGCGTTTCCTCCCATGCCTTTGGTGGCCCGGACTTTGTTCAAGATTGTAAGGGACAAGGCCTTGGTGCTTCTGGTAGCTCCCAGATGGCCGAGGCAACCCTGGTTCCCACTTCTGCTTCAACTGGCGGTGGACACCCCACTGCCTCTGTGGTTACAGCCCGATCTCCTATCTCAGGATCAGGGTTCCCTTCTATACCCCAATCTCAAATCTCTCAATTTGATGGCCTGGAGGCTGCAAGGGTAGTGTTAGCTCCCTGGGGCCTGCCTCAGGAAGTGGAAGAGGTGGTATTAGCCTCTAGAAAGTAATCCACCAGGAAAACCTATGCCCTGAAATGGAAGAGATTCTCCTTGTGGTGTCGAACACCAGGCAGATCCCTTCTCCTGCACTGTACCAGTGGTGCTTCAATATCTCTTGCATTTGTCCAATCAGGGCCTTAAGTCTAATTCTGTTCGGGTACACCTCTCTGCTCTAGCAGCTCACCACTCACTGGTGGAGGGACACTCCTTGTTGGTGCACCCATTGGTGTCCAGGTTCCTCAGAGGCTTGCTTTTGCTCAAGCCTCCTATCCGTCCACCAGCCCCTGAGTGGGAGCTGAATGTGGTCTTGCAGCAATTAACTCGCCCACCTTTTGAACCGATGGCTACATGCCATCTTCGCTTCCTTTCTTGGAAAACTCTCTTTCTAGTGGCCTTAACCTCGGCCAGGCGAGTAAGTGAACTTCAGGCCTTAGTCTGATATGCCCTACACTCGCTTCTATAGGAACAGGGTGGTCCTTAGGACTCATCCTAAGTTCCTTCCTAAGGTTGTCTCCTCCTTCCATCTCAACCAGGAGGTGGTTCTTCCAACATTCTTTCCTAGGCCCCATGCTAGCCGGGCTGAGACAGTCCTGCATACCCTGGACTGTAGAAGGGCCTTGTCCTTCTACATGGAGCGTATGCAGGGGCATAGAAGGGCTACTAAGCTTTTCGTATCTTTTGACCCCAATAACTTGGGGGTGCCTGTGTCCCAAGCGTACCTTGTCCATCTGGGTGGCTGACTGTATCACCTGGGCTTACAGGGCAGCAGACCTTCCTTCGCAGGGTCGGGTCACGGCCCACTGTGTCAGGGCTATGGCTGCCTCAGTAGCTCATCTCCGCTCTGTACCGTTGGCAGACATCTGCAGGGCTGCAACTTGGTCCTCAAGCCAGACTTTTGCAGCTCATTACTGCCTGGAGAGGGAGTCCCGTAGGGACAGTGCTTTCGGTCAGGCAGTGCTCCGGAATCTCTTCGAGGTTTAGGCAACTCCTACCCTCCAGCCCTCTGATTGGGCTACCGGTGGAGGTGTAGTCCAGTGAAATCCTTTTCTCTGATGCTGTGGCTAGAGGGAGCTCCTTTTTCAGCTCTGGGTCCCCGGTAGCCTGAAGCTGGGGAGCCCCATATGTGAGGACTGACTTCCTGCTTGGTCCTGGAGAAAGAGTAGTTACTCACCTGTAACAGGTGTTCTCCAGGAGCAGCAGGAATCAGTCCTCACAACCCTCCCTCCTCCCCTTGGAGTTGCAGTTGTACATAGTTTGTTTTGCTTTTTAAATGCTGTTATTAGCTATGTCATTTGACTGGCAAAGATGGCACCTTTAGGCGGGAAGGGGACCACGCATGCGTGCCTGCATTCCCAAAGGCTTTCTTAGAAAGCTGGGGAAATGCTCCGCAGGGGGCTCCATCGATGTCGATGTCACCCATATGTGAGGATTGGTTCCTGCTGCTCCTGGAGAACACCTGTTACAGGTGAGTAACCACTCTTTTTCAGCAAAAAGAGGAAGTTTTATCCATCCTATACGCAGCAAGGGCAAGTTCAGGGTCAAGTTGCCCAAAAGGGACAACAGCAGCAATCCAGACAACATAAAAAGCCAAAAGGCCCGAGAGCTCAACCAGCTCCACAGGCTCAGCCCCCTCAAGGGCTTTGACTCCTTCCTAGAGAGCTTAGCTTTCCTGCCTCTGAAGGGTCCAGAACCCCTAAACATTCCTGGCAGGTTGTGTCATTTTGTCAACAGATGGCACCAAA
The DNA here is from genome assembly GCA_033557465.1 of Ichthyophis bannanicus. Lineage (NCBI taxonomy): Eukaryota > Metazoa > Chordata > Amphibia > Gymnophiona > Ichthyophiidae > Ichthyophis > Ichthyophis bannanicus. The sequence goes on along the minus strand of CM066033.1, from coordinate 648,837,147 downwards.
TAACAGCAGAAAATTGGACTCAGTCCATTGTAGGGGAGGGGTGCAAGCTTCATTTTCACAGCATGCCCCCTCCTACAATCATAAGACAGTTCAATTCCCAAACCTATCCAGACAATCTACTGGATCAAGAGGTCTCAACACTCCTTGCTCAGAAGCAATAGAGGAAGTCCCCATTCCCCAACAGGGTACAGGGTTCTACTCCCCCCCCCCCCTATTTTCTTATTCCAAAGAAAACAGGAGGACACAGAGCCATTCTAGACCTCAGAGAATTGAACAAATATCTGTTCCAAGAAAAGTTCAAAATGAGTTCTCTGGGAACTTTTCTGCCTTACCTTCAAAGTCAGGATTGGCTTTGCTCTCTAGATCTAAAGGATGCATATACTCATATTCTGATCCATCCAGATCACAGGAAATTCTTACAATTCCTATTCAAGGGAAAACACCTCCAATATAGGGTTCTTCCTTTTGGTCTGGCTTCGGCACCAAGAATATTCATGAAATGCATGGCAGTAGTAGCTGCATTCCTGCGAACCCTAGGGATATTCGTCTTCCCTTACTTAGACGACTGGCTCATTCGAGCTCCCACGATTCCAGAAGCCAGCTCTGCACTGTCTCACACAATGCGAATCCTCCAATACTTGGGATTCATCATAAATTTCCCAAAATCCCAACTTGTTCCTTCTCAGACCTGAAGTTCATAGGAGCTTGTTTAGATACCAGACAGTCAAGAGCTTTTCTCCCACAGCCCTGCTGTCTTTGCATAATGCAACTAGCTTCTCAAGCCGCGGGAAAGTCCTCCCTAACTGCTCGAGAACTGCTGCAATTACTGGGACATATGGCATCCACAGTTCATTTAGTTCCCTATGCTCGCCGCCACATGCGAGCAGCTCAATGGACCCTATCCACACAGTGGACACAGGCCACAGGACATCTGTCGGACAAGATGTCAAACTCATGACGACTGATCTTGTCCCTACAATAGTGGCAGTTACTGGAAAATCTTTTAGTGGGGTCTCCTTTCCAACAACCCCCATTCAAGACCACCCTAAGAACAGATGCATCACAGGTGGGATGGGGAGCACACCTGCACCATCTCTCCACCCAGGGTACCTGGACTCCACAGGAGACTTGTCTTGACATAAACCTCCTAGAACTCAGAGCAATCTATCTAGCTCTTTGAGTATTCCATGCCCAGCTCAGCTACAAGACAGTCCTAGTCCAAACGGACAATCAAGTAGCCATGTTCTACGTGAACAAGCAGGGCGGAACAGGCTCTCTGTCGTCATGCAACAAAGCTTTATGACTATGGGCCCTCGACAGAGAGCCTCAAATTCACCTTCTTGTGGTATATCTTCAGGCATTCAAAACTTTTTGGCAGACAAACTCAGCTGAGTACTGCTGCCTCACGAATGGTCTCTCCACCTAGACCAGGTGATAAAGATATTTCACATCTGGGGAACCCCAGACATAGACCTCTTTGCAAGTCCACTGAATACCAAACTTCCCTGGTACTGTTCCAGAATTCCAGTTCACAATTGCCAGGCAAGGGATGCCTTCCTCCTTCACTGTGGTCAGGACTTACTCTATGCCTTCCTACCCATTCCCCTCATCCCCAAAACACTCTTCAAGCTTCAGAGAGACAGAGGTCATATGATCCTCATAGCGCCATGGTGGCCACGACAAACGTGGTATCCCCTGCTTCTATATCTCTCTCAAGCTGCCTAACCTCTGGAGTTAGGGTGTGCTGCAGATCTTCTCTCCCAAGAGAACGGGATGCTATGGCACCTGAATCCCCAGTCCCTGCATCTCACGGCCTGGTTGCTGAAAGCCTAGACCTGCAGGATCTTAACCTTTCCCAACAGGTAAATGATGTCCTTCAGGCTTCCAGAAAACCTTCCACAAGATGTTCTTACGCCTTCAAGTGGAAACGTTTTACTATATGGTGTTCTCAAAGGGTTTAAACCCCCTTGTGTTATCTTTGCAATCGGTACTAGAGTACCTACTTCTTTTATCAAAATCTCCAGGAACAAGCAGCAATGTAGCCATCACATATGGTATTGTCGGTACCGACAGAGCCCGCGCGGGAACGCTCCCCAGCGTCCAATCAGAATGCTTTTGGGAGCATCCCACAGCGCCTGCGTGCTGCCTTCCTGCCTTTTCCAACTGCCTCTCTCCAGTTCTTCTTTTTCCACGGAGACAGCAGGTCGTGTTTCCTGTCACCGCAGAAGAATTTCTTTTTTCTTCTTTATTTCTTTTTGTGGTCATGTCTGCCGCCTTCGTCACTCTACCGGTACCGCTGGTCTTTCTCTTCTTATTTCTGTAAAAAAAAAAAAAAAAAATTCTTTTTTTCTTTTTTTCAGGTGCACGCGCCTTTTTTGGGCCTTAGGCCCAAAAACCTTTTCCTTAACATGGAAAAACCTGCTTCAGGTTTTAAAAAGTGCACCAAGTGTGGCGGTACCATTTCCGTCACCGACATCCATGAATGGTGTTTAAAATGTTTAGGTCCTGACCACTCCATCACGGATTGTGTGTCCTGTGCCATGATGTCTAAAAGAGGTCGGCAGAACCGAGCTGCCTAGCTCAGTACCTTGTTTCCCTCTGATGCGGCTTCGGTGGCATCGACGTCTTCCAGGGCTGCTTCTTCCTCCTGTGGATCTCAGGTAACTAAACATAAATCCAGCCAGTCCTCGAAAGTAGATCTCCTTCTAAGCATCGAGATGCCTCTGGCGTTGCCCTCGAGGATTCTGCACTGGCAAAATTACCCCAGCGGGAGGCTTCAGCTTCCAAAACATTATCGGGGTTCCAGGATGTTCTCGATAGCTCGGCCTCGACAGATCTCCTGGTGCCATGCTCTGGGGTAACGGTGGTCTCCACCGGTAGCGACATCCAGGCATTGGCGGTGTCCATGGACCAGAGAATTCTGACTATGGAACTCAGTCTGGTGGCTTTCCTTGCGGCATCGACGCCCTTGGTACCGCAACAGACAACTTCACGGGTATCGGCATCGGTACCGATACCGATAGCATCGGTGTCTGCTCTGCCGGTACCCTATCCTCCGATGCCCTCCGGTACCGATTCTCCGGTACAGGTTATTCCCGGTACCGACCTTGGTCGGTACGGGTATCGGGCTCTACAGGAGCATCCGGACAGACGATACTTTGAGTCCTTAGAGGATTCTGAAAGTTCTGTCGATGCAGCGATGCTTCTTCCAGAAGAGTTGTCCTCCCCAAAACGCAGGATGTCTCCTCCAGAGGACATGTCCTTCCAAGACTTCATCAGGGAGGTGGCTCGGGGCTTGTCCATTACTGTGGCCCCTGAAACAGAGCCAAGGGCCAAGGAGTTAGAAATTTTACAATATCCCAAAACTCCTATATGATCTCATGTTGAGGATGTGGGAAACACCTCTTACCACCTCTCCTCATTCTCGTAGATTGGATTCTATGTATCGAGTCCCTCCTTGTCCTGGGTTCCGTAAGACTCAACTTCCTCACCACTCTATTGTGGTGGAGTCAGCTATGAGAAGGATCAGAAGTGCAAAAAGACATGCCTCTAATCCTCCAGGACGTGAGTGCAGAACCCTGGATGCTTTTGGACGTGGAGTCTTCCAAGCTTCCATGCTTGCTGCAAGAATCAGTTCCTATAGTCTCTACATGGGAATGTTCCTAAAGGAGGTCACAGATTATTTACAGACTTTGTCCTTTCATTTCTGAGGATAAAAGACAGGACTTTCTCACTTGGGTCAAACATGCCCAAGATGTCTCTAAATTCTCCAACCGTGCAGCCTTTGACTGCTTTGAGTGTATAAGCAGAACCTCGGCTATCGCCATAGGTGCACGTAGAATTGCTTGGCTCCAGGCATCTGATTTAGAGCTCTGGGTACAAGATAAATTGGGAAATATCCCTTGTACTGGTGAGAGCCTGTTTGTTAAAGATTGGCAGGAAAAAGCCAATGAAATAGATGCTGAAAAGTCCACCTTGGATAGACTATCCAAGTCCACTGCTGGTCCTGTTAGAAAGAAGTTGTTCAAGAAAACATCTTTTTCTAAAAATAAAAGATTTTATCCTGCTTATAGTCAGCAGGCATCTTCTGCAGGTCAGTTTTCAAGCAAACATCAGCAACCACCCAAACAGAAGAAAGCAAAGGCTGCTAGGCCTCCACCGGCCCAGCAGCCTCAGCCTCCTCAGGGCCTTTGACTTTCAGCTAGAGAACTTAGCCTTTCTGGTTCTGGAAAGACCAGAACCGTCCACCATTCCAGGAAGGTTATGTCATTTTGCCCCCAGATGGGGGCAAATAACAGCAGAGCATTGGACACTCTCCATCATAAAGGAGGGGTACAGACTTCATTTTTCAAGCATGCCCCCTCATACAATAGTGAAGTAGTTCAATTCTCCGACCTCTCTCATCGACCTGTTAGGTCAGGAAATTGCCATCCTTTTTGCCCATGGGGCAATAGTAGAAGTACCTCTTCATCAACAGGGCATAGGGTTCTATTCCCCTTATTTTCTTATTCCAAAGAAAACAGGGGGTTACAGACCTATCTTAGATCTCAGAGAATTGAACAAATTCCTTGTCAAGGAGAAATTCAAAATGATTTCTCTCGGAGCTCTGCTACCATACCTTCAGAGTCAGGATTGGTTTTGTTGTCTAGATCTCAAGGATGCGTACACCCATGTCCTCATCCATCCAACCCACAGTAGGTTCCTTTGGTTCCTTTTTCAAGGAAAGCACTACCAATACAGGGTACTTCCTTTTGGTCTGGCCTCAGCACAAAGGGTGTTCACGAAATGCATGGCTGTGGTAGCAGCATTTCTCCGCACTCTAGGAATATTCGTCTTCCCTTACTTGGACGACTGGCTCATTTGAGCTCCAACACAGTCAGAGGCCAAGACTCCTTTATCCTGCACAATGCGTATCCTTCAGTATTTAGGGCTGGTAATAAACATCCCAAAATCCAGTCTAACTCCCAGTCGGTCTTTAGAGTTCATAGGAGCTTTCCTGGATACCACAAAGGCAAGAGCCTATCTTCCCCAGGCCCGTTGCCTTCGCTTTGTGCAGTTAGCTTCTCAAGCAGTGCTAAAGCCCCATCTAATTGATCGAGAGATGTTGCAATTACTAGGCCACATGGCATCCACCGTGCATGTGGTTCCATATGCTCGCCTCCACATGAGGGCAGCTCAGTGGACTTTATCCACCCAATGGACCCAGGCATCAGGGTGCCTGTCAGACAAAATAGCAAACACAAGTCGCCTCGTTTTGTCCCTCCAATGGTGGAGGTCTACTCAAAATCTGTTGCTGGGGTGCCCCTTTCAACAACCCTTACCCCAAGCAACTCTCACAACAGATGCTTCTCCAAAGGGCTGGGGAGCTCATCTGCAAAACCTCTCCACCCAGGGCACCTGGTCTCCACAAGAGAGTTGTCTACATATCAATCTCTTGGAACTCAAAGCAATTTTCCTGGCCCTGCGAGTGTTCCACTCCCTGCTCAGCTATAAGACAGTCCCTATTCATACGGACAATCAAGTAGCCATGTTCTATGTGAACAAGCAGGGGGGAACGGGCTCTCTGTCACTTTGCAACGAAGCTTTGCGACTATGGGCCCTCGCCAGAGAGCATCAGATTCATCTGCTGGCAATATATCTTCCAGGCATTCAAAACTCTTGGGCGGACAGACTCAGTCGAGTTCTGCTTCCACACGAGTGGTCTCTGCATGCAGACCAAGTGACCAGGATATTTCAACTTTGGGGAACCCCGGACATAGACCTCTTTGCAAGTCCGTGGAATGCCAAACTTCCCCGGTTCTGTTCCAGAATTCCGGCTCAGGGGACTCAGGCCGGGGATGCTTTCCTCCTTTACTGGGGTCAAGACTTCCTGTATGCCTTTCCACCCATTCCCCTAATTCCCAAAACGCTCTTCAAGCTTCAGAGAGACAGAGGCCACATGATTCTCATAGCACCACATTGGCCACGGCAAGCGTGGTACCCTCTGCTTCTACATCTCTCTCAAGCTCCCTCCCTGGAGTTAGGGTCTGTTCCAGATCTCCTATCTCAGGAGAACGGAATGTTATGGCATCCCATTCCCCAGTCTCTGCATCTCAGAGCTTGGTTGCTGAAGGCTTAGATCTTCAAGATCTTAATCTTTCTCAGCAAGTGAAAGATGTTCTTTATGCTTCCAGAAAACCTTCCACTAGACGCTCTTATGCTTTCAAGTGGAAAAGGTTTACTATTTGGTGTTCGGAAAAGGCTCTTTAACCCCCTTGCGATACCTCTGCAATCTTTGCTGGAGTATCTCCTCCATTTATCTAATGCAGGCCTTAAGACAAATTCAGTAAGAGTCCATTTGAGTGCAATTGCAGCTTCTCTTAAACCTCTAAATGGACCGCCTATTTCCTCTCATCCTCTCATAGCAAGATTTATGAGATTCCTCCTAACTAAGCCTCCCATTAGACTACCTCCGGTGGCATGGGACTTTAACCTGGTTCTTGGGCAGCTCATGAAGCCACCTTTTGAACCTTTAGCTACCACCTCCTTAAAATTCCTTTCTTGGAAGGTTATCTTTCTCATTGCAATCACATCAGCACGCCGCATTAATGAGTTGCAAGCGCTAGTAGCTAATCCACCTTATACAAGGTTCCATCATGACAAGGTAGTCCTTAGGACTCATCCACACTTTATGCCTAAGGTGGTCTCGCCTTTTCATCTAAACCAAGAGGTCTACCTACCTGTCTTTTTTCCAGGACCTCATGCATCAAATGCAGAGAGGAATCTTCATACCTTGGACTGTAAAAGAGCTCTGGCTTTTTACTTACAAAGAACACAGCAATATAGGAAGTCCTCTCAACTCTTTGTTGCTTTTGATCCTTCTTATTTGGGACTTCCAGTCTCCAAGAGAACACTATCTAACTGGATTGCTCAGTGTATTTCCTTCGCCTATCAGAGTAAGAACTTTTCTCTGGAAGGCCATGTCACAGCTCACAATGTGAGAGCCATGGCAGCCTCAATGGCTCATCTGCTCTCTTTGTCTATTCTAGACTTCTCCAGGACCAAGCAGGAAGTCAGTCCTCACTTATGGGTGACGTCGGCGCCGACGGAGCCCTCGCGGAGCAATTTTCCCCAGCTTTCAAAGAAAGCCTTTGGGAATTGCAGCGCGCATGCGCGGTCGTCTTCCCGCCCGAGGGTGCCATCTTAGCCAGTCTTCTTTTTTCCGCGGAGCCCTGCAGACGTCCCCGTCTTGTCCCCGCGAAAAAGTTGATTTTCCTCTTTATTTTATACTTTTTTCTTTCGGTTCGACGCCGATCGTTTTCCCGCCCGGACTCACGACGCCGGTCTCGAGTCCTCTAGCGTTTTTTCGGTTTTTCTGACTTAGTCAGCTTTCATTTTCGTTTTCCCTGGCAGCCCGGTCCTTTGACCTCGCAGGGGCCCTTTTTCCCCCGATGGCTGCCAGTGGCTTTAAGCGGTGTGGTCGGTGTGACCGAAATATGTCACTAACCGACACACACGACTTTTGCCTCCGCTGCTTGGGCCCGGATCATGAGGAACTGATCTGTGGGCCCTGCAGCAAACTGTCCTCGAAGGCGTTGAGAAGTCGGCGGCATCAGCGCGAGAGAATCTTCGCTGACCCCAGCCGTACCCGGACCTCGTCGGAGGCCTCCGTGTCAAAGGGCTCCAGCTCGGACCGTCGCCGGAGCTCCTCCGACCGGGGTTCTCCCTCCGGGGACCGTCGGTGGACGCTCCTGGCTCCGCGAGGGCCAGGTCGCATAGCCCCGACAGCCGCCCCGGGTCCTTGGAGAAGGAACATCTCCCGAAGCGACCTCGCCTGGAGTCGGAGATGCCTGCCCGGGTAAGTCCTGTAGTCCTTCTGGACTCGCCTCCGCGACAGCCGACGTCGGGCCCGACGCCGTCGGGGCCCGAGTCGGGGGCTGCTGGGTCACCTGAGCTCGGACTCAGGTTGACGGCCTTGGAGAGCAGACTGTCTGCCTTCATGGACCAGCAGCGGGCACTGCTCGCTGGCCTCGCTGGCGCCGCTGCCCCGACCGCCGGGACGTCGACGTCCAAGTCGACCCCGGAGACCGAGCCGATCCTCGAGTCAATGAGAACTCGAGTCGATCCTCGGTCGAGGTCACCCTCGGCCTCCCGTTCGGGACCGAGGTCGCCGACGCCGACTCCCTCGACGTCGGGGCGGCTGGCGCCGCACCCTGCCCGGGCCGACCCCACCGAGTCCTCGTCGGAGTCGGTCTGGGAGTCTGAGGAGGAAGAGTCACCTGATTCTTTCCGGACTCGGTGTGTCCCATCGGACTCACCGGGGTCCGAGCCTCGGAAGCAGTCCCCCCCCGGAGGATGCCCGGTTCTCGGACTTCGTTAGGGATATGGCCAAGGCTTTGGCCTTCCCTGCGGATCCCGAGGAGGATCCTCGAGCCGAAGAGCTCGACGCCCTCCAGTATGACTCTCCCGCGAGGGAGCACTTTACTGTGCCGGTTCCTCCTATGCTGGAACGACTACTCTTCCGCATGTGGGAGAGTCAGGCCTCCTCGCCGGTCCTGAGCAAGCGGGTCGATTCTATCTATCGGGTCCGCAAGAGCCCTGGCTTTCAGAAGGCACAGCTGCCACACCATTCCATGGTAGTGGAATCGGCCATGCATCGTCTTAAGAGCCAGAAGATGCACTCCTCGGTGCCTCCTGGAAGGGAGGCCCGTAACCTGGATGGCCTTGGCAAGAAGTGCTTCCAGGGCTCTATGCTCGCATGTCGTGTCCAGACTTACCAGCTCTACATGGGCATGTATCTCCGGGATCTGGCTAAAGAGCTAGCCGGATTCTCCGCTGGTCTCTCCGAGGAGCCCTTGCGGAGGTTCCTAGCCTTGTCCACGGGCATTCGGGAATGCTCAAAGTTCATGTCCCGAGCAGCCTATGATGGCTTTGAGGCCTCGGCTAGAGTGGCCGCAGCCGGCATCGGTGCCCGCCGACAGGCTTGGCTTCAGTCGTCGGACCTTGAGCCCTGGGTACAGGACAAGTTGGTCGATGTCCCCTGCCGAGGCGAAAACCTCTTTGGCAAGCCCATGGCGGAAAAGGCTGCACAAATTGAGACTGAGACTCTCACCAGGACCAGGCTTTCTAGGAAGACCTCCGCCCCTTCCCAGAAAAAGAAGGGCTCGGGAAAAAAGTCCTTTTACCCGAGGAAGGCGGCTGCCTACAAACAGTACCCCCATTATCAGGCCCCTGCAGCTCCCCAACAGGGCCAGCAGGCCAAGGGACGGGGTAACGGGTCCCGTAGGCAGCAAGCCCCCAAGCCTGCACCACCAGCCCCTGCTCAGCAGGGTGGGGGTTTTTGACTCGCTCAGCATAGCCTCTCCCCCCCCGCTGGTCCCTCCCAGCACCGGAGGCCGGCTGGTTCACTTCGCCCACAGGTGGTCCAGCATCACCGCAGATGCCTGGGTGCTTCAGGTCGTGCGAGAGGGCTACCTTCTCCACTTCCATCAGGTCCCTCCCTCCTATTTTCCGGGAGAACCTTCGCGCCCCCCTCTGCACAGGGAGTTGCTCCTTCAGGAGTTAGCAGGTCTTCTGCAGGAACAGGCGGTGGAACCGGTGCCCCACCACCTGAGAGGTCAAGGCTTTTATTCAAGGTATTTTCTGATACCAAAGAGAACAGGGGGCCTCAGACCCATCCTGGACTTGCGCAACCTCAACAAGTTCCTTGTGCGGGAGAAGTTCAAAATGCTTACCCTTGGAATCCTTCTGCCCTACCTCCAGCAGGGAGATTGGCTATGCTCCTTGGATCTAAAGGATGCCTACACGCACATCCTCATCCACCCAAGCCACCGCCAATACCTAAGGTTTGTGGTGGCAGGAAATCATTACCAGTACAGAGTACTGCCCTTTGGCCTATCCTCCGCACCGCGAGTCTTCACAAAATGTCTCGCGGTCGTGGCGGCCCATCTCCGGCTTCACGGCCTCTATGTCTTTCCGTACCTCGACGACTGGCTCATCAGAGCAGCGTCCGCTCAGGAGGTCACCAACGCCACGTGCCGCACGGTGACTCTGCTGCAGCACTTGGGCTTTGTCATAAACTTCGCAAAGTCCACTTTGCTCCCCTCACAGGATCTCGAGTTCATCGGCGCAAGGCTGCACACTCCTCGGGCACGAGCGTACCTACCGCTCGACAGGGCTCAACGGCTCATGGACCTAGCCGACCGCTTTCGCAGCCAGCCCCTGGTCTCCGCCAGGCGCTTCCTGAGACTGCTCGGCCATATGGCTTCCACCGTCCATGTGACCCCCAATGCCCGCCTGAACATGCGGTCTGCTCAATGGTGTCTCCGCCAGCAGTGGCGACAAGCCACAGGCGGCCTGGCAGACCTAGTGCGCGTCTCCGAGCCGCTGCTCTCGTCTCTCCGGTGGTGGCTCCGGCAGCCGAACCTGATATTCGGAATGCCTTTCCAGTCACCTCAGCCGACCCGGGTGCTGACCACCGATGCATCCCTCCTGGGCTGGGGAGCACATTGCCAAGAGGCACGTACTCAGGGCCTCTGGACCACGTGGGAGTCTGCTCAGCAGATCAACTTCCTGGAGCTCAGGGCGATCCGCCTAGCTCTCAAGGCCTTCTCCCACCTGACTTCCCAACAGTCCGTCCTTGTCCAGACGGACAATCAAGTTGCCATGTTCTACGTGAACAAGCAGGGGGGCACGGGCTCCTTCCTCCTCTGCCGGGAGGCACAGAAGCTCTGCTCTTGGGCCGTCAGTCACGGCATTCTCCTCAAGGCAGTTTATCTCCCGGGCCAAGAAAATTGCCTTGCAGACAAACTCAGCAGGGTCCTCCAGCCGCACGAGTGGCGTCTGGATCCCTTGGTAGTTCAGAAGCTCTTCCTCAAGTGGGGTCTCCCCACGGTGGATCTCTTTGCCAGTCCTCACAACCGGCAGCTTCCTCGCTTCTGCTCTCGTCAGCCACACCCCCTTCGGGTTGCGGCGGACGCCTTTCTGATCTCGTGGTCGGGGAGCCTTCTGTACGCTTTCCCTCCCATCCCGCTGGTCTCTCGGACTCTTTTCAAGGTTCTCCGCGACAAAGCCTTCATGATCCTGGTGGCCCCTCGCTGGCCCAGGCAGCCGTGGTTTCCGCTCCTGCTGCAACTGGCGGTGGAGGGTCCAATCCCTCTGGGGATACAACCGGATCTCCTCACTCAGGATCAGGGGTCCCTTCTGCACCCCAACCTCAGGTCTCTCAACCTTATGGCCTGGCTGCTGAGAGGGTAGTCCTTGCTCCCCTTCTCCTGCCGGCGGAGGTGGAGGAGGTCGTCTTAGCTTCGCGACGGCCTTCTACCCGCAAATGCTACGCCCTTAAATGGTGTCGCTTTGCAGTCTGGTGTACCCAACAGTCTCAGGATCCCTTCTCCTGCCCGGTGTCGGTGATCTTGCAGTACTTGCTGCACCTCTCTAATCTGGGACTTAAGTCCAACTCCGTCAAAGTTCACCTCAGTGCTCTTTCAGCACATCATGTGCCAGTGGACGGCAGACCTCTCTCCAATGACCCTCTCGTAGCGAGGTTTCTCCGAGGTCTCCTTCTACTTAAACCACCTCTGCGCCCGCCAGCGCCTGACTGGGACCTGAATGTGGTTTTGCAGCGGATCACCTGTCCGCCTTTTGAACCTATGGCTACCTGTTCTCTCCGTTTTCTGTCTTGGAAAACACTGTTCTTGATAGCCCTCACTTCCGCTAGGCGCGTGAGTGAATTGCAGGCCCTCGTGTCTGATCCCCCTTACACTAGGTTCTACAAGAATAGGGTAGTCCTACGGACTCACCCAAAATTTCTGCCTAAAGTGGTCTCCCCTTTTCACATCAATCAGGAGGTGGTACTTCCAACCTTCTTTCCCAGACCACACTCCAGCCGAGCTGAAACGGTCCTCCATACCCTGGACTGTAGAAGGGCATTGAACTTCTACCTTGACCGTACGCGGGAGCACCGTAAAGCTGCTCAGCTTTTTGTGTCTTTTGACCCCAATAAATTGGGGCTCCCGGTCTCCAAGCGTACTCTGTCCATCTGGGTTGCGGACTGTATCTCTTGGGCTTATGGGGCAGCCGGACTCTCCTTAGAAAGTCGAGTCACGGCTCATTGCGTTCGGGCAAAGGCCACGTCAGTGGCTTACCTCCGCTCTGTTCCGCTGGCAGACATCTGCCGGGCCGCTACTTGGTCTTCGAGCCAGACTTTTGCGGTCCATTACTGTCTCGAGAGGGAGTCCCGTAGAGACAGTGCTTTCGGACAGGCAGTCCTCCGTAATCTCTTTGAGGTCTGAGCAACTCCTACCCTCCATCCCGGATGTGGGCTACCGGTGGGTGATAATTCAGCGAAGATTCTATCCTTCTGTGCTGCTGAGCTAGAGGGAGCTCATTTTTGTGCTTAGGGTCTCCGGTAGCCTTGAGCTTGGGAGTCCCATAAGTGAGGACTGACTTCCTGCTTGGTCCTGGAGAAAGCGTAGTTACTCACCTGTAACAGGTGTTCTCCAGGAGCAGCAGGAATCAGTCCTCACTACCCTCCCTCCTCCCCTTGGAGTTGCAATCGTCTGCTTATGTTCTTTTTGCAAATTTTTATGCTGTCTTTTTTAGCTATGTCATCTGACTGGCTAAGATGGCACCCTCGGGCGGGAAGACGACCGCGCATGCGCGCTGCAATTCCCAAAGGCTTTCTTTGAAAGCTGGGGAAAATTGCTCCGCGAGGGCTCCGTCGGCGCCGACGTCACCCATAAGTGAGGACTGATTCCTGCTGCTCCTGGAGAACACCTGTTACAGGTGAGTAACTACGCTATCTGTCGAGCAGCCACTTGGGCCTCGGTTCATACCTTCACAGCCCATTTCTGCTTGGACAAGGACTCCCGCTGGGATGCCTTGTTTGGTCAGGCTGTTCTCAAACACCTGTTCCATACCTAATCAACTCCTGCCCACCATCCCTGGTAGGATGCCAGAGATCCATGGGGAGAAGTGGAGCCCTTTTCAGGGACACACAACTTCTGGAGTCTCTCCCTGGCACCTAAAGCTAGGGAGTCCCCATATGTGATAACTACATTCCTGCTTGTTCCTGGAGATAGCATAGTTACTCACCTGTAACAGGTGATCTCCGGGAACAGCAGGAATTTAGTCTTCACAACCCACCCACCTCCCCTAGGAGTTGTATCTCTCTATCTCTTTCCTTTCCCTCTCTCTCTCTCTCTTTGTCTCAGGATTAAAACTAAACTGGAGAGAGGCAGTTGGGAAAGGCGGGAAGGCAGCACGCAGGCGCTGTGGGATGCTCCCAAAAGCTTTCTTATTGGACTCTGGGGAGCATTTCCGCGCGGGCTCCGTCGGTATCGACGATACCATAAGTGAGGACTAAATTCCTGCTGTTCCCGGAGATCACCTGTTACAGGTGAGTATCTATGCTTTCTGTTCTAAAGACAAATTCGGTAAGCGTCCATCTTAGTGCAATTGCAGCTTCCTATAAGCTTCTAAATGGACAGCCAATTTCCTCTCATTCTCTCATATCAAGATTTATGAGAGGTCTTCTATTAACAAAGCCTCCCATCAGGCCACCACTGGTGGCATGGGATTTAAATCTAGTTCTCGGACAGCTCATGAAACCGCCCTTTGAACCTTTAGCTACTGCATCCCTAAAGTTTTTATCCTGGAAGGTCATCTTCCTAATTGTAATCACCTCTGCACGTTGCATTAGTGAATTGCAAGCTTTAGTGGCTGATCCCCCTTATACAAGGTTTCACCATGTTGTTCTCAGAACTCATCCACATTTTATGCCAAAGGTGGTTTCGCCTTTTCATTTAAATCAATCGATTTACCTTCCTGTATTTTTTTCCGAGGCCTCATGCCTCTAATGCAGAAAGGAACCTTCATACATTGGACTATAAAAGAGCCTTGGCTTTTTACCTACAAGGAACACAGCATCATAGAAAGTCTTCTCAACTTTTTGTTGCTTTTGATTCTAGTCATTTGGGACTTTCAGTCTCCAAAAGGACTCTTATCTAAGTGGATTTCATAATGCATATCTTTTACTTATAAGAGTAAGTGTCTTCCTCTTCAAGGCCATGTCACAGCACATAATGTGAGAGCCATGGCAGCCTCTATGGCTAACCTTCACTCTGTCTATCGATGACATCTGTCGAGCAGCCACCTGGGCTTCGGTTCACACCTTCACAGCCCACTACTGCCTAGTTAAAGCCTCCCGTCAGGGTGCCTTCTTTGGCCAGGCTGTTCTTCAACATCTCTTTCAGACTTAATTCAACTCCTACCCACCAACCCTGGTAGGATGCCAGAGATCTATGGGAGGAAGCATGGCCCACCTCACTATAGGTGGCAGCTTCCTGGGGCCATCTCCCCGGCATCTTCAGCTAGGGAGTCCCCATATGTGAAACTACATTCCTGCTTGTTCCTGGAGATAGCGTAGATACTCACCTGTAAGAGTTGATCTCCAGAAACTGCAGGAACTTTTTCTTCACAACCACCCACATCCCCTAGGAGTTGTCTCTCTATTTCTCTGTCTCTTTCCTCTCTCCCTCTATCCTTTCACTGAGCTACAAACTTAACTGAAGAGGGACAGTTGGAAAGGCGGGAAGGAAGTTCGCATATGCTGAGGGATGCTCCCAAAAGCGTTCCTTTTGGACGCTGGGGAGCGTTCCCGCGCAGGCTCCATCAGTACCGATGATACCCATATGTGAAGACTAAATTCCTGCTGTTCCCAGAGATCACCTGTTACAGGTGAGTAACTACGCTTTATTGGACTTTGTGCTATTTTTATATTTTACACAGTATTGGGGAACTGCATCTCTTCTTGGGGTTTCAATTTAAATTTAGTCTACATATTTTTATTTTTACTTTAGATTGTGGTTACTTATTCTGTACTTTGTGAGGGTCAATGTTGCGAGTGTTTGAAGCACTTTTCAGTGACAAAAAAGCAGCTGCTGAAAATTGCTTACTTGGTTGATATATTTGCAATATTGAATGAATTAAATTTATCACTGCAAGGACCAAACGCAACATGCCTAGATTTGTCTGAAAAGATCCAAGAGTTTCAAATGAAATTTCGGCTTTAGCAGAAAAAGTTAGCTGAAAATAGAACGTACATGTTGCTCAACTTATCCGCTTTCTTTGAAGAAAACGAGATTGAACTTGACACAAGAAATGGAATTATAATTTCTGTCAAACAGCACTTAGAAATGCTGGAAGAAGAAATTTCAGCGTATTTTCCAAATTTACCTGTCACACCATTTGCACTTGCCAGAAGTCCATTCACAGTTAAAGTTGAGGATGTTCCTGAGATTGCACAAGAAGAGTTCATTGAACTCATTACCAGCGATGCAGCGAAAAATGATTTTTCTTCAATGTCAGTAATTAAATTCTGGATCAAGTATTTTCAATTGTATCCTGGACTGTCTGAGATTGTGTTGCGTTTACTTCTTCCGTTTCCAACAACATATGTGTGAAACCGGCTTCTCAAGCTTGTTGCTTATCAAGAGTAAATACCGAAATAGACTTGCTGCATTAGATGATCTTCGTTGTGCTCTTGCAAAGACTGAGCCAAGAAGTTCACATCTGGCGAGAAGGAAGCAAGCACAACCTTCGCACTGATAGCATAGGCCTATTTTTTAGGTTTGACCTTCGTCAGTCTTTTTGAATAAAGCATACTAAAACCGTTGACTACCAAATCCTAATAATTTCAAAATCAAATATTTTTACTTGTTGTGATTAATTATTGTGGTTTAAATAAGTACATTTTATAAATAAAAACATATTGCAAAGGCCTATAATACATTAATAATTCAACAAATGATTACAGCGACAATGCGTTAACAGTAAAGGAAGAGACGCATTTGATTTTATCATTGGGGGTCATCACAAGTTGACCAATGGTAAAAAAGGGGTTGCGGTACAAAAAGGTTGAGAACCACTGCCTTAGAGGAAAGGCGGGATAGAGGAGATATGATAGAGATGTTTAAATATCTCCATAACATAAATGCACAGGAGGAGAGCCTCTTTCGATTGAAAGCAAGCTCTGCTACAAGGGGACATAGGATGAGGGTGAAAGGGGATAGACTCAGGAGTAATATGCAGAAATATTTCTTTGCGGGAAGATTGGGAGGTGCATGGAATAGTCTCCCAGTAGAGGTGGTAGATTTGAGGACAGTATCTGAATTCAAAAAGGTATGGGACAAACACAGAGCATCTCTAATGGGAAAAGAGGGAACTATTGTAGCGGTTGATATGGAAGGGCAGACTAGATAGGCCATGTGGTCTTTTTCTGCCTTTATGTTTCTATGACTGCTTTTCTTGAAGATTCAACAGACACTATTTCTGGGAAGGCCATCTTGCCGGTTACTTCTCTCTCTGAGGTTTGTCAGACGGCTGCCTGGGTGAAAATCTTCACAGTCTCTTGTCAAGTGCATATATCTATATGATTTGCAAGGTATTGTGGGCAATGTAGTTCATTCACACCAGACACAGCTGCTGACAATTATTTAGTTGTGCTCTTGGGTAAAGCCAATAAGATATTTATTTATGGGGTTATTTCTCCCAACACAGATATGCTTGGTAGCACATAAATTAGGTAACTTGCTTTCAGTGTTAACTTGGAAAAACAAAGTCAAAATCAGGAAAACAACAAATGAAAAGCTACAAAGCAAGAAACAAACTGTTCCTTTCAGGTTAACTTCTGATTACTTCCCACATAGATACAGAAGTGATTCTCTCCTAGCTCACAAGCAATTAGGTAAGGCTTAATTGCTAGCAGTTATCCAGCTGAAACCCCTTAGCTGGCTTGCTTTGTACTGTGTGGGTCAAATCCTGCTTCAGGAGCTTTTCTGAGTAGATTAAAGAACAAATTTTTATTTCTTTGTGATGGTTGCTGTACTTTATAACAGAAAGTTACCAACGGAGTTTGGATAGGGAACAGTTCATATAAACAGGATCCTCATCTGCTATTATTCCCCCTTGTTCAACAAGCATGGGTTCAATATCATGGATTGGCACAGATGAATCTCTCAATGGAACATTTTCAGGAGAATACTTGTTTCCCTGCTGTCTTTCAAGGTTATAGCTAGGGCATAGATCAGTGTTCATACCTGAGCTTCCATTGCTGCTAGAGTTCCTCTCTATATAGCCTGGCCAGTATGTAGTCCAGTTCTTATGTCCAGCCTTCCAATCCAGATCCCTGGACACTGGATCTCTCTTCACATACCTTCTGGCATAGGTCTTAGGGTCCCTTCCACATGCAGCCGTCTCCCTCACAGGTAGCGTCTGGTGATTCCTAGCTCTGCAGCACCATTCCTCTGGCTTTCTCCAGTCCAATGGTGTATGCTGGCCCTTGAAATGCCTCCCAGTATACGTACTGCTTTGGACTCTTCTAGACCTCTCAAAGGCTTTTCTCCTCTTTCTTCCAGAGGGTCTCTTTCCCTCTCTGTCCGTCCGGTTTGGCTTCTGCTTCTGATGATCCTTCAGATGAAACTGATGATCCTTCTCTGGATATCCAAGGTGATCATGAAGAAGATGGTCATCTGTAGAATAAACTCTACTCTTATTCTGCCTGGATGAGTGCTCCTCCCTAACACAGCACAGCTGTGCTGAATCAGGCCCTGCCCTTTGAGATGAGTGCTTAGGGATTACCTCATAGCCCTCCTGATTGAACACATGTTTCCCCACTTCAGCTCCTCTAATGGCTGTTGGAAACCTGGTGCATTCTGGGACTGGTAGTCTTTTATGGCAAAATTCTGTTTTCTCATTTCTACCAGCACTGACAGGTTGCTTGTTCAGAGACACTTCACCTTTTCTATAGCCCCTTCCTGAGCTATGATAAGCTTCCTTATCACAGGTTCCGAAGGGTAAAATTCTTAAACTTACTTTAAAAATAGATTTTTTCTTCTGTGGACAAAGGCTGAATGTGTTCTCGGATGTTTCCAGGAGCACCCCACACCACAGACTTGAAGTCTCAAGTTAGAGCATTGGGAGCAGCTTTTAATCTAAAATTCCCCTGCAGATGTATTATATTGCAGGAGGAAACTTTCGTTTTTCAAGATGTATCTCATTTAGAGAAATTTCTCTTAGATAAAAACAAATAAGGTCAGGAAGATTAAGAGTTTATTTTTATATTGACCACCATTCTATATGGCTTTTGTAGCCTTGTTATTTGAGATTTGGTTGGTCTTTGAGATTTCTTGTGTTCTAATTTTTTATATTGGTTTTCTTTGATTGAATGTGAAATGTATATTTCAAAATTCTTAGTAAGCAAAAAATTGGAGGATAAATCAGTGGAACCCTTGACTAATGGTCCCCTTCTGGAAGGCATCAGGAATCCCTCCAAAGTCTTCCTAGTCCACCACTATTAAGGAGATGGTCATGGCACAATGGGATACCTCAGATGCAAGGCTTAAGGTAGCCAGGTCCATGACCAGACTCTGGTTTTGGAAGGAGGAATAAATGTGTGCTTACCCCACGTGGCCACCATGTTAGCAGCAATGAGTAGGACTATTATCCCAGTAGAGGGTGGAGAGGCTCTAAAGGATCCACAGCATTGTCTTATGGAGACTTTGTTGAAACAGTCCTTTGAAGTCTCAGTGTTGGCACTGCAGCAGATATGTGGCTAGACCCTGTCTCTGTTGGCCACTTTAGCTGCCTGACGAAGCGGCAGCTTGCTTATGAGGGGCAGTTTTGGAAATGGCATGGCTTGAGGCAGGGATAGTCTTTTTGGCTGATAACCTCTATGATTTGATACTGGTTTTAGCAAAGATGTCAACTTTGACTATGTAATAGCTGTAGTGGCTGCAAAACTGGTTAGTGGACAGGGCCTCTAAGATGTGACTCAGTATTTTGCCATTTAAGGGCAAGCTCCATTTCAGGGAAGATCTGGAAAAATTAGTAAAGGAACTTGGAGAATAAGGTGCTGAGGCTTCCAGTAGATAGGCGTTTGGGAAATGTCTGCTTTTCAGTGACAGTCTCTCTTTCATGAAGGTCATAGATCCTGTTCTGGGAGGCAGTAAGGTTCCTGTCCAAAAGTGTGTCCTTTCGAGGTGCCCATAGAGGATGTGAAGGAGGCATAGCGAGGGACCTCTGGCACCCGCAGTACCCATTGAGCGTACCTGAACCTATCCTTCAGGATTACCAGTGGGGCGGTCAGCCATAGCAATTTTACTATAGCTTCTTTCCTTCTTTCCTATTTTATTTATTAGCATTCGTTTTCTCTACCTAGAATAGTGTATTGTAAACCTCTTTGCTTCATTTTGAAAGGCGGAATAGAAAGTATTTGTTAAACCATAAACCATACCAAAAGTGGGTCTAGATCACCTCAGACCAGTGAATCCTGGAGGTGATTCACAAGGGTTATTCTCTCAAGTTCTCTTGACCGCTTCCCAACAGAATTTTGGAGTTTCATGAAGAAGATAGCAGTGGTGCAGTCCACTCTAGATAGACCACCTGACTCTGCAGACAGTGATATCAGTATCTCCTGGAAAAGTGTTGGCAAGATTGGTGCTCCATCTACTTTGTGGTGGCCAAAAAGGGAGGCACCTATTGGCCCATCTTGTTTCTCAAACACATTAACAAGTTCTTGGCATCTCATGTTTCTGCATAGAAACCTTGAGATCCATCATGGTGATCATTCAGACTGGTGAGTTTCTGACCTCCCTGGATTTCACAGAGGAATATCTACACGTTCCCATCCAGTAGGAGCATCAGCAGTAGTTAACGTTTCATTATCTTGGAGTGATGCTTTCTATTCCAGGCCTTGCCATTCAGACTAGCTACTGCTCCATGGACCATCTCAAAATCCTGGTGGTAGTTGTGGCCACTCTTTGCAAGCAGAATGTGTTGGTGCATTCTTACCTGGCTGATAGTCTCATATAGGCGTTGTATCAGGAGAGTAGGGTGGCAACAGCAATTGTGTGCAGCTTTTTCGAGGGTCTGGGCTTAGGTCATCAACTTCCCAAAAGCAAGTTGGCCCCCCTCTCAGATGCTGGAATACCTAGGTACATGCTTCAACAATCAATGGGGAAAGGTTATCTCCAGGAAGTCAGTCTTCACATATGGGGTGATGTCAGCACCGACGAAGCCCGGCGTGGGAACACTCCCCAGAATCCAATAGGAATGCTTTTGGGAGCATTCCTCCATGCATGCGTGACTGCCTTTCCCATCTTCCCTTCTGGTCTCCTCAGTCATCTTTTTTTCTGCGGAGCCTTTGGGACCTTGTCCCTGTCAGCTGCATCTAGAGACTTCAAAATTTTTTCTTTTAGTACCCTCAAAAGTATTTAGGTTGCCTTCCTGTCGATTCTGGCTCCCCTTTTTATTTTTTATAAATTCTGTTCTATTTTTACTTTTTTCACAAAACTTTTGAGACCTACGGACTCCTTGGGCACCATTGCCCAATTCGATTTTGCTTCCATATTATTCACAATTCTCCGGGAACAAGCAGGAAGTCAGTTCTCACATATCGGTGACATCGGCGCCGACGGAGCCTGCATGGAGCAAATCCCCCAGCTTTCAAAGAAAACCTTTGGGATTGCTACCATGCATGCATTGTCCCCTTCCCGCCCAAGGGTGCCATCTTGCTCAGTCTCCTTTTTTCCACGGAGCGCACCAGACGTCGTCTGTTTGTCCCCCGTAAAAAGTTGATTTTTTTTTTTTTGGAGTGTTTTACCAGTATTGCACCGTTACCTTTCCTGCCCTGACCTCGGTGCCTCGGTATCAGGGTTGATTCTTTTTTACTTTGTGTTATTTTTCTTTTGGCGCCTTCACACCCTTTTTCTCTGGCAGCCTGAAGGGTCTTCGACCTTGCTGGGGTTCTTTTCCCCCCATGGCTACCAGCGGCTTTAAAAAGTGTGATCGGTGTGGTAAGATTGTCTCTCACCGACATGCATGACTGCTGCTTCCGGTGCCTCGGCCCGGACCATGATCCGACGTTCTGTGGCCTTTGTAAAAAAAAATGTTTTCCAAGGCCTTGAGGAGCTGCCATCAGCAGCATGATAAAATTTTTCCCGACTCCCTGATGCCTCCGAGAGTCAGGACCTCATCTGAGGCCTCGACATCTTGGGAGGAACATTCCGAACCCGAGCATAGTCGTGGGTCCTCGTAGAGGGGGTCTCCCTCCAGGGAACTGAAGAGGAAGAAGAAGCTCTCGAAGGTAGCGTCCTTGGACTGTTCCGATCGGCCGGGAGCCCCAGGCGTCTGCTCGTGCTGTTGGAGATGCAGCGGCCAGCCAAGATTCCCCAGAAGGATCCGGTTACGAACTGGCCTCGGCAGGTTGACACAGTCCTCATCGAGGATTCCCTTCCTGGGGAGCCGCGTCAGGCCCAAGTCCCTTGGTGCCCATGCCGAAGGCTGCGGAGCCACCGGGACTGGTGTCTAGGATGGCGGCCTTGGACTAGCAGCGGGTGCTGATGTCCGGCACGTCCGGTTCCTCTGCCCCAACCACCGGGCGTTTGTTGTCAAAAACGTCCCTGGAGGCCGAGCCGATCCTCGAAGCCATGCGGGCCCGAGTAGAACCTCGGCCGATGTTGCACTCGGTCTCCCGCTCGTCGGGGCTGAGGACATTGCTGATGAGTCTTCCAGACTCGGTACGTACGGTGCCAGGGTCCTCGAGGCCCGAGGAACGCCACAAGTCCTCCTCCGAATATTCCGACTGGGAGACCGAGGACGTGGAGTCCTCGGACACCTGTCGGCACCAAGATGTTCCTTCCGATTCCCTGGTCTCTGAACTTCAGAGAAGATCCCCACCGGAAGATATGGACTTTTTGGACTTGGCCTTGGCTTTTCCTACTGAGTCCGAGGAGGATCCTCGGCCGACGAGCTCGAGATCCTCCAATATGAGGCTCCTCCCCAGGAATCTCTCATGGTGCCCATTCCTCCCATCCTGGAATGGCTTATGTTCCACATGTGGGAGACACCGGCATCGGTGCTGGTGGTCATCAAGCGGCTCTACTCAATATATCGAGTCTGCCAGAGCCCTGGGTTTCAGAAGTCACAGCTGCCGCACAACTCCATGGTTGTGGAGTCAGCCATGCGTCAACTGAAGAGCCAGAAGACGCACTCCTTGGTGCCCCCCCCCCCCCCGGAAGGGAGGCCCGCAGCTTGGATGCCCTAGGCACAAAGTGCTACCAGGGCTCAATGCAGAATTACCGGATCCAGGCCTACCAGCTGTACATGGGCATGTACCCTGAGGGACCTGGCGAAGGAACTCGCCGGGTACTCAGCTGGTCTCTCCGAGGAACCTTTGCAACGCTTCAAGAGCCTGTCCAAAGCTGTCCGTGAGTGCTCCAAATTTGTCTCGGGCGACCTATGATAGTTTTGACTCAGCGGCCCGGGTAGCCGTGGCGGGCATCAGTGCACACTGCCAAGCTTGGCTCCAGTCGTCCAACCTCTAGCAATGGGTTCAGGACAAGTTGGTTGATGTCCTGTGTCAGTGGGAAAACCTCTTCGGCAAGCCCATGACCAACAAGGCCACAGAACTGGAGACCAAGTTCATGACGAGGACTAGACTCTCCAAGAAGACCACTGCTCCTCCCCGATGGAAGGGCTCGGGTAAAAATACCTTTTACCCAAGGAAGTCCACTGCTTACCAAAACTACTCACCTTACCAGGCCTCCCCGGCTCCCCAGGCCAAGGGACAAGGGCATGGCCCACGTAAGCAGAAGGCTCCCAAGCCCCAGCCTCCGGTGCTGGCCCAGCCAAGAGGGAGTTTTTGACTCTGACAGCATAGCCCCTCTTCCACACGGAGATCAGCAGCCTACAGGGGGGTCATCTCACTCTTTATGCCCACTGGTGGGGAGCTATAACCATTGACTCCTGGGCATTAAAGG
This sequence comes from Ichthyophis bannanicus, assembly GCA_033557465.1. NCBI lineage: Eukaryota > Metazoa > Chordata > Amphibia > Gymnophiona > Ichthyophiidae > Ichthyophis > Ichthyophis bannanicus. Next base: position 648,814,348 of record CM066033.1, on the reverse strand, counting down.
TGGTCAGGAAAGGTTACCTCCTCCATCTGGACCAAGTACCTCCACACTACTTTCTGGGAGAGCCCCTCGGGTCTCCCCTTCACCGGACCACCTTCTGAAGGAGTTGTCAGGTCCTCGAGGACCAAACAGTGGAATCGGTGCCCCACCACCTCTACTCCAGGTATTTTCTCGTGCCAAAGAATACAGGGGGGGCCTAAGGCCCATCCTCGACCTGCGCAACCTCAACAAATTCCTGGTGAGGGAGAAATTCAAGATGCTCTCCCTTGGAACATTGTTGCCTTACCTCCGCCAGGGAGACCGACTATGCTCCTTAGACCTAGAGGATGCCTATACTCACATCCTAATCCACCCAAGGCACCAACAATACTTACGCTTTGTGGTGGGAGGCCATCATTTCCAATACAGGGTGCTTCCCTTCTGCCTAGCCTCACCCCCAGGATATTCACAAAGTGTCTGTCAGTGGTCGCCACCTTTCTCAGGCTCCAGGGGATATTTGTCTTCCCCTATCTCGACGACTGTTTCATCAAGAGCACCACAGCCCCCAAGGTGCAGCAGGCCATGACACGCACCACCCAGGTCCTGCTACACTTGGGCTTTGTTATAAACTACCCCAAGTAAACTTTTGCCCAACGCAAGGGCTAGAATTCATTGGGGCAAGAATTGATACCCTTCAGTCGAAGGCCTTCTTGCCCGCAGACAGGGCAGCCAGACTCATGGCGCTAGCCCAGGATATGCAGCACTGTGCCTCTGTGCCAACCGGACATCTTCTGTGCCTTCTCGGGCACATGGCCTACACGGTGCATGTCACTCCAGATGCCCTCCTCCACATGTGAACATTTTGCACAGCGGAGCCTTCAGGACCAATGGTCCCAGGCCATGTGCCACCTCCAGGACAGAATCTGAGTGACCAGCCTGTTGGTAAATTCCCTGGTCTGGTGGTGGTTGCCCCTGCACCTGGAGGCGGGCATGCCTTTCCAGACCCCCAACCACTCGAGGGTCCTCACCATGGATGCCTCCTTGCTGGGCTGGGGAGTCCATTGAGAGGGCTACCGGTCACAGGGCACTTGGTCCCTGGATGAGAGTGCTCAGCAGATCAACCTCCTGGAGCTGTGAGCCATTCATCTTGCACTGAAGGCTTTTCATCAGTCCTAGTCTAGACAGACAACCCAGGTGGCTATGTTCTGTGTAAACAAGCAAGGAGGCACGGAGTCCCTCTGCCAGGAAGCCATGGATCTGTGCTCTTATGCAGTCCAACAGGGCGGCATCCTCAGAGCGGTATACCTGCTGGGCCAAGACAGCTTGCTGGCCGACAGACTCAGCAGGATTCTCCAGCTGCACGAGTGGCAGCTGGACCTAGGGGAAGCCAGCAGGCTTTTCCAGACGTGGGGGGAACTGGTGGTGGACCTATTTTCAAGCCCAGACAATCACCATTTGCCCTGCTTTTGCTCCCGAAAACAATATTATATACTCAAACTACAACATAAGGAATTTAATGAAAACTTTGTTCCAGGTGCTTGGGTCTCAGTATAAAACGTCGCAACACTTAGTCAGATTTGAAACTTCAATATCAAAACATAGCTGCTATTCACATCAACGACTCAGACTTCTTTATGCGCACCTTGTCTATTGTTTTATGTTATGATCTGGGTCGTTGATGTGAATAGCAGCTATGTTTTGATATTGAAGTTTCAAATCTGACTAAGTGTTGCGACGTTTTATACTGAGACCCAAGCACCTGTAACAAAGTTTTCATTAAATTCCTTATGTTGTAGTTTGAGTATATAATATTGTTTTCAGTAGTGATAGGCTCAACAAAAATTACCCATTTCTACTGCTTTTGCTCCCGGCAGCCTCACCCCGCTAGGGTGGCCGCCGATGCCTTCCTGGTCTCATGGTCAGAGAGACTTCTGTAAGCCTTCCCTCCGACGCCTCTGATTGCCAAGACCCTGTTCAAGACTTTTCACAACAGGTCCTCGGTCATCTTGGTAGCTCCAGGGTAGCACAGGCAGCCGTGGTTTCCACAGCTCCTGCAACTGGCGGTGGAGGACACCATACCTCTGGGGTCTGCCCCCCCCCAACTCCTGTCCCAGTAGGGGGGGGCTCTCTCCTGCATTCCAACCTCTGCTCCCTTTCACTGACGGTGTGGCTGCTGAGAGGGTGATTTTAGCCCCACTCCACCTCCCTAGAGAGGTGGAAGATGTTCTGCTGGCCTCATGCAAGGCATCTATCAGACGGGCCTATGCCTTTAAGTGGCGCAGATTCGCACTTTGTTGCACTGAGCGGGGGACCGACCCCTTCTCTTGCCCGGTGATCCTGGTGTTGCAATACCTGCTCCACCTTTCTCAGGTGGGGCTCAAGTCTTAACTTTGTTAGGGTACACCTCAGTGCCCTAGTGGCAAAACACCATCAGGTGGACAGAAAGTCTCTCTCGGCCCATCCGGTGTTGTCCTGCTTCCTACGGGGCCTACTCCTGTCTAGGCCCCCGGTTCGTCCCCCGGCGACCGAATGGGATCTCAGTGTGGTGTTGGGGCAGCTCACCCTGCCACCATTTGAGCCTCTGGCTACATGCCGCCTTCGTTACCTCTCCTGGAAGGTGGTTTTCCTGGTTGTACTCACTTCTGCCCGTAGGGTAAGTGAGCTCCAGGCACTTGTGGCTGAGGTGCCTTACACCAGGTTTTACAAGAATAGGGTGGTGCTCCGCACGTATCCTAAATTCCTTCTGAAGGTGGTGTCCTCCTTCCACCTCATCCAGGAGATGGTCCTTCCTACCTTCTTTCCCAGACCGCACACCAGTAGGGCAGAGATGGTCCTCCATACCTTGTACTGTAAGAGGGCATTATCCTTCTATGTGCAACACACAAGGTCACCGGAACGTCTCTCAGCTTTTTGTTTCCTACGGCCCCGGTAAGCTGGTGGAGGTGGTGTCCAAGCGCACGCTCTCCACATGGGTGGCGGACTGTATTGCCTGGGCCTACGAGGAGGCGAGGCTTCCGTTGGCAGGCCAGGTCACGGCGTACTGGGTCAGGGCTATGGTGATCTCAGTAGCTAACCTGCGCTCGCTCCTGCTAGCAGACATCTGCCGGGCCGCCACCTGGTCTTCAGTCCATACCTTCGCATCTCATTACTGCCTGGATAGGGAGTCCCTATGGGACAGTGCTTTCAGCCAGGCCATGCTCCGTAACATTTTCGAGGTCTAGGCAACTCCTACCCTCCGACCCTTCTGTGTTCATGCGACCGGAGTGCTAGTTCCATCGGACACAGGGGTCCTGCTTGGTCCGTTATGCGGACTTCATTGCTGCGGCTTGTAGCTCTCCACGAGGAAGTCCTTTTTTGACTATAGAAACATAGAAATATGACGACAGAAAAAGACCACATGGCCTATCTAGTCTGTCCTTCCATAACAACAACAACAACAGTCCCATTTTTACCTTTAGAGATCCTCTGTGTTCCATGCTTTTTTGAGTTCAGTTACTTGTCCTCATCTCTTCCACCTCCACTGGGAGACTATTCCACTGATCCACTACTCTTTCCGTAAAGAAATATTTCCGCATATCACTCCTGAATCTATCTCCCTTCACCCTCATCCCATGTCCCCTCGTAGCAGAACTTGCTTTCAATTGAAAGAGGCTCTCTCCCTGAACATTTATGCCACAGAGGTATTTAAACATCTCAATCATATCACCTCTATCCCACCTTTCCTCTAAGGTGTTATCATAACGCGGAAGTTATGGAAGAAATAGCTTCAGGAAAAAACCCTGTTTTACATGGAACTGAGAAGATGCAGAGAGCGCAGTTCCAGCGCAGCACAGCCAGAGGGCGTATGAGCAATTCCACAGAGCCAGAAGCAATGTGCTCTGACACTGATTGCATTAGTAGCAAGCAGTTTCACCTGAGATCAAGCCCAAAATGTTCAAACCAAAAATCCCTTTATAAAGGAAACCAGATGGTAGAACGGCAGAGCAGTAAGAGCCGGGAGAGCAGCGGTAGGAGCCGTGAAAGCAGTGGGAGCAGCGAAAGCAGCATAACCAGGAGCATAACCGGAAGCACAGCAAGTATCACTGCAAGAGGCTCAGCAAGAGGCTCAGGACGGAGCACAGCCTGGAGCAGCAGTTTGGATAGCTGTGGGAAAAGGAACCTGGAACTGGACAGCTTCCATGTGCAGCCAACTCAAGGAGACAGAATCCAAAGGAGTTTCACTCTAAGGGATAGAGTCCAGAGAGGCCAAACATATTGGGACAGAGTCAATAGCAAAGCAAACAGAAGAAGCAGTTTGCCTGGTAAAAGCAACTCACCTAGCCCAAGTAAGTCCATTGTATCAAACCAGCAAGGAACAAGTAAGGGAAGTTCCTACTACAGAGATACCTTTGCTAAGAACCACAGAGGGTGGAAATCCATACCGGGTTTGCCTGATAGCCCTGAAAGCAGAGCACTTCACAGAACAGCTTGTCTGCCTGAGAAAGCACGTTACAAGGAGAGCTCTGGGTGTGGCAGCTTAGAGAAGCCAAGGTATGCAAAATCCTTAATTCTAAGAGAAAGTTTTACTGATGAAAACCCTGTTCAAAGAGAGAAGCTTTATAAGGGGAGAAGAAGTAAAACTGACCTTTTGAGAGCATTTCCCCATAGCTTAGTAAGAGAGTTTTATGGGAAGCAAAAGAATCCCTGTGAGGAGTTAACAGGGAGTGAAAATTGTCATTTATCTGAGGAGGGCAGTGACCCTGAGTCAATGGACTTTGAATATGAAAACAGTGTTCCCATTCCTCAGGAGGAGCCGATGGAATGTAATCTTTGTTCAGCAGCTAGCATGAATTCCCTGCAAGATTTGTAGTGAGAGAAGAACTCTGCTGATGGTGAAGCTTGTAACCATTTCTCTGCTGATATTAATTTGTTTTGATTTAAAAGAAGCCTTAGCCCAGACTTACACTTAACTGTGAAACCTACAACAGTTGATTGTTTGAAATGTTGGTGGAACCTTTTTGTTAAAGAGAAGGACTATATTTACTTTCTTACTGTCTTATTGGACCTTAGCGTTGACCGGGGAAATAAAGCCTTGTTACTCTACACTTTGGCTTGAATCATTCTTCATAAGGAGTTCTATACTACAAGGACCAGAATCCTCTAGGCCCTTCAGGTCAATCACTCCTTAAAACTTAATTAAATGCGCCAGATGCCCTTACTCCAACCAACCACTAGGGACACCTGGTGACAGTGTACATATTAAGATCCTTCAGTCTGTCCTCATATGCTTTATAATGAAGACTACTAATCATTTTAGTAGCCACCCTCTGCACCGACTCCATAGATTGGTAGCCTCTATAGGTTGGTAGCTTGTAGCTGGGGAGTCCCATATGTGAGGACTGACTTCCTGCTTGTTCCCGGAGAAAGTGTAGTTACTGACCTGTAACAGGTGTTCTCCGGGGACAGCAGGAATCAGTCCTCACAACCCTCCTCCCCTTGAAGTTGCAGTCGTACCATCTTATTTGTTTTTGTCATCTTTTAGCTATGTCATTTGACTGAGCAAGATGGCACCCTTGGGCTGGTAGGGGACCACGGATGCGTGGTAGCAATCCCAAAGGCTTTCTTTGAAAGCTGGGGATTTGCTCCGCATGGGCTCCGTCGGTGCTGACGTCGCCCATATGTGAGGACTGATTCCTGCTGTCCCCGGAGAACACCCCTTACAGGTGAGTAACGTTGCTATATGGAGAAACCTCGAAGTGGGTTCAAAAAATGTTCCAGGTGTTCCAGCACAGTTTCTATCACTGATGAGCATTCTTGGTGCCTAAAATGTTTATGTCCAGACCATGGCGTCGAGTCTTGTTTATCCTGTCGCCATATGACTTCCAGAGGTCGGAAGAACCAGGACTTAACAGCAGGCTAAGCTGTTTCCTGTAGAGTCAGCTCCTTCGGTGCCCTCCTCAGGGATGTCGACTCCGTCAAAGTCTTTCCATGCGTTAAAGTACTCACCAGCAAAGGAAACGTTTCTCAGGTTTGTTCACCAGCAAAGGAAAAGCATCACCAGTGATTAAGAAAAAGAAGGCATCGGCCTTGGCATCGATATCAACGATTTCCAGGTTGGAGTCTGCTTCAGACACCAAGCATTGGCAGTCGGCATAGCCATTCATCGCATTCCGATGTGAACTGTCCATCGAAGCAACCTTGGCGGGAGGTGTCACCCTCCAAAGCCACAGAGGGGTTCAGGGATGCCCCCAAAGTCCAATTTTTGGTGGAGCCCCCGATACCAGCATCAGGAGTTGTGGCCCACACAGCTGTGTTGGGAGCTACTCCTCTCCTGGTACAGTCATTGGATGACCGTGCCATCACCATCAAGCGTAGCATTGCTAAATTCTTAGTGTCAGTATCACTGATGGCATTGAGTGCTCTGCAGACAGCACAGACACCAGTCATGCTGATACCGACGGTGGCTACAGAGCTCGGCACTCTTACGCAGGCATCCTCTGCTTGACATAGCTCAGAGCAGCCGATACTGAGGCCCTTCAACACCATCGGCTCTGATACCCTCGACATCCAAACAGCGAGGCTCAGAGCAGCAAATGTATTGAACATCTTGGAGAGATTATTTTGACTTCCTTCCAGACTCCAATTCTGAGTAGGCCTCCGAGGTGGAATCCATCGATTCCGATATACTCAAAAGAAGTACCATCGGATCCATCGCCTCCTTATGAAAGTCAATGTTCACTGCCCGAGGACATGTCATTTCACAATTTTATCAAGGACATGGTGACAGCTCTCAATGTTTTAGTAGCTTCGGAAATGGAGCCAAGAGCTCGAGATATTCCAATACGCATCAGCACCGAAAGAGGCTGCTACCCTCCCGGTGCACAACATCTTAAAGATCCTTATGGCTCGAATGTGGGAGGCCCCCATATCAATCCCTGCGGTGAGGAAGAGGCTCTATTTATTTATTTATTTATTTGGTATGCATTTGTATGCCGCCACTTCCAGCGATCAGCAGCGGACCAATGGTGTAAAATACAAGGGAGTAAAGTATAAAATCAAATTGTAAATACAGTATGATTTGAGGGAGGGGTACACCACAATCACATAGAAATTACAAATATACATTACATTTTGATCACCCAGGTTTGCACAGCAAATGAAATAATAAATATACATTTGATTGATCAGATTATAAATATACATTTGATTGACCAGATAAGTTACAGTTTTATCACCCAGTTTGAGCAACCAGATAAATTACAGGTTTATCAAGAACATAGATTACAGTTGTATAATACATTGGCAGATATGCAATCTTATTAACATTGACATCGGATCTATTTTTCTACCTCTTGTACTTCGGGGGGTTAGGCAACTTGGGTAAGGAGGGAGTGTTGAATCTGCCTAGGTGATACCGTAATGTGTTTGGAACAGGTGCTCCTCCCTTCCCAGGTTTCCAGAAACCACAACTTCCCCACCAGTCATGGTTGTGGGGTCTGCCATGAGGATTAAAAATCAGAAAAATCACTCCTCAGTGCCTCCTGGCAGAGAGGCCAGGACCTTGGATGCATTTAGAAAAAAGGCATTCCAAGCTACCATGCTAGTCTCATATATGCTATATGTGGGCATGTTTCTCAAGGATATATCGAGGGATTTGTCAGAGTTTACCACCTTGTTGCCCCCTGACAAGCAGGCAAAGCTCATCAGGTCTTAGTAACACGTGCCCAGAATACATCAAAGATCTTGACAAGAACAGCATTTGATGCATTTGAGGCAAATAGCAGATCTGCTGCAGCCTGCATAGGTGCTAGAAGAACAGCATGGCTCCAAGCATCTGACCTGGAACAGTGGGTCCAGGAGAAATTAATAAATATATCCTATAATGGTGAGAGCCTTTTTGACCAGGGAGAAGGCCGGTGAGATAGAAACTGACGACCTCACCATGAAGAAGCTGTGAAAGAAGACAGCAGACTCTTCTAAAAAGAAGACTACTGCTAAGAAACCGTTCTTCCCTAAGAAGAAGAGTTTTTATCCCCTACATCAGGCTTATTCTGGCTACTCTGCCCCACAACAGCAACAGAGACAACAAGTCAGGAAACCCAAGGTTACCAAACCAGAGCCTGCAACTACTACTCAACCTCCTCAGAGTTTTTGACTGCTTCAAAAAGAGCATGGCCAATTCTCCCATAGTATTCTCTCCTTCTCCCATGATTCTAGGAAGACTGGTGCATTTCGCACACCGCTGGATCAACATCACTTCTGAGCCCTGGACCCTACATCTGGTCAGTCAGGGCCTACAACTAAAATTCCAGACTCTTCCACTCACTTTGTGGGACAACCCTCCCTGGATCTCATTCACACCTCCCTGCTTCAGCACAAAATCCTCTCACTGCTGAGACAAGGAGCCATAGACGAGGTTTCCTTAGCCCAGCAGGACCTGGGATTCTACTCCAGATATTTTCTAATCCCAAAAAGGACGGGAGGTCACAGGCCTATATTAGATCTCTGAAATCTCAACAAATTTCTCATCAAGGAGAAATTCAAGATGATTTCTTTAGGCATTCTTCTGCCATACCTCTAACAAAATGATAGGCATCCTTTAGATCCAGAGAGCAAAGCCAATCAACACATTCTAATTCACCCAGACTACAGAAAATTTCTCAGGTTTGTTTTACAGAACAACCACTATTAGTACCCCCATTCGGACTGACTTCAGTACTCAGAGTCTTCACAAAGTTTCTGACTGTTGTTGCGTTCTACCTACGAACTTTGGGGAACTTTCTGTTCCCCTACTAAGATGACTGGCTGCTAAGGGCAGACTCTGCTTCAACAGTCACCTCCGCCCTAAAGCAAACCATTTGTGTCTTCCAGGAGTTGGATTTTGTAATAAATTATCCAAAATCACATCTGAGGCCAACTCAGGACCTCGAGTTCATAGGAGCTTGTTTAGACATAGTAAGAAGCAGAGCGTTTCTGCCAGAGGAAAGATGCCTCCATCTCATTACTTTAGCCACACAGATCCAGCAGCAACCATCAGTTACGGCAAGAACATTTCTGCACCTCTTAGGCCACATGGCTTCCACAGTCCATGTTGTGCCCCATGCACATCTCCACATGAGGAATGGACTGTGAACACTCTCATAGCAGTGGAAGCAATCCACAGGTCATCTATCCGACCTCATCAGCATCACTCCATACACGAGAGCAGACCTTCAGTGGTGGTGCATACTACAGAATCTAGTCAAAGGGTCACCTTTTCAGAAGTCAGCACTGCAGTCTATCCTAACGACCGATGCATCAAGACTAGGCTGGGGAGCCCATCTCAGTGGCCTGGCAACACAGGGCCTTTGGTCCACTCAAGAAGCGCTCCTCCTGATCAGTCTTCTAGAGCTCAGAGCGGTCTTCAATATCATCAGTCTTCTCTCCCCAACTCGGGGGACATTCTCTTTTCATACAGACGGACATCCATGTGGCTATGTTTTATATAAAAAAGCAAGGATGTATAAACTCAATGTTGTTTGTATACATTGTAGTATGCTTGTTTGATGTACACCGCGCTGATTTTAATAGCGCGGTATAGAAGCAAATGTTAAATAAATAAAATAAATAAGGAGGGACAGGCTCTCAAGCCCTTTGCAGGGAAGCCATTCACCTTTGGAACTGGGCATTTCCCAAGGAATTCACCTTTAGGCAGACTACCTTCTGTGGGCAGAGCCGGAACCTCCATCCACACAAGTGGATGCTGGAACCTCAAGTAACCCAAAACTTGTTCCACCTCTGGGGGACACAACTAATTACATAGTAACATAGTAAATGATGGCAGATAAAGACCAGTATAGTCCATCTAGTCTGCCCAGTAAGATGGCCGGAGTAGGTGCCACTCTGTGCAGGCCACCCCTCCCCATGTCTTTGTTTAGGGGTGAACCCACCGCTCCATGCAGGACATCCCTATTTGTTGAGAAGTTAAATGGTTCAGTTTGTTTTGATTTTATTCTGTTGCTGTAAATGGATCATCCATTGTGTCTGTCCCATGCCATTTTGAATTCTGTCACTGTATTTGCCCCCACCACCTCCATCGGGAGGGCATTCCAAGAATCCACCACCCTCTCAATGAAAAAGTATTTCCTGACATTGCCTTTCAATTTTCCACCTTGCAGCTTCATGTTATGCCCTCTCATTTTACAGCTTCCCTGTCTTTGGAAGAGGTTTGTTTGTTCATTATTTCTCTAAGTATTTAAAGGTCCGAATCATATCTCCCCCTGGATGGAGTAGTCTAGTGGTTGAGGCAAGGTACTTCAGGCCGGAAGGTCGGGGGTTCAAATCCTACTAGAGAACAGCAACCTTGGGCCGGAAGGACTGCGGTTTCTAGTCCCACAGGTGCTCCTTGTGGTCTTGGGCAAGCCACTTAACCCTCCATAGCCCATGTTCCCTGTAAAATAGTTATCTCCAAGTTATAATACCCTGTTCAATGTAATTTCAATTTGTTCAATGTAAACCGTACTGATGCAGAATAGCGCGGTATATAAGAGAATGTAAATAAAAATAAATATCCCTCCTCTCCTCCAAAGTGTACATATTTAGGTCTTCAAGTCTCTTCTCATAAGGCTTCTGATGCAGGCTCCAAATCATTTTGGTCACCTTCCTCTGAACAGCTTCCATTCTTTTTACATCCTTTGCAAGATACTGTCTCCAAAACTGAACACAGTATTCCAAGTGAGGCCTCATCAGTGACTTATACAGTGGCATTAGAACCTCTTCTTTTCTGCTGGTAATTCCTCTTCGTATGCAGCCTAACATCCTCCTGCCTTTTGCCACCGCCTTGTCGCACTGTTTTGCCACCTTGAGATCTACAGAAATAATCACAGCAAGGTCTTTCTCTTGATCCCGTGCACACCAACCTCTGGGCCCCCTATCACGTACATTTCCCTTGGGTTTCTGCTACCCAAGTGCATGACTCTGCACTTTGCATTAAATCTTAATTACCAATCATTAGACCATTCTTCCAGCTTTTGTAGATCTTTTCTCTGTTAAGCACTCCCTCGGGGGAAGTCCACTCTGTTGCAAATTTTCGTGTCATCTGCAAAAAGACAGACCTTTCCATTCAGTCTTTCAGCAATATCACTCACAAATACATTGAACAGTGCTGGCCCAGGACCGAACCCTGGGGCACCCCGCTAATCACCTTCCTTTCATCCGAGTGAGCTCCATTTACCCTCATCTTCTGTCGTCTGTCATTCAACCAATTTCTGGTCCAGTTTACCACCTTGGGATCCATCACCAAACTACTGAGTTTATTGATAAGCCTCCTATGAGGGACAGTATCAAAGGCTTTGCTGAAATCCAGGTAGATGACATCCATCGCATGCCCCTGATCTAGTTCTCCGGTCACCCAGTCAAAGAACTCAATCAGATTTGTTTGGCAAGATCGTCCTTCGGTAAAACCATGTTGACCTCTTTGCGTCTCCCCTCAATGCCCAGCTACCTCTTTTTTGCTCAAAGATTCCTTCTCACAGGGAATCATTGGATGCGTTCCTCATCCATTGTGGTCAGGAGCTCCTTTATGCTTTCCCTCCACTTCTGTTCATAGCAAAAACACTTCAAACTCCAGGCCAACCGGAGACAAATGATCCGCATTGCCCCATATTGGCCCAGACAATCTTGGTTTCCTCTGCTTCCTCAACTTACTTGAGCACCTCCCCTCAGGCTCGGTTATTCACTGATACTACTCTCCAAGGATCAGGGGGACCCTTCTGCACCGTAGCCTCAAGCCGCTCCGCTTGACGGCGTGGAGGTTGAGCGCTTTGTCCTCTCACACTTAGATTTCAGGAGGACGTGTTGCATGTCTTTTTATCTTCAAGAAAGGATTCAACCAGGCATTCTTACGCTTTTAAATGGCGCAGGTTTTCCGTATGGTGTTCATATAAAACACTGGATCCTTTCACATGTCCCATTTTAGACTTGCTCCAGTACCTGCTACATTTGTCCTCTTCTGGTCGCAACACCAATTCAGTGCGAGTACATTTATCCACCATTGCGGCCTCCCATCATACAATAGGGAACCACCCTATCTTGGTGCACCCCTCAGTAGCCAGATTTATACGTGGTCTTCTCCTGACCAAGCTGCTTTTTCGTCCACCACCTGCCCCTTGGGATCTAAATGTTGTCCTTGCACAATTCATGCACAGTCCTTTTGAAACAATGGGGTCAGCTCCATTAAAGTTTGTAACATGGAAGCTTCTCTTTCTCATAGCAGTCACCTCAGCTCGCAGAGTCTGTGAACTGCAAACTTTGGTAAGCTATGCACACTATACCAGTTTTCACCATGGCAAGGTGATCTTTCACACACATCCTGCCAAAGGTCCGTCACCTCCTTCCACCTGAATCAGTTGGTCTCGCTACCAACTTTCTTTGCAAGGCCCCACGCCTCCTTGGCTGAGGCCAAGCTTTATACTCTGGATTGCAAGAGTGTTGGTGTTCTATCTAGACCACACTAAGAACTATCACCATTCCTCACTTGTTTGTCTCCTTTGACCAAAGTCATCTAGGGACACCAGTATCGAAAATAACACTTTCAAACTGGTTGGCAGATGGCATATCCTTTGTTTATTCACAAGTTGGGCTGTCTCTCCCACACCGTGTGACCGCTCATGATGTCAAAGCCATGGCAGCTACTATAGCTAACCTTTGCTTTGTCCCTACCTCAGATATCTGCCAAGCAGCAACATGGTCTTCTCTACATACCTTCGTAGCACATTATTGCCTGGACATAGACTCCGGAGCTGATGCTCAATTTGGCAAGCTGTTCTACGTAACCTTTTTCAAATTTAGACAACTTGCCCATCACCCAACCGACTACCTCTCGAGGACTGCTCTGAATGAGCTGAATCTGTCGGATCTCTGCTGCAACCTCTGTCTGTACCGGGATTCTTTTCTCTCTCAGTTGTCTTGGGCTAGGGAGTTCCAAATGTGAAGACTGACTTCCTGCTTATTCCTGGAGATAGCACAGTAACTCACCTGTAACAGGAACAGCAGGAATCCGTTTTCACAGCCCACCCACCTTCCCATTAAGTTGTCCTATTTTTGTACCAATTTTATTCTCATTCCTGGTATACAATTTTATTTCTCCGCTATACACCTGATTGAGGAGACCAGAAGGGAAGGAAGCCAAGCATGCATGGAGGAAGGCTCCCAAAAGCATTCCTATTGGATGCTGGGGCATGTTCCCGCACTGGGCTCCAGTGCTTACGTCACCCCATATGTGAGGACTGATTCCTGCTGTTCCCAGAGATCACCTGTCACAGGTGAGTAACTACGCTTTCTTCACCAAGGAGAGGATCCAGAAATTAGTTGTAAGTACTTCAATTGCTCCAGATATCCAGACTGACAGCATGGCATTAACTGCAAGTTTTGGGCTGACTGCTGCAGCTCTGGATCTAGTTCTATGGGCCGTGAAACTGCTTCAGAGATCATTGCTGTCCAGGTAGTTTCCTCAACAGCAGAAGTTATCCATGGTTCTTCCTCTGCCAGAGACTGTGAAGGACAGTTTAGCTTGCTAGTCGATTGTGATCAGTCTTCACTTCCAGGATGTATCTGGAGTCACCCAAGTAGATCCTGGTGACCACAGATGCCAGCTTAAGTGACTTGAGAGGGGGCACTGGGCAGAGTGGCCCAGGGGTGCTAGTTTCAGGATGCCCGGTGATCCATAAATGGCCTAGAGGCAAGGGGCATCAAACTAGCTCTTCAGTTGTTTTTGTCTCAATTGTGGGGTGGAACTGTACAGATCTTGCCAGTGTGATAGCAGTGGCCTATGTGAACTGCTGTGTTAGCATCAGGAGATGGCAGATGAGGTGGCTCCATCCCTACACTGGGTGGAAAAGAGCTTAGCTGCTTTGTTGATGGTTTACCTGGAAGGGTCTGAGAATGTTCAGGTGGACTTCCAGAGCAGGCATTCTCTAGATCCTTGAGATTGGCACCTTGCAGATGCAGCCTTCTAGCAGATAATCATTGTGGGACTTCGCTCATCGATCTGATGGTGACTGCCGAAAATGCAAAAGCAGCCAGGTTTTTCAGCTACAGGAGAGGGTTTCATTCCACAGGCACCACAAGATACAAAATCGATCAGAGATATGGTACACTTAGGAGCTAAGAAACACAAAAAGCATTTAAGAAAACTAGAACGCAAATGGAGAATCACCAAATATATGGATACCCTCCACGCATTCCACGGGAGTATCAATGACAAGAAGAAAGACTACCACACAAATCTAATAATGAAATCATTAAATCAGCCTAGGAAACTTTTTGACATTGTGAAATCTTTTATCCGAGCACCCAACCCAAAGTACATCAATATCCTTATCAAAACGCAAGCATTCGCAAACCATTACATGAACAAACTAACATTAACATCCTGTAATACATCAATGCCGAATTCCAGCAATATTACTGACAACATACTATCTCACAGGCAAAAATAGGCAGTCTCTTAGAGTGTCGTATATTGACTCAAATAATTTCTAATTCACTCTACACATATCAAAACCCCTAACTTAAATTCCAGATAACCACTTCAAGAATAATAGGGATGGTCTCAGACTTAACGGCACTTATATTTGCTAACTCCCAATCAACAGGAGGTAACGGTGCCTAAATAGAATCAATGACCAATCCACACTTGTATGATATATCCCAATTTATAACAGTCCCTTTAAAAAAAATTCTTATCTCTTTTATTATGTTCTTCTCCCAACGCCGTCAATTAGCGCCACATTGCGTTTCAATTGTTGAAGTTTCATCAGGGGATAAATTTTTAAAAACTCATTTAGATGTTCATCAGGATGCTATTCTTCTGTTAATTTCCTCCAGGATTCTTTCCTAGAGGAATACCAAGAAAAAAGGGGGAAACCAAGCCCCCCCCCCCCATTAGGCTATAACCAACAAATTTTCTCCTAGAAACATATTCATTGTCATTATATATCATGACTCTTTACACGGGTTGATGGTGCTATACCATCCTCCCCGTAATATAAAACCCCCAGTTGCTTTACCAGACGACATACTATGGCAAGCGCTTACCCAAATCAACACTGAACAGCTGGAATATTTCATCACCTCATTCAATTAACATAGTAACATAATAAATGATGGCAGATAAAGGCCAGTATGGTCCATCTAGTCTGCCCAGCAATATGACAGGAGTAGGTGCACCCCTACCCATGTCTTTGCTTAGTGGTGCACCCACCAGGAGCAGGTGCACCCCTCCCCATGTCTTCACCCCTCCCCATATCTTTGTTTCTTTGTTTATTTAGGGGTGGACACACCGCTCCTCCCCCCATCGCTCCATGTAGGACACCCCTGTTTGTTGAGAAATTAGATGGTTCAGTTTATTTTGTTTTTATTCTGTTGCTATAAATGGATCCATTGTGTCCCATGCCATTTTGAATTCTGTTACTGTATTTGCCCCCACCACCTCCATCGGGAGGGCATTCCAAGCATCCACCACCCTCTCAGTGAAAAAGTATTTCCTGACATTGCCTTTCAATTTTCCACCTTGCAGCTTCATGTTTTGCCCTCTCGTTTTACAGCTTCCCCGTCTTTGGAAGAGGTTGGTTTGTTCATTATTTCTCTTTAAGTATTTAAAGGTCTGAATCATATTTCCCCATCCCTCCTCTCCTCCAAAGTGTACATATTTAGGTCTTCAAGTCTCTCCTCATAAGGCTTCTGATGCAGGCTCCAAATCATTTTGGTCGCCTTCCTCTGAATAGCTTCCATTCTTTTTACATCCTTTGCAAGATACGGTCGCCAAAACTGAACCCAGTATTCCAAGTGAGGCCTCACCAGAGACTTATACAGTGGTACTAGTACCCCTTCCTTTCTGCTGGTAATTCCTCTTCGAATGCAGCCCAACATCCTTCTGGCTTTTGCCACCGCCTTGTCGCACTGTTTTGCCACCTTGAGATCTACAGAAATAATCACACCGAGGTCTTTCTCCTGCTCCGTGCACACCAACCTCTCGCCTTCTATCGTGTACATTTCCCTTGAATTTCTGCTACCCAAGTGCATGACACTGCACTTCGCATTAAATCTTAATTGCAAGCATCAGACCATTCCTCCAGCTTTTGCAGATCCCTTCTCATGTTAAGCACTCCTTTGGGGGAGTCCACTGTGTTGCAAATTTTCGTGTCATCTGCAAAAAGACAGACTTTTCCATTCAGTCCTTCAGCAATATCACTCACAAATACATTGAATAGTGCCGGGCCTAGGATTGAACCCTGAGGCACCCCGCTAATCACCTTCCTTTCATCCGAGTGAGCTCCATTTATCATCACCTTCTGTTGTCTGTCATTCAACCAATTTCTGATCCAGTTTACCACCTTGGGACCCATCCCCAAACTACTGAGTTTATTGATAAGCCTCCTATGAGGGACAGTATCAAAGGCTTTGCTGAAATCCAGGTAGATGAAATCCATTGCGTATCCTTGATCCAGTTCTCTGGTCACCCAGTCAAAGAACTCAGAGATCTGTCTGGCAAGATTGTCCCTCGGTAAAACCATGTTGCCTCGGATCCTGTAACTCGCTGGTTTTGAGTAAGTTCACTATTCGCTCTTTCAGGAGCGTCGCCATTACTTTTCCCGCCACCGAGGTAAGGCTCACGGGCCTGTAGTTTGACACTTCTTCCCTGTCACCACTTTTGTGTAGAGGTACGACGTCAGCCATTCTCCAGTCCTGAGGAACCTCTCCTGTTTCCAAGGATCTGTTGAAAACATCCTTTAACGGCCCTTCAAGAACCTCTTTGAGCTCTTTCAGTATCCTGGGATGTATCCCATCCGGTCCCATGGCCTTGTCCACTTTCAGTTTTGCAAGTTCTAAAACCTCATCCTCTCTGAATGGTGTGGTATCTACCTCATTCCCATTTTTATATTTGGGAGTCACAGGTGGTCCTTCTCCAGGATTTTCTTTAGTAAAAACAGAGCAGAAGTGTTTGCTTAGTAATTTCGCTTTATCAATGTCATTTTCAACGAGTCCTGCAATTCCACCTCTGATCTTCTTCCTTTCTCGAATATACCTGAAGAAAGTTTTGTCGCCGCACATAACATCTTTAGCCTTCTTTTCCTCTGCCTTTGATTTTGCTATCCTTATTTCTCTTTTTGTCTCCTTGAGTTTGATCCTGTATTCATTTCTGTATTCTTCTGTTTGCAAGCTTTTGAATTTTGCGAAAGCTGTGTTGTTTGTCCTTATTTGAGCAGCCACTTCTTTGGAAAACCAAATAGGTTTCCTTCTCCTCTTGTTTTTATTTACTTTTCTTATATATTTATCTTTTGCCCCTTTTATTGCCCTTTTTAGTTTAGCCCATTGCAATTCCACTTCCCTTATCCCCTTCCACCCTGTCAGCACCTCCTTTAGGTACTCGGCCATTTTATTGAAGTCAGTGTTTTTGAAGTTTAGGACTTTGAGCTTGCTATGATTGGATTGCACCTTGGCTTTTATCTCAAGCCACACTGTGTGATGATCACTGTTCCTCACAGGGGCACTCGCCCAGACATTAGACACGCTATCACTGTTGGTGAGCACCAAATCCAGCGTTGAGCTTTCCCTGGTTGGTTCCATCACCATTTGTCTAAGTAATGCATCTTGGATAGCGTCCACAATTTTTTGCTTCTTTCCAGATTTGCAGGAGTAATCCAATCCACATCGGTTAGATTAAAGTCACCCAATATGATCGTTTCCCCCTTTGTTGCTATCTTGGCAATATCTATAATCAATTCGTTATCTATCTCTTCAATTTGAATCGGAGGTCTGTAGATTACAGCAGTATGGATGACAGTGCCATCTCCTCTTTCCAACATGATCCAGAGCGCTGCTTCTTTTCCCCATGCACCCGGAATTTTAGTAGTTTTGATTTTGCTTTTGACATACAAGGCTACTCCTCCCCCTTTTCCATTTTCTCTGTCTCTTCTGAATAGATCATCATCTCCACGAGCCATGCCCAGTCAGCTGGATAAAAATTACCCGAGCAGATATTATGTACATAATACTTAAAATAGTTAGTTTATCTCTATCACAGGGTTACATCCCTAGATGTTTAAAAAGAGCAACCATTTGTCCCATTCTAAAGCATGGGATCTGATATTGAGGCAGGCGCATCTTGGAAGGGCTATGCGCTTCATTGACACATAGCCCTCCCCGCCATCCTCTAATCCAGATATTCAATGCCATGGCGATGGCATTGAATATCCGGGCACTGCCAGAAGACGCTAAAAATAACCGGGCAGCAGAGATATTGCATGTTGCTCGGTTATTGCTTGTTGCCTCCTCTGCTCTGTCCTGGAATGTCCCTGACATGCCTGGATACTAACTGGACAACATCGGGACTTAGACGAGGGGACATTTGTAGGGGACCTAGACGAGTATATTCAGCGGCACTAACTATGTAAGTGCTGTTGAATACCCCATTTAAGGCATTTACCTGGTTTACTGGGCTGTAAACCGTGTAAAGGCCTTTTGCGTATCGGGCCCATAGTTCCTTATATAAAACATGTCATAATTCATACAGATCAATATCCAGCCTTCCTTTCATCACTAAGATATTGAAGATCATCAAATACAATTCCAGGACTACATAGATACACATGCACCTCTTGATCCACACCAACATAGCTTCATGCCAGGCCATTTCCTAAATTGCTCATTTCCTAAATGGGCAGGCTCTTGAAGTTTGAAAAACCCAGGCAGTACTTCGTACTAATATTCTTGGACAGGAGTGGAGGAGTGGCCTAGTGGTTGGGGCAAGGTACTTCAGGCCGGAAGGTCGGGGGTTCAAATCCCACTAGAGGACAGCAACCTTGGGCTGGAAGGACTGGGGTTTCTAGTCCCACAGGTGCTCCTTGTGGTCTTGGGCAAGCCACTTAACCCTCCATAGCCCATGTTCCCTGTAAAATAGTTATCTCCAAGTTATAATGCCCTGTTCAATGTAATTTCAGTTTGTTCAATGTAAACCGCACTGATGCAGAATTGCGCGGTATATAAGAGAATGTAAATAAATAAAAAATGTAAATAAATAAAATAAAAATTTCAACTGCTTTTGATCCCATTACTCACAAAATGCTCGTAACCTGGCTCCAACAGATCGGAATCGGTAGATTCACTCTGCTTTAATTTAAACCATACCTATTGGATCGTACCCGGCAAATTAAGATAGTTCAATTTCATCAAAACCCTACAGGCAACAAGGCATACCACAAGGCTCTGCCCTTTCTTCATTATTATTTAATATATATCTTCAGCCGATATGCTGTATTTTTCCTAAACATAAGTTACTTTTCTACATATATGCGGATGACAACCCAGCCCAACCCAACACCCAGGAGATAACTACAATATTCAGCAAAATTTCAGAATGGCTTGCCTCACATAACCTTAGGATAAATTTACAAACGACCGAATTTCTGTTAGTCTCCAACACCACAGTTGAAGGTCAAAGAAGCCTCACTGATAGTAAAGAACGAAGTAAGATACCTAGGTGTAATCTTGGAACAAAATTTGAATCTAATGTCACACATTGATAGGGTCTCAGCTGCTCTGATAGTTTTAACGACATCCGTACAGTCCTTTAATCAATGATCTCACCACACTTTTACTTTTGTAACTGTATCCTACAAGACTTCTCCAAGCAATCTCTGTACCAGTTTCAGATGTCCCAACATATACCACAGCATGTGTCCTACTCAAATTACCAAAATCTGGGCATATAACTCCCATACTCCTATACTGGCTGCCTATTGAAAGCAGAATAAAATTAAAATCGATAATGACAACTTACTAAACTTGTCTTCAAACTATTTAAGTTCTCTTATATTCATCACGCCAAACAGACAATGGAGAGGCGCTGCACAAAACACACTAGGCCCATACCCCCTGTATTTAGGAAAACCAATCGCGCAACAAATAACAGAGCCTTTACATACTATTCACCGATTCTCTGGAACTCACTCCCAGACAAATTAAGGGTCATAAATGACATCTCCATGTTTAGAAACCCCCCCCCCCAAACACACCTATTCTCAGAAACGTTTGGAGAGAAGGCAGCCAGAACTAACATCTACCCGTCATAATCACCAGTGCCCATGACCTAACACCCATGATCATGACAGCTATGTAACATTATCTTTGTGTGCAGATATTTAGTTTTCAGTTAATTGTTTATCTCCCTAATATACTGTAATAACGTGTTAGCTGTATCTAAAATCCATTCCTTGAGTTTCATTTGTTAGCTGTATCAATAATCAGTTCTGTTGTGTTTCCTTTGTTTCATGTACAATGCTCTTGCATATTGTTTAGTTTGCTGTAAACTGCTTTGATTCATTGATAAGGCAATATTAAAAAAAACAACCAAATAAATAAATATATATATAGGCAGAAAAGTTATTGGCCTGAAATTTTTAGGGACATTAGTTAAAGCTGCCTTTTGGAAGAAGTGTTCTTTCTGTTAGCCATTGTGGTGTTAACTCTGGCTGTTTGACCAGTTGGTTTTTGCAAGTTACCAGGTCTAGGTGGATTGATATTAACTGTTTGAGCCCAAAATTGGGCACTCCATCTGGTCCAGGTTCTTTTCCAGTTTAGAGCTCTTGGTTTCCAATTCTCTTGTTACTTCAGGCCGCCATTGCCTCTATCCAAATTCTCCAATATACAGGGTAACTATTCTGCTGCTTGATTGTACTCTACAGGTTCCTCATATGTCTCTCCAGAATGTTTCTGCTCTAGCTTTCTTTGGAGGTATTTTAACCATACTAACGCTCTTTCAAAGTGTCCTGTAGAACTGTTTTGGGTTCTCTCTAAATAGTTCTCCAGTTGGATTAGTTTTGACATAGTTTCCATGTGAATCAGTTGGTGTCTCTTCGTGTTTGAACCAGTGGGTTACACTGAGGTTTCCAAAGCTCTGTATTCATTTGTGTGCCGGGCTTTGAGAAGTGATATGTGTAGAACCAAGGAGTTTTGGAGAGCCAATCATTTCTTTGCCTTGTTCGGCAATCCTTGGAAGGGGAAGGCAGCCTCCAAGGCTTCTATTGCTTGGTGGGTAACGGTTGCAATCGGTTCTGCCTACATGCTTCAAGGACATCTGGCTTTTGGTCCACACAACTAGGGCTCAAGTTTTGTCCTGAGTGAAACATGGCTTGATTCTTCCCCAGAATATTTGCAGAGTAGCTATGTGGTACTTTCCCCTCTTTTGTGTGTCACTATCACTTGGATGTTCAGACGCACCAAGATGCAGCCTTTGGGGAGCAGGTTCTGAGAGATGGCTTGGCTAATTCCCTCCCTAAAGTATTGCCTGGGTACTTCCCGTGCATCATGACTGGTCTGGAGGGATATTGAGTAAGGATAAATTAGAACTTTTCTTTCTTTAGTCTGTCCTGACCAGTCCAGGACCCACCTAAGACTTTGTTTAGTCTGGATATTTTTCTGCAGAATCTGGAGTCTTATGCTGGTTTGGGCTTCCGCACCTGCTGGTCTCTAAGTGGGATTTATAGCCTGATTTATAGTTATATAAAGGTTTCCTTGTTGCTAGTTCTTGGTTTTCCCTAGCCCTCTTGCTTGGGGGGATGCGGATATTTTCTTTGCTTTGTTACAGACATACTGGTTGGCTAAAGGCTACACAAGATGCTATATAGAATAACACCATCAAACCAATGGTTCTAAGTCTCCATCTGCTGGTAGGAGAGCATAAACCCATGTGTTTGGACTGGTCTGGAGGGATTAAAATAAAGAAAATTAGCATGCAAGATTTAATTTTTCCTTTCCCAGTTCCTTCCTTCATGCATGCAGGATGTGATGATATGAGTTAATGTTAGAAGGTTGGGGCGCGGGGATGGTGTGTGGTCTGCATGGAGGGGGGTTTCTCACACTGTTCGATTTTACAAATGCTTGTTTGGGGTTTATTTTTTATAGGTGCTATTTCTCTGGGATCTCTACCATCTGCCATTCCCGTCGAGCCTTGCCAAGGGATTGGTCAACCACAGTTTGTGGAAGGCAGGTACGTATGAGCCTAGGCTTTCCTGGGATTGTGTTAGGGAGGGAAAAGATTTGTGAAATAAAAAGACCACCTCTTTATTGTCCAACTCCTAAGATAGAAAATGTTTTGTTTATCTTGTTCTGACCTCTACAGGTACTGGGAGGAGGGGAAATTTGGGATGACTGGTCATCCTGACAAATGGCTTAATTTTTGTGTGGGATATTGGCACTGTTGTGGTTTGTTTCTGTGGTGGCTGGGAACTTACCTGGGAGTGCAGTAGCTCTGCCTGGGCTTGCTATACTTCCCACGTGTCGGGTCTATCCTAAATTCCCACATCTATCCAGGATATTTGTTCTCAGTCCTGCATTCTTTCCATGGGCAAGCAGGATTGAGCCAGGCACAGAAGTGGGTGGCATTTGATGGCGCTGGATGGAACTGCTCTACTGGATCTCCGAACTTAGTGTAAAGTTTTGAGCATGTACAGTGGTCTTCTCAGCTGCTCATGTTTTTTTTAAAATCATCTTCAGCAGTTAATTTAATGCAATTATTTTCTTAAAAAAAGAAAAATGTCACCAAAGCCGGGATTGCATTTATCTCAAGCGTCTTCTCTATCTGCATCTCGACTGTAATAAAAAAAACCTGTAAGCATTGTGCTTCGATTTCTCTGAGAGCATAAAGAGATCGTCCAAATCGCCTCTGGGAAGATTTTGAGGCTGAGAAATCTGTTTCTCAAAAAAGCTCAAAAGAGAAACTCCTCTGCACAGAAAACTGTTAGCTCTGCACATTTGATTTGAAAACTTTCCATGGAGCTGCCTTCAGCATCCATCCGCAGTGATGTTAAGAATCCAGGGAACCGCCAGATGTGGGTATATCTGAGTAAAGTTACCATATAATGTAGTTTGGCTTTTTGAATTCATTATTTTATAGTTATCTGATCTATGTATCATTCAAAGATGTAGATATGTTCAGTGATATGACGATGTGATTCTTTTTTGGTGGTTATGCATGTCAGTAAAAAAAAAAAATATTAAAATTAGAGTGGGTACCCCATGACGTTTCCAGGCTTACAGCATGGCTGCTTTTGTAGGTCCTGCAAAAGCCTGAGGGCAAGAAAGTTTCATCAACCCCTTCTGAAGCAGTGGAGAAACACCAGCATACCAGTGCAGTAGCTACTCAGGCCAAGAAGAAGCACTTTGTATTCTTTCTGCTCAAGACTTTTAGTGCAGTACAAGTATATCCTGTTCAGACTTGCCCGATTTGGTTAAAACCCCCCCAAAAAAACTGTTAGTACAGATCTGCCTGCTTCAGCTTACCTCTTTGAGCAAGTCTGCCCCTTCTAATCTGGTGTTTGTTATTATGGTAGATGAATCTTCATTCTTTGTTTCTCTGCAGCTTCCGTAACACATTTATTCTTTTCTTTAAAAAGTATTCAATGTTTTTGTGAAGGACTACTGCAAGAACATGTCTGGTATTTGTTGTCAGCAACCTGCAGAGGAGCCGCCTTATTCCTCAGGCCTCATGCCATTGCAGAAAGACACTCTGTCACCATATCCTATTGTATCTTTACTATCTACTTCTGATTTGGAGCAAGAGCCTGTGCATTTGCTTCCTCCTTCCTCTCTATAGCCATTCACAACTCTTGCAGTGGGCCTCTTAGATACCTTCAATATACTATCACTCTCTGCAAATAATGGAGTACAGGAATTTGATCATTAGATCATCATAAGTAGGCTGAAAATCAGGTTCAAATCCCATTGCTGCTGCTTGTGATCTTGGGCAAGTCACTTAACCCATCATTGCCTCAGATTCAAACTTAAATTGTAAGTCCTCTGAGGATAGGAAAATACCTGTTGTATGTGAATGTAACTTGCCTTGAACTACTACTGGAAATACATGAGCTAAATCCAGTATGGGGGAGAGGGTTATATGGAAATTCCTTCTGATCCTTCTCTACCACTGAGGAATGAACCTCTAAATAAGCACATCTCTCTCATCCAAAATTGGTTCAGAAAATAGCCAAGAAAGTTCCCTTTCTGCTGCAGCAGGATACAGAACCAAGATCAGATGTCTTTGGCCTTCTCAAATATGTAGAAGACTGAGGACAAGTCCCTGTATACCCGCCGTCACTGTGACGTGTCCCTGGACCCATCCTCTCTGGAGTCGAGGCACTGGTTCCCACCCGAGGACATGGCCAAGGTTCTTGCTTTCACCACCGAGTCGGAGGAGGACACTTGCACAGAGGACCTCAAGATCCTCCAGTATGAGGCACCCCCAGAAGTGGTGCTTAGTGCCCGTTCCCTCCCCCCCTTCTGGATCGGTTGTTCCTCCGCATGTGGGAGATCCCCGCATCAGTGCCCATAGTTAGCAGACGGCTGGACTCAATGTATCAGGTCCGCTGGAGCCCTGGCTTCCAAAAAGCCCAACTGCCTCATAACTCTATGATGATGGAGTCAGCCATGTGGAGGCTCAAGAGCTAGAAAACACACTCCTCGGTGCCCCCGTACAGGGTGACCCATGCCATGGGCAGAAAGTGTTTCCAGGGCTCAATACTTATTGGCTGGATCCAGGCTTAGCAGTTGTACATGGGCATGTACCTTTGAGATCTGGTGAAGAAGCTCGCCATGTTCTCGATTGGCCTCTCGGAGTAACACCTCCAGTGGTTCCAGACACTGGCTTCTACAGTCGGGGAGTGCTCCAAGTTTATTACTGAAGCAGCCTACGATGGCCTCGAGTCAGCGGCTAGAATAACTGCGGCAGGCATTAGTGCTCGACCCCAGGCTTGGCTACAGTCCTCCGACTTGGAGCAATGGGTCTAGGACAAATTGGTCAACATCCCTTGCTGTGGAGAGAACCTCTTTGGCAAATCTATGACAGACAAAGCCACCAAGCTGGAGTCCGAGTACCTGACTAGGACTAGGATCTGCAAGAAGACCACTGACCCTTCCCGGAAGAAGGCTTTGGTTAGAAAGCCTTCATACCCAAAGAAGAGGAAGGTTTATGGAAACAATTCTATTTATTTATTTATTTTATTCAACAAGTTTTCTATATTGCCTTCTCATAATATTCAAAGCGGTTTACGCTATAACAAACGTGCAGTATACATTGAACAGGGATCATGCAACTTGGAGAGATATATGGGGGTGCACTTAAGCAACATATTTACAAACAGCTAGAATATCAATAGCCAGGGTTTTGGGTTGTTGGCAGTTTGAGGGTGGGGTTGGGGGAAATGGGGTCAATGGAGGGTAGCACATTAGGCTGTTGGGGGGGGGGGGAGAGGAGGTGCTTCTCATGGAGTGTAAGGGATTAGGGCTAAGGGGTAATCAAATGTCAAGTCCATAGTGCAGATGACAAAAAGAGGACTCAAAGGTCGAGAGAATCAGCGTGAATCACTTTTTGGCACTCACAAGTCTGATCCATTGTCATCGGCATCGATGGCACCAGCCTCAATGGCTTCAAAGGCTGCATCTGATGCAGGCGGTGCATCGACATCGAGGAGTTCTCAAGCCTACTTGGAGCTGAGCACCCATAGTGCCCCGGAGCATCAGCCATCGAATGATCTCCACCTGAAGATGAGGAAGGATTTGTCTTCATCAAAGGGTAATCGAACTGAGCACTGAGTGAATACTCTGGTGCATCAGACACATTGAGACATGTCATTGAGAGTGATGAGGGTCCGCAAGGGTGCCCTCAAAGCTGCTGCGAAGGGAGGAGAGCTCATTCTCCAGAGCATCGGAGGGCCATAGACAGCCTACCGAGAGTCGAGATCAAGCTGCTGATACCCCCCTATACAGATACCGGGTACATCGGTTCAAGTTGCTGAGGCTCCACAGCCTTTGGATTTGGCAGCCATGGAGAAGTGCCTTCTACAGGTTCTCGAGGAAAGCATTGCAGTGCTCTTTACGGTGCAGCATGCCAGGGCCTTGACGTCGGCTACATTGACGACCGTACAGTCGATTCTCGAGATGCATGACTTGCTTACGGGAGATGCAGCGATATCAGGGCATCAAAGGGTCCTGACACTGGTGCCTGTCAGGCTGATATCCCTCTTTAGCATTTCTGGGTCCGATGCACCCTTGAAATCTAGAAGAGCAATGGCGCATCATCACTCCTGAAGGAGCTCCTAATCCCCTTGGGTCAGGAGAGAGATCCAGGCGGAGACTCAGAAGTACTTTGATTTCCTCTCTGAGACTAATACAGAAGATTGGGTAACCGATGTGGAATCTGAAGACTTGTTGCAGGACAGGTCTCCTGAACGTCCAGTGGACCCTTCTCCACCTCATGAGTGGGCATGACCTTCCAGGATTTTGTAAGGAACATGTCAAAAGCCATACCATTTTCTTTGGAGACTGAGGATGAACCCAGAGCAGAAGAGTTGGAGATCCTGCAGTACTCCTCGGCTCCTAAGAAGGCGATGACAGGGCCCATGCACCACATCCTGCAGTGTGCAGATGATAATGTGGAAGATCCCCCCCCCCCCCCCCGTGCCTCCAGTCAGTAGAAGGCTTGACTCCATGTACAGAGTTCAGAAGGTTCCAGGATTCGAGAAGCCTCCGCTTTCTCCCCATTCTTTGATGGTTGAATCCGCCCTTAAGAGATCCAAGACCCCTTCCTCAGTGCCCTCGGGGAGAGAGGCTTAAACATTGGACTCCATAGGGAGAAGATATTTTCAGAGTTCCATGCTCATATCTTGCTTGGCCTCTTACCCAGCTCTACATGGGCATGTTCTTGAAGGAACATCATGTGTGACATCACTGAACTGTTTCAGTTTCTCCCTCCAGAGAAATTGGAACAGTATTATTCCCTAGTGGCTCACGGCAAGGACTGCTCGAAGTTCATGGTCCTGGCGGCCTATGACATCTTCGAAACTGCATCGAGAGCTTCTGCTGTAGGTATTGGTGCCCGGAAACGCGCCTGGCTCCAGTCCTCCAACCTAGAATAATCAGTACAGTCAAAGGGTGCAGGCTTGCTGGAGAACAGGTCGAAGAGAAAACTGTCTTTATTGAAAAGCAGCATGTTACTCTTAGTAATCTCTCAAGGCGCATGTCCCAGCAGGCCTCCTATCATAGAAAGTACCAAGGAAGGGGACAGAAAAAGACTTATTACTCTCGTACGCATAGGTACTTTCCTGGGCCCTAAACCTCTCCCAGTCCAAAGAGGCTCCTTGCCCACAACAGTGTTGAAAGAAGCCTCAGAAAGCCCAGCTGGCTTCTCAGCCCAAGCCTGGGGTGGAGTTTTGACTGGTTCCTTTGGAGCATAGCCACTCTACCAGTAACTGCAGTAGGAAACCTTTCGGTTGGGAGAAGGTTCATTCTTTTTGCCCAAGGGGTAGCCCCTCATAACTTCAGTCTCATGGGTTCTACAGATAATCCAAAACAGGTGTTTTTTTTTTTTTTAAAGTGCAGTCAAGTCAATGCTGGCTCCTGGTGACCCAGCTGCCCCTCCGTGATCGAGCTCCTGCCACCAAAACAGAGGACAAGAGTTTTATTCCAGGTACTTCTGATCCCCAGGAAAATGGGGTAATAACATCCAGATCTGAACATGAACTTAGTAAGAGAAGTTCAGAATAATTTCACTAGGCACCCTGCTTCCTTACCTTTAAAAAGGAGATTAGCTATGCTACCTGGATCTGAGGGATGCATATACTCACGTACAGATACATCCCACTCACAGGTGGTATCTCAGATTCGTCCTGGGGTGACAACATTTCCAGTACAGAGTTTTGCCTTTTGGCCTTGCCTCAGCACCCCACATGTTCACAAAATGCCTCATGGTAGTAACTGTGTACTTCCGGATGATGGGAGCGTTTGTCTTCCCCTATCTGACAATTGACTGATCAAGAATACCACTCAGAAAGGGTTCAAGAATTGACACGATTGGAACTACTAGAGTTCGTTATAAATTACCCCAAGTCCCAACTTCAATCCATCTAACAGTTGGAATTCATAGAAATCCTACTCAACTCGACTCAGGCGAGAGCCTTCCTCCTGCATGACTGACTTCTGAGACTGACAGCACTAGTGTGGGATACTCACTCGAATCAGCAGGTATCAGCTCATAGGATGTTGACTGTACTAGGCCACATGGTGTCTACAGTGCATGGCATGCCTCAAGATGAGGCAGGCTCTGAGGACTCAATGGACCTAAGCTATAGGTCGACTCAGGGATTGTCTGAATGTCGCCAATCCCCTCAGTTTTCTCAATGGAGAAAAGTGACTAGTGGCATGCCTCAGGGATTTGTACTTAGTCCACTTCTTTTTAACAGGCATGACTGTGAAAAAATTGCAAGAGAACGAGAAATTGGGAGATGGAGCTTCCAAAGGGTAGATAAAATTTAATGTGGTTAAGTGCAAAGTACGTAGGGAAGAAGGATCAAAACTATAGCTTCTTCATGTGAGGTTCCACATTAGGAGTCACCACCCAGGAAAAGGATCTCTAGGCGTCTTTGTGGTTAATACATTAAAATCTTCTACTCTCTGTGCAGTGATGATGAAGAAAGCTAATGTTAGGAATTTAAAGGAATGGAGAATAAAATAAAGGGTATCATAATGCCTCTGTATTGCTCCATGGTGCAACTGCCCCTTGAGTATTTGCCATTCTGGTTGCTGCATATAGAGTAGTTACTCATCTGTAACAGGTGTTCTCCAGGAGCAGCAGGAATCAGTCCTCACATATGGGTGTCGTCGACACTGATGAAGCCCCAGCGGGTGTCATCGACGCCGATGAAGCCCCAGCGGAGCATTTCCCCAGCTTTCTATGAAAGCCTTTGGGAATGCAGGCACGCATGCGTGGTTCCCTTCCAGCCTAAAGGTGCCATCTTACCTCAGTAAAATGACATAGCTAAGAACAGCACACAAAAAATGGAAAAATAAACTATGTACAACTGCAACTCCCAGGGGAGGAGGGAGGGTTGTGAGGACTGATTCCTGCTGCTCCTGGAGAACACCTTTTACAGGTGAGTAACTACTCTTTCTCCAGGACCAAGCAGGAAGTCAGTCCTCACATATGGGTGACTCCCTAGCTCTGGGCTACCGAGGAACCCAGGCTGAACAAGAGAACTCCCACTAGTCCCAGCAGCAAATAAAGGCTTTTCACTGACACAGCCTCCACCGGTAGCCCAACAGAGGGCAGGAGTTGCCTTATCCTCAAAGAGATTCCGGAGTACTGCTTGGCCAAAAGCACTGTCCCTATGGGATTCCCTTTCCAGACAGTAATGGGCCGCAAAAGTCTGGCTTGAAGACCAAGTTGCAGCCCTGCAGATGTCTACCAAGGGTACAGAGCGGAGATGAGCCACTGAGGCCGCCATTGCCCTGACATGGTGGGCCGTGACC
Organism: Ichthyophis bannanicus; assembly: GCA_033557465.1. Taxonomy (NCBI): domain Eukaryota; kingdom Metazoa; phylum Chordata; class Amphibia; order Gymnophiona; family Ichthyophiidae; genus Ichthyophis; species Ichthyophis bannanicus. The sequence continues at coordinate 648,785,056 of CM066033.1, read as the reverse complement.
CTACCCTGCAAAGGAAGGTCAGCCGCCTTGTAAGCCCAGGTGATAGTCAGCCACCCAGATGGACAAGGTACGCTTGGACACAGCCACCCCCAACTTATTAGGGTCAAAGGAAACGAAGAGCTGAGTAGCCCTTCTATGTCCTTGCGTACGGTCAAGGTAGAAGGATAAGGCCCTCCTACAGTCCAGGGTATGCAGAACTGCTTCAGCCTGGCTTGCATGAGGCCTAGGGAAGAATGTTGGAAGAACCACCTCTTGGTTAAGGTGGAAGTAGGAGACAACCTTTGGGAGGAACTTTGGATGAGTCCTAAGGATTACCCTGTTCCTATAAAAGCGTGTGTAAGGCCTATCACAGACCAGGGCCTGAAGCTCACTCACTCGCCTAGCCGAGGTAAGGGCTATCAAGAAGAGCGTCTTCCAGGACAGGAAGCGGAGAGGGCAAGTAGCCATCGGCTCAAAGGGTGGGCGAGTCAATTGCTGCAAGACCACATTCAACTCCCACTCAGGAGCAGGAGGATGGATTGGAGGCTTGAGCAAAAGCAAGCCCCTGAGAAAGCGGGACACCAAGGGGTGAACCGACAGAGAATGTCCTTCCACCAGTGAGTGGTGAGCTGCTAGAGCTGAGAGGTGGATCCGAACAGAATTGGACTTAAGTCCCTGATTGGACAAGTGCAGTAAGTACTGAAGCACCACTGGTACAGTACAGGAGAAAGGATCCTCTGTACGTAGCTGACACCACACAGAAAACCTTTTCCACTTGAGAGCATAGGTTTTCCTAGTGGACTGTTTCCTAGAGGCTAGGACAACCTCCTCAACTTCCTGAGGTAGGCCCCAGGGAGCCAAAACTACCCTTGCAGCCTCCAGGCCATCAAATTGAGAGCTTTGAGATTGGGGTGCAGTAGGGAACCCTGCTCCTGAGAGAGAAGGTCGGGTTGCAACCCCAGAGGCAGTGGGGGATCCACCGCCAGCTGAAGCAGAAGTGGAAACCAAGGCTGTCTCGGCCACCTGGGAGCCACCAGCAGGACCGAGGCCTTGTCCTGAAGAATCTTGAACAGAGTTCGGGCCACCAAGGGCGTGGGAGGAAACGTATACAGGAGGCCCTGTGACCAAGGAATCAGAAAAGCATCTGCTGCTATCCGCAGAGGATGTGGGTGCCTGGAGCAGAACTTTGGCAGTTGCTTGTTCAGTGGACTGGCAAACAGATCTATCAAAGGAAGACCCCATTTCAGGAAGATCTTCTGAACCACCGAAGGATGCAGCTGCCACTCGTGGGGCTGCAAAATTCTGCTCAACCTGTCGGCCAGGTAGTTGTCCTGGCCGGGAAGGTACACAGCCTTGAGGAGCATGTTGTGCTTGAGGGCGAATGAGCAAAGGTCCTGTGCCTCCCGACAAAGGAGTCTGGACCTAGTTCCACCTTGTTTGTTCACATAAAACATGGCAACCTGGTTGTCTGTCTGAACCAGGACAGATTGATGAGCTAGGGCAGGAGAGAAAGCTTTGAGTGCTAATCGAATAGCCCTGAGTTCCAGGAGATTGATCTGCTGTGCAGCCTCCCAAGGAGACCACAGGCCCTGGGTGCACTTGTTCAGACAATGAGCCCCCCAGCCCTGCAGGGAGGCGTCTGTGGTCAGTACCACTGTGTATCCGGGAATTTGAAAGGGCACCCCTTGTAGTAGATTGGGTGGGTGCAGCCACCAGCTGAGGGAGTCCAGAAATGGTCTGGACACCCTTATTCTGTCTCTGAGGCTGCCTGTGGCCTGTGACCACTGACTCCGAAGGCACCACTGTGCAGGCCGCATATGAAGCCTGGCATTGGGGGTTACATGAACTGTCAAAGCCATGTGGCCAAGCAGCCTCAGGCAGAGTCTGGCGGAGACCACTGACCCGCTGAGAAACTGATTTGCTAAGTCCATCAGTCTTTGGGCCCTGTTTGCTGGCAAGAATGCCTTTGCCAGGACAGAGTCTAGCCTTGCCCCTATGAACTCCAAATTCTAGGAGGGGAGCAAAGTGGACTTTGCAAAGTTTATTACAAAACCCAAGCTTTGAAGAAGAGCAATAGTTCTGAGGGTGGCCTGCCGGGCCTCCTGGCACGTCTGACCTCTGATGAGCCAGTCGTCCAGATAGGGGAAGACAAAGATGCCTTGATTTCTCAGGTAGGCCGCCACCACTGCCAGGCATTTGGTGAAGACTCTGGGAGCGGAGGTTAGGCCAAAAGGCAGTACTCTGTACTGATAATGGTGTCCTCCCACAATGAACCTGAGGTACTTTCTGTGGTCTGGATGAATGAGGATGTGAGTGTACGCATCCTTTAGATCTAAGGAGCATAGCCAATCTCCCTGCTTGGAGGTAGGGCAGAAGTGTTCCAAGAGTAAGCATCTTGAACTTTTCTTTCTCTAGGGACTTGTTTAGGTTCCTGAGATCCAGAATAGGTCGAAGGCCACTGGTTCTTTTGGGTACCAGGAAATACCTGGAGTAGAACCCTTGACCTTGCAAGTGGGGAGGCACAGGCTCCACCACCCTGTTCACCAACAGACCTTGGAGCTCCTGGAGAAGAAGATCTGTGTGCAGGGGAGGCCATGGTGGCTCCCCTGGAAAGTTTGGTGGAGACAGTTGGTGAAAATGTAGTGCATAGCCCCTGTGGACTATGTTCAACACCCAACTGTCCCCAGTTAAGTGGGGCCACTGGTGGGCAAAGAGGGCGATGCAACCTCCTGTGCAGGGTTGGGAGAGCAGGGACTGAGAGGCTACGCTCAAGGAGTCAAAAACCCCCACCCGGCTGAGTGGGAGCAGGGGCCGGAGGCTTGGGGGTCTTCTGCCTACGGGGGTCCATTACCCTGCCCCTTGGCTTGCTGACCCTTGGGTGCAGCTTGGGCAGCCTGATACTGAGGGTACTGTTTGTAGGCAGTGCCCTTCCTCGGGTAAAAGGGCTTCTTACCCAAGGCCGCCGCCTTGTGAGAAGGGGCAGAGGTTTTCCTAGACAGCCTTGTCCTTGTAAGGCGCTCAGTCTCGAGCTGTGCGGCCTTCTCGGCCATGGGCTTGCCAAAAAGGTTCTCACCTTGGCAAGGGACATCGACCAAGTTGTCCTGAACCCATGGCTCAAGGTCCGATGACTGCAGTCATGCCTGGCGTCGAGCCACGATGCCGGCTGCCGCAACTCGGGCCGAAGCCTCGAAGCCATCGTAGGCGGGGCGGGACATAAACTTTGAGCAGTCCCGAATCCCCGAGGACAAGGACTTGAATCTCTGCAAAGGCTCCCCGGAGAGACCAGCGGAGAACCCGGCCAGCTTCTTGGCCAGGTCTCGCAAGTACATGCCCATGTACAGCTGGTAAGACTGGACACGGCAAGCAAGCATCGAGCCCTGGAAGCACTTTCTACCCACACCATCGAGGTTCCGGGCCTCCTTGCCGGGGGGCACCACGGAGCGCATCTTCTGACTTTTCAGGCGATGAATGGCCGATTCCACCACCATGGAATGGTGTGGTAGCTGCGCCTTTTGAAAGCTAGGGCTCTTCCGGAGCCGATAAATCAAATTGACCCGCTTGCTTAGAACCGGCTCCGAGGCCGGTGCCTCCCACATCTGTAAGAGAAGCCGTTCCAGCATCGGAGGAACCGGGACAGTAAAGGCCTCCTTCGGAGGAGAGTTGTACTGCAGGGCCTCGAGCTCTTCGGCTCGAGGCTCTTCCTCAGGGTCCGCCGGGATAGCCAACGCGGTGGCCATATCCCGGACAAACTCCGAGAACCGGGTATCCTCCAGAGGGGATCTACTCCGGGGCTCAGACTGCGGTGAGTCCGACGGGACGCACCGAGTCTTGAATGTGTCGGGGGACTCCTCATCCTCCGTCTCCCAGGCGGACTCGTCCGACGAGGAGTCAGGCTTCGACCCCGCGGGGCCCTGGAGCATCCGCCCTGACGCCGGAGGCACCGGCGTCGACGCCCTCGGTCCCGAACGGGAGGTCGAGGGAGACCGCGACCGAGGTCGACCTCGAGCCATCATGGACTCGAGTATCGGCTCGGTCTCGGAGGTCGACTTCGAAGTCGATGTCCCAGTGGTCGGGGCAGATGCGCCAGACAGGCTGGCCATCAGTGCCCGCTGCTGCTCCATGAAGGCAGACAGTCTGCATTCCAAGGCTGTCATCCTGAGACTCAGCTCGGGAGACGCAGCAGCCACCGACTCGGGCCCCGGCAGCGCCAGGCCCGACGTCGGCTCTCTGGGAGGAGAGTCCTCGAGGACCACAGGGCTTACGTGTCCAGCAGACTCCAGCTCCACGCGAGGAACTTTGGCAGGCTTCTCTTGTTCCACGGGCCCGGAGCGATGGTCGGGGGTCTTAGACCTGCCCTCGAGGAGCCAGGGACCTCCTCTGATGACGCCCTCACGAGCCGCTTCTTCCTCTTTCGTTCCCGGTCGGGGGACCCCCTGTCCAAGGAGCCCAGACGGCGCTTGGGATCCGAATCCCGAGATGTCGAGGCCTCAGAAGAGGTCCGGGCCCGGCCAGAGGTTGAGTCCGAGAAAAGCCTTTCTTTCTGCTGCTGGCGACTTCGCAGTGCCTTGGAAGACATCTTCCCACATGGTCCACACGTCTTAGGGTCGTGATCAGGACCGAGGCACCGCAGGCAGCAGTCGTGTGTGTCGGTGAAAGACATCAACTTCTTACACCGATCACACTTTTTAAAACCGCTGGAAGCCATCGGGGAAAAAAGAATCCCCGCGAGGTCAAAGGACCAGCCTTCCAGGGAAAAGTAAAAAAAGGGCACGAACGCCAGCCATGAAGGGCAAAAACCGAAAAAGAAGAATCGGGTTCGATACCGGTGTACCGAACCCGGCGGGAGGGGAACCGGCGTCAAACCGGGAAGAAAAAATAGCGAGAATCGCCGAAAAATCAAACTTTTAACCGGGATGACAGGACACACGTCCGGTGGGCTTCTCGGAAAAAGAGAGACTGAGGTAAGATGGCACCTTTAGGCGGGAAGGGAACCGCGCATGCGTGCCTGCATTCCCAAAGGCTTTCATAGAAAGCTGGGGAAAATGCTCCGCTGGGGCTTCATCGGCGTCGATGACACCCGCTGAGGCTTCATCAGCGTCGATGACAGCCATATGTGAGGACTGACTTCCTGCTTGGTCCTGGAGAAATATATATATATATATATATAATATAAAGTTAGAAAAGGTACAGAGAAGGGCAACCAAAGAGGATGAAAATATATGTCTATGAGAAAAGGCTTAAAAGGTTAAGGCTCTTCAGCATGGAGGTCTATAAAATCCTTATGGAGCAGAATAAGTAAATGAGAATCGGTTGTTTACTCCTTAAAGTACAGAGAACATGCCATGAAGCTTAGTAATACTTTTAAGATAAGGACTATGTTAATCACCCAGGAAATTGGTCACAGGTTACCTCAGAAGCACAGGCATATATAGTTCAACCCGAGTTCTGTGATTCTCAGTCTTGAAGGACTACAAAAGAGGGGACTGCTACTTCTGGAGAGAGATTTGCAATTGTAAGTATTTACTTCTGGGAATTTTTCTAAATCTTGGGGGAAAAGGAATTATTTAGATTAAAGCTGATTAATCTGTGAACCTAGTGTATTTGTTAAATCAGTCAGGGCCTAGTAGCAGCAAAGAGCTTTCAGTTTAAATTTAAAACACAGCAGAGAGCTTTCTGGTTAAATTTAGACCCCAAGACTCACTCTGTCCAAGCAAGGGCTGTGGGACTCCCCCTGGAGATTGGTCACAGATTACCTTAGAAGCATAGGACAGGATACTGTGTAGCAGCCAGATTTTTAATAAGTCTTTCCCTGCCTCCTTCCCCAAAACCCATCCACCCCTGGGATAATCGTAGATTTATACGAGGTGTGACAAAAAAAGAAAAGAGAATATCCCATAAATGTTTTATTACAAAATCTACAGAGAAATTACACATTGTCCCCTTCTGACACCTAATCAGGAGTTAGTGGGCCTGATTACCTGAGAGCAGCTGAGGCCTGCATAAAAGGCTCCAGAGCCCTGCCCTGTTAAGGCAGTCCTAACAGGGGCTCTACAGGTCAAACGACGGTAAGGATTTGAGGGTTTATTTTTATTAAATTGCTAGCTCTCTGACTGGGAGCTCTTTAAAGGGTTTTTGTATAATTTTAAAGCAAAGTTACTTTCTTTTTGCTGCTTTAGTAGAAATATTTCCTTGAGCAGAGTAGGTTGTTGAACTCTAGTAAGCTTCTCAGCTTTAGGGAACTGCTGACACCTAATCAGGAGAATAGCAAAAGGATATCTATTTGTGCTTTATTGACTATAGCAAGGCTTTTGACTGTGTAAACCATGAGAAACTCTGGGCCACATTAAGAAGCATGGGTATACCAGAACACCTGATTGTACTCTTGCACAATCTGTACATTGATCAAGAAGCAACAGTTTGAACGGAACAAGGAGAAACATAATGGTTTAAAATAAGCAAAGGTGTAAGACAAGGCTGCATACTTTCCCCCTACCTATTTAATTTATATGCAGAAAAAATCATCAGAGAAGCAGGATTGTATGAAGACAACAGAGGTATGAAGATTGGTTGAAGACTCATCAACAACCTTTGCTATGCTGATGATACCACATTACTGGCTGAAAGTGAAGATGATCTGAAACATTTGCTTCTCACGATCAAAGAACATAGTCTCAAAATGGGCCTGCACCTTAATGTAAAGAAGACAACGATCATGACAACTGGCAAAATCAACAGGTTCATCGTTGAAGGAGAAGAAATTGAATCGTGAACAACTTTAACCTACTTGGATCAACTATCAATAAAGAAGCAACAAGCAGTCAAGAAATCAGATGACGCATTGCTCTTGGCAGAATGGCTATGAAAGACCTGGATAAGATTCTCAAGAGCAGAGATGTCTCTCTCCATACAAAGATTCGACTTGTTCAAGCCATGGTATTTTCAATAACAATATATGAATGTGAAAGCTGGACAGTGAAAAAGATAGACAGGAAGAAAATTGATGCCTTTGAATTATGGTGCTGGCAGCGAATACTGTGTATACGATGGACTGCCCGAAGAACAAACCAGTCGGTACTAGAGGAGGTCAAACCTAAGCTTTCTTTAGAAGCTCAGATGACAAGACTTTGACTTTCATACTTTGGAGACATCATGCGAAGAGAGAGATCATTAGAGAAAGAAGACATGCTTGGCAAGATAGAAGGTCAATGCAAAAGAGTAAGGCCAGCAGTGAGATGGATCGATACAATAACAGCAGCTACAGGTACCGGTCTGTCAACAATGAGCCACCTGACTGAAGACCACACACAATTTAGGATAGCTATCCAGAGGGTCGCCATGAGTCGACTTCAACTCGACGGCACTTAACAACAACACAGAAACATGGTTCACAGAAAACCATGATTGGGATGTAACTATACCTGGCTATACTATCTACAGGAACAAGCAGGAATGTGGTCTTCACATATGGGTATTGTCGGCACCGACGGAGCCCGCGCGGGAACGCTCCCCAGTGTGCAATTAGAAAGCTTTTGGGAGCATCCCACAGCGCCTGCGTGCTGCCTTTCCACCTTTCCCAACTGCCTTTCTCCAGTTCTTCGTTTCCGCGGAGTCAGCAGGTCGTCGTTCCTGTCCCCGCAAAAAATGTTTCCTTATTCTCCTCTTTTTTTTGTGGTCGCATCTTCCTTCCTCGACACTATACCGGTACCGCCGGTTCTTATTTCTTTCTTTCTAAAAAAAAAAAAATAAGAGTTTTTTTTCCAAACTTTTATTTTCCAGGTACACGCACCATTTTGGGCCTTAGGCCTAAAATTTCCTCTAGCATGGAAAAACCCGCTTCGGGTTTCAAAAAGTGCACCAAGTGTGGCGGTACCATCTCCGTCACCAACACCCATGAGTGGTATCTTAAATGTTTAGGTCCTGACCACTCCATCTCGGAGTGTATGGCTTGTGCCATGATGTCCAAGAGGGGTCGACAAAACCGAGCTGCTAAGCTCAGCACCCTTTTTTCTCTCCGATGCAGCTTCTGTGGCATCGACGTCTTCCAGGGCTTCGTCTTCCTCCCATGGATCTCAGGTAACTAAACATAAGTCTGGCCGGTCCTCAAAGGGTAGATCTTCTTCCAAGCATCGAGATGCCTCTGGCGTTGCCCTTGATGGTTCTGTACCAGCAAAATTGCCCCGGTGGGAGGCTTCAGCTTCCAAAGCATTATCGGGGCTCCAGGATGTTCTCGAGGTCTCAACCTCAGCAGAACTACTGGTGCGATGCTCTGGGGTACCGGCTGCTTTCTTCGGTACCGATACCCAGGCATCGGCAGCGTCGATAGACCAGAGATTCCTTGCTATTGAACTCAGTCTGGCGGCTCTCCTTGCGGGATCGACACCCTCGGAACCAGGTCAGACAGTTCTACCGGTACCGGCATCGGTACCGACAGCATCGGCATTGACATCGGTGTCTGAATTGCCGGCATCTAGTCATGCTATGCCTTCCGGTACAGATACACTGGTGCCGATTCCCACCGGCACTGACTTCGGTCAGTACGGGTATCGTGCTATACAAGAGCATCTGGACAGAAGGTACTTCGAATCCTCGAAGGAGTCTGAGGATTCTGACAGCTCAGTCTGTACCGGAGTACTTCTCCCGGAGGAGCCTTCCTCTCCTAAAAGCAGGATGTCTCCTCCAGAAGATCTTTATTTTTTTTATTTTTTATACCGCCCTCTTTAGAATCAGTGCAGTTTACATGTATACTAATAGGTACCTTTTATTCCCTTGTCCCCGAAGGGCTCACAATCTTAAGTGTACCTGAGGCAATGGAGGGTTAAGTGGCTTGCCCAAGGCCACAAGGAGTGGCCATGGGACTAGAGACCCCAGTCCCTCCGGCCTGAGGTTGCTTGTCCCCATGTGGTAATTGAACCCCCGGCCCTCCGGCCTGAGGTAACCTGTCCCAACCACTGAGCCACTCCTCAGGACTTTATCAGGGAGGTGGTTCGAGGTCTTTCTATTACTGTGGCTCCTGAAACAGAGCCCAGGGCAAAGGAGTTGGAAATTTTGCAATATCCTAAAGCTCCTAAAGAGGCAGCTACTTTGCCTATCCATGAGATCTTATATGATCTCATGTTGAAAATGTGGGAAACACCTCTTACTACCTCTCCTCACTCTCGTAGACTGGATATCATGTATCGAGTCCCTCCTTGTCCTGGTTTCCAGAAGACTCAGCTTCCTCACCCACTCTATTGTAGTGGAATCAGCTATGAGAAGGATCAGAAGTGCAAAGAGACATGCCTCTAATTCTCTAGGACGTGAGTGTAGAACTTTGGATGCCTTTGGACGTCGTACTTTCCAGGCTACCATGCTTTCTGCCAGGATCAGTTCATATATTTTATATATGGGAATGTTCCTTAAAGAAGTCACAGGAGATTTGGAGGTTTTGAGCCCTCTTCTTCCTGAAGATAAGAGGCAGGACTTTCTCACATTGGTTAAACATGCCCAGGATGTTTCTAAATTTGTCAATCGTGCAGCTTTTGACTGTTTTGAGTGCATAAGCAGAATCTCTGCCAGTGCCATAGGTGCACGTAGAATTGCCTGGCTCCAGGCATCCGATTTGGAGCTCTGGGTGCAGGACAAACTGGGCAATATTCCTTCTAAAGGTTAGAATCTATTCGACAAAAATTGGCAAGAGAAAGCCAATGAGTTGGATGCTGATAACTCCACTTTGGATAGGTTATCCAAGGCCACAGCTGATCCTGCAAGGAAGAAATCTTTCTAGAAACCATTCTTCTCAAAAAAGAAGAGGTTTTACTCCTCTTATTCTCAGCAGGGACGTTCGGCAGGTCAGCCTGCCCGAAAGAGTCAGCAACCATCTAAACAATGGAAAGCAAAAACTGCTAAGCCTCAACCGTCTCAGCAGTCTCAGCCTCCACAAGGCCTTTGACTTTCATCTAGAGAACTTAGCCTTCCTGGCCCTCAATGGACCAGAGCCTTCCACCATTCCAGGAAGGTTATGTCACTTTGTCCCCAGATGGGGGCAGATAACAGCAGAGCATTGGACTCTCTCCGTTATAAGAGAGGGGTAGAAGCTACATTTTATCTGCATTCCCCCTCCCACAATGGTAAGACAGTTCAATTCTCAGACCTCTCTCATCAACGTGTTAGATCAAGAAGTCACTATGCTTCTTGCCCAAGGGGCAATAGAAGAAGTACCCATTACCCAAGAAGGTACAGGGTTTTATTCCCCCTATTTCCTTATCCCAAAGAAAACAGGGGGACACAGGCCTATTCTAGACCTCAGAGAATTGAACAAATTCCTGTTCAAAGAGAAATTCAAGATGATTTCTCTGGGAACTCTGCTGCCATACCTTCAGAGTCAGGTTTGGCTTTGTTCTCTAGATCTCAAAGATGCGTACACTCATGTTCTCATCCATCCAACTCACAGAAAGTTCCTTCGGTTCCTTTTCCAAGAAAAGCACTACCAATACAGGGTGCTTCCTTTTAGCCTGGCCTCAGCACCAAAGGTGTTCACGAAATGCATGGCTGAGGTAGCAGCATTTCTTCACACTCTAGGAATATTCGTCTTCCCTTACTTAGATGACTGGCTCATTCGAGCCCCATCAGAGTCAGAGGCCAGGACTTCTCTATCTTGCACAATGCGTACCCTTCAATATTTGGGTCTGGTCATAAACATCCCAAAATCCAGTCTAACTCCTACTCGGTCTCTAGAGTTCATAGGAGCTTTGCTGGATACCAGAAAAGCAAGGACCTATCTCCCCCAGGCCCGTTGCCTTCCCTTGGTGCAGTTAGCTTCTCAAGCAGTGCTAAAGCCTCATCTCACTGCTCGAGAAATGTTACAACTGCTAGGCCACATGGCATCTACCGTGCATGTGGTTCCTTATGCTCGCCTCCACATGAGAGCAGCCCAGTGGACTTTATCCACTCAGTGGACCCAGGCATCAGGGTGCCTGTCATACAAAATAGCAAGCACAAATTGCCTTATTTTGTCCCTCTAATGGTGGCAGTCCACTCAAAACCTGTTGCTGGGGTCCCCATTTCAACAGCCTTTACCCCAGGCAACTCTCACAACAGATGCATCACCAATAGTTTGGGGAGCTCATCTGCAAGACCTCTCCACCCAAGGCACTTGGACTCCACAGGAGAGTTATCTACATATCAATCTTTTGGAGCTCAGAGCAATCTTCCTTGCTCTGTGAGTGTTCCATACCCTGCTCAGCTACAAGACAGTCCTCATCCATATGGACAATCAAGTAGCCATGTTCTACGTGAACAAGCAGGGAGGAACAGACTCTCTGTCGCTTTGCTACGAAGCTTTGCGACTATGGGCCCTCGCCAGAGAGCATCAGATTCATCTACTGGCAGTGTATCTTCCAGGTATTCAAAACTCTTGGGCAGACAGACTCAGTCGAGTTCTGCTTCCACACGAATGGTCTCTGCATGTAGACCAGGTGGACAAGATTTTTCAAATTTGTGGAACCCCAGACATATACCTCTTTGCAAGTCCATTGAATGCCAAACTTCCCCGGTTCTGTTCCAGAATTCCGGCTCAGGGCTCTTAGGCCAGGGATGCTTTCCTCCTTCATTGTGGTCAAGACTTCCAGTATGCCTTTCCACCCATTCCCCTGATTCCCAAAACCCTGTTCAAGCTTCAGAGAGACAGAGGCCGTATGATTCTGATAGTTCCACATTGGCCACGGCAAGTGTGGTACCCTCTGCTTCTACATCTCTCTCAAGCTCCCTCTCTGGAGTTAGGCTGTGCTCCAGATCTCCTGTCTCAGGCGGACGGAATGTTATGGCATCCCAATCCCCAGTCTCTGCATCTCAGGGCTTGTTTGCTGAAGGCCTAGATCTTCAGGATCTTAACCTTCCTCAGCAAGTAAAGAATATCCTTTATGCTTCTAGAAAACCTTCCACAAGACGCTCTTATGCTTTTAAGTGGAAAAGGATTACCATATGGTGCTCGCAGAGGGGTCTTAACCCCCTTGCGATACCTCTGGAATCATTACTAGAGTATCTTTCATTTATCTAATGCCAGGACTTAAAGCTAACTCAGTAAGAGTCCATTTGAGTGCTATTGCGGCTTCTTTCAAGCCTTTAAATGGACAACCTATTTCCTCCCATCCTCTCATAGCAAGATTAATGAGAGGCCTTCTTCTAACTAAACCTCCCATTAAGCCAACAATCGTGGCATGGGACTTAAATCTGGTTCTTGGCTAGCTCATGAAGCCACCTTTCGAACGCTTAGCTACTACCTCATTGAAATTCCTTTCTTGGAAAGTGAAATTTCTCATTGCAATCACATCAGCACGTCGCATACAAGGTTCCATCAGGCTTTCCTAACAAGGGCTCTACAGATCAACCAACAGTAAGGATTTGAGGTTTTATTTTATTATATTAAATTGCTAGCTCTCTGACTGGGAGCTCTTAAAAAGTTTTTTTTGTATATTTTTAAAGCAAGGTTACTTTCTTTTTGGTGATATAGTGGAACTTTCCTTGAGCACAGTAGGTTGCTGAACTCTAGTAACCACCTCAGTTTTGGAAACTGCTAACACCTAATCTGGTATTAGTTCCCTCCCTACCCACCCCGACTCCCACCCACCCCTAGTGAGCAGTCTTGCTTTATAGGGCACCTCCCCATTTAACAAATCACAGAGAATTGGACCAGCACATTTTGAATATAATTAAAGAGATTTAACTGCTTTTTCTCAGAAAGGACAGCTGGGAAACCGACTGGTACTTGGTAGATCTCTCTCTTTTGCTTTAACAGATACCTAAGCTCCACGAACAGAACAATGGCTGGAAAAAATCGTATCACTAAAGCTGTTGTCCCCGTTACAGCTTCTGCCTCAGTCCAGACAGAGGTCCTAATGCCAGTTGATGACCGGTTCCATGTGCAGGGTGCCTGCATGCTGAAGCTCTGAGGAAACAAGTGGAGGAACTCAGAGAGGAGGTGGCGAGGCTGAGGAGCATTCAAGACAGTGAGAAGTACATTGATGAGATGCTTCTTGCACAGGAGAAGATGGGTGCCAACAGAATGTTGATGGTTGGGCACAAGTCACCAGGGCCTGCAAAATCACCAATCCAACTTCTCCAGCCCTTGAATTGAAGAAACATTATGCAGCTCTGGAAGTGGAGGAGGTGAAAGCATCCCTGGAAAGGGAAGAACCAGAGTTCAAGTACCCCAAAGTTGCAGAATCAGTGACCAGAAGGAAATGAAGGGTAGTAGTGGTTGGAGACTCTCTTCTGAGGAGTACTGAGGCATCCATCTGCCGACCAGACGATGTCCAGAGAGGTATGCTGTCTGCCTGGTGCCAAAATCCAAGATGTTACGGAGAGTTTGCCGAGACTCATCAAGCCCACTGATTATTACCCAATGTTGCTAATCCATGTTGGAACTAATTATACTGCCAGGTATACCTCGGAACGTATCAAAAGTGACTTCATGGCTCTGGGACAGAGGGTGAAGCAGTTAGTTGCACAGGTGGTGGTCTCTTCAATCCTCCCTGTTGAGGGTAAAGGCCAAGGCAGAGAGGCTCGCATCCTGGAGATGAATGCATGGCTGCATGGATGGTGTCATTGAGAGCGTTTTGGTTTCCTAGACCATGGGATGCAGTTCCAAGGGTTGCAGAGCAGAGATGGCATCCATCTGTCCAAGAAAGGTCAACGCGTCTTCGGTAGTAGACTGGCTAATCTACTGAAGAGGGCTTTAAACTAGATTCATTGGGGATGGGTGAAGAAAGCCCCCAGGTAAGTGAAAGCCCCCATGTAGGTGATACATTAAATACCTTTATGGAAATGGGTAACAGGGGTAACATATGGAAAGCAGTGTGTATAAATGCCTGTAGCATGGGAAATAAGATCCCTGATGTTGAAGCTTTGGTGGGAGTGGCTGACTTGGATTTAGTGGCAGTTACAGAAACATGGTTCACAGAAAACCATGATTGGGATGTAACTATACCTGGCTATACTTTATTCCGAAAGGACAGGGTAAGAAGAAGGGGAGGAGGAGTGGCACTATATGTAAAAACTACTATGAAAGCTTTGGCATTACAGAACTTAAAAGGGAGAGAGGAGGCATTGTGGGTTAAACTAGAAAGAGAGAAAGAAAAATCTATTTGCTTTGGTGTGATATAAAGACCTCCCTCAGAAGAGGAAGGGGTGGACAGAGAGTTAATTGAAGACATACACAGCATTGCTAGGAAAGGGGAAGTGCTACTGATAGGAGATTTCAATATGCCAGATGTTAATTGGCATATTCCTGATGCAGTATCATCTAGAAGTAAGGAGATCCTGCATTCTCTACATGGAAAACTATTCAGGCATTTGGTAACAGACCCCACACGTGAAGGGGCCATACTGGACTTGGTGCTTACCAATGGTGAAAGTGTTTCTGATGTAGTGGGAGATCATTTTGCATCCAGTGATCATCAGATGGTGTGGTTCAGTATTAGGACTAGGGCTGTTAGAATATATTCAAAGGTGAGGATCTTAGACTTTAGGAAGACTAACTTTGCGAAGATGGGCCAATACCTCAGGGAGTTGTTAGTGGGATGGGAACAGCTGGGGGATGTAGAAAAACAGTGGGCAAAACTGAAAGGGGAAATTTTAAGGGCAACCAACCTTTTTGTTAAAATGGTAAATAAAGGTAAAAGGAAAAGGAGACCGCTATGGTTTTCGGAAAAAGTGAAGAAAAAGAGGGAGGCCTTCATGAAATACAAGAGATCGCAGAGAGAGGAAGACAGGCATCTGTATTTGGAAAAACTTAGAGAAGTTAGCAAAGTAGTCAAGAAGGCAAAGATTCAAAAGGAGGAGGAAATAGCCAATGCAATAAAATGGGGGGATACGACATTTTTCAGATATATTAGTTAGAAGAGGAAGGGCAAAAGTGGTATTGTCAGAGTCAAGGGTGCAGGGGAGGAATATGTAGAAGCTGATAAGGATAAAGCGGAATTGCTTAACAAATATTTTTGTTCTGTGTTCACAAATGAAGAACCAGGAGCAGGACCTCAGAAAACACCCACAAATAGGAACAGAAGCGAGGGACATCTTGAACAATTTTCAGAAGACTGTGTTCGTGAGAAACTAGATCAACTTAAAGTAGACAAAGCGATGGGACCGGATGGGATACACCCTAGAATACTGAGGGAACTTGGGGACGTTCTAGCAACTCCACTGACTGACCTTTTTCAATGCCTCGTTGAAGTCGGGAGTGTTGCCAAAGGACTGGAGAGAGGCTCATGTGGTGCCTTTACACAAAAGCGGAAGTAAGGATGTGGTTGAAAACTACAGGCCGGTTAGTTTAACTTTGGTGGTGAGTAAATTATTGGAAACGCTGCTGAAAGAGAAAATAGTGAGGTTTCTGGAGTCCAGCGGATTACAGGATCCGAGGCAGCATGGATTCACCAGAGGCAGGTCTTGTCAGACAAATCTGATTGATTTCTTTGACTGGGTGACCAGGGAGTTGGACCGAGGGAGAGCTCTAGATGTGGCGTATTTAGATTTCAGTAAAGCCTTTGACACTGTTCCTCACAGGTGACTTATAAACAAGCTGAGCACCCTAGGGATGAACCCTAAAGTTACTGCTTGGGTTAGAAATTGGTTGGGTGGGAGGCGACAAAGAGTACAAGTAAATGGAGCTCACTCTGAGGAGAAGGATGTTACCAGTGGTGTGCCCCAGGGATCTGTCCTTTGTCCGATTCTTTTTAACATCTTTGTTAGTGATATAGCGGAAGGACTGTCAGGTAAGGTTTGCCTCTTTGCGGATGATACCAAAATCTGTAATAGAGTAGACACCCAGGAAGGTGTAGATAACATGAGGAGGGGATCTAGCTAAGCTTGAAGAATGGTCTAGAATTTGGCAGCTGGGATTTAATGTTAAAAAATGTAAGGTCATGCATTTGGGCTGCAGCAATCCAAGGGAGCAATATAGTATAGGGTGTGAAGTACTTTTGTCCACTAAAGAAGAGCGTGACCTAGGCATGGTTGTGTCCGATGATCTTAAAGTAGCTAAACAGGTAGAAAAGGCGACGGCAAAAGCTAGAAGGATGCTTGGGTGCATACGGAGAGGAATGGCTAGCAGAAAGGAGGAGATGATAGTGCCTCTGTATAAGTCTTTGGTGCGACCTCATTTGGAGTATGGTGTGCAATTCTGGAGACCGCACCTTCAAAAGGATGTGCACAGGATGGAGTCAGTGCAGAGGGTGGCTACTAAAATGGTTAGTTGTCTTCATTATAAAGCATATGAGGACAGACTTAAGAATCTTAATATGTACACCTTAGAGGAAAGGCGTTATAGAGGTGATATGATTGAGATGTTTAAATACCTCCGTGGCATAAATTTCAGGGAGAGAGCCTCTTTCAATTAAAAGTAAGTTCTGCTGCGAGTGGACATGGGGTGAGGGTGAAAGGGGGATAGATTCATGAGTAATATGCGGAAATATTTCTTTACAGAAAGAGTAGTGGATCAATGGAATAGTTCCCCAGTGGAGGTGGTAGAGATGAGGACAGTATCTGAATTCAGAAAAGCATGGGACAGACTCAGAGGATGTCTAAAGGTAAAAAGGGGTCTGTTGTTGATATGGAAGGACAGACTAGATAGGCCATGTGGTCTTTTTCTGTTGTCATATTTCTATGTTTCTGTGTTTCAAAATAATCCCCCCTAGAGTTAATGCACTTCTGCCTTTGCTTCTGCCATGTATGGAAGCACTCTGTAAAGTCCTCCTCCTTGACGTCCCTCAGCTCCCTCATCACAGTGGCTTCTACAGAGGCGAAATGAGGTCCTTTGAGTATAGTCTTCAGCCTGGGGAAGAACCAGAAGCTGCACAGTGCACGATCTTGGGAATAAGGAGCTTGGTCAAGAGCTTTGATCTGTTTGTTGGCCAAGAACTGCCTCACATTGAGCGCCATGTGTGTGGGCGCGTTGTCGTGGTGGAGCAGGTGCGACTTGTCTCTCCACACAGGGCCGGATTTACCTTGAGTGAGGCCCTACGCCAACAAAAATTGTGGGCCCCCAGCAGGGGCGGCCAAAGGGGGGTGCGGGGCCTCATTTGCATAAGGGGCATCATTTGCATAAATATTTGCATAATGTTACCATATACTAACTTTTAGTAAACGTGCCTCTTAATGAGTGTATGGATAAAGAAAGACTAAAAGATTTCTACATTACTATAATCCAGTGCCAACTGCCAGACACATTAGGAACTACTACAAACACTGCCCATTTAGAACCCATCAGAAAGAAAAAACACCCCTGGGAATCAACCCCATAAAATCCATAAATATTTGATTCCCCTAACTACCTATTAAAGAACTACTCCCACCCCCCAAAAAGAAAAATATATTTTTTTGTCGGATCACTCACCCTGACAGGAAACATTTCATGTCTCGCAGTGAGTCCTTCTTTTTAATCAATTTAAAAGACCGACTACCTCGGTCCTGATTTAGACAGGACAACACCCGTTGCCGTCAACTGTTACTACGTGTAGCAACAGAAAAGCAAATCCCTTAACTGGTTCAGTGTAGGCTAAAACTGACGAAGTGATCCACAGCTTCATTAAATGCCCAGCCTCAAACAACAGCAAGGAACCAAATGCACTTAGCTGAATCTCCCCACAGAGCAACTTTCACAGTCCAGGCTTCAAGGGGGTCAGCTCACAGGATACATCCCCGGCAGGATTCTCGCGACACTGACAGTGTTTCAAGCCGCTTCACAGCTCTTACAGCTCTTCCTCAGGCGAATAAATCCTCCAGCAACGTAGTTCAATTTAAGTAGATCAAGAGATGACGTCATGAACAGCAGCAATAGGTGAAACTCAAACTCCTCCCCTGAATGTCACAAGCGTAGGCTCCACCAATCAATGTCCACATTCATACCTGCAGGTACTACAGACCCCAAGCGATAAATCCAATATTGTTCGGCACGTTGCAAACGTGCCTGACGATCTCCCCCCCGAGGCATCAATGGAATCACTTCAAGAATCCGCCATCGTAAATCTGCAAAATAATGACCAGCTTACTGACAAGGTGGTACTAAGGGGGCGAAATCCTGGCGAGCATTTATCCTCGATCGATGTTCCATTAATCGCTTCCTTACAGGGCGGATGGTTCGTCCCACATACAATTGGGGACACGGGCAAATTAACAGGTAAACCACAAAAGCAGTCTGACAGTCCGAGTAATGCTTAGAGGTATAATAAACGCCCGTAATCGGATCTTCCCAGCTGGCACCCTCTAGTGATGTGACACAAAAATCACATTTACCGCATGCAAAATGTCCGATCCACGAAACTTGAACATCCAAGTCAGAAACCTCAGTATGTATCAACCAATTGGCTACAGTTCGAGTCCTCCGATAAGCAATCAAAGGTTGATGAAAGCAAGGGTGCCATGATAACATCCCCCAATGTTTTTTTAGTATGCGCACCACCTGGGCTGCTTTAGGAACAAAGGGAACAACCCCAATAACCCTGCGTTCATGTTTTGGAACCAATGAATCTGCCTCCCACCAATCAGGATGATTATTTAAAGCTTGTTTAAAAGCTTTTCGCAACAAAACTTCAGGATATCCTCTAGCTAACAACCGTTGAGTTAGGTCTTTAGCATGTAGTCGGTACTGTGCCGTTGAAGAACATAACCGGCGAATATGGAGGAACTGTCCAAAAGGGAGCCCCCGTCGGAGGGCCGGAGGATGAAAACTAGTATACTTCAAAAGCACATTCCGCTGGACTGGTTTCCTATAGAGAGTACTCTGTAAAGAAAACCCCTGTATATATAGCAACAGATCTAAATATTCGATTTGATGACTATCATATTTAGGAGTAAACTGGAGATTGTTGTCTAGAGAATTCATCCAGCCACAAAATTGTTGAAGAGATGCCTCTGATCCAGTCCAGACAAAAAAAATATCATCCAAAAACCAGCTCCAGGCCAAAACATGGCCAAACCCTTCCGATCCATAGATGAATTTCTCCTCAAAATCAGTAACATATAAAGAGGCCACCGATGGGGCCACTGTGGCACCCATCGCAACTCCATATGTTTGATGGTAAAATTGGCCGTTGTACAAAAAATAATTATGGTCTAATACCAATTTTAATAAAGCCAATACAAAATTTCGAGGGATAAGATCTGGGGGACTCCAGTCTAGACGTGTTAATATATTATAAGCCTGCTCCTGAGGGATATTGGTATATAAGGAGACCACGTCTAGGGTCACCAAAATAGATCCCTGGGGAATACGCAATTTGGAAACCACCGATAGGAAATGAAAGGAATCTCGTACATAAGACCGTATGGACTTCACCAGAGGTTGAAAAAAATAGTCGCAAAATTTAGACAGGGGTTCCAGTACTGAATTTCTACAAGAAACTATAGGTCTTCCTGGAGGGTCCACTAGCGACTTGTGAACCTTAGGGACCATATACATGACAGGTATAACAGGATAAGTAGAATTCAGAAACTCAAATTCTTTACGGGTAATCCAACTACGCTCAACCGCTTCAGTAGTAAGCTCCCGAATCTTACACTGTAAATCAGCTGTAGGATCAACATCCAATTGCGAATAATATTTGGTATCCGCTAGATGTAACATCACTTTATTGTGATAATCCTCAGATCGTAGAAGCACCAATGCACCTCCTTTATCAGCCCTACGACAAACTATAGCAGGATTGTCCTTAAGAGTCTTCAGAGCCTTATACTGGGCCACCGTAAGATTAGAACAATACTTAGAATCCGATGATTCCAAAAGTTGAAGGTCCCGTAAAACCATATTTTGAAACGTAATTAAGGCAGCATCAGTGGTAATAGGAGGCTTCCAACAGGATTTATTGCGAAAAAGAGATACATCACCAGGGGTAGACTGACCCCCTGTAAAATATAAGATGGTATGCAATTTCCTAAAAAATTGATGTAGCGCTATCCGCATCTGAAAAGGATCGTATTTGGGTACGGGAACAAACCCCAATCCTAATTCTAACACCTCCTGCTGCTCCACCGTCAAGGAACATCCGGATAGGTTGATGACTGTTAACGTGTCTGAGATCGAGTGGCAGGGCCCCTCCAACCCTCCTGAAACTGACGGGGCGGCCGTCGAAATGAAGGGCGGCCTCTGTAAAAACCCCGCTGCTGTTGTTGAGCCCCAGTAGATTTCCCACTCCTAGGATGTTCATCGGAAGAATCAGAAAATCTATCCTCCGCTGAATCTTCAAACGTCACTTGTTTCGGAGTTTCCTTAGTTCCCATTTTATTCTTACGCCAGGTATAAACCTGGTCCTTGGCATAATCTTCAGTATCACGTGAAAATTTACTGATCTTAGTTAGTCGCAATTGATCACGAAAATGCTGATTAAATTCAAGCAATTCGGACTTATTAGCTTTGAAGCTCTCCTCAACCATCTCTTCCTTCAACTTCTTTTCTAACACAGTCACTTGTTCTTGTAAAACCTTCTCTTCAGCGGAAAACCGCTGTACCAAAAGGGCTATCAAATCCAACCCACACTTGTTTAAAATACTATTCCAAGTTGCACCAAACAACTTGTCATCCACAAACATGTGTGGGGGTTTTAAAACCCGTAGGCCTCGAGGAATCATCTGTTGTTTCAAATACTGAGTCATTGTGGCAGCATGAAGCTGCACCCGAATCGTTTTTTTATGCAAATTTCTGAATTCTGACCAAGAGGTCGTAGTCGTAGATTGAATCTTTGCCAATCCCTGATCATCAAGCAGAGAGGGGTGTTTCAAAAGTTTCGATATTGCCGCTTCCGAAAAAGCAAAGGTTGCAGTGTTAGATGGAAGAATCAAATCTTCGGACGTCTCACTCATGTTCGGGTCACTCATAGTAATCAATCAGAAAGAAAAAACACCCCTGGGAATCAACCCCATAAAATCCATAAATATTTGATTCCCCTAACTACCTATTAAAGAACTACTCCCACCCCCCAAAAAGAAAAATATATTTTTTTGTCGGATCACTCACCCTGACAGGAAACATTTCATGTCTCGCAGTGAGTCCTCCTTTTTAATCAATTTAAAAGACCGACTACCTCGGTCCTGATTTAGACAGGACAACACCCGTTGCCGTCAACTGTTACTACGTGTAGCAACAGAAAAGCAAATCCCTTAACTGGTTCAGTGTAGGCTAAAACTGACGAAGTGATCCACAGCGTCATTAAATGCCCAGCCTCAAACAACAGCAAGGAACCAAATGCACTTAGCTGAATCTCCCCACAGAGCAACTTTCACAGTCCAGGCTTCAAGGGGGTCAGCTCACAGGATACCCATAGAACCCATAGCAAACCCGCCGTACCTAACAGCACTACCAGGACTCACAAAGCACCATACTCTACCAATCAAAAGGCAACACTGCAAATATTAAACCAATACATTTCAGAGAACAACAATACATGACCTACTGGGGAAAGAGAACAAGTGGCAATGTCAAATAGGAATTATATAAACAGAACACCTCAGCTCAGTTACACATGCAGAACATAGACCATCACCAAACAAGTAATCACAATTTAGAAACAGGAAGACAATAATTAAACTGGGAATCCCAAAAGCCAAACTTGGAATGTACAACACTGTAGAAATAAAACTATACATTAATTTGCTCTTGTACTAAACAAAGCGCAGACGTTGATGCACATTTACCAGAGCTGACATATTCCAATTAATAAATTCAAAATAGAGATATTTTTCTACCTTTTGTGTATTTTTTTCAGCTGCAATTGCTCCAGCCACTTTCTTCTAGTTTCCTCGTGTCTTCTGCTAACTCTCCATCGTCTGCTGTCCATTTGTCCTTTCTTCTCTCTTCTAGTTTTTTTTCCATTCTCTCTCTACATCTGCTTTAACATACTAATCTTTCTCCTTTTGCTCTTTCCTCATTCCTATTTCATCCACTCAAATTTTACCCCTCCATCCTCAATCCCCACTTACTCTCCCAATACCCGGCCAATTGTAGATTTTTTATCCCTCCCACACAAAATATTTTTCCCTTCTCCATTTTACTCTTCCAGCCCCATCCCATTCTAATCCTCCCCCAACATCAGCTCCCTTCTAGTTCCAGCCTCACCCAGCATCCATTCCCTTCTAGTCCCTGCATCAGCCCATTTCCAGTCCTAGCCACCCATCAGCCCATTTCCAGTCCTAGCAACCCCCAACCCAATACTAATCCTAGCCCCCCATCAACCTACTTACAGTCCTAACCCCCCCATCACCCCATTTTCAGTTTAAGCCCCCCCTATAACCCATTACCAGTCCTAACCCCCCATCAGCCCACTTCCAGTCCTAACCCCATCAACCCCAGTCAGCCCCCCATAGCCCATTGCCAGTCCTACCCCCCCATAGCCCATTGCCAGTCCTACCCCCCCCATCAGCCCACAGCCCATTACCAGTCCTAACCCCATCAGCCCACCTCCAGTTTTAACCCCCCCATCCCATTTCCAGTCCTAGCCCCCCCATCCCATTTCCAGTCCTAGCCCCCCCATAGCCCATTACCAGACAGCCCCCATCAGCCCACAGCCCATTACCAGTCTTAACCCCCCCAAAGCCCATTACCAGTTCTAACCCCCCCCCAACAGCCCATTACCAGTCCTAACCCCATCAGCCCACCTCCAGTCTTAACCCCCCAGCCCCTTTCCAGTCCTAGCCCCCCCACAGCCCATTACCAGACAGCTCCCATCAGCCCACAGCCCATTACCAGTCTTAACCCCCCCCAAAGCCCATTACCAGTTCTAAACCCCCCCAACAGCCCACAGCCCATTACCAGTCCTAACCCCATCAGCCCACCTCCAGTCTTAACCCTGCCCCAGAGGACTTACAATCCATGTTTGTAACTAAGGCCACAGAGGCTTAAGTTAACAGAGGCCTAGTTCATAGCCTGTAGCTCTAACTAGTAGATGACTCTTCTACTCCAGATGAATGTCTTTGAATATCAACCCATATAAGTGTACTTCCCACAGTGACAAAACAGATTTTCAAAATGTTCCTTTTCTAATTTACCCCTGCTCCAAGAAACACATCAGTGTCAGCTACCTTCTTAACCCCCCCAGCCCATTTCCAGTCCCAGCCCCAGCCCCCCGATAGCCCATTACCAGTCCTACCCCCCCCCCCCCGTCGGCCTAAAGTAAACTTTAATTTAAAAAAAAACCTGCTGGCTGCCGCCGCAGGGCCCCCTCTGCTGCCGCGGCAGCACGGACTGACCCGCGGGGGCCCCCTCTGCAAGCTGAATCCGTCGGTCCGTCGATCCCTCCCTCCCTCCGTGCAGGCTGTGAGAACCGCGAAGGGAGAGTGTCTCCCTCGCGTCTCTGTTAAGCCCGCAGGGGCTGATGGGAAATTTCCCATCAGCCCCTGCGGGCTTAACAGAGACGCGAGGGAGACACTCTCCCTTCGCCTCTCTCACAGCCTGCACGGAGGGAGGGAGGGATCGACGGACGGATTCAGCTTGCAGAGGGGGCCCCCGCGGGTCAGTCCGTGCTGCCGCGGCAGCAGAGGGGGCCCCGCGGCGGCAGCCAGCAGGTTTTTTTTTTAAAAATTTATTTTAAAAAAAAATTTAACTTGTTCTATTTTTGTGGGCCCCTGCCAGCTTTGGGCCCTATGCCATGGCGTACATGGCATATAGGTAAATCCGGCCCTGTCTCCACAGCCTGCCTGATGCGCTGAACCTGGTCATGGAGGCGATTGAGGACCTGCTGGTAGAAGTGCTGGTTGACTGTGTGACCCTCAGGCACATACTCATGATGGATCACTCCCTTCTGGTCGAAGAATGTGATCAGCATGACCTTTATCCTTGATTTGAAAATGCGTGCCTTCTTGGGTCTGGGTGACTGTCGAGTCTTCCACTGCATACTCTCTTTTGCTTTCAGGGTCGTACTTGAAGACCCAAGTCTAGTCTCCTGTGATGACTCTACGAACTCTGTATCTTCTCCAATCCTCTCTAGCAAGTCTCGAAAAACTGACCCAGTGCTCCTTCTGATTGTCTGATAAAAGCTTGGGCACCATCATGGCGCACACCTTCCGCATCCCCAGCTCCTGCACCTAGATGCCCCGCACTGACTCCCTGTTCAGGCTGAGCTCCTCAGCTATTTTCTGTACCATCAATCTGCAATCTCTCTGCACCAGCTGATTCACTCTTTCAATGTTCTCAGCCGTCTTTGTCGTGGAAGGCCGTCCTGACTTGGGATCATCCTCCACCTCCTCACGGCCAGTCTTGAAGCGTTTGTGACACTCGAAGACTCGCGGCCTTGACATTGCATCTTCTCCATAAGCCTTTTGGAGAAGTTGGAGACACACTGTTGTGCCCTTCTCCATCTTATCCAGAAATTTCAAGTTGATTCTTTGTTCCATATTTAGCCACCTCCAGTTGCCTGACAAAGCGATGGAGCAGTGTGCTACAAAAAAACCTGAAAAAGAAAAACGGAGTGAGAGAGATGAAAAATATTATAGCAGAATAGTGACGAGATGTTGCACAACACAGTGACATAAGCAGTTAGCCAATTGGCATTGAGTCATGAGCATGGCTGCCATAGTCTCGTTTCTTTTTTGTCACACCTCTTAGATGCTTAAACCTCTTAAAGGAAAGAAGGTGCGATATTCACTCTCAGGTGCAGCTGTTTATTCTCATCAGCATACATTAAGGACCTGACATTAATTAAACTTCAGGTGAACAAAGTACATTAACCCATTTTGGAACAGCGTATGTTTTACATACATAAGGTTTCCGTACTTACTACTCAACTGTTTACTAATTAATGGTTATAAATTCAATGGAACTATGTTTAGCTATTATCGTTATGTCAAAAAGCGTTATATACAGATTTTTTATCTGAGATCTAGTTAGTTTAATAGGTATTTGAAGTTTGCTGATTTTGACGGTACTGGAGGCTCAACATAAAAAGATCACAAAAAATAGTAAGTAGCTTATAATTCTGTAATAGCTACTATTTTGCAAATAAAAGTATTTGTAGACTTTAGAAAATAGGTTTAGATAACTGTAAGTTACTTAGTGTCAGAGTTATTGGTGTATATATCGGCCTTGTATTTTTTTCATACGCTGGGCTAATATGTTGTCGAAACTAATTGCTGTCAAGCATTCTGTTCTAGGTGTTTCAATGGGGCATATCGACGCACTGCATCAGAAGTGTTTTCACGTGTATCATACTCCGCCGACAGAATGGACTGTTGACAAGCTATATTATATCATAATAAAGTGTTTTAAATGAAAACTGCAGTTTCAATAGTATCATACAGTATGTTTGTCAATGAATATTGGATCAGAATCCTATCTTTTCTGAAGACGGACAATATACTATATTGGACCAGTGTATGAAAAACATACACTATGTGAAACTTCTATTTTCTGCAAAGTTTTAATATTTTTTATTATTGCCGGTATTTCATAGTTGTTTGAGTGTAACAAATCTAATAAATCATCCAGAACAGAGAGAGAATATGCGAGCTGTTCAAAACGGGTTAAACGTATTAGGTATAGTATTATCTGTATAAGTATCCCCAGCAACCCTTAGTAAGTAAAGAACTTAAATATCAAAACACAACCTTAAAACTAAGATGCAGACAACAGTCCAGCAGCAAGATGAGGGCTTTCCAGTCTTTTGCATTGAGTGTTACACATGATTTTCTCCCAGTTGGTGAGCGGGTCTTACATGTGCACTAGATGCAAAGAACTCTTTGCTCTCAGGGAACGAGTCTGATCTCTGAAGGCTAGAGTATCAGACTTGGAAGACATAAGAAAAACAGAGAGGTACATAGACAAGACCTATAGGTATATAGTCCTGAAGTCCCACCTCCAGTCTGGCAGCATCCCTGTTGCCATGGAGGAGAGAGGTCACGTGAGAGGAGAGCATCACCCTGGTGCGGCAAGAAGTGATCCTGTAGCTAGGACCTGTCCTCCAGATGATGTAAAACCCTCTCGAACTGAGGAAGTTTCTCCAGGGCCATGTGCTCATGAGGGAAGGGTTAGGACAGCCGTTATAGTTGGTGATTCGATCATTAGGCATGTAGGTGGCTGGTGGACGTGAGGATCGCCTGGTAACATGCCTGTCTGGTGTGAAGGTAGCAGACCTCACGCGCCAACTAGACAAGGTCTTAGATAGTGCTGGGGAGGAGTCTGCTGCCTTGGTACATGTCATTACCAATGACATTGGAAATGTGGTAGGGCGGTTCTGGAGGCTAAATTTAGGATTTTAGGTAGGAAATTGAAATCCAGAACTTCCAGGGTAGCATTCTCCAAAATGCTTCCTGTTCCAAGCGCAGGACCCAAAAGGCAGGCAGAGCTATGGGGTCTCAATGCGTGGATGAGACGATGGTGCTGCAAGGATGAGGGTTTTGGATTTGTTAGAAACGGGAACATTCTGGGGAAAGGAGGGGCTCTTCCGAAGGGATGGGCTTCACCTTAACCAGGCTGCTGTCATTAACCTTTAAAAACAGCTTTTAAACTAGATAATAGGGGAAAGCCGACAGTCGCCCAAGAGCGCATGCTTTGGAACGATGTATCCTTGAAGGATACTACCAAAAGAATGACGTTAAGGAATATCAGCAGAGAGGTTCTAATAAAGACAAAAGAAGCCCAAATGCCTTTGAGTACGGAGCAGAGTGAGCTTAAGGATTCCAAATTACCCCTGCCTACCGATAGATTAATATGAATAAAATACAGTCTCTAAAATGCTTGTATGCAAATATTAGAAGTCGAAAAAATAAGTTGGGAGAGTTAGAATGTATAGCACTAAATGAGAAGTTAGATATTTATTTATTTATTTAGCTGTATTTATATCCCACTTTTCACCGGGTCAAAGCGGTCAATTGGGAGATACATTTAACACGAGGGGATATGACACACATACGCTAATACTTACAGGGAACATGGGCAATGGAGGGTTAAGTGGCTTGCCCAAGACCACAAGGAGTACCTATAGGACTAGAAATCCCAGTCCCTCCGGCCTGAGATTGCTGTCCCCAGGTGGGAATTGAACCCCCGGCCCTCCGGCCTGAAGTACCTTGTCCTAACCACTAGGCCACTCCTCCCATATAACCAGATATGCTTGGTATCTCAGAGACATGGTGGAAAGAGGACAACCAGTGGGACACTGTGATACCTGGGTACAAATTATATTGTAATGATACAGCTGATCAAAATGGTGGAGGGGTTGCAGTCTTATGTTAGAGAGGGCATTGAGTCACAAAGGATTAAAGTTTTGCAGAAAACAAATTTTGATATAGAATCTCTATGGATTGAAATTCCATGTAAAAAGGGGAAGGCGATGCCGTTGGGGTGTACTATCGACCTCGTCAGAATGAACAAATGGATGATGAAATGCTCAAAGAAATCAGGGAAGCTAACAAAAGTTACAGCACAGTAATAATAATGGGTGATTTCAATTACCCCGATATTCAATGGATCAGTGTCACGGCAGGACATGCTAGGGAGATAAAGTTTCTAGATGAAATAAATGACTGCTTTTTGGAGCAGCTGGTTCATGAACCAACCAGAGGGGAAGGCATTTTGGACCTATTCCTTAGTGGAACACCAGATCTGGTGCAAGAGATAAGGGTGTTGGGGCTACTTGGCAATAGTGATCATTGCATTTTCGCATTTGATTTAATTAATGGAGGAGGGATGTTAAGGAAATCCACAGTACTACCTTCTAACTTTCGAAAGGGAGACTATGATAAAATGAGGAAAAAAAGTTAAAAAAACTAAAAGGAGCAGTTGCAAAGGTTAAAGACTTACATCAAGATTTGGTGTTTAAAAATACTTTCTTGGAAGCTCAGATCAGCTGTAGTCCACGCTTTAAGAAAAGTGTAAGGAAGTCCAAAAAACTGCCAGCATGGTTTAAAGGTGAGGTCAGAGAGGCTATTGCCAAAAAAGCATCTTTCGGGAAATGGAAAAAAGAGGCAAATGATGAAAACTGGAAACAGCAAAAGCACTGACAAGTTAAATGCAAGGCATTGATAAGGCAGGCAAAGAGAGAATTTGAGAAGAAGCTTCCTGTGGAACCAAAACACGTAATAAAGACTTTTTTTAAGTATATTCGTAGCAAAAAACCTTTGAGAGAGTCAGTTGGACCATTAAATGATAAATGGGGTAAAAGGGGCACTAAGAGGGTACAAGGCCATAGCGGAGAGACTGAATCACTGTTCCCTCTAACACGCGCACACCTCACCGAGAGAGCGCACATACTTTACAACAGAGCGCACAAAAATTATGGCTCTGATTCTGATAGAAAACAACACAGACGTCTTAAAATTTAAAAGTTATGATTGTAATTACTAGAAATTTCCCGCTTCATTTAGTAATCGTCTATTTTCATTTAATTTGATTAAAATCAATGTGGTGTACATACTGTATTCTGACGTGTAGTCAAATTTTAAAGTATATAACTCCGAGTGTCGTTATGTGGCGCACAAAAATTTAACCTTCCTTCAAAAGCTGCACACAGCTGATATTTTATGTGCACACAGCCTACAGAAAATTAGAGGGAACATTGGACTGAATGAATTCTTTGCTTCGGTCTTTACTGAGGATGATGTAGGGAAGTTACCCATGACTGAAGTGGTATTTAAAGGTGATACTGCAGAAGAATTGAAAGAAATATCTATACACCGGGAAGATGTATTATAACTGTTTGATAAACTGAAGAGTAGCAAATCACCTGGACCAGATGGTGTACATCCAAGGGTGTTGAAAGAACTGAAATATGAGATTGCAAACCTTCTATTAGTAATCTGTGAACGATTATTAAAATCATCTGTAATACCTGAAGATTGGAGGATGGTCAATGTAACACCAATTTTTAAAAATGGTTCCAGGGGTTTTCTGGGAAACTACAGACCGGTGAGCCTGATGTCCGTACTGGGAAAAATGGTAGAAACCATCATAATAAACAAAATTAATGAACATGGCTTAATGATAAACAGCCAACATGGCTTTAGACAAGGAAGATCTTGTCTTACTAATCTGTTATATTTTTTGAAGGTGTGAATAGACTGGTATACAAAGGTTAGTCTGTTGATTATAGTGTATCTGGACTTTCAGAAAGCCTTTGACAAGGTCCCTCATCAGAGACTTTTGGCAAAGCTGAAAAGTCATGGGATAGGAGGTAGTGTACTAGTTAAAAGATAGAAAGCTGAGGGTAGGGCTAAATGGCCAATTTTCCCAATGGAGAATAGTGGAGTACCTGAGGGATCTGTGCTGGGTCCGCTGCTTTTTGACATATTCATAAATGACCTGGAAAAGGGAATAACGAGTGAGGTTATCAAATTTGCAGAAGACAAAAAACTATTTAAAGTTTTAAAACCCAAGAGGATTGTGTAAAATTGCAAGAGGATCTTGATAAATTTGAAGACTGGGCATCCAAAGGGCAGATGAAATTTAATGTGGACAAGTGCAGAGTCATCCACCTAAGAAAGAACAACCCAAACTATGCTTACATGATACAAGGTTCCACATTAGGAACCACCACCCAGGAAAAAGATTTAGACATCATCGTAGATAACATGTTAAAACCCTCGGCCCAGTGTGCAGTGGCGGCCAAGAGAGCAAATAGAATGCTAGGTATGATAAGGAAAGGAATGGATAATAAAGCAAAGAATAGTATAGTGCCTCTGTATCATTCCATGGTGTGTGACCACACCTTGAATATTGTGTGCAATTTTGGTCGCCGTATCTTAAAAAGGATATCGTGTTATTAGAAAAGGTACAGAGAAGAGCCACCAAAATGGTAAAGGGGATGGAAGGATACTCCTATGAAGAGAGGCTAAAAAGATTAGGGCTCTTCAACCTGGCAAAGAGATGGCTGAGGGAGATATGATAGAGGTCTATAAATTAATGAATGGGTTGGAACGGGTAAGCGTAGATCGATTGTTTACGTCATCAGAATATTGAAAGTCTAGGGGACATGCAATGAAGCTACAGAGTAACCTATTTAAGACTAATAAGAGAAAATATTTTTTCACAAAACGTGTAATCAAACTCTGGAATTTGTTACCGGAGGATGTAGTAAAAGTTGTTAGTGTAGCTGGGTTTAAAAAAGGTTTGGACAAGTTCCTGGAGGAAAGGTCCATAAACCATTATTGGAAGGGACCCAGGATATCACTACTTGTACATATTGGCCACTGTTGAGAACAAGATACTGGGCTTTATGGACCTTGGTCTGACCCAGTATGGCATCTCTTATGTTCTTATGTGCTGCGGTGCTATCCAGCCAACCTGGATATGGCCCTGCTATTGAATATATGGGTTTAAAGTTCAGCGATAGCAGCTAGCTGCCACTGCCAAATGTTTTCTTAGTCTTTGGCTTTATCTCACAGCATAAACGCCCGACATATCCTGGTACTCATATACCTTTCCACTATTGCACCCTTATTTGCAACTCTTGCACAATACATTCAGGGCATCTTGGTATTATAAATATCTCACAACTCTATCTTGGGGCTTGTTTGGTGGAGGTTCTGAGCCTTTTTTAATCTCTCAAGCTGCCATCTGTTCAATTGACTGGTCCCCTACTTTACTGCTTCCTGTACAGCGTGTGCACTAAGTCTGTCTCCTACGAATCTTGTGGCTTCTGGTTTTCGGTGGTATCTATTTTGTATAATAGCTTCCGAGTTTGCTGACCCTGCCAGTCCTCTCTATTTTCCAGCACATCTAAAGGTTCCACGTGCTCCTCAAGCTTATTCTTTGCCGCCTCCACTCGGGGGCCCCCCAACTCTTGAAGGTCACCATGTATATTCTCTGTCTTTCAAATAAAGTACAAAGATGCTGAAAAATCAGCTCAATGGGTGTTTCAAAAAACTGACATGACAGTCTTAACATCTTTTACTTCACTGTCCCATCAGGGTTTCCAGAATTTCATAATAGTCAATTAAATACTGTAAACTGCATCATGACTTCACGCGAGAAAGCCATACTACTGCATACTACTACTATATGGTTTTTTTGGGTGATGTTATGAAGTCATGATGCAATTTATTTAATTGGGATGGGGATGCAAGTAAAAAATATTAAGATCGTTATATTTCAGTTTTTTGAAGCACCCATTGTGATTTTTCAGCATCTTAGTTATTTCATTGTGGGGTAGTTTGCTGATTATTTTGGTGATTTTTGCTCTTGGATTTGTTCTGTCTTTGACATAATCTGTGAACAAGCAGGAAGTAATCACTCACGTATGGGTGATGTCTCCAACAGAGCCCTATGTGGGAATGCTCTCCAGCTTCTATTGAAAGCTTTGGGATGCTCCACCGTGCTTGCATGCCTATTTCTTGCCTGCTGTCATGGCACCATCATCTTCAGTCTTTCGTTTGCTGTGAAGCCCCACGGTCATGTTCCAGTATTGCTGTCTGTTGGTAATTGCTTCTCCCCTTTGGGGTGCTTAATTACATTGAGTTTTTTCTGCTTTGATTTTTCCAGCCTGCTGTCATGGTTGTTTTTCAATTGTTTTTTTCTCCCCTTGTATTTTTTTCAAGTACTATCCAGCGGCACTATCAGTGCCCCAGTCGGGCTGTCCACCATCGAGCCTGCTTAAAGAAGAAGCCTCTTCTGCTGCAATACTGTGCCATAGAATCTGTGCCACTGCAGTATCTTGATCTTTTTTTGTTAACAAAATTTGATATACTGCCCAACCCGGAGCGTCAGGGTGGTGTACAATACAAATAAGTAGTGGCTACTGAAAAATAAAGACGGAAAGGAACGCCATCGATAGACAGGACAGGAATAGATAAAACAGAATGAGATAGAGGACAGAGACAGACCTAGAGGGGAGAACATGGTGACAAGGGACAGTGAAAGGGCAGGGGAGTGGCTGGAATTATGAGGATAGGAGATTATGAAAGTTGGGGATACGACTGTGGGATGCGAGGCCATGAGTGGAAAAGGGGAGATCGTAGGCCTGGCAGAAAAGGTAGGTTGGGGGGGGGGGAATCAGTGCAAAGCAGGTGTGGGAGCAAATTCCATAAAGCAGGGCCCAGAAAGAAAAATGCGGAGTGACGGGTGAGTTCAAAATGAGCCTGAGATGAGGAGGGGAGGAAGAGGCGATCGTCGTGAGCAGAACGAAGAAGACATGGAGATGGTTGAAGGTGGATAATGTCAGCCAAATATTGAGGGGTGCTAGTATGAAGAGCCCTATGTGCAATGATGAGCAGTTTATAAATGAATCTAACCTTAACTGGAAGCCAATGAAGAGTGAAAAGGCAGGGAGTGACGTTAGAGCGAGCGGAGGAACAAGTGATGAGACGGGCAGTTGTGTTTTGGACTAACTGGAGACGACGAAGCTGATAAGATGGGAGGCCTGCAAAGATGGCATTGCAGTAATCTAAGCGAGTGATCACAAGTGACAGAACCAGGGTGATAACAGAAGAAGAAGGGAGGAACGACCGGACAGCCCTGATCCGACGAAGGTGAAAAAAGGAAGTACGCACCACTGAGGAAATATGTTGATGGAAAGAGAGATGAGTCCAGGGTGATGCCCAAGTACCATAGAGTCGATGCCAGGGGAATAGAGCGGGAGGACATAACAGGTGATAGATCGGGAGAGGAAATTGGGTTTCTACTCCAGGTACTTTCTCATCCCACAGAAGACATGGGGCTTGTGAACTATCCTGGATCTCAGAGACCTCAATTCATATTGGCCTTTCAAGGGAAATTCTAAATGAACACACTTCCCTCTATTCTTCCCATTCTCAACAAGGGAGATTTGTTGTGTATACTTTATCTTAAGGATGTTTATGCACAGATGTCTGTACACTCATGTTACAAGTACTGTACCACCTCAGGTTTACTCTTAAGTCCAACTCTTTCCAGTACAAGATCCTCTCCTTTGACCTGTCATCAGCCCTGAGAGAATTCACAAAGTGTCTCGTGGTAGCGGGGCCTACCTTCACTTTCAGGGTCATCTGATATTTCCATACCTGGATGTCTGGCTTTTTTAAAAAAAACTGTTAAATAATAGCCCCCTCAAACACAAGCTTTAACTTTGACGAATAAGACGGTTACTCTCCTGCAGTCTCTTGATTTTCTTATCAACAAACATAATTTCATTTATAGACTTAGTCTTTTACACTTATTTTTATACCACCTTTCTACTATTCAAAGCGTTTACAATGAAACAACAATTTAACAGGACCATAATGCACGCTGTTGTTCAAGGAACTGGGACAAAATAACAGTATAGCTTCATAAAATTAGGTGCATTTAACTTTGAGCTATTTACAGTGTCGTAGGTGAGAGATAGCTAGTATTCAACATTGGATCATTGATACAGTGTATGTGTCTAGTGTATTGGATTGGAGGATTTTAACAGCAATAATTTATGGTGGATGAGTCTCTAGGTCTGAGAATATGTATTGTTATTCCTTGAAGAGGTGTGTGTTTAACTTCTTCCTGAATTGACAGGTCTGAGAGTCCTCTTAAGTGTTGGCAGTAAGGTATTCCATAAGGATGGGGCGGATAAACAGAGCCTTCGAACTATATGCACCAACCCTCTGGAACTCTCTACCAAGTCACATCAGATGCAATGGAGACCCATCATCATTCAGGAAACAACTAAAAACCGCCCTATTCCAGGAATACCTCGGACCAGAAACAAGCACCCACCACTGACCACCTCCCAACCCCCCTAGTTCACCCCCATGAACATATGCTCTAAGAGACTGTAACACAACGTCTTTGTCTATATCCCAATTATTTGTTAAAATCATTAATGTTGGACGCCCAGTGATAGCCCCCACCCCCAGAAGTTGATTATTGTCCACCCCCCCCTCTCAATGTTGCACCGCTTTGACCTGGAGAAAGGCGGGATATAAATACAGTTAAATAAATAAATAAAGTGGATGTTCTATTGCATGTGGACTACTTGCTCTTTGTTTTCTTTTGCGGTATGGCGAGTAAGTTGAGGGTGGTGTTTCTTCAGTCTTTCATTCTTTGTGTTTGAGAAAAGAGTTTGGAGACATGTGGCAGATTCTTTGTGGAGGATTTTGAATATTGTGACAAGAACTTTGTATCTGATTCTAGCTGAGATGAGAAGCCAATGAAGTTGTATTAGTATGGGGGTGATGTGTGATTGGTGAGGGGCCCCAGATATTATTTGGGCCGTAGTATTTTGGTCAATTTGTAGTAGGTGGAGAGGTAGGCTCTGGGAGATGATATTCTCCAGGAACAAGCAGGAAGTCAGTCCTCACATATGGGTGATGTCGGCACCGACTGAGCCCGCGTGGAGCATTTCCCTTGCTTTCAAAAAAGCCTTTGGGAATGCCACCATGCATGTGTGGTCCCCTTCCCGTCCAAGGGTGCCATCTTACTCAGTCTCCATTTTTCCGCGGAGCCCTTCGGACGTGTGTCTCATCCCTGGAAAAAGTTTTTTCTATTTCCAACCGGTTTTCGCTATCCGGCCTTCTCCGGTCCTCTTCCTGCCTTTCAAGCAACTCTGCTTCAGCCTTAGTCTCGGGTTTTTTCCCTTTTTGCCTTTTTTGTGTGTTACCGCTCTTCCGCGCTCTTTTTAACCACTGGCTGTGTCGAGGGTCTTAGACCTTGCAGGGGTCCTTTTTTCCCCAGTGACCTCCGGTTTTAAGAAATGTGATAGATGTTCAAAAAAACATGTCGCTCACGGACACCATTGACTGTTGTCTCAGGTGCCTGGAGCTGACCATGACCCAGAACTATGCTCCCTCTGTAAGAAGATGTCCTCCAAGGCCATCCAGAGTCATAAGCAGAAGCTGGATGATCTCTTCTGTAAGGCAGCCCTGGTATCCCCAGTGGTCTCCTGTTCTTTGGCCCCGCAACCCCTGGAATCTCCCAAGGCTCCTCCCTGGGCCTGGCGGCACTCTGACTAGGGGTTGCCCAAACGTGAGCGAAACAAGAAGGCTGCGAGGACTCCGGCACCAAACAAACATGAGAGGTCACGCATCAAGTGTCTCAGCCTCCCTCGGCAGACTTTAGAGTTGGAGAGGGAGCTCCCAGTAAGGTACCTCAAACTGATACAGAGGCCTCTGGTGAAGGCGCCCGGCCTCCCCAGGTTCATCCCGGTGAGGACCCCCTCTCCTCCTCGACACTCGACCCAGTCAACCTGGCATCAGTGTTGCAGGGCCACACTCCCAAGTGGGAGGCCCGAATGCTGGCCTTAGAGTGCAGTATTTCTGCATTCCTCGCTACCCAACAGGCACTGGTGCCCTGCCCTGCCGGCACGCGCCTCGAGACCATAGGGACCTCAACCTCGAGGATTCCCCTAGCCGCCGCTGTGACCCCTGAGAGCCAGAAGCCTCGTGAGGGTCCTTGGCATAGGTCTTGATCTCTTTTCCGGTCCTCGGGTGCGAGATCTTCTCGGGCGAGTGCCTCTGGCTCCGGGCAGGCTTTGGCCCCTGGCTCTGGGCAGGTTTCAGCCTCGGGAGCCCGGCGCGGGTCCCCAACCCATCTCGAGGAGTCCTCTACGGGTCCCCGACCCATCTCGAGAAGTCCTCCATGGACTACTCAAAGTGGGAGTTCAACGAGGAAACCTCCCTGGAGACTCGGTCCCAATGAGACCTCCCCTCGGACTCCTCTCTGCCGACCCAGAGACAGTGGTCACCTCCTGAGGACACCTTTCTGTAGTTCATCCGGGATATGGCATGGGCCCTAGTGCTCACCACAGAGTTGGAGAAGGAGCCCCGCGCGGAGGAGCTCAATATTCTTCAATATGAAGCTCCTCCGAAGGAAATTCTCTCAGTGCTGGTTCCTCCCATTTTGAATTGACTCCTCAGCATGTGGGAGACCCCAGTCTCTGTCCCTATCATGAGCATGCACCAGGACGCTATGTATAAGGTTCAGTGGGGGCCGGGGTTTCGGAAAGCCCTGCTTCCTCACCCCTTGATGGTGGTTGAATCGGCCATGCAGAAGCTAAAGAGCCTAGAGACTCATTTCTTCTCCCGCTGGGCAGAGTCTTGTACCCTCAACGTCCTCAGATGCAAGGCTCATCAGGGCTCCATGCTGTCATGCTGCATCCAAGTTTACCAGTTATACATTGGGATGCTCCTCCGTGACCTCGCTAGTGAGCTCAGAGGCTTCGCGGCGGGCCTTGATGGAGACTATCTCCGATGTTTTCAGGCCCTCTCAAAGATCATCAGAGTGCTCGAAGTACTTCTTGCGAGCATCATATGATGGCTTCGAGTCTTCCACCCAGGTGGTGGCAGCTGACATCGGAGCCCATCGGCAGGCTTGGGTCCAGTCCTCTGACCTGGAGCAGTGGGTCCAGGAGAAGTTGCTGGACATCCCCTGCCTTGGGGAGCAGCTATTCAGCAAGCCCATGGAAGATAAGGCAGTGGAGATTGAAAGGGAGTACTTGCCTCGTACTTGCCTCATCCGGAAAACTTCCTCCCTCCCCAGGAAGAAACTGCAGAGCAAGAAGCTTTCTTCCACTGGAAGGGACTCCCGTACAGGGACTACCCGTCCTACCGTCAGGCGTTGACCCCCGTTCAGGGCGGCCAGGGCAAGAGCACTGCCCACGGCCCTTGTAAGCCGATGGGTCTCAAGACCCAACCCCTGGGCCAGCTCAGCCGTCCTCCGGGTTTTGATGCCATCGGCATAGCCTCTCATCCGCTGACACATCAGCTGTCTGTGAGGGGGTGTCTGGTCCACTTCTCCCATAGGTGGGAGTCCATCTCCACCGATGCCTTTGTCCTGGTCGTTCGGGAGGGCTATCTCCATCTGGACCAGCTCCCCCCTCCATACTTCCCCGGGAGCCAAGGCGGCGCTTTCCCTGGCACCAGGTCCTCCTGAGTCAGGAGCTTGCAGGGCTCCACGAGGACGGGGCGGTAGAACCAGTCCCACCACATCTCAATGCACGGGGGTTTTACTCTCAATACTTCCTCATCCCAAAGAGGACAGGGAGCCTCCGGCCCATCCTCGACCTGCGGAACCTAAACAAGTTCCTGGTGCGGGAGAAGTTCATGATGCTCTCCCTTGGAATATTGCTGCTCTACCTCCAGCAGGGCGATTGGCTATGCTCCTTGGACTTAAAGGATGCTTACGCTCACATCCTCATCCATCCCTCCGCTTCATGGTTCAGGGAAACCACTACCAGTACAGGTTACTTCCCTTAGGCCTCGCATCCACTCAGTGGGTTATACAAAATGCCTGGCTGTGGCTGCGGCCCACCTCCGGCTGCAGGGCACCTTCGTCTATCCCTATCTAGGCAACTGGTTCATAAGAGGGGGTACGGCCTCCGAAGCCCGGCAGGCCACGGACCGCACCATTCACCTTTTGGAGCATCTGGGTTTGTGGTCGATTACCCAAAGTCCCACCTCACCCCAATTCAGTCCCTGGAGTTCATCGGGGTTCGCTTGGACATCTTGCGAGCCATGGCTTTCCTTACTCAGGACAGGGCGGACCACCTCATTTCTCTGGCGTCCGAAGTGCGGTGCCGCAGCATTGCTTCGGCCCGGGCGATGCTTCGTCTTCTTGGCCATGTTGCCTCTATGGTCCATATCGTGTCCTATGCCTGCCTCAACATGCAGGTGATGTCTCCAAGCGCAGTGGGCGCAATTGACCGGCCGCTTCTGAGAACCCATCTCGGTCACACCGTGGCAGAGTTTCTTGCATGGTGGTGGGAGGTTTGGAACCTTCTTCGAGGCATGCCCTTCCAAGCTCCAACTTATCAGATGGTCTTGACCATGGACGCCTCCCTGGTGGCTGGGGAGCCCACTGAGAGGGACTGCAAACTCAGGGGACCTGGTCCCTCAAGGAGTCCCAGCAGCAAATCAACCTGCTGGAGCTCCGGGCTGTCCACCTTGCGCTCAAGTCTTTCAGGAACTACTTCAGAGTCGAGTGGTGCTTGTCCAGACGGACAACCAGGTCACGATGTTCTATATGAACAAACAAGGAGGGACCAGCTCCTACAGCCTGTGGTTACACAATGCAATGTTCCACATTAGGAACCACCACCCAGGAGAAAGATTTAGGCGTCATTGTGGATAAGATGTTAAAACACTCCGCCCAGTGTGCAGCGGTGGCCAAGAGAGCAAATAAAATGCTAGGTATCATAAGGAAAGCAATGGAGAATAAAACAAAGGATAATATAATGCATCTGTATCGTTCAATGGTGCGACGGCGCCTTGAATATTGTGTGCATTTTAGGGTCACCGTATCTTAAAAAAGATATAGCGCTATTAGAAAAGGTACATAGAAGAGCCACCAAAATGGTAAAGGGGATGGAAGGCTACTCCTATGAAGAGAAGCTAAAACGGTTAGGGCTCTTCAACCTGGAAAAGAGACGACTGAAGGGGGAGATATGATAGAGGTCTATAAATTAATGAATGGAGTGGAACGGATAAACATTGATTGTTTATGCCATCAAAATATAGAAAGACCAGGGGGCATGCAATGAAGCTACAGGGTAACCTATTTAAGACTAATAAAATATTTTTTCACTCAACGTGTAATCAAACTCTGGAATTTGCTACCGAAGGATGTAGTAAAAGCTGTTAGTGTAGCTTGGTTTAAAAAAGGTTTGGACAAGTTACTGGACGAAAGGACCTTAACCATTATTGATGGGGACCCAGAATATCCACTGCTTGACCCAATTCAAGCATTGTGGAACCTGTGTCTCTTGGGGAAACTGCTAGGTACTTGTGACCTAGATTGGCCACTGTTGGAAACAGGATACTGGGCTTGATGGACCTTGGTCTGACCCAGTATGGCATAGCCTGTGCTCCTTCGCCACGAGCCAGGGCATGGCCATCCGAGCCACCTACCTCCTGGGCCAGGACAATGTGTTGGCGGACTGGCTCAGCAGAGTCCTCCAACTACACGAGCGGCACCTGTGTACCTGGATGGCGTAATGACTCTTCCAGCATTGGGGGTCCCCCCAGTCTTGAGCCTCTTTGCCAACCCTACAATTTCGCAGCTCCCCCGGTTCTGTGGTCCCCTCCCGCACCCGGACAGGGTGGCCCCAGATGCCGCCTTCCTTTCGTGGGCAACTGACCTGTTGTATGCCTTCCCTCCCACACCCCCCATTGCCCAGACCCTTCTCAAGGTCCAGTGGGACAAGGCCTCGATGATCCTCGTGGCCCTGAAGTGGCCCAGGCAGCTGTGGTTTCCCCTGCTGCTTCAGCAGAACCCTCGGTCCCTCTCGGGAACTCACTGGGGCTCCTCATGCAGGAGGGGGGTCTGTTACTTCACTCCAACGAAGTCTCTATTCTCTGTCCCTCACAGCATGGCGGCTGAGCAGGTCACTCTAGCCTCCTACCATCTCCCCTTGGAGATCGAGGATATTCTTTTGGCCTCAATGACAAATACCTTTAAGTGGCGCCGGTTCTCGTTGTGGTGCTCAGAGCTCCGAGCGGACCCATTTTCCTGCCCTATCAACTTGGTCTTGCAGAACTTACTACACCTCTTGCGGGCTGGACTGAAGTCAAACTCGGTCAGGGTTCACCTGAATGTCATCTCAGCGAACCATCACCCCATCGAGGGTAAACCCCTCTCGGGGCAACCGTTTGTCTCCCGCTTCATGCAGGACCTGTTCCTGTCCAAGCTTCCCACTGGCCCTTCCCCGGCGGAATCGGACCTCAATGTGGTTCTCACACCGCTGACCAAGCCACCCTTTGAGCCCATTGCTACCTGCTCTCTGTGGCACCTGTCATGGAAGGTGGCTGCCTTGGTGGCACTCACCTCTGTCCGGAGAGTAAGCAAGCTCCAGGCACTGATGGCTGAGTGCTATACATGAGGTTTTATTGAAATATGTTGGTTCTGCGGACACACCCCAAGTTCCTCCCGAAGGTCGTCTTGGACTTCCACCTCAACCAGGAGATAATGCTGCCCACCTTCTTTCCGAAGCCCCATGCTTACCAGGCATCACCGATTCTCCATATGCTGGATTGTAAGAGGGCTCTTTCCTTCTATCTGTAGTGGACCCGGGACCACTGCAGATCCTTGCAGCTCTTCGTCTCCTATGATCCCAGCCACCTGGGGCTGGCAGTCACCACGCGTACCTTGTCCGTCTGGGTGGCAGACTGCATCGCCTTTGCCCAGGCCCAAGCCAGGCTTCCCCTGGACCTCCGAGTCACGGCTCACAATGTCCGAGCGATGGCAATGTTCATCGCTGTTGCCACTGACAGACATCTGCTAGGCCGCCACCTGGTCCTCCTCTCACATCTTTGCGGTGCATTTCTTCCTGGAGAGGGAGTCCCATTGGGACAGTGCCTTCGGCCAGGCCATACTCCGTAATCTGTTTGGGGTTTAAGCAACTCCTGCCCTCCGACCCTTCTTGTTCCAGATATCGGGAGCGTGGCCATCCATGGATCTGGGGTCCTCGGGCTGCCTTCGGCCTTCACTGGCGACTACTCATGGATCTGCCGTGCTTTTTCCTACAGGACCTCAGTAGTCTGTAGCTGGGGAGTCCCATATGTGAGGACGAACTTCCTGCTTGTTCTTCGAGAAAGTGTAATTACTCACCTGTAATAGGTGTTCTCCAGGGATTGCAGGAATCAGTCCTCACAACCCTCCCTCCTCCCCTTGGAGTTGCTATCCGTTTTCTGCCATCTTCTTGGAGGGGCTATAACTATGGCACCTGACACTGAGTAAGATGGCACCCCTGGGCGGGAAGGGGACCGCGTATATGTGGTGGCATTCCCAAAGGCTTTCTTTGAAAGCTGGGGAAATGCTCTGTGCGGGCTCCATTGGTGCCGACGTCACCCACATGTGAGGACTGAATTCCTGCTGTCTCCGGAGAACACCTGTTACAGGTGAGTAATACTCTTTACAGTGGTCTAGCACAGGTGTAATCATTACCTGGCACATGGTTCGGAAAGGTTCTGGAGAGAGTAGTGGGCGGAGATGCTTCAGGGTTCTTAGTTTGTGGTAGACAAAAGTGTTTTTGCCTTTTATGCAAGGTTGGAAGGTCAGTTTTTGGTCTGTTATGCCCAAGTATTTTGTTTTGGATTTGACTTTGATTATTATGTCGTCTATTTTCAGTGTTGATGGTGGGGCAAAGTTGGATTAGTGATCATGTAAAGCACTTCGGTCTTCTCTTGGTTGATGAGCAGATTGTGTCTACTAAGCCATCCTTTTACGTCTTTGAAGCACTTTTGTAAGCTCGTGAGATCTGTAGAGAGGAGGTTGATGGGTGTGAAAAACATTGTCGCCTGTGTAGATTTGGTATAGTAGGGCATGTCAGTTTTAGTAGTAGATTTTTTTTCAAAACTTTACAAACTACTAGTGACCAAAAAATGCAGTATTGCATGTAAAATCTAAAGCTATCTTCAGAAACTGCCTAGTCTTACCTACATCAAAGCACAGTTGAAATAGGTGGAAATTAAGTAATATTTATTTGACCGTACAAATGGTCTGAACACCTGTAGCCACATAATTGTCTTTAAAATGTTATTTATGCAGTCTTGTTTATCTGTTGGACATATTCAATATAAGATTATTGCTATGACGATGCTATGTTGAACACCTGTGAATGAGAAAATGAAACTAATGTGTTAGTGTCAATATGGGTAAATAAGTAAGATAAATTGATAATTGAGGCACAAAAGGCATTAATATGCAATGCAAACACACAAAAACTAATCTCCAGGAACAAGCAGGAATGTAGTCTTCACATATGGGTATCGTCGGTACCGACAGAGCCTGCGCGGGAACGCTCCCCAGCATCCAATAGGAACGCTTTTGCGAGCATCCCTCAGCACATGCGCGCTGTCTTCCCACCTTTCCAACTGTCCCTCTTCAGTTCTTTGTTTTCCGCGGAGCCGACAAGTCGCATACCCTGTCACCGCAGAAAATTTCTTCTTTAAACTTGCTTTCTTGTGGTAGCGTGTGCCTCCGCACGACACCTACCGGTACCGCCGGTTCTTTTTTCTTCTTTTCTAAAAAAAAAAATATATATATATATATTGTCAAGCGGTTGCCGGTGACACAAAGATTATACGCCACTTGGTAGCGCTGTTAAAGAACAAAGAGTCCAAGTGTAGGGTAATAAAGGCTTTTATTCCCCGTTTAAAGCAAGGTTCAACTAAGAGATATTTTAGATAACAGAAACAGTCCTTTGTTTCAAAAGGTACCAATATTCACTGGCTAGTTAACTGTTACTTCACAGTTTAAAGCAGGTTTTCTTCAAAGTAATATTCAGTATAATAAACATCAAATTATACTTCATTTATTCTTCTGTGGAGCATACACACTCTGGAGCATAGGCAGTGCACCAATCACATTCCATTTCCTCAGGCAAAGGTGAGGGAATAGTGCTGGGAGAATCCACTTCCATCAAATCCTCTCCCCTATACTGATTCAAAGGGCTTCCACTGTCCTTGTCTATTTCAGCATGGTAATCTCCAGCTTGGGAGTTTGGCTTCACATAACCAGGGACTCTTAAGGCTGGCGGTAGTTTAGTGAACCAGTCTTGACTCTTGTTTCTCCTAGGAGGAATACTTCTTTTAGCATAACTTTTAGCAGTACAATCATTACAGTTAATCTTCAATGCCTCATACCTTGGCTCACTTGAGTAAAAACTTCCGTTGCTTATAAAAATGCTTTCCCCTCTGAATAGGTGAAACTGGGCAGTGATCCTCTAGAGATAAGCTTCTGTCAGAACCTCCCTCTCTGGTTCTTAGCTTTCTTCTCTCTAGGTCACAAACAGGCAGAGTATAGGAACTAGGCGTGGCAGAGCCTCTCACCTTGGAGCAACTTCCACCAAACTTCCCTTGCACAACAGGTCCAGTTTGGGCTTTCTGGCTTCCCACCTTGTGAGGTCTGTTTCTCCTCCAGCTTCCAGCTTGGCTTCTTCCACAGCAATCAGGCTTATGTCCTTGATAGCCTCCAGGCTTCTCTGCTGTTTCTCCTTCTAGTCCAGCTCCAGTTCCTTCTTCCTCTTTCTCCTCCTTCCTCAGCTCCTGCTGTGTCCACTGCTTCCTCTGCTTATGCCACTGCTGCTTATGCCACTCCTCCCCAGAAGCATTCTGCTCTGGCTTATAAAGTGAACCGTTACTGCTGACTTCCTGGTTCCCTTTCAGCTGCAGGTGATCAGTGAGCTTAGGTTCATTAAGACCAGTATGTCTGTTCCTGCTCCCTCTAGCTGTGCCTGGAGGTAACTGCACATCTAGTTCTTCTAAAACAGGATTTCTTTTCTTAAAACCAACTTTATTAGTGCCCGCATCATGACAAAAAAAATAAATAAATATATATATATATATATATATATATACACACACACACATACTTCTGAACTTTTTCTTTTTGGTGCTAGGCGCCATTTTGGGCATTAGGCCCCATTTTTCCTAAAAGATAGAAAAACCAGCTAGTGGTTTTAAAAAATGTACAAAGTGTGACGGTACCATCTCGGTCACCGACACCCATGACTGGTGTCTAAAATGTTTAGGCCCTGACCATTCTCCATCTGAGTGTCTCTCTTGTATGAGGATGACTAAAAGAGGAAGACAGAGCCGAGCTGCAAAGCTGGGTACCCTCTTTTCTTCGGATGCCAGGTCCATTGCATCGACATCTTCAAGAGCCTCGT
This sequence comes from Ichthyophis bannanicus, assembly GCA_033557465.1. NCBI lineage: Eukaryota > Metazoa > Chordata > Amphibia > Gymnophiona > Ichthyophiidae > Ichthyophis > Ichthyophis bannanicus. The sequence goes on along the minus strand of CM066033.1, from coordinate 648,741,584 downwards.
CTTCCTCCCATGGATCTCAGGTAACTAGACATAAGAGTCAGTCATCAAAGGGTAGCTTTCCTTCAAAGCATCGAGAGGCCATTGGCATTGCCCTTGAGGAAACTACACCGGCAAAATAGCCCTGGCGAGAGGCTTTGGCCTCCAAAGCATCAACGGGGTTCCAGGATGTTCTCGAGGCTTCGACCTCGGCAGAACTACGGGTGCCATGCTCAGGGGTTCCGGCCGCTTTTACTGGTACCGATACCCAGGCATCGGCAGTGTCGATAGACCAGAGATTCCTCGCTATCGAACGCAGTCTTGCAGCTCTCCTTACAGCTGCAGTACCGTTGACACCCATAGTTAAATGGGCACATGTACCAGTACAGATACCGGTACCAGCACTGACAATACTGGCCCCGATGGGAATTCTTCCCATGCCGACTTTTTCTGGCATCAACAGATCTTTGCATGAACATCGAGATCAGAGGTACTTCGAATCTTCCGATTCCGATAACTCTTATAATTCTGCCGGTACCAGAGTGTTTCTCCTGGAAGAGTCCTCTTCTCCCCAATGCAGAATGTCTCCTCCGGAAGACATGTCTTTTCAGGATTTTATTTGTGATGTGGCCTGAGGCCTTTCAATCATGGTAGCTCCTGAAAAAGAACCTAGAGCAAAGGAATTGGAAATTCTCCAATACCCTAAGGCTCCCAAGGAGGCAGCCACTCTGCCCATTCATGAAATTCTTCATGATTTGATGCTCAGAATGTGGGAGACACCTTTGACCACATCTCCTCATTCTAGGAGAATCGATACCATGTGTATCGAGTTCCACCATGTCCTGGTTTTCAAAAGACTCAGCTGCCACACCATTCAATGGTAGTGGCGTCAGCCATGCGTAGGATGAAAAGTGCAAAAAGACATGCATCTAATCCTCCAGGTCATGAATGCAGGACTCTTGACGCTTTTGGGCGTCGAACATTTCAGGCTTCCGTACTTTCAGCTAGGATCAGCTCATATATTTTATATATGGGAATGTTCCTCAAAGAGGTCACAGGAGATTTGGAGCTTATGAGCCCCCTTCTCCCTGATGACAAACGACAAGACTTCCTTACTCTTATCAAGCATGCTCAAGACGTCTCCAAGTTTGTAAATCATGCAGCCTTTGACTGCTTTGAAAACATCAGCAGAACCTCTGCTATTGCCATTGGTGTACGTCGGATTGCCTGGCTCCAGGCATCAGACTTGGAAATTTGGGCTCAGGATGAGGGTGAAGGGAGATAGATTCAGGAGTGATATGCGGAAATATTTCTTTACGGAAAGAGTAGTGGATCCATGGAATAGTCTCCCAGTGGAGGTGGTAGAGATGAGGACAGTAACTGAATTAAAAAAAGCATGGGACCAACACAGAGGATCTCTAAAAGTAAAAAGTGGACTGTTGTTGATATGGAAGGACAGACTAGATAGGCCATGTGGTCTTTTTCTGTCATCATGTTTCTAGGATAAATTGGGAAACATCCCTTGCACAGGAGAAGACCCCTTTGGCAAGAATTGGCAGGAATAGGCTAATGAGATAGATGCTGACAATATCACTTTAGATAGATTGTCAATCTACAGCCACTCCAGCCAAAAAGAAACCCTATAAAAACCCCTTTTTCAGCAAAAAGAAGAAGCTTTATCCATCCTATAGCCAGCAAGGGCAAGCTCAGGGTCAAGTTACCTAGAAAGGTCAACAACAACAATCCAGACAAAAGGCCTTGGAGCTCAACCAGCTCCACAGGCCCAGCCCCCTCAAGGGCTTTGACTCTCCTTCATAGAGAACTTAGCCTTCCTGCCCCTAAAAGGTCCAGAACGCCTAAACATTCCAGGCAGGTTGTGTCATTTTGCCAACAGGTGGCACCAAATAACAGCAGAAAATTGGACTCTGTCCATTGTGGGAGAGGGGTACAAGCTTCATTTTCACAGTATGCCCCCTCCTACAATCGTAAGACAGTTCAATTCCCAAACCTCTACAGACAATCTACTAGATCGAGAGGTCTCAACACTCCTTGCTCAAGGAGCAATAGAGGAGCTGCCCATTCTTCAATAGGGTACAGGGTTCTACTCCCCCTATTTTCTTTTTCCAAAGAGAACAGGAGGACACAGACCCATTCTAGACCTCAGAGAATTGAACAAATATCTGTTCCGAGAAAAGTTCAAAATGATTTCTCTGAGAACTCTTCTGCCGTACCTTCAAAGTCAGGCTTGGCTTTGTTCTCTAGAAACATAGAAACATAAAAATATGATGACAGAAAAAGACCACATGGCCTATCTAGTCTGTCCTTCCATATCAACTACAACAGTCCCCTTTTTACCTTTAGAGATCCTCTGTGTTTGTCCCATGCTTTTTTGAATTCAGTTACTGTCCTCATCTCTACCACCTCCACTGGGAGACTATTCCATGGATCCACTACTCTTTCCGTAAAGAAATATTTCCGCATATCACTCCTGAATCTACCTCCCTTCACCCTCATCCCATGTCCCCTTGTAGCAGAACTTGCTTTCAATTGAAAGAGGCTCTCTCCCTGAACATTTATGCCACGGAGGTATTTAAACATCTCAATCATATCACCTCTATCCCGCCTTTCCTCTAAGGTGTACATATTAAGATCCTTAAGTCTGTTCTCATATGCTTTATAATGAAGACCACTAATCATTTTAGTAGCCACCCTCTGCACCGACTCCATCCTGTTCACATCCTTTTGAAGGTGCGGTCTCCAGATTTGCACACTATATACTCCAAATGAGGTCGCACTAAAGACTTCTAGAGAGGCATTATCACCTCCCTTTTTTCTGCTAGCCATTCCTCTCCGTATGCACCCAAGCATCCTTCTAGCTTTTGCCGTCGCCTTTTCTACCTGTTTAGCTACTTTAAGATTATCAGACACAACCACGCCTAGGTCCCGCTCTTCTTTAGTGGACAAAAGTACTTCACCCCCTATACTATATTTCTCCCTTGGATTGCTGCAGCCCAAATGCATGACCTTACATTTTTTAACATTAAATCCCAGCTGCCAAATTCTAGACCATTCTTCAAGCTTAGCTAGATCCCCTCCTCATGTTATCTACACCTTCCTGGGTGTCTACTCTATTGCAGATTTTGGTATCATCCGCAAAGAGGCAAACCTTATCCGACAGCCCTTCCGCTATATCACTAACAAAGATGTTAAAAAGAATCGGACCAAGGACAGATCCCTGGGGCACACCACTGGTAACATCCTTCTCCTCAGAGTGAGCTCCATTTACTTGTACTCTTTGTTGCCTCCCACCCAACTAATTTCTAACCCAAGCAGTAACTTTAGGGTCCATCCTTAGGGTGCTGAGTTTGTTTATAAGTCATCTGTGAGGAACAGTGTCAAAAGCTTTACTGAAATCTAAATACACCACATCTAGAGCTCTCCCTTGGTCCAACTCCCTGGTCACCCAGTTAAAGAAAGCAATCAGATTTGTCTGACAAGACCTGCCTCTGGTGAATCCATGCTGCCTCGGATCCTGTAATCCGCTGGACTCCAGAAACTTCACTATTTTCTCTTTCAGCAGCATTTCCAATAATTTACTCACCACCGAAGTTAAACTAACCGGCCTGTAGTTTTCAATCACATCCTTACTTCCGCTTTTGTGTAAAGGCACCAAATGAGCCTCTCTCCAGTCCTTTGTCACCACTCCCGACTCCAACGAGGCATTGAAAAGGTCAGTCAGTGGATTTGCTAGAACGTCTCCAAGTTCCCTCAGTATTCTAGGGTGTATCCCATCCGGTCCCATCGCTTTGTCTACTTTAAGTTGATCTAGTTTCTCACGAACAGTCTTCTGAAAATTGTTCAAGATGTCCCTCGCTTCTGTTCCTATTTGTGGGTGTTTTCTGAGGTCCTGCTCCTGGTTCTTCATCTGTGAACACAGAACAAAAATATTTGTTAAGCAGTTCCGCTTTATCCTTATCAGCTTCTACATATTGCTCTAGATCTAAAGGATGCATATACTCACATTGTGATCCATCCAGATCACAGGAAATTCTTTTGATTCCTTTTCATGGGAAAACATTTCCAATACAGGGTTCTTCCCTTTGGTCTGGCTTCGGCACCAAGAGTATTCACGAAATACATGGCAGTAGTAGCTGCATTTCTGCGAACCCTAGGGATATTCGTCTTCCCTTACTTAGATGACTGGCTCATTCGAGCTCCCACGGTTCCAGAAGCCAGCTCTGCACTGTCTCGCACAATGCAAATCCTTCAATACTTGGGATTGGTCATAAGCCTCCCAAAATCCCAACTTGCTCCGTCTCAGTCCCTGGAGTTCATAGGAGCTCGTTTAGATACCAGACAGTCAAGGGCTTTTCTCCCACAACCCCGCTGTCTTCGCATAGTGCAACTAGCTTCTCAAGCAGCGGTGAAGTCCTCCCTAACTGCTCGAGAACTACTACAACTATTGGGACATATGGCATCCACGGTTCATGTGGTTCCCTATGCTCGCCTTCATATGCGAGCAGCCCAGTGGACCCTATCCACACAGTGGACACAGGCCACAGGACATCTGTCGGACAAGATATCAAACTCACAACGACTGATTTTGTCCCTCCAATGGTGGAAATCACTGGAAAATCTTCTAGTGGGATCTCCTTTTCAGCAACCCCTATTACAGGCCACCCTAACAACAGATGCATCACAGGTGGGATGAGGAGCACACCTGCATCATCTCTCTACCCAGGGTACCTGGACTCCACAGGAAGCTTGTCTTCATATAAACCTCCTGGAACTCAGAGCAATCTATCTAGCTCTTCGAGTATTCCATGCCCAGCTCAGCTACAAGACAGACCTAGTCCAAACGGACAATCAAGTAGCTATGTTCTACGTGAACAAGCAAGGGGGAACAGGCTCTCTGTCATTTTGCAACGAAGCTTTACGACTATGGGCCCTCGCCAGAGAGCATAAAATTCACCTTCTCGTGGTATATCTTCAGGCATTCAAAACCTTTTGGGAGACAAACTCAGCCGAGTACTGCTGCCTCAGGTGGCCAAGATATTTCACATCTGGGGAACCTCAGACATAAACCTATTTGCAAGTTCACTGAATGCCAAACTTCCCCGGTTCTGTTCCAGAATTCCGGCTCAAAATTGCCAGGCAAGGGACGCCTTCCTTCTTCACTGGAGTCATGATTTCCTCTATGCCTTCCCACCCATTCCCCTCATCCCCAAAACACTCTTCAAGCTTCAGAGAGACAGAGGTCGTATGATCCTCATAGCGCCACGGTGGCCACGCCAAACGTGGTATCCCCTGCTTCTGCATCTCTCTCAAGCTGCACCTCTGGAGATAGGCTATGCTCCAGATCTCCTCTCCCAAGAGAACGGGATGCTATGGCACCCGAATCCCCAGTCCCCTGCTTCTCAGTGCCTGGTTGCTGAAAGCTTAGACCTTCAGGATCTCAACCTTTCCCAACAGGTAAAGGATATCCTTCAGCCTTCTAGAAAACCTTCCACAAGACGCTCTTATGCCTTCAAGTGGAATCGTTTTACTATATGGTGTTCACAGAAGGGGTTAAACCCCCTTATGATACCTTTGGAATCGATACTAGAGTATCTACTTCATTTATCAAATTCTGGTCTAAAGACCAATTCAGTAAGAGTCCATCTTAGTGCAATTGCAGCTTCCTATAAGCCTCTAAATGGACAACCAATTTCCTCTCATCCACTCATATCAAGATTTATGAGAGGTCTTCTATTAACAAAGCCTCCCATCAAGCCACCACCGGTAGCATGGGATTTAAACCTAGTTCTCGGGCAGCTCATGAAACCTCCTTCTGAACCTTTAGCCACTACAGCCCTAAAGCTCTTGTCTTGGAAGGTCATCTTCCTAATTGCAATCACCTCTGCACGTCGCATTAGTGAATTGCAAGCTTTAGTGGCTGATCCTCCTTATACTAGGTTTCACCATGATAAGGTTATTCTCAGAACTCATCCACATTTTATGCCAAAGGTGGTTTCGCCTTTTCATTTAAATCAATCAATTTATCTTCCTGTATTCTTTCCGAGGCCTCATACCTCTAATGCAGAAAGGAACCTTCATTCTCTGGATTGTAAAAGAACCTTTGCTTTTTACCTACAAAGAACATAGAAAGTCTTCTCAACTTGTTATTGCTTTTGATTCTAGTCATTTGGGACTTCCAGTCTCCAAGAGAACTCTATCCATATGGATTGCACATGCATATCCTTTGCTTATGAGAGTAAGGCCATGTCACAGCTCATAATGTGAGAGCCATGGCAGCCTCTATGTCTATTGATGACATTTATCGAGCAGCCACCTGGGCTTCTGTACACACCTTTACAGCCCACTGCTGCCTAGATAAAGCCTCCCGTCGGGATGCCGTCTTTGGCCAAGCTGTTCTTCAAAATCTCTTTCAGACCTGATTCAACTCCTACCCACCAACCCTGGTGGGATGCCAGAGATCCATGGCAGGAAGCATGGCTCACCTTACTATAGGTGGCAACTTCCTGGGGTTATCTCCCTGGCATCTTCAGCTGGGGAGTCCTCATATGTGAAGACTACATTCCTGCTTGTTCCTGGAGATAGCATAGTTACTCACCTGTAACAGGTGATCTTCGGGAACAGCAGGAATTTAGTCTTTACAACCCACCCACCTCCCTTAGGAGTTGTCTCTCTATCTCTTTGTCTCTTTCCTCTCTCCCTCTATCCTTTCACTCAGCTACAAACGTAACTGAAGAGGGACAGTTGGAAAGGCGGGAAGGCAGTGTGCATGTGCTGAGGGATGCTCCCAAAAGCATTCCTATTGGACGCTGGGGAGCGTTCTTGCGCAGGCTCCGTCGGTATCTACGATACCTATATGTGAAGGCTAAATTCCTGCTGTTCCCGGAGATCACCTGTTACAGGTGAGTAACTACGCTTTATCAGAGCACTTAAAACATTTCAGTAATATGTGTATTTTTTGCACAATTTCCTAGAAATTTCAGGTAGTTAAATAAAATTACACAAAATTTAAAGCCAGTTGTTGATTTGCCACATGAAATTGTAACATTGTTTCTCTAGTGCTTTTTAAAATTGACATCTCCAAAATTGACACACCCTATTGGTATAACATTTTGGGCTTGATTCTGTCCTGGACATCCAGGCCCTCTGTGCTCCCGGTCGGAACCGGATGCATAGAGAGGTAGATGGGATTTGAATCCCACGGGGGCAGGTCTAGCCCCGCGGGATCAGAATCGCATCCAGGCCTGTACGTGCAGGCTGGGACTCCAATTCTGGTCATCCTGCACATAGAGACCTAGCCCGGCTAACTCAGTCAAGGCTGCTGATAGAGCCGCGGCACCATGATGTCCAGTTGCTTTGGAACCACGGCTCAATTAAGGAGCCGCGATCCCTGGTTATCGGAACAGAATCTTCATTCCCCGCATCCCGACTCCCGATCTGGCCTCCCAAGGCCAGGGTTGGGCTGCAGGGAATCTCCTCTACCCCCTCCAGCCTTTGCTGCGCCCCGGGCTTGCCGTCCCCCGCCGACTGGGGGAACTTATTCCTGCTCAGAGGAGGAATAAGTTCCCCGTTCAGCTTGCCGGCCCCATATGGGTGACGTCGGCAGCTATGGCGCCCTCGCGGAAGCATCCCCTCAACTTTCAAAGAAAGTCTTTGGGAAGTGCCATCATGCATTCTTGCTCAGTCTCCTTTTTTCCGCGGAGTCCTTCAGACGTTGGCTGGCTTGTCCCCAGAAAAAAGTTGATTTTGTTCCCCGAGTTTCACACTTGCCTCCGGTATTGCACCGGTACTCTTCCCGCCTACCTGCCTCTATGTCGGGTTCGGTTTACTTTTTGTAGTCTTTCATTATTTTCCTTTTCTGGTACCTTCGCGCCTTTTTTCTGCTGCTGGTAGCCCGGAGGGTCTTCAATCTCGCAGGAGTACTTTTTTCCCCCATGGCTACCAGTGGTTTTATGAAGTGTGATCGGTGCTCTAAAATCATGTCTTTGACCAACAGACACGACTGCTGTTTTCGCTGCCTCGGGCCAGACCATGACCCGACAGCCTGCGGTCTCTGCAAGAGGATGTCCAACATGGCCCTCAAGAGCCGCCAGCAGCAGCATGATTTTTTCCCCGAGTCTCCGATGCCTCCTCTGAGGCCCCAGCATCTCGGGCGGAACTCTCCCAAACTGAGCCTCATTGTGGGTCCTCAGAAAGGGGGTCTCCCTCGAGGGAACCCATGAAGAAGAAGAAACCCTCCAAGGCAGCATCCCTGGATGGTTCCAACTGGCCAGGAGCTCCCCGGGCCTGGTCCCGCAGTCCGAGACGCTCGTCTGAGACATCTGAAAAGGAGCGACCTGTGAAGGTCCCCCGGAAGGATCTGGCTGCGGACTGGCCTCAGTCCCCAGACACCATCCTCATCGAGGATTCCCCCTCATGGGAGCCGGCATCGGGCCCGAGTCTCTCGGTGCTCGTGCCGAAGGCTGCAGAGCCTTCTCTCTGGAGTCCAGAATGGCGGCCCTGGAGTGCAGTTTGTCTGCCTTCATGGACCAGCAGCGGGCGGGTGCTATTGTCCGACATGATCGGTTCATCCGCCCTGACCACCGGGCCCTCGACATCCAAGACGTCTCCGGAGGCCGAGCCAATCCTCGAGGTCATTCGGCATCGAGTCAGTCCTCGGCTGATGTTGTGCTCTGAGTCCTGCTGGATGGGTCTGCGGTCATCCCAGTCAAGTTTACTGGGTGCCGGCCATAGAACATGGGGGCCCTCGAGGCCTGCATAGCAGCCCTCCTACAAGTCCTCCACGGAGTACTCTGAGTGGGAGACTGAGGACGAGGTGTCCCCTGATACCCGTCACCACTGCGGCATCCCTTCGGATCCTCCCGTCTTGGAATCTCGGCGGCAATCCCCGCCCGAGGAAATGGGATTCCTGGATTTTATCAGACATGTCTAAGGCCTTGGCATTCCCGACCAAGTCAGAGGAAGACCCTCGGGCGGATGAATTGGAGATCCTCCAGTACGAGGCCCCTCTGCGGGAATCACTCATGGTGCCCCTTCCTCCCATCCTGGAATGGCTCATGCTCCACATGTGGGAGACACAGGTGTTGGTACCAGTGGTGAGCAGATGGCTCGACTCGATGTATTGGGTCCTCCGGATCCCGGGCTTCCAGAAGTCACAACTTACGCATAACTCCATAGTGGTGGAGTTGGCCATGCATCGGCTGAAAAGCCAGAAGACACACTCCTCGGTGCCCCCGGCAGGGAGGGCCGCACCTTGGACGCCCTCATCAGAAAGTGCTACCAGGGCTTGATGCTCATCTGCCACATCCAGGCCTACCAGCTGTACATGGGCATGTACTTGAGAGACCTGGCGAAGGAACTTGCCGGGTTTTCGGCTGGTCTCTTCGAGGAACCTTTGCAGCGGTTCAAGAACCTGGCCAAGGCCGTCCGTGAGTGCTCCAAATTCATGTCTCGAGCGGCCTATGATGGGTTTGAGTTGGTGCCCCGCCGCCAAGCTGGGCTTCAGTCGTTCAACCTCGAGCAGTGGGTTCAGGACAAATTGATCAATGTCCCATGCCAAGGAGAGAACCTCTTTGGGAAACCCATGACGACAAGGCAGCTGAGCTGGAGACTGAGTTTGTGATGATGACCAGGCTCTCTAAGAAGACGTCTCTCCCCAATGGAAGGGCTCGGGTAAAAAGCCCTTTTACCTGAGGAAGGGGGCTGCTTACCAAAACTACCCACCCTAAGATCCATCCTCGATCTGCGCAACCTCAACAAACTCCTGGTGAGGGAGAAGTTCAAAATGCTCTCTTGGAACATTGCTGCCATACCTCCAGCAAGGAGACTGGTTATGCTCCTTAGACCTCAAGGATGCTTATACTCGCATCCTTCTCCACCCCAGCCACAGGTAGTATCTGCGGTTTGTAGTGGGGGGAAGTCACTTTCAATACAGGGTGCTCCCCTTCGGCCTGGCCTCTGCCCCAAGGTCTTCACAAAATGCCTGGCAGTTATGGCCGCCTTCCTCTGTCTCTAGGGGGTCTTTGTTTTTCCCTACCTGGACTACTGGCTCATAAAGGGAGGCTCAGCCTCAGAGGTGCAGCAGGAATGGGGAAAAGCCATTATCACCAATTCAAACTTCAAAGGGGCAAAAAGCCATCTCCTTTTTTCCACGGAGCCCTTCAGATGTGTGCTGGTCTTCCCCCCCAGAAAAAGTTGATATTTCTTGACCCGAGTTTCATACTCTCTCTGGTAGTGCACCAGTACTCTTCCCGCCACCTGAGCTTGCTGTCTCTGTCATAGAGTCGCGGGTTCTTACCTGTTTTTTTTCCTTTTGGTGCCTTCGCGCCCTTTTTTCCAACTGGCAGCACCAGGGGTCTTCGACCTCGCTGGGGTAATTTCTTTCCCCCATGGCTACCAGTGGGTTCAAGAAGTGTGATCGGTATGCCAAAATCATGTCCCTTACTGAAACACACGACTGCTGCCTGCACTACCAGGGGCCGTACTGCGAACCCACGGCAGGCAGTCTTTTTAAAAAGATGTCCAGCAAGGCTCTCAAGAGCTGCCAGGAGCAGCACGATAAGTTCTTCCCGGAGTCTCCAGTACCGTCGAAGGCCAAGGCCTCCTCTGAAACCACGGAATCTCAGGGTACCCCTATGGACCCATATCGATGCCGTGGCTCCTCTTAAAGGGGGGGTCTGCCTCGAGGGAACACAAGACAAAGAGGAAAACCTCTAAGGTGGCATCCCTGGACAGCTCCGATGGGTCGGGTAAGCTCTGAGCCAGGTCCCTCAGTTCTAGACGGTCATCCGAGGGATCGGAGCGGGAGCAGCCTACCGAGTTCCCCTGAAAGACTCGACCGCAGATCGGCCTTGGTTGCCAAAAACCTATTCTCATTGAGGATTCCCCCTTGGGGAAACTGATGCCGGGTGCGAGTTCCTCTTTGCCCGTGCCAATTGCTGCTTAGCCTTCTGGACTCAAAGCCAGAATGATGGCCCTGGAGCACAGTCTGTGTGCCTTCATGGACCAGCAGCTGGCACTGTTGTCCGATACCACCAGTTCCTCCGTCCAGACCACCGGGCCATTGATGTCGAGGACTTCCCCGGAGGCCGAGACGATCCTCAAGACCATGCCAATCCTCGAGACCATTCGGCTTTGAGTCTATCCTCTGTCGAGGTCTCGATCCGGTTCCCATTCCATGGGACCGAGGTCCTCCCTGGCTAGCAACCATGGCACCAGCCGCAGGGCCTCCGAGGGACATGGGCGAGGCTCAGGCCCGTTTGCCCACAGGCCACCTTTCCCTCGAGTCTTCGACTGATTACTCAGAGTGGGAGACCGAGGATGAGGAGTCACCGGACACCCGTTGCCACCGCAGCGTCCCCTTGGACTCCCTCCTTCGGAGTCCCAGCGTCGGTACCTGCCCGAGGACATGGCATTCCTTGACTTCATAAGGGACATGTCCAAGGTCCTAGCATTCATGACTGAGTCTGAAGAGGACCCTCGAATGAAGGAGCTAGAAATCCTCCAATGTGAGGTCCCTCTGAGGGAATCACTCAAGGTAGCCATTCCACTGATCCTGGAACGGCTAATGCCCCATATGTGGGAGACACTGGCATTGGTGCCAGTTGTAATGAAGCGACTTGACTCGATATACATAAAGAAAACAGAAGCCCTCATTGTAACAAAGGACCTGGACTTCACACCACCCACACACCTCATCATTGGAGCCACACAAATACAAATACAACCGCACATAAGATATCTAGGAATTATCATAGACCAAGCCCTCACACTCAATCAACAAATCAAAAAAACACCGGAACAATATTTCACAAGGCTAAAACAGTACAACGTCTTAGACCTCTACTTGAACCGCAGCACTTCAGAACAGTGATGCAAGCCATGACGCTCCCCCACCTGGACTACTGCAATATAATCTACCACGGACTACCAGCCACTCACACCAACCCACTTCGAACTGCCTTAAATACCACAGCAGGATTATCCAGAAAGCAAAAAGACACGACCACATCACCCCAATCCTAAGGGAGCTCCACATACTCCCCCTTGAAGCAAGAATCAAATACAAAGCTGTCCTACTCACTCACAAAGCCCTCTACCAAACTCAAACCTCCCAGCTCCGCACACTACTGCCTCAACCAGCCCACAACAGAACAACTCGACAAACCACCAGCAACTCCCTCAACATCCCCCATAAAAGAACCAAATACAATCAACAGACCTGCAACAGAGCCTACGAACTTTATGCTCCATCCCTCTGGAGCTCTCTACCAAGCCACATCATATGCAACAGAGATCCCCTAGCATTCAAGAAACAACTGAAAACCATTCTATTCCAAGAATACCTCGGAACTGATGAGAACACACACCACTGACTACCCCAACCCCCCCCCCCCCCCGAAGATCTTGCTCTAAATGACTGCGTCTCAATGTCCATGTCTATATCCCAATTGTTTGTCAAAATCATTACTGTTGGTCACCTGGTGATGGCCCCGACCCCAAAAAACTGATTCCTGTCCACCCCCCCCCCCCCTTTTTATGTTACACCGCTTTGACCCGGTGAAAAACGGGATATAAATACAGTTAAATATATAAATATACCAGATCTGCTGGAGCCTGGGATTCCAGAAGGCACATCTGCCGCACAGCTCTATGATGGTGGAGTTGGCCATGTGTTGGCTGAAGGGCCAGAAGATGGACTCCTCGGTGCCTCGGGTAGGGAGGCCCGCAAATTGAATGCCCTTGGCAGAAAGTGCTACCAGGGCTCGATGTTCATCGCCGGATCCAGGCCTACCAGCTGTACATGGGCATGTACTGGAGACTTGGCGAAGGAGCTCGCCGGGTTCTCGGCTGGTCTCTCCGAGAAACATCTGCAGCGGTTCAAGAACCTGGCCAAGGCCATTCATGAGTGCTCCATATTTATGTCTCGATCGGCCTATGACTGCTTCGAGTTGGCGATTCGAGTAGCTGTGGCTGGCATCGGTGCCCGATGCCAAACTTGGCTACAGTCATCCGACCTCGAGCAATGGGTTCAGGACAAATCGTTCGATGTCCCATGCCAAGGAGAGAACCTAAGACTGCCAAGCTGGAGACCGAGTTCATGACTAGGACCAGACTCTCTAAAATGACCGCTGCTCTCCCCAGCAGAAGGGCTCAGTTAAAAAGGAAAGGGGCTTCTTACAAAAACTACCCACATTTTCAGGCCTTCCCAGCTCCCCAGCAGGGTCAGCAAGCCAAGGGACATGGGCAAGGCCCTCGTAACTAGAAGGCTCACAAGCCCCAGGCGTCTGCTCCGAGCTTTTGACCCTTTGGGCATAGCCTCTGGATCCCAAGGTTGTCAGCAGCTCACAGGGGGATGTCTAATTCACTACGCCCAAAGGTGGTGGCCAGCCATCACCACCAATTCCTGGGCACTCCAGGTGGTCAAGGAGGGCGCTCTCCATCTGGCTGAGACACCTCCTCCTTTCTTCCTGGGAGAGTCCTCCAGGTCTCCCCTTCACCAGAACCTCCTAATGAAGGAACTCACAGGTCTTCTCGAGGACAGTGTGGTAGGACCAGTACTCCGACATCTCAGGTGCAAGGGGTTCTACGCCATATATTTCCTCATACCAAAAAGAACAGGCAGCCTAAGGCCCATCCTGGACCTGCAAAATCTGAACACGTTCCTGTTGAGGGAGAAGTTCAAGATGTTCTCCCTTGGGACATTGCTTCCTCCAGCAGGGAGATTGGCTATGCTACTTAGATTTGAAGGATGCTTATACCCACATCCTCATCCACTCCAACCACAGGCAGTACTTGCACTTCATGATGGGGGTGGCCACTACCAGTACAGGATACTACCCTTCGGCCTAGCCTCCGCTCCCAGGATCTTCACAAAATGTCTGGCAGTAGTGGCCGCCTTCCTCCGTCTACAGGGGTTGTTTGTTTTCCCCTACATGTACGACTGGCTCATAAAAGGAGGCACAGCCGCAGAGGTGCAGGTTCTGCAACATCTGAGGTTTGTGATAAACTACCCCAAATTCCACCACCTTCTGACACGTCGAGTTCATAGGAGCAAGGCTAGACACTCTCCAGGCGAAGACATTCCTCCCCGTGAACTGAGCCAGCCGTCTCAGGGCACTGGCCATAGAGGTACAACACCATCCCTCATTGTCAGCTCGACTTCTGGTTTGCCTACTTGGGCACATGGCCTTCACGGTCCATGTCACCCCGGATGCCCATCTGCACATGAGGGCCGCTCAGTGGTGCCTTTGAGACAAATCAACACAAGCCGTAGGCCCTCCAGGACAGAGTTTTAGTGACCCACCAGCTAGCGTAATCTTTGACTTGGTGGCAAAACCCCCATCACCTCACACAGGGATGCCCTTCGAAACCCCCAGCCCCTTAAAGGTTGTCACTATGGACGCCTTCCTGCTGGGATGGGTTGCCCACTGCGAAGAACTCCGTACCCAGGGCAGCTGGTCACAGGCCGAGAGCAGCCAGCAGATCAACTTCCTGGAGCTTCCGGCAATATATCTAGTCCTTCAAGCGTTCAGCCACCTCCTGAGGCACCATTCGGTTCTAATCCAAACAGATAATCAGATGGCAATGTTCTATGTGAACAAGCAGGGGGGCACAAGGTCTCGCACCCTTTTTTGCAAAGCAGTGACACTCTGTTCTTAAGCAGTTAAACAGGGCATACTCTTGCGGACGGTATACCTACTAGGCCAGGACAACACCCTGGCGGACAAACTTAACATAGTATATGACAGCAGATAAAAGACCAGTATGGTCCATCTAGTCTGGGGAAATGGGTGAATGGGACTGCAAGGGAATGGATCCTGGGTGGGGTTGGAACTAGAAGGGAACTGATGCTGGGGAAGGACCAGAAGGGGGTGGGGCTGGGAATGGCATGAGAAAAAAGAAGCTGGAGGAGTCAGGATGGAGAAAGGAACAGATACTTTGTGTGGAAGGGAAGAAAAATCTATGAATGGCTATTGGTAGAGTAAGTGGGGATTGAGGATGGAGGGGTGAAATTTGAGTGGTTGAAAGAGGAATAAAGAAAGAAATGGAGGAAAGAGCAAAGAAGGAGAAATCAGTATGTTAGAGGCAGATATAGAGAGAATGGAAAAAACTAGAATAAATGGACAGACAGTGGAGGGTTAGCAGAAGAAACACAGAAAGCAACTGGGGCAATTGCAACTGAAAAATAAAATGCCCAAACAAAAGGTAGAAAAAAAGTTTTGCATCGCTAACATTTTGTGATTTAGTACTAGAGAAATTAATTTATAGTTTTATTTCTCCAGTGTTGTTTTACATTCCAAGTTTGGCGTTTGGGGTTCCCAGCTTAATTATTCTCTTCATATTTCTAAATTGTGATCCTTTGTTCTATGTTTGCTATGTTTTTCATGTGTGACTGAGCTGCTGAATTCTGTTCATGTAGTTTGTAATGTGATAGTCTCACTTGTTCTCTTTCTCCAGTAGCAGTGTATTGGTAATCTCCAGGAACAAGCAGGAATGTAGTCTTCACATATGGGTATCGTCGGTACCGATGGAGCCTGCGCGGGAACGCTCCCCATCGTCCAATTAGAAAGCTTTTGGGAGCATCCCACAGCACCTGCGTGCTGCCTTCCCACCTTTCCCAACTGCCTCTCTCCAGTTCTTTCTTTTTCCGCGGAGTCAGCAGGTCGCCATTCCTGTCACCGCAGAAATTTTTTTCCTTATTCTTTCTTTTTTGTGGTCGCGTCTGCCTTCCTCAACGCTATACCGGTACCGCGGTTCTCTTTTCTTTCTTTCTCTCATTTAAAAAAAAAAAAAATTGTATATTTTTCCAAACTTTTCTTCCAGGTGCACGTGCCATTTTGGGCCTTAGGCCCAAAATTTCCTCCACTATGGAAAAATCTGCTTCGGGTTTCAAAAGGTGCACCAAGTGTGGCGGTACCATCTCCGTTACCGACACCCATGAATGGTGTCTTAAATGTTTAGGTCCTGACATCTCCATCGCCGAGTGTATGGCTTGTGCCATGCTGTCCAAGAGGGGTTGACAAAACCGAGCTGCTAAGCTCAGCGCCCTTTTTCCCTCCGATACAGCTTCTGTGGCATCGACGTCTTCGAGGGCTTTGTCTTCCTCCCATGGATCTCAGGTAACTAAACATAAGTCTAGCCGGTCCTCAAAGGGTAGATCTCCTTCCAACCATCGAGATGCCTCTGGAGTTGCCCTTGATGGTTCTGTACCAGCAAAATTGCCCCGACGGGAGGCTTCAGCTTCCAAAGCATTATCGGGGCTCCAGGATGTTCTCAAGGCCTCGACCTCGGCAGAACTACTGGTGCCATGCTCTGGAGTACCGGCTGCTTCCGGTACCGATACCCAGGCATCGGCAGCATCGATAGACCAGAGGTTCCTGGCTATTGAACGCAATCTGGCGTCTCTCCTTGCGGCATCGGCACCCTCGGAACCGCGTCAGATAGTTCAACCGGTACCGACACCGGTACCGGTACCGATAGCAGAGACATCGGTATCGGCTTTGCCGGCACCCAGTCATGTGATGCCTTCCGGTGCCGATACATCGGTACCGATTCCCCCCGGTACCGACTTCGGTCGGTACGGGTATCGGGCTCTTCAAGAGCATCCGGACAGACGGTACTTCGAATCCTCTGAGGACTCAGAGGATTCTGACAGCTCTGCCAGTACCGGTATACTTCTCCTGGAGGAGCCTTCCTCTCCTAAACGTAGGATGTCTCCTCCAGAAGATATCTCCTTTCAGGATTTCATCAGGGAGGTGGCTCGAGGTCTGTCCATTACTGTGGCTCCTGAAACAGAGCCCAGGGCTAAGGAGTTGGAGACTTTACAATATCCCAAAGCTCCTAAGGAGGCAGCTACTCTGCCTATCCATGAGATTTTACATGATCTCATGTTGAGAATGTGGGAGACAACTCTTACCACCTCTCCTCACTCTCACAGACTGGATACCATGTATTGAATCCCTCTTTGTCCTGGTTTCCAAAAAATTCAGCTTCCTCACCACTCCAGTATAGTTGAATCAGCTATGAGAAGGACCAGGAGTGCATGCCTGACCAGGAGTGCAAAGAGACATGCCTCTAATCCTCCAGAATGTGAGTGTAGAACTTTGGATGCCTTTGGACATCGTACGTTCCAGGCAGCCATGCTTTCTGCCAGGATTAGTTCCTATATTCTATATATGGGAATGTTCCTTAAAGAAGTCACAGGAGACTTGGAGGTTTTAAGCCCTCTTTCCTGAGGACAAGAGGCAGGATTTTCTCACACTAGTTAAACATGCCCAGGATGTTTGTAAGTTTGTCAATCATGCAGCTTTTGACTGTTTTGAGTGCATAAGCAGAACCTCTGCTATTGCCATAGGTGCACGTAGAATTGCCTGACTCCAGGCATCTGATTTGGAGCTCTGGGTGCAGGACAAACTGGTAAATATCCCTTGTACAGGTGAGAACCTATTCGGCAAAAATTGGCAAGAAAAAGCCAATGAGTTGGATGCTGACAACTCCACTTTGGATAGGTTATCCAAAGCCACAGCTGAACCTGCAAGAAAGAAATCTTTCAAGAAACCTTTCTTCTCAAAAACAGAAGAGGTTTTATCCATCTTATTCCCAACAGGGACGTTCGGCAGGTCAGCCTGTCCGGAAAGGTCAGCAACCACCTAAACAAAGGAAAGCAGAGACTGCCAAGCCTCAACTGTCTCAGCAGTCTCAGCCTCCACAAGGCCTTTGACTTTCATCTAGAGAACCTAGCCTTCCTGGCCCTCAGTGGTCCAGAGCCTTGCACCATTCCAGGAAGGTTGTGTCACTTTGCCCCCAGATGGGGGCAGATAACAGCAGAACATTGGACACACTCTATTATAAAAGAGGGGTACAAGCTTTACTTTCTGTGCATGCCCTCTCCCACAATGGTAAGACAGTTTAATTCTCAGACCTCTCTCATCAACCTGTTAGGTCAAGAGGTCACTATACTTCTTGGCCAAGGGGCAATAGAAGAAGTACCCATTTATCAACAGGGTACAGGGTTTTACTCCCCCTGTTTCCTTATCCCAAAGAAAACAGGGGGACACAGACCTATTTTAGACCTCAGAGAATTTAACAAATTCCTGTTCAAAGAGAAATTCAAGATGATTTCTCTGGGAACTCTGCTGCCATACCTTCAGAGTCAGGATTGGCTTTGTTCTCTAGATCTCAAGGATGCGTACCCTCATGTTCTCATCCATCCAACTCACAGAAACTTCCCTTGGTTCCTTTTTCAAGGAAAGCACTACCAATACAGGGTGCTTCCTTTTGGCCTGGCCTCAGCACCAAGGGTGTTCACGAAATGCATGGCTGTGGTAGCAGCATTTCTCCGTACTCTAGGGATATTCGTCTTCTCCTACTTAGACGACTGGCTCATTCGAGCCCCATCAGAGTCAGAGGCCAGGACTTCCCTATCTTGCACAATACGTATCCTTCAGTATTTGGGTCTGGTCATAAACATCCCAAAATCCAGTCTAACTCCTACTCAGTCTCTAGAGTTCATAGGAGCTTTGCTGGATACCAGAAAAGCAAGGGCCTATCTTCCCCTGGCCCATTGTCTTTGCATGGTGCAGTTAGCTTCTCAAGCAGTGCTAAAACCTCATCTCACTGCCCGAGAAATGTTACAACTACTAGGCCACATGGCATCTACAGTGCATGTGGTCCCTTATGCTCGCCTCCATATGAGAGCAGCCCAGTGGACTTTATCCACTCAATGGACCCAGGCATCAGGGTGCCTGTCAGACAAAATAGCAAACACACATAGTCTTATTTTGTCTCTGCAATGGTGGCAGTCCACTCAGAACCTGTTGCTGGGGTCCCCATTTCAACAGCCTTTACCCCAGGCAACTCTCACAACAGATGCTTCACCAGTGGGTTGGGGAGCTCATCTGCAAGACCTTTCCACCCAAGGCACTTGGACTCCACAGGAGACTCATCTACATATCAATCTCTTAGAGCTCAGAGCAATCTAACTTGCTCTTCGAGTGTTCCACACCCTGCTCAGCTACAAGACAGTCCTCATTCATACGGACAATCAGGTAGCCATGTTCTGTGTGAACAAGCAGGGAGGAACAGGATCTCTGTCGCTTTGCAACGAAGCTTTGTGATTATGGACCCTCGCCAGAGAGCATCAGATTCATCTCCTGGCAGTGTATCTTCCAGGCATACAAAACTCTTGGGCAGACAGACTCAGTCGAGTTCTGCTTCCACACGAATGGTCTCTACATGCAGACCAGGTGGCCAAGATTTTTCAAATTTGGGGAACCCCGGACATAGACCTCTTTGCAAGTCCGTTGAATGCCAGACTTCCCCGGTTCTGTTCCAAAATTCCGGCTCAGGGTTCTCAGGCCAGGGATGCCTTCCTCTTTCACTGGGGTCAAGACTTCCTTTATGCCTTTTCACCCATTCCCCTAATTCCCAAAACCCTGATCAAGCGTCAGAGAGACAGAGGGTGTATAATTCTCATAGCTCCACATTGGCCATGGCAAGTGTGGTACCCTCTGCTTCTACATCTCTCTCAAGCCCCCTCCCTGGAGTTGGGATCTGCTCCAGATCTCCTGTCACAGGAGGACGAAATGTTATGGCATCCGAATCCCCAGTCTCTGCATCTCAGAGCTTGGTTGCTGAAGGCCTAGATCTTCATGATCTTAACCTCCCTCAGCAAGTAAAGGAAGCCTTCCACAAGTGGAAGAGGTTTACCATATGGTGTTCGCAGAAGGGTCTTAACCCCCTTGCGATGCCTCTGGAATCATTACTGGAGTATCTCCTTCATTTATCCAATGCATGACTTAAGACTAACTCAGTAAGAGTCCATATGAGTGCTATTGCAGCTTCTTTCAAGCCTCTAAATGGACAGCCTATTTCCTCCCATCCTCTTATAGCAAGATTTATGAGAGGCCTTCTTCTAACTAAGCCTCCCATTAGGCCACCACCGGTGGCATGGGACTTAAACCTGGTTCTCGGTCAGCTCATGAAGCCACCTTTCGTACCCTTAGCTACTACCTAATTGAAATTCCTTTCTTGGAAAGTTATCTTTCTCATTGCAATTACATCAGCACGTCGCATCAGTGAATTGCAGGCGCTAGTGGCTGATCCACCTTATACAAGGTTCCATCATGACAAGGTAGTCCTTAGGACTCATCCACACTTTATGCAAAAGGTGGTCTCACCTTTTCATTTTAACCAAGTGGTCTTCCTGCCTGTGTTCTTTCCAAGACCTCATGCATCAAATACAGAAAGGAATCTTCATACTTTGGACTGTAAAAGAGCTTTAGCCTTTTACTTGCAAAGAACACAGCAACATAGAAAGTCCTCTCAACTCTTTGTTGCTTTTGATCCTTCTCATTTGGGACTTCCAGTCTCCAAGAGAACACTGTCCAGCTGGATTGCACAGTGTATTTCCTTTACCTATCAGAGTAAGAATCTTCCTCTGGAGGGCCATGTCACAGCTCACAATGTGAGAGCCATGGCAGCTTCAATGACTCATCTGCACTCTGTGTCTATCGACATCTGTCGAGCAGCCACTTGGGCCTTGGTTCATACCTTCACAGCCCATTACTGCTTGGACAAGGACTCCCGCCGGGATGCCTTGTTTAGTCAGGCTGTTCTCCAACACCTGTTCCATACCTAATCACCTCCTACCCGCCATCCCTGGTTGGATGCCAGAGATCCATGGGGGGAAGTGGAGCCCTTTCACAGGGACACACAACTTCTGGGGTCTCTCCCTGGCATCTAAAGTTAGGGACTACATTCCTGCTTGTTCCTGGAGATAGCATAGTTACTCACCTGTAACAGGTGATCTCCGGGAACAGCAGGAATTTAGTCTTCACAACCCACCCACCTCCCCTAGGAATTGTATCTCTCTATCTCTTTCTCTTTCCCTCTCTCTCTCTTTGTCTCAGCTTTAAACTCAACTGGAGAGAGTCAGTTGGGAAAGGCGGGAAGGCAGCATGCAGGCGCTGTGGGATGCTCCCAAAAGCTTTCTAATTGGACGCTGGGGAGCGTTCCCGCGCAGGCTCCTTCGGTACCGACGATATTCATATGTGAAGACTAAATTCCTGCTGTTCCCCGAGATCACCTGTTACAGGTGAGTAACTATGCTTTCTCTGAGATGTATTGATTTAGTATTTGCACTGTTGCCTTTTGATAGGTAGGGTTTGGTTCTTTGAGAGTCCTGGTAGTGCTGTTATGATATGGCGGGTTTGCTATAGATTCTAAATGAGCAGGGTATAAAGTACTTCCTAATGTGCCTAGCAATTGACACTGGAGTACAGTAGTGTAGAAATCTGATAGTCTCTTTATCCTCACTGCTCATGCAAATGATATTGAGACACTCATTAAGAGGCATGTTTACTAAAGGTTAATACGCATTCATAAATGTTAATGTGCACGAAGTGCAGTGGCACTTAATGCACATTAATATTTAGCAAGCATGCCCCTAAGTCATTTCCAGGACAGAAAAAAGACTTGTGAAGTAAATAATGTTTTCAAGGGACTTAATAATTAAAGAAAAGTAAGTGATTAGAGATGGTGGGGGCCATTTCTTCTTTTGTATAGGTAGGAAGTATATATGCATCTAATGCTGCACAGGTCCGATTCTTTGAGGAACTGTTACATCATTTGGAGGATCACCAGAGAGAGGCCTTGGTTCTTGGAGGTGACTTTAATCTCACAGTTAACCCCAAAATAGATAAATCTTCAGGAACAAGCAGGAATGTAGTCCTCACATATGGGTATAGTCAGTACCGATGGAGCCTGCGCGGGAGCGCTCCTCAGCGTCCAATAGAAACGCTTTTGGGAGCAACCCTCAGCACATGCCTTTCCAACTGTCCCTCTTCAGTTCTTCATTTTCCGCGGAGCCGACAGGACCTATTCCTTGTCACCGCAGAAAATTCCATCTTTAAATTTCTTTCTTGTGGTCGCGTTTGCCTACCGCACGACGCCTACCGGTACCGCCGGTTCTTTTCTTTTTAAAAAAGAAAACCAACAAAAAAACCATTGACCTTTTATTTTCAGAAACTTTCCTCTTCGGTGCTAGGCACCATTTTGGGCATTAGGCCCCATTTTCCTAAATCATGGAAAAGCCAACTAGTGGTTTTAAAAAATGTACTAAGTGTGGCGGTACCATTTCCGTCACTGGCACCCATGATTGGTCTCTAAAATGTTTAGGACCTGATCATTCTCCAACTGAATGTCTCTCCTGCATGGGGATGACCAAAAGAGGAAGACAGAACCGGGCCGCAAAGCTCGGTACCCTCTTTTCTTCCGATGCCAGATCCATTGCATCGACATCGTCAAGGGCCTCTTCTTCCTCCCATGGGTCTCAGGTAACTAAACACAAAAGCTGGTTTATTTATTTATTTATTTATTACAAGTTCTTATATACCGCACTATTCGGCATCAGCGCGGTTTACATTATAACATAAAGACCATAACAACAAGCTGTTTGGTTTACATCGAACAGGAGTACAAACTTGGAGAACCGGGGTAAACTATATACATGAGATAATTACATAGAACAGAATAGAGTCTTAATAATAATGGTTCTCAAAGAGTAGCTTAATAATAATAATAATAATAATAATAATAATAATAATAATAATTCTCAAAGAGTAGCTCTCCTACTAAGCATTGAAAGGCCATCGGCATTGCCCTTGAGGGAACCACACCAGCAAAACAGCCCCGGCGGGAGGCTTCGGCTTCCAAAGCATTGATGGGGCTTCAGGATGTTCTCGAGGCCTTTACCTCGCAAGAACTACCTGTGCCATGCTCAGGGGTTCCGGCCGTTATTACCGGTACCGACACCCAGGCATCGGCAGCGTCGATAGACCAGAGGTTTCTTGCTATCGAACGCAGTATCGCAGCTCTTCTCTCAGCTGCAGTACCGGTGGTCCCAAGGGCTCCGGTGCCGACATCGACACCGATGCCGGTACCGACACTGACGATGCCGGTACCGATGGTACCGGCCCTGGTGGGAACTCTTTCCATGCCACCTCTGGCTAGAGTGGACAGAGCGGTACCGGGTCACCTTGGTACTGACTTCGATCGGTACCGGGATCGTGCTTTGCAAGAGCATTGGGCTCAGGAATACTTCGATTCCTCCGATTCAGAAGGCTCTGACAATTCTGCTGGCACGAGAGGGTTTCTCCTGGAAGACTCCTCTTCTCCCCAACGCAGAATGTCACCTCCAGAGGACATGTCATTTCTGGATTTCATCCGTGATATGGCCAAAGGTCTTTCAATCACAGTAGCTCCTGAAGAGGAACCCAGAGCAAAGGAATTGGAAATCCTCCAATATTCTAAAGCTCCTAAGGAGGCAGCTATTCTGCCTATCCATGAAATTCTGCTTAGCTTGCTGCTCAGAATGTGGGAGACACCTCTGACTACTTCTCCTCACTCTAGGAGACTTGATACTATGTATCGAGTTCCACCATGTCCTGGATTTCAGAAAACTGAGCTGCCACACCATTCAATGATAGTGGAGTCAGCCATGTGTAGGATGAAAAGTGCAAAGAGGCATGCATCCAATCCTGCAGGTCATGAATGCAGGACTCTGGATTCTTTTGGACGCAGAACATTTCAAGCTTCCATGCTTTCAGCTAGGATCAGTTCATATATCCTATATATGGGAATGTTCCTCAAAGAAGTCACAGGAGACTTGGAACTTATGAGCCCATTTCTCCCAGATGAGAAGAGTCAAGATTTTCTAGTTAAGCATGCTCAGGATGTCTCTAAGTTTGTCAATCATGCAGCCTTTGACTGCTTCGAATGCATCAGCAGAACCTCTGCTATTGCCATTGGCGCATGACGGATTGCCTGGCTACAGGCATCAGACTTGGAGACTTGGGTACAGGACAAGTTAGGCAACATTCCTTGCACGCGAGAGAATCTCTTCGGCAAGAATTGGCAGGAGAAAGCTAACGAGTTAGATGCTGACAATTCTACCTTAGATAGATTGTCAAAGTCTACAGCCACTCCAGCCAAAAGGAAGCCTTATAAAAAAACCCTCTTTTAGCAAAAAGAGGAAGTTTTATCCTTCCTATACCCATCAGAATCAGACTCCAGGTCAGGTTGCCCAAAAGGGACAAACTAGACAGCAAAAGAAACCAAAAGGCCCGAGAGCCCAACCAGCTCTCCAGGTTCAGCCCCCTCAAGGGCTTTGACTCCTTCCTAGAGAGCTTTGCCTTCCTGCCTCTGAGGGGTCCTCAACCCCCCAATATTCCGGCCAGGTTATGCACTTTGTCAACAGATGGCATCAGATAACAGCAGAAGATTGGACTTTGTCCATTGTAGGAGAGGGGTACAAACTTCATTTTCACAACTTATCCTCTCCTACAATTCTAAAGAAGTTCAATTCACAAACCTCTGCAGACAATCTGCTAGATCACGAGTCTCCACACTTCTTGCCCAAGGGGCAATAGAGGAAGTACCCATTCTTCAACAGAGCGCAGGGTTCTACTCCCCCTATTTTCTTATTCCAAAGAAAACAGAAGGACACAGACCCATTCTAGACCTCAGAGAATTGAACAAATATCTGTTTCAAGAGAAATTCAAAATGATTTCTCTGGGAACTCTTCTGCCATACCTTCAGAGCCAGGACTGGCTTTGCTCTCTAGACTTAAAATATGCATACACTCACATTCTCATCCATCAAGATCACAGGAAATTTTTACGTTCCCTTTTCAGGGGAAGACATTTCCAGTACAGGGTTCTTCCTTTTGGTCTGGCTTCAGCACCAAGGGTATTCACGAAATGCATGGCAGTAGTAGCTGCATTTCTACGAACCCTGGGGATTTTCGTCTTCCCTTAGTTAGACGACTGGCTCATTCGAGCCAGCACTGCACTGTCCAGCACTGCACTGTCGCGTACAATGCGAATCCTCCAATACTTGGGATTGGTAATAAACTTCCCGAAATCTCAACTAGTTCCTTCCCAATGCCTAGAATTCATAGGAGCCTGTTTGGATACCATACAGGCAAGGGCTTTTCCTTCCACAAGCCCGGTGTCTTCGCATAATGCAGCTAGCTTCCCAAGCAGCAGGCAAATCCTCCCTCACTGCTCGGGAGCTACTGCAGTTACTGGGACACATGGCATCCACAGTTCATGTAGTCCCATATGCTCACCTCCACATGTGAGCAGCTCAGCGGACCCTCTACACACAGTGGACACAGGCCACGGGTCATTTGTCGGACAAAATAACAATCTCTCAACGACTAATTTTGTCCCTCCAATGGTGGCAATCACTAGAAAATCTGACAGTAGGGTCTCCTTTCCATCAACCCCTCTTTCAGGCCACCCTAAGAACAGATGCATCACATGTGGGTTGGGGAGCACACCTGAATCATCTCTCTACCCATGGCACCTGGACTCCACAGGAGGTCGGTTTACACACAAACCTCCAGGAATTAAGAGCAATTTATTTAGCTCTTCGAGTGTTCCATGCCCAGCTCAGCTACAAGACAGTCCTAGTCCAGATGGACAATCAGGTAGCCATGTTCTGTGTGAACAAGCAGGGCGGGACAGGCTCTGTTATGCAACGAAGCTTTACAACTATTGGCCCTCGCCAGAGAGCATCAGATTCACCTTCTAGTGGTATATCTTCCAGGCATTCAAAACCTTTGGGCAGATAAACTCAGTCGAGTACTACTACCTCACGAGTGGTCATTCCACCTAGATAAGGTGGCAAAGATTTTTCAGCTCTGGGGCACTCCAGACATAGACCTCTTTGCAAGTCCACTGAATGCCAAACTTCCCCGGTTCTGTTCCAGAATTCTAGCTCACAACTGTCAGGCAAGGGATGCTTTCCTCCTTCACTGGGGTCAGGACTTCCTTTATGCCTTCCCATCCATTTCCCTCATCCCCAAAACACTCTTCAAGCTTCAGAGAGACAGGGGTTGCATGATTCTCGTAGCACCACGATGGCCACACCAAACTTGGTATTCCCTGCTTCTGCATCTCTCTCAAGCGGCGCCTCTGGAGTTAGGGCATGCTCCAGATCTCCTTTCCCAGGAGAACGGGACGCTATGGTACCCGAATCCCCAGTCCCTGCACTTCACGGCCTGGTTGCTGAAGGCTTAGACCTCCAGGATTTCAACCTATCCCAGCAGGTAAAAGATATCCTTCAGGCTTCTAGGAAACTTTCCACAAGAAGATCTTATGCCTTCAAGTGGAAACGTTTTACTATATGGTGCTCCAAGAGGGGATTAAACCCCCTGGTCATACCCTTAGAATCGATACTAGAGTATCTCCTTCACTTATCGAATTCTGGGTTAAAGACCAATTCGGTAAGAGTCCATCTTAGTGCAATTTCAGCTTCTTATAAGTCTGTAAATGGACAACCAATTTCCTCTTATCCACTCCTAGCAAGATTTATGAGAGGCCTTTTATTAACTAAACCTCCCATCAAGCCACCACTGGTGGCATGGGATCTAAATCTAGTTCTCGGACAGCTCATGAAGCCGCCTTTTGAGCCTTTAGCCACTGCAGCCGTTAAGTTTTTGACCTGGAAGGTCACTTTCCTAATTGCAATCACCTCTGCCCGTTGCTTCAGTGAATTGCAAGCTTTAGTGGCTGATCCTCCTTATACTATGTTTCGTCATGATAAGGTTGTTCTTCGAACTCGCCCACATTTTATGCCAAAGGTGGTTTCGCCTTTTCATTTAAATCAATAAATTTACCTTCCTGTATTTTTTCCGAGGCCTCACGCCTCTAATGCAGAAAGAAACCTTTATACTTTGGATTGTAAAAGGGCCTTGGCCTTTTACATACAAAGAACACAGCAACATAGAAAGTCCTCGCAACGTTTTGTAGCTTTTGACCCTAGTTATTTGGGACTTCCAGTCTCCAAAAGAACTTTATCTAAATGGATTGCCCAATGCATATCCTTTGCTTATGAGAGCAAGGGTCTTCCTCTTCAGGACCATGTCACAGCTCATAATGTGAGAGCCATGGCAGCTTCTATGGCTAATCTCCACTCTGTGTCTATCGATGACATTTGTCGAGCAGCCACCTGGGCTTCAGTACACACCTTCACAGCCCACTACTGCCTAGATAAAGCCTCCCGTCAGGATGCCTTCTTTGGCCAAGTTGTTCTTCAAAATCTCTTTCAAACTTAAACCAACTCCTACCCACCAACCCTGGTGGGATGCCAGAGATCCATGGGAAGAAGGATTCTCACCTTCGACGATGGCACCTTCCTGGGGTTATCTCCCTGGCATCTTCAGCTAGGAAGTCCCCATATGTGAGGACTACATTCCTGCTTGTTTCTGGAGATAGCGTAGTTACTCACCTGTAACAGGTGATCTCCGGGAACAGCAGGAATTTAGTCCTCGCAACCCACCCACCTCCCCTAGGAGTTCTCTCTCTCTCTCTCTCTCTCTCTGTCTCTTTCCTCTCTCCCTCTATCCTTTCACTCAGCTACAAACTTAAGTGAAGAGGGACAGTTGGAAAGCCGGGAAGACAGCACACATGTGTTGAGGGATGCTCCCAAAAACGTTCCTATTGGACGCTGGGGAGCGTTCCTGCGCAGGCTCCGTCGGTACCGATGATACCCATATGTGAGGACTAAATTCTTGCTGTTCCCGGAGATCACCTGTTACAGGTGAGTAACTACGCTGTCTTGGGGAGGAACTGGGGCAGGGGGGAGAGGGGAGGGAGAGCAAAAATGAAGAAACTGTTGTCAAAAATAGGGTTAGTGGATGCATGGCGGCATCTGAATGAGACTCGTAGTGAGTGTATTTGCTATTCGCGTCCACATAAATCCTATAGCAGGATCGATATGCTCTGGGTTGATGGAAGATTAGCAGATCATTTGGAAAGAATGGAAATAGGTCCCGTCAGACCACGCGCCAGTAATAGCAGTTCTTGCCATACACCCGGATACCGGCGACGTACGATTTTGGAGGCTCAGTGAATCACTCCCAGATAACCCTGAAAGAGTTCAAAGTACCAGCGAGGTTATTAAGGAGGACTTTGGTAATAATTCCACAGGTGAGTTCTCCCCGAGATATTGTATGGATGGATTGAAGGCGGTAATACAGGGATACTTCATATCCCTAGCAACTAGAAAGAAAAGGCAGAAACAGCAGTGGGAAGAGGAACTAAGAAGCTGGCTGAAGTCCTTGGTTGCTTTACATAATCATAAGGGAGGAAAGCGTTTATTATGACAAATAGTAACTGTCTGAGGGGAATTAGATAAAATATAGGCAGAAGAATGAGCTTTTCACATGATAAAATTAAACCATGAGTATTTTGTCAGAGGAAATAAGCCGAGAAAGTATCTTTCTCAGAAACTCAGAAAGCGGCGTTTCCAACAGCTGATACTCAAATTGAAAAACTGTCAGGGACAGTGGGAATTTGGTACTACTAAGATCCATGAGCTTTTGTGTGATTTCTATCTGACCCTGTATCAATCTATGGTGGGGGGAGGGGAGCACGGGGCCACAGAAAAGTATGTGAGGGAGGTAGGACTACCAGCTTGGAGGGGGAGGAACGTAAGTTGTTGACTGGGAAATTGAGAGGCAGGAGGTATGGTATGCCATTCAAGGGCTAAAGAAAGGGAAGACTCCTGGTTTGGCTGCTCTGACTGCAAAGTTCTATAAGAAGTTTCAAGCAGAAGTATTTATTGCGGGGAGGGCGACTGCCGAGTTCAGTGGCGGTTGCGGGGATCACTGTCTTGCCCAAACCAGGGAAAGACTTATTTATTTAACAGTTTTTCTATACCGCCTTTCCATTCAATCAAGGCGGTTTACAATAAACTTCAACTTATATAAAGAACTTGCAAAATGTCAACGTATAGAAAAAACTTGTAAATATCAACAGTAACATAACTTCAACAACCGGAATAGTCGCTTGTGACATTATCTAAACTATATACATTCTAATGAGAGTAATGGGGTGTTTGTATGGTGTGTGTGTCATGGTGATTGGTGGTCTTCATTGAATTGTTCAATGAATAGGGTGGTTTTGAGTAGCTTCCTGAATTCTTTTATATCTGTTGTTGCTTTTAGTTTATCTGGGCGGACATTCTAGATAGGGGCAGCAAGAGAGAAGGCTCTCATAGATGTGGATTTGTTGGTTCTTGTGAATAGACTAGGTGTTGGTATATTGTTTTTGGTGCTGTTTCTGTCTGGTCTTTTGCTTGTTTTGGTTCCGATGAGTTCCTGTAGTATTTCTGCTGACATGTTGTTTTTAATTTTGAAGATGGCGAGTGCTGATTTATATTTTGCATGTGATGATATTGGTAGCCAGTGTAGATCATGTAGTATTGGCGTTATATGGTCTTGTATTGAGGCACTAGCCATGATGCGGGCAGCAGTGGTTCTGTATTATTTGTAGGGGATGGGTGGGTTGTTTGGGTAGACCTTGGAATAGTATATTACAGTAATCCAGCACAGGTGTGGGGGTATATGAGTCATATCGTCCCATCTCCCTGATTAATCTTGACGCCAAAATATTGGCAAAGATCTTGGCAACAGGATTACAAAAGCTTCTCTTGAAGCTAAGAAGAGATGACCAGGTGGGTTTCATATCCGGGAGGCAAGACAGCAATAATAATCACAAACTTCTCAATCTGATCTGAATTGCCCGACGGGACAAAGTGGTTTTCACTGTTGATGGCTTTTGATGCTGAAAAAGCATTCAACAGAGTAGAATGTAATTTCATGTTTGAGGTAGTCTGGGGGATGGGGTCGGGGGAAAATTTTCAGAGTTGGGTACAGGCCCTATATACCAACCCAAAAGTGCGTATCTGTGTCATCGGATCAAGGGAGTTCCCACTAGGAAGAGGCACTTGGCAAGGTTGCCCACTGTCTGCCCTCCTGTTTGTTTTAGTTATAGAACCCCTGGCCAAACGAATAAGGAGACAACAGGCTATTCGAGAACTTTGGATGGGGAAACAGGAGTATAAAATGTTGCTATTTGCCGACGATATAATCTATATACTGAGCCGGCCGCTCACATCCCTTCCCAACCTATTAAAGGAGATACAGGCTTATAGTACTGTTTCAGGCTACAAGATGAACATGGGGAAATCTTGTGGCTCCATATGGACCTTGGATTGGAGGAAAGACTACGGGTTGTCTGCCCATTTAAATGAGCAGCTAAGCAACTTTAGTACCTAGAGGTGAAAATGGGCCATAACTGGCAAGAATTGAAAAGTATGAACTTTGACGCTCTACTAAAAAAAAAAAAAAAAAAATTATGGATGACCTGATTAGGTGGGATAAACAAATTTTTTCATGGTTAGGCAGGATAACTATTGTAAATATGAACATACTCCCAAGGTGGTTATTCTTGTTTCTCTTTCTCCTTATTGAGGTGCCATCTCAGATGCTCCAGCTACTACAGTGGAGAATTTTCTTCTATATCAGGAGACACCGCCCTCCGAGAGTGAGCAGAGCGGTGATGTGTTAAAGTAGAGAGGAGGGGGGACTGGGAATGCCAGATATGATATGCTATTACAAGGCAGTGCAGTTGAGAGTGATGGCTGACATAGGGGCCTGGAGAGCAGCCAATGGGTCCAGATTGAGCAGGAAGAGATGGGGCCAGAGACCACTACAGATAGCCCGTGGGAAGCCAAAGCTAAGAGGGAAAGGGGTGTTGAAAGGAATCCATTTGTGGCCCATACCCTGGGGATTTGGCAAAAGGAAAAGATAAGACTGATTATGAAATCCGATTACAACAAATGGCCACATGTGAGAGATTCAAGGAGAGAGGCCTGACCAAACAGTTTTGTAGGTGGGCTATTCAGGAGTTACAGTATATAGGTCAATTGCTATCCGAGGGAGGGAAGATGAGATCCTTTGAAGAATTGCAGAGGGAATATACCTTAGAAAGGGGAGACTGGTATGGCTACCATCAGTTGCAACATTTCCTCCGACAAAAAGGAATAGGGATTAAGCTTGGTAAGGGGGAACTGGTATTTGAAAAGATGTGCAGGATAGATGCTAAAGCAAAGGGTCTTATTACGCAAATCTATAAAGGGTGGGGACAGGGAAGCCACCTGGGGGGGATATCAGGAGGCATGGGAGAAAGATCTGAGAGGCCACTGGGGTGAGGACGAATGGAATAAGATATTTGAAGCCACAAACATTTCTTCAGCATCAGCCACAATACAGGAGCACAGTTATAAAATGCTATATCATATGTATCTGATCCTCAAAAGACTAGCTAAAATGGGCAGGCACGGGAGCCCTCTTTGTTGGAAAGGGTGTTGAGAAGTAGGTACCTATATACACTTTTAATGGACGTACCCTGTTATTCAGTTAATGTGGAATTGGATGAGACACATGGCCAAGGACATGGTGGGGTGGACAGGTCCCATGGGCTTGGCGGAGGTATTAAATGAATAGGGGGAGGAGGGAGAGTATCTCAGGTATATTCTTAAGCATCTGGCAATAGGGGTAGAATGGAAATAGCACACAATTGGAAAGTGGCTAGGGGACCGGAAAAGGGTCAGATTCTGAACCGCTTGCACTTTATGTACTGGATGTCTGAGATAAGTCCTCGAAAGAGACACAAGATGGCCCTCTTCCAAAGAAGATGGAAGCCATATGTTCGCTGGAAGCAAAGGGAAGGTTTGAAAGCCCCAAGTGATCCTTGCAGATTAGAGTAGGTGATGTTCCTTAATTGCCATTCCTACTTTATGGGTGGAAGATGAGAATGTTCACTGTTTTCGGGGAGAAGATAGTGGAAGATAAGTTTCTTGGGGTTACTAGACGGAGGAGAGGGGTGGAGACCTGGGAGGGTAAAAATAGGAAGTGGTACTTAAAATCATGTTGATAATAATAACATTCTTAATAATAATTGGAAGAATGTTGGGGAGTTTGTGTAGAATCAAGTATCTAATGATCTAATGTTTAATAACATTGTAGAATGAGATATTAAGTTGAGGTGGTTCTTTTTTTTTGGGGGGGGGGGGTAAGAGGAGATAAACATCTATTGTATAAATGATATACAGGGAGACTGGATATAGGGACCCTCCTAAGAACAGCAAAGAGTGATATATCATACATTATTTCTTTGTTTATAAATGCCATTTTAATGTTTCTGGGTTTTTTTGTATAAGAGATACTTGATAATGTAAATGTGAATGGAGGAGTTGTTTAATAAGTTAATTTTTAAAAAAAGCCCCCTGTGCTTTGGGAGCTTAATTTGGTGCTGTCTTCACACGTTAAGTTGCCTTTTGGACTATTGGAATCTGCTGTGCTTAAGTTCCTCATCTAGAAAGTAGTCTTCCTAGTAGCAGTTACCTCTGCTAGGAGAGTAAGTGAACATCAAGCATTGGTAATTTAGGAATCATACACTCAATTTCATCATGAGGCTCTTCTCTGAATGCACACCTAGTGGGGGGGGGGAGGAGAGGGATATTCAGTGGTGGCAACTAACCCTGATAAAAATGGCTAGCTGTTACTGCTGAATCTCAAACCCAGATATTCAATGCCAGGGCTATATCCGGCTAACAGCACTGAATATCCAGGCTGGCTGGATAGTGAGTTAGCTAACCAATCAGCAGCAATATTCAGCTGTTGGTGTGTTAGCTAAAGCAGGTCAAGTTAGGCCAGCCATTAAAGTGCCCAACTTTAGCTGCTTTAGGATAACCGGTTAGCAGCTGAATATCGTCTCTAGCCACTTATCCCAGGGTGCTGTGTCGGCTCCACTCCTCCTCCCAGGAACACCCTGATGCTAGTCAGCTAGTGTCAGGGCGCTTAGGGGTGGAAACAGGGGATATTCAATAGCATTAATTGCGTTAGTGCTGCTGATTATCCCTCTGAGCACCATTTAGGTGGTGTAAATATCCCACCTAAGTTTTTTCATGAGGTGGACACCTTTTCAAAAAAATAGTGCTTCCCACCTTTTGTCTGAAGCTGCATTTGAATCCATGTGAGAGCCATACACTATTGATTGTAAATGGGTTCTCACGTACTATCTTTAAAGAACTGATTCATTCCTTATCTCTCCAGACCAGTTCCACACTTCTGGGTAGTCAGCCTCCTCCAGCGGCTTTGGAGACTGAGCATGTCAGTTTTTAATGACATTAGTGTACTTAGGCAGCTGGCTCCCCCTTCCAGCCCCCAATAAGCTCAGTCTCCAAGCAGCTGGAAGAGTGGTCTAGAGAGGCTGGACTCACTGTAGAGACAACTAAGGAGTGGATTTTAGCTACAGTGTTTGGATTTTACTTACTTTGCATTTAGTTTAGGTCTTCTTTAACTTAAAAAAAAAAAAAAAAAGGGAGCAGTGCCCTTGGAGGTCTGTGTGGAGGAGAGGCAGGCAAGGGACCTCCCCCCTCCCTCCTTCCCTCCACGCTTTGAGAAACTTTTGGTCTTGCACATGGCCAGGCACCATCAGCAGCTCCGATCCTGTGACAGGGTGAGGAGCCGTGGCTCACGCGCAGGACAGAAGCAGCACTGTGAGAGTTCTCCCGCCTCAACGCCGAAGCCTTCAGAAGTGGCTGAACGCGAGGATCAGGACGTTAAGCAGTAGCGGTTCTTCTTCCTTTGCCAGTGAGTGGGCTTAAACTATGGGGACATTCGGCAACAGTTTGTCAGTCCGGAAGGGGGAGCAGGATTTAGCACAGAGTGGGTTCTGAGTCCCTTCTTTCTCTGGACCGTGTGGTTTCTCGCAGCAGCGTGGGAAGGGCGCCATCTTGAAACAGTTTTCTCTGCTGAGAAGTAGAACTAATGGCGCTTTGAAGGATGGCTCCTGCATTTTTTTCCCCTTGTACTATGCACGGCAGGGGCCTCCTTGGCTCTTGAGTAAAAAAAAAAAATAAACACTTGGTTTGCAGCTTGTCGTGCTGTGAGGGCTTGTGTGCATCAGTGATGCTGAGAGCTAAACTATCGGTAGTTTAACTACTGGCAGTGTCTCCCAAGATGGACAGGTCTCAGCTGAGGTGCCAGACCAAGAGAAACCAACCATCTGGGCAGTAGCAGAATGGGATAGTGTTGACAGCGGAGGATCACATTTCTGTGACAACGGCAACACCACCAAACTTAAACTGCACGGAAGAAAGGCCCGGCAATCTACCTCTGTATCTTGCCATGAAAACCCAATGGATAGTTACAATAAAACAAATTGTGCTATAGTGCTGGAAGATGAGACCCCCAGGTCGGAAGGCACTCAACTTGCTACTGGGGAAGAGCTGAAGACTTTTCAGAGTAAAGCCAGCATTTATGATGTGGTTGGATCAAAGCCCTCGGGACGTCTGACTGCTGATGTAGCTGCGCATGAAATGAGTCAGAAGCTGTAAAGATGTCTTACACATTGGAAAATGGAACGTACGAAGCATGAACCAAGGGAAGTTGGAGGTGGTCAAGAATGAAATGGAACGTGTACAACTTGATCTGTTGGGTGTCAGCGAACTGAAATGGACTGGCATCGGGCACTTTGCATCAGATGATCACATGGTCTACTATGCTGGAAATGAAAGACAAAGAAGAAATGGTGTTGCATTTATAATAAAGAAGAAACTTGCAAGAACTGTAATGAAATACAATGCAGTCAACGAACGCTTAATCTCTATTCGTCTACGAGGAATGCCTATCAACACAACTATAATTCAAGTATATGCCCTAACAGCTGCAGAAGAGAATGAAATTGAAGAGTTCTATGAACAAGTACAAGCTGAAATTGACAGAACATGCAAACAGGATATGCTGCTAGTCATGGGTGACTGGAACGCAAACATTGGCAACAAAGAAGGCAAAGTAGTTGGAAAATATGGACTTGGCAACAGAAATGAAGCTGGAGAAAGACTGATAGAATTTTGCAAGACCATCGATCTATTCATCTCAAAACCTTCTTCCAGCAACACTAGCGACGACTGTACACATGGACTTTACCCATTGGAGTGTATAAAAATCAAATTGACTACATCTGTGGAAGTCAACGATGGAAAAGCTCTATAACATCAACAAAGACAAAACCTGGAGCTGACTGTGGTACAGATCATCAACTACTAGTATGCAAACTCAAGCTTAAGTTGAAAAAGAGCAAACCACTCATGAATGCAGCAAAATATGACCTTGAGAATATACCACTGGAATTTAAAGACTGCCTGCAACATCGATTTGCTGCTTTAGATACAAATGACAGAGCTCCAGAAGAGTTATGGAATGACATCAAGAAGGTTGTGTTGGAAGAAAGCGAGAAGTCTCTACAAAAGGTAAAAAAGAAAAAACGGCCAAAATGGATGACGGAAGAAACTCTGAAAATTGCCCAGAAACGCAGAGAAGGTAAAGCCAGAGGAGAAAGAAAGACAATCACAGAACTCAACAGAGATTTCCAACGTGCAGCAAGACAGGACAAGGAAAAGTACTACGACGACGCATGCAAGGAAATAGAAGCAGAAACTATTAGAGGAAGAACAAGATCGGCTTTCCTAAAGCTACGAGAGTTAAAGAAAAAGTTCCAGCCTCGAATTGGAATGTTACAAGATGCTCAAGGTTCTATGTTGAATGATGCTGAGAAATCAAGAAAAGGTGGAAGGAATATACAGCTTTTATATTATAAAGATCAAGTGGACCAACAGCTGTTTCAACCTGTACTTTATGATCGGGAACCATTGGTGATGAAAGAAGAAGTTGAAGCAGCATTTGAAAGCCTTATCAAAGAACAAAGCACCAGGCATTGATAGCATTCCCATAGAAGTATTACAGCAATCTGATGCAGCTGTTACCATACTTACAAGGCTCTGCCAAGAAATATGGAAGACAACATCATGGCCAACTGACTGGAAAAGATCTGTGTTTATACCAATACTAAAGAAAGGTGATCCAACTGACTGTGGAAATTATCACACAATCGCTCTGATCCCACATGCCAGCAAGATTGTACTGAAGATTATTCAAAAGAGACTACAACCATACCTGGAACAAGAACTACCTGAATTGCAAGCAGGGTTCAGGAAAGGGCGAGGAACGAGAGACATCACTGCGGATGTGAGATGGATCCTTGAAAAGACTAAAGAATACCAAAAGGATATCTATTTGTGCTTTATCGACTATAGCAAGACTTTTGACTGTATAAACCATGAGAAACTCTGGGCCACATTAAGAAGCATGGGTATACCAGAATATCTGATCGTACTCTTGCACAATCTGTATATTGATCAAGAAGCAACAGTTCAAACGGAACAAGGAGAAACAGAATGGTTTAAAATAAGCAAAGGTGTAAGACAAGGCTGCATACTTTACCCCTACCTGTTTAATTTATATGCAGAACAAATCATCAGAGAAGCAGGATTGTATGAAGACAACAGAGGTGTGAAGATTGGTGGAAGACTCATCAACAACCTTCGCTATGCTGATGATACCACATTACTGGCTGAAAGTGAAGATGATCTGAAACATTTGCTTCTCACAATCAAAGAACACAGTCTCAAAATGGGCCTGCACCTTAATGTAAAGAAGACAAAGATCATGACAACTGGCATAATCAACAGGTTCATCGTTGAAGGAGAAGAAATGGAAATTGTGAACAACTTTACCCTACTTGGATCAACTATCAATAAAGAAGCAACAAGCAGCCAAGAAATCAAACGACGCATTGCTCTTGGCAGAATGGCTATGAAAGACCTAGATAAGATTCTCAAGAGCAGAGATGTCTCTCTCCATACAAAGATTCAACTTGTTCAAGCCATGGTATTTTCAGTAACGTTGTATGGATGTGAAAGCTGGATAGTGAAAAAGATAGGAAGAAAATTGATGCCTTTGAATTATGGTGCTGGCGGCGAATACTGTGTTATACCATGGACTGCCCGAAGAACAAACCAGTCGGCACTAGAGGAGATCAAACCTAAGCTTTCTTTAGAAGCTCAGATGACAAGACTTCGACTTTCATACTTTGGACACATCATGCGAAGAGAGAGATGAACAAATGGATGATGAAATGCTCAAAGAAATCAAGGAAGCTAACAAAAGCCACAACAGAGTAGTAATAATGGGTGATTTCAATTACCCCAGTATCGACTGGGACAGTGTCACAGCAGGACAAGCTAAAGAGATAAAGTTTCTAGATGAAATAAATGACTGCTTCTTGGAGCAGCTGATTCATGAACCAACCAGAAGGGAAGCCATACTGGACCTAGTCCTTAGTGGAACGCCAGATCTGGTGCAATAGTGATCATAGTATAGTGATCATGGCAATAGTGATCATAGTATGATCATGTTTGATTTAATCAGTGGAGGACAGATAGTAAAGGAATCCACAGTACTACCTTTTAACTTTCAAAAGGGAGACTATGATAGAATGAGGAATATAGTTCGGAAAAAACTAAAAGGAGCGGTTCCAAAGGTTAAAGACTTACAGCAAGCTTGGGTGTTATTTAAAAATACTATCCTCGAAGCCCAGACCAGCTGTATTCCACGCATTAAGAAAAGTGGAAGAAAGTCCAAAAAACTGCCAGCATGGTTTAAAGGTGAGGTCAGAGAGGCTGTTGCTGCCAAAAGAGCAACCTTCAGGAAATGGAAAAAAGAGCCAAATGATGAAAACTGGAAACAGCACAAGCACTGGCAAGTTAAATGCAAAGCATTGATAAGGCAGGCAAAGCGGGAATTTGAGAAGAAACTTGCTACGGAAGCAAAAACACAAAATAAAGACTTTTTCAAGTACATTCGTAGCAAAAGGCCTGTGAGAGAGTCAATTGGACCATTAGATGATAGAGGGGTAAAAGGGGCAGTAAGAGGAGACAAGGCTATAGCAGAGAGACTGAATGAATTCTTTGCTTCGGTCTTTACTGAGGAATATGTAGTGATGTTACCCAAGACTGAAGTGGTATTTAAAGGTGATACTGCAGAGGAATTGAGAGAAATATCGCTACACCAGGAAGATATATTACAACTATTTGATAAACTGAATAGTAGCAAATCACCTGGACCGGATGGTATACATCCCAGAGTGTTGAAAGAACTGAAATATGAGATTGCAGACCTGCTATTGGTAATCTGTGAACTTTCATTAAAATCATCTGTAATACCTGAAGATTGGAGGGTCGCCAACGTAACACCAATTTTTAAAAAGGGTTCCAGGGGTGACCCGGGAAATTACAGACCGGTGAGCCTGACGTCAGTACCAGGGAAAATGGTAGAAACCATCATAAAGAACAAAATTACACAGCATGTAGATAGTCATGGCCTAATGGGAGACAGCCAACATGGCTTTAGACAAGGAAGATCTTGTCTTACTAATCTGATCTGTTTTTTTGAAGGTGTGCATAAACAGGTAGACAAAGGTGAGTCGGTTGATATAGTGTATCTGGACTTTCAGAAAGCTTTTGACAAGGTCCCCCATCAGAGACTTTTGGCAAAGCTAAAAAGTCATGGGATAGGAGGCAGTGTACTATTGTGGATCGGGAACTGGTTAAAAGATAGAAAGCAGAGGGTAGGGCTAAATGGCCAATATTCCCAATGGAAAAAGGTGAATAGTGGAGTACCCCAGGGATCTGTACTGGGTCCGCTAATTTTTGACATATTCATAAATGACCTGGAAAAGGGAATAACTAGTGAGGTTATCAAATTTGCAGATGACACAAAACTGTTTAAAGTTGTTAAAACCCAAGAGGATTGTGGAAAACTGCAGGAGGATCTGGATAAATTGGAAGACTGGGCATCCAAATGGCAGATGAAATTTAATGTGGACAAGTGCAAAGTTATGCACCTAGGAAAGAACAACCCACACTATAGTTACACGATGCAAGGCTCCACATTAGAAACCACCACCCAGGAAAAAGATTTAGGAGTCATCGTGGATAACATGTTAAAACCCTCCGCCCAGTGTGCAGCGGCGGCCAAGAAAGCAAATGCTAGGTATCATAAGGAAAGGGATGGAGAATAAAACAAAGGATATTATAATGCCTCTGTATCGCTCCATGGTACGACCGCACCTTGAATATTGTGTGCAATTCTGGTCACCGTATCTTAAAAAGGACATAGAGTTATTAGAAAAAGTACAGAGAAGAGCCACCAAATTGGTGAAGGGGATGGAAGGCTACTCCTATGAAGAGAGGCTAAAAAGGTTAGGGCTCTTTAACCTGGAAAAGAGACGGCTGAGGGGAGATATGATAGAGGTCTATAAATTAATGAATGGAGTGGAACGGATAAACGTGGATCAATTGTTTACGCTATCAGAATATAGAAGGACTAGGGGACATGTAATGAAGCTACGGGGTAAACTATTTAAGACAAATAAGAGAAAATATTTCTTCACTCAACGTGTAATCAAACTCTGGAATCTGTTACCGGAGGATGTAGTAAGGGCTGTTAGTATAGCTGGGTTTAAAAAAGGTTTGGACAAGTTCCTGGAGGAAAGGTCCATAAACCGCTATTAAAAAGGGACCCAGGATATCAATGCTTGACCTAGTACAAGCACTGCAGAACCTGTGTCTTTTGGGGAAACTGCTAGGTACGTATGACCTAGATTGGCCACTGTTTGAAACAGGATACTGGGCTTGATGGACCTCGGTCTGACCCAGTATGGCTGTTCTTATGTTCTTATGTTCTTATGAGATCATTAGAGAAAAACATCATGCTTGGCAGGATAGAAGGTCAACGCAAAAGAGGAAGGCCAGCAATGAGATGGATTGTTACAATAACAGCAGCTATGGGTCCCAGTCTGTCAACAATGAGCCGCCTGATTGAAGACCGAACACAATTTAAGATAGCTATCCAGAAGGTACTCCGACTCGACGACACTTAACAACAACAATAAAAAAAATGAGAAGCTTCTCCTGCTGCGCATCACCATAGTAGGCAGCACTGGTGAAAGCAAGAGTTCTTTACAATACAGCTGCTTAGCTGCAAGTTTTTGGGGGCCCAGGCTAGGTAATCATTTTCGGAGGGCAGGAGAAGGCCATGCCTATAAGGCCTCAGTGTGTGGCCTGCAGAATCCGCAGTGGGTCAGTTTTGGAGACCAGTCATTGCTATGACAAGGAGGCCAGGTCGAAGGAACACGACCCAGAGGAGAGCACTGGGGAGTGCTTGGGGGCGTGGTCTCCTCAGGTAGCGGGAGGAGTGTTACGTGTACCCAGGGCAGCCAGGATTCAGCGGTGGGTGAGGTCAGGTCTGGCCTAACCGTTCCACCTCTGATAGAGCCTTACGGGAAGGAATCAGCCTCCCCTGGCCCCTCCACATCTCAGGAGGCGAGAGTGGCTCAGGGGCTTTTTCGCCAGAGTTCATCGTCCATATGTATAAGGCGTTCTTCATGAGGCAACAGGGGGTGAAGAGCCAGTTTTCCCTACCTGAACAATGCAGAAAAAGGACGGTGTCCACAGAGGAGCCAGGGGCTGATGGGAAGGTGCCCAAACGGCTTAGGCTGGAGGCATACTGGTGGGAGCAGTCTCTGCCTTTAGAGGAGGCGGACTTGTTGGATCCGGAAGTGGACTTGGAATCAGAAGGAGAAGACTTGGAGGAAGGAGAAATTCTACAGTATGACGAGTCCCGTATAGTCTGAGTCTTCCGCCGAGAGGAGTTGGCGGTGCTCATTGTGGAATCATTGAAGATGCTCAATGTGCTAGCGGGTGGCCCATTGGAGGAGGAGACATTAGAGGACCCACTACTCCAGGCAATGCGTAGGAAACAGAAAGCATAGAGTGGTCAAACAGATGATCCAGGATGAGTGGGACCTTCCGGAGGCAGGACTCTGGGAGGTAAGGACTTTGAATTTGAGAAGAAGCTTGCTGCGGAAGCAAAAACGCAAAATAAAGACCTTTTCAAGTACATTCGTAGCAAAAATCCTGTGAGAGAGTCAGTTGGTCCATTAGATGATAAAGGGGTTAAAGGAGCACTAAGAGGCGACAAGGCGATAGCGGAGAGACTGAATGAATTCTTTGCTTCGGTCTTTACTGAGGAAGATGTAGGGATGTTACCCATGACTGAAGTGGTATTTAAAGGTGTGGAAGAATTGAAGGAAATATCGATACATCGGGAAGATGTCTTACAACTATTAGATAAACTGAAGAGTAGCAAATCACCTGGGCCGGATGGTATACATCCAAGGGTGTTGAAAGAACTGAAATTTGAGATTGCAGACCTGCTATCAGTAATCTGTGAACTATCATTAAAATCATCTCTAATACCTGAGGATTGGAGGATCGCCAATGTAACACCAATTTTTAAAAAGGGTTTGAGGGGTGATCCAGGAAACTACAGACCGGTGAGCCTGACATCAGTACCGGGAAAAATGGTAGAAACCATCATAAAGAATAAAATTACTCAGCATGTAGATAGTCACGACCTAATGGGAGACAGCCAACATGGCTTTAGACAAGGAAGATCTTGTCTTACTAATCTGTTATGTTTTTTTTGAAGGAGTGAATAAACAGGTGGACAAAGGTGAGTCGGTTGATATTGTGTATCTGGACTTTCAGAAAGCCTTTGACAAGGTCCTTCATGAGAGACTTTTGGCAAAACTAAAGAGTCATGGGATAGGAGGCAGTGTACTGTTGTGGATCAGGAACTGGTTAAAAGATAGAAAGCAGAGGGTAGGGCTAAATGGCCAATATTCCCAATGGAGAAAGGTGAATAGTGGTGTACCCCAGGGATCTGTGCTGGGTCTGCTGCTTTTTGACATATTC
The DNA here is from genome assembly GCA_033557465.1 of Ichthyophis bannanicus. Taxonomy (NCBI): domain Eukaryota; kingdom Metazoa; phylum Chordata; class Amphibia; order Gymnophiona; family Ichthyophiidae; genus Ichthyophis; species Ichthyophis bannanicus. Next base: position 648,700,015 of record CM066033.1, on the reverse strand, counting down.
ATAAATGACCTGGAAAGTGGAATAACGAGTGAGGTTATCAAATTTGCAGATGACACAAAACTATTTAAAGTTGTTAAAACCCAGGAGGATTGTGGAAAATTGCAAGAGGATCTTGATAAATTGGAAGACTGGGCATCAAAATGGCAGATGAAATTTAATGTGGAGAAGTGCAAGGTTATGCACCTAGGGAAGAACAACCCAAACTATGGTTACACGATGCAAGGTTCCACATTAGGAACCACCACCCAGGAAAAAGATTTAGGCGTCATTGTGGATACCATGTTAAAACCCTCGGCCCAGTGTGCAGCGGCGGCCAAGAGAGCAAATAGAATGCTAGGTATGATAAGGAAAGGAATGGAAAATAAAACAAAAGATATTATAATGCCTCTATATCGTTCCATGGTGAGACCGCACCTTGAATATTGTGTGCAATTCTGGTCGCCGTATCTTAAAAAGGATATAGCGATTTTAGAAAAGGTTCAGAGAAGAGCCACCAAAATGGTAAAGGGGATGGAAGGCTACTCCTATGAAGAAAGGCTAAAAAGGTTGGGGCTCTTTAACCTGGAAAAGAGACGGCTGAGGGGAGATATGATAGAAGTCTATAAATTAATGAACGGAGTGGAACGGGTAAACGTAGATCGATTGTTTACCTTATCAGACTATAGAAAGACTAGGGGACATGCAATGAAGCTACAGGGTAAACTATTTAAGACTAATAAAAGAAAATATTTTTTCACTCAACGTGTAATCAAACTCTGGAATTTGTTACCGGAGGATGTAGTAAAGGCTGTTAGTGTAGCTGGGTTTAAAAAAGGTTTGGACAAGTTCCTGGAGGAAATGTCCATAAACCATTATTAAGAAGGGACCCAGGATATCAATGCTTGAACCAATACAAGCATTGTGGAACCTGTGTCCCTTGGGGAAACTGCTAGGTACGTATGACCTAGATTGGCCACTGTTGGAAACAGAATACTGGGCTTGATGGACCTTGGTCTGACCCAGTATGGCATATCTTATGTTCTTATGACCCGGCTGTATCTGCTCACAGTACAAGAGCAGAAAACTCTCTGCTCTCCAAAGGTGGATGCCGTGGTCTTGGCAGTTACAAAGAAATTAACGATTCCAGTAGAGGGCAGTACAGCACTCCAGGATGTCCAGGAGAGGAAGTTAGATACCTTGCTGAAGCAGGCATTTGATATTAATGCCCTTTCGTTGCAGGCTTCTGTTTTTGGATCCTGGGTGGCTAGGGTTTGCCTGTGATGGGCACAAGGAGTGCAGGAGCCAGCAGATGCCTCTTCAGAACCAGTGGGAGTGGCGGCTAAACTGGAATTAGAAACCGTTTAGTTGGCGGACTCCTACGATCTGATCAGAGGTCTATCCAAGAGTATGGGCTCGATGGTGGCGGCCCGTTGCTATCTATGGCTGCGAAACTGGGCAGCGGATAACTCCTTAAAGGCCGGACTTAGCAAGCTGCCATTCAAAGGGAAGCTTATGTTTGGGGAGGAGTTGGAGTAATTGGTGAAAGACCTAGGGGAATCTAAGGGCGGCCGCTTCATGGAGGATAAGCTGAAGCAAATCTGCAGCTCGATACTAGCATGAGATCAGCCATGGGACTTCTGGTGATTCTGCAACGTCCATTTTGCACCTTACCAGAGGGGCTGTTTTCCCTTGAAGAGGCAGGGCTTTTGGGGGTTTTGAGGCGCAGTGAGAGATTACTACAATGTCTCCTCGTCCTCTGGGCCTAAGAAGTCAATGAATCAAGGGAGGCCCAGGTGGCGGTACAGCCCGTAGAGGGTCAGCTGCGGGAGTTTTACCCTGCCTGGGTCCAGATCACTTCTGACCAATGGGTGCTGGAGATCATCAGGGAAGGCTATGTTCTGGAGTTTGCCCGGCCAGTGGGCCCCTCCTTTGTGCAGTCCCCCTGCAAGGCATGGGGAAAGTTGGTGGCGGTAAAAGAAACCCTGGTACGGCTGCATCAGCTGGGAGCCATGGTGCCAGTTCCCAGGCACTAGTGCGGATTAAGTCGGTACTCAATTTATTTTGTGGTGCCCAAGAAGGAGGGTGCTTTCCGACCAATTCTCGACCTCAAGCGCATAAACTGCTGTCTGCGAGTATCCCGTTTTTTCATGGAAACATTGTAGTCCGTCATAGTGGCAGTAAGAGCTGGGGAGGTTTTGACATCCCTTGATCTCACAGAGGTGTATTTACATATTCTGACCATGCAGCGTGCCATCACGGCATTTATACAAGCTGCGACGCCTTCGGTACCGCAACAAACTCCGTTGTCGGTACCGATTCCGGTACCGGACCCGATACCGGTTCTGCTGCCGGTACCGATTGCATCGACTTTGATGTCGACGGCAGCGGTACACTATTCTGTGATGCCCATCGGTACCGATCCAGTACCGAGTATTCCCGATGTCGATACCCCCCGGTATGCGTATTGGGCTCTGCCAGAGCATCCAGACAGGCGATAATTTGATTCCTCTGAGGACTCTGATGAATCAGAGGCCTCTATCGAAGCATCGGGGATCCTTCCTCAGGAACCCTCTTCTCCAAAAAGGAGAATGTCTCCTCCAGAGGACTTGTCTTTTCAAGACTTTATCAGGGAGGTGGCCAGGGGCCTTTCCATCTCAGTGGCCTCTGAGACAGAGCCTAGAGCCAAAAAATTAGTTATTTTACAATATCCTAAGGCTCCCAAAGAGGCAGCCACTTTGCCAATACATGAGATTCTCTATGATCACATGTTGGGCATATGTGAGACTCCTCTTACCACCTCCCCTCATTCTCGTAGGTTGGACACCATGTATCGTGTTCCTCCTTGTCCTGGTTTTCATAAGACTCAGCTTCCTCTCCACTCCATTGTGGTGGAGTCTGCTATGAAAAAGATCAAGAGTACAAAGAGGCACTCTTCTACTCCTCCAGGAAGAGAATGCAGAACCTTAGATGCCTTTGGCAGGAGAATTTTCCAGGCCAGTATGCTTGTAGCCAGAATCAACTCCTATAGTCTCTATATGGGGATGTTTCTAAAGGAAGTTACAGATCATCTGCAAACCTTATCATCTTTTATGTCAGAAAATAAAAGGGAAGAGTTTCTCACCTGGCTTAAACATGCCCAGGATATTTCCAAGTTTTCCAACCGTGCAGCCTTTGACTCTTTTGAAGGTGACAGCAGAGCCTCGGCTATTGCCATAGGTGCACGCAGAGTTGCTTGGTTGCAAGCCTCTGATTTGGAATCCTGGGTTCAGGATGGACTAGGTAACCTTCCTTGTACAGGTGAAAACCTGTTTGGCAAAGATTGGCAAGCAAAGGCCAACCAGATGGATGCTGAAAATTCTGCTTTAGATAGACTTTCAAAGGCTACTTCTGCTCCTTTCAAAAAGAGATTGTTCAAAAAAGGATTTTTCCCAAAAAAGGGAAATATTCTTCTTTTTATGGTCAGGCCTCTTCTGCAGGTAGTTTTGCTACAAAGAGGCAACAACAACCAAAACAGGCCAAGCCTAAGGCTGCGAGGACTGCTACGGCCCAACAGCCTCAGCCTCCGCAGGGCCTTTGACTTACCACTAGAGAACTTAGCCTTTCTGGCTCTAGAACATCCAGAGCCTCTCACCATCCCAGGAAGGTTAGCTCATTTTGCTCCCAGATGGGAACAAATCACAACAGAGCAATGGACCCTCTCTATCATAAGAGACGGGTACAAGCTTCACTTCTTAAACCTTCCTCCTCACACTATGGTGAAACAGTTCAATTCTCCAACATCTCTCCTCAACCTTCTAGGTCAAGAGATTGCCACCCTTCTTGCCCAAGGGGCAATAGAAGAAGTACCCCTTCTTCAACAGGGCTCAGGGTTCTACTCCCCCTATTTTCTCATTCCACAGAAAACAGGGGGCTACAGACCCATTTTAGATCTCAGAGAATTGAACAAGTTTCTATGCAAGGAGAAATTCAAGATGACTTCTCTCGGAACTCTCCTTCCATACCTCCAGAGTCAGGACTGGCTTTGTTCTCTAGATCTCAAGGATGCGTACACCCATGTCCTCATCCATCCAACACACAGAAGGTTCCTTCGGTTCCTTTACCAAGGAAAGCACTACCAATAAAAAGTGCTTCCTTTCCGTCTGGCCTCTGCACCAAGACTGTTCACCAAATGCATGGCAATAGTAGCTGCATCTCGACGCACGCTAGGGATATTCTTATTTCCATATCTGGACAACTGGCTCATCCGAGCTCCATCCCAGTCAGAGGCCCAGGCTTCCCTGACCTGCACAAGGCGTGTTCTTCAGTATCTGGGACTGGTAATAAACATTCCAAAATCCCATCTCACCCCTACTCAATCTCTAGAGTTTATAGGGGCCTTGCTGGATACCACAACTGCAAGGGCCTATCTCCCCCAGGCCCGTTGCCTACGCTTGGTGCAGTTAGCCTCACAGATTCAGTTAAAATCCCATTTAATTTCTCGAGAGATGTTACAACTGTTAGGCCACATGGCATCCACCGTGCATGTGATTCCTTATGCTTGCCTTCACATGAGAGCAGCTCAATGGACTTTGTCCACCCAATGGACCCAGGCATCAGGGTGCCTGTCAGACAAGATAGCGACTTCCAGTCGCCTCTTTTCCTCGCTCCATTGGTGGAAGTCCACTCAAAATCTGTTGCTGGGGTCCCCCTTTCAACAGGTGTTACCCCAAGCAACCCTTACCACAGATGCCTCTCCAAAGGGTTGGGGAGCTCATCTACAAGATCTCTCCACCCAAGTCATCTGGTCTCCACAGGAGACATCTCTACATATCAACCTCTTAGAGCTCAGAGCAATCTTTCTGGCTCTCAGAGTCTTCCACACCCTGCTCAGCTACAAGACAGTCCTCATCCACACGGACAACCAAGTAGCCATGTTTTACGTGAACAAGCAGGGGGGGGGGGGGGGACTGGCTCTCTGTCGCTTTGCAATGAAGCTCTGAGATTGTGGGCCTTCGCCAGAGAGCATCAAATCCATCTCATGGCAGTGTATCTTCCAGGGGTTCAAAACTCTTGGGCAGACAGACTCAGTCGAGTTCTGCTTCCACACGAATGGTCCCTCCATGGGGACCAGATAGCCAGGATCTTTCGAATTTGGGGAACCCCAGACATAGACCTGTTTGCAAGTCCGTGGAATGCCAAACCTCCCCTGTTCTGTTTCAGGATTCCGTGTCAGGGAGTTCAGGCCAGGGATGCCTTCCTCCTTCATTGGGGGCAAGGCTTCCTCTATGCCTTTCCACCTATTCCCCTCATTCCCAAGACACTGTTCAAGCTTCAGAGAGACAGGGGGTCTATGATCCTCATAGCACCACGTTGGCCACGCCAAGTGTGGTACCCTCTACTTCTGCATCTCTCTCAAGCTCCCTCCCTGGACTTGGGATCTGCTCCAGACCTCCTATCCCAAGAGGAGGGAACATTGTGGCACCCAAATCCCCAGTCTCTTCATCTCAGGGCCTGGTTGCTGAAGGCTTAGACCTTCAGGATTTACACCTTTCTAAAAGTGAAGGATATCCTTCATGCTTCCAGAAAGCTTTCCACCAGACGTTCCTATGCTTTTAAATGGAAAAGGTTTACCATTTGGTGTGCAGAGAAGGGTCTTAACCCTCTTGCAATACCTCTGAATTCTTTACTAGAGTATTTGCTGCATTTATCCCATGCAGGCCTTAAAACGAATTCAGTAAGAGTCCATTTGAGTGCTATTGCAGCATCCCTTAAACCTCTCAATGGACATCCTATTTCCTCTCATCCTCTGATAGCAAGATTCATGAGAGGCCTTCTTTTGACTAAACCTCCCATTAAACCACCTCCAGTGGCATGGGTCTTGAATCTGGTTCTTGGCCAGCTTATGAAGCCACCCTTTGAACCCTTAGCCACTACCTCCTTGAAATTCCTTTCCTGGAAGGTTATTTTTCTCATTGCAGTCACCTCAGCTCGCCGTATCAGTGAGTTGCAAGCCTTAGTGGCTAATCCTCCTTATACAAGGTTCCATCATGACAAGGTAGTCCTCAGAACTAATCCACACTTTATGCCTAAAGTGGTCTCACCTTTTCATCTGAACCAGGAGGTGTATTTACCTGTCTTTTTTCCAGGACCTCACGCATCAAGTGCAGAGAGAAATCTTCATACCCTGGATTGTAAAAGAGCACTTGCTTTCTACTTACAAAGGACACAGCAACATAGAAAGTCCTCTCAAATTTTGTTGCTTTTGATCCCTCTCATTTAGGACTTCCAGTCTCTAAGAGAACTCTGTCCAATTGGATTGCTCAGTGTATTTCTTTCGCCTACCAGAGTAAGAACCTTTCTCTGGAGGGCCATGTCACAGCTCACAATGTGAGAGCCATGGCAGCCTCTATGGCTCATCTAAACTCTGTGTCCATCGACCAAATCTGTCGAGCGGCCACCTGGGCCTCGGTTCATAACTTTACAGCCCATTACTGCTTGGACAAGGACTCCCGCCGGGATGCCCTGTTTGGTCAGGCTGTTCTCAAACACCTGTTCCATACCTAATCAACTCCTACCCTCCATCCCTGACTGGATGCCTGAGATTCATAGGTGGAGGTAGAGCCCTTCCCAGGGACTCACAACCTGGGTGATCTCCCAGGCATCTGTAGCTGGGGAGTCCCCATATGTGAAGACTCATTCCTGCTTGTTCCTGGAGATAGCACAGTTACTTACCTGTAACAGGTGATCTCTGGGAACAGCAGGAATAAGTCTTCACAACCCACCCACCTCCCCTAGGAGTTGTATCTCTCTATCTATCTTTCCTTTCCTCTCTCTCTCTTTGTCTCAGCTTTAAAAGTCGAACTGGAGAGAGGCGGTTAGGAAAGGCGGGAAGGCAGCGCGCAGGCGCTGTGGGATGCTCCCAAAAGCTTTCCTTTTGGACGCTGGGGAGAGTTCCCGCGCAGGCTCCGTCGGTACCGACGATACCCATATGTGAAGACTTATTCCTGCTGTTCCCAGAGATCACCTGTTACAGGTAAGTATCTGTGCTTTCCCTACTGGCACATTCAGGCGGGCAGGAAGGAGATGCGGATCTGCAGTTGCATTGTTTGGCTGTAAAGAGAATATTGCGCCGTTATTTAAAAAGAACAGCCCCTTTTCGGAAACCAGATTGGTTGTTTGTCTTGTTTGGAGGTCCGCGCATGAGTGAGGCATCGGCCAAAGCATCCGTTTCCAGGTGGATTAGGGAGGCTATTGCCTCCGCATACATGTTGAAGGGAAAATCAGTGCCTGCAGGACTGCGGGCAGATTCGACCAGGGCTAAGGCAGCCTCATGGGCAGAGTATTCTATGGTACCGCTGGCTGAGATTTGTAGAGCAGTCACTTGGCTTCCCTTCACACCTTTGCAAGACATTATAGGTTGGATGTACAGGCAACAGGGGATGCTAGTTCAGAAAGGCAGTGATTCAGGTTGGAATCACGGGTCTCTCCCTTCAATAGAACTGCTCTGTTACATCCCAGAGGTACAGGACTGGACATGGAGAGACGAGGAAAGTGAAATTAAACCCTACCTGCTAATTGGTATTCCTAGAGTAACTCCAGTCCAGTCCCAAAACCTGCCCTGTTGATCTGAAGGGAATCAGACGCGTGACCCCGGACATGAAGAAGCTCACCAGGAAATTATATGGTTCAGGGGTTTAAGGGGATCAGGGATCCCGAGGGAGGCGGTAAAGTGCTGACAGTAGTTCTGTCCCTCAGTCTGTTGTTTTTTTTCCTTGCGAGCTAAATATATGGTTGGTCTTTTTGTTTGTGCCTCAGCAGTCCACAGGTAAGTCTCTTCATTTTGGGGAAAAAGAGGGCCCCTCCTGCGGTTGGTTTGGTACATTTATTTGACTACTTCTTAGTTACTCCTTTGAGTCTGCTTTTTCTCCAGGACCAAGCAAGAAGTCAGTCCTCACTTATGGGTGTCATCGACGCCGATGAAGCCCCAGCGGAGCATTTCCCCAGCTTTCCATGAAAGCCTTTGGGAATGCTGTCACGCATGCGCAGTTCCCTTCCCGCCTAAAGGTGCCATCTTACCTCAGTCTCTTTTTTTTTTTTTTTTTTTTTTTTTCCGTGAAGCCCATTGGACGTGTGTCCTCTTTTTCCCGGAAAAGAGAAGTTTTTTTCTTGGCGTTATTTCGCTTTTTTCCTCGGATTCGACGTCTGTTCCCCTCCCACCGGGTTCGTTACGCCGGTATCGAATCCTTATTTTCCTTTTTTCGGTTTTTGCCCTTAGTGGCTCGGCGTTCGCGCCAAAACTTTTCCTTTATCCCTGGAAGGCTGGTCCTTTGACCTAGCGGGGACCCTTTTCTCCCCGATGGCTTCCAGCGGTTTCAAAAAGTGTGATCGGTGTAAGAAAATAATGTGTCTCACCAACACACACGACTGCTGCCTTCGGTGCCTCGGCCCTGACCACGATTCTAAAACGTGCGGGCCATGTGGAAAAATGTCTTCCAAGGCCCTCCGAAGTCGTCAGCAGCAAAGTGAAAGGCTTTTCTCGGATTCGGCCTCTGCTCGGGCCCGGACCTCGTCTGAGGCCTCGACATCTCGGGATTCCGATCCCGAGAGGCGTCGGAGCTCCTCGGACAGGGGGTCCCCCGACCGGGAACGTAAGAGGAAGAAGCGGCTCGCGAGGGCGGCGTCGGAGGAGGTCCCTGAGCCCTCGAGGGCCAGGTCTAAGACACCCGACAGTCGTCCCTGGCCCGTGGACCAGGAGAAGCCAACCAAAGTTCCTCGCATGGAACCGGAGTCTGCTGGACACGTAAGTCCTGTTGTCCTCGAGGACTCGCCTCCCCGAGTACCGACGTCGGGCCCGGTGCCGCCGGGGCCCGAGTCGGGGGCTGTTGCGTCACCCGAGCTGAGTCTCAGGTTGACAGTCTTGGAGAGCAGAATGTCTGCCTTCATGGATCAGCAGCGGGCGCTGATGGCCAGCCTGTCTGGCGCATCCGCCCCGACCACCGGGACATCGACTTCGAAATCGACCCCGGAGACCGAGCTGATACTCGAGTCCCTTGCGGCTCGAGGTCGTCCTCGGTCGAGGTCTCCCTCGACCTCCCGTTCGGGTCGGACCTCGACTCGACATCGGACGAGTCTGCTTGGGAGACCGAAGACGAGGAGTCTCCTGACACCTTCAAGACTCGGTGTGTCCCTTCGGACTCACCTGAGCCCCGGAGTAGATCCCCTCCGGAGGATACTAGGTTCTCGGAGTTTATCTGGGATATGGCCGCTTCCCTGGCTATCCCGGCGGACCCCGAGGAAGAGCCTCGAGCCGAGGAGCTCGATGCTCTGCAGTATGACTCTCCGCCGAAGGACGCCTTTACTGTCCCGGTTCCACCGATGCTGGAACGGCTCCTCTTCTGGATGTAGGAGGCACCGGCCTCGGTGCCGGTTTTGAGCAAGCGAGTCAATTCCATCACTCGGCTCCGGAAGAGTCCTGGATTCCAGAAAGCACAGCTACCACACCATTCCATGGTTGTGGAATCGGCCATGCATCGTCTGAAGAGTCAGAAGATGCACTCCGCGGTGCCTCCTGGTAGGGAAGCCCGAAGCCTTGATGGTGTCGGTAGAAAGTGCTTTCAGGGCTCCATGCTTGCTTGCCATGTCCAGACTTACCAGCTGTACATGGGCATGTATTTACGAGACCTGGCCAAGGAGTTGGCCGGATTCTCTGCTGGTCTCTCCGGGGAACCCTTGCAGAGTTTTAAGTCCTTGTCTTCGAGGATCCGGGAATGCTCTAAGTTCATTTCCCGCGCCGCCTACGACGGCTTCTAGGCTTCGGCCCGAGTAGCGGCAGCCGGCATCGCGGCCCGACGCCAGGCATGGCTGCAGTCATCGGACCTCGAGCCATGGGTTCAGGACAAATTGGTCGATGTCCCTTGCCGAGGTGAAAACCTTTTTGGCAAGCCTGTGGCCGAGAAGGCCGCTCAGCTCGAGACAGAGCACCTCACGAGGACAAGGCTGTTGAGGAAGACCTCTGCCCCTTCACATAAGAAGAAGGGTTTGGGTAAAAAGTCCTTTTACCCGTGGAAGGGCACTGCCTACAAACAGTACCCTCAGTATCAGGCTGCCCAAGCTGCCCCCCAGGGTCAGCAAGCCAAGGGCCAGGGTAATGGGCCCCGTAGGCAGAGGACCCGCAAGCCTGCAGCCCCTGCTCCCGCTCAGCAGGGTGGGGGGTTTTGACTCCTTGAGCATAGCCATACCTCCCTTGCAGACCCAGCCCTGCACAGGAGGCCGCCTAGCCTTGTTCGCCCACAAGTGGCCCTTGATCACCCAGGACAGTTGGGTGCTAGACATAGTCCGTCGAGGCTATGCCCTGCACTTTCACCAAATGCTTCCGCCACACTTCCCAGGGGAACCTTTCCGGCCTCCCCTGCATACAGCCCTTCTCCTTCAGGAGCTACAAGGTCTGTTGCTGGACAAGGCGGTGGAGCCTGTGCCTCCCCACTTCCAAGGTCACGGGTTTTACTCCAGGTATTTCCTGGTGCCAAAAAGAACCGGTGGTCTTCGACCCATTTTGGATCTCAGGAACCTTAACAAGTTTCTAGTGAAAGAGAAGTTCAAGATGCTTACTCTTGGAACACTTCTGCCCTACCTCCAGCAGGGAGATTGGCTTTGCTCTTTAGATCTAAAGGATGCTTACACTCACATCCTTATTCATCCAGACCACAGAAAGTACCTCAGGTTCATTGTGGGAGGAAACCATTATCAGTACAGAGTACTGCCTTTTGGACTGACCTCCGCTCCCAGGGTCTTTACCAAGTGCCTGGCAGTGGTGGCAGCCTACCTGAGAAATCAGGGAATCTTTGTGTTTCCATACCTAGACGACTGGCTCATCAGAGGCCAGACTTCTCTAGAAGTTCAACAGGCCACCAACAGGACCATAGAACTGCTCCAAAAGGTGTGCTTTGTCATCAAGTTTGCAAAGTCTACTTTGCTCCCCTCCCAGAACTTGGAGTTCATAGGAGCAAGGTTGGATTCTCAGCTGGCAAGAGCCTTCTTACCAGTGGACCGAGCACAAAGGCTCATGGGCCTCGCCAGCAAGTTTCTGCACAGGTCCCTGGTCTCCGCCAGACTTTGTCTCAGGCTTCTGGGCCACATAGCGTCGACAGTACAGGTGACCCCCAATGCCAGGCTCGATATGAGACCTGCCCAGTGGTGCCTTCGGACTCAGTGGTCACAAGCCTCAAGCAGTCTCAGGGACAGAATCAGAGTGTCCCACCGTTTCCTAGCCTCCCTCAGCTGGTGGTTACACCCCCCCAATCTGCTGGTGGGGGTGCCCTTTCAGATCCCACCTCATACAGTGGTCCTGACCACCGATGCCTCTCTAAAGGGTTGGGGAGCACATTGCCTAGACAAGTTCACCCAGGGCCTGTGGTCTCCTTGGGAGGCGTCCCAGCAGATCAATCTGCTGGAAATCAGAGCTATCCGCTTGGCCCTCAAGGCCTTTACTGCCTCCCTGACACTACAGTCTGTCTTGATCCAGACAGACAACCAAGTAGCCATGTTCTATGTCAACAAACAGGGCGGATCTGGTTCCCAGCCCCTTTGCCAGGAGGCCCAGGACCTCTGTTCCTTTGCCCTGAAACACAACATGCTCCTCAAAGCAGTCTATCTTCCAGGCCAGGAGAATTCCCTGGCAGACAGATTGAGCAGGATTCTGCAACCACACGAGTGGCAGCTGCATCCTTTAGTGGTTCAAAAGATTTTCTTTAGATGGGGGCTTCCCTCCATAGACCTGTTTGCCAGTCCACTGAACAACCAGCTGCCAAGGTTCTGCTCCAGGCAACCGCATCCTCTGAGAGTAGCAGCAGATGCTTTTCTGATTCCCTGGACTCAGGGCCTGCTCTATGCGTTTCCTCCCACCCCTCTGGTGGCCAGAACACTGTTCAAGATTCTCCGAGACAGGGCCTCAGTCCTCCTGGTAGCTCCCAGGTGGCCAAGGCAGCCTTGGTTCCCCCTCCTGCTTCAACTGGCAGTGGATCGGCCTCTGCCTCTGGGATTGCAACCCGACCTTCTCTCTCAGGATCAGGGCTCCTTGCTGCATCCCAATCTCAAAGCTCTCAATCTGATGGCATGGAGGCTGCAAGGGTAGTGTTGGCTCCCTGGGGCCTGCCTCCCAAGGTTGAGTAAGTTCTCCTAGCCTCCAGGAAACAATCCACTAGGAAGACCTATGCTCTCAAGTGGAAAAGGTTCTCTGTGTGGTGTCAGCTGCGTGCTGAGGATCCTTTCTCCTGTACTGTGTCAGTAGTGCTTCAGTACCTGCTGCACTTGTCCAATCAGTGTCTCAAGTCCAACTCTGTTCGGGTCTACCTCTCTGCTTTAGCAGCTCACCACTCCCTAGTTGAGGGCCATTCCTTGTCTGTGCACCCTTTGGTGTCTAGGTTTCTCAGAGGCTTGTTTCTGCTCAAACCTCCCATACGTCCTCCTGCTCCTGAGTGGGAGCTTAATGTGGTCTTGCAGCAACTGACTCGCCCACCTTTTGAGCCTATGGCTACTTGCCCTCTACGCTTCCTTTCCTGGAAGACTCTCTTTCTGATAGCCCTTACTTCGGCTAGGAGAGTGAGTGAGCTTCAGGCCTTGGTCTGTGATAGACCTTACACCAGGTTCTATAAGAACAGGGTGGTCATCAGGACTCACCCTAAGTTCCTTCCTAAGGTTGTCTCCTCTTTCCACCTCAACCAGGAGGTGGTTCTTCCTACTTTCTTCCCTAGGCCTCATGCGAGTCAGGCTGAAACAGTTCTCCATACCTTGGACTGTAGGAGGGCCTTATCCTTCTACCTTGAACGTACGCAAGGTCACAGGAAGGCTTCTCAGCTCTTCCTTTCTGACCCCAATAACTTGGGGAGGCCTGTGTCCAAGCGTATTTGGTCCATCTGGGTGGCTGACTGTATCACCTGGGCTTACAAGGCGGCTGACCTTCCTTTGCAGGGTAGGGTCACGGCCCACCGTGTGAGGGCAATGGCTGCATTAGTGGCTCACCTCCGCTCTGTTCCATTGCAAGACATCTGCAGGGCTGCTACTTGGTCTTCAAGCCAGACTTTTGCAGCCCACTACTGTCTGGAGAGGGAGTCCCGTAGGGACAGTGCTTTTGGCCAAGCAGTACTTCGGAATCTCTTTGAGGTGTAGGCAACTCCTGCCCTCCTGCCCTCTGGTTGGGCTACCTGTGGAGGGTGTGTCCTTGCAAAGCCTTTACTGTGTTGCTGAGACTAGAGGGAGTTCTCTTGTTCAGCCTGGGTTCCTGGTAGCCCAGAGCTGGGGAGTCACCCATAAGTGAGGACTTACTTCCTGCTTGGTCCTGGAGAAAGAGTAGTTTCTCACCGGTAACAGGTGTTCTCCAGGAGCAGCAGGAATCAGTCCTCACTACCCTCCCTCCTCCCCTTGGAGTTGCAGTTGTACATAATTTAATTTTTACATTTTTGTGTGCTGTTCTCAGCTATGTCATTTGACTGAGGTAAGATGGCACCTTTAGGCGGGAAGGGAACCGCGCATGCGTGCCAGCATTCCCAAAGGCTTTCATGGAAAGCTGGGGAAATGCTCCGCTGGGGCTTCATCGGCGTCGATGACACCCATAAGTGAGGGCTGATTCCTGCTGCTCCTGGAGAACACCTGTTACATTTGAGTAACTAATCTGTCAGGTTACTGGGAGCTGGAAGGAGGAGCCAGCTGCCTAAGTACACCTATGCTATCAAAAAATGACACGCTCCGTCTCCAAGCTGCTGGAGGAGGTTGACTATCAGATATACAGGATTGGACTGGAATTACTCAAGGAACGCCAATTAGCAGGTAAGGTCTTATTTCACTTTTAGGAAGGCCACACAGCTTTTCATGTCCTTTGCCTCCCAACAGATCTGACATGCTAGTCACCAAAATGAACTTTAGCTGGCATCTGACATCCAGATCTGCTATGAACAAGCAGATACTCCTCTCATCTCCAAAGTAAAGACTCATTGGATTAGAGCCACTGTGACAACAATGACGCTCCTAAAGTTTGCCTCGCTTGAAATGATCTGCAAAGTAGCTACATGGTCCTCTCCATGTTTTTGTCACAAATTACTTTTTGGACCAAGCCTCAGCAAAGGACGGCTCCTATAGTCAAGCTGTCCTGACCAGTCTGTCTAAATAGGCTACTCTCATTCTTGTTAACTGCAGGCATCTCTAAAGACAGGAATAATAATAAAACAATGAGCAGACCTAAGCTTTGAGAGTCTTCCACTTGTGTGCGTGACTCAGTTCTGCTTGTCGATGGAAAAAGTATTGTGGCTCACCTGTAACAGTTGTTCTCCCGAAGACAGCATCATTGATAAGGCACTAAATCTTACTTACATTTTTGAGCTTGGGAGCTAACTTAGGAATAGCTTAGGAGACTGCTTCATGCAGGAAGGGTTATATATGCTCAGAACTTTACACTACGTTCTGAGCTCTGGGGGAGCAGTTTTCCTTGCATCATCAGATGAAATCATCATCTCCAGGAACAAGCAGGAATGAGTCTTCACATATGGGTACGTCGGTACCGACGGAGCCTGCACGGGAATGCTCCCCAGCATCCAATCAGAAAGCTTTTGGGAGCATCCCTCGCGCCTGCGCGCTGACTTCCCGCCTTTCCCACTGCCTCTCCTCAGTTTTCGTTTTTCCGCGGAGCCGACAGGACGTCCTCCTGTCACCGCAGAAACATTTTTCTTTAAAATTCTTATTTCCTTGTTTTCTTGTGGTCGCGGCTGTCTTTCCCGCCGATACCGGTACCGCCGGTGCTTTATTCTTTTTTTTTCTAAACTTAGAGAAATTTTTTCTCCTCAGTTTTTGTTTTAACTTTTGGGCCTACCAGGCCTCTCCAACATGGAGCCTTCTTCCCCTAAGAAGTGCCTTCACTGTGGAAACATGGTTTTCTTTTTAGACTCCAATGCTTGGTGTCTAACCTGTTTGGGTCCTGACCCTTTTTTCCCTGATCCATCAGGCTGTATTATTGGGAGAAGACCTTCCCTTTTTTGAGTTTCCCTCAATGCCGTTTTTCCTCCTGAGGTGAGGACACCGGTTTATTCTTCTCTCCAGGATCAGGTAACCCACAAACAGTCTGTTAAGACTAGCCAATTCTTGAAGGGTAAGTCTCATGCCCAGCATGATGACGGCTCCGGCCTTGCCCTCAAGACCTCATTGGCAATAAAACCCCGGCGGGAGTCTTTGGGCTCCAAAGCATTTACGGGGTTTCAGGTTGTTCCTGGGGCTCACCCCTCACAGAACATACCTGAGCCATGCTTGGGGGTGGTATCCGTTTTGAGCGGTACCGATAACCCGGCATCGGCACCGGTGTCGAGTGTTCCACTCTTCACCAGGGATCGTCATCTGGTGTCCTCGGTACCTTCGGGGCCGATAGATACGACCCAGATTGACTTTCCTGTATCTCCGCCATGCTCGGGGTTGGTACCGGCTTCGAGCGGTACCGATACCCCGGCATCGGTGTCAAGTGTTCCACTCTTCACCTGGGATCGTCATCTGGTATCCTCGGTACCTTCGGGGCCGATCGATATGAACCAGATTGACTTTCCTGTATCTTCGCCATGCTCGGGGTTGGTATCGGCTTCGTGCGGTACCGATACCCCGACATCGGCGCCGGTGTCGAGTGGTCCACTCTTCACCAGGCATCGTCTTCGGACGTCCTCGGTACTTTCGGAACCGATCGATACGACTCCGATTGACTTTCCTGTATCGGCATCGCCGATACCACAACCACCGTCAGTACCTTCTAGGCATGCATCGATAGACTCGCTCCCTTCGATGCCGAGTCTAGAATCGATATCCAGTCTAGATGACTTGGTACCGACGCGTTTTGGAACCGATCCATATCGTTTCCGTCTACGCAGTACCGAGGATATTCACCAAGGCTCTCTGGCTACCTCGGTACCGCTTCAGCAGCCCCCGATTACTGCTTCGATGACATTACCGTCTCCGATACCAGTATTGGTATCGATGTCGATTCCTGCAGTTCCATCGGTGCCATCGATCCTTTCTATGCCTAGCTTGGAATCGCTACCGGGCACTGATGATGCAGTACTAACTGCCTCGAATCAGAACTGTCAGTATCACTGTCCATCTAGCAGGATTCTTTTTCTGCACCAGTCCAGTATGTCTTCTGGTGCTCAAGCTGCTCCTTCAACCTCAGCTTACCCAGGAATAGTTCCCATTGGAGATCCTTTTTATCAGAAATTTCTCCTTGACATGGCAACCTTTCTTGCCATTCCTATTCCTGGCTCTACTCTTAACCAAGATCCTGCAGAAAAGGAAAATATAATGCTTCCTTTACATCATTCTTTGCAGGATCTTCTTCTGAGGATGTGGGAATCACCTTTAAAGGTTCCTTCGCCTTCTACAGCCACTAATGTACTGTATCAGGTGCCTCCCTCTCCTGGGTTTCAAAAAAACCAACTTCCACATCATTCCCTTGTAGTCGAATAAGCAATGAGGAAGGTAAGAAGCAAGAAGAAACATTCTTCTTATCCGCCAGGTCATGCATCTAAAGCACTTGATGCCTTTGGACGTCAAACCTTCCAAACTTCTATGCTGGCTTCAAGAATTATTTCATATATTTTTTATATGAGTCTGACACTTCAGGAGGTCACAGAGAAATTATCTCTTTTGTCCCCTTTTTTGTCAGAGCCTAAGGCCACTGACTATTCCTTGCTTCTTAATCATAGCAGGAATATCTCTTGGTTTCTTTCTCGTGCTTCTCTAGACTCTTTTGAGTCTGTTAGCAGATCCTCTGCTATTGCCATTGGAGCACGTCGTAAAGCCTGGCTGCAAGCTTCAGACTTGAGCAGATGGGCACAACATACACTGGGTAATTCTCCTTGTACTGGAGAAAATCTCTTCAATAGAGAGGCTTTACGTCAGGTTGCTCATTGCTCCACTGACTTCCCTGGTTCTGGAAACCATCCTAAGCCTTCTTTTTCCCCAGGACATAGGAAATGTCCTACCAAACCTTCTTTCCCTAAGAAAAGAAGGTTTCAGCCTTCTCCTGCCCATCCTCCAGATGTACCCAAGCAAGGGACATCTCATCCTAGTCTGAAGTCTCCAGACTCTAACCAGTCTAATCATAACCAGCAACCATAGGTTCCTGTAAGTTGCAATCTACAGTTAACTTCTTCTCAGCAGAAGTTTATTCTTCAAACTCTACACTGTTTTTTTCTTTTTCAGTATGCTAAGCTGTTAGGATACTTTTGTCCATGGGTTACAGAATTCTCCCCTTCTTACTACTACGAAGGGAGGTTACAACTATCCCATGATAGTTTCTGTCCCCACATGGACATCTTTTCCTTCAGCTGACTTACCATATGGTAAGTCACCTTCCAACCCCCTCTCTTCCAGGGTTTTTCCCCTGCTTGAGTTGGTACCATACTGAAACACTTCTCTTTCTTTCCAGTGTAGACTTTTTGTTATCCTTCAATGCATGCTCTGAACAACTCATCAGACAGGGACGGGAATATCTCCGCTCCCTGTCTGTTTTCTCTCTGTTTTTATACAGGAGAATCCCCTCTGCTGTTTTGTTCAGTTGCTGTGCATGCAGGAGTTCCAGTGATTACTTTAGTGCTCTTTGCAAGCTACTTTCACCTATCTTGCATAATACTACTCACTGAAGGTTATCTTCTTCTAGCCATATCCTTTCTTAGGATGTGGCAACACACCTGACTTCAGTCAGTTTTATCTCATTATTCTCCTGCACAATGCTCTCTGCAATCTTCAGAGAAGCTTACTACTATGGGCCCTTGCTACAGAGCATTGAACTTTATCTCTGAGGGTATTTCCATATAGTAGAAAAAACTTATATAATCATTCCATGACTATATGGGTTCTTTATACCCTCTTGTCTCCTGTTGTGATACAGAAGACAAGCTTTTTCTGCGTGAATGTCCAAGGAGTTCCCAATCTTGCAGGAATCTACCCTTTTTTTCCTTACAGCTTGGAATTATGTTTTTCTGCTCCATTTGGACAACGCATATTCTTTTAGTGTACATGATACCCCTGTGTCCCTTGCCTGGATCATCCTGGTGTCTTAGTCTATGCGTTTTTTTGTCCTTTGGACATGTCAGAGTCCTAAAGTACTCCTGACGTGCTCTGGCCAGACTGCTATTATCCTCTGTTTTTTTCACGCAACCATACTGGTTATTCCACTGAACTACATTCCTGCACCACAGAAATAGATTCTCTATATATCGTCAGGTGGTTTTCACCCCCTTTTTATTAGATGAATCTTTTCCCATCACATTCCCCATGTGAATGTGTTTGTGGGGCTCAGTTGCAGGCATGTATCCTCAGACTTATATTCATGTATGTCCTATACATACATATTTCTGTAATCTGTGTGGGCATAAGTCGTGCCCATCTCTCTCTCTCTCTCTCTCTCTCTCTCTCTCTCTATATATATATATATATATATATATATATATATATATATATATATATATATATATCTCACACATATCTAGACATATATGCACATATCTATAGATATGTATGTCTCTCCATATATATATATATATTTATATATATATGCCCATTGGGAGATGTCCATAGGACACTATGTATCACCTACTATCTCCCTAACTGTCTGTGCTATAAAGCTTTTACCTTCTTAAGGGGTCCAGACAGTCAACTTGCCTATTCTCATATGGCTCAGTAAGTGGGAGCGGTTATACACACAATTACTGCTGTGATGTCAACAGCTTCTATTTTTGTTATAGATCTCCCTGTCTATGAAGTATCAAACTTCAATGTCTTCCTATCTCTTACCAGCTCGGAAAGACGGTGTACATCTTCAGTATTTCTGAGTACACTTCTATTCTCCTTGGGAATAGGGGCTTTTTTCCATACCCCCTCTTTCCTTCAGGACTGGGCTAATTCTCCAGATCAGTCAGTCTTCTTCTTTTAGTCCTCAATGTTAATAACTCTGTACCTAAAAGAGTTTCAGCTTTTTCCCATAAAGCTTTCCATTGAAGACCTGCCGTTCTTCTCCTACCCCAGTTGACACCTGGGTCACCTGCCCATTCCAGGTTTGGAACTTCATCCTCACTGCTGTGAAGTTACCTTGAGGATTCCGCTACTGCATCTACAGTACACTCCATCACAGTTCTACTTCCTACAATCCAGTAGGTAAGCTCTATATTGTACTAGTTCATTAAATATTTTAATGATACTTGACATACATTCTAAAGACTCATTTTTTCTGTAGCCTTTAGATTCGCTGTTCCTCTACAGCTCTTCTCTATTCCTCTACAGCTCTTCTCTATTCAACTCCTACCCCCCATCCCTCAGAGGATGCCGGGGATCCAGGTTTGGGAAATGCCGTCCTGTTCCAGGGATACGCATTTTATGGGATCTCCCCTGGCACCCACAGCTAGGGAGTCCCCATATGTGAAGACTCATTCCTGCTTGTTCCTGGAGATAGCACAGTTACTTACCTGTAACAGGTGATCTCTGGGAACAGCAGGAATTAGTCTTCACAACCCACCCACCTCCCCTAGGAGTTGTATCTATCTATCTCCTTTCCTCTTTCTCTCCTTCTGTCTCAGCTATGAAACTCAACTGAGGAGAGGCAGTGGGAAAGGCGGGAAGTCAGCGCGCAGGCGCGAGGGATGCTCCCAAAAGCTTTCTGATTGGATGCTGGGGAGCATTCCCGTGCAGGCTCCGTCGTTACCGACGTACCCATATGTGAAGACTAATTCCTGCTGTTCCCAGAGATCACCTGTTACAGGTAAGTAACTGCTTTCTTGTGCGGTTTATTAATCTGTCTGTGTATGAGAAGCACCTATTAGAGGTGAACAATATTATTTTCTCTTGTCAGAGGAACTGCTTTTAATTTGATTTGTTTTCACCCCATTTCTCCATTTCCCAACAGGGAAAGAAGTGGTTTCTTCAGCCCTGAGCACTGCGATATGGACAGTCCCTGGACCACTCCGTCTACGCCTACCACACCAACGGAAGGAGAAGGGGAAGGACTCTCATATAATCAGCGTAGTCTACAGCGCTGGGAGAAGGATGAGGAACTGGGAGAACTATCTACTATCTCCCCTGTTCTCTATGCTAACATGAATTTTCCCAACCTGAAGCAAGACTATCCAGGTAAACACTGTTAAAATTCATATGACTAATTCTCTTCATAACAGAGGGAAGTCCCAGGTAGTGTGGGTCTAGTTTAAGATATCCTAGGAGATACAAAATATTTGTTGTCATAGAGAGTGCAGATGCCTAGGTGGCACATAGGGATGCCGAAACTGTAAAGCAGCAAGACAGCAACTGACGAGGGTCCAACATGGGCATGAGTGTGTGTCCCACAGTGTCACAGGGGAGATTATCCAGCAGGTGCCCCCAAGGGCACATCCTAGGAGATACAAAATATTTGTTGTCATAGAGAGTGGAGGCTGACTCAGAAATATAAAAGCACTTTCTTGGTATTTTCTCCCATTTACTCTTGATCAGCACAAACCTTTACTGTTTTCCTTCCTTCTAGATTGGTCCACTCGATGCAAGCAGATTATGAAGCTGTGGCGTAAGGTCCCCGCCCCAGATAAAGCTCCTTACCTGGTGAGGTTGCTGCAAATATCCTGCACTCTTGGATCTTAGGTTCTTTTAAGCTCATGAGTTCAAAGATAAACCTATTTAACTTGCCTTTTTATTTAATCCCTTGTAGCAAAAAGCCAAAGATAACAGGGCAGCACACCGTATCAGCAAGGTGCAAAAGGTACATGAGTTGGAGCTACATCTGTTTGCTGCTGATTTTTCTGTCTGTGTGTGCATGCATGCAGCAGCTCATCTGTGTTTGCTGCTGATTCCTGTGTGTGTGTGTGTGTGCAACAGCTCATCTGTATTTGCTGTTGATTCTTGTGTGTGTGTGCATGCAACAGCTTATCTGTTTGCTGCTTATTTCCTCTGTGTGTGTGTGTGCACACACATGCAACAGCTCTTATGTGTTTGCTGCTGACGCCTTTGTGTGTGTAATGGGTTTTTCCGCAGACAAGCAGGGCAGTGCAAGTATACTTGATATTGCTCAATGGAGCCAGAGTGCCCAAGCCATCCTCCATTTTAAGAAGCCTTTTTGAGGCTGTATGGGGATTCCCACATTTCTCCCAACTGACATATGCACCTTCAGTCTACTTCATCAGTGGACCTGAGCAGATGCAGCCTTCCTCCCTCCCCTCTCCTTCACAAACAAAGAAGAAAACTTCAAACATACAGCACAGCTTCTGCAAGGAACATTCTGCTTCAGTCTCGAGGAAATTACAAAAGCAAAATAAGAATAAATGTCTCTCCTGCCCCATCCCCCGAGGCCAAGGTGAAAGAGAAAATTGCTTCCCACATGGCTACCCTGCCTCGGGCAAAGTGCTAGGAAGTGAGAAGAACCGACAGTAAAATAAAATCTAAAAAATCTTCCAGCCAATCTCCTCACAGTCAGGAGGCAAAATAGTCATAAAGCCAAAGAAGCCATCAGAAAGAGAAGCATCCCGGCTAATGGGCAATACAAGAAAGCTCAGGCAAGAAAATGCCCATTCATTCGCCAGAGTTCCCCCTTGGATCACACCACTAACAGTCTGGTGCAGCAAACTCCTCTTATCCAACTGCTTTTTCATGCTTTCTGAAAGACACTGCCACCATATTCCAAGGCTCCTCTGCCAGCCACATTTTCTCCCCACCCCTCCAAGCTAATTCTATCTCAGTCCTGCCATGGCTGGCTTAGCCACAGCTACCATTAGCCAGACATCCCTCCACCCACCCTACCATGGTTGCCTACTCTCTTTTGCAAGAACTTGTAACTAGACCCTTACCATTCTTTTCACTTCAGAGAGGACCCCCAGTCTTCTCACAGCCTGGCCTGTTCCCATCACTTGGACCTCATTCCAGCACTAGCTACATCTCTCAGCTGACACACACAGACCCATATCAAGAAGATACTGCCCTGGAGGAAATGAGAGAAGAGTGCTCTTACCCTAGTTTATTGCAAAAAATCTCGAAAGCCTACTCCTGGGCCTCAGACACACACAGAATAACAAGAAGGGCATTCAATCCATACTGCAATCCTGCGTTGCACCCAAGGAAATCCGAGCGCTGCCAGTCTTCAAGTCCTTCTAGAACTGACTGTGTCTGAGAGGACCCCTCTTTCAGGTCATCCAGTATCAAAGCACCTTGAGTTGAAATATAAAGTCCTCCCAGCACCACTCCATGAGTATCTGCTATTGCCTCACTAATCGGCATCAGAAGCAGCCGTCACGTGTACTAAAACTTCCAGGCCTCAAGCTCATTCTCCCCTTGGCTAGGGCCACAAAATGCTTGATACCATTGATTAGAAGATATACCACAGCACCATGTTCACTCAGAAGATAGTGACCCACCAATATCAGATCCTATATTACCATCACATGCTTCTCCAATAGCAACTCCCCGGGGAGGTGGGAGGATAGTGAGGACTTATTCCTGGTGTTCATGGAGAACACCTGCTACAGGTGAGTGTGCTTTCTCCATGAACAAGCAGCATCCTTTCTCCATGAACAAGCAGCATCCAGACTCTTCACAAAATGCCTGGCAGTTGTCCCTACACATCTCTGCAGGAGGTGCAGTCGCTGTGTTTTTTCATATCTGGATGACTGCCCCATATCTGAAGCCTTAAAAATACAAGCCCGTCAACCTCTACAAAATCCGTCCTTTTCCTGTAGATCCTAGGCTTCTTAATTAATGAAAAGAAGTCCAACTTCAGTCCAACACAATCCATGCTCTTTATAGGGACATAGACACAAGGAAAGCAAAAGCGTTCTTGCCAAAAAAAATAAAGGGTGACTATTATCATATGTTGAACAGGGCCCTAAACTGTGCACACTCTGACTATCCACAGTGCACACGCCACACACCAACTTTTGCAACTGCCCTGCTAGTCAGACTTTCTCCAGGAACAAGTAGGAAGTCAGTCCTCACATATGGGTGACGTTGGCACCAACTGAGTCCGAAAGCCTTTGGAAGTTAGACCGTGCATGCGTGGTCACCTTCCTGCCCAAGGGTGCCATCTTACCTCAGTCTTCTTTTTTCCACAGAGCCCTATCTGTGTCCTTGGTAAAAGTTGATTTTTCTTCCACCTTATCCTGTGCGTTTTCATGCTTTATTTTTTTTTTTTGCTAGATTGCTAGATTGGATCCGTGATCACCTTCTTGCCGCCCTTGTCTCGGTGTCGCATTTTTTTCAGGTATATTTTTCTTTTTGTGGGTGCAGGAATTCTCTTGCTCCCTCCCTGACCGAGACGTGTGAATTTGACCTCCTGGGTGCCGTGTTCCCCACTATGTCAACAGCCAATGGATTCAAGCAGTGTTGCAAATGCACCTGCACCATGTCTATTATGGACCGTCACAGTTGCTGCATCTGGTGCTTAGGGGCTGTCCACAACGGCTCTTCCTACCTGCTCTACCTGCCGATATCAGCAAAAGCCGGAAGAATCGGGCGCAGCAGCGTAAGGAGCTGTTTGGCTCAAAGGACTCAGCTGCAGGGCTGGCCTTGAGTAGGGAGTCACTGCCCTCGGGGACCGCGTTTGATGACTTGCCATCATTCGGGCATGCTTGATCCAAGCCACAAGGTCACGGAGCCCCGGACTGGGCATCATCCTCCAAGGACCACCCCGCAGGCTCAAGACATTGTCCTAGTTGAAATCGAAGACAAAGTCTGGTTCCGGAGGTAAGTCCTTGGGTAACCGGGCTTGGAGCTCTTAACTCAATGCCAAGGGTGATGGCCAGGAGTGGCCCTTGAAGCTGCCCTGGTAGGAGGAGACTCCCACCACGTCGGGGGATCAGACCCAGTCCCCTGGCATGATCAACATTGTGACTCCCCTCTGAGGGACCCGGATCCAGGCTTGATGCTGTCGAGACCCGAGCCTATTGACCTCGAAGCCAGGATGGCAGCCCTAGAACGCAGCCTGGCTGCCTTCTTTGAGGCACAGTGAGGCCCGACACCTGTCATCTTTGGGTTGTCTGTGCCGACCACGACATCCTCCACTGCCAGGACCTCTCTGGATGAAGTTCAGCCTGTCTTGGAGCGGTTCTCTGAATTGGAACTGAGGTGATCAGCCTCCTACTCGAGGTGCGACTCACCCCCGAGTACATCAGAGTTGGCGTATCAGGCACTGCATTCCCTGGTGCTGGCGGTGCATCGACTCTGTGACCATCTGGATCTCTAGGTCTCCTCCGGCTCAGAGTTGGGCTGGGAGACCGATGACAAGTCGCCCAATAACATGCTCCATAAAGATGTGCCCTCTGAGCCGTCTCTACTGCAGGAGCACCGGCGATCACAGCCCAAGGACTTCGCATTCCTCGACTTTGTCCATGAAATGTTGAAGGCCTTGTCCTCCTTTGCGGAACTGGAGAACAAACCTCATGCTGAGGACCTGGAGAATCCTCCAGTACGTGACCCCTCTGAAGGAGGCAGTGATGGTGCCAATTCCTCCCATCTTGGAACACTTGCTGTTCAGGATGTGGGAGAGCCAGGTGACAGTGCACATAGTGAGCCGCTGACTCAGTTCTCAGTATGGAGTTGGCAAGAGCCTAG
Organism: Ichthyophis bannanicus; assembly: GCA_033557465.1. Lineage (NCBI taxonomy): Eukaryota > Metazoa > Chordata > Amphibia > Gymnophiona > Ichthyophiidae > Ichthyophis > Ichthyophis bannanicus. The sequence continues at coordinate 648,675,457 of CM066033.1, read as the reverse complement.
GGTTTGAAAAAACATAGCTGCCTCACAACTCCATGGTGGTGGAGTCGGCCATGCATCGGATTGAAAGTCAGAAGACTTGCTCCTCGGTGCCACCCGGCAGGGAGGGCTCACACCTTGGATGGCTTTGGCAGGCTGTGCTACCAGGGCTCGATGCTCACTGCCTGGATCCAGGCATACCAGCTATACATGGGAATGTATCTGAGGGACCTGGCGAAGGCTCTCTGAGTTCTCGGCTGGACTGGCAGGGGAATCTCTTGAGTGCTTCCAGACGTCTCCACAGTCAAGGAATGTTCCAAGTTTCAAACCTGGGCAGCCTTCGATGGCTTCGATTCTGTGGCTCATGTGGCTGTGGTGGGCATTGGTGCCTGACCTAGCTACAGTCCTCAGACTTGAAGCAGTGAGTACAGGACAAACTGGCTGAACCTCCTCGGCAAACCAATGACCTGCAAGTCGGCCGAGCTAGAGACAGAGTTCCTGACCAGGACTAGGCTGTCCTGGATGACGGCTGGCATCAGAAGGCTTTGGGGGAAAAAGACCTTCCACCCAAAAGGGAAAAAGACTTACGGGAAATACCCCCCAGTTTCTGGCCTACCAGGCTCCCAAACAGGGTCAGCAGGCCAAGGGCCAGGCCCCGTAAGCCGAAAGCCCCCACACTCCAAACAGCACCCCCGCCACAGCCTGGGGGGGGGGGGGGCTTTTGACTGCTTGGGCATAGCCTGCCTTCCATGAGAAGGCCAGGGTCCAAAGTACACAGGAGGATATCTGGTCCATTTTGCCCACCTCAGGCTGGGCATCACTTCCGATGCCTGGGTGTTACAGGTGGTTCGAGAAGACTGCCTTCTGCACTTGCACTAGACGCCAACTTTCTTTTTTCCAAGGGAGCTTCCCATGACCTCCCTGCACAGAACTCTTGCAGAAGGGACTCTAGTCCCCTACTTGGCAACCGGGCCGTGAAGCCAGTATCTCAGTACCTCTGGGGCAAAGGGTTCTATTTCTGGTACTTCCTCATCCCAAAAAAGACAGGCAGCTATCGGCCCATCCTGGATCTGCAGGACCTAAACTGCTTTCTGGTCATGGGGAAGTTCAAGATGCTCTCCCTTGGAACATTGCCGCCCTACCTCCGACGAGAAGACTGGCTATGCTCCTTGGCATGGGTTCTAAACGTCATACTTGGGAAGCTGATAGCATCTACTTTTCACATGAACCAGGAAGTGGTTCTTCTCTCTTTTTCTTTCCTAAGCCTCACACCACCTATGCAGAAGCCTCATTACACACCCTGGATTGCAAGAGGGTTCTATCTTATCTTCAGAGGACACAGCCCCATCACCGCCCGTCGCAACTGTTCGTCTCTTATGACATCAACAGGCTCGGCGTTGCAATCTTGAAGTGTACCCTGTCCATCTGTGGGGCAGACTGCATCTTTTCACCTATGAGCAGGCTGGACTGTTCCTGGAGCATCACGTTACCATGCACAGTGTGCATGCCATGACAGCCTTGGTGGCCAACCTGCGCTCGATCCCTCTGCTGGACATTTGCCAGGCCGCCACCTGGTCTCCTGACCATACCTTCGCAGTGCATTACTACTTGGAAGAAAGCTTACGGCAGTACTTAAAAGTGCAACTCCTTCCCTCCAGCCCGTTGTTTTCAGGCTACCAGTGAGGTGATTCCATGCTCAGTGCTGAAGCTGCGTCTCTGGACTTCAAGCCATTCAGTGCTTCTTGCTGCCCTGCATGATTCTCTTTTTGTGTTGTTGGGAGCTCCTACTGGTCTTTTCAGTAGCCTGTAGCTTGGGAGTCCCATATGTGAGGACTGACTTCCTGCTTATTCCCAGAGAAAGTGCAGTTACTCACCTTGTAACAGTTCTCCGGGGACAGCGGGAGTCAGTCCTCAGAACCCTCCCTCCTCCCCATGAAGTTTTTTTTTTTTTTTTTTTAAATGCTTGATTAAGCTATATCATCATACTGAGGTAAGATGGCACCCTTGGGCGGGAAGGTGACCGTGCATGTGCGGTCTAACTCCCAAAGGCTCTCTTCGAAAGCTGGGGAGTGAATCCACACGGGCTTCATCGGTGCTGATATCACCCATATGTGAGGACTGATTCCTGCTGTCCCTGGAGAACACCTGTTACAGGTGAGCAACTAGACTTTCAGAGCACATGCCCGCTGCAGTGCATGTCCTGTTATTAGCTGGAGTCCATATGCGACCACTACAGTGGCATCTCAAGAGACATTGGGATCAGCATTGTCAGCCCCATAGCAAGAAGATTCCCATACTACTTTTCATCCCACACGCTCTCACCATGAATGCATCCCCATACAGTTGGGGTGTGCATCTCCTGCACGTAACCATGCAAGAGTATGGAAGCAACCAGAGCATATTCACATCAAAATTTTAGTGCTCCGAGCAATTTTCCATACCTTGAGAGCCTTCAGAGTATACCGAAAACTCTTCTTCCAGTATAAACTATGAAAAGACCAATAAAACCACTTAGAAAAATCAATCACTTACAAAAATTAATGAAAGGGTGAGAGGGACCATGCACTATATTATCTGTGCGTTTGTGTACCTCTTATCATTATTGTCCTTTTTATGATTTTTAAAAATTTTTGTTCCAGTATTTATTTAAAATGATTTTCTTTATTTTAATAGGTTTTTTTAAAGCGCTGTCTTCCACACACACAAATTATTGTATACACAGTCACTCTTTAAATATTTGTACTATCATATAATCAAACTTCTTACTGCCAAACATTGTAGAGTCGTACTTTACTTTATCTCATTATCGCGTGTGAAAACATTTTGCATATTTGAAGGCTGCACTTACCTACTTGTATTGCTGTTGAAAGAGTCATTGCAAATTTTGGCTGCCGGGGCGTCCCACTGCACTCAACCCAATCTGGACACAGATTTTGTGGAACTACTTCTGGGATAATGGCATCCGCTTAAAGGGAGAAAAAGCAGCTAACTTCCAAAACAAGAGAGATCCAAGGTAACTGCTGCTACAGTTCGGGTGGATCTCACCCAAATTTCCATGCCATGAAAATCACAAGAGCCTGTGAGAATACAAACATATTGGCCTCCGCTTACAGTGTTCCCATCTCCGCAGGGCAGAGCTCCTTTGGAGAAAAGCCCGATCATCCACTGCCTTTCAGCATTTCAAGACATGTCATCTTCAGTACCATTCCAGCATCCACCAGGCAAAACATACTTTTTACTCAGAGGCAATTGCAGCTGCCCGAACAGGTCTCGTCAACTCTGTTCCACTCTTCAAGCTCTCTCTAGCCTGCAGTCTCATTCCTCTTTCCCTACCGGTAGCTCCCATTCAGTTTCACTTCCCAGTCTGTCTCAGTTTGCCTCCTTTTTTCCTCACCAAAACACAGGACTTACGCTCTGTTCTTCCCTCTTGCCCCCAACCAATGACCTCCCCTCCTCCTGCCTCCCCCCCCCCCCGACTTCTCCCTTGTCTCATTCTTGGGCCAACTTCCATCCTCTTACAGCCACAGAACTTCTCAAATTGATTTCTACAACGCATAAGACCACCTGCCCATTGGACCCCGTGCCATCCTCCTGGCTATCAGAACCCTCCCTTGGTCTGCTTTCTCCAGTGCTTACCATAATCAATACAAGGCTTACCTCTGGGACTTTCCCTTCTTGGAAACATGCTCTAGTACGTTCTCTTCTGAAAAACCCATCCCTTGATCCCCTAAATCCAGCATATTATTGTCCTGTTTCCAATCTTCCATTTGTATTAAAAATTCTTGAAAAAGCAGTCTTTTCTCAACTCTCCCATCACCTCAATTCAATTCACTTCCTTCACCCTCGTCAATCTGGGTTCCGCCTAGGCCATGCCATGGGATCTATTATGTACGCTGTTCTGAACGAGATACATTCCTCACATAATCGTGGTGACATCTCGGTGGCGGTGTCTCTAGTTCTATCTGCAGCCTTCGATCTTGAAGATCACTCACTTTTGCTCTCTAGATTACGGGATGCAAGCCTCCAGGGTAATGTCTATCACTGGTTTCACTCTTTTTCTATACTCTAGGTCTTTTTCAGTCACCTCTGGTTTTTCTACCACTGCCCCCAGCCCTCTCTCTTATGGTGTTCCCCAAGTCTCTGTCCTGACTCCGCTATTGTTTAATGTCCTTCTTGCTCCTCTGGCTCTATTAATTCAACAATCGGGACTGTTGGCGTATTATTATGGCAACGATATTCTTATTCTGCACCACACATCATCTTCCCAGCCTGATATCTCCCCTCTCAATAAGTGTCTATCACTGATTTCTGTCTGGCTCTCTATTAACTGCCTTATCCTCAATATCACCAACACGTCAGCCATTTGGTTCCCGCACAGAGGCAGCTGCCCATCCTTGGCTCCCTCTCTCACAGCTACATCTATTACTTTGGTTCCTAAGCTACGCTACCTTGGTGTACTGCTGGATGACATTCTCTCCTTCCACGATCACATCTCACAGTTATCCAGGCGTTCCTTTTATTACCTCTGCTGTATTCGAGCCATTCGGCCATTTCTTTCTCCACAGGCCTTAACTAACCTTCTTCTTTGATTAGTCATTTCCAGGTTGAACTTTTGCAATCTTGCCCTTGCTGGAGTCCCCCAATACCAACTACACAGGTTACAGTTAATACAAAATACTGCAGCCTGGCTCATAACCCATGCCTCCCATTTAGATCATATTACCCCTGTCTTCTATCAACTTCACTGGCTTCCGCTGGATTTTCGGGTTCAATTCAAGATTCTCACTCTAGTACACCAAGCCATTTATACTCAGACTTCAGTACTTGGCAGACCTTCTTGTGTTTCATACTCCCACCCAAAGTCTCTGCTCTGCTCATGTTAATCGTCTCCAGCTCCCTTCCCCCACCCATGCACATTTACAATCTACCCGGCAATCAGCCGTCTTCTACCTTGGCCCCTGTCTGTGGAATTCCCTTCCTACTGCACTCCGCTTAGAGGAATCCTACGCCAAGTTTCGTTCCATTTTCAAGACCCACCTCTTTTCCTCTGCTTTTGACCTCCCCTCCTCTGTCCCCTGATCCCTTTTTTCCATCTACTGTTCTGATTGTTTTTGTATGAATGCATCTTTCTTCCCTCTTTCCTATTGAAAATTGTAGTTCTTCCTTCATCTTTATCTTTATTTAAAAACTTAACATACCGCCAAAACCATAGGCATATAGCGGTTTACAATAAAATCATAAAAGCACTGCCGAAAAGAAAGGAAAAGAACGCCATAAAATAAATAGGAAAGAGATAGTCGGAGAGAAAAGGGAGAAAGAAAAAAGGGGGGACAGCCAGGAACAAAACAGACAGAACTAAATATCAACGGGGGGGGGGGGGGGGAGTGGAGGGGGAGGAAGATCAAAAGCCGAGCAAAAAAGATGTGTCTTAAGTCTAGCTTTAAAGGTAGAAAAAGAGAGCTCGAGACGAAGCGTAGGTGGTAGAGAGTTCCATAAGTGGGGACCCAGAAAGAAAAAGGCAGAAGAGCGTGTGGACTCCAGATGGGCCTGGGAAGGGGAGGGAAGAGATAACCGATTGGCATGAATTGATCTGAGAATTCTAGGGGGACAGTGGAAATGAACTAAATCAGAGAGGTAGAGAGGGATACCGGTGTGAAGTGATTTGTGTACGAAAATGAGAATCTTATATTGAATCCGGAAAGGAATGGGAAGCCATTGCAAACGGATGAGAAGGAGGGTGACATGATCAAACCGTGAGGCGTGAGTCAGAATGTGGGTGGCGGTGTGATGTACCAGTTGGAGCCTATGCAGTTGGGAAGAGGGGAGACCAGCTAGGGATGCGTTACAATAATCTAAATGTGAGATAACAAGAGAGAGAAGCAATGTGGTTAAAGAAGACGTAGAGAGAAAGGGGCGGACCGCACAAAGTTGCCTTAGGGTGTAAAAAGAATGCTGGATGATCAAAGAAATGTGATCCTTAAAAGTCAAGGCCGAGTCAAGAGTTAACACCAAGATATCGTAGTGAATTGACAATAGGAATCGGAGCAGATGAAAGAAACGGGACGAGGGGATAGGTTTACCAGCAGAGAACCAAATAGCCAAAGTTTTTGAGAGATTAACGTGTAGAAAATTATCAGAGAACCAGGAAGTTACAGCAGAAATACAGGCATTAAGTGGGCCTATATCAGGAGTGAGTGAATCAGAGTGAGAGGAGAAGAATATCGTCTGTGTAGTAGTACGCAGAAATACCATATTGTTGGATTAGTAGGGACAGGGGGGCCAAGAAGATGTTAAACAGTAGAGGTGCTAAGACGGAAACCTGGGGAACACCACAAAGAAGGGGTGTCGAAGGGGAGGAATCAGTGCCAGAGAGAACTGAGAAAGATTGATTGAAAAGAAAAGAGTGAAACCAGTGTAAAACTGTGCCAATGGAACAAAGACGGGAAAGAAGGGTGCGGTGGTCAACGACGTCAAAAGCAGCAGAAAGATCAAGTGAAACAGCAGTAGATATGGAACCCCGATCGTGAGCAATGTGCAACTCCTTAAGAAAAGAAATAAGAATAGATTCAGTGCTGTGACCGGGACGAAAACCTGATTGGCGAGGGTGGAGGGCTAGGGAAGCTTCAAGGTGAGAAGAAAGTTGAGAAAAGACTAGCCTTTCAAGAAGTTTAGAAAGAAAAGGAAGATTAGAAATAGGACGCCAGTTTGTGAGTAGGGAAGGATCTAGGGAGGCTTTTTTCAGGAGTGGTAGAATTAGGGCGTGTTTCCACTGTGAGGGAAAGGTGCCGGATAGAAGACTGTTATTGAAAATGGAAAGAATCGGGGGGGGGGGGGCAAAGCCAACGAGGGCTCAGGGAGCCACTGTGAGGGGTTGGGATCGGAGGGACAGGTAGTTTTCCGGGTAGCAGTAAGGACCTTAGTCAAGTCTGGTAGGGTAATGGGCTGAAAGGAGGACCAATGATGGGAAAGGGGCGGGACGGGTGAAGAAGCTCCGAAAGGGAATGGGGGAAGAAGCAGGAGGGGGAGAGAGGGAGAGGGCAAGCAGGAAAAAGATGACAATGGAAAGTACTTTAGAAGCAAAGTGGGAGGCCAATACGGCCGAGGTGGGAGTATTTGATGGGGGAGGACCAGAAGTAGAGGGAACCTGAGAAGCAGAAAGAGAGCGAAGAATGCTATATAATTGATGTGCGGAGTTGGCTGAGGAGGAGATAAGTTTGGAGTCTGGGGCTTTAGTCTCATTTTCCTTTGTTTTTGGAACATTGTAAACCACCCCGATGTTATTGGGGGGGGGCGGTATATGAAGTAAACAAATAAACATAAACATGATGGCAGAAAAGGACCATATGGCATATCCAGTGTGTCCTTCCATACCAACTACTATAGTCCCTTTTTTCCTTTAGAAGTCTTCTGTGTTGGTCCCATGCTTTCTTGAATTTAATTATTGTTTTGGTCTCTACTGCTTCCACTGGGAGACTGTTCCACACATCTAGCACTTTTTCTGTAAAGAAACTTTTGCATATTACTCCTGAGACTGTCCCCTTTCACCTTCATCCTATGCCCCCTCATTGCAGAGCTTTCTTTCAAATGAGAGGCTCTCCTTCTGTGTATTTATGCCACAGAAGTATTTAAATGGCGTTCATATCTCCTCTCTCCTGCCTTTCCTCCAAAGTTATACAAATTGAGATCTTCGTCCCCATATGCCTTATGACGAAGTCCGCTGACCAATTTGGTAGCTACCCTCTACATCAACTCTATCCTGTTTATATATTACTTTTGAAGATGGTGGTCTTCAGATTGTACATAATACTCCAAATGAGGTCTCACCAAAGATTTATACAGAGGTGCTATCACCTCCCCTTTCCTGCTGGCCATTCCTCTCCCTATGCACCCAAGCATCCTTCTGGCTTTTGCTGGCACCTTTTTTACCTGTCTAGCCTCCTTAAGCTCATCAGAAACAATCATGCCCAGGTCCCGCCCTTCTTTTTGTACAGAAGTACTTCATCCCTTATACTGTACCACTCCCTTGGATTTTTGCAGCCCAAATGCATGACCCTGCATTTTTTGGCGTTAAAGCTCAGCTGCCAAATTCTTAACCATTCTTCAAGCTTAGCTAGATCTCTCTTCATGTTGTTTACTCCTTCATGGGTGTTTACTCTATTGCAGATTTTGGTATCATTTTCAAAGAGGGAAATCTTACCAGATAGCACTTCCGCAATATCATGAACAAAAATGTTTAAAAGAATCAGACCAAGGACAGATCTCTGTGGCACACCACTGGTAACATCCTTGTCCTTAGAGTAAACTCTGTTTACTTTTACCCTTTGTCAACTCCCACTCAACCAATTTCTAACCCAGTCAGTCATTTTTAGGGTCTATTTCTAGGATGCTCAATTTATAAGTTGTCTGTGTGGAACGGTGTCAAAGGCTTTACTGAAATTTAAGTACACCACATCTTGGGCTTTCCTTCAGTCCAATTCTCTGGCCACCCAAAGAAATTAATTGGATTGGTCTGACAAGACCTTCCCCTAGTAAAACCATATTGCTTTGGATCCTGAAATCCATTGGATTCCAGAAACCTTACTATCCTCAGTTTCAGCAGTATTTCCATTAATTTTCTCACCACAGCAGTCAGACTAACCAGCCTGTAGTTCTTAATCTCATCCTTACTTCCAGTTTTGTGTAAAGGGGCCACATGTGGAAGGAGGGAGGAGTGGCCTAGTGGTTGGGACAAGTTACCTCAGGCCGGAAGGTTGGGGGTTCAAATCCCACTAGAGGATAGCAACCTTTGGCCGGAAGGACTGGGGTTTCTAGTCCCATAGGTGCTCCTTGTGGTCTTGGGCAAGCCACTTAACCCTCCATTGTCCATGTTCCCTGTAAATAGTTAACTCCAAGTTATAATGCCCTGTTCAATGTAATTTCAGTTTGTTCAATGTAAACCGCCTTGATGATATGAAAGGCGGTATATAAGAAAAGTTAAAAATAAAATAAATGTGCCTTTCTCCAGTCCTCTGGGACCACTCTCGACTCTAAAGAAGCATTGAAAAGGTCAGACAGTGGAGCCGCTAGAACCTCCCATCTATTTCATTACTCTGGGATGTATTTCATCCAGCCCCATCGTTTTGTCTACTTTGTTTAGATAGTTGCTGAGTTTTCTGAAAACACTGGTCAACATTGAAATCATTACTGACTTTAAAAGGCCTTAATCTGTAGTATCTTGGTGAGCTGAACACGAATATAACATTAAAAATTTTTTATTGGCTCTCATTTTGAAGATATTGCATGTAGTTCATTTTTGACGTTTCACCGTGTAAATTTATCCAGTAGGACAACAACAACATCCCAAATAAGCCTTGAATGATGTAATATTGCATCACATTGCATAATACCAGCATGCACACATCATCCAGAGTTGATTGCATCATTTTCTGATGCAGTGCAATACTACTGCCAGACGGCTGCTGAAGCCATCTGACGTCAGCAGCGCACTGTACGCAGTCGGAAAGGTTGAGCATTTAAAATATTTCAGACTGTGTGCGAGACAGTTTAATCTACTGTTACATGTAACTTTTATTAATCATATAATTTTAGCCATTTAGGTACAATACAGAACAGTAATGCCGTGAAAGTGCGTTAATACCGTTCACAATTTCTGCTACGTTTGTGGGGAAGTGACATTTGCCAACCAGAAGAAAAGTATCACTTCTCAACTGAAGAAGGCATATCATCTTTACTTTGGATGCAAGACTGGTGACCAAGACAAGCCTTGGGTCCCGTATATATGCTGCGCTACATGTACAACACAGCTTTCACAGTGGTTGAATTGCAAAAGACCATCTATGCCGTTAGCAGTCCCCATCGTGTGGAGAGAGCCAAGCAGCCACATAAATGACTGTTACTTCTGCTTGGTGGTTCCTCTTTCCAGCGGAATAACGAAGCAAAATAAGTCTACCCAAACATTCCGTCTGTATTGAGACCAGTTCCACATGGTGAGGGACTTCCTATTCCAGAACCTCCATCAAAATATTCTCTTGATTCATCTGATGTGGACACGGGTGAGCCAACCTGTTCTTCTCCTGGTCCGTCAGCATGCAGTGACCCAGATTTTCACTGGGATGCATTATCAACTCCACACAGAATAACACAGGAAGAACTAAAAGACCTGGTTCGTGATTTGGACTTATCCAAGAACAAGGCAGATTTGCTAGGATCAAGACTCCAACAATGGAATCTTCTAGAAGAAGATGTCAACATTACTCCATATCGAAAGCGCCACCAGCAGTTGGAGCCTTTCTTCAGAAAGAATATAAGAACATAAGATATATAAGAATATAAGAACATAAGATATGCCATACTGGGTCAGACCAAGGTCCATCAAGCCCAGTATTCTGTTTCCAACAGTGGCCAATCTAGGTCATATGTACCTAGCAATTTCCCCAAGAGACACAAGTTCCACAATGCTTGTACTGGGTCAAGCATTGATATCTTCGGTCACTTCTTAATAATGGTTTATGGACCTTTCCTCCAGGAACTTGTCCAAACCTTTTTTAAACCCAGCTACACTAACAGCCTTTACTACATCCTCCGGTAACAAATTCCAGAGTTTGATTACACGTTGAGTGAAAAAATATTTTCTTTTATTAGTCTTAAATAGTTTACCCTGTAGCTTCATTGCATGTCCCCTAGTCTTTCTATATTCTGATAAGCTAAACAATCGATCTACGTTTACCCGTTCCACTCGGTTCATTAATTTATAGACTTCTATCATATCTCCCCTCAGCCGTCTCTTTTCCAGGTTAAAGAGCCCTAACCTTTTTAGCCTTCTTCATAGGAGTATCCTTCCATCCCCTTTACCATTTTGGTGGCTCTTCTCTGTACCTTTTCTAAAATCGCTATATCCTTTTTAAGATACGGTGACCAGAATTGCACACAATATTCAAGGTGCAGTCTCACCATGGAACGATATAGAGGCATTATAATATCTTTTGTTTTATTTTCCATTCCTTTCCTTATCATACCTAGCATTCTATTTGCTCTCTTGGCCGCCGCTGCATACTGGGCCGAGGGTTTTAGCATGGTATCCACAATGACGCTTAAATCTTTTTCCTGGGTGGTGGTTCCTAATGTGGAACCTTGCATCATGTAACCATAGTTTGGGTTGTTCTTCCCTAGGTGCATAACCTTGCACTTGTCCACATTAAATTTCATCTGCCATTTTGATGCCCAGTCTTCCAATTTATCGAGATCCTCTTGCAATTTTTCACAATCCTCTTGGGTTTTAACAACTTCAAATAGTTTTGTGTCATCTGCAAATTTGATAACCTCACTCGTTATTCCATTTTCCAGGTCATTTATGAATATGTCAAAAAGCAGCGGACCCAGCACAGATCCCTGGGGTACACCACTATTCACCTTTCTCCATTGGGAAAATTGGCCATTTAGCCCTACCCTCTGCTTTCTATCTTTTAACCAGTTCCTGATCCACAATAGTACACTGCCTCCTATCCCATGACTCTAGTTTTGCCAAAAGTCTCTGATGAGGGACCTTGTCAAAGGCTTTCTGAAAGTCCAGATACACAATATCCACCGACTCACCTTTGTCCACCTGTTTATTCACTCCTTCAAAAAAACATAACAGATTATCGTATATACTCGAGTATAAGCCGACCCGAATATAAGCCGAGGTACCTAATTTTACCACAAAAAACTGGGCAAAACTATTGACTCGAGTATAAGCCGAGGGTGGGAAATGAGGCACCTACTAGTCAATGTAAAAAATAAAGATAGAGACCAATAAAATTACATGAATATTTATTTAAACGAAAAACAGTAAAATAGCTCTGTAAGTGGAAAATGGGGTCAACAAAAACAATATGGTATCAAAAATACCGTATCTTTAAAAGTACATCAACCTTAGCTTAATCAGCAACCAAGCTAACACACAAGAGCTAAAATCCTTCAAAACTGGAGTTCTCCTCCTCAGCACATTACCAGTCCTAAACCCCCCCAGCCCACAGCACATTACCAGTTCTAACCCCCCCAGCCCACTACCAGTTCTAACCCCCCCAGCCCACAGCACATTACCAGTTCTAACCCCCCCCAGCCCACAGCACATTACCAGTCCTAACCCCCCCCCCCCGTCAGCCGCGGCAAAATTGCATGTCCCGCAGGGCCCCCCCCCCCTGCCCGGCAGAGCCAGCCCTCCCTCCATGTCAGCCCGCCTCCCCAATCCATCCATATCAGCCCCCTCCATCCCTCCATGTCAGCCGCCCTCCCTCCCTCCATGTCAGCCCCCTCCCTCCATGTCAGCCCCCCTCCCTCCATCCATATCAGCCCCCTCCCTCCATCCATATCAGCTCCCTCCCTCCCTCCATGTCAGCTCCCTCCCTTCTTCTGCAGCCGCGGCTCCCTGCCTCTTAGGGAACCGCGGCTGTGCTTTTAAAATCATCTCGGAGCCCTTCCTGTCTTGACAGGCTCCGTGCAGCATTGTCCCGCCTCTAAAGGAAGTTGTTTACCACTTCCTTTGGAGGCGGGACAATGCTGCACGGAGCCCGTCAAGACAGGAAGGGCTCCGAGATGATTTTACAAGCACAGCCGCGGTTCCCTAAGAGGCAGGGAGCCGCGGCTGCAGAAGAAGGAGTCGGTGAGTTTGCCGCTGCCGAGAAGCGGACTCGGCAGCGGCAGCAACTTATGCGCAGAGACGTTGACTCGAGTATAAGCCGAGGGGGCCGTTTTTCAGCACAAAAAATGTGCTGAAAAACTCGGCTTATACTCGAGTATATACGGTAGTAAGACAAGATCTTCCTTGTCTAAAGCCATGTTGGCTGTCTCCCATTAAGTCGTGACTATCTACATGCTGAGTAATTTTATTCTTTATGATGGTTTCTACCATTTTTCCCGGTACTGACGTCAGGCTCACCGGTCTGTAGTTTCCCGGATCACCCCTGGAACCCTTTTTAAAAATTGGTGTTACATTGGCGATCCTCCAATCTTCAGGTATTAGAGATGATTTTAATGATAGTTCACAGATTACTGATAGCAGGTCTTCAATCTTATATTTCAGTTCTTTCAACACCCTTGGATGTATACCATCCGGCCCAGGTGATTTGCTACTCTTCAGTTTATCTAATAGTTGTAAGACATCTTCCTGATGTATCGATATTTCCTTCAATTCTTCCGCACCTTTAAATACCACTTCAGTCATGGGTAACATCCCTACATCTTCCTCAGTAAAGACCGAAGCAAAGAATTCATTCAGTCTCTCCGCTATTGCCTTGTCGCCTCTTAGTGCTCCTTTAACCCCTTTATCATCTAATGGACCAACTGACTCTCTCACAGGTTTTTTGCTACGAATGTACTTGAAAAGGTCTTTATTTCGCGTTTTTGCTTCCGCAGCAAGCTTCTTCTCAAATTCTCTCTTTGCCTGCCTTATCAATGCCTTGCGTTTGACTTGCCAGTGCTTGTGCTGTTTCCAGGTTTCGTCGTTTGGCTCTTTTTTTCCATTTCCTGAAAGATGCTTTTTTGGCAACAACAGCCTCTCTGACCTCACCTTTAAACCATGCTGGCAGTTTTTTGGACTTCCTTCCACTTTTCTTAAAGCGAGGAATACAGCTGGTCTGGGCTTCCAAGATAGTATTTTTCAACAACACCCAAGCTTGATGTACGTCTTTAACCTTCGCAACTGTTCCTTTTAGTTTTTTCTTAACTGTTTTCCTCATTTTATCATAGTCTCCCTTTCGAAAGTTAAAAGGTAGTACTGTGGATTTCCTTACTATCCCTCCTCCACTAATTAAATCAAAGGCGATCATGCTATGATCACTATTACCAAGTGGCCCCAACACCCTTATCTCTTGCACTAGATCTGGTGTTCCACTAAGGACTAGGTCTAATATGGCTTCCCCTCTGGTCGGTTCATGAACCAGCTGCTACAAGAAGCAGTCATTTATTTCATCTAGGAACTTTATCTCCCTAGCATGTCCTGACGTGACACTGACCCAGTCGTTACCGGGGTAATTGAAATCACCCATTATTATTACTGCGCTGTAACTTTTGTTAGCTTCCTTGATTTCTTTGAGCATTTCATCATCCATTTGGTCATTCTGGCCAGGTGCTCGATAGTACACCCCCACTGCCATTGCCTTCCCCCTTTTATATGGAATTTCAATCCATATAGATTCTACAGCAGATTTTGTTTCCTGCAAAACTTTAATCCTTTCTGAGTCAATGCCCTCTCTAACATAGAGCGCAACCCCTCCACCAATTTGATCAGCTCTATCATTACGATATAGTTTGTACCCAGGTATCACAGTGTTCCACTGGTTGTCCTCCTTCCACCATGTCTCTGATATTCCAATCATATCTAACCTTTCATTTAGTGCTATATATTCTAACTCTCCCATCTTATTCTTTAGACTTCTAGCATTTGCATACAAGCATTTTAGAGAATGTATTTTATTCATGTTAATTTGGCTATTGTTAGACATGGGTAAATTGGGATCTTTAAGCTCTGTCTGCTCCATACTTGAGGGCATTTGGGCTACTTTACTCTTTTGTGGAACCTCTCTGCTTTTGGTAGTATCCTTCAAGGATACATTCTTCCAAACCATCCGCTCTTGGGCGACTGTCGGCTTTCCCCTAATATCTAGTTTAAAAGCTGCTCTATCTCCTTTTTAAAGGTTAATGCCAGCAGCCTGGTTCTATCCCGTTTAAGGTGAAGCCCATCCCTGGTATTCTGTTCCGATATTGAAAGCCTCATGAATGCCTTAAAAATCACTCATGACCCACAAGACTGGAGACTATTTATAGACTCTTCGAAACTGAGTCTGAAGGCTGTGCTTTTGAACAATGGAAACCGTCTTCCATCTATTCCAGTAGCGCATGCCGTCCAGATGAGAGACATACGATAACAAAGCATCTACTGACTTCCATTAACTATAACAAGTACAGCTGGCACCTCTGTGGTGACTTGAAGGTAGTTGCCCTTTTAATGGTACTGCATCAGGGCTATATAAAATACATGTGTTTCTTATGTGAGTGGGATAGCCGAGCAAGAGATTGGCACTACTTGCAGAAGGAATGGAATCACAGACTAAATATAACAGTTGGAGAGAAGAATATCCAGCACCCAGCTCTGGTTGAGGCTCACAAAATCCTGCTACCACCCCTTCACATCAAACTAGGTTTGATGAAAAACTTTGTGAAAGCCATGGACCGCACTTCACCAGCTTTCCGATACCTGCATGAAAAATTCCCTCGACTCAGCGAAGCAAAGATTAAAGAGAGAGTTTTTGTGAGTCCTCAGATTTGAGAGCTCTTCAAAGATGACCGGTTCAACAACTTGCTGCAGGGTGATGTGAAACAAGCATGGAATGCTTTTCGCCTAGTGTCAACAAACTTTCTCGGGAACGTTAGGGCAGAAAACAAGGAACTAGTAGAAGACTTGCTGATGCAGTATCAGAAACTTGGCTGCAATATGTCTCTAAAGATCCATTTCCTTGATTCCCATCTCGATTTCTTTCCTGACAACTGTGGTATGGTTAGTGATGAACAGGGCGAACGTTTTTACCAGGATATTGCAACGATGGAGCAAAGATACCATGGAAAATGATCCTCTACAATGCTGGCTGACTACTGCTGGACACTCCCCAGAGAAGCTCCCAAACAGCTGTACAAGAGACAGGCAAAAAAATCTAAGAAGTATTCTATGACTTGTTTTTTTTACAGGTATTAACCGAAGGCCTATTATATTTACTATTGACATGCATTTTGTGATGTAAACATGAATTCTTGTAGATTATAAAAAAACTAGAGCCAACTTTGCAATTTCACTGTCATATTCGTGTTCAGCATATAAAAATTGATAAGAAATGACTATTTTTATTTCAGCAACATGACTTTTGAAAAATTTGTTGACCAGTGAAATCGTTCAAGATCCCCTTTTCTTCTGTTCCTATTTGTAGGTGTTTTATGATGTCCTGTTCCTGGCCCTTCATCTGTGAACACAGAACAAAAAAAAATATTTGTTAAGCAATTCTGCTTTATCCTCATCAGCTTCTACATATTCCTCCCCTTCACTCATGAGTACTGCTTTTGCACTTCCACTGGAACGCAACAAGTTTAAAATATATGGTAGCGTTCTAAGGTCAACCAAGTGATCCTATTCCACTTCACATGGTCCTTCAAACCTTTAGGTTTGACAGTTCATAATTGAAAAATCCAAAATTGTTCCCTATATGACAGGGAAATACTCTATTCACCCCCCCCCCCCCGCCTCTTAGATTCCAATGCACAATCCTCAATTGTCCACTTCAAGTCTATAAAAGAATGCCCTTTCTCTAAACATTGAAGGACCATAGGTGGCTGTAAGAATTTGGCACATTGCATGCTCGTTCTGGATTGCCATACATGCGGTCTACTACTGGGCCACAAAACCAAATAGGACTCTCTCACTGTCAGCTAGACTTTCAGGAGTGGTTTCTAGACCCAAAAGTCATTCAACACCTGTTCCAACAGTGGGGAACTCCCAAAATAGACCTCTTAAAAAATGTGAAATGCCGCCTTCTGCTTCGTTTATCTGAGCCCATGCAGACTGTCTTATGACATGTTTTCAGTCCCGTGGAACAGAGAACTAATGTATGCTTTCCATCCATTTCCTTAATCTCAAGAGTACTAAGGAAAATACACAGGGACAGAATCCAAGTATTCTTCATCACCTCATGTTGGTGAGAGAGCCAGGAGCCAAAGGAACCATATCTGTCTGGACCAACTCAGCTGATACCCCTCGAGGAAATACTCATTTCTTCTAATGCAGATAAGGACCTTATACATCCCAACTTGAAAAGCCTATCCTTAACAGCCTGGAAATTGATTGGCAAATCATTGACTGCCTCTCATATTCCGAAGAAGTCAAATCATATTTGGCATCCAGAAGACCATCTACAGGGAATTTCTATCAACTTAAATGGAACTGATTCCTCAATGGGACCACGGTCATCCCCAGCAAGTCTGCCAGACTCCCGGCCGCTGGGCATCGGGAGCCCAGAGGCCCGTGGACCAGCCCTCTTACAAGTCCTCGACGGACTAATCTGAGTGGGAGACGGAGGATGGAGTCCCCCGATACCTGTCGCCACCGCGACGTCCCTTCTGACTCCCATCTCAGAGCCTCGATGACGATCTCTGCTCTATGATATGGGCTTCCTTAATTTTGTCAAGGACATGTCCTCAAGGCCCTGGCATTCCCGACAGTTGGAGGAGGATCCTCGGGCGGATGAGTTAGAAATCCTCCAGTACGAGGCCCCTCCGTAGGAATCACTCACGGTGGCCATTCCTCCCATCCTGGAACGGCTGATGCTCCGATGTGTGAGATACCAGCTTTGGTGTCGGTGGTGAGCAAATGGTTTGACTCAATTGTATCTGGTCCGCCAGAGCCTGGGCTTCCAGAAGTCACAACTGCCTCATAACTCCATGATGGTAGAGTCGGCCATGCGTCAGCTAAAAAGTCAGATACAGTCCTCGATGCCCCCTGGCAGGGAGGCCCACACCCTGGATGCCCTCAGCAGGAAGAGTTACCAGGGTTCAATGATCGGCCTACCTGCTGTACATGGGCATGTACCTGAGAGACCTAGCGAAGGAACTCACCGGGTTCTCGGCTGATCTCTCTGAGGAATCTTTGCAGCAGTTCAAGAACCTGACCAAAGCAGTCCGTGAATGCTCCATGTCTCGGGCGGCCTATGATGGGTTTGAGTCGGCTCCTGTAGCGGCGGTTGGCATCGGTGCATGTTGCCGAGCTTGGCTACAGTTGTCTGACCTCGAGCAGTGGGTTCAGGACAAATTGGTCGATGTCCCCTGCCAAGGAGAGAACCTCTTTGCCAAACTCATGACTGACAAGGCTGCCGAGCTGGAGACAGAATTCATGACAAGGACAATGCTCTTTAAAAAGACCGCTGCCCCTCCTCGATGGAAGAGCTTGGGTAAAAATCCCTTCTACCCGAGGAAGGGAGCTGCTTACAGAAACTACCCACTTTATCAGGCATCCCCAGCTTGCCAACAGGGTCAGCAGGCCAAGGGACATGGGCATGGCCCACGTAAGCAGAAGGCTCCAAAACCCCAGGCACCGGCTCTGGCCCAGCGAGGAGGGAGATTTTGGTTCCTTGAGCATAGCCTCTCTACCCCAAGAAGATCAGCAACCCACAGAGGAGGGTGACTATCACCATCGATTCCTGGGCACTAAGGGTATTCAGGGAGGGTTACCTCCTCCACCTGACTCAGGCACCTCCCCCTTATTTCCTGAGAGAGCCCATCAGGTCTCCCCTTCACCTGGACCACCTTCTGAAGGAGTTGGCAGGTCTTCTTGAGGACAAAGCGGTAGAACCGGTGCCCCACCACCTCAAGGGCAAGGGGTTCTACTCCAGATACTACTTTGTGCCAAAGAGGACAGGGGGGCCTAAGGCCCATCCTCAACCTTTGCAACCTCAACAAATTTCTGGAGAGGGAGAAGTTCAAGATGCTCTCCATTGGAATCTTCCTGCCATACCTCCAGCAGGGAGACTGGTTATGCTCCTTAGATCTCAAGGATATTTATACCCACATCCTCATCCACCCCAACCACAGGCAATACCTGTGGTTTGTGGTGGGGGGCAGGCACTTTCAGTGCAGGGTGCTCCACTTCGTCCTAGCCTCTGCCCCAAGAGTCTTCACAAAATACCTGGCAGTCGTGACTGCCTTCCTCTGTCTCCAGGTGGTCCTTCGTCTTTCCCTACCTGGACAACTGGCTCATAAAAGGAGTCACAGCCTCATAGGTGCAGCAGGCCACCGCATGCACCATCCAGGTTCTGCAACACTTGGTCTTTGTCATAAACTACCCCAAGTTTCACCTCCTCCCGACACAGTGTCTGGAGTTCATTGGGGCAAGGATCGACACACTACTGTCGAAGGCTTTCTTGTCCAGGGAAGGAGCCGATTGTCTCAGGTCTCTAGCTTGGGATGTACAGTACCGTCCCTCAGTGCCTGCCCGGCTTCTCCTGCGCCTCCTCGGGCACATGGCCTCCACGATCCAAGTAACCCCATTCGCTAACCTCCACATGAGGGTGGTGCAATGGTGTCTCCGGGTCCAGTGGTCTCAGGCCACGGGCCACCTCTGCGACACAGTTTCTGTGACCCGCCTATTAGCGCACTCCCTGGTCTGGTGGCAGTCGCCCCAGCATCTCGAGGCGGGTATGTCTTTTTGGGCCCCAAGCCCCTCGAGGGTCCTCACCATGGATGCCTCCCTGCTTGGCTGGGGAGCCCATTGCGGAGATCTCCGCACTTAGAGCAACTGGTCACTAGATGAGAGCACCCAGCAGATCAACCTCCTGGAGCTCCAAGCCATACACCTAGCCCTGAGGATCTTCTGTCACCACCTGTGTCACCAGCCGGAGCTGGTCCAGGCGGACAACCAGGTGCCGATGTTCTATGTGAACAAACTGGGGGACACGGAATCTCGTTCCCTTTGTCAGGAGGCACTGGTCCTCTGCTCATATGCAGTCCAACAGGGTATCTTCCTGCGGGCAGTGTACCTGCCAGGCCAGAACAGCCTGCTGGCCGACAGACTAAGCAGAGTTCTCCAACTGCACGAGTGGCAGCTGAACCCCAGGGTAGCCGGTCGGCTTTTCCGGCTCTGGGGGGAACCCATGATGGACCTGTTCACCAGTCCGGACAACTTTTAGTTGTCCCGCTTCTGCTCCCGGCAGACCCACCCCTCCAAGGTGGCAGCGGATGCGTTCCTGATCTCATGGTCGGAAGGCCTCATGTACACCTTCCCTCTAATGCCGCAGACCACCAAGACCTTGTTCAGGACTGTCCACGAGAGGGCCTCGCTCATCTTGATAGCTCCTCAGTGGCTCAGGCAACCGTGGTTCCCGCTGCTTCTACACTTGGCAGTGGAGGCCCCCATCCCCTTAGGGACTGCCCCAGGACTTCTATCTCAGGAGGGGGGCTCTCTCCTGAATCCCATCCTGGGGTCCCTGTTGCTGACAGCGTGGCTGCTGAGAGGGTGACTCTGGCCCTTTCAGTCTTCCTGGTTGAGGTGGAAGACATTCTGCTGGCCTCTTGCAAGGCCTCTATTAGGAAGGCTTATGCCCTCAAATGGAGCAGGTTCTTTGGTGCGCCAAACACGGGGCTGATCATTTCTCCTGCCCGGTGGTACCTTCTCCACCTCTCTCAGTCCGGGCTCAAATCTAACTCTGTCCGGGTGCACCTTAGTGCCCTGGCGGCGCACCACCATCCGGTGGATGGTAAGCCCCCTTGGCCCAACCATTGGTGACCCTTTTCCTTCAGGGCCTGCTCTTATCGAAGCACCTGGTTTGCACTCCGGCACCTGAATGGGACCTCAACATAGTGCTGGGGCAGTTCACGCGCCCACCCTTCGAGCCTCTAGCTACCTGCCAACTTCGCTACTTCTCTTAGAAGGTGGCTTTCCTGGTTGCGCTCACCTCCTTCAGGCCCTTGTGGCGAAGGCGCCTTATACCAGGGTCTACAAGAACACAGTGGTGCTTTGCACACACCCCAAATTCCTGCCGAAGGTAGTGTCTCCCTTTCATTTTAACCAGGAAGTGGTGATCCCTACCTTCTTTCCAAGACCTCACTCCAGCTGGGTGGAGACGGTCCTTCATACCTTGGATTGTAAGTGGGCTTTGTCCTTCTATATCCAACGCACTCAGGGCCACCACAAAGCTTCACAGCTTTTCATCTTCTACGACCCCAGTAGGTTGGGGGAGATGGTGACCAAACGTATGTTGTCCACCTGGGTGGTGGACTGTATTGCCCTCGCTTACGAGTAGGCGAGGCACCCACTGTAAGGCTGTGTCATGGCGCACCGTGTCAGGGCCATGGCAGCTTCGATGGCAAACTTGAGTTCTGTCCCGATGGTGGACATCTGCCGGGCTGCACCTGGTCTTCAGTCCATACCTTTGCAGCCCATAACTGCCTGGAAAGAGAGTCCCGACGGGACAGTGCCTTTGGCCAGGCTGTGCTCCGTAACCTTTTCGGGGTTTAGGCTACCCTCTGATCCTTCTGTGTTTAGGCTACTGGAGTGCTGCTTTCATCAAACACAGGGGTTCTACTGTTGTCTGTGAACACAAACTCATTTGCTGCTGCTTGCGGCTCCCCATGAGGGAGCCCCTATTTTTGCTATTGCTATCGGTAGCCTGTAACTGGGGAGTCCCGTATGTGTGGATTGACTTCCTGCTTGTTCCTGGAGAAAGTGTAGTTACTTACCTGTAACGGGTGTTCTCCGGGGACAGCAGGAATCTGTCCTCACAACCCTCCCTCCTCCCCTTGGAGTTTCTCCTTTACTGTCTTTTATTTTTGCCATGTCATCTGACTGTAACCAGTTGTAGCTAAATCTATTCCTTATCGTTCCTCCAGCTTAGTCCTCACAGATGGGTTGTGCACCTCCTCCTGCAGCATGAAGACTGGACCAATCAAATTTCAGCTCCGCTGGAATCAGCCTACCAGGCATCCCTGAAGCTCCAGTGTGTCCAGTCTTCATGCAGCAGGAGGACGTAGTGAGTCTAGCTGGGCTCACTAGTTTCATAGTTTTACTAGTTTAGTATACCTAGCTAACCTTTTTTTTTGTCCCTTAATTTTTGTCCTATTAGGACTTCTTTCATTTCCTCTTTTAGGGGTTGCTGTTGCTTTAAATTTCTAATTGGAATTTGAGCACTCTGTGCGGGGGGGGGGAGGACCTGAGGAAGGTCTCTCTCCTGCACAGCATCTGCCGCCTCTCACTACTTGCCTGTAGGCATTACTCCAGGGGGATCTCTGTCCCAGGACTCTTCGGGGCAGAGCTCCTTTCCTACCCGTACCCCGCTTCCGCGCCGGGGTGATTGGGGGGCAGCTGATCAGTGCCGGTAAGTGTTGGCAGCTGGCGGCGGTCAGAGCCGGTCCTAGTTAGGTTACCGCGTCTCTGCCGACCTGCTAAAATCCATTATTTGCTTTTTGTGGGGTTTTTCTTTTTGGCAGGCAGCCTCCGCATCGGCGGGGCTTCGGGGATCGATTGGCTGCAAGGGTTTTTAGCCTCGGGCGGTTGGTTCCGGCGGGAAGACATAGCGCGCCAAGGTCTCCTTACTGTCGCGGCCATTTTTGCTTCCCGGGCCTGTCAGCGTGTTTTACACGCGGCGCTATTGTTTTCTTTTTCTCTCGGTTTCTCTTTGCAGCTTGCGATTCTGTTTTGGGGTTTCTTTCATTTCTTGCCTAATTCTAAGCCGTTTGCCTTCTCGTTGTTCCCCTTTCCGTCGGGTGCTTTTGGGCCCGCGGTTGGGGGGGGGGGTTTGCGTTTCTCTCCCTCTCTGCTTTCTTGTTTTTTTCGGGGCTCTCGGCTGGTCTGTTAGCAGTGTGTGAATTTTTCCTTCCGTTCGTGAGGCATACTTAGTAAAAAAAAAAAAAAAAACAAACAGCGCATTTGTCAGGGGTGAGAGAGCTGTGCATTGGGTTCTCCCTCTGGGATTCTGTTCCTCATGGAGGCCCAGTTCCCACGTTCTGTGTTGGTTCTGCTGGGTCTGTCCGCTCCTTTTTTCTCTTTCAGCGCTGAGGGGCATTTTTTTACCGCCTTCTACTCGGTAGCAGGGCGTTTCCATGCCCACGGGGTCCATTTGTGTGATTTGTGAATCTCGGAGGAGTACAGCTGCTGACACAGGCGTCTGTCAGCGCTGTGCTTCGGTGTCGCTCACCATGGAGCAGCGCCTAGAGAGTTCGTTGCCGGCTGTGGCGCAGCCCGCTTCCGCGACGGAGGAATTGGAGTCACCGCTGGAGGGGCCATCGGGTCTTCCTTCTGCGGTCTCCGGGGCGTCTGGGGGGCAGTTGGACCTCGGGGGTGCCTTACCCTTGGAGGATTTTTCCCACGATTTCATCTTACTGATGCATCAGGCGTTTTGCCGTAGACGCCAGGGGTGTTGATCCCTGCCCCGTCGGCGGAGGATCAGTTTCCTGAGGTCAAGGCTCCCAAGCGACGACGTCTGCACGACTCCTTCCAGGCGGAGACCGAGTGGCCTGACGGTGATGATCCTGATTTCGACCATGAAGCGGAGGGAGAGGCCTTGGAAGAGGGCGAGCTCCCTGAACCGGAAGATCAGGCAAAGATTATTCGGGTGTTCCGACGAGAGGAGTTGCCCGCTCTCGTTTCGGAGGCGCTCCAGACTCTGGGTCTGGCTCCAACTCCTCCGGTGGAGGAGGCGGACGGAGCGGATCCCATTATTCAGGCGGTTCGGCAAACTAGCGTGGTTTTCCCCATTCACAAAGTTATTGATCAGATGATTCAGTCAGAGTGGGATACTCCGGAATCAGGTCTGAAAGGGGTAAAGGTAATGCGTCGGCTATACCCTATGTCAGACAACGATCTCGAGCGTTTTCGTTCTCCCAAGGTGGATGCGGCAGTCTCGGCAGTGACTAAGAAAACCACGATTCCAGTGGAAGGCAGTGCGGCCTTGCGCGAACCGCAGGACCGGAAAATGGACGGTCTATTGAAGCAGTCGTTTGAGGCTGATGCGATTGCGTTACAGGCCTCTGTTTGTGGAGCTTGGGTAGCTCGGGCCTGTTTGCGCTGGGTTCAGCGTCTTCGTCAGTCCTCTTCTGTTGAGACCGACATGTTAGGTGAGCTTCACCGACTAGAATCGGGTTCGGCCTATTTGGTGGATGTTCAATATGATCTCATCAGAGCTCTCTCTAATAGCATGGCATCCGTGGTAGCGGCACGCCGAGCTCTTTGGTTGAAGAATTGGGCGGCGGATGGGTCGTCCAAGTCGCGGTTGGGCAGATTACCCTTTAAGGGTCGGCTGCTGTTTGGTGAAGATTTGGATAGGTTGGTCAAGGACTTGGGTGAGTCCAAGGGCGGTCGCCTGCCAGAGGATCGGCCCAAGCGGGGGCGGTCGCTGCCAGCAGTCCGGGGACAGTTTCGAGACTTTCGTAGGTTTCGCTCGCCCCGTTCTGGGGGTTTCCAGCGTGGCAGATATATCTCGAGAACCTCGAGCTTTCGAGGTTTTCGCAGAGCCAGTAGAGGATTTGCGGCTGCAACCCCTGCGTCCGCTCGCAAGCCCCAATGAAGGTCAGCGGGCCCCGGCGGAGATCCCAGTGATCGGAGGTCGTCTTCGACGCTTTCTCTCCGCTTGGGCCCAGATCACCTCCGATCAGTGGGTTTTGGACATCGTCCGGGATGGGTATGTCCTGGACTTAGCCAGACCCATCCTCGATTCCTTTGTGGCGTCTCCCTGTCGGGGGGCTCGCAAGACAGCTCAGGTTCGCCAAACCCTCGATCGCCTTATCCACCTGGGGGCGGTAGTTCCAGTACCGGCGGCGGAGTATGGTCTCGGAAGGTACTCCATTTATTTCGTGGTGCCAAAGAAGGGTGGCGACCTCCGCCCCATTTTGGATCTCAAAGGGGTGAACCGCTGTCTGCGGGTACCCCACTTTCGCATGGAAACCCTACGGTCCGTGCTGGTCGCCGTACGCAAGGGCGAGTTTCTCACTTCCCTCGACCTCACGGAGGCTTATCTACATGTCCCGATCCGGGAGGATCAACAAAAGTACCTCCGATTTGCTTTGCCGTGGGGTCACTTCCAGTTCCAAGCATTGCCCTTCGGTCTCGCGACCGCGCCGCGGGTGTTCACCAAAATTATGGTGGTAGTCGCGGCGGCCTTGCGCAAGGACGGAGTGCTGGTCCATCCTTACCTGGACGACTGGTTGATTCGGGGAAAGTCTCGCGAGGAGAGCCTGGCAGCAACTTCCAAGGTCATGACGCTCTTGCAATCTCTCGGCTGGGTTATCAACCCGCGCAAGAGTCATCTAGTTCCGACGCAGAATCTAGAGTATTTAGGCGTGCGATTCGATACTTGCGGGGGAGTGGTTTTTCTTCCCGACCGCAGGGTTCTGGCGCTTCAGACTCTAGTACGGCGGTTTCGGCAAAATCCTGCTCCGTCGGCGTGGCTCTACCTTCAGCTGCTGGGGACGATGGCGGCTTCCCTGGAGGTAGTGCCTTGGGCTCGCCTTCACATGCGTTCCCTTCAGAGAGCCTTGCTCCGTCGCTGGTCCAACCAGTCGGATTCCCTGAACAAACGGCTTCCTTGCCCGCTGACGGTAAGGCGAGATCTTCAGTGGTGGCTTCGACGGTCATCGCTACGGGTGGGAATGCCTCTAGAGCAGCCGGATTGGATTCCGCTACTGACGGATGCTTGTCTGACGGGCTGGAGTGCCCACTGCGCCGACCAGTTCGTCCAAGGCCTCTGGTCTCCGGAGGAGAGCGGTTGGTCCATCAACCGCCTGGAGCTTCGAGCAGTGCGGATGGCCTTACAAAGCTTCGAGAAGCTGATATCATCTCGGGCAGTACGGGTACTGTCCGACAATGCGGCGACGGTGGCATACATAAACAGGCAGGGCGGTACCGGAAGCGTCGGCTTGGAGGCGGAGGCTCGGGTATTGTTCGAGTGGATCGAGCCTCGGCTCCAGGCCATCTCGGCAGCGCACATTGCCGGAAAAGACAACGTGACGGCCGACTTTCTCAGCAGGGTTCAGGTGGATCCCGGCGAATGGGAACTCAACCCAAAGGTCTTCGCACAGCTGGTTCAGCGTTGGGGCCAGCCTGTCATGGACCTGATGGCCACGTTCCGCTCAGCAAAAGCAGCTCGGTTCTACAGCCGTCGACGGGAACCGATGTCAGAAGGCCTGGATGCCCTGTTGCAGACTTGGCCCTCCACGGGTCTTCTGTACGTGTTTCCTCCGTGGCCTCTGCTGGGGCGTGTGATTCAGCGTATCGAGGGCCACCGGGGTCGAGTACTCTTGATAGCCCCGGATTGGCCTCGACATCCTTGGTATGCCGATCTGATGAGGTTGGTAGACGGGTCTCCGTGGCGGCTTCCGCTAGATCCGGATCTGTTGTGTCGGGGCCCCTCCGCATGCCGCAAGTGGGGAGATTCTCTCTTACGGCCTGGCTATTGAAAGGGCGCGGTTAAGAAAACGAGGTTATTCCAAGTCTGTCGTGGCGACGCTGTTACAAGCGCGCAAGAGATCCACTTCTCTGGCCTATGTCCGGGTGTGGCGCATCTTTGAAGATTGGTGCTCTCGACATCAGGTCCGAGCCGCTACGGCCTCGATTCCCGTGGTACTCGATTTTTTACAGGACGGTTTTGCTAAAGGTTTGGCTGCCATTTCTTTGAGAGTGCAGTTGGCGGTGCTTTCCTGCTACCGGGGTAAGGTTCACGGGGTGTCGCTGGGTGCCCATGCCGATGTCGTTCGCTTCTTGAGGGCTGTGTCTCGGCTTCGTCCAGTCCGCAGAATTTCTGTACCTTCCTGGGATCTCAATTTGGTTTTGCGGGCCCTCACTGAGGCTCCCTTTGAACCGCTCTCTCATAGTTCGGTGAAGGATTTGACTCTTAAAACGGTGTTCTTAGTAGCGATTTGTTCGGCGCGGCGTGTATCCGAACTCCAGGCGCTTTCTTGCAGGGAACCCTTTTTGTCTTTCTCGGCCCAGAAAGTCGTTCTGCGACCGGTACCTTCCTTTTTGCCTAAGGTGTCTTCTCCTTTCCACGTGAATCAAGTGGTTTCGCTCCCGGTATTTACTGCATCGGGGAACAGGCCTCTGATCGCGGTCTTAGTCGTTTAGATCTAAAGAGGGTTCTCCGGAGATATTTGAAAGTCACCAGTGAGTTTCGCAAATTGGATCGTTTGTTTGTGCTGTTTGGCGGGCCTCGCAAAGGTGAGGCAGCGGCGAAAGCCTCCATTGCTCGCTGGATTAAGGAGGCGATTGGCTCGGCTTATCTGTTGCACGGTCGACTACTGCCTGTTGGTTTGCGCGCCCATTCCACCAGGGCGCAGGCTGCGTCCTGGGCGGAGTTTAGTGTCTCCGGTGGAGATATGTCGGGCGGCAACGTGGTCTTCTCTGCACACTTTCAGTAAGCATTATAGACTTGATGTGTTGGCGGCTGGCGATGCTCGTTTCGGGTCATCGGTGCTGCGTGCCGGCTGGAAGAATCCCGCCCGTTAGGCTGCTTTGTTACATCCCATCTGTGAGGACTAAGCTGGAGGAACGATAAGGAAATAGTAATTACACTTACCTGGTAATTGTAGTTCCTTGAGAGACGACAGCTTAGTCCTCCTGCCCTCCCTATATTCTTTCTTTTTAGCGCGGCACGCCTTGGGGTCAGAAGTGCGTATTCCCAGGTGAGTGTCTTTCTCTTCTTTTCTCTTTGTCTCGCTATCGGCTTATGCTGCGGCAGGAGCGGGACATTCTGTGTCTGTGGTTTTGATACCATTAATTACTTTACAAAAAAAAAAAAAGAAATAAAACATAACACAAAATGACCAAACAGGACTTTTTAAAGGTTAGCTATTTCTTTGAGTTTGCTTTGACAATAGGTCACTGGAGCTTCAGGGATGCCTGGTAGGCTGATTCCAGCGGAGCTGAAATTTGATTGGTCCAGTCTTCATGCTGCAGGAGGAGGTGCACAGCCCATCTGTGAGGACTAAGCTGTCGTCTCTCAAGGAACTACAATTACCAGGTAAGTGTAATTACTATTTTATGCTTATTACTGGAGAAGTTAAAAAATGAATTTTTGCTTAAGGGCAGGTCTCATACTGATGACTAGCTTATCTGTCAAAGGAAGGAAGCAAAGTCTGATAGCATCAACGACCTCCCTATATTTTATCAGACTTTGCTTCCTTCCTTTGGGAGATAAGCTAGTCATCAGTCTGAGACCTGCCCTTAAGCAAAAATTCATTTTTAACTTCTCCAGTAATAAGCATAAATAGATTTAGCTACAACTGGTTAAAATCGGAGTGTTTTGTGACTACTATATTTAGGTGTTATTAACACACTGTTTATGGACCACGGTTTTTGATGTCATCTGACTGAGCAAGATGGCACTCTTAGTCAGGGAGAGGACCACGCATATGTGGTGGTATCTCCCAAAGACTTTCTTTGAAAGCTGGGGGGATGCTTCTGCTAGCGCTCCATCGGTGCCGATGTCACCCATATGTGAGAACTGATTCCTATTGTCCCCGGAGAATACCTGTTACAGGTGAGTAATTACGCTTTTTCCAGTACCGCAAGTGCTCTTCCATTTGTTGGAACTGTGACTAAAGACTTCTATTTGTCTTCACTTATGACACTCAATGGGAAATTCCATATCGTTCTGCTAGAGCAGTCCAGACAAGTGGGTTATGTTCTCCTACCAGCATATTGGTAGAGACAAAAAACCAATGAAGAGCCCATGTTTCCCCGGGAGAGCAGCAAGCCAGCCGCAGAGAGGAGAGTGCCTGGAGGCATGAAGACTCCTTCAAGGACATCCCCTGATGTCAGCGGAGTACTTCAAATTTCAGCAAGAGAGGTCCTTTCTCCAGGAGAGCAGAGTAAGCCATCCGCGGAGAGTGGAGTGGCTGGAGGTGTGCAGGCTGCTTGGAGGACGTCCCCTGACATCAGCGGGGGCCTTCAAATTTGAGCTGCTCCTAGCCACATGGCCGTTGGCGTGTGGTTGTGGCGTGCCCTAAGGGGCATGCCACAATGGGTAGGTATTTATTTATTTATTTATTTATTTAACAGTTCTTCTATACCGCGCTCTTCAGATCAGTGCGGTTTACATTCAACGTCAACTATACAACACAGGCATTCTGAGTTGTAAACTTTACAATAAACAGGGAGATCAACATGGAAACAACTGGGGAAACTATCTACATTGTATTTACACTATTACCTTTTTCAAGCAGGGTCTATCTACATCTTATTACTTTTGAAGGATCGGTGGGTTAGGCCCCTTGGGAGCCCCTTAGGAGCCACATAGTAGCTCTCTAGACTCTCCTTGTGTATTGAGTGTCTCCATGAGAAAAAGAAAAAAGGTGTTTCCCTCGGAAGTTGTCATCGGACCGATAGACATCTCCAACCTAAAGAGGATCAAACAACAACTGTAGGTACTTTGCCCCTCCCAGCGTCTCCACTGGGGGCTACTTTAAGCTCTCCAGACTGCACACTACCTCCTTCCTCACCATCAGTGACTACACCCATGTTGGCTGAGAGTGGTCAGCCTCCACAACTGAGTACTCCATTATCTTTGTGAAGTTCCTATAAAGCAGTGCCCGAGTCTCAGGTCTCTTTGGCTGACATCTGGGATAGAGGTGATATGATTGAGATGTTTAAATACCTCAGTGACATAAATGTTCAGGGAGAGAGCCTCTTTCAATTGAAAGCAAGTTCTGCTACGAGGGGACATGGGATGAGGATGAAGGGAGATAGATTCAGGAGTGATATGCGGAAATATTTCTTTACGGAAAGAGTAGTGGATCCATGGAATAGTCTCCCAGTGGAGGTGGTAGAGATGAGGACAGTAACTGAATTCAAAAAAGCATGGGACGAACACAGAGGATCTTTAAAGGTAAAAAGGGGACTGTTGTAGTTATTGATATGGAAGGACAGACTAGAATAGGCCATGTGGTCTTTTTCTGTTGTCATATTTCTATGTTTCTATCTGGTGGGTGGTGACTCAGAGAAAATTCTGGTGGCCACCATCTCCCAGCTTTGCAATTTTTCACAGGAAACTTGCAAGACTGGGAAGAGTTGAGGAGCATGTGAAATTTTTCTAACCAAATGGTGAACTGTGATACTCGCTGTTCCTCCTTGCAAGCAGTTAATGCATCCACTGTCAAGGACAGTTTGATTATCCACCATTAGTTAAAATTGTTAGAGAATTCCCTTAAAGCAAAAAATATTCAGTTTCTCAATTTGTTATCTTTCAAAATCTGTAAATATTTGAGAGATTTTGTCTCTGCTAAATGCGGATGTAATTTTGTTCTCCAAAATGTTCTGTCTTACTGGTAGAAAGGTTGCTGATGAGTCTCTAGGAGGTTTTGATATGTTTCAGTCACAACATGATTTTGATCTTACCCAGTTCCTAAAAGACTCACAGGATGACATTCCTATTTGAGCCACTTTAGTGGTCTCTTTCCTTTCTGATCAGGATAAGGTCTTGGTATTTTTTTAATAATTTTTTATTTATGCCGTTTCAAAATAACTAGCATAACCATTTGCAAGGGAAACACTGAGAAAACAGAAATAAATCACTTGGTGAAACTAAAAAAAAAAAAAAGGAAAATGGAACAATACATGTATCTCCTCACCTGACAGAATGGATCCCACTATATATCAGATAAATTCATATCTGACTAAATACCTGACCCTGCGCATCACCGGGGTGCTGTGATTTAACAAACACAAGAAGTTGGGACAGCTCATAGAAAATATAACTACTAGAACGGTACTTTATCAAACATTTCCATGGGAAATAGAAAAAAACTAACCCGCCTAACTGGACTATAGGCAGCCTACACATCAGTTATTCCCTAAGGCACCGCTGAGTTTATCTTGACAAGTCCAGATGAATGCGGACATTAAGATCCTTAAAGGCTAAATTCTGCTTTTTAAAATACATCCTGAGCATCCATTCGTTGTGTGAGGTCAATGCAAAAGTCACTAACAAAGTATGCGGTGATACCTGCTGCTGTTCTGATCACTCCAAAATTACAGACACATCCAAAACTTCCATAGAAATACCAGGGAACCCTTGCGGAACACTCACTAACTTTTTCCCAACTGGCAAGTAGTAAACCTGTGTCAATGGAGGGTGGGATTCCACAGGTAGCCCCAGAACTTTGATAAGATACGTCTTGAACATATCTCTCGGAGAGATTAGTAGATTCCTAGGAAAGTTCACCAACCTTAAATTTGATGCTCGAGAGGCATTCTGCAGTACTCCATTTTAAACTTGGTTGCAGTTAAATCTTTCAATATACCATCCAAATAGGACTCAATAGCCTCCACCTTTTTATCAAAAGTAGCACATGCCATTTGCCAACATTTTTAGAAATAACAACAATGTTATCTTGCATTTGCTGTTGCAATTCTCTAACCTGTGGGATTAATGCAGCCCCCAGGCATGAGATTTATTTATTTAAAGGAGGAGTGGCCTAGTGGAGTGACCTAGATTTATTTATTTAAAGGAGGAGTGGCCTAGTGGTTAGGACAAGGTACTTCAGGCCGGAGGGCCGGGGGTTCAAGTCCCACCTGGGGACAGCATCTCAGGCCGGAGGGACTGGGATTTCTAGTCCTATAGGTACTCCTTGTGGTCTTGGGCAAGCCACTTAACCCTCCATTGCCCATGTTCCCTGTAAGTATTAGCGTATGTGTGTCATATCCCCTCGTGTTAAATGTATCTCCCAATTGACCGCTTTGACCCGGTGAAAAGCGGGATATAAATACAGCTAAATAAATAAAAATACATTCTCTTATATACCGCGTTATTCTGCATCAGTGCGGTTTACATTGAACAAACTGAAATTACATTGAACAGGGCATTATAACTTGGAGATAACTATTTTACAGGGAACATGGGCTATGGAGGGTTAAGTGGCTTGCCCAAGACCACAAGGAGCACCTGTGGGACTAGAAACCCCAGTCCTTCCGGCCCAAGGTTGCTGTCCTGTAGTGGGATTTGAACCCCCGACCTTCCGGCCTGAAGTACCTTGCCCCAACCACTAGGCCACTCCTCCACTCCCAAAGATAGCATCCCAAATAGTTTCAAGGGAAAATTTAGAAGGTTTTGGTAGAGAGAAACCAGTGACAGTCGAGGGATTAGCTGGTACCTCACTGGCTGCAGGAGCAGTGTCCCCACAAGAAGGCATATCTAGATTTCTGAGGCCACTTCCCATGGCCCCTATACTCTGTCACACTTTTTCAGTTTGCTGAAGAACTTCCCGCAGAGAGTCAACGACCCCCACTTCTTTAGCAGAGAGTTGCCCGCCAACCGGGATCCTCTTAACAGCACTCTTCAATGCTGTGCTGAGCCCCAACATCTCTACCGCCATAACAGCTGGTGGAGCCGGAGGAGACTGATTCCACGGGGAGAAAGATAACAAATCAAAACATAGAAATATGACGACAGAAAAAGGCCACATGGCCTATCTAGTCTGTCTTTCCATATCAACAACTACAACAGTCCCCTTTTTTCCTTTAGAGATCCTCTGTGTTTGTCCCATGCTTTTTTGAATTCAGTTACTGTCTTCATCTCTACCACCAAAGGAGCACTACACCACGTTGCTTGAAAAGATACCCAGTATGAACTACGTGGTTTTAAGTTTGGAAGGATACTTTTATTGATTAGATCGTTATTCAACAGCCTGATTAGCCCGACACAGGCTGTGTTTCGTTTGCACTTCTTCAGGGGATTCAGGCGTGCCGTTCTTGAGTTCGATATTCAGAATATGATTCTAAATTGATCATTAACAGGAACTAAAGGACGCTTTTTTGTGACTAGTTCTGCTATTTCTCTTTCTCTGTCGTTATTCAGAAGTTTTTGTTCTCTGGGAACTGAAAGCATGTGCCTTTGCATTTGCAATACTTTGTAGGACTCATAGGTTTGATTCTCAGCTGAAGCCTTTCACTGCAGCTAGGGATGCTGCGGAGGGAGTCCCCTTTTTTTCCTTTAGAGATCCTCTGTGTTTGTCCCATGCTTTTTTGAATTCAGTTACTGTCCTCATCTCTATCACCTCCACTGGGAGACTATTCCACGGATCCACCACTCTTTCCGTAAATAAATATTTCTGCAAATCACTCCTGAATCTATCCCCCTTCACACTCATCCCATGTCCCCTCGTAGCAGAACTTGCTTTCAATTGAAAGAGGCTCTCCCCCTGAACATTTATGCCACGGAGGTATTTAAACATCTCAATCCATATCACCTCTATCCTGCCTTTCCTCTAAGGTGTACATATTAAGATCCTTAAGTCTGTCCTCATATGCTTTATAATGAAGACCACTAACCATTTTAGTAGCCACCCTCTGCACCGACTCCATCCTGTTCACATCCTTTTGAAGGTGCTGTCTCCAGAATTGCACACTATACTCCAAATGAGGTCGCACCAAAGACTTATACAGAGGCATTATCACCTCCTTTTTTTCTGCTAGCCATTCCTGTCTGTATGCACCCAAGCATCCTTCTAGCTTTTGTCGTCGCCTTTTCTACCTGTTTAGCTACTTTAAGATCATCAGACACAACCGCGCCCAGGTCCCGCTCTTCTTTAGTGGACAAAAGTACTTCACTCCCTATACTATATTGCTCCTTTGGATTGCTGCAGCCCAAATGCATGACCTGAAACTTGATGCCTTGTCATCTGGCCTTGGTGTCGAAGTAGCCAACCCCACTAAGGAGGTCTCCTGCTGCATACTCACGTGGGTAAGAAAGGAATCCAAAGTTTGTTGAAGGGAAACAGCAGATGGGGAACCAGTAGCTACCGCAATGGTGGGTTTAGGGGCTGTCTTACCCTTCTGCTTGCTCATATTGAGAGAGAGAAAAACGCTGCCGAGCTGCCTAGGATCCACCATACTTGAGGCTCTTCACCCTCCCCCCCCCCACCCCCCTCCCCGTCTAAGGTCTCGATATTTAAAAGTTACTTTAAAAATAAAAATGTGATTCTAAGATTCAGTTGTTTCAAGATGTCTCGAGGGTGACAGTTATGCAGAAGGGCCTTTCTGGCACTCAGTGCATCTTTCTTTCTCCAGGATTCAGTCTTCACATATGGGTGACGTCAACGCCGATGGAACCCTCATGGAAGCATCTCCCCAGCTTTCAAAGAAAGCCTTTGGGAGATGCCACCACGCATGTGTGGTCCCCTTCCCGCCTAAAGGTGCCGTCTTGCTCAGTCTTCTGTTTTCCACTTAGCCCTACAGACATTCGTCTTGTCCCCTTGGAAAAAAGTTGTTTTTCTTTGTATAATTTTTGTACTTTCTACGGCCTGTGCCAGCTCCTTTCCTGCCTGAGACCCGTTGCTGTCGCACCGAGCCTCAGAAAATCTTTTTGTCTTGATCTTTTCCATCACAGCGCTTTTGCACCTTTTTCAACTGCTGGCTGCGTTAAGGGTTTTCAACCTTTTTGCCCCAATAGCCACTGGCTTTAAAAAATGTGATCAGTGCTCAAAAAATGTTTCTCACCAACAATCATGATTGTTGCCTCCGATGTCTGGGTGCTGACCACGACCCGGAGGGGAATGCTCCCTATGCAAGAAAATGTCTGTTAAGGCCATACAGAGTCATTGGCTTAAGCAGGACGACATCTTCCACAAGGCAGGCTCAACCCTGGTTTCCCCGGTAGCCTCACGCTTGAAGGCGCTACACGGATCCTGTGCGGGCTCTGACACTGAGCAAGGGTCCCCCGGAGTGTGAGCGTAAGAAGACAACTACCTCAAGGGCCTTGTCCAGGGAGGCGGACAAGCATGGGAAGTCCCATGCCCGGTCCCTCAGTCCCTGAATAGCATCCTCGGAAAGTGCCCAGGATCAATGTTGTGGCCTCCGGCAATGAACTGCAGTCTCCCGAGGCCCATCCTGTCGAGGACCCCCTCTCCCCCTTAATACCTGACCCGTTCACTTCGGTGTCGGTGTCCATGACTGCTACCCCCGAGTGGGAAGCTCGTATGTTGGCCTTAGAGCGCAGCATTTCTGTGTTCCTCACCTCCCACTGGCCGCTGACCTCTGGCCCCACCGAGACCACAGGAATCTCGACATTGAGGACTCCCTGGGCTATCAAGCGATCACCAAGAGCCAGACGTCTCGGGCAGATCCCCAGCGAGGGTCTCCTCCTCGCTGCTGGTCCTCGGGACCAAGGTCTTCGCAGGCAAGTGCCTCTAGTTCAGGCCATGCCCTAGCCTTGAAGCACCCAAGACCGGAGCTAGCAGCTCTCTTGCAGCCAAAGGACCTTGAATCCTCCTCGGATTACTCCAACCCGACTGCCAAGCACCGATCCCCCCCCCCCCCCCCCCGAGGACACCTCTTTACTCGAGTTCATCAGGGACATGGCACGGGCACTCTTCCTCACAACAGAGTCAGAGGAAGACCCTTGTACGGAGAAACTTAACATCCTCCAGTACGAGGCATCACCGAAGGAGACCTTGACAGTCCACGTTTCCTCTATCCTTACCTGGCTCCTCCTCTGGATGTGGGAGTCCCCAGCCTCGGTGCCCATTGTGAGTCAGCGACTTGACACGATGTACTGGGTCCAGCAGGGGCTAAGCTATTGCAAGGTGTAACAACCACCATGGAGGTGTGGGGGAAAGTCTGCCATGCAAGGAGGTGGAGGAAATCCTTCTGGCCTCTGATAAGGACTCCACGAGGTGGGCCTATGCCTTCAAGTGGTGCCGGTTTTCCGTGTGGTGCACAGAGCATCGAATGGATCCATTTTCTTGCCCAGTGATTTTAGTCCTCCAATATCTCCTCCACCTCTCGCAGTCTAGACTCAAGTTTAATGTTTGTTTATTTGATACACCACCATTTGTAGTTACAGCAGAGCGGTTTCCACTGAGATTTTTGTTCTATGTGAACCGCGCTGATGCTGAATAGTGCGGTATATAAGAGAATATAAATAAAATAAATAAATAAATAAAATTCAAATTACAGTATAAGGCAAAGGCCACTGGCTGGAAAAGAAGAAAAGAAATTACAATGTTGACAGGACAGTTAGAGGACAGACATGCATATGAAATAACAGTGAAAACCAAGACAAGAAGGGGAACAGTAAGGGGTGATATCACACAAAAGGAGAGGGGAGGTCAAAGGCTTCGGAGAAAAGATGGGTCTTCAGATGAGTTTTGAAAGTAGTGTGGTGTTGCTCGAGTCTGAGTGAGGTGGGCAGGGAATTCCAAAGTGCAGGTCCAATGAAAAAGAAAGCAGAAGTGCGGGTGGACTGGAGGTGAGCGCGGGAGAGGGAATGGAGGTGAAGACTATTAATGTGTAAAGACCGGAGGGAGCGACTAGGAGTATGAAATTGGATAAGGTCTGCCAGGTATTGCGGTGTGTGGGTGTATAGAGAACTTGATGGACTAGGGAGAGGAGTTTGAAACGAGTGCGAAAGTAGGCGGCCATGAAGGTGAATCAGCAGTGGTGTCATATGATCACAGCGTGCAAAGTGTGAAATGATCCGTGCGGCCATGTTTTGGATTCGCTGTAGCCTATGAAGTTAGGATTGAGGTAGACCTAAGAAGACTGAATTACAAAAATCGACGCGAGACATTACAAGGGACAGCATGAGCGTAGTGAGTGCTTTGGGGAGTAAGAAAAGGGCGAGTTGCTCGAATCTGGCGAAGAAAGAAAAATGAAGTTTTTGTGACGTGAGAGATGTGATCCTGAAAAGAGAGATTTGAGTCAAAGAAAACCCCAAGATACCGGAAACTGGACACCATAGGAATAGGGGAACCAGCAAAAGAGGGAGACAATGGTGGGGAGGGACTGCCGTGCGTGAACCAAATGGCGAGCGTTTTAGTGATGTTTAAGTGAAGACAGTTTGATATGAGCCAACCAGTTACAGCGGAAAGACAAGAATTTAGAGGAGAGAGATCAGGACGAAGGGGAGAAGTGTGGTGTAAAAGGACAAGATCGTCAGCGTAATAGAAGGCAGAAATCCCATATTGTTGAACCAGAAGAGCTAAGGGTGTCAAGAAGATATTGAAAAGAAGGGGGGCTAGTACAGACCCCTGGGGGACACCAGGATAAGGGGAAAGGTTCAGAGGAAGCCGTTGGAGTGGTAAGAGCGAGAACAGTGTAGGAGCGGGAGAAAAGATAGGAGTGAAACCAGCAGTATACTGTGCTACAGAGTCCAGCTTCCCGTAAGCGTGAAAGGAGGAGAGAGTGGTCAACTAAGTCAAAAGCTGCAGAAAGATCAAGAGAAACCGCCACCGAGAAGTCACCACAATCATGTGCCACGTGCAGTTCATTAAGAAAGGCAAGAAGGACAGTCTCTACACTATGACCCGGGCGAAATCCTGATTGATGGGGGCGAAGAAAGTGTGTAGAATCCAGGTGGTGGGAAAGCTGAGAGAACTGCCTTTTCAAGTATCTTAGAGAGGAAGGAGAGATTAGAGACTGGACGATAGTGTGCAGGGATAAGAGGATCAAGGGAAGGCTTTTTAAGTATAGGGCGTACAAGGGCGTGCTTCCAAGAGGGGGGAAAAATGCAGACCGAAGACTTGAATTAACCATGGTGAGAATGGAGGGGATAAGAGCGAGAGAAGATGTAAGCAGTCAGAAAGAGGGTTTAGGATCGAGAGAACAGCAAGTCTTCTTAGAAGAGGAGATAAGCTGAATAAGTTCTGAGGTAGTGAGGGGGTAGAATGAACCCCAAGTATGTGAGAGTTGAGAAATAGGTGGTGGGGAGGAGGATTGATAGGTGGAGGGCAATACAGTAAGGATGTTCTAAGGTCCAAGATCTTATTGCTAAAGAAGGATTTAAGCTGAGAAGGAGGGGGAGCTGACTGCATGGTTGCTGTCTTGGAATCTGATTGAAGTGTTGTGAGGGACTTGAGGACGGAATAAAGATGGCGTGTTTAGTTTGGGGCAGAAAGGATGGCAGTAGAAAAGTAGTTTCTTTTGGCTTTATGAACCTCAGAACGATAGTGCGCATGTACATCTGAATGCACTCTCTGTGAACCACCATCCCGTGGAGGGCAAACCTCTATCCGTGCAGCTACTCATCTGGTTCATGTGGGGCTTGTTGCTCTCCAAACCCCCCATTCGACTGCCCCCCAACGGAATGGGATCTCATTGTGGTTCTGGCGCAACTTAGGCGCAATAGGAATTTTGGGAACCCCCCTCAAATGGTTCTCCTCGTACATAACGAACAGAAGGCCACAAGTCCAATTCAATGGCGAAAAGGCTGAAGCTTTCTCTCAAACTCAAGGCATACCCCAGGGATCGGCTCTCTCGGCACTACTTTTCAACATCTACATGCAGCCCCTCTGTGACATTTTCAAAAGGCATAAGATTGACTATCATATTTACGCCGATGATATTATGCTTTACACACAATTGGATACCACAGACCCTAAATATGCTCAACTCGAAACCTGCCTGGACGAGATGTTAAGATGGCTACAACAAAATAACATGACAATCAATCATAAGAAAACTGAAGTAATGTATATATCCAGTAAACCAAATTTTGAGCCTCCTCCTACAATCACCCTGTGTAACAACACGTACAACACAAAGAAGGAGATCAAATACCTGGGAGTCACACTCGACTGTAACCTAAAAATGGAAACACAACTGCGTAAAACAAACAAGGCCATCTTCCATAAACTTAGAGTGATACAACCTCTGAGGAATATAATCGATCCCTATGATTTTCGGTCTGTTGCACAAGCACTCATTATGCCACACCTGGACTACTGTAACGCCATCTTACAAGGTCTGCCTAAAAAATCGCTAAATATCCTTCAAATGGCCCAAAATGTGATGGCCAGGATCATCATGAGAACAAGCATGGCAGAGCACATTACACCGGTTTTGATTGAACTACTTTGGCTTCCCATTGCAGCCAGGATACAATACAAAACATTGGTAACCACGTTCAAACTGTTAACATAGCCCCTTCATTCCTATCCACACTTATCAGCATGCAACCAGCAAACAGGGAAAGGAGAACTTCCAATGCAGGCACACTACAAGTCCCATCCAGCATCAGATCTGTGAGAGCAAGTACTAGTCGCAGGGCATTCTCATTCTCTGCACCAACTATCTGGAATCAACTCCCATTCGAGCTGAGATCAATCAAGGACATTACTGCTTTCCGGAAGGAACTGAAAACTCATCTATTCAAAAGTCACTACAATCAGATGTGACTCTCAGTACGATAGAGATGAAGCGAAACAATCAATTAATCATGCTCTGTTGAACTGCTATATGTATAAATATGTATAAATGTAAAAATGTAAATATGTGTAGTCAAATCTCTAAGACTCTAATCTTGTGTGCTGTGCCTCACCCCCAGAACTATGTGTATATTAGCCCCATTTCTCGGTCTTGATTGACAACCCCCAAAGATGTAATCAAACCGCTGCTGATCGCTGGAAGTAGTGGTATATAAGTGAGTGCTAAATAAAATAAATAAATAAACTTATCAAGCCACCCTTTGAGCCTTTGGCAACCAGTTCCTTATGCTACCTGTCCTGAAAGGTTGCCTTTTTGATGGCACTCACCTCTGCCCACAGAGTCAGCGAGCTCCAGGCCTTGGTGGCTGAGCCACCTTACACGAGATTCTACAAGAACAGGGTTGTGCTCAGCACTCGCCCTAGGTTTTTCCCGAAGGTGGTCTCCGACTTCCACCTCAATCAGGAGGTAGTGCTCCCTATCTTCTTTTCACAACCTCACACTGACTTGGTGTCAGCTGTCCTCCATACCCTGGACTGCAAACAAGCCCTGTTTTTCTACCTGCAGCATACCAGGGGGGCCACCAAAAAGCCGAACAGTCTGGGTTAGGCTGTTACCAAGCAGACCATATCCATTTGGGTGGCGGACTGCATCGCCTTCGCCCACAGTCGAGCTGACATTCCTCTGGATGTCTAGGTGATGGCGACCTCTGTCGCATCTCCGATCGGTGCCCATGGCAGACATCTGCCTAGCCACCATCTGGTCCTCTGTTCACACTTTTGCAGCCCACTATTGCCTGGAGAGGGAGTCCCAACGGGACAGTGCCTTCGGCCAGGCCGTAATGCGTAACCTCTTTGGGGTTTAGGCAACTCCTGCCCTCCGACCCTTCTTGTTCAGGCTACCAGAGCCATGGTTCTCACTGGACGATGGGGTCCTCTGAGACTGTGAGCGGATTCACCTGCAGCTGTTCACGGCTGGGCCATGCCTTTTTCATACCGGTCCTCAGTAGCCTGCAGCTAGGGAGTCCATGTTTCCTGACTTCCTGCTTGTTCCTGGAGAAAGCGTAGTTACTCACCTGTAACAGGTATTCTCCAGGGACAGCATGAACCAGTCCTCACAACGGTCCCTCCTTCCCTTGGAGTAGCTGTTCTTTTTGTCCATCTTCTTGGTTGGGCTGTAGCTATGGCACCTGACTGAGCAAGGCGACCACGCATGCG
Source organism: Ichthyophis bannanicus (assembly GCA_033557465.1). Classification (NCBI taxonomy): domain Eukaryota; kingdom Metazoa; phylum Chordata; class Amphibia; order Gymnophiona; family Ichthyophiidae; genus Ichthyophis; species Ichthyophis bannanicus. The sequence goes on along the minus strand of CM066033.1, from coordinate 648,635,569 downwards.
TGGTAGTATCTCACAAAGGCTTTCTTTGAAAGCTGGGGAGATGCTTCTGCGAGGGCTCAGTAGGCATCGACATCACCCATATGTGAGGACTGATTCTTGCTGTCCCTGGAGAACATCTTACAGGTGAGTAACTACGCTTTTTGAAGTACTCCTGTAAGTGCATCATCACTTATCAGGGGTCTAAGTTTATTTTTCTGGAGTCCTTACAGTTGGAAATGTTTTTGTTGAACAGGGAGAAACAAGGGTAGTTATGGGTGAAAGTATGGGTGGTTTAATAATATAGGCTATAGTATTGGAGTTTTCTCCTTTTTTTCCTTTAGATTTGATGGCCTTTTTGGTCTCTCCCCTTCATATGTGGGCTACGTACTTGTAATTATGTTGGTTTTCCATCATATTTGTGGTTATTTCTTTCATGTTTCCTATATGCTTGCTTTTGTAAGTGTTTAAAACTGTTATTTAAAAAAAAAAAAGCCCAGGATTCAATGACATCATTCCCATGTCTCTATCCGCCTCAGCCACCAGAGATCTCTTCAGTATGTCTTTGTCTCCAGCAGATAGTGGATGGATTTTCTCCACTCTGAAGAAAATCTGAATAATGGAGAGGAAAAGATTGATTTTAAATGCTTGTGAACGACTACCTTGAGGGTGACTCTCTCTCACTTGAGCACAATGTGGGAGGCTCCACTAGATTGCAGTCTTTTTGGTAGCTATAGGAAGAGGGAAAATTGGTTCACCTCTGCGCTCTTATCATAAGAGCCTGTTGAGCAGCCAGAAGTTGGAAGGATTGAAGGAGTTCAGCAGTCCCACACAACCTCAATGCCTCCTCCTCTGTCCCCCCTGCTCTCTCCCAAACATTGCAAAAGGTTCTCGGAGGAATCTGCCGGCAGTGTCTGCAAAGCAAAAGAAACATTTTCAGGGGTGTAGAGCTGAGCCCATCATGGATTTCTGCCTGGAGCTCTCAGGAGGTGAGTACCAAGGCTTGACCTCATCATTGTCCTTGATGGGGCCTCCCGACTCCATCTGTCTGGGGTGCAATTTGAGGTGGACCACTAGTGACCATTGGCATGTTGTGGGGGTTTCTTGCCTTTCCTGCATGTGTTAGTAATGGTTTTTTTTTTACTATTATGCGCCTGGCGGTTGTGTGATCCTTTTGTGCGTTCTGCCCAAATGGCTGCAATGTGCATTCCTGCGGAAGTGCCCATAATGCGCGGTGCTGTGTAAATGTTGTTAACATGCACCTTCCGGGCCACCGTGGCCTTAGCGTGCACTGTTGTAATACTTGTCTTGATTCTGTCGTCTTCCAGAAAACGTTTGGCCTGTGGAAAGCGAGGTGCCTTATCTCCAGCTTGTGGACTCTGCTTTTCTTGCATAGCAGCTTCTGAGTCATCCCTGGAGGTATTGCTCCCCCTCTGTATGCAGGGGGATACAGTTATTTATTTTATTTAACATGCTGTTACATACCACCACCTCTAGAGATCAAGGACGGTTCACATTGAACTCAATAAGCAAACTCTACAATGAACTTACAAACTTATGTACAATGAACTATCTTACAACTAACTAGAAACAATGTTAGGGTAACTAGGTACAGTCCAGCCTTGCCTGCCATGGGGCAGGAGGTGAAAGATGGCACTGAGGGTAAGTATGACCAGTTGGCCAGAGGTTCTGGCAACCATGCTGTGGACTGTTCCCTGTGCTCTAGGGGATCGATGGCAATTATGTCCCCTGGTGTAGCAGGGTCATTTCCGTTAGGAGAACTTCCGAAGTCCAGATTGTTTTCCCCAGAATTGTTTTCCTTTTACAGTAGGCCTGGTCATTCTGGCTTAGAAATTTAGACTCTGCAGCCTCTGGGTTCCCCCGAGCATAGTTTCGTGAGGGGTAGGCTGAGAGTGGAAGCACTCTCAATTGCCTATGGCTAAGCGTCCTCGGCAAGGGGTGTCCCTTGGAGATGGGGATCAGCTGGGATCTGTCCGAGTTTTGCACTGTGACTTGGATTTAGATGTCTGATGTGGATCAAGAAGTACTCTCACCATTAGAGGATTGTGAGGAGGCTGGTGTTATCTGCCTTCTCTGGAAGGAGGAATTGGAGGCATTGATTGCCAGGGTCTGATTCACCTTGAGCTCAGTGGATGCCCCAGACAGAGCAAGAACCAAAGGTGCATCCACTCCTGCAAGGTGTGTTGAAATCCACTACTGTTTTTCCATTCCCAGAGGTGCTCAAGGACATGTTCTGATTGGAGTGGAATGCCTTCAACTCCCGGGCTAAGGGTGTATAAGAATATGCATGCTCTCCTGAAGGAGTGCATTGTGTGGTTTAATATTTCCAAGGTGGATGAACAGGTCAGGGCGACTATCAGAAGGACCATCATTCCTATGGAAGGTGGATCAGTCTTAATGGATACTCTGGACTGAAAGGTGGATTCATGTTAAAGAACCAGTTTGCTGCAGTGGCTGCTATTCAGTTGGTAGTATGTGCAGACCTGATGTCTTGAGCCCTGCTCCAGTGAATTCAGTCTCTTCTGCCGGATGATTCTACCTCTTTTGGAGTCTGCCATGGCCTTCCTTTCTGATGACATGTATGACTTGGTACGTCTAGCGGCCAGAGATTGTGCCCTGTCAAAGGTAACATGGCATTGGATTGGTTCCAACACAGGGCAGCGTAGACATTTTCCAAAGCCAGGTTGACCCATATGGCCTTAGAGGGATGCTTCTTTTTGATCTGATTTGGAGAAACTGGTGAAGGACCTGGGCAAGACAAAATCTTACCACCTTCCAGAGGTCAGGTCCAATGGGCTTGTGAAGCGGGCAGGAGCCACTTTTACATCAGCCTCCATCCACTCCTCGTAGACTTGCTGGTCAGACTCACGGGACTCTCGTCGCTATCAGCCTGGAAAGCCTGCCTTCCCCTCTGTTTAAAAACTTCGAGCTCATTCTCAGCCTTTCATGGAGCATGGGCCCATCCAGAGGAGGACCCTCCCGGGCTGTGCAATTAAGATTTAGGGACCCATTCCCTGGTTCCTCTGGTTGGGTACAAGCTTCACTGCTTTAAAGAATGGACCCGGATCACCAGTTATTGCTGAGTGCTAGTCACCATTCAGTACATCTATGTCCTGGAATGCAAAGAGAGCCGATTGCGGATGCTTTAGTCTAATCCTCTTGTGGGTCTGTGAACAACAGGACTGCTGTGCGGATCACCACCTTGGACAAATTGTCTCTCCTGAAGGCAGTGGTGCCCATTAGCCCAGATGATGGAGGCAAGGGCAGGTATTCCATCTATTTCATGGTACCGACAAGGACGGAACATTCCAGCCCTTTCTGGACCTCAAGGCTGTCTTCGAGCACTTGGCGCGCCCTGTACTTCTGAATGGAAACTTTGTGATCCGTGATTGAAGCGGCACGCCAAGGGGAGTTCCTGGCATATCTGGATTGGCCAAGGCATATTTTCATATCTTAATCTGGGAGGATCAGTAAAGGTATCGCGTTTGTGCCATGCTTGGCTCTCATTTTCAGTTTGCCGTCCTCCCTTTCAGATTCTCCACTGCCCCAAGGATGTTCTCCAAGGGCATGATGGTGGTGGCTACAATGCTACGGTGCCAAGGGATTTGTTGGAACCCTAGTAAAGTCTGTTGACCGCCATCTACTGCACTGACTCTGTGTCAGGGTACTACTACTACTACTACTACTACTATTAAACATTTACGAGGTCCCTCATCCAGAGACTTTTGGCAAAACTAAAAAGTCATGGGATAGGAGGCAGTGTACTATTGGGGATCAGGAACCGGTTAAAAGATAGAAAGCAGAGGGTATGGCTAAATGGCCAATTTTCCCCATAGAAAAAGGTGAATAGTGGAGTACCCAGGGATCTGTGCTGGGTCCGCTTCTGCTGCTTTTTGACATATTCATAAATGACTTGGAAAAAGAAATAACGAGTGAGGTTATCAAATTTGCAGATGACACAAAACTATTTAAAGTTGTTAAAACCCAAGAGGATTGTGGAAAATTGCAGGAGGATCCTTGATAAATTGGAAGACTGGGCAGATGAAATTTAATGTGGACAAGTGCAAATGGCAGATGAAATTTAATGTGGACAAGTGCAAAGTTATGCACCTAGGAAAGAACAACCCAGACTATGGTTACACGATGCAAGGTTCCACACTGGGAACCACTACCCAGGAAAAAGATTTAGGCGTCATCGTGGATAACATGTTGAAACCCTCCACCCAGTGTGCAGCGGCGGCAAAGAGAGCAAATAAAATGCTAGGTATCATAAGGAAAGGAATGGAAAATAAAACAAAGGATATTATAATGCCTCTGTATCGTTCCATGGTACGACCGCACCTTGAATATTGTGTGCAATTCTGGTCGCTGTATCTTAAAAAGGATATAGCGTTATTAGAAAAGGTACAGAGAAGAGCCACCAAAATGGTAAAGGGGATGGAAGGATACTCCTATGAAGAGAGGCTAAGAAGGTTGGGGCTCTTCAACCTGGAAAAGAGACAGCTGAGGGGAGATATGGTAGAGGTCTATAAATTAATGAATGGCGTGGAACGGGTAAACGTAGATCGATTGTTTATGCCATCAAAATATAGAAAGACTAAGGGACATGCAATGAAGCTACAGGGTAACCTATTTAAGACTAATAGAAAATATTTTTTCACTTAATGTGTAATCAAACTCTGGAATTTGTTACCGGAGGATGTAGTAAAAGCTGCTAGTGTAACTGGGTTTTAAAAAGGTTTGGACAAGTTTATTTATTTATTTTTATTTCTTATATACCGCGCTTTTTTAATCAGTGCGGTTTACAAATGAACAAAATGTAAACACAATGACACAGTCAGCATTGGTTTTTTACAAGGAACAGGGAACAAAAACTTGGCAGAAAAACAGGGTTAACTATATACAGACAAGAGGCATAAAATAGAGTAAACTATGTACATGGCATTTTGGTTGATTAACATGGTAGTGGTAAATAGCTACAATTAAAAATACAGTATAATTACAGTATGGATGGTGAGGACAGGTATGAGTTATCATGATTAGCCCTTTTCCACCGGGGACAGGTGGGAAAGACTAACATGAGGGCTAGGATCAATCGTAGTCGCTTCCGGGTAGTAAAGTAGGAACAAGTGATATTTTAAGGCCTTTCTGAATGCCATGAGACTTGTGATGGCTCTAATTTTCGGTGGGAGGGCATTCCAGGCTCTGGGCGCAAACAGTGAGAAGGCTCTAGAGGCTGTTGATTTAGAGCATTTCGTAAGGAGTTTCGGAAGGTCTATGGAGTGTAATGCAGCCGATCTCCTGGATCTGTTAGTTGGAGTGACATGTATCAAGTTGCTGATAGGTGATAGAGATGGGCTTTTTGCAGCTTTAAAAGTCATGACAAGGGTTTTATATAGGGTTCTGGCCTGGAGGGGTAACCAGTGTAAACTCATCAATATTGGAGTTATATGCTCTGAGCGTGGAGCACCTACGAGAATTCTCGCGGCCGCATTCATGGCCAGACGGAGGGGATTTAGAGTAGATTGTGGGAGACCGTGTAGTATAATATTGGCAAAATCCAAATGTGGTAGTACCAAGGCTTGGAAGATAGTGCGGAAGTCGGAGTAATCAAGAAGGGGACGGAGATTCCGAAGGGATCGAATCTTTTGGTAAATTGTGTTTGTTGCTTTCTTGATGTGTGCTGACATATCAAGCCGCTGATCTAATGTAATCCCTAGGTATCGGATTGTTGGTTGTGCCTTCAACTCAATGTTGTTTACTTGTAATGAGGTGGGGGGTATGAATGTTGGATTCCGTGTAACGAATAGGACTTCTGTTTTGTTATGATTTATACGTAGATTCTGTTTGATGAGCCAGTTAGATACAGCTTCGAAGCAATGAACTATTGATGTAAAGTCCGGTTGTTTTATATTGAATGGAGCATACATCAGGATGTCATCAGCATATGCTAGACATTGAATATTGAATGTACGTATCAAAGCACAGATTGGTTGCATATAGATATTGAACATTAATGCGGACAAGGATGATCCCTGAGGGACACCTTGTTTAAGGGGGAATGAGTCCGATGTTGCATCTCCTTTTCTGACTTGCTGCTGTCTATCCGATAAGTAAGATTTGCACCATTTCAGAGCTAGCCCTTGAATACCCTTATCTTTGAGGCGCTGTAGGAGAGTATTGTGATTTACTGAATCAAAAGCGGCAGCTATGTCAAGAAAAATGAGAATGAATGAATCCTTGATGAATATTGTCAATGTTTATGATTAGGTTATTGAAGAGGGTTGTGAGGAGGGTGTCAACTCCATGTTCTTCTCTAAAACCATGTTGTGATGGGTCCAGAGGAGCTTCTGAGTCGACATGGAGTTGTATTTGTCGCTGTACTACTTTTTCCATGATTTTTGCTAGTAGAGGGATGCTGGAGATAGGTCTATAAGATTCGACTTTTGTTGGGTCTAGCTTGCTGTTCTTCAGGAGGGGGCGGATGGATGAATGTTTCAGGCTCTGTGGGAAGGATCCAGTTGAAAAGGAATTGTTGACAATCTTGCTTATAGTTGGGCTAAGTTCATGTCGTAGTTCTTTGATCCATCTGGCAGGGCAGGGGTCATTAGGTGCAGTAGTTAGGTTAATAGCTGATATTTCTTTGATCTCCTTGTTGAACACCTGGGAGAAATTGTCAAGCGTGGCTAGCTGGGATACAGTCTGTGGGGTGGAAGGTATTGGTGCTTGGAGGATCAAACTAGTCTGTATCATTTTCGATTGTAGGTAATCAGCATAATCTTGAGGGTTTGGCATAGGTGGTTGAGTAGTGGTTGGATCACCTGTTAAGGATTTAACAATATCGAAGAGGTCGTGTGGCTTGTTTAATGACCGCATTAGTGTGTCCGAATGGTATTTCTTTCTTCTCTCCATTGTCATCTTTCGGTGAGTTTGTAAGTATGAATTGTATGAGCAGAGTGAATCAGGAGACCGAGAGGAACGCCAGCGTCTCTCAAGTCTACGAAGGTGGAGGAGAGAATCTCGAAGATGTAAGGAGAACCATGGTTTATGCTTGCCCTTGCTCTTAGGCCTGTCAGTGGCAGGGATGCAGGCAGCGGCTTTCAATGTGTTGTCCCAACTGGTTACTAAGTCATCTTGAGAAGGTAAGTCCTTGTGGAGAGCGGGTAGTATCTTCTCCAAGACTTCAATCTTATCAAAAGGACGAAAGCGTGATTCAAGGGCACTTGGGGGACGAACTGGTTTGTTACTGTCGGTGGTGAGGTATTCAGTAGGGATGTGAAAGAGGAGTAAACTTTGATCAGACCAAGGTATAGGTGTTATGGAGATCCGGAGCTTCTGAGGTGAGTTGGGTATCACTTGAGGAGCAAAAATTAGATCCAATGTGCTTCCTTTGATATGGGTGGGAGCATCAATAAGTTGTTCATATCCTAGTTGGCTCATGGCTTCGAGGAATGCAGAGGAGTGCGAGGTTTGTAGCGATGGTAGGTTAAAATCCCCCACTATCCAGTTAGGGGATTGTGGGTTGGGAGAGTTACATGCAATGTTGATTATTGTTGGAAGGTCCTCTGGGGAGGGTGACGGTGCTCGATAGAGTAGATTGATAGTACAGCTCCTATTAGTTATGGAAAGAGCATCAAGGTGTGGTGAGCTGATGGTATTGCTCAGTTTGAATTGGAGGTCCGATTTGGCAAGAATGAGTGTGCCACCTCCTCTCTGGTTAGATCTATGGCAGGCATAGATGGAAAATTCTGGTGGGATCATCTGGTTGATGAGGACATGGTCGTTGTCAGTTAGCCATGACTCAGTTATCAGTATTATGTCCAAGTTATGTGTTATCAGATCAATAGCTGCAGGCCATTTGGAACGTATAGATCTGGCGTTTATTAAGGCGCACTTGAGTTGACGGTTGGCCTTGTGCTTCACTGAGGGGTCTTTGTCAGAGAGCAGCAACGGGATATGTAGGAGGTGTGAATATGGAGTTCTGGATCTCATGGTGGAGTGGCAGGGATATTCCGTTGAGCACTTTCCCATGCTGTAAAGGATAAGTATCTGCTTAATGTGAGGATCGAGGGCCAGTGTTATGACTGGGATCAATGCAATGAGCAGAATTAGGGCTAGATGATGTAATTGATACATGATGGGGGTCATGGCTGTTGGCAGTGTGGTAGACTGATGAGGAGTTATTTGAGTGACCTGGAATAATCAATAGAGAAAGTGATGCGCACAGTAATGCAACAAGATATGCAACTAGTTGGGCAGTTTGTTTCCTTAGTGGAGTGGTATTATCAATATGTTACTTTATCTCATTGGCAGAGAAAGGTAACATGTGAGAGCTAGCAGAAAGTAGGAAGTTCCTGGAGGAAAGGTCCATAAACCATTATTAAAAGAGACCCAGGATATCACTGCATGACCCAATACAAGCATTGAGGAACCTGTGTCTTTTGGGGAGACTGCTAGGTACTTATAACCTAGATTGGCCACTGTTGGAAACAGGATACTGCGCTTGATGGACCTTGGTCTGACGCAGTATAGCATAGCTTATGTTCTTACTGTACAAAGCTCTACAAGGCATACACAGCACTGTACAAACACTGATAGAGACAGTCCCTACTCGTCAGAGCTAACAATCTAGATCAGACAAAAGATGGGAATAAGGATAGAATAGGGAAGGGTAAGGAGACAAAAGGAAAAAGGGATGAGGATCCAAAAGCCGCCTCAGAGGTGAGCCTTTAGCATAGACTTGAAAAGGGCAACCTCCCCTCTTCTTCCTTTCTCAGTCTCTGTGGATAACTCTATACTCCTTCCTGTTTCCTCAGCTCACAATCTTGGGGTTGTCTTTGACTCTCTATTTATTTTATTTACATTCTCTTATATACTGCGCTATTCTACATCAGTGTGGTTTACATTGAACAAACTGAAATTACATTGAACAGGGCATTATAACTTGGAGGTAACTATTTTACAGGGAACATGGGCTATGGAGGGTTAAGTGGCTTGTCCAAGACCACAAGGGGCACCTGTGGGACTAGAAACCCCAGTCCTTTCGGCCCAAGGTTGCTGTCCTCTAGTGGGATTTGAACCCCCGACCTTCCAGCCTGAAGTACCTTGCCCCAACCACTAGGCCACTCCTCCACTCTTCTCTCTCCTTGTCCACACACATTTGTCTGATAGCTAAGACCTGCCGTTTCTTTCTCTATATCAGCAAAATCCATACTTTCCTTTCTGAACACTACTAAGATGCTAATCCACTCCTTAATCACCTCCCGTCTTGACTACTGTAACCTACTCCTTTCTGGTCTCCCTTTGAATCATCTCTCTCCCCTTCAATCTGTTCAACACTCTGCTGCACGACTAATCTTCCACCAGCCTCGTCATGCCCGTATTACTCCTCTTCTCAAGTCATTTCACTGGCTCCCTATCCGTTTCCGCATCCAGTTCAGACTTCTCCTACTGACCTATAAATGCATTCACGCTGCAGCTCCCTCACTACCTTTCTTCTCTTAATTCTCCTTACAACCCCCCTCAGGAACTCTGCTCTTCTGGCAAACTGCTTCTATCTGTGCCCTTCTCTTCTATTGCTAACTCCAGACTTCGCTCCTTTCACCTTGCTGCACCTTACGCCTGGAACAAACTACCTGTGTCTGTACGCCAGGCACTTTCTCTCACCCTCTTCAAATCCAGGCTGAAAACTCACCGCTGCTGCTTTTGGATCTTGACTCACCTGATCTCCTTTTTCTTTTCCTTTCCCCCTTGTTTTAGCCCAGCCTACACCTTCTGTGTTGTCTGTCTTGACTAGATTGTAAGCACTGGTGAGCAGGGACTGTCTTTTGCATGTCTGTGCAGCTCTGCGTACAACTTGTAGCGCTATACAAATGTTCAGTAGTAGTAGTAGTAGATGAAGCCTGACGTACAGACTGTTTGAGGCATAAGAAGCAGCAAGGTGAAAGGACCGAAGTCTGGAGTTAGCATTGGAAGAAAAGGGCAGAGAGAGGAGCAAGCCAGTAGAATAGTGGAGTTCACAAGGAGGGGTGTAGGAGGAGAGGAGAGAGGAAAGATAATGAAGAGCAGAAGAATGAATGCATTTAAAGGTCAGAAGGAGGAGTTTGAAGTGGATACGGAAATGGAAGGAAAACCAGTGAAGTGACTTGAGAAGAAGGGTTATATGAGTATATCGAGGCTGGCGAAAATTAGTCGTGCAGCAGAGTTCTGAATAGATTCAAGGGGAGAGAGGTGACTAGGAGGGAGACCAGAAAGAAAGAGATTGCAGTAGTCAAGACGGGAAGTAATTAGAGAGTGGGCAAGTGTTTTAGAAGTGTGTTTAGAGAAGAAGGGGCAAATTTTGTTAGTTATAGAGAAAGAAATGACAGGTTTTATCTATCTTTTGGATATGTGAGGAGAAGGAAAGGGAAGAGTCAAAAATGACACCAAGGTTACAGGTTGAAGAAACAGGAAACAGAAGAGTGTTATCGAACGATATAGAGAAAGGAGGAAGGGGAGAGGAAGGTTTAGGGGGGAAAATAAGAAGTTTGGTGAGACATCCAGGTGGCGATGTCAGAGACAGGCAGAGTCTTGAAGGACTACAAAAAGGGACTGCTACTTTTGGAGAGAGATCTGCAATTCTAAGTATTTACTTATGGGAATTTTTCTAAATCTTGGTGAAAAAGGAATTCTTTAGATTAAAGCTGATTAATCTGTGAATCCAGTGTATTTGTTAAATCAGTCAGGGCCTAATATCAGCAAAGAGCTTTTAGTTAAATTAAATCTAGACAGATAGTTTTCCGTTTAAGTTTAAAACCCAGCAGAGAGCTTCTAGTTTAAATTTAATACTCAGTCAGAGCCTAGCAGCAGCAAAGAGCTTTGTCATACGTTTGTAATGCGTGAAGTATATTATGTGAGAGATAGTGATAGCTACCTCATATAACCCTTTTAGGCGGCTGCCTAGGGTGTTAAGATTTAAGTTGCCTTTGATACAAAAAGAGTCTTGTAGTCAAGTGGTAAGGCAAAAATAATATTAGGGCTTTATTCCCTGCCCTGATGGGATACAGGTAGTCGTCGACTTACGACCTATGCGACTTACGACTGATCGACTTTACGACCGTTTTTCTGGCCATGTATTCCTGAGATACAACAAACAATATGAAACAAAAGAACTGTTGCACAGAAAAATATCTTCTTTCCTTTAGGCACCATCAGCTGGCTGCTTTGCACACGTTCAACATAAAGATACATTCCTTATCGTCTCTCCGGGCCAGTCCAGAACAGATGGGTAGTCAAATCTCCCTCCTCTAGCAGCTGAGGACTGAATACTAATTCTTGTTGCTAGGATACCCAGCACTCCCCTGGCGACAGGAGTCAGTCTTAATGTCCTCAGCAGCTGAGCTGGAGGTGTGAAGATTTGACTCCCCACGTAGTTCTGTTCTAGTTGCTCTATGCCCTGTTTGTTATTTTTTTTGGAAGAGTTTCCCATTGTGTTGTTTGCTTTGCCCTAGCAGGGTATTGAGCACTTTATATTTTGGAGCGGTTAGCTTCTTGCTGGTGCCTGCGAGCTGTGTACTCGCCCTAGAGAATGGGACAGAGCCTGTCTCCTCTTCTCTCTTCGCTCACATAATTGGGAACAGACCTGGGGGCCCCAGCTGCTGTTACCTGCTGCATTTCTTCCTCTCAGGGAGCCACGGGCTGTGCTTCTGGCCTTCTGCGGGCTCTTCACCCGGACCGGCAGCCTTTCTTCAGGTATTTTTGGCGAGCCGCGGCAGTTCCCCTCCCCCTTCGGATTCGGGGTTTTTGGTATCACGCGGGTGCTTCGACGGTGGGCTCGCGTTCGCTGTAATTTTCGGCGTTTCTGAGTGCCTTCCGTACTGCGGGTCTCGGGGGCTATGCCGGATCAAGTTAGTGAACAGACGGCGAAAATGCAAGCCGTTGGGGAAAGCGCGGGAACGGCGGCCATTTTATCGCAGCTGTCCGTTTCAGCGCTCCCGCTCGTGAAACCGGGCAAAAAGAAAGCTAAATCGCGCCATTGTGCAGTAGAGCAGGCGCAGCCGGTGGTTCCTGCGCTGCCAGCTCTGCCGGGGGTCACGGACCCTCTTTTGTCCCCGGAGTTTATCTTGGCTTTTCACCGGGCATATTTACTCAAAAAGGCGCAGTCCCCTGCTCAGCTGGGATCAGATTCACTGGCGGCTCCAGCGGGGGTCTCTGGTCGGTCTGCACATAGTGAAGGAGCTTCTGCCTTCTCGGCTCCTAGAGTAGATAAAATGGAGGAATTTTCTCTGGCGGCGGAGGCCTTGGGGCCAGAGGAGGGAGAACTCTTGTCAGATTCGGGTTTGGACTCCTGGCCTGCGGATTTGGAGGAAGGGGAATTGGGGTCCGGGGAGGACCCTAATATTTTTCGAGTTTTCAGAAAAGATGAGTTGCCAGCCCTGATTGCTCAGTCGCTTTTGGCTCTCAGTATTCTTCCTCCAGCTGGTCCGCAGGACACCTTAGAGGATCCTTTATTGCAGGGGTTCAAGTCTGAACAAAAGTGTTTTCCGCTCCACAGGGTTATCCGTCAGATGATCGAGTCTGAGTGGGAATGTCCAGAGGCTTCCTTACGGGGAGCTCGAGCTATGGCACGCTTGTATCCGATGCCTCAGGAGGAACGGGAGCTCCTCCGTCTGCCCAAGTTTGATGCACTGGTTTCGGCGGTCACTAAGAAGACCACCATTCCTGTGGAAGGGGCTACGGCCCTTAAAGATGTGCAGGACCGTCGATTGGAAGGGCTCTTGAAGCAGGCCTTTGAGGCTAGCGCCCTAGCACTGCAAGCGTCCGTCTGTGGCGCTTATGTCTCTCGAGCGGCTATTCGCTGGAGTCAGTTTGCTTCTAGCCCTGGAGGAGAGGCTTCTCCTTCTGCGGAGGGGGCTAAGCTCGAATCTGCGGCGGCATATCTCGCCGATGACTTTTATGACTTGGTTCGCATTTCCGCGAAGTCTATGGCTTCCTTGGTGGCCGCCCGTAGGTTTCTTTGGCTACGTAACTGGTCGGCGGATGTTTCTTCCAAGGCCCGGCTCAGTAAACTTCCCTACAAAGGCAAGCTGCTCTTTGGGGAAGCGTTGGAGAAAATTGTTAAGGATTTAGGTGACTCCAAAGGGGGACGGCTTCCCGAGGATCGTCCGCGGGCGTCTAAGCAGGGAGTCTTTCCTAGGGGTCAAGGACGCGAATTTTGACATTTTCGGGGGGCTCGCTTTGCTCCTTATCAGCGGAGTCGGTTTCAATCCCGGGGGCAGTCCTTTCGTGGTGCTAGAGGCTCCGGAAGGGGTTACTTCGGTAGCGCTCCATCGTCCCTTAAAAAGCCACAATGAAGGGCGGCCGGTCCAGGCGGAGATTCCAATAGGAGGGCATTTGCAGGAGTTTGTCTCCGCTTGGACCGCCATTACCACCGACCAGTGGGTTCTGCGAATTATCAGAGAGGGCTATGCTCTCGAATTCGCTGGTCCTCTGGCGGACGCGTTCCTTTTTTCTCCGTGTGGTCCGGTCGCCAAGCGAGCAGCGGTCCGAGAGACGTTGCTCCGTTTACTGCGGCTCCGGGCAGTGGTGCCTGTGCCTCCCGACCAGTGCGGCTTCGGTCGATACTCGATTTATTTTGTGGTGCCCAAGAACGAAGACACCTTCCGGCCCATTTTGGATTTGAAGCAAGTGAACCGGCGGCTGCGGGTCTCTCATTTCCGTATGGAAACTTTGCGGTCCGTGATCAGCTCCGTGCGTCCGGGAGAGTTTCTCTCTTCCATCGATTTGACGGAAGCCTACCTTCACATTCCGATCAGGCAGGATCATCAACGCTTCCTCCGGTTCGCGGTTCCAATGGGTCATTTTCAGTTCCGGGCGTTGCCGTTCGGGTTGGCGACGGCGCCACGCACCTTCACGAAGGTGTTGGTAGTGGTGGCGGCGGCTCTTCGCAGGGACGGGGTTCTCGTTCACCCTTATCTGGACGATTGGTTGATTCGAGCGGCCTCGCGCGAAGAGTCAGTCAGGGCAACCGCTCGCGTGGTGGCCTGTCTCGAGAGTCTCGGCTGGGTGGTGAACCAGGCGAAGACTCGGCTCCAGCCAGTGCAGCGACTCCCGTACCTGGGGGCGTACTTCGACATGGACAGGGGGCTGGTTTTCTTGCCTCCGGAGAGGTTTCGGAAGCTTCTCTCTCACGTGGCCGCGTTCTTGCGGGTGCGAGCACCGACGGCTTGGAGGTACTTGCAGTTGCTGGGGCTGATGGCGGCGTCCTTGGATCTGGTACCGTGGGCTCGGGCGCACATGCGCCCGCTCCAGCAGGCGCTGCTCTCGCGGTGGTCTCCGCAACGTCATCCTCTTTCGCGTCGCGTGGCCTGCCCCGAGCACGTACGGCTCAGTCTGCAGTGGTGGTTGGTTCCCGACCATCTGGTCGCCGGCGTTCCCCTGGTGCTTCCAGAGTGGGTTTTGGTCACGACGGATGCCAGTCTCTCCGGCTGGGGGGCGCATTGCTTGACACGCATCGCGCAGGGCTCTTGGTCGCTGGAGGAGAGTCGGTGGTCCATCAATCGTCTGGAATTGCGGACGGTGTATCTGGCGCTGGTGGAGTTTGCAGCGCTGCTAGAGGGGCGGCCAGTGCACGTTTTTTCAGACAACCTGGTGACCGTTTCCTACATAAATCGTCAGTGCGGAACGGGAAGTCTCCATCTCCTCGAGGAGAGCCAGCGCTTGTTCCACTGGGCGGAGTTGCACCTTCTGGCGCTCTCGGCGTCTCATGTGGCAGGAAAAGACAATATACAGGCGGATTATCTCAGTCGCAATGTGCTGGATCCGGGAGAGTGGGAGCTCAACGCGGAGGTTTTTCGCGACATCGCCCTTCGTTGGGGTCAGCCAGTTCTGGACCTCATGGCCACTCTCCGCAATGCGAAAGTAGACCGTTTTTACAGCAGGCGCAGGGAGCATATGTCGGAGGGTCTCGACGGCCTAGTGCAACCATGGCCGCAGGACCAACTCCTGTATGTATTTCCTCCGTGGCCCTTGGTGGGTCGTGTCATTCGGAGGATCGCCACTCACGGAGGTCCAGTGATCCTCATTGCTCCGGATTGGCCCTGGCGCCCTTGGTACGCAGATCTGATGCAGCTTCTGGTGGAGCCACCTTGGCGGTTACCTGCTCGGGTGGACTTGCTGCTACAAGGGCCCGTTCCGTTGCCTCAGGCGGATCGGTTCTTGCTTACGGCATGGCTATTGAGAGGCAACGGTTACGCCGCAAAGGTTATTCGCCGGCGGTGATTGCTACGTTGCTGCAGTCTCGCAGACGGTCCACGTCTTTGGCGTACATTCGAGTGTGGCGCATTTTTGAGGCGTGGTGCGCAGATCGCGACTTACGGGCTCGTTTCTCTTCCATTCCTGATATTCTCGCCTTTCTTCAGTGTGGTTTGGAGAAAGGTCTTGCTCTCAGCACCCTACGCGTGCAGTTAGCGGCGCTGGCAGTTTTCCGAGGTTCGGTTCGTGGGACTCGTCTTTCCTTGCATCCGGACATTCTGCGTTTCCTCCGAGCGGCCAGGCATCTGCGTCCGCCGGTTCGTCCCGTTATTCCTCCTTGGGATTTGAATCTAGTGCTGGAGGTGCTGACAGGCCCTCCGTTTGAGCCACGTTCGGCTAGTTCCATCAGGGAATTGACCTGGAAAACGACGTTTTTGGTGGCCCTCTGTTCCGCTAGACGCATTTCAGATTTGCAAGCTCTTTCGTGTCGGCCTTCATTTCTTCAATTCTCGGAGGAGAAAGTGGTCTTGCGTCCGGTTCCCTCTTTTTTGCCCAAAGTGGTTTCGGCGTTCCATCTGAATCAATCAGTCTCCCTGCCCACCTTCTTGGAGGCGGGGTCGGGGGCTTCTCTTGATCGTTCTCTGCGACGCCTGGATATGGGTCGAGTGCTCCGTCGTTACCTTAGAGAGACTGAGTCATTTCGTAAGTTCGACAGGTTGTTTGTGCTTTTCGGAGGACCATCTAAAGGTCAAGCGGCCTCCAAGGCTTCCATTGCACGTTGGGTGAAGCAGGCCATTCGTGTCGCATATGAGACCAAGGGTACGCCTGTTCCTCTGGGTCTTCGAGCTCATTCTACCAGGGGTCAGGCGGCCTCGTGGGCGGAGTCGGCCTTGGTTCCGCCGGTGGATTTTTGTCGAGCAGCATCCTGGTCTTCTCTCCATTCTTTCTCGCGTCATTATCGGCTCGATGTGTTCGCGCGTCAAGATGCTAGTGTGGGTGCTTCGGCAATAGTAGCGGGGCTCACAGGTCCCTCCCAGTGTTAGATACTGCTTTGGTACTACCCATCTGTTCTGGACTGGCCCGGAGAGACGATAAGGAAGAAGAAATTAGACCTTACCTGCTAATTGTCTTTCCTTGAGTTCTCTCCGGGCCAGTCCAGACCCCACCCTATCTGTGGTAGCGGTATTTTTGGGGTTTTTCGGTTCCAGTTTTTCGTGACATTGCCTCTATGGCGAATACAGTACTAATAGTGAAAAGAAAAGAAAGAATAAAAAAAAAAAAAAAAGAGATGGCACACAGCGCCGCAGTCGCGGCTCAGAGCAGGTATTTTGCTCTTTCATTGCCCCTCGGTGAGGGGGCACGTCTCAGTATGTTTCACGGTCTCCTGGGTCACTCTTCCATTGTTCAAGGGGTTCCCTTAGTTCTGTTACTCGTTTTCTTATTTTATCTGCTTGGTACGTTAAGACTGACTCCTGTCGCCAGGGGAGTGCTGGGTATCCTAGCAACAAGAATTAGTATTCAGTCCTCAGCTGCTAGAGGAGGGAGATATGACTACCCATCTGTTCTGGACTGGCCCGGAGAGAACTCAAGGAAAGACAATTAGCAGGTAAGGTCTAATTTCTTCATATCGTCAGATAAACAAATTGTACAATCCATGGACACAGGGTCAGAGTTATAGGTGCTGTTCTCCCACTGCATTAACTCAGAGTCACTTACGATTGCATATGGGTCACACTCTTCACAGCTGCTGTCTTCCTTAAAACTCTCCTGTGAGTCATGGGCTAGCTTTTCTAGAAAGAGCTCTTTAAATCCAGGGCTCTGAACGCCTGGTATATTAAAAGCTTCCTTCTGGCTTTCTCTTCTTGTCCACGCTGGTGGAATTACTGTGTAACTTTCAGTGTCAAAGTTACTTCTGGTGCCACACCCTTGCCTTTCAAACCAAACAGAACTTCTTGCCTTTTCTTTAGCAAAGCTAGGTTCCCACCTCTTAGCTGTGGTTCTGTCTCTTATATCTGGGCTTCTGGCAGCTCTCTCCTGGGCTCTCCAACTACCAGGAATCCTAGCAGGGTCCCGGGCACGATGCTGGCTGTTTCCTGCTCTGCTGCCACACCTACTGCTTCCTTCCCTCAGTGGATTTCCTCCAGCATGACGTGTGTTCACTGGATGCTGGCTTAGTCCTCCCAGGTCGCTGCCCCTACTGGCCTCCCCTGGTTCTACCCTGTAGCTTTTATCCTTGTTCTCTTTGCATGCTGCCTGGGTTTCTGAGAACAGGTGTTCCTGATTAGCCTTCCTGCTTCTAGCTACATCAGGACTAGTGCAAGGACATTTTACTCTAATGCCTTTCTGCGTTTCTTGTGCTGAGTTTGTTTGCTGCTCAGCTAATTCTACATGAGCTGAGTTTGTCTGCTGCCCAGCTGATTCTGAGGTAAGTTCCTTACTTTCCCCTAACTCCATGGGCTCTGTGCCAGCTGCTGTGTCACAATTATCAATAAACAGAATAAAAATAAAACATAAAAACAACCAGCCAGAGAGCTTTCTGGTTAAAGTCAGAACCCAAGACACCCTCAGTCCAAGCAAGGGCTGTGTGAATCACCCAGGAAATTCGTCACAGATTACCTTAGCAGCACAGGATGGTACTGTGTTGCAACCAGTTTTTAATAAGTCTTCTTTCCCTCCCTCTCAGGACACCCACCCCTGGCATAATCGTAGCTTTATAGGTGCTTAAATCTCTTAAAGGAAAGGAGGTGCCATTTTCACATGCAGGTGCAGCTGTTTATCCTCATCAAGCATACATTAAGGATCTGAGATTAATTAAGCTTCAGGTGAACAAAAACATTCAACGTATTAGGTATAGTTTTATTAGTATAAGTCTCCCAAGTAACCCTTAGTAAGTAAAGAACTTAAATACCTAAACACAGCCTTAAAACTAAGATGCAGACAGTAGTTCAGCAGTGAGATGGGGGTTTTCCAGTCTCTTACACTGTGTCACATGTATGATTTTCTCCCAGTTGATGAGGGGTCTTACACATGCACTAGGTGCAAGGAACTCTTTGCTATCAGGGAATGTGTCCGATCTCTGGACGCTAGAGTAGCAGACTTGGAAGATATAAGGAAGACAGAGAGGTACATAGACGAGACCTACAGGGATATAGTCCTGAAGTCCCACCTCCAGTCTGGCAGCATCCCTGTTGCCATGGAGGTCACTTGACAGGAGAGCATCACCCTGGTGTGGCAGGAAGTGATCCTGTAGCTAGGACCTGTCCCCTCTAAGTGATGTAAAACCCTCTCGCACCGAGGAGGATTCTCCAGGGCCATGTGCCCACGAGTGAAGGGTTAGTACAGCCATTATAGTTGGTGATTTGATCATTAGGTATGTAGATAGCTGGGTGGCTGGTGGATGTGAGGATTGCCTGGTAACGTGCCTTCCTGGTGCGAAGGTAGCGGACCTCACGCACCACCTAGACAAGTTCTTAGATAGTGCTGGGCAGGAGTCTGCTGTCTTGGTACATGTTGGTATCAGTGACATAGGCAAGTGTGGTAGGGAGATTCTGGAGGCTAAATTTAGGCTTTTAGGTAGGAAGTTGAAATCCAGAACTTCCAGGATAGCATTCTCCGAAATGCTTCCCGTTCCACGCGCAGGACCCAAAAGGCAGGCAGAGGTCCAGAGTCTCAATGCGTGGATGAGACAATGGTGCAAGGATGAGGGTTTGGATTTGTTAGGAACTGTGGAGCATTCTGGGGAAAGGAGGGGCTTTTCCAAAGGGATGGGCTCCACCTTAACCGGAACGGAACCAGGCTGCTGGCATTAACCTTTAAAAAGGAGAGAGAGCAGCTTTTAAACTAGATAATAGGGGAAAGCCGACAGTCGCCCAAGAGCGCATGGTTCGGAACAATATATCCTTGTCTGATACTAGCAAAAGATTAAAGTTAGAGCATATCAGCAGAGAAGTTCCAATAAAGACAAAAGCAGCTTAAATGCCCTTGCGTACAGAGCAGACAGAGCTTAAAGATCCCAAATTACCCCTGCCTACCGATTGCCAGATTAATATGAATAAAATACAGTCTCTAAAATGCTTCTATGCAAATGCTAGGAGTCTAAAAAAAAAAAAAAGATTGGAGAGTTAGAATATATAGCACTAAATGAGTTAGATATGATTGGTATCTCAGAGGCATGGTGGAAGGAGGATAACCAGTGGGACACTGATACCTGGGTACAAACTATATTGTAATGATAGTGCAGATCAAATTGGTGGAGGGGTTGCGGTCTATGTTAGAGAGGACATTGAGTCACAAAGGATTAAAGTTTTGCAGGAAACAAAATTCACTGTAGAATCTCTATGGGTTGAAATTCCATGTAAAAAGGGGAAGGTGATGGCAGTGGGGGTGTACTATCAACCGCCTGGCCAGAATGAACAAATGGATGATGACATGCTCAAAGAAATCAGGAAAGCTAGAAAAAGTTACAATACAGTAATAATAATGGTTGATTTCAATTACTCCAGTATCAACTGGTTCAGTGTCACGGCAGGACATGCTAGGGAGATAAAGTTTCTAGATGAAATAAGACTGCTTCTTGGAGCAGCTGGTTCATGAACCGATCAGAGGGGAAGCCATTTTGGATCTAGTTCTTAGTGGGACACAAGATCTGGTACAAGAGATAAGGGTGTTGGGGCTACTTGGCAATAGTGATCATAGCATGATCATGTTTGATTTAATAAATGGAGATGGGGAGGTAAGGAAATCCACAGTACTACTTTTTAATTTTCAAAAGGGAGACTATGATAGAATGAGGGAAATAGTTAAGAAAAAATAAAAGGAGCAGTTGCAAAGGTTAAAGACATACATCAAGCTGGGAGGGTGTTTAAAAATACTATCTTGGAAGCCTAGATCAGCTGTATTCCACGCTTTAAGAAAAGTGGAAGAAAGTCCAAAAAACTGCCAGTGTGGTTTAAAGGTGAGGTCAGAGGCTGCTGCCAAAAAAGCATATTTCAGGAAATGGAAAAAGTAGCCAATTGACAAACTGGAAGCAACACAAGCACTGGCATGTTAGATGCAAGGCAGTGATAAGGCAGGCAAAGAGAGAATTTTGAGAAGAAGTTTGCTGTGGAAGCAAAAATGAATAATAAAGATTTTTTCAAGTACATTCGTAACAAAAAATCTATGAGAGCGTAGGTTGGACAATTAGATGAAAGAGGGGTTAAAGAGGCACTAAGAGGGGACAAGGCCATAGCGAAGAGACTGAATGAATGAATTCTTTGCTTCAGTCTTTATTGAGGAAAATGTAGGAATGTTACCCATGACTGAAATGGTATTTAAAGGAGGTGCTGCCAAAGAATTGAAAGAAATATCGGTATACCGGGAAGATGTATTACAACTATTTGATAAACTGAAGAGTAGCAAATCACCTGGACCGGATGGTATACATCCAAGGGTGTTGAAAGAACTGAAATATGAGATTGCAGACCTGCTATTAGTAATCTGTGAACTATCATTAAAGTCATCTGTAATACCCTGAAGACTGGAGGATGGTCAATGTAACACTAATTTTTAAAAAGGGTTCCAGGGGTGATCCAGGAAACTACAGACTGCTGAGCATGACATCAGTATCATGAAAAATGGTGGAAACCATCATAAAGAACAAAATTACTGAACATGAGTCATGGCTTAATGAGAGACAACCAACATAGCTTTAGCCAAGGAAGGTCTTGTCTTACTAATACGTTATGCTTTTTTTGAAGGTGTGAATAAACAGACAAAGGTGAGTTGGTTGATATAGTGTATCTGGATTTTCAGAAAGCCTTTGACAAGGTCCCTCATCAGAGACTTTTGGCAAAATTAAAAATTCATGGGATAGGAGGCAGTGTACTATTGTGGATCAGGAACTGGCTAAAAGATAGAAAGCAGAGGGTGGGGCTAAATGTCCAAGTTTCCCAATGGAGAACGGTGAATAGTGGAGTACCACAGGGATCTGTGCTCTGTCCACTGCTTTTTAACATATTCATAAATGACCTGGAAATGGGAATAAGGAGTGAGGTTATCAAATTTGCAGATGAGACAAAACTATTCAAGTTGTTAAAAACCCATGAGGATTGTGGAAAATTGCAAGAGGACCTTGATAAATTGGAAGACTGGGCATCCAAATGGCAGATGAAATGTATGTGGACAAGTGCAAAGTTATGAACCTAGGAAAGAAAAATCCAAACTGTGGTTACACGGTGCAAAGTTCAACATTAGGAATCGCCACCCAGGAAAAAGATTTAGGCGTCATTGTGGAAAAGATGTTAAAACCCTCCACCCAGTGTTAAGCGGAGGTCAAAAAAGCAAATAGAATGTTAGGTATCATAAGGAAAGGAATGGAAAATAAAACAAAGTATATTATAATGCCTCTGTATCATTCCATAATGTGACCATACCTTAAATATTGTGTGCAGTTCTAGTTGCCGTATCTTAAAAAGGATTTAGCGTTATTGGAAAAGGTACAGATTAGAGCCACGAAAATGGTAAAGGGGTTGGGAGGATACCCCTATGCAGAGAGGCTAAAAGGTTTAGGGCTCTTCAACCTGGAAAAGAGACCGCTGAGGAGAGATACGATAGAGGTCTATAAATTAATGAATGGAGTGGAACGGGTAAACGCAGGTTGATTGTTTACGTCATCAAAATATAGAAAGGGGGCATGCAATGAAGCTGCAGGGTAACCTATTTAAGACAATAAGAGAAAATATTTTTTCACTCAACATGTAATCAAACTCTGGAATTTGCTACCGGAGGGTGTTGTAAAAGCTGTTAGTGTAACCGGGTTTAAAAAAGGTTTGGACAAGTTTCTGGAGGAAAGGTCCATAAACCATTATTAAAGTGGATTCTGTGTCTTTTGGGGAAACTGCTAGGTATTTGTGACCTAGATTGGCCACTATTGGAAAGAGGATAATGGGCTTGATGGACCTTGGTCTTACCCAGTATGGCATATCTTATGTTCTTATGATATGGGCCTGGAGTGTCTGAGAAATATCAGGTATAGAAAGATAGATCTGAGAATCACCAGCATAAAAATGATACCGAAATCCATGGAAGGAGATGAGAGCATCAAGGGACTGGGTGTAGAGAGAGAAAAGGAGTGGGTCCAGAACAGACACTTGGGGTACGCCAACTGAGAGTAAGATAGAAGTAAAGGAGGAACCACCAGAACAAACACTGAAAGAGTGATGGGAGAGATGAGAAGAGAACCAGGAGAGGACAGAGCCCCTAAAACCATATGAGGATAATGTGTCAAGGAGTTGGTCAACAGTTTCAAAAGGATCAGAATGATCAAGAAGGATAATGATGGAGTAGAGGCCCTTAGATTTAGCCAGAAACAAGTCACTGAAGACTTTGTCAAGTGCCATTTCAGTAGTATGTAAGGGGCGAAAGCCAGACTGAAAAGGATCCAGAGGGGTTTGAGCGGAAAGAAATTCAAGACTACAGTGGAGGACTGCGCTCTCAAGAAGTTTGGAAACAAAGGGAAGAAGGGAGATGGGCCGATAATTAGAAGGAGAGCTAGAATCAAGAGAAGGTTTCTTGAGTAGGGATGTGACCACAGCATGCTTTTGAAGGCTGTAGGGACAGTAGCAGTAGAGAGTGGGAGACTGAGAATATGTGAGATGGAAGGGATGCCAGCGGAGGAAAGGAAGTTAAGAAAATGGGTGGGGAAAGAAAATGAGAGGTTTCATCTTCAGAGATCATGAGAAAGGATAAAAGGGTAATAAAGACTGATGGGAAAATTGGGAAGATATAATAGTTTTGCTTGGCATGTGCTAAGGCTGACTGGAAAGAGTAAGCATGAATTTGAAGTGTAGAAAGTCGGAAAGGAAGTGAGATTTGAGCTAAATGCGCTCAGCTTAGTGGGCACAGGAGTGGAGATAGCAGGTAGTTGAGGACAGCTAGGGCTGGGGTGTAGTGCGTCTCACAGAAGATGGGATGGGTGTAGCAAGAGTATCTAGGTCAGAGGAGAGGCCAGTATTATATGAAACTATAGCCTCATCAACAGATTTAGAGGTGGAAGAAAGAGATGATGAGATGATAGTGGAAAGAGCCAATGGAACGATAGCATGAAGATTCCTAAAAAGGTAGAAGACAGAGTGGGATTGGGGTGGGGAGTGATGAAGGGTGAAACTTAGGAGGTGATGATCAGATATTGAAAAACTGAAGTACAGAAATTGGAGGGTAAACAGAGAAGAAAAACAAGTCAAGGCAGTGACCACACTGATGAGTAGGAGCGGAAGAGCAAAGTTGGAGATTGAAAGAGGAGGTAAGGGAAAGGAGTTTAGAATCATAGGGGTCAGAATGGTTATCAACATGAATATCGAAGTCACCAAGAATGAGCGAGGGGGAAGAAGAATCTAGAAAAAGGGAAAGCGAGAAGTCAAAGTTGGTGAGAAAGGTAGAGATGGACTTATCAGTGGGTCTATAAATTGCAGCTATCCAGAGAGGTAATGGATTAAAAAGGCGGATGGAATGGACTTCAAAGGAGGAGAAGGATGGAATTGGCAGGAAGGAGAAAGCAGAAACCCAACACCACCACCACGTCCAGTGGCAAGAGGAGTGTGGGAAAATTGGTATCCACCGTGACAGAGGGCAGCAGTGTCATTGGGGAGGAGCCAGATTTCACTAAGAGCTAGAAGACTGAAGGAGTTAGAAATGAAAAGATCATGAGTAAAGGGGAGTTTATTAGAATGGAATGTACATTCCATAATGCACAAGAGAAAGGGTAAGAGGAGGGGGAAAGGAGAGGAATATAGATGATATTAGAATGGTTGAGAGAGGAATGAGAGTGAGAGAATAGTCTAGGATGGCTAGGGTTAGGATTAATGTCATCAAAAGAAAGGAGGAGGAGAAGAATGTGAGGCAGAGAGGAAACAGAACGGTGGAAACGAGGATGAGGTATTTTAAGAGAGGAGGGAGAGGAATGAATGAAAGGAAGAAAAAGGTGGAGTTCAAGAGCTGAGGAAATGGAGGAAGACAAGATTGGGGAAGAGATAAGCAGAGAAGAGAGAGGGAAATAAGGAGGGGGTATGAGGAAGTTGGTATGAGGGAAGGAGATTAGGGAGCGAGAAAAAGAAAAAATAATGTGAAGCCATGAGAAAAGAGATGGAGGAGGAAGCAGAAAAATGAATATAAGAGCTATCTTAACAGTATTAATAGTACCAAGCAAAGGCATAGGCAGTGCTGCATGGACAAATGCAAGAGACTGTCCTTTCAATTAACTTAATGCAAATATCCACAGTAATTAGGTCAATGTATGGTTCAGGCTGAGACTTTTAACTGATAGCACAGTCACTGGTATAGTCCAGATAAATTAGTGTGATTTGCTTGTCATGTCCATATATATAGCTTGCTAGAGATTCATTCAGATTAGGTTGGTCTGCTGGTCTCGCTCCTTCCACTCATCTCGGTATTCCTGTACTTGCAGAGGCGCAATCCCACAGTCAGGCACAGCATGTGCAGCCACGGAGCTCTTACCCTATCTTTAGTTGACTATTGCTGTGGCTGTGGTAGTAGCTTTTGCTGCCCCAGCTGCTTCTCCCTCTCCTGCTCCACAGCAGGCGCTGCTGAAGTCCCAGGATCACTAGATGCTTCTGGCTGTTCTGCAATATATGTTGAGCAGAAGTCCCTTTGAAATTTGATGTTTGGTGACAATGGCCCTTCTGATAGTTTCAGACAGCTCTCTTAGTACTATCATGCTGCATGGCTATACCTCATAGCAGCTAGGGTCCGGTACGCCTCTCTTAAGGATATGCCACCTCAGCCTGCTGAGCCAGTTAGGTGTCTCCCCAGCATGCACTGTATGCGACTGCAGCAAGTATCAGCCTGCCTTAGTCTTCTACCTGCAACTGCCACCATAGATGAGGGCCAGACTGTTCTCAACTCCCCCTCCATCGGCAGTGCTGCCGAGCATCTGGTTATTGGGATTCGGTTGTTGGCAGTCGGTTTGCAGGCTGCTAGACCACAGGACAAGTAACTCTGATAGGGGAGACGGGTTCACTTTTTACCCACACCTCCTGGGCCTCTCCGGTACAGTGGCATACTGCCGGTAGCAACCGTCTCAGCGGTAAACCCAAAAATAAGTGCTTGGGGGGTGGGGAGGCAGGGGTGACTGTGTGCTGCAACAGCTGGTATCGTTTGGTGTTTCATGTCTCTCTTAGGCAGGCAAATCGGGTAGCATGATGTGGAGCACGTGGACTCAGCTCTGAAGATGGCTGGCTGAGCAGAGAAGAACCTCCTAGTTTCCCCAGCTTGCATTGGAAGCTTTTGAGAACTGCAGCACACATACGCACCTGCCTTCCTGCCTGCTGCGGCGCTATCTTGCCTAGTTACCTTTTTTCCACGAAGCCTGCAGGACAGGTCCTGCACCAGCGGAAAATATTTTTTCTGTCTTACCCTTTTCGGGTGTATCTTTTTTCTAGTAGTCTCACCACCTGTCATTGGTTAGTCAGCTTTCGGATTATATATATATATTTTTTTTGTGTTCTGTGTTTTTCCACGGTCTGGGCCTTTTTCACAGTGTCGCAATCGGAGATGTTGAAGCCGGTAAGTGGCTTTAAGAAAATGCACCAAATGTGGCCGCATTATTTCCGTCATGGACAGGCATAATTGGTGCCTGCAGTACCTTTGGCCCAACTACCAGTCCGTGTACTGTAACCTCTATCTGCAGATGACCAGGAGGGGCCTGGAAAAGCAGGAGTCCTTCTTTGGAAAATCTGATTCAACATCCTCAGCTACAGTGTTGACCCCATCTTGGAGTGCCGCCAAGGCATCAACTAGATGGGATACCCAAGCACAGTCAGAACCAAGGGGCCCGGGCATTGAGTGACAACTCAACTAATGCTGGTCCTGTCAGCGTCAAAGGGGGCTCCCGAGCACCAGGACAAGCCCAAGGTGCATATACACTGCAGCCCTCCCTGGTGCGACATGGACAGTGAGGGCCGAGGGCAGCCAGCCAAGCTTCCTCGGTGGGAGGAATTGACTCCGAGATGCCCAAGGAGGGCTGCTAGATGTCTCCTGGTGAACTAGTCATCGTGGAGTTCCTCCCGGAGGTACCAGTACTGGTGGCCAATATTTCAGATCCAGTCCCGGCCCTGGCCCTCTCTAAGACGGTGGTTCTGGAGGAATTCCTGAGGGCCCTCAAGGCTCACACGACGGCAGTCTTGACCTTACGGCATGCAGATCCTTTGATGGCTTTGACATTGTCATCGTACTCCATCCAGCCCGTCCTAGAAACCCATGCGCAATTGGCATCAGGCTGGAGTTTGAAATCGACATCAGTTCCCATGGCCATCTCCCTGTTGAGTGTGTCGGGGTATGATGTCCTGCTGAAACCCTTTCTCGTACAGCGCACCATGTGTCCCACCGACACCCACTCTTTCTGCATGACCAGAGTAAGCGGCAGGAGGAAACTCAATGCTACTTCCTGGGAGACCGAGGAGGGCTCGGCCATTTTGGACAGGAGGTATGCAGACCTCGCCTCGGATCCATCCCTTCGTTCAAACAGCGCAAGTCACCCCTGGAGGAATGTCCTTCAGGACTTCATGTGGGTATTGCCAAGGTCATCCCCTTCTCTGTTGAGATGGAGGACAAGCCGATGTCAGAGGAGCTTGAGCTCCTACAGTATCCATCTGCACCCATTGAGGCAGTGACTGTGTCTGTGCACCACATCTTGCAAAGGCTATTCCTGTTGCTGTGGGAGAGTCCTCTCTTGGTTCCCCCTTTCAGCCGGTGATTGGACTCGATGTACCAGGTCCAGAAGGTGCTTGGCTTCGAGAAGTCCCAGTTGCCACATAGCTCCATAGTGGTGGAGTCTGCCTTGAAGTACGTAAAGAGCAGCAAGACACACTCGTTGGTGCCCCAGGATGGGAGGCCAGGACCCTGGACTTCTTTGGGAGGAGGTGTTACCAGGGCTCCATGCTAGTGGCCAGGATTCTTTTCTACCAGCTATACATGGGCATTTTTCTAAAAGAGACATTATGTTGGACCTGGCTGAGTTTCTGCTCATCTCTTTTCCAACCGCTTAACTCCTTCCGTGCGAGCCATGTACGGTGCCTTTGAGTCCACCTGCAGAGTGGCGGCAGTAAGCATCAGCGGCTGGCTTGGTTTCAGCCCTCCGACCTGGAGCAGTGGGTCCAGGACAAGCTGGCCAATGCCCTTTGCAGTGGGGACAACCTGTTCAGGAAGCCGATTGAGGGCGAAGGTAGGTGAGCTCAAAGGACCATGTGATGTTCTCCAGTCTCTCGAGGAAGATTGCAGCTCCCTCGCTTTTGAAGTACCAAGAGAAGAAGGTTGCCTACTCCTGTCCTCGTCACTACTACCTGGTGCCTCAAAACGCTCAGCCGAAGTCGCAGGTTCCCTGCCAGCAGCGGTAGGAGAAGCCCCAGAAAGCCCAGCCAGCTGTGCAGCCCAAGCCGAGGTTTTGACTGGCTCCTCAGCTTGGGCGGTATGTCAGGTACTAAAATAAAGATAAAGGAACATAACCAATCATCCCTTGCCTACCGAGGTTCTCCCTTAGGTATGGGGGTGGCTTGTCCATTTTGCTCACCGGTGGCCCCTGATCATCTCGAACACTGGGATGCTGCAGCTTGTCCAGCAGGGCTGTCGGCTGCATCTCGCCCTACTGCTGCCTCCCTTTGGGAAAGTACCCCATGGATCCACTGCACTGGAGCCTATTGTAGGAGATCTCCGTTCGGCTCAGGTTGGAAAGGGGTTTTATTCCAGGTACTTCCTGGTCCCCCCCAAAAGATTGAGTTCCAGCCCAACCTGGACCTCTAGAACCTAAACAGATTTTTCGTGTGCGAGCGGTTCAAGATGGTTTCTCTAGGGATGTTCCTCTCATTCTTTCTCAAGGATGACTGTCTATGTTCTTTGGATCTCAAGGCTGCATACACACACATCACAATCCATCCAGGTCACAGAAAATATCTTAGATTCGGACTGGGGTGCCAGCACTGTCAGTACCAAGTGCTCCCCTTCGGGCTGGCATCGGCACCACGTATCTTCACGAAGGGTGTCTCAGTCGTAACCGCACACCTTCGCACCCTGAGAGTCTCCGTCTTCCCTTATCTAGACAATTGGCTCATCAAAGGCCCCATTCCGGATGCATCCCGGCAGTTGGCTCCCCTCACTAGTCAGATTCTCGAGGTCTGGGGTTTGTCATCAACTACCTAGATCCCTCCTTTAATCCACGCAGCGCCTGGCGTTTGTGCCCTCCTTGATACCATCCGGGTCATTCCTGCCATTAGACTGCAGGCAGCATGCAGTATCTGCGCCACACTACGGCCAGGGGGATGCTAAAGGTGATTGGCCACAGTGCATGTTACCCTATTGGCTCACCTCTTCATGCGACAGGCATAGTAGCACTCAGTGGAAGCAGGCCATGGGTAGCCTCTGGGAAAAAGTGGTGGTCACTGTCCCGTTAATGCAGTCCCTTAGCTGGTGGTTGGAGCCGCTGAACCTGCTTCGGGGTCTTCTGTTCCAAGTGGAGCCCCCCATCGGACACTGATGACCAATGTTTGCAAGCTCAGTTGGGGGGCTCATCTGGACAGCCTGCGATTGCAGGGCTAATGGTCCAAACAGGAGAGCCTGCACCAGATCAATTTAATCGACTTTTGGGCCATTGTGAATGCCCTCTGGGCCTTCCAGGCACACCTAATGAATCAGGTGGTCCTGATCCAGATGGACAACCAGGTGGCAATGTTCTATGTGAACAAGCAGGAGGGCACAGGCTCTTGTGCCTCCTCTGCTGGGAGGTGGTCAGGCTGTAGAAGTTTGCACCGGACAACAACATGGAGCTCCGGGTGACTAACCTGCACAGAGAGCTCAACTTCTTGGCAGACAAGTTAAGCAGAGTCCTCCAGCCACAACACGAGTGGACCCTCCACAGGGAGGTAGTGCAGTTCATCTTTCAGGAGTGGGGCACTCCCATGATCGACCTCTTCACCACAGCACAGAATGCCCAAGTGGACTGGTTCTGCTCCAGGAGGCCATCCAGCGGCCAGCTGGCTTCGACTGCCTTTCTCCTCTGCTGGGGGTGGGTCTGATTTACATCTTTCCTCTGATTTCCCCCCCTTGTGGCAAAGACGCTGCTGAAATGCCAAGCTGACAAGGGCACCATGATCCTCATTGCCCATACTAACCCTGACAGCCATGGTTCCCCCTGCTGCTTCCGGAGGGATCCTCTGGGTGCTACTCAGGACTTAATCTTGCAGGAAAAGGAGACCCTGCTGCACCCCAGCATCTGCTCCCTAGCCCTCACAGCCTGGATGCTGAGCGAATAGTCTTGGCGGAGCTCAATCTCCCTGACAGCATCACTACTGTCCTTCCGGTGTTGCGTAAGGACGCGACACGTTGGGTTTATGTGTTCAGGTGGTGGAGGTTTGCCACATTATTCATGGGCAGGGCACTGGATCCCTTCTCCTATGTGGTGGATCAGTTGCTGGAATACCGCTTGCATCTCTCAGACTCAGGCCTGAAATCCAATTCTGTCCAGGTCCACCTCAGCGCGATCGGCATCTACCATCGTGGCTCGGTCCATCTTGGTTCACTCACTGGTGGCTCGCTTCATGCGGGTCCTGCTTCTCAACACCCCTCCCATCAAGCCCCCCATGGTGGAATGGGATCTATACTATTACTAATCTATGAACTCTCATTAAAATCATCAGTAGTACCCGAAGATTGGAAGAAGGCCAATGTAATGCCAATTTTTAAAAAGGGTTCCAGGTGTGATCCGGGAATCTACAGACTGGTGAGCCTGATGTCAGTGCCTGGAAAAATGGTAGAAACCATTATTAGAAACAAATTTCTGAACATATACAGTAGATAGTCATGGTTTAATGAGAGACGGCCAACATGGCTTTTAGTCAGGGAATGTCTTGCCTTACTAATCTCCTGTAGTTTTTTGAAGGTGTAAAGAAACAGGTAGACAAAGGTGGATCGGCGATGTAGTGTATCTGGATTTTCAGAAAGGATTTGACAGTGTCCCTCACGAGAGACTCTTGGCGAAATTAAAAAGTCATGGGATAGGAGGCAGTGTACTATTGTGGATCAGGAACTAGTTAAAAAATAGAAAGCAGAAAGTAGGGCTAAATGGCCAATTTTCCCAATGGAGAAAGGTGAACAGTGGAGTACTCCAGGGATCTGTGCTGGGTCTGCTTTTTTTTAACATATTTGTAAATGACCTGGAAATGGGAATAACGAGTGAGGTAATCAGATTTGCAGATGACACAAAATTATTCAAAGTTAAAACCCAAGAGGATTGTGAAAAATTGCAAGAGAATTTTAATAAATTGGAAGACTTGACGTTCAAATGGCAGATGAAATTTAATGTGGACAAATACAAAGTTATGCACTTAGGAAAGAACAACCCAAACTATGGTTAAACGATGCAAGGTTCCACATTAGGAACCACCACCCAGGAAAACGGTTTAGGCATCATCGTGGATAACACATTGAAACCTTCTGCCAAGTGTGCAGTGGCGGCCAAGAAAGCAAATAGAATGCTAGGAATCATAAGGAAAGGAATGGAAAATAAAACAAAGGATATAATGCCTCTATCATTCCATGGTGCGACCGCACCTTGAGTATTGTGTGCAATTCTGGTCATCATATCTTAAAAAGGATATAGTGTTATTAGAGAAGAGCCACCAAAATGGTAAAGGGGATGGAAGGATAACCCCAATAAAGAGAGGCTAAAAAAAGTTAAGGCTCTTCAACCTTGAAAAGAGATGGCTGAGGGGAGATATGATAGAAATCTATAAATTAATGAATGGAGTGGAACGGGTAAACGCAGATCAATTATTTCTCCAGGACCAAGCAGGAAGTCAGTTCTCACATATGGGTGACGTCGGCGCCGATGGAGCCCCCATGCGGAGCATTTCCCCAGCTTTCAAAGGAAGCCTTTGGGAATGCAGCTCGCATGCGTGGTCCCCTTCCCGCCCAAGGGTGCCATCTTGCTCAGTCTTCTTTTTTCCGCGGAGCCCAACGCAAGTGTGTCGTGGTCACCCGTGAAAATGTTTAATTTTTTCGGTGTTGATCCGTAGGGTTTTTTCTCGGTTAGACGCCGGTTTCCCTTTCCTGCCTGGGCCAGGTACACCGGTATCGAGCCCGGACCTCATTTTTCGGTTTTTGTCCTTTGTTACTAGTGTTCGCGCCATTTTTTCTATTTTTCACTGGCAGCCCTGTCTTTTGACCTTGCAGGGGCTCTTTTTCCCCCTATGGCTGCCAGCGGGTTTAAAAAGTGTGATCGGTGTAAGAAACGTATGTCTCTTACTGACACACATGACTGCTGCCTCCGTTGCCTCGGGCCCGATCATGACCCGATGATCTGTGGCCCATGTGGGAAAATGTCCTTGAAGGTGTTGAGGAGCCGTCAGCATCAGAAGGAAAGAATCTTCTCGGACTCCGCGTCCGGTTGGGCCCGGACATCGTCAGAGGCCTCGACATCTCGGGACTCCGATCCCAAGCATCGCCAGGGTTCCTCTGAAAGGGGGTCTCCCTCGCGGGAGCATCGCAGGAAGAAGAAACCCGCGAGGGCGGCGTCGGTGGACGCACTTGGCTCCTCGAGGGCCAGGTCGCATAGCCCCGACTGCCTTCCCGGGTCTTCGGAGTCGGAGAGGCCTGCTAAACAACCTCGTGTAGAGACGTAGGCGCCGAGTCAAGTGAGTACTGTAGTCCTTGTGGACTCTCCTCCGGGGGAGCCAACGTCGGGCCCGAGTCGGAGGCTGCTGGGTCTCCTGAGCTCGGACTCAGTTTGACGGCCTTGGAGAGCAGCTTGGCTGCCTTCATGGAACTGCAGCGGGCACTGATCGTTGGTCTCACCGGTGCATCTGCCCCGACCACCGGGATCTCGACGTCCAAGTCGACCCCGGAGGCCGAGCCGATCCTCGAGTCCATGCGATCTCGAGCCGATCCTCGGCCAAGGTCTCCCTCGGCCTCCCGTTCGGGACCGAGGTCATCGACACCAGTACCCTCGGCATTGGGGCGGAGGGCATCAGTGCCTGCCCGTCCGGAGCCACTCGATTCCTCCTCCGAGGACTCGGGCTGGGAAACGGAGAACAAGGAGTCCCCTCACCGGAGTCTGAACCTCGGAGAAGTTCCCCCCCCCCCCCCGGAGGATACCCGGTTCTCGGATTTCGTGAGAGACATGGCCAAGGCTTTGGCCTTCCCCACGGACCCCGAGGAGGAGCCTCGATCTGAGGAGCTTGAGGCCCTGCAGTATGACTCTCCCCCCAAGGAGGCCTTTACTGTACCGGTTCCTCCGATGCTGGAACGGTTGCTCTTCCGCATGTGGGAGGCGCCGGCCTCGACGCCAGTTCTTAGCAAGCGGGTCGATTCCATCTATCGAGTCCGCAAGAGCCCCGGGTTCCAGAAGGCACAGCTGCCGCACCATTCCATGGTTGTGGAATCGGCCATGCATCGCCTGAAAAGTCAGAAGATGCACTCCTTGGTGCCTCCCGGCCGGGAGGCCCAGAACCTGGATGCCCTCAGTAGAAAGTGCTTCCAGGGCTCTATGCTTGCTTGCCATGTCCAGACCTACCCAGCTGTACATGGGCATGCACCTTCGGGACCTGGCAAAGAAGATTGCCGGGTTCTCTGCTGGTCTCTCTGAGGAACCTTTGCAGAGGTTCACAGCCTTGTCAACTGGGATCCGAGACTGCTCAAAATTTATGTCTCGAGCAGCTTATGATGGCTTCGAGGCTTCGGCCCGAGTAGCCGCGGCCGGCATCGGTGCATGCCGTCAGGCCTGGCTACAGTCATCGGACCTCGAGCCATGGGTGCAGGACAAGTTGGTCGATGTCCTCTGCCGAGGTGAAAACCTCTTTGGAAAGCCCATGGTGGAAAAGGCTGCAGAACTCAACTCCAAGACTCTCACCAGGACAAGGCTGTCCAGGAAGACCTCTGTCCCTTCTCAAGAAGGGCTCGGGAAAAAAGTCCTTTTACCCTAGAAAGTCATCTGCCTACAAAACTTACCCTCATTACTAGGCCTTCACAGCTCCCCAATAGGGTCAGCCGGCCAAGGGGCAGGGACATGGGCCCCGTAGGCAGAAAACTCCCAAGAAAAGTAGAAATAATTGCTCCAATATAAATGCAACTAATACTGTAAAAACGTTTTGTGTGGAAAAGGGTCTCAGAATGAATGAGGAAGGGTTACTACAGGCCACAATAACTTGAAAAGCCTGAGAAGTC
Source organism: Ichthyophis bannanicus (assembly GCA_033557465.1). Lineage (NCBI taxonomy): Eukaryota > Metazoa > Chordata > Amphibia > Gymnophiona > Ichthyophiidae > Ichthyophis > Ichthyophis bannanicus. Next base: position 648,602,137 of record CM066033.1, on the reverse strand, counting down.
CCTGTCCCCTTCTTTACATCAAGGGACCCATATATTCCTCTATATTTTCTTTTTTTCTTTTTTTCAAAAGTGATTAAGAAAAGCAGACTTTTTTATTCAGGAACTCTGCTATGTCTTATCTATTTCTCAACAAATAATAGAAAATTGCAGATTCTTTCTTCATTCTGCTATAATTCTTGTTTAATTAAAAGGAGACTCTCGACTGTTATATAAAGAGTCAAAAGGACTTATCTGTTGAAGGTAATAAAGTCAGAGATAATCTCCCAACGCCTGACGCAAATTTCTAGCGCTGATGCGTTTCACCACCAACGCGGCTTCATCAGGGGGAAAGGTTTTCAGCATACGGCGTATAATAGATACTCTGCTCAATTCATACTAAAAACCAAAGGAGAAGTATACATGTCATTCTCCAGGACCAAGCAGGAAGTCAGTCCTCACATATGGGTGACGTCGGCGCCGACGGAGCCCTCGCGGAGCAATTTTCCCCAGCTTTCAAAGAAAGCCTTTGGGAATTGCAGCGCGCATGCGCGGCCATCTTGCTCAGTCGTCTTTTTTCCGCGGAGCCCTACAGACGTTGCCTGTGAATCCCCGCAGAAAAGTTGATTTTTCTCTATTTTTCTCTATTTTTTCTTCGGTTCGACGCCGGTTCTTTTCCCGCCCGGACTCGCGACGCCGGTTGCGAGTCCGTCCTTTATTTTTCGGTTTTTTGTCCTTCGTGACAGATTTCGCGCTTTTTTCCTTTTTCCATGGCTGCCCGGTCGTTCGACCTCGCAGGGGCCCTTTTTCCCCCGATGGCGGCCAGTGGTTTCAAAAAGTGTGACCTCTGTAAGAAACTTATGTCTCTTACAGACACTCATGACTAATGCCTCCGCTGCCTCGGCCCAGATCATGACCCCATGATCTGCACGCCATGCGGCAAAATGTCCTCAAAAGCATTGAGGAGTCGGCAGCACCAGCGGGAGCGTATCTTCTCTGACTCCGGCCGGGCTCGGACCTCGTCAGAGGCTTCGACGTCTCGGGACTCTGGTCCTGAGCATCGTCGGAGTTCCTCTGAAAGGGGGTCTCCTACCCGGGAGCATCATCGGAAGAAGAAACCCACGAGGGCGGGATCGGTGGACGCTCCTGGTTCCTCGAGGGCCAGGTCGCATAGCCCCGATTCCCGTCCCAGGTCCTTGGAGTCGGAAAGGCCGTCAAAACATCCTCGACTCGAGGTGGACTTGCCCACTCACGTAAGTACTGTTGTCCTCGTGAACTCGCCTCCGAAGGACCCGACGTCAGGCCCGACGCTGTCGGGCCCCGAGTCGGGGGCTGCTGGGTCTCCTGAGCTCGGACTCAGGTTGACGGCCTTGGAGTGCAGTTTGTCTGCCTTCTTGGCCCAGCAGCGGGCATTGATCGCTGGCCTCGCTGGCGCTTCTGCCCTGACCGCCGGGACGTCGACCTCCAAGTCGACCCCGGAGACCAAGCCGATCCTCGAGTCCATGAGGGCTCGAGGCGATCCTCGGTCGAGGTCTCCTTCGGCCTCCCGTTCGGGACCGAGATCGTCGACGCCGACTCCCTCGGCGTCGGGGCGGATGGCATCAGTGCCCGCCCGACCGGAGCCGGTCGACTCCTCCTCCGAGGAGTCGGCCTGGGAATCTGAGGACGAAGAGTCACCTGGTTCCTTTCGGACTCGGTGTGTCCCTTCGGACTCCCCCGAGTCCGAACCTCGGAGACGGTTCCCCCCGGAGGATACCCGGTTCTCGGACTTCATGAGGGATATGGCCAAAGCACAAAAGGCACAACTACCGCACCATTCCATGGTGGTGGAATCGGCCATGCATAGACTGAAGAGTCAAAAAATGCACTCCTCGGTGCCCCCCTGGTAGGGAAGCCCGAAGCCTGGATGCCCTCGGTAGGAAGTGCTTCCAGGGCTCTATGCTTGCTTGTCGAGTCCAGACATACCAGCTCTACATGGGCATGTATCTCCGAGACCTGGCTAAGGAAGTAGCCGGGTTCTCTGCTGGTCTCTCCGACGAACCTTTGCAGAGGTTCCAATCCTTGTCTACTGGCATTCGGGAGTGCTCCAAGTTTATCTCTCGAGCAGCCTATGATGGTTTTGAGGCTTCGGCTCGAGTAGCCGCGGCCGGCATCGGTGGACGCCGCCAGGCTTGGCTTCAGACGTCCGACCTCGAGCCCTGGGTACAGGACAAGTTGGTCGATGTCCCCTGCCGAGGTGATAACCTCTTTGGCAAGCCCATGGATGAGAAGGCTGCACAAATCGAGACGGAGACTCTCACCAGGGCTCGTCTCTCAAGGAAGACCTCTGCTCCTTCTCAAAAGAAGAAGGCCTCGGGGAAAAAGCCCTTTTACCCGAGGAAGGGTGCTGCCTATAAATACTATCCTCAGTATCAGGCCTCACCAGCTCCCCCACAGGGAAAGCAGGCCAAGGGACGGGGTAATGGGTCCCGTAGGCAGCCAGCCCCCAAGCCTGCACCACCGGCCCCTGCTCAGCAGGGTGGGGTTTTTTGACTGTCTCAGCATAGCCTCTCCCCCTCAGCTGGTTTCAGCACAGGAGGCCGGCTAGTCCACTTTGCCCACAGGTGGTCCAACATCACCACAGATACCTGGGTGCTTCAGATAGTTCAAAAGGGCTGTCTTCTTCATTTTCACCAGGTACCTCCCTCCTACTTTCCAGGGGAACCTTCCAGACTCCCTCTGCACAGGGACTTACTCCTTCAGGAGTTAGCAAGTCTTGTTCAGGAACAAGCCATGGAACCGGTGCCCCACCACCTGAAGGGTCAGGGGTTTTATTCCCGATACTTCCTGATTCCGAAAAGAACAGGAGGCCTCAGACCCATCCTAGACTTGCGCAACCTCAACAAGTTCCTTGCAAAGGAAAAGTTCAAAATGCTTACCCTTGGAATCCTGCTGCCCTACCTCCAGCAGGGAGAGACTGGCTATGCTCCTTAGATCTGAAGGATGCGTATACTCATATCCTTATTCATCCAGACCACAGACAATACCTCAGGTTTGTGGTGGACGGACGCCATTACCAGTACAGAGTACTGCCTTTCGGCCTATCCTCCGCCCCCAGAGTGTTCACCAAATGCCTAGCAGTGGTGGCGGCCTATCTGAGACTTCAGGGTCTCTTTGTATTCCCATACCTAGACTGGCTCGTCAGGGCCCAGTCTGCCCAAGAAGCCACTCAAGCTACTCATCGCACGGTGGCTCTGCTCCAGCACTTGGGATTTGTCATAAACTTCGCAAAGTCCACTTTGCTCCCCTCTCAAGATCTAGAATTCATCGGCGCCAGGTTGGACACTCTTCAGGCGCAGGCCTTCCTGCCTCTGGACAGGGCCCAAAGGCTCATGGATCTCGCCAGCCGCTTTCACAGCAATTCCCTGATCTCGGCCAGGCAATTTCTGAGACTGCTTGGCCATATGGCTTCCACGGTCCACGTAACCCCCTATGCCCGCCTGAACATGCGACCTGCTCAATGGGGCCTTCGCAAACAATGGCATCAGGCCACTGGGAGCCTAGCGGACTCCGTACAGATCTCCGACCAGCTGGTCTCCTCTCTGCGATGGTGGCTTCACCTGCCAAACCTAGTACTCGGGGTGACTTTTCAGCCCCCTACACATTCTCAGGTCCTGACGACCGATGCTTCTCTCCAGGGTTGGGGAGCACATTGCCAAGGGACTTGTACTCAGGTTCTCTGGACTCCTTGGGAGTCCGCTCAGCAGATCAACTTCCTGGAGCTCAGAGCCATCCGCCTAGCGCTCAAAGCCTTCTCTCACCTGATTTCTCACCAGTCAGTACTTGTCCAGACAGACAATCAGGTTGCCATGTTCTACGTGAACAAGCAAGGCGGAACCGGCTCCTTCCTTCTCTGTCAGGAAGCACAGAAGCTCTGCTCTTGGGCCGTCCATCGCAACATCGTCCTCAAAGCTGTCTATCTCCCAGGTCAAGAAAACTACCTGGCAGACAAACTGAGCAGGGTCCTCCAACCGCACGAGTGGAGGTTTGATCTGCTTGTGGTTCAGCGGATCTTTCTCCGGTGGGGCCTCCCCACCATGGATCTGTTCGCCAGTCCTCTGAACCGACAGCTTCCCAGATTCTGCTCTCGACAGCCGCATCCTCTCCGGGTGGCGGCGGATGCTTTTCTGATTCCATGGTCCACAGGCCTCTTGTATGCCTTTCCACCCATGCCCCTGGTGTCTTGGACGCTCTTCAAGGTTCTCAGAGACAAGGCGTCGGTGATCCTAGTGGCTCCCCGGTGGCCGAGACAACCTTGGTTCCCGCTTCTGCTACAGCTGGCGGTGGACACACCTCTTCCTCTGGGGTTTCAGCCCGACCTCCTCTCGCAGGATCAGGGGACGCTCCTGCACCCCAACCTTCGGTCCCTTCATCTGATGGCCTGGCTGCTGAAAGGGTAGTCCTTGCTCCTCTACAGCTACCTCCAGAAGTGGAAGAGGTCATCTTGGCCTCCAGGAGGCCTTCCACCCGGAAGTCCTACGCCCTTAAGTGGCGTCGATTCTCCGTCTGGTGTACTCAGCAGTCTCAAGACCCCTTCTCCTGTTCAGCATCAGTGGTATTGCAGTACTTGCTTTCCCTTTCCAATCTTGGACTTAAGTCCAACTCGGTCAAGGTCCACCTCAGTGCTATTTCTGCGCACCACCTGCCGGTGGACGGTAGGCCTCTTTCCAGCCACCCTCTGGTGGCTCGTTTTCTCCGGGGCCTTCTACTCCTTAAACCACCTTTGCGCCCGCCAGCCCCGAACTGGGATCTCAATGTGGTTTTACAGCGGCTTACCTGTCCGCCTTTTGAGCCTATGGCTACCTGCCCTCTTCGTTTTCTTTCCTGGAAAACCTTGTTCTTGGTGGCCCTCACTTCTGCTAGACGCGTTAGTGAGCTGCAGGCCCTGGTATCTGACCCTCCTTACACTAGGTTCTACAAGAACCGGGTAGTCCTACGGACTCACCCTAAGTTTCTTCCTAAAGTGGTTTCCCCTTTTCACATCAACCAGGAGGTGGTACTTCCGACCTACTTTCCCAGGCCACACTCCAGCCGAGCTGAAATGGTCCTGCATACCCTGGACTGTAGAAGGGCGCTGAACTTCTACCTGGACCGTACGCGGGGGCACCGAAGGGCAGTTCAGCTCTTCGTGTCTTATGACCCCAACAAGTTGGGGCTCCCTGTCTCCAAGCGTACTCTGTCCATCTGGATTGCGGACTGCATCGCTTGGGCTTACGAGGCTGCGGGCCTCGTGCTGGAAGGTAGAGTCACCGCTCATCGTGTTCAGGCGAAGGCTACGTCAGTGGCTTTCCTCCGCTCTGTTCCGTTGGCAGACATCTGCCGGGCCGCTACTTGGTCTTCAAGCCAGACTTTTGCAGCCCATTACTGCCTGGAGAGGGAGTCCCGCAGGGACAGTGCTTTCGGACAGGCAGTCCTCCGTAACCTCTTCGAGATATAGGCAACTCCTACCCTCCATCCCGGATGTTGGGCTACCGGTTGGAGACATATTCAGAGAAGATTCCTTCCTTCTGTGCTACTGAGATAGAGGGAGCTCATTTTTGTGCCTAGGGTCTCCGGTAGCCTTAAGCTTGGGAGTCCCATATGTGAGGACTGACTTCCTGCTTGGTCCTGGAGAAAGCGTAGTTACTCACCAGTAACAGGTGTCCTCCAGGAGCAGCAGGAATCAGTCCTCACAACCCTCCCTCCTCCCCTTGGAGTTGCAGTTTTATGCTTTCGTTTTTGCTAGTTTTTGCTGTCTTTTTGCTATGTCATCTGACTGAGCAAGATGGCACCCTTGGGCGGGAAGAGGACCGCGCATGCGCGCTGCAATTCCCAAAGGCTTTCTTTGAAAGCTGGGGAAAATTGCTCCGCGAGGGCTCCGTCGGCGCCGACGTCACCCATAGGTGAGGACTGATTCCTGCTTCTCCTGGAGAACACCTGTTACAGGTGAGTAACTACGCTGTATCATAAATGCATATCTATTTCAGATAATATGTATAAAACAGACCAATCACTCCACCGTCAAATTTAACTGCAAACCTTGAAGCTTCTCCTTCTGAGTTCTACTGAGGCAAAAAAACGCCGCGCATGCGTAGGAGGCGATACAAGATGCCCTCTTATAAGGTGTTAAAAATATTTAGACAATCCTTAATTAACCAATGAGATTACGTCAGAAGGATGGCTAATATTCTGAGCACTCAAAAAATATTAAACTGAAAATGATGTAGATGAACAATAAAATATGCCAAAATCAAAACCCTTCAGAGACACACTGACCAGTCTATTTGTGAGTTAAGGCCCCCAAGATGAACAGATTGCAAACGATAGATCCAACGTTGTTCACTAATAAGCAAACTTTGTTCCCGGGTTTTGCCTGCATAGCCTGCTGAAACTTGATCAATGCAAAAGCATCGGAGTTGATCAAACTGGTGGTGGAAAGAGAGACAATGGGCCACTAACGGTGCTTCCAACTTCTGACAATGAAGACGGCTATGATGTTCATTAATTCGTATTTTAAAGGCTCTAGTGGTTTTACCAATGTAAAGTAGCTGACAGGGGCATCGGATTGCATAAACAACAAATGTAGAAGTGCAGTCAGTCTGCTTACGCAAAAGGTATGTCTTCCCATGATAGACAAACTCAGTGAGCTCCAAAGTTACGTTATAGATAGCACAACTTCCACACTTGGTGTGACCTGCTTGATTGGCATTATTGGTAACATTAAGGGTAATGTAGGGCGATCGGAGCTCAATAGGGCTCAGTAATTCTTTGAGATTTTTATTTCTTTGCCAGACGCAACGTATGGACTTATCTTCTAATCCGGGCAGATGGTTCAGAATATTGCTGTGGCGATTTAATATCTTCTTAAGCGCATTACTTAACTGAGAAAATTTTGAAATAAAATTTATTTGATCATCCGTTTGGTCATTACATTGTTTCTCCTGCAACAGTAAGTTCCGATTGTTAAATAATGCTCGTGTATAAGCTGGTTTAATAACTGAAATCGGATACCCTCTACTATAAAAATTCTTTTGTAACTGTTTAGAATGTGATCTAAAATCCTTCAACTCAGAACAATTACGCCGAAAACTGAGGAATTGGGAGAAGGGGAGACTATTTTTAAGCTGTATGGGGTGGGCACTATGATAATGCAGTAATGCGTTCCTAGCTACCTCTTTTTTGTAGACTGAAGTCTCCCAATTGGTCTTGCCTTTACGAACTCCACATCAAGATAAGTAATTTTATACAAGTCACTAACACTGGTAAATCGAATATGTGGATCTTGTTGGTTGAGCCACTGACAAAAAAAGGTTAAATTGAGTCTCAGAAGCAGTCCAAAGTAGGAAAACATCGTCTATATAGCGACCCCATAAAGGGATATATTGCCAAAACTGAGATGAATAAAGCCAGGTCTTTTCAAATTCAGCCATATATAAATTGGCCCAAGCCACCAGCTCCGGCTTCTGCACAGCTTGGAGCGGGGTTTTGACTCCAGTGGCATAGCCTCTCCTCCGCATCTGGCCCCCCTCAGCACAGGAGGCTGGCTGACCCTGTATGCCCACAGGTGGTCATCCGTAACAAGGGATGCCTGGGTGCTAAGCATAGTCCAGAGGGGCTATCTGCTGCACTTTCACAAGGTACCCCCCTCCTACTTTCCAGGGGAGCCTCCACGAACCCCTCTGCACAGGGACTTACTCCTGCAGGAGCTAGCAAGTCTTCTAAAGGAACAGGCGGTGGAACCGGTGCCCCACCACCTGAGAGGTCAGGGCTTCTACTCCAGGTACTTCCTGGTACCAAAACGAACAGGAGGCCTCAGGTGAAATCTAAACAAGTTCCTGCAGAGGGAAAAGTTCAAGATGCTTACCCTTGGGATACTGCTGCCCTACCTCCAGCAGGGAGATTGGCTATGCTCCTTAGACCTAAAGGATGCTTATACTCACATCCTTATTCATCCAGACCACAGACAATATCTCAGATTTGTGGTGGGAGGAAACCATTTTCAGTACAGGGTACTCCCTTTTGGCCTAACCTCCGCCCCCTGGGTTTTCACCAGGTGCCTGGTGGTGGTGGCGGCCTACCTCAGAGTTCAAGGAATCTTTCTCTTTCCATACCTGGACGACTGGCTCATCAAGGGTCAGTCTCCACAGGAGACCAATCAAGCCACCCTCCACACTATCTCTCTTCTACAGCATCTGGGATTTGTCATAAACTTTGCAAAGTCCACTTTGCATCCCTCCCAGAACATGGAGTTCATTGGAGCGACACTGGACTCCCTGCAAGCAAAGGCTTTCTTACCTTTGGACAGGGCCCACTGACTGATGGATTTAGCCAGACAATTCCACAGCAATTCTCTGGTCTCCGCCAGACAATTCCTGAGGCTCTTAGGCCACATGGCATCCACGGTTCATGTAACTCCAAATGCCCGTCTGCACATGAGGCCAGCTCAGTGGGGTCTCAGAACTCAATGGCTGCAGGTCACAGGAAACCTGAGGGACGAAGTGAGGGTGTCCAAACTACTAGCATCTTCTCTGCAGTGGTGGCTTCATCTTCCGAATCTCGTGCAAGGATTGCCTTTCCAGGCTCATCCACACTCCCAAGTGTTGACAACCAATGCTTCTCTTCAGGGTTGGGGTGCACATTGTCAGGGAGCCTGCACTCAGGGCCTGTGGTCTTCTTGGGAGGCCACAAAGCAGATCAGTCTCTTGGAGCTGAGAGCTATCCGCTTAGCCCTAAGGACCTTCTCTCATGTCCTCTCTCACCAGTCTGTCTTAGTTCAGACGGACAATCAAGTTGCTATGTTCTATGTCAACAAACAGGGGGGCACAGGGTCCGCCCTCTCTGTCAGGAAGCACAGGACCTGTGCTCCTGGGCAGTCAATCATGGCATACTTCTCAGGGCGGTCTATCTCCCTGGGCAGGAGAATTGCCTGGCAGACAGATTGAGCCGGATCCTACAGCCACACGAATGGCAGCTGAATCCTCTAGTGGTTCAACGGATTTTCCTAAGATGAGGTCTTCCAAACATAGATCTTTTTGCCAGTCCACTGAACCGTCAACTGCCCAGGTTCTGCTCCAGACAACCGCATCCTCTCAGAGTAGCAGCGGATGTGTTTCTCATTCCGTGGGCTACAAGCCTCCTATATGCGTTTCCTCCCATGCCTCTAGTGCCCAAGACACTGTTCAAAGTGCTCTGGGATAAGGCCTCGGTGATCCTGGTGGCCCCCAGATGGCCAAGGCAACCGTGGTTCCCACTCCTTCTGCAACTAGCGGTGGACTCTTCCTCTGGGGATGCAACCAGATCTCCTGTCTCAGGAGCAGGGATCTCTTACATCCCAACCTCCAGTCCCTCAATCTGATGGCCTGGCTGCTGAAAGGGTAGTTCTAGCACCCTTACTGCTGCCTAGGGAAGTGGATGACGTGGTCTTGGCCTCCAGGAGGCAGTCCACCCGGAAATCTTATGCCTTCAAGTGGCGTAGGTTCTCCACCTGGTGTGCTCAACACAAGAAGGATCCTTTCTCATGCCTGGTACCAGTGGTGCTGCAATATTTGCTTCACCTTTCCAACCTAGGCCTTAAATCCAACTCTGTTAGGGTCTATCTCAGTGCTCTCTCAGTGCACCACTCACCGGTGGAGGGCCAGTCTCTTTCAAGCCACCCTTTGGTGACTCGCTTCCTCAGAGGCCTGCTTTTGCTTAAGCCTCCGGTTCGTCCACCTGCCCCTGAGTGGGATTTGAATGTGGTCTTGCAACAACTTACTTGCCCACCATTTGAGCCTATGGCTACTTGCCCTTTGCGTTTTCTCTCCTGGAAAGCGTTTTTTGGTGGCTCTTACCTCAGCAAGGCGAGTGAGCGAGCTTCAAGCCCTGGTGTCAGATGCACCATACACTAGGTTCTATAGGAACAGAGTAGTCTTGCAGACTCACCCTAAGTTCCTTCCAAAGGTTGTCTCCTCCTTCCACCTCAATCAGGAGGTGGTTCTTCCAACTTTCTTTCCCAGGCCGCATGCCAGCCGGGCTGAGATAGTCTTGCATACCCTGGACTGTAGAAGGGCGTTGTCCTACCTTGACCTTACGCAGGGACACCGAAGGGCTGTACAGCTCTTCGTCTCTTTTGACCCTAATAAGCTGGGGTTGCCTGTCTCCAAGCGTACCTTGTCCATCTGGGTAGCAGACTGTATAGCCTGGGCGTACAGGGCAGCTGGCCTCTCCTTGCAGGGTCAAGTCACAGCCCACTGTGTCAGGGCGAAGGATGCGTCAGTGGCTCATCTCCGCTGTGTTCCGTTGGCAGACATCTGCCGTGCCGTTACTTGGTCTTCAAGCCAGACTTTTGCGGCCCACTACTGCCTCGAGAGGGAATCCCGCAGGGACAGTGCTTTCGGGCAGGCGGTACTCCGTAATCTCTTTGAGGTATAGGCAACACCTACCCTCCGGCCCTGGTGTTGGGCTACCGTATGGGGGGTGTTCTCAGAGAAAATTCTTTTCACACATGCTGAGGATCTAGAGGGAGCTCATTTTTCAGCTTTGGGTCCCCGGTAGCCTTAAGCTGGGGAGTCACCCATATGTGAGGACTGACTTCCTGCTTGTTCCTGGAGAAAGCGTAGTTACTCACCTCTAACAGGTGTTCTCCAGGAGCAGCAGAAATCAGTCCTCACAACCCTCCCTCCTCCCCTTGGAGTTGCAGTCTGTAAACGGGGGCGCTGGGCGTGAATGTCCACAGTCTTGGCAAAGGCAAAATACTATTATGACTTGCAAAGGATTGTGGGGGATGTAGTCCATTCATACCAGAATCAGCCGTTCACAAAATAATGAGTTGTGTTGCTCGAGTGTAAGCAAAGAAAAATATTTTATTTATGGGGTTAATTCTCCCACACAGATTTACTTGGTAACACAAAAGGACACTTGCTTTCAGTATTGTACTTAAGAAAAACAAATCATGATATCAGCAACTGAACTTCTTAAGCAATCAATCAAACAATAAAGACCTTGATGGGAAACAGAAAAGGTCTTTCTGAGGGCTCCTGCTAATACCTTTTAGCAGTGCTCCAAAAGCAAAAACAAAACCCAAAAGTAACCAAAAACTGTTCTTTTTCAAGGATAACTTTCTTCTAGTTTCACACACAAACAGTAGTTTCCTTTCAGAGCTCACGTGCAACTGTGCATGGCTTAATTACCAATAATTAGCCAGCTGCAAACCCCTTTGCTGGTTCACTTTCTCTACGTGGCTCAAATCCTACCCTAAAGCTTTCTTGTAAACTTTTCTGGGTAGATAAAAGAACAAGTTATATTTCCTTTTGATGGTTGTTGTATTTGTGAAAGTATTTTACCACAGCAGCCTAGACAGAGAGCAATCCATGTATTCATTCTGATCATTTAAAATATCTCCTCCTTCTTCAAATATCATAGAATCAATATCATGGTCTGACTCAGAGGAATTCCTTAATGGATCACTCTCAGGATAACACTTGTTTCCCTGCTGTCTTCCAGGTAAAGAGCTAGGGCATAGATCAGAGTTCATACCTGAGCTTCCTTTGCTGTTAGGGTTCCTCTCCAGATATCCTGGCCAATAAGTAGTCCAGCTTTTATGTCCAGCCTTCCAATCAAGATCCCTGGACACTGGGTCTCTCTTCACATACCTTCTTGCACTGGTCTTAGGGCCCCTTCCAAATGCAGCCGTCTCCTTCACAGGTGCCGTCCGGGAATTCCTGGCTCTGTAACCCCACTCCTCTGGCTTCCTCCAGTCCAATGGAGTATCCTTGCCTCTGGAATGACTCCCAACACACGTACTGCTATGGGCTCCTTCTTTAGACCTCCAAGATGTTTTCCTCCTCTTCCTTCCACGTTGATGCTACTGCTTCCTCTCTCTGTCCTTGAGCTCTGAGTTCCTCAACTCCATCTGATTCTGTGTAGAATATGTTTTTCTTTTAACTTGTTTAGAGGGATACTCCATCCTAGCACAGCTCAGCTGTGCTGAATCAAGCCCTGCCCTTGGAGATGAGTGATTGGGGATTACCTCATAGCTCTCCTGATTGAACACACGTTTCCCCACTTCAGCTCTTCTAGAGGCTGTTTGAAACCTGGTGCATTCTGGGACTGGTAGTCTTTTATGAAAACATTCTGTTTTAGTATTTCTACCAGCAAAGACAGGTTGCTTGTTCAGTGCCAATTCACCTCTATTATAGCTCCTTCCTGAACTATGATAAGCTTCCTTATCACAAGTCATATATTTCATTTTGTTTTTTGCTGTCTTTAGCTATGTCATCAGACTGAGCAAGATGGCAACCTTGGGCGGGAAGGAGACTGCGCATGCGCGCTGCATTCCCAAAGGCTTTCTTTGAAAGCTGGGGAAATGCTCCACATGGGGGCTCCATCGGCGCAGACGTCACCCATATGAGAGGACTGATTCCTGCTGCTCCTGGAGAACACCTGTTACAGGTGAGTAACTACGCTTTACGCCATCAGTATGTAGAAAGACTAGGGGACAGGCAATGAAGCTACAGTGTAACCCATATAAGACTAATAAAAGAGAATATTTTTTCACTCAATGCGTAATCAAATTCTGGAATTAGTTGCCGGAGGATGTAGTAAAAGCTGTTAGTGTAGCTGGGTTTAAAAAAGCTTTGGACAAATTCCTGGAGTCAAGGTCCATAAACCATTATTTAAGGGGATCCAGGAAATCCACTACTTGTCCCATTACAAGCACTGTGGAACCTGTGTGTTTTGGGGAAACTGCTAGGTACTTGTGACTTAGATTGGCCACTGTTGGAAAGAGGATACTGGGCTTGATGTACCTTGGTCTGACCCAGTATGGGATATCTTATGTTCTTAATATGGCATATCTTACGTTTTATGCAGCTCATGTGGGCTCCATTTGAGTCACTGGACTCTTGCCCTCTGAAGTACTTGGAATGTCCTGTTCTTGATGGCGGTCATGTCGGCCCTCCATGTCAGTGAGCTCCAGGCTCTGGTGGCCCATCCGTCTTTACAGTAGGTTCCACAAAACTCCGGTAGTACTGTGAACTCATCCACGATTGCTAATGAAGGTGGTGTCCGAGTTCCACCTCAACCAATCGATTGTCCTGCGGACCTTCTTCCCGAGGCTGCGTGGCACATGCTGGACTTAAGTGTGCTTTGGCCTTCCATGTTGAGCACACCAAAGCCTGTTGGCAGTCTACCCAGCTGTTCATCTCCTTTGACCCGAGTAAGCCAGGGGCTGCCGTTTCCAAGCGCAGCCTGTCCCTTTGGGTGGTGGATTCCACGCCTTGGCTTATTCCCAGATCGGTCTGCACATGGAGGGTCATGGCCACTTCAGTCGCAAATTCTTTTAGTAAGTCAAACCATTCTTTTGTGCTGTTGACAGGCTGAAGGAGGCCGTTGCCTTGGCATATATGTTGCGGAACCAACTGGTTCCTGAGGGTGTGCATGCTCATTCTACCCGAGCACAAGTGGTCTTGTTGGCGGAGCAGAGCTCAGTAGCCCCTGCTGACATTTATCAGTTGGCAACATGGGTATCACCTTCCACTTTTGTCAAGCATTACCACTTGGATGTTCATTCTCGGGCAGACACGGTCTTGGCTGTAAGGTTTGGAAGCTGCTGTGTATTCTTCCCGCCCATTGGAAACACAGCTTTGGTATGTCCCACTTGTCTAGGCTGATCCAGTAGGACGATATGGAAGGTGACATTTTACTTATCAAATAATGTCCTTTCCTTGAGGCTTGCTAGATCGGTCCAGGACCCACCCCCTGGAACTGTTTGCTCTGTTCTTCTGTGGTGGTACCGTAGGTCCGCTATGATTTATATACTTGGATCTGCAGGTCCATCTTCTATGGACAGCTTTCTGTTTATGCTTTCCTGTACACAGATCAGTTTCATCAAAAACAAGGGGTCCCTCAAGGCTCATCCCTTTCCGCCCTTATGTTTAATATATACATGCAGCCTATCTGTAACCTGATTTGATCCTTTAGAGTTAATTGCATGATATACGCGGATGATGTACTTTTATATTTTCCTTTTACAATTGAGAACCCTGATCTCAATCCATTAACTAACTGCATAAATGAAGTATCCAATTGGCTACAATCCCAAAATCTAAGGATCCAACACAAGAAAACGGAGGTGTTATTTATTACACGTAACCAAAATTTCACTGCTCCATCCTTTTTGAAAGTGAATGATGCTAACCTCCAGACCAAGACCACCATCAGATACCTCGGTGTCACTTTAGACCAGAAATTAGATATGAAAGCACATATTAGTAATATTGTAAGAGCAGTATATCACAAAATACGCTCCCTTAGACACCTTCGATCCTTGCTAGAGCCAGACGATTTTAGAACCATCTATCAGGCGCTAATCATACCTCATTTTGATTATGCGAACTCAATTTTACAAGGTCTTCCACAAACCACCTTACACCCACTTCAAATGGCTATGAATGCTGCAGCTAGAGTCCTTCATGGAGCTTCCCGGAAAGACCATATCTCACCTATTCTAAAACATCTTCATTGGCTCCCAATTCAAAGTAGACTCACTTTCAAAATTTTACTAATTACATTCAAAGCCTTCAAAGAACTCTCATCTTCATCAATATCAGACTTGATCCAAACACCACCCCTCAATAGAGACAGAAGGTCAGTAACACTCAATACTCTGTTAGTCCCTAAATCAATATCACAGTGTACCAAAACTACTTCAGACAGGGCCTTTTTATTCTGTGCACCAAGGTGTTGGAATAGCCTCCCTCAAAACATCCGAGCAATACCAGACCTTTTGCAGTTTCGCAAAGCTTTGAAACACTACCTCTTCCTTTTATCTTATCCAGTAAACAATAAAGACATCTCAACCAACCCACAGACCTTCCACTCATACACATACAATACAGATACCCCACAGACCACATACACACAAAACTGAAGCCATGATGATATTATGACTATGTTTATTAATTATATACCCTGTTATCCAAGTTATATTCTCCTGTTTTCTGTAAACACAAAGTACTGTTGAATTGTGTATCTCACTGTTTTTTGTGAACCGCGCTGATGCCTAATAGTGCGGTATATAAGAGTCTATAAATAAATAAATAAATAGTTCTCTACTGTTTGATTACTCATTGTTGCCCACATTGAGGTTGTGTGAGGCTTGCCATGTTCTTCCATATGCTTTGGGATAAATACAAAACAGGCTTCTGGTGGCTGAGACATATTGAGGCATGGGAGTGATGTCATTGAAACCTGGGCTTTTCATTGATTCTTTGTCTCCACCAATCTGCTGGTAGGGGAACATGACCAACTTGTCTGGGCTAGTCTAGCAGGATTCAAGGAAAGTACGTTATCTGGTAAGTAAAATATCACTTTCCTCTCCATGCGTCCTCTTGTCTCAAGTTTTGAGAGGCCTCATGAGCACGTGGCATCCTCTGAAACTATCCTCCCCAGCCTAGAACTTTAGCATCATCCTCTCAGCACATGGAATCCCCTTTGAAACCACTGGACCTCATTTTTCTCAAGCACCTCACATGGAAAACCATCTTGTTCATGGCCAAAATCAGAGCAAGGAGAATCGATGTACTCCATGTGCTGGTTCACTACTTCCCCATACACAGAGTTTTATCACAACTGAGTTGTTCTGTGAACTCATCTAAAGTTCCTCCCAAAAGTCTTCTCTGATTTCCATTTGAGCTAGGTCATAGTCGTGAAGACTTTCTTCCTGGATCCACATTCTACCCAGGTGGAGCCTAGTGCTCCATTCATTGGACTGCAGGTGTGTGTTCTTGTGCTATCTACGATCCACAAAGGAATCAAGAAAAACATCTGTTACTTAAAATCCCAATGACCCAGGCAAACCAGCCTCCAAACACATTTTCCAACCGAGTATTGGATTGTATTTCATTTTGCTACATTCAGTCAGACCTTAAATCCACAGGTCGTGTTGGCATTCATCAACCAGTGCTAAAGCGACTTCTTTCACTTACTCCAGAGCAGCATCCATCCACTTGAGTCTCTGCACACACCCCTTCACAAAGCACTACTGCCTAATCACTTTTCACTCCAGCTCCAGGGTATTAGCCTATGGTCAAGTAATCCTGTGTACGTAACATTTTCATGCATTGACCATTGAAAAGGCATCAGTACTTACTGTCACTCCTTTGACTCTTGGGTGACAAAAGATGATTGTGATAGTGGCCCTCAACTTTAGATTCATCATCATGTGCCTAATTACCCTGTTTGTCTGTGGAGAAAGTGGAGTGCTTCCCTATAGCAGAGGTTATCCATAAACAGCAGGAAAATGCAACCATACTTGCCACCATCCCCCTAAAAAACAAACAAACCCAAAGGAGCCAGAGGCTCTTCAAATCATACGACTAAAGAACTATGCACAACAAGCTTGTGGACCAACTGAAGCGGCATACGTCAGTTGGGGACATTCAGGAATCCCCACACAGCCTCAAAGAAGCCTATAAAGGCTTCTCAACTGGAGGATGGCCACGGGCACTCTGGTTCTGTCAGGTGTAGTCACTATTGAGTATAGCTGCATTTCCTTGCTGTCTATGGTGAAACCCCTGTTACAGGTAAGCAACTACATTTTCTATGCTTGCTGCAGACTCCTGTATGTGTGTTTGTGTGTGCGTGTATAACATCTCATCTACACTTGCTGCTGACTTGTCTGGGTGCAATTTTTACATCACTACTTTTATTTTTCATACAGCAGGCAGAGAACCAGATCAGCAAGCAGTCCAAAGTTGAAGGGGGACGGAAAGCAGAGAGACCATCTCTACATCTCCAAATTCCGCCTCACATGGGACCCCAGTCTGGTTCCCCACAGGCCCCTCCCATGACAGAGTTGGCAGGCAGTATGCCCATTGGGCAGTCTGTCTTTAATAACAGCTCTAGTTTGTCTACCTCATCTAATAGGTTCCTGAAACCTTCCTCCACAGGCATAACTGTTGCTGAAGCTCACAGTGACTCCTTCAAGCCTCCCCCGCAGTCCTCTGCACAAGTGCCTTCACATGACCCATTTGGAAATGCCCGCACTTTTCCCTTGGAGTCCCATTTCCAGTCTTCCTTGGGTCAGAGTCCAGCCTCCAGTGGCTTTCAGACTTATTCTTCAACTGGACCCTCACTTTTTCCAAGCTCAAGGCCTGCAAGTCAGGCCATTGAGTTCCACCCAACATCCCCTGGGACCCCCAGACATCAGCCTTCCACGCCAGACCCCTTTTTCAAACCACGCTATTCAGGTGGGTCATTGGACAATTTGGTGGTCCCTGGTAGCCCAGGGTCCAGGCCATCTCCATTGGGAGATTGTGGGTCAAAACCTGTTGAGCCCTTGTTGTCACCCTCACATTATGGAGAGCAGAAGAAAACAATGGACAGTGTCCTGCAGCATATAAAAAAAGAGGATGTGAGCCTGCAAGCAAAGCATGATGTGGGAGTGATGTCTCCTGGGTTTGTTCAAGGGGTGGGCTTTGCAGACTCCCCCTCTAACACTCACGCAGGGATGGAGATGAAATGTGCCACTAGTATCTTTAAAGCGCCTTTAACCCCACGTGTTCCTCAGGTAGAGCCTCACAGTCCAGCACCAGTACAGAGATCACTGGAGCCTCATGGGCCAACACAAGTTGCATCACCACAGCAGCACTCTGAGGTCTACAGGCAGTCCCCATCTCTTTCATACTCAGACTCATATGCTCAGCCTGCCGAAAGTGGCTGCGCACCTCCTAGGTCCCTTCTATCAGATCCTTGTTCTCGTGTACCTGCTAGTCCACAGTCTCAGGCTAGTTCACCAGTCACCCCCAGGCCACTGTCCAGTGAGTCTGTCTGCCAGTCTCCAGTCACTCCCCGCTTCCAATCCCCAGAATCTTACTCCAGGCCCCCCTCACGCCCTCATTCCCGAGACCCCTTTTCTCCCCTGCATAAACCTCCAAGAGTTCAGATGGCAGAGTCTGTCTTAAGACCTGTGCAGATTTATAACTCTCCAGGTAACAGCATAGGGTTTCAACAAGGCCTGCCCCCACCACAGCCAGGCGAACCCCACTGTAAAGTGCCAGCTAGCCCACAGCAGAGTTCATATGCCAGATCTCCAGGTGCTGGTATGTTCCCTAGCTCCCAAGGCCAACTCTGCTTTACCTTTCCTCAGTCTCCCTCAGAATCTGCTAAGGGCTCTCCCTCTCACCAGCCCAACCTCCCTCAGTCTCATAGTATGAACAGCCATTTTACCACCACACAGCCAATGAACAAACTTCAGAGCAGCAACTATTCCTCCTCCTCTCCCAGATTCCACCAGGCTAGTAGCCCTGGATCAGAGAACTACTGTCTGTCTCCACTGCGGCCTCCTTCTGTGCTTCAGCAGGATGGATCTTATCTTGGTCACAGCTCTGGACAGTGCACAGGAATCCCATCACCAGCAGAGAAGCGGGAGGAGGTATCTGGTCACTCCAGTCCCCTGGCACCCCCTACCAGAGAGTCAGCTGACCTACAAGGAACTCCAGAAGCAGCGCTCAGCAGTATCAGTCAGACAGAACTGGAAAAGCAGAGACAGGTAAGGGACAGTATGGCTTCTAGTGGGGGTGGGGACAGGTAGGAACCTTGGCTAAACCCTTTAACACTCTTATAAGGAATGGAAGCTTGGGCTAATAGCCCATTTTTCTAAGGGATCCAGACTGTTTAGTTTTTCTTATTTGCCCTCATTTCTATGTCTCTCTTTTCTGCTCCTCCTCCCCGTCATGTAATTTGATGTTTCCGTAAAATTACCTTTTTCCCCCCTTTTTTTTGGTCCTGTGGTTTCTTCAGTCTTCTGTATTGGACTGTGGCACCCATGGGTCACCTTTAGACCTGTTCCAGATTGTCCTACTAGACCAGTGGGTTGTGTTCTCCTGTCAACAGATGTGGATGCTGCTTCTGATGCAGCTCACTTTAAAATTTATCTCCTGTGTAGCTGTTTTTTAAAAGGGTCTCCCCAGTAGAGCTTGATGACAGATATCTCCAGGGGATACCCTGGCTGCCTCATTAGTTTCCTGCCAGAAGGGAGGTGAGAAGGATCAGCTCCCAGTCAGAATTTTTAGATCGGTTGCATAGTCAAAATTTGGCAGACCAAGGCCCTTGTCTTCACACGGCTTTCTAGTGCTTCAGCTTCATCTCCCCTCCTACCCCCCGTTCCCTAAGACATATACATTTTTTCCGGAGAGAGATTTCTGACAGAAAACCTGATCACAAGGGGCAACTTAGAGTTCAGCTATCAGTGTTGCTTGGGCTCCATGGGGTGAGTGCAGCTTAAACTTCTTAATTCTGACATGGGGGGATAGCTCGATATTGTCTACGGCTAGGATCAGTGGGTGTGCTGAGTTTGGACCATTACAGCAATTCCCGCAGTCGCCACATGTTAGGCCTTGCTGTTGCATGCATGCATGCGCTAACTACATATGTAGATTGCACATTTGGTCTGCACGATTGCTTTGTGCATTTGTTGGGGGCACACATACACTGTGCACATATCCGGTGCGTGCCAAAGCTGCGCAGCTTTATGCTTATGTTAACTATGCGCTATGGGCACATGTGCGAGTGGTGCAGATGGACACGCCAATTCCTTCAGACAGTGGTGGATTGTGCATGTCTGACCTGAGAACTGCTAGTTGGCCTATCTCCAGGAACAAGAAGGAATGTAGTCATCACATATGGGTATCGTCGGTACCGACGGAGCCCACGCGGGAACGCTCCCCAGCGTCCAATCAGAACGCTTTTGGGAGCATCCCACAGTGCCTGCGTGCTGCCTTCCCACCTTCCCCAACTGCCTCTCTCCAGTTCTTCTTTTTCCGCGGAGCCAGCAGGTCGTGTTCCTGTCACCGCAGAAGAATTTCTTTTTTCTTTCTTTCATTTTGTGGTCGCGTCTGCCTTCTTCGACGCTCTACCGGTATCGCCGGTCTTTTCTTTCTTATTTCTGTAAAAAAAATAAATTCTTTTTTTCTTTTCTTCAGGTGCACCCGCCTTTTTTGGGCCTTAGGCCCAAAAACTTTTCCTTAACATGGAAAAACCTGCCTCAGGTTTTAAAAAGTGCACCAAGTGTGACGGTACCATTTCCGTCACCGACACCCATGAATGGTGTTTAAAATGTTTAGGTCCTGACCACTCCATCACGGATTGTGTGTCCTGTGCCATGATGTCTAAAAGAGGTCGGCAGAACTGAGCTGCCAAGCTCAGTACCCTGTTTCCCTCTGATGCGGCTTCGGTGGCATCGACGTCTTCCAGGGCTGCTGCTTCCTCTCGTGGATCTCAGGTAACTAAACATAAATCCAGCCGGTCGTCGAAGGGTAGATCTCCTTCTAAGCATTGAGATGCCTCTGGCGTTGCCCTTGAGGATTCTGCACCGGCAAAATTACCCCGGCGGGAGGCTTCGGCTTCCAAAGCATTATCGGGGTTCCAGGATGTTCTCGATGGCTCGGCCTCGACAGATCTCCTGGTGTCATGCTCTGGGGTACCGGTGGTCTCCACCGGTACCGACATTCAGGCATTGGCGGTGTCCATGGACCAGAGAATTCTGACTATGGAATGCAGTCTGGCGGCTTTTCTTGCGGCATCGACGCCCTTGGTACCGCGACAGACAACTCCACCGGTACCTGCACTGGCATTGGTGCCGATAGCATCGGCATCGGTGTCATCTCTGCCAGTACCCTGTCCTCCGATGCCCTCCGGTACCGTTTCTCCATTACCGGTGTCGCACCCCCAGGTGCCCTACCGGTGAGGCCTTGGTACTGCCTGAGGGTGGTAGTTGTACCTTCTCTATAAACCACAAAAGACACTTGTGTTCCAAACTCAGGGTTTTATTCCCCGTCCGTGAGGTATTTTCTCTTTGGCAAAACAAAGCAAACAACCCACTCCGGGCATATAACAGAAATCAAAAGGTTAAACAAAAATAGCTTACTTCAGCTTAAATGCAAAAAGAAAAGAATTAAACATTCTCAATGTTTTTCACAGGCTTTCCTTTTTGCTGCTACAGCACAGCTCATTCACCTGGTTTTCTGTGAGACACGTTTTCCAGCCCACACCCTGTGACTCTTACTCAGGTTATCTTCAACCCTTTTCACCTTAAGGAAAACTCTGGGTCAATTACCGAGACTGAGCATTCCATGGGCTCAGGAACTGTTGCTAACTCTGTATTCTCATATTCCATAGATTCTGGTTCATTAACACTCACGTTTTCAAGGTCAGCTGTTTCAAAAGGATAATGTAGGTTTTCCTCGTCAAGCAGTTAGTTATGCTGTCCTTCTGACTCAAAGCCTCCCTGGGAACTACCATATACTTTTGCATGAGGCTTATGAGAACTCAGCCCCTGCTGGTAAGCATAAGGACATTCAGGAACTTCCCTGGCTCTGCTGTTAGAGTGATTACGGTAGACTGAGCGTGCTCGGGTCTAGCCTTTTCCTCACAGCTGCCCTGGATTGCACTGCTCTATACGGAGGTTGCTCAAACTCTGGGAGTTTAAAGTGGATACTAGAATCTCTAGCTTCTCCAAGTAAGTGAGCTTCTTTTCTCCTGGGTTTTCTAGCACAAGGGAAGGGATTATTTCCAAAGCTTATTTCTGGGTGGCTTTTTCTATTGCTGCAGGGTTTTACCCACTCGGGTAGAAAACAGCCACTATCAACACTTCTGGCTTTGTTACCTTGTACTGCAACTCCCCCACGTCTCCCATGCTCTTCACACATGCATTCAATATCTGGCTTCTGCCTTCCAAATGTTTCACTCTGGGTTTGAGACTCACTCAGACCTTCGTGTGGGCTTGCATGCTGTCCCAGTAATTCAGACTCTTTCATTCCACTTCCATACTTTTCCCAGCTTCTGCTGCGCTGACTGTTGTCTCCCTTGCTGTGAGACTTGCTGGTTCACCTCCTCTCCCTCTCTAACTATTTGGGAGCGTATTATATCTCTGTGTTTCTGGGCTCCACCTCTACCCAGCTGATTCCTATCAGGCAAAGCAAACTCCCTTTGCTTGCTATCTGGGTGTGTCTTCTCAGCCCTTACCCACGTGTGCCTAGGTTGTCTGTAGCAACCATCTGACAGTTTTTTGTTTATACTGTCATGTCTTCTCTGATCACTGCTGCTGATTTCCATTTTCTCAGGCTCCGATAGGTCCACCTTGTGACACCGGTTATTCCCGGTACCGACCTTGGTCAGTACGGGTATCGGGCTCTACATGAGCATCTGGACAGATGATACTTCGAGTCAGAAGAATCTGAGGATTCTGAAAGTTCTGTCGATGCTTCTTCCAGAGGAGGAGTCCTCCCCTAAACGCAGGATGTCTCCTCCAGAGGACATGTCCTTCCAAGACTTCATCAGGGAGGTGGCTCGGGGCTTGTCCATTACTGTGGCCCCTGAAACAGAGCCAAGGGCCAAGGAGTTAGAAATTTGATCCCTACTCAGTCCCTGGAGTTTATTGGGGCGTTGCTGGATACCACAAGAGCAAGGGCCTATCTTCCCCAGGCCCGTTACCTTCGCTTGGTGCAGTTAGCTTCTCAAGCAGTGCTAAAGCCCCATCTAACTGCTCGAGAAATGTTGCAATTAATAGGCCACATGGCATCCACCGTGCATGTGGTTCCATATGCTCACCTTCACATGAGGGCAGCTCAGTGGACTTTATCCACCCAATGGACCCAGGCATTAGGCTGCCTGTCAGACAAAATAGCAAACACAAGTCGCCTCATTTTGTCACTCCAGTGATGGAAGTCCCCTCAAAACCTATTGCTGGGGTCCCCCTTTCAACAGCCTCTGCCCCAAGCAACTCTTACAACAGATGCTTCTCCAATGGGGTGGGGAGCTCATCTTCAAGACCTCTCCACCCAGGGCATCTGGTCCCCACAGGAGACTTGTCTACATATCAATCTCTTGGAACTCAGAGCAATCTTCCTTGCTCTGCGAGTTTTCCACACCCAGCCACAAGACAGTCCTTATCCACATGGACAATCAGGTAGCCATGTTCTATGTAAACAAGCAGGGAGGAACTGGCTCTCTGTCGCTTTGCAACGCAGCTTTGCGACTGTGGGCCCTCGCCAGAGAGCATCACATTCATCTTCTGGCAGTTTATCTTCCAGGTGTCCAAAACTCTTGGGCAGACAGACTCAGTCGAGTTCTGCTTCCACACGAGTGGTCCCTACATATGGACCAGGTATCCAAGATTTTTCAAATTTGGGGAGCCCCGGACATAGACCTCTTTGCAAATCCGTGGAATGCCAAACTTCCCCAGTTCTGTTCCAGAACTCTGGCTCAGGGAGCTCAGGCAAGGGATGCTTTCCTCCTTCACTGGGGTCAAGACTTCCTTTATGTCTTTCCACCCATTCCCCTAATTCCCAAAACCCTGTTCAAGCTTCAGAGAGACAGAGGCCACATGATTCTCATAGCGCCACATTGGCCACGGCAAGTGTGGTACCCTCTGCTTCTACATCTCTCTCAAGCACCCTCCCTGGAGTTAGGGTCTGCTCCAGACCTCCTCTCCCAAGAGGACGGAAAGTTATGGCTTCCCAATCCCCAGTCTCTGCATCTCAGGGTTGCTGAAGGCCTAGATCTCCAGGATCTTCATCTTTCTCAACAAGTGAAAGATGTTCTTTTTGCTTCCAGAAAACCTTCCACTAGACGTTCTTATGCTTTCAAGTGGAAGAGGTTTACCATCTGGTGTTCTGGGAAGGGTCTTAACCCCCTTGCCATACCTCTGGAATCTTTGCTGGAGTATCTCCTTCATCTGTCTAATGTAGGCCTTAAGACAAATTCAGTAAGAGTCCATTTGAGTGCTATTGCAGCTTCCTTTAAGCCTCTAAATGGACAAGCTATTTCCTCACATCCTCTTGTAGCAAGATTCATGAGAGGCCTCCTTTTAACAAAGCCTCCCATAAAACCACCCCCGGTGGCATGGGACTTAAACTTGGTTTTTGGTCAGCTTATGAAGCCATCTTTTGAATCTTTAGCTACCACCTCCTTGAAATATCTTTCTTGGAAGGTTATCTTTCTCATTGCAATCACATCAGCTCGCCGCATTAGTGAATTGCAAGCACTTGTAGCTAATCCACCTTATACAAGGTTCCATCATGACAAGGTGGTCCTTAGGACTAATCCTCACTTTATGCCTAAGGTGGTCTCGCCTTTTCACCTCAACCAGGAGGTCTACCTACCTGTCTTTTTTCCAAGGCCTCATGCATCAAGTGCAGAGAGGAATCTTCATACCCTGGACTGTAAAAGAGCTCTAGCTTTTTACTTACAAAGGACACAGCAACATAGAAAGTCTTCCCAACGCTTTGTTGCCTTTGATCCTTCTGATCTCGGACAACCAGTCTCCAAAAGAACACTTTCTAACTGGATTGCCCAGTGTATTTCTTTCGCCTGTCATAGCAAGAACCTTTCTCTGGAGGGCCATGTCACAGCTCACAATGTGAGAGCCATGGCAGCCTCAATGGCTCATCTGAACTCTGTGTCTATCGACGACATCTGTCGAGCAGCCACTTGGGCCTCGGTTCATACTTTCACAGCCCATTACTGCTTGGACAAGGACTCCGGCCGGGATGCCTTGTTTGGTCAGGCTGTTCTTAAACACCTGTTCCATCCTTAATCAACTCCTACCCACCATCCCTCATGGGATGCCAGAGATCCATGTGGGGAAGTGCAGCCCTGTTCCAGGGACACACAACTTCTGGGATCTCTCCCTGGCATCTAAAGCTAGGGAGTCCCCATATGTGAAGACTCATTCCTGCTTGTTCCTGGAGATAGCACAGTTACTTACCTGTAACAGGTGATCTCTGGGAACAGCAGGAATTTAGTCCTCACAACCCACCCACCTCCCCTAGGAGTTGTATCTCTCTATCTATCTTTTCTTTCCCTTTCTCTCTCTCTCTTTGTCTCAGCTTAAAACTCAACTGAGGAGAGACAGTTGGGGAAGGAAGCATGCAGGTGCTGGGGAGCGTTCCCGCGCAGGCTCCGTCGGTACCGACGAAACCCATATGTGAAGACTTATTCTTGCTGTTCCCAGAGATCACCTGTTACAGGTAAGTAACTGTGCTTTCTCTGGAGGGCCATGTCACAGCTCACAATGTGAGAGCCATGGCAGCCTCAATGGCTCATCTGCACACTCTGTCTATTGACGACATCTGTCGAGCAGCCACTTGGGCCTCGGTTCATACCTTCACAGCCCATTACTGCTTGGACAAGGACTCCCGCCGGGATGCCTTGTTTGGTCAGGCTGTTCTCAAACACCTGTTCCATACCTAATCAACTCCTGCCCACCATCCCTGGTAGGATGCCAGAGATCCATGGAGGGAAGTGGAGCCCTTTTCAGGGACACACAACTTCTGGGGTCTCTCTCTGGCACCTAAAGCTAGGGAGTCCCCATATGTGATGACTACATTCCTGCTTGTTCCTGGAGATAGCATAGTTACTCACCTGTAACAGGTGATCTCCGGGAACAGCAGGAATTTAGTCCTCACAACCCACCCACCTCCCCTAGGAGTTGTATCTCTCTATCTTTCTCTTTCCTTTACCTCTCTCTCTCTTTGTCTCAGCTTTAAAACTCAACTGGAGAGAGGCAGTTGGGAAAGGTGGGAAGGCAGCACCCAGGCGCTGTGGGATGCTCCCAAAAGCATTCTGATTGGACGCTGGGGAGAGTTCCCGCATGGGCTCCGTCGGTACCGACGATACCCATATGTGAGGACTAAATTCCTGCTGTTCCCGGAGATCACCTGTTACAGGTGAGTAACTATGCTTTACATGCATCACGTTGACCCTATGGAATCCCTGTTCAGACACTGCTGAGAGTCCCTGCCATCTAAGGATCTCTATCATAAAGAGACAGCCAGGATATCAGATGTCTCGCATTCCTGGATATCACCCCACCTCCCCACTTCTTCCACTGCCATAGATGGACACTTGGTTGAGAGGATATTTACTGGAATTTTTTTTCCCCCACCAAGTTTGTTTTGCTGAAGGGACTGTCCAGACCAGGGTTACTGCCATGTTGTATCCATCTGAGCAACCCTTGACCCAGAAGGGTCTGAGCACAGTCTTTGCTTAACCCAGAAAGGCTAGTATGTCAGGAAAGGGCTCTGCTAATTATGATAGGACCCTGCCTAAGAATACTTCAGAGCTGAATGGAAATCTAGGCCAGACACGAAGAGGAGCAGGTGTCGTCCCCCATCATCTGATTGTTTGGATGGATGCATTGACGGCCTTGATTGCGCCAATGTCGTCCTCCCTAGAGCTGTTGGATGGCCCTATTAAGAGGAAAAGCCAAATGAGTGCCCCATTCCACAAGGGGCTCATAAGGCTGCTAGAGCATGGTGCTTGAGTGCGATTTGCCAGATTTCCCCTTGAAGGGTGTCAGACTTATGGGCAAACTTTGTAGTCTACCACCAGTAGACCTGGATTAGTGGTTCCCTTTTATCACCAAGGTTGGGATACTGATGACCTACCATTCCAGTAGAGGTCAAAATTGTCCTGAGGGACCAGTGAGATCGCAAGGTGGAGACATGTCTTAAGTCTACTTCTTGCCTGCCTCACTGATCCTCTAAGCGATCAGTTGTGGAGGTCTAAAGGTCTGTTCCCCTACTTCATTAGGTGCATTTTCTCCCATGGGAAAACCCTACGCATCTTCAGGAGTCTGCAGCACCATTTTCTTACCAGATACATTGTATGTTCTGATCCAGCTTGTGCTCAAGGAGATTGCGGTGATGAAAGTAGTATGACGTTGACCTTGATTACGTTTTGAGTTGTAGACAAGACTTCTAAATCCCCGGTTATCCAAGCTCATCTTTAGAAGGAAGCTCTTGTTTGGAATGGAGCTAATGAAGCTCATCAGAGTCAAACTTCTGGCGACAGATATGACTTATCTTCTGTTGCTGTCTGTCCTCCTTGCCCTCCGTACTCTACATATTCTATTTCTCAAGTCCAGTGACTGTCCTTTTGAACAGCTCACTGGGTCCACGACACTTCCTCTTAAGTGACTTTCCCTTCCTGTTCAGGGTAATGATGGGATAGACTGCCCAGACCAGGTTGCCGCTGGTGAGCAGCCAGTTCAGCCCATTTTTGTACACCCTTGTGGACTTGCAATGTCATTCTGAAATCAAGAAAGGCGCCAGGCAGGCCTCTCTAGAAATGCTGATACCCATGCCATAAGAACAGACAAAGGCTGTTTTTTCATTTTCTTTGTCATGCCAGAGGAGGACGAGTCCTTCAGGCCCATTCTCATTTGAAGGGTCATTAATGCCTCTCTGCAGCTGTCACGCTTCCAGGCAGTTTGGTGCGAGGAAGTTCACATGACACTGGAAGTGACAGAACTTTACCTTCACATTTTCTTTCAGGAAGAGCAACATCTTTTCCTGTGTTCTTTTCTTAGCATGCATCTTCAGTGCTTGGCTCTTTACTTCAATCTTGCTATAACTCTGAGGACCACCTCCAAGATCATGATGCTCTCAACCATGACTCTGAAGCGTGAGGGCAATTGCAACAACCAGAATAACAGTTCAGAATGGCCAGTTCCTGGAGAGACTTGGCTAGGTGAGCAATCAGTGCAGAGGTCATGTCTTTCATTCATGAAATTATCTGGGAGCTCCTTGTTAGATACTGGCACATGCAGTCATCTTGGCTGTCATAAGAACGACCACGTTGTTACCTCCACTGCCTGTGTTTCAGCAGAAGTGGGTTCCTGAGGATTTGGATTATCTTTAACTCCTGTAATCAATGGCAGCAAAGAGAGCTAGTTCCCTGGGACCTGCCTCATATTAGTCTCCACCAAAGTTTACTATCCAGTTGGGGTGTCTCTCTTTCAGGGTTGCGAGGTCCAGGCCTTTACTCCTACCCGCGATAGTGGCAAACATGCTGTAGTGAAGTCACCCATCCAATCTCAGTAAGGGCATGTTACTGGATGATCCCTGTAGGGCTTCTCCCTTGATGGATACCAGCCTGCTTGTTTGCAGATCTTATTGCGCAAGGCAGGCGTTGCATGAATGCCAAAAATAACTAGGGTCAACAGGGCTCATGAATTCTCAGTGCTTAAACTGTTCGATTAGCTTCCCAGCAATTTCTCCCTCTGACCAAGGGTAGCACAGTCCAGATCTTTCCAGACAATACTGTGGCAGTTGGATTTTTCAACAGGTGAAGGTTACCAAAGCGCAGGAGCCTTTGTTTCCGTGGGCTGAGCAATATAAGTTGGCTGTTTTTGCAGCTTAGCACATTGTGGAGGTCAACAGCATAGAAGCAGATTATTTGAGTTGCTACTCCCTTGATCCTGGAAAATGGGAATAAGTACTACTGACACTCCAGAAGTGGTGTTGGGTCTTCCTTGAATGGATTGGATATGGACCTGAAACAATGCCAAGATGCGAAGGATTTGCAGTCAGTGTTGGAACTTGGACACTACTGCTGAGCATGTTTCCCCTGTAACCTCTCATGGGGTCCATGATTAATCACATAGAACACATTCTGGACCTAATCAGATTGGCCACAGAGGTCTTGCAAACCAGATCGAGCTTCTGGATGGTCTGCCCTGCGCCTTAGACAACATTGGGGCATGTTGTGTGAAGGTCCAGTTTCTTCATTGATCCGGCTCCCTTCTTGCTTATGGCTTGGATCCTTGAGAGAGATAATGTCTAGTGCATGAGGATTATTTTTTGGTTGTGGTGCTTTTCCTCTGGTAGCGAAGCACGGGCCTGTCTGCTTAGCCAATTTGCTTGTCTGGTGGCTCTTAGGATCAACGTAGCTGCTCTCCTTCCAGGAAGGTTTTGAAGGACTGTCCCTCAATTTCTTGGGGATTCAGGTGGCAATTTTGACTAGTTAATTGGGGATCGATGGACACCTGGGTTTTGCACCTGGATGTTGACCACTTCCTTCAAGAAGTGTGGCAGTGTATCCTCCCATGCAGTCGGTCATTCCCTTAATACTTGGGTCTCACACTTCATGCCGCCTTGTTTGTGCCTCGGGCCTTTGTAAAAGACTACTTTTAAGAATAAAAAAAAACATAAAACCTACCATACTGGGTTAGACCCGAGGGTCCATCAAGCCCACTATCCTGTTTCCAACAGGGACCAATCCAGGTCACAATTACCTGTCACGTTTCTAAAAAGGTACACAGATTCCATGCTGCTTATCCTAGGGGGTAAGCAGCAGTACTCTTTAGTAATGGTTTATGGACTTCTCCAGAAATTTGTCCAAACCTCTTTTAAACCAAACTACACGGACTTCCGGTGGCATGGTGAGCTGAGTAGGACGTTTCCTTCTTAGTTCCGGAGCCCGCTCCCTCCCCCCACTGATTATCATAGTTTTGGCCAATAGTTTATTGCTCTAGAGTGGGGGAGCACCTTTGCAGGATACGGGGGCTCCTCTGAGTCGATCATCTGTACCGGGGAGAGCACCATATGGCGACCAAAATTCCGCGCCGAGAGCACCCGCGAGGAGGGGAGTCCAAGATAGCGGAAGGCGCTCAAGACGACCCGATGCCAGTGGCTGCGGCAGCGATGGTGTCAGAGGTTTCTAAGGCGGTGGTGGAGGCGTTAGAAGATCGCCTGGGGGGCCTGGCTACACAGATCACTGCGGTGGCCCAGGCGGTCTCGGATTTTACCCGTCGAGTGGAGCATGCGGAGAGCCGCATAGGAGCCCTCGAGGACAAGCGGGTGCAAGATGAGGCTCGGCTTAAGCAGCTGGAGGAGGCCTTGGTGAAGCAACAGGACAAGTTGGAAGACTTGGAGAATCGAAGCAGACACAATAATCTAAGGTTTATTGGCATAGAGGAGTCTGTGCCTGAGAAGGATTTGCAACAATACCTGGAGAAGTGGTTGCCTACTAATCTGCCCCTGGCTGCTGATATGGGGGAGATTATTTTGGAGCGAGCGCACCGCTTGGGGCCCTACCGGGCTGGAGATCGCCGGCCGAGGGCGGTGATTGCCCGGTTTCTCAATGTAGCACAGAAAGACAGTGTCTTGCGCGCATCGCGGCAGTCGCGCCGTACTGGAGCCAACGCCTGCAAGGTATTGATTTTCCAAGACTACTCGGCGGGTGTTTCATTGCGGCGCAAGGCTTATAAGGAGGTTTGCAGCAGGCTGATTGAGCGCGGCCTCCGATTCACTTTGGCCTATCCCGCGATCCTGCGAGTGAACAACGACGGCGGTAACCGAGTGTTCTCTTCCCCAGCGGAGGCGATGGATTACTGTAATAGCCTGGGTTGAGTGTTAGAACCGCGAGGGCGGTCAGTGCTGCGTTCCTTTTTGGGCTATGGCTCCCCTACACACAGATGCATGCAAGATTCTGCATTGGGTTATTCAGCCAGCGCAGACTACTTCTCCCCTGCGGGGTGCCGGGGTACCACCCGCCCCCGTGCTGGTATGGGGCTTCCGGAGGACCCTGCATTGTTGGACTCAGTGTTAAGCTCTATTATATTGATACTATATAATCATATTATAATATAATTTGACTTAACCTTATATTCTGGGGCGTCTGGCTGCTCTCTTCTCCAAATGTGCTGCAGTGCATGCGTTGGTTTGGGCGGTGGCGGGCATGGGGTTTCGTTTATCTGTGGGGGGGGGGTTATTTTAATTTTTAATTTATTTTATTTTTATTTTGTTTTAATTTATTTCTTTCATTTTTATTCTATTTTATTTCATTCATTTTATTTTCCTCTATTTCTTTCTTTTTATTTCTTTCTATTTCTTTCTATTTAATTTATTTCTTTCTATTTAATGTAATTTATTATACTTGCTTCTATCCGATTATCTTCATTTTATGTCATTCCAATATGTTGCTGATGTTTCCTCTTGTACCTTGCTTTTCCTTTCTCGTGCTCTTGATTGTTCTCCTCCCCTTACGTACTTATGATCTTCTCTTTTCCATTCCACCTCACTTAATTGTAACTGATTTGTTTTACTTTGGAGTTTGGTTAACTATGTGTTTAAAATATTGAGATGTATTCCTTTGTTCGAGATCATTGGATGTAGTGGACCCTGCTTTGGAGAACTGGGGGGGAGGCCTACTCCGGATTCCACCGGCCCAGTGGATGGTGTGGCGGCATGGCTCCGGGGGCCCTCCCCATTTTTTAAGTCCGGGCCCTGGATTTTCTGCCATTTCGATGGGTCGGGCTCTTCTCTCCCCCATAACGCTGGAGCCAATAAATTGGGAGTGGCTCCTTGGCACTCGCCATTTCGCTCAGTTATGGAAGCAGGAGAGATGAACGGTAGTCTGGGTAATGCACTCCGGAAACAAGAGCTGCCGACTTGTACGCCCCTGACGGTTGGTAGGGGCTGCCCCTCTACCTATTGCTAGCCTCTTTCCCGTTGAAATGATCCCTTGTTAGGGGCCCAGGGTGGAGGTTCTGCGGTTACGTTGTTTGGGGGGGGGGGGGGTTAGATTTCTGTTGTTCACCTCAGGGGGGCGGGTAGCTAGAGGTTTGGCGCAGGGTTTGGGTTGATCCAAGAACATACCAGCTTTTGGGGGCTGGGGATAGTTGGCAGGGAGCGGTTGTGTGGGTGAGGGGTGGGAGGGGGGTGCTCTGCATGCTCAGGAAGTCATGGTGGGGCCAGAGGTGGTAGACTGGCGGAGGGTGGTTGGTAGGGCTGATGGTTCGCTTGGGGGGGAGGACAGGAGAAGGTAGCTGGGGGGGTGGGGGTAGTAGGGATGTTAGGCTGGTAGTGGGGAGGGGTGGGGGGGCAGGGGGGGGTTAGGAATGAATGTTGCTGGATGGGTTTGCTTGAGAAGATGGATGGCGGTCCGTGTTCTTTTGTGTTGGCTTGGCTGCTTTGGGATGCTTGGATGTTGCTGGGGTGGAGGGGGGCCCTAGGCTGGGGGGGTCTCCATCCAGTGGAATTGTGGATTTTTGCTTTATGGAATTCTTGTTATCTCTTGAGACATGAGTAGTGGTATTCGGATAACATCTTGGAATGTTTGTGGTTTGGGTTCTCCGGTGAAGCGCTATAAAGTGCTTCAGCATCTGAAACGTCAGCGGCTTGGTGTTATAATGTTGCAGGAGACCCACCAGACGGCAGCGGAGCATGCGAAGTTGGGTAAGGGTCATATAGCTCATGTCTATGGGGCTCCAGCTGTTGGAAAGAAGCGGGGTGTGGTTATACTAATTGCCAACTCGGTTACTTGGAAGGAGGAGCGAGTGGTCTCTGATGTGGAAGGTAGATATATTTGTGTATGGGGGCTGTTAGATGGCAGGAAAGTTGCACTGTGCTCGGTGTATGGACCCAACGTGTATGAGGCCCGCTTCTATCAGGCTATCACACGAGTCTTGGCGGACACAAGTGGGTATCACGTTATACTGGGAGGAGATTTTAATGAAGTATTGGATGTCGGTATGGATCGTTCGGGTTTGGCTGTGAGTGGGAGTAAGCGGGCTTGTCGGCGCCTGTGGGGGCTCTGTGAAGTGCATAAGTTCTTGGATATTTGGAGACTTTTGCATCCTGGGGACCGAGACTATACCCATATGTCTAGAGCCCATGGAACATGGTCCCGGATTGATTATTTTCTGATTTCGGATTCACTATTCAGCTGTGCCTCGAAGGCAGAGATTGGGCCTTCTATTCTCTCGGATCACGCGATGGTAATCTTGGAATTGCGTGGTAGTGGTCCATCTCGGAGTCGGCTCTGGAGATATCCACTGGATCTTTGTGGGGATGCGCATTTCGAAGCGCATTTGCGGGACCGTTGGAGAGAATACTTGGCCTTTAATGCTCAACCGGAGATATCTCCAGCCCTCCTCTGGGAAGTGGGCAAGGCCGTCATGCGCGGGGAAATCATCAGCTATCATAGTTTCCGCCGAAAGCGGCTGAACCAGCGAATTCTTCTGTTAGAAAGGGATTTGGGCAAAGCGAGGAGGGTGGTGGCTGGGTGTAGAACGGCATCCAATCAGCGTAAGTTGCGGGAGCTTCAGGCTGAACTTGAGATGCTCCTACACCGGAGGGCCCAAAAATCCATGTTGTACTATCGATATAAGTTGTACCAGCATGGGAATAAGGCGGGGAAGCTGATGTCTTCCTTGATGAGGCCCGCAGGGGGATCCCGGCAAATTGGGGCTATTCGGCACGCTGATGGGACAATCCGACGGGAAACGGTGGATATTGAGAATGTATTTACTGAATTCTTTAGGCAGCTTTATGCGAACGATGGGGATAAGGAGCTAGAGGGCCGTAATTTCCTTGATGGTTGTACTCTGCTGCGGCTTTGTGCGGAGCATTTGGAGGTTCTTAATCAGCCCATCACGGGGCAGGAGGTTCAGGTGGGAATCAAGAGCTTGAAGAATGGGCGGGCGCCTGGGGTTGATGGCTATTGTAGCGAATTCTATAAGGTTCTGGGTGATGCTGTCGTGGCCCCACTGGTGGGGTATTTTGAGGAATTGGTGCAGAGGGGAAGGTTCCCATTTGAGGCCAACAAGGCCCTGGTTACTATTTTGCCTAAACCGGGGAAGGACCCACTTTTGCCGGGCTTGTATTGTCCTATTTCGCTTCTTAATGTTGATATTAAGCTCCTAGCTAAAATCATGGCTGATTGGCTAGCACTATACTTGCCGACTCTGGTTCACCGGGATCAGGTGGGCTTTGTGCGGGGGCGCCATGCAGCGTACAGTCTACAACGTATCTTACTGTCTATTAGTGCGGGACGGTTGGCACGGGACCCATCTTTACTTATCAGCTTTGACGCCGAAAAAGCGTTTGATCGGGTCAATTGGGGCTGCATGTATCAAGTACTAGCGGCGATGGGGTTTAAGGGTTTCTTTGTAGATGTGGTCCGCCTATTATATGCTGATCCCATCGGGGCCATTATGGTGAATGGGGTTATGTCCACTGATTTTAGTATCCAGAAAGGCACCCGTCAGGGCTGCCCGTTGTCCCCACTTTTATTTGTCCTGACGCTGGAGCCTCTTTTGATTCAGATTTGGTCCACCTCGCAATTCTGCGGCATTCGGATGGGGCGGGAGGAGTTCCGCGTAGCAGCTTTCGCTATTTGTTGGTGCATTTGGGGGACCCTTATACTGGGTTACCTAGATTGTTGCAGCTTATTCGGGATTACGGGATACCCTCCAGCTTTAGACTTAATCTCGATAAGTCGGAGGCTCTGTTAATAGGGCCTGAAGGACAGCCGAGTTGGCAGGGAGAATTCCCTTTGCGGTGAGCAGTGGGGTATTTCAAATATTTGGGCATCTATCTGCCGGCGAATTTAGGGGATCTTTATCACCTTAATGTTTCCAAAATACTTAGCGCAGTGGCAGTCTGTGTGGATAAATGGCGTGACCTGCCGTTATCATTAGGGGGTCGGGTAGCTTTATGCAAGATGGCCATCTTCCCTAAGATACTATATCCGCTTCAGATCCTCCCGCTATTTTTAAAGCGTTCGGCTCTTCGTCAGCTGACTCGCCTATTCAACCGGTTCCTCTGGCTTGGCCGTAGGCCAAGGGTACGTCTGGAGATACTCCGGCAACCTTGGGCGTTGGGTGGAATGGGATTCCCTGATATACAAAAATATAATATCGCTTGTCTATTGCGGTGGGCTCGGGACTGGATATGGGACTTGGAGGAGTGTTCCCCATTAAGGCTGCTCAGGGCTGCGGCGAATCCTTTACATTTGCGTTATCTCTTACATGCTAAAAACGTTAAGGGGCTGCCTGGTGATTTTAGGGGGATCATACTGGATCCAATGCGGAAAGCGTGGAGATATTTTTGCTCCGGACGTCGGCTCTCGGCGACCTATACACCTTACCTTCCCATTAGGGGGAATGCAGAGTTTGCGCCGGGCATGGGAGGGTCTCACTTTGCTCTGTGGGAGGAGTTGGGAATGGTAAATCTGGAGCATGTGTTGACCTCAGATGGGGGGATGAATGAATTTTCTGTGCTATGTCAACAATACCCCTTAGGGGGCAAGGATATTTTTCATTACGCGCAGCTCCGGAGTTACATCCGCGGGGTTCCTGTAGAGGCTCTGCGGGGGGAGGTATGCTCGACAATTGAGTTGGCGCTTTTGGGGGGAGAGCCTGGGGCGCGCGTGTCCGGGTTATACAAAATGTTAGGGGATGGGGCTTCGCCCATCGCTGTTGATGAGTTGGCAGTGGCTTGGGCTATGGATCTCGGCGAAGGGATCAGTGGTGAGGAGCTAGCAGGTGGTTTGACTGCTCTTCCGTCCTTAAGCGTGATGGTGCTCCATAAGGATACCCAGTATAAGATACTACGTCGATTATACTTTGCCCCTCTTCGGGCGTGGCGTGCGGGGGTGGGTGACAGTCATTGCTGTCCGCGGTGTGGCGAACCCAGGGCCACATTGGGACATATGTTTTGGCATTGCTCGCGGGCTCAGGTTTTTTGGGGGCAGGTGCTGAGGTATTTGACCAACTGCCTGCAGCAGCTTATGCCTTTGACTGCTAAGAATATTGTGTTAGACCTCTGGGAGGATGCGTGGGGGGGGCGATTTGGGACAGGTGGGCCTGCGCTGGTTGTGGTTAGTATTGGTGACTGCTTGTATGACTGTGTTACAACAATGGTTGGATGTCCGGGGCCCCACTTATGGTGCTTGGAGGGTACAGTTACATAAGATTTTGCTAGTGGGAAGGTGCGGGGCTGGAAGTGCTTTCTGGAGGCCTGGGGACCTCATCTGAATTTGTTACCCTGGAGGACTCGTAGTCGAATTTTGAGTGGGCATTGAAGGATCAGGCCTGGTCGTCTTTTTTTTTTTTTTTTTCTTTTTTCTCATTTTGGGGAGGGCCTGCCGGTCCCAGGATAGATGCAAACCCTGTTGAGTGGAGAGGCTGGGGGGGGGGGGGGGGAAGGGGGGGGGGATACAGTAGGAATTATTCAGTAGATCAGCTGCTTAGCCGATCAACTGCTGATGTTGGGCTCGGGAGAAGAGTTCACCCCGGGCCTGCTCATGTTTCTCTCCAAATTTTAATACTCTGTTGGGCTCGCTGGGACATGTGCGCTGGTAGGTTTGGGAGTGGGGGAAGGGAGGGGGGAGGCCTGTTATTGTTACCGTTGTATTTTTTGTAATTTTATACTCCTTAAGTTTCCATATAGGAGTCTCTGTTTCTGTGTCTTCTGTACTCTGCTTTAATGTAATGTGTCTCCTACTACGGAGTTGTATCTGTTGTTTTCTGGTTGATTGAATAAAAGAGATTTAAACATAAACCAAACTACACTAACAGCTTTTATTACATCCTCTGGTAATGAATTGCAGAGTTTGATTATGCTTCGAGTGAAAAAAATATTTTCTTCGATTTCGTTTTAAATGTACTATTTTGTAGCTTCATTGCGTGTCTCCTAGTCTTTCTACTTTTTGAAGGAGTAAACAACCAAGCTACATTTACCGGTTTCACTCCATTCATTATTTTTTAGACCTCTAGCATATCTCTCCTCAGCGTTTTTTATTCCAAGTTAAAGAGCTCTAACTTTTTAAGGCTTTGACAAGGACCCTCCTGAGAGACTGTTGGGGAAATTATAAAGTCATGTGATAGGAGGCGGTGTACTGTTGTGAATTGTTGTTGTTGTTGTTAAGTGCCATCGAGTCGGAGTCGACTCATGGCGACCCTCTGGATAGCTATCCTAAATTGTGTTCGGTCTTGAGTCAAGCGGCTCATTGTTGACAGACTGGTACCCGTAGCTGCTGTTATTGTATCGATCCATCTCATTGCTGGCCTTCCTCTTTTGCGCTGACCACCTATCTTGCCAAGCATGATGTCTTTCTCTAATGATCTCTCTCTTCGCATGATGTGTCCAAAGTATGAAAGTCGAAGTCTTGTCATCTGAGCTTCTAAAGAAAGCTTAGGTTTGATCTCCTTTAGTACCGACTGGTTTGTTCTTCGGGCAGTCCATGGTACACACAGTATTCGCCGCCAGCACCATAATTCAAAGGCATCAATTTTCTTCCTGTCTATCTTTTTCACTGTCCAGCTTTCACATCCATATGATGTTATTGAAAATACCATGGCTTGAACAAGTCGAATCTTTGTATGGAGAGAGATATCTCTGCTCTTGAGAATCTTATCTAGGTCTTTCATAGCCATTCTGCCAAGAGCAATGCGTCGTCTGATTTCTTGACTGCTTGTTGCTTCTTTATTGATAGTTGATCCAAGCAGGTTAAAGTTGTTCATGATTTCAATTTCTTCTCCTTCAACGATGAACCTGTTGATTATGCCAGTTGTCATGATCTTTGTCTTCTTTACATTAAGGTGCAGGCCCATTTTGAGACTATGTTCTTTGATTGTGAGAAGCAAATGTTTCAGATCCTCTTCACTTTCAGCCAGTAATGTGGTATCATCAGCATAGCGAAGGTTGTTGATGAGTCTTCCACCAATCTTCACACCTCTGTTGTCTTCATACAATCCTGCTTCTCTGATGATTTGTTCTGCATATAAATTAAACAGGTAGGGGGAAAGTATGCAGCCTTGTCTTACACCTTTGCATATTTTAAACCATTCAGTTTCTCCTTGTTCCGTTCGAACTGCTGCTTCTTGATCAATGTACAGATTGTGCAAGAGTACAATCAGGTGTTCTGGTATACCCATTCTTCTTAATGTGGCCCAGAGTTTCTCATGGTTTACACAGTCAAATGCCTTGCTATAGTCGATAAAGCACAAATAGATATCCTTTTGGTATTCTTTAGTCTTTTCAAGGATCCATCTCACATCCGCAATGATGTCTCTCGTTCCTTGCCCTTTCCTGAACCCTGCTTGCACTTCAGGTAGTTCTTGTTCCATTTGCCCTCAAGCTCAACATGCTCCTCAAGGCTGTGTACCTTCCAGGCCAGGACAACTACCTGGCTCACAGATTAAGCAGAATTATGCAGCCCCACGAGAGGCAGCTGCATCCTTCAGTAGTTCAGAAGATCTTCCTAAAATGGGGTCTCCCTTTAGTAGATCTCTTTGCCAGCCCAATGAACAAGCAGCTGCCAAAGTTCTGCTCCAGGCAACCGCATCCTCTGAGAATAGCAGCAGATGCTTTTCTGATTCCATGGTCTCAGGGCCTCCTGTATGCATTTCCTCCCACGCCCTTGGTGGCCCGCACTCTCTTCAAAATTCTTTAGGACAAGGCCTCGGTCCTGCTGGTGGCTCCCAGGTGGCCGAGACAGCCTTGGTTTCCTCTTCTGCTTCAACTGGCGGTAGATCCCCCACTGCCTCTGGGGTTGCAACCCGACCTTCTCTCACAGGAGCAGGGTTCCCTTCTGCACCCCAATCTCAAAGCTCTCAATTTAATGGCCTGGAGGCTGCAAGGGTAGTTTTGGCTCCCTGGGGCCTCCCTCAGGAAGTTGAGGAGGTTGTCCTAGCCTCTAGGAAACAGTCCACTAGAAAAACCTATGCTCTCAAATGGAGAAGGTTTTCTCTGTGGTGTCAGCTACGTACAGAGGATCCTTTCTCCTGTACTGTGCCAGTAGTGCTTCAGTACTTGCTGCGCTTATCAAATCAGGGACTTAAGTCCAATTCTGTTCGGGTCCACCTCTCAGCTCTAGCAGCTCACCACTCACTGGTGGAGGGACATTCTCTGTCAGGTCACCCCTTGGTGTCCCGCTTTCTCAGGGGCTTGCTTTTGCTCAAGCCTCCAATCCGTCCCCCTGCCCCTGAGTGGGAGTTGAATGTGGTCTTGCAGCAACTGACTCGCCCACCTTTCGAGCCGATGGCTACTTGTCCACTACGCTTCCTATCCTGGAAGACACTCTTCCTGATAGCCCTTACCTCGGCTAGGCGAGTGAGTGAGCTTCAGGCCCTGGTCTGTGATAGACCTTACACCAGGTTTTATAGGAACAGGGTAGTCCTTAGGACTCACCCAAAGTTCCTCCCAAAGGTTGTCTCCTCTTTCCACCTCAATCAGGAGGTGGTTCTTCCAACATTCTTCCCTACACCTCATGCAAGCCAGGCTGAAGCAGTCCTGCATACCCTGGACTGTAGGAGTACCTTATCCTTCTACCTTGACTGTATGCAGGGGCATAGAAGGGCTACTCAGCTCTTCGTATCCTTTGACCCCAATAAGTTGGGGTTGGCTATGTCCAAGCGTACCTTGTCCATCTGGGTGGCTGACTGTATCACCTGGGCTTACAAGGCGGCTGACCTTCCTTTGCAGGGTAGGGTCACGGCCCATCGTGTCAGGGCAATGGCTGCCTCAGTGGCTCATCTCCGCTCTGTGCCCTTGGTAGACATCTGCAGGGCTGCAACTTGGTCTTCAAGCCAGACTTTTGCGGCCCATTACTGTCTGGAGAGGGAGTCCCTTAGGGACAGTGCTTTTGGCCAGGTAGTACTCCGTAATCTCTTTGAGGTTTAGGCAACTCCTGCCCTCTGTGGGGCTATCGGTGGAGGTTGTGGCCTTGAAAAGCCTTTCTTTGCTGCTGAGACTAGAGGGAGTACTCTTGTTCAGCCTGGGTTCCTCGGTAGCCCAGAGCTAGGGAGTCACCCATATGTGAGGACTGACTTCCTGCTTGGTCCTGGAGAAAGAGTAGTTACTCACCTGTAACAGGTGTTCTCCAGGAGCAGCAGGAATCAGTCCTCACAACCCTTCCTCCTCCCCTTGGAGTTGCAGTTGTACATAGTTTGTTTTCATTTTTGTGTGCTGTTCTTAGCTATGTCATTTGACTGAGGTAAGATGGCACCTTTAGGCGGGAAGGGAACCGTGCATGCGTGCCTGCATTCCCAAAGGCTTTCATAGAAAGCTGGGGAAATGCTCCGCTGGGGCTTCATCGGCGCCGATGACACCCATATGTGAGGACTGATTCCTGCTGCTCCTGGAGAACATCTGTTACAGGTGAGTAACTACTCTTTCCTCTCAGTCCAGAGCACTTCCCGGCTGTTTGTCTCCTTAAGCACAGTAAAAACTTTCAACAAGAAGTCAAACTCTTCATAGGCAAACAATTCTCTATGCAAGGTTTTTAGGAATAGTGAAAACAAAATCAAAGCTTTTCTTACTTTCACTGTCAGCACGACTTCAGGCTGTGCTCTGCACTGGCTAGCAGCTGGTTTTAATTAGAAAGCTTCAGCTTGCTCAGCTACAAAGGTATTTTTCTTTTAATACAGGACTTTCACAAGTTATCAACAGGCTCTCAGGGTTACTGGACTCTGAAGGTTTTCCTTACAGTTGACTCCCTTCCAAACCTTCTGTATTTGAAGATTGGCATAAAGAGCAATCCATGTATGAGTCGTCGTCTTCTACAGCTAGGTCCTGTTCACCCAGTTGCATTGGCTCTACCTTTGTTTCTGGCTCAGAGGGCTTATCTGACTGCCTTCCGTTAGGGCAAAAGCTGTCTCTTGCAACTCTGTA
This sequence comes from Ichthyophis bannanicus, assembly GCA_033557465.1. NCBI lineage: Eukaryota > Metazoa > Chordata > Amphibia > Gymnophiona > Ichthyophiidae > Ichthyophis > Ichthyophis bannanicus. The sequence goes on along the minus strand of CM066033.1, from coordinate 648,561,920 downwards.
GTGCTCCAAATTAGACAAGCTTCTAATGCTCTTACCTGGGTCAAGGTTTGTATCAGCTTCTCCTCGCTCATGCTCTGGCCACCATTCACCTGAGCTTCCTCGTCCTGTCCTCCAACTTGTGTTCCTTGTTCCTGCTGTTCTTAGTGTACCAGCTCCATTCCTCTTCCAGTAGGCATTCCTTCTCCTCTCTCTCTCTGGATAATCTGACCTAGTCTTAAACCTCTCAGGCTCCAGCTCCACCCCTTCTCCTCCCAGGTGTTGGAGATCAAACTGCCTCGTGGCAGCTGAGCACTTGGGGAATTCAGTGACGTAAGGGTTCCTTACCCTGGGCCTGCATTCCCTCTCCTTTTCTCCAATAGGGGCATTCTGCAACCTATTGCAGCTAGAAATTACCTGCTTTCTAGGTGTAAATGGAGTTTTGTATCTCTGACCTTGTAAAATAGGTCCTTTGATAAGGGTGAATTCCTTCTCTTTATCCCTATCTCCTGGGTCCTGATAAGCTTCCTTATCACAACATACACTTTCTAAACTGTTTCCCTTCAGAAACCTTTTCTTTTTGATGCTAGGCGCCATTTTGGGCATTAGGCCCCATTTTCCTGAAAAATGGAAAAACCAGCTAGTGGTTTAAAAAAAAAAAAAAATGTACTAAGTGTGGCGGTACCATTTCCGTCACCGACACCGATGACTGGTGTCTCAAATGTTTCGGCCCTGACCATTCTCCATCGGAGTGTTTCTCTTGTTATGGGGATGACTAAAAGAGGAAGACAGAACCGGGCTGCAAAGCTCGGTACCCTCTTTTCTTCAGATGCGATGTCCATTGCATCAACGTCTTCCAGAGCCTCATCTTCCTCCCATGCATCTCAGGTAACTAAACATAAGAGCCAGTCCTCAAAGGGTAGATCTCCTTCCTAGCATCGAGAAGCCATTGGCATTGCCCTTTTGAGGAAACCACACTGGCAAAACAGCCCCCGCGGGAGGCTTCGGCCTCCAAAGCACCAACGGGGGCTCCAGGATGTTCTCGAGGCCTCGACCTTGGCAGAACTACTGGTGCCATGCTTAGGGGTTCCGGCCGCTTCTACCGGTACCGACACCCAGGCATCAGCAGCGTCGATAGACCAGAGATTCCTCGCTATTGAACGCAGTCTTGCAGCTCTCCTTACAGCTGCGGTACCATTGACACCGCTACCGACGGTTCAGCGGGCACCGGTACCGATGACGGTACCAGCACCAACAGTACTGGCCCCAGTGGGAATTCTTCCTATGCCGACTTTTTCTGGCATCGACAGATCGGTACCTGACCAGATCGGTACCGACTTCGATCGATACTGATACCGTGTTTTGCATGAACATCAGGATCGGTGATACTTCGAATCCTCCGATTCCGATAACTGATAATTCTGCCAGTACCAGAGTGCTTCTCCCGGAAGACTCCTCTTCTCCTCAACGCAGAATGTCTTCTCCGGAAGACATGTCTTTTCAGGATTTTATTCATGATGTGGCCTGAGGCCTTTCAATCACGGTAGCTCCTGAAAAGGCACCTAGAGCAAAGGAATTGGAAATTCTCCAATACCCTAAGGCTCCCAAAGAGGCAGCCACTCTGTCCATTCAAGAAATTCTTCATGATTTAATGCTCAGAATGTGGGAAACACCTTTGACCACATCTCCTCCTTCTAGGAGACTCGATACCATGTATCGAGTTCCACCATGTCCTGGCTTTCAAAAGACTCAGCTGCCACACCATTCAGTGGTAGTGGAGTCAGCCATGCGTACGATGAAAAGTGCAAAAAGACATGCATCCAATCCTCCAGGTCGTGAATGCAGGACTCTTGATGCCTTTGGGCATCAAACGTTTCAGGCCTCCATGCTTTCAGCTTGGATCAGCTCATATATTTTATATATGGGAATGTTCCTCAAAGAAGTCACAGGAGATTTGGAGCTTATGAGCCCCCTTCTCCCTGATGACAAACAACAAGCCTTCCTTACTCTTGTCAAGCATGCTCAAGTCGTTTCCAAGTTTGTAAATCGTGCAGCCTTTGCTTTGAATGCATCAGCAGAACTTCTGCTATTGCCATCGGTGCACATCGGATTGCCTGGCTTCAGGCATCAGACTTGGAGATTTGGCAGGAGAAAACCTCTTTGGCAAGAATTGGCAGGAAAAGGCTAATGAGATAGATGCTGACAATATCACTTTAGACAGATTGTCAAAATCTACAGCCACTCCATCCAAAAAGAAACCCTATAAAAAAACCTTTTTCAGCAAAGAGGAAGCTTTATCTGTCCTATACCCAGCAAGGGCAAGCTCATGGTCAAGTTTCCCAAAGGGGACAACAACAACAATCCAGACAACAAAAGAAGCCAAAAGGCCCAAGAGCTCAACCAGCTCCACAGGCTCAGCCCCCTCAAGGGCTTTGACTCCTTCCTAGAGAGCTTGGCCTTCCTGCCTCTGAAGGGTCCAGAACCCCTAAACATTCCAGGCAGGTTGTCATTTAGCCAACAGATGGCACCAAATAACAGCAGAAAATTGGATCTGTCCATTGTAGGAGAGGGGTACAAGCTTCATTTTCACAGCATACCCCCTCCTACAATCGTAAGACAGTTCAATTCTGCTGTGTGCTGCTGATGTCTTGAAGGACTAGAAAAAGGGACTGTTACTTCTGAAGAGAGAGCTGCAACTGTGAGTATATACTTCTGGTAATTTTCTAAAAGGAATTCTTTGTATTAAAGCTAATTAATTTGTGAACCCACTATTTTTTGTTAAATCAGTCAGGGCCTAGTAGCAGCAGTTTAAGTTTAAATATAAAACACAGAGGAGAACTTTCTGGTTACATTTCATACCCAGCAGAGAGCTTGTAGTTTAAATTTAATAGTCACTCAGGGCCTAGTAACAGCAAAGTACTTTTAGTTTAAATTTAAAACACAGAAGAGAGCTTTCTGGTTACATTTGGAACCCAGCAGAGAGCTTGTAGTCTAAATTTAATAGTCACTCAGGGCTTGGCATCAGCAAAGTACTTTTAGCTTAAATTTAAAACACAGAAGAGAGCTTTCTGGTTAAATTTAGAACCCAGCAGAGAGCTTGTAGTTTAAATTTCATAAGAAGTTAGAGCCTAGCAGCAGCTAAGAGCTATAATTTAAATCAAATCAGAATTTAGCTTACCTCAGCAGCACAAGACAGGGTACTGTGTAGCAGCCCTCTTTTAATAAGTGTTATTTCCCTCCCTCCCCTGGGATAATCATAGCTTTATAGGAACTTACACATCTTAAAAGACAGGAGGTGCTCTCAGGTGAAGCTCATTACCCAAATCAGTCATACACTAAGGACCTGAGATTAGTTAAGCGTCAGGTGAACAAGGTATATTACACATATTAGGTACAGTTTTATTAGTATAAATATCCATAGCAACCCTTAGTAAGTAAAGAACTTAGATCTAAACACAAACTTAAAACTAAGATGCAGACAGCAGTCCAGCAGCGGGATGGGGGCTTTCTAGTCTTTTGCATTGAGTGTTACATGTATGATTTTCTCCCAGTTGGTGAGAGGTCTTGTGTGTGCACTAGGTGCAAGGAGCTCTTTGCTTTCAGGGAACGAGTCCGTTCTCTAGAGGCTAAAGTAGCAGACTTGGAAAGCATAAGACAGACAGAGAGGTACATAGACGAGACCTACAGGGATATAGTCCTGACTTCCCACCTCCAGTCTGGCAGCATCCCTGTTGCCATGAAGGAGAGAGGTCACGTGACAGGAGAGCATCACCCTGGTGTGGCAGGAAGTGATCCTGTAACTAGGACCTGTCCTCCAGGTGATGTAAAACCCTCTCGCACCGAGGAAGTTTCTCCAGGGCCATGTGCCCATGAGGGAAGAGTTAGGACAGCCGTTATAGTTGGTGATTCAATCATTAGGCATGTAGATAGCTGGGTGGCTGGTGAACGTGAGGATCGCCTGGTAACATGCCTGCCTGGTGCGACGGTAGTGGACCTCACGTGCCACCTAGATAAGGTCTTAGATAGTGCTGGGGAGGTGTCTGCTGTCTTGGTACATGTCGGTACCAATGACATAGGAAAATGTGGTAGGGAGGTTCTGGAGATTAAATTTAGGCTTTTAGGTAGGAAGTTGAAATCCAGAACTTACAGGGTAGCATTCTCCGAAATGCTTCCTGTTCCACGCGCAGGACCCAAAAGGCAGGCAGAGCTCTGGAGTCTCAATGCGTGGATGAGACAATGGTGCAGAGATGAGGGTTTTGGATTTGTTAGGAACTGGGGAACATTCTGGGGAAAGGAGGGGCTCTTCCGAAGGGATGGGCTTCACCTTAACCGGGATGGAACCAGGCTGCTGGCATTAACCTTTAAAAAGGAGATAGAGCAGCTTTTAAACTAGATATTAGGGGAAAGCCGACAGTCGCCCAAGAGCGGATGGTTCGGAAGAATGTATTTTTGAAGGATACTACCAAAAGCAGAGAGGTTCCACAAAAGAGTAAAGTAGCCCAAATGCCCTCAAGTATGGAGCAGACTGAGCTTAAAGATCCCAAATTACCCATGTCTAACAATAGCCAAATTAATATGAGTAAAATACATTCTCTAAAATGCTTGTATGCAAATACTAGAAGTCTAAAAAATAAGATGGGAGAGTTAGAATATATAGCACTAAATGAAAGGTTAGATATGATTGGAATATCAGACACATGGTGGAAGGAGGACAACCAGTGGGACACTGTGATACCTGGGTACAAACTATATCGTAATGATAGAGCTGATCAAATTGGTGGAGGGGTTGCTCTCTCTGTTAGAGAGGGCATTGAGTCAGAAAGGATTAAAGTTTTGCAGGAAACAAAATCTGCTGTAGAATCTATATGGATTGAAATTCCATGTAAAAGGGGGAAGGCAGTGGCAGTGGGGGTGTACTATCGAGCGCCTTGCCAGAATGACCAAATGGATGATGAAATGCTCAAAGAAATCAAGGAAGCTAACAAAAGTTACAGTACAGTAATAATAATGGGTGATTTCAACTACCCCGGTATCGACTGGGTCAGTGTCACGTCAGGACATGCTAGGGAGATAAAGTTCCTAGATGAAATAAATGACTGCTTCTTGGAGCAGCTGGTTCATGAACCGACCAGAGGGGAAGCCATATTAGACCTAGTCCTTAGTGGAACACCAGATCTAGTGCAAGAGATAAGTTTGTTGGGGCCACTTGGCAATAGTGATCATAGCATGATAGCCTTTGATTTAATTAGTGGAGGAGGGATAATAAGGAAATCCACAGTACTACCTTTTAACTTTCGAAAGGGAAACTATGATAAAATGAGGAAAAAAGTTAAGAAAAAACTAAAAGGAGCAGTTGCAAAGGTTAAAGACATACATCAGGCTTGGCTGTTGTTGAAAAATACTATCTTGGAAGCCCAGACCAGCTGTATTCCACGCTTTAAGAAAAGTGGAATGAAGTCCAAAAAACTGCCAGCATGGTTTAAAGTTGAGGTCAGAGAGGCTGTTGCCAAAAAAGCATCTTTCAGGAAATGGAAAAAAGAGCGAAACGACGAAACCTGGAAACAGCACAAGCACTGGCAAGTCAAATGCAAGGCATTGATAAGGCAGGCAAAGTGAGAATTTGAGAAGAAGCTTGCTGCGGAAGCAAAAACGCGAAGTAAAGACCTTTTCAAGTACATTCGTAGCAAAAAACCTGTGAGAGAGTCAGTTGGTCCATTAGATGATAAAGGTGTTAAAGGAGCACTAAGAGGCAACAAGGCGATAGCGGAGAGATTGAATTAATTCTTTGCTTCAGTCTTTACTGAGGAAGATGTAGGGATGTTACCCATGACTGAAGTGGTATTTAAAGGTGCGGAAGAATTGAAGGAAATATCGATACATCGGGAAGATGTATTACAACTATTAGATAAACTGAAGAGTAGCAAATCACCTGGGCCGGATGGTATACATCCAAGGGTGTTGAAAGAACTGAAATACGAGATTGCAGACCTGCTATTAGTAATCTGTTAACTATCATTAAAATCATCTCTAATACCTGAAGATTGGAGGATCGCCAATGTAACACCAATTTTTAAAAAGGGTTCCAGGGGTGATCCGGGAAACTACAGACCGGTGAGCCTGACATCAGTACCGGGAAAAATGGTAGAAACCATCATAAAGAATAAAATTACCCAGCATGTCGAGTCATGACCTAATGGGAGACAGCCAACATGGCTTTAGACAAGGAAGATCTTGTCTTACTAATCTGTTATGTTTCTTTGAAGGAGTGAATAATCAGGTGGACAAAGGTGAGTCGGTTGATATTGTGTATCTGGACTTTCAGAAAGCCTTTGACAAGGTCCCTCATCAGAGACTTTTGGCAAAACTAAAGAGTCATGGGATAGGAGGCAGTGTACTATTGTGGATCAGGAACTGGTTAAAAGATAGAAAGCAGAGGGGAGGGCTAAATGGCCAATTTTCCCAATGGAGAAAGGTGAATAGTGGTGTACCCCAGGGATCTGTGCTGGGTCCGCTGCTTTTTGACATATTCATAAATGACCTGGAAAGTGGAATGAGTGAGGTTATCAAATTTGCAGATGACACAAAACTATTTAAAGTTGTTAAAACCCAAGAGGATTGTGAAAAATTGCAAGAGGATCTTGATAAATTGGAAGACTGGGCATCAAAATGGCAGATGAAATTTAATGTGGACAAGTGCAAAGTTATGCACCTAGGGAAGAACAACCCAAACTATGGTTACACGATGCAAGGTTCCACATTAGGAACTACCACCCAGGAAAAAGATTTAGGCGTCATTGTGGATACCATGTTAAAACCCTCGGCCCAGTGTGCAGCAGCGGCCAAGAGAGCAAATAGAATGCTAGGTATGATAAGGAAAGGAATGGAAAATAAAACAAAAGATATTATAATGCCTCTATATCGTTCCATGGTGAGACCGCACCTTGAATATTGTGTGCAATTCTGGTCGCCGTATCTTAAAAAGGATATAGCGGTTTTAGAAAAGGTTCAGAGAAGAGCCACCAAAATGGTAAAGGGGATGGAAGGATACTCCTATGAAGAAAGGCTAAAAAGGTTAGGGCTCTTTAACCTGGAAAAGAGACAGCTGAGGGGAGATATGATAGAAGTCTATAAATTAATGAACGGAGTGGAACGGGTAAACGTAGATCGATTGTTTACCTTATCAGAATATGGAAAGACTAGGGGACATGCAATGAATCTACAGGGTAAACTATTTAAGACTAATAAAAGAAAATATTTTTTCACTCAACGTGTAATCAAACTCTGGAATTTGTTACCGGAGGATGTAGTAAAGGCTGTTAGTGTAGCTGGGTTTAAAAAAGGTTTGGACAAGTTCCTGGAGGAAAGGTCCATAAACCATTATTTAGAAGGGACCCAGGATATCAATGCTTTTACCCAATACAAGCATTGTGGAACCTGTGTCCCTTGGGGAAACTGCTAGGTACATATGACCTAGATTGGCCACTGTTGGAAACAGAATACTGGGCTTGATGGACCTTGGTCTGACCCAGTATGGCATATCTTATGTTCTTAATCTTTGTCTTCCCTTATCTGGACTACTGGCTCATCAGGGGTCAGACGTGCCAGGAGGCCAGACAGGCCACTCTCAGAACTATTGCTCTTCTTCAAAGCTTGGGATTTGTAATAAACTCCGCTAAGTCCACTTTGCTCCCCTCCCAGAACTTGGAGTTCATAGGGGCAAGGCTGGACTCTGCCCTGGCAAAGGCATTCTTGCCAGCAGACAGAGCCCAAAGACTGATGGACTTGGCAAATCAGTTTCTCAGCGGGTCAGTGGTCTCCGCCAGACTCTGCCTGAGGCTGCTTGACCACATGGCTTCAACAGTTCATGTCACCCCCAATGGCAGGCTCCATATGCGGCCTGCACAATGGTGCCTTCGGAGTCAGTGGTCTCAGGCCACAGGCAGCCTCAGAGACGAAATAAGGGTGTCTAAACCATTTCTGGACTCCCTCAGCTGGTGGCTGCACCCACCCAATCTTCTGAAAGGGGTACCCTTTCAAATTCCTTTGGTACACAGTGGTGCTGACCACAGATGCCTCCCTGCAGGGCTGGGGAGCTCATTGTCTGAACAAGTGCACCCTGGGCCTGTGGTCTCCTTGGGAGGCGGCACAGCAGATCAATCTCCTGGAACTCAGGGCTATTCGACTAGCGCTCAAAGCTTTCTCTCCTACCCTGGCTCATCAGTCTATCCTGGTTCAGACAGACAACCAAGTGACCATGTTTTATGTGAACAAACAGGGCGGGACTGGGTCCAGACTCCTTTGTCGGGAGGCGCAGGACCTTTGCTCCGTTGCCCTCAAGCACAACATGCTCCTCAAGGCTGTGTACCTTCCAGGCCAGGAGAACTTCCTAGCAGACAGGTTGAGCAGGATTTTACAGCCCCACCAGTGGCAGCTGCATCCTTTGGTAGTTCAGAAGATCTTCCTAAAATGGGGTCTTCCTTTGATAGATCTGTTTGCCAGTCCACTGAACAAGCAACTGCCAAAGTTCTGCTCCAGGCAACCGCATCCTCTGCGGATAGCAGCAGATGCTTTTCTGATTCCATGGTCTCAGGGCCTCCTGTATGCGTTTCTTCCCACACCCTTGGTGGCCCGAACTCTGTTCAAGATTCTTCAGGACCAGGCCTCGGTCTTGCTGGTGGCTCCCAGGTGGCCCAGACAGCCTTGGTTTCCTCTTCTGCTTCAGCTGGCGGTGGATCCTCCATTTCCTCTGGGGCTGCAACCCGACCTTCTCTCTCAGGATCAGGGTTCCCTTCTGCACCCCAATCTCAAGGCTCTCAATTTGATGGCCTGGAAGCTGCAAGGGTAGTTTTGGCTCCCTGGGGCCTCCCTCAGGAAGTTGAGGAGGTTGTCCTAGCCTCTAGGAAGCAATCTACTAGGAAAACCTATGCTCTCAAATGGAAAAGGTTTTCTCTGTGGTGTCAGCTACGTAAGAGGATCCTTTCTCCTGTACTGTACCAGTAGTGCTTCAGTACTTACTGCACTTATCCAACCAAGGACTTAAGTCCAATTCTGTTCGGGTCCACCTCTCAGCTCTAGCAGCTCACCACTCACTGGTGGAAGGACATTCTCTGTCGGTTCACCCCTTGGTGTCCCGTTTTCTCAGAGGCTTGTTTTTGCTCAAGCCTCCAATCCGTCCTCCTGCTCCTGAGTGGGAGTTGAATGTGGTCTTGCAGCAGCTGACTCGCCCACCCTTTGAGCCGATGGCTACTTGCCCTCTACGCTTCCTGTCTTGGAAGGCACTCTTAGTAGCCCTTACCTCGGCTAGACGAGTGAGTGAGCTTCAGGCCCTGGTCTGTGATAGGCCTTACACTCGCTTCTATAGGAACAGGGTGGTCCTTAGGACTCATCCAAAGTTCCTCCCAAAAGTTGTCTCCTCCTTCCACCTTAACCAAGAGGTGGTTCTTCCAACATTCTTCCCTAGGCCTCATGCAAGCCAGGCTGAAGCAGTCCTGCATACCCTGGACTGTAGGAGGGCCTTATCCTTCTACCTTGACCGTACGCAGGGGCATAGAAGGGCTACTCAGCTCTTTGTATACTTTGACCCTAATTTCATGGGGCTGACTGTGTCCAAGCGTACCTTGTCCATCTGGGTGGCTGACTGTATCTCCTGGGCTTACAAAGCGGCTGACCTTCCTTTGCAGGGTCGGGTCACGGCCCACTGTGTCAGGGCAATGGCTGCCTCAGTGGCTCATCTCCGCTCTGTGCCCTTGGTAGACATCTGCAGGGCTGCAACTTGGTCTTTAAGCCAGACTTTTGTGGCCCATTACTGTCTGGAGAGGGAGTCCCGTAGAGACAGTGCTTTTGGCCAAGCAGTACTCCGGAATCTCTTTGAGGTTTAGGCAACTCCTGCCCTCTGTTGGTCTACCGGTGGAGGTTGTGTCTGTGGAAAGCCTTTCTTTCTCCAGGACCAAGCAGGAAGTCAGTCCTCACATATGGGTGTCATCGACGCCGACAGAGCCACCGTGCGGAGCATTTCCCCAGCTTTCAAAGAAAGCCTTTGGGAATTGCAGCGCGCATGCGCGGTCCCCTTCCCGCCCAAGGGTGCCATCTTGCTCAGTCTTCTTTTTTCCGCGGAGCCCGACAGACGTAGTTTGTTTTTCGCCGAGGAAAAAGTTGATTTCCCTGTTTTATGTTCTTCTTCAGTTCGGCGCCGAATCCTTTTCCTGCCTGGACCTGATACGCCGGTATCGAGCCCACACTCTATTTTTCGGTTTTTGTCCTTCGTGACTAGCGTTCGCGCCATTTTTCTCTTTTCACTGGCAGCCCTGTCTTTTGACCTCGCAGGGGCCCTTTTTCCCCTGATGGCTGCCAGCGGTTTTAAGAACTGTGATCGGTGTAAGAAACTTATGTCTTACCGACACACATGACTGCTGCCTCAGCTGCCTCGGACACGATCATGACCCGACGATCTGTGATCCGTGTGGCAAAATGTTCTCGAAGGCGTTGAGGAGTCGGCAGCACCAAAAGGATAGAATCTTCTCTGACTCCGCGTCCGGACGGGCCCGGACCTCGTCAGAGGCCTCGACGTCTCGAGACTCCGGCCCCGAGCAGCGTCGAGGTTCCTCTGAGCGGGGGTCTCCTTCGCGGGAGCAGCGCAGGAAGAAAAAACCCGCGAGGGTGGTGTCAGTGGACGCTCCTGGTTCCTCGAGGTCCAGGTCGCATAGCCCCGATCGCCGTCCCGGGTCTTTGGAGTCGGAGAGGCCTGCTAAACAACCTCGTCTCGAGATGGAGTCTCCTGGGCACCTGAGTACTGTAGTCCTCATGGACTCTCCTCCAGGGGAGCTGACGTCAGGCCCGACGCCATCGGGGCCCGAGTCGGGGGCTGCTGGGTCTCCTGAGCTCTGACTCAAGTTGACGGCCTTGGAGATCAGCTTCGCTGCCTTCATGGAACAGCAGTGGGCATTGATCGCCGGTCTCACCGGTGCATCTGCCCCGACCACCGGGTCATCGACGTCCAAGTCGACCCCGGAGGCTGAGCCGATCCTCGAGTCCATGCGGGCTCGAGTCGATCCTCGGCCACGGTCTCCCTCGGCCTCCCGTTCGGGACCAAGGTCGTCGACGCCAGTACTCTCTGCTTCGGGGCGGAGGGCATCGGTGCCCGCCCGACCGGAGCCGCTCGATTCCTCCTCCCAGGAGTCGGGCTGGGAGACGGAGGACGAAGAGTCACCCGACACCTATCGTACTCAGTGTGTCCCATCGGACTCACCGGAGTCCGAACCTCGGAGACGATCCCCACCGGAGGATACCCGGTTCTCGGACTTCGTGCGGGATATGGCCAAGGCCTTGGCCTTCCCCGCGGATCCCGTGGAGGAGCCTCGAGCCGAAGAGCTCGAGGCCCTCCAGTATGACTCTCCCTCGAAGGAGGCCTTTACTGTTCCGGTTCCTCCGATGCTGGAGCGGCTGCTCTTCGTCATGTGGGAGACCTCGGCCTCGACGCCGGTGTTAAGCAAGCGGGTCGATTCTATTTATCGAGTCCGCAAGAGCCCCGGGTTCCAAAAGACACAATTACCGCACCTCTCCATGGTTGTGGAATTGGCCATGCATCGACTGAAAAGTCAGAAGATGCACTCCTCGGTGCCTCCTGGTCGGGAGGCTCGGAACCTGGATGCCCTTGGTAAGAAGTGCTTCCAGGGCTCTATGCATGCTTGCCGTGTCCAGACATACCAGCTCTACATGGGCATGTACCTCCGGGACTTGGCAAAGGAGATTGCCGGGTTCTCTGCTGGTCTCTCCGAGGAACCTTTGCAGAGGTTCCAGGCCTTGTCCACTGGTATTCGAGAGTGCTCAAAGTTTATCTCTCGAGCAGCCTACGATGGCTTCGAGGCTTCGGCCCGAGTAGCCAGGGCCAGCATCAGTGCCTGCCGACAGGCTTGGCTACAGTCATCCGACCTCGAGCCATGGGTACAGGACAAGTTGGTCGATGTCCCCTGCCGAGGTGAAAACCTTTTCGGCAAACCCCTGGCTGAAAAGGCTGCTGAGCTCGAGACACAGACTCTCACCAAGACTAGGCTCTCCAGAAAACCTCTGCCCCTTCTCAGAAAAAGAAGGGCTCGGGAAAAAAGTCCTTTTACCCGAGGAAGTCATCTGCCTATAAACAATACCCTCATTATCAAGCCTCTGCAGCTCCCCAACAGGGTCAGCAGGCCAAGGGGCAGGGTCATGGGCCCCGTAGGCAGAAGGCCCCCAAGCCACCAACACCGGCTCCTGCACAGCAGGGTGGGGGTTTTTGACTCAGAAAGCATAGCCTCTTCTCCTCAGCTGGCTCATATCAGCACAGGAGGCCGGCTGGCCCACTTTGCCCACAGGTAGTCAGCCGTCACATCAGATACTTGGGTGTGCCATATAGTCCAAAAGGGCTATCTTCTCCATTTTCACCAGGTACCTCCCTCCTATTTTCCCGGGGAGCCTCCAAGACCCCCTCTGCACAGGGACCTACTCCTTCAGGAGTTAACAAGTCTGCTAAAGGAACAGGCTGTGGAACCTGTGCCCCACCACCTGAGAGGTCACGGCTTTTATTCCAGGTACTTTCTGGTACCAAAAAGAACAGGAGGCCTCAGACCCATCCTAGACTTGCGCAACCTCAACAAGTTCCTGGAGAAGGAAAAGTTCAAGATGCTTACCCTTGGAATCCTGCTGCCCTACCTCCAGCAGGGAGATTGGCTATGCTCCTTGGATCTAAAGGATGCTTATACTCACATCCTTATTCATCCAGACCACAGACAATATCTCAGATTTGTTGTGGGAGGAAACCACTACCAGTACAGAGTACTACCCTTTGGCCTAACCACCGCCCCCAGGGTGTTCACCAAGTGCCTGGCGGTGGTGGCGGCCTACCTGAGGCTTCAAGGTCTTTTTGTGTTCCCATACCTGGACGACTGGCTCATAAGGGGCCAATCTTCCCAGGAGGCCAGTCAAGCCACCCTTCGCACTGTGGCTCTGCTTCAGCACTTGGGGTTTGTCATAAACTTCGCAAAGTCCACTTTGCTCCCGTTCCAGAATTTGGAATTCATAGGAGCAAGACTGGACAATCTTCAGGCGAAGGCTTTTCTGCCTGTGGACAGAGCCCACAGATTGATGGATCTAGCCAGGCAGTTTCACAGCAATTCCCTGGTCTCCGCCAGGTAATTCCTGAGACTTCTCGGCCATATGGCTTCCACGGTTCATGTAACCCCCAATGCCCGCTTGCATATGTGGCCTGCTCAGTGGAGCCTTCGAACTCAGTGACATCAGGCCACAGGAAGCCTTGCAGACTCAGTAAAAATATCCACACTGCTTGTCTCCTCTCTTCAATGGTGGCTTCATCTTCCGAATCTGGTGCTCGGAGTGGTTTTTCAATCCCCTCCGCATTCTCAGGTGCTGACGACAGATGCTTCTCTTCAAGGTTGGGGAGCGCATTGCCAAGGGGCATGTACTCAAGGTCTCTGGACCCCTTGGGAGGCTGCTCAGCAGATAAACTTCCTGGATCTACGGGCGATACGTCTAGCTCTGAGGGCCTTCTCCCATCTCACGTCTCACCAGTCTGTACTGGTCCAAACGGACAATCAAGTTGCCATGTTTTACGTGAACAAGCAAGGAGGCACAGGCTCCTTCCTTCTATGTCAGGAAGCACAACGGCTGTGCTCCTGGGCCGTCAATCACGGAATCCTTCTCAAGGCAGTCTACCTCCCAGGTCAAGAAAATTACCTGGCAGACAGACTGAGCAGGATCCTGCAACCACACGAATGGAGATTGAATCCATTGGTGGTTCAGCAGATCTTTCTCAGGTGAGGCCTCCCCACCATGGATCTTTTCGCCAGTCCTCTGAACCAGCAGCTCCCGAGATTCTGTTCCAGACAACCGCATCCTCTCAGAGTAGCAGCGGATGCGTTTATGATCCCGTGGTCCACAGGCCTACAGTATGCGTTTCCTCCCACGCCACTAGTGTCCAGAACACTGTTCAAAGTCCTCAAGGACGGGGCCTCAATGATTCTGATAGCCCCCAGGTGGCCGAGGCAACCGTGGTTCCCACTTCTTCTGCAACTGGCGGTGGACACTCTATTCCTCTGGGGATTCAACACGATCTCCTGTCTCAGGAACAGGGATCTCTCTTGCACCCCAACCTCCAGTCCCTTCATCTGATGGCCTGGCTGCTGAAAGGGTAGTTCTGGCTCCCCTACTACTGCCTCGAGAGGTGGAAGATGTAGTCTTAGCCTCTAGACGGCAATCCACCTGGAAATCCTACGCTCTTAAGTGGCGCAGATTCTTCGCATGGTGTACTCAGCACAACGAGAATCCCTTCTCGTGCTTGGTAGCGGTAGTATTGCAATATTTGCTTTACCTCTCCAATCTAGGCCTTAAGTCCAGTTCTGTCAGGGTTCACCTCAGTGCTCTTTCAGCGCACCACTCGCCGATGGATGGGAGACCTCTTTCCAACCACCCTTTGGTGACTCGTTTCCTCAGAGGCCTCCTCCTGCTTAAGCCTCCTTTACGTCCACCGGCCCCTGAGTGGGATTTAAATGTGGTCTTACAGCGGATTACTTGTCCGCCATTTGAACATATGGCTACCTGCCCTCTCCGTTGTCCCTCCTGGAGAACCTTGTTTCTGGTAGCTCTTACCTCTGCTAGGCAAGTAAGTGAGCTTCAGGCGCTAGTGTCTGATCCCCCTTACACTAGGTTCTACAAGAATAGGGTAGTCTTACGGACTCACCCTAAGTTTCTTCCTAAGGTTGTCTCCTCTTTCCACCTCAATCAGGAGGTGGTTCTTCCGAACTTCTTTCCCAGGCCGCGTGCCAGCCGGGCTGAGATGGTTCTGCATACCCTGGACTGTAGGAGGGCGTTATCCTTCTACCTTGACCGTGCACGGGAGCATTGGAGGGCTGTTCAGCTCTTCATTTATTTTGACCCCAATAAGTTGGGGTTACCTGTCTCCAAGCATACTTTGTCCATATGGGTCGCTGACTGTATCGCCTGGGCTTATGGGGCAGCCGGCCTCTCGTTGGAGGGTCGAGTCACGGCTCATCGTGTCAGGGCGAAGGCTGCGTCAGTGGCTCATCTCCGCTCTGTTCCGTTGGCAGATATCTGCCGGGCCGCTACTTGGTCTTCAAGCCAGACTTTTGCGGCCCATTACTGCCTTGAGAGGGAGTCCCGCAGGGACAGTGCTTTCGGACAGGCAGTACTCCATAATCTCTTTGGGGTCTAGGCAACTCCTTCCCTCCGGCCCTGATGTTGGGCTATCGGTCGGGGGCGTTCTCAGAGAAGATTCCTTCCTTACGTTCTGACGCTCTAGAGGGAGCTCATTTTTTCGGCTTGGGGCCTCCGGTAGCCTTAAGCTGGGGAGTCCCATATGTGAGGACTGACTTCCTGCTTGGTCCTGGAGAAAGAGTAGTTACTCACCTGTAACAGGTGTTCTCCAGGAGCTGCAGGAATCAGTCCTCACAACCCTCCCTCCTCCCCTTGGAGTTGCAGTCATATGATTTATTTTTGCTAATTTTTTGCTGTCTTTTAGCTATGTCATCAGACTGAGCAAGATGGCACCCTTGGGCGGGAAGGGGACCGCACATGCGCGCTGCAATTCCCAAAGGCTTTCTTTGAAAGCTGGGGAAATGCTCCGCACGGGGGCTCTGTCGGCGCCGACGTCACCCATATATGAGGACTGATTCCTGCTGCTCCTGGAGAACACCTGTTACAGGTGAGTAACTACTCTTTGCTGCTGGGACTAGAGGGAGTTCTCTTGTTCAGCCTGGGTTCCTCGGTAGCCCAGAGCTAGGGAGTCACCCATATGTGAGGACTGACTTCCTGCTTGGTCCTGGAGAAAGAGTAGTTACTCACCTATAGCAGGTGTTCTCCAGGAGCAGCAGGAATCAGTTCTCACAACCCTCCCTCCACCCCTGAGAGTTGCAGTTGTACATAGTTTAATTTTTTCATTTTTTGTGTGCTGTTCTTAGCTATGTCATTTGACTGAGGTAAGATGGCACCTTTAAATGGGAAGGGAACCGCGCATGCGTGCCTGCATTCCCAAAGGCTTTCATGGAAAGCTGGGGAAATGCTCCGCTGGGGCTTCATCGGCGTCGATGACACCCATATGTGAGGACTGATTCCTGCTGCTCCTGGAGAACACCTATTACAGGTGAGTAACTACTCTATCAAGCCCAGTATCCTGTTTCCAACAGTGGCCAATCTAGGTCACAAGTACCTAGCAGTTTCCCCAAAAGAAACAGGTTCCACATTTGGGGCAAGCAATGGATTTTCCAAGTCCCCTTTAATAATGGTTTATGGACCTTTCATCCATGAACTTGTCAAAACATTTTTTAAACCCAGCTACACTAGCAGCTTTTACTACAGCCTGCGGTAACAAATTCCAGAGTTTGATTACACGCTGAGTGAAAAAATATTTCCTCCTCTTAGTCTTATATAGGTTACACTGTAGCTTCATTGCATGTCCCCTAGTCTTTCTATATTTTGATGGCATAAACAATCAATCTATGTTTACCGTTCCACTCCATTCATTAATTTATAGACCCCTATCATATCTCCCCTCAGCCGTCTCTTTTACAGTTTGAAGAGCCATAACTTTTTTAGCGCCTCTTAAGGGTATCCTTCCACCCCCTTTACCATTTTGGTGGCTCTTCTCTGTACCTTTTCTAATAACGCTGTATCCTTTTAAGATACAGCAACCAGAATTGCACACAATATTCAAGATGCGGTCGCACCATGGAACGATACAGACGCATTATATCATTTGTTTTATTCTCCATTCCTTTCCTTATGATTCCTAGCATTCTATTTGATTTCTTGGCCGCCGCTGCACACTGGGCAGAGAGTTTCAACATGTTATCCATGATGATGCCTAAATCTTTTTCCTGGGTGGTGATACCTAATGTGGAACCTTGCATCATGTAACCATAGTTTGGACTGTTGTTTCCTAGGTGCATAACTTTGCACTTGTCCACATTAAATTTCATCTGCCATTTGGATGCCCAGTCTTCCAATTTATCAAGGTCCTCTACCAGTTTTTCACAATCCTCTTGCATTTTGAAACTTTGAATAATTTTGTGTTATCTGCAGATTTGATCATCTCACTCATTATTCTTATTTCCACGTCATTTGAGTATGTTAAAAAGCAGTGGACCTAGCACAGATCCCTGAGGTACTCCACTATTCACCTTTCTCCATTGGGAAAATTGGCCATTTAGCCCTGCTTTCTGCTTTTCATCTTTTAACCGGTTCCTGATCCACAATAGTACACTGCCTCCTATCCCGTGACTTTTTAATTTTTCCAAGAGTCTCTTATGAGGCACCTTTTCAAAGGCTTTCTGAAAATCCAGATACACTGTATCAACCAACTCTCCTTTGTCTACATGCTTATTCACACCTTCAAAAAAAACAGATTAGTAAGACAAGACCTTCCTTGACAAAAGCCATGTTGGCTGTCTCCCATTAAGCCATGACTATCTACATGTTCAGTGATTTTGTTCTTTATAAAGGTTTCTGCCATTTTTCCCGGTACTGATGTGAGGCTCATGGATCTGTAGTTTCCCGGATCACCCCTGGAGTCCTTTTTAAATATTGGCGTTACATTGGCCATCCTCCAATCTGCAGGTATTACAGATGATTTTAATGATATTTCACAGAATACTAATAGCAGATCTGCAATCTCATATTTCAGTTCTTTTGTTTTTTTTTTTGCTTTACGAAAATACTTTTCGAGTTAAATCAAAGTAAAACACAATAATATACTATTATAAATAATACTGAAAAAAAACATAGTCCACATCTAGGGGAGTGGAGGTGATTAAAGAAAATCAAAACAAGAAATATACAATATACAAATTACAGAAAATAAAGGAATACTGCCCATAAAATATATAAAGCTCTAATTACTTTGCTTACAGATCTAGAAAACACAATTACTGCTTCGAGGGGAGCCTGATGGACAATAAAAGATTCTAAAGATGAAGTCTCAGAGAAAACATATTTGGTGCCCTCTAATACTACCACACATTTGCAAGGAAATTTGAGGAAAAAGGATGCACCAAGAGCTAATACGCGAGGTTTTAAAATTAAAAAAAAAGCCCTATGCCTAAGCTGCTTTTGTCTAGAGACATCAGGATAAATGTTTCTTAGCTCCACAAAATACAGCATTCTTATTAGCGAAGAACAAACGCATAACAGAATTCTTATCTGCCTCAGACACAAAAGATACAAGAAGTGTAGCTCGCGAGGAAATTAAATCTTGAGAGGATTCTACAAATTCAGATACATTTAAAGAATCAACTAAAGTTTTTGGAACCACTCCCGGGGAACCCCTAGCAGGAGGTGCCCCAGTCACTGGTAAATAATAAAGCTTATTTATGGGCGGTTTAGCATCATTATCATACCCCAAAACTTCAGTTAGGTATTTATCAAATAATATCTGGGGAGATAACAATCTGGTATAAGGAAAGTTTAAACAACGAATATTCATTGCCCTTAATGAATTCTGTAATAGTTCCTGCTGCATATGTAAGGTAATGCTATCCTTCATAAAAGACAATGAAATTTTTTGTAAGGAGGGATAGTGAATTTCCAAATTCTGACATTTACTATCCAAAACCGCAATTTGAGAATCATGCTGAGCCATTTTAGCTACAGAACCTTTCGAGAAATCAGAAAATTGAGAAGCCACGGAGGCTAATGAGGTAATAGAGGCCTCGATATGTGAGAGAACAGACAAAAACATCAACAAGAAAAACGTTTTGAGTATCAACTTTAGCAGAAACACCCTCAGAGCGTGCCATAACACAGTCCACCGGTAACTGGATAGCCTGTGGCAAAGGAACTACCAGAGGCTCACAGTCACGCTCCAATGGAACAGAGGGAGATAAAAGATCCCCATTCTGTACTTGAACTTCCACCATCGGAGAAGATGTCACTGGATCAATAGAGTCCAATTCCGTAAGCAGGGCAGAGCTTGAAAAACCCCCGGAGGAACCATCTGGAGGGGAAGAGCACTCGACGGCAACACTGGAAACAGCCTCTTCCATTTTCACCGATACAACATGCTTATCCATAGGACCAACAGTTTTAACCACTTTAGAGGAATTAACAGTACTTACATTGAAGGGGCGTTTCCTGCGCTTGCCCATGCCAAGAACACCACCACCAGACCACCTCGAGCGCCGAAGGAGCGCATAAGGAGTAATTATACGCCCCTTTAAATGTGCCCCTTCAAAGTGTGACCACAGAGCAGAACAGATCTTATGCCCCGTGGATGACGTCGGGGCAGGCGCCGTGTGGATGCAAGCCCTACAGGTGCCTGGAGAGACCACAGAGCATGCAGAACACAGTCGGGCAAAACTCCTTCCACTCACTCCCGATTGAAACAGGAACCGCTCCTTCTCTTATGCCTTGTGGATGACATCGGGGAAGGCGCCGCGTGTATGCAAGCCCTACAGGTGCCTGGAGAGACCACAGAGCACGCAGAGCACAGTCGGGCAAAACTCCTTCCACTCACTCTAGATTTCAGTTCTTTCACACCCTTGGATATATACCATCCAGTCCAGGTGATTTTCTACTCTTCAGTTTATCAAATAGTTGTAATACATCTTCCCGGTATATCAATATTTCTTTCATTTCTTCTGCAGCATCACCTTTAAATACCATTTCAGTCGTGGGTAAATCCCTACATCTTCCTCAGTAAAGACCAAAGCAAATAATTCATTCAGTCCCTCCACTGTGGCCTTGTCCCTTCTTAGTGCCCCTTTTACCCCTCTATCATCTAATGGACCAACTGACTCTCACAGGGTTTTTTGCTATGAATGTATTTGAAAAAAGTCTTTATTATGCATTTTTACTTCCACAGCAAGCTTCTTCTCAAATTCTCTCTTTGCCTGCCTCATTAATGCCTTGCATCTCACTTGCCAGTGCTTATGTTTTTTTCCAGTTTTCATCATTTGGCTCCTTTTTCCATTTCCTGAAAGATGCTTTTCTGGCAAACAGCAGCCTCTCTGACCTCACCTTTAAACCATGATGGCAGTTTTTTGGACTCTCTTCCACTTTTCTTAAAGTGGTCTGGGCTTCCAAGACAGTATTTTTAAACACCCGTGCTTGATGTAAATCTTTAACCTTGCAGCTGCTCCTTTTAGTTTTTTCTTAACTATTTTCCTCATTTTATCATAGTCTCCCTTTTTAAAGTTAAAAGGTAGTACTGTAGATTTCCTTGCCGTTCTTCCGTTTATTAAATCAAATGCGATCATGCTATGATCTCTATTACTAAGTGGTCCCAACACTCTTATCTCTTGTGTTCCACTGAGGACTAGGTCCAAAATGGCTTACCCTCTGGTTGGTAAACAAACAAAAGCAACAAATTATCTGTAAAAACCACAGGAGCAAAGGAACAGATACGACTGGCAGTAATTCAGGTTAAAAAACCCCTTTTTATTTGATGACCCCTATGCGTTTTGGCCAACGGCCTTCTTCAGGGGGGTAACATATGAGAGGACAAACCTCAAAAACAAAATAAAAACAAATCAATGATCAATAAACATTAAAATACAAACTTATTGATTAAAACATATAAATAATATAAATAATATAAAATACACCATTAGAAGGTCAATAAATCAATAAACCAAAATAAAACATACAAAGTGTATGAACCATCTGTATATAAAATGATAATGATAGTATTTATAAATAATGAAATAATAAAATGATAAAAACAATCATTAATAAAAAATTGTCACTTACTGATGTGTAAATATATAAAAGTGTAATGAACTCATAAGAGAACAGAGATGAGGAGGATGTTGTAACCTGGTTAATTTATGATAAACATTTTTATAAAATTATAAAATTAAATCAATAAATAAAGATAAAAAGTAAAAACATGTAAATACCTTCAGACAAACCTTTCATGTAATTAGAGACATTAACCACTGAAATAAAGAACATTGACTACTAAAATGATGAATATAAATACAGAAATTTACAATTAATAAATAATACCACAGGACAGGCTCTATATTGAAAAAGGGTATTCAAAAGTGCAAATAGATCTATTAAGATTATTAAACATTTTTTGCTATAGATTATATATATATATATATATATATATATATATATATATATTTGTTACCCTCTGGTTGTTCATGAACCAGCTCCTCCAAGAAGCAGTCTCCCTAGCATGTCTTGCCATTACACTGACCCAGTCGATACCGGGGTAATTGAAATCACCCATTATTATTAATGTGCTGTAACCTTTGTTAGCAGCCCTGATTTCTCTGAGCATTTCATCATCCATTTCTTCATTCTGGCCTGACGGTCGATAGTACACCCCCACTGCCATCACCTTCCCCTTCCCCTTTGTACATGGAATTTTAATCCATAGAGATTCTACAGTGAATTTTGTTTCCTGCAAAACTTTAATCCTTGGTGACTCAATGCCCTCTCTAACATAGAGTGCAACCCTTCCACCAATTTTGATTTGCTCTATCATTACGATATAGTTTGTACCCTGGTATTAGAGTGACCCACTGGTTGTCGTCCTTCCACCATGTCTCTAAAATACCAATCATATCTAAAATCTCATTTAGTGCTATATATTCTTAATTATTCCATCATATTTTTTGACTTCTAGCATCTGCATATTTTAGAGGCTATATTTTATTTATATTAATCTGGTTATCTGTAGGCAGGGGTAATTTGGAATCTTTAAGTTATGTCTGCTCTGTACGCAAGGGCATTTGGGTTACCTTTTTTTATTGGAAACTGTTGATATGCACTAACCTCAATCTTTTGCTAATATCTTTCAAGGATACATTGTTCCAAACCATGCGCTCTTGGGTGACTGTCGGCTTTCCCCTATTATCTAGTTTAAAAGCTGCTCTATCTTCTTTTAAAGGTTAATGCCAGCACTCTTTCCCCAGAATGTTCCCCAGTTCCTAACAAATCCAAAACCGTCTTCCTTGCACCATCACCTCATCCACGCATTGAGACTCCGGAGCTCTGCCTGCCTTTTGGGTACTGTGCGTGGAACAAGAAGCATTTTGGAGAATGCTACCCTGGAAGTTCTGCATTTTATCTTCCTACCTAAAAGCCTAAATTTGTCCTCCAGAACCTCCCTACCGCACTTTCCTATGACATTGGTTTCGACATGTACCAAGACAGCAGACTCCTCCCCAGCATTATCTAAGACCTTGTCTAGGTGGCGCGTGAGGTCTGCTACCTTCGCACCAGGCAGGCATATTGCCAGGCGATCCTCACTTCCACCAGCCACCCAGCTTTCTACATACCTAATGATCGAATCGCCAACTTTAACGGCTGTCTTAACCCTTCCTTCATGGGCACATGGCCCTGGAGAAACTTCCTCTGTGCAAGAGGGTTTTACATCACCTGGAGGACAGATTCTAGCTATAGGATCGTTTTCTGCCACACCAGGGTGATGCTCTCCTGTCATGTGACCTCCATGGCAACAGGGATGCTGCCAGACTGGAGGTAGGACTTCAGTACTACATTCCTGTAGGTCTTGTCTATGTACCTCTCTGTCTTCCTTATATCCTCCAAGTCTGCTCTCTAGCCTCAAGAGATCCGTTCCCTGAGAGCTCCTTGCACCTTGTGCACACATAAGACACTTCACCAACTTGGGAGAAAATCATACATGTGACACTCAATGCAAAAGACTGGAAAGCCCCCATCTTGCTGCTGGACTGCTGTCTGCATCTTAGTTTTAAGGTTGTATTTAGCTATTTAAGTTGGTTACTTGCTTAAGTTTGCTGGGGATACTTATACTAATAAAACTATAGCTGCTCTGTTTAATGGACTTTGTTCACCTTAAGATTAATTTATCTCAGGTCCTTAATGTATGCCTGATGAAGATAAACAGCTGCACCTGAAAGTGAATATGGCACCTCCTTCCCTTTAAGACGTTTAAGCACCTATAAAGCTACAATTATCTCAGGGGTGGGTGGGAGTCGGGGAGGGAGGGAAAGAAGATGTACTAAACGCTGGCTGCTACAGTACCCTGTCCTGTATGTCTAAATTAATCTGTGACCAATTTCCTGGGTGATTCACATAGCCCTTGCTTTGATAGAGGGAGACTTTCAAAATGCCCCTTTGATCTGTCACTTGGCTTTAATACCTATTTAAAACAATTTCACGTGTCTCTTTTCTCCTATCTAGAAGGCCTTTTTGTAAAGGTCTCTTGAAACAATTTATTGCTCAAAGAATACTTACCCTGTTTTTCCTTTTATGCTAAGTTATTTGATTTAAATTAAAGTTATTTGCTGATACTAGGCCCTGACTGAGTATTAGATTTAAACTAAAAGCTCTCTGCTGGGTTTTAAATTTAAACTGAAAGCCCTCTACTGGGTTTTAAACTTAGTTTAAAAAATCCACTCTACTAAAAATACAGGTTAGGATAAGTATCCAAAATTAATAAACAGCCCTATCACAGGTGTTAACAAGAGGAGATAAAAGGCTTCAGCATACATGGATCAGGTAAGTGCGGCAAAGCATACCTATGCCTCCATCCATGACATCAACAGCCAAAAAAACTCCTCTTCTGTATAATCATTTGTAAAGATATTTTTCATTTTTCAATTTTCAACATGTGTTCAAAATTCAACATAAATATTTTTAAACATTAATATTTTTAAAGTTAATGGCGCTCTCCTCTAAAGCATGTCATCCCAGAACTTAGCTGAAGCAGTCTCCATAACACATTTAAATATCCAGGGCTACAAATTAACACCCTGACGCCAACAATCCTGTCGACAAAGCGTTTCTCATAGCACTTTTTCAAGGGGTCCCAAACAAACATGAAATGCCAAATTGACTGCCAACATCGCTCAACATACTTAGCAGTTCTAAACTGAAAGCTACTTGTTGAGTTCTTAATTTAACTAAAAGCTTTTGCTGATACTAGGCCATGACTGATTTAACAAATACACTGGATTCTAATTTACACAGATTAATCAGCTTAAATATAAAGAATTCCCTTTTCCCCAAGATTTAGACAAATTCCCAGAAGTAAATAATTATAATTGCAGATCTCCCTCCAGAAGTAGTAGTACTCCAAATGAGGTTACACCAAATACTTATACAGAGGCATTATCACTTTCTTTATTCTGCTGGCTTTTCCTCTCCCTATGCACCCAAGCATCCTTCTAGCTTTTGTCGTCACATTTTCTACCTGTTTAGCTACTTTAAGATCGTCACACAATCATGCCCAGGTCTGCTCTTCTTTTATGGACAGAAGTACTTAAGTCTTTGTTTCAGTCTTTACTGAATAAGATGTAAAAAAACCTTTACAAATGCCAGAAAGCATAGTTACTCACCTGTAACAGATGATCTCCGGGAACAGCAGGAATTTAGTCTTCACATAAGGGTATCGTCGGTACCGACAGAGCCTGCACGGGAACGTTCCCCAGCGTCCTATAGGAAAGCTTTTGGGAGCATCCCACAGCGCCTGCGTGCTGCCTTCCCGCCTTTCCCAACTGTCCTTCTCCAGTTGAGTTTAAAGCTGAGACAAAAGAGAGAGAGAGAGAGAGAGAGAGAAAGATACAACTCCTAGGGGAGGTGGGTGGGTTGTGAAGACTAAATTCCTGCTGTTCCCGGAGAACACCTGTTGCAGGTGAGTAACTATGCTATCTCCAGGAACAAGCAGGAATGTAGTCTTCACATATGGGGACTCCCTAGCTGCAGATGCCAGTGAGATGGCCCCAGAAAGTTGTGTGCCCCTGTGAAAGGGCTCCACTTCCCCCCATGGATCTCTGGCATCCTACCAGGGATGGTGGGTAGGAGTTGATTAAGTCTCAAACAGGTGTTGAAGAACAGCCTGACCAAACAAGGCATCCCGGCGGGAGTCCTTGTCTAAGCAGTAATGGGCTGTGAAGGTATGTACCGAAGTCCAAGTAGCTGCTCGACAGAGGTCGTTGATAGACACAGAGTGAAGATGAGCAATTGAGGCTGCCATGGCTCTCACATTGTGAGCTGTGACATGGCCTTCAAGAGGAAGGTTCCTACTCTCATAGGCAAAAGATATACACTGTGCAATCCAGCTGGACAGTGTCCTTTTGGAGACTGGAAGTCCCAAATGATTAGAATCAAAAGCAACAAAGAGTTGAGAGGATTTTCTATGTTGCTGTGTCCTTTGCAAGTAAAAGGCCAACACTCTTTTACAGTCCTAAGTATGAAGGTTCCTTTCTGCATAAGGCCTTGGAAAGAATACAGGAAGGTAAACCGCTTGGTTTAAATGAAAGGGCGAAACCACCTTTGGCATAAAGTGTGGATAAGTCCTAAGGACTACCTTATCATGATGGAACCTTGTATAAGGAGGATCAGCCACAAATGCTTGCAATTCACTGATGCGATGTACTGATGTGATTGCAATGAGAAAGATAACCTTCCAGGAAAGGAATTTCAAAGAGGTAGTGGATAATGGTTCAAAGGGCGGTTTCATGAGCTGCCCAAGAACCAGATTCAAGTCCCATGCCACCGGTGGTGGTTTAATGGGAGGCTTCCTTAAAAGAAGGCCTCTCATAAATCTCACTATGAGAGGAAATAGGTTGTCCATTTAGAGGCTTGAAAGAATCTGTAATAGCACTCAAATGGACTCTCACTGAATTGGTCTTCCCTGCATTTGATAATTTGATAAATGAAGGAGGTACTCCAGTAATCATTCCAGAGGTATCGCAAGAGGGTTAAGACCCTTCTGCGAGCACCATATGATAAACCTTTTCCACTTGAATGCATAAGAGTGTCTTGTGGAAGGTTTCCTGGAAGCATCAAGGATATCCTTTACCTGCTGGGAAAGGTTAAGACCATGACGTTCTAGGCTTTCAGCAACCAGGCCCTGAGATGCAGAGACTGGGGATTGGGATGCCACAGCATCCCGTCCTCTTGAGAAAGGAGATCTGGAGCAGATCCTAACTCCAGAGGCGGAGCTTGAGAGAGATGTAGGAGCAGAAGGTAGCACGGTTGCCGTGGCCAACATGGAGCTATGAGGATCATATGACTTCTGTCTCTCTCAAGCTTGAACAGGGTTTGGGAAATTAGGGGAATGGGTGGAAAGGCATACAGGAAGTCCTGACCCCAATGAAGGAGGAAAGCATCCCTGGCCTGACAACCTTGAGCCAGAATTCTGGAACAGAACCAGGGAAGTTTGGCATTCAGCGAACTTGCAAAGAGGTCTATGTCCGGGGTTCCCCAAATTTGAAAACTTCTGGCCACCTGGTCTGCATGGAGAGAGCATTCGTGTGGAAGCAGAACTCGACTGAGTTTGTCTGCCCA
Organism: Ichthyophis bannanicus; assembly: GCA_033557465.1. Lineage (NCBI taxonomy): Eukaryota > Metazoa > Chordata > Amphibia > Gymnophiona > Ichthyophiidae > Ichthyophis > Ichthyophis bannanicus. Next base: position 648,535,658 of record CM066033.1, on the reverse strand, counting down.
AGAGTTTTGAATGCCTGGAAGATACACCGCAAGGAGATGAATCTGATGCTCTCTGGCGAGGGCCCATAGTCGCAAAACTTAGTTGCAAAGCGACAGAGAGCCTGTTTCCCCCTGCTTGTTCACATAGAACATGGCTACCTGATTGTCCATTTGAACTAGGACTGTCTTGTAGCTGAGCTGGGTGTGAAATACTCGAAGAGCAAGGAAGATTGCCCTGAGCTCCAGGAGGTTGATATGGAGATAGGCTTCCTGTGGAGTCCAGGTACCCTGGGTAGAGAGGCCGTGCAGGTGGATTCCCCAACCCACCTGTGAAGCATCTGTTAGAGTGGCTTGGGGTGGGGGTTGCTGAAAAGGAGACCCCACCAGAAGGTTTTTGGGTGACTGCCACCATTGGAGGGACAAAATAAGGCGATCTGAGTTTGCTATTTTATCTGACAGGCAACCTGATGCCTGAGTCCACTGAGGTGGATAAGGTCCACTGGGCTGCCCTCATGGGGGCGAGCATAAAGAACCACATGCACGGTGGATGCCATGTGGCCTAGCAACTGTAACATTTCCCGAGCAGTGAGGTGAGGTTTTAGTACTGCTTGGGAAGCTAATTGCACAATGCGAAGGCAGCGGGGCTGTGGAAGGAAGGCCCTTGTCTGTTTGGTATCCAGAAGAGCTCCTGTAAACTCTAGGGATTGAGTTGAGAGCAAGGTTGGACTTTGGGAAGTTTATGACAAGTCCCAAATACTTGAAGCATGTGCATTGTGCGAGACAGAGCCATCTTGGCCTCTGGCTCTGAAAGGGCTCGAATGAGCCAGTCGTCTAAGTAAGGGAAGACGAATATTCCTAGGGTGCGGAGAAATGCTGCTTCCACAGCCATGCATTTTGTGAACACCCTTGGTGCAGAAGCCAGGCCAAAAGGAAGAACCCTGTATTGGTAGTGCTTCCCTTGAAACAGGAATCGAAGGAACTTTCGGTGAGTTGGATGGATGAGAACATGAGTGTACGCATCCTTGAGATCTAGAGAACAAAGCCAATCCTGACTCTGAAGGTATGGCAGCAGAGTTCCTAGAGAAATCATTTTGAACTTCTCTCTGAACAGGAATTTGTTCAATTCTCTGAGGTCTAGAATGGGTCTTTGTCCTCCTGTTTTCTTTGGAATAAGGAAATAGGGGGAGTAAATTCCTGTACCCCGCTGGGGAATGGACACCTCTTCTATTGCCCCTTGAGCAAGGAGAATAGTGACTTCTTGACCTAACCGGTCATTGAGAGAGGTCTGAGGATTGAACTGTCTTACCATTGTAGGAGGGGGCATGCTGAGGAAATGAAGCTTGTACCCCTCTCTTACAATAGATATCCAATTTTCTGCTGTTATCTGACCCCATCTGGGAGCAAAATGACACAACCTTCCTGGGATGGTGGAGTGTTCTGGACCGTTTAGGGCCAGGAAGGCAAAGTTCTCTAGACAGGAGTCAAAGCCCCTGTGGAGGCTGAGTCTGCTGAGCCGGTTGAGGCTTAGCTGCTTTTGGCTTCCTTTGTTGCCTAGGTTGTTGCTGCTGTCCCTTTTGGGCAGACTGACCTGAACGATGTTCCTGCTGGGTATAGGAGGGATAAAACTTTTTCTTCTTGCTGAAGAATGGTTTCTTAGAGGATCTTTTCCTCGCAGGATCAGCTGTAGATTTGGACAATCTGTCCAAAGTGATATTGTCAGCATCAATCTCATTAGCTGTTTCCTGCCAATTCTTGCCAAAGAGATTCTCTCCTGTGCAAGGTATATTCCTCAGTTTGTCCTGTACCCAGATTTTCAAGTCAGATGCCTGGAGCCAGGCAATTGTACGTGCACCTATGGCAATAGCAGAGGTTCTGCTTTTGCATTCAAAGCAGTCAAAGGCTGCACGATTCACAAACTTGGAAACATCTTGAGCATGTTTAACAAGAGCAAGATAATCTTGCCTTTTATCTTCAGGAAGGAGAGGGCTCCTAAGCTTTAAGTCTCCTGTGACTTCCTTAAGGAACATTCCCATATATAAGATATAGGAACTGATGCTAACAGAGAGCATGGAAGCCTGGAAGGATCGACGTCCAAAGGCGTCAAGAGTCCTGCACTCACGTCCTGGAGGATTAGATGCATGCCTTTTTGCACTTTTTATCCGTCTCATGGCTGATTCCACCACCATGGAATGGTGTGGTAATTGAGTCTTCTGAAACCCCAGACAAGGAGGAACTTGATACATGGTGTCGAGTCTTCGAGAATGAGGAGATGTGGTCAGAGTTGCTTACCACATCCTTAACATAAGATCATGCAAGATCTCATGAATAGGTAAGGTAGCTGCCTCCTTGGGATTTCTAATTCCTTTGCCCTAGGCTCTTTTTCAGGAGCCACTGTAATGGAAAGACCTTGGGCCACATCTCGGATAAAATCCTGAAAGGACATATCCTCTGGTGGAGACATCCTATGCTGAGGAGAAGAGGAATCCTCGGGAAGAAGTACTCTGGTATCGGCAGAGCTTTCAGAGTCTTCAGACTCATCTGAGGATTCGAAGTATCTCCTGTCCAGGTGATTGTTCAGGGTATGGTACTGGTACCAATTAAAATCGGCATCGGAGTGGTCCGGTACCGACTTGTCGATGCCGGATAGAGACGCATGACTCTGTCCCGGTAGAATACCTGCCGATGTCGATGCAGTCGGTGCTGGTACCGGAGTCGGTGCCGGTACCGGTTGAGTTGTCTGAAGCGGTTTCAGGGGCATCGTGGCCTTGAGAAGAGCCACCAGACTGCGTTCAATAGCCAAGAATCCCTGGTCTATCAACGCTGCCAATGTTTGGGTATCGGTGCCGGATAAAGCGGCCGGAACCCCAGAGCATGGCACCAGTAGTTCTGCCGAAGTTGAAGTCTCAAGAACATCCTGGAGCCCCGTTAGTGCTTTGGAAGCCGAAGCCTCCCGCCGGGACAATTTTGCCGGTGAAAGTCCCTCAAGGGCAACGCCAGAGGCATCTCAATGTTTAGAAGGAGATCTACCCTTTGAGGACCGGCTAGATATATGTTTAGTTACCTGAGATCCATGGGAGGAAGATGAAGCCCTGGAAAACGTCGATGCCACGGAAGCTGCATTGGAGGGAAAAAAGGTGCTAAGCTTAGCAGCTCGGTTTTGCTGGCCCCTTTTTGACATCATCCCACAGGCAGCACACTCTGAAATAGAGTGGTCAGGACCTAAACATTTGAGGCACCATTCATGGGTGTCGGTGACGGAAATGGTACCGCCACGTTTAGAACACTTTTTAAAACCCGAAGCGGGTTTTTCCATCTTGAGGAAAAAAACTGGGCCTAGTGCCCAAAATGGCGCGTGGCACCCGAGAAGAAAATTACTGGAGAAAGACTCCAGAAACAGTGTGTGTTTTGTTTTTTTAGAAAAAAGAAAAGAAGAACCAGCGGTACCGGTATAGCGTCGAGGGAAGGCAGACGTGACCATAAAAAAGAAGAATAAGAAGGGAATTTTCTGCGGTGACAGGATGTGTGACCTGTCGGCTCTGCGGAAAATGAATAACTGAAGAGGGGCAGTTGGGAAAGGCGGGAAGGCAGCATGCAGGTGCTGTGGGATGCTCCCAAAAGCTTTCCTATTGGACACTGGGGAGTGTTCCTGCGCAGGCTCTGTCGGTACCGATGATACAGACTACATTCCTGCTTGTTCCTGGAGATATGATCTTCAGAGGTGATATATGAGAGGAATTGAAACAAATCTCGATAAACCATAAGATGTATTACAGCTATTTGATAAACTAAAGAGCAGCAAATCACCTGGACCAGATGGCATACATCCCAGGATACTAAAAGAATTGAAATATGAAATTGCAGACCTGCTTTTAGTAATCTGAACTATCCTTAAAATTGTCGGCAGTACTTAGGATTGGATGGAGAGTGGCCAATGTAATAACAATTTTTATAAAGAGTTACACAGGTGATCTTGTAAACTATTGATCAATGATCTTTGTAGTCTGTACCAGGCAAAATGGTAGAAACCATTATAAAGAACAAAATTACTAAACATGTGGATAATCAGTGCTTAAAGGCAGAAACCAAGATGGATTTAGCCAATGAAAGTCTTGTCTTACTAATTTGTTTTATTTTTTCAAAGATATGAATAAACAGATAGATAATGGTGATCCAGTTGATTTTCATGGTCCCTTATGAGAGACTTCGAGAAACTAAAAAATCATGGGATAGGAGGCAGTGGACTACTGTGGATTAGGAACTGGTTAAAAGATAGAAAACAAAGGATAGGACTAAATAGAAATGTTGTCACTGGCGAAAGGTGAATAGTGGAGTAACCCAGGGATCTGTGTTGGGCCTGCTGCTTTTTAACATATTTATAAATGATCTGGAAATAAGAATAACGAGTGAAGTGATCATATTTGCAGATGATAAAAAAAAATATTCAAAGTTTTTAAAAGGCAAGAGGACTCTGAAAAATTGGGAGGCTGGATGTCCAAATGGGAGATGAAATTTAATGTGGACAAGTGCAAAATTGTGCACCTAGGAAAGAACAACCCAAACTAAAGTTGCACAGTGCAAGGTTCCACACTAGGAATCTCTACAGAAAACAGATCTGGTTGTCATCATGGATAGTACGTTGAAACCCTCTGCCAAATGTGCAGCGGCAGACAAAAAAGCAAATACAATGCTAGGAGTCATAAGGAAAGGAATGGAGAATAAAACAGGATATTATAATGCCTCTGTATCGCTCCATGGTGTGACGGCATCTTGAATATTGTGTGTAATTCTGGTCACCATACCTTAAACAGCATATAGCAGAATTAGAAAAGGTACATAGAAGAGCACCCAAATGGTAAATGGCATGGAAGGATATCTCTATGTGGCAAGGTTTAAAAGGTTATGCCAAGGGGAGATATGATAAGAGTCCTTAAAATGATGAATGGAGTGGAATGGTTAAATGTCAATTGGTTGTTTACATCTTCAGAAAGTAGAAAGACTAGGGGACATGCAATGAAGCTACAGTGTGGCACATTTAAGACTAATTGGAGAAAATATTTTTTCTCCAGGACCAAGCAGGAAGTCAGTCCTCACGGGTGACGTCGGCGCCGACGGAGCCCTCGCGGAGCAATTTTCCCCAGCTTTCAAAGAAAGCCTTTGGGAATTGCAGCGCGCATGCGCGGTCGTCTTCCCGCCCGAGGGTGCCATCTTAGCCAGTCTTCTTTTTTCCGCGGAGCCCTACAGACGTCCCCGTCTTGTCCCCGCGAAAAAGTCGATTTTTCTTCATTATTTTATCCTTTTTCCTTCGGTTCGACGCCGATCTTTTTCCCGCCCGGACTCGCGACGCCGGTCACGAGTCCTCTCACTTTTTTTCGGTTTTTCTGACTTTGTCAGCTTTCGTTTTCGATTTTTCCCTGGCAGCCCGGTCCTTTGACCTCGCAGGGGCCCTTTTTCCCCCGATGGCTGCCAGTGGCTTTAAGCGGTGTGGTCAGTGTGACCGAAATATGTTACTCACTGACACACACGACTTTTGCCTCCGCTGCCTGGGCCCGGATCATGAGGAACTGATCTGTGGGCCCTGCGGCAAAATGTCCTCAAAAGCGTTGAGAAGTCGGCGGCATCAGCGTGATCGAATCTTCGCTGACCCCAGCCGTACCCGGACCTCGTCGGAGGCCTCCGCGTCAAAAGGCTCCAGCTCGGACCGTCGCCGGAGTTCCTCCGACCGGGGTTCTCCCTCCGGGGACCATCGTCGGACGGTGAAACCCGCGAGGGCGGCGTCGGTGGACGCTCCTGGTTCCGCGAGGGCCAGGTCGCATAGCCCCGATAGCCGCCCCGGGTCCTTGGAGAAGGAACACCTCCCGAAGCGACCTCGCCTGGAGTCGGAGATGCCTGCTCGGGTAAGTCCTGTGGTCCTTCTGGACTCGCCTCCGCGACAGCTGAAGTCGGGCCCGACGCCGTCGGGGCCCGAGTCGGGGGCTGCTGGGTCACCTGAGCTCGGACTCAGGTTGACGGCCTTGGAGAGCAGACTGTCTGCCTTCATGGACCAGCAGCGGGCACTGCTCGCTGGCCTCGCTGGCGCCGCTGCCCCGACCGCCGGGACGTCGACGTCCAAGTCGACCCCGGAGACCGAGCCGATCCTCGAGTCGATGAGAACTCGAGTCGATCCTCGGTCGAGGTCACCCTCGGCCTCCCGTTCGGGACCGAGGTCGCCGACGCCGACTCCCTCGGCATCGGGGCGGCAGGCGCCGCGCCCTGCCCGGGCCGACCCCACCGAGTCCTCGTCGGAGTCGGTCTGGGAGTCTGAGGAGGAAGAGTCGCCTGATTCTTTCCAGACTCGGTGTGTCCCCTCGGACTCACCGGAGTCCGAGCCTCGGAAGCAGTCCCCCCGGAGGATGCCCGGTTCTCGGACTTCGTTAGGGATATGGCCAAGGCTTTGGCCTTCCCTGCGGATCCCGAGGAGGAGCCTCGAGCCGAAGAGCTCGACGCCCTCCAGTATGACTCTCCCGCGAGGGAACACTTTACTGTACCGGTTCCTCCTATGCTGGAACGACTACTCTTCCGCATGTGGGAGAGTCCGGCCTCCTCGCCGGTCCTGAGCAAGCGGGTCGATTCTATCTATCGGGTCCGCAAGAGCCCTGGCTTCCAAAAGGCACAGCTACCACACCATTCCATGGTAGTGGAATCGGCCATGCATCGTCTTAAGAGCCAGAAGATGCACTCCTCGGTGCCCCCTGGCAGGGAGGCCCGTAACCTGGATGGCCTTGGTAAGAAGTGTTTCCAGGGCTCTATGCTCGCATGTCGTGTCCAGACTTACCAGCTGTACATGGGCATGTATCTCCGGGATCTGGCTAAAGAGCTAGCCGGATTCTCCGCTGGTTTGTCCGAGGAAACCTTGCGGAGGTTCCTGGCCTTGTCCACTGGCATTCGGGAATGCTCAAAGTTCATGTCCCGGGCAGCCTATGATGGCTTTGAAGCGTCGGCTCGAGTGGCCGCAGCCGGCATCGGTGCCCGCCGACAGGCTTGGCTTCAGTCGTCAGACCTTGAGCCCTGGGTGCAGGACAAGTTGGTCGATGTCCCCTGCCGAGGCGAAAACCTCTTTGGCAAGCCCATGGCGGAAAAGGCTGCACAAATTGAGACTGAGACTCTCACCAGGACCAGGCTTTCTAGGAAGACCTCCGCCCCTTCCCAGAAAAAGAAGGGCTCGGGGAAAAAGTCCTTTTACCCGAGGAAGGCGGCTGCCTACAAACAATACCCCCATTATCAGGCCCCTGCAGCTCCCCAACAGGGCCAGCAGGCCAAGGGACGGGGTAACGGGTCCCGTAGGCAGCAAGCCCCCAAGCCTGCACCACCAGCCCCTGCTCAGCAGGGTGGGGGTTTTTGACTCGCAAAGCATAGCCTCTCCCCCCCCGCTGGTTCCTCCCAGCACCGGAGGCCGGCTGGTTCACTTCGCCCACAGGTGGTCCAGCATCACCGCAGATGCCTGGGTGCTTCAAGTCGTGCGAGAAGGCTATCTTCTCCACTTCCACCAGGTCCCTCCCTCCTATTTTCCGGGAGAACCTCTGCGACCCCCTCTGCACAGGGAATTACTCCTTCAGGAGTTAGCAGGTCTTCTGCAGGAACAGGCGGTGGAACCGGTGCCACACCACCTGAGAGGCCAAGGCTTTTATTCCAGGTATTTTCTGATACCAAAGAGAACAGGGGGCCTCAGACCCATCCTGGACTTGCGCAACCTCAACAAGTTCCTTGTGCGGGAGAAGTTCAAAATGCTTACCCTTGGAATCCTTCTGCCCTACCTCCAGCAGGGAGATTGGCTATGCTCCTTGGATCTAAAGGATGCCTACACGCACATCCTCATCCACCCAAGCCACCGCCAATACCTAAGGTTTGTGGTGGCAGGAAATCATTACCAGTACAGAGTACTGCCCTTTGGCCTGTCCTCCGCACCGCGAGTCTTCACAAAATGTCTCGCGGTCGTGGCGGCCCATCTCCGGCTTCACGGCCTCTATGTCTTTCCGTACCTCGACGACTGGCTCATCAGAGCAGCGTCCGCTCGGGAGGTCACCAACGCCACGCGCCGCACGGTGACTCTTCTGCAGCACTTGGGCTTTGTTTTAAACTTCGCAAAGTCCACTTTGCTCCCCTCACAGGATCTCGAGTTCATCGGCGCAAGGCTGCACACTCCTCAGGCGCGAGCATACCTACCGCTCGACAGGGCTCAACGGCTCATGGGCCTAGCCGACCGCTTTCGCAGCCAGCCCCTGGTCTCCGCCAGGCGCTTCCTGAGACTACTCGGCCATATGGCTTCCACCGTCCATGTGACCCCCAATGCCCGCCTGAATATGCGGTCTGCTCAATGGTGTCTCCGCCAGCAGTGGCGACAAGCCACAGGCGGCCTAGCAGACCTAGTGCGCGTCTCCGAGCCGCTGATCTCGTCTCTCCAGTGGTGGCTCCGGCAGCCGAACCTCATATTCGGAATGCCTTTCCAGTCACCTCAGCCGACCCGGGTGCTGACCACCGATGCATCCCTCCTGGGCTGGGGAGCACATTGCCAAGAGGCACGTACTCAGGGCCTCTGGACCACGTGGGAGTCTGCTCAGCAGATCAACTTCCTGGAGCTCAGGGCGATCCGCCTAGCTCTCAAGGCCTTCTCCCACCTGACTTCCCACCAGTCCGTCCTTGTCCAGACGGACAATCAAGTTGCCATGTTCTACGTGAACAAGCAGGGGGGCACGGGCTCCTTCCTCCTCTGCCGGGAGGCACAGAAGCTCTGCTCTTGGGCCGTCAGTCACGGCATTCTCCTCAAGGCAGTTTATCTCCCGGGCCAAGAAAATTGCCTTGCGGACAAACTCAGCAGGGTCCTCCAGCCGCACGAGTGGCGTCTGGATCCCTTGGTAGTTCAGAAGCTCTTCCTCAAGTGGGGCCTCCCCACGGTGGATCTCTTTGCCAGTCCTCACAACCGGCAGCTTCCTCGCTTCTGCTCTCGTCAGCCACACCCCCTTCGGGTTGCGGCGGACGCTTTTCTGATCTCATGGTCGGGGAGCCTTCTGTACGCTTTCCCTCCCATCCCGCTAGTCTCTCGGACTCTTTTCAAGGTTCTCCGAGACAAAGCCTTCATGATCCTGGTGGCCCCTCGCTGGCCCAGGCAGCAGTGGTTTCCGCTCCTACTGCAACTGGCGGTGGAGGATCCAATCCCTCTGGGGGTACAACCGGATCTCCTCACTCAGGATCAGGGGTCCCTACTGCACCCCAACCTCAGGTCTCTCAACCTCATGGCCTGGCTGCTGAGAGGGTAGTCCTTGCTCCCCTTCTCCTGCCGGCGGAGGTGGAGGAGGTCGTCTTGGCTTCGCGACGGCCTTCTACCCGCAAATGCTACGCCCTTAAATGGCGTCGCTTTGCAGTCTGGTGTACCCAACAGTCTCAGGATCCCTTCTCCTGCCCGGTGTCGGTGATCTTGCAGTACTTGCTACACCTCTCTAATCTGGGACTTAAGTCCAACTCCGTCAAAGTTCACCTCAGTGCTCTTTCGGCACATCATGTGCCGCTGGACGGTAGACCTCTCTCAAGCGACCCTCTCGTAGCGAGGTTTCTCCGAGGTCTCCTTCTACTTAAACCACCTCTGCGCCCGCCAGCGCCTGACTGGGACCTGAATGTGGTTTTGCAGTGGATCACCTGTCCGCCTTTTGAACCTATGGCTACCTGTTCTCTCCGTTTTCTGTCTTGGAAAACACTGTTCTTGATAGCCCTCACTTCCGCTAGACGCGTAAGTGAATTGCAGGCCCTCGTGTCTGATCCCCCTTACACTAGGTTCTACAAGAATAGGGTAGTCCTACGGACTCACCCAAAATTTCTGCCTAAAGTGGTCTCCCCTTTTCACATCAATCAGGAGGTGGTACTTCCAACCTTCTTTCCCAGACCACACTCCAGCCGAGCTGAAACGGTCCTCCATACCCTGGACTGTAGAAGGGCATTGAACTTCTACCTTGACCGTACGCGGGAGCACCGTAAAGCTGCTCAGCTTTTTGTGTCTTTTGACCCCAATAAATTGGGGCTCCCGGTCTCCAAGCGTACTCTGTCCATCTGGGTTGCGGACTGTATCTCTTGGGCTTATGGGGCAGCCGGACTCTCCTTAGAAAGTCGAGTCACGGCTCATTGCGTTCGGGCAAAGGCTACGTCAGTGGCTTACCTCCGCTCTGTTCCGCTGGCAGACATCTGCCGGGCCGCTACTTGGTCTTCGAGCCAGACTTTTGCGGTCCATTACTGTCTCGAGAGGGAGTCCCGTAGGGACAGTGCTTTCGGACAGGCAGTCCTCCATAATCTCTTTGAGGTCTGAGCAACTCCTACCCTCCATCCCGGATGTGGGCTACCGGTGGGTGATAATTCAGCGAAGATTCTATCCTTCTGTGCTGCTGAGCTAGAGGGAGCTCATTTTTGTGCTTAGGGTCTCCGGTAGCCTTGAGCTTGGGAGTCCCATAAGTGAGGACTGACTTCCTGCTTGGTCCTGGAGAAAGCGTAGTTACTCACCTGTAACAGGTGTTCTCCAGGAGCAGCAGGAATCAGTCCTCACTACCCTCCCTCCTCCCCTTGGAGTTGCAATCGTCTGCTTATGTTCTTTTTGCAAATTTTTATGCTGTCTTTTTTAGCTATGTCATCTGACTGGCTAAGATGGCACCCTCGGGCGGGAAGACGACCGCGCATGCGCGCTGCAATTCCCAAAGGCTTTCTTTGAAAGCTGGGGAAAATTGCTCCGCGAGGGCTCCGTCGGCGCCGACGTCACCCGTAAGTGAGGACTGATTCCTGCTGCTCCTGGAGAACACCTGTTACAGGTGAGTAACTACGCTTTCACTCAACACTTAATCAAACTCTGGAATTTGTTACCAGAGGATATAGTAAAAAATGTTAGTGTACCTGGGTTCAAAACGAGTTTGGACAAGTTCCTGGAGGAAAAGTCCACAAACCATTATTAAAGAAGACTAAGGAAATCCACTGTTTTCCTCAGGACATGCGGCATTGAATGTGTATACCTTTCAGAACCCACAGATGCTTGCGACCTGGAATAGCCACTGTTGGAAACAGGATACTGGGCTTGCTGGACCCTTGGTCTGAGCCAGGTTGTCATATCTTATGTTCTTATGAGAATACCTAGGAAGAAACAGAAAATATAAGACCTAAAGGAAAAAAGAGGTGGGGTGGGGTGGAAGAGGAAAGGAAAAAGGGAAGGGCAGAGGGAAGAAAATAAGAGAGCACCTGTTGCCAGCTGGAGGCCAGGCTACAGCAAGTGCCCACTGGAGCTAGAGTGCTTAGAAAATGTGCACCGGGAGTCGCCAACAATTTACATCATTGGCATCTGATAGGCCCTTATAAAGTCTAGTGACCATCTACAATACGCATCTGTAGCCATGTGACCAAAGGAGCGAGACCAAAGGGTCACTAGGAGGTGTTTGCACTGTGCATGAGGTGAGCACTTCCGAAGAGGAAAAGTAAGAAAAGGAGGAAACTTGGGCCCTAAGGTGGAGTCTGTGGTTAAAGGCTTAATGGACCAACATGTTAAATCTGTAAGTAAAAGAGCCTCTCTCACTCAGTTACAGCTAATCCTTCCCTTAGTGGTGCCTTCCTAAGTTCAGGTGGTCTGACCCTACCTCCTCAGCCTAGTGTTTCTATGGAACAATAATCCCCACACAGGTGAAAGACAAGCAACCCAAGCAGTAAAAATTCAACAGGTATCAACAGGACACCAGAGCAAAACACGACATACTTTTTTTTTGTCAGATAGTTTGCATATAGGGAGGATTAGTCCCTTTGCAGCAAACTTTCCATTTTAATCATTTAATAGCAAAGACTTAAAAAACTTGTGCACTTATCTGACCAAAGGAGATAGTAACTTTCCAACCAAAGTACTGTGCTTGTTTAACTTTCAAGTGGACCCTTGTGGTAGAGCCAAAATGGAGAACCGGTTGTAATCTTCTGGTCTTGTAATCTTCTGGTCCTGGGTTCATTTCACAGAGACAGTAAGGTAAGCATCACAAATAAGATAACCAAACAGGTGTGGCTTGGAAACAGGTCTTTATGTAGAAATAGGCTTATTACATAGTGAAGTGAGAGAGAATAGTCTATATGAAAAACTCTGTGTGTGTGTGAGAGAGAGAGAGGTAAGAACATGTGGGTCAGAGCCTCATGGCAAGGTGTGTCCGATGAATAGAGGAAGAGAGAGAGGGGGGAGGGGTGAAGAGAATTGATTATCAGAGCCTCCTGTCCTTCATGTCCGATGAATAGAGGAAGAGATAGAGCAAGAGGAAGTGTTTCTGTCCTTTATAATGAATCTTCTCTAGCACCTCCCATTGAGGTCTGCTATTGTTTCTAGCAAGGAGGGGCTGCAGACCAATCTTCTCTAGCACCTCCCTTTGAGGTCTGCTATTCTTGATTTAGCAAGGAGGGGCTGCAGACCCATCTCAACAGGCCCTGAGACTGACATCAACAGGGGGTCAGAGTTAATCTCATCTTGTAAACTACTCTCATTAACTTTGGAGACTGATATCACCAGAGTGACAAAGCTGCATGAAATCCAAGGTCTGGGGAAAAAGCCATGACTCCTATGCCATGTATGCTGACATCTGTCAGACTCTAATGTCCTGCGACCCAGTCACTCTACAATCGCTCCAGACGATGAAGTGCCAGTTTCGAACCACAATATAATGTTTCTGCTTCAGGACACATTAATCCACTGGTCACAGGAATAGCGTTCTTCCTATTTGGATGGCCTTGAGATTAGTTTTTGGTTGCTGCAGATGTTTTCGGTGACCATGTGGCATTTTGAGTGCAGGGCTAAGCAAAGAGTGACGTTTTCTTGCTGCGGTTTCTCCGGGAACAAGCCGGAAGTCAGTCCTTACATATGGGTGACGTTGGCGCCCTCACGGAAGCATCCCCCAGCTTTCAAAGAAAACCTTTGGGAGATACTACCAAGCGTGCCTGGTCCCTTCCCACTCAAGGGTACCATCTTGCTCAGTCTCCTTTTTTCCGCGGAGCCCTTCAGACGTCTGTCTACTCTTTCCCCGGAAAAGTTGATTTTCTCGACCTGAGTTTCATACTCTCCTCTGGTAGTGCACCGGTACTCTTCCTGCCACCCAAGCTTGCTGCCCTGGCATTGAGTCTTGGGTTCTTAGTTCTTTTCCCTTTTTGGCACCTTAGCGCCTTTTTTCCAACTGGCAGCACAGCGGGTCTTCGACCTTGCTGGGGTACTTTTCCCCCCATGGCTACCAGTGGCTTTAAGAAGTGTGATTGGTGTTCCAAAATAATATCCCTAACCGACACAAACGACTGCTGCCTGGGGCCGGACCACTACCCCACGGCATGCAGCCTCTGTAAAAAGATGTCCACCAAGGCCCTCATTAGCCACCATCAGCAGCACGATAAGTGTTTTCCCGGAATCCCAGGTAACTCCGAAGGCCAAGGCCTCCTATGCTGCAGAATCTTGGGGTAACCTTATGGACCCCAAATTACGCCTTGGTTTCTCGGAAAGGGGCTCTTCCTCTAGGGAACTCAAGAAGAAGACCTCGAAGGTGGTGTCCCTGGATGGCTCCGACGGACCAGGTAAGTCCTAGGCCAGGTCCCGCAGTCCTAGATGCTCATCTGAGGGATCGGAGAAGGAGCAGCCTGTGAAGGTCCCCCGAAAGGACTCAACTTTGGACCGGCCTTGGTCACCTGACACCATCCTTTCCGAGAACTCCCCCTTGGGGGAACTGGCATTGGGCCCAATTCCCTCAGTGCCCGTGCCAATGGCTGTGGAGCCTTCTGGCCTGGAATCCAGAATGGCGGCCCTGGAGCGCAGCTTGTCTGCCTTCATGGACCAGCAGCGGGCGCTGTTGTACAGTGCCACCAGTTCCTCCACCCAGACCACCGGGCCCTCGACGTCGAAGACGTCCCCGGAGGCCAGGCCAATCCTCAAGACCTTTCGGCCAAGGATTCGATCCAGATCCTGTTCTATGGGGCTGCGATCTTCCCCTGCCAGTGTGCTCGGTACCAGCCATGGGGCCTTCAAGGGCCACGGGAGAGGGTCAGCCCCAGAGCCATCCTTTCCTCGAGTCCTCGATGGACTATTCTGAGTGGGAGACGGAGGATGAGGAGTTGCCAGACACCCGTCGCAACCGCGATGTCACCTCAGACTTCCCTCCTTTGGAGCCCTGGTGTTGGTCCCTGCTGAAGGACAGTGGCATTCATCGACTTCATCAGGGACATGTCCAAGGCTCTAGCATTCCTGACGGATTCGGAGGAGGACCCTTGGACGGAGAAGCTAGAAATCCTCCAATATGAGGGCTCCCCCCTTCCCCCGAGGGAATCGCATACGGTGCACATCCCACCCATCCTGGAACGGCTAATGCTCCATATGTTTGAGACACTGGCATTGGTGCTGTTGGTGAGCAAGCGGCTTGACTTGATATATCTGGTCTGCCGGAGCTCAGGCTTCCAGAATTCACAGCGGCTGCACAACTCCATGGTGGTGGAGTCGGCGGTGCCCCCGAGTAGGGAGGCACGCAACCTAGACGCCCTTGGCAGAAAGTGCTACCATGGTCCGATGCCCATCATCCGGATCCAGGCCTACCAGCTATACATCCAGGTTCTTAGCTGGTCTTTCCAAGGAACCCCTGCAGCGGTTCAAGAACCTGGCCAAGGCCGTCCATGAGTGCTCCAAGTTTGTCTGGGGCAACCTATGACTGCTTTGAGTCAATGGCTCGAGTAGCAGCAGTGGGCATCGGTGCTCGATGCCAGGCTTGGCTTCAGTTGTCTGACCTCAAGCAATTTGTTCAGGACAAATTGGTTGATGTCCCATGCCAAGGAGAGAACCTCTTTGGCAAACCCATGACTGACAAAGCAACCGAGCTGGAGACCGAGTTCATGACGAGAACCAGTCTCTCTAAAAAAAGACTGTTGCCCCTCCCCGACAGAAGGGCTCGGGTAAAAAGCCCTTCTACCCGAGGAAAGGGACTGCTTACAGAAACTGCCCATCTTTTCAGGCTTCCCCGGTGCCCCAGCAGGGTCAGCAGGCTAAGGGACATGGGCAAGGCCCTCGTAAACAGAAGTCTCTCAAGCCCCAGCCATTTGCCCTGGACCAGCCAGGGGTGAGCTTTTGACTCCTTGGGCATAGCTTCTCCACCCCAAGGAGGTCAGCAACCCACAGGGGGATGTCTCATTCACTATGCCCAAAGATGGCCAGGAATCACCACAGATTCTTGGGCACTCCAGTTGGTCAAGGAGGGCTACTTCCTCCATCTGGCCTAGACACTGCCCCCTTTCTTTCCGGGAGAACCCCCCAGGTCTCCCCTTCACCGAAGCCTTCTACTGAAGGAACTTGCAGGTCTTTTCGAAGACAGAGCGGTAGAACCAGTTCCCCACCATCTCAGGGGCAAGGGGTTCTACTCCAGGTACTTCCTTGTACCAAAAAGAACAGGGGTCCTAAGACCCATTCTCGACCTGTGCAATCTGAACAGATTCCTGATGAGGGAGAAGTTCAAGATGCTCTCCCTTGGAACATTGCTGCCTTACCTCCAGCAGGGAGATTGACTATGCTCCTTGGATCTGAAGGATGCTTACACACACATCCTCATTCACCCCAACCACAGGCAGTACCTGAGATTCATGGTGGGGGGTGGCCACTACTAGTGCAGGTTGTTGCCCTTTGGCTTGGCTTCCATCCCAAGAGTCTTCACCAAGTGCCTGGCAGTCATGGCTGCCTTCCTCTGCCTCCAGGGGGTCTGTGTCTTCCCCTACCTGGATGATTGGCTAATAAAGGGAGGCATGGCCTCAAGTCCAGCAGGCAACCGCACATACCATCCAGGTCCTGCAACATCTTGGATTTGTAATAAACTACCCCAAGAGAGTGTGGAGATCTTAGAGGCAAAACTAGACACCCTTCAGGCAAAGGCTTTCCTTCCAGGTGACCGAGCTGACCCCCTCAGGGCACTGGTCCTGCACATACACCACCATCCCTCGGTGTCCGCTCGGCTCCTCCTGCGCCTACTCAGACACATGGCCTACACGGTCCATGTCACCCCAGATGCTTGCCTCCACATGAGGGCCGCACAGTGGTGCCTTTGGGACCAGTGTACACAGGCCACAGGCTGTCTCCAGGACAGATTCAGTGACCCACCAGTTGGCTGACCTGGTGGCAAAGTACCCAGTACCTTGAGGCAGGGATGCCCTTCCAAACTCCATGTCCCTTAAGAGTTCTCACGACGGATGCCTCCCTGCTGGGATGGGGAGCCCACTGCGAGGAACTCCGCAACTAGAGCAGCTGGTTGCAGGACAAGAGCAACCAGCAGATCAACCTCCTGGAGTTGCAGGGGATAACATCTAGCCTTCCAAGCCTTTTGCCACCGCCTATGGTGCCAGCCAGTGTTGGTCCAAACAGACAACCAGGTGGCAGTGTTCTGTGTGAACAAGCAAGGGGGCAAGGGGTCCCGCGCCCTCTGCTGCGATGCGATGGCTCTCTGCTCCTCTGCAGTCCAGCAGGGCATATTCTTACTGGCAGTATTACCTGCAAGACTAGAACTCACTGGCCAACAGATTGAGCAGGGTCTTCCAGCCACACAAGTGGCAGCTGGACCCCAGAGTGGCCAACCAGCGCTTTCACCTCTGGGGGAACCATGGATAGATCTGTTTGCCAGCCCAGATAACTACCAGTTGCCCGGCTTCTGCTCCCAGCAAGCTCACCCCTCCCGGGTGGCAGCAGACGTGTTTCTCATTTCATGGTCAGAAGGTCTCATGTACGCTTTCCCATCCACACCACTAATTGCCAAAATGTTATTCAGGACCCTCCACGACAAGGCCTCCCTGATTCTGATAGCCCCTAGATGGCCCAGGCAGCAATGGTTCCCCGCTACTCCTCCGGCTGTCGGTGGAGACTCCCATCCCATTGGAGAGCTCTCCAGGGCTCCTGTCTCAGGAGGGGGGCTCTCGCACCCCAACCTGGGGTCCCTGTTGCAGACAGCGTGGCTGCTGAAAGGGTGACCCTATCCCCTTTCAACCTCTCTGGAGAAGTGGAGGAGATCCTGCTGGCTTTCAGTAAGATCTCCACCATGAAAGCATATGCCTTCAAATGGCGCAGATTTTCAGTTTTGGTGCTTGGAGCCCGGGGTTAACCCGATCTCCAGGAACAAGTAGGAATGAGTCTTCACATATGGGTACGTCGGTACCAACGGAGCCTGCACGGGAACGCTCCCCAGCGTCCAAAAAGAAAGCTTTTGGGAACATCCCACACGCATGCGCGCTGCCTTCCCGCCCATTCACTTCCTTCTCATCAGTTTTCCGTTTTCCGCGGAGCCAGCAGAACGTATTCCTGTCACCGCAGAAAATTCTTCCTTTTAATCTTTCTTACTTGTGGTCGCGTCTGCCTTCCCTCGACGCCACCGGTACCGCCGGTTCTTTTCTTTCTTTTACTAAAAAATTTCTTTTTCTTCTCTACGAAATTTTTTCCTGTTTAGTGCCTGATGGTTTCTAGGCCACTAGGCCTCTATCCTTCCATTATGGAAAAGCCAGCCACTATCCTTAAGAAATGCTCAAAGTGTGGCGGTACAGATATATTTTTAGACACTCATTCTTGGTGTCTAAAATGTTTAGGTCCTGACAATTGCCCACTGGAGTGTCTCTCCTGCTGGAGCTCAAACAGAAGAAGTCTTCAGGATCGAGCACAACTCGATGCCTGGTTCACATCGGACTCGATGTCACCAGCCAGAATATCTTCTTTTTCACAGGATCAGGTAACCAAACAAAAGTCTGTAAAGACTAGCCAGTCCTCGAGTGGTAGATCTCCTTCTAAGCATCGAGATGCCTCTGGCGTTGCCCTCGAACATTTTGGCAATAAAGCCCCAGCGGGAGTCTTCAGGCTCCAAAGCATTAACGGGGCTTCAGGTTGTTCCCGGGGTTCTTACCTCGATGAACATACCTGGGCCATCGGTGGTTGTGGCCGCTTCGAGCAGTACTGACACCCCGGCATCGGCTATGGTGATGGATGAAACACTCCTCACCGATGAACGTAGTCTAGCGCTCTCAGCTACTTCGGTACCGCTAGAGTTGCTGCAGACTGCTCCTCGAGTATCGGTATCGGCTTCGGTACCGGTATCGACATCGGCACCGGTGTCGGTACCGTCCATACTTGCTTTGACAGACTCGCTTCCTTCAATGCCGAGCCTGGAATCGCTCTCTAGCATGGAGGATTCAGTACCGACTCGTCTCGGTACCGACCTCGACCGGTACCGAAGACATCATTTTAAAGAGAATCCGATGCGTCATCCTTTCAGGTCTTCTAATCTCGATGACTGGGATGAATCCATCGGTGCCAAGGCTGAATTCTCAACAATTCTAGCCTTTACCCCTCATTTTAGGGGGTCCTCCTCAGGGGAGATTTCTTTTCAAGCATTTCTGCTTGATATGGCAAAGTTACTTGCCATTCTATACCTGGTGAAGAATCCATACCAGGAGATTCAGAGACTCTGCAATCCCTCTGGATTCCAAAGGAGGGAATCATGCTTCCTTTGCATCAGATCTTACAGGATCTACTATTAAGAATGTGGGAAACTCCTTTAACGGTATCCCCACATTCTAAGACACTTGACACTATGTACAAGGTGCCACCTTCTCCAGGTTTTCAAAAGACTCAACTTCCTCATCATTCTATTGTTGTAGAATCAGCAATGAGGCATATTAAGAGTGCAAAGAAGCACTCCTCTTATCCGCCAGGTCGTGAGTCTAGGACTTTAGATGCCTTTGGACATCGATGCTTCCAGGCATCCATGCTTTCAGCAAGAATTATCTCATATATTTTCTATATGGGATTATCTCTTGAAGCGTCACAAAGAATTTAAAGCTTTTGAACCCTTTTCTTCAAGAACATAAAAGAGCAGGCTTTTTCTTATTAGTCAGTCATGCTCAAAATGTCTAAGTTCCTTAATCGTGCTTCCCTGGACTGTTTTGAGTCTATTAGCAGAACCTCTGCTATAGCCATAGGGGCACAACGCATGGCCTGGCTCCAAGCTTCAGACTTGGACAAATTGGGTACAAGAAAGGCTGGCAAATACTTCTTGTACTGGTGAAAATCTCTTTAACAAGGATGCTTTATTCCAAGCTAATCAGTTAAACACTGATATTGTTGCTTTCAGAGGATTATCAAAACTTTACTCTATCCCAGCTACTGAAAAATCTCCTAACAAACTTTATCCCCCTAAGGGGAAAAAGTTTTATCCATCTTCTACCCATCATGCAGATGTTTCCAAAGAAGGGCAACATCAAACCAGGCTAAGAAAGTCAAGACCTCAACAGGCTCAGCAAACCCAGCAGTCGCAGGGTTTCTGATATTTTATTCATTAAATCTTTTTCCTGTTTGAGGTTTAGAACCAGTAACCTACTTCTTATCAAAAGAAGCATCTACAGTTCATCTCATCCTTACTGAGATATCAGTGATACACTGACTCAATCCTCGACTCTAGGCATGAATCTCTTACCACAAGAGAAATTCATTCTTTTAGCTCCAAGAGCTATTGAGGACAATCATGCCCTACAGGTAACAGGGTTCTCCTCTCCTTTTTGAAGAAAAAAGAGGAGTAACAACTAACAACAAGGTAGGCTATGTCCTTCACCCTGACAGTTTTCCTGTGCGAGGATATCTCTTAGTTTTGGACTGCAAGGGGGCTTCACCTTTTCAGGGACTTACCAAATTGTAAGTCTTCTCAACTCTGTATTACTTCTATCCCTCTTAGTCGGGACATTTAGTCTCTAAGAGTGATACTATTCAACTGGAGGCTTACTTTTTCAGCCCATAGTTTTTTTTCAATACCTACTTCAGTAACTGGCTTCCATACAGAGTTTTCTTCTCCTTTACAATCTTCTCAAATATTTCTTTTAAGATAGCTTATCAGACAGTAATTGAGTTTTACCACTCCTAATTATGTTTGTCGGTCCTTTTCCAATCTATAGGACCTAACTTTTCTGCTGCCTTATTAACAGATAATTCCAAGAGAGGTTCCACAACCCACTTGGACAATTTATCATTACAGGCAACAGTCCTGTCTACTATTCTTAGCCATCTTCAATTCTTTTTGGCTCCAACAGAATAGATTAGGTTGCACACTGGCAATTAAACAGCCAGATCCTCACCTAAGCGCAACCTACAACATGCTCTCTGCAATTATACAAAAAAGCTCTGCAACTATGGGCCTTTGCTAGAGAGCGTCAGAGCCATTCCTAGTAGGTAGCTTCTAGATGGTTAAAAAGGCTTTGCCCAGTCATGCTCCTACATGACTGTTTTTTTCCTACTCTTACCATTTTCCTTAATTTGCCTTTTAAGGAAAAGGAACCAGGCCTTAGACCACGTGAAAACATAAAGAATTGCTCAGTTCCCTGGGTTGTTCCACATCTTCAGTGGAACTCTTACAACAGGGATGCATTCTTTTTCACTGCAGTCGGTCCTTGTCTACTGTTTTCCTTCTAATTCCCAAAACTTAATTGAAGCTTATGCTGAACAAAGAACGCATGATACTCATATTGCCCTCATAGAGGGGCAAACATGGTATCCCCTTATATTGCGTCTTCTTCTCCAGCTACTACACTGAAGTTATAGAAGGATCCAGACTTGCTGTCTTAAGACTAAGGATCTCCTCTGCACCCCTTCACGTAGGTCTCCATTCCTGGTTATTCAAAAGCTAGAATTAAAAAAAAAATCTAGACCTCTCCTTATAAGTAAGAGCATTCCACTGGTTTCCATGAAATCTTCTCCATGGCTCTCCACTTATAACCAGAAAGAGATTCTCTATCCATATTCTCAAGCAGGTCTTACCCCTTCTTGTTATTAAGTGAATCTCTCTCTCTATATATATATATCTATATCTATATATATATATATATATATATATATATATATCTGACTCTGAAGGATTTGAGACTGTCCATATTGATGCTGTTCCAGCATACCATACCATATGAGTTTAAATGGACAACCAATTTCTATGGTAATTAGAAAATACCTTCTTTTACCGTAACCTTCCCGGGTTACGTTACATCTGAAGCTCTCCATGTAAAGTCATTATCCTAAGTGACATCACTTAGGAAAGACATTACTGATCTTCAAGAAATTGGAGGCTACACCGCCTACTACAAATGTTTTTTTCTTTTGTTTGGATAAAGGGGTCTTAAAGACCCATCCTTTTTCTACAAGGTGTATTTCTACCTTTTCGTCCAAACCAGTCAGATTTATCTCCTCTCTGTCCTAGAGCCTTATTCTGCTCCAAGGACAAAGAGCTTTAAACTTTGGCCTGCAGAAGCTTCAGCTTTTCCTCCAAAGTCCAACCTCTTTAAACTCCCCCATTTTTTCTTCTGGGATTAGTTCTAGCCATTAAGGCTTCTGATCTCTGCCTGTATTGCAAAATTTATTTTCCTCTACTTTACAGTGAGGTAATTTCTTTGAGGCTAATCTACTGGCCTCAATAAACACTTTCGCAATACTTTTGAGTAAGGTCCTCATTAGAAAATTGGAATTCATTATTTCCTAACAATTATGGTCTACACAAGGACTCCCCTCTAGATGCCTTGTTTAGTCAAGCTGTTCCACAGCACACCCTTTTTTATTCAACTCCTACCCTCTATCCCTTGGATGCCTGAGGTTCTGGAAAATAGCATGGCCCATCCATTACATTTGCAACATGCTGGGACCTCCTCTAGGCATCTCTAGCTTGGGAGTCCCCCATATGTGAAGACTCATTCCTGCTTGTTCCTGGAGATAGCACAGTTACTTACCTGTAACAGGTGATCTCTGGGAACAGCAGGAATAAGTCTTCACAACCCACCCACCTCCCCTAGGAGTTGTTCTCTCTCTCTCTAATTTGTCTACTTCTCAGCTACAAACCCAACTGATGAGAGGGAAGTGAATGGGCAGGAAGGCAGCGCGCATGCGTGTGGGATGCTCCCAAAAGCTTTCTTTTTGGACGCTGGGGAGCATTCCCGCGCAGGCTCCATCGGTACCAACGTACCCATATGTGAAGACTTATTCCTGCTGTTCCCAGAGATCACCTGTTACAGGTAAGTAACTGTGCTTTCTGCCTGGCGCAATTGGTGCTGCAGTACTTTCTCCATCTCTCGCAGTCTGTGCTCAAATCGAACTCCGTCAGAGTGCACCTCGGTGCCCTGGCGGTGCATCACCACTCGATGGATGGCAACCCCCCCCCCCCCTTGGCCCTGCTGCTGGTGACCTGCTTCTTGAGGGGCTACTTTTATGAAAACCCCTGGTGCGTCCCCTGGCAACAGAGTGGGACCTCAGTGTGGTACTGGCGCAGTTTACTCGCCCGCCTTTTGAGCCCCTGGTTACCTGCCATCTGCGATACCTCTCGTGGAAGGTGTAGTGTTCCTGGTTGGGCTCACCTCTGCTCAGAGGGTTAGCGAGCTCTAAGCCTTATTGGCAGAGGCGCCATACACCAGGTTCTACAAGAACAGGGTGGTGCTCCGCACACACCCCAAATTCCTTCCGAAGGCGGTATCACTCTTTCACCTCATCCAGGAGGTGGTGCTGCCCATCTTCTTCCCAAGGCCTCACGCCAGTAGGGTGGAGACTGTCCTCCACACTTTGGACTGTAAGAGGGCCCTGTCCTTCTACATTCAATATACCCAGGGCCACCGTAAAGCTTCTCACGTTTTGTCTCGTTTGACCCCAGTAGGCTGGGGGAGACGGTGAACAAATATACACTGTCTACCTGGGTGGCAGACTGTTTCACCCTCGTCTATGAGCAGGCGGGGTTCCTGCTGGAAGGCTGGGTCACGGCGCACCATTTCAGGGCCATTGCGGTCTCTATGGCAGACCTGTGCTCTGTCCTGATAGTGAACATCTGCTGGGCCACCACTTGGTCTTCAGTCCATACCTTCGCAGCTCATTATTGCCTGGAGAGAACAAGAGTGAGCTTCATTGTTTTGGACAGCGCAATTGTTTGGCCTTAAAAAAAAATCATGCCCTCGAAATCCACAAGTATGGCCTATGAGTCTCGCACGGGCTCCATTTCAGCGGAGGGCCTCTGTCTCAGTTGTGAGACAGAGTCCAAGTCTGCAGAAGAGGGGCTCCAAGTTCAGCAGTTGAATAGGGGTGAGGGAACCTTGGGAGGCATGGGGGTTCTCTCTTACCTTTCAGGGGGCCTCCGTTCGTCTGCGGCAGTCTCTGGTGTGGGGGGGGGGGGAACGGGAAGATACTGACCCCACCCGTGCTAGATCCGCAAGGCAAGACAGTCAGATCTCCTAGGCTCTCCACCTCCATGGAATCAACTACAGAAGGTTCCCCAGGGGTTTTTTTGCTGGAATTTGTTCTCATGCAGAAGGCGTTTTGCATAAAGCAGTGGTGGGGGGGGAGGATCCTATGGGGTCCCAAGAAAGAGCAAGGAAGTGTGGTCTCACCGAAGCTCTCGCATGCTCGAGGACAGAGGGGGAGCCTTGTCCAAGCCAGAGGTGGCTGGACACATGACCCTTGGGAGGATGTAGGGTCAGCCCCCTCGGAAGACCTGGAAGAGCCGGAAGTGGAATTTGACATGACAGCAGAACCTGGGAAACGCGAGGAGAGTGAGATCCCACAGGAAAAAGAATCTCGCATTTTATGAGTCTGCGATCTCTCATCACTAACGAACTGTTTCATTGCAGTGGAAAACTGGCTCCAAAATCAGAATCTCCGGATACAACACAAAAAGACTGAAGGTGCTGTTCATTACCAGAAACCCTAACTTCTGCCCACCTGCCAACCTAAGAGTCGGAGATGTAGAACTTAACACCAAGTCCACCTGGTTGTAACACTGGACCAAAAACTGGACATGAAGACCCATATTGGCAACATAGTCAAATCAGCATATCTAAAAATCAAAACACTCAGACATCTATGCCCCCTACTGCAACCGGATGATTTCAGAACGATCTTTCAGGCGTTTACTATTCCACATCTCGACTATGCAAACGCGATACTGCAAGGGTTACCTCAAACAACCCTAACTCCATTCCAACTCGCCATGAACTCCGCAGCCAGAGTTCTAAATGGGGCCTCAAGACGTGACCATATAACACCGATCCTCAAAAGTCTCCACTGGCTCCCAATTCACGGTAGGATCACCTTCAAGATCTTACTACTAACATTCAAGGCCATCAACGGACTCTCCCCCTCATCACTTGCAGGCCTTACTTTCATGACTCCCCCCACCAGAGCCAGACGACACACAGCAATAAATACTATAGTAATCCCCAAAACAATAACCCATTGCACACAGTCAACCGCAAACAGAGCTTTCAGTCTCTGTGCACCTAGAAGCTGGAATGCCCTGCCACCCAGCATACGAGCAATCAGAGATAACTAAATTCAGGAAGGACCTGAAGCATCACCTCTTCCTCAAGTGCTACCCTGAAGTAGGTACGCCAAAGTGCCCTGCATGCAACACAGATCCTTAACCACCCAGTAACCATTCCACAATGTGATGTACATGGGGTATTCACCTTATGCCTTTTGTGTAAATAGTTAACATGCTATCCAAGTTAATCTCCCTGTTATCTGTAATTTACGGTGTAACCCACCATAAAACTTTTGCCTTTTGTGTAAATAGTTAACATGTTTTCTCCAGGAACAAGCAGGAAGTCAGTCCTCACATATGGGTGTCATCGGCGCCGATGAAGCCCCAGCGGAGCATTTCCCCAGCTTTCTATGAAAGCCTTTGGGAATGCAGGCACGCATGCGCGGTTCCCTTCCCGCCTAAAGGTGCCATCTTACCTCTCTTTTTTTTTTTTTCCGTGAAGCCCACCGGATGTGTGTCCAGTTTTCCCGGTTAAAAGTAGATTTTTCAGCGATTTTTTTTGCTCTTTTTCTACCGGTTCGACGCCAGTTCCCCTCCCGCCCGGTTTGGTACACCGGTATCGAGCCCGATTCTTCTTTTTCGGTTTTTGCCTTTCGTGGCTGGCATTCGAGCCCTTTTTTCTCTTTTTCCCTGGAAAGCTGGTCTTTTGACCTCGCGGGGACTCTTTTTTTCCCCGATGGCTTCCAGTGGTTTTAAGAAGTGTGATCGGTGTAAGAAACTAATGTCTCTCACCGACACACACACGACTGCTGCCTTCGGTGCCTCGGCCCCGAACACGATCCTAAGTCGTGCGGGGCCTGTGGAAAAATGTCTTCCAAGGCACTTCGAAGTCGCCAGCAGCAAAAGGAAAGGCTTTTCTCGGACTCAGCCTCCGGCCGGGCCCGGACCTCATCTGAGGCCTCGACATCTCGGGATTCCGATCCAGAGCACCGTCGAAGCTCCTCGGACAGGGGGTCCCCCGACCGGGAACGCAAGAGGAAGAAATGGCTCGTGAGAGCGTCGTCGGAAGAGGTCCCTGACTCTTCGAGGGCCAGGTCTAAGACCCCCGACCGTCACCCCAGGCCTGTGGAACCGGAGAAGCCTGCCAAAGTTCCTCGTGTGGAGCCGTAGTCTGCTGGACACGTAAGCCCCGTAGTCCTCGTGGACTCTCCTCCCAGGGAGCCGACGTCAGGCCCGGCGCCACCGGGGCCCGAGTCGGTGGCTGCTGCGTCTCCCGAGCTGAGTCTCAGGATGACAGCCTTGGAGAGCAGAATGTCTGCCTTCATGGAGTAGCAGCAGGCACGGATGGCCAGCCTGTCTGGCGCATCTGCCCCGACCACCGGGACATTGACTTCGAAGTCGACCCCGGAGACGAGCCGATACTCGAGTCCATCGTGGCTCGGAGTCGACCTCGGTCGCGGTCTCCCTCGACCTCCCGTTTGGGACCAAGGGCGTCGACGTCGGTGCTTCTGGCGTCGGGGAAGGTGCTCCAGGGCCCCGCGGGGTCGGACCCCGACTCTTCCTCGGACGAGTCGGCTTGGGAGATGGAGGACGAGGAGTCTCCTGATACCTTTAAGACTCGGTGTGTCCCTTCGGACTCACCGCAGTCTGAGCCCCGGAGTAGGACCCCCCGGAGGACACCCGGTTCTCGGAGTTCGTCCGGGATATGGCCACTGCCTTGGCTATTCCGGCGGATCCCGAGGAAGAGCCTCGAGCTGAAGAGCTCGAGGCGCTGCAGTATAACTCTCCTCCGAAGGAGGCCTTTACTGTCCCGGTTCCTCCGATGCTGGAATGGCTCCTCTTCCGTATGTGGGAGGCACTAGCCTCGGCGCCGGTTCTTAGCATGCGAGTCAATTCCATCTATCAGCTCCGAAAGAGCCCTGGTTTTCAGAAGGCACAGCTACCACACCATTCTATGGTTGTGGAATCGGCCATGCATCGTCGGAAGAGTCAGAAGATGCACTCTACGGTGCCTCCTGGCAGGGAGGCCCGAAACCTCGATGGCGTCGGTAGAAAGTGTTTTCAGGGCTCTATGCTTGCTTGTCGTGTCCAGTCTTACCAGCTGTACATGGGCATGTACTTGCGGGATCTGACCAAGGAGTTGGCCGGGTTCTCTGCTGGTCTCTCCGGGGAACCCTTGCAGAGATTTAAGTCCTTGTCCTCGAGGATTCGGGACTGCTCGAAGTTCATGTCCCGCGCTGCCTACGATGGCTTCGAGGCTTCGGCCCAAGTTGCGGCAGCCGGCATCGCGCCTCGACGCCAGGCATGGCTGCAGTCATCGGACCTCGAGCCATGGGTTCAGGACAAGTTGGTCGATGTCCCTTGCCGAGGTGAAAACCTTTTTGGCAAGCCCATGACCGAGAAGGCCGCTCAGCTCGAAACTGAGCACCTCACACGGACAAGGCTGTCGAGGAAGACCTCTGCCCCTCTCATTAAAAGAAGGGCTCGGGTAAAAAGCCTTTTTACCCGAGGAAGGGCACTGCCTACAAACAGTACCCGCAATATCAGGCTGCCCAAGCTGCCCCCCAGGGTCAGCAAGCCAGGGTAATGGGCCCCGTAGGCAGAGGAACCCCAAGCCTCCGGCCCTTGCTACCACTCCGCAGGGTGGGGGTTTTTGACTCCTTGAGCGTAGCCTCTCCTCCACTGCTCTCCCAACCCTGCACAGGAGGTCGCCTCGCCCTCTTTGCCCACCAGTGGCCCCTTATCACCGTGGACAGTTGGGTGCTGGACATAGTCCACAAGGGCTATGCCCTCCATTTTCACCAACTGCCTCCACCATATTTTCCAGGGGAGCCTCCAAGGCCTCCCCTGCACACAGACCTTCTTCTACAAGAGCTTCATGGTCTGTTGGTGGACAGGGCGGTGGAGCCTGTGCCTCCCCACTTGCAAGGTCACGGATTCTACTCCAGGTATTTCCTGGTGCCCAAAAGGACCGGTGGCCTTCGTCCCATTCTGGACCTCAGGAACCTCAACAAGTTCCTAGTGAAAGAAAAGTTCAAGATGCTTACTCCTGGAACCCTTCTGCCCTACCTCCAGCAGGGAGATTGGCTATGCTCCTTAGATCTAAAGGATGCGTACACTCACATCCTCATTCATCCAGACCACAGAAAGTACCTAAGGTTCATCGTGGGAGGAAACCATTATCAGTACAGAGTGATGCCTTTCGGCCTCACCTCCGCCCCCAGAGTCTTTACAAAGTGCTTAGCAGTGGTGGCGGCCTACCTGAGAAATCAGGGCATCTTTGTCTTCCCCTATCTGTACGAATGGCTCATCAGGGGTCAGACAGGTCAGTAGGCCAATCAAGCCACCCTCAGGACCATTGCTCTTCTACAACGCCTGGGGTTTTTCATAAACTTCTCAAAGTCCACTTTGCTCCCTTCCCAGAACTTGGAGTTTATAGGGACAAGGTTGGACTCTCTCCTGGCAAAGGCATTCTTGCCAGAAGACAGAGCCCAAAGGTTGATGGACTTGGCCAGTCAGTTTCTCAGCAGGTCTCTGGTCTCCACCAGACTCTGCCTGAGACTTCTAGGCCACATGGCTTCGACAGTGCATGTGACCACCAATGCCAGGCTCCATATGAGGCCTGCACAGTGGTGTCTTTGAACTCAGTGGTCACAGGCCACAGGCAGCCTCAGCGACAGAATAAGAGTTTCCAGACCATTTCTGCACTCCCTCAACTGGTGGCTACACCCACCCAATTTGCTGAAAGGGGTGCCCTTTCAGATTCCAGGTTACACAGTGGTGCTAAGAGATGCCTCCCTGCAAGGCTGGGGAGCGCATTGTCTGGGCAAGTGCACCCAGGGCTTCTGGTCTCCCTGGGAAGCTGCACAGCAGATCAGTCTCCTCAACTCAGAGCTATTCGCTTAGCACTCAAAGCTTTCACTCCTACCCTGACTCACCAGTCTGTCCTGATCCAGACAGACAACCAAGTTGCCATGTTTTATGTGAACAAACAGGGCGGAACAGGGTCCAGGATCCTTTGTCGGGAGGCCCAGGACCTGTGTTCTTTTGCCCTCAAGCACAGCATGCTCCTCAAGGCTGTGTACCTTCCAGGCCAGGACAACTACCTGGCAGACCGCTTAAGCAGGATTCTGCAGCCCCACGAGTGGCAGCTGCATCCTTCGGTAGTTCAGAAGATCTTTCTCAAATGGGGGTCTTCCTTTGATGGATCTTTTTGCCAGCACACTGAACAAGCAACTGCCAAAGTTCTGTTCCAGGCAACCACATCCTCTGCGGATAGCTGCGGATGCTTTTCTGATATCTTGGTCTCAGGGCCTCCTGTATGCGTTTCCTCCCACGCCCTTGGTGGCCCGAACCCTGTTAAAGATTCTTCAGGACAAAGCCTCGGTCCTGCTGGTAGCTCCCAGGTGGCCGAGACAGCCTTGGTTTCCTCTTCTGCTTCAACTGGCGGTGGATCCCCTACTACCTCTGGGTTTGCAACCCGACCTTCTCACACAGGACCAGGGTTCCCTTCTGCACCCCAATCTCAAGTCTCTCAATTTGATGGCCTGGAGGCTGCAAGGGTAGTTTTGGCTCCCTGGGGCCTACTTCAGGAAGTTGAGGAGGTTGTCCTAGCCTCTAGGAAACCGTCCACTAGGAAAACCTATGCTCTCAAGTGGAAGAGGTTTTCTGTGTGGTGTCTCCTACGTACAGAGGATCCTTTCTCCTGTACTGTGCCAATAGTGCTTCAGTACTTACTGCACTTACCCAATCAGGGACTTAAGTCCATTTCTGTTCGGGTCCACCTCTCAGCTCTTAGCAGCTCACCACTCATTGGTAGAGGGGCAGTCTATCTGGTCACCCCTTGGTGTCCCGCTTTCTCAGGGGCTTGCTTTTGCTCAAGCCTCCCATCCGTCCTCCTGCCCCTGAGTGGGAGCTGAATGTGGTCTTGCAGCAACTGACTCGCCCACCTTTTGAGCTGATGGCTACTTGTCCACTACGCTTCCTCTCCTGGAAGACACTCTTCCTGATAGCTCTTACCTCGGCTAGGCGAGTAAGTGAGCTTCAGGCCCTGGTCTGTGACAGGCCTTACACCAGGATTTATAGGAACAGGGTAGTCCTCAGGACTCATCCGAAGTTCCTCCCTAAGGTTGTCTCCTCTTTCCACCTCAATCAGGAGGTGGTTCTTCCAATATTCTTCCCTAGGCCTGGACTGTAGGAGGGCCTTATCCTTCTACCTTGACCGTAAGCAGGGGCATAGAAGGGCTACTCAGCTCTTCGTATCCTTTGACCCCAATAAGTTGGGGTTGGCTGTGTCCAAGCGTACCTTGTCCATCTGGGTGGCTGACTGTATCACCTGGGCTTACAAGGCGGCTGACCTTCCTTTGCAGGGTAGGGTCACGGCCCATCGTGTCAGGGCAATGGCTGCCTCAGTGGCTCATCTCCGCTCTGTGCCCTTGGTAGACATCTGCAGGGCTGCAACTTGGTCTTCAAGCCAGACGTTTGCAGCCCATTACTGCTTGGAGAGGGAGTCCCGTAGGGACAGTGCTTTTGGCCAGGCAGTACTCCGGAATCTCTTTGAGGTTTAGGCAACTCCTGCCCTCTGTTGGGCTACCGGTGGAGGTTGTGTCCTTGAAAAGCCTTTCTTTACTGCTGGGACTAGAGGGAGTACGCTTGTTCAGCCTGGGTTCCAGGTAGCCCAGAGCTAGGGAGTCACCCATATGTGAGGACTGACTTCCTGCTTGGTCCTGGAGAAAGAGTAGTTACTCACCTGTAACGTGTTCTCCAGGAGCAGCAGGAATCAGTCCTCACAACCCTCCCTCCTCCTCTTGGAGTTGCAGTTGTACATAGTTTATTTTTCATTTTTGTGTGCTGTTCTTAGCTATGTCATTCGACTGAGGTAAGATGGCACCTTTAGGCGGGAAGGGAACCACACATGCGTTCCTGCATTCCCAAATGCTTTCATAGAAAGCTGGGGAAATGCTCCGCTGGGGCTTCATCGGCGCCGATGACACCCATATGTGCGGACTGATTCCTGCTGCTCCTGGAGAACACCTGTTAAAGGTGAGTAACTACTCTATCCAAGTTAATCTCCCTGTTATCTGTAATTTACGGTGTAACCCCACCGTAAAACTTCTTTGATGTTCCATGTAAACCGCGCTGATGTCGAATAGTGCAGTATATAAAAGTATTAAATAAATAAATAGAGTTGGCGGCCTTGATAATCTGTTCCTTAAAGGCCCTTAATATGGGAGCCGATGTACCCATGGAGGATGAACCCTTGGAGGATCCTCTCTTCCAGGCTCTGCGGCAGATGCAGACAGTGTTTCCTCTGTACCAGTTCATCAAACAGATGATTCAGGATGAATGGGACGTGCCGGAGGCCGGTTTGAAGGGGGCACAGACTATGGCCTGTCTCTTCCCACTGCCGGATTGGGAGAAGGAGCTCCTGTGCTCTCCTAAGGTGGATGTGGCAGTTTCAGCTGTCACTAAGAAGATCACTATTCCTGGGGAGAGTGTTTCGACCTTTAAGG
Source organism: Ichthyophis bannanicus (assembly GCA_033557465.1). Taxonomy (NCBI): domain Eukaryota; kingdom Metazoa; phylum Chordata; class Amphibia; order Gymnophiona; family Ichthyophiidae; genus Ichthyophis; species Ichthyophis bannanicus. The sequence goes on along the minus strand of CM066033.1, from coordinate 648,504,886 downwards.
ACATATAGGATCAGAGGTTGGAGATCCTACTTAAGCAAACCTTTGATATTAATGCTCTGTCTTTGCAGGCACCAGTCTGCAGTCCCTTTGTAGTATAGGCCTGTTTGCACTGGGCACAGGCAGTTTTCGAGAGACTTACAGCCTCATCCGCCAAAGACGGCTAAGTTGGAATCCAGGGCAGCTATTTGGCGGATGCCTTTTATGACTTAATCAGAGGCTTGTCGAAGAGCATGTCATCAGTGTTGGCCGCTCGATGCTACTTATGGCTGCAAAATTAGTCGGCAGATGTCTCCTCCAATTCCCATCTCAGGAGTGGAGGAGTGGCCTAGTGGTTGGGGCAAGGTACTTCAGGCCGGAAGGTCGGGGGTTCAAATCCCACCATAGGACAGCAACCTTGGGCCGGAAGGACTGGGGTTTCTAGTCCCACAGATACTCCTTGTGGTCTTGGGCAAGCCACTTAACCCTCCATAGGCCATGTTCCCTGTTAAATAGTTATCTCCAAGTTATAATGCCCTGTTCAATGTAATTTCAGTTTGTTCAATGTAAACCGCACTGATGCAGAATAGCGCGGTATATAAGAGAATGTAATAAATAAATCTCACAAGCTTCCCGTTTGAGGTAAACTCTTGTTCAGAGAGGATTTGGGGAAGTTGGAGAAGGACCTGGGGAAGTCTAAAGGAGGTTGGCTCCTGGAGGATAAATGAAACCGGTTTGTTCGTCAGCTCCAGTACATGACCAGTCATAGGACTTCCGCTGGTTTCGCGCTTTGTGCCCTACCAGAGGAAACAATATCCTTCTCAGGGGCAGGGTTTTTATGCCTCTTCCCCCTTGGCCACTAAAAAGCTACAGTGAAGCCAGGCTGGCCCTAGCAGGGGAGGTTCCCTTGGGGGGGGGGGGGGTTAGCTGCAGGTCTTTTACTCCGCCTGAGCCAGAATCACTTTCGACCAGTGGTTTCTGGAGATCATCAGAGAGGACTACGCGTTTGAATTTGCCCGGCCCCTGACAGATGCCTTTGTCAGTTCTTCCTGCAGGATGCCCTGTAAGATCGAAGCTGTCTGGGACTCGCTACGCCATCTGCTGGACTTGCATGCAGTTGTAGAGGTACCAAGAGACCAGTACGAATATGTTCGATACTACATCTGTTTTGTTCCCAAGAAAGAATGTTCCTTCCTGCCCATATTGGTTCTCAAGTATGTAAATTGTTGCCTCAGAGTTCCTCTGTTCCACATGGAAAAGCTCAGGTCGGTCATAGCAGCAGTTAGGGAAGGAGAATTCTTGACCTCGCTTGATCTCACAAAGACGTACTTGTACATCCCCATTCGATCAGAGCATCAGCATTTTCTGCGGTTTGCTGTGCCTATGGGTCACTTCCCATTTCGGGCGCTGCCCTTTGGCTTGGCAACCACACCTCATACCTTCACCAAAGTGATGGTCGTGGTTGCAGCGCAGCTTTGCCAGGAGGGAATTCTGGTGCATCCATATCTGGATGATTGGCTGATAAGGGTGAAGTCCAAGAAGGAGATCAGAATGCTATGGAAAGAGTTATCGCATTGCTGGAGTCACGGCTGGATCTTCATTTTGGTCAAGAACCATCTCCAACCATTGTAGGATTTGGTGTATCTCGGAATCTCGGAGCCCGATTCCAAACAGACAAGGGTTATATGTCTCTGCCAGAGGACAGAGTGCTCACGCAACAGTGGCAAGTTCGGTAGTTTCTCTGGATGCAGTTACCAACTGCGTGGCATTATCTATAGGTGTTGTGTTCCATGGCCATGTCCATCGAGCTTGTGCCTTGGTCTCAGGCTCACATGAGACCATTGCAGAGAGCGTTGCTGCGGAGGTGGTCAGCTCGATGTCTACCACTCCACACACCTTTTGCCCTGTCTAGGGATGGTTTGGGTGGCTCTATGGCAGTGGCTTCAGATGGACAAACGTTTAGCAGGGATGCCTCTGGAGATGCTGCAATGGATCCCTTTGATGACCGATGCCAGTCTTTTGGGTTGGGGGGCACATTACAAAGCTCAGATTGCTCAGGGCTTCTGGAACTCGCAGGTGAGTAACATGATCCATTAGTTGATTGGAGATGAGAGCGGTGTACTTGGCACTGCATGATTTTTGGCCCTTCTTGCAGGGGAGAGCGGTGAGAATTTCTCAGACAATGCCACCACAGTGGCCTGTTTCAATTGTTGGGGGCGCAAGCAGAATGCAGCTAGAGGACAAGATAGGCCCATTGTTAGCATGGGCAGAAGAGAACTTACAGGCGCTCTCGGCAGCACACAAAGCCAGCAAGGAGAATGTGGCAGCCGACTATCTGAGTTAGGTTAGTCTGGACCATGGAGAGTGGACTCTCAACGTTATCTTTACTCGGCTGGTGCGACTCTGCAGCCATCCAATTATGGACCTAATGGCGACCTTCACATTGGCAAAGGCGGCACTATTTTACAGCAGGAGAAGAGAGCAGATGTCAGAAGGATTCAATGCTGTGGTTCAGAGCTGGACCTTGGACATCCTCTGTGTCCGTCCGTCCCCCCCCCATGGCCGCTCATAGGGCACGTGGTTCAAAAGATCGAGGCGCACCAAGGTTTTGTAGTACTGATTGCTCCCAATTGGCTGCGTCGACTGCGGTATGCTAATCTGATCAGGCTAGTGGCCGACTGTCCTTGATGCCTGCCGACTCGAGTCGACCTGCTTTCTCAGTTTCCAATCTTAATGCCTCAAGTGGATCAATTCTCGCTTACAGCCTGGCTCCTGAAATGGCTAGGTTGAGAAAGCGAGGCTATTAGTCATCTCTAGGAACAAGCAGGAATGTAGTCTTCACATATGGGTGATATCGGTACCGTTGAAGCCCACGTGGGAACGTTTCCCAGCATCCAATTGGAAAACCTTTGGGAGCACTCCACTGCGCCTGCGTAACTGCCTTTCTGCCTTCCCAACTCCTCTCTTCAGTTCTTCATTTTCCGCAGAGCCAGCAGGAAGCAAATCCTGTCACCGCAGGAAAAAAATTCTCTTTTTGTGAATAGCGTCTGCCTTCCCGTCGACGCCAGCACCGTCGAAGACATCACTGACTCTCTTATTCTATTCTTTCCATCTTCTTTTAGTTTATTAAAAGAAAAAAAAGGGTGTGTCGACGCCCTTTCAGGCTTTAAGCCTACCTTTGCCTTCCCATCCATTGAAGGCATGGAGAAACCAGCTAGTGGTTTCAAAAAATGTTCAAGTATGCCAGCACCATCTCAGTAACTGACACACTCAACTGGTTTCCAAAATTCCTTGGCCCAGAACACCAGCCAACAGATTGTCCCCTCTTTCAAAAGATGACTGAAAGAGGCCTACAGAACCGAGCCCTCTAAATTTGGGACACTCTTTGCCTCAGACGCGGTATCGTTGACGTCCACTTCGTCGAGGGCCTCATCCTCTTCCCATGTATCCTTTAAGTCCAAGTACAAGTCCGCATCGAAGTCTGACAAAACCTCCAGAGGTAGATCTCCCTCAAAGCATGGAGATCCCTCGGGCGTTGCCTCGGAGGTGGATCAACCTGCCAAAAGCCCCAGTGGGAGGCCCTGTCCTCCAAAGCCATTGAGGGGCCCCAGGATGCTCCCAAGGCCTCGACCTCCAGAGAGCTACTGGTGCCATGCTCTGGGACAGTAGTGCAAACACCCACGACCGATACCCAGGCACCGGCAGCCTTAGCAGCTCGGTATCTATTAAGTCATTGACTCCAGACACCGCCCCATCGATACCAGTTCCGACACCAGCATCGACACCGGTTCCGGACACAACATCAGGGCTAGTCCAGATGACATCGCTTCCACCCATGCCCTCCCTTGAAATTAACACCGATGCAGGTACCAAACCCAAGCGGTTCACCGAGACCACTACCTCGGAGCATCGGTACTGGCATTTAGCTCTGGGCGAACACCGTGCCCATCAATTACTTTGAGTCCTCCATTTCGGATGTGGAGCCACTTAATTACCAAGGTCCCTGGGACCTTCCTTTAGACCCTTCCCCGCCTCAACAGCGATGTTTGTCACCTCCAGAAGACATGTCCTTCCAGGAATTCATTCAAGATCTAGCTAAGGGTCTCTCTATCACAGTAACATCGGAGAAGGAACCAAGGCGGAGGAATTAGAGCTCCTCCAATACCCAGCAGTATCCAAAGAGGCCTGCCTGCAAAAAAGCAAGGATATGCATCAGACGCTGACAGGGGACTATAAGCATGTCCTGCGCACCAGTCTTCATGGATCCTTCTGGTGACGAATGTCAGGCTCTCGGACTGGGGAGCCCATTACTAAGGTTGAATGGCCCGGGACTGTTTGACTCGCAGGGAGGCAGTGTGGTCCATTAACTGCCCTAAAGTGAAGCCATCAAATTGGCTCTTTTGTTTCTCCAGCCCCTAGTCAAGGGCCAGGTGGTTCATGTGTTTTCAGACAGCACTACGGTGGTGGCTTATGTTGATTGGCAAGGCAGCACGAGGGGTGCCCGGAGTGCTGGGGTAGCCCTAAAGATGTGCTCCTGTTTGCCTGGGCGGCAAAGAGTCTCCTAGTTTGTTGGCTCTGCACATTGCCGGGGTGGATACTGTGGAAAATGATTTTCTCAGCCAGCACTTTCTGGTCCCAGTTGAGTGGGAGCTGAGTCAGGAGGTATTTTCAGTTGTTTCTGTGGTGCAGGAGTTGCCCCAAGAGGGAACTGATGGTGTTCTGCTCCAATGCCAAAGTGTGTCGCTTCTTCATTTCTCGCACAGAGATGGGGTCCAAAGGCTTTTGCACCCTGGCTCAACCTTGACCAGGTTAGCACCTGCTATAGGTGTTTCCTCCTCTGAAGGGGCGTGTGATTCGGAGTATGGAGCATCATCCGAGAAGGATTATTCTGGCGGTGTCAGGTTTGCCGAGTAGAGTGTGATGTGCAGATCTGATGCAATTTCTGCGAGTGCCACCACTTCACTTCCCTCCACCTTGGGGCTTATTGTGTCAGGGACTGCTTGTCCTGGAGAGCCTGGCTCCCTTCTTGCTTATGGCTTGCCTCCTGTAAGGAGACGGTTAGCATGTACGGGCTACTCTCTGGTGGTGGTGTTCTACCCTGCTCAGAGCCCAGAGGTCTATCATCCTGGCATAAGTGTGGATCTGGTACCTTGAGTGCTGATGCGGCGCACGATAATTGGCCACTGAGCCTGCCAAGATGCCATCTCTGTGGCCATTTCTGCAGGATGGTCTGGAGAAGGGCCTTTTTATTAGTTTCCTGAAGGTTCAGGTGGACCGTTGGCTGGTAAGCCTCTAGCCATACACCTGGATATTTTGTGTCGTCTTCAAGGAGGTTTGTCATCTAGGTCCTCCCCCATGGTCTGTCTCTCCTTTCTGGATTCTGTGCTGGTGCTCAGGGCCCTGATGGCGGCACCTTTTGTGCCATTGAAGTGTGCTATTTTAAAGCATTTGATGCTCAAGACGGTAGACATGGTCGCGATTTGTTCCATAAGGCGGATTTCCGAGCTCTAGGCTCTGTCTTGATATCTTTACCTATCTTTTTCAGAGTAATCCGTTTCCATTCGGCCTGTGCCTGCCTTCTTCCCTAAAGTGGCTTCTCTCTTCATGTGAACCAGGTGGTTTGCCTGCCCTCCTCCTCTAAGGAGCAGTGTCGGGGGAATGATAGGATCTTCGCCTTGTGGATGTGCAGAAGGTCATGAATTCTTTTCATAAGTAAGATCATCTTTTTGTGCTGTTTGCTGGCCTGTGCAAGGTGACACAGCGGCTCAGTCTGCGTTGGGGCACTGAGTTAAGGAGACCATTGCCTTGGCATATCTGTTGTGGAACCGACCGGTTCTGGAGGGTTTATGTGCCCATTCTACCTGAGTGCAGTTTCCTCATGGGAAGAGCGGAGCTCGGTAGCCCCTGCAGACATTTTGTTGGGCAGTAATGTGGGCATCACCTCCACTTTCATCAAGTATTTCTGCTTTGATGTCCACGCTTGGGCCGACATGGCCTTTGGCTCTAAGGTTTTGTGAGCTGCATTGTCTTCTTTCTGCCTAGTGGAGGCATAGCTTTGGTATGTCCCACTTGTCTGGGCTGGTCTAGCAGGACGATATAAAGGTGACATTTTACTTACCAGATAATGTCCTTGCCTTGAGTCTTGCTAGACCAGTCCAGGGCCAGCCCATGGAACTGTTTGCTCTATAATTCTGAGGTGGTACCCTTGGGTCTGCTGTGATTCCTATATTTGGCTCTGTAGGTTTATCTTCTACAAACAGCCTTCTCCTTAGCTTTCCTGTACATAGTTCTCTACTGTTTGATTGCTCACTATTGCCCACTTTGAGGTTGTGTGAGGCCTGCCATGTTCTCTAATATGCTTTGGGACGGATACCGAAGAGATCTCTGGTGGCTGAGATGTATAGAGGCATGGGAGTGATGTCATTGAAGCTTGGGCTTTTCATTGGTTCTTTGTCTTCACCAATCTACTAGTAGGGGAACACAACCACACTTGTCTGGACTGGGCTAGCAGGGCTCAACAAAAGGGCATTATCTGGTAAGTAAAATGTCACCTTTTGAAGTTATTTAAAAAAAAAAGGAATTACTATGTGGTGAAAAGATTAATATCTTTCCTCATGTTTCAGAGGTTACTCAAGCAAGGAGAAGGTCGTTCTACAGCTGAAGCCAAGTGTTTTGTCTGTGGGGACCACCTTTTTTCTTACATGTCCTTGTAAATGTTTAATTACTCATAGGCTAATAATTTTCTTTGACCCTATTCTGCTAGAAAATTTTCTTAGTGATAAGATAGCTATCTTTTTGATATCTGTCTCTAGGCGGTAGGTCCCTAGAAAGAATATATGCTGGTTTTGATTGATGTTTAATATCTGGATATGCTTTCTCCCTGATGTGCGCTATATTGTTTAGTTAATGTGATGATCCATCATTGTATTTCCTTTCTATTTTTCAATGATTTTCCTGTCATGTAGGTTTATTACAACTGGAAATTAATAAGAAAAATAAAAAAATAAATAAAGGAAGAAAAACCTCCCAATTTACTTATATATAGATAAGATGATTAAACGTCAATGTGCAAATCTAGAACTTTTAAAGGCATCTATACTATAAAAATACATAAGAGCGCAAGATCTCAAATTAACCTATCCCGAAATGATGATATAATCTAATTGATTATTCCCTCTATACAATCACTCTGCTAATTCTGCCATTGATTAAAATTGAGTGAGGAAAGTATAACAACAACGCAGTGCTGTGCTGTATAAACCTATTTAACAAGCAAATGTTATGTCTATGCTGTTGAAATATTATAAAGAGCAGCACTGTGCATACAATATTTAATAAAAATGGTGGCAACCTAACAGATCATAATCTGCAAGATAAGTACCACTAATCAAATAATTACTTTGCCAACATTAAAAATAGGCTTCCCGCTTACCATAGTTTCTCATTAGATATAAAATATCGTACATGTGGGGGGCAGGCTTGAATGCAAACCTGCTCGAGAGGGGCTCTTTCTGATTGACAGTGTTTGTAAATTAGATTACCAAAAAAAGGAGCATTTGCAAATGACAATATATCTAATATAACTGTGATCTCCTCTTAAAAAAAACAAAACCAAAAAAAAAACAAATGTTGCATGTTTTTAAAGAAATTGCCTCTAAATATTACTGCCTTTGTGATTGACAGAAAAGGCACTTCCTTCCACTGTGATCCCTTTCCAGAATAAAGACATCTTACATGTTTTAAGGGGTACACTTAAAATAAACTAACACAAAAGAAAAAAACAATGCAATCCTTTATAAAAAGAAATCTTTTATTCATTTAGAGAAATTGCCTTTGAATGAATATGAGCACACAAACTTGGTTAAAATAAGGTTAAAAACCCTTCGTTTTTAAGAAAAGGGAAGGAAGAGAAGCGTTCCCTTGATTAAAAAAAAATAAAGGGAAATCATGATGAAAAATACTGATGATAAAAAAAAATGACTTTTTTTTTTGTAGGAAGAGGGAGGGGTGGGAATGAAGGATGTTGCATGTTTTCTTTGGGGGGTTGGGTCCTCTGGTCCATTCAGTCGTTCCACCTTGGGATCTTGCGCTTGTTCTCTGGGTGCTCATGCAATCCCTTTCAAGCCCCTGAAGAGAGGGCCATGCTGAAGGATTTATCACTGAAGGTGGTCTTTGCGATTGCTGTGATCTCTGTGCGGCGCATCTTTGGCGTTGGAGGCACTTTCCTGTCAGGATTCTTTTGTATTCTTTTCGGCTGAAGAGGTTGCCTTGCAGCCGGTACCTTTGTTCCTGCCCAAGGTGGTGTCTCTCTTGCATGTGAGACAGGTTGCTTCTCTGCTGGGCTTTTCCCCTGAGCAGTGTTGGGGAAGCACAAGGGCCTTGATGTGTGCAGGGTGTTCCTCCATTACCCGGAGGTGGCAATTCCTTTTTGGCTCTCTGATCACCTTTGTGCCCTGCATAAGGGTCATGCAGCTTCTAAGACCACGTTGGGGCACTGGATTACAGAGGCGATTGCTTTGGCTCATTTGTTAACGAATGAGCCCATTCCTGAAGGACTGAAAGCTCCCTCTACCTGGACCCCATGCATCATCCTGAGCAGTCATTCTGTGTTTCTCCGCTGGACATCTGTAGAGTGGCGATATGTTCTTCTTTTGTGAAGCATTACCGCTTGGACCTTCAAGCTTGGGTGGCAGCCCGTTTTGGCACTGGGTTGCTTGCTGCTGCAGTCTCATCCCACCCAGTTGTGGAATAGCATTGGTACTTCCCACTTGTCTGGATTGGTCTAGCAGGAAGATATGGAAGGTGAAATTTTGCTCAATGATAATTTCCTTTCCTGGAGTCCTGCTAGACTAGCACCCAGTCTATGATACGTGGTGGTTAAACAAGGATACTTTATTTGTTATGCATAGACTGGGTATTTCACATAACGTGGTGAAGTGCTCCCTCATTGGACCGGGTCCTGCTAGACTAGTCCAGGACCTGTACACTCTTTCAGCCTTTGTGCAATTATTAGGGGCAATCTACCACTGCAGAATTCATAGGTTGGACTGTCATCGTCGTTGGTATGTACATAGTTCTGTGTTTCGGTTATAGTGTTTTTCTGTTGGTCTGGGGGCCCCTTTGAGAGGATTTGACAGGGTTTTCCATATACCTTGTTAGGAAAATACTGGATTGTGCTCCTAGCTGCACCAGTCTTTATGCCAGTGATGATGCCATGGCAGTTTTCTGATGTTTTCTTTGTCTCCATCATCTGTTGGCAGGGGGAGATAACCCACTTGTCTGGATGGGTCTAGCAAGAATCCAGGAAAGGAAATTATCGGTAAGTAAAATTTCACTTTCCATTTTTGTAAGTGACATTTGCAAAGTTGAAATGGAGAATTGTTCATTCATACCTTGAGAGAGGCTGCCCGCACCTAGGACACAATTAAAGTGGACACTTTGGAGAGCAGTGTGCAGAAAGGGAGGTTAGTTTCTTTCAGGCTTCTCCATTTCAACTAACCCCTCTTTCCCTTTCTCAGCGCCAGAGACTGCGGGAGCTCCTTATTCGACAGCAGATCCAGAGGAACAACCTGCGTCAAGAGAAGGAAGCGGCAGCAGCCACTGCATCCCAGGCTGTCTGGAGCAGTGATGCCACCAACCCAGCCTTTGATCTAGCAGCCCGGGGGGTGCAGCCCTACCAGGTAGCACAAGTAAGGGATTCTCCATCCATTCATTGTAGACGTTCTCATTTCAGGGTTTGTTTTTTTTTTGTTTTTATTTTTTGTTCAAATATGTTTGATTTTCAACAGCAAATACAACAAACAAAACAGAATTGGCAACTTATGTCTCTAGCGAGATTGACAGTTTTTTCTTCTGTCTGCTTTTGTCACGGCTGCTCCGACAAAAAGAAACTTTTTCATCCCATATTCTGATCAGGTTTTTTGTATGTTGATTGTGTGGTTTACTCCTGACAAGGGCTTTTGGTTTTGAAACTTATGTCTCTAGTTATTCCCAGACATAAACACATCCAAGGTATTCCATCTTGACACATGCAGTGTCATATTTCTTTTCTCTGTGGACAAGCAGGAAAAGAAGGCTTTGTGTATGGGTGACGTCATCTGATGGAGTCCCACGTGTGAGTATTCCTAGCTCCTCCTGGAAGCTTTTGGAAGCTCCTTTGCGCATGCACATATCTTTCTGCCCACCGCAGCGGCACCATTTTACGTCAGTCTTTTTTTTTCTGTGGAGTCCTACCAGACACGTTCTGAAGTGATCTTCATTGGAAATTGGTATTCAAAAAACATGGCATTTTTCTGCCTTTTTGGCTTTCTGCCTGCCTGCTGTTGCAGTTTCCCTGTAGTTTTTCCTTTAGATAGATTTTGGTCATTTAAGGTTTCCTTTATTTTCCACGGCACCTTTGCCCTCTTAAGTACTGGTGCTTTGGCTGCGTGTTTGTGCACATATTTTTTTTTCAACAAAAAATCGAGCCATTTGATTTTGCTGCAACTATTTTTCTGGACGATATGTTGCAGAAACTAGCCAGCAGGTTTAAAAGTGTTCCTGGTGCTCAAGGACCATATCCATATCAGATACTCATAGTTGGGCACGTGCCTGGGACCTGATCATCAGCCCTCTTCTTGTAATTTGTGTTTGCAGATGACAAAAAGAGGACTCAAGGATTGAGAGAAGCATGTGCAACTAATTTTGGTGCTAAGCAGTCTCATCCATCGGCATCGACTGTATCAGTCTCGATAGCATAGACAGTTGTATTGGATGTTGGTACTACATCGTCATCGAGGAGCCCTTGAGCCCACTTGGGAGCCAAGCACCCATAGTATCCTGGAACATCGGTCAACAATTGATGTTTGCCAGAAGGTGAAGGATCCGTCGTCATTTTCATCAATGTCAAGGGGTAATCGCATTGAGTGGAGGCTATGGTGTATCAGCTTCAAAGCCCTCCAAGGCATGGTATCGAGAACAAAGAGGATTTGCAGGAATGCCTCTCTAAGTAGCCTCGAAGAGAGGCGAGCTATCCTTCAGGATATCGAAGGGGCAGCAATCTTTATCTTTATTACATTGCTTGATATACCGCCCAAGTGTGTGCATCAGGGCGGTGTAAATAAAAACATCAGAGAAAACAGAAAGGGAAAGGAACACCAATGGTTTGACAGGAAAAAGAGAGAGTGCAGGATAGAGCAACAGTAGTTGAGGAGACACAGGAGCTGACAGGAAAGGGGACTAATGGGAGGGTGAGATGGGGTCTGGGAGGTTACTCAAGACACACCTGTTGGAAAAGGTGTGTCTTGAGTAATCCCTTGAAACGGCTGAAAGATAGTTCTGTACGCAGGGCAAGGGGAAGGGAGTTCCAGAGGGCTGGGGCTAGGAAGAAAAAGGCGGCGTGGCGAGTCGACTCTAAGTGCGCCCAGGATGGGAGTGGAAGGAAGAGGCGATTTCCGTGTGCTGAATGGAGAAGGCGGGGTGAGGGCTGCAGGTAAATGGAGTCTGCTAGATATCGGGGGGTACCGGTATGAAGTGCCTTATAAGTGAGAATAAGAAGTTTATAGGTGAAGCGAAAGTTAAGTGGTAGCCAATGTAAACAGAGGAGAAGAGGGGTAGCATGGTCGCTAGAGGAGGAAAGAGTAAGCAAGCGTGCAGCGCTGTTCTGGACCAACTGTAAACAATGGAGCTGATACTGAAGGAGGCCGGCCAAAATAGTATTACAATAGTCTAATCTAGATATGACGAGTGAGAGGATTAGTGAATGATGAAGGAAGAGGGAAGAAAAGAGCGGACGGCACGGATTTGACGCAGGAAGAAAAAAGAGTGACGGACGAGGGTGGAGATGTGAAGATGAAAGGAAAGGGAGGGGTCAAGAGAAACACCAAGATAGCATAGAGAAGAAACCAAGGGGACAGGTGTGGAGAGAAAAAGTGGGGAGCAGGTAGGGGGAGGGGAGCTGAAGGAGAACCAAAGGGCAGCAGACTTTGAAGGGTTTACGTGGAGGAAATTACTGTTGGCCTACTGTATGCAGAGACCAAGCAACCGATACACCATCTCAGGATCCAGGAACATGAGCCAATGTTGCTGTGGCCCCGCAATCTTTGAAGGCAGCAGCCCTGGAGAAATGCCTTCTGAGTGCTATCGAGGAATGCATCACGTTGTTGTTTTCCATACAGCATGTCAGTGCCTTGATGTCTGCTACATCAACAACAGAACCAGCTCATCCTCGAAAAGCATTGAGTGCCTGCGGGAAAGGCATCGACATCAAGGCATTGAAATGCCATGACACCGGAGCCTGCCCAGCCGGTTACTCTTTCTAGTGCATTAGGGCCCAATGCTCTCCCGAAGTCTAGAAAGTCATCAATGCATCAACATTCCCGGAGGAGCTCCTGATTGCCAAATTGAGTGATTTGATTGCAGTGAAAGTTTAAGAGCACTATTCCTCTACATACTTTTGGAATTGATAGTGAACAACCTTTTCTATAGTGTGCATAAAATCGTTCCTAAGAAGACCGTGTTTTTGTGTGAAAGGGCAAGAAGAGTCATTCAGGCCGAGACTGAGACATTTTGATTTTCTCTGAGTCAGACTCAGAAGACTAGGTCACGGATGTAGAGTCTGAGGACATGTCTGAGGACAGGTCTTTAGATCTTCCATCTGACCCTGTCACCACCTGAGGATATGAATGTCCAAGCTTTTGTTAGGGATATGGCTAAGGCCATACCATTTTCTTTGGAGACTGAGGATGAGCCCAGGGCAGAAGAATTGGAGATCTTCCAGTATACTCCTCTTCCCCTAAGGAGGTGGTAACAGTGCCCATGTATCGCATCCTTCAGAGAGTACAGATGAAAATATGGGAGAACCCCCTTACTGTACTTCCGGTTAGTTGAAACCTTGACTTTATAGTGTTCAGATGCTCCCATATTTGAGATGCTCCAATTTCCTTCCTATTTCTTGGTGGTCGAGTCCGCCCTTAAGAGATCTAAAAGTTCCAAGATTCACTCCTTGGTGCCCTCTGGGAGGGAAGCTCAGATGTTAAACTTTTAGGAGAAGGGTTTTCCAGAGTTCTGTGTTTGCAGCTCACTTGGCCTCTTACCAGCTGTACATGGGCATGTTTTTGAAGAACGACATGAGCATTCTAGCTGATCTGACCCAGTATCTCCCTCCAGAGAGATTGAACAGTATCATTCCCTGGTGAGACATGGTAAGGACTGCTTGAAGTTCATGGTCCGAGCGACCTGTGATATCTTTGAAAATGGTATCAAGAGCTTCTGCATTGGGTATTGGCGTCCAGAGACTTGCCTAGCTCCGAGCTTCAGACGTAGAACAATCTGTGCAGGATAAGCTTGCCAGTGTACTATACCATGGAGAGAATCTCTTAGAGAAAAAGTCGAAGAGAAGGCTGGCTTCATCAAAAAGCAAGACGTCACCTTTTGTAATCTCTCAAGGTACATGTCTGAACCAGTCTCCTATCGCAGGAAGTTCCAAAGTGGTAACCAGAAAAAGGCTTATTACTCTCGCAGGCGTAGGTACTTTTCTGGTTCCCACTATTTGCAATTAAAGCTGGCTCCTTGAGCACAAGTAAAGTGAGAGAAGCCTCAGAAGGCCCAACTGGCTCCACAGCCAAAACCAGAGATTACTGAACAGTATAGCCACTCTATCTGTAACTGTAGCAGAGAACTCTCCTGTTGGAGGGAGGCTCACTCTTTCTGCACAAAGATGGCCCCTTATAACCTCAAGACACAGAACAGGCAGTAAAAAAAGAAATGTTGTTAATTTTTTTACCGCCTGTTCTTTGTTCTTATTTTATGTTAGTGGTGTGTTTTTGCCTTTCTTTGTTGTGATATCCTTGTATCCTCAGACACTTGGGTTTTTCAAATTAATCCAAAGCAGTTACAAATTGTATCTATTCGACCTGCCTCCAAATTGCCCACAGAGGGCTTAGTCCTTCAGAGAGAAGTCACTGCCCTTTTGTCAGATCTGGCGATCAAGCTCCTGCCACAAGAGTAGAGAGGGCGAAGATTTTATTCCAGTTACTTTCTGATCACCAAAAAGATGATAGGATTTCGTCCTATCCTAGAACGAAGAGATCTGAGCATAAAGCTGGTCAAGGAAAAGTTCAGAATGATTTCTCTAGGCACCCTGTTCCCTTTTCTTCATAAAGGAGATTGGATCTCGATGATGCATATACCCACAGAGATACATCCTGCACACAGGAAGCATTTCAGATTCATAGTGGGGCAGCAGCACTTCCATTACATTGTTCTACCTTTTGGCCTACCTTCAGCGCCTTGGATTTTCATAAAATACCTCAAGCAGCTTTCCTACACAGGCTGGGGTGTATCTCCAGGAACAAGCAGGAATGAGTCTTCACATATGGGTACGTCGGTACCGACGGAGCCTGCACGGGAATGCTCCCCAGCATCCAATCAGAAAGCTTTTGGGAGCATCCCTCGCGCCTGCTTGCTGACTTCCCGCCTTTTCCACTTCTTCTCCTCAGTTTTCGTTTTTCCGCGGAGCCGGCAGGACGTCCTCCTGTCACCGCAGAAACCTTTTTCTTTAAATTCTTCATTTCTTGTGGTCGCGGCTGTTTTTCCCGCCGCCACCGGTACCGCCAGTGGTTTTTATTCTTTTCTTTTTCTTAAACTCGGAGAGATTTTTCCCTCTGTTTCTGTCTTAACCTTTTGGGCCTACAAGGCCTCTTCATCATGGAGCCGCCTTCTCCTAAGAAGTGCCTTCACTGTGGAAACAGTTTTCTTTTTAGACTCCAATAACTGGTGTCTAACCTGTTTGGGTCCTGACCCTTTTTCCCCTGAACCATCAGGCTACAATACTGTGAGAAGATCTTCCCTCTTTCGAGTTTCCCTCGATACCGTTTTCACTCTGGCAGTGAAGGCACCGGTTTTTTTCTTCTCTACAGGATCAGGTAACCCACAAACAGTCTGTTAAGACTTGCCAATCCTTGAGTGGTAGGTCTCATGCCAAGCATGATGACGGCTCCGGCCTTGCCCTCAAGACCCCATTGGCATTAAAACCCCGGCGGGAGTCTTCGGGCTCCAAAGCATTTCAGGGGTTTCAGGTTGTTCCTGGGGCTCACCCCTCACAGAACATACCTGAGCCATGCTCGGTGGTGGTATCCGCTTCGAGCGGTACCGATACATCGGCACCTGTGTCGAGTGTTCCACTCTTCACCAGGGATCGTCATCTGGCGTCCTCGGTACCTTCGGGACCGATCGATACGTTCCTGATTGACTTTCCTGTATCTAAGCCATGCTCGGGGATGGTACCTGCTTCGAGCGGTACCGATACCTCGGCATCGGCACCGGTGTCGAGTGTTCCACTCTTCACCAGGGATCGTCATTTGGCGTCCTCGGTACCTTCGGGACCGATCGATACGACCCAGAGTGACTTTCCTGTATCGGCATCGCCGATACCACCACCGACGTCGGTGCCCTCTAGACATGCATCGATAGACTCGCTCCCTTCGATGCCGAGTCTGGAATCGATATCTAGTCTAGATGACTGGGTACCGACGCGTCTTGGAACCGACCCTTATCGTTTCCGGATACGCAGTACCGAGGATATTCACCAAGATTCTCTGGTTACCTCGGTACCGCTTAAGCAGCCTCCGATGACTGCCTCAATGACATTACCGTCTCCGATTCCGCCTCAGCTGCCGGTATCGGTATCGATGTCGATTCCTGCAGTTACATCGGTACCATCGATCCTTTCTATGCCTAGTTTGGAATCGATACCTGGCATGGACGATGCATTACTAACTACCTCAAATCGTGACTGCCAGTATCACTATCCATCTAGTGGGGTTCTTTTTCTGCACCAGACTAGTACATTTTCTGGTGCTCAGGCTGCTTCTTCAACCTTAGCCTACCCAGGGATGGTTCCCATTGGAGATCCTTCTTTTCAGAAATTTCTCCTTGATATGGCAACCTTTCTTGCTATTCCTATCCCTGGCTGTGATCTTAACCAAGGCTCTCCTGCAGAAAAGGAAAATATAATGCTTCCTTTACATCATTCTTTGCAGGATCTTCTTCTAAGAATATGGGAATCACCTTTAAGGGTTCCCTCACCTTCTACAGCAACTAATGTTCTGTATCAGGTGCCCCCCTCTCCAGGGTTTCAAAAGACCCAACTTCCCCATCATTCCATTGTAGTGGAATCAGCAATGAGGAAAGTAAAAAGCAAGAAGAAGCATTCTTCTTATCCGCCAGGTCGTGCATCTAGAGCACTTGATGCCTTTGGACGTCAAACCTTCCAAACATCTATGCTGGCATCAAGAATTATTTCTTATATATTTTATATGAGTCTAACACTCCAGGAGATCACAAAGAAATGATCTCTTTTGACTCCTTTTTTGTCAGAGCCTAAGGCTGCTAACTATTCCTTGCTTCTTAGTCATAGCCGGAATATCTCTTGGTTTCTTTCTCGTGCTTCTCTAGACTCTTTTGAGTCTGTTATCAGATCCTCTGCTATTGCCATTGGAGCACGTCGTAGAGCCTGGCTCCAAGCTTCAGACTTAAGCAGATGGGCACAACACACACTGGGTAATTCTCCTTGTACTGGAGAAAATCTCTTCAATAAGGAGGCTTTACGTCAGGTTGCTCATTGCTCCACTGACTTCCCTGGTTCTGGAGACCATTCTAAGCCGCCTTCTTCCCCAGGAGGTAGGAAATGTCCTAACAAACCTTCTTTCCCTAAGAAAAGAAGGTTTCATTCTTCTCCTGCCCATCATCCAGATGTACCCAAGCAAGGGACACCTCGTCCTAGTCTGAAGTTTCCAAACTCTAGCCAGTCTGAGCATACCCAGCAACCATAGGTTCTGAAGGTTGCAATCTACAGTTAACTTCTTCCTAGCAGAAGTTTGTTCACTGTTTTTTCTTAAAGCTCTACACTGGGGTTTTCCTTTTTCAGTATGCTAAGCTGTCAGGATATTCTTGTCCATGGGTTACAGAATTCTCCTCTTCTTACTACCAAGAAGGGAAGTTACAACTATCCAGGATAGTTTCTGTCCCAACATGAACATTTTTTCCTTCAGCTGACTTGCCATATGGGTAAGTCACCCTCCAATTACCTGTTTTCTCTACCCTCTCATCCAGGGTTTCCCCTGACTGAGTGGTACCATACTGAAATGTTTCTATAGCCTTTCATTCCAGTGTAGACTTTTTGTTTCCTTGAATACATTCTCAAGATAACTCATCAGACAGGGACAAGAATATCTCCTCTCCCTTTGTCTGTTTCTCTTTGTTTTGCACAGGAAGATTCTCTCGGCTGTCTTTTTCAGCTGCTGTGCATGCAGGAGTTCCAGTGATTGAACTACTGGTACTTTTCCACAGGTTCCAGTCTATCTTCCACAAATTCTGTCTAGCCTCAGTAGTGATTCCAAGCTAGTCCTCATCTATCTTGGATAATCCTACTCATTTTAGGCTTCTCACATTATCTTCTTTCTAACCATCTCCTTTTCCTAGGATGTGGCAACACACCTGACTTCAGTCAGTTTATCTCATAATTCTCCTGCACAATGCTCTCTGCAATCCTCAGAGAAGCTTTCTACTATGGACCCTTGCTACAGAGCATTGAACTTTATCTCTGAGGACTATTCTATATAGTAGGAAAAAGCTTATAAATCATTCCCATGACTGTGAGGGTTCTCCACACCCTCTTGTCTCCTGTTATAATTCAGAATATAAGCTTTTTCTGCGTGAATATCCAAGGCTACTAGTAACGCATGATACCCCTATGTCCCTCCAGTGGGTCCTCCTAGTATCTTCTCTATGCGTTTCTACCCATCTATCATGTCAGAGTTCTAAAGGACTCCTGTCTTGATCTTTACAGACTGATATTATCCTCTGTTTTTCACGCAACCATCCTGGTTATTTTACTGGATTGCATTCCTGCATCCTCTTAGCCCACGGAAATAGATTCTCTATATATCTGTCAAGTGGGTTTCACCTTCTTGTTATTGGATGAATCTTTCCCCTTCACATTCCCCATGTGAATGTTCTTATGGGGCTTAGTGGTAGACATGTATCTTCAGACTCATATTCATGTATGTATATATCTCTATATATGCATCTACATACATATGTCTGTAAGCTGTGTGTGCATACTTATGACCCCACATATATATATATATCTTTACACATATCTATATATATACATATATATAGGTATATATATCCCCCTATATATATATGCATCTGTTGGGAGGCTTTTTATAGGTCGATATGTATTACATACTATCTCCCTAACTGTCTATGCTATAAAAATTTTTACCTTCTTAGAAGTTCCAGACAGTGGGCTTCCATATTTTCATACTGTTCCTCAGTATGTGGGGGCTCTTATGCACACAACCATTGCTGTGGTGCTAACAGCTTCTACTTTGCCCTAAGTCTCCCTATCCTTGAAGCGTCAGGCTTCAATATCTTTCCTATCTCTCACCAGATAGGAAAGACAGTGTACATCTTCATTAGTTCTGAGTACACATCTATTCTCCTTGGGAATACGGGCTTCTTTCCATACCCCTCCTTCCCTCTAGGACTGGACTAGTTGTCCAAATCGGTCAGTCTTCTTCTTTTAGTCCTCAATGTTAATGACTCTGTACCTAAAAGAATTTTCAGCTTTTCCCATAAAGCTTTCCATTGAAGACCTGCCGTTCTTATCCTGCCCCAGTTGACACCGGGGTCTCCTGCTAATTCCAGGTTTGGACCTTCATCCTCACTGCTGTGAGGTCACCTTGAGGATTCCGCTACTGCATATCCAGTAGACTCCATCCCGCTCTCTACTTCCTACATTCCAGTAGGTAAGCTCCATATTATAATTGTTCATTAAATAATTTTAATGATACTTATCATACATACCAAGGACTCCTCTTCTGTAGTCCTTAGGTTCGCTGTTTTTCCTTACAGCTCCTCTCTTCTCAACTCCTACCCTCCATCCCTCATAGGATGCCGGAGATTCCTGGGTGGAAAATGCACTCCTGATCCAGGGACACGCATTTTATGGGATCTTCCCCTGGCATCTATAGCTAGGGAGTCCCCATATGTGAAGACTCATTCCTGCTTGTTCCTGGAGATAGCACAGTTACTTACCTGTAACAGGTGATCTCTGGGAACAGCAGGAATAAGTCTTCACAACCCACCCACCTCCCCTAGGAGTTCTATCTATCTATCTATCTTCCTTTCCTCTTTCTCTCCTTTGTCTCAGCTATGAAACTCAACTGAGGAGAAGAAGTGGAAAAGGCGGGAAGTCAGCGCGCAGGCGCGAGGGATGCTCCCAAAAGCTTTCTGATTGGATGCTGGGGAGCATTCCCGTGCAGGCTCCGTCGGTACCGACGTACCCATATGTGAAGACTTATTCCTGCTGTTCCCAGAGATCACCTGTTACAGGTAAGTAACTGTGCTTTCTTTCCCTACCTGGACAATTGGCTGATCAAGAGCACCAGTTAGTAAGGAGTGTGAGAATCAACATGTCTGACCATTCATGTTTGGAACTGCTAGAGTTCATAATAAATTACCCAAAATCCCATCTACAGCCCACCCAATATTTGGAATTCATAAGAGCCCTTCTTGATACGACTCAGGCGAGAGACTTCCTCCCTCACAACAGGCTATCCAGGTTAACAGCGATAATGCAGGAAACTCAGTTGAGGCAGCAGATAACAGTTTCTGCTGTACATTTGACACCTTTGGCACTGAGAACCCAGTGGATGCAGGTCATAGGGCATCTTGGAGATCATCTGTACGTCACTGATCCTCTCATTTGTTCTTTGGACTGGTGGACTATTCCAATCAATCTGGTCAAAGCCCTTCCTTTTCATATTGCTCCAACATAAAAACTCTTGATGACAGATGCATCCAAACTGGGTTGGGGAGCTCATCTGGATGGGCTCAACACCCAGGGCACTTGGAACTAAGAGCTATAGCAA
Organism: Ichthyophis bannanicus; assembly: GCA_033557465.1. Classification (NCBI taxonomy): domain Eukaryota; kingdom Metazoa; phylum Chordata; class Amphibia; order Gymnophiona; family Ichthyophiidae; genus Ichthyophis; species Ichthyophis bannanicus. Next base: position 648,484,991 of record CM066033.1, on the reverse strand, counting down.
GTGTTCTAAAGTCAATCGAAGATCGGTAGTCCAATCAAATTGTCCTAATTCAAACAGACAGCCAAGTGGCAATGTTCTACATCAACAAGCAGGAAGGAACGGGCTCATACCTCTTATGTTGGGGAAACTCTCAGTTTTTGGAAATTTGCCATCGCCCACAGGATGGACCTAAGAGCCATATACCTGCTAGGCAAACAAAACACTTTGATGGACAGGCTGAATCGAGTCCTTCAAACACATGAACGGACCCTGGACAGCGAGGTTGCAAGCTACATCTTTTGAGAGTAGGGAACCCCCTTGATAGATCATTTTGTGAGTTTTCAGAATGCCCAGGTGGATCAATTCTACTCCTGAGTGGGGTCACACAGCAAACTAGCCTCTGATGCTTTCCTCCTTTATTAGGAGTAGAATCTACTGTACGCATATCCTCCAATACCTGAAGCTCAGAATGGACAAAGGCTCGATTCTCATCACCCCTTACTGGCCCAGACAGCCATGGTTTCCTCGTGTTCTGGAGCTCTCCAATCAGGAACCCATTTAGACTATTGCTGCCTCCTCCTTACTGTTCTCCCTCTGAATTCTCTCTCTCCCTTTCAATCTATTCAAAACTCAGCTGTGTAGCTAATCTTCTCAAGTCGCTTCACTGGCTCCTTATCCATTTCTGTATCCAGTTCAGACTTCTCCTACTGACCTATAAGTGCACTCATTCTGCTGCTCCTCACTACTTTTCCTCTTATCTCTCCCTACACCCCTCCTCGGGAACTCTGCTCTTCTGGCAGATCCCTTCTATCTATGCCCTTCTCTTCTACTGCCAACACCAGACTTCAGTCCTTCCACCTTACTTCTCCTTGTGCCTGGAAAAAACTACTTGAGTCTGTGTGTAAGGCCTCATCTCTGGCCCTTTTGAAATCCAGGCTAAAAACTCATCTCTTCGAAGCCACTTTTAGATCCTGATGCACTTAATCTCCTATGTATTTTCTTACCATTCCCCTAGATATATCCTTGTCCTCAACTGTTGTGATGTCTGTCTTGACTAGATTGTAAGAGCTGATGAGTAGGGACAGTCTTTTACATGTGTCTGTACAGCGCTATGTACACCTTGTAACGCTCTACAAATGATAAGTAGTAGTTGTAACCAATTTGGTTGGGATGTGCACCGGATCTAATATCGCAGGAGAATGGAACTATGTTGCATCCTGTGGAGAGCATTGACAGCCAAACAAAATAAGGTATGCTGTGTTACTAGGGGAGTCTGCTGCTTCCCTGCCCAGGGTTCGTTGAGACTTTCTGGCAAATGAGCCACAAAAGAGAGACAAGTCTGTGTGTGTATATATATATACATATAGCATGGTTTTTATTTGGATAGAAAAATAAGATATAGAGATTATATATTAGAGATATGAAGCAGCAAGTTGTAGCAGTGCTAGGATTACTATTATGCAATAGCAGTAAATCACTGATTAGTAACCAGGTCACAGTCTCGTTCTGCACTTAGTTAAAGTACATAAGAGAGTTAGTTGACTAATAACCACCCCCTCCAGGTGAAGACAAGACCAGTACCTTAGCTCTGCCAGATGGACGGATGCAACTGGGGTCCGAGGGGTGTCTCTGAAACAGCTCGGTCCAAAGGAGGCAGCTAAGTTAGATAACGCTAGCTGTAGCCATTCAGAGGCGAGCCATGTGAGAGCACAGAACCTTAGGTATCTGTGGAAGTCTTATTCTGTTCCAAGGTTCCTATAACAGCTTTGGAAAAATGCATAGTGTATTTGTATTTGCAGAGGCAGCAAGGAACAGATAAATCAATCACCAACGGCTACAAGCCGAACCCTTCGAGCCAAATCCCGTCACGCGGCTCAAGTAATATCTGCACTATATGAGTGAAGGAACAAGAAACTTTCCCATCAAGATATGTTTTTGGTCGGACTATATAATACCTTGCCTGTGGCCATCTAAACCAGACTCCTAGGCTATGGTGAATCTTAGTCCATTTTAATCAAACAAGCAGTAAAAGATAGATTTGTACTTAACTGCCCACAGCGAGATTGTCAAGGTGAAAGACACATATGAGACAGTCCTGCGTTTCGGGTACAAAATTTAGTTTACCCTGCTTCAGGTCAAAATTGTCATCACCAATCGAAAGCCGTTGCCAAATGTTGTATGTGTCTTTAACCTTGACGATCTCGCCGTGGGCAGTTAAGTACAAATCTTTTACTGCTTGTTTGATTAAATTGACCAAGATTTACCATAGCCTAGGAGTCTGGTTTAGATGGCCCCAGGCAAGGTATTATATAGTCCGACAAAAAACATATCTTGATGGGAATGTTTCTTGTTCCTTCACTCATATAGTGTAGAGGCAGCAAGGAAGGCAAAAGGCACAAAATGGGCACACGTATTTCTGTCCATATTGTATTATTCTTTGTGATAAGTTCTTATCACATTTTGGTGATGGATTGGCATAAAATACTGTGAGGTGTCTCAGCGAATCAGGAGGTGATCATCTTGCACACAAAAAGTCCATGGTGAGAGACGAAATGCAGAAAATGATGGTATGCAGTCCCATACATTGTTGCAAATGTCCAAGACCAGTAAAACAGTCTTTGGATGAAAAAGGCCTGAGGAGTAGGTTCTCTTGCATGCAGACCAGACCAGGAACAATAGACTTCTGTATACACATATATAAACACTTGGCAGGCAGTTGCTAGGAGGTCAGCAAGTCTGAGACTTGGAACGCAGTAGAGATTTGTAGCAGGAATCCATTTTGTTTGGTTCAGAGCAGGTTACAAGGTACCAGTCCTATAATCCCAACATCAAGTCCTTGGCCCTCACAACTTGGATGTTGAGAGGTTGACATTGTCCGCATTTAATCTGCTAGTTCCTGTTCGGTAATCCAGTTTAGTCCTCCAACATCGGGTAGTGCCCCTCCTCCTGCAGCCGGGAGACTGGACCAATCAAATCTTCTGTAGTATATATGCAACCGGAGCTCCCAGAAGTCCCCAGTGTGTCCAGTCTCCCTGCAGCTGGAGGACTTCTGTGCCCCTGCTGGGCACGCTAAGTGACACTTGAAGGAGCAACACTAGTTAGTTAGTTCTTTTGGGGTTTATTTCTGGTCCTTTATGTTCTATTTCCTTTGCTAGGTAGCTGTATCTTTAAAAAAAAAAAAAAAAAGACACAGGGGACTTGCTGGGGAAAGCCAGACCTGCCTTGGGCTCCTGCCTTCCTGCCTGGGAATCTCTGAAGCCTGGGTTGAGCTCTCCCCAAGGCTGTTCGGGGAAGAGCCATACCGGCTGCAACATTGCCTGTCACTTGGAGAAGTGGGCTGAGTTCCTTGCTGTTCCCAGAGCTGGTAGGAATTTTCCTTGTTTTAAGCTTTCAGCTCTCTGTTCTTTGCTTGGGCAGAGGCTCTGTCGGCTCCCCTGGCTTCCAAATTGCACTTTTTCCTGCCTTTTTTCGCTTGCCCTGTATTAGAGGGTCGTTTTCTTTCTTTTCCATATTATTTGGGTACCTTTGTATTTTCGCGCCGTTTTTTACCGCGGGTGAAAAAGTGCGGCGGCCATTTTGGATTTCTAAAGTGTGCTTTTTAAGGGCACTTTTTAACACTTGCGCACGGGTTCCCCTGGTGTTTTTGGGGTTTCTTTTGCTGGCGATTTTGCTCAGGGCACCCCTAGGATTCTGGGGAGTATTTTGTTTACTGTAAAAAAAAAAAAAGGTTTTAAATTTAATACTGTGCTGAATTGAATAAGGTTAGTCCCCTTGGTGTGGGCTTCCCTGTTCCTATTGCCTTATTTTTCCCTGAGAGCAGGTGGCCTTGGCATGGCTGCCAAACCTCAGGGTGTAATTTGTGGCTCCCACAGAGGTACAATGACTGACTCTGGAATCTGTAAGAGCTGTGCTGCAGTTTCTTCAGAACTGGAGCTGCCTATTGAAATTAAGGAACAGCATGTGCCCGGGGACCCTTCTCTTTCGGGGGACAGTGTCCCTTCACCGAGCATCCTTCCTTCTGGTCTGGGCCCGGCGTCTAATACGTCGGTCCCTGAGCTCCAGCAGGCGGCTATGGTGGCGTCGCCTATAGACTTTTCCCCGGATTTTGTTCTGCTCATGCATCAGGCCTTCCGCTTAAGCCGGTCTGGTCATTTGCCGGAGGCTTGGCCCGCCTCTCTCCCCCCAGCTTCTGCAGGGGGGGTTCAGCGGTCTTCCCAACCCGCTGTCAAGCGGCCCAGGTTGGGGGACCAGGATCAGGACGCCCTTTGCCTCCCGGATTCCGAGGCTGAGGGGGATCCGGATATTGAGGCGGAGGAATTAGAAGACGGAGAGCTTCCAGAACCGGAAGATCAGGCTCGCATCATTCGGGTGTTTCGAAGGGACGAGCTGGTACCTTTGGTCACGGAGTCTCTCCAAGCACTTAACCTCTCTGCGGTGCGGCCGCTGGAGGAGGAGGGTCTCGAGGATCCTCTCATTCAGGCGGTCAGGGATGCCCAGGTAGTTTTTCCTGTGCACCGAGTAGTTGAGCAGATGATCCATGCGGAATGGGAGCAACCGGAATCCGCTTTGAAAGGGATTCGGACCATGAATCGTCTTTACCCCCTTGCCGACAAGGACAGGGACTTGTTTAAGTCTCCACGGGTGGATGCTGCCGTTTCGGCAGTGACTAAGAAAACCACCATCCCGGTTGAAGGGGCCGCGGCCCTGAGGGATGTTCAGGACAAAAAGGTTGATAATTTGTTGAAGCAAGCCTTCGAGACCAACGCCTTATCGTTACAAGCTTCTATATGTGGGGCGTGGGTAGCTCGAGCTTGTTTGCGATGGTCGCAGCACCTGCGCTCGGGGTCCGGTATGGACCAACAGGGGCTGTTGGACGTTACCCATGTGGAGTCGGGATCGGCCTACTTGGCGGATCTGTGTTATGATTTAATACGCTCCCTAGCTAATAGCATGGCCTCCATGGTAGCGGCACGACGGTCCATCTGGTTGCGCAATTGGGCGGCCGACGGTTCTTCCAAGTCTCGCCTCAGTAAACTACCCTTTAAGGGCAGGTTGTTATTTGGTGAGGCTCTGGATAAGTTGGTGAAGGATCTCGGTGAGTCGAAGGGTGGTCGGCTTCCAGAGGATAAGCCTAAGCTTAATAGGTCGTCCACCTCAGCGCGCGGCCAGTTTCGGGATGCGCACAGATTTCGTTCTTCCCGGCTGTGGACTTCGCAGCGCGCGGTCGTTTTGGAACCCGTCATCAAGGGTTTCGTGGTTTCAGAGGAGCGGGAAGGGGCTTCTCCGGAGCCGCCTCTTCCTCGGCCTCTTCCTTTAATCGCAAGCCACAATGAAACGAGGCGGGCTCTAGAGGAAGACCCGGTCATCGGGGGTCGTTTGCGCGACTTTCTTCCTTCTTGGGCCCAAATTACATCAGATCAGTGGGTGCTGCAGATTATAGAAGAAGGTTATGCCCTAGAGTTTGCGCACCCACTTCCGGATTCGTTTGTTCTGTCTCCCAGCAAGGGAGCTCAAAAGGCGCGGGACATCCGCATGACCCTGGATCGGCTTCTCTCTCTGGGGGCCGTGGTTCCGGTCCCGCCTTTGGAAAGAGGCGCAGGTCGCTACTCCATCTATTTTGTGGTTCCCAAAAAGGGCGGTTCCCTTCGTCCGATCTTGGATCTCAAAGGCGTGAATCGCGCTCTGAGTACCGCACTTTCGCATGGAGACCCTGCGGTCAGTCATCGTAGCGGTGCGTCAAGGGGAATTTTTGACATCCCTCGATCTTACAGAGGCCTATTTACACATTCCCATCCGGCCCTCCCATCAACGGTTTCTCCGCTTTGCGCTCCCGTGGGGCCATTTTCAATTCCGGGCCATGCCGTTCGGACTCGCCACGGCTCCCCGCACCTTCACAAAGGTAATGGTTGTAGTTGCGGCGGCGTTGCGCAAGGAGGGCATCCTGGTCCATCCATATCTCGACGACTGGTTGATTCGAGCGAAGTCCAGTCGGGAGTGTGTGCAAGTCACGAGCAGGGTGGTGGATCTCCTTCGGTCCCTCGGATGGGTGGTGAACGCATGCAAGAGTTGTCTGTCTCCGACACAGGATCTCGAGTATCTGGGAGTCCGCTTCGACACAGCAAGGGGCTTGGTGTGCCTTCCGGAGTGACGCGTGCTGGCGTTGCGGGCTCTGGTCCGTCTCTTCCGGGGGATGCCAGCTCCGTCGGCGTGGTGGTACCTGCGGCTCCTCGGCACTATGGCGGCGACCTTGGAGGTGGTGCCTTGGGCGCGCTTCCACATGCGTCCGCTGCAGAGTGCTCTTCTGCGACGTTGGTCCAACCAGTTCGACTCGTTGAACAAGAGATTGCCTTGCCCAAAGACGGTTCGCCGATCCCTCCGGTGGTGGCTCTCCGCCGAGAACCTGTCGCAAGGGATTCCCTTGGAGCCTCCTCTGTGGGTTCCGTTCACGACGGATGCGAGCTTAACCGGCTGGGGGGGCTCACTGCGAGTTCCGCTTTGCTCAGGGGGAATGGTCTCCCTGGAGGCCTCTTGGTCGATCAACCGTCTCGAATTGCGGGCAGTCCGGCTAGCCCTGGTGGACCTGGAGTCCCTGGTTCTCGGACGGCCGGTGAGAGTCCTGTCGGACAATGCGTCCACTGTAGCTTACATCAATCGCCAAGGGTACCGGCAGCGTGGCCCTGGAGGCAGAAGCGGCGGCCTTGTTCAACTGGGTGCAAACTCGCCTTCCAGCGATCTCGGCGGCTCACATTGCGGGCGTAGACAATGTCCAGGCCGATTTTCTCAGCAGAGTGCGGGTGGACCCCGGAGAATGGGAGCTAAACCCACAGGTTTACGCACAAATCGTCCGGCGGTGGGGTCCACCCATCATGGATCTCATGGCGACCTTTCAATCAGCCAAGACAGGGCGCTTCTTCAGCAGGCGAAGGGAGCGCATGTCCGAGGGGCTCGACGCTCTCATTCAGCCGTGGCCCACGTCCGGTCTTCTTTATGTCTTTCCTCCGTGGGCTCTGATCGGCCGGGTCGTACAACGTATCGAGAGCCACCGGGGTCGCGTGTTACTGGTGGCCCCGGATTGGCCCCGGAGGCCCTGGTATGCCGATCTGGTCCGGTTGCGCGACGGCGTTCCTTGGCTCCTGCCCGCTCTACCGGATCTTCTTCTTCAGGGTCCCTTGCGGATGCCCCAAGTGGATCGATTCTCGCTTACGGTTTGGCCATTGAGAGGGCTCGGCTGAAAAGGAAGGGCTACTCCCCCGCGGTGATTTCTACCCTTCTGCGGGCGAGGAAAACGTCCACTTCTCTTACTTACGTTCGGATTTGGAGGATTTTTGAGGACTGGTGCTCCCGGCGGGGAGTCCGGGCGGCGACGGTTTCCGTGCCCGTCGTTTTAAGTTTTCTTCAGGATGGTTTCGATAAGGGCCTTGCGGCTAGTTCCCTAAAAGTCCAGCTGGCGGCTATCTCGTGTTACCGCGGCAAGGTTTTGGGTCGTCTGCTCGGGGCTCATCCGGATGTACGCCGATTCCTTACGGCTGTTTTTCATTTGCGGCCCTCCCGCAGAGTTTTCGTTCCTCCTTGGGACTTGAATTTAGTTCTGAGGGCCCTGGTTCGTGAACCTTTTGAGCCCCTGCGCAGGGCGTCTCTGAAAGATCTCACGCTGAAGGCGGTTTTTCTTGTAGCCATCTGTTCGGCACGGCGCATTTCAGATCTGCATGCATTGTCCTGTCGAGAGCCTTTCTTGTCTTTTTCCGCGGATCGGATCGTTCTCCGTCCGGTTCCTTCATTTCTGCCAAAGGTGGTGTCTCCCTTTCACATGAATCAGGCAGTGTTTCTTCCAGTGCTTTCTTCGCAATCTGTCGGGTCAACGGACAAAGGTCTTCTCCGGCTCGATGTGGGTCGTACGCTCCATCGTTATTTAAAGGTTACCGAGTCTTTTCGGAAATCTGACCGGCTTTTCGTGCTCTTCGGGGGTGCGCGTAAAGGGGAAGCGGCAGCTAAAGCCTCCATTGCTAGATGGCTCAAAGAGGCGATCGCGTCCGCGTATCTGTTGCAACAGCGGTCTGTTCCGGAGGGTCTGAGGGCTCATTCCACTAGGGCTCAGGCGACCTCTTGGGCGGAGTATAGCCTGGTTCCGCCGGCAGATATCTGTAGGGCGGCCACTTGGTCGTCTCTGCATGCTTTCAGTAGACACTATCGCTTAGATGTGTCAGCGGCTCGGGATTCCTGTTTTGGTTCGGCGGTTCTGCGCGCCGGATGGCAAGGTCCCGCCCGGTCTTAACTGCTCTGTTACATCCCGATGTTGGAGGACTAAACTGGATTACCGAACAGGAAATGGAAATTACACTAACCTGGTAATTGTAGTTCCTGGAGGGTCCAGTTTAGTCCTCCTTCCCTCCCGACTATCTGCTAATGTGGTGCGGCGCGCCTTTCCGAACGGTTGATATTAAGACGGTTCCTCTTGCCGTTCGGTCCCTCTGTGGCAGCCGCGTTTTTTGCAGAGGCTCTTCCCTGTCTCTGGGGTTCAGGCAGCTCCTGAACTTCTGGTGGGGAGCGGTGTTTTGATTCCTGCGGCGTCGGTGCCGGCGCAATGCAGTGTTCTGACTTCCTCGTTTGGGGAGGAGGTTGGATATTCCTTGGGGGGGAACAAATTGTTCTTTAATTAGGTCATTTTGTATATTAATCTAATGCGTTGCTTCGTTAAGTATGCTTTGTTACTAGTACACTGGGGACTTCTGGGAGCTCCGGTTGCATATATACTACAGAAGATTTGATTGGTCCAGTCTCCCGGCTGCAGGAGGAGGGGCACTACCCGATGTTGGAGGACTAAACTGGACCCTCCAGGAACTACAATTACCAGGTTAGTGTAATTTCCATGTAGTGTCACTGATGTGTTTTGGCCTGCAGGAAGGCCTCAACGATAGAACGCTAGTCATGCAATTTCATGCTGTCAGGTGTTAGGGATGTCACCTAGATCCTTTGCCTGTCCCTCACAAACACTGCTTGAGTATCTTCTACACCTCTCAGAGGCTGGACTTAAGCCCAACTCAGTAAGGGTTCACCTCAGTGCAATTGGAGCTTATCACCGAGGTGTGGAAGGTAAGCCTGTCTCTGTATAGCCTTTAATTGTTCGCTTTATGTGAAATTTGCTACTATTGAAGCCTCTCTATAAACCACCCGCAGTGTCCTGGGATCTAAATGTGGTTCTTGTGCAGCTGATGAAAAATCCTTTTGTGCTGCTCAATTCCGGTCCTCTGAAGATCTTGACCTGGAAGGTTTTGTTTCTGGTGGTGGTCACTTCAGCATGGAGAATGAGCTTGCATCAGGCTCTAATGTTTCAACCATCTTACACTAAATTCCATAAGACTAGAGTGGTCCTCGGTACTCATCCTGTATTCTTTCCAAAGGTGATACTGAATTTCTAGCATCTTTCCCAAAACCTTATGCTCACAAAGGGGAAACTGAAGTGCATATGTTGGACTGCAGAATGAGCCTTGGCTTTCTTCTTGAAGCGGAAGAAAGCCTTTAGAAAGTCCATCCAGCTTTTCGTTTGTTTTGGCCCCCCAAAAAGCTCTAGGGATTTCCATCTCCAAAGGCTCATTATCAATTTGGCTAGCAGACTGCATCTCTTATGCCCAGGCAGGTCTAAGCAATGGAGTCATGTCACAGCTCATAATGTCAGGGCCATAGCGGCGGCGATGGGCCAAGCGCTCAGTCTCCATGGAAGAGATTTGCAGAGCTGCAACTTAGACTTGAGTCCACATTCATATCTCACTACTGTCTGGAGGGGGATTCCCAATGTGACAGCAACTTCAGACAATCAGTACTAAGGAATCTGGGGAGTAGAATCCAACTCCATCCCTCCTAGGCTATTCAGACTACCTTTAAACAAAAAAAAATTATAAAAAATGCAAACGGCCTTTTGCCACCAAAACCAGTATTAGGTTGCCCTGTTGGGCTTCTCTTTGTTCCCCTTTATTATTCAAGGTAGCCTGTAGCTAGGGAATTCCATGTGTGAGGACTTTTTCCCTGCTTGTCCATGGAGAAAATGTAGTTACTCACCTGTAGCAGGTTTTCTCCATGGACAGCAGGAAAAGTCCTCACAATGATTCATTTACCTCGTGCTAAATGAATCATCAAAAGGTACCGTTGTTCAAAAAGGATTCCAAAATCTTTGAAAAAAGAAGCGCTGCTACAGAACAGCGAGGAGAACAGATTCTGTGAAAACTCAGCTGTTCTGTTTCACAGAATCTGTTCTCCTCACTGTTCTGTAGCAGCGCTTCTTTTTTCAAAGATTTTGGAATCCTTTTTGAACAGCGGTACCTTTTGATGATTCACTTAGCACGAGGTATACCAATGAGACTGCCGTTAATAGTGAAGAGCATTTGAGGTATATTGTTTGCCTTTACCCCTGAGGAAGTATTCACGAAACACGGCCTGTGTCGGGTTGGCAAATTTGTGCCTGTATCATTAATAAAGTTTCATTGACATATGTCCGTATCCTTGGTATTTCATCACGTTCTCTGACTGTGTGCCTAGTTCGACGTGATTTCCTGCTCTTTGGTTGGTTTGCTGTTTTGTAAGTACACGTGTATTTTCACTGTGGGCATGCATATAGGCAGAGATGGGCAGAACACACAAGTATGCTCGTAAATTATAAAATCATAATTTTACATATAAATTCTAGGTGTGGGCTTTTACATTAGCTCTAAGGCTGATGTAAATGTGTGTGCCCTAATGTAAAGCACATTTTTGGCCACTTGTGCTAGTATTTTGTAAAGAAAGGTAGGCACTTACCTTTCTTTATAAAATAGGTACACTTTGGGTCTCTTTATCTAGACACCCGGTTATAAAATTACCTTCCACAAGTGTAGAAACTACAAAAGTATTTCCTTAATTTACTTGTTAATTGTATAAATGATAATGTACTGAACTTTGTGATAATCATACAGAGTCACATTATACAAAGGCAACATATGTGCCCATGTGACTTCCATAAAATAGGTGCCTTCCTGCAGTAGTGCACAAAATCTATATCTGCTCCAAAGAAGATGTAAATGTATGCATGTATATTTGTATTTTATAAAAGACGCAGTTCATTGCAGCTCCATCCAGACTGTGCCTCCAGTAATGCCTACATACAGATCGCATAAGAACATAAGATATGCCATACTGGGTCAGACCAAGGTCCATCAAGCCCAGTATCCTGTTTCCAACAGTGGCCAATCTAGGTCATACGTACCTAGCATGAAAGTAGGCAGAATCTTCCAGTGTGCCTTCTTTTTATACATGTTTCTCTGTGAACAAGCAGGAAATAAGTCCTCACGTATGGGTGACATCACCGACAGAGCCCCGCACGGAACACTGCCCAGCTTCCAAAGGAAGCTTTTGAGAAGTACATTGCACATGTGTGCCTGCCTTCTCACCCGCTGCAGCACCATACTTTCCAGGCTTTTTTTTTTCTGCGGAGCCCCTAGGACCTGTTTCTGCAGTCCGGAAAAATGTTTTTCTATCTGGCCCTTGTTGGCCGGGTTTTATTCTTTTTTACCTGTTGGTTAGGATTTTTTGTGGGGGGTTTCCAAAGCTTTTGCATGTTTTTCCCCCTTCGGGGTGGTTTCCTACCCATGGCAGTTTTTCAGTTTGATTTTGCCGAGGTGGCATTTTTTGACATGTTTAACCCAGCCAGTGCCTTTAAGAAATGCTCCAAATGTGGCAAAACTATTTCTGCCACGGACTATCATAATTGGTGCTTGCAATGCCTTGGGCCCAACCACAAGCCAGCATCCTGCAAGCTCTTCTTGAAGATGACATGCCGAAACTGAAAGGTCAGGAAAAGCAGAAGGAATCCCTCTTCGGCTCATCTGATTTAGCATCCTCAGCCCCAACCCCCCTCGTCTACACCTGCGAAAGGTCCTGAGGCAGCCAAGGGGAAGGATTAGCTTGCTCAGTTGGAGTAGAGGGGCCCTAGCGGTAAGGGGAGGCTCCCTACAGAGAACCCATCGACATCAAAGGGTGAACACAATGAGACGTTCCAGGTGCAACGGCCACGTAGCCCTACTCTGCGTGATGCAGAGAGCGATGGCTGAGAGTGGCCAGCCAAACTTCCTCAGTGGGAGGACCTGACCTGAATGGCGGAGTCCACACCCAGTACCGAGGAGGGCAGCCAGATGTCTCCCGATGCACCTATCATCGTGGAGTTCCCACTTGAGGTGTCATTATTGCCAGTGTCCGCAGCTGCAGCATTGGCTCCCTTGCAAGTGGCAGTTCTGGAGGAAAGCCTTTGAGCTCTAGAAGCTCACTTGGTGGTGGAAGCCTTGCGGAATGCAGGCTTCATGGAGCGGAACACGTTATCACTGCACTCCTTCCAGCCTATCCTGGAGACCCTTGCCCTTCCTGCTGAGGTTGGGACATTGGGTGAGAGATTGGTATTGACTCCGGTTGCCGTAGCCATCTCCATCTCCAGTGTATCAGAGTCTGAGGCCCAGTGACACCTCCATTGGCATGTCAGACGGCACAAGGGCCATTGACATCCTCCCTCCCCCAAGCCACAGAGCTGGCAGGAAGAGGAGACTCTGCACTATTTTGACTTCCTCTTGGAATCCAAATCAGAATGGGAAACCAAGGTGGAAACAATGACATTGGATCATCAGTCCCTGGACCTCCCATTCGACATGTCAGTTCCATTAGAATGGCATAAGTCATCCGAGAAGGCTATGTGCTCGAATTTGCCAGACCCATTATGGAAACCTTTGACCTCTCAATGTCAGGCCATGCCAGGACACTTTGGGGCAACTACAAGACTTGAAGGAGGTTGCTGAGGGTACCATCAGACCAGTGCGGATTGGGTCGGTTTATTTTATGGTCCACAAGAAGGAGGGCTCCTTCAGACCCATCTTAGATCTGAAGCACATCAACCGCTGTTTGCGGGTGCCTCGGTTTCGCATGGAAACACTATGTTCAGTAATCACGGCTGTACGAAAAGGGGAGTTCTTAATGACACTCGATCTTATGGAGGCATATTTGCACATATCAATCTGTCTGGAGCATCAGTGGTTTCTGTGATTTGCAGTACCCATGGAACATTTCCAGTTCTGGGCATTGCCCTTCAGGCTCGCAACTGCTCCCCATACTTTCACCAAGGTTATTTTGGTGATAGCCACAGAATTGCAGCAGGAAGGCGGCATGGTGCATCCATACCTAGAAAATTGGCTCAATCGAGCAAAATCTCAGGAGGTGAGTGAGCAGGCCACTCAGTGGTCGACTGCTTGCAGAGTTTAGGCTGGGTCATCAACTTTGCAAAGAGCCATTTTCAGCCGGTGCAGGATGAGGTATACTTGGGGGCTCGTTTCCGAACGCTTAAGGGCCAGGTGTCCTTGCTGGAGGACTGCACACATTACAGGGGTAGGTGCAACAGCTCCTTCAGTCGCCAGCTCCTACAGCGTGATGTTATCTGCAGGTACCGGGGTCAATGGCAGCAGCTATCGATCTAGTGCCATGGGCTCAGGCGCACATACGACCATTGCAGAGAGCTCTATTGCAGAGGTGGTCGGCACAACACCACTTGCTCACGCAGCCACTTCCCTCTCCCGAGGGGGTGAGGGTGGCCCTTCGCTGGCAGCTTTGGCCAGACAAAATTCTGGCGGGAATGCCATTGGAAACACCACAGTGGGTTCCCGTGATGACAAACGTCTATCTGACAGGTTGGGAAGCCCATTGCGAGGGTCAGATTGCGCATGGCTCCTGGTCGATGGAGGAGAGCACCTGGCCCATCAACAGGTTGGAGATGAAGAGCGGTGGTGGTGGCGCTAAGGTATTTTCAGTCCCTACTGCGGGACAAAGCAGTGTGAGTTTTTTCAGACAATGTCACGACGATGGCCTACATCAATCGACAAGGGAGCACAGGCAGCATCCATTTGGAGGACAAGATATCACCGCTGTTCAAGTGGGCAGAGGACAACTTGTTGGCCCTCTTTGTGGCACATGTAACCGTAAAGAAAAGCGTAGCAGCAGATTTTCTCCAGGAACAAGCAGGAAGTCAGTCCTCACATATGGGTGACGTTGGTACCGACTGAGCTCTCACGGAAGCATCCCCCCAGCTTTCAAAGAAAGCCTTTGGGAGATGCTACCACACATGCGTGGTGCCCTTCCCACCCAAGAGTGCCATCTTGGTCAGTCTCCTTTTTTCCACGGAGCCCTTCAGATGTTCATCTGGCTTGTCCCCAGAAAAAGTAGATTTTTCTCTCTGAGTTTCATACTCTCCTCCGGTATCGACCCTTCCCGCCACCCGACCTCACTGCTTCGGTTTCAAGTTCGGGTCTCTTTTTGTAGTTTTTGTTTTTCTCTAATTTTCTGGCGTCTTCGTGCTTTTTTTCCCCAATTGGCAGCCCGGCGAATCTTCGACCTCACGGGAGTACTTTTTTCCTCCCAGGCTACCAGTGGCTTTAAGAAGTGTGATCGGTGCTTGAAAATTATGGTTTTAACCGACACACACAACTGCGATCTTCACTGCCTTGGGCCAGATCACGACCCAGAAGCATGCAGTATTTGCCAGAGGATGTCCAGCAAGGCCCTCAAGAGCCGCTAGCAGCAGCATGATAAGTTTTTCTCCGAGTCCCTGGTGCCTCCGAAGGCCAGGGCCTCATCTGAAGCCTCAACACCTCGGGCAGACCCACCCGAACCCTGCCGTGAGCCTTCAGAAAGGGGGTCTCCCTTGTGAGAACCAAAGAAGAAGAAACCCTCGAAGGCGGCATCCTTGGATGGATCCGACCGGCTGGATGCCCCCCAGGCCAGGTCCCGCAGTCCGAAACACTCGTCCAAGGCATCAGAGAAGGAGCGGCTTGCAAAGGTCCTCCAGAAGATATTCTACCTCGGACTGGCCTCTGTCCCCAGACACCATCCTCGTCGAGGATTCCCCTTTGAGGGAGCCGGCACTGGGCCCGAGTTTCTTGGTGCCCGTGCCGAAAGCTGCGGAGCCTTCTGGCCTGGAGTCCAGAATGGTGGCCCTGGAGCGCAGTTTGTCTGCCTTCATGGACCAGCAGTAGGCACTGTTGTCTGGTACGACTGGTTCATCCGCCACCGTGCCTTCAATATCCAAGACATCCCCGGAGGCCAAGCCGATCCTCGAGGTCCTTTGGCCTTGAGTCGATCCTCGGCCGTGGTCTCAATCTGATTCCCGCTCAACAGGACCGCGATCATCCCCAGCAAGTGTGCTCGGCACCAACCGCGGAGCATCGGGGGAGCCCTGAGGCCCGCGGACCACACCACCTACAAGTCCTTGACGGACTACTCCGAGTGGGAGACGGAAGATAAGGAATCCCCTGATACCTGTCACAACCGTGACGTCCCCTCAGACTCTCCTGTCTTGGAGACTTGGCGGCGGTCCACACCGGAGGATATGGGCTTCCTTAATTTTATTAAGGGTATGTCTAAGGCCCTGGCATTCTCTACGGAGTCGGAGGACCACCCTTGGGTGGATGATTTGGAAATCCTCCAGTACGAGGCTCCTCCGAGGAAATCACTCACAGTGCCCATCCCTCCCATCCTGGAATGGCTGATGCTCCATATGTGGGAGACACAGGCATCTGTGCCTGTGGTGAGCAAGCGGCTAGACTCAATGTATCGAGTCCGCTGGAGCCTGGGCTTCCAGAAAGCACAGCTGCTGCATAATTCCGAGGTGGTGGAGTTGGCCATGTGTTGGCTGAAAAGCCAGAAGACACACTCCTCGGTGTCCCCTGGCAGGGAGGCCTGCACTTGGACACCCTCGGCAGAAAGTGTTACCAGGCCTCGATGCTCATCGGCCACATCCAGGCCTACCAGCTGTACATGGGCATGTACCTGAGAGACCCGATGAAGGAACTTGCCGAGTTCTCAGCTGGTCTCTCCAAGGCCATCCATGAGTGCTCCCAAGTTCATGTCTCGGGCAGCCTATGACAGCTTTGAGTCGGCAGCTCGAGTAGCGGCGGTGGGCATCAGTTCATGACGCCAAGCTTGGCTATAGTCGTTCAACCTCAAACAGTGGGTTCAGGATAAATTGATCGATGTCCCATGCCAAGGAAGCCCATGACCAACAAGTCTGCCGAGCTGGAGACTGAGTTCATGACGAGGTCCAGGCTCTCTAAAAAGACCGCTGCCCCTCCCCTACGGAATCCCGAGTAAAAAGTCCTTCTACCCAAGGAAAGGGACTGCTTACAAAAACTACCCACCTCTTCAGCCCTCCCCAGCTCCCCAACAGGGTCAACAAGAGACATGGCCCTCGTAAGCAGAAGGCTTCAAAACCCCAGGCACCAGCACTGGCCCCGGCATAGCCTTTCTTCCCCAAGGAGGTCAGCAATTCACAGGGAGACGTCTGACCCACTATGCCCAGAGGTGGTTGACCATCACCACCGACTCTTGGGCACTTCAGGTGGTCAGGGAGGGTTACCTCCAACACCTGACTCAGACACCTTCCCCTTATTATCCAGAAAAGCCCCTCAGGACTTCCCGGGAGTTGGCAGGTCTTCTCGAGGACAAGGCGGTGGAACTGGTGCCCCACCACCTCAAGGGCAAGAGGTTCTACTCCAGGTACTTCATTGTGCCAAAAAGGACAGGGAGCCTAAGGCCCATCCTCGACCTGTGCAACCTGTCAGACGGCTGCCTGGGTGAGAATCTTCACAGTCTTGGCAAGTGCATATATCTATATGATTTGCAAGGGATTGTGGGCAATGCAGTTCATTCACACCAGACACAGCTGCTCACAATAATTAGTTGTGCTTTTGGGTAAAGCCAATATATTTATTTATGGGGTTATTTCTCCCAACACAGATATGCTTGGTAGCACATAAATCAGGTTACTTGCTTTCAGTGTTAAACTTGAAAAAACAAAATCAGGAAAACAACATTTTAACTTATCAGGCAATCAAAGCAAAAGAAATAAGACCTGGTTGATAACAAACTGGTCTTTTCTGTAGGCTTTAGCTAATATTCTCTTAGCAATGTATCAAACAACAAACCAAAAGCCACAAAGAAAGGAAAAACTGTTCTTTTCAGGTTAACTTCTTATATCTTCCCACATAGATTCAGAAGTGATTCTCTCAGTGCTCACAAGCAATTAGGTAAGGCTCAATTGCTAGCAGTTATCCAGCTGAAACCCCTTAGCTGGCTTGCTTTCTACTGCGTGACAAAAAAAATCCTACTCAGGAGCTTTTCTGAGTAGATTAAAGAACAAGTTTGTATTTCTTTGTGATGGTTGCTGTACTTTATAACAGAAAATCACCAAAGGAGTTTAGACAGAGAGCAGTCCATGTAAACAGATTCTTCATCTGCTATCATTCCCCCTTCTTCAACAAGCATGGGTTCAATATCATGGATTGGCACAGATGAATCTCCCAATGGAGCACTTTCAGGAGAATACTTGTTTCCCTGCTGTCTTTCAAGGTTATAGCTAGGGCATAGATCAGTGTTCATACCTGAGCTTCCATTGCTGCTAGAGTTCCTCTCTATATAGCCTGGCCAGTATGTAGTCCAGTTCTTATGTCCAGCCTTCCAATCCAGATCCCTGGACACTGGATCTCTCTTCACATACCTTCTGGCACGGGTCTTAGGGTCCCTTCCACGTGCAGCCGTCTCTCTCACAGGTACCGTCTGGAGATTCCTAGCTCTGCAGCACCATTCCTCTGGCTTTCCCCAGTCCAATGGTGTATGCTGGCCCTTGGAATGCCTCCCAGTATACGTACTGCTCTGGACTCTTCTAGACCTCTCAAAGGCTTTTCTCCTCTTTCTTCCAAAGGGTTTCTTTCCCTCTCTGTCCGTCCGGTTTGGCTTCTGATGATCCTCCTGATGATGAAGATGATCAAGCTCAAGCTGATTCTCAGGATCATTCTCTGTAGAATAAACTCTACCTTTATTTTGCCTAGATGAGTGCTCCTCCCTAACACAGCGCAGCTGTGCTGAATCAGGCCCTGCCCTTTGAGATGAGTGCTTAGGGATTACCTCATAGCCCTCCTGATTGAACACACGTTTCCCCACTTCAGCTCCTCTAATGGCTGTTGGAAACCTGGTGCATTCTGGGACTGGTAGTCTTTTATGGCAAAATTCTGTTTTCTTATTTCTACCAGAACTGACAGGTTGCTTGTTCAGAGTCACTTCACCTTTCCTATAGCTCCTTCCTGAGCTATGATAAGCTTCCTTATCACAAACCTCAACAAATTCCTGGTGAGGAAGAAGTTCAGGATGCTCCACCTTGCAACATTGCTGTCCTATCTCCAGCAGGGAGATTGGCTATGCTCCTTAGACCTGAAGGGTGCCTATACCCACATCCTCATTCACCCTAACCACAGGTAGTACCTGAGGTTCATAATGGGGGGCAGGCACTATCAGTACAGGGTGCTCCCTTTCAGCTTGGCTTCTGCCCAAGGGTCTTCACAAAATGCCTGGCAGTCGTGGCTGCCTTCCTCCGCCTCCAGGGGGTCTTTGTCTTCCCCTACCTGGACAACTGGCTTATAAAGGGAGGCATGGCTTCAGGGGTGCAGCAGGTCACCGCATGCACCATCCAGGTTCTGCAGCACTTGGTCTTTGTCATAGACTATCCCAAGTCTCATCTCCTCCTGACACAATGTCTGGAGTTCATCAGGGCAAAACTGGACATTCTCCAGTCAAAGGCCTTCCTGCCCGGGGACCAAGCCGACTGCCTCAGGACTTGTAAACGGTGGTGCTGGTCGTGAAAGTCCACAGTCTTAGCAAAGGCAAAATATTATTATGACTTGCAAAGGATTGTGGGGGATGTAGTTCATTCATACCAGAATCAGCCGTTCACAAAATAATGAGTTGTGATGCTCGAGTGTAAGCAAAGAAAAACAGATTTTATTCATGTGGTTAATTCTCCCACACAGATTTACTTGGTAACACAAAAAGGACACTTGCTTCAAGTATTGTACTCAGGAAAAACAAAACACGTTATAAGGTAACTGAACTTCTTAAGCAATAAATCAATAAAGACCTTGATGGGAAACAGAAAAGGTCTTTTTGATGGCTCCTGCTAATGACCTTCTTAGCAGTGCTCCAAAAAGCAAAAACAAACCCAAAAGTAGAAAAACTGTTCTTTATCAAGGATAACTTTCTTCTATTCACACACACACAAGGAAGAAGTTTCCTTCCAGAGCTCACGTGCACTTGTGCCTGGCTCAATTACAAATAATTAGCCAGCTGCAAACCCCTTTGCTGGTTCACTCTCTCTACGTGGCTCAATCCTACCCTAAAGCTTTCTTGCAGAGACTTTTCTGGGTAGATAAAAGAACAAGTTACAGTTCCTTTTAGTGGTTGTTGTATTAGTGAGAAACTACTTTAAAACAGCAGCCTAGACAGAGAGCAGTCCATGTATTCCAACTGATCATTTGATATATCTCCTTCTTCCTCAAATATCATGGAATCAATATTATGGTCTGGCTCAGAGGAATTCCTTAATTGATCACTCTCAGGATAATATTTGTTTCCCTGCTGTCTTCCAGATGAAGAGCTAGGGCATAGATCAAAGTTCATACCTGAGCTTCCCTTGCTGTTAGGTTTCCTCTCCTGGTATCCCGGCCAGTAAGTAGTCCAGCTTTTATGTCCAGCCTTCCGATCAAGATCCCTGGACACTGGGTCTCTCTTCACATATCATCTTGCACTGGTCTTAGGGCCCCTTCCAAACGCAGCCGTCTCCCTCAAAGGTTCCGTTTGGGAGTTCCTGGCTCTATAACCCCAATCCTCTGGCTTCCTCCAGTCCAAAGGAGTATGCTTGCCTCTGGAATCACACCCAACACACGTACTGCTGTGGCCTCCTTTAGACCTCCAAGATGTCTTTCTGTTCTTCCTTCCACGTTGCTTCTGCTGTTGTAGTCCTCTCTCTTCTTTCTCCAATGGCTTCTGTTTCTGGATCTGCAGCTTCTGCTTCTCCCTATGCTCCTGGTTCTCATCGTTCCGTCTCTGTGTATAATATCTTTTACTTTTAAAGTGCTTAGAGGGACACTCCACCCTAGCACAGCCCAGGTGTGCTGAATCAAGCCCTGCCCTTGGAGATGAGTGATTGGGGATTACCTCATAGCTCTCCTGATTGAACACACGTTTCCCCACTTCAGCTCTTCTAGAGGCTGTTTGAAACCTGGTGCATTCTGGGACTGGTAGTCTTTTATGAAAACATTCTGTTTTAGTATTTCTACCAGCAAAGACAGGTTGCTTGTTCAAAGCCAATTCACCTCTTTTATAGCTCCCTCCTGAACTATGATAAGCTTCCTTATCACAGACTCTAGCACAGGATATACAGCACTGTCCCTCCGTGCCCGCTCGGCACCTTCTGTGCCTTCTCGGGCACATGGCCTCGACGATCCACATCACCCCAGACGCCTGCCTCCACATGAGGGTGGTGCAGTGCTGTCTTCGAAACCAATGGACTTTGGCGACAGAGCGCTTCCGAGACAGTCTCCATTACCCGTCAAATGGCGGACTCTCTGGTCTTGTGGCAGTTTTCCCAGTATCTCAAGGTGGGTATTCCTTTTTAGGACCCGAGCCCCTTAAAGGTCCTCACCACGGATGCCTCCCTGCTCGGCTGGGGAGCCCACTGCGAGGAGCTCCCAGGGCAGCTGGTCACCAGACGAAAGCACCAAGCAGGTCAGCCTCCTGGAGCTGTGGGCGATATACTTAGCCCTGCAAGCTTTTTGCCACCACCTGCGCCACTAGCCAGTGCTGGTCCAGACAGACAACCAGGTGTCGATATTGTATGTGAACAAACGGTGGTCCTCTGCTCATATGCACTCCAACAGGATATTCTGCTGTGGGCAGTATACCTACCAGGCCAGAACAACCTGCTGGCCGACAGGCTGAGCAGAGTCCTCCAGCTGCACGAGTGGCAGCTGGACCCAAGTTTGGCCGACCGGCTCTTCCAGATCTGGGGGAAACCTGTGATGGACATGTTCACCAGCCCGGACAACTTCCAGTTGCCCCGCTTCTGTTCCCAGCAGGCCCACCCCTCCAGGGTGGCAGCAGACGCGTTCCTCGTCTCATGATCGGAGGGCCTCATGTACACCTTCCCTCCCACGCCTCTGATTGCCGAAACCTTGTTCAGGACCCTCCGCGACAAGGCCTCGCTTATCTTGATAGCACCTCGGTGGCCCAGGCAACCGTGGTTCCCGCAGCTTCTCTGATTAACGGTGGAATCCCCCAGTGCGTTGGGGAACTCTCTGGGACTTCTGTCTCAGGAAGGGGGCTCTCTTCGGCACCCCAGCCTGGGGTCCCTGTCGCTGACAGCATGGCTGCTGCAAGGGTGACCCTAGCCCCCTTCAACCTTTCAGGTGAGGTAGAGGAGATCCTGCTGGCCTCTGTGGGGAAATTTGGCTGAATTGTTCTGCTTGATTTGCATGATTGGCATGAATACTTTATGGTACCCTAGCCTATTCCTGACCAGCTTTAGTGGTATACCTGGATGAAGGCACATAGTAAAAAGACATGTGGGCTAAGAAAGGCAAGAACTGAGTACACTAAAACAGCATAAATAAAAGCAGGATGAAGCTACACTCTGTGCAGAAATGTGCAGAGAATGGCGTCTTGCAAAACAGAACGGTTTGTGCAAGCTGGCATGAACAAGCTGAATAACAGGTACTCAGAAGCCCTGAAGAATTACCAACTGTGCTGTAGGCTACAGATAAGCAACTGGCAGGGTGTGGTAAGCTAGCGAAGCAGAAAAAACTAGAACCTGCTAATCTGGTTTGGCACGGGAATTGTGTAAGACAAATGAAAAGAACGTGAAGACCTTGAGAGCGAGAAGGTTATAAAAGTGTGCAGCAACTTGGTTTGGGGGCAGTCTCCCCTTCTCACTAACAAGGGAGGTTGGGGACACTGTCCAACACTTGAACGAGGGAGAGACAGTGTGCAAATGAATCTTGTATCCTATTAACTGAATAAAGGGAAAGCTTGATTCATTTCTGAATGTGTCTGAAGTTCATTTTCCTAATAGTGTGGGGTTGAATATGCAGCCGGACTGGGACATTGAACCCCACACCTCTCGCATGGCCTCTACTAGGAAAGCTTATGCTCTCAAATGGTGCAGGTTTTCGGCCTGGTGTGCCGAGCATGGAACTGACCCGTTCTCCTTCCCGGTGGGACTGGTGTTACAGTACCTTCTCCACTTCTCACAATCTGGGTTTAAGTCTAACTCCATCCGGGTGCACCTTGGTGCCCTGGCAGCGCACTACCACCCGGTGGATGGAAAAGACCCTCTTGGTTCAGCTGCTGGGGGTCTGCTCTTATCGATACCCCCGGCTTGTCCTCCGGCAATGGAATGGGACCTTAACATGGTATTGGGGCAGCTCACTTGCCTACCCTTTGAGCCTCTGGCTACTTGCCACCTACGATACCTCTCATGGAAGGTGGAGTTCCTGGTTGCACTCGCCTCCACTGGCAGAGTTAGCGAACTTCAGGCTTTTGTGGCAGAGGCGCCTTACACCAGGTTCTATAGGAACAGCATGGTAGTCCACACACAACCTAAATTTCTTCTGAAGGTGGTATTGTCCTTCCATCTCAACCAGGAAGTGGTACTTCCTTCCTTCTTTCCAAGACCTCACTTTAGTAGGGCAGACAGTTCTTCACACTTTGAACAGTAAGAGGGTTTTATCCTTCTATATCCAATGCACTTTGGGCCACCGCAAAGCCACTCAGCTTTTCGTCTCCTGTGAGCCCAGTAGGCTGGGTGAGATGGTGGCCAAGTGTATGCTGTCCACATGGGCGGCAGACTATATCGCCCTCACCTTTGAGCTGGTGGGGATCCCGCTGGAAGGCCATGTCACTGCGAACTTTGTCAGGGCCATGGTGGCCTCTGTGGCAAACTTGCACTCTGTTCCGATGATGGACATCTGCCAGGCCATCACCTGGTCTTCTGTCCATACCTTCGGAGCTCATTGCTGCCTGGAAAGGGAGTCCCGACGGGACAGTGCCTTCAGCCAGGCTGTTCTCCATAATCTTTTCGGGGTTTAGGCAACTCTTGCCCTCCAACCCTTCTGTGTTCAGACTACCAGAGTTCTGGTTTTCATCGGACACAGATGTCCTATTGTGATCTGTGGACACAGACCAAAGTGCTGGTGCTCGAAGCTCCCCATAATGGAGCCTGTGTTTTTTCGCTATGGGCTTTCGGCAGCCTGTAGCTGAGGAGTCCCATATGTGAAGACTGACTTCCTGCTTGTTCCCGGAGAAAGTGTACTTACTCACCTGTAACAGGACTGATTTCAGGGACAGCAGGAATCAGTCCTCACAACCCTCCCTCCTCCCCTTGGAGTTGCTCCTTTACCATCTTTTATTTTGCTGTCTTTTAGATGTGTCGTTTGACTGAGCAAGATGGCACCCTTAGGCAGGAAGGGGGCCACACATGCGTAGTAGCATCTCCCAAAGGCTTTCTTTGAAAGCTGGGGGGATGCTTCCATGAGGGTTCCGTCGGTGCCGATGTCACTCATATGTGAGGACTGATTCCTGCTGTCCCCAGAGAACACCTGTTACAAGTGAGTAACTATGCTTTCTCAGCCACCGTCGTATTGATCCAGTTAAATGGTTGCTCAATGACAAGATATACACCCAGCTGGTGAGGCTTTGGGAGACACCAATAATGGACCTGATGGCGAGCTTTGAGTCTGCAAAAGCAGATCGCTTCTACAGCAGAAGATGGGAACGTATGTCGGCGGGCTCGACACCTTGGTGCAGCGCTGGCCCACCAATGAGCTTCTGTATGTGTTTACCCTGTAGGTGCTCATGTGTTAAGTGGTGCAGAGGATAGAAGCCCACTGGGGCATGGTCATCTTGGTGGCTCTGGATTGACTGAAGTGGCCATGGTATACAGACCTGGTACAGCTGACGGTCCATGGTGCCTTCCGACCAGAGCAGATGACCTCACACAGGGTCCGTTGTAGATGCCGCAGGTGGATGGATCGGTTCTCACTTACTGCCTGACTCTTGAGAAGGCTAGGCTGAGGAGAAGTCTATTCAGCTCCAGTCATTTCCACATTAAGGACACGCAAGTGCTCCACTTCCTTCTTGTATGTACGGGTGTGGAGGATTTTTGAAGGCTGGTGTGCGGAGCATAGGTGTCGGCCCCTGGCAGCGATGATACTGGAGGTGTTGGATCCTGCATTTGGGACTGGAAAAGGGGCTAGCTGCCAGTTCGATCAGGGTGCAGGTGGCAGCACTGTCCTGTTAGAGGGGTAAGGTCCAGGGGGTATCCCTGGGAGTTCACCCCGAAGTAGTGAGATTTTTGTGCACAGTGAAGCAGATTAGGCCACCAGTAACACAGATTGTACCTCCTTAGGACCTGAGCTTAGTATTGTCAGTCTTGACAGAAGTGCCGTTTGAGCCACTGGGAGCGTGTTCGCTGAAGGATTTGACATTGAAGACAGTGTTTCTGGTGACCATTTTGTTCAGCCAGATGGATTTACGAACGGCAGGCGTTGTCTTGCCGGGAGCCGTTTCTGTTCCTATCTAAGGAGAAATTGGTGCTGCGGACGGTGCAGTCGTCTTTGCATAAGGTAGTTTCCGCTTTTCATTTGAATCAGCCGGTTACCTTGCTGGTCTTTTCCAAGAAGGGGGCAGCTGGGGGTGACTCCCAGTTGCGTCTCCTGAATGTGTGCCTTGTGCTGAAGAGGTATTTTTTTTTTTAAGTATGTGCCTGTCATTTTCACTTCATGATCCTCTTCTGTTTTATACAGCATTTTTAAGGTTCTTATCCTTGTACATTTATATTTTACTGATTTGGGCTAAATATGCTCTAAAATATTGCATTTTTATGTTCCTACGTTGCTCTCAACGAGACGATCTGCTTCGTTGGTTCTACTTTTAAAGTCTTTATCTAACTGCTACGGAGCATGCGTCATCAATGTTGTATAAAAATACCCGGATGCTTGGCGGGCTCAGCCTTAGTGATCACTACAAGCTTGCTGTTTACTGCTGTCAGATGCTGAACACTGGCATACAGTTCAAGAATAACAGTATTCTTTTTAAAATATGTTTCTTCCAGTATATTGATTGTTCTTTTTGAAAGTTCATTTTAATTGCGTATGCTTATCAAAAGTAGCTTGCTGTCTGCCACTGTCAAACGCTGAACTTTGGCATATACTTTAGAAATAACGGTTTCTGTCTTTTATAAAGTGTTTCTTTTAGTGTATAGAGTGTGCTTTTGAAATTTTATTTTAATCGCTTATGCTCATTTAAAGTAGTTTGCTGTCCACTGCTGTCAAACGTTAAACCTTGGCGTACACTCTAGGAATAACGGCTTCCCTCTTAAAATACGCCTTTTCCAGTGTACTGATCGTGTTTTAAAAAGTTCACCTTAATTACTCATGCCTATTTGGATTTGACATATATATCCTCTGTGGCATTCTTTCAGCGATTTTTTTATGCTTCTTAGAAGTTAAAAACATGGTTGAGTATGCCTCTGTTTTAATTCTAGTCAATTATATATTGCAGTGGCATATCTATCGATACCGCTATCACGAAATGTTTCTAATAACTAATGTTTCATCCTCAATGTCTTTAAGAATTGATAATGAATATCATCTATGTCTTTATAATCGTGTCCTAGCGATCGGATTGATAGAAGAATGTATATACAATTTGTTTGCAGTACCTTAACAGCCGTGCTCCACTACTTTTTATTTGGTTTTATTAGTCTTTTTTTGCCATGGCCACCATGGTATCTCCCCTGTCTGTTGGCTTTGTTTATTAATAAAACAATATGTTTTTTTAAAAGGTTCAAAAACTATGTTAATTTATAAAAAAGTTCCATTATGAATATTTTTTAACGACAGTAATTACATTTGTTGACATCTAGCTAAATTAAGAATACTCATTATTCTTTTATGCTCTCTCTGAAGTTTGCTCTGAGTCTACCTATTAATTAATAGATACTGTATCTCTGTCTCATTTTTTATGGATACTTCTCTCTGGCTCTGGGATCACTATTATAATTAGCATTGATTGCAGCACTACTGAAAAGAGTCTTTTTCAAGACTTTTTTTTTTATTCTTTATCTATAAAATTTCAACATAATACACAAGGAAAAAAAGAGAATCCAAACAATATATAATATTGCTTTTCCATCAAGAAAGCCATAGCCCACATCAAGGAGAAGCTACATCCAATACTAAAAGAAAGGGAAAAAAAGGAACCACAAAAGCTCTGCAATTTCTTAAAGTTCAATATACATAATCAAGAGGGTACAGTAATAAAATGGCCTATTTAACTTTAAGGAAATTCTCCTCCTCAGAGAAAACACATTGGTTACCTTGAAAAACTACCTGACACTTACAAGGAAACTTAAGGTAAAATAAAGCACCCAGGGCCAACTCCTGAGGACGCATCTGCAAAAAGGCTTTATGACGCACTTGCGACATCAGGAAAAATCTGGATTGGTTGTCTACAAAACTTTTGAGATTTGTGTTTAAAATAAGAACGTAAAACTCTATCTTTATCAACATGCAAAACAAAAGTAAATAGCAATGTATCTCTCAAGGTTATTTCATCTATGGAAGATTCCAGGAAGCCTGAAATATCCAATGTTGAGGAAGCTAATTGATCATATTGTATTGCACCCAACTGCTCTAAATCTCTAACCACCCTCCCTTTAGGAACATAATATAATTGAGGAACCAAAATATTGTCAAAATCACTAAACAGCAAAACTTCTTTAAGATACTTCTGAAACAAAATTAGTGGGGATAGATAATGGGTTTTAGGAAAATTCAACAAGTGTAAATTCCTAGAGCGGAATGAATTTTCTAACAGTTCATCTTGACGATGCAACAGAGAAAAATCTTGAGAGAACGTAGCAGAAATAAATTGATGAGAGGAAAGTTGATTTCCAAAAGATCCAGAAACTTTCTCCAATTCTGATATACGAGAGTCATGGTCAGACAGCTTAGCAACCGTTTCCCTTGAAAACGTAGCCACTTTTTGTAAGGACACACCCAATGCTGACTCCATGCGTGAGAGAATTGCCCAAATATCCTTTAATGAGACATCAGCTGGAGGTGACAAAGATTCTCCGATCAAAACAAAAGAAACCACTGAGGGAAGTGGAGGTGGAAGGCTTTCTGAAGCGGATTCAAGCTTTAAAAAAGAATCAGGAAGTAAAGCGGAACCAGCTTCCTCCATCTCTGACTCGGAGAGAGGACTTTTACCGGGACCAGATACAACCAACTCTTGACAAGGCTGAGCTAAACCCAAACTACTGGTAGAGGGCGAAGAAGATGCAGTACTCACTTTTAAGATGTTAACCGAGTTTGATGCTAAGAGTCTCCCGGCAGACACAGGATTCTCCACACGAATGTGGGCGTCCATAGGGTCTACCACCTTGACTGCCTTATCTGCTTGGGTTGGGGGTAATGCTTCCTCCTTTTCTCCATCATAGGGACTCACCCTCTGCACCTCGTGCACCGAAGGGGCACCAAAGGGGCGGGCCTGCCCCTTTGGACACGCCCCTTCGGACGCACACCCACGGGCACGCGCCTGCTCCATGTCCCACGGTGGAGCCGAGTTCTTATGGCCCTCCTTAGATCAAGCAGCCAATCGGGTGCTGAGCACGCAGGCAGCCAGAGCCAATCAGTTCCAATGAAGCAGCAAGAAGGAAATGTAACAGCTCCCATTTTCAAGACTTGATGGTATACTGTGCCTCTTGTAAGTATTTACCTCTTCTTTGTTTTTTTTTTTAATGTACATGTGTCCAAAAAATCCATTTTAAATGTGGGTTTTAAATGTGACAGACTTTCTTAATATTTATACGCATTACCATCAATTACACAGGTCTGCGACTAAAAAGCTGTTTGATTATTTTCATCTAATTTCCATGTATTTTGGTGTGCTGAAAACAAATAAAATATTGAAAAAACTCCAAGACGTCATGATTTGCCACAACATGCAAAATTGTCTTCAAATTTATCAAATTTTTTCAAATTACTATTAATTAATTCAAATTACTATTAACTAATTCACATAAGTGCATTTAAGATATAAAATGCCAAAAAAAACCTTAAAGGGGTTGTCCAAGTTATGTAAAAAAAAATATAGCACTGTAAATCTGATGGTCAGCAATATATACATAAGCTAAGCAAGTTTTAAGTCCGTGCTTCTAATGTTAGAAGGGGTTAATCTTTCCTGAAGAATCCAGTGGGAGGGAGACACAGGCCAGATAGCAGCAGCTCCGGTCAATGCAGGGGTGTGTGGCCAGCACTGTGATGTCTTGTGTACAGACACAGAGCTGCTCTCTCCTGCATGCCACACTTGTGCACAAATCATCATCAGGTTCTTGGTTCTAGGCTGTTCACACTTTTTCATCGCAATTCATGTTAGCTCGTCATTCTTCAACCGTTATGTTATGGCTCCGTGAAAGTGTATTAATTTGCCAGACAGTTTCTGTTTCATCTGTGGTGAATATACAGTGTTGAAGCAACAGCAGAATATTACAGACTTTGTGAAAAAAGTATACTTTGCATACTTTGGACTAAAAATTGGAGATTAAGATAGTCTGGGCGCCTCATAAAGTGTGCAAACGGTGTGTTGAGGACCTCCGAAACTGGTTCAAGGGTAAGAAAAAATCTTTCCGTTAT
Organism: Ichthyophis bannanicus; assembly: GCA_033557465.1. Lineage (NCBI taxonomy): Eukaryota > Metazoa > Chordata > Amphibia > Gymnophiona > Ichthyophiidae > Ichthyophis > Ichthyophis bannanicus. Next base: position 648,456,435 of record CM066033.1, on the reverse strand, counting down.
GGGATTCCTATGGTATGGCGAGAGCAAAAGAACCATAGTGACGACTGTTACTTTTGTTCATGCGATGTGAAAGGGTTTAATTCCAAATGGAAGCATTCCATTTCATACCCCAATCTTCACTTGCCAATTCGTCCCATCCCCCATGGCACAGATATACCAGTACCCAAGCCCCCTGCTACCTTGGAAGAGATACCTAGCTCCGATGAAGGTGAAGTCATACCTGAACCAGATGACGAATCAAGTTCTGACTTTGAAGATGATACAAGACTAAAATTGTTTTCTCAGGAGGAGATGAATGATTTGGTAAGAGACTTGAATCTTCCCAAAGATGCCGCTGAGTTACTTGGATCAAGGCTGAATAGCAGGAATTTATTGTTGCCAGGAGTGTCATCTTCATGGTTCAGACATCATGAAAAGGAGTTCGTTCCTTACTTCGTCCAGGAAGACAAGTTGGTTTATTGCATCAGTGTCGAAGGTCTGATGGGTCAATTTAAAATTCAATATGATTCAGAGCAAGGGCGTCTTTTTATAGATTCTTCAAAAAGAAGTCTCAAAGCAGTTTTACTCCACAATGGTTTTTACGCTTCCATACCTGTAGGTCATTTCGTATACTTGAAGGAAACCTACGAGAACTTGGAATTGGTTCTTCGCAAACTTAAATATGAAGACCATGGTTGGCAAGTGTGTGGGGACTTGAAGGTCTTGTGCATGCTGCTCGGGCAACAAGCTGAGTATACCAAATATCCTTGTTTTCTGTGTCTATGGGACAGTCGAGATCTTCAGGCTGCGGGGGATGTGAGGTTTGGCATGGCAGTGCTACAGGTTGGGCTTGCAGGCCCCTTCCGCATTTAGTACTGCTATGATACATCCCGCATGTTGGGACTGTACTGGAGGGTACAATAAGGAAAGGGATAATTAAGGCTTATCTGCTAATTGGCTTTCCTTGAGTGCCTCCAGTCCAGTCCCGGACACCCCCTTGACTACTCTGTGTTGTGGGTGTGCACGATCCCGAGCTGTAAGAAGTGATTCAGTAGTGGTGTCCGGGGTCTGATGGGTGTCGGGGCCAGCTGGGAGGCTTTTGGAGAAGGGGCTGGCCTCTACTTGACAGTTCTATCTCAGTGAAAAAAAAAAAAGAAGAGAAGCAAGGCATTGGAAGAGAGGGTCATATACGGGTGATGGAGTAAAGTCTGGCGCCCGGAGCAGTATTCCTTTGCTTACAAAGCGTTATCTTGCCTATCCTAGGGGTGCTATAGTTCTTAGGCAACAGGATTGCTGGATTTCAGCTAGTTTGTTTTTTTTGTGAGACTGCTTTGTCAGTGGGATACGGAAGCTGGTGGGTGGTGCCAGTGCCCTATATAAAGTGATGTCATCAAGCTTTGATATAGTCAATCTCCAAGCTGCTAGTTGGGGGCGACACCCCACATGACTGGACTGGAGGTACTCAAGGAAAGCCAGTTAGCAGGTAAGCCCTAATTATCCCTTACCAACCAAAAATGTTCAAAATTGGCCGTGTATAGATTAGCGATCAAAGGGGCCATTGTAGCTCTCATTGCGTCTCCCTTAATTTGCTGAAAAGCTTGGCTGTCAAAACAGAAAAAATTCCTAGTCATTGCTATCTCAGCTAAATGAACAATGAAACAAATCATCTCTGTACTCAGATCTCCTCTCTTAACAAGTGCTTGTTCAACTCTTTGCAAAGTGCCATTTTGAGGCATACTGGTGTAAAGAGAACAATCATCTAATGTCACTAGCAAAAAATCATTCTGCTTGTATTCATCATTGATTTTTCATATCACCTGTAAAAAATACATTGTATCTCTTAAATAAGATGGATTATGAACTAATAACGGCTTCAAAAAGAGTCAACATAAGTAGATAGAGGTTCTAAAAGAGAGCCTCTTAGGGAGACAGTTGGTCTTCCAGGTGGATTTATAAGGTCTTTGTGGATCTTAGGGAGTATATAGAACAGAGGCATTTTAGGATATAACACACTCAAATATGTAAACTTTTTTTAAAATTCAGAAATCTCTTCTCTAAAGCTTGACTAGTCCGACCCTTAATCATTTTCTGTAAATCTGACGTTGGATCTTGTGATAGTAAAAGATAAGTTGTCACATCAGACAGCTGTCATCATACTACTTCGTGGTATTTAATTTGATCTAACACCATGACTGCTCCACCTTTGCACGTTTGATTATTATGGGGTCTATTCCATTGGGACATCCATCCCTGCTATTCACCCCCCTGCTGTACCTGTCAAAGGTCTCCCCGTACGAACAAGGCATTTGTTCGGGGAGGCTTAGACAGGGGCAGGACAGATGGGGCCAGTCCGCGACCCCAGACATAGAGAGCCGATTCTGAGGTCAGTCCTGTACATCCGAGGCCGGCAAATTGAATGAGAGACAGCAGGCCCAGACAGCATCGGAAAGGTAAGGGGATGTAGGGGATTCCCCGCAGTCCAACCCTGACCATGGAAGGGCAGATCAGGGCTGCATGGAAAAAAGATTGTGGTCAGCGGCCGGGGACCGCAGCTCCTGAATGGAGCCGCGGTGCCATGGCAACAGGACATCAGGGCACCATGGCTCCATTCAGGAGCCTGACTTAGCCGGGGCAAGTGGCTGTGCATGCAGGCCAATCGGAATCGAGTCCCAGCCTGCACGTACAGGCCCTAGACCCGATTTTGATCCCGCGGGATCAGAATCAGGTCTGCCTCTAGGCGTCCCGATTCCGATTGGATGCATAGGGACCTGGACGCACACATCAGAATGTGCCTCTACATCATTATCTTTACGTAACTGATCAAGTGCAGATTGCTCAGAATGAGATAAACTGTTACTATATGGGCTTAATCCTAGACTTTTCTAGATGTTTTACATCATGAAGTATTAGATCTCAAAAAACCTGTACAACAGGATGTAATTGACCTAGAGGATTCCACGTTGAACGTAAAGGCAGCTGAACTCGGTCTGAAGTAGACAGCATTGCTTCATTCCTGTCTTCTACAGATGTGGGAGGTGTAGAGGAACTTGAGGCAAAAAAAAGCTGTAAGCTGAAGCTTGCATACAAACTATTCAAGTTCAAGGCGTAGTTGAAAAGAATCATGTTGAATCCGAGGGACGAACGAAAGTCCTTTATCCAAAATTTGCAGTTGAAGAGTCAGAGTCTTTGACAGATTAACTACAAGCCATCCTGAACTACCAGTGCTTGAGTGAGTCCAGGGCAGGCGTGATGGTCCTGCTCCCTCTGTCTGCTTCCAGCAATCTTGTCCTCTGCATTTGCGGGTAGGTTTGCCTTGTTCTAAAAAATCGTCCCCTTCGGAGACATGAGATTCCGAATTGCCTGATTCATCCGAATAATTGAACGACAAGTTTTTAGGCTTCCATCGATCTGGATTCATCCAGGGATACACACAACCTGATTTATAATCACTCTCATCACGACTTAATTTTGACCATTTTAAATTTCTTAAGTTCAGTGCAAAAATGATCCATTTGAATTTGCAAACATAACTGTGAAGTGTAAGTCTCGGTGTCTTCTATAGTTTTAAGTGCAATAACATTGGTAAATTCATCCCTTCCTTTCTACACACACTACTAAGAGCCTCATCCACTCACTAGTCACCTCCTGTCTTGACTATTGTAATCTGCTCCTTACTGTTCTCCCTCTGAATCATCTTTCTCCCTTTCAGTCTGTTCAAAATTCAGCTGCACAGCTTATATTCGCCTTTGTCAGTATGCTCATGTAACCCTTCTTCTCGAGTCACTTCACGGACTCCCTATCCATTTCCGCATCCAGTTCAAACTTCTCCTTACCTACAAGTGTATTCATTCTGTGGCTTCTCATTACCCTACCTCTCATCTCACTCTGTACTCTTCGGGAACTCTGCTCATCTCCAGGAACAAGCAGGAATGCAGTTTACATATGGCGGATGCCGGCATCGACAGAGCCCTGCTCGAGAACACTCCCCAGCCTCCAATAGGAATGCTTTTGGGAACATCTCTCCATGCATGCGTGCCTGCCTTCCCAGCAATTCTCCTCAGTCATCTTTTTTTCGCAGAGCCATTAGGACATCTTCCTGCTGTTCAAAGCTTGTCTAAGTGCCTTCAGGTACATTGTGCTTTGCCTTCCCGTTTATCCGGTCTTGCATCAGACTTCCCAGTTTCTTTTTTAAATCTTTTTTCTTTTTCAATAATATTTTTACTTACTTCGCAGTGTTTGCCACCTGCTTGGCTGGCCTAGGCCGCCATTGCATCTTTTGATTTTGCTTCTGTGGTCTTCTCAAACGTGGGGAAACCACACAGCAATTTTAAAAAATGTACTAAGTGCCGAAACACTCTACTACAGATAAGCACAATTGGTGCATAAACTGTTTGGGCCCAGACCTGATGCTTCGGCTTGCCCCTTGTATCAGCAAATGACCAGGAGGAGACTTTAAAACTATGAACAGCAAAGGGGAAAGTTGTTTCCGTCAGACTCTGCCACTTCAGCACACTCTTTGGTAGCCTCCACACCCTCATAGGCATCCACCTCATCACATGGTCTCCAAAGCTTCTCGAAGCCCAAACATAGCAGCAAGCACACGTCCTCCACAGAGGCAGAAAAGGTATCGAGGACCAGCCCCAGTGGGAGGATACTTCCTCCAAAGCTCTAGAGGGGCTTCGGGATGTTCCCAAGGCATTGTTCTCTGGTGAGCTCCTGGTTCCCGTGTTCTGGGATGGTGGCGCAAGACCCCATACAGAAATCCACCCAGACACCTCCAGTCTCCCTCGACTAGTAGGTGCTGGCTATCAAGCAGAGTCTGGCTGCTATCCTGGTGGCAGTAGTGCTGGGGCCCTTGGGATCTGGAAATCTGATGCCCGACCTCAATATTGGTGCATCAAGGCACTTGGTAGCATCACTGATGGAACCAGCACCATCAAAAGCTCTGTGGCCGATACCCTCATCAGAGCCCATGGGTGAACTGGTCTCAGCACAGCTCTGTTCTGATGCCTCGGCACATCGGCACCAAGACCCGATGTCGGCATCAGAGCTGCATCAATGCCATGATACCGACTGACACTATTTTGACTTCTTACCGAGTACTACTTACTGCCTCCTCTGAATCAGATGTTGAGTCTGTAAGTTCTATAGGGCTCCCGGACATTCCTTCAGACTCTTCTCCATCATATGAGTAGTGCGGGTCACCGCCAGAGGATATGTCTTTTCAAGATTTCATCTGGGACATGGCGGAACTTGAAATTCTTCAATACTCCTCGACACCTAAGGAGGCTGCTATGCTACCGATACATTGTATCCTCTAGGACCTCATTTATTTAACATCTTTTTTATATATCGTCTTTCTACAAGTCAGGATGGTTTCCAGCGAACTCCCTGCAGTAACAGTAACAATAAAGTGCACATTACAAGGAACATATAATTTAACATTTTTTCAACATCAAACAGTTATAGCACAGCTATTTACAATATTAATGGGTTGTATTTTTTGCTTATGCAAGTGCTTCTTGTTCAGTATCTGAGCCATAATTTTCTAAGAACAACAGAGTCGTTAGGTGTTTTCAGAATTGGCTGGTGAGCTGGATGTATCTGATCTGGGGTGGCAGTAGTTTCTAGAGAGTGGGGCCATATAGGGAGAATGCTCTGCTGTTGGTTCTTTGGCTGTTAGATGGTTTATCTTTGGGAATGTCAGGCTTGTTGGCTGTAGCTCTTCTCTTGGGTCTGTCAGAGTTGTTGATCTTTACTAGTGGGGTGAGGCTGACCACTGATTGTTTGGTTAGGATCTTGTGGGTGTTTAGGATGATCTTGTATTTGATCCTGTTTGTGATGGGCAGCCAGTGGAACTGTTTAAGGAGTGGGGTAATGTGCATATGTTGAGATGTTGCCAAGATGGTTCTAGCTACTGTATTTTGTGCTAGCTGTAGGGGATATCATGTGCCCTTGGGAAGACCCTGATTGATGGTGTTGCAATAATTGAATACTTCAGTGATTATTGCTTGACATACTGCATGGAAGTCCATTGGAGGGAGGAGTTTGTGTAGGTTCCTTAAGGTGCTGAGCTTGAAGTAGACAGATTTGGTAATTCAGTTATTTGTGGCTGGAAGTTGAGTTCCTTGTCTAGTGTGATGCCCAAGTAGTTGATCTGGGTTTTGAGCATGAGTAGGGTATTTATTGTGATTGATGGAGGGAGGTTAAACATCTTGTTTCTTGTGATGTGGAGAGCTTCTGATTTGTTTTGATTGATTTTGGGGTTGTGTTCTTTGAGCCAGTGGTTGATAGCCATGAAGCAGTTGGAGATTTTAATGTAGTCTGAAGCTTTGGTTGAGAAAGGGGTGAAGATCATTATATCATCTGCGTAGATTAGGTAATTGATGCTGTGGCTCTTTATTATTTTGCAGAGGGGTTGTATGTAGATATTGAAAAGGAGCAAGGAGAGTGTGGACCCTTCTGGTACTCCGTGCCTGAGGAGGAAAGGCGTAGATGTGAGGTTGCCAGTTTTTGTGTGTTGGGTGCGGTCTGATAAGTAGGAGTGGAACCATTTCGGAGGAGTTCCTTGAATTCCTGTCTTGTATAATTGATTCAGTAGGAGTTGATGTAAGACTGAGTGGAAAGCAGAGGATATGTTTAGGAAGATGAGTATAAAACCTTGTGTTATGATTTCAGTGCCTTTAATCAGTGTGTTGAGAAGGAAATCATGTGGGTTTCCACACTATGCTGGGGGCGGAAACTGTGCTGGTGAGTGTCTAGTGGGAAGTGTTTGTCCAAGTGTTGTTGTAGCTGCTGCTGAACCGCTTTTTTTATGACTTTAGCGATGAATGGGATGCTAGAGATTGGCCGGTATGATGTTGGGCAGGCAGCATACAGGTTTGGTTTCTTTAGGATAGGACGGATGGACGATTGTTTGAATGGGAGAGGGAGGGCTCCTTGTCTTAGAAAGGAGTTAATCATGTTGCTTATGTAGGGTATGAGTTGTGCTTTTTCCATTTTATTCCAGGACACTGGGCAGGGGTTGAGTGGTGAAGTGGTTGTATTGATTGTTGAGAGTATATTATCAATGTGTTTGTGGCTGACGAGGTTGAAAGTGTTCCATAGATGTTCTTGGTTTGAGTTGGTGGGTGAGGAGGAAAGCTCAACTAGTGATGAGTTTGGTTGCCTTGGAGGGGTTGAGCCATCTGGTGTGAGTTTATAGGGGGCTTCATATAGGTTATGGTGTGGTTCCTTATAAGAGAGTTAACTATGTTGAATAATTCTCTTGACTTATTGATAGAGGTCTTGATGAGGTTTGTGTAGTATTCTCGCTTTGCTTTGTAGGTGATGTCACAATATTTATTTAGCTCCTGTAAGTATAATGCTTGTGTGTGGTGTTCGAGGCTCTCCACATTCTTTTTTTTTTAATTCTTTATTTTCGTTTTATAACAACAAAGGAAAAGGAAGACATACAGCTAAAAGACAGATACATAAAGTGTAATACATACACCAAAGTAAACCCCTGCCACCCCCCTCCCCCCTGCTTCTTCTCTAGAAAACTAATCATTCCCGAAGCGGGCGTGTACTTACATTATTGTGTTACAAAACCTAACGGTGATCTGAAACATGATGAGTGCGCATTATACAGGCATGTTGGAGCAGTGAGCAGATTGTACATAATCATTAAGCATCTGCCATTTAGACAAGCGAGAGTGAGGTTGGGCATGGGGAATAGCTCTCCGAGGTATCTGCTCATATTTACTATATAAGCAGACGAGGTTCCATCATTCATTAACAGTAAGTCGAGAGCTATCCTTCCAATTCCTCGTGATTAAGCATATGGCTATACCCAGCATGAAATCAAGGAGAAAGCGACCCTTCTTAGGAAGAGAGGGGACCTCCGCCACAGAGCGGAGTCCCACGATCTTCCAAGAGAGAGGTTCGTAAAGGTGTAAGATAAATGGAATACAACCCCAGACCCGCCCCCAATAAACCTGTAGTTGAGGACATTCATAAATAACATGAGCGAAGGTTCCCACAGCAGTATGGCAAGACCAACACTGGTCCCTAGCATTTGTGTTCCATTTGGCTATTTTTTCTGGGGTATAAAAGCATCTGTGTGCAAAAAAGAAGAGAGCATGCAAAGATTTCCTAACCAGTATGGCAACCCCACATTACTTAGAAACGGCTGGGGAATAGGCGGCCACCATGTAAGGTTTAATATTGAGTTTAAGAGTTTCCTTCGAATTTAAATGCATTTCTTGGAGAAAAATCAGATCCGCAGCTTCCTGACTTAGGTAGCTTAGGATTTTCTTCCGTTTTATCGGATTATTGATTCCTTTTACGTTCAATGAGAAAATCTGACATGGTGCCATCAATCAGTAGTAGACATTTTAGGTAAGGGCGCTTGAAAACATACAACATAATCAGAATCTGTGCAACAATGACATGATCACCGAGTATTCTGGCTAATACACCCCATATTGAAAAGTATGTACCAAAGTATCTTAGAGAAGAAGCAAAACCCCAAAGAATATGGCGACCATATGTCTGCGGGAGGAGGCCCTAGAGAGGAAAGAGAAAGACATGAAAAAAAAAAAAGAAAAGAAACACCAGAGTCCATAATTAACACTGTCTCTGATACTCATCGAGGCTACTGTGGGTAGATGGAGTCGGGTCACAGATATCATCAAAAGTAAGGCAACAAACTGCCCTCGCCAGACTCTTTGCTGGGCTGCGGCAGATCCAATATGGCAGGTACAGCGGATATGAGAATACTTGCAGGAATATTCTGGAAGTCAGCGCATCAAGTCGGCTTCTTTGGAATCCAAAAACTCCGCTAGTAGATCAGGGTCCTCAAATGTTCTTGTCTGATTGTGAAGCGTGACTCGGAGCTTGGCCGGGTACATCAGGCCATAGCGTGCTTGTAGTTGTTGAAGCCTCGGCCGGAATTCCAGAAAGCGCTTTCGGCGGTCGACCGTGGGTTTAGCCAAGTCGGGATAGAAGGAGATCTTGTGGCTCTCAAACTCCATATGGCCCTTTGCCCGAGAGGCATTTAGAATTTGCTCAACGTGTTGATATCTCAAAAGTCGAAAAATGATAGGCCGCGGGGTCTTCCTGTTGAGCGTTATGCTTGTGGGTACACGATGAGCGCGATCGATCTCCAAATCTTTGGTAAAGGTGATTTGGAGCAGGGAAGGGAGGATTTTGCATAAAAACTCTTTCATGTCTCCCGATTCCGCTCCCTCCGGTATGCCCACGAGTCGTATGTTGTTGCGGTGCGCGCTCTATTATTGCCATCTTCCACTTCTTTCTGCAAGGCCCGCACCTGACGTTCAACTTTGTCGAGTTTGGACAACCGGGCCGCATGGGAGTCCAATATGCTCTCCATTTTGTCCTGACGCGAAGAAAGCCCTTCTAGCTTGCTTTGCAGCACACCAAAATCTTCCCGCAGCGCTCGGAGTGCTTCACCGTTTGACTGCACGAGGTTTTTGACCCCTCTAATCTCTGCGAGGATTTCCTGCTGCATTTTGGGGCCCTCGCGCAAGGCCAGCCCCTTCTGCGGGGACGGAGGTTCAGTTTTGGAACGTTTGCCGTGAGAAGCCGCTGGAGATCCAAATTCCAGGCGCGTGGGTTTGGTTCCCGCCATCTCACCAATGTGCCCCGGCAAGATCAGAGTAGAAGTTCCAAGTATGTACGGTGTTAATTCAGGATTCTGAGTAGGCCTCTCGGGAGCCTCAGCGTTATGCGACCATCCCGCTGGACATCAGGCTCCGCCCCCCGGCTCTCCACATTCTTTCAAGTCAACGAAGTTTGGTCTTCTGGTCTTTTTTTGAGTACCAGGGGGAAGTGTCTGTGCATTTATATTTGTTGGTTGTGGGGGTTGCTTTGGCAGAAGCTGTTAAGGCAGTGTTCCATTTTAAAATCGTGGTGTCTATGTGGTCATCGGGGGGGGGGGGTGCAACACAAGCATGGGGGTGATCGTGCTAATAAAGTCTTGGCTGTCAAAAGGGAGGAATCTGAAAGTGTTGTGATTGGTTAAGGTGCGTTGTCTTGTAGATTTTTGTTGGTTGAGTTCAAATGATATTTGGTGATGGTCTCACCAGGGGACTGGTGATATATGGATGGAGGAGGACAAGAGGTTGGTTCTGTCTGGAGGGTAGGGGCAAATATAAGGTCCAAAGTTCCGCCTTTGTTGTGGGTAGGGTTAACAATTTGTGAAAATTGGAGGTCTTTCATGGCCTCTATGAATCCCGTGGCTTGTTGTATGGTTAATGAGGTTAAGTTGAAGTCTCCTAGCAGTATGTGCATGTTCTGGTTATTGGTGTGAGTGGCATGCTTTGTCTAGAATAGAGGAGAGATCATCTGGGCTGGAGAAGGGTGATCTGTAGATCAGACTGAATGTGTGGTGTGTGTTTGATGTGGTAATCATTGCGTGTGGAAGTGAATTCTAATGTGTTGAATTGAAACCTTTTGTTTGTTAGTATACAGTCCCCTCCGCCTCTACCAGTGGTTTATGGGCAGTTGTGGATGTTGTGGGTATCTGTATTTAGCTGGTTTAGGAGCACGTTGTCTGTTTCAAAGAAACAAGTTTCTGTGATACATAAAACATCAATAATGTTTTCTTTAATGAGTTCTTTTATTAGGTGGACTTTGTTTCTACTGGATCTGGAGTTAATTAGCGCACATTTAATTATGTTGCAGTCTCCTCTGTGCTTGGATTGATTGGAGTCATTGGCTGATGTGCCGGGTGGGAAGATTTTGATGTGGTTGGAGTGGTTAACTTGTCTTGGGGGGTGCCATGATGACCAGAGCTTGGGTTGTTTGATGTGCATGAGGTAGTATAGAACTGGAATAGAGGCATAGTAATAAAGAGATGAGGAGCTGCCAGTGAGGAGGAGGATGATTAGTCCAAAAAGGGCTAGGTACAAACCTTGAAGTTGCATGTTTGAAGGGTGGCAGGTATGGTTAAGTACTTGTTAGCTTGTACTGGTATTGCTGGTGTTTGCTTGCTGTGGGTTTGTCTATTTCAGGCTGTGTGCACTTATTTATTGCTATCTGTCCAGCTAGACTTGAGTGAGGTATGAAATTGCCAGTGAAGGATTTGGTGTGTCTGGGGGTTGCCTGTTTGTAGAATACTTAGGTTTGCTGTGCTTGGGCAGACTGGAATGGAGGCTTCACGTATTTGTGGAAGAGGCAGTGGACCAGGACTCTGTTAGACAGCTCCTGTGACTCCACCGACAATGTAGTAAGGCAATCGGGCTCCTCTTCAATTTTGTCTTGTACGATGGGGACTTAGCTTGGCAGTGATAGCATGCTCTTGGGCCCGCGCCAAAGGGCCCTCTGGCAAGGCCCTTGGGCGTGGGCCCGCCAAGCACAGGCGTGCCTGAGGGCGCCTGCTTTTACATTTTTTAATGTCCCTCTTTGCTTTTGGCCTGATTGGCCTTGGCTGTGGGGAGTGGGGAGGAGCTTACCTTCCCCGATGCCAATCAGAGCTTTGTGGCGGCTACAGAAGCATTTCCTGCGCCTAAGGGCGCCTGCTTTTAAATTTTTTTAGTATCCCTCCTTGCGCCTTGCCTGATGGACCTTGGCAGTGGGGAACGGGCAGGACCTTACCTTCCCATTCCCTTCCTTGATGCCAATCGGGGCTGTGTGGCGGCTGCAGAAGCATTTCCCACACCTGAGGGCGCCTGCTTTTAAATGCTGCACATGTGGGAGACTCCCTTGATAGTTGCCTCAGTCAGCAAAAGACTTCACACACTCTATAGGGTCCCTTCTTGCCCAGGTTTTCAAAAGCCTCAGTTACCACTTCATTCGATGATGGTGGAATCTACAATGTTTCGAGTTAAGAGTTCTAAAAATCGCTCCTCATTTCCCCCAGGAAGAGAATCAAGGACTCTCGATGCATTTGAACATCAATGCTTCCAAGCAGTTATGCTAGCATCCAGGATCAACTCCTACATGCTTTACATGGGTATGTTTTTGAGGGATGTAGCTAAAGATGTGTCTGAGTTCTCCACCCTGCTGCCACCTGACAAGCAAGGTCCATATCAGGCTCTGGTCAGCCATGGTCAAAATACCTCCAAATGTCTCACTAGGGATGCTTTTGATGCCTTTGAGCCCACCAGTAGGGCAGCAGCAGTCTGTATAGAAGACAGAAGAATGCAAGCATCCGATCCTGAACAATGGTTTCAAGATAAACTAGCTAACATTCCCTGTACAGGAGAGAATCTCTTTGGAAAAGGATGGAGAGAAAAGGCTGGTGAGATAGAAATGAATGATCTCACCCTAAAATGCCTTTCTCAAAAGACTGCTGATCTGTATAAGAAGACTTCCACCAAGAAACCCTTCTACACCAAGAAGAGGAGGTACTACCCTTCCTTCCCACCTTATTCCTCTTATCAGCCTCAACAGCCACATCAGAAGCAGCAGGGGCTCCAAAGTTTCAACCAACTCCACAGATGTAGCCTGCAGCTGGTTTTTGACTACTTCCTCAAGGGCATAGCCATTCTACCCTTACAGGACCCCCTCCCCTCCCACATTGCAGGCAGGTTAGTCTACTTAGCCCACAGATGGCCCCTCATTACGTCAGAGCCCTGGACTCTTAAGGGTTGTGAACAAGGGGTATCAGCTCCATTTTAAGAACCTGCCTCCCACTTTCTTCATAAGGGAGTTCCCCATGGATCCTCTGCACTCTAGCCTGCTTCAGCAAGAGGTAGTCACTCTTCTAGCACAGGGAGCCATAGAGGAAGTTCCTCCCCCACTACAAGGGCTCTGGTTTTACTCCCATTATTTCCTCATCCCCAAAAAGATAAGTGGGTTCAGGCCTATCCTAGACCTCAGGAATCTCAACAAGTTCCTAGTTTTGGAAAAGTTCAAGATGGTCTCACTTGGAACCCTACTTGCGTACCTTCAGGAGAAAGATTGGCTCTGCTCTTTCGAACTCAATGATGCCTACACTCACATCCTTATACATCCCTCTCACATAAGGTACCTGCACTTCTTGTTCCAGGGACTGCACTACCAGTGTTATGTTCTACCCTTTGGTCTAGCATCTGCTCCAAGAGTTTTCACAAAGTTTCTGGCAGTAGTAGGGGCCTACCTCCGCTCCCTGGGCATCTTCATCTTCCCTTACTTGGACGACTGGCTCATTAAGGGCGATTCCCCTCAGGTAGAGATCATGTCTCTTCAGCACACCATATTGGTGCTTCAGCATCTAGGCTTTGTAGTCAACTACCCAAAATCGTATGTCTCTCCGACTCAAAAACTAGAGTCCATTGGGGTGCTTCTGGACACCACATAAGATCGAGCCTTCCTTCCAGGAGACCGACTCATCAAGCTGGCAAATCATTGCCAAAGCCAGTCCCACATCAGGGCAAGGGACATGCACTGTCTCTTAGGGCACATGGCCTCCACAGTCCTTGTTGTCCCCTATGCTCGCCTTCACATGCATCAAGCACAGTGGACTCTCTTTTCTGAGGAAGCAATCAACAGGTCGTCTCACAGACAAGATCACCATCACTCTTCAACTTGTAGACTCCCTCAAGTGGTGGTGCACCCCTCAAAATCTTCTTGTCTGGTTACCTTTTCAGATGTCTGCACCACAGTGTACCCTGACGACAGATGCTTCCAGACAAGGCTGGTAGGCTAAACTCAAGGGCCTAACTATGCAAGGCCTCTGGTCCGCCAAGGAAGCCTTTTACCACATCAACCTTTTGGAACTCAAGGCAATTGCCAATGCCCTTCGGGTGTTCCATCCTTTGTTGACTGGACAATCGGTACTCATTCAGACTGACAACCAGGTAGCCATGTATTACATAAACAAACAAGGGGGAATCTGATCTCACCTCCTTAGCAGGGAGGTGGTTCGCCTCTGGGCCTTCGCTTTCTCTCATTGGATTCCTCTTTGAGCAGTTTACCTTTTGATGGAGCTCATTGTGCTAGCGGACAACCTCTGTCAAGTCCTCCAACTACACGAATGGATTCTCCATCGAGAGACAGTGCAGCACATCTTTTGGTTATGGGGAACTCCTATAATTGACCTCTTTGCTACTCCAATGAACGCACAGCTTCCTCGATTCTGCTCCAGGATCCCATCTCCACAGAGCCAAGCATTTCTCCTTCACTGGGGACAAGGACTGCTTTACGTAATCCCAACTGATAGGAGATTTCAATATGCCAGATGTTGATTGGCACATTCCTGCTGCAGTATCATCTAGAAGTAAGGAGATCCTGGATTCTCTACAGGGAGAACTATTCAGGCAATTGGTAACAGACCCCACACGTGAAGGGGCCATACTGGACTTGGTGCTTACCAATGGTGAAAGTGTTTCTGATGTTGTAGTGGGAGATCATTTTGCTTCCAGTGATCACCAGATGGTGTGGTTCAGTATTAGGACTAGGGCTGTTAGAATCCATTCCAAGGTGAGGATCTTAGACTTTAGGAAGACTAACTTTGCGAAGATGGGCCAATACCTCAGGGAGTCGTTAGTGGGATGGGAACAGCTGGGGGATGTAGAAAAACAGTGGGCAAAACTGAAAGGGGGTATTTTAAGGGCAACCAACCTTTTTGTTAAAATGGTAAATAAAGGCAAAAGGAACAGGAGACCACTATGGTTTTCGAAGGAAGTAGCTGAAAAAGTGAAGAAAAAGAGGGAGGCCTTCATGAAATACAAGAGATCACAGAGAGCAGAAGACAAGCATCTGTATTTGGAAAAACTTAGAGAAGCTAGCAAAGTAGTCAAGAAGGCAAAGATTCAAAAGGAGGAGGAAATAGCCAATGCAATAAAATGGGGGGATAAGACATTTTTCAGATATATTAGTGAGAAGAGGAAGAGCAAAAGTGGTATTGTCAGACTCAAGGGTGCAGGGGGGGAATATGTAGAAGCTGATAAGGATAAAGCGGAATTGCTTAACAAATATTTTTGTTCTGTGTTCACAGATGAAGAACCAGGAGCAGGACCTCAGAAAACACCCACAAATAAGAACAGAAGCGAGGGACATCTTGAACTATTTTCAGAAGACTGTGTTCATGAGAAACTAGCTCAACTTAAAGTAGACAAAGCGATGGGACCGGATGGGATACACCCTAGAATACTGAGGGAACTTGGGGACGTTCTAGCAGCTCCACTGACTGACCTTTTCAATGCCTCGTTGGAGTCAGGAGTGGTGCCAAAGGACTGGAGAGAGGCTCATGTGGTGCCTTTACACAAAAGCGGAAGTAAGGATGTGGTTGAAAACTACAGGCCGGTTAGTTTAACTTCGGTGGTGAGTAAATTATTGGAAACGCTGCTGAAAGAGAAAATAGTGAGGTTTCTGGAGTCCAGCGGATTACAGGATCCGAGGCAGCATGGATTCACCAGAGGCAGGTCTTGTCAGACAAATCTGATTGATTTTTTTGACTGGGTGACCAGGGAGTTGGACCGAGGGAGAGCTCTAGATGTGGTGTATTTAGATTTCCGTAAAGCCTTTGACACTGTTCCTCACAGGCGACTGATAAACAAACTGAGCACCCTAGGGATGGACCCTAAAGTTACTGCTTGGGTTAGAAATTGGTTGGGTGGGAGGCGACAAAGAGTACAAGTAAATGGAGCTCACTCTGAGGAGAAGGATGTTACCAGTGGTGTGCCCCAGGGATCTGTCCTTGGTCCAATTCTTTTTAACATCTTTGTTAGTGATATAGCGGAAGTGCTGTCGGGTAAGGTTTGCCTCTTTGCGGATGATACCAAAATCTGCAATAGAGTAGACACCCAGGAAGGGGTAGATAACATGAGGAGGGATCTAGCTAAGCTTGAAGAATGGTCTAGAATTTGGCAGCTGGGATTTAATGTTAAAAAATGTAAGGTCATGCATTTGGGCTGCAGCAATCCAAGGGAGCAATACAGTATAGGAGGTGAAGTACTTTTGTCCACTAAAGAAGAGCGGGACCTAGGCGTGGTTGTGTCTGATGATCTTAAAGTAGCTAAACAGGTGGAAAAGGCGACAGCAAAAGCTAGAAGGATGCTTGGGTGCATACGGAGAGGAATGGCTAGCAGAAAAAAGGAGGTGATAATGCCTCTGTATAAGTCTTTGGTGCGACCTCATTTGGAGTATGGTGTGCAATTCTGGAGACCGCACCTTCAAAAGGATGTGAACAGGATGGAGTCGGTGCAGAGGGTTGCTACCAAAATGATTAATGGGCTTCATTATAAAGCATATGAGGACAGACTTAAGGATCTTAATATGTACACCTTAGAGGAAAGGCGGGATAGAGGTGATATGATTGAGATGTTTAAATACCTCCGTGGCATAAATGTTCAGGGAGAGAGCCTCTTTCAATTGAAAGCAAGTTCTGCTACGAGGGGACATGGGATGAGGGTGAAGGGAGATAGATTCAGGAGTGATATGCGGAAATATTTCTTTACGGAAAGAGTAGTGGATCCGTGGAATAGTCTCCCAGTGGAGGTGGTAGAGATGAGGACAGTAACTGAATTCAAGAAAGCATGGGACCAACACAGAGGATCTCTAAAGGCAAAAAGTGGACTGTTGTAGTTGTTATGGAAGGACAGACTAGATAGGCCATGTGGTCTTTTTCTGTCGTCATATTTCTATGTTTCTATGTAACCATTCCATTGATACCGAAGATGCTCTTCAAATTACAGTTAAACAGGAGAGCAATGATTCTCATCATCCCATTCTGGCCATGTCAACCATGGTTTCCCCTGCTCCTTCAACTAGCGCAACTCATACCCCTCAGTCAGGGATGCGCATCCAGTCTCCTCTTGCAGGACCAGGGCTCGCTCCTTCACCTCAATCTGAGAGTGCTCTGTCTAATGGCGTGGCTGCTGAAAGCCTAGTCTCACCTAGATCTTCCGGATGAAGTTAAAAATATCCTCCTCGTGTCTAGAAAGGACTCTACTCGATGCGCTTATGCCTTTAAATGGCACAGGTTTTCCCTCTGGTGCTCTCAGAGGGGTCTCAGCCTATTTACTTACCTGGTGGAGCCTCTACTTCAATATCTTCTCCATCTTTCTATGGCAGGACTAAGGACAAATTCAGTTTGAGTCCATCTTAGTGCCATTGTGGCCTCTCACCATCCAATCGACGGACAGCCAGTATCTGTTTATCCTCTGGTAGCCCACTTCATAAGCAGCCTTCTCCTAACTAGGCCTGGGACCTCAGTGTTGTCCTGACTTTGCTGCTCACTTGGAAGGTTGCCTTCTTGGTTGCTCTCACATCAGCTCGTCGTGCCAGTGAATTACAGGCTCTGGTGGCTCATGCTCCATACACACAGTTTCACCATGTTAAGGTGGTCCTCCAGACACATCCCCAGTTCTTTCTGAAGGTGGTCTCTCCACCTTAATCAGTCGGTTTCCCTTCTGACCTTCTTTCCAAGACCTCATTCTTCTCGAGTGGAAGCAATGCTGCATACCCTGTATTGCAAAATCGCTTTAGCCTACTATTTGGATAGAACTAAAGCCCATTGACAGTCTTCACAGCTATTTGTGTCGTTGATCCTAATCATTTGGGCCTACCAGTAACCAAGCATACCCTTTCCAACTGGATTACGAACTGCATTTCCTTTGCTTATGTGCAGGCAGGACTTTCCCTAGAGTGTCGCGTCATGACCACCTCAGTTGCCCATCTGCATTCCGTCTCCATCTCAGAGATCTGCCAGGCTGCCACATGGTCTCCTATTCATACTTTTGCTGCCCATTACTGTCTAGATAAGGACTCTAGTAGAGACACAAACTTTGGCCAAGCCGTTTGTTGGCACCTTTTTGGGACTTAGCTACACCTCCTTCCACTCTGCCCTCTGTTTCTACTGGCTACCTTCACACTATTGAGCGGAGAGTGTGCTCAAGGAGCTGAGATCCGTACTCTACGCTAGTTAAGGTTTGGGAGTTTTTTTCCCTGTCGGTCGCACCTTACTCCTCTCTGGCAGATACAGTAGCTGGAAGCTAGTGAGTCCCATATGTGAAGACTGCATTTCTGCTTGTTCCTGGAGATAGCATAGTTACTCACCTGTAACAGGTGATCTTCGGGAACAGTAGGAATCACACTTCACAACCTTCCCTCCTCCCCTGGGAGTTGTAGCATGGGGTTTTTCTGGGGGGGGGGGGGGTTCTGAGCTCTATACTTTACTGAGGAGAATTGCTGGGAAGGAGGAAAGGCAGGCACGCATGTGTGGAAGATTACTCCCTAAAGCATTCCTATTGGATGCTAGGCAGTGTTCCTGTGCAGGGCTCTATCGGTGCAGATATCAGCCATCTCTGTTGTTCCCAGAGATCACCTGGAGGACAGCAACCTTGGGCTGGAAGGACTGTGGTTTCTAGTCCCACAAGTGCTCCTTGTGGTCTTGGGCAAGCCACTTAACCCTCCATAGCCCATGTTCCCTGTAAAATAGTTATCTCCAAGTTATAATGCCCTGTTCAATGTAATTTCAGTTTGTTCAATGTAAACCGCCTTGATATCATGAAAGGCAGTATATAAGAAATGTTAAATAAATAAATAAATCACCTGTGACAGGTGAATAACTATGCTTTCTGGCATATCCCTTTCATTTGTGCCCTCCTCTGCCACTGCCAACTCCAGACCATTCACTCTACTTTGCTGCTCTATATGCCTGGAACAAACTACCTGAGTCAATGCATCAGGCTCCTTCTCTAGCTGTATTCAAATCCAGGCTAAAAACCCACCTCTTTGAGACTGCTTTTGGATCCTGATGCTCCTCATTCTCTTGTCCACTACTTAAGTGTATCTTACCGTACTCTAGTCCCCAGTTTTGTAATGTTTTTTCATCTTGATTAGATTGTAAGCTCTGATGAACAGAGACTGCGTCTTACATCTATATGTAAAACATTGCATGCTACTTGTGGTACCATACAAATGATTAGTAGTAGTAGTATGGTAGATGTGGAAATTCACTTCCCTTTTTTCATACATTCCTCCTCACATTGTTTTTAGGACAAGGGTAGTTTGGGGAACATGAGCTCATCCCCAGGAGTTGGGAAGCTGGCAGGTCCAGTAATGGTGCAGGCAGCATTCTCACAGGATGACAGACTGTCTAGACCACCTCCCTCTGCAACTCCTGCCAGTCTGGATATTGGAGTCAGGTAGGTACAAAGCTACTCATTAGATCACTTAGAAACATTGGGCCCAATATTGAGTTTTGCTGGGTATGTGCCGCTCTGGCGAATAACTCCGCATATTCAGTGCTAGGATCATATGTGGACCCGGCATTGAATATCCGGGTTTGCCGCACAGCCTCCCAGATGCAATAAATAACCAGGCAGCACGATATTGCATGCTGCCCAGTTTGCTGTTGCGACTAAAAGATAGGTGAGCTTTTGCCTCGCCTAACTTTTAGCCGCAGGTCGCTAACCATATCGCCGCTGCCCGGTTATTGACTGTCGCCACCTCCACGCTTCCCGGAACTCCCACAACACGACCCGATGCTAAGCAGTTAGCATCGGGGCATGCAGGGGAGAAGTTAGTGCCACTGAATATTTATTTATTTTTTTATTTAACAGATTTTTTTTATACCACTTAATCCTTCAGTCAAAGCGATTTACATTGCAACTTAAACTTGATAATGTATATCAATGTCCCTGTTTAATGTACATTACCAAGTCTAAGTTGCAATGTAAATTTCTTTAACTGAAGGATAAAGTAGTATAAAAAAAACACCTGTTAAATAAATAAATATTCAGCAGCACTAACCGTTAGTGCTGTTGAATATCCCTGTTAGAGGCATTTGCACGGTATACAGGGCTGTATATCATGTAAATGCCTTTCACATATCGGGCCCATAGAATCTCCTACATTTCTGTGTGATGGGAGATGTATATGCTCACAGATGTGGATATTGACATTTTGAATGGAGCAGTCATGTATTATGGTGTATATAAGTTTATGATGAGCAATCTGTAAAGGAATGTAATGTGATTGAGTCCTCTGTGCGGTAATAGGGACTTTAACTTCCTAAGGATAGTAACAACAAACTGTGCAGGCCTCTCCTTGTTGGAAGTGAAATGCTTTTCAGATCTCCCATGAGTTGGTGGCCTCTGTTTTCTAAGTGAATTGCCAAAGACAAGTGTGGTGTTAATTTATTTGTGGAATATGAGTAACTAGAAAATTTTGTTTCATTTTTGTATTTTATTCAATGTTTTTGCAGCTCCAGGCAATCGGTAGGAGGTCCACAGCCATTTTTTCCACGAGGAACTTTCCAGGGACCTCCACAGCAGCAGCACTTATGGCATCTGCAGCAACGGCCTTCTACAACCTCTCGCTTCCAGCAGCCCTTGGGCCTTGACATGAGCAGACCAGCATTGAACGGCACAGTGGGGCTTCCCTCACGAATGACAGTGCCCAGTGAACAGATTCCAGCCTCATCAAATACAGTGGGTGCTCCTTACATAGAACTGCGTCACAACACTCAGAAGGGAATTCCTGGGGCCACAGGTGTCCCTCTTTCTCAGCAGAATCTTCCAACAAGACCCCGTTTCTTTCTGCCAAACATGGAAAATCAGAGCCTCCAGTCTGTGGGTATACGGGCTCAGGTAGCGCCTGTACATAACACTGGGCTTGTAAACCCTCTTCTACAACCTCAAAAGATTCCAGCTCCATTGTCATCTTCACAGAATTCTGAAACAAGCAATAGCCAGCGTATTCATGCCAAGGATGTGACGCTTTTAACTTCTGGGTTAGAGTTACTGTCTCAACAGGCTCCTCGCACAATTTACACTTCAAGTGCAAACCTCTGCCCTGGGGGATTAAAGGAAGTTGTAGACTCTGGTGCTGCTCCCAGTTCTGCCACGGTCCCCAGTAAGGTTCAGCTTGGTATGAACAGTGCAAGGCTTCCTTGTGTAGATGCTGTAGAGTCCGACTTGGATGTTGACTTTGACTCTCATAAGGACCTTGAAGATGATGATGACCTTGCCAACCTGAGCCTTGATCCTGATGTTGCTAAAGGGGATGATGATCTTGGCAACCTCGACAACCTTGAGACCAATGATCCCCACCTCGATGATCTTCTCAATGGGGATGAATTTGACCTCTTGGCTTACACTGACCCCGAGCTGGACACAGGAGACAAAAAGGATATCTTTAATGAGCACCTCAGGCTGGTGGAATCAGCCAATGAAAAAGCAGAGAAAGAGGCCTTACTTAAAAGGGAGCCTTCTGGCTCTTGTGTCCAGAGCTTCCCACTGCTCACAGAGCAAAGCAAGGAAAGCATGCAAAGGGGCCAGGGGAACAAAGCTAAGCATAGACTGGAGGACATGATGTCCTCTGGATCCTGCACTTCTGTGTCTCCAATCTCTAATGTCAACTTTGAAAAGAGCCTTAAAAATCCAGGCGTTGCCATAGAGACCAAGGCAGTGATTTCAGCAAACATAAAACCAAAATTGGAGGATGGCGGCTTAAAGTTATCCACATGTCAGTTCTCAGCTAGCAGTATTGAGAGGCAGTCTATTATCATCAAGTCTGAAGCTGCCCGGAATGCAGATAAAACATCTTTGTCTCACGGGCTGAAAGCAGGACATAGTTTGCTAGCCTCTGGAGATAGTCATTTGACTACCAGCAGAACCACAGATGCTTTGGAGAACGTGAGAGTTGGCTCGGCACAGTTGTCAAACAAAGGGCATTCAACACTTTCATATGCTTCCTCTGGTCCAGTGCTTTCTCAGAAACCCATTATGAATCAGCGTAACCCAACAATGGAAAAGTTTGTTCTTGGCGGGAGTCCTCTGAACTTACCTGGTACCCATAACTCGTCAGTTGATGACTTAGATAAGATGGAAAGCACTTTAGTAGCAAGCGAACTTCCACTCTTAATTGAAGATCTTTTGGAGCATGAGAAGAAGGAGTTGCAAAAGAAGCAGCAGATGTCTGTTCAGCACCTTCAACCAGCTCAGCAGCACTCCATGATGGTTCATCCTTCAGGACTGGCCCACCAGATGCCTCAAACACAACAGCAGCAGCCATCCCATGATGGGCCGCCAGCCAATCTTGTCGGGTCCCAACAGCAACTTCCACTGGGGATTGTTACAAGGCAGCAGAATTTGGCAACAGTTCCCCAGCTCCTGCCACAGCAACAGAGATTGGTTGGACCTCAGACAGGTCACATTCTATCACCACATACAGCAGTAGCACAAAGTCAGGGACATAATGTTGGAGCACAGCACACAACACAGTCTGTGCCACCTCAGCAGCAGGGACTGCTTCCAAAACAGATGGTCGGTGTACAACAGCAACAGCAGTCTGTGGGGATGAAATCTCAGCCGCTCGTTGTTCAGCAACAGCAGCTTGCGAACAGCTTCTTTCCAGACACAGGTATCAGAATGCTGCTGTTCTGGTTACTACTGGTGGGGGGAATGTCATTTCCTGTTAAAGGCCAGTAGTGTGTTCAGCTGGTGCTGAATCAGCTTGAGTTGAGATACTAGGATGGTTTTTGCTGGATGTTTTTGGGTTGGAGGGGTGGGCTAATTGCTGGATGTGTTTTGCAAAATCTTTTTTACTTTATTTCTGCCAGTTTCTCAGCAATAATCTGAAAATAATTTCATTGTCAACCCACAGATAAAACTAGGATTGCCACTGACTCAGCTTTTAGGTGAATGTTGTGGGTTCATGTGTGTCACGGTGGGTAGAGATTCAGGAGCGACAGCATGCGGCATAAATTGTATAGAGTTGCCTTTTGGCTCAGTGGGAAATGCTGTTTATGTGAAAGTGTTCCATTGCTGTAAAGATTGGATCCATAAAGATAAGTGCTATGGAATTGGGAGCCTTGGCTGCTATTTGATAACTATTGCCTCCTTTTTCAGCCAAAGGCTAGCTATATGGTACTGCTGATACTACATGCAAATAATTGCATTGCTGATCAAAGTAGCAAGGATCCCAGAAAGCGATGACTTGTTAGGGAAATGAGCATAATATCTGTAACCTTCCATTTCCTGCAAGTGAAGAGGATTGAGGTGCAGAGACAATTTGACACAGGTGCAAGTGAGCTGGGCAGTGCATTATTTCATGGTCATGGGCTAATAGAAGCAATTGGCTCTCTTAGATCTAGATAAATTTGCTGCTGAGGACATTATGGACCCCATTGCCAAAGCCAAGATGGTGGCCCTGAAAGGCATCAAGAAAGTGATGGCGCAGGGGAGTATTGGAGTGTCTCAAGGAATGAACAGGTAGGAGACTCAGTTAAAAGCATTATCTTGATTTGAGGTTTCCTTCCAGCAGTGAGCCTCTATGCATTATGTTTCTCTCTGCCTTTATTTGCCTTTTAAGTCAAGGTCATACTTACTTTCATAGCAGCTGCCAGTAATGCACATTAAACACTAAGGGCCCGATATTTAGTGGTGGTAGCTAGCTGTTGCTGCTTAACCTAAGACCTGGATATTCCTTGCCATGGCCATATTCAGCTTCAGGTATTGAAGATCTGGGTCAGCCGGATAGTGTGGAAGCTAACTGGGCAGCAGTGATATTCAGATACTGCCCTGTTAGCTTCTGTGGCAAAAGTTAGGCCACCCTTTAAGATGCCTAACTTTTGTTGCTTAAGGAATAATCGGGCAGTGGCTGAATATCGCCGCTGCCTGGTTATTGCTGGGTACCCTCTCCAAAATGCCCCAATGCTGGCTGGCTAGCATCAAGATGTTAAGCGACAGCACCCAGGGATATTCAGTGGCATGAACCATGTTAAGTGCTACTGAATATCCCAGTCACTGCGATTAACATGGGTAACAGGTCTGCTAACTGCTGACTTTTTTTCTTGCACCAACATAGCAATTGTATTTGAACAGAGCTACAATATTCAAGATAAATGTATACTACATGGTGTCCTAGCACCAGGGAGCCTAGAGTCTAAGGTACAGGTTTACTAAGCTAGGCCAATGGTTAGCATATGCATTTTGTAACTAGATCCCATGTTATTAAATGCGACCTAGTTAGAAATAGTGCGTGCTAACCATTGGCCCAATTTAATAAACATGCCCCTAAGACTGAGTACAGGGAGGGGAGGGTAAGTGACTTGCCAAAAATGACTTAAAGCAAAATGATGTGATTGAAAACTAATTCTCAAGATTTCGCAGGTCTGCCCTATCTCAAGGGATTGTCTGAGGATTAGCCAGATCTGTAATGTATCTTTCTCCAGGAACAAGCAGGAAGTCAGTCCTCACATATGGGTGATGTTGACGGAGCCTGCACAGAGCATTTCCAACGCTTTCAAAGAAAGCCTTTGGGACATGCTACCACGCATGTGTGGTCTTATTCCCGTCCAAGGGTGCCATCTTGCTCAATCTCCTTTTTTCCGTGGAGCCCAAAGGACGTCTGTCCAGTTTCCCTGGAAAAAAATCCTTGCTATATTATAAGAACATAAGATATGCCATAATCGGTCAGACCAAGGTCCATCAAGCCCGGTATTCTGTTTCCAACAGTGGCCAATCTAGGTCATATGTACCTAGCAGTTTCCCCAAGGGACACAGGTTCCACAATGCTTGTATTGGTTCAAGCATTGATATCCTGGGTCCCTTCTTAATAATGGTTTATGGACCTTTCCTCCAGGAACTTGTCCAAACCTTTTTTAAACCCAGCTACACTAACAGCCTTTACTACATCCTCCGGTAACAAATTCCAGAGTTTGATTACACGTTGAGTGAAAAAATATTTTCTTTTATTAGTCTTAAATAGTTTACCCTGTAGCTTCATTGCATGTCCCCTAGTCTTTCTATATTCTGATAAGGTAAACAATCGATCTACGTTTACCCATTCCACTCCGTTCATTAATTTATAGACTTATATCATATCTCCCCTCAGCCGTCTCTTTTCCAGGTTAAAGAGCCCAACCTTTTTAGCCTTTCTTCATAGGAGTATCCTTCCATCCCCTTTACCATTTTGGTGGCTCTTCTCTGAACCTTTTTTAAAATCGCTATATCCTTTATAAGATACGGCGACCAGAATTGCACACAATATTCAAGGTGCGGTCTCACCATGGAACAATATAGAGGCATTATAATATCTTTTGTTTTATTTTCCATTCCTTTCCTTATCATACCTAGCATTCTATTTGCTCTCTTGGCCGCCGCTGCACACTGGGCCGAGGGTTTTAACATGATATCCACAATGACGCCTAAATCTTTTTCCTGGGTGGTGGTTCCTAATGTGGAACCTTGCATCGTGTAACCATAGTTTGGGTTGTTCTTCCCTAGGTGCATAACCTTGCACGTGTCCACATTAAATTTCATCTGCCATTTTGATGCCCAGTCTTCCAATTTATCAAGATCCTCTTGCAATTTTCCACAATCCTCTTGGGTTTTAACAACTTTAAATAGTTTTGTGTCATCTGCAAATTTGATAACCTCACTCGTTATTCCACTTTCCAGGTCATTTATGAATATGTCAAAAAGCAGCGGACCCAGCACAGATCCCTGGGGTACACCACTATTCACCTTTCTCCATTGGGAAAATTGGCCATTTAGCCCTACCCTCTGCTTTCTATCTTTTAACCAGTTCCTGATCCACAATAGTACACTGCCTCCTATCCCATGACTCTTTAGTTTTGCCAAAAGTCTCTGATGAGGGACCTTGTCAAAGGCTTTCTGAAAGTCCAGATACACAATATCAACCGACTCACCTTTGTCCACCTGATTATTCACTCCTTCAAAGAAACATAACAGATTAGTAAGACAAGATCTTCCTTTTCTAAAGCCATGTTGGCTGTCTCCCATTAGGTCATGACTATCTACATGCTGAATAATTTTATTCTTTATGATGGTTTCTACCATTTTTCCCAGTACTGATGTCAGGCTCACCGGTCTGTAGTTTCCCGGATCACCCTTGGAACCCTTTTTAAAAATTGGTGTTACATTGGCGATCCTCCAATCTTCAGGTATTAGAGATGATTTTAATGATAGCTCACAGATTACTAATAGCAGGTCTGCAATCTCATATTTCAGTTCTTTCAACACCCTTGGATGTATACCATCCGGCCCAGGTGATTTGCTACTCTTCAGTTTATCTAATAGTTGTAATACATCTTCCCGATGTATCGATATTTCCTTCAATTCTTCCGCATCTTTAAATACCACTTTAGTCATGGGTAACATCCCTACATCTTCCTCAGTAAAGACTGAAGCAAAGAATTCATTCAATCTCTCCGCTATCGCCTTGTCGCCTCTTAGTGCTCCTTTAACCCCTTTATCATCTAAGGGACCAACTGACTCTCTCACAGATTTTTTGCTACGAATGTACTTGAAAAGGTCTTTACTTCGCGTTTTTGCTTCCGCAGCAAGCTTCTTCTCAAATTCTCCCTTTGCCTGCCTTATCAATGCCTTGCATTTGACTTGCCAGTGCTTGTGCTGTTTCCAGGTTTCGTCGTTTGGCTCTTTTTTCCATTTCCTGAAAGATGCAACAACAGCCTCTCTGACCTCACCTTTAAACCATGCTGGCAGTTTTTTGGACTTCCTTCCACTTTTCTTAAAGCGTGGAATACAGCTGGTCTGGGCTTCCAAGATAGTATTTTTCAACAACAGCCAAGCCTGATGTACGTCTTTAACCTTTGCAACTGCTCCTTTTAGTTTTTTCTTAACTGTTTTCCTCATTTTATCATAGTCTCCCTTTCGAAAGTTAAAAGGTAGTACTGTGGATTTCCTTACTATCCCTCCTCCACTAATTAAATCAAAGGCGATCATGCTATGATCACTATTGCCAAGTGGCCCCAACACCCTAATCTCTTGCACTAGATCTGGTGTTCCACTAAGGACTAGGTCTAATATGGCTTCCCCTCTGGTCGGTTCATGAACCAGCTGCTCCAAGAAGCAGTCATTTATTTCATCTAGGAACTTTATCTCCCTAGCATGTCCTGACGTGACACTGACCCAGTCGATACCGGGGTAATTGAAATCACCCATTATTATTACTGCGCTGTAACTTTTGTTAGCTTCCTTGATTTCTTTGAGCATTTCATCATCCATTTGGTCATTCTGGCCAGGTGCTCGATAGTACACCCCCACTGCCATTGCCTTCCCCCTTTTATATGGAATTTCAACCAATATAGATTCTACAGCAGATTGTGTTTCCTGCAAAACTTTAATCCTTTCTGAGTCAATGCCCTCTCTAACATAGAGCGCAACCTCTCCACCAATTTGTTCAGCTCTATCATTACGATATAGTTTGTACCCAGGTATCACAGTGTCCCACTGGTTGTCCTCCTTCCACCATTTCTCTGATATTCCAATCATATCTAACCTTTCATTTAGTGCTATATATTCTAACTCTCCCATCTTATTCTTTAGACTTCTAGCATTTGCATACAAGCATTTTAGAGAATGTATTTTATTCATGTTAATTTGGCTATTTAGACATGGGTAAATTGGGATCTTTAAGCTCTGTCTGCTCCATACTTGAGGGCATTTGGGCTACTTTACTCTTTTGTGGAACCTCTCTGCTTTTGGTAGTATCCTTCAAGGATACATTCTTCCGAACCATCCGCTCTTGGGCGACTGTCGGCTTTCCCCTAATATCTAGTTTAAAAGCTGCTCTATCTCCTTTTTAAAGGTTAATGCCAGCAGCCTGGTTCCATCCCAGTTAAGGTGAAGCCCATCCCTTCGGAAGAGCCCCTCCTTTCCCCAGAATGTTCCCCCAGTTCCTAACAAATCCAAAACCCTCATCTCTGCACCATTGTCTCATCCACGCATTGAGACCCCGGAGCTCTGCCTGCCTTTTGGGTCCTGCGCGTGGAACAGGAAGCATTTCGGAGAATGCTACCATGGAAGTTCTGGATTTCAACTTCCTACCTAAAAGCCTAAATTTTGCCTCCAGAACCTCCCTACCACATTTTCCTATGTCATTGGTACCAACATGTACCAAGACAGCAGACTCCTCCCCAGCACTATCTAAGACCTTATCTAGGTGGCGCGTGAGGTCCGCTACCTTCGCACCAGGCAGGCATGTTACCAGGCGATCCTCACGTCCACCAGCCACCCAGCTATCTACATGCCTAATGATCGAATCACCAACTATAACGGCTGTCCTAACCCTTCCCTCATGGGCACATGGCCCTGGAGAAACTTCCTCGGTGCGAGAGGGTTTTACATCACCTGGAGGACAGGTCCTAGTTACAGGATCACTTCCTGCCACACCAGGGTGATGCTCTCCTGTCACGTGACCTCTCTCCTCCATGGCAACAGGGGTGCTGCCAGACTGGAGGTGGGACTTCAGGACTATATCCCTGTAGGTCTCGTCTATGTACCTTTCTGTCTGTCTTATGTTTTCCAAGTCTGCTACTTTAGCCTCTAGAGAACTGACTTGTTCCCTGAGAGCAAAGAGCTCCTTGCACCTAGTGCACACGTAAGACCTCTCACCAACTGGGAGAAAATCATACATGTGACACTCAATGCAAAAGACTGGAAAGCCCCCATCCCGCTGCTGGACTGCTGTCTGCATCTTAGTTTTAAGTTTGTGTCTAGATCTTTAAGTTCTTACTTAATAGGGGTTGCTATGGGTATTTATACCAATAAAACTGTACCTAATACGTTTAATATACCTTGTTCACCTGAAGCTTAATTAATCTCAGGTCCTTAGTGTATGACTGATTTGGGTAATGAGCTTCACCTGAAAGTACCTCCTGTCTTTTAAGATGTGTAAGTACCTATAAAGCTATGATTATCCCAGGGGAGGGAGGGAAATAACACTTATCAAAAGAAGGCTGCTACACAGTACCCTGTCTTGTGCTGCTGAGGTAAGCTAAATTCTGATTTGATTTAAATTATAGCTCTTAGCTGCTGCTAGGCTCTAACTTCTTATGAAATTTAAACTACAAGCTCTCTGCTGGGTACTAAATTTAACCAGAAAGCTCTTTTCTGTGTGTTAAATTTAAACTAAAAGTACTTTGCTGTTACTTGGCCCTGAGTGACTATTAAATTTAAACTACAGGCTCTCTGCTGCGTATGAAATGTAACCAGAAAGCTCTACTCTGTGTTTTAAATTCAAACTTTAATTGCTGCTACTAGGCCCTAACTGATCCAACAAAAAACAGTGGGTTCACAGATTAAGTAGCTTTAATACAAAGAATTTGTTTTAGAAAATTACCAGAAGTATATACTCACAGTTGCAGATTTCTCTCCAGAAGTAACAATCCCCCTTTCTAGTCCTTCAAGACAGAGGATGACAGAGCTCTGGTTGAGCTATTTATGCCTCTGCTGCTGAGGTAATGCTGTGACCAATTTCCTGGGTAATTAACAGTCCTTACTTGGATAGGAGGAGTCTTTCAAAATGGCCTTTTGATCTGCCACCTGGTGTTAACACCTATTGAAAAGGTTTCACAGGTCTCTTGCCCCCTAGGTAGAAGGCCTCTTTGTGAAGGTCTCTAGAAGACTTTATTTGTTGCTCAAAGAGTACAGACCCTGTTTTGCCTTTTGTGCTAAGCTAAATTCTGATTTGATTTAAATTATAGTTCTTAGCTGCTGCTAGGCTCTAACTTCTTATGAAATTTAAACTACAAGCTCTCTGCTGGGTACTAAACTTAACCAGAAAGCTCTCTTCTGTGTGTTAAATTTAAACTAAAAGTACTTTGCTGTTACTTGGCCCTGAGTGACTATTAAATTTAAACTACAAGCTCTCTGCTGGGTATGAAATGTAACCAGAAAGCTCTACTCTGTGTTTTAAATTCAAACTTTAATTGCTGCTACTAGGCCCTAACTGATCCAACAAAAAACAGTGGGTTCACAGATTAAGTAGCTTTAATACAAAGAATTCTTTTTAGAAAATTATCAGAAGTATATACTCTCAGTTGCAGATTTCTCTCCAGAAGTAACAGTCCCCCTTTCTAGTCCTTCAATTTAAATTTAGCTGTTCTCTGTTTGCATACTGGTTCCTCTTCCCGGCTCAAGCTGGCACTGTTTTCGGCTCCTTTTCCCTTTTTTGATCGAGGCTTGCCTCGAACAGAATTCATGCCCTTTTTCGCCTGGGGGTCGTTGACCCCAGCCAGATGTTCCCCACCATGTCCCCCGGTGGGTTCAAAATATGTGACCGCTTCAGTCAAACTGTCAGTCACAGACACCCATGACTGCAGCCCATGCTGCCTAGGATTGGACCATGATAGCACCTCCTGCGACCTGTGCCAGGCCATGATGCCTAAAACCAATAAAAAGAGGTTGGAATTATAGGAGAAACTGTTCCCCAGGTCCGACTTGGCACTGGTCTCCGTGACGCCGAGCTCCAAGCTCAGCACTTCCCAGGAGGGCTGAGCATCCTCGGAGTCCCGTGACAGCGGCTCCTCCAGAAAGGCCTCGGACCCCGAGCGGAAAAAAAAATCCTTGAAGTCCATTGAGGTTCCACTGGAGAACCCAGTAAAACAGCCTGGAAGGACTTGGGCGACTCCAAGGTCCTCAAGAAGGATGCATCGGCTGGCAGAGACGATGCAAGGGTCCTCAAGGCTGTAGTCCTTGTGGAGGATGCACTTGCAAGAGTGCCAGTGCCGGGCCCGATATCATCTGTGCCTGCGCTGAAAGCTGCAGTGTCTTCTGGCTTGGAATCCAGAATGGCAGTCGTGGAGCAGAACATCACTGCTATCCTGGCCATGTAGCAGGCAATGATGACAGATTTGTCTGCATCATCTGCCCTGACGACCAGGCTGCTGACTGCGGGGGAGTCCCTGGTTGTCGAGCCAAGCTCCGAGCGCCACCAGCCTTGAGTAAGTCCTCGGCCCCAGTCGAGGTCCCGGTCCTGTTCCTTGGGCCATCCAATCCTCCCTGGCCAGTTTCTGAGACTCGGACCCTAGGTCCTTGGGAGGGTCGTGAACCTTGAGCCAAGGAGTCACAGGGCCTCGGACTCATCATCCCCCCTAGACTCCGAGTGGGAGATAGACGACGAGGCCTCCCCGGAAACCAGACTGCACCGAGACGTCCCCTCAGACCCATCTCCCCCGGCACTATTTTTCTTCAGAGGACATGGCCTTCCACGACTTTGTCAGTGATATTGCCAGAGCCTTCTCTGTGCAAACCAAGTCAGAAGAGGATCCGCCCACTGAGGAACTGGAGATCCTCCAGTTTGAGTCTCCACCCAAGGAAGCACGGTGCCGGTCCAGCCAATCCTTGAGCGGCTACTGTTACAAACGTGGGAGATCCCGACATCATTGCTAGTGGTCAGCCGACACCTCGACGCCATATAGCACATCACGAAGGGGCCGGGGTTCCACAAGCCCCAATTCCCACATAAACTCCACGATTGTTGAGTTGACCATGCAAAAACTCAAAAGTCAGAAGACTTTACTCTTCTGTCACCCCTGACAGGGATGCTAGAGCCCTCGATGCCCTTGGGCGCAAGTGTTACCAGGGCTTGATGCTGGGGTGTTGAATCCAGGCCTATGAGCTATACATAGGGCATGTATTTGAAGGCTCTGACCCAGGAATTGTACGGGTTCTCAGTGGGGCTGGCTAGGGAACCTCTCCATTGGTTCCAAACTCTGACCTCTGGGATCAAGGAATGTTCAAAATTCCTCTCCCGTGCAGCCTATGACGGATTCGAGTCAGCAGCTCAAGTAGCAGTGACTGGCATTGGGGCTCGATGCCAGGCCTGGCTACAGTCCTCAGACTTCGAGCAATGGGTCCAGGACAAGCTGCTTGGCATTCCCTGCACCGGTGAGAACTTGTTCGGCAAACCCATGGCCGACAAGGCGGCTGAGATAGAAGCCAAGGCGGTGACCCACCAGAGGCTCTTAAAGAAGACCTTGTCCTTTCCCCGTAAAAAAACCCTTGGGTAAAAGGCCCCTATCCTCGGGGTAAAAGAGGTACTTCCAACAGAGTCATCGATACCAGTCCTTCTCGGGCCAACAGTAGGGTTATCGCCCTAAGAGGCAGGGCCAAGGAGCGCAGAAGCCCAAAGCTCAGAAGCCCCAGCTCTAGCCCAACCAGGAGGGAGCTTTGACTCTCAGGGCAGGGCAGGGCCTCCCCTCCCCTGGGAGACCTTCACCAGCCTGCAGGGCACCACCTGGCACTCTTTGCCCACAGGTGGGCCAAGGTCACCTCATACCAGTGGGTGTTGCAGTTGGTAAAGGAGGGATACTTCCTCCACTTACAACAAATACCACCCAGGTTCTTTCCAGGAGAGCCAGTGCGACCTCTCCTTCACCAGACCTGCTCTCAGAGCTCGCAAGTCTGCTAAGGGACAATGCAGTGGAGCCTGTACCAAGTATCTGTGGGGAAAAGGGTTCTATTCAAGGTACTTCCTTGTCTCCAAAAGAACGGGGAACCTCAGGCCCATACTGGACCTGCGAAACTTAAACAAGTTTCTGGTGAGGGAGAAGTTCAAAATGCTCTCCCTTGGAGCAATGCTGCCTTACCTCCACCAAGGAAATTGGCTGTGCTCCTTAGACTTAAAAGATGCATACACTCACATCCAGATCGACCCCTTCCACAGGCAGTACCTGCAGTTTGTGGTGGGAGGAGGACACTTAGCCACTTGCCATCTAAGATACCTTTATCTTTTCTTTATCTTTATTTAAAATTTAATATACCGCCGGAGCCAAAGCATATGGCGATTTACAATAAAACAAAGGGACTACTGCTGAGAAAAGGAAATAGAAAAGGAACGCCATTCATTGACAGGAAAGGGACAGCGTTATAAGGAAGGGACAGTAGGCAACAATAGTAACAAGAGGAAAGTGGCCTTAGTGGTGGCCCTTATGTCTGCTCGAAGGGTGAGCGAACTCCAGGCTCTGGTGGCAGATCCGCCATATATGAGGTTCTATAAGAACAGGGTGGTGCTCCGCACACCCCCCAAATTCCTCCCAAAGGTGGTATCTCCTTTCCACCTCATCTAAGAGGTAGTCCTCCCCACCTTCTTTCCTTGGCCTCATGCCGGCAGGGAGGAACTAATCCTTCATACACTGGATTGCAAGCGGCCTTGTCCTTCTACTTGCAACGGACTCAGGCCCATTGGAAAGCTCCTCCGCTTTTTCTGTCTTACGACCCCAGTAGACGGGGTCACTGTGACTAAGAGAACTCTTCCACTTGGGTGGTGGACTGTATTGCCCTCGCTTATGAGCAAGAAGGCTTCTCCTTTGAGCACTGGATCACAGTGCATTGCATGAAGGTAATAGCCACATTGGTGGCCAACCTCCACTCTGTGCCGGTGACGGAGATTTGCAAGGCTGCCACATGGTCTTCAATTCATATGTTCACAGCTCAGTACTGCCTAGAGAGCGAGTCCCACAGGGGCAGTGCCTTTGGCCAAGCGGTACTCTGTAATATTCTCGGGGTGTAGGCAACTCCTGCCCTCCGACCCTTCTGTGTTCAGGCTACCGGAGTGTTAGTGTCGCTGGACGCTAGGATCTTGCAGAGTCTCTCATTGGAGGACTTCCTTCTGCAACTCATGGCTACCCAATTGATGGCTGTTGGTGCTGTCATGGTTTGGACCTTGGCAGCCTGGAGCTAGGGAGTCCCATATGCGAGGACTGACTTCCTGCTTATTCCTGGAAATCGTAGTTACTCACAGGTGAACAGCAGAAATCAGTCCTCACAACCCTCCCTCCTCCCCTGGGAGTTGCCTCCCTACCTGGTTTTAGTTTTTTACTACCATCCTAGCTATGTCATCTGACTGAGAAAGATGGCACCCTTGGGCAGGAAGAGGACTACGCATGCATGATAGCATGTCCCAAAGGTTTTCTTTGAAAGCTGGAGAAATGCTCCGCACGGGCTCTATCGGCG
Organism: Ichthyophis bannanicus; assembly: GCA_033557465.1. NCBI lineage: Eukaryota > Metazoa > Chordata > Amphibia > Gymnophiona > Ichthyophiidae > Ichthyophis > Ichthyophis bannanicus. The sequence goes on along the minus strand of CM066033.1, from coordinate 648,422,797 downwards.
CCAACATCACCCATATGTGAGGACTGATTCCTGCTGTTTCCGGAGAACACCTGTTACAGGTGAGTTAACTACGCTTTCTCTAAAGCATATGTACTGACATATACTGAGAAATGAATCTACTGAGTAATGAATATACTGGCATATACTGAGAAAAAACCTGTTAGGAAGTTGCAGACACGTACCACCGAAATTCCTTGCTTTGGGCACGGGACATTCATACTTGTGAGTGAGAATACCATGGTGGTGATATTGTATCACTGTTGCTTAATAATATTTTCTTTTTTTGCTTAAAGGCAGCAGGTATCTTTGCTGGCCCAACGCTTGACTGGTACTCCAGGGGCCAGCGAGGTCCAAAACCACACCCCTGCTGGTAATACACAGGTGAGAAGATCAGAGAGAGAATGGGAAACATTGCTGTCATAACTTGTAAAAAGGAAAGTCACTCCATCCTAAATCATGATGATAAAAGGCAGATAGTTGATTAGCGTGCAGGACCATGGTTCTCTTGCAGCTGACGCAAGCAAAGAGCAGTCCTTTATTCGTGTGCCACTAATGTCTGTGGTTATAAATGTGAGAAGGCAGTTGCTCAATGCATTTTTTCATCTCCAGGAACAAGCAGGAATGTAGTCATCACATATGGGTATCCTCGGTACTGATGGAGCCTGCGCGGGAACGCTCCCCAGCGTCCAATTAGAAAGCTTTTGGGAGCATCCCACAGCGCCTGCGTGCTGCCTTCCCGCCTTTCCCAACTGCCTCTCTCCAGTTCTTCTTTTTCCACGGAGCCAGCAGGTCGTTGTTCTTGTCACCGCAGAAGAATTCATTTTTATTTCTTTCCTTTTTGTAGTCGCGTCTGCCTTCCTCGACGCTTTACCGGTACCGCCGTTTTTTTCTTATTATTTTCTGTTTTGAAAAAAAATATATATATATATTCTACATTTTTTCCGATTTTCTTCAGGTGCACGCGCCTTTTTGGGCCTTAGGCCCAAAACCCTTTTCTTACAATGGAGAAACCTGCCTCAGATTTCAAAAAGTGCACCAAGTGTGGCGGTACCATTTCCGTCACCGACACCCATGAATGGTGTCTAAAATGTTTAGGTCCTGACCACTCCATCACGGATTGTATGTCCTGTGCCATGATGTCTAAAAGAGGTCGGCAGAACCGAGCTGCTAAGCTTAGTACCCTGTTTCCCTCTGATGCAGCTTCGGTGGCATCGACGTCTTCCAGGGCTTCCTCTTCTTCCCGTGGATCTCAGGTAACTAAACATAAGTCCAGCCGGTCCTCAAAGGGTAGATCTCCTTCTAAGCATCGAGATGCCTCTGGCATTGCCCATGAGGATTCTGCACCGGCAAAATTGCCCCGGCGGGAGACTTCGGCTTCCAAAGCATTATCGGGGCTCCAGGATGTTCTCGACCTCGGCTGAACTACTGGTGCCATGCTCTGGGGTACCGGCGGTCTTCTCCGGTACCGACATCCAGGCATCGGCAGCGTCGATAGACCAGAGATTCCTGGCTATTGAGCGCAGTCTGGCGGCTCTCCTTGCGGCATCGACGCCCTCGGAACCGCGACAGACAATTCGGACAGTATCGGTACCGGTACCGATAGCATTGACATCGGCATCGGTGTCTGCTTTGACGGTACCTAGTCATCCGATGCCCTCCGGTACTGATACCCCAGTACCGGTTACTCCCGGTACCGACTTCGGTCGGTACGGGTATCGGGCTCTTCAAGAGCATCTGGACAAACGGTACTTTGAGTCCTCAGAAGAATCTGAGGATTCTGACAGTTCTGTCGATGCAGGAATGCTTCTCCCAGAGGAGCCCTCCTCCCCTAAGCGCAGGATGTCTCCTCCAGAGGATATTTCGTTTCAGGATTTTATGAGGGAGGTGGCTCGAGATCTGTCCATTACTGTGGCCCTGAAACAGAGCCAAGGGCCAAGGAATTGGAAATTCTACAATATCCCAAAACTCCTAAGGAGGCAGCTACCTTGCCCATTCATGAGATTTTATATGATCTCATGTTAAGGATGTGGGAGACACCTCTTACCACCTCTCCTCATTCTCGCAGACTGGATACTATGTATCGAGTCCCTCCTTGTCCTGGTTTCCAAAAGACTCAGCTTCCTCACCACTCTATTATAGTGGAATCAGCTATGAGAAGGATCAAGAGTGCAAAGAGGCATGCCTCTAATCCTCCAGGACGTGAGTGCAGAACCCTGGATGCTTTTGGACGTCAGGTCTTTCAAGCTTCCATGCTTTCTGCCAGGATCAGTTGCTATAGTCTCTACATGGGAATGTTCCTGAAGGAGGTCACAGATGATTTAGAAGCTTTAAGTCCTATTCTTCCTGAGGATAGAAGACAGGATTTTCTCACTTTGGTCAAACATGCCCAAGATGTTTCTAAATTTGCCAACCGTGCAGCCTTTGACTGCTTTGAGTGCATAAGCAGGACCTCTGCTATTGCCATAGGTGCACGTAGAATTGCTTGGCTCCAGGCATCTGATCTGGAGCTCTGGGTACAAGACAAATTGGGAAACATCCCTTGTACTGATGAGAACCTGTTTGGTAGAGATTGGCAGGAAAAAGCCAATGAGATGGATGCTGAAAATTCCACCTTGGATAGATTATCCAAGTCTACAGCTGATCCTGCTAGAAAGAAATCTTTCAAGAAACCATTCTTTTCTAAGAAGAAAAGATATTATCCTGCCTATGCTCAGCAGGCACATTTGGCAGGTCAGTTTGTCAAGAAGGGTCAGCAACCACCCAAACAGAAGAAAGCAAAGACTGCTAAGCCTCAGCCGTCACAGCAGTCTCAGCCTCCGCAAGGCCTTTGACTTTCAGGAAGGTTATGTCACTTTGCCCCCAGATGGGGGCAGATAACAGCAGAGCATTCGACACACTCTATCATAAAGGAGGGGTACAAGCTTCATTTTTCAAGTATGCCCCCTCACACAATAGTAAGGCAGTTCAATTCTCCGACCTCTCTCATCAACCTGTTAGGGCAGGAGGTCGCTTTTCTTCTTGCCCAAGGGGCAATAGAAGTAGTACCCATTCATCAATAGGGTACAGGGTTCTACTCCCCTTATTTCCTTATTCCAAAGAAAACAGGGGGATACAGACCTATCTTGGACCTCAGAGAATTGAACAAATTCCTTCTCAAAGAGAAATTCAAGATGATTTCTCTCGGATCTCTGCTGCCATACCTTCAGAGTCAGGATTGGCTTTGTTCTCTAGGTCTCAAGGATGCGTACACCAATGTCCTCATCCATCCAACCCACAGAAGGTTCCTTCGGTTCATTTTTCAAGGAAAGCACTACCAATACAGGGTGCTTCTTTTTGGCCTGGCCTCAGCACCAAGGGTGTTCACGAAATGCATGGCTGTCGTAGCAGCATTTCTCCGCACTCTAGGAATATTCGTCTTCCCCTACTTAGATGACTGGCTCATTCGAGCCCCAACAGAGTCAGAGGCCAGGACTTCTCAATCCTGCACAATGCGTATCCTTCAGTATTTGGGTCTGATAATAAACATCCCAAAATCCAGTCTAACTCCCACTCAGTCTTTAGAGTTCATAGGGGATATAAATACAGCTAAATAAATAGGAGCTTTGCTGGATACCAGAAAGGCAAGGGCCTATCTCCCTCAGGCCCGCTGCTTGCGCATGGTGCAGTTAGCTTCTCAAGCATTGCTAAAGCCTCACCTCACTGCTCGAGAAATGTTACTAGGCCACATGGCATCTACTGTACATGTGGTTTCCTATGCTCGCCTCCATATGAGGGCAGCCCAGTAGACTTTATCCACTCTTTTGACCTAGGCATCAGAACGCCTGTCAGACAAAATAGCAAACACAAGTCGCCTTATTTTGTCCCTCCAGTGGTGGAAGTCCACTCAAAACCTGTTGCTGGGGTCCCCTTTTCAACAACCCTTACCCCAAGCAACTCTCACAACAGATGCTTCTCCAATGGGTTGGGGAGCTCATCTGCAAGACCTCTCCACCCAGGTCACCTGGTCTCCACAGGAGAGTCAACTACGTATCAGTCTCTTGGAGCTCAGAGCAATCTCCCTTGCTCTGCGAGTGTTCCACACCCTGCTCAGCTACAAGACAGTCCTCATTCATACGGACAATCAAGTAGCCATGTTCTATGTGAACAAGCAGGGGGGAACAGGCCCTCTGTCGCTTTGCAACGAAGCTTTGCGACTATGGGCCCTCGCCAGAGAGCATCAGATTCATATTCTGGCAGTGTATCTTCCAGGCATTCAAAACTTTTGGGCAGACAGACTCAGTCGAGTTCTGCTTCCACACGAGTGTTCTCTGCATGCAGACCAGGTGACTAGGAATTTTCAACTTTGGGGAACCCAGGACATAGACCTCTTTGCCAAGTCCGTGGAATGCCAAACTTCCCCGGTTCTGTTCCAGAATTCCGGCTCAGGGGGCTCAGGCCAGGGATGCTTTCCCCCTTTACTGGGGTCAAGACTTCCTGTATGCCTTTCCACCCATTCACCTAATTCCCAAAACCCTATTCAAGCTTCAGAGAGACACAGGCCATATGATTCTCATAGCTCCACATTGGTCACAGCAAGTGTGGTACCCTCTGCTTCTACATCTCTCTCATGTTCCCTCCCTGGAGTTAGGATCTGCTCCAGATCTCCTATCTCAGGAGGATGGAATGTTATGGCATCCCAATCCCCATTCTCTGCATCTCAAGGCTTGGTTGCTGAAGGCCTAGATCTCCATGATCTTAATCTCCCTCAGCAAGTAAAAGATATTCTTTTTGCTTCCATGAAACCTTCAACAAGACGCTCTTATGCTTTCAAGTGGAAAAGGTTTACCATATGGTGTTCGCAAAAGGGTCTTAACCCCCTTGCGATACCTCTGGAATCATTGCTAGAGTATCTCCTTCATTTATCCAATGCAGGTCTTAAGACTAATTTAATAAGAGTCCATTTGAGTGCTATTGCAGCTTCCTTTAAGCCTCTAAATGGACAGCCTATTTTCTCTCATCCTCTTATAGCAAGATTTATGAGAGGCCGCCTTCTAACTAAACCTCCCATTAGGCCACCACCGGTGGCATGGGACTTAAACCTGGTTCTTGGGCAGCTCATGAAGCCACCTTTCGAACCTTTAGCTACTACCTCCTTGAAATTCCTTTCTTGGAAGGTTATCTTCCTCATTGCAGTCACATCAGCACGCCGCATTAGTGAGTTGCAAGCGCTAGTAGTTAATCCACTTATACAAGGTTCCATCATGACAAGGTAGTCCTTAGGGCTCATCCACACTGTATGCCAAAGGTGGTCTTGCCTTTTCATCTGAACCAAGCGGTCTACCTACCTGTGTTTTTTCCAAGGCCTCATGCATCAAATGCAGAGAGGAATCTTTATACCTTGGACTGTAAAAGAGCTTTAGCCTTTTACTTACAAAGAACACAGCAACATAGAAAGTCCTCTCAACTCTTTGTTGCTTTTGATCCTTCTCATTTGGGACTTCCAGTCTCCAAGAGAACACTGTCTAACTGGATTGCTCAGTGTATTTCCTTCGCCTATCAGAGTAATAACCTTTCTCTGGAGGGCCATGTCACAGCTCACAATGTGAGAGCCATGGCAGCCTCAATGGCTCATCTGCACTCTGTGTCTATCAACGACATCTGTCGAGCAGCCACTTGTGCCTCGGTTCATACCTTCACAGCCCATTACTGCTTGGACAAGGACTCCCGCTGGGATGCCTTGTTTGGTCAGGCTGTTCTCCAACACCTGTTCCATACCTAATCAACTCTTACCTGCCATCCCTGTTTGGATGCCAGAGATCCATGGGGGGAAGTGGAGCCCTGTTCAGGGACACACAACTTCTGGGGTCTCTCCCTGGCACCTAAAGCTAGGGAGTCCCCATATGTGATGACTACATTCCTGCTTGTTCCTGGAGATAACATAGTTACTCACCTGTAACAGGTGATTTCCGGGAACAGCAGGAATTTAGTCCTCACAACCCACCCACCTCCCCTAGGAGTTGTATCTCTCTATCTATCTCTTTCCTTTCCCTCTCTCTCTCTTTGTCTCAGCTTTAAAACTCAACTGGAGAGAGGCAGTTGGGAAAGGCGGGAAGGCAGCACGCAGGCGCTGTGGGATGCTCCCAAAAGCTTTCTAATTGGACGCTGGGGAGAGTTCCCGCGCAGGCTCCGTCGGTACCGACGATACCCATATGTGAGGACTAAATTCCTGCTGTTCCCGGAGATCACCTGTTACAGGTGAGTAACTATGCTTTCTCATGGGATGGTAAGTTATAAGCCTGAACTGTTATAGTTCAGATTTGTCACTCACTTTCCCCATACATGTATGCTTACCAGATATCAAAAAATTGCATGTCAGTGTATGTCATATATGAAACATTCCCAACTCTGTGTAGTCTCTAAACAGCTATACAATTCTCTTGCAGGAGACGAGCAGCACTGATTCTTCTCAGTCACGCCCAAACCCTCCAACATTTGCTCAAGGTGTTATCAGTAAGTACGTTTCACAGAAGTGCATGTGGGCAGACTGGTTGTAGCTGTAAGAACTTGGAGTAGGAAATTTTACATCCTACCGCCGCCTCAAAAATATCCAGATATGGAGAAATATCCAGATATGGAGGTATAAATAGCATCATATAACCAAATACACTCTGTTTCCACATACAAACAGCATTGAAGATGTCTCAAATAAAGACAGTAGTCTGATTAAGTTCATAGGTTAACTGTAGAAACATGTTTTTCCTCTTCATCCCTCCAGTCCAGTCCCAACAAGCAGGTTGTCTCCCCCTACCAGCAGCTGGAGGCTAAGCATGCTCAAAACCTTGGTGATGTCACTCATACAACCCACTGGTACCACCAACCAAGGCTAGTATCTCAGTCTCCAGCAGCTGGGGTGGAGCGACCACTCTGTGAAGGCTGGTTCTGATAGGCCTTAGCCAGTAGACTAGGAGCAGTCAGGAGACGTGGAAAAACCAAACAGACTAAGGGCAGTCAAACAGAAGATATATTTCTTCTGAAGCACTTGTCTATTAAGTGGACAAGCAGATCCAGGCTGATCCCTTGAATGAAAGGCTGATGGATCGGACAGTGCTGAGAGCATACCAGGAAGGCCGGAGCAGGCTTCCTAAGGGGCCGGGGCGGTTGAATCTGTCTGGACCAACTATTGGGGGTTTCTTATCGGGTGTGGGGGAACCCTTCGGTCTAAGGGATTGAGTTTTGTTGTCCAGCACTGCCTATGTGACTGTTTCCCTGTTCTGCATGCCGGTGAGTACCTTTGCTTTGGTGTTTCAGATTGGCGGCTGTGGGACTTCGGGAGGGTGCAGGAAGCCCTCTCTGAGGCAGCAGTGTGGTCAGCAATCAGTCTCATACGCATCGCAGGCAGGCCATTGGGAGTGCAGGAGTTAGTTTCGCTTTCTCTGGGGGCGCTATGTGGCGAAGAGCATGCAAGATGCTGTTGGGGAAAGTGCCTTGCGCTATCTGTGGTGCCTCTCTATGGCCGGGATTTGCCATCCCTGCGAGAAGGAGACCTGGTCGGCAGAAGAGGCACTAGGAGAGCTAAGCAGCAAGCGGGACAGTGTTAAACACACACGGTCAGATTCGGGCCCCTCTATTTCTCTGTGCCAGGGATTATTTCGGGAAGGGAGGCCATTTTAGGGGCAACTGTCATGAGAGGAACTGGGCGCCGGAGACTACTCACAGCCATCAGGGCTTGCAGGTGCAGTTCTGGGGGAAGGGCAGGGGAGCCCTTCCCTTCTGGCTCCCTTCTCTCAAGATTTTGTTTTACTTCCGCATCAGGCTTACTGCCTGATGCAGAACAAAGCTGGACAGGGGCCTACTGTGCTGCCAGCGGAGTACAGGGCTGACAGGCAGGGAGGCTCTAGTGCACAACTGGGAGAGCCCGCAGTGAAGCACCCTCGCCTGGATTTGGAGCTCTGGAAGGACCCAATGGCCGACTTGTCGGAGGTGTCGGAGGATCACCTTGAAGGGACCACGGAAATGGTAGAGGAGGGTCCACCCGCCGTTCCTTTTTTTTCACTATGCCAGATTTGCACCGTTTGTCCCTTCCTCTCCCCATCCTCTCTCATTACCCTCGTACATTGTTCTTTCAGGCCTCCCCCAACACCAGCTCCATCAATTACAGCTTATTCAGAATACAGCAGCTCGTCTTCTCACTCGTTCTTCCTCTTCCGATCACATTACTCCTCATTAGTCTCCACTGGCTCCCAATCAAATTCAGGTTTGTCTACAAGATTCTCACCATTGCCCACAAAGTTCTCCACACTGGCACCCCTCAGTACCTATCAGACCTTATTCGTCTCTAGCCCTCCCCTTGTCTCCTTCGTTCTGCTCACGTTAATTGTCTCTTCCTTCCACCTCCCGCATGGGCCCACCTCAGACTCACCTGTCTCTCTGCCTTCTTTTTGTTGACCCCTGCCCTCTGGAACTCACTCCCCCACACCCTTTGTACAGAACCATTTTTCCCTCTATTCAAGAACATGCTCAAAACCCACCTTTTCCACCAGGCCTTCCTCTCCCTGACCACTAGGCCCCTGCCCTCCCTTGACGCAGGCCCCCCCATCCCCCCTTCCCTTCCTCTTCGTATGACTGGAGTCTGTTTCTTTTTCTCTCGCTGTTCTCTGACTGTCACTTTCCTATACAAACAATAGCGTTCCTTTCTCTCTATTGATTGTGCACCGCCCTGATGCTTGTGCCTGTGCGGTATATCAAGCACCTAAATAAAGATAAAGCTGGGAATGGGTATGCCCTTCCGGGGGAGGACCCAACTTTGGTTAAAGCCTTTCACAAGGAACAGCTACCAGCTCCCTGGCAGCTTTGAACATCGTGCAGGAGACTCCAGCAACTGAGGAACATCTGGAGGACCTTCAGTGCTGTAAGAAAAAGCAGACAGTCTTTCCGGTGCAAAGAGTCATTCAACAGATGATTGACACTGAACGGGAAGTGCCGGAGGTGGGGCTCAGGGGCAGCAGGGCCATGACGCAGTTGTATCTGCTGCTGGACCGGGACAAGGAGAAGTTCCGGTCGTCGAAGTTGGATGCGGCCATATCTGCGGTCACTAAGAAGACCAACATTCCTGTGGAAGGTGGAGTGGCCCTGAAGGACCCTCACGATAAGAAGATGGAAGCCCTTCTTAAACAAGCCTTTGACATCAATGCCATGGCACTTCAAGCATCCATTTGTGGGGCTTATGTTTCTCGGGCATGCTTTCGCTGGGCTCAGGCACTGCCGGGATCCGTGGGATAGGCTCTCAGGGGACATTGGAGGTAGCGCGCCTGGAGTCGGGCTCAGCCTTCTTGGCAGACATCTTTTATGATCTCATCCGCTCTACCACCAAAGGCATGGCCTCTGTGACTGTGACTAGACGACTGTTATGGCTTCTTAATTGGGCGGTGGGTGTTTCCTCCAAGATGCGCCTGAGCCGCCTCTCCTTTAAGGGTAAACTACTCTTTGGGGGTGGCTCTTGAGAAGATGGTTAAGCAACTAGGTGACTCCAAAGGTGGTAAGCTTCCAGAGGACAAGCTGAAGCAGGCGAAAGGTGCAGCGCTGGCCAGAGGACAGCCGAGGGATTTTCGTTGATTTTGGGCTGCTTGGTTTGCATCCTTCAGAGGGCATGGTATCCGAGTAGAGGTACCCCCCTTTCGAAGAGGCAGAGGGGTGGGCAGAGGCTATTTCTCTGCGGTCTCCTTGGCCTCCAAAAAAGATACAACAAAGCGAAGGGGGCCCAGGGTCGGGTGGAGCCGGTGGGGCGATGTTGTCAGCGGTTCCTGCCCGCTTGGGCCCAGATCACATCTGACCAGTGGATCCTGGAGGTGATCCATGACAGGTATGCATTGGAATTCACGTGCCTACTAGCAGTGGCCTTGCTTTGCAGGTCCTTCAGGAAGGCCGGTGTGGTGCAAGAGACACTACAATGGCTTTTGTAGCTTGAGGCAGTGGAGCCTATGCCTGGGGAACAGTCTGGCAGAGGTCAATACTCGATTTATTTCGTGGGTCCCAAGAAGGAGAGCACTTTCCGGCCTATCCTTGATCTGAAGCATGTCAACAGAAGTCTGCGTGTTCCCCGCTTCTGAATGGAAACACTTTGTTCCATCATTGCGGCAGTGCATACCTGGGAGTTCTTGACTGTGCTGGACCTCACAGAGGTGTATTTACATGTCCCCATACACCCAGGGCATCAGTGGTTCCTGTGTTTCTCGCTGCCTATGGTATACTTTCAGTTTCGTGCATTGCCGTTCAGTCTCGCCATGGCTCCCCAGACGTTCACCAAGGTCATGGTGGTCATGGCTGCTGCGCTGCAACAGCTGGGGATCTTGGTACATCTTTACTTCGACGATTGGCTGATTTGGGCAAAGTTGTGCGCAGAGAACCAACAGGTGACCTGATGAGTGATTTTGCTTCTCCATTGGCTAGATTGGGTAATCAACTTGGCCAAAAGTCACCTAGAACCCTCGCAGAATCTTGTTCATCTGGGGGCAAGGTTTCAGACGGGGAGGGATGTTTCGCTGCCCCTAGAGCAGGTTCGGAAGATAAGATTGCAGTTTCGGTGCTTCCTTCAGATGGCGGCACTCTCGGCATGGCACTATCTGTAACTCCTGGGTTCAGTGGCAGCCACCCTGGAATTTGTGCCATGGGCACGTGTGCATATGTGTCTGTTGCAGAGGGCCTTCTTCAGGAGATGGTTTCCGCAATGCCATGAGCTCTCGCAGAGGCTGGTTTGTCCTCTGTCCACCAGGGTAGCTACTACTAATACTGAGCATTTGTATAACACTACAAGATGTACGTAGCACTGCACAGACATGTAAGAGACAGTCTCTGCTCATTAGAGCTTACAATCTAGTCAAGACAAGACAACACAGTAGGTGTAGACAGGGATACATCTAGGGAGAATGTTAAGGAAACACAAAGGAGATCAGGTAAGTCAAGATCCGAAAGTGGTGGCGAAGAGATTAGTTTTCAGCCTGGATTTGAAAAGGGCCAGAGAAGGTGCCTGACGTACAGTCTCTGGTAGTTTGTTCCAGCATAAGGAGCAGCAAAGTGAAAGGAGAGAAGTCTGGAGTTAGCAGTAGAAGAGAAGGGCACAGATAGAAGCAATTTGCCAGAAGAGCAGAGTTTCCAGGAAGGTGTATAGGGAGGTATAAGAGAGGAAAGATAGTGAGGAGCTGCAGAGTGAATGCACCTATAGGTCAGCAAGAGAAGTTTGAACTGGATGCGGAAACGGATAGGGAGCCAATGAAGTGACTTGAGAAGAGGCGTAATATGAGCATAGCTCTCAGATGGTGGCTAGTGAGAGAGCATCTTCTGGCAGGAATGCCATTGGAATTGCCTGACTGAATCCCTCTTACCACAGACGGCAGTCTATCCTGCTGTCTGTGGTAAGAGGCACTACAGGGGTCAGGTCGTGCAGGGATGTTAGACCAGCGAGCAGAGTGCCTGACCCATAAATAGGTTGGAGATAAGAGCGGTGTTCCTGGCTCTGCATTTTTTTTCCAGCTGATGATTAAGGGGAAGGTTGTTCAAGTGTTCTCGGACAACGCAGCGACGGTGGCATACCTCAACTAGCAGGGGAGAACCGGCAGTGTGACCCTGGAGGACGAAGTCGCTCCGCTCATAGGGTGGGCGGAAGCAAATTTAGTGGCCATCTCGGCGGCGCATGTGGTCGGCTGGGAAAACGTACGGGCAGACTTTCTCAGCCGAAATTGCTTGAATCCAGGCAAGTGGACCCTCGATCCTCAGCTGTTTATCGTTTGGATGTACAGTCTGCCAGGGACACCATATTCAGAGCTTCAGTGTTGCAAGCCGGGCTTCTGGGTCCTGTCCGGGAGTGATTCTGCTTTTGTATATCCCACTTGTCGGGACTGGACTGGAGAGATGAAGAGAGAGGTGAAATTAGACTTACCTGCTAATTGGCTTTTCTTGAATCTCTCCAGTCCAGGACCCGGCTGGGGTTATTTGTCCTTGATGAGCGCAAGCCCTGTCCTCGAGGAAGTCATCAGTAATTGGGTAGGGCTGGTTTTCAGGGTGTTCCTTGGTTCTGGGGGGTGGTGCCCAGGTGTTCAGGAGTATGCTGACAATACAGATTTGAGAGTGTGGTCCGATTCGGATGGGTTAGCACGTGACAAAAAAAAAAGAAGAACCACATGTATCAAATGGTTAACAAAAGAAGTATGTCTGTTTAGAAACATGGAAACATGATGGCAGAAAAAGACCACATGACCTATCTAGTCTGCCCTTCCATATCAACCACTACAACAATCCCATTTTTTCCTTTAGAGATCCTCTGTTTCCCCATGCTTTTTTGAATTCAGATATTATCTTCATCTCTACCACCTCCACTGGGAGACTGTTCCATGCATCTACTACTCTTTCTGTAAAGAAATATTCTCCAGGACCAAGCAGGAAGTCAGTCCTCACATATGGGTGAAGTCGGTGCCGACGGAGCCCCCGTGCGGAGCATTTCCCCAGCTTTCAAAGAAAGCCTTTGGGAATGCAGTGCACCTGCACGGTCCCCTTCCCGCCCAAGGGTGCCATCTTGCTCAGTCTTTCTTTTTCTGCGGAGCCCGACAGACATGAATTCGTGTCACACGGGAAAAGTTGATATTTTTTTCTGCAATTTTTGCGTTGTCTTATCTGGTTCGACGCCGGTTCCCCTTCCCGCCTGGGCTCGGTACACCGGTATCGAGTCCGGACTTGTGATTTTTGTTTTTTCTCCTTCATGACTAGCGTTTGTGCTCTTTTTGTGTTTTCACTGGCAGCCCGGTCTTTTGACCTTGCAGGGGCCCTTTTTCCCCCCATGGCTGCCAGTGGGTTCAAGAAGTGTGATCGGTGCAAGAAACTTATGTCTCTCACCGACACACATGACTGCTGCCTCCAATGCCTCGGGCCCAACCATGACCCGCTGGCCTGTGGCCCGTGCGGCAAAATGTCGTTGAAGTTGCTTCAGAGCCGTCAGCATCAACGTGAAAGAATTTTCTCTGACTCCACATCCGGCCAGGCCCGGACTTCGTCAGAGGCCTCGACATCTCAGGAGTCCGACCCCGAGCGCTCAAAGGGAGTCTCCCTCCCGGGAGCACCGAAGGAAGAAAAAGCTTGCGAGGGTGGCATCGGTGGAGGCCCTTGGTTCCTCGAGGGCCAGGTCGCGTAGCCCTGACCGCCGCCCCGGGCTCTTGGAGACGGAGAGGCCTTCCAAGCTACCTCGTGTGGAGCCGGAGTCCCCGAGTCACGTAAGTGCAGTTGTCCTCGTAGACTCTCCTCCGGGGGAGCCGACGTCGGGCCCAATGCTGTTGGGGCCCGAGTCGGGGGCTGCTGAGTCTCCTGAGCTTGGACTCAGGTTGACGGCCTTGGAGAGCAGCTTGGCTGCCTTCATGGAACAGCAGCGGGTGCTGATCGCTTATCTGACTGGTGCATCTGCCCCGACCACCGGGACCTCGACGTCTAAGTCGACCCCAGAGACCGAGCCGATCCTCGAGTCGATGAAGTCTCAAGTCGATCCTCGGTCAAGGTCCTCCTCAACCTCCCGTGCGGGGCCGAGATCGTCGACACCGATACTCTCGGCGTCGGGGCGGGTGGCACCGAGGCCCACACGGCCGGAGCCGCTCGATTCCTCCTCCTCCTCGGAGTCGGAGTGGGAGACAGAGGACGAGGAGTCCCCGGACACCTTCCGGACCCGGTGCGTCCCTTCAGACTCACTGGAGTCCAAGCCTCGGAGATGGTCCCCCCCTGGAGGACACCTGGTTCTCGGACTTCGTGAGGGACATGGCCAAGGTCTTGGCCTTCCCTGCGGATGCCAAGGAGGAGCCTCGAACTGGCCCTCCAGTATGATTTTCCTCTGAAGGAAGCCTTTACTGTTCTGGTTCCTCGGATGCTAGAATGGCTGCTCTTCCATATGTGGAAAGCACCGGCCTCTGTCGGTTCTTAGCAAATGGGTTGATTCCATTTTCTCCAGGACCAAGCAGGAAGTCAGTCCTCACATATGGGTGACATCGGCGCCGACGGAGCCCCCGTGCGGAGCATTTCCCCAGCTTTCATAGAAAGCCTTTGGGAATGCAGCGCGCATGCGCGGTCCCCTTCCCGCCCAAGGGTGCCATCTTGCTCAGTCTTCTTTTTTCCACAGAGCCCAACGGATGTATATTCGTTTCACCCGAGGAAGAAGTTGATTTTTCTCTGCGTTAACCTGTTTTCTTCGGTTCGATGCCGGTTTCCCTTTCCTGCCTGGGCCCAATATGTCGGTATCGAGCCCGGATCTCTTTTTCGGTTTTTGTCCTTGGTGACTAGCGTTCGCGCCATTTTTTCTTTTTTCACTGGCAGCCTTGTCTTTTGACCTTGCAGGGACCCTTTTTCCCCCGATGGCTGCCAGCAGGTTTAAAAAGTGTGATCGGTGCAAGAAACTTGTTTCTCTCACTGACACACATGACTGCTGCCTCCGGTGCCTCGGACCCGATGATCTGTGGTCCGTGTGGGAAAATGTCCTCTAAGGCGTTACGGAGTCGGCAGCACCAAAAAGAAAGAATCTTCTCTGACTCCGCGTCTGGTCGGGCCCGGACCTCGTCAGAGGCCTCGACATCTCGGGACTCCAGCCCCGAGCAGCGTCGAGGCTCCTCTGAAAGGGGGTCTCCCTCGCGGGAGCATCGTAAGAAAAAAAAACCCGTGAGGGTGGCGTCGGTGGACGCACTTGGCTCCTCGAGGGCCAAGTCGCATAGCCCCGAGCGCCATCCCGGGTCTTCGGAGTCAGAGAGGCCTGCAAAACCACCTCGTGTGGAGATGGAGTCCCCGGGTCACATGAGTACTGTAGTCCTCGTGGACTCACCTCCAGGGGAGCCGACGTCGGGCCCGGCGCCGCCGCCACCGGGGCTCGAGTCGGGGGCTGCTGAGTCTCCTGAGCTCGGACTCAGGTTGACGACTTTGGAGAGCAGCTTGGCTGCCTTCATGGAACAGCAGCGGGCACTGATCGCCGGTCTCACCGGTGCATCTGCCCTGACCACCGGGATATCGACGTCCAAGTCGACCCCGGAGGCCAAGCCGATCCTCAAGTCCATGCGAGCTCGAGTCGATCCTCGGCCAAGGTCCCCCTCGGCCTCCCGTTCGGGACCGAGGTCGTCGACGCCGGTACCCTCGGCATCGGGGCAGATGGCATCGATGCCTGCCCGACCGGAGCCGCTCGATTCCTCCTCCGAGGAGTCCGGCTGGGAGACGGAGGATGAGGAGTCGCCCGACACCTTTCAGACTCAGTGCGTTCCTTCGGATTCGCCTGAGTCTAAGCCTCGGAGAAGGTCCCCTCCCCCCCCCCCCTCACCCGGAGGATACCCGGTTCTTGGATCTCGTGCGGGACATGGCCAAGGCTTTGGCATTCCCCGCGGATCCCGAGGAGGAGCCTCGAGCCGAGAAGCTCGAGGCCCTACAGTATGATTCTCCTCCGAAGGAGGCCTTTACTGTTCCGGTTCCTCCAATGCTGGAATGGTTGCTCTTCCGCATGTGGGAGGCGCTGGCCTCGATGCCGGTTTTGAGCAAGCGGGTCGATTCCATCTATCGAGTCCGCAAGAGCCCCAGGTTCCAAAAGGCACAGTTACTGCACCACTCCATGGTTGTGGAATCGGCCATGCATCGTCTGAAGAGTCAGAAGATGCCCTCCTCGGTGCCTCCCGGCCAGGTGGCCCAGAACCTGGATGCCCTCGGTAAGAAGTGCTTCCAGGGCTCTATGGTTGCTTGCCGTGTCCAGACCTACCAGCTGTACATGGGCATGTACCTTCGAGACCTGGCAAAGGAGATTGCCGGGTTCTCTGCTGGTCTCTCCAAGGAACCTTTGCAGAGGTTCAATGCTCTGTCCTCGGGTATTCGTGAGTGCTCAAAGTTTATATCTCGAGCAGCCTATGATGGCTTTGAGGCTTCGGCCCGAGTAGCCACGACCGGCATCGGTGCACGCCGTCAGGCTTGGCTACAGTCATCGGACCTCGAGCCATGGGTGCAGGACAAGTTGGGCGATGTCCCCTGCCGAGGTGAAAACCTCTTTGGCAAGCCCATGGCTGACAAGGCTGCCGAACTCGAGACTGAGACTCTTACCCGGACAAGGCTGTCCAGAAAAACCTCTGCCCCTTCTCAGAAGAAGAAGGGCTCGGTGAAAAAGACCTTTTACCCGAGGAAGTCATCTGCCTATAAACAGTACTCCCATTATCAAGCCTCTGTAGGGCCCCAACAGGGTCAGCACGCCAAGGGGCAGGGTCATGGGCCCCGTAGGCAGAAGGCCCCCAAGCCTCCTACTCCAGCTCCTGCTCAGTAGGAAGGGGGATTTTGACTGCATTAGCATAGCCTCTCCTCCTCAGCTGGCTCCCATCAGCACTGGAGGCAGGCTGGCCCTGTTCGCCCACAGGTGGTCAGCCGTCACAAGGGATACCTGGGTTTTAAGTATAGTCCAGAAGGGCTGTCTCCTCCACTTCCACCAGGTACCCCCCTCCTATTTTCCAGGGGAGCCTCCCAGACTCCCTCTGCACAGGGACTTACTCTTGCAGGAGTTGGCAGGTCTTCTAAAGGATCAGGCAGTGGAACCGGTGCCCCACCACCTGAAAGGTCACGGCTTCTATTCCAGGTACTTCCTAGTACCAAAGAGAACTGGAGGCCTCAGACCCATCCTAGACTTGCGAAATCTGAACAGGTTCCTGGAGAGGGAAAAGTTCAAGATGCTTACCCTTGGAATCCTGCTGCCCTACCTCCAGCAGGGAGATTGGCTATGCTCCTTAGACCTAAAGGATGCTTATACTCACATCCTTATTCATCCAGACCACAGACAATATCTCAGATTTGTAGTGGGAGGAAACCATTATCAGTACAGAGTACTGCCTTTTGGCCTTACATCCGCCCCCAGGGTATTCACCAAGTGCCTGGCGGTGATGGCGGTCTACCTCAGGGTTCAAGGCCTCTTTGTCTTTCCATATCTGGACGATTGGCTCATCAGGGATCAGTCCCCACAAGAGGCCAATCAAGCCACCCTTCGCACTGTCGCTCTGCTTCAGCACCTAGGGTTTGTCATAAACTTCGCAAAGTCCAGTTTGCATCCCTCCCAGAACATGGAGTTCATAGGAGCTCGACTAGACATATTTCAGGCAAAGGCCTTTCTACCAGTGGACAGGGCCCACAGATTGATGGCTCTAGCCAGGCTGTTCCACAGCAATTCTCTAGTCTCTGCCAGACAATTTCTGAGGCTCTTAGGCCACATGGCATCCACGGTCCATGTGACTCCAAATGCCCATCTACACATGAGACCAGCTCAGTGGGGCCTCAGGACTCAGTGGCGCCAGGCCACAGGAAGCCTCGCGGACAAAGTGAGGGTGTCCAGCCTACTACAGTCTTCTCTGCAATGGTGGCTTCATCTTCCGAATCAAGTGCAAGGGGTGCCTTTTCAGGCACCTCCACACTCTCAGGTGCTGACAACCGATGCTTCTCTTCAAGGTTGGGGTGCACATTGCCAAGGGGCATGTACTCAAGGCCTGTGGACACCTTGGGAGGCCGCACAGCAGATCAATCTCTTAGAACTGAGAGCTATCCGCTTAGCCCTGAGAACTTTCTCTCATCATCTCTCTCACCAGTCCGTCTTAGTTCAGACAGACAATCAAGTGGCTATGTTCTATGTGAACAAACAAGAGGACACCGGGTCCCGCCTTCTATGTCAGGAAGCGCAGAAACTGTGCTCCTGGGCAGTCAATCATGGCATTCTTCTCAAAGCAGTCTACCTCCCAGGTCAGGAGAATTACCTGGCGGACAGATTGAGCAGGATTCTGCAACCGCACGAATGGCAGTTGAACCCTTTAGTGCAGGGGTCACCAACCAGCGGCCCACGAGGTCCCTTCGTGCGGCCCGCGAGGCTCTACCCCGGTTAACATTACGTGCGGCCCGCCAAGGATTCCCGCCATTGTATCCACGCGCTCGCAGCTCACCGACGACCACCTGCAAGCGTCCCTTCTCCTGTCAGTGTCATCTGTGAAGCCGGACTTTAAGCGTTTGTCTGCTAGCATGAATCATCAGCCATCTCATTAAATTCAATAAAGGTGATCAGCCATTGTTTTCATAATTTTGCGTTTGTTGTTTTTTTTCGCGGGGGCGGGGAGAAGGGGGGTGCGGCCCGCGAGGCTCCCGGTAGTCGGCTGTGCGGCCCGCGGCCCTCTGGAGGTTGGTGACCCCAGCTTTAGTGGTTCAACAGATCTTCCTGAGATGGGGTCTTCCAACCGTAGATCTCTTTGCCAGTGCTCTGAACCGTCAACTTCCCAGGTTCTGCTCCAGACAACCGCATCCTCTCAGAGTAGCAGCGGATGCGTTTCTCATTCCATGGTCTACAGGCCTCCTATATGCGTTTCCTCCCACGCCTCTAGTGTCCAAGACACTGTTCAAAGTGATCCGGGACAAGGCCTCTAGCGCCTTTACTACTGCCTAAGGAAGTGGAGGACGTAGTCTTGGCCTCTAGGAGGCAGTCCACCAGAAAGTCTTATGCCCTTAAGTGGCGTAGATTTTCTGCCTGGTGTACTCAACACAATGAGAATCCCTTCTCATGCCTAGTACCAGTGGTGCTGCAGTATTTGCTTCACCTGTCCAACCTAGGCCTTAAGTCCAATTCTGTTAGAGTTCATCTTAGTGCTCTTTGAGCACACCACTCACAGGTGGAGGGTCAGTCTCTCTCCAGTCATCCTTTGGTGGCCCGATTCCTCAGAGGCCTGCTTTTGCTTAAGCCTCCAGTGCGTCCACCTGCCCCTGAATGGGATTTAAATGTGGTCTTGCAATGGCTTACTTGCCCACCATTTGAACCTATGGCTACTTGCCCTATGCGTTTTCTGTCTTGGAAAACACTATTTCTGGTAGCCCTTACCTCAGCTAGGTGAGTAAGTGAGCTTCAGGCCCTAGTTTCAGAAGCACCTTATACTAGGTTCTATAAGAACAGGTTAATCTTATGGACTCACCCTAAGTTCCTTCCAAAGGTTGTCGTTTCCTTCCACCTCAATCAGGAGGTGATTCTTCCGACTTACTTTCCCAGGCCTCATGCTAGCCGGGCTGAGATGGACTTGCATACCCTGGACTGTAGGAGGGCATTGTCCTTCTACCTTGACCGTACGCGGGAACACCGGAGGGCGGTTCAGCTCTTCGTTTCTTATGCCTCTAATAAGTTGGGGTTGGCTGTCTCCAAGCATACTTTGTCCATATGGGTAGCTGACTGCATCGCCTGGGCTTACAGGGCAGCCGGCCTCTCGTTGCAGGGTCGAGTTACGGCTCACCGTGTCAGGGCGAAGGCTGCGTCAGTGGCTCATCTCCCCTCTGTTCCGTTGGCAGTCATCTGCTGGGCCGCTACTTGGTCTTCAAGCCAGACTTTTGCAGCCCACTACTGCCTTGAGAGGGAGTCCCGCAGGGACAGTGCTTTCGGGCAAGTGGTACTCCATAATCTCTTTGAGGTCTAGGCAACTCCTACCCTCTGGCCCTGGTGTTGGGCTACCTGTCGGGGGCGTTATCAGAGAAGATTCTGTTCTTGCATGCTGAGGCTCTAGAGGGAGCTCATTTTTCAATTTGGGGCCTCTGGTAGCCCTAAGCTAGGGAGTCCCATATGTGAGGACTGATTTCCTGCTTGGTTCTGGAGAAAGAGTAGTTACTCACCTGTAACAGGTGTTCTCCAGGAGCAGCAGGAATCAGTCCTCACAACCCTCCCTCCTCCCCTTGGAGTTGCAGTCGCAGTCATATGATTTATTTTTGCTATTTTTTCTGTCTTTTAGCTATGTCATTAGACTGAGCAAGATGGCACCCTTGGGCGGGAAGGGGACCGCGCATGCACGCTGCATTCCCAAAGGCTTTCTATGAAAGCTGGGGAAATGCTCCGCACGGGGGCTCCGTCGGCGTCGACGTCACCCATATGTGAGGACTGATTCCTGCTGCTCCTGGAGAACACCTGTTACAGGTGAGTAACTACTCTTATCGAGTCCGTAAGAGCCCTGGGTTCCAACCCTGTATGCCCTCGGTAGAAAGTGCTTCCAGGGCTCTATGCTGTCTTGCCATGTCGTCTTGCCATGTCCAGATCTACCAGCTGTACATGGGCATGTACCTACGAGACCTGGCAAAGGAGATTGCCGGGTTCTCAGTTGGCCTCTCGGAGGAACCTTTGCAGAGGTTCAAGGCTTTGTCAACAGGGATTCCAGAGTGCTCGACGTTTATCTCTCGAGCAGCCTATGATGGCTTCGGCCCGGGTGGCTGCGGCCGGCAGCGGTGCACGCCGTCAGGCCTCACTACAGTCATCAGACCTGGAGCCATGGGTGCAGGACAAGTTGGTCAATGTCCCTTGCCGAGGTGAAAAGCTCTTTGGTAAGCTCATGACTGAAAAGGCTGCGGAAATCGAGATTGAGACTCTGACCAGGACAAGGTTGTCCAGGAAGACTTCTGCCCCTTCTCAGAAAAAGAAGGCCTCGGGGAAGAAGCCCTTTTTCCTGAGGAAGGGTGCTGCCTACAAATTCTACCCTCAATATCAGGCCTCTCCAGCTCCCCAACAGGGCCAGCAGGCCAAGGGGCAGGGGCATGGGCCCCGTAGGCAGAAGACCCCCAAGCCGCCAGCTCCGGCTCCTGCACAGCAGGGAGCGGGGTTTTGACTCCCACAGCATAGCCTCTTCTCCACAGCTGGCTCCACTCAGCACAGGAGGTCGGCTGACCCTGTATGCCTACAGTGGCCAGCCATCACAGGGGATACCTGGGTCCTCAGCATAGTCCACAAGGGCTACATGCTCCACTTCCACCAGATACCCGCCTCCTACTTTCCAGGGGAGCCTCCAAGACTCCCTCTGCACAGAAACCTCCTCCTTTAGGAGTTGGCAAGTCTTCTAAAGGAACAGGCATTGGAACTGGTGCCTCACCACCTGAAAGGGCAAGGCTTCTACTCCAGGTACTTTCTGGTACCAAAAAGGACAGGAGGCCTCCAGCCTATCCTAGACTTGTGAAACCTAAACAAGTTTCTGTAAAGGGAAAAGTTCAAGATGCTTACCCTTGGGATACTGCTGCCCTACCTCCAGCAGGGAGACTGGCTATGCTCTTTAGACCTAAAGGATGCTTATACTCATCCTCATTCATCCAGACCACAGACAATATCTCAGATTTGTGGTGGGAAGAAACCATTTCCAGTACAGAGTACTTCCCTTTGGCCTAACCTCCACCCCCAGGGTTTTCACCAAATGCCTGGCGGTGGTAGCGGCCTATCTCAGAAATCAGGGAATTTTTGTCTTCCCATACGTGGGACGACTGGTTCATCCAGAGGTCAGTCTCTCCAGGAGGCCAGACAAGCCACTCTTCGCACTGTCTCTCTTCTTCAGCATCTGGGCTTTATCATGTGGTCTTGGGCAAGCCACTTAACCCTCCATAGCCCATGTTCCCTGTAAAATAGTTATCTCCAAGTTATAATGCCCTGTGCAATGTAATTTCAGTTTGTTCAATGTAAACCGCACTGATGCAGAATAGCGCGGTATATAAGAGAATGTAAATAAATAAATAAACTATGCAAAGTCCACTTTGCTCCCCTCACAGAAACTAGAGTTTATAGGGGCAAGATTAGACACCCTGCAGGCAAGAGCTTACGTGCCCGAGGACAAGGCCCACAGACTGATGGACTTGGCCAACCAGTTCCAAGGCAATTCTCAGGTCTCCGCCAGACACTTCCTGCGGCTCCTGGGCCACATGGCATCCACGGTGCATGTGACCCCGAATGCCCGTCTGCACATGCGGGCGGCTCAGTGGTGCCTCAGAGCTCAGTGGGTGCAAGCCACAGGCGACCTCCGAGACAGAGTAAAGGTGTCCAAACCACTCTTGGACTCCTTGCAGTGGTGGCTACATCTCCTAAACCTTCTCAGGGGGGTACCTTTTCAGGCCCCAGCACACACCAGGATGCTGACGACCGATGCTTCCTTAAAGGGCTGGGGTGCACATTGCCAGGGCACGTGCACTCAAGGCCTCTGGTCTCCTCGGGAGGCCACACAGCAGATCAATCTTTTGGAGCTGCGAGCAATCCGCTTGGCTCTACAGACTTTTTCTCATGCCCTCTCTCACCAGTCTGTCTTAGTTCAGACAGACATTCAGGTAGCAATGTTCTGTGTGAACAAGCAAGGGGGCACAGGGTCCAGACTCCTATGTCAGGAGGCGCAGGCCCTTTGCTCCTTTGCAGTCAAACAAGACATGTTTCTCAAAGCAGTTTATCTACCTGGTCAGGAGAACTTTCTGGCAGACAAACTAAGCAGGATTCTCCAGCCTCACGAATGGCAGTTGAATCCACTGGTGGTTCAGCAGATCTTTCTACGATGGGGACTTCCATCCATCGATCTCTTTGCAAGTCCATTGAACCGTCAGCTGCCCAGGTTTTGCTCTACACAGCCGCATCCCCTGAGAGTGGCAGCAGATGCATTTCTGATCTCTTGGTCTACGGGCCTCCTGTATGCGTTTCCTCCCACACCCCTGGTGACCCAAACTCTGTTCAAGATTCTATGGGACAAGGCCTTGGTGATTCTGGTAGCCCCCAGATGGCCGAGGCAACCGTGGTTTCCACTTCTTCTGCAGTTGGCAGTGGAAACTCCATTCCCTCTGGGGTTGCAACCTGATCTCCTGTCTCAGGATCAGGGTTCCCTTCTGCACCCCAGTCTCAGATCCCTCAATCTGATGGCCTGACTGCTGAAAGGATAGTGCTAGCTCCCTTGCTTCTACCTAGAGAAGTTGAGGAGGTGGTCTTGGCCTCGAGGAGGCAATCCACCAGAAAGTCCTATGCACTCAAGTGGCGCAGGTTCTCAGTGTGGTGTGCTCAGTGCAATGAAGATCCTTTCTCCTGCCTGGTGCCAGTAGTGCTACAATACCTACTTCACCTGTCAGACCTAGGCCTTAAGTCCAACTCTGTTCGGGTCCACCTCAGTGTTCTTTCAGCACACCACTCACCGGTGGAGGGACAGTCGCTGTCGGTTCACCCCTTGGTGTCCCGGTTCCTCAGATGCCTGCTTTTGCTCAAGCCTCCGATTCGTCCACCTGCCACTGAGTGGGACTTGAACGTGGTCTTGCAACAACTTACTCGCCCACCGTTTGAGCCGATGGCTACTTGCCATTTATGCTTCCTTTCTTGGAAGGCGCTCTTCCTGGTAGCTCTTACCTCGGCCAAACGTGTGAGTGAACTACAAGCTCTGGTTTCTGATAGACCGTACACACGGTTCTATAGGAACAGGGTGGTCCTTCGGACTCTTCCGAAGTTCCTTCCAAAAGTTGTCTCCTCTTTCCACCTCAACCAGGAGGTGGTTCTTCCGACATTCTTTCCCAGGCCACATACCAGCCGGGCTGAGACCGTCTTGCATACTCTGTACTGTAAGAGGGCGTTGTCTTTTTACATTGAAGGTATGTGGGGGCATCGAAGGGCTACTCAGCTCTTCGTCTCCTTTGACCCTAATAAATTGGGGTTACCTGTCTCCAAGAGTACGTTGTCCACTTGGGTAGCAGATTGTATCGCCTGGGTATACAAGGCAGCTGACTTTCCCTTGCAGGGTCGAGTCACAGCCCACCGTGTTATGGCGAAAGCTGCGTCAGTAGCTCATCTCCGCACTGTTCCGTTGGCAGACATCTGCCGGGCCGCTACTTGGTCTTCAAGCCAGACTTTTGCAGCCCACTACTGCCTCGAGAGAGAGTCCCGAAGAGACAGTGCTTTCGGACATGCGGTACTCCGTAATCTCTTTGAGGTTTAGGCAACTCCTACCCTCCGGCCCTTGTATTGGACTACCGTACGGGGGCGTTCTCAGAGGATATTCTTATCACAGATGCTGAGGCTCTTAAGAGGGAGCCATGTTTTCAGCTTTGGGTTCCCGGTAGCCTAGAGCTGGGGAGTCCCATATGTGAGGACTGACTTCCTGCTTGGTCCTGGAGAAAGAGTAGTCACTCACCTGTAACAGGTGTTCTCCAGGAGCAGCAGGAATCAGTCCTCACGACCTTCCCTCCTCCCCTGGTGTTGCAGTCATATATTTTGTTTTTTGCTGTCTTTTAGCTATGTCATCAAACTGAGCAAGATGGCACCCTTGGGCGGGAAGGGGACCAGACCACGGAGGCGCACTGCATTCCTAAAAGCTTTCTTTGAAAGCTGGGGAAATGCTCCGCACGGGGGCTCCGTCGGCGCCGATGTCACCCATATGTGAGGACTGATTCCTGCTGCTCCTGGAGAACACCTGTTACAGGTGAGTAACTACTCTTTTCCACATATTACTCCTGAGTTTATCCCCTTTCACCCTGATCCTCTGTCCCCTCGTAGCAGAGCTTGCTTTCATTCAAAAGAGGCTCTCCTCCTGTGCATTTATGCCACAGAAGTATTTAAACGTCTCTATCATATCTCCTCTATCCCGCCTTTCCTGTAAAGCAGTGGTTCTCAACTCGTGGGCCGTGACAGGGAGTATTGTGGGCCGCGCTGAAGTCTCAAAGCAACAAGAAAATAGCAAAAAAAAGTAGATAAAATAAAAAATTAATCTGCATTTTTCACGCAGTGCATAGCAGCAGACTTCACGGATGCAAGCCGCAAAATTCTAGATTGCTTTATTAGGATGTCCACATTGCTGCTGTTAGAACAGTTTCAGTGTATCAGCTGAAAAATCAGGCAGCTGATGCTGCACGCAGGTAACCTTTCCAATCAAAGATGGGGAGGGCGGAGTAAACACAGGCTACTGGTCCAGCAAGCGATCACGTGCTGAATATTTTCGTCACGCCCCAAGACATTGAATCTTACGACTGGATTTGTAATCCTTTTCAGTATGCATTCTCTGAATTAACTGGTCGTGCACAAGAAGAATTAGTGGAGCTGTCTAGCGATCGCACATTACAAATCAAATTTAATGACCCCGCTGTGGATATCTCTTCTTTTTGGTGCACTGTTTTGCTGGAATATTCGTCGTTGTCAGTCCTGGCGATGAAAGTTTTTCTACCTCTTTCAACAACTTATTTATGCAAGGTTTCATTTTCTGCATTGACTGCCATGAAAACCAAATATCGGTCAAGAATGAACATGGAGGATGATCTTCGAGTGTGTTTATCACAAATTCCAGCCAAAATAGACATGCTATCCAACCGGAAACGTTGTCATCTTTAACAATAAATGTAAATGACAAGAACTTTTGTGTACCAATCAATATGTAGTTAAACATGTAGAGAAAAATATAACATAATACTTTATAAAGTTATATTTATAGTATAAATATAAAGCACTTTATTAGTTTATTAACTTTATTTAACACGTGGGCCGCAAAAATGTTTGAATCTTAAATGTGGGCCTTGCAGCAAAAGGGTCTGAGAACCACTGCTCTAAAGTATACATATTAAGATCCTTAAATCTGTCCTCATGTGCGTTATAACGAAGACCACTAACCATTTTAGTAGTCTGCACCGACTCCAACCTGTTTATATTCTTTGAAGGTTGCAATTTCCAGAATTGCACACAATACTCCAAATGAGGTCGCATCAAAGACTTATACAGAGGCACTTATCACCTCCTTTCTTCTGCTGGCCATTCCTCTCCCTATGCACCCAAGCATCCTTTTAGCTTTCTCAGTTACCCTTTCTACCTGTTAAGAGCAGAATCAAAAAATCGTGAGCTTAAATATATGTGTATATGTAAATGTTGGAAGATTAGCCGTGAGGAAAAACTACCACTCGTGGCAGTACTTCCGTTCTACTCAAATTTTATAGAGCTCTAGCAAGAGCCTAAAAGTAGGTAAAACCACCATATAATAGTGTTTCCTACACCAAAATGTGATCAAATTTTTTTTCTTTCCAACATTAAACTACTGAAACCAATCCAATAGGACTATCAAAAGTAACGAGTAATGAAAATTTCTTATCTGATGTCCGTGGAAAAACCAAGCCGTAGCACTTCACCAGACTCGGTTAAATTTCTGTATGTCAAATAGCTGCAGTTTTGGAAAAGAACAAGGTACTGCATTTCGGGCAATTCAATATTAATGCCCTGTATCAACGCTCTCCTTTACTGCAAACAAAAAGCTTAGCTCCCCAATCCTTCAGGACGCTAGCGCATGCCCATATACGATCTAATGCCACATGGAAGGCATCAGTGGTTAAAAAACAGTTTGAGCCAATCATAGTTGCTTGCATCATCAAAAGACTCACCAGATCTACACCAGGGAAGTCAGATGTATTTGATTTACCAACTCGATCCTGTTACCTCAAAGAAGGCTGGTCCAATCCAGTTCTTTATTAAGACCCTGTGGTTCCACAGTAGCCAAATGAAATAACCAGGTTTGTTCAAGCAATTGTAAACGCTGTTCACGATTGCCTCCTCGCAGATCAGCAGGTATATAGTCAAGAATTCTCCAAGACATATCAGTAAACTGATGTTGATGGTCCAAACAATGTTGGACTATAGGAGCAGACACAGTTTTTGTTTTTATTCTAGATGCATGTTCATGTAAACGAACACGTACAGGACGAATGGTTCGCCCAATGTACAAAAGCTTACAAGGGCAAACAAGAACATATACCACATAAGACGTAGAACATGTGGTATACCATCTGGCAACATGTAGAAAATCTGAGTTAGGAACCTGCCATTCTTTACCTTCAATAGCATTGACAACAATCACATGTGGTACAAGAAAAATGGCCCAAATCAGTATGTTGTTCAAAGGATTGTCTATCCAAAGGAGAATGCCCACTAAATCACGAAGGTTTGAATCTCGTGTGTGAGCTATTTGTAATCTCTTCTGTAAACAAGAATGCAGTTGCAGAATATGCCAATGCTTTAAAAGAATCTTTTTAATCTGTATAGTGTATGACATATATGGTAATACGCCCACTAATGTATCAGATTGAGTTAACAATAATTGATTATAGTCCTATTGGATTGTTTTCAGTAGTTTAATGTTGGAAAGAAAAACATTTTTTTGATCATGTTTTGGTGTAGGAAACACTATTAAATGGTGGTTTTACCTACTTTTAGGCTCTTGTTAAAGCTCTATAAAATTTGAGTAATACGGAAGTACTGCCACGAGAGGTAGTTTTTCCTCACGGCTAATCTACATTTACACATACACATATATTTAAGCTCACGATTTTTTTGATTCTGCTCTATTCTTGTTTTTGTGTAATATACATAAAATAAAGGTTATTTTTGTAATATTTTCTACCTGTTTAGCTACTTTAAGATCATCAGACACAAGCACGCCTAGATCCCACTCTTCTTTTGTGGACGGAAGTACTTCACCCCCTATACTGTAGTGCTCCCTTGGATTGCTGCAACCCAAACACATGACCTTGCATTTTTTAACATTAAATCTCAGCTGCCAAATTCTAGGCCATTCTTCAAGCTTAGCGAGATCCCTCCTGATGTTATGTACACCTTCCTGGGTGTCTACATTATTGCAGATTTTGGTATCATCCACAAAGAGGCAAACCTTACCTGACAGCGCGCGATATCCGCAATATCAATAACAAAGATGTTAAAAAGAATCGGGTCAAGAACAGAACCCTGGGGCACACCACTGGTAACCTCCTCCTCCTCAGAGTGAGCTCCATTTACCTGTACTCTGTCGCCTCCCACTCAACCAGTCTCTAACCCAAGCAGTAACTTTAGGGTCCATCCATAGGGTGCTCAGTTTGTTTATAAGCCGCCTGTGCGGAAAGGTGTCAAAGGTTATCTCCAGGAACAAGCAGGAATAAGTCCTCACATATGGGTACGTCGGTACCGACGGAGCCTGCGCGGGAAAGCTCCCCAGCTTCCCAGAAGGAAAGCTTTTGGGGCCTCCCACTGCGCATGCGCGCTGCCTTCCCGCCTTCCTGACCAACTCTCCTCAGTTCTTCTTTTTCCGCGGAGCCAGCAGGTCGTGTTCCTGTCACCGCTGAAGAAGTTGTTATTTTAATTTATTTCTTTGGCCGCGTGTCTGCCTTCCCCGATTCCAGACCGGTACCGCCGGTCTTTTTTCCTTTATTTAAAAAAAAAAAAAAAAAAATCGTCTTTTTTCCTCACTTGGTGTGTTTGTTTTGTGAGGCCTTTAGGCCTTCACAAATTCTCCCTCATGGAGAAACAAGCCTCTGGGTTTAAAAAATGCACCAAGTGCAGCGGTACTATTTCAGTCACAGACACCCATGAATGGTGTCTTAAATGTTTGGGGCCTGACCATTCCATTCCGGATTGCCCATCCTGTTCTTTGATGTCTAAACGTGGCTTACAGAACCGGGCAGCCAAGTTTCACATGCTGTTTTCTACAGATACTCCAGCATCGACATCTTCCAGGTCTTCCTCTCCTGATGGATCTCAGGTAACCAAACATTCCTCTGGCAGGTCCTCAAAGGGCAAATCTCCCTCTAAGTATCGAGATACCCCTGGGCTTGACCCTGAGGACCCTGCCCCAGCCAAACAACCCCGGCGGGAAGCTCCGGCTTCCAAAGCTCCTCCTTTGGGGTTACAGGTTGACATCGATGGCACGGCCTCGACCGATCACCTGTTAGACTGTTCTGGGGTACCGGCTCATTCATCCGGTACCGACATCCAGACAGTCGTGGCGTCCATGGATCAAACAGTTCAATCCATGCAGCAGGCCATTTTCGCTTTCATTAAGGCTGCGACGCCCTCGGTACCGCACCCTGCGGTACCGACTCCAGTTCCGGTACCACAACCGATACCGGTACCCAGGCCATCCACATCGACCAGGATACCGATTCCGGTTCCCGGTTCCGGGGTTTTTCCCGATACCGATCCGGTTCCGGGTACCCCCGATGTCGATACCGGTCGATACGCTTATCGATCCTTGGAAGCAAACAGACGATACTGTGAGTCTTCTGATGATTCTGATTCATCAGATGACTCTGCTGAAGTATCCCTTACTCTACCTGAGGAGCCCTCTTCTCCAAAAAGGAGAATGTCTCCTCCAGAGGATTTATCCTTTCAAGACTTCATCATTGAAGTAGCTAAAGGTCTTTCTATTTCTGTATCCTCTGAAAAAGAACCTAGAGCAAAAAAGTTAGACATTTTAGGATACTCTAAGGTTCCCAAAGAGGCAGTCACCTTGCCCATTCATGAAATTCTTCAAGAACACATGATGGACTTATGGGAGACTCCTCTCACCCTATCTCCACATTCTCGTCGTCTGGACACCATGTATCGTGTCCCCCCTTCTCCTGGGTTTCAAAAAACTCAGCTCCCTCACCACTCCATCGTGGTGCAGTCAGCTATGAAAAGGATAAAGAGTACTAAAAGACACTCTTCTACTCCCCCAGGAAGAGAATGTAGGACTCTGGATGCTTTTGGAAGAAAAATCTTCCAAGCAAGTATGCTTATTGCCAAAATCAACTCATACAGCCTCTATATGGGCATGTTTCTGAAGGAGATTGCATTAAAGATACGCCATTTTCTCCCCTTTATCCCAGAGGATAGAAAGGAGGAGTTCCTTCTTTTGCTAAAGCATACCCAAGATATTTCAAAGTTCTCCAACAGAGCAGCCTTTGACTCCTTTGAGGGTGCTGGCAGAGCCTCAGGTATTGCCATTGCGGCTCGCAGAATTGCTTGGCTCCAGGCCTCTGACCTAGAACCTTGGGTCCAAGATGGGTTGGGAAATTTGCCCTGTACAGGTGAGAATCTGTTTGGTAAGGAGTGGCAAATCAAAGCCACTCAAATGGATGCAGAAAATGCTGCATTAGATAGACTTTCTAAGTCTACCTCTACCCCTGTCAAGAAAAAATCTTTCAAAAAGCCTTTCTACAAGAAGGCCAGATTTGCCACAAATACTGGCCAACAATCTTCTGCAGCTCGCTTTGCTCCTAAGCGTCAGCAGCCTAAACAGGCCAGGGCAAAACCTGCAGGGGCTGCTACAGCCCAACAGTCCCAACCCTCTCAGGGTTTTTGACTTAAATCTAGAGAACTTAACCTTTCTGGCTCTAAAACCAGAACCTCTCACCATTCCAGGAAGGTTAACTCATTTTGCTCCCAGATGGGAGCAAATCACATCAGAACAATGGACCCTCTCTATCATCAGAGAGGGCTACAAACTACATTTCTCCAACCTTCCTCCCCATACCATGGTGAGAAGTTTCAATTCTCCCCCATCTCTCCTAGACCTGTTGAGTCAGGAGGTGACCACTCTTCTCGCACAAAAGGCAATAGAAGAGGTTCCTTTTCCTCAACAGGGATCAGGTTTTTACTCCCCTTATTTTCTCATTCCCAAGAAAACAGGGGGGTACAGACCTATTCTGGATCTCAGAGAATTGAACAAATTTCTATACAGGGAGAAATTCAAGATGCTTTCTCTAGGTACTCTCCTTCCATACCTACAGAGTCAGGTTTGGCTTTGTTCTCTAGATCTCAAGGATGCGTACACACATATACTCATCCATCCATCCCACAGAAAATTCCTACGGTTTCTGTTCCAGGGAAAACATTTCCAGTACAGAGTACTTCCCTTCGGTCTAGCCTCTGCTCCAAGGGTATTTACCAAATGCATGGCAATAGTAGCTGCATTTCTATGCGCCCTGGGAATTTTTGTCTTCCCATACCTGGACGACTGGCTCATCCGAGCTCCATCTCAGTCTGAGGCTCAGACTTCCCTGGATCGCACCAGACGCATCCTGCAGTATCTGGGACTTGTGATCAATCTGCCAAAGTCTCAACTCACCCCTACGCAATCCCTGGAGTTCATAGGGGCCTGGTTGGATACCACCACTGCAAAGGCCTATCTACCTCAGGCCCGTTGCCAACGTCTAGTGCACTTAGCCTCTCAGACTCAGTCCAGAAGCCACTTGACTGCCAGAGAGATGCTACAACTATTAGGCCACATGGCCTCCACAGTGCATGTGGTGCCTTATGCTCGCCTACATATGAGAGCAGCTCAATGGACTTTATCCACCCAGTGGACTCAAGCATCAGGAGCTCTCTCAGACCAAATAGCAAACTCCAATCATCTCTTTTGGTCTCTCCAATGGTGGATATCCACTCAAAATCTGTTGTTGGGGGCCCCCTTTCAACCGTTGTTACCCCAAGCAACCCTCACAACAGATGCCTCCCAAACAGGTTGGGGGGCTCATCTCCAAGATCTCTCCACTCAGGGCACTTGGTCTCCACAGGAGACCACCCTTCATATCAACCACTTGGAACTTCGAGCAATCTTTCTGGCTCTCAGTTTTTCATACCCTCCTCAGCAACATGACAGTCCTCATTCACACAGACAATCAAGTAGCCATGTTTTACATAAACAAACAAGGAGGGACTGGCTCTCTGTCGCTTTGCAACGAAGCTCTAAGATTATGGGCCTTCGCCAGAGAGCATCAAATCCATCTCCTGGCAGTATATCTTCCAGGAATCCAAATCTCTTGGGCAGACAGACTCAGTCGAGTTCTGCTTCCACACAAATGGTCCCTGCACATGGATCAGGTACTCAGAATCTTCCAGAAATGGGGAACCCCGGACATAGACCTCTTTGCAAGTCCGTGGAATGCCAAACTTCCCCGGTTCTGTTCCAGAATTCTGTGTCAGGGAGTTCAGGCCAAGGATGCCTTCCTCCTGTATTGGGGTCAGGGCTTCCTGTGTGCCTTTCCTCCCATTCCTTTGATTCCCAAGACTCTGTTCAAACTTCAAAGGGATCAAGGGTCCATGATCCTCATAGCTCCACGCTGGCCACGCCAGGTGTGGTACCCTCTACTTCTGCATCTCTCCCAAGCCCCCTCCCTGGACTTGGGAGTGGCTCCAGACCTTCTGTCTCAGGAGGAGGGGACTTTGTGGCACCCAAACCCCAAGTCCCTTCACCCTAAACTCGAACTGAGGAGAGTTGGTCAGGAAGGCGGGAAGGCAGCGCGCATGCGCAGTGGGAGGCCCCAAAAGCTTTCCTTCTGGGAAGCTGGGGAGCTTTCCCGCGCAGGCTCCGTCGGTACCGACGTACCCATATGTGAGGACTAATTCCTGCTGTTCCCAGAGATCACCTGTTACAGGTAAGTAACTGTGCTTTACTGAAATCTAAATACACTACATCTAGGGCTCTCCCTATGTCCAACTCCCTGGTCACCCAGTCAAAGAAATCAATCAGATTTGTCTGATAAGACCTGTCTCTGGTGAATTCATGTTGCCTTGGATCTGGTAATCTGTTGGACTCCAGAAACCTTACTATTTTCTTTTTCAGCAGTGCTTACAACTCACCACCAAGCTTAAACTAACCGGCCTGTAGTTTTCAACCACATCCTTACTTCCGCTTTTGTGTAAAGGGACCACATGTGCCTCTCTCCAGGCCTCTGGCATTACTCCTGATTCCGAGGCACTGAAAAGGTCAGTCAGTGGAGCTGCTAGAGCATCCCCAAGTTCCCTCAGTATTCTCGGGTGTATCCTATCTGGTCCCATCACTTTGTCTAATTTAGGTTTAGCTAGTTTCTCACGAACACAGTCTTCTGAAAATTGTTCAAGATGCCCCTCGCTTCTGTTCCTGTTTGTGGGTGTTTTCTGAGGTCCTGCTCCTGATTTTTCAGCTGTGACTACAGAATAGAAATATTTGTTAAGCAATTCTGCTTTATTCTCATCAGCTTCTACATATTCCTTCCCTTTACCCTTAAATCTGACAATACCATGTTTGCCCTCCCTCTTCTCACTAACATATCTGACAAATGTCTTAGTCCCCCATTTTATTGCATTGGTTATTTCCTCCTCTTTTTGAATCTTTGCTTTCCTGACTACTTTGCTAGCTTCTCTATGTTTTTCCAAATATAGATGCCTGTCTTCCTCTGTGTGATCTCTTGTACTTCATGAAGGCCTCCCTCTTTTTCTTCACCTTTTCAGCTACTTCTTTCGAAAACCATAATGGTCTCCTTTTCCTTTTACCTTTATTTACCATTTTAACAAAAAGGATGGTTGCCCTTAAAATATCCCCTTTCAGTTTTGCCCACTGTTTTTCTACATCTCCCAGCTGTTTCCATACTGCTAACGACTCCCTGAGGTATTGTCCATCTTTGCAAAGTTAGTTTTCCTAAAGTTTAAGACCCTTGCTTTTGAATGGATTTTAGCAGCCCTAGTCCTATTCCTGAACCACACCATCTGGTGATCACTGGATGCAAAATGATCTCCCACTGTAACACTTTCACCATTGGTAAGCACCAAGTCCAGTATGTCCCCTTCATGTGTGGGTTCTTTTACCAGTTCCCTGAATAGTTCTCCCTTTAGAGAATCCAGGATCTCCTTACTTTTAGACACTACTGCAGCAGAGATGTGCCAATCAACATCTTGCATATTGAAATCCCCTGTCAGTAGCACTTCCCCTTTCCTGGCAATGCTGTGTATGTCTTCAATTAACTCTCCATCCACTTTTTCTCCCTGTGCGGGAGGTCTGTATATCACGCCAATACAAATAGATTTCTTTTCCCTCTTTCTAGTTTTACCCACAGTGCCTCCTCTCTTCCTTCTAATCCCTGTATTTCCATAGCTTTAATATTATATTTACATTTAGTGCCTCTTCTCCTCCTCCTCTTCCTACCCTGTCCTTTCTGAATAAAGTATAGCTTGGTATAGCTACATCCCAGTCATGGTTGTCCTTGAAACATGTCTGTTACTGCCACTAAATCCAAGTCAGCCTCTCCCATTAAAGTCTCAACATCTGGGATCTTATTTTCCATGCTACGGGCATTTATACACACTGCTTTCCAAATGTTGCCCCTTTTACCCATTTCCATAAAAGTATTTAATGTTTCACTTACCTGCGGGCTTTCGCTTGCCTGGGGCTTTCTTCACCCATCCCCAAAAAATCTAGTTTAAAGCCCTCTTCATAAGGTTAGCCAGTCTGCTATTGAAGACACGTCAACCCTTCTTGGACAAATGGACGCCATCTCTGCTCTGCAACCCTTGGAACAGCATCCCATGGTCCAGGAAACCAAATTCTCTCAATGACACCATCCATGCAGCCATGCATTTATCTCCAGGATGCAAACTTCTCTGCCTTGGCCTTTACCCTCAATAGGGAGGATTGAAGAGAATACCACCTGCGCCCCTATCTGCTTTACCCTCTGTTCCAGAGCCATGAAGTCACTTTTGATATGCTCAGAGGGATACCTAGCAGTATCATTTGTGCCGACATGGATGAGCAACATTGGGTAATAGTCAGTGGGCTTGATGAGTCTCAGCAAACTCTCTGTAACATCTCGGATTTTGGCACCTGGCAGGTAGCATACCTCTCTGGACATCGTCTGGTCGGCAGATGGATGCCTCGGTACCCCTCAGAAGAGAGTCACCAACCACCACTACCCATTACTTCCTTGTGGCCACTGATTCTGCAACGTTGGGGTGCTCGAGCTCTGGTTCTTCCCTTTCCAGGGATGCTTTCACCTCCTCCACTTCCAGGACTATATAATGGTTCTTCAGTTTAAGGGCTGGAGGAGTTGGATTGGTGATTCTGCAGGCTCTCATCTTCTCCTCTGCTGGGGAACTTGGATGTTTCAAGAAGTATCTCATAAATGTACTTCTCACTGTTTTGAATGCTCCTCAGCCTCACCACCTCTTCTCTGAGCTCCTCCAATTGTTTCCTAAGAGCTTCAGCATGCAGGCATCCTGCACATGGAACTGATCCTTCAACTGGCACTGGGATCTCTGGACAGAAGCAGAAGCTGTAACGGGGGCAACAGCTTTGGCGATAGTTTTTCCCAGCCATTATTCGGTTGGTGGAGCTTAGGTATCTGTTGAAGCAAAAGAGAGAGAGACCTACCAAAATACCAGCTGGTTTCCATTGTCCTTTCAGAGAAAAAGCAGTTAACCTCTTTTAAGTGTGTTCTAAATGTGCTGTTCAAAGTCCCTGTGTGTAGCCAATTGGGGATGTGCCCCCTATAAAGCAAGACTACTCACACGGGGTGGGTGGGAGTTGGGGAGGTAGGAGGGAACACACACCTGATGAGGTGTCAGTAGCTTCAAAGTGCTGAGAAAAGTACTAAAATCAGAGTTTTAAATCTACACCACGAAATAAAATATTTCCCCTTTTGAACTATAGTACCAAAAAGAAAGTAACTTAGTTTTAAAAATGTACCAAAACCCTTTTAAGAGCTCTCTGGCAGAGAGCTAATAATTAAAAAGCCACACACTCTTACATTGTCTTGGAATGCAGAGCCCCCTGTTAGGAATGCCTGGTTTCCATTGGCTTGTTTGTATTTGTTGTGGGGTGGTAGTTAGGGCAATTGCTTTGACAGTACGATACTGGCCTTGATGGGTGGTACCACTGGGTTATATGCGTGACATTACCAAGGTTTTAAGCACGCTCAGCCTCCAGCTGCTGGTAGGGGGAAGCAACATGCTTGTCGGGACTGGACTGGAGGGATTCAAAGAAAGCCATTTAGCAGATAAGTCTAATTTCACCTTTTTTGGGAGGGGAGGTGGGGAATGAGAAGGAAGTGGGTGCTTTTAAACGTATTGCAGCCGTTGACATATAACACACAGCAGCACAAAGTTTGTTTTTTTTCAAGCTCCTGTCAAGACAATACATAAGAGTCTAGGAGAATTTCAGGTGGGCAGAGGTGCCATAGCACACTGATGATTACAACAGTTTGGCATGAAAGTGTTTATTAACTCCTTAACTGAGCAAAAGGCATAGCACCTAGCCAGTCACTGCCTTGGGAATTAACTCTCCAACTACAGAGTTTGTTCCCCGCAGTGATTGTTGATCAAGGGCTGCTCCCATTGGTTACCGATCTCCCTAGTTCTCTCTGGACAGTCTGTCATTCACCACCATGGTGACTGACAGACTGTGCAGAGAGAAGTAGGGAGATTGGTGATCAGCAGGAGCAACACTTGATCAGTGATCACTGCAGGGAACAAACTCTGCAGTTGGCAGTTCATTCCCCTCAATGATCGCCACTGTTCCCACTAATTACCAATCTCCCTGCTTCTCTCTGCACAGTCTGTCAGTCACCACCACAGTGACTGACAGACTGTGCAGAGAGCAGGTGGATCGGTGAAAAGTGGGAGCAGGGGCAATCACTGTGGGGAACAAGTTAACTAGTGCTCCGCATTTGCTGAATGGCTAGGGGAAGACGAGTTAGCTCTGCTTCCCCAGTTAAGAGGTTAATGGATAAACTGCGGCTGTTGGCACAGACTCTAGTTCTCCAATAGATACACTCTTAAGGATGGCAGGCAGGCAGACAGCCTAAGGAACCTGCTATCTCTTTGTCTGCTCTTTTACCTCAGATGAAGCAGATCAGAGGCAGTATGAAGAGTGGCTGTTTCACACACAGCAGTTACTGCAGATGCAGCTAAAGGTGCTGGAAGAACAAATTGGAGTCCACAGAAAGTCCAGGAAAGCACTTTGTGCAAAGCAGCGCACTGCAAAAAAAGCAGGCCGAGAATTCCCTGAGGCAGACGCGGAAAAGCTGAAACTGGTCACAGAGCAACAAAGCAAGATCCAAAAACAGCTGGATCAGGTGAGCCTTGGATACATAACATAAGTGCTATGCTGGGTTGGAACAAAAGTCCAATGAGCCTAGCATCCTGTTTCCAGAAGTGGCCAGTCCAAGTCAGAAGTACCAAGCAGGATCACAAAGAGTAGATCCATTCATTCCATATCATCCCTCCAGTCTAGTCCAGATGTGGGGTTATCTCCCCTCACCAGCAGCTGGAGATTGAGCATATCTGGTTTTGATGATGTCATGCTGTAAGAGCATGGTGCACCAATCATAGTACCAGTATTCTCAGTCTCCAGCAGCTGGTGAAGGAGCTTCTGTGCACTCTGGACTATACTAGAAAGGAAGAGAGATACGGAATAAGCTTAAGGGGGTAACTGTGAGCACACACAGGAGGAGCAATGTTGAAAACATTAAAGAAAAAGGAAAAAAAACAAAAGGCAGAGAGTTTTGCTTCTGACAGTAGGGCATGTTAATTTTAGGGGTAGATTTTTATTTTTACGAACTACTAGTGACCAAATTATGCAGTTTTTCATGCTGAATCTTAAGCTATCTTCAGAAACTACTTAAAGTGAGTCTTACCTACAACAAATCACAGTTGAAATATGTGGAAATTAAGTAATATTTATTTGAACATACAAATAGTCGGAACAACACCTGTAGCCACATAATTGTTTTTAAAATGCCATTTATGCAGTTAATTTAATGTTTAACAAAATCAAGCAAAGAAACCATATTTTGTTTGCTTCTGTTTCGGGTCATTAGCTTCCTGCTAACCATCTGACTCCTAATATAATGTTCACTACTCTCGTGATTGTACACATGACCAGCAGCCTTAGTTGTCATTTTTAGACACCCTTCTATGAACTGGGTGTGTGATGGCTAGTCTGGAACCACCATGGGCTTGCTGAGAAATGCCTTGATCTCTGCTGCTGTCATGATACAGGTAAGAGGAGGCTTAGAGTCTCCGGAGCTCTAGTCGAGTAATTGGGTGAGTGTAGTTGCCTCAGTGTTGATGGATGGTGTTTTCCTGGGTCTCACACTGCTGTCTCCAAGCTGAGTCTTCTCATCTCTTTCACCTCTGATCTTCAATATCTTCTCCACTGCATCTCCTCTCTCCTGTTCCTCTTCACTGCACAACATAGCTTGCAGAACAGACTCACCGTAACCATACCAAGTTGACCTTCTTACTGTAGGCATGACTGTCTTCCTTACCTCTTCACACTGTTCTTTCAACAGTTGCAGCTGGAAAAGGAGATGCCTGGGACCTTGTGTCCAATTGCTATTTATTTTTATATTGAACCAGTTCACCATGTAAACCCCAACTCAGAAATGAGTAAGATAAATTGATAATTGAGGCACAAAAGGCATTAATATGCATTGCAAACACATAAAAACTAATCTCCAGGAACAAGCAGGAATGAGTCTTCACATATGGGTACGTCGGTACCGACGGAGCCTGCACGGGAACGCTGCCCAGCTTCCAATCAGAAAGCTTTTGGCAGCATCCCTCGCGCCTGCGCGCTGACTTCCCGCCTTCTCCAGAGCCTCTCTTCAGTTTTCGTTTTTCCGCGGAGCCGGCAGGACGTCCTCCTGTCACCGCAGAAACTTTTCTTTTTAATTACTTTAGTTTTTGTTTTCTTGTGGTCGCGGCTGTATTTCCCGCCGCCACCGGTACCGCCGGTGGATTTTTGACTAAATTCTGAGAAACCTTTTCTTCAGTTTTTTGCCTTGTTGGGCCTACCAGGCCTCTTCCTCATGGAGCCTTCTTTTCCTAAGAAGTGCATTCGATGTGGAAACACCTGTTTCCTTTTAGACTCCAATAGTTGGTGTCTCAATTGTGTGGGTCCTGACCCTTTTTCCCCTGACTTGTCGGGATACTTTTGTGAGGAAACCTTCAGTTTTTAGAGTTTCCCTCGATACCGTTTTTTATTCGGCAGTGAGGGAACCCGGGTTCTCCTCTTCACAGGATCAGGTAACCCACAAACAGTCTGTTAAGACTAGTCAATGCTTGAGTGGTATGTCCCATGCCCAGCATGGTGACGGCTCCTGCGTTACCCTCAAGAATCCATTGGCATTACCCCTGCGGGAGTCTGCGAGCTCCAAAGCATTAAAGGGGTTTCAGGTTGTTCCTGGGGCTCACCCCTCACAGGACATACCTGAGCCATGTCCAGGGGTGGCATCCGCTTTGAGCGGTACCGATCCCCCGGCATCGGCACCGGTGTCGGGTGTTCCACTCTTCACCAGGGATCGTCATCGGGCATCCTCTGTACCTTCGGGACCGATCGATACGCTCCGAATTGACTTCCCTCGATCCCAGCCGTGTACGGTGCGGGTATCCGCTTCGAGCGGTACCGATTCCCCGGCATCGGCTTCGGTGTCGAGTGTTTCACTCTTCACCAGGAATCGTCCTCTAGCATCCTCAGCACTTTTGGGGCCGGGCGATACGATACTGATGGATATTTCCATATCTCAGCCATGCTCCGGGACGGTACCGGCTTCGATCGGTTCCGATACCCCGGCATCGGCACCGGTGTGGAATAACGTTCTCCCGGCGAGAGGTTGTCATCGGGCATCCTCGGTACCTTCGGGACCGATCGATGTAACCCAGGCTGCTTTACCGGTATCGGCATCGCCGATACTACCACCGACGTCGGTACCCTCGAGACATGCATCGATAGAATCGCTTCCTTCGATGCCGAGTCTTGAATCGATATCTAGTCTCGAGGACTGGGTACCGACTCGTCCCGGAACCGACTCCCGTTGTTTCCAGATAAGCAGTTCCGAGGATCCTAGCCATAACTCTCGCATGATCTCGGTACCATTGCAGCAGTTCCCGATGACAACTTCAACTGCTGGCCCTTTGTCAGTATCGATGTCGATGCCTGTTCTTGCACCGATGCCTAGTTTGGAACCGATACCTGGGGTTGCTGATGCAGTCCTCACTGCCTCTAAGTTACCATACCAGTATCCTTGTCCATCTACTAGGTTTCTCTCCTCACACCACGGTACGTCCTCTGGTGCTCAGCCTCTTTCTTTAGCCTTACTAGGGAAGGTTCCCATAGGAGATCAGTCTTTTCAGGCTTTTCTGCTGGATATGGCAACCTTTCTTAATATCTCTATCCCTGGTTGTGATGCTATTCATGGTTCACTGGCACAAATGGAAAATATGATGCTTCCTTTACATCCTGCTCTGCAGGATCTCCTTCTGAGGGTCTGGAAATCACCCTTACGGCTTCCTCTACCTTCTACAGCCACTGAGGTTCGGTACCGGGTGCCTCCCTCCCCAGGATTTCAGAAGCCTCAACTTCCTCATCGTTCCCTTGTAGTGGAATCAGCACTGAGGAGGGTTAAGAGCAAGAAGAAGCATTCTTCTTATCCGCCAGGTCGTTCTTCAAGAACACTCGATGCGTTTGGTCGTCAAGCTTTCCAAACATCTATGCTGGCCTCCAGAATTCTTTCATATATTTTCCACATGAGTCTCACACTCCAGGAGGTCACGGAGAGATTGTCTCTTTTGACCCCTTTTATGCCAGAGCCCAAGGCTACTAATTATTCCTTGCTACTCAATCATAGCCGGAATATATCTTGGTTCCTTTCTCGTGCTTCTATAGACTCCTTTGAGTCTGATAGCAGATCCTCTGCTATTGCCATTGCAGCACGTCGCAGAGCCTGGCTCGAAGCTTCAGACTTGAGCAGATGGGCACAAACTATATTGGCTCATTCTCCTTGTACAGGAGAAGGTCTCTTCAATAAGGAGGCTTTACGTCAGGTTGCTCAATGCTCCGCTGACTCTCCTTCCACTAAGGACCATTCTAAGCCACCTCCTTCTTCGAAAGGTAGGAAATGTCCTACCAAACCTTCTTTCCCTAGGAAAAGAAAGTTTCATTCATCTCCTGCCCATCATTCGGCTGTACCTAAACAAGGGACACCTCAGCCTAGTCTGAAGTCCTCCAGCTCTGGCCAGTCTCAGCATTCCCAGCAACCATAGGGGCTGGGAATTATACTCTACAGTTCACTTCTACCCATTAGAAGTTTATTCACTGTGCTTTTCTTTTTCAGTGTACTAAGCTGTCGGAAAATTTTTGTTCAGGGACTACAGACTTCTCCTCTTCTTACTCTCTAGAAGAGCAGTTGCAACTATCCCCTGATAGTTCTGCCCCAACTGAACATTTTTTCCTTCATTTGACTTACCCTATGGGTACGTCACCCTCCAATTACTTGCTCTACCCTCTCAACCGGGCTTTTTCCCTAACTGAGGGGTACCATACTGAAAGGCTTCTCTAGCAAGCTCGTTCCTCAGACTGGGAGAAGGGATATCTCCTCTCCTTTCTTGTCTGTTTTTCTTTATTGGGCACAGGACAATCTCTCTGCTGTTTCCGTCAGCAGCTGTGCCTGCAGGAGTTACACTTATTGTATTACTGGTACTTTTTACAAGTTCCGGTCCCTTGTTCAAAATTTTGTCTAGCCTCAGTAGTGATTCCAAGCTACTCGTCAGCTATCTTGGATCCTCCTACTCTTTTAGGCTTTCTCACATTATTCTATCCATCTCCTCTCCTAGGATATGGCAACACACCTGACTTCAGTCAGTTTATCTCATATCTCTCCTGCACAATGCTCTCTGCAGTCTTCAGAGAAGCTTTCCTACTATGAGGGCCTTGCTATAGAGCATTGACCTTGTCTCTAAAGCTTCTCTATTAGTAGGGAAAAGCTTATAATCCCTTCCCATGCCTGTGAGGGTTCTCCACACCCTCAGGCCTGGGGTGTTAACATGAAATATAAGTTCTTCTGCGTGAAAATCCAACGCTGATGTTTACGCATGCTACCTCTGGGTCCCTCCAGTAGGTCCCTCTGGTATCTTCTTCTGCGTTTCTGCACATCTGCCATGTCAGTGTTCTGTGGAACTCCCGCCTTGTTCCTTACAGATTCATAGGATCATCTCTTCTCACGCAAACATCACGGTTATCTTGTTGGATTGCCTTCTTGCATCCCTCAATCCACGGAAATAGATTCTCTATACATATCCCAAGTGGGTTTACCCTCTTGTAGAGCGAAGAATCTTTTTCTTTTATATTCCCCATGTACAATTATGGGGCTGGGTGGTAGACATGTATCTTCAACTTGTTATCTTGTATGTAGCATCTCCATATTTGTCTACATACCTATATCATTACTCTGGTGGTGCAAAACCATGCCCCACAAATGTATATATATTTCGGTATATCATATCTATATCTATATATATATATATTTTTTTTTTTTTATTTTTTATTTTTTTGATACATTTCTCCACCCATATCCTAATATACACATATGGACATATGTGTATATATATATATATATATTCCATCCACATATATATATATGTCTATATATGTGTCTGTTGGGGGGCTTCTTAAGGGTTGATATGTCTTACACACTATCACACTTACTGTCTATACTAAATGTTTTACCTTCTAGAGGTTTTAGACAGTCTATCGCCCTACTTCGCATATCATATTACGATACAGAAACTGTCATGCACCTATAACTACTGTGGTGCTAACATCTTCCATTTTTTCTTTAAGTCCTTGAAGCATCAAGCTTCAATATTTTTCCTACCTCTCGCCAGCTAGGAAAAATAGTGTACATCTTTATCTTGAGTACACAGCTGTTCTCCTTGGGAATAGGGGTTTTTCCAGTCCCCCTCTCCCCGCCAGGACTGGGCTAGTTCTCCAACTCCGTCAGTCTTCTTCCTTTAGTCCTCAATGTAAATGACTTTATGCCTAAAGGAGTTTTCAGCTTTTTCCCATAAAGCTTCCATTGAAGACCTGACGTCTAATCCTACCCAGTTGACACCTGGATCGTCTGCTACCTCCAGGTCTGGACCTTCATCCTCACTGCTGGGAGGTGACCTTGAAGATTCCGCCACTGCTTACCCAGTAGACTCCATCATGCTCTCTACTTCCTACAATACAGTAGGTAAGCTGCATATTTTAAGTGTACATTAAAGGTTTTTTAATGCTACTCATCATATATACCAAGGACTCCTGTAGTCTGTAGGGCCCTGTAGTCCTTGGCTATGCTGTTTCTTTCCTCACAGCTCCTTTATTGTCAACTCCTACCCTCCATCCCACTTTGGATGCCGGGGATTCCTGGAGACAAAATGCACCCCTGGTCCAGGCTCCTGCATTTTTATGGGATCTCCCCCTGGCATCTCCAGCTAGGGAGTCCCCATATGTGAAGACTCATTCCTGCTTGTTCCTGGAGATAGCACAGTTACTTACCTGTAACAGGTGATCTCTGGGAACAGCAGGAATTAGTCTTCACAACCCTCCCACCTCCCCTAGGAGTTGCATCTCTTATCTTCTTCTTCCTTTCCTCTCCTCGCCTTTGTCTCAGCTTTGAAACTCAACTGAAGAGAGGCTCTGGAGAAGGCGGGAAGTCAGCGCGCAGGCGCGAGGGATGCTGCCAAAAGCTTTCTGATTGGAAGCTGGGCAGCGTTCCCGTGCAGGCTCCGTCGGTACCGACGTACCCATATGTGAAGACTAATTCCTGCTGTTCCCAGATATCACCTGTTACAGGTAAGTAACTGTGCTTTATCAGAGCACTTACACAAATTACCAAAATATGTTTATTTTTGCGTAATTTCCTAGAAATTACAGGTAGGTAAAAACATATTACACAAAAATTAAAGCTAGTTTTTGATTTGCCACATGAAATTGTACCATTTTTTCACTAGTGCTTTTTAAAATTATGACATCTCCAAAATTGACACACCCTACTCTGACAGCTATAGATAGGAGGGTTTTGGCTTCCCTGTCAGGGCCAGGGCGGTTGATTCTGTCCGGTACCATTAGGGATGCAGTATCCGGTGGTCCAAGTCCCTCCCAACCCCCCATTCTACTCCTCCTCCGTTGCAGAGGCTCACTGTTAAGTCAGAGGCAGCCTGGCAGCTGGTGTGCAGGTTAGTACTGCTTTGTTTTCTTGTCTCTCAAAAAAAAAAAGAGAAAAAAGAAGTGGCTTCCTAGCTGGGTAACAGGCTTGGAGGGAGCAGCCGGTTCTTTGGGTCCACTGGGCAGTTTTACTTTTGTTTCGCAGGCTTTTGTTCCGATGGCATCTCTGTCTCTACAGTGCCATCCAGCAAGTCTGCCTGCGCCACATGTGGAAGCTGCTGCAGCTTCCTGTCAGCTAGCGATTTTTGATGCAGCTGTGAGCAGGAGGGCTGCATGGCTGAGGAAGTGATTACTAATAGCAGGGCTACCGCGGGGAGATGGCCCTTGCATCAGGAGACAGGGTACAGCAATCGGAAGAGAATTTTTCTCCTGTCAGAGGATCCACGGTTTTGTTGGGAAATGTGGCTATTTTGAGTCAGTCCTGCAAGCCATTGCTCGTAACAGGGGGAATGCAGAATTCCCTTTGCTACAGCTCCCAGTCACTTGCAGCGTCATGATTGGCTGGCTCTGGGTCCCCTGCAATACCTTTTTCCCTAGATTTTGT
Organism: Ichthyophis bannanicus; assembly: GCA_033557465.1. NCBI lineage: Eukaryota > Metazoa > Chordata > Amphibia > Gymnophiona > Ichthyophiidae > Ichthyophis > Ichthyophis bannanicus. The sequence goes on along the minus strand of CM066033.1, from coordinate 648,378,943 downwards.
GTTGCTATTATATCAAGCCTATTGTTTAAAACAGAGACTAGGGCATAGCACAGGGACCAAAGGGGGGTGGGTTCTTGAGGAGGATCGGGCCTTTGCCCTTAACCCTGCAGGAGTCTCTGGTGGAGTCGGGTGAGCCGCCCATAAAGAAGCACTGTCTAGATGTGGAATTGTAGTCAGAGCAGGCATCCGTGCATTTGGGGGCTTGGATGACCCCTTAGAAGGTCCTTTGGGTCTCTGGGCGGACTCCTTGGAGACCGAACTGGAGGAGGGGGAGATTCTTCCTGGAGAGGACTCCAATATCGTTCGAGTCTTCCGGCGAGAGGAACTGGCGATTCTTATTGTCCGGTCTCTAGCAGCACTCAGTATCCCACAGGATTCTCTGCCCAGCGATGAGCCATTGAAAGACCCTCTGATATAGGGCAACAGAACTTAAAGCATGACATTTCCAGTTCATCAGGCCATCAAGCAGATAATAGAGGCCAAGTGGCAGGTACTGGAGAGCAGCTTACGGGGTGTCCAGGCAATGGCTCAGCTGTATCCACTTCCAGCAAGTGAAAAGGAACTCCTTAAGCTCCCTAAGGTAGACATCCTGATGTTGGTGACAACCAAGAAGACAACTATTTCCGTAGAAGAGGTTACAGCTATGAAGGATGCTCAGGACCAGAAGCTGGAAGCCCTGTTGAAGCAGTCCTTTGAGATTAATGCCCTGACTCTACAGGCATCAATTTGTGGTGCCTATGTGGCGCTGGCCTGTTTATGGTAGATGCAAGGTTTGCCAGATGTAGGGCCGGAGTCTCAGCAGCCCATGTCTGAGGTGGCATGGTTGGAGCCAGGCTTCGCCTATCTCGCCAATGCTTTTTACGACTTAGTCCATGCCTTGGTCAAAAGTATCAAATTTACAATCCCAAATCCCCAACCTCTTGTGTCTCCCACATGTACAATCAACGAATTAGAGAGACATTTACACACACAAATTGATCGGTCAAAAGTATGGCATCGGCATAGCAGCGAGGCATTTTCTGTGGCTGCGCAACTGGTCGGCGGATGTCTTATCCAAGATGCGCCTCAGTAAACTTCCCCTTAAGGGCAAGCTTCTCTTTGGGAACACCTTGGAGAAATTGGTTATAGACCTGGGGGAAACCAAAGGAGGTTGTCTCCCAGAAGATAAGCCCAGAGGGGAGAGTCCCAGAAGAAGGCAGGCCCGTGACTTCCGTCACTTTAGGTCTATCTGCTTCACTTCCTATCATTGGGGGTGCTACACCACAAAGGGTCAGTCCTTTCATGGCAGCAGAGAAGCCGACCGTGGCTATTATACCGGGGCCATGCCCAGCACCAAGAAGCTGCAATGAAGCAAGGGGGCCCAGCAGAGGTGATTCCCATAGGCTGTTCGTTACAACTTTTTTATTCCATCTGGGCCCAAACTACCACTGACCAGTGGGTTCTGGAGGTGATTCAGGAAGGTTACATACTAGAATTAGCATGGCCTATACCCAAAGCCTTCATGCAGTCGTCCTGCAGAGCCCCTCACAAGATGCAGACAGAGACACGCTACAGCGGTTGTTGCAGCTGGAAGCTGTGGTGGAGGTGACTGCAGACCAATTAGGTCAAGGTCAGTACTCGATTTATTTTGTGGTCCCCAAAAAGGAAGGCACATATTGGCCCATTCTGGATCTCAAGCACATCAACCAGTCTTTGCATGTTCCACACTTTCATTTGAAAGCCCTATGCTCGGTGATAGTGGCAGTGCGAAAGGGAGAGTACTCCGGGAATAAGCAGGAAGTCAGTTTTCACATACGGGTGACATCAGCGCTGATGGGGAGCCCACGTGGTAACCTCTCCCCAGCTTTCAAAGAAAGCCTTTAGGAGTTGTACCATGCATGCATGGTCCCTTTGCCACCCAAGGGTGCCATCTTGCCTCAGTCTCTTTTTTTCCACAGAGCCCATTGGATGTGTGTCTCTTCCCCCGGAAAAAGTAGATTTTTCTCTCTTTGTCTTTATCTTTATCCAGTCACATACTGATTCTCTCCCGTCTCCCAATTCCGCCTTCCTCCAGTGTTGCATTTTTTTCAGGTTCCTTTTTTTCTTTTTCCCCTTTGGGGGTCTTTTCTCCAGGGCGCGGGTTTTCGTGCCCTTTCTGGCCAGACCTAGAGAGTTTGACCTTCCAGGGACAATCTTCCCCGCCATAGCCTCTGTCAGTGGCTTCAAGCCATGTGGCCTCTGCACCCATAACATGTCACGCATGGACCTGCATGATTGTTGCCTTTGGTGCCTCAGTGTAGTCTCTGCCAGCCAATGACCTCCAAGGCGCTACGAGACCGCAAGAAGTAGCACGAGTCAATTTTCTGAAGACTGACTCAGCCATGGAGTCATCTGTAGGGCCAGCACCCTCGAGGGCTGTCGCGGAGGCTCCCTCCTCGCGGCAACCACGCTGCCTCGGAGCCTTGAGGACATGGAGCACCAAGCTGGGGCTCCCTTAAGGAGGGACACGCCTCGAAGAGGCTGACATCATCGGTGGCCTTCTCGAGTGACAAGTCTGTGACTGTGGGGAAAGTCCCACAGCACCTGGCCTTGGAGCCTTTGACGTGAGGCCAGGAGCGGCCCTCGAAGTTGCCCCGGGGGAAGAAAGTGCCATCGGCTTCATGGGATTGGTCTTGGTCCTCCGAGGCCATCCTCATCAAGGACACCCCCTTTGCCAGTGTCGAGGCCGAGTTCCTCTGTACCCATGCCCAGGGGCTGCGGAGCCATCAGGCATTGAGACCAGAATGGTGGCCTTAGAACACAGTCTGTCTGCCTTCATGGCCCAACAGCGGGCTCTGATGCCTAGTTCCTTCGGGTCGTCAATCCTGACCGCTGGCCCTTCCACAGTGAGGGCCTCATAGGTAGAGCCAATCCTCGAGCGCCACGATACGCTCCTGGGACCCAGTCCTGGTCCCGGTCAGGACCGCGGACTTCCCCACATAGCACACCCAACTCAGGGTGCAAGGGCATCAGGACCCCCGGACCATCAGGGCTGGGGCTCCAGCCTGAGGCACTTTCAAAGACTCCTCAGACTATGGTTCGGACTGGAAACTGAGGACGCCGAGTCCCCAGACTCCCGGCTCCACAGGGATGTGCCCTTGGACCCTTCCCCCATCAGAAACCCGGCGCTGGTCGGTTCCCGTTGTGAGCAGGCAGCTGGACTCAATGTACCAGTTCTGTTGGAGCCCTGGTTTCCAAAAAGCTCAACTGCCCCATAACTTCATTTTGGTGGAGTCTGCCATGTGGAGGCTTAAGAGTCCGGAAATGCACTCCTCTGTGCCCCCGGGTAGGGAGGCCCATGCCATGGACGCCTTCGGCAGGAAATGCTTCCAAATTTCAATCTTATCTGCCGGATCCAGGCCAACCAGCTATACATGGGCATGTACTTGTGGGACACGGCAAAGGAACTCTCCGGGTTAGTGTCTGGTATCTCAGAGGAACCACTTCAGCGGTTCTGGATCCTAGTCTCCATGGTCCAGGAGTGTTCCAAGTTTATGACTCAGATGGCCCATCAAATAGTGGTCAGCTCCCGAACGATTAAAACAGTGAGATTTTGCAAAAAGATCGTTCATGTATTGATTCATAAAAATGAGACTATTATTCAAAAAAGCTCAAATGAAAATTGTATTTTTTAAATCAACGAGGTCTCAGACTTATTCGGCTCTGCCACTAGGACTTCCGTCCGTTCTCAAGCAGATTACCTATTTGCATCAACGACCTCTAGGAATCAGTGTGGTTATATTGCTCAGGTTATATTTTTCAAAAAATCAATGTAGAATAATACAAACTTCACTTATCTCATTAACCTGAGGTAACCCACTGTTTGGACTGTTATGGATCCCGACGCCCTTTCCAGGTACCAATCATGCGTTTCATCGCATTGATTTCATCAGGGGATCACTCAATCTGTGGCGTCCAAATTTCATGCTTCTGTTATACTGAATCAAAAAGATAATAAATTACTATAAGTTTTCCTCCCTACCCCACCTTTATGATGATAAAAACTGAACATATTCAAACCCACATGGATATAACTGAGAAATACCTCCAACAAACTGGTTAGCTGCCCACATTCTACCGGTGATAATCTTCGTGCTTGCCGGTTAATCCTAGAACGCCGCGTATGCGAACTAGGAGAAACCTCCCATACTTAAAAAGACTTACGAAACCCTAAGCTCCAATCCAATGTGAACATGTCATCCCCTTTAATCTTATACCTAAATAAACCTTTTCTAGTTATAATGCAAGGGCTTTCCGATTCACAAGGGAGAGCTTCTCCCTCGCGTCTCTGTTAAGCCCGCAGGGGCTAATGGGAAATTTCCCATCAGTCCCTCGCGTCTAAAGGGGCTGATGGGAAATTTCCCATTAGCCCCTGCGGGCTTAACAGAGACACGAGGGAGACGCTCTCCCTCGCGAATCTGAAAGCCCTTGCCAGAGCCAGCTTTTTCTTTTTTGCGGACCTACCCGCGTGCCAGCTGATCTCATGGTCGGGGAGCCTTCTGTACGCTTTCCCTCCCATCCCGCTAGTCTCTCGGACTCTTTTCAAGGTTCTCCGAGACAAAGCCTTCATGATCCTGGTGGCCCCTCGCTGGCCCAGGCAGCCGTGGTTTCCGCTCCTGCTGCAACTGGCGGTGGAGGATCCAATCCCTCTGGGGGCGCAACCGGATCTCCTCACCCAGGATCAGGGGTCCCTACTGCACCCCAACCTCAGGTCTCTCAACCTCATGGCCTGGCTGCTGAGAGGGTAGTCCTTGCTCCCCTTCTCCTGCCGGCGGAGGTGGAAGAGGTCGTCTTGGCTTCGCGACGGCCTTCTACCCGCAAATGCTACGCCCTTAAATGGCGTCACTTTGCAGTCTGGTGTACCGAACAGTCTCAGGATCCCTTCTCCTGCCCGGTGTCGGTGATCTTGCAGTACTTGCTACACCTCTCTAATCTAGGACTTAAGTCCAACTCCGTCAAAGTTCACCTCAGTGCTCTTTCGGCACATCATGTGCCGGTGGACGGTAGACCTCTCTCCAGCGACCCTCTCGTAGCGAGGTTTCTCCGAGGTCTCCTTCTACTTAAACCACCTCTGCGACCGCCAGCGCCGAACTGGGACCTGAATGTGGTTTTGCAGCGGATCACCTGTCCGCCTTTTGAACCTATGGCTACATGTTCTCTCCGTTTTCTGTCTTGGAAAACACTGTTCTTGGTAGCCCTCACTTCCGCTAGGCGCGTAAGTGAGTTGCAGGCCCTCGTGTCTGATCCCCCCTACACTAGGTTCTACAAGAATAGGGTAGTCCTACGGACTCACCCTAAGTTTCTGCCTAAAGTGGTCTCCCCTTTTCACATCAATCAGGAGGTGGTACTTCCAACCTTCTTTCCCAGACCACATCCAGCCGAGCTGAGACGGTCCTCCATACCCTGGACTGTAGAAGGGCATTGAACTTCTACCTTGACCGTACGCGGGAGCACCGCAAAGCTGCTCAGCTTTTTGTGTCTTTTGACCCCAATAAATTGGGACTCCCGGTCTCCAAGCGTACTCTGTCCATCTGGGTTGCGGACTGTATCTCTTGGGCTTATGGGGCAGCCGGACTCGCCTTAGAAAGTCGAGTCACGGCTCATTGTGTTCGGGCAAAGGCCACGTCAGTGGCTTACCTCCGCTCTGTTCCGCTGGCAGACATCTGCCGGGCCGCTACTTGGTCTTCGAGCCAGACTTTTGCGGTCCATTACTGTCTCGAGAGGGAGTCCCGTAGGGACAGTGCTTTCGGACAGGCAGTCCTCCGTAATCTCTTTGAGGTCTGAGCAACTCCTACCCTCCATCCCGGATGTGGGCTACCGGTGGGTGATAATTCAGCGAAGATTCTTTCCTTCTGTGCTGCTGAGCTAGAGGGAGCTCATTTTTGTGCTTAGGGTCTCCGGTAGCCTTGAGCTTGGGAGTCCCATAAGTGAGGACTGACTTCCTGCTTGATCCTGGAGAAAGCGTAGTTACTCACCTGTAACAGGTGTTCTCCAGGAGCAGCAGGAATCAGTCCTCACTACCCTCCCTCCTCCCCTTGGAGTTGCAATCGTCTGCTTATGTTCTTTTTGCAATTTTTATGCTGTCTTTTTTAGCTATGTCATCTGACTGGCTAAGATGGCACCTTCGGGCGGGAAGACGACCGCGCATGCGCGCTGCAATTCCCAAAGGCTTTCTTTGAAAGCTGGGGAAAATTGCTCCGCGAGGGCTCCGTCGGCGCCGACGTCACCCATAAGTGAGGACTGATTCCTGCTGCTCCTGGAGAACACCTGTTACAGGTGAGTAACTACGCTTTCCCGGATCACCCCTGGAACCCTTTTTAAAAATTGGCATTACATTGGCCATCCTCCAATCTTCAGGTATTGCAGATGATTTTAATGATAGTTCACAGATTACTAATAGCAGGTCTGCAGTCTCATATTTTAGTTCTTTCAACACCCTTGGATGTATACCATCCGGTCCAGGTGATTTGTTGCTCTTCAGTTTATCAAATAGTTGTAATACATCTTCCTGGTGTATCATTATTTCTTTCAATTCTTCCGCAGTATCACCTTTAAATACCACTTCAGTCATGGGTAACATCCCTACATCTTCCTCAGTAAAGACCGAAGCAAAGAGTTCATTCAGTCTCTCCGCTATGGCCTTGGCCCCTCTTAGTGCCCCTTTTACCCCTATATCATCTAATGGTCCAACTGACTCTCTCACAGGTTTTTTGCTACAAATGTACTTGAAAAAGTCTTTATTACACTTTTGCTTCCACAGCAAGCTTCTTCTCAAATTCTCTCTTTGCTTGACTTATCAATGCCTTGCATTTAACTTGCCAGTGCTTGTGCTTTTTCCAGTTTTCGTCATTTGGCTCTTTTTTCCATTTCCTGAAAATTGCTTTTTTTGGCAACAGCCTCTCTGACCTCACCTTTAAATCATGCTGACAGTTTTTTGGACTTCCTTCCACTTTTCTTAAAGCGTGGAATACAGTTGGTCTGGGCTTCCAAGATAGTATTTTTAAACACCCAAGCTTGATGTAAGCCTTTAACCTTTGCAACTGCTCCTTTTAGTTTTTTCTTAACTATTTTCCTCATTTTCTCATAGTCTCCCTTTCGAAAGTTAAAAGGTAGTACTGTAGATTTCCTTACCATCCCTCCTCCATTAATTAAATCAAACGCGATCATGCTATGATCACTATTGCCGAGTGGCCCCAACACCCTTATCTCTTGCACCAGATCTGATGTTTCACTAAGGGCTAGGTCCAAAATGGCTTCCCCTCTGGTCTGTTCATGAACTAGCTGCTCCAAGATGCAGTCATTTATTTCATCTAGAAACTTAATCTCCCTAGCATGTCCTGCTGTGACACTGACCCAGTCAATACCGGGGTAATTGAAGTCACCCATTATTATTACTGTGCTGTAACTTTTGTTAGCTTCCCTGATTTCTTTGAGCATTTCATCATCCATTTGTTCATTCTGGCCAGGCGGTCGATAGTACACTCCCACTGCCATCACCTTCCCCTTTTTACATGGAATTTCAATCCATGGAGATTCTACAGTGAATTTTGTTTCCTGCAAAAATTTAATTCTTTGTGACTCAATGCCCTCTCTAGCATAGAGCGCAACCCCTCCACCAATTTGATCTTCTCTATCATTACGATATAGTTTGTACCCAGGTATCACAGTGTCCCACTGGTTGTCCTCCTTCCACCTTGTCTCTGAGATACCAATCATATCTAACCTCTCATTTAGTGCCATATATTCTAACTCTCCCATCTTATTTTTTCGACTTCTAGCATTTGCATACAAGCATTTTTGAGACTGTATTTTATTCATATTAATCAGGCTATCGGTAAGCAGAGGTAATTTGGAATCTTTAAGCTCTGTCTGCTCCGTACTCAAGGGCATTTGGGCTACTTTTGTCTTTATTGGAACCTCTCTGCTGATATGCCCTAACTTCATTCTTTTGGTAGTATCCTTCAAGGATACATTGTTCCAAACCATGCGCTCTTGGGCGACTGCCTGCTCTCCCCTATTATCTAGTTTAAAAGCTGCTCTTCCTCCTTTTTAAAGGTTAATGCCAGCAGCCTGGTTCCATCCCGGTTAAGGTGAAACCCATCCCTTCGGAAGAGCCCCTCCTTTCCCCAGAATATTCCCCAGTTCCTAACAAATCCAAAACCCTCATCCTTGCACCATCATCTCATCCACGCATTGAGACTCCAGAGCTCTGCCTGCCTTTTGGGTCCTGGGCTTGGAACAGGAAGCATTTTGGAGAACACTACCCTGAAAGTTCTAGATTTCATCTTTCTACCTTAAAGCCTAAATTTAGCCTCCAGAACCTCCCTACCACATTTTCCTATGTCATTGGTACCAACATGTACCAAGATAGCAGACTCTTCCCCAGCACTGTCTAAGACCTTGTCTAGGTGGCGCGTGAGGTCCCGCTACCTTCACACCAGGCAGCCATATTACCAGGCGATCCTCACGTCCACCAGCCACCCAGCTATGTACAGGCAGTGTTTTTGGTGGCTATTTGATAGTTATGAAGGATTTCAGAGTTGCACGCCTTGTTGTGCCAGAAGCCTTTCTTGATGATCACTAAGGAGAAGGTGGTGCTGTGTCCCGCCCCCTCCTTCCTTCCAAAGATGCTCTTGGTTTTCCCTCTGAATCAGTCTGTATATCTTTTGGTCTGCCCGTTGGGGGGATTCCCCAGAGGAGTGTCAGTTGCATCCTCTGGACTTGCGACGGGTTCTGAGACGTTATTTAAAGCGGACTAAGTCCATTTGTAAGTTTGATCATCTTTTTGTGCTGCTTGGTGGTCCAAGCAAGGAGGAAGCGGCTTCTAAGGCTTCGGTTGCAAGGTGTTTAAAGGAGGCAATTGATTCGGCATCCTTGAAGTGCAGGGCTCCCTTGGGATACGGGCATACTCGACCAGGGCGCAGGCGGCCTTTTGGGCGGAGTTCGGCCTGGTTCCTCCTGTGGACATTTGCAGGGCAACAACCAGGTCATCACTCCATACCTTTGTGCAGCACTACCATCTAAATGTGCAGATGAGGAGTGATGCCCGTTTTGGAACCAGTGTTTTGCGGGCCAGGCTCATGGGTCCTGCCCCGGTTTGACTGCTGCTCTGGTACATCCCACACGTCTGGACTGGACTGGAACAATGTGGAAGGAGAAATTAGATCTTACCTGCTAATTTACTTTCCTCGAGTCCCTCCAGTCCAGTCCAGGACCCGCCCTTTCTCAGTCTTCGTTTCAGAGCAAGTCTGGCTCAAAAGAAACTAGCATGGATTAATGATGATGGGCTAAGATCATGGTTTGTATCACTCTCTTGATGGAGTCAGAGGTTCTCAGACGGGGGACTTGGTCGGACTTGAGTGATGAGAGTTTTGTTCTGGCCTGGGGGAGGGGGTGCTTCCTTCGTTCTGCTTTCTATTGAGCTATTGCTACTTCAGGCCTCATTTTGTCATTGTAAAAAACCAAAAAAGGGGGATTAATTTTGTTTTAACATGTAGATAAAGTAAGATACCTGTTTGAAGTAAGTTCTTTAACCTTGCTCTTTTTGGAGTTTGCTTTTCCATTAGAATACTGATATTGGAATTGGTGCACAGTACTCTTCTAGCATGACAAAACCTGACATGTTCAGCTGCTGATGAGGAGAGATAACCCACACGTCTGGACTGGACTGGACTGGAAGGACTCGAAAGTAAATTAAATTAGCAGGTTAGGTCTAATTTCTCCTTGCTTGCACCCAGGAATAAGTGGTGATTTTCTCAAAGTCTGCATGACTAATCATGGTTTACATATCGTCCTGCTAGACCAGTCCAGACAAGTGAATTGTGTTTCCCTCCCAGCAGATTGCTGGAGACAGCCAATGAAATACACAGGTTTAAATGACCACACACTCCCATGCCTCTATCACCCTGAGCCCCTAGAGGGCACCTCTGTATTCTTATGTCTCCAGCAGATGGTGGTTGGATTTCTCAACTCTGAAGAAAATCTTAACAATTAAGAGGGAAGAGATTGATTTAGCTTGTGAACAACCACCTTGAGGGTGATTCTTTCACATGAGCACAATGTGGGAGGCTCCAGTAGACTAAGGTCTTTTCAGTAGCTAAAGGAGGAAGGAAACTTTGTTCAAGTCCATGCTCTTAAGGGCCTGTTGAGCAGCCAGAAAATTGGAAGGATTTGGAAGATTTCAGCAGCCTCTTACAACCTCAATGCCCCCACTCCTCCTCTGTCGTCCCCCCCTCCCCCCCCCCTGAAGGCTGAAGCTATCTCGGAAGTATGTGGCTGCAAGCCTGTTAAGAAAAACTAAGAAAGAAAGAAGTCTGGGAAGTAGCACTGATCATGGCATGGTTTGCCCTGTCTGAGGCACTCGGGGAGTGAGTACCAAGGCTTGACTTCATTGTCCTTTTTGAGGGATTCCTGCACTCATCCGTTTTGGGGCATAGGTTGGGGTGGATTGTGGGCAACTGTTGGCTCAGCATCAGTGCTTCCTGCCATTTTCCAGCATGCACTGTTAACATTTTCTGCCTTTGTGTGCCTTGCGCTTGTAGGAAGGAACTCAAACTGGAGTACTGGAGAAAGGTTCAGAAATATGGAGAGTGAGAACGGCTTGGAATTTTGCTGACAGCCTAGCAGTGTTTGTGTGAGAGAAGCCGAGGTTGTATTTTAAAGAAGCAGTTAAACAGAAAAGAAGTTTGTGAGAATGCAGAATGCTTGTCATGACTAGCAGTGGTCAATATGTCTGTGCCCAGCTTGATCTGTAACATGTAGATAGAGATAAACAAAAAGTAAAGCAAAAAAGCATGATGCAGAGTGATAAGACAAAATTATACGATGTGGCAGGTTTTTCTAATTAAAGAAAGTGCTGCAACCAAGCTGAGGGAGGGAGTTACAGGAGACTGCTCAGGTTTGCGGGCCTGTGAATTTCATTGCTAAAGCTTTAGCAGCCTTTATTATAGTATAATTCTGTGTGGTGGTCTCATTTTTTACTTGATTCTGAGACCAGAGATAGGAGACACAGGACTGAGGAAGGATCCCCTTGTTGCCCCCGGCCAGGCAGTCAGGAACAGATTACACACCACAGTGCCCATAACACGTGCTCATGTATGTGCTACGTTAGCACACACTTTTGAGCCTACGTGGGCTTAGCGCGCACAAATGTTTGCCATCCCTTAACTCTTTCTGTCTTCTTCCAGGAAGCGTTGTTTCTCCAGGAACAAGCAGGAAGTAAATCCTTACATATGGGTGACGTTGACGCCGATGGAGCCCGCATGGAGCATATCCCCAGCTTTCAAAGAAAGCCTTTGGGAATGCTTCCACGCATGCGTGGTCCCCTTCCTGCCCAAGAGTGCCATCTTACTCAGTCTCCTTTTTTCCACAGAGCCCAGTGGACACTTGTCCTGTTTTCCCGGAAAAATCTCTCCAAAATTAACCTTAAAAGTTGGTTTTTCCCAGTTTGTGTACCGGTTCCTCTTCCTGCCTTGAGCCGGTGCCGTTTCTCAGCTCCCTCTTCTTTTTTGACCATGCTTGCCTCACCGGGTGTCTCCCACCATGTCTCCTGGTTGGTTCAAAAAATGTGACTGCTGCAGTCAAACTATGTCTGTCACAGACACCCACGACTGCTTCCTACGTTGCCTGGGCCCGGAACATGATAGCACCACCTGTGACCTGTGCCAGGCCATGACTCCAAAAACCAACAGGAAACGGTCTGAGTTGCAGGGGAAGATGTTCCTGCGGTCTGACTCAGCTCCAGCTTCCCTGACGCTGAGCTCCAAGTCCAGGACTTTCCGTGAGGCCTGGACATCCTCGGAGTCCCGCGGCTTCTCCGAAAAGACCCTGGACCCCGAGAAGAAAGAAAAAATCCTCAAAGCCAGTTGAAGTTCCACAGGCAAAACCCGGTAAGGTGCCGCGGAGGGACTTGGGTGACTCCAAGCAGTGCCCCCATAAGGTCTCTAGGAAGGAAGAAGTCCTCGGCTGGCGGAGACCGTGTGAGGCTTCTCAAGACCATTGTCCTCATCGAGGACACACTCGTGAGAGTGCCAGCGCCAGTCCGGTAAACCTCTGTGCCTGTGTTGAAAGTTGGGAAGTCTTCTGGCCGCAAAAGCCAGAATGGTGGCCCTGGAGCAGAATATCTCTGCCATCCTGGCCCTGCAGCAGGCGATGATATCTGCCTCGTCCACATCATCTGCCCCAACAACCAGGCCCCCGACTGTGGGGGAGTGGCCGGGTGTCAAGCCAGGTACCGAGTGTCCCCGGCTTCTGGCAAGCCCTCGGCACCGATCAAGGACCGGATCCCAATCCTCGGGTGTCCGGTCCTCCCCAGCCAGTTTCCGGGAGTCAGACCCGAGATTCTCCAGGGGAGCCCGGCTCCCTGGAGCTGGACTTGAGGCATGGGAATCCCGAGCTTCGGAATCCTCGATGCCCTCCAGCTCCGAGTGGGAGACCGATGACGAGGCCTCCCCAGACACCCTCTGACACGTCTCCCACAGTGCCCCGGCTCCGTTCTCTCCCGGAGGATGTGACCTTCCACAACTTCGTCCGAGATATGGCCCTGGTCCTGTCTGTCCCGACTGAATCAGAGGAGGACCCATGCACCAAAGAACTGGAGATCTTGCAGTATGAGTCTCTGCCAAAGGAGACTCACAGTGCTGGTGCAACCTATCCTCGACTGGTTGCTCCTACCAAGAAGCCTTTCTTCCAGAGGAAAGAGCTTCCCTACTGGGGATACCCACCATACCTGCCTATCCGTGCGCCGACGACCTGCGCTCAGAGCAAAGGGGGTGCCCAGGGTCACCAGAAACCCAAGGGATCCAAGACCCAGTCACCGGCGCCACCCCAGCCAGCCCCGTGGTTTTGACGCTGAAAGCATAGCCTCTCGCCCCCTGGGGACGCTTCCACCCATGGGTGGATGCTTGTCCCTTTTCGCCCCCGAATGGACGGCTACTACATCGGACACCTGGATCCTGCAGGTGATCCGGGAGGGGTATCGTCTTCATCTAGACAGAATCCCTTTTCCCCGGCGGAACCTACTCGGCTTCCCTCGCACCAGGCTTGCTTACAGCAAGAGCTGAACAGCCTCCTTGGTCAACAGGCAGTCGAAAGAGTTCCGCCGCACCTCCGGGGTTAAGGATTTTATTCCCGGTACTTCCTCATTCCGAAGAGGACAGGGGGCATGCGCCCTATCCTCGATCTCAGGAATCTGAACAGGTTTCTGGTGCGGGAGAAGTTCAAAATGCTATCCCTTGGCGTCCTGCTGGATCTCAGAGATGCTTACGCCCACATTCCTGTCCATCCTAAGCACAGGAAGTACTTGGGTTTCAGGGTGCAGGGAGAGCATTTCCAATACAGAGTGCTCCCCTTGGGGCTCGCGTCTGCCCCGCGAGTTTTCACCAAGTGCCTGTCAGCGGCAACGGCCCACCTCCAGCTGCAGGGCATATCCATCTACCCTTACCTAGATGATTGGCTCATCTTGGGCTCCTCGGTGGAGGAAGCTCACCTCTTGGCATTGCATACGATCCTCTTCCTCGAGCACCTCTGTTTCCTGATCAACTTCTCCAAATCCCATCCCACATCAGTGCGGACCCTGGAGTTCATTGATGCTCTTCTCGACACAGAACGTGTGACCGCCTTTCTCCTTCGAGCGTGCGCGGATCAGCTCCGCACTCTAGCTGCCGAGGTCCAAGGCTGGTCCATGGTCTCAGCACGGACCATGCTGCACCTCCTGAGGCACATGACTTTGACGGTCCACGTCGTTCCCCATGCTCGCATGCACATGTGAGTGGCCCAGTGGTGTCTCAGAGCACAATGGGCTGAAGCCTCGGGCCGCCTCCAGGACCCCGTCACAGGGTAGAGCTAATTAAATTACCTTACAGCCTGTCCACAAGTACCTGATCAACTCTAGTCTTCACAACTTCCAGAGACTCCACACAGCTAAGCTTGTTTTTTTTTCTAATATAGATTTTAACTGTTGGATATACGTACATTTTTAGAAGTATTCTGCCTACATTCCTTGCATAGCCTTTAAATCAGATATCTGAGTGTGCCCTCAGTTCATGTAAGGCCTACTGGCCAGGGACACTAAGGTTCCTACCCACCCTATCCCTCACCCCACCCACCTCGGGGCTGCACTGCCTATATAGTCACCATATACGTTGACATCTGTCCTTTTTACTTAGGTGTTACATCCACCTTTTCTCCTTCTCCTAGGACCGCTTAATCAGCATGTGGTGTTTTCATTCTGAGAAGAATCATTTGGAACCTAAGAGCTTGCCCTATATGCCTCAAGCTAGCTGCTATGCATAAAGAATTGACTCTACTACGGGAAGAACTAGCTGCAATGAAACACACCTCTTCTAGGATACAAACAGAACTAAGTCCACCACTGCTTCCACAAAGAATCAAACATCCCAGGAACAAATTGATCACAGTGGGCTCTATTAGGTTGTGACCTGTAACGCAGAGACACCCTATACATCAAGAGATATCCCTGCATAATGCCTTCTCTGCCTTGGATAATGAGGATGCCCAATCCATGGAAACTGAAGGGCCCTTAAATGAGAGAGTCAATGCCCAATCTACTGATAATGCACCAAATATGAAGAAAAAAATCACAAAACAGAAAACTACTACTACTTGGAGATTCCATCATCAGAGGCACCAACTTGGGAACACAGTTCAAAGGAGAGCAGATGGTCAAATGCCTCCCATACTCTTCAGCCAGCAGGAATACAAACCAAATTGTTGGTGTAGCTAGTGCAGAAAGTGAGCACTCCAAAATTGATGATGTCATCCACTTTGGAACAAATGACCTGACTAGAAACAGTGTCTTTGCAGTTCAAAGAGACTTCCAGATTCTGGGAGAGAAACTCAAGCCCCTTGTTAACACTGTAGCATTCTCAGAAGTTCTACCTTTCTTGGTAAGGGGGCAGAAAGGCTGCATTGCATAAATAGCTTTAATACATGGCTCCAGACCTGGTGCAAATAAGAAGGATTCCGATTTTTCGGAAACTGGGGAAACAGATGGATCAACGAGGCACTATACTGTGCTGATGGACTACATCTCTCTGTCACAGAGAAAAGAATCCTAAGGGAAAAATTCAGGCAGTATGTGGACAGGCATTTAAACTAGAGAAAGGGGGTGACAGATGGGGAAGGCCAAGTTCAGGACGTCACTCCCGGCAAAAGCAGAATAACATTAGTAACAGCCACACTTTATTTATTTTTATTTATTTATTTATTGTTCTTATATACCACACTCTTAAAAATCAGCGCGGTTTACATAAAATGGATCTGTGCCGAATAGGATCCTATTAGGCTCTTACAAAGAACAGGAAGAAAACTTGGTTTCAACTGGGGGAACTATGTACATCAATTTCAGTTTATCTACAGTATGTACATGCGTTGACAGCAACTCATGAGTTCCTAGTTGGGTGTGTGATAGGTGATGTTAGGTTGGTGGGTTGAGAGTAGTGCAAAAGAAAGAGGTGGTGTTTTAGTGCCTTTCTGAATTGGGCAAGATCTGTTATGGCTCTGATGGTAGTCGGGAGTGCATTCCAACAGCTGGGAGCGTAGAACTTCAAGGCTCTGTTCCTTGTTGTCTTGGTGCATTTTGTTATTTCACTGGGTATCTGTAGGGTATTGGCGATGCATGTTCTCCTTGCTCTCTTCACTGACATGGGGTGAACAAGGTCCGTTATGGCTGTGGGGGCTATTTTGTTGATGGCCTTGAAGGTTATAATGATTACTTAATAGGATAGCCGGCAGTAGATTGGTAACCAGTGTAAGTCCTTAAGGATTGGGGTGATGTGATCGCTTCTGGCGGCTCCGCTCAGGATGCATGCGGCAGCAGTCATTGCCAACTGTAGGGGGTTTAAGGTGCTTTTGGGTAAGCCCAGCAGGATAACATTGGCGTAATCAAAGTGGAGGGTCATCAGTGCCTGAAAAACTGATTTGAAGTCGTCAGGTTGCAATAGGGGTCGAAGATGTTGTAGAGTTCGTATTTTGTGGTAGATTTGTTTGATGGTGTTGCTAATGTGTGCTTTGAAGTTGAGCTGCTGGTCTAAAGTAACGCCTAGGTAGCGGATGCTGGGTCTGCTCGAGAGTTGTGCGTCTCTTGTCTTTAAAACCACACATCAATGACAAGTGGGAAGAGGGGTGTAGAACAAAATCAGTGCAAAATGCAGGCAAGCCAGTTAAATGCTGGAAAGCAATGAGCACAAATGCTCGAAGCTTAGCCAACAAAGTTCCTGACCTGGAAGCACTAATGGTGGAAATGGACTTGGATATTGTGGCCATTACAGAAACATGGTTTAATGAATCACATGAATGGGATATAGCCATAGCTGGCTGTAATCTGTTCAGAAGAGATAGAGAAGGTGGAAAAGGAGGAGGAGTAGCCCTATATGTCAAAAGCAATATTAAAGCTACTGAAATGCAGGGGACGTGGGGAAAAGAAGAAGCACTATGGATTGTGTTGGAAAGAGGAGATGGCACTGTCATCCATACTGGTGTAGTCTACAGGCCTCCGACTCAAACCGAAGAAATAGATAGTGAATTGATTATAGATATTGCAAAGATAGCCACAAGGGGGAAAGTGATCATATTGGGTGACTTTAATATACCTGATGTGGATTGATGTACTGCAAATCTGGAAAAGTAAACAAATTGTGGATGCCTTCCAAGATGCGTTACTCAGACAAATTGTGATGGAACCGACCAGGGAAAACTCGATGCTGGATTTAATGCTCACCAAAGGAGAGAGCATGTCGAATGTCCTGGTGGGTGCCTCTGTGAGCAGCAGCGATTATCACACGGTGTAGTTTGAGATAAAAGCCAAGGTGCAGTCCAATCATAGCAAGCTCAAAATCCTAGACTTCAAAAACACTGACTTCAGTAAAATGGCCAAGTACCGGAAGGAGGAGTTGGCAGGGTGGGAGGGGATAAGGGAAGTGAAATGCAATGGTCTATACTAAAGGTGGCAATAAAAGGGGCAACAGATAAAAAGTAAATAAAAACAAGATGAGAAGGAAACCTATTTGGTTCTCCAAAGAAGTGGCTGCTCAAATAAAGGCAAAAAACATAGCTTTCACAAAATTCAAAAGCCATTCACAGATGATGATGTGTTAGAACAACTTGCAAAACTGAAAGTGGACAAGGCCATGGGACCAGATGGGATACATCCCAGGATATTTAAAGAGCTCAGAGAAGTTCTTGCAGGGCCTTTAAAGGATGTTTTTAACAGATCCTTGGAGACAGGAGAAGTTCCTCAGGACTGGAGAAGGGTTGATGAGGTACCTCTTCACAAAAGTGGTAACAGGGAAGAAGTGACAAACTACAGGCCAGTAGGCCTTACTTCGGTGGTGGGAAAAGTAATGGAGGCGCTCCTGAAAGAACGAATAGTGGACTTTCTCAAAACCAACAGGTTGCATGTTTCAAGGCAACATGATTTTACCAAAAGACGATCTTGCCAAACAAATCTGATTGAGTTCTTTGACTGGATGACTAGAGAGCTAGATCAGGGGCATGCGATGGATGTCATCTACCTGGATGTCAGCAAAGCCTTTGATACTGTTTCTCCTAGGAGGCTTATCAGTAAACTCAATAGTTTGGGGATGGGTTCTAAGGTGGTGAACTGGATCAGAAATTGGTTGACTGACAGACAACAGAAGGTGATGGTAAATGGAACTCACTTGGATAAAAGGAGGGTGATTAGCGGGGTGCCCCAGGGTTTGGTCCTGGGACCAGTACTGTTCAATGTATTTGTGAGTGATATTGCTGGAGGACTGAATGGAAAAGTCTGTCTTTTTGCAGATGACACGAAAATTTGCAACAGAGTGGACTCCCCTGAGGGAGTGGAGAACATGAGGAAAGATATGCAAAAGCTGGAAGAATGGTCTAATACTTGGCAGTTAAAATTTAAGGCGAAGAAGTGCAGTGTCATGCATTTGGGAAGCAGAAATCCAAGGGAAATGTACGCAATAGGGGGATGAGAGGTTGGTGTGCATGGTCCAGAAGGACCTTGGTGTGATTATTTCTGAGGATCTCAAGGTGGCGAATCAGTGTGACAAGGCGATGGCAAAAGCCAGGAGGATGCTGGGTTGCATACAAAGAGGAATTGCCAGCAGAAAGGAAGAGGTACTAATGCCACTGTACAAGTTGCTGGTGAGGCCTCACTTGAAATACTGTGTTCAGTTTTGGAGATCATATCTTGCAAAGGATATAAAAAGACTGGAAACAGTTCAGAGGAAGATGACCAAAATGATTTGGAGCCAGCGTCAGAAGACTTATGCGAAGAGACTTGAAGACCTAAATATGTACACTCTGGAGGAGAGGTGGGACAGTGGAGATATGATTTAGACCTTTAAACACTTAGAGTATTAATGAATAAACAAACCTCTTCCAAAGACAGGGAAGCTGTAAAACTAGAGGGCATAACATGAAGCTGCAAGGGGGTAAATTGAAAGGCAATGTCAGGAAATACTTTTTCACTGAAAGGGCGGTTGATGCTTGGAATGCCCTCCCGATGGAAGTGGTGGGGGCAAATACAGTGACAGAATTCAAAATGGCATGGGGCAGACACAGTGAATTCCTTTATAGCAACAGGATACAATCAAAATAAGCATAACCATCTCTTATATCTCAACAAACAGGGGTGCCCTACACAGAGCGGTGGGTACACCCCTAAACAAAAACTTGGGGAGGGGTGACCTGCATGGAGCGGCAGGTGCACCTACTCTTGCCACCTTGCTGGGCAGACTAGATGGACCATACTGGTCTTTATCTGCCGTCATATACTATGTTACTGTGTCCTCCCCTCTGGTCATTTGTCCCTTTCTGGGATCTCTGGTGCTCAGGGCCCTGATGTCAGAGCCTCTGAAGGGCTTGACTCTTAAGACTGTTTCCTTAGTCGTGATTTGTTCAGCAAAGCGGATTTCTATGCTGCAGGCTCTGTCTTGCTGTGATCCATATTTGTCCTTTTCAGAGGTGGCTGTTTCCATTTAGCCTGTGCCTTCCTTTTTTGCCTTTCATGGGAACCATGTGGTTTGCTTTCCCTCCTTTTCTAAGGAGCAGTGTAGAAGGAAAGATAAGTATCTTCACCTTGTGGATGTCTGGAATTTGCTTCTCCGGGACATGGAGATTACAAATTTTTTTCCTAAGTCTGATCATTTTTTTGTGCTGTTGGCCTTCTCAAGGGTGTCGCAGCAGCCAAGTCTACCGTGAGGTACTAGATCAAGGAGCCAATTGCCTAGGCGTATCTGTGACGGAACTGGCGGTTCCGGAGAGTTTGTATGTCCATTCTACTCGGGCGCATGCACCCTCATGGGCGTAGCGTAGCTTGGTAGCCCTTCTAGACATTGTTAGGTGGCAACCTGGGCATCATTTTCCACTTTTTGTCAAGCATTACTACTTGGATGTCCATGCTTAGATGGGAACGGCCTTTGACTCAAGGTTTATGAGCTGCTCTGTCATCATCCCGCCCAGTGAAGGTGTAGCTTTGATATGCCCCACTTGTCTGGACTGGTCTAGCAGGGTGATTTGAAAGGTGACATTCTACTTACCAGATAATATCCTGTTCTTGAGTCTAGTTAGACTAGTCCAGGACCTACCCCTGGAACTGTGTTTGGTCTGTTATGCTGCGATGGTACTTTGATCCGCTATGATTTCTATGCTTGGCTCTGCAAGTCCATATCCTACCGACAGCTTTCTGTTCAGTCTCTCCTGTACATAGTATCTCTACTGTTTGATTCATAATTGTTGTCCACATTGAGATTGTGAGAGATTTGCCATACTTTCCCATATGCTTTAGGATGAATATTGAGGTGCCTCCTAGTGGCTCAGACTGATAGATGAATGGGAGTGATGTCATTGAAACCTGGGCATTTCACTGGCTGTCTCCACCAATCTGCTGGTAGGGAACACAACTCACTTGTCTGGACAGGGCCTAGCAGGACTCAAGGAAATGACATTATCTGGTAAGTAAAATGTCACCTTATGGACTTGTCTTGCTGGAACTTTCTAAACCCTTTTCCATTATCGACCTTACCAACAGGTCATGCCCATCAACCAGCAGATGGAGACACAGACCAATCAGATTCGAGGTCTGCTCTATAAGGGCTCCATGCAGACCCAGCTCTACAATATTTCTCTTTCCAGCAGATGGTGACAGGCATACTGTGCATTGTATTCTGAACAGGTTTGCCAGCTCCTGGACCCTGTTGGAGAATATAGTACCCACTTGAGCATGACAGAAAGCATCGAGGGTCCGTGCAGACTCCAGCAAGGGAGTCTGCATGGACTCTCCAATAAAAACTACTCAACGCAATGTATATAACACACTCCCACACAACCATACTTATACATACTTACTACCAATTACTACTTTGAGCTGTAAATAAGTTGAATTAATTCATAACCTGTAATTCCATTTCTTGTATCTCCAGGAACAAGCAGGAATGTAGTCATCACATATGGGTATCGTCGGTACCAACGGAACCTGCGTGGGAACGCTCCCCAGTGTCCAATTAGAAAGCTTTTGGGAGCATCCCACAGCGCCTGTGTGCTGCCTTCCCGCCTTTCCCAACTGCCTCTCTCCAGTTCTTCTTTTTCCGCGGAGCCAGCAGGTCGTTGTTCCTGTCACCGCAGAAGAATTCTTTTTTATTTCTTTCTTTTTTGTGGTCGCGTCTGCCTTCCTCTACACTTACCAGTACCACCGGTTTTTTTCTTCTTATTTCTGTCTTTAAAAAAATATATATATATATATTTTCTACCCTTTTTTTCTTTTTTCCTCAGGTGCACGCGCATTTTTGGGCCTTAGGCCCAAAAACTTTTCCTTACAATGAAGAAACCTGCCTCAGGTTTCAAAAAGTGCACCAAGTGTGGCGGTACCATTTCCGTCACCGACACCCATGAATGGTGTCTAAAATGTTTAGGTCCTGACCACTCCATCACGGATTGTATGTCCTGCGCCATGATGTCTAAAAGAGGTCGGCAGAACCGAACTGCTAAGCTCAGTACCCTGTTTCCCTCTGATGCAGCTTCGGTGGCATTGACGTCTTCCAGGGCTGCTGCTTCCTCCCGTGGATCTCAGGTAACTAAACATAAGTCCAGCCGGTCCTCAAAGGGTAGATCTCCTTCTAAGCATCGAGATGCCTCTGGTGTTGCCCTTGAGGATTCTGCACCAGCAAAATTGCCCCGGCGGGAGGCTTCGGCTTCAAAAGCATTATCGGGGCTCCAGGATGTTCTCGAGGCCTCGACCTCAGCAGAACTACTGGTGCCATGCTCTGGGGTACTGGCAGTCTCCTCCGGTACCGACATCCAGGCATTGGCAGCGTCGATAGACCAGAGAGTCCTGGCTATTGAGCGCAGTCTGGCGGCTCTCCTTGCGGCATCGACGCCCTCGGAACCGTGACAGACAATTCGGTACCGGCCCCGGCATAGGTATCGGTACCGGTACCAATAGCATTGACATCGGCATCGGTGTCTGCTTTGCCGGTACCTAGTCATCCGATGCCCTCCGGTACCGGTTACTCCCGGTACCGACTTCGGTCGGTACGGGTATCGGGCTCTTCAAGAGCATCCGGACAGACGGTACTTCGAGTCCTCAGAAGAATCTGAGGATTCTGACAGTTCTGTCGATGCGGGAATGCTTCTCCCAGAGGAGCCCTCCTCCCCTAAGCGCAGGATGTCTCCTCCAGAGGATATTTCCTTCCAGGATTTTATCAGGGAGGTGGCTCGGTGCCTGTCCATTACTGTGGCCCCTGAAACAGAGCCAAGGGCCAAGGAGTTGGAAATTCTACAATATCCCAAAACTCCTAAGGAGGCAGCTACCTTGCCCATTCATGAGATTTTATATGATCTCATGTTAAGGATGTGGGAGACACCTCTTACCACCTCTCCTCATTCTCGCAGACTGGATACTATGTATCGAGTCCCTCCTTGTCCTGGTTTCCAAAAGACTCAGCTTCCTCACCACTCTATTGTAGTGGAATCAGCTATGAGAAGGATCAAGAGTGCAAAGAGGCATGCCTTTAATCCTCCAGGACGTGAGTGCAGAACCCTGGATGCTTTTGGACGTCGGGTCTTCCAAGCTTCCATGCTTTCTGCCAGGATCAGTTCCTATAGTCTCTACATGGGAATGTTCCTGAAGGAGGTCACAGATGATTTAGAAGCTTTAAGTCCTATTCTTCCTGAGGATAGAAGACAGGATTTTCTCACTTTGGTCAAACATGCCCAAGATGTTTCTAAATTCTCCAACCGTGCAGCCTTTGACTGCTTTGAGTGCATAAGCAGAACCTCGGCTATTGCCATAGGTACACGTAGAATTGCTTGGCTCCAGGCATCTGATCTAGAGCTCTGGGTACAAGACAAATTCGGAAATATCCCTTGTACTGGTGAGAACCTGTTTGGTAAAGATTGGCAGGAAAAGGCCAATGAGATGGATGCTGACAACTCCACTTTGGATAGGTTATCCAAGTCCACAGCTGATCCTGCTAGAAAGAAATTGTTCAAGAAACCATTCTTTTCTAAAAAGAGAAAATATTATCCTGCTTATGTTCAGCAGGGACGTTCTGCAGGTCAGTTTGCCAGGAAAGGTCAGCAACCACCCAAACAGAAGAAAGCAAAGACTGCTAAGCCTCAGCCGGGCCAGCAGTCTCAGCCTCCACAGGGCCTTTGACTTTCAGCTAGAGAACTTAGCCTTCCTGGCTCTCGGGGGACCAGAGCCTTCCACCATCCCAGGAAGGTTATGTCATCTTGCCCCCAGATGGGGGCAGATAACAGCAGAGCATTCGACACTCTCCATCATAAAGGAGGGGTACAAGCTTCATTTTTCAAGCATGCCCCTCACACAATAGTAAAACAGTTCAATTCTCCGACCTCTCTCATCAACCTGTTAGGTCAGGAGGTCGCTATCCTTGCCCAAGGGGCAATAGAAGAAGTACCCATTCATCAGCAGGGTACAGGGTTATATTCCCCTTATTTTCTTATCCCAAAGAAAACAGGGGGTTACAGACCTATCTTAGACCTCAGAGAATTGAACAAATTCCTTGTCAAGGAGAAAATCAAGATGATTTCTCTCGGATCTCTGCTGCCATACCTTCAGAGTCAGGATTGGCTTTGTTCTCTAGATCTCAAGGATGCGTACACCCATGTCCTCATCCATCCAACCCACAGAAGCTTCCTTCGGTTCCTTTTTCAAGGAAAGCACTACCAATACAGGGTGCTTCCTTTTGGCCTGGCCTCAGCACCAAGGGTGTTCACGAAATGCATGGCTGTAGTAGCAGCATTTCTACGCACTCTAGGGGTATTCGTCTTTCCCTACTTAGACGACTGGCTCATTCGAACCCCAACAGAGTCAGAGGCCAGGACTTCTCTATCCTGCACAATGCGTATCCTTCAGTATTTAGTGCTGGTAATAAACATCCCAAAATCCAGTCTAACTCCCACTCAGTCTTTAGAGTTCATAAGAGCTTTGCTGGATACCAGAAAGGCAAGGGCCTATCTCCCCCAGGCCTGTTGCCTTCGCATGGTGCAGTTAGCTTCTCAAGCATTGCTAAAGCCTCTTTTAACTGCTCGAGAAATGTTACAACTACTAGGCCACATGGCAGCCACTGTGCATGTGGTTCCCTAAGTTCGCCTCCATATGAGGGTAGCCCAGTGGACTATCTCCAGGAACAAGCAGGAATGAGTCCTCACACATGGGTACGTCGGAACCGACGGAGTCTGCGCAGGAAAGCTCCCCAGCTTCCCAGAAAGGAAGCTTTTGGGGCCTCCCACAGCGCATGCGCGCTGCCTTCCCGCCTTCCTGACCAACTCTCTTCAGTTCTTCTTTTTCCGCGGAGCCAGCAGGTCGTGTTCCTGTCACCGCTGAAGAAATTGTTATTTTAATTTGTTTCTTTGACCGCGTGTCTGCCTTCCCCGATTCCGGACCGGTACCGCCGGTCTTTTTTCATTTATTTCTTAAAAAAAATAATAATAATAATTACTTTTCCTCACTTGGTGTGTTTTTTCTGTGAGGCCTCTAGGCCTTCTCAGATTCTCCCTCATGGAGAAACCAGCCTCTGGTTTTAAAAAATGCACCAAGTGTACCTGTACTATTTCAGTCACAGATACCCATGAGTGGTGTCTTAAATGTTTGGGGCCTGACCATTCCATTCCGGATTGTCCATCCTGCTTTCTGATGTCCAAACGGGGCTTACATAACAGAGCAGCCAAGTTTCATATGCTGTTTTCTACGGATACTCCAGCATCAACATCCTCCAGGTCTTCCTCTCCTGATGGATCTCAGGTAACCAAACATTCTTCAGGCAGGTCCTCAAAGGGCAAATCTCCCTCTAAACAGCAAGAGGCCCTTGGGTTTGACCCTGAGGACCCTGCCCCAGCCAAACAACCCCGGCGGGAAGCTCCGGCTTCCAAAGCTCCTCCTATAGGGTTACAGGTAGACATCGATGGCACGGCCTCGACCGATCTCCTGTTAGACTGCTCTGGGGTACCGGCTAACACCGGTACCGACATCCAGGCAGTTGTGGCGTCTATGGGTACTACGGTACAATCCATGCAGCAGGCCATACTGGCTTTCATTAATGCTGCAACGCCCTCGGTACCGCGACAATCGGTTCCGGTACCGCAACCGATACCGGTACCCAGAGCATCTACTTCCAGTAGTATGCCGGTTCCGGTCTCCAGTTCCGGAGATTTTCTCGATACCGCTCCGATTCCCGGTACGCCCGATGTCGATACCGGTCGGTACGCGTATCGATCTCTGGAAGCTAATAGGCGGTACTTTGAATCATCTGAAGATTCTGATACCTCAGATGAATCTGCTGATGTCTCTTTTACTCTTCCTGAGGAGCCCTCTTCTCCAAAAAGGAGAATGTCTCCTCCAGAGGATTTGTCCTTTCAAGACTTCATTATTGAAGTAGCTAAAGGACTCTCCATATCTGTAACCTCTGAAAAGGAACCTAGAGCACAAAAATTGGATATTTTAGGATACTCTAAGGTTCCCAAAGAGACAGCCACCTTACCCATACATGAAATTCTTCAAGAACACATGATGGGCTTGTGGGAGGCTCCTCTCACCCTATCTACACATTCTCGATGTTTGGACACCATGTATCGGGTTCCTCCTTCTCCTGGTTTTCAAAAAACACAGCTCCCTCACCACTCTATTGTGGTGAAGTCTGCTATGAAAAAGATAAAGAGTACCAAAAGGCACTCTTCTACTCCTCCCGGAAGAGAATGTAGGACTCTGGATGCTTTTGGTAGAAAAATCTTCCAAGCTAGCATGCTTATTGCCAGAATCAATTCATACAGCCTCTATATGGGCATGTTTTTGAAAGAGATTGCACTGAAGATACGTCATTTTCTCCCCTTTATCCCAGAGGATAAAAAGGAGGAGTTCCTTCATTTGCTAAAGCAAACTCAAGATGTTTCAAAGTTCTCCAACAGAGCAGCCTTTGACTCTTTTGAGGGAGCTAGCAGAGCCTCCGGCATTGCCATAGCTGCTCGCAGACTTGCTTGGCTCCAGGCCTCTGATTTGCAACCCTGGGTACAAGAAGGCTTGGGCAATCTGCCCTGTACAGGTGAAAATCTGTTTGGCAAGGAGTGGCAAATCAAAGCCACTCAAATGGATGCAGAGAATGCTGCTTTAGATAGACTATCTAAGTCTACCTCTACCCCTGCCAAGAAAAAAACCTTTTAAGAAGCCTTTCTATGAAAAGACCAGATTTTCCACAAATACTGGCCAGCAATCTTCCCAAGTTCGCTTTGCTCCTAAGCGTCAGCAATCTAAACAGGCCAGAACAAAGTCTACAGGGGCTGCTACAGTCCAGCAGTCCCAACCTCCTCAGAGCTTTTGACTTGATTCTAGAGAACTTAACCTTTCTGGCTCTGCAACAACCAGAGCCTCTCACCATTCCAGGAAGGTTAACTCACTTTGCTCCCAGATGGGAACAAATCACATCAGAACAGTGGACCCTCTCTATCATTAGAGAGGGCTACAAACTACATTTCTCCGGCCTTCCTCCCCATACCATGGTGAGACAATTCAATTCTCCCCCATCTCTCCTGTACCTGTTGGGCCAGGAGGTGACCACTCTTCTCGCCCAAAAGGCAATAGAAGAGGTTCCTCTTCCTCAACAAGGGTCAGGTTTTTACTCCCCTTATTTTCTCATCCCCAAGAAAACAGGGGGGTACAGACCCATTCTGGATCTCAGAGAATTGAACAAATTTCTATACAAGGAGAAATTCAAGATGCTTTCTCTAGGCACTCTCCTTCCATACCTACAGAGTCAGGACTGGCTTTGTTCTCTAGATCTCAAGGATGCGTACACACATATACTCAACCATCCATCCCACAGAAAATTCCTACGGTTTCTGTTCCAGGGAAAACATTTCCAATACAGAGTACTTCCCTTCGGTCTAGCCTCTGCTCCAAGGGTATTTACCAAATGCATGGCAATAGTAGCTGCATTTCTACGCACTCTGGGAATCTTTGTCTTCCCATACCTGGACGACTGGCTCATCCGAGCTCCATCTCAGTCCGAGGCTCAAACTTCCCTGGACCACACCAGACGCATACTGCAGTATCTGGGACTTGTCATCAATCTGCCAAAGTCTCAACTCACCCCTACTCAGTCCCTAGAATTCATAGGGGCCTGGCTAGATACCACCACTGCAAGGGCCTATCTTCCTCAGGCCCGTTGCCACCGTCTAGTGCAGTTGGCCTCTCAAATTCAGTCCAGAAGCCACTTGACTGCCAGGGAGATGCTACAACTGCTAGGCCACATGGCATCCACAGTTCATGTGGTGCCTTATGCTCGCCTACATATGAGAGCAGCTCAATGGACTTTGTCCACCCAGTGGACCCAAGCATCAGGAGCTCTCTCAGACCAAATGCAACCTCAACAGGGAGGAGTAGCCTAGTGGTTGGGGCAAGGTACTTCAGGCCGGAAGGTCGGGAGTTCAAATCCCACTAGAGGACAGCTACCTTGGGCCGGAAGGACTGGGGTTTCTAGTCCCACAGATGCTCCTTGTGGTCTTGGGCAAGCCACTTAACCCTCCATTGCCCATGTTCCCTGTAAGTATTAGTGTATGTGTCTCATATCCCCGCGTGTTAAATGTATCCCCCAATTGTGTTGTGACCGCTTTGATTGAAGGATAAGGCGGTATACAAAATTGTCTAAATAAATAAATAAAATAACACGTCTTTTTTGGTCTCTCCAATGGTGGATATCCACTCAAAATCTGTTGTTGGAGGCCCCCTTCCAACCTTTGTTACCCCAAGCAACTCTCACTACAGATGCCTCCCAAACAGGTTGGGGAGCTCATCTCCAAGACCTCTCCACTCAGGGCACTTGGTCTCCACAGGAGACCACCCTTCATATCAACCTTTTGGAGCTCCGAGCAATTTTCCTTGCTCTCAAGGTCTTTCATACCCTCCTCATCAACATGACAGTCCTTGTTCATACTGACAATCAAGTAGCCATGTTCTACATAAACAAACAAGGAGGGACTGGCTCTCTGTCGCTTTGCAACGAAGCTCTAAAATTGTGGGCCTTCGCCAGAGAGCATCAAATCCATCTCCTGGCAGTATACCTCCCAGGAATCCAAAACTCTTGGGCAGATAGACTCAGTCGAGTTCTGCTTCCACACGAATGGTCCCTGCACATGGATCAGGTACTCAGAATCTTTCAGAAATGGGGAACCCCGGACATAGACCTGTTTGCAAGTCCGTGCAATGCCAAACTTCCCCGGTTCTGTTCCAGAATTCCGTGTCAGGGAGCTCAGGCCAAGAATGCCTTCCTCCTTCATTGGGGCCAGGCCTTCCTATATGCCTTTCCACCCATTCCCTTGATTCCCAAGACTCTATTCAAACTTCAGAGGGATCAAGGATCTATGATCCTCATAGCTCCACGCTGGCCACGCCAAGTGTGGTACCCTCTACTTCTGCATCTCTCCCAGGCACCCTCCCTGGATCTGGGAGCTGCTCCAGACCTTCTGTCTCAAGAGGAGGGGACTTTGTGGCACCCAAACCCCAAGTCCCTTCACCTCAGAGCTTGGTTACTGAAGACCTAGACCTTCAAGACTTCAATCTTTCTCAACAGGTGAAGGATATCCTCCATGCATCTAGGAAACCTTCCACCAGGCGTTCTTATGCTTTTAAATGGAAAAGATTTTCCATTTGGTGTGCTGAAAAGGGTCTTAACCCTCTAGCACTACCTTTAATTCTTTACTCGAATATCTCCTGCATCTTTCCAATGCAGGACTTAAAACCAATTCTGTAAGGGTCCATTTGAGTGCTATTGCAGCATCTCTTCAGCCTATCAATGGACAATCTGTTTCCTCTCATCCTCTTATTGCAAGATTCATGAGAGGTCTAACTTTAACTAAGCCTCCCATTCGGCCTCCTCCGGTGGCATGGGACTTAAACGTGGTTCTTGGTCAGCTTATGAAACCACCCTTTGAACCCTTAGCCACTACCTCCTTGAAATTCCTTTCCTGGAAAGTCATTTTCCTTATTGCAATCACTTCTGCTCGCCGCATCAGTGAACTGCAGGCTTTAGTGGCTAATCCACCTTATACAAGGTTCCATCATGATAAGATAGTCCTTAGGACAAATCCTCACTTTATGCCTAAAGTGGTCTCACCTTTTCATCTTAATCAAGAGGTATATTTACCTGTCTCTTTTCCAGCTCCTCATGCATCCAATGCAGAGAGGAACCTTCATACTCTAGACTGTAAAAGAGCTCTTGCCTTTTACCTCCACAGGACACAGCAACATCGAAAGTCTTCTCAACTTTTTGTTGCTTTTGATCCTTCTCATTTAGGACTTCCAGTCTCAAAAAGAACACTGTCCAATTGGATTGCTCAGTGTATTTCTTTTGCTTACCAGAGTAAGAACCTTTCTATGGAAGGCCATGTCACCGCTCACAATGTGAGAGCCATGGCCACATCTATGGCTCATCTTCATTCTGTATCCATCGATCAGATCTGTCGAGCAGCCACCTGGGCCTCGGTTCATACCTTCACAGCCCATTACTGCTTGGACAAGGACTCCCGCCGGGATGCCTTGTTTGGTCAGGCTGTCCTCAGACACCTGTTCCATTCTTAAACAACTCCGGCCCACCTTCCCTGAATGGATGCCTGAGATCCATAGGAAGATGAGGAACCCTTGGAGGGGGATCTCCCCGGCATCTTAGCTAGGGAGTCCCCATATGTGAGGACTCATTCCTGCTTGTTCCTGGAGATAGCACAGTTACTTACCTGTAACAGGTGATCTCTGGGAACAGCAGGAATTAGTCCTGACAACCCACCCACCTCCCCTAGGAGTTGTATCTCTCTCTCTCTCTCTCTTTCCTTTCCTCTCTCTA
Source organism: Ichthyophis bannanicus (assembly GCA_033557465.1). NCBI lineage: Eukaryota > Metazoa > Chordata > Amphibia > Gymnophiona > Ichthyophiidae > Ichthyophis > Ichthyophis bannanicus. Next base: position 648,349,568 of record CM066033.1, on the reverse strand, counting down.
TTGTCTCAGCTTTAAACTCGAACTGAAGAGAGTTGGTCAGGAAGGCGGGAAGGCAGCGCGCATGCGCTGTGGGAGGCCCCAAAAGCTTCCTTTCTGGGAAGCTGGGGAGCTTTCCCGCGCAGGCTCCGTCGGTTCCGACGTACCCATATGTGAGGACTAATTCCTGCTGTTCCCAGAGATCACCTGTTACAGGTAAGTAACTGTGCTTTATCCACTCAATGGACCCAGGCATCAGGATGCCTGTCAGACAAAATAGCAAACACAAGTCACCTTATTTTGTCCCTCCAGTGGTGGAAGTCCATTCAAAACCTGGTGCTAGGGTCCCCTTTTCAACAACCCTTACCCCAAGCAACTCTCACAGCAGATGCTTCTCCAATGGGTTGGGGAGCTCATCTGCAAGACCTCTCCACCCAGGGCACCTGGTCTCCACAGGAGAGTCATCTACATATCAATCTCTTGGAGCTCAGAGCAATCTTCCTTGCTCTGCGAGTGTTCCACACCCTGCTCAGCTACAAGACAGTCCTCATTCATACAGACAATCAAGTAGCCATGTTCTATGTGAACAAGCAGGGGGAAACAGGCTCTCTGTCGCTTTGCAACGAAGCTTTGCGACTATGGGCCCTTGCCAGAGAGCATCAGATTCATCTTCGGGCGGTGTATCTTCCAGGCATTCAAAACTCTTGGGCAGACAGACTCAGTCGAGTTCTGCTTCCCCACGAGTGGTTTCTGCATGCAGACCAGGTGGCCAGGATTTTTCAACTTTGGGGAACCCCGGACATAGACCTCTTTGCAAGTCCGTGGAATGCCAAACTTCCCCGGTTCTGTTCCAGAACTCCAGCTCAGGGGGCTCAGGCCAGGGATGCTTTCCTCCTTCATTGGGGTCAAGACTTCCTGTATGCCTTTCCACCCATTCCCCTAATTCCCAAAACCATGTTCAAGCTTCAGAGAGACAGAGCCCGTATGATTCTCATACCTCTACATTGTCCACGGCAAGTTTGGTACCCTCTGCTTCTACATCTCTCTCAAGCTCCCTCCCTGGAGTTAGGATCTGCTCCAGATCTCCTATCTCAGGAGGACGGAATGTTATGGCATCCCAATCCCCAGTCTCTGCATCTCAGGGCTTGGTTGCTGAAGGCCTAGATCTCCAAGATCTTAATCTTCGTCAGCAAGTAAAAGATATTCTTTTTGCTTCCAGGAAACCTTCCACAAGATGCTCTTATGCTTTTAAGTGGAAAAGGTTTACCATATGGGGTTCGCAGAAAGGTCTTAACCCCCTTGCGATACCTCTGGAATCATTGCTGGAGTATCTCCTTCATTTATCCAATGCAGGACTTAAGACTAACTCAGTAAGAGTCCATTTGAGTGCTATTGCAGCTTCCTTTAAGCCTCTAAATGGACAACCTATTTCCTCTCATCCTCTTATAGCAAGAATTATGAGAGGCCTTCTTTTAACTAAGCCTCCCATTAGGCCACCACCGGTGGCATGGGACTTTAACTTGGTTCTTGGGCAGCTCATGAAGCCACCCTTTGAACCTTTAGCTACTACCTTCTTGAAATTCCTTTCTTGGAAGGTTATCTTTCTCATTGCAATCACATCAGCATGCCACATTAGTGAGTTGCAAGCGCTAGTAGCTGATCCACCTTATACAAGGTTCCATCATGACAAGGTAGTCCTTAGGACTCATCCACACTTTATGCCAAAGGTGGTCTCGCCTTTTCATCTAAACCAAGTGGTCTACCTGCCTGTGTTTTTTCCAAGGCCTCATGCATCAAATGCAGAAAGGAATCTTCATACCTTGGACTGTATAAGAGCTTTAGCCTTTTACTTACAAAGAACACAGCAGCATAGAAAGTCCTCTCAACTCTTTGTTGCTTTTGATCCTTCTCATTTGGGACTTCCAGTCTCCAAGAGAACACTCTCTAACTGGATTGCTCAGTGTATTTCCTTCGCTTATCAGAGTAAGAACCTTTCTCTGGAGGGCCATGTCACAGCTCACAATTTGAGGGCCATGGCAGCCTCAATGGCTCATCTGCACTCTGTGTCTATCGATGACATCTGTTGAGCAGCCACTTGGGCCTCAGTTCATACCTTCACAGCCCATTACTGCTTGGACAAGGACTCCCGCTGGGATGCCTTGTTTGGTCAGGCTGTTCTCCAACACCTGTTCCATACCTAATCAACTCCTACCCACCATCCCTGGTAGGATGCCAGAGATCCATGGGGGGAAGTGGAGCCCTCTTCAGGGACACACAACTCCTGGGGTCTCTCCCTGGCACCTAGAGCTAGGGAGTCCCCATATGTGAAGACTACATTCCTGCTTGTTCCTGGAGATAGCATAGTTATTCACCTGTAACAGGTGATCTCCGGGAACAGCAGGAATTTAGTCCTTACAACCCACCCACCTCCCCTAGGAGTTGTATCTCTCTTTCTGTCTTTCCCTCTCTCTCTCTGTGTCTCAGCTTTAAAACTCAACTGGAAAGAGGCAGTTGGGAAAGGCGGGAAGGCAGCATGCAGGCGCTGTGGGATGCTCCCAAAAGCTTTCTAATTGGACGCTGGGGAGCGTTCCCACACAGGCTCCGTCGGTACCGACGATACCCATATGTGAGGACTAAATTCCTGCTGTTCCTGGAGATCGCCTGTTACAGGTGAGTAACTATGCTTTCTTTTACTCCTTCACTGGTTCTATTGTTAAAATATTCTATGTACCAGTTATAATTGTAAACCGCTATATTTACCCGAAATGGCAGCATAGAAATCTCACAAATAAATAAATATGTGGAGGAGTCTAGATCCCTCCCCTATGGTTTAGCTTGTTATTGGTGAGGCAGATTGTTTCTTTTCTCCCTCCTCCCTCTCCCTTAAATTTGCTTTAAAGGAAAAAATGTTAGCAAACTGCTGCTGTTCTCAATCTGTGACTTTCATAACTGGGGCAGTGTTCCCTTTGCGGTTGTGCCTAATTTTAATTTTCTGTCAGCAAGGCTGCATTTTCCGAGGGGAGAGCAGGGACCACCAAAAAACCTTTTTGCCTGAAGGGTGCTTCATAACAGGTCCGTGTATGCAGCCCCGATGATTCATAACAGGTCAGTGTATGCAGCCCTATTTTTAGCATGTTGGAAGCGGTGAGCTGGATGGCTGACTTAAAAGTAGCAGTTTGTTTTTAACTGCGATTCAAAGGAGAAAGCATAAAGGTTTATTAAACAAACTTAATAAATAAGGTGCTGGTAATGGAAACTGATTCTGCTGCAGCAGCCACAAGGGCACTGGCATTGTGGCTTTTGCCCTAGGGGACAGCAACAGTTTGCACTGACAGAGTGGAGTCTGCTTCTGAGCTTAATTTGGAATTGGAAGCGAGTTTTATTATGCATCCGCTGCATACTTTTTCTCTCCTCAGAGCCAAATGGATCCTACAGCGAGCATGGGAACGTTGGCCATTTTGGATTCAGCTCATCCAACTATTCAGCTGGTTGCTAAACCTGTGATTGTAGGACATTCGGGTTGTATTCAGTCGGATGTATCTTCTCAAGCCCCTTTAGCTGCTGTTGATTCTCTGGGTTCTTGAGACATTGTTCCCCAGATTTTGTCCTGCTTCTTTATAAGGCTTAATTGATGAAACAGACTCTGTTAGTTCCACCTGTAGCTGAGCTTAAGAGTGAATCTGGGCGTGCTGAGCAACCTAACCCTTCTGAGACCATATTTAGAGCCAAAGGGCAACTGGGTTTGTGATCAGTGGTCTCAGTATTCTCGTGTGTCTAGTGTGCTGAGCAAAGCATCTTTGGTTCAGGACCCACTAGAGGAAGGGGAAATGCTTGTAAGGAATGGAGATGACACAGTGGTATGCCTCTTCTGGAGGGAAGAACTACGTATAATTGTGTCAGTTGGAAATTTTGCATTTTACTGACATAGTGATGCAACAGTTCCTGCTGGCGCTATCAAGCATTTATAGTTCATCAGGTAATTCAAACATTAATTTCTGTGGAGTAGGACACTCCTGAAGCAGTTCTGCATATGGGAAGATCCATAGAAAAGGCGATGGCGAAAGCTAGAAGAATGCTTGGATGCGTAGGGAGAGGGATGGCCACCAGAAGTATACTCTATGAACTTCCAAAGATAGCATTCAACCAACTCCAACCAGTACAAAATGTTGCAGCTAGGATCATCTATAAAGCACAACCACACGACCATATTACACCCATCATGTACATGCTCCACTGGCTCCCAATAGCTAGCCGGATAAAATTCAAGATTCTGCTGACCAGATTTTAATTACTCAATAATATATCCCCCTCAATCCTCGCAACACTAATTCATCCAGCCACAAATATAAGAAACAAAAGAGAATGTCAGGTGAACACAATCAAAGTACCAACAGACTACAGAAAAACTAAACAATCCACCAGCAGCAGGGCATTCGCTTTCGTCACTCCTACCATATGGAATTCACTCCCAGACTCACTGAGAGCCAGCCATTAAGGACCTCCAAACATTTAGAAAACATTAAGACACATCTATTTGTAGAATACTATGGTAACAACTTCATAACACCTCATTCCACACAGAAAAACCCTATCTCAACACTCCCACATAGTCTCTAAATGACCAACTTTATACCCTGAATACTATGTGGACATGCTGAACTGTGCATAGTTATCTCCAGGAACAAGCAGGAATGTAGTCTTCACATGTGGGTGACGTCATCACCGACGGAGCCCGTGCAGGAACGCTCCCCAGCATCCTATAGGAAAGCTTTTGGGAGCATCCCACTGCGCCTACGTAGCTGCCTTCCCGCCTTTCCAACACTCCCTCCTCAATTTTTCGTTTTCCGCGGAGCCGACGGAGCAATTCCTGTCACTGCAGAAAGTTTTCTTCTTTTGTGGTCGGGTCTGCCTTCCCATCGATGTTAGCACCGGCATCGTCGGTGTTTCTTCTGTTTCTATTTCTTTCCTTTAAAAAAAAAAAAAAAGAGGAAAAACCTTCTGTTTTTCCCTGAGGATACTTTGCTCTGCAGGTGCTTAGGCTCCATTTTGACCTTAGGCCCCTTTTTCCTTTTAAGATGGATAAACCAGCTAGTGGTTTCAAAAAGTGTTCCAACTGTAGCAGTACCATCTCTGCTACCGACACCCATGACTGGTGTCTCAAATGTTTGGGACCAGACCATCTGCCATCAGAATGCCTTCTCTGCAGGAAGATGACATAGAGGGGCCTGCAGAATAGAGCTGCGAAACTCTGCACCCTCTTTGCCATCGATGCAATGTCGGTTGCATCAACATGGTCGAGAGCTTCATCTTCCTCCCATGGATCTCGGGTATCAAAACACGTCTTCCGCAAAGGCTGGCCGGTCTTCCAAGGGTAGATCTCCTTCTAAGCATCGAGATGCCTTAGGTGTTGCCCTGGAAGGGAATACAACGGCCAAACAACCCCAGTGGGAGGTCCTTGCCTCCAAGGTGTTAACAGGGTCCCAAGATTCTTCCGAGGCCTCCACCTCGGTCTACAAAAGGGGACTGCTATTTCTGCAGAGAGATCTGCAATTGTAAGTATTACTTCTGGGAATTTTTCTAAATCTTGGGGAAAAATGAATTGTTTAGATCAGAGGTTCCCAACTCCAGTCCTGGAGGACCAAACACCATTCAGGTTTTCAGGCTGTCCCTAATAAATATGCATACAATGCATTTGCATGCACTGCCCCATTGTATTCAAATGTATCTCATGCATATTCATTAGGGGCAGCCTGAAAACCTGAATAGTGTTTGGCCCTCCAGGACTGGAGTTGGGAACCTCTGCTTTAGATTAAAGCTGATTAATCTGTGAACCCAGTGTATTTGTTAAATCGGTCAGGGCCTAGAGCAACAAAGAGTTTTCAGGTTAAATTTAAAACACAGAGGAGAGCTTTCTGGTTAGATTTAGAACCCAAGACGCCCTCTATCCAAACAAGGGCTGTGGGACTCCCCCTGGAGATTGGTCACAGATTACCTTAGAAGCAGATGACAGGGTACTGTGTAGCAGCCAGCTTTTAATGTCTTTTTTCCCTCCCTCCCTCCCTAACATCCACTCACCCCTGGGATAGATGTAGCTTTATAGGTGCTTAAACCTCTTAAAGGAAAGGAGGTGCCATATTCACACTCAGGTGCAGCTGTTTATTCTCATCAGCATACATTAAGGACCTGAGATTAATTAAACTTCAGGTGAACAAAGTACATTAAACATATTAGGTATAGTTTTATTAGTATGAGTATCCCCAGTAACCCTTAGTAAGTAAAGAACTTAAATATCTAAACACAACCTTAAAACGAAGATGCTGACAGCAGTCCAGCAGCAAGATGGGGGGCTTTCCAGTCTTTTGCACTAAGTGTCACATGTATGATTTTCTCCCAGTTCGTGAGGGGTCTTATGTGTGCACAAGGTGCTAGGAGCTCTTTGCTCTCAGGGAATGAGTCCGATCTCTGGAGGCAAGAGAAGCAGACTTGGAAGACATAAGGAAGACAGAGAGGTACATAGATGAGACCTACAGGGATATAGTCCTGCAGTCCCACCTCCAGTCTGGCAGCAACCCTGTTGCCATGGAGGAGAGAGGTCACGTGACAGGAAGTGATCCTATAGCTAGGACCTGTCCTGCAGGGGATGTAAAACCCACTCGCACCGAGGAAGTTTCTCCAGGGCCATGTGCCCATGAGGGACGGGTTAGGACAGCCGTTATAGTTGGTGATTCGATCATTAGGCATGTAGATAGCTGGGTGGCTGGTGGATGTGAGGATCACTTGGTAACATGCCTGCCTGGTGCGAAGGTAGCAGACCTCACGCGCCACCGAGAAAAGGTCTTAGATAATGCTGGGGAGGAGTCTGCTGTCTTGTTACATGTCGATACCAGTGACATAGGAAAATGTGGTAGGGAGGTTCTAGAGGCTAAATTTAGGCTTTTAGGTGAGAAGTTGGAATCCAGCAACAACCGAAGCAATAAAGGGAAGGCTCAGACCTCCAGGGCTCAGCCAGCTCAATAGACCCAGCCTCCTCAAGGTCTTTGACTTCTTTCTAGGGAACTTAGCTGTCCTACCTCTGGAGATTCCAGAGCCAGTCAAAATTTGAGGCAGACTATGTTACTTTGCCCAAAGGTGGCACCAGATAACATCAGAACATTGGACTCTCTCCATAGTAGCAGAGGGGTACAAACTTCATTTCCAAAGTATGCCCCCTCCATCTACTCCAAGAGTTTAGCTCTCGGCCTCCTCTCACCACTCTCTTGTTCCAATAGATTGCCACCCTTCTCGCTCAGCGTGCGATAGAGGAGATGCCACTCTCTCAGCAAGGCATGGGCTTCTACTCCCCCTGCTTCCTTATCCCAAAGAAGACAGGAGGATACAGGCCCATTTTGGACCTCAGAGAATTGAACAAGTATCTGCTTTGGGAGAAATTCAAGTTGATCTCTCTCAGAACTCTTCTCCCTTACCTTCAGGGTCAGGACTGGCATTGTTCTCTAGATCTAAAGGATGCATATACCCATATTCACACAGAACACAGGAGATTTCTATGATTCATCTTTCAGGGAAGACATTACCAATACAGGGTTCTACCCTTCGGCCTGGCCTCTGCCCCAAGTGTCTTTACAAAATGCATGGCAGTAGTGGCGGCATTCCTAAGATCTCTAGGGATATTTGTCTTCCCTTACTTAGACGACTGGCTCATCCAAGCAACGACAGCTCTAGAGGCCAGTTCTGCTCTCTCCCGCACAATGCAGTTTCTTCAACACTTGGGATTTGTAATAAATCTTCCAAAATCCCACTCACTCCTTTTCAAGCCTTAGAGTTCATAGGGGCTCTCTTAGACATGCATCAGACAAGGGCTTTTCTACCACAGGCCCGCTGTGCTCGAATCATTCAGCTAGCTTCTCAAGCAGGTATGAAAGCTTTCCTAACTGCTCAAGAAATGCTTCAGTTGCTGGGTCATATGGCTTCCACTGTACATGTAGTTCCCTATGTTCGTCTGCATATACGGGTAGCTCAATGGACCCTGGCTTCGCAGTGGACTCAAGCATCAGGTCATCTGGGGGACAGAATCATGATCTCTGCACATCTTATTTTGTCTTTGCAATGGTGGCAGTCACCAGAAAACCTTCTCGTAGGGTCACCTTTTCAGATGCCATCACACCAATTTATCCTGACAATGGATGCATCCAAATTGGGTTGTGGAGCTCATCTGGACAATCTCTCCACTCAGGGTCTTTGGACTCAACAAGAGGCATGACTTCACATAAATCTATTGGAACTCGGAGCTCTCAGGGTGTTCCAAGACCACCTTCGCTCCCAGACAGTTCTAGTTCAGATGGACAATCAGGTAGCCATGTTCTATGTGAACAAGCAAGGTGGAACAGGTTCTCAAGTGTTGTGCAACGATGCCCTACATCTATGGTCTTTTGCCATACACCATCAGATCCACCTATTAGTGGTATATCTTCCTGGCAAACAAAATCTCCTGGCAGACAAATCCAGTCGAATACTACTGCCTCACGAAAGGTCTCTCCATGCGGATCAGATTGCTCGAATTTTTCACATCTGGGGAACCCCAGATATAGACCTGTTTGCAAGTCCTCAGAATGCCAAACGTCCCCGCTTCTGTTCCAGTACACCTGCTCAGAACAGTCAGGCGATGGATGCTTTCCACCTCCACTGGGGTCAAGACTTCCTGTATGCCTACCCTCCAGTTCCCCTTATCCCCAAGACTCTTTTCAAACTCCAGAGAGACAGGGGCTACATGATCCTCATAGCCCCCTGTTGGCCACAACAAACGTGGTATCCACTACTTCTACGTCTCTCTCAAGCCAAACATCTGGAGTTGGGATGTGCTCCAGATCTCCTATCTCAGGAGAACGGGATGCTGCTGCATCCAAACCCGCAATCCTTACATCTGGCAGCATGGCTGCTGAGAGCTTAGAGGACATCAACCTCTCTCAACAGGTTAGAGATATCCTATTGGTTTTAAGGAAACCTTCCACAAGGCATTCTTACGCCTTCAAGTGGCGAAGGTTTTCAATCTGGTGTTCAAAAGAGGATCTTAATCCTTTTTCAGTTCCCGTGGAAGCGTTACTTGAGTATCTCCTCCACCTTTCATCCTCTGGACTCAAAACCAATTCGATAAGGGTCCACCTAAGTGCCATTGCAGCATCTCACATGCCCCCTTAGATGGACAACCTGTCTCCTCTCAGCTGCTTTGTAGCGCACTTCATGAGGGGCCTACTCTTAACTAAGCCTCCCATTAGGCCACCTCCAGTGGCATGGGACCTCAATGTTGTCCTCGGACAACTTATGAAGCCACCCTTCAAACCCCTAGCCACTACGTCTCTGAAGTTTCTTTCCTGGAAAGTCACCTTCCTAATTGCCCTCACTTCTGCAAGGCGCATCAGTGAGCTCCAGGCTTTAGTGGCTGACCCTCCTTATACACTGTTTCACCATGATAAAGTAGTCCTTAGGACTCATCCTCACTTTATGCCAAAGGTGCCTTTTTATTTAAACCAGTCGGTTTACCTTCCTGTTTTCTTCCCTAGACCTCATTCTTATAGTGCAGAGAAAAGCCTACATACTCTGGATTGCAAACATGTCTTGGCCTTTTATCTACAAAGCACAGGAAAGCTTCACAGCTTTTTGTGGCTTTTGATTCCAGTCACCTAGGTTTACCAGTTTTCAAGAGAACACTCTCCAAATGGATTGCAGACTGTATATCTTTTGCATATGAGAGTGCGGGACTTTCCCCTGAAGGTCATGTCAAAGCACATAATGTGCGAGCAACGACTGCCTCCATGGCAAATTTATGCTCAGTGGCGATTGATGAGCAACCTGGTCCTCTGTCCACACCTTTGCGGCCCGTTATTGCTTAGACAAGGACTCCAACCGGGATGCCTCGTTTGGCCAGGCTGTTCTCCAGCATCTCTTTCAAACTTAGATCAACTCCTAACCCCTGTCCTAGGTTTCGATATTTGACCTCCTTGGAGGATACATGACCTACTTAGGCCTGTGGTCATCTCCCTGGCATCTCCAAGCTAGGGAGTCCCATATGTGAAGACTACATTCCTGCTTGTACCTGGAGATAGCGTAGTTACTCACATGTAACAGGTGATCTCTGGGAACAGCGGAAATTGAGTCTTCACAACCCTCCCTCCTCCCCTAGGAGTTGTATTTCTCTCTGTCTCCTTTTCTACTTTTATCTCAGCTACAGACTCAACTGAGGAGGGAGAGATGGAAAGCGGAAAGGCAGCTACACAGGTGCAGTGGGATGCTCCCAAAAGCTTTCCTATAGGACGCTGGGGAGCGTTCCTGCTTGGGCTCTGTCGGTGCCGACATCACCCATATGTGAAGACTCAATTCCTGCTGTTCCCAGAGATCATCTGTTACAAGTGAGTAACTACAGCTAATTCTGTATATAGTTGTTAAATGAATCCACCCAAGTTGTTACTACCCATATGCTGATTACCTTCCACCTGTTTAATGTGCACATTTGAGTTAAATGTAAACCGCCCTTGATCTTTGGAAGGGCGGTACATAAAAACCTGAAGTAAATAAAAAAAAAGAAGAAGAAAGGAGGTGATAGTGCCTCTTTAAAAGTCTTTGGTGTGACCTCATTTGGAGTATTGTGTGCAATTCTGGAGACCGCACCTTCTAAAGAATATAAACAGGTTGGAGTCGGTACAGAAGGTGGCTACTAAAATGGTTACCGGTCTTCGATATAAAGCATACGAGGACAGACTTGAGGATCTTAATATGTATACTTTAGAGGAAAGGTGGGATAGAGGTGATAAGATTGAGACGTTTAAATACCTCCATGGCATAAATGCACAGGAGGAGAGCCTCTTTCGATTGAAAACAAGCTCTGCTATGAGAGAACATAGGTTGAGGGTGAAAGGGGATAGACTCAGGAGTAATATGCAGAAATATTTCTTTACGGAAAAAGTGGTAGATGCATGGGATAGTCTCCCAATGGAGGTGGTAGAGATGAGGACAGTATCGGAATTCAAAAAATCATGGGACAAACACAGAGGATCTCTAAAGGAAAAAAGGGGACAGGTAGTGGTTGATAAGGAAGGGCAGACTAGATGGGCCATGTGGTCTTTTTCTGCCATCATGTTTCTCTGTTTCTAAGCTTTACTTGCTGGTTTCTGAAGAGAAGATAAAACTGAAGCAGTCTAAGGAGGATAGTCTTGTAACTATTCTTGTGGAAGATAGTACAGCATTAGAGCATCTTCAAGTTAAAAAGCTTGAGATATTGTTACAACAAGCCTTTGGTGTGGCAGCTTTAGGTCTTCAGGCTGTGGTCTCTAGTGCCTGTTTCCAAAACTTGCTGAAGATGGTTTCAGAATGCTTCTTGAAAATTTTAGGATGAGGAGCTCAGAGCTCTTCAAGAAGCTTGACCTACAAAGCTGACACCTGGTTTGATTTGATTCATACTTCTGCTTGGAGAATGGCAGTAATGGTTTACTACTACTACTACTGCTACTTCTACTTATTTGTATAGCGCTACAAGGTGTACACTACGCTGTACAGAGACATATGAGAAACAGTCCCTGCTCATAACAGCTTACAGTCTAGTCAAGACAGACAATACAGCAACTGGGGATTAAGATATATCTAGGGGAATGGTAAGGAAACACAAAGGAGGTGAACAGGAAACTAAGGGGATCAGGATCCAATGGCAGTCTCAAAAAAGTGAGTTTTAAGCCTGGATTTGAACAGGGCCACAAATGGAGCCTAGTGTACTGATTCAGATGTCTTCTTGGCTCCACAATTGACTGCAGACTCTGCATCGAAAACCCAGTTGAGCAGACTTCTATTTTTTTGGAAACTGTTTTTCGGAGATCTGTGGAAGGCTAAACCTGAACGGATGCTCGAAGATAAACCCAGAGGAACCTCCCAGTCATTTTCGGGCAGAAGTAGATACTAAGAGGCGAGGTCCTCTTAGTGGTCTAGGTTTCAGACCAAGGGCTCCACCTTTCTTTCTGACAGAAACTTCCAAAACTTCTGTGGTCAATAGTTCTTCACAATGAGGACAGCAGGGCCACTCCTCCATCGAAAGGCTAGGCTGCCGTCGGTCCAAATTTTGTGACGTGGATCCTAGAAGCATTCACCAGGAGATGTTGGTGGTTGTCAGACAAGATTATAAATTGGAATTTTCCTACCACCTTGCAGATTCATAGTAACATACATAGTAAATGACGGCAGACAAAAACCAACATGGTCCATCTAGTCTGCCCAGCACGATGGCAAGAGTAGGTGCACCTGCCGCTCCGTGCAGGCCACCCCTCCCCACGTCCCTGTTTAGGGATGAACCCACCACTCCATGCAGGACACCCTATTTATTGAAAAATTAGATGGTTCAGTTTATTTTGATTTTATCCTTTTGCTGTAAAGGGATCCACTGTGTCTGTCCCATGCCATTTTGAATTCCGTCACCGTGTTTGCCCCCACCACTTCCATCGGGAGGGCATTCCAAGCATCCACCACCCTTTCTGTGAAAAAGTATTTCCTGATATTGCCTTTCAATTTACCACCTTGCAGCTTCCTGTTATGCCCTCTAGCTTTACAGCTTCCCTGTCTTTGGAAGAGGTTTGTTTGTTCATTATTTCCCTTTAAGTATTTAAAGGTCTGAATCATATCTCCCCTGCCCCTCCTCTCCTCCAAAGTGTACATGTTTAGGTCTTCAGGTCTCTTCTCATAAGGCTTCTGAGTGGTCTCCTTCCTCTGAACAGTTTCCAGTCTTTTTACATCCTTTACAAGATATGGTCTCCAAAAGTGAACACAGTATTCCAAGTGAGGCCTCACCAGTGTCTTGTACAGTGGCATAAGTACCTCTTCCTTTCTGCTGGTGATTCCTCTTTGCATGCAGCCCAACATCCTCTTGGCTTTTGCCACCACCTTGTCGCACTGTTTTGCCACCTTGAGATCTTCAGAAATAATCATACCAAGGTCTTTCTCCTGATTTATTTATTTAAAGGGTATTTCTATCCCGCCTTATCCTTCAATCAAGGCGGTATACACAGCAAACAATCAAAGGAATTGGCATTTTGTGTTCAAGGTGTGCATATATTGTACAGTGGATGTGTGTGCGTGTGGGTGGGTTGATTAGCATGCGCTATTTACAGCATGAGCTTTATACAGTGTATGTACAAAGAGCGTGCGGATAAGTCGTTAGTCCGTGATGGTTGTTCTCATTGTGTGTTCGGGCCGTAGTGCTCCAGAAAGAGCAGTGTCTTTAGTTGTTTCCGAAAGTCCTTAGTGTCTTCCGTGGCTCGCAGTTCGTCAGGGAGTGCGTTCCACATTCCAGGTGCTGCCATTGATAGCGCTCTTCGTGCGGTGGACTTGCATGCCTTTGTGTAGTCTTTTGGCATGTTAATTGTATCCGATGTGGCTCTTCTTCTAGGTCTTGTACTGACGTCGGGTTGTATGAGGGGTTGAAGGCTGAGGGCAGAGTTCCTGTGTTTGATTCTGAATATGTTTAAGATTGTCTTGTATTTGATACGTGAGCTGATTGGGAGCCAGTGTAGGTCTTTTAGTATGGGGGTGATGTGGCCTTGTTTTGATGCTCCGGATATTATTCGTGCAGCCGTGTTTTGGGCCATTTGTAGTGGTCTGAGCGACTGTTTTGACATGCCTGTATAGATTGGGTTGCAGAAGTCGAGTATGGGAGTTATTAGAGCTTGACAGACTGTGCGGAAATGATCTTGTGTGAGGAGTGGCTTGAGGCGTCTGATTATTCTCATCTTGAAGTATGTGTTTTTGGTGGTTCTGCTGATGTGTGACTGTAGGTTTAGCTCCCTATCGAGCGTTACTCCAAGATATTTCACCTCCTTTTTTTAACGGTATTGTTGAATTGTTGACCTTGATGGAGGGTGGCAGGCTGAAGCTGTTTCGTGTGATGAGAAGTGCTTCTGTCTTGTTGTAATTTATGGTCAGGTTGTTGTCATGTAGCCAGTTGGACATGTTGTTGAGGCAGTCTGTTATTCTGGTGTAGTTGGGGTTGTCAAGGTTGACTGGGGTGTATATCATGATGTCGTCTGCGTAGATAGTGTAGTGTATTTTGTGCTGTTTCATGATGTTGCAGATCGGTTGCATGTAGAGGTTGAATAGTAGTGCGGATAGGGCGGAGCCTTGTGGTACCCCTTGCTTGATCTTTGCGGGTCGTGAGGTGTTGGGACCGATGTTGACCTGGAACTGTCTGTCAGTTAGGTAAGAGTTGAACCGTCTTAGGGTGGTGCCGTTTATTCCGATGCTCTGTAGTCTGGTTAGGAGGATTCTGTGGTCCACTGTGTCAAAGGCGGCTGAGATGTCTAGGAAGATCATTAGTGTTCCTTTTTTGTGGTTGTCTATGGTTTGGAATATGTCGTTGAGTAGATATAACAGTAGTGTTTCGACTCCGTGGCTGGGACGGAAACCGTGCTGCTGTAAGTCCAGAGGGGCGTGTGCGTCGATATGGTCCTGGAGTTGGTGGTGTACCGCTTTTTCTATGATCTTTGCCAGTAGCGGTATGCTGGAGATTGGTCTGTACGCTGCTGGGTTGCTCTTGTCTAATGTGGATTTCTTCGGGATTGGTCATATGGTAGCTAGCTTCAACTGTTTTGGCATGGTTCCTTGTGTCAGTGAGTTGTGTACTATGTTGTGTATGGTGTTTATGAAGCTTTCCTTTGATGCCTTGATCCAGGTTACAGGGCATGGGTCTGTTGGCGCGGTGCTTGTGTTGAGCGTTGTGATGATATCTGAAAGCTGTCTTGTGGATGGGGTGCTGAATTTCTCCCAAGTTGTGGTGGATTTGGTTGGGTTGGCAGTTCCATTTGTCGGTTGTTGTGGTGTAGAGTCCAGCTTTTCTTGAAGGTGATCTGCGAAGGCTTGTGGGTCAGTCTGCATGCCTGATCCGTGCACACCAACCTCTCGCCCCCTATCGTGTACAATTCCCTTGGATTTCTGCTGCTACCCAAGTGCATGACTCTGCACTTCTTTGCATTAAATCTTAATTGCCAAGCATTAGACCATCCTTCCAGCTTTTGTAGATCTTTCCTCATATTAACCACTCCCTCAGGGGAGTGCACTCTGTTGCATATTTTCATGTCTTCTGCAAAAAGACAGATTTTTCCATTCAGTCCTTCAGCAATATCACTCACAAATACATTGAACAGTGCCGGGCCCAGGACCGACCCCTGGGACACCCCGCTAATCACCTTTCTTCATCCGAGTGAGCTCCATTTACCATCACCCTCTGTCGTCTGTCAGTCAACCAGTTTCTGATCCAATTTACCATCTTAGGATCCATCCCCAAGCTACCGAGTTTGATAAGTCTTCTATGAGGAACAGTATCGAAGGCTTTGCTGAAATCCAGGTAGATGACATCCATCGCATGCCCCTGATCTAGCTCCCTGGTCACCCAGTCAAAGAACTCAATCAGATTTGTTTGGCAAAATCGTCCTTCGGTAAAACCATGTTGCCTCGGGTCTTGCAACCTGTTGGTTTTGAGAAAGTTCACTATTCGCTCTTTCAGGAGCGCCTCCATGACTTTTCCCGCCACCGAGGTAAGGCTCACAAGCCTGTAGTTTGACACTTCTTCCCTGTCACCACTTTTGTGTACAGGTACGCCATCAGCCATTCTCCAGTCCTGAGGAACCTCTCCTGTTTCCAAGGATCTGTTGAAAACATCCTTTAATGGCCCTGCAAGAACCTCTCTGAGCTCTTTCAGTATTCTGGGATGTATCCCATCCGGTCCCATGGCCTTGTCCACTTTCAGTTTTGCAAGTTGTTCTAACACCTCATCTTCTGTGAATGGTGTGGTAACTACTTTGTTCCCATTTTTATATTTGGGAGTCACAGGTGATCCTTCTCCAGGACTTTCTTTAGTAAAAACAGAGCAGAAGTATTCGTTTAGCAATTTCGCTTTTTCAATGTCACTTTCCACGAGTCCATTTGCAGCATTTCTGAGTCCTGCATTTCCACCTCTGATCTTCTTCCTTTCCCGAATATACCTGAAGAAGGTTTTGTCACCATACTTCACGTCTTTAGCCATCTTTTCCTCTGCCTTTAATTTTGCTATCCTTATTTCTCTCTCTTTGTCTCTTTGAGTTTGATCCTGTATTCATTTCTGTGTTCCTCTGTTTACAAGCTTTTGAATTTTGCGAAAGCTGTGTTTTTTGCCTTTATTTGAGCAGTCACTTCTTTGGAAAACCAAATAGGTTTTCTTCTCCTCTTGTTTTTGTTTACTTTTGTTACATATTTATTTGTTGCCCCTTTTATTGCCACCTTTAGTTTAGCCCATTGCAATTCCACTTCCCTTATCTCCTTCCACCCTGTCAGCTCCTCCTTTAGGTACTCGGCCATTTTATTGAAGTCGGTGTTTTTGAAGTTTAGGACTTTGAGCTTGCTATGTTTGGCCTGTACCATGGCTTTTATCTCAAACCACACCGTGTGATGATCGCTGCTGCTCACAGGGGCACTCACGCAGACATTCGACACGCTAGCACCGTTGGTGAGCACTAAATCCAGTGTTGAGCTTTCCTTGGTTGGTTCCATCACCATTTGTCTAAGTAATGCATCTTGGAGAGCATCCACAATTTTTTTGCTGCTTTCCAGATTTGCAGAAGGAGTAGTCCAATCCACATCAGGTAGATTAAAGTCACCCAATATGATCGCTTCCCCTTTTGTGGCTATCTTGGCAATATCTATAATCAATTCGTTATCTATCTCTTCAATTTGTGTCAGAGGTCTGTAGACTACAGTAGTATGGATGACAATGCCATCTCCTCTTTCCAACACAATCCAGAGCGCTTCTTCTTTTCCCCATGCCCCCTGCATTTCAGTAGCTTTAATATTGCTTTTGACATACTCCTCCTCTTCCGTTTTCTCTGTCTCTTCTGAATAGATTATAGCCAGGTATGGTTATATCCTAATCATGCGATTCGGTTAGCCATGTTTCTGTAATGGCCACAATGTCCAAATCCATTTCCACCATTAGGGCTTCTAGGTCTGGAACTTTGTTGGCTAAGCTTCGAGGATTTGTGCTCATTGCTTTCCAGCATTTAACTGGCTTGCGTGTATTTAGCATTGATTTTGTTCTTCCTACATCTTCCCTCTTGTTTTTGATGTGTGGTTTAAATGTGTGGCTGTTTCTGATTTTAATCTGCTTTTGCAGGGGGTGACGTCCAGAGCTTGACCTTCCACATCCGTCACCCCCTTGTTCTAGTTTAAATGCATATCCACATATTGCTTGTAGTTTTCACTTAGGATTCTTTTCCCTGCAACAGAGAGATGTAGTCCATCAGCACAGTATAGTCTCTTGTTGTTCCATCTGTTACCCCAGTCGCCAATAAATCTGAATCCTTCTTGTTTGCACCAGGTCTGGAGCCATGTATTAAAGTTGTTGATGCGATGCAGCCTTTTTGCCTCCTTACCAAGCACGGGTAGAACCTCTGAGAATGCAACAGTGTTAACAATGGGCTTGAGTTTCTCTCTCAGAAATTGGAAGTTCTTTTGGACTGTGGAGGTACTGTTTCTAGCCTAGTCATTTGTGCCCAAGTGGATAACCACATCAAGTTTGGAGTGTTCACTTTCTGCGCTAAGTATTTCAACAACGTGGTTTGTATTCCTGCTGGCTGAAGAGCCTGGGAGGCACTTGACTATCCTCTCTCCTTTGAACTGTGTTCCCAAGTTGGTGCCACTGATGATGGAATCACCAAGTAGTAGTAGTTTGCTGTTTGGTGAGGTTTTCTTCATATTTGGTCCTTTAGCAGGAGATAGGGCATTGTCTGTCTCTTTTAAGGGCCCTTCAGTTTTTTTGGATTGGGCATCCTCATTCGCTGTCTCATTTAAGGGCTCTTCAGTTTCTTTGGATTGGGCATCCTCATTCGCCAAGGCAGAGAAGGCATTATGCAGGGATATCTCCTGATGCATAGGATGCCTCTGTGTCACAGGTCGCAATCTTCCAGAACCCACTGTGATCCATTTGTTCCTGGGGTGTTTCATTCTTTGTGGGAGTGGTGGAGGACTTTGTTCAGTTTGTATCTTAGAAGAGGTGTGCTTCATTGCAGCCAGTTCCTCCCTCGGTTCCTCATCCTCATTAGCCAAGGCAGAGAAGGCATTATGCAGGGATATCTTTTGATGCATAGGATGTCTGTGCATTACAGGTCGCAATCTACCAGAACCCACTGTAGTCCCCTTGTCCCTGGGATGTTTGATGCTTTGTGGGAGCGGTGGTAGACATTGTTCAGTTAGTATCCTAGAAGAGGTGCGCTTCATTGCAGCCAGTTCCTCCCTGAGTAGGGTCACCTCTTTATGCATGGCAACTAGGACTTCCCTTAGTAGAGTCAGTTCTTTATGCATGGTAGCTGACCTGAGGCACACAGGACAAGCTCTGAGGTTCCATATGATTCATCTTGGAATGAAAGTACTGCAGTTATTGCACCGAATACACGGCATGCTGAATAAGCAGTCCTAGAGGAGAAGAGGAAGAAGAAGGAAGGAGGAAGATTATGTGTGCTCTAACCCAACGTATGCGAGTACTATATAGGCAATGCAGCCCCTGGGGTGGGTGGGGCGAGGGGTAGGGTGAGCGGGAACCTAAGTGTCTCTGGCCAGTAGGCTGTTCCTGAACTGGGGGCACCCACAGATATCTGCTCCAAGGCTACCCAGAAAAGGAGACAGTCAGTCAGATTATCCCTAAGCTTAATTTATAACCACAGTTAAACTTTATATTAACAATTCCCACAAAACAGTTAGACTCTATATTGGTAACTAGAAAGCATCAGAGATAAGAAAGAAAATTAGAGTCTTAGCTTTGTGAAATATCCACAGCTCCTGCAGCCAGCCTCAGAGACCCGTAGGTGTCTTACAGTTCTTTCATGTTGTGCTCCAGCGAAGAGAGCAGCAGATCTTTCCACTTTAGAAAGACTATTGCATCTAGGGACAGTAATTCCTGTGCCCAAGTCAGAGTACAGGGAAGGGAGTTCACAGAGGGGACTTTCAGAACATCCTGCTAGATCAGTACAGACTAGTGGGTTATCTCCCCCTGCCAGCAGATGATGGAGACAGAAAACACCAGAATCTTCCAGTGACAACATCTCCGGTACTTAGACTGATGCAGTTAGGGGCACTCTTCAGTATTTTTTCAGTCTCCAGCAGATGTTGATTCCTGATCTTCTGTTGCTCAGGTTTGAGGCTCCTGGCATCCGTTTTTTGAAGTGCCTGCCGGTCGAGTTTGGGCAGCGGATGTATTTAAGATGTCCCTCTGGAGTTTCCCACATATTAGCTGGGGGTGGACTCCTGGTCAGGAGGCCCAGTATAGACCAGGAAGAGCGGCCTAGTTAGACTCCTCTCTTGGGGTGTTTGGGATCAATCATCCTGTCAGCTGCTTGTTCCTTTTTTAACTTTGTTTGATTAAACGTTAAAAAAAAAAAAAGATTCAGCAGCCCTTTTGATGGGGAGAGTGAGTGAGTAGAGGTCTTCCCCCCTCCCCCCCACCCCCCGTACCAGCTCAGCAGCCTTCGGTAGGGTGGGTGAGAGAACTGATTTTGCTGGGATGGGACCCAATCAGTATTTTTGGCATTTTTTGTCTTGCTCTGCCTTAAAGTACTGTTATCTTTTCATGTTAACCAGGTGATTTTGTTCCCTTCTTTCTCAGGCAAGCAATATTCAGAGAAGGATTTTCGACCGTTAGACATTTGCAGGTTGATTCTTCATGATCTGTAGATGAATAATGGCTTTTAGCTTTCCGACTGGCTTTTTTGTCCTATTTGCCGGTTCTTGCAAGGATCATGCAGCTTCTAAGACAGTACTGGCTCGCAGTATCAAGGAGGCTATTTCTTTTGCACATATTTTGCATAGTAAACTCACCCCAGAGGGCTCCGGGCTCATTCCATCAGGGCTTAGGCAGAATTCTGGGCAAAGAAATCTCAGGTTTCTCCACTAGATAGTTTGTCATGTGGCTATCTCGTCATTTCTGGCTACTTTTGTATACCATTACTGGTTGGACCTACAAGCATGGTCTGTGGCCCACTTTGTCTCTAAAGTGCTTGTGGCAGCAGTTTTGTCCTGCCTCTTGGTGAGGTAGCTTTGGTACTTTCCACTAGTCTGGACTAGTCTAGCAGGATGCTCTGAAAGATGAAATTTTACTTAACAATAATTTCCTTTCCTAGAGTCCTGCTGGACCAGTTCCACTCATTCTGCATCTGCATCGTTCTTGAGGCAGCCTGCTTTGCATATTCCATTACTATGGTAGGCTAAGCTCATAAGCACATTCTTTTGTAATAGTTCAAGAGACTGTGTGGTATGATAGTTGACTGGTTCTTTGCATTCCTGAAGAAGATGAATTTTGCTTCTGGAAAGTTGAATTTTGCTTGCTTTTTGTGAGTGAATTTGCTGGCTTTCTGTGAGTACTGTCTGTCTCTCTCTACATATTATTTGTCATAGTTAGTGTGCTCCCTTATCTCATTGCCCTTTTTTACACTTTTTGTTCAGCTTTTTTCAGCTGAATAACTTATACCCCACCCCTCCCTTCCCTCTACCCACCCACCCCGTGGCTCTCAGTCTCTTATAGATGTCCTCTGCTTATTACCTCACTTACTCACAGGTGCACCTAATCCCCTGTGGGCTCTCTCCCACCTTTCTATTTCTTCTAGCCTCTGTTCTCCTCTCCATCTCTCTTCAATGGCTCCTCATCACATTGTCTTCCTTTTCTTCATACTCCCTAATTGTCTCCCCTCCTAACAGCACCTTCACTCCTCCCCTCCATTCTGTCTTCTACCCTGTCACCAGCTCTTGAGCTTCACCACTTTCTCCCTCTCATTCAGCCATCTATTCTCTCTCTAAGACAATCTCACCCTCGTTTTCACCGTACTGTCTCCTCTCTGCCCCGTACTCTGCTACTCCTTCTCCTTCTCTCATCCGGAGATATCAACCCCAACCCTGGCCTCTCTAGACTTCTGTCACACTCCAAGAAGAGATCTTCATGCAACACCTCTAATCTTATTCATATTCCTCCTCTTTCCCCTTCCACTCTCCATTTCTGATGTGCCTTGTGGAACACACACTCCATCTCTAATAAACTTGCTTTTACTCATAATCTCTTTATCTCTAATGCTCTCCATCTTCTTTCTCTAACTGAGACCTGGCTCCTCCCAGAAGACATGGCATCTGTCACTGCTTTCTGTCATGGTGGCTATCAGTTCTCCCACACGCCTCGTCCCACTAGCCATAGTGGAGGTGTTAGCTACTTTCTCCCTCCTGCCAATTCCAACCCTTCTGCTGCCTTCTCCCTCCTTTGAAGTCCACTCCATCCATCTTTTCACTCCACTACCTTTTCGGGTAGCCATTATATCTCCAGGAATAAGCAGGAATGTAGTCTTCACATATTGGTATCGTCGGTACCGACGGAGCCTGCACGGGAACGCTCCCCAGCATCCAATTAGAAAGCTTTTGGGAGCATCCCATAGCACCTGCGTGCTGCCTTCCCGCCTTTCCCAACTGTCTCTCTCCAGTTCTTCATTTTCCACAGAGCCGGCAGGTCGCACTTCCTCTCACCGCAGAAAATATACCTTTTATTCTTCTTTTTTGTGGTCGCGTCTGCCTTCCTTCGACGCTACACCGGTACCGCCGGTTCTTTTCTTCTTTTCCTTCTTAAAAAAAAAATAATCTTTTCCTGGAGTCTTCCAGCTTTTTTCTCCTCTGGTGCCATGCGCCCTTTTGGGCACTAGGCCCAACTTTCCTCTACAATGGAAAAACCCGCCTTGGGTTTTAAAAAGTGTTACAAGTGTGGCGGTACCATCTCCATCACCTACACCCATGAGTGGTGCCTCAAATGTTTAGGTCCTGACCACTCTATCTCCGAGTGTGTTGCCTGTGGGATGATGTTGAAGAGGGGTCAGCAAAGCCGAGCTGCTAAACTTAGCACCCTTTTTCCCTCCGATGCACCATCTGTGGCATCAACATCTTCCAGGGCTTCGTCTTTCTTCCATGGATCTCAGGTAACTAAACATAAGTCTAGCCGGTCCTGAAAGGGTAGATCTCCTTCCAAGTATCGAGATGCCTCTGGCATTGCCCTTGAGGGACTCACACCAGCAAAATTGCCCCGGCAGAAGGCTTCGGCTTCCAAAGCATCATCGGGGCTTCAGGATGTTCTCGAGTCCCCAACCTCGGCAGAACTACTGGTGCCATGCTCTGGGGTACCGGCCGCTTCGCCCGGTACCGATACCCAGGCATCGGCGGCGTTGATAGACCAGAGATTCTTGGCTATTGAACGCAGTCTGGCGGCTCTTCTCTCGGCATCGATGCCCCCGAAACCGCTTCAGACAATTCAACCAGTACAGGTCAATGTTCCCTCTAATTGTCTGTAGGCTGTGTGCGCATAAAATATCAGCTGTGCAGCTTTTGAAGGAAGGTTAAATATTTGTGCGCCACATAACGATACTCTGAGTTATATACTTTAAAATTTGACTACACGTCAGAATACAGTATGTACACCACATTGATTGCACTAGAAAATATTGTAGAACTTGTGAAAACCATAAATACACAACAACTTTTAAATTTTAAGACGTCTGTGTTGTTTTCTATCAGAATCAGAACCGTAATTTTTGTGCGCTCTGTTGTAAAGTATGTGCGCTCGCTCGGCGAGGTGTGTGCGCGTGCACACACGCACAGCTTAGAGGGAACAGTGGTACCGGTACCGACATCAGTACCGGGGCCAATTGCATCGACGTCGGCAGGTGGACTACCGGTACAGACGCAGGCTATGCCTTCCGGTGCTGACAAGTCGGTACCAGACCCTGTTGATACCGACTTCGATCTGTACCGGTATCGTGCGATGCACGATTACCGGGACAGGAGATACTTTGAATCCTCTGAGTCTGAAGACACTGACAGCTCTGTCGATACCAGAGTACTTCTTCCTGAGGATTCTTCCTCTCCTAAACGTAGGATGTCTCCTCCAGAAGATATATCCTTCCAAGATTTTATCCAAGATGTGGCTCGAGGTCTTTACATCACAGTGGCTCCTGAAACAGAGCCTAGGGCAAAGGAATTGGAGATTTTACATTATCCTAAAGCTCCTAAAGAGGCAGCTACTTTGGGTATTCATGAGATCGTGCATGATCTCATGCTAAGGATGTGGGAAACACCTCTCACCACTTCTCCTCATTCTCGTAGGCTCGATACCATGTATCAAGTTCCTCCCTGTCCTGGATTTCAAAAAACTCTGCTGCCCCACCATTCCATGGTGGTGGAATCGGCTATGAGAAGGATCAAGAGTGCAAAAAGACATGCATCTAATTCTCCAGGACGTGAATGTAGAACTCTTGATGCCTTTGGGCGTCGAACCTTCCAGGCCTCTATGCTTTCTGCCAGGATTAGTTCCTACATTTTATATATGGGAATGTTCCTTAAGGAAGTTACATGAGATCTAGAGCTTATGAGCCCTCTCCTTCCAGATGATAAGAGACAAGATTATCTTGCACTTATCAAACATGCTCAGGATGTTTCTAAATTTGTAAATCATGCAGCTTTTGATTGTTTTGAGTGCATAAGCAGAACTTCTGCTATTACCATAGGCGCACGTAGGATTGCCTGGCTCCAGGCATCTGACTTGGAACTTTGGGTACAGAACAAATTGGGGAATATTCCTTGCACTGGAGAGAATCTCTTTGGCAAAAATTGCCAAGAGAAAGCTAATGAGCTAGATGCTGATAATCTCACCTTGGATAGATTATCAAAATCTACAGCTGATCCTGCAAGGAAAAAGTCCTACAAAAAAACATTCTTCACTAGAAAGAAGACGTTCTACCCCTCCTATACCCAACAAGGGCATTGTTCAGGTCAGTCTGCCCAAAAGGGTCAGCACCAACCTAAACAAAGAAAAACAAAGGCTGCTAAGCCTCAACCGGCTCAGCAGACTCAGCCTCCACAGGGGCTTTGACTCCCATCTAGAGAACCTTTTCTTCCTGGCCCTGAACGGGCCAGAGCCTTCCACCATTCCAGGAAGGTTATGTTATTTTGCCCCCAGATGGGGGCAGATAACAGCAGAAAGTTGGACTGTGTCCATTGTAAGAGAGGGATACAAGCTTCACTTCCTCAGCATGCCCCCTCCTACAATGGTAAAACAGTTCAATTCTCAGACCTCTCTCAACTCCCAGTTAGATCACGAGGTCAGTCTGCTTCTTACCCAAGGGGCAATAAAAGAAGTATCTATAATCAACAAGGTGCAGGGTTCTATTCCCTCTTTTTCCTTATTCCAAAGGAAACAGGAGGGCACAGACCCATTTTGGACCTCAGAGAATTGAACAAATTCCTGTTCAAAGAGAAGTTCAACATGATTTCTCTAGGAAATCTACTGCCATACCTTCAGAGTCAGGACTGGCTTTGTTCTCTAGATCTCAAGGATGCGTACATTCATGTTCTCATCCATCCAACTCACCGAAGATTTCTTCGCTTTCTATTTCAAGGGAAGCACTACCAATACAGAGTTCTTCCTTTTGGCCTGGCCTCGGCACCAAGGGTGTTCACAAAATACATGGCTGTGGTGGCAGCATTTCTCTGCACCCTAAAAATATTTGTCTTCCCTTACTTGGACGACTGGCTTATTTGAAGCCCATCAGAGCCAGAGGCCAGGATTTCCCTATCTCGCACAATGCGTATCCTCCAATATTTGGGACTTGTCATAAACTTCCCAAAATCCAACCTAGCTCCCACTCAGTCTCTAGAGTTCCTAGGAGCCCTGCTGGATACCAGACAGACAAGGGCCTATCTTCCACAGTCCCGCTGTCTTCACATTGTGCAGTTAGCTTCCCAAGCAATGCTAAAGTCTCACCTCACTGCTTAGGAAATGTTACAATTGCTAGGCCACATGGCATCCACCATGCATGTGGTCCCTTATGCCTGCCTCCATATGAGTGCAGCCCAGTGGACTCAGGCGTCAGGTTGCCTGTCAGACAAAATAGCAACCTCAGATCGTCTTATGTTGTCTCTCCAATGGTGGCAGTCACCCCAAAATCTGTTGGTGGGGTCTCCTTTTCAGCAACCCTCACCCCAAGTAACTCTTAACAACAGATGTCTCACAGGTGGGTTGGGGAGCCCATTTGCAAGGCCTCTCTACCCAGGGTACCTGGACTCCACAGGAGACAGATCTACACATCAATCTTCTAGAGCTCAGAGCAATCTTTCTTGCTCTTCGAGTGTTTCACACACAGCTCAGCTACAAAACTGTCCTAATTCAAATGGACAGCCAGGTAGCCATGTTCTATGTGAACAAGCAGGGCGGAACAGGCTCTCGGTCGCTCTGCAACAAAGCTTTGTGACTTTGGGCCCTCGCCAGAGAGCATCAGATTCATCTCCTTGCAGTGTATCTTCCAGGCATTCAAAACTCTTGGGCAGACAGACTCAGTCAAGATCTGCTTCCACACGAATGGTCTCTCCATGCAGACCAGGTGGCCAAAATTTTCCAATTTTGGGGAACCCCGGACATAGACCTCTTTGCAAGTCCGCTGAATGCCAAACTTCCCTGGTTCTGTTCCAGAATTCCGGCTCAGGGTTGTCAGGCCAGGGATACCTTCCTCCTCCATTGGGGTCGGGACTTTCCGTATGCCTTCCCACCCATTCCCCTAATTCCCAGAACTTTATTCAAGCTTCAGAGAGACAGAGGCCATATGATTCTCATAGCCCCACATTGGTCACGACAAGTGTGGTACCCTCTGCTTTTGCATCTCTCTCAAGCTCCATCTCTGGAGTTAGGATCTGCTCCAGATCACCTATCCCAAGAGAACGGGATGCTGTAGCATCCCAATCCCCAGTTTCTACATCTCAGGGCCTGGTTGCTGAAAGCCTAGAACTTCATGGTCTTAACCTTTCTTAGCAAGTAAAGAATATCCTTTATGCTTCCAGGAAGCCATCCACAAGATGCTCTTACGCTTTCAAGTGGAAAAGGTTTACCATATGGTGTTTGCAGAAGGGTCTTAACCCTCTTGCAATACCCCTGGAATAATTACTGGAATATCTCCTTCATTTGCCTAATGCAGGGCTTAAGACCAATTCAGTGAGAGTTCATTTGAGTGCTATTGCAGCTTCTCTCGAACCTTTAAATGGGCAACCTATTTCCTCTCATCCTATCATAGCGAGATTTATGAGAGGCCGCCTTCTAACTAAGCCTCCCGTGGTGGCATGGGATTTAAATCTGGTTCTTACCCAGCTCATGAATCCGCCTTTTGAACCATTAGCTACTACCTCTTTGAAATTCCTTTCCTGGAAGGTTATTTTTCTTATTGCAATCACATCAGCACATCGCATCAGTGAATTGCAAGCATTGGTGGCTGATCCTCCTTATACAAGGTTCCATCATGATAAGGTAGTTCTTAGGACTCATCCTCACTTTATGCCAAAGGTGGTCTCACCTTTTCATTTAAACCAAGCAGTTTACCTTCCTGTTTTTTTTCCCAAGGCCTCATGCCTCTAATGCAGAAAGGAATCTTCATACTTTGGATTGTAAAAGAGCTTTGGCCTTTTACTTGCAAAGGACGCAGCAACATAGAAAGTCCTCTCAACTCTTTGTTGCTTTTGATCCTAGTCATTTAGGGCTTCCAGTCTCCAAAAGAACACTGTCCAACTGGATTGCACAGTGTATATCTTTTGCCTATCGGAATAAGAACCTTCCCCTTGAAGGCCATGTCACAGCGCACAATGTGAGAGCCATGGCAGCCTCTATGGCTCATCTTCACTCTGTGTCTATCGACGACATCTGTCGAGCAGCCACCTGGGCCTCTATTCATACCTTCACAGCCCATTACTGCTTGGACAAGGACTCACGCCGGGATGCCTTGTTTGGTCAGGCTGTTCTTCAACACCTGTTCCATACTTAATCAACTCCTACCCACCATCCCTGGTAGGATGCCAGAGATCCATGGGGGGAAGTGGAACCCTTTCAAAAGGGTACACAACCTCTGGGGTTTCTCCCTGACATCTGTAGCTAGGGAGTCCCCATATGTGAAGACTACATTCCTGCTTGTTCCTGGAGATAGCATAGTTACTCACCTGTAACAGGTGATCTCCGGGAACAGCAGGAATTTAGTCTTCACAACCCACCCACCTCCCCTAGGAGTTGTATCTCTCTCTTTCTTTCTTTCCCTTTCTCTCTCTCTTTGTCTCAGCTTTAAACTCAACTAGAGAGAGACAGGTGGGAAAGGCGGGAAGGCAGCACGCAGGTGCTGTGGGATGCTCCCAAAAGCTTTGTAATTGGACGCTGGGGAGTGTTCCTGCGCAGGCTCCGTCGGTACCGACGATACCCATATGTGAAGACTAAATTCCTGCTGATCTCCAGGAACAAGCAGGAATGAGTCCTCACATATGGGTACGTCGGTACCGACGGAGCCTGCGCGGGAAAGCTCCCCAGCTTCCCAGAAAGAAAGCTTTTGGGAGCCTCCCACAGCGCCTGCGCACTGCCTTCCCACCTTTCCTAACCAACTCTCCTCAGTTCTTCTTTTTCCGCGGAGCCAGCAGGTCGTGTTCCTGTCACCGCTGAAGAAGTTCTTTATTTTAATTTATTTCTTTGGTCGCGTGTCTGCCTTCCCCGACGCCGGACCAGTACCGCCAGTCTTTTCTTTTCTTTTCTTTCAAAAAAAAAAAAAATTATACTTTTCCTCACTTGGTGTATTTTTCTTCTTAGGCCTACAGGTCCACAAGAAAATTTTCCCTCATGGAAAAACCAGCCTCCGGGTTCAAAAAATGCACTAAGTGTAGCGGTACAATTTCTGTTACAGATACCCATGAATGGTGTCTTAAATGTTTGGGTCCTGAACACTCCATTCCGGATTGCCAGTCCTGCTCCATAATGTCTAAAAGAGGGTTACAGAACCGAGCAGCCAAGCTCCATGTGCTGTTTCCCACGGATGCACCGGCGGTGGCATCGACATCTTCCAGGTCTTCCTCTCCTGATGGGTCTCAGGTAACCAAACATAAACCTAGCAGGTCCTTGAAGGGCAAATCTCCCTCTCAGCATCGAGATGCCTCCGGGCTTGCCCTCGAGGATCCTGCCCCAGCCAAACAACCCCGGCGGGAAGCTCCGTCTTCCAAAGCTCCTCCAATGGGGTTACAGGTTGACATCGATGGCACGGCCTCGACCGATCACCTGTTAGACTGCTCTGGTGTACCAGCACAATCTCCCAGTACTGACATCCAGGCAGTCGTGGCGTCCATGGATCACACTGTGCAATCCATGCAGCAGGCTATAATGGCTTTTATTCAAGCTGCGACGCCGTCGGTACCGCAACGAGTCCCGGTCAGGATACCGACTCAGGTTCCTTGTCCAGGGCTATCTCTCGGTACCGATCCGGTACCGGGGAAGCCCGATGTCGATCATTGGAAGGGGACAGACGATACTTCGATTCCTCTGATGATTCTGATTCATCAGATGAGTCTCCCGAAGTATCTATTACCCTTCCTGAGGAGCCTACTTCTCCAAAAAGGAGAATGTCTCCTCCAGAGGATTTGTCCTTTCAAGACTTCATAATAGAAGTGGCTAAAGGACTCTCTATTTCAGTAACCTCTGAAGCAGAGCCTAGAGCAAAATAATTTGATATTTTAGGATACTCTAAGGCTCCCAGAGAGGCAGTCACCTTTGCCAATTCATGAAATTCTTCATGAACATATGATTGACTTATGGGAGACTCCTCTCACCCTTTCTCCTCATTCTCGCAGATTGGACACTATGTACCGTGTCCCTCCTTGTCCTGGATTTCAGAAAACTCAGCTTCCTCACCACTCCATTGTGGTTCAGTCAGCTATGAAAAGGATAAAGAGTACCAAAAGACACTCTTCTGCTCCCCCAGGAAGAGAATGCAGGACCTTGGATGCTTTTGGTAGGAAAATCTTCCAAGCCAGAATGCTTATTGCCAGAATCAACTCATATAGCCTTTATATGGGTATGTTTCTAAAGGAAGTTGCACAAAAGCTGCACAACTTTCTCCCTTTTATTCCAGAGGATAGAAGGGATGAATTCCTCCTTTGGCTTAAGCATACTCAAGATATTTCAAAGTTTTCCAACAGGGCAGCCTTTGATTCCTTTGAAGGTGCCAGCAGAGCCTCAGGCATTGCAATAGCTGCTCGCAGAATTGCTTGGCTCCAGGCTTCTGATCTAGAACCCTGGGTTCAGGATGGCTTAGGAAATCTGCCCTGTACGGGTGAAAATCT
Organism: Ichthyophis bannanicus; assembly: GCA_033557465.1. NCBI lineage: Eukaryota > Metazoa > Chordata > Amphibia > Gymnophiona > Ichthyophiidae > Ichthyophis > Ichthyophis bannanicus. Next base: position 648,320,396 of record CM066033.1, on the reverse strand, counting down.
CTTTGGCAAAGAGTAGCAAATAAAAGCCACTCAAATGGATGCAGAGAATTCTGCTCTGGATAGACTTTCTAAGTCAACTTCCATTCCAGCCAAGAAAAAGTCTTTCAAAAAGCCTTTTTACAAAAGGAGCAGATTTCCTTCCACTTCTGGCCAACAATCTTCTACAGGTCGCTTTGCTACTAAGCGTCAGCAACCTAAACAGGCCAGGCCTAAACCTGCAGGGGCTGCTACAACTCAGCAGTCCCAACCCCCTCAGGGTTTTTGACTTGATACTAGAGAACTTAACCTTTCTGGCTTTACAACAGCCAGAACCTCTCACCATTCCAGGAAGGTTAGCTCATTTTGCTCCCAGATGGGAGCAAATCACATCAGAGCAGTGGACCCTCTCTATCATAAGAGAGGGCTACAAACTTCATTTCTCAGACCTTCCTCCCTACACCATGGTGAGACACTTCAATTCTCCCACATCTCTCCTCGACCTTCTGGATCAGGAGGTGACTACCCTTCTGGCCCAGGGGGCCATAGAAGAAGTACCTCCTCTTCAACAGGGTTCAGGGATTTACTCCCCCTATTTTCTCATCCCAAAGAAAACAGGGGGATACAGACCCATTCTAGATCTCAGAGAATTGAACAAATTCCTATGCAAGGAGAAGTTCAAGATGCTTTCTCTAGGCACTCTCCTTCCATACCTGCAGAGTCAGGATTGGCTTTGTTCTCTAGATCTCAAGGATGCGTACACTCATGTCCTCATCCATCCATCTCACAGAAAATTCCTATGTTTTCTGTTCCAGGGAAAATATTACCAATACAGAGTGCTTCCTTTCGGTCTAGCCTCTGCTCCAAGAGTGTTCACCAAATGCATGGCAATAGTTGCTGCATTTCTACGCACTCTGGGAATATTTGTCTTCCCATACCTGGACGACTGACTCATCCGAGCTCCAACCCAGTCAGAGGCTCAGATCTCCCTGAACCGCACCAGGTGCATTCTGCAATACCTGGGACTTGTGGTAAACCTTCCAAAGTCCCAGCTCACCCCTACTCAGTCCCTGGAATTCATAGGGGCCTGGTTGGACACCACTTCTGCAAGGGCCTACCTTCCTCAGGCCCGTTGTCAACGTCTAGTGCACTTAGCCTCCCAGATTCAGTCAAAGAGCCATTTAACTGCCAGGGAGAGGCTACAGCTGCTTGGCCATATGGCTTCCACAGTACATGTGGTACCCTATGCTCGCCTACACATGAGAGCAGCTCAATGGACTTTGTCCACCCAGTGGACTCAAGCTTCAGGAGCTCTCTCAGACCAAATAGCAACCTCCAAACGTCTCTTTTGGTCTCTCCAATGGTGGATGTCCACTCAAAATCTGTTGCTGGGGTCCCCCTTCCAACCTTTGTTGCCCCAGGCAACCCTCACAACAGATGCCTCCCAAACAGGTTGGGGAGCTCATCTACAAGACCTCTCCACCCAAGGCATTTGGTCCCCACAGGAGACCTCTCTTCATATCAACCACTTGGAACTTCGAGCAAGAAAGCCTTCTCCCATGCCGCCCCCATTCTGTGGAACAATATCCCAGCTGAACTACGATCATTACCCCAAATCATGGAGTTTAGGAAAAAACTCAAAACTTACCTATTCTCAACACACTATGCTTCTGTATCAAACTCACCAACACAACATGAAAAGGAATAGCTGCACCAACAATGATAATCAACCCTCGACCTGGAACAAGTACTAATACATTGTAAGATATCCAGAGATTCTATGTAAAACTGTATTTTAGTTCTAAACATGTTCAATGTATATAGTTCTCAACTATCAACCTGTTTCTGATAGTTTGAACCCATTATTGTTATTATAGAAATTGATTTTATTGTTAACACCGTTATATGTAAAAACAGCATGATGCTTATTACTGTTCCTTGTAAAACAGCCTTGCTTGTTAATTGTTGTTCATTGTAAACCGCAACTGATCCATGGAAGTGGCGGTATATAAAAACCTGCTAATTAATTAATTCCTAGCTCTCAAGGTCTTTCATACCCTCCTCAGCTACAAGACAGTCCTCATTCACACGGACAATCAAGTAGCCATGTTTTACATAAACAAGCAAGGAGGAACTGGCTCTCTGTTGCTTTGCAACGAAGCTCTAAGATTATGGGCCTTCGCCAGAGAGCATCAAATCCATCTCCTGGCAGTATACCTCCCAGGAATCCAAAACTCTTGGGCAGACAGACTCAGTCGAGTTCTGCTTCCACACGAATGGTCCCTGCACATGGATCAGGTACTCAGAATCTTCCAGGAATGGGGAACCCCGGACATAGACCTCTTTGCAAGTCCGTGGAATGCCAAACTTCCCCGGTTCTGTTCCAGAATTCCGTGTCAGAGAGTTCAGGCCAAGGATGCCTTCCTCCTTCATTGGGGTCAGGGCTTCCTGTATGCCTTTCCACCCATTCCTTTGATTTCCCAAGACTCTGTTCAAACTCCAGAGGGATCAAGGATCTATGATCCTCATAGCTCCATGCTGGCCACGCCAAGTGTGGTACCCTCTACTTCTGCATCTCTCCCAAGCCCCCTCCCTGGACTTGGGAGCTGCGCCAGACCTTGTGTCCCAGGAGGAAGGGACTTTGTGGCATCCAAATCCCAAGTCCCTTCACCTCAGAGCTTGGTTACTGAAGGCCTAGACCTTCAAGACTTCAATCTTTCTCAGCAAGTGAAGGATATCCTCCATGCTTCCAGAAAATCTTCCACTAGGCGTTCCTATGCTTTTAAGTGGAAAAGATTTTCCATTTGGTGTGCTAAAAAGGGTCTTGACCCTCTGGCACTTCCTGTGAATTCTCTATTGGAATATCTCCTGCATCTCTCCAATGCAGGCCTTAAAACGATTTCAGTAAGGGTCCATTTGAGTGCTATTGCAGCATCCCTTAAGCCTCTCAATGGACAACCTATCTCCTCTCATCCTCTTATTGCAAGATTCATGAGAGGCCTAACTTTAACAAAACCTCCCATTCGATCTCCTCCGTTGGCCTGGGACTTAAACTTGGTTCTTGGTCAGCTTATGAAGCCACCTTTTGAACCATTAGCCACTACCTCCTTGAAATTTCTTTCCTGGAAGGTTATTTTCCTTATTGCAGTCACTTCTGCTCGCCGCATCAGTGAACTGCAGGCCCTAGTGGCTAATCCACCTTATACAAGGTTCCATGATGATAAGGTAGTCCTTAGGACAAATCCTCACTTTATGCCTAAAGTGGTCTCACCTTTTCATCTTAATCAAGAGGTATATTTACCTGTCTTTTTTCCAGCTCCTCATGCATCCAGTGCAGAGAGGAACCTTCATACTCTAGATTGTAAAAGAGCTCTTGCTTTTTACTTACACAGGACACAGCAACATAGAAAGTTTTCCCAGCTTTTTGTTGCTTTTGATCCTTCTCATTTAGGACTTCCAGTCTCTAAGAGAACACTGTCCAATTGGATTGCTCAGTGTATTTCTTTTGCTTACCACAGTAAGAACCTTTCTCTGGAGGGCCATGTCACAGCTCACAATGTGAGGGCCATGGCTGCCTCTATGGCTCATCTTCATTCTGTGTCCATCGACCAGATCTGTCGAGCAGCTACCTGGGCCTCGGTTCATACCTTCACAGCCCATTACTGTTTGGACAAGGACTCCCGCCGGGATGCTTTGTTTGGTCAGGCTGTCCTCAGACACCTGTTCTATTCTTAAACAACTCCTGCCCTCCGTCCCTTAATGGATGCCTGAGATCCATAGGAAGACGAGGAACCTTTCAGGGTCTCATACCCTTGGGGATCTCCCAGGCATATTAGCTAGGGAGTCCCCATATGTGAGGACTCATTCCTGCTTGTTCCTGGAGATAGCACAGTTACTTACCTGTAACAGGTGATCTCTGGGAACAGCAGGAATTAGTCCTCACAACCCTCCCACCTCCCCTAGGAGTTGTATCTCTCTCTCTATCTTTCCTTTCCTCTCTCTCTCTATTGTCTCAGCTTTAAACTTGAACTGAGGAGAGTTGGTTAGGAAAGGCGGGAAGGCAGCGCGCAGGCGCTGTGGGAGGCTCCTAAAAGCTTTCTTTCTGGGAAGCTGGGGAGCTTTCCCGCGCAGGCTCCTTCGGTACCGACGTACCCATATGTGAGGACTAATTCCTGCTGTTCCCAGAGATCACCTGTTACAGGTAAGTAACTGTGCTTTCCCGGAGATCACCTGTTACAGGTGAGTAACTGCTTTATCAACCTCTTGACAACTCTGCTTCCACCTTTCTCACTGACTGACTCATGGCTCTCTTTCTTTCTGGATTCCTCTTCTCCCACACTTATTCTCGGGGATTTTAACATTAATGTTGATAACCTCTCTGATCCTTATGCTTTAAAGCTCCTTTTCCTTACCTCCTCATTCGACCTCCAGCTTTGCTCTACTGCCCCCACTCACCAGTATGGCCACTGCCCTTGACCTTGTATTTTTCTCTAATTGCTTACCCTCAGACCTCTGTACCTTAGTTCTAACCTTATCTAACCATCACCTGCTAAGCTTCACTCTTCATCACCCCCGCCTCAACCTCGTCTTTTCTCCAGGAACAAGCAGGAAGTCAGTCCTCACTTATTGGTGACGGCACTGATGGAACCCATGCGGAGCAATTCTCCAGCTTTAAAAGAAAGCCTTTGGGATTGCTGCCACGCATGCGTGGTCCTCTTACTGCCGAAGGGTGCCATCTTGCTCAGTCTCCCTTTTTCCACAGAGCCCTTCGGACACACGTCCTCGTCCCTCGGAAAAAAGTGTTAGTTTTTCGGCCTCTGGCCTGTATTTTTTCCAGTAGCACGGGTCCTCTCCCATCCTTCCCCTGTTCTCTTTTACTTTTGAGCGAGGGGACGTCCTTTCATTAAATGTTTTTTCGTTTGCGGGCTTCCCGCCCTTTTCCTGAACCGCTGGCCTCGCGATTCTTTGACATAGCAGGGGCCCTTTTTGCTCCAATGGCCACAGGTTTTAAAAAATGTGACAGATGCTCCAAAAATACATCAGTCACGGACACCCGTGACTGCTGTCTTCGGCGTCTGGTGGCCAACCATAACCTGGAGCTCTGCTCACTTTGCAAGAAAATGTCCTCCCTGCTAAGTTGTAAGTATAAGTCCGATGACATTTTCCGTAAAGTGGCCCCGGTGGCACCCTCTGTCATCCTTCTGCTGGTGGGATCCCCCACTTCGGCCCCGCGTTCAAGGCGGCACTCTGATCAGGGGTCCCCTGAGGTGGAGAGGCGCAAGAAGAAGACGACCTCGAAGTCGCTGTCGGGGGCTCCAGACAAGCGCGAGCACTCCCGTGCTCGATCGCTCAGCCCTCCCTGGCATTCCCGAGAGTCAGACAAGGAGCGGCCTTGAAAGGTACCTCATACAGACACGGAGGCCTCCGGCAACGGCACCCGGTCTCCTGATGGCCGTCCCATTGAGGACCCCCTCTCTTCGTATACGCATGACCAGGTAACCCCAGTGTCGGCAGCGCAGGGACCTACACCTGCATGAGAGTCCCGCATGCTGGCACTAGAGTGCAGCGTTTCTGCCTTCTTAGCTGCCCAGCAGGTGCTCATGCCCAGCATGGCTGGCCCGTGCCTCAAGACCTCGGTTCCCTCGAGACGGGTACCTCAACCTGCCCTGGAAACCCCCGAGAGCCGAGGGCTTGTCAAGGTCTTAGGCATCAGTCTCGCTCGCCGTCCTGTTCCTCAGGAGCAAGATCCTCCAAGGCCTCTGGTTCCAAGCGGTCCTTTGCCTTTGGTCAGGGCAACCAGCCCAAATCGGACTTCTTCTCGGACCTCTCGGGCTGGGAGTCAGACGGGGACACCTCCCCGGAGACCCATGCCCACCGGGACCTCCCTTCAGACCTGTTTCCGCCCACCTCTCAGAGGTGTTCACCACCCGAGGACACATCCTTTCTGGTGTTCGTACGGTACATGGCGCAAGCTCTCAACCTTGCAACGCAGGCTGAGGAGGAGCCGCGGGCTGAGGAGCTCGACATCTTACAGTATGAGTCCCCGCCTCAGGAGTCTCTTACTGTCCTGGTTCCTCCCATCCTGTCCAGGCCACTCCTCCACATCTGGGAGGCATCTGCTTCGTTTCCCATTGTGAGCAAACGCCTTGATGCCATGTATAGGGTCCAGCATGGCCCAGGATCCAAAAGACCCAACTTCCGCACACCTCCGTGGTTGTGGAATCGGCAATGTGGAAGCAAAAGAGCCTGAAGTCACACTCTTTCGGTTCCGCCGGACAGGGAGTCCAGAGCCCTCGACACCCTTGGGTGCAAAGCCTATCAAGGGTCCATGCTCACATGCCATATCCAGGCTTAACAGTTGTACATGGGCATGTTCCTGCATGACCTCACCCAGGAGCTTGGCAGTTTCTCCGCAGGTCTCGGAGGTGAGCCCCTCCTCAGGTTCCAAACCCTCCTGAGGTCTGTTTTGGAGTGCTCAAAGTACCTCTCCCATGCCGCATATGATGGATTTGAGTCCTCCGCCCGAGTGGCCGTAGCTGGCATCAGGGCAAGGCGCCAGGCATGACTCCAGTCCTCGGACCTGGAGCAATGGGTCCAGGAGAAACTCCTGGATGACCCCTTCCTAGGCGAGCAACTGTTTGTCAAGTCCATAGAGGACAAGGCTGCTGAAATAAAGACTGAGTTTGTGACTCAGACCCACCTCTCGCTTAAGATCTCTTCTCTCCCTCGGAAGAAACAGCAAACTAAAACTATTCTTCCAGAGGAAGGGGCTCCCCTACCGGGAATACCCGCCCATCCCCGCACCAGCCTACGGCACGTAGGGGAAAAGTGGAGCGCATGGCCACCGCAAGCCTAAAGGGCCCAAGGTCCAACCCCCAGCGCCACCCCAACCTGCTCAAGGTTTTTGACGCCAACGGCATAGTCTCTCGCCCCCCAGCAGTACTTCCGCCGGTGAGGGGACGTCTGTCCCTTTTCGCCTCCCAATGGGCATCGATCACGTCGGACACCTGGGTCCTCCGGGTGGCCCGGGATGGGTATCGTTTTCACTTGGACAGGCTTCCTCTTTCCTTCTCCCCAGCGGAACCTTCTCGGCTCCCCTCGCACCAGACTTGCTTGCAACAGGAGCTGACCAACCTCCTCTCCCACAGGCGGTCGAGAAAGTACCGCCACACCTCTGAGATCACGGGTTCTACTCCCGTTACTTCCTCGTTCCAAAGAAGACGAGGAGTCTACACCCCATTCTCGACCTCAGGAACCTAAACAAGTTTCTGGTGTGGGAGAAGTTCAAAATGTTATCGCTTGGCATCCCCTTCCTCCAGCAGGGTGATTGTCTATGCTTCTTAGACCTAAGAGACGCTTATGCCCACATTCTAGTCCACCCCAGCACAGGCAGTTCCTGTACTTCAGGGTGCAGGGAGAGATTGGAACCGTTGGTATTCGTGGTCTTTTCCTGCTGTTGTTCATGCCCTTCTCCATTTATTTATTTATTTATTTAACAGCTTTTATATACCGCACTTTTGATATCAGCGCGGTTTACATTTTAACAATTTTGTACTTAAACATAGAACAAATGTTAAGTTTACAAGGAACAGGGAATAAAAACATGGATAACAGGGATTAATAGTTAACAAATATTTTCAATTATTTACAATAGATTCTTAAATGCTCGAGCTCTAAAGATAGGGTTTGTGAGAAATGGACTAGAGCAAGTGATAAGGTTTCGGGAGCTTATTTGACTAGCCGTGATCAATGGTTTGTGTAGGAGGAGGAGGGGGGTCAGTATATTGTGAGAAGTGTTTTAGGAAGAGATGTGTTTTTAGGGATTTTCTGAATTGGGACAGGTCTTTTTGTGATCTAATACTAGGTGGTAGCGTGTTCCAGCATCTAGGGGCGAAGGAAGAGAATGCTCTTAAAGTGGTTGTTTGACTGAGTTTTGTACTGTCTTTTGGGACTGTTAGCATGTTCTCTGTTATAGATCGTCTAGATCTGGTGTTCTGTGTGTGTTGGAGGAGATCAGATAAAGAGGATGATGAGATATGGTGGAATGCTTTGAAGGTCAGAATGAGGGCTTTGTATAAAATCCTGCAAGATAGTGGGAGCCAGTGGAGGTCAAATAGGATGGGAGTAATATGTTGGTTCTTTGGGGATCCATGAAGAACCCTGGCCGCTGTATTCATGGCCAATTGAAGCAGGTTCAGCGTGCTCTTGGGTAGGCCATGAAGTACGATATTTGCATAGTCAAAATGAGGAGTGACTAATGCCTGGAAGGTTGTGCGGAAGTCACATGGTTCGAGCATAGGTCTGAGGTGTCGAAGAGTCCTGATTTTGTAGTAGATGGCTTTTACAGTATTTTTTATGTGTTCTTTGAATTCAAGTCGCTGGTCAAGTATAACACCCAGGTAACGTATTGAGGTTTTGAGTGGTAGATCAGCATCTCTTGTTCTTAGAGTTGGTGGAGGAGAGAAGTCTTTGTTCCTAGTGACAATCAGGACTTCGGTTTTTTTAAAATTGATTCTGAGATTTTGTGAGAGTAGCCAGTCTGATATCGAGTTGAAGCAGGTGATTAGTGTAGTGTAGTCAGGTTTTAATACATTAATTGGAGTGAATAAGAGCACGTCATCTGCGTAGATAAGACATGATATTCCGAATGAGCGGGAGATGTTGCAGAGAGGTTGCATATAGAAACATAGAAACATGATGACATATAGATGTTAAATAGAAGGGCTGAGAGAGAAGAACCTTGCGGAACTCCTTGCTTCTGATGAAAAGGCTGAGATGTGGTATCATCAATCCGTACTTGTTGCCAGCGATCTTCTAGGTAAGATCTGCACCAATTCAACGCTATTCCTTGAATTCCTTTTTCGTGGAGCCTGGTGAGTAGTTGGTTGTGGTCAACAGAGTCAAAAGCTGCTGCTATGTCTAGGAAGATCATAGCGACTCCATTTCTGATATTGTCTGTTGTATTAATGAGTGTGTTCAATAGGGAAGTTAGGAGGGTTTCAACTCCGTGAGCTTCTCTGAAGCCATGTTGGTTTGGATCTAGAGGGGCCTCGGAATCAATGTGTTGTTGGATTTGTCTCAGTATGACTTTTTCTAGGATCTTGGCTAATAAAGGAATGCTTGAAATTGGGCGATAGGAGTCTTCCTTTTTCGGATCCAGTTTGTTGTTTTTCAGTAGGGGACGGATGGAGGTCTGTTTGAGAGCTGTTGGAAATATCCCGGATCTAAGGGACTGGTCAGCTAAGGCTGATATGTATGGGCTAAGTTCTGTTTTCAGTGATTTGATCCAGAAGGCTGGACATGGATCATTTGGGGCGGTAGTGGCGTTGATGGATGTAATAATTTCTTCGATAGACTTTGGAGTTGGAGATGAGAAATTATTGAGTATGAGTTGGACGTTGGAAGGTTGCATGGTTACACTTGTGGTTACTTTAGTGATCTTGATTGCCTTGGATTGGATGTAGTCAGCATATAGTTGTGGGTGTATATATTCCTGTTGTGGTGAGGGAGGTTCAATGGTTAGGGATTTTACTATTTGGAAGAGATCTCTTGGTTTGTTGAGGGAACGGCTAAGTAGCTTTGTATGGTGTTCTCTTCTCTTATCCCAGGTTAGCTGGCGATGGGACTTCAAGTTAGCTAAGTAAATGGCCTGGTCGTGAGGGTTTAGGGAGTGTCTCCATTTCTTCTCTAGTCTCCTCAGTTGTTGTAGGGAGGTTCGTAACTCTGAGGAGAACCATGGTGCGTTCTTTTTCTTGGCAATAGAAGAGTTGGTAGAGGTTTTATCATGTGTAGTGGTAGGCTGCGCTGATAGTCCAAGAGCGTTGTTCCAGTTTGATACAATATCATCGATGTTGTCAGGTATAATGGAGAGTTTTGGCATGGTATGGGAGGTGATTGTATCCATGTTGAAAGGTTGGAATCGTGCTGGTTTTGGTGGTGGGTAAGCATCTGGTGACTTGTTTGGAGATTTGATAGATGGAATGATGAATGAGATAAGGTTGTGATCGGACCAGGGGACGGGGGTTGAGAGGGGCTCGGGTTGGTTTATCAGATCGGGTGTGCTGATGGTGCAAAGATGAGATCAAGGAGATTTCCTTGTTTATGAGTGGAAGTTTTTACAGTTTGATTGTAGTGTAAGTTGATCATGGCATCAAGGAAGGAGTTGGATACTGAGGGTGGTGTGGATGCAAGGTTAAAATCTCTGAGGATCCAGTTAGGTTTGTTGATATCTAATGGGTTGATGGCAAGATCAATTATGGTTGAGAGATCATCAGCTGGAGCATTTGGGGCTCTAGATGAGGTTTATGGTGTTGCTATTATTGGAGATGGATAGAGTATTTGTGTGGTTTGTAGCATTGGTAGATATTACGTGGTATTTCAAATCCGTTTTTGCTATTATGCAGACTCCTCCTCCCTTTCTGTTTTCTCTGTTACAGGTATAGATGGTGTAGTTAGGTGGGGTAAGATGGTTCATTAGTACGTTGTCGGTATTAGAAAGCCATGTTTCTGTGACCAGTAGGATGTCTAGTGTGAGGTTTGATATAAGGTCAATGATGGCTGGCTATTTGTTGCGGGCTGAGCGTGCGTTAATGAGAGCACACCTGAGATTCTGTGGAGTAGTTCTTGGATTAGGTTTCTTGTTGTTTGTATTTTCAAGAGGTACATAAAGACAGTAATTGTGCCTACTATAGTATGTACTTTGTGGATAACTTTGATGGGGTTTCCTATTACGGGTTTGGTGAATAGGTATAGGGTTGATATCAGATGTTAGGGCAAAGGAAATATGTAATATGCTAGAGAGGATGGAGAGGAGCAGGAGTGAACACGTAATGGTAGCCATGGTGTAATCCTGGGATGGTAGAGATGGTGTAAATACTTTGATTTGAGTGCTACTGGCAACAGTAATAAGTGAATGCAACAGTACAATTGAAAGACACTGGCAACAGTAATAAATTGCTACTGACCACAGTAATAATAAATTCCTATAAAGCGCGTAACTGCTAGCACTAGTTAAAATGGTGTAATAAGGTTGATTAGAAAGAGAATAATTATGATATATAGTACAAACGATAATTAGGCTGTGAGAGAAGAGTTAGTTGAGTCCAACATGTAGATAGTATACTTGCTGTGGTTGAGGTTGCGTGGAGAGGGTGTAGTAAGCGAGCTCGACCATGTGGGAGCTCAGCTGTATTTGGATGTGTTTGCTGGACACAGCGTTGTCTCTTCGTTCATGCTTCTGGTTCCAACAGTAAAGCTGTTTGAGGCTGGGGGGTGTGATGTTTGAGTGCGCCGTCTGGAGGTGGATGTGGTTCAGCGGTTGTCTGGTACACCTTCTTTCAGTCCTCGCCTAAGGGCCACGCCAAAGGGCCCTCTGGCGAGGCCCTCAGGTGCGGGCCCGCCAGGCGCGGGCGCGCCCGATGGCGCGAAGAGTTTAAACGGCCCTCTGCCGTGCCCCGATTGGGCCCTGCTGGGCTGCTGGCTCCTCCTGCTGTTGGTGGCTCGATCCCCAGGGAGGGGGAGAGCTGCTGATGGTGGCGGGGGCTAAAGGGTCGGCGCCCGATGGCGCGAAGAGTTCAAACGGCCCTCTGCCGTGCCCCGATTGGGCCCAGCTGGGCTGCTGGCTCCTCCCGCTGTCGTTGGCTCGATCCCCAGGGAAGGGGAGAGCTGCTGATGGTGGCGGGGGCTAAAGGGTCGGCGCCCGATGGCGCGAAGAGTTTAAACGGCCCTCTGCCGTGCCCCGATTGGGCCCTGCTGGGCTGCTGGCTCCTCCCGCTGTCGGTGGATCCAGTTGCTCCCCTGGGATAAGAACATAAGATATGCCATACTGGGTAATACCAAGGTCCATCAAGCCCAGTATCCTGTTTCCAACAGTGGCCAATCTAGGTCATACATACCTAGCAGTTTCCCCAAAAGACACAGGTTCCACAATGCTTGTACTGGGTCAAGCATTGATATCTTGGGTCCCTTCTTAATAATGGTTTATGGACCTTTCCTCCAGGAACCTATCCAAACCTTTTTTAAACCCAGCTACACAGCCTTTACTACATCCTCCGGTAACAAATTCCAGAATTTTATTACATGTTGAGTGAAGAAATATTTTCTTTTATTAGTCTTAAATAGTTTACCCTGTAGCTTCAATGCATGTTCCCTAATCTTTCTATATTCTGATAACGTAAACAATCGATCTACGTTTACCCGTTCCACTCCGTTCATTAATTTATAGACTTCTATCATATCTCCCCTCAGCCGTCTCTTTTCCAGGTTAAAGATCCCTTTTTAGCCTTTCTTCATAGGAGTATCCTTCCATCACCTTTAGCAATTTGGTGGTCTTCTCTGAACCTTTTCTAATAACGCTATATCCTTTTTAAGATATGGTGACCAGAATTGCACACAATATTCAAGGTGCGGTCTCACCATGGAACGATATAGAGGCATTATAATATCTTTTGTTTTATTTTCCATTTCTTTCCTTATGATACCTAGCATTCTATTTGCTCTCTTGGCTGCCGCTGCACACTGGGCCGAGGGTTTTTAACATGTTATCCACAATGACGCCTAAATCTTTTTCCTGGATGGTGGTTCCTAATGTGGAACCTTGCATCATGTAACCATAGTTTGGGTTGTTCTTCCCTAGGTGCATAACTTTGCACTTGTCCACATTAAATTTCATCTGCCATTTTGATGCCTAGTCTTCCTCTGTGTTTGTCCCATGCCTTTTTGACGGAATTCAAAAAGGCATGGGACAAACACAGAGGATCCCTTTACAGAAATAGGATAAAAACAAAATAAACGGTACCATCTAACTTCTGAACCATATAACGTCTCAACAAATAGGGGTGTCGTACATGGAGTGTTGGGTTTACCCCTGAACAAGGATATGGGGAGGGGTGGCCTGCGCGGAGCGACAGGTGCACCTACTCTTGCCATCTTGCTGGGCAGACTGGATGGACCATGCTGGTCTTTATCTGCCGTCAACTACTATGTTACTATGTTAATTTATCAAGATCCTCTTGCAATTTTCCACAATCCACTTGGGTTTTAATAACTTTAAGTAGTTTTGTGTCATCTGCAAATTTGATAACCTCACTCGTTATTCCCCTTTCCAGGTCATTTATGAATATGTCAAAAAGCAGCGGACCCGGCACAGATCCCTGGGGTACACCACTATTCACCTTTCTCCATTGGGAAAATTGGCCATTTAGCCCTGCCCTCTGCTTTCTGTCTTTTAACCAGTTCCTGATCCACAATAGTGCACTGCCTCCTATCCCATGACTCTTTAGTTTTGCCAAAAGTCTCTGATGAGGGACCATGTCAAAGGCTTTCTGAAAGTCCAGATACACTATATCAACCGACTCACCTTTGTCCACCTGTTTATTCACACCTTCAAAAAAACATAACAGATTAGTAAGACAAGATCTTCCTTGTCTAAAGCCATGTTGGCTGTCTCTCATTAGGCCATGACTATCTACATGCTGAGTAATTTTATTCTTTATGATGGTTTCTACCATTTTTCCCGGTACTGACTTCAGCTCTCACCGGTCTGTAGTTTCCCGGATCACCCCTTGATCCCTTTTTAAAAATTGGCGTTACATTGGCCATCCTCCAATCTTCAGGTTTTACAGATGATTTTAATGAAAATTCACAGATTACTAATAGCAGGTCTGCAATCTCATATTTCAGTTCTTTCAACATCCTTGGATGTATACCATCCGGCCCAGGTGATTTGCTACTCTTCAGTTTATCTAATAGTTGTAATACATCTTCCCGATGTATCGATATTTCCTTCAATTCTTCCACACCTTTAAATACCACTTCATTCATGGGTAACATCCTTACATCTTCCTCAGTAAAGACCGAAGCAAAGAATTCATTGTCTCTCCGCTATCGTCTTGTCGCCTCTTAGTACCCCTTTAACCCCTCTATCATCTAATGGACCAACTGACTCTCACAGGTTTTTTGCTACAAATGTACTTGAAAAAGTCTTTATTTTGCGTTTTTGCTTCCGCATCAAGCTTCTTCTCAAATTCTCCCTTTGCCTGCCTTATCAATGCCTTGCATTTGACTTGCCAGTGCTTGTGCTGTTTCCAGGTTTCGTCGTTTGGCTCTTTTTTCCATTTCCTGAAAGATGCTTTTTTGTCAACAGCTTCTCTGACCTCACCTTTAAACCATGCTGGCAGTTTTTTGGACTTCCTTCCACTTTTCTTAAAGCGTGGAATACAGCTGGTCTGGGCTTTCAAGATAGTAGTTTTCAGCAACACTCAAGCTTGATGTAAGTCTTTAACCTTTGATGATGCTTTGATGCTTCTGGAATCAACAGCGATTTGCTGGTGGCCAAGGATATTGCTTTTTTCATTGTGACAGGCCGCCTCTTGCTGACATTGCATGTGCACATTACTGATGCTTGTCTATGCTGTAACCTGTGTCCTCGCATGCATTGGTACGTGTGGTTTCTATGCACTTGTTGCATGCTGTGAGTGCTTACCTTCATTATGTACCACGATCGTGTGTTTCAGAGCCCTATCTCCTCAATGCACAGTAGCTCCATGCTTCCAGTATGGACATTTTTAGCACTGTTTAACTCAGCGCACTTTGGTTGGATGGAAAAATTAGCTTTAGGAAGGCACTCTACATGACATTGGAGATGCTTCCTTTCTGCCCTTCCTCTGCAATTTGGCAAGGAGGCTTCTGCTTGCTTCTTGGAGGTGTCATCTTTACAGTTGATGGACATGGACTTTCTTCTGCCTCTTCAGCTCTGCAGGCAGAGGTAGACACAGAGAGAAATCCAGTGTCTTCTGATGACCTGATGGGGTCAGTTATAGAGGGAGTGGAGTGGAGGAGTAGCCTAGTGGTTAGAGCAACAACCTAACACCCAGGAGATGGGGTTTGATTCCCACTGGCATTCCTTGTGACCTTGGGCAAGTCAGTTTACCGTCTCTTGCTTCGGAAAAAAAGGTCTGGCAATCTACTTCCAGTCATACCTTGCCAAAAAAACCAGGGGCTGCTGGGTCATCAGGAGTCAGCATTCACTTGGCAGCACTTAAAAAAAAAAAAAAAGTGTGAGACAGCGCCCCAGCTCAGAATTCCTTCCCCCTTTTTTTGGAGAGTGGCCCACCAGTAGCTTCCCAGCAGGATTTCCCAGGAACTGGCCTGCCTTCTGCTATGGAGACAGCCAAGGTGGTCGGTCAGTTGCCGCCCTCTGGCCTAATCTCTCCAGCATCATTCTTCTGTAGGCATGGTTTGAGGCCCACTAGTCTTCTTGTTCAGAGGGAAGTTCCTTGTTGCAGAAGAGTGGGCTCCTGTAGGGGCCTTCCCCCACAGCAGCGCCCCCGGAAGAGAATAGATTTGGTTTGCTCTGCTCAGCTCTCCTTTGCCAGTTCTCTGCCTTGCATTCCGGGAGATCAACTGGCGATTTCATGAATGAAAAAGATGAACCTGTCCATGAGGGTTAGCTGGAGGTCTTGAAGTACATGTTACACACGTAAAGGGACTCTCCTTCCACCTTGCTGAAAGGGGAGCAGTCATGGTTGGTTCTGTGCCCTCCTTAGGAAGGTCTTGCTGCTTAGATGCGATTGCACCAGGTGGCTGTGCAGGTGATGGCTATTGATAAACGCACCACCAATTCCAGTGGAGGGTGGTGCAGCCCTCAAGGACCAAGCGGATCACAAGGTCAAGGCTTCCCAAGAGCCTGCTTTCGGCTACCTCCCTTATTCTCTGGACAGTAGTTTGCAGAGGACTTATTGTTCATACCCTACTCCATTGGATCTAGTTGCTCCTGTGGGGGGATGATTTGATGCTTCTGGAATCAGCAACGATTTTCCTGGCAGTTAAGGATATTGCCTTTTTCATGGTGGCAGGCTGCTGGCCTTGCTTTCACCTTTGGACAACTATCACAGTGTTCAAGTTGGAGGACTTAGATAAGTTGCTCAAGGAGCTGAGGACATTCAAACACATCATCGTCCAGAAGATCAACCTAGATGACCTTTCAGTCGTGGTCTCCCAGCGTCACATTCTCCAATCCTGGCTCTCCTATCAGGTGCAAAGACAGGATGGGCCTTTTTGACTTCATACCATTGGGAACCTGACATCATTCAGTTCAGCTATGTGCTGGAATGCAAGGACCCCGTGCCAGATGCCTTCCTGATTTTTCCATGCATGTCTGCAGTCAGGAGGGCCACCTTTCAGACTTCCTTGAAGAGACTCCTCAGCCTCTGGTCTGTAGTTCTGGTGCCACCTGCCAAAAAGAGCAAGGGCTGGTTATACCACTTGCTTTGTGATGCCCAAGATGATGGGGTCCTTCCTCCCGATCTTCGACCTTAAGGGCATCCATGTTCATTTAAGGACCTTTCCCTTCTGCATGGAGACACTGAGAATGGTCTGGCAAAGAGAGTTGGCTGCATGCCGAACTTGGCCGAGGCATACTTGCACATTCCCATCCATGAGAATTAGCAGCACTTCCTGCACTTCTCAGTTCTCAGCATGTATTTCCAGTTTGTCTCTCTACTGCACTAAGGACATTCTCCAGGGTTCTATTGGTTGCCTCCCTGTAGCTCGAAGTGATTTATGTGCATTCCTGCCTAGATGACTTTTTCAAGTCAGGGTGCAAACGGAGCCCTTAAGGTGTCGGCCCGAGTGGTGCATTTCCAGGAGAGTTTGGCTGGGTGATAGGCTATTGCAAGAACTTCCTAGAGTCTACCCAGTCATTAGTGAGTAGGAGAGCAGTTTGTCACTGACTCAGGAAAGGTTTTCCTGCACAAGAAGGGGGTGAAAGCTGTGTTCTCACCTGAGGGCATTTGGGAGGCCGGCAGCTTTCCGAGGCCTGGGACTATCTCCATCTCTTAGGATCAGTAATGGTGAGGATAGAGAGCACACCTGCATCTGTTGTGAAGATCCCTCCTGTTCCTCTGGTCTCCTTCAAAGGACTTCAACATCAGTCTCCCTCTTCCTCTGCTGGTGATGGACAGCCTAAAATAGTGGGAAAGACCTTCTCCTAGATCAGGGGTGGGCAATTCCGGCCCTCATGCACCACAATCCAGCCTGATTTTCATGATGTCACTAATGAATATTCATGAGATCTGTTTGCATCCACTACCTTCCATTGTATGGAAATAGGTCCATGAATATTCATTAGGGCCATCATGAAAACCAGGCTGGATTTTGGGCCACGAGGGCTGGAATTGCGCACCCCTGCCCTAGATGATATCGAGTGACTTTTGCTGATGACAGGTGCCAGCCAGTTCAGCTGGGGAGCTCATTGCCAAGGGCAGACTTCCCAGTGTCACTGGAGCAAGTGGGAGATGACTTAAACGATCAATCGGCTGGAGGTGAGGGCCAATCGCTTGATTGTCTAGTGTATCTGCTACTATTACTAGTATTGCTATTACTGAACATTTGTATAGTGCTACAAGACGTATGCCGTGCTGCACAGACACATGTAAAAAATGGTCCCTGCTCATCAGAGCTTACTATCTAGTCAAGACAGACAACACAGTAGCTGTAGACACGGGATATATCTAGGGGGAATGGTAAGGAAACACAAAGAAAATCAGGTGAGTCAAGATCGAAAAGCAGCAGCGAAGAGGTGAGTTTTCAGCCTGGATTTGAAAAGAGTCAGAGAAAGGTGCCTGAAGTACAGACTCAGGTAGTTTGTTCCAGGCATAAGGGCAGCAAGGTGAAAGGAGCGAAGACTGGAGTTAGCAATAGAAGAGAAGGGCACAGATAGCTATTTGCCAGAAGAGCAGAGTACCCGAGGAGGGGTGTAGGGAGAGAGGAAAGGTAGTGAGGAGCTGCAGAGTGAATGCACTTATAGGTCAGCAGGAGAAGTTTAAACTGGATGTGGAAACGGATTAAGGAGCCAAGGAAGTGACTTGGGAAGAGGAGCATGATGAGGCTGACAGAAGATTAGCCGTGCAACAGAATGTTGTACAGTTTAAAGGGGAGGAGAGAGATGATTTAGAGGGAGACCAGCAAGGAAGGAGTAGGTAGAGTAGTGCTGGAATTGTATCTGGAACATAGTCTGAGCCAAGGCAGTGTAGATCTTTTTGGGCAACACCGTGGTGATAGCCTTTGTCAACCAATGAGTTCCAGCGTCTCCTCAGAATATGATCTTCGTGCTCCCTTTAGTGGATCAGCATTGCCCTGGCCCCCTCAGGATGGCATACTATGGAAGTAGACAACGTGGAAGCATACTGTCTCATTTGTTGTATGCAGTGCCATCAGAGTCCAGTGGTGCTGGCAGCACTGGATTGTCTGGGGAGGCAGTGCATCCACCTGTGCCTTTCATTGGCATGAGGTCTTTTGAGGCAGGGGCCAGTCCTGCTGGATGGACTTGCTTCTCTCTCGCTTCTGGCCTGGCTCTGGAGAAGCGTCATTTTGTGCAGTAGGGCTCTTCTGTGGTTTCCATGCTTCTAACTAAGAGAAGAGGCTCTACTTGTTTCACCTATGTGCGCATCTGGCATCATTTTGAGCACTGGTGGTGTGAGCACCGCAGCGGCCCTTACACAGCGGGCTTCCATCTCTGCCTCCCTCCGCCTTGGATTTGATGGAGACCTTTCCCTCAGTTTGCTGAGGGTTCAGGTGGCAGTTTTGGTGTCTTTTAGAGGGCCTGTGATAGGATACTCCCTGACCTCACACCAGGATGTGGTCTGTTCATACGGGAAGTTTGTATTCGGTCATCCCTGTGCTCTGTGTGCCTTCTTGGGCTCTCAGTTTAGCTCTTCGGGCCTTGATGACAGAGTCGTTTGATAACTTGTGGAGGGCTATGCTCAAGGATTTGTTCCTTATGGCTGCCTTTTTTTTTTTTGTCGCGGTCTGCTTGATGATGTATCTTGAAGGAGTTGCAGACTTGGTTATGCTGAAAAGCCTATCTGTCCTTTCTCCAGAAACAAGCTGGAAGTCAGTCCTTACATATGAGTGATGTCTGTGCTGAGGGAGCCCCGCAGAAGCATCTCCCCAGCTTTCAGAGAAATCCTTTGGGAGATGCCACCACGCATGTGTGGGCCCCTTCCTGTCCAAGGGTGCCATCTTACTCAGTCTCCCTTTTTCCGCAGAGCCCAACAGACATCCGTCGTCTTTCCATGGAAAAAAAATTGATTTCTCCTGTGCATTATAGTGCTTTTCTTCTCCGGTTAGCACTGGTCCCTTTCCCGCCTCTGAGCCCCTTTGCCTCGGATTTGAGTCTCGGAACTGTTTTTAGTTTCTTCTTCCAGCGCGGTTTCACGTCTTTTTCTACCACTGGCTGCGTTGAGGCTCTTCATTCTTGCAGTGGTCCTTTTTGCTCCAGTGGTTAGTGGGTTCAAAAAGTGTGATAGGTGTGCAAAGAACATGTCCCTAACCGATACACACGACTGCTGCCTCCAGTGTGTAGATGCTGACCATGACCCAGAGATTTGTGCCCTGTGCAAAAAGATGTCCGCCAAGGCCATCTAAAGTCATTGACAGAAGCAAGAAGACATCTTTCACAGGTCAGATTCTGCCCCGGTGTCCCCGGTAACCTTGCGCTCTAAGGCCTTGCACGGATCCTCTGAGTCACATAAAGCCCCCACTGCACCCTATCGGGTCTGCGGACACTCCGACAAGGGTTCTCCGGAGCCGGGAGCACAAGAAGAAGAAGAAATCCTTGAGGACCTCTTCCTAGAAATCGGGGACACACGGCAAGTCCCGTGCAAGAAGGTCTCACATTCCCCCGAGGGTATCCGAGGAGTCTGAGTGGGAGCAGCCGTAAAGGTGTCCATAACAGATGCTGAGGCCTCTGGTGACGTATCACAGACCCCCAGGCATGTCCCATCAAAAACGCCCTCTCCTCACCAACATCGAACCCAGTCTTCCTGGTGTCTGCGTCGAATGCTGTGACTCCTGAGTGGGAATCCAGGATGACGGCATTGGAATGCAGTGTTACTGCCTTCCTAGCCTTACAGCAAGCATCAATGCCCAACCCCGCTGGTTCTCATGCTGAGATCCCAGGGACCTCAATATCGAGGACTCGCTGGGCCGCTGATACGAACCTTGAGAGCACCAAGCCTCCATCGGATCCTTGGTGAGGGTCTCTAGCCTGTTCCCGGTCCTCGGGAGTGAGATCCTCCCCTGCAAGTGCTTAAGACCCAATCTGAGCCCAATGCCTCAGATGCCATCAGGCCCCGAGTCCTTGACGGACTACTCCGGCTGCGAGTCTAAGGATGAGGCTTCCCCGGAGACATGTCAGCACCGCAATCTCGTCTCGGATCCGTCCCCCGGCATCAAGATGCTGGTCCCCTCCCGAGGACACCTCATTTTTCGAGTTTGTCCGGGATATTCAAAGGCCTTGTCACTTACCATGGAGTCAGAGGAGGACCCTTGCACAGAGGAGCTTGAAATCCTCCAGTATGAGGATCCACCTAAGGAGGCCCTGACGGTCCCCACCCTCTCCATCCTCAGGCACGACCTCTTCAGATGTAGGAGACACTGTCATCTGTGCCGATAGTTAGCTGACGCCTCGACACCATGTACTGGGTCCAGCTGAGCCCAAGCTTCCGGAAGGCACAACTCCCTCAAGCCTCTACGGTGGTGGAGTCTATCATGTGCTGGCAGAAAAGCCTGAAGACCCACTCTTCTGTCCCCCTGGGAAGGGAGTCTCCTGCCCTCGACGCCCTTGGATGCAAATGCTACCATGGCTCCATCCTGGGTTGCGGAATGCAAGCCTATCAGCTGTATATTGGCATGTATCTCCAAGACCTTGCAAAAGAACTCACAAGTTTCTCGACTGGTCTCAGCGGAGATCACCTTCAGCGCTTCCAAACCCTCACAAAGTGCATCAGGAAGTGCTCAAAGTACATGTCTCGAGTCGCCTATGACTGCTGCAAATCTAACACGAGGGTGGCTGCCACAGGCATCGGTGCCTGACGCCAAGCCTGGCTCCAGGCATTGGATCTCGAGCCATGTGTCCAGGAAAAACTCCTCGATGTCCCCTGCCTCGGTGAAAACCTCTAAGGCAAACCGATGAAGGATAAGGCAGCGGAGATCGAGACCGAATTAGTCACTAGGATTCGGCTCTCCAGGAAGACCTTCACCCTTCCCAAGAAAAAAACATCTGGGAAAAGGCCTCCTTTCCACAGGAAAGGCCAGCCTTACCGAGGCTATCCGCAATACCAGGCCCCCAAGACCTCACAGTAGGGTCACCAGGACAAAGGAGCAAGTCAAGGCCAATGCATGCTCTAAGCCCCAAACACCGGCTCCTGCCCAGGCTGGGTCGGGGTTTTGCCTCCCTGAGCATAGCCTCTCCATCTGTGGGGGAGCAGCTGCAAATAGAGGGGCATCTGATTAATTTCACCCATTGGTGGCCTGCCATCACCACCGACACCTAGGCACTGCAGGTGGTCAGAGAAGGCTACCTCCTTCACCTGTATCAGATGCCTCCTCCCTTCTTTCCAGGAGAGTCCCCTCAGACTCCCCTGCACCAGACCCTGCTACTGCAGGAACTCGCAGGCCTCCTCAGGGACAGGGCTATGGAGCCAGTACCACACCACCTCATGGTGGTCCCAAAAAGAACAGGAGGCCTAAGGCCCATTCTGGACTTGCAAAACCTGAATAAGTTCCTGGTGTGGGAGAAGTTAAAGATGCTCTCCCTTGGAACACTGCTGCCCTACCTCCAACAAGGAAATTGGCTATGCCGCTTGGACCTAAAGGATGCTTCATGGTTGGGGGTGACTACTACCAGTACAGGGTACCACCCTTCGGACTAGCCTGTACATCAAAAGTCTTCAAATGCCTGGCAGTGGTGGCTGCCTACTTCCGTCTCTAAGAGGCCTTTGTCTTCCCATTTCTGGATGACTGGCTCGTGAAAGGGGACATGGTCACTGAGGTGCAACTGACCATGGCCCACACTATCAAGGTCCTGCAACATTTAGGGTTCATGATAAGCCTCACTCCAATTCAGTATCTGGAGTTCATAGGAGCTTGTCTGGACACTCTCCAGGCCAGAGCCTTCATCCCCCTGGACATGATCGGCTGTGATCTGTCATGATTGGCTATTTCCTGTGGGCTTTATCCCTCTTGGTTGACCTTCTGTTCACACTCTCTGGTGACATACATATATTTTTTTTCTGCATGTTCTGTTCTGCTTACGTTTGGATAGTCAAAGTTTATTATATTAGTGCTTCACATTTTTATCATCTTATATGTTTTTTAATATTATTGTTTTAACAGTTTATATATTGTTTTAATTTTTTTACTAAGTTTTATGGTTTCATTTATGATCCCTCGTACATGCTTTTAATTTTTATTTGAGGTGTATCCTCCTGAAGAAGGCATCAGCCAAAACGCATTGGGGTGGTTTAAAAAAGAATGCTTAACCTTCCACTGTCTTGGCACACCTGTTTCTCTCTGTTCTTGCCCTTGCCTATGGGTGGTTGTGCTCTCCTTTGGACTCCCACTTTTCTGGACTGGCATAGCTGGACTCAAGGAAAAGACATTATCAGCTAAGTAAAATGTCACCGTCCTCTTCTGGAGGATTATGTGGACTTACCGGGGGAGGGGGGAGGTGTTTATGGGGCTTCCTGGTATCTGGTATAAGAAGGAACTTTGTATAGGACAGATTTTCTGCAGGTTAGTCAGTAACTAAGAAAGCCTGCCTTTATTAATCATGAAAGTGATACTGGATCTGTTATGCATAATAGAAGGGTCTAGATTTCCTCCTCTAGAAGAGCCGACAATGCTGCCACAGGAAAAGTAGTGAACAATTGATAGGTTCTCCGAAAACTGGGACGGGTGCCCTTCCTTGATGAGTATGAAAACACAGGGCTCGATTCCGTCCTGGATGTAGCTTCCCTCTGTACATCTGGTCTGAACCGGACGTACAGAGGGGATCAGAATCGCAAACAGTCCTGCACATGCAGGCCGGGACTGCGATTCAGTCTGGCCTGCATGTGCAGGACTGACCCTGGCCAGCTCAGTCAAGGCTCTTCAATGGAGCCATGGCACCGCGGCGTCACGTTGCCGTGGCACCGCGGCGTCACGTTGCCGTGGCACCGCGGCGTGACGTTTCCGTGGCACCGCGGCGTCACGTTGCCGTGGCACCGCGGCGTCACGTTGCCGTGGCACCGCGGCGTCACGTTGCCGTGGCACCGCGGCGTCACGTTGCCGTGGCACCGCGGCGTCACGTTGCCGTGGCACCGCGGCGTCACGTTGCCGTGGCACCGCGGCGTCACGTTGCCGTGGCACCGCGGCGTCACGTTGCCGTGGCACCGCGGCGTCACGTTGCCGTGGCACCGCGGCTCCATTGAAAAGCCACGATGCCAGCTGCTGCAAAATAAAGGATATTCTCTGGGAACAAGCAGGAAGTTAGTCCTCACATATGGGTGAAGTTGTCACTGATGGAGCTCTCGCAGAAGCATTCCCCCAGCTTTCTAAGAAAGCCTTTGGGAGATGCCACCACACATGCGCGGTCCCTTTCCTGCCCAAGGGTGCCATCTTCCTGTGTCTCTTTTTTTCCACGAAGCCCTTCAGACTTTGTCTGACTTTCCCCCGGAAAAAGTTGATATTTTGTACCTGGAGTTTCAAACTCACCTCCGGTCTTGCACTGGTTACCCTTCCCGCTACTGTCCTCAGTGCCTCGGCGTCGAGTTCAGTTCATTTTTGTAGTCTTGGTTCTTTTTATTTTTCTGGCGCCTTTGCGCCCTTTTTCCCCGCTGGCAGCCCAGAGAGTCTTCGACCTCGCAGGGGTACTTTTTTCCCCTATGGCTACCAGTGGTTTTAAAAAGTGTGATCGGTGCTCTTAAGATAATGTCCTTAACCGACACACATGACTGCTTTCTCCGTTGCCTCGGGCTGGACCATGATCCGGCGGCCTGCGGTCTCTGCAAACGGATGTCCAGCAAGGCCCTGAAGAGCCGCCAGCAGCAGCACGATACGTTCTTCCCTGAATCCCCAATGCGTCCAAAGGCCAAGGCCTCATCTGAGGCCCCGACATCTCGGGAGGAGCTTTCCGAACCCAAGCATCATTTTGGGTCCTCGGAGAGGGGGTCCCCCTCGAGGGAACACAGGAAGAAGAAACCCTTGAAGGCGGCGTCCTTGGGTGGTTCCGACCAGCAGGGAACCTCTCGGGCCTGGTCCCGCAGTCCAAGACGCTCGTCCGAGGTGTTGGAAAAGGAGAGACCTGCCAAGGTCCCCCATAAGGATCCAGTCGCGGACTGGCCTCTGTCTCCAGACACTATCCTCATCGAGGATTCCCCTTCGGGGGTGCCGGCGTCTGGCCCGAGTTCCTCGGGGCCCACGCCAAAGGCTGCGGAACCTTCTGGCCTCAGGTTTGTCTGCCTTCATTGCCCAGCAGTGGGCGCTGTTGTCCTGCATGTCTGGTTCATCCACCCTGACCACTGGGCATTCAATGGCCAATACGTCCCCAGAGGCCGAGCTGATCCTCGGCCGAGGTCACGCTCGGTGTCCTGTGCAATAGGAGCTCGGTCATCCCCGGCCATTCTACTGGGCGTCGACCGCAGGGATTAGGTGGCCTCAAAGCCTATGGAGCAGCCTGCCTATGAGTCATCCTCTGAGTACTCCGAATGGGAGACAGAGGATGAGGAGTCTCTGATAGCCGTTGCCACCGCGATGTCCCTTCCGATTCCCCAGATTTCCCCGGTAAGTCCTCAGAGTGTTGGAGTCGGTCCCCACTGGAGGACATGGGCTTCTTGGACTTTGTCAAGGACATATCCAAGGCCCTTGTGTTCCCGACCGAGTTAGATGAGGATCCTCGGGCGGACGAGCTGGAGATCCTCCAGTACGAGGCCCCTCCTCAGGAATCGCTCACGGTGCCCACACCTCCCATCCTGAAACGGTTCATGCTCCGCATATGGGAGACACCTGCGTCAGCGCCGGTGGTGAGCAAACACCTTGACTCGATGTATCGGGTCCGCCGGAGCCCGGGCTTCCAGAATTCACAGCTGCCGCACAATTCCATGGTGGTGGAGTAGACCATGCGTCGGCTGAAAAGCCAGAAGATGTACTCCTCGGTGCCCCCTGGCAGGGAGGCCCACACCTTGGATGCCCTCGGCAGGAAGTGCTACCAGGCTCAATGCTCATCTGCCAGGTCCAGGCCTACCAGCTGTACATGGGGCATGTGTTTGAGAGACTTGGCGAAGGAACTCGCCATGTTCTCAGCTGGTCTCTCCGAGGAACCTTTGCAGCGGTTCAGGAGCCTGTCCAAGGCTGTCCGTAAGTGCTCCAAATTTATGTCTCGAGCAGCCTATGACGTGTTCAAGTCGGTGGCCTAGGTAGCTACAGTGGGCAGCGGTTATCGGTGCACACCACCAAGCTTGGCTTCAGTCGTCCAACCTTGAGCAGTGGGTTCAGGACAAACTGGATGACGTCCCATGCCAAGGGGAGAACCTCTTTGGCAAACCCATGACTGACAAGGCTGCTGAGCTGGAGACCGAGTTCATGACGAGGACCAGTCTCTCCAAAAAGACCACTGCCCCTCTCCGTCGGAAGAGCTCAGGTAAAAAGCCCTTTTACCCGAGGAAGGGAGCTGCTTACCGAAACTACCCACCCTATCAGGCCTCCCCCGCTCCCCAACAGGGTCAGCAGGCCAAGGGACATGGACATGGCCTGCGTGAGCAGAAGGCTCCAAAACCTCAGGCACCAGCTTCGGCCAAGCCATGGGGGAGCTTTTGACTCCTTCAGCATAGCCTCTCTATCCCAAGGGGATCAGCAGCCCATAGGGGAACGTCTGGCCCTCTATGCTCAGAGGTGGGTGTCCATCACCACCGATTCCTGGGCTCTGAGGATTGTCTAGGAGGGTTACCTCCTCCATCTGACTCGGATACCTCCCCCTTATTTCCTGGGCGAGCCCCTCAGGTCTCCCCTCCACCAGGACCTTCTCCTGTAGGAGTTGGCAGGTCTTCTTGAGGACAAAGCGGTGAATCGGTGCCCCACCACCTCAAGGGCAGAGGATTCTACTCCAGATACTTCCTCGTCCAAAAGAGGATAGGGATCCTAAGGCCCATCCTCAACCTGCACAATCTCAATAAATTCCTTGTGAGGGAGAAGTTCAAGATGCTATCCGTTGGAACATTGCTGCCATACCTCCAGCAGGGAGATTGGCTATGCTCCATAGACCTCAAGGATGCTTCTACCCACATCCTTATCCACCCCAACCACAGGCAGTACCTACGGTTTGTGGTAGGAGGCAAACACTTTCAGTACCCAGGTGCTTCCCTTTGGCCTAGCCTCTGCCCTGAGGATCTTCACAAAATGCCTGGAGGTCGTGGCCCCTTTCCTAAGGCTCCAAGGGGTCTTCATGTTTCCCTACCTGGATGACTGGCTCATAAAGGGAGGCACAGCAGGCCACTGCATGCACCATCCAGGTTCTGCAACATTTGGGCTTCGTCATAAATGACCCCAAGTCTCACCACCTCCCAGTGCAATGCCTGGAGTTCGAGGCAAAGCTCAACACCCTCCAGGCGAAGGCCTTCCTGCCCAAGGATTGGGCAAATCATCTCAGATCTCTGGCTCAAGACATACAACACCGTCTCTCAGTGCCTGCCCGGCACCTTCTGCGTCTCCTCGGGCACATGGCCTCCACAGTCCACGTCACCCCAGACGCTTGCCTCCATATGAGGGCGGCGCAATGGTGTCTTCAGGACCAGTGGTCACAGGCCACCTCCGGGACAGGGTTGAAATGACCTGCCAGTTGGCGGATTCCATGGTCTGGTGGCAGTCGCCCCAACACCTAGAAGCAGGCATACCCTTCCAGACTCCCAGCCACTCGAAGGTTCTCATCACAGATGCCTCCCTATTCGACTGGGGAGCCCACTGCAGGACCCTCTGCACCCAGGGCACCTGGTCGCCCAACGAGAGCGCCCAACCTCCTGGAGCTGTAAGCGATAGAACTCACTCTGAGAGTTTTCTGTCACCACCTGTGCCACCAGCCAGTCCTAGTCCATATGGACCACCAGGTGGCAATGTTCTACATAAACAAACAAGGGGGCACGGGGTACCATGTTCTTTGTCAGGATGCACTGGGTCTCTGTTCATACTTGATCCAACAGGGCATCCTCCTGAGGGCAGTGTACCTGCCAGGCCAGGACAACCTGCTGGCCAAAAGACTGGCAGCTGGACCCCGGGATAGCCAGCCAATTTTTCCGGCTCTGGAGGGAACCCGCGATGAACTTGTTCGCCAGTCCGGACAATTTTAAGTTGTCCCGCTTCTGTTCCCGGCATGCCCACCCTCCAGGGAGGCAGCGAATGAGTTTCTAATCTCGTGGTCGGAAGGCCTCATGTACGCTTTCTCCGACGCCGCTGATCGCTAAGACCTTGTTCAGGACCCTCCGCGACAGGGCTTCCCTTATCCTGATAGCTCCTAGGTGGCCCAGGCAGAAGTGGTTCCTGCTGCAGTTGGTAGTGGATGCCCCCATCCCTTTGGGCACTCTCCTGGGACTTCTATCTCAGGAGGGGGGCTCTCTTCTACACCCCAATCTGGGGTCCCTCTCATTGACAGCATGGCTGCTGAGAGGGTGATTCTGGCCCCCCCCCCCCTCAACCTTCCAGTTGAGGTTGGAATTCTGCTGGCCTCTCTCGCAAGGCCTCTACTAGGAAGGCATACGTCCTCAAATGGCGCAGGTTCTCGGTTTGGTGCGCCGATCATGGGGCTAATCCCTTCTCCTGCCCGGTGGCAATGGTGTTGCAGTATCTTCTCCACCTCTCCCAATCTGGGCTCCAGTCTAACTCCGTGTGAGTGCACCTTTGTGCCTTGGCGGCGCACCACCACCCAGTGGATGGTAAGCCCCTCTCAGTCCAACCTTTGGTGACCCGCTTCCTTCGGGGCTTGCTCCTGTCTAAACCCCTGGTTCGCCCTCCGGTGACCGAATGGGACCTCAATGTGGTGTTGGGGTAGCTCACTCGCCTGCTGTTCGAGCCTCTGGCTACCTGCCACCTTCACCACCTCTCTTGGAAGGTAGTCTTCCTGGTTGCAGTTACTTCCGGTCGCAGGGTTAGTGAGCTCCAGGCCCTCGTAGCAGAGGCGCCCTATACCAGGTTCTACAAGAACAGGGTGGTGCTTCGCACGTACCCCAAGTTCCTGCTGAAGGTAGTGTCGCCCTTCCACCTTAACCAGGAAGTGGTGCTTCATACCTTCTTCCTAAGACCTCACTCCAGTCGGGCGGAGACGGTCCTTCAATCATTGGACTGTAAGAGGATCTTATTCTTCTACATCCAACGCACCCAAGGCCACCGCAAAGCTGCTCAGCTTTTCATCTCCTATGACCAAAGTAGGCTGGGGGAGGCGGTGACTAAGTGTACGCTGTCCACTTGGGTGGCAAACTGCATCGCCTTTGCTTATGGGCAGACTAAGCTTCCACTGGAAGACCACATCACAGCGCACCGTGTCCAGGCCATGGCGGCTTCGAAGGCAAACTTGCACTCTGTCCCAGTGGTGGACATCTGCCGGGCCACCACCTGGTCTTCAGCCCATACTTTCGCAGCTCACTACTGCCTGGAAAGAGAGTCCTGACGGGACAGTGCCTTCAGCCAGGTTGTGCTCCGTAACCTTTTCGGGGTCTAGGCAACTCCTACCCTCCGACCCTTCTGTGTTCAGGCTACCGGAGTGCTGTTTTCAGAGGACACAGGGGTCCTATGTAGTCTGTGTGCATGGACTAATAATGCTGCTGCTTGTGGCTCCTCTCGTGGGTGCCCTGTTTTTGCTATGGGTTTTCGGTATGGAATGCCAAATTTTCGGTATGGGTTTTCAGTATGGAATGCTTGGAATGCCCTCCCGATGGAAGTGGTGTGGGCAAACACGGTGATGGAATTCAAAACGGCATGGGACAAACACAGTGGATCCCTTTACAGCAACAGGATAAAAACAAAATAAACGGTACCATCTAACTTCTGAACCATCTAACGTCTCAACAAATAGGGGTGTCCTACATGGAGTGGTGGGTTCACCCCTAAACAAAGACATGGGGAGGGCTGGTCTGCACAGAGCGACAGGTGCACCTACTCTTGCCATCTTGCTGGGCAGACTAGATGGACCATGCTGGTCTTTATCTGCCATCACTTACTATGTTAGCTGTGAAGTCCCATATGTCAGGACTGACTTCCTGCTTGTTCCCAGAGAAAGCGTAGTTACTCACCTGTAACAGCAGGAATCAGTCCTCACAACCCTCCCTCCTCCCCTTGGAGTTGCTCCTTTACCATCTTTTATTTTTGCCGTCTTTTAGCTATGTCATCTGAGCAAGATGGCACCCTTGGGCGGGAAGGGGACCACACATGCGTGGTGGCATCTTCCAAAGGCTTTCTTTGAAAGCTGGGGGGGATGCTTCCTCGAGGGCTCCATCGGTGCCGACATCACCCACATGTGAGGACTGATTCCTGTTGTCCCCGGAGAACACCTGTTACAGATGAGTAACTACGCTTTCCCCGCAGCCTGACCCCCGATCTGGCCTCCTAAGGCCAGGGTCGGGCTGTGGGGATTGTCCCCTGGCCCACCACCCCCCTGCCCCATCTGCAACCCGGGCACACACCTTAAAAACATCCAAGGAAGTTATTCCACCTTGGAGGTGGAATAACTTTCCCACACATGTTGCCGGCACTGGACTTACAGGGACGATATTAGAATTGGCTCTGTACATCCAGGGCCTGCAACCGCCTAGACTCCGCCCCTTCCCCCGTCGGGCCATCCATCCCTGTTGTTTGTGGCACAGAATAACCCCCATAGTCTCTTTTGGTCTCTGTTCATTGATTGTACAAAGAATTGCATGGGCACAGGAGAGTTAGTGTGAGAAGTTGATCTTTATGATGTTTTGGACATGATAATGGTAGGATGATAGGCGGTTCTCCTTGCTGTCTCATAGCTCATTGTCATTGTCTTGCAGCCTCTTGGGGGGGAGGGGCTCTTAAAGAATCTAGCATGCAGAAAGGGATACATCCTAAGAAGTTACAGCTTGTTGATGGTGGTTAAAATTAGCTGACAGCTGGTCAGTAGAAGCTCAAGGTGATTTGTTCAAGTAGAGTAGATATTTATCTGTCCCTGGAGAGCTTACAGTCTGTTTTGTACCCTAGGCAAATTAAGTGGGGCTACTTGTCCAGCAAGATAGAACCATGGTTTCTCTGGTTTTGAAACTTTTGATTAAACAAGAAGGCTACTCATAAGATCTACCACAAAATGGTATATAGCTATATTTTACTTTAACCCAGATTAAGATAATTCCTCAAACTGGGAGCAATGAGACAGGCACATTTTCAGGCTGCCTGTAGCAAACTGTATAATCTTTTCAGTGCAGGTATGGCTGTTTAATGAACAGTGGGTGGGAGATACTCTAGTTTAGAGTATGAGTTACTGCTACTACTACTACTACTACTAATCATTTGTATAGCACTACAAGGTGTACGCAGCACTGTACATAGAGATGTAAGACACAGTCCCCGCTCATCAGAACTTACAGTCTAATCAAGATGAAAAAACATTGCAAAACTGGTGACTAGAGTATGGCAAGATACACATACATAATGAACAAGAAAATGAGGAGCATAATAAAACATTTTTCAAGTACATTCATAGCAAAAGACCTGTGAGAGAGCCAGTTGGACCATTAGATGATAGAGTGGTAAAAGGGGTGCTAAAGGAGGACAAGGCCATAGCGGAGAGGCTGAATGAATGAATTTGCTTCAGTTTTTACTGAAGAAGATTTAGGGAAGTTACCCATACCTGAAATGGTATTTAATGGTGGTGTATCGGAAGAACTACAAGAAATATCCATGAACTGGGAAAATGTATTACAGCTATTTGTTAAACTGAAGGGAAGCTAATCACCTCGACTGGTTGGTATATATCTGAGGGGGTTGGAAAAACTGAAATATGAGATTGCAGATTTACTATTAGTAATCTGTGAACTATCATTAAAATCATCTAGTACCTGAAGACTAGCCCATGTAACACCAATTTTTAAAAAGGGTTCCAACGGTGATCCTTGAAACTCAGACCAGTGGGCCTGACATCAGTACCAGGCAAAATAGTAGAAACCATTATAAAGAAAAAAATTACTCAACATTTAGATAGTCATGGTTTGATGGGAGAAAGCCAGCATGGATTTAGCCAAGGAAAGTCTTGTCTTACTAATCTGTTATATTTTTTTGAAGGTGTGAATAAACAGATAGACATAGGTGAGCTGGTTGATATAATGTATCTGGATTTTCACAAAGCCTTTGACAAGGTTCTTCATGAGAGACTCTTGGCGAAATAAAAGTCATGGGATAGGAGGCAACGTACTACTGTGGATCAGGAACTGGTTAAAAGATAGAAAGCAGAGAGTAGGACTAAATGACCAATTTTCTTAATGGAGAAAGATGAATAGTGGAGTATCCCAGGGGTCTGTGCTGGGCCCGCTGCTTTTTAAAATATTTATAAATGACCTGGAAATGGGAACGAGTGAGGTGATCAAATTTGCAGATGAAAAATATTTTCAAAGTTGTTAAAACACAAGAAGATTGTGAAAAATTGCAAGAGGACTTTTATAAATTGGAAGACTAGATGTCCAAATGGCAGATGAAATATTAATGTGGACAAATGCAAAGTTATGTACCTAGGAAAGAACAACTCAAGCTATATTTTACACGAAGCAGGATTCTGCAATAGGAACTACCACCCAGAAAAAGGATTTAGGAGTCATCAGGGATAATACATTGAAACCTTCTACTCAGTGTGCAGCGGCAGCAAAGAAAGCAAATAGAATGTTAGAAATCATAAGAAAAGCAATGGAGAATAAAATCAAGGATTTTTTAATGCTTCTGTATTGTTCCATGGTGCGACCGCATCTTGAATATTGTGTGCAATTCTGGTCACCATATCTTAAAAAGGATATAATAGATTTAGAAAAGGTATAGAGAAGAGCCACCAAAATGGTAAAGGGGATGGAAGGCTTCCCTTAGGGGAAAAGCTTAACATGTTAGGGCTCTTCAGTTTGTAAAAGAGACAGCTGAGGGGAGATATGATAGAGTTCTATAAATTAATGAATACAGTTGAACGGATAAATGTAGATAGATTGTTTACTCCATCAAAAAGTAGAAAGACTAGGAGACAGCAATACAGCTACAATGTAACCCTTTTAAGATTAATAAAAGGAAATATTTTTTCACTCAATGCATAATCAAAATGTGATATTCGTTACTGGAGGATGTAGTAAAAGCTGTTAGTGTAGCTGGGTTTAAAAAAGGTTTGGACAAGTTCCTGGAGGAAAGGTCCATAAACCATTATTAAAGAGGACCCAGGAAATCCACTGCTTATCCCAGGACAAACATTGTGGAACCTGTGTACTTTTTTGGGAAATGTCTTGTGACCTGGATTGCCCACTGTTGGAAACAGGATACTGGACCTGATGGTCTGACCCAATATGGCATTTCTTACCTCAGAAAGGTGAATCTTTAGCCTGGGCTTGAACAGGGCCAGAGAAGGAGCCTGACTCACCAACTCAGATAGTTTGTTCCAGGCATATGGAGCACCAAGATGGAATGAACAAAGTCTGGATTTGGTATTGGCAGAGAAGGATACAAATAAAAAGGATCTGCCAGAGGAGCAGAGTTGCTGAGTAGGAGTGTAGAGTGAGATAAGAGAGGAAAGGTAGTGAGGATTCGCAGAATGAATGCACTTGTAGGTAAGTAGGAGAAGTTTGAACTGAATGTGGAAATGGATAGGGAGCCAGTGATGACTTGAGAAGAGGGGGTTACATGACCATGGCAACACTGGCAGAAGATAAGCCAGTGGGAGACCATGCAGTCTAGATGAGTAATTGTGTTGCTTCTGTGGAGGCATATGGAAATATGTTCTGGCATTCTAAGCTTCGTTATGCAGGCTCTTTAAATAGAGATGGCTGAGAAAATTGGACAGTCTGAGCTAAGAGAACGACCAGGACTTCTTTCCTCTGGTTCCCTTCAGAATTAGGTGATGGAAGAAAGTTTCTTAGCACCTGAATAGGAAGTATGCTCCAATTTTTCTTGGTCAGAGCAAGAGAGGATGGAAAAGGCCATTTGTTTGTTTGTTTTATTCATTTGATTTACCGCAAATCAAAACAATGTCTAAGTGGTTTGCCATATAAAATGTAGGGAAAATGCAACAGAGCGACTAGGTCAATAAAGGAAGAGCGCCAAGGAATTACATTTTCACAATAGACACACAAGGCAAGAGGATAAACCATTCCTTGACAAATTTTCTTTGCATTTAGGAGCCAGGTCAAAATCTTAGGAGCCAGTGACTGTGATTTACCCCACACACAACCAGTTGTTTCCCTTCTCCACTGAAGTTCAGGAACCCAGAGGAGGTGGGGTGTAATCTCCTCCTCTTAGGTCTACCACAGAGCGGGGTTACTTACCTGTAATGGAAGATCTCCGTGGACAGCAAGATAAGTCAACCACACCTGGTGACGTCCTCTGGCGCCGTACGGAAGTGCTCTCTGAGCATGAGCCAGTAGTCAAACCCACCGGGCCCGCCCCTAGCCAGCCAGTCTTGTTTCTTCCGCTGTGCTTACCACACGGAATCCTGCTCTCCTTACCATCTTTACCATCCAGAAGGAAGGAAGATGCCAAAATTGGTGAAAGCCGGTTTTAAAAAGTGTTCTGTTGCACCAGAAAAATGAATTGCACCAACGCACACGATCTGTGTGTGCGATGCCTGGGGGCCAGTCACCAGATCGCCGACTGCCAGTACTACTCTAGGATGTCCCCCAGAGCCCGCAGATCGAGGAACCATGCATTAAAGGACTTACTGTCGGCTCTCCAGAAACATCCCACATAGCGTCTAATCAAACCGCGACCCGGGATGTGCCTTCAGAGGCCTCCAGGCCCTGTCGCACTGTCCCGGCGAGACCCTATGCTGCCGCAATCGCAAAGGTTCCCAGCAACTCTTCAGGAGCCCAATGGGAGTGTTTGCTGGCTGCTGCTCTTCAAAAGAAGCATGCTTCTCCTGGAGGACACCATCTTGATGAGCTCACAGCTCCTCCAAGCTCCACCCACTTCACAGTCTACTACAGCTCCTCCTGTGTCAGATTTGTTAAGGCTGTTCTCCCATTCTATGTCCAAGGGAAAAATAGTTTAATAAATTAGGTCCTTAATGCACCCCTGCAGGCCACTAGCAGAATACACAGCTAGCAGCCTTCCTCCCACCCTGTTACCCTGTCTTGCAGTCTCTCTCCCTTTCCACCCTCTTGTCACCTAGTCTTACATGCTGTCTCACCTCCCTACCCTTTTGTCATCCATTCTCACTCCTCCCCTAAAATTGTCTGCTAGTCAGCCTCCCTTTCAGCTAATTACCCCCCCCCCACCCTATATCACCACCTCTACCCCTGCCATCTAGTCAGCCTTTCTCCAGCTAGCCAGTCACCCCTCCCAGCTTTTCCCTACCCCTGCCAATCAGCACCCCTGCTCCACCCTCCCTGCCCCATTTACCCTGTCTGTTCCTCAAGCCTCCCCCTAGCAAGACAGTCAGCCCTCCAGGATCTTCCTAGCTAACCAGTCAGTCTCTTCAGCAAGCTAACTGTTCCCCCTCCCCAGGCCCTCTTAGCTAACCAGTCAGCTCCCCTTGCCCCCTACAAGCCAGAAGCCAGTTATCCTCCCATCAGCAAGACAGTCAGCACAAGCACCCCTCCCCCACTGCACCATTGATTCACACCTTGATGTCTAGCTGCCCTTGGAGCAGGAAGTTCCTTATCTGTTCCTTATGAGACTTGGCCTCACACAGAGCAACACAATGTGGAGATAAATTCCTCCTCTGCAGCCAGACATCATCACGAGGCTCTGTTTGACTGAGCCATGTGGTGCAGGAACTCTTGTGCTGGTGTCATGTTCTCAGATCTTGAGACAGCACCAGAATTCCTGCACCACATGACAGACTCACACAGAACCACATAGTTTAGAGAGAGTATCTCCTGCTCCGTCAGTGACAATACAGCACAGGAAGCCCCTCCCCCCCCCCAAAAGAAAAAAGGTGGGGAGGGGCAAGAAAATCCCAGGCACAAATTTCTAGTTGCCATAGTGACCTGGTGCCTGGGATTTGTCACGCCCTTGTGTAAACGAATCCCAGGTAGCACTGGCAAAGCCAGACCACCTACAATCAGGTCTGAGGAAATGATTACTTGAAATAGTCTTCAATGCAACTTTAAATTTCCGTTATGAGGACCGAAGATGAAGATCCAAATGGAGTTTTTTCCACAATGAGGGAGCAGTAACCTGAAAACAGGACCTGCATGTACTCTCCAAATGGACAGAGATTTGTTTCAACTGGGACTCTGTATGATTTATGCCACAGATGTATCATAATGTAGCAGGTGGCTGTCTTGGAGATATTAAAGAGAAAATTGTAGAGGTCTTGGCAAAATTCCACTCAAGCACTCAAGAACTCAAACAAACATTTTATTTATTTATTTATTTAGTATACATTTGTATACCGCTACTTCCAGCGATCAGCAGCGGTTTGATTAGATTGGAAATTGTCAAATCATGACAGGAAATTTTTGAGGTATAAACACATTGATTAGACAGGAAAGCACAGCACACAGAGAACTATTTTACAGGGAACATGGGCTATGGAGGGTTAAGTGGCTTGCCCAAGACCACAAGGAGCACCTGTGGGACTAGAAACCCCAGTCCTTCCGGCCCAAGGTTTCTGTCCTCTAGTGGGATTTGAACCCCCGACCTTCCAGCCTGAAGTACCTTGCCCCAACCACTAGGCCACTCCTCCACTCATCTACAGATCTTCTCCAGCATGTTTTTTTCCAAACCATTTTTTTGTTTTGCACTTTGGTGCTACGATTCTTGTGGTGCAGTGTGCTGGTGTTTGTGGATATTGGCATAGCACACCCATTCATCCCAAGAGTTAGCACCAGTAAAGAGGACAATGTGGAGAATGGCTGCTTAGATCCTGTGCTGAGAGCATTATTGAAGATTGATCTTAAGGTCAATTGATTAAATTAAATCAAATCAATCAATTGATCTTAAGGTCTTAGAGCCTGGGCTGGCATCATTGTTACAGGAGCCCAGGCTTTGTGCTGGCTGGCGCAACAGGAGCAGTACTGCAGCATCCTACAGGCAGGGAGGATGATCTGAGCTATTGCTCCTGAGGCTTTGTCAAAGGCTCAGCACCTCTTGGTGCAGTATCAGACTGCACTTCAAACCCTTGCAGGCAGGGAAGATGGTCCAAGCCAGCATAATAGCTGTAATAGCAATGGTGTGCCCACTGAACACTAGTGCCTTCATAATGGGGTTGCATGCAAGTGCTGATTCAGTCGATGCTAGGGGACTTAGTATCGGTGCTATGCCCGCTCCATCTTGCATAAACAGAAATTTTGTAGCAGTGGTTGTGATAGGGCCCTCTGTGTCAGCCAGTACAATAGAGAAGAGTGCCACTGCACCTCCACAGGTAGAGCAATTGGCTCTTTGCAAGATGCACCTGGTGCCAGTACATCTGCTCTGCCTCTACACTTGGTCCCTGGCAAGGACCTTAGCGATGCTTTGTTGAGAGCTTTGTGGCAACACTATAGTGAGGGAAGTGTGAGGAGTCCTGAGGCAGAATAGGCCTTTGCATTAGGAGGTAGGATTGGTCCACCATCATCACAAAGCAAGGTTCCCCTGGGCCATCTACTAAGGCAGTCTGTTGTTGGCATCATATCTTAGAGGCAGAGCCTCTTCTTTTATTGGGATACTGATATGTGCCCATCCCTAGCAGATCAGATTCCTGGTCAGGGCTGAAGATTGAGCACCCACAAAAGTCTATTTTCCCTGAGCGTCTAAGCTAGGTAGGAAGCGAGGATTAGAGATGAGCAGGGATTTGACTTTAAACAGAAAAACATATAGATGGTAATTAAAGGGAGAAAAGAGGGGTTTTTAAGGAGAGCAGGAGGATTTGCCTGTTAGGCAGAATGGATAGAACAATGATGTAGAAATGGGTGGGCACTATGGTGGGGTGGCGGTGGCGGTTGGCACATGCTCCTAAAGGCCTATCCATGCTTTTCAGAACTCTGAGAGAGCTAATCCATCCATGGTGTCATTGGATGACATCACTAGTGTGTAGCTGACGAATCCTGCTTCCTGATCGTATCTTCAGTCTAGTCCCAGACCTCTGAATTGTCCACCTTATTCAGCAGCTTGGAGACTGAGGAACCTCCTTTTTCTGTGATGTCATTTGTATATCCCTCCGGGATCCGCCTTCCTCCATCAGTTACCTCAGTCTACAAGCAGTTGAAGGGGTCGGTGAGCTGGGGGGTCCGGCCTCACTGGAAGAACAATTAAGGATAGTTGATAGGAATAGTTGGGGTTTAGGTTCCAGATCGCAAAAAAAAAAAAAAAAATCCAAAAGAAAAGAATTTCAAAAGTGCTATGCTTTGAAGGTGCAGAAGGCTCGCCCCAATTCTGTGTGTGTCGCTGCTTCGGCTGGGTAGTTCAGCAGTGGAAACTGAAAGAGCAGAATTTGCTCCTTGTAAGCCAGTGGAGCTGATTCACAACGGAGAGGTGCACAGCCAGGCGCCAAGCAGAGGGATTAACAGTGAGCGTGCTCTGGCTGTCCGCGGCAATAGTCCGGCGGCGGACCTTCGCGCGGTGCACACTTCTTAGCCCCAAGCCAGTTTTCCTTCCCCGGAAGCGGAGAGACAGCGGAGGCACGCTGAACCTTTGCAGGGTGGTCGGCAAAGGTAAGAAACAGGGCTGTAAGCGGTTCCCGTCAGCGCGTGGGAGCGCAAATCGAGGGACAGGCCTAGCCACATGGTGCCAGCGTGGGAAGCGCAGGAACAGCATCGGAACTGAAATTAGCGTTTTCTTTTTTTCCGGCTGTGTAAAGCCGCGGTTGGGGCCCTAGTGAAAGGTCCTGCATTTTAATCTTAGCGGGCGAGTTAAAAAAAAAAAAAATAAATAAATAATAAACGTGAACAAAAGGTTCCAGGGGCCCTGCTCAGTGCTGGGATGCCAGCTAGGCCCCAGTGTTTTGTCTGTGGGGCTAGGAGAGGCACAGTGTCGGATTCGGGGGGGGGTGTACGGACTGTTCAAAGGAGACTTCGGTCATGGAGCACACCAGAGGACATAGAAGAGCGGCCGGAGGGGGGGCAGGTAGAGGCAGGTCCCTCGGTCGCTCAGTTGACAAGCATACCCCTTGGGGAGCCGGTGGCGGGGATGTCTTCTGCTCAGGACATGCCGCCTTCGCCTGCAGCCTGGCCCAAGGGGCTGGAGTCCATCTTTTCAACAGAGTTTGTGGCCCTCCTGCAGCAAGCAGTGGGAGGCATTCCACTAAAGCAGGCGAAGGGAAACCCCGAGGGGTGCGGAGCGTAGAGACTTGGACCCGCTCCCGCCACAGAGGCTCGGCAAGGGGCCAAGAGGCCGCGCTTAGACGGAGAGGTCAAGGCTCAGTCAGTTGTATCAGAGGGACAGTTATCTGATGAGGAAGGCGGGAGTGTGGCTCTCGAAGAGGAATTAGAAGAAGGGGAGCTCGGCGACAAGGAAGAGCAAGCTAGAGTGGTGCAGGTCTTCCGCAGGGACGAGCTGCCGGCGCTCATTGGAGAGATGCTCAGAACCTTAAACATGCCGACCCAGGGGACAGCGGAGGACGAGACCCTGGAGGATCCATTGTTACAGGTCTTTAGAAGGACTCAAAGGGTGTTTCCGGTACACAGGGTGTTTCAGGAAATGATCCAGGAAGCATGGAACGTCCCGGAGGCTTCTCTGAAGGGTTCAAGGGTGATGAGCCAGCTTTACCCTTTGGTAGACCAGGATAAGGAGATTTTTAAGTCTCCCAAGGTGGACGCGGCCGTGGCGGCAGTGATAAGACCACTATTCCAGTCGCGCGGGTAGCGCAGCCCTTAAGGATGCTCAGGACAGAAAGTTAGATTCTTTGCTAAGGCAGATTTTTGATGTGAATGGCCTGTCTCTCCAGGCGGCCATCTGTGGAACATGGGTGGCCAGGGCCTGCTTGCGGTGGTCACAGCAGGCCCAAGGGGGGCAGGAGAGCGACAGGACCGGAGACGCCGCCAGGCTGGAGTTGGGAGCGGCCTATTTGGCGGACATTCATTATGATTATATGCGTGGTTTGTCAAAGAGCATGGCCTCGGCGGTGGTGGCGTTATCTGTGGCTCCGTAATTGGGCGGCGGATAATTCATCTAAAGCAGGGGTCACCAACCTGCAGCCCGCGAGGTCCCTTGGTGCGGCCCGCGAGGCTCTACCCCGGTGCGGCCCGCCAAGGATGCTGCTGAAAGTACCGGCAAATTCATCGACTCCTTCTTCTGCAGCCGCGGCTCCCTGCCTCTTAGGGAACCGCGGCTGTGCTTGTAAAATCATCGCGGAGCCCTTCCTGTCTTGACGGGCTCCGTGCAGCATTGTCCCGCCTCCAAAGGAAGTGGTAAACAACTTCCTTTAGAGGCGGGACAATGCTGCACGGAGCCCGTCAAGACAGGAAGGGCTCCGCGATGATTTTACAAGCACAGCCACGGTTCCCTAAGAGGCAGGGAGCCGCGGCTGCAGAAGAAGGGAGGGAGCTGACATGGAATAAAAGTACAGGTATGAGCAGGTTTTTTTTTCGCGGGGGGGGGGGGTGTGCGGCCCGCGAGTCTGCCGGTAGTCGGCTGTGCGGCCCGCGGCCCTCTGGAGGTTGGTGACCCCTGATCTAAAGCAAGGCTGAGTAAGCTTCCCTTTAAAGGGCGCCTCTTGTTCGATGAAGACCTGGAGAAGTTGGTCAAGGATCTGGGTGAATCGAAGGACGGCAGATTACCTGAGGGCAAACCTAAGCAGGGACGAGCGGTACCCATTGGCAAGGGACAGCAACGGGATTTTCGCCGGTTTCATTTCCAAAGGTTTAATTCCGGGCAGAGAGGCAGATTTCCCAGTAGAAGTCAAGGGTTTTGAAGATTTCGGGGAGCAGGGAGAGGATTTGGGGCCTCCTCCTCCTCTGCCTCCTCTAACCTTAGAAAGGTGCAATGAAGTCAGGAGGGTCCAGGCGTCGATGGTTCCCGTGGGAGGGCGGTTGCAGGAGTTCTATGCCGCCTGGGTCCAAATCACCTCAGATCAGTGGGTGCTGGATGTCATCCGAGAGGGCTGTGCACTGGAGCTACAACGGCCAGTGCGCGACGCCTTCGTACAGTCCCCTTGCAAGTCGTCGGCCAAGGGTGAGGCGGTGAGGGAGACGGTACGAAGGCTCCTAGACCTCAGGGCAATAGAGCCGGTGCCCCTAGACCATTACGGCTGCGGTGGATACTCCATCTATTTCGTGGTACCGAAGAAGGACGGAGGATTTCGTCCCATTCTGGATCTCAAGGGAGTGAATCGTTGTCTTCGCGTGTCTCATTTTCACATGGAGACCCTGCGATCAGTAATAGTGGTGGTTCGGAGAGGAGAATTCCTCACCTCCCTGGATCTGTCAGAGGCGTACCTGCACATTCCCATTTGACCGGAACATCACAAGTATCTCCGCTTTGCGGTCCCTTTCGGGCAATTTCAATTCTGAGCTTTGCCGTTTGGCCTGGCAACGGCGCCGCGCACATTCACCAAGGTCATGGTGGTGGTAGCGGCAGCCTTGCGCAAAGACGGCATTCTGGTGCACTCTTACCTAGATGATTGGTTGATTCGAGCAAAGTCAAGGAGCGAGAGCGAAAGAGCTGCGTCCAGGGTAGTGAGTTTTCTGGAGAGTCTGGGTTGGGTGGTCAACTTGGCAGAGAGCCAGTTAGTGCCCTCACAGGGTATAGAATACATAGGGGCTCGGTTCGACACGATGGCTGGACAGGTGTTTCTTCCTTGGCAGAGAGCGCAAAGGTTGCGGACGGTGGTCCGAAGGTTCCTAAAGAGAAAGGAGCCCACAGCATGGCAGTACCTACAGCTGCTGGGTACAATGGCGGCAACGATAGAGATGGTGCCGTGGGTGAGAGCGCACATGAGACCCTTACAAAGGGTGCTTCTCAGGCGCTGGTCACATCAGCAGGATCCGCTATCACGGAGACTCCCCTGTCCAGCCGAGGCGCACGTAACCCTTCGCTGGTGGTTGCTTCCCGGGTCGCTGGAGAGCGGCAAGCCATTGGAGGCGCCCGACTGGGTGCCTTTAATGACGGATGCCAGCCTCCTGGGATGGGGGACCCACTGCCAGGGACAGTTCGCGCAGGGGCAGTGGAACGCCCAGAAGACTTGGTCGATCAACAGGTTAGAGTTGCAGGCGGTGTCACTGGCCCTACAGAGCTTCCAGGTATGCCTCAACGGGACAGTGGTACGAGTGTTCTCCGACAATGCAACGTGGTGGCATATGTCAATCGGCAAGGGGGAACCAGCAGTATAGCGCTGGAGACCGAGGCAGAGGGCCTGTGCGGCTGGGCAGAGGAGAATCTCCTAGCATTGTCGGCAGCGCACATTGCAGGGGTGGACAATGTGGAGGCCGACTTCCTAAGTCGGGTGAAGGTGGATCCAGGAAAGTGGGTCCTTCATCAGGAGGTGTTCGACATGCTAGTGCGCCGTTGGGACACGCCGGTGATGGACCTCATGGCAACGTTTCAATCAGCAAAAGCCAGTCGCTTCTACAGCAGACGAAGAGAAAGCCTGGCTGGAGGGTCAGCTGCTGTACGTCTTTCCTTTGTGGGTTTTGATAGGCAGAGTAGTCCAACGGATAGAGAGGTTCAGGGGGCAGCTGATTTTGCTTGCACCAGATTGGCCCCTACGCCCGTGGTATGCGGATCTAACAAGGCTCCTGGTAGCACGGCCATGGCGTCTTCCAGCCCGGGCGGATCTGTTATTGCAGGGTCCCTCTACTCATGCCTCACGTGGATCGGTTGTCGCTTACGGTTTGGCTATTGAGAGGGCTCGGTTGAAGACGAGAGGTTATTTCACAGCGGTGATTACCACGTTGTTAAAGGCCAGGAAAAGGTCAACGTCCTTAGCCTATGTACGAGTCTGGAGAGTTTTTGAGGCGTGGTGTAGAAATAGGGCCTCGGAGGCGTTAAGGGCAACCATTCCACAGATCCTAGAGTTTCTGCAGGATGGATTCGACAAGGGGTTAGCTGCTGCATCCCTTAGGGTGCAGGTGGCAGCCTTGACGTGCTACAGAGGAAGGATCGGTAGTCACACACTCGGGGGCCATTTGGATATTAAGCACTTCTTATGAGCGGTGTTGCTGTTGAGACCGCCGGGTAGGCACATAGTACCCAAATGACAACTACCGCTGGTACTGGAGGCACTGGAGCGGGAGCCGTTTGAGCCATTGAATAAAGCGTCCGTGAAAGATCTCACGTTGAAGGTGGTGTTCTTGGTGGCCATCTGTTCAGCAAGAAGGATCTCGGAATTGCAGGCGTTGTCCTGCAAGGAACCTTATCTTTCATTTTTTTATTCTAAGGTGGTTTTAAGGCCAGTGCCGGCCTTTTTGCCCAAGGTGGTGTCGGCGTTTCACTTGAATCAGGACATCTCTTTACCAGTGTTCAGTAGGGACACAGCAGGTCAGGTCAAAAGGAAATTGGATGTCCGACTGGCGTTGAAGAAGTATCTGCGGCGGACAGCGATTTTTCGTAGATCTGAAAGGCTGTTTGTCCTCTTCGCAGGCCCTAGAAGGAGAGAAGCGGCGTCAAAGGCCTCCATCGCTAGATGGATTAAGGAGACAATTGCGTCAGCATACACGTTGAAGGGCAAACCAGTACAGGAGGGGCTAAGGGCCCATTCCACCAGAGCTCAGGTGGCTTCCTGGGCTGAAGTTCGGTTAGTGCCGCCGGTAGAAATTTGCAAGGCGGCCACTTGGTCATCTTTGAATTCTTTTGTAAAGCATTATCGACTAGATGTTCAGTCGACACATGATGTGTGTTTTGGTTCGGCAGTACTTCAGGCTGGTGTAGCGGGTCCTTCCCGTTAAACTTACTGCTCTGGTACATACTCAGAGGTCCGGGACTAGACTGGAGATACGATCAGGAAGGTGAAATTAGACTTACCTTCTAATTGTTGTTCCTGGAGTAGATCCATTCTAGTCCTGAGTCCCTCCCCAGTATCAAGTGATTACGGATTGCAGCCTGAAGGTCTTGAAGATGGCAGGTAAGAAAAGTTTGAGATTAGGGATCAATTCCCTGGGGGGGGGGGGGGGGGAGAGGATGTCTCTAAGGCATGTTTCTTTCAATCAGATGAGGGGACGGCCTTAGCACGTTTAGAGTTTAAATGTTATATAGGTAAATTCTTTTGTTTTAAGATTAGTGTTCAGGCTAGTGACAAGTTTTGGAAAGTTGAGGCTTTCACAGTGTAAGTGAGGTTGTTTCTTACTTGTTGCTCCGTTGAGTCTGCTTTGTCAATAGGGAACTGATGGAGGAAGGCGGATCCCGGAGGGATATACAGATGACATCACAGAAAAAGGAGGTTCCTCAGTCTCCAAGCTGCTGAATAACCACCTTATTCAGCAACTCAAAGGTCCGGGACTAGACTGGATCTACTCCAGGAACAACAATTAGCAGGTAAGTCTAATTTCACCTTGTTCGTGGAGCATGAGCTAACCCTGTTTTGATTAAACACACTACCACTGTGGGAAGTCATCTTAACTTCTGCCACATAACTTTATCTGTGATCACATTGGACAAATGGGTATGCAATATTGTGTGGACTAACTATCTTATCCATTGACTTCAGAGAAATCTGTCTCATGCCAGCCATAAGTAATTGCAATTGGAAAGGCTCCTGGATACACTCAGGACACAAAGGATACTTTCTCACTACAAAACAGATAGACTTCAAATAATCCTGAATTCTCTAGAGCCTGATAAGTTCACCAAGTCTAAAATTCAAGCTTCATGAGTTAGCTGACATCCTATCCCTCACTAGTGCTACACTTGGAAAACCTCATTGGACATAGCTGAAAGCATTTATATTTGTATAGCTTTTGACTACCCTCCAAACAAAAATCCTGTTTTTGCGGTTCAGGGGAATGTCTCAAATGCTGTATCCCTCCCTTTCAGAGTACAGGCAGAGCGTGTTCACAAAAGACCTAGCTATGGCCTTTTATCGTCTCCATTAGACTGGAAATAACGTATTTCTCCATCTTGGCAATTGCTCATCAGATCCATATGGGATCAGGCGTAGAC
This sequence comes from Ichthyophis bannanicus, assembly GCA_033557465.1. NCBI lineage: Eukaryota > Metazoa > Chordata > Amphibia > Gymnophiona > Ichthyophiidae > Ichthyophis > Ichthyophis bannanicus. The sequence continues at coordinate 648,276,410 of CM066033.1, read as the reverse complement.
TTCTATCCTACCCTACTTATCATATTCCTATATGAACTTCTTCTTGTAAGGTGGTCATGATTACTTTGACAATCAAAGCTTGAGCCTCTTGACAACAACGGTGCATGTGGTTCTTTCTTCCATCTTGTATGTACCACTTGCCATGGTGGTCATTCCATACCACTCACCAGTATCTTCGTTGGCAGTGGGTCTGCTCCAGTTCTCTCAAAGCATGGGTCTCCATCAGCCATGGCTTCAGCTGCTTCCCACTATCTATCCTTTCAAGCCTGGGTTCAAAACTCAGCTCATCTAAAAAAGAAACAAAATAGCAAATTTCCTGACACTCTTGACATCCAAAGTACCTTGGGCTCCAAAAGGCTAGCTGGCATTTTGCCAGTCATCTAGATCTCTCAGCAGTATACAGTATTATGCATTCACAGTGATTGTCTCGAGCATATCCAGCAAGTTAGACCCAATACATAATGGGATAACCATGTAGCTATGTTCATATCTATGTGCAGGAAGGGCCAGGGTCTTCCCCATATACAACAGCCTCCCAGGAAATAAAAATGAACTTAAATATCTTTTACAACACAGGAAAGCAGTAGTCACGCAGAACTAAGAACAAACCAACCTGAGGCGTGAGTAGATGGAAAGACAGAGTCCTTTATTAAACCTTAGGCCGCCCGACACAGGCCGTGTTTCGTCACCCTTCGTCAGGGGCTAGCCAGGCACAAAAACTAAAATCATAAACAACCAACATTAACAACCATTAAAAACATAAAGGAACAGACAGACGAACTCATAAACATAACATCATACATATTAATACCTAAAATCATTAAAAACATAAAAAAACTGGCAAATATACATTCAAATATGACTAATAAACAATACGAAATAAATAAAAGATTAAAAGTGCTCGAAGGCTAAAAACACAAAATCATATAAATACATGAAGATAAAATAATATACCAACCTCTGTTGCAGGCTCAAAAAAGTATTACACCACACTTATGTAGAAATGTCTAGAGAAACATTGTTACTAAAAGACAAAAAACAGAGTAATTGAGAAACAAAGTAAATAAAGTATGAATTAATATCCTTCAAAAACTATAAAGAAAAGGAAGGTGGAATAAGGAGTGAGGAGAAAATGACAGGGTATGAGATGACTACAAAGTCTAATAAAAGTTTTTTGGAAACATACGCTTGAAAAATAATGCGCTTAAAAAATGATATATATATATAATAACAGTAGCAGGAGTGAGCCAAAAGCCCACCAGCAATAGTACAATTGGGAGAGGCTTAAAAAATATTACTGGTTCATCTGTACAAATTTAACACATATGCAAGAAAGAAAGCTGTATTTAAAACCGGCCATATAGGCCTAAAGTGGCATTATTCTATTCATGTGTAGCCAAGGGATTACTTTTCCGTAAGATCTAGCCATAATTACAAACCAAATGTCAAAATTGTCTCTAAAAGGGAAAAAAATTTGTTTGGGAAAAAAGGTGGATCAGAGCTGTACTAGAAACTATGGAAAGGACATAAAGGTAGTGAATAATGATTAAATGAGTACTAAAAATGCCATCGCATTGCCTCCTTAAAAACGAAATATACATAAATTGAAGAATGAGTTAAAACAAAATACCTTGAACCAACCTGCCGTCCAAACCTATGGACATGCAGCTGTACAAAGAAAAACGCCGGCACATGCGCTATTCATTAAAAAGAAGGGGGCGGAGTCAACAACTTAGCGGGTAGGTTACTTGCATACCAAACCCGAGAGGCATAATGGCTTCATCATGATTGTTAAAAAATAAGAAATAAGAAATTTAAGAAATACTTAAAAAGGTACAAAATGCTACTAATAAAAGGCCAGGCGTAACCATGTGTGGATAAAGGTAAAAACATTAATCATGAATGCAATATTTAAAACGAACGGTCACAAGAAATGCTGCCTAGGGACAAATTTGCCAAATATCGTAAAATAACGATAAAAGAAAACAGTAAAAGTGTCAACAAATAAGTCATCATGTTAACCCCTTATAGGCAAATAAAGAAATAAGGAGATATATGCATATAGTGGAGAACAAAAGGCAACTACCTTAAAGCCACTGCCGTCTGAACCTTTAGGCATGCAGCTGTGCAAAAAAGGACACCGACACATGCGCTAATAACAAGAAGAAGGGGGCGGAGTCAGATGCTTGGCGGGATGGTGATGTTCATATTGAAAGATCCAATGAATAATGACCTCATCGCGAGAATGAAACTACACTAAATAGTTTAAAGGAATACCTAAAAAAGTTACATGATACTGCTGATAAAAAAGCAGACGTGTCCATATATAAATAAACAATTAAAACATCAATCGTAGACATAGGGTTTAAAACTATAATCATAGTATAAACTTAAATAACTAAAAAACGCAGCGAATAAAGAAAGAAAGATAATAAAACCTAATTAAAACACATGGGTTACTGAAACAAAATCCATGAGACCGCAAGACTAGGGGGCAAACCGGTCAGCTCTATTCCATATATTAAAAAATACCTTCTGACCAAAATGACTCACTGGGTCACTTAAGGAACCTTTATATAAAAGTAACAACCTAAAAGTAAACTGCATGTGAAACCAAACCGGCACCAAACCAGCAGGTCATTGTAACTCACTGAAAAGCTTAGGAGAACTCTGATATATCCTAAATAAATAAATAAATAGATAAAACTATACCAGATAAAACCAATACATAAAGGGGACCGTCCAAGAGTCTATCTTATATAATAACACAACCAATACAATAAAAACAACTAAGAAAAATAAAAATTAAAAATTAAAAACTCAGGGACCATGCTAACAGTCTTAGAAAAAAGCCAGTAGAGAGAAAAGGCCACGACTGAGGTCAGGATTTATGAAGGATTAGAGAAATACTGACAAATCTTGATCAAGGTTTAAACCATTCAGAGTCATAGAGTTTAAATGAAAAATGAACTTTTGCTCGAGTCTCAAAATGGTTTTATTAATATCTCCTCCCCTCCAATTGACTTTTACTTTTTTGATGACAAAAAACTTAAGATCCATAATGTTATGAGAGGCGTCTAACCAATGTTGGACTAAGGGTTTATCAACCAATTGACGTTTTATGCAGCTTTTGTGTTCCACTATCCTTGTTCTTATCATACGAGTGGTTTTCCCTACATATAATTTTTTGCAGGGACACTGCACAACATAAATAACATTTTTGGTTTCACAGTTCGAGAAATCATCAATATAAAATATCTTATTGGTAAATGGGTGGACAAAGGAGTCACGTATTGGCAATGAATTTAAACAGACTGAACATTTACCACATTGATATTGTCCTTTGAATTTTGATAACAGCTTCTTCTTTGTAAGAGCAGAAGGCACTAAAAGATTTTGCAAATTAATATTACGTTTATGTGCCACGGTAAGTTTCATATCTTGAAAGGCTGGAAGTGTTTGTACCAAATGCCACTCTTTTTTTAGAATCTTGATAATATATTTAGAATAAGAAGAATATATAAGCGGGCAAACCATACCCATATCTTCATCGCGTGTCCTAACCTTCAGCAGATCTTCTCGAGGAGTATCCCTAGCCCGAGCATAAGCTTTGTGGAGATGATGAACCGGATAATCCCTAGCCAGAAATCTTTCTCTCATATCATAGGCCTGTTTCTCAAAATCTTGAGTTTTAGTACAGATACGTTTAGTTCTCAAAAATTGACTTACGGGTAAATTACTTTTGAGTGATGGATTGTGGAAACTTTGATAATGTAATAAAGTATTCCTATCCGTTGGTTTTCTAAATAAAGTAGTAGAGAAGGAATCCCGTTCTTTTTAAATTAATAAATCTAAATATGAAATCTGGTTACAATTATACGTCATTTGAAAACGTAAATTTTCATCTAATTGGTTGATCCATGAATGAAACTCTGAAAGTGTATCGAGAGAACCTTTCCAGAGAATAAGGATATCGTCAATATAACGTATCCATAAACCATTGTGAGATTGGAAAGGATGAGATGTTAAAAAAGACTCCTCAAAATTAAACACATACAAATTTGCTACATCTGGGGCCATAGAAGACCCCATAGCAACACCCTTGACCTGTTTGTAAAACAATTCTCTGAAACAAAAAAAGTTCTCACAGAGGGCAAATCGTGCCAATGCTACAAGAAAGGCAGTGGGCATACGTCTGTGCACCGTTCTTTTCAAAAGGAATTGTTCTATTATTTCCAAAGCAGCTAATTGCGAAACGTTAGTGTACAGGGATTCTATATCAAGAGTGACCAAAATAAGATCTGAACTAAAATGAGTGAAAGATGACAAAATCTGTATAACATGGGAGGAATCCCTGACGTAAGACCACATGTTTCTAATGAAAGGACGTAGTAATAGATCTAAAAATTTTGAAATGGGTTCCATGAGAGACCCAATAGCTGAAACTATTGGGCGACCTGGCGGGGCCTCCAGGAACTTGTGAATCTTCGGGATAATGTATATCGTTGGGAGAATGGGGTTATCTACTATCAGGAAAGATTTCTCCTTCTCTGTGATATAGCCAATCTCAAATGCAGAAAGTACTAAACTGTCAATACTTCTTTTAAGATTCTGTGTCGGGTCCCCATTCAGTCTCTGATAAAAGGAAGTATCACTGAGTTGGCGAGTAATTTCTCCAATATAATATTCTTTATCCATGACTACCACCGCTCCGCCTTTATCGGCGGGTTTTATTATAATAGCATTGTTTTTTTGTAAAGAGGAGATTGCTTTTCTCTCCTGGTCTGTTATATTATTAAAAGTATGGTGGTATTTCTTAAGGGATTCATTAACCTGTTGAGTAACTACTTTTTCAAAAGTTTTGATAACAGGATCAGTACTCTGAGGGGGAACCCACATGGATTTATTACGAATAATAAACTTATCATTGGAGGATGGAACACTGTTGTTGGTAAAAAAAAATGTCTCTCATGAATCTTACGGAAAAATTTGTACAGATCAACGTGAATGTCAAAAGAATCACATTTCCTTTTCGGCACAAAGGACAATCCCTTGTTTAATATAGACAATTCATCACTATTGAGAGAATATTTAGATATATTAATCACGTTATTGGGTGGTTCTACTAACGGTACCATTGCTCCTCCGATCTGTCCGAGTGTCTGCCCCCTCTCCCTCCTCTGCCCCGACCTCGGCCTCTGTATATATTGTGTGAATTGTTGTTGTCTGGGGGATAAGCATTGTTCGATTCTGGGGGGCGGACACGTCCTCGTGAGGAATCTCATCCTCTACCTTTCCACAAATGATCCATACTGAAAAAAGATTCCTTTTTTTGTTCAGGTAATGGATCTTTTTTCTTATTTTTATCTCCCTGAGAAATGGCATGTCCAGTATGATGGGAAAACAAGGATGCAGAGGTGTCAAATTCCCCTGACTCACTCCTGCTACAATGAGTTACAATGACCTGCTGGTTTGGTGCCGGTTTGGTTTCACATGCAGTTTACTTTTAGGTTGTTACTTTTATATAAAGGTTCCTTAAGTGACCCAGTGAGTCATTTTGGTCAGAAGGTATTTTTTAATATATGGAATAGAGCTGACCGGTTTGCCCCCTAGTCTTGCGGTCTCATGGATTTTGTTTCAGTAACCCATGTGTTTTACTTAGGTTTTATTATCTTTCTTTATTTATTCGCTGTGTTTTTTAGTTATTTAGGTTTATACTATGATTATTTGTTTTAAACCCTATGTCTACGATTGATGTTTTAACTGTTTATTTATATATGGACACGTCTGCTTTTTTATCAGCAGTATCATGTAACTTTTTTAGGTATTCCTTTAAACTATTTAGTGTAGTTTCATTCTCGCGATGAGGTCATTATTCATTGGATCTTTCAATATGAACGTCACCATCCCGCCAAGCATTTGACTCCGCCCCCTTCTTCTTGTTATTAGCGCATGTGCCGGCGTCCTTTTTTGCATAGCTGCACGCCTAAAGGTTCAGACGGCAGTGGCTTTAAGGTAGTTGCCTTTTGTTCTCCACTATATGCATATATCTCCTTATTTCTTTATTTGCCTATAAGGGGGTAACATGATGACTTTTATTTGTTGACACTTTTACTGTTTTCTTTTATCGTTATTTTACGATGTTTGGCAAATTTGTCCCTAGGCAGCATTTCTTGTGACCATTCGTTTTAAATATTGCATTCATGATTAATGTTTTTACCTTTATCCACACATAGTTACGCCTGGCCTTTTATTAGTAGCATTTTGTACCTTTTTAAGTATTTCTTAAATTTCTTATTTATTATTTTTTAACAATTATGATGAAGCCATTATGCTTCTCGGGTTTGGTATGCAAGTAACCTACCCGCTAAGTTGTTGACTCCGCCCCCTTCTTTTTAATGAATAGCGCACGTGCCGGCGTTTTTCTTTGTACAGCTGCATGTCCATAGGTTTGGACGGCAGGTTGGTTCAAGGTATTTTGTTTTAACTCATTCTTCAATTTATGTATTTTTCGTTTTTAAGGAGGCAATGCGATGGCATTTTTAGTACTCATTTAATCGTTATTCACTACCTTTATGTCCTTTCCATAGTTTCTAGTACAGCTCTGATCCACCTTTTTTCCCAAACAAATTTTTTTCCCTTTTAGAGACAATTTTGACATTTGGTTTGTAATTATGGCTAGATCTTTGGTGGCGGTATTACGGAAAAGTAATCCCTTGGCTACACATGAATAGAATAATGCCACTTTAGGCCTATATGGCCGGTTTTAATATGTGTTAAATTTGTACAGATGAACCAGTAATATTTTTTAAGCCTCTCCCAATTGTACTATTGCTGGTGGGCTTTTGGCTCACTCCTGCTACTGTTATATATATATATATATATATATATCATTTTTTAAGCGCATTATTTTTCAAGCGTATGTTTCCAAAAATGTTTTATTAGACTTTGTAGTCATCTCATACCCTGTCATTTTCTCCTCACTCCTTATTCCACCTTCCTTTTCTTTATAGTTTTTGAAGGATATTAATTCATTCTTTATTTACTTTGTTTCTCAATTACTCTGTTTTTTGTCTTTTAGTAACAATGTTTCTCTAGACTTTTCTACATAAGTGTGGTGTAATACTTTTTTGAGCCTGCAACAGAGGTTGGTATATTATTTTATCTTCATGTATTTATATGATTTTATGTTTTTAGCCTTCGAGCACTTTTAATCTTCTATTTATTTCGTATTGTTTATTAGTCATATTTGAATGTATATTTGCCAGTTTTTTTATGTTTTTAATGATTTTAGGTATTAATATGTATGATGTTATGTTTATGAGTTCGTCTGTCTGTTCCTTTATGTTTTTAATGGTTGTTAATGGTGGTGGTTTATGATTTTAGTTTTTGTGCCTGGCTAGCCCCTGACGAAGGGTGACGAAACACGGCCTGTGTCGGGCGGCCTAAGGTTTAATAAAGGACTCTGTCTTTCCATCTACTCACGCCTTAAATATCTTTTAGACTTCAACAAATTAAGGGGGTGACCTGCACGGAGCGGCAGGTACAATTCTAAACAAAGGCATAGAGGGGGGGTACCTGCATGGAGCAGAGGGTACAGCCACTCTGGCCACCTTGCTGAGCAAACTAGATGGACCATATTGGTCTTTATCTGCCATCTACTATGTTACTAAGACAGATTATCTCCACATTTCAAGTCACACTGGCATCTGCTCTGTGATCCCCCTTTATTATACCTTTGTGCTGTCTGACACTGCAGAATTTCTCCCCTTCCCAAAATCCCTGTGAAAGGCACCCTTTGGTGGTCGCAACAAATCAAATAAGACTGTTGTTAAGTGCCATCAAGTGGGAGTCGACTCATGGCGACCCTCTGGATAGCTGTTCTAAATTGTGTTCAGTCTTGAGTCAGGCGGCTCATTGTTGACAGGCTGGTACCCGTAGCTGCTGTTATTGTATCAATCCATCTCATTGCTGGTCTTCCTCTTTTGCGCTGACCTTCTATCTTGCCAAGCATGATGTCGTTCTCTAATGATCTCTCTCTTCGCATGATGTGTCCAAAGTATGAAAGTCGAAGTCTTGTCATCGGAGCTTCTAAAGAATGCTTAGGTTTGATCTCCTCTAGTACTGACTGGTTTGTTCTTCGGGCAGTCCATGGTATACACAGTATTCGCCGCCAGCACCATAATTCAAAGGCATCAATTTTCTTCCTGTCTATCTTTTTCACTGTCCAGCTTTCACATCCATATGATGTTATTGAAAATACAATGACTTGAACAAGTTGAATCTTTGTATGGAGAGAGACATCTCTGCTCTTGAGAATCTTATCTAGGTCTTTCATAGCCATTCTGCCAAGAGCAATGCATCGTCTGATTTCTTGACTGCTTGTTGCTTCTTTATTGATAATTGATCTAAGTAGGTTAAAGTTGTTCACAATTTCAATTTCTTCTCCTTCAACAATGAACCTGTTGATTATGCCAGTTGTCATGATCTTTGTCTTATTTACATTAAGGTGCAGGCCCATTTTGAGACTATGTTCTTTGATTGTGAGAAGCAAATGTTTCAGATCATCTTCACTTTCAGCCAGTAATGTGGTATCATCAGCATAGTGAAGGTTGTTGATAAGTCTTTCACCAATCTTCACACCTCTGTTGTCTTCATACAATCCTGCTTCTCTGATGATCTGGTCTGCATATAAATTAAACAGGTAGGGGGAAAGTATGCAGCCTTGTCTTACACCTTTGCTTATTTTAAACCATTCTGTTTCTTCTTGTTCCATTCGAGCTGCTGCTTCTTGATCAATGTACAGATTGTGCAAGAGTACGATCAGGTGTTCTGGTATACCCATGCTTCTTAATGTGGCCCAGAGTTTCTCATGGTTTACACAGTCAAAAGCCTTGCTATAGTCGATAAAGCACAAATAGATATCCTTTTGGTATTCTTTAGTCTTTTCAAGGATCCATCTCACATCCGCATTGATGTCTCTCGTTCCTCGCCCTTTCCTGAACCCCGCTTGCATTTCAGGTAGTTCTTGTTCCAGGTATGGTTGTAGTCTCTCTTGAATAATCTTCAGTAGAATCTTGCTGGCATGTGGGATCAGAGCAATTGTGCGATAATTTCCACAGTCAGTTGGATCACCTTTCTTTAGTATTGCTATAAACACAGATCTTTTCCAGTCACTTGGCCATGATGTTGTCTTCCATATTTCTTGGCAGAGCCTTGTAAGTACGGTAACAGCTGCATCAGATTGCTGTAATACTTCTATGGGAATGCTATCAATGCCTGGTGCTTTGTTCTTTGATAAGGCTTTCAGTGCTGCTTCAACTTCTTCTTTCATCACCAATGGTTCCCGATCATAAGGTACAGGTTGAAACGGCTGTTGGTCCACTTGATCTTTATCATATAAAAACTCTGTATATTCCTTCCACCTTTTCTTGATCTTCTCAGCATCATTCAACATAGAACCTTGAGCATCTTGTAACATTCCAATTCGAGGCTGGAACTTTTTCTTTAACTCTCGTAGCTTTAGGAAAGCTGATCTTGTTCTTCCTGTAATAGTTTCTGCTTCTATTTCCTTGCATGTGTCGTTGTAGTACTTTTCCTTGTCCTGTCTTTCTCCTCTGGCTTTAGCTTCTCTGCGTTTCTGGGCAATATTCAGAGTTTCTTCCGTCATCCATTTTGGCTGTTTTTGCATTTTCATCTTTTGTAGAGACTTCTCGCTTTCTTCCAACACAACCTTCTTGATGTCATTCCATAACTCTTCTGGAGCTCTGTCATTTGTATCTAAAGCAGCAAATCAATTTTGCAGGCAGTCTTTAAATTCCAGTGGTATATTCTCAAGGTCATATTTTGCTGCATTCATGAGTGGTTTGCTCTTTTTAAATAGCTTGAGTTTGCAACCTAGTAGTTGATGATCTGTACCACAGTCAGCTCCAGGTTTTGTCTTTGTTGATGTTATAGAACTTTTTCATCGTTGACTTCTACAGATGTAGTCAATTTGATTTTTATAATCAAATAAGACTAAAAGGAAATAAATGTTTCTCACACTTCCTTTCTGACCCTAACAGTAATGGGTCCCATACCCTGAAGATCTAACACTGAAGGGAAGGAGTACATCTGACCCCCAGGTACACATCGATTGTGAGCCTCTTTGGGGACGAGGGAATGTATCCAGCACTTTCTAATAGTGATTGTAAACCGCTCTGATGCCCTTAAGTCTGGGCGATATATCAAGAAATTGTATAAACATAAACATCTTATAGGGAAGTGTTCTCTCTCACCCTACTTTTCTAGTAAGGCTAGTTTTAGAAAGAAAATATTCTACCACTGAGATTATTTATACCTGCTGGCTGCTTCATCTAAAGGCCAACTTTATACACTTTTGTGAAAAGTACAGCTGTGAGTAGCTGCATGGAAATCTTACATAGCGTGGGATTCTCAATAATTGGCAGCCTCTATTTTATGCTTGTCCTACCTCATGAGGCCTCAAAATTATGCTCACCAGTCAGCGCCTGTTGAACCTATGAAGGCATCCACATTGGAGTTCATTGGAAGTGTTCTTGGTTGTTATTGCATCTGATCTGCATTTACACAATTTACCCAAGACTCAGCCTTGAAGTATACCGACTGAGAGTGGGATGGCAGTAGAGGAGGAGCCACCAGAACATAAACGAAAAGTTCGCTGATGAGAAAAGCAGGACAGAACAGAGCCCCTAAATACAAGCGAGGACAGGGAATTGAGGAGAAGGTAGTGATCAACAGTGTCAAAGGCAGCAGAAAGTTCAAGAAGGATGAGGATCGAATAAAGGCCCTTGGATTTGGTGAGGAACAAGTCCCTGGAGATTTTGGCAAGAGCCATTTTTGTGGAATGTAGAGGACGAAAGCTAGACTCCAGTGGATCCAGAAGGGCTTGAGAGGAAAGTCCCTCTACTCCTAATCTAACACCCCTAAATGTCTGCCTCTTCGCTGTTTCTACCAGGATGACCTCAAACTTCCTTCATATTAATCCCTCAAAGACCTTTGCTATCTGGTTTACCCTCTCCGCCCTTGTCCCCTCTTCAGTTCCCACCCTTGCGTCAACCCCATTCCTCTGGCCTCCTCCCTCCGCTATTTTGGTATCACCCTTCATTCTTCCCTATCTTTCCATGAGCACCCCTCCTCTGTCATTCAACGTTCATTTCCCTCCCTGCGTCAGATCCGTTCTATACGACCTTTACTTAGCCACTCTTCGCTGTCCACACTTCTTCTCTCCTTGCAATGTTCTTGCCGGCCTACCCCAATATCAGCTTCGTAGATTGCAACTTCTCAAAATACCACTGCCCACATACTGACCCACGCCTCTCGTTCAGATCACATTACCCCTCTGCTTATTCATTTACACTGGTTCCTATAAAATTCCATGTCAATTATAAGATTCTTACCTTGGTCCACCGCACCATTCATACCAACTCACCCAGTATCTCTCTGACTTTATTCACCTTCATATTTCTCACCATTCCCTCTGACTGGTCCATTCCAATAGTCTTTTCCTCCCACCTCTCTCCTGTGCTCATTTAGAATCCACTCATTCTTCTGCCTTCTTTTTCTTGGCCCCCTTCTCTGGAATCCCCCCCCCCCCGCCCCCCACCTGACCTCTATTTGGAATTCTCCTTTCCCAAATTCAAGACACCACTGAAGACCCAGCTGTTCGCTGCTGCCTTTGACCTTCCACCTCCCGCTACCTGACCCTACCCTAACCGCTCAGTTTGTTCTCCCCACCCCTCCTCATTCCTGCCAGTTCTCTGCTTTCCTTTCTCTTTCCTTCCCTTTCTTGGCTTGTTATGGCATTCCTTTCCTACAGCTCGTAATATTTTGTTGTAAACCGCTCAGGTGCCCTAGTGTTGGGCGGTATATCAAGTTACTCAATAAAGATAAAGACAGCGGCGGTGAACTGCTCGTTCAAGTAATTTTGAAGCAAAGGGGAGGAGAGAGACAGAAAGCTGGAAGGACAGGCAGGGTCTAGTGAGGGCTTTTTGAGGAGAGGTGTGACCAGAGCATGCTTGAAGGCCACAGGAACAGTTACAGTGGAAGGATAAGTTAAGGATATGACAGATGGAAAGGATGACAGTGGAAGAGATAGAGCTCAGTAGATGGGTGGGAATGGGATATGAGATAGCAGATCTACTATTAGTAATCTGTGAACTATCTTTAAAATCATCTGTAATACCTGAAGATTGGAGGATGACCAATGTAATGTTAATTTTTAAAAAGGGTTCTAGGAGTGATCCAGGAAACTACAGACCGGTAAGACAGACATCAGTACCTTGAAAAATGGTAGAAATCATTATAAAGAACAAAATTACTGAACATGTCATGGCTTAATGGGAGACAGCCAACATGGCGTTAACCAAGGAAGGTCTTGTCTTACTAATCTGTTATGTTTTTTTGAAGGTGTGAATAAACAGGTAGACAAAGGTGAATCAGTTGATATAGTGTATCTAGATTTTCAGAAAGCCTTTGAAAATGTCCCTTATGAGAGACTCTTGAAAAAATAAAAAAAAAATCATGGGATAGGAGACAGTGTACTATTGTGGATCAGGAACTGGTTCAAAGATAGAAAGCAGAGGGTAGGGCTAAATAGCCAATTTTTCCAATGGAGAAAGGTAAATAGTGGAGTACCCCAGGGATCTGTGCTGGGTCCACTGCTTTTTAACATATTCATAAATGACTTAGAAATAGGAATATCGAGTGAGGTAATCAGACTTGCAGGTGACACAAAATTATTCAAAGTTGTTAGAACGCAAGAGGATTGTGAAAAATTGCAAGAGGACCTTGATAAATTGGAAGAATGGGCATCCAAATAACAGATTAAATTTAATGTGGACAAGTGCAAAGTTATGCACCTAGGAAAGAACTTCCCAAACTATGGTTACACGATGCAGGGTTCCACATTAGGAACCACCACCACCGAGGAAAAAGATTTAGGCGTCATCGTAGATAACATGTTGAAACCCTCTCCACCCAGTGTGCAGCGGCAGCCAAGAAAGCAAATAGAATGCTAGGAATCATAAGGAAAGGAATGGAGAATAAAACAAAGGATATTATAATGCCTCTGTATCGTTCCATGGTGCGACCGCACCTTGAATATTGTGTGCAGTTCTTAAAAAGGATATAGCGTTATTAGAAAAGGTACAAAGAAGAGCCCCAAAATGATAAAGGAGATGGAAGGATACCCCTATGAAGAGAGGCTAAAAGGGTTAGGGCTCTTCAACCTGTAAAAGAGACAACTGAGGGGAGATATGATAGAGGTCTATAAATGAATGGAGTGGAACAGGTAAACATAGATTGTTTATGCCATCAAAATATAGAAAGACTAGGGAACATGCAATGAAGCTACAGTGTAATTTATTTTAATTTTAATTTAATTTAATTTACATTCTCTTATTCTACGTTCTCAGAATACCGCGCTATTCTGCATCAGTGCGGTTTACATTGAACAAACTGAAATTACATTGAACAGGGCATTATAACTTGGAGATAACTATTTTACAGGGAACATGGGCTATGGAGGGTTAAGTGGTTTGCCCAAGACCACAAGGAGCACCTGTGGGACTAGAAACCCCAGTCCTTCCGGCCCAAGGTTGCTGTCCTCTAGTGGGATTTGAACCCCTGACCTTCCGGCCTGAAGTACCTTGCCCCAACCACTAGGCCACTCCTCCACTCCAAGTGTAACCTCTTTAAGACTAATAAGAGAAAATATTTTTTCACTCAACGTGTAATCATACTCTGGAATTCACTACTGGAGGATGTAGCAAAAGCTGTTAGGGTAGCTGGGTTTAGAAAAGGATTGGACAAGTTCCTGGAAGAAAGGTCCATAAACCATTATTAAAGGGGACCCAGGAAAACCACTGCTTGCCCCATTACAAGCATTGTGGAACCTGTGTCTTGTGTAAACTGCTAGGTACTTGTGACCTAGATTGGCCACTATTGGAAACAGGATATTGGGCTTGATGGACTTTGATCTGACCCAGTATGGCATATCTTAGTTTCTTATGAGATCAGAAGAATGGGTAGTCAAAATGTTACTGGTCAAGCTGTGTTCCTTAACCTTGATATCTGCAACTTGTCATCTGTGTATATCCTCCAGTTTCTACTATTATTTTGCTTAGTCCTGTAGAATTAACAATTCTTTGGATAGAGCATCTTCTGAAATCTAAGTCTCTCCAACCTACCACAGCAGCAACACCTGAGTTGCAAAGGTTGCTCATCTACATTCAAAACACTATCTGCCCTTGCAGCCTTACCTCAGAAGTCACCTGTGTGTGGCCAATTATATCTTGCTTGTCCTTGGAAAGAGCAGAGTGAGTTACCTGTAACAGGAGTTTGCTTTGGGCAGCTGCATAAATTAGCCTCGCTCTCCCAACACCAACTTATGGTTGAAGCAGTTTACATCTATGCAGTAGACTAAAGGAGAGGAGTAATGGATACTGAAGCGATCACTTGCACATGCCCAGAGACATTTCTAGGCTTTTTTGGGCTCTGGGAGAGCAGACCCAGGCTGGTGCTGTTAGGGAGGATGTCACCTATGTGTGGCTAATCTATCCTGTTGTCCTCGGAGAACCCTGGTAACAGGTAAATAACTTCACTTTCACTATTCACCTGTTCCACTCCGCTCATGATTTATAAACCTTTACCATAGCCCTTTCATCTTTATTCTGCAATGGATAGATCAGAGCAGCTTAGTGTATTGGTGACCTTCAATCCTTACCCCATCCCTATCCTTACCCCATCTCCCTCCAGCAGCAGTGCATGTGTTTCTTTCCCTAACTCTATCAGCTGGCCAATATCTATGCTTTTAGTCCCCACTTTTCAACCCCTGAAGTAGCAGTGTGAATATAAGAATGGAAGACGCTCTCCTACCTCATCATTACACAGTATCCTAGTACAGTATATAGATGTTTTGAATCAGGCTGGATGACAGGATTAGATAAGCAAAATTGAGGAAATCCCAAATTATGGGAAGCATTTGGCGCCATTGAACTTTGGGATGGAGCATGAGGAGAAGCAGTGTGGCATTGGGGGCATTATTCTGATTACCTTTTGACTTCTGTTTTGAAACTAGGATTGTTTTTTTTCCCCCTAGGTTCGTAAGCAACAGAAGGAGCATACAAACCTGATGGCTGAATATCGGAACAAACAGCAGCAGCATCAGCAGGCAACTGCAGTGATGGCACTCAGTCCTTCCCAGAGCCCCAGAATCATTGCCAAAATTCCAGGACAGATACTACAAGGGCATGTAGTACAACAGCAGAGTGGCACCATAGCGTCACAGGGCAACCAGTTGGTAGGCCATGCTGGGAATCTGCACGTGTCCTCATCAGGCATGACTGTGCCAGTTCAACAAAATGTATCCTTCATGAGTTCAGCACTGACCCAACAGCAGCAGCAACACCCAACATTAGTAGGAAGTACCACTGTTCCTGGAACATCTGGAAGTTTTTTCCCAGCAACCACTACTTTGAGAGGTTTTCCAAATAACAATCGACTAATCCAGGACAGGCAGCTTCAACTGCAGCAGCAAAGGATGCAGCTGGCCCAGAAACTGCAGCAACAGGGCATTTTAGGCCAGGCATCTCTTCAGCAGCAGAGTCTTATGGGTCAGATAGGTCCTCAAAGTATGTTAGGCCAGCAGCAACCTTCAGTGGCTCCTCAGAATAACTTGAGTCTTCCAGTGAGTGCTAAACAGCAGGGGCTGGTGGGAAACCCCCAGGGAATGGTCCAACAGCTCTCTCCTCAGCAGCAACAAAATCTGATTGGTCACTCTCAGATGTCTGCATTGCAGCATCAGGGTGTTATAGGTCACCAGATACCACAGCGGCAAGTTTTAATGACTCAGCAGCAGAGAGTTTTAGCATCATCCCAGCTTGTCCAGCAGCAGCAACAGCAAAGCAACATGGGACAGCGATTGATTCTATCACATCAGCAGCAAGGGATTATGGGACTGAAGTTGCAGCAACAGCAGCAGGGGCTAATGAATCAAGCTGGTCAGCAGAAGGCTGAACAGATGGGATCTAGTAACAGCCAGCAACAAGTGAATCTTCTGAACCAGTCTCAGACTTCACTGACCCAGAACTCCATATCTCAACATTCAGCTTTGATGAGCCAAACACAACCATCCCAGCCAGGGGCTATGGGACATCAGCAGTCTCTTCTCAAACAGGCACATCATTTCCAACAACACACTGCTCTAGGACAAATGCCAGCAGTGGTGCACTTGAGCCAGGTGTTACCGCAGACTACACAGAACATGGTCAGCCAAGATCATGGAGGTGCAGAGGGTGAGATGCCACAGGAGGCCACAGAGGGGCAGCAGCACAGAGTTCAGCCACAAGCACCTGTCATTGGTGGTCAGATAAACCATGACACTGGAGGGCAATTGCAGGTGATGGCCCAGGAACAAGTCCTTCAGAATCAGAACTCTGCTACCGTGGTAAATCAAGAGCAAGCACAACTGGTTCTGCAGCTGCAGCAGCCACAGCCATCACTACAGCTGCAAGTTCAGCCATTACAATTGCAGCAAGGACGAATGGTAGAGCAGCAGCCACAGAAGCACCAACAAGATATTGGTCAAGTTATAACACATAAGCAAAGCATGATTAGTTCTTTGCAGCAGCCTCTGAGAATGCAGAACAGTGGCATAGTTCATCAGCTGCCACAGAGTCAGCAAAATGGAGACAGTCATTCTCAGATAGGAGCCAACTTAAGAACAGAGCAACCTCCATCAACTCCCCATCATCAAGAGATTACAAGGGTCCCTTTCTTGTCTCAGCAGAGTTCAGGAGGAGAAGCACAATGCATAACTAGTCAGCCACAAAGCACTATGGTGGTTCAGCAGCAGAAGATACTGGGACAGGGTCAGTCACAGCTGTCTGGCATAGAGCAGCAAGCTAAAGGGATAGGAGGCCAACTCCAGGTTATTAGCCAACAGTCACAGAGGTTGCCAACTGTAGTAGGGCACCAGAAAGTAGGATTATTGGGACAGCAGGCATCTCATGTCCAGGGAATTATGGGACCACAAAATACATCTTTAATGGGGAATATTCGAGCTCATTTGCAAGGAGTTATTGCCAGAAGTCCACAGCTGCGACATCTCACGCCTCAGCAGCAACAGCAGCTGCAGGCCCTACTCTTGCAGCGCCACCAACTTCAGCTTCAGCAGAACCAGGTTATGAGGCAAGCTAGTCCCTTTCAAGGACAGGTTCAAGTCTCCTCTGGCCAGACTACACAGGCTGCTGCTCAACATTCATCAGTTGCCCAAAACCAGATTGGACGGTCACAGCAACAATCAGGCCACATTTTTGAGGTGAAGTCAGTGGAACCTACTGCCTCTGACCAGGCACAGCAGGGGTTCAGTATTGACCATTCATCAGCCAATCAGCAAGGATCTTCCTCAGAGCAGTCTGTAACAAGTTCCCAACAGACAGTGGTTGAGATGCTACCTGATGCAATTCTAAGGCCTGCAGAATTGTTACAGTTTTCAACATCACAGACTCCAGTAACTTTGCCTGTTCCACCATCTCCAAATGCAGAGCGTTTGAGTCCAGTGCTACAGCCACAGCTGCAGCCACACTCCCAGCAGCAGCCACAATTACTGCAACATCCCCAGCTTATGCAACAGCAGTCACAATTGCAGACCCAACGGCAGCAGCAATCACAGTGGCAGCAACATATCCTGCCTCAGCTGCAACAGCAGCCATCCCAAGTCCTGTCGCAGCAGCAGCAGCCATCCCAAGTCCTGCCTCAGCTTCCGCAGCAGCCATCCCAAGTCCTGCCGCAGCAGCCATCCCAAGTCCTGCCTCAGCTACCACAGCAACCATCCCAGCACCTACACCTGCAGCAGCAGCCACCATCTCAGCACCTGCAGCAGCAGCCACCATCTCAGCACCTGCAGCAGCAGCCACCATCTCAGCACCTGCAGCAGCAGCCACCATCTCAGCACTTCCAGCAGCAGCACCAGACGCCCCAGCAACACCTGAAGAAGCACCTGCAAAAACTACAGCAGCAACCCCCCCAGCAACTGCAGCAGTCACCACAGCACAATCCTAGTCAAGAAATTTCTGAAGAACCAAAGAATCTCTCTTCTCAGTTTTATGTTAAGCTGCTGGGATCCATGTCAGATCCACATCCTCCAAGACAGCAGGATGGTCGCAAAGAACAAAATACACATTCAACTGAGGTTAGTCTTGCTGAACCAACATCTGTTTTGAGCGTAATCTCACCACCCTGTACTCAAAGGTCAATGCAAAAACAAACTGCAGAGGATTCCTTCACCAAAGTTTCAGTAACGACAGATTCTCTGGAAAACCTGGAGCTTCTAAATTCTGGAGATGCTGAAATGAAGGTGTCCCCAAAATTGACAATATCTGTGCATGAGAGGACTAGTGCATTATCTGAAGCAACTGAAAAGAGGAATAGAGCAGGAGTTCTGCATGTAATGAGCCCCTTGGTGAATGGGGAAACAGGGAAGCAGCTGTCAATTAGAGAAATAGGGACAGTGAAGGCTCCACAGAAGACTGGAGAACAGTCAGAAAACATTCAAGAACACACCAAGCAGGACCCAAAAGAAAGCAGTGGGCAAGCTGTGAAGCGAGAAGCCAGTGGAGAGCCTCTGCTGCCGGGCTGCAGGTCAGAGGCAGGCCATCTGCTCCTGCAGAAGTTGCTTCGTGCCAAGAATGTTCAGCTAGCATCGCAGCATTCAGTGGAGGGGCTGCATGCAGAGGTGAATGGGCATGCTGACAGCAAGCTCTGTGTACTGGAGGAGAAACTGCAGCCCATGTCTCTCAACAAAGAGGTGAGACCTGACACCACACATAGAAATTTCAGAGGAATGGGGAATGTTAAAGTAGACTACACACTTTCTATATCATTCTGGATTGTAAACATCAGACTAACATCACAAATCTCATATGCTTTTCTCCTCACCACATAGAGAACAGAGCAGAAAAGTGGCAGAGGCCAAAAAAAATAGTACAGCCTCATTCCCCAAACACAGGAAGATGAACACACAAATTGAAAGTGAAGTTTCCAATTCAACTTATAAATGTATAAATTTGCTAGCTGCAGTGGAGAAATCCAGATTTTTCAAACGCGAGGAAAACTCAGCAGACTAAGCTCATGGTCCTTCAGAATGTGAGGAGAGTACAAAGTATAGTGTTAGAGATAACACCTTCTGTGTCCATGTCACAGGATGGGTCCTGCAAGAAACCACCTGCTGCTAAAGCCAAGAGATCGCAGAAAGCTGGGGAGAGAGTTTCTAATTCGCGAAAGAAGATCAGGAAGGAGGAAGGTCTGAAGTCTACAGATGCCATTGTGAAACAGCTTAAACAGGTATAATTCCATATAGCCCACACCTTTGGATGATCGTTCATCACACATACTATGGATGAGGGTCTTCTGTGTGCTCTTGCCAGGCACACCAAATGTGTTATAAATGATGTTGTTCTGGTGGGATCTGTAAACCATGTGCTGTATGTTGACACCATTTAGTGAGCATTAGTAACATCTTGCAGCATCTTGTACACTCACTGACTTTCTTCTGGGGAGCAAACAATACATATGAGTGCTTTCTTGTTTGAAATATTTTCTCTTTTCATTCAACATAATAGATGTCATGTTGATTCTTTTTGCTAAATATTGTAGGAGCTCTCTTTGTTGCCACTGATGGAGCCAGTGATCACTGCCAACTTTAATCTTTTTGCACCCTTCGGCAGCAGTCCTATCAATGGCAAAAGTCCCCTCAAGGGATCATTTGGTAATGCAGTGCTGGATAGCATACCAGATTACTACACCCAGTTGCTTTCAAAGGTAAGAGACTGCAGAGGTAGCCCTTTCGAGAAGAGGAGAAAAGTGGCATCGTTTAACTCGGTATATAGTAGGAAGCTACAATAGCTCATGGTAGTTACAGTGAGAGGACTCAGAAGTGAAATAATGAGTCTTGTTCTGAGAAGTCACTAGAGGACACAGCTTCTCAGTTACTCTGCAGAGATGATTCTTGAGGTGTATCAGTACAGCTCTAGTGAACAGCTTTGCAACTGCAAAACAGTATTTCTCTCATACTTGCAAAACAGCACAACTCCCGACAGGCTGCCATTCAAATTTGAATATCCTAGTTCCAGGTGTTGGCACTGCACTGCTTCCCTTTTCCATCCCTTGGACAGGGCTAGCCTCTCTTCCCATACTACATTTGGCTGTGCTGCTCTCTTGGATCCCATAGAAGAAGAATGAGTTACATTTTTGTTTTCTTTTGTCCAAAGAACAACCTGAGCAACCCCCCAACTCCTCCATCCTCCCTCCCCCCAACTCCACCTCCCTCAGTCCAGCAGAAGATTGTGAATGGCGTGACAACAGAAGACCTAAATGAACCACAGAAGGACTCAGATGGTGCTGGAGATCAAGAAAGACAAAAGGGTAAGACTGATGTGTGTCGCATACTGCCATGTTAGAATTGAGAGCAGACTCCAGAGCCAAAGGTCTTTCTCAAGCAGTTGTATTCTATTTACATACTGATAGATTGTGATGTATTCCTTGCAGGCCAGAAGATATGTGGATGGCATTGTAATTAGATTAAAAAAACAGGAAATGGAGGTAGACACAGGCCACAAAACATGTAAAGTCCAATCCAGTATTTATTCCAATGATACTGTCAAAAAACCTGACTCAGCTGAGTTTCGGCAAACTCATCTGCATCAGAGGTCTAAAAAAACATAAATAAAACATATATATCATAAATATACAATGGAAGTAATTAAAATACACGTGATCATCATAAACAATTAAAATTGAACAAAAGCAATAAAAATGTACAATTGTTAGAATAACAGACAAATAACATAAAAATAAACACATAGAAGCCATGTTACCAAAGCGGGTTATCATAGGAATCATAATACAGTATTAAAATCGTTCAAGGGAGTAAACTTTGGAAAATGAGGAAAAAAGGGGTGGTTAAAACAAATGTTCTAAGTCAAGGGGAGAAGTGCAAAAAGGTGCATAACATTATTATGCCCAATTATCTTAACAGAAGGTAGTGTATGTGTGTAACTATATTACAGCTCAAAAACCCCTGGTTAAACAGGGCTGTAAAAACACACTCATAAACCACAACAAATGCTGTGACTCTATAACCAGAAAATAGAAAATAATGAAAAATAGAAACATGATAGATTTTTAAAAAAAAAGATGAGGATGCCAAAAGACGCAAATGCATATGCTGCAAATGGAACTGCTAAAAATATTTGAAACAAAACTTTAAAACACAAAATCTCATTGATTCTTAAATCTTCCAAAAGCAAACAAACATCATAGCTAAAACAAAGCAGTACACACCAAATGCCAGTGTCCACGCCATTGGCAGACTGAACATCAAAGAAAAGACTGTTTCCTTATTGTCCCTCCAGGCCAGTCCAGCTAAGAATGGGTTGTCGGCCCCCTCCAGCAGCTGAGGACTGAGCATGACATTCTTGATAAATCAGTATAAGAGCTCCCTCTGCAGCTGTCAATGCAGGCTCTCAGCCCTCAGCAGATGGGGAAGGGCTCCCATGTGGTGGACTCCCTGAAAGGAAGATTTGGTTAATTACAAAAGGGAAAGAGATTAAAAAAAAAAAGGGAGGATTAACCTAAGAGCTTTGGCGCTCGAGAGGTTGCAGAGAAGGCTTGGAGCACCCCCTTCAAGAGCTATTGGCAGGGGAGTAAGAATGGGCAGTAGGGACAGGGCCTGCCCCAGCACCGGGATCTGTGTGGACCAGAAGCTGCCTGGGGGTGTAAGACCTGGAAGCCCCAGGTCCCTCCCCCCCCCCTTTCCAGCAGGCTAGCCAGAGGCCTGTTAGCTACAGAAGTCCTGGCTATCCTTTAGCCAGCAGGAAATGTTCTGTGCAGGTAAAAGAAAGTAAAGCTTTAAAGGAAAGAAATGGTAGCTGCGGGGTATTCTCTTGCTATCTGGGTTTGGGGGGAGGGGTCGTTGGGGCCAGTTGCAGCAAAGTTTGTGACAGCGACAGGCTCACTCTTGGGCTCCAGGTTTTGTTTTCAGTGCATTCCCCTCGGGCACGGTTGCATACTTCCAGTCCTTTCATCTTGCACTCAGTGTGGGAGCAGTTGTAACTTGTCTCTAGTCGACTGTTGTGGCAAGTGTGTGACAGGAGAGTCGGCCCAGGCTGTTGCAGCTGTGCATATGGAGGAAGGCTTGGCAGCATCAGGGGGGGGAGGGAATCTTTTGAGGCCAGTAATTCCCACAGTTTGGTGGTAATCATGGCCATGTCACAAGAAGTGGCCATTTCCTCTGCACGCCGAGAGAAGCGGGGAAAGAGCAAACTGAAAGCAAAAAAACTAGTGGGGGAGGATTCAGCACTTCAGACAACCACTCCTAGTGGTAAGGAGGTGCTTGAACCCATTTTTTTCCCCAGATTTTATACTGTCTCTGCAATAAGGCCTGTTTCAAAAGGAAATAGGCAGAGTCCCTAAGTCCTCCCAGCAAGGTCCCAGTTTTCCCAGTTGTGGATGCCCTCAGGGAAGGAGACCCAGGAGAGGATTCTTCCTAAGGTGGGAAAAAGTGGAGTGAGAACGGCACCTGGCTGGGTCAGGGCTCCCTACATACACATGCGTCCGATGAGTTGGGAGGAGGCTCCTCCGATATCTGGGACGATCCGTAGATTCCAGAGTTGGAAGAGGGCAAAATTTCCCCAGGGAAGGATCCCAATGTGTTTCACATCTTCCACAGAGAGCTCATGGCGCTAATTGGACATTCGCTCTCGGCACGCAGTATTGTGCAGGTGTCACCCCAGGTGACCCCTGGAGGTTCCACTGCTTCAGGGATTCAAAGGAGCACAGGTGTGCTTCCGATTCACAGGGTGATCAAGAAGATGATTGAGTTGGAATGAACATTTCCAGAGGCTACCTTGAGGGGTAGCCGCCCCATGGGGTGTGTCTATCCTATCCCGCCGGAGGAGAGGGAGCTCTTAAGGATGCCTTGGTCTCGGTAGTGACCAAGAAGACCACCATTCCCGTGGAAGACGTTAAGGACCTGCAAGATAGGAAGCTAGAGTCCTTCCTTGAGCAGGCATTGGTTTGGAGTGCTCTGGTACTGCAGGCCGCCATTTGCAGGGCTTATGTGTCCAGAGCATCCATTTGATGGCTCCAGGGCTTAGGTCTGCCTGGCCTGGAGGGCCAGGCAGCCTCAGAAGGGGCAAAGCTGGAGTCCGCTGCTGCGTATATGACAGATGCCTTCTATGATTTGGTTTGGGTGGCCTCTCATTGCGGCATGTCGTTTTCTCTGGCTTCATAACTGGGCGGCAAACGCTTCGTCCAAATCTAGTCTCAGTAAGTTCCCCTTCAAAGGAAAGTTGCTATTTAGGGAGGCACTGGACAAGATCATAAAGGACTTGGGTGACTCCAAAGGGGGGCACCTACCGGAAGATCGCCCTAAGGGGCCAAAACTGGGGGGGGGCACAGAAGGGGGGACACCCAGGGATTTTCAGAATTCTCCAGGAACAAGCAGGAAGTCAGTCCTCACATATGGGTGACATTGGCGCCAATGGAGCCCCTGTGGAGCACTTTCCCAGCTTTCACAGAAAGCCTTTGGAAATGCTAGCACATACGCGTGGTCCCCTTCCTGCCCAAAGGTGCCATCTTGTTCAGTCTCCTTTTTTCTGCAGAGCCCAATGGACACTTGTCCCGGTTTCCCCGTAAAAATCCTCTAAAAATTAGCCTTCAAAGTTGTTTTTTACCAGTTTGTGTACTGGTTCCTCTTCCCGCATCGAGCCAGCGCCATCCCCGGCTCTTCCCCTCTTTTTTGGCGAGGCTTTTCCTCGACCGGCATGCACTCCCTTTTTCACCCAGGAGGTCGTCGATCCCAGCCGGGTGTCTCCCACCATTTCTCCCCGTGGGTTCAAAAAGTGTAACTACTGTATTCTAACCATGTCTGTTACAGACACCCACGACTGTTGCTTACTCTGCCTCGGCCCAGACCACGACAGTACCACCTGCGTCCTGTGCCAGGCCATGACTCCGAAAACCAACAAGAAAAGATCGGAGTTGCAGGAGAGGATGTTCCCGCGGTCTGACTCGGCCCCGGCTTCCCCGACGCTGAGCCCCAAGCAGAGCACCTCCCGCAAGACCGATGTTGAGGCCTCTCCTGAGACCTCTTGATATGAGGTGTCCCTTCGGAGCCGTCTCCCCTGGAGCCCCAGCACTGATGATGTCCTTTCCTGAGGACAGAGTGCAGAAAGATATTGGTGCAGGTGCAGAGGTTTCTGCACATGAAGGCACCAACCGCTTGGTGTTTCCTTGCCGTTCCCCTAGATATATCGTTGCCATCAGCTGTTGTGTTGTCTGTCTTGACTAGATTGTAAGCTCTGATGAGCAGAGACCATATTTTACATGTGTCTTTACAGTGCTGTGTGCACCTTGTAGTGCTATACAAATGATCAGTAGTAGTAGTAGTAATGTCTCAGCCCACAACGTCTGAGCCATGGCTGCATCCGCAGCTAACTTGCGCTCAGTCTCTATGGAAGAGATTTGCAGGGCTGCGACGTGGTCTTCTGTCAACACATTCACATCTCATTAGTGTCTGGATGGAGATTCCTGACACAATAGCAACTTTGGGCAATCTGTACTCCAGCATCTGCTTGGGGATTAGAATCCAGTTCCATCCCCCAAGGCCCCACTGTCTGTCCAGGCTATCAAAAAAATGAAAAATTCCAAAGTCCCTCCGGCGACCCAGCTACTGGTGAGAGGATGCCTGGTCCACTTTGTTGCCGGATGGGAGTGTCACCTCAGATACCTGGGTCCTCCAGGTCATCCAGGAGGGTTACCTCTTCACCTGGACCGGCTTCCTCCACCCTTCTGCCCTGCGGAGCCCCCTTGGCTCCCCGCACAACAGGTCTTCTTGGTGCAGGAGCTTGCCAACCTCCTCGAGGAGCGAGCAGTGGAAGTGGTCCTGCTGCGCCTCTGAGGTCATGGGTTCTACTCCCGTTACTTCCTTGTGCCAAAGTGGACGAGCGGTTTCCGACCCATCCTCGATTTAAGAAATCTCAACAAATACCTGATGCGGGAGAGGTTTAAAATGCTCTCCCTTGGTGCCTTGCTGTCATAAATGATACTGAGTGAAACTGTATAGTGAAGAAGCTGGATCGGATGTTCTCCAGGACCAAGCAGGAAGTCAGTCCTCACATATGGGTGACATCAATGGAGCCCCTGCGGAGCATTTCCCCAGCTTTCTATGAAAGCCTTTGGGAATACTGCACGCATGCGCGGTCCCCTTCCCGCCTAAAGGTGCCATCTTGCTCAGTCTCTCTTTTTCCGTGGAGCCCATCAGACGTGTGTCCTCGTTCATCCGGAAAATAGTTAGATTTTTTCGTCATTTCCTTGCAATTTCTTCTCGGTTTTTTCTCTGGTTCGACGCCGGTTCCCCTTCTCGCCAGGTTTGGTACACCGGTATCGAGCCCGATCTTATTTTTTCAGGGTTTGCCCTTCGTGGCTGGCGTTCGCGCCCTTTTTTTCCTTTTCCCTGGAAGGCCGGTCCTTTGACCTCGCGGGGACTCTTTTTTTCCCCGATGGCTTCCAGTGGTTTTAAGAAGTGTGATCGGTGTAAGAAACTAATGTCTCTCACCGACACACACGACTGCTGCCTTCGGTGCCTCTGTCCTGATAATGATCTTAAGATCTGTGGACCGTGTGGAAAAATGTCCACTAAGGCACTTCAAAGTCGTCAGCAACAAAAGGAAAGGCTTTTTTCCGATTCGGCCTCCGGCCGGGCCCGAACCTCGTCTGAGGCCTCGACGTCTCGGGAGTCTGACCCCGAGCATCGTCGGGGTTCCTCGGAGAGGGGGGTCCCCCGAGCGGGAGCGAAAGAGGAAGAAGCGGCTCACGAGGGCGGCGGCGGAGGAGGTCCCTGGCTCCTCGAGGGCTAGGTCTCAGACCCCCGACCGCCGTCCCGGGCCCATGGAACAGGAGAACCTGTCAAAAGTACCTCGGGTGGAGTCGGAGTCTGCTGGACACGTAAGTCCTGTTGTCCTTGAGGACTCTCCTCCCAGGGAGCCGACGTCAGGCCCGCCGCCGCCGGGGCCCGAATCGGTAGCTGCTGAGTCTCCTGAGCTGGGTCTCAGGCTGACAGCCTTGGAGTGCAGACTGTCTGCCTTCATGGATCAGCAGCGGGTGCTGATGGCCAGCCTTGCTGGCGCATCTGCCCCGACCACCGGGACTTCGATGTCGGTCGACCCTGGAGACCGAGCCAATACTCGAGACCATGAAGGCTCGAAGTCGTCCTCGGTCACCCTCGACCTCCCAGTCGGAACCGAGGGCGTCGACGCCGGTGCCTTCGGCGTCGGGGCGGGTGCTGCTGGGCCCCCCGCGGTCGGAGCCCGACTCCTCTTCGGATGAGTTCACCTGGGAGACGGAGGATGAGGAGTCCCCCGATACCTTCAAGACTTGGTGCGTCCCGTCGGACTCACCGCAGTCTGAGCCCCGGAGTAGGTCCCCTCAGGAGGATACCCGGTTCTAGGAGTTCGTGCGGGATATGGCCACTGCTTTGGCGATCCCGGCGGATCCCGAGGAGGAGCCTCGAGCTGAAGAGCTTGAGGCCCTCCAGTATGACTCTCCTCCGAAGGAGGCCTTTACTGTGCCGGTTCCTCCGATGCTGGAACGTCTCCTCTTCCGGATGTGGGAGGCACCGGCCTCGGCGCCGGTTCTGAGCAAGCGAGTCTATTCCATTTATCGACTCTGTAAGAGCTCTGGGTTTCAAAAGGCGCAGCTACAGCACTATTCCATGGTGGTGGAATCGGCCATGCATCGTCTGAAAAGTCAGAAGATGCACTCCGCGGTGCCCCCTGGCAGGGAGGCCTGGAACCTGGATGCGTTTGGTAGAAAGTGCTTCCAAGGCTCGATGCTTGCTTGCTGTGTCCAGTCTTACCAGCTGTACATGGGCATGTACTTGCGGGACCTGGCAAAGGAGCTTGCCAGGTTCTCTTCTGGTCTCTCCGGGGAACCTTTGCAGAGGTTCAAGTTCTTGTCTTCGGGGATCCGGGAATGCTCTAAGTTCATGTCCCGAGCAGCCTACGATGGCTTCGAGGCCTCGGCCCGTGTTGCGGCTGCCGGCATCGTGGCTCGACGCCAGGCATGGCTGCAGTCATCGGACTTCGAGCCATGGGTTCAGGACAAGTTGGTCGATGTCCCTTGCCGAGGTGAGAACCTTTTTGGCAAGCCCATGGCCGAGAAGGCTGCTGAGCTCGAGACCGAGCACCTCACGAGGACAAGGCTGTCTCGAAAGACTTCTGCCCCTTCACACAAGAAGAAGGGCTCGGGTAAACAGTCCTTTTACCCGAGGAAGGCGACTGCTTACAAACAGTTCCCACCTTACCAGGCCTCCCCCGCTCCCCCACAGGGTCAGCAGGCCAAGGGGCAGGGACATGGGCCCCGTAGGCAGAAGGCCCCCAAGCTTCCGGCTCCTGCTCCCACTCAGCAGGGTGGGGGTTTTTGACTCCCAAGACATAGCCTCTCCGTCTCTGCTGTCCCATCCCTGCACAGGAGGTCGCCTAGCCCTGTTTGCCCACCGGTGGCCACCCATTACAGGGGACAACTGGGTCTTAAGCATAGTCCACAAGGGCTACCTGCTTCATTTCATCAGTTGCCTCCTCCCTATTTTACAGGAGAGCCTCCAAGGCCTCCATACAGTCCTCCTCCTGCAGGAGCTCCAGGGTCTGTTACGAGACCAGGCGGTGGAGCCTGTGCCTCCCCACCTACAAGGTCACGGTTTCTACTCCAGGTACTTCCTAGTACCAAAGAGAACAGGGGATCTCAGGCCTATTCTCGACCTCAGAAATCTCAACAAGTTCTTACAGAAGGAAAAGTTCAAGATGCTTACTCTTGGAACACTTCTGCCCTACCTCCAGCAGGGAGATTGGCTATGCTCTTTAGATCTAAAGGATGCATACACTCACATCCTCATTCATCCAGACCACAGAAAGTACCTCAGGTTCATTGTGGGAGGAAACCATTATCAGTACAGAGTGCTGCCATTTGGCCTCACCTCCGCCCCCAGGGTCTTTACCAAATGCCTGGCAGTGGTGGCGGCCTACTTGAGGAATCAGGGTATCTTTGTCTTCCCCTATCTGGACGACTGGCTCATCAGGGGTCAGATGTGCCAGGAGGCCAGGCAAGCCACCCTCTGAATGATTTCTCTACTCCAGCATCTGGGGTTTGTCATAAACTTCGCAAAGTCCACTTTGCTCCCCTCCCAAAACTTGGAGTTCATAGGGGCAAGGCTGGACTCTCTGCAGGCAAAAGCTTTCTTGCCAGAGGACAGAGCCCAAAGAATGATGACGTTGGCAAACCAGTTTCTCAGCAGGTCACTGGTCTCCGCCAGGCTCTGCCTGAGGCTTCTCGGCCACATGGCTTCGACAGTACATGTGACTCCCAATGCCAGGCTTCATATGAGGCCTGCGCAATGGTGTCTCAGGAGTCAGTGGTCGCAGGCCACGGGAAGCCTCAGCGACAGAGTAAGGGTGTCCAGACCATTCCTGCACTCCCTACGTTGGTGGCTGCATCCCCACAACTTACTGAAAGGGATGCCTTTTCAGCCACCTGGGTCCACAGTGGTATTGACCACCGATGCCTCCCTACAGGGATGGGGTGCACACTGTCTGGGCGAGTGCACCCAGGGCCTGTAGTTTCCCTGGGAGGTGGTCCAGCAGCAGATCAATCTACTGGAACTTCGGGCTATTCGCTTAGCCCTCAAGACTTTCTCTCAAACCCTGGCTCACCAGTCTGTTTTAGTGCAAACAGACAATCAGGAAGCCATGTTTTATGTGAACAAATAGGGAGGCACTGGGTCCATGCTCCTTTGTCAGGAGGCGCAGGACCTTTGCTTGTTTGCGCTCAGGCACAACATGTTGCTCAAGGCGGTTTATCTCCCTGGCCAGGAAAATTACCTAGCAGACAGGTTGAGCATGATTCTGCAGCCCCACGAGTGGCAGCTCCTCCCACTTCCTGTTCAGCTGTTGTGGTGAGCAGACCTGTTCTGAAGAGCTCCTGGTAGGGAGGAGTTCCTGCTTCCTTCCTGTGGCTGGATGTCGGGTCCTGGGCCACCTCCAGCAGGAAAGGCCCAGGCTCAGAGGCCTACCAGGCCTGGTAGGCCTCCTTTGGTGCAGACTACTGAGGATGCTGGGACCTGTCTTCAGCCGATACCCCAGGAGGGGGCCTCCCCAGGTAGGACTACAGATGGTCAGGGAACAGGGACCCACTTGCCCGGAGGTTTGGGCCCGCTGCCCCAGGGAGGAGGCTCCTCTCTCCTCCCCAGGCAGGGTGTGGAGGCTGGGTGGAGGCAGGGAGAGGCCCTGGGGAGGCCTTGGAAGCCTGCCCCGTACGGTGCTGGAGGAGGTGGGTTCCCCCCTCCGCCTCGGGTCCTGGAGGAGGCCTCTACCTCTTCCAGTGAGGATGAGGACGGAGGGTCGGGCCTGCCATCCTTCCAGAAACCAGCTAGGGCCCCAGAGGAGATTGTGGTGGCAGTACGGCGGCTCCAGGGTCTCCAGAAGGAGGCGGCCCAGCTGGAAACTCAGCTCTCCCACCTGGAGAGCCTGCAGGCCACCATTCCCGGTGAGGAGTGGGTGGCCTATACCATCTATAGAAAGGGGGTAAAGCGGGCCTTGAAGGCTAAACACCAGGAAATCATCTATCTGAGGAGCCAGGGTTGTGGGTCCCTGTCTGAAGTGTATCACAACTATGATAGATGGCAGGGTAGATCTGTAGTCCAGGGGAGACCCCCGGGGGTGGGTAAGCCGGTAGGAAATCGACAGTCCCGTTCTCTGTTGCCCTTTCAGGGTGAAGTTGAATTGGTGAAAGCTGGTGCCTGGGCGTTTGGGGGCGGGGTCCCTGCCCACCTAGATTCTTTGGAGCCAATGATGACAGCCCCGCCGACGACCCGATTGCAGACATCGATTTCCTGCACTAATGATTGGGGCAGTGAGCAGGGTGTCCGAGGAGTTGATCTTTCCCATCAGCAGGCCTTTCCCGTTCATTTTCCTGCTCTCCCGACATCAGCGTGTGTTGGTGGGGTGCCCCAAGATGGCTGCCAGGCAGTTCCCCGTGACGTCAGGCTTCTCACCGTTGCCGCCGATGCAAGGATTGCCCCGATGGAGGAGGTCTCTGCAGGGCTTCCCCCAGCCCGATCGACACTCCAAGATGGCCGCCGCCAGGGGTGTAACATCACTTCCGGGTATTCCCGGAAGTGTGAAGCGAGCCGGGATTCTGTCTTTGCCTTGCCGCAGGAGCAGCGACGGCGGTCTGAGGAGGCTCTGCCTGGATTTCCCCGCTCGTCCTCCGCTGAAAAATGTCCTCGAGGTGGTGATTCGCACTCGGATCCGATGCAGCAGCGTCGGGGATCTCAAGGCTCTGTGCTGTTTGACCGCCGAGTTCATTCCCCTGCAGTGGATACCGGATTTTCAGTGCGGACTTGGGGTGGGGGGGCTGCTGTGAACAGCGACTCCCCTGTTTTGGCTGCTCTTCCTGCTCCTCGACGGCTGCAGGATGGCCGCCCATCTTTTTCAGAAGTGGCTGTCTGGCACCGGAGGGGTGCAGGACAAGGGAAGGAGCAGGGAAGGGGCTGCTGTTCGTTTTCTGCAGCCATTGAGGGGAGTCAAGAGCAGGGACAGAATGTTTCTTTGTCTTCTGTGTCAGCGGAGCGGGATGAACAGGCGCCTGCAGTTTCCGCCAGTGTGGCTGAAGGGGGCCTGGCTCGCAGGGGGGCGTCCGCCCTTCCTGCTGGAGCCTTGGCTACCGGCCAGGTGGTTCTGGACCCATGTGCCACGTCTGGCACCGACAACCAGGTAGGACCTGAGAGGGACAAGGGGCAGGGGGGTGGAGGTGTGGGGGATGTTCTGGGTGGGGGATCTGCCCTGTTGTCTCGGGCAGGTCCTGCCTTGTTGTCGGTAGCCGTAAAGGGGGTAGCGGACGGTGGGTTAGGGGAAGGGCGGATGGAGGAAAGGGGGGAGCGGATGACTGGTCATATAGTGGGGAAGGAGGGAGTGGCTGATTTGGAACAAGGGAAGGAGTTGTCCTCAGTAGGGTCAGGGGGGGCGGTGGTCCCCCTGGATCCCGGGAATGAAGGGGAGCGGGGTCCGTCCCCGGTAGTGGTGGCCGAGACCCAGGAGCCTTGCGCTGGGTCGGGAACGCGGGAAGGAGGTTTGGGGGAGCCTTCCGGTCCCCTGGGTGTCACCGAGAACCAGGTTTGTGATGCCCTGCGATTAGCCTTGGAGACCCCGACGGGCCCTCCTGGGGCCTTTGCTGCCTTTCAGCAGATGGAGGTGGCGGCAGGGGGTGATCCAGGGGTTCTCGGTGGCACCCAGGGATCCGGAAAGGATAGCATTCCAGATTCGGTTTTGGCAGAGATGATCTTGCCCAGTTCTCAGGTCGCCCCATGTGCGGAGATTGTGGATCCTGCAGACCAGCAGCAGGATCCCCCGCAGGTAGCAGCAGGGGAAGGCCAAGGTAGGCAGGGGATGGGAGCTGGGGGGTCGGCTTCCCCCCCCCGTACCTTTGCGGAGGCTCTGAGGGGGTCGGGCACCACTCCGGGGAAGTCGGGTGAAGGTGGGGGGAGGGGGAACTCCCAGGGGAATGATCCCGCAGGAGGGGGAGGAGGTGGGGGAGGGTTCCAAAGAGGGGTAGGGGGTGAGGTCCGACGGCGCAACGTGGCGCAGATCCGATGGGCTGGGGAGGGGTCCCCTCCAGCCAGGGAACAGGTCTTGAGGATGGTCCTTGGGCTGGGGTTTCTCCCAGGAGATCTCTACGCCTTTATCCACATGAACAACACCATTGAATATGATGTTAGTTTCATGCTGAGACGGGGGCTGGAGATTTTCTGGGACCGATACCAGCAGCAGGGAGGGTGGGCTGACTTTCGTGTTGTGCCTATCTCTCGCCAGGGGACGGTACCTGTGACCATCCTATCCAGGAATGAGTCGCTCCCAGGGCAGGACATCCAGTTTTGGTTGTCGCGCCATGCGGTGCTCCTCGCACCCCTGGTTAAGGGCGCTGGGCCCCTAGGGGTGTGGGACGGGTCGTGGAAGGGCAGGATCCGTTTGCGTGAGGTGGGAAACGTGGTGCAGCACGTGCCCTCGGCCGGTTTTCTCGGTCGGGATCGCATCTTGTGCTATTACCTCGGGCAACCCCGCGAGTGTCACCGCTGTGGCTCATTTCGCCATTTGAGCATGAACTGTCCCGAGCAGGTCTGCACCCGTTGTGGTGGACGGGGTCACGCCTCGGCCGGGTGTCTGCTAATTCGGTGTAACCTTTGCGGGGAGTTGGGCCACCCCTTCGCCCGCTGCCCCTCCGCGTCACACAATGGACCGGGGGGGGATGCCGTCACTCCACCTCGGGCTTCTGTGCGGGAGGAGGTTGTGGAGGCCCCTCTCCCTCAGGAGGAGTCCGAGGGCCCTAGGGTAGAGGAGTCCATCGAGCCGAGGGGGCCACCAGGGGGAGGGGATTCGGGTAGGACGGAGGAGAGGGTTGATGTGGTGGAGGTTAATGTATCACGACAGGATAGTGGGTTGAGGGTGGTGCCACCTGAGGAATGGACTACGGTCCCTTCCAAGGGTGGCAAGTCCAAAAGGAAGAAACGGGAGACATCCCCGTTGCCGGATGCAGAGCCTGTGTTGGACATCAACCGTTTTGTCTTTTTGGCTGCTGATGCGGCTGAGGCAGATGAGGGCTTGCCTGTGGAGGCAGGGCTTCCTGTGCGGCGCTCGGAGCGGTTAGCGGCGGGGGCGGCCCCTCTTCCTCAGCGGCGACCTTCAAAGATGCCGAAGGCGCGCCGCAGTCAGGGTCCTCCAATCAAGGGGGATACTGGCGCCCGACGGGTGAGGGAGGATGGGTTTGTACCCCCGCAGTTGGGTTCGGGGCCTTCGCAGGAGCCCCCTGCTGACCCGGCCGCCCTGGCCTCCCCCGCGGGGGTGGGCACTGTTGTATTGTCTCAGTCTTTGTCCGGGGAGGGGGGGGCAGTACAGGTGGTGGACCCCACGGAGGAGGTCATTCCTCCGACCCCTGACCCGTTTGTGCCTCCTCATCCCGTGGGGGCTGGGTCTGCCCTCGCGACAGCTTTGCCTGGTGGTCCCGGGGGCACCAGCACCTCCTGGGGTGACAGGGTCGAGCGGGAGGAGGAGGAGATCCTCGAGGTGGTCGACGTGGACCAGGAGGAGGTGCTCCAGCTCGCGGGCTTGTCCTGCAAGCGGGATTCTGGGGATCCTGGGGTTGGTGAGAAGAGGAGGAAAGGGTCACTGCACTCGAAATAGGCATGGCGTGCACTCCTGCGTTCTCGTGCGCCACCATCAACATGGCCAGCATTTTCAAAGACCAGGCGCGGGCTACAGCCTATGATTTTCTTTCTACGAGTGGGCTGGATGTCATCTTCTTGCAGGAGACCAGGCTCACCTCGCTCGCTAGCCTTCATCGGGCGAAGCGAGAGTGGAGGTGGGGCCCTTCGTACTGGTCACTTGCGGCACAGCCCTACGCAGGAGTCGCGGTTTTGTTCACGTCTAACCGATTTCAGGTGCAGTACGTGTGGGAACTGGAGCAGGGCCGGTGTCTGCTTTTAGACGGCTACTGTGGGCCTCATCGGTTTCGTTTTGTGGTGGTCTACGGCCCCCAGTCTAAGTTGGCGCGGAAGACCCTGTTTGGGGTCATCCGCCCCTACCTACACACCTCCCGTTTGGTGGTCCTCGCCGGGGATTTCAACACCACCACCTTTTTGCAGGACCGAGGGGGGGAGCGTTGCCCACCTAGTTACGAGGGCCTCTTTTTGGCCGAGATGACCCGGACGGCTGACCTGGTGGATGTTTTCCACCGGGCCTTTCCACGGTCGCCGGGTTTCACCTACTACCATGGGACCTGCAGGAGTCGTATCGATCGGATATATGTGAGTGCCCGGGTGGAGTGTTCCCCTCCGCAGTTGCAGGCGGTTGACTTTTCGGACCACCGCGTCCTCTCCGTGTCCTTCCTGGCTAACCACGAGGAGCTTAGCAGGGGTCCTGGCCTGTGGCGACTGAATGTGCAGTTGTTGGCAACATCAGAGGTGGTCCAGGAGTTCTTGGCCTTTCTCGCAGACCAGGAGACCCTGCTGAGTGTTTTTCCTTCCCGTGGCGCGTGGTGGGATGAGGTGAAGACGCGTGCCCGACAACTCTTCCGTTCCCGGGGTACCTCCATGGCTCGATCCCGCTACCTCACCTACACTGTCCTCCGGAGGTCGCTGGATCGTTTGGTATCCCGAGGGGCAGCGCGGGAGGAGGTTGAAGAGGTGCGCGTCCAGCTCCGTGGCCTGCTTTACGATCGCCATGCCTCCCTATGCTTCGAGGGGGCGGCCGGTGGGGGCGCCACTCCAGACCCTTTCCGGACTTGCAGGGAGAGGGTTCAGCGTCGGGAGGTCATGGCCCTGCGGGGCGAGGACGGTACCATTCATACCTCCCAGGAGGACCTTTTGCGGATGGTGGGGGAATACTTCTCGGACCTGTTTGGGGATCGCCCCGTGGACCTCACCCATATCCGAACGTACCTGGGCCTTCCCCCGGTGTATTCGGCTGTGGTCCAGGCACAGGTTGATGCACTCGCTGCACCGATTCAGCAGGTGGAGGTGGAGAGGGCGATTCGTGCCATGCCGTTGGGGAAGGTGCCTGGGCGCGATGGGCTCCCTGTGGAGTTCTATCGCACTTTCATTGCCCAGCTGGCCCCCTTCCTGACCTCCCTGTTTCAGGAGATCATGGACACGGGGTATCTCCCGCGGTCATTTCGCGAGTCTGTCCTGCTGCTGCTCTCCAAGGGGAAGGACGATAGCTCCTTGGACTTCTGGCGGCCGCTCTCTCTTCTGAACGCGGACCGGAAGATCCTGGCCAAGTGTTTGGCCAACCGACTGGTGGAGGTGTCGGGCGTTTT
The DNA here is from genome assembly GCA_033557465.1 of Ichthyophis bannanicus. Taxonomy (NCBI): domain Eukaryota; kingdom Metazoa; phylum Chordata; class Amphibia; order Gymnophiona; family Ichthyophiidae; genus Ichthyophis; species Ichthyophis bannanicus. The sequence goes on along the minus strand of CM066033.1, from coordinate 648,241,472 downwards.
GCTGTCCCCTTCCCAGTATTGTTCCGTTCGGGGGAGAGGGGTTCTGGACGCTGTCGCCACAGTCCGGGAGATGGTGGAAAGAGGCCGGTCGCTCCAACGGGACCACTGGTTGGTCTCCTTGGATCAGTCCAAGGCCTTTGATCGAGTCAGTCACCGGTACCTGTGGGTGGTGCTCCAGCACTTCGGCCTCCCCGCAGGTTTCCTCTTCGTCGTGCAGGCGCTGTACCGAGGGGGGGTGAGCTTCCCGTTTATTAACGGGTGGCTCGGACGGCCGTTTGGTGTCGCCTCGGGGGTGCGGCAGGGGTGCCCTTTGAGCCCCCTGCTGTATGTTTTCTCCCTCGACCCCTTCCTCCGGAGATTGTCCTCAGGTGGGTTGCGGGGCCTGGAGGCGCCTGGTGCGCCCCCGGTGTCCGTCGTTGCCTACGCTGACGACATCTCAGTTTACGTGGACGGCACTGAAGGGGTAGAGGCCCTGCGGGAGGCCGTGGAGGAGTACTCGGGGGTAGCCCACTCTGTTGTCAACCACAGCAAGTGCCAGACGCTGTGGTTGGGCTCCTCGGAGGCCTCCCCGCCTTCCTGCGCCCCCTTTCCTCCTCCCGTGGGGGAGGTCCGCGTTTTGGGCCTCGTCTTCGGGTCGGAGGACTGTGCGGAGTCCAATTGGGACCGTTGTCTCGAGACTGCACGGTGTCGGGTGTTGCGGTGGAGGGGGTGGAGGTGTACGTACGAGGAGAAGATCAAACTCCTCGGGACGTTTCTGCTTCCTCTCTTTCTGCACGTAGCCACGGTTTTCGTCCTTCCGTTGTCCCGTCAGGCATCTGTCTGTGCCGTCTTTTTCTGTTTTCTGTGGGGTAACCGCTTGAACCCTGTCCAGCGCAACATCGTCTGCCTGGATCGGGCAGAGGGTGGTTTGGGTATGTTGCACCCCCTTGTTTTCCTGTCAGTCTTGTCTATGGCGTTTCACTTAGGTAGGATGAGGGAAGGGGGTGGGGTTTGGTGGGTGGCCTCCTATCGGGAATGGTTCTCCCGCTTCTGGGAGCAGTGGGAGGGGGCGTCCTCGGTCCCACGTGTGCGCCGGAGAGGGGAACAGGCCCCATCGTACGTATTTGTGATGGTGGGGCTCATTCGGCGGTGGGGGGTGACCGACCCGCTCGCCCAGTCCTTGGGGCGAAAAGGATTATACCGGATGGTACTCACCTCTCACTATCAACCACGGTGGGCCCTGCGGGACTGTCCGGCGGATGTGATGCAGCGGGGCCTTCGGCTGTTGAACTCCCCTCGGCTACCGAAGAAGGTTCGGGATGTAGCCTGGTTGTCTTTCCACGGGCGTTTGTACGTGAGGGACAACCTCAAGTACAGGTCACAGGCCGAGCGGGTCTGTCCGAGGGCCGGGTGTGAGGGGCAGGCGGAGACCATGGACCATTTTCTCCGGCAGTGCCCCTTTAACGTGGAGGCCTGCCGGTTGGTGTCCGCTGCTCTTCACCTGCGCGACCTTTCCCTCCTCACGTATGCGGAGTGGGTGTACGGGGCCTGGTCCTTTCCTCTAAGGCAGGACTCCGGGACCCTCTACCTCGTCACGGCTGTAGTGCGCTACCACCTGTGGCAAGCGCGCTGTCATGTCTCGACCCGGGGGTTGGTCCTGCCCCTCGACGAGGTGGTGCGGGACATTCTGGAGGAAGTGTCCAGCATGGCGCAACGTGAAAGGCGGGTGGTGGAAGCCCATCGTTGGGAGCGTCTGTGGCGTCACCTCACCCTCCGCCCCCCGTGAGGGGGAGGGGTTCCCTGGGGTTATCGTCCCTGTAGGGCTCTGAGGTTTGTTTTTGTTTCACTAGGGGAGGGGTGTGGCAGGAGGGGTTGGGTTTCCTTCCCTGGGGTTTATTTCTGAGTATGACTTTGGGGTTGTTTTTCTCCCGGGGGGGGGGGGTGAGCTGGTGCTGCTCCAGGGGTGAGACCACTTGTCCGCTCTCCCTTTCCTCTTCGAGGGGGCTGTCCCAATTGTTGTTGTTGTTAGTGGTTTTGTATGTCCTTTTTGTGTCCTGGGCATCCCGCTCCGCTGGCTGATCGCAGGGCAGCACAGGGGTTATGTTATTTTTGCTTTGTTTTTAGCCTTTGATTTGTATGATTAGTTATGCTTTGTTTTGGTGGGATTATGTTGGGGATGGGCTTAAGATGCCCTTATGTTTCTGTTTGGGGGGTCGGGGTTGGGAGGCTTGTTTTGTATGTGTTTGGTTCTGGGGGACGGATGGGGAGGGGGTAGGGATGGGAGTGGAGGGAGGGGGAGCTGCTGCTCCCGCTGCAGGGGGAGGGATGGGGACAGGGGACTCTGTCTTTGAGGGGGGTTGGGGGGGGGAGTCTGGCAGTTCCCACACACTGGAGGACTGCATGAACATTTGGACTGGTGGGGACTGTTGTGTGGGGGAGGGGTTCAGGGATTGCCAGACGGACAATGTGTGGACTGCTTTGGGGTGTTCTTGCAGGGAGGGGTTGGGTCGGGCAGGGACAATGGACCGAGGGGGGGGAGGGGACATGGACATTGTCAGAGACGTTTGTGGGTTGTTGTCGGGAGGAGGGGCACGCGTGTTGATTGCTGGGTTTGGTGGTGGGTTTGGGGAGGCGGGTCACGGGGGTTTTGTGATACCTGTTTTGTGCTATGTCGGGGGGGTGGGGGTTTTGGGAGGGGTGTGGGACTTGGTTGGGGTGATTGTGTTTGCTTTTTGTTTGTTTTTCTGTTGCATGTGTTAATAAACAAAATTTCCATCCCTTGGTAGTTCAGAAGATCTTCCTGAGATGGGGACTTCCATCCATAGATCTCTTTGCCAGTCCCCTGAACAGACAGCTGCCCAGGTTCTGCTCCAAGCAACTGCATCCTCTGAGACTAGCAGCAGATGCTTTTCTGATTTCCTGGTCCCAAGGCCTCCTATATGCGTTTCCTCCTATGCCTCTGGTGGCCCGAACCCTGTTCAAGATTCTAAAGGACCAGGCCTCGGTCCTTCTGGTAGCCCCCAGCAGTGGACACTCTACTACCTCTAGGGTTGCAGCCCGACCTTCTATCTCAAGACCAAAGGTCTCTTCTGCACTCCAATCTCAAATCTCTCAATTTGATGGCCTGGAAGCTGCAAGGGTAGTTTTGGCTCCTTGGGGCCTCCCTCCTGAAGTTGAAGAGGTCGTCCTGGCCTCTAGGAAGCAGTCCACTAGAAAGACCTATGCCCTGAAGTGGAAGAGGTTTTCTGTGTGGTGTCAGCTGCGTACAGAGGATCCCTTCTCCTGTGCTGTACCAGTGGTGCTTCAGTACCTGCTGCACTTATCCAATCAGGGCCTTAAGTCCAATTCTGTTCGGGTCCACCTCTCAGCTCTAGCAGCTCACCACTCACTGGTGGAAGGACACTCTCTATCGGTCCACCCCTTGGTGTCCCGGTTTCTCAGGGGTTTGCTCTTGCTCAAACCTCCTGTCCGTCCTCCAGCCCCTGAGTGGGAGTTGAATGTGGTCTTGCAGCAACTGACTCGCCCACCTTTTGAGCCGATGGCTACTTGTCCTCTTCGCTTCCTTTCCTGGAAGACACTCTTCCTAGTAGCCTTAACCTCAGCCAGATGGGTGAGTGAGCTTCAGGCCCTAGTCTCTGACAGGCCTTACACCGCTTCTATAGGAACAGGGTAGTCCTTAGGACTCATCCAAAGTTCCTCCCTAAAGTTGTCTCCTCTTTCCACCTCAACCAGGAGGTGGTTCTTCCAACATTCTTCCCTCGCCTCATGCAAGCCAGGCTGAAGCGGTCCTGCATACCCTGGACTGTAGGAGGGCCTTATCCTTCTACCTTGACCGTACGCAAAGACATAGAAGGGCTACTCAGCTCTTCATCTCTTGACCCTAATAATTTGGGGTTAGCTGTGTCCAAGCGTACCTTGTCCACATGGGTGGCTGACTGTATCACCTGGGCTTACAGGGCGGCTGACCTTCCCTTGCAGGGTCGAGTCACGGCCCATCGTGGCCCATCAGGGCAATGGCTGCCTCAGTAGCTCATCTCCGCTCTGTACCATTGGCAGACATCTGCAGGGCTGCAACTTGGTCCTCATGCCAGACTTTTGCAGCTCATTACTGCCTGGAGAGGGAGTCCCGTAGGGACAGTGCTTTTGGCCAGGCAGTACTCCGGAATCTCTTTGAGGTTTAGGCAACGCCTGCCCTCCAGCCCTCCGTTGGGCTACCGTTGGGGGTTCTTTCAGTGAAAAGCCTTTCTTCCTTTGCGTCCCTCTAGTCCAGTCCCAGTACCATAGAGTTCTGAACCTCCTCCAGCAGCCTTGGAGACTGAAATCTGTCAACTCTTTGACACCTGGTATAAATAGGCAAGGACTGCCCCCTTCCACCAGTAATTTCAGTCTCCAAGCAGCTAGAGAGACTTCTGAGCCTTGGGCTCAGTTAGCACAAATAAGCAGAGCTTTAGTTTTCTATTTACTTTTCTCTTCAAATTTTATATTTAATTACCTTTATCAGTGAGTTGTCCCCTTTGTTCTTTTGTAGGAGAAGGGGGCTGCTGTGGAGGAGTTCCTGCTGGTGTCTCGGCTTTGCACCCTGACTTTTTTTTTTCTTTCTTTTTTCTTTCCTCCTGCCTCTCTCCCTCCTTTCTCTGCACTACCCACCGAGCTAACGAGCACCGGGACCCAGCAGACGGTTTTGTGGCCTCCCTGCTCCCGAACCCACAGTCAAGGGTGAGGAGCAGGTGGAAGGCAGGCACCCCCCATAGCCGCGGGTGTGGAGCGGTGAAGACTGCACCTGCGGGGTTCGGAACGCCGGAGCGGAAGCCGCAGTCCGGCTGAGCTCTGGCGGCAGTTTGTGCCTCCTCGGGTCGCCGACAGCGATCGCGGTGAGTCCCTGAGGGGAGGTTTGTAAAAGCAGGCATCTCCAGGAACAAGCAGGAATGAGTCTTCACATATGGGTACGTCGGTACCGACGGAGCCTGCGTGGGAACGCTCCCCAGCATCCAATCAGAAAGCTTTTGGGAGTATCCCTCAGCGCCTGCGTGCTGCCTTCCCGCCTTTCCAACTGTCTCTCCTCAGTTTTCGTTTTTCCGCGGAGCCGGCAGGACGTCCTCCTGTCACCGCAGAAAATTCTTCTTTAATTCTTTTGTTTTCTTGTGGTCGCGGCTGTCTCCCCGACTCCACCGGTACCGCCGGTGTTTCTTTTTTCTTTTTCTGAAATTCAGGGAATATTTTCCCTCATTTTTTTGTCTTAAATCTTTTTCGGCCTTCTAGGCCTCATGGAACCGCCAGCCTCTTTCTCTAAGAAATGTTTAAGCTGTGGCGGTACAGCTTTATTTTTAGACTCCAAAAACTGGTGTCTAACCTGTTTGGGTCCTGGCTGTTTTCCTCCGGAGCCCTCGGGCCACAGTATTGTGAGAAGAGATTTTCAACATCGAGTTTCCCTCGATACCAGGTTCCCTTCCAGTGTCAGGGCACCGACCGTTTTCTTCTTCTACACAGGATCAGGTAACCCTCAAACAGTCTGTTAAGACTAGCCAACCCTCGAGTGGTAGGTCTCATGCAGAGCATGAAGACGGCTCCGGCCTTGCCCTCGAGGGTCCATTGGCTTCAAAACCCCGGCGGGAGTCTTCGGCCTCTAAAGCCTATGAGGGGTTTCAGGTTGTTCCTGGGGCTCACCCCTCACAGAACATACCTGAGCCATGCTCGGTGGTGGCATCCGCTTCGAGCGGTACCGATACCCCGGCATCGGCACTGGTGTTGGACGTTACACTCCTCACCAGGGATCGTCATCTGGCTTTCTCGGTACCTTCGGGACCGGTGGATACGCTCCAGATTGACTTTCCAGTATCGGCATCAACGCCGATACTACCACCGACGTCGGTACCCTCTAGACATGCATCGATAGACTCGCTTCCTTCGATGCCGAGTCTGGAATCGATCTCTAGTCTGGAAGACTGGGTACCGACACGTCTCGGTACCGATAATTACCGGTACCGGACGCTCGGTACCGAGGGTGATTACCAAAGGCGTTCGGTTACCTCGGTACCGATTGAGCTGCCACCGATGACTGCTCCGATGTCGGTGTCGCCTTCGATTCCGACAGTGCTACCGGTATCGATATCGGTACCGGTATCCGCAGTAGCATCGGGGCCAGCTCCTTCCATGCTTCTTTCACCAGGGTCGCTCCTTTATATACCAAGTTTGGAGTCGATACCTGGCATGGACGATGCAGTACTGTCTGTCACAGGTCCTGACCTCCAGTACCAGCATCCATCCCTTAAGGATCCTTTTTTGCACCGTGCAGGATCTTATATTCTCCAGGACCAAGCGGGAAGTCAGTCCTCACTTATGGGTGCCGTCGGCGCCGACGGAGCCCTCGCGGAGCAATTTTCCCCAGCTTTCAAAGAAAGCCTTTGGGAATTGCAGCGCGCATGCGCGGTCCCCTTCCCGCCCAAGGGTGCCATCTTAGCCAGTCTTCTTTTTTCCGCGGAGCCCTACAGACGTACCCGTCGTGTCCCCGTGAAAAAGTTGATTTTCTTTAGAATTACTCTGTTTTTCCATTCGGTTCGACGCCGGTCTTTTTCCCGCCGGACTCGCGACGCCGGTCACGAGTCCTCTTCTTATTTTTCGGTTTTTCTGACTTAGTTTTCGTTTCGGTTTTTCCCTGGCAGCCCGGTCCTTTGACCTCGCCGGGGCCCTTTTTCCCCCGATGGCTGCCAGTGGTTTCAAGCGGTGTGGTCAGTGTGACCGGAATATGTCACTAACTGACACACACGACAATTGCCTCCGCTGCCTGGGCCCGGATCATGAAGAAATGATCTGTGGGTCTTGTGGCAAACTATCCTCCAAAGCGTTGAGAAGTCGGCGGCATCAGCGGGATAGAATCTTCGCTGACCCCAGCCGTACCCGGACCTCGTCGGAGGCCTCCGCGTCCAGGGGTTCCAGCTCGGACCGTCGCCGGAGTTCCTCCGACAGGGGTTCTCCCTCCGGGGACCATCGACGGAAGGTGAAACCCGCGAGGGCGGCGTCGGTGGACGCTCCTGGCTCCGCGAGGGCCAGGTCGCATAGCCCCGATAGCCGCCCCGGGTCCTTGGAGAAGGAGCACCTCATGAAGCGACCTCGCCTGGAGTCGGAGCTGCCTGCTCGGGTAAGTCCTGTGGTCCTTCTGGACTCGCCTCCACGACAGCCGACGTCGGGCCCGACGCCGTCGGGGCCCGAGTCGGGGGCTGCTGGGTCACCTGAGCTCGGACTCAGGTTGACGGCCTTGGAGAGCAGACTGTCTGCCTTCATGGACCAGCAGCGGGCACTGCTCGCTGGCTTCGCTGGCGCCGCTGCCCCGACCGCCGGGACGTCGACGTCGAAGTCGACCCCGGAGACCGAGCCGATCCTCGAGTCGATGCGAACTCGAGTCGATCCTCGGTCGAGGTCCCCCACGGCCACCCCGTCGGGACCGAGGTCGCCGACGCCGACTCCCTCGGCGTCGGGGCAGCAGGCGCCGCGCCCTGCCCGGGCCGACCCCACCGAGTCCTCGTCGGAGTCGGTCTGGGAGTCTGAAGAGGAAGAGTCGCCTGATTCTTTTCGGACTCGGTGTGTCCCCTCGGACTCACCTGAGTCCGAACCTCGGAAGCAGTCCCCCCCGGAGGATGCCCGGTTCTCGGACTTCGTCAGGGATATGGCCAAGGCTTTGGCCTTCCCTGCGGATCCCGAGGAGGAGCCTCGAGCCGAAGAGCTCGATGCCCTCCAGTATGACTCTCCCGCCAGGGAACACTTTACTGTACCGGTTCCTCCCATGCTGGAACGACTACTCTTCCGCATGTGGGAGAGTCCGGCCACCTCGCCGGTCCTGAGCAAGCGGGTCGATTCTATCTATCGAGTCCGCAAGAGCCCTGGCTTCCAGAAAGCACAGCTACCGCACCATTCCATGGTAGTGGAATCGGCCATGCATCGTCTTAAGAGCCAGAAGATGCACTCCTCGGTGCCTCCTGGCAGGGAGGCCCGTAACCTGGATGGCCTTGGTAAGAAGTGTTTCCAGGGCTCTATGCTCGCCTGTCGTGTCCAGACCTACCAGCTATACATGGGCATGTATCTCCGAGACCTGGCTAAAGAGCTAGCCGGCTTCTCCGCTGGTTTGTCCGAGGAACCCTTGCGGAGGTTCCTGGCCTTGTCCACTGGCATTCGGGAATGCTCAAAATTCATGTCCCGAGCAGCCTATGATGGCTTTGAAGCATCGGCTCGAGTGGCCGCAGCCGGCATCGGTGCCCGCCGACAGGCTTGGCTTCAGTCGTCTGACCTTGAGCCCTGGGTGCAGGACAAGTTGGTCGATGTCCCTTGCCGAGGCGAAAACCTCTTTGGCAAGCCCATGGCTGATAAGGCTGCACAAATTGAGACAGAGACTCTCACCAGGACTAGGCTTTCTAGGAAGACCTCCGCCCCTTCCCAGAAAAAGAAGGGCTCGGGAAAGAAGTCCTTTTACCCGAGGAAGGCGACTGCCTACAAACAATACCCCCACTATCAGGCCCCTGCAGCTCCCCAACAGGGCCAGCAGGCCAAGGGACGGGGTAACGGGTCCCGTAGGCAGCAAGCCCCCAAGCCTGCACCACCAGCCCCTGCTCCGCAGGGTGGGGGGTTTTGACTCCTTAAGCATAGCCTCTCCCCCCCCCCCGCTGGCTCCCCCCAGCACCGGAGGCCGGCTGGTTCACTTCGCCCACAGGTGGTCCAGCATCACCTCAGATGCCTGGGTGCTTCAAGTCGTGCGAGAAGGCTATCTTCTCCACTTCCACCAGGTCCCTCCCTCCTATTTTCCGGGAGAACCTCCACGACCCCCTCTGCACAGGGAATTACTCCTTCAGGAGTTAGCAGGTCTCCTACAGGATCAGGCGGTGGAACCGGTGCCCCACCACCTGAAGGGTCAAGGCTTTTATTCCCGGTATTTTCTAATACCAAAAAGAACAGGAGGCCTCAGACCCATCCTGGACTTGCGCAACCTCAACAAGTTCCTCGTGCGGGAGAAGTTCAAAATGCTTACCCTTGGAATCCTTCTGCCCTACCTCCAGCAGGGAGATTGGCTATGCTCCTTGGATCTAAAGGATGCCTACGCGCACATCCTCATCCACCCAAGCCACCGCCAATACCTAAGGTTTGTGGTGGCAGGAAATCATTACCAGTACAGAGTACTGCCCTTTGGCCTGTCCTCCGCACCGCGGGTCTTCACAAAATGTCTCGCAGTGGTGGCGGCCCATCTCCGGCTTCACGGCCTCTATGTCTTTCCGTACCTCGACGACTGGCTCATCAGAGCAGCGTCCGCTCTGGAGGTCACCAACGCCACGCGCCGCACGGTGACTCTTCTGCAGTACTTGAGCTTTGTTATAAACTTCGCAAAGTCCACTTTGCTCCCCTCACAGGATCTCGAGTTCATCGGCGCAAGGCTGCACACTCCTCAGGCACGAGCGTACCTACCGCTCGACAGGGCTCAACGGCTCATGGACCTAGCCGACCGTTTTCGCAGCCAGCCCCTGGTCTCCGCCAGGCGCTTCCTGAGACTACTCGGCCATATGGCTTCCACCGTCCATGTGACCCCCAATGCCCGCCTGAATATGCGGCCTGCTCAATGGTGTCTCCGCCGGCAGTGGCGACAAGCCACAGGCGGCCTAGCAGACCTAGTGCGCGTCTCCGAGCCGCTGATCTTGTCTCTCCGGTGGTGGCTTCAGCGGCCGAACCTGATATTCGGCATGCCTTTCCAGTCACCTCAGCCGGCCCGGGTGCTGACAACAGATGCATCCCTCCTAGGCTGGGGAGCGCATTGCCAAGGGGCACGTACTCAGGGCCTCTGGACCACGTGGGAGTCTGCTCAGCAGATCAACTTCCTGGAGCTCAGGGCGATCCGCCTGGCTCTCAAGGCCTTCTCCCACCTGACTTCTCACCAGTCCGTCCTTGTCCAGACGGACAATCAAGTTGCCATGTTCTACGTGAACAAGCAGGGGGGCACGGGCTCCTTCCTCCTCTGTCGGGAGGCACAGAAGCTCTGCTCTTGGGCCGTCAGTCACGGCGTTCTCCTCAAGGCAGTTTATCTCCCAGGCCAAGACAATTGCCTGGCGGACAAACTCAGCAGGTTCCTCCAGCCGCACGAGTGGCGTCTGGATCCCTTGGTAGTTCAGAAGCTCTTTCTAAAGTGGGGCCTCCCCACGGTGGATCTCTTTGCCAGTCCTCACAACCGGCAACTTCCTCGCTTCTGCTCTCGTCAGCCACACCCCCTTCGGGTTGCGGCGGACGCTTTTCTACTCTCATGGTCGGGGAGCCTTCTGTATGCTTTCCCTCCCATCCCGCTAGTCTCTCGGACTCTCCTCAAGGTTCTCCGAGACAAAGCCTTCATGATCCTGGTGGCTCCTCGCTGGCCCAGACAGCCGTGGTTTCCACTCCTGCTGCAATTAGCGGTGGAGGATCCGTTCCCTCTGGGGTTTCAACCGGATCTCCTCACTCAGGATCAGGGGTCTCTGCTACACCCCAACCTCAGGTCTCTCAATCTGATGGCCTGGCTGCTGAGAGGGTAGTCTTTGCTCCCCTCCTCCTGCCGGCAGAGGTGGAAGAGGTCGTCCTAGCTTCTCGGCGACCTTCTACTCGAAAATGCTACGCCCTTAAATGGCGTCGCTTTTCCGTTTGGTGTACCCGACAGTCTCAGGATCCCTTCTCCTGCCCGGTGTCGGTGGTCTTGCAGTACTTGCTTTACCTCTCTAATCTGGGACTTAAGTCCAACTCCGTCAAAGTTCACCTCAGTGCTCTTTCAGCACATCATGTGCCGGTGGACGGCAGACCTCTCTCCAACGACCCTCTCGTAGCGAGGTTTCTCCGAGGTCTCCTTCTACTTAAACCACCTCTGCGCCCGCCAGCGCCTGACTGGGACCTGAATGTGGTTTTACAGCGGATCACCTGTCCGCCTTTTGAACCTAGGGCTACCTGTTCTCTCCGTTTTCTTTCTTGGAAAACACTGTTCTTGATAGCCCTCACTTCCGCTAGATGCGTAAGTGAATTGCAGGCCCTCGTGTCTGATCCCCCTTACACTCGGTTCTACAAAAATAGGGTAGTCCTACGGACTCACCCAAAATTTCTTCCAAAAGTGGTCTCCCCCTTTCACATCAATCAGGAGGTGGTACTTCCAACCTTCTTTCCCAGACCACACTCCAGCCGAGCTGAAACGGTCCTCCATACCCTGGACTGTAGAAGGGCTTTGAACTTCTACCTTGACCGTACGCGGGAGCACCGTAAAGCTGCTCAGCTTTTTGTGTCTTTTGACCCCAATAAATTGGGGCTCCCGGTCTCCAAGCGTACTCTGTCCATCTGGGTTGCGGACTGTATCTCTTGGGCTTATGGGGCAGCCGGACTCTCCTTGGAAGGTCGAGTCACGGCTCATTGCGTTCGGGCAAAGGCTACGTCAGTGGCTTACCTCCGCTCTGTTCCGCTGGCAGACATCTGCCGGGCCGCTACTTGGTCTTCGAGCCAGACTTTTGCGGTCCATTACTGTCTCGAGAGGGAGTCCCGCAGGGACAGTGCTTTCAGACAGGCAGTCCTCCGTAATCTCTTCGAGGTCTGAGCAACTCCTACCCTCCATCCCGGATGTGGGCTACCGGTGGGTAATAATTCAGCGAAGATTCTTTCCTTCTGTGCTGCTGAGCTAGAGGGAGCTCATTTTTGTGCTTAGGGTCTCCGGTAGCCTTGAGCTTGGGAGTCCCATAAGTGAGGACTGACTTCCTGCTTGGTCCTGGAGAAAGCGTAGTTACTCACCTGTAACAGGTGTTCTCCAGGAGCAGCAGGAATCAGTCCTCACAACCCTCCCTCCTCCCCATGGAGTTGCAATCATCTACTTTAGTTTTTTTGCAAATTTTTATGCTGTCTTTTTTAGCTATGTCATCTGACTGGCTAAGATGGCACCCTTGGGCGGGAAGGGGACCGCGCATGCGCGCTGCAATTCCCAAAGGCTTTCTTTGAAAGCTGGGGAAAATTGCTCCGCGAGGGCTCCGTCGGCGCCGACGTCACCCATAAGTGAGGACTGATTCCTGCTGCTCCTGGAGAACACCTGTTACAGGTGAGTAACTACGCTTTCCTATATACTCAATAGATCCTTCGGTGGCCAGGCTAGTTCTTCAGGTCTAGCCTGTCCAGGGACGGTTCTCTTTGGAGATCCTTCTTTTCAGAATTTCCTCCTGGATATGGCAAGATCTCTTGCTATTCCTATCCCTGGCCATGATCCTACACAAGGCTCTGTTTCTACTGAAGAAAAGGAAAACATAATGCTTCCTTTACATCATTCCTTGCAGGATCTTCTTCTAAGAATGTGGGAAGCACCTTTAAAGGTACCCTCACCTTCTAGAGCAACTGATCTTCGCTATCAGGTGCCCCCCTCTCCAGGGTTTCAAAAGACTCAACTTCCCCATCATTCCATTGTGGTGGAATCAGCAATGAGGAAGGTGAAAAGTAAGAAGAAGCACTCTTCTTACCCACCAGGTCGTGCGTCTAGGACACTAGATGCCTTTGGACGTCAAACCTTCCAGACAGCAAGGATTCTCTCATATATGTTTTATATGAGTCTATCTCTTCAGGAGGTCACAAAGAAATTATATCTTTTGACTCCTTTTCTTTCAGAGCCCAAGACTGCAGACTATTCCTTACTACTTAGTCATATTCAAAGTATCTCTTGGTTTCATACTCGTGCTTCCCTAGACTTTTTGAGTCTGTTAGCAGAACGTCTGCTATAGCCGTAGGGGCACGACATAGAGCCTGGCTCCACGCTTCAGACTTAAACAAATGGGCACAACAAAGACTGGGTAATACTCCTTGCACTGGAGAAAATATCTTCAATAAGGAGTCTTTACATCAGGTTGCTCAGTGGTCCACTGACTTCCCTGTTTCTGAAGGCTATCCTAAGCCTTCTCCTTCCCCAGTAGGTAGGAAATGCCCTACCAAACCTTCTTTCCCTAGGAGGAGAAGGTTTTACTCTTCTCCTGGCCATCATACAGATGTTCCCAAGCAGAGGAAACATCGCCCTAGTCTGAAGAATCCAATCTCTCGCCAGGCTAAACAAACCCAGCAACCATAGGGTTCTGATTAATCTGTTTTCTACCTCTTGGAGTTTACAACCTACAGTTGACTTCTTCTCAACAGAAGTTTTTCACTGTTTTTCATTCAAAACTCTACACATGGATTCCTTTCCTCAGGACATCCAGTTGCTCCTAGGTCTGCTGAGCTGTCAGGATACTCATGTCTATGGGTCACAGGTTTCTCCTCTTCTTCCTACCAAGAAGAGAGGTTTAACAACTATCCCATAATAGTTTTTCTGTACCAACATGAATTTTTTCCTTCCACAGACTTACCATATGGTAAGTCACCCTTCAGCTCCTGTTTCTCTACCCTCTTATCCAGGTTTTCCCCTGTAAGAGTGGTACCATACCACTGGAGGGCTTCTTTAGCCTTTCTAGTCTTTCTTTCCATTACAGTGTGGAGTTTTTTTCTCTTGAATAAACTCCCTCCTTTTGCCTGGGCAGCTCATCAGACAGGGACAGGAATTTATTCTCTTGCTCTGTCTGTTCTTTCTGTTTTACACAGAAAGATTCTCTCTGCTGTCCTATTCAGCAGCTGCCCATGCAGGAGTTCCAGTGATTGGACTACTGGTACTTTTCCACAAGTTTCCAGTCTTGTCCTCCATTACTTTCTGTCTGGCTTCTATTCTTGCCATCTCCAATTCCTTTGGGTTTGGCAGCATAGTTGACGTGGCTGCTGGTTTTTTCCAACAGCCAGTTCTATCTCCCAATTCTCCTGCATAATGCTCTCTGCGATCCTACAGAGAAGCTTTCCACTATGGGTCCTTGCTAGAGAGCATGGGGTTTTTTCTCTAATGACTATCCTATATGGTTGAAAAAGGCTTCCTCAGTCATTCCCCATGACTGTGAGGGTTCTTCACACCCTACTATCTCCTTTTAAAATAAAGGACATAAGCCTTCTCTACGTGAAAGTCTAAAGAGTTGTCCAATTCCTACAGGGAATAAGCTCTTTTTTTCCTTGCAGCTTGTCCTCATGGTATCCTAATCTTTCATGGACAGCACATATTTAACTAAAAAACGCATGATACCCCTTTTTGTCCCTCAAGTGGGTCAACTTGGTATCTCATCCTATGCGTTTTTCTGTCCATTTACCATGCTAGAGTTCTACAGGACTCAGGACTTGCTGTTTACAGACTGATCTTATTCTCTGTTTTTTCACGCAACCATCCTGATTATTTCCCTGGATAGCATTCCTGTACCATCATAACCAGGGGGAATAGATTCTCTATATATCTTCTCAAGTAGGTTCCACCTTCTTGTTATTGGATGAATCTTTCCTCTTCACATCTCCCATGTGAATGTTCTTATAGGCATATCTCTGTCTGCTAAATTGCAGACATTTATCTTTAGACCTATATATTCATATATGTATATATATCTAAATACATCTCTATAGATACATATGTCTGTCAGCTGTGTGTGCATATGTTATGCCCCTCTAGATCTCACTATAGACATATATATATACCCATATATATATGTGTGTATCTGTCGAGATGCTTCGTTATAGGTAGATATGTATTTACATACTATCTCTCTAACTGTCTATGCTCATAAAGGTTTTACCTTCCTATATGTTCCAGACAGTGGGCTTTGCTCATGTTCATACTGTTCCACAGTATGTTTTGGGTATTATGCACACAACCACTGCTGTGGTACTGACAGCTCCTACCATAACCCTAGGTTTAGGTATCCCTGAAGCTCCATGCTCCAATATCTTCCTACCTCTCACCAGTTAGAGAAGACAGGGTGGATCTTCAGTAGATCTGAGGTTTCAACTCCTCTGACATCTGTCCTTTCTTTGGGAATACGAGGTTTTTCCCATACCCCTTCTTCCCTCAAGGACTAGGCCAGTTTGTCCATATCGGTCAGTCTTCCTCTTTTGCTCCTAACTGTGAATAACTCTGTAGCCAAAAGAGTTTTCAGCTTTTTCCATAAAGCTTCCCACTAAAGACCTACCGTTTTTGTACTACCCCAGTTGAATCCTGGGGTCACCTGTCACTTCCAGATTTTGACCTTCACCTTCACTTCAGTGAGGTCACCTTGATGATTCCTCTACTGGATCCCCAGTAGACCCCATCAGCCTCTCTACTTCCTGCAATCCAGTAGGTGAGGTCCATATTGTGATTGTTCATTTCAATATATTTCATGATAATTATCATACATACAAGGACTCCTTGCCTGTAGTCCTATCTTAGGTTAGCTGTTTTCTACAGCTGCTCTCTTTTTCAACTCCTACCCTCCATCCTCAGGATGCCTGGCCATATGAGGTGTAGCATGTTTCAATCTCCAACATGCTAGGGCTCCAGGCATCTTAGCTTGGGAGTCCCCATATGTGAAGACTCATTCCTGCTTGTTCCTGGAGATAGCACAGTTACTTACCTGTAACAGGTGATCTCTGGGAACAGCAGGAATAAGTCTTCACAACCCACCCACCTCCCCTAGGAATTGTATCTCTCTATCTATCTTTCCTTTCCTCTCTCTCTCTCTTTGTCTCAGCTATAAAACTCAACTGAGGAGAGACAGTTGGAAAGGCGGGAAGGCAGCACGCAGGCACTGAGGGATGCTCCCAAAAGCTTTCTGATTGTACGCTGGGGAGCGTTCCCGCGCATATGTGAAGACTTATTCCTGCTGTTCCCGGAGATCACCTGTTACAGGTAAGTAACTGTGCTTTCCTTTTGGAGCGGGGCAGTTGTAGCAGCAGGGTGCTTCGTTGTGCGCTGTGCTCCTTGTCTGTCAGGCCTGCTAGTGCTGGGAGGGAAACCAGACGGCGGCCATTTTGGGAGCCGCGTGTTCAGCACTTCTCAGAGAGCTAGTGATTTGCGAGGAAGCAGG
This sequence comes from Ichthyophis bannanicus, assembly GCA_033557465.1. NCBI lineage: Eukaryota > Metazoa > Chordata > Amphibia > Gymnophiona > Ichthyophiidae > Ichthyophis > Ichthyophis bannanicus. Next base: position 648,225,582 of record CM066033.1, on the reverse strand, counting down.
GGCGCCGTTTTAGCCTTGTTTTTGGTGCGTTTCAGCATTAGGGGCCTCGGTTGGGGCTAGGCTGCTGGCGCGCAGTTAAAAAAAAAAAAACAACGTTTTTTTGAGTGTGTTGAGTGAAGCGGCTGCCAGTGCTTAGAAGAAGGAGGGGATCTTTCTTCTTTCAGTCAGGGGGAACTTAGGTGACGTGTGTGAGTGTGTTTGCGTACAGAGAGTTTGTTTCCCTTAGGTGGGGCTATGCCGGCGAAGCCTCGGTGTCTGGTCTGTCGCACGAGGCGCGCTGAGCTGCTGGACTCCGGGGTCTGTAGGCCCTGCACTCTGGAGGCAGCGGTCATGGACAGGGAGCTGGGGATCAGACCACGGTCTCTACAGAGGGGGGTGAAGCGCCTTCCTTGACTCACGAGGGTCCTGTTCCGGGGCCGTCCTCTGGGGGAGGCACCGCTTTGCCCCTGGGGGGTGCTCCAGAGGCCGGTGTTCCCGCGATGTCCCCAAATTTTTTCTCTCTTATGCAGCAGGTTTTTGTGCTCTTGCAACCTGCCAAAGGGGTTCAGCCTCCGGCTCCAGGAGCCCAGAAGCGGGCTGGATCGGGGGGCCCCTCGGAGGGGGAGGCTTCCCCGCCCAAACGGAGTAAGGGGGCAGTGGAGGAAGGTTCCTTGTCTCTGTTTGGGGACAAGTTAAGAGTGACGGACGCGGAGTTTGAGGGAGTCTCGGAGGAAGAATTAGAGGAAGGAGAGTTGCCGGACTCGGAGCAGCAAAGTAGATTAGTCTGAGTGTTTCGGCGGGAAGAGTTGCCGGCGTTGATAGCTGAGACTCTCCAGACCCTAAACATGCCCTCGGTAGGGTCGATGCTGGAGGACGTATTAGAGGATCCTCTCTTGCAGGCGGTACGGACTTCGCAGAAGGTTTTCCCAGTACATAGAGTCTTAAGAGCATGATTCAGGAAGAATGGGATTTGCCAGAGTCGGCTTTGAGGGGTTCGAGGGTCATAGCTCGGTTTTACCCGCTCTCTGACCAGGATAGGGAACTTTTTCGGTCTCCGAAGGTAGATGCTGCGGTATCTGCGGTTACTAAAAAGACGACGATTCCGGTTGAGGGCGCTGCGGCCTTGAAGGATGTACAAGACAGGAAATTGGATACTTTGTTGAAGAAGGTGTTCGATATTTGTGCCCTCTCCATGCAGGCCTCTATAGCGGGGGCGTGGGTGGCGAAAGGCTGCTTGAGATGGGCTCAAAGGTTGCAAGGAGACCAGCTGGGGGGGCGGTTGGAGGAGGCAGCGCGCCTGGAGTCTGGTACCGCTTATTTGGCGGACATTCATTATGACCTCATTTGGGGGCTAGCTAAGAGTATGGCTTCCGTTGTGGCAGCTCGGAGATATCTGTGGTTGCGCAATTGGTCGGCGGACAGTTCCTCTAAGGCTCGGCTCAGCAAGCTTCCGTTTAGGGGGAAGCTCTTGTTTGGGGAGGATTTAGAGAAGTTGGTCAAGGACCTCGGTGAGTCCAAGGGAGGTCGTCTATCCGGAGGATAGCCCTAAACAGAGCCGGAATTTGTCGGGCTCCAAGGGGGCCCCAAGGGAGTTTCGTAGGTTTTGGCCCTCTCGGTTTGGCCAGCCCCTGCGGGAAAAGTTTCCAGTACGGGGCCAGGGGTTTCGAGGTTTTAGGGGGGCGGGCAGGGGATTTACGCCTTTCCAGTCCTCAAACCCTAAAAAGCCGCAATGAGATCAGGCGGACTCAGGTGGGAGTAGTGCCCGTGGGAGGACGGTTACGGATGTTTTACCCTGCTTGGGTCCAGTTGACGTCAGATCAATGGGTTCTGGAAGTCATTCGCGAAGGTTATGCTCTGGAGCTACATCGACCCGTGTTAGATTCCTTTGTTCAGTCTCCTTGCCGGGCGCCGCACAAGGTTCGGGCGGTGGCGGAAACGCTGCAATGGCTGCTGCAGCTCAGGGCGGTGGTGCCAGTTCCATCCACCCAGTGCGGGTCAGGTCGCTATTCCATTTATTTCGTGGTGCCAAAGAAGGAGGGCACGTTTCGGCAAATTCTGGATTTAAAAAGAGTGAATCGTTGTCTTCGGGTGACCCATTTCCGCATGGAGACGTTGCGCTCAGTAATTGCGGCAGTCAGGGCAGGAGAATTCCTGACCTCCTTAGATCTCACGAAAGCTTATCTACATATTCCCATTCGGGAGGAGCATCAGCGCTACCTCCGCTTTGCAGTGCCCATGGGCCATTTTCAGTTTCAGGCTCTGCCCTTCGGGCTGGCGACGGCGCCTCGAACATTTACCAAGGTCATGGTGGTCGTGGCGGCAGCGCTCCACAAGGAAGGGGTGCTAGTGCATCCGTACCTAGACGATTGGTTGATTCGGGCGAAGTAGAGAGAGGAAAGCTCCTCGGCAACCGCTCGGGTAGTGCAAGTCTTGGAAAGCCTCGGTTGGGTGGTCAACGGGGCAAAGAGCAGGTTGGTTCCCTCGCAGTCTCTGGAATATTTGGGGGCGCGTTTCGAGACTGCGCAGGCGAAGGTATTTCTCCCGGACCTGAGGGCTCAAGGGATTCGGACCCTTGTTCGGAAGTTTCTATCGCTACGCGCTCCAACGGCGTGGGAGTACCTGCAGTTGCTCGGAACTATGGCGGCCACGATCGAGGTGCTACCGTGGGCCAGGGCTCATATGCGGCCATTACAGGGCTCTCTTCTTCGGCGTTGGTCTCACCAAACGGATGCGTTGTCTCAGCGATTGGTTTGTTCTCCAGAGGTACGTCAGGAACTTCTCTGGTGGTTAAGGCCGGAGATGTTGGCGGCGGGTGTTCCGCTGGAGCTCCCATCCTGGAGATTGTTGACGACGGACGCCAGTCTCGAGGGGTGGGGGGTGCATTGCGAGGGCAGGTGGGCCCAAGGGCAGTGGTCACAGGAGGAGAAGAGCTGGTCCATCAACCGGCTGGAAATGAGGGTGGTGTTCTTGGCCCTTCTGGCGTTTCAGGCGCTTTTGCGGCAGACAGTGGTGCGGGTGCTGTCCGACAATGCGACGACCATGGCCTACATCAATTGGCAAGGCAGCACCGGCAAGGTGCTGTTGGAAGCGGAGGCGAGTCAGCTGCTGCGTTGGGCCGAGGACCATCTGCAGGCTCTGTTGGCGCAGCATATCACCGGAGTGGACAATGTCGAAGCGGATTTTCTAAGTCGGCGTAGGGTAGACCCAGGGGAGTGGGTCCTGCATCCGGAGGTGTTCACGCTGCTGGTGCGGCGCTGGGGCCTTCCGCACCTGGATCTGATGGCCAGCTTCGACTCCGCGAGGGTAGCTCGGTATCTCCAGGAACAAGCAGGAATAAGGAGTCTTCACATATGGGTATCGTCGGTACCGACGGAGCCTGCGCGGGAACGCTCCCCAGCGTCCAGTAAGAAAGCTTTTGGGAGCATCCCACAGCGCCTGCATTCTGCCTTCCCGCCTTTCCCAACCGTCTCTCTCCAGTTCTTCTTTTCCGCGGAGCCAGCAGGTCGTGTTCCTTTCACCGCAAAAGAAGTTCTTTATTTTTTTCTTTAATTTTCTGTGTCGCGTCTGCCTTCTTCGACGTCAGACCGGTACCGCTGGTCTTTTCTTTTCTTTTCTTTAAAAAAACAAAACAAAACTGTTCTTTATTTCAACTGTGCATTTTCAGTTTGGGCCTTAGGCCTGAATATTTTTCTCCTCATGGAGAAGCCCGCTTCCGGGTTCAAAAAGTGCACATAATGTGGCGGTACTATTTCTGTCACCGACACCCATGATTGCTGTCTAAAATGTTTGGGTCCTGACCATTCCATCACGGATTGTGTGTCCTGTACCATGATGTCTAAAAGAGGTCGGCAGAACCGAGCAGCCAAGCTCAGTACCGTTTCCCTCTGATGCAGCCTTGGTGGCATCGACGTCTTCCATGGCTGCTTCTTCCTCCCATGGATCTCAGGTAACCAAACATAAATCTAGCCGGTCCTCGAAGGGCAAATCTCCATCTAAGCATCGAGATGCCTCCGGGCTTGTCCTCGAGGATCCCGCACCGGCAAAATTACCCCGGCGGGAAGTTCCGGCTTGCAAAGCATTGTCTATGGGGTCACAGGTTGACATCGATGGCTCGGCCTCGACCGATCACCTGTTGCCGTGTTCTGGGTACTGGTGGCCTCCACTGGTACCGACATCCAGACTCTGGTGGCGTCGATGGATCAGAATATTCTGTCCATGCAGCGCACCCTAACGGCGTTTATGCAGGCTGCGACGCCTCTGGTACCGCAACAATCTCCGTTGCCGGTACCGGCTCCAGCACCGGCATCGTTCCCGGTGCCAGTACCGATTGCATCGACATCGGCTTCGGTGTCGACCACAACGGTACCCTGTCCTATGTTGCCCATCGGTACCGAACCGGTACCGCTTACTCCCGATGTCGATCCCACTCGGTACGCATATCGGGCTTTACAAGAGCATCCAGACAGGCGATACTTTGATTCCTCCGAAGACTCTGACGAGTCGGAGGCTTCTGTCGAGGCATCGGTACTTCTTCCTCAGGAGTCGTCTTCTCCAAAACGAAGAATGTCTCCTCCAGAAGACTTGTCTTTTCAAGACTTCATTAGGGAAGTGGCTAGGGGCCTCTCCATTACAGTGGCTCCTGAGTCAGAGCCGAGAGTCAAGCAATTAGATATTTTGCAATATCCTAAGGCTCCTAAAGAGGCAGCTACCTTACCTATTCATGAGATTCTCTATGATCTCATGTTGAGCATGTGGGAGACTCCTCTTACCACCTCTCCTCATTCTCGTAGGTTAGACACCATGTACCGTGTCCCTCCTTGTCCTGGCTTTCATAAGACTCAGCTTCCTCACCACTCTATTGTGGTAGAGTCTGCCATGAGGAAAATAAAGAGTGCAAAGAGACACTCATCTAATCCTCCAGGACGTGAATGCAGGACCCTAGATGCTTTTGGCCGAAGGGTTTTCCAAGCTAATATGCTTGCTGCCAGAATCAACTCCTATAGTCTCTATATGGGGATGTTTCTAAAAGAAGTCACAGATCATCTGCAGACTTTAGCTCCTTTTATTTCAGAAGATAAAAGGCAGGAATTTCTCACTTGGCTCAAACATGCCCAGGATGTTTCCAAATTTTCCAACCGTGCAGCCTTTGACTCTTTTGAGTGTGTAAGCAGAGCCTCGGCTATTGCCATAGGTGCACGCAGAATTGCTTGGTTACAAGCCTCTGATTTTGAACTCTGGGTCCAAGATGAATTTGAAATCTTCCTTGTACAGGTGAAAACCTTTTTGGCAAGGATTGGCAAGCAAAGGCCACTCAGATGGATGCTGAGAACTCTGCTTTGGATCGACTTTCAAAGTCTACCTCTGCTCCTGTTAACAAAAGATTGTTCAAAAAGACATCTTTTTCTAAAAAGGGAAGATATTATCCTGCTTATGGTCAGCAGGCATCTTCTGCAGGTCGTTTTGCTGCAAATCGTCAGCAACCACCTAAACAGGCCAATTCAAAGGCTGCCAGGCCTCCCACGGCCCAGCAGCCTCAGCCTCCTCAGGGCCTTTGACTTGCAACTAGAGAACTTAGCCTTTCTAGCTCTGGAAGAACCAGAGCCCCTCACCATTCCAGGAAGGTTGGCTTACTTTACTCCCAGATGGGAGCAAATCATAGCAGAGCAATGGACCCTCTCCATCATAAGGGAAGGGTACAAGCTTCATTTCTTAAGCCTTATTCCTCACACCATGGTGAAACAGTTCAATTCTCCAACATCTCTCCTCAAACCTCTGGGTCAGGAGATTGCTACCCTTCTTGCCCAAGGGGCAATAGAAGAAGTACCTCTTCTTCAACAGGGCTCAGGGTTCTACTCCCCTTATTTTCTTATTCCAAAGAAAACAGGGGGCTACAGACCCATATTAGATCTCAGAGAATTGAACAAGTTTCTATTCAAAGAGAAATTCAAGATGATTTCTCTCGGTGCTCTGCTTCCATACCTTCAGAGTCAGGACTGGCTTTGTTCTCTAGATCTCAAGGATGCGTACACCCATGTCCTCATCCATCCAACACACAGAAGGTTCCTTCGGTTCCTTTTCAAGGAAAGCACTACCAATACAGGGTGCTTCCTTTCGGTCTGGCCTCTGCACCAAGGGTGTTCACGAAATGCATGGCAGTAGTAGCTGCATTTCTATGCACTCTAGGAATATTCGTATTCCCATATCTGGACAACTGGCTCATTCGAGCTCCATCCCAGTCAGAGGCCCAGACTTGTCTAACCTGCACAATGCATGTCCTTCAGTATTTGGGACTGGTAATAAACATCCCAAAATCCAATCTCACCCCTACTCAGTCTCTGGAGTTTATAGGGGCCTTGCTGGATACCACAACTGCAAGGGCCTATCTTCCTCAGGCCCGTTGCCTACGCTTGGTGCAGTTAGCCTCCCAGATACAGTTAAAGTCCCATTTAACTGCTCGAGAGATGTTACAACTATTAGGCCACATGGCATCCACCGTGCATGTGGTTCCATATGCTCGCCTTCACATGAGGGCAGCTCAATGGACTTTGTCCATCCAATGGACTCAGGCATCAGGTTGCCTGTCAGACAAAATAGCAAACTCCAGTTGCCTTTTTTGGTCTCTCCAGTGGTGGAAGTCCTCTCCAAATCTGTTGCTGGGGTCCCCTTTTCAGCAATCGCTACCTCAAGCAACTCTTACAACAGATGCTTCTCCAATGGGTTGGGGAGCTCATCTACAGGATCTCTCCACCCAGGGCATCTGGTCTCCACAGGAGATTTCTCTGCATATCAATCTCTTGGAACTCAGAGCAATATTCTTAGCTCTCAGAGTGTTCCATTCCCTGCTCAGCTACAGGACAGTCCTCATCCATACGGACAACCAAGTAGCCATGTTCTATGTAAACAAGCAGGGCGGGACTGGCTCTCTGTCACTTTGCAACGAAGCTTTGCGACTGTGGGCCTTCGCCAGAGAGCATCACATCGATCTTCTGGCAGTATATCTTCCAGGCGTTCAAAACTCTTGGGCAGACAGACTCAATCGAGTTCTGCTTCCACACAAGTGGTCCCTCCAGATGGACCAGGTAGCCAGGATTTTTCGAATTTGGGGAACCCCGGACATAGACCTCTTTGCAAGTCCGTGGAATGCCAAACTTCCCCGGTTGTGTTCCAGAATTCCTTGTCAGGGAGTTCAGGCCAAGGATGCCTTCCTCCTTCACTGGGGTCAAGACTTCCTTTATGCCTTTCCACCCATTCCCCTAATTCCCAAAACTCTTTTCAAGCTTCAGAGAGATCGAGGGACCATGATCCTTATAGCACCACATTGGCCACGCCAAGTGTGGTACCCTCTACTTCTGCATCTCTCTCAAGCTCCTTCCCTGGACTTGGGCTCTGCACCATACCTTCTACCACAGGAAGAAGGAACGTTGTGGCACCCAAACCCCCAGTCTCTCCATCTCAGGGCTTGGTTGCTGAGGGCCTAGACCTTCAAGATTTTCATCTCAGCAAGTCAGAGATGTTATTCATGCCTCTAGAAAGCTTTCTACTAGACGTTCCTATGCTTTCAAATGGAAAAGATTTACCATTTTGTGTTCAGGGAAGGGTCTTGACCCTCTTGCAATACCTTTGAATTCTTTACTAGAGTATCTCCTGCATCTATCCTATGCAGGTCTGAAAACGAATTCAGTAAGAGTCCATTTGAGTGCTATTGCAGCGTCCCTGAAGCCTCTCAATGGACAGCCTATTTCCTCTCACCCACTTATAGCAAGATTCATGAGAGACCTTCTTCTAACTAAACCTCCCATTAGACCACCTCCAGTGGCATGGGACTTAAACCTGGTTCTTGGCCAGCTTATGAAGCCACCCTTTGAACCTTTAGCCACCACCTCCTTGAAATTTCTTTCTTGGAAAGTTATTTTTCTCATTGCAGTCACCTCAGCACGCCGCATCAGTGAATTGCAAGCTTTGGTGGCTAATCCACCTTATACAAGGTTCCATCATGACAAGGTAGTCCTCAGGACCAATCCACACTTTATGCCCAAAGTGGTCTCGCCTTTTCATCTGAACCAAGAGGTATATTTACCTGTCTTTTTTCCAGGACCTCATGCATCAAGTGCAGAGAGGAATCTTCATACCTTGGATTGTAAGAGCTCTCGCTTTTTACTTACAAAGAACACAGCAACATAGAAAGTCTTCTCAACTCTTTGTTGCTTTTGATCCTTCTCGTTTAGGACTTCCAGTCTCTAAGAGAACACTGTCCAACTGGATTGCTCAGTGTATTTCTTTCGCCTACCAGAGTAGGAACATTTCTCTGGAGGGCCATGTCACATCTCACAATGTGAGAGCCATGGCAGCCTCAATGGCTCATCTAAACTCTGTGTCCATCGACCAAATCTGTCGAGCGGCCACCTGGGCCTCGGTTCATACCTTTACAGCCCATTACTGTTTGGACAAGGACTCCCGCCGGGATGCCTCGTTTGGTCAGGCTGTTCTCAAACACCTGTTCCATTCCTAATCAACCCCTACCCACCTACCCTGGTCGGATGCCAGAGATCCATGGGAGGAGGTAGAGTCCTTTTCAAGGACACACAACCTGGGGTTTCTCCCTGGCATCTGCAGCTAGGGAGTCCCCATATGTGAAGACTCATTCCTGCTTGTTCCTGGAGATAGCACAGTTTCTTACCTGTAACAGGTGATCTCTGGGAACAGCAGGAATAAGTCTTCACAACCCACCCACCTCCCCTAGGAGTTGTATCTCTCTATCTATCTTTCCTCTCCTCTCTCTCTCTTTGTCTCAGCTGTAAAACTCGAACTGGAGAGAGGTGGTTGGGAAAGGCGGGAAGGCAGCGTGCAGGCGCTGTGGGAGGCTCCCAAAAGCTTTCTTACTGGACGCTGGGGAGCGTTCCCGCGCAGGCTCTGTCGGTACCGACGATACCCATATGTGAAGACTTATTCCTGCTGTTCCCAGAGATCACCTGTTACAGGTAAGTAACTGTGCTTTTTCAGCAGGAGGCGAGAAAGAATGTCAGAGGCCCTCGATGCGTTGGCCCAGAGGTGGCCGGAGGAAGGCCTTCTCTATGTGTTCCCCCCTTCGGCTCTCATAGGCCGGGTAGTGCAGCGCATAGAGAGTCATCACGGTCTGGTGGTCTTGATAGCGCCGGATTGGCCTTGCAGGCCTTGGTATGCGGATCTGGTGCGTCTCTTGGCGGACAAGCCGTGGAAGCTTCCACAGCGAGCGGACCACCTTATGCAGGGCCCATTACGTATGCCCCAGGTGAGTCGATTTTCGCTTACGGCATGGTCTTGAGAGGGCTAGGCTAACTGCTCGAGGTTATTCGGCTGCGGTGGTTTCTACATTGCTGAAAGCTCGTCGATGCTCAACTTCTTTAGCTTACATTCGGGTATGGCGTATCTTTGAGGCGTGGTGTGCAGATCGGGATCTGTGGCCCTTGCGAGCTTCCGTGGCCCAGATCCTGTCATTTTTGCAGGCTGGAGTGGAGAAAGGCCTCGCGGCTAGTTCCTTGCGAGTTCAGTTGGCGGCCCTCGCCTGTTTCAGGGGTAAGATACAGGGTCAGCAGTTAGCGGCTCATACTGACGTTCAACGGTTTTTGCGGGCCGTGTTACTCATGCGGCCCCCCAGACGGAGTTCGGTGCCCGTGTGGGATCTGAATTTGGTGTTGGAGGCGTTGATCAGAGCACCATTTGAGCCCTTAGATGAGGCCTTGCTGAAGGATTTAACTTTGAAAACGGTATTTCTGGTGGCCATTTGTTTGGCGAGGAGGATTTCGGATTTGCAAGCATTGTCCTGTAAGGAGCCACATCTGTCATTCTTTCCTCACAAGGTGGTACTTCGGACAGTTCCGGCTTTCTTGCCGAAGGTGGTTTCAGTGTTCCATGTTAACCAAGTGGTGTCCCTTCCGGTGTTTTCACGGGAGCAGAAAGATAAGTCTGGGGGCCGGTTGCATTTGCTGGATGTTCGTCGCGTGCTCAGGCGGTATCTCCGTAGGACCGCGACATTCCGGAGGTCGGACAGGCTGTTCGTGTCCTTTGGAGGTCCGCGGAAAGGGGAGGCGGCAGCTAAGTCGTCTATTTCTCGGTGGTTGAAGGAAACGATTGCGACGGTGTACCTTCTCAAGGGTAAGGTGGTTCCGGAGGGCCTCCAGGCGCATTCGACCAGGGCGCAAGCGGCGTCTTGGGCGGAGTTCAGTTTGGTTCCGGTCGCGGACATTTGTAGGGCGGCGCCTTGGTCCTCTTTGCATTCTTTTGCAAGGCTCTATCGGTTGGATGTGCAGGCGGCAGAGGAGGGGCGTTTTGGTTCAGCGGTTCTTCAGGCTGGCCTTGCGGGTCCCTCCCGGTGATTTTCACTGCTCTGTTACATCCTCTAGTCCCTGGACTAGAGGGACGCAAAGGAAGAGTAAATTAGACTTACCTGCTAATTATTGTTCCTTAAGGAACTCTAGTCCAGTCCTGGGTCCCTCCCAAGTTCGTATGGTGTTGGTCAGCCTGAAGTTTGCGGTGTGCGTTGGGGGGGCGAGGGTTCTTTCTGTGCGGTGCAAACTCAGTGTGCAGCGGGAATCCTTCTGTTCACAGCAGTGTTTGTCTAGTCTGGGGAGTTGCCTTTCCTCTCTGTGGAGGCGGGGTCTTTTCCCTAGGAATTTTTAGTTTCTTTAAAAAAAAAAAGACTCAGGAGAAGTGTCACTTTTAGTTTCGTTACTCCTATATGTAGTTTGGTAGAAGGTTGATTTGCTATTATAACTACTTATTTGTTGCTCTGCTGAGTCTGCTTTGTTAATAGGTACTGGTGGAAGGGGGCAGTCCTTGCCTATTTATACCAGGTGTCATCAAAGAGTTGACAGATTTCAGTCTCCAAGGCTGCTGGAGGAGGTTCAGAACTCTATGGTACCGGGACTGGACTAGAGTTCCTTAAGGAACAACAATTAGCAGGTAAGTCTAATTTACTCTTTGATGCTGGGACTAGAGGGAGTTCTCTTGTTCAGCCTGGGTTCCTTGGTAGCCCAGAGCTAGGGAGTCACCCATATGTGAGGACTGACTTCCTGCTTGGTCCTGGAGAAAGAGTAGTTACTCACCTGTAACAGGTGTTCTCCAGGAGCAGCAGGAATCAGTCCTCACAACTCTCCCTCCTCCCCTGGGAGTTGCAGTTGTACATAGTTTATTTTACATTTTTGTGTGCTGTTTTTTAGCTATGTCATTTGACTGAGCAAGATGGCACCTTTAGGCGGGAAAGGGACCGCTCATGCTTGCAGTATTCCCAAAGGCTTTCATAGAAAGCTGGGGAAATGCTCCGCAGGGGCTCCATCGACATCGATGTCACCCATATGTGAGGACGGATTCCTGCTGCTCCTGGAGAACACCTGTTACAGGTGAGTAACTACTCTATTTCTCCCTTTAAGACCACCATTGTACATAGTTGATTCTCCAGTTCTTTGTTCAATTTGCCCCTGTTGGGCTTTTTAGCCTCTGCGGTTTTTGGTAGCCAGTAGCTTGGAAGTCCTGTACATGAAGACTTCATTCCTACTTGTTCACAGAGGAAAGGTAGTTACTCACCTGTACCAGATGTTCTCTGTGGACAGCAGGAATAAGTCCTCACAAACCTCCCACCTCCCCGAGGAATTGTATTCTGCTACAGCTCTGTTATCATACTGGAGAAGATAGTGCCGTGGCAGGCAGGAATTCAGGCATGCAGGAGAAGTGGAGCCTCCCAGAAGTTTCCAATAGAGGTTGGGGAGCATTCCTGTGCGGAGCTTCTTCAACGATGTCACCCATATGTGAGGACTTATTCCTACTGTCCATGGAGAACACCTGCTACAGGTGAGTAACTACATTCAGGGCCTTACCAAAGGAAGATTGCCCGATGTGCAAGTCGCCGGCGAGAGGGTTTAAGGAGCGCATTTTAGCTGTCCTGCCATTGCCTGCTGCCCCTGAAAGAAGAAAAAGTGGCGGCGGCAGGCAACAGAAGACAGCTAAAATGCGCCCCTTAAATCTCTGCGCCCTGTGCGGCCGCACCGCTCACACAGGGCTAGTTACGGGCATGACTACATTATACATTCCACGGGAGCCACCATGATACTAGCTTAATATTGATGAAATGCACACTTACAACAGGTATAATGGACTAGACATAAGTAAAAAAAAGTGGTTCATTTGGCTGCAAATAAAAATGCTGCGCAGGTGGGCCACATATAAATAAAATAAAGTCTGATAACCGTACTCCTTAAAACACAAATATGAGCAGGGAAAGGGAAATTAATGGCTTTTCAAAAGCATATAAGTGGTAAAGAAGGCATGTGCGATCTAGGTTATGAATAATTATAAACCTTAAGAAATTCAACTTTAAAAGCAAATAACTAATAAATTATGTATAGAGTCGTACGTGTTGGCCATACTTCTTAATTTGCATATACAAGCTATGTAATAGAAAGCTAAAAGGCTTACAAAAGAGCATGAGTTACAGTAAGAGGTGTCTATGCGATCTCAGTTGTAAAAGACTAAGAAATGTAAGTCTTTGGAAAAACTGAAAAAGTAACTTTAGATGGATGCTTAAGGAGTTTATGTAGGTGAAAGATATAGTCCAAAAAGACTTGCAAAAAACATATAGATATGCTTTCTAAAAATAAAGATCCACTACCCAGTGGCTCGTAGCTGGCCACAAAATATGAGGTGCATAAGATATAATACAGATCTTAAACACTGAAAATGTGTTTCTTAAGTGGTAAAAAATGTCTTGTTTAAAAGCAGACAATAAGAGAGATGTCTAGAGCAGAAACAGGGTGCAACAAACAGTGCTAAGCTAATATCTTCTTATCCCATAGATGATAAAACAAAAACAAAGGAAACTAGAATGCAAAGGTACAATTGCAAATAAAACTGATGTGAGAAAAGATATTTGAAGCAAAAAAACATGTGAAACAAAAAAATTCTCTCTTCCATCTTTGAAGATTTCAAAAAACAAACATCAGGGCGGAGTCAAACCGACACATCAAAAGCCAGTGGTGATGCTGCATACAGTCCCCAGAGGCTACCATGATACTAGTGTAAAATTAATAAAATGCACTGTCACAGCTGGTACAATGAACTTAACATACCTCAAAAACAGTCCATTTCACTGCAAGGAAAAATGCCGCACATGTGGGCTGCACATAAATGTAGTCTGTATAATAACTATGCTTCTTTTTTAGTTCACATATGCTAATTAGCATTTCAAAACACATGAGTGGAGAAGATCTTGGCTCCAAGTTTGAATTTTGGCGTTCCCGGGCTGTTTTCAGCTGCCCGGTTTGAGTAAAGGTGAGAACAGGCAGGACGTGGCCTCCCTGTGACATCAGCGCAAGGACCTTCTCATCAGCATAAAGGACGCTGGCCTGCAGACGTGTGGCTGCTCTGTGCAGCCCGAAGGGACATGTCACACCCCTTTGAAGCACCGCCGGAGCCCTGGCTTGGTGCTGTTTCAAGTGCATTGGGAATTGGATTCAGATTGACTTGGTATGGGGCCAAAGAAAAAGGAAGAATAAGCAGCAGCCTCAGCCATCTACCAGCACAGTGAGTAAACTGGTTGGCCCCATGGATAAACATCTAGTGTCTGCCCAGAATTCCCTAGCTTCTCCACTTGAAGGAGCTTCATTAAGCTCTGTGGAAAGGTCTCCATCACCTTCACGAATCCCCTTGGTGTTTTCTAATATAGTCTCTGCTGTTTCACCTGTTGAAGCTGCCTCGCTTCAGCAAGCTGTGGTTGGAATGCCTTGTTCAGTCCACCTACTGGCTTTGACTGAGGTTAATAAGATTTCAGGTGATAAAGAAATAACTTTAAAGATCTTTGGGGAACTTTGTCTTGAGACTAAGTTCACAGACACTATTTCCTCTTGATGTACTTTTTCTCAGGAAGCTGTCATTAAACTCTAGGCTGTGGATTGTAAGTTAATTGAGGTTGATAGATCTATTAAGAAAACTGAGAGCCAGTGTGTATCACTGCAGGCTACAAATGTTTCCACTATTAAAGATTCGGTTTTGCTTCATAGTAAGTTATATATGCTTGAGAACCTCTCTAGGGCTAATTTATTTATTTTTTATTTATACACAGGCTTGATATACCGCCCAAGACCAGAGTATCAGGGCGGTGTACAGAAAAAAAGCAGGCTGCTAGCAAATTAAAGGAGGAAAGGAACGCCATTCAGTGACAGGAAAGAACTGGAGAGACATAGATAGAAAGGACAGCATCACACGACTAGAAAGCTAAACACTTGAGGAGAGGGTGGGGGGGTGGAATGTAGTATCGGAACCGTCGTACCTGTCATAAGGATGCTGGGAGATCAAAAGCCTGGGAGAAAAGATGGGTTTTAAGGAGAGCTTTGAAGTGCGGGAATGAGGGCTCGGTGCGGAGCGAGTGAGGGAGGGAATTCCAGAGGGCGGGAGCTAGGAAAAAGAATGCGGAATGACGGGTGAGTTCCAAGATGAGCCTGGGACGGAGAGGGAAGAAAAAGACGATTGGTATGGGAGGAGCGGAGGAGACGGGGAGCGGACTGATGATAGATAAGATCGGATAGATATTGAGGAACACCAGTGTAAAGAACTAAGGGCTGAGAACTTGAGATTTCAGAATTTTCTCCTGACCCACTTACTGTCTGCTGAGATTCTTACTCAGAAATACTTTAGGGTAGTCTGGAAATTTACTAGTGAGATTTCAGTTGACAAAGCATATTATATTCCTGATAAGCGAAGAGTTCAGAATGCTCTCAAGGGGGATTTTAATTTATTACAGACTAATTTCAGTCAGGACTTGACAGCTTTTTTGGAAGATTCTACAGATAGGATATCGAAAACATCTAGTGTCTGCCCAGAATTCCCTATCTTCTCCACTTGAAGGAGCTTCATTAAGCTCTGTGGAAAGGCTGTTAGTGTAGCTGGGTTTAAAAAAGGTTTGGACAAGTTCCTGGAGGAAAGGTCCATAAACCATTATTAAAAAGAGACCCAGGATATCAGTGCTTGACCCAATACAAGCATTGTGGAACCTGTGTCTCTTGGGGATACTGCTAGGTACATATGACCTAGATTAGCCAGTGTTGGAAACAGGATACTGGGCTTGATGGACCTTGGTCTGACCCAGTATGGCATATCTTATGTTCTTATGAAAAGATTAACATTGGTGATTACATTTACCTTAAAGACTGATAAGGTGATTGTTTTCAAGGCTTATTGTAAAAACAGAGGCCATCTGTTTTATTGGGGGCAATTTCTCCAAATGACTTAGTTTTTTGCATACAAAACAAATCCCACCCCGGTAGTACTTAAACCCATCAACCAAAAAAAACTCCAGGTCACATACACATAAATTATAGCTCTAACAATCAACTAAATAAATTATCAAAGTCAAACCTAATACTCCTAAACACTAAGCAACTTTATCGGTCTGCCTGAACAGCTACTTTAATTCAAAATATATGACTAACTTTTTCAAAATATATTTTTCAAATCTTTTTAAATGGAGAGAAAAGACCTCAGTAGTTTTCATACTCCCTCTATACAGCAGAAACCTTCCCGGAGGGGTTACATTTCTTCACCATCACCAGCCAGAAGAACTCTTCGATATAATTTTTCTTATTAAATTTAAAGACCAAATCTTTTTCAATTATATTTCAATAAAATAAGTAAACTGCATCAAAATAAAGCATTTCCACAAAAAAGAGTGAACACCATCACTTTACCACCATTCAACGGTACCAATTCTCCTGCAGCAGAAAACATCAAACTTAACTGGAGAGGGCAACAAATAGCCACAAACAATTGCTCAAAAGTTCTTAGCTTGCAACAGTCAGCTCTTCAGGCAGAATGATCACCCATGGTCACCCAACAAAGATCTCTGTTGCGCCATTCCCGGCTTCATCAGGGGTGATTCTCATAACATGTTTGTTCACTCTAGCAGCAAGAAACTGCCTCACTGCCACCATTTTTTAGTCTTCAAACAGCCAATCAAGGAAAAGTAGGTGGAGCCACACAGTGTTTTTTAAATCCATAGAAAGAGGAAAAAGAAAAAAGGACCACCCCAAAAACAGCACATTATAAAAATAGTCTAAAAGATGCTCCAATATATTTTGTTGTTTAAACCAAAAGGTTCCATAGCATTTATAACAAAAATCCACCGCTGCTCACGCTGAAGCAGAGTTTTCCTACGATCACCACCGCGTAAAGAGCATGGAACTTGATCAGTTAGCAAGCTGTGCAGATCTGCAAACGCATGAATATGCTGAATACAATGTTCAACCAGTGGTGCTTCTTTCCACTGTTTCAATAAACTGTATTTTTGCTCTGAAAGATGCATTTTCAAAGGTCTGGTAGTTTTACCAATATAGATTTTACCGCAGGGACAGCGTATCAAATAAATAACATGGTCTGATGTACATGATGTATTGAACTTTAAAGAAAACGTTTTGCCAGATACTGTAAATGTACTGATCCCATCCATTATAGGGGCAAAATGTACAGTGCCTACAGTGTGTATGTCCCCCCACACCATCAAAGGCACACTTGGAACAGCAGGGCAGAGAACATCTCAAGTTTTGACCTCTTTGATGTGCAGTTCTAGGACACATGGGCAAAAGTTGAATGTACTGACAATACCGGCCAGCGTTGCCGTATCGATGTGGCAATCTTCGAAGACAAGGCAGAGTATTGCAACACACAAGTAAAATGTTCAGACTGGGCACTGGGCTCCAGTCTAGAGGAATGGGCCAAAAGCCATTCCCTTTATGGGAAGCTCGTTTATATGCCCGCTTTTACCATTTCTTGAAGGTATTCCTATCCATACCATGACAGACATGAACCTCACTTCTAAGCCCCAGGGTATGTGGTGTATGATCTCAATCTCTCAAATTTACTGCTAATACTCAGCATAGTACTTGCATCGCGCAGTTTTCCATGGGGATAAAGTGGTGTTTTTGGATGTTAAAAGGAACACCCAGCTCCGCAGGAAGCCGATTCTTGCTTGAGACCCCAAGTATTGGCTCTTGGGGCAACTTTCTGTCACTGATTTCCAAGCAAATGTATTATTTCTTATCAAGGTAATACTTTTTGTTTCCAGAATAGTATGCATTTGGAGGCATTTTTGGTGGATAGGAAGAAGTAGTCGGGGTGGGTTTATGAGACCATGAAGAATTTACCACACCACTAGGCAGTTTGCCTTTCCCTTTGTTATGCTTCTGTTTAATATTTTGAATAATAATATGCTTTAGATCTTCTTGAAATGGGGGCTATTCAAAGGGGGACATTATTCTTTTGTTCTTTTTTTCCTGTATTTTGGTCTTTCGTGTTCATTGTTTCCTATTTTGTGTTTGGAATGTAAAAAATTTTCAAACTCTAATTTAAAAAAAAAAGCAAAACAAAGCATGAGTGTGGGAAGAGGCATATGTTATCTTTGTTGTGAATGATTTCAAAATGTAAAGACCGAAAGAAACTTAAAAAAATACTTAATAAATTTAAATGTGAGAGGTCATACTTGATGACCACATTCTTTAATTAACATATGCAGGCTGTATAGTAGAGAGCTAAGAAAAGCATATGAATTAATAAGTACCTGTGCGATCTCAGTAATGCAACATTAAAGGGATAAGAGTAAGAGGGTAATACTAAGTAAATTAATATGGGAAATTGATATGGGAAATCAGTGTGGGTGAGAGAACCTTTACAATAAGGCTCTCAAATGATGTGTATGCACTTCCATAGCCAAAAGCTCATAGCTGGCCACAGAAAAAAATTGCAAAATGGGTAAAATAAAATACAAAAGCATTAAAAATGGGTTGCTTGTGTAATAACAGGCGTACCTGCTTTAAAAGGAAGAATACGAGAGCTATCTGCAATACAAATGAATAGCAGCAAGTGATACTAAAAAATTATCCCTTATAATAGATGGTAAAGAATGTTAAAGTGAGAAAAAATTTAAAAAAAAGTAAAGAAAACTTCTATAAAGAAAAGGGCACATACTAGTTAACTAATATATAACAATAAAACTTGAAACTCAATCTCCTGGTTAAGGTCAAAAAGTGTAACCGATTTAAGTAGAAAAATGAAGCGTTCTTCCTGGAGTAGAGTTTGGTCCAGGTCCCTTGCCTCATCATGTGGCTTTTATAGTTTTGATGGCACAAAATTGCAAATCGTCAAACAGGTGATTCTTTAACAGACAGTGCTTAGCCAAAGGGGCAGACAAAATTCTTCTCTTCAAACAACTTTTATGTTCAACCATTCTAACTTTCAAGGGATGTTTAGTTTTGCCTACATAAAGTAGTTTATATGGGCAAATGTTCACATGCACTGCCAGAGAAGTGTTACAATCAGATCTGTGTGTCAAATATTTTTGTTGTGTTGCTGGATGTATGAAAACTTGAACCTTTGAGGCATTAGGGCAAATGAAGCATTTTTCCACATTTAAAGTATCCCTTTCCCACATTAGTATCATGGATTGCTGCGGGCAATGCAGAGGAAACAAGCAAATTGCCTACATTCTTTTCTCTGCTGAAAGCAGCAACTAGTCATAGATCTCTAAAGCAATCGATCCTTTGCAAGATATGCCAATGTTTCCTAAATACTTCATGAATCTGGTTGACTATGTGAGAAAATTTAAATGTGCAACAAATTTAGATTCCAGGTCTCTGTTTGTATTGTAGCAACTCTTCTCTTTGAATAGCGCCTGTTCTTACTATAGCCATCTTTAATACATTTTAGGGATAACCCCTATTTCCGTATCTATTAGTCATATCTTGGGTCTCCGCATACTGTAGAGGGCATCACCATTGGCATTTGGTGTGTGCCAGTTTGATTTCATCCTGATGTTTGTTTTTCAGAAATCTTCAAGAATGGAAGAAAGAATTTTTTTGTTTTATACATTTTTTTGTTTTAAGCATCTTTTCTCACATCAGTTTTATTTGCAGCAATTTTACCATTTGCATCCTAGTTTAAGTTTTTGTTTTACCATCTAGAGGATAATAAGATACTGGTTTAGCACTGTTTGCTGCATCCTGCTTGTGCCCTAGACACATCTCTTATTGTCTGCTTTTAATCAAGGCACATTTTTTACCACTTGAGCAACACATTTACAATGTTTGTTCACATCGTATTTTGTAGCCAGCTATGAACCATTGGCTAGTTGATTTTTATTTTTGGAAAGCACATCTATATGATTTTTGCAAATCTTTTTGGATTATATCCTTCATTTATTTAGTTAGCTGGTTTTATATACCATCTTTCAAAATGTCAAGGTAGTTTATATAGAACATCTGAACTTAAGTACATGGAACGTTTAAAGGATAAAATATTCCATGGAGTTCACTATGGAGTTGGCAATACCAGCCTAAACTCACAAATAACTTAGCCACGCATGTAATGAGAGCACCTACGCACCTAACCTCCCCTCCCACCCCACCCCCGACACACTGTATCCCACTCTCTTAAGCCCGGTTAACATGTATTTAAGTATTGTTGTTAAGTGCCGTTGAGTCGGTGTCGACTCATGGCAACCCTCTGGATAGTTGTATTTATAGTGTAGTTATATATATATAGTTTCTCTGGTTTAGTTGTCTATGACTAATAATGTTATAATGTAAAAAGTTCAAACCCTGTTATATGTAACATGTTGGCTCCTTGTAAACCACCCCTGATCTCTGGAAGGGGCAGTATAGAAATGTGTAATAAATAAAATAAAAAACAAAATTGTACAATGCGCATCAATAGAAGCTAAAGTTAAACATCCAAGAGAACAACATTGTGTCGGAGACGGCTGAATTTTGAAGTAAATACAATGTCAGCAAAGAGGAACTATATACAGTAACTTGAACTAGACAAGGTGTACTTAGGGAACTATTTATCGAAAGTGGTTCAAGAGAGTATATGGAGTGAGGGGAAATGGGAGAGAGTGTAGTAGGAATGGTAAAGGGAAGGGGGGAGTGGGTGTATTGGACAGTGGGAGAGAGGGGAGTAGGATGGTAAAGGGGAGGGGGGAGTGGGTGTACTGGACAGTGGGTAAGGCGTTGACTCTATGTTCTCCAAGGTTTTTTTTTTTCTTTTTGTTTTTTTAAAGAGATAACATTAGTCAGGAGTCATACTAAAGTGTTCCATGAATAAGTAAGTTTTTGTTTTCTTACGGAAGTCTTCCAGGTTATTTATTTGATAATATTAACAGTTAGGGCATTTCAGAGCTTCAGTGCAAAGAGGGAGAAATCTACAGGAACAAGCAGGAATGAGTCTTCACATATGGGTATCGTCGGTACCGACGGAGCCTGCGCGGGAACGCTGCCCAGCGTCCAATAAGAAAGCTTTTGGGAGCATCCCACAGCGCCTGCGTGCTGCCTTCCCGCCTTTCCCAACCGCCTCTCTCCAGTTCTTCTTTTCTGCAGAGCCAGCAGGTCGTGTTCCTGTCACCGCAGAAGAAGTTCTTTATTTTTTCCTATTCTTTTGTGTCGCGTCTGCCTTCTTCGACGTCGGACCGGTACCGCCGGTCTTTTCTTTTCTTTCTTTCTAAAAAAAAGAAAAAAAAAACTTTTCTTCACTGTGCATTTTCAGTTTTTGGGCCTTAGGCCTAAAAATATTTTCCTCATGGAAAAGCCCGCCTCCGGGTTTAAAAAATGCACAAAATGTGGCGGTACTATTTCTGTCACCGACACCAATGACTGGTGTCTAAAATGTTTGGGGCCTGACCATTCCATTACGGATTGTATGTCCTGTACCATGATGTCTAAAAGTGGTCGGCAGAACCGAGCAGCCAAGCTCAGTACCCTGTTTCCCTCTGCAGCTTCAGTGGCATCGAAGTCTTCCAGGGCTGCTTCTTCCTCCCATGGATCTCAGGTAACCAAGCATAAATCTGGCCGGTCCTCAAAGGGTAGATCCAAGCATCGAGATGCCTCCGGGCTTGCCCTCGAGGATTCCGCACCGGCAAAATTACCCCGGCGGGAAGCTCAGACTTCCAAAGCATTGTCTGTGGGGTCACAGGTTGACATCGATGGCTCGGCCTCGACAGATCACCTGTTGCCGTGTTCTGGGGTA
This sequence comes from Ichthyophis bannanicus, assembly GCA_033557465.1. Lineage (NCBI taxonomy): Eukaryota > Metazoa > Chordata > Amphibia > Gymnophiona > Ichthyophiidae > Ichthyophis > Ichthyophis bannanicus. Next base: position 648,204,570 of record CM066033.1, on the reverse strand, counting down.
CCGGTGGTTCCCACTGGTACCGATATCCAGACATTAGTGGCGTCGATGGATCAAAAGATCCTGACCATGCAGCGCACCCTAGCGGCATTCATACAGGCTGCGACGCCTCCGGTACCGCAACAATCCCCGTTGTCGGTTCCGGCACCGGCATCACTCCCGGTGCCGCTACCGATCGCATCGACTTCGGTGTCGGCTGCAACGGTACCCTGTCCTATGATGCCCATCGGTACCGAACCGGTAGCGGTTACTCCCGATACCGATCCTACTCGGTATGGTTATCGGGCTTTACAGGAGCATCCAGACAGGCGATACTTCGATTCCTCTGAAGACTCTGATGAGTCTAAGGGTTCTGTTGAGGCATCCATACTTCTTCCTCAGGAGTCTTCTTCTCCTAAGCGAAGAATGTCTCCTCCAGAAGACTTGTCTTTTCAAGACTTCATCAGGGAAGTGGCCAGGGGCCTCTCCATCACAGTGGCCCCTGAGTCAGAACCCAGAGCCAAGGAATTGGATATTTTACAATATCCTAAAACTCCTAAGGAGGCAGCTACCTTGCCTATCCATGAGATTCTGTATGATCTCATGTTGAGGATGTGGGAGACACCTCTTACCACCTCTCCTCATTCTCGCAGGTTAGACACTATGTATCGTGTCCCTCCTTGTCCTGGCTTCCACAAGACTCAGCTCCCTCACCACTCTATTGTGGTAGAGTCTGCCATGAGAAAGATAAAGAGTGCAAAGAGACACTCATCTAATCCTCCAGGACATGAATGCAGGACCCTAGATGCTTTTGGCCGAAGGGTTTCCAAGCGTCTATGCTAGCTACCAGGATCAACTCCTATAGTCTCTATATAGGGATGTTTCTAAAAGAAGTCACAGATCATCTGCAGACTTTAACCCTTTTTATTTCAGAGGATAAAAGGCAGGAGTTTCTCACTTGGCTCAAATATGCCCAAGATGCCTCCAAATTTTCCAACCGTGCAGCCTTTGACTCTTTTGAGTGTGTAAGCAGAGCTTCGGTTATTGCCATAGGGGCATGCAGAATTGCTTGGCTACAAGCTTCTGATATGGAGCTCTAGGTACAAGATGAATTAGGGAATATCCCTTGTACAGGTGAAAACCTTTTTGGTAAGGATTGGCAAGCAAAGGCCAATCAGATGGATGCTGAAAACTCTGCTTTGGATCGACTTTCAAAGTCTACCTCTGCTCCTGTTAAGAAAAGATTGTTCAAAAAGACATCTTTTTCTAAAAAGGGAAGAAACTATCCTGCTTATAGTCAGCAGGCATCTTCTGCAGGTCGTTTTGCGGCAAAGCGTCAGCAACCACCTAAACAGGCCAAATCAAAGGCTGCTAGGCCTGCCATGACCCAGCAGCCTCAGCCTCCTCAGGGCCTTTGACTTGCAGCTAGAGAACGTAGCCTTTCTGGCTCTGGAAGAACCAGAGCCCCTTACCATTCCAGGAAGGTTGACTTATTTTGCTCCCAGATGGGAACAAATCACTGCAGAGCAATGGACACTCTCTATCATAAGGGAAGGGTACAAGCTTCATTTCTTAAGCCTTCCCCCTCACACCATAGTGAAACAGTTCAATTCTCCAACATCTCTCCTCGACCTTCTGGGTCAGGAGATTGCCACCCTTCTTGCCCAAGGGGCAATAGAAGAAGTACCTCTTCTTCAGCAAGGCACAGGGTTCTACTCCCCTTATTTTCTTATTCCAAAGAAAACAGGGGGCTACAGACCCATCTTAGATCTCAGAGAATTGAACAAATTTCTATTCAAGGAGAAATTCAAGATGATTTCTCTCGGTGCTCTGCTTCCATACCTTCAGAGTCAGGACTGGCTTTGTTCTCTAGATCTCAAGGATGCGTACACCCATGTCCTTATCCATCCAACACACAGAAGGTTCCTTCGGTTCATTTTTGGAGAAAAGCACTACCAATACAGGGTGCTTCCTTTTGGTCTGGCCTCCGCACCAAGGGTATTCACGAAATGCATGGCAGTAGTAGCTGCATTTCTACGCACCCTGGGAATATTCGTTTTCCCATATTTGGACGACTGGCTCATTCAAGCTCCCTCTCAGTCAGAGGCCAAGACTTTTCTAACCTGCACAATGCGTGTCCTTCAGTATTTGGGACTGGTAATAAACATCTCAAAATCCCATCTCACCCCTACTCCATCTCTGGAGTTTATAGGGGCTGTCCTGGATACTACAACTGCAAGGGCCTATCTTCCTCAGGCTCGTTGCCTACGCTTGGTGCAGTTAGCCTCCCAAATACAGTTAAAGTCCCATTTAACTGCTCGGGAAATGTTACAACTCTTAGGCCACATGGCATCCACCGTGCATGTGGTTCCATATGCTCGCCTTCACATGAGGGCAGCTCAATGGACTTTGTCCACCCAATGGACTCAGGCATCAGGTTGCCTGTCAGACAAAATAGCAAACTCCAGTCGCCTTTTTTGGTCTCTCCAGTGGTGGAAGTCCTCTCAAAACCTGTTGCTGGGGTCCCCTTTTCAGCAGTCACTTCCCCAAGCAACCCTTACAACAGATGCTTCTCCAGTGGGTTGGGGAGCTCATCTGCAAGATCTCTCCACCCAGGGCATCTGGTCTCCACAGGAGACTTCTCTACACATCAATCTCTTGGAACTCAGAGCAATTTTCTTAGCTCTCAGAGTGTTCCACTCCCTGCTCAGCTACAGGACAGTCCTCATCCACACGGACAACCAAGTAGCCATGTTCTATGTGAACAAGCAGGGAGGGACTGGCTCTCTGTCACTTTGCAACGAAGCTTTGTGACTGTGGGCCTTCGCCAAAGAGCATCAGATTCATCTTATGGCAGTATATCTTCCAGGCGTTCAAAATTCTTGGGCAGACAGACTCAGTCAAGTTCTGCTTCCACACAAGTGGTCCCTCCACATGGACCAGGTAGCCAGGAGTTTTCGAATTCGGGTAACCCTGGACATAGACCTCTTTGCAAGTCCGTGGAATGCCAAACTTCCCCGGTTCTGTTCCAGAATTCCGTGTCAGGGAGTTCAGGCCAAGGATGCCTTCCTTCTTCACCGGGGTCAAGACTTCCTTTATGCCTTTCCACCCATTCCCCTAATTCCCAAAACACTTTTCAAGCTTCAGAGAGACCGAGGTTCCATGATCCTCATAGCACCACATTGGCCACGCCAAGTGTGGTACCCTCTACTTCTGCATCTCTCTCAAGCTCCCTCCCTGGAATTGGGCTCTACATCAGATCTTATTTATTTATTTATAGTCTCTTATATACCGCACTATTCAGCATCAGCGCGGTTTACAATAAACAAGGAGTTACACAATTCAACGGTACTTTGTGTTTACAGAAAAAACAGGAAATACAACTCGGATAACAGGGTAATTAATTAATATAACAGACATGATCTCATCCTGGCTTCAGTATTGTGTATGGGAGGTCTGTGGGGTGTCTGTATTGAATTTGTATGTTTGGAAGGTCTGTGGGTAGGTTGTGTTATCTGGATTGTTTAATGGATAAGACAAGAGGAAGAGGTAGTGTTTCAAAGCTTTTCGAAACTGCAAAAGGTCTGGTATTGATCGGATGTTTTGAGGAAGGCTGTTCCAACACCTTGGTGCACAGAAAAAGAAAGCCCTGTCAGTAGTAGTTTTGGTGTATTGTGTTATTGATTTAGGGACTAACAGAGAATTGAGTGATACTGACCTTCTATCCCTATTGAGGGGTGGTGTTTGGATCATATCTGATAATGATGCAGATGAGAGCTCTTTGATGGCTTTGAATGTAATTAGTAAAGTTTTGAAAGTGAGTCTATTTCGTATCGGGAGCCAATGAAGATGTTTTAGAATAGGTGAAATATGTTCTTTCCGGGATGCTCCATGAAGGACTCTTGCTGCGGCATTCATTGCCAATTGAAGTGGTTGAGGGAGACCTTGTAATCTTCTATCCCAGGAAGACGGAACGTTGTGGCACCCAAACCCCCAGTCTCTCCATCTCAGGGCCTGGTTGCTGAAGGCCTAGACCTTCAAGTTTTTCATCTCTCTCAGCAAGTCAGAGATATTCTTCATGCTTCTAGAAAGCCTTCCACTAGGCGTTCTTATGCTTTCAAATGGAAAAGATTTACCATTTGGTGTTCAGAGAAGGGTCTTAACCCTCTTGCAATATCTCTGAATTCGTTACTAGAGTATCTTCTGCATCTATCCCATGCAGGCCTTAAAACGAATTCATTAAGAGTCCATTTGAGTGCTATTGCAGCGTCCCTCAAGCCTCTCAATGGACAGCCTATTTCCTCTCATCCTCTTATAGCAAGATTCATGAGGGGCCTTCTTTTAACTAAACCTCCCATTAGACCACCTCCAGTGGCATGGGACTTAAATCTGGTTCTTGGCCAGCTTATGAAGCCACCCTTTGAACCTTTAGCCACCACCTCCTTGAAATTTCTTTCTTGGAAGGTTATCTTTCTCATTTCAGTCACCTCAGCACGTCGCATCAGTGAGTTGCAAGCCTTGGTGGCTAATCCTCCTTATACAAGGTAGTCCTCAGGACCAATCCACACTTTATGCCCAAAGTGGTCTCGCCTTTTCATCTGAATCAAGAGGTATACTTACCTGGTTTTTTTCCAGGACCTCATGCATCAAGTGCAGAGAGGAATCTTCATACTTTGGATTGTAAAAGAGCTCTCGCCTTTTACTTACAAAGAACACAGCAACATAGAAAGTCTTCTCAACTCTTTGTTGCTTTTGATCCTTCCCATTTAGGACTTCCAGTTTCTAAGAGAACACTGTCCAACTGGATTGCTCAGTGTATTTCTTTCGCCTACCAAAGTAGGAACCTTTCTCTGGAAGGCCATGTCACAGCTCACAATGTGAGGGCCATGGCAGCCTCAATGGCTCATCTAAACTCTGTGTCCATCGACCAAATCTGTCGAGCGGCCACCTGGGCCTCGGTTCATACCTTTACAGCCCATTACTGTTTGGACAAGGACTCCCGCCGGGATGCCTCGTTTGGTCAGGCTGTTCTCAAACACCTGTTCCATTCCTAATTAACTCCTACCCACCTACACTGGTTGGATGCCAGAGATCCATGGGGGGAGGTGGAGCCCTTTTCAAGGATACACAACTCTGGGGTCTCTCCCTGGCATCTGCAGCTAGGGAGTCCCCATATGTGAAGACTCATTCCTGCTTGTTCCTGGAGATAGCACAGTTACTTACCTGTAACAGGTGATCTCTGGGAACAGCAGGAATAAGTCTTCACAACCCACCCACCTCCCCTAGGAGTTGTATCTCTCTATCTATCTTTCCTCACTCTCTCTCTCTCTTTGTCTCAGCTTTAAAACTCAAACTGGAGAGAGGCGGTTGGGAAAGGCGGGAAGGCAGCACGCAGGCGCTGTGGGATGCTCCCAAAAGCTTTCTTATTGGATGCTGGGGAGCGTTCCCGAGCAGGCTCCGTCGGTACCGACGATACCCATATGTGAAGACTTATTCCTGCTGTTCCCAGAGATCACCTGTTACAGGTAAGTAACTGTGCTTTCCCTGTTTGAGTGCACTTTCTGTTACTTGCTCAGATGACAAGTGTGGATTTAGTGCTGGTTCTTCTGGGTCTGTTTTCTGTTGTTTTTTGTATAAGCATTTATAGGAATTCTGAGGTTTGTTGATGGAGTGCCTTGAAGGTGGTGACCATTACTTTATATTTGGAGTGGGCCCTTATAGGGAGCCAGTGGAGGTTGCAGAGTATCGGTGATATATGTTCATGCTTTGGTGTGCCTGTTAAGACTCTTGCTGCTGTATTCTGAGCCATTTGCAGTGGGTGGATTGATGAAATTGGGAGCCACTGGAGGACTAAGTTGCAAAAGTCCAGATGAGGCAGTATCATGGCCTGGAATATTGTTCTGTAATCATGATGGTTTAGGAGTGGTCAGAGGGCTTTAATTGTTCTCAGTTTTTGGTAGACAAGACTTATTGTATTGTTTATATGTTGTTTTAGTGTGGGGCCTTGATCCAGGGTGATTCCCAGGTATCATTTATTTATTTTATTTATTTATTTATTTAATGTTTTTATATGCAGTTTACACTTAACATTTTGTATAGAGTAGGAAGAGCCTGCTCTGCACTTACATCGAACGGGTAATACAACTTGGATTCAGAACAGGGGTAACTATATACAGGCTATTTACGGTCTAGGCAGGAAGTTGCTGGGGTGTACCTGGGATTTTACGTGGTGCTTTTTACCTTGTATACTTTATCTATGTGAGATGGTAGTGTGAAGGTGGTATCTCTAGTGATATATACAGCACCTCTGTTTTTTGATAATTTATGGTGAGGTTATATACCTTAAGCCATTGTGAGATGGCTTCAAAACATGCAATTAGTGAGGAGTATACTGGGTTAAGAGTGGAGATTGGGATATACAGCATAATATCGACATATGGATGGTATAGCACTTTGTTGGTTTTGGCAATATCACAGATAGGTTGTGTCAATATGTTGTTTATTTATTTACATTCTCTTATATACCGCACTATTCTGCATCAATGCGGTTTACATTGAACAAACTGAAATTACATTGAACAGGGCATTATAACTTGGAAATAACTATTTTACAGGGAACATGGGCTATGGAGGGTTAAGTGGCTTGCCCAAGACCACAAGGAGCACCTTTGGGACTAGAAACCCCAGTCCTTCCGGCCCAAGGTTGCTGTCCTCTAGTGGGATTTGAACCCCCGACCTTCCGGCCTGAAGTACCTTGCCCCAACCACTAGGCCACTCCTCCACTCCAATAATGTTGAACAATAAAGCCAATAGTGCAAATCCTTGAGGTACTCCTTGTGGGATCTTGAATGGGATGGCGGAGATTCCATTTACCCTTACTTGATTTTGTCGCTACATTAGATATGAGGTGAACCACTTGAGTGTTGTATTGCATAGCCCTATTATTTGCAGTCGATAGAGGAGTACCTTGAATATCCAGGTTAGAGGTCAGCAGGGAGGACTATGTGCCGATGTGGCGCATAGCCCTTCGAAAATGAACCTAGCTCAGTATCAGGCCCTATATGTTTTGTGGCCTGTCTACCTCCATTTCCTGTTTTATGGTTCACATTCCTCTCTTGGAGGTTTCTTTCTCCTTGTTTCCTTCATTGTAATCAGATCTCCAGGTACATTATCAATACATTATAATGTCTGGATTACACAGTTACCCCCATCTTCATTCAATGTTTCCTACTATTCTGTAGGTGTCCATGCTTGTCCACACCAAAAGTGGTGACGTGTATGAAGCGTTTGTAGGTGCTAAGGCTCTCTGGCCTTTAAGGACTACTATATTTTTTTATTTAACATTTTTTTCTATACCGCTTTATCCTACGGTCAAAGCGGTTTACATTAAAACAGGGTAGCGAAACTTGGAGAGAACTTAAGTCAAGGGGAAATAGGGGGAGGAGAGGGGATTTAGGGGGGAAAAGGGTGAGGTGTGATGGGATTAAGTTCTGTCATCAGTGAAGTGTTCTGTAAATAGGTGAGTCTTGAGGGGCCTTCTGAATGTTAATAGGTCCTTTGTGGCTCAGAGTTTGTATTGTATCGAGTTCCATAGAGAAGGTGCATATAGGGAAAAGGCTCTCCTGGATGTGGTGGTGCTGGATCTGATGAATTGCACTGGGGTGCTTAGGGTTCTGGGATCTAGTTTGTATTGTGCTGCTGTCTTTGGTCTCATGTATTAGTGTTTTTAGGTGGGTGGATGATAGGCCTTTGAGGACCTTGAAAATAGTAAGGATGGATTTGAATTTTGTACATTCAATGATGGATAGCCAGTGTAGCTGTTTGAGCAAGGGAGTTATTTAACATGTGTTGCAGAGGGTACGTGCTGTTGTGTTGAGGGCAAGTTGCAGAGGGTGGATTGTTGTCTTCGGTAGGCCTTGAAGGATGAGATTGCAGTAGTCCAGGTATGGGAAGACAAGGGCTTGGAGGACTGTGTGAAAGTTTTGGTGTGTTAGGAAAGGCTTGAGATGTTGTACAATCTTGAGTTTATAGTAGATACTCTTAGTGATGTGTTTGATGTGAGTGGAGGAGGATAGGCGCTGATTGAGGGTCATACCCAGATATCATACCTCTTGTTTTACTTGTTATCTCCAGGAAAAATCAGGAAGTCTGTCTTCACATATGGACTACGTCTGCACTGACGGAGCCTGGCACAGGAACACTCCCCAACATCCAATAGGAATGCTTTGGGGAGCGTTCCTCCATGCATGCGTGGCTGCCTTCCAGCCTTCCCTTCTAGTCTTCTCAGTTGTCTTTTTTCCGTGGAGCCATCGGGACCCTGTCCTTCTCTGCCGCATTTAAAGACTTCATTTTTTCTTTGCAGTACCATCAAAAGTACTCTGGTTTGCCTTCCCATCGACCGCCTCGACTTCCGTCGATTCCAGTACCATTGCCCAATTTGATTTTGCCTCCATTTTATTTTCAAAAATGGAGAAACCCTGTAGTGGGATCAAGAAGTGCTCTAGATGTTCCAGTACAATTTCTATTACTGATGAGCATTCTTGGTGCCTCAAGTGTCTAGGCCCTGACCACGACATTGATTCCTGCCACTCCTGTCGCCACATGACCTCCAGAGGTCGGAAGAATGGAGACAAACAGAACGCTAAGCTGTTTCCATCAGACTCAGCTCCTTCGGTGCACTCCTTAGGGGCGTCGACTCTGTCTTAGTCTTCCCATGATTCTTAAGACCTCACCAGCAAAGGAAAAGCATCGCTCGAAATCACCAGCATTTAAGAAGAAGAAGACATCAGCTTCGGCATCAAGGTCATTGACTTCCAGGTTGGCGTTTGCTTCAGACACTGAGCATCGGCATCGCCATTCTTCGCATTCTGTTGCGGACCGACCATCCAGACAACCCCGGCGGGAGGTATCACCCTCCAAAGCCATTCAGGGGTTTGGGGATGCTCCTGAGGTCCATTCCTCAGTGGAGCTCCTGATAGCAGCATCGGGAGTTGTGACCCACATATCTTAAGTCTGGAGCCTCTCCTCCCCCAGTACCATCACTGCATGACCGTGTCATTGCTATTGAGCATAGCATTGCTAAACTCTTAGCAGCAGTTACGTCGATGACTTTGGAGGCTCCGCAACTGGTACCAGTTCCACCGGTACCACCAGTGACCGCAGTCATCAGTATTCTGCCACAGGTATCCCCAGTTTCACAGGGCATGGAGTAGCCCATACCGAGGCCTAAGGTTTCCAAACCTCAATCTGCCCCATCTACTCAGCAGCCTCAGAGGTTTTGACTCTTTCAAAAGGAGCATGGCCAATTTTCCCCATTGTTCTCCCTCCTTCCAGGTGTCCAGGGAGGCTGGTGCATTTCGCACACTGTTGGATAAGTATCACCTCCGAGCCTTGGACTCTACATCTAGTCTCTCTGGACCTGCAGCTAAAGTTCCAAACTTATCCTTCCAATCATTTTGTGGGACAATCCATCCTGGATCCCCTTCACTCCTCCTTGTTCAATCAGATCCTTTCCTTGCTAGAACAAGGAGCTATCGATGAGGTCCCCTTCGCCCTGCAGGGCCATGATTTCTACTCCAGATATTTCCTGATTCCCAAAAAGACAGGAGGTTACAGGCCTATACTAGATCTCAGAAATCTCAACAAATTTCTCGTCAAAGAGAAATTCAAGATGATTTCTCTAGGCACCCTCTTGCCATACTTCAAACAAAATGATTGGCTATGCTATACACACATCCACCCAGACTACAGGAGATTCCTCAGGTTTGTATTCCAGTGAAACCACTATCAGTACAGAGTCCTCCCTTTCGGACTCTCCTCAGTGCCCAGAATATTCACAAAGTGCTTAGTTGTGGTGGTGGCCTACCTACGAACCTGGGGTAATCTTTCTGTTCCCATACTTAAATGACTGGCTGCTAAAGGTAGACTCCACTTCAGCAGTTGCTTCTGCCCTAAATCAAACTATACATGTTCTTCAGAAGTTGGGGTTTGTGATTAACTATCCAAAGTCATATCTCAACCCAGAACCTCAAATTCATAGGTGCTCGACTGGACATGACAAGGAGCAGAGCGTTCCTCCCAGAGGATAGATGGTACCGTCTGATTACCTTAGCCACTCAAGTGCAGCAACAACCATTAGTTCCTACCAGAACATTTGTATGCCTTTTAGGACACATGTCTTTCACGGTCCATGTCATACCCTATGCTCACCTCCACATGAGGATCTCACAGTGGGGGCTCTCAAGCCAGTGGAAACAGGCCACAGGTCATCTCTGCCCTGATAAACATCACCTTGCAGATGAGAGCAGATATACAGAGGTGGATCAAGCCACAGAATCTAATCGAAGAGTCTCCTTTTCAGAAGTCTGCACTGCAGTTTATCCTAACCACAGATGCATCAAAACTAGGCTGGGGAGCGCATCTCAATGGACTCAGGAAGCAGGGCCTTTGGTCTGCTCAAGAGAGAGCCCTCCAGATTAATCTTCTGGAACTCAGAGCAGTATTCAATGCCATTAGTCTTCTCTCCCCAACTCAAGCAGCATTCTCTTCTGATACAGACCAACAACCAGGTGATGATGTTTTATATAAACAAACAAGGAGGGACAGGCTCTCAAGCCCTGTGCAATGAGGCCTCTCGCCTGTGGAAGTGGGCAGTTTCCCAGGGTATTACATAAGAACATAAGATATGCCATATTGGGACAGACCAAGGTCCATCAAGCCCAGTATCCTGTTTCCAACAGTGGCCAATCTAGGTCATAAGTACCTAGCAGTCTCCCCAAAAGACACAGGTTCCTCTGCTTGTATTGGGTCAAGCAGTGATATCCCAGGTCCCTTTTAATAATGGTTTATGGACCTTTCCTCCAGGACCTTGTTCAAACCTTTTTTAAACCCAGCTACACTAACAGCTTTTACTACATCCTCCAGTAACAAATTCCAGAGTTTGATTACACGTTGAGTGAAAAAATATTTTCTCTTATTAGTCTTACATAGGTTATCCTGTAGTTCACTGCATGTCCCTTAGTCTTTTTATATTCTGATGATGTAAACAATCGATCCTTCGTTTACCCGTTCCACTCCATTCATTAACTTATAGACCTCTATCATATCTCCCTTCAGCCGTCTCTTTTCCAGGTTGAAAAGCCTTAACATTTTAAGCCTCTCTTCATAGGAGTATCCTTCCATCCCCTTTACCATGTTGGTAGCTCTTCTCTGTACCTTTTCTAATAACGCTATATCCTTTTTAAGATACAGCGACCAGAATTACACACAATATTCAAGGTGCAGTCGCACCATGGAACGATACAGAGGCATTATAATATCTTTGTGGAAAATTGCAAGAGGATCTTGATAAATTGGAAGACCGGGCATAGAAATGGCAGATGAAATTTAATGTGGACAAGTGCAAAGTTATGCACCTAGGAAAGAACAACCCAAACAATGGTTACACGATGCAAGGTTCCACATTGGGAACCACCACCCAGGAAAAAGATTTAGGCGTCATCGTGGATAACATGTTAAAACCCTCCACCCAGTGTGCAGCGGCAGCAAAGAGAGCAAATAGAATGCTAGGTATCATAAGGAAAGGAATGGAAAATAAAACAAAGGATATTATAATGCCTCTGTATCGTTCCATGGTGCAACCGCACCTTGAATATTGTGTGTAATTCTGGTCGCTGTATCTTAAAAAAGATATAGCGTTATTAGAAAAGGTACAGAGAAGAGCCACTAAAATGGTAAAGGGGATGGAAGGCTACTCCTTTGAAGAGAGGCTAAAAAGGTTAGGGCTCTTCAACCTGGAAAAGAGACGGCTGAGGGGAGATATGATAGAGGTCTATAAATTAATGAATGGAGTGGAACAGGTAAACGTAGATCGATTGTTTACGTTATAAGAATATAGAAAGACAAGGGGACGTGCAATGAAGCTACAGGGTAAACTAATTAAGACAAATAAGAGAAAATACTTTTTCACTCAACGTGTAATCAAACTCTGGAATTTGTTACCGGAGGATGTAGTAAAGGCTGTTAGTGTAGCTGGGTTTAAAAAAGGTTTGGACAAGTTCCTGGAGTAAAGGTCCATAAACCATTATTAAAAGGGACCCAGGATAACAATGCTTGACACAATACAAGCATTGTGGCACCTCTGTCTTTTGGGGAAACCGCTAGGTTCCTATGACCTAGATTGGCCACTGTAGGAAATGGGATACTGGGCTTGATGGTCCTTGCTCTGACCCAGTATGGCATATCTTATGTTTGTTTTGTTTTCCATTCCCTTCCTTATGATACCTTGCATTCTGTTTGCTCTCTTGGCCGCCACTGCACATTGTGCGGAGGGTTTTAACGTTATCCACAATGACGCCTAAATCTTTTCCTGGGTGGTGGTTCCCAGTGTGGAACCTTGCATCGTGTAACCATAGTTTGGGTTGTTCTTTCCTAAGTGCATAACTTTGCACTTGTCCACATTAAATTTCATCTGCTATTTAGATGCCCAGTCTTCCAATTTATTAAGATCCTCTTGCAATTTTCCACAATCCTCTTGGGTTTTAACAACTTTAAATTTGATAACCTCACTCGTTATTCCCTTTTCCAGGTCATTTATGAATATGTCAAAAAGCAGCAGACCCAGCACAGATCCCTGGGGTACTCCACTACTCACCTTTTCCATTGGGAAAATTGCCCATTTAGCCCTACCCTCTGCTGTCTATCTTTTAACCAGTTCCTGATCCACAATAGTACACTGCCTCCTACCTCATGACTTTTTAGTTTTGCCAAAAGTCACTGATGAGGGACCTTGTCAAAGGCTTTCTGAAAGTCCAGATACACTATATCAATTGAGCAAGCTTTATGCTCTCTCAAGAGGATATAGACAGCTGGTTTCATTTTCCTAAGTTGGATGCATTGGTAGCAGCGGTCACAAAATGCACCACTATACCTCAAGGATCAGCAGGACCATAAAGCGGAGATTCTCTTGAAGATAGTCTTCTTGATCTCCTCACTGAGTCTCCAAGTGGCCATTTGTGAAGGCCTGGCTGCTCACTCTTTTCTGTGTTGAGTTCAGCTGCTGCTAGGGACATCCTCATCTGCCCATATGGTGTCTGTAACGGTTTTTGTATAATGTGCATATTCCTGCAAAGGATATTGCCGTGGCTACAGTGGCCTGGCACTTGGCTGTGCCTCCAGCATCAGGCAGCAGATGCAGCCTCCATCTGAGTTGTCCAAGCTGCCCTTTAAGGGCATGCTTCTTTTTGGGGAGGACCTGGAGAAGCTGGTGAAGGACTTTGTTTAGACCAAGCAGCAGCTGTTGCCTGAGCATAAACAGAGGTCTTCGGCTAAATGTTCCCTGTGGCATTTTTCTGGTTTGCATTTTTGCGACTACCAACGTTAAAAGCCTAGCAAGCCATCAGCTATGTTTAGGAAATCTTACAGTAAGTCCCATGTCTTTCAGGGTGCCTGTAGACCCTTCAACTCCTCTTCCTTGAGAGCTAGCTACTTCCGGCCTGGCTCAGTAATGGGCAGGGGACCCATTGCGGGGTGCCTCTGATGGGAGATCAACTCAGACTCATACCAGGAGTGGGCCCAAGTCACAACAGATTAAACCTTTTCTCCTCCTTTTTTGTATTTCCTCTCGGGACCCTTTCTCAACTCTTCTGCTCTTTATCTTTTCTCTGTTCCCTTTGAATAAACGTCTTTTTGTTGTTTTATTATTGTAACTTGTATTTTATTTTTGTAGTTTTTATAAAGTGCTTTAGCGCCTCTGGTTAAGGGCAGTATATCAAGCCTGAATAAACCATAAACCATTATTCGGTTCTCGACATCTTTCAGCATGGATACTTCCTGGCGTGTGCAGAGCCTACCCCAGATACATTCATGTTCTCTTGGTGTGGTTCTAAATCCCTAAAAAGCGGCAGTTGGAACCATACTAGAGCAACTCTTACAACGTCAGGCCGTTTTCCCATTCCTCCCTTTGAGGGAGAAGGAAAGGTATTCTCTTTATTTCATCATTCCCAAAAAGGATGGGTCCTTCAGGCCCATCCTATATCTAAAAGGAGTCAATATATCACTGCAGGTGTCGCTTTTGAATGGAAACCTTAAGATTGGTGTTCCAGGCAGGTAGAGTTTCTCATGTCCCCCTGAACCTGACTGAAGATTACTTTCATATTCCCATTCGGAAGAGTTGTTATCGGTTTCTGTGGTTCCCTCTCCCGGGTGCTGATTTTCAGTTCTGTGTCCTGCCCTTGGGACTAGCCATGGCACCTATAACTATCTCCAAGGTCATGCTGGTAGCTGTGGCAGTGCTCTGATGAGCAGGTATCTGTGTCTACCCATAGCTGGGCGACTGGCTCATCGGGGCCAAGGCATCTTTAGTCACAACCCATGTGGTATAGTTTCTGAAGAGTTTGGACTGGGTAATAAATCACAACAAGAGTCTTTTCTTGCCCTCCCAGTCCTTTGACGTATCTTGGGGAATGTTTTAACACCCAGGTAGGGAGGGTTTTTCTGACTGAAGAGTGGCAGACCAAACTCCTGGCTCATCTGGTGGTGTTTCAGAGCCAGCTGTCTTCAGGTCCTGCAACTATTTGGAACTGCTTGACATGATGGTGGCTATCATAGAACTGGTTCCTTGGGCACGAGCCCACATGTGTCCTCACCAGGAAGTGCAGCTGTCTCAGTGGTTTCTTCTCAGACAGGATTATGACATCCAGCTTCCCCTGCACCCCTCTGTGGCGCAGTCTTCTAATCTAATGCTTCTCAACCTAGTCCTCCGGGCACACATAGGCCTATCGGGTTTTCAGGATTCCCACAATGAATACCAACCCCAAAGAGTGAGGCCTAGGTGTGCCCCGAGGATTGAATTGAGAAGCACTGCTCTAATCTGATGAAGTTCATACCCCTGGAGGCTCCGCTTCAGTTCTGCCACGTTCAGGGCTGGGTAGTTCAGGTCTTTTCCAACAATGCCACAGCTGTGGCATATGTGAACAGACACTGGGGAACCAAGAGTGCCAGAGTAGTGCTCAAGACATGGCTCCTGTTCCCTTGGGGGGGGGGGGGGAGAATGTCACCTGCATGCGCACTCTCAGTGCAGCACATTGCGAAGGTGGAGCATAACAAAGTGGATTATCTGGCGGCATGCTGTTGATACCGAGGAATAAGAGCTTATTCCATCGGCATTCCAGCACATTTTGGACCATTGGGGGCATCTGTGCATGGATCTGGTGGCAATACGGGCCATTGCCAAGAGGCAGCTGTTTTTCAGCCATCAGAAGGTGGTCCGATCTAAAGGCATAGATGCTGTGGTACAATCTTGCCTGCAGAAGTCCCTTCTGTACATCTTTCTGCCATGGCCTCTCTTTGGTTGAGTGAGTCACAGGATAGAGGACCATCCAGGGTTGGTGATTCTAGTGGCCATGGATTGGCCATGGAGACCTTGGTATGCCGATCCAGTGAGGCTACTAGCAAATCATCCCTTTCTTTTCAAACAAGAGAGGGGGCTGTTACATCAGGGGCCTGCTTGGCTTATGTTCGGATCTGGTGCCTGTTTGAATCTTGGTGTTGTCGGCAGTTGTCACCCTGTTGGGCTGATGTGCCTGGTTTACTGGCTTTTCTTCAGGACTGGTTCGACAAGGGTCTCCCTCATAGCTTCCTGAAGGTTCAAATGACAGTGCTGATATGATTTTTGAGGGCCAATGGTGGTCATCCCGTGGCATCTCGCCCAGACTTCTGTTGCTTCATCCGGGACATGTGGTCAGTGACCCACTGGTTCTTCGAGCCTTGGTGAGGTCTCCCTTTGAGCCACCAAAGAGTACCATGCTTAAAAATCTGTCCCTCAAGGCAGCCTTTTAGGTAGCCATTTGCTTGGCACACCACATCTTTGAGTTGCAGGCCCTTTCTTGGTGAGATCCTTACCCCTGTCCTTTTCCATGAAAGAGATCTCCCTTTGGTGCCTTTTTTCTTGCCCAAGGTGGTCTCTATTTTTCATATCAATCAAATGTTGTGTCCAATGTCTTTACCTTGGTAGCAATGCGGTGGTAAGGATAAAAACCTTCACCTGCTTGCTGTCTGTAGGCTGCTACGCCATTATTGGAAAGTAACTAATCCTATTAAAGTCAGGCTATTTATTTTGTTCGCTGGTCTGCATGAAAGTCAAGCAGCTTCCAAATCTACTGTGGGATGATGGAACAGAGAAACAGTGACTTCTGCCTATGCGTTGAAGAACAAGCCTATGCCAGAGAATCTGAGCTCATTCCACCTGGGCGCAGGCATTTTCTTTGGTGGAGATGAGCTATATTGCACCAATTGACATTTGTCAGGTAGTGATGTGGTCTTCCTTTACTACTTTTGCCAAACACTACCACTTCGATCTCCATGCAGGGCAGATGTGGTCTTCGGTGCAGAGGTTCTTAAGGCAGCGGCGTCTTCCTACATGGTTGAGTTGTAGCTTTGACACTTCCAATTTGTCTGGATTGGTCTAGCACAGTAGTTCCCAACTCAGTCCTCTGGTACCCCCAGGCCAGTCAGTTTTCAGGGTATCCACAATGAATATGCATAAGAATAGATCTGCATATAGTGGAAGCAGTCCTTGTGGATTAGTGGTTGGAGGATGTCCGGAGATAGTTTATGTAGAATTTTGAGTGTGGTAAACAGTATTTTGAATATGGTTTGTACATGGATCTGGAGCTAGTGTAGTTGCATCAGAGTAGATGTTATATGGTTATGTTGTGTGGTTCCTGTGATTATGCGTGCTGCAGTATTTTGGACCATCTGTAGGGGGAGTGTTGTGTTTTGGGAGGCCTTGGTAAATTAGCAGTAGTCTAGAATAGGTGTTGTTATTGCTTGGCATACTGTTCTGAAGTCATTGTCATTGAGAAGAGGTTCGAGTTTCTGTATTCTCATTTTGTGATGGGCTTTTTTGTTTTGTTGATATGTGTTTGGAAGCTTAGTTTTTGGTCCAGTATAATGTCTCGGGGCAGTTTGTTAGCTGTGTGTATTCAGAATGTTCTGTGTTGAAGGGAGCATAGATAATATTTGCATAGATGTTGCAATGGATGTTGTGATCTTTTATTATGTCACATAGAGGTTGCAGGTATATATTGAATAGTGGTGGTGATAGGGATGAGCCCTGAAGAATTCCTTGAGGTTGGTCAGTTGTTCTATATTTATGTGGTCCACATTTGACATGCTGTTTCCTGTGTGTCAAATAAGAGATGAACCATTTAAGGGTGGTGCCACAGAGCCCTATTTCTTGGAGTCTTCATAGCAAGGTGGTTGACTGTTGAAAGCTGCTGTGATTTTGAAAATTAAGATGAATCCTTTTCTCATGATGTCTGTCTGTGATTAATCTGTTGAAGAGTGGTGTGAGAAGTGTTTCCACATTGTTGTTGGGTTTGAATCCATGTTGATGATGGTCCAATGGTGCATGATGTTCTACAATATATGGTCCTGTAGTAGTTGCACCGTTTTTTCAATGATTTTAGAGATGAATGGAAAACTGGAGATTGACTTATATGAGCTTGGATCCTTAGGGATGAGTTTGGAGTTCTTCAATGCTGATCTTATAGAAACTTGTTTTAGATTGGGGGGCAGTAGCCCTGAGTGCCTTTGACACAGTTTCCCATTAGATTCTACTGAAGCACCTAATGGAGATTGGCCTCCAAGACACCACCATCAAATGGTTTCAATCATACCTCAAAGACAGACGACAGAGAGTAACATCCGGTAACCTCACCTCAGCACCCTTCCGCACAACTCAAGGAGTTCCCCAAGGCTCCTCACTATCTGCTGTCCTCTTCAATATTTACATTCAGCCTATATGCAAAATATTTAATAAATACAAGATACAATATGCCATATATGCCGACAATATCATGGCATATACCCCTATCCACCTGGACGCCCCAGACTATACCAATATATCAACCTGCATTCAAGAAATGACGACCTGGCTTACTAACAACAACTTAAACATCAACATAAAAAAATCTGAAGCGATCATCATTACACGGGAATCCACATTCACCCTTCCTACCTCTATCAACATGTCAAATATATCGATCACAATAAGAGACGAAGTTCGGTACCTTTGAATGATACTAGATAAACAACTTACCCTCCAAGCGCATATCAACAAGACATCCAAAACTGCCTTCTTCAAACTAGCAATGCTCCGAAGACTAAAAAATCTTCTCAATAAAGAACACTTCTGTACAGTATGCCAGGCCATCATTACACCTGTGCTGGACTACTGTAATCTCCTCTTCCAAGATCTACCCAAACAATCCACTCGACCCCTTCAACTAGTCCATTGCTGCCCATATTATTGTTGGCGCTTCACAACAAGACCATACGACTCCCATCCTACTTGATCTGCACTGGCTACCAATCTCTTCACGGGCACCATCTTCAAGATTAAAAATAACATGTCGGCAGGAATACTACAGGAGCTCTTCAGCACCAAAGCAGGTAAAAGACCGGACAGGAACAGCACTAAAATACCATACCAACCCCTAGTCTGTTCACAAAAAACAATAAATCCACATCTTTGAGGGCTTTCTCTCTTGCTGCCCCCTCTATTTGGAATGCACTCCCTGAAAAGCTAAGATCCACAACTGACATAAAAGATTTCCGGAAGTTCTTCAAAACCTCCCTATTCATTGAAGACCCCCAATCACACTAATCATTGCATGGTAACATGCCCACTTCACTCGCCAATTTACACAAGTTATGCTATCTGCACCATTCACCCTCCCATCACTCTTGTTACGATGTACATAAGTTTAGTTTCAGAACTCCCATCTGACCCCTCCCCTTCGTTCTACATAGAAACTCTTATGAGATTGTTTAAGTTTTGAAGTTTTGATGTTACTGTTTACAGTTACAAGTTCTATGTAAAAGTTGAAGTTAATGTAAACTTCCTTGAGTAAATGAAAAGGCGGTATAAAAAAATTGTTAAATAAATAGACTGCGTGATGTTAAGATTGGTCCTAGTTCTTTTGCGAGCCTGATTCATGAGACTGGGCATGGATAAAGGGGAAATGTAGTTGTGTTTACATTAGCTATGATGTCTATTTGTTTAACAGTGGGTATATAGAGAGTGTCCCATTATATTTAGTGGATGAGTCTTCTAGGTGTTTAGGGGTATGCGTTGTGTGTTTGAATTTTGCTTCCACGAAGTCTGCCATATCTTCCAGGTTAATTGTATTAAAATCTTTTATTTGGATGGGTTCTTTTGTGAGTGTGCGTACTGTCAAATAATTCTCTTGGTTTGTTGAGAGATCTCATTATGAGATTTAAGTGGTATTCTTTCCTGCAATTATTTATTAGTTGGTTATGTTTTTGAAGCATGATGTTATATTTTTGTAGGTTTTCTTATAGTAACATAGTATGTGACGGCAGATGGTCCATCTAGTCTGCCCAATAAGGTGGCAAGTGTAGGCGTACCTGCTGATCTGTGCAGGTCACCCCTCCCCATGCCTTTGTTTAGAGGTGTACCCACCGCTCCATGTAGGGCACCCCTAGTTCCGTGTATATAGCTCACAATGTAACTAGCTCACCATGAAATCTTTTATACAGTACACACACACACTTTCGATTTAATCACTGCATGCCCACACCCACGCAGATTGCCACGTAATTTGTTTGATGTGTAAACCGCTTTGATTTCAGGATAAAGTGGTATATAAATCCTTTTAAATAAATATTTGTTGAGATATGAGATAGTTAAGTTTATTTTGATTTTATCCTGTTGCTATAAAAGGATCCAATGTCTGTCCCATGACATTTTGAATTCTGTCACTGCATTTGCCCGCACCACTTCCATCAGGAGGGCATTCCAAGCATCCACCACCCTTTCAGTGAAAAAGTATTTCCTGACATTGCCTTTCAATTTACCTCCTTGCAGCTTCATGTTAGGCCCTCTAGTTTTACAGCTTCCCTGTCTTTGGAAGAGGTTTGTTTGTTCATTAATACTCTTTAAGCATTTAAAGGTCTGAATCATATCTCCCCTGTCCCTCCTCTCCTCCAAAGTGTACATATTTAGCTCTTCAAGTCTCTTCGCATAAGTCTTCTGACGCAGGCTCCAAATCATTTTGGTCGTCTTCCTCTGAACTGCTTCCATTCTTTTTATAGCCTTTTCGAGATATGGTCTCCAAAACTGAACACAGTATTCCAAGTGAGGCCTCACCAGTGACTTGTACAGTGGCATTAGTACCTTTTCCTTTCTGCTGGTAATTCCTCTAAGTATGCAACCCAGCATTCCTTCTGGCTTTTGCCACCGCCTTGTCACACTGTTTCGCCACCTTGAGATCCTCAGAAATAATCACTCCAAGGTCGTCATCCTGGTCAGTGCACACCAACCTCTCGCTCCCTATCATGTACATTTTCCTTGAATTTCTGCTTCCTAAGTGCATGACACTGCAATTCTTCACATTAAATCTTGACTGCCAAGCATTAGACCATTCTTCCAGCTTTTGTAGATGTTTCCTCATGTTCTCCACTCTCTCAGGGGAGTCCATTCTGTTGCAAATTTTCATGTCATCTGCAAAAAGACAGGCTTTTCCATTGAGTCCTTCAGCAATATCACTCACAAATACATTGAACAGTACTGGTCCCAGGACTGAACCCTGGGGCACACTGCTAATCACCTTCCTTTCATCTGAGTGAGTTCTGTTTACCATCACCTTCTGTCGTCTATCAGTCAACCAATTTCTGATCCAGTTCACCACCTTGGGACCTATCCCCAAGCTATTGAGTTTATTGATAAGCCTCTTATGAGGAACAGTATCAAAGGCTTTGCTGAAATCCAGGTAGATGACATCCATCGCATGCCCGTGATCTAGTTCTCTGGTCACCCAGCCAAAGAACTCCAATCAAATTTGTTTGGCAAGATCGTCCTTTGGTAAAACCATGTTGCCTTGGGTCATGCAATCTGTTGGTTTTGAGAAAGTCCACTATTTGCTCTTTCAGGAGCGCCTCCATTACTTTTCCCGCCACCAAGGTAAGGCTTACCGGCTTGTAGTTTGTCACTTCTTCTGTTACCACTTTTGTGAAGAGGTACCACATCAGCCCTTCTCCAGTCCTGAGGAACTTCTCCTGTCTCCAAGGATCTGTTAAAAACATCCTTTAATGGCCCTGCAAGAACCTCTCTGAGCTCTTTCAGTATCCTGGGATGTATCCCATCTGGTCCCATGGCCTTGTCCACTTTCAGTTTTGCAAGTTGTTCTAACATATCATCTTCTGTGAATAGTGTGGTATCTACTCCATTCTCATTTTTATATTTGGGAGTCACAGGTGGTCCTTCTCCAGGATTTTCTTTAGTAAAAACAGAGCAGAAGTATTTGTTTAGCATTTTTGCTTTTTCAATTTCACTTTCGACGAGTACGTTCCCAGCACTTCTGAGTCCTGCAGTACCACCTCTGATTTTACTCCTCTCCCAAATATATCTGGTTTTGTTGCCACATTTCACATCTTTAGCCATCTTTTCTTCTGCCTTTGATTTTTCTATCCTTATTTCTCTTTTTTGTCTCTTTTAGTTTGATCCTGTATTCCTTTCTGTGTTCCTCTATTTGCAAGCTTCTGAATTTTGTGTTTTTTGCCTTTATTTGAGCAGCCACTTCTTTGGAGAACCAAATAAGTTTGTTTACTTTCCTTACATATGTATCTTGCCCCTTTTATTGCCACCTTTAGTTTAGCCCATTGCAATTCCACTTCCCTTATCCCCTCCCCACCCTGCCAACTCCTCCTCCAGGTACTTGGCCATTTTACTGAAGTCAGTGTTTTGAAGTCTAGGACTTTGAGCTTGCTATGATTGGATTGCACCTTGGCTTTTATCTCAAACCACACCGTGTGATGATTGCTGCTGCTCACAGTCTTTTTTTTTTTTTTGTCACCAAGTTTGCTCTGATTTCTGTAGTGCTCTCTTTGAGTCACTGATCTCCTTTGAGTACCATGCCACAGTGTTTCCTGTGTTTGGGTGTCATCTTGTATGGAGCAACTGCGGCTTTGTATGTAGTAGTCCAGTTTTCAGTGATGGCTTCCAGGTACCAAGGCTTGACCTTGTTGGGGGCTCCTGGTTCAATCTCTGAGGGACGTAATTCAGGGTGGACTGCTAACAACCGTTGGCGCTGTGGGGGTTTCTCCACATTTTCTGCACACATTAATAACGTTTTTTTGCCTCTTGTGCGCCTTGTGGTCACTTGGTCCTAATGCGCATTCTGCCCAAGCAGCTGCAATGCGCGCTCCTTCCCTAGCGCCTTTAACACGCATGAAGAAAAAACGCAGTTAACGTATGCTTGCGGGCTGACGCAGCCTTAGGGCAAATATCACAGTAGCGCAAGCTAACTTTATATTTTCTTCCAGGAAATGTTTTGACCTGTGGCAAGCAAGGAGCCTCATCCTTAGATTCTGGACTTTGCCCTTCCTGCATGACAGCTTCTGAGTTGCCCTGGAGGGTCTGCTTTCCCCCTCTCAGCTAGGGGATGCGGTTAGTCCGCCCTTACCTGCCTCAGGGCAGGAGGTGATGGATGGCACTATGGGTAAAGATAATCAGCCAGCCGGAGGCTCCAGCGACCATGCTGTGAGCCACTCTTCATACTCTAGGGGGTCTGTGGCAGCTATGCCCCCTGGTGTCGGGGAGCCTTATCCAAGAGGAGAGCTTCCAGACTCCGGATTGTCCTCCCAGGAATTTGTTTCCTTTTTGAAACAGGTCTGGTCCTTGTGGCATGCTAATGCAGACCCTGTGTGTGGTCTCTGGGTGCCCCCAGATGTAGTCTCATTCTGGGCAGGCTGAAAGTAGAAGTCCTGTTCGATTACCTTTGGCTAAGTGTCTCCGGTGAGGAGCACTCCCTGGAGATATGGAACAGCTGGGAGCTGTCCGAGATGTTGACTATGCCTCAGATTCAGATGGCTCAGTACTGGGCTCTGATGTCGATGAGGAAGTGCTCTCACCTTCAGAAAATTATGCAGAGGCCGGCGTGATCCGCCTATTCTGGAAGGGAGGAGCTGGCGGGGTTGAATACCAGGGTCTCCTCTGCCTTGAACTTGATGGATGCTTCCGGCACAGAGCAGGAGCTGAAGTATACCCACTCCATCAATGGGTATGGAAAGCCACTGCTGCTTTCCCATTCCTGGAGGTGATCAAAGATATGATCCAGTCAGAGTGGGACTCCCCTGACTCCCTCCCTAAAGGGTTAAAGGTGTATAAGAAGATCTCCGCTCTCCCAGAAGAGGATCATGTTGAATGGTTTGATATTACCTAGGTGGATGTGCAGGTCACAGAGGTTATCAGACGGACCACCTCTGGAAGATGGATCGGCCTTAAAAGATGTTCTGGAGAGGGAAGAAGAGAGGCAAGATGGCGCTGGTAACAGATGCACACCGATAGCGCTCTGAGAATCTCCCCTGTCTTTTGTTTCCTATTACCTTTTTTCTTTTTCAAAGGTCCTGCCTGATGCCGCATACGGGCAGGAAACGAAAAGCAAAGCCTGTGACGGTGGAGAGCTCGGGCACTGAGAAGGCAGTGGTTCGCGGACCCATGGATCTTTTTGTTGGGCCTGTTCAGAGGAGTGTTTCAGCCCCGGTGCCCTCGTTGAGTGCTGCAAGGGTGGAAGGATGGTCCCTCGGCGCCGAGAGGTTAGAGGTGTCTCTTAGTCCGGAGCTCGCATTCCGCCGAGACAGCTGAGAGTAGTGATCCTGCCTGAGGTTCCATGTGGGGTTGAAGGAGATGTGGTCAGCCCTAACTCAGTGTCCCAGCGGCAGTCCGCCAGCCCTAGAGGCAGTTCTCATGAGCTGGTGTCTCCAGCAGTTGTTCCCGGTGTAGAGGGAGTAGCGGAGGACAGGACCCTTCTACTTTCATATTCTTCGGTGGATTTGCCATTGGAATCAGCAGATATTTCTTCACATGAGTGGACAAGATCCTGTGCTGGTAAAACCTGACATTGTTACCTCAGATTCTTTATAGGAAGCCTTTTCATCCATGCACCTTAACATTTCATCGCAGCTCCAGTCTATTTTGCAGCAATTTCAAGTGTTTGGGCAACAGTTAAAAGTGTATGAATTAGGTCAAACTGGGCTTACTGCTAAAGTGCCCTCTATTGAGGGGTGCCTCGGGCAGGTACAAGAGGTTTCCCAAACCTTTGTAAAATATTCATTGATTATTCATAGGAGGATGGAATTTCTTGAAAATGCAGCTAGAAACCGTAACCTGTGAATACTGAACTTCCCCAAGGTTCCTTCGGTGTCAACCTTGGAACTATTTAAACAGTTTCTGGTATCTTCCTTGAAGGTTTCGGCTGATTTTGTACCACCTATATCTAAAGCCTTCTATTTGCCAACTGCAAACGCTGGAGCGAAGGGCACAGAGGGAAACCTATTGTTGTCTTCGGACAGTTTGGATTTATCTACCTTCTTGGAGCGGTCCCCGACTGATGCAGGGATGACTGCCACATTGTTGGTTACTTTTGCCCTTGAGGCAGATAGAGATTGACTTCTGAAACTCTTTTTTTAGGTCTTCTTGCAAAGTGTTCTTGGACTCCCATATTAGAGTTTTTCCGGATGTTTCTAGGGCAACCCAAAAGAGAAGAAAGCAGTTTCTTCTGTATCGTTCTGGAGTTCTTCAGTTGGGGGGTTATTTTTCCTACGTTTCCCTTGTAAATGCTTGGTGAAGCTATCTGGGCATAGATATATCTTTTTTGCGCCCTCCCAACTAGCCGCCTTTATTACCTCGAAGCAAGCTAGTGTGCAGGCCCTATCCCCCTCTCTCCCTCAGGGTAGCCCCTCTAGTTAGGTGGGCTATTTGCGGAATTGTTTTTGCACTCCCCTCTTTTTGTCTGTTTTTACTTGTATCTGCTTTGAAACAGTTTTTCCTGTATTTTGTGACCTATCTTACCAGGTTTATTGTGGACTTGCGGGCCTTTAACTGTTTAGGTTTGGCATTGTGGGATTATTTCCTGGTTAATTCATTTTGTTAATTGTGTCCTTTCTGTACAAGTTAGTTGTTGTTGGAACTTTGAAAATTGCATAAATAAATTAAAAAAAGAAGAAAAAAATATGTTCTGGATTGCAACGTGGGTTCCTTGCTGAGGAGCCAGTTCACTATGGCGTTGGCTATTTTACAGCTGGCGTTATGTACCAGCCTGGTCCACAAGGAAGCACACAATCTCCAGGAACAAGCAGGAATGAGTCTTCACATATGGGAGACGTCGCCGACGGAGCCCGCACGGGAATGCTCCCCAGCATCCAATCAGAAAGCCTTTGGGAGCATCCCCCGCGCCTGCGCGGTGGTTTCCCGCCCTTCCTACTGCCTCTCCCCAGTTTTTCGTTTTCCGCGGAGCAGGCAGGACGTCCCTCCTGCCACCACAGAACTTTTACCTTTTTTTTTTTTTTTTTTTCTTTTCTTGTTCTGTAGTCGCGGCTTTTCCCGCCGACAGCGGCACCTCTGTGCCCTTTTGTTTTTTCTTTTCTCACTTATTTTCGTCGCCTAGCGGGACCCTTTTTTCCCTCTGGGCGCCGAGGCCTACCGGGCTTACAGCATGGAGCCCCAGAAGTGCCCTCACTGCGGGGACTTAGTTTTCCACATGGACTCCAATGCCTGGTGCCTCTCTTGTTGGGGGCCTGACCCTTCCCCCCGGGTCCTCCGGTCTACAGTGTCGGGAGAAGACCTTCCATTTTTCGGGTATCCCTCGATGACGTTTTCACGCCCAAGGCGCGGTCATCGGTTTTTTCTTCTCTCCAGGATCAGGTAACCACGCAACAGTCTGTTAAGACTAGCCAAGTCTTGAGGGGCGAGTCTCATGCGCGGCATGGCGACGGCTCCGGCCAACCCCTCAAGTCCTCCTTGGCTACTATACCCCGGCGGGAGTCCTCGGGCTCCAAAGCATTTACGGGGTTTCAGGATGTTCCTGGGGTTCGCTCCTCACAGAACATTCCCGAGCCGTGCTCGAGGGAGGTACCCGCTTCGAGCGGTGCCGATTCCCCAGCGCCGGCGTCAAGTGTTCCACTCCTCGCCAGGGATCGTCAGCTGGTGTCCTCGGTGCCTCCGGGGCCGATCGACTCGACCGAGTCTGACCTCCCTATGTCCAAGCTGTGCTCGGGGGAGGTACCCGCTTCTAGCGGTGCAGACCCCCCGGCATCGGTGTCGGTGTCGAGCGTCCCGCTACTCACCGAGGATCGCCCGGGGCCGATCGAATCGGTCCACCTGGCATTCCGTCATCCCTGCCATGCGCGGGTGTGGTATCCGCCATGGGTGGTGCCGTCCCCCCGACACCGGCGTCGAGCGTTCCGCTCCTCACAGGGGGCGGTCAGCCGCGGCCCTCGGCTCCTCCGGGGCCAACCGACTCCTGCCGGTATGGCATTCCTACGGGGGTAGTATCCGCGCCCGGCGGTGCCGACCCATCGGCATCGGGGTCGAGTGACCCGCTCCCCACCGGGGATCACCTGCCGCTGCCCTCGGCAGCTCTAGGGCCGACCAACTCGACACAGTCTGGCGGCCCTATGTTCCGGCCTTGCGCGGAGGTGGTACCCGCTTCGGACGCGTCGGCGTCGGTGGTTCCACTCTTCGCCAGGGATGGTCATCTGGCCTCGGGGCCGGTCGCCTCGACCCGCGCTGGGTTGCCGGTATCCCAGCCCTGCGCGAGGGTAGTACCAGGTTTGCGCGGCACCGCTCCGCCGGAGACGGCAGGGGCATCGAGCGCCAGGGGCCGCCGTCGGCCTCCTCCGGGAGCCTCGGGGTATGTCGATCAGCCCCAGACAGGCGACCCCCCGGCATCGTCGCGGCCGTCGAGGGCCCCGCCCTTTCCGAGAAAGGGGGCCCCAGGGTCTTCGATCGCTTCGATCCAGCCTGGATCCGCGCCGTCCCGCAACGGTACCCCGGTGTCGGCGCAGGAGTTTAGTACTTCCCTTCCCACAGGGGCTCGTCGACGGGTGACCTGGGTACCCTCGGGGACGGGTCGCATGTCCCGGAAGGATTTCCCCCCGGGTCAGGCGGGCTCGAGAGGGGGCCCGGCATCAAGCAGTGCCCGCCGCCCGACGTCGGCGCCTGCGTCGGATGGGCCCCTCTCCACCGAGCTTCGTCCTCGGGGGCCCTTGATACTCGCGGCGCCGATCAACGCGGTTCCGATCCGCTCCCCGGGATCAGCACTGCTGACGCCTCCTCCGGGGCCCTCTATCAGGGAGTCGATTTCATCGCTCGGTTCGATGCCCAGCCTGGAATCGGTATCCAGCCTCGAAGACTTGGCCACGGCACGTCTCGGGATCGGCCCCTGTCCCCTCCCGCGACGCAGAGCGGAGATCGTTGGCCACTGCCCTCCGGCTGCCACGGAACCGCTTCAGTCGCTGGGGGCGCCGCCGCCCCCGGGTTCGGGGCCGGGGCTGATTCCGGCGGCTCCGTCGGCCCCTTCGATGCCTAGCTTGGAATCAATTCCAGGAGCCGACGACGCCTTGTTGACCACCCCAGTCCAGGGCTGTTGGTCCCCTCCTCTGCCCAGCGGGCAGCAGCCCGAGAGGCTTCTCGGTGCCCTGGCGGCCTCTCACGCCACCGCCTCCCTCGGCATAGCCCCTCCGGGAGAGCCATCTTTTCAGAATTTCCTCTTTGACATGGCGGACTTGCTGGCCATCCCTATCCCGGACCTAACTCCAGGCCCTGCGGAACGGGCCGCCGTGATGCTTCCTCTGCATCCCTCCCTGCAGGATCCCCTGCTGGGGGCTTGGCAGTCGCCTTGAGGGTTCCGGCACCGTCGACTGCGATGCATGCTCTGTATCGGGTGCCTCCCTCCCCGGGGTTTCGGCAGCACCAACTTCCACATCGTTCTAGTGTGGTGGAATCGGTGCTGAGGAAGGCCGGCAGCAAGGAAAAGCATTCTTCTCGCCCGCCAGGCTGCGCCGCGAAGATGCTAGATCCCCTAGGACGTCAAACCTTCCAAACGTCTATGCTGGCGTCCAGAATTATTTCATATATTTTTTATATGAGTCTGTCGCTCCGGGAGGTCACCGAGAGATTATCTCGGTTGTCTCCCTTCTTGTCTGCAACCAAGGCCTTTGAATATTCCTTGCTTCTTTATCACTACAGGAATATCTCTGGGTTCCTTTCTCGCGCTTCTCTAGACTCCTTCCTGTCGGTCAGCAGATGCTCTGCTGTTGCTATTAGAGCACGCCGTACAGCATGGTTGCAGGCGTCCGAGTTGTGTAGACGGGCACAGCATAACCTGGGTAATTCTCCCTGTGACGGAGATCACCTCTTCAATAGCGAAGCCCTACGTCAGGTCGCGCAGTGCTTCGCTAACCTTCCCAGCGTTAGAAGCCATCCTAGGGCCCGGCTTCCCCCCGGCTGTGGTGCGCGCCTCACCAGGCCCTCCTTCCCTAGGAAGAGGAAATGTCACCTCTCCGCCCAACCGCCAGGTGCGCCCAAGCAAGGGACCACTCGCCCTGGGTTGAAGTCCCCGGGGCCGCACCAGAACTCTCATACCAAGCAGTTTTAGGCTCCGGTGGGCGGCTGCCTGCAATTTACCTTCTTACCAGAAGTTTACAATTGAGCTCTACTCTGGGGCTCGTTCAGTAGGGCAAATGGTTCGGGGGCTTATCCAGGGGTTCAGGTACTCTCCTTCCGTTGGTAGAGGGAGACCACCTCTACTCCATGATAGCTCTGGCCCACGGTCAGCTGGCTTACCCTTAGGTACGTCCCCGAACTCTTCTCGGCAGTATCCCCTGCTGATTGCTTCCGTACCGGAATTTTTTCCTTCCAGCCGCTATAGTTCCCCTATGCTTACCAGGGGCTATGCCCTCATGTCCCCCGATTAGTGCGGGGGGCGAGTTTCTGCGTGCAGGTTCTGGGGACACCTATAGGGCCTCGAGCCCCCTGGTGTGTTCTTCCGGACTGATGCTATCCTCTGTCCTTCACGCTACCGTTCGCCGATCTGCCCGTGTTCCACCGGAATAGATCCCTCTCCCGGATGGATCTTGACGCCACCTCCCCAGGTGGACGTTCTGTGGATCACTGGCAGGTCCGCCATACCAGTGTTATGCTCATGGAGGTAGGTTCCTCAGCGTACCTGCATTAGTGCGGGGGGGGGGGCGTTCTCCACAGATATCGCCTGCTCGATAGGCGCGTTTTGGGGGATGCCCACAGTGCCTGTGTTCTGCCGCCTATTTTTTTCCCAATGGCCGGTACTCACGCCCCCACCCCTACCTCCGGGGTCCGGCCAGTCCGCCTGCCTATTCCTTAGATTGGCCCTCGGACTGGTTGTACTCTACTGCTGTGAAGTCAACAGCTTCTATTTTCAGTTATGCCCTCCTCCCGGAGGTTCAGACCCTTGTCTCCCTATCTCTTCGCTAGGGCAGGCAGTGTACTCCTTCTGCTCCAGGGTACACCCCTACTCTTCTCTGGAATAGGCTATCCAGATCGGCCAGTCTTCTACTGTTAGTCCTCTGAGTTATGGACTCTGCTCCTAAGGGAGTGCTCAGCTTTGCATAAAGCTTCCTTGAAGACCTGCCGTCCTTCTCCTGACCCAGCTGACTCCTGGATCTCCTGGCCTTCCGGATTTGGAACTTCCTCCTCGCTGCGGTGAAGTTCCCTTGAAGACCTCGCTACTGCGTCTACAGTACCTCCATCACAGTCCTACTTCCTACAACTCAGTAGGTAAGCTCTACATGGTACTAAGTCATTAATTCATTAAAGACTTAATGATGCTTCCATGCATTCTAATGACTACTCTCCCTGTAGTCTTTGGGTTTTGCTGTTCCTCTCTTCTCAACTCCTACCCTCCATCCCTCGGGGGATGCCGGGGATTCAGGTTGGGCAAATGCCATCCCGTCCTGGGCCGGGCTTACGGGATCTCCCCTGGGCATCCTCGGCTAGGGAGTCCCCCATATGTGAAGACTCATTCCTGCTTGTTCCTGGAGATAGCACAGTTACTTACCTGTAACAGGTGATCTCCGGAACAGCAGGAATTAGTCTTCACAACCCGCCCACCTCCCCTAGGAGTTGTATCTCTTTCTCTCTAATCCTTCCTCTCCTCTCCTTCTGGCTCAGCTATGAAACTCAACTGGGGAGAGGCAGTAGGAAGGGCGGGAAGCCACCGCGCAGGCGCGGGGGATGCTCCCAAAGGCTTTCTGATTGGATGCTGGGGAGCATTCCCGTGCGGGCTCCGTCGGCGACGTCTCCCATATGTGAAGACTAATTCCTGCTGTTCCGGAGATCACCTGTTACAGGTAAGTAACTGTGCTCACTCACAAAGCAGCTAAGGGCTGAATCCACTGGAGCAGGACTCGAGATATCAGGCTGGTACATACTGGCGGGAACAACAACGAGCGAGGTGTTTGCTAAATAAAGGACTTCTTTTTAACACCTCACTCCTTGTTGTTCCCTTTGGTATGTACCAACCTGACATCTCAAACCCTGCCCCAGTGGATTCAGTCTGTTCCACCTGATGATACTACCCCTCTTTTAGAATCAGCTATGGCCTTCCTTTCTAATGCCATGTATGAACTGGTGCATTTGGCAGCCAGGGATGGTGCCCTGACGACCGTGCCACGGCGTTGGATTTGGCTCTGGCACTGGGCAGCGGGCACATCCACCAATGCTGGTGGGCTCAACTGTCCTTTTAGAGGAAACTTTTGTTTGGAACTGATTTGGAGAAGCTGGTGAAGGACCTAGCAAGACAATATCTGACTGCCTCGCAGAAGACAGGTCCAAGGGGCCTGTGAAGTGAGCTGGTGCCCCTTTCTCATTAGCCTCCGCCTCACCACTAAGGGTGTGCTGGCCAGATTCCGGGGATCTCGGGACTATCGTCATTACCAACCTGGAAAATCTTTCTTCTCCTCTGCTTCAGGGTCTCGGGCTCATTCTCACCTTTTATGGAGCACGTAGGTCCAGGGATTTGGCCCCTTCCAAAGGCGAACCCTTCCAGGCTGCACAGTGAAGGTTCTTGGGCTCATTACTTGATTCCTCCAGTTGGAGGCAGGCATTGCCTTTTCTTTCAGAAATGGTCCTGGATTACCAAGGTTTCTGGATGTTAGACACCATTCAGTTCGGCTTTGTCCTGGAATTCAAAGAGCCGATAAATGATGCCTTAGTCATTTCCCTTTCTGGGTCTACGCACAAAGGTGCTGCTGTGCGGACCTCCTTCAACAGGTTGCTACACCTTACTCCATCCATTTTGTGGTGCCAAAGAAGGATGGTTCCTTCCAGTCCATTTCTGGACTTCAAGGGGGTCAACGAGCACTTGCGCTTCCGAATGGAAACCTTGCGCTCTGTGATTTAAGCAGAGCACCAAGGGGAATTCTGTGATCTTGGCTGATCAGCAATAGTATTTGTGTTTTGCCATGCTTGGCTCTCGCTATCAGTTTGCCATCCTTCCTTTCGGGCTATCCACCACCCCAAGGTTGTTCTCCAAGGTCATGGTGGTGGCGACTGCGGCGCCAAGGGATCCGTGTCCATTCCTATGTGGCAACTGGCTCATCCAAGCCCATTTCCTATCAGATACGTCTCAGGTGGCATCCCGAATAATGTCCTTTTTGGGTGATCAATTAGGGAAAGAGCCAGCTTTTGCTTTCCCAGTCCTTGGAGTTTCTGGAAGCACGTTTCAAAATTCAAATGGGCAGAGTTTTCCTGCCAGAGGAGAAGTTCAGAAGACTGTTGGATTGCCTGGCGTTGTTCTGTGCACAGCAGGCCCCCAGAGTCTGCGATTAAATTCAGCTTCTCGGATTGATGGCAGCGACCATAGAGATGGTGCAGTGGGCACATGCTCACATGCGACTGTTCCAGCAGTCCTTATTAACTCAGTGGTCCGCAAATTCTCAGGAGTTCAAGCACAGGCTTCCGCTCTTGTTGACGGTGAAGGCCAGCCTGCAGTGGTGGCTGCAGCCCTGTCATCTGAGGAAGGGCATACAGCTGGATGATTTTTCCTGGATCCTGCTGATGACGGATGCCAGTCTCTCGAACCGGGGAACCCATTGCTAGGACCATACAGCCCAGGGCTATTGGAACCGCAGGGAAGCGGTGTAGTCCATCCGCCTCGAGGAGAAGGCCATCAGGTTGGCTCTTCTGCGTTTCCGGCCCTGACCAAGGGCCGGGCGGTTTGAGTGTTCTTAAACAACGCCATTGCAGTGACCTATGTTACTTGGCAAGACGGCACAAGGGGCACCAGGATGACTCTGGAGATGGATCTCCTCTTTGCTTGGGTGGATAAGAATCTCCTAGCCTTGTCAGCACAGCACATTGCCAGGGTGGACAATTTGAAAGCGGATTTCCTCAGCTGGCATTCTCTGAATCCTGGAGAGTGGGAGTTGAGTGAGGGGGCATTTCAGTTGATTCTGCGCCGCTGGGGTTGAACCGAAATGAATCTGATTTCAACCCGCTCCAGTGCCAGAGTTTGTTGCTTCTTCAGTCACCACACAAAGATGGGGTCTGAGGGCATCGATGCCCTGACCCAGCCTTGGCCAAGTCAGCAGCTGCTGTAGGTGTTTCCTCCGTGGCCCCTGATGGGCGTGTAATTCGGCATATAGAGCGTCACCCAGACAGGATTTTTCTGGTAATGCTGGATTAGCCATGGAGAGTGTGGTTCAGAGATCTGATGCAGCTCCTGCAAATGCCTCCTCTTCGGTTTCCTCTGTCTCGGGGGCTATTGTGGCAGGGACCAATCATCCTGGAGGACACAGCTCCCTTCTCTCTTACGGCATGACTCTTGGAAGATTGCAAGCACGTAAGGGCTACTCTCCAGCAGTGACCTCTACTCTGCTTGGTGCCCGGAGGAGGTCTACCAAGCTACCATATATATGGATATGGTGCCTCTTTGAGTGCTGGTGCGGTGTGCGGCAGTTGGCTCCTGAGGCAACCAAGGTGTCCTCCCTGTTGGCCTTTCTGCAGGGTGGCCTAGAGGAGGGCATTTCACTTAGCTCCCTGAAAATTCAGGTGATAGCTCTGGACTGTTTCCATGGTCTGGTGGTGGGCAAGTCTTTGGCCTTGCACCTGGATGTCTCATATTTTCTCCAGGGGGTTCGGCATTTGCATTCTCCCCTTTAATCTGAGATCCCTTCTTGTGATCTGTGTCTGGTGCTCAGGGTCCTGATGGCCCCGTTGAGCTGTTGAAGCCTGCTACCTTAAATGATTTGACGCTCAAGACGGTCTTGGTCGCGATTTATCTCCAGGAACAAGCAGGAATATAGTCTTCACATATGGGTATCGTTGGTACGGGAAGGGGGCAATCCAAGGGCAATGGGGCCTTTCCCAACTGTCCCTCTCCAGTTCTTCATTTTCCGTGGAGCCGACAGGTCGCACATCTTGTCACCGCAGAAAAAAATCCCTTCTATTCTTCATTTTTGTGGTCGCATCTGCCTTCCCTCGACACTACACCGGTACCGCTGGTTCTTTCTTTTCCAATTTAAAAAAAAAAAAAAACTTTCTTCTGGAGTCTTTCCAGTAATTTTCTCCTCAGGTGCCACGCGCCATTTTGGGCACTAGGCCCAACTTTTTTCTTCAAAATGGAAAAATCCGCTTCGGGTTTTAAAAAGTGTTCTAAGTGTGGCGGTACCATCTCCGTCACCGACACCCATGAGTGGTGCCTCAAATGTTTAGGTCCTGACCACTCTATTTCTGAGTGTGTTGCCTGTGGGATGATGTTGAAAAGGGGGCGGCAAACCCGAGCTGCTAAACTTAGCACCCTTTTTCCCTCCGATGCAACTTCCGTGGCATTGACGTCTTCCAGGGCTTCATCTTCCTCCCATGGATCTCAGGTAACTAAACATAAATCTGGCCGGTCCTCAAAGGGTAGATCTCCTTCTAGACATCGAGATGCCTCTAGCGTTGCCCTTGAGGGACGTTCACCAGCAAAATTGCCCCGGCAGGAGGTTTTGGCTTCCAAAGCACTAACGGGGCTCCAGGATGTTCTCGAGGCTTCAACCTCGGCAGACCTACTGGTTCCATGCTCTTGGGTACCAGCCGCTTCATCCGGTACCGATACCCAAGCATCGTCAGCGTCAATAGACCAGAGATTTTTGGCTATTGAACGCAGTCTGGCGGCTCTTCTCACGGCCTCAATGCCCCTGAAACCGCTTCAGACAATTCAACTGGTACCGGCACCAACTCCAGTGCTGGCACCAACTGCATCGACATCAGCAGGTATTCTACCGGGACCGAGTCATGCGTGTCTAACCAGCATCGACCAATCCGATGCCGACTTTGATCGGTACCGGTACCATACCTTGCACGATCACCCGGATCGGAGATACTTCGAATCCTCGGATGAGTCTGAAGACTCTGAAAGCTCTGCCGATACCAGAGTACTTCTTCCTGAGGATTCCTCTTCTCCTCAGCATAGGATGTCTCCACCAGAGGATATATCATTTCAGGATTTTATCTGAGATGTGGCCCGAGGTCTTTCCATCACAGTGGCTCCTGAAAAAGAGCCTAGGGCAAAGCAATTAGAAATCCTGCAATACCCTAAAGCTCCCAAGGAGGCAGCTACCTTACCTATTCATGAGATCTTGCATGATCTCATGTTAAGGATGTGGGAAACACCTCTAACCACCTCTCCTCACTCTCGAAGACTCGACACCATGTATCGAGTTCCTCCTTGTCCTGGGTTTCGGAAGACTCAATTACCACACCATTCCATGGTGGTGGAGTCAACAGTGAGAAGGATAAAGAGTGCAAAAAGGCATGCATCTATTCCTCCAGGACGTGAGTGTAGGACTCTTGACGCCTTTGGACGTCGGACCTTCCAGGCTTCCATGCTTTCTGCTAGGATCAGTTCCTATATCTTATATATGGGAATGTTCCTTAAGGAGTTCACAGGAGATTTAGAGCTTATGAGCCCTCTCCTTCCTGATGATAAAAGGCAAAATTACCTTGCCCTTGTCAAACATGCCCAGGATGTTTCCAAGTTTGTGAATCGTGCAGCCTTTGACTGCTTTGAGTGCATAAGCAGGACCTCTGCCATTGCCATAGGTGCACATAGGATTGCTTGGCTCCAGGCATCTGACTTGGAAATTTGGGTACAGGATAGACTAGGGAATATTCCTTGCACAGGAGAGAATCTCTTTGGTAAGAATTGGCAGGAAAAAGCTAATGAGATAGATGCTGACAATATCACTTTGGATAGATTGTCGAAACCTACAGCTGATCCTGCGAGGAAAAAATCCTATAAAAAACCATTCTTCAGTAAGAAGAATACGTTTTATCCCTCCTATACCCAGCAGGGGCATTGTTTAGGTCAGTCTGCCCAAAACGGACAGCAGCAACAACCTAGACAAAGAAAGACAAAAGCAGCTAAGCCTCAACCAGCTCAGCAGACTCAGCCTCCACAGGGGCTTTGACTCCTATCTAGAGAACTTTGCCTTCCTGGCCCTGAACGGCCCAGAACCCTCCACCATCCCAGGAAGGTTATGTCATTTTGCCCCCAAATGGGGTCAGATAACAGCAGAAAATTGGACTCTCTGTATTGTAAGAGAGGGGTAAAACCTTAATTTCCTCAGCATGCCCCCTCCTACAATCGTAAGACAGTTCAATTCTCAGACCTCTCTCAGCGACCAGTTAGGGCAAGAGGTCATTGTGCTCCTTGCTCAAGGGCCAATAAAAGAGGTACCCATTCCCCAACGGGGTACAGGGTTTTACTCCCCCTATTTCCTTATTCCAAAGAAAACAGGAGGACACAAACCCATTTTAGACCTCAGAGAATTGAACAAATTCCTGTTCAAAGAGAAGTTCAAAATGATTTCTCTAGGAACTCTGCTGCCATACCTTCAGAGTCAGGATTGGCTTTATCTAGATCTCAAGGATGCGTACACTCATGTTCTCATCCATCCAACTCACCGAAAGTTCCTTCATTTTCTGTTTCAAGGAAAGCACTATCAATACAGGGTTCTTCCTTTTGGCCTGGCCTCTGCTCCAAGGGTGTTCACAAAATGCATGGCTGTGGTGGCAGCATTTCTCTGCACCTTAGGAATATTCGTTTTCCCTTACTTAGACGACTGGCTCATTCGAGCCCCTTCAGAGTCAGAGGCCAGGGTTGCCCTCTCTCGCACAATGCGCATCCTTCAGTATTTGGGAGTCATAAACTTCCCAAAATCCAACCTTGCTCCCACTCAATCCCTAGAGTTTATAGGAGCTCTGCTGGATACCAGACAGACAAGGGCCTACCTTCCACAGCCCCGCTGCCTTCGCATTGTGCAGTTAGCTTCCCAAGCAGTGTTAAAACCTCACCTCACTGCTCAGGAAATGTTACAGTTGCCAGGCCACATGGCATCCACCGTGCATGTGGTTCCTTATGCTCGCCTCCATATGAGAGCAGCCCAGTGGACTTAATCCACTCAGTGGACTCGGGCGTCAGGTTGCCTGTCAGACAAAATAGCAAACTCAGATCGCCTTATTTTGTCCCTCCAATGGTGGTAAACCCAAAACCTTTTGGTGGGGTCTCCTTTTCAGCAACCCCCACCCCAGGCCACTCTAACAACAGAGTTATAGTCCCATGTTACAAACCCTGTTACAATGTAAGCAAAAGATCCTTTGTTCTGATGCAAAATTTATGTTATTTGTATACTGCACTGATACCAAAAAGCGCGGTATATAAGAACTGTAAATAAATAAAATAAAATAAATAAATAGATGCTTCACAGGTGGGTTGGGGAACCCACCTGCAAGGCCTTTCTACCCAGGGTACCTGGACTCCACAGGAGGCCTATTTACACATCAGTCTCCTAGAACTCGAAGCAATTTTCCTTGCTCTTCGAGTATTCCACACCCAGCTCATCTACAAGACAGTCCTAGTTCAAACGGACAATCAAGTTGCCATGTTCTACGTGAACAAGCAGGGCGGAACAGGCTCTGTCGCTTTGCAACGGAGCTTTGCGATTATGGGCCCTCGCCAGAGAGCATCAGATTCACCTCCTTGCGGGTGTATCTTCCAGGCATTCAAAACTCCTGGGCAGACAGACTCAGTCGAGTTCTCCTTCCACACGAATGGTCTCTCCATGCAGACTAGGTGGACAAATTTTTTCAAATTTGGGGAACCCCGGATATAGACCTCTTTGCAAGTCCGCTGAATGTCAAACTTCCCCGGTTCTGTTCCAGAATTCCGGCTCAGGGTTGTCAGGCCAGGGATGCTTTCCTTATCCATTGGGGTCAGGACTTCCTATATGCCTTTCCACCCATTCCCCTAATTCCCAAAACCCTGTTCATGCTTCAGAGAGACCGAGGTCATATGATCCTCATAGCTCCACATTGGCCACGGCAAATGTGGTACCCTCTGCTCCTACATCTCTCTCAAGCTCCGCCTCTGGAGTTAGGATCTGCTCCAAATCTCCTTTCTCAAGAGGGTGAGATGCTGTGGCATCCCAATCCCCAGTCTATGCATCTCAGGGCCTGGTTGCTGAAAGCCTAGAACTTCACGGTCTTAACCTTTCCCAGCAGGTAAAGGATATCCTTTATGCTTCCAGGAAACCTTCCACAAGATGCTCTTATGCATTTAAGTGGAAAAGGTTTACCATATGGTGCTCACAGAAGGGTCTTAACCCTCTTGCGATACCTCTGGAATCATTACTGGAGTATCTCCTTCATTTATCAAATGCAAGGCTTAAGACCAATTCAATGAGAGTTCATTTGAGTGCTATTGCAGCTTCTTTCAAGCCTCTAAATGGACAACCTATTTCCTCTCATCCTCTCATAGCGAGATTTATGAGAGGCCTTCTTTTAACTAAGCCTCCCATTAAGCCACCACTGGTGGCATGGGACTTAAATCTGGTTCTTGGGCAGCTTACGAAACCGCCTTTTGAACCATTAGCCACTACCTCTTTGAAATTCCTTTCCTGGAAGGTCATCTTTCTTATTGCAATCACATCAGCACGTCACATCAGTGAATTGCAAGCGTTGGTGGCTGGTCCTCCTTATACAAGGTTCCATCATGATAAGGTAGTCCTTAGGACCCATCCACACTCTATGCCAAAGGTGGTGTCACCTTTTCATTTAAACCAAGCGGTTTACCTTCCTGTATTCTTCCCAAGGCCTCACGCCTCAAATGCAGAAAGAATCTTCATACTTTGGACTAAAAGGGCTTTGGCCTTTTAATTGCAAAGGACACAGCAACATAGAAAGTCCTCTCAACTCTTTGTTGCTTTTGATACTAGTCATTTGGGACTTCCAGTTTCCAAAAGAACACTGTCCAGCTGGATTGCACAGTGTATATCTTTTGCCTATGAGAGTAAAAACCTTCCTCTTGAAGGCCATGTCACAGCTCACAATGTGAGAGCCATGGCAGCCTCTATGGCTCATCTTCATTCTGTGTCTATCGACGACATCTGTCGAGCCGCTATTTGGGCTTTGGTTCATACCTTCACAGCTCATTACTGCTTAGACAAGGACTCCCGCCGTGATGCCTTGTTTGGTCAGGCTGTTCTTCAACACCTGTTCCATACTTAATCAACTCCTACCCACCATCCCTGGTAGGATGCCAGAGATCCATGGGGGGACGTGGAGCCTGTTCACAAGGGCACACAACTTCTGGGGCCTTCTCCCTGGCATCTGCAGCTAGGGAGTCCCCATATGTGAAGACTACATTCCTACTTCTTCCTGGAGATAGCATAGTTACTCACCTGTAACAGGTGATCTCCGAGAACAGCAGGAATTTAGTCTTCACAATCCACCCACCTCCCCGAGGAGTTGTATCTCTCTCTCTTTCCCTCTCTCTTTGTCTCAGCTTTAAACTGAACTGGAGATGGACAGTTGGGAAAGGCGGGAAGGCAGCATGCCGGCGCTGTGGAATGCTCCCAAGAGCTTTCCTATTGGACGCTGGGGAGCGTTCCCACGGAGGCTCCGTCGGTACCGACGATACCCATATGTGAAGACTAAATTCCTGCTGTTCCCGGAGATCACCTGTTACAGGTGAGTAACTATGCTTTCTCGGCGTTTCCTTATAGTTAGGCTCGATATATCTGCGAACACTTCCACCTCCATTCCCTGCTATTGGATCTTGCCCATCTTCCTGGAGGCCATCATCACCATCTCCTTAGATCTGTATTCATGCAAGCATACCACCACATCACACATTTTATTTTGTCTTCGCAGCCCAAGAGCTCTGTGAGCTCGGTCTACAGTTAGGCACACGCCTTCCACCACCATGCCTGCCGCTTTCAAGGCCTCTCTGCAAAAGTCCTCTGCCCTAGAGATATAGTCCACATTGCCCTCTCTTTCTGGCAGGCCCCTTATTCTTATATTCGCCCTCTAAGACCTGTTTTCTAAATCTTCTACCTTTTGCCACAGCTCCTCCTGTGCCTCCGACACAGAATCCAAACGCGCTTCTAGGGGGGACCATCGGCCCTCTTGCTCTTCCACCTTGTTCTCTACTTCCTCCATCCGAACTCCCATCGTGGCCATATCAGTTTTTACCTCCTGGAGCCAGCACTGCACCTCTTTCTTCAGCGCACTGAATTCCTGCCGAGTGGAGTTAAACCACTCTTTCAATTTGGCCCGCAGTGCCTGGATCTCACTTGGTGTGCCACCAGCAGCTCCATTCTCTTCCATCCCGCCAGGATTGCTGCTGCTCGTCACCATTTTCCCTATGTGGCCTTTGGCTCCTGCAGCGCTCTTAAACACAAAAGCTTTAAGATCTGCTCCCGACTTTCGCATCGCCATCTGCTCCATCTCCGCTGGTCTTTCCTCAAGTCCGCAGCTTCCGATACACGGAGGCTCTCAAATTGGGTGTTATTTCCCCCCGGGGGTGCTTAATTTACTCGGGTTCGCCAGAGCACCATTTTCAGGTGGCCATCTCCGTGCTGACGTCACTGGACGGGGGCCTGACACAAGTTTTTGGTGATATTTAATATCATTTAACTGACGGAGTGCTTCAGTTCTCCAGGAACAAGCAGGAAGTTAGTCCTCACATATGGGTGACGTCAGCACCGACAGAGCCCACGCGGAACATTTCCCCAGCTTTCAAAGAAAGCCTTTGAGAATGCCACCATGAATGCCCAAGGGTGCCATCTTGATCAGTCTCCCTTTTTCCGCGGAGCCCTTTGGACGCACAGTCCCTGTACCTTGTAAAAAGTCTCATAATTGTGTCTCTAATTCCGATTTCCTGGTCCTCTTCCCGCCGTCCCCAGTGCCCCTGCCTCGGCAGCGGGCCCTGGGACTTTATTTTTTTCATTTTTTTCTTTTTCTTCATCTCTAGTGTGTTTCGTGCACTTTTCGACCACTGGCCAAGCCGAAGGTCTTCGATTTTGCGGGGATTCTGTTTGCCCCCATGACTTCCTGTTGTAAAAAGTGTGACAGATGCTCCAAAATGATGTTGCTCATGGACACCCATGAATGTTGTCTTAGATGACTAGGACCCAGAGCTCTGCTCCCTTTGTAAAAAGATGTTTCTCCAGGACCAAGCAGGAAGTCAGTCCTCACATATCAGTGACATCGACGGCGATGGAGCCCTTGCGGAGCATCTCCCAGCTTTCCATGAAAGCCTTTGGGAATGCAGGCACGCATGCGTGGTTCCCTTCCCGCCTAAAGGTGCCATCTTACCTCAGTCTCTCCTAGTCATCCCGGAAAATAGTTAAATTTTTTTGGCGATCCTCGCTATTTTTCTTCTCTGGTTCGACGCCGGTTCCCCTCCCGCCGGGTTCGGTACACCGGTATCGAGCCCGCTCTTCTTTTTTCGGTTTTTGCCCTTCGTGGCTGGCATTCGCACCCTTTTTTTCCTTTTCCCTGGAAGGCCGGTCCTTTGACCTCACGGGGACTCTTTTTTCCCTGATGGCTTCCAGTGGTTTTAAAAAGTGTGATCGGTGTAAGAAGCTGATGTCTCTCACCGACACACACGACTGCTGCCTTCGGTGCCTCGGTCCTGACCACGATCCTAAGACGTGTGGACCATGTGGGAAAATGTCTTCCAAGGCACTGCGAAGTCGTCAGCACCAAAAGGAAAGGCTTTTTTCTGACTCGGCCTCCGGCCGGGCCCGGACCTCATCTGAGGCCTCGACATCTCGGGAATCTGATCCCGAGCACCGTCGGGGCTCCTCGGACAGGGGGTCCCCCGACAAGAAGAGGCTCACTAGGGCGTCGTCGGAAGAGGTCCCTGGCTCCTCGAGGGCTCGGTCTCAGACCCCCGACCGTCGCCCCGAGCCCGTGGAACAGGAGAAGCCGTCCATAGTTCCTCGAGTGGAGCCGGAGTCTGCTGGACACGTAAGTCCTGTAGTCCTCGTGGACTCTCCTCCCAGAGAGCCGACGTCGGGCCCGGCGCCGCCGGGGCCCGAGTCGGCGGCTGCTGAGTCTCCTGAGCTGGGTCTCAGGCTGACAGCCTTGGAGAGCAGACTGCCTTTATGGAGCAGCGGCGGGCACTGATGGCCAGCCTGTCTGGCGCATCTGCCCCGACCACCGTGACATAGACATCGAAGTCGACCCCGGAGACCGAGCCGATACTCGAGACCATGAAGGCTCGAGGTCGACCTCGGTCGCGGTCTCCCTCGACCTCCCGATCGGGACCGAGGGCGTCGACGCTGGGCCTTCAGCATTGGGGCAGGTGCTCACAGGCCCCGCGAGGTCGGACCCCGATTTCTCATCAGACGAGTCCACCTGGGAGACAGAGGACGAGGAGTCCCCTGACACCTTCAGGACTCGGTGCGTCCCATCGGACTCACCGCAGTCTGAACCCCGGAGTAGATCCCCCCCCGGAGGATACCCGCTTCTCGGAGTTCGTCCGGGATATGGCCACCGCGTTTGCTATCCCTGCGGACCCCGAGGAGGAGCTCGAGTCCCTACAGTACGACTCTCCTCTGAAGGAGGCCTTTACTGTTCCGGTTCCTCCGATGCTGGAACGGCTCCTCTTCTGTATGTGGGAGGCACCGGCCTCGGCACCAGTTCTAAGCAAGCGGGTCGATTTGATCTATCGACTCCGGAAGAGTCCTGGCTTTCAAAAGGCGCAGCTACCACACCATTCCATTGTGGTGGAATCGACCATGCATCGCCTGAAAAGTCAGAAGAATGCACTCCATGGTGCCCCCTGACAGGGAGGCCTGAAACCTCGATGGTTTTGGTAGAAAGTGCTTCCAGGGCTCGATGCTTGCTTGCCGTGTCCAGTCTTACCAGCTGTACATGGGCATGTACTTGCGAGACCTGGCCAAGGAGCTGGCCGGGTTCTCTGCTGGTCTCTCCGGGGAACCCTTGCAGAGATTCAAGTCCTTGTCCTCGGTGATCCGGGAATGCTACAAGTTTATATCCCGCACTGCCTACGATGGCTTCGAGGCTTCGGCCCGTGTTGCGGCAGCCGGCATAGTGGCTCGACGCCAGGCATGGCTGCAGTCATCGGACCTCGAGCCATGGGTTCAGGACAAGTTGGTCGATGTCCCTTGCCGAGGTGAGAACCTTTTTGCCAAGCCCATGACCGAGAAGGCCGCACAGCTCGAGACCGAGCACCTCACGAGGACTAGGCTGTCTAGAAAGACTTCTGCCTCTTCTCACAAGAAGAAGGGCTCAGGTAAGAAGTCCTTTTACCCGAGGAAAGGCACTGCCTACAAACAGTACCCACAGTACCAAGCTGCCCAAGATGCCCATCACGGTCAGCAAGCCAAGGGGCAGGGTAATGGGCCCCGTAGGCAGAGAACCCACAAGCCTCCGGCCCCTGCTCCCACTCAGCAGGGTGGGGTTTTTGACTCCTTAGGCATAGCCTCTCCATCCCTGCTATCCCAAACCTACACAGGAGGTCGCCTCGCCCTGTTTGCCCACCAGTGGCCACTCATCACTGGAGACAGTTGGGTGTTAAGCATAGTCCACAGGGGCTATGCACTACACTTCCAAGAACTGCCTCCTCCATACTTCCCAGGGG
The DNA here is from genome assembly GCA_033557465.1 of Ichthyophis bannanicus. Lineage (NCBI taxonomy): Eukaryota > Metazoa > Chordata > Amphibia > Gymnophiona > Ichthyophiidae > Ichthyophis > Ichthyophis bannanicus. The sequence goes on along the minus strand of CM066033.1, from coordinate 648,161,818 downwards.
AGCCTCCAAGGCCTCTCCTGCACACAGATCTTCTCCTTCAGGAGCTACAAGGTCTGTTGGTGGACAGGGCAGTGGAGCCTGTGCCTCCCCACTTGCACGGTCGAGGGTTCTACTCCAGGTATTTCCTGGTACCCAAAAGAACCGGTGGCCTTCGGCCTATTCTAGACCTCAGAAATCTCAACAAATTCCTAGAGAAGGAAAAGTTCAAGATGCTTACTCTTGGAACACTTCTGCCCTACCTCCAGCAGGGAGATTGGCTATGCTCCTTAGATCTAAAGGATGCGTACACTCACATCCTCATTCATCCAGGCCACAGAAAGTACCTCAGGTTCATTGTGGGAGGAAACCATTATCAGTACAGAGTACTGCATTTTGGCCTCACCTCCGCTCCCAGAGTCTTTACCAAATGCCTGGCAGTGGTGGCGGCCTACCTGAGAAATCAGGGAATCTTTGTCTTCCCCTATCTGGACGACTGGCTCATCAGGGGTCAGACATACCAGGAGGCCAGACAAGCCACCCTCAGAACTATTGCTCTTCTTCAAAACCTGGGGTTTGTCATAAACTTCGCAAAGTCCACTTTAATCCCCTCCCAGAACTTGGAGTTCATAGGGGCAAGATTGGACTCTGCTGGCAAAGGCATTCTTGCCAGAAGACAGGGCCCAAAGACTGATAAACTTGGCAAACCAGTTTCTCAGCAGGTCTCTGGTCTCCGCCAGGCTCTAACTGAGGCTTCAAGGCCACATGGCTTCGACAGTACATGTGACACCCCATGCCAGGCTCCATATGAGGCCTGCACAATGGTGCCTTCGGACTCAGTGGTCACAGGCAGCCTCAGAGACAGGATAAGGGTGTCCAGACAATTTCTGAACTCCCTCAGCTGGTGGCTGCACCCACCCAATCTGCTACAGGGGGTACCTTTTCAGAGTCCTGGGTTCACAGTGGTGTTGACCATGGATGCCTCCCTACAAGGCTGGGGGGCTCATTGTCTAGGCAAGTGCACCCCAGGGTCTGTGGTCTCCCTGGGAAGCCGCACAGCAAATCAATCTCCTGGAACTCGGGGCTATTCGGTTAGTCCTCAAGACTTTTTCTCACACCCTGGCTCATCAGTCTGTCCGAGTTCAAGCAAACATCCAGGTAGCAATGTTTTATGTGAACAAGCAGGGTGGAACTGGGTCCAGACTCCTTTGTCAGGAAGCACAGGACCTTTGCTTGTTTGCTCTCAGACACAACATGCTACTCAAGGCAGTATATCTACCTGGCCAGGAGAACTACCTGGCAGACAGGTTGAGCAGGATTCTGCAGCCCCACGAGTGGCAGCTCCATCCTTTGGTAGTTCAAAAGATTTTCCTGAAATGGGGACTTCCATCCATAGACCTGTTTGCCAGTCCTCTGAACAAACAGCTGCCAAAGTTCTGCTCCAGGCATCCGCATCCTCTGAGGATAGCAGCAGATGCTTTTCTGATTCCCTGGTCTCAGGGCCTCCTGTATGCGTTTCCTCCCACGCCCTTGGTGGCCCAAACTCTGTTCAAGATTCTTCAAGACAAGGCCTCAGTCCTGCTGGTGGATCCCAGGTGGCCCAGACAGCTTTGGTTCCCACTTCTGCTTCAGTTGGCAGTGGATTCCCCTCTGCCTCTGGGGTTGCAACCCAACCTTCTCTCTCAGGATCAGGGTTCCCTTCTGCACCCCAATCTCAGAGCTCTCAATTTAAGAACATAAGAACATAACATATGCCATACTGGGTCAGACCAAGGTCCATCAAGCCCAGTATTCTGTTTCCAACAGTGGCCAATCCAGGTCATACGTACCTAGCAGTTTCCCCAAGGGACACAGGTTCCACAATGCTTGTTTTGGTTCAAGCATTGATATCCTGGGTCCCTTCTTAATAATGGTTTATGGACCTTTCCTCCAGGAACTTGTCCAAACCTTTTTTAAACCCAGCTACACTACATCCTCCGGTAACAAATTCCAGAGTTTGATTACACGTTGAGTGAAAAAATATTTTCTTTTATTAGTCTTAAATAGTTTACCCTGTAGCTTCTTTGCATGTCCCCTAGTCTTTCTATATTCTGATAAGGTAAACAATCGATCTACGTTTACCCGTTCCACTCCATTCATTAATCTATAGACTTCTATCATATCTCCCCTCAGCCGTCTCTTTTCCAGGTTAAAGAGCCCCAACCTTTTTAGCCTTTCTTCATAGGAGTATCCTTCCATCCCCTTTACCATTTTGGTGGCTCTTCTCTGAACCTTTTCTAAAATCGCTATATCCTTTTTAAGATACGGCGACCAGAATTGCACACAATATTCAAGGTGCGGTCTCACCATGGAACGATATAGAGGCATTATAATATCCTTTGTTTTATTTTCCATTCCTTTCCTTATCATACCTAGCATTCTATTTGCTCTCTTAGCCGCTGCTGCACACTGGGCCGAGGGTTTTAACATGGTATCCACAATGACGCCTAAATCTTTTTCCTGGGTGGTGGTTCCTAATGTGGAACCTTGCATCGTGTAACCATAGTTTGGGTTGTTCTTCCCTAGGTGCATAACCTTGCACTTGTCCACATTAAATTTCATCTGCCATTTTGATGCCCAGTCTTCCAATTTATCAAGATCCTCTTGCAATTTTCCACAATCCTCTTGGGTTTTAACAACTTTAAATAGTTTTGTGTCATCTGCAAATTTGATAACCTCACTCGTTATTCCACTTTCCAGGTCATTTATGAATATGTCAAAAAGCAGTGGACCCAGCACAGATCCCTGGGGTACACTACTATTCTCCAGGACCAAGCAGGAAGTCAGTCCTCACTTATGGGTGACGTCGGCGCCGATGGAGCCCTCGTGGAGCAATTTTCCCCAGCTTTCAAAGAAAGCCTTTGGGAATTGCAGCGCGCATGCGCGGTCCTCTTCCCGCCCAAGGGTGCCATCTTAGCCAGTCTTCTTTTTTCCGCGGAGCCCTAGAGACGTACCCGTCGTGTCCCCGCGAAAAAGTTGATATTTCTTCATAATTTACTCTTTTTTTCCTTCGGTTCGACGCCGGTCTTTTTCCCGCCCGGACTCGCGACACCGGTCACGAGTCCTCTTCTTCTTTTTCGGTTTTTCTGACTTGGTCAGTTTCGTTTTCGGTTTTTCCCTGGCAGCCCGGTCCTTTGACCTCGCCGGGGCCCTTTTTCCCCCGATGGCTGCCAGTGGTTTCAAGCGGTGTGGTCAGTGTGACCGAAATATGTCACTAACTGACACACACGACCATTGCCTCCGCTGCCTGGGCCCGGATCATGAAGAAATGATCTGTGGGCCCTGCGGCAAACTGTCCTCCAAAGCGTTGAGAAGTCGGCGGCATCAGCGGGATAGGATCTTCGCTGACCCCAGCCGTACCCGGACCTCGTCGGAGGCCTCCGCGTCCAGGGGTTCCAGCTCGGACCGTCGCCGGAGTTCCTCCGACAGGGGTTCTCCCTCCGGGGACCATCGACGTAAGGTGAAACCCGCGAGGGCGGCATCGGTGGACGCTCCTGGCTCCGCGAGGGCCAGGTCGCATAGCCCCGATAGCCGTCCCGGGTCCTTGGAGAAGGAGCACCTCACGAAGCGACCTCGCCTGGAGTCGGAGCTGCCTGCTCGGGTAAGTCCTGTGGCCCTCCTGGACTCGCCTCCGCGACAGCCGACGTCGGGCCCGACGCCGTCGGGGCCCGAGTCGGTGGCTGCTGGGTCACCTGAGCTCGGACTCAGGTTGACGGCCTTGGAGAGCAGACTGTCTGCCTTCATGGACCAGCAGCGGGCACTGCTCGCTGGCTTCGCTGGCGCCGCTGCCCCGACCGCCGGGACGTCGACGTCTAAGTCGACCCCGGAGACCGAGCCGATCCTCGAGTCGATGCGAACTCGAGTCGATCCTCGGTCGAGGTCACCCTCGGCCTCCCGTTCGGGACCGAGGTCGCCGACGCCGACTCCCTCGGCGTCGGGGCGGCAGGCGCCGCGCCCTACCCGGGCCGACCCCACCGAGTCCTCGTCGGAGTCGGTCTGGGAGTCTGAAGAGGAAGAGTCGCCTGATTCTTTTCGGACTCGGTGTGTCCCCTCGGACTCACCTGAGTCCGAACCTCGGAAGCAGTCCCCCCCGGAGGATGCCCGGTTCTCGGACTTCGTCAGGGATATGGCCAAGGCTTTGGCCTTCCCTGCGGACCCCGAGGAGGAGCCTCGAGCCGAAGAGCTCGACGCCCTCCAGTATGACTCTCCCGCCAGGGAACACTTTACTGTACCGGTTCCTCCCATGCTGGAACGACTACTCTTCCGCATGTGGGAGAGTCCGGCCACCTCGCCGGTCCTGAGCAAGCGGGTCGATTCTATCTATCGAGTCCGCAAGAGCCCTGGCTTCCAAAAAGCACAGCTACCACACCATTCCATGGTAGTGGAATCGGCCATGCATCGTCTTAAGAGCCAGAAGATGCACTCTTCGGTGCCTCCTGGCAGGGAGGCCCGTAACCTGGATGGCCTTGGTAAGAAGTGTTTCCAGGGCTCTATGCTTGCGTGTCGTGTCCAGACCTACCAGCTATACATGGGCATGTATCTCCGAGACCTGGCTAAAGAGCTAGCCGGGTTCTCCGCTGGTTTGTCCGAGGAACCCTTGCGGAGGTTCCTGGCTTTGTCCACTGGCATTCGGGAATGCTCAAAATTCATATCCCGAGCAGCCTATGATGGCTTTGAAGCATCGGCTCGAGTGGCCGCAGCCGGCATCGGTGCCCGCCGACAGGCTTGGCTTCAGTCGTCTGACCTTGAGCCCTGGGTGCAGGACAAGTTGGTCGATGTCCTCTGCCGAGGCGAAAACCTCTTTGGCAAGCCCATGGCTGACAAGGCTGCACAGATCGAGACGGAGACTCTCACCAGGACTAGGCTTTCTAGGAAGACCTCCGCCCCTTCCCAGAAAAAGAAGGGCTCGGGAAAGAAGTCCTTTTTACCCGAGAAAGGCGGCTGCCTACAAACAATACCCCCAATATCAGGCCCCTGCAGCTCCCCAACAGGGCCAGCAGGCCAAGGGACAGGGTAACGGGTCCCGTAGGCAGCAAGCCCCCAAGCCTGCACCACCAGCCCCTGCTCAGCAGGGTGGGGGCTTTTGACTCCTTAAGCATAGCCTCTCTCCCTCCGCTGGTTCCTCCCAACACCGGAGGCCGGCTGGTTCACTTCGCCCACAGGTGGTCCAGCATCACCTCAGATGCCTGGGTGCTTCAAGTCGTGAGAGACGGATATCTTCTCCACTTCCACCACCTGAGAGGTCAAGGCTTTTATTCCAGGTACTTTCTAGTACCAAAGCGGACAGGCGGCCTCAGACCCATCCTGGACTTGCGCAACCTCAACAAGTTCCTCGTACGGGAGAAGTTCAAGATGCTTACCCTTGGAATCCTTCTGCCCTATCTCCAGCAGGGAGCTGGCTATGCTCCTTGGATCTAAAGGATGCCTACACGCACATCCTCATCCACCCAAGCCACCGCCAATACCTAAGGTTTGTGGTGGCAGGAAATCATTACCAGTACAGAGTACTACCCTTTGGCCTGTCCTCCGCACCGCGAGTCTTCACAAAATGTCTCGCGGTGGTGGCGGCCCATCTCCGGCTTCACGGCCTCTATGTCTTTCCGTACCTCGACGACTGGCTCATCAGAGCAGCGTCCGCTCCGGAGGTCACCAACGCCACACGCCGCACGGTGACTCTTCTGCAGTACTTGGGCTTTGTTATAAACTTCGCAAAGTCCACTTTGCTCCCCTCACAGGATCTCGAGTTCATCGGCGCAAGGCTGCACACTCCTCAGGCACGAGCGTTCCTACCGCTCGACAGGGCTCAACGGCTCATGGACCTAGCCGACCGTTTTCGCAGCCAGCCCCTGGTCTCCGCCAGGCGCTTCCTGAGACTACTCGGCCATATGGCTTCCATGTGACCCCCAATGCCCGCCTGAATATGCGACCTGCTCAATGGTGTCTCCGCAAGCAGTGGCAACAGGCCACAGGCGGCCTAGCAGACCTAATGCGCGTCTCCGAGCCGCTGGCCTCGTCTCTTCAGTGGTGGCTTCATCGGCCGAACCTGGTGCTCGGCATGCCTTTTCAGCCACCTCAGCCGGCCCGGGTGCTGACAACAGATGCATCCCTCCTGGGCTGGGGAGCACATTGCCAAGGGGCACGTACTCAGGGCCTTTGGACCACGTGGGAGTCTGCTCAGCAGATCAACTTCCTGGAGCTCAGAGCGATCCGCCTGGCTCTCAAGGCCTTCTCCCACCTGACCTCCCACCAGTCCGTCCTTGTCCAGACGGACAATCAAGTTGCCATGTTCTACGTGAACAAGCAGGGGGGCACGGGCTCCTTCCTTCTCTGCCGGGAAGCACAGAAGCTCTGCTCTTGGGCCGTCAGTCACGGCGTTCTTCTCAAGGCAGTTTATCTCCCAGGCCAAGAAAATTGCCTGGCGGACAAACTCAGCAGGATCCTCCAGCCGCACAAGTGGCGCCTGGATCCCTTGGTAGTTCAGAAGCTCTTTCTAAAGTGGGGCCTCCCCACGATGGATCTCTTTGCCAGTCCTCACAACCGGCAACTTCCTCGCTTCTGCTCTCGTCAGCCACACCCCCTTCGAGTTGCGGCGGACGCTTTTCTACTCTCATGGTCGGGGAGCCTTCTGTACGCTTTCCCTCCCATCCCGCTAGTCTCTCTGACTCTTTTCAAGGTTCTCCGAGACAAAGCCTTCATGATCCTGGTGGCCCCTCGCTGGCCCAGACAGCCGTGGTTTCCACTCCTGCTGCAATTAGCGGTAGAGGATCCATTCCCTCTGGGGTTACAACCGGATCTCCTCAGTCAGGATCAGGGGTCTCTGCTACACCCCAACCTCAGGTGTCTCAACCTAATGGCCTGGCTGCTGAGAGGGTAGTCCTTGCTCCCCTTCTCCTGCCGGCAGAGGTGGAGGAGGTCGTCTTAGCTTCGCGACGACCTTCTACCCGCAAATGCTACGCCCTTAAATGGCGTCGTTTTTCCGTTTGGTGTACCCAACAGTCTCAGGATCCCTTCTCCTGCCCGGTGTCGGTGATCTTGCAGTACTTGCTATACCTCTCTAATCTGGGACTTAAGTCCAACTCCGTCAAAGTTCACCTCAGTGCTCTTTCAGCACATCATGTGCCGGTGGACGGCAGACCTCTCTCCAATGACCCTCTCGTTGCGAGGTTTCTCCGAGGTCTCCTTCTACTTAAACCACCTCTGCGCCCGCCAGCGCCTGACTGGGACCTGAATGTGGTTTTACAGCGGATCACCTGTCCGCCTTTTGAACCTATGGCTACCTGTTCTCTCCGTTTTCTTTCTTGGAAAACATTGTTCTTGATAGCCCTCACTTCCGCTAGACGCGTAAGTGAATTGCAGGCCCTCGTGTCTGATCCCCCTTACACTCGGTTCTACAAAAATAGGGTAGTCCTACGGACTCACCCAAAATTTCTTCCAAAAGTGGTCTCCCCTTTTCACATCAATCAGGAGGTGGTACTTCCAACCTTCTTTCCCAGACCACACTCCAGCCGAGCTGAAACGGTCCTCCATACCCTGGACTGTAGAAGGGCATTGAACTTCTACCTTGACCGTACGCGGGAGCACCGTAAAGCTGCTCAGCTTTTTGTGTCTTTTGACCCCAATAAATTGGGGCTCCCGGTCTCCAAGCGTACTCTGTCCATCTGGGTTGCGGACTGTATCTCTTGGGCTTATGGGGCAGCCGGACTCTCCTTGGAAGGTCGAGTAACGGCTCATTGCGTTCGGGCAAAGGCTACGTCAGTGGCTTACCTCCGCTCTGTTCCGCTGGCAAACATCTGCCGGGCCGCTACTTGGTCTTCGAGCCAGACTTTTGCGGTCCATTACTGTCTCGAGAGGGAGTCCCGCAGGGACAGTGCTTTCGGACAGGCAGTCCTCCGTAATCTCTTTGAGGTCTGAGCAACTCCTACCCTCCATCCCGGATGTGGGCTACCGGTGGGTAATAATTCAGCGAAGATTCTTTCCTTCTGTGCTGCTGAGCTAGAGGGAGCTCATTTTTGTGCTTAGGGTCTCCGGTAGCCTTAAGCTTGGGAGTCCCATAAGTGAGGACTGACTTCCTGCTTGGTCCTGGAGAAAGCGTAGTTACTCACCTGTAACAGGTGTTCTCCAGGAGCAGCAGGAATCAGTCCTCACAACCCTCCCTCCTCCCCTTGGAGTTGCAATCACCTGCTTTAGTTTTTTTGCAAATTTTTATGCTGTCTTTTTTAGCTATGTCATCTGACTGGCTAAGATGGCACCCTTGGGCGGGAAGAGGACCGCGCATGCGCGCTGCAATTCCCAAAGGCTTTCTTTGAAAGCTGGGGAAAATTGCTCCGCGAGGGCTCCGTCGGCGCCGACGTCACCCATAAGTGAGGACTGATTCCTGCTGCTCCTGGAGAACACCTGTTACAGGTGAGTAACTACGCTTTCACCTTTCTCCATTGGGAAAATTGGCCATTTAGCCCTACCCTCTGCTTTCTATCTTTTAACCAGTTCCTGATCCACAATAGTACACTGCCTCCTATCCCATGACTCTTTAGTTTTGCCAAAAGTCTCTGATGAGGGACCTTGTCAAAGGCTTTCTGAAAGTCCAGATACACAATATCAACCGACTCACCTTTGTCCACCTGATTATTCACTCCTTCAAAAAAACATAACAGATTAGTAAGACAAGATCTTCCTTCTCTAAAGCCATGTTGGCTGTCTCCCATTAGGTCATGACTATCTACATGCTGAGTAATTTTATTCTTTATGATGGTTTCTACCATTTTTCCCGGTACTGATGTCAGGCTCACCGTTCTGTAGTTTCCCGGATCACCCCTGGAACCCTTTTTAAAAATTGGTGTTACATTGGCGATCCTCCAATCTTCAGGTATTAGAGATGATTTTAATGATAGTTCACAGATTACTAATAGCAGGTCTGCAATCTCGTATTTCAGTTCTTTCAACACCCTTGGATGTATACCATCCGGCCCAGGTGATTTGCTACTCTTCAGTTTATCTAATAGTTGTAATACATCTTCCCGATGTATCGATATTTCCTTCAATTCTTCCGCACCTTTAAATACCACTTCAGTCATGGGTAACATACCTACATCTTCCTCAGTAAAGACTGAAGCAAAGAATTCATTCAATCTCTCCGCTATCGCCTTGTCGCCTCTTAGTGCTCCTTTAACACCTTTATCATCTAATGGACCAACTGACTCTCTCACAGGTTTTTTGCTACGAATGTACTTGAAAAGGTCTTTACTTCGCGTTTTTGCTTCCGCAGCAAGCTTCTTCTCAAATTCTCCCTTTGCCTGCCTTTATCAATGCCTTGCATTTGACTTGCCAGTGCTTGTGCTGTTTCCAGGTTTCGTCGTTTGGCTCTTTTTTCCATTTCCTGAAAGATGCTTTTTTGGCAACAACAGCCTCTCTGACCTCACCTTTAAACCATGCTGGCAGTTTTTTGGACTTCCTTCCACTTTTCTTAAAGCGTGGAATACAGCTGGTCTGGGCTTCCAAGATAGTATTTTTCAACAGCAGCCAAGCCTGATGTACGTCTTTAACCTTTGCAACTGCTCCTTTTAGGTTTTTCTTAACTGTTTTCCTCATTTTAGCATAGTTTCCCTTTCGGAAGTTAAAAGGTAGTACTGTGGATTTCCTTACTATCCCTCCTCCACTAATTAAATCAAAGGCGATCATGCTATGATCACTATTGCCAAATGGCCCCAACAACCTTATCTCTTGCACTAGATCTGGTGTTCCACTAAGGACTAGGTCTAATATGGCTTCCCCTCTGGTCGGTTCATGAACCAGCTGCTCCAAGAAGCAGTCATTTATTTCATCTAGGAACTTTATCTCCCTAGCATGTCCTGACGTGACACTGACCCAGTCGATACCGGGGTAGTTGAAATCACCCATTATTATTACTGCACTGTAACTTTTGTTAGCTTCCTTGATTTCTTTGAGCATTACATCATCCATTTGGTCATTCTGGCAAGGCGCTCGATAGTACACCCCCACTGCCATTGCCTTCCCCCTTTTACATGGAATTTCAATCCATATAGATTCTACAGCAGATTTTGTTTCCTGCAAAACTTTAATCCTTTCTGACTCAATGCCCTCTCTAACATAGAGAGCAACCCCTCCACCAATTTGATCAGCTCTATCGTTACGATGTAGTTTGTACCCAGGTATCACAGTGTCCCACTGGTTGTCCTCCTTCCACCATGTCTCTGATATTCCAATCATATCTAACCTTTCATTTAGTGCTATATATTCTAACTCTCCCATCTTATTTTTTAGACTTCTAGCATTTGCATACAAGCATTTTAGAGAATGTATTTTGCTCATATTAATTTGGCTATTGTTAGGCATGGGTAATTTGGGATCTTTAAGCTCAGTCTGCTCCATAATTTGATGGCCTGGAGGCTGCAAGGGTATTTTTACCTCCCTGGGGCCTACCTCAGGAAGTTGAGGAGGTTGTTCTAGCCTCTAGGAAACAGTCCACTAGGAAAACCTATGCTCTTAAATGGAAAAGGTTTTCTGTGTGGTGTCAGTTACGTACAGAAGATCCTTTCTCCTGTACTGTACCAGTAGTGCTTCAATACTTACTGCACTTATCAAATCAGGGACTTAAGTCCAATTCTGTTCGGGTCCACCTCTCAGCTCTAGCAGCTCACCACTCACTGGTGGAAGGACATTCTCTGTCGGTTCACCCCTTGGTGTCCCGCTTTCTCAGAGGCTTGCTTTTGCTCAAGGCTCCAATCCGTCGTCCTGCTCCTGAGTGGGAGTTGAATGTGGTCTTGCAGCAACTGACTCGCCCACCTTTTGAGCCGATGGCTACTTGTCCGCTACGCTTCCTCTCCTGGAAGACACTCTTCTTGATAGCCCAAACCTCGGCCAGGCGAATAAGTGAGCTTCAGGCTCTGGTCTGTGACAGGCCTTACACCAGATTCTATAGGAACAGGGTAGTCCTTAGGACGCATCCAAAGTTACTCCCCAAATTTGTCTCCTCCTTCCACCTTAACCAAGAGGTGGTTCTTCCAACATTCTTCCTAGGCCTCATGCAAGCGAGGCTGAAGCAGTTCTGCATACCCTGGACTGTAGGAGGGCCTTATCCTTCTACCTTAACCGTACGCAGGAACATAGAAGGGCTACTCAGCTCTTCGTATCTTTTGACCCTAATAATTTGGGGTTAGCTGTGTCCAAGCGTACCTTGTCCATATGGGTGGCTGACTGTATCACCTGGGCTTACAGGGCGGCTGACCTTCCTTTGCAGGGTCGGGTCACGGCCCATCGTGTCAGGGCAGTGGCTGCCTCAGTGGCTCATCTCCACTCTGTACCGTTGGTAGACATCTGCAGGGCTGCAACTTGGTCCTCAAGCCAGACTTTTGCGGCCCATTACTGTCTGGAGAGGGAGTCCCGTAGGGACAGTGCTTTTGGCTAGGCAGTACTCCGGAATCTCTTTGAGGTTTAGGCAACTCCTGCCCTCCAGCCCTCCATTGGGCTACCAGTGGAGGTTCTGTCAGTGAAAAGCCTTTCTTTGATGCTGGGACTAGAGGGAGTTCTCTTGTTCAGCCTGGGTTCCTTGGTAGCTCATATGTGAGGACTGACTTCCTGCTTGTTCCTGGAGAAAGAGTAGTTACTCACCTGTAACAGGTGATCTCCAGGAACAAGCAGGAATGAGTCTTCACATATGGGTATTGTCAGTACCGACGGAGCCTGCGCGGGAACGCTCCCCAGCGTCCAAAAGGAAAGCTTTTGGGAACATCCCACAGCGCCTGCGCGCTGCCTTCCCGCCTTTCCCAACCGCCTCTCTCCAGTTCTTCTTTTCCGCGGAGCCAGCAGGTCGTGTTCCTGTCACCGCTGAAGAAGTTCTTTATTTTATTTTATTTCTTTGGTCGCGTGTCTGCCTTCTTCGACATCGGACCGGTACCGCCTGTCTTTCTTTCTTTCTTCTAAAAAAAAACCAACCTACCGTTTTTCCCACTTCTGTGCATTTTTTCTTTTTGGGCCTTAGGCCTAGGGAAACGTTTCCTCATGGAAAAGCCCGCTTCCGGGTTTAAAAAGTGCACGAAGTGCAGCGGCACTATTTCTGTCACCGACACCCATGACTGGTGTCTAAAATGTTTGGGTCCTGACCACTCCATCACGGATTGTGAGTCCTGTTCCATGATGTCTAAAAGAGGGCGACAGAATTGAGCGGCCAAGCTCAGTACCCTGTTTCCCTCTGATGCAGCTTCGGTGGCATCAACGTCTTCCAGGGCTGCTTCTTCCTCCCATGGATCTCAGGTAACCAAACATAAGTCCAGCCGGTCCTCGAAGGGTAGATCTCCCTCCAAGTATCGAGATGCCTCCGGGCTTGCTCTCGAGGATCCCGCACCGGCAAAATTACCCCGGCGGGAGGCTCCGGCTTCCAATGCTCTACATATGGGGTCACAGGTTGACATCGATGGCTCGGCCTCGACTGATCACCTGTTGCCATGTTCTGGGGTACCGGTGGTTTCCACTGGTACCGACATCCAGACATTGGTGGCGTCGATGGATCAGAATATTCTGACCATGCAGCGTGCCATTACGGCATTCATATAAGCTGCGACGCCTCCGGAACCGCAACAAACTCCGTTGTCGGTACCGGTTCCGGCGCCAGTTGCATTGACATCGGCTTCGGTGTCGACTGCAGCGGTACCCTGTTCTGTGATGCCCATCGGTACCGAATCGGTACCGATCACTCCCGATGTCGATACCACTCGGAACGCATATCGGGCTCTGCAGGAGCATCCAGACAGGCGATACTTCAATTCCTCTGAAGATTCTGATGAAAGAGAGGCTTCTGTCGAAGCATCGGTACTCCTTCCTCAGGAGCCCTCTTCTCCAAAAAGAAGAATGTCTCCTCCAGAAGACTTGTCTTTTCAAGACTTCATTAGGGAAATGGCCAGGGGCCTCTCTGTTTCAGTGGCCCCTGAACCAGAGCCTAGAGCCAAGAAATTGGATATTTTACAATATCCTAAGGCTCCTAAAGAGGCAGCTACTTTACCAATTCATGAGATCCTTTATGATTACATGTTGGGCATATGGGAGACTCCTCTCACCACCTCCCCTCATTCTCGTAAATTGGACACCATGTACCGTGTTCCTCCTTGTTCTGGCTTTCATAAGACTCAGCTTCCTCACCACTCTATTGTGGTGGAGTCTGCTATGAAGAAGATAGAGTGCAAAAATGCACTCATCTAATCCTCCAGGAAGAGAATGCAGAACCTTAGATGCTTTTGGCTGGAGAATTTTCCAGGCCAATATGCTTGCTGCCAGAATCAACTCCTATAGTCTCTATATGGGGATGTTTCTAAAAGAAGTTACAGATCATCTGCTAACTTTATCTCCTTTTATCTCAGAAGATAAAAGGGAGGAGTTTCTCACCTGGCTTAAACATGCCCAGGATGTTTCCAAATTTTCCAACAGTGCAGCCTTTGACTCTTTTGAGTGTGCCAGCAGAGCCTCGGCTATTGCCATAGGTGCACTCAGAGTTGCTTGGTTACAAGCTTCTGATTTGGAACCCTGGGTCCAGGATGGATTAGGAAATCTTCCTTGTACAAGTGAAAACCTTTTTGGCAAGGATTGGCAAGCAAAGGCCACTCAGATGGATGCTGAGAATTCTGCTTTAGATAGACTTTCAAAGTCTACTTCTGCTCCTGTTAGAAAAAGGTTATTCAAAAAGGCTTTCTTTCCCAAAAAGGGAAAATATTATCCTGTTTATGGTCAGCAGGCATCTTCTGCAGGTCGTTTTGCTGCAAAGCGTCAGCAACAACCTAAACAAGCCAAGCCTAAGGCTGCAAGGACTGCTGCGGCCCAACAGCCTCAGCCTCCTCAGGGCCTTTGACTTTCAACTAGAGAACTTAGCCTTTCTGGCTCTAGAAGAACCAGAGCCTCTCACCATTCCAGGACGGTTAGCTCACTTTGCTCCCAGATGGGAACAAATCACAGCAGAGCAATGGACCCTCTCCATCATAAGGGAGGGGTACAAGCTTCATTTCTTAAACCTTCCTCCTTACACCATGGTGAGACAGTTCAATTCTCCAACATCTCTCCTCGACCTTCTGGGTCAGGAGATTGCTACCCTTCTTGCCCAAAGGGCAATAAAAGAAGTACCCCTTCTTCAACAGGGCTCAGGGTTCTACTCCCCCTATTTTCTTATCCCAAAGAAAACAGGGGTCTACAGACCCATATTAGATCTCAGAGAATTGAACAAGTTTCGATACAAGGAGAAATTCAAGATGATTTCTCTCGGTGCTCTCCTTCCATTCCTTCAGAGTCAGGATTGGCTTTGTTCTCTAGATCTCAAGGATGCGTACACCCATGTCCTCATCCATCCAACACACAGAAGGTTCCTTCGCTTCCTTTATCAAGGAAAGAACTACCAATACAGAGTGCTTCCTTTCGGTCTGGCCTCTGCTCCAAGAGTGTTCACAAAATGCATGGCAGTAGTAGCTGCATTTCTATGCACTCTAGGAATATTTGTATTCCCATATCTGGACGACTGGCTCATCCGAGCTCCATCCCAGTCAGAGGCCCAGGCTTCCCTAGCCTGCACAAGGCGTGTTCTTCACTATTTGGGACTTATTATAAACATCCCAAAATCACATCTCACCCCTACTCAGTCATTAGAGTTCATAGGGGCCTTGCTGGATACCACAACTGCAAGGGCCTATCTTCCCCAGGCCCGTTGCCTATGCTTGGTGCAGTTAGCCTCACAAATTCAGTTAAAGTCCCATTTAACTGCTCGAGAGATGTTACAACTGTTAGGCCACATGGCATCCACCGTGCATGTGGTTCCTTACGCTCGCCTTCACATGAGGGCAGCTCAGTGGACTCTGTCCACCCAATGGACCCAGGCATCAGGGTGCCTGTTAGACAAAATAGCAACCTCCAGTCGCCTCTTTTGGTCTCTCCAGTGGTGGAAGTCCACTCAAAATCTGTTGTTGGGGTCCCCCTTTCAACAGTTGCTACCCCAAGCAACCCTTACAACAGATGCCCCTCCAAGGGGTTGGGGAGCTCATCTACAAGATCTCTCCACCCAGGGCATCTGGTCTCCACAGGAGACATCTCTACATATCAACCTCTTAGAGTTCAGAGCAATATTTCTAGCTCTCAGAGTCTTCCACACCCTGCTCAGCTACAAGACAGTCCTCATCCACACGGACAACCAAGTAGCCATGTTCTACGTGAACAAGCAGGGCGGGACTGGCTCTCTGTCGCTTTGCAACGAAGCTTTGAGATTGTGGGCCTTCGCCAGAGAGCATCAAATTCATCTCGTGGCAGTGTATCTTCCAGGGGTTCAAAACTCTTGGGCAGACAGACTCAGTCGAGTTCTGCTTCCGCACGAATGGTCCCTCCATGGGGACCAGATAGCCAGGATCTTCCGAATTTGGGGAACCCCAGACATAGACCTGTTTGCAAGTCCGTGGAATGCCAAACTTCCCCGGTTCTGTTCCAGGATTCCGTGTCAGGGAGTTCAGGCCAGAGATGCCTTCCTCCTTCATTGGGGGCTAGACTTCCTCTATGTCTTTCCACCCATTCCCCTAATTCCCAAGACACTGTTCAAACTTCAGAGAGACAGGGGGTCTATGATCCTCATAGCACCACATTGGCCACGCCAGATGTGGTACTCTCTACTTCTGCATCTCTCTCAAGCTCCCTCCCTGGATTTGGGATCTGCTCCAGACTTCCTGTCCCAGGAGGAGGGAACATTGTGGCACCCAAATCCCCAGTCTCTTCATCTCAGAGCCTGGTTGCTGAAGGCCTAGACCTTCAAGATTTGCCTCTTTCTCAGCAAGTGAAGGATATCCTTCATGCTTCCAGAAAGCCTTCCACTAGACGTTCCTATGCTTTTAAATGGAAAAGGTTTACCATTTGGTGTGCAGAGAAGGGTCTTAACCCTCTTGCAATACCTCTGAATCCTTTACTAGAGTATTTGCTGCATTTATCCCATGCAGGCCTTAAAAAGAATTCAGTAAGAGTCCATTTGAGTGCTATTGCAGCATCCCTTAAGCCTCTCAATGGACAGCCTATTTCCTCTCATCCTCTTATTGCAAGATTCATGAGAGGCCTTCTTTTAACTAAACCTTCCATTAGACCACCTCCAGTGGCATGGGACTTGAATTTGGTTCTTGGCC
Organism: Ichthyophis bannanicus; assembly: GCA_033557465.1. NCBI lineage: Eukaryota > Metazoa > Chordata > Amphibia > Gymnophiona > Ichthyophiidae > Ichthyophis > Ichthyophis bannanicus. The sequence goes on along the minus strand of CM066033.1, from coordinate 648,145,658 downwards.
AGCTTATGAAGCCACCCTTTGAACCCTTAGCCACTATCTCCTTGAAATTCCTTTCCTGGAGAGTTATTTTTCTCTTTGCAGTCACCTCAGCTCGCCGCATCAGTGAGCTGCAAGCCTTGGTGGCTAATTCTCCTTATACAAGGCTCTATCATGACAAGGTAGTCCTCAGGACTAATCCACACTTTATGCCTAAAGTGGTCTCACCTTTTCATCTAAACCAGGAGGTGTATTTACCTGTCTTTTTTCCAGGACCTCATGCATCAAGTGCAGAGAGGAATCTCCATACCCTGGATTGTAAGAGAGTGCTCGCTTTTTACTTACAAAGGACACAGCAGCATAGAAAGTCCTCTCAACTCTTTGTTGTTTTTGATCCCTCTCGTTTAGGACTTCCAGTCTGTAAGAGAACTCTGTCCAATTGGATTGCTCAGTGTATTTCTTTCGCCTACCAGAGTAAGAACCTTTCTCTGGAGGGCCATGTCACAGCTCACAATGTGAGGGCCATGGCAGCCTCTATGGCTCATCTGAACTCTGTGTCCATCGACCAAATCTGTCGAGCGGCCACCTGGGCCTCGGTTCATACCTTTACAGCCCATTACTGCTTGGACAAGGACTCCTGCCGGGATGCCTTGTTTGGTCAGGCTGTCCTCAAACACCTGTTCCATACCTAATCAACTCCTACCCCCCCATCCCTGGTTGGATGCCTGAGATCCATGGGGGGTGGTAGAGCCCTTCTCAGGGACTCACAACCTTGGGTATCTCCCTGGCATCTCTAGCTTGGGAGTCCCCATATGTGAAGACTCATTCCTGCTTGTTTCTGGAGATAGCACAGTTACTTACCTGTAACAGGTGATCTCTGGGAACAGCAGGAATAAGTCTTCACAACCCACCCACCTCCCCTAGGAGTTGTATCTCTCTATCTATCTTTCCTTTCCTCTCTCTCTCTCTCTCTCTTTGTCTCAGCTTAAAACTCAAACTGGAGAGAGGCGGTTGGGAAAGGCGGGAAGGCAGCACGCAGGCGCTGTGGGATGCTCCCAAAAGCTTTCCTTTTGGACGCTGGGGAGCGTGCCCGCGCAGGCTCTGTCGGTACCGACGATACCCATATGTGAAGACTTATTCCTGCTGTTCCCAGAGATCACCTGTTACAGGTAAGTAACTGTGCTTTCTCCAGGAGCAGCAGGAATCAGTCCTCACAACCCTCCCTCCTCCCCTTGGAGTTGCAGTTGTACATAGTTTGTTTGTTTGCATTTTTATGTGCTGTTCTTAGCTATGTCATTTGACTGAGGTAAGATGGCACCTTTAGGTGGGAAGGGAACCGCGCATGCGTGCCTGCATTCCTAAAGGCTTTCATGGAAAGCTGGGGAGATGCTCCGCAAGGGCTCCATCGGCGTCGATGTCACCCATATGTGAGGACTGATTCCTGCTGCTCCTGGAGAACACCTGTTATAGGTGAGTAACTACTCTTTTCCATGGCCATCCAGAGCAATAAGCAGAAACTGGACGATATTTTCTGCAAGGCAGCCCCGGTGTCCCCAGTAGCTTCCTGCTCCACTCATCTTCAACCTCTTGGGTCCCCCGCGGATGTTCCACGGCCGTGGTGTCACTCTGAGCAAGGGTCCCCCGAAAGGGAGCGGAAAGCGTGAGTGTTCTCGTGTTCGGTCCCTCAGCCCCCCTCGGCAGTCTCAAGAGTCGGAGAAGGAGCAACCGCAAAAGGTACCCCGTACAGATACGGAGGCCTCCAGCGATGGCGCCCGGTCTCCCGAGGACCCGCTGTCCTCCTTGACTCCCGACCCGGTCACCCTAGCGTCGGCATCGCAAGGCCCCACTCCAGAGTGGGAGGCCCGAATACTGTCACTGAAATGTAGCATTTCTACCTTCCTTACTGCCCAACAGGCGCTGGTGCCAGGCCCTGCTTGCAAATGCCCTGAGACCTCAAGGGCGACACCTGTGATGGCTCCCCAGACCGTTGTGACCCCCCCCCCCCCCCGAGATCCAGGGGCCTCGTAAGGGATCCCGGCAGAGGTCTCTCTCTCCTTCCCGTTCTTTGGATGCGAGATCTTCTCGAGCCAGCGCCTCCAGCTCCAGACAGGCTTCAGCCTCGAGAACCCAGCGTACAGCATAGGTTCTGCTCGAGCAACCCAGCTCCGAGTCTTCCTCTGAGATTTCGGGCTGTGAGTCTGACAGGGACACTTCCCCTGAATCCTGGATTCATCGGGACCTCCCCTCATTACTTTTTCCACTGGTTCAAAAGCAGCGGTCTCCTCCCAAAGACACCTTCTGGAGTTTGTGCGGGATATGGCCTGAGCCCTAGCGCTCTCCACGCAATCTGAGGAGGAGCCCCATGAGGAGAAACTCAATATTTTGCAATACAAGGCCTGCCGAGGGAATCCCTCACTGTCCCAGTTCCGCCCATCCTGGCCCGGCTGCTCCTTCGCATGTGGGAGACACCTTCGTCTATCCCCATTGCCTGCAAGCGCCTGGACACCATATACAGGGTCCAGCAAGGACCCGGCTTCAGGAAGGCCCAGCTTCCCCATACCTCGATGGTGGTGGAATCTGCCATGCGGAAGCAGAAGAGCCCAAAAACCTCACTCCTCGGTCCCACCGGGTAGGGAATCTTGCGCCCTCGATGCCTTCGGTCGTCAGGCCTACCAAGGCTCCAGGCTGGCGTGCCGTATCCAGGATTACCAACTCGGAGGTTTTCAGGCGGGTCTCGATGGCGATTACCTCTGCTGTTTCCAGTCCCTCCTGAAGTCAATGGGGGACTGTTCGAAATACCTTTCTCGCACTGCATACAAAAACTTTGAGTCCTCTGCTCGGATAGTGAGTGCTGGTATCGAGACCAGGCGGCAGACCTGGCTCCAGTCCTCAGACCTCGAACAATGGGTCCAGGAAAAACTGCTCGATGTACCTGCCTGGGCGAGCAGTTGTTTGGCAAACTGATGGAGGACAAGGCAGCGAGATTGAGACGGAGTACGTCACTTGCACCTGTCTCTCCTGAAAGGCTTCCTCTCTCCCGCGGAAGAAACAACAGGGCAAGAAGACTTTCTTCCAGAGGAAGGTTCTTCCCTACCAGGGCTACACACCTTACCCTCCAGCTCCAGGGCCCGCGTAAGCCTAAGGGACCCAAGAGCCAGAACTCAGCACCAGCCCAATCGACCCCAAGTTTTTGATGCCAGATGCATAGCCGCTCGCCCTTCGTTGACCCAGCTACTGGTGGGGGGGGGGGGCCTGGTCCACTTTGCTCTCCAATGGGAGTCTGTCTGTCTCGGACATCTGGATCCTCCAGGTCGTCTAGGAGGGTTACTTCCTTCACCTGGACTGGCTTCCCCCACCCTTCTGCCCCGTCTTCCCCCACCCTTCTGCCCCGTCTTCCCCCACCCTTCTGCCCCATGGAGCCCCCTCGGCTCCTCACACACTAGATCTTCTTGGCGCAGGAACTTGCCAGCCTCCTCGAGGAACGAGCTGTGGAAGTGGTTCCACCACACCTCCGAGGTCGCGAGTTCTACTCCTGCTACTTACTTGTGCCTAAACGAACAGGTGGTTTCCGTCCCATCCTCAATATAAGAAATCTCAACAAATACCTGGTGCGGGAGAATTTCAAAATGCTCTCCCTTGGCGCCTTACTGCCCCTCCTACGGCAGGGTGATTGGCTATGATCTTTGGACCATCGAGATGCGTACGCTCACATCCTCATCCACCCCAAACACAGGAAATACTTGTGCTTCAGGGTACAAGGGAACCACTACCAATACAGGATGCTTCCCTTCAGCTTCGTGTCTACCCCATATATGTTCACCAAATACCTCGCGGTGGCTGCATCCCACCTTCAATTGCAGGGCACCTTCGTCTACCCTTATCTAGACGACTGGCTCATTACAGGAGAATCAGCCGACAAGGCACAGTGGCCCTCACCGTCCAACTCCTCGAGCACTCTGCTTCATGGTCAATGTCTCACCTCACTCCATTTCAATCCCTGAAGTTCATTGGCGCGTGCTTCGACACTCAGCGGGTGACAGCCTTCCTTCCCCAGGACAGGGCAGACCTCCATATTGCTCTGGCATCCGCAGTTCAGCGCCGCGGCACAGACCCGGCCCTAGCGATGCTCCGTCTTCTCAGCCATATAGCCTCGACTGTCCACGTCATCCCCAATGCCCGACTGCACATGCGAGCGGCGCAGAGGTGCTTTCGGGCTCAGTGGGCTCAGGCAACGGGCCATCTCCGAGACGCCATCACTGTCACTCCCCCAGCTGTCCGAGCCCTCGATTGGTGGCAGGACACCCGGAATCTGCTTCGAGGCATGCCGTTCCAGGCCCCACAGCACAATGTAGTTTTGACCACGGACGCTTCCTTCATGGGCAGGGGAGCACACTGCAGCAAGCTCCGCACGCAGCGGACTTGGTCCCTGGAGGAGTCCCGACAGCCGATCAACCTTCTCAAACTCCGAGCGGTCCTCCTCACACTTCGGGCACTCAGGCACCACGTTCACCACCGGGCAGTGCTTGTCCAGATAGACAACTGGGTGGCGATGTTCTATATGAACAAGCAGGGGGGCACTGGCTCTTACAGCCTCTGCCTGGAGGCAGTTGCCCTGTTGTTCTTTGCGATTCGCCAAGGCATAACCCTATGGGCCCCTTATCTCCCCGGCCAGGACAATATCCTGACAGACAGGCTGAGCCAGATCCTCCAGCCACACGAGTGGCGCTTCTGCTTGCAGACAGCTCAGTGGCTGTTCCGGCATTGGGGGACTCTGGTCCTAGACCTCGTCACCAGCCCAATGAATTTGCAGCTCCCGCAGTTCTGCGGCCCAATTCCCCACCCAGACATGGAAGCCTCCGATGCCTTCCTGCTGTCGTGGACGCACAGCCTCCTGTATACGTTTCCCCCCACTCTGCTCATAGCGCAAGCTCTCCTCAAGATACAATGGGATGGGGCCTCGGTGATCTTCGTGGCCCTGCGGTGGCCTCAGAAGCACAGGTTTCCGCTGCTGCTCTGCCTCTCATCGGAGCCTCCGGTTCCCCTCGGCAGCACACCGGGCTCGTTGACACAGGAGGAGGATCTGCTACTGCACTCGAACTTGAGGTCCTTATCCCTCACAACTTGGTGGCTGAACAGGTTGTTCTAGCCCCTCTTCATCTCCCGATAGAGATTAAGGATATATTGCTGGCCTCGCGCAAGGACGCGACTAGAAGGGCTTACGCTTTTAAATGGCCTCTGTTCTCAGTGTGTTGCTCGGGGATATGGGCTGACCCATTCTCTTACCCCACCCACTTGGTCCTCCATCTCTCATAAGTGGGTCTGAAGTCCAACTCAGTCAGGGTCCACCTGAGCGTGATCTCGGCCAGCTACCACCCAGTCGGGGGGGGGTGGACCCCTCTCAGGTCAACCGCTGGTCTCCCGCTTTATGCATGGGCTTCTTTCTAAGTCCTCCATCCGGCCACCTCCAGCGGAGTGGGATCTCAATTTTGTCCTCACGCAGCTCTCGCAGTCGCCTTTTGAGCCAAAAGCATCCTGCTCACTCCGACACCTTTCCTGGAAAGTTGTTTTTCCTGTGGCCCTCACTTCGGCCTGGAGGATCAGTGAGCTTCAGACCCCGATGGCTGATGCAGCCTACACGAGATTCTACGGGAACCGGGTGGTTCTCCAAACGCATTCCATGTTTCTCCTGAAAGTTGTCTCAGATTTCCACCTCAACCAGGAGATAGTGCTGCCGACCTTCTTTCCAAAGCCCCACGCCAACCTGACGTCAGGGATCCTCCATACTCTTGACTGTAGGAGGGCTACCTGCAGCATACGCAGGATCAGCACAGGTCCGAGCAGCTATTCGTCTCCTACGACTCTGCCCATTTGGGGCTCGCGGTCATCAAACAAACCCTTTCCATCTGGGTGGCGAACTGCATCGCCCACCTAGGCTCAGGCTGGGCTACCGCTGGACCGCCGAGTCACGGCGCTGGTGTTTGTGCGAGGGCGGCATCTGTGGCACTCCTGCGCTCTATGCCAGTGACGGACATCTGCTGAGCCGCAACCTGGTCCTCTGCTGTCGGGACAGTGCCTTCGGCCAGGCCGTACTCCGTAATCTGTTTGGGGTTTAGGCAACTCCAGCGCTCCGACCCTTCTGCAGCTACCGGGAGTGTGGTCTTCTGGGGACCCGGGGTTCCTCAGACTGTTTTTGGTTACCAGTGTTTGCTCACGGCTCGCCTTGGCACGTTTTCTACAGGTCCTCGGTAACCTGTAGCTGGGTATTCCCATATGTGAGGACTGACTTTCTGCTTGTTCCTGGAGAAAGTGTAGTTACTCACCTGTAACGGATGTTCTCCAGGGACAGCAGGAATCAGTCCTCACAACCCACCCACCTCCTCTAGTAGTTGTCCTCTCTTTTTTGGATTTTTTATCCTTTGCCTGAGCTATGTCATCTGACTGATCAAGATGGCACCCTTGGGTGGGAAGGGGGCCATGCATGTGTGGTGGCATTCCCAAAGGCTTTCTTTGAAAGCTGGGGAAATGCTCCACACGGGCTCTGTCGGTGCCAGTGTCACCCATATGTGAGGACTGATTCCTGCTGTTCCTGGAGAACACCTATTACAGGTGAGTAACCATGCTTTTTGTATTGTGTTATAGACTGTACTACTACTGCTCCGCCCATGTCCATGTGATGGACCACAGGTAGAAACGTATTCGATAATGCTAGTAAATCATCATATTGTTGCCTAGTGATGTTGAACCATATCATTAAGAATTTATCTAATCCATCCATATCCTGAATTACTAATCTCTGAAAAGTAGCTTTCACAGGATCTAGTAGAGCATGGGGAGGTCCATTTCGATGGTAGACTGACTAAAGAAGCATCATTTGGAATCAGATTCAAAAAGGTATATAATCTAATCGCCATTTTACGAAAGAAGCCATATAAGGTTACCCTCGTATCAAACGCACGATAGGACACGGAACAAATGAAAGCCCCAGATCTAAAAGATACTCTTGTTCTCGGGAGAGTGAAATCTGGGAAAGATTCACAATAGCTGATGATTGTTTCGAGTGCAGGTAGTGGGACCCTGCCAGTTGGTGCCAAACTGGACCCGTCTCAGTCAACGGCCCCAATACCGGCCTCACCCCCTGCCTCTCCAATTTTTCATCGCATCCAAATTCCTTAGAGACATCCTCTCCACTAGAGTCGGTTTCTTCTGTAGTGTAATCAGAGTACTCTATTCTCCGGGGTACTTCTGTTTTTATGTCTTTGTTCATCCATGGAAATATTGATTTAGAAACATAATCCTGTTGGTCACGTTTAAATTTTTTTAATTTAACCACTCAAATATTCTCTTTATATTTCTGCACTTGATCTTTGGTATCCTGTAAATGCAGTATATAATTCTGTTCATCCGATAACCCTCTCAGTTCTTCTATCTTTACTATAAATCCCTGTACTGATGTTTCAGTAGCAGACAATGTTTCCACCAGTAACATCAAATCCAATGTGCACTTCATCAAGATACCATTCCATTTTTGTAAAAAAACTCTCATCGTCCATCGTTCCTTAGTGGAACACTGCTTAGCCTGTAATCATGTGTTCACTGATTTACGGTGACAAATTATTGACCATGTGCCTCAGTTCTAGTGAGGTGGGGACAGAGAAGCTTTGTTTAAACTGTGAAGAACAAAGGTGGATTTTCACTTTAAATGCAATCACTCCTTATTATAGGCTTAATCGGCAGATTGAGTGGAATATATTGCTGTGATGTTCTCCTTGGGTGTTCCGGGTTTGAATTTATCCAGTGGGGTTGGAAAGCTTTGGGGTGCATCAGGTTAAATAGGCATACTGAGGCCATAATGGCCATGAGATGAGTGCTCACTAAGAAAAGGATGTTTAGAGGATCATTCTGAGCAACAAATAGCGGGGATCATCCTTGCTATTTGTGCCCTTTCCCGACCCCGTCGTCCTTCCCCATGCGTTGTATGAGGAAGGTAGATGGGGTCGGGAAAGGGGTGGCTCGGGGACGGCATTAGGGCAGGGCAGTAGGCGGTCGTTGGCCCCAGACGTACAGGGCCGATTCTAATGTCGGTCCTCTACATCTAGGGCCAGCGACTTGAACAGGGAACTTATTCTTCCTCAGAGGTGGAATAAGTTCCGTAGTCGCCGGGGGATGGTGGGCCCAGGACACGGAAGGGGCAAGGGGGGCCCGAGGACATTCCTTGCAGCCTGGCCCTGGCCTTAGGAGGCCAGATCAAGCTGCAGGGAAAGCATTGCAGGAGCCAGTGGCCGGGGATCGTGACTTTACAATGGAGCCGCAGTGCCATGGCAACCGGACGCCATGGTGCCACGACTCCATTGTAAAGCCCAGACTGAGTTAGTCGGGCAAGGCTGGGCTGAATCGTGGTCCCAGCCTGCACGTACAGGCCTGTTCGTGATTCTGATCCTGCAGGGCTAGATGTGCCCCACGGAATCAGAATTGCGACTCCCTCTGTGCGTCCGGATCTATGTAAAGTTTGTTGCTATAGCTGTTATATGTAAACCGCTTTGAATTGATGATAAAGCAATATATAAAACCTCTTAAATAAAAAAATAATAAATAAATCACAGAATCTTGGTTGTTGGAAACTGATAAATATCATCAATATTGTCATTCTTAATCAGATTTGCCTTGTAAACTATTTATGGATATCAATGCCGCATAATGGAAAAAGAGGTGCAGGGCTGCTTATATTTTATAGGCAGAATCTTGACTTCCATGAAGTAGCAGTTGATGAATCCTTGTTACTCGACTGCGAATGCTTGCTTGTTGAATCTCATGATTTATCATAGTGTTAATTTTACTGCCCCCCTGGAAGTCTGGAACTTGATTCCTCTTTTTTTGCTGAATTCCTTTTTAACAGGTTCTTTAAAATCATTACCACATATTGTTCTCCAGGAACAAGCAGGAAGTCTGCCTTCACATATGGGTGATGTCGATGCCAACAGAGCCCATGTGGAGCATTTCCCCAGCTTTGGCAGAAAGCCTTTGGGAATGCTGCCATGTATATGTGGTTCACTTTCTACCCAAAGGTGTCATCTTGCTCCTTTTTTCCATGGAGTCCAACGGACGTTTTTCCCGGAAAAATCCTCTAACCATTATCCTTAAAAGTTGTTTTTTCCCGCCTTGCGTACCGGTTCCTCTTCCCGCCTCGAGCTGACGCTGTTCTCGGCTTCCTCTTCTTTTTGACAAGGCTTGGCCTTGACCGGCGTTCTCACCTTATTTCTCCTGGGGTCGTCGACCCTGGCTGGGTGTCCCCCACCATGTCCCCCGGTGGGTTCAAAAAGTGTGACTGCTGCAGTCAAACCACGTCTGTTACAGACACCCACAGTTACTGCTTATGCTGCCTCGGCACGGACCACTACAGTACCAAATGAGACCTCTGCCAGGCCATGATTCCGAAAACCAATAAGAAAAGGTCGGCGTTGCAGGAGAGGATGTTCCCCTGATTTGACTCAGCCCCGGCTTCCCCCGACGCTGAGCCCGAAGCAAAGCCCCTCCCACAAAGCCCGGGCGTCTTCAGAATCCGGTAGCGGCGGCTCCTCCGTAAAGATCCCGGAAAGAAAAAGAAGAAAATTCTCGAGACCAGTTGAGATTTCACCAGTGAAACCCGGTAAGGTCCTGTGGTGGGACTCAGGCGATTCCAAGCAGCGCCCCCCTATGGTCTCTTAAGAAGGAATCCTCAGCCGGCAGTGACTGTGTGAGGCTTCTGAAGGATGCACTCGTGAGAGTGCTGGCGTCAAGCCAGAGGTCCTCGGTGTCTACGCCGACAGCTGCGGAGCATTCTGGCATTGAATCCAGAATGGCAGCCCTGGAGCAGAATAATTCTGCGATCCTGGCCTTGCAGCAGGCAATGATGACAGGTTCGTCTGCAACATCTGCCCCGACATTCGGGCCCCTGACTGCGGGGGATTCCCCGGGTGATGAGCCAGGTCCCGAGCGCCACCAACCTCGGGCCAAGCCCTCGGCACCAATTGAGATCCAGGTCCTGATCCTCGGGTGTCCAGTCCTCCCCGGCCAGTTTCGGGAGTCCGACCCAAGATCCACCGGAGGATTCCAGTTCTTTGGGGCCGACCTTGAGGCGTGGGAGTCCCGAGCCTTGACATCCTCCAGCTCTGACATCGAGGCCTCTCCCGAGACACTGACGTCCCTTTGGAGCCGTCTCCCCCAGAGGCCCGGTGCCATTCCACACACACCCCCCCCCCCCCCCCCCGATGACGTGGCCTTCCACGACTTTGTCTGGGACATGGCCTGGGCCCTTTCGATCCCGACCGAGTCAGAGGAGAAACGTGCACCAAAGAACTGGAGATTCTCCAGTATGAGTCCCCACCAAAGGAGACTCTCACAATGCCGGTACAGCCCTCGAGAGGCTGCTCCTACGGATGTGGGAGACCCCGTCCTTGTGCCTGTGGTCAGCCGATGCCTCAATGCCATCTACTGTCTCCAGAAGGGCCCGGGTTTCCAGAAGTCCGAACTTCCGCATAACTCCATCATCATGAAGTCTGCTATGCAAAAGCTGAATAGTCAGAAGAACTACTCTTCTCTTCCCCCAGGCAGAAAGACCCAAGTCCTCGATGCCCTCGGGCACAAGTGCTTCCAGGGATCCATGCTGGGCTGTCGGATACAGGCCTATGAATTATACATAGGCATGTACCTCAAGGGTCTCATCCAAGAACTGGTGGGCTTCTCTGCAGGCCTCGCTGAGGAACTCCTCCAGAAGTTCCAAGCCCTGACTTCCGGGATCCAGGACTGCTCAAAGTTCCTATCCTGCACTGCCTACGATGGCTTTGAATCCACAGCCCGGTAGCAGCAGCGGGCATCAGGGTCCGGCGCCAGGCCTGGTTGCAAACCTCCGACCTTGAGCAATGGGTGCAATAGAAATTATAGAGGCTGAGGTCGTGACTAGGCAGAGGCTCTCAAGGAAAACCTCAACCCTTTCCCGGAAGAAACCATCAGGAAAAAGACCACTTTTCCTGAGGAAAAAGGGGGGTCTTCACCAAGGCCATTACCAACCCTACTCGGGGCAACAGCAACAGGGCCCCCAGCCCAAGAGCCAAGGTCATGGGCAGAGGAAGCCGAAGACTCAGAAACCTCAACCCTTTTGACTCCCAGGGCAGGGCCTTCTCTCCCCCGGGAGACCCTCTCCAGCCCATATGGAGCTCTTCGCCCACAGGTGGGCTGGGGTCACCATGGACCAGTGAGTTCAACAGGTAGTAAAGGAGGGTTATCTCCTCAGGTTCCAGCAAAACCCTGCAGGGTTCTTCCCAGGAGAGCCGGTGCAGCCTCTCCTTCACCAGACCTTGCTCCTTACAGAGCTCTCAGATTTGCTCACTGACATGGCAGTAGAACGTGTACCCACAGGCATTTGTGGGGAAAAGGTTTCTACTCCAGGTATTTCCCTGTCCCCAGAAGAACTGGGGGCCTCAAAGCCGTAATAGACCTGCGAAATCTGAACAAGTTTCTGATGAGGGAGAAGTTCAAAATGTTCTCCCTTGGAACCCTGCTGCCCTACCCTCCGCCAGGGTGATTGGCTGTGCTCTTTAGTCCTAAAGGATGCATATGCCCACATCCTGATCCACCCTTCCCACAGGCAGTACCTAAGGTTCGTGGTGGGAGGAGAGTACTACCATTCAGCCTGGCCTCCTTGCAAAGGGTCTTTACAAAGTGCCTGGTGGTCGTGGTTGCCCACATGCGCCTACAAGAGGCCTTCGTCTTCCCCTATCTGGATGATTGGCTCATCAGAGGCATCACGGTCTCCTAGGCCAGCCAGGCCACAGGGCGAACAATCCACCTCCTGCAGCACCTAGGGTTCATCAACTACCCCAAATTCCACCTCTCCCCAGCCCAAAACCTGGAGTTCATAGGTGCCCAGCTGGACATGTTACAGGTCGAGGCCTTCCTCCCAAAGGAAAGGGCACATTGTCTCATGCAGCTGACGGGAGAGGTGCGGATTCACCGGTTTATACTGGCTCGCCGCCTCCTCTGTCTACTGGGCCACATGGCCTCCACAGTCCAAATCACGCCCCTAGCCCGCTTGCACATGCGGGTAGCCCAGTGGTGCCTCCGCTCCCAGTAGACTCAGGCCCACGGGCACCTTGCGCGACGGGGTCAGTCACCCGGCAACTGGCAGACTCCCTCAACTGATGGCAGTCCCTGCACCACCTCCAGGCAGAGATGCCCTTCCAGGCGCCTGCACCACAGAGGGTCCTGAACACGGATGCCTTCCTCCTGGGTTGGGGGGCATACTGCAGAGACCTACACAGTCAAGGCAGCTGGTCGCAGGAGGAGTCACTCCTGCAGATCATCCTCCTGGAGCTCGGAGCCATCTCCTTGCGCGCATTCTGCCGCCACCTGTGCACTGCCCTGTGCTGATCCAGACGGACAACCGGGTTGCCATGTTTTATGTGAACAAGCAGGGGGGCATGGGTTCGTACTCCCTCTGCCAGGAAGCGGTGGCTCTCCTCTCCTTTGTGGCATACCACTGAATGCTCCTACGAACAGTATACCTTCCAGGTCAGGACAATTGCTTAGTGGACAAACTCAGCAGAGTCCTCTGCTCACACGAATGGCGTCTGAACCCCATGGTGGCACAAAGACTCTTCCGCCTCTGGGGCAGACCCGTGATGGACCTGTTCAACTCCCGGGACAACACGCAGCTGTCCCGCTTCTCTCATCCCAGCCACACCCGGGGAGGGTGGCAGTGGGATGCCTTCCTGATCCCATGGTCCATGGGTCTCCTCTATGCCTTCCACCGACACCTCTGGTGGCCAAGACTCTCTTCAAGGTCCACAGAGAGTAGGCAATAGTAATTCTGATCGACCCCTGATGGGCCCAACAACCCTGGTTCCTTCTGCTCTCCTTGTCGATGGCACTCCCAGTCCTGCTGTGTTGGGATCTGGACCTCCTCTCCCAGAGGGAGGGCGTCCTCCTGCACCCCAACCTGGGATCGCTGCATTGACGGTGTGGTTGCTGAAAGGGTAGCATTAGCTCTTTTCAGTCTCCCAGGGGAAGTCGAGGAGATCCTCCTGGCCTTTCGAAAACCCTCCACCAGACGAGCGTATGCCTTCAAATGGAGAAGATTCTCCATCTGGTGTGCAGAGAGAGGAGAAAACCCTTTCTCCTGCCGGGTGCAATTAGTGCTACAGTACTTACTGCACCTTCTGAAGGGATGGGCTCTGCTTTAAAAGGAATGGAACCAGACTGCTGGCATTAACCTTTAAAAAGGAGATGGGGCAGCTTTTAAACTAGATAATAGAGGAAAGCTAAGAGTCGCCCAAGAGCGCATGGTTCGGAACAATGTATCCTTGAAGAATACTAGCAAAAGATTGAAGTTAGGGCATATCAGTAGAGAGGTTGCAATAAAGACAAAGGTAGAACACATGCCCTTGAGTACAGTGCAGACAGAGCTTAAAGATGCCAAATTACCCCTGCCTACCGATAGCCAGATTAAGATGAATACAATACAGCCTCTAAAATGCTTGTATGCAAATGCTAGAAGTCTAAAAAATAAGATGGGAGAGTTAAAATATATAGCACTAAATGAGAGGTTAGATATGATTGGTATCTCAGAGACATGGTGGAAGGACGACAACCAGTGGAACACTGTGATACCTGGGTACAAACTATCTCCAGGAACAAGCAGGAATGTAGTCATCACATATGGGTATCGTCGATACCGACGGAGCCTGCGTGGGAAAGCTCCCCAGTGTCCAATTAGAAAGCTTTTGGGAGCATCCCATAGCGCCTGCGTGCTGCTTCCTGCCTTTCCCAACTGCCTCTCTCCAGTTCTTCTTTTTCCGTGGAGCCAGCAGGTCGTGTTCCTGTCACCGCAGAAGAATTCTTTTTTATTTCTTTTTTGTGGTCGCGTCTGCCTTCCTCGACGCTTTACTGGTACCGCCGTTTTTTTCTACTTATTTCTATCTTAAAAAAATATATATATATATATATATTCTCTTTTTTCTTTTTCTTCAGGTGCACACGTCTTTTTGGGCCTTAGGCCCAAAAACTTTCCTTACCATGGAGAAACTTGCCTCAGGTTCAAAAGGTGCACCAAGTGTGGCGGTACCATTTCCGTCACCGACACCCATGAATGGTGTCTAAAATGTTTAGGTCCTGACTACTCCATCACAGATTGTATGTCCTGTGCCATGATGTCTAAAAAAGGTCGGCAGAACCGAGCTGCTAAGCTCAGTTCCCTGTTTCCCTCTGATGCAGCTTCGGTAGCATCGATGTCTTCCAGGGCTGCTGCTTCCTCCCGTGGATCTCAGCTAACTAAACATAAGTCCAGCCGGTCCTCAAAGGGTAGATCTCCTTCTAAGCATCGAGATGCCTCTGGCGTTGCCCTTGAGGATTCTGCACCAGCAAAATTACCCCAGTGGGAGGCTTCGGCTTCCAAAGCATTATCGGGGTTCCAGGATGTTCTCGAGGCCTCGACCTCGGCAGAACTACTGGTGCCATGCTCTGGGGTACCGGCGGTCTCCTCCGGTACCGACATCCAGGCATTGGCAGTGTCGATAGACCAGAGAGTCCTGGCTATTGAGCGCAGTCTGGCGGCTTTCCTTGCGACATCGACGCCCTCGGAACCACGACAGACAATTCCACCAGTATCGGCATCGGTGTCTGCTTTGCCAGTACCCAGTCATCCGATGACCTCCGGTACCGATACCCCGACTTCGGTCGGTACGGGTATCGGGCTCTTCAAGAGCATCCAGACAGATGGTACTTAAAGTCCTCAGAAGAATCTGAGGATTCTGACAGTTCTGTCGATGCAACGATGCTTCTCCCAGAGGAGCCCTTCTCCCCTAAATGCAGGATGTCTCCTCCAGAGGATATTTCCTTCCCGGATTTTATCAGGGAGGTGGCTCGGGGCCTGTCCATTACTGTGGCCCCTGAAACAGAGCCAAAGGTCAAGGAGTTGGAAATTCTACAATATCCCAAAACTCCTAAGGAGGCTGCTACCTTGCCCATTCATGAGATTTTATATGTGGGAGGCACCTCTTACCACCTCTCCTCATTCTCGCAGACTGGATACTATGTATCGAGTCCCTCTTTGTCCTTGTTTCCATAAGACTCAGCTTCCTCACCACTCTATTGTAGTGGAATCAGCTATGAGAAGGATCAAGAGTGCAAAGAGGCATGCCTCTAATCCTCCAGAACGTGGGTGCATAACCCTGGATGCTTTTGGACGTCGGGTCTTCCAAACTTCCATGCTTTCTGCCAGAATCAGTTCCTATAGTCTCTACATGGGAATGTTCCTGAAGGAGGTCACAGATGATTTAGAGGCTTTAAGTCCTATCCTTCCTGAGGATAGAAGACAGGATTTTCTCACTTTGGTCAAACATGCCCAAGATGTTTCTAAATTTGCCAACCGTGCAGCCTTTGACTGCTTTGAGTGCATAAGCAGAACCTCGGCTATTGCCATAGGTGCACGTAGAATTGCTTAGCTCTAGGCATCTGATCTAGAGCTCTGGGTACAAGACAAATTGGGAAATATCCCTTGTACTGGTGAGAACCTGTTTGGTAAAGATTGGCAGGAAAAGGCCAATGAAATGGATGCTGAAAACTCCACCTTGGATAGATTCCAAGTCCACTGCTGATCTTGCTAGAAAGAAATTGTTCAAGAAACTATTCTTTTCTAAAAAGAAAAGATTTTATCCTACTTATGTTCAGCAGGGACGTTCTGCAAGTCAGCTTGCCAGGAAAGGTCAGCAACCACCCAAAAAAAACAGACTGCTAGGCCTCAACCGGCCCAGCAGTCTCAGCCTCCACAGGGCCTTTGACTCTCAACTAGAGAACTTAGCCTTCCTGGCTCTCAGGGGAACAGAGCCTTCCACCGTTCCAGGAAGATTGTCATTTTGCCCCCAGATGGGGGCAAATAACAGCAGAGCATTGGACACTCTCCATCTTAAAGGAGGGGTACAAGCTTCAATTTTCAAGCATTCCCCCTCACACAATAATAAAGCAGTTCAGTTCTCCGACCTCTCTCACAACCTGTTAGGTCAGGAGGTCGCTATCCTTCTTGCCCAAGGGGCAATAGAAGAAGTAACCCTTCATCAGCAGGGTACAGGGTTCTATTCCCCTTATTTTCTTATCCCAAAGAAAACAGGGGGTTACAGACCTATTTTAGACCTCAGAGAATTGAACAAATTCCTTGTCAAGGAGAAATTCAAGATGATTTCTCTCGGATCTCTGCTGCCATACCTTCAGAGTCAGGATTGGCTTTGTTCTCTAGATCTCAAGGATGTGTACACTCATGTCCTCATCCATCCAACCCACAGAAGGTTCCTTCGGTTCCTTTTTCAGCAAAAGCACTACCAATACAGGGTGCTTCCTTTTGGCCTGGCCTCAGCACCAAGGGAGTTTACGAAATGCATGGCTGTAGTAGCAGCATTTCTCCGCACTCGAGGGATATTCATCTTCCCTTACTTAGACGACTGGCTTATTTGAGCACCAACAGAGTCAGAGGCCAGGACTTCTCTATCCTGCACAATGCGTATCCTTCAGTATTTAGGGCTGGTAATAAACATCCCAAAATCCAGTCTAACTCCCACTCAGTCTTTAGAGTTCATAGGAGCTTTGCTGGACACCAGAAAGGCAAGGGCCTATCTCCCTCAGGCCCGCTGCCTTCGCATGGTGCAGTTAGCTTCTCAAGCAGTGCTAAAGCCTCATCTCACTGCTCGAGAAATGTTACAACTACTAGGCCACATGGCATCTACTGTACATGTGGTTCCGTATGCTCGCCTCCATATGAGGGCAGCCCAGTGGACTTTATCCACTCAATGGACCCAGGCATCAGGATGCCTGTCAGACAAAATAGTAAACACATATTTTGTCCCTCCAGTGGTGGAAGTCCACTCAAAACCTGTTGCTCGGGTCCCCTTTTCAACAACCCTTACCCCAAGCAACTCTCACAACAGATGCTTCTCCGATGGGTTGGGGAGCTCATCTCCAAGACCTCTCCACCCAAGGCACCTGGTCTCCACAGGAGTGTCATCTACATATCAGTCTCTTGGAGCTCAGAGCAATCTTCCTTGCTCTGCAAGTGTTCCACACCCTGCTCAGCTACAAGGACAGTCCTCATTCATATGGACAATCAAGTAGCCATGTTCTATATGAACAAGCAGGGGGGAACAGGCTCTCTGTCGCTTTGCAACGAAGCTTTGCAACTATGGGCCCTCGCCAGAGAGCATCAGATTCATCTCCTGGCAGTGTATCTTCCAGGCATACAAAACTCTTGGGCAGACAGACTCGGTCGAGTTCTGCTTCCACACGAATGGTCTCTGCATGCAGACCAGGTAACCAAGATATTTCAAATTTGGGGAACCGCGGACATAGACCTCTTTGCAAGTCCATTGAATGCCAAACTTCCCCAGTTCTGTTCCAGAATTCCAGCTCAGAAGGCTCAGGACGGATGCTTTCCTCCTCCATTGGGGTCAAGACTTCCTGTATGCCTTTCCACCCATTCCCCTAATTCCCAAAACCCTGTTGAAGCTTCAGAGAGACAGAGGCCATATGATTCTCATAGCTCCACATTGGCCACGGCAAGTGTGGTACAATCTGCTTCTACATCTCTCTCAAGCTCCCTCCCTGGAGTTAGGGTCTGCTCCAGATCTCCTATCTCAGGAGGATGGAATGTTGTGGCATCCGAATCCCCAGTCTCTGCATCTCAGGGCTTGGTTGCTGAAGGCCTAGATCTCCAAGATCTTAATCTTCCTCAGCAAGTAAAAGATAGTCTTTTTGCTTCCAGGAAACCTTCCCAAGACGCTCTTATGCTTTCAAGTGGAAAAGGTTTACCATATGGTGTTCGCAGAAGGGTCTTAACCCCCTTGCGATACCTCTGGAATCATTGCTGGAGTATCTCCTTCATTTATCCAATGCAGGACTTAAGACTAACTCAGTAAGAGTCCATTTGAGTGCTATTGCAGCTTCCTTTAAGCCTCTAAATGGACAATCTATTTCCTCTCATCCTCTTACAGCAAGATTTATGAGAGGCCTTCTTCTAACTAAGCCTCCCATTCGGCCACCACCGGTGGCATGGGACTTAAACCTGGTTCTTGGGCAGCTCATGAAGCCACCCTTTGAACCTTTAGCTACTACCTCCTTGAAATTCCTTTCTTGGAAGGTTATCTTTCTCATTGCAATCACATCAGCACGCCGCATTAGTGAGTTGCAAGCGCTAGTAGCTGATCCACCTTATACAAGGTTCCATCATGACAAGGTAGTCCTTAGGACTCATCCACACTTTATACCAAAGGTGGTCTCGCCTTTTCATCTAAACCAAGCTGTCTACCTACCTGTGTTTTTTCCAAGGCCTCATGCATCAAATGCAGAGAGGAATCTTCATACCTTGAACTCTAAAAGAGCTTTGGCCTTTTACTTACAAAGAACACAGCAACATAGAAAGTCCTCTCAACTCTTTGTTGCTTTTGATCCTTCTCATTTGGGACTTCCAGTCTCCAAGAGAACACACTCTAACTGGATTGCTCAGTGTATTTCCTTCGTCTATCAGAGTAAGAACCTTTCTCTGGAGGGCCATGTCACAGCTCACAATGTGAGGGCCATGGCAGCCTCAATGGCTCATCTGCACTCTGTGTCTTCACAGCCCATTACTGCTTGGACAAGGACTCCTGCCGGGATGCCTTGTTTGGTCAGGCTGTTCTCCAACACCTGTTACATACCTAATCAACTCCTACCCACCATCCCTGGTAGGATGCCAGAGATCCATGGGGGGAAGTGGAGCCCTGTTCAGGGACACACAACTAATGGGGTCTCTCCCTGGCACCTAAAGCTAGGGAGTCCCCATATGTGATGACTACATTCCTGCTTGTTCCTGGAGATAGCATAGTTACTCACCTGTAACAGGTGATCTCCGGGAACAGCAGGAATTTAGTCCTCACAACCCACCCACCTCCCCTAGGAGTTGTATCTCTCTCTCTCTATCTCTTTCCTTTCCCTCTCTTTCTCTTTGTCTCAGCTTTAAAACTCAACTTGGGAGATGCAGTTGGGAAAGGCGGGAAGGCAGCACGCAGGCGCTGTGGGATGCTCCCAAAAGCTTTCTAATTGAACACTGGGGAGCGTTCCCGCGCAGGCTCCGTTGGTACCGACGATACCCATATGTGAGGACTAAATTCCTGCTGTTCCCAAAGAATCACCTGTTACAGGTGAGTAACTATGCTATATCGTAATGATAGAGAAGATCAAATTGGTGGTGGGGTTGCGCTCTGTTAGAGAGGAAATTGAGTCACAAAGGATTAATGTTTTGCAGGAAATAAAATTCACTATAGAATCTCTATGGATTGAAATTCCACGTAAAAAGGGGAAGGCGATGGCAGTGGGAGTGTACTATGGACTGCCTGACCAGAATGAACAAATGGATGATGAAATGCTCAAAGAAATCAGGGAAGCTAACTAAAGTTACAACACAGTAATAATAATGGGTGATTTCAATTATCACAGTATCGACTGTGTCAGTGTCATGGCAGAACATGCTAGGGAGATAGTCGGCCGCAGCAGTACTCAGTCTCGTGTGAGCGCGTAGTATGGGGAAGAAGCGAAAGGGGAAGTCAGGGCTGTTGCCCTCCCAGCCTTCTGGTACCTCTACACCGATTGCTAGTCAGGTGGAGGGTCCTTTTGGATCCGTTTCTAGTTCGTGCTGTACGAGCTTCAGAAGGTGTGGGTGGTCATAGCCGGCTAGCAGTTTCACCAGAGTTGGAGTGCCTGGCGTCTGCTTTCTCCCCCGCATTGAACCCGGCGCCGAAATTGATCCGCAGCCATCCTTTGCCAGAAGGCTTCCTGGAGTTTGCTTCTCCTCCGTTGGTTGGGGGAGGGAACTTCTTGAGAGGGCCAGGACAGGCTGTGCTAGTGGACTCAGAGAGTGTGGTTCCTGGAGAGCCATGCCCAATAAGAACTTCGGCGGCGTTTGGAGAGGCGCATACTGGGAAGGAGATCCTTGGTACCCGGGGAGAGAAGTCGTTGGCGTCTATGGAGCCAGAGATATCTGTAGCTGAATCAGAAGTGGTATTTTCTCTACAGCAACCTCAGAACTTTACCCAGGAGACTATTTGGAATGCAGTTGTATCATTGGGAGAAGTTCTTTTGCCTTGAGTATCCTCCTTGGCTACCAAGGTGAATTCTTCTATGGGGGCAGTGTGCGAACTGGAAAGAAAAGTCTCTGCGATGCAAACGGAGTGTGAAGATACCCGCAACAAGGTTGTGAGCCTTGAGGAACATTCTGATATGTATAGAAAGAACTTTTTGTCACTACAAGTAAAATTGGAACATCTTGATAACTTATCCCGAGCTAATAATCTGAGAATTATTAATTTTCCAAGGGTGTCTTCAATCTCAGCTAGAAATATGTTTAAAAGATACTTAGTGGAGATTCTAGGCGTGTCTCCTGAGTTAATTCCTCCCCTGGAAAAAATTTAATCTCCAGGAACAAGCAGGAATGTAGTCATCACATATGGGGTATCGTCGGTACCGACGGAGCCTGCGCGGGAACGCTCCCTAGCTTCCAATTAGAAAGCTTTTGGGAGCATCCCACAGCACCTGCGTGCTGCCTTTCCGCCTTTCCCAACTGACTCTCTCCAGTTCTTCGTTTTCCGCGGAGCCAGCAGGTCGTGTTCCTGTCACCGCAGAAAATTTTCCTTCATTTTTGTGGTCGCGCCTGCCTTCCTCGACGCTTTACCGGTACCACTGGTTTTCTTTATTTCTTTCTTTCTTTTCTTAAAAAAAAAAAAAGAATTCTAAGTACTTTTCCCATTTTTTCCAGGTGCATGCACCATTTTGAGCCTTAGGCCCAAGATTTTTTCCATAATGGAAAAACCCTCCTCGGGTTTTAAAAAGGGCACCAAGTGTGGCGGTACCATCTCCATCACCGACACCCATGAGTGGTGTCTGAAATGTTTAGGTCCTAACAATTCCACCTCGGAGCGTGTGGCCTGTGCCATGATGTCCAAGAGAGGTCGACAAAACCGAGCCGCCATGCTCAGTACCCTGTTTCCCTCTGATGCAGCCTCGGTGGCATCGACGTCTTCCAGGGCTTCGTCTTCCTCCCGTGGATCTCAGGTAACTAAACATAAGTCTAGCCGGTCCTCAAAGGGTAGATCTCCTTCTAAGCATCGAGATGCCTCTGGCGTTGCCCTCGAGGATTCTGCACCGGCAAAATTGCCCCGGTGGGAGGCTTTGGCTTCCAAAGCATTATCGGGGCTTCAGGATGTTCTCGAGGCCTCGACCTCGGCAGAACTACTGGTGCCATGCTCTGGGGTACCGGCGGTCTTCTCCGGTACCGACATCCAGGCATCGGCAGCGTCGATAGACCAGGGAGTCCTGGCTATTGAGCGCAGTCTGGCGGATCTCCTTGCGGCATCGACGCCCTCTGAACCGCGTCAGACTTTTCAACCGGTACCGGTATCAGTACCGGTACCGATAGCATCGACATCGGTGTCTGCATTGCCGACACCCAGTCATCCGATGCCTTCCGGTACCGATTACTCCCTGTACCGACTTCGGTCGGTACGGGTATCAGGCTCTTCAAGAGCATCCTGACAGAAGGTACTTCGAGTCCTCAGAGGAATCTGAGGATTCTGACAGTTCTGTCGATGCGGGAATACTTCTCCCAGAGGAGCCTTCCTCCCCTAAACGTAGGATGTCTCCTCCAGAGGACATTTCCTTTCAGGATTTCATCAGGGAGGTGGCTCGAGGTCTGTCCATTACTGTGGCACCTGAAACAGAGCCCAGAGCAAAGGAGTTGCAAATTTTACAATATCCTAAAACTCCTAAGGAGGCAGCTACCTTGCCCATCCATGAGATCTTGCATGATCTCATGTTAAGAATGTGGGAGACACCTCTCCTCATTCTCGTAGACTGGATACTCTGTATCGAGTCCCTCCTTGTCCTGGTTTCCAGAAAACTCAGCTTCCTCACCACTCTACTGTAGTGGAATCAGCTATGAGAAGGATTAAGAGTGCAAAGAGGCATGCCTCTAATCCTTCAGGACGTGAGTGCAGAACTTTGGATGCTTTTGGACGTCGTGTCTTCCAAGCTTCCATGCTTTCTGCCAGGGGATCAGTTCCTATAGTCTATATATGGGAATGTTCCTGAAGGAAGTCACAGGTGATTTAGAGGCTTTGAGTCCTCTTCTTCCGGAGGATAGAAGACAAGATTTTCTCACATTGGTCAAACATGCCCAAGATGTTTCTAAATTTGTCAACCGTGCAGCTTTTGACTGTTTTGAGTGAATAAGCAGAACCTCTGCCATTGCCATAGGTGCACGTAGAATTGCTTGGCTCCAGGCATCTGATCTGGAGCTCTGGGTACAAGACAAATTGGGAAATATTCCTTGTACTGGCGAGAACCTGTTTGGTAAAGATTGGCAGGAAAAGGCCAATGAGTTGGATGCTGACAACTCCACCTTGGATAGATTGTCCAAGTCCACAGCTGATCCTGCAAGAAAGAAATCATTTAAGAAATCATTCTTTTCTAAAAAGAAAAAATATTATCCTGCTTATTCTCAGCAGGGATGTTCTGCAGGTCAGCTTGTCAGGAAAGGTCAGTAACCACCCAAACAAAGAAAAGCAAAGACTGCTAAGCCTCAGCCGTCCTAGCAGTCTCAGCCTCCACAAGGCCTTTGATTTTCAGCTAGAGAACTTAGCCTTCCTGGCTCTCATTGGACCAGAGCCTTCCACCATTCCAGGAAGGTTGTGTCACTTTGCCACCAGATGGGGGCAAATAAAAGCAGAGCATTGGACACTCCATCATAAAAGAGGGGTACAAGCTTCATTTTTCAAGCATGCCCCCTCCCACAATGATAAGGCAGTTCAATTCTCCGACCTCCCTCATCAACCTGTTAGGTCAGGAGGTCACTATGCTTCTTGCCCAAGGGGCAATAGAAGAAGTACCCATACATCAGCAGGGTAGAAGATTTTACACCCCCTATTTCCTTATCCCAAAGAAAAGAGGGTGATACAGACCTATCTTAGACCTCAGAGAATTGAACAAATTCCTTGTCAAAGAGAAATTCAAGATTTCTCTTGGAACTCTGCTGCCATACCTTCAGAGTCAGGATTGGCTTTGTTCTCTAGATCTCAAGGATGCGTACACCCATGTTCTTATTCATCCAACTCACAGAAGGTTCCTTCAGTTCCTTTTTCAAGAAAAGCACTACCAATACAAGGTGCTTCCATTTGGCCTGGCCTCAGCACCAAGGGTGTTCACGAAATGCATGGCTGTGGTAGCAGCATTTCTCCGCACTCTAGGGATATTCGTCTTCCCCTACTTAGACGACTGGCTCATTCAAGCCCCAACAGAATCAGAGGCCAGGACTTCTCTATCCTTCAGTATTTGAGTCTGGTAATATACATCCCAAAATCCAGTCTAACTCCCACTCAGTTTTTAGAGTTCATAGGAGCTTTGCTGGATACCAGAAAGGCAAGGGCCTATCTCCCCCAGGCCCGTTGCCTTCGCATGGTGCAGTTAGCTTCTCAAGCAGTGCTAAAACCTCACTGCCCGAGAAATGCTACAACTGCAAGGCCACATGGCATCTACTGTGCATGTGGTTCCCTATGCTTGCCTCCATATGAGGGCCGCTCAGTAGAGCATCAGGATGCCTGTCAGACAAAATAGCAAACATGTCGCCTTATTTTGTCCCTCCAGTGGTGGATGTCCACTCAAAACCTGTTGCTGGGGTCCCCTTTTCAACAGCCTAAGCTTACCCCAGGCAACTCTCACAAGAGATGCTTCTCCGATGGGTTGGGGAGCTCACCTGCAAGACCTCTCCACCCAAGGCACCTGGTCTCCACAGGAGACTCATCTACATATCAATCTCTTGGAGCTCAGAGCAATCTTCCTTGCTCTTCGAGTGTTCCACACCCTGCTCAGCTACAAGACAGTCCTCATTCATACGGACAATCAAGTAGCCATGTTCTACATGAACAAGCAGGGGTGAACAGGCTCTCTGTCACTTTGCAATGAAGCTTTGCGACTATGGGCCTTCCCCAGAGAGCATCAGATTCATCTCCTGGCAGTGTATCTTCCAGGCATACAAAACTCTTGAGCAGACAGACTCAGTTGAGTTCTGCTGCCACACGAGTGGTCTCTGAATGCAGACCAGGTGGCCAAGATTTTTCAAATTTGGAGAACCCCGGACATAGACCTCTTTGCAAGTCCATGGAATGCCAAACTTCCCCTGTTCTGTTCCAGAATTCCGGCTCAGGGGGCTCAGGCCAGGGATGCTTTCCTCCTTTACTGGGGTCAAGAATTCCTGTATGCCTTTCCACCCATTCCCCTAATTCCCAAAACCCTGTTCAAGCTTCAGAGAGACAGAGGCCGTATGATTCTCATAGCTCATAAGAAGAACATAAGATATGCCATACTGGGTCAGACCAAGGTCCATCAAGCCCAGTATTCTGTTTCCAACGGTGGCCAATCTAGGTCATATGTACCTAGCAGTTTCCCCAAGGTACACAGGTTCCACAATGCTTGTATTGGTTCAAGCATTGATATCCTGGGTCCCTTCTTAATAATGGTTTATGGACTTTTCCTCCAGGAACTTGTCCAAACCTTTTTTAAACCCAGCTACACTAACAGCCTTTACTACATACTCCGGTAACAAATTCCAGAGTTTGATTACACGCTGTGTCTATCGACGACATCTGTTGAGCAGCCACCTGGGCCTCGGTTCATACCTTCACAGCTCATTACTGCTTGGATAAGGACTCCTGCCGGGATGCCTTGTTTGGTCAGGCTGTTCTCCAACACCTGTTGCATACCTAATCAACTCCTACCCACCATCCCTGGTTGGATGTCAGAGATCCATGGGGGGAAGTGTAGCCCTTCTCAGGGACGCACAACATCTGGGGTCTCTCCCTGGCATCTAAAGCTGGGGAGTCCCCATTTGTGATGACTACATTCCTGCTTGTTCCTGGAGATAGCAGTTGCTCTCCTGTAACAGGTGATCTCCGGGAACAGCAGGTATTTAGTCCTCACAACCCACCCACCTCTCCTAGGAGTTGTATCTCTCTATCTATCTCTTTCCCTTTCCCTCTCTCTCTCTTTGTCTCAGCTTTAAAACTCAACTGGAGAGAGTCAGTTGGGAAAGGCGGGAAGGCAGCCCGCAGGCGCTGTGGGATGCTCCCAAAAGCTTTCTAATTGGACGCTGGGGAGCATTCCCACACAGGCTCCATCGGTACTGACGATACCCCATATGTGAGGACTAAATTCCTGCTGTTCCCGCAGATCACCTGTTACAGGTGAGTAACTATGCTTTATCTTCCCAAGAGGAAGCTTGCTCTGGCCCAGAGTGAGACAGGGGATAATCAAACTCAGGATATTCTGAATGTTACAGATATATTGGAAAATTCTGCGTATGAATCTCAAGTACCTTCTACATTATTAATAACTTTTGCTTTGTTATCAGATAAGGAATGGTGGTTAAAATTGTTCTTTCAGAAGCGGAAACTTTTATTTCGAGGTCTATCTGTACGCATTTATCCTGATTTAGCAAGAGATACCCTGAAGCGGTGCAGAGAGTTTCTTCTGCTCCGGTCTGGGGTTACACAATTGGGAGGGCTCTTTTTGCTTAAGCACCCATGTAAGTGTTTGGTGAAATATCAGTCGATTTCTTATGTATTTTATGAGCCCTCCCAATTGCTGGCTTTTATAAATGCCAGACGTCTGGAGTCCTCTATTGATCCTCGTTAAAAGGCTTATATGGAAGTAGTTCCGAATGATGACTGTCTGCCGGTTTCTTTTTATGCATTGATTGTAAATAGGCAACTTCCCCCTATATAGTGGGCTAGGGAGAGCTGGCACTTAGTACCTTCAGTAATGCTTAATGATTATTACTCTGATGATGTATTCTAGCTATTTTTTCTTGAGTACTTTTCAATCTCCAGGAACAAGCAGGAATGTTGTCATCACATATGAGTATCGCCTGCATGTTGCCTTCCCACTTTTCCCAACTGCCTCTCTCCAGTTCTTCTTTTTCCGCGGAGCCAGCAGGTCGTGTTCCTGTCACCGCAGAAGAATTTCTTTAATTTCTTTTTGTGGTCACGTCTGCCTCCTTCGACACTCTACTGGTACTGCAGGTCTTTCTTTTCCTATTTCTAAAAAAAAAAAATATATATATATATTGTCACCCGGTTGCCGGTGACACAAAGATTATACGCCACTAGGTAGCGCTGTTAAAGAACAAGGAGTCCAAGTGTAGGGTAATAAAGGCTTTTATTCCCCGTTTAAAGCAAGGTTCAACTAAGAGATATTTTAGATAACAGAAACAGTCCTTTGTTTCAAAAGGTACCAATATTCACTGGCTAGTTAACTGTTACTTCACAGTTTAAAGCAGGTTTTCTTCAAAGTAATATTCAGTATAATAAACATCAAATTATACTTCATTTATTCTTCTGTGGAGCATACACACTTTGGAGGATAGGTAGTGCACCAATCACATTCCATTTCCTTAGGCAAAGGTGAGGGAATAGTGCTGGGAGAATCCACTTCCATCAAATCCTCTCCCCTATACTGATTCAAAGGGCTTTTACTGTCCCTGTCTATTTCAGCATGGTCATCTACAACTTGGGAGTTTGGCTTCACATAACCAGGGACTCTTAAGGCTGGCGGTAGTTTAGTGAACCAGTCTTGACTCTTGTTTCTCCTAGGAGGAATACTTCTTTTAGTATAACTTTTAGCAGTACAATCATTACAGTTAATCTTCAATGCCTCATACCTTGGCTCACTGAGTAAAAACTTCCGTTGCTTGTAAAACTGCTTTTCCCTCTGAATAGGTGAAACTGGGCAATGATCCTCTAGAGATAAGCTTCTGTCAGAACCTCCCTCTCTGGTTCTTAGCTTTCTTCTCTCTAGGTTACAAACAGGCAGAGTATAGGAACTAGGCGTGGCAGAGCCTCTCACCTTGGAGCAACTTCCACCAAACTCCCCTTGCACAACAGGTCCAGTTTGGGCTTTCTGGCTTCCCACCTTGTGAGGTCTGTTTCTCCTCCAGCTTCCAGCTTGGCTTCTTCCACAGCAATCAGGCTTATGTCCTTGATAGCCTCCAGGCTCCTCTGCTGTTTCTCCTTCTAGTCCAGCTCCAGTTCCTTCTTCCTCTTTCTCCTCCTTCCTCAGCTCCTGCTGTGTCCACTGCTTCCTCTGCTTATGCCACTCCTGCTTATGCCACTGCTCTCCAGAAGCATTCTGCTCTGGCTTATAAAGTGAACCGTTACTGCTGACTTCCTGGTTCCCTTTCAGCTGCAGGTCATCAGTGAGCTTAGGTTCATTAAGACCAGTATGTCTGTTCCTGCTCCCTCTAGCTGTGCCTGAAGGTAACTGCACATCTAGTTCTTCTAAAACAGGATTTCTTTTCTTAAAACCAACTTTATTAGTGCTTGCATCATGACAATATATATATATATATATATATATATCTTTTTCTATTTGGCCTTAGGCCCAAAACCTTCCTTAACATGGAAAAACCTGCCTCAGGTTTTAAAAAGTGCACCAAGTGTGGCGGTACCATTTCCGTCACCGACACTCATGAATAGTTTTTTAAATGTTTAGGTCCTGACCACTCCATCACGGATTGTGTGTCCTGTGCCATGATGTCTAAAAGAGGTCGGCAGAACCGAGCTGCCAAGCTCAGTACCCTGTTTCCCTCTGATGCAGCTTCAGTGGCATCAACGTCTTCCAGGGCAGCTCCTTCCTCCCGTGGATCTCAGGTAACTAAACATAAATCTAGCCGGTCCTTGAAGGGTAGATCTCCTTCTAAGCATCGAGATGCCTCTGGCGTTGCCCTCGAGGATTCTGCACCGGCAAACTTACCCCGGCGGGAGGCTTCGGCTTCCAAAGCATTATCGGGGTTCCAGGATGTTCTAGATGGCTCGGCCTCGACAGATCTCCTGGTGCCATGCTCTGGGGTACCGGTGGCTTCCACCGGTACCGACTTCCAGGCATTGGCGGCATCCATGGACCAGAGAATTCTGAGCATGGAACGCAGTCTGGCGGCTTTCCTTGCGGCATCGACGCCCTTGGTACCGCGACAGACAACTCCTCCGTTACCGGCACTAGCATCGGTATCGGTACCGGTACCAATAGCATCGATATCGGCATCGATGTCTGCTATGCTGGTACTCGGTCCTACGATGCCCTCTGGTACTGATTCTCCAGTACCGGTTATTCCTGGTACAGACCTTGGTCGGTACGGGTATCGGGCTCTGCAGGAGCATCCGGACAGATGATACTTCGAGTCCTCAGAAGAATCTGAGGATTCTGAAAGTTCTGTCGATGTGGAGATACTTCTTCCAGAGGAGTCCTCCTCCCCTAAATGCAGGATGTCTCCTCCAGAGGACATGTCTTTCCAAGACTTTATCAGAGAGGTGACTCGGGACCTGTCCATCACTTTGGCCCCTGAAACAGCGCCAAGGGCCAAGGAGTTGGAAATTTTACAATATCCCAAAACTCCTAAGGAGGCAGCTACCTTACCCATTCATGAGATTCTATATGATCTCATGTTGAGGATGTGGGAAATACCTCTTACCACCTCTCCTCATTCTCGTAGGTTAGATTCTTTGTATCGTGTCCTTCCTTGTCCTGGGTTCCATAAGACTCAGCTTCCTCACCACTCTATTGTGGTGGAGTCAGCTATGAGAAGGATTAGAAGTGCAAAAGACATGCCTCTAATCCTCCAGGACGTGAATGCAGAACCCTGGATACTTTTGGACGTAGAGTCTTTCAAGCTTCCATGCTTGCTGCAAGAATCATTTCCTATAGTCTCTACATGGGAATGTTCCTAAAGGAGGTCACAGATAATTTACAGACTTTAAGTCCTTTCATTTCTGAGGATAAAAGACAGGACTTTCTCACTTGGGTCAAACATGCCCAAGATGTCTCTAAATTCTCCAACTGTGCAGCTTTTGACTGCTTTGAGTGTATAAGCAGAACCTCGGCTATTGCTTTAGATGCATGTAGAATTGCTTGGCTCCAGGCATCTGATTTAGAGCTCTGGGTACAAGATAAATTGGGAAATATCCCTTGTACTGGTGAGAACCTGTTTAGGAAAGATTGGCAGGAAAAAGCCAATGAAATGGATGCTGAGAATTCCACCTTGGATAGATTATCCAAGTCCACTGCTGTTCCTGTTAGAAAGAAGTTGTTCAAGAAAACAACTTTTTCTAAAAAGAAAAGGTTTTATCCTGCTTTTACTCAGCAGGCATCTTCTGCAGGTCAGTTTTCAACCAAACGTCAGCAACCATCCAAACAAAAGAAAGCAAAGGCTGCTAGGCCACCACCGGCTCAGCAGCCTCAGCCTCCTCAGGGCCTTTGACTTTCTGTTAGAGAACTTAGCCTTTCTGGTTCTGGAAGGACCAGAGCCGTCAACCATTCCAGGAAGGTTATGTCATTTTGCCCCCAGATGGGGGCAAATAACAGCAGAGCATTGGACACTCCATCATAAAGGAGAGGGGTACAAACTTCATTTTTCAAGCATGCCCCCTCACACAGTTCAATTCTCCGACACCTCTCATCAACCTCTTAGGTCAAGAGGTTGCCTTTCTTCTTGCCCAAGGGGCGATAGAAGAAGTGCCTCTTCATCAACAGGGCACAGGGTTCTATTCCCCTTATTTTCTTATCCCAAAGAAAACAGGGGGATACAGACCTATATTAGATCTCAGAGAATTGAACAAATTCCTGGTCAAGGAGAAATTCAAGATGATTTCTCTCGGTGCTCTGCTTCCATACCTTCAGAGTCAGGATTGGCTTTGTTCTCTAGATCTCAAAGATGCGTACACCCATGTACTCATCCATCCAACCCACAGAAAGTTCCTTCGGTTCCTTTTTCAAGGAAAGCACTACCAATACAGGGTGCTTCCTTTTGGTCTGCCCTCTGCTCCAAGGGTGTTCACGAAATGCATGGCTGTTGTAGCAGCATTTCTCCATACTCTGGGAATATTTGTCTTCCCTTACTTGGACGACTGGCTCATTCGAGCTCCAACACAGTCAGAGGCCAAGACTTCTCTATCCTGCACAATGCGTATCCTCCAGTATTTAGGGCTGGTAATAAACATCCCAAAATCCAGTCTGACTCCCACTCAATCTTTAGTTAATAGGAGCTCT
Source organism: Ichthyophis bannanicus (assembly GCA_033557465.1). Classification (NCBI taxonomy): domain Eukaryota; kingdom Metazoa; phylum Chordata; class Amphibia; order Gymnophiona; family Ichthyophiidae; genus Ichthyophis; species Ichthyophis bannanicus. The sequence continues at coordinate 648,115,550 of CM066033.1, read as the reverse complement.
TCTGGATACCACAAGAGCCGTTGCTTTCACTTAGTGCAGTTAGCTTCTCAAGCAGTGCTAAAGCCTCATCTAACTGCTCGAGAAATGTTGCAATTGCTGGGCCACATGGCATCCACCGTGCATGTGGTTCCATATGCTCTCCTCCACATGATGGCAGCTCAGTGGACTTTATTCACCCAATGGACCCAGGCTTCAGGGTGCCTGTCAGACAAACTAGCAAACATAAGTCGCCTCATTTTGTCCCTCCAATGGTGGAGGTCCACTCAAAATCTGTTGCTGGGGTGCCCCTTCCAACAACCCTTACCCCAAGCAACTCTCACAACAGATGCTTCTCCAAAGGGTTGGGGAGCTCATCTGCAAGACTTCTCCACCCAGGGCACCTGGTCTCCACAAGAGAGTTGTCTACATATCAATCTCTTGGAACTCAGAGCAATTTTCCTGGCTCTGCGAGTGTTCCACTCCCTGCTCAGCTACAAGACAGTCCTCATTCACACGGACAATCTGGTAGCCATGTTTTATGTGAACATGAGGGGGGAACGGGCTCTCTGTCGCTTTGCAACGAAGCTTTGCGGCTATGGGCCCTCCCCAGAGAGCGTCAGATTCATCTGCTGGCAGTATATCTTCCAGGCATTCAAAACTCTTGGCCGGACAGCCTCAGTCGAGTTCTCCTTCCACACGAGTGGTCTCTGCATGCAGACCAGGTGACCAGGATATTTCAACTTTGGGGAACCCTGGACATAGACCTCTTTGCAAGTCCGTGGAATGCCAAACTTCCCCAGTTCTGTTCCAGAATTGCGGCTCAGGGGGCTCAGGCCAGGGATGCTTTCCTCCTTTACTGGGGTCAAGACTTCCTGTATGCCTTTCCACCCATTCCCCTAATTCCCAAAACCAAGCTTCAGAGAGGCAGAGGCCACATGATCCTCATAGCACCACATTGGCCACGGCAAGTGTGGTTCCCTCTGCTTCTGCATCTCTCTCAAGCTCCCTTCCTGGAGTTAGGATCTGCTCCAGATCTCCTATCTCAGGAGAACGGGATGTTATGGCATCGCAGTCCCCAAACCCTGCATCTCAGGGCTTGGTTGCCGAAGGCCTAGATCTCCAAGATCTTCATCTTTCTCAGCAAGTGAAAGATGTTCTTTATGCTTCCAGAAAACCTTCCACTAGACGTTCTTATGCTTTCAAGTGGAAAAGGTTTACTATTTGGTGTTCAGAAAAGGGTCTTAGCCCCCTTGCTATACCTCTGGAATCTTTACTGGAATATCTCCTCCATTTGTCTAATGCAGGCCTTAAGACAAATTCACTAAGAGTCCATTTGAGTGCTATTGCAGCTTCTCTTAAACCTCTAAATGGACAACCTATTTCCTCTCATCCTCTTATAGCAAGATTCATGAGAGGCCTCCTTCTAACTAAACCTCTCATTAGACCACCTCCGGTGGCATGGGACTTGAACCTGGTTCTTGGGCAGCTCATAAAGCCACCTTTCGAACCCTTAACTACTACCTCCTTGAAATTCCTTTCTTGGAAGGTTATCTTTCTCATTGCAATCACATCAGCATGCCGCATTAGTGAATTTCAAGCACTAGTAGCTAATCCACCTTATACAAGGTTCCATCATGACAAGGTAGTCCTTAGGACTCATCCACACTTTATGCCTAAGGCGGTCTCGCCTTTTCATCTCAACCAAGAGGTCTACCTACCTGTCTTTTTTCCAGGACCTCATGCATCAAATGCAGAGAGGAATCTTCATACCTTGGACTGTAAAAGAGCTCTAGCTTTTTACTTACAAAGGACACAGCAACATAGAAAGTCCTCTCAACTCTTTGTTGCTTTTGATCCTTCTCATTTGGGACTTCCAGTCTCCAAGAGAACACTATCTAACTGGATTGCTCAGTGTATTTCTTTCGCCTATCAGAGTAAGAACCTTTCTCTGGAGGGCCATGTCACAGCTCACAATGTGAGAGCCATGGCAGCCTCAATGGCTCATCTGAACTCTGTCTCTATTGACGACATCTGTCGAGCAGCCACTTGGGCCTTGGTTCATACCTTCACAGCCCATTACTGCTTGGACAAGGACTCCCGCCGGGATGCCTTGTTTGGTCAGGCTGTTCTCAAACACCTGTTCCATACCTAATCAATTCCTACCCACCATCCCTGGTAGGATGCCAGAGATCCATGGGGGAAGTGGAGCCCTTCTCAGGGACACACAACTTCTGGGGTCTCTCCCTGGCACCTAAAGGTAGGGAGTCCCCATATGTGATGACTACATTCCTGCTTGTTCCTGGAGATAGCATAGTTACTCACCTGTAACAGGTGATCTCCGGGAACAGCAGGAATTTAGTCCTTAAAACCCACCCACCTCCCCTAGGAGTTGTATCTCTCTATCTCTCTCTTTCCTTTCCCTCGCTCTCTCTCTCTTTGTCTCAGCTCTAAAACTCAACTGGAGAGAGGCAGTTGGGAAAGGCGGGAAGGCAGCACGCAGGCTCTGTGGGATGCTCCCAAAAGCGTTCTAATTGGACGCTGGGGAGCGTTCCCGCGCAGGCTCCATCGGTACCGACAATACCCATATGTGAGGACTAAATTCCTGCTGTTCCCGGAGATCACCTGTTACAGGTCAGTAACTATGCTTTTTGTCCGCTCTATTTCTGCAAGAATGGTTTATGTAAACTTTCTTGATTTATATGTAGTAGTTCATAAATAAAATTTTTTATAAAAGTTGAGGTCAGAGAGGCTGCTGTTACCAAAAAAAGCATCTTTCGGGAAATAGAAATAGGAGCCAAATGACGAAAACTGGAAAAAGCACAAGAATTGGCAAGTTAAATGCAAGGCATTGATAAGGCAGGCAAACAGATAATTTGTGAATAAACTTGCTGTGCAAGCAAAAACGCATAATAAAGACTTTTTCAAGTACGTTCGTAGCAAAACACCCGTGAGAGTGTCAGTTGAACCATTAGATAATAGAGGGGTAAAAGGGGACTAAGAGGGGACAAGGCCATAGCAGAGAGACTGAATGAATTCTTTGCTTCGGTCTTTACTGAGGAAGATGTAGGGATGTTACACATGACTGAAATGGTATTTAAAGGAGATGCTGCAGAAGAATTGAAAGAAATATTGATAAACCGGGAAGTTGTATTACAACTATTTGATAAACTTAAGAGTAGCAAATCACCTGGACTGGATGGTATACATCCAAGGGTGTTGAAAGAACTGAAATATGAGATTGCAGACCTACTGTGAACTGTCATTAAAATCATCTGTAATACATGAAGATTGGAGGATGGCCAATGTAATGCCAATTTTTAAAAAGGTTCCAGGGGTGATCCGGAAAACTACAGACTGGTGAGCCTGACGTCAGTACCGGGAAAAATGGTGGAAACCATCATAAAGAACAAAATTACTGAACATGTAGATAGTCATGGCTTAATGGGAGACAGCCAACATGGCTTTATCCAAGGAATGTCTTGTCTTACAAATCTGTTATGTTTTTTTGAAGGTGTGAATAAACAGGTAGGCAAAGGTTAGTTGGTTGATATAGTGTATCTGGACTTTCAGAAAGCCTTTGACAAGGTCCTTCATGAGAGACTTTTGGCAAATTTTAAGAGTCATGGGATAGGAGGCGCAGTGTGCTAGTGTGGATCAGGAACTGGTTAAAAGATAGAAAGCAGAGGATAGGGATAAATGGCCAGTTTTCCCAGTGGAGACAGGTGAATAGTAGAGTACCCAAACAATATGTGCTGCATCCGCTGCTTTTTAACATATTCATAAATGACATGGAAATGGGAATAATGAGTGAAGTAATCAAATTTGTAGATGACACAAAACTATTCAAAGTTGTTAAAAACCCATGAGGATTGTGGAAAATTGCTAGAGGATCTTGATAAATTGGAAGACTGGGCGTCCAAGTGGCAGATGTAATGTGGACAAGTGCAAAGTTATGCACCAAGGAAAGAAAAACCCAAACTGTGGTTACACGATGCAACGTTCCACATTGGGAACCACCACCCAGGAAAAAGATTTAGGCGTCATCGTGGATTACATGTTAAAACCCTCCACCCAGTGTGCAGCGACGGCCAAGAGAGCAAATGGTATCATAAGGAAAGGAAAGGAATGGAAAATAATACAAAGGATATTATAATGCCTCTGTATCGTTCCATGGTGCAACCGCACCTTAAATATTGTGTGCAATTCTGGTTGCCGTATCTTATAAAGGATATAGCGTTAATAGAAAAGGTACAGAGAAGAGCCACCAAAATGGTAAAGGGGATGGAAGGATATACCCCTATGAAGAGAGGCTAAAAAGGTTAGGACTCTTCAGCCTTAAAAGAGACGGCTGCGGGGAGATATGCTAGAGGTCTATAAATTAATGAATGGAGTGGAACGGGTAAACGTAGATAGTGTACGCCATCAAAATATTGAAAGACTAGGGGGCATGCAATGAAGCCACAGGGTAACCTATTTAAGACTAATAGAAAATATTTTTTCACTCAATGTGTAATCAAACTCTGGAATTTGCTACCGGAGGATGTAGTAAAAGCTGTTATTGTAGCTGGGTTTAAAAAAAGGTTTGAATAAGTTCCTGGAGAAAAGGTCCATAAACCATTATTAAAGTGGACCCAGAATATCCACTTCTTGCCCCAATACAAGCATCGTAGAACCTGTGTCTTTTGGGGAAACTGCTAGGTACTTGTGACCTAGATTGGCCACTGTTGGAAACAGGATACTGGGCTTGATGGACCTTGATTTGAGCCAGTATGGCATATCTTATGTTCTCGTGTTCTTACCTCTTACACGCCGGCCTGCAGTCTAATTCTGTGAGGGTGCACCTGCGTGCCATAGCCGCTCACCATCACCCTGTAGAGGGCAAATCCCTCTCAAACAACCCCTAGTCTCCAGGTTCCTCCAGGGCCTCTTGTTATCGAATCCCCCTCTCTGCCCTCCGACGGCGGAATGGGACCTTAATGTGGTGCTCTCCCAACTCACCAGACTGCTGTTCAAGTCTCTGGCCACATGCCATTTGAAATACCTCTCCTGGAACGTGGTCTTTCTGATGGCCATCACGTCTATTCGGAGAGTGAACAAACTCCAAGCCTTGGTGGCAGATCCGCCATATACAAGGTTCTATAAGAACAGAATAGTGCTCCGCACACACCCCAATTTCCTCACCAATGTGGTATCTCCCTTCCACCTCAACCACGAGGTGGTCCCTCCCACATTTTTTCCATGGCCTTACGCCAGCAGGGAGGCAATCATATTGCGTACGCTAGACTGTAGACTGTGGCTCCCGGTAGCGAAGCAAACTCTGTCCACTTGGGTGGCAGTCTGCATTGCCCTCACCTGCGAGCGAGCGGGTCTCTCCCTTGATCACCGAATCACTGCACATCGCGTGCGTGCTATGGCCTTGTCGGTAGCCAGTCTCAGCTCACCACATGGTCTTCGATTCATACGTTCGTAGCTCATTGCTGCTTGGAGAGCAAGTCCCGCAGGGACAGTGCCCATTGAGCAGGCGGTACTCTGTAATATTTTTGGGGTGTAGGTAATTCCTGCCCTCTGACCCTTCTGTGTTCAGGCTACCGGAGTGATAGGGTCTCTGGACGCTAGGGTCTTGCAGAGTCTCTCTGTCAGGTCTCACCTTCTGCAACTCACGGCTACCCATTGGTCGCCATTGGTGCTTAAGAACATAAGATATGCCATACTGGGTCAGACCAAGCTCCATCAAGCCCAGTATCCTGTTTCCAACAGTGGCCAATCTAGGTCATACGTACCTAGCAGTTTCCCCAAAAGACACAGGTTCCGCAATGCTTGTACTGGGTCAAGCGTTGATATCCTGGGTCCCTTCTTAATAATGGTTTATGGACCTTTCCTCCAGGAACTTGTCCAAACCTTTTTTAAACCCAGCTACACTAACACTACACTACATTAACTAATAACACTTATTAAAAGAGGGCTGCTACACAGTACCCTGTCCTGTGATGCTGAGGTAAGCTATACTCTTATTTGATTTTAAATTTTAAATTATAGCTCTTTGCTGCTGCTAGGCTCTAACTTATTATGAAATTTAAACTACAAGCTCTCTGCTGGCTTCTAAATTTAACCAGAAAGCTCTCTTCTGTGTTTTAAATTTAAACTAAAAGTACTTTGCTGATACTAGGCCCTGTGTGACTATTAAATTTAAACTACAAGCTCTCTGCTGTGTATGATATGTAACCAGAAAGTTCTCTTCTGTGTTTTAAATTTAAACTTAAACTGCTGCTACTAGGCCCTGACTGATTTAACAAAAAATAGTGGGTTCACAGATTAATTAGCTTTAATACAAAGAATTCCTTACAGAAAATTCCCAGAAGTATATACTCACAATTGCAGATCTCTCTCCAGAAGTAACAGTCCCCTTTTGTAGACCTGTCGTGGTTCAGTCCTCGACAGCCTGGAACTAGGGAGTCCCATATATGAGGACTGACTTCCTGCTTGTTCCTGGAGAAAGCATAGTTACTCACCTGTAACAGTTGTTCTCTGAGAACAGCAGGATTCAGTTCTTACAACCCTCCCTCCTCCCCTTAGAGTTGCCTCCCTACATTGTTTTATGTCCTTTTTCACTATGTCATCTGACTGACCAAGTTGGCACCCTTGGGCAGGAAGGGGACCATACATGCGTAGTAGCATTCCCAAAGGCTTTCTGTGAAAGCTGGGGAAATGCTTCGTGCGGGCTCCGGCAGCGTCGACATCACCCATATGTGAGGACTGATTCCTGCTGTTCCCAGAGAATACCTGTTATAGGTGAGTAACTACGCTTTCTTGGTGACTTTAATATACATATACAGAAGAGTCTTGAACATAATATGACATCACCTTTCTTAGCTGCTATGTCAACGTTGGGTTATGTACAAATTGTGAAAACGTCTACTCATGTTCATGGTGAGATTTTAGATTTGATTTTTATTTCTTATTATATTATATTCAGATTTTTTCTTTGCAAACTAAGAGGTCTATTTATTAAGTGGCGCTAGCGGCTTCTGTGCGATATTGGAGCTGCAGCCCCATTACGCATGGCACCCACTAGCGCCGCTTAGTAAACAGACCCCTAAGTCTATACCTTGGTCAGATCATTTTGCAGCTCTCTTTTCATTATAGCAATGTTATAGCGTCAACTGCTTCTGTGGTGAATGTCCTTGAGAGTAAGCTAATTTGTCGTTCTCTCCCTGAAGCTTTATTTAAAGTTTGGTCTCCTTCATTGAATGATATGGCATCATTAGTTGTTACAGATGTTAATACTGATGAAGAACTTTGGATGGATTCTTTTCAGTCCTCTTTGAACACCATTGCTTCTATGAAAATTCGGAAATGTTCTAATAGAGATAAGTCACCATGGTTTATCTCAGCATTGGTTGCTCTTAGGTGTCAGTTATGACATTTGGAGAGGCGATGGCGGGCTTGTTTGCTTATTGATGTTAAAGGCGAGTATTTAAGTTTACTAGCTAAATATCAGAAGTTTGTTTTGGAAAGTATGCAGAAATACTACGATTCTCAGATTGTTTCGTTTAAGTACCCCAAATCGGCCTTTTGCAGTTGTGAAGCATTTTTCCATGTTGGCCTCAGACTTAGGGTCTTCTTTTCAATTGGGAATAACGAGTGAGGTGAGCAAATTTGCAGACGAGACAAAATTATTCAAAGCTGTTAAAACCCAAGAGGATTGTGAAAAATTGAAGAGGACCTCAATAAATTGGAAGACTGGACGTTCAAATGGCAGATGAAATTTAACGTGGACAAGTGTTAAGTTATGCACCTAGGAAAGAACAACCCAAACTATGGTTACACGATGCAAGGTTCCACATTAGGAACCAACACCCAGAAAAAAGATTTAGGTATCATCTTGGATAGCACGATCTTGGATAGCACGTTGAAACCCTCTGCCCAGTGTGCAGTGGCTGCCAAGAAAGCAAATAGAATGATAGGAATCATAAGGAAAGGAATGGAGAATAAAGCAAAGGATATTATAATGCTTCTGTTTCGTTCCATGGTGCGACCGCTCCTTGAATATTGTGTGCAGTTCTGGTCGTCGTATCTTAAAAAGGATATAGAAGAATTAGAAAAGGAACAGAGAAGAGGGGACATATGATAGAGGTCTGTTAATTAATGAATGGAGTGGAATGGATAAACTTAGATCGATTATTTACGCCATCAAAATGTAGAAAGACTAGAGAACATGCAATGAAGCTACAGTGTAACTCACATAAGACTAATAAGAGAGAATATTTTTTCGCTCAATGCGTAATCAAACTCTGAAATTCATTACCAGAGGATGTAATAAAAGCTGTTAGAGTGGCTGGGTTTAAAAAAGGTTTGGACAAGTTCTGAAGGAAAGATCTATAAACCATTCTTAAAGGAGACCCGAGAAATTTACTGCTTGTCCCAATACAAGCATTGTGGAACTTGTCTTCTGGGGAAACTGCTAGGTACTTGCGACCTAGATTGGCCACAGTTGAAAACAGGATACTGGGCTTGATGGACCTTGGTCTGACCCAGTATGGCATATCTTATGTTCCTGGGTTTTTTGATAGGCTAAACATAAGAACATAAGATATGCCATACTGGGTCAGACCAAGGTCCACCAAGCCCAGTATTCTGTTTCCAACAGTGGCCAATCTAGGTCATATGTACCTAGCAGTTTCCCCAAGAGACACAAGTTCCACAATGCTTGTACTGGGTCAAGCATTGATATCTTCGGTCACTTCTTAATAATGGTTTATGGACCTTTCCTCCAGGAACTTGTCCAAACCTTTTTTAAACCCAGCTACACTAACAGCCTTTACTACATCCTCTGGTAACAAATTCCAGAGTTTGATTACACATTGAGTGAAAAAATATTTTCTTTTATTAGTCTTAAATAGTTTACCCTGTAGCTTTATTGCATGTCCCCTAGTCTTTCTATATTCTGATAAGGTAAACAATCGATCTACGTTTACCCGTTCCACTCCGTTCATTAATTTATAGACTTCTATCATATCTCCCCTCAGCCGTCTCTTTTCCAGGTTAAAGAGCCCTAACCTTTTTAGCCTTTCTTCATAGGAGTATCCTTCCATCCCCTTTACCATTTTGGTGGCTCTTCTCTGAACCTTTTCTAAAATCGCTATATCCTTTTTAAGATACAGCAACCAGAATTGCACACAACATTCAAAGTGCAGTCTCACCATGGAACGATATAGAGGCATTATAATATCTTTTGTTTTATTTTCCATTCCTTTCCTTATGATACCTAGCATTCTATTTGCTCTCTTGGCCGCCGCTGCACACTGGGCTGAGGGTTTTAACATGGTATCCACAATGACGCCTAAATCTTTTTCCTGGGTGGTGGTTCCTAATGTGGAACCTTGCATCGTGTAACCATAGTTTGGGTTGTTCTTCCCTAGGTGCATAACCTTGCACTTGTCCACATTAAATTTCATCTGCCATTTTGATGCCCAGTCTTCCAATTTATCAAGATCCTCTTGCAATTTTCCACAATCCTCTTGGGTTTTAACAACTTTAAATAGTTTTGTGTCATCTGCAAATTTGATAACCTCACTCGTTATTCCACTTTCCAGGTCATTTATGAATATGTCAAAAAGCAGCGGACCCAGCACAGATCCCTGGGGTACACCACTATTCACCTTTCTCCATTGGGAAAATTGGCCATTTAGCCCTACCCTCTGCTTTCTATCTTTTAACCAGTTCCTGATCCACAATAGTACACTGCCTCCTATCCCATGACTCTTTAGTTTCGCCAAAAGTCTCTGATGAGGGACCTTGTCAAAGGCTTTCTGAAAGTCCAGATACACAATATCAACCGACTCACCTTTGTCCACCTGTTTATTCACTCCTTCAAAAAAACATAACAGATTAGTAAGACAAGATCTTCCTTGTCTAAAGCCATGTTGGCTGTCTCCCATTAGGTTGTGACTATCTACATGCTGAGTAATTTTATTCTTTATGATGGTTTCTACCATTTTTCCCGGTACTGACGTTTGGCTCACCGGTCTGTTAGTTTCCCGGATCACCCCTGGAACCCTTTTTAAAAATTGGTGTTACATTGGCGATCCTCCAATCTTCAGGTATTAGAGATGATTTTAATGATAGTTCACAGATTACTGATAGCAGTTCTGCAATCTCATATTTCAGTTCTTTCAACACCCTTGGATGTATACCATCCGGCCCAGGTGATTTGCTACTCTTCAGTTTATCTAATAGTTGTAAGACATCTTCCCGATGTATCGATATTTCCTTCAATTCTTCCGCACCTTTAAATACCACTTCAGTCATGGGTAACATCCCTACATCTTCCTCAGTAAAGACCGAAGCAAAGAATTCATTCAGTCTCTCCGCTATCGCCTTGTCGCCTCTTGAGTTGCTTGGCTACTTAGCATTGTGTGAAGGTACTGCTGATATTAATTATGTAGGTGCTGTTTTAAATGGCACTCTTTGTTTTTTAGATGATATTGTTTTATTTTGTTAAATTATATTTGTTTGAATTTATTAGTTTGAAATTGAACATGGCCAAAACTGAGCTCCTTATCTTTTCCCCTAAACCCATCTCCCCACTTCCTCCCTTCTCTATATCTGTGGATGATACTACACACCTTCCCATTTCCTCAACTCGCAACCTTGGAGTCATCTTTCACTCTACTCTCTTTTTCTCTGGGCACATCCAACAGATGGCTAAAACCTGCCATAACATCAGCAGAATTCATCCCTTCTTTTCTACTCACACAACTAAGACCCTTATCCACTCACTAGTCACCTCCTGCCTTGACTATTGTAACCTGCTCCTCGCTGGTCTCCCTCTTAATCATCTCTCTCCCTTTCAATCTGTTGAGAATTCAACTGCATGGCTTATCTTCAGCCAGTGTCGCTATGCTCATGTAACCCCTCTTCTCAAGTCACTTCACTGGCTCCCTATCAATTTCCACATCCAGTTCAGACTTCTCCTGCTGACCCACAAGTGCATTCATTCTGCAGCTCCTCATTGCCTTTCCTCTCTTATCTCACTCTGCACCCTCCTCGGAAGCTCCGCTTCTCTGTCAAATCCCTTTTTCTGCGCCCTTCTCTGCCACTGCCAACTCCAGACCATTCATTCCTTCTTGTTGCTCTATATGCCTAGAACAAACTACCTGAGTCAGTGCCCCTTCTATTCAAATCCAGGCTGAAAACCTACCTCTTTGAAGCCGCTTTTGGATCCTGATTCTCTTCACTCTCTTGTCCACTACTTATGTGTATCTTTCCATACTCTAGTCCCCAGTTTCACTATATGTTTTGTCTTGATTAGATTGTAAACTCTGATGAGCAGGGACTGTCTCTTACATCTATATGTACAGCGCTGCGTACACCTTATAGCGCTATACAAATGATTAGTAGTGGTAGCAATAATTCCTTCTCTCCCTTGATATTTGGCATAAAGGCCTTCAAAGAGAATCATCCCCCTTTTCAACTCCTCCATGATGCGCAGATTTCTCTGACAAAGCCCTACTTACAAATAATGAAAAAAATTCTTCCCCTCCAACCGATGATATTCCCTTAATTTTTCAAAGGATCAACTAGCTCCTTCCTTACCTGCATATTCACCTTTCCCCTCCCATTCTTCATATACCTTGTACATGCACTCTAGCATAAACTTCATTAACTCGAATGGGAGCCCACCGATCCCCCTCTTATCCAGTAAGACATAAGAGATGCCATACTGGGTAAGACCAAGGTCCATCAAGCCCAGGATCCTGTTTCCAACTGTAGCCAATCCAGTCACAAGTACCTCTCAGGTTCCCAAAAAGAGGGTCCACAGACGAGCACACACACTCACAGCTACAACATTGCAGCCTGCCGAAACACATTGTGTTGGGATTGTTTAATAAAGGCTGTCTGGATTCACCTTGCTCCTAAAGAGCGCATAGTGGACTTTCTCAAAACCAACAGGTTGCAAGATCCGAGGCAACATGGTTTTACCAAAGGACGATGTTGCCAAACAAATCTGATTGAGTTCTTTGACTGAGTAACCAGAGAACTAGATCAGGGACATGCGATGGATGTCATCTACCTGGATTTCAGCAAAGCCTTTGATACTGTCCCTCATAGGAGGCTTATCAATAAACTCAGTAGTTTGGGGATGGGTCCCAAGGTGGTAAACTGGATCAGAAATTGGTTGACTGACAGACGACAGAAGGTGATGGTAAATGGAGCTCACTCGGATGAGGGGGAAGGTGATTAGCGGGGTGCCCCAGGGTTCGGGCCTGGGCCCGGCACTGTTCAATGTATTTGTGAGTGATATTGCTGAAAGACTGAATGGAAAGGTCTGTCTTTTTGCAGATGACATGAACATTTGCAACAGAGTGGACTCCCCCGAGGGAGTGGTTAACATGAGGAAAGATCTACAAAAGCTGGAAGAATGGTCTATTGCTTGGCAATTAAGATTTAATGCAAATAAGTGCAGTGTCATGCACTTGGGTAGCAGAAATCCAAGGGAAATGTACGCGATAGGGGCGAGAGGTTGGTGTGCACGGGATCAGGAGACAGACCTTGGTGTGATTATTTCTGTAGATCTCAAGGTGACAAAACAGTGCGACAAGGCGGTGGCAAAAGCCAGGAGGACGTTGGGTTGCATACAAAGAGGAATTACCAGCAAAAAGGAAAAGGTACTAATGCCACTGCATAAGTCACTGGTGAGGCCTCACTTGGAATACTGTATTCAGTTTTGGAGACCATATCTTGCAACGGATGTAAAAAGAATGGAAACTTCAGAGGAAGGCGACCAAAATGATTTGGAGCCTGCATCAGAAGCCTTATGAGAAGAGACTTGAAGACCTAAATATGTACACTTTTGAGGAGAGGAGGGATATGGGAGATATGATTCAAACCTTTAAATACTTAAAGAGAAATGATGAACAAACAAACCTCTTCCAAAGACTGGGAAGCTGTAAAACTAGAGGGCATAACATGAAGCTGCAAGGTGGTAAATTGAAAGGCAATGTCAGGAAATACTTTCACTGAAAGGGTGGTGGATGCTTGGAATGCCCGCCCGATGGAAGTGGCGGGGGTAAACACAGTGACAGAGTTCAAAGTGGCATGGGACAGACACAGTGGGTCCCTTTACAGCAACAGGATAAAATCAAAATAAACTGAACCATCTAATTTCTCAACAAATAGGGGTGTCCTACACGGAGCGGTGGATTCACCCCTAAACAAAGGCATGGGGAGGGGTGGCCTGCACAGAGTGGCAGGTGCACCCCTAAACAAAGACATGGGGAGGGGTGGCCTGCACAGAGCAGCAGGTGCACCTACTCCTACCATCTTACTGGGCAGACTAGATGGACCATACTGGCCTTTATCTGCCATCATTTACTATGTTACTATTTGTTCCAGGTTTCCAAAAAGATAAGGGGTAAGCAGTGATTTTCCCTGGTTCTCTTTAACAATGGTTTATAGACTTTTCCTCTAGGAACTGTCCAAACCTTTTTTTAAACCCAGATACACTAACAGCTTTTACCACATTCTCTGGTAATGATTATGCGTTGTGTGAAAAAAATATTTTCTCTTATTAGTCTTAATTGAGTTACATTGTAGCTTGATTATGTGTTCCTTAGTCTTCCTACTTTTTGGAGTAAACAACCAATCTGTGTTTACCTGTTCAACTCTATTTATTAATTTATAGACCTCTATCATATCTCCCCCTAAGCTGTCTTTTTTTTTTTTAAAGTTGAAGAGCCCTAACCTTTTAAGCTTTTCTTCCTAGGGGTATCCTTCCATCTCCTTTACCATTTTGGTGGCTCTTCTCTGTAACTTTTCTAATTCTGCTATATCCTTTTTAAGATATAGCAACCAGAATTGTACACACTATTCCAGCGGCGCTCGCCACCTGAAGACACCTCCATCCTGGTGTTTGTTCACAATATTCAAGGTGTGGTTTCACCATGGAACGATACAGAGGCATTATAATACCCTTGGCTTTATTCTCCATTCCTTTCCTTATGATTCCTAGCATTCTATTTGCTTTCTTGGCAGCCACTGCACACTGAGCAGAGGGTTTCAACATATTGTCCATGATGACGCTTAGATCCTTTTCCTGGGTGTTGGTTCCTAAGGTGGAACCTTTCATTGTGTAACCATAGTTCTCCAGGAACAAGCAGGAAGTCAGTCCTCACTTATGGGTGACATCGGCACCGACGGAGCCCGCGCGGAGCAATTCCCCAGCTTTCAAAGAAGGCCTTTGGGATTGCTACCACGCATGCGTAGTCCTCTTCCCACCCAAGGGTGCCATCTTGCTCAGTCTCCCTTATTCCGCGGAGCCCTTAGGATGCATGTCCTCGTCCCTTGGAAAAAGTTTAATTTTTTTCGCCTTAACAGGTTCTCTCTTTTCCGGTTGCACTGTCCTCTACCGTCATTCCCCTGCTCTGTTTTTTTTAGAGCTACCGGGGATACCCTTTTTCTTATTTTTTCGTTACGGGCTTCGCGCCCTTTTTTCTTTCCTAACCGCTGGCCGCATGGGTCTTTGACCTCGCAGGTGCCATTTTTGCTGCCATGGCCACCAGATTTAAAATGTACTCTAAGGCCCTGCTCAGTCGTAAGCAGAAGTCCGAAGACATTTTCCGAAAGGCTGCCTCGGAGTCCCCGGTGGCACCCTCGGTCGTCTCTCCTCCAGTGGGTTCTCCCCCTGCGGCCCTGCACTCCCAGCGGCACTCCGACAAGTGGTCCCCCAAGGTGGAGCAGCGAAAAAAGAAGGCCTCGCTATCCGGGGCTCCTGACAAGTGCGAGCGCTCCCGCGCTCGGTCGCTTAGCCCCCTTTGGTGTTCCCGAGAGTCGGACAAGGAGAGGCCCCGCAACATACCCTGCTGCACAGAAGCGGAGGCCTCCGGCGAAGGTGCCCAGTCTCCTGAGGGTCGTCCCGGTGAAGTCCTCCTCGATGCCCGATCCGGTTACCCCGGTATTGGCATCACAGGACCCCACGACCACATGGGAGAACTGCATGCTGGCACTGCAATACAGCGTTTCTGCGTTAATGAACTTGGCTTCCCAGCAGGCGCTTATGGCCAGCTTTGCTGACTCGTGCCTAGAGACTGCAGGTCCCTTGCATGGGACACCCAAATCCGTCCAGGAAACCCCCGAGAGCTGCGGGCCTCGTGAGAGTCCTCGGCGTTTGTCTCGCTCGCCCTTCCGTTTGTTGAAGGCGAGATCGTCCAGGGCCTCCAGCACCAGGCCACCGGCCATCGGACAGTGTGACCTTCCCGGCTTGGACTCCTCAACCAACTTCTTGGACTGGGAGTCCGATGGGGACACCTCCCGGAAACCCGTACTCCCTGGAATCTTCCATCGGACCTCTCACCGCCTGCATTCCAGCGGTGCTTGCCACCCGAAGACACCTCCTTCCTGGTGTTTATTCGGGACATGGCACGGGCCCTTAACCTGGTCACCCAGGCTGAGGAGGACCCTCGTGCTGAAGAACTCAACATTCTTCAGCACGAGTCCCCTGCCCAGGGAATCCCTCACTGTGCCTGTACTGCCGATTCTATCTCGGCTGCTGCTCCATATGTGGGAGGCCTTGACATGATGTACAAGGTGCAGCATGGGCCAGGCTTCTGAAAGACCCAACTCCCACACACCTCGATGGTGGTGGA
The DNA here is from genome assembly GCA_033557465.1 of Ichthyophis bannanicus. Taxonomy (NCBI): domain Eukaryota; kingdom Metazoa; phylum Chordata; class Amphibia; order Gymnophiona; family Ichthyophiidae; genus Ichthyophis; species Ichthyophis bannanicus. Next base: position 648,099,927 of record CM066033.1, on the reverse strand, counting down.
ATGGGCCATGAGGAAGCAAAAGAGCCCGAAATTGCACTCATCGGTACCACCCGGCCGAGAGTCGAGAGCCCTTGATGCCCTGGGCTGCAAGGCCTACCAAGGTTCCATGCTCTCTTGTCGCATCCAGGCATATCAACTGTACATTGGTATGTTCCTGCGCGATTTGGCGAAGGGGTTTCTCCGTGGGCCTCGAAGGAGATCCCCTCGACAGATTCCACGCCCTGCTAATGTCCGTTGCCAACTACTCCAAGTACCTCTCTCAAGCCTCCTATGATGGCTTCGAGATAACGGCTCAGGTGGCGGCCGCGGGCATTGGGGCCCGCCGCCAGGCATGGCTCCAATCCTTGGATTTGGAGCAATGGGTGTAGGAGAAGCTCCTGGACGTGCCCTGCCTTGGCGAGCAGCTTTTAGGTAAGCCGATGGAGGAGAAGGCTGCGGAAATTGAGACAGAGTTTGTCACCAGGACCCGCCTCTCCCACAAAACATCTACCCTGCCTCGGAAGAAGCAGCCAACCAAGAAGCCCTTCTTCCCTAGAAAGGGTCTCCAGTATCGAGGCTATCCACCATATCCAGCTACCCCTACGCCGATTACTCTGGCGCAGGGAAAGTCTGGCTAGGGGCATCGTAAGCCAAAGGGACTGAAGGCCCAAACGCCGGCTCCCCCGCAACCCACTCGGGTTTTGACGCCATCGGCATAGTCCCTCACCTTCCGGCAATACAGCAGCCAGTGAGGGGACGCCTGTCCCGCTTCGCCCCGTCATGGGCTCTCATCTCGGACACTTGGGTCTTCCAAGTCGTCCAGGACAGCTATCGCCTTTATTTCTACAGGCTTCCACCTCCTTTCTCCCTGGCGGAGCCTCGAGTCCCCACACACCAGCTTCTGCTGCAGCAGGAATTGCACTCCCTCTTTGCCCAACGGGCAGTCGAAAAGGTCCGGCCCCACTTTCAAGTTCGGGGCTTCTATTCCCAGTACTTCCTCATCCCAAAAAAGACAGGGGGGGGGGGGCCTGCGGCCCATTCTCAACCTCCGCATGTTAAACAAGTTTCTGGTGCGGGAGAAATTCAAGATGTCTCTTGGCATGCTGCTGCCCTTCCTTATGCCCACATCTTAATCCACCCTAAACACAGGCAGTATCTGTGTTTCAGGGTGCAGGGAGAGCACTTCCAGTACAGGGTGCTCCCCTTTGGCCTTGCATCCACCCCAGGGGTCTTCACAGCCCATTACTGCTTGGACAAGGACTCCCGCCGGGATGCCTTGTTTGGTCAGGCTGTCCTCAGACACCTGTTCCATTCTTAAACAACTCCTGCCCACCTTCCCTGAATGGATGCCTGAGATCCATAGGAAGATGAGGAACCCTTGGAGGGGGATCTCCCCGGCATCTTAGCTAGGGAGTCCCCATATGTGAGGACTCATTCCTGCTTGTTCCTGGAGATAGCACAGTTACTTACCTGTAACAGGTGATCTCTGGGAACAGCAGGAATTAGTCCTCACAACCCACCCACCTCCCCTAGGAGTTGTATCTCTCTCTCTCTCTTTCCTTTCCTCTCTCTATTGTCTCAGCTTTAAACTCGAACTGAAGAGAGTTGGTCAGGAAGGCGGGAAGGCAGCACGCATGCGCTGTGGGAGGCCCCAAAAGCTTCCTTTCTGGGAAGCTGGGGAGCTTTCCTGCGCAGGCTCCGTCGGTTCCGACGTACCCATATGTGGGCCTTCGCCAGAGAGCATCAGATCCATCTCCTGGAGTTTTCAGCTTTTTCCCATAAAGCTTCCATTGAAGACCTGACGTCTAATCCTACCCAGTTGACACCTGGATCGTCTGCTACCTCCAGGTCTGGACCTTCATCCTCACTACTGAGAGGTCACCTTGAAGATTCCGCCACTGCTTATCCAGTAGACTCCATCATGCTTTGTACTTCCTACAATACAGTAGGTAAGCTGCATAGTTTAAGTGTACATTAAATGTGTTTTAATGCTACTCATCATATCTACCAAGGACTCCTGTAGTCTGTAGAACCCTCTAGTCCTTGACTATGCTGTTTCTTTCCTCACAGCTCCTTTATTGTCAACTCCTACCCTCCATCCCATATTGGATGCCGGGGATTCCTGGAGACAAAATGCACCCCTGATCCAGGCACTGCATTTTTATGGGATCTCCCCCTGGCATCTCCAGCTAGGGAGTCCCATATGTGAAGACTCATTCCTGCTTGTTCCTGGAGATAGCACAGTTACTTACCTGTAACAGGTGATCTCTGGGAACAGCAGGAATTAGTCTTCACAACCCTCCCACCTCCCCTAGGAGTTGCATCTTTTTTATTTTTTTCCTTTTCTCTCCTCGCCTTTGTCTCAGCTCTGAAACTCAACTGAAGAGAGGCTGTGGAGAAGGCGGGAAGTCACTGCGCAGGTGCGAGGGATGCTGCCAAAAGCTTTCTGATTGAAAGCTGGGCAGCATTCCCGTGCAGGCTCCGTCGGTACCGACGTACCCATATGTGAAGACTAATTCCTGCTGTTCCCAGAGATCACCTGTTACAGGTAAGTAACTGTGCTTTCCCTACCTCGACGATTTGCTCGTTACAGGCTCCTCCGGTGTTGAGGTTCGGCGAGCGATGTCACGCACTGTCCTCCTCTTGGAGAGCTTGGGGTTCTTGGTCAACTACCCAAAGTCTCACCTCGAGCCGATGCATGCTCTCGAGTTCATTGGGGCGTGCCTCGATACTCAGCAGGCCATTGCCTTCTTGCTGGTGGATCGCTCCACCCGCCTCCGAGCTCTGGCGGCTCGCATCCAAAGCGCCCACCAGGTCACCGCTTGGTCCATGGTACGTCTCCTGGGCCACATGGCCTTGACCGTACATGTGGTTCCTCACACCTGCCTGCAGATGCGGACGGCTCAGTGGTGTCTCAGTACCCAATGGAGCCAGTCCCTCGGAAACCTCAGGGACTCTGCCAGGGTTCTTCCCGTCCTCTTGTCTCTGAGCTGGTTGCAAAACCCCCGCAACCTTCTGCAGGGATTGCCCTTTCAGGCCCTACAGCACGATGTGGTGCTGACAGACGCTTCCCTGTTAGGGTGGGGAGCCCATTGTGGGCCTCTCTGCACGCAGGGGCAATTGTCACCCGAAGAGTCTCAGTAGCAGATAAACCTGCTTGAACTCCAGGCCCTGAGGGCCTTCGAGGAACATCTTAGCGGGAAGTCGGTTCTAGTACAGACCGACAACCGTGTAGCTATGTTCTACATCAACAAGGAGGGGGGCACGGGATCGTGGTCCCTCTGTTGGGAAGTGGTCCTTATCTGTTCTTTCGCTGCCCGACGGAGGATATCCCTCAGGGCGACGTACCTCCCGGGTCAGGAGAATGGCCTGGCGGACAAACTCAGCAGAATCCTTCGCCCCCACAAATGGCGGCTGGATCCCAGAGTAGCAGGCTGGTTGTTTCTATGCTGGGGGACTCTGGCGATAGACCTCTTCGCCGTCCCCCAGAACACATAGCTCCCCTGTTTTTGCGGCCCGGTGCCGCACCCGAGCATGGTGGGCCCCGATGCATTTCTCCTGGACTGGTCCTCCAGTCTCCTCTATGCATTCCCTCCTTTCCTCGTCATCGCGAGGACTCTGTTCAAGGCTCAACGGGATGGGGCATAGTTGATTCTCGTGGCCTCGGCAGCCTTGGTTCCCGTTCCGGATGTTGACGGAGCCTCCGGTTCCCCTGGGCTCTGCTAGGGGTCTTCTAACGCAGGAGGAGGGTCAGGTGCTACACCCGAACCTAACCTCCCTATCCCTCGTGGCCCAGCGGCTGAACAGGTGTCCCTAGCCTCTCTGGCCCTTCTGGGGTTGTCCTGTTTGGTGGTGGTTGTTTTCAACATGAAGGCTTGTCATGTAAATACTGAAGGGCAGCCCTAGCTGCATCAGTCCTTATTATCGGTAATGATGTCACTAGACGTTTCCAGTAACGATGGAGACAGAAAGGAAATTACCAGCTAAGTAAAATTTAATCTTTAATATATTATATGTTGTCTTGGCTAGATTGTAAGCTCTACATAGCAGGCCTGATTCTTCTCATGTCAGAGAAAAGAATGTAGAAATTTGTCGGTCACCTTTTTTGAGGAACATCACAAAAGCAAATTGCTTGAGAGAGACTCTCCTACAAAGCCCAAAACTCTCTCTAACACTTCCCTCTGAAGGTAATTTCACTAATTGTTACAAATGTACATCCTCTTTTTTCCTAGCAGGTGCAGCAATAGTTATGTCTAGATAAGGTAAAGCCTTGGTCATGTGGGAACAGATTAACAGAGAATTTCAAAAATCATATTTTTCTTGAACATGCAAACACAGCAAAGTCACTTTGCTTAAGTTTTCATATGCTCACTGGGTTTTTTTGGGGTTGTGATCTTTGTAGGAGTGTAGGATCTTTTGGTTTTCTTCCTAAGTTTTCATAGACCAGGTGAGAGAGGCTTCTGCACATATTTGTACAGTGCTCCTTATGTCTAACCAAGTAATAGTAATGATAAATAAGATTAGAATTAATAGATTCCTGTACTTTTGTTCTTTTGATTTTTATGCCCAGATACATCAGGGGATGAAAAGAAGAGCTTGGATTTGTTAGCAGCATTGCCCACGCCTCCTCATAATCAGACTGAGGATGTCAGGTATGCAGGGGCATGCAAGGCTGTTTTGGGGTGGAGATAACGGATTCTGTGGGAGTTCTGATGAGTATCAGTGTTGGGATATCAGGTCACAGCTTGTTTTTCCTCCTTTTTTCCTTGCAGAATGGAAAGTGATGATGAAAGTGATAGCCCTTACAGCTTTGTGCCCGCTTCCTCTCCTGAAAGCATTCTGGGAGAGGAGACTCCACAATTCCCACTTCTATCAGAGGTGGATGAAGTTAGAGAAGATCGAGCAGTGTCCCCTGTGATACCCATTATCCCTCGCACACGTATCCCAGGTCAGTGCAGAGGGATGCCTCCTTGCATTCATCTGGATCAGGGCAGGGCAGAGATTCCCCCTCATCTGCACTTTGATCATTGTAGACATCCTTTGTCTACAGTGATCAAAGTGGAGGAGTGGCCTAGTGGTTGGGGCAAGGTACTTCAGGCCGGAAGGTCGGGGGTTCAAATCCCACTAGAGGACAGAAACCTTGGGCCGGAAGGACTGGGGTTTCTAGTCCCACAGGTGCTCCTTGTGGTCTTGGGCAAGCCACTTAACCCTCCATAGCCCATGTTCCCTGTAAAATAGTTATCTCCAAGTTATAATGCCCTGTTCAATGTAATTTCAGTTTGTTCAATGTAAACCGCACTGATGCAGAATAGCGCGATATATAAGAGAATGTAAATAAATAAAAATAAATAAATCCTTTATAGCTCCTTTTAAATTGCATATTTCAGGATATTTATATAGATTCCTGTAGTTTAGCTGTGTATTTCTGTTCAGTGTAGAGATATTAACACAAGCCAAGGCAGCAGAAGAGTTATAATTAATGCAGACCATGCAGTGAGCCATGACCCTTATAGTAATCTGTGTGCCTTTGTTTAATATACATACATCTCCTGTAGTCATTCCAGATACCAAGCCTTATGACAAACTGAGCATTCTCCCAGAGCATTCTGGAAAGGTGGTGGTAACAGCAGCACAGGGTGCGTCTTGGGACAAAGGGACAGGGAGTGAAGTCTCAGTTATGCTGACAGTGTCCGCTGAAGCTGCCAAGGTAAGTGCAAGTGAACAGACTGTCAATTATTGATTAGCTTGTATTGTATTAGTGAGTGGATGTCCCTGAATTTTTTAAAACTCAATCCTGAGAAAAACTGTCTCTTGCCATCTTTCCAGATTAGTCTGGAACAAAGTGGTTATACCCTTCTACCAGCAGATGAAGACAGTGACTTAAAGTTTGTGAGCTCTACCCCTATATAGGGCACCATACAGCCCTGGGTGCGGAGTTCTTCGCAGTGGCCAACCCATCCCAGCAGGAAGGCGTCCATAGTGACAACCTTTAAGGGGCTGGGGGTTTCGAAAGGCATCCCTGTGTAAGGTGATGGGGGTTTTGCCACCAAGTCAAAGATTACGCCAGCTGGTGGGTCACTAAAACTCTGTCCAGGAGGGCCTACGGCTTGTGTTGATTTGTCTCAAAGGCACCACTGTACGTCTATGGCCAGTGCCCTGAGACGGCTGGCTCGGTTTACGGGGAGGAATGTCTTCGCCTGGAGAGTGTCTAGCCTTGCTCCTATGAACTCGATGTGTCGGAAGGTGGTGGCATTTGGGGTAGTTTATCACAAACCTCAGATGTTGCAGAACCTGCACCTCTGCGGCTGTGCCTCCTTTTATGAGCCAGTCGTACATGTAGGGGAAAACAAACACCCCCTGGAGACGGAGGAAGGCGGCCACTACTGCCAGACATTTGGTGAAGATCCTGGAAGTGGAGGCTAGGCCGAAGGGTAGTATCCTGTACTGGTAGTGGCCACCCCCATCATGAAGTGCAAGTACTGCCTGTGGTTGGAGTGGATGAGGATGTGGGTATAAGCATCCACAGTATTCAAGATATTCCTTGCAGTGTTTTTATGGTTTTAGCATGTCATGTTTCCTGGGTCTAGTTAGACAATAGGTTCCCACATTGAGTCCTCTCTGGCTGAAGGTTTAGTCTCAGACTGGCCTGGTGTAATACCTGGAGGGAGTCTAGGTCCCTTCCCCCTCTCTCTTGAACCTGGCCAAGGGAATATCTGGGGGATAAAGTCTCATCTCCAGGAACAAGCAGGAATGTAGTCTTCACATATGGGTATCATCGGTACTGACGGAGCCTGCACGGGAACGCTCCCCAACGTCCAATAGGAAAGCCTTTGGGAGCATCCCACAGCGCCTGCGTGCTGCCTTCCCGCCTTTCCAACTCTCCTTCGTCAGTTCTTCATTCTCCGCGGTGCCGACAGGACATATACCCTGTCACTGCAGAAAAATTATTATTCTTTTTTTTTTGTGGTCGCGTCTGCCTTCACTCGATGCCTACCGGTACTGCCGGTTCTCTTTTCTTCTTTTCAAAAAAAAATCTTTTCTTTAGGAGCCTTTCCCTCTTGGGGTTAGGCGCCATTTTGAGCACTAGGCCCATTTTTTCTTCAAACATAGAAAAACCAGCTAGTGTTTTTAAGAAATGTTCTAAATGTTGCAATCCCAACCGATATATGCTCTTAAACAAAATCCTACACAAACAATTCCAACAAATCACAAAAAATAAATCACAACTATATCATAAGGCAAAGTGACCTCAGGATGGCTCATACCCTACATATAGTGAAAAAAATCACTATAGGGAACAGCTGACGCTCACATCATCGGTCACAAAAGCCTACCATACCACCAAAAACATTCTCTATAAACATTCAATCACACCAAAACAAATACCACTGGGAAAACACTCCTTATGCAATACCTCAAACAAACACTACCACATACGTACACAAAGCGTCTTATTATGTTTAATTGTACCAATCTGCATAATAATTAATTAAACCAATTTGCACAAGACTCCACTTTGCACAAAACTCCACTGGGACTGCATACGGATCCCTATAGAAGAAAAATATAGAATAAATGTTTAAACATTACACCAACTCATCCAGGTCTACAATTACTTATCGTCAAGGGCTTTTCAATCCTTCAGCAGCTCCAGCAGAATCCAATAGTTGAATGCAATCTGCATAGCTCACTAGCTAAATCTTTAGCGGGGAATAAAACATCTTCAGTAATTTCATCCTCTATATTCCATAACTGATTCAACCCTACAAAAGCTTCTGTTTCTCCAATCTGAGGCTTCGTCAGGGATCAAAAAATACTAGAAAGCACACCCGCTTAACTGCTCAAACCTCCATTATCCCCTCCATCTAACAAGACGGCGTGTGACTAACTACTTATCACAAAAAACAACCAATCAACAACCTTACCCAGAAATGAATCACCATACACACAACGTAACTTTAAACTAGCCACTCATACACAAAATCATACAAAAAATTCATACAAAAAAGGCAGGTTGAAACTACATAGCCCCATCACGCCCTGATAGCAATCTCAAAAAAACAAGGTCCATTCGATTTTATCATTTAGACCACTTGGATGCAAAGTCTGTAGCGTGAAAATCCACCATTGTTCCTTCCGCAGTAGCAATTTATTCTCCAGGACCAAGCAGGAAGTCAGTCCTCACATATGGGTGACATCGACGCCGATGGAGCCCTTGCGGTGCATTTCCCCAGCTTTCCATGAAAGCCTTTGGGAATGCAGGCACTCATGCGCGGTTCCCTTCCCGCCTAAAGGTGCCATCTTGCCTCAGTCTCTCTTTTTCCGTGAAGCCCACCGGACGTGTGTCCTAGTCATCCCGGAAAATAGTTAGATTTTTTGGCGATCCTTCGCTATCTTTTCTTCTCCGGTTCGACGCCGGTTCCCGTCCTGGCGGGTTCGGTACACCGGTATCGAGCCCGATCTTCTTTTTTCGGTTTTTGACCTTCGTGGCTGGCGTTCGCGCCCTTTTTTTCTTTTTCCCTGGAAGACCGGTCCTTTGACCTCACGGGGACTCTTTTTTTCCCCGATGGCTTCCAGTGGCTTTAAAAAGTGTGATCGGTGCAAGAAGCTGATGTCTCTCACCGACACACACGACTGCTGCCTTCGGTGCCTCGGTCCTGACCACGATCCTAAGACGTGTGGACCATGTGGGAAAATGTCTTCCAAGGCACTGCGAAGTCGTCAGCACCAAAAGGAAAGTTCCTCGAGTGGAGCCGGAGTCTGCTGGACACGTAAGTCCTGTAGTCCTCGTGGACCCTCCTCCCAGAGAGCCGACATCGGGCCTGGCGCTGCCGGGGCCCGAGTCGGGGGCTGCTGAGTCTCCTGAGCTGGGTCTCAGGTTGACAGCCTTGGAGAGCAGACTGTCTGCCTTCATGGAACAGCAGCGGGCACTGATGGCCAGCCTGTCTGGCGCATCTGCCCCAACCACCGGGACATCGAAGTCGACCCCGGAGACCGAGCCGATACTCAAGACCATGAAGGCTCTAGGTCGACCTCGGTCGCGGTCTCCCTCGACCTCCCGTTTGGGACCGAGGGCGTCGACGCCAGTGCCTTCGGCGTCGGGGCGGGTGCTCACAGGCCCCGCGCGGTCGGACCCCGATTCCTCATTGGACGAGTCCACCTGGGAGACAGAGGATGAGGAGTCCCCCGACACCTTCAGGACTCGGTGCGTCCCTTCGGACTCACCGCAGTCTGAACCCTGGAGTAGATCCCCTCCAGAGGATACCCGGTTCTCGGAGTTCGTCCGGGATATGGCCACCGCGTTGGCTATCCCTGCAGACCCCGAGGAGGAGTCTCGAGCCGAGGAGCTTGAGGCCCTGCAGTACGACTCTCCTCCGAAGGAGGCCTTTACTGTTCCGGTTCCTCCAATGCTGGAACGGCTCGTCTTCCGGATGTGGGAGGCAACGGCCTCGGCGCCGGTTCTAAGCAAGCGGGTCGATTCGATCTATCGACTGCAGAAGAGTCCTGGCTTTCAAAAGGCGCAGCTACCACACCATTCCATGGTGGTGGAATCGATCATGCATCGCCTGAAAAGTCAGAAGATGCACTCCGCGGTGCCCCCTGGCAGGGAGGCCCGAAACCTCGATGGTTTTGGTAGAAAGTGCTTCCAGGGCTCAATGCTTGCTTGCCGTGTCCAGTCTTACCAGCTGTACATGGGCATGTACTTGCGGGACCTGGCCAAGGAGCTGGCCGGGTTCTCTGCTGGTCTCTCAGGGGAACCCTTGCAGAGGTTCAAGTCCTTGTCCTCGGGGATCCGGGAATTCTCCAAGTTTATGTCCCGCGCTGCCTACGATGGCTTCGAGGCTTCGGCCTGTGTTGCGGCAGCTGGCATCGCGGCTTGACGCCAGGCATGTCTGCAGTCATCAGACCTCGAGCCATGGGTTCAAGACAAGTTGGTCGATGTCCCTTGCCGAGGTGAGAACCTTTTTGCCAAGCCTATGACCGAGAAGGCCGCACAGCTCGAAACCGAGCACCTCACGAGGACAAGGCTGTCTAGAAAGACGTCTGCCCCTTCTCACAAGAAGAAGGGCTCAGATAAAAAGCCCTTTTACCCGAGGAAGGGCACTGCCTACAAACAGTACCCCACAGTACCAGGGCTCCCAAGCTCCCCCTCAGGGTCAGCAAGCCAAGGGGCAGGATAATGGACCCCGTAGGCAGAGGACCACCAAGACTCCAGCTCCTGCTTCTACTCAGCAGGGTGGGGGGTTTTGACTCCTTAGGCATAGCCTCTCCGTCCCTGCTCTCCCAACCCTGTACAGGAGGTCACCTCGCCCTGTTTGCCCACCAGTGGCCACTCATCACTGGAGACAGTTGGGTGTTAAGCATAGTCCACAGGGGCTATGCACTACATTTCCAACAACTGCCTCCTCCATACTTCCCAGGGGAGCCTCCAAGGCCTCCCCTGCACACAGATCTTCTCCTTCAGGAGCTCTAAGGTCTGTTGGTGGACAGGGCGGTGGAGCCTGTGCCTCCCCACTTGCACGGTCGAGGGTTCTACTCCAGGTATTTCCTGGTACCCAAAAGAACAGGTGGCCTTCGACCTATTCTAGATCTCCGAAACCTCAACAAGTTCCTGGAGAAGGAAAAGTTCAAGATGCTTACTCTTGGAACACTTCTGCCCTACCTCCAGCAGGGAGATTGGCTATGTTCATTGGATCTAAAGGATGCGTATACTCACATCCTCATTCATCCAGACCACAGAAAGTACCTCAGGTTCATTGTGGGAGGAAACCATTATCAGTACAACCTTTTGGCCTCACCTCCGCTCCCAGGGTCTTTACCAAGTGCCTGGCAGTGGTGGCGGCCTACCTGCGAAATCAGGGAGTCTTTGTCTTCCCATATCTGGACGACTGGCTCATCAGAGGTCAGACGTGCCAGGAGGCCCGACAGGCTACTCTCAGAACTATTGCTCTTCTTCAAAGCTTGGGGTTTGTCATAAACTTCGCAAAGTCCACTTTGCTCCCCTCCCAGAACTTGGAGTTCATAGGGGCGAGGTTGGACTCTCTGCTTGAAAAGGCATTCTTGCCAGAAGACAGAGCCCAAAGACTGATTAACTTAGCACACCAGTTTCTCAGCAGGTCACTGGTATCCGCCAGACTCTGCCTGAGGCTTCTAGGCCACATGGCTTCGACAGTACATGTGACCCCCAATCCCAGGCTCCATATGAGGCCTGCACAGTGGTGCCTTCGGACTCAGTGGTCACAGGCCACAGGCAGCCTCAGAGACAGGATAAGGGTGTCCAGACAATTTCTGAACTCCCTCAGCTGGTGGCTGCACCCACCCAATCTGCTACAAGGGGTACCTTTTCAGAGTCCTGGGTTCACAGTGGTGTGGACCACGGATGCCTCCCTGCAAGGCTGGGGGGCTCATTGTCTAGGCAAGTGCACCCAGGGTCTGTGGTTTCCCTGGGAAGCCGCACAGCAAATCAATCTCCTGGAACTCAGGGCTATTCGGTTAGCCCTCAAGACTTTTTCTCAAACCCTGGCTCATCAGTCTGTCTTAGTTCAAACAGACAACCAGGTAGCCATGTTTTATGTGAACAAGCAGGGCGGAACTGGGTCCAGGCTCCTTTGTCAGGAGGCACAGGACCTTTGCTTGTTTGCTCACAAACACAACATGCTTCTCAAGGCAGTGTATCTACCTGGCCAGAAGAACTACCTGGCGGACAGGTTGAGCAGGATTCTCTCAGCTCTAGCAGCTCACCACTCACTGGTGGAAGGACATTCTCTGTTGGTTCACCCCTTGGTGTCCCGCTTTCTCAGAGGCTTGCTTTTGCTCAAGCCTCCAATCCGTCCTCCTGCTCCTGAGTGGGAGTTGAATGTGGTCTTGCAGCAACTGACTCGCCCACCTTTTGAGCCGATGGCTACTTGTCCGCTACGCTTCCTCTCCTGGAAGACACTCTTCTTGATAGCCCTAACCTCGGCCAGGTGAGTAAGTGAGCTTCAGGCTCTGGTCTGTGACAGGCCTTACACCAGATTCTATAGGAACAGGGTAGTCCTTAGGACGCATCCAAAGTTACTCCCCAAATTTGTCTCCTCCTTCCACCTTAACCAAGAGGTGGTTCTTCCAACATTCTTCCTAGGCCTCATGCAAGCCAGGGTGAAGCAGTTCTGCATACCCTGGACTGTAGGAGGGCCTTATCCTTCTACCTTGGCCGTACGCAGGGACATAGAAGGGCTACTCAGCTCTTCATATCTTTTGACCCTAATAATTTGGGGTTAGCTGTATCCAAGCATACCTTGTCCACCTGGGTCGCTGACTGTATCACCTGGGCTTACAGGGCGGCTGACCTTCCTTTGCAGGGTCGGGTCACGGCCCATCGTGTCAGGGCAATGGCTGCCTCAGTGGCTCATCTCCGCTCTGTACCGTTGGTAGACATCTGCAGGGCTGCAACTTGGTCTTCAAGCCAGACTTTTGCGACAGATTACTGTCTGGAGAGGGAGTCCCGTAGGGACAGTGCTTTTGGCCAGGCAGTACTCCGGAATCTTTTTGAGGTTTAGGCAACTCCTGCCCTCCGTTGGGCTACCGGTGGAGGTTCTTTCAGTGAAAAGCCTTTCTTTGATGCTGGGACTAGAGGGAGTTCCCTTGTTCAGCCTGGGTTCTTTGGTAGCCCAGAGCTTGGGAGTCACCCATATGTTAGGACTGACTTCCTGCTTGGTCCTGGAGAAAGAGTCGTTACTCACCTGTAACAGGTGTTCTCCAGGAGCAGCAGGAATCAGTCCTCACAACTCTCCCTCCTCCCCTTGGAGTTGCAGTTGTACATAGTTTATTTTACATTTTTGTGTGCTGTTCTTAGCTATGTCATTTGACTGAGGCAAGATGGCACCTTTAGGCGGGAAGGGAACCGCTCATGCGTGCCTGCATTCCCAAAGGCTTTCATGGAAAGCTGGGGAAATGCTCCGCAAGTTCTCCATCGGCGTCGATGTTACCCATATGTGAGGACTGATTCCTGCTGCTCCTGGAGAACACCTGTTACAGGTGAGTAACTACTCTTTTCGATCTCCTCTTCTAATGTTCTGAGGGACATGTTCCAAAACTGTACAGCATAGATCCTCAAACCGATGATTAAAATCAATACAATGTTGTACTAAAGGTGTATCAATTCGTGCTGCATGAAGACTATATTTATGTTCAGCTAAACGCGTTCTCAATGGCCATGTAGTTTTACCAATGTAGAGTTTAGGGCAATAACACCATAGTCCATAAACCACATATGATGTGTTACACGTCGTAGCGCTATATAGCCGCCGGGCACTCTTTTGATATTCAGCACAAACTGTGCCCCTCATAAGACTGCAAAATGAACAATGATTACATGCTGAATGTCTTAGTGTAAGAGAAGCCCAGCTAACATCTTGTCGTGCCACCGCCGGGCATAATCTATCTTTCAAATTACGGCCACGACTATACGCCATCCTTAATGTATATCCTGCAAGTTTAGGGTGCGCATCAAAAAGACTCCAACGCTTCCGCATCGCTGATGCTATCCGGTGCGACAGACTAGAATGTTGCAGAATACATATAATGGTAGATGGTGGCAATATTTTCTGTGTCGGCTGTTCAGAACCCAACAGCCACTCGCGATGATTGTACTTGGCTCTTTTATATGCCTTACGCAAAACCTCAGGGGTTATCCTCGTTCAACAAACTTATGCAGCATCAAGTTGGCTTGAACCTCAAATTCAGACAGTGTCGAACAAATGCGCCGACAGCGCAAAAGTTGTGAAAAAGGTAAACTGCGCTTCAAATGTTGTGGATGAAAACTATCAAAATGAAGCAAAGTATTTCTATCCGTTGGTTTTGAATAAATCGTAGTGAAGAACCCAGCTGGTCATTTCAAAACCTTAACATCCAAAAAATGCAACTCATAAGCCTGAATATTAATATCAAATTTTATATGAAGATTACAAGCATTCAAATAAAGAAAAAACTCATTCAAAAAAAATCTCTGGAACCTTGCCCCAAAGAAAGATATCGTCAATATAACGATACCATTTAACGATATTTTTCGCAAATCTTGAGGAATAAACATATTGATCCTCAAAACGGCTCATATACAAATTATCCAAGGACGGAGCAAAAGTAGCCCCCATGGCTGTTCCTGAAATCTGTTGAAAAAACGTCTGATTATAAACAAAATAGTTTTTTTTCAATGCAATATCTGCTAAAGCAACCAAAAGATAAGTAGGAACTTTATGTGGCTGTTCTCTAGTATCCCCACACTGTCGACAGGACTTCCAACGCCTCATCCTGAGGAATAGAGGTGTACAAGGCCGCCACATTTAGACTCGCCATCCAATCTACCTTTTCAACAGACTCAATCTCTGCCAATAGTTGCAAAAAATGTGTGGTATCCTTAATAAAGGAACTGATTTTAGGAAGTTCACATTTCAAAAACACATCCAAAAATATACCAACCCTTTCCAGCAAGGAATCACTTGATAAAATAGGTCAGCCCGGAGGAGATGATAAACTCTTATGAATCTTAGGTAAGATATAAAAAGCAGGAACCTTCGGATATGGCGGATTAAGAAAAATATTTTCTTTTTCAGTCAAATAACCGGACTCAAAAGCTTCAAAAGTAATAGCCTTGACTAACAGCTGTAGTTCCTCAGTAGGATCCTTTTGTAAACTCAAATAATGTTCGCTATTGTTTAGCTGCCGCCAAACTTCCTTCTCATAATCTGCAGTATTCAAAATTACTACTGCACCTCCTTTGTCGGCTCGCTTAATAGTAACCTGTGTCATCTGCGACAATTCATGTAATGCTTCAAATTCCACTGCTGACAAATTCTTAGGTTGATTATTATATCGCAACTCTAATTTATTAATATCATTCAATACTAAATGTTGAAAGGTATAAATAATTGGATCTAACGGTCCCGGAGGTGTCCAAGTCGACTTTGTGAGAACCTTGATTGATCCTGCACCTCCAATGTATCTTTAAAGAACATCTTCAACTGTAATGACCGTACTAGTTGTTCCACAGACACCCGACTCTGAAATCTATCATAGCTAGGGCAATCTGCAAATGACAGTCCTATAGCTAACAGACTTACTTGTGCTGATGTCAAAGGAGTATCTGAAAGATTAATTGCAGTATTCATTCCAGAAAGGTCGCTCCCTCTTTCTTGCGTCGAGAGCGTGTTGGGAGCCCTGAAAAATTTTCCTGTTTATCTCGGTGAGTAGATTCCAATACTATATCTTTCTTCTCCTTAGATTTAGAACATATATCAGAATTCCTACTCGAGGCTGGAATCAGAAGAATATACCGAAGTCTCCCCACCACTTCCCTTCCAGTATGTACTTAGTTGCCTTGATCTCCTTAAAGACCAAAAAATAGGTCCTTCTTTAGTCCGTTTCTCATCTTTTAATAACTTTTTAATCTTCACACTCTAATTCATTTTTATATTTTTCAATCGATTTCACTGTTTCAGCATAGTGACTCTCATAGTCCGCAGCCTCTAAGTTCTTTCAAGTCATTTTCTAATTCTTTTTTAATTGAAATATTCTTGGTGTGTGCCGTATCAATAACCAATAACATCAAATCCAACGAGCACGTATTAAGAATTTGATTCCAACGGTTAACAAAATTTTCATTATCCAAAAACATTCCAGGGGCTTTCCAGATACGTAAACCTTGAGGAATAACGTCCTTCTGACAATATTCTGCCAGAGTGACACTATGCAGTTCCAACCTGACACTTTTTTTAGATTTATTCAAGAAAGAATCCCAATCAGGATTCCCTTTAGCATCAACACCCAACAAGGGTGGTAAATTCAAAATTTCATTAGCACGTTCAGTACTATAGCTAAAGGATTCTTTCCAAACAATATCCATCACAGCAATATTAGATCTCCAGGAACAAGCAGGAATGAGTCTTCACATATGGGTACGTCGGTCCGACGGAACCTGCACGGGAATGCTCCCCAGCATCCAATCAGAAAGCTTTTGGGAGCATCCCTCGCTCCTGCGTGGTGACTTCCCGCCTTTCCCACTGCCTCTCCTCAGTTTTCGTTTTTCCGCGGAGCCAACAGGACGTCCTCCTGTCACCGCAGAAATGTTTTACTTTAAAATCCTTATTTTCTTGTTTTCTTGTGGTCGCGGCTGTATTTCCCACCGATACCAGTACCGCCGGTGCTTTATTCTTTTCCTTTTCAAACTTAGAGAAATATTTCTCCTCAGTTTTTTGTTTTAACTTTTTTGGGCCTACCAGGCCTTTCCAAGATGGAGCCGCCTTCCCCTAAGAAGTGCCTTCACTGTGGAAACTTAGTTTTCTTTTTAGACTCCAATGCTTGGTGTCTAACCTGTTTTGGTCCTGACCCTTTTTCTCCTGATTCTTCAGGCTATATGGTTGGGAGAAGACCTTCCCTTTTTCGAGTTTCCCTCGATACCGTTTTTCCTCCTAAGGTGAGGACACTGGTTTATTCTTCTCTCCAGGATCAGGTAACCCACAAACAGTCTGTTAAGACTGGCCAATTCTTGAAGGGTAAGTCTCATGCACAGCATGATGACGGCTCCGGCTTTGCCCTCAAGTTCCCATTGGCAATAAAACCCCGGCGGGAGTCTTCGGGCTCCAAAGCATTCACGGGGTTTCAGGTTGTTCCTGGGGCTCACCCCTCACAGAACATACCTGAGCCGTGCCAGGGGGTAGTATCCGCTTCGAGCGGTACCGATAACCCGGCACCGGCATCGGTGTCGAGTGCTGCACTCTTCACCAAGGATAGTCATCTGGTGTCCTCGGTACCTTCGGGGCCAATCGATATGACCCAGATTGGCTTTAATGTATCCCAGCTATGCTCGGGGTTGGTACCAGCTTCGAGCGGTACCGATACCCTGGTATCGGCATCGGTATCGAGTGTTCCACTCTTTACCTGGGATCGTCATCTGGAATCCTCGGTACCTTCGGGGCCGATAGATACGACCCAGAGTGACTTTCCTATATCTTCACCGTGCTCGGGGTTGGTACCGGCTTCGAGCGGTACCGATACCCCGACATCGGTGCCGGTGTCGAGTGTCCCTCTCGTCGCCGGGCATCGTCTTCGAACGTCCTCGGTACCTTCGGTGCCGTTCCATGAGATTCCAATTGACTTTCATGTATCGGCATCGCTGATACCACCACCAACGTCGGTACCTTCTAGACATGCATCGATAGACTCGCTCGCTTCGATGCCGAGTCTAGAATCGATATCCAGTCTAGATTACTTGGTACCGACGCGTTTGGGAACCGATCCCTATCGTTTCCGGCTACGCAGTACCGAGGATATTCACCAAGGCTCTCTGGTTACCTCGGTACCGCTTCAGCAGCCCTCGATTACTGCTTCGATGACATTATCTCCGATACCGGTACCGGTGTCGGGGTCAATTCCTGCAGTTCCATCGGTGCCATCGATCCTTTCTATGCCTAGTTTGGAATCGATACCAGGCACTGCCGATGCAGTACTAACTGCCTCAAATCAGAACTGTCAGTATCACAGTCCATCGAGCAGGATTCTTTTTCTGCACCAGTCCAGTATTTCTTCTGGTGCTCAAGCTGCTCCTTCAACCTCAGCTTGCCCAGGATTAGTTCCTATTGGAAATCCTTCTTTTCAGAAGTTTCTCCTTGACATGGCAGCCTTCCTTGCCATTCCTATTCCTGGTTTTTCTCTTGACCAAGATCCTGCAGAAAAGGAAAATATAATGCTTCCTTTACATCATTCTTTACAGGATCTTCTTCTGAGGATATGGGAATCACCCTTAAAGGTTCCTTTGCCTTCTACAGCCATTAATGTTCTGTATCAGGTACCTCCCTCTCCAGGGTTTCAGAAAAACCAACTTCCACATCATTCCATTGTAGTGGAATCAGCATTGAGGAAGGTAAGAAGCAAGAAGAAGCATTCTTCTTATCCGCCAGATCGTGCATCTAAAGCACTTGATGCCTTTGGACGTCAAACCTTCCAAACTTCTATGCTGGCTTCAAGAATTATTTCATATATTTTTTATATGAGTCTGACACTTCAGGAGGTCACAGAGAAATTATCTCTTTTGTCTCCTTTTTTGTCAGAACCTAAGCCTCTGACTATTCCTTCTTAATCATAGCAGGAATATCTCTTGGTTTCTTTCTCGTGCTTCTCTAGACTCTTTTGAGTCTATTAGCAGAATCTCTGCTATTGCCATTGGAGCACGTCGTACAGCCTGGCTGCAGGCTTCAGACTTGAACAGATGGGCACAACATATACTGGGTAATTCTCCTTGTACTGGAGAAAATCTCTTCAATAGAGAGGCTTTACGTCAGGTTGCTCATTGCTCCACTGACTTTCCTAGTTCTGGAAACCGTCCTAAGCCTTCTTTTTTCCCCAGGACGTAGGAAATGTCCTACCAAACCTTCTTTCCCTAAGAAAAGAAAGTTTCACCCTTCTTCTGCCCATCCTCCAGATGTACCCAAGCAAGGGACATCTCATCCTCGTCTGAAGTCTCCAGACTCTAACCAGGCTAATCATAGCCAGCAACCATAGGTTCCTGTATGTTGCAATCTACAGTCAATTTCTTCTAAACAGAAGTTATTCTTCAAACTCTACACTGGTTTTTCTTTTCAGTATGCTAAGCTGTTAGGATATTTTTGTCCATGGGTTACAGAATTCTCCCTTTCTTTTTATCATAAAGGGAGATTATAACTATCCCATGATACTTTCTGTCCCCACATGGACATTTTTTCCTTCAGCTGACTTACCATATGGTACGTCACCTTCCAACTCTCTCTCTTCCAGAGGTTCCCCTGCTTGAGTTGGTACCATACTGAAACACTTCTCTTTCTTTCCAGTATAGATTTTTTGTTATCCTTCAATGCATGCTCTGAACAACTCATCAGACAGGGACGGGAATATCTCCGCTCCCTTTGTCTGTTTTCTCTCTGTTTTCATACAGGAGAATCCCCTCTGTTCTTTTGTTCAGTTGCTGTGCATGCAGAAGTTCCAGTGCTTACTTTAATGCTTCTTGCAAGCTACTTTCAACTATCTTGCATGATACTATTCACTACAGGTTATCTTCTTCTAGCCATATCCTTACCTGGGATGTGGCAACACATCTGACTACTGTCAGTTTTATCTCATAATTCTCCTGCACAATGCTCTCTGCAATCTTCAGAGAAGCTTTCTACTATGGGCCCTTGCTATAGAGCATTGAACTTTGTCTCTGAGGGTTTTCCATATAATAGAAAAAGCTTATATAGTCATCCATGACTATATAGGTTCTTTATACCTCTTGTCTCCTATTGTGATACAGAAGACAAGCTTTTTCTGCGTGACTGTCCAAGGAGTTCCCAATCTGGCAAGGATCTACCCCTTTTTTTCTTACAGCTTGGAATTATGTTTTCTACTCCACTTGGACAACGCATACTCTTTTACTGTACATGATACCTCTGAGTCCCTTGACTGGGTCCTCCTGGTGTCTTAGTCTATGCGTTTTCTTGTCCTTTGGACAGTCAGAGTCCTAAAGTACTCCTGACGTACTCTTACCAGACTGCTCTTATCCTCTGTTTTTCACGCAACCATACGGGTTATTCCACTGAACTACATTCCTGCACCACAGAAATAGATTCTCTATATATCTTCAGGTGGTTTTCACCCCCTTATTATTAGATGAATCTTTTCCCATCACATTCCCCATGTGAATTTTTTTCTGTGGTTCAGTTGCAGGCATGTATTCTCAGAGTTATATTCCTGTATGTATATGTCCTATACATACATATTTTTGTAATCTGTATGGGCATAAGCCATGCCCATCTATATCTATATATATATCTATATATATATATATATATATATATATACCTCTCTCTCTCTCTATATATATATATATATATCTCACACATATCTGGACATATATGCACATATATATAGACATGTATGTATCTCCATATATATATATATATATATATATATATATATATATGTGTGCCATTTGGGAGATGTCCATAGGACACTAGGTATTCTCCAGGACCAAGCAGGAAGTCAGTCCTCACATATGGGTGACGTCGGCGCCGACGGAGCCCTCGTGGAGCAATTTTCCCCAGCTTTCAAAGAAAGCCTTTGGGAATTGCAGCGCGCATGCGCGGTCCTCTTCCCGCCCAAGGATGCCATCTTGCTCAGTCTTCTTTTTTCCGCGGAGCCCTACAGACGTTGTTTGTAATTCCCCGCTAGAAAAGTTGATTTTATTTGTCTTTTTTCTCGAATCCGAGTTCTTTTCCCGCCCGGACCCGCGACGCCGGTTGCGGGTCCGTTCTTTATTTTTCAGTTTTTTGTCCTTCGTGACAGATTTCGCGCCTTTTTTTCTTTTTCACTGGCAGCCCTGTCTTTTGACCTCACAGGGGCCCTTTTTCCCCCGATGGCTGCCAGCGGGTTTAAGAAGTGTGATCGGTGTAAGAAGCTTATGTCTCTTACCGACACACACGACTACTGCCTCCGCTGCCTCGGACCCGATCATAACCCGATGATCTGTGGTCCGTGTGGCAAAATGTCCTCAAAAGCGTTGAGTCGGCAGCATCAGCGGGAACGTATCTTCTCTGACTCCGGCCGGGCCCGGACCTCGTCAGAGGCTTCGACATCTCGGGACTCTGGTCCTGAGCATCGTCTGAGTTCCTCTGAACGGGGGTCTCCTACCCGGGAACATCATCAGAAGAAGAAACCTGCGAGGGCGGGGTCGGTGGACGCTCCTGGTTCCTCAAGGGCCAGGTCGCATAGCCCCGATTCCCGTCCCGGGTCCTCGGAGTTGGAGAGGCCTTCCAAACATCCTCGTCTCGAGATGGACTCGCCCGCTCACGTGAGTACTGTTGTCCTCGTGGACTCGCCTCCGAAGGAGCCGACGTCGGGCCCGACGCCATCGGGGCCCGAGTCAGGGGCTGCTGGGTCTCCTGAGCTCGGACTCAGGTTGACAGCCTTGGAGAGCAGTTTCGCTGCCTTCATGGACCAGCAGCGTGCATTGATCGCTGGCCTCGCCGGTGCTTCTGCCCTGACCACCGGGACGTCGACGTCCAAGTCATCCCCGGAGACCGAGCCAATCCTCGAGTCCATGAGGGCTCGAGTCGATCCTCGGTCGCGGTCTCCTTCGGCCTCCCGTTCGGGACCGAGGTCGTCGGGGCGGACGGCATCGATGCCCGCCCGACCGGAGCCGCTCGACTCCTCCTCCGAGGAGTCAGCCTGGGAATCCGAGGACGAAGAGTCACCTGGTTCTTTTCGGACTCGGTGTGTCCCATCGGACTCCCCTGAGTCCGAACCTCGGAGACAGTCCCCCCCGGAGGATACCCGGTTCTCGGACTTCGTGCGGGATATGGCCAAGGCCTTGACCTTCCCCGCGGATCCCAAGGAGGAGCCTCGAGTCGAAGAGCTCGACGCCCTCCAATATGACTCTCCCCCAAAGGAGGCCTTTATTGTACCGGTTCCTCCGATGCTGGAACGACTTCTCTTCCGCATGTGGGAGAGCCCGGCATCGTCGCCGGTGTTAAGCAAGCGGTCGATTCCATTTATCGAGTCCGCAAGAGCCCCGGGTTCCAAAAGGCACAACTACCGCACCATTCCATGGTGGTGGAATCGGCCATGCATAGACTTAAGAGTCAGAAAATGCACTCCTCGGTGCCCCCCGGTCGGAAGGCTCGAAGCCTGGATGCCCTCGGTAGGAAGTGTTTCCAGGGCTCTATGCTTGCTTGTCGAGTCCAGACCTACCAGATCTACATGGGCATGTATCTCCGAGACCTGGCTAAAGAAATAGCCAGGTTCTCTGCTGGTCTCTCCGAAGAACCTTTGCAGAGGTTCCAAGCCTTGTTAACTGGTATTCGGGAGTGCTCAAAGTTTCTCTCTCGAGCAGCCTACGATGGCTTTGAAGCATCGGCTCGAGTAGCCGCAGCCGGCATCGGTGGCCGCCGACAGGCTTGGCTTCAGTCATCCGACCTCGAGCCATGGATGCAGAACAAGTTGGTCGATGTCCCCTGCAGAGGTGAAAACCTCTTTGGCAAGCCCATGGATGAGAAGGCTGCACAGATCGAGACCGAGACTCTCACCAGGACTCGTCTCTCAAGGAAGACCTCTGCCCCTTCTCAGAAGAAGAAGGGCTCGGGGAAAAAGCCCTTTTACCCGAGGAAGGCGGCTGCCTATCAACACTACCCTCATTATCAGGCCTCAGCAGCTCCCCAACAGGGTAAGCAAGCCAAGGGAAGGGGTAATGGATCCCGTAGGCAGCAAGCCCCCAAGCCTGCACCACCGGCCCCTGCTCAGCAGGGTGGGGTTTTTGACTTCATCAGCATAGCCTCTCCCCCTCAGCTGGTTTCTCTCAGCACAGGAGGCCGGCTGGTCCACTTTGCCCACAGGTGGTCCCACATCACTACAGATACCTGGGTGCTTCACATAGTTCAAAAAGGCTATCTTCTTCACTTTCACCAGGTACCTCCCTCCTACTTTCCAGGGGAGCCTCTCAGACTCCCTCTGCACAGGGACTTACTCCTTCAGGAGTTAGCAAGTCGTCTTCAGGAACAGGCTGTGGAACCGGTGCCCCACCCACCACCTGAGAGGTCAAGGTTTTTACTCCAGGTACTTTCTGATACCAAAAAGAACAGGAGGCCTCAGACCCATCCTGGACTTGCGGAACCTCAACAAGTTCCTCGCAAAGGGAAAAGTTCAAGATGCTTACCCTTGGAATCCTGCTGCCCTACCTCCAGCAGGGAGACTGGCTATGCTCCTTAGATCTAAAGGATGCCTACACTCACATCCTCATTCACCCCAGCCACAGACAATATCTCAGGTTTGTTGTGGGGGGCAATCATTACCAGTACAGAGTAACTACCCTTTGGCCTATCCTCCGCACCAAGGGTGTTCACCAAATGTCTAGCAGTGGTGGCGGCTTATCTAAGACTTCAAGGCCTCTTTGTATTTCCATACCTGGACGACTGGCTCATCAGAGCACAGTCTTCCCAAGAGGCCATTCACGCCACGCACCGCACTGTGGCTCTGCTCCAGTACTTGGGCTTTGTCATAAACTTCGCAAAGTCCACTTTGCTCCCCTCTCAGGATCTCGAGTTCATCGGAGCAAGATTGAACACGCTTCAGGCGCGAGCTTTTCTGCCTCTCGACAGGGCAAACCGGCTCATGGATCTTGCCAGCCGCTTTCACAGCAATTCCCTGGTCTCTTCCAGGCAATTTATGCGACTGCTCGGCCATATGGCTTCCACAGTCCATGTGACCCCCAATGCCCGCCTGAACATGCGGCCTGCTCAATGGTGCCTTCGCACACAATGGCATCAGGCCACTGGGAGCCTAGCGGACTCCGTACAGATCTCCGACCCGCTGGTCTCTTCTCTACAATGGTGGCTTCATCTGCCAAACCTAGTGCTAGGAATGGCTTTTCAGCCTCCTCCGCCTTCTCAGGTCCTGACGACCGATGCTTCTCTCCTGGGTTGGGGAGCACATTGCCAAGGAAAATGTACTCAAGGCCTCTGGACTCCTTGGGAGTCTGCTCAGCAGATAAACTTCCTGGAGCTCAGAGCCATCCGCCTAGCTCTCAGGGCCTTCTCCCACCTCACTTCTCACCAGTCTGTGCTGGTCCAGACAGACAATCAAGTTGCAATGTTCTACGTGAACAAACAAGGCGGAACAGGCTCCTTCCTTCTCTGTCAGGAGGCGCAGAAACTGTGCTCTTGGGCCGTCCACCACGGCATCCTCCTCAAAGCTGTCTATCTCCCAGGTCAGGAAAATTACCTGGCAGACAAGCTAAGCAGGATCCTCCAACTACACGAGTGGAGATTGGATCCGTTGGTGGTTCAGCGAATCTTTCTCAAGTGGGGCCTCCCCACCATGGATTTGTTTGCCAGTCCTCTGAACCGGCAACTTCCCAGATTCTGCTCTCGACAACCGCATCCTCTCAGAGTAGCGGCAGATGCTTTTCTGATTCCATGGTCCACAGGCCTCTTGTATGCCTTTCCTCCCATGCCGCTGGTGTCTCGGACACTCTTCAAAGTTCTCAGAGACAAAGCCTCGATGATCCTAGTGGCTCCCCGGTGGCCGAGACAACCTTGGTTCCCGCTTCGGATGCAGCTGGCGGTGGACACTCCTCTTCCTCTGGGGTTTCAGCCCGACCTCCTGTCACAGGATCAGGGGACTCTCCTGAACCCCAACCTCCGGTCCCTT
This sequence comes from Ichthyophis bannanicus, assembly GCA_033557465.1. Taxonomy (NCBI): domain Eukaryota; kingdom Metazoa; phylum Chordata; class Amphibia; order Gymnophiona; family Ichthyophiidae; genus Ichthyophis; species Ichthyophis bannanicus. The sequence continues at coordinate 648,075,759 of CM066033.1, read as the reverse complement.
CATCTGATGGCCTGGCTGCTGAGAGGGTAGTCCTTGCTCCCCTCCTGCTGCCTCCAGATGTGGAGGAAGTCGTCTTGGCCTCCAGGCGACCCTCCACCCGGAAGTCCTACGCTCTTAAGTGGCGTCGGTTCTCCTTCTGGTGTGCTCAGCAGTCTCAAGATCCCTTCTCCTGTTCGGCATCAGTGGTCTTGCAGTACTTGCTTTGCCTCTCCAATCTTGGACTTAAGTCCAACTCGGTCAGGGTCCACCTCAGTGCTCTTTCTGCACATCACATGCCGGTGGATGGCAGACCTCTTTCCGGCCACCCTCTAGTGGCTCGTTTTCTCAGAGGCCTCCTTCTCCTTAAACCACCTTTGCGCCCACCAGCCCCTGACTGGGATCTGAATGTGGTTTTACAGCGGATTACCTGTCCGCCTTTTGAGCCTATGGCTACCTGTCATCTTCATTTTCTTTCTTGGAAAACCTTATTCTTGGTAGCCCTCACTTCTGCTAGACGCATTAGTGAGCTACAGGCCCTAGTATCTGATCCTCCTTACACTAGGTTCTACAAGAATAGGGTAGTCCTACGGACTCACCCTAAGTTTCTTCCTAAAGTGGTTTCCCCTTTTCACATCAACCAGGAGGTGGTACTTCCGACCTTCTTTCCCAGGCCACACTCCAGCCGAGCTGAAATGGTCCTGCATACCCTGGACTGTAGGAGGGCGTTAACCTTCTACCTTGACCGTACGCGGGAGCACCGAAGGGCTGTTCAGCTCTTCGTGTCTTATGACCCCAATAAGTTGGGGCTCTCTGTCTCCAAGCGTACTCTGTCCATCTGGATTGCAGACTGTATCGCTTGGGCTTATGGGGCAGCCGGCCTCTCGTTGGAAAGTCGAGTCACGGCTCATCGTGTTAGGGCGAAGGCTGCGTCCGTGGCTTACCTCCGCTCTGTTCCATTGGCAGACATCTGCCGGGCCGCTACTTGGTCTTCAAGCCAGACTTTTGCAGCCCATTACTGCCTGGAGAGGGAGTCCCGCAGGGACAGTGCTTTTGGACAGGCAGTCCTCCGTAATCTCTTTGAGGTATAGGCAACTCCTGCCCTCAGTCCCGGATGTTGGGCTACTGGTTGGGGGCGTACTCAGAGAAGATTCCTTCCTTCTGTGCTACTGAGCTTGAGGGAACTCCTTTTTTGTGCTTGGGGTCTCCGGTAGCCTTAAGCTTGGGAGTCCCATATGTGAGGACTGACTTCCTGCTTGGTCCTGGAGAAAAAGTAGTTCTCCAGGACCAAGCAGGAAGTCAGTCCTCACATATGGGTGACGTCGGCGCCGACGGAGCCCTCGCGGAGCAATTTTCCCCAGCTTTCACAGAAAGCCTTTGGGAATTGCAGCGCGCATGCGCGGTCGTCTTCCCGCCCAAGGGTGCCATCTTAGCCAGTCTTCTTTTTTCCGCGGAGCCCTACAGACGTACCCGTCGTGTCCCCGCTAAAAAAGTTGATTTTCGTGAGTTTTCTCGTTTTTCAATTCGGTTCGACGCCGGTCGTTTTCCTGCCTGGACTCGCGACGCTGTTGCGAGTCCTTCTCTTATTTTTCGGTTTTTCTGATTTTTGGTCAGTTTCGTTTTCGGTTTTTTCGCTGGCAGCCCGGTCCTTTGACCTCGCAGGGGCCCTTTTTCCCCCGATGGCTGCCAGTGGTTTCAAGCGGTGTGGTCAGTGTGACAGAAATATGTCACTCACTGACACACACGATAATTGCCTCCGCTGCCTGGGCCCGGATCATGAAGAAATGATCTGTGGAGCCTGTGGCAAAATATCCTCCAAAGCGTTGAGGAGTCGGCGGCGGCATCAGCGGGATAGAATCTTCGCTGACCCCAGCCGTACCCGGACCTCGTCGGAGGCCTCGGCATCCAGAGGCTCCAGCTCTGACCATCGCCGAAGTTCCTCCAACAGGGGTTCTCCCTCCGGAGACCATCGACGGAAGACAAAACCCGCGAGGGCGGCGTCGGTGGACGCTCCTGGCTCCGCGAGGGCCAGGTCGCATAGCCCCGACAGCCGTCCCGGGTCTTTGGAGAAGGAGCACCTCCCGAAGCGACCTCGCCTGGAGTCGGAGTTGCCTGCTCGGGTAAGTCCTGTGGTCCTTCTGGACTCGCCTCCGAGAGGTCCGACGTCGGGCCCGACGCCATCGGGGGCCCGAGTCGGGGGCTGCTGGGTCACCTGAGGTCGGACTCAGGTTGACGGCCTTGGAGAGCAGACTATCTGCCTTCATGGACCAGCAGCGGGCACTGATCGCTAGCCTCGCTGGCGCCGCTGCCCCGACCGCCGGGACGTCGACGTCTAAGTCGACCCCGGAGACCGAGCCGATCCTCGAGTCCATGCAAACTCGAGTCGATCCTCGGTCGAGGTCACCTTCGGCCTCCCGTTCGGAACCGAGGTCGTCGCCGCCGACTCCCTCGGCGTCGGGGCGGCCGACGCCTCCGCCTGCCCGAGCCGACCCCACTGATTCCTCCTCGGAGTCGGTCTGGGAGTCTGAAGAGGAGGAGTCACCTTCAGTACGACTCTCCCGCCCGGGAGCACTTTACTGTACCGGTGCCTCCCATGCTGGAACGACTACTCTTCCGCATGTGGGAGAGTCCGGCCTCGTCGCCGGTATTGAGCAAGCGGGTCGATTCCATCTATCGAGTCCGCAAGAGTCCTGGCTTCCAAAAAGCACAGCTGCCTCACCATTCCATGGTAGTGGAATCGGCCATGCATAGGCTTAAGAGCCAAAAAATGCACTCCTCGGTGCCTCCTGGCAGGGAGGCCCGTAACCTGGATGGCCTGGGTAAGAAGTGTTTCCAGGGCTCTATGCTGGCTTGTCGTGTCCAGACCTACCAGCTATACATGGGCATGTATGTCCGAGACCTGGCTAAAGAGCTAGCCGGATTCTCCGCTGGACTGTCCGAGGAACCTTTGCGGAGGTTCCTAGCCTTGACAACTGGTATTCGGGAATGCTCCAAATTCATGTCCCGAGCAGCCTATGATGGCTTTGAAGCATCGGCTCGTGTGGCCGCAGCTGACATCGGTGCCCGCCGACAGGCTTGGCTTCAGTCGTCTGACCTCGAACCTTGGGTGCAGGACAAGTTGGTCGATGTCCCCTGCAGAGGTGAGAACCTCTTTGGCAAGCCCATGGCTGAAAAGGCTGCACAAATCGAGACGGAGACTCTCACCAGGACCAGGCTTTCTAGGAAGACCTCCGCCCCTTCCCAGAAAAAGAAGGGCTCGGGAAAGAAGTCCTTTTACCCGAGAAAGGCGGCTGCCTATAAACACTACCCCCAATATCAGGCCCCTTCAGCAGGCCAAGGGACGGGGTAACGGGTCCCGTAGGCAGCAAGCCCCCAAGCCTGCACCACCAGCCCCTGCTCAGCAGGGTGGGGGTTTTTGACTTCCTCAGCATAGCCTCTCCCCCTCAGCTGGTTCCTCCCAGCACCAGAGGCCGGCTGGTTCACTTCGCCCACAGGTGGTCCAACATCACTTCAGATGCCTGGGTGCTTCAAGTCGTGCGAGAAGGATATCTTCTCCACTTTCATCAGGTCCCTCCCTCTTATTTTCCGGGAGAACCTCCTCGACTCCCTCTGCACAGGGACTTACTCCTTCAGGAGTTAGCAAGTCTTCTTCAGGAACAGGCTGTGGAACCGGTGCCCCACCACCTGAGAGGTCAAGGCTTTTATTCCAGGTATTTCCTAATACCAAAAAGGACAGGAGGCCTCAGACCCATCCTGGACTTGCGCAACCTCAACAAGTTCCTTGTGCGGGAAAAGTTCAAGATGCTTACCCTTGGAATCCTTCTGCCCTACCTCCAGCAGGGAGATTGGCTATGCTCCTTGGATCTAAAGGATGCCTACACGCACATCCTCATCCACCCAAGCCACCGCCAATACCTAAGGTTTGTGGTGGCAGGAAATCACTACCAGTACAGAGTACTGCCCTTTGGCCTATCCTCCGCACCGCGAGTCTTCACAAAATGTCTCGCGGTGGTGGCGGCCTATCTCAGGCTTCACGGCCTCTATGTCTTTCCGTACCTCGACGACTGGCTCATCAGAGCGTCGTCCTCTCTGGCAGTCGCCAATGCCACACACCGCACGGTGACTCTTCTGCAGTACTTGGGCTTTGTCATAAACTTCGCAAAGTCCACTTTGCTCCCCTCACAGGATCTCGAGTTCATCGGCGCAAGACTGCACACTCCTCAGGCTCGAGCTTTCCTGCCTCTCGACAGGGCTCAACGGCTCATGGACCTAGCCGGCCGTTTTCGCAGCCAGTCCCTGGTCTCCGCCAGGCGCTTCCTGAGACTACTCGGCCATATGGCTTCCACCGTCCACGTGACCCCCAATGCTCGCCTGAATATGCGGCCGGCTCAATGGTGCCTTCGCAAGCAGTGGCAACAAGCCACCGGCGGACTAGCCGACTTAGTACGCCTCTCCAGTCCGCTGGCCTCCTCCCTACAGTGGTGGCTTCATCGGCCGAACCTGGTGCTCGGAATGCCGTTTCAGTCGCCTCAGCCGGCTCAAGTGCTGACGACCGATGCTTCCCTCCTGGGTTGGGGAGCACATTGCCAGGGGGCATGTACTCAAGGTCTCTGGACCGCGTGGGAGTCTGCTCAGCAGATCAACTTCCTGGAGCTCAGAGCGATTCGTCTGGCGCTCAAGGCTTTCTCCCACCTGACTTCTCACCAGTCCGTCCTTGTCCAGACGGACAATCAAGTTGCCATGTTCTACGTGGACAAGCAGGGGGGCACGGGCTCCTTCCTTCTCTGCCGAGAAGCTCAGAAGCTCTGCTCTTGGGCCGTCAGTCACGGCATTCTTCTCAAAGCAGTTTATCTCCCAGGCCAAGAAAATTGCCTGGCGGACAAACTCAGCAGGATACTCCAGCCGCACGAGTGGCGTCTGGATCCCTTGGTAGTTCAGAAACTCTTTCTGAAGTGGGGCCTCCCCACGATGGATCTCTTTGCCAGTCCTCTCAACCGGCAACTTCCTCGCTTCTGCTCTCGTCAGCCACATCCCCTTCGGGTAGCGGCAGATGCTTTTCTGCTCTCATGGTCGGAAAGCCTTCTCTATGCTTTTCTTCCCATCCCGCTAGTCTCCCGAACTCTGTTCAAGGTTCTCCGGGACAAAGCGTCCATGATCCTGGTGGCTCCTCGCTGGCCCAGACAGCCGTGGTTCCCACTCCTGTTACAATTAGCGGCAGAGGATCCGTTCCCTCTAGGGTTTCAACTGGATCTCCTAACACAGGATCAGGGGTCTCTGCTACACCCCAACCTCAGATCTCTCAACCTAATGGCCTGGCGGCTGAAAGGGTAGTCCTTGCTCCCCTTCTCCTGCCGGCAGAGGTGGAAGAGGTCGTCCTAGCTTCTCGGCGACCTTCTACCCGCAAATGCTACGCCCTTAAATGGCGTCGCTTTTCCGTTTGGTGTGTACAGCAGTCTCAGGATCCCTTCTCCTGCTCGGTGTCGGTGATCTTGCAGTACCTGCTCTACCTCTCTAATCTGGGACTTAAGTCCAACTCCGTCAAGGTCCACCTCAGTGCTCTTTCAGCACACCATGTGCCGGTGGACGGCAGACCTCTTTCCAGCGACCCTCTCATAGCACGGTTTCTCCGAGGTCTCCTTCTACTTAAACCACCTCTGCGCCCGCCAGCACCTGACTGGGATCTGAATGTGGTTTTACAGCGGATCACCTGTCCGCCTTTTGAACCGATGGCTGCCTGTTCTCTGCGTTTTCTTTCGTGGAAAACCTTATTCCTGATAGCCCTCACTTCCGCTAGACGCGTAAGTGAATTGCAGGCCCTCGTGTCTGATCCTCCCTTCACTCGGTTCTACAAAAATAGGGTAGTCCTACGGACTCACCCAAAATTTCTTCCAAAAGTTGTCTCCCCTTTTCACATCAATCAGGAGGTGGTACTTCCAACCTTCTTTCCCAGGCCTCACTCCAGCCGAGCTGAACGAGTCCTGCATGCCCTGGACTGTAGAAGGGCACTGAACTTCTACCTTGACCGTACGCGGGAGCACCGTAAAGCTGCTCAGCTTTTTGTGTCTTTTGACCCCAATAAATTGGGGCTCCCGGTCTCCAAGCGTACTCTGTCCATCTGGGTTGCTGACTGTATCGCTTGGGCTTATGGGGCAGCCGGACTCTCCTTAGAAAGTCGAGTCACGGCTCATTGTGTTCGGGCGAAGGCTACGTCAGTGGCTTACCTCCGCTCTGTTCCGCTGGCAGACATCTGCCGGGCCGCTACTTGGTCTTCGAGCCAGACTTTTGCGGTCCATTACTGTCTCGAGAGGGAGTCCCGCAGGGACAGTGCTTTCGAACAGGCAGTCCTCCGAAATCTCTTCGAGGTTTGAGCAACTCCTACCCTCCATCCCGGATGGGGGCTACCGGTGGGTAATAATTCAGCGAAGATTCCTTCCTTCTGTACTGCTGAGCTAGAGGGAGCTCATTTTTGTGCTTAGGGTCTCCGGTAGCCTTAAGCTTGGGAGTCCCATATGTGAGGACTGACTTCCTGCTTGGTCCTGGAGAAAGTGTAGTTACTCACCTGTAACAGGTGTTCTCCAGGAGCAGCAGGAATCAGTCCTCACAACCCTCCCTCCTCCCCGTGGAGTTGCAATCATCTGCTTAAGTTTTTTTGCAAATTTTTATGCTGTCTTTTAGCTATGTCATCAGACTGGCTAAGATGGCACCCTTGGGCGGGAAGGCGACCGCGCATGCGCGCTGCAATTCCCAAAGGCTTTCTGTGAAAGCTGGGGAAAATTGCTCCACGAGGGCTCCGTCGGCGCCGACGTCACCCATATGTGAGGACTGATTCCTGCTGCTCCTGGAGAACACCTGTTACAGGTGAGTAACTACACTTTACTCACCTGTAACAGGTATTCTCCAGGAGCAGCAGGAATCAGTCCTCACAACCCTCCCTCCTCCCCTTGGAGTTGCAGTTCTATGCTTTCGTTTTTTTGCTAATTTTTTGCTGTCTTTTAGCTATGTCATCAGACTGAGCAAGATGGCACCCTTGGGCGGGAAGAGGACCGCGCATGCGCGCTGCAATTCCCAAAGGCTTTCTTTGAAAGCTGGGGAAAATTGCTCCGCGAGGGCTCCGTCGGCGCCGACGTCACCCATATGTGAGGACAGATTCCTGCTGCTTCTGGAGAACACCTGTTACAGGTGAGTAACTACTTTTTACCTACTATCTCCCTAACTGTCTGTGCTATAAAGGTTTTACCTTCTTAAAGGGTCCAGACAGTCAACTTGCCTATTCTCAATACGGCTCAATAAGTGGGAGCGGTTATACACACAATTACTGCTGTGACGTCAACAGCTTCTATTTTTGTTATAGATCTCCCTATCCATGAAGTATCAAACTTCATTGTCTTCCTATCTCTTACCAGCTAGGAATGACAGTGTACATCTTCAGTATTTCTGAGTACACTTCTGTTCTCCTTGGGAATAGGGGCTTTTTTCCATACCCCCTCTTCCCTTCCGGACTGGGCAAATTCTCCAGATCGGTCAGTCTTCTTCTTTTAGTCCTCAATGTTAATACCTCTGTACCTAAAAGAGTTTTCAGCTTTTTCCCATAAAGCTTTCCATTGAAGACCTGCCGTTCTTCTCCTGCCCCAGTTGACACCTGGGTCACCTGCCCATTCCTGGTTCGGAACTTCATCCTCACTGCTGTGAAGGTACCTTGAAGATTCCGCTACTGCATCTACAGTACACTCCATCACAGTTCTACTTCCTACAATCCAGTAGGTAAGCTCTATATTGTGCTAGTTCATTAAATATTTAATGATACTTGACATACTTTCTAAAGACTCCTCTCTCCTGTAGTCTTTAGATTTGCTGTTCCTTGCAGCTCTTCTCTATTCAACTCCTACCCCCCATCCCTCAGGGGATGCCGGGGATCCAGGTTTGGGAAATGCCGTCCTGTCCCAGGAATACGCATTTTATGGGATCTCCCCTGGCATCCACAGCTAGGGAGTCCCCATATGTGAAGACTCATTCCTGCTTGTTCCTGGAGATAGCACAGTTACTTACCTGTAACAGGTGATCTATGGGAACAGCAGGAATTAGTCTTCACAACCCACCCACCTCCCCTAGGAGTTGTATCTATCTATCTCCTTTCCTCTTTCTCTCCTTCTGTCTCAGCTATGAAACTCAACTGAGGAGAGGCAGTGGGAAAGGCGGGAAGTCACAGCGCAGGCGCAAGGGATGCTCCCAAAAGCTTTCTGATTGGATGCTGGGGAGCATTCCCGTGCAGGCTCCGTCGGTACCGACATACCCATATGTGAAGACTAATTCCTGCTGTTCCCAGAGATCACCTGTTACAGGTAAGTAACTGTGCTTTACACTACGTAAAATAGCTGTGCAAGAGCTGAACTAAATCCCAACCAATATATGCTCTTAAACAAAATCCTACACAAACAAGTCCAACAAATCACAAAAAATAAATCACAACTAAATCATCAGGCAAAGTGACCTCAGGATGGCTCAGCTCATACCCTACATATAGTGAAAAAAATCACTAGGGAACAGCCGACACAGAAAATATTGCCACCATCTACCATTATATGTGTTCTGCAACATTTCTAGTCTTTCGCACCAGATAGCATCAGCGATGCGGAAGCGTTGGAGTCTTTTTGATGCGCACCCTAGACTTGCAGGATATACATTAAGGATGGCGTATAGTCATGGCCGTAATTTGAAAGATAGATTATGCCCGGCGGTGGCACGACAAGATGTTAGCTGGGCTTCTCTTACACTAGGACATTCAGCATGTAATCATTGTTCATTTTGCAGTCTTATGAGGGGCACAGTTTGTGCTGAATATCAAAAGAGTGCCCGGCGGCTCTATAGCGCTGCGACGTGTAACACATCATTTGTGGTTTATGGACTATGTTGTTCTTGCCCTAAACTCTACATTGATAAAACTACACTGCCTCTGAGAACGTGTTTAGCTGAACATAAATATAGTCTTCATGCAGCACGAATTGATACACCTTTAGTACAACATTGTATTGATTTTAATCATCGGTTTGAGGATCTATGCTGTACAGTTTTGAAACATGTCCCTCAGAACATTAGAAGAGGAGATCGAAATAAATTGCTACTGTGGAAGGAACAATGGTGTATTTTCACGCTACAGACTTTGCATCCAAGTGATCTAAATGATAAAATCGAATGGACCTTGTTTTTTTGAGATTGCTATCAGGGCAGTTTTGCGTGATGGGCTACGTAGTTTCAACCTGCCTTTTTTGTATGAATTTTTTGTATGATTTTGTGTATGAGTGGCTAGTTTAAAGTTACGTTGTGTGTATGGTGATGTCATTTCTGGGTGAGGTTGTTGATTGGTTGTTTTTTGTGATAAGTAGTGCGTCACACGCCGTCTTGTTAGATGGCGGGGGGATAATGGAGGTTTGAGCAGTTAAGCGGGTGTGCTTTCTAGTATTTTTCAACCCCTGACGAAGCCTCAGATTGGCGAAACAGAAGCTTTTGTAGGGTTGAATCGGTTATGGAATATAGAGGATGAAATTACTGAAGATGTTTTATTCCCCGCTAAAGATTTAGCTAGTGAGCTATGCAGATTGCATTCAACTATTGGATTCTGCTGGAGCTGCTGAAGGATTGAAAAGCCCTTGAAGATAAGTAATTGTAGACCTGGATGAGTTGGTGTAATGTTTAAACATTTATTCTATATTTTTCTTCTATAGGGATCCGTATGCAGTCCCAGTGGAGTTTTGTGCAAAGTGGAGTCTTGTGCAAATTGGTGTAATTAATTATTGTGCAGATTGGTACAATTAAACATAATAAGACACTTTGTGTATGTATGTGGTAGTGTTTGTTTGAGGTATTGCATAAGGAGTGTTTTCCCAGTGGTATTTGTTTTGGTGTGATTGTTTGAATGTTTGTAGAGAATGTTTTTGGTGGTATGGTAGGCTTTTGTGACCGATGATGTTAGCGTCAGCTGTTCCCTATAGTGATTTTTTTCACTATATGTAGGGTATGAGCCATCCTGAGGTCACTTTGCCTTATGATATAGTTGTGATTTATTTTTTGTGATTTCTTGGAATTGTTTGTGTAGGATTTTGTTTAAGAGCATATATTGGTTGGGATTTAGTTCAGCTCTTGCACAGCTATTTTAAGTAGTGTAACTAAATGTGGCAATACCATATCCGTCACCGACACCCATGAGTGGTGTCTTAAATGTTTGGGTCCTGACCATTCTCCATCGGAGTGTCTCTCCTGCAGAAAGATGACTAAGAGGGGCCTACAGAATAGAGCTGCAAAACTCGGTATCCTTTTTGCCGCTGATATGATGTCCGTTGCATCGATGTCTTCCAGGGCTTCATCTTCCTCCCATGGATCTCAGGTAACTAAACCTAAGTAGAAGATTTAGATCTCCTTCTAAGTATCGAGATTCCAATGGTGTTGCCCTCGAGGAAAGTTCACCGGCAAAACAACCCCAGCAGGAGACCTCGGTCTCGAAAGCATTAACGGGGCTCCATAATGTTCCAGAGGCTTCAACCTCTGCAGAACTACTGGTGCCATGTTCTGGGGTCGTGGCCACTTCCATCGGTACCGACATCCAGGCATCGGCAGGAGCGATGGATCAGAGAATCCTCGCTATCGAACGCAGTCTAGCAGCTCTCTTAGCAGCTTCGGTTCCGCTAAGACTGCTACAGATGGTTCCACAGGTATCGATACCAACATCGGTGCTTCTACCAAGTGCACCTGCCTCGGCAGGTATGCTGCCCCCATGCCGAGCCTTGAGTCTATCTCAGGTATCGAGGGGCCGGTACCAAGACACCCCGATATCGACTTTGAACGGTACCGAGCGTTGCAGGAACACCCGGCACAGAGATATTTTGAATCCTCCGATTCCGATGACTCTGATGACTCTGCCGGTACTAGAGCAATCCTTCTGGAGGATCCAGCTCCTTCTCCTCAACGCAGAATGTCTCCTCCAGGGGACATGTCCTTCCAGGATTTCATACGTAATGTAGCTCGAGGTCTTGCAATCACGGTGACTCCAGAAAAGGAACCCAGAGCAGAAGGATTAGAAATTCTTCAATACCCTAAGGCTCCTAAAGAGGCAGCTACCCTGCCCAATCATAGGATCTTGCAAGATCTTATGTTAAGAATGTAGGAAACCCCTTTAACGGTGTCTCCACACTCCCAGCGACTCGATACCATGTACCGAGTTCCAAGCTGTCCTGGATTTCAAAAGACTCAGTTACCACACCATTCAATGGTAGTGGAGTGGAGGAGTGGCCTAGTGGTTGGGGCAAGATACTTCAGGCCGGAAGGTCAGGGGTTCAAATCCCACTAGAGAACAGCAACCTTGGGCCGGAAGGACTGGGGTTTCTAGTCCCACAGGTGCTCCTTGTGGTCTTGGGCAAGCCACTTAACCCTCCATAGCCCATGTTCCCTGTAAAATAGTTATCTCCAGGTTATAATGCCCTGTTCAATGTAATTTCAGTTTGTTCAGTGTAAACCACACTGATGCAGAATAGTGCGGTATATAAGAGAATGTAAAGAAATAAATAAATAAATAAAATAAATAGTGGAATCGGCAATGCGTAGGATTAAGAGTGCTAAAACACATTCTTCCAATCCTCCGGGCCGTGAGTCGAGGATACTCGATGCCTTTGGGCGTCGATGCTTCCAATCCTCCATGTTGGCAGCCAGGATCAGCTCTTACATCCTCTATATGGGAATGTTCCTCAGTGAAGTTACAGGACACTTGGAGCTCATGAGCCCTCTTCTTCCTGAGGAGAAAAGAGGGGATTTTCTTACTCTGGTCAAACACGCCCAGGATGTCTCTAAGTTTGTGAACCGTGCAAGCTTTAATTGCTTTGAATGTATTAGCAGAACCTCTGCTATTTCCGTTGGTGCACGTCGTATTGCCTGGCTCCAGGCATCAGACTTAGAACAATGGGTGCAAGAGAAACTGGGAAATATTCCTTGCACAGGAGAAAATCTCTTTGGCAAGGATTGGCAAGACAAGGTAAATCAGCTTGAATCTGAAAATACTACTTTGAACAGACTATCAAAGTCTACAGCCAACCCAGCAAAGAAAAAGTCAGCCAAGAAACCCTTTTTCAATAAGAAAAAGAGGTTTTACCTATCTTATACCCATCATGCTCACTGTCCAGTTCATTTTCCCCAAAAGGGGAACCAACAGAACAGACAGCAGTGAAAGCCACAAGTTCCATTAACTCAATCGGCTCCAAAAGCTCAGCCTCCTCGGGGGCTTTGACTCTTTCCTAGAGAACTTAGTCTTTCTGCACCTGAAAGATCCAGAACCCCTCACCATTCCAGGAAGGTTATGCCATTTTGCCAGCAGATGGCAACAAATAACATCAGAAAACTGGACTCTGTCCATTGTACGAGAGGGGTACAGACTTCATTTCCACAGTATGCCCCCTCCTACAGTCATAAAGCAGTTCATTTCTCAGGTCCCTGTCACCAATCTCTTGGGTCAGGAGGTCACATCACTTCTTGCTCAAGGAGCAATAGAAGACGTACCCATACCCCAACAGGGGACAGGATTCTGCTCTCCCTATTTTCTCATTCCAAAGAAAACAGGGGGACACAGGCCTATTCTGGACCTCAGAGAATTAAACAAATATCTGTTCCAAGAAAAATTCAAAATGATCTCCCTCGGAACACTGCTGCCATACCTTCAGAGTCAGGACTGGCTATGTTCTCTAGATCTAAAGGATACATATACGCATATTCTCATCCATACAGATCACAGAAGATTCCTTCAATTCCTTTTCCAGGGAAGACAAGGTTCTTCCTTTTGGTCTGGCTTCTGCCCCAAGAGTCTTCACAAAATGCATGGCAGTAGTAGCAGCATTTCTGAGAACTCTAGGACCATTCGTCTTCCCCTACTTAGACGAATGGCTCATTCGAGCATCCACTGCTCCAGAAGCCAGCTTCGCTCTTTCTCGCACAATGCAAATTCTTTGCTACTTGGGACTGGTCATAAACCTCCCAAAATCTCAGCTCACCCCTTCTCAGGCCCTGGAGTTCATAGGGGCTCAACTGGATACCAGATGGTCAAGGGCTTTCCTACCACAGCCTTGCTGTCTTCATATAGTGCAGCTGGCGTCCCAAGCAGCTATGAAAGTCTTCCTAACTGCTCGGGAAATGCTTCAGCTTCTGGGGCATATGGCATCCACTGTCCATGTGGTTCCCTATGCTCGCCTTCACATGCGAGCAGCCCAGTTGACCCTCTCCTCTCAGTGGACACAGGCCTCAGGTTGCCTATCGGACAAAATCAGAAACTCCACACGTCTCATTTCGTCCCTTCAGTGGTGGCAATCACTGGAAAACCTTCTAGTAGGCTCTCCTTTCCAGCAGCCTCTATTCCAGGCCACCCTAACAACCGATGCGTCCAAGTTGGGTTGGGGGGCTCACTTGCACGATCTCTCGACTCAGGGTCTTTGGACCCCACAGGAGGCTTGTCTTTACATAAACCTCCTAGAACTCAGAGCCATTTTCCATGCTCTTCGAGTATTCCAGGCCCAGCTCAGCTACAAGACAGTTCGGGTCCAGACCGACAATCAGGTAGCCATGTTCTGTGTGAACAAGCAGGGCAGAGCAGGCTCTTCGTCGTTATGCAACGAAGCTTTGTGACTGTGGGCCCTCGCCAGAGAGTATCAAATCCACCTCCTAGTGGTATATCTTCCGGGCATTCAAAATCTTTGGGCAGACAAACTCAGTCGAATACTGCTGCCACACAAATGGTCTCTTCACTCAGACCAGATTGCTCGAGTGTTTCGAATCTGGGAGACCCCAGATATAGACCTCTTTGCAAGTTCACAGAATGCCAAACTTCCCCGATTCTGTTCCAGAATTCCGGCTCAAAACTGTCAGGCAAGAGATGCTTTCCTCCTCCACTGGGGGCAAGACTTCCTCTATGCCTTCCCACCCATTCCCCTTATTTCCAAAACACTGTTCAAGCTTCAGAGAGACAGAGGACGCATGATAGTCATAGCTCCATGTTGGCCATGGCAAACGTGGTATCCTCTGCTTCTACGTCTCTCTCAAGCCACGCCACTGGTGTTGGGACATGCTCCAGATCTTCTGTCTCAGGAGGACGGGACGCTATTGCACCCGAATCCCCAGTCCCTGCATTTCAGGGCCTGGTTGCTGAGGGCGTAGAGCTTCCAGATATCAACCTTTCTCAACAGGTAAGGGATATCCTGGTGGCCTCCAGAAAACCTTCCACAAGACGATTCTACACCTTTAAGTGGAAAAGATTCTCTGTATGGTGTTCTCAAAGGGGACTTACCCCCTTTTTGGTGCCTGTGGAATTGCTACTGGAGTATCTTCTCCACTTATCAAATTCTGGTCTTAAAACCAATTCAATAAGGGTTCATCTTAGTGCCATTGCTGCTTCCTGCAGACCACTTGATGGACAACCTATCTCCTCTCATCCACTCATAGCAAGATTTATGAGAGGTCTACTCTTAACAAAACCTCCCATTAAGCTGCCGCCGGTGGCATGGGATCTTAATCTTGTTCTCGGGCAGCTTATGAAACTGCCCTTTGAGCCCTTAGCCACTACGAACCTGAAGTTTCTTTCCTGGAAAGTCATCTTCCTAGTTGCTCTCAATTCTGCAAGACGCATCAGTGAGTTGCAGGCCTTAGTGGCTGATCCTCCTTATACAAGATTTCACCATGATAAGATAGATCTCCAGGAACAAGCAGGAATGTAGTCTTCACATATGGGTATCGTCGGTACTGATGGAGCCTGCGCGAGAACGCTCCCCAGTGTCCAATAGGAACGCTTTTGGGAGCATCCCTCAGCACATGCGCACTGCCTTTCCAACTGTCCCTCTTCAGTTCTTTGTTTTCCGTGGAGCCGACAGGACCCATACCCTGTCACTGCAGAAAATTCCGTCTTAAAAATTGTTTTCTTGTGGTCGCGTTTGCCTCCGCACGACGCCTACCGGTACCGCCGGTTCTTTTCTTTAAAAAAAAAAAAACCTTGAACTGTTTCTCTTCAGAAACTTTTCTTTTTCGGTGCTAGGTGCCATTTTGGGCATTAGGCCCCATATTCCTTAAACATGGAAAAACCAACTAGTGGTTTCAAAAAATGTACTAAGTGTGGCGGTACCATTTCCGTCACTGACACCCATGATTGGTGTCTTAAGTGTTTAGGGCCTGAACATTCTCCATCTGAATGTCTCTCCTGTATGGGGATGACTAAAAGGGGAAGACAGAACCGGACTGCAAAGCTCGGTACCCTCTTTTCTTCGGATGCCAGATCCATTGCATCGACATCTTAATGGGCCTCCTCTTCCTCCCATGGATCTCAGGTAACTAAACATAAAAGCCAGTCCTCAAAGGGTAGCTCTCCTGCTAAGCATCGAGAGGCCATTGCCATTGCCCTTGAGGGAACCACACCGGCAAAACAGCCCCGGCAGGAGGCCGGCTTCCAAAGCATCAATGGGGCTTCAGGATGTTCTCGAGGCCTCGACCTCGCAAGAACTACCTGTGCCATGCTGAGGGGTCCCGGCTGTTTTCACCAGTACCAACACCCAGGCATCGGCAGCGTCGATAGACCAGAGGTTCCTCGCTATCGAACGCAGCATTGCAACTCTGCTCACAGCTGCGGTACCGTTGACACCTATGGTTCAACGGGCACCAGTACTGACATTGATGCCGGTACCAGTACCGACAATACCGGTACTGACGGTACCGGCCCTGGTGGGAATTCTTCCCACAGTACACAAAGAGCAAGAGCAAAGGATGAGCACAAGTGCTTTATTGATCCCCAACGCGTTTCGGCAGATGCCTTCTTCGGGGGGGGTGGGTACTTAAATACAAAAGAAACCACATTAAAAACATAATAAACCAAACAAATTAAAATTAAGTAGGCATGTTGGTAACAATTAAAATGTAACAATAAAAACTTGTTTACAATAAAAACAATAATTGTTCAATGTAACTAATAAATAAAACCACATATGTACAATTATGTAAAAAATGCACAGAAGACGCAGGGCAAAATTGAAGTATCAAGTAATGTAAAAATCAATGTACAGATATAGAAACAACATGTTACTCACATTCAAGCACTGTGGGTACAGGGACCCTAAACGTAAATCCTTTTATGTTGTACACAACACCATGAGCTGGCCAACTGGCTCTTGCAAGATGAAACTGTGTTGTAACTAACAAAACTAAAATGTAACATAAAAATGAAAAACTGTAACAAAACTAACATATTGCGTATTAAAAACAAAAACAAAACTTACTGTCGTGAGACTCTAAAAAATCTTAGTAAAACCTGGAGAAACACCAAATCACATGATAACAAAACCAAATATATAAACTTACTTAATAAATACAAAGAAACAATCAACAACTCAAAAAGAGATTACTATTCCAATCTAATAAATCTTGCTCTCAACCGACCAAGAGAACTCTTCTTAATCGTCAAAACACTAACAAAAACACATAACCCAGAACCGAACCAGGACATTATAAACGTCCAAACCTTAGCAGCACACTTTGCTGAAAAGCTAAAGGTAAAATCTTGCTCCCCAACCATCACGATAGAATATACACAGACCAGTAACTATGAATGGACAACATTCCACAAAGTTGATCGTAAACACATCCTCAACATCATAACAATGATCAACACTACAACTTCCCCGCTTGACCCATGCCCGGTGTCATGGATCAAGTATACTAAGGAATCCCTTGCAGAAAACATCCAATACATAGTAAACCAATCCCTCACACAAGGAACCATGCCCAACACCCTAAAGCTCTCCTCGATCCGTCCCATAATAAAAAACAATAAACTTGACCCAAAGGACCCCAACTCCTACAGACCAATTGCCAGCATACCGCTAATCGCTAAAATAATAGAAAAAACTATACAACTCCAACTACAGGAATACATAGATGAGCAAAAACTTCTTGATGCGCATCAATTCGGATTCCGCCCCTTCCATGGAGTGGAAACCCTCCTAATCGCCTTGACAGACCTCCTCATCCGTGGTACTAATGAAAATAGCAAAGGTTTCCTCCTCCTCTTCATAGACCTATCTGCTGCATTTGACAGCATTAATCACAAAACACTCATCAACAGACTTGAAAACCTAAAAATAGGAGGAACCGTCCTTGAATGGTTCAAATCATACATTTCAAACAGACTCATACAGATACAATTAGGCAAAGAAACATCAGAAACCTTCCCTCAAGGCCAGGGTATCCCTCAGGGATCGGCACTCTCTGCCCTCCTCTTCAATTTATACCTCCAACCAATTACAGACATATTCAAGAAGTATGAAATTAACCATTTCATATACGCGGACGATATCATGCTCGCCATCCCCATAAACACCAACAACCCCAAATACGATAGACTACTCCAATGCATGAATGAGACCACCATATGGCTTGAAAACAACCACCTAAGCATCAATCTCAAAAAGACTGAAGCAATGTTCATAACGAGAAAACCTGACATGGACCACAACTACCCTACCACAATCACAATAAATAACACACCAATACCTATTAAAAAGGAGGTAAAATACCTTGGAATAATTCTGGACCATTCACTCACCATGATCCCACACATAAAACATACAGTAAAAACGATATTCTATAAACTCAAGACAATACAACACCTGAGACCCCTACTCAACACACATGACTTTAGATCAGTGGTCAACTCCCTCATCACCCCCCACTTTGACTACTGCAATAGCATTCTAAATGGCCTACCACTAAAAAGCATATACCTCCTCCAAAGAGCACAAAACATATGTGCCAAGATGGTCACAAAAGCTAAGCTAACAGACCACGTGACCCCAATACTACTAGATCTTCATTGGCTCCCCATAAGCAGCCGAATAAAATATAAAATCCTCCTTACTACCTTTAAACTCCTCAATAACATCTCTCCCTCCCAACTATCTACCCTATTACAAACCCCATCAGAAACTAGAACACGAAGACAGAACGCAACCCATTCCCTCAACATAAAAACTAATTTCAGAAGGACCAGAGCAACGACAAGTGATAGAGCCTTCTCCTTTGCTGCCCCTACCCTCTGGAACGAAATCCCTTTAATCCTCCGCAAAATAAAAGACCTTCACCAATTCAAAAAAGAACTAAAAACATACCTTTTCACAAAACACTTTGAGATCCCCTACCAACAAAAAACCTCTCCGATACAATCACAGAAGCACATTCACAGTTCTCAAGACAGAACAAATGATTAAACATAAGAAAGACACTTACTCTACTCTGCCTTACCCTACAGACAAAGATTTACACAAACAAATGGCTATATCTCTATTGTAAATAATACCGGTAACTCAATTATGTTGTGATGACCTGTACATAGTTTGAATAGTGTTATTCTAGTTAATGTTCAAAACATGTTCAATGTAACTAAACGTGTACATAGTTAACACAAGTTCCATGTAAAATATACAGAAGTATATTGATTTTTGTTCGATGTGAACCGCCCCTGATCTCTGGAAGGGGCGGTATATAAGAAACTGTTAAATAAATAAATAAATAAAAATAGTATCGCTAAAGACAGCAAGAAAGGAAGATATGCCTGTAGAGGCAATCCAAAGGCTGAGTGGAAATAAAAACATTGAATTGTGTAGCTAATGTCAACCATTATGTGAACTAATCGGGAGAAGAGGATTATAAATATATACGTGTGTCTAAAAAGAACTGTGTTGATGTGATATTAGAGTGAGATAAAAACTATCATATAAAAGTAATGATTAAAAACATCATTTAGAACAAGTAATCCTAAAAACGTGGCTGAAAGGAATATGTAGAAGAATTACAAGAAATCGAACCATACTACTCGTGAACTGTCACCGCGGACTAAAAACATGGACAAAACCCTTTTTTTTAAAAGAAATTAATCCTAGTGTGCCCGACAGATATACTGCAAAATATGTGAATATATAAAATGAAGAATAGTAAATAATCGGCGCGTTAAAACCTAATCTCGATTGCTTTTTTTGGAAAGATTTTTACATGGTTCATGAAACATAAATGCAAATGGTGCTATAAAAACCGCCAGACTTAAACACACTGAGGATCTTTCTGTGTGGACAAAAAAACGCCTTCTGAAAACGATAAGGGACAAACCATACATATTAAAAGATCCAATGGAAAATGTATATTAAAAAACCTTATAATACTGTGCCTGTGTCGCTGGAAATTGAATCAACTGTATCTGTCAAAAGGAGAACCGCCGCTCAACTGCAATTCATTGAAAGCCGGCAATGTGAAAAGAAGTAGATTTTAAAGACGCCGAAACCCGCACCAAAAGTGAGGGGCGTGGTTAACTCAGCATTTGAGTAACACATCATACTTGTGGCGTCGAGCAATGAACATTTGAACGCCAAAATTAAAAATTGATTGTGCAATCAATGAAAACACAATTACTCCCACTGTGAACCTCGTAACAAACAGTGAATAAATTTAAAATCGTAAAAGCCTATGCTGACAGACATTTATTGTTTTAGGGGTTTTGTTCCATGTTGTTATCAGATCGGTGGAGATGAATGTCTGTCAATTATTGTTTTTATTGTAAACAAGTTTTTATTGTTACATTTTAATTGTTACCAACAACATGCCTACTTAATTTTAATTTGTTTGGTTTATTATGTTTTTAATGTGGTTTCTTTTGTATTTAAGTATCCACCCCCCGAAGAAGGCATCTGCCGAAACGCGTTGGGGATCAATAAAGTACTTGTGCTCATCCTTTGCTCTTGCTCTTTGTGTACTGTTGGGTTTTTGCAAGAGTTTCTTGCTCTTTTTGTGCTCGCCTTTGGGAATTCTTCCCACGCCATCTTTGGCTGGAATCGACAGATCGGTACCGGATCAACTCGGTACCGACTTCGATCGATACCGGGACGTGCTTTGTATGAGCATCGTGGTCAAGAATACTTCGAATCCTCCGATTCCAAATACTCTGACAATTCTGCTGGTACCAGAGGGTTTCTCCTGGAAGATCCCTCTTCTCCCCAACGCAGAATGTCACCTCCAGAGGACATGTCTTTTCAGGATTTTATTTGTGATATGGCCAAGGGCCTTTCAATCATGATAGCTCCTGAAAAGGAACCCAGAGCAAAGGAATTAGAAATTCTCCAATATCCTAAAGCTCCAAAGGAAGCAGCTACCCTGCCCATCCATGAAATTCTGCATAACTTGATGCTCAGAATGTGGGAAACGTCTCTGACCACATCTCTTCATTCTAGGAGACTTGATACTATGTATCGAGTTCCACCATGTCCTGGATTTCAAAAGACTCAACTGCCACACCATTCAGTGGTGGTGGAGTCAGCCATGCGTACGAAGAAAAGTGCAAAGAGGCATGAATCCAATCCCCCAGGTTGTGAATGCACGACTCTGGACACTTTTGGGCGCCGAACTTTTCAGGCTTCCATGCTTTCAGCTAGGATCAGTTCATATATACTATATATGGGAATGTTCCTTAAAGAAGTTACAGGAGACTTGGAGCTTATGAGCCCATTTCTCCCAGATGACAAGAGACAGGACTTTCTTGCTCTAGTTAAGCATGCTCAAGATGTCTCCAAGTTTATGAATCGTGCAGCCTTTGACTGCTTTGAATGCATCAGCAGAACCTCTGCTATTGTCATTGGGGCACGACGGATTGCCTGGCTTCAGGCATCAGACTTGGAGACTTGGGTACAGGACAAGTTAGGCAACATTCCTTGCACGGGAGAGAATCTCTTTGGCAAGAACTGGCAGGAAAAGGCTAACGAGTTAGATGCTGACAATACCACTCTAGATAGTCAAAATCTACAGCCACTCCAGCCAAAAAGAAGCCTTATAAAAACCCTCTTTCAGCAAAAAGAGGAAATTTTATCCTTCCTATACCCAGCAGAGTCAAACTCAGGGTAAGGTTGCCCAAAAGGGACAAACTAGACAAAAGAAGCCAAAAGGCCCGAGAGCCCAACCAGCTCCGCAGGTTTACCCCCCCTCGAGGGCTTTGACTCCTTCCTAGAGAGCTTAGCCTTCCTGCCTCTGAGGGGTCCCCAACCCCCCAATATCCCAGGCAGGTTATGCCACTTTGCCGGCAGATGGCATCAGATAACAGCAGAAGATTGGACTCTGTCCATTGTAGGAGAGGGGTACAAGCTTTATTTTCACAGCATACCCCCTCCTACAATTCTAAGGCAATTCAATTCTCAAACCTCCGCAGACAATCTGCTAAATCATGAGGTCTCAACACTTCTTGCCCAAGGGGCAATAGAAGAGGTACCCATTCTTCAACGGGGTGCAGGGTTCTACTCCCCCTATTTTCTTATTCCAAAGAAAACAGGAGGACATAGAGCCATTCTAGACCTCAGAGAATTGAACAAATACCTATTTTGAGAGAAGTTCAAAATGATTTCTCTAGGAACTCTTCTGCCATACCTTCAAAGCCAGGATTGGCTTTGCTCTCTAGACTTAAAAGATGCATACACTCACATTCTGATCCATCCAGATCACAGGAAATTCTTACGATTCCTTTTCAAGGGAAAACATTTCCAGTACAGGGTTCTTCCCTTTGGTCTGGCTTCAGCACCAAGAGTATTCACGAAATGCATGGCAGTAGTAGCTGCATTTCTGTGAACCCTGGGGATATTCGTCTTCCCTTACTTAGACGACTGGCTCATTCGAGCCCCTACAGTTGCAGAGGCCAGCACTGCACTGTCTCGCACAATGCGAATCCTCCAATACTTGGGGTTGGTAATAAACTTCCCAAAATCCCAACTTGTTCCTTCCCAATGCCTGGAATTCATGGGGGCCTGTCTAGATACCAGACAGGCAAAGGCTTTCCTTCCACAGGCTCGGTGTCTTCGCATAATGCAACTAGCTTCTCAAGCAGCAGGGAAATCCTCCCTAACTGCTCGGGAGCTACTACAGTTGCTGGGACATATGGCATCCACAGTTCATGTAGTCCCATATGCTCGCCTCCACATGCGAGCAGCTCAGTGGACCCTATCCACACAGTGGACACAGGACACTTATCAGACAAAATAATAAACTCTCAACGACTAATTTTGTCCCTCCAATGGTGGCAATCACTAGAAAATCTGACAGTAGGGTCTCCTTTTCATCAGCCCCTCTTTCAGGCCACCCTAACGACAGATGCATCACAGGTGGGTTGGGGAGCACACCTGAATCATCTCTCTACACAGGGCACCTGGTCTCCACAGGAGGCTGGTCTACACATAAACCTCCTGGAATAAAGAGCAATTTATTTAGCTCTTCAAGTATTCCACGCCCAGCTCAGCTACAAGACAGTCCTAGTCCAGACAGACAATCAAGTAGCCATGTTCTGTGTGAACAAGCAGGGCGGAACAGGCTCTCTGTTGTTATGCAACGAAGGTTTACGACTGTGGGCCCTCGCCAGAGAGTATCAAATTCACCTTCTAGTGGTATATCTTCCAGGCATTCAAAACTTTTGGGCAGACAAACTCAGTCGAGTACTGCTGCCTCACGAGTGGTCGCTCCACCTAGACCAGGTGGCAAAGATATTTCATCTCTGGGGCACTCCAGACATAGACCTCTTTGCAAGTCCACTGAATGCCAAACTTCCCTGGTTCTATTCCAGGATTCCAGCTCACAATTGTCAGGCAAGGGATTCCTTCCTCCTTCATTGGGGTCAGGACTTCCTTTATGCCTTCCCACCCATTTCACTCATCCCCAAAACATTCTTCAGCTTCAGAGAGACAGGGGTCGTATGATTCTCATAGCACCACGATGGCCACGCCAAGCATGGTATCCCCTGCTTCTACATCTCTCTCAAGCTCCACCTCTGGAGTTTAGGGCATGCTCCAGATCTCCTTTCCCAAAAGGACGGGACGCTATGGCACCCGAGCCCCCAGTCCCTGCATTTCACGGCCTGGTTGCTGAAGGCTTAGACCTCCAGGATTTCAACCTGTCCCAACAGGTAAAGGATATCCTTCAGGCTTCTAGAACACTTTCCACAAGAAGGTCTTACGCCTTCAAGTGGAAACGTTTTACTATATGGTGCTCCAAGAAGGGATTAAACCCACTTGTCATACCTTTAGAATTGATACTAGAGTATCTCCTTCACTTATCGAATTCTGGTCTAAAGACCAATTCGGTAAGAGTCCATCTTAGTGCAATTGCAGCTTCTTATAAGCCTCTGAATGGACAACCAATTTCCTCTCATCCACTCATATCCAGATTTATGAGAGGTCTTCTATTAACCAAACCTCCCATTAAGCCACCAACGGTTGCATGGGATCTAAATCTAGTTCTCGGGCAGCTCATGAAGCCGCCTTTTGAGCCTTTAGCCACTACAACACTTAGGTTTTTGACCTGGAAGGTCATCTTCCTAATTGCAATCACCTCTGCACGTTGCATTAGTGAACTGCAAGCTTTAGTGGCTGATCCTCCTTATACTAGGTTTCACCATGATAAGGTTGTTCTCAGAACTCATCCACACTTTATACCAAAGGTGGTTTCGCCTTTTCATTTAAATCAATCAATTTATCTTCCTGTATTTTTTCCGGGGCCTCACACCTCTAATGCAGAAAGAAATCTTCATACTTTGGATTGTAAAAGAGCCTTAGCCGTTTACCTACAGAGAACACAGCAACATAGAAAGTCCTCGCAACTTTTTATAGCTTTTGACTCTAGTCATTTTGGACTTCCAGTCTCCAAAAGAACTTTATCTAAATGGATTGCCCAATGCATATCCTTTGCTTATGAGAGTAAGGGTCTTCCTCTTCTAGGCCATGTCACAGCTCATAACGTGATAGCCATGGCAACTTCCATGGCTTATCTCCACTCTGTGTCTATCGATGACATTTGTCGAGCAGCCACCTGGGCTTCGGTACACACCTTCACAGCCCACTACTGCCTGGATAAAGCCTCCTGTCGGGATGCCTTCTTTGGCCAAGCTGTTCTTCAAAATCTTTCAGACCTAATTCAACTCCTACCCACCAACCCTGGTGGAGTTCCAGAGATCCATGGGAGAAAGGATGCCTACCTTTCTAGGGTGGCACCTTCCTGGGGCTATCTCCCTGGCATCTTCAGCTAGGGAGTCCCCATATGTGAAGACTACATTCCTGCTTGTTCCTGGAGATAACGTAGTTACTCACCTGTAACAGGTGATCTCCGGGAACAGCAGGAATTTAGTCCTCACAGCCCACCCACCTCCCCTAGGAGTTCTCTCTCTCTCTTTGTTTCTTTTCTCTCTCCCTCTATCCTTTCAGCTACAAACTTAACTGAAGAGGGACAGTTGGAAAGGCGGGAAGGCAGCGCGCATGTGCTGAGGGATGCTCCCAAAAGCGTTCCTATTGAATGCTGGGGAGCGTTCCCACGCAGGCTCTGTCGGTACCAACGATACCCATATGTGAAGACTAAATTCCTGCTGTTCCCGGAGATCACCTGTTACAGGTGAGTAACTACGCTTTCTTAGGACTCATCCTCACTTCATGCCAAAGGTGGTTTCGCCTTTTCATTTAAACCAAGCGGTTTACCTTCCTGTATTCTTTCCTAGGCCTTGTGCCTCTAATGCAGAAAGGAACCTTCATACCTTGGATTGTAAAAGAGCCTTGGCTTTTTACTTTCAAAGAACTAAACAACATAGAAAATCGTTTCAGCTTTTCGTTGCTTTTCATTTCAGTCATTTGGGACTTCCAGTTTCCAAAAGAACACTCTCTAGATGGATTGCAAATTGCATATCCATTGCTTACGAGAGTAAGGGACTTTCTCTCGAAGGCCACGTCACAGCTCACAATGTGAGAGCAATGGCAGCCTCTATGGCTAATCTTCGTTCTGTGTCCATTGACGACATCTGTAGAAGCAGCCACCTGGGCTTCAGTACACACTTTTACAGCCCATTATTGTTTAGACAAGGACTCCCGTCGGGATGCCTCGTTTGGACAGGCTGTTCTACAGCACCTCTATCAGACTTGGTACAGCTCCTACCCACCATCCCGGGTTTTCGATGCCAGAGATCCATGGGAGGAAGAATGACCCATCTTACCAGAGGTTCGCAGCTTGCTAGGGTCATCCGCCTGGTATCTCTCAGCTGGGGAGTCCCCATATGTGAAGACTACGTTTCTGCTTGTTCCTGGAGATAGCGTAGTTGCTCACCTGTAACAGATGATCTCCGGGAACAGCAGGAATTAAGTCTTCACAACCCGCCCACCTCCGCTAGGAGTTGTCTCTCTCTCTCTCTCTCTCCTTTTGTCTCAACTATAAACTCAACTGATGAAGGAGAGTTGGGAAGGCAGCACGCAGGCTCTTTGGGATGCTCCCAAAGTCTTTCCTATTGGATGCTGGGGAGCGTTCTCACGCAGGCTCCGTCGGTACTGACGATACCCATATGTGAAGACTTAATTCCTGCTGTTCCCGGAGATCACCTGTTACAGGTGAGTAACTACGCTTTCTCTCTCTCCACCCCTCCCCCCCCCCCCCCCCACCAGCCCAGGTCAATGTCCTTGATTCCCTTTCTCTGGATTTCTCCTCCATGTCCCTCCCTTGCTGGGAGAGGGAGGGCTTGGGGAAAGAAGAGAGGGTGGGTCCTTCCCTTTCCTTCTGTCTCTTAAAAAAAAAACAAAAAAAACCCAGAAACTGAAAAAAAGCTATTACTTGTATGCTGAGGGGAAACAAATTGTTGCCTGCGGGGGTAAGTTTATTTGCTCAGTGAGAGAACATTTTTTTTCAGCGATGAGCGACTAGGCAGGAGGGAACTCCCTCTTTAGTCTCTAACTGTGAGCAGAGGGAAGGATATGGCATTTGGCACACTGAGAGCAAGTGGGTCCATTGGCATCTGAAGACCTAAGTCGTCATCAAGAGTTGTGCGGGCTTGAATTTGTTGAAATTCTGGGTAGGCCCACACCAGGAACGATAATAAGAGCTGGTTATGGCAGGAGGGCTAAGGGCAGCATGTGAGGAGTTCACCCTGTGAGCATGTCAGAAGGACTCTGAGCAGCACCAGAAGCATGCTATAGGTGGAGTTGGTCCTGTTTGAAGACAGAGAGAAACGCTGGGAGCAGCAAGTGTGCAGTTGACCAAGTCAGCAGGGGCGTGTGCAGTGCCTTGAGAAGTTTAGCTCCAATAGCAGCAGAGCTGAGTTTTATTTAGTGCTAGGAGCGGCACAGGAAGGCTTTTTGTGCATTCGCCAGCTGACCATGCCACGTGCAGTTCTTGCAGCAGCTGGCAAGGGAGCTTGGGTAGTTGGATGGCCACGGCACAGCAGCTGAATGCCCAAGCCACAAAGCATTGTTAGGTGTGATGTTGGGCTGGCTCTGGAAGCGCTTAGCAGGCCCAGTGTTCTCAGATATGTCTGCTCACCAGGGGGCCTCCAGATGCATGAGGCAGTATGGGAACAGCTGCCATTTTGCAAACTGCAAGCTCTAGGTATTTAGGGAGCCGATATTAAAAACGAAGCAGGAGGAGCATGTCCTGCGGCTGCTCCCGTGGCAACAACAGCTTACGAGGTGTTTCAGAAAAAGCAATCACAGTGCAGCAGCGCCATTGTGGGCTATTAGCTATTCCTTCGGGGGAGATCTCTCATGTCCATCATCTGTTTTGAGCTGCAGAGACCTCTGTTCAGTTAGGTCAACACATAAGCAGCTGCCATGTTGCTATAGGCCTCTGAAAGCCAGGACAATGGGAACAGCCACCTTTGTAAATGTATTGCTGTTGCCTGCTCTTCTTCCATTTTTCCCTTCCCGTGCAGGCTATGGAAGAAGTTTGAGGGAGGGAGAGGAGTTGCCTGTGCCTCCAATAGGTCCAGGGGTTGCCTGTAGGGGTTGCTTCCTCCTACAAGAAAGCTGACACTTTTCAGGTCTTGAGTTCTCTCATCTTTTGACACTGGAAGTGTTGCTGTGTGAAGGTTCTCATTGGGGTGCCCTTAGAGTAGATGGGCTCCAACTATGGTGGAATGAGTCACTCCAGAAGCTGACCTCAGAGGGGACATGAGCTGGCTGTTATCCATTTTATCCCTAGGCAGGCGGAAGCAGCTGCATAGGTTCAAGGTTGGAGTTGGAGCAAGATCTGACAAGTGACTGCCATGGGTCTAAGGCTGCAGTTTGCAGAACCAGAAGGGCCAGAACATAACTGGCACTAATCACACTGCTAGCCTGCTAATCCTACCGAGAAAGTAGTCTGAGTGCAAATAGGTGGTGGTCACAAGTTTAGCCTTTGGAACTGGTATTGCTTCATCTTGATCAGAAAGGATGAAACTTCCACTTTAGAGGGATGATCTTCTATCTGTGCAGAGGTTCAGATTTTATTTTGCCTAGTTCCTGGTTGTCATAGCTTCCCAGAAGGCAAGCTCAGATATGGCCTATGATCCAATGCAGGAAAACTCAGCTGTCGGGAGGCACTGAGAGATAAGCCGGGTGTAGTAAAGCTGCTCAGCAGTCAGGGTTGTTGAGCAAGTTTTCACCCTGGTGGGCTGCTGGGCAAGCAAGCTGTTTTAGTTTATGCGTCCTTGCACCTGCAGATGTTTCCCAGTAGAGTCCATGAGCATGTGGGCCAGTTGGTCCTGGTAGTATTGAAATGGGAGTAAATACTGGGGCTTTCATTCTCCTCTGTGTTTTCTTTAAAGTGTCTCTCAGACCTGCGTTAGGAAGCCCTTGGTAAGCTATTGTGTTCCACAGTAGCCTCTGATCTTGATACGAACTGCAACAAGGCCCGTACCAGGGACCAGTTCATCTGTCCCCTATTTTCTCTTAATGAGAGATCTGCATTAGTTTGACAAGACTGGAGCTCCATATTTTTCTCAGAAGACTATTCTGGCTTCTACAGTTTGGTTACTCCCTTGGTCAGTGTTAATAGTTCGTAGCACTGAACCCTCTGCAACAAAGCAGGATGTTTCTCCAGCATTGAAAGTTTCTAGCCAGCTACATCTGTTTCTTGTTTTCACCCTACGGCTACATATTAGATTTTTTTTCCTTTAACGGTCCCAGCCGATCTTTTCCTTTCTCCAAGGGCAAGCAGGAAGTTCGTCCTCACATATGGGTAATGTCAGCGCTGGTGGAGCCCTCGCAGAAGCATCTTCCCAGTTTTCATAGAAAGCCTTGGGGAGATGCTACCACGCATGTGTGGTCCCCTTCTCGCCCAAGGGTGACATCGTGTTCAGTCACCTTTTTTCCATGGAGCCCACCGGACGTGTGTCTGATTTCCCTGGGGAAAGGAGGGGCTCTTCCGAAGGGATGGGCTTCACCTTAACCGGGATGGAACCAGGCTGCTGGCATTAACCTTTAAAAAGGAGATAGAGCAGCTTTTAAACTAGATAATAGGGGAAAGCCAACAGTCGCCCAAGAACGCATGGTTCAGAAGAATGTATCCTTGAAAGATACTACCAAAAGCAGAGAGGTTCCAAAAAAGAGTAAAGTAGCCCAAATGCCCTTGAGTATGGAGCAGACAGAGCTTAAAGATCCCAAATTACCCATGTCTACCAATAGCCAAATTAATATGAATAAAATACAGTCTCTAAAATGCTTGTATGCAAATGCTAGAAGTCTAAAAAAATAAGATGGGAGAGTTAGAATATGTAGCACTAAATAAGAGGTTAGATATGATTGGAATATCAGAGACAAGGTGGAAGGAGGACAACCAGTGGGACACCTTTTAACTTTTGAAAGGGAGACTGATAAAATGAGGAAAATAGTTAAGAAAAAACTAAAAGGAGCAGTTGCAAAGGTTAAAGACTTACATCAAGCTTGGGTGTTGTTGAAAAATACTATCTTGGAAGCCCAGACCAGCTGTATTCCACGCTTTAAGAAAAATGGAAGGAAGTCCAAAAAACTGCCAGCATGGTTTAAAGGTGAGGTCAGAGAGGCTGCTGTTGCCAAAAAAGCATCTTTCAGGAAATGGAAAAAAGAGCCAAACGACAAAACCTGGAAACAGCACAAGCACTGGCAAGTCAAATGCAAGGCATTGATAAAGCAGGCAAAGGGAGGATTTGAGAAGAAGCTTGTTGCGGAAGCAAAAACACGAAATAAAGATTTTTTCAAGTACATTCGTAGCAAAAAACCTGTGTGAGAGTCAGTTGGTCCATTAGATGATAGAGGAGTTAAAGGGGCACTAAGAGGCAACAAGGCGATAGCGGAGAGACTGAATGAATTCTTTGCTTCGGTCTTTACTGAGGAAGATGTAGGGATGCTACCCATGAATGAAGTGGTATTTAAAGGTGCGGAAGAATTGAAGGAAATATCGATACATCGGGAAGATGTATTACAACTATTAGATAAACTGAAGAGTAGCAAATCACGTGGGCCAGATGGTATACATCCAAGGGTGTTGAAAAAACTGAAATATGAGATTGCAGACCTGCTATTAGTAATCTGTGAACTTAAAATCATCTCTAATACCTGAAGATTGGAGGATCGCCAATGTAACACCAATTTTTAAAAAGGGTTCCAGAGGTGATCCGGGAAACTACAGACCGGTGAGCCTGACGTCAGTACCGGGAAAAATGGTAGAAACCATCATAAAGAATAAAATTATTCAGCATGTAAATAGTCATGGCCTAATGGAAGGCAGCCAACATGGCTTTAGACAAGGAAGATTTTGTCTTACTAACCTGTTATGTTTTTTTGAAAGTGTGAATAAACAGGTGGACAAAGGTGAGTCGGTTGATATAGTGTATCTGGACTTTCAGAAAGCCTTTGACCAAGGTCCCCTCATCAGAGACTTTTGGCAAAACTAAAGAGTCATGGGATAGGAAGCAGTATACTACTGTGGATCAGGAACTGGTTAAAAGATAGAAGAGGGTTGGGTTAAATGGTCAATTTTCCCAATGGAGAAAGGTGAATAGTGGTGTACCCCAGGGATCTGTGCTTGGTCCGCTGCTTTTTGGCATATTCATAAATGACCTGGAAATTGGAATAACGAGTGAGGTTATCAAATTTGCAGATGACACAAAACTATTTAAAGTTGTTAAAACCCAAGAGGATTGTGTAAAAATTGCAAGAGGATCTTGATAAATTGGAAGACTGGCCATCAAAATGGCAGATGAAATTTAATGTGGACAAGTGCAAAGTTATGCACCTAGGGAAGAACAACCCAAACTATGGTTACACAATGCAAGGTTCCACATTAGGAACCACCACCCAGGAAAAAGATTTAGGCATCATTGTGGATAACATGTTAAAACCCTCGGCCCAGTGTGCAGCGGCAGCCAAGAGAGCAAATAGAATGCTAGGTATCATAAGGAAAGGAATGGAAAATAAAACAAAAGAGATTATAATGCCTCCATATCGTTCCGTGGTGAGACCGCACCTTGAATATTGCGTGCAATTCTGGTCGCTGTATCTTAAAAAGGATATAGCGTTATTAGAAAAGGTTCAGAGAAGAGTCACCAAAATGGTAAAGGGGATGGAAGGATACCCCTATGAAGAAAGGCTAAAAAGGTTAGGGCTCTTTAACCTGGAAAAGAGACAGCTGAGGGGGTGATATGATAGAAGTCTATAAATTAATGAACGAAGTGGAACGGGTAAACGTAAATCGATTGTTTACGGTATCAGAATATAGAAAGACTAGGGGACATGCAATGAAGCTACAGGGTAAAATATTTAAGACTAATAAAAGAAAATATTTTTTCACTTAACGTGTAATCAAACTCTGGAATTTGTTACCGGAGGATGTAGTAAAGGCTGTTAGTGTAACTGGGTTTAAAAAAGGTTTGGACAAGTTCCTGGAGGAAAGGTCCATAAACCATTATTAAGAAGGGACCCAGGATATCGATGCTTGACCCAGTACAAGCATTGAGGAACCTGTGTCTTTTGGGGAAACTGCTAGGTATGTATGACCTAGATTGGCCACTGTTAGAAACAGAATACTGGGCTTGATGAACCTTGGTCTGACCCAGTATGGCATATCTTATGTTCTTATGTTCCCTGGGAAAAGTTGATTTTCTTAGTAAATTGTTTTCTATTTTCTCCAGTTGCGATCGGTGCCTTTCCCTCCTCCGAGCTCACTTGCTCCGGCATCGCGTCTTGGACCTGTGTTGTAAGTTTTTCCCTCGGCGCGGCTTCATGCCTTTTTTCCCACCCGCCGGCCGCTCCTTGGGTCTTCGACCTCGCCAGGGTACTATTTTTTCCTAAGGGCCAGCGGTTTTAAAAAGTGTGATCGATGCACCAAATTTATGTACCTCACTGACACACTTGATTGCTGCCTCCGGTGTCTAGGGGCTGACCATGACCCAGAGATCTGCAGCCTTTGCAGAAAGATGTCCGCTAAGGCCATCAAATTCCGTCAGCAGAAGCACGACAAGATCTTAAACAGTCAGAGTCTGCCCCGGAGTCCCCGGTGACTCCATGCTCCAGGGCCCCATCCGAATCCTGGGAGTCGTGTAATAATCCCTCGGCTACCGACCGGGGCTGCGGGGCCTCTGACAGGGGTTCCCCGGAGCGGGAATGGAAGAAGAAGAAAAAATTGAGGAGTTCCTCTCGGGACTCGGACAAAACTGGCAAGCCCCGTGCTAGGTCACGCAGCCTGTGCAGAGGATCCGAGGAGTCGGAGCGGCCAGCCATGGTCCCCTGGAATGATTAGGAGGCCTCTGGAAATAGGTATCGAACACCCAAGGCCATCCTCATCAAGAACTTCCTCTCCTTGCTGACACCGGACCCGGTAACCCTGGCATCTGGGTTGAAGGCTGCAACACCTGAGTGGGAAACCAGGATGGTGGCCTTGGAGCGCAGTTTGTCTGCCTTCCACACCATGCAGCAGGTGCCAATGCCTGGCTCCACTGGTGCATCTGCTCAGACTACCGGGAACTCGACATCGAGGACTTCCCCGGTTGCCGAGCAGATCCTCATGAGCTCACCGCCTCGAGTCGATCCTTGGCAGAGGTCTCAATCACGGTCCCGCTCCTCAGGAATGAGATCCTCACCGGCAAGTACTTGTAGCTCCAGCCACAATGCCACTGTGGTCCATCCGCCCCCCGACCTGGGTCCTGCCCTGCAGGCCCGGCCCAGCACCGAATTCTCCACTGTCTACTCCAACTGAGGGTCCAAGGATGAGACATCACTGGACACCCACAAACACCACGATGTCCCATCAGACCCATCCCATCCGGCAACTCTGCGTTGGTCACCACCCAAGGACACTTCGTTCCTCGACTTCGTGTGGGATATGTCAGGGGCACTGGCCATCCCACGGAGTCAGAGGAGGAACTAGAGATTCTCCAATATGATTCCCCGTCAAAGGAGGTACTGACAGTTCCCATCCCCACCATCCTTGAGAGACTTCTCCTCCGCATGTGGGAGACGCTGGCGTCAGTGCTCATTGTCAGCTGTCAACTCGATGTGATGTACCGAATCCGGTGAGGCCCCGGCTTCAGGAAGCAGCAGTTGCTACATAACTCCACAGTAGTGGAGTCGTCCGTGCGTCAGCTCAAGAGCCAGAAGACGCATTTTTTGTTGCCCCCCGAGCAGGGAGGCCCATACCCTTAATGCCCTCGGTAGGAAATGCTACCAGGGCTCGATGCTTGCTTGCCAGATCCAAGCGTACCAGCTCTATATAAGCATGTACCTTAGGACTTGATGAAGGAGCTTACCGGGTTCTCCGCTGACCTAGGGAATGACCACCTCCAGTGATTCCGGAACCTGACCAAGCGCGTCGGGGAGTGCTCGAAGTATCTGACTCAGGCGGCCCATGATGGCTTTGAGTCAACAGTGAGGATAGCTGCCGTGAGCATCGGTGCCTGGCGTGGCTGCAGTCTTCGGATCTGGAGCAATGGGTGCAGGACAAGCTCATCGATGTCCCATGCTGCGGAGAAAATCTCTTTGGCAAACCCATGACAGAGAGAGTGGCAGAAATACTGTCTGAGTTCCTTACGAGAACTCGACTCTCCAAGAAGACTGCCACTCTCCCCAGGAGGAAAACCCTGGGGAAAAAGCCTCCCTACCCAAGGAATGGTCAGGCTTATCAGGGATACCCACAGTATCAGGCTCCTCCAGCCCCTCAGCAGGGCTACCATGCCAAAGGAGTAGGTCAGGCCCCCGCAAGCAGAAGGGCCACAAGCCCCCAGCTCCAGCACAATATGGGGGAGCTTTTGACTTCCGAGGCATAGCCTTTCCACCCTCAGGAGGTCAGCTGCCCACAGGGGGTCTGGTCCACTTTGCCCACCGTGGCCTGCCAATCATCATCGATGCTTGGGCACTCTAGGTAATCAGAAAAGGTTACCTTCTCCATTTGGACCAGACACCTCCCCCATTCTTTTCAGAAAAGCCCTCTTGGACTCCCCTGCACCGAGCCCTGCTACTGCAGGAACTTGCAGGTCTTCTCACGGACAAAACTGTGGAACCAGTGCCCAGTCACCTAAGGGGCAAGGGGTTCTACTCACTGTATTTCCTAGTCCCAAAACAAACCAGGGGCCTAAGGCCCATCCTAGACCTGCGAAACCTGAACAAGTTCTTGGTGCAGGAGAAGTTCAAGATGTTCTCCTTTGGAACATTGCTGCCATACCCTCCAGCAGAGAAACTGGCTATGCTCCTTGGATCTAAAGGATGCGTATACCTATATCCTCATCCATCCCAGCCATAGGCAGTACCTCAGATTCATGGTTGGGGGCGACCACTGTCAGTACAGGATACTACCCTTCGGTCTAGCTTTCGCACCCAGTCACCAAATGCCTAGCAGTGGTGGCGGCCTTCCTCCATCTCCAGGGCACCTTTGTCCTTCCCCTGTCTGGATGACTGGCTCATAAAGGGGAACATGGTCAAAGAGGTGCTGCAGGCTGTGGCCCACACCATCAGTGTCCTGCAAAACCTGGAGTTCACCCACCTGACCCCAACACAGGGTCTGGAGTTCATAGGGGCCCGACTGGGCATGCTTTAAGCCAAGGCCTTCCTCATCCTAGACAGAGCAAGTGCCTTGTAGCTTTGGCCACACATCAACGCCACTCTGTGTCTGCTCGCTCCCTGCTCTGTCTAATCGGCCACATGGCATCAACAGTCTATGTTGTCCCCAACTCCTGCCTATATATAAAGGCAGCTCAGTGGAGCCTCCGATCCCAGTGGACACAGGACACCAACTGTCTTTGGGACAGGGTGTGCGTGACCTGCCTACTGGCAGAGAGCCACACAGCACCTACAGGCAGGTATGCCTTTCCAGAACCCAGCACCCCAGTGGGTTCTCACCACAGACGCCTCCTTGCTGGGGTTGGAGGCCCATTGCTGCAGTTTCCGCACACAGGGCAGTTGGTCCAGGGCAGAGAGCCAGCAACAGATCATCCTGCTGGAGCTCGGGACCATATTCCTGGCACTCAAAAGTTTCCGCCACCGCCTACAGCACCAGTCTGTGCTGGTCCAGATGGACAACCAGGTTGCAATGTTCTACCTGAACAAGCAGGGAGGCAGGGTCTTATACCCTCTGCCAGGACGCAATAGCCCTCTGCTCGTATGCGATCAGTCAAGGAATGCTCCTGAGGGCGGTGTATCTCTCGGGCCAGGACAATGCCCTATCAAACAGACTGAGCAGGGTCCTACAGCTGCACAAATGGCAGATAGACCCCAGGGCAGCCCAATGGCTCTTCCACCTCTGGGGCACCCCACAAGTGGACCTCTTTGCCAGCCCGGTCAATGCTCAGCTGCCCTGTTTCTGTTGTCTCCAGTCTCGCCCATCCCAGATGGCAGCAGATGCCTTCCTCATCCCATGATCGGAGGGCCTCCTGTACGTCTTCCTGCCTACGCCACTGGTCACCAAGTCCCTTTCCAAGGTCCTCCGGGACAAGGCATCGCTGATCCTAGTGACACCAGGTAGCCTTGGTTCCTGCTGCTGCTCCGCTTATCAACGGAGCCCCCGGTCCCTCTGGGGAACACCCCAGGATTACTGACTCAGGAGGACGGCTCCCTCCTTCACCCCAACCTGGAGTCTTTGGCACTAACAGCATGACTACTGAATGAATAGCCTTGGCTCCCTTCATCCTCCCGAGGGAGGTGGAGGAGGTCCTCCTAACTTTTCGTAAGATCTCCACGAGGCGGGCCTACGCAAGTAGCGCAGATTCTTGGTGTGGTTCACAGAGCAATGGGTCATCCAGTTCTCCTGCCTGCTGCAGACAGTGCTGCAATACCTGCTTCATCTCTCATAGGCTGAACTCAAGTCCATCAGGGTGCACCTGAGTGCTCTTTCAGCGCACCACTGCCTTATCGAGGGCAAACCTCTCTCTGCGCAGCCCCTCGTTACCCAGTTCTTATGGGGCCTCCTGCTCTCTAAGCCCCCGTGCTCTCCAAGCCTCCAACCACCCAACTCTGGCGGAATGGGACCTTAATGTGTTACTGTCACAACTGATTGGGCCGCCATTCAAGCCCCTGGCTTCTTGCCACTTACGGCACTTCTTATGGAAGGTTGTCTTCCTGGTGGCACTCACATCCGCTCGCAGGGTCAGCAAGCTTCAAACCTTGGTGGCAGAGCCACCCCACACCAGGTTCTATAAGAACAGGGTCGTGCTTCGCATACACCCTAAATTCCTTCCGAAGGTGGTGTCCTTGTTCCACTTCAGTCAGGAGATGGTGCTCCCCACCTTCTTTCCACGGCCTCATGCTGACAGGGTGGCAGCCATTCTCCATACCTTGGATTGTAAGAGGACCCTGGCCTTCTACTTGCAGCGTACCCAGGTCCACCGCAAAGCCTCTCTTCATTTTCGTCTCTTATGACCCCAGTCGGCTAGGGGAGGCGGTAACCAAATGGACCCTGTCCACCTGGGTGGCGGACTGTATTACCCTCGCCTATGAACAGGCAGGGCTCCCACTGGAACACCGGGTTACAGCACACAGTGTCAGGGCTATGGCAACCTCTGTTGCGCTCTGACCCCATGACGGACATCTGCCGGGCCGCCACATGGTCCTCGGTTCACACCTTTGCAGCTCACTACTGCCTGGAAAGGGAGTCCCAATGGGACAAAGCCTTTGGCCAGGCCATACTCCATAACCTTTTTGGGATCTAGGCACCTTCTATCCTCCGCCTCTTCTTGTTCAGGCTACCGGAGTTATGGTTCTCCCTTGGCACCGGGGTCTTTTCAGAGTCTGTCCTTCGAACTCACGTGCTGCTGCTAATGGCTTGACCTTGGTTTTCTACAGGTTCACGGTAGCCTTTATCTAGGGAGTCCCATGTGTGAGGACTAACTTCCTGCTTGTTCCCAGAGAAAGCGTAGTTACTCAGCTGTAACGGGTTCTCTGGAGACAGCAAGAATCAGTCCTCACCACCCTCCCTCCTCCCCATGGAGTTGCTCTATTTTGCCATCTTCTTTTGTTGGCTCTAGCTTTGTCATCTGATTGAGCAAGATGGCACCCTTGGGCGGGAAGGGGACCACGCATGCATGGTGGCATCTCCCAAAGGCTTTCTTTGAAAGCTGGGGAGATGCTTCTGCGAGGGCTTTGTTGGCACCGACGTCACCCATATGCGAGGACTGATTCCTGCTGTCCCCAGAGAACACTTGTTACAAGTACGTAACTACACTGTCCTTTGGTTGTCATGGTTAAATCTCCAGTCAGAGCTTCCAATATTTTCTTTGGTGCAGTGTCATATTGGTGAGTCAGGCTCTGTTGTAGTCTCATCTAGTGATCCTTCACAGTAGTCTGGTACACGTCATCAGAGGCATTTTTCATGATATACATCCCTTGAAAAACTGTTTTGTCAGGCCTTACTATAGTGGTTTTGTGGTGTAGGCTATCCTGAGAGACTTGGAATTAGCTATGCGAAACTTCTTGTTGGGATGGCACTCTTCTTGGTAGCCATAATCTTCATCTAGGAGAGTCAGTGAGTTTTGGCTTTGGGGAGCTGTAGATCATACCAGTTGCAGTGAGCTAATCAGTCCCTTTCTCACTTTGTCTCCCAGATGGCTACAAGATTTCATAATGACACCCAGTGAGTGCCCATTTCTCTGAAAACATGCAGAAAGCTCTCCCTTGTCTTTTTAAGAACATAAGATATGCCATACTGGGTCCATCAAGCCTAGTATCCTGTTTCCGGCAGTGGCCAATCCAGGTCACAAGTACCTAGCAGTTTCTCCAAATGACACAGCTTTCACAGTGCTTTCACTGGGGCAAGCAGTGGATTTCCCGGGTCCCCTTTAATAACGGTTGATGGACCTTTCCTCCAGGAACTTGTCCAAACCTTTTTTAAAGCCAGCTACACTAACAGCTTTTACTACATCCTCCGGTAACGAATTCCAGAGTTTGATTACACGTTGAGTGAAAAAAATATTTTCTCTTATTAGCCTTAAATAGGTTAAACTGTAGTTTCATTGCATGTCCCCTAGACTTTTTATATATTGATGGCGTAAATAATCGATGTAGTTACCTGTTCCACTCCATTCATTAATTTACAGACTTCTAGTATATCTCCCCTCAACCATCTCTTTTCCAGGATGAAGAGTCCTAACCTTTTTAGCCTCTCCTCATAGGGGTATCCTTTCATTCCCTTTACCATTTTGGTGGCTCTTCTCTGTACCTTTTCTAATAACGCTATATCCTTTTTAAGATACGGCGACCAGAATTGCACACAATATTCAAGGTGCGGTCACACCATGGAATGATACAGGCACATTTATAATATCCTTTATTTTATTTTCCATTCCTTTCTTTATGATTCCAGCATTCTGTTTGTTTTCTTGGCCACCACTGCACACTGGGAGGAGGGTTTCAACATGGTATCCACAATGATACTTAAATCTTTTTCCTGGGTGGTGGTTCCTAATATGCAACCTTGCATCATGTAACCATAGTTTGAGTTCTTTCCTAGATGCATAACTTTGCACTTGCCCATATTAAATTTCATCTGCCATGTTGACATCCAGTCTTCCAATTTATCAAGGTCCTTTTGCAATTTTTCATAATACTCTTGTGTTTTAACAACTTCGAATAATTTTGTGTCATTGCAAATTTGATTACCTCACTCGTTATTCCCATTTCCAGGACATTTATGAATATGTTCAAAAGCAGCAGACTCAGCACAGATCCCTGGGGTTATCCACTATTCACCTTTCTCCATTGGCCAATTAAGCCCTACTCTCTGCTTTCTATCTTTTAACCAGTTCCTGATCCACACTAGCACACTGCCTCCTATCCCATGACTTTTTAATTTCACCAAGAGTCTCCCATGAGGGACCTTGTCAAAGGCTTTCTGAAAGTCCAGATACACTATATCAACCGACTCACCTTTGTCTATCTGTTTATTCACACCTTCAAAAAAAACAACAGATTAGTAAGACAAGACCTTCCTTGGCTAAAGCTATGTTGGCTGTCTCCCATTAAGCCATGACTATCTACATGTTCAGTAATTTTGTTTTTTATAATGATTTCTATCATTTTCCTGGTACTGACGTCAGGCTCACTGGTCGTAGTTTCCCAGATCACCCCTGGAACCCATTTCCAAAATTGGTGTTACATTGGCCATCCTCCTTTCTTCAGGTATTACAGATGATTTTAATGATAGTTCACAGATTACTAATAGGTCTGCAATCTCATATTTCAATTCTTTCAACATCCTTGGATATATACCATACGGTCCAGTTGATTTACTATTCTTCAGTTTATCAAATAGTTGTAATACATCTTCCTGGTGTATCGATACTACTTTCAATTCTTCTGCGGCATCACCTTTAAATACCATTTCAGCCATGGGTAACATCCCTACATCTTCCTCAGTAAAGACCGAAGCAAAGAATTCATTTAGTCTCTCCACTATGGCCATGTCTCCTCTTAGTGCCTCTTTTACCCCTCTATCATATAATGGTCCAACTGACTCTTGCGTTCGAGACAGGAAATGCCTCGTTTACCCTCAGCGCCGGCAGGCTCAACTTTAACAGAGCTGCGGGAAAGAAGGGAAACACTGTTCTTTCTCGCAGCTCTGCAAAGGTGAGCTGGGGTGCCGATCAGGCAACTGCAGGGCTTTCCCCAGGGAGGGCTTGGACTAGAAATATGCTGGGCTGGGGGTGGGGGAGGAGCTAGGACTGGAAAATCTTTGATTGGGGGGTAGGACTGGAAATGGGTTGATCAGGGGGGACTAGGACTGGTAATGGGTTGATCGGGGGGGGGAGTTAGCACTGGTAGTGGGCTGATGGAAGGGCTAGCACTGGAAATGGGCTGGCGGGGGGCTAGAACTGGAAATGAGTGCTTAAGGGAGGCTAGGACTGGAAATGGGCTGATCAGGTGGAATTAGGACTGGAAATGGGCTGATCAGGTGGAATTAGGACTTGAAATGGGCTATGACTGGAAATAGGCTGATCGGGGGGGTTAGGATTGGTAGTGGACTGATGGAAGGGCTAGCACTGGAAATGGACTGATTAAGGGGGGCTAGGACTGGAAATGGGCTTATTAGGAGGGTTAGGACTGGAAATGATCTAGAACTGGTAATGGGCCGATTGGGGGGGCTACGACTTGAAATTGACTGATGGGTGGGCTAGGACTGGAGTGGGCAGATAAGGGGGATAGGACTTGGAAATGGGCTGATGGGGGGCGGAGAGAGCTACTGGCAATGGAAAAGTCTGGGGCTAGAACTTGAAATGGACTGATGGGTGGGCTAGGACTGGAGTGGGCAGATAAGGGGGATAGGACTTGGAAATGGGCTGATGGGGGGAGGAGAGAGCTATTGGCAATGGAAAAAGACTGGGGCTAGAACTTGAAATGGGCTGATGGGGGGGGGGAGAGCTGCTGACTCTAGAAGAAAACTAAAGGCTAGGGCTACAAATGGGTTGATGCGGGGGGATGGGAGAATGGAACTGGAAGGGAGCAGATGCTGAGAGGGTCTACCAGGGGAAGGAGGGGGCAGGAAAGGATCTGACATGGGGGGAGTTGGGGGTAGGAAGGGAGCTTATATGGGGAGGCAAGATGGGGCTGGAAGGGAGATGACACTTGGGGATGGGACTGTTAGATGGCTGGGTAATGGGAAGGAGACTAGAAGGGAGGGGGCACTGGGGCTGAAAGGGAGCTGACGGGATGGCAATGGCACTGGAAGGGGGATGGACAGAGGATAGGGTGACTGGAAGGGAGCTGACTGGAGGGGGGTGGCACTGGGAGTGGAAGTCAGCTGATAGCTGCGATGGTATTTGGATTAGAAGGGACTGAACAGTGGGGAAGCAGGGGGACTGGAAGGGAATGGACACCAGAGGCAGTCCTGGGAATGCAAGGTGGTTGACATTGAAAGGTACTGGGAGGGGAGGACTGGAAAGGGGGCTAATACTGGGGAGGATTACTTGGACTGGAAATAGGCTGATGGAAGGAAGTGAAGAAAAAAAAAGAAGAGATAAGAAATGGCAGAAGGACCATAGACCTTAGAAAGAGAGCTAAGAGAAGACAGGAACACAGAAGCCTAGATCAGGACCAGCATGATCAGAGAATAAAATGGTCAAAGGTAGAAAACATAATTTTCTTTTCTTTTAAGTGATTGGACTTTGTGCTATCTTTATATTTTACACAGTATGGGGAACCGCATGCCGGAGTCTGGTTCTTGGGGTTTCGGTTTAATTTTTGTCTACATATTTTTATTTTTACTTTAGGTTAGAAAATAAGAACATAAGATATGCCATACTGGCTCTGACCAAGGTCCATGAAGCCCAGTATCCAGTTTCAAACAGTGGCCAATCTAGGTCATACGTACCTAGC
Organism: Ichthyophis bannanicus; assembly: GCA_033557465.1. Taxonomy (NCBI): domain Eukaryota; kingdom Metazoa; phylum Chordata; class Amphibia; order Gymnophiona; family Ichthyophiidae; genus Ichthyophis; species Ichthyophis bannanicus. Next base: position 648,035,152 of record CM066033.1, on the reverse strand, counting down.
AGTTTCCCCAAAAGACACAGGTTCCACAATGCTTGTATTGGATCAAGAGTTTGATTACACGTTAAGTGAAAAAATATTTCTCTTATTAGCCTTAAATAGGTTACCCTGTAGCTTCATTGCATGTTCCCTAGTCTTTCTATATTCTGATGACGTAAACAATCTATCTATGTTTGCCCGTTCAACTCCATTTATTAATTTATAGACCTCTATTATATCTCCCCTCAGCTGACTCTTCTACAGGTTGAACAGCTCTAACCTTTTTAACCTCTGTTCATAGAGGTATCCTTCCATCCCCTTTACCATTTTGGTGGCTCTTCTCTGTACCTTTTCTAATAACGCTATATCCTTTTTCAGATACGGTGACCAGAATTGCACACAAAATTCAAGGTGCGGTCGCATCATGGAATGATACAGAGGCATTATAATATCCTTTCTTTTATTTTCCATTCCTTTCCTTATGATACCTAGCATGCTAATTGCTCTTTTGGCCGCCGCTGCACACTGGACAGAAGGTTTTAATATGTTATCCACGATGATGCCTAAATCTTTTTCCTGGGTGGTGGTTACTAATGTGGAACCTTGCATCGTGTAACCGTAGTTTGGGTTGTTCTTTCCTAGGTGCATAACTTTGCACTTGTCCACATTAAATTTCATTTGCCATTTGGATGCCCAGTCTTCCAATTAAGATCCTCTTGCAATTTTCCACAATCCTCATGGCTTTTAACAGCTTTAAATAGTTTTGTGTTGTCTGCAAATTTGATATCTTCACTCGTTGTTCCCATTTCCAGGTAATTTATGAATATGTTAAAAAGCAGCGGACCCAGCACCAGATCCCTGGGGTACTCTACTATTCACCTTTCTCCATTGGGAAAATTGGCCATTTAGCCCTACCCTCTGCTTTCTATCTTTTAACCAGTTCCTGATCCACAAAAGTACACTGCCTTCTATCCCATGACTTTTTAGTTTTGTCAGAAGTCTCTGATGCGGGACCTTGTCAAAGGCTTTCTGAAAGTTCAGATACACTATATCAATCAACTCACCTTTATCTACCTGTTTATTCACACCTTCAAAAAAACATAATAGATTAGTAAGAGAAAATCTTCCTTGTCTAAAGCCATGTTGGCTGTCTCCCATTAAGCCATGACTATCTACATGTTCAGTAATTTTGTTCTTTATGATGATTTTCTACCATTTTTCCCGATACTGATGTCAGGCTCACCGGTCTGTAGTTTCCTGCATCATCCCTGGAACCCTTTTTAAAAATTGGCGCTACATTGGCCATCTTCCAATCTTCAGTTATTACAGATGATTTTAATGATAGTTCACAGATTACTAATAGCAGGTATACAATCTCATATTTCACTTCTTTCAACAGGTGATTTGCTACTCTTCAGTTTATCAAACAGTTGTAATACATCTTCCCTGTGTACCAATATATCTCCAGGAGCAAGCAGGAATGTAGTCTTCACATATGGGTATTGTCGGTACCGATACAGCCCGCGCAGGAAAGCTCCCCAGTGTCCAATAGGAACGCTTTTGGGAGCATCCCACAACGCATGCGTGCTGCCTTCCTGCCTCTGTACCTCTCTCACTTCAGTTCTTCATTTTTCGCGGAGCCGACAGGACGTGTACCCTGTCACCGCAGAAAATTTCCTTTTATTCTTTGTTTTTTTGTGGTCGCGTCTGCCTTCATTTGATGCCTACCGGTACCGCCGGTGGTTCTTCTTTCTTTTCAAAAAAAAAAAAACCTTGTATTTTCTTCAGGGATCTTTCCCCTGTTTCTGGTGCTAGGCGCCATTTTGGGCACTAGGCCCACTTTTCTTCAGACATGGACAAACCAGCTAGTGGTTTCAAAAAATGTTTAAAGTGTGGCGGTACCATTTCCGTCACCAACACCCATAATTGGTGTCTAAAATGTTTAGGTCCTGAACATTGTCCAACGGAGTGTCTCTCCTGCACGAGGATGACCAAAAGGGGCCTGCAGAATAGAGCTGCAAAACTCGGTACCCTTTTTGCTACGGATACGATGTCACTTGCATCGACGTCTTCCAGGGCTTCATCTTCCTCCCATAGATCTCAGGTAACTAAACTTAAGTCTTCTAAGACTGGCCGATCCTCAAAGGGTAAATCTCCTTCAGAGTATCGAGATGCCACTGGCGTTGCCCTCGAGGATAGTTCACCGGCAAAACAGCCCCGGCTGAAGTCTTCGGGCTCCAAAGCATTAACGGGGCTCCAGGATTTATTTATTTATTTATTTATTTAGACAGTTTTGTATACCGCCTTATCCTTCAATCAAAGCGGTCACAACACAATTGGGGGATACATTTAACACGCGGGGATATGAGACACATTCACTAATACTTACAGGGAACATGGGCAATGGAGGGTTAAGTGGCTTGCCCAAGACCACAAGGAGCATCTGTGGGACTAGAAACCCCAGTCCTTCCGGCCCAAGGTTGCTGTCCTCTAGTGGGATTTGAACCCCCGACCTTCCGGCCTGAAGTACCGTGCCCCAACCACTAGGCTACTCCTCCCTCCACCTCTGCAGAACTACTGGTGCCATGTTCTGGGGTCGTAGCTGCTTCCACCGGTACTGACACCCAGGCATCGGCAGGAGCGATGGATAAAAGAATCCTCGCAATTGAACACAGTCTAGCGTCCCTCTTAGCAGCTTCGGTACCACTAAGACCGCTACAGACGGTTCAACAGGTACTAACATCGGTACAGGTACCGACAGTACCTGCTTCGACAGGACTGTTTCCCCCCATGCCGAGCCTCAAGTCTATCTTGGGTATCGGGGATCAGGAACCGAGACATTTCGGTACCGACTTCGAGTGGTACCGATACCATGCGTTACGGGAGCACCCAGTACAGAGTGCCCTTGAGTCTTCCGATTCCGATGACTCTGACAATTCTGCCGGTACCAGAGCGAACCTACTAGAGGATTCAACTCCTCCTCCTCAACGCAGGATGTCTCCTCCAGAAGATATGTCCTTCCAGGATTTCATACGTGATTTAGCAAAGGGTCTTGCAATCACTGTGATTCCAGAAAAGAAGCCTATGACAGAAGAATTAAGAATTCTACAATACCCTATGGCTCCCAAGGAGGCAGCTATGCTTCCCATTCAGAAGATCTTACATGATCTGATGTTGAGAATGTGCGAAACTCCTTTAACGATATCTTAACGAAACTGCTAGGTACATATGACCTAGATTGGCCACTGTTGGAAACAGAATACTGGGCTTGATGGACCTTGGTCTGACCCAGTATGGCATATCTTATGTTCTTATGTTCACATTCCTGATGCTTTGACACTATGTACCGAGTGCCAAGTTGTTCTGGTTTTCAAAACCTCAGTTACCACACCATTCAATGGTAGTGGAATCGGCCATGCGAAGAATCAAGAGTGCTAAAACACATTCTTCTAATCCTCCAGGCCGGGAATCCAGGATACTTTATGCCTTTGGGCGTCGATGCTTTCAATTCTCCATGCTATCAGCCAGGATCAGTTCCTACATTCTTTATATGGGAATGTTCCTGGAAGAAGTCACAAAAGACTTAGAGCTCATTAGCCCTTGTGTCTCAGAGGAAAAAAGAGAAGACTATATTATTCTGGTCAAGCATGCCCAGAATGTCTCCAAATTCATGAACCGTGCTAACTTTGATTGCTTTGAATGTTTTAGCAGAACCTCTGCTATATCCATAGGAGCATGTCGTATTGCTTGGCTTCAAGCATCAGAACAGTGGATGCAAGAAAAGCTGGGAAACATTCCTTGAACAGGAGAAAATCTCTTTGACAAGGACTGGTAGGACAAGGCTAATCAGCTTGAATCTGAAAATACTGCCTTGAATAGACTATCAAAGTCTACAGCCAACCCAGCAAAGAAGAAAACATTCAAAAACCCTTTTTCAATAAGAAAAAGAAGCTTTACCCATCTTACACTCATCAAAGCCACTGTCCGCTTCATGTTCCCCAGAAGGGGCAGCAACAGAACAGACAGCAGAGAAAGCCGCAAGCTCAAAGAGCTCAACCGGCCCAACAGACCCAGCCCCCTCAGGGTCTTTGACTTCTACCTAGAGAACATAGTCATTCTGCCCCTAAAAGGTCCAGAACCCTTAACCATTCCAGGAAGACTATGCTATTTTGCCAAAAGATGGCAACAAATAACATCAGAAAACTGGACTCTGTCCATTGTACGACTGGGGTACAAGCTTCATTTTCTATACTTGCCCACACCTACAATAATAAAACAGTTCAATTCTCAGGCCCCTGCCACCAAGCTCTTGTGGCAGAAGGTCACATCACTTCTCGCTCAAGGAGCAATCGAAGAAGTACCTATACCACAACAGGATTCGGGTTTTTACTCCCCCCCCCCCCCTATTTTCTTATTCCAAAGAAGACAGGGGGACACAGGCCTATACTAGATCTCAGAGAATTAAACAAATATTTGTTCCGAGAAAAGTTTAAAATGATCTCCCTTGGGACACTTCTACCATACCTTCAAAGTCAGGACTGGCTATGTTCTCCAGATCTAAGAGATGCGTACACGCATATTCTCATCCACTCAGATCACAGGAAGTTCCTTCGATTCCAGGTCCAAGGAAGACACTTCCATTACAGAGTTCTTCCTTTCGGACTGGCTTCTGCTCCAAGAGTCTTCACAAAATGCTTGGCAGTGGTAGCAGCATTTATGAGGACTCTGGGAATATTCGTCTTCCCTTACTTAGACGATTGGCTCATTCGAGCATCGACAGCTCCAGAGGCCAGCTTCGCTCTTTCTCGAGCAATGAGAATTCTTCAATACTTGGGATTGGTCATAAACCTCCCAAAATCTCATCTCACCCCCTCTCAATCTCTCGAATTCATAGGGGCTCGTCTAGACACACGGCAGTCAAGGGCTTTCCTGCCACAGCCACGCTGTCTACGAATAATACAACTGACATCTCAAGCATTTATGAAGGTGTTCCTTACTGCTTGAGAGATGCTTCAACTTCTGGGACACATGGCATCCACTGTCCATGTGGGTTCCCTGTGCTCGCCTCCACATGCGAGCAGCCCATTGGACCCTATCCTCTCAATGGTCACAGGCCTCGGGTCAGTTAATGGACAAAATCAGAAACACCACACATCTGATTTCGTCCCTGCAATAGTGGCAGTCTCTAGAAAACCTCCTCGTAGGCTCTCCTTTCCAGCAGCCTCTATATCAGGCCACCCTAACAACAGATGCGTCCAAGATGGGTTGGGGGGCCCACTTGCATGATCTCTCCACTCAGAGGCTTTGGACCTCACAGGAGGTTTCTCTTCACATAAACCTCCTAGAGCTGAGAGCCATTTTCCGTGCTATTCAAGTCTTTCAGACCCATCTCAGCAACAAAACAGTTCTGGTCCAAACCGACAATCAGGTAGCTATGTTCTATGTGAACAAGCAAGGCAGAACAGGCTCTCTGTCGCTATGCAACGAAGTTTGCGACTATGGGCCCTCACCAGAGAGTTGCAAATTCACCTGTTTGCAGTATACCTTCCAGGCATTCAAAACTTATGGGCAGACAGACTCAGTCGAATACTGCTGCCACACGAGTGGTCCCTCCACTCATACCAGCTTGCTCGAGTCTTTCAAATATGGGGAACACCAGATGTAGACCTCTTTGCAAGTCCACAGAATGCCAAACTTCCCCGATTCTGTTCCAGAATCCCGGCTCTCAACTGTCAGGCAAGAGATGCTTTCCTACTCCACTGGGGTCAGGACTTCCTCTATGCCTTCCCACCCATTCCCCTCATTCCCAAAACTTTATTCAAACTTCAGAGAGACAGAGGTTGTATGATACTCATAGCTCCACGTTGTCCACGACAAACGTGGTATCCTTCTCTTCTGCGTCTCTCTCAAACCACTCCTCTGGTGTTGGGGAATGCTCCAGATCGTCTGTTTCAGTAGGACGGATGCATCCCAATTCCCAGTCCCTACATCTCATTGCCTGGTTACTGAAAGCCTAGAATTCCAGGCTATTAACCTTTCTCAACAAGTAAAAGGATATCCTTCTGGCTTCCAGAAAACCTTCCACAAGACGTTCCTACGCTTTTAAGTAAAAAAGGTTCTCTGTCTGCTGTTCACAAAAGGGACTTCCTTGTCGGCCCTCCAGTCTAGTCCCAGACAATTGGGTTTAAGCACCTCCTCCCGCAGCTTCGGAGACTGAGCATGTCACAACTTTCTGTGGCTCCAGCATAAATACACTAGGGACCGCCTTCCCTTTCCAGTAGTCTGTCTCCATTGCAGCTGGAGGAGGTGTGAGCCTAGGCGGGCTCACTGGAGCAATACTGTAGCTTTGCAAAAAAAAAAAAAGAGAACTCTTTGATAGTTTTCTTTCTGCCTGGCTGTTCTGGTGTAACTTACCTTATAGTACTGGTAGCTGGCCCGGCGTTTAGCAGGCTCCTCGGGTGCGGACAGGTGATCTCTCCCCCTCTCTCCCCCCTCCCAGGCGTTGTGCTTGGCTCCGGGTGAGTGTGGGAGTGTGTGCTGGGGCCTCTGGCTCCTGAACCCGAGGATCGGGTGGGGAGCCGTAGAGGAGGGGGCGTACAACGCGAGCGGGTCTTCTCTGGCACCGTGTGCCTGGTGGCGGCAGCGGGCCGGTCCGCTTTGCAAGAGGCGCAGGACAGAGGAGCGGGCTCCCATGGGGGACAGCCCTTTCGGAGGTGAGCCGGGCAGGGAGCTGGGCGGAGGAACCGGTAGCGTCAGCGGCGTACAAGGCCGCTGACAGGCGCGGCTCAGGCCACGTGTCGGCGCTGAGAGGAGCGCGGCTACACAGCAGGGCTGCCGTTTAGTTGTCGGCAGGCCCTCCGCACGTGCGCAGAGCGCGGGAAAGAGTGCAGGTCTGTGTCTTAGGCCTCATAGGCAGTACTTAGGGTTCGGTAATAAGATAAAAAAAAAAAAAAGCGATCAGAATCAACAAGGATTTCTAATTAGCGGGGAGGTCCCGGCTGTGACTAGCACAGTTTGGGAGTCTCGTGTTTTGGGCAGCGGTTGTACCTGCGGGGGAAGAGCCGGCAGCACATTTGTGCTCAACTATGCCGTCCAAGCCTCAATGCATGTTGTGTGGAGTTAGGTGAGGCTCGGTCTCGGCAGATGGAGTGTGCCGAGAGTGCTCACAGGAGAAGGTAGCGGGGGAAGGAGAGATGGAGTCTCCTCTAGCACCCGGAGAAGTTTTGGGGTCTCCGGGGTCCCCTTCCTCGGTCGGGCGGGCGTTAGAGCCCACACCAGGACCTTCTGGGGTGGCGGAGGCGGCCAGCTCGCATCCAGTGCTAGCGGGGGGGGCTGGCAGCTGTTTTTTCCAAGGATTTTATTGCCCTTCTCCAGGACCAAGCAGGAAGTCAGTCCTCACATATGGGTGACGTCGGCGCCGACGGAGCCCTCGCGGAGCAATTTTCCCCAGCTTTCAAAGAAAGCCTTTGGGAATTGCAGCGCGCATGCGCGGTCCCCTTCCCGCCCAAAGGTGCCATCTTGGCCAGTCTTCTTTTTTCCGCGGAGCCCTACAGACGCTGTCTACAAGTCACCGCTGGAAAGTTGATTTTCTTTCTTTATTTTAGTATTTTATTCGGTTCGACGCCGGTCCTTTTTCCGTCCGGCCTCGCGACGCCGGTTGCGAGGCCTCCCCTTCTTTTCGGTTTTTCTGTCCTTCGTGACAAATTTGCGCTTTTTTCACTTTTCCCTGGCGGCACGAACGTTTGACCTCGCAGGGGCCCTTTTTCCCCCGATGGCCGCCAGTGGTTTTAAAAAGTGTGTTCAGTGTAAGAAACTTATGTCTCTTACTGACACACATGATTGCTGCCTCCGTTGCCTGGGCCCAGATCATGAAGAAATGATCTGTGGAGCCTGTAGCAAGATGTCCGCGAAATCTTTGCGGAGTCGGCAGCATCAGCGGGAGAGAATCTTCTCTGACCCCAGCCGTACCCGGACCTCGTCAGAAGCTTCGGTGTTCAGGGAATCTGGCTCTGAACACCGTCGGAGCTCCTCTGAGAGGGGGTCTCCTACCCGGGATCATCTTCAGAGGAAGAAACCCGCGAGGACGGCGTCGGTGGACGCTTCTGGCTCCGCGAGGGCCAGGTCGCATAGCCCCGATAGCCGTCCCGGGTCTTTGGAGCTGGAGCGGCCGTCCAAACAGCCTCGTCTGGAGATGGACTCGTCTGCTCACGTAAGTCCTGTTGTCCTCGTGGACTCGCCTCCGAGGGGTCCGACGTCGGGCCCAACACCGTCGGGGCCCGAGTCGGGGGCTGCTGGGTCTCCTGAGTTCGGACTCAGGTTGACGGCCTTGGAGAGCAGCCTGGCTGCCTTCATGGACCAGCAGCGGGCATTGATCGCTGGCCTCGCTGGCGCTTCTGCCCTGACCGCCGGGACGTCGACGTCTAAGTCGACCCCGGAGACCGAGCCGATCCTCGAGTCCATGCGGGCTCGAGTCGATCCTCGGTCGAGGTCCCCTTCGGCCTCCCGTTCGGGGCCGCGGTCGTCGACGCCGACTCCCTCGGCATCGGGGCGGACGGCGTCTGTGCCCACCCGGCCAGAGCCGCTCGACTCCTCCTCCGAGGAGTCCGCCTGGGAATCCGAGGTGGAAGAGTCACCTGATTCTTTTCGGACTCGGTGTATTCCTTCGGACTCCCCCGAGTCCGAACCTCGGAGACAGTCCCCTCCGGAGGATGCACGGTTCTCGGACTTCGTGAGGGATATGGCCAAGGCCTTGGCCTTCCCTGCGGATCCCGAGGAGGAGCCTCGAGCCGAAGAGCTCGATGCCCTCCAGTATGACTCTCCTGCAAAGGAGCATTTTACTGTACCGGTTCCTCCGATGCTGGAACGACTTCTCTTCCGCATGTGGGAGAGCCCGGCGTCGTCGCCGGTATTAAGCAAGCGGGTCGATGCCATATATCGAGTCCGCAAGAGCCCTGGCTTCCAAAAAGCACAGCTGCCGCACCATTCCATGGTGGTGGAATCGGCCATGCATAGGCTCAAGAGCCAGAAGATGCACTCCTCGGTGCCTCCCGGCAGGGAAGCCCGCAGCCTGGATGGCATCGGTAAGAAGTGTTTCCAGGGCTCTATGCTTGCTTGTCAGGTCCAGACTTACCAGCTCTACATGGGCATGTATCTCAGGGACCTGGCTAAAGAAATAGCCGGATTCTCTGCTGGTCTCTCTCCGAGGAACCTTTGCGGAGGTTCCTGGCCTTGTCCACTGGTATTCGAGAGTGCTCAAAGTTTATCTCTCGAGCAGCCTATGATGGCTTTGAGGCATCGGCTCGAGTAGCCGCAGCCGGCATCGGGGCCCGCCGACAGGCTTGGCTTCAGTCATCCGACCTCGAGCCCTGGGTGCAGGACAAGTTGGTCGATGTCCCCTGCAGAGGTGAAAACCTCTTTGGCAAACCTATGGACGAGAAGGCTGCACAACTCGAGACAGAGACTCTCACCAGGACTCGGCTCTCCAGGAAAACCTCTGCCCCTTCCCAGAAGAAGAAGGGCTCGGGGAAAAAGCCCTTTTACCCGAGGAAGACGGCTGCCTATAAACACTACCCTCATTATCAGGCCTCCGCAGCTCCCCAACAGGGTCAGCAGGCCAAGGGACGGGGTAACGGGTCCCGTAGGCAGCAAGCCCCCAAGCCTGCGCCACCGGCCCCTGCTCCGCAGGGTGGGGGTTTTTGACTCTTTCAGCATAGCCTCTCCCCCTCCGCTGGTTTCTCTCAGCACGGGAGGCCGGCTGGTCCACTTTGCCCACAGGTGGTCCAACATCACGTCAGATACCTGGGTGCTCCACATAGTCCGAGAGGGCTATCTTCTACACTTCCACCAGGTACCTCCCCCCTACTTTCCAGGGGAGCCTTGGCAAGTCTCCTTCAGGAACAGGCGGTGGAGCCGGTGCCCCACCACCTGAGAGGTCAAGGCTTTTATTCCAGGTACTTCCTGATACCAAAGCGAACTGGGGGCCTCAGACCCATCCTGGACTTGCGGAACCTCAACAAGTTCCTGGAAAGAGAAAAGTTCAAGATGCTTATCCTTGGAATCCTGCTGCCCTACCTCCGGCAGGGAGATTGGCTATGCTCCTTGGATCTAAAGGATGCCTACACTCACATCCTCATCCACCCAAGCCACCGACAATACCTAAGGTTTGTGGTGGCAGGCAATCATTACCAGTACAGGGTACTGCCCTTTGGCCTATCCTCCGCACCACGAGTCTTCACAAAATGTCTCGCAGTGGTGGCGGCTTATCTCCGGCTTCAAGGCCTCTTTGTCTTCCCTTACCTAGACGACTGGCTCATCAGAGCACCGTCCTCCACGGAGGCCACTCACGCCACGCAACGTACTGTGACTCTACTCCAGTACTTGGGCTTTGTCATAAACTTCGAAAAGTCCACTTTGCTCCCCTCTCAGGATCTCGAGTTCATCGGTGCCAGGTTAAACACGCTTCAAGCGCGAGCCTTTCTGCCGCTCGACAGGGCACAACGGCTCATGGCTCTCGCCAGCCGCTTTCGCAGCCATTCCCAGGTCTCGGCCAGGCACCTTCTGAAACTGCTCGGCCATATGGCTTCCACGGTCCATGTGACCCCCAATGCCCGCCTGAATATGCGGCCTGCTCAATGGTGCCTTCGCTCACAATGGCGTCAGGCCTCGGGGAGACTAGCGGACTCAGTACGAATCTCCAGCCCGCTGGTCTCTTCTCTACGGTGGTGGCTTCATCTGCCCAACCTAGTGCTCGGAATGCCCTTTTAGTCTCCTCCGCCTGTTCAGGTACTGACGACCGACGCTTCTCTCCTGGGTTGGGGAGCACATTGCCAAGGGACATGTACTCAGGGTCTCTGGACCCCGTGGGAATCTGCCCAGCAGATCAACTTCCTGGAGCTCAGAGCGATCCGCCTGGCTCTCCGGGCCTTCTCCCACCTTACCACTCGCCAGTCCGTCCTCGTCCAGATGGACAATCAAGTGGCCATGTTCTACGTGAACAAACAGGGGGGCACGGGCTCCTTCCTTCTCTGTCGGGAAGCACAAAAGCTCTGCGCTTGGGCTGTCAGCCGAGGGATCCTCCTCAAAGCCGTCTATCTCCCAGGTCAAGAAAATTACCTGGCAGACAAACTGAGCAGAATCCTCCAACCACACAAGTGGAGATTGGACCCATTGGTGGTTCAAAGGATCTTTCTCCAGTGGGGCCTCCCCACGCTGGATCTCTTTGCCAGTCCTCTGAACAGGCAACTTCCTCGGTTCTGCTCTCGGGAACCGCATCCCCTCCGAGTAGCGGCGGATGCTTTTCTGCTCTCATGGTCCACGGGCCTTCTGTATGCCTTTCCTCCCATGCCGCTGGTGTCTCGAACACTTTTCAAGGTTCTCCAGGACAAGGCTTCGATGATCCTGATAGCTCCCCGGTGGCCCAGGCAACCGTGGTTCCCGCTTCTGATGCAACTGGCGGTAGATACTCCGTTACCTCTGGGGTTTCAACCCGATCTCCTGACCCAGGATCAGGGGTCTCTCCTACACCCCAACCTCAGATCTCTTCATCTGATGGCCTGGCTGCTGAAAGGGTAGTCCTTGCTCCCCTCCTGCTGCTTCCAGAGGTGGAAGAGGTCGTGCTAGCTTCCAGGCGACCCTCTACCCGGAAATCCTACGCCCTTAAATGGCGTCACTTCTCCACCTGGTGTACTCAACAGTCTCAAGACCCCTTCTCCTGCCCGGTGTCGGTGGTCTTGCAGTACTTGCTTTCCCTCTCCAATCTTGGACTAAAGTCCAACTCGGTCAAAGTTCACCTCAGTGCTATTTCTGCACATCATGTGCCGGTGGAAGGCAGGCCTCTTTCCGGCCACCCTCTCGTGGCACGGTTCTCCCGAGGTCTCCTTCTCCTTAAACCACCTTTGCGCCCCCCAGCCCCCGACTGGGACCTGAACGTGGTTTTACAGCGGATCACCTGTCTGCCGTTTGAACCCATGGCTACCTGTCCTCTCCGTTTTCTTTCTTGGAAAACCTTATTCCTGGTAGCCCTCACTTCCGCTAGACGCGTTAGTGAACTGCAGGCCCTAGTGTCTGATCCCCCTTACACTAGGTTCTACAAGAACAGGGTAGTCCTGCGGACTCACCCTAAGTTTCTTCCAAAAGTGGTCTCCCCTTTTCACATCAATCAGGAGGTGGTGCTTCCGACCTTCCTTCCCAGGCCACACTCCAGCCGAGCTGAAATGGTCTTGCATACCCTGGACTGTCGGAGGGCGTTAACCTTCTACCTTGATCGTACGCGGGAGCACCGTAAGACTGTTCAGCTCTTCCTGTCTTACGACCCTAATAAATTAGGGCTCCCTGTCTCCAAGCGTACTCTGTCCATCTGGGTAGCTGAGTGTATCGCTTGGACTTATGGGGCGGCAGGCCTCTCGTTGGAAAGTCGAGTCACGGCTCATCGGGTTAGGGCAAAGGCTGCGTCAGTGGCTTACCTCCGCTCTGTTCCATTGGCAGACATCTGCCGGGCCGCCACTTGGTCTTCGAGCCAGACTTTTGCAACCCATTACTGCCTCGAGAGGGAGTCCCGCAGGGACAGTGCTTTCGGACAGGCAGTCCTCCGTAATCTCTTCGAGGTTTAGGCAACTCCTACCCTCCATCCCGGATGTTGGGCTACCAGTTGGAGATTAGTCAGAGAAGATTCCTTCCTTCTGTGCTGCTGAGCTAGAGGGAGCTCATTTTTGTGCTTAGGGTCTCCGGTAGCCTTAAGCTTGGGAGTCCCATATGTGAGGACTGACTTCCTGCTTGGTCCTGGAGAAAGCGTAGTTACTCACCTGTAACAGGTGTTCTCCAGGAGCAGCAGGAATCAGTCCTCACAACCCTCCCTCCTCCCCGTGGAGTTGCAGTCATATGATTTAGTTTTTGCATATTTTTTGCTGTCTTTTCGCTATGTCATCAGACTGGCCAAGATGGCACCTTTGGGCGGGAAGGGGACCGCGCATGCGCGCTGCAATTCCCAAAGGCTTTCTTTGAAAGCTGGGGAAAATTGCTCCGCGAGGGCTCCGTCGGCGCCGACGTCACCCATATGTGAGGACTGATTCCTGCTGCTCCTGGAGAACACCTGTTACAGGTGAGTAACTACGCTTTCTCAGCCAAGCTCTGGGGAAGCAGCCTGGGGGGGAGGTTGAGGCGGACACAGTGCGCAAACGCGCGGGCGGCCTCGTGGAGGGGGGCACGGAGGCCGTTTCGCATAAGAGGGCGAAAGTAGCGGACAAGGCGGATCCTGCAGAGGGGTCAGATTTCCTATCGGAGAACGTGGATGATTCGGATGTGGATTTGGATCTGGAGGAAGGCGAAATTGCAGATGCCGAGGATCAGGCACGGGTCGTTCAGGTCTTTCGACGGGAGGAGCTGCCGGCGCTCATATCGGAGACGCTGAAGGCTCTCAATATGCCGTCAACGGTGCAGATCCGTCCCTAGAGGACTCGCTGTTGCAGGCGGCATGGAAGTCTCAGAGGGCCTTCCCGATCCATAGAGTTTTTTTAAGGAGATGATACAGGAGGAATGGGACACTCCTGAAGCAGGACTGAAGGGGGCAAGAGTAATGTCACGGCTCTATCCCCTACAGGAGCTGGATAAAGACTTCTTTAAATCCCCGAGGGTGGATGCAGCGGTCCCGGCAGTCACTAAAAAGACCACAATCCCGGTGGAAGGCAGTTCGGCCCTGAAGGATGCTCAGGATAGGCGTCTCGATACCTTGTTGAAGCAGGTTTTTGAAGTCAATGCCCTGGCCATGCAGGTCTCTATTTGTGGGGCGTGGGTGGCTAGGGCATGCTTGCGCTGGTCCCAGAAGTTGAAAGGGGGCCAGGACGCAGAGGTGAATGAGGAAGTGGCCCGCTTGGAGTCGGGGACAGCATACCTCGCCGATTCACAGTATGATCTCATTCGAGGCCTCTCCAAGAGTATGGCGTCAGTAGTAGCAGCGCGTAGATATCTGTGGCTGCGCAACTGGGCAGCAGATGGAGCGTCCAAGGCGAGACTAGCGAAACTCCCCTTTCGGGGGAAGCTCCTCTTTGGGGAGGACTTGGATAAGCTGGTTAAGGATCTTGGTGAGTCTAAGGGGGGACGGTTATCCGAGGATAAGCAGAAGCAGAGCCGTCCTCAGGCGCCTTCTAGAAGTCAGCAGAGGGAGTTTCGGAGGTTTCGGCAGACCAGGTTTGGTCAGTTCCAGAGGGGGCGTTTCCAGTATCGCTCTCAGGGTTTTCGCGGTTTCAGGGGAGCAGGGAGGGGGTTTGGAGTCTCTCCTTACCCCAATCTCAAGAAGTCCCAATGACGCCAGGGGAGCCCAGGCAAGGGTATTACCCGTGGGAGGGCGGCTGCAGGATTTTTACTCGGCCTGGGCCCAAATCACGACACATCACTGGGTGTTGGAGGTTATTCGAAAGGGCTACGCTCTGGAGTTTCTTCGCCCGGTACGGGAGGCCTTTGTTCTCTCTCTGTGCCGGACGAGGGCAAAACTAGAAGCCGTACAGGGGACGGTAGAAAACTTGTTGGCTCTCAAGGCCGGTGGTGCCCGTCCCGGAGGAACAATGCTGTTCCGGTCGATACTCCATATATTTTGTGGTTCCCAAAAAGGAAGGGACCTGGAGGCCCATCCTGGACCTCAAGGGAGTCAACCGGTGCTTCAGGGTTTCGCATTTTCGGATGGAAACGCTAAGGTTGGTTCTCCAGGACCAAGCAGGAAGTCAGTCCTCACATATGGGTGACGTCGGCGCCGACGGAGCCCCCGTGTGGAGCATTTCCCCAGCTTTCAAAGAAAGCCTTTGGGAATTGCAGCGCGCATGCGCGGTCCCCTTCCCGCCCAAGGGTGCCATCTTGCTCAGTCTTCTTTTTTCCGCGGAGCCCGACGGACGTAGTTTGTTTTTCGCCGAGGAAAAAGTTGATTACCCTGTTTTTTGTCTTCCTTCTTCGGTTCGACGCCGGATCTTTTCCCGCCTGGGCCCGATACGCCGGTATCGAGCCCACTCTCTTTTTTTCGGTTTTTGTCCTTCGTGACTAGCGTTCGCGCCATTTTCTTTTTTCACTGGCAGCCCTGTCTTTCGACCTCGCAGGGGCCCTTTTTCCCCCGATGGCTGCCAGCGGGTTTAAAAAGTGTGATCGGTATAAGAAACTTATGTCTCTCATCGACACACATGACTGCTGCCTCCGTTACCTCAGACCCGATCATGACCCGATGATCTGTGGTCCGTGTGGAAAAATGTCCTCGAAGGCGTTGAGTCAGCAGCACCAAAAGGACAGAATCTTCTCTGACTCCGCGTCCGGACGGGCCCGGACCTCGTCAGAGGCCTCGACGTCTCGGGACTCCGGCCCCGAGCAGCGTCGGGGTTCCTTTGAGCGGGGGTCTCCTTCGCGGGAGCAGCACAGGAAGAAAAAACCCGCGAGGGCGGCGTTGGCGGACGCACCTGGTTCCTCGAGGGCCAGGTCACATAGCCCCGACCGCCGTCCCGGGTCTTCGGAGTCGGAGAGGCCTGCCAAACAACCTCGTCTCGAGATGGAGTCTCCTGGGCACGTGAGTACTGTAGTCCTCGTGGATTCTCCTCCAGGGGAGCCGACGTCGTCGGGGCCCGAGTCGGGGGCTGCTGAGTCTCCTGAGCTCGGACTCAGGTTGACGGCCTTGGAGAGCAGCTTGGCTGCCTTCATGGAGCAGCAGCGGGCACTGATCGCCGGTCTCACCGGTGCATCTTCCCCGACCACCGGGATGTCGACGTCCAAGTCGACCCCGGAGGCCGAGCCGATCCTCGAGTCCATGCGAGCTCGAGTCGATACTCGGCCACGGTCTCCCTCTGCCTCCCATTCGGGACCGAGGTCGTCGATGCCGGTACCCTCGGCGTCGGGGCGGAGGGCATCGGTGCCCACCCGACCGGAACCGCTCGATTCCTCCTCCGAGGAGTCGGACTGGGAGACGGAGGATGAAGAGTCACCCGACACCTTTCGGACTCGGTGTATCCCATCGGACTCACCGGAGTCCGAACCTCGGAGACGATCCCCACCGGAGGATACCTGGTTCTCGGACTTCGTGTGGGATATGACCAAGGCCTTGGCATTCCCCGCGGATCCCGAGGAGGAGCCTCGAGCCGAGGAGCTCGAGGCCCTCCAGTATGACTCTCCCCCGAAGGAGGCCTTTACTGTTCCGGTTCCTCCGATGCTGGAGCGGCTGCTCTTCCGAATGTGGGAGATCCCGGCCTCGACGCCGGTGTTAAGCAAGCGGGTCGATTCCATCTATCGAATCTGCAAGAGCCCCGGGTTCCAAAAGGCACAATTACTGCACCACTCCATGGTTGTGGAATCGGCCATGCATCGACTGAAACGTCAGAAGATGCACTCCTCGGTGCCTCCCGGCCAGGAGGCCCGGAACCTGGATGCCCTCAGTAAGAAGTGCTGTGCTTCCAGGGCTCTATGCTTGCTTGCCGTGTCCAGACATACCAGCTCTACATGGGCATGTACCTTCGAGACCTGGCAAAGGAGTACCTCCAGCAGGGAGATTGGCTATGCTCCTTAGATCTAAAGGATGCTTATACTCACATCCTTATTCATCCAGACCACAGACAATATCTCAGATTTGTTGTGGGAGGAAACCACTATCAGTACAGAGTACTACCCTTTGGCCTAACCTCCGCCCCCAGGGTGTTCACCAAGTGCCTGGCGGTGGTGGCGGCCTACCTGAGGCTTCAAGGTCTTTTTGTGTTCCCATACCTGGACGACTGGCTCATAAGGGACCCGTCTTCACAGGAGGCCAGTCAGGCCACCCTTCGCACTGTGGCTCTGCTTCAGCACTTGGGGTTTGTCATAAACTTCGCAAAGTCCACTTTGCTCCCGTCCCAGAACATGGAGTTCATAGGAGCCAGGCTGGACACCCTTCAGGCGAAGGCTTATCTGCCCGTGGACAGGGCCCACAGATTAATGGATCTAGCCAGGCGGTTTCGCAGCAATTCCCTGGTCTCCGCCAGGCAACTCCTGAGACTTCTCGGCCATATGGCTTCCACGGTTCATGTAACCCCCAATGCCCGCCTGCATATGCGGCCTGCTCAGTGGAGTCTCCAAACTCAGTGGCATCAGGCCACAGGGAGTCTTGCAGACTCAGTAAGAATATCCACACGGCTTGTCTCCTCTCTGCAATGGTGGCTTCATCTTCCGAATCTGGTGCTCGGAGTGTTTTTTCAAACCCCTCCGCACTCTCAAGTGCTGACAACCGATGCTTCTCTTCAGGGTTGGGGAGCACATTGCCAAGGGGCATGTACTCAGGGTCTCTGGACCCCTTGAGAGGCTGCACAACAGATAAATTTCCTGGAGCTACGAGCGATACGCTTAGCTCTGAAGGCCTTCTCCCATCTCACGTCTCACCAGTCTGTACTGGTCCAGACGGACAATCAAGTTGCCATGTTTTACGTGAACAAGCAAGGAGGCACAGGCTCCTTCCTTCTATGTCAGGAAGCACAACGGCTGTGCTCCTGGGCCGTCACTCACGGAATCCTTCTCAAAGCAGTCTTACCTCCCAGGTCAAGAGAATTACCTGGCGGACAGACTGAGCAGGATCCTGCAACCACACGAATGGAGATTAAATCCCTTGGTGGTTCAGCAGATCTTTTTGAGGTGGGGCCTCCCCACCATGGATCTATTCGCCAGTCCTCTGAACCGGCAGCTCCCAAGATTCTGTTCCAGACAACCGCATCCTCTCAGAGTAGCCTTTCTGCTCCCGTGGTCCAAAGGCCTACTGTATGCGTTTCCTCCCACGCCGCTAGTGTCCAGAACACTGTTCAAAGTACTCAAGGACGGGGCCTCCATGATTCTGATAGCCCCCAAGTGGCTGAGGCAACCATGGTTCCCACTTCTGCTGCAACTGGCGGTGGACACTCCTATTCCTCTGGGGATTCAACATGATCTCCTGTCTCAGGAACAGGGATCTCTCTTACACCCCAAACTCCAGTCTTTTCATCTGATGGCCTGGCTGCTGAAAGGGTAGTTCTGGCTCCCCTACTCCTGCCTAGAGAAGTGGAGGACGTAGTCTTGGCCTCTAGAAGGCAATCCACCCGGAAATCCTACGCGCTTAAGTGGCATAGATTCTCCGCCTGGTGTGCTCAGCACAGTGAGAATCCCTTCTCGTGCTTGGTAGCGGTAGTATTGCAATATTTGCTTTACCTCTCCAATCTAGGCCTTAAGTCCAATTCTGTCAGAGTTCACCTTAGTGCTCTCTCAGCACACCATTCGCCGGTGGACGGGAGGCCTCTTTCCAACCACCCTTTGGTGGCTCATTTCCTCAGAGGCCTTCTCCTGCTTAAGCCTCCTCTACGTCCACCAGCCCCTGAGTGGGATTTAAATGTGGTCTTGCAGCGGATTACTTGTCCGCCATTTGAACCTATGGCTACCTGTCCTCTCCGTTTTCTCTCCTGGAAAACTTTGTTTCTGGTAGTTCTTACCTCTGCTAGGCGAGTAAGTGAACTTCAAGCGCTAGTGTCTGATCCCCCTTACACTAGGTTCTACAGGAATAGGGTAGTCTTGCGAACTCACCCTAAGTTTCTCCCTAAGGTTGTCTCCTCTTTCCACCTCAATCAGGAGGTGGTTCTTCCGACTTTCTTTCCCAGGCCACATGCCAGCCGGGCTGAGATGGTCCTGCATACCTTGGACTGTAGGAGGGCGTTATCCTTCTACCTTGACCGTACGCAGGAGCACTGGAGGGCTGCATCTCTTCGTTTCTTTTGACCCCAATAAGTTGGGGTTGCCTGTCTCCAAGCGTACTTTGTCCATATGGGTCGCTGACTGTATCGCCTGGGCTTATGGGGCAGCCAGCCTCTCGTTGGAGGGTCGAGTCACGGCTCATCGTGTCAGGGTGAAGGCTGCGTCAGTGGCTCATCTCCGCTCTGTTCCGTTGGCAGACATCTGCCGGGCCGCTACTTGGTCTTCAAGCCAGACTTTTGCGGCTCATTACTGCCTTGAGAGGGAGTCCCGCAGGGACAGTGCTTTCGGACAGGCAGTACTCCATAATCTCTTTGGGGTTTAGGCAACTCCTTCCCTCCGGCCCTGCTGTTGGGCTACCGGTCGGGTGCGTTTTCAGAGAAGATTCCTTCCTTACGTACTGACGCTCTAGAGGGAGCTCATTTTTTCAGCTTGGGGTCTCCGGTAGTCTTAAACTGGGGAGTCCCATATGTGAGGACTGACTTCCTGCTTGGTCCTGGAGAAAGAGTAGTTACCTGTAACAGGTGTTCTTCAGGAGCAGCAGGAATCAGTCCTCACAACCCTCCCTCCTCCCCTTGGAGTTGCAGTCATATGCTTTATTTTTTGCTATTTTTGCTGTTTTTTATCTATGTCGTCAGACTGAGCAAGATGGCACCCTTGGGCGGGAAGGGGGACCGCGCATGCGTGCTGCAATTCCCAAAGGCTTTCTTTGAAAGCTGGGGAAATGCTCCGCACAGGGGCTCCGTCGGCGCCGACATCACCCATATGTGAGGACTGATTCCTGCTGCTCCTGGAGAACCCCTGTTACAGGTGAGTAACTACTCTTTATCGTAGCGGTACGGCAAGGAGAGTTTCTCACTTCGCTGGATCTCTCGGAGGCATATTTGCATATCCCAATTTGAGCGGAGCATCAGAGGTATCTTCGTTTTGCCATCCCCTTGGGGCATTTTCAGTTCCAGGCTTGCCCTTCGGCTTGGCGACAGCGCCGTGCACCTTTACAAAGGTGATGGTGGTGGTGGCAGCGGCGTTGCGAAGAGAAGGGATCTTGGTACATCCTTATCTAGACGACTGGCTGATTCGGGCGAAGTCAAAGGTCGAAAGTGTGGCAGCAACCCGCCGGGTGGTCCAGTTTCTGGAGAGCCTAGGCTGGGTAGTGAATACAGCAAAGAGCAAGTTGGAGTCCTCTCAGAAGTTGAAGTACTTGGGAGCAAGTTTCGACACAAGGACCGGTAGTCTTTCTTCCGCAGTCTTGTGCTTTGCGGCTGCGGCAGCTGATGCAGGCATTTCTTAAAGCAGGGGCCCCTTCGGCATGGCACTACCTGCAGCTCTTGGGCACGATGGCGGCGATGCTGGAGGTGGTCCCATGGGCGAGAGCGCACATGCGGCCTTTGCAGAGAGCACTTCTCCGGAGGTGGTCGGATCAGCTGTCTCAGAGACTGGTTTGCCCGGTGGACACAAAGCGGGCCTTGGAGTGGTGGCTGACTCTGGGGCATCTGGAGAAGGGCATGCCTTTGGAGTCGCCGGAGTGGAGGCCCCTGACGACGGATGCCAGCCTGTTCGGCTGGGGAGCGCACTTCGACAGGCAGTTTGCCCAGGGACAGTGGTCCGACCTGGAAAGAACATGGTTAATGAACAGGCTCGAGCTGAGGGCGGTGACGCTGGCATTAAGAGCATTCCAGAATTGGGTGCAGGCAAGGGGGCACAGCCAGTGTGGCTCTCGAGGAAGAGGCGGAGGAGCTCCTCAGATGGGCAGAGGCGCATCTGGAAGCGTTATCGGCAGCGCATGTGGCCGGGATCAACAACGTGGCAGCCGATTTTTTGAGCAGAGTCAAGATGGATCCCGGAGAGTGGGTTCTACACCAGGAGGTCTTCGATCTGTTAGTGCAGCGTTGGGGGCCTCCGGTGATGGACCTGATGGTGACGTTCAACTCGGCAAAGGCCGGAAGGTTTTTCAGCAGGCGAAGGGAAAGGATGTGCGAGGGCCTAGACGCGCTGATTCAGTGGTGGCCAGACCGTCAGCTCCTCTATGTGTTTCCGCCATGGGCGCTAATCGGGCGAGTGGTGCAATGCATAGAGAGGCACAACGGGTTGGTGATTCTCATTGCCCCAGATTGGTCGAGAAGGCCATGGTATGCAGACCTGGTGCACCTTCTCGTGGAGGCTTCCGGTCAGGGACGATCTCCTGCGGCAGGATCCTCTACTGATGCCTCAGGTGGATCGATTCTCGCTGACGGCCTGGCTCTTGAGAGGGCTCGGTTGACGGCCAAGGGTTACTCAGCAGCGGTGGTATCGACTTTATTGAAGTCTAGACGTCGGTCGATGTCGTTAGCCTATATCAGGATATGGCGCATTTTTGAGGTCTGGTGCACGGAGCGACAAGTGCTGGCGTTAAGGGCGTCGGTCTCTCAGGTTCTGGCATTCTTGCAGGACGGCTTCGATAAGGGACTAGCGGTGGCGTCTCTTCGAGTACAGTTGGCGGCGCTTTCCTGTTACCGCAAAAAGGTCCGCGGAATGGTGTTGGGGAACCAACCGGATGTCAGGAGGTTTTTGAGGGCCACCACGCTCTTGCGGCCGCCCTGTAGGAGTCCGGTCCCGGCGTGGGATCTCAACATAGTGTTAGATAGGAGCGCCCTTTCAGCCTTTGGCTAGGGCTACCTTGAAGGATCTTACGCTCAAGGTAGTGTTCTTGGTGGCCATCTCTTCAGCAAGACGCATTTCAGAGTTGCAGGCTCTGTCCTGTAAGGAGCCCTTTTTGTCTTTCTACGATAATAAGGTAGTTTTGCGTACTGTACCATCCTTTTTGCCGAAGGTCGTGTCCATGTTTCATGTGAATCAGGTGGTTTCCTTGCCAGTCTTCGAGAGGGAAGGCAAGGATACAGGCAAGAGGCGGCTTCATCGGCTGGACGTCAGTCGGGCTCTAAGGCGGTATGTAAGAAGGACAGCCTCGTTGAGAAAGTCGGACAGGCTGTTTATCTTGTTCAGAGGACCACGGCGAGGTGAAGCGGCTTCTAAGGCCTCTATTGCAAGGTGGATTAAGGGAACAATTGAGTCAGCCTATCTTTTGAAGGACAAGGCGGCGCCAAGGGGTCTGAGAGCGCATTCCACTAGGGCGCAGGCAGCTTCTTGGGCAGAATGTAGTTTGGTACCGGCCGCAGACATTTGTCGGGCGGCTACTTGGTCGTCTCTGGCGTCCTTTGTTAAGCATTACAAGATCGATGTACAAGCGGAGGGGGATGCGAGGTTTGGATCGGTGGTTCTTCAGGCTGGTCTGGGGCGTCCCTCCCATTGAATTGGATTACTGCTCTGATACATGCCCAATTGTCTGGGACTAGACTGGAGGGCCGACAAGGAAAGTAAATTAGACTTACCTGCTAATTATGATTCCTTTAGGAACTCCAGTCTAGTCCCATATCCCTTCCGAGTTCCAGTTGATAGACGGTAGCCTGAAGAAACGCATTGTTTGACGCTCAGTATGGCTGAGGGTCGGTAGACTGCGGTCTATGGTGGGGGAACGGTGTTGGGCTTGTCTGCTCTACGTATCTGCGAGAGGATGTCCTTTTGTATCAGTCTGGTCATCGACCAGGTGCTTAGGGTTTGTTACCAGTTTATATGCCTTTCTTAAAGTTACATAATTTTGTAGGTAAACATTCTTTTTGAAGAGTTCATTCTTGCTTATTGCTCTGGTGAGTCTGCTTTGTCAATAGGTTACTGGAAAGGGAAGGCGGTCCCTAGTGTATTTATGCTGGAGCCACAGAAAGTTGTGACGTGCTCAGTCTCCAAAGCTGCGGGAGGAGGTGCTTAAACCCAATTGTCTGGGACTAGACTGGAGTTCCTAAAGGAATCATAATTAGCAGGTAAGTCTAATTTACTTTAACCCCCTTTTGGTACCTGTAGAGTCGCTACTAGAATATCTCCTCCAATTATCAACTTCTGGTCTAAAGACCAATTCAGTGAGAGTCCATCTTAGTGCTATTGCTGCTTTTCATAAACCTTTCGATGGACAACCTATTTCCTCTCATCCACTTGTATCAAGATTTATGAGAGGCCTACTCATAACAAAACCACCACCGGTGGCATGGGATCTGAATCTTGTTCTTGGTCAGCTTATGAAACCACCCTTTGAACCTTTAGCCACTTCAAACCTAAAGTTTCTTTCATGGAAAGTTATTTTCCTAATTGCCATCACTTCTGCAAGATGCATTAGTGAACTACGGGCGTTAGTAGCTGACCCTCCTTATACAAGATTCCACTATGATAAAGTAGTCCTCAGGACTCGTCCTCACTTTATGCCAAAGGTGGTTTCGCCTTTCCATTTAAACCAGTCGGTTTATCTTCCTATATTCTTCCCTAGGCCTCGTGCCTCTAGTGCGGAAAGGAATCTTCACACATTGGATTGTAAAAGAGCCTTAGCCTTTTATCTCCAAAGAACTAAGCCACATAGAAAATCATCTCAGCTTTTTGTGGCTTTTGACTCTAGTCATTTAGGACTTTCACTTTCCAAAAGAACTCTGTCAAATTGGATTGCAGATTGCATATCCTATACATATCAAAGGACTTTCTCTCAAGGGCCATGTCACAAGCTCACAATGTGAGAGCAATGGTAGCCTCAACGGCTAACCTTCATTCTGTGTCTATTGATGACATTTGCAAAGCAGCCACTTGGGCTTCGGTACACACCTTCACAGCCCACTACTGCTTAGACAATGACTCCCGTCGGGATGCCTCGTTTGGCCAGGCTGTTCTCCAGCATCTCTTCCAGACTTAATACAACTCCTACCCACCGTCTACAGTTTGGATGCCAGAGGTCCATGGGAGGAAGCATGACCCATCTCACCTGGGTTCGCAGCTTGCAGGGGTCACCCCTTGGCATTTTTCAGCTGGGGAGTCCTCATATGTGAAGACTACATTCCTGCTTGTTCCTGGAGATAGCATAGTTACTCACCTGTAGCAAGTGATCTCCGGGAACAGCAGTAATTTAGTCTTCACAACCCACCCACCTCCCCTAGGAGTTCTCTATCTCTTTCTCTGGTCTCAGCTATAAACTCAACTGAAGTGAGAGAGGTACAGAGGTGGGAAGGCAGCACGCATGCGCTGTGGGATGCTCCCAAAAGCGTTCCTTCTCCAGGACCAAGCAGGAAGTCAGTCCTCACTTATGGGTGACGTTGATGGAGCTCCCGTGCGGAGCATTTCTCCAGCTTTCAAGGAAAGCCTTTGGGAATGCAGCATGCATGCGCGGTCCCCTTCCCGCCCAAGGGTGCCATCTTGCTCCGTCTTTCTTTTTCCGCGGAGCCCAATGGACGTGAGTTCGTGTCACCCGGGAAAGTAGATTTTTTTCGGCTATTTTGGCTTTTTCTGTTTCAGTTCGACACCAGTTCCCTTTCCTGCCTGGGCTCGGTACACCGGTATCGAGTCCGGAGTTTTGATTTTCGGTTTTGTCCTTCATGACTAGCGTTTGCGCTCTTTTTGTGTTTTCACTGGCAGCCCAGTCTTTTGACCTTGCGGGGGCCCTTTTTCACCCGATGTCTGCCAGTGGGTTCAAAAAGTGTGATCGGTGCAAGAAATTTGTCTCTCACCAACACACATGACTGCTGCCTCCGATGCCTCGGGCCCGACCATGACCCGCTGGCCTATGGCCCATGCGGCAGAATGTCATCGAAGGGGCTTCGGAGCCGTCAGCATCAACGTGAAAGAAATTTCTCTGACTCCGTGTCCGGCCGGGCCCGGACTTCGTCAGAGGCCTCGACATCTCGTGCGTCTGACCCCGAGCGCCGTCGGGGTTCCTCTGAGAGGGAATCTCCCACCCAGGAGCATAGAAGGAAGAAGAAGCTCACAAGGGTGGTGTTGGTGGAGGCTCCTGGATCCTCGAGGGCCAGGTCGCGTAGCCCTGTCTGCCGCCCAGGGCTCTTGGAGTCGGAGAGGCCGTCCAAGTTACCTCATGTGGAGCCAGAGTCCCTGAGTCACGTAAGTGCAGTTGTCCTCGTGGACTCTCCCCCGGGGGAGCTGACGTCGGGCCCGATGCCGTCAGGGTCCGAGTCGGGGGCTGCTGAGTCTCCTGAGCTTGGACTCAGGTTGACGGCCTTGGAGAGCAGCTTGGCTGCCTTCATGGAACAGAAGTGGGTACTGATCGCTGGTCTCACCGGTGCATCTGCCCCGACCACCGGGACCTCGACGTCCAAGTCGATCCCGGAGACCGAGCCGATCCTCGAGTCAATGAAGTCTCGAGCCGATCCTCGGTCAAGGTCCCCCTCGACCTCCCGTGCGGGGCCGAGGTCGTTGACGCGGATACCCTCAGCATCGGGGCGGATGGCACCGAGGCCCACACGGCCGGAGCCGCTCGATTCCTCCTCGGAGGAGTTGGTGTGGGAGACGAAGGACGAGGAGTCCCCGGACACCTTCCGGACCCATTGCGTCCCTTCGGACTCACCGGAGTCCGAGCCTCGGAGACGGTTCCCCCCCCAGAGGATACCTGGTTCTCGGACTTTGTGAGGGACATGGCCAAAGCCTTGGCCTTCCCTGCGGACGCCGAGGAGGAGCCTCGAGCCGAAGAGCTCGATGCCCTCCAGTATGACTTTCCTCCGAAGGAAGCCTTTACTGTACCGGTTCCTCCGATGCTGGAACGGCTGCTCTTCCATATATGGGAGGCACTGACCTCGGCGCCGGTTCTGAGCAAACGGGTTGATTCCATTTATCGAGTCCATAAGAGCCCTGGGTTCCAAAAGGCGCAGCTACCGCACAACTCCATGGTTGTGGAATCGGCCATGCACCGCCTGAAGAATCAGAAGATGCACTCCTCGGTGCCCCCAGGTCGGGAGGCCCGGAACCTGGATGCCCTCGGTAGAAAGTGCTTCCAGGGCTCTATGCTCTCTTGCCGTGTCCAGACCTACCAGCTGTACATGGGCTTGTACCTACGAGACCTGGCAAAGGAGATTACTGGGTTTTCAGCTGGCCTCTCCGAGGAACTTTTGTAGAGGTTCAAGGCTTTGTCAACAGGGATCAGAGAGTGCTGGAAGTTTATTTTTCGAGCAGCCTATGATGGCTTTGAGGCTTCGGCCCAGGTAGCCGCGGCCGGCATCGGTGCATGCTGTCAGGCCTGGCTACAGTCATCAGACCTGGAGTCATGGGTGCAGGACAAGTCGGTCGATGTCCCCTGCCGAGGTGAAAACCTTTTCGGTAAGCCCATGACTAAAAAGGCTGCGGAAATCGAGACTGAGACTCTCACCAGGACAAGGCTGTCCAGGAAGACTTCTGCCCCTTCTCAGAAAAAGAAAGGCTCGGGAAAGAAGCCCTTTTTCCCGAGGATGGGTGCTGCCTACAAATCCTACCCTCAATATCAGGCCTCTCCAGCTCCCCAACAGGGCCAGCAGGCCAAGGGGCAGGGGCATGGGCCCCATAGACAGAAGACCTCCAAGCTGCCAGCTCTGGCTCCTGCACAGCAGGGAGCGGGGTTTTGACTCCCACAGCATAGCCTCTTCTCCACAGCTGGCTCCACTCAGCACAGGAGGTCGGCTGACCCTGTACGCCTACAGGTGGCCAGCCATCACAGGGGATACCTGGGTCCTCAGCATAGTCCACAAGGGCTTACATGCTCCACTTCCACCAGCTACCGCCCTCCTACTTTCCAGGGGAGCCTCCAAGACTCCCTCTGCACAGAAACCTCCTCCTTCAGGAGTTGGCAAGTCTTCTAAAGGAACAGGCGGTGGACCCGGTGCCTCACTACCTGGAAGGGCAAGGCTTGTACTACAGGTACTTCCTGGTACCAAAAAGGACAGGAGGCCTCCGGCCTATCCTAGACTTGTGAAATCTAAACAAGTTTCTGGAGAGGGAAAAGTTCAAGATGCTTACCCTTGGGATACTGCTGCCCTATCTCCAGCAGGGATACTGGCTATGCTCCTTAGACCTAAAGGATGCTTACACTCACATTCTCATTCATCCAGATCACCGACAATATCTCAGATTTGTGGTGGGAGGAAGCCATTTTCAGTACAGAGTACTTCCCTTTGGCCTAACTTCCGCCCCCAGAGTTTTCACCAAATGCCTGGCGGTGGTGGCGGCCTATCTCAGGAATCGGAATTTTTGTCTTCCTATACCTGGATGACTGGCTCATCAGGGGCCAGTCTCTCAAGGAGGCCAGACAAGCCACTCTT
Organism: Ichthyophis bannanicus; assembly: GCA_033557465.1. NCBI lineage: Eukaryota > Metazoa > Chordata > Amphibia > Gymnophiona > Ichthyophiidae > Ichthyophis > Ichthyophis bannanicus. Next base: position 648,008,336 of record CM066033.1, on the reverse strand, counting down.
CGCACTGTCTCTCTTCTTCAGCATCTGGGCTTTGTCATAAACTATGCAAAGTCCACTTTGCTCCCTTCACAGAACCTAGAGTTTATAGGGGCAAGATTAGACACCCTGCAGGCAAGAACTTACTTGCCCGAGGACAGGGCCCACAGACTGATGGTCTTGGCCAGTCAGTTCCACAGCAATTCTCAGGTCTCTGCCAGGCACTTCCTTCGGTTCCTGGGCCACATGTTATCCACGGTACATGTGACACCGAATTCCCGTCTGCACATCCGGGCTGCTCAGTGGTGCCTCAGAGCTCAGTGGGCGCAGGACACAGGCGACCTCCGAGATAGAGTAAAGGTGTCCAGACTACGTTTGGACTCCCTGAAGTGGTGGCTGCATCTCCCAAACCTTCTCGGGGGGGGGGGGGGTACCTTTTCAGGCCCCAGCACACACAAGGGTGCTGACGACCGATGCCTCTTTAAAGAGATGAGGTGCACATTGCCAGGGCACATGCACTCAAGGCCTCTGGTCTCCTCCGGAGGCCACACAGCAGATCAATCTTTTGGAGCTGTGAGCAATCCGCTTGGCTCTACAGACTTTTTCTCATGCCCTCTCTCACCAGTCTGTCTTAGTTCAGACATACAATCAGGTAGCAATGTTCTATGTGAACAAGCAGGGAGGCACAGGGTCCAGGCTCCTGTGTCAGGAGGCACAGGCCCTTTGCTTCTTTGCAGTCAAACAAGGCATGTTTCTCAAAGCAGTTTATCTACCTGGTCAGGAGAACTTCTTAGCAGACAAGCTGAGCAGGATTCTCCAGCCCCACAAATGGCAGTTGAATCCATTGGTGGTCTAGCAGATTTTTCTATGATGGGGACTTCCATCCATCAATCTCTTTGCAAGTCCATTGAACCGTCAGCTGCCCAGGTTTTGCTCCAGACAGCCGCATCCCCTGAGACTGGCAGCAGATGCTTTTCTGATCTCTTGGTCTGCAGGTCTCCCACGCCCCTGGTGGCCCGGACTCTGTTCAAGATTATCCGGGACAAGGCCTCGGTGATTCTGGTAGCTCCCAGATAGCCGAGGCAACCATGGTTTCCACTCCTGCTGCAGTTGGCGGTGGAAACTTCTTTCACTCTGGAGTTGCAACACGATCTCCTGTCTCAAGATCAGGGTTCCCTTCTGCACCCCAATCTCAGATCCCTCAGTCTGATGGCCTGGCTGCTGAAAGGATAGTGCTAGCTCCCTTGCTTCTACCTAAGGAGGTTGAAGAGGTGGTTTTGGCCTCTAGGAGGCAGTCCACCAGAAAGTCCTAAGCCCTCAAGTGGCGTAGGTTCACAATATAGTGTGCTCAGTGCAGTGAAGATCCTTTCTCCTGCCTTGTGCCAGTAGTACTGCAGTATCTACTTCACCTGTCAGACCTAGGCCTTAAGTCTAACTCTGTTCGGGTTCACCTCAGTGCTCTATCAGCGCACCACTCACCAGTGGAGGGACAGTCTCTGTCGGTTCATCCCTTGGTGTCCCGCTTCCTCAGAGGTTATTTATTTATTTTATTTATTTAACATTTGCTTCTATACCGCGCTATTAAAATCAGCGCGGTGTACATCAAACAAGCATACTGCAATGTATACAAACAACATTGAGTTTACAAAGAACAGGAAATTGAACATGGGAAGGTTGTCTTCTTCTCAAGCCTCCTGTTTGTCCACCGGCGACTGAGTGGAATTTAAATGTGGTCTTGGAGCAACTTAACTCGCCCACCGTTTGAGCCGATGGCTTCTTGCCATTTGCGCTTCCTCTCTTGGAAGATGCTCTTCCTGGTGGCATTTACCTCGGTCAGACGTGTGAGTGAACTACAAGCTCTGGTTTCTGATAGGCCGTACACATGGTTCTATAGGAACAGAGTGGTCGTACGGACGCATCCTAAGTTCTTTCCAAAGGTGGTCTCTTTCCAACCTCAAACAGGAGGTGGTTCTTCCGACCTTCTTTCCCAGGCCGCATACCAGTCGGGCTGAAACAGTCTTGCATACCCTGGACTGTAAGAGGGCATTGTCTTTTTACATAGAATGTACGCGGGGGCATCGAAGGGCTACTCAGCTCTTCGTCTCCTTTGACCCTAATAAGATGGGGTTACCTGTCTCCAAACGTACGTTGTCCACTTGGGTAGCAGATTGTATCGCCTGGGCGTACAAGGCAGCCGACCTCCCCTTGCAGGGTCGCATCACGGCCCACCGTGTCAGGGTGAAAGCCGCGTCAGTAGCTCATCTCCACTCTGTTCCGTTGGCAGACATCTGGCGGGCCGCTACTTGGTCTTCGAGCCAGACTTTTGCAGCCCATTACTGCCTCGAGAGAGAGTCCCGAAGGGACAGTGCTTTCGGACAGGTGGTACTCCGTAATCTCTTTAAGGTTTAGGCAACTCCTACCCTCCGGCCCTTGTGTTGGGCTACCGTACGGGGGCGTTCTCAGAGGATATTCTTATCACGGATGCTGAGGCTCTTGAGAGGGAGCCATTTTTTCAGCTTTGGGATCCCGGTAACCTAGAGCTGGGGAGTCCCATATGTGAGGACTGACGTTCTGCTTGGTCATGGAGAAAGAGTAATTACTCACCTGTAACAGGTGTTCTCCAGGAGCAGCAGGAATCAGTCCTCACGACCCTCCCTCCTCCCCTGGAGTTTCAGTCATATACTTCATTTTGTTTTTTTGCTGTCTTTTAGCTATGTCATCAGACTCAGCAAGATGGCAACCTTGGGCGGGAAGGGGACCGCGCATGCTCGCTGCATTCCCAAAGGCTTTCCTTGAAAGCTGGGGAAATGCTCCACACTGGTGCTCCGTCAGCGCCGACGTCACCCATATGTGAGGACTGATTCCTGCTGCTCTTGGAGAACACCTGTTAAAGATGAGTAAAAACTCTTATTGGACGCTGGGGAGCGTTCCCACGCGGGCTCCATCAGTACCGAATATACCCACGGAGATCACCTGTTATAGGTGAGTAATTATGCTTTCTTTCAGTTTTTCCGCAAAATCACCTTTAAATACCACTTCAGTCATGGCTAACATCCCTACATCTTCCTCAGTAAAGTCTGAAGCAAAGAATTTATTCATTTTCTCCGTAATGGCCTTGTACCCTCTTAGCGCCGCTTTTACCCCTCTATCATCTAATGGTCCAACTGACACTCTCATAGGTTTTTTGCTACGAATGTACTTGAAAAAGTCTTTATTGCGTGTTTTTGCTTCCACAGAAAGCTTCTTCTCTGATTTTCTCTTTGCCTGCCTTATCAATGCCTTGCATCTAACTTGCCAGTGCTCGTGCTGTTTCCAGTTTTCGTCATTTGGCTCTTTATTTCCATTTCCTGAAAGATGCTTTTTTGGCAACAGCCTCTCTGACCTCACCTTTAAATCTTGCTGGCAGTTTTTTGGACTTCCTTTTACTTAAAGCGTGGAATACAGCTGGTCTGGGCTTCCAAAATAGTATTTTTAAGCAATACCCAAGCTTGATGTAAGTCTTTAACCTTTGTAACTGCTCCTTATAGTTTTTTAACTTTTTTCCTCATTTTATCCTAATCTTCCTTTCGAAAGTTAAAAGGTAGTATTGTGGATTTCCTTAACATCCCTCCTCCATTAATTAAATCAAACACGATCATACTATGATCACTGTTTCCAAGTGGCCACAACATCCTTATCTCTTGCACCAGATGTGGTGTTCCACTAAGGACTAGGTCCAAAATGCCTTCCCCTCTGGTCTGTTTTATGAACCAGCTGCTCCAAGAAGCAGTCATTTATTTCATCTAGAAACTTTATCTCCCTAGCATGTCCTGCCGTGACATTGACCCAGTCAGTACCGGGGTAATTGAAATTACCCATTATTATTACTGTGCTGTAACTTTTGTTAGCTTCCCTGATTTCTTTGAGCATTTCATCATCCATTTGTTCATTTTGGCCAGGCAGACGATAGTACACCCCCACTGCCATTGCTTTCACCTTTCTAGATGGAATTTCAATCCATAGAGATTCTACAGCAAATCTTGTTTCCTGCAAAAATCTTAATCCTTTGTTGCTCAATGCCCTCTCTAACATAGAGCGCAACCCCTCCACCAATTTGATCAGCTCTATCATTGCGATATAGTTTGTACCCAAGTATCACAGTGTCCCACTGGTTGTCCTCCTTCCACCACATCTCTGAGATACCAATCATATCTAACCTCTTATTTAGTGCTATATATTCTAACTCTCCCATCTTATTTTTTAGATTTCTAGCATTTGCATGCAAGCATTTTAGAGACTATTTTATTCATATTAATCTGGCTATCGGTAGGCAGGGGTAATTTGGAATCTTTAAGCTCTGTCTACTCCGTACTCATGGGCATTTGGGCTACTTTTGTCTTTGTTGGAACCTCTCTGCTGATATGCCCTAACTTCATTCTTTTGGTAGTATCCTTCAAGGATACATTGCTCTCAACCATGCACTCTTGGGCGACTGTCGGCTCTCCCCTATTATTAATTTAAAAGGGCTGCTTTATCTCCTTTTTAAAGGTTAATGCCAGCAGCCTGGTTCCATTCCGGTTAAGGTGAATCCCATCCCTTCGGAAGAGCCCCTCCTTTCCCCAGAATGTTCCCCAGTTCCTAACAAATCTAAAACCCTCATCCTTGCACCATCATCACATCCACGCATTGAGCCTCTGGAGCTCTGCCTTCCCTTTGGGTCCTGCATGTGTGGAACGGGAAGCATTTCGGAGAAAGCTACCCTGGAAGTTCTGGATTTCAACTTCCTAACTAAAAGCCGATATTTAGCCTCCAGAATCTCCCTACCAAATTTTCTTATGTCATTGGTAATGACCCAGTCAAAAAAACGTGGATAGCTTTTATTAATTACACTTAAGCCACTGGCTTAAATGTAATTAATAAAAGCAACCCTTCCTCTGCTATCCACGTTTGTTTGACCTGGTCATATCAGCACGTGGACTTGTGCTTCTTTGGTAGATGTTGGTAGTGACATGTACCAAGACAGCAGACTCCTCCCCAGCACTAAGACCTTGTCTAGGTGGTGCATGAGGTCTGCTGTCTTTGCACCAGGCAGGCATGTTACTAGGCGATCCTCACGTCCACCAGCCACCCAGCTATCTACATGCCTAATGATCGAATCTCCAACGGTTGTCCTGACCCTTCCCTCATGGGCACATGGCCCTGGAGAAACTTCCTCGGTGCGAGAGGGTTATCTCCAGGAACAAGCAGGAACGTAGTCATCATATATGGGTATCGTCGGTACCGACGGAGCCTGCGTGGGAACGCTCCCCAGCGTCCAATTAGAAAGCTTTTGGGAGCATCCCACAGCGCCTGCGTGCTGGCTTCCCGCCTTTCCCAACTGCCTCTCTCCAGTTTTCGGCGTAGCCAGCAAGTCGTGTTCCTGTCACCGCAGAAAAGTTTCCTCCTTTTTTGTGGTCACGTCTGCCTTCCTCGACGCTTTACCGGTACCGCCGGTTTTTCTTTATTTCTTTCTTTCATTTCTTAAAAAAAAAAATTCTTAATACTTCCCATTTTTTCCAGGTACACGCACCATTTTGGGCCTTAGGGCCAAGATTTTTTCTATAATGGAAAAACCCTCCTCGGGTTTTAAAAAGTGCACCAAGTGTGGCGGTACCTTCTCCGTCACCGACACCCATGAGTGGTGTCTGAAATGTTTAGGTCCTGACCATTCCATCTCGGAGTGTATGGCCTGTGCCATGATATCCAAGAGAGGTCGACAGAACCGAGCCGCCAAGCTCAGTACCCTGTTTCCCTCTGATAAAGCTTCAATGGCATCGACTTCTTCCAGGGCTTCGTCTTCCTCCCGTGGATCTCAGGTAACTAAACATAAGTCTAGCCGGTCCTCAAAGGGTAGATATCCTTCTAAGCATCGAGATGCCTCTGACGTTGCCCTTGAGGATTCTGCACTGGCAAAATTGCCCCGGCGGGAGGCTTCCGCTTCCAAAGCATTATTGGGGCTCCAGGATGATCTGGAGGCCTCGACCGAACTACTGGTGCCATGCTCTGGGGTACCGGAGGTCTTCTCCGGTACCGACATCCAGGCATCGGCAGCGTCGATAGACCAGAGAGTCCTGGCTATTGAGCGCAGTCTGGCGGCTCTCCTTGCGGCATCAACGCCCTCGGAACCGCATCAGACTTTTCAACCGGTACCAGCACCGACTCCGGCACCGGTACCGATAGCATCGACATCGGTGTCTGCATTGCCGACACCCAGTCATCCAATGCCTTCCGGTACTGATACTCCGGTACCGATTACTCCCGGTACCGACTTCGGTCGGTACGGGTATCGGGCTCTTCAAAAGCATCCTGACAGAAGGTACTTCGAGTCCTCAGAGGAATCTGAGGATTCTGACAGTTCTGTCGATGCGGGAATACTTCTCCCAGAGGAGCCTTCCTCCCCTAAACGTAGGATGTCTCCTCCAGAGGACATTGCCTTTCATGATTTCATCAGGGAGGTGGCTCGAGGTCTGTCCATTACTGTGGCACCTGAAACAGAGCCCAGAGCAAAGGAGTTGGAAATTTTACAATATCCTAAAACTCCTAAGGAGGCAGCTACCTTGCCCATCCATGAGATCTTGCATGATCTCATGTTAAGAATGTGGGAGACACCTCTTACCACCTCTCCTCATTCTCGTAGACTGGATACTCTGTATCGAGTCCCTACTTGTCCTGGTTTTCAGAAAACTCAGCTTCCTCACCACTCTATTGTAGTGGAATCAGCTATGAGAAGGATCAAGAGTGCAAAGAGGCATGCCTCTAATCCAGGACGTGAGTGCAGAACTTTGGATGCTTTTGGACGTCGTGTCTTCCATGCTTTCTGCCAGGATCAGTTCCTATAGTCTATATATGGGAATGTTCCTGAAGGAAGTCAGATGATTTAGAGGCTTTGAGTCCTCTTCTTCCGGAGGATAGAAGACATGATTTTCTCACGTTGGTCAAACATGCCCAAGATGTTTCTAAATTTGTCAACTGTGCAGCCTGTTTTGAGTGCATAAGCAGAACCTCTGCCATTGCCATAGGTGCACGTAGAATTGCTTGGCTCCAGGCATCTGATCTGGAGCTCTGGGTACAAGACAAACTGGGAAATATTCCTTGTACTGGAGAGAACCTGTTTGGAAAAGATTGGCAGGAAAAGGCCAATGAGTTGGATGCTGACAACTCCACCTTGGATAGATTGTCCAAGTCCACATCTGATCTTGCAAGAAAGAAATCTTTTAAGAAACCATTCTTTTCTTAAAAGGAAAAGTATTATCCTGCTTATTCCCAGCAGGGACGTTCTGCAGGTCAACTTGTCAGGAAAGGTCAGCAACCACCCAAACAAAGAAAAGCAAAGACTGCTAAGCCTCAGCCATCCCAGCAGTCTCAGCCTCCACAAGGCCTTTGACTTTCAGCTAGAGAACTTAGCCTTCCTGGCTCTCATTGGACCCCAGAGCCTTCCACCATTCCAGGAAGGTTGTGTCACTTTGCCTCCAGATGGGGGCAAATAACAGCAGAGCATTGGACACTCTCCATCATAAAAGAGGGGTACAAGCTTCATTTTTCAAGCATGCCCCCTCCTACAATGATAAGGCAGTTCAATTCTCTGACCTCTCTCATCAACCTGTTAGGTCAGGAGGTCACTATGCTTCTTGCCCAAGGGGCAATAGAAGAAGTACCCATCTGTCAGCAGGGTACAGGGCTTTACTCCCCCTATTTCCTTATCGCAAAGAAAACAGGGGGATGCAGACCTATTTGGACCTTAGAGAACTGAACAAATTCCTTGTTAAAGAGAAATTCAAGATGATTTCTCTTGGAACTCTGCTCAAACACAATGAAGAGCAGCGCTCTTGCAGATACAACCGGAACACAAATAGCAAGAGACGAGTCGTCAAGGATGATACAAAGTAGTTTATTGACCAAGACCCCAACGCGTTTCGACGTGACCGCCTTCTTCAGGGGGTGTGCAGCTAAAAACATGTAAATAAAATATAACAATCATAAGCAAAACCATACTAATAAAAAACTAAATAATTAAAAAGCCCCAAAGGGGAATATTTAAAAATACAGAGAAAGCAAAATGCAAATAAATAAGCATGTAAAACCAAATTGCATTTCTATTGTAGGTTCTGGTTTACATTGTTATTCTGTTCAGAGTTTGTTTGCGTTATCATTTTTAGATACAAGGATGCTTGGTCTCATTCTATATTTTACTCTTTTGCCTTCCATGTGGCAGTATTACTTGTTTTATTGCTAAATGAAACCATGGTATTAAGGGCATAGTTACACCTTTACAGTTTTTTAGATTCAGCTCTGCCCTTTATTACATGCCTGTTTTTTAGGGTTCCCATTTTTAAATAGGCTGTATTTGTATTATGTACCACTCTTTCCTTTTAAACAATGTGCGCCCTAATTGGGTTTTGCCTATAGTTTTTATTTATTACGTTCCCCCGTTAAAATGTTTACTGATGTCGCCATAGTAACTACTATGTAATTCACATGTAGTATTCCCTTGCACATTTTTATGCTGTTTTATTTCTGTTTTTATTTTTATTTTTGTGTTTATATATTTTTATCGCCAAGGGTTGATTAAATGTAATCCATATACGTTTTGAGGCAGAACAACTATCTTTTCTTGTTTCACATTTGGCTCCGCCCCCTTCTCCTCGTTTTGAGTTTTGGCGCGATTTTGCGGCGGCTTTTTTAGTTCTCTTTGTTAATCCTTTCAGCTTTTCGGATTGCCTCTGATATTGCAGTATTGGTTGGAGTTCTGCGTTACGTTTTAAGGTTTGACTTCAGTGTAAATTTCTATACACGTATTCCCCCTGTTGGCAAAATATTTTTAATTTCACTTGCTTCACTTCCTTCGGTTTTTTTGTCTAATCACTGGATTTCCACCGTTTATTCGCTTTTTATTGCGATTTTAGCCACATCAATGGTTGCCTTGTACTCATATGCCAGCATTTTGGTAGTCGCCTATTTTATCTTTGTGCTTGGGCATTAGATCGATTTAGACGCATCACAGTTACACTATTAAGGATTCACTCACCACTTTTTAAGTCACTACACTCCTTTTGTTCCACTGCTGATTCTCCCCAGTCTCAATACAATATTGTTTGGTTTCTACTACATATTCTGTGTTTTGTCATCTTTCACAAACGGCTCCATTTGACACTCCTCCTTCATTTCCTCTGCCTTTTAGCTGTTTATGGATGCCAGCATTGTCGCCTAAACAGTTAGCAATACCACATTTTTTGAGCTCAAGTTTAGTTCCTCTCTGTTCTTAATAATGCCATACAACTAGTATTTTTGTATACATTATTTGCGCACCGTTTTATATCACATACAGTGATACTTTTAGCAATATGTTCTTTCAATCACACATGGTTGGTTTTTATGTACGGTAATTCTTGTAGATGTCTATGTAGGCATGGATACCTCCATAGTTCTCTCAAATGTACATTTGCAAGCCCTTTTTATGCATGTGCCATATAGTTTTCATCTCTCTTTCTCTTTTTCTGGTATAGCTCAATTTTGTTGGGTTTTGTGTACAAGCTTGCTGTGAGTATTTTATTCAAGTAAGTTGATTTAAGGTGATGTCTCTTCTTTTCTCCTCTAATGTTTGTGTTGCACTACACTACGTTTTTTCTTTGACCTATGGATATAAGCAATGTATTTATCATGATATTTAATTTTGATATATTTGTCATTTTATCCGTTTTGTCCACACAATTGCTTTGCCTTTGTTCCTGTGCCTAAGCTTCTTTTTTATAGCAATTTGGTTATCTCCAGGAACAAGCAGGAATGAGTCTTCACATATGGGTATCGTCGGTACCGACGGAGCCTGCGCGGGAACGCTCCCCAGCGTCCAAAAGGAAAGCTTTTGGGAGCATCCCACAGCGCCTGCGCGCTGCCTTCCCGCCTTTCCTAACCGCCTCTCTCCAGTTCTTTTCAACGGAGCCAGCAGGTCGTGTTTCCTGTCACCGCTAAAGAATTTCATATTTTCTTTTATTTTTCTTTAGTCGCGTGTCTGCCTTCTCGATTCCACACCGGTACCACCGGTCCTTTTTCTTTCTTTTAAAAAAAACAAAACACAAAACTTCTACTCTTTTCAGTGCATTTTTCTTCTGGGGCCTTAGGCCTACAGATATATTTTTCCATCATGGAAAAACCCGCCTCCGGGTTTAAGAAATGCACAAAGTGCAGCAGCACTATTTCTGTCACTGACACCCATGACTGGTGTCTAAAATGTTTAGGTCCTGACCACTCCATCGCGGATTGTGAGTCCTGTTCCATGATGTCTAAAAGAGGGTTACAGAATCGGGCAGCTAAGCTCAGTACCCTGTTTCCCTCCTATGCAGCTTCTGTGGCATCGACGTCTTCCAGGGCTGCTTCTTCATCCCATGGATCTCAGGTAACCAAACTTAAATCTGGCTGGTCCTCAAAGAGTTCATCTCCCTCTAAGTATCGAGATGCCCCCGGGCTTACTCTTGAGGATACCACACCGGCAAAATTACCCCGGCGGGAGACTCCGGCTTCCAAAGCACTACCTATGGGGTCACAGGTTGACATCGATGGCTCGGCCTCGACTGATCACCTGCTACAATGTTCTGGGGTACCGGCAGTTTCTACCGGTACCGATATCCAGACATTGGTGGCGTCAATGGATCAGAATATTCTGACCATGCAGCGTGCCATCACGGCATTCATTCAAGCTGCAACGCCTACGGTACCGCAACAAACCCCGTTGTCGGTACCTGTACCGATTCCGATACCGGACCCGATATCGGTCCCGATACCAGTACCGCTTGCATCGACATCAGCATCGACCGCAGCGGTACGCTATCCAGTGATGCCCATCAGTACCGGCCCGGTACCGATTACTCACGATGTTGATACCTCCCGGTACGCGTATCGGGCTTTACGAGAGCATCTAGATAGTCGATACTTCGATTCCTCTGAAGACTCTGATTCTTCAGAGGCCTCAATTGAAGCATCGGGCATCCTTCCTCAGGAACCCTCTTCTCCAAAAAGGAGAATGTCTCCTCCTGAAGACTTGTCTTTTCAGGACTTCATTAGGGAGGTGGCCAAAGGCCTGTCCATCTCAGTGACCTCTGAGACTGAACCTAGAGCCAAAAAATTGGATATCCTACAATATCCTAAGGCTCCTAAAGAGGCAGCTACCTTACCAATACATGAGATTCTTTTTGATCACATGCTGGGCATATGGGAGACTCCTCTTTCCACCTCCCCTCATTCCAGAAGGTTGGACACCATGTATCGTGTTCCTCCTTGTCCTCGGTTTCATAAGACTCAGCTTCCTCACCACTCTATTGTGGTAGAGTCTGCTATGAAAAAGATCAAGAGCACAAAAAGGCACAGAGAATGCAGAACCCTAGATGCCTTTGGCAGGAAAATCTTCCAGGCCAGTATGCTTGTAGCCAGAATCAACTCCTATAGTCTCTATATGGGGATGTTTCTAAAAGAAGTTACAGATCATCTGCAAACCTTATCTCCTTTCATGTCAGAAGATAAGAGAGAAGAATACATCACCTCGCTTAAACATGCACAGGATGTATCCAAGTTTTCCAACCGTGCAGCCTTTGACTCTTTTGAGGGGGCCAGTAGAGCCTCGGCTATCGCCATAGGTGCACGCAGAGTTGCTTGGTTGCAAGCCTCTGATTTGGAATCCTGGGTACAGGATGGTCTAGGTAACCTTCCCTGTACAGGCGAAAACCTGTTTGGCAAAGATTGGCAAGCAAAGGCCAACCAAATGGATGCTGAAAACTCTGCTTTAGATAGACTTTCAAAGTCTACTACTGCTCCTTTTAAAAAGAGGTTGTTCAAAAAGGGATCTTTCCCAAAGAAAGGGAAATTTTCTTCTTATGGTGAGGCCTCTTCTCAAGGTCGTTTTTGCTACAAAGAGACAGCAACAACCAAAACAGGCCAAAACCCAGGCTGCGAGGACTGCTACGGCCCAACAGCCTCAGCCTCCTCAGGGCCTTTGACTAGAGAACTTAGCCTTTCTGGCTCTAGAACATCCAGAGCCTCTCACCATCCCAGGAAGGTTAGCTCACTTTGCTCCCAGATGGGAACAAATCACAGCAGAGCAGTGGACCCTCTCCATCCTAAAGGAAGGGTACAAACTTCATTTCTTAAACCTTCCTCCTCACACCATAGTGAAACAGTTCAATTCTCCAACATCTCTCCTCAACCTTCTAGGTCAAGAGATTTCTACCCTTCTTGCCCAAGGGCAATAGAAGAAGTGCCCCTTCTTCAACAGGGCTCAGAGTTCTACTCCCCCTATTTCCTCATTTCAAAGAAAACGGGGGGCTACAGACCCATATTAGATCTCAGAGAATTGAACAAGTTTCTATGCAAGGAGAAATTCAAGATGACTTCTCTCGGAACTCTCCTTCCATACCTCCAAAGTCAGGACTGGCTTTGTTCTCTAGATCTCAAGGATGCGTACACCCATGTTCTCATCCATCCAACACACAGAAGATTCCTTCGGTTCCTTTACCAGGGAAAGCACTACCAATACAAAGTGCTTCCTTTCGGTCTGGCCTCTGCTCCAAGAGTGTTCACAAAATGCATGGCAGTAGTAGCTGCATTCCTGCGCACTCTAGGAATATTCGTATTCCCATATCTGGACGACTGGCTCATCCGAGCTCCATCCCAGTCAGAGGCCCAGACTTCCCTGGCCTGCACAAGGCGTGTTCTTCAGTATCTGGGACTGGTAATCAACATTCCAAAATCCCATCTCACCCCTACTCAGTCTCTAGAGTTCATAGGGGCCTTACTGGATACCACAACTGCAAGGGCCTATCTTCCCCAGGCCCGTTGCCTACGCTTGGTGCAGTTAGCCTCCCAGATTCAGTTAAAATCCCATTTAACTGCTCGAGAGATGTTGCAACTCTTAGGCCACATGGCATCCACGGTGCATGTGGTTCCCTATGCTCGCCTTCACATGAGAGCAGCTCAGTGGACCCTTTCCTCCCAATGGACCCAGGCATCAGGTTGCCTGTCAGACAAAATAGCAACCTCCAGTCGCCTTTTTTGGTCCCTCCACTGGTGAAGTCCACTCAGAATCTGTTGCTGGGGTCCCCCTTTCAACAGGTGTTACCCCAAGCCACCCTTACAACAGATGCCTCTCCAAGGGGTTGGGGAGCTCATCTACAAGATCTCTCAACCCAGGGCATCTGGTCTCCACAGGAGACATCTCTTCATATCAACCTCTTAGAGCTCAGAGCAATCTTTCTGGCTCTCAGAGTCTTCCACACCCTGCTCAGCTACAAGACAGTCCTCATCCACACGGACAACCAGGTAGCCATGTTCTACGTGAACAAGCAGGGAGGGACTGGCTCTCTGTCGCTGTGCAACGAAGCTCTGAGATTGTGGGCCTTCGCCAGAGAGCATCAAATCCATCTCATGGCAGTATATCTTCCAGGGGTTCAAAACTCTTGGGCAGACAGACTCAGTCATGCTTCCGCACGAATGGTCCCTCCATGAGGACCAGATAGCCAGAAATTTTCGGATTTGGGGTACCCCAGACATAGACCTGTTTGCAAGTCCGTGGAATGCCAAACTTCCCCGGTTCTGTTCCAGGATTCCATGTCAGGGAGTTCAGGCCAGGGATGCCTTCCTCCTTCATTGGGGGCAAGACTTCCTCTATGCCTTTCCCCCTAATTCCCAAGACTCTGTTCAAGCTTCAGAGAGACAAGGGGACTATGATCCTCATAGCACCACTTTGGCCACGCCAAGTGTGGTACCCTCTACTGCTGCATCTCTCTCAAGCTCCCTCCCTAGACCTGGGGTCTGCTCCATATCTCCTCTCCCAGGAGGAGGGAACCTTGTGGCACCCAAATCCTCATCTCAGGGCCTGGTTGCTAAAGGCCTAGACCTTCAAGATTTACAACTTTCTCAGCAAGTGAAGGACATCCTTCATGCTTCCAGAAAGCCTTCCACCAGATGTGCATATGCTTTTAAATGGAAAAGGTTTTCCATTTGGTGTGCAGAGAAGGGTCTCAACCCTCTTGCAATACCTTTGCATTCTTTACTAGACTATTTGCTGCATTTATCCCATGCAGGCCTTAAAACAAATTCAATCAGAGTCCATTTGAGTGCTATTGCAGCATCCCTTAAGCCTCTCAATGGACAACCTATTTCCTCTCATTCTCTTATAGCAAGATTCATGAGAGGCCTTCTTTTGACTAAACCTCCCATTAGACCACCTCCAGTGGCCTGGGACTTGAATCTGGTTCTTGGCCAGCTTATGAAGCCACCCTTTGAACCTTTAGCCACTACCTCCTTATAATTCCTTTCCTGGAAGGTTATTTTTCTCATTGCAGTCACCTCAGCTCGCCGTATCAGTGAGCTGCAAGCTTTAGTGGCTAATCCTCCTTATACAAGGTTCCATCATGACAAGGTAGTCCTCAGAACTAATCCACACTTTATGCCTAAAGTGGTCTCACCTTTTCATCTGAACCAGGAGGTGTTTTTACCTGTCTTTTTTCCAGGACCTCATGCATCAAGTGCAGAGAGGAATCTTCATACCCTGGATTGTAAAAGAGCACTTGCTTTCTACTTACACAGGACACAGCAACATAGAAAGTCCTCTCAACTTTTTGTTGCTTTTGATCCTTCTCATTTATGACTTCCAGTCTCCAAGAGAACTCTGTCTAATTGGATTGCTCAGTGTATTTCCTTCGCCTACCAGAGCAAGAATCTTTCTCTGGAGGGCCATGTCACAGCTCACAATGTGAGGGCCATGGCAGCCTCTATGGCTCATCTTAACTCTGTGTCCATCGACCAAATCTGTCGAGCGGCCACCTGGGCATCGGTTCATACCTTCACAGCCCATTATTGCTTGGACAAGGACTCCCGCCGGGATGCCTTGTTTGGTCAGGCTGTTCTCAAACACCTGTTCCATACCTAATCAACTCCTACCCTCCATCCCTGACTGGATGCCTGAGATTCATGGGTGCAGGTGGAGCCCTTCCCAGGGACTCCCAATCTGGGTGATCTCCCAGGCATCTCTAGCTGGGGAGTCCCCATATGTGAAGACTCATTCCTGCTTGTTCCTGGAGATAGCACAGTTAATTCCCTTTAACAGGTGATCTCTGGGAACAGCAGGAATAAGTCTTCACAACCCACCCACCTCCCCTTGGAGTTGTATCTCTCTATCTAGCTTTCCTCCCTCTCTCTCTCTCTTTTGTCTCAGCTTTAAAACTCGAACTGGAGAGAGGCGGTTAGGAAAGGCGGGAAGGCAGCGCGCAGGCGCTGTGGGATGCTCCCAAAAGCTTTCCTTTTGGACGCTGGGGAGCGTTCCCGCGCAGGCTCCGTCGGTACCGACGATACCCATATGTGAAGACTTATTCCTGCTGTTCCCAGAGATCACCTGTTACAGGTAAGTAACTGTGCTTTACATGCATATTTATTTGCATTTTGCTTTCTCTGTATTTTTAAATGTTAATATTCCCCTTTGGGGCTTTTTAATTGTTTAGTTTTTTATTAGTATGGTTTTGCTTGTGATTGTTATATTTTATTTACATGTTTTTAGCTGCACACCCCCTGAAGAAGGCGGTCACGCCGATACGCGTTGGGGTCTGGGTCAATAAACTACTTTGTATCATCCTTGACGACTCGGCTCTTGGAACTCTGCTGCCATACCTTCAGAGTCAGTATTGGCTTTGTTCTCTAGATCTCAGGGATGCGTACACCCATGTTCTCATGCATCCAACTCACAGAAAGTTCCTTTGGTTCCTTTTTCAAGAAAAGCACTACCAATACAGGGTGCTTCCATTTGGCCTGGCCTCAGCACCAAGGGTGTTCACGAAATGCATGGTTGTGGTAGCAGCATTTCTCCGCACTCTAGGGATATTCCTCTTCCCCTACTTAGACGACTGGCTCATTCGAGCCCCAACAGAGTCAGAGGCCAGGACTTCTCTATCCTGCACAATGCGTATCCTTCAGTATTTGGGTCTGGTAATAAACATCCCAAAATCCAGTCTAACTCCCACTCAGTCTTTAGAGTTCATAGGAGCTTTGCTAGATACCAGAAAGGCAAGGGCCTATCTCCCCCAGGGCCGTTGCCTTCGCATGGTGCAGTTAGCTTCTCAGGCAGTGCTAAAACCTCATCTCACTGCCAGGGAAATGCTACAACTACTAGGCCACATGGCATCTACTGTGCATGTGGTCCCCTATGCTCGCCTCCATATGAGGGCAGCCTAGTGGACTTTATCCACTCAATGGACCCAGGCATCAGGGTGCCTGTCAGACAAAATAGCAAACACAAGTCGCCTTATTTTGTCCCTCCAGTGGTGGAAATCCACTCAAAACCTGTTGCTGGGGTCCCCTTTTCAACAACCCTTACCCCAAGCAACTCTCACAACAGATGCTTCTCCGATGGGTTGGGGAGCTCATCTGCAAGACATCTCCACCCAAGGCACCTGGTCTCCACAGGAGACTCATCTATACATAAGTCTCCTGGAGCTCAGAGCAATCTTCCTTGCTCTTCGAGTGTTCCACACCCTGCTCAGCTACAAGACAGTCCTCATTCATACGGACAATCAAGTAGCCATGTTCTATGTGAACAAACAGGGCGGCACAGGCTCTCTGTCGTTTTGCAACGAAGCTTTGCGACTATGGGCCCTCGCCAGAGAGCATCAGATTTATTTCCTGGCAGTGTATCTTCCAGGCATACAAAACTCTTGGGCAGACAGACTCAGTCGAGTTCTGCTTCCACACGAGTGGTCTCTGCATGCAGACCAGGTGGCCAAGATTTTTCAAAATTGGGGAACCCCGGACATAGATCTCTTTGCAAGTCCGTAGAATGCCAAACTTCCCCGATTCTGTTCCAGAATTCCGGCTCAGAGGGCTCAGGCCAGGGATGCTTTCCTCCTTTACTGGGGTCAAGACTTCCTGTATGCCTTTCCACCCATTCCCCTAATTCCCAAATCCCTGTTCAAACTTCAGAGAGACAGAGGCCGTATGATTCTCATAGCTCCACATTGGCCACGGCAAGTGTGGTACCCTCTGCTTCTACATCTCTCTCAAGCTCCCTCCCTGGAGATAGGGTCTGCTCCAGATCTCCTATCTCAGGAGGACGGAATGTTATGGCATCCCAATCCCCAGTCTCTGCGTCTGAGGGCTTGGTTGCTGAAGGCCTAGATCTCTGTGGTCTTAACCTCTCTCAGCAAATAAAGGATATCCTTTATGCTTCCAGGAAGCCTTCCACAAGACGCTCTTATGCTTTCAAGTGGAAAAGGTTTACCGTATGGTGTTCGCAGAAGGGTCTTAACCCCATTGTCATACCTCTGGAATCATTACTGGAGTATCTCCTTCATTTATCCAATGCAGGACTTAAGACTAACTCAGTGAGGGTCCATTTGAGTGCTATTGCAGCTTCCTTCAAGCCCCTAAATGGACAACCCATTTCCTCCCATCCTCTTATAGCAAGATTTATGAGAAGCCTTCTGCTAACTAAGCCTCCCATTAAGCGACCTCCTGTGACATGGGACTTAAATTTGGTTATTGGTCAGCTCATGAAGCCACCTTTCGAATCTTTAGCTACTACCTCCTTGAAATTCCTTTCTTGGAAAGTTATCTTTCTCATTGCAATCACATCAGCACGTCGCATCAGTGAGTTGCAAGCTCTAGTAGCTGATCCACCTTATACAAGGTTCCATCATGACAAGGTAGTTCTTAGGACTCATCCACACTTTATGCCTAAGGTGGTCTCGCCTTTTCATCTAAACCAAGCGGTCTACCTACCTGTGTTCTTTCCAAGGCCTCATGCATCAAATGCAGAAAGGAACCTTCATACTTTGGACTGTAAAAGAGCTTTAGCTTTTTACTTACAAAGAACACAGCAACATAGAAAGTCCTCTCAACTCTTTGTTGCTTTTGATCCTTCTCATTTGGGACTTCCAGTCTCCAAGAGAACACTATCTAACTGGATTTCTCAGTGTATTTCCTTTGCCTATCAGAGTAAGAATCTTCCTCTGGAGGGCCATGTCACAGCTCATAATGTGAGAGCCATGGCAACTTCAATGGCTCATCTGCACTCTGTGTCTATTGACGACATCTGTCGAGCAGCCACCTGGGCCTTGGTTCATACCTTCACAGCCCATTACTGCTTGGACAAGGACTCCCGCCGGGATGCCTTGTTTGGTCAGGCTGTTCTTCAACACCTGTTCCATACCTAATCAACTCCTACCCGCCATCCCTGTTGGATGCCAGAGATCCATGGGGGGAAGTGGAGCCCTGATTCAGGGAGACACAGCTTCGGGGGTCTCTCCCTGGCATCTAAAGCTAGGGAGTCCCCATATGTGATGACTACATTCCTGCTTGTTCCTGGAGATAGCATAGTTACTCACCTGTAACAGGTGATCTCCGGGAACAGCAGGAATTTAGTCCTCACAACCCACCCACCTCCCCTAGGAGTTGTATCTCTCCATCTATCTCTTTCCCTTTCCCTCTCTCTCTCTTTGTCTCAGCTTTAAAACTCAACTGGAGAGAGGCAGTTGGGAAAGGCGGGAAGGCAACACGCAGGCGCTGTGGGATGCTCCCAAAAGCTTTCTAATTGGACGCTGGGGAGCGTTCCCGCCCAGGCTCTGTCGGTACTGACGATACCCATATGTGAGGACTAAATTCCTGCTGTTCCCGGAGATCACCTGTTACAGGTCAGTAACTATGCTTTACATCACCTGGGGAACAGGTCTTAGCTACAGGATCACTTCCTGCCACTACAGTGTGATGCTCACCTGTCGGGTGACCTCTCCCCTCCATGGCAACAGGGATGCTGCCAGACTGGAGGTGGGACCTCAGTACTATATCACTGTAGGTCTAGTCTATGTTCCTCTCTGTCTTCCTTATGTCCTCCAAGTCCGCTACTCTAGCCTCCAGAGATTGGACTCATTTCCTGAGAGCAAAGAGCTCCTTGCACCTAGTGCACACGTAAGGCCCTTCACCAACTGGGAGAAAATCGTACATGTGACACAGAAGACTGGAAAACCCCCATCTTGCTGCTGGACTGCTGTCTGCATCTTAATTTTAAGATTGTGTTTAGGTATTTAAGTTCTTTACCTACTAAGAGTTGGTGGGGATACTTATACTAATAAAACTATACCTCATATGTTTAATGTACTTTGTTCACCTGAAGCTTAATTAATTTCAGGTCCTTAATGTATGCCTGATGAGAACAAACAGCTGCACCTGAGAGTGAATATGGCAGCTTCTTTCCTTTGAGAGGTTTATGCACCTATAAAACTACAATTATCCGAGGGGTGGGTGGGTTTTGGGGAGGGAGGGAGGGAAAAATATGTTTTAAAAAATTGGCTGCTACACAGTACCCTGTCCTGTGCTTCTAAGCTAATCTATCACCAATTTCCAGGGGGATTCCCACAGCCCTTACTTGGATAGAGGGAGTCTTGGGGTCTAACTTTAAACAGAATGCTCTCTTCTGTGTGTTAAATTTTAACTGAAAGCTCTTTGCTGCTACTAGGCCCTGGCTGATTTAACAAATGCACTGGGTTCACAGATTAATCAGTTTTAATCTAAAGAATTCCTTTTTCCCCAAGATTTAGAAAAATTCCCAGAAGTAAATACTTACAATTGCAGATCTCTCTCGAGAAATAGCAGTTCCCTTTTGTAGTCCTTGAAGGTTGTAGTCACTTATTCTGTACTTTTTGAGGGTCTGTGTTCTGAGTGTGTGACTGAGGCTAGCTGTTCTGTTAACATGGAGTTTGTACATAGGGATCTATAGTGTACTGTAGTAATTTGACTTGTTCAGCTTTTCAAATAAGTGTATGGATGTTCTAGAGCCTGCAGCAGTATTTATAGTGCTGCTTTTTTCTGGGTAGGTCCCTTGTATTTGTTTTTGAAATTTATGCTGGTATGGTATGGTAGATTTGGCTTTGTAGATCTTAGGTAACTTCTATAAGGTTTTATATTAGTTCCCAGTATGCCTGGTACTGTGGAGAATGTTTGTTTTTGAGATGACCAGAATCGTATTTTTTAAAAATATATTTAGTTCTGTTGGTGAATGTCCTACTTCTGCTCTGCACCACTTGCCGAGGGAAATGTTCCTGTGGATGCAGAATATATATTCAAAAAGAAAGTGAGAACCATAACGCAGTTTATAACAGAATAAAATGAGTTATAATTTGGTTTTTTAAACTGTGCTGTGGTTCTCACTTTTTCTTTAAGTTCCTTCGTGTGTGAGCATCTTGCATTTCCTTTGTTCTTCACGGAATATATATTTGCATTAACACCATGCTGGTCCAGTGCTTCAGTTTCAGGAGTTATGGTGAGGTTGCTAAGCCTTTCTTGGTGTTTATGTTGGAGTGGGAGGTGTTGTATTGGGGTCACAAAGTCCCTGTTGTTTTTCAGAGGATGGGAAGCGGTGTGTTGGGCTGCCAAGTCACTCTTGTTTTTGTGGAAATAGGAGATGCTGCATGGATGCTGTTGAGCCCCTCTTGTTTGGCATGTTTAGCAGCATGTTTCCTAGGCTCTGCACTGGTAACATATAAACATAAGAAATGCCATACTGGGTCAGACTAAGGTCCATCACGCCCAGTATCCTGTTTCCAACAGTGGCCAATCCAGGTCACAAGTACCTGGCAGGTTCACAAAAAGGCACACAGGTTCCACAATGCTTGTCCCAGGGCAAGCAGTGGATTTCCCAGGTCCTCTTTAATAATAGTCTATGAACCTTTTCTCCAGGCACTTGTCCATACTTTTTTTTTTAAACCCAGCTATACTAACAGCTTTTCATGCATCCTCTGTTAACTAATTCCAGAGTTTGATTACACTGGGCCATAGACTAACTGCGAGGAGGCAGTTACATTCCCTTGCAGTTACCGCATTTCAGCATGGCAAAACAGCTGCTGGTGCAAATAAGGCCACCCACTGAGGTGGCATTAGTTGCACTCACGTTACTTGCGCCAAGCCATTGTTAGTTTCTACTGACAATGCAGATGCCTGTATGTGAGAATTCTTTCTCTCACCTCACTCTGCAGTACAGTATAATTTTGGGAAAGAAATCCTGTAAACCTAACAGTAATGGGTAAAAGCATTTTTTTATTACGTATATCTGTTTTTAGTTTGTACTAATATATTCCCTACTTGGTGAAGATCTATCTCTGTTCTACATATGTGTAATTGAGGCTACATGTTCTGTTAGCATGGACTTTCTATGTAGGGAGCCATAGTAATCTGGCTTGTTCAGTTTTCTGAATAGGAATATGGATGTTCTAGGGGCCCCCTTCAATATTTATGGTGCTGCCCTTTTCTGGGTACACTCCATGTTGTGTGAGTTTTGGAAGTTAGTGCTGTTATAATATAGTAGATTTGCTCTATGGGTCCTGTACTCTGGGTTCTTGGTGAGGTTAACTGTAGGGTGTTGATTTGGGGGGGAGGGGGGGCAGGGTATTGGAATATGTATTGTTTTTGAGAGTTGCAGTTTTGCGTTCTTTATGCTGCCAGATTGCAATGTGAAATATTTTGTCAGTTCAGATTCAAGGAAATTTCAAATTTTAAGGGAATGTCTCAGTTTAATTTTGTTTAGTAGTCTGATAGCTTCACTGTTGCTGAATTCCTGACTTTTACAGGTCTAGCACAATCCAATCCAGCGTTTTAATTCATGGCTACCAGGATTCGTTTCTCATTTTATATCTTCCCTCCTCATCAATAATCTGGTCATAGCAAAATAAATCTGATGTGCAGATACTTATAATGGTTTGATGGGGGGAGGGGGCTGTGTAAGTGGCTTTTCATTAATCAAATTTAACGTTTTATTATTACGTTTGTTTTATAGTAACATCTGTTATACTAAATTGCATGTGTATGTTTAGAAGCCACCTAGGATTTTAGATGGATGGCATATACATTTAAAAATAAAATGTACTAAATTTCTCCAGGACCAAGCAGGAAGTCAGTCCTCACATATGGGTGACGTTGGCGCTGAGGGAGCCCCCATGTGGAGTATTTCCCCAGCTTTCAAAGAAAGCCTTTGGCAATGCAAGTACGCATGCGCCGTCCCCTTTCCGCCCAAAGGTGCCATCTTGCTCAGTCTTCTTTTTTCCGCAGAGCCTTATGGACGTGTGTCCTTGTCACCCATGGAAAAAGTGGATTTTCCTGCGTTGAGTCGAGTTTTTTCTTCGGTTCGACATCGGTTCCCTTTCCCGCCTGGACTCAGTACACCGGTGCCGAGCCCGGATCTCTTTTTTCGGTTTTTGTCCTTAGAGACTTCGTTCGCACCAATTTTTCTTTTCCCTGGCAGCCCGAGTTTTTGATCTTGCAGGGGTCCTTTTTTCCCCCGATGGCTGCCAGTGGCTTTAAGAAGTGTGATCGGTGCAAGAAACTAATGTCTCTCACCGACACACATGACTGCTGCCTCCGGTGCCTAGGGCCTGACCATGATCCTAAGGTCTGTAGTCCCTGTGGCAAAATGTCTTTGAAGGCATTGCAGAGCCGAAAGCACCAGCGTGAGAGGATCTTCTCCGATTCTGCGTCTGGACGGGTCCGGACTTCATCAGAGGCCTCGACGTCTCGGGGGTCTGACCCCGAGCATTGTCGGGGCTCCTCTGAGAGGGAGTCCCCCTCGAGGGAGCACCGAAGGAAGAAGAAACCCGTGAGGGCTGCATCGGTGGACGCTCTTGGCTCCTCGAGGGCCAGGTCGCATAGCCCCGATCGCCGTCCCGGGTCTTCGGAGTCGGAGAGGCCTGCAAAGCATCCTCGTGTAGAGTCGGAGGCCCTGAGTCACGTGAGTACTGTAGTCCTCATGGACTCTCCTCCGGGAGAGCCGACATCGGGGCCTGAGTCGGAGGCTGCTGGGTCTCCTGAGCTTGGACTCAGGTTGACGGCCTTGGAGAGCAGATTGTCTGCCTTCATGGAGCAGCAGCAGGTTCTGATCGCTGATCTCATCGGCGCAATTGCCCCGACCACCGGGACCTCGACGTCTAAGTCGACCCCGGAGGCCGAGCCGATCCTCGAGACCATGCGAACTCGAGTCGATCCTCGGCCAAGGTCACCCTCGGCCTCTCGTTCGGGACCGAGGTCGTCGACGTAGGTACCCTCGGCGTCGGGGCGGATGGCATCAGCGCCCGCCCACTCGGAGCCGCTCGATTCCTCCTCGGAGGAATCGGCGTGGGAAACCGAGGAAGAGGAGTCCCCGGACACCTTCCGGACCCGGTGCGTCCCTTCAGACGCACCGGGATCCGAGCCTCTGACAAGGTCCCCCCGGAGGATACCCGGTTCTCGGATTTTGTATGGGATATGGCCAAAGCCTTGGCCTTCCCTGCGGACCCCGAGGAGGAGCCTCGAGCCGAAGAGCTCGAGGCCCTGCAGTATGACTCTTCTCCCAAGGAGGCCTTTACTGTACCGGTTCCTCCGATGCTGGAGCGGTTGCTATTCCACATGTGGGAGACGCCTGCCTCGATGCCGGTTTTAAGATCTTCCTTTTGGCCTGGCCTCAGCACCAAGGGTGTTTACGAAATGCATGGCTGTAGTGGCAGCATTTCTTCGCACTCTAGGGCTATTCGTCTTCCCCTACCTAGACGACTGGCTCATTCGAACCCCATCAGAGTCAGAGGCCAGAATTTCTCTATCTTGCACAATGTGTATCCTTCAGTATTTGGGCCTGGTCATAAACATCCCAAAATCCAACCTAACTCCCACTCAATCCCTAGAGTTTATAGGAGCTGTGCTGGATACCAGGAAAGCAAGGGCCTGTCTTCCACAGCCCCGCTGCCTTCGCATTGTGCAGTTAGCTTCCCAAGCAGTGTTAAAAACTCATCTCACTGCTTGGGAAATGTTACAATTGCTAGGCCACATGGCATCTACCATGCATGTGGTTCCCTATGCTCGCCTCCATATGAGAGCAGCCCAATGGACTCTATCCACTCAGTGGACTCAGACATCAGGCTGCCTATCAGACAAAATAGCAAACTCAAGTCGCCTTATTTTGTCCCTACCTAACAACAGACGCCTCACAGGTGGGTTGGGGAGCTCAACTGCAAGATCACTCTACCCAAGGCACCTGGACTCCACAGGAGATCCATCTATACATCAATCTCTTCGAACTCAGAGCAATCTTCCTTGCTCTTCGCGTGTTCCACACCCAGCTGAGCTACAGGACAGTCCTAATTCAGACAGACAATCAAGTAGCTATGTTCTATCTGAACAAGCAGGGAGGAACAGGCTCTCTGTCGCTTTGCAACGAAGCTTTGTGACTATGGGCCCTCGCCAGAGAGTATCAGATCCATCTCCTTGCGGTATATCTGCCAGGCATTCAAAACATCTGGGCAGACAGACTCAGTCGAGTTCTGCTTCCACACGAGTGGTCTCTTCGTGCAGACCAGGTAGCAAACATTTTTCAAATTTGGGGAACTCCTGACATAGACCTCTTTGCAAGTCCACTGAATGCCAAACTTCCCCGGTTCTGGTCCAGAATTCCGGCTCAGGGTTCTCAGGCCTGGGATGCTTTCCTCCTCCATTGGGGTCAGGACTTCCTATATGCCTTCCCACCCATTCCCCTAATTCCCAAAACCCTATTCAAGCTTCAGAGAGACAAAGGCCATATGATTCTCATAGCTCCACATTGGCCACGGCAGGTGTGGTACCCTCTGCTCCTACATCTCTCTCAAGCTGCATCTCTGGAGTTAGGATCTGCTCCAGATCTCCTGTCTCAGGAGGACGGGATGTTGTGGCGTCCCGATCCCCATTCCCTGCATCTCAGGGCCTGGTTGCTGAGAGCCTAGACCTTCATGGTCTTAACCTGTCTCAACAAGTAAAGGATATCCTTTATGCTTCTAGGAAGCCTTCCACAATACGCTCTTATGCTTTCAAGTGGAAAAGGTTTTCCATATGGTGTTCGCAGAAGAGTCTTGACCCCCTGGCGATACCTCTGGAATCATTATTGGAGTATCTCCTTCATTTATCTAATGCAGGGCTTAAGAGTAACTCAGTAAGAGTCCATTTAAGTGCTATTTCAGCTTCTTTCGAGCCTTTAAATGGACAACCTATTTCCTCTCATCCTCTCATAGCAAAATTTATGAGTGGCCTTCTTCTAACTAAGCCTCCCATTAGGCCACCACCTGTGGCATGGGACCTAAATCTGGTTCTTGGACAGCTCATGAAGCCGCCTTTTGAACCTCTAGCTACTACCTCCTTAAAATTCCTTTCCTGGAAGGTTGTCTTTCTCATTGCAATCACATCAGCACATCGCATTAGTGAGTTGCAAGCATTAATGGCTGATCCTCCTTATACGAGTTTCCATCATGATAAAGTAGTCCTTAGGACTCATCCACACTTTATGCCAAAGGTGGTCTCACCTTTTCATTTAAACCAAGCAGTTTACCTGCCTGTATTTTTTCCAAGGCCTCATGCTTCAAATGCAGAAAGGAATCTTCATACTTTGGACTGTAAAAGAGCACTTGCTTTTTACTTACAAAGACACATCAAAATAGAAAATCCTCTCAACTCTTTGTTGCTTTTGATCCTTCTCATTTGGGACTTCCAATCTCCAAGAGAACATTGTCCAATTGGATTGCACAGTGTATTTCTTTTACCTATCAGAGTAAGAACGTTTCTCTGGAAGGGCTCATCTTCACTCTGTCTCTATCGACGACATCTGTCGAGCAGCTACTTGGGCCTCAGTTCATACCTTCACAGCCCATTACTGCTTAGACAAGGACTCCCGCCGGGATGCCTTGTTTGGTCAGGCTGTTCTACAACACCTGTTCCATACTTAATCAACTCCTACCCACCAGCTTTAAAACTCAACTGGAGAGAGGCAGTTGGGAAAGGCGGGAAGGCAGCACACAGGCGCTGTGGGATGCTCCCAAAAGCTTTCTAATTGGACGCTGGGGAGCATTCCCACGCAGGCTCTGTCGGTACCGACGATACCCATATGTGAAGACTAAATTCCTGCTGTACCCGGAGATCACCTGTTACAGGTGAGTAACTATGCTTTCTCAGCAAGGTGCAGCTTTTTCGGAGAGAGGGGGGACGCCAGTCTAAGGACACTCCTTTGGGCTTAGGCTGTGGTGGGGCCTGTTCCTCACAATGAGAAAAGGCAGGTTCACTCCAAGGTGGAGGCAGTCAGCAGTCATTTCCAGAGGTTCACCTCAGAATGGGCCCAAATCACGTCAAACTAGTGGATCCTGGAGATCCTGCAGTCTGGGTTTGCCCTGGAATGTTCCATGCCTATCTTAGACACTTTCATTGTCTTTCCAGTCAATTCCCTCACAACGAAGGGTGATGAAGTCCAGCTTGGAGAGGCTGCTAAGGCTGCACACCATTATAGCAGTGCCACTGCAGAAGGGGGGACAGGCCAGTATGCCATCTATTGTTCCCAAAAAAGGATGGCTCCTTCTGTCTGATCCTCAACCTCAAGGGGGTCAACCAATATTTGCAAGGATCCTGTTTTCAAGATTGAGACCTTGCAATCCGTGATCTTTTCAATGAGAAAGGGTTGCGTTCTCCGAGGCGTACTTTCACAGTCCCATTTGCCAGGATCATCAGTAGTTTCTGAGGTTTGTGATTCTGGACAGGCATTCCTAATTTTGTGCCATGCCTTTTAGTCTTGCCACAACATCCAGGATCTTCACCAAGGTAATAGTGGTTGTGGCTATGGCTCATCCGAGCCAATTCCAAGTTACAGTCACTGAGTATCAGCCTTACAGCACCTAGACTGGGTGGTGAATCAGGCCAAGAGCTTCTTGGTTCCCTCTCCATCCCTGAAAATTTAGGGGCCCGCTTCAGTGCCACTTCTGAGAGAGTTTTCTTGATGGAGGATCACTTCCAGAAGATTTGCTCGCAGATCCACCAGTTCCAGTTCCAGAAGGCCCCCAGAGTTTGGGACTACCTCCAACTGCTAGGTTCCATGACTGTGATGCTGGACCTGATCCCTTGGCCCGAGGCTCACATGCTTCCTCTCCAACCCTTCCAGTGGTTCCCAGTTTCACAGAACTTTGACCTTCATCTACCACTGGGGTATCCAGTGAAGTGGAGCTTAGTGTGGTGGACTCAGCCCAATGTCATGCTACATGGGATGGGTTTGGAACCCCTGCAGTGGATACTTTTGGTGTCCAATGCCAGTCTTTCCATCTGGTGAGTTGATTGTCATGGACATTCTCCAGGAACAAGCAGGAAATCAGTCCTCACTTATGGGTGACATTGGCACCGACGGAGCCCGTGCGGAGCAATTCCCCAGCTTTCAAAGAAAGCCTTTGGGATTGCTCCCACGCATGCATGGTCCTCTTCCCACCCAAGGGTGCCATCTTGCTCAGTCTCCATTTTTCCACGGAGCCCATCGGGCACACGTCTTCGTCCCTCGGAAAAAGTTTCATTTTTGGCCTACAGGCCTTTTGTTTTCCGGTTGCACCGGTCCTCTACCCATCCTTCCCCTGCTCTACCTTCTTAGAGCTGTTGGGGATAGTTTAGTTTTCCTTTTTTGTTATGGGCTTTATGCCCTTTTCTCTTTCCCTAACCGCTGGCTGCGTGGGTCTTCGACCTCGCAAGGGCCATTTTTGCCCCCATGGCCACCGGCTTAAAAAACAAAATGTGATAGATGCTCTAGGAACATGTCACTTACGGACACTCACGACTGTTGTCTGCAGTGCTCGGAGCTGACTATGATCCGGAGCTCTGTTCGCTCTGCAAGAAAATGTCCTCCAAGTCCCTGCTCAGCCGTAAGCAGAAGTCCAAAGACATTTTCCAAAAGGCCACCTTGGAATCCCCGGTGGCACCCTCGGTCATCTCTCCCCCGGTGGGGTCCCTCCCTGCGGCCCTGCGCTCTCGGCGGCACTCCGACCAGGGATCCCCTGAGGTGGAGCGGCGCAAAAAGAAAAAGGCCTCAAAGTCACTGTCGGGGGCTCCCGATAAGCACAAGCGCTCTCACGCTCGGTCACTTAGCCCCCTTTGGCGTTCCCAAGAGTCGGACAGGGAGTGGCCCCGCAAGGTACCCAGCATGGAAGCAGAGATCTCCGGTGAAGGTGCCTGGTCTCCTGAGGGCCGTCCCGGTGAGGACCCCCTCTCCTCCTCGATGCCCGACCCGGGTTCGGTGTTGCAGGGCCCCACGCCCGCATGGGAGTCCCGCATGCTGGTGCTAGAACGCAGCGTTTCTGCATTATTCGCTTCCCAGCAGGAGCTCACAGCCAGCTTTGCTGACTCGTGCCCAGAGACCGTGGGTCCCTCGCGTGGGACACAGAAACCATCCATCCAGGAATCCCCCGAGAGCTGCGGGCCTTGTGAGGGTCCTCGACGTCTGTCTCGCTTGCCCTCCCATTTCTCAGAGGCGAGATCTTCCAGGGCTTCCGGCTCCAAGTGGGCACCAGTTGTTGGACAGGGCGATCTGCCCAGCTTGGACTCCTCAACCGATTTCTCGGAGTGGGAGTCCGATGGGGACACCTCCCCAGAAACCTGTGCCCACCGGGATCTTCCATTGGACCCCTCCCCCCCCTGCGTTCCAGCAGTGCTCGCCACCTGAGGACACCTCCTTCCTCGTGTTCGTTCGGGACATGGCACGGGCCCTTAACCTGGCCACTCATGCCGAGGAGGACCCTCGTTCTGAAGAACTTGATATTCTTCAGTACGAGTCCCCCGCCCAAGGAATCTCTCACTGTGCCAGTTCTTCCTATTCTATCTCGGCTGCTGCTCCACATGTGGGAGGCCCCCACCTCAGTCCCCATCGTGAGCAAGCGCCTTGATACTATGTACAAGGTACAACGTGGGCCGGGGTTCAGGAAGACCCAACTTCCCCACACCTCTATGGTGGTGGAGTCGGCCATAAGGAAGCAAAAGAGCCCAAAATCGCACTCGTCTGTACCACCCGGTCGAGAGCCCTTGATGCACTGGGCCGCAAGGCCTACCAAGGCTCCATGCTCTCTTGCCGCATTCAAGCATACGAACTATACATGGGTATGTTCTTGCGAGATTTAGCCAAGGAGCTCGGAGGGTTCTCCGTGGGCATCGAGGGCGAGCCCCTCAATAGTTTCAGCACTCTGTTGAAGTCCGTCACAGACTGCTCTAAATACTTCTCCTGAGCTGCCTACAATGGATTTGAGTCATGGGCTCGGGTGGCAGCCGTGCGGGCATCAGGGCCCGCCGCCAGGCACGGCTCCAATCCTCTGATTTGGAGCAGTGGGTGCAGGAGAAACTCCTGGACGTTCCCTGCCTCAGCAAGCAGCTCTTCGGCAAGCTGATGGAGGATAAAGCCACAGAGATAGAGACGGAGTTCGTCACCAGAACCCATTTCTCATGCAAGACCTCCACTCTGCCCCGGAAGAAGCAACCAGCCAAGAAGCTCTTCTTTCCTCGGAAGGGCCTCCAGTACTGGGGCTATCCGCCATATCCGGTTACCCCCACAGTCCTACTTTATGTGGGTCTTCTGCTTTCCAAGTCACCCAACCCACCCCCCCCCCCCCCCCCCCCCCCCCCCCCGGCAGAATGGGACCTGAATGTGGTGCTCATGCAGCTCACCCGTTCCCCCTTTGAGTCAATGGCAGCGTGCTCGCTCTGGCACCTGTCCTGGAAGGTGGCCTTCCTGGTGGCGCTGACCTCGGCCCGCTGAGTCAGTGAGCTCCAGGCTCTCAAGGCTGACGCCCCTTACACCACGTTCTGTCGGAATAGGGTGGTCCTCCGCACCCACCCTAAATTCCTGGCTAAAGTCATCTTGGACTTTCATCTTATCCAGGAGATAGTCCTGCCGACTTTCTTCCCGAGGCCCCAAGCCGACCAGGCATCGGCGGCTCTCCACACCCTTGACTGCAGAAGGGCTCTCGCCTTCTACTTGCAGCATACTCAGACTCATTGCTAGTTTGGCTGACTCTTTGTGACCTACGATCCCAATAGACCGGGACAGGCAGTTACCAAATGCACCCTCTCGGTTTGGGTGGCAGACTGCATCGCTTTCGCTCATACAAATGCAGATGCCCCGCTAGATCGTCAAGTCACCGCATACGGGGTTTGGGCCAAGGTGGCCTCGCTTCACTCCGTGCCCCTGATGGACATCTGCTGGGTGGCCACCTGGTCTTCCACAAATACCTTGACTACCCACTACTGCCTGGGGAGGGTGTCCTGCCGGGACAGCTCCTTCAGCCAGGATGTACTCCGTAACCTGTTCGGGGTATAAGCAACTTCTGCCCTCCGACCCTTCTTACGGCTACCGAGGGCTTCGCCTAGAGGACTTGGGCTCCTTCGGGCATTGGCTTCTGCTCACGGCCTCGCGGAGGCGTTTTTCGGTTACAGGTTCGGTAGCCTGTAGCTGGGGAGTCCCATAAGTGAGGACTGCCTTCCTGCTTGTTTCTGGAGAAAGCGTAGTTACTCACCTGTAACAGGTGTTCTCTAGGACAGCAGGAATCAGTCCTCACTACCCTTCCGCCTCCCCTGATGAGTTGCTAGATTTTTGTCCTTCCCTTGCCATCTGCTTGGTAGAGCTCGAGCTAAGGGACCTGACTGAGCAAGATGGCACTCTTGGGCAGGAAGAGGACCACACAGGCGTGGCAGCAATCCCAAAGGCTTTCTTTGAAAGCTGGGGAATTGCTCCACGCAGGCTCCGTTGATGCCGACGTCACCCATAAGTGAGGACTGATTCCTGCTGTCCCTGGAGAACACCTGTTACAGATGAGTAACTATGCTGACGATGCAGGATACATGGTCACCCCAGGAAGTGAAGTGGTCTATCAGCTGTCTGGAAGCTAGGGCCATTCGCTGGATGTTACTGCACTTCCATCCACAAGTGCAGGGAAAGGCTATGCAGGTGCTCTCGAACAATGCAATAGTAGTTGTGTATGTCAACAAACAGGGAGACCCACAGCTCCATGGCGGCTGCTGAGATGTAGTTTCTATTTCTCTGGGTGGATAAGCATCTTCAGATGATTTTGGCAACTCACATTGCTGGTGGCGTCATCATCGAGACAGACTTCCTTCCAGGTGAGTGGGCACTGAGCAGTGTGGTGTTGCAACAAATTGTCAATTGCTGGGGGAGTGAGCAAATCGTGGACCTCATGGTGACTCCGGAGAACTCCAAGGCAGCACTGTTCTTCAGTTATCACAAAGCTATGGGATCTAACGAGATAATTGCACTGGTATAGAATTGGACAACAAGGGTCTTCTTTGCGTCTCCCCCTCCTCTTGATAGAAGTCTATAAATTAATGAACGGAGTGGAACGGGTAAACGTAGATCGATTGTTTACGTTGTCAGAATATAGAAAGACTAGGGGACATGCAATGAAGCTACAGGGTAAACTATTTAAGACTAATAAAAGAAAATATTTTTTCACTCAACGTGTAATCAAACTCTGGAATTTGTTACCGGAGGATGTAGTAAAGGCTGTTAGTGTAGCTGGGTTTAAAAAAGGTTTGGACAAGTTCCTGGAGGAAAGGTCCATAAACCATTATTAAGAAGGGACCCAGGATATCAATGCTTGACCCAGTACAAGCATTGTGGAACCTGTGTCTTTTAGGGAAACTGCTAGGTACGTATGACCTAGATTGGCCACTGTTGTAAACAGGATACTGGGCTTGATGGACCTTGGTCTGACCCAGTATGGCATATCTTATGTTCTTAGGACAGTCCAGTAGATTGAGGACCATCTGTGCCTAGTCATTCTGGTGGCTCTAGAGTTGCCACAGAGGTCCTGGTTTACAGACCTTTGTCATTTGTTGGTGGCTGGACCCCTCCTGCTTCCCAGGCACAAAGTCTTCTAAGGTAGGGACAATCCAAACCTCTTAAAGCTTGACCATTGAAAGGCATAAGCTTTGCAGAAGAGGGTGTTCTACATCGGTGATCTGCATTTTATTCAAGTCTTGCTGCATGTCCATCTCCCTGGAACTTATACATGTTTGGTGGCTCTTCACGCGCTGCTGTGTTGGCCAGGGCCTGTCTCCACAGCAAGCAGATGTTCTGTTGATTCTGGTCTTTTCCAGGGGGTCAAGAGAAGATTTTGGCCTCTAATTCATTGTGGGTTCATGTGGGTTGCCTTATCCTCTTTTCAGGTCTGGGTATTGAAGGCTTCCTTAGCTGTTCACCTGGAAACTTCCCGTTTTCTCAGGGGAGTTAAACATTTTCTTCTCCCCCCCCCCCCCCAATCGTCTGGTGGTTCTGCCATGGGACTTTAGTATGGTCCTGCAGGCCTTGGCATGCT
Source organism: Ichthyophis bannanicus (assembly GCA_033557465.1). Lineage (NCBI taxonomy): Eukaryota > Metazoa > Chordata > Amphibia > Gymnophiona > Ichthyophiidae > Ichthyophis > Ichthyophis bannanicus. The sequence continues at coordinate 647,976,213 of CM066033.1, read as the reverse complement.
TGCCCTTTGTGCCTTTGAAGCAGGCTATGTCGAAGGATCTCAGTATGCTGTTTTTCAGAGCTGCAAGGCTTGTGCTGTAGGAATCCTTGTCTTTCCTTCTCATCTGATTTGGTGATGATCCATATAATCCCCTTTTGGCCAAACGTGGTATCGGAGTTTCATATAAACCAAGTAGTCCCTGACGGCTTTTTTGTAAAGCAAATGTCAGGGGAAGGACTAGAGTCTTTGTTTTTTGGATGTCTGTTGTATCCTCCTTCCTTACCTCAAGGTGACCAATGGTTTTTGGTTGTCAGACAGGTTGATTGTCCTCTTTGGGGGACCTCAAAAGGACCAGATGGCTTCCAAGTCTACCTTGGCGAAGTGGATTCAGGAGGCGATTGTTTTGGCCTATTTGCTGGGCAAGCCGGTACAGGCTGGGTTATACATGCATTTGACCAGCGCTCGGGTTGCTTCTTAGGCAGAATCCTGGTTGATTTTTGCTGAGGATATCTGCAGGGCAGACACTTAGTGGTCCTTGAGCTTTTTTGCTAAGCACTACTGCCTTGAATTGCTTGCCAGTAAGGATTCTGCCTGTGGAGCAGCAGTGATTAAGATAGCAGTGTCTTCCTCCTGCTCTGTTTAAGGCAAGCTTGGGTATGTCCTATCTGTCCTGGACTGGTCTAGCAGGATGATAAAAGAGGAGAAATTTTATTTACCTGGAATCCTGCTAGATCAGTCCAGGACCCTCTGTAGTTGGGGGCTGCCAAATAGTCCTCAATTTGGCTTTCCGAGGGGGGGCTTTATTGGGGCTTCTCAGTTTGTTCCGACTGGGATTAAGTTCTCCTTCCCTGGGTAGTTCTTGTTAAATTAATGTTCTTGGTTTAGTTTGTGCTGTTAGCTTGTTACAGATAGCGCAGAGGGCCTCTATCTGTACCTCTCCTTACACTATTGATGATGTTGCTGGAAAGTTCTGAGTCTTTTTCTATCTCCAACATCTGCGGGTAGGGGAACATAACCTGTCTGTCTGGACTCATCTAGCTGTATTCCAGGAAAGGCAATTATCAGATAAGTAAAATTTCTCCATGCATTTTCACTTCGGATATCCAAAAAAACCCCACAACCAGACAAGTAGTTTCAGAGGAATGGTTGAGAACCACTGCTGTAGGGAAGAGGAGTAGTGAGATTAGACGGCTCAGCTAAAGTAATAGTAATAAAGGATAGAGAAGAATTAATCCATATCATACCAAAGAATTCCATGCTGAGAGTCATCTGAATTTAGTAATAATCTTCTCTGTGCATACTATGCAAGGTTCAATGGCTTTTGAATACTGATTGTACAATTGTTCTGTGGATGCAGTAGTAATAGTAGTATATGGGTTTGTAGTGTCAGTTTGAGAGTGCCCAGAACAAGTTTCCTGATCTATATTACTTTTTTTCCTTTGTTACCAGAACTTGCCTAGTGTGATGGCAGCCGTTGCTGAGCTTTTAAGCATCAAAATCCCAAGTTCTTATGAAGTACTGTTCCCAGAGAGCCCAGTGCGCAGCACTGTGGAGGGGAAAAAGTGCCAAGATGATTCTGCTGGAGATAGTGAGTAGTGCCATTTCCATTTTTCCAGTCATCACTTCAAATCCCTGTGTCTCTGCAGGACCTTATGCTGACTCTTGGCCTTCCCTTATGTTTAGATGGTGGTGATATGAAAGAGGCTTCCCTGCCATCTGGGAGTTTGCCAGAGAACAGCAGAGATTGGTTAAAACAGTTTGATGCTGTGTTGCCTGGCTACACATTGAAAAATGATGTAGATATCATGAGTCTCTTTGCACAGGTAAGGAATGAGAGGTTATCTTTTGAAGGATGCTGAGAAGGAGTTGGGAAGGGTACAGTATATTGTCCTAAGCTTTGTCCATTGATGAGCATGATGAAAGGGCTGTAAATAACTATAATGTACATAGTTGTAGATACTGTAAGTAGTTCCCCCAGATTGAAATCCAAGTTGTATCTCCCGTTCACTGTAAGTGCATAACAGACATCCTGAGATGCATAGATGTTACCTGTAAACCGCACTGATTTTAAAGAGCACGGTATATAAAAGCAATAAATAAATAAAGAGGGATGAGGAACAGCAGTGCCAGGAAAAGACTAGTGCTCTTAGAGCTTAGAATTCATTAGAAAAAGCATCTGCGTATATGTATACCTTCTTTCACATCATTCCCTGCAGAGATTCCTTAGTTTTTTCTTATCCATTCTGCTGAATGGACATATTCTACCTGGTTAGCTCTCACCCAGTGCGAGTGACTAAACTGTATTTTTGTTTCCTAAGTATTTTTCTTTTTTCTTAAGTTCTTGAAAAAACATTTTAAAGTCAAAAAAGAAGTATCCTTTTTTTCTCCAGGACCAAGCAGGAAGTCAGTCCTCACTTAAGGGTGACGTCGGCGCCGACGGAGCCCTCGCGGAGCAATTTTCCCCAGCTTTCAAAGAAAGCCTTTGGGAATTGCAGCGCGCATGCGCGGTCCTCTTCCCGCCCAAGGGTGCCATCTTAGCCAGTCTTCTTTTTCCGCGGAGCCCTACAGACGTACCCGTCGTGTCCCCGCGAAAAAGTTGATTTTCTTCAGTAGTTCTCTCTTTTTCCATTCGGTTCGACGCCGGTCTTTTTCCCGCCGGACTCGCGACGCCGGTCTCGAGTCCTCTTCTTATTTTTCGGTTTTTCTGATTTAGTCAGTTTTTCGTTTCGGTTTTTCCCTGGCAGCCCGGTCCTTTGACCTCGCCGGGGCCCTTTTTCCCCCGATGGCTGCCAGTGGTTTCAAGCGGTGTGGTCAGTGTGACCGAAATATGTCACTAACTGACACACACGACTTTTGCCTCCGCTGCCTGGGCCCGGATCATGAAGAACTGATCTGTGGGCCCTGTGGCAAAATGTCCTCCAAAGCGTTGAGAAGTCGGCGGCATCAGCGGGATAGGATCTTCGCTGACCCCAGCCGTACCCGGACCTCGTCGGAGGCCTCCGCGTCCAAAGGTTCCAGCTCGGACCGTCGCCGGAGTTCCTCCGACAGGGGTTCTCCCTCCGGGGACCATCGTCGTAAGGTGAAACCCGCGAGGGCGGCGTCGGTGGACGCTCCTGGCTCCGCGAGGGCCAGGTCGCATAGCCCCGATAGCCGTCCCGGGTCCTTGGAGAAGGAGCATCTCACGAAGCGCCCTCGCTTGGAGTCGGAGCTGCCTGCTCGGGTAAGTCCTGTGGTCCTCCTGGACTCGCCTCCGAGACAGCCGACGTCGGGCCCGACGCCGTCGGGGCCCGAGTCGGGGGCTGCTGGGTCACCTGAGCTCGGACTCAGGTTGACGGCCTTGGAGAGCAGATTGTCTGCCTTCATGGACCAGCAGCGGGCACTGCTCGCTGGCGCCGCTGCCCCGACCGCCGGGACGTCGACGTCCAAGTCGACCCCGGAGACCGAGCCGATCCTCGAGTCGATGCGAACTCGAGTCGATCCTCGGTCGAGGTCACCCTCGGCCTCCCGTTCGGGACCGAGGTCGCCGACGCCGACTCCCTCGGCGTCGGGGCGGCAGGCGCCGCACCCTGCCGGGCCGACCCCACCGAGTCCTCGTCGGAGTCGGTCTGGGAGTCTGAAGAGGAAGAGTCGCCTGATTCTTTCCGGACTCGGTGTGTCCCCTCGGACTCACCGGAGTCCAAGCCTCGGAAGCAGTCCCCCCCGGAGGATGCCCGGTTCTCGGACTTCGTCAGGGATATGGCCAAGGCTTTGGCCTTCCCTGCGGATCCCGAGGAGGAGCCTCGAGCCGAAGAGCTCGACGCCCTCCAGTATGACTCTCCCGCAAGGGAACACTTTACTGTACCGGTTCCTCCCATGCTGGAACGACTACTCTTCCGCATGTGGGAGAGTCCGGCCACCTCGCCGGTCCTGAGCAAGCGGGTCGATTCTATCTATCGAGTCCACAAGAGCCCTGGCTTCCAAAAAGCACAGCTGCCACACCATTCCATGGTAGTGGAATCGGCCATGCATCGTCTTAAGAGCCAGAAGATGCACTCCTCGGTGCCTCCTGGCAGGGAGGCCCGTAACCTGGATGGCCTTGGCAAGAAGTGTTTCCAGGGCTCTATGCTTGCGTGTCGTGTCCAGACCTACCAGCTATACATGGGCATGTATCTCCGAGACCTGGCTAAAGAGCTAGCCGGCTTCTCCGCTGGTTTGTCCGAGGAACCCTTGCGGAGGTTCCTGGCCTTGTCCACTGGTATTCGGGAATGCTCGAAATTCATATCCCGAGCAGCCTACGATGGCTTTGAAGCATCGGCTCGAGTGGCCGCAGCCGGCATCGGTGCCCGCCGACAGGCTTGGCTTCAGTCATCTGACCTCGAGCCCTGGGTGCAGGACAAGTTGGTCGATGTCCCCTGCCGAGGCGAAAACCTCTTTGGCAAGCCCATGGCTGAAAAGGCTGCACAAATTGAGACGGAGACTCTCACCAGGACTAGGCTTTCTAGGAAGACCTCCGCCCCTTCCCAGAAAAAGAAGGGCTCGGGAAAGAAGTCCTTTTACCCGAGGAAGGCGGCTGCCTACAAAACAATACCCCCATTATCAGGCCCCTGCAGCTCCCCAACAGGGCCAGCAGGCCAAGGGACGGGGTAACGGGTCCCGTAGGCAGCAAGCCCCCAAGCCTGCACCACCAGCCCCTGCTCAGCAGGGTGGGGGTTTTTGACTCACTAAGCATAGCCTCTCCCCCCCCGCTGGTTCCTCCCAGCACCGGAGGCCGGCTGGTTCACTTCGCTCACAGGTGGTCCAGCATCACCTCAGATGCCTGGGTGCTTCAAGTCGTGCGAGAAGGCTATCTTCTCCACTTCCACCAGGTCCCTCCCTCCTTTTTTCCGGGGGAACCTCCACGACCCCCTCTGCACAGGGAGTTACTCCTTCAGGAGTTAGCAGGTCTTCTACGGGAACAGGCGGTGGAACCGGTGCCCCACCACCTGAAAGGTCACGGCTTTTACTCCAGGTATTTTCTGATACCAAAGAGAACAGGAGGCCTCAGACCCATCCTGGACCTGCGCAACCTCAACAAGTTCCTCGTGCGAGAGAAGTTCAAGATGCTTACCCTTGGAATCCTTCTGCCCTACCTCCAGCAGGGAGATTGGCTATGCTCCTTGGATCTAAAGGATGCCTACACGCACATCCTCATCCACCCAAACCACCGACAATACCTAAGGTTTGTGGTGGCAGGAAATCATTACCAGTACAGAGTACTGCCCTTTGGCCTGTCCTCCGCACCGCGAGTCTTCACAAAATGTCTCGCGGTGGTGGCGGCCCATCTCCGGCTTCACGGCCTCTATGTCTTTCCGTACCTCGACGACTGGCTCATCAGAGCAGCGTCCGCTCTGGAGGTCACCAACGCCACGCGCCGCACGGTGACTCTTCTGCAGCACTTGGGCTTTGTTATAAACTTCGCAAAGTCCACTTTGCTCCCCTCACAGGATCTCGAGTTCATCGGCGCAAGACTGCACACTCCTCAGGCACGAGCGTACCTACCGCTCGACAGGGCTCAACGGCTCATGGACCTAGCCGACCGTTTTCGCAGCCAGCCCTTGGTCTCCGCCAGGCGCTTCCTGAGACTGCTCGGCCATATGGCTTCCACCGTCCATGTGACCCCCAATGCCCGCCTGCATATGCGGCCTGCTCAGTGGTGTCTCCGCCAGCAGTGGCGACAAGCCACAGGCGGCCTAGCAGACCTAGTGCGCGTCTCCGAGCCGCTGATCTCGTCTCTCCGGTGGTGGCTTCAGCAGCCGAACCTGATCTGCGGAATGCCTTTCCAGTCTCCTCAGCCGGCCCGGGTGCTGACAACAGATGCATCCCTCCTGGGCTGGGGAGCGCATTGCCAAGGGGCACGCACTCAGGGCCTCTGGACCACGTGGGAGTCTGCTCAGCAGATCAACTTCCTGGAGCTCAGGGCGATCCGCCTGGCTCTCAAGGCCTTCTCCCACCTGACTTCTCACCAGTCCGTCCTTGTCCAGACGGACAATCAAGTTGCCATGTTCTACGTGAACAAGCAGGGGGGCACGGGCTCCTTCCTCCTCTGTCGGGAGGCACAGAAGCTCTGCTCTTGGGCCGTCAGTCACGGCATTCTCCTCAAGGCAGTTTATCTCCCAGGCCAAGAGAATTACCTGGCCGACAAACTCAGCAGGATCCTCCAGCCGCACGAGTGGCGTCTGGATCCCTTGGTAGTTCAGAAGCTCTTTCTAAAGTGGGGACTCCCCACGATGGATCTCTTTGCCAGTCCTCACAACCGGCAACTTCCTCGCTTCTGCTCTCGTCAGCCACACCCCCTTCGGGTTGCGGCGGACGCTTTTCTACTCTCATGGTCGGGGAGCCTTCTGTACGCTTTCCCTCCCATTCCGCTAGTCTCTCGGACTCTTTTCAAGGTTCTCCGGGACAAAGCCCTCATGATCCTGGTGGCCCCTCGCTGGCCCAGGCAGCCGTGGTTTCCGCTCCTGCTGCAATTAGCGGTGGAGGATCCATTCCCTCTAGGGTTACAACCGGATCTCCTCACTCAGGATCAGGGGTCTCTGCTACACCCCAACCTCAGGTCTCTCAACCTCATGGCCTGGCTGCTGAGAGGGTAGTCCTCGCTCCCCTTCTCCTGCCGGCGGAGGTGGAGGAGGTCGTCCTAGCTTCGCGACGACCTTCTACCCGCAAATGCTACGCCCTTAAATGGCGTCGCTTTTCCGTTTGGTGTGCCCAACAGTCTCAGGATCCCTTCTCCTGCCCGGTGTCGGTGATCCTGCAGTACTTGTTATTCCTCTCTAATCTGGGACTTAAGTCCAACTCCGTCAAAGTTCACCTCAGTGCTCTTTCAGCACATCATGTACCGGTGGACGGCAGACCGCTTTCCAGCGACCCTCTTGTAGCGAGGTTTCTCCGAGGTCTTCTTCTACTTAAACCACCTCTGCGCCCGCCAGCGCCTGACTGGGACCTGAACGTGGTTTTGCAGCAGATCACCTGTCCGCCTTTTGAACCTATGGCTACCTGTTCTCTCCGTTTTCTTTCTTGGAAAACACTGTTCTTGATAGCCCTCACTTCCGCTAGACGCGTAAGTGAATTGCAGGCCCTCGTGTCTGATCCCCCTTACACTCGGTTCTACAAAAATAGGGTAGTCCTACGGACTCACCCAAAATTTCTTCCAAAGGTGGTCTCCCCTTTTCATATCAATCAGGAGGTGGTACTTCCAACCTTCTTTCCCAGACCACACTCCAGCCGAGCTGAAACGGTCCTCCATACCCTGGACTGTAGAAGGGCTCTCAACTTCTACCTTGACCGTACGCGGGAGCACCGTAAAGCTGCTCAGCTTTTTGTATCTTTCGACCCCAATAAATTGGGGCTCCCGGTCTCCAAGCGTACTCTGTCCATCTGGGTTGCGGACTGTATCACTTGGGCTTATGGGGCGGCCGGACTCTCCTTGGAAGGTCGAGTCACGGCTCACTGCGTTCGGGCAAAGGCCACGTCAGTGGCTTACCTCCGCTCTGTTCCGCTGGCAGACATCTGCCGGGCCGCTACTTGGTCTTCGAGCCAGACTTTTGCGGTCCATTACTGTCTCGAGAGGGAGTCCCGCAGGGACAGTGCTTTCGGACAGGCAGTCCTCCGTAATCTCTTTGAGGTCTGAGCAACTCCTACCCTCCATCCCGGATGTGGGCTACCGGTGGGTAATTATTCAGCGAAGATCCTTCCTTCTGTGCTGCTGAGCTAGAGGGAGCTCATTTTTGTGCTTAGGGTCTCCGGTAGCCTTGAGCTTGGGAGTCCCATAAGTGAGGACTGACTTCCTGCTTGGTCCTGGAGAAAGCGTAGTTACTCACCTGTAACAGGTGTTCTCCAGGAGCAGCAGGAATCAGTCCTCACAACCCTCCCTCCTCCCCTTGGAGTTGCAATCGTCTGCTTTACTTTTTTGCAAATTTTATGCTGTCTTTTTTAGCTATGTCATCTGACTGGCTAAGATGGCACCCTTGGGCGGGAAGAGGACCGCGCATGCGCGCTGCAATTCCCAAAGGCTTTCTTTGAAAGCTGGGGAAAATTGCTCCGCGAGGGCTCCGTCGGCGCCGACGTCACCCTTAAGTGAGGACTGATTCCTGCTGCTCCTGGAGAACACCTGTTACAGGTGAGTAACTACGCTTTCTTCTCTTAATGGCTCTTTAGAATGTTCAAAGAGAAGTTGGATTTCACACAATGCCCAACTTGCAAGAAAAAGATGGGCCTGAAAAATGGCCATAAAATCTGCCTTTACTGTCTCAGTTTATCGCACAAAGAAGAAAATTGCTACTGATATGGCAGAGACAATCTAGTGGAGCATCTAACAGTGTAAGAAGGTCCATCTAAGGCTAAGCACTTAAGACTTTCCACCTTTAAACATTCAGCTTTATGAGAAAGCGGATAGCACCTATCCTCCCATATGTGCTGATCTGAAGAGATCAATCATGAAAGAGGAAGAAACAGGTCTCTGCCAGAGCATGAAAAAAAGCTACTACAAAGCCCGTCCAGCAAAAAACAGAGCTGGAATCAGCACAGTGTTGAGACTGTAGTGCCATATCGCAGCGCCAAAGATAGGGGCAAAGATTTTACCCCAGGAGATCTGTGTAATGCTTGACAAATTTATTAGTGCTCAATTCCTTGATGTCAGTACAGTGGCACATTTCAAATCAGTCACCTGCTTGAGACAGTCTCTCTCTTCATGGTGTCAAAGTACCTTGCTGCAACCCTTAGCTTGGGAGCACCCATTTGTGTGGTTTATTTCTCCTGCTTGTTGATGAAGAAAGCAAAATCACTTGTAACTGGTCTTCTCCATAGAGAGCAGGATAAATAAAGCACACAGGGCCCAATATTGAGTTATGCCAGCTATGCACCCAGATATTCAATGCCGGAGTCATATGTGGCCCCGACATTGAATATCCAGATTTTCCGCATAGCCTCCCAGACGCAGTAGATAACTGGGCAGCATGATATTGCATGCTGCCCAATTAGCTGCTGCGGCTAAAAGATAGCCAAGCTTTTGCCTTGCCTATCTTCTAGCCACAGGTTGCTAACCAGGCAGCATGCAGTATCGCCACTGCCCAGTTATTGACTGTCGCTGCCTCCTCTCCTCCCCAGAACACTCACAACATGCCCGGATGCTAAGCGATTAGTATCAGAGCTTGTAAGGGGGAAGATCAGGGACATTCGGCATTTACACGATTTACAGGGCTGTAAACTGTGTAAATGCCTTTCGAATATTGGGCCCACAATTTCTCTCTTTTCTCTGAGAGTTGATGCTGCAGGGCAAAAAAGCAGGCTGATTAAAATACATGTATACACTGATTATGTCTAGGGTTGCCTGCACAAAACTCTCTTTGGTTCTCTATGACTTATTAGCAAAACGAGGCATATTCTGTAAATATAATGATTTATTATGATAGAAAAGAAGCAATCAGGCAAACTATTACTAAGACAAAACGAGGTAATGTTTCTAGCAGCAACTAGCAGCAATTCTTATGTACCCCCTAATATATCACTAAGACTAATCACTACACGTGATTTTGCTCTGCACTTAGAAAAGTGCAATAAATCTATCTTTCTAAACTTTTCCACCAGCCAAGAGGAAAAAAAAAGACTGATAGTGTGGAGGGTCCAAGTCATGTTCCAAAACAGCACAGATCCAAGTAAGGCAAGTTGGCTCATACTGCAGGCTCTAGACTTCGCATGCGCCCTGAGTGCAGGGGTTAGGAGGGAATACAGAACACCAAAGGTGCCTGTAAGAGTTTTGGCCTGTTCTACAGTGATAGAAGACCAGCCTTAGGTAACATGCAGCGGCTTTGGTAAAGAAGGGCATGCAAAGCATGTCAGATGGCAAAGGCAGAAGGAAAAGCCTTAGAATGTTTTATATAGACTTATTGTGGTGATGAGTCCTTATCTCAGCATGTGCACACCACAGGGATTGGTTGGCACACGGTTCCTCTGAGATGACTAGCAAATCAGGAAAGAGCCATAATGAGTGGTTTCATGCACAGTAGGGGGTCCATGATGAGAGTTGAAATGTAGTAGAGGATGGTATGTAGTCCAATAAATTGTTGCATCTCTTCAAGACCATAGAAGCAGTGCTGAGCTGAGAGGCCTGGAAAGCTGGTTCTCTGCATGTAGACTGATCACAAACAATAATCCTTCAGTTCACAAACACACAGGTGCTTGGCAAGCAGTAATCTCTGAGATGTCAGCAGTTTTGAGACCTTGTAGCAGCAAGAATCCATGTCACTTTGGTTCAGATCATAGGCAGGACATAGGCACCAGCCTTGTAATGCTAAGCTTTATACCAACTGAGGGAACCCTCAAAGGGGCACAGTGTGCAGAAGGGTATGCACATGATTGGAGCTTTTTCTAATGAATTCTGAGCTCTCAGAGCTATGCTATCCTGGTGCCATCAGATATCGCTCATATGTCTGATTTATCCTACTTTTTATGCAGAGCACCTATTAAGGTGAATAACTTTTCCCATTCCTAACCTTGCAGGATGATCCAGTGCTGGAGAAAATTCAACATCATTATGTGGACCATGTTTCAAACTTGGATGTACGCCATCTTCCCATCATGCCTGAGGAATCATCCCCACCTCTTTCTCCCTCTGCTCCCTCCCCTTCCAGTACTAGTGAACCCAAAAATATGGAATCAGAGCTAGTACCAGAAGAAGACTCGGTGCTCCCTGCCCCTCCATCGCTGCCGCCTCCTTCCCCACCCAGAGAGGAGCTGAAAGAGCCTTTGAAGATCAAGCAGCGCTCACGACCATCAGAGGATGGTGAGGACTCCAGACCTCGGCTCAAGAAATGGAAGGGGCTGCGCTGGAAGCGCCTACGCATCTTGATCACCATCCAGAAGGGTGGCTCAAAACGAGATTGTGAAAAGGAGATTTCTGAGTTCATTGAGAATTTAGGGAGCACACTGCGACCTGAGACCCTGCCCCAGGATTTGCGCAAATGCTGTTTCTGCCACGAGGAAGGTGATGGTGCCACTGATGGACCCGCTCGCCTTCTCAACCTTGACCTTGACCTCTGGGTCCACCTCAATTGTGCTTTGTGGTCCACAGAAGTGTACGAGACTCAAGGAGGTGCCCTCATCAATGTAGAGGTAGCATTGCACCGTGGACTTCTCACCAAATGTACTCTCTGTCAAAAGACTGGTGCCACCAATAGCTGTAATCGTATCCGCTGCCCCAGTGTATACCACTTTGCCTGTGCTATCCGTGCAAAATGTATGTTCTTCAAAGACAAGACTATGTTGTGCCCACTGCACAAGCTGAAGGGTCCGTGTGAGCAAGAGCTTAGCTCCTTCACAGTCTTCCGCCGTGTTTATATTGAACGAGATGAGGTCAACCAGATTGCGAGCATAATTCAACGTGGTGAGCGCATCCACATGTTCCGTGTTGGTGGTCTTATCTTCCATGCAATTGGCCAACTGTTGCCACACCAGATGCCTGACTTCCACAGCGTGACAGCACTGTACCCTGTGGGATATGAGGCCACACGTATCTATTGGAGCATGCGTTACAACAACCGGCGTTGCTGTTACCGTTGTACTATCTACGAGAATAACAGCCGACCCGAGTTTACTGTGCAGGTGATTGAGTATGGGCATGAAGATATGGTGCTGACGGATTCCTCTCCTCAAGGTGAGATTCTGTACACCCAGAGGAGGGAGAGCTCTTGGAGACAATCAAGGCCAAATTAAAAGGGCAGCAAATGAAGTAGATGTTTCAGGGGTCCTGTAACCCACTGAAATAACTAACATTTTGTTTCTTAAAAAAATAAATACCAGATATTTAGTTTAGAGGGGAGTGTGGGGGGCTTATTGTTTGTCATTGATCCAGGATTTTAATCTGGCCTTGGAGATGGCTCTGTGTGTTGGTGGAGATAAATCTCATGATGTAATTTGTTTTTTGTTACCTTTTAATCCTTACAGTGGAATGTGAGCAAAATATAGAGTAATATCTGAATCGATTTTCTCTTTAGCTGTCTGGAATCGTATTGTTGAGCCAGTGGCAAAGATGCGGAGAGAGACTGACATGTTGCGGCTTTTTCCAGAATACTTGAAAGGGGAGGAGCTCTTTGGCCTCACAGTGCATGCAGTGCTGCGCATTGCAGAATCGGTAAGTTATCCTGGAAGGGGAGGGTTCAGGCACATTGTATGGATATTTCATGAAGACTGGGACAGAATCTGAGACTTTCATATAGCTGCTGTGACTGCAGAAGGAAGAAGCAGCAGGAAGTATAGACCTAGACTGTAGCACGAACTAAGTGCTACCATATGGCTACTGGACATAACTGGAAAAGGAGCCACCTTCTCTTCAGCATCTCTAGTGAAATATCCCATGTTTAGTTCCCCTCCTCTCTGTTCTCTCAGTTACCTGGAGTTGAGAGCTGTCAGAACTACCTGTTCCGCTATGGACGACATCCACTGATGGAACTGCCACTGATGATCAACCCAACCGGGTGTGCAAGATCAGAGCCAAAAATCCTTACCCACTACAAGCGGTAAGTTCATAAGAGAGCTGGGGCATGTGTATGGAAAGGGGTGAAGGACAGAGTGAGGGAAGCCTCTGAAGTTGTAAGTATTCTAGTTTGATTGCACAGCTGGGCTGGTGTTGCCTTCTGCAGACAGCATTATTGTCAAGGTATATAAAGCTATGCTCTTCTTTACTGTTTGTTTTTTGTAGTTTTTTGAGTGCTGATTGAGCAGTCCTGCAGTAGCTGCTACTTTGCTCTTTTTGCAGCAGTAATTTTTTTTAATGGTGGTACCATCTCCTGCAGGCCTCACACTCTGAACAGTACCAGCATGTCTAAGGCATACCAGAGTACCTTCACAGGTGAGACCAACACACCTTACAGCAAGCAGTTTGTTCACTCCAAGTCCTCTCAGTACCGGCGACTGAAGACTGAGTGGAAGAACAATGTTTACCTGGCACGTTCTCGTATCCAGGGACTGGGACTCTATGCCTCCAAGGACATTGAAAAGCACACCATGGTTATAGAGTACATTGGCACCATCATTCGCAATGAAGTGGCCAATCGCAGGGAGAAGATCTACGAGGAGCAGGTGAGAATATCACAGCGTAAAGTGAAAAATCCCTGAATCTATGCTTTCATCTGCTAGGCCCCTTCTCTTCTTCAGATATCACAAGATAGCTGTCTTGTAAGAATAACTAGTGTATCCTTTATTTATTTATTTATTTGTCAATTTTTTATACCACTCTTGCACAGATCAGAGTAGTTTACAATTAACAACTGGGTTTTTACATTGAACAGGGTGCGGTACAACTTGGAATACTAACCATAGGGATAAAATTGTGTTTGCTATACATAAATTGTATAGCAGAGCAATTTAACTATATACAATTTGGGCAAGTATGTATTATGATAGTTTAAATGGGATAAAGTATGGGATGAAGGGTGAGTTCAACTTTAATTTTTCATAGGTAATTAGGTAGAGTCTTATGTTCTTGGTTCTTATATCTAAGTACTGTCTCCATAAAATTCTATGAACAAGTATGTTTTTAGATCCTTATGGAATATCGATAGATCTGTGGTGTTTTGCATCTTGTCTGGGAGGACATTCCATAATTCAGGGGCATATATAGAGAAGGCTCTTGAACAAGCATATTGGCTACTCTTTGTTTTTTCTATTGGGACTATTAGCATGTTCTGTGTTGTCTTTCTCATTTGTCAATTGTTTCTTGGATCTCCAGGAACAAGCAGGAATGTAGTCTTCACATATGGGTATTGTCAGTACCGACGGAGCCTGCGTGGGAACGCTCCCCAGCGTCCAATTACAAAGCTTTTGGGAGCATCCCACAGCGCCTGCATGCTGCCTTCCCGCCTTTTCCAACTGTCTCTCTCCAGTTCTTCGTTTTCTGCGGAGCCGGTAGGTCGCACTTCCTGTCACCGCAGAAAATATACCTTTTATTCTTCTTTTTTGTGGTCGCGTCTGCCTTCCTTCGACGATACACCGGTACCGCCGGTTCTTTCTTTCTTTTCCTTAAAAAAAAAAAGTCTTTCCTGGAGTCTCCCAGCTTTTTTCTCCTCTGGTGCCAAGCGCCATTTTGGGCACTAGGCCAAACTTTCCTCTACAATGGAAAAACCCGCCTCGAGTTTTAAAAAGTGTTCCAAGTGTGGCGGTACCATCTCTGTCACCGACACCCATGAGTGGTGCCTCAAATGTTTAGGTCCTGACCACTCTATCTCAGAGTGTATTGCCTGTGGGATGATGTCGAAGAGGGTTGGCAAAACCGAGCTGCTAAACTAAGCACCCTTTTTCCCTCCGATGCAGCATCTGTGGCATCAACATCTTCCAGGGCTTCGTCTTCCTCCCATGGATCTCAGGTAACTAAAAATAAGTCTAGCCGGTCCTCAAAGGGTAGATCTCCTTCCAAGTATCGAGATGCCTCTGGTGTTGACCTTGAGGGAGTCACACCGGCAAAATTGCCCCGGCAGGAGGCATCGGCTTCCAAAGCATCATCGGGGCTCCAGGATGTTCTCAAGGTCCCAACCTCGGCAGAACTAATGGTGCCATGCTCTGGGGTACCGGCCGCTTCATCCAGTACCGATACCCAGGCATCGGCGGCGTCGATAGACCAGAGATTCTTGGCTATTGAATGCAGTCTGGTGGCTCTTCTCTTGGCATCGATGCCCCCGAAACCGCTTCAGACAATTCAACCGGTACCGACATCGGTACCGGGGCCAACTGCATCAATGTCAGCAGGTGGACTACCGGTACCGACGCAGGCTATGCCTTCCGGTACTGACAAGTCGGTACCAGACCCTGTCGATACCGACTTCGATCGGTTCCGGTATCGTGCGATGCACGATTAGCCGGACAGGAGATACTTTGAATCCTCCGACGAGTCTGAAGACTCTGACAGCTCTGTCGATACCAGAGTACTTCTTCCTGAGGATTCTTCCTCTCCTAAATGTAGGATGTCTCCTCCAGAGGATATATCCTTCCAGGATTTTATTCAAGATGTGGCTCGAGGTCTTTCCATCACAGTGGCTCTTGAAACAGAGCCTAGGGCGAAGGAATTGGAGATTTTACAGTAGCCTAAAGCTCCTAAAGAGGCAGCTACTTTGCCTATTCATGAGATCTTGCATGATCTCATGCTAAGGATGTGGGAAACATCTCTTACCACTTCTCCTCATTCTCTTAGGCTCGATACCATGTATCGAGTTCCTCCCTGTCATGGATTTCAAAAAACTCAGCTGCCTCACCATTCCATGGTGGTGGAATCAGCTATGAGAAGGATCAAAAGTGCAAAAAGACATGCATCTAATCCTCCAGGACATGAATGTAGAACTCTTGATGCCTTTGGGCGTCACCTTTCAGGCCTCTATGCTTTCTGCCAGGATTAGTTCCTACATTTTATATATGGGAATGTTCCTTAAGGAAGTTACAGGAGATCTAGAGCCTATGAGCCCTCTTCTTCCAGATGAAGAGAGACAAGATTATCTTGCACTTATCAAACATGCTCAGGATGTTTCCAAATTCGTAAATCGTGCAGCTTTTGATTGTTTTGAGTGCATAAGCAGAACTTCTGCTATTGCCGTAGGTGCACGTAGGATTGCCTGGCTACAGGCATCTGACTTGGAACTTTGGGTACAGAACAAATTGGGAATATTCCTTACACTGGAGAGAATCTCTTTGGCAAAAATTGGCAAGAGAAAGCTAATGAGCTAGATGCTGATAATCTTACCTTGGATAGATTATCAAAATCTACAGCTGATCCTGCAAGGAAAAAGTCCTATAAAAAAAACATTCTTCACTAGAAAGAAGAAGTTCTACCCCTCCTATACCCAACAAGGGCATCGTTCAGGTCAGTCTGCCCAAAAGAGTCAGCAGCAACCTAAACAAAGAAAAACAAAGGCTGCTAAGCCTCAACCGGCTCAGCAGACTCAGCCTCCACAGGGGCTTTGACTCCCATCTAGAGAACGTTTTCTTCCTGGCCCTGAACGGGCCAGAGTCTTCCACCATTCCAGGAAGGTTATGTTATTTTGCCCCCAGATGGGGGCAGATAACAGCAGAAAGTTGGACCCTGTCCATTGTAAGAGAGGGATACAAGCTTCACTTCCTCAGCATGCCCCCTCCTACAATGGTAAGACAGTTCAATTCTCAGACCTCTCTCAACTCCCAGTTAGATCACGAGGTCAGTCTGCTTCTTGCCCAAGGGGCAATAGAAGAAGTATCTATTCATCAACAAGGTGCAGGGTTCTATTCCCCCTTTTTCCTTATTCCAAAGAAAACAGGAGGGCACAGACCCATTTTGGACCTCAGGGAATTGAACAAATTCCTGTTCAAAGAGAAATTCAAAATGATTTCTCTAGGAACTCTACTGCCATATCTTCAGAGTCAGGACTGACTTGTTCTCTAGATCTCAAGGATGCGTACACTCATGTTCTCATCCATCCAACTCACCGAAGATTTCTTCACTTTCCATTTCAAGGGAAGCACTACCAATACAGAGTTCTTCCTTTTGGCCTGGCCTCGGCACCAAGGGTGTTCACAAAATGCATGGCTGTGGTGGCAGCATTTCTCTGCACCCTAAAAATATTCGTCTTCCCTTACTTGGATGACTGGCTCATTCGAGCCCCATCAGAGCTAGAGGCCAGGATTTCCCTATCTCGCACAATGCATATCCTCCAATATTTGGGACTTGTCATAAACTTGCCAAAATCCAACCTAGCTCCCACTCAGTCTCCAGAGTTCATAGGAGCTCTGCTGGATACCAGACAGTCCCGCTGCCTTCGCATTGTGCAGTTAGCTTCCCAAGCAATGCTAAAGTCTCACCTCACTGCTCAGGAAATGTTAGAATTGCTAGGCCACATGGCATCCACCATGCATGTGGTCCCTTATGCCCGCCTCCATATGAGGGCAACCCAGTGGACTCTATCCACTCAGTGGACTCAGGCGTCAGGTTGCCTGTCAGACAAAATAGCAACCTCAGATCGTCTTATGTTGTCTCTCCAATGGTGGCAGTCACCCCAAAATCTGTTGGTGGGGTTTTCTTTTCAGAAACCCCCACCCCAAGTAACTCTTAACAGCAGATGCCTCACAGGTGGGTTGGGGAGCCCATTTGCAAGGCCTTTCTACCCAGGGTACCTGGACTCCACAGGAGACCGATCTACACATCAATCTTCTAGAGCTCAGAGCAATCTTTCTTGCTCTTCAAGTGTTTCACACACAGCTCAGCTACAAAACTGTCCTAATTCAAATGGACAACCAGGTAGCCATGTTCTATGTGAACAAGCAGGGCGGAACAGGCTCTCTGTCGCTCTGCAACAAAGCTTTGCGACTTTGGGCCCTCGCCAGAGAGCCTCAGATTCATCTCCTTGCAGTGTATCTTCCAGGCATTCAAAACTCTTGGGCAGACAGACTCAGTCGAGTTCTGCTTCCACACAAATGGTTTCTCCATGCAGACCAGGTGGCCAAAATTTTTAAATTTTGGGGAACCCCGTACATAGACCTCTTTGCAAGTCCGCTGAATGCCAAACTTCCCCGGTTCTGTTCCAGAATTCCAGCTCAGGGTTGTCAGGCCAGGGATGCCTTCCTCCTCCATTGGGGTCGGGACTTTCCGTATGCTTTCCCACCCATTCCCCTAATTCCCAGAACTTTATTCAAGCTTCAGAGAGACAGAGGCCATATGGTTCTCATAGCCCCACATTGGCCAAGACAAGTGTGGTACCCTCTGCTTTTACATCTCTCTCAAGCTCCATCTCTGGAGTTAGGATCTGCTCCAGATCTCCTATCCCAGGAGGACGGGATGCTGTGGCATCCCAATCCCCAGTCTCTACATCTCAGGGCCTGGTTGCTGAAAGCCTAGAACTTCATGGTCTTAACCTTTCTCAGCAAGTAAAAGATATCCTTTATGCTTCCAGGAAACCATCCACAAGACACTCTTACGCTTTCAAGTGGAAAAGGTTTACCATATGGTGTTTGCAGAAGGGTCTTAAACCTCTTGCAATACCCCTGGAATCATTACTGGAATATCTCCTTCATTTGTCTAATGCAGGGCTTAAGACCAATTCAGTGAGAGTTCATTTGAATGCTAATGCAGCTTCTCTCACGCCTTTAAATGGGCAACCTATTTCCTCTCATCCTATCATAGCGAGATTTATGAGAGGCCGCCTTCTAACTAAGCCTCCCGTTAAGCCACCACCGGTGGAATGGGATTTAAATCTGGTTCTTGGCCAGCTCATGAAGCCGCCTTTTGAACCATTAGCTATTACCTCTTTGAAATTTCTTTCCTGGAAGGTTATTTTTCTTATTGCAATCACATCAGCACGTCGCATCAGTGAATTGCAAGCATTGGTGACTGATCCTCCTTATACAAGGTTCCATCATGATAAGGTAGTTCTTAGGACTCATCCTCACTTTATGCCAAAGGTGGTTTCACCTTTTCATTTAAACCAAGCAATTTACCTTCCTGTTTTTTTCCCCAAGGCCTCATGCCTCTAATGCAGAAAGGAATCTTCATATTTTGGATTGTAAAAGAGCTTTGGCCTTTTACTTGCAAAGGACGCAGCAACATAGAAAGTCCTCTCAACTCTTTGTTGCTTTTGATCCTAGTCATTTAGGGCTTCCAGTCTCCAAAAGAACACTGTCCAACTGGATTGCACAGTGTATATCTTTTGCCTATCGGAGTAAGGACCTTCCCCTTGAAGGCCATGTCACAGCGCACAATGTGAGAGCCATGGCAGCCTCTATGGCTCATCTTCACTCTATGTCTGTCGACAACATCTGTCGAGTAGCTACCTGAGCCTCGGTTCATACCTTCACAGCCCATTACTGCTTGGACAAGGACTCCTGCTGGGATGCCTTGTTTGGTCAGGCTGTTCTTTAACACCTGTTCCATACTTAATCAACTCCTACCCACCATCCCTGGTAGGATGCCAGAGATCCATGGGGGGAAGTGGAACCCTTTCAAAAGGGTACACAACTTCTGGGGTTTCTTCCTGGCATCTGTAGCTAGGGAGTCCCCATATGTGAAGACTACATTCCTGCTTGTTCCTGGAGATAGCATCATTACTCACCTGTAACAGGTGATCTCCGGGAACAGCAGGAATTTAGTCTTCACAACCCACCCACCTCCCCTAGGAGTTTTATCTCTCTATCTCTCTCTTTTTCTCTTTCCCTTTCTCTCTCTCTTTGTCTCAGCTTTAAACTCAACTGGAGAGAGACAGTTGGGAAAGGCGGGAAGGCAGCACGCAGGCGCTGTGGGATGCTCCCAAAAGCTTTCTAATTGGACGCTGGAGAGCGTTCCCGCGCAGGCTCCATCGGTACCGACGATACCCATATGTGAAGACTAAATTCCTGCTGTTCCCGGAGATCACCTGTTACAGGTGAGTAACTATGCTGTATTGTAGTAGTTATTTTAAGCAGCTGGCTGATAAATTGTTGAGTGATCTTGAATGTAGTCATGAGTGCTTTATAATGAATTCTACTTTTTATGGGAAGCCAGTGCAGTTGCTTTAACATTGGAGCAATGTGCTCGAATCTTGATTTTCTCATTATGATTTGTGCTACTGTGTTTTGCGCTATTTGTAATGCCTGTATTGAATGTTTGGGTAATCCATGTAGTATTATGATAGCTTAGTCCAGGTGTGGGAAAATTATTGCCTGAAGAACTGTTCTGAAGTCATAAGAGTCTAGTAACAGATGGATTTTTCATAGAGTTCTTATTTTGTTGTAGATTGTTTTGAGTGTTTTCTTGATGTGAGAATTTAAGTTGAGACTTTGGTCAAGTGTGATTCCTAAGTAGTGCGCGCACTTGTTTTATTTGTAAGTCAGCATTCTTTACTTTCGCTGAGGGTGGTGGTTTGAAGGCCTTGTTTCTAGTGATTTCATAGCACCTCTGTCTTTTTGTAGTTTATTGTGAGATGCTTGTTTTCCAGCCATTGATCCACTCCGTTGTGAAACAATTTGAGTTCCATAAAGAGTGGGCAAGACACGTGAAATTGTGTGTAAAGCATAATGTCATCGGCATGAATATGAAAATTTACCTTGTGTGACTGTAATATTGCACACAGGGGTTGAATATACAGATTTAAAAGTAGAGCGGATATTGCTGATCTTTGAGGGATCCCTCTCCATTGAGGGTATGGTGCAGAGGTGTTATGTTCTGTTTTTATCTGTTGCTTGTGGTATATCAGATTTGATTGGAACCATTTGAGCGTACTTTAAGTCCTATTGTTTGCAAGCGTAATAGAATCTTCAGTTACTGTACATATTTACAGAAAGAAAGGAAAGCTAACAGAAGCAGAGATACAGAAAAGAAAAGCAAACAAAACCACACACCAAACGTTGCTCTCTTCTTTGTCAACATCAACAAGCAGGATAAATCAGCCACACTAATGGGGTGACTACAACCGATTGCACTAACAGAGCATTTTTTTTTTCAGAGCTCAGAAAAGCCTAGTTTCTCTGAACATGGCACTGGACTTCCTGCACAGTCATTCCTTCATAAAATCTTTTGTTTGAGTCCCTCCCTCATTAAAAAAAAAAAAAAGAGGAAAGAGAATTAAAACAGTAAAAAAAAAAATTGACCAAGCCTCCAAACTCTTCCCCGTGGCTGAAAAACAAATTATCAAGTTTGAGATGCCCTCTCTGCAACTGGGAGTTGCCCATCTCAGACCACGTAAAGTGTTATCACTGCTCAAGGCCTGACCACAATGTACTTAACTGCTCTCACTGTGTCAGAATATCACTGAGTTATGAGAAGTCTAAAGTTGAAGGAGTTCCTTTCTTCTCTTTTGGCCTCACCTCTGTCATCCTTTTGGGAAAAACAAAAGCTGTGACAAGATCTTGAGAGCCACAGGGATCATACGCCCACTTTGTAAGATTTTGTCCTCAAAATAAATTGAGAAGCACAAACAGAATGACCAGAAGGATCTAGGTGTAGTTAAACACCAGGGTTGTCCAAGTTCAGTCCTTGAGGGCCACAAACATGCCAACTTTTCAGGATATCTCTAATGAATGTGCATGAGAGAGATTTGCATGCACACTACCTCCACTGTGTGCAAATCTCTTTCATGAATAATCATTAGGGATATCCTGAAAACCCAGCCTGTTTGTGGCCCTTAAGGCCCGAAGAAGCCTGGCCTAAATCTTCTCCACTAAAAGCAGAGGTTAGAGCTTTGAATTTACTTCTCAGAGATTGTATTTAAGTGACTCTTCATCTAAAATAAAAGCTCTGAATAAGCTGGTCCCCTAGGCATAAATGTTTGGGCCTGATTTTATAACCATGCACTTATGTGAGAGAACCAAAAAGGTGCCTGTTTTTATAAAGGACCATAGGTGCCTATGTACATTTTATAAAATAGGTTTCCATATCGTCCCTCTGGTCCAGGCCAGACTCCTGGGTTGTGCTCCAGTTCAAGCAGATGAAGACACAGCTTCTGACACTTTAATGATGTCACATCTTGAGCAGGGAACAATCCCCCCTAGGTCATACAACTCAGTCTCCAACAGGTAGAAGGAGCTCAATGCAGTTGTCTGCATTGGAGGGATGATTGTCGTAAAAAAAAAAAAAAAGCGTTCATAGGCTGTTTGGTTTGGCAGATCAGTTTGGAAAAAAAAAAGGACTCAAGTTTAGACAGATTAGAGCTACCCAGACTTTCTGCCGCAACAGCAGCTAAACCCCTCCTGGGGAGTGCACGCCATTCAGTCAGCTGGTCAACCTGGGTAAGGGAAGGGAGTGTTGGTGTTGGGCGGCGGGATCCCATTCAGTCAGGCTTCCTGTGCCTGGCGGTGATCTACAAGAGTGGATGGTTTGCAGTCGTCAGGAGCCTAAATGGGATTTAGTCCTCTGGGGCTTGGGCTTGATGGGCACACACCTAGCAGTCTCGCCGGTTAGGGGTAAGTCTGCATTCTGGGGTAGCAGTATTCGGGTGAAGGCCTTCCCGATGTCAAAGTCAGTGTGTGCGGCATACGGTTCACACTGCAGTCTGCTCTCAGACTTGGCAGTTTGCCTCGGCTGCAAGTCAGAGGACCATGCCATCGGTGTAGGACTTTGGGGAGTGGATCTGGTGGCAGGGAGCTCTTCGGAGCATGGTCCTTCACAAGATAGCAGTGAATCATTGTCCTCGGCGGTGGTTCCTGCGTTTTCGGCGGGAACTGTGGCAGTTTTGAGCGCCTTGGTTCTGGCAGCAGCAAATGGTGAGAAAAGGAGAAATTCAGTTCCTGTGCCTTTCCAGATGTCTGCAAAGCCTGTTGGAGAGCAGAAGAAGAAGGATGCCGTGGGAAAAGAGTTGAGGAAGGAACACTTTTTCCCGGAATTTGTGCTATTAATGCACAAAGCATTTTGCCTGAAACAGGGCAGAAGTAGTTTCAGTAGGAAAGCTTCTGCTCCTCCCCAGTTGGTTCGGGAACATTCTGTGGGTGCAGTGGGAGCAGGCTCCACGGAGGAGGCACAGAACTTGGCTCAGGAGGAGCTACTCTAGGACCGGGGCTCAGTGGATCCTGATTCGGATTCTGGTTCATCAGGGGCAGACTTGGAGGGCTCCTCTGGGTTACGGCCTCCTGGGGGGGGGGGGGGGCGCAGCAGACCTTAAGGAAACTGAGGTTCCTCAGGGGGAAGATCCCTCCATCGTAAAAGTGTTTTGGCAGGAGGAGCTGCCACTCCTCATCACACAGGCACAAGCTGCATTGAACATTTCGCAGCCATTCTAGGAGCCAGAGATGCTGTTGGAGGATTCTTTATCTTTATTGTACAACTTGATATACTGCGCCTTCATGACACCAGGGCAGTTTACAATCCAAAAAACAAACAAAGACGGCCAAATCCAGGAAAGGAAAGGAACTACAATGGCAGCTAGGAAACAATCACAATCACTTAGGACAAGGAAAAAAGAGAACAAAAACAATAGCAGGGATAGACAGTTATCAAGGGTAAGCAGGAGGGAGGTCAAAAGCAGAGGAGAAAGATGGGTTTTGGGGAAGGCCTTGAATCTTTGGAATGAGGGTTCCTGTCGGAGGGTAGAGAGTTCCAGAGGTAGGGTCCCTGGAAGAAAAAGGCAGAGTGACTGATCAATTCCAGATGAGCTCGTGAAGGGGAGGGAAGGTGCAAGCGGTTAACATGCTCCAAGGCATCAGACGGCCAAAGGTGGCCCCTTTGGTTCATCAAGCACTCAAGCAAATGATGGAGCTTGAGTGGGAGGTGCCCGAAGCAGGCTTGAGGGGAGGGCATGCAATAGCACGTCTTTATCCCATTCCACCGGCGTAAAAAGACCTGCTAAAGGTTCCCAAGGTATGGATGCTCTGGTGGCAGCCATGACCAAGAAGACTACTATCTCAGTTGAGGGCGGTGCAGCCCTCAAGGATGCACAGGACAAAAAGTTGGAGACACTGCTGAATATAGGCTTTTAAGGTTAATATCCTGGTGCTCCAAGCTTCAGTGTGCAGAACATATGTGGCAAGGGCCTGCATGCGTTGGTCTCAAAGTCTCATGGGGGCGCCGGTTTCACCAGAGGTGGTCAGATTGGAGTTGGCTTGTGCGTATTTGGCAGATGCCTTTTATGATCTCTTGACTGCCTCCTCGAAGGGCATAGCATCCGTTGTAGAGGCATGTTGCTTTTTGTGGCTCTGCAATTGGTCAGCTGATGTATCCTCGAAGGCATGTCTCAGTCAGTTTCCCTTTAAGGGGAAGCTACTTCTCAGGGAGGCGTTGGGAAAAGCTCGTCAAGGAACTTGGGGAAACAAAGCCTGCTCAGCTTCCCAAGGATAAGCCGAAGGGCAGTAAGACTCCTCCTTTGGCTAAAAGTCCTAGGAACTTCCATAGCTCTAGAGCGAGTCGGTTTGCCCCTTATCTGCTGGCTCAATACCCCGCTCGGAGGCAGTTCTTTCAAGGCTTTGGCTGGGGCTTCTACTCCGGCGCCACCACCAGCTCTAAAGAAAATCCCAGTGAGATGCAGGGGAATCAGGCAGAATTGATTCCAGTGTGCTGCAGACTGCGTCGCTTTTACTCTGCCTGGATCCAAATCACATCCGACCAGTGGGTCCTCAAAGTCATTCGTGAGGGCTATGCACTGGAGTTTGTGCGACACCTGCCAGATGCCTTCCTCAAATTGCCTTGCAGAGCTCTGGGCAAGCTGCAGGCTCTCCGGGATACTTTTCAGTGCCTCCTGAGTTTCAAGGTATCGTCCCGGTGCCTGCCGACCAATTAGGTATCGGTCGATATTCCATTTATTTTGTGTTTCCCAAAAAGGAAGGATCATTCCGACCCATCCTCAATCTCGAAACACCAGATCTAGTGCAAGAGATAAGGGTGTTGGGGCCACTTGGCAATAGTGATCATAGCATGATCGCCTTTAATTTAATTAGTGGAGGAGGGGATAGTAAGGAAATCCACAGTACTATCTTTTAACTTTCGAAAGGGAGACTATGATAAAATGAGGAAAACAGTTAAGAAAAAACTAAAAGGAGCAGTTGCGAAGGTTAAAGACGTACATCAAGCTTGGGTGGTGTTGAAAAATACTATCTTGGAAGCCCAGACCAGCTGTATTCCACGCTTTAAGAAAAGTGGAAGGAAGTCCAAAAAACTGCCAGCATGGTTTAAAGGTGAGGTCAGAGAGGCTGTTATTGCCAAAAAAGCATCTTTCAGGAAATGGAAAAAAGAGCCAAACGACGAAACCTGGAAACAGCACAAGCACTGGCAAGTCAAATGCAAGGCATTGATAAGGCAGGCAAAGAGAGAATTTGAGAAGAAGCTTGCTGCGGAAGCAAAAACGCGAAATAAAGACCTTTTCAAGTACATTCGTAGCAAAAAACCTGTGAGAGAGTCAGTTGGTCCATTAGATGATAAAGGGGTTAAAGGAGCACTAAGAGGCGACAAGGCGATAGCGGAGAGACTGAATTAATTCTTTGCTTCGGTCTTTACTGAGGAAGATGTAGGGATGTTACCCATGACTGAAGTGGTATTTAAAGGTGCGGAAGAATTGAAGGAAATATCGATACATCGGGAAGATGTCTTACAACTATTAGATAAACTGAAAAGTAGCAAATCACCTGGGCCGGATGGTATACATCCAGGGGTATTGAAAGAACTGAAATATGAGATTGCAGAACTGCTATCAGTAATCTGTGAACTATCATTAAAATCATCTCTAATACCTGAAGATTGGAGGATCGCCAATGTAACACCAATTTTTAAAAAGGGTTCCAGGGGTGATCCGGGAAACTACAGACCGGTGAGCCTGACGTCAGTACCGGGAAAAATGGTAGAAACCATCATAAAGAATAAAATTACTCAGCATGTAGATAGTCAAACCTAATGGGAGACAGCCAACATGGCTTTAGACAAGGAAGATCTTGTCTTACTAATCTGTTATGTTTTTTTGAAGGAGTGAATAAACAGGTGGACAAAGGTGAGTCGGTTGATATTGTGTATCTGGACTTTCAGAAAGCCTTTGACAAGGTCCCTCATCAGAGACTTAAAGAGTCATGGGATAGGAGGCAGTGTACTATTGTGGATCAGGAACTGGTTAAAAGATAGAAAGCAGAGGGTCGGGCTAAATGGCCAATTTTCCCAATGGAGAAAGGTGAATAGTGGTGTACCCCAGGGATCTGTGCTGGGTCCGCTGCTTTTTGACATATTCATAAATGACCTGGAAAGTGGAATAACGAGTGAGGTTATCAAATTTGCAGATGACACAAAACTATTTAAAGTTGTTAAAACCCAAGAGGATTGTGAAAAACTGCAAGAGGATCTTGATAAATTGAAAGACTGGGCATCAAAATGGCAGATGAAATTTAATGTGGACAAGTGCAAGGTTATGCACCTAGGGAAGAACAACCCAAACTATGGTTACACGATGCAAGGTTCCACATTAGGAACCACCACCCAGGAAAAAGATTTAGGCGTCATTGTGGATACCATGTTAAAACCCTCGGCCCAGTGTGCAGCGGCGGCCAAGAGAGCAAATAGAATGCTAGGTATGATAAGGAAAGGAATGGAAAATAAAACAAAAGATATTATAATGCCTCTATATCGTTCCATGGTGAGACCGCACCTTGAATATTGTGTGCAATTCTGGTCGCCATATCTTAAAAAGGATATAGCGATTTTAGAAAAGGTACAGAGAAGAGCCACCAAAATGGTAAAGGGGATGGAAGGATACTCCTATGAAGAAAGGCTAAAAAGGTTAGGGCTCTTTAACCTGGAAAAGAGACGGCTGAGGGGAGATATGATAGAAGTCTATAAATTAATGAACGGAGTAGAACGGGTAAACGTAGATCGATTGTTTACCTTATCAGAATATAGAAAGACTAGGAGACATGCAATGAAGCTACAGGGTAAACTATTTAAGACTAATAAAAGAAAATGTTTTTTCACTCAACGTGTAATCAAACTCTGGAATTTGTTACCGGAGGATGTAGTAAAGGCTGTTAGTGTAGCTGGGTTTAAAAAAGGTTTGGACAAGTTCCTGGAGGACAGGTCCATAAACCCAGGGCCGGATTTACCTATACGCCATGTACGTCATGGCATAGGGCCCACAGCTGGCAAGGGCCCACCCACCGCAGGGCTTCAGAGGGAGCAGGGTAAGCTCGCGCGAGGCCCCGGCTCCCTCTGTACAGCCGCCAGTGTGAAGCGCCTTTTCCTTCACGCTGGCGGCTGTATCTGTAAAGCCGCGATTGCTGGGAAAGGTTAAAGGCAATGCCCTTTAACCTTTCCCAGCATTCGCGGCTTCACAGATACAGCCGCCAGCATGAAGGAAAAGGCTCTTCACGCTGGCGGCTGTACAGAGGGAGCCGGGGCCTCGCGCGAGCTTACCCGGCTCCCTCTGAAGTCTCTCAGACAGCCGCGGTGCTGGTCGGGGGGGCCAAGGACTGCATGGGCTGTGATTGGGGGGGGGACCTGGACCGGAAAAGGGCTAGGGGGGAGGACTTGGACTGGAAAGAAATGGGCTGTGATATGGGGGGGGGGGACCTGAACTGTAAAAGGGCTATGGGGGGGGGACTTGGACTGGAAATGGGTTGTGATGGGGGGGGGACCTGGACCGGAAAAGGGCTATTGGGGGGGGGGGACTTGGACTGGAAAGAAATGGGCTGTGATGTTGGGGGGGACCTGAACTGTAAAATGTCTATGGGGTGTGGGAATTGGAATGGAAATATGTTGTGAAGGGGGGGACCTGGACCGGAAAAGGGATATGGGGGGGGGGGACTTGGACTGGAAAGAAATGGGCTGTGATGGGGGGGACCTGAACTGTAAAAGGGCTATGGGGGGGGGACATGGACTGGAAATGGGTTGTGATGGGGAGGGGACCTGGACCGGAAAAGGGCTATGGGGGGGGGACTTGGACTGGAAATGGGTTGTGATGGGGGGGGGACCTGGATCGGAAAAGGGCTATGGGGGGGGTAACTTGGACTGCAAATGGGCTGTGATGGTGGGGGGGGGACTAGGACTGCAAATGGGCTGTGATGGTGCAGGGGGACTCGGACTGCAAATGGGATGTGATGGTGGGGGCTAGGACTGGAAATGGGATGTGATGGTGGGGGCTAGGACTGGAAATGGGATGTGATGGTGGGGGCTAGGACTGGAAATGGGCTGATGAAGAGCTAGAATAGGACTGGAAGTGGGCTGATGTGGGGCATGGGAGAATGGGACTAGAAGGGAGTGGATGCTGGGTGGGTCTAGAACTATAAGGGAACTGATTTTAGGAAAGGACTAGAATGGATGGGGAATGAGAATGGAGAGGGGAAAAATATTTTGTGTGGAAGAAAAGTCTATGATGGGCTGGGTATTGGGAGAGTAAGAGGGGCTTGAAAATGGAAGGGTGAAATTTAAATGGATGATAAAGGAATAAGGAAAGAATTGGGGGAAAGAGCAAAAGGGAAACAATCAGTATGTTAAAGCAGAAATAGAGAGAGAATGGAAAACATCTAAAAGAGAAGAAAGGACAAACGGATAGCTAGCAGAAGACACGAAGAAACCAGAAGAAAGTGACTGGAGCAATTGCAACTGAAAAAATGCCCAAACAGAAGGTAGAAAAATACTTTTTATTTTGAATTTATTAACTGGAATATGTCTTTTTTAATGTATTTCTTGAATTCCGATGCTGATTTTGTCCCTATTGCCTCTTTATGTCAGGCAATTCTATACATCTATTGTCATTTCTGTTTTGGTAAGTTGATCTCGTTTTTATTTTTTCTGGGGGCCCACAATTTTTGTTGGCGTAGGGCCTCACTCAAGGTAAATCCGGCCCTGCATAAACCATTATTAAGAAGTGACCGAAGATATCAATGCTTGACCCAGTACAAGCATTGTGTCTCTTGGGGAAACTGCTAGGTACATATGACCTAGATTGGCCACTGTTGGAAACAGAATACTGGGCTTGATGGACCTTGGTCTGACCCAGTATGGCATATCTTATGTTCTTATGTTCTTATTAAGGTCAACAGGGCATTGGCGTGCCACACTTCCAAATGGAGACGCTGCGCTCTATGATTCTTGCGGTGGGGCAGAGAGAGTATCACATGGCACTAGATCTAATGGAAGCATACTTGCATGTGCCAGTCTGACCAGAGTGGTGTTTCCTGCGCTTCGCGGTGCCATTGGGTCATTTCTAATTTCAAACCCTGCTGTTCAGTCTTGCCACTGCACCTTGCACTTTTACCAAAATTATGGTGGTCGTGGCAGTAGCATTAAGGCAAGAAGAGGTGTTCGTGCACCCCTACTTGGATTGGTTGATATGGGCAAAGTCTGCCAAAGAGAGTGCCGTCCGAATGCGCAGGGTGCTTGAGATGCTCCACAATCTTGGTTGGGTGGTCAACCTGGGCAAGAGCAAGTTGACTCGGACACAAGATCTTTAGTACTTGGGAGCACACTTCAACATGGCTCTGGGTCGAATATATTTCCCGTTGGACCGAGCCCAGCAGATTCTGCACCTCTCGAGCCTGGCAGCGCCCTTGGCTAGGCAGTACCTCCAGGTCCTGGGGTCGATGGCGGCGACTCTGGATTTGGTTCCTTGGGCGTGAGCACATATGAGGCCATTGCAGATATCTCTCCTATCTCATTGGTCTCTTCAGGTTCATCCGCTGTCCAAGAAATTTCCTTGTCTGCCAGAGGTTCACGCCATCCTTCAGTGGTGGCTAGTTCCTATGAATCTTCTGGTAGAATGCCCTTGGAGGCTCCGATGTGGACAGTGGTGACGACAGATGCCAGCCTCGCAGGCTGGGGTGCACATTGTCTCTCCCAGATAGCTGAAGGACAGTGGTCATCTGAGCAGCAGCAGTGGTCGATCAACCGTCTGGAGATGTGGGCGGTGTTTTTGGCATTCCAAGCCTTTCAGACGCTCATTTGGCAGAAGGCTGTGCGAGTGTTCTCGGACAATGCCACAGCGGTGGCCTTCATCAACTGCCAGGGGGTACACGAAGTGCAGTGCTGGCGAAGGAGATTGTACTACTTCTTCAGTGGGCAGAGCAACATCTTCTGGCGCTGTCGGCAGTGCACGTAGCAGGGAAAGACAACGTCTGGGCAGATTTTCTCAGTCGTTAAAATTTGGACCCCGGGGAGTGGTCCTTGGAGGACTGTCTTTCAGGCAATCGCACAGAGATGGAAGACACCTGTCATGGATCTCATGGCATCCACAGCGAATGCCAAGGCCCCTCATTTCTTCAATCAGTTCCAAGAAAGGATGTCCAAGGGTCTCGATGCCCTGACGCAAGCCTGGCCGGTGGAGGGCCTTCTGTATGTGTTTCCACCATGGCTGCTCATAGGCCGTTTGATTCAGAAGATAGAAGCTTATCACGGCTTGGCCGTGACGGCCCTGGTATGCCGACTTGACTCTGCTGTTGGTGGCGGGGCCCTAGCATCTACCGACGAGGGATGATCTTCTCGCGCAGGATCCAATCCACATGCCTCAGATGGATCAATTCTTGCTTACAGCCTGGTTCTTAAGGCGCACAGTTAAGGAAAAGAGGTTACTCTTCGCAGGTTATTTTGACATTGCTGCAAGCATGGAAGAGGTCAACTTCGCTTTCTTATGTGTGAGTGTGGCAAGTCTTTGAGGACTGGTGTTCGACCCAGGGACTTCATGCCCTCTCAGCATCACTTCCGCAGATCCTAGTGTTTCTTCAGGCCAAATTGGAAAAGGATCTGACCTCCAACTTTGTGGGTGCATGTGGCGGCACTAGCATGTGCAAGGCGGCTCTCTGGCTGCTCACCCAGATGTGGCTTGGTTCTTGCGGGCAGTGAAGCATCTTCATCCTCCAGTGTATGCGGTAGTTCTAGCGTGGGACCTTAATCTGGTACTGTCCTTGTTAGCGGATGCTCGTTTTCAGCTGCTGATCACACTTAAGGTGGTGTTTTTGGTGGCAATTAGCTCGGCTAGATGCGTTTCAGAACTTCAAGCGCTCTCTTCTCAGGAGCCGTTTCTCTTATTAGCCAAAGAAAAGGTGACGTTACATACGGTCCCCTCCTTGACCAAATGGTTTCTACATTTCATGTGAACCAGGCATTTGTCTTACCGGCGATCCTGGGTTCAGTGGACCAGCAGTTGTGAAAATTGGACATCCACAGAGTACTCAAGTATTCTCCAGGATCAAACAGGAAGTCAGTCCTCGCATATGGGTGTCATCGGCGCCGATGAAGCCCCAGCGGAGCATTTCCCCAGCTTTCCATGAAAGCCTTTGGGAATACTGGCACGCATGCGCGGTTCCCTTCCCGCCTAAAGGTGCCATCTTACCTCAGTCTCTTTTTTTCCGAGAAGCCCACCGGACATGTGTCCTGTTCTCCCGGATAAAAGTGTTTTTTTCTTCGGCGATTTTTCGCTATTTTTCTCCGGTTCGACGCCAGTTCCCCTCCCGCCGGGTTCGGTACACCGGTATCGAGCACGCTTATTTCTTTTTCGGTTTTTGCCCTTCATGGCTGGCGTTCGCGCCCCTTTTTTCATTTTTCCCTGGAAGGCCGGTCTTTTGACCTCGCAGGGGCTCTTTTTTCCCCGATGGCTTCCAGTGGTTTCAAAAAGTGTGATCGGTGTAAGAAATTATGTCTCTCACAGACACACACGACTGCTGCCTTCGGTGCCTCGGCCATGACCACGACCCCAAGTCGTGTGTGCCATGTGTGAAGATGTCTTCCAAGGCACTTAAAAGTCGACAGCATCAGAAGGAGAGGTTTTTCTCGGACTCTGCCTCCGGACGGGCCCGGACCTCGTCTGAGGCCTCGACATCTCGGGATTCTGATCCCGAGCGCCGTCGAAGCTCCTCGGACAGGGGGTCCCCCGACCAGGAACGTAAGAGGAAGAAACGGCTCGCGAGGGCGGCATCGGAGGAGGTCCCTGGTCCCTCGAGGGCCAGGTCTAAGACCCCCGACCGCTGTCCCGGGCCCGTGGACCAAGAGAAGCCTGCCAAAGTTCCTCGCGTGGAGCCGGAGTCTGCTGGACACGTAAGCCCCGTAGTCCTCGTGGACTCTCCTCCCAGAGAACCGATGTCGGGCCCGGGGCCTGAGTCGGTGGCTGCTGCGTCTCCCGAGCTGAGTCTCAGGATGACAGCCTTGGAGTGCAGATTGTCTGCCTTCATGGAGCAGCAGCGGGCACTGATGGCCAGCCTGTCTGGTGCATCTGCCTCGACCACCGGGACGTCGGCTTTGAAGTCAACCCTGGAGACCGAGTCGATACTCGAGACCCTTGTGGCTCGAAGTCGTCCTCGGTCGAGGTCTCCCTCGACCTCCCATTCGGGACCGAGGATGTCGATGCCGGTGCCCCCGGCGTCGGGAGGGGTGCCTCGGGGCCCCGTGGGATCGGACCCTGACTCCTCCTCGGATGAGTCCACCTGGGAGACGGAGAACGAGGAGTCTCCCGATACTTTTAAGACTCAGTGCATCCCGTCCGACTCACCGCAGTCTGAGCCCCGGAGTAGATCCCCTCCGGAGGACACTAGGTTCTCGGAGTTCGTCCGGGATATGGCCGCTGCCTTGGCTATCCCTGCCGATCCCGAGGAAGAGCCTCGAGCCGAGGAGCTCGATGCTCTACAGTACGACTCTCCTCCGAAGGAGGCCTTTACTGTCCCGGTTCCTCCGATGCTGGAACGGCTCCTCTTCCAGATGTGGGAGGCACCGGCCTCGGTGCCGGTTTTGAGCAAGCGAGTCGATTCCATCTATCGACTCCGCAAAAGCCCTGGTTTCAAGAAAGCACAGCTACCACACCATTCCATGGTTGTGGAATCGGCCATGCATCGTCTGAAGAGCCAGAAGATGCACTCTGCAGTGCCCCCCGGCAGGGAGGCCCGCAACCTCGATGGCGTCGGTAGAAAATGCTTCCAGGGGTCTATGCTTGCTTGCCGTGTCCAGTCTTACCAGCTGTACATGGGCATGTACTTGCGAGACCTGGCCAAGGAATTGGCAGGATTCTCTGCTGGTCTCTCCGGGGAACCCTTGCAGAGATTTAAGACCTTGACCTCGGGGATACGGGAATGCTCAAAGTTCATTTCCCGCGCCGCCTACGATGGCTTCGAGGCTTCGGCCCAAGTTGCGGCTGCCGGCATCGCGGCTCGACGCCAGGCGTGGCTGCAGTCATCGGACCTCGAACCATGGGTTCAGGACAAGTTGGTCGATGTCCCCTGCCGAGGTGAGAACCTTTTTGGCAAACCCGTGACCGAGAAGGCCACTCAGCTCGAGACCGAGCACCTTACCCGGACAAGGCTGTCGAAGACCTCTGCCCCTTCACATAAAAAGAAGGGCTCGGGTAAAAAGTCCTTTTACCCGAGGAAGGGCACTGCCTACAAACAGTACCCTCAGGCTGCCCAAGCTGCCCCCCAGGGTCAGCAACCCAAGGAGGGCCAGGGTAATGGGCCCCGTAGGCAGAGGACCCCCAAGCCTTCTGCCCCTGCTTCCACTCAGCAGGGTGGGGGTTTTTGAGTCCTTGAGCGTAGCCACTCCGTCCCTGCTTTCCCAGCCTGCTT
Source organism: Ichthyophis bannanicus (assembly GCA_033557465.1). Taxonomy (NCBI): domain Eukaryota; kingdom Metazoa; phylum Chordata; class Amphibia; order Gymnophiona; family Ichthyophiidae; genus Ichthyophis; species Ichthyophis bannanicus. Next base: position 647,943,300 of record CM066033.1, on the reverse strand, counting down.
TCCCAGCCAGGCCTTGTACTCTTTGCCCACCAGTGGCCTCTCATTACCACCGACAGTTGGGTGCTGGACATAATCCAAAAGGGCTATGCCCTGCATTTTCATCAACTGCCTCCTCCTTACTTCCCAGGGGAGCCCTTGAGGCCTCCCCTGCACACAGACCTTCTCCTTCGAGAGCTCCAAAGTCTGTTGGTGGACAGGGCGGTGGAGCCTGTGCCTCCCCACTTGAAAGGTCACGGATTCTACTCCAGGTATTTCCTGGTACCCAAGAGGACCGGTGGCCTTCGACCCATTCTGGACCTCAGGAATCTCAACAAGTTCCTAGAGAAAGAAAAGTTCAAGATGCTTACTCTTGGAACACTTCTGCCCTACCTCCAGCAGGGAGATTGGCTATGCTCCTTAGATCTAAAGGATGCGTACACTCACATCCTCATTCATCCAGACCACAGAAAGTACCTCAGGTTCATTGTGGGAGGGAACCATTATCAGTACAGAGTACTACCTTTTGGCCTGACCTCCGCTCCCAGGGTCTTTACCAAGTGCCTGGCAGTGGTTGCGGCCTACCTGAGAAATCAAGGCATCTTTGTCTTTCCCTATCTGGACGACTGGCTCATCAGGGGTCAGACATCCCTGGAGGCCAGACAAGCCACCCTCAGAACCATTGCTCTGCTTCAAAACATGGGCTTTGTCATAAACTTCGCAAAGTCCACTTTGCTCCCCTCCCAGAACTTGGAGTTCATAGGGGCAAGGTTGGATTCTCAACTGGCAAAGGCATTCTTGCCAGAAGACAGGGCTCAAAGACTGATGGACGTGGCCAAACAGTTTCTAAACAGGTCCCTGGTCTCCGCCAGACTCTGCCTCAGGCTTCTGGGCCACATGGCTTCGACAGTGCATGTGACTCCCAATGTCAGGCTCCATATGAGGCCTGCGCAGTGGTGCCTTTGGACTCAGTGGTCTCAGGCCAGAGGCTGCCTACGAGACAGGATAAGGGTGTCCAAACCCCTTTTGGCCTTCCTCAGCTGGTGGCTACATCCACCCAATCTGCTGAAGGGGATGCCCTTCCAAATGCCAGAATACTCGGTGGTCCTCACCACCGACGCCTCTCTGCAGGGCTGGGGTGCTCATTGTCTGGACAAGTGCACTCAAGGCCTCTGGTCTTCCTAGGAGGCAGCCCAACAGATCAATCTCCTCGAACTTTGAGCTATCCGCTTAGCTCTCAAGGCTTTTTCTCCTGCCCTAGCTCACCGCTCAGTCTTGATTCAAACAGACAACCAGGTAGCCATGTTTTATGTGAATAAACAGGGAGGGACTGGGTCAAAGCTCCTTTGTCGGGAGACTCAAGACCTTTGTTCCTTTCCCTAAAGCACAACATTCTTCTCAAGGCGGTGTACCTTCCAGGCCAGGAGAACTGCCTGGCCGACCGGTTGAGCAGAATTCTGCAGCCCCACGAGTGGCAGCTGCATCCCTTGGTCGTTCAGAAGAACTTCCTGAAGTGGGGTCTCCCTTGGATAGATCTCTTTGCCAGTCCACTGAACAAGCAACTGCCTAAGTTCTGCTCTAGGCAACCGCATCCTCTGAGGATAGCACCAGATGCTTTTCTGATGTCCTGGTCTCAGGGCCTCCTGTATGCGTTTCCTCCCACGCCCTTGGTGGCCCGAACTCTTTTCAAGACTCTTCAGGACAAGGCCTCGGTCCTGCTGGTAGCTCCCAGGTGGCCGAGGCAGCCTTGGTTTCCACTTCTGCTTCAACTGGCAGTGGATTCCCCACTACCTCTGGGGTTGCAGCCCAACCTCCTCTCACAGGAGCAGGGTTCCTTTCTGCACCCCAATCTCAAAGCTCTCAATTTGATGGCCTGGAGGCTGCAAGGGTAGTTTTAGCTCCCTGGGGCCTGCCTCAGGAAGTTGAGGAGGTTGTCCTAGCCTCTAGGAAACAGTCCACTAGGAAAACCTATGCCCTCAAATGGAAGAGGTTTTCTGTGTGGTGTCAGCTTCATACAGAGGATCCTTTCTCCTGTACTGTGCCAGTAGTGCTTCAGTACTTACTGCACTTATCAAATCAGGGACTTAAGTCCAATTCTGTTCGGGTCCACCTCTCAGCTCTAGCAGCTCACCACTCACTGGTGGAGGGACATTCTCTGTCATTTCACCCCTTGGTGTCCTTTTTCAGGGGCTTGCTTTTGCTCAAGCCCCCCATCCGTCCTCCTCCTCCTGAGTGGGAGCTGAATGTGGTCTTGCAGCAACTGACTCGCCCACCCTTTGAGCCGATGGCTACTTGCCCTCTATGCTTCCTTTCCTGGAAGACTCTCTTCCTGATAGCCCTCACCTCAGCTAGGCGAGTGAGTGAGCTTCAGGCCCTCGTCTGTGATGGACCTTACACCAGGATTTATAGGAACAGGGTAGTCCTTAGGACTCATCCAAAGTTCCTCCCTAAAGTTGTCTCCTCTTTCCACCTCAACCAGGAGGTGGTTCTTCCAACATTCTTCCCTTGGCCTCATGCTAGCCAGGCTGAAGCAGTCCTGCATACCCTACACCAGGGGTCTCAAACTCAAATTGCTTTGAGGGCCAAATGAGGACTTGTAAAGTAACCCGGGGGCCGCATAAGACGCGGGGCCTCATTTGCATAAGGGGCCTCATTTGCATAAATATTTGCATAATGTTACCATACACTAACTTTTAGTAAACATGCCTCTTTAATGAGTATGGATAAAGAAAGACTAAAAGATTTAGAAACAGGAAGACAATAATTAAACTGGGAACCCCAAAAGCCAAACTTGGAATGTACAACAACACTGTAGAAATAAAACTATAAATTAATTTCCTCTTGTACTAAACAAAGCGCAAACATTAATGATGCACATTTCCCAGAGCTGACATATTCCAGTTAATAAATTCAAAATAAATTGAGATTTTTCTACCTTTTGTGCATTTTTTTTCAGTTGCAATTGTTCCAGCCACTTTCTTCTGGTTTCTTCATGTCTTCTGCTAACTCTCCATCGTCTGCTGTCCATTTGCCCTTTCTTCTCTCCTAGTTTTTTTTCCATTCTCTCTCTACATCTGCTTTAACATACTAATCTTTCTCCTTTTTCTCTTTCCTCATTCCTATTTCATCCACTCCAATTTTACCCTCCATCCTCAATCCCCACTTACTCTCCCAATACCTGGCCAATTGTAGATTTGTCTTCTCTCCTAGACAAAATATTTTTCCCCTCTCCATTTCACTTTCCCAGCTCCATCCCATTCTAATCCTCCCCCAACATCAGCTCCCTTCTAGTTCCAGCCCCACCCAGCATCCGCTCCCTTCTAGTCCCTGCATCAGTCCATTTCCAGTCCTATCATAGCCTCACCATCTGCCCATTTCCAATCCTAGCCCCCCATCAGCCCATTTCCAATCCTAGCTCCCTCCCATCACAGCCCATTTCCATTCCAAGCCCCCCTCCCCATCAGCCATTTGCAGTTCAAGTCCCCCTCCCCATCAGCCATTTGCAGTTCAAGCCCCCCTTCCACTCAGCCCATTTCCAGTCCTAGCAACCCCCCCCAGCCCATTACCAGTCCTAGACCCCCCATAGCCCATTACCAGTCCTAACCTCCCCATAGCGCACTTCCAGTTTTACCCCCCATCACCCCATTTTCAGTCTTAACCCCCCATAGCCCATTACCAGTCCTAACCTCCCCATAGCGCACTTCCAGTTTTACCCCATCACCCCATTTTCAGTCTTACCTCCCCTCATAGGCCATTACCAGTCCTAAACCCCCAATCAGTGCTCATCAAGTCCTAACCCCCCAATCAGCCCACCTCCAGTCCTAACCCCCATCTGCCCATTTCCAGTCCTAGCCCCCACCATAGCCCATTACCAGTCATAACCCCCCCTGCCAATAGCCCACTTCCAGCCCTAACCCCCATTACCCCATTTCAGTCAGCCCCTCCATAGCTCATTACCAGTCCTTACTCCCCCCATCAGCCCACCTCCAGTCCTTCCTAACCCGCACCTGCCCATTTCCAGTCCTAGCCCCCACCATAGCCCATTCCAGTCATAACCCCCCCGCCAATAGCCCATTTCCAGTCATAACCCCCCCTGCCAATAGCCCATTTCCAGTCCTACACCCCCCCCCTGCCAATAGCCCATTTCCAGTCCTACACCCCCCCTGCCAATAGCCCATTTCCAGTCATAACCCCCCTGCCAATAGCCCATTTCCAGTCCTACACCCCCCCTGCCAATAACCCATTTCCAGTCCTACACCCCCCCCTGCCAATAGCCCATTTCCAGTCATAACCCCCCCCTGCCAATAGCCCATTTCCAGTCATAAACCCCCCCCCCTGCCAATAGCCCATTTCCAGTCATAACCCCCCTGCCAATAGCCCATTTCCCGTCCTACCCCCCCGGCCATTTGCCAATTTCCTGTCCTACAGCCCCCCCCCCTGCCAATAGCCCATTTCCAGTCCTACCCTCCCCCCCCCTCCCCCGGTAAATAAAAAAAACACCTGGCTTCTGCTGCTGCAGCAGAAAATCAGCTGTCCCGCGGCCCCTTCCTCTCTGCCCGGAGATCCCTCATTGTGCTTCATCAGCGGCGTGCTTTTTAAGCCGCGAAGAGAGTATTTCCCTCTCGCGCGGCTTAATCCTATTCACTTTTCAAGCCTCGCGAGAGGGGAATACTCTCTTCGCGGCTTGAAAAGCACACGCTGATGGAGCACAATGAGGGATCTCCGGGCAGAGAGGAAGGGACCGCAGCACAGCTGATTTTGCTGCTTGAGCAGCAGAAGCCAGGTTTAAAAAAAAAAAAATTGACAGTCGATTCTGCCGCTGCCACGGCAGCAACGGCAGAAGCACAGAAGCAAGGCTTTTTTCTTTCCCTCCGTCGCGGGCCGCACAATGTTCTCTCGCGGGCCGCATGCGGGCCGCGTGTTTGAGACCCCTGCCCTACACTGTAGGAGGGCCTTATCCTTCTACCTTGACCGTACGCAGGGGCATAGAAGGGCTACTCAGCTCTTCGTCTCCTTTGACCCCAATAAGTTGGGGTTGGCTGTGTCCAAGCGTACCTTGTCCATCTGGGTGGCTGACTGTATCACCTGGGCTTACAAGGCAGCTGACCTTCCTTTGCAGGGTAGGGTCACGGCCCATCGTGTCAGGGCAATGGCTGCCTCAGTGGCTCATCTCCGCTCTGTGCCTTTGGTAGACATCTGCAGGGCTGCAACTTGGTCTTCAAGCCAGACGTTTGCGGCCCATTACTGTCTGGAGAGGGAGTCCCGTAGGGACAGTGCTTTTGGCCAAGCAGTACTCCGGAATCTCTTTGAGGTTTAGGCAACTCCTACCCTCTGTTGGGCTACCGGTGGAGGTTGTGTCCTTGAAAAGCCTTTCTTTGCTGCTGAGACTAGAGGGAGTACTCTTGTTCAGCCTGGGTTCCTCGGTAGCCCAGAGTTTGGGAGTCACCCATATGTGAGGACTGACTTCCTGCTTGGTCCTGGAGAAAGAGTAGTTACTCACCTGTAACAGGTGTTCTCCAGGAGCAGCAGGAATCAGTCCTCACAACCCTCCCTCCTCCCGTTGGATTTGCAGTTGTACATAGTTTGTTTTACATTTTTGTGTGCTATTCTTAGCTATGTCATTTGACTGAGGTAAGATGGCACCTTTAGGCGGGAAGGGAACCGCGCATGCGTGCCAGCATTCCCAAAGGCTTTCATGAAAAGCTGGGGAAATGCTCCGCTGGGACTTCATCGGCGCCGATGACACCCATATGTGAGGACTGATTCCTGCTGCTCCTGGAGAGCACCTGTTACAGGTGAGTAACTACTCTCTACCTGCGACGGACGCAAGATTTCTGTAAATCGGATCGACTCTTCGTCCTCTATGGTGACTCGAGGCTGGGGGAGGGAGCGTCTAAGGCCTCCATCTCTCGCTGGGTTAAAGAGGCCAGTACATCAGCATACATCCTGCATAAGTGGCAGTTATCGGTTGACCTGCGAGCTCATTCGACTAGAGCACAAGCATATTCCTGAGCCGAGTTCATTCTCGTGCCACCAGTGGAGATCTGCAAAGTGGCCACTTGGTCCTCGTTGCACACCTCTGCTCGCCATTATCACTTGGATGTACAGGCGCGGGAGGATGTGTGGTTCGGGGCACGGGTGTTATAGGCCAGCTTCCTTGAGTACTGCTCTGTTACATCCCAGGAGTCTGGCCTGGACTAGAGGGATGATATGGAAGGTGAAATTAGACCTTACATGCTAATTTTCTTTCCATGAGTCACTCTGGTCCAGGCCAGATCCCACCCTTTAAGAGTAAATAGGTGAGGCTGCCTGTGAGCTTTGGTGTATGGGCGATGCCAGTGGTCCTATGGAGCATCAGTCAGCACTAGCGGTATGGTGTTCCCTGTTGGGGGATTAGTTGCTAGTGGATTGTTCGTATCCATTTGGATCTGTAAATAGTTCTTGTTTTTACGGTTTGGCTGTTCTGCTTTGCCATATGGTACTGATCTAGGACATCACAAAAATGTCAGAAGCTCAGTCTCATCTGCTGGAACATGAGCACAACCCAGGAAGCTGGCCTAGATCAGACTGACTCATGGAAAGAAAATTAGCAGGTAATTCAATCCCCAGTAGTGCACAGATACTAACATACACACTTACATCTGCTCTAAAGGATGTGTAAATTTATGCTTGTATTCCATATGTATGTACATGTATTTTATAAAATATGCATGTTCATTGAAACTTTGCCTCTCCTCCCAAGCTCTACTTCCAGGAACTACCTACACATAGATCATGTTAAAGTATTATTTATTTATCTCTTACCCATATACCAGAGTTTGACAAAACCCAGGTCGCCATGGTGACCAGAAAGTTGCGCCTGGGATTTGCTCCACTCTGCCCCATTTTTTTTTTTAAATATGATCATGGGCAGACGACCCCTTCTGTTTGCCCTCGGTGATCCGATCTGATCTCCCATGGGCAGAACAGGAGGGATCTTTGTCACAACTGGGGCTTAGATGCAGCAGACAGCCCTTGAGGGATCAAATCCCCGGAGGCTGTCTGCCGCATCTAAGCCCCGATCGCAGCAAAGATCCCTTCCATGGGAGGCCAGATCCTTGAGGGAAAAAAAAGTAAAATGGGGAGTGAGGCAGCAGAACTTTAAAGGAGCAGTACCTTAAAAAAAAAAAAAAAGTGAGGAGGATGGGGAAATGGAGGGCAGAGGGTAGGAGTGTTGGTAGAAGGGGAGAGAGTCTGGAAGGGGAAGAGAAAGTGGGGAGGGGTTGAAGTGGGGAGGGATGAGTGCAAGGTGGAAGACAAAAATGACAGTCTGTATATGCTAAAGGATGCATTCTGTCCCATCACCCCCACATTACACACACATCACCTTCACGTGACAGACACACATGGAGGTACCACACACACACACACATTCGGACACAAAATACTTCACCTCACCTCCGCACCACGCATCACACACACACACACACACACACACATATATACAGGCAACTTACCTCTTGTGCCACACACAGCAGCTCCCCACCTCTGCAGCATACACATAAATGCACCACAACCCTGCACCCCCCATAGAGAGGCACCCAATGCCAGATCCTGCCCACTACCATTGCACCACAAACCCACAGAGACACTTGTGTTATCTAAAGATGACTCATGGTGTAGGAACTCTGGTGCTGGTCTTATAAGAACATGAGACCAGCGTGCGAGAACTGGAGGGATGGGGGACAAGAAGGTCAACAGCACTGGCTCCTAAGATTTTGGACTAGCTCCTAAATCCGTGCAGCATTTTCAAAGCTTGCTATATACCACCTTTCATAAATTTCTAAGCAGTTTACAATTTAACATAGGCCTCTCATGATAACTGTGGAAACCAGGAGAAGGGAGAGAGAACATCTTTCCCTTCCCGTTTTCTCCCCTCCCCCACCGAAAAGATTACAAAAACAAGTGGCTGTGCAGGGCAAACATCACACTTCAAAAGATATTTGCTGTGCCCCCTCCACTGCCTCTTTTTACCTGTGCATTGCTGCTCCGCAGCTGCAGGTAAAGTACATCCTGTTGCCAAGTCGTAGTTATCATGAGACTTTGGCTTCACAGTGGGAAATGCCTTTCCTTGTCTCTGGCTGCCGTGGAGCAGTACTATACAGACAAAGAGGCAGTGGAAGCAGCATGATAAACTATTTTTTTAAGTGAGTGTGATGTTTGCCACGCTGTGCCACTGCCGTAAAGGAATTGCTGGGCTGAATGAGGCTCTCCTGTAGCCCAGGCCCTCCCTATATTGCAGGGGCAGTCTTGGTGCCGCTGAGCATAGACATTCTTAATGTACATGACATACAATCAAATAATATGTAATAATAGTTTACATTTCAAAAAATTCTGTAAATAATAAATCGGTTGATATTGAACCTGCAGTGGTCAATGTGTTTGTTTTGTTTTGTTTTTTTAATTACAGCTGCCTCAAATAAAAGGAAACTAGATATTCAGTGCATGCATCCAGATAGTGACTTCTGTGAAACATCTGATTTCAGCAATGACCGCTTCAGGCTCTCCGAATAGTGACAATATTCAACAGCTATCCAGATAACCAACTGCATAAAGTTAGGCCAGCTGATTTGGAAACCTAACTTTGTGGTTTGTTATCCAGTTAGCAGACTAAAAATTGCCGCTAACTGGATAATGGTGGGGATTGCCCTTTCCCACCCCAGATTCCCCTGCACTTTCTAGACAGTGCCACATCAGTCAAAAGAAGTATTCAGTGGCACTATACAGATAGCGCTGCTGAGTATCCCTCTCACTGGCACGTATACGGTTAGCAAGTGCTTCTAACCATTTTAAGTGCCTTTGTGTGCACTTTTCGCATGTATGCGCAGTCATGTAGTTTTATAAAAATCCTTTTCTATATGTAAAATAACCTTTACACATGGAGAAGGCTTTTCTTATTGTTCTTCCAGTCCAGTTCAGACCATAGAATTGTCATCCCCCATCCGCAGCTTGCAGACTGAGCATGACAAGTCTTGATGATGTCGCCATACTTTAGGCTGTTGGCACCTCTTTCAAGCTCAGCATTCTTAGTCTCCAAGCAGCTTGAGTGTGACTCCTGGGCTCCACTGGAGAGAGAGAGAGATTGGAGGAAAAAAATAATAGTACAAAGAAGGGAGGATTGAAGGCACTTGAGTCTTACCCTCTAATCAGGGTTTGGCGTTAAAGTTGAGGATCTGCCAATTTAAAAAAAGAAAAAAAGGAAGCCGTAGCAGCACCGGAGAACAGAAATAGACGGGGGAAAGGTCAGTCGGTGCAGGCCTGGGCTAGAGTGGCCACAGATTGCAATTTTTAGTACATCTCAATCCCTACTGTGGGAGAGGAGGTGCTAGGAATGCCCAGTGCAGGACTTCTGTTTAGTGCGAGGGAACCGCCATTAGGGGGAGGGCAGTCCTGAGAAGTGTGATGCTGCACAGCAGAGAGATAACCTGGGAAATTGCTTGGGGGGGAGGCCTCGGTTGTGGTGTGTCACCTCTGCACGGGCCGGTGCTAAGGGCGCTGGGGTGGCTTTTCAGCACACTCTGTGGTTTTGGTGGGCTGAGGAAAAAGTGGCAGGGTACTATTTTGGGTAAGCCAGGGGGTAAAAAGGAGAACTGGGCAGTGTAAACAAGCTCCAAATGCTGGGGACTATAGGCATGCGCATTTCTTATTTTTACCTGTGGACCTTCCCGGTGGCAGCACAGAATGCCCGAGCCCGAGTGTGCAGCATGTGGAATGCGAAAGGGCTCCCTCTCAGATGTGGGGTTCTGTCGCAGCTGCAAGGCGGAGTCCCTTTCAGTGAAGGAACAATTAGAAGAGAGTAGGCAGGAGGGCAAAGGGGACGTGAATATGCCCGCCCTGGAACCCTCAGGGATCCCCTCCCCAGGAGGTACTGGGAGGGGAGCCACCAGTGAAAGTAGGGCTGGCCCTGGCCTCCCTCTGCAAGAGAGAGAAAGCATGATGTGAAGTCTCTCCAAAGCCCTCTACGTCCAAGGGGGGGGGGGCAGTCAGAGCCCACCTTAGGGACGTTCTCGCCGGAATTTGTGCTTTTAATGCAGAAGGCCTTCTGCTTTGAGGCAGGAGGCAGGGGCCAGCTCGGAGAGGAAAGCAGCCATGGCCAAAAAGAGGGGGGGCGCACCCAAATTCCAGGAGCAGGACAGGGCAGAGGGCAAACCCCTAGCTAAGCGCAAGATGGTGGCTTGAGACCCCTGCGAGGATGCTGACACCCTGCACTCAGAGGAGCAGGAGGAAGGGGCAGTAGACATCTTGGGGAGTCCGCTGCAACAGAATTGGAAGACGGCGCGATCCCACAGGAGGACAATCCTAGGCTGGTGCAAGTCTTCCAGCGCGAATAACTGGCGTCGCTGGTTGCACAGTCACTAGTAGTTCTTGACATCCCAGAAGAGAGAATGGCAGAGGAGGATCAGTTAGAGGAGCCGGTTTTTTAGGCAGTACAGAAGCCCCAGATGGTTTTCCCGGTTCATAGGATGATCAAACAGATGATACAGAATGAATGGGAAGTGCCGTGGCAGGATTGAAAGGGGTGAGAAATATGTCTCAGTTGTACCCCCTGGTTGAGCAAGACAGGAAGCCACTGCAGGTACCCCGGGTGGATGCCTTGGTGTTGTCAGTTGCAAAAAATACTACAATTCCCGTCGAAGGAGGTGCGGCACTCAAGGACTCGCAAGATCGTAAATTGGAGACCCTGCTGAAGCAGGCTTTCAATATCAGAGCAATGATATTGCAGGTGTGGCCAGAACCTGTTTGAGATGGGCATAATGTATCCTGGTGATGAAGGTTCACCGCAGGCATCCCGGAAGCAGCTAAGAGGGAATCGGGTGTGGCATATTTGGCCGAAGCCTGCTATGACCTGGTTTGCTCTGGTTGAGAAATTGGGCAGCGGATGGTACCTCAAAGTCGAGGTTAAGCAAGCTGCCATTCAGAGGCGCTGTAAAAGTGGACGAGTTGATGGATACGAAAGGGGGACGACTGCTGGGGGATAAGCCCAAACTAGGGTGGGCCGGACAGCTGATGGAAGCACAACCTTGGGACTTTGGGAGGTTCAGGGCAGTGTGGTTTGCCCCTTCCTTGTGGGGTCGATATTTGCCATGGGGGCAGCCCTTTTGGGGTTCCAGAGGTTTGGGACGGGGGTTCTTCCCCCTCCTCCTCCCCTTCAGGGCCTAAGAAACCACAGTGAAATGAGGGGGGCCGAGGACGGAGTAGTCCCAGTGGGAGGATGGCTCCGGGACTTCTATTCTGCTGGGTCCTGCTCACCTCCGATCGGTGGGTCCTCAAGGTTATTCATGACGGTTATGCACTCGAGTTTACCTGGCCCTTGCATGATGTGTTCATCAGCTCTCCCTGCAGGGAGTGCAGAAGGTCAAGGCGGTATGCGACACACTGCGGTGGCTGCAGCAGCTGGAGGCGGTGGTGGCAGTTCCCCTGGACCAATGCGGCTATGGTCAATACTCAATTTATTTTGTGGTCCCAAAAAAGAGGGGATGTTTCGGCTCATCCTGGATCTCAAGTGAGTCAGCCAGGCGTTAAAAGTATTTCGGTTTTACATGGAAACCCTCAGGTCGGTTATAGTCACCATAAGACAGGGCGTGTTCCTCACAATGTTGTATCTCACAGAGGCCTATCTGCACATTCCCATATGGCCAGATTATCAGCGGTTTCTGTGGTTCACAGTGCCAGTGGGGCAATTTCAGCTTCAGGTGCTTCCCTTTGGTCTAGCAATAGCACCGCAGACCTTCACGAAAGTCATGGTGGTGGTCGCAGTGGCACTTCAAAAAGAAGGGGTGCTGGTGCACCCATACTTAAACAATTGACTCGTGTGAGCAAAGACACTGGAGGAGAACAGAGAGGCGATGAATCGAGCGATCGCCTGTCTGTAGCTGGGTAGTAAATTTTGCCTAGAGTCATCTGTGACCCAGCCAGGATCTGGTATACCTTGGGGCCAGGTTCCGGACCAACCGAGGGCTGGTGTGGCTGTTCAAAGAAAGGGCGACGAAGATACAATCGCAAGTCAGACAGTTCCTGCAGATGTTAGTGCCATCAGCCTGGCATTATCTGCAATTGCTAGGGTCCAGGGCAGCAGCCATATATCTTGTACCATGGGCCAGGGTGCATGTGTGGCTCTTACAGAGAGCGCTGCTGCAGGAATGGTCTCCTCAGAGGCAGGCCTTGTACCAATGTCTCTGTGCTGGTGAATGTTTTGGAACAACCTTCTGGTGGGCATATCACTAGAACCACCAGCCTGGGTTCTGGTAATCACGGACACCAGCTTAAGTGGCTGGGGGGGGGGCGTACTGCGAGTCATGAGTGGCGCTAGGGCACTGGACACAGGAGGAGAGCCAGTGGTCCATCAACAGATTGGAGATGCAAGCAGTGTTTTGCACAGTGCTGGAGTTCTGAGTTCCTGCAAGGGAAAGCGGTTCAGGTGATCTCCAGGAACAAACAGGAATGTAGTCTTCACATATGGATATCGTCAGTACCGGCGGAGCCTGCGCGGGAACGCTCCCCAGCGTCCAATAGGAAAGCTTTTGGGAGCATCCCACTGCACCTGCACCGCTGCCTTTCCACCTTTCCAACTCTCTCTTTTCAATTCTTCATTTTCCACGGAGCTGACAGGCAGCAAACCCTGTCACCGCAGAATTTTTTCTTTTTTTGTGGTTGCGTCTGCCTTTTTGTCGATGCCCATACCGGTACTACCGGTGTTTTTCTTTATTTTCTTTATCTTTAAAAAAAAAAAAAAAAGTTTTTCCTTTTTTTTTCTGGGATCTTTCCCCTCTGGGTGCTTAGGCGCCATTTTGGGCACTAGGCCCTATTTTCTTTCAGAATGTAGAAACCATCTAGTGATTTCAAAAAATGTTCAAAATGTAGCAGTACTATTTCTGCTACAGACACCCATGTTTGGTGTGTCAAATGTTTAGGTCCTGATCATTTACCATCGGAGTGTCTGCTTTGTAGAAGATGACCAAGAGAGGCCTGCAGAACAGCTGCAAAACTCGGTGCCCTCTTTGCCTCAGATGTAATGTCCATTGCATCGACGACATCCAGGACTTCAGCTTCCTCCCATGGATCTCAGGTAACTAAACCCAGATCTTCCAAGACCGGCCGGACCTCGAAGGGTAGATCTCCTTCTAAGCATCGAGATGCTGTTAGCGCTGCCCTTGAGAAAAACTCACCTGCCAAACAGCCCTGGCGGGAGGTCCCTGCCTCCAAAGCATTAACGGGGTCCCAGGATGTTCCTGAGGCTTCTACCTACAGAGAACTCTTGGTGCCATGTTCTGGGATCGTGGCCTGCTCCGCTGGTACCAACACCCAGACATCAGCGGGCTCCATAGATCAACGTATCCTAGCCATCAAGCACAGTCTTGCGGCACTCTTAGCAGCTTCGGTACCGCTAAGGCCGCTACAGTCGGTTCCGCAGTCTTCGGTACCAATACCTGCTTCGACCGATGTGCCTCTCTCCATGCTTCCTCCCATGCCAGCCCTTGAATCGGCTTCCGGTATTGAGGGTCCGGTATCGAGGCAGTCCAATGCCAACTTTGAGCGGTACCAGCGTCAAGCAATACGAGAACATCCAGCACGTAGATACTTTGAGTCCTCCGATTCTGATGATTCTGAGGACTCTGTCGGTACCAGAGTGGTTCTTCCGGAGGATCCCTCTCCTTCACCACCATGTCCTCTGATGTAGCCCAGGTACACTCGATCACCGTGACCCCGGAGAAGGAACCGAGAGCTGAAGAATTAGACATTCTTCAGTATCCAGCAGCTCCTAAGGAGGCTGCTACCCTTCCCATTCACTGAATTTTGCATGACCTCATGCTAAGGATGTGGGAAACGTCTTTAACGGTGTCTCCACAATCTCGGAGACTCGATGCAATGTACCGAGTTTGACAATGTCCTGCTTTTCAGAAAACACAATTACCACACCATTCTATGGTAGTGGAATCGGCAATGCACAGAATGAAGAGTGCTAAGATGCATTCTTCCAACTCTCCAGGTCGTGAAGCGAGGACACGCGATGCCTTCGGGCGTCGATGCAATCGGCCAGAATAAGTTCTTACATACTTCATATGGATATGTTTCTTTGGGAAGTTACAAGAGATTTGGAACTCATGGCTCCACTTCTTCCCGATGACAAGAGGGCCGACTTCCTCACACTGGTCAAACATGCCCAGAATGTGTCTAAGTTCATGAACCTTGCAACCTTTGATTGCTTTGAGTGCATTAGCAGAACTTCTGCTATTTCCTTCGGTGCACGTCATATTGCTTGGTTACAAGCATCAGACTTGGAACAGTGGGTGCAAGACAAGCTGGGGCATATTCCTAGCACAGGGGAAAACCTCTTTGTTAAGGATCGACACGACAAAGCTTCTCAACTTGAGTCTGAAAACACTACCTTGAACAGGCTATCAAGGGCTACTGCCAACCCAGCTAAGAAAAAGGTAACTAAGAAACCCCTTTTCAACAAGAAAAAGAAATTCTATCCATCTTACACCCAGACTGTCCACTGCCCAGTCCATGCTCCCCAAAAAGGGCAGCAGCAACCCAAACAGAGGAAGGCCCAAGTTCCCAAAGCTCAACCAGCTCAGCAGACACAGCCTTCTCAGGGGCTTTGACTCCTTCCTAGAGAACCTAGTCATCCTACCTCCTAAAGGGTCCAGAGCCGCTCACCATCCCATGCAGACTCTGTCATTTTGCCGAAAGGTGGCAACAAATAACATCAGAGCAGTGGACTCTCTCCATTGTAACAGAGGGGTACAAACTCCATTTCCACAGTATGCCCCCTCCCACCATCACAAGAGAGTTCAGTTCTCAGGCCCCTTCACCACTCTTTTGTGTCAAGAAGTCACCTCACTACTTGCTCAAGGGGCAATAGAGGAGGTACCTGTGTCCCAACAGGGCATGGGTTTCTACTCCCCCTACTTCCTCATCCCAAAGAAGATGGGGGGGGGGGGAGTACAGGGACCCTCTTCCATCTCTAAGAGACATAAAGCTTCTGATGGCTTATAAAAGGAATCCCAATATAAGAGACATTTTGGTGCCGTCTGCTCTTAGCAAACCTAAGTTTATTCCAAAAGCATGTGGTCATTTTAAATGTGGTAGGTGTTGTGTTTGTGATAATGTATTGGTAACAAAAAAGGAGTTCATAAAGCCAGGTTCTACATATAAAGTTTTGTTACAAGATTTTTCCAATTGTGAAACTGCAAATGTCATTTACTTGATCATTTGCCTTTGCAACCTGTGCTACATCGGAAAAACCAGAAGGAGTATAAAAACACGTATAATTGAACATAAGAGCAATATTCGTAGGCAGGTGTCAGATAAACCTTTAGTAGATCATTGGCTGACAGCTTATGCTTTCTGATCTTAAGTTCTTGGTTCTTAAAGTAGTACAGCCTCATTGGCGAGGAGGGGACTTGGACAAGCTCCTCCTTCGTCTTGAACAGCGATTTATATATGAACTTCGTACTTTGTGTCCATTGGGTTTAAACCAGGAGGTAGACCTATCTGTTTTTTTTATAATCTAGGATCTATACAATCTTTTTTCTTTCCCTCCCCTCCCCTTTTTTCCCTTTTCCTTCCCCCTCCCTCCTCCCCCTCCTCCCCTCCTTCCCACCCCTCTCCCCTCCCCCCTTCCCCCTCCTCTCTTCTCCCCTTTCCTCCTCTCTTCTCCCCCCTCTTCCCTCCTTATTCTCCCCTTCCCCCTTTTCTCTTTTTTCTCTCTTCCCTCCCTTTTCCCTTTCTCTCTCCCCCCCTCTCCCCTCCCCCTCCCTCCCCCCTACCACTCCCATCCCCCTCCTTTCCCTCCCCTCCCCCCCTTCCCCCTCCCTTCTCTCTCCCCTCCCTTCTCTCCTCTCTTCCCCTTACACATCCCCCCTCCCCTTCTCTCCTTCCCCCCCCCCTTTTTTAGGATATTATTTTAAGTTTACATCGTGAGGAGTCTTGTCTTCACAAAGGTTTCTATATAATTTTCTACACACTTTAATATCTGCAAGTGTCTGCCTGCTCCCGTTGATCCTTAACCCGCAAGGGCGGAAGAACGCCGATATTTCAAGGTATAGAACGCATTGAGCTTCATTTACAATCTTGGAAAGTTTTGCCTTTTAAAGTTTTTTTCCTTTTTTCTACACACTTTAATATCTGCAAGTGTCTGTCTGATCCCGTTGACCCTTAACCCGCAAGGGCGGGAAAACGCCGATATTTCAAAGTGTAGAACGCATCGAGCTTCATTCCTTCACTTTTTAGTAGCTCAATGCACTTTCAACGTTGAGTCTTTCAGCTTTCATTTTTCTTCTTTTTTTCCCCGTTTTCATTTATGCACTATATTATAGTATATGTTATCACATCAATTTGTGCTGCGGCTTGAAAATAGCTTCATAAAAAAATTTTGAACAGCTATTCAGTTAGCGCGGATTTAATATTCTTTTATAGTTCAATAGGCTACTTGCGGGATAGGTTTTCTCAGTTCATACATACAGACAATATATGTTAAATTCATCGTTTTTCAAATCATTGTACCTTCAAGCACGTTTGTACTTTATTATGGGATAGCATGTAAATCACAATTTTTAGTGTTGAAAAGCGTTTTCAGTGTTGATAAGCGTTCTGTTGTGACGATGATTTGTTTTAAAATCGCACACTTTCGGCTTCTCTTTGAAGACAATCTTGTGGTACACATTTTTTAACTGAGTACACACAGAACACATTTCTTTATGTAAAATATTTCAATAATAACTATATAGCCTTCAATGTTGAATTTATTAGTAACATAGGCTTTTCCAACTAGTGTAATGTTTGGATGCCAGTCAGTGTTAATTTCCTAATGCTATTACAGATCTGCACTTCACTTGTTCCTGTATTTTTTATGTAATTACGTACTTAGTCTTGTACCTTCTTTGGTATTCAAGTTACCATTTTTACCTATTTTTTGAAACATTTTTGATTTTAACAAGTCAATGACATTTTTTATGTATTTACTCATTTTTCATGTATTTACATATCAGCACTTTGGTCATTTCTGTACTTTTTATGCATTTGCATATTTAGTTTTGCACCTTCTTGGCATTCAAATCAACATTTTAATATTGTTCAGTGAAGTGCTCTTGATCCTTGATAGAACATATTATTTCACATAAATGTTTTTAATAGTGTCGTCTTAGGATAATTTCTCCTTTAGCATGCTTTTCCACCTGTCATGTTAAAATTTATATCTTGATCATACGATCTTGATAAGATTTATTATTAATTCATTACTTGACCGTTTTAAAAGTATTATTACATAAGCTATTTTGGTTGTACTATTTATCCCCCTTCTATTGGTATTTCTAATGGCATTGGTTTTGATTTTTACTCTTATAATTGGCAAAGTATTTATTATTTTATCTCCAGGAACAAGCAGGAATGAGTCTTCACAAATGGGTACGTCGGTACCGACGGAGCCTGCGCGGGAACACTCCCCAGCGTCCAATCAGAAAGCTTTTGGGAGCATCCCACAGCACCTGTGTGCTGCCTTCCCGCCTTTCCAACTGTCTCTCCTCAGTTGTTCTTTTTCCGCGGAGCCAGCAGGTCGTGTTCCTGTCACCACAGAAGAATTTCCTTATTTTTTCTTTATTTCTTTTCTGTACGTGTCTGCCTTCCTTGACGCTATACCGGTACCGCCGGTTCTTATTCTTTTCTTTAAAAAAAAAAAAAAAAGACGACCTTTTATTTTTCTTCAGTTGTACTTCAGTTTTGGGCCTTAGGGCCAAAACGTTTTCCTTAAATATGGAAAAACCTGCCTCAGGATTTAAGAAGTGCACAAAATGTGGCGGTACTATTTCCGTCACCGACACCCATGACTGGTGTCTCAAATGTTTAGGCCATGACCATTCCATCAAAGATTGTGTGTCCTGTTCCATGATGTCTAAGAGAGGTCGACAGAACCGAGCTGCCAAGCTCAGTACCCTGTTTCCCTCTGATGCAGCTTCGGTGGCATCGACGTCTTCCAGGGCTGCTTCTTCCTCACATTGATCTCCGGTAACTAAACATAAATCCAGCCGGTCCTCGAAGGGCAAATCTCCTTCCAAGCATCGCGATGCCCCTGGCCTTGCCCTCGAGGATTCTGCACCGGCAAAATTACCCCGGCGGGAGGCTTCGGCTTCTAAAGCATCATCATCGGGGTTCCAGGATGATCTAGATGGCGTGGCCTCAACAGATCTCCTGGTGCCATGTTCTGGGGTACCGGTGGCTTCCACTGGTACCGACTTCCAGGCATTGGCAGCGTCAATGGATCAGAGGATTCTGTCCATCGAAAGTAGTCTGGCGGCCTTCCTTGTGGCATCGACGCCCGTGGTACCGCAACGACTACTCTGCAGGTACCGGCTCCGGTATCGCCATCGGCACCGATTACAGAGGACACAGCAACATAGAAAGTCTTCCCAACTCTTTGTTGCTTTTGATCCTTCTCATTTGGGACAACCAGTCTCCAAGAGAACTCTTTCCAACTGGATTGCCCAATGTATTTCTTTCGCCTATCAGAGCAAGAACATTCCTCTGGAGGGCCATGTCACAGCTCACAATGTGAGAGCCATGGCAGCCTCAATGGCTCATCTGAACTCTGTGTCTATCGATGACATCTGTCGAGCAGCCACTTGGGCCTCAGTTCATACCTTCACAGCTCATTACTGCTTAGACAAGGACTCCCGCCGGGATGCCTTGTTTGGTCAGGCTGTTCTCAAACACCTATTCCATACCTAATCAACTCCTACCCACCATCCCTCATGGGATGCCAGAGATCCAGGAGGGGAAGTGCAGCCCTGTCCCAGGGACACACAACTTATGGGCTCTCTCCCTGGCATCAAAAGCTAGGGAGTCCACATATGTGAAAACTCATTCCTGCTTGTTCCTGGAGATAGCACAGTTACTTACCTGTAACAGGTGATCTCTGGTAACAGCAGGAATAAGTCTTCACAACCCACCCACCTCCCCTAGGAGTTGTCTCCCTATCTCTATCTCTCTTCCTTTCCCTCTCTCTCCCTCTTTGTCTCAGCTATAAAACTCAACTGAGGAGAGACAGTTGGAAAGGCGGGAAGGCAGCACGCAGGCGCTGTGGGATGCTCCCAAAAGCTTTCTGATTGGACGCTGGGGGGCGTTCCCGCGCAGGCTCCGTCGGTACCGACGTACCCATTTGTGAAGACTTATTCCTGCTGTTCCCAGAGATCACCTGTTACAGGTAAGTAACTGTGCTTTATTGTCCATCTTAGTTTCTAGTGCACTACGTGACAGACTTAAGGTATTTATTTAATTTATACTTGTTTACTGTATTTGTGTCCTCCTCATCTCTCCTTTCTTTTATTCAATTGTTTCTATTTTTATTTGCTGTTTATATCTTTTTTAATTATAATTCATGTTCATAGTCATGTTCTTAATTCTGTATTATTATTTATGATCTTATGGTTTTTTTAATATTACATTTGCATATTTATAATTTTAACTTCTGTGCCTACATCTTCTATATGTTTTATCATGTACAATTGTTTTATATGTAATGTTTTATCATGTACAATTGTTGTATAGGTAATATGTTTAATATATGTATTAAACATATATGTATAATATATGTTTAATATATGTATTAAACATATATGTACAATTGACTATATGTTTTATCATGTACAATTGTTTTATAGGTAATATGTTTAATATATGTATTAAAATTATGTTTTAACCATATCATTATATGTATATAGATGTTTATAATTGTTTATTTATTTATTATATCTTTTTTGAGGTGTGCTCTTCTAAGACCCCCTGAGGAAGGCTTTTCAGCCGAAACGCGTCGGGGCAAAATAATAAAGATTTTTCACCTAATTGCTGTCAGTCCTTGTGTACCTGCTCTGGCGGACAGATTCAGCAGAATCCTTTGCCCCCATGAATGGCGGCTGGATCCCAGAGTAGCAGGCTGGCTGTTTCTACGCTGGGGGACTCCGGCGATAGACCTCTGTGCCAGCCCCCAGAACATGCAGCTCCCCCGCTTTTGCGGCCCGGTGCTGCACCCGAGCATGGAGGGCCCTGATGCATTTCTCCTGGACTGGTCCTCCAGTCTCTTCTATGCATTCCCTCCTTTCCCCCTCATTGCGAGGGCTCTGTTCAAGGCTCGACGGGACATCGTTGATTCTCGTGGCCCCCTCGTGGCCTTGGCAGCTTTGGTTCCCGCTCCTGCTCCAGCTGTCGACGGAGCCTCCGGTTCCCCTGGGCTCTGCTAACGCAGGAGGAGGGTCGGGTGCTACACCCTAACCTAACCTCCCTATCCCTCATGGCCTGGCGGCTGAATGGGTCTCCCTAGCTTCTCTGGCCCTTCCAGAGGAGGTCGAGGAAATCCTCCACACCTCTAGAAAGGACTCCACTAGGCGGGCTTACGCCTTATAAGTGGAAACGCTTTTTCCATCTGGTGCTCGGAACACCAGATTGACCCCTTCTTGTGTCCGGTTCTGTGAGTTCTCCAGTACCTCCTCCACCTCTCGAGGGAAGGGCTGAAGTCGAACTCTGTCAGAGTTCATTTGAGCGCCATCTTGGCTAATCATCTCCCTATCAAGGGAAAATCCCTCTCGGGGCAGCCGTTAGTCTCCCGCTTCATGCGGGGTCTTCTGCTACACAAGCTGTCCATCCGTCCTCCTCTAGCAGAATGAGACTTAAATGTGGCACTCACGCAGCTCACCCATCCACCCTTCAATCCGATGGCGACGTGTTCGCCCCTGCACTCGTCCTAGAAGGTGGCCTTCCTGGTGGCGCTGACCTCAGCCCGCCGAGTCAGTGAGCTCCAGGCGCTCTTGGCTGGCACAACTTACACCAGGTTTTATCGGAACAGGGTGATCCTCCATACCCACCCTAAATTCTTTCCTAAGGTCGTTTCGAACTTCCATCTCAACCAAGAGATAGTGACGCTGACTTTCTTCCCGATGCCCCACACCGACTAGGCTTCGGCTTCTTCCACACCCTTGACTGCAAATGGGCCCTCACCTTCTATTTGCAGCATACCAAGACTCATTGCATGTCTGACAGACTTTTCATGACCTACGATCCCAATAGACAGGGGCAAGCATTCACCAAGCGCACCCTCTCTGTTTGGGTGGCAGACTGCATCGCTTTCGCCCATGCAGAGGCAGGCGTCCCTCTGGATCGTCGAGTCGCCGCACACAGGGTCTGATCCAAAGCGGCCTCGGTGGCCTCGCTGCGCTCCGTGCCCCTGATGGACATCTGCCAGTACAGCGCCTTTGGCCAGCTGTACTCCGTAATCTGTTCGGAGTATAACCAACTCCTGCCCTCTGACCTTTCTTCACGGCTACCGAGGGCTTCGCCCCGAGGACTCGGGCTCCTTCAGGCTTCGGTTTCTACTTATGGCCTCACGGAGGCATTTTGTGGTTACAGGTTCGGTAGCCTGTAGCTAGGGAGTCCCATAAGTGAGGACTGACTTCCTGCTTGTTCCTGGAGAAAGCGTAGTTACTCACCTGTAACAGGTGTTCTCCAGGGACAGCAGGAATCGGTCCTCATTACCCTCCCGCCTCCCCTGATGAGTTGCTGAATTTTTGTCCTTGCCATTTGCTTGGTAGGGCTCGAGCTAAGGGACCTGACTGAGCAAGATGGCACCCTTGGGCGGGAAGAGGACCACGCATGCATGGTAGTAATCCCAAAGGCTTTCTTTGAAAACTGGGGAATTGCTCCACACAGGCATCATCTGTGTCGATGTCACCCATAAGTGAAGACTGATTCCTGCTGTCCTTGGAGAACACCTGTTACAGCTGAGTAACTATGCTATCTCCAGGAACAAGCAGGAATGTAGTCTTCACATATGGGTATTGTCGGTACCGACGGAGCCCACGCGTGAACGTTCCCCAGCGTCCAATAGGAAAACCTTTGGGAGCATCCCACAGCGCATGCGTGCTGCCTTCCTGCCTCTGTACCACTCTCACTTCAGTTCTTCGTTTTCCGCGGAGCCGACAGGACATGGTACCCTGTCACCGCAGAAAATTTACCTTTATTTTTTGTCTTTTGTGGTCGCGTCTGCCTTCATTCGACACCTACTGGTACCATCAGTTCTCTTCTTCTTTCCTTAAAAAAACAAAAAAAAACCCTTGTATTTCTTCAGGGATCTTTCCCTGCTTTTGGTGCTAGGCGCCATTTTGGGCACTAGGCCCATTTTTCTTCAAGCATGGAGAAACCAGCTAGTGGCTTAAAAATATGCTCAAAATGTGGTGGTACCAATGTTTGGGTCCTGAACATTGTCCAATAGAGTGTCTCTTCTGCACGAGGATGACCAAAAGGGGCCTGCAGAATAGAGCTGCAAAACCAGGTACCCTTTTTGTTGCCAACACGATGTCAGTTGCATCGACGTCTTCCAGGGCTTCATCTTCCTCCCATGGATCTCAGGTAACCAAATTTATGTCTTCTAAGACTAGCCGGTCCTCGAAGGGTAAATTTCCTTCAAAGTATCAAGATGCCACTGGCGTTTCCCTCAAGGCTACTTTACCAGCAAAACAGCCCCGGCGGGAGTCTTCGGGCTCCAAAGCATTAACAGGGTTCCAGGATGTTCCAGAGACCTCCACCTCTGCAGAATTACTGGTGCCATATTCTGGGGTCGTAGCCGCTTTCACCGGTACCGGCACCCAGGCATCGGCAGGAGCGATGGATCACAGAATCCTCGCTATCGAATGTAGTCTAGCGGCCCTCTTAGCGGCTTCGGTACTGCTAAGACCGCAACAGACGGTTCAACAGGTATCGGTACCAACAGTACCTACTTCGACAGGACTGCTTCCCCCCATGCAGATCTCCGGTAATGGGGATCAGGAACTGAGACATTTCGGTATCGACTTTGAGCAGTACCGATACCATGCATTACAAGAGCACCCGGTGCTTGGGTCTTCCGATTCCGATGACTGACGATTCTACCGGTACCAGAGCAAATCTATTAGAAGTTTCAGTTCCTTCTCCTCAACGCAGAATGTCTCCTCCAGAGGATATGTCCTTCCAGGATTTCATACGTAATTTAGCAAAGGGCCTTGCAATCACTGTGATTCCAGAAAAGGAACCTAGGGCAGAAGAATTAAGAATTCTATAATACCCTATGGCTCCCAAGGAAGCAGCTATGCTTCCCATTCACAAGATCTTACATGATCTAATGTTGAGAATGTGGGAAACTCCTTTAACAATATCTTCATATTCCCGACGCCTTGACACTATGTACCGCGTTCCAAGTTGTCCTGGTTTTCAAAAAACTCAGTTACCACACCATTCAATGGTAGTGGAATCAGCCATGTGAATGATCAAGAGTGCTAAAACACATTCTTCTAATCCTCCAGGCCGTGAATCCAGGACTCTCGATGCCTTTGGCCGTCGATGCTTTCAGTCCTCCATGCTAGGAGCCAGGATCAGTTCCTACATTCTTTATATGGGAATGTTCCTGGAAGAAGTCACAAAAGACAGAGCTCCTTAGTCTTTGCGTTTCAGAGGAAAAAAGAGCAGACTACCTTATTCTGGTCAAGCATGCCCAGAATGTCTCAAAATTCATGAACCATGCTACTTTTGATTGCTTTGAATGTATTAGCAGAACCTCCGCTATATCCATAGGAGCACGTCGTATTGCTTGGCTTCAAGCATCAGACTTAGAACAGTGGGTGCAAGAAAAGCTGGGAAACATTCCTTGCACAGGAGAAAATCTCTTTGGCAAGGACTGGCAGGACAAGGCTAATCAGCTTGAATCTGACAATACTACTTTAAACAGATTGTCAAAGTCTACAGCCAACCCAGCAAAAAAGAAAATATTCAAAAAACCCTTTTTCAGTAAGAAAAAGAAGCCTTACCAATCTTATATTCATAAAAATCACTGTCCGCTCCATGTTCCCCAGAAGTGGCAAGAACAGACAGCAAAGAAAGCCGCAAGCTCAAAAAGCTCAACTGGCTCTACAGAACTTAGTCATTCTGCCCCTAAAAGGTCCAGAACCCTTGACCATTCCAGGAAGACTATGCTCTTTTGCCAAAAGATGGCAACAAATAACATCAGAAAATTGGACTCTGTCCATTATACAACAGGGGTACAAGCTTCATTTTCTCAACTTGCCCACACCTACAATAGTAAAACAGTTCAATTCTCAGGGGCCTGCCACCGACCTCTTGTGGCAGGAGGTCACATCACTTCTAGCTCAAGGAGCAATCGAAGAAGTACCCAATCTCCAGGAACAAGCAGGAATGTAGTCTTCACATATGGGTACGTCGGTACCGACGGAGCCTGCGCGGGAACGCCCACCAGCGTCCAACCAGGAAGCTTTTGGGAGCATCCCACAGCGCCTGCGTGCTGCCTTCCCACCTTTCCCAACTGCCTCTCTCCAGTTCTTCATTTTCCGCGGAGCCAGCAGGTCGTGTTCCTGTCACCGCAGAAAATTTTCCTCCTTTTTGTGGTTGACGCTTTACCGGTACCACCGGTTCTTTTCTTTATTTCTGTATTTCTTTTCTTTAAAAAAAAAAAAATCCTCAATCATACGCACCCACAACATCAACTTCCACATCTACGCGGACGACATAATGCTCTATGCACCAATTACAACCACCAACCCAAAAAACGAACAGCTATCAGCCTGCTTCAACGACGTGGCCAACTGGCTACAGGAGAACAATCTATCCATCAACATAAAGAAAACCGAAGCCCTAATAGTAACAAAAGAACCGGACTTCAAACCACCTACCCACCTCAACATGGGTACCACACAAATACAAATCCAGCCTCAAATAAGATATCTAGGCGTCATCATTGACCAAGCTCTCACCCTCAAACAACAAATCAACAAAACCGCCGGGATGATATTCCACAAAGCCAAAAACTATTCAACGCCTCCGGCCCCTCCTAGAACATCACGACTTCAGGACAGTAATGCAAGCAGTGACACTCCCTCACCTGGACTTCTGCAACATAATCTATCATGGACTTCCTGCCTCGCACACCAACTCCCTCCGTACAGCCTTGAACACTACAGCAAGGATTATTCAAAATGCAAAAAAACGGGACCACATCACCCCAATCCTAAGAGACCTTCACCTCCTTCCAGTGCAAGCAAGAATCAAGTACAAAGCTATCTTACTCATCCACAAAACAATCCACCACACATAGAACACCTCACTACACCCCTTACTGCCTCGACCATCCCACAACAGATCAACCAGACATTCCTCCAATAACTCTATCGTTGTCCCCCACAAAAGAACCAAATCCACACAACGGACCTGCAACAGAGCATTCGAACTTTATGCTCCATCCCTCTGGAACTCTCTACCAAATCACATCAAGAACAACGCTGACATCACATCATTTAGGAAACAGCTGAAGACAATCCTATTCCGTGAACATCTTTCTACCACCATGACCTAATACTTAGATTCAACAGGAGTAAATTATGTCTATGTCTACCCAAATCATTAATTGTTGACCTTGGTGATGGCCCCACCCAAAAAATTACCCCGTCCTATGTTACGTGTTCCACCGCTTTGACCCGGTGAAAAGCGGGATATAAATGCAGTTAAATAAATAAATAAATCCTTAGTTTTTTCCCAATTGTTTTTCTAGGTGCACACACCATTTTGGGCCTTAGGCCCAAGATATTTTTCTATAATGGAAAAACCATACTCCGGTTTTAAAAAGTGCACCAAGTGTGGCGGTACCATTTCCGTCACGGACACCCATGAGTGGTGTCTGAAATGTTTAGGTCCTGATCATTCCATCTCTGAGTGTATGGCCTGTGCCATGATGTCCAAGAGAGGTCGACAGAAACGAGCCGCCAAGCTCAGTACCCTGTTTCCCTCTGATGCAGCTTCGGTGGCATCGACGTCTTCCAGGGCTTCGTCTTCCTCCCGTGTATCTCAGGTAACTAAACATAAGTTTAGCCGGTCTTCAAAGGGTAGATCTCCTTCTAAGCATCGAGATGCCTCTGGCGTTGCCCTTGAGGATTCTGCGCCAGCAAAATTGCCCCGGCGGGAGGCTTCAGCTTCCAAAGCATTATCGGGGCTCCAGGATGTTCTCGAGACCTCGGCAGAACTACTGCTGCCATACTCTGGGATACCGGCGGTCTTCTCCGGTACCGACATCCAGGCATCGGCAGCGTCGATAGACCAGAGAGTCCTGGCTATTGAGCGCAGTCTGGCGGCTCTCCTTGCGGCATCGATGCCCTCAGAACCGCGTCAGACTTTTCAACCGGTACCGGCACCGGTATCATCGACATCGGTGTCCGCATTACCGGCACCCAGTCATCCGATGCCCTCCGGTACCGATTACTCCCGGTACCGACTTCAGTCGGTACGCGTATCGGGCTCTTCAAGAGCATCCTGACAGAAGATACTTCGAGTCCTCAGAAGAGTCTGAGGATTCTGACAGTTCTGTCGATGTGGGAATACTTCTCCCAGAGGAGCCTTCCTCCCCTAAACGTAGGATGTCTCCTCCAGAGGACATTTCCTTTCAGGATTTCATCAGGGAGGTGGCTCAAGGTCTGTCCATTACTGTGGCACCTGAAACAGAGCCCAGAGCAAAGGAGTTGGAAATTTTACAATATCCTAAAACTCCTAAGGAAGCAGCTACCTTGCCCATCCATGAGATCTTGCATGATCTCATGCTGAGAATGTGGGAGACACCTCTTACCACCTCTCCTCATTCTCGTAGACTGGATACTCTGTATCGAGTCCCTCCTTGTCCTGGGTTCCAAAAAATTCAGCTTCCTCACCACTCTATTGTAGTGGAATCAGCTATAAGAAGGATCAAGTGTGCAAAGAGGCATGCCGCTAATCCTCCAGGACGTGAGTGCAGAACTCTGGATGCTTTTGGACATCGTGTCTTCCAAGCTTCCATGCTTTCTGCCAGGATCAGTTCCTATAGTCTATACATGGGAATGTTCCTGAAGGAGGTCACAGGTGATTTAGAGGCTTTGAGTCCTATTCTTCCTGAGGATAGAAGACAAGATTTTCTCACATTGGTCAAACATGCCCAAGATGTTTCAAAATTTGTCAACCGTGCAGGTTTTTGACTGTTTTGAGTGCATAAGCAGAACCTCTGCCATTGCCATAGGTGCCAGTAGAATTGCTTGGCTCCAGGCATCTGATCTGGAGCTCTGGGTACAAGACAAACTGGGAAATATTCCTTGTACTGGTGAGAACCTGTTTGGTTGAGATTGGCAAGAGAAAGCCAACGAGAAGGATGCTGAAAACTCCACCTTGGACAGACTGTCCAAGTCTACAGCTGATCCTGCAAAAAAGAAATCTTAAGAAACCATTCTTTTCTAAAAAGAAAAAATGTTATCCTGCTTAATCTCCAGGAACAAGCAGGAATGAGTCTTCACATATGGGTACGTCGGTACCGACGGAGCCTGCACGGGAATGCTGCCCAGCTTCCAATCAGAAAGCTTTTGGCAGCATCCCTCGCGCCTGCGCGCTGACTTCCTGCCTTCTCCAGAGCCTCTCTTCAGTTTTCGTTTTTCCGCGGAGCCGGCAGGACGTCCTTCCTGTCACCGCAGAAACTTTTCTTTTTACTTACTTAATTTCTTTAGTTTTTTGTTTTCTTGTGGTCGCGGCTGTATTTCCTGCTGCCACCGGTACCACCGGTGGATTTTTGCCTAAATTCTGAGAAACTTTTTCTTCAGTTTTTTCTGCCTTAACTTGTTAGGCCTACCAGGCCTCCTGGAGCCTTCTTTTCCTAAGAAGTGCATTCGATGTGGAAACACTTGTTTCCTTTTAGACTCCAATAACTGGTGTCTCAACTGTGTGGGTCCTGACCCTTTTTCCCCTGACATGTCAGGAGATATTTTTGTGAGGAAACCTTCAGTTTTTAAAGTTTCCCTCGATGCCGTTTTTTCCTCGGCAGTGAGGGTACCCGGTTTCTCCATTTCACAGGATCAGGTAACCCACAAACAGTCTGTTAAGACTAGTCAATGCTTGAGTGGTATATCCCATGCCCAGCATGACGACGGCTCCGGCCTTACCCTCAAGAATCCATTGGCATTACCCCTGCGGGAGTCTATGGGCTCCAAAGCGTTAAAGGGGTTTCAGGTTGTTCCTGGGGCTCACCCCTCACAGAACATACCTGAGCCATGCTCGGGGGTGGTATCCGCTTCGAGCGGTACCGATCCCCCGGCATTGGCACCGGTGTCGAGTGTTCTACTGTTCACCAGGGATCGTCATCTGGCGTCCTCGGTACCTTCGGGGCCGATCAATACGCTTCAGATTGACTTCCCTCGATCCCCACCGTGTCCGGTGGTGGTATCCGCTTCGAGCGGTACCGATACCCCGGCATCGGCACCGGTGTCGAGTGTTCCACTCGCCACCAGGGATCGTCCTCAAGCGTCCTCGGTACCTTTGGGGCCGATCGATACGCTGCGCATGGACATTTCTATATCCCAGCCATGCTCGGAGACGGTACCGCCGGCGAGCCGTCGAGCGGTTCCGATGCCCTGGCTACGACATCGGGATGCAGTAACCTGTTTCTCGCAGGTGGGTATCATCGGGTATCCTCGGTACCTTCGGGACCGATCGATGTAACCCAGACTGCTTTATCGGTATCGGTATCGGCATCGCCGATACTGCCACTGACGTCGGTACCCTCGAGGCATGCATCGATAGACTCGCTTCCATCGATGCCGAGTCTTGAATCGATTTCTAGTCTCGAGGACTGGGTACCGACGCGTCCTGGAACCGACTCCGCTCGCTTCCAGATAAGCAGTTCCGCAGATCCTAGCTATAACTCTAAACTCATGATCTCGGTACCACTGCAGCAGTCCCCGATGACAACTTTGACCGCTGGTCCTGTATCACAATCGATGTCGATGCCTCCGTTGGAACCGATACCTGGCATTGCTGATGCAGTACCTACTGCCTCTGAGTTAACACGCCAGTATCCCGGTCCATCTACTACGTCTCTTGCTTCACACCATGGTACGTCCTCTGGTGCTCAGCCTCTTTCTTTGGCCTTACCAGGGATGGTTCCCATAGGGGATCAGTCTTTTCAGACTTTTCTCCGAGACATGGCAACCTTTCTTAATATCTCTATCCCTGGTTGTGCTGATACTCATAGCCCACCGGCACAAATGGAAAATATCATGCTTCCTTTACATCCTGCTCTGCAGGATCTCCTTCTGAGGGTTTGGAAATCACCCTTACCGCTTCCTCTAGCTTCCACAGCTACTGAGGTTCGGTACCGAGTGCCTCCCTCTCCAGGATTTCAGAAGCTGCAACTTCCTCATCGTTCCCTAGTAGTAGAATCAGCACTGAGGAAGGCTAAGAGCAAGAAGATGCATTCTTCTTATCCGCCAGGTCGTTCTTCAAGAACACTCGATGCTTTTGGTCGTCAAGCCTTCCAAACATCTATGCTGGCCTCCAGAATTCTTTCATATATTTTCCACATGAGTCTAACACTCCAGGAGGTCACAGAGAAATTGTCTCTCTTGACCCCTTTTTTGCCAGAGCCAAAGGCTACTGATTATTCCTTGCTCATCAATCATAGCCGGAATATATCCTGGTTTCTGTCTCGTGCTTCTATAGACTCTTTTGGGTCTGTTAGCAGATCCTCTGCTATTGCCATTGCAGCATGTCGCAGAGCCTGGCTCGAAGCTTCAGACTTGAATAGACGGGCACAAACTATACTGGCTCATTCTCCTTGTACAGGAGACGGTCTTTTTGGTAAGGAGGCTTTACGTCAGGTTGCTCAATGCTCCACTGACTCTCCTTCCACTACAGACCATTCTAAGCCATCCCATTCTTCGAGGGGTAGGAAATGTCCTACCAAACCACCTTTCCCTAAGAAAAGAAAGTTTCATTCCTCTCCTGCCCATCATTCAGAGGTACCTAAGCAAGGGACACCTCAGCCTAGTCTGAAGTCCTCCAGCTCTGGCCACTCTCAGCATTCCCAACAACCATAGGGGCTGAGAATTATAGTCTGCAGTTCACTTCTACCTATTAGAAGTTGCTTCACTGTGCTTTTCTTTCTCAGTGTACTAAGATGTCGGAACATTCTTGTTCAGGGACTACGCACTTCTCCTCCTTTACACTCTAGAGGAGCAGTTACTACTATCCCCTGATAGTTCTGTCTCACTTTGAACAGTTTTTCCTTCAAGTTGCACTTACCCTGAGGGTACGTCACCCTCCACTTACTTGCCTACCCTCTCTACAGGACTTCTTCCTGGTTGAGAGGTACCATACTGAGAAGCTTCTTAGCACGCTTATTCCTCAGAAAGAGACAGGAGATGCCTCCTCTCCTTCCTTGTCTCTTATTCTTAAATGGGCACAGTACAATCTCTCTGCTGGTTTCTATCACCAGCTGTGCCTGCAGGAGTTACAATGATTGTGTTACTGGTACTTTTTAGTTCCAGTCCCTTGTTCCAAGGTTTATCTAGCCTCAGTAGTGATTCCAGGCTGCTCCTCAGCTATCTTGGATCCTCCTACTCTTTGGCTTTTTCACAATCTTCCTCCATCTCCTCTCTTAGGATATGGCAATACCACTGACTTCAGGCAGTTTATCTCCTCTTTCTCCTGCACAATGCTCTCTGCACTCTCAGAGAAGCTTTCTACTATGAGGGCCTTATTTTAGAGCATTGACCTTATCTCTGAAGCTATCAGTAGGGAAAAGCTTAATTCCTTCCCATGCCTATGAGGGTTCTCCAAACCCTCTGGTCTGGGCTGTTGGTATGATCTATAAGTTCTTCTGCGTGAAGATCCAAGGCTGATGTTTACGCATGCTCCCTCTGGGTCCCTCCAGCAGGTCCCTCTGATATCTTCTTGCGTTACTGAACATCTGCCATGTCAGTGTTCTTTGCAACTCCCGCCTTGTTCTTTACAGACTGATATCATCATCTGTTCTCACGCAAACATCATATTATCTTACTGGATTCCCTCAATCCACGGAAATAGATTCTTTACACATATCCCAAGTGGGTTCACCCTCTTGTGGACTTGTCATAATCAGTGCGGGGTGCCTGGTTTCATGGTGGTATCGAGTGGTCTTTGAGTTCGGATCATCTATTATATGCATTTTTTCACACACAATCATAATTGCATCGCGCACTAGAGGCAGGTGGGATCCATGCCTCTGCTCAGCAAAAGGTTTTTCTGAATTTGGCTTGGTGCAGTGTGAGCCTATAACCCCTGAGGAAGTGGTGTACGAAACACGGCCTGTGTTGGGTTTGGCGCACCTTATCCGTGGATCAATAAAGGTTACTTTTGAACCTCCTGCCACGTTTTCTGACTGGTTCATATGTATATATCTATACATATATATATATATATATATATATATATATTCCATCCACATATATATATATATATATATATCTGTATATATATGTGTCTGTTGGGGGCTTCTCAAGGGTTGATATGTCTTACACACTATAACCCTTACTGTCTACACTAAATGTTTTACCTTCTAGAGGGTTTAGACAGTCTATCGCCCTACTTGCATACCATATTATGATGCAGGAACTGTTAGGCACCAATAACTACTGTGGTGCTAACATCTTCCATTTTTTCTTTAAGTCCTTGAAGCATCAAGCTTCAATATTTTTTCCTATCTCTCACCAGCTAGGAAAAATAGTGTACATCTTTATCTTGAGTAGACAACTGTTCTCCTTGGGAATAGGGGTTTTTTCCACTCCCCTTCTTCCTGCCAGGACTGGGCTAGTTCTCTACCTCTGTCGGTCTTCTTCCTTTAGCCTTCATTGTTAATGACTTTATGCCTAAAGGAGTTTTCAGCTTTTTCCCATAAAGCTTTCCATTGAAGACCTGACGTCTAATCCTACCCAGTTGACACCTGGATCGTCTGCTACCTCCAGGTCTGGACCTTCATCCTCACTGCTGTGAGGTCACTTTGAAGATTCCGCCACTGCTTATCCAGTAGACTCCATCATGCTCTCGACTTCCTACGATTCAGTACGTAAGCTGCATATTTTAAGTGTACATTAAATGTGCTTAATGTTACTTATCATATATACCAAGGACTTCTCCCCTATAGTCCTTGGCTATGCTGTTTCTTTCCTCACAGCTCCTTTATTGTCAACTCCTGCCCTCCATCCCACGAAGGATGCCGGGAATTTCTGGAGACAAAATGCATCCCTGGCCGAGGCCTCTGCATTTTTATGGGATCTCCCCCTGGCATCCCTAGCTAGGGAGTCTCCATATGTGAAGACTCATTCCTGCTTGTTCCTGGAGATAGCACAGTTACTTACCTGTAACAGGTGATCTCTTGGAACAGCAGGAATTAGTCTTCACAACCCTCCCACCTCCCCTGGGAGTTGCATCTCTTTATCTTCTTCCTTTCTCTCCTCGCCTTTGTCTCAGCTTTGAAACTTAACTGAAGAGGGGCTCTGGAGAAGGCGGGAAGTCAGCGCGCAGGCGCGAGGGATGCTGCCAAAAGCTTTCTGATTAGAAGCTGGGCAGCATTCCCGTGCAGGCTCCGTTGGTACCGACGTACCCATATGTGAAGACTAATTCCTGCTGTTCCCAGAGATCACCTGTTACAGGTAAGTAACTGTGCTTTCTCAGCAAGCACGTTCTGCAGGTCAACCTGTCCGGAAAATTCAGCAACCACCCAAACAAAGGAAGGCAAAGACTGTTAAGCTTCAACCGTCTCAGCAGTCTCAGCCTCCACAAGGTCTTTGACTTTCATCTAGAGAACTTAGCCTTCCTGGCCCTCAATGGACCAGAGCCTTCCACCATTCCAGGAAGGTTATGCCATTTTGCCCCCAGGTGGGAGCAGATAACAGCAGAGCATTGGACACTCTCCATTATCAGAGAGGGGTACAAGCTGCACTTTCTGTGCATGCCCCCTCCCACAATGGTAAGACAGTTCAATTCTCAGACCTCTCTCATCAACCTGTTAGATCAAGAGGTCTCTACACTTCTTGCCCAAGGGGCAATAGAAGAAATACCCATTCATCAGCAGGGTACAGGGTTTTACTCCCCCTATTTCCTTATCCCAAAGAAAACAGGGGGATACAGACCTATCTTGGACCTCAGAGACTTGAACAAATTCCTGTTCAAAGAGAAATTCAAAATGATTTCTCTAGGAACTCTGCTGCCATACCTTCAGAGTCAGGATTGGCTTTGTTCTCTAGATCTCAAGGATGCGTACACCCATGTTCTCATCCATCCAACTCACAGAAAGTTCCTTCGGTTCCTTTTCCAGGGAAAGCACTACCAATACAGGGTGCTTCCTTTTGGCCTGGCCTCAGCTCCAAGAGTGTTCACGAAATGCATTGCTGTGGTAGCAGCATTTCTCTGCACTCTAGGCATATTCATCTTCCCCTACTTAGACGACAGGCTCATTCGAGCCCCATCAGAGTCAGAGGCCAGGACTTCCCTATCTTGCACAATTGCACAATGCACAGTATTTGGGTCTGGTCATAAACATCCCAAAATCCAGTCTAACTTCCACTCAGTCTCTAGAGTTCATAGGAGCTTTGCTGGATACCAAAAAGGCAAGGGCCTATCTCCCCCAGGCCCGTTGCCTTCGCATGGTGCAGTTAGCTTCTCAAGCAGTGCTAAATCCTTCCCTCACTGCCCGAGAAATGCTACAACTACTAGGCGACATGGCATCCACAGTGCATGTGGTTCCTTATGCTCGCCTCCACATGAGAGTAGCCCAGTGGACTTTATCCCCCCAATGGACTCAGGCTTCAGGATGCCTGTTAGACAAAATAGCAAACACAAATCGTCTTATTTTGTCCCTCCAATGCTGGCAGTCCTCTCAAAACCTGTTGCTGGGGTCCCCTTTTCAACAACCCTTACCCCAGGCAACTCTCACAACAGATGCTTCACCAATGGGTTGGGGAGCTCATCTACAAGACCTCTTCACCCAAGGCACCTGGACGCCACAGGAGTCTCATCTACATATCAATCTCTTAGAGCTCAGAGCAATCTTCCTTGCTCTTCGAGTGTTCCACACCCTGCTCAGCAACAAGACAGTCCTCATTCATACGGACAATCAAGTAGCCATGTTCTATGTGAACAAGCAGGGGGGGACAGGCTCTCTGTCGCTTTGCAACGAAGTTTTGCGACTATGGGCCCTCGCCAGAGAGCATCAGATTCATCTCCTGGCAGTGTATCTTCCAGGCATACAAAACTCTTGGGCAGACAGACTCAGTCGAATTCTGCTTCCACATGAATGGTCTCTCCATGCAGCCCAGGTGGTCAAGAGTTTTCAGATTTGGGGAACCCTGGACATAGACCTCTTTGCAAGTCCGTTGAATGCCAAACATCCCTGGTTCTGTTCCAGAATTCCGGCTCAGGGCTCTCAGGCCAGGGATGCCTTCCTCCTTCACTGGGGTCAGGACTTCCTTTATGCCTTTCCGCCCATTCCCCTAATTCCCAAAACCATTTTCAAGCTTCAGAGAGACATAGGCCATATGATTCTCATAGCACCACATTGGCCACGGCAAGTGTGGTACCCTCTGCTTCTACAACTCTCTCATGCTCCCTCCCTAGAGTTAGGGTCTGCTCCAGATCTCCTGTCTCAGGAGGACGGAATGTTATGGCATCCCAATCCCTGCATCTCAGGGCTTGGTTGCTGAAGGCCTAGATCTTCATGATCTTAACCTTCCTCAGCCAGTAAGAGATATCCTTTATACTTCCAGGAAACCTTCCACAAGGCGCTCTTATGCTTTCAAGTGGAAAAGGTTTACCATATGGTGTTCGCAAAAGAGTCTTAACCCCCGTGCGATACCTTTGGAATCATTACAATATCATCACAGATGACCAGCCTGACATCCTCTGCATCACCGAAACATGGATCACTGATACCGATGCTGCAATAACAAACCAAATAACCACACCCGGATACAAGATATACAACTGCCCTTGGGCCAACAAAAGGGGAGGAGGAGTCCTAATTGTGGCCATATCCTCCTTATCACTAACAGCCACCTCCCACATCCCAACCAAAGACATCGACATACTCAAAGTAGAAAACAACGCCATAACAATCTGTTTAATCTACAGACCCCCATCGTCACATCACGAAACACTGGCCACAGCACTAGAGAGCATCTCAACCACAGCAATCAGAAAATATCAAATTATCCTGGGAGACCTTAATCTAGCATCAATACCACATTATCAGGCCAACACCTTCCTCGATGCCATGGAACAACTTGGTTTCA
Source organism: Ichthyophis bannanicus (assembly GCA_033557465.1). NCBI lineage: Eukaryota > Metazoa > Chordata > Amphibia > Gymnophiona > Ichthyophiidae > Ichthyophis > Ichthyophis bannanicus. The sequence continues at coordinate 647,908,147 of CM066033.1, read as the reverse complement.
AACAAATAATGCTACCCATAACAAAGGAAACACCCTGGATATGGTATTCATACCCACAGAGCAGCAACTCGACAAAGTAAAAAAACCTGTAACAAAAATAACTCAAGTCCCGTGGTCCGACCATCACCAAATAGCGCTCAGGATGCAGCTACCCACACTTCCAAAAAACCCAAAAACTGAACAACCAACACTCGCCCACAGAAGTTTCAACAAATTCAACAGAGAAACCCTCATACTCTCTATCACATCTTACATAGACCTGGAAAGCGCCGACCTTGACAATCTAATAACCAATTGGAACTCAGGAATTCAAGCAACGTCAGAACCAAAATGGAAAGCCACAACTAACACAACCAAATCCAAAACCGAACCATGGTATACAGCAACTCTGACCAGACTGAAGAGAGAACTACGAAAATTGGAGAGAAAATGGCGACAAAGCAAAACCGACAAACATAAATCAGAATACCTCACTCTACTCTCGAAATACAAAAACGAAGTCTATCTGTCAAAGCGAACACATCATACAAACCTACTAAACAAAGCTATAAATAAGCCCAGAGAACTGTTCGCCCTGGTGAAATCCCTCACAAAGATCGCCCAAGAGGATCACTACAATGACAAAATCAAGGCCCAAGCCCTAGCAGATCACTACGCTAGCAAGCTAAACCCACATATGGTCACAAAACCCACACAACCCCTGGTCGCAACCGCCCCCCCCCCCTCGCGCCACAACCTAGCATGAGGACGAGCGAAACCCACATCACCAACTGGAACAACTTCTTGGAAATTGGAGACAAGCACATCATGAATATAATCACCAGCATTAACTCCACAACCTCTCCACTAGATCCCTGCCCTGCTGCATGGATCAAGGCAACGAAAGCAGAAACCGCCCAGCACGTCTCTCATATAGTAAACCAATCACTCCAGCAAGGGACCATGCCAGCGCAACTTAAGAAATCCATCATCAGACTGATACTAAAAAACAAAACACTCAATAAGGATGACCCAGCATCCTATCGCCCAATATCTAGCATAGCCCTCCTAGCAAAAATTATTGAAAAGGCAGTCCTACAACAACTGCAAGACCACCTGGACAACAACGGAACCCTAGACGAGCACCAATACGGCTTCAGACAACATCATGGGGTCGAAACCCTGCTTATTGCACTACTGGACAACCTACTCAAAGGCATAGAAAACAAAAAGAAAATGTTCATTCTCATATTCATTGACATTTCAGTGGCTTTCGATACAGTTCACCATCAAACACTCCTTAACAGAATTGAAGCAATAGGAATATCGGGAACCCCCCTAAAATGGTTCTCATCCTATATTACAAAAAGAATGCAACAGGTACAGTTTAACAATGAAAAAGCAAAGGCGTTCCCACAAACACAGGGCATACCACAAGGCTCAGCCCTATCCTCGCTTCTCTTCAACGTATACATGCAACCAATCTGCGAAATATTCAAAAAGCACAAAATCAACTACCACATATACGCAGACGATATTATGCTGTATACTCAACTTGACACAAATAATCCAAACTACACCCAACTAGAAGAATGCATAAGCGAGATGCAGACATGGCTTCAACGAAACAACATGGCCATAAACCATAAAAAAACTGAAGTCATGTTCATCTCAAGAAAACCGGAGTTCAACCCGCCTGCAACAATCTCCCTCTGCAAGAATACCTACCACACAAAGAATGAAATAAAATACCTAGGGGTAACGCTTGACAGTGAACTAAAGATGGAAAAACACCTCCGCATAGTAAACAGGGCCATCTTCCACAAGCTTAGAGTCCTGCAGCCACTAAGAAACATCATTGAAGCTAACGATTTCAGGACAGTAGCTCAAGCCCTCATCACACCTCATTTTGACTACTGCAACGCAATTCTACAGGGCCTTCCAAAGAAAACCCTAAACATACTCCAAATGGCACAAAACGTCGCGGCCAGAATCATCATGAAAAAAGGCCTTGCTTAACACATCACACCAGTGCTAATCGAACTACACTGGCTCCCCATCGTAGCTCGCATAAAATACAAAACCCTAATAACTTTCAAACTCATCCACAACATGGCACCAACTTTCCTCACAAACCTAATCGACATGCAACCTCCCATCAGAAACAGAAGAACCACCAATCTAAACACCATATATGTACCAATAAGTATTAGATCTGTCAAAACCGTTACAAGCAACAGAGCATACTCCTACACTGCACCCACACTCTGGAACCAACTCCCACCTGAACTACGCTCTAACAACGACTTAACGGACTTCAGGAAAAAACTAAAGACATACCTTTTTCAACAATCCTACAACTTGACCTAATCAGTAATAACCATCTATTACCATCTGCAGAAACAAAATGTACATACCTGTAAAAATGTATATATGTAAAAACCTCCTCCCTTCCCCTTCCTTACTGTGTGTTGTGCTTATCCTGCAAATCACTTTGTACTTATTTTGAAAATTTTTGTCCTTGATCTGACACCTTTCCGTCATATCATCCTGTAAATCACTTTGTACATATTTTTAAAATTGCTATGTCCTGATCTGACAGTTTCCTTCATATAATCAAACCGCTCCTGATCGCTGGAAGTAGCGGTATACAAATGTATGCTAAATAAATAAATAAAAATAAAAATTACTGGACTATCTCCTTCATTTATCCAATGCAGGACTTAAGACTAACTCAGTAAGAGTCCATTTGAGTGCCATTGCAGCTTATTTCAAGCCTCTGAATGGACAAGTTATTTCCTCCCATCCTCTTGTAGCAAGATTTATGAGAGGCCTTCTTCTAACCAAGCCTCCCATTAGGCCACCTCCAGTGGCATGGGACTTAAAACTAGTTCTTGGTCAGCTCATGAAGCCGCCTTTCGAACCTTTGGCTACTACATCATTGAAATTCCTTTCTTGGAAAGTTATCTTTCTCATTGCAATCACATCAGCATGCCGCATCAGTAAGTTGCAAGCACTAGTAGCTGATCCACCTTATACAAGGTTCCATCATGACAAGGTAGTCCTTAGGACTCATCCACACTTCATGCCGAAGGTGGTCTCATCTTTCCATTTAAACCAAGCGGTTTACCTCCATTGCTGAGCTCCTGCCCAATCGGGGCAGTGGGAGAGAAGCCCGCGGCAGCCCTCAGCGCATATAAGCGGCGTCCCTACACCGAGGGAGCCGCTGCCAGAAATCACACCTCCATTGCTGAGCTCCTGCCCAATCGGGGCAGTGGGAGAGAAGCCCGCGGCAGCCCTCAGCGCATATAAGCGGCGTCCCTACAGGGCGTGCCTGCGCCTGAGGGCCTCGCCAGAGGGCCCTTTGGCGCGGCACAGAGGCGCAAACAAGACCATACCCGGCAAGAACTGCGGGGTTCAACAACGGCGAAGCAAACAACGAAGAACACGCCAACCCACTACAGCAGCAAAAATACAGCGACGACGACTAAAGACCCCCCCACTCCACGAGTTCAACACGGCAACGCTCCTTAGCCCTAAACAACAGGTACTCATCACAGAACATGCCACCCTTCTTAACCCCCATCTACCTCCTCACTCCTCTCCTGACCCTCTACCCCTCCCCCACAGGCACACTTCATAACCCCCTATGGCCTTATATCACAACAGCACAACACACACACACCTGCAACACTAAGCAAAACCACTCCCACACACAGCATACACCAACCCATACCCTCAACCCCCCAAACTACCACCTCCTCTCCATCTCACTAATAAACGCCTGCTCAGTCAGAAACAAATACCACATGCTCCAGGACCTAATCGCAACCAAGAAGATCGACATCCTATGTCTAACGGAAACCTGGCTAACCGATAGCGACACAGTAATAATGAACCAGTTAACCCCTAAAGGATACAACCTCCATCACTGCTCCCGAGCACACTCCAAAGGTGGAGGTGTAGCCATCGTAGCAAAAGCCGACCTCCACCTCAGGATCCATTCTTCGGAAACCACCAATGAAGCAGATCTCCTCACCCTCACCAATAGACACCTCTCAATATGTCTAATCTACCGTCCACCTACCACAAACACTGACCTACCAAGGATACTACAATTCATATCTGAAAGCACCAGCTCGGCAAAGGAACAAATCGTCCTAGGAGACTTTAACCTCCCCTCACTTCAAGAGGCACAGGCAGAAACCTTCACCACCGCCATGACAGCAATGAATCTGATACAGATTATACAGGACCCCACACACGAAAAAGGAAACACACTGGACCTTATATTCTTAAACTCACTGCCTCCTCATGCAAGAACCCGCAGATCTCACCTGTACCTTGGTCAGACCACTACCTCCTTACCATATCCCACACCTACCACCCTATAACCAACAAGGAAGACGGACACCACGCTAGAAGATTTAAAACATTCAACAAAGAAGACTTCATAGCACAAACTCTACCTAAACTACACACAAACTCCAGTAACATTGATGACCTAATTCACAACTGGAATACCACGATCTCCACTGCATCCGAAGCACCGATGAACAAAGCCACCACAAGACCTACTTCCACAAAAGCCAGATGGTTCACTCCCAGTCTCCGAAAACTAAAAACAAAACTCAGAAGAACGGAAAGAAAATGGAGAAAAACCAAAAAGGACTGCGACAAAACAAAATACCTATATGAACTCAACACATACCACACTGAGACCGACAGTGCGAAGAAAGCCTTCCACATGAAAATCATAAACACATCCATAAACAAACCTCGAGAACTCTTTCAGATTGTCAAACAACTGACAAAAACACCCAATAACTCTGACCAACTACCGAAGATTCCCCCAGAGATACTGGCCCGACAATACAAACAGCTCCTACAACCACAAAACCCACATCTGAACCCCGAGGCAACCATAACAAATCACCACCCCTACATATACGATGACTGGACCACCTTCAAAGAAACCACTGCAGAAGAAATATCATCCACCATATCCCGCCTAAACACCACCACCTCTCCGCTCGACCCCTGCCCCACCGACTGGATAAAGAAATCCAAAGAGGACCTGAGCACACCATTATCTCATATCGTCAACGAATCCTTCTCCCAAGGTCGCATGCCAGACATCATCAAAACTACAATCATTCGACCATCCCTAAAAAACAAAACCTGGATCCCCTAGACCCCGCATCCTACAGACCGATAGCAAGCCTACCATTCACCGCCAAGATAATCGAGAAGATAGTCCAGCAGCAGCTTCAAAAACACCTAGACATCAATAACATACTAGACCCACAACAACACGGCTTCCGCCCACTGCATGGAGTCGAGACCCTCATGACCACCCTGATGAACACCCTCATCATAGGAACCCAAGAAAAACACTCCGGATATGCCATGATCTTCCTCGATATATCAGCAGCCTTCGACACCATCTCCCACAACATCCTCATACAAAGACTACAGTCAATTGGGATCAAAGACACCGTATTTCAATGGTTTAAATCCTACCTAACCAATAGACAACAACTGATCCTTACCAGCACCTCGACCTCCCCCCCCCCCCTTCCAGCAACACCAAGGAGTACCTCAAGGATCCACGCTATCAGCCATGCTTTTCAACATCTACCTACAACCCCTCTGTTCAGATATACGTACCCACAACATCAACTTCCACATATATGCTGACGATATCATGCTCTAAGCCACAATTACAACCACAAACCCAACAAATATACATCTTTCGACATGCTTCTCCGAAGTCTCCCACTGGCTACAAGAAAACAACCTATCCATAAACATAAAGAAAACCGAAGCCCTCATAGTAACAAAAGATCCAGACTTCACACCACCTACACACCTCGACCTAGGAACCACATGCATTCAAATACAGCCACAAATAAGATATCTAGGCATTATCATTGACCAAGCTCTAACTCTCAAGCAACAAATCACCAAAACCACAGGAAATATATTCCATAAAGCAAAGACAGTGCAACGCCTCAGACCTCTCCTCGAACCCGAAGACTTCCGGACAGTGATGCAAGCCATGACACTCCCACATCTGGATTATTGCAACATAATCTACTATGGACTACCAGCCACACAGACCAACCCCCTTCGAACTGCATTGAACACCATAGCAAGAATCATTCAGAGAGCAAAGAAAAGCGACCACATCACTCCAATTCTAAGGGACCTACACATACTTCCCTTCGAAGCAAGAACTAAATACAAATCCATCCTACTCACCCATAAAGCCATCCACCAAGCACCGAACACCCAGCTTCGCACCCTGCTGACCTGTCCGGCCCACGGCAAAACAACTAGACAGGCCTCCAGTAACTACCTCACCGTCCCCCACAAAAGAACCAAATGCTCTCAACGGACAAGCAGCCGAGCCTTTGAACTTTATGCACCGTCCCTATGGAACTCTCTACCGAGCCACCTCAGAAACAATAACGATCTCCCATCATTCAGAAAACAACTAAAAACCATCCTATTTCAAGAATATCTCAAGACGACTCCCACCTAAAACTGCACCAACCCCTGAACTCACCCATCACGAACCTCTGACCGTCAACTGCACTGTATTGTCCATGTCTAAAGTCTGTCTTATATAGAAATCATCAATGTTGTCTACCCGGTGATGGCCCCACCCTGCTACTTAATTCCCCCCACCCTATATGTAACGCCGCTTTGACCCGGTGAAAAGCGGGATATAAATACAGTTAAATAAATAAATAAATTTACCTGCCTGTCTTTTTTCCAAGGCCTCATGCATCTAATGCAGAAAGGAATCTTCATACTTTAGACTGTAAAAGAGCTTTAGCCTTTTACTTGCAAAGAACACAGCAACATAGAAAGTCCTCTCAACTCTTTGTTGCTTTTGATCCTTCTCATTTGGGACTTCCAGTCTCCAAGAGAACACTGTCCAACTGGATTGCACAGTGCATTTCCTTTGCCTATCAGAGTAAGAACCTTCCTCTGGAGGGCCATGTCACAGCTCACAATATGAGAGCCATGGCAGCCTCAATGGCTCATCTACACTCTGTGTCTATCGACGACATCTGTCGAGCAGCTACTTGGGCCTCGGTTCATACCTTCACAGCCCATTACTGCTTGGACAAGGACTCCCGCCGGGATGCCTTGTTTGGTCAGGCTGTTCTCCAACACCTGTTCCATACCTAATCAACTCCTACCCGCCATCCCTGGTTGGATGCCAGAGATCCATGGGGGGAGTGGAGCCCTTCACAGGGGCACACAACTTCTGGGGTCTCTCCCTGGCATCTAAAGCTAGGGAGTCCCCATATGTGAAGACTACATTCCTGCTTGTTCCTGGAGATAGCATAGTTACTCACCTGTAACAGGTGATCTCCGGGAACAGCAGGAATTTAGTCTTCACAACCCACCCACCTCCCCTAGGAGTTGTATCTCTCTATCTATCTCTTTCCCTTTCCCTCTCTCTCTCTTTGTCTCAGCTTTAAACTCAACTGGAGAGAGGCAGTTGGGAAAGGCGGGAAGGCACCACGCAGGCACTGTGGAATGTTCCCAAAAGCTTCCTGGTTGGACGCTTGGGAGCATTCCTGCGCAGGCTCCGTCGGTACCGACGTATCCATATGTGAAGACTAAATTCCTGCTGTTCCCGGAGATCACCTTTTGCAGGTGAGTAACTATGCTTTCCCCAACAGGGGACAGGGTTTTACTCCCCCTACTTTCTTATTCCAAAGAAGACAGGGGGACACAGACCTGTATTAGACCTCAGAGAATTAAACAAATATTTGTTCCAAGAAAAGTTCAAAATGATTTCCCTCGGATCACTTTTACCATACCTCCAAAGTCAGGACTGGCTATGTTCTCTAGCTCTAAGAGATGCGTACACGCATATTCTCATCCACTCAGATCACAGGAAGTTCCTTCGATTCCTGGTCCAGGGAAGGCACTTCCAGTATAGAGTTCTTCCCTTCAGACTAGCCTCTGCTCCAAGAGTCTTCACAAAATGCATGGCAGTGGTAGCAGCATTTATGAGGACTCTGGGAATATTTGTCTTCCCTTACTTAGACGATTGGTTCATTCGAGCATCGACAGCTCCAGAGGCCAGCTTTGCTCTCTCTCGAGCAATGGGAATTCTTCAATACTTGGGGCTGGTCATAAACCTCCCAAAATCTCATCTCACCCCCTCTCAATCTCTAGAATTCATAGGAGCTTGTCTAGACACACGGCAGTCAAGGGCTTTCCTGCCTCAGCCACGCTGTCTACGTATAATACAACTGTCATCTCAAGCATCTATGAAAGTATTCCTAACTGCTCGTGAGATGCTTGAACTGCTGGGACACATGGCATCCACTGTCCATGTGGTTCCCTATTCTCGCTTCCCCATGCAAGAAGCCCTGTGGACCCTTTCTCTCAGTGGTCACAAGCCTCGGGTCGATTAACAGACAAATTCAGAACTACAACACATCTGATTTCGCCCTGCAATGGTGGAAATACCTGGAAAACCTCCTTGTAGGCTCTCCTTTCCAGCAGCCTCTATACCAAACCACTCTGACGACAGATGCATCCAAGATGGGTTGGGGGGGACCCACTTGCATGATCTCTCCACCCAGGGTCTATGGACCCACCAAGAGGCTTGTCTTCACATAAACCTCCTGGAACTCAGAGCCATCTTTTATGCTCTTCAAGTGTTCCAAACCCACCTCAGCTACAGGACAGTTCTGGTACAGACCGACAATCCAGGTAGCCATGTTCTATGTGAACAAACAAGGTGGGACTTGGTCTCAAGCCTTGTGCAACAAGGTGGGCCTTAGCCAGAAATCTTCAAATCCACCTTCTGGCAGTGTATCTTCCAGGCATGCAAAATTTCTTGGCAGACAAACTCAGTCGAGTACTGCTGCCACACGAGTGGTTTCTTCATCCCGAGCAAATTGCTCAAATTTTGCAGATCTGGGGAACTCCAGATATAGACCTCTTTGCAAGTCCTCAGAATGCCAAACTTCCCCGGTTCTGTTCCAGAATGCTGTCTCAGAATTGTCAGGCAAGTGATGCCTTCCACCTCCATTGGGGTCAGGACTTCCTCTACGCCTTCCCACCCATTCCCCTCATTCCCAAAACTCTCTTCAAGCTTTAGAGAGACAGGGGCCATATGATCCTCATAGCCCCACGTTGGCCACAACAACCATGCTATCCTCTGCTTCTACATCTCTCTCGAGCCAGACCTCTGGAGTTGGGATGTGCTCCAGATCTTCTTTCCCAGGAGAACAGGATGCTATTGCACCAGAATCCTCAGTCTCTACACTTCAGGGCATGGCTCCTGAGATCCTAGAATTCCAGGATATCAACCTTTCTCAACAGGTAAAGGATATCCTTTGGCTTCAAGAAAACCTTCCACAAGGCGAGCCTACGCCTTTAAGTGGAAAAGGTTCTCTATTTGGTGTTCAAAAAAGGAACTTAATCCCTTTTCAATGCCAGTGGAGGCGTTACTGGAGTATCTCCTCCATTTGTCATCCTCTGGTCTTAAGACCAATTCAGTAAGCGTCCATCTTAGTGCCATTGCAGCTCTCCACAAGCCCTTGGATGGACAACCTGTTTCCTCTCAACCACTTGTAGCAAGATTTATGAGAGGCCTACTCTTAGCAAAACCTCCCATTAAGCCACCACCAGTGGCATGGGATCTGAATCTCGTCCTTGGGCAGCTCATGAAACCGCTCTTCAAACCCTTAGCCACTACATCCCTAAAATTTCTTTCTTGGAAGGTGATCTTCCTAATTGCTCTCACTTCTGCAAGACACATCAGTGAGCTACAGGCTTGAGTGGCTGATCCTCCTTATACAAGGTTCCACCTTGATAAAGTAGTCCTTAGGACTCACCCTCACTTTATACCAAAGGTGGTTTCGCCTTTTCATTTAAACCAGGGGTCACCAACCTGCGGCCTGCGGGCCGCATGCGGCCCACGAGGACCCTTCGTGCGGCCCGCGAGGCTCTACCCCGGTTAACATTACGTGCGGCCCGCCAAGGATTCCCGCCATTGTATCCACGCGCTCGCAGCTCACCGACGACCACCTGCAAGTGTCCCTTCTCCTGTCAGTGTCATCTGTGAAGCCGGACTTTAAGCGTTTGTCTGCTAGCATGAATCATCAGCCATCTCATTAAATTCAATAAAGGTGATCAGCCATTGTTTTCATAATTTTGCGTTTGTTGTTTTTTTTTGCGGGGGCGGGGAGAAGGGGGGTGCGGCCCGCGAGGCTCCCGGTAGTCGGCTGTGCGGCCCGCGGCCCTCTGGAGGTTGGTGACCCCAGATTTAAACCAATCGGTTTACCTTCCTGTATACTTTCCTAGGCCTCATGCCTCAAATGCAGAAAGGAATCTACACACTCTAGATTGTAAAAAAGCCTTGGCTTTTTACCTTCAGAGAACTAAGCAACATAGAAAGTCTTCCCAGATTTTTGTTGCTTTTGACTCTAGTCATCTTGGACTACCAGTTTCCAGGCGAACTTTGTCTAAATGGATTGCTAATTATATATCCTTTGCATATGAGAGTAAGGGACTTTCTCTTGAAAGTCATGTCACAGCTCACAATGTGAGAGCAATGGCAGCCTCTATGGCTAACCTTCGCTCTATGTCCATTGACGACATTTGTAGAGCAGCCACTTGGGCTTCGGTACACACCTTTGCAGCCCACTACTGCTTGGACAAGGACTCCCGTCAGGATGCCTCATTTGGTGAGGTTGTTCTCCAGCATCTCTTTCAGACTTAGAAGAACTCCTACCCGCCGTCACGGGTTTTGATGCCAAAGATTCATGGGAAGAACCATGACCCATCTCAACCTGGGTTTTGCAGCTTTCTGGGGTCATCTCCCTGGCATCTCTTAGCTGGGGAGTCCCCCCATATGTGAAAACTACATTCCTGCTTGTTCTTGGAGATGTCGTAGTTACTCACCTGTAACAGGTGATCTCCGGGAACAGCAGGCATTTAGTCTTCACAACCCACCCATCTCCCCTAGGAGTTGTCTTTCTCTCTCTCTCTCTTTCCTTTGTCTCAGGTATAAACTCAACTGAAGAGGGAGAGTTGGAAAGGCAGGAAGGCAGCGACGCAGGCGCAGTGGGATGCTCCCAAAAGCTTTCCTATTGGACGCTGGGGAGCATCCCCACGCAGGCTCCATCGGTACCGACGATACCCATGTGTGAAGACTAAATTCCTGCTGTTCCCGGAGATCACCTGTTACAGGTAACTACGTTTTCCTGTTCTAATCTGTCCACTATACAATTCCCAAATTTCTCTCATACATCTACTTTCTGGTGTGACCCTATTCATTCACAGGCTGTAAGATAGCCTTTATGAGCTCCCCCTGTGAGAATCTCAAATATTTTGGTGGGTATGCCACTTGCTGTAATAGTTGGTCCTTAGCTGACAAAAAACCTCTCCTCTTCCATACAGCACTGTAATTATGGACAGATGAGAAAACATACTGTGAGTCTGTATAGATAATCAGATTTTCATTTTCATTCTGTCTAAGCAACTTCAAGTAGTGCTACTTTCTCCAGGACCAAGCAGGAAGTCAGTCCTCACATATGGGTGTCATCGGCGCCGATGAAGCCTCAGCGGAGCATTTCCCCAGCTTTCTATGAAAGCTTTTGGGAATGCAGGCACGCATGCGCGGTTCCCTTCCCGCCTAAAGGTGCCATCTTACCTCAGTCTCTTTTTTTCCGAGAAGCCCACCAGACGTGTGTCCTGTTCTCCCGGTTAAAAGTAGATTTTTTTCGGCGATTATCGCTATTTTTTCTCCCGGTTCGACGCCGGTTCCCCTCCCGCCAGGTTCGGTACACCGGTATCGAGCCCGATTCTTCTTTTTCGGTTTTTGCCCTTCGTGGCTGGAGTTCGCGCCCTTTTTTCCATTTTTCCCTGGAAGGCCGGTCTTTGACCTCGCGGGGACTCTTTTTTCCCCGATGGCTTCCAGTGGCTTTAAGAAGTGTGATCGGTGTAAGAAATTAAAGTCTCTCACCGACACACACGACTGCTGCCTCCGGTGCCTCGGCCCTTACCACGACCCTAAATCGTGCAGGCCATGTGGGAAGATGTCTTCCAAGGCACTCCGAAGTCGACAGCAGCAAAAGGAAAAACCTTTCTCGGACTCGGCCTCCGGCCGGGCCGAGCTCGGACCTCGTCTGAGGCCTCGACATCTCGGGATTCCGATCCCGAGCGCCGTCGAAGCTTCTCGGACAGGGGGTCCCCCGACTGGGAACATAAGAGGAAGAAGCGGTTCGCGAGGGCGTCGTCGGAGGAGGTCCCTGGCTCCTCGAGGGCCAGGTCTAAGACCCCCGACCGTCGCCCCGGGCCCGTGGACCAAGAGAAGCCTGCCAAAGTTCCTCGCGTGGAGCCGGAGTCTGCTGGACACGTAAGCCCCATAGTCCTCGAGGACTCTCCTCCCAGGGAGCCGACGTCGGGCCCGGCGCTGCCGGGGCCCGAGTCGGTGGCTGCTGTGTCTCCCGAGCTAAGTCTCAGGATGACAGCCTTGGAGAGCAGACTGTCTGCCTTCATGGAGCAGCAGCGGGCACTGATGGCCAGCCTGTCTGGCGCATCTGCCCCGACCACCGGGACATCGACTTCGAAGTCGACCCCGGAGACCGAGCCAATACTCGAGTCCATCATGGCTCGAAGTAATCCTCGGTCGCGGTCTCCCTCAACCTCCCGTTCGTGACCGAGGGCATTGACGCCGGTGCCTCCGGCGTCGGACCCCGATTCCTCCTCGGACGAGTCTGCCTGGGAGACGGAGGACGAGGAGTCTCCCGATACGTTCAAGACTCGGTGCGTCCTGTCGGACTCACCGCAGTCTGAGCCCCGGAGTAGATCCCCTCCAGAGGATACTCGGTTCTCAGAGTTCGTCCGGGATATGGCCACTGCTTTGGCTATTCCGGCGGATCCCGAGGAAGAGCCTCGAGCTGAAGAGCTCGAGGCGCTGCAGTATGACTCTCCTCCGAAGGAGGCCTTTACTGTCCCGGTTCCTCCGATGCTGGAGCGACTCCTCTTCAGGATGTGGGAGGCACTGGCCTCGGCGCCGGTTCTCAGCAAGCGAGTCGACTCGATCTATCGACTCAGAAAGAGCCATGGTTTTCAGAAGGCACAGCTACCACATCATTCTATGGTTGTGGAATCAGCCATGCATCGTCTGAAGAGCCAGAAGATGCACTCCGCGGTGCCCCCTGGCAGGGAGGCCCGCATCCTCGATGGCGTTGGTAGAAAGTGCTTCCAGGGCTCGATGCTTGCTTGCCGTGTCCAGTCGTACCAACTGTACATGGGCATGTACTTGCGGGACCTGGCCAAGGAGTTGGCCGGGTTCTCTGCTGGTCTCTCCGGGGAACCCTTGCAGAGATTTAAGTCCTTGTCCTCCGGGATTCGGGATGCTCGAAGTTCATGTCCCGCGCTGCCTACGATGGCTTCGAGGCTTCGGCCCGAGTTGCAGCAGCCGGCATCGCAGCTCGACACCAGGCATGGCTGCTCTCATCAGACCTCAAGCCATGGGTTCAGGACAAGTTGGTCGATGTCCCTTGCCGAGGTGAAAACCTTTTTGGCAAGCCCATGACCGAGAAGGCCGCTCAGCTCGAAACAGAGCACCTCACACGGACAAGGCTGTCTAGGAAGACCTCTGCCCCTCCTCATAAAAAGAAGGGCTCGGGTAAAAAGCCCTTTTACCCGAGGAAGGGCACTGCCTACAAACAGTACCCTCAATATCAGGCTGCCCAAGCTGCCCCCCAGGGTCAGCAAGCCAAGGGGCAGGGTAATGGACCCCGTAGGCAGAGGACCCCCAAGCCTCAGGCCCCTGCTACCACTCAGCAGGTTGGGGGTTTTTTACTCCTTGAGCGTAGCCTCTCCTCCACTGCTCTCCCGACCCTGCACAAGAGGTCGCCTCGCCCTCTTTGCCCACCAGTGGCCCCTCATCACCGGGGACAGTTGGGTGTTGGACATAGTCCACAAGGGCTATGCCCTGCATTTTCACCAACTGCCTCCACCATATTTTCCAGGGGAACCTCCAAGGCCTCCTCTGCACACAGACCTTCTCCTGCACGAGCTTCATGGTCTGTTGGTGGACAGGGCGGTGGAGCCTGCGCCTCCCCCCCTTACAAGATCACGGCTTCTATTCCAGATATTTCCTGGTGCCCAAAAGAACCGGCGGCCTTCGACCCATTCTGGACCTCAGGAACCTCAACAAGTTCCTGGAGAAAGAAAAGTTCAAGATGCTTACTCTTGGAACACTTCTGCCCTACCTCCAGCAGGGAGATTGGCTATGCTCCTTGGATCTAAAGGATGCGTACACTCACATCCTCATTCATCCAGACCACAAAGTACCTCAGGTTCATTGTGGGAGGAAACCATTATCAATACAGAATGCTGCCTTTCGGCCTCACCTCCACCCCCAGAGTCTTCACAAAGTGCCTAGCAGTGGTAGCGGCCTACCTGAGAAATCAGGGCATCTTTGTCTTCCCCTATCTGGACGACTGGCTCATCAGGGGTCAGATGTCCCAGGAGGCCAGACAGGCCACCCTGAGAACTATTGCTCTTCTTCAAAGACTGGGGTTTGTCATAAACTTCGCAAAGTCCACTTTGCTCCCCTCCCAGAACTTGGAGTTCATAGGAGCAAGGCTGGACTCTCTGCTGGCAAAGGCTTTCTTGCCAGAAGCCAGGGCCCACAGATTGATAGCCTTGGCAACTCAATTTCTAAGCAGGTCACTGGTCTCCGCCAGGCTCTGCCTAAGACTTCTTGGCCACATGGCTTCGACTGTACATGTGACCCCCAATGCCAGGCTCCATATGAGGCCTGCACAGTGGTGCCTTCGGACTCAGTGGTCACAGGCCACAGGCAGCCTCAGAGACAAAGTAAGGGTGTCCAGACAATTTCTGAACTACCTCAGCTGGTGGCTACATCCACCCAACTTACTGAAGGGAGTGCCCTTTCAGATTCCTGGGCACACGGTGGTACTGACCACCAACGCCTCCCTGCAGGGCTGGGGAGCTCATTGTCTAGACAACAAGTGCACCCAGGGCCTATGGTCTCCTTGGGAGGCGGTACAGCAGATCAATCTCCTGGAACTCAGGGCTATTCGCCTGGCTCTCAAAGCTTTCACGCCTGCCCTGGCTCATCATTGTGTCCTGGTTCAAACAGACAACCAGGTGGCCATGTTTTATGTGAACAAACAGGGCGGGACTGGGTCCAGGCTCCTTGGTCGGGAAGCCCAAGACCTTTGTTCCTTTGCCCTAAAGCACAACATGCTCCTCAGGGCTGTCTACCTTCCAGGCTAGGACAATCACCTGGCCGACAGATTGAGCAGGATTCTGCAGCCCCACGAGTGGCAGCTGCATCCTTCAGTAGTTCAGAAGGTCTTCCTAAAATGGGGTCTCCCTGTGGTGGATCTCTTTGCCAGTCCACTGAACAAGCAACTGCCAAAGTTCTGCTCTCGACAACCGCATCCTCTCAAAATAGCAGCAGATGCTTTTCTGATTTCAAGGTCTCAGGGCCTCCTGTATGCGTTTCCTCCCACGCCCTTGGTGGCCCGAACTCTCTTCAAAATTCTTCAGGACAAGGCCTCGGTCCTGCTGGTAGCTCCCAGGTGGCCGAGGCAGCCTTGGTTTCCACTTCTGCTTCAACTGGCAGTGGATCCCCCACTGCCTCTGGGGTTGCAACCCGACCTTCTCTCACAGGAGCAGGGTTCCCTTCTGCACCCCAATCTCAAAGCTCTCAATTTGATGGCCTGGAGGCTGCAAGGGTAGTGTTGGCTCCCTGGGGCCTCCCTCAGGAAGTTGAGGAGGTTGTCCTAGCCTCTAGAAAACAATCCACTAGGAAAACCTATGCTCTCAAATGGAAAAGGTTTTCTGTGTGGTGTCAGCTATGTACAGAGGATCCTTTCTCCTGTACTGTGCCAGTAGTCCTTCAGTACTTACTGCACTTATCAAATCAAGGACTTAAGTCCAATTCTGTTCGGGTCCACCTCTCAGCTCTAGCAGCTCACCACTCACTGGTGGAGGGACATTCTCTCTCCGGTCACCCCTTGGTGTCCCGCTTTCTCAGGGGCTTGCTTTTGCTCAAGCCTCCTATCCGTCGTCCTGCCCCTGAGTGGGAGTTGAATGTGGTCTTGCAGCAACTGACTCGCCCACCTTTTGAGCCGATGGCTACTTGTCCATTGCGCTTCCTATCCTGGAAGACACTCTTCCTGATAGCCCTTACCTCGGCTAGGCGAGTGAGTGAGCTTCAGGCCCTGGTCTGTGATAGGCCTTACACCAGGATTTATAGGAACAGGGTAGTCCTCAGGACTCATCCAAAGTTCCTTCCAAAGGTTGTCTCCTCTTTCCACCTCAATCAGGAGGTGGTTCTTCCAACATTCTTCCCTAGGCCTCATGCAAGTCATGCTGAAGCAGTCCTGCATACCCTGGACTGTAGGAGGGCCTTATCCTTCTATCTTGACCGTACGCAGGGGCATAGAAGGGCTACTCAGCTCTTCGTATCCTTTGACCCCAATAAGTTGGGGTTGGCTGTGTCCAAGTGTACCTTGTCCATATGGGTGGCTGACTGTATCACCTGGGCTTACAAAGCGGCTGACCTTCCTTTGCAGGGTCGGGTCACGGCCCACCGAGTCAGGGCAATGGCTGCCTCAGTGGCTCATCTCCGCTCTGTGCCCTTGGTAGACATCTGCAGGGCTGCAACTTGGTCTTCAAGCCAGGCGTTTGCGGCCCATTACTGTCTGGAGAGGGAGTCCCGTAGGGACAGTGCTTTTGGCCAAGCAGTACTCCGGAATCTCTTTGAGGTTCAGGCAACTCCTGCCCTCTGTTGGGCTACCGGTGGAGGTTGTGTCCTTGAAAAGCCTTTCTTTGCTGCTGAGACTAGAGGGAGTACTCTTGTTCAGCCTGGGTTCCTCGGTAGCCCAGAGTTTGGGAGTCACCCATATGTGAGGACTGACTTCTTGCTTGGTCCTGGAGAAAGAGTAGTTACTCACCTGTAACAGGTGTTCTCCAGGAGCAGCAGGAATCAGTCCTCACAACCCTCCCTCCTCCCCTTGGAGTTGCAGTTGTACATAGTTTATTTTCTTTTTGTGTGCTGTTCTTAGCTATGTCATTTGACTGAGATAAGATGGCACCTTTAGG
The DNA here is from genome assembly GCA_033557465.1 of Ichthyophis bannanicus. Lineage (NCBI taxonomy): Eukaryota > Metazoa > Chordata > Amphibia > Gymnophiona > Ichthyophiidae > Ichthyophis > Ichthyophis bannanicus. Next base: position 647,891,029 of record CM066033.1, on the reverse strand, counting down.
CGGGAAGGGAACCGCGCATGCGTGCCTGCATTCCCAAAGGCTTTCATAGAAAGCTGGGGAAATGCTCCGCTGGGGCTTCATCGGCACCGATAACACCCATATGTGAGGATTGATTCTTGCTGCTCCTGGAGAACACCTGTTACAGGTGAGTAACTACTCTATTTCTGCTCCCTGCGCACTTTACCCAAATGGCATTACATATTGATGTTGTTGCTTAACGTCTCCTACAGGGCTTATTTGACAGATTGCAAATCTATAGACACTTTTGCAATCCGTCAATAAACCAACATGCAGCTTCTAATGGAATGTCAGTTTGTCGCACCAAGGCTAGTTCTGATCTACTGTCACTGTGTATAGTCTCTATGCACTCATGGTCACAGGAAACTATCTGTAAAATGTTTTGTAACTCCCTGAAGGGATTATCTGGCATTTGTCTGTGCTCTACATGGCTCCTTAATAGCTGTAATTTATATTCATTACTACACCAAGGGAAAATACTAATTACTCCAAACCCTTGTCTCTATTGTTGAGGTTTTCTCCTTGGACAAGCAGGATGTGTCAGCCACACCTGGTAACGCCATCCGACAGCGCCATGACGGAAGTGCTCTCTAGAGCTCAGAGTTTCTGAGCATGTGCGAGTGGCCCCACCTCCCCAGCCCGCCCCTAGCCAGGCCAGTCTTTTTTCTTCCGCCTTGCCACAAGACGGATTCTCAGCTCTCTCAGAACTTACACCAGAATTGATTTTCAAGACTCAAAAGAACTTACAACAGAATGCCGGGTTTAAAAAATGCCCACAATGCAGCCGGAAGATGAACTCTACGGATACTCACCGCTGCTGCATTCGCTGTCTCGGGGCATCCCATGATGTAGAGGACTGCTCTGCCTGCTCCAGGATGTCCCCCAGGGCGAGAAAGCACAGAGGACATGCTCTGAAGGAATTCCTCGCATCTGCTCCAGGAGGCTCCGGTTCCAATTCAAAGGACTCCTTATCACACAAAAAGAAGGAGGACTCCAAAAAGAACTCTGATTCCAGATCTGAAAAGAAGAGACCGCCAGACCCCTCTTCTACTCCGGCACGGGATGCGTCCTGCAGGGCCTCCATCCCCGGCCGTTCTGAGCAATTTCCCAGCTCCTTGCCGGCTCCCACGGCCCCTGTGGTGCTTCGGGTGAGTCCTCCCGCTCACGTGGGCGTTTCCAGCATGACTGAGCCCCCAGCTACCGGACAAGATGGCGCCGGCATTGTGGCCCAAGGAAGCTCCTCCCACTTACCCTCCTTTGGGTCAGGCGGCCTCGAAAGTCCTGGCTCCGCCCACCCGAGGAAGGCAAACCTCCCTACCCGCGCTGACGCCTCTGCCTCATCGCGTCGGCGCAGGGGATCCCCGCTGGATGGAGCAAATCAGACATCAAGCCCGCGCCGGCGCAGGGAGTCCCCCTCTCGTTCAAGAGGGGATTCCCGTCAGCGCAGAAGAGGAAGGGGACGGCGCAGCGAATCAGCTGAGAACACCGAACCGAGCGCAGATCAAGCCAGCAGCATCAACAGAGAAGGAATACAGCGGTGCAGCGACTCAGCCGGTAGCGCTGACCGCAGTGCTGATTGGGCCGGCGGCAGCAGCAGCAATTACAGGAAGCGGAAATGGAGAGGCAACAGAGAACGGCACCATTCACATCACAGGAGGCATCGGTTCTACTGCTCAGACTCTTCTCCCTCCAATGCCTCCTCCCGGTCACCCCCTCCTAGGAGACACAGGAGAAGACATTCTAAGGATGCTAGCACCTCAGAGGCCATTCTCCAACTCCTCACACGCCTGGTCAATCAAACAGCTAACTTTAATGGACCAGTGCAGGAGCCTAACTGTAACCTCCAAAAGGACATAACTATGGCACCCTCTGCTTCATCCAGCTTGCCTCACCACAGCCTCTCTCTGTCGTCCCACAGAACTTCTCCTTCCCCGGAGCACGCTTTGTCATCCGGTGAGGATAAAGTTTTGACCTCCGGCGAAATTGAAATAGAGGACACAGGCCTGGGTTCCTCCGCGTCCAAGGACACTCCTAGCATTCAGACGGACAACCCTGAGGAACCACAGCGCCACTTCCCTCCCGAAGATCTCACCTACCCCAAATTTTTACGGAAGGTGATGGACACACTGCGCCTGGCGACAGAGGACACTAACACCGAGAAGGAGCCGGAGGTCATGAAGTACCTCAATGCTCCCAAACCAGCGCTTGCCCTGCCTCTACACAGAAAACTGCAGGACAACCAACTAACATTATGGCAATCCCTAGCCTCCGGACGCACCTGTTCCAGGAGGCTCGAGACCAAGTACCTCCTGCATCTAAGTCCAGGATTTCAAAAAACTCAGTTGCCACACCAATCTATCGTGGTATCGTCAGCCCTGAAGAGCATTAAATCCTCTTTCAACCAAGCCAACCACCCACCAGGCCGAGACCCTAAGCTTCTCGACGAGGTCGGCAGGAAAGTCTACCAAGGGGCGATGCTTAATGCCAGAGTGGCGGCCCACCAATTCCAACACATCCTGTTCCAGGACTCCCTGCTGGCCAACCTCAAGGACCACTTGTCAGCTCTTCCCAAGAAAAACCAGCAAGCAGCCTCCACCACACTACAGGACCTGGCCGAATGCAGCAAACATTTGATGAGCACAGCCTTTGATGCCTTTGACACAGCTATCAGGACCGCAGGCATGGCCATAGCGGCCCGGCGCTGGGCGTGGCTCCGTGCTTCCGGTCTCAGGGAAAGACACACACGACAAGATCGCAGACACTCCCTGTACGGGCGATTCTCTCTTTGGGGACAAGGTCGCAGATGCCGTGAACGACATGAAAGAACATTGCACCACCCTGCAAACGCTGGCGGTGGACGGCCTCGAACGCCACTCTGCTTCCCAGAGAGGGAGCAACTACCACAAACCATACTACTCCTCTAAGAGGTATGGTGCCAGCAGGAAATGGCAGGCCCCTAAGTACAAACAGTCCTACCACTCCTCGTCCTTTCCGAGGCAGCAGCAGCGGGAACGCAAACAGAGAAAGCAAACCACACAGCAGGCCGGCAAGAATGCGGCCTCCTCCTGACAATCATATGCTGTGGGGCGTATCTCCTGTGGGCCGAGACGCGCTGCCTGTGGGCGGCCGTCTCACCTTTTTCCTACCTGCCTGGTGGGCCATCACAACGGACAAGTGGGTGATCCAGATCATCGAATCGGGTTACCGCCTGAACTTCGCCTCCCCGCCATGGCAATCCAAACAACCTGTCAGCGATACACCCCCGCATCTAGCTGCTGCAATGTCGGAGCTCCTACGACACCTCCTCACTTCCCAGGTGATAGAGCAGGTGCTTACGGAACAGATCAACACTGGATTCTACTCCCGATACTTCCTTATTCCCAAGAAGTCCGGTGGCCTACGTCCAATCCTGGACCTCCGCAAGCTGAACTTTGCCCTTACAAAGGAGAAATTCAGAATGTATTCCCTCAACTCCATCCTACCCCTCATCAAAACAGGGGACTGGATGGCTACCCTGGACCTTCAAGATGCGTACTCCCACATTCCAGTTCACAGAGCACACAGGAAATTTCTGCGCTTCATAGCGATGGGTCGCCACTACCAGTACCAGGTGCTGCCATTCGGCCTGTCCCCGGCACCCAGAATCTTCACAAAGTGCGTAGCAGTGGTCACGGCACAGCTTTGCAAACTAGGCGTCCCCATTTTTCCCTACCTGGACGACTGGCTCCTCTCCGCCCCCTCACCTTCCGAACTCCGAAAGGCGGCGCATACAACTACAGGTATGCTAGCCAGAATGGGGTTCCTCCTCAACAAAGAGAAGTCTCGCCTGGACCCGACTCAGAGAATAGAATTCATAGGAGCGATCATCGACACCTGCACCTCCAAAGTGTACCTGCCGGACCAGAGGATAAGAGCCATCGTGTCCCTGACCGGGAAAGTCTCCTCGACCGGACAGACCACTGCGCGCTGCATCTTGCGCCTTCTGGGGAACATGGCAGCCACTACCTCGGTCCTTCCTCTGGCGAGGCTCCACATGCACCCTCTGCAGTGGCACCTCCGGACCAAATGGAAGCAGCTCTCCCAACCCCTGAATACTAGTATCCACATCAACGCACGGATCAAAAAGGATCTCCGTTGGTGGACGAACCCGGACAACCTATCCACAGGCAGGGATCTCCAACTGCACAGCCATCAGGTTGTCCTTACCACAGATGCCTCTACCACGGGCTGGGGGGCCCACCTCCGACACCTCAACACTCAAGCAGCCTGGGCCAGGTCTGAACAGTCCCTCCACATCAACCTGCTCGAACTACGGGCTGTCAGATATGCGCTGCAAACCTTCCAGCCCCAACTTGCGGGGAAGTCCGTCCTTGTCCAGACAGACAACCAAGTGACAGTGTTCTACATCAACAAGCAAGGAGGCACGGGGTCCCGAGTCCTCTGCAGGGAGGCCCTGGCAACATGGTCCCTGGTGCTATCCAACAACTGTGTCCTACAGGCGACTTATCTTCCCGGGGAGCAAAACGCCTTGGCGGACAGGCTAAGCAGACAGCTGCAACCCCACAAATGGACTCTTCACTCGGGAGTTGCGGACAGCGTCTTCCTTCGCTGGGGAACTCCCCAGATCGACCTCTTCACGTCAGAACTCAACATGAAGTGCCCAGTATTCTGCTCCAAACATCCATCAGACAGGAGCCCCGCCTCGGGCGCATTCGCAGTGCCCTGGGGCGACTGGACCCTGGCGTACGCATTTCCCCCAACCCCGCTGATCCCCATGACGATACAGCGGATCATCACAGACTCGGCCCAAGTCATACTAATCACGCCCTACTGGCCACGGCAGATGTGGTTCGCCAAGCTGCTTCGCCTGGCACAGGAGCCGCCGATTTGGTTGCCAGCGAGGCCGGATCTACTCTCCCAGAACGACGGCAACACGCTGCATCCCAACCTACAGGTCCTAGCCTTGACAGCTTGGAGATTGAAAGGGTGAATCTCGCAGCCCTCCATCTGCCCTCGGAGTTGCAGCGGATAGTTTTGGCCACTAAAAGACCCTCCACTCGAAAGTCTTACAGCCTTAAGTGGAAACGCTTCAGTTTTTGGTACGCAGACCAAGGGATCAGCCCGGTCTCGTGTCCCGTACCCCAAATCCTACAGTACCTCACATCCCTCTTCGACCTTGGGTTGAAACCACAGTCCATTAGAGTTCACCTCGCAGCAATTGCATCCCTGCATGAACACGGGAGCGGCGCAGACACGGGATCTCTCGCAGCATTGCCCATTGTAGCCCAGTTCATGAAGGGCCTTGCGAATCTCCGGCCTCCGGTACACAAGCCTGTACCCACGTGGGACCTCAACCTTGTACTTCAACAGCTCACACAGGAGTCTTTCGAACCTGTCCAATCAGCGGACTACAAGTTCATGTCATGGAAGACACTCTTCCTCATTGCCATCACCTCAGCCAGACGTATCAGCGAGCTGCAAGCGCTCATGGCACACCCACCGTACACGCAGCTCCACCATAACCGTGCCTCTCTCCGAACTTATCCCAAGTTCCTGCCGAAGGTCGCATCGGCCTTTCATGTGAACCAAACGGTCGAGCTGCCCACCTTTTTTCCGGCTCCACACAACTCCCCAGAGGAGCAGCGCCTTCACTCGCTGGATTGCATCAGAGCACTGCGCACCTACATCGACAGGACATCCGCCATCAGGCAAGGGGCCCAGCTCTTCATGTCATTTGACCGCAACAGGCCCGGGCGGCCCGTCACCAAGCACACACTCTCCCATTGGATATCGGGATGTGTCGCCTACTGCCTCCAAAAGGCAGGCGCGCCTCCAGGCAACAAGGCCGGCGCTCACCAACTCCGCGCTTTAGCTACTTCACTTGCCAGCCTGCACGAAGTTCCAGTGGGCGACATCTGCAAAGCCGTGACCTGGGCCTCACAGCTCACCTTCCAAAAACACTACTGCCTTGACCTCCAGGCTGAGACCGATAGTTCCTTCGGCCGGGCGGTCCTAACAGCGGCCACCTCAAGGTCAACTACCGGAGACAGGGCCGCGTTGCCCTCGGACTCAGCCTAGATGTATGTCACCGGGGACGCCTTGTTTCTTACTCATATTGCCCTTTGCACATGACCTGCAACTGCCTGTTGAGTTTTGCACATGCCTGTTCATGCATTATGTTGTTGCTGCACTGTCGTCGTTGTTTGCACTATGTTTGCTCACCTTTCGCAGTTGGCACGCATGTCAGCCTGCGCTCTTGTTTTTTGCACATGATGAATTTGCACTGTAGTTTTCACTGTTGCTCACTATCTGCACCCAATAAAGTCTAGACTACCCGTGCGAGTGTGCATCCTTTCCAACGCATCCCTCCCTCATCCACCATAGCTAGTCTTCTACAGCTTGGGAGGCACCAGGTGTGGCTGACACATCCTGCTTGTCCAAGGAGAAAGCGGGGTTACTTACCTGTAAAAGGAGTTCTCCGTGGACAGCAGGATAAGTCAGCCACACGCTCCCACCCACCTTCCCCTGTATGAGGCAGGCCTGCTCCCTAGCCAGTACACCTCACGGCAAAGCTAAGCATTCACTGGCCTGGATAGGGGCGGGCTGGGGAGGTGGGGCCACTCGCACATGCTCAGAAACTCTGAGCTCTAGAGAGCACTTCCGTCATGGCGCCGTCGGATGACATCACCAGGTGTGGCTGACTTAGCCTGCTGTCCACGGAGAACTCCTGTTACAGGTAAGTAACCCCGCTTTCGTGGGCTTCCCCTCGGATTATTTGGGGATTTTCTATTTTGGAATTGTGGCTGCAATGTTCACCCCAACATACGTAGTATATGCAGGACCCACCTTAAACAAATTACTCGTCCCACCATAAGAGCGTGGAAACTTTTATTTGTCAAGTCTGCAAAATCACAAGCTTCGCATTTTAATTGATAAGGTACAAATTTCAATATCAATACATAGCATCAAAACATCAAGCACCTGACAAGTTTAAAGGTCCTGAGACAGAGACAGCGTCACTCCAGTGGAGATCAGCTAGTGGCTGTCCCCGCATCAGAGTTTCTCTCCTATATTTATATTCATTTTTAGGCTTGTAACAAGATTGCTGATAAGAAGATTTCCTTTCTTTCGTATTCCTTATTTTTTCAAGCATAGAAACATAGAAACATGACGACAGAAAAAGACCACATGGCCTATCTAGTCTGTCCTTCCATAACAACAACTACAACAGTCCACTTTTTACCTGTAGAGATCCTCTGTGTTGGGCCCATGCTTTTTTGAATTCAGTTACTGTCCCCATCTCTACCACCTCCACTGGGAGACTATTCCATAGATCCACTACTCTTTCCGTAAAGAAATATTTCCGCATATCACTCCTGAATCTATCTCCCTTCACCCTCATCCCATGTCCCCTCGTAGCAGAACTTGCTTTCAATTGAAAGAGGCTCTCTCCCTGAACATTTATGCCACGGAGGTATTTAAACATCTCAATCATATCACCTCTATCCCGCCTTTCCTCTAAGGTGTGCATATTAAGATCCTTAAGTCTGTCCTCATATGCTTTATAATGAAGCCCATTAATCATTTTAGTAGCAACCCTCTGCACCGACTCCATCCTGTTCACATCCTTTTGAAGGTGCGGTCTCCAGAATTGCACACCATACTCCAAATGAGGGCGCACCAAAGACTTATACAGAGGCATTATCACCTCCTTTTTTCTGCTAACCATTCCTCTCCGTATGCACCCAAGCATCCTTCTAGCTTTTGCCGTCGCCTTTTCTACCTGTTTAGCTACTTTAAGATCACCAGACACAGCCATGCCTAGGTCCCGCTCTTCTTTAGTGGACAAAAGTACTTCACCTCCTATACTGTATTGCTCCCTTGGATTGCTGCAGCCCAAATGCATGACCTTACATTTTTTAACATTAAACCCCAGCTGCCAAATTCTAGACCATTCTTCAAGCTTAGCTAGATCCCTCCTCATGTTATCTACACCTTCCTGGGTGTCTACGCTATTGCAGATTTTTTTATCATCCGCAAAGAGGCAAACCTTACCCGACAGCCCTTCCGCTATATCACTAACAAAGATGTTAAAACGAATCGGACCAAGGACAGATCCCTGGGGCACACCACTGGTAACATCCTCTCCTCAGAGTGAGTTCCATTTACTTGTACTCTTTGTCGCCTCCCACCCAACCAATTTCTATCCCAAGCAGTAACTTTAGGGTCCATCCCTAGGGTGCTCAGTTTGTTTATAAGTCGCCTGTGAGGAACAGTGTCAAAGGCTTTACTGAAATCTAAATACACCACATCTAGAGCTCTCCCTCAGTCCAACTCCCTGGTCACCCAGTCAAAGAAATCAATCAGATTTGTCTGACAAGACCTGCCTCTGCTGAATCCATGCTGCCTTGGATCCTGTAATCCGCTGGACTCCAGAAACCTCACTATTTTCTCTTTCAGCAGCGTTTTCAATAATTTACTCACCACCGAAGTTAAACTAACCGGCCTGTAGTTTTCAACCACATCCTTACTTCCGCTTTTGTGTAAAGGCACCACATGAGCCTCGCTCCAGTCCTTTGGCACCACTCCCGATTCCAACGAGGCATTGAAAAGGTCAGTCAGTGGAGCTGCTAGAACGTCCCCAAGTTCCCTCAGTATTCTAGGGTGTATCCCATCCGGTCCCATCGCTTTGTCTACTTTAAGTTGAGCTAGTTTCTCACGAACACAGTCTTCTGAAAATTGTTCAAAATGTCCCTCGCTTCCGTTCTTATTTGTGGGTGTTTTCTGAGGTCCTGCTCCTGGTTCTTCATCTGTGAACACAGAACAAAAATATTTGTTAAGCAATTCCGCTTTATCCTTCTCAGCTTCTACATATTCACCTGATCCTTGGAAGGTAGCGGTATATAAGCGACTGTTAAATAAATAAATAAATATCCCCCCCCCCCCCCTGCACCCTGAGTCTGACAATACCACTTTTGCCCTTCCTCTTCTCACTAATATATCTGAAAAATGTCTTATCCCCCCATTTTACTGCATTGGCTATTTCCTCCTCCTTTTGAACTTTGCCTTCTTGACTACTTTGCTAGCTTCTCTAAGTTTTTCCAAATACAGATGCCTGTCTTCCTCTCTCTGTGATCTCTTGTATTTCATGAAGGCCTCCCTCTTTTTCTTCACTTTTTCAGCTACTTCCTTCGAAAACGATAGCGGTCTCCTGTTCCTTTTGCCTTTATTTACCATTTTAACAAAAAGGTTGGTTGCCCTTAAAATACCCCCTTTCAGTTTTGCCCACTGTTTTTCTACATCCCCCAGCTGTTCCCATCCCACTAACGACTCCCTGAGGTATTGGCCCATCTTCGCAAAGTTAGTCTTCCTAAAGTCTAAGATCCTCACCTTTGAATGGATTCTAACAGCCCTAGTCCTAATACTGAACCACACCATCTGGTGATCACTGGATGCAAAATAATCTCCCACTACAACATCAGAAACACTTTCACCATTGGTAAGCACCAAGTCCAGTATGGCCCCTTCACGTGTGGGGTCTGTCACCAATTGCCTGAATAGTTCTCCCTGTAGAGAATCCAGGATCTCCTTACTTCTAGATGATACTGCAGCAGGAATGTGCCAATCAACATCTGGCATATTGAAATCTCCTATTAGTAGCACTTCCCCTTTCCTAGCAATGCTGCGTATGTCTTCAATTAACTCTCTGTCCACCTCTTCCTCTTGTGAGGGAGGTCTGTATATCACACCAATGCAAATAGATTTCTCTTTCCCTCTTTCTAGTTTAACCCACAATGCCTCCTCTCTCCCTTTTAAGCTCTTTAATTCCAAAGCTTTAATAGTAGTTTTTACATATAGTGCCACTCCTCCTCCCCTTCTTCCTACCCTGTCCTTTCTGAATAAAGTATAGCCTGGTATAGTTACATCCCAGTCATGGGTTTCTGTGAACCATGTTTCTGTAACTGCCACTAAATCCAAGTCAGCCACTCCCACCAAAGCTTCATCTTCAGGGATCTTATTTCCCATGCTACGGGCATTAATACACACTGCTTTCCATATGTTACCCCTGTTACCCATTTCCATAAAGGTATTTAATGTATCACCTACCTGGGGGCTTTCACTTATCTGGGGGCTTTCTTCACCCATCCCCAACGAATCTAGTTTAAAGCCCTCTTCAGTAGATTAGCCAGTCTACTACCGAAGATGCGTTGACCTTTCTTGGACAGATGGATGCCATCTCTGCTCTGCAATCCTTGGAACAGCATCCCATGGTCTAGGAAACCAAAACGCTCTCGATGACACCATCCACGCAGCCATGCATTCATCTCCAGGATGCGAACCTCTCTGCCTTGGCCTTTACCCTCAACAGGGAGGATTGAAGAGAACACCACCTGTACACCTAACTGCTTCACCCTCTGTCCCAGAGCCATGAAGTCACTTTTGATACGTTCCGAGGTATACCTGGCAGTATCATTTGTTCCAACATGGATTAGCAACATTGGGTAATAGTCAGTGGGCTTGATGAGTCTCAGCAAACTCTCCGTAACATCTTGGATTTTGGCACCAGGCAGACAGCATACCTCTCTGGACATCAAGTCTGGTCGGCAGATGGATGCCTCAGTACCCCTCAGAAGAGAGTCTCCAACCACCACTACCCTTCGTTTCCTTCTGGTCACTGATTCTGCAACTTTGGGGTACTTGAACTCTGGTTCTTCCCTGTCCAGGGATGCTTTCACCTTCTCCACTTCCAGGGCTGCATAATGGTTCTTCAATTCAAGGGCTGGAGAAGTTGGATTGGTGATTTTGCAGGCCCTGGTGACTTGTGTCCAACCATCGACATTCTGTTGGCACCCATCTGCTCCTATGCTGGAGAGCTTGGTTGCTGCAAGAAGCATCTCATCAATGTACTTCTCACTGTCTTGAATGCTCCTCAGCCTCGCCACCTCCTCTCTGAGTTCCTCCACTTGTTTCCTCAGAGCTTCAGCATGCAGGCACCCTGCACATGGAACCGGTCCTTCAACTGGCATTAGGACCTCTGTCTGGACCGAGGAAGAAGCTGTAACGGGGGCAACAGCTTTAGCAATACGATTTTTCCCAGCCATTGTTCTGTTCGTGGAGCTTAGGTATCTGTTAAAGCAAAAGAGAGAGATCTACCAAGTACCAGACTGTTTCGCAGCTGTCCTTTCAGAGAAAAAGCAGTTAAATCTCTTTAATTATATTCAAAATGTGCTGGTCCAATTCTCTGTGATTTGTTAAAGGGGGAGGTGCCCTATAAAGCAAGACTGCTCACCTAGGGGTGGGTGGGAGTCGGGGAGGGTAGGGAGGGAACTAACACCTGATTAGGTGTTAGCAGTTTCTAAACCTGAGGAGGTTACTGGAGTTCAGCAACCTACTGTGCTCAAGGAAAGTTCCCCTAAAGCAGCAAAAAGAAAGTAACCTTGCTTTAAAAAATATACAAAAAACCCTTTTAAGAGCTCCCAGTCAGAGAGCTAGCAATGTAATATAATAAAACAAACAAACAAACCCTCAAATCCTTACTGTTTGTTTGATCTGTGGAGCCCTGGTTAGGAAAGCCTCAAAAGGGCAGGGCACTGGAGCCTTTTATGCAGGCTTCAACTGCACTCAGGAAACAGGCCCACTAACTCCTGATTAGGTGTTAGCAGTTTCTAAACCTGAGGAGGTTACTGCTCCTTAATCTTTTGCCCTCTTGCCCTTTGCTTTCCTTTGTGGCATCCTGTCTCCCCATTCTCATAGCAGTCCTCTTCGCCTTGTGCTAGCCCTGTTTCCTGCAGATTAACTCCAGATACTGATGTTGATCAAGTTCTTCTTTTTTATTTCTCTTTGTTCATTCAAGAGGCCCAGGTGGTAGTTTCAATAGCTGTGTAGTTTTCAGAGTCGTTAAGATCAGCACCTCTCATTGTGTCATCTCTATGATTTCAGGATGTTAGCTCATTTCATAGCTCAAAACTTCTAATTCTGCAGTTCCATTGTGAAAAGGGTCAGCAGGCTATTTCTTACTTAGGCCTAGAGCTGGAGACGTTATCACAAGATGGAAGACAGTAATCCAACCTGAGACAAGGGTACCTGAAGGGGGTTTCATTTTGCCCTTCACTATCTGAACCTTCCCAAAAAAACACATTCAAAATTCTCAGAAAACCATATTAAACACTCTCCTGCAATATATTATCCACTGTTTTACAATCAATTATAGGGAGGAAAGTGACCTCAGGTTTTCTTTTCTGTCCCTCTATGTAGCAAAATTCATCACCATAGGGGATTACAAAAGGTGTAACTAACATCATGGGTCCAGTCTCTCCCAACTTACAAACTCAAAATCACTTACCAATATTAAAAAAGTACTTTTCAATACTATCTATAATACCTTTAATCATTTTTACTTTTTACACCTTTTATAACTTATTTTCTTCTTAACATCTACTCCAAATTAATCTTCTACGATATTCCTGAAAAATAAAGCCAAACGGCTCTACAGATTATCAACCTTTATCACCATCCAAGCAATATTCTCATTACTTATCTGCAAAATTTATCCACAGAAGTCTTCTTCTAAGCTCCTGCAAATATCACCAACATCATCTGACTTCAATCACATATTGTTTAACACCCTGAGTTCGTTGTCTGAGATGGAGCCTTTGAAAACGATAAACGAAGATCTTTGTTGGGTGTTAAATAATAAAACAAAACAATAAAGACAATAAGAACCAGTTAACCTCTAAAAGGAAAAATAAGGAAATCACTAAAATACACTAAAAAAAGAGGGGGAAGGGGGGAGGGAAAGGAGGGGGAAGGTGGGGGCGGGGGGAAGAAAGAGCTAAATCCGGACAGGATAATGAAATAAATAACATTAAATTAATAAAATAAAATAAAACCAACTAAAGGAAAACTGTTGAATTTATCTCTTGGTTTTCCTTTAGTTGGTTTTATTTTATTTTATTAATTTAATGTTATTTATTTCATTATCCTGATCTGGTTTTAGCTCTTTCTTCCCCCACCTTTCCTTTCCCCTCCCTCCCCCTCTCCCTTCCTTCCTCCACCCCTTTCCCTCCTCTTCTTTCCCCCCTCCTCCTTTTCCCCCTTCCCCCCTTTTTTAGTGTATTTTAGTGATTTCTTTATTTTTCCTTTTAGAGGTTAACTGGTTCTTATTGTCTTTATTGTTTTGTTTAATTAATATAATTTTAAAGGTTCAAATTATTATATGAGGAATGGGCAACCCCTTTTCTCTATGTGGTTTTTATATGTTTCATTAAAAAGTGCTTTTATCCCTCCCCCCCCCCCCCTTTTTATTTTACTTTTTTATTTTTCTTTATTCTTATCATTGCCTATAAACTATGTTTTTTATTTGTGTTCTCTTATAGAGAGTACTCAGCAGCATTAGCTGTGCACTTTGTTTTTCACTCTCCAAGGCGGGTGAGTTCATTTGATTGACATCCACTCGCCTCACCTTTAACCTTCTTTTGGCGCGGTTTTGGGAGCCATATATGCAGTGAATTTCCTGTGTGCAATTCTTGCCGGATACTGTCTGAGACTCACTTCATCGGACGTATTCACTATTGGATTGATTTCAAGGTTTGACGCTCTTTTCTACTATATGTGTCTGGTTTTAAAGGTATTTCAGGTAGCATGTTTTTATGGAGTTTTCGTAGTGTGGTACCATGGATGTCCGTTACAAAGGTTTTTTTTAAAATCAGGTATTTAAAAGCGGAGCTACATTTCGGTGATTACTCCCCTGGTTTGTGCTTATGATTGATTAGACAGTCATGCTGATTTTTAAAGTCTTTATGCCTCTTTTTATGACTGGCTTCATGACCGGCACTGTTTCAACGGAGCGCCGTCTTTACAACCCACATTTCTGTTATGTATACTTTGATCGGATATGGCAACAAATAGAAATTAACTATTAATTTATTAACAATAAATACTCTTCTTTATTTTTAAGTCACATATTTCTGTTTCGACATTGCCCAGACTTGTCAGTGTATTTAGATACCTGCACATTTAACGGACTTGTTTTTAAGGTGCACTCGTTTTAAGAAATTCATGATTATATTTTTGTTGCTTTTTATTTATACTCTTCATGAGCAATTCAAAAGCAGATTTGATAAAGTTTTTTTAATTTGTTTTTTAATTCATTTATTTTCCGTTTTTTTAAACCATACACTAGAGCAGTTTGGCTCATAATTCATAACTGGATTTCATTTTTACTCATCCTCCTTTCCTTTCTTTTATTTTGTTACTATATTTACTGTAATTAAACAATTTTAGCTTTATCTTTAATGTCCCTGGTAGGTGCTTCTCCTTAAATGTTATAGTGTTTATGGGTATTAATCTCCTTTTGTGAATAATATAGAGTTACATTATTATATCAATATATCTTTCTATTAGCATCAATATATTAGCTTGTTTGCACAGTAGGATATTTCATTTTTTTGTTTTAAAGATCCCTATTGGTTTTAAAGATCCCTATTAGTTGTTGCTTTTCCATCATGATACAGTAATGTTGAATTCATGGGAATAATGTCCCCCCCCTTTTTATTGCCTCTAGCACAGAGATACATTTGCAGATTAGTATTCTCTTAAAAGATTTTCACAGAGTGCATATTATGTTCACTATATTGCTCCATTCTTCACTATCTGATCTTCGTATTACCCTCTGCCCTACATTCTCTTTGTTTATGTTGCTAAGTTTTATTGATATATGCTTTTCAATGTTTTCTAACTTTTCAAGTGTATTTTTAATTATTGTCTACGTGTTGATTTGTATTGATTTGTTTTTTTATTATGAGTATTGATTCTTATAACATTTATTTTTATAACACTTTTATTTGATCAGTTTATTGTGTTTTATTGATTTTAATGTTTTTGTTTTTAAGTATTGTTATTACTCATTATTTGTTATTTAGTATTTATTATTTTTTAAGCTGCATAACCCCTGAGGAAGGCGTTTGCCGAAACGCGTTGGGGATGAATTAATAAAGGCACCGGTGACCTCCATACACTTCTCACCTTTTGTGTTTGTGTCTCCTTGCTGTGAGGGCTTCATGCTCTTTGTTGTGTTCCCTGTTTCCTTTGGGGCCTGCTCTTATCGAACCCCCTGTTCGCCCGCCAGCAACCAAATGGGACCTCAACGTGGTGTTGGGGCAGCTCACTTGCCCCATCTTCGAGCCTCTGGCTACCTGCCACCTTCGCTACCTCTCTTGGTAGGTGGTTTTCCTGGTTGCTCTCACTTCCGCTCACAGAGTTTGTGAGCTCCAGGCCCTGGTGGTGGAGGCGCCTTATACCAGGTTCTACAAGAACAGAGTGGTGTTTTGTACGCTTCCCAAATTCCTGCCGAAGGTAGTGTCGCCCTTTCATCTCAACCAGGAAGTGGTGCTTCCTACCTTCTTTCCAAGACCTCATTCCATTTGGGCAGAGACGGTCCTTCACACCTTGGACTGTAAAAGGGCCTTGTCCTTCTATATCCAGTGCACTTAGGGCCACCGCAAAGCTTCTCAGCTTTTCATCTCCTACAACCTCAGTAGGCTGGCTCCTGCTGGAAGACCGCATCAAGGCGCACCGTGTCGGGTCCATGGCGGCCTCAGTGGCAAACTTGTGCTCTGTCCCGATGGTGGACATTTGCCAGGCTGCCATCTGGTCTTCAGTCCATACCTTCGCAGCCCATTACTGCTTGGAAAGAGAATCCTGATGGGACAGTGCCCTCGGCCAGGCTGTGCTCCATAACCTTTTTGGGGTTTAGGCAACTCCTGTCTTCTGACTCTTCTGTGTTCAGGCTACCGGAGTGCTGGTTTCATCAGACACAGAGGTCCTCCTGTGGTCTGTGGGCATGGACTAAATTACTGCTGCTTGTGGCTCACCATGAGGGAGCCCCTATTTTGCTATGGACTTTCGGTGTCCTGTATGTGAGGACTGACTTCCTGCTTGTTCCCGGAGAAAGCGTAGTTACAAGTTACTCATCTGTAACAGGTGCTCTACGGGGACAGCAGGAATCAGTCCTCACAACCCTTCCTCCTCCCCTTGGAGTTGCTCCTTTACCATCTTTTCTTTTTGCCTTCTTTTAGTTATGTCATCTGACTGAGCAAGATGGTACCCTTGGGTGGGAAGGGGACCACGCATACGTGGTAGCATCTCCCAAAGGCTTTCTTTGAAAGCTTGGGGGTATGCTTCCACGGGGGCCCCGTCGGTGCCGACATCGCCCATATGTGAGAACTGATTCCTGCTGTCCCCGAAGAACACTTCTTACAGGTGAGTAACTACGCTTTTCCAGCAGACTCAGCTCCTTTGGTGTACTCCTCGGGAGCGTCGACCCCATCAAAATCATCCCATGCTTCCAAGTCATCATTGACACTTATAGAGAAAGAGAAGAATTGCTCCAAGTCCCCAGTGCGTATCAAGAAGACATCGGCTTCAGCATCAAGGAGCTCCCATTCATTGACATCGAGGTCAGCATTGATATTGGACGCCGAGCGCTGGCATTGGCACTGATCGCACTCCAATGGGGACCATCCAGCTAAACAACCCAGCAGGATGCTTCACTCTCCAAAGCCTTATAGGGGTTAGGGGATGCCCCTGAGGCTCAGTCCTCGGTGGAACCCACTTTACCGGCATCGGACGTTGTAGCCCAGGTCGCAGTTTCTTGAGCCACTTCTTCCCCGGTACCATCGCTCGATGACCAGGTCATCGCCATCGAGCGCAGCAATTTTAGCTTCAGTGGCACTGATGTCCTCGACTCTTCCACAGCAGCTGTTGATACCTCCAACACCGATGAGGGTTATTGATGCAGCACCAACCGGAGCTACTGTTACGCTGTCTCCGCCAGCCCAACATCGCTCGACGGAGCAACTGACACCGTGGTCCTCAATACCACCTCACTCTGTACCATCTATGTCGAAGCACGCACCCTACATCTTCTGACCATCGAAGGTATCGAGGCCTGAACAGGGATTACTTCAGGTTCCTACCGGCCTCCGATTCCAGTTCTGAAGTATCCTACCTGGAGTTCACTAATACCCATCCACATCAAGATATACTGTCCAATCCATCGCCTTCCTATGAGAGACGACGATCACCGCCCAAAGACATGTCCTGTCAGGACTTTATAAAAGGTATGGTGGTGAGGTCACGTGATGCAATGAGCCGAGCCAGACAATGCTGCTTTTGGCTCCGGGGCTTCCCTGCTGTACCTGCTTTTAAAAATATGATTTTCTAATCCGATTGACTTGAGAGTTACCTTCCTGGATCCCTGTCCTTTTTTCCTTGGAGCCCCTAGGATGTGTCCTGCACTGTTGGAAAAAGCTTTTCTTTTTTTTGCTTTTTCGGGCCCCCTTTTATGTGTTTTTTCACTGCCTGTCATCGGTAGCACTTGGCCCCCTGTGCCATCGCCGCCTTCTGTACATTGCACAACCCCTTTTTTTTCTTTTTCTTTTCCTTAGGCTAGCACCATCGAGCCGTTCGACTTGGCCATGGCCATGTTCCCGGACATGTCCCATAAGCTAGCCAGTGGGTTTAAAAAATGCACCAAGTCATCACAGACTGGCACAACTGGTGCCTGCAATGCCTGGACTCCGGTCACCAGCCCATCTCGTGCAACTTGTACTTACAGATGATCTGGAGGAGCCTGAAGGGTCGGGAGAAGCAGCAGGAGTCCTTCTTTGGGCCAACAGATTCTGCATCTGCAACGTGGCATCGACCTCGGTGTCCTCGGGTACTGGGGGGGGGCATTGAGATTGAGGGGGGCCCAAGCAGACTCAGCCAAGGGGCCATTGTCAAAGGGGGCAGCCGAACATCGGACCAAGGTCCAGATGCATCATCATCAGATCCTGTCCTGATGTGACGTGGAGAACAATGGCTGGGAGCGGCCCATTAAAGTACCTTGATGAGAGGACTCATCATCCAATCATCCAGGATACCAGAAAGGCACCAGGAATCCACTGATATTCCCACCGTAGTGGATTCCCCCATAAAGGCCCTGGAGCCGGTGGGCGAAGTTGTAATTCCGGCACTGATGCCTTTGGATCTGGCAGTCCTGGAGGAATACCTTCCGGCCCTTGAGGCCCACTTGGCAGCGGTGTTGGCCACTCAATAAGCGGGCCCTTCGGTGCCTCGGGCATCGCCACCTCAGGCAGCGCAGCTGATTCTCGAGACCCATGCACTGCTCGCAAATGCAGGCATATCGGGCTGGCGATCGAAATCGATGCCAGTTCTGACAGCCATCTCCCTCTCGAGCATTTCAGGGTCAGAGGACCTGGCGAGGACATGGAAGCACTCGAGGCACTATCGGTCCCAGAGGAGTTCTTCCTCTCTGCGCAGCCAAAGCCGGCACCACTTCAGCTTCCTCTTGGAGTCGGACTTCGATGGCTAGGAGACCGAGGTGGATTCGGAGGTATCCAGGAGCAGATCTCCTGATTCCTCAGATCCCTCTCCTCCAGAGGATATGTCCTTCCAGGACTTCATGCGGGATATGGCCAAGGCCACTCCCTTTTCCCTGGAATCAAAGGACATGCCCAGGGTGGAGAAACTGGAGATCCTCCATTATCCTTCAGCCCCCAAGAAGGCAGTGATGGTGCCGGTGCACCAGATCTACAGAGGCCACAAATTAGGATGTGGGAGAGCCCCTCATGGTGCCAGCAGTCAGATGACTGTACTCAATCTACCGGATCCAGAAGGCCTCCAGGGTTTGAGAACCCCCAACACCCACATCACACTCTGTTGGTGGAGTCAGCCATGAAGATTGTAAAGAGCAGCCTGCCTTTGGCAGGCAGTGCTTCCAGAGCACCACGCTGGTGGCCAGGATCCTTTTGTACCAGTTATACATGGGCATATGCCTCAAGGATGCCATGTGGGATTTGGCCGAGCATGGGCCTCTCCTCCCCCCTGAGCACCTGAACACCTTCCAAGCCCTGGTGGGCCACAGCAAGGACTGTTCCAAGTTCATTGTCCAGGCGACTTATGATGCCTTCGAGTTGACCTACCAGGGCCACGGTGGTGGGCTTTGGAGCCCTCCACCTCACTTGGCTTCAGTCCTCGGACCTAGAGCAGTGGATCCCAGGGTAAGCTGGCCAATGTGCTGTGCCAGGGCGAGAACCTCTTTGAGAAACAGATGGAGGCTAAGGCTGGCAAGATTGAGACACAGCATGTCACCCTCACCAGGCTTTCAAGGAACATGGGCGATCCATCTTGTAAGAAGTACCAGGTCAAGAAGACCTACTTCCATTGTAAGCGCCGGTACATGCTGAGCCCATAGGACTCCCATCCGAGAGTGCAGGCCCCTTCTCAGCACCGTGAAAAGCTGCAGAAGGTCCAGCCAGCCCCGCAGCCCAAACCTGGGTCAGGGTTGTGACTGGTTCCACTGGAACATAGCCAATCTGCCCGCCTCTGCAGGGGACAGCCCTCCAGAGGGGAGGGCAGCTTGTCCATTTCTCCCACACGCAGCTTGTCCATTTCTCCCACACCTGGTCTCTCATCACCTCAGATGCATGGGTGCTGCATACAATCAGATCCAGCTACAGGCTGCACCCCTTTCCCCCAAGGAAGTTCACTCTAGACCCTTTGCATCTCAGCCTGCTACAGGAAGAGGTCTCCAACCTTCTGGCAGACCTCACCATAGAGCTGGTGCCTCTGGCTCAGATCGAGCAGGGGTTCTACTCCAGGTACTTCCTGGTCCCTAAGAAAATGGGAATTTCGGCCCTTCCTGGACCTCAGAGACCTCAACACCTACCTGGTGTGAGAAATGTTCAAGATGGTCTCGCTGGGGACCCTGCTCCCGTACCTCCTAAAGCACGATTGGCTATGCTCTCTGGATCTTAAAGATGCATATACACACATACTGATCCACCCCGTTCACAGGAATACCTCATGTTTGTCCTGGGGGACTGGCACTTCCAGTACCAGGTTCTGCCCTTTGGGCTGGCATCAGCACCCCGGATCTTCAGATAGTGGTGGTGGCGGCTGCTTGCCTTTGAACTCTGGGGGTATTCATATTCCCCTATCTGGACGACTGGCTCATAAAGAACTCCGCACCAGACTGTGTCCGCCAGTTGGCCCAGTTCACCATCCAGGTGCTCGAGCGGTTCGGGTTCGTGGTCAACTACCTGGTCCCACCTCCAGCCCTCCCAACAGCTGCAGTTCATTGGGGCCCTCCTCAACACCACTCTGGCCTGGGCCTTTTTCCCAATGGATCACCTGCTGAGGCTGACTGCCCTGGTCCATGATACCCAATGGAGGAGGCAGGTGACAGCCCAAAGGATTCTGAAGTAGCTTGGCTATATGGCCTTAACTGTGCATCTCACTCCCCTGGCTCATCTAGCAATGACAAATTTCTATAATGGTCGACTCTTACAGAGTAAAATCATAAATAGCGGTAAAACTTCTCTGTATTGTAAACTGAAAGTAATAAGTTTAAAACATGAACTGTCATTCATATCAATTAGGAGACATTGTTGTTCGGCAACCAAGTGGTCTCAGTATCTCGGGGTATAAGCTGAAACTTGCAGCGTATCCTCCCCTTATGTCACATCAATGACCACCTATATGTTTGTTGCCTTTTTTCTAATTTTTACAGGTGAAAAGTTAAACCTTTAAATATGTCTCGCTTATTAGTTGTAGATAACAATCGCTTAGCTTTTGTTGATAATTCTTAAATTTCTTTCACTTCATTGTGATACGTTGTGAATGCTCCCAACGCTATCCAGCGCCAAGCGTTTCTCCAATTACAGGTTCCTCAGGGGAATGGCTAAGCTCTACAAATGAAAACACAGTATTGGTGAACTTTACTTTCTTCTGAGATATTGTTTCGTCCCTCGCAAGGAAACTGATTAATATCTTATAAATGTACTCACTATTCTCTTGATCATGCCAGCATTCCAGCCGCATGTATTGTGCTGAACTGCAAGGCTGTTGTAAAAAGGACGCCGCGCATGCGCTTTTTTAAGTTAAGATGAACCAATCCTAGAAGGACCCTCCCATTTCTGCTCTCATATACATGATTCCCATTCAATGCGGGCATTTAAACCTAAAGGTTCAACTGTTTGCAACCTATATATCCAGCGTTGTTCCATATACAATAGAGTTTCATCTACAGTGCGGCCCTGATGTGGTTGTTGTACTTGTGTTATGCAAAAACACTCTAGATCTTCAAACGTGTGTTGTGATGACAAACAGTGCTCAACTATAGGAGCTTCTAAACGCTTGCATTTTAATTTGCTCTTATGTTCCATCAGTCTAATCCTAAATGTACGTTTAGTTTTACCAATGTATAATAGAGAACATGGGCATCTTATACAGTAAATCACCTGTGTGGAAGCGCATGTAGTGAAAGACCTTAACTGGTAAGTCTTCCCATTATGGCAAAATTGATTGCATTCTTTTATTACTGAACAGATGGAACATGTCCCACATGCCCTATGTCCAGACTCTTCTAGGTCTGGCAATTGTGGATGTCGCACCTTTGTTGGACTCAAGATGTCTTTCAAATTACGTTGTCGTTGCCACACGCAACATGTATGGTAATTTCTAAGACCTGGTATGGTGGTCAACACACTTTTATGTTTCTTTAAACTGGATTGTAAACATGCACTTAGAGGAGAATAGTTAGTTATCAAGTTGACCACTTCTGTTTCGGATGATGCCTTCTGTTTTGATTGTAAAAGTAAATCTCGATTTGCAAACCGTGCTCTTGTATATGCCTCTTTGAGTATCTTTCTCGGATATCCTCGCTGGATAAAATTTTCTCGTAATTGTTCTGTTTGCTTATCAGAAACGCTACAGCGATTTTTATTGAATATAGCTGAATTAACTTTATTCAACAATTTTTTTTGTTTTGAAGAACACTTGTATCATCAAGTCTCTGGAGTAGCCATGGGTGCTACTTGCGCCCCCTCAGTGGCCAATTTATACATGCAGCGGTTTGAACATCAATGGATTAGTAATTGTCCATATACAACATCATTAAAAATTTGGAAACGATATATCGACGATATTTTTGTAATATGGCAAGGGGACAGTGAGTCCCTACAACAGTTCAATATCTGGTTGAATAAATGCGAGCCTAATTTAAAATTCACTATGACATACCATCAAACCCAACTTTCGTTTCTGGACATTTTGGTTACTAAGACACCTGAAGGATGGCAAACCTCTATTTACCGTAAAACAACAGATAAAAACACCCTCCTTCACTACTCGAGTGCTCATCCAAGACAGCTTCGTAATGGGCTGCCGTATTCACAATTTATTCGTTATCGAAGAAACTGTAGCACAATGAAGGAATTTCGGGAGCAAACAGAACAATTACGAGGAAATTTTATCCAGCGAGGATATCCGAGAAAGATACTCAAAGAGGCATATACAAGAGCACGGTTTGCAAATCGAGATTTACTTTTACAATCAAAACAGAAGACATCATCCGAAACAGAAGTGGTCAACTTGATAACTAACTATTCTCCTCTAAGTGCATGTTTACAATCCAGTTTAAAGAAACATAAAAGTGTGTTGACCACCATACCAGGTCTTAGAAATTACCATACACGTTGCGTGTGGCAACGACAACGTAATTTGAAAGACATCTTGAGTCCAACAAAGGTGCGACATCCACAATTGCCAGACCTAGAAGAGTCTGGACATAGGGCATGTGGGATATGTTCCATCTGTTCAGTAATAAAAGAATGCAATCAATTTTGCCATAATGGGAAGACTTACCAGTTAAGGTCTTTCACTACATGCGCTTCCACACAGGTGATTTACTGTATAAGATGCCCATGTTCTCTATTATACATTGGTAAAACTAAACGTACATTTAGGATTAGACTGATGGAACATAAGAGCAAATTAAAATGCAAGCGTTTAGAAGCTCCTATAGTTGAGCACTGTTTGTCATCACAACACACTTTTGAAGATCTAGAGTGTTTTTGCATAACACAAGTACAACAACCACATCAGGGCCGCACTGTAGATGAAACTCTATTGTATATGGAACAACGCTGGATATATAGGTTGCAAACAGTTGAACCTTTAGGTTTAAATGCCCGCATTGAATGGGAATCATGTATATGAGAGCAGAAATGGGAGGGTCCTTCTAGGATTGGTTCATCTTAACTTAAAAAAGCGCATGCGCGGCGTCCTTTTTACAACAGCCTTGCAGTTCAGCACAATACATGCGGTTGGAACACTGGCATGATCAAGAGAATAGTGAGTACATTTATAAGATATTAATCAGTTTCCTTGCGAGGGACGAAACAATATCTCAGAAGAAAGTAAAGTTCACCAATACTGTGTTTTCATTTGTAGAGCTTAGCCATTCCCCTGAGGAACCCGTAATTGGAGAAACGCTTGGCGCTGGATAGCGTTGGGAGCATTCACAACGTATCACAATGAAGTGAAAGAAATTTAAGAATTATCAACAAAAGCTAAGCGATTGTTATCTACAACTAATAAGCGAGACATATTTAAGGTTTAACTTTTCACCTGTAAAAATTAGAAAAAAGGCAACAAACATATAGGTGGTCATTGATGTGACATAAGGGGAGGATACGCTGCAAGTTTCAGCTTATACCCCGAGATACTGAGACCACTTGGTTGCCGAACAACAATGTCTCCTAATTGATATGAATGACAGTTCATGTTTTAAACTTATTACTTTCAGTTTACAATACAGAGAAGTTTTACCGCTATTTATCATCTAGCAATGAGACAAGCTCAGTGGACTCTGAGTACACAATGGAAACAAGCTACATATCCCCTCCCGGACTGGGTGGCAGTTGCTAGTTCTCTTTAGTAGTCCCTACGCTGTTTCGGATATCGTCCCCCCAGCAGACACTGACAATGGATGTGTCCAAGCGGGGCTGGAGGGCTCATTTAGATGGCCTGTGCATGCAGGGCCTGTGGTCTGAGCAGGAAAACCTGCTCCGATCAGTTTCTTTGAGCTCCAGGCCATAGCGAATGCCCTCCATGCATTCCCAGGTTCATCTGGTCAACAAATCTGTCCTGATCCAGAAGGACAAGCAGATGGCTATATACTACGCCAACAAGAAGGGAGACATGGGGTAGT
Organism: Ichthyophis bannanicus; assembly: GCA_033557465.1. Taxonomy (NCBI): domain Eukaryota; kingdom Metazoa; phylum Chordata; class Amphibia; order Gymnophiona; family Ichthyophiidae; genus Ichthyophis; species Ichthyophis bannanicus. The sequence continues at coordinate 647,866,953 of CM066033.1, read as the reverse complement.
ACTTCCTGTACTGGGAAGCAGTCCGCATGTGGAAGTTTGCCATTGCTCACAAAATAAAGATGAGGGTGACTTCCCTGCCCAGGGTCCTCAACACTTTGGCGGACCAGCTGAACCACATCCTCCAGCCACACAAGTGTACTCTCAACAGGGGAGTTGTGGAATGGATCTTTTGGGAGTGGGGCACTCCTGCAATAGATCCCTTCACCACCCCGTGCAATGCCCAGGTGGCCATGTTCTGCTCCAGGGTTGTGTTCCGCAATCGGCTGGTGTCAGATGTCTTGTCAGGAAATACTTTTTCACTGAAAGGGTGGTGGATGCTTGGAATGCCCTCCCGATGGAAATGGTGGGGGCAATTACACTGACAGAATTCAAAATGGCATGGGACAGACACAGTGGATCCCTTTACAGCAACAGGATAAAATCAAAATAAACGTAACTATCTAATTTCTCAACAAATAGGGGTGTCCTACATGGAGTGGCAGGTGCACCTACTCTTGCCATCTTACTGGGTAGACTAGATGGGCCATACTGATCTTTATCTGCCGTCATTTACTATGTTACTATGTCTTCCTCCTTCACTGGGGAGTGGGCCTACTATATGCCTATCCTCCCATTCTGCTTGTGGTAAAGACCTTGAAGCTGCAGGCCAACAGGGGCACGATGATTCTCATCGCCCCATACTGGGCCCAGCAGCCATTGTTCCCCCTGCTGCTACAGCTCTCTCTGAGAGAGTCTCTGCAGCTGGGCTCTGACCCAGATCTCATATCTCAGGAAGATGGGACCTTGCTACATCCCATCATATGGTCCTTGGCCCTCACAGCGTGGATGCTCTCTCGGAGTTCAGCCTTCCCGTGAAGGTTCAGGAGGTTCTGGCCTCCCATAGGACCTCTACGCACAGGTCCTGTGCGTTCAAATGGCAGAGGTGGTTCTCCTAGTGTGTGGACTGAGCTCTGGACCCCTTTTCCTGCCTGTGGACTGGTTGCTGGAGTATCTCCTGCACCACTAGGACTCCGGCCTCAAATCCAATTCGGTCAGAGTCCATCTCAGCGTGATTAGGGGATTACCATCATGGCTTGGAGGGGAAGCCCATCTCAGCTCATCCCTTGGTGGCTTGCTTCATGCAGGGCTTACTCCTTTTTAAACCTCCGGACAAGCCCCCGCCAGTGGCATGGGACCTTAATGTGGTTCTGGCCCAGCTCTTGTCAGCTCCCTTTGAGCCGCTCGCTTCATGCCCTCTGAAGTTCCTTACCTGGAAGGTTTTGTTCCTGGTGGTGGTCACTTCAGTACACCATGTCAGTGAACTCCAAGTCTTGGTGGCACACCTGCCATACACCAGGTTCCACCACAATAGAGTGGTCTTGCACATGCATTCATGCTTCCTGCCAAAGGTGGTCTCTACATTCCACCTCAATCAGTCAGTCATTCTGCCGATTTTCTTCCCCAGGCCTCACGCCACTAAGGGGAGGCGGTGCTGCACACATTGGACTGCAAGCGCACCCTGGCCTACCTTGAGTGGACGAAGGCCCACCGTAAATCCACCTAGCTGTTTGTCTCCTTTGACCCTAGTAAGCTAGGGACTACCATCTCCAAACGTACTCTGTTGATTTGGCTAGCAGATTGCATCTCTTTCACATGCCCAAGCAGGCCTAAGCCTTGATGGTCATATCACAGCTTACAATGTCAGAGCCATGGTCGTGTCAGTGGCCAACTTGAGCTCAGTCTCCATGGAGATCTGCAGGACTGCAACATGGTCTTCCGTCCACACTTTCGTAGCTCATTAATGTCTGGATGGGGATTCCTGACACAACAGCAAATTCAACCAAACCGTGTTCCAGCATCTCTTTAGGAGTTAGGCTCCAACTGCTTCCCACTGACCTTTCTGTCATCCAGGCTACCAAAAAATATTCCTCAGTGATGCTGCTTATGGAAGATGCAGAATCAGTCAAGTCCCTGAGAGGGACTACCCATGCTGTTTCTCTCATTCTCCAGTACAGTTGCCCCTGTTGGGCTTTTTTGGTGGTCTCAGTTTCGGTAGCCTGTAGCTTGGGAGTCCCATACGTGAGGACGTACTTTCCTGCTTGTCCATGGAGAAAGCATAGTTGCTCACCTGTAGCAGGTGTTCTCTGTGGACAGCAGGAATAAGTCCTCACAACCCTCCCATCTCCCCGAAGAGTTGTTTTTCTGGCTACTGTTTTTATACTGTACTGGAGAAGATGGCGCCACAGCAGTCGGGAAGGCGGGCACGCATGCGCAATGGTGCCTCCCAAAAGCTTCTAGTAGAAGCTGGGGAGCATTCCTGCACGGGGCTCCATTGGTGACATCATCCATATGTGAGGACTTATTCCTGCTGTCCACAGAGAACACCTGCTTCAGGTGAGTAACTACACAATCCTGCTTATCAGCAGAGAAAGCATAGCTCCTTACCATGGGTGTAGTTTGGGGGGGGGCAATACCCACCCCAAGATGGTTGCGATACTTGTCTGCCCGCAGGGGTCCAGTTTCCCACAGGCAGATAGAAGGGACTTTGCCATGATCACAGCCATCCCCATCTCTTCTGCCCACGAGAAATTAAATCCCCGCTGGCAGACAAGCTTTGCGGTAAATCGTTTAGGGGGGCAGTGCCTGCGGGCCGAACAGAAGGGGATTGTGGCAAAGTTGTCCCCTTCTGTGCTTGCGGGAGATCGGATTCCCCATGGGAAGAAGAGAAGGGGATTGTAGCAAAGTCCCCTTCTCTTCTGCCCATGGGAGATTGGATCCCCTGTGGGCAGAAGAGGAGGGACAGCCCAGAGACGAGCAGTCTGCCTATGGGGATCCAATCCCCCACAGGCAGAAGAGAAGACCTGCAGCACAATAGGCTGTGTTTGTTGGGAAGGGGGGTGGAGTTCAAGTAAGGTAGAGAAGGTAGGGACAATTTAAAGGGGAGGGGGCCTACTTAAAAATGGAGGATGGGGGGATTTTAGGATGGGATGGGAATGCTGAGAGGGGGTTGGTGAAAGGGGGAAGAGTCTGGAAGAGTAACAGAGGAGGGGAGTCTGCAGGAGAGAGGTTGGAGGGGGAGGGAAGGGTGCAAGATGTTGCCAAAAGGTGCATTCCCCTCCCTAGAACACAAACACACACAAGCATCCTGTCCCCACACCACACACACTGGCATCCCATCTCTGCGCAACAGATACGCAATCGCACTGCACTGTACCTCGAACAGACACACGCACACACAAGTAACACACACACACGGGCACCTCACCTCCACACCACACACACATACACCCCCTACCTTCACATGACAGACACACACACAGGCACCCTCCCAAAGCACAACAGACACACACACATACACATGGGCACCTCACCTCCGCATCATACACACACAGGCACCTCACCTTCGTACCACACACACAGATGCCCCGTGCCTCACCCACACAAAGGCACCTACCACATCTCTTCCCACCCACAGACAGGCATACCACAATTGCACCAGACACACGTACGGACACTTAATATCTGAAGCTGTAACTTGTTATCTGTATTTCTGTCTAAAGATGCCATGCAGTATAGGAACTCTGATGCTGGTCTCATGAGATTTGAGAATATGAGACCAGCATGAGAGACAATGGGGGTTAGGGGTGAAGTGTTCACAAGCACTGGCTCTTAAAATTTTGGCCTGGCTCCTAAATCCACACAAAATTTGTCAAGTCCTGCAGTAGAAACACAGCATGTTTGGAATTTTGGTACCAGCTATAGACTGCAAAGCTGCACAAATAAAGTCCTGTCACCATGTGCACCTCTCTGCTAGCTGCTACTTTTACATTTGCTGTGTGAGCAGTACATGAGACGCACAGGCCTCTCTGATCCCACATGCAGGCAACACTGCCCCTTCTCATGGTCTGCCCCCTCCCTCGATCCCAATGATTCATGTTCAGAGATGGGCTGCGGGGAGAGCCAGCACTGCACCTAATCAGCAATAGATCCACCTCTGTTTACCTGTGACACTACTCAGACAAATTAAGGCCTTCCCCCGATGTTTGAGTTTTGTGCATTCCATAAAAGCATGTAGGAATGTGTTCACCCTCCACCCCACATTTCTCTCAGGTCCCTGAGGTCCAGATACCAAGCTGTGCCCCTTTTTTCCTCATAAGGTAGCTCCTGTGTAAGATGTGGTACTGTATTTCAGGTTACGGGCACTACAGGTCACTTTAGGTATGTGCTGAAAGTATTTTTCTAGGTGCATCTCCTCTACCTCATCTGTTACATTCCTTGCCCATTTTCGTGTCAGTCCCTACAAGTATTGTGAGTTAAGCTTCTCTCGGAGCATGCATGACCAGTTTGGCAGAGTATTCCGACGGAGGTGGGGAGCAGCTTGCGTACGTCTTCATCTCCCTTCTTAAGTTCCAACTCCCCGGGATTAGCACTTCTCAGCATGTTCCAATAATGCCAAAGCTGTAAATAGTGTAAAATAAAAATGTGGTGGGTAGCCCCAATTCCCAGCTTACTTTGCAACTGGTCAAGGGAAGGAAAGTTCCCCTACCCCATAGCTGCAGTTGCCTCAAGTGCAGGGGCTAATCCCGTTCCCACTCCACAAACTTAGTGTGCCATTGCCCTGGCACAAAGCTGGGGTTTCCCCTCACTTATAGGAAATTGGACACCTTCCAGCTGTGGTTCCTCTTTTGACCCCACCACCTTCACGCTTTGCAAAAGGGTTCAATTAGAGCCCATACTCTGCCTTCCGCAACTCCACTTTGTTTTGATGCCATACTATCAATAGCCTATGGGGTTGACTCCAGTCCTCCAGCAGCCCCAGTAGTGCATACTTTGTCCTTGTGTAGGCCTCATGGACCCAACACATCAAAGCAGCGACATTATATATTCGCAGATCTGGCAACCCCACTCCCCCCTTTTTCCTGTGGCAGTATCAACTTAGCATAGCTGATCCTAACCCAGTGTCCCCTCCATAGGAAGGTATGCCGTGTGCTTTTCAATAGGGCTTTCTCTTCCCGCTTAACCCATATTTGCAGCTGGTAGAGGATCTTGGGGATAAGCACCATATGTACCAATGCTACTCATCCATATGACGACCGTGCAAATCCACCCATTTCATACGTAGATTCTTTAGCTGGCATATTTTCTCCTGTACAGTCTTTCTATAAACTACATTCATGTCTTTGTGTAGATAAATTCCCAGGTACTTTAATCGGTCCTCGGACCATCGAAATGGAAGTCTGATGCCCAGGCCCCTCCCACCCATAAGCTGCGCCTTGGACTTTTCGGGGTTTATCTGCAGACCCAAGAAGCTGCCAAAGTCTTTAAGGTGGTGTAGCAGCTCCTTTAGCCCAGTTTGGGAATAAGGCATACTAATTAATATGTCATCTGCAAACGGGCTGATTTTACAGTATTGGTTTCCAGTATTTACTCCCTGTAAATTACCCGTGGCGGGTAATTTGGCTGTTAACAGCTCTAAGGATAATATGAATGGGGATAGGGGGCACCCCTGTCAAGTCCCTTTATGTAGCTCAAAAGCATCAGTCAGATGCCCATTTACAAGGATTTGGGCATTAGGGCTAGTATATAGGACCCAAATCCACCCTAAGAAGTGTTATCCCACCCCAAATTTGGCCAGAACCCAGAACAGGTAATCCCAGGCTACCCTGTCACTACTACCACCTCCCCAGCCTGGTGCCCGCCTCTGCTGAAACATAGCGAGTACTCTGACCAGTTGGCACTGCATCCTTTTACAAAACTTTCCTGGTTTGGGTGGACCAGGCTTGGAACCACCTCCCCCAAGTGCTTAGCCAACACTGCAGCCAGTAATTTTATGTCTTGGTTGAGGAGGGAGATGGGTCGGTATGTTTCCACCCTATCCAGATCCTTCCCCAGTTTGGGCACCAGGACCACTAAAGCTCGATTGGCCTGATGCCAAAAAACCCCGTTTTGCTGCGCTGCCTCTCATGTTCCGCAGCGCTGGGGCCACTATATCTCCCAATATCTGATAGAATTCAGGACCAAGTCCATCCAGCTCCAGTGTCTTGGCTGGTTTCAGCGTTTTTATGCATGCCAGAATCTCTCCTGCCGATGGTGGCCTCTCCAGGCGCCCTCTTTCAACATCCCCGACTTACGGGAGTGGAAAACTTGCAGTAAATTCTTCCCATGCCCTCGCTTCTACTAGTCCCACCTGATAAAGATTCTGGAAAAAAACTAAAAATTTCTGTGCTATAGCTTCCTCATCTGCTACAAGGGTACCATCCGAGTCATGGATGCACGTTATGGTGCGCTTAACTTCAGAGGGTTTTATCAAATTGACAAGCAACTTCCCTATTTTGTCCCCTCACCTATGCAGCTTATATTTATATATGTGGATACTCTGCATAGCTCTCCTTTACAGGAGTGCATTCTCTTTATTCCGTTGCTCCTGAAGCAACAGCCGGTCTTGTTCTATTCTAGAGAGCAAGTAGGTTTTATGGTGCTGCCGCAGCTCCTGCAACTCTTGAAGGAATCTTTGGTTCTGTGCATTGAGCTTTCCTTTGATATACCCTATCAGTCTCCCTCAGAGTACTGCCTTAGCTGCCTCCCAGTATACCGTGGGGCCTACCTCCTCAGCGCTGTTTTCCTTTGTGTATTCCTGCCAGCATTTCCTCATAAAAGGCGGAAGTCTGCATTTTGACTCCATACTGAATTTAATCTCCATATCCAGTCCCCAGGAGTGTTTGAGAAGAGAAGGGCAATCTGCACAGCAACATGGTCTGAGACCCAACTGCAGCTTAATGTCTTCCTCTGTTATCTTCCCAAACAGCCACTCTGAGAAAAGCACATAGTCAGTCCTAGAGTGGGTTTTGTGTGGTCCCGAATAATGTATGAATTCTCCATGAACAAGCAAGAAATAAGTCCTCACTTATGGGTGACATCACTGACGGAGCCCCGCATGGAATGCTGCCCAGCTTCCCTGCCTGCCATGGGCGCCATATTCTCCAGTCATCTTTTTTCCATGAAACCCCTAGATCTGTTCCTGCAGTCAGGAAAAAAGTTTAAATTTCTTTCACTTTTGGCTGAGCTTTCATTCATTTTTTCACCTTCCTGTCGTTGGTTAGCTTTTTTTTCTTACCCTTTGGGCATTTTTTTCTGTAGTGTTTGTGCCTTTGGCATCTCTTTCCCCTTCGGGGCTTTTTTCCACCCACCGCCATTTTTCAAATTGATTTTGCCAAGGCATTATTTTTTGGAATGCCTAAGCCAGTTAACGGCTTTAAAAAAAATACACCAAATGTGGCAAGACCATTTCTGCCACTGACCATCATAATTGGTGCTTGCAATGCCTTGGGCCTGACCGCCAGCCGGTGTCCTGTGAACTCTGCTTGCAGATGATGAGTCAAGGGCTGAAAGGTCGGGAAAAGCAGGAGTCCCCCCTCTTTGGCTCATCTGATTCAGTGTTCTCTGCCCTGATCCCCTTGTCCACGCCTGAGATGGCCAAGGGAAAAGAGCAGGTTCAGTCAGAGCAGAAAGGTTCGAGCAGAGAGGGGTGTCCTTTTACAGAGACCCCATCCACGTCAAAAGGGAAACACAAGGAGAAAGTTCATTCGCAGTGCCATCGCAGGCCCTCTAGATACAAGATGAAGAGCGAGGTCTGGGAACAGCTGACCAAGCTTTCCCAGTGGGAAGACCTGACCCAAACGGCAGAGTCCATTACTGGTGCCCAGGAGGGCTGCTGGATATCTTCACGATGCTCCTATCATCATGGAGTCCTCACCGAGGGTTCACCGGCGATGACTGCAGCATTGATGTCCTCATCGATGATTGTTCTGGAGGAAAACCAATGAGCCTTCGAAGCTCAACTGGCAGCGATGGAAGCCCTGCAGAATGCAGACTTCATAGCACAGAGCACATCGCCACCGCACTCATTCTAGCTGATCCTGGAAACCCTTGCCCTGCCCACCTCGGCTGGGGCATCGGGTGGGAGACTGGTATCGATGACGGTGGTCAGAGCCATCTCCCTTTCCAGAGTATCGGAGTCTGAGGCCCTTGGGCATTGCCATCGGCATGCTGGGCACAAGGAGGACCATCAATGTCCACTCTCGCCTGAGCTGGGCATTCAGCACTCGGAGAGACTGCATTATATCGAGTTCCTCTCAGAATCGACTGTGTCAGATCTTCGGGCCCAGGATCTCCCATCTAACCTGTCGACCCCTCTGGATATGTGGAAGTTGCCCTCGGAAGACATGTCCTTTCAGGATTTTGTTTGGGACCTGGCCAAGGCCATCTCTTTTCTCTGGAATCTGAAGAGGAATCGAGGGCACAGGAACTGGAACTCCTCTAATACTTCTTGGCCCTTCTTAAGGCGGTGACAGTTCCATCGTCCATGTCCTGCAGAGACTGCTTCTGCAGCAGTAGGAGGCGCCACTCACGCTCCCTACTGTCAGTCACCGGCTCAATTCCCTGTATTGGGTCCAAAAGGCCCTGGGGTTCAAGAAGCCTCAATTACCCCACAATTCCATTGTGGTTAAGTCTGCCTTGAAGTGAGCAAAGAGTGCCAAAATTCACTCCTCGGTGCCACCCATGCAGGAAGCGTGGATCCTTTAGGGAGGAGGTTCATCCAGGATTCCATGCTGATAGCCTGGATCCTAGCCTACCAAATGTACTTGGCTATGTTCCTCAAGGATGTCAAGCTGGACATCAAGGACTTTGCTTCCTTCGTCCCCGAAGACTACCGCAAGTCCTTTTGAGGTCTCATAGCTCATGGCAGAGATTGCTTGAAGTTTATGGTCTGGGGTGCTTACAGTGCTTTTGAATCCACCAGTAGGGTGGCAGCCATAGGGATCACCATGCGGCAGATGGCCTGATTGCAGTCATATGACCTGGAGCAATGGGTCTAAGACAAGATCACCATCGTCCCCTGTCGGGGTGAAAACCTCTTCAGCAAGCCCGTGGAGGAAAAGGCTGAAGAGCTGGAAAAGGAGCAGGTGACCCTCATCAGGCCCTCCATAAAAACTCCGGATCCCACACGGAAGAAAGTACCAGCCAAAAAGGCTTTCCTCACACACCCGCAGAGTTAATTTCTGTCCCAGTTGCAAGTGCAGCCTAAGGCCCAGTCTCCCCACTCTCAGCAGAGGGTAGAAGACTCCAAAGGCGCAGCTTTACCCCCCAGCCCAAACCGGGTGCGGGTTTTTAATGGGGTCTTCAGGAGCATAGCCTGTCAATCATTGTCCAAGGTCCCCCACAGGTAGGGGGACAGCTTGTCCACTTTCTCCACCAGTGGCCTCTGGTCACCTCAGATGCCTGAGTTCTACAGATCGTCCAGAGCAGCTATCTGTTGCATTTCACCCAGCTGCAGTCTCCTTAGAATCCCAAGGAGTACCCCAGTGAGTACCCTAAACACCAGAGTCTCCTGTAGACCGAGGTCATGGCCCTACTGACTGACCTCGCTATCGAGCCAGTTCCCTTGGCCCAGATTGGGCTGGGCTTTTATTCCAGGCACTTCCCAAAAAGAACAGCGGATTTCCACCCCATTCTGGATCTGCAAAACGTCAACCGGTTCTTGCATAAAAAGTTCAAAATGGTCTCATTGAGGATGCTGCTCCCATTCCTCCTATGAGACGACTGGCTTTGCTCCTTGGATCTGAAGGATACATACACGCATATTCCAATCCCACCCACATTACAGACAGTACCTTAGGTTTGTGCTGAGCGGCCAGTACTATCAGTACCGGGTACTACCCTTCAGGCTGGCCACAGCCCCCAGAGTCTTCATGAAGTGCCTGGCAGTTGTAGCCACTTTCCTCTGGACCCAGGGGGTCTTTGTCTTCCCGTACCACACCGACCAGTGTATGGCAGTCCACTGAGCTCACCATTCAGGTGCTTGAAGGCCTCGGCTTCGTGATCAATTCTCCAAAGTCTCACCTCCAGCCAGTACAACAACTGGAGATCATCGGAGCCCTCCTCAATACCACTTGGGCAAGAGCCTTCCTGCCAGTGGACTGCCTGCAGCAGTCTCATCGAGGTCATGGGCACGTTGCAGTGCCAGCACGTCACTATGGATTGTAGGCTGTTGAGAGCCCTCGGACACATGGCAGCCATGGTACATGTCAATTCTCAGATCTGCCTCAGCAAGTGGCAGGCTCAGTGGACCTTGCAAATGCAATAGCAGCAAGCCTCAGGCTGCCTGCGGGACAGGGCAGTGGTCACTGCGCCTCTCGTTCAGTCCCTGATATGGTAGCTTGTACCCGCAAACTTGCATCGAGGGCCTCATTTCAACCAACACACCCTGCAGGCTGCTCATGACAGATGCCTCCAAGCTTGACTGGGGCACGCATCTAGATGTCTCTGCATCCAGGGCCTGTGGTCCAAAAGCGAGTCTCTCAATCAGATCTACTTTCTCGAGCTCCGGGCCATCACAAATGCGCTCCGTGTCTTTCGGGCACATCTGGCGAATCAGGTGGTCTTGATCCAGACGGACAACCAAGTCACCATGTTCAGTATGAACATACAGGGAGGAACGGGCTTGAACCTCCTGTGTTGGGAGGCAGTTCGTCTCTGGAAGCTTGCCCTGCTGCATGGCATGGCTCTCAGGGCGACATATTTGCCCTGTGAGAGCAACAACTTAGCAGATTGACTCAGCTGGGTTCTTCAGCCACACGAGTGGTCCCTGAAGAGGGAAGTGATGGGCTGAATCTTTCGGGAATGGGGCACTCCTGACATGGACTTTTTTGCTATGGCATAGAATGCACAGGTAGCTCGATTCTGGTCCCAGAGACCGGCCAGCAGTCACCTGACTCTGGATGCCTTTCTGATCCACTAGGGGAGAGGCCGGCTTTATTTATTATTTATTTATTTATTCATTTAACATGCTTTTATATACTACCCCTTCCAGAGATCAGGAGCGGTTTACATTGAACTTAATAACTTAAGTACAATTAACTTGTGAGAACTATCTTGCAATCAACAATATACAATGTTGTAGTAACTATATACGATGGTTTGGTAAGGATAGGCTCAGATGCATCATTGTTTGTGTTCGTGTTCGTGATGGATAGATGTTGTTGAGTGACTCTAACTTGTTTAAGCTTGGGATGTATCATAAGAGCCACCGTAGTACTCGATGAACAAGTGTGTCTTTAGTTCCTTTCGAAACTATAGTAGATCTTTTACAGCTCTTAAATTGTTAGGAAGTGCATGCCACAAAACTGGGGCAATATATGAGAAAACTCTAGAGCTGGTAGATTGGGTAGTATTGCGGATGTGATTGGGTATGGCATAGGTATTTTGAGAGAAGTGCCTTCGTAATCTAGTTTTCGTGGGGGAAATGAGGACAGAGGAGTAGTGGCTATTTTGTTGTGGTGCTTAAATATAATCATCAAGTATTTGTTTTATTCTTGTTCCTACTGGTAACCAGTGGAGATCGTAGAGAATTGGGGTGATATGGTCGGCGCATTGTGCCTTATATAAAATACGTGCTGCCAGAATTTGAGCAAGTTGGAGTTGATGGATAGTTTTCTTTGGTAGTCCTTGTAGGATGCTGTTGCAATAGTCAATGTGGGGGGTTATTAGAGCTTGAAGGACTGTTCTGAAATCATGATCTTCTAACAATGATTTGAAATGTTGAATCATGTGTAATTTAAAGTAAATGTCTTTTGTAAGTGATTTTATATAGGAGACCATATTTAGTGATTGGTCCAGGATTACTCCAAGGTATTTCACCTCCTTGACTTCAAGATCTATTTCTTATATTTGGATTTTCTTGGTGGGGGGACACAAAGAGCACTTCTGTTTTATTAGAGTTGATTTTTAGGTTATGTGCTCTGAGCCATTCTGTACTATCGCCTAGGCATGAGTAGTCGGGGTTAGTGGTATCTGTGGGATGATACATCATTATATCATCGGCATAGAGATGATAGTTTACATTGTGCTTTTTAAAGATATTGCATATTGGCTGCATATATAGGTTAAACAACAGGGCGGATAGGGAGGAGCCTTGAGGGATACCTCGTTTCTGTTTGAAGGTTGTGGATGATGCCTGACCAATCCGGACCTGTTGAGTGCAGTCAGATAGGTAGGACACAAACCATTGAATTAACAGTTCCCTGCATGCCAATTTGTTTTAATCTTCTAATAAGGATTTTATGATCAATACTATCGAATGCCGAGGCGGCGTCTAGAAAGATCAGGATAAATGCTTGTTTGCTGGAGTTTAGGCCACATATAAGTCTGTCTAGAAATGTTAACATCAGGGTCTTGACACTATGGTGGGGTCTAAACCCGTGGTGGTGTTCATCCAGAGGTGTATTTAGTTCAATGAAATCTTGCAGTTGGATCTGCACAACTTTCTCTATGACCTTTGCTAGGAACAGCATGCTCAAGATGAGTCTATATGAATTAGGATAGTTTTTGTCTGCTGTTGCTGATTTTAATGTAGGTCAAATTAATGCCTTTTTTAAGGCAGTTGGCATGTATCCTTGTCGTAATGAGTGGTTCACCATCTCCAGGATGATTGGGGAGAACTCACCTTTAGTTGTTTTCAGCAAGGTGATTGGACAGGGGTTGCTGTGGCGGTTATTATATTTTTAAGATATTTTTGGTCAATAAGGTAAAACGTTGACCAGGTGTCGTGGCTGGGGGGGGTTGGAGTTATTAGGTTGTGAGTTGGGGGAGTTCAGGGAGATGTCATCATGGATTGATGTATTAAGTTTCTCCATATAGTAATTTGCTAGTATTTGTGGATGTATAATAACTTTATCTTCATCCTTGTTAAAGATTTAACAATAGAAAATAGTTCCCTCGGTTTGTTGAAGGTTTTAGTGAATAGGGTAGTGTGGTGCTCTTTTTTATTATTATTATTTATGGCCTCTTTGTATGATTTTAGAGTAAGCATGTATAGTTTGTTGTCATTTTCTGATCTTGTGTGTCTCCATTTGTGTTCACTTATGCGTAGTCTTTGTTTTAGTTTCCTTAATTCGGTTGTGTACCAAATTTTAGAGGTTTTCTGCTTTGTTTTTCTGGTTGTGGGTGGAGCTAGGGCAGCATTAGCTATGGTGGTATTCCAATTCTGTATAATATTGTCCAGCTCAGTGAGTGAATGATCTATGAGGGAGAGAATTATTCAGGAAGGAATCTTTGTCAAAGGACTTGAATTTACTGTGGAATGTCGGGGTGTCATTATGCGTATGTAGTGAGGGTGAGATAGGTATTGTACATTCTAACAGGAAATGGTCTATCCATGGTAACAGGAGTGATATTAGATTAGAATAATGCATGTTTTGAATGATATTGTTTTGAAGGAAAATTAGATCCAATATATTATCTTTTCTGTGTGCTGGAATCTGGACCACTTGTTGGAAGCCAATGTCTGACATGGCATTTATGAAGTGGGATGTTATGGAGTGCTGGTAGATTGAAGTCACCAAGGATGATATGCGATTTGCCTAGTGTTGTGGTGCATGCTGTTTCAAGTATGTTTGCAAGGTTGTCTGGGAGGCTGAAAGAGGCCTATATATTAGACTAATTAATATATGCCTACCGCCGGATTCCGCTCATTGTGAAGACGCTGTTGAAGCTCCAGGCTGAGAGGAGATCCATGATTCTGGGCTAAAGTCGAGCTTTGTGCATGTTCATCTTAGCGCGATTGGAGCATTCCATTTTGGCTGCAATGGGAAGCTCTTCTCAGCTCAGCCTCTGGTATGCTGATTCATGTGGGACTTGCTTCTCTTGAAGTCTCCGGTTAAGCCCCCTACGGTTGCTTGGGACCTGAACGTGGTCCTCAGTCAGCTTATGCAATATCCCTTTGAGCCGCTGATCACGTGTCCACTGAGGTTTTTGACCTGGAAGGTCCTCTTCCTGGTGGCCGTCACGTCGGCCCAGCGAGTGAGCAAGCTCCAGGCTCTGGTCACACAACCTCCATACACCAGGTTCCATCAGAACCAAGTGGCATTCTTCACGCACCTGTGTTCTTTGCCAAAGGTGGTCTCTGCTTTCCACCTCAACCAGTCTATTGTCCTTCCAATGTTTTTTCCCTGGCCTCACATCAACTTCAGTGAGGCAGAATTGCACAGCAAGCATGTGTTGGCCTTCTACTTGGTACGCATGAAGGTGCACCGTCAATCCTCTCAGTTGTTAGTCTCCTTTGACCCCAATAGGCTGGGGGGGGGGTCACTGTTTTGAAACACAAATTATCCTTCTGGCTCACTGATTGCATTATCCATGCATATTCCTTGGCTGGTCTGAGCCTTGGTCATGTCATGGCTCACAGTATCAGTGCAATAGCTACATCATAGAAACATGGCGGCGCAAAAAGACCACATGGCCTATCTAGTCTGCCCTTCCATATCAACTACTACAATAATCCCCTTTTTTCTTTTGAGATACTCTGTGTTTCTCCCATGCTTTTTTGAATTCAGATACTGTCCTCATCTCTACCACCTCCATTGGGAGACTATTCCACGTATCTTCAACTCTTTCCGTAAAGAAATATTTTCGCATATTACTCCTGAGTCTATCCTCTTTGACCTCATCCTATGTCCCCTCATAGCAGAGTTTGCTTTCAGTCGAAAGAGGCTCTCCTCCTGTGTATTTATGCCGTGGAGGTATTTAAACATCTCTATCATATCTCCTCTAATCTTGCCTTTCCTCTAACATAATACACACAAACACCCGTAATGACTGCCATATTGGACACACACATATAAACTACCCAAAAATTAATCTTCACAGACTTATACACATTCAACAAACAAATCCACAACAAATAGACAAGAAAATTGAATCTATCAACCCTTCCACTCTATCATGCATCCTTATTAATGCACGATCAATGAAAAATAAACTACCCATATTTAGCGATCTGATAATTGACTTAAAACCAGACATCTTATGTGTCACAGAGACATGGCTTTCTGAAACAGATACGTTCTATCTAAATCAACTTGATAAAGAAAACTATGACACATTTTACAAACATAGATCCAATAAAAAAGGTGGTGGAGTGCTAATGATGACAAAAAAGATTTTAAACGCCAAATTAATCCAATCAAACATCACTAATAATATGGACACATTATTAATAAAAATCGGTCTCATAAAAATCTGCCTAATCTATAGACCATCAGATCAAAAAACAGATGGCCTGGATTCTCTTATTGAACTCCTCAACTCTTCCACAGAACAAAATCCTATAATTATGCTAGGCGATTTTAACCTTCCGTCACTTCCAACACTAGACTCTAAACTATTTCTAGACACCATAGCAGACATAGAGTACCATCAAATAATTCAAACAGCAACACATATCAAAGGAGGAACACTAGACTTGGTTCTTTTACCTGAGATACTCTTCAAGCTAATTAACTCAAACTCTATTGAATGTACAGAGATCCCATGGTCCGATCATTTTATTATAAAAATAAACCTTACATATCCCATCCCTAGCATCAAAAACTACATAAGAAATGGCCCTACTCCAAAATTTAGAAAATTTAATGAAACAGACTTCCTTGATTCAACAACCCCCTACCTCTTACCCACATCTGATTTGGATGATGCTGTTAACAACTGGAATGAGACTATCAATATCGCAGCCAAAAATAATCATCCAAATAAAAAGACCACACATACCAAAACTAACAGTTCACCATGGTTTAATAACACTCTAAGACAAATGAAAAGAGAATTAAGAAAACTTGAAATGAAATGGCGGAAATCTAAATTATCTGTACACAAGGAAATATATAATACCCATCTAACAAAATATAAGGAAACAATAAACAGCACGAAGAAAAATTACTACGCAGCAACCTTAGCAAAATCATATAACAGACCTAGAGAACTATTCTCTATCGTTAGAAACTTAACCAATAACGATCAAACTTCTAGCAACGAAATCACAGACATCTCAGTACAAACCTTAGCTAATTACTATCAAAACAAATCAAAAAAAACCTACTATGCCCTCAGAAAATATCAACATCCCTAATCAATCTATTGATGAATGGACAGAATTTTACCCCATGTCAAAAGTATCATTAAAAACTATCATCACAGGCCTAAATACTACAACTTCATATTTAGATCCATGCCCAGTATCATGGATAAAAAACACACTACCAACTCTACTATCATTTATTCTCCCAATAGTAAACTTATCACTAACTCAAGGATACCTTCCACCTCCCCTCAAACACGCACAAATTCGCCCAATTCTAAAGAACTGTAAACTAGACAAAACATCTCCAACTTCATACAGACCCATCTCTAGCATACCATTCCTGGCCAAAATAATTGAAAAAGTAGTACAATTACAGACACAGGAATTTATAGACTTATATTACCCACTTGACGATCAACAATATGGATTCCGGCCCCGCCACGGTGTAGAAACACTTCTAACAGTATTAATAGATACACTCCTAAAAGGAATTGACAATCATAATCAGGCGTTCATCCTCCTTTTCATTGACATATCAGCAGCTTTTGATAGCGTGCACCACTCAATAATGCTCAACAACCTAAAACAGATAGGCATAAACTCCACCGTACATAAATGGTTCACCTCATATTTAAATAACAGAACACAAAATGTAAGAATAGGTAATCAAGCTTCTAACACATACAAACAAGAAATAGGTTTACCACAAGGTTCAGCACTTTCAGCTTTACTTTTCAATATTTATATAAAGCCGGTCTGCAACATCTTTAAAAAATTTGGAGTACAATATCACCTTTATGCGGATGATATTATGATGTACATACCTTTCACAATTCCCAACCTACCGATCCAGCTACTATCAGAGTGTTACAATGAAATCACAATCTGGCTAAAATCCCAAAACCTCCACATAAACCATGCTAAAACTGAAGTATTAATTGTAACAAAAAACCAATCATATATGCCTCCAACCCACATAACCCTGCAAAACCAAGAAATTAAAATAAAAATGATATAAGATATCTAGGTGTCATTTTAGACAAACACCTCACAATGGAAACCCACATCAGAAATACTATTAAGAAAATCTACTTCAAACTCAAAATCCTCAAACAATTACGCCCCCTTGTATTCACACAAGATTTCATTAATATAACTCAGGCTACCATAACTCCCCACTTCGATTTCGCAAACTTAATACTTATGGGCATCTCAAAACAAAACATCAGAAGAATCCAACTTGCTCAAAATGCAACAGCCAGAGTTATTTTACAAATAAACTCCCTTCAACACATAACACCGATACTAGCTTCCCTTCATTGGTTACCAATACAAAGCAGAATAATATACAAAACAATAATAACCACATTCAAAGCCATAAATGACATGGCCCCGAAAACATTATGTAATCTTATAGACAAAGAACCACTTAAACCCACTCTTAGAAAAGGACAATCAAACAAACTAAAGATTCCAAAAGAATTCATAAAAACCCATAAATTAACAAATAACAGAGCCTTTTCCCATATAGCTCCAACCATCTGGAACTCGTTGCCAGAGGACTTACGTTCACTATCTGAGATAATAGAATTCAGAAAAAAATTGAAAACGTATCTATTCAATAAACATTATAATACCATAGAAATCCCTCCACTCAACTTAGATAAAGGCTAAAAACGAACCTATCCACATCACAATTATACACCCTACGACAAAGGATAATATACAAAACTTAAATAAATAACACCCCATTACTATGCCTTGATTCTCCTACTTGTATATAGTTACAATTGGTATGTTCTGCCTAATGTAGTACAGACAGTACTCCTGTTTACACGCTGTTATAGTTGAAATATCCTGATTAGTTGCTGAATTCCTGACTTATGTATGTTAAGATGTTCTATGTAATAAGTTATAAAGTAATAAGTTATAATGTTAAATGTTCTATGTAAAACAAATGCTGCTTTGTTAACTGTTGTTAATTGTACACCGCAACTGATCGATGGAAGATGCGGTATATAAATAAGTGTTAAATAAATAAATAAATAAACATATACATATTAAGCATCTTAAGTCTATCCTCATATGCTTTACAACAAAGACCACTAGCCATTTTAGTAGCCACCCTCTGCATTGACTCCAACCTGTTTATATCCTTTTGAAGATGCTGTCCCAAGAATTGCACACAATATTCCAAATGAGGTTGCACCAAAGACTTATACAGAGGCACTATCACTTCCTCTCTTCTGCTGGCCATTCCTCTCCCTATGCACCCAAGCATCCTTCTAGCTTTCATCATCATCTTTTCTACCTGTTTAGCTACTTTAAGATCATCAGACACAATCGCACCCAGGTCCCACTCTTCTTTTGTGGACAGAAGTACTTCATCCCCTGCACTGTACCGCTCCCTTGAATTATTGCAGCCCAAATGCATGACTAGCATTTTTTAGCATTAAATCTCAGCTGCCAAATTTTTCACCATTCTTCAAGCTTTGCTAGATCCCCTCCTCATGTTATCTACTCCTTCCTGGGTGTCTACTCTATTGCAGATTTTGGTATCCTCTGCAAAGAGGCAAACCTTAACCGACAGCTCTTCCACAATATCACTAACAAAGATGTTAAAAGAATTGGACTAAGGACAGATCCCTGCGGCACACCACTGGTAACCACTTCCTGAGCTCCATTTTCCTGTACCATTTGTCGCCTCCTACTCAACCAATTTCTAACCAAATCAGTGACTTTAAAGTCCATCCTTAGGATGCTCAGTTTGTTTATAAGTCGCCTGTGCGGAACGGTGTCAAAGACTTGACTGAAATCCAAGTACACCACATCTAGGGCTCTCCCTCTGTCCAACTCCCTGGTCACCCAGTCAAATAAATCTATCAGATTTGTCTGACAAAACATACCTCTGGTGAATTCATTGGACTCCACAATCCTCACTATTTTCTATTTCAGCAACGTTTCCAATAATTTACTCACCACAGAGGTTAAACTAACTGACCTGTAGTTTTCAACCACATCCTTACTTCCACTTTTGTGTAAAGGGACCACATATAGAAACAGAGAAACATGATGACAGAAAAAGACCACATGGCCTATCTAGTCTGTCCTTTCATATGCCTCTCTTCAGTCCTCTGGCACCACTCTCGACTCCAAAGGGGCATTGAAAAGGTCAGTCAGTGGAGCTGCTAGAAAGTCCCCTTCAATTTTCTCAGATGTATCCCATCCGGTCCCATTGCTTTGTCTACTTTATTTTAGCTAGTTCCTCACGAACACAGTCTTCTGAAAATTGTTTGAGACCCCTCTCGCTTCTCTTCCTATCTGTGGGTGTTTTCTGAGGTCCTGCTCCTGGCCCTTCATCTGTAAACACATAACAGAAATACTTGTTAAGCAAGTCCGCTTTATTCTCGTCAGCTTCTACATATTCCTCCCCTTCATCCTTGAGTCTGACAGTACCACTTTTGCTCTTCCTCCTCAAACTGACATATCTGAAAAAAAGATTTATTCCCCCCCCCTTCCCAATTTTATTGCATTGGCTATTTCTTCTTCTTTTTGTATCTTTGCTTTCCTGACTACTTTGCTAGCTTCTCTTAAGTTTTTCCAAATATAAATGCCTGTCTTCCCCTCTCTCTGATCTTTTGTAGTTCATAAAGGCCTCCCCATTTTTCTTCACCTTTTCAGCTACTACTTTTGAGAACCATAGCGGCCTCCTTTTCCTTTTACATTTATTTACCATTTTAGCAAAAAGATTGATTGCCCTTAAATATCCCCTTTTGGTTTTGCCCACTGTTTTTCTACATCCCCCGGCTGTTCCCATCCTGCTAACCAACTCCTTGAGGTATTGGCCCATCTTGGCAAAGTTAGTTTTCCTAAAATCTAAGACCTTTGCTTTTGAATGGATTTTATCAGCCCTAGTCCTAATACTGAACTACACCATCTGGTGATCACTGGATGTGAGATGATCTCCCACTATAACATCAGAAACACTTTCACCATTTGTAAGCACCAAGTCCAGTATGACACCTTCACGTGTGGGTTCTGTTACCAGTTGCCTGAATAGTTCTCCCTGTAGAGAATCCAGAATCTCCTTACTAATAGATGACACCGCAGCAGGGATGTGCTAATCAACATCCGGCATATTGAAATCACCTATCAGTAGCACTTCCTCTTTCCTGGCAGTGTTGCGTATGTGTTCTATTAAATCTCTGTCCACTTCTTCTTCCTGTGGGGGGGGGGGGGGTCTGTATATCACGCCACTGCAAATGGATATCTCCAGGAACAAGCAGGAATGTAGTCATCACATATGGGTATCGTCGGTACCGACGGAGCCTGTGCGGGAACGCTCCCCAGCGTCCAATTAGAAAGCTTTTGGGAGCACCCCACAGCGCCTGCGTGCTGCCTTACCGCCTTTCCCAACTCCCTCTCTCCAGTTCTTTTTTTTCCGCGGAGCCAGCAGGTCGTGTTCCTGTCACCGCAGAAGAATTCTTTTTTATTTCGTTCTTTTTTGTGGTTGCGTCTGCCTTCCTCGATGCTCTACCGGTACCGCCGGTTTTTTCTCTTCTTATTTCTGTAAAAAAAAAAAAAATATATATATATATATTTATATATATTCTTTTTTCTTTTTCTTCAGGTGCACGCGCTTTTTGGGCCTTAGGCTCAAAAACATTTCCTTACCATGGAGAAACCTGCCTCAGGTTTCAAAAAGTGCACCAAGTGTAGCGGTACCATTTCCGTCACTGACACCCATGAATGGTGTCTAAAATGTTTAGGTCCTGACCACTCCATCACGGATTGTATGTCCTGTACCATGATGTCTAAAAGAGGTCGGCAGAACTGAGCTGCTAAGCTCAGTACCCTGTTTCCCTCTTATACAGCTTCGGTGGCATTGACGTCTTCCAGGGTTTCTTCTTCCTCCCGTGGATCTCAGGTAACTAAACATAAATCCAGCCGGTCCTCAAAGGGTAGATCTCCTTCTAAACATCGAGATGCCTCTGCCATTGCCCTCAAGGATTCTGCACCGGCAAAATTACCCCGGCGGGAGGCTTCAGCTTCCAAAGCATTATCGGGGTTCCAGGATGTTCCCGAGGCCTCGACCTCGGCAGAACTACTGGTGCCATGCTCTGGGGTATGTAGGGGGCGGTTTCCTCCGGTACCGACATCCAGGCATTGGCAGCGTCGATAGACCAGAGAGTTCTGCCTATGGAACGCAGTCTGGCGGCTTTCCTTGCGGCATCGACACCCTCGGAACCGCGACAGACAATTCCACTGGCACTGGCCTCGGTATTGGTATCGGTACCGGTACCGATGACATCGGCATCGGTGTCTGCTTTGCCGGTACCCAGTCATCCGATGACCTCCGGTACCGGTTACTCCCGGTACCGACCTTGGTCGGTACGGGTATCGGGCTCTTCAAGAGCATCCGGACAGACGATACTTCGAGTCCTCAGAAGAATCTAAGAATTCTGACAGTTCTGTTGATGCAGCGATGCTTCTCCCAGAGGAGCCCTCTTCCCCTAAACGCAGCATGTCGCCTCCAGAGGATATTTCCTTCCAGGATTTTATCAGGGAGGTGGCTCGGGGCCTGTCCATTACTGTGGCCCCTGAAACAGAGCCAAGGGCCAAGGAGTTGGAAATTATGCAATATCCCAAAACTCCTAAGGAGGCAGCTACCTTGCCCATTCATGAGATTTTATATGATCTCATGTTAAGGATGTGGGAAACACCTCTTACCACCTCTCCTCATTCTCATAGACTGGATACTGTGTATCGAGTCCCTCCTTATCCTGGGTTCCATAAGACTCAGCTTCCTCACCACTCTATTGTAGTGGAGTCAGCTATGAGAAGGATCAAGAGTGCAAAAAGGTATGCCTCTAATCCTCCAGGTTGTGAGTGCAGAATCCTGGATGCTTTTGGACGTCGGGTCTTCCAAGCTTCCATGCTTTCTGCCAGGATCAGTTCTTATAGTCTCTACATGGGAATGTTCCTGAAGGAGGTCACAGATGATTTAGAGGCTTTAAGTCGTTTTCTTCCTGAGGATAAGAGACAGGATTTTCTCACTTTGGTCAAACATGCCCAAGATGTTTCTAAATTTTCCAACCGTGCAGCCTTTGACTGCTTTAAGTGCATAAGCAGAACCTCGGCTATTGCCATAGGTGCACGTAGTATTGCTTGGCTCCAGGCATCTGATCTAGAGCTCTGGGTACAAGACAAATTGGGAAATATCCCTTGTACTGGTGAGAACCTGTTTGGTAAATATTGGCAGGAAAAGGCCAATGAAATGGATGCTGAAAATTCCACCTTGGACAGATTATCCAAGTCCACTGCTGACCCTGCCAGAAAGAAATTGTTCAAGAAACCATTCTTTTCTAAAAAGAAAAGATTTTATCCTGCTTATGTTCAGCAGGGATGTTCTGCAGGTCAGCTTGCCAGGAAAGGTCAGCAACCACCCAAACAGAAGAAAGCAAAGGCTGCTAGGCCTCAACCGGCCCAGCAGGCTCAGCCTCCACAGGGCCTTTGACTCTCATCTAGAGAACTTAGTCTTCCTGGTTCTCGGGGGACCAGAACCTTCCACCATTCCAAGAAGGTTATGTCATTTTGCCCCCAGATGAGGGCAAATAACAGCAGAGCATTGGGCACTCTCCATCATAAAGGAGGGTACAAGCTTCATTTTTCAAGCGTGCCCCCTCACACAATAGTAAAGCAGTTCAATTCTCTGACCTCTCTCATCAGCCTGTTAGGTCAGGAGGTCGCTATCCTTCTTGCCCAAGGGGCAATAGAAGAAGTACCCCTTCATCAGCAGGGTACAGGGTTCTATTCCCCTTATTTCCTTATCCCAAAGAAAACAGGGGGTTACAGACCTATCTTAGACCTCAGGAGAAATTCAAAATGATTTCTCTCGGATCTCTGTTGCCATACCTTCAGAGTCAGGATTGGCTTTGTTCTCTAGATCTCAAGGATGCGTACACCCATGTTCTCATCCATCCAACTCACAGAAGGTTCCTTCGGTTCCTTTTTCAGGGAAAGCACTACCAATACAGGGTGCTTCCTTTTGGCCTGGCCTCAGCACCAAGGGTGTTCACGAAATGCATGGCTGTTCTACCAGCATTTCTCCGCACTCTAGGGATATTCCTCTTCCCCTACTTAGACGACTGGCTCATTCGAGCCCCAACAGAGTCAGAGGCCAGGACTTCTCTATCCTGCACAATGCATATCCTTCAGTATTTAGGGCTGGTAATAAACATCCCAAAATCCAGTCTAACTCCCACTCAGTTTTTAGAGTTCATAGGAGCTTTGCTGGATGCCACAAAGGCAAGGGCCTTTCTCCCCCAGGCCCGTTGCCTTCGCCTGGTGCAGTTAGCTTCTCAAGCAGTACTAAAGCCTCATCTAACTGCTCGAGAAATGTTACAACTAGTAGGCCACATGGCATCCACTCTGCATGTGGTTCCCTATGCTCGCCTCCATATGAGGGTAGCCCAGTGGACTTTATCCACGCAATGGACCCAGGCATCAGGATGCCTGTCAGACAAAATAGAAAACACAAGTCACCTTATTTTGTCCCTCCAGTGGTAAAGGTCCACTCAAAACCTGTTGCTGGGGTCCCCTTTTCAACAACCCTTACCCCAAGCAACTCTCACAACAGATGCTTCTCCAATGGTTTGGGGAGCTCCTCTGCAAGACCTCTCCACCCAGGGCACTTGGTCTCCACAGGAGAGTTATCTACATATCAATCTCTTGGAGCTCAGAGCAATCTTCCTTGCTCTGCGAGTGTTCCACACCCTGCTCAGCTACAAGACAGTCCTCATTCATACGGACAATCAAGTAGCCATGTTCTATGTGAACAAGCAGGGGGGAACAGGCTCTCTGTCGCTTTGCAATGAAGCTTTGCGACTATGGGCCCTCGCCAGAGAGCATCAGATTCATCTTCTGGCAGTGTATCTGCCAGGCATTCAAAACTCTTGGGCAGACAGACTCAGTCAAGTTCTGCTTCCATACGAGTGGTCTCTGCATGCAGACCAGGTGGCCAGGATATTTCAACTTTGGGAAACCCCGGACATAGACCTCTTTGCAAGTCTGCGGAATGCCAAACTTCCCCGGTTCTGTTCCAGAATTCTGGCTCAGGGGGCTCAGGCCAGGGATGCTTTCCTCTTTTACTGGGGTCAAGACTTCCTGTATGCCTTTCCACCCATTCCCCTAATTCCCAAAACCCTGTTCAAGCTTCAGAGAGACAGAGGCCATATGATTCTCATAGCTCCACATTGGCCACGGCAAGTGTGGTACCCTCTGCTTCTACATCTCTCTCAAGCTCCCTCCCTGGAGTTAGGGTCTGTTCCATATCTCCTATCTCAGGAGGACGGAATGTTATGGCATCCCAATCCCCAGTCTCTGAATCTCAGGGCTTGGTTGCTGAAGGCCTAGATCTCCATGATCTTAATATCCCTCAGCAAGTAAAAGATATTCTTTTTGCTTCCAGGAAACCTTCCACAAGGCGCTCTTATGCTTTCAAGTGGAAAAGGTTTACCATATGGTGTTCGCAAAAGGGTCTTAACCCCCTTGCAATACCTCTGGAATCATTGCTGGAGTATCTCCTTCATTTATCCAATGCAGGTCTTAAGACTAATTCAGTAAGAGTCCATTTGAGTGCTATTGCAGTTTCCTTTAAGCCTCTAAATAGACAGCCTATTTCCTCTCATCCTCTTATAGCAAGATTTATGAGAGGCCTTCTTTTAACTAAGCCTCCCATTAGGCCACCACCGGTGGCATGGGACTTAAACCTGGTTCTTGGGCAGCTCATGAAGCCACCTTTTGAACCTTTAGCTACTACCTCCTTGAAATTCCTTTCTTGGAAGGTTATCTTTCTCATTGCAATCACATCAGCACGCCGCATTAATGAGTTGCAAGCGCTAATAGCTGATCCACCTTATACAAGGTTCCATCATGACAAGGTAGTGCTTAGGGCTTATCCACACTTTATGCCAAAGGTGGTCTCACCTTTTCATCTGTACCAAGCGGTCTACCTACCTGTGTTTTTTCCAAGGCCTCATGCATCAAATGCAGAGAGGAATCTTCATACCTTGGACTGTAAAAGAGCTTTAGCCTTTTACTTACAAAGAACACAGCAACATAGAAAGTCCTCTCAACTCTTTGTTGCTTTTGATCCTTCTCATTTGGGACTTCCAGTCTCCAAGAGAATACTGTCTAACTGGATTGCTCAGTGTATTTCCTTTGCCTATCAGAGTAAGAACCTTTCTCTGGAGGGCCATGTCACAGCTCACAATGTGAGAGCCATGGCAGCCTCAATGGCTCATCTGCAGTCTGTGTCTTTCATCTGTCGAGCAGCCACTGGGGTCTCGGTTCATACCTTCACAGCCCATTACTGCTTGGACAAGGACTTCCGCCGGGATGCCTTGTTTGGTCAGGCTGTTCTCCAACACCTGTTCCATACCTAATCAACTCCTACCCACCATCCCTGGTAGTATGCCAGAGATCCATGGGGGGAAGTGGAGCCCTGTTCAGGGACACACAACTTCTGGGGTCTCTCCCTGGCACCTAAAGCTAGGGAGTCCCCATATGTGATGACTACATTCCTGCTTGTTCCTGGAGATAGCATAGTTACTCACCTGTAACAGGTGATCTCCGGGAACAGCAGGAATTTAGTCTTCACAACCCACCCACCTCCCCTAGGAGTTGTATCTCTCTATATATCTCTTTCCTTTCCCTCTCTCTCTCTTTGTCTCAGCTTTAAAACTCAACTGGAGAGAGGCAGTTGGGAAAGGCGGGAAGGCAGCACACAGGCGCTGTGGGATGCTTCCAAAAGCTTTCTAATTGGACCATGGGGAGTGTTCCCACGCAGGTTCTGTCGATACCGATGATACCCATATGTGAGGACTAAATTCCTGCTGTTCCCGGAGATCACCTGTTACAGGTGAGTAACTATGTTTTCTCTTTCCCTCTTTCTAGTTAAACCCACAGTGTCTCCTCTCTCACTTTTAATCCCTGTAATTCTGTAGCTTTAATATTATTTTTTACATATAGTGCCACTCCTCCCCCCTTTCTTCCTCCCCTATCCTTTCTGAGTAAAGTATAGCCTGGTATAATTATATACCCAGTCATGGTTGTCCGTGAACCGTGTCTTCTTAACTGCCACTTAATCAAAGTTGGCTTCTTCCATTAAAGCCTCAACGTCTGGGATCATATTTCCCATGCTACGAGCATTCATATATACCGCTTTCTAGATGTTGCCCCTTTTACTCATTGCTATAGAGAATTTTCATGCTTCACTTACCTGGGAGCTTTCTTCGACCATCCCCAATAAATCTAGTTTAAAGCCCTCTTCAGTAGGTTAGCCAGTCTGCTACTGAAGACAGGTCGAACCTTCTTGGACAGATGGGCGCCAACTCTGCTCTGTAGCCCTTGGAACATCATCCCATGGTCCAGGAAACCCAAACATTCTCGATCACACCAGCCACACAGCCATGCATTTATCTCCAGGATGCAAGCTTCTCTACCTTGGCCTTTACCCTCAACAGGGAGGATTGAAGAGAACACCACCTGCACACCTGTCTTCTTCACCCTCTGCCCCAGAGATATGAAGTCACTTTTGATAAGCTCAGAAGGATACCTGACAGTATCATTTGTGCCGACATGAATGCAGCATCAGGTAATAGTCAGTAGGCTTGATGAGTCTCAGCAAATTCTCCGTAACATCTCAGATTTTGGCACCTGGCAGACAGCAGACCTCTCTGGACATCAAGTCTGATCTGCAGATGGATGCCTCAGTACCCCTCAGAAGAGAGTCAGCAACCACCTGGTAATTCATTCTGCAACTTTGGGGTGCTTGAGCTGTGGTTCTTCCCTTTTCTGGGGTGCTTTCACCTCTTCCATTTCAGGGCTGCATATCGGTTCTTCATTTCAAGGGCTGGAGGAGTTGGATTGGTGATTCTGCAGGCCCTGGTGACTCATGTCCAACTTTCATCATTTTGTAAGCTCCCATCTTCACCTCTGCTGGAGAGTTTGGATGTTTCAAGAAGCATCTCATCAATGTACTTCTCACTGTCTTGAATGCTCTTCAGCCTTGCCACCTCTTTTCTGAGCTCCTCCACTTGTTTTCTGAGAGCTTCAGCATGCAGGCACATGGAACCGGAGCTTTAACTGGCATTGGGATCTCTGGACAGAGGCAGAAGCTGTAACAGGAGCAACATATTTGGCAATATGATTTTTTCCGGCCATTTTTCAGTTGGAGGCGCTTCGGTACCTGTTGACGTAAAAAAGAGAAACCTACCAAAGTCCCTGCCTGTTTCTCAGCTGTCCCCTAAGAGGAAAATCACTTAACTTCATTTAAGTGTGCTCTAACGGCTGTTCTAAGTCCCTGTGTGTAGCTAATTGGGGAGGTGCCCTATAAAGTAAGTGCTCACATGGGGTGGGTGGGAGCTGTTGTGGTTAGGGAGGGACCTAACACCTGATGAGGTCAGTGGCTACAAATTTATTTTATTTAATTAAAAGGATTTAATATACCACTTTATCTTTAAATCAAAGCGGTTAGCACATCAAACAAATCATTAGGCAGTGTGTGAGGGTGAATACATGCAGTGGATACATCGACATAGGGGAGTGTGAGTGTACAGTGTGAATTTGATTAACACTTGTGCTATATACATTGTGAGCTAAGTACAGGGGGTATATACAAGTAGCAGGGGGGATGCAGGGGTCATGCAGAGATGGGAGTAGACTGGGTAGCTGGGTCACATGAAGTCCTTGTAGTGTTCTATGAAGAGCGTAGTTTTGAGCGTTTTCCTGAAGTCCTTGAGGTCTACAGTTGATCTCAGATAATCAGGGAGTGAGTTCCATAGGGTGGGCATCGCCAGGGATAGTGCTTTTCTTGAGGTGTCCTGTCCTGCTCTGGCGAATGCTTTGGGGGTGGTGATGGTGTCTTAGGTTCCTCTTCTCCTGGGTCTGGTGCCCTGGTCAGCTTTGATGAGGGGTTGCAAACAATTTGCTGAGAGGTTCTGTTTTATTTTGAATATGTTTAGGAGTGCCTTATATCTTTATTTATTTATTTAACAGTTCTTTTATACCGCGCTCTTTATTATCAGTGCGGTTTACAGTGAACAAAATGACTCGGACAGTAATGGACTGTCCTGAGTTTACATACAGCAGGGAAAGTAACAAGGATTTAAACTTTGGGAAACTTTGTACATATAATATTGCCAACTATTTACAGTGATAGAATTCTATTTACAATGATGTGCAATAATACAATAATAATAATATCGAATGCAGGAGCTGATTGGGAGCCAGTGGAGGTGGTTGAGAATGGAGGTAATGTGATCGTGCCTTGAGCGCCCATTATTATGCGGGCGGCAGTGTTCTGTGCTATCTGTAGAGGCTGGAGTGCTTGTTTTGAGAGCCCAAGGTAAATGGGGTTGCAGTAGTCTAAGGTGGGAGTGATGAGAGCTTGACAGACCATACGGAAGTGATCCTGTGAGAGAATAGGTTTGAGGCGCCTGTTGGTTCTCATTTTGAGGTATGCGTTCCTTGTGGTTCTGGCAATGTGAGACTGTAGGTTCAGGTCTTTGTTGAGAGTCACTCCGAGGTATTTCACTTCCGGCTTTATTGGTATTGTGATGTCATTCAGCTTGATGGTGGATGTGGGGGAGAAGGTGGAGTTTCTGGTGATGAGTAGCATTTCTGTTTTGTTGTAGTTTATGGACAAGTTGTTTTCCAGAAGCCAGCTTGTCATTTTTTTAAGACAATTTGCTAAATTAGAGTAATCTGGGCTGTCCATGTTGATGGGGGTGACTATCATGATGCCATCTACGTAGATGGTGTATTGTATCTTGTGGTTCTTGATAATAGAGCAGATGGGTTGTATGTACAGGTTAAATAGCAGGGCAGAGAATGATGAGCCTTGCGGGATGCCCTGGGTGGCTCTCAGAGGCTAGGAGGTATCTGAGTCGCATTTGACTTGGAGGTGTCTGTCAGTGAGGTAGGATGTGAACCAGTTCAAGGTGGTGCCGTGTAGGCCAACGTCTTGTAGTCTTGTTAGCAGGGTTGTGTGGTTGAGGAGATGTCTATGAAGGAAATGCTGAAGAGATGTCTATGAAGATCATGATGACGCCCATCTTGATGTTGTCAATAATCTGGATCAGCTTGTCGAAGAGGTGTATCAGTAGAGTTTTGACGCCATGGTTTGGTCGGAAGCCATGTTGTTTAGGGTCTAGGGCATGGCTGTCGATATGATGTTGATGTTGAACCACCTTTTCGATGATCTTCAATATAAGGGGGAGGCTTGAGATGGGTCTGTAGGCGGCTGGGTTGGTCTTACTTAGTGGGGATTTTTTTGGGATTGGGCGTATTGTTGCTAGCTTCAGGGCACTAGGCATAATTTTGCAGATGATTTGGATCAGATCTTCTTTTGCTGCTTTGATCCAGTTTAGCAAGCTGGAATAAAAAACAATGAACTCTAACTGATAGAGCTTTGCCCACTACCACAAAAAAATTCCCCCTTTGCAGTAAAGGAAAAAAAAAGAATTAGCTTTTATAAATAAAAATCAATCGGAAGCCACCTCTGTTCTATCTCCGTAGAAGAGATCTGCAGGGCTGCGACATGGTCATCGGTCCATATTTTCGTAGCCCACTACTGTCTCGATGGGTATTCCAGATGGGACTGCAGTTTTGGCCAGGCTGTATTCTGGCATCTCTTTGGGTCGTGAGGGTCCTGGCCACTGGTCCTTCTGTCTGTCCAGGCTATCTGCTCAAAATTCCCATGGTTGATGTCGACTGTGGATACTGCATCAGATGAGTCCCTTGATGGGACTGCCCCTCTGGTCTTCCTGTCTTCTCCAGTTCTCGATGACCAGTTGGGCTATTCTTTCTCCTCAGGTTCCAGTAGCCTGGATCTTGAGAGTCCCATATGTGAGGACTTCCTGCTTGTCCACAGTATACGTGTAGTTACTCACCTGTAGCAGGTGTTCTCCATGAATAGCAGGAATAAGTCCTCACAACCTTCCCACCTCCTTGGGGAGTTGCCTCTTGGCTCTTGCTATGTTATCATACTGGAGAATATGATGCCGCCGTGGGTGGGGAAGGCAGGCATGCGCAGCATACCTCCCAAAAGCTTCCTTTGGAAGCTGGGGAACATTCCGTGCAGGGCTCCATCAGTGACAGTTTAGCATTCTCCAGCCATCTATTAATTCCAGTTCCTTGTACGGAAAATGAACTCCCCCGCTTATCCATGCCTCTTCCCGGTTGCTTGGGTGGTTGACAGTCCAGAGTAGGGTCTGCCACTGTGTTAAAGTCCCCCCCCCCCCCATGATAAAAGAATAGTCAGTTTG
Organism: Ichthyophis bannanicus; assembly: GCA_033557465.1. NCBI lineage: Eukaryota > Metazoa > Chordata > Amphibia > Gymnophiona > Ichthyophiidae > Ichthyophis > Ichthyophis bannanicus. The sequence goes on along the minus strand of CM066033.1, from coordinate 647,836,731 downwards.
GTCAGCTAGCTTTGCCACCAGCTCTACAAAGGAGTGCTTGTAGACGTTGGGGGCATACACATTGCACAGAAGCACCCTTCTGCCCTGTAAACAGCCCCATACCAAAATATAATGCCTCTCACCATCTTGAATTACTGTGTGGGTGTCAAAGGTGACATGCTTCCCTATAAGGATGGCCACTTCCTGCTGGTTCAAGGAGTAGGCCAAGCACAGGACCCCTCTTACCCAGCCCTTCTTTAGCATAGCATGCTCCCTTGCAGTTAGGTGGGTTTCTTGCAAAAGCGCCACATTTCCCAACTTTCTCAGGTAGGTTAGTGTTTTCTCACGCTTAACCAGGGGGAGTTAAAGCAGCCCACGTTCAGAGTAGTTATTTATTTATTTTATTTATTTATTTATTTATTTATTACAGGCTCTTATATACCGCTCTATTCAGCATCAGCGCGGTTCACAATAAAACAACATACCATAACAACACATTGTTTGGTTTTTACATAGAACAAGGTCAGAGAACTTGGATAAAACTTGGATAAAACTTCAGCCATTACCCAATTGCAACAGAGTTGATATTGATCCCAGATATATCTTTTTAACCCTGGGACCTCCCAGCCGGGCCCCCTCAAGGTAATTGGCTCCTGTTGATAACTTTTAATGATACCTGGCACCATCTCCACTATTTTCCCTTGTGGCCTAGTAACCCCCCTCCCCCTCCCACACTGGTGACTGCATCTCCCCCACCTCCTCCTGCCCCTTCTCCCCTGCATTCCTGCTCATTCGACTCCCATCCACACCATTCAGCTTCCACCAAGTATTCTCCCCACACATTCCCCATCCACTCCTCTTGTGTACCCTACCCTGCTCCCACAGCGCACCTAAGCCCCGTGCGCTCAGTGATAGATGTCTACCTTGGCCCATTCTCTTCTTCCAGACCCCCCCATCTCTGAGTCCCCCTCTGCCCCCCTAGCTTCTACAGCAAACCACATTCAGCCATTAAACAATATTAACGTGCCCCAACTAGACTTGCTGATTTCGAGCATCCAATAGTTAGGCATGCAGCCGGAAGTGGCTCCCAGTCCCCAATGTTCCTTATGTCCATCCACAAGGTGTGCCTCCGCTCTAGGAGCTCCTGGAGACCAGGTGGTTCTCTTTGCAGCTTCTGGACCTCTGCTGCTTTCACCAGGAGGCTAGATTGCAGCAACCAGCTCAACCAGGCAAACATTGCATGAACATGAACATCACTGTAAACTGTATGGTCCTTTACTGTCCCGCACAGCACCAGGGCTGATCTCTCAGACTTCCCCACTGTCCTGATGGCCACATCACTCTAGGAACTTTTTCCCTTCCTCCATCGTGTGCAGCTGCAGAGTTGTGCCATTGTGGATGGTCTTCAGTTTGTGTGGAAACAGTAAGGTGAAGCAAAGGCCTCGCTGGTGTGACTCTGAGCAGATTGGAGCAAATTCCCATTGTTTCAATGCAGCACGATTTGAATAGTCATTAAATAGTCATTTTTTGTGGCATATTCTAGCGTATGCCACTGATGGAATTCTCACAGCAAGGACATTTCCTTGACCAAACCTTGCTTTGGCCCAATGAGATGCATGGGCTTGAATTGCAATACCATGCTAGGTTGGGTCCTTGAATGCCGAGCTGCGCCGACAGCCATTTTTCAAAAAAAAACGTAGAGCTTCACATGGGTCACTGCCTCACTCAGCTGACAACTCATAAATTGTCACGCCCGGGTTTCCTGCGCCTCAATCTTGTACATAAACTGCTTGTGCTCTACTGAAATTTGGGCTACCCAAGCCACTAGGTGCTTCAAGGTAGCTTCCTAGGTCACCACTCTATGCTCCAGCTTGGCCAGGCACTGCAATTGCTTCTCAAATTTTTCGCGGATGTCCTCTGTCGTGGACTGCAGCTTATTTAAACTGTCTTCCAGTGCCACTGACACTACTTTAGATATCTGTGCTGCCAATTCCCCCACTCCCACTGTAGTTCCAAGGGGTGAGTTAGCAGCCATATTGGGTGTCTGGCACTGCGATTTCACATGTGTGGAACAGAGTGTTTTTTTTGGTATGCCCTGCCAGTCAGTTCCCATATCTCCAGACACCAATACCACTGATTTCTGAGGGCCAATGGCAGGTTTTCAGCAGGAATTTTGGGGCCCAAGTTGGGAGCTCTACTCCTTCACATCTTCTTGCCTTGCATACATCACGTGACCCCCAAGAGAATTGTTCTATGTCTGTGCTTTAACATTCTCCCATTGGGTGTCTTATTATTCTTGCTGTTTGAGGAGTGTCCTTATTACAGATAAGCAGCTATGCTTTAGTGGCATATCAAAACTTTGCATACTATCATCTCATCATTCTAAGTTTCCATTTATGTTAATAAACCAGCAGATCAGTTATGTCTATATGTGGCATAGCTGATCTGATATTATTTGGAAATGGTGTAATCATCAGAGTTGTTTGTTCTGTAGTACCATCTGGCATATGCAAGTTGAAAAAACGTTTTCCAGATGTTTTGTCTCTAATTAGTCTGTTGTTAACACGATAAAATTATTATGTAGTTCTTGCATTTATGCATTAGGGTGTAGCACCTTCCGTCTCCAGGTTCTCAGTGAGAGAAATTGTGTTCTTTAGCTAAGATATCTTTATTACATTCATTCATTTCCTCTCTAGTTGTTTCTGATTTACAAAGCCATCCGAGTTTCTGTAGTGAATTAAAATCCCATCTGGCTAGCAGCAATGGAATTGTGATAATTTTTGATCTCTGTACAGTTTGACAAATGTCAAGAGCCACAAATTCCAGTTCTTATCCTGCAGTAGTAATCATCAGTTCCTGCATTCCTGTAACACTCAGATGTATCTTAGGTTGCATTTTTTTAGGACAACCTGCCATAGCTTCTGAGACATGCTGTGAATTTCTCCTTTTTTCTTTGAATGCATTTAGAGAATATAGCCTTTCTTGGGAAGATGGTATATAAATTTAATAAATATAAAATATATGTGGATGGAAGTTATGCTTCAGTGTAAAACCATGCATGTGGGGTAACTTCAATTAGCAGGACAAGAACTACCAACTGATAAACAGGGACGACATCTAGGAGTAATCATGTCAAAGGGCCTGAAGGTTGTTATTTGATTACACTATGCTTGAATGCATAAATACAAATAGCAGCAGGAGGAGACAAGACTGTCCTGTAGTGTCTTAGCACTAACATCCAGTTAGAGATAACCCTGTGGATGCTTGAAGGGTCCTCCCAAGCAGTGCCCAAGCCTCACCTGTAGCTTTGCTCATTCCCTTATGCTGATAACACAGGTACACTAAAAAAAAAATTTTTTTAAACTGCCTCTAATGTTTCGATTGATTTTTACGTTTTTTGGTGCGCTGAATCCAAATCTGGTAACCAATTTGCTCCATCACGTACAGATTTTTTGCTACATTGGGTTAGCAGTTTGAGGTGAACGTTTCAGATTGAGTGCGATCGAGATAAAAGTTTCTTGGATGAATTCTTTATACTAATTGTTTAGTAGTTATTCAAATAAGAATAAAGAAAATTGTAACAAGGCAGCACATAAGAATAGAGTAATGTCAACAAAACACACTGTGATGGTAGCAAAATTGTCTGCACTTAAAACAGCCACATACATGTGCACAAACATTGAGCATATAAGAGCGGGGTTAGACACAAAGCAAAGCAAAGAAATGTGCAAAAAATGTTGTACAGGTATGTATGTAAGAATAGAAAACGCAAACCGCACCATTGCAATACATGAAGACAAACACCCAATGGTGTGAAAATAAAATTCTAATAAATGAGATCCGACACTGTGGTAATAACTAGCAAATTTTTATTTCAAAGTTTAGTAAAAACACGATATTTGTCAACACAGTTTAGATTTTAAAGTCATTCTTGGGTCAATCAATCTCCTGGTGGGCCCGTTTCTTCTTCCCCCGAATGCTTCTCTTGGTGCGCTGCTTGGCGTATTTTCATCTGGGGTTTCCCGCAGCAGCAACCAGCAGAAATCAGCCATCATAGTGGTGTTCCATCTTCCTTGGTACCTTCTCTCTGCGTCCTTGATGTCCTGGTGAAACCTTTCACCTTGTTCTTCACTGTACGCCCCCAAGTTTTCGGGAAAGTAGTTCACATGGGAGTGCAAGAAATGGACTTTCAGGCTCATGTTACAGCCTTGTTCTTTGAAGGCATTGAGCATCCTGGCAACAATATCCTTATAGTTCTCATCCCGCCTGTTCCCCAAGAATTTGAGAACAACATCCTTGAAGGAATCCCAGGCTTCTTTTTCCTTCTCAGACATCGTTTCAGCGAATGCTCCATCTGAAATGAGTTTCCTTATATCAGGGCCAACAAACACTCCTTCCTTTAACTTTGCTTCAGAAAGTCGGGGGAACTTTGAGCAAAGGTACCGAAAGCACTCACCATCTTTTGGAAGGGACTTGATGAATTGCTTAATGAGACCCAACTTAATGTGGAGAGGTGGTAATAGAATTTTATCACGAGGTACCAAGCTCTCATGAAAAACATTTTTCTCACCGAATTGGCCAGTCTTTTTTCCCCCAGTGTAGGTCGCAGGCCCGGCTATCCCACAAGAAAAGGAAGCAGGGATATTTGGTGAAACCGGATTGCTGCCCTAATAGCATGGATAGAATTTTAAAGTCTCCACAAATCATCCACTTATGCTCATCATAACGAATCTTCTGAAGAATCAGGGCCAAATTCTCGTATTTTTCTTGGAGAATAACAGAGTGAGCAATAGGAACTGAAGCGAATGTGTTGCCATTATGAAGAAGAACACCTTTTATGCTGTCTTTTGACGAATCAATGAACAGCCGCCATTCAGCAGGATCATACTTGAGTTTAAACTTTTCCATCACTCCGTATATATCGTTGCAAAATACCAAATCTTCCTCTTTGCTGAAATACTTCAAAAATTGTGTCTCGCGGTTGCGGTACCAATAAAAAGTTGTTCCTGGTGACAATAGATTTTTCTGTTTAAGCCGAGAACCTAGCAGTTGGGCAGCATCTTTTGGGAGTCCTAAATCCCGGACTAAATCATTCAATTCAGCTTGAGAGAAAAGTTCAGGTTTCGGATCTGGTTCAGTTTCAAACTCGGAAGTACTGGACTCATCGGGAAAAGCCATCTGATGAGTCTCATCATGATCAGAACCGTCCACACAAATATGATCCAAAGATTTTGGTGGTTCAGGCACAGGTACTTTGTTGCTATGAGGCATAGGCCTAATTGCTGAGGGAAGGTTGGGGTAACTTATTACGTTCTTATTTTTTAAGTTGTATCCCTTCACAATGCAAGAGCAAAAATAGCAGTCACTGCTGTGGTCTCTTTGTTCACACGCCACATCATAGGTATTCCGAAACGAAATGCTTGTTTTTTACCTTTCATCCATAAGCGTAGATCTTCCTCACATGTCTTGCACACTTTGTGAGGAGCCCACGGTTTGTCTTGATCGCCTAACTTCAAACCGAAATAGGCAAAATATACTTTTTTAATAAATGCAGAAATGTTCCTCTGCCGCTTTTTCACGGTATATTCCCCACAAATAAAACAAAAACTGTCCGGAGAGTTGACGCAACCTCTGGCTCTGTGAGCCATCACAAATACACAGCACTGCAAACTACAACTGTAGTGAACCACTTCGGAATAAAGCTGGATTACGACTGAGCAAACAAAAGGTAATAATGAACTTGCAAGAAACTGAAATTTGACAGGAACGTTCATGTCGCAACCACCGTGTTTGAGCGAGCGAACGAGGCGAACAGGAAAGAACATGCGCCAGCGCGAGTACTGGATTTAGCCCCCCGCCTCCCAATTGTCCTGTTAATGTATAAAATGAATACAAAACACTCTAAAATATCATGAGGGAGTGTTTCTAGTTAGTTAACCATTACAACCTCTATTTTGGGCCAAGAAAATAAACTGCAGTCGGCTAAAAAGAAATTATGTGAACATTCCTTATATGGGTAAGAAATCTAATTTTGCAAGAAAACGTGACGTGATGGAACATTTTGGCTATTTTTCCTGGATTCAGCACCCCAAAATCTATAGGAATCAGTTGCAAAACTGGAGGCAGTTTTTTGGTAGTGTACCTGTGTAATCATCTGCCTGCAAACTGGTTTCCTACTTGCATCTTGGCAAGTACTGTAATGTACAAGCTATTCCTTGGCAGATTCTAGGGACACCGAGCCCCACAAAACCCAGGGGTCTCAGAGAACTACTGTATTCACCAGCCAGTCGCAGAAATAGAGCTAACAACTAAACAGTTTATAAAGAAAAATATCAGTGAACTGTAAAAGTTAATCTCCAGGAATAAGCAGGAATGCAGTCTTCACGTATGGATATTGTCGGCACCAACAGAGCCAGTGCGAGAACACTCCCCAACATCTAATAGGAAAGCCTTTGGGAACACTCCACTGCGCCTGTGCATCTGCCTTCCCAATTCCTCCCCTTAGTTCGTTTTCTGCAGAGCCAGCAGGAAGCTCCTTTCCTGTCGCCGCCGAAAATCCTTTATTTTCTTTTTTGGTATCTGTGCTCTGCCTTTCCATCGATGCTGGTACCTTTGCTGATACCAGCCCCAATATTAATTTTTCTTTTTTTTTTCTTTTCTCTCAGATGGTTCACTGCCACCTTAGGCCTCAGCCTAAATGCATCAGTGGCTTTAAAAATGTTCCAAGTGCTCCGGCACTATGTCAGTCACTGATTCTCATGACTGGTGTCTAAAATGTTTGGGCCCAGATCATATTTATTTATTTTATTTCTCTTATATACCGCGCTCTTCAACATCAGTGCGGTTTACATGGAACATTTATGTTTTACGGTGGGTTAACTGTAAAAATACAGATAACATATACCAAACAATTGTTGTTTGTGTAAACAAATGACCAAAAGAGGCCTAAAGAACAGGGCCAAACAATATGACTCACTGTTTTCCCTGTACTCAATTTCAGTAGCTTCAGCATCGTCGAGAACGTCTGCATCTTCAGCTGGTTCCCAGATCTTCAGAAAGTCCAACATAAACTAAAGACTAAGTCTTCGGGGGGCAAGATGGCGGTGTGAGCTGTGGCATAGGTGAGCTGGTGGAGAGGAGAAGCACGCTGGTGCCATGCCTCGCAAGAGGAAGGGGAAGACTTTGGTAGTTGTGTCCGCCTCCATGCCGAAGCCGCTAGTGTAGTCTCTTCTACCATTTTCGCCACCTGTTACCATGCCATAGAGTTCTTCGGCCCGTTCAGGCGCATCGGCATCCCATGCTAGCTGCAGTGGTGTTTTTTTGAGCCCCAAACTGAGAACAGCCCCACCACCGCCGCAACTGGGGAACACCGAAAGAGGGCAGGGAAGCTCTGATGGTGTTTCCTGGAGCGTTTCCTTGATGGCAGAGCACCCCTCGGATTCAGAGGCCTTATTGCAGCCTCCTGTAGTTCCTCTAGAAGCGGGTCAGCATCGGGCGATGGCTGAGGGACTGGCTGTGATCATGCTGGATGTGTTATGGGACACAATCAAGGCTGTGGAGTCTACTCAGGTATGCTGGTAATTTGGACGCTCAGTTGGTGAGTGTCCAGTCCAAGATGGGACAGTACGATTCTACTCTGGCACAGCATGTTGCTCGAAGGTAGAAGCTGCTTTAGAGTCTCTTCAGGCTGTGAGTACAGCACAGATAAGGGAAAGGGAGAACTTGAATAGGAAGATAGTGTTCCTGGAAAATCAAGTTCGAAAGAACAATTTAAGGTTTCTTAATTTCCCTAAATATCCTCTTATTACACCTGTGGACATACTGCGGAAATATCTGACTGAAGTGCTGAAGATACCAGCAGATGCAGTCCCGCCGGTGGTCTGGGCCTAGTATTTGTCTCTTAACATCGTGGGTCAAGAGAGGGAAGAGTGTTTGGGTCTTCCCAGGCATCGGAAGCTGGGAATTTAATCGCTTTTCTGGAGTCATCTTTAGAGATCATCACAGAGCAGACTACCTTGGTAGAATGTTTTGCTTTTGAGTCTGATAGGAATTCCATCTTACGTTTATTTTTCCATAATATGTCTCTCTTATTTCTTGGCTAAAAATTTTGTTTTTCCAGACGTTTCATGAGATACACAAAAGAAGCACAGGAAGTTTTTTACCCTAAGGAAAAGGATCTTAGACATAGGTGCTTCTTTTAAACTCGTTTCCTTGTAAATGTTTAATTTCCTATCAATCTAAAAAGGTTGTGTTTTTTGAGCCAGATCATTACTACAATTTATTATGTTGAGAGAGTACTGTAGCTTTGACTAATCCCATAAATTAGGCAGTTAGATAGGGCCGGCTGTGCCTGCGGCATTGGTTAGCCATTGTCTTTGATTGTCTATTTTCCTTTAGATATTCCTGAATGTATATATGTTTCTTGATCTTGCCTGCTTGTAGTTTATTGTGGTCTATCAAATGTTAGATTGTGGTTATGAATAATTGTCTTGTTTCTTTTTATTGCTGAATTACTGTTCATTCATGATATATTTTGGATGTTTTGAAGAATTGCATAAATACAAAATTTAAAATAAGAGTAAGTCCTCATCATCGAAATTCGATACCGAGCATAGACGTAAGTCCCTGCATTCACGAGATGCACTGAAAGGGGCATCTGATGCTGACCGGCCAGCCAAACAGCCCCAGTGGGAGGAGCAATCCTCCAAGAGCTACTGGTACCATGCTCTGGGGCGGTTGCACACAGCCCCGTACTCGAATCTACCCAGGCACCAATGTCCTCTGATCAGTGCTTCTTAGCTATCAAGAGGACTTTGGCGGCACTCCTGGCTGCTGCGTTACCAAAGGCATTGACAGCCACAGCCAGTCAGGCACCAGCTTCCAGCGTGGCTCCGGAGCCTCTGCCTCCATACCAGCCCTGGAACAGGTATCAGCAGTTCCACTCCCTCCGATTCTTCCACTGGAATCGGTATTGGTATCAGTGGGGTCCCTCCCTCCAATTCCTCCCTTGGAACTGGTAACCGCTGTCAGTTCCCAGCCGGTTCCCGGTTCAAGTACTGCACAACTTGAACATAGACATCGAGCATCGCCATCGGCTCGAGATCGTCGATACTTCGATTTCCTTTCTGAATCTGAATCAGAGTCGTCATCTTCTGACTATAAAGAGACATCGGAGGATTCCAGGGCCACCTGAGATATCCCCTCCGACCTCTCTCCTCATGCGAGGCGTCGGTCCCCGCCTGAGGACATGTCTTTTCAGGCATGTATGCTTGCTTCTAGGATTACATCCTACACCCTCTACATGGGCATATACCTCAAAGATGTTTCCAGGGATCTAGAAAACATTGCTCCTATTCTCCCAGATGAAAAATGCTATGCTTACGTGACTATAGTCAAGAAAATGCAAAATACTTACAAGTTCCTGACCCAGGTCAGCCTTCAATACCTTTGAATTGACTAGCAGAGCTGTTGCAGTCTATATAGGAGCCCACAGGATGGCCTGGCTCCAGGTATCAGACCTTGAGCAGTGGTTTCAAGATAAATTAGCCATTTCCTTGTTCTGGAGAAAACTTGTTTGGTAAGGGTTGGAGAGAAAAGGCAGGAGAGTTTGAGGCAGATGATCTCACCCTGAAACATCTCTCAAGAAAGATTTCAGACCCCTCTAGGGGGAAGGCTACTTCCAAGAAGTCTTTCTATACCAGGAAGAAGAGATATTACTCTTCTTACTATCCCTCTGCTACTTATCAACCTCAGCAGCAGCAGCAAAAGGTCTCGGGGTCCACATCAACCTAAGAAGGCCAAGGGCCCCAAAACCCAACCAGCTGCTCAGCACCAGCCAGCACCTGGCTTTTGACTCCTTCCTAGAGAGCAAAGCTACTCTGCCTCTGTGAGGACCCCAGCCCCTGCACATAGGCAGGCTTTGTGCTTATGCCACAGGTGGCATTCTCATTACATCAGAGAAATAGACTCTCAACATCTTCCAAGGGGGCTATCTGCTTCACTTTCAGAGCTTACTCCCAACAATCTCCACAAAAGATTCTCCTGTCAGAGGTGGCCACCCTGTTAGCCCAAGGGGCAATCAAAAGAGTTCCCCCCACCCAAGAAGGCAACAGCTTATACTCTCCTTACTTTCTTATCTCCAAGAAAACAGGAGGGTTCAGACTAATTCTAGATCTTACAGATCTAAACAGATTCCTCTTTTGGAAAAAGTTCAAAATGATTTCCCTTGGCACCCTTCTGCCATACCTTCAGAGGTACGGCTGGCTATGTTCTCTAGACCTCAAGGAGGCTTACACCCATTTGCTGATCCACCCTCATTACAGACAGTATCTGCGCTTTCGAGTTCAGCAAATCCACTACCAGTATCGGGTACTCCCTTTCGGGCTAGTGTCCACACCCAGAATATTCACAAAATGCATGGCAGTGGTCACCGCATACCTACGTACTTTGGGGGTCTTTGTCTTCCCCTATGTAGATGAATGGCTGATAAGGGGAGAATCCCCAGAGGTCGTAAAACAGTTGCTTTCTCATATCATCACAGTGCTCCAAAGTCTAGGCTTTGTGCTAAACTTTCCAAAGTTTCACTTGTTCCTTCCCAGCAGCTCAAGTTCATTGGAGCATTTTTAGACACTCGTCGGGGTCTAGCTTTCCTTCCTCAGGATCGCTCTGCTCATCTCGTCGAGGTGGCCCTCACCATACAAGATCAAAGTACTGTGACAGCTTGAGACATGCTGTGTCTTCTGGGACACATGGCCTCCACGGTCTACATCGTCCCATATGCCCGCCTGCACATGAGACAAGCCAAATGGACCCTTTCATGCCACTGGACTCAGGCGACTGGGCTTATGTCACACAAGATTTGCATCACTCCTCCTCTTGTCATTTCCCTTCACTGGTGGTGCTCCCCCTTTTAAGATGCCTCCACCTCAATGCACCCTAATGATGGATGCTTCCAAACTAGGATTGGGAGTACATCTGGATAGACTTACTACACAGGGGCAGTGGACAGTGCGGGAATCTCAAATGCAGGTCAGTTTCCTAGAGCTTCGTGCTCTCACCAATGCCCTTCAGGTTTTTCAACCCTAACGTTCAGGCAAACACGTCTTAGTTCAGACAGACAACCAAGTAGCCATGTTCTGTGTGAAGAATCAGGGGGGAACGGGTTCTTATCCCCTCTGCCAAAAAGCCCTTTGCCTCTGATCCTTTGCCATTACACACCGCATCCACCTCCAAGCAGTTTATCTCCCAAGCAAACTCAATGTCCTGGCGGAAAGACTCAGCCATAACTCTATGTCCACATGATTGGACACAGCATCTTTGGATCTTCAATAGGTGGGGGATCCCCAGTATAGATCTGTTCGCCACTCCAGAGAATGTGTGTTTTCCGCTTTTTTTGCTCAAGGATTCCCTCCAGACACAATCTGGCAGCAGCCGCCTTTCTCCTTCATTGGGGCAAGGGCCTGCATTATGCATTCCCACCACTCCCTCTGATACCCAAAACTCTGTTCAAACTTCAGGCCAACAGGGGCTTCATGATTCTAATAGTCTCTTATTGGCCCCATCAACCGTGGTTTCCTCTGCTGCTTCATCTAGCACAGACTCCACCCCTCAATTTGGGTTATGCCCTCAACCTCCTCTCTCAGGATCAGGGGCAGCTCCTCCACCCAATCCACAAGTCTTCCATCTCACAGCATGGCTGCTGAAGGCATGATCTTTGATGATCTCGACTTCCCTCCACCGGTCAGGGACATCTTGCTTGCTTCTCACAAGCAGTCTACCAGACATTCTTATGCCTTCAAATGGTGGTGGTTCACTCTTTGGTGCACCCCACAGCAAATGAACCCTACTAATTGTTCATTGGAGCATCTTCTACAATATCTTCTCCACTTGTCTTCCATCTCAGTGCCATTGCTGGCTATCACTGCCCACTGGATAGGTATCCCATTTCCTCGCACTCCTTGGTGCAACAATTCATGTGGGGTCTTCTGCTTACCAAGCCACCGATCAAACCACCGCCAGTGGTATGGGACCTCAACATAGTACTAGCACAGCTTCTAAAAGTCCCGTTTGAGTCTCTAGCTACCACTTCTCTAAAACCTTTATATTGGAAGGTCACCTTCCTCATTGCCCTCACCTCATCTCATCACATCAGTGAACTACAAGCTTTGGTGGCAGATCCCCCGTATACTCTATTCCACCATGACAAGGTGGTGGTTCTCCATACTCATCTGCATTTCCTTCCTAAAGTAGTCTCAACTTTTTATCTCAACCAATCTGATGCTGCCAGTCTTCTTTCCCCGGCTGCATGCCTCGAGAGCTAAGGCAGCATTGCATACCTTGGACTGTGAGCGCGCTGTTGCTTACTACTTGGACAGGACCAAGGCTTTTAGGAAATCCTTTCAATTATGTATTTCCTTTGATCCAAGCCACTTAGGTCTTTCCATGTCAAAATGCACCCTATTCAATTGGATTGCGGACTGCATTTCTTTTGCCTATGCTCAGGCGGGACTCTTGAGAGTCACATTACTGCTCACAACATGAGGGCTATGGCAGCCTCAGTTTCCATCCTCCATTCTTCCTCCATAAAGGAGATCTGCTGGGCAGCTACCTGGTCCTCTGTTCACACCTTCGCTGCTCACTACTGCCTTGACATGGACTCCCGTCAGGACGCTGTCTTTGACCAGGCTTTTCTTCAGCATCTTTTTGGGACCTAATCACAACTCCTACCATTTTGCTTCTTTGGCACCTGGCTCCTCGCTCCATGCTCTTGCTTGCTGCACTTGAGTCTGCTCTGGCCACTTTGTGTCCGCTCAACTGGTGGAAGGGCACACAGCAACTACAGGAGGGCATGCTCTTCCAATCTCCAAGTCTCCAGAGGGTCCTCACCATGGACGCATCCCTACTGGGCTGGGGTGTCCACTGTGAGGAACTGCTCACACAGGGCAACTGGACCCTAGCAGAGAGCCAGCAACAGATCATCCTGCTGGAGCTCAGGGCTGTTTTTCTGGCAATCAAGGGCTTTCACCACCATCTGCAGAACCAGTCTGTGCTAGTCCAAACAGACAACCAGGTCGCGATGTTCTACCTGAACAAGCAGGGGGGCACAGGGTCTCAGTGCCTCTGCCAGGAAGCAGTAGCCCTCTGCTCGTATGCGATCGGTCAAGGAATGCTCCTCAGGGTGGTATGTCTTCCAGACCATGACAGTGGCCTAGTGGACAGGCTGAACAGGGTCCTCCAGCCACACAAATGGTGACTAGACCCCAGGCTGGCACAGTGACTCTTCCGACTCTGGGGAACCCAAAGTCTGGACCTCGTCACCAGCCCGACCAATACTCAGCTGCCTCATTTCTGCTGTCCCCAACTGCATCCATCCCTGCTAGCGGCAGATGCTTTCCTCATCTCGTGGTCAGAGGGCCTTCTGTATGCCTTCCCTCCCACGCCACTAATCTCCTGAACCCTCTTCAAGGTCCTGCAGGACAAGGCCTCCATGATCCTGGTGGCCCAGGCAGCCTTGGTTTCCCCTGTTGATCTGCCTCTCAATGGAGCTCCGTCTGGGGAATGCTGACCCAGGAGGAGGGCTCCCCCCTTCACCCCAACCTGGGGTCCTTGTCATTAACAGCATGGCTGCTGGTAGCCTTAGCACCCTTCAACCTCCCTAGAGAGGTGGAGGAAGTCCTTCTGGCATAAATCCTTCATGAGATGGACCTACGCCTTCAAGTGGCGCAGATTCTCAGTATGGTGTGTAGAGCAGCAGGTTGACACGTTCTCTTGCCAGGTGCACTCGGTACTTGCTTCACCTTTCGCAAACCGGAAAGTCTACCTCTGTCAGAGTGCACCTGAGCGCGCTCTTGGCACACCATCATTCCATAGAGGGCAAACTTGTTTCTGCTCGGCCCCTCATTACCCAATTTATGCAGGGCCTTCCGTTCTCTAAACTTCCCATCCGCCCGCCCCCAGCGGAATGGGACCTCAGCATGGTTCTGACGCAGCTCATCAAGCCGCCTTTTGAACCTCTAGCTACCTGCCATTTGCATTATCTCTCCTGGAAGCTCATCTTTCTGGTGGCACTCAACTCTGCCCGCAGAATCGGTGAGCTTCAGGCCTTAGTGGCCGAGCCACCTTAAACCAGGTTCTACAAGAATAGTCATGCTTCGTAGCCACCCAAAATTCTTTCCAAAGGTGGTATCAGTCTTCCACCTCAACCAGGAGGTGGTGCTCTCCACCTTCGTTCCATGGCCCCACACCGACAAGGCGGCGGCCATTCTCCATACTCTGGATTCTGGCTTGTAAGAGGGCCCTGTCCTCCTGCCTGCAATGTACCCAGGGCCACTGCAAAATCTCACAGCTTTTTGTTTCCTATGACCCCAGTCAACTGGGGGAGGCTGTTACCAAGCAGACCCTGTCCACCTGGGTGGCGGACTGCATCATCTTCACCCATAATCAGGCTGGGCTCTTGTCGGAGCGCCAGGTCACGGCACACAACGTCAGGGCTATGGCGACCTTGGTTGCAAGCCTACGCTCTGTCCCTAGGGCAGACATCTGCTGGGCTGCCACCTGGTCCTCAGTTCACACCTTTGCAGCTCACTACTGCCTGGAGAGGGAGTCCTGACGGGACAGCGCCTTCAGCCAGCTGTACTCCATAGTCTTTTTGGAGTTTAGGCAACTCCTACCCTCCGACCCTTCTTGTTCAGGCTACTGGAGCAATGGTTCTCCATGGACACTGGGGTCCTTAGAGACTTTCCTCAGACTCGCTTGCGGCTGCTCATGGCTAGGCCATGTTTTCTACAGGTTCTCGGTAGCCTGTAGCTAGGGAGTCCCATATGTGAGGACTGACTTCCTGCTTGCTCCTGGAGAAAGTGTAGTTACTCACCTGTACAGGTGTTCTCCAGGAACAGCAGGAATCAGTCCTCACAACCCTCCCTCCTCCCCTTGGAGTTGCTATACAATTTTTGCCATCTTCTTTTGTGTGCTCTAGCTATGTTATCTGACTGAGTAAGATGGCATCCTTAGGCAGGAAGGGGACCATGCATGTATGGTGGCATCTCCCAAAGGCTTTCTTTGAAGGCTGGGGAGATGCTTCCATGGGGGCTCCGTCAGCACTGACGTCACCCAGATGTGAGGACTGATTCCTGCTGTTCCTGGAGGACACCTGTTACAGGTGAATAACTACGCTTTCCACAAGGCCCTTGATAAAGGGAGAGAAGAGGGATAAATCAGAGGGATACGAATATGATTTGAGGGTTTGTGCATTGGTTTGTCTTGAGAGTGTGAAAAATGTTTAGGGGGCCAGGGTTGAGATTGATATCCCTAGATGAGAGAAAGAGTAGTCGAGGACGGGAAGAAAGTAGGAAGCATGACGATGACGAGGGTGAGGTCTTTTCAGAGAGAATGGAGAAGGCTGAATGAGAGGGAAAAATGGTGAAGCTCAAAAGCAGATAATAGGGTAGAAGACAACATGACAGGAGAGATGAGAACAGTAAGGAATGAGTTATAAGAACTAGAGGTCTGGGATGGTTGGAATGAGGGGAAAAGAGAGAGTTAACTGTTAAGCAGCAATCTCCTGCCTATGCATTAACGTTAAGAAGAGAAAGTGATGTGGAGCCATAAAAATAGGAGGGGAGGAAGATGACAGATCAGGCACGAAGGAAACCAGCGCCACCGCCATCTGCTGCAGCCCCTGATCAACACCGGGTGAGAGAGGGTGAAACCTTGCTCCTCCCTGCTCGCCGGACCCGACACCAATCAGGGGCAACAAGGAACTTTAAATTTAAAGTGCTAGCAGGCACGAAGGAGACAGCACCGCCGCCATCTACTGCAGCGCCTGATCAGCACCGGGTGAGAGAGCGCAAAACCTTGCTCCTCCCCGCTTGCTGGACCCAACACCAATCAGTGACAACAAGGAACTTTAAATTTAAAGCGCCAGCAGGCGTGCCTGCGCCTGAGGACCTCGCCAGAGTGCCCTTTGGCACGGAAATTAGGCACCTGAAGACTGCTCCACACCACCAAACCGTATGTAAATATAATATACTCAAAAGGACAACGTTCAATATAACCAAATATAATGGTTGCAAACTCACTTTTAGAAACAGTGCTTATTCTATCTCAGGGAATAACATTATTTTAACAGAATAAAGATGCGCGGTGTCTTTTTGCTTTCATCTTGGAGGACTGAGCATTGAAAAACGAGTACCTTAAAAGATTCTAAAAAAGAAAACGTGGGCAGCTGTTTGATTTACACCCCATCCCCTGAAGAACCGTAACAGGAGAAACGCTCTGAGGCGCTGAGGGGAGGCGTCGGGAACGGGGGCAACCTGAATATTTGAACACTTGAAGGAATTTAAGTTTTAGTGCGGTATAAGTACTTTAATGGAGCTAAAGCTGTGAAAATTTTAGGGGCCGATTTGCATAAGAATTGCTGTTTAAAGATTACTGTGAACAGAGTCTCTCTATATGAATAAGGACAAAAGACTGCAAACAGTACAAATACAGCATACATCGAGGCTCTAATTGTTTAAAGATCTGTGGACATTGAACATCATATCAGCTATTGCTTCTTATATTATTAACCGCACGGTGTTACTGAGGTCATTGATGCTAACTAGCAATACTGTTTGCTACAATTGGCATGTTGGCCTAAAGGACGGTTGCTACTGTAAGTCTGAGACCTCTTTATTCTGTTAAAATAATGTTATTCCCTGAGATAGAATAAGCACTGTTTCTAAAAGTGAGTTTGCAACCATTATATTTGGTTATATTGAACGTTGTTCTTTTTGGTAGTTACGATTAGCGTTCAAAAATTAGACCACTTGATACGTGAATATAATATACTCTACTAGAGCACTGTTTTATCTTTCCCTGCCCTCACTACTTCTGTAATCCCCAACTCTACCGCCTGTAAGTACCATCATTGACTGAACATAAGCAATCCTAGCTTCCCTAAGTACCTAATATAATACACAAATATAACCAGCATTACCACTCATAAGATACTATACTAAACTCCAGCCTTGCAACACCCCACTCAGACCAAATCAACATTCAACACCACAATTGGGCACCACCATAAGTACACAGACCCCATGTAGTAAAGCCCTTACCCTATTATAGCACAAATGAAGTGGTTACAAACTAAACTACTCCTTTCCCTTTTATCAACCCTCCTAATTCGACCAGCCAAGGCAACTCACAACTGGAACTGCTCGATTCCAATCCTCTACAATCCCAGGCAACAGCTAACACCACCACCATGGCTTCCCCACCCTCAGAAAAGACCACACCAACTCATACACATACACACAAAGAGAATTGCACAGTCGCAAACAACAGCCCCTCAACAAACCCAAACAATAAATTGCTCCCTAGTAAACGCCTGCTCTATCCATAACAAAATCCACACTATAGCAGATTACGTACAAGATCAGAATGTGGAACTTATGTGTATAACAGAATCATGGCTGACCAATGCTGACAACGTCTTATTAAACCAACTCACCCCAACCACCATGGTGGCTCACCACTGCCCCAGAGAACAATGACGAGGCAGAGGAACCCTTATAGCAACTGAATAAGCAAATAAGCAACTGAACCTTAAGACAGTCAACACCATCTCATCCTCCACTCTACTCTTGAAAACAAAGCGCTAACAATAAGCTTAATATACAGAGCCCCTGCCTCCGACCCGGATGACCTTTCAACCAAAATAGAGCTAGCAACCAACTCCAGTAACAAGGTCAAACAAACAACAATTCTATGCGACTTCAACCTGAATTCTCTACTTCCGGCTCAAGCTATGGCATTCCTCGATGCTCTAAATTCACTGGACCTCTCTCAGATCATCGAAACTCAGACACACACAGGCAGAAATACCCTTGACCTGGTTTTTGTACCCTCCTCCCTCCACTCCCCCATAACCTACCACGAACACCAGTACCCTGGTCAGACCACTGTATGATATCCTTTAACCTCCCAACGAATCCCCCTCAGACTAGACAACACCACTGAACTACCCAATGTCGCTTCAAAGCCTTCGACAAGGGCACACTGACCAAATACTCCCCACGCTTGACACTAGCACCTCGGATCTGACAACCATAGTAGAAAATTGGAACAACACCATATTACCAGCCGCCCTTGCACTACCCAAACAAAGAACCTCCCATTGAGAAAACAGAGTTCCATCGTTCTCCACTGAAGTAAAATCCACAAAGATCACATTAAGAAGAATAGAGAGAAGATGGTGCAAGTCCAAGGATCAATCAGACCTACAGGATTATAGAATAAAACAACAAGAATACAACGAACTAATAAACATCATCACACAAATCTCATCATGAATGCCCTAAACCGACCCAGAGAGCTATTCTCAACAGTAAAAGAGTTAACCAGAGACCCACAGAGCTAGGCTGCAATCCCAATAACCCCAGAAATCTATGCAACTCATCTTCAGAATAAACTCAGCTGCATACAATCCTCACCAAACCAACTTCGCACACCAACGACCAAACAAGATTTCCCAAAGATCTGGACCTCATTCTGCTGAATCACCAAGGATCACTGCCTCAGCCTCCTAAAATCCCTGAACACAACCACTTCCTTCCTTGACCCCTGCCCCACCAAATGGATAAAAATGACTGCACAAGAGCTAGCACAGACACTCTGCAGAATAATAAATTTATCTCTCTCCCAAGGGTTTATGTCTCCATCACTTAAAATATCATCCATAAGGTCAATTCTAAAGAACAACCAGCTGACCCAAGCTCCCCACCCTCCTACCGACTAATATCCAGCATACAGTTCCTCTCTAAATTAAATTAATTGAAAAATCAGTCCTACATCAGCTACAAGACCACGTAGAATCAACCTTCCCACTCGACCCTCAGCAGCATGGATTCCGAGAGTTCCACAGGGTGGAAATCTTATTAACATCACTACTGAACAGAATTCTTAAGGGATCGAAAACTTCAAGCAAAGCTTCATACTTATATTCATCGACATAGCATCAGCATTTGATTCGATAATACACTCCATACTCATAGAGAGACTGATGAAAATAGGAATAAGCGACACCCCACTATCATGGTTTCGCTCCTATATTTCAGAAAGAATAGCATGGGTCAGGATAAAAACGAACATATCAAGGTCTTTCCCACTAAACCAAGGACTCCACCAAGGCTCCGCACTTTCCGCCCTCCCTTTCAACATTTATATCCAGCCAGTCTGCAAAATTATACATAAGCATAACATACAATACCACCTTACACGGACGACCTGATGCTTTACTCAACCCTTGATACCACCAATCCTGACTACTCTACCATCTCCTCTTGCATGATGGAAGTCTCAGAATGCTAATGCAACGCAACCTGATAATTAACTACAACAAATCTGAAGCTCTCATAATCACAAAGGACACCGCCTTCCCCCCCCCCCCCCCTCAAAATCTACTAATTGGAAACCAAGCAATCCCAGTAAAAAATGAAGTTAAATACTTAGGAATACTCCTCGACCAGAGACTCAACTTCCAATCCCATATCAAGAAATTAACCACCAAAGCCTACTATAAAATGAAGATCCTAAAAAACCTACGACCCATACTCAACCCTGATCACTTCTGCTCCATCTACCAGGCAATGATCACACCACAACTAGATTACTGCAATCTGATTCTTCAAGGTCTGCCCAAATGTGCAACCTAAGCACTGGAACCAAAAGAAAAGACCACATCACCCCGACCCTCATAGCCCTCCACTGGCTACTCATCCAACCTTGGATAAAATACAAAGCTGTAATGATGATATTCAAAATACTACACAACCAGTCTCCAGAATGTTTAAAAGAGTTAGTTAAAAGAGTTCCAGACACTCAATTAAGAAGGAAGCAACATCAGAACACACTCTCAACAGCTACCATAACTACTTATTCCTCTCAATCAGCCCTTCACAGAGTATTTGAATATTATACCCCAGCACTATGGAACTCTCTCCCATATCACCTGAGAGCAATCTCTGACATCACCGAATTCAGGAAACATCTCAAAACCCACCTTTTCACAGACCACTTCAACACCACAGACAGCTAACAACCATAACAACAGCATCTCCAATCAGCAGCTCCCATCCTTTACCCAAGTCACAATCAGTTAAAATGTTGTAAGATTATTGTAACACACAGAGAATGTTAACTGCTCATTGTAATTAATTTTGATTGTTAATTGTTCAATGTAAATAGTTGCTGCTGTACCGTTCTATGTAACCTTGTTATGTTTCAATGTAAACCACTTTGATAAAATTGAAAAGCGGTATATAAAAGATGTTAAATAAATAATATGGGGAGGCAGGGGAGAAGTACCAGTGGGGTGGGTACATCTGAGAATAATACTGCTAATGATCCCCAGAAGGCTCTGTAAGGAAGGTAAGCTATGGGAAGTTGAGTGAATAAGGGGTGGGTGGGAGGAAAATATAAAAGCCAGTAGATGAGAAGGGAAGATAGTCTTGTGCTGAGAGAAGAGAGAAACAGCAGTAGTGTGCAGAAAGCTGGCCAAGATTACAAACAAAACATACAATTAGATAATAGCACACACACAAGAGAAATAAATAAATATTGCCAAGCTAAAAGCTCTGAACAAGCACAGTAAGAAGTCTGAAGAAGCGAAAGCTAAGCACAGAGGCTTGCAATGGAGATGCTCTTACTAAACTGAGAGAATCCAATGTGCACACAGATGACAAGTCCTACAGAATGGCTCTGCAGGAGGCAGGTAATTCCCTCTCAGGTATAGACTGAAGGAGAAATGGAGGCAAGCTGAAGAATATTTAAGAAATAAAGTAAAATAGAATAGGGCAAACTTAGAAATTATGAGCTTTTAATATCAGGCAATCAGAGTATAAGGCAATAGAATCACCAGGTGAGAAAGGAAGATACAGAGACCAAGATTGACATATCTCCAGGAACAAGCAGGAATGTAGTCATCACATATAGGTATCGTCGGTACCGACGGAGCCTGTGCGGGAACGCTCCCCAGCGTCCAATTAGAAAGCTTTTGGGAGCATCCCACAGTGCCTGTGTGCTGCCTTCCCGCTTTTCCCAACTGCCTCTCACCAGTTCTTCGTTTTCCGCGGAGCCAGCGGGTCGTGTTACTGTCACCGCAGAAAATTTTCCTTCTTTTTTATGGTCACGTCTGCCTTCCTCGACGCTTTACCGGTACCGCCATTTTTTCTTTCTTTCTTTTCTTTAAAAAAAAAAAAAAAAAGAATTTTCTTAGTACTTTTTCCATTTTTTTTCCAGGTGCATGCGCCTTTTTGGGCTTTAGGCCCAAGATTTTTTCCACAATGGAAAAACCCTCTTCGGGTTTTAAAAAGTGCACCAAGTGTGGCGGTACCATCTCCGTCACCGACACCCATGAGTGGTGTCTGAAATGTTTAGATCTCCAGGAACAAGCAGGAATGAGTCTTCACATAAGGGTACGTCGGTACTGATGGAGCCTGCACGGGAATGCTCCCCAGCATCCAATCAGAAAGCTTTTGGGAGCATCCCTCGCGCCTGCGCAGTGACTTCCCGCCTTTCCCACTGCCTCTCTTCAGTTTTCATTTTTCCGCGGAGCCAACAGGATGTCCTCCTGTCACCACAGAAACTTTTTTCTTTAAAAATCCTTATTTTCTTATTTTCTTGTGGTCGCGGCTGTTTTTCCCGCCGATACTGGTACCGCCGGTGCTTTATTTTCTTTTTCAAACTTAGAGAAATATTTCTCCTCAGTTTTTTGTTTAACTTTTTTGGGCCTGCCAGGCCTTTTCCAACATGGAGCCTTCTTCTCCTAAGAAGTGCCTTCACTGTGGAAAATTAGTTTTCTTTTTAGACTCCAATACTTGGTGTCTAACCTATTTGGGTCCTGACCCTTTTTCCCCTGATAACTCAGGCTATTTTATTGGGAGAAGACCTTCCCTTTTTCGAGTTTCCCTCGATGCCGTTTTTCCTCCTGAAGTGAGGACACCGGTTTATTCTTCTCTCCAGGATCAGGTAGCCCACAAACAGTCTGTTAAGACTAGCCAATTCTTGACGGGTAAGTCTCATGCCCAGCATGATGACAGCTCCGGCTTTACCCTCAAGACCTCATTGGCAATAAAACCTCGGCGGGAGTCTTCGGGCTCCAAAGCATTTACGGGGTTTCAGGTTGTTCCTGGGGCTCACCTCTCACAGAACATACCTGGGCCGTGCCAGGGGGTGGCATCCGCTTCGAGCGGTACTGATAACCCGGCATCGGTGTCGAGTGCTGCACTCTTCACCAGGGATCGTCATCGAGCATCCTTGCTACCTTCGGGTCCAAGCGATACGACTCAAATTGACTTTCCTATATCCAGCCATGCTCGGGGTTGGTACCGGCTTCGAGCGGTACCGATACCCCGGCAGCGGCATCGGTGTCGAGTGTTCCACTCTTCATCTGGTATCCTCGGTACCTTCGGGGCCGATCGATACGTCACAGATTGACTGTCCTGTATCTTCGCCATGCTCGGGGTTGGTATCGGCTTCGAGCGGTACCGATACCCCGACATTGGCACCAGGATCGAGAGTTCCTCCCTTCACCGGGCATCGTTTTCGGACGTCCTCGCTACCTTCGGTACCGATCGGTGCGACTCCGATTAACCTTCCTGTATCGGCATCCCCGATACCACAAACAACGTCGGTACTTTCTAGACATGTATCGATGAACTCGCTCGCTTTGATGCTGAGTCTGGAATCGATATCCAGTCTAGATGATTTGATACCGACGCGCTTCGGAACCGATCCATATCGTTCCCGGCTTCGCAGTACCGAGGATATTCATCAAGGCTCTTGGCTTACCTCAGTACCGCTTCAGCAGCCCCCGAATACTGCTTCGATGACATTATTGTCCCCGATACCGGTGTCGGGATCGATTCCTGCAGTTCCATCGGTGCCATCGATCCTTTCTATGCCTAGTTTGGAATCGATACCAGGCACTTACGATGCAGTACTAACTGCTTCAAATCAGAACTCTCAGAATCACTGTCCATCGAGCAGGATTCTTTTTCTGCACCAGTCCTGTATCTCTTCTGTTGCTCAAGCTGCTCCTTCAACCTCAGCTTGCCCAGGATTAGTTCCTATTGGAAATCCTTCTTTTCAGGAGTTTCTCCTTGACATGGCAACCTTTCTTGCCATTCCTATTCCTGGTTTTTCTCTTGACCAAGATCCTGTAGAAAAGGAAAATATAATGCTTCCTTTACATCATTCTTTACAGGATCTTCTTCTGAGGATATGGGAATCACCTTTGAGGGTTCCCTTGCCTTCTACAGCCATAGACATTCTGTATCAGTTACCTCCCTCTCCAGGGTTTCAGAAAAAACAACTTCCACATCATTCCATGGTAGTGGAATCAGCATTGAGAAAGGTAAGAAGTAAGAAGAAGCATTCTTCTTATCCGCCAGGTCGTGCATCTAAAGCACTTGATGCCTTTGGACGTCAAACCTTCCAAACTTCTATGCTGGCTTCAAGAATTATTTCATATATTTTCTATATGAGTCTGACAAATCAGGAGGTCACAGAGAAATTATCTCTCTTGTCTCCTTTTCTGTCAGATCCTAAGGCCTCTGACTATTCCTTGCTTCTTAATCATAGCAGGAATATCGCTTGGTTCCTTTCTCGTGCTTCTCTAGACTCTTTTGAGTCTGTCAGCAGATCCTCTGCTATTGCCATTGGAGCACGTCGTACAGCCTGGCTGCAAGCTTCTGACTTGAGCAGATGGGCACAACATACACTGGGTAATTCTCCTTGTACTGGAGAAAATCTCTTCAATAAAGAGGCTTTACGTCAGGTTGCTCATTGCTCCACTGACTTTCCTAGTTCTGGAAACCGTCCTAAGCCTTCTTTTTCCCCAGGACGTAGGAAATGTCCTACCAAACCTTCTTTCCCTAAGAAAAGAAAGTTTCACCCTTCTTCTGCCCATCCTCTTGATGTACCCAAGCAAGGGACATCTCATCCTAGTCTGAAGTCTCCAGACTCTAACCAGGCTAATCATAGCCAGCAACCATAGGTTCCTGTATGTTGCAATTCTACAGTTAACTTCTTACCAGAAGTTATTCTTCAAACTCTACACTGGTTTTCTTTTCAGTATGCTAAGCTGTTAGGATATTTTTGTCCATGGGTTACAGAATTCTCTCTTTCTTTTTATCATAAAGGGAGCTTACAGTTATCCCATGATAGTTTCTGTCCCCACATGGACATTTTTTCCTTCGGCTGACTTACCATATGATACGTCACCTACCAACCCCCACTCTTCCAGGGTTTCCCCTGCTCGAGTTGGTACCATACTGAAACACTTCTCTTCTTTCCAGTGTAGATTTTCTACTAACCTTCAATGCATGCTCTGAACAACTCATCAGACAGGGACGGAAATATCCCCGCTCCCTCTGTCTGTTTTTCTCCCTGTTTTTATACAGGGGAATCCCCTTTTTTCTTTGTTCAGTTGCTGCACATACAGAAGTTCCAGTGCTTACTTTAAAGTTTCTTGCAAGCTACTTCATTATCTTGCATAATACTACTCATTGCAGGTTATCTTCTTCTAGCCATATCCTTACCTAGGATGTGGCAGCACTTCTGACTGCTGTCAGTTCTCTCATAATTTTCCTGCACAATGCTCTCTGCAATCTTCAGAAAAGCTTTCTACTATGGGCCCTTGCTGTAGAGCATTCATCTTTGTCTCTGAGGGTTTTTTCCATATAATAGAAAAAGCTTATATAGTCATTCCATGGCTATGTAGGTTCTTTCTACCCTCTTGTCTCCTATTGTGATACAGAAGACAAGCTTTTTCTGCGTGAATGTCCATGGAGTTCCCAATCTGGCAGGAATGTACCCCTTTTTTCCTTGCAGCTTGGTATTTTTTCTACTCCACTTGGACAACGCATACTCTTTTACTATACATGATACCTCTGAGTCCCTTAACTGGGTCATCCAGGTATCCTAGTCCATGCGTTTCCTTGTCCTTTGGACATGTCAGAGTCCTCCAGTACTCCTGACATGCTCTTACCAGACTGCTATTATCCTCTGTTTTTCACGCAACCATACTGGTTATCCACTGAAATGCATTCCTGCACCACGGAAATAGATTCTCTATATATCTTCAGGTGGTTTTTACCCCCTTATTATTAGATGAATTTTTTCCCTTCACATTCCCCATGTGAATGCTTTTGTGGGGCTCCGTTGCAGGCATATATCCTCAGACTTATAACCATACATATTTTTATAATCTGTGTGGGCATAAGCCATGCCCATCTATATCTTTATCTATCTATCTATATATATATCTATATATCTATATATATATATCTTTACTCTATATATTTATATATATATATATCTCACATATTGGACATATCCACACATATATATAGAGATATGTATGTATCTTCATGTTTATAGATATTTTTATATATATATATATATCTACGTACCTATTGGGAGATGTCCATAGGACGCTAAGTATTACCTTCTACCTCCCTAACTGTCTGTGCTATAAAGCTTTTACCTTCTTAAGGGTCCAGACAGTCAACTTGCCTTTTTTCATATGGCTCAGTAACTGGGAGCGGTTATACACACACTTGCTGCTGTGACGTTAACAGCTTCTATTTTTGTTATAGATCTCCCTATCTATGAAGTATCAAACTTCTATGTCTTCCTAGCTCTTACCAGCTAGGAAAGACAGTGTACATCTTCAGTATTTATGAGTACACTTCTGTTTTCCTTGGGAATAGGGTTTTTTTCCATACCCTCTCTTCCTTTCCGGACTGGGCTAATTCTCCAGATCGGTCAGTCTTCTTTTTTTGGTCCTCAATGATAATCAATCTGTACCTAAAAGAGTTCTCAGCTTTTTCCCATAAAGCTTTCCATTGAAGACCTGCCGTTCTTCTCCTGCCCCAGTTGACACCTGGGTCACCTGCCCATTCCAGATTTGGAACTTCATCCTCACTGCTGTGAAGTTACCTTGAAGATTCCGCTACTGCATCTACAGTACACTCTATCACAGTTCTACTTCCTACAATCCAGTAGGTAAGTCCTATGTTGTACTGGTTCATTAAATATTTTAATGATACTTGACATACATTCTAAAGACTCATCTCTCCTGTAGTCTTTAGATTTGCTGTTCCTTGCAGCTCTTCTCTATTCAACTCCTACCCCCCATCCCTCAGGGGATGCAGGGGATCCAGGTTTGGAAAATGCCATCCTGTCCAGGGATGCGCATTTTAGGGATTCTCCCCTGGCACCCACAGCTAGGGAGTCCCCATATGTGAAGACTCATTCCTGCTTGTTCCTGGAGATAGCACAGTTACTTACCTGTAACAGGTGATCTCTGGGAACAGCAGGAATTAGTCTTCACAACCCACCCACCTCCCCTAGGAGTTGTATCTATCTATTTCCTTTCCTCTGTCTCTCCTTTCTGTCTCAGCTATGAAACTCAACTGAAGAGAGGCAGTGGGAAAGGCGGGAAGTCACCGCGCAGGCGCGAGGGATGCTCCCAAAAGCTTTCTGGTTGGATGCTGGGGAGCATTCCCGTGCAGGCTCCGTCGGTACCGACGTACCCTTATGTGAAGACTAATTCCTGCTGTTCCCAGAGATCACCTGTTACAGGTAAGTAACTGTGCTGTCCTGACCATTCCATCTCGGAATGTATGGCCTGTGCCAAGATGTCCAAGAGAGGTCGACAGAACCGAGCTGCCAAGCTCAGTACCTGTTTCCTTCTGATGCAGCTTCAGTGGCATCGACGTCTTCCTCCCGTGGATCTCAGGTAAATAAGCATAAGTCTAGCTGGTCCTCAAAGGGTAGATCTCCTTCTAAGCATCGAGATGCCTCTGGCATTGCCCTTGAGGATACTGCACCAGCAAAATTGCCCCAGCGGGAGGCTTCAGCTTCCAAAGCACTATCAGGGCTCCAGGATGTTCTCGAGGCCTCAACCTCGGCAGAACTACTGGTGCCATGCTCTGGGGTACCGGCAATCTTCTCCAGTACTGACATCCAAGCATCGGCAGCGTCGATAGACCAGAGAGTCCTGGCTATTGAGTGCAGTCTGGTGGCTCTCCTTGCGGCATCGACGCCCTCGGAACCGCGTCAGACATTTCAACCGGTACTGATAACATCGACATCGGTGTCCGCATTACCGGCACCCAGTCATCCGATGCCTTCCGGTACCGATACTCCGGTACCAATTACTCCCGGTACCGACTTCAGTCGGTACGGGTATCGGGCTCTTCAAGAGCATCCGGACAGGCGATACTTCGAGTCCTCAGAAGAATCTGAGGATTCTGATAGTTCTGTCGATGCAGGAATGCTTCTCCCAGAGGAGCCCTCCTCCCCTAAGCGCAGGATGTCTCCTCCAGAAGACATTTCCTTTCAGGATTTCATTAGGGAGGTGGCTCAGGGTCTGTCCATTACTGTGGCTCCTGAAACAGAGCCCAGAGCAAAGGAGTTGGAAATTTTACAATATCCTAAAACTTCTAAGGAGGCAGCTACCTTGCCCATCCATGAGATCTTGCATGATCTCATGTTAAGAATGTGGGAGACACCTCTTACCACCTCTCCTCATTCTCGTAGACTGTATCGAGTCCCTCCTTGTCCTGGTTTCCAGAAAACTCAGCTTCCTCACCACTCTATTGTAGTGGAATCAGCTATGAGAAGGATCAAGAGTGCAAAGAGGCATGCCTCTAATCCTCCAGGACGTGAGTGCAGAACTTTGGATGCTTTTGGACGTTGTGTCTTCCAAGCTTCCATGCTTTCTGCCAGGTTCAGTTCCTATAGTCTATATATAGGAATGTTCCTGAAGGAAGTCACAGGTGATTTAGAGGCTTTGAGTCCTCTTCTTCCTGAGGATAGAAGGCAGGATTTTCTCACATTGGTCAAACATGCCCAAGATGTTTCTAAATTTGTCAACCGTGCAGCTTTTGACTGTTTTGAGTGCATAAGCAGAACCTCTGCCATTGCCATAGGTGCACGTAGAATTGCTTGGCTCCAGGCCATCTGATCTGGAGCTCTGGGTACAAGACAAACTAGGAAATATTCCTTGTACTGGTGAGAACCTGTTTGGTAAAGATTGGCAGGAAAAGGCCAATGAGTTGGATGCTGACAACTCCACCTTGGATAGATTATCCAAGTCCACAGCTGATCCTGCAAGAAAAAAATCCTTCAAGAAGCCATTCTTTTCTAAAAAGAAAAGATATTATCCTGCTTATTCTCAGCAGGGACGTTCTGCAGGTCAGCTTGTCAGAAAAGGTCAGCAACCACCCAAACAAAGAAAAGCAAAGACTGCTAAGCCTCAACCGTCTCAGCCTCCACAAGGCCTTTGACTTTCTGCTAGAGAACTTAGCCTTCCTGGCTCTCAATGGACCAGAGCCTTCCACCATTCCAGGAAGGTTGTGCCATTTTGCCCCCAGATGGGGACAGATAACAGCAGAGCATTGGACGCTCTCCATCATAAAAGAGGGGTACAAGCTTCATTTTTTGAGCATGCCCTGTCCCACAATGGTAAGACAGTTCAATTCTCCAGGACCAAGCAGGAAGTCAATCCTCACATATGGGTGACATCGACGTCGATGGAGCCCTTGCGGAGCATTTCCCCAGCTTTCTATGAAAGCCTTTGGGAATAGTGCACACATGTGCGGTCCCCTTCCTGCCTAAAGGTGCCATCTTGCTCAGTCTTTCTTTTTCCGAGGAGCCCAACGGACGTTTGTCCTTGTCACCTGGAGAAAAGTTAGATTTTTTTGTAATTTTTCTTGCGATTTCATCACGGTTCTTGTCCGGTTCGACGCCAGTTCCCCTTCCCGCCGGGTTCGGTACACCGGTATTGAGCCCATCTTCTGTTTTTCGGTTTTTGCCCTTAGTGGCTGGTGTTCGCGCCCTTTTTTTCTTTTCCCTGGAAGGCCGGTCCTTTGACCTCGCGGGGGCCCTTTTTTCCCTGATGGCTTCCAGTGGTTTCAAGAAGTGTGATCGGTGCAAGAAACTGATGTCTCTCACCGACACACACGACTGCTGCCTTCAGTGCCTCAGTCCAGATCATGATCCTAAGATCTGTGGCCCGTGTGTCAAAATGTCCACTAAGGCACTGCGAAGTCGTCAGCATCAAAAGGAAAGGCTTTTTCTGATTCGGCCTCCGGCCGGGCTCGGACTTTGTCTGAGGCCTCGACGTCTCGGGAATCTGACCACAAGCATCGCCGGGGTTCCTCGGACAGGGGTCCCCCGATCGGGAACGAAAGAGGAAGAAGCGACTTGCGAGGGCGGCGTCGGAGGAGGTCCCTGGCTCCTCGAGGACCAGGTGTCGGACCCCCGACCGCTGTCCCTGGCCCTTGGATCAGGAGAAGCCGTCCAAAATGCCTCGTGTGGAGCCGGAGTCTGCTGGACACGTAAGTCCTGTTGTCCTCGAGGACTCTCCTCCCAGGGAGCCGACGTCGGGGCCGGCACCGCCGGGGCCCGAGTCTGTAGCTGCTGAGTCTCCTGAGCTTGGACTCAGGCTGACAGCCTTGGAGTGCAGATTGTCTGCCTTCATGGATCAGCAGCGGGTGCTGATGGCCAGCCTTGCTGGTGCATCTGCCCCAACCACCGGGACATCGACTTCGAAGTCGACCCCGGAGACTGAGCCGATACTCGAGACCATGAAGGCTCGAGGTCGTCCTCAGTCGCGGTCACCCTCGACCTCCCGCTCGGGACCGAGGGCATCGACATCGGTGCCTTCGGCGTCGGGGCCGGTGCTGCTGGGACCCACACGGTCGGAGCCCCCCGACTCCTCTTCGGACGAGTCCGCATGGGAGACTGAGGACGAGGAGTCCCCCGATACCTTTCGGACTTGGTGCGTCCCTTCGGACTCACCGCAGTCCGAACCCTGGAGTAGATCTCCCCTGGAGGATACTGAGTTCTCAGAGTTCATTAGGGATATGGCCACAGCTTTGGCGATTCCCGCAGACCCCGAGGAGGAGCCTCAAGCTGAAGAGCTCGAGGCCCTCCAGTATGACTCTCCTCCGAAGGAGGCCTTTACTGTCCCGGTTCCTCCGATGCTAGAACGGCTCCTCTTCCGGATGTGGGAGGCACCGGCCTCGGCACCGGTTCTGAGCAAGCGGGTCGATTTCATTTATCGACTCCGTAAGAGCCCTGGCTTCCAAAAGGCGCAGCTACCACACCATTCCATGGTGGTGGAATCGGCCATGCATCGTCTGAAAAGCCAGAAGATGCACTCCGCATTGCCCCCTGGCAGGGAGGCCCGAAACCTGGATGCGTTTTGTAGAAAGTGCTTCCAGGGCTCGATGCTTGCTTGCCGTGTCCAGTCCTGCCAGCTGTACATGGGCATGTACTTGCGGGACCTGGCAAAGGAACTTGCCGGGTTCTCTGCTGGTCTCTCCAGGGAGCCTTTGCAGAGGTTCAAGTCCTTGTCCTCGGGAGTGCGGGAATGCTCTAAGTTCATGTCCCGAGCATCCTACGACGGCTTCGAGGCCTTGGCCCGTGTTGCGGCAGCAGGCATCGCGGCTCGACGCCAGGCATGGCTGCAGTCGTCGGACCTCGAGCCATGGGTACAGGACAAGTTGGTCGATGTCCCTTGCCGAGGTGAAAACCTTTTTGGCAAGCCCATGGCCGAGAAGGCTGCTGAGCTTGAAACCGAGCACCTCACCAGGACAAGGCTGTCCAGGAAAACCTCTGCCCCTTCTCAGAAAAAGAAGGGCTCGGGTAAGAAGTCCTTTTACCCGAGGAAGGAGACTGCCTACAAACAGTTCCCACATTACCAGGCCTCCCCAGCTCCCCAGCAGGGTCAGCAGGCCAAGGGGCAGGGACATGGGCCCCGTAGGCAGAAGACCCCCAAGCCTCCGGCTCCTGCTCCCACTCAGCAGGGTGGGGGTTTTTGACTCCGAAAGCATAGCCTCTCCATCTCTGCTGTCCCATACCTGCACTGGAGGTCGACTAGCCTTGTTTGCCCACAGGTGGCCACCCATCACAGGAGACAGTTGGGTCTTAAGCATAGTCCACAAGGGCTATATGCTCCATTTCCAACAGTTGCCTCCTCCTTACTTCCCAGGAGAGCCTCCAAGGCCTCCTCTGCACACAGACCTCCTCCTTCGAGAACTTCAGGGTCTGCTGCGAGACAAGGCAGTGGAGCCTGTGCCTCCCCACCTACAAGGTCACGGTTTCTACTCCAGGTACTTCCTAGTACCAAAGAGAACTGGGGGCCTCAGGCCTATTCTCGACCTCCGAAATCTCAACAAGTTCTTGGAGAAAGAAAAGTTCAAGATGCTTACTCTTGGAATATTACTGCCCTACCTCCAGCAGGGAGATTGGCTATGCTCCTTGGATCTAAAGGATGCGTACACTCACATCCTCATTCATCCAGACCACAGAAAGTACCTCAGGTTCATTGTGGGAGGAAACCATTATCAGTACAGAGTACTGCCTTTCGGCCTCACCTCCGCCCCCAGAATCTTTACAAAGTGCCTGGCAGTGGTGGCGGCCTACTTGAGGAATCAGGGTATCTTTGTCTTCCCCTACCTGGACGACTGGCTCATCAGGTGTCAGACGTGCCAGGAGGCCAGGCAAGCCACCCTCCGAACTATCTCTCTCCTTCAACACCTGGGTTTTATCATAAACTTCGAAAAGTCCTCTTTGCTCCCCTCCCAGAACCTAGAGTTCATAGGGGCAAGGCTAGACTCTCTCTGCAAGCAAAGGCTTACTTGCCAGAAGACAGAGCCCAAAGATTGATGGACTTGGCAAACCAGTTTCTCAGCATGCCACTGGTTTCCGCCAGACTCTGCCTGAGGCTCCTCGGCCACATGTCATCGACAGTGCATGTGACTCCAAATGCCCGGCACCACATGAGGCCTGCCCAGTGGTGCCTCAGAACTCAGTGGACTCAGGCCACAGGAAGCCTCAGAGACAGAGTACGGATGTCCAAACCATTCCTGAACTCCCTACACTGGTGGCTGCACCCCCCCCCCCCAACTTACTACAAGGGGTGCCTTTTCAGATACCTGTGTTCACAGTAGTGCTCCCCACCGATGCCTCCTTGCAAGGCTGGGGGGCGCATTGTCTGGACAAGTGCACCAGGGCCTGTGGTCTCCCTGGGAGGCCACGCAACAGATCAACCTACTGGAACTTCGGGCTATTCGTTTAGCCCTCAAGACTTTCTCTCAAACCCTGGCTCACCAGTCTGTCTTAGTGCAGACAGACAACCAAGTAGCCATGTTCTATGTGAACAAGCAGGGCAGCACTGGGTCCAGGCTCCTTTGTCAGGAGGCACAGGACCTTTGCTTGTTTGCGCTCAGGCACAACATGTTTCTCAAGGCTGTTTATCTCCCTGGCCAGAAGAACTTCCTGGCAGATAGGTTGAGCAGAGTTCTGCAGCCCCACGAATGGCAACTGCACCCATTAGTGGTTCAGAAGATTTTCCTAAAATGGGGACTTCCATCCATAGATCTCTTTGCCAGTCCCCTGAACCGGCAGCTGCCCAGGTTCTGCTCCAGACAACCTCATCCCATGAGGTGGGCAGCGGATGCCTTCCTGATTTCCTGGTCCCAGGGCCTCCTGTATGCGTTTCTTCCCACGCCTCTGGTGGCCCGAACCTTGTTCAAGATTCTGAGGGACAAGGCCTCGGTACTTCTGGTAGCCCCCAGATGGCCAAGGCAGCCTTGGTTTCCACTTCTGCTTCAACTGGCAGTGGACACCCCACTACCTCTAGGGTTTCAGCCCGACCTTCTCTCTCAGGATCAGGGTTCTCTTCTGCACCCCAACCTCAAATCTCTCAGTTTGATGGCTTGGAGGCTGCAAGGGTAGTGTTGGCTCCCTGGGGCCTGCCTCAGGAAGTTGAAGAGTTGGTCTTGGCCTCTAGGAAGCAGTCCACCAGAAAAACATATGTCCTGAAATGGAGAAGGTTCTCTTTGTGGTGTCAGCTACGCACAGAAGATCCTTTCTCCTGCTCTGTGCCAGGGGTGCTTCAGTACCTGCTGCACTTATCCAATCAGGGCCTCAAGTCCAATTCTGTTCGGGTCCACCTCTCAGCTCTAGCAGCTCACCACTCACTAGTGGAAGGACACTCCTTGTCGGTTCACCCCTTGGTGTCCCGGTTCCTCAGAGGTTTGCTCTTGCTCAAGCTTCCTATCCGTCCTCCAGCTCCTGAGTGGGAGTTGAATGTGGTCTTGCAACAACTGACTCGCCCACCCTTTGAGCCGATGGCTACTTGTCCTCTCCGCTCCTTTCCTGGAAGACGCTCTTCCTGGAAGCCCTAACCTCGGCCAGACGAGTGAGTGAGCTTCAGGCCCTGGTCTGTGACAGACCTTACACTCGCTTCTATAGGAAGAGGGTAGTCCTTAGGACTCATCCTAAGTTCCTCCCAAAAGTTGTCTCCTCTTTCCACCTCAACCATGAGGTGGTTCTTCCGACATTCTTCCCTAGACCTCATGCAAGCCAGGCTGAGGCAGTCTTGCATACCCTGGACTGTAGAAGGGCCTTATCCTTCTACCTTGACCGTACGCAGGGGCATAGAAGGGCTACTCAGCTCTTCGTATCTTTTGACCCTAATAATTTGGGGTTATCTGTGTCCAAGCGTACCTTGTCCATCTGGGTGGCTGACTGTATCACCTGGGCTTACAGGGCGGCTGACCTTCCCTTGCAGGGTCGGGTCACGGCCCACCGTGTCAGGGCTATGGCTGCCACAGTAGCTCATCTCTGCTCTGTACCGTTGGCAGACATCTGCAGGGCTGCAACTTCGTCCGCAAGCCAGACTTTTGCAGCTCATTACTGCCTGGAGAGGGAGTCCCATAGGGACAGTTCTTTTGGCCAGGCAGTACTCCGGAATCTCTTTGAGGTTTAGGCAACTCCTGCCCTCCAACCCTCTGTTGGGCTACCGGTGGGGGTTCTCTTTCAGTGAAAGCCTTTCTCTGATGCTGGGACTAGAGGGAGTTCTCTTGTTCAGCCTGGGTTCCTGGTAGCCCAGAGCTAGGGAGTCACCCATATGTGAGGACTGACTTCCTGCTTGGTCCTGGAGAAAGAGTAGTTACTCACCTGTAACAGGTGTTCTCCAGGAGCAGCAGGAATCAGTCCTCACAACCCTCCCTCCTCCCCTGGGAGTTGCAGTTGTACATAGTTCATTTTTTGCATTTTTTTGTGCTGTCTTTTAGCTATGTCATCAGACTGTGCAAGATGGCACCTTTAGGCGGGAAGGGGACCGTGCATGCGTGCACTATTCCCAAAGGCTTTCATAGAAAGCTGGGGAAATGCTCCGCAAGGGCTCCATCGACGTCGATGTCACCCATATGTGAGGACTGATTCCTGCTGCTCCTGGAGAACACCTGTTACAGGTGAGTAACTACTCTTTCTCAAACCTCTCTCATCAACCTGTTAGATCAAGAGGTCACTATACTTCTTGCCCAAGGGGCAATAGAAGAAGTATCCATTCATCAACAGGGTACGGGGTTTTACTCCCCCTATTTCCTTATCCCAAAGAAAACAGGGGGACACAGGCCTATTTTAGACCTCAGAGAATTGAACAAATTCCTATTCAAAGAGAAATTCAAGATGATTTCTCTTGGAACTCTGCTGCCATACCTTCAGAGTCAGGATTGGCTTTGTTCTCTAGATCTCAAGGATGTGTACACTCATGTTCTCATCCATCCAACTCACAGAAAGTTCCTTCGGTTCCTTTTTCAAGGAAAGCACTACCAATACAGGGTGCTTCCTTTTGGCCTGGCCTCAGCACCAAGAGTGTTCACGAAATGCATGGCTGTGGTAGCAGCATTTCTCCGCACTCTAGGGATATTCGTTTTCCCCTACTTAGACGACTGGCTCATTCGAGCCCCATCAGAGTCAGAGGCCAGGACTTCCCTATCTTGCACAATGCATATCCTTCAGTATTTGGGTCTGGTCATAAACATCCCAAAGTCCATTCTAACTCCCACTCAGTCTTTAGAGTTCATAGGAGCTTTGCTGGATAACAGAAAAGCAAGGGCCTATCTGCCCCAGGCCTGTTGTCTTCGCATGGTGCAGTTAGCTTCTCAAGCAGTGCTAAAACCTCATCTCACTGCCCGAGAAATGTTACAACTATAAGGCCACATGGCATCTACAGTGCATGTGGTTCCTTATGCTCGCCTCCATATGAGAGCTGTCCAGTGGACTTTATCCACTCAATGGACTCAGGCATCAGGGTGCCTGTCAGACAAAATAGCAAACACAAATAGCCTTATTTTGTCTCTCCAATGGTGGCAGTCCACTCAGAACCTGTTGCTGGGGTCCCCATTTCAACAACCTTTGCCCCAGGCAACTCTCACAACAGATGCTTCACCAATGGGTTGGGGAGCTCATCTGCAAGACCTCTCCACCCAAGGCACTTGGACTCCACAGGAGACTCATCTACATATCAATCTCTTAGAGCTCAGAGCAATCTTCCTTGCTCTTCGAGTGTTCCAAACCCTACTCAGCTACAAGACAGTTCTCATTCATACAGACAATCAAGTAGCCATGTTCTACTTGAACAAGCAGGGGGGAACAGGCTCTCTGTCGCTTTGCAACGAAGCTTTGCGACTATGGGCCCTTGCCAGAGAGCATCGGATTCATATCCTGGCAGTGTATCTTCCAGGCATACAAAACTCTTGGGCAGACACTCAGTCGAGTTCTGCTTCCACACGAATGGTCTCTACATGCAGACCAGGTGGCCAAGATTTTTCAAATTTGGGGAACCCCGGACATAGACCTCTTTGCAAGTCCGTTGAATGCCAAACTCAAGCTTCAGAGAGACATAGGGCGTATGATTCTCATAGCACCACATTGGCCACGGCAAGTGTGGTACCCTCTGCTTCTACATCTCTTTCAAGCTCCCTCCCTGGAGTTAGGATCTGCTCCAGATCTCCTGTCACAGGTGGACGGAATGTTATAGCTTCCCAATCCCCAGTCTCTACATCTCAGAGCTTGGTTGCTGAAGGCCTAGATCTTCATGATCTTAATCTCCCTCAGCAATAAAGGATATCCTTTATGCTTCCAGGAAGCCTTCCACAAGACGCTCTTATGCTTTTAAGTGGAAGAGGTTTACCATATGTTGTTCGCAGAAGGGTCTTAACCCCCTTGCGATACCTCTGGAATCATTACTGGAGTATCTCCTTCATTTATCCAATGAAGGACTCAAGACTAACTCCGCAAGAGTCCATTTGAGCGCTATTGCAGCTTCCTTCAAGCCTCTAAATGGACAACCTATCTCCTCTCATCCTCTTATAGCAAGATTTATGAGAGGCCTTCTTTTAACTAAGCCTCCCATTAGGCCACCGCCGGTGGCAAGAACCTGGTTCTTGGGCAGCTCATGAAGCCACCTTTTGAACCCTTAGCTACTACCTCCTTGAAATTCCTTTTTTGGAAGGTTATCTTTCTCATTGCAATCACATCATCACGTCGCATTAGTGAGTTGCAAGCACTAGTAGCTGATCCACCTTATACAAGGTTCCATCATGACAAGGTAGTCCTTAGGACTCATCCACACTTTATGCCAAAGGTGGTCTCGCCTTTTCATCTAAACCAAGTGGTCTACCTACCTGTGTTCTTTCCAAGGCCTCATGCATCGAATGCAGAGAGGAATCTTCATACCTTGGATTGTAAAAGAGCTTTAGCCTTTTACTTAAAAAGAACACAGCAACATAGAAAGTCCTCTCAACTCTTTGTTGCTTTTGATCCTTCTCATTTGGGACTTCCAGTCTCCAAGAGAACACTGTCTAACTAGATTGCTCAGTGTATTTCCTTCGCCTATCAGAGCAAGAATCTTCCTCTGGAGGGCCATGTCACAGCTCACAATGTGCAAGCCATGGCAGCTTCAATGGCTCATCTACACTCTGTGTCTATCGACGACATCTGTCGAGCAGCCACTTGGTCCTCGGTTCATACCTTCACAGCCCATTACTGCTTGGACAAGGACTCCTGCCGGGATACCTTGTTTGGTCAGGCTGCTCTCCAACACCTGTTCCATACCTAATCAACTCCTACCCACCATCCCTGGTTGCATTCCAGAGATCCATGGGGGGAAGTGGAGCCCTTCTCAGGGACGCACAACTTCTGGGGTCTCTCCCTGGCATCTAAAGCTAGGGAGTCCCCCATATGTGATGACTACATTCCTGCTTGTTCCTGGAGATAGCATAGTTACTCACCTGTAACAGGTGATCTCCGGGAACAGCAGGAATTTAGTCCTCACAACCCACCCACCTCCCCTAGGAGTTGTATCTCTCTATCTATCTCTTTGTCTCAGCTTTAAAACTCAACTGGAGAGATGCAGTTGGGAAAGGTGGGAAGGCAGCATGCAGGCGCTGTAGGATGCTCCCAAAAGCTTTCTAATTGGACGCTGGGAAGCGTTCCCACGCAGGCTCCGTCGGTACCAATGATACCCATATGTGAGGACTAAATTTCTGCTGTTCCCGGAGATCACCTGTTACAGGTGAGTAACTATGCTTTCTGCCTAGTGAAATATGAAGACAGAGACAAAGGGGGGATGAGATTCAAGACAGGTGAAGAGAAACAGCCAGAGCCCAGAGAGTTTGGCCCAAGATTGCAAACACAGAACTAGAGTGCAGGCGAAAGGAAAGTTAGGAACAAAGGGCCCGATTCAATGGCGACAGCTAGCACTACTAAAGCATCTAGCTATCGCCACTGAGCTAAAGACAAGGACAAGGATATTCAATGCTGGGGCCATATCTGGCCACCAGCATTGAATATCCAGGTCAGACATATAGTAGAGAAGCTAACAGGCAGCGGTGATGTTCAGCAGCTGCCCATTTAGCTTCTGTGGCGAACGTTAAGCCATCCTTTAAGGTGCCTAACATTTGCCATTTAGTGATAACCAGGTAGTGGCTCAATATCACTGCTGTTCTGTTATCACCAGGTGCTGCCTCCGCTCGGCCCCCGGAATACCCTTATGCTAGCCAGCTTGCATTGGGGTGTTCAGCAACAGCAGCCATGGATATTCAGCGGCACTAACCACATTAGTTCTGCTGAATAGCCCGCTGATCACAATTAATATGGTTAGCAGATACAGTGCCCTGTGAAAGTATTCATCCCCTGTGTGTTTGTCCTATTTTGTTTCATTACAAGCTGGAATTAAAATGGAGTTTTGGGGGATAACACCATTTGATATACACAACATGCCTATGACTTTGAAGGTGCTAAATATTCTTTATTGTGATACAAACTAATTAAAAAAATCAGGAGTGTGTATATGTATTCACCCCCCAATGTCAGTAGGTTGTAGAGCCACACTTTGCTGCAATTACAGCTTCAAGCCTCTTGGGGTATGTCTCTATTAGCTTAGCACATCTAGCCACTGGGATTTTCACCTATTCCTCAAGGCAAAACTATTCCAACTCCTTCAAGTTAGATGGGTTGCATTGATGTATAGCAGTTTTCAAGTCATGCCACAGATTCTCAATTGGATTGAGTCTGGGCTTTGACTAGGCCATTCCAAGACATTTAAATGTTTCTCTGTAAACCAGCTTTAGCAGTATGTTTAGTTTCATTGTCCTGCTGGAAGGTGAACCTCCGTCCGAGTCTCAAATCTCTGGTAGACTAAAACAGGTTTTCCTCAAGAATTGCCCTGTATTAAGTGCCATCCATTGTTCCTTCAATCCAGACCAGTTTGCCTGTCCCTGTCAATGAAAAACATCCCCACAGTATGATGCTGCCACCACCATGTTTCACTGTCAGAATGTTGTTTGCGGGGTGATGGGAAGTGTTGGATTAGCGCCACACATGGGCGTTTTCCATGATGGTCCAAAAGGTCAATTTTTGTCACATCTGACCAGAGAACCACCTTCCATGTGTTTCGGGGGTCTGTCACATGCTGTTGTGCAAACTCCAAACGTGTTTTCTTATTTCTTTCGTTAAGCAATGGCTTTTTTTCTGGCCACTCTTCCATAAAGCCCTACTCTGTGGATTGTACTGCTTAAAGTAGTCCTCTGAATAGATTCTCCCATCTCCGCTGTGAATCTTTGTAGTTCCTTCAGTGTTATCCTTGGTGCCTTTGTAGTATCTCTGATTAATGCCTTCCTTGCCCAATCTGTGAGTTTTGGTGGGCAGCCTTCTCTTGTCAGGTTTCTAGTGGTGCCGTATTCTTTCCATTTTGTTATAATGGATTCCATTTTGTTATAATGGATTTAATGCTGCTCCGTGGGACATGCAGAATTTGGGATATGTTTTTTATAACCCAACCCTGATCTGTACTTCTCCACAACTTTTTCACTGACCTGTTTGGAATGCTCCTTGGTCTTCATGTTGCTTGCTTAGTGGTGTTGCAGAGTCAGGGGCCTTTCAGAACAGGTATAGTTATACAGGCATCATGTGATACAGATTGCACATAGCTGGATCCCAATCAATGAATTATATGAGTTTTGCAGTTAATTGGTTGGACCAGATCTTATTTAGGGGTTTCATAGCAAAAGGGATGAATACATATGCATTCACAACTTTTCAGTTTTGACTTTTTGTATGATATATACAAGGTATTTTATTGTCATTCCACTTCACAAATTTGGTCTGTATTGTTAGGTCCATTACCTAACGTCCAAATGAACCTCCATTTTCATTCCAGCTTGTACGTAATGTGACAAAACATGACAAAACCGAAGGGATGAATACTTTTGCAAGGCACTGTATGAGGAACAAATAAGGAAATAAATAAGTACAGATAAGGAACAAATATAAATAAAGACAAATAGATAAATGCAAATAAGCTGCAGATTCTAAGCAGGCATAGTGAATAGATCTAGCTCAGATGCCAAAAAAGAGCTTCGTATTTTCCCCCCTAAACCCACCTCCCTGCTTTCTCCTTTCCCGGTCTCTTTGGATAATGCTCTACTCCTTGTTTCTTTGTCTTGCAACCCTTGGGTCATCTTTCTCTGTAACAGCAGCAAAATATGCCCCTTCCTTTTTCAACAAACTACTACGACACTTATCCATTCCTTAGTTACCTCCCATCTAGACTATTGCAACTACCTCCTTGCTGATCTCCCTCTGAATCATCTCGCTTTGCTTCAATTTGTTCAAAATTCTGCTGCGCAGCTAATCTTCCGCCAGTCTCGATATACTCATATAATCCCTCTTCTCAAGTCGTTTCATTGGCTCCCTATCCATTTCTGTATCCAGTTCAAACTTCTCCTGCTGACTTATAAGTGCACTCCTTCTGCTGCTTCTTACTACCTTTCCTCTCTTATCTCTCCCTACACCCCTCCTCGGGATCTCCGCTGTTCTGGCAGATCGCCTCTATCATGCCCTTCTCTTTTACGACCAACTCTAGATGTCAATCCTTTCACCTTGCTGCTCCTTATGCCTGGGACAAACTACCTGAGTTTGTATGTCAGGCTTCATCTCTGACCCTTTTCAAATCCACGCTCAAAACTCACCAAGGCCACTTTTGGATCCTGATCTGCTTAGTCTCCTATGTGTTTCCATACCATTCCCCTAGATATATCCTTGTTCTCAGCAGTTGCATTATCTGTCTTGACTAGATTGTAAACCCTGATGAGCAGGGTCCGTCTTTTACATGTGTCTGTACAGTGCTGTATAAGCTTTGTATATACAATTGACCAGTAGTAGTAGTATTTGGAAGCTGCTCTCACCAGACTGGCAGAATCCTCTTTAGAGATGAAACATGGTCCTAATACAGATCTGGACAAATTTCTGGGTAATTGTGGGTTAGGTCTCTTTGGAGCAGGTTCTGCACAATCCTAACCCAGAACACTGGGTTCTTGACCAGTAACATTGTATAACATAAGAAATGCCATACTGGATCAGACCAAGGTCCATCAAGCCCAGTATCCTGTTTCCAACAGTGGCCAATCCAGGACACAAGTACCTGGCAGGTTCCCAAAAAGGTACATAGGTTCCACAATGCTTGTCCCAGGGTAAGCAGTGGATTTCCCATGTCCTCTTTAATAATGTTTTATGGCTCTTTCCTCCAGGTACTTGTCCAAACCTTTTTTAAAACCATCTACACTAATAGCTTTTACTACATCCCCGATAATGAATTCCAGAGTTTGATTACGCATTGAGTAAAAATAATATTTTCTCTTATTACTCTTAAATGGGTTATATTGTAGCTTCATTGCATGTCCCCTAGTCTTTCTATATTTTGATGGTGTAAACAGTCGATCTACGTTTACCCGTTCCACTCCATTCATTAATTTATAGACCTCTATCATATTTCCCCTCAGAAGTCTCTTCCAGGTTGAAGAGCCCTAACCTTTTTAGCCTCTCCTCATAGGGATATCCTTCCATCCTCTTTACCATTTTGGTGGCTCTTCTCTGTACCTTTTCTAATTCTGTTATATGCTTTTTAAGATATGGTGACCAGAATTGCACACACTATTCAAGGTGCAGTCAAACCATGGAATGATACAGAAGCATTATAATATCCTTGACTTTATTCTCTATTCCTTTCCTTATGATTCCTAGCATTCTATTTGCTTTCTTGGCCACCACTGCACACTAGGAAGAGGGTTTCAGCGTGTTGTCCACGATGACGCCTAAAACGTTTTCTTAGGTGGTGGCTCCTAATGTGGAACCTTGCATAGTTTGGGTTGTTCTTTTCTAGGTGCATAACTTTTCACTTGACCCCATTAAATTTCATCTGCCATTTGAACCTCTAGTCTTC
Organism: Ichthyophis bannanicus; assembly: GCA_033557465.1. Classification (NCBI taxonomy): domain Eukaryota; kingdom Metazoa; phylum Chordata; class Amphibia; order Gymnophiona; family Ichthyophiidae; genus Ichthyophis; species Ichthyophis bannanicus. The sequence goes on along the minus strand of CM066033.1, from coordinate 647,795,120 downwards.
CAGTTTATTAAGATCCTCTTGCAATTTTTCACAATCCTCTTGTGTTTTAACAACGTTGAATAATTTTATGTCATCTGCAAATTTAATTGCCTCACTTGTTGTTCCCATTTTCACGTCATTACAAATATGTTAATAAGCAGCGGACCCAGCACAGATCCCTGGGGTACTCCTCTATTCCCCTTTCTCTGTTGGGAAAATTGGCCGTTTAGCCCTACTCTGCTTTCTGTCTTTTAACCAGTTCCTGATCCACAATAGTACACTGCCTCCTATCCCATGATGACTTAATTTCGCCAAGAGTCTCTCATAAGGGACCTTGTCAAAAGCTCTCTGAAAATCCAGATACATTATGGGTTCTGTTCTGTCCCACGAATAGCGGGGATGGACGTCCCATTGTAGACAAAGCAGCAGAGATAGAAACGGAGTTCCTAACGAGAACCAGACTCTCGCAGAAAGCCCCGAGGAAGAAGGGGGGACTTTGGCAGTACCCCATATTTTCAGGCCTTCTCGGCCCCTCAACAAGACCAGCAGCACAAAGGTCAGGGGCATGGCCCCCCGAAAGCAAAAGACCCCGAAGTCTGGCCTGGGGGGAGCTTCTGACAGCCTGGCATGACTACCTCTTTCCCAAAGGCTCCTCTGCAGCCCACAGGGGAGTGCCTAGCCCTGTTTGCCCACAGGTGAACAAGCGTCCAAAGGACAGCAGAACACCTATAGGTAACAGCAGAAACAACAAGAACAGGTGCACCAAGACAGTGGTAGGTCAAAAAACTTTATTAAGCAACACCAACTTTATTAAGCAACACCAACGTGAATGCCTTCTTCAGGGGGAATACACCTCAAATAAAACCAAGAGAGGAGAAACAAAGTCTAATTAAATAATTAAAACAGTAAAACAACAAATATATTATAATTAAATAAGGATTTCAAAAATGATTAATGTAATATAGAATGCCAAATAAACTTAAACAGTAATATAAAATTATCTAAAATCATGTGGGTACTCAGAATGAGAAAAAATGATAAGAACCAGGAATAATAAATGGCTATGGATAAACTACCTAAAAATTGTATCATCATACGTTGTCTCACAGAAGGATACACTAGAAGGGACGAGGAGGACCACTTGTGAGACCAGTAAGTTGGAGGCATAACTATGCACTCAGAGTCACATGGTCTAAAGCCTTATCACATATGTACATTTTAGTGCCAGAGAATTATACTAGAAGTACTGAAAAACATATATTATTCCCTCAATTCAATAAAATCACGTTTAAAACAGAAAAGGGGAGATAGTACTTGTGTAGCCGTCACTAAGGAAGACATGTGCGAGGATTTTTTAAATCAGACACCCATGTGTAGATATTTACTTGACAGCTACCAGCATAGATATAGCAGCCAATTAACTTCTAAAATAAAATAGTAACACAAAGGGAGAGTCAGTGTTAGATACTAACTAAAAAAGAAATAGTTATCTTGTGAGTCATGCGATCATAAAAAGAAAGAAAACAAACTTGCCTTATTAAACGCCGCTGCGCCTTCAAAAAAAACCGCAGAACTGGCATTAAGAACCAACTGAGGAGGGAGGCATTTAAGAAGTGAAAACTGTGCCAAAGTCCAAGGTCAAAGGGTACAAGAAAATCAAAGGAGTACCTTTTCTTTATTTAAAAAAATGACAATGTTGTTATTAATCCATCTATAATATGCTTGGAGAGACGGAAAGAACAAAAAATCAAAATGTATCTCAAAAAAGGTGCTGAGAGGCAGCATCTATGTAAATTAACTCAAGTGGATGAAGTCATTATGTGAATAAAGCCCAAAGAGACAAAGGAGAAATGTGCCCCCTTCACTACCTCAAAGCCAACGCCGTCGCTAATGTAAATTAACTATTATGTAAAACCGATGTAATAAAGATGTTTAAGAAAAAAATTGTGAGCTATCAAAATTAGATTTCAAGACAGTCCAAATGACAGCCAAAGCAGACATTACTGCAAATGATTAATAGCCGTAAAATGCCCAGTAAAACAAGGGCCATTCATGTCATCTCTTTAAGGCACACCATCGTGTAAGTCATGCCCATTGTTTAACAGGCAACATTCAATAGCTTAGAAATCCCCCTATAGGGTGAGACAATAAATAAATAAACATTGCCATAAAAAACTATGAATATTAAACCATTATAAAAACTAATGATAAAACACCGGTAATAAGTAAATAACTGTGATAGAAATTAAAATTGGGAGGACATTCCGATGGTAAAACAACTGTACTAAAATAACTAATTGTGATGGTAGTTAAAATACAGAGAACAGTGTATTGTGCTATTCGTACCAAAGGATAAAATGTCCCATATTCCATACTATTGTTCCACCATGAGCCAGCAATAAATAAATAATTAGATAAAACCAATGTTAAAATGGCCCAAATAAAAGAAGGGGGACATAATCCTAAACATGCATCTTACCTGAAGCCTTTAAATAATTACAATGATAATAAAGTAATAACAAGATAATAATGTTAATAAAAGGGTAGGTGAGGGGGTTATTACAGAGTTGACTCCCTAGTTGCCAAACAATTGTTAAAAGCACAATTAAAAATGGAACAGCAAAAACAAAAAAATTGGTAAAAAAATTAATAACTGTAAAAGAAGTTAAAGGTGGGAGGACCTGCCGATGGTAAAACAACTGTACTAAAATAACTAATTGTGATGGTAGTTAAAATACAGAAAACAAACAATGTATTGTACCATTCCTACCAAAGTGCAAAATATCCCATATCCCATACTATTGTTCAACCATAAGTCAGCAATAAATAAATAATTACATAAAGCCAATCTTAAAATGGCCTAAATGAAAGAAGGGGGACATAGTCCTAAAAATGCATCATCTCTGAAGCCTTTAAATAAAAACAATGATGATAAAGTAATGACAAGATGATAATAATAAGTTAATAAAAGGGGGAGGTGAGGGGGTTGTAGCAGGGTTGGACTCCCTAGTTGCCAAAAAGGTCAGGGCATGGCCCCCAAAAGCAAAAGACCCTGATGTCCGGCCTAGAGGGAGCTTTTGATTGCCTGGGCATGACCTCCTCTCCCCCAGGGGGTCCTCTGCAGCCCCCAGGGGGGGTGCCTAGCCTTGTTTGCCCATAAGTGGACAGCCAGCACCACTGATACCTGGGCGCTACAAGTGGTCAGGGAGGGCTACCACCTCCACCCTCATAGTTCACAGGAGAGCCCCTCAGACCTCTCCTTCATCAGACCCTGCTCCTCACCAAGCTCGCAGGCCTACTCCAGGACAAAGCAGTGGAGCCAGTGCCAAAACACCTCTGGGGCTCCAGCTTCTACTCCAGGTATTTCTTCATCCCCAAGAGGACAGGGGGCCAGGAGGGAGGAGTAGCCTAGTGGTTAGGGCAAGGTACTTCAGGCCGGAAGGTCGGGGGTTCAAATCCCACTAGAGGACAGCAACCTTGGGCCGGAAGAACTGGGGTTTCTAGTCCCACAGATGCTCCTTGTGGTCTTGGCAAGCCACTTAACCCTCCATTGCCCATGTTCCCTGTAAGTATTAGTGTATGTGTCTCATATCCCCGCGTGTTAAATGTATCCCCCAATTGTGTTGTGACCGCTTTGATTGAAGGATAAGGCGGTATACAAAACTGTCTAAATAAATAAATAAATAAATCCTGGACCTGTGGGAGTTGAACAGGTTTCTGGTAAGGGAGAAGTTCAAGATGCTCTCCCTTGGAACACAGCTGCCATTCCTTCAGCAGGGGAGCTTGGCTATGCTCCTTAGATGCCCACACACACATCCTGATCCATCCAAGCCACAGAAAATATCTCCGGTTTGTGGTGGGAGGAGAGCACTACCAATACAGGGTTCTGCCCTTTGGCAGGCCTCATCACCAAGGGTCTTCACCAAGTGCCTCACAGTGGTCGCAGCCCACCTCCATCTCCAAGGGGCCTTCGTCTTCCCTTATCTGGATGACTGTTTCATAAGGGGAGGCACAGCTGCAGAGGCACAATGCGCCACCGGGCGCACCATAAACACCCTGCAGCATCTGGGGTTCATCATAAACTACCCAAAGTCCCATCTTGCCCCGGCTCAACGCATAGAGTTTATAGGGGTGTAGCTAGATACCCTCCAGGCAAAAGCTTTCCTCCCATGAGAGAAGTCAGAACGCCTCAGGGGGCTAGCCTCAGAGATATACCGACTCCGGGCACTACCCGCCCGACTTCTACTCCGCCTATTGAGACACATGGCCTCCATGGATCATGTGACCCCCATACTCCAGACTGCACATGAGAGCTACTCAGTGGACACAAGCCACAGGCAGGCTCAGGGACAGAGTGAGTGTGACCTGCCAGCTGGCAGACTCTTTCGGATGATGGCAGATCCCTCATCACCTTCATGCTGGGATGCTCTAACAAACACCCACCCCCCAGAAGGTCCTCACCATGGATACCTCATTACTGAGCTGGGGAGCACATTTTGAGGGCCTCCAGATGCAAGGCAGCTGGTCCCAGATGGAATCCCGGATGCAAATCAATCTGCTGGCGCTCTGGGCGATATTTCTGGCTCTCCAGTCGGTGCTGATCCAGACTGACAACCAGATCGCAATGTTCTACATGAGCAAACAAGGGGGCACAGTGTCGTACCCCCTCTGCCAGGAAGCAGGAGCCCTCTGCTCCTATGCTGCACACAGAAGGATGTTCTAAGGGTGGTTTACCTCCCGGGCCAAGACAATGCCCTGGCAGACAAGCTGAGCAGAGTCCTCCAGCCTCACGAGTGGCGCCTGGATCCTGAAGTAGCCTTCTCATCACCCCAACCTGGAGTCCCTGTCACTCACAGCTTGAATGCTGAAAGGGTAGTGTTAGCTTCCTTCATCCTCCCACGTGATGTGGAAGAGGTTCTTCTGGCCTATCGTAAGGCTTCCACAAAAAGGGCGTATGCCTCCAAGTCGTACCAGTTCTAGGTGTGCGCTGAAAGACGAGCGAACCCATTCTCCTGATTGGTACAAATGGTACTCCAGTACTTGCTCCACCTGTCACAGGTGGGACTAAAGTCCAACTCAGAGTACACATGAGCGCTATCACAGTGCACCACCATTTGTTGAGGGAAAGCCCCTCTTGGCTCAGCCCCTTGTGTCTCGGTTCTTACGAGTTCCTCATGCTATCCAAACCTCCCGTCGACCCTCCAGCGGCGGAGTGAGATCTCAGTGTGGTGCTTTCGCTGCTCACTAAGCAACCGTTTGAGCCTCTGGCTACCTGCCACTTGAGGTACCTCTCCTGGAAGGTCATCTTCCTTGTAGCACTCACATCAGTTCGCAGTCAGTGAGCTCCAGGCTCTGATGGTAGAGCCCCCCCCCCCCCATATGATGTTCTACAAGAACAGGGTGGTGCTCCACACACACCCCAAATTTCTGCCGAAGGTCGTTTCCCCATTTCATCTCAATCAGGAGGTGGTGCTCCCCACCTTCTTTCCAAGGCCTCATTCCGGCAGGGCAGAGACCGTTCTCCATACTCTGGATTATAAAAGGGTCATCTCCAGGAACAAGCAGGAATGTAGTCTTCACATATGGATGACGTCGGCACCAACGGAGCCCGTGCGGGAACGCTCCCCAGCGTCCTATAGGAAAGCCTTATGAAGCATCCCACTGCGCCTGCGTAGCTGCCTTCCCGCCTTTCCAGCTCTCCCTCCTCAGTTCTTCATTTTCCGCGGAGCCGTCACTGCAGAAAATTTAGTAGTTCTTTATTTGTGGTCACGTCTGCCTTCCCGTCAACGCTAGTTCCGACATTGTCGCTGTTTTTTCCTAATTTCTTCTTTCTTAAAAAAAAAAAAAAGGGGGGGGGGGTTCTGAGGGCCCTCGAGGTGTTTTGGTGCCATTTTGGACTTAGGCCCTTTTTTCCTTTTCTAAAATGGATAAATCAGCTAGTGGTTTTAAAAAGTGTTCCAAATGTGGCAGTACTATTTTGTCCATCCACACCCATGACTGGTGTCTAAAATGTTTGGGACTGGATCATCAACCATCGGAATGACCTCTCTTAAGGAAGATGATAAAGAGGGGCCTGCAGAATAGAGCTGTGAAACTCAGCACCCTCTTTACCACCGATGCAATGTTAGTTGCATCGACGTCATCAAGAGCTTCATCTTCCTCCCACGGATCTCAGGTATCAAAGTCCAGGTCATCCTCAAAGGCTGGCTGGTCTTCCAAGGGTAGATCTCCTTCCAAGCATTGAGATGCCTTAGGTGTTGCCCTGGAAGGGAACACACCGGCCAAACAACCGCAGCAGGAGGTTCTTACCTCCAAAGCTTTAACAGGGGCCCCAAGATGCTTCCGAGGCCTTCACCTCCGGAGAGCTCTTGGTGCCATGCACAGGGATCGTGGCCTGCAGTTCGGGTACCAATACCCAAGCATCAGCTGGCTCTATGGATCAATGTATCCTAGCCATTGAGCGGAGCTTAGCGGTCTTACTAGCAGCTTCGGTACTGCTAAAGCCACTGCAGTCGGTTCCGCAGCCATCGGTACCAACATCGGTACTGAATGTGTCTGCATCAACCTTTTTGCCGCTTTCCATGCTACTATCCATGTTGGCCCTAGAATCGGTGTCCGGCATCGAGGGTCCGGTACCGAGGCATTCCAATGCCGACTTCGACCGGTATCGCAGATGGGCTGAACACAAGCACCCTTGCTGTCGGTACTTCGAATCCTCTGATTCAGAATCCTCGGATGATGAATTAGCCGGTGCCTGAGAGATGAGGACTCTCCCGGAGGATCCTTCTCCTTCCCCACAACATCGTATGTCCCTTCCGGAGGATATGTCTTTTCAAAACGTTATCCGTGACATTGCTCGAGGTCTCTCCATTACGGTCACCTCAGAGAAGGAACCAAGAGCTGAGGAACTTGAAATTCTTTAATATCCTGCAGCCCCATAGGAAGAACGGGATGCTGCTGCATCCAGACCTGCAGTCCCTACATCTGACAGCATGGCTGCTGAAGGCATAGCTCTCCAGAACATTAACCTCCTCAACAGGTTAGAGATATCCTATTAGCTTCAAGAAAACCTTCCACAAGGCGTACTTACACCACCAAGTGGCGAAGATTTTCACTCTGATATTCAAAAAGGGATCTTAATCCATTTTCAGTTCCGGTGGAGGCGTTACTTGAATATCTCCACCTCTCGTCCTCCGGACTCAAAACCAATTCGGTACAGGTCCACCTAAGTGCCATTGTGGCATCTCAATGCCCTTAGATGGTCAGCCTGTCTCCTCTCAGCCGCTTGTGGCGTGCTTCATGAGGGGTCTTCTCTTAACTAAGCCTCCCATTAAGCCACCACCAGTGGCTTGGGACCTCAGTGTTGTCCTCAGACAGCTTATGAAGCCACCCTTCGAACCCCTAGCCACTACTTCTCTGAAGTTTCTTTCTTGAAAGGTCACCTTCCTTATTGCCCTCACTTCTGCAAGACGCATCAGTGAGCTCCAGACTTTAGTGGCTGATCCTCCTTATACACGGTTCCACCATGATAAGGTAGTCCTTAGGACTCATCATCACTTTATGCCAAAGGTGGTTACGCCTTTTCATTTAAACCAGTCTGTGTACCTCCCTGTTTTCTTCCCTAGGCCTCATTCCTCTAGTGCAGAGAAAAGCCTTCACGCTCTGGATTGCAAACGTGCCTTGGCCTTATCTCCAGGAACAAGCAGGAATGAGTCTTCACATATGGGTACGTCGGTACCGACGGAGTCTGCGCGGGAACGCTTCCCAGCGTCCAATCAGAAAGCCTTTGGAAGCATCCCAACACGCCTGCGTGCTGCCTTCCCGCCTTCCCAACTGCCTCTCCTCAGTTTTCGTTTTTCCGCGGAGCCGGCAGGACGTCCTCCTGTCACCGCAGAAAATTCTTCTTTTATTTTTTAGTTTTCTTGTGGTCTCGGCTGCCTCCCCGACTCCACTGGTACCGCCGGTGTTTCTTTTTTCTTTTCTTGTAAATTTTTTTCCTTTTTAAGGAATATATTTTTCTTCCTTAGTGTCTCACGGTTCTCAGGCCTTCTAGGCCTCTCCATTTTCCTTCATGGAACCGCCAGCCACTTTCCCCAAGAAATGTACAAACTGTGGTGGTACAACTTTATTTTTAGACACTCACAATTGGTGTCTAACCTTCTTGGGTCCTGACCATTTTCCTCCGGAGCCCTCGGGCAATAGTATTGTGAGAAGAAGTTTTCAACATCAAGTTCCCCGCGACACGCGGTCCCCCTGCAACTTCAGGGCACCGACCATATCTTCTTCTACACAGGATCAGGTAACCCAAAAACAGTCTGTTAAGACTAGCCAGTCCTTGAGCGACACTTCTCATGCACAGCATAGAGATGCCTATGGCCTTGTCCTCGAGAATCCATTGGCTTCAAAACCCCGGTGGGAGTCTTCGGCCTCCAAAGCCTGTGTGGGGTTTCAGGTTGTTCCTGAGGTTCACCCCTCACAGAACATACCTGAGCCATGCCCGGTGGTGGCATCCGCTTCGAGCGGTACCGATACCCCGGCATCGGCACTGGTGTTGGATGAAACATTCCTCACCAAGGATCGTCGTCTGGAATCCGCGGTACCTGCGGGGCCGGTGGATACGCTTCAGATCGACCTTCCAGTATCAGTACCGACACCGATACTAGTACCGACATCGGTACCCTCCAGACGTGCATCGATAGACTCGCTTCCTTCGATGCCGAGTCTGGAATCGATCTCCAGTCTGGAGGACTGGGTACCGACTCCCGTCAGTACCGACTCCCGTCGGTACCGAAGGCTCGGTTCCGATAATTCGGATCCGCAACTCTCGGTTCCTCCGATACCGTTAGAGTTGCCACCGGCTGGTCTTCTTCCGCCGGTATCAGATACGGTACCAAGATCGGTACCGATATCCACAGTACCATTGCTGTCGGTACCTTCCATGCTTCTCTTGTCGGGCTCGATGCCGAGTCTGGAATCGATCTCCAGTCTGGAGGACTGGGTACCGACTCCCGTCAGTACCGACTCCCGTCAGTACCGACTCCCGTCGGTACCGAAGGCTCGGTTCCGATAATTCGGATCCGCAACTCTCGGTTCCTCCGATACCGTTAGAGTTGCCACCGGCTGGTCTTCTTCCGCCGGTATCAGATACGGTACCAAGATCGGTACCGATATCCACAGTACCATTGCTGTCGGTACCTTCCATGCTTCTCTCGTCGGGCTCGCTTCCCTCAATGCCGAGTTTGGAATCTATCCCTAGCATGGACGATCTGTTACCGACTGTCGCTGGTTCTGACCTGCAGTACCAGCGACCACCATCTAAGGATCCCATACTGCACCATTCAGGATCTTCTATTCCTATATACTGGAATAGATCCCTCGGTGCCAACGCTAGTTCTTCATCAGATCTAGCCTATCCAAGGGAAGTTCCCTCTGGGGATCCTTCTTTCCAGACTTTCCTCCTGGATATGGCAAAATCACTTGCTATTCCTATTTCTGGACAAGATCCTACACAAGGGAATAGAGAATACCTCTCTGTTCCTAGCAAAGCAAAGGAGAATATAATGCTTCCTTTGCATCATTCTTTGCAGGATCTCCTTCTACGAATGTGGGAAGCTCCTTTAAAGGTACCCCCACCTTCCAGAGCAACTGATCTCCTATATCAGGTGCCCCCCTCTCCAGGGTTTCAAAGGACTCAACTTCCTCATCATTCCATTGTGGTAGAATCAGCAATGAGGCGAGTGAAGAGTAATAAAAAGCACTCTTCTTGTCCGCCAGGTTATTTATTTATTTATTTATTTATTTAACATTTGCTTCTATACCGCGCTATTAAAATCAGCGCGGTGTACATCAAACAAGCATGCTACAATGTATACAAACAACATTGAGTTTTACAGAGAACAGGAAATTGAACATGGGAAGGAAACCAGGGGAACTAAATACATATTAACTCAATCTATGTACAATACTTTAATGTAAATGGGTGTTGCATTAGTTTTGTGAAGCTAACCATTATCTGAGGAGATGATGTGCAGGGGCGGCAGGTATATGGGGGAAGTTTGCAGGTTGTTGGATGTGCTTCTATTACTGGAGGTTTCTGAGTAATATTTTGTGAATAGGTGGAGTTTTAAAGCTTTTCTGAATAGTATGATGCTTTTTATTCCACGGATTTCATGGGGGAGTGCATTCCAGTTTAAAGGGGCAAATAAGGAGAAGGCTCTGTTGGAGGTAGCTTTTGTGCATTTAGTCATTAGGTTGGGGAGTCTAAGACACTAGATGCCTTTGGACGTCAAACCTTCCAGACATCCATGCTTTCAGCAAGAATTCTCTCATATATTTTTTATATGGGTCTATCTCTTGAGGAGGTCACAAGGAAATTACATCTTTTGACTCCTTTTCTTCAAGAGCCCAGGAGTAAAGACTATTCCTCACTGGTTAGTCATACTCAAAATATCTCTAGGTTTCTTACTCGTGCTACCCTAGACTCCTTTGAGTCTGTTAGCAGGACTTCTGCTCTAGCTATAGGGGCACGACGTAGAGCCTGGCTTCAAGCTTCAGACTTGGACAAATGGGCACAAGAAAGACTGGGAAATACTCCTTGCACTGGAGAAAATCTCTTCAACAAGGAGTCTTTACTCCGGGTTTCTCAGTTATCCACTGACTTTCCTTTTTCCAGAGGCTGTTCTACGCCTTCTTCTTTCCCAGTAGGTAGGAAATGTCCTACCAAACTTTCTTCCCCTAGGGGGAGAAGGTTTTACCCATCATCTGCCCATCATACAGATGTTCCCAAACAAGGGAAACATCGCCCTGGTCTGAAGAATCCACAACCTCAACAGGGTCAACAAACCCAGCAGTCGCAGGGTTTCAAATAGATCATTGTCCCTCTTGGTTGGTGGTTAGGGTGGCAGTCTGCTTCCTTCACTGGCAGTATCTGCACTAAATTTATCCTAACCTACCTAGATATCTCTTCATGAGACATCTTTTTTCTAAGAGTCTTCATGATGATCATGCCCATACTTAACAGTTTCCTCTTCCTCTTGAAGGAAACAGAGGTAACAACTATCAATAGACAGTTGTTTCCCTCTACTGGCTTGTATCTTCTTACCTGTCAGAGACTTCCTCCATAGTCGGTCTCTTGCAACTCTGTCTTACCTCCCTCTTACTACAACATTTGGTTTGTAAGAGTGGCCCTTTTTCACTGGTAAGTCCCTATGGTCCTCTACCTGTTCTACTGGGGGATTCTCCCTTTTGGAGTTGTCTCCCCCCCCTTGTTACCTTAGGGCAGCTCATCAGACAATAGGAACTCCTACCATGTCTGTTGTTCTTTTTCCCAATCTAAAAAAGGAAAGAGGGAAAAGAAATTTTCCACGCTGCCCTGATAGTTGCTGCAGATACAGCAATTCCTAGTGGTTAACCACTGGTTTTGTTCACTACACAACCAGGGATTCCCCTCCACTAGCAATCCTCCTAGCCTCAGTGCTAAGTCCCAAACTGTTTATCAACCTCGTTTGGGAAACCCTGTTATCACATTCTGGTTGGTTAACTTCTATTCTTCGCCCCCTTGTCCTTGGCAGAATAGCTGGTTATCTGCTGGCTTTCCACAGCCAGTTTTTTCTTCTAACCAACCTGCAGCATGCTCTCTGCATCTCTACAGAGTAGCTTTACACTATGGGCCCTTGCTAGAGAGCATCAGTATCTTGCCTAGCAGATAACCCCAGATGGTTAGGAGGGGTTCCCCCAGTCATGTTCCATGTCTGGCAGGTATTCCCTACCCTTACCATCTCATCTTAAATCTCTTTTGAGGCATAAGCCTCAGGCCTTTCATTACGTGAAAACTTAAAGGAGGGCCAATTCCCTGGCTTGGCCCATATCTCCTTGGGTCTTCTCGTCAGAGATAACTTTCTTCAATGGCAGCTAGAGGACGCCTAATACCCATCTTGCCCTCATAAGCGGGTCACTAGGGTATCTTCCTCCAGAGACGTCCTCTATCCATTCTCCATATTGCAATTCTGGAGAAATCTGGACTTCCTGTCTGCAGACCGAAGTTATGCTCTGCAATTTTCACGTTGGCCATCCTGGTTATTCAAGAGCTCAAATTCTGCAAAAAATTCAGACTTCTTCTTGTCAAGGAGACCTTTCCTTTGACTCTCCCAGTCATAACCAGGAAAAGAGGATTCTCTATATATTTATTCAAGCAGGTATCAACCTTCTTGCTGTCAGATGAATCTTCCTCTCTCCCTATATCTCTAGGGGGGATGGGGTTCTATGGACATCTCTCCATCCACATACCTGGAGACATGTGTCTATATGCCTACATATTCATATAGGTATATATAGTTACTTATCTATATCTATCTGTGTGTCTTCTGCCCATCCATATCTCTTTATAGATATATGCATATATACCCTATATGTGTATATATTTATATATATATAAACATATATATTTATAGATATAGTGAGATATATTTTTAGATAGATCTGTATCCATCTACTTATCTATCTGTCTGTTAGGTTCAGATATCCTTACATTCCTATATGATCCTGACAAATGGGCACTACCCCTATCAATGCTGTGCCAGCATACTTAGGGGGCTACACTTATAACCACTTCCTGTGGTAATTAACAAACTTTTTCCTTACCATAACCTTTTAAGGTTAGGTACTCCTGAAGCTCTCCATGTACCCTTTTTTTCTTTCCTACTTGACCCCATTTAGGAAAGACATTGCGGAGCTTCAGTTACTCTAAAGCTTAGCGCTCCTGAGTCTGTCCTTACTTTCTTATCAGATACAAGGGTCTCCATACCCTTTCTCCCCTATATGGACTGATTCCAACCCTAGTCCAATTGGGTCAGACTCATTTTTTCTCTTGGTCCAAGGTTTGTACTGTTTTTGGACCAAAACAGCTTGTTTTCTTTCATAGTACCTTCTGCGTCTCCGCTGAAGCTCTACCTCTTATACTACCCCAGCTTTTCCCCTGGGGCTATTTCTCACCCTGAAGGGTTCTGACCTCCACTTGTTTTTGTTCTACTTTATTGCCTCTACTTCTCAGTGAGGTACCCCTTGAGCACATTCACTGGCTCTTCTAACAGATCCATATGTAGCTCAGTGGACTTGTGCAATGCCAACAAGGAAGGCCCAGATTACAATATTATACTACTAAATGTCCTCTATATAGGATCTTCCCCTTTTGAAGCCCTGTTCTAGCCAGTTGTTCCACAGCTCCTTTTCTGTATTCAACTCCTACCCTCCATCCCCAGGATGCCTGAGGTCCTGAGGAATAGCATGGCTCGTTCTAGACTTGCAACATGCTAGGACTCCCTCTGGGCATCTGAGCTTGGGAGTCCCCATATGTGAAGACTCATTCCTGCTTGTTCCTGGAGATAGCACAGTTACTTACCTGTAACAGGTGATCTCTGGGAACAGCAGGAATAAGTCTTCACAACCCACCCACCTCCCCTACGAGTTGCTTTTTCTCTATCTCTATCTTCCCTTCCTTGCTCTCTCTCTCTCTTTGTCTCAGCTTTCAAACTTAACTGAGGAGAGGCAGTTGGGAAGGCGGGAAGGCAGCACGCAGGCATGTTGGGATGCTTCCAAAGGCTTTCTGATTGGACGCTGGGAAGCGTTCCCGCGCAGACTCCATCGGTACCGACGTACCCATATGTGAAGACTTATTCCTGCTGTTCCCAGAGATCACCTGTTACAGGTAAGTAACTGTGCTTTATCTCAAGAAAACTAGGCAGCATAGGAAAGCTTCCCAGCTTTTTGTTGCTTTTGACTCAAGTCACCTAGGTCTGCCAGTTTCTAAGAAAACACTCTCTAAATGGATTGCAGACTGTATATCTCTTGCATATGAAGGTGCAGGACTTTCCCTTGACGGTCACATTACAGCACACAACGTACGAGCAATGGCTGTCTTCATAGCAAATCTATGCTCAGTAGCAATTGATGAGATATGCAAAGCAGCAACCTGGTCCTCTGTCCACACCTTTACAGCTCATTATTGATGCCTCGTTTGGCCAAGCTGTTCTCCAGCATCATTTTCAGACTTAGATCAACTCCTACCCCCGTCCCGGGTTTCGATACCAGATATCCTTGGAGGATACATGACCTACTTATGCCTGTGTTTCACAGCTCACTCTGTGGTCAAATCCCTGGCATCTCTAAGCTAGGGAGTCCCATATGTGAAGACTATATTCCTGCTTGTTCCTGGAGATAGCGTAGTTACTCACCTGTAACAGGTGATCTCTCTCTCTCTGTCCTTCTCTCCTTTTATCTCGGCTACAAACTCAACTGAGGAGGGAGAGCTGGAAAGGCGGGAAGGCAGCTACGCAGGCGTAGTGGGATGCTCCCAAAGGCTTTCTTATAGGATACTGGGGAGCGTTCACACGTAGGCTCCATCGGTGCCGATGTCACCCATATGTGAAGACTCAATTCCTGCTGTTTCCAGAGATCACCTGTTAACAGGTGAGTAACTACACTGTGTCCTATCTGCAACAGGGCCACCGCAAAGCACCTCAGCTACTCATATCCTATGACCCCAGCTGTCTGGGGCTCCCAGTGACTTAAGCGAACTCTGTCTGCTTGGGTGGCGGACTGCATTACCCTCGCCTATGAACAGACTGGGATTTCACTGGACCGCGTCAGGGCCATGGCTACTTCATGGCAATCTGCATTCTGTCCCCATGACATAAATCTGTTGGACTGCCAACTGATTTTCGGTCTACCTTTGCAGCTCACTACTGCCTGGAGTCCCGATGGGATAGTGCCTTTAGCCAGGCTATACTCCATAATCTGTCCGGGGTGTAGGCAACTCCTGCCCTCCGACCCTTCTGTGTTCAGACTACCAGAGTGCTGGTTCTCTGCCGGACACTTGGGTCTTGTGAGAGTCTCCCAGTAGGGACTCAACTGCTGCTGATCATGGCTCACCCTTTGCAGGTCGCCGTGGCGTTGTTACAGGTTCTCGGTAGCCTGTAGCTGGGCAATCCCATATGTGAGGACTGACTTCCTCTTTGTTTCCGGAGAAAGCGTAGTTACTCACCTGTAACAGGTGTTCTCCGGGGACAGTAGGAATTAGTCCTCACAACGCTTCCTCCACCCCTTGGAGTTGCTCCTTTACCGTATTTTATTTTTCCTTCTGCCGTCTTAGGTATGTCATTACACTGAGGCAAGATGGCACTCTTGGGCAGGAGGGGACCATGCATACATGGTGCATCTCTCAAAGGCTTTCTTTGAAAGCTTGGGAGATGCTTCCGCTGGTGCTCCGTCGGCGCCGACATCATCCAGATGTGAGGACTGATTCTTGCTGTCCCTGGACAAATCACTTGTATGGTAACTAAGGGTGTCAGTGTTTGTATCATTTTTTTAATTTTTTTTTAGCATCTGAATTGCAACTGAGATGAATTTGGATATTCAATACTAGTATCCATATATTGGCTAGCAAGTCCTGCTACCTGGATGTGTGGCTTTTGAATATCGAGCCCTAATTGTCTACAGTGTGAGGGAGTTCTCACTGGGGCAAACACATGTCCTGGGGGAAAACGAGGAATTGGAGGAGGCACAAAGAGCCCTTTTTTTTACCAATTATGCTTGTATAGGTCATTAAGCTATTTCCCCCATTGGTAACTGCTTTCAGTTCTAGAGAATATGGGCCCGATTCTGAGATGGGTCCTGCGGGGCTTCACATCCCAGCAGGACGTGAAGCCCCGCAGCCGTCCTGCTCCTATTCCCCCTCCATCTCTCCCTGCATGGCTAGAGCAGCAAAATAGGGAGAGCCAGCAGGAGGGGGTGGGATCTGGACGGAGCATGGGCGGGCTGAGGAGGCAGGACTTACAGGGCCAATTCCTTTCACAGCCATATACGTCCTGCGGGGTCATGGGAGACATGTTGCTTATTCCACCTCAAAGGTGGAATAAGCAGCACAAATGATGCGATCAGGGCCGGGTGCAGGGGGGTCCCTGCTGCCCAATCCATGCCCTGGCTGGTCAGCGTGGGTTGGGTGGCAGGGAAAAGAGGGGTCTGCGCAACGGGAGCCAGGGAAGCCTGCTGGGAGGATGTCCCCGCGGGCATGCAGGGGAACGCCGGGCCATCCTTGGGCCCAATTCTGTATGCCGCAGGAACATTTTGTTCCTGTGGTACAGAATCGGGTCCTAGCGGGCCCATCCTGCTCGGGGCCGTCTGGATGGCCCAGACGTTCCTCTTTCAGAATCAGGCTCCATGTCTTTGTAATCACACTGAGATGAGGGAAATATTCATACAAGGCCTACTAAATGATACCAGGCCTGCAACACAGTTCTAGAAAAAGAGCCTTACGGTACTCAAAATATACTCACAGAAGGAAAAGCAAAGACAGGACAGGCTTAAAACTGCACACCTAAAAGCAGAGTGAGATTCTTCTCCCCCCCCTCCCCCTCCAGAATTAGAGCTTACAAAGAGGGGAACACCCTTAGCCCCTAGCTTCTGCCCAGATCCTTCCCTCTCCTGGTATTCCTCCTTCATTTCCAGATCACTGAACTCCCTTACCTTGTAGAGCGGTGCTGACTCTGCATTAAGAACTCTGGAAAGAAAGTTCTGTATGGGAACAATGAGTCGTTGCAGGCCTTCTTTATACCATGGAAGTCTGTGCATGAAGTGGTGCTGTCACAGTGTCTGCACGTGTATGACAGATTGCACTCCTATGCTGAATATTCTGTCTGTTTTTTGCTGTAAGTTGCAGGGCTTGCTCAGCTCTACACAAGTGTCAGGACTGGATGGCAGCCTTGTGGTACCCCAGTGCCAATGATAATTTAGTGTTTAAAACAGTTGCCTACATTACTTATGCCTAAACCTGGGCTTGGGAAAGGGAGATGTGATCATAAATTCTTATGTTTGGCAGACCTGTAAAATACAGAATGTGCACTTTTCCATAGAAGCAAATTCATTGATGAGGAATCATGATGATATGAAGTTGGGGGGAGGGAGTTCAGAAATAATATGAGAAAAATACTTGTTTCCTGAAAGGGGCAGTAGAATGATGTACAAAGTGACCTACCAGAAGAGATGATGGAAAACAATAATGATAGATGCTTCGGATTCTAGAGAAGGTATTGATATGAGCAGGGTTGAGAGCTTGGTTGAAAGACAGGGTAGAGAGGCCTAAGTTTAGGAATTGTATGCTCATCTACCCAGAATGGTAGAGGACCAAAGAAAGAACATAACAGAACTTGAATAAGAAATGATAGCTTTCAAACTGGACTATATCTTTATCTAAAGCAACATAGATGAGAGCCACTAGACAAACTGGTTAGGTTAATTGACTCTCATAACTGTAGTCTGCTTCTTACTATGAGGTATGCTAGGTGAGTGTGTGACACTTTAATTCTTTCCTTTTGTACTTCCTATATTTCCTGGCTCTGAGCACATTTCTTATGTTAACATCTTTTCCTTCAACTTGTTTTTTTGTTTCGTTTTCTAGAATCGAGGCATTTACATGTTCCGTATTAACAATGAGCATGTGATTGATGCAACACTGACTGGGGGTCCTGCCAGGTAAATATCAAGCAGGGAAACTATTACACTCAGACTTATCTGATATGCAGTCTCCATCTTAAAAAAAAATGGCTCATAGGGCGAGGGGTAGATTTCTGTTTCTGCAGAGCATGTGGGGAGGTGAAGGGACTTCAGGGGTACAATGTGGGAATCTTTTTTTTAAGTAGGTGAAGAGAAAGGGGCTTCATTTGGCGATGCACAGATGTCCAGGATTAAGTAATGGAATTTACAACTCAGGAGAGGAGAGCGGTTGCCAAGGCGAAGAAACCACCATACCCATAACAGAGGCATCAAGCATCCACTTCTCTGATAAGTAGGTGCAATGAGCCACATAGCTAGGTCATGCAACTCCATCCCATACCAGTTTTAGAGGATTCTTCCAGAGCTTTCCAGGAAAAATTGTTGCTGCTCCATTTTCTTCTGTCTGTGCAGCGCTGCATACGTCTTGTAGCGCTGGACAAATATTCAGTAGGAGTAGTAGTACTTCTTGTCCGACATTGGAGGATTTCCCAAGGAAGGAGACATTTTCAGATCGATTCAGTCTTCATAGATGAGTATTTTTCTCCACACTGGTTTTTTTTGTTTGGCTTCTTTAATCAACTTAAACTTTTATTAAGTTTGGTTTATCATCGCTACTATGCAGCTGGAAACAGGAGTCACAGCTTTGGCCCTGCTATTTGCTAATGGCTTAGTGACTATTTCAATGTGTATATCTTATTTTTCAAAAAGGTTGTAAACTTTACATTATGCGTCGTCTGTTTTTTCATACAATGGTCAGCAAGCAAATCAGTGGCTTCAAAAGGTGCCTGAAGCACTTAAATAGTCTGTGCTGGATCATCATTTTGAGTGTTAAAAGCAGCTAGGTAAAAACTGCCTCTTCATGTAGTATGCCATTGATGTTGCTGAGAGAGGCCAGGCCTCCAAGTAGTGGCCCCAAACTTACCATGAGCAGCATAAGTAAGGCTAGTTTAAAGCCTGCCTTAAACCTAGGGAACAAACTATGGATGTACTATTTGAAAATAGTTCTCAGATCAGGGCTGGCCCAACCACTAGGCAACCCAGACAGTTGCCTGGGGCGGCAGCTTCTTAAGTGGGGGGGGGGAGGGGAAGGCGGCAAACAGGGTATTCAAAGATAAACAGGACATTTTGATAGCCGGGGGGGGGGGGGGGGGCATAAGGCTTAAGTTTTGCCTAGGGCACCCACATCTGGAACTAATTGAGACTGAGTGGCATTGGCTTTCAAAGTGCCAATAAATAAGCTGTGAAGTCATATTTGTGTTCAACCTTCACAAATTCTGAGTTTCCTGTGAGACCTTTACAAAGTTTGGAATTCAAAGCATTAAAGTTTGACAAATGATCTTGGAAATGTTTTGATCATGACTAGGTAATGTTAATCACATTCTTTGATCATGAGCGGGTCTGTCACTAAACTTGTGCCATCTGCTTCTGAGGTACACAAGTGGCTTATCCTTCAACTCTTTCTTAGTTTACAGAATCTGAGTGTTTGGGCTCTGAAGATGTTACATGTGTGGCTAATACAGAAGTGGTCAAGCAACCAGATCTCCCCTTGTGGTTTAATTTTATTTTATACACCACAGATCTATAGGATCATTTAAGCCGTTTACAATTCTAATGTGCAATAAATACATAACTGCTGGCAGGAAATTTTTCCCTACTGTAAGACATTTCCTTTTCTCATCTTATTTAAAGGAAGGCTAAGGTCATTCCATTAGCAGTCTCAGCATACTCAGGCCATCTTTATCTGAGGAACTGGTGGCAGTTATTTTCCATCTTCCAGAACTCTGAAAAGATGTAGGAACATCCAATGCTTTCTATGAAATATAAGGTAGAGCTACAGTATCATGATATTTTATACTATAGAGTGCTTTCTGTGTCCCAAAGAACGACCCAAATTGGTCTGCATAAATTAAAAATACAATAAACAAGGTTTACATCAAATAAAATAAAATACATCAAACAAACCTAAATATCTAAAGCCTTTGCGGAAGCCAAAATCCACCCCTGTCCCATTCTAACTAGAAGTGGGCAGAACCACTGCTCCAAAATTTTATATTAACACATCCAGATGAACACAAAATCAATCTCCTCCTAATTTTCACACAGTGCTATCTGGAAGCATGCCTACCCATGACTGTTCCTTGTAAGTTTGCATTTATTTTGGTCCTCCCTAGTTGCTTCCAAGGAGGTTGACACTCTCAGGATCACTTCTTTAGGAGCAGTGTGCTCCTGCAGCAGTGTTAGACTAATTGGAAACCTTACTTAATAACTTAGTGTGGGGCTGGGAACAGCTGTAAAGGCTGGCGAGCAGACAGGATGGTAGGGGGTATCTTTCAGTTGGGCAAGCAGCAGTCCATGGCTTGGGTGATTTAAAAAAAAATGCCTATTAGTAGCCACAACCCTTCTGCCTGCTTGCTTCTAATCTTCAGGCAACTTATGAATTCAACCATACCCAGGATCTACATCAGAGCATGGGTTTTTTTTAGATTCTGTAAATGACTGCTTTGTGAAGCAGCTAGTCCTGAAACTGACAAGAGAGGAAACTAGTCTTGATCTAATCCTTACTGGAATGCAGGGCCAGCTAGGCCAGTCAAAACAGGTCTGTTGTGTTCCCCTACCAGCAGAGGTGGAGAAGAAAAATCTAGAGAATTCTGATGACCTCATCCTGTACTTGCAGCTAAAGGGCATACTACCTCAGTTTTTGTCTCTAGCAGAGTGTTACATCGGAGCAGCTCTCTGGAAACTTTAAGATTTAAATTTGATTTAGCTCGTGAATAACTGGTCTTAGGGGTGACTTCCTCACTTAAGCTTGACTTAGGAGGCACCCATTGGGTCACTTTTAAAACCAGTTTCCCCTTGGATTGCCAAGGAGGAGGGATGTTAGTTCAGTTTCCCGTCCTTACCCTGTTAAGTGCCAGTTGAATGGCCAGAATTGTTGAATCAGAATCCCAGAGGATTCATTGAAGTTGCACAGTCTCTGTGCCCCCTTCCTCTCCTCCTCCCCTGGCTCTCCCCCAAAGATGGCATGAAGATTCAAGAGATGTGGCTGCAGGCCTTGGCAGCAGGGGAGTAGCATTGAGACCAGCACTGTTGCTGTTTGGGCTCCCCGGGGGTGAGTACCAGATTTAAGTTCCTTTCCTGATCGTGTAACCAGTCTAGTCCCGGACCTCTGGGTTCCCTATCTCATCCAGCAGCTTGGAGACTGAGAAAACTCCTCCTTTTTATGATGTCACCGGTATATCCACTCAGAATCCGCCTCCTGTCATCAGTTTATTTATTTTATTTATTTAACATTATTTCTATACCGCCTTCTCCTTCAATCAAGGCGGTCTCCACAGCAAACAATCAAATGTGTTCATGTGTTCTCATGCAGTGGTGCGTGTAGTGTGTTTGAGGTGGTGTGTCTTTGATTTGGTTGATCTTACTATAATGTGCGCTACTATACATGTTGAGCTATTATACATTCTATATACAATGGTCAGGGTGTGGGTATGTCCGTTGTTCTAGCTTGATTAGTAAGTTATGTGACTTGTCCATAGTGTTCATAGTTACCTCAGTCTCCAAGCAGCTGGATAGATAGAAGCCTGGAGGGCCGGGCTCACTGGAGAAACAATTAAGACTGCTTTCTTTATTTGATAAGTGATTTGGGTTATATACTTTAGGCTAGGGAAGTAGAGTTAACTCAAAGGACTGTGCCTTTAAGTTTGCCTGCAGGCATCTCTCTCTTCCCCTAACCCCCTCCTCCTCCCTCCGTTACTGTCTGGTTCTCCTGTATCAGGCTGAGTAGGAACCTAAGCAATAGCTAGATTGTTTGGTGGCTGCCGGTGCAGTCAGCTAAATTTTACGAGGGAGAGCCCCGGAGGTCAGCCTCGCCAGCGCCGCACGGAGGTCAGCCTCGCCAGCGCCGCACAGAGGTCTGCCTGTTAGTGCGCTGGCAGGCTCGGGGAGACCACACGCAGGATCCAGCAGTGCGAGTGTGACTCTGGCGGTATCAGACGCTCTCCGGGGCCAGCGGGAAGCGAGCCCGGTGAGTATTCGGCTAGTGGTTTGTCCCAGCCGCGGTAACGCTTAGGGAGCGATTTTGCTTGAAGCGGGGGTTGTGTGGAGTATTTTGGCGCGAAAAGGAGCTCGGTGGGCCTAGCCGCGTGGCAGCGCTGCTACTAGCGGCAGTTAATCAGTCCCCTTTTCTAGCTCTCTGAGGAGCCTCTGCAAGCCTGACTGGGTATTCTTCTAGCCAGAATAGCTGTTTCTTTTGGAGCTTGATGATTTTGTGTGGTTAAAAAAAAAAAAAACGGAAACCTCTGGGCTAGGCCCGGAGCACTGGGGGTGTGTGTGAAACAGCTTAAAGTGATAGCGATTATTTTCTAGGTTGCCATGCCTTCTAAGCCACTTTGTTTGGTCTGTGGCATGAAAAAAGGCTGCTCTTCAGGTGTTTGTAAATCCTGTGTCAGGGAGACAACTTCCATGGAGCCTTCCAGCGATGAGAAGGGAGAAGTACAGGTGACAGAGTCTGGGAACTCGGGTTCTCAGCTAAATGAGGTGGCCCTGGGGGAGCCGGTGGCTGGGCCTTCTTCAGTGCCTCTCACGCCTCTTCCTCAGACATCTTTATCAAAAGAATTGGCAGCAATTTTTTCTAAAGATTTTGTTACGCTGCTTCAACACACTTTCCTTGCGACTGCTCTGCAGGAGAAAGGTACAGGGGCGGCAGGCGGGGTTAAAAGACCCACGTCGTCTCTTCAGGCCGAGGACCCTTCCAGCGGGGCCAAGAGGCCGCATTCGGAGGGGGTGCCTGCGGAGTGTTCGGGCCGCTGTCAGATGACGAGGCCCCTGGTTTAGAGGTAGAGGAAGAGCTAGAGGAAGGTGAATTGTCCGAGAGAGAGGACCAAGCAAGAGTGGTACATGTCTTCAGAAGGGAAGAGCTGCCAGCGTTGATAGTAGAGGCATTAAAGGTTTTAATTATGCCGGTCCCAGGGACAGCCGAGAATGAGTCCCTGGAAGACCCCTTGCTGCAGGTTTTGAAGGAAGAATCAAAGAGCTTTCCCGGTACATAGGGTGTTTCGGGAGATGATTCAGGAGGAGTGGAACGTGCTGGAAGCTTCCCTGAAGGGCTCCAGGGTCATGGGCCGCCTTTATCTATTACTGGATCAGGATAGGGAGGTTTTTCAGTCGCCCAAGGTGGATGCGGCCGTGTCGGCTGTTACCAAGAAGACTACCATTCCGGTTGAAGGTAGTGCAGCTCTTAAAGATTCCCAGGATAGGAAGTTGGATGTTTTGTTACGACAAGTGTTTGATGTGAATGCCCTCTCACTTCAAGCAGCTATTTGCGGAGCGTGGGTGGCTAGGGCCTGTCTTCGCTGGTCTCAGCAAGTGCAGGAAAGCCAACAGGGTGAAGATTCTGGAGAGGCGGCTAGGTTGGAGTCGGGCACGGCCTACTTAGCAGACCTCCAGTATGATCTTATGCGTGGTTTATCAAAGAGCATGGCTCGGCAGTGGCGGCACGAAGGTACTTGTGGCTGCGCAACTGGGCGGCAGATAGTTCCTCCAAGGCTAGATTAAGCAAGCTTCCCTTTAAAGGGCGCCTTTTGTTCGGGGAAGACTTAGAGAAATTGGTAAAGGACGTAGGGCAGCGATGGCGAACCTATGGCACGCGTGCCAGCTGTGGCACGCGAAGGCCTTGCAGCTGGCACGCGTGAAGGTCCGCAAAAAAAGAAAAAGCGGGCTCTGGCTGCTGCCGCGGACGCGGCAGCATGCAGTGTCCCGCGGGGCCCCCTCCGCCCGCTAAGCCCCTCTGCAAGGGCTTTCAGATTCGCGAGGGAGACAGCGTCTCCCTCGCGTCTCTGTTAAGCCCGCAGGGGTTAATGGGAAATTTCCCATCAGCCCCTTTAGACGCGAGGGACTGATGGGAAATTTCCCATTAGCCCCTGCGGGCTTAACAGAGACGCGAGGGAGACGCTGTCTCCCTCGCGAATCTGAAAGCCCTTGCAGAGGGGCTTAGCGGGCGGAGGGGGCCCCGCGGGACACTGCATGCTGCCGCGTCCGCGGCAGCAGCCAGAGCCCGCTTTTTCTGTTTTTAAATTTGCCGGGGGGGGGTTAGGACTGCTAATGGGCTAGGGGGGGGGTGCGGACGGCTAATGGGCGGGGGGGGGGGGGGTTAGGACTGCTAATGGGCTAGGGGGGGGTTAGGACTGCTAATGAGCTAGGAGGGGAGGGGGAGGGGGGGGGGTTAGGACTGCTAATGGGCTAGGGGGGGTTAGGACTGCTAATGGCTGTGGGCTGATGGGGGCTGTCTGGAAATGGGGTGATGGGGGGTTAGGACTGCTAATGGGCAGGGGGGGGGTTAGGACTGCTAATGGGCTGGGGGGGTTTGGACAGCTAATGGGCTGGGGGGGGTTAGGACTGCTAATGGGCTAGGAGGGGGGGGTTAGGACTGCTAATGGGCTAGGGGGGGTTAGGACTGCTAATGGGCTGTGGGCTGTTGGGGGCTGTCTGGAAATGGGGTGATGGGGGGTTAGGACTGGTAATGGGCTCTGGGGGGGGTTAGGACTGCTAATGGGCTAGCGTGGGGGGGGGTTAGGACTGCGAATGGGCTAGGGGGGGTTAGGACTGCTAATGGGCTGGGGGGGGTTAGGACTGCTAATGGGCTAGGAGGGGGGGGTTAGGACTGCGAAAGGGCGAGGGGGGGGGGTTAGGACTGCTAATGGGCTAGGGGGGGGGTTAGGACTGCTAATTGGGTAGGAGGGGGGGTTAGGACTGCTAATGGGCTAGGAGGGGGGGTTAGGACTGCTAATGGGCTAGGGGGGGTTAGGACTGCTAATGGGCTGTGGGCTGATGGGGGCTGTCTGGAAATGGGGTGATGGGGGTTAGGACTGCTAATGGGCTATGGGGGGGGGTTAGGACTGCTAATGGGCTAGAGAGGGGGGGTTAGGACTGCTAATGGGCTAGGGGGGGGTTAGGACTGCTAATGGGCTGATGGGGAGGGGTTAGGACTTGAGGTGGGCTGTTGGGTGGGGTTAGGACTGGAAATGGGCTGATGGGGGGTTAACACTGGAGGTGGTCTGATGGGGTTAGGACTGGTAATGGGCTATGGGGGGGTTTAGGACTGATAATGGGCTATGGGGGGGGCTGGGACAAGAAATGGGCTGATGGGGAGGGGTTAGGACTTGAGGTGGGCTGATGGGGTTAGGACTGGTAATGGACTGTGGGCTGATGGGGGGGTTAGGACTGGCAATGGGCTATGGGGGGCTGACTGGAAGTGGGGGGTTAGGACTGGTAATGGGTTATAGGGGGGGGGGCTTAAACTGAAAATGGGGTGATGGGGGGTTAGGACTGGAAGTGGGTTGATGAGGGGGGGATAGGACTGGTATTGGGTTGGGGGGCTGCTAGGACTGGAAATGGGCTGATGCAGGGACTAGAAGGGAATGGATGCTGGGTGAGGCTGGAACTAGAAGGGAGCTGGTGTTGGGGGAGGATTAGAATGGGATGGGGCTGGGAGAGTAAAATGGAGAGGGGAAAAATATTTTGTGTGGGAGGGATAAAAAATCTACAATTGGCCGGGTATTGGGAGAGTAAGTGGGGATTGAGGATGGAGGGGTAAATTTTGAGTAGATGAAATAGGAATGAGGAAAGAGCCAAAGGAGAAAGATTAGTATGTTAAAGCAGATGTAGAGAGAGAATGGAAAAAAAAAACAAGAAGACAGAAGAAAGGACAAATGGACAGCAGATGGAGAGTTAGCAGAAGACACGAAGAAACCAGAAGAAAGTGGCTGGAACAATTGCAACTGAAAAAAAATGCACAAAAGGTAGAAAAATATCTCTTTATTTTGAATTTATTAACTGGAATATGTCAGCTCTGGGAAATGTGCATCATTAATTTTTGCGCTTTGTTTAGTACAAGAGGAAATTAATATATAGTTTTATTTCTACAGTGTTGTTGTATATTCCAAGTTTGGCTTTTGGGGTTCCCAGTTTAATTATTGTCTTCCTGTTTCTAAATTGTGATTCCTTGTTTGGTGATGGTCTGTTCTGCATGTGTAACTGAGCTGAGGTATTCTGTTTATATAATTCCTATTTGACATTGCCACTTGTTCTTTCCCCAGTAGGTCATGTATTGTTGTTCTCTGAGATGTATTGGTTTAATATTTGCAGTGTTGCCTTTTGATAGGTAGAGTATGGTGCTTTGTGAGTCCTGGTAGTGCTGTTAGGATACGGCGGGTTTGCTATGGGTTCTAAATGGGCAGCGTTTGTAGTAGTTCCTAATGTGCCTGGCGGTTGGTACTGGATTATAGTAATGTAGAAACCTTTTAGTCTTTCTTTATCCATATACTCATTAAGAGGCATGTTTACTAAAAGTTAGTGTATGGTAACATTATGCAAATATTTATGCAAATGAAGCACCTTATGCAAATGGGGCTTTAATTGACGTGCTGGCACTTTGAGGAAATTCTTTGGTTTTGTGCGGCAGTTTGGGCACTCGGGCTCAAAAAGGTTAGCCATCACTGACGTAGGGGAATCCAAGGGAGGTAAGTTGCCAGAAGACAAGCCTAAGTCAAACCGGCAGCTTCCGGCTGGCAGGGGGCAGCAGCGAGACTTTCACCGGTTTCGGTTCCAGAGATTCAATCCCGGTCAGAGAGGACGTTTCTCTAGTAGAAGTCACGGCTTCCGGGGGTTTCGAGGGGCCGGGCGGGGGTTTGGTCCTTCCTCCTCCTCGTCCTTCGCTGCCAAAAAGCAGCAATGAGATACGGGGGACCCGGGCACCCTTAAGGCCGGTAGGGGGGCGGTTGCAGGAGTTTCATTCTGCCTGGGTCCGGGTAACGTGGAGTGGAGGAGTGGCCTAGTGGTTGGGGCAAGGTACTTCAGGCCGGAAGGTCAGGGGTTCAAATCCCACTAGAGGACAGCAACTTTGGGCCGGAAGGACTGGGGTTTCTAGTCCCACAGGTGCTCCTTGTGGTCTTGGGCAAGCCACTTTACCCTCCATAGCCCATGTTCCCTGTAAAAATAGTTATTTCCAAGTTATAATGCCCTGTTCAATGTAATTTCAGTTTGTTCAATGTAAACCGCACTGATGTGGAATAGCGCGGTATATAAGAGAATGTAAATAAATAAATAACGTCAGATCAGTGGGTACTAGAAGTGATTCGAGAAGGGTACGCACTGGAGTTCCTAAGGCCAGTGAGGGAGGCTTTCGTACAGTCTCCCGGCAAGTAGCCCGTCAAGTGCGTGGCTTTGCGGGAGACTGTCCGAAGGTTACTCGAGCTCAAAGCAATAGTACCTGTCCCGCCAGACCAACGCAGTGGCGGTCGCTACTCCATCTACTTTGTCGTCCCAAAAAAGGGTGGGGGTGTCCGCCCCATTCTGGATCTAAAGGGAGTGAATCGGTGCCTGCGGGTGTCGCACTTCCATATGGAGACGCTGTGATCCGTCATAGTGGCAGTGCAAAAGGGAGAGTTTCTTACCTCACTGGACTTGTCGGAGGCCTATTTCCACATTCCGGTAAGGCAGGAGCATCACCAGTTTCTCAGATTCGCAGTTCCGTTCGGCCATTTTCAGTTCCTGGCGTTGCCGTTCGGCTTGGCGACGACTCCGCGAACCTTCACCAAGGTCATGGTGGTGGTGGCGGCGGCTCTAAGGAAAGAAGGCATCTTAGTGCATCCGTATCTAGACAACTGGTTGATTCGAGCAAAGTCAAGGTCGGAGAGCGCGTCGGCCACTGCGCGAGTCGTGTCTTTTCTGGAAGAACTCGGTTGGATTGTCAATATATCAAAGAGCCAATTGGTTCCCTCTCAGAATCTAGAGTATCTAGGAGCTCGCTTCGATACGAAAGCAGGAAAGGTATTTCTAACAGCGGAAAGAGCACAGGGCCTGCGGAAATTGGTAAACCGGTTTCGTCAGTACAAGGCGCCCTCGGCGTGGCGTTATCTTCAATTGCTAGGCACGATGGCCGCGACCATAGAGTCGGTCCCGTGGGCGAGAGCTCACATGAGGCCCTTACAGAGAGCATTGCTTCGCTGATGGTCGCATCAACAGGATCAGCTGTCCTGGAAATTGCCCTGTCCAGAGGAGACTCGTTAGTCCCTGCGCTGGTGGTTGCGTCCCGCGTCCTTGGAGTGTGGGAGAGTGCTACGTCCTGGATTGCGGTAATGACAGATGCCAGTCTCTCGGACTGGGGCGCTCATTGCCAAGGCATGTTCACGCAGGGTCAATGGACGGCCCAAGAGAAAATGTGGTCAATCAACAGGCTGGAATTAAGAGTGGTGACCCTGGCGTTGCAGTCGTTTCAGCAGCTGATCAGCGGCAAGGCGGTCCGAGTGTTTTCCGACAATGCCACAGCAGTGTCCTATGTCAACAAGCAAGGAGGAACCAGCAGCGCGGTGCTGGAAGTCGAAGCCGGAGCCCTGTGCGATTGGACAGAGGCGAATCTTCTGGATCTGTCAGCGGTGCATGTCGCAGGAGTGGACAATGTGCAGGCTGATTTTCTCAGTCGAGTTTGAGTAGATCCAGGGGAATGGGTCCTTCATCCCGAGGTCTTCGACATGATAGTGCGCAGGTGGGGCATTCCGGTCATGGATCTCATGGCCACCTTCACCTCGGCGAAAGTCAGTCGGTTCTTCAGCAGACGAAGAGAAAGGATGTCAGAGGGCTTGGATGCTCTCATTCAGGAGTGGCCGGTAGGGCAGCTACTGTATGTGTTTCTGCCGTGGGTCCTGATCGGAAGAGTGCTTCAGCGGATCGAGTTGTTCAGGGGTCAAGTAATTCTGATTGCCACGGATTGGCCTCGCAGACCCTGATATGGGGATCTGGTGAAGCTGGTGGTGGCACAACCGTGGCGGTCTTCCTCTCCGGCCGGATCTTCTGGCGCAGGGGCCTCTGTTCATGCCTCACGTATATCGATTCTCGCTTACGGCCTGGCTCTTGAAAGGGCGCAGTTGATGGCGAAGGGGTATTCAGCGGCGGTCATTTCTACCCTTTTGAAGGCCAGAAAGAGATCCACCTCCCTAGCATATGTTCGCATCTGGAGGGTCTTCGAGTCTTGGTGCGTGGACAGGAAATGCGAGGCTTTAAAATCCTCCGTCTCTCAAATCTTAGATTTTCTGCAGGAGGGTTTTGACAAAGGGCTAGCAGCGGCGTCGTTGCGGGTGCAGGTAGCGGCGTTGTCTTGCTACAGAGGCAAGATAGGAGGTCAGGCACTCGGTTGTCATTGGGATATTAAACGTTTCTTGCGAGCGGGGTCGCTGCTGCGGCCTCCGACTAGACAGATCATTCCGAAGTGGCATTTGCCATCTGTTTTAGATGCGCTAGAACCTGCGCCATTCGAACCACTGTCCCGAGCGTCGATCAAGGATCTCACCTTAAAAGTAGTGTTTCTGGTGGCCATTTGTTCGGCAAGAAGGGTCTCGGAATTGCAGGCGCTTTCCTGCAGAGAGCCCTATCTATCATTCTTTCCATCGAAGGTAGTGTTACGGACGGTGCCGGCCTTCCTCCCGAAGGTGGTTTCTCCGTTTCATGTAAATCAGGAAATTTCCTTACTGGTCTTCTCGCTGGGCGCGGGCGCGTTGGGTTCGAGGGAGATGCACCGGTTGGATGTCCGTAGGGCGATAAAAAAGTATCTTCGTCGGACGGTCAGTTTTCGCAAATCAGACAGGCTTTTTGTCCTCTTCGCGGGGCCAAGAAAGGGTGAAGCGGTGTTGAAAGCATCCATCGCGAGGTGGATTAAAGAGGCCATTGCGTCAGCTTACATGTTAAGAGGTAAATCAGTGCCGGAAGGGCTTAGGGCGCATTCCACTAGAGCGCAAGCCTCGTCATGGGCAGAGATGTGTTTGGTGCCTCCGGTGGAGATTTTCAAAGCGGCGACTTAGTCGTCCTTAAATTCGTTTATGAAGCATTACCGCCTTGACGTACAAAGGGCGGAAGAGACCTCTTTTGCCTCTGCAGTACTGCAGGCGGGTCTTCCAGGGCCCTCCCAAGTTTGAGTTTTTTCACTGTTCTGGTACTTACCCAGAGGTCTGGGACTAGACTGGTTACACGATCAGGAAGGTGAAATTAGACTTACCTGCTAATTGTGGTTACTGGAGTGTAGCCAGTCTAGTCCCGTGTCCCGTCCCAGTGTTTGTAGTTCTATGTTGGCCTGAAGTGCTTAGTCCAAATACAGGTAAGAGTGCTATTTGCATTTCATTTTTGTAGAAGTAGCAAGGGGGATTACGCAAAATAATATTTAAAAAAAAGAAGAGATATAGGAGTAAGTTTGCTGTTGCGGGTTGTCCCTTCTTTTGAGGAGGTAGTAGCCTGCGTCAGTTAAAGTCACAGTCTGTAGCAGGAATTTCAGTTCTGCAGGTTGATGGTTGTCAGTTTAGTTAAGGGTTGGTTAGTACTTTAGTATCTTAGTAGTTTTCTCCAGTTAAATTCTTACTTGTGTCTCCGGTGAGTCTGCTTTGTCAATAGGTTACTGATGACAGGAGGCGGAATCCGAGTGGATATACCGGTGACATCATAAAAAGGAGGAGTTTTCTCAGTCTCCAAGCTGCTGGATGAGATAGGGAACCCAGAGGTCCGGGACTAGACTGGCTACACTCCAGGAACCACAATTAGCAGGTAAGTCTAATTTCACTTTCCTGTGCCAAATTTCTCTTCAGTATTGTCTGTGGGGGACCCCGACATGTGCTGTTTAGTAGGGCGATTGATGGGTCAGGGATTGGAACAGTAGATACTCGTGGTCTTTCTCCCACCATTTCCCAACTCGTACTAGCACTGCGTGCACACATTACTGGCGCTTGGCTGTACTCTAACCTGTGTACCTCATTGCGCACATTGATACGTGTGGTATCTGCATGCTTCGCCATGTGCGGTGAGTGTATGCTTTCGTTATGCGCCGTGAGCGCACACTTCGGAGCACTGTCTGTGCCTATGGTGCAGACACTATAGGCATGGCTTACTACAGCACACCTTGTTTGGACAGAAGATTTTGTCCCTTAAGCCTGCCTCTTTTGTTTGTGGTCTGCCCGGCGATGTAGCTCAGAATTGCAGGCTTGGTCCTGCTGAGATACCTATCCTTTCAAAAGAGGCCATGTACTTACAGCCTGTTCCTTCCTTTTTGCCTAAAGTGGTGTCTGTTTTCCATGTCAACCAGGTGGTCTGCTTGCCTTCATTCCCAAAGGTACAATGGCAGGGGAAGGAAAAGACCTTCTGGTGGACATTTAGTGGATATTTCTTAGACACCTGATGGTCCATCAACTCATTCCGAAACTCAGACTTTTGTCCTGTTTGTAAGCCCACGTAAGGGCGAAGCAGCATGAAGTCTCCCTAGGGCTGGATAAAGGGGACGATAGACTAAGCCTATCTGTTGCAGAACCAGCTGGCCCTGTAGGGTTTGTTTACACATTCCACTCTGGCTCAGGTTTCCTCCGGGGCGTAGCACAGCTCAGTTGCTCCCTTGGACATCTGTCAAGTGGCAGTGTGGTCATCACTTTTCACCTTTCCAAGCATTTCTGCTTGGATGTCCATGCTCAGGAGGGTACAGCCTTCAGTGCAGACATTTTGATGGCTGCCATGTCGTCTTCCTGCCCATTGGAGGCATAGCTTTGATACTTCCCACTTTTCTGGACTGGCCTAGTAGGATGATATGAAAGGTGACATTTTACTTACCAGATAATGTCCTTTCCTTGAATCCTACTAGTCTAATCCAGGACCCCGCGCCTTGGAACTCTTATGATTTCATCTGCTACGACCTGCTGTGATCTGGTATGACCTGCTGTGATCTGGTTTGAGCTGGTCTGACCTGGTTTGAGCTGGTGTGACCGGCTATTTCTTGTGGTTTATCCCTGCAGGCTATATTTCTCTTGGTTGGTCTTCTGCTCACAGGCTGTTCTGTAGATAATTCTGTTATTTGGACTGATGATCTTTGTAACCCTCAATGGAGCTTATGCGTCCAGGGGTTCTTTTCCATGGCTTGGGTAAAAATACTGAGGTAGTATGCCTTCTAGCTGCTCTAGATATAGTACAGGATGAGGTAATCAGAAATCTCTGGATTTTTTTCAGTGTCCACCTCTGCTGGTAGGGGAACCCAACCCACTTGTCTGGACTGGCCTAGCACATCCAAGGAAAGGACATCATTCGGTAAGTAAAATGTCATTTTTTGGAAGCCCAAATAAAATACTACTACTGCTAATTTGTATAGCTCTACAAGGTGTACGCAGAGCTGTACATATAGGTGTAAGATACACTCCCCCCTCATCAGAGCTTAGAATCTAATCAAGATGCAGAACCTCACAAAACTGGGGACTAGAGTATGATAAGATATACATAAGTAGTCAACTAGAGAGTGAGAAGTATCAGGATCCAAAAGCAGCTTCAGAGGTGTGTTTTTAGCCTGGATTTGAATAGGACTAGGGAAGGAGCCCGATGCACTGACTCAAGTAATTTGTTCCAGGCATATGGAACAGCAAGATGGAATAAATGAAGTCTGGAGTTGGCAGTGGCAGAGAAGGGCACAAATAAAAGGGATCTGCCAGAGGAGCGGAGTTCTCGAGGAGGGGTGTTGAATAAGATAAGAGAGGAAAGGTAACGAAGAGCCACAGAACAAATGCACTTGTAGGTTATTAGGAGACAATTTGAACTGGATGCAGAAACTGATAGGAAGCCAGTGAAGTGACTTGAGAAGAGGGTTTGCGTGAGCATAGCGACACTGGCGGAAGATAGGCCGTGCAGCTGAGTTTTGAACAGATTGAAGGGGAGAGAGATGATTCAGAGAGAGACCAGTGAGGAGCAGCAGGTTACAATAGGTGACAAGAAAGTGGATAAGGGTAGTGTGTGTAGAAAGGAAGGAACAAATTTTGCTGATGTTATAAAGAAGTGACAAGATGTAGTAAAAGCTGTTAGTATAATTGGGTTTAAAAAAGATTTGGACAAGTTCCTGGAGATAAGGTCCATAAACCAGTATTAGAGAGGATCCAGGAAATCCACTGCACGCCCCAGGACAAGCACTGGGGAACCTGTTGGATGTTTGTGGCCTGGATTGGAAACAGGATACTGGGCTTGATGGACATTGGTTTGACCCAGTAAGACATTTCTTATGTTCTTATGTAGGTTTTAGTTATCTGTGGGATGTGTGTGGAGAAAGAGAGAGTAGAGTGAAAGATGACCCTAAGGTTGTGAGCTGAGGAAATAAAGAGAAGTGTGGTGGTCTCTATTTCTGTGGATAAGGGGGGAGGTGGGTTTGGGGGGAAAATTAAGGAACTCAGTTTTGACCATGTTCAATTTTAGATGGCGGTGAGACATCCAGGCAAGCAGTATTGGATAAGTAGAAAGAGATCCAGGCTTGGATTTCTGGAGAGATTCCAGTTGTAGAGAGTTATATCTGAGAGTCGTCAGCATAAAGATAGTACTGAAAACCATGGGAGGAAATAAGTGCACCAAGGGACTGACTAGAGAGAGAAAAGGAGAGTCCCAAGATAAGCCCTGAAGTACACCAACTGAAAGCGGGATGGCATTAGAGAAGGATCCATCAGAACATACACTAAAAATGCAATGGGAGAGATAAGAAGAAAACCAAGACAAAAGGGGGCCCCTACATCAAAATATATTCCATGCTTTGAAAAAAAGGTTACAAAAGATCAAACTTCTACCAAAATTGTTTATTGGTGAGGTGAAAAAGGCAATGAAAGCCAAAAGGGCATATTTCAGACAATGGAAAAAGTAGCCATATGAGGAAAATAAGGTGGCGCCTATCCTTTCGGAAAAGCCCCTTAAGAAGGATGGAACCAGGCTACAGGCAATTAACCTTTCAAAAGTAGATAGAGCAGCTTTTAAACCAGATAATTGTATATAGTTACCCTGTTAGCCAAGTTGAATTTCCTGTTCATATGTAAACACAAAGTACTATTGGAAATGTGTATGTTCGTTGTTTATTGTAAACCGCACTGATGCTGAATAGCGCGGTATAAAAGAGACTTAAATAAAATAAATAATGGAGGAAAGCTGACAGTCGCCCAAGAGTGAATTGTTCGGAATGATGTATCTTTGAAGGATATTAGCAAAACTTGAAGTTAGGGCATCCCGATAAATTCCAATAAAGGTAAAAGTAGCCCAGGTGGCTTTAAGTAAAAATCAGACAGAGTAGAAAGATTCCAAAAGCAAAACTGTTAATATGAACAAAAAACAAACTTTGAAATGCCTGTATGCAAATTCTAGAAATCTAAAAAATAAGATGGGAGAGCCAGAATATATAGCACTGAATGAAAGGTTAGATATAATTGACATTTCAGAGACCTGCTGGAAAGAGGATAAGCAATGGGGCACTGTGATACCAGGCTATAAAACTATATTGCAATGATAGGGTAGATCACGTAGGTGGAGGGGTGGCGCTATATGCTAAAGAGGGCATTGAGTCAAACAGGATAAAGGTTTTGCAGGAAATAAAATACACTCTATAGATAGAAATTCCATGTAAAAAAGGGAACGAAATGGCAATTGGTGTGTACTACCGTTCACCTGGCCAGAATGATCAGAAATGCTAACAGAAAGTCCGTATCATCCTGCTATACCAGTCCAGACAAGTGGGTTGTGTTCCCCTACCAGCAGATTGGTGGAGACAAAGACCAATGAAAATATTTCAATGACATCACTCCCATGCGTATATCAGTCCCAGCCACCAGAGGTATCTCTTCAGTATTTCTTTGTCTCCAGCAGATGGTGGATGGATTTTCTCCTCTCTATAGAAAATCTGAAGATTGAGAGGCAAAGAGATTGATTAAACACTCATGAAGGACCACCTCAAGTTCTAAAGAGGTGACTCTCTCACTTGAGTATGACGTGGGAGGATCCACTAGACAGAGGTCTTTTTGGTAGCCATCAGAGGAGGGAAAAGTGGTTCATCTCCATGCCCTTATCATAAGAGCCTGTTGAGCAGCCACAAATTGGAAGGATTTACGAGAATCTGGAAGAGTATGCCTCACACAATCTCAGCACCCCCCTCCCTCCCTTATCCTCTCCTCTCTCCAGAAAATTGCACAAGGCTCTCAGAAGGATCTGCCTCCCAGCCACCTTTCACACCGTGCTGCTGAAAAAATAAACCCAGCCGGTGAAGCAGTTTCAGGGAAGTAGAGCTCAGGGGATGAGTACCAAGACTTGACCTTGACCTTGCCATTGTCGTCGTTGGGTGCTCCCGGTTCTGTCTCTAAGGGACGCAATTTGGGGTGGACTGCTAGTAACCATTGGTGCTGTGTGGGGGTTTCCCCCCATTCTCTGCATGCGTTAGTAACGTTTTTGCCTATTGTGTGCCTGGAGGTCATGCAGTTCTAATGCACATTTTGCCCAAGCAGCTCCAACACATGCTCCTTTCCGACACAGCCTTAGTGTGTGCTCTTGTGATACTTATCCTAACTTTCTATGTTGTCTTCCAGGCCTGTGGCAAGCGAGGAACTTCATCCTTGGATTCTGGACTCTGCCTTTTCTGTATGGCAGCTTCTGAGTCACCCCTGGAGGGCATGTTTTCCCCCTCCCAGCTGGATGATACAGTTAGTCCATCCTAACTTGCTTTAGGGCAGGAGTGCAGGATGACACTAAGGGTAAGGATGCTCAGCCTGCCAGAGGCTCCGGAGACCATACTGTGAGCCGACCTTCATCCTCTAGGTGGTCTGTAGCGGCTGTGTCACCTGGTGTTGGGTAGCCTTTGCCGAGAGGAGAGCTGCTGAGCCCAGATTGTCCTGCCCAGAATTCCTTTCCTTTTTGCAACAGGCCTGTTCCTTCTGACGTGGAAATTCAGACCCTGCAGCTTCTGGGTGCCCCCAGACGCAGTCTCACACTGAGCAGGCTGGAAGCAGAAGCCCTGCTCAATTGCCTTTGGCTAATTGTCCCCAGCGTGGGACTTTCGCTAAAGATGATGAACACTTGGGAGTTGTCCAAGATGTTGACTATGCCTTGGACCCAGATGAATCAGTATTGGACTCTGATGTGGAGGAGTACCTCCTATCTCCTTCAGAAGACTATGAAGAAGCTGGCATGATCCACCTGTTCTCCAGGAACAAGCAGGAAGTCAGACCTCACATATGGGTGACGTCGATGTCGACGCTGACGGAACTCGCACAGAGCAAATTCCCAGCTTTCAAAGAAAGAAACATAGAAAAATGACGACAGAAAAAGACCACATGTCCTATCTAGTCTGTCCTTCCATATCAACAACTACAACAGTCCCCTTTTTTCCTTTACAGATCCTCCGTATTTGTACCAGGCTTTTTAAAATTCAGATACTGTTCTCATCTCTACCACCTCCACTGGGAGACTATTCCACGGATCCACCACTCTTTCCGTAAAGAAATATTTGCACATATCACTCCTGAATCTATCCCCTTTCACCCTCATCCCACGTCCCCTCGTAGCAGAACTTGCTTTTAATCGAAAGAGGCTCTCCCCCTGTGCATTTATGCCATGGAGGTATTTAAATGTCTCAATCATATCACCTCTATCCCGCCTTTCCTCTAAGGTGTACATATTAAGAGCCTTAAATCTCCAGGAACAAGCAGGAATGTAGTCCTCACATATGGGTATCGTCGGTACCGACAGAGCCTGCGCAGGAACGCTCCCCAGCATCCAATAGGAACGCTTTTGGGAGCATCCCTCAGCACATGCGCGCTGCCTTCCTACCTTTCCAACTGTCCCTCTTCAGTTCTTTGTTTTCCGCGGAGCCGACAGGATCTATTCCCTGTCACTGCAGAAAATTCCGTCTTTAAATTTCTTTTCTTGTGGTCGCGTTTGCCTACCGCACGACGCCTACCGGTACTGCCGGTTCTTGTCTTGTCTTTTCTTTTCAAAAAAAAAAAAAACACTTAGACTTTAGACTTTCTTTTCAGAAACTTTTCTCTTTGGTGCTAGGCGCCATTTTGGGCACTAGGCCCCATATTCCTTAAACATGGAAAAGCCAACTAGTGGTTCTAAAAAATGTACTAAGTGTGGCGGTACCATTTCTGTCACTGACACCCATGATTGATGTCTGAAATGTTTAGGACCTGAACATTCTCCAACTGAATGTCTCTCCTGTATGGAGATGACTAGATAGGAAGACAGAACCGGGCTGCAAAGCTCGGTACTCTCTTCTCTTCAGATGCCAGATCCATTGCATCGACATCGTCAAGGGCCTCTTCTTCCTCCCCCCATGGATCTCAGGTAACTAAACATAAAAGCCGGTCCTCAAAGGCTAGCTCTCCTGCTAAGCATCGAGAGGCCATTGGCGTTGCCCTTGAGGGAACCATACCGGCAAAACAGCCCCGGCGGGAGGCTTCGGCTTCCAAAGCATCGATGGGGCTTCAGGATGTTCTCGAGGCCTCAACCTCGCAAGAACTACCTGTGCCAAGCTCAGGGGTTCTGGCCGTCCTTACCGGTACCGACACCCAAGCATCGGCAGCGTCAATAGAACAGAGGTTCCTCGCTATCGAGTGCAGCATCGCAGCTCTTCTTTCAGCTGCGGTACCGGTGGTCCCACGGGTACCAACATCGACACCAATGCCAGTACCGATACCGGTACCAGCCCCGGTGGGAACTCTTCCCATGCCATCTCTGGCTGGACTTGTCAAAGTGGTACCGGGTCAACTCGATACCGACTTCGATCGGTACCGGGATAGTGCTTTGCAGGAGCATCGGGGTCAGGAGTACTTTGATTTCTCCGATTCTGAAGAGACTGACAATTCTGCTGGCACTAGAGGGTTTCTCCTAGAAGATCACTCTTCTCCCCAACGCAGAATGTCACCTCCAGAGGACATGTCATTTCAGGATTTCATCCGTGATATGGCCAAAGGTCTTTCAATCACAGTAGCTCCTGAGGAGGAACCCAGAGCAAAGGAATTGGAAATTCTCCAATATCCTAAAGCTCCTAAGGAGGCAGCCACCCTGCCTATCCATGAAATTCTGCATAGTTTGATGCTCAGAATGTGGGAGACACCTCTGACTACTTCTCCTCACTCTAGGAGACTTGATACTATGTATCGAGTTCCGCCATGTCCTGGATTTCAGAAAACTCAGCTGCCACACCATTCAATGGTAGTGGAATCAGCCATGCGTAGGATGAAAAGTGCAAAGAGGCATGCATCCAATCCTCCAGGTCGTGAATGCAGGACTGGATGCTTTTGGGCGCAGAACTTTTCAAGCTTCCATGCTTTCAGCTAGGATCAGTTCATACATCCTATATATGGGAATGTTCCTCAAGGAAGTCACAGGAGACTTGGAACTTATGAGCCCATTTCTCCCAGATGACAAGAGACGAGATTTTCTTGCTCTAGTTAAGCATGCTCAAGATGTCTCCAAGTTTGTTAATCGTGCAGCCTTTGACTGCTTTGAATACATCAGCAGAACCTCTGCTATTGCCATTGGCGCACGACGAATTGCCTGACTACAGGCATCAGACTTGGAGACTTGGGTACAGGACAAATTAGGCAACATTCCTTGCACGGGGGAGAATCTCTTTGGCAAGAACTGACAGGAAAAGGCTAACGCGTTAGATGCTGACAATTCTACCTTAGATAGATTGTCAAAGTCTACAGCCACTCCAGCCAAAAGGAAGCCTTACAAAAAACCCTTTTTTAGCAAAAAGAGGAAGTTTTATCCTTCCTATACCCAGCAGAGTCAAACTCCAGGTCGGTTTGCCCAAAAGGGACAAACTAGACAGCAAAAGAAGCCAAAAGGCCTGAGAGCCCAAACAGTTCTCTAGGTTCAGCCCCCTCAAGGACCTTGACTCCTTCCTAGAGAGCTTTGCCTCACTGCCTCTGAGGGGTCCCCAACCCCCCAATATTCCGGGCAAGTTATGCCACTTTGTCAACAGATGGCATCAGATAACAGCAGAAGATTGGACTTTGTCCATTGTAGGAGAGGGGTACAAGCTTCATTTTCACAGCATGCCCCCTCCTACATTTCTAAAGCAATTCAATTCACAAACCTCTGCAGACAATCTGCTAGATCACGTGGTCTCCACACTTCTTGCCCAAGAGGCAATAGAAGAAGTACCCATTCTTCAACGGGGTGCAGGGTTCTATTCCCCCTATTTTCTTATTCCAAAGAAAACAGGAGGACACAGACCCATTCTAGACCTCGGAGAATTGAACAAATATCTGTTTCGAGAGAAGTTCAAAATGATTTCTCTAGGAACTCTTCTGCCATACCTTCAAAGCCAGGATTGGCTTTGCTCTCTAGACTTAAAGGATGCATACACTCACATTCTCATCCATCCAGATCATAGGAAATTCTTACGTTTCCTTTTCAGGGGAAAACATTTCCAGTACAGGGTTCTTCCCTTTGGTCTGGCTTCAGCACCAAGAGTATTCACGAAATGTATGGCAGTAGTAGCTGCATTTCTACGAACCCTGGGGATTTTCGTCTTACCCTACTTAGATGACTGGCTCATTCGAGCACTGCACTGTCCCATACAAAGCGAATCCTCCAATACTTGGGATTGGTAATAAACTTCCCAAAATCTCAACTAGTTCCTTCCCAATGCCTAGAATTCATAGGAGCCTGTCTGGATACCAGACAGGCAAGGGCTTTCCTTCCACAAGCCCGATGTCTTCGCATAATACAACTAGCTTCTCAAGCAGCAGGCAAATCCTCCCTCACTGCTCGGGAACTACTGCAGTTACTGGGACATATGGCATCTACAGTTCATGTAGTCCCATATGCCTCGCCTCCACATGCGAGCAGCTCAGTGGACCCTCTCCACACAGTGGACACAGGCCACGGGTCATTTGTTGGACAAAATAATAATCTCTCAACGACTAATTTTGTCCCTCCAGTGGTGGCAATCACTAGAAAATCTGACAGTGGGGTCTTCTTTCCATCAACCACTCTTTCAGGCCACCCTAACAGATGCATCACAGGTGGGTTGGGGAGCACACCTGAATCATTTCTCTACCCAGGGCACCTGGACTCCACAAGAGGTTGGTTTACACATAAACCTCCTGGAATTAAGAGCAATCTATTTAGCTCTTTGAGTATTCCACGCCCAGCTCAGCTACAAGACAGTCCTAGTCCAGGCGGACAATCAAGTAGCCATGTTCTATGTGAACAAGCAGGGCGGAACAGGCTCTCTGTCGTTATGCAACAAAGCTTTGCGACTGTGGGCCCTCGCCAGAGAGCATCAAATTCACCTTCTAGTGCAGGGGTCTGCAACCTTTAAGACATAAAGAGCCACTTGGACCCGTTTCCGAAGGGAAAAAAAAACCTGGGAGCCGCAAAACCATTGCGACATTTAAAACAAATCTAACACTGCATATATTGTTTCTTACCTTAATGCTATATACGACCCCCTACTTTTCCTGTTAAAATATAGGTGTTTGGCCTATACTCGCCGTATAAGACTACCCCTCTTCCTTCGCACACCAAAAAAAATACGCCAGAAAATATCACAACAACAAGTAACAATATTTGATTTCAAAATGATGATGATTT
Organism: Ichthyophis bannanicus; assembly: GCA_033557465.1. NCBI lineage: Eukaryota > Metazoa > Chordata > Amphibia > Gymnophiona > Ichthyophiidae > Ichthyophis > Ichthyophis bannanicus. The sequence continues at coordinate 647,755,184 of CM066033.1, read as the reverse complement.
TGTAGTCAAATCACTAATATGAAATAAAATTATTTTTTCTACCTTTGTTGTCTGACCAATTTATTCTTTGATCATGCTGGTCCCGATCTGAGGCTTCTGCTTTCCTTTCTTCTCTTGGCTCTCTTTCTGTGGTCTATGGTCCATCTGCCATTTCTTATCTCTTCTTTCGTTTTCTTCACTTCTTTCCATCAGCCTATTTCCAGTCCCAGTAACCCTCCCCAATATCAGCCCCTTTCCAGTCCTCACTCCCAGTACCTTCCAATGTCAACTTGCATTCCCATGATTGCCACTGGTGTCCATTTCCTTCCAGTCCCTCTCCTTCCCCACTGACCAGTCCCTTCTAGTACAAATACCATGGCAGCCCCTCTCAGATCCAGTTCCATTCTCCCATCCCCTCATATCAGCCCATTTGTAGCCTTAGCCCCCAGTTATCTTCCAGGGCCAGCAGCTCTATCCTCCCCTCCCCACAATCAGCCCATGCCCAGTCAAAGCCCCCCAATCAGCTCGCTTCCAGTGCTAATCCCCCCTCAACCCCATTACCAGTGCTAGCCTCCCCTAATCAGCCCAATACCAGTCCTACCCCCATCAAATCATTACCAGTCCTAGCCTCCCCTAATCAGCTCATTTCCAGTGCTCGTCCCCTCAACCCCATTATCAGTGCTCCATCCCTCCATGTCAGCCCCCTCCCTCCCTCCCTCCCTCCATCCATATCAGCTCCCTCCCTCCATGTCAGCCCGCCTCCCCAATCCCTCCATGTCAGCCCCCTCCATGTCAGCCCCCCTCCCTCCATCCATATCAGCCCCCTCCATCCCTCCATGTCAGCCCCCTCCATCCCTCCATGTCACCCCCCCTCCCTCCCTCATTATGAGCTGCCTCCCTCCCTGTCAGCCCCCCCTCACTCCATCCATCCATCCATATCAGCCCACCTCCCCCCCAGTCATCCCCCCTCCCTCCATGTCAGCCCCCTCCATCCCTCCATGTCAGCCCCCTCCCTCCATCCATATCAGCTCCCTCCCTCCATGTCAGCCCCTCATCCCTCCATCCATCCATGTCAGCCCCCCTCCATCCCTCCATGTCAGCCCCCCTCCCTCCATCCATCCATATCTGCTCCCTCCCTCCATGTCAGCCCCCCTCCCTCCATGTCAGCTCCCTCCCTTCTTCTGCAGCCGCGGCTCCCTGCCTCTTAGGGAACCGCGGCTGTGCTTTTAAAATCATCTCGGAGCCCTTCCTGTCTTGACGGGCTCCGTGCCGCATTGTCCCGCCTCCAAAACTTCCTTTAGAGGCGGGACAATGCTGCACGGAGCCCGTCAAGACAGGAAGGGCTCCGAGATGATTTTAAAAGCACAGCCGCGGTTCCTTAAGAGGCAGGGAGCCGCGGCTGCAGAAGAATGGAGGGAGCCCATAACGCCACGTTTTAATACCGGGCGGGCAGTGTGCTCCGGAGCTGCGGCAAAGGTGAGAAAGAGCCGCATGCGGCTCCGGAGCCGCGGGTTGCCGACCCCTGTTCTAGTGGTATATATTCCAGGCATTCAAAACCTTTGGGCATACAAACTCAGTCGAGTACTGCTGCCTCACGAGTGGTCCCTGCACCTAGACCAGGTGGCAAAAATATTTAATCTCCAGGAACAAGCAGGAATAAGTCCTCACATATGGGTACGTCGGTACCGACGGAGCCCGTGCGGGAAAGCTCCCCAGCTTCTTAGAATAGAAGCTTTTGGGACCTCCCACTGCACATGCGCACTGCCTTCCCGCCTTCCTGAACAGCTCTCCTCAGTTTCTCTTTTTCCGCGGAGCCAGCAGGTCGTGTTCCTGTCACCGCTGAAGAAATTGTTATTTTATTTGTTTCTTTAGACCGCGTACCTGCCTTCCCCATACCGATACCGGTATCGCCGGTCTTTTCTTTCTTTCTTTAAAAAATTATAATTCTTTTTTCTTATTTTTTAGCTTTTTGGTCACTTCAGAGAGGCCTCTCGGCCTACTCAATTTCTCCTCATGGAGAAGCCAGCCCCTGGATTTAAGAAGTGTACCAAATGTAATGCTGTTATTTCAGTCACAGACACCCATGAATGGTGTCTGAAATGTTTGGGGCCTGACCATTCCATACCGGACTGCCCATCTTGCTCCCACATGTCTAAACGTGGGCTGCAGAACCGGGCCAACAAATTCCATGTGCTGTTTGCTTCAGAGAATACAGCATCACAGTCATCCAGGTCTTCTTCTCCGGATGGATCTCAGGTAACCAAACCTTCTGTGGGCAAGTCCTCAAAGAGCAAATCTCCTTCAAAGCATCGAGAGGCTCTTAGCTTAGAACTTGAGGACCCTGCCCCAGCCAAACAACCCCGGCGGGAAGTCCAACTTCCAAAAACGCCAATTCAGGGGTCTCAGGTTGATATCGATGCTACGGCCTCGACAGATCACCTGTTAGCCTGCTCTGGGGTACCGGGTCACTCCGTGACAGACATCCAGGCAGCTATGGCGTCCATGGGCGATACTGTACAGTCCATGCAGCAAGCCGTCATGGCTTTCATTAAAGCTGCAACGCCATCGGTTCCGCTTTCAGCGGTTCCGGGCCCGATACCGGTATCGTCCGCCATGCCGGTATCGAGGCCGTCCACCTCTAAACGCAAGTCGGTACCGTATGGGCTTTCGCTCCATACCGGTTCCATACCCGATACGCCCGATATCGATACCGATCGGTACGCGTATCGTGCGTTAGAGGAAAGCACCGATTCCTCTGAGGATTTTCACTCCTCTGATGATTCTGCTGAGTTTTCACTCAACTTACCTGAGGAGCCCTCTTCTCCTAAAAGGAGAATGTCCCCTCCAGAGGATTTGTCCTTCCAGGACTTTGTTTTAGATATGGCTACAGCCCTTTCTATTACCACATCCTCTGAAAAGGAACCCAGATCCAAAAAACTGGATATTTTGGGATACTCAAAGGCCCCTAAGGAGGCAGTTACCCTGCCTATCCATGAAATCCTTCAAGAACAACTGATGGATTTCTGGGAAAATCCTTTGACTTTGTCTCCTTATTCCCGTAGGTTGGACACCATGTATAGGGTCCCTCCTTCTCCTGGTTTCCAAAAGACTCAATTGCCCCACCACTCTATTGTGGTGAAGTCTGCAATGAAGAAGATTAGGAGTACCAAAAGGCACTCTTCCACCCCTCCAGGACGGGAATGTAAGACTTTGGACTCTTTTGGTAGGAAAATTTTCCAGGCTAGTATGCTTATAGCCAGGATTAATTCCTACAGTCTCTATATGGGCATGTTCCTGGAGGAACTTGCCAAAAAAGTGCGGCATTTTGCCCCCTTTATCCCTGAGGATAAAAAGCAGGGATTCCTTTCCCTAGTGAAACAACTCTTAGAGGTTTCTAAGTTCTCTAATAGGGCAGCATATGATTCCTTTGAGGGAGCCAGTAGGGCTTCGGGCATTGCTATTGCAGCCCGACGTCTTGCTTGGCTCCAGGCCTCTGATCTGGAACCTTGGGTTCTAGATGGCTTACGTAATCTGCCCTGTACAGGTGAGAACTTATTTGGGGAAGAGTGGCAAATCAAAGCCACCCAGATGGATGCTGAAAATGCCACCTTGGAAAGACTTTCAAAGTCCACTTCAATTCCTACTAAGAAAAAGTCTTTTAAAAGGCCTTACTATAAGAAGGCCAGAGTTGCTTCAAATACTGGCCAGCAGTCTTCTCAACCTCGCTATACTGCTAAGCGTCAGCAATCCAAACAAGCACGAGCTAAGCCTGCAGCAGCTACTGTAGCTCAGCAGGCTCCAACCCCTCAGGGGTTTTGACTTGCTCCTAGGGAACTTGCCACTTCTGGTTCTAACACAACCAGAACCTCTCACCATACCCGGAAGGTTGGTTCACTTTGCTCCCAGATGGGAACAAATCACAACAGAACAATGGACCCTCTCTATCATTCGAGAGGGTTACAAACTTCATTTCTCCAGCCTTCCTCCCCATCATATGGTGAGACCATTCAATTCTCCCCCATCTCTCCTAACCCTGTTGGGTCAAGAGGTTTCCTCTCTTCTTGCCCAAGGGGCCATAGAAGAGGTTCCTCTTCCTCAACAAGGGTCCGGTTTCTACTCCCCTTATTTTCTCATTCCAAAGAAGACAGGGGGATTCAGACCAATCCTAGATCTGAGAGAATTGAACAAATTTCTCTTCAAGGAGAAATTCAAAATGCTGTCTCTCGGCATTCTCCTTCCTTACCTCCAGGGTCAGGACTGGCTTTGTTCTCTAGACCTACAGGATGCGTATACACATATACTCATCCATCCATCCCACAGAAAGTATCTTCGCTTTCTGTTTCAGGGAAAACATTTCCAATACAGAGTACTCCCCTTCGGTCTAGCCTCTGCTCCAAGAGTATTCACAAAATGCATGGCAGTCGTAGCCGCATTTCTAAGAGGCATGGGAATCTTTGTCTTCCCATATCTGGACGACTGGCTCATCCGAGCTCCAACTCAGTCACAGGCCCAGATTTCCCTGGACCACACAAGGAGCCTTTTGCAGTATCTGGGACTGGTAGTAAACCTTCCCAAGTCCCAACTCATCCCTACTCAATCTCTAGAATTCATAGGGGCCCAGTTGGACACCATCACTGCAAGGGCCTACCTTCCACATGTTCGAGGCCAGCGCCTCCTGAGTTTGGCCTCCCAAGCTCAGTCCAGCACTCACTTGACAGCCAGGGAAATGCTACGCCTACTGGGTCATATGGCCTCCACAGTGCATGTGGTGCCCTATGCTCGTCTTCATATGAGAGCAGCTCAATGGACCCTGGCCACTCAGTGGACTCAGGCGTCAGGAGCGCTCTCAGACCAAATACAAACCTCCGATCGTCTGTTTTGGTCCCTCCACTGGTGGACTTCCACCAAAAATCTGTTGTTGGGGGCTCCATTTCAACCATTGCTACCCCAAGCAACCCTCACAACAGATGCCTCCCAAACAGGGTGGGGAGCCCATCTGCAAACTCTCTCCACTCAGGGCACTTGGTCTCTACAGGAGACCACCCTTCATATCAATCTTCTGGAACTGCGAGCAATTTACCTTGCCCTCAAGGTCTTCCACTCCCTCCTAGCCAACCTCACTGTCCTAGTTCAGACGGACAATCAGGTGGCCATGTTTTACATAAACAAACAAGGAGGGACGGGCTCTCTGTCGCTTTGCAACGAAGCTCTAAGACTATGGGCCTTCGCCAGAGAGCATCAGATTCACCTGCTAGCAGTGTATCTCCCAGGAGTTCAAAACTCTCGGGCAGACAGGCTCAGTCGAGTTCTGCTGCCACACGAATGGTCCCTACATTTGGACCAAATAAACCGAATCTTTCAGGAATGGGGGACCCCGGACATAGACCTCTTTGCAAGTCCGTGGAATGCCAAACTTCCCCGGTTCTGTTCCAGAACTCCGTGTCAGGGAGCTCAGGCTACGGACGCCTTTCTCCTGAATTGGAATCAGGCATTCCTATATGCCTTTCCACCCATTCCTTTGATTCCCAAGACTCTGTTCAAACTCCAGAGGGATCATGGAACTATGATCCTCATAGCTCCACGCTGGCCACGCCAAGTGTGGTTCCCTCTACTTCTACAGCTCTCCCAGGGATCCTACTTGGATCTGGGAGCTGCGCCAGACCTCCTGTCTCAGGAGGAGGGGACTTTGTGGCACCCAAACCCCAAATCCCTTCACCTCAGTGCTTGGTTACTGAAGGCTTAAGCCTTCAAGACTTTCATCTTTCCCAACCAGTGAAAGATATCCTTTCTGCCTCTAGGAAACCCTCTACCAGGCGTTCCTATGCTTTCAAATGGAAACGTTTTTCCATTTGGTGTGCTCAGCAGGGTCTTGACCCTCTGGCACTTCCTTTGAATTCTCTTCTTGATTATCTCCTGCATCTATCCAATGCAGGCCTCAAGACGAATTCGGTAAGAGTCCATTTAAGTGCTATTGCAGCATCCTTGAAACATATAAATGGACAACCTATCTCCTCTCATCCTCTTGTTGCAAGATTCATGAGAGGCCTGACTCTCACTAAACCTCCCATCAGACCACCCCCGGTCGCATGGGATTTGAATCTAGTGCTCGGTCAACTTATGAAGCCACCTTTTGAGCCAATGTTTTCCACCTCCTTGAAATTTCTTTCCTGGAAGGTCATCTTCCTCATTGCAGTCACTTCGGCTCGCCGCATCAGTGAGCTGCAGGCTTTAGTGGCTAATCCACCTTACACAAGATTTCATCATGATAAGGTGGTCCTTAGGACGAATCCCCACTTTATGCCTAAAGTGGTCTCGCCTTTTCATCTTAATCAAGAGGTATATCTACCTGTCTTTTTTTCCAGCTCCTCATGCATCCAATGCAGAGAGGAACCTTCATACTCTGGATTGTAAAAGAGCTCTCGCTTTTTACCTTAATAGGACTCAGCCACATCGAAAGTCTTCTCAACTTTTTGTGGCCTTTGATCCTTCCCATTTGGGACTTCCAGTCTCCAAGCGTACACTTTCCAATTGGATTGCTCAGTGTATTTCTTTTGCTTACCAGAGCAAAAACATTTCTCTGGAAGGCCATGTCACTGCTCACAATGTGAGGGCCATGGCAACTTCTATGGCTCATCTGCACTCTGTTTCCATAGATCAGATCTGTCGAGCCGCTACCTGGGCCTCGGTTCATACCTTCACAGCCCATTACTGTTTGGACAAGGACTCCCGCCGGGATGCCTTGTTTGGCCAGGCTGTCCTCAAGCACCTGTTCCATTCCTAAACAACTCCTGCCCACCTTCCCAGAATGGATGCCTGAGATCCATACGAAGATGGCGAACCTTTACAGGGGATCCCATGCATCTAAGCTAGGGAGTCCCCATATGTGAGGACTTATTCCTGCTTGTTCCTGGAGATAGCACAGTTACTTACCTGTAACAGGTGATCTCTGGGAACAGCAGGAATTAGTCCTCACAACCCACCCACCTCCCCTAGGAGTTGTATCTTTTATCTATCTATCTTCCTGTCCTCTCTCTGTTGACTCAGCTATAAACTCGAAACTGAGGAGAGCTGTTCAGGAAGGCGGGAAGGCAGTGCGCATGTGCAGTGGGAGGTCCCAAAAGCTTCTATTCTAAGAAGCTGGGGAGCTTTCCCGCACGGGCTCCGTCGGTACCGACGTACCCATATGTGAGGACTAATTCCTGCTGTTCCCAGAGATCACCTGTTACAGGTAAGTAACTGTGCTATCTCTGGGGCACTGCAGACATAGACCTCTTTGCAAGTCCACTGAATGCCAAACTTCCCCGGTTCTGTTCCAGGATTCCGGCTCACAACTGTCAGGCAAGGGATGCCTTCCTCCTTCACTGGGGTCAAGACTTCCTTTATGCCTTCCCACCCATTCCCCTCATCCCCAAAACACTCTTCAAGCTTCAGAGAGACAGGGGTCGCATGATTCTCATAGCACCACGATGGCCACGCCAAACGTGGTATTCCCTGCTTCTACATCTCTCTCAAGCGGCACCTCTGGAGTTAGGACATGCTCCAGATCTCCTTTCCCAGGAGAACGGGACGCTATGGCACCCGAATCCCCAGTCCCTGCACCTCACGGCCTGGTTGCTGAAGGCTTAGACCTCCAAGATTTCAACCTGTCCCAACAGGTAAAAGATATCCTTCAGGCTTCTAGGAAACTTTCCACAAGAAGATCTTATGCCTTCAAGTGGAAACGTTTTACTATATGGTGCTCCAAGAAAGGATTAAACACCCTGGTCATACCCTTAGAATCAATACTAGAGTATCTCCTTCACTTATCGAATTCTGGGTTAAAGACCAATTCGGTAAGAGTCCATCTTAGTGCAATTTCAGCTTCTTATAAGCCTCTGAATGGACAACCAATTTCCTCTCATCCACTCCTATCAAGATTCATGAGAGGCCTTTTATTAACTAAACCTCCCATCAAGCCACCACCGGTGGCATGGGATCTAAATCTAGTTCTCGGGCAGCTCATGAAGCTGTCTTTTGAACCTTTGGCCACTACAGCCCTTAAGTTTTTGATCTGTAAGGTCATCTTCCTAATTGCAATCACCTCTGCTCGTCACATTAGTGAATTGCAAGCTTTAGTGGCTGATCCTCCTTATAATAGGTTTCATCATGATAAGGTTGTTCTTCAAACTCACCCACACTTTATGCCAAAGGTGGTTTTGCCTTTTCATTTAAATCAATCAGTTTATCTTCCTATATTTTTTCCAAGGCCTCACGCCTCTAATGCAGAAAGAAACCTTCATACTTTGGATTGTAAAAGGGCCTTAGTCTTTTACATACAAAGAACACAGCAACATAGAAAGTCCTCACAACTTTTTATAGCTTTTGACCCTAATCATTTGGGACTTCCAGTCTCCAAAAGAACTTTATCTAAATGGATTGCCCAATGCATATCCTTTGCTTATGAGAGTAAGGGTCTTCCTCTTCAGGACCATTTCACAGCTCATAATGTGAGAGCAATGGCAGCTTCTATGGCTAATCTCCACTCTGTGTCTATCGATGACATTTTTTGAGCAGTCACCTGGGCTTCGGTACACATCTTCACAGCCCACTACTGCCTGGATAAAGCCTCCCGTCGGGATGCTGCCTTTGGCCAAGCTGTTCTTCAAAATCTCTTTCAAACATAAACCAACTCCTACCCACCAACCCTGGTGGGATGCCAGAGATCCATGGGAGGAAGGATTCCCCCCTTCTAGGGTGGCACCTTTCTGAGGCTATCTCCCTGGCATCTTCATATGTGAGGACTACATTCCTGCTTGTTCCTGGAGATAGCGTAGTTACTCACCTGTAACAGGTGATCTCCGGGAATAGCAGAAATTTAGTCCTCACAACCCACCCACCTCCCCTAGGAGTTGTCTCTCTCTCTATATCTCTTTGTCTCTTTCCTCTCTCCCTCTCTCTTTGTCTCTTTCCTCTCTCCCTCTATCCTTTCACTCAGCTACAAACTTAACTGAAGAGGGACAGTTGGAAAGGCGGGAAGGCAGCGCGCATGTGTTGAGGGATGCTTCCAAAAGTGTTCCTATTGGACGCTGGGGAGCGTTTCCGCGCAGGCTTTGTCGGTACCGACAATACCCATATGTGAGGACTACATTCCTGCTGTTCCCGGAGATCATCTTTTACAGGTGAGTAACTATGCTGTCTGTCCTCATATGCTTTATAATGAAGACCATTAACCATTTTAGTAGCCACCCTCTGTACTGACTCCATCCTGTTTATATCCTTTTGAAAGTACGGTCTCCAGAATTGCACACCATACTCCAAATGAGGTCACACCAAAGACTTATACAGAGGCTCTATCACCTCCCTTTTTTCTGCTAGCCATTCCTCTCCGTATGCACCCAAGCATCCTTCTAGCTTTTGTTGTCTCCTTTTCTACCTGTTTAGCTACTTTAAGATCATCAGACACAACCACGCCTAGATCTCGCTCTTCGTTAGTGGACAAAAGTACTTCACCCCCTATATTATATTGCTCCCTTGGATTGCTGCAACCCAAATGCATGACCTTGCATTTTTTTAACATTAAATCCCAGCTGCCAAATTCTAGACCATTTTTCAAGCTTAGCTAGATCTCTCCTCATGTTATTTACACCTTCCTGGGTGTCTACTCTATTGCAGATTTTGGTATCATCCGCAAAGAGGCAGACCTTACCCGAAAGCTCTTCCACTATATCACTAACAAAGATGTTAAAAAGAATCGGACTAAGGATAGATCCCTGGGGCACACCACTGGTAACTTCCTTCTCCTTAGAGTGAGCTCCATTTACCTGTACTCTTCGTCACCTCCCACTCAACCAATTTCTAACCCAAGCAGTATCTTTCGGGTCCATCCCTAGAGTGCTCAGTTTGTTTATAAGTCGCCTGTGAAGAACAGCGTCAAAGGCTTTACTGAAATCTAAATACACCACATCTAGGGCTCTCCCTCGGTCCAACTCCCTGTTCACCCAATCAAAGAAATCAATCAGATTTGTCTGACAGGACCTGCCTCTGGTGAATTCATGCTGTTTTGGATCCTGTAATCCGCTGGACTCCAGAAATTTCACTATTTTCTCTTTCAGCAGCGTTTCCAATAATTTACTCACCACCGAAGATAAACTAACCACATCCTTACTTCCGCTTTTGTGTAAAGGCACCACATGAGCCTCTGTTCAGTCCTTTGGCAGCACTCCCGACTCCAACGAGGCATTGAAAGGGTCAGTCAGTGGAGCTGCTAGAATGTCCCCAAGTTTCCTCAGTATTCTAGGGTGTTTCCCATCCAGTCCCATCGCTTTGGGAATTGCTACCACGCATGCGTGGTGCCCTTCCCGCCCAAGGTTGCCAGCTTGCTCGGTCTCCTTTTTTCCATGGAGCCCATCCCTGTCCCGGAAAAAGTTGATTTGTTTTGTACCTTTTTTTGGCTGTCTCTGGTTTCATGCTGGTACCCTTTCCCACCCCAGCCTCGGTACCTCGGTATCGGGTCCATTCCTCTTTTTTCTACTAAATTTTATTCTTCTCTTTTTTGGCTGTCTTTGTGCTGTTTTTTCCTCGCTGGCAGCCCGAAGGGTCTTCGACCTTGCTGGGGTTCTTTCCCCCCCCCCCGCCCCCCATGGCTACCAGTAGGTACAAAAAGTGCGATCGGTGCAGGAAGATCATGTCCCTCACAGATACGCATGACTGCTGCTTCCGGTGCCTCGGCCCGGACAACGACCCGGCGGTCTGTGGCTTGTGCAAAAAGATGTCCTCGAAGGCCTTGAGGAGCTGCCAGCAGCAGCATGATAACAATTTTTTGATTCCCCCATGCCTCCAAGAGCCAGGACGTCGTCTAAGGCCTCCACACCTCTGGAGGAGCACGCCGAACCCAAGCGTTGTCGGGGGTCCTTGGAGAAGGGGGTCTCCCTCGAGGGAACTGAAAAGAAGGAAGAAAACCTTGAAGGCAGCGTCTTTGGACGGCTCCAATCGGCCAGGCTCCTCTCGGGGCCGGTCACAGAGCCCCGAGCGCCTGCCCAAGGGTTTGGAGAAGGAGCGCCCAGCCAAGGTTCTTCGAAAGGACCCAGTGGCAGATCGGCCTAGGCAAGTACATACTGTCCTAGTCGATGACTCCCCTCCGGGGGAACCGGCTTCAGGCCTGAGTGCGTCGGTGCCCGAGCCGAGGGCTGTGGAGCCTCCAGGACTGGTGTCCAGGATGGCAGCCTTGGAGCACAGTGTCACTGCCTTCTTGGAGCAGCAGCGGGCGCTGATGTCTGGTACGTCTGGTTCCTCCTCGTCGACCACCGGGCACTCGACGTCTAAATTGACCCCTGGAGGCCGAGCCAATCTTCAAGGCTCTGTGGGCCTGAGTCGATCCTCAGCTGAGGTCGCGCTTGGCCTCCCACTCATCGGCACCAAGGTCGTCACTGGCGAGTCTACCGGCATTGGGGCGGATGGCACCGGGGCCCTTGAGGACCAAAGAACTCCACAAGTCTTCCTTGGAGGCCTCCGCCTGGGAGACCAAGGACGAAGAGTCCCTGGACACTCGTCGCCATCGAGATGTCCAGTCCAATTCCCCAGTATCTGAGCCTCGGAGAAGATCCCCATTGGAGGATAGGGGGTTTCTGTACTTCGTTTGGGATATGTCCAATGCCTTGGCTTTCCCAACGGAGTCTGAGGAGGATCTTCGAGCCGACGAGCTTGAGATCCTCCAGTACGAGGCTCTCCCTCGGGAGACTCTTTACGGTCCCCATTCCTCTTATCCTGGAACGACTTATGCTCTGCATGTGGGAGACGCTGGCAAAAACGCCGGTGATCAGCAAGCAGCTCGACTCGTAGCGAGTCCACCAGAACCCAGGGTTTCAAAAATCACAACTGCCGCACAACTCCTTGGTTGTGGAGTCAGCCTTATGTCAATAGATTTCTCGGTCCCCCCCGGTAGGGAGGCCCGCACCTTGGATGCCCTCGGCAGGAAGTGTTACCAGGGCGCGATGCTGAATTGTCAGATCCAGGCCCTACCCAGCTGTACATGGGCATGTACCTGAGAGACCTGGTGAAGAAACTCGCCGGGTTCTTGGCTGGTCTCTCCAAGGAGCCTTTGCAGCACTTCAAGGGCCTGTCCAAAGCTGTCCGTGATTGTTCCAAGTTTCTCTCGGCTGGCCTATGACAGCTTTGCGTCTGCATCGGTGCACACTGCCAAGCTTGGCTACAGTCATCTGACCTCGAGCAATGGGTACAGGACAAATTGCTCGATGTCCCATGTCAGGGGGAAAATCTCTTCGGCAAACCCATGACCAACAAGGCTGCCGAGCTGGAGACCGAGTTCATGATGAGGACTAGGTTCTCTAAGAAGACCACTGCCCCTTCCCGAAAGAAGGGCTCGGGTAAAAAGCCCTTTTACTCAAGGAATCCACTGCTTACTGAAACTACCCCCTTACCAGGCCTCCCCGGCTCCCCATTAAGGTCAACAGGCCAAGGGACAGGGGCATGGCCTGCGTAAGCAGAAGGCTCCCAAGCCCCCGGCTCTGGCCCAGCCTGGAAGGAGCTTTTAACTCCTGCAGCATGGCCCCTCTTCCAACCGGAGCTCAGCAGCCTACAGGAGGTTGCCTCATCTTTTATGCTCACGGGTGGGGTACTATCACCACCGATTCCTGGGTGTTACAGGTGATCAGGGAGGGTTACCTCCTCCATCTGAGCCAACTACTTCCACCTTACTTCCCGGGAGAGCCCTTCAGGTCTCCTCTTCACCAGGACCTTCTTCTGAAGGAGTTAGCAGGTCTTTTCGATGACCAGGCGGTAGAACCGGTGCCCCACCACCTCAAAGGCAAAGGGTTCCACTCCAGGTACTTCCTAGTGCCAAAGAGAACAGGGGGCCTAAAACCCATCCTCAACCTGCGCAACATCAACAAATTCCTGGTGAGGGAGAAGTTCAAGATGCTCTCCCTTGGAACATTGCTGCCTTACCTCCGCCAGGGAGATTGGCTATGCTCCTTAGACCTAAAGGATGCCTACACAAACATCCTAATCCACCCAAACCACAGGCAGTACCTACACTTTGTGGTGGGGGGGCAATCATTTCCAGGACAGGGTGCTTCCCTTCGGCCTAGCCTCAGCCCCCAGGGTATTCACAAAGTGCCTGGCAGTGGTCACCGCCTTTATCAGGCTTCAGGGGATCTTTGTTTTCCTCTATCTCGACGACTGGCTCATAAGGGGTACTACAGCCCCCGAAGTGCAGTAGGCCACGGCACGTACCACCCAGTTCCTGCAGAACTTTGGGTTTGTTATCAACTACCCCGTCCAACCTTTGCCTGTCACAGGAGCTGGAATTCATTGGGACAAGGATTGACACCCTTCAATCAAAGGCCTTCCTGCCCGCAACAGGACGGGCAGGCTCATAGCGCTAGCCAGAGATATGCAGCACCATCCCTCAGTGCCAGCGAGGCATCTGCTGCGCCTCTTTGGGCACATGGCCTCCATGGTGCATGTCACTCCGGATGCCCACCTCCACATGTGAACAGCGCAGTGGTGCCTCAGGGACCAATGGTCCCAGGCCATGGGGCATCTCCAGGACAGAATCAGAATGACCAGGCAGCTAGGACAGTCCCCGACCTGGTGGCTCTCGCCCCGTCACTTGGAGGTGGGGATGTCCTTCAAGGCACCTCACCACTCAAGAGTCCTCATCACCGATGCCTCCCAGCTGGGCTGGGGAGCCCATTGTCCGGGGTACCGCACCCAGGGCATTTGGTCCCCAAATGAGAGTGCTCAGCAGATCATTCTGCTGGAACTGCGTGCGATCCATCTCGTCCTGAAAGCATTTCGGCAGTGCCTACAACCATCAAGCCCACGACCGAGGTGATCTTGTGGTGACCCTAGACCTTTCCTCTGCTTTTGATATCGTGGACCATCGTACTCTTCTAACTCAGCTGGCCGACCTTGGAATCCGTGGGTCTGTCCTTGCTTGGTTTCGCTCTTTTCTTTCCTCCCGCACTTTCTCAGTAAAGACTAGCTTGACCACCTCCTCTTCTATGCGTGGTTCCCCAGGGTTCAGTTCTTGCTCCTCTTCTTTTCAACATTTTTCTTGCCCCTCTAGCACTTATTGTTCAACAGTCAGGGATTTCCGGATACTTCTATGCTGACGACATTCTTCTTGTTCACCACACAAGCTCCCTCTCTCCGGATCTTTCTGCCCTTAACCTCTGTCTCACCCGTGTCGCTACATGGATCAACAATAACTTTCTTAACGTTAACCCTTCCAGATCAGCCGCACTTTGGCTCTCCTTTAACACATCTCCACCTACCTGTTCTCCTCTCTTTCTCTCTACTCCTATTCCTTTAGTCTCTTCCCTCCGCTATCTTGGAGTCACCCTTGATGTCTCCCTCTCGTTTCACCATCATATTTCCTCACTTATCTATCGTTCCTTCTTTTTTCTACGTCAGATCTGAGCTGTCCACCTTTTCTCCCTCCCTCCTCTCTCACCTCTTTAGTCATTTCTCTAGTACTCTCAAGGTTGGATTTTTGCAATACCGTTTTAGCAGGTCTTCCACAATATCAGCTTCGGCGTCTCCAACTGGTCCAGAATACGGCTGCACGTTTGCTTACCTATTCCTCCCCCCGTGATCACATCACTCCCCTCCTTCTCCGTTTACACTGGCTCCCACTTAACTTCCGTTTCCATTACAAAATTCTCATACTCGTCCATAAAGCATTGCACACCGGCTCTCCTCAGTATTTAGCCGATTCCATCCGTCTACAGCCTTCCCCCCGTCTTCTTCGTTCGGCACATGGTTACCGTCTCTATCTCCCTGCCCCATCCTCAGCTCACCTAGAAACGACACGTCATTCCGCCTTTTACTTTCTGGCCCCAGCCGTCTGGAACTCACTCCCGTTTGCTCTCCGCACCGAGCTATCCTTTCAAAGATTTAAGTGCTCACTCAAAACTCATCTTTTTCAGCAGGCCTTTGATCTCCCAGACCCTTAAGACCGGTTTCTCCACCGGTATCTTTCTTGACTTATCTCTCTCCTTCTCACTCGTCTTTCTCCACCTCTTCCTGTCCTGTCTAAATAGTGGCATTCTTTTCCTTTCCTGCTTTTATTGATTATATTGTACACCGCCCTGACGCACACGCTTGGGTGGTATATCAAGCAATAAATAAAGATAAAAAGATAAGCCACCGGTCTGTCCTGGTGCAGACGGACAACCAGATGGCCATGTTCTATGTGAACAGACAGGGGGGCACGGGGTCCCATGCCCTCTGTCGGGAAGCGCTGGATCGGTGCTCTTATGCAGTCCGGCAGGGCATTCTCCTCAGAGTGGTATACCTGCCGGGCCAGGACAACTTGCTGGCCGACAGGCTCAGCAGGATTCTCCAGCCGCACGAGTGGCAGCTGGACCCAGTAGTTGCCAGCAGGCTTTTCCAGGCCTGGTGGGAACCGGTGATGAACCTGTTTGCAACCCCGGACAATCACCAGTTGCCCCGCTTCTGCTCAAGGCAGCCGCACCCCACCAGGGTGTCCGCCGATGCCTTCCTAGTCTCATGGACAGAGGGTCTTCTGTATGCTTTTCCCCCCGACGCCTCTGATCGCCAGGACTCTGTTCAAGATTCTTCACCACAGAGCTTCAGTCATCCTTATAGCCCCACGGTGGCCCAGGCAACCGTGGTTTCCACTTCTTTTACAGCTAGCGGTGGAGGCCCCCATTCCCTTGGTGTCAGCTCCACAGCTCCTTTCCCAGGAAGGGGGCTCTCCTTTGCATCCCAACCTCAGTTCCCTTTTGCTGATGGCATGGCTGCTGAGAGAGTGACTCTAGTCCCGCTCCTCCTCCTGAAGGAGGTGGAGGATGTTTTGCTGGCTTCACGCAGAGCATCTTATCAGATGGGCTTGTGCTTTTAAGTGGCACAGGTTTGCACTTTGCTGCGCAGGGCAGGGGGTCGACCCCTTTTCTTGCCCGGTGGTTGCAATACCTTCTCCACCTCTCTAGGACGGGGCTCAAGTCCAACTCCATCAGAGTGCATCTTAGTGCCCTTGCGGCGACCACCATCAGGTGGACGGAAAGCCCTTCTCAGTTCATCCAGTGGTGTCCCGTTTCCTAAAGGGCCTACTCCTGTCTAAGCCCCCGGTCCGCCCTCCAGCAACCGAATGGTATCTCAATGTGGTGCTGGGGCAGCTCACCCTGCCGCCCTTCAAACCAATAGCTACGTGTCACCTCTGTTATCGCTCCTGGAAGGTGGTTTTCCTGGTTGCGCTCACTTCCGCCCAGAGGGTGAGTGAGCTTCAGGCCCTCATGGCAGAGAAACCTTACACCAGGTTCTACAAGAATAGGGTGGTGCTTCACACGCACCCCAAGTTCCTTCTGAAGGTGTTGTCCTCGTTCCACCTCAACCAGGAGGTGATCCTCCCTACCTTTTTTCCCAGACCGCATGCCAGTTGGGCAGAGGCGGTCCTCCATACAACGTACTCAAAGCCACCGGAAAGCCTCTCAGCTTTTTGTTTCCTATGACCCCAGTATATTGGGGGAGGCAGTGACCAAGCATAAGCTGTCCACATGGGTGGTGGACTGTATTGCCCGGGCTTATGAGGAGACGAGGCTTCCACTGGAAGGCTGTGTCACGGCTCACAGGGTCCGGGCCATGGTGGCATCAGTGGCTTACCTGCACTCTGTTCCTCTGGCAGACATCTGCTGGGCCGCCACCTGTTCTTCGGTTCATACCCCTTCGCAGCTCATTACTGCCTGGATAGGGAGTCCCGATGCGACAGTGCCATCGGCCAGGCTGTGCTCTGTAACCTTTTCAGGGTCTAGGCAACTCCTACCCTCCGACCCTTCTGTGTTCAGGCTACTGGAGTGCTACTTTCCTTGGACACAGGTCCTATTTCCCTGGATAGGGATTTCATTGTGGCTCTCAATGAGGGAGCCTTTTTTGGCTATAGGTTCATGGTAGCCTGTAGCTGGGGAGTCTCATATGTGAGGACTGATTTCCTGCTTGTTCCTGGAGAAAGCGTAGTTACTCACCTGTAACAGGTGTTCTCCGGGAACAGCGGGAATCAGTTCTCACAACCCTCCCTCCTCCCCTTGGAGTTGCAGTCCTATTATTTTCATTTGTTTTTGCCATCTTTTTAGCTATGTCATTTGACTGAGCAATATGGCACCCTTGGGCGGGAAGGGGACCACACTTGTGTGGTAGCAATTCTCAAAGACTTTCTTTGAAAGCTGGGGATTTGCTCCACGCGTGCTCCGTCGGCATCGACATCACCCATATGTGAGGACTGATTCCTGCTGTCCCTGGAGAATACCTGTTACAGGTGAGTAACTATGCTTTCCAGAAGGAGGAGCTGGCAGCATTGATTTCCAGGGTCTCATCTATCTTGAACTTAGCAGATGCTTCCAGCATGGAGTAGGTGCCAAAGGTACACCCACTCCTTCAAGGGGTAGAGAAATCCACTGTTATCTTCCCATTCCCGGAGGTGAACAGAGAGATCATCCAGCCCAAGTGGGACTCGCCTGACTCCCTTCCTTAAGGGTTAAGGGTCTGTAAGAAGATCTATGCTCTCCCGGAGGAGGAGCGCAGTGAGTGGTCAAGGTGGATGCACAGTTCATAGCGGTTATCAGATGGACCACCATTCCCGTGGAAGGTTGATCAACCTTAAAAGATGTCCTGGTCCGCAAGGATGATTCTTTGCTGAAAGCCAGTTTGCCATGTCATGGCTATTCTACAGCTGAGGGTATGCACCAGCTTGATTTCTCAAGCCCTGCTCCGTGGATTCAGTCTCTTCCGTCTGATATTACTTCTCTCTTGGAGTTGGCTATGACCGTCCTTTCTGATACCATGTATGACATGGTGTGCATGGCACCTTCAGATGGTGCCCTGACTACTGTGTCTCAGTGTTGGATTAGGCTCAGTCACTGTGCAGCAGGCACATCCTCCAAAGCCCGGTTGGTTCAACTGGCCTTTAAGGAGTAGCTCCTGCTTGGAACAGATTTGTGAAGGTCCTAGGCGAGACAAAATCTTACTGCCTCCTGGAAGACAGGTCCCGGGGGCCCATGAAGTGGGCAAGTGCCCCTTTCTCATCAGCCTCTGCCCAACCGCCAAGGGGGTGCTGGTCGGATTACCAGGGGTATCAGGACTGTCGTCGCTACTGACCTAGAAAACCCTTTTTCCCTTCTGCTTCAGAGCCTTGGGCTCTTTCTTGGTCTTTTCATGGAGCACCAGGACCAAAGGACGTGGCCCCCTCCAGAGGAGGGCCCTCTCAGGCCATACAATGAAGGTTTCCGGACCCATTTCCTGGCACCTTTGGTGGGCAGCAGGTTTTGCCTTTTCTTCCAGGAATGGGCCCAGGTTATCAAATATTGCTGGGTACTAGACACTATTCAGTTATGCTATATTCTGGAATTCAAGGAGTTGATTCCCAGTGCCTTCATCATCTCCTCCTGTGGATCTGCAATCAAAGGTACTGTGGTACGGACCACATTGAGCAAGTTGCTTCGCCTGAAAGCTGTGGTGCCCATCCCCTCTGGCGAGCAGGGCAAGAGGCAGATACCCCATCTACTATGTGGTGCCAAGAAGGACAGTTCCTTTTGGCCCATCCTGGACCTTAAAAGGGTCAACGAGCACTTGCACATCCTTCACTTTCGGATGGAATCTTGCGCTCCGTGATTCAAGCAGTGCACTGAGAATTCTTGGCTTCTCTGGATCTGGCTGAGGCATATTTTCATATCCCGATCCGGGTGGATCAACAGAGGTATCTGTATTTTACCATGCTTGGCTTTTGCTATCAGTTCGTCACTCTTCAATTTGGGCTCTCCAATGCCCCAAGAACGTTCTCCAAGGTGATCGGGATGGTGGCTGCAGAGCTAAGGGATTTGTGTCCATCCTTATCCTGGTGACGGGCTCATCCGAGCTTGTTCCCTGTCAGAAGTGTCTCGGGTGATGTCCCAAGCAGTGTCCTTTTTGGAAAGCCTCGGCTGAGTGATCAATCAGGAAGAGAACCAGCTATTGCCTTCCCAGTCCTTGGAGTTTTTGGGAGCATGTTTTGACACTCGAGTGGGCAGAGTTTTCCTGCCAGAGGAGAAAGTCAAAAGACTGTTGAATTGCCTGGAGATGTTCTGTGCGCAAAAGGTCCCCAGAGTCTGGGATTATCTTCAGTTCCTCGGATTGATGTCAGAAACCATAGAGATGGTCCCATAGGCACGTGCTCCAGTAGTCCTTGTTGACTCAGTGGTCCTCGAGTTCTCAGGAGTTCGAGCGCAGGCTCCCGCTCCCGTTGATGGTGGTGGCAGCAGCCCTGTCATTTGAGCCTAAAGTGCTCTCTCTCTTTCAGGTGAACCAGAGGGTTTGTCTGCCTTCCTTCTCTAAGTAGTAATGTCATGGGAAGGATAAGGATCTTTGCCTTGTGAATATCCAAAGGGTGCTTCTCCGCTACTTGGAGGTTACAAATTCCTTTTATAAATCTGACCATCATTTTGTGCTGTTTGCTGGCCTGTGCAAGGATGAAGCGGCAGCCAAGTCGACCTTGGGGTGCTGGATTAAGGAGGCTATTGCCTCAGCATATTTATTACGGAACTGGCCAGTTCCATAGGGTTTGCGCACCCATTCTTTCTGAGTACAAGCGTCCTTGTGGGTGGAGCAGAGCTCGGTGGCCCCTGCAAATATTTGTCAAGCAGTAATATGGGCATTTCTTTCCACTTTTGTCAAGCATTAACACTTAGATGTCCACCCGTGGGCGGACATGGCCTTCAGTTCAAGAGTTTTGCGCGCTGCTTAGCTTTGGTATGTCCCACTTATCTGGATTGGTCTAGCAGGACGATATGCTCAAGGTGAGAGAGGGAATCCCAGCTTCCTCCCATCTCCCCTGGTGCTGAGGCTAATCAGAGCCAAGGAACTTCACCTGAATTCTTTAAAGCACAGACCCTGATCGGCATCGGCAACAGAAACGGGTTTCCACCTTCCTCCCGCTCTGTGTAGCCCAGACCAATCAGGGAATACCTGCAACACCGGACTGCTCAAGCTCCCCCTCAAAAGACCGAGCTTGCCTAGGCGTCCGCAGGACCACCGGTGGGGGCCAAATTACATACTGTCGCAAAGTTGCGGTTCCAGCCAAATAGAGATCACCCCCCTCTCTTGACAACACGCTGCTTCCGGACCTCTTCTCCTGGAGACTGTATCCCAGAGGCACGGCAAAAGTCTTCAACACATCCAGCAAAGATCCTAAAGAGAAGCTCTGTCTTGTCCTCCCTGGCCTACGCCTCCTCACCTCAGCATGCACAGCAATACGCCAGCTCAGTCAGCACAACCAACACGGTCCTCCGACGCTACCAAAATGCACTCAGAATGCTTCAACATCAAGCATTTCCTCCTCCTTGCCATAGCATTGACAACTCTTGCAACATCTACCGGAGCTAGGTATGACACCCTGCCAGCCTATCTCCCACCACTACCTTCACCTTGGATAACCACCATGACAATTTTCCAACATCAGAGACCCTCTGCATGCAAACCACAGAACATATTGCAGCTACAACGCACACACCTCCTTCAAATTGCTCACCACAACCCTGTCATGGCGTCCCCTGTCAAATGCGCACTAATTAATGCCAGATCAGTTTGAAGCAAGTCAAATATCATCCTTGACCACATATGGTCCTACAATATTGACATCATGTGCATCACAGAAACATGGCTAACGGACACAGATCAAGTCATCCTGAACCAGATCACCCCACCTGGCTGTACTGCTTACAATTGCCCTAGGACACACAAGCGTGGAGGAGGTGTGCTGATACTCGCAAGAAGCCAATTCAGGTTCAAAACCACTTCGTTGGCTGACTCTGCTGAAAACACCACGATTATCATATTCAACAAATACCTGACCCTATGCCTCACCTATAGACTACCAGACACCAAAAACAAAGAGCTCTGAACCATACTGGAGTCCGTCAGTTCAAATGGATCACTGCATAAACCCCTCATCATATTAGGAGACTACAACCTATGTTCCCTACCTAACAAAGAAGCTAATGCATTCCACAAAGCAATGTCAGCCCTCAACTACACCAAAATAGTGAATGCACCCACCCACCAACATGGAACAACTCCAGATCTGATCTTCATCCCTAATCAACTTATGGGGAACATCACTGTACCTGCACCAATGATCACTCCGATGCCCTGGTCTGATCACTACACAATAGTATTCTCAATTCTCAACCAAAGCTCATATGGACCACAGGAACCCTGCCTCCCATACAGAAAATTCAAAGCCTTTAACAAGGATGCTTTCCTACAGGAAATAACACCAAAACATCATCAGGAATCCAACAACTTGGATAAAATCATCAAACACTGGCATTGTACTATCTCAAACGCTGCCTCAATTTCGGAAACAAGACCCCCATGCACTCTCAAAAGACACAACGCTCCATGATATTCAGATAACATCAGGGAAGCAAAAAGGGTTCTAAGAAGACTATTTATTTATTTATTTACATTCTCTTATATACTGCGCTATTCTGCATCAGTGCGGTTTACATTGAACAACTGAAATTACATTGAACAGGGCATTATAACTTGGAGATAACTATTTTACAGGGAACATGGGCTATGGAGGGTTAAGTAGCTTGCCCAAGACCACAAGGAGCACCTGTGGGACTAGAAACCCCAGTCCTTCTGGACCAAGGTTGCTGTCCTCTAGTGGGATTTGAACCCCCGGCCTTCCGGCCTGAAGTACCTTGCCCGAACCACTAGGCCATTCCTCCACTCCATTGACATATACACCCCGCTGGACACTCAACAACATGGATTCAGGCCACAGCACAATGTTGAGATGCTCCTCATATCATTATTTGATAACCTTATCACTGGCATTGACAACACAAAAAAAGGATTTCTTGTAATATTCATGGGACATCTCAGTGGCTTTTGGCTCTATATCCCACACCATTATGCTACAACGGCTTCAGGAAATTGGATTGAGTTGCAATACTCTAAAATGGTTCACATCCTATCTAAGCAACCAATCTCAACAGGTCAGGTGTGGTGAAATCAAATCTGCTGAATTCAGCATATCGCAAGGCATACCTTGAGGCTCGGCGCTGGCCATACTTTTCATCTTATACATACAGCCAATCTGCAACATCATCAGGCATCACAAAATGCTCTACCACATATATGCAGATGACATTATGGTCTACACCCCCCCATTCACATACACGCTCCTAACCTCGCACCCATTACCAGTTGTCTCAAGGATATGCTTGCATGGCTTACTAGCAACTGTCTGTCTGTGAACTGCGACAAGACAGAAGCTATGTTCATCTCCAGAAACTCCACCTTCATGCTGTTCATACGATTAGTATCCTGGATAAGAACATAGCAGTGAAGGATGAAGTAAAGTACCTGGGTGTCACCCTAGATAACAGATTGACCCTCCAGTCGCACATCAACAAAACTGCCAGCAAAGCGCACCACTGCCTTAAGCTCATCAGAAGACCCAACCCGTCCTGGACAATATCCACTTCAACACGGTATGCCAGGCTATAATCACGCCTATACTGGACTATGCCAACTCGCTCTATCAAGGATTGCCCAAGCAATATCTCCATCCCCTACAGATAGTACAAAACACGGCGGCCTGGATCATTACAAACACTGCAAGAAGCGAGCACATCACACCAATACTTCAGCAGCTGCATTGACTACCCATCCACTCACGGATAAGATATAAAGCAACCTTAAACATCTTTAAAATCTTTCATAACCTCTCAGCCCCTGCACTACAGTACATTATAACCAAGGACTCCAGCTCAAGACCCAGACGAAGCAACATGATGAACAAAATCATCACTCCACCCGTCTTCCAACGTGCCATCCAATCCACCACCAAAAGAGCCCCTTCTCTCACTTCACCTACACTTTGGAATGCCCCTCCCGAACCAGTGTGCTCACCAAAGGACCTTAAGGATTTCAGGAAGATGCTCAAGACCACTACTCTTTGCTGAACATTATGGCTCCATCAACCAATAATCCCCAGATTCTATTACCTTGCAGATTCTATTACCTTACAGCATTGTTTATTGTTCTGTATTGTTTTCCTCTCTCCCCCCCCCTTAAATGTCCCCTCTACCCACCCTTTTTTGTAACCACTTTGATTGAAGGAAAAGGTATATAAAACTCGATAAATAAATAAATGTCCTTTCCTCGAGTCCTACTAGACCAGTTTTTGATGCTTCAGTACCCTTGAGTCTGCCATGATTTTATACTTGGCTCTGCAGGCTCATCTTCTACTCACAGCCTTCTGTTCCTACGTTCCTGTGCATGGTTCTCTACTTTTGCCATGGAAGCAAAAGCACATGATAAAACTTTTTCAAGTACATTCGTAGCAGAACACCTGTGAGAGAGCGAGTTGGACCATTAGATGATAGAGGGGTAAAAGGGGCACTATGAGAGGACGACGCTGTAGTGGAGAGACGGAGTGAATTCTTTGCTTCAATCTGTATTAAGGGAGATGTAGAAAACTTACCCATGCCAGAAATGATTTTTAAAAGTGATGTATCAGAGGAACTGAAACTAATCTCCATAAATCGAGAAAATGTAATAGTTATTTGATAAACTAAAGCGCAGCAAATCAAGACGGCATAAATCCCAGGGTATTGAAAGAACTGAAATATGAAATTGCAGACCTACTTTTAGTAATCTGTGAACTATCTTTAAAATTGTCTGTAATACTTAAGGATTGGAGAGTGGCCATTGTAACACCGATTTTTAAAAATTGTTCCAGGTGATCTGGGAAGCTACAGACTGGTGAGCTTGATGTCTGTACTGGGCAAAATGGTAGAAATCATTGTAAAGGACACAATTACTTAACATGTAGATAATGAAGGTTTAATGGCAGAACGCTAGCATTGATTTAGTCAAGGAAAGTCTTGTCTCACTGATCTCTGAAGGTATGAATAAACAGATAAACCAAGGTGAGCCGGTTGATATAGTACATCTGGATTTTCAGAAAGCCTTGACAAGGTCCCTCATGAGATACCCTTGGGGAAATTAAAAAGTCATGGGTAGGAGACAGTGTACTGTTGTGGATTAGGAACTGGATAAAAGTTAGAAAACAGAGAGTAGGGCTAAATGGCCAATTTCTCAATGGAGAATAGTGGAGTACCCTGGGGATCTGTGCTGGGTCCGATGCTTTTTATTATATTTATAAATTACCTGAAATGGGAATAAAGAGTGAGGTGATCAAATTTGTAGATGCTTGCCCTAATACAAGCATTGTGGAACTTGTGTTTTTGGGAACCTGCTAGGTATTTGTGACCTGGATTAGCCACTGTTTGAAACAGGATACTGGGCTTGATGGACCTTGGTCTGACCCAGTATGGCATATCTTATGTTCTTATGACACAAACATAAGATATGCCATACTGGGTCAGACCAAGGTCCATCAAGCCCAGTATTCTGTTTCCAACAGTGGCCAATCTAGGTCATATTATTCAAAGTTGTTAAAACATAAGAGGACCTTGGAAAAATTGGGAGACTGGGTGTCCAAATGGCAGATGAAAGTTAATGTGGAAACGTGCAAAGTTGTGCACTTAGGGAAGAACAACCCAGACTACAGTTACACAATGCAAGGTTCCACATTGGTACATAATCACCACCCAGGAAAAGGATCTAGGCATCATTGTGGATAATACGTTGAAACCGTCTGCCCTAGTGTGCAGCAGCGGCCAAGAAAGCAAACAGAATGCTAGGAATCATAAGGAAAGGAACAGACAATAAAAACAAGCCACAATATAGTGGCTGAAATGTCTGTTCCTGTTACAAAGATGCAGCATGACTGTGAAGTTTATCATACTAGCTGTGGAAGCCAAAGAGACATTTAAATAAACTATACGGGGAGAGCATCTTTAAATTCACCAGAGAACCTTCCTATCTATGAGGAAAAAAGAGATCTCTGGCCTTTCTCCAATGGACTTTTCCTCCAAAATTCTAATTCAAATTTCCCACCTCAATCCAACCAATCCGGTTTGAGCACTAGCATATATAAGAATAGACATCCACTACTTAACTGCTTCACCCTGAAGAAAGCCACAGTATGGTGGCTTAAACTTCTGTTCCAGTTAAGAAGACGCAGCATGACCCAGAAAACAGTTTGATATTGTAATGTCTCTATCATTCTATGGTGCGATCACACCTTGAATATTGTGTGCAATTCTGGTCGCCATATCTTAAAAAGGATATAATAGAATTAGAAAAGGTACAGAGAAGAGCCACCAGATGGTAAAGGGGATGGAAGGATACTCCTGTGAGGAAGGGCTTAAAAGGTTAGGGCTCTTCAATTTGCTAGAAAGGCTGATGGGAGATATGATAGAGGTCTATAAAATAATTAATGGAATGGAACTAGTAAATGTAGATAGGTTTACTCCTTTAAAATGTAGAAAGACTAGGGGACACGCAATGAAGCTAGAAACATAGAAATATGACGACAGAAAAAGACCACATGGCCTATCTAGTCTGTCCTTCCATAACCAACTACAACAGTTCCCTTTTTACCTTTAGAGATCCTCTGTGTTTGTCCCATGCTTTTTTGAATTCAGTTAATGTCCTCATCTCTACCACCTCCCACCGCCCAATTAAGACAAATCGGAGAAAATATTTTTTCACTCGGTGCATAAACTCTGCAATTCGTTACTGGAAGATGTAGTAAAAACTGTTAGTATAGCTGGGTTTAAAAAAGGTTTGGACAAGTTTCTGGAGGAAAAATTCATAAACCATTACTAAAGAGGGCACAAGAAATCCACTGCTTACCCCAGGATAAGCAACGTGGAATCTGTGTACCCTTTTAGAAGCCTGACAAGTACTTTTGTGAGCTGGAAGGGCTTCTGTTGGAAGCAGGATACTGGACTTGATGGACCATTGATCTGATCCAGTATGGCATATCTGATGTTCTTATGTTCTAGATCAGGGGTCTCAAACACGCGGCCCGCGGGCCGCATGCGGCCCGCGAGAGCATCTTGTGCGGCCCGCGAAGCACTTACCGGCGTCTAAAAAAAAAAAAATTCCAAACTTGCCGCCGCAGTATTAAGCGTCCCGCGGGCCCCTCTGCCTGCTCTGAGTCCTCTCCTCCCTGCAGCATCAGCTCCAAAAGCGGCGGCTTTCAGAGCCGCGAAGAGAGAGAGTTTCTCTCGCGCGGTTCTGAAGACTCTCTCGCTGCTCTTCAGAACCGCGCGAGAGAAACTCTCTCTCTTCGCGGCTCTGAAAAGCCGCCGCTTTTGGAACTGATGCTGCAGGGAGGAGAGGACTCAGAGCAGGCAGAGGGGCCCGCAAAGTAGTAAATAGTGGAGTGCCCTAAGAATTTGCATTAGGACCAGTGCATGTTAGCATATTTAGAAATGAACTGGAAAAAACAAATGAGATGACCAAATCTGCAGGTAACACAAAAATGTTCGGAGCCATTAGATCACGAGCAGATTGTAAGGAACTGCAGTGGGACCTTATGAGACCGGGCATCTGGATGGCTGATGAAATTTAATGTAGATAAGTGAAAACTAATCATATAGGGAAGAATAATCCAAATATTTGCTATAAAATGCTAGGTACCACATTAGAAGTCACCATTCAGGAAACAGAATCCTCAGCATAGTGTGCAGAGGTACTTAAAATGCAAATAGAATGCTATAAATTATTAGAAAAGAAATGGAGAATAAATTAAAGTGTATTATAATGCTTCTATTGCTTCATAGTGCTACCGCACCTTGAGTACTGTGTACAATTATGGTCACCACACATCTGGATCTGCTGTTGCTCATGGGACTGGCTGACGGCATCAGGACTTACAGTAGTAGATGGTGGCAGGATAGGGGAGCAGCATTGGGGGCTCCAGAGCAGGAGAATGCAGGCAATGCTAGGCACGGCTAGGTCTAGTGAATTCTGGAGGGGGAGCCAGTCTTAAAGGGGCCAGCAGACTCTTCTGGGTGCAGGGTTCAGGTGCCGCGGCGGCAGGGTGAGAGCGATCGGGACAGCAGTAGTAGTTCCTAATGTGCCTGGCGGTTGGCACTGGATTATAGTAATGTAGAAATCTTTTAGTCTTTCTTTATTCATGCACTCATTAAGAGGCATGTTTACTAAAAGTTAGGGTATGGTAACATTATGCAAATATTTATGCAAATGAGGTCCCTTATGCAAATGAGGTCCCACATCTCATGCGGCCCCCGGGTTATTTTAGAAGTCCTCATTTGGCCCTCAAAGCAATTTGAGTTTGAGACCCCTGTTCTAGATATAAAGCTGTTATAATGTAGGCCAAGAGAAACTTTGAAAAGAAGCTTGCATAGCAGCAAAAAATATTAAGCACCTTTTCAAGTATATTTGTATTGTAAACCACTTTGTATACTTGAAAAGGCAGTATATCAAATATAATAAACCATTTGAAGCAAAAGCCCAGTGAGGGAGTCAATTTGACCACTAGATGACCAAGTGGGGAAAGGAACTCTCTGAGAGGATAAGGTGGCAATAGAAAAAATACATGAATTATTTGCCTCTGTCGTTACTGAAGAGAATATTGGGGTCATACTCGTACCCATATTGGAAACCTTCTTTGACAGTGGTGATTTGGAGCACTTGAACATGAAACAACTTGCAGATTGAAAACAAATCATAAAGTGTTTTTTCACGCAGCACATAATTAAGCTGTGAAATCTGTTGCAAGAGGATGTGCTCAAGGTGACTAATATAGCAGGATTCACAAGTGGTCTAAACAATTTTCTGGAGGAGAAGTCTACAAAAAATTATTTGACGTGTAGATTTGGGAAAGCCATTGCTTATTCCTTGGCTCGAGTAATGAGAAAAAGGATCTGTGTTCTGAGATATGCCAGAAACTTGAGAACTGTACTATCTCAGACAGGATGCTGGGCACAATGGACCTTGATCTTACTTAGTATGACTTTTCTTAAGTTCATAAGTAATCTGATTTTAGAATGCCCAAGAAATCTAAAATGCATACTACTTTTCCCCTGGACCGTGATACTAAGATTTTAGACCCTGGTGGGAAGCTGTCTCCATTACATTATGCCCTGTTCCCAAATGTTCAGCTGTTAGAAAAATATGTTATCTATTAACACCCTTTATAATCAAGTACAAACTTGTTCGGATTTTCCTTAAAGAGAAGCAGAAGGAATGTTGCTCCTTTCTCCAGGAACAAGCAGGAAGTCGGTCCTCACTTATGGGTGACGGCACCAACGGAGCCTGCATGGAGCAATTCCCCAGCTTTCAAAGAAAGCCTTTGGGATTGCTGCCACGCATGTGTGGTCCTCTTACCGCCCAAGGGTGCCATCTTGCTCAGTCTCCCTTTTTCCGTGGAGCCCTTCAGATGCACGCCCTCGTCCCTCAGAAAAAGTGTTTAGTTTTCAGCCTACAGGCCTATCTCTTTTCCGGTTGCACCAGTCCTCTACCTGTCCTTCCCCTGCTCTATCTTTTTAGAGCCATCAGGGGACGTTTTTCTTCGCCTTTTTTGTTTTTAATGAGCTTTGTACCCTTTTTTCCTCCAACCGCTGGCCGTGTGGGTCGTCAACCTCGCAGGGGCCATTTTTGCCCCTATGGCCACTGGATGCAAAAAATGTGATAGATGCTCTAAGAACATGTCGCTTATGGACATCCATGACTGTTGCCTGTGGTGCCTCGGGGCTGACCATGATCCAGAGCTCTGTTTGCTTTGTAAGAAAACGTCCTCCAAAGCCCTGCTCAGTCGTAAGCAGAAGTCTGAAGACATTTTCAGAAAGGCCGCCTCGGAGTCCCCGGTGGCGCCCTCGGTCGTCTCTCCTTCAGTGGGATCCCCCACCTCGGCCCCGCGCTGTCGGCGGCACTCTGTCCAGGGTCCCCTGAAGTGGAGTGGCGCAAGAAGAAGGTGATCTTGAAGTCACTTTCAGGGGCCCCCGACAAGCGCAAGCACTCCCACGCTCAGTTTCTTAGCCCCCCCTTCAGCGTTCCTGAGAGTTGGACAAGGAGCGGCCCTTCAAGGTACCTCGTACAGATATGGAAGCCTTCGGCGATGGCGCCCGGTTTCCTGAGGGCCGTCCCAGCGAGGACCCTCTCTCCTCTTCGACGCCCAACATGGTGACTCCAGTGTCTGCAACGCAGGGCCCCAAGCCTGCGTGGGAGTACCGCATGCTGGTGCTAGAACGCAGCATTTCTGTGTTCATCGCTTTGCTGGCTCACACCCAGCGACCGAGGCTCCCTCGCGTGGGCGTCTAAACCTGTCCAGTAAAACCCGGTCCTCAGATGTGAGATCCTCCAGGGCCTCCAGCTCCAAGCGGGCCTCAGCGGCTGGACGGGGTGATCAGCCTGGTTCAGATTCCTCATCCGACTTCTCGGACTGGGAGTCTGATGGCGATACCTCCCCGGAAACCCGTGCCCATCGGGACCTTCCATTTGACCCCTCCCCGCCCACATTTCAGCGGCGCTCGCCACCCGAGGACACCAGGATATGGCACGGGCTCTCAACCTGGCCACCCAGGCTGAGGAGGACCCTCGAGCTGAAGAGCTCAATATCCTTCAGTACGAGTCTCCACCTCAGGAGTCTCTTACCGTCCCAGTTCCTCCCGTCCTGTCCAGGCTGCTACTCTGCATGTGGGGAGGCACCTGCCTCTGTTCCCATCATGAGTAAGCACCTCGATGCCATGTACAAGGTCCAGCGCGGCCCTGGGTTCAGGAAAACTCAACTCCCCCACACCTCCATGGTGGTGAAGTTGGCCATGAGGAAGCAGAAGAGCCCGAAGTCATACTCTTCAGTTCTCCCAGGCAGTGAGTCAAGAGCCCTCAACGCCCTAGGCCGCAAAGCCTACCAGGGGTCCATGCTCTCTTGCCATATTCAGGCATACCAGTTATACATGTGCATGCTCTTGCACGACTTGGCGAAGGAGCTCGGAGATTTCTCTGTGGGCCTCGAGGGCGAACCCCTCAATAGGTTTAGTACCCTGGCCCTGCTAAAGTCCGTTGCAGACTGCTCAAAGTACCTCTCCCGTGCCGCCTACAATGGCTTTGAGTCTTCGGCTCGAGTGGCGGCCACTAGCATCGGGGCCCGTCACCAGGCCTGGCTCCAATCCTCAGATTTGGAGCAGTGGGTACAGGAGAAGCTCCTGGACATGCCCTGCCTCGGTGAACAGCAAAGCCGATGGAGGACAAGACCTCAGAAATAGAGACGGAGTTCGTTACCCGAACCCATCTCTTGCGCAAGGCCTCCACCCTACCTCGAAAGAAACAACAAACCAAAAAGCCTTTCTTTCCGAGGAAGGGCCTGCCCTACCGTGGCTACCCACCGTACCCCCACGTCAACCACTGCGGCACAAGGGAAGTCCGGGCCCCAGGGTCACTGCAAGCCAAAAGGGCCCAAGGCCCAAACACCAGCACCGCCTCAACCCTCACAGGGGTTTTGACACCAGCTGCATAGCCTTTCACCCCCCGGCGACTCAGCAGCCGGTGGGGGGAGGACACCTGTCCTCCTTTGCCCCTCATTGGACTTCCATTACCTCGGACACTTGGGTCCTCCGGATAATCCGGGATGGCTATCACCTCCACCTGGACAGGCTTCTCCCTCCTTTCTCCCCAGCGGAGCCTCCTCGACTCCCCCCGCATCAGGTCTTCCTGCAGTGGGAATTAATCAGCCTCCTCGCCCAGCAGGCGGTTGAGAGGGTGCCATCGCACCTCTGAGGTCGGGGCTTCTATTCTCTATACTTCCTCGTCCCGAAGAAGATGGGTGGGTCTGCAGCCCTTCCTGGACCTCTGAAAGCTAAACAAGTTCTTGGTGCAGGAGAAGTTCAAGATGTTATCCCTTGGTGTTCTGCGGCCCTTCCTCCGGCAGAGCGACTGGCTATGCTCCTTGGATCTAAAGGACGCTTATGCCCACATTTTAATTCACCCCCAGCACAGGCAGCACAGCACAGGCCTCTACTGTCCATGTGGTTCCCCATGCCCGCCTGCACATGCGGACAGCTCAGTGGTGCCTCAGCGCCCAGTGGATCCCTTCCACCGGCCACCTCAGAGACCCCGTAAGGGTCTCCCACAGTCTTCGCCTGTCCCTGGGCTGGTGGAAAAACCCCCACAACCTCCTCCGGGGATTGCCCTTCCAAACACCGCTGCACGAGATAGTGCTGACAATGGACACCTCTCTGCTGGGGTGGGGAGCCCACTGCGGTGCGGTGTGCACGCAGGGGCATTGGTTGCTCATGGAGTTTCAACAGCAAATAAACTTGCTTGAGCTCCAGGTGATTCGGTAAGCCCTGAGGGCCTTCGAGGATTACCTCAAGGGAAAGTCGGTGCTCGTGCAGACCGACAACCGTGTGGCGATGTTCTACATCATAGGTTTTCAACTCAGTCCTCAGGGAACCCTAGGCCAGTCAGGTTTTCAAGATTCCCACATGAATATGCATAAGATAGATTTGCATACAATGAAGGCAGAACATGCAAATCTTTCTCATGCATATTCATTCGGGGACTCCTGAAAACCTGACTGGCCTAGGGTTCCCCGAGGACTGGGTTGAAAACCGCTGTTCTACATCAACAAGGAGGGGGTACCGGATCCTGTTCCCTCTGCCGGGAAGCAGTCCTCCTCTGCTACTTTGCCTTCCATCGGGGGATGACCCTCACAGCAGTCTACCTCCCGGGCCAGGAGAACCTCCTGGCGGACAAACTCAGCAGAATCCTCCGCCCTCACGAATGGCGGCTGGATCCGGGGGTGGCCGGCTGGCTGTTCCATCGGTGGGGAACTCCAGCCATGGACCTATTCGCCAGCCCGCCGAACGCACAGCTCCCCCACTTCTGCGACCCAATGCTGCACCCGGACAGGGAGGGCCCAGACACGTTCCTTTTGAGCTGGTCCTCCGGCCTGCTCTATGCGTTTCCCCCCCACTCCTGTCATTGCGAGGACCCTCCACAAAGCTCAGCAGGACCGGGCATCAATGATCCTCGTAGTTCCCTCGTGGCCTCGACAGCCCTGGTTCCCACTCCTGCCCCAGCTGTCGATGGAGCCTCCAGTTCCCCTGGGCTGTGCCCTGGGCCTACTAACACAGGGGGAGGGATGGGTACTGCACTTAAACCTGGCCTCATTATCCCTCGCAGCCTGGCGGCTGAACAGGTGTGTTAGTCCCGTTGGGCCTTCCGGATGAGGTCGAGGAGGTCCTCCTCGCGTCGAGGAAGACCTCGACTAGAAGAGCTTATGCCTTCAAGTGGTGGCACTTCTCGGTCTGGTGTTCCGGGCTGCAGATTGTCCCATTCTCTTGGCCCATTCGGTGGGTCCTTCAGTACCTCCTCCACTTTTCGAAGGAGGGCCTGAAGTCGAACTCCGTCAGGGTACATTTGAGCGCCATCTTGGCGAATCACCTCCCCGTCGAGGGCAAGCCCCTCTCCGGGCAACCAGTCTCCCGCTTTATGCGGAGTCTCTTGCTGTCCAAGCCGCCCATCCAGTCTCCCCCACGGAATGGGATCTGAATGTAGTGCTCATGCAACTAACGCGTTCACCCTTCGAGCCGATAGCAACATGCTCGCTCTGGCACCTATCCTGGAAGGTAGTCTTCCTGGTGGCTCTGACCTCGGCCTACTGAGTCAGTGAGCTCCAGACTCTCAGGGCTGATGCCCCTTACACTAGATTCTATAGGAATAGGGTAGTCGTCCGTACCCACCCCAAGTTCCTGCCGAAGATTGTTTCGGACTTCGATCTCAACAGGAGATTGTCCTACTGATTTCCTTTCCGAGACCCCACGCCGACCAGGCGTTGGTGGCTCTCCATACACTCGACTGCAAAAGGGCCCTTGCCTTCTATCTGCAGTGCACCCAGGTTCATCGCAAATCTGGCCGACTCTTTGTCACCTACGATCTCAATTGACTAGGGCAGGCAGTCACTAAATGCACCCTCTCCATTCTGGTGGCGGACTGCATCGCTTTTGCCCACGCAAAGGCAGGTGCCCCATTAGATCGTTGAGTCACCGCGCACAGGGTCCGGACCAAAGTGGCTTCAGTAGCCTCGCTGCACTCCATTCCCCTGCTGGATATCTGCCAGGTGGCAACCTGGTCTTCAGTGAACACCTTCACTGCACACTACTGCCTGGAGAGGGAGTCCTGTCGGGACAGCACCTTTGGCCAGGCTGCACTCCGTAATCTGTTCGGGGTATAAGCAACTCCTGCCCTCTGACCGTTCTTCGTGGCTACTGAGGGTTTCGTCCCAAGGACCCGGGTTCCTTCGGGCACCGGCTTCTGCTCATGACCTCGCAGAGGTGTTTTTTGGTTACAGGTTCGGTAGCCTGTAGCTGTTGAGTCCCATAAGCGAGGACTGACTTCCTGCTTGTTCCTAGAGAAAGCATAGTTACTCACCTGTAACAGGTGTTCTCCAGGGACAGCAGGAATCTGTCCTCACTACCCTCCCACCTCCCCTGATGAGTTGCTGGATTTTTATCCTTCCCTTGCCATCTGCTTGGTAGGGCTTGAACTAAGGGACCTGACTGAGCAAGATGGCATCCTTAGGCGGGAAGAGGACCATGCATGCATGGCAGCAAGTCTTTCTTTGAAAGCTGGGGAATTGCTCTGCGCGGGCTCCATTGGTGCCGAGGTCACCCATTAGTGAGGACTGATTCCTGCTGTCCCTTGAGAACACCTGTTACAGGTGAGTAACTACGCTTTATGGCCTAAGAGAAGACATGTAAGATGTATTGACTGATTTAATTTTTTATTGACATGAATTCCATTTCTAGAAATATTACATAGTACAAATATATAAATAAAACCACTCCAACATCATATCACATATTTTCATATTTCCCTTAACACACATACACCCCTCCCACCACCGTCCTCTGAGTGACAATCTCTTTACTGCCTTCCCTATCCCTACTCCACAATGGTAAATCATAATTCTTAGAGAAGAACCACAATTTGGACATCTTTTTAAATTTCAGAAAATGACATCCTTCTCTCAGTTCTGAAAGCTTATTCCACATTTCTGGTCCTAAGTAATACATATACTGCAAACATTAGACCCTTGGCATGCCCCTGCTTTAAAGCAAGTCCATTGGGCTGTAAATTTCAGTGGACTGAGACCACTTAGACTCCGGAACTACATTGTGATAATGGAAGAGTCCAGAAAGTGTCTGACTTGATGGCACTTCCGTTCCATTTTGACCAAGAAACTTTTATTCAAATTCTTTTTCCATCCACCTTTTTACTCCATTCACCTTTTTACTCCATCACCTCTCCAGATAGTTATTATTTATCGACCCCCTGACAAGTCCACCTCTACCTTTCTCACTGACTTTGACTCATGGCTTTCCTTCTTTCTGAGTTCATCTTCCATCTTCCTTATTCTCTGGGATTTTAACATTCATGTTAATAACCTCTCTGACTCTTACGCTTTAAACTCCTTTCCCATACCTCCTCATTCAACCTCCAGCTTTGCTCTACTGCCCCCGCTTACCAGCACGGGCCACTTCCTCAACCTTATCAACTTCTCTGATTGCTTACCCTCAAATTTCTGTACTTCAGTCATTCCCTTATCTGACCAGAAGGCAGACTCGCCCCTGAAGGCCTCACCAGAACGCTCTTTGGCGATGACCACAGCCAAAGACAACAGCAAACAAGGGTTCTGCAAACCAAGCTTCTCACTAGTGGACCCAGGCAAGGCCTTGAAAGCAGCATACACAGAAAGGCACCATAGCCAGTCCAGCTCACAAGAAGAAAAAAGGTAACCCAGCATCATCACCTAGCTTACAATATGGCTCACATACTATACTGGCTGACCATCCTAAGCTTCCTCTTACTTCCTATCACACAGATCTCTGTTCGCACAACTAATAACCCTCCATTCTCCCTAATTCCTCATCTTACAAATAGACTACCAAACATATGGTATCCATCTAGCACTCACCATGACAGAAAATATAGATGCCTCATTAGAATACAAACAGCAGCTCCAAAGACACAACCATCCAAATACAAGAACCTCAAGCAGCTTCACAAGCCCATAAGATGCGCCTTCATTAATACACGCTCTGCCCAAAACAAAATACAAACCCTCTTTGACCGTATAACAGACAACAACCTAGACATGACAATGTCCCCCTCAACCAACTCAACGCCACCACCCACATCCAGCAGAGGAGGGAGGAGTATGTATTCTCACAAACAAAAACCTGTGTTTCAACACAATGAACCGCACTGCCATCCCAACTTTGACTTCACCACAATTTCTAAAAAACACCTCACCATCTGCCTGGCTTGCAGATCCCCTCACACCAATACCGACGAACTAACTACATTATTGGAAGAAATCTGCTCTCACTCAGACATACACAAAGATTACACATTACTTGGAGATCTAAATCTCCTATCTGCCTCCAGTAGCCACTCCTCAGCCTTCCTCGATGCTATGACAGACCTACAGTTCATGCAGCTCATATCTACCTCAACCCACTCAAAAGGCGGCATCCTAGATATGGTCTTCTTCCCAGATCGGCTTTTGAATGCACTTGGATATACTCCACCATCAGTATGTCCAGTTCCATGGTCTGATCGCAATATCATCTCATTTGAAATACCCAGCTCATCCAAGCAACTCCCACCTCAGAGCCCCACAACAACATCCCAGAGGTTCCTGTCATTCAATCAACAAGCATTCCTTCAAAAAAGAATCCCAACCCTAATTGAATTATTAACACAGACTGACATTGAAACTAAAATCTCCACATGGAACTTAACCATATCAGCTACCGCTCTTGCTCCGCTTAAAGCATCACACAAAACACAGATCACCTGGTACTCTTCAGCTCTAAAATTGCAGAAGTGCAACCTGTGCTGGATTGAATGACAGTGGAGAAAGTCTCAAAACCATCAAATCAAACCTCTTCACCTACAGGAACTAAAGTTATACCATGAAGCAGCCATTAACACCAAAAAGAAGTACTACAACAACCTCCTCTCACGCTCCATCAACAAACCCAGAGAACTCTTTGATATTGTCAGATCACTCACCAAAGACCCATCACAAATAAACCAGAACCACACTCTCAACCCACAGGACATGGCATCCTACCTGCTGAACAAGCACAACTCATCCACTCCCCACAGCCCGACCATACCAATTTCAAAGGAGGAGACCCTCCCCCCAAGACCATCACTGGACCACCTTCAACTTATTATTACAAGAGAAGCTCAGCAGCATAATCAAAAACATCAATACCACAACTTCCCCATTTGACCCTTGCCCAGTCTCATGGCTCAAAATTACTAAAGATCAATTCCTACAAATCCTTTCTGACATTGTCCATGCCTCCCTACCTCAAGGATTCCTTCCTCCCTCCCTCAAGCTTCAATCAGACCGCTACTAAAGAAACCAAACCTTGACCCACATTCACCAACCTCCTACAGACCCATAACCAGCATACCATTGAAAAAGCAGTACAAACCCAACTCCAGGACCACATTAACCTACATGCACCTCTACACAGTTTCTGACCCAACTACAGTACAGAAACACTCATGACCTCCCTCTTAAACTCACTCGTAACAGGCATAGAAGCAACCACCCAGGGATTCATCCTACTCTTTCTAGACATCTCTGCAGCTTTTGATACCGTATCCCATCAACTCCTCCTCAACCAACTCCACCACCTCAGAGTCTATGGCACCCCCCTCAAATGGTTCCACTCTTATCTTACCAACCAAACCCAACAAAGAAAAATTAGATCAGAAACCTTATCAGCTTTCACCTTATACCAAGGTCTACCCCAAGGATCCTACCTCTCCTCTGCTGTTCAACATTTACATCCACCTGCTTTGCACCATTCTTCAACAATTCTGAGTTGAGTACCTAATATGCGCAGACGACATCATGATCTTCACACCATTCTCCACATCCACTCCTGACTACTCCATACTCTCAAATTACTTCACCAAAGTAATCAAATGGCTTCATCTCCACAATGTTATCCATCATCCTCAATAAAACAGAGCTCCTCCACATCACAAAAGACCCCATCTTCGTCCCCCTTGTTTCTATTTGAATTGGCAACAGCGATATCCGAGTCAGCTCTCAGATAAAATACCTTAGAATCATACTCGACCAGCAATGACTTCAGACCTCAAATCCAAAGCATCACTGAAGCGGTATACTATAAGCTTAGAACTCTACAGAATCTACGCCCCCTCCCCCCTCCTATCCATTGACACTTTCCGCTCAGTCTGTCAAGCCATCATCACACCTTTATTCGACTATTGTAATTCCATATTTCAAGGTTTACCTAAGCACACTCTCCTCCCATTACAACCAGCCCAGAATACTGTGGCTTGTACCATCTTCCAAGCCTCGAGGCAAACCCACATCACTCCTATCCTCAAACACCTCCACTGGCTTCCCATCAGCTCAAAAATACAATACAAAGTCGTAACCAGCATCCACAAGACCCTAGAAAACCGATTTTTAGAACACCTCCAAACACTAATTCACATCTCAAACTCCAAAAGACCAAGAAGAAAGAGCACCCAAAACCACCTTAGTCTTCCAACACAAATATGCAACTGTAAGAAAACCACATGAATGAGAAGAGTCTCTCTATGCTCCTGCCCTTTGGAATTCAATTACCCCCCCCCCTTGATTCGCAGTACCAATTCAGCCACAGACTTTCACAAATAACTAAAGACTCATCTCTTCCTGTGATACTACGGAGATGTGCACTCCCCTATTTCTACACAATGCCCCCTTGTACAAACAAGCACTTCACCCCACATCCATAAAGCGCACTACCCTACAACCTCACACTCCCAATCCCTACCGCCCAACCCCCTTTCCACTTCCCTTTGTACATAGTTCCTACATATGCCCTGAGCAATGTAGCAAGCCCTAAACTGCGCTCTGTTCCTTGTTTACATTGCATTCACGTTTATTACTTGCATAGTGTTACAAATGTTGATTGTTAACTATTTTATTTACTTATTTATTTACATTCTCTTATATACCTCGCTATTCTACATCAGTGCGGTTCACATTGAACAAACTGAAATTACATTGAACAGGGCATTATAACTTGGAGATAACTATTTTACAGGGAACATGGGCTATGGAGGGTTAAGTGGCTTGCCCAAGACCACAAGGAGCACCTGTGGGACTAGAAACCCCAGTCCTTCCAGCCCAAGGTTGCTGTCCTCTAGTGAGATTTGAACCCCCGACCTTCCGGCCTGAAGTACCTTGCCCCAACCACTAGGCCACTCTTCCACTTCAATTGTTCCCTGTATCAGTTCAGTTCTGTGTAAACCGTTTTGACTTATAGAAAACGGTATATTAAAATTTGTTAAATAACGACTTCCGTTCTAGCCACAGCGGAAGGACGGGGGTAAAATTAAAGTAATTTTGTTGCCAACTCCCTCAGTAAAATCAAAGGTACATGCAGAGAGAATGCCGAAAGTTGGCAAGCTGAGGCAAAATCCATCTATAAAAGATTTATACGCAGCAAAAGTCGCCTCTGAGAAGCACAATCCCATGGATGCGCGGAACACAACAGCCCCGCTATCATCGGCCTCTTCAACAGGTAGTCGAGAATCTGACTGGGGGGAAGGGCCCCCTGCAGATATGGGGACAATATTGAGAGAGATTCGGGACTCAAAAGAAAATAGTGGAAAAGGGTACTCAACAAAATTGAAGAAAAATTCACCGCAGTAGGGCCACCACCTCGAGGAGGTAGAGGGCCCATGTCAGCAAATCAGAGGATACCCAAACCTCCCTGCAACATACAGTGATCTCCCTCCAACAACAAGTAGGCTGGCTGCAGTTAAAAACAGAGGATATGGAGAATAGAGAGAGAAGGTCAGATATCAGAATATTTGGGGTCCCAGAGGGAGCTGAAGGGGAAGATGCTATTGCATTTGTAAAGGGTCTGTTAAACAAGTGCTTTCCAGGATCCCCCTCCCCTACCCCATTTGAGTTAGAATGAGCACACAGAGCACTGCAACCGAGGCCGATACTTAGATTTCAAGACCGTGAACATATAATCAGAGCAGCACGGAGGTTGAGATTTGTTAACTATAAGGACTGGAAAGTGTATATATTCCCAGACTTAGAAGCAGAGATGGTGAAACGAAGGAAGGAACTACTAAAAATAAGACTCATTTAATACAAAGGTGTGCAAGTCTCTATCTGGTACCCAGCAAAGCTCACCATGTTCGTAAAGGGATCAAAAAAATTCTTCTCATCTCCAGAGGCGCTGGCAAAATTTCTTAAATCAAAGAGAGCTGATAGCGCGCCAAATCAGGAGGGGAATCAACAGGAGAGGCAAGGTACCGAGAGCAATGGAACAGGCCTCAGATCATTATACAGCGAACGGAGAGACAGGATAAAAGCTTGAGAAGGCAGAAGAGACAGGATAAGAGCTTGAGAAGACAGCAGAGACAGCTATCAGAATCGGTGGAACACCAAGGAGATGCCTGAAAAGAGACTATGACATGAGAAACAAGAACAGGGTGAACCAAGGAGAGCGGGCAAAGAGAAAGACAAGAAAACAGTAAAGAATTCTTGTTTGGGACTATGCTGGGGAAGTATGGTGAAAGCAGAGGACAGCCTGGCCCCGAACCCCCTCACCATAAGATGAGACTCAAAAGGGGGGGGGGGAGGGTAAAAAGGGACGGTGCAGGCCGGAAGGATGGCCGAGGGCAAATAAAAGTCATAAAGCACAAAATATGTGGAGGTGGGTACAAAATAGAGGACTGTATAAATTGTAAATTAGTTAAAGTTGTTGAAATAGTAATGTTAAATTGCTCACATATCCAAATGGGAACCCCAAAAGGGAAATGGAAGGGACGGGGACAGGCCCAATAAAGAGGAAAAGGATAATAGCGCATCTAAGCAAAGTCTGGGTTGACATTGCATTACTACAGGAGACACGTCTAACAAAGGGAGAACACAAAAAGTTAAAAAGCCAAGGGTTTGAACAACTATATTGCTCTCCCTATAATTCTATGAAAAGGGGAGTAGCAATTCTTATCCACAAGCGAATTTCTTTTGTCCCGTACGACTCAGGGAGAGACACAATGGGTAGGGTAGTAGGAAGGGTAGACCAAAATGAGGTGGCAATCCCGAATCTATATGCCCCAAATGGGCAAAGAGAGTCCTTTTTTTAGGGAAGGCTTGCAGGAATTCAAGAGGGTTGCTAAGTGGATTGGATTATCGCAGAGAACATGAACTGCACCAATATGACAGGGAGGGGAAAGCTCTAAGAAAGTGTATGCAGAAATTTGATCTGGTAGACATTGGCGATGGGAAAACCAGGCTGGGAGGGAGTATACATGCTATACACCATGGATGGGATCCTACTTCCGACTAGATT
The DNA here is from genome assembly GCA_033557465.1 of Ichthyophis bannanicus. Lineage (NCBI taxonomy): Eukaryota > Metazoa > Chordata > Amphibia > Gymnophiona > Ichthyophiidae > Ichthyophis > Ichthyophis bannanicus. The sequence continues at coordinate 647,714,895 of CM066033.1, read as the reverse complement.
ATTTTCTGGGGAAAAGAGACCAAATCGGGGTTCTGGAAGAGATAAACATCCATCCTATCTACCTGTCTGACCATGGGATGGTGACAGGTGTATGGTCACCTAAAAGGACAATAACTGGGGAGGGTATGCGGAAATGGAGCAGGAATGTTTCTTTAATACAAATGGAGGAGATAAAGGGAAAAGCAAATGATCTTGGAGGGAATTCATCAGAATTAATGACAGTGAGAAGGTGTTGGAACGTACACTATGGGATGCAAGGAAGGCTTTCATGAGAGGGGGTGTTAATTCAATTAGGGGCCCAAAAAAATGGGAAAGAGAGAGAGAACAGCAACAATGGGTAAAAGATCTGGAGGCTCTTCAGATAGAGCATAGCAGGAGAAGGGGGGAAAAAACGCTCCAAAAAAATGATCAAACCCGTGCTAAAATCAACCCTATAGATACAGAGTGAGTAGAACAACTTCAAAGGGCTACTAAAAGAAACTACATGGAGGGCAGGAACAGAGCGGGAAAGCTCCTAGCACGGCAATTGCAAAAAAGGAGGGAGGCCTATATGGTAGCTGAAATTCTAAACCCAGCAGGACGAAGGGTAGTAACGAATCGGGATATGTGCGGAATTCTGGGCTTTCTACAAACAACTTTATAAGGTGGAGGGAGAAGGCACCCAAGGGCAAATTCACACACATCTAGGAAAAGTAAGGCTCCCTAAGTTGGAAGAAGAGAAAGCGGAGATATTGGGAGACCCATTAGCCCAGGGGAAATAGCATAAACAATTAAAAATCTCCCCAGAGGGAAAGCAGCAGGAAGGGATGGTTTCCCAGCAGAATATTATCACACATTACGTGAGGAAATAGCACCGTTCCTCGCCAGACTTCTTACAGGAATCTTAGAGGAGAAAGACCTGCCGTGTACAATGGCGCAAGCCAATATTATAGTAATACTAAAAAGGAGGACACCCACCAGATCAATGTGGGAATTACAGGCTTATAGCACTTATTAATAGTGATGCAAAATTATTTGATAAGATTCTGGCAGGAAGACTGGAAGGGGTCTTATCGGAGTTGATTCACCCCGATCAAACCGGGTTCATCAAAGGAGGGCAATTGCAGATAATGTAAGGAGGACAGTGAACCTGCTTCACCTTGTCAAGGTAAGGAGAATACTTACACTTTGCATCACATTAGATGCAGATAAAGCCTTTGACTTTTTGTTTGTGACGATGGAAGGGATGGGGTTGGGTAGGGGGTTTATACAAATGCCTGGGCTTGAATCATGGTTAATGGTCAGCAGTCCGAGCCCTTTAAACTCCAGTGAGGGACAAGGCAGGGATGCCCCCTATCGCCAATGCTGTTCGCGATAATAATAGAAACCCTGGCTATTAAGATATGAAAGCAGCAAAATATATTGCCAATAAATATGGGGGGGTCCCAACACAAGATACTTCTATATGTGGACGATACATTGATTTTTATGACCCAGCCGAAAAAATCCCTCCCGGTACTACCGTATTTTCGCGCATATAACGCGCGCGCTATATGCGATTTTACCTACCGCGCAACCCTCTCGCGCGTTATTTGTGGGTGCACACTATACCAAATCTTTTTTCCCGACTAGCTTTCGGGAACTAAACCCCTCTTCCTGCGATTGGAATGAAACCAGCACGAGGGGTTTGCTTTTAACAACGCAGCTACAGGGCACCACTACAGCCTCTGTCATCAAAGTGCTGAGTAACAGCTGCACTCTCAGGTAAATTACAGCCCAGCAAAGGTGTCTTCTCTTTTGTTCTGAGGGTGAGCTTTTTATGACTGTAGTTCAAAGATGGGCAGAAAGATTAAAGCGCCACCGTACACACTTAGTAGGCATGTCACTAATGTGACTCCTGTTTGGTGGGGATTATTCCCTGTAAAAGACAAGGAGTTCACTTTCAGAGGCTGAAGGGTAACACGCTTTCCTTACCGCAGGGTCTGGTATCGGTTTCTCGGGGTGGACATGAGTAGCTTCTCAAAGGTCTCTGGATTTAAAATAAATCTGGCAAAAACAGAAGTGCTGGCACTGGGGGGGAGGGGGGGAGGTTGCTTTGTAAGGAAGAGATTCCGAACTTCCTATTTCAATGGGCAAAAAGGGAGATTAAGTACCTGGGGTTTAAGATCTCAGAGGTCCCTAGAGAATTATACGCACTCAGCTACAAACCCCTAGTGGCCAAAATAAGTGTAGAACTAGATACATGGACAGCTTTGCATTTAAGCTGGTTTGGACGAGTAGAAGCACTTAAAATGAGCGTCATTCCTAAATTTCTCTTTGTATTCATGCAATTGCCTATCCAGATCCCACAAAAAGTCTTGAAGTGGGAAAAACAGCTGATACGATTTGTGTGGAGGGGGAAAAGAGCGAGAATTAATGCCCGCAGATTATATAGATCTAAAAAGCAAGGTGGTATTTGATTCCCAGTCCTAAACTGGTACTACAGAGCAAGTGTACTTGGAGCATTGAGGGGACACTATCTAGAGGGGATGGATGCCCACTGGGTTAACCTAGAGAGAGAGCTATTAGCCCCTCAGTCTATGTTTGAATGTTTAGAGAAGGGAAGAGAGAAAGACAAGCGCCAGGGTAGCAATAGAGAACTCTTGCGGGACCACCCCTTTTTAGCGGCAATTTCCAGTCTTAGCACAGTAGGAAAGAAATCGGGATGGTTCTCCAAATAGAAGTCACAATGGCCCAAAATAGGGGACTATTGCCCCTTCTCAGGTAAAGAGTTTCGCAAATTCACCGAACAGGGATGAAAAGTGGGCATAGTAAGATTTGTGGATGTACTGACTGGGGGGGAGTGGTTACAATGTCAATGCAAGAGTTAGATTGAGTGTTGAGACAAAAAGAAATCCCCTACTACCAGTTTTTCCAACTTAGGCATTTTCTAGAGCAGGGGAAAGTGAGAACGCACCTTGAAAGGCCCAGCACCCAGATGGAAATAGCTTTGTATAAGGGAAAGAGCATGAAAGTGCTGACTTCAAAACTATATAAAATACAATGGAGCGAGGAAGACGGGCACACCCAGATCCACAGGGACAGCTGGCATTAGTGGCTAGGGGAAGAATTGGAGGAAAGCAATTGGGTAAGAATCTACGAAAGCATTTATAAAAATACATGGGTCACCCTTTTTCAGACTATACACAGGACATATATTACACCAAGCAAGCTGTACCTGGCCAAGGTCCGAGACACTAGCCAGTGTTGGCGGGGCTGTGCACAAGAAGGTACATTTTATCATCTGTGGTAGTAATGCCCAGTAATCCATCAATACTGGAGGGGTGTGGGGGAAGGGGCTCCTAGAAGGGGCGGGGAGAGTCCCACAAGCATCTCCAAGGAATTCCAGAGGGACGAAGGAACGGGAAGTGGGGAAACCTGCTTCGAGCGAAGATGTTTCTAGTGGCCAGGATGGCAGTGGCTTGGAAATGGAAAGCAGAAAAGGGACTAATCTTAGAGGATTGGTATTAAAAAAAATTGCCCTCACTTGGTTTGCAGCTTGTCGTGCTGTGAGGGCTTGTGTGCATCAGTGATGCTGAGAGCTAAACTATCGGTAGTTTAACTACTGCAGGGTCTCCCAAGATGGACAGGTATCAGCTGAGGTGCCAGACCAAGACAAACCACCCATCTGGGCAGCAGCAGAATGGGATAGTGTTGACGGCGGAGGATCACATTTTTGTGACAACGGCAACAACACCAAACTTAAACTGCACGGAGGAAAGACCCGGCAATCTACTTCTGTATCTTGCCATGAAAACCCAATGGATAGTTAAGGAATGCCTATCAACACAACTATAATTCAAGTATATGCCCCAACAACAGCTGCAGAAGAGAATGAAACTTAACAGCTCTATGAACACGTACAAGCTGAAATTGACAGAACATGCAAACAGGATATCCTGATAGTCATGGGTGACTGGAACGCAAACGTTGACAACAAAGAAGAAGGCAGAGTAGTTGGAAAATATGGACTTGGCAACAGAAATGAAGCTGGAGAAAGACTGATAGAATTCTGCAAGACCAACGATCTATTCATCTCAAACGCCTTCCAGCAACACAAGCGGTGACTGTACACATGGACTTCACCCAATGGATTGTATAAATATCAAATTGACTACATCTGTGGAAGTCAACGATGGAAAAGCTCTGTAACATCAACAAAGACAAAACCTGGAGCTGACTGTGGTGCAGATCATCAACTACTAGTATGCAAACTCAAACTAAAGTTGAAAAAGAGCAAACCACTCATGAATGCAGCAAAATATGACCTTGAGAATATACCACTGGAATTTAAAGACTGCCTGTAAAATCGATTTGCTGCTTTAGATACAAATGACAGAGCTCCAGAAGAGTTATGGAATGACATCAAGAAGGTTGTGTTTGAAGAAAGCGAGAAGTCTCTACAAAAGGTGAAAAAGCAAAAACGGCCAAAATGGATGACGGAAGAAACTCTGAAAATTGCCCAGAAACGCAGAGCAGCTAAAGCCAGAGGAGAAAGAAAGACAATCGCAGAACTCAAGAGAGATTTCCAACGTGCAGCAAGACAGGACAAGGAAAAGTACCATAATGACACATGCAAGAAAATAGAAGCAGAAACTATTAGAGGAAGAACAAGATCGACTTTCCTAAAGCTACGAGAGTTAAACAAAAAGTTCCAGCCTCAAATTGGAATGTTACAAGATACTCAAGGTTCTATGTTGAATGATGCTGAGAAGATCAAGAAAAGGTTGAAGGAATATACAGAGTTTTTATATGATAAAGATCAAGTGGACCAACAGCTGTTTCAACCTGTACCTTATGATCGGGAACCATTGGTGATGAAAGAAGAAGTTGAAGCAGCATTGAAAGCCTTATCAAAGAAGAAAGCACCAGGCATTGATAGCATTCCCATAGAAGTATTACAGCAATCTGATGCAGCTGTTACCGTACTTACAAGGCTCTGCCAAGAAATATGGAAGACAACATCATGGCCAACTGACTGGAAAAGATCTGTGTTTATACCAATACTAAAGAAAGGTGATCCAACTGACTGTGGAAATTATCGCACAATCGCTCTGATCCCACATGCCAGCAAGATTCTAGTGAAGATTATTCAAAAGAGACTACAACCATACCTGGAACAAGAACTACCTGAAGTGCAAGCAGGGTTCAGGAAAGGGCGAGGAACGAGAGACATCATTGCGGATGTGAGTTGGATCCTTGAAAAGACTAAAGAATACCAAAAGGATATCTATTTGTGCTTTATCGACTATAGCAAGGCTTTTGACTGTGTAAACCATGAGAAACTCTGGGCCATATTAAGAAGCATGGGTATAACAGAACACCTGATCATTCTCTTGCACAATCTGTACATTAATCAAGAAGCAACAGTTCGAACGGAGCAAGGAGAAACAGAATGGTTTAAAATAAGCAAAGGTGTAAGACAAGACTGCATACTTTCCCCCTACCTGTTTAATTTATATGCAGAACAAATCATCAGAGAAGCAGGATTGTATGAAGACAACAGAGGTGTGAAGATTGGTGGAAGACTCATCAACAACCTTCGCTATGCTGATGATACCACATTACTGGCTGAAAGTGAAGATGATCTGAAACATTTGCTTCTCACAGTCAAAGAACATAGTCTTAAAATGGGCCTGCACATTAATGTAAAGAAGACAAAGATCATGGCAACTGGCAAAATCAACAGGTTCATCGTTGAAGGAGAAGAAATTGAAATCGTGAACAACTTTAACCTACTTGGATCAACTATCAATAAAGAAACAACAAGCAGTCAAGAAATCAGACGACGCATTGCTCTTGGCAGAATGGCTATGAAAGACCTAGATAAGATTCTCAAGAGCAGAGATGTCTCTCCATACAAAGATTTGACTTGTTCAAGCCATGGTATTTTCAATAACGTCATATGGATGTGAAAGCTGGACAGTGAAAAAGATAGACAGGAAGAAAATTGATGCCTTTGAATTATGGTGCTGGCGGCGAATACTGTGTATACTATGGACTGCCCGAAGAACAAACCAGTCTGTACTAGAGGAGATCAAACCTAAGCTTTCTTTAGAAGCTCAGATGACAAGACTTCGACTTTCATACTTTGGACACATCATGCGAAGAGAGAGATCATTAGAGAAATACATCATGCTTGGCAAGATAGAAGGTCAACGCAAAAGAGGAAGGCCAGCAATGAGATGGATCGATACAATAACAGCAGCTACGGGTACCAGTCTGTGAACAATGAGCCGCCTGACTGAAGACCGAACACAATTTAGGATAGCTATACAGAGGGTCGCCATGAGTCGACCCCGACTTGACGGCACTTAACAACAACAACATTAAAAAATTGAGGAAGCGGTGGGATTTGATATGTTGACATACTGCATGCGAGATAGAGAATGGGAATTCCACAAAATATGGGACCCATATTTAACAAGTAAAAAAGGGACTAGTACTGGGAGGGATGGGTCGGGTGTGCTAGCTCCCCCCCTTCCCCTGCCCCCTCCACGCCAGGACACCCTAGAGTAAAGCTAATAACATTAGAGGAAGCCTAAAAGATAGACATGCGGTTCGAATGATCAGAGTACTTGTGAGCAATTGTTGTAAAGTCTGAGAGTTTGTTTCTTGATGTTTAATTTCATGTGTTTATAAGTAGATTGGATACAAAAAAATGAGGCAGAAAGTCCGACACAGAGGTCGGGATACAAAAGATATCTAAAAGAGAAAAGAGTAAATCAGGATCTCGTAAGGCGTGGGATTAGGTGGGGATCCGGGGAAGAGAGGTATATTATAACAAGGGTATCAAATATATGTACTTGATTTGCATACTTTGTAACAGATTTGATTGTATATAAAATCCTGCTTTCACAAAGATTAATAAAAATATTGTACAAAAAAAGTAATGTGTTAAATAAATAAATCCCCACCTCAATCTTGCCCAATCTCCAGGAACAAGCAGGAATGTAGTCTTCGCTTATGGATGACATCAGTACCGATGGAGCCCATATGGGAAAGCTCCTCAGCGTACACTTGGACAGCTTTTGGGAACACTCCACTGCGCCTGCGCAACTGCCTTCCCAACTTCTCTCTTCAGTTCTTTGTTTTGTACAGAGCCAGCAGGAAGCAAATCCTGTCACCACAGAAAACTTCTCTTTTTGTGGATAGCATCTGCCTTCCCAACATTGCTGGTTCCCTTATTCTATTCTTTTCTTTCTTTCTTTTAGTTTATTTTTTAAAAAAATAGGCGTGTTGATGCCTTTTCAGGCCTTAAGCTTGCCATAGTCTTCCCATCTGTTGAAGGCATGGAGAAACCAGTTAGTGGTTTCAAAAAATGTTCCAAGTGTGCCCAGCACCATCTCAGCAACTGACACACATGACTGGTGTTGAAAATGCCTCGGCCCAGGACACCAGCCAACAGACTGTCCCCTCTGTCAAAAGATGACTAAAAAAAGGCCTATAGAACTGGGCCTCTAAATTTGGGACACTCTTCACCTCGGATGTGGTATTGTTGGTGTCTACTTCGAGGGCCTCATCCTCCTCCCATGGATCCCAGGATCCTCAAAGTCCAAGCACAAGTCCGCATCAAAGTCGGACAAACCTCCAGAGGTAGATCTCGCTCAAAGCATCGAGATCCCTCAGGCATTGCCTCAGAGGTGGATCTGCCTGCCAAACAGCCCCAGTGAAACGCCCTGCTCGCCAGAGCCATTGAGGGGCCCCAGGATGCTTCCGAGGTCTTGACCACCAGAGAGATACTGGTGTCATGCTCTGGGACGGTAGTGCAAATACCCACGACCGATACCCAGGCATCGGCAACCTCGATGGACCAGCGCATACTGGCCATCAAGCAGAGCTTAGCAGCTCTCCTAGCAGCCTCAGTACCTATCAAGCCATTGGCTGCAGGCACTGCTCCATCGATACAGGTTCCAGTACCGATATCGACACCAGTTCCAGGCACGACATCAGAGATGCTCCAGATGACATCGACATCACTTCCACCCATGCCCTCCCTTGAAACTATCATTGATGCTGATACCAAACCCAAGCAGCTCACCAAGGCTGATACATCGCAGCATCGGTACCGACATTTAGCTTCAGGTAAACACTGTACCCGTCGATACTTTGAGTCCTCCGATTCTGATTCCTCCATTTCGGATGTGGAGTCACTTGATTCCCTGGGGCCCCAGGACCTTCCTTCAGACCCTTCCCTGCCTCAACAACGACGTATGTTGCCTCCGGAAGACATGTCCTTCCAGGAATTCATTCGAGACCTAGCTAAGGATCTCTCTATCACAATAATATCAGAGAAGGAGCCAAGGGTGGAGGAATTAGAGATCCTCCAATAGCCAACAGCACCCAAAGAGGCAGCCACTCTGCTGGTGCATCGAATCCTTCATGACCTTATGCTTCGTATGTGGGAGGCTCCCCTCACAGTCTCACCTCACACTCAATGTCTCTGTAACATAGTAAATGACGGCAGATAAAGACCAGCATGGTCCATCTAGTCTGCCCAGCAAGATGGCAAGAGTAGGTGCACCTGTCGCTCTCTGCAGGCCACCCCTCCCCATGTCTTTGTTTAGGGGTAAACCCACCACTCCATGTAGGACACCCCTATTTGTTGAGACGTTATATGGTTCAGAAGTTAGATGGTACCGTTTATCTTGGTTTTATCCTATTGCTGTAAAGGGATCCACTGTGTTTGTCCCATGCCTTTTTGAATTCTGTCACCGTGTTTGCCCCCACCACTTCCATCGGGAGGGCATTCCAAGCATCCACCACCCTTTCAGTGAAAAAATATTTCCTGACATTGCCTTTCAATTTACCACCTTGCAGCTTCATGTTATGCCGTCTAGTTTTACAGCTTCCCCGTCTTTGGAAGAGGTTTGTTTGTTCATCATTTCTCTTTAAATATTTAAAGGTCTGAATCATATCTCCCCTGTGAACACAGTATTCCAAGTGAAGCCTCACCAGTGACTTATACAGTGGCATAAGTACCTCTTCCTTTCTGCTGGTAATCCCTCTTTGTATGCAGCCCAACATCCTCCTGGCTTTTGCCACCGCCTTGTCGCACTGTTTTGCCACCTTGAGATCATCAGAGATAATCACACCAAGGTCTTTCTCCTGAACCGTGCATACCAACCTCTCACCCCCTATCGCATACATTTCCCTTAGATTTCTGCTACCCGAGTGCATGACACTGCACTTTTTCGCATTAAATCGTAGTTGCCAAGCATTAGACCAGTCTTCCAGCTTTTGTAGATCTTTCCTCATGTTAACCACTCCCTCGGGGGAGTCCACTCTGTTGCAAATTTTTGTGTCGTCTGCAAAAAGACAGACTTTTCCATTCAGTCCTTCAGCAATATCACTCACAAATACATTGAACAGTGCCGGGCCCAGGACTGAACCCTGGGGAACCCAGCTAATCACCTTCCTCTCATCCGAGTGAGCTCCATGTACAATCACCTTCTGTCGTCTCAGTCAACCAATTTCTAATCCAGTTTACCATCTTGGGACCCATCCCCAAGCTACTGAGTTTGTTGACAAGCCTCCTATGAGGAACAGTATCAAAGGTTTTGCTGAAATCCAGGTAGATAACATCCATCGCATGCCCCTGATCTAGTTCCTTGGTCACCCAGTCAAAGAACTCAATCAGATTTGTTTGGCAAGACCATCCTTCGGTAAAACCATGTTGCCTCGGATCTTGCATCCTGTTGGTTTTGAGAAAGTTCACTATTTGCTCTTTCAGGAGCGCCTCCATTACTTTTCCCGCCACCGAGGTAAGGCTCACGGGCCTGTAGTTTGACACTTCTTCCCTGTCACACTTTTGTGTAGAGGTACCAGAGTGTCCTGGCTTCCAAAAGTCACAACTTTCCCACCACTCCATGGTGGTTGAATCAGTGATGTGCCGAATCAAAAGCGGGAAAACTCACTCCTCTAATCCTCTAGGTCGAGAATCAAGAACTCTCGACACCTTTGTTTATTTATTTATTTAGACAGTTTTGTATACCACCTTATCCTTCAATCAAAGTGGTCACAACACAAAAGCTAAAGAGTCATGGGATAGGAGGCAGTTGTACTATTGTGGATCAGGAACTGGTTAAAAGATAGAAAGCAGAGGGTAGGGCTAAATGGCCAATTTTCCCAATGGAGAAAGGTGAATTGTGGTGTACCCAGGGATCTGTGCTGGGTCTGCTGCTTTTTGGCAAATTCATAAATGACCTGGAAAAGGGAATAACGAGTGAGGTTATCAAATTTGCAGATGACACAAAACTATTTAAAGTTGTTAAAACCCATGAGGATTGTGGAAAATTGCAAGAGGATTTTGATAAATTGGAAGACTGGGCATCAAAATGGCAGATGAAATTTAATGTTGACAAGTGCAAAGTTATGCACCTAGGGAAGAACAACCCAAACTATGATTACACGATGCAAGGTTCCATATTAGAAACCACCACCCAGGAAAAAGATTTAGGTGTCATTGTGGATAACATGTTAAAACCCTCTGCCCAGTGTGCAGCGGCAGCCAAGAGAACAAATAGAATGCTAGGTAATCATAAGGAAAGGAATGGAAAATAAAACAAAGGATATTATAATGCCTCTGTATCGGTCCATGGTGCGTCTGCACCTTGAATATTGTGTGCAATTCTGGTCACCGTATCTTAAAAAGGATATTGCGTTATTAGAAAATGTTCAGAGAAGAGCCACCAAAATGGTAAAGGGGATGGAAGGATACCCCTATGAAGAAAGGCTAAAAGGTTAGTGCTCTGGAAAAGAGACCCGCTGAGGGGAGATATAAGTCTGTAAATTAATAAACGAAGTGGAACGGGTAAACGTAGATCGATTGTTTACGTTATCAGAATATAGAAATACTAGGGGACATGCAATGAAGCTACAGGGTAAACTGTTTAAGACATATAAGAGAAAATATTTTTTCACTCAACGTGTAATCAAACTCTGGAATTTGTTACCAGAGGATGTAGTAAAGGCTGTTAGGGTAGCTGGGTTTGGACAAGTTCTTGAAGGAAAGGTCCATAAACCATTATTAAAAAGGGACCCAGGATATCAATGTTTGACCCAATACAAGCATTGTGGAACCTGTGTCTTTTGGGGAAACTGCTAGGTACGTATGACCTAGATTGGCCACTGTTGGAAACAGGATACTGGGCTTGATGGACCTTGGTCTGACCCAGTATGGCATATCTTATGTTCTTATGAGGGATACATTTAACAGGAGGGGATACGACTCACATATGTAAATATTGTGTGCTTGTAGGTCTAATTGGGAATGGGTAGTTTGGGCAAAGTGGTGTAGGTAGCTGTTGGGCCAATTGGGTGGTATCTAGTGGTTGGCAACTTAAGGTGGTTGTTCATAGGCCTTGGTAAAGAGAAGGGTCTTGAGTACCTTGCAGAAGTCTTTGGTGTCGTTTAGGGTCCTTAAGTCCATAGGGAGGTAGTGCCATAATGCAGGTGCCAATAGCGAGGGAGCTCTCTTAGATGATGTTTGCATAGTCTTGTGATAGTCCGCGGGTGTGTTGATCCTGTTGCCATTGTTGGTTCTTCTAGGTCTGTTGCTGATATCTCTGGTTATTATATCCTGGAGCGCATCTGCTGAGCGTTAGTGGAAGATTTTGAAGATGTTCAGGCTTTGTTCTCCTCCGTGTGTCGAGTAGGATTGTCCAAGATCAAGGAAAAGGCAATTACATGATGGGACCGGAGTGATTGCTGGGGTTGTAACTTTGCCCTGTTCTGCCAGTTGTATTGGAACAAAGACCAGGTCTGGAGTGGTACCATGTTGGTGCGTTGATTGTCTGGCGGTAATTTTTTGATTCCATGGCCCTAAGGAACGCTGTAGCTTCTTTGGTAGGTGTGGAGGTTAAGTTGTAGTCTCCTAGTGCAATATGAGGTTTGTGCTGTCTGCTATGTGCGCATATTGCCTCTAGCACCGTGGAGAGATGTTCAGCTGTGGCACTAAGGGGGCCTGTAGGTGAGGCAGATGCTGAGGTACTTATTAGATATGTTGATTGTGCTGGACTCGGTCAAGGTACTGATAGAGATCAATTTGAACCTGTAGTCTTTTCTGACTAATATCGGGGTTCCTCCTCCTCCCTTGTGTGCTCTGATGCAGTTGAATGCCGAGACGTCTGATGGGGTGACTTGATTCAGGATAACCTGGTCAGAGTCATCAAGCCAGGTCTCAGAGATGCAGATCATGTCCAGTTTATGGTCCAGAATAAGGTCGTGGATAGTATTCGGTTTGTTTCTGATTGATCTAGCATTTAGTAATGCACATCTGATAGCAGAAGTTATGATTGGTTTGGTGCGTGCACTGTGTGTGGAGTGAGTGGGTGTTGTGCATGAGGTATTGTGCATCTTGCGTGCTGTTGGCTTAGTACGCTGGAGCCCTTGAGGGACGGGTGTCCAGGGCTTCTTTGGATTTCGATGCTTCCAGGCATCCATGCTCACGGCTAGGATCAACTCCTATATCCTCTGCATAGGAATGTTCCTCAAAGAGATGTCTATGGATCTTGAGACTTTTGCCCCTCTCCTCCCAGATGACAAGAGAGCAGATTATCTTGCTCTAGTCAAGTGTAGCCAAAATGTTTCAAACTTTGTCAATAGGGCTACCTATTGATGCTTTTGAATGCACAAGCAGGACCTCAGCAATGTGCATTGGTGCATGTAGAATTGCATTGCTTCAAGTCTCAGATCTTAAACAGTGGGTTCAAGATAAGCTGGGCAACATATCTTGCGCAGGAGAAAACCTCTTTGGCAAAGACTGGCAAGATAAGGGAGAGTCAGAAAATACTACTCTAAAGAGACTGTCCAGAACAACAGCTGACCCTGCTAGGAAAAAGACATCAGCAAAGAAGTCAATCTACAATAGAAACATAGAAATATGATGACAGAAAAAGACCACATGGCCTATCTAGTCTGTCCTTCCATATCAACAACTACAACAGTCCCCTTTTTACCTTTAGAGATCCTCTGTGTTTGTCCCATGCTTTTTTGAATTCAGTTACTGACCTCATCTCTACCACCTCCATTGGAAGACTTCCACGGATCCACCACTCTTTCCGTAAAGAAATATTTCCGCATATCACTCCTGAATCTATCTCACTTCACCCTCATCCCATGTCCCCTCGTAGCAGAACTTGCTTTCAATTGAAAGAGGCTCTCTCCCTGAACATTTATGCCACGGAGGTATTTAAACATCTCAATCATATCACCTCTATCCCGCCTTTCCTCTAAGGTGTACATATTAAGATCCTTTAGTCTGTCCTCATATGCTTTATAATGAAGACCACTAATCATTTTAGTAGCCACCCTCTACACCGACTCCATCCTGTTCACATCCTTTTGAAGGTGCGGTCTCCAGAATTGCACACTATACTCCAAATGAGGTCGCACCAAAGACTTATAGAGAGGCATTATCACCTCCTTTTTTCTGCTAGCCATTCCTCTCCGTATGCACCCAAGCATCCTTCTAGCTTTTGCCGTCGCCTTTTCTACCTGTTTAGCTACTTTAAGATCATCAGACACAACCACGCCTAGATCCCGCTCTTCTTTAGTGGACAAAAGTACTTCACCCCCTATACTATATTGCTCCCTTGGATTGCTGCAGCCCAAATGCATGACCTTATATTTTTTAACATTAAATCCCAGCTGCCAAATTCTAGACCATTCTTCAAGCTTAGCTAGATCCCTCCTCATGTTATCTACACCTTCCTGGGTGTCTACTCTATTGCAGATTTTGGTATCATCCGCAAAGAGGCAAACCTTACCCGACAGCCCTTCCGCTATATCACTAACAAAGATATTAAAAAGAATCGGACCAAGGACAGATCCCTGGGGCACACCACTGGTAACATCCTTCTCCTCAGAGTGAGCTCCATTTACTTGTACTCTTTGTCGCCTCTATTCTATTCTTCTTATCCTCCTACTTCTCAGTACCAGGGTCAGGCCCCACAGAAGAGACAGCAGCCTCCTAAGCAACAGAAGAAGCCACAGATGACTAAATCTCAGCCAGCTCCACCGCCACAGTCTGCGCCTGATTTTTGACTTTCCTAGAGAACTTTGCCACCCTGCCTCTGGAGGACCCCTTCACATAGCAGGCAGACTGTGTTACTACTCTGACAGATGGCTCCTCATCACCTCAGAGCAGTGGACACTCACTATAATCCAGGAAGGGTACAGACTTCATCTGCAAACTCTGCCCCCCCCCCCCCCACTTTAATGAGAAAACATCCCCACTCACGACTCTCCTATAGGACAAGACGTCTTCTCTTCTGTCTCAGCGTGCCATAGAAGATGTCCCAACATCCCAACAGGGAATGGGCTTCTGCTCTCTGTAGTTTCTCATTCCAAAGAAAACAGGAGGCTAGAGGCCATTCTGGACCTCAGAAACCTCAACAAGTTTCTAGTCTGCAAAAAGTTCAAGATGATCTCTCTCAGTACTCTGCTTCCCTACCTCCAGAGTCAGGACTTGGTCTGTTTTTTAGATCTGAAAAAAGCGTACACACACATCCTCATCCATCCAGGGCACAGGAAATATCTACGCTTCACCTTTCAAGGGAAAACATTATCAATACAGAGTCCTTCCTTTAGGACTCGCCTCTGTCCCAAGAGTCTTCACATAGTGCATGGCGGTCGTGGCTGCATACCTAAGGTCTCTGGGTATATTTTTCTTCCCTTACTTGAACAACTGGCTGATAAAAGCACACACCTCCCAGGAGATATACTGCTTTCCTTGCATTGTACCATCACAGTACTACAACACTTGGGATTTGTGATAAACATCCCAAAATCCCAGCTTACCCTAACTCAAAAGTTAGAGTTCATCGGAGCCCTACTAGACACCCAACAGTCCAGGTCATTTCTGCCCCAGCTCCGTTATACCCATCTAGTCAAACTAGCATCTCAGAAACTCTTACGAGACCATCTGACCACCCGACAGATACTGCAGCTCCTTGGGCACATGGCCTCTACAGTACATGATGGAACCCTCATGGAAGCATCCCCCCAGCTTTCAAAGAAAGCCTTTGGGAGATGCCACCACGCATGCATGGTCCTCTTCCGGCCCAAGGGTGCCATCTTGCTCAGTCTCCTTTTTTCCGCAGAGCCCTTCAGATGTTCGTCTGGCTTGTCCCCGGAAAAAGTTGGTTTTTCTCTCCAAGTTTCATACTCACCTCCAGTATTGCACCGGTACTCTTCCCGCCTACCAACCTCATTGCCTCGGCATCTAGTTCAGTCTCCTTTTGTAGTTTTTCGTTCTTTTCTTTTCCTGGCGTCTTCGCATCTTTTTTTTTTTCTCCTACTGGAAGCAAGGAGAGTCTTCGACCTCGCAGGGGTACTTTTTTCCCCCATGGCTACCAGTGGCTTTAAGAAGTGTGATCGGTGCTCTAAAATTATGTCTTTGACCGACACACATGACTGCTTTCTCCGCTGCCTTGGGCCAGACCACGACAAGGCAGCCTGTGGTCTCTGCAAGAGGATGTCCAGTAAGGACCTCAAGAGCCGCCAGCAGCAGCATGGTAACTTTTTTCCCCTGAGTCCCCTGTGCCTCCGAAGGCCAGGGCCTCGTCTGAGGCACCGATATCTTGAGCAAAGCCTTCCGAACCGAGCCTCATCCGTGGGTCCTCAGAAAGGGGGTCTACCTCGAGGGAACCCAGGAAGAAGAAACCCTTGAAGGCAGCGTCCTTGGATGGTTCCGACTGGCCGAGTGCTCCCCGGGCCCAGTCCCGCAGTCCGAGGCATTTGTCCGAGGCATATGAGAAGGAGTGGCTTGCGAAGGTGCCCCAGAAGGATCCGAATGTAGACTGGCCTCAGTCCCCAGACGCTATCCTTGAGGATTCCCTTTCGGGGGAACCAGTGTCACGTCCAAGACATCTCTGGAGGCCGAACCGATCCTCGAGGTTCTGCGGCCTCGAGTCGATCCTTGACCAAGGTTGCGATCTGAGTTCCGCTGAAAGGGACCGCGGTCATTCCTGGCAAGTTTGCCAGGCACAGGCCACAGAGCGTCGGGGGCCCATGGAGCAGCCCTCTTACGAGTCCTCGATGGACTACTCCGAGTGGGAGACGGAGGCTGAGGAGTCTCCTGATACCTGTCACCTCCGCAATGTCCCATTTGACTCTTCCGTCTCGGAGCCTTGATGGCCTTCCTTGCCTGAGGATATGGGCTTCCTTGATTTTATCAAGGACATGTCTAAGGCCCTGGCATTCCCAACTGAGTCAGAGGAAGACCCTCGGGCGGATGAGTTTGAAATCCTCCAGTACGAGGTGTCTTACTACGACAAAGGCTAACACACCTTGTAATGAAGACATGCACTTTATTTATAAAACAAAGCAGGGATAACTTGAAGCTCACTTATTTGACTCCTTAATTCATACTTATTTAGAAAGGCAAGTAATTCATTTATCTACCTATTATTAGTTAAAAAGATACCTAGAAAGCTATTAGAATAATGATAACTAAAAGCACTTAATTGCAGAAGAAAATAACTAGAAAGCTAATTACAGAAGAATAATACTTCACCGAAAGAGTTCTGAACTTTATCTCCTGTCACACTTCGATTGAATGGATCCCTGATTCAACCAGACAAGAGAGACTTCTCAATCAGGAGTTTCTCTAGGTGACGCGTCCGTCCCTAGATGAGATCCCTTGGTAGCTTCTTCTCTTAGCTGAAACAGGCATCCCTTTTATCCTGTTGCAAACAACCAGCTGTTGCGCAGACAACGAGCTATCTTTCACCAGGCGACATATAGGGGCAGATCTCCAGGAACAAGCAGGAATAAGTCCTCACATATGGGTACGTCGGTACCGACGGAGCCCACGCGGGAAAGCTCCCCAGCTTCCCAGAAGGAAAGCTTTTGGGGCCTCCCACTGCGCATGCGCGCTGCCTTCCCGCCTTCCTGACCAACTCTCCTCAGTTCTTCTTTTTCCGCGGAGCCAGCAGGTCGTGTTCCTGTCACCGCTGAAGAAGTTGTTATTTTAATCTGTTTCTTTGGCCGTGTGTCTGCCTTCCCCGATTCCGGACCGGTACCGCCGGTCTTTTTTCTTTATTCTTTTAAAAAAAATATATATATATATATATATTATTTTTCCCCACTTGGTGTGTTTGTTCTGTGAGGCCTCTAGGCCTTCACAGAATTCTCCCTCATGGAGAAACAAGCCTCTGGTTTTAAAAAATGCACCAAGTGTAGCGGTACTATATCAGTCACAGACACCCATGAATGGTGTCTTAAATGTTTGGAGCCTGACCACTCCATTCCGGATTGCCCATCCTGTTCTTTGATGTCTAAACGTGGCTTCCAAAACCGGGCAGCCAAGTTTCACATGCTGTTTTCTACAGATACTCCAGCATCGACATCTTCCAGGTCTTCCTCTCCTGATGGATCTCAGGTTACCAAACATTCCTCTGGCAGGTCCTCAAAGGGCAAATCTCCCTCCAAGTATCGAGATGCCCCCGGGCTTGACCCTGAGGACCCTGCCCCAGCCAAACAACCCCGGCGGGAAGCTCCGGCTTCCAAAGCTCCTCCTATGGGGTTACAGGTTGACATCGATGGCACGGCCTCGACCGATCACCTGTTAGACTGCTCTGGGGTACCGGCTCAATCTTCCGGTACCGACATCCAGACAGTCGTGGCGTCTATGGATCATACAGTTCAATCCATGCAGCAAGCCATTATGGCTTTTATCAGAGCTGCGACGCCCTCGGTACCGCAGCCAGCGGTACCGACTCCGGTTCCGGTACCACAACCGATACCGGTACCCAGGGCATCCACATCGACCAGGATACCGATTCCGTTTCCTGGTTCCGGGGTTTTCCCCGATACCGATCCGGTTCCGGGTACCCCCAATGTCGATACCGGTCGATACGCTTATCGATCCCTGGAAGCAAACAGACGATACTTCGAGTCTTCTGATGATTCTGATTCATCAGATGACTCTGCTGAAGTATCCCTAACTCTACCTGAAGAGCCCTCTTCTCCAAAGAGGAGAATGTCTCCTCCAGAGGATTTGTCCTTTCAAGACTTCATCATTGAAGTAGCTAAAGGTCTGTCTATTTCAGTAACCTCTGAAAAAGAACCTAGAGCAAAAAAATTAGATATTTTAGGATACTCTAAGGTTCCCAAAGAGGCAGTCACCTTGCCCATTCATGAAATTCTTCAAGAACACATGATGGACTTATGGGAGACTCCTCTCACCCTATCTCCACATTCTCGTTGTTTGGACACCATGTATCGTGTCCCTCCTTCTCCTGGTTTTCAAAAAGCTCAGCTCCCTCACCACTCTATTGTGGTGCAGTCAGCTATGAAAAGGATAAAGAGTACCAAAAGACCCTCTTCTACTCCTCCAGGGAGAGAATGTAGGACTTTGGATGCTTTTGGTAGAAAAACCTTCCAAGCAAGTATGCTTATTGCCAGAATCAATTCATACAGCTTCTATATGGGCATGTTTCTGAAGGAGATTGCATTGAAAATACGCCATTTTCTCCCCTTTATCCCAGAGGATAGAAAGGAGGAGTTCTTCTTTTGCTAAAGAATACCCAACATATTTCAAAGTTCTCCAACAGAGCAGCCTTTGACTCCTTTGAGGGTGCTAGCAGAGCCTCAGGTATTGCCATAGCAGCTCGCAGAATTGCTTGGCTCCAGGCCTCTGACCTAGAACCCTGGGTCCAGGATGGGTTGGGAAATCTGCCCTGTACAGGTGAGAATCTGTTTGGAAAGGAGTGGCAAATCAAAGCCACCCAAATGGATGCAGAAAATGCTGCTTTAGATAGACTTTCTAAGTCTACCTCTGCCCCTGTCAAGAAAAAATCTTTCAAGAAGCCTTTCTATAAAAAGGCCAGATTTGCTACAAATACTGGCCAACAATCTTCTGCAGCTCGCTTTGCTCCTAAGCATCAGCAGCCTAAACAGGCCAGGGCAAAACCTGCAGGGGCTGCTACAGCCCAGCAGTCCCAACCCCCTCAGGGTTTTTGACTTAACTCTAGAGAACTTAACCTTTCTGGCTCTAAAACATCCAGAGCCTCTCACCATTCCAGGAAGGTTATCTCATTTTGCTCCCAGATGGGAGCAAATCACATCAGAACAATGGACCCTCTCTATCATCAGAGAGGGCTACAAACTACATTTCTCCAGCCTTCCTCCCCATACCATGGTGAGATGTTTCAATTCTCCCCCATCTCTCCTGAACCTTTTAGGTCAGGAGGTGACCACCCTTCTCGCCCAAAGGGCAATAGAAGAGGTTCCTCTTCTTCAACAGGGGTCAGGGTTTTACTCCCCTTATTTTCTCATTCCCAAGAAAACAGGGGGGTACAGACCTATTCTAGATCTCAGAGAATTGAACAAATTCCTATGCAAGGAGAAATTCAAGATGCTTTATCTAGGTACTCTCCTTCCATACCTACAGAGTCAGGATTGGCTTTGTTCTCTAGATCTCAAGGATGCGTACACACATATACTCATCCATCCATCCATCCCACAGAAAATTCCTACGGTTTCTGTTCCAGGGAAAACATTTCCAATGCAGAGTACTTCCCTTCGGTCTAGCCTCTGCTCCAAGGGTATTTACCAAATGCATGGCAATAGTAGCTGCATTTCTACGAGCCCTGGGAATTTTTGTCTTCCCATACCTGGACGACTGGCTCATCCGAGCTCCATCTCAGTCCGAGGCTCAGACTTCCCTGGATCGCACCAGACGCATTCTGCAGTATCTGGGACTTGTGATCAATCTGCCAAAGTCTCAACTCACCCCTACTCAGTCCCTGGAATTCATAGGGGCCTGGTTGGATACCACCACTGCAAGGGCCTATCTTCCTCAGGCCTGTTGCCAACGTCTAGTGCACTTAGCCTCCCAGACTCAGTCCAGAAGCCACTTGACCGCCAGGGAGATGCTACAACTATTAGGCCACATGGCCTCCACAGTACATGTGGTGCCCTATGCTCGCCTACATATGAGAGCTGCTCAATGGACTTTGTCCACCCAGTGGACTCAAGCATCAGGAGCTCTCTCAGACCAAATAGCAAACCCCAAACGTCTCTTTTCGTCTCTCCAATGGTGGATGTCCACTCAAAATCAGTTGTTGGGGGCCCCCTTTCAACCATTGTTGCCCCAAGCAACCCTCACAACAGATGCCTCCCAAACAGGTTGGGGAGCTCATCTTCAAGATCTCTCCACTCAGGGCACTTGGTCTCCACAGGAGACCACCCTTCATATCAACCACTTGGAACTTCGAGCAATCTTTCTAGCTCTCAGAGTTTTTCATACCCTCCTCAGCAACATGACGGTCCTTATTCATACGGACAATGAAGTAGCCATGTTTTACATAAACAAACAAGGAGGGACTGGCTCTCTGTCGCTTTGCAACGAAGCTCTAAGATTATATGGGCCTTCGCCAGAGAGCATCAAATCCATCTCCTGGCTGGATATCTTCCAGGAATCCAAAACTCTTGGGCAGACAGACTCAGTCGAGTTCTGCTTCCACACGAATGGTCCCTACACATGGATCAGGTACTCAGAATCTTCCAGAAATGAGGGACCCCGGACATAGACCTCTTTGCAAGTCCGTGGAATGCCAAACTTCCCCGGTTCTGTTCCAGGATTCCGTGTCAGGGAGTTCAGGCCAAGGATGCCTTCCTCTTTCATTGGGGTCAGGGCTTCCTATATGCCTTTCCACCCATTCCTTTGATTCCCAAGACTCTGTTCAAACTTCAAAGGGATCAAGGGTCCATGATCCTCATAGCTCCACGCTGGCCACGCCAAGTGTGGTACCCTCTACTTCTGCATCTCTCCCAAGCCCCCTCCCTGGACTTGGGAGCAGCTCCAGACCTTCTGTCTCAGGAGGAGGGGACTTTGTGGCACCCAAACCCCAAGTCCCTTCACCTCAGAGCTTGGTTACTGAAGGCCTAGACCTTCATCACTTCAATCTTTCGCAGCAAGTGAAGGATATCCTCCATGCCTCTAGGAAACCTTCCACTAGGCGTTCCTACGCTTTTAAATGGAAACGATTTTCCATTTGGTGTGCTCAAAAGGGTCTTAACCCTCTAGCACTTCTTTTGAATTCTCTTTTGGAATATCTCCTGCATCTCTCCAATGCAGGACTCATAACGAATTCAGTAAGAGTCCATTTGAGTGCTATTGCAGCATCCCTTAAGCCCATCAATGGACAACCTGTTTCCTCTCATCCTCTTATTGCAAGATTCATGAGAGGCCTAACCTTAACTAAACCTCCCATTCGACCTCCTCCGGTGGCATGGGACTTAAACTTGGTTCTTGGTCAGCTTATGAAGCCACCCTTTGAACCCTTAGCCACTACCTCCTTGAAATTTCTTTCTTGGAAGGTTATTTTTCTTATTGCAGTCACCTCAGCTCGCCGTATCAGTGAACTGCAAGCTCTAGTGGCTAATCCACCTTATACAAGGTTCCATCATGATAAGGTGGTCCTTAGGACCAATCCCCACTTTATGCCTAAAGTTGTCTCCCCTTTTCATCTTAATCAAGAGGTATATTTACCTGTCTTTTTTCCAGCTCCTCATGCATCCAGTGCAGAGAGGACCCTTCATACTCTAGATTGTAAAAGAGCTCTTGCCTTTTACCTCCACAGGACACAGCAACATCGAAAGTCTTCTCAGCTTTTTGTTGCTTTTGATCCTTCTCATTTAGGACTTCCAGTCTCTAAAAGAACACTCTCCAGTTGGATTGCTCAGTGTATCTCTTTTGCTTACCAGAGTAAGAACCTTTCTCTGGAGAGCCATGTCACCGCTCACAATGTGAGGGCCATGGCCACCTCTATGGCTCATCTAAACTCTGTCTCCATTGACCAGATCTGTCGAGCAGCCACCTGGGCCTCGGTTCATACCTTTACAGCCCATTACTGTTTGGACAAGGACTCCCGCCGGGATGCCTTGTTTGGTCAGGCTGTCAGACACCTGTTCCATTCTTGAACAACTCCAGCCCACCTTCCCTGAATGGATGCCTGAGATCCATAGGAAGATGAGGAATCTTTCAGGGTCTCATACCCTTGGGGGGCTCTCCCGGGCATCTTAGCTAGGGAGTCCCCATATGTGAGGACTTATTCCTGCTTGTTCCTGGAGATAGCACAGTTACTTACCTGTAACAGGTGATCTCTGGGAACAGCAGGAATTAGTCCTCACAACCCACCCACCTCCCCTAGGAGTTGTATCTCTCTCTCTCTTTCCTTTCCTCTCTCTATTATCTCAGCTTTAAACTCGAACTGAGGAGAGTTGGTCAGGAAGGCGGGAAGGCAGCGCGCATGCGCAGTGAGAGGCCCCAAAAGCTTTCCTTCTGGGAGCTGGGGAGCTTTCCCGCGCGGGCTCCGTCGGTACCGACGTACCCATATGTGAGGACTAATTCCTGCTGTTCCCAGAGATCACCTGTTACAGGTAAGTAACTGTGTTTTATCCATCAAACACAGCCAGGACACTGGCCAGGTGCCTGACAGTGTTCAAAGGACATGCCTCCCCCACCCCCCATGGCTTCGGAAGTTCAGAACTCCATAATTACAATTGATGTGTATCTTGTTTACATTGTTATGTAACTAGAATAGTTCTCCTCAATTGATCTACACTTGTTAAGAGAATGGCCTCCCTCTCTGGTCTTCCGGCATCTCTGTAGTTATGTGAACAGTTTCAACTACCCCTATTTCAACAGTTTCTTTTACCCCTTACTTAATGTTGAGAGGCATGATCAATAGTCAGTTTTTTAATTCATTTGTACTACGTTCGGTCCTTTGACTATTGATTATGCATATAAAATACTGGTAACATTGTGGGGAATTTGGGTGGTCGAAACATAGTAATGAAACTGGGTATGCATTGAATAAAGCAACATATCATAATCAATAAACAAATACAGATAATAATTCCCCCAATGATTTGTCTGAGGCTACCCATACTGGGCAGCCATCCAAATACCCAATCCCGCCAATTAACATTAATGTCTTGTTTAATATCTTTGGCTAGTTCTTGTAAAGCTTGAATATGAGATTGAATGGAAGTAGCATGGTCAGTTAAATTAAAGCAACACATGCCGTCAAAATGTTCACATCCATAATTGTGTTTTAAAAGTAAATAATCTATTGCTACTCGATTCTGCAAGACTGCCTTCCTAGTAATTAAATCAATAAATAAAGCAACTGAAGTATGATTAAGACTTTTTACCATAGTGCAAGCTAAAGCATTAATTGTGCGAGTGTTATATAGGGCTAAACCAGGCACTCCCAGAAGGGAAACGGCTGCACTAGTATAATCTACTTTAGAAAGTAAGTAACTTTTGAATCACAATCTGTGGGTATCATAGCTGTCATTGTTCTTCTCTTTCTAATTTTAATTTTAGGAGGGCGTGGCATAATAAGTCCTAATCGACTAAGAGTACAAGGCCCCCTGTGAGATTTCCTGGAATATATGTATAAGTGATATTACCACAAGAAAATAACCATCCTATTGGCAGTTTAACATTTCTTCCACAACTAGCTTGTAATATTGTATTATTACAATTCATAGTATTAGTTACATTTCTACATTTCCTAGTCGCATCACATAAAAGTATTATATCAATGTCCTTTGCAGTTTTTTGTTGCATCTTTAGTTGTTGGCATTTCGGTATTTCATCAGGATTACATGTCATGTTATAACATACATCACCTTGGGCGATATTATGGGTGATTATTTGAGTCATGTTATCCCAAAAATTGAAATTAGTGGGACAATCTCTGCAGTATTCGTATAGCATGGGGTGTGTCCTTATATCTTCTTATTTGCCCAATTGTCATTTCGTGTAGCTTTAAAATAGTACAACAAAACTCGAGCTGGTGTGGGTATTGCAATTAAACATGTAGTTAACAGATCCACTGGATTATGCATGTCCGAAAGGCAAAAGTTAGAAATGTTTAAAACATTTCAGGCTAAATAAGTCCAGATATTCTGAGGTGCTTCTATCGCATCTGCTAAACGCTTGGGCAAGTGCAATTCGGGTTGGGTTACCACTTGCACTCTCCAGTAACAGACTTTCCATGTACCAAAGATCAGGCTAGTAATGAGTGCCCATGTCACTACATGGCATATGAAAGCTTGCTGGAACCGATCCCGGTCCTTGATAGAAATACGCTGGTTCATTGGCTCAGAAGGTGTGGAGATAACCTATAATGAAAAGACATCATTTTATTCTCGAAGGTAACATTTCTTTGCTGGTATATATTCCCACTTTTCTTGTCCAGGCCTCATAATCAGTATTATGTTATCATTTCCAGTGGCAATAACATCTGCCTTCTCAGGTGGGTGATTTGGTGATTGTACCCAAATCCTTGCCCCGGTGTTTAAATTCAAAATCAAAATAGAGGAAACCTAAAAAATGAGCAGCCTATTGTATGAAATATTAATGTCGGAAGTAACACCGTGAGGACCAAACGACTTCTTGAGGCTTAAACTTCCATTTTTCTCATTTGAAAAGCCTCCTAAAAAAGCTTTTTTTACGTAGGCAAAATCACCACAAACAAGTGAAACCTACACCAATATTAAAATCAAACTTTCTGAAAGTGACACAGTTGAAAACACAAATGTTTTTATGTGAAAAAATCACTTATCTGTTCATCCCAATGTTACTGGGTCAAAATAAATGACAACCCAGAACGCACTCCCTGGAATCGGCCACCAATAATCCGAAAACACATAGGAGTAAAACAGCAGTTCTTCCGAGAGGACACAACACTGCGTTTCGGGCAAAAATATTTAATATGCCCTGCTTCAACGCTCAATTCCACTGCTGGCGAAATGTCGGCTTCTCCCTCATGCAGAGACGCCGGCGCATACTCATTAACTGTTTAAAGCCACTGCGAAGACTCCAAGAATAAATGTCAAAAAACGAACCAATCACAAACAAGGGCATCATAAAATTGGAAAACCAATGCTAATGTTATGATAATAGGTCAAATGACACTTATCCAATCCAGTTCTTTGTTAAGCCCTGCTGGCTCAACTTTAGAAAGCTTGAATATCCATGATTGTTCAAGTGTCTGAAGACGCTGTTCACGATCCCCTCCCCGAGGGGCTTCAGGCACATAATCCAAAATCCTCCAAAACAGATGCTGAAGCATATGATGATGATCTAGGCAATGTTGAGCCACAGGTACAGAAATGATGTTATTACGAATTCGGGAAGCATGCTCACTCAATCGAGTTTTCATGGGACGAATAGTCCTGCCTATATATAGAAGATCACAAAGGCAGATTAACACATAAACTACAAAAGAGGTGGAACAAGTAGTATGCCATGTGGCCACATGAACATAATTTGAATTAGGCACTTGCCAAGTCCGACCATCAATAGATTGAGAACAATAATTGCAAGCAGTACATGCAAAATGACCAGGATTTGAAATAAGATGTTGCCGTAATATCAACCTGTCAGAGGGGGAAGTAGTGGCACCTACTAAATCACGAAGATTAGAACCCCTCGTATGGGTTATCTGTAATCTTTTCTGAAAACAAAGATGTGATTGTAAAATGTGCCAATGGGATCTGAATGTGGTCTTGCAGCGGATTACCTGTCCGCCCTTTGAACCTATGGCTACCTGCCCTCTTCATTTTCTTTCCTGGAAAACCTTGTTTTTGGTAGCCCTTACCTCTGCTAGGCGCATTAGTGAAATGCAGGCCCTAGTGTCTGATCCTCCTTACACTAGGTTCTACAGGAATAGGGTAGTCTTACGGACTCACCCTAAGTTTCTTCCAAAAGTGGTTTCTCCTTTTCATCTCAACCAGGAGGTGGTCCTTCCGACCTTCTTTCCCAGGCCGCACGCCAGCCAGGCTGAAATGGTCTTGCATACCCTGGACTGTAGGAGGGCCTTGTCCTTCTACCTTGACTGTACGCGGGAGCATAGGAGGGCTGTTCAGCTCTTCGTTTCTTTTGAACCCACTAAGTTGGGGCTACCTGTCTCCAAGCGTACTTTGTCCATATGGGTTGCTGACTGTATCGCTTGGGCTTATGGGGCAGCCGGCCTCTCGTTGGAGGGTCGTGTCACGGCTCATCGTGTTAGGGCGAAGGCTGCGTCAGTGGCTCATCTCCGCTCTGTTCCGTTGGCAGACATCTGCCGGGCCGCTACTTGGTCTTCATGCCAGACTTTTGCGGCCCATTACTGCCTGGAGAGGGAGTCCCGCAGGGACAGTGCTTTCGGTCAGGCAGTCCTCCATAATCTCTTTGAGGTTTAGGCAACTCCTACCCGCCGGACCTGGTGTTGGACTACCGGTCGGGGGCGTTTTCAGAGAAGATTCCTTCCTTCTGTGCTACTGAGCTAGAGGGAGCTCATTTTTGCGCTTGAGGTCTCCGGGAGACTTAAGCAAGGGAGTCCCATATGTGAGGACTGACTTCCTGCTTGGTCCTGGAGAAAGAGTAGTTACTCACCTGTAACAGGTGTTCTCCAGGAGCAGCAGGAATCAGTCCTCACAACCCTCCCTACTCCCCTTGGAGTTGCAGTCCTATCATTTCGTTGTTTCTAATTTTTTTGCTGTCTTTTAGCTATGTCATCAGACTGAGCAAGATGGCACCCTTGGGCAGGAAGGGGACCGCGCATGCGCGCTGCAGTTCCCAAAGGCTTTCTTTGAAAGCTGGGGAAATTGCTCCGCGAGGGCTCCGTCGCCGCCGACGTCACCCATATGTGAGGACTGATTCCTGCTGCTCCTGGAGAACACCTGTTACAAGTGAGTAACTACTCTTTCTCCAGGACCAAGCAGGAAGTCAGTCCTCACATGTGGGTGTCATCGGCGCCAATGAAGCCCCAGTGGAGCATTTCCCCTGCTTTCCATGAAAGCCTTTGGGAATGCTGGCACGCATGCGCGGTTCCCTTCCCGCCTAAAGGTGCCATCTTACCTCAGTCTCTTTTTTTCTGAGAAGCCCACCGGACGTGTGTCCTGTTCTCCCAGATAAAAATGATTTTTTCTTCAGCGATTTTTCGCTATTTTTCTCCAGTTCGACGCCGGTTCCCCTCTCGCCGGGTTCGGTAGACCGGTATCGAGCCCTTTTATTTCTTTTTCGGTTTTTGCCCTTCGTGGCTGGCGTTCGCGCCCTTTTTTCATTTTTTCCCTGGAAGGCCGGTCTTTTGACCTCGCAGGGGCTCTTTTTTCCCCGATGGTTTCCAGTGGTTTCAAAAAGTGTGATCGGTGTAAGAAACTTATGTCTCTCACCGACACACACGACTGCTGCCTTCGGTGCCTCGGCCCTGACCACGACCCCAAGTCGTCTGGGCCATGTGGGAAGATGTCTTCCAAGGCACTCAAAAGTCGACAGCATCAGAAAGAAAGGTTTTTCTCGGACTCTGCCTCCGGCCGGGCCCGGACCTCGTATGAGGCCTCGACATCTCGGGATTCCGATCCCGAGCGCCATCGAAGCTCCTCGGACAGGGGGTCCCCCGACCGGGAAAGCAAGAGGAAGAAGCAGCTCGCGAGGGCGGCGTCGGAGGAGGTCCCTGGTCCCTCGAGGACCAGGTCTAAGACCCCCGACCGCCATCCCTGGCCCGTGGACCAAGAGAAGCCTGCCAAAGTTCCTCGCGTGGAGCCGAGTCTGCTGGACACATAAGCCCCGTTGTCCTCGTGGACTCTCCTCCCAGAGAGCCGACGTCGGGCCCGGTGCCGCCGGGGCCCGAGTCGGTAGCTGCTGCGTCTCCCGAGCTGAGTCTCAGGATGACAGCCTTGGAGTATCATGGAGCAGCAGTGGGCACTGATGGCCAGCCTGTCTGGTGCATCTGCCCCGACCACCGGGACGTCGACTTCGAAGTCAACCCCAGAGGCCGAGCCGATACTCGAGACCCTCGTGGCTCGAAGTCGTCCCCGGTCGAGGTCTCCCTCGACCTCCCGTTCGGGACCGAGGGTGTCGACGCCGGTGCCCCCGGCGTTGGGGCCGGTGCCTCGGGGCCCCGCGGGGTCAGACCCTGACTCCTCCTCGGATGAGTCCGCCTGGGAGACGGAGGACAAGGAGTCTCCCGATACCTTTAAGACTCGGTGCGTCCCGTCGGACTCACCGCAGTCTGAGCCCCGGAGTAGATCCCCTCCGGAGGATACTAGGTTCTCGGAGTTCGTTCAGGATATGGCCGCTGCCTTGTTATCCCTGCCGATCCCGAGGAAGAGCCTCGAGCAGAGGAGCTCGATGCTCTACAGTACGACTCTCCTCCGAAGGAGGCCTTTACTGTCCCGGTTCCTCCGATGCTGGAATGACTCCTCTTTCAGATGTGGGAGGCAC
This sequence comes from Ichthyophis bannanicus, assembly GCA_033557465.1. NCBI lineage: Eukaryota > Metazoa > Chordata > Amphibia > Gymnophiona > Ichthyophiidae > Ichthyophis > Ichthyophis bannanicus. The sequence goes on along the minus strand of CM066033.1, from coordinate 647,686,643 downwards.
CGGCCTCGGCGCCAGTTCTGAGCAAGCGAGTCGATTCCATCTATCGGCTCCACAAGAGCCCTGGTTTCCAGAAAGCACAGCTGCCACACCATTCCATGGTTGTGGAATCGGCCATGCATCGTCTGAAGAGCCAGAAGATGCACTCCGCGGTGCCCCCCGGCAGGAAGGCCCGCAACCTCGATGGCGTCGGTAGGAAGTGCTTCCAGGGGTCTATGCTTGCTTGCCGTGTCCAGTCTTACTTACCAGCTGTACATGGGCATGTACTTGTGAGACCTGGCCAAGGAGTTGGCCGGATTCTCTGCTGGTCTCTCCGGGGAACCCTTGCAGAGATTTAGGACCTTGTCCTTGGGGATTCGGGAATGCTCCAAGTTCATTTCCCGTGCTGCCTACGATGGCTTCGAGGCTTCGGCCCGAGTTGCGGCTTCCGGCATCGCGGCTCGACACCAGGCGTGGCTACAGTCATCGGACCTCGAGCCATGGGTTCAGGACAAGTTGGTCGATGTCCCCTGCCGAGGTGAGAACCTTTTTGGCAAACCCGTGACCGAGAAGGGCGCTCAGCTCGAGACCGAGCACCCTACCCGGACAAGGCTGTCGAGGAAGACCTCTGCCCCTTCACATAAGAAGAAGGGCTCGGGTAAAAAGTCCTTTTACCCGAGGAAGGGCACTGCCTACAAACAGTACCCTCAGTATCAGGCTGCCCAAGCTGCCCCCCAGGGTCAGCAAGCCAAGGTCCAGGGTAATGGGCCCCGTAGGCAGAGAACCCCCAAGCCTCAGGCCCCTGCTACCACTCAGCAGGGTGGGGGGTTTTGACTCCTTGAGCGTAGCCACTCCATCCCTGCTTTCCCAGCCCTGCACAGGCGCCTTGTACTCTTTGCCCACCAGTGGCCTCTCATTACCACCAACGGGTGCTGGACATAGTCCGAAAGGGCTATGCCCTGCATTTTCATCAACTGCCTCCTCCTTACTTCCCAGGGGAGCCCTAGAGGCCTCCCCTGCACACAGACCTTCTCCTTCGAGAGCTCCAAGGTCTGTTGGTGGACAGGGCGGTGGAACCTGTGCCTCCCCACTTGCAAGGTCACGGATTCTACTCCAGGTATTTCCTGGTACCCAAAAGGATCGGTGGCCTTCGACCCATTCTGGACCTCAGGAACCTCAACAAGTTCCTAAAGAAAGAAAAGTTCAAGATGCTTACTCTTGGAACACTTCTGCCCTACCTCCAGCAGGGAGATTGGCTATGCTCCTTAGATCTAAAGGATGCGTACACTCACATCCTCATACATCCAGACCACAGAAAGTACCTCAGGTTAATTGTGGGAGAAAACCATTATCAGTACAGGGTACTACCTTTTGGCCTGACCTCCGCTCCCCGGGTCTTTACCAAGTGCCTGGCAGTGGCTGCGGCCTACCTGAGAAATCAAGGCATCTTTGTCTTTCCCTATCTGGACGACTGGCTCATCAGGGGTCAGACGTCCCTGGAGGCCAGACAAGCCACCCTCAGAACCATTGCTCTGCTTCAAAACGTGGGCTTTGTCATAAATTTCACAAAGTCCACTTTGCTCCCCTCCCAGAACTTGGAGTTCATAGGGGCAAGATTGGATTCTCAACTGGCAAAGGCATTCTTGCAGAAGACAGGGCTCAAAGACTGATGGACGTGGCCAAACAGGTCCCTGGTCTCCGCCAGACTCTGCCTCAGACACCTGGGCCACATGGCTTCGACAGTGCATGTGACTCGCAATGAAAGGCTCCATATGAGGCCTGCACAGTTGTGCCTTCGGACTCAGTGGTCTCAAGCCACAGGCCGCCTAAGAGACAGGATAAAGGTGTCCAGACCCCTTTTGACCTCCCTCAGCTGGTGGCTACATCCACCCAATCTGCTGAAGGGGATGCCCTTCCAAATGCAAGAATACTCGGTGGTCCTCACCACCGACGTCTCTCTGAAGGGCTGGGGTGCTCATTGTCTAGACAAGTGCACTCAGGGCCTCTGGTCTCCCTGGGAGGCCGCCCAACAAATCAATCTCATGGAACTTCGAGCTATCCGCTTAGCTCTCAAGGCTTTTTCTCCGGCCCTGGCTCACCGCTCAGTCTTGATTCAAACAGACAACCAGGTAGCCATGTTTTATGTGAACAAACAGGGCGGGACTGGGTCCAAGCTCCTTTGTCGAGAGACTCAGGACCTTTGTTCCTTTGCCCTGAAGCACAACATACTTCTCAAGGCGGTGTACCTTCCAGGCCAGGAGAACTGCCTGGCCGACTGGTTGAGCAGAATTCTGCAGCCCCATGAGTGGCAGCTGCATCCCTTGGTCGTTCAGAGGATCTTCCTGAAGTGGGGTCTCCCTTGGATAGATCTCTTTGCCAGTCCTCTGAACAAGCAACTGCCCAAGTTCTGCTCCAGGCAACCGCATCCTTTGAGGATAGCACCAGATGCTTTTCTGATGTCCTGGTCTCAGGGCCTCCTGTATGCGTTTCCTCCCACGCCCTTGGTGGCCCGAACTCTTTTCAAGACTCTTCAGGACAAGGCCTCGGTCCTGCTGGTAGCTCCCAGGTGGCCGAGGCAGCCTTGGTTTCCACTTCTGCTTCAGCTGGCAGTGGATTCCCCACTACCTCTGGGGTTACAACCCGACCTTCTCTCACAGGAGCAGGGTTCCCTTCTGCACCCCAATCTCAAAGCTCTCAATTTGATGGCCTGGAGGCTGCAAGGATAGTTTTGGCTCCCTGGGGCCTACCTCAGGAAGTTGAGGAGGTTGTCCTAGCCTCTAGGAAACAGTCCACTAGGAAAACCTATGCCCTCAAATGGATGAGGTTTTTTTTGTGGTGTCAGCTACGTACAGAGGATCCTTTCTCCTGTACTGTGCCAGTAGTGCTTCAGTACTTACTGCACTTGTCCAATCAGGGACTTAAGTCCAATTCTGTTCGGGTCCATCTCTCAGCTCTAGCAGCTCACCACTCACTGGTGGAGGGACATTCTCTGTCCGGTCACCCTTTGGTTTCCCGCTTTCTCAGGGGCTTGCTTTTGCTCAAGCCTCCCATCCGTCCTCCTGCTCCTGAGTGGGAGCTGAATGTGGTCTTGCAGCAACTGACTCGCCCACCCTTTGAGCCGATGGCTACTTGCCCTCTACGCTTCCTCTCCTGGAAGACTCTCTTCCTGATAGCCCTCACCTCAGCTAGGCGAGTGAGTGAGCTTCAGGCCCTGGTCTGTGATAGACCTTATACCAGGATTTATAGGAACAAGGTAGTCCTCAGGACTCATCCCAAGTTCCTTCTAAGGTTGTCTCCTCTTTCCACCTCAATCAGGAGGTGGTTCTTCCAACATTCTTCCCTAGGCCTCATGCTAGCCAGGCTGAAGCAGTCCTGCATACCCTGGACTGTAGGAGGGCCTTATCCTTCTACCTTGACCGTACGCAGGGGCATAGAAGGGCTACTCAGCTCTTCGTCTCCTTTGACCCCAATAAGTTGGGGTTGACTGTGTCCAAGCGTACCTTGTCCATCTGTGTGGCTGACTGTATGACCTGGGCTTACAAGGCGGCTGACCTTCCTTTGCAGGGTAGGGTCCATCGTGTCAGGGCAATGGCTGCCTCAGTGGCTCATCTCCGCTCTGTGCCCTTGGTAGATATCTGCAGGGCTGCAACTTGGTCTTCAAGCCAGCCTTTTGTGGCCTATTACTGTCTGGAGAGGGAGTCCCGTAGGGACAGTGCTTTTGGCCAAGCAGTACTCCGGAATCTCTTTGAGGTTTAGGCAACTCCTGCCCTCCTGCCCTCTGTTGGGCTACCGGTGGAGGTTGTGTCCTTGAAAAGCCTTTCTTTGATGCTGTGACTAGAGGGAGTTCTCTTGTTCAGCCTGCGTTCCTGGTAGCCCAGAGCTAGGGAGTCACCCATATGTGAGGACTGACTTCCTGCTTGGTCCTGGAGAAAGAGTAGTTACTCACCTCTAACAGGTGTTCTCCAGGAGCAGCAGAAATCAGTCCTCACAACCCTCCCTCCTCCCCTTGGAGTTGCAGTTGTGTATAGTTTGTTTTTACATTTTTGTGTGCTCTTCTTAGCTATGTAATTTGACTGAGGTAAGATGGCACCGGGAAGGGAACCGCGCATGCGTGCCAGCATTCCCAGAGGCTTTCATGGAAAGCTGGGGAAATGCTCCGCTGGGGCTTCATCGGCGCCGATGACACCCATATGTGAGGACTGATTCCTGCTGCTCCTGGAGAACACCTGTTACAGGTGAGTAACTACTCTAACATGAACCAAAATATTCATAAAAAAGTATACTAAACATATGGAGAGACAAATAAACATGCAAATTAATAAAACCTCAAGAGTGCAAATCAACAATAATAGGGTAAGAAGGACCACATTAATAACACGCATGAGATTTCACTAAAACATCGTATCTTGTGTTCAAAAATACAAATAAAAGAAATGTACAATTAAAAGAAAAAAGAAAATTGAATTAAGAATTATAACAGAGAAACAGGGATGAGGAGAATAGGCAAAAAAGAAGAATTCTTAACAATACCTTTAATTTCCCGTGGTATATACCAATCACTAAAAAAGACAAAATCGTTAAAAAGTAATAAATAATTAAGCATAAAAAATAAATAAAATCATAAAGGCATAAAAGAGAATAAACCTGTTCGTTGACTATTGCTACCCATAGTTGTGATGTCAGAACTTGAGACTTTTTGAAATAAAAAAAACAAAACAATGCCATAGGACATTTTATGAAGGATCATTCAAGAAGACACCAGACTTTGCCAAAGGAACTCCCTTGTATAAAGAAAACCGCATACCTAAAGGGAGGGGGGAAGAAAGCCAGCCTTATTGCTCAGTAATAAAAGTGGTGCAATTGCTACTTAACAACTCTTTAGCTCAGGGCTATATTGTATCAAATGTATTATTGTGAAACAAGAAACACATAAGACTTGATCATAGAAACTACTATTAAATATCAAAACGTACACTTCTAATGAAATCAATGTCACCACTTTAGTGAAGTATTGTAGTGTTCTGAATAATGGGGGCTAAAGAGTATTAAACAATTTTTTTTTTAATGTTTCTTGTTTCACAATAATACATTTGATACAATATAGGGGAGGTCTGGCAGGCAATTAAGTCCTTACAGATTGACCACCAATTTTTAGAAACTGCTCCAGGAGGGGTCACGTGATGTGCTGAGGGAGCATAGATGGGTTCCATGCTTGCTTCTGAATCCCCAGTCGCTCTTCATGCCCCAGATACAGCGAAAATTATGAAATTCAACCTGACGAAGGAGTAGAGTTGTCCTGGATATCCCCGGTGAAATTGTGGTGAGAAAAAAGCAACGGGGGCAATATAAAATCGGCCCGAAAAGATCGAGAAAAAGCGGCAACTCAGCCTACCAAGATGGCCCACTCTCCCCCTTCCCCGCCAAACTCACCAGGGCAGGCTGCGCTGGTAAAGGAGGTAACAACGGCGGTAGTGGGAGCCTTGGCGGGACACTTTGATGCCATCACGGGCTGCCTTGATTCGCTGGCCCAAGCATTTGAGGCAGTGGGCTCGCGGCTGACTGAAGCAGAAGGAAGAATATCTCTGGTAGAAGACATGCAAAGCAGCATGAACACAGAACTCAAACATCTTAAAATGCTGCTGGTAAAACAAGCGCTGAAACTGGATGACCTTGAGAATCGTGGAAGAATATTTGAATTCAAGAGTCTGTGAAAGATCAGGAACTGCAAGGCTATATGGAAACCTTGCTGCTCTCATCTTTGTCTTTGGGTGAGGAATGTAGGCCACTAGTGATTGAGCGTATGCATCGGATTGGGCCAATGCATGAGGGCTCTCTATGGCCTAGAGTTATCACCAGGTTCATGAACGTCTTGCAAAAAGAAAGTGTTGAAGATGATGAGAGCGCAAGGCCACATAACAAGTGGAAATATAAAATCATGGCTTTTCAGGAATATTCAATGGAACTGAGCGCTAAGAGAAGGGCATATGCAACGGTATGTCAGAGACTAGTAGCAATGCAACTGAAGTTTGCAGTCCCTATATCCTACTAGATTAAAGATTTTTTTCTCCTCTGGGCCGTGGACCTTTGAGAACCTGAAGCTGCACAACAGTATTTGGACTCTATGCAATAATCCATATCCTGGGGAATATAGGATGTTGCAGTTGATGGGAATCGCCCAAGGATAGAATGAGTAGACCAGAAGTGCCCACCTGCCACCGGGGGGGCTTGGAAAGTAATGGAGCCCACTGGGCACTATCAGGGACATGGTTAGAGGGGAATGCACGGGAACTAAAGTTATGGTTGTTTCTCCAGGACCAAGCAGGAAGTCAGTCCTCTCATATGGGTGTCATCGATGCCGATGAAGCCCCAGCGGAGCATTTCCCCAGCTTTCTATGAAAGCCTTTGGGAATGCAGGCACGCATGTGCGGTTCCCTTCCCGCCTAAAGGTGCCATGTTACCTCAGTCTCTCTTTTTCCGAGAAGCCCACCGGACGTGTGTCCTGTCATCCCGGATAAAAGTTTGATTTTTCGGTGATTCTCGCTATTTTTTCTTCCCGGTTCGACGCCAGTTCCCCTTCCGCCGGGTTCGGTACACCGGTATTGAGCCCGATGCTTCTTTTTCGGTTTTTGCCCTTTGTGGCTGGCGTTCGCGCCCTTTTTTTGCTTTTCCCTGGAAGGCCGGTCCTTTGACCTCGCGGGGACTCTTTTTTCCCTGATGGCTTTCAGCGGTTTTAAAAAGTGTGATCGGTGTAAGAAGTTGATGTCTCTCACCGACACACACGACTGCTGCCTTCGGTGCCTCGGTCCTGATCACGACCCTAAGACGTGTGGACCATGTGGGAAGATGTCTTCCAAGGCACTGCGAAGTTGCCAGCAGCAGAAAGAAAGGCTTTTCTCGGACTCAGCCTCCGGCCACGCCCGGACCTCGTCTGAGGCCTCGACATCTCGGGATTCGGATCCTGAGCGCCATCAGGGCTCCTCGGACAGGGGGTCCCCTGACCGGGAACGCAAGAGGAAGAAGCGGCTCGTGAGGCCGTCGGAGGAGGAGGTCCCTGGCTCCTCGAGGGCCAGGTCTAAGCTTATTTAAAGAAAAGCCAGTGTCATAGGTACATCTTGGTCTTACGGGATAGGAAGGGGACAGAGAGGTGGGAAAATAAGGATATTAGAGATATTTTTGCCCAATTTTATAGCACCCTTTATAGTGGAGACGAGGCCTCACCAATGCGCATACAGACCTTTCTGGGGCGGGTGGTGCTACCAGAGCTTGCGTCTAGTCATCTAGAGCGATTGGAGGTGCCAATATCGCCTGAGGAGGTGCTGCTTGTCATAGCAAGGGCGGCTCTTTGTAGGGCCCCAGGACCGGATGGTTTTAGAGCAGAATACTATAAAATTCTAAGGCACCAGACATTCTGGCCTCACTGACAGATGTTTTTAACTGTTGGATGGCCCAGGGGGAACTGAGGTACGATGTAAATGTAGCTCATATTATATTATTACCCAAACCGGGTAAGGATGCGAAACTGGCCAAATCGTATCGTCCAATATTCCTTTTAAAACAAGATTTAAAATTATATGCCAAGATCTTGGCAGATCACCTGGCGGTGTGTCTGATGGACTTGCACTTAAGTCAAACGGGGTTTGTTAAGGGAAGATATCCTGTCAGCAACCTGCGGCGAATAATTGCCGCTCTAGAATAGATCCACCGGACACATGCCTCAGCCCTCTTGGTCAGCTTTGATGCAGAAAAAGCGTTTGATAGGGTCAATTGGTCCTATCTGTTTCGGGTCCTAGTGGCCTATGGACTGGGAGAGGGGTTTATAAGAGGGGTGCGTGCCCTTTACCATCATCCTACCGCACAAATAGCTGTAAATGGTGGATTAACATCCAGCATAAATTTGGAGAGGGGAACGAGACAGGGGTGCCCCTTATCCAATTGCTATTTGTCCTCTCACTGGATCCACTACTGAGGATGGTTAATGCAAATGTGAAGGTTTCTGGGGTTATTATTGGTAAGGAAACATTTAAAATTTCTGCCTTTGCAGATGATTTGTTGGTCTTACTAACAAATCCACCAGAGTCCCTGCCCAGCTTGCTCAGGGAAATAGAGGAATTTGGGGCTGTCGCAGGTTTCCATTTAAATAAAACTAAATCCGAGGCCCTGAATGTATTGGGAACCCTTCGGGATGACTGGCCTGGGAAGTTCCCCCTCAAATGGACAGGAGATAAATTTAAATATTTAGGTTTCTGGTTATCGGATGACCCGTAGCGCCTTTATGGCGCAAACGTCCCCCTCATGATTGGTTGGATGAGAGATAAGTTGAGGGACTGGAATCCCCTGCCATTGTCGGTTGCAGGGTGGATTGCGGCATATAAAATGGTAGTTTTCCCCCGGCTTCTTTATACACTGCAGTTATTACCTCTTAAACTGAGGTATCGGGATCTAAAAGAGATGGAGAAGCTTGTACAGAATTTTCTTTGGAAGGGGAAGAAGCCTCGATTAGCCATCGCTAGACTCCGGGGAGCGGGGGGGCATGGGTCTCCCAGACTTCTCACAGTATAACTTGACCTGTGTTCTAAGGCATATTGGAGATTGGATAGGGGGAAGGTCAGTTTATACACCCTGGGAGATGGAGGCCGCTGTGGTGGCTCCCTTGACATTAGTGGCAGCCCTGCAGACCCCAACTCCCGCCACAGGCCCGAGAGAGTCTACTAATAACAGGGGTTTGTGAGGGGTGGAAAACCCTTTGTAAGTTGTTGGAATTGCCTGCGGATGTTTCAGGATATGTCAATACAGGTCAATGGAGCTTTTCCCCCAGGAACTGATTCGCGAGCCTTTCGGGAGTGGGCTTCCCTTGGTATCACACAGTTGAGGCATGTGGTTGATGAACAGGGAGGTATTTTACCATTAGGAGAGCTCAGAAGTCGCTTTCGTCTACTGGGGAACCTGTGTTTCCCATATGGAGTGGCCTAGTGGTTGGGGCAAGGTACTTCAGGCCGGAAGGTCGGGGGTTCAAATCCCACTAGAGGACAGCAACCTTGGGCCGGAAGGACTGGGGTTTCTAGTCCCACAGGTGCTCCTTGTGGTCTTGGGCAAGCCACTTAACCCTCCATAGCCCATGTTCCCTGTAAAATAGTTATCTCCAAGTTATAATGCCCTGTTCAATGTAATTTCAGTTTGTTCAATGTAAACTGCACTGATGCAGAATAGCGCGGTATATAAGAGAATGTAAATAAATAAATAAATAAAATGTGCAACTCCAACATTATATAGCCTCTTTAAATGGGCAGGGATTGGAGAAAGCATCCATGGATAAATTAAAGGCACGGTTTGAATTTGAGGAATGTACGAGGATCTCTGTTGCTCAATATGTTAAAAAAATAGGGAATGTTTGCAAACAAATACGGGGGAGCGGGCGGTGTGCAGATGGGCGGAGAAACTTGTTTGCACGTTGGAGGGATTTGCTTGGCTGCCAGTGGTGACACGTATACCTAGGCTCGCTCAGAGAGCAAGACTAAGATAGATGCAGTTTAAAATTCTGACAAGGGCATATATATCCCCACAGCGTGCATGGAGGGCGGGCATTGCGGAAACCACAAAATGCCCCTGGTGTGATCAGGAATCAGTGGGGCTGGGACATGTGTTTTGGAACTGTACGCATATATGGACCTTCTGGGGAGAAATCCCGACCTACTTGGGTCAGATAATGGGGCAGCAGATAACCATCACCCCTGGTTTGGCGATCTTGGATGCATTGGAACCATTAGGGTTGAGAAATAAAGGGGGATGCTTATTAGTCCGGAAGGCATGCCTATTGGGTAAACTCTGCATATTAAGACATTGGAGGAATCATGAGGGTACTGGGAATGGCGGAATGTGCTTCACCAATTTGTTGTATGGGAAGGACTAGCCTCTAAGAAAGGGGGGAAGAAACCGGATAGCTTCTTAGTTACTTGGGAATCCTACTTGCATACACTCTCCTCAAGGGTCCGGAATGATATTCTTACTCTTTGAAAAGACATGTAGACACTGGTGGCACAGTTATATGTACTGGCTATGGGCACCAAATGATGGATGGGAAGATAGAGAGAGGTTCATGGCAGTCATGTGGGGGGGGGAAGGGGGGTTAGAGGAGATGGAGGGGGAAATAAGTTGAAAATGTTTTGCTGAAGGCTATATAAGTGGATATTGCTGGTGATTGTCCTGTTGAACGAGGGGAAAAATGCACAGCAGTACTGTATTTCTGTATTTATAAGATGCAATAAATAGTTGAAACATAAACTGCTCCAGGAATACCTTGCACCATTACTGGCGGAGGTGTTCAGCGAGGTGCTGGTGAGGGGCATGGTCCCGGCATCAATGTTGGAGGCTGGGATAATGGTGTTTCCAAAGCCAGGAAAAGATAGCAGTGTTTGTGGGTCCTACAGACCAATCTCCCTCATAAATTTAGATGCCAAATTACTGGCAAAAATCTTGCACAATCAGATGCAGTGCTTTATTCCAAAACTGGTTCTTTCTTTTGCAGTGCGACCAGAAGTAGATTGTTAGGTCTTTCTTCCAAGGCCATGGAGGGTTAAGTGACTTGCCCAAGACCACAGGGAGTGCTATTGGGAATCAAACCCTGGTTTCTTGGTTACCAAGCCAGTGCTCTAGCCACTAAGCTATGATCAGACAGGATTTGTAACGAAGGAGGCAAGGGAGGGGACAATATTCGGAATTTCTCCAGGACCAAGCAGGAAGTCAGTCCTCACATATGGGTGACAACGACGTCGATGGAGCCCTTGCGGAGCATTTCCCCAGCTTTCCAAGAAAGCCTTTGGGAATGCAGGCATGCATGCGCGGTTCCCTTCCCGCCTAAAGGTGCCATCTTGCTCAGTCTCTCTTTTTCCGTGAAGCCCATTGGACGTGTGTCCTAGTCCTCCCGGAAAATAGTTGGATTTTTTCGCGATTCCTTCGCTATTTTTTCTCCGGTTCGACGCCGGTTCCCCTCCCGCTGGGTTCGGTACACCGGTATCGAGCCCACTCTTGTTTTTTCGGTTTTTGCCCTTCATGGCTGGCGTTCGCGCCCTTTTTTTCTTTTTCCCTGGAAGGCCGGTCCTTTGACCTCGCGGTGACTCTTTTTTCCCCGATGGTTTCCAGTGGTTTCAAAAAGTGTGATCAGTGCAAGAAGCTAATGTCTCTCACCGACACACACGACTGCTGCCTTCGGTGCCTGGGTCCTGACCACGATCCTATGATCTGTGGACCATGTGGGAAGATGTCTTCCAAGGCGCTTCAAAGTCGTCAGCACCAAAAGGAAAGGCTTTTCTCCGACTCGGCCACTGGCCGGGCCCAGACCTCGTCTGAGGCCTCGACATCTCGGGAGTCGGATCCTGAGCACCGCCGGGGCTCCTCGGACAGGGGGTCCCCCGACCGGGAACGAAAGAGGAAGAAGCGGCTCGCGAGGGCGTCGTCGGAAGAGGTCCCTGGCTCCTCGAGAGCTAGGTCTCAGACCCCCAACCGTCGCCCCGGGCCCGTGGAACAGGAGAAGCCGCCAAAAGTACCTCATGTGGAGCCGGAGTCTGCTGGACACGTAAGCCCTGTAGTCCTCGTGGACTCTCCTCCCAGAGCCCGAGTCGGCGGCTGCTGAGTCTCCTGAGCTGGGTCTCAGGCTGACAGCCTTGGAGAGCAGACTGTCTGCCTTCATGGAGCAGCAGCGGGCACTGATAGCCAGCCTGTCTGGCGCATCTGCCCCGACCACCGGGACATCGACATCGAAGTCGACCCCGGAGACCGAGCCGATACTCGAGACCATGAAGGCTCGAGGTCAACCTCGGTCGCGGTCTCCCTCGACCTCCTGTTCGGGACAGAGGGCGTCGACGCTGGTACCTTCGGTGTCGGGGCGGGTGCTCACAGGCCCCTCGAGGTCGGACCCCGATTCCTCATCGGACGAGTCCGCCTGGGAGACGGAGAATGAGGAGTCCCCCGACACCTTCAGGACTCGGTGCGTCCCATCGGACTCACTGCAGTCTGAGCCCCGGAGTAGATCCCCTCCGGAGGACACCCGGTTCTCGGAGTTCGTCCAGGAAATGGCCACTGCGTTGGCTATCCCTGCGGACCCTGAGGAGGAGCCGAGGAGCTCAAGGCCCTACAGTATGACTGTCCTCCGAAGGAGGCCTTTACTGTTCTGGTTCCTCCGATGCTGGAACGGCTCCTCTTCCGGATGTAGGAGGCACCGGCCTCGGCGCCGGTTCTAAGCAAGCGGGTCGATTCTATCTATCGACTCCGGAAGAGCCAAGGCTTTCAGAAGGCGCAGCTGCCACACCATTCCATGGTGGTGGAATCGACCATGCATCGCCTGAAAAGTCAGAAGATGCACTCCGCGGTGCCCCCTGGCAGGGAGGCCCGGAACCTGGATGGTTTTGGCAGAAAGTGCTTCCAGGGCTTGATGCTTGCTTGCCGTGTCCAGTCTTACCAGCTCTACATGGGCATGTACTTGCGGGACCTGGCCAAGGAGCTGGCCGGGTTCTCTGCTGGTCTCTGCGGGGAACCCTTGCAGAGGTTCAAGTCCTTGTCCTTGGGGATACGGGAATGCTCCAAGTTTATGTCCCGCGCTGCCTACGATGGCTTCGAGGCTTCGGCCCGTGTCGCTGCAGCCGGCATCGCGGCTCGACGCCAGGCATGGCTGCAGTCATCGGACCTCGAGCCATGGGTTCAGGACAAGTTGGTCAATGTCCCTTGCCGAGGTGAGAACCTTTTTGGCAAGCCCATGACCGAGAAGGCCGCACAGCTTGAAACCGAGCACCTCACGAGGACAAGGCTGTCTAGAAAGACTTCTGCCCCTTCTCACAAGAAGAAGGGCTCGGGTAAAAAGCCCTTTTACCCGAGAAAGGGCACTGCCTACAAACAGTACCCACAGTACCAGGCCTCACAAGCTCCCCCTGAGGGTCAGCAGGCCAAGGGGCAGGGTAATGGGCCCCATAGGCAGAGGACTCCCAAGCCTCCGGCCCTGCTCCCACTCAGCAGGGTGGGGGTTTTTGACTCCTTAGGCATAGCCTCTCCGTCCCTGCTCTCCCAACCCTGCACAGGAGGTCGCCTAGCCCTGTTTGCCCACAAGTGGTCACTCATCACTGGAGACAGTTGGGTGCTCAGCATAGTCCACAAGGGCTATCTGCTACACTTCCAACAGCTGCCTCCTCCATACTTTCCAGGGGAGCCTCCAAGGCCTCCCCTGCACACAGACCTTCTCCTTCAGGAGCTCCAAGGTCTGTTGGTGGACAGGGCAGTGGAGCCTGTGCCTCCCCACCTACAGGGTCAGGGGTTCTACTCCAGGTATTTCCTTATACCCAAAAGAACCGGTGGCCTTCGTCCTATTCTAGACCTCAGAAATCTCAACAAATTCCTAGAGAAGGAAAAGTTCAAGATGCTTACTCTTGGAACACTTCTGCCCTACCTCCAGCAGGGAGATTGGCTATGCTCCTTAGATCTAAAGGATGCGTACACTCACATGTGCCCAGCTGATGAACAAGGGGGTGCGCTTCTCCCTGCTATACCCGGCCCGACTGCGAGTGGACTTCCAAGGACGGACCAGATTCTTGTTGACACCAGGGGAAGCTCAAGTCTTCTTGGATAGCTTGACCGACACCGCTGACCCGGCACAGTGAGAGTGGGGGCGAAATTACGACGACGAGAGAAGCTTTGGCGGAGGATTATCTTCTGGACTGAGGGAAAGACTCGGGAGGGCTTGTGCCGCTGAGGACTGCCAGGCCTGCCCCCCGTATCCCCAAGACTGATACTGTCGGCTGGGACGTCCTGGCCTGTTTTGGGTGAATGGTGCCTTGGGTAGAATGTGAGTGTTTAGCTATAGCTGGTAGTGTGCTGTTTGGTTTGTGAGTGTGGGCTGCAGATACAAATTGTGACATTTTTGTAACTGTTCTTATTGATTCTCTTCTTCTCTTCGGTTGCAACACTTGTTGCCTGTAATGCCCTGGTTATTTAACTGTTCTTATTGTTTCTCTTCTTCTCTTTCTTCAGTTGCAACATTTGTTGCCTGCAATGCCCTGGTTATAGAAAACGAGGACCAGAGAGTTGTTTTAACATGATTACAAGGGAGGGGGGGTATGGTGTGTCTGGGTATTTTTATTATTGCTTTAATGTGAGGTGGGGTAGGTGGGGAGGGGGTGTGCACATTGGGAGGGGTCTCTTAGTTTGGGTTCTAAGGTTCTTGACATGACGGGAGTGGGGGGGTGGGGACCTCGCCTACTAGGGTCTGGTGGGTGGAGTTAGAACATCTTATAGATGGGGGACTGGTGGGATTGGGGACCATGGGAGAGGCTCCGCTATCGGCTGGGAGGGGCTGTGAGGAATTGCCTTTGTTTAGTCTTGTCCGGTACCCGGGGTAGTTGGGAGAAGAGAGGTAGAGGGCTTGGTAGTTGATCTTGGGAGGGGAGAGGGAGCGGTTCGGTCCAGGGTGGTTCTTAACTAACGCGCGCCTGTCGGGTGTAGTGCAACCTCCAGGGTGTTTTTGGAGCCCGCTGCATAAGTGGGGACGCAATAAATTAGGTGGGGGTCTCACTTGCTCTGGTTGGATTCGGAGGCGGAGAGGGGACCTGGGATCCATGTCAAGGGGATGGGGGCGGTATTAGAACATACTAGGTAGGCTAGTTAATTAGGGTATAGGGTGATCTGGGATGAGGGGTAGATCCGAACGCCATAGGAAGTCAGTCCGGTCTGATGGGGGACTAGGAGGTATTGAAGTAGGGGGGAAGAGGGGGGATGATGGGGGGGAGGGGGGTTTGTAGGGGGAGGGATAGCATGCACTCAGATGCTACATTGCTGTCAGATCTGTATGCCTTTGACTAGCAATAAAGAGGGGTTCCAGGCTGGGGGAGCCCCTTATGTGCAAATAAGGTTTGTCGTGTTGACGGTTCTTGACACTGCCCCGCGACTCTGAAGATTATTACATGGAATGTCTGTGGGCTAGGGAATCCCATCAAGAGATATAAAATTTTGCAGGCATTAGCCAGACAGCGGTGTGATATAGCACTTCTGCAAGAAACCCGCCAGACGGCTGATGAGCATAGTAAATTGCGTAGAGATTGGGTGGGGCAAGTGTGGGGATCACCTGCTAGGGGCAAAAAAGGGGGCGTAGTTATTTTGATTAAGAAACAAATCCGATTTGAGGTGGTAACTGTTATAGGAGATGTGGAGGGGGAGACTTATGTTGTTACATGGGAACTTGGAGGGGAAGCCCGTGATCGTGGGGAACCTTTATGGGCCTAACGTGTTAGACCCCAGTTTTTATAGCAGTCTGGCCTCCAAGGTGGAACAGCTGCCAGAGTGTCCCCTGCTTCTTGGAGGGGATTTAATGGAGTCCTCTAAGTAGATTTGGATACTTCTCGAGGGGAGGAGGCGAGGGATCGAGTTCCAACAGCTCAAATGTTGCAGCATTTTTGTAAAAGATTGGGCCTGATAGATCCGTGGCAAGTTGGTACATCCGCTGGAGAGAGATTTTACTCATCAGTCCCGAGCACATGGTTCTAGCGCTCGTATTGACTATCTCTTGCTGTCAGGGGGCTTGTTTGCTCACACAGGAGAAGTACAGATCGGCCCCCTGGAAATCTCAGACCATGCGTTGGTCTGGGTAGAGCTGCAGTGGAGGAGGGTTCTTGCACTGCCGCGGATATGGAGATTCCCGCTGGAGCTATATCACGATGTTCAATTTCAGCAATTTATACAGCAGCGCTGGCGGGAGTTCGAAAGTGACCATCAGTCCCATAAGGATGACCCTGAATTAGTTTGGGAGATGGCTAAAGTGGTGTTAACGGGGTGAGATTATTGGATACATGGCCCGAAAACGCCGGATGATTGCGGAGCGAATCATTCACCTCGAGCGACAGGTCACTCGATTGCGACGCCTGTGTGCATGCATTCCGATGATTGCGAATAAGAGGCGGCTCTGGGAAGCACAGGTAGACCTCAACAAACTTTTACATCAGAGGGCCAAGAAGTCGGCTCTTTACTATCGATATAAACTGTATTGTTATGGGGATAAACCAGGGAAACTGCTAGCCAGATGCTTGAAGGGCCATCGAGGTTCATCATTAGTGGCGGCAATCCGGGATGATGGGGGAAAGTTACACAGGGAGAGCACAGAGATTGCCCGTGTATTTCACATGTTTTTTCAATCATTGTACGCAGCGGAGTCTGCGCCCCATACGGAACTGCATGAATATTTGAGGCAGGTGAACCTGCCTCAGCTGAACCTGCCTCAGCTGAACGAGGAGCAGGGGGCGCTGTTGGAGCAGCCCATATCTGTGCAGGAGGTGTGCACAGTAATTTCTGCCGCGAGTTGTTATAAAACGCTGGGACCGGACGGTCTAGGCGCGGAATTCTATAAAATCCTCAAGGAATATGTAAGCCCCGTGTTAGTAGAGGTGTTTGGTAGACGTGCGGAACAAGGGGGGTTCCGGTTGGGGCGCAACCACGCTCATATCACATTGATTCCTAAAACGGGCAAAGACCCAGTTCTAGCCTCATCGTATCGGCCTATCTCACTGCTAAATTTTGATCTAAAATTGTTGGCAAAGATTCTCGCAGTGCGACTGGCAGGAATGTTGGGCGATCTGGTGCACGAATCCCAGGTGGGGTTTGTTAAAGGGCGGTACGCGGTTCGGAACATGCGTAAAATACTGGCCTCATTGGAGTGGGTGCACGACCGGCAGTTGTCTTCCTTGCTTGTTAGTTTCGATGCCGAAAAGGCTTTTGATAGGGTTGATTGGCAATACCTGCATTGTTTGCTCCCACGGTATGGTCTGGGTGGTTACTTCTGTAGAATAGTGGAAAGCCTATATGCACAGCCATCAGCCGGGGTACTTTGCAATGGGGTGCTTTCGGAGGCTTTCCCCTTGGAACGAGGTACCAGACAGGGTTGTCCACTTTCGCCTTTATTGTTCGTCCTTTCTTTGGACCCCCTGATACAGACCATAGAGGCCTCTCAAGAGATAAAGGGTGTTAGGATAGGGACGCGAGAGTTTAAGCTTGCGGCCTTTGCAGGCGATCTTTTGGTGCATTTGCTTTCCCCTGATCACTCACTGCCGTGTCTATTGGCAGAACTCACGAGATTTGGCCGTGTTGCGGGACTGCGAATAAATAAACATAAATCGGAGGCTTTGGATATCTCGGGCCAGTTGCGAGGGATGTGGGAGGGGTTCCCTCTTAAATGGGCCGACAGGGAGTTTAAATACTTAGGTATTGTGCTTCCTAGACAACCCCATGCACTGTACAGGCGTAACTTGGATCGTACCATTAGGGGTCTGCAAACCCAGTTGAAGGCATGGGGACACCTTCCGCTCTCCTTGTCGGGGAGGGTGGCAGCAATTAAAATGGTGATACTGCCGCGGATTTTGTATTGGCTGCAGACCTTGCCGGTTTGGCTGTTAAGTCGAGATCTGCGCTGGGTGGAATCTGTTCTTAGAGCATTCCTGTGGAAGGGGGGTAGGGCACGTATCCCGTGGGTCCGGATGCTGGGGAAATGGCGGGAGGGGGGATGGGACTTCCAAACCTAAGGATATACGCCCTGGCTTGCCAGGCTAGGCATATTGGGGATTGGCTGGGAGGGACAGAAGTTTATACGCCGAGGGTATTGGAGGAGTGTCTAGTGGCCCCACATACACTGATGGGGGTCTTGCATGGGGCGAATCGTGATTTACCTAGTAGGATAGTATACAGTGAACTGATTAGCTCGGCTAAAAGAACCTGGAAGCAACTTAATACATTTTGAAACGCTCCGTGGAATACCTCCAGCTGGCTACCGTTACAAGGGAATGTACAGTTTACTCCAGGATCTGAGAGGGCGACTTTCCGGGATTGGAGTGATAGAGGCATATGGAATATAGGGCATTTAGTCGATCCTTCCGGAAAATGTAAGTCATTTCTGACCTTGAGTCGGGAATATGATCTGTCTTCTAGACACTGCTTTGCTTATATACAGGTCTCCCACTACGTGTCCTCCTTACCGAGGGAAGCGCTGAGAATAGAACGCTCGGCACAGAACATGGAATTTTTTGGAATAGGAGGGGACAATCCGCCATCGATTTTGAAATTAAAGCTTCGATTAGATGTGGGGTTGGGGTAGTTCCTGACTATCGGACGGTGGAGGAAGCATGAGAGGCAGAACTGCGCAGAGAGGTACTTCCAGGAACGGTTCGTACGGCCTTGAAACGGATAGTGAGAATTGCACAGGGGGCACGGTGGAGAGAGGTACAATTCAAATGTATCACTAGGGCTTACTTTTCCCCGCGGCGGGCGCTGCATAGTCATATGACTGATGGTCGCTGTCCTCGATGTTTTGAGGCCCTGGCGACTTTGTTGCATATGTGGTAGGAATGTAGGCTTATCCGGTCCTATTGGGCTCGGATTTCTAGGTTTTTAAGTGGTTTACTGTGACAGAGATTGCGCTGGACTGGCCCCTTTGTGGTACTGGACCGGATAGATCCCCCAGGTCCTATGAGAGCAGGGGAACGTTTGCTGATGCGTAAGGCCTGTCTGGTGGGGAAGGGGCCGATCCTTCGCCTTTGGAGAGAGTGGTAGTCACCTACCTTCGGGGAATGGCGTAATTGTTTTCACCAATTAATGTTAACAGAGAGATGGCTAGCGCGGGGCAGTGTCAAACGTTGGACAGCTTTTATGCTTGTTTGGGAGCCCTATATTCAAAGTCTAGGGGCTCGTTGTCATAATGAAATCTTACAGGTAGGTAGTTGAAGAAGGCTACTAAGGTGGGTAGGGGAGGGAGTTAAGTGGAATGTAGTTGTAGATCTCGAATGGGTAATGAGCGGAGTGTAGCTATGGGTGGGGGGAGGGGAGAGTAGGGTGGAGGGTGGGAGGTTTGGGGGGAGGGGATACCTTGTTATAACCCACCTGCTTATTTTTGTTATGAGAATTCTCCGGGAGGGGATCAGAGTACACCCCCGCTTTGGAGATGTTTGTATAACGTTTATTGATGTTTTATTGGTGGTCTATAAATAAAGTATTTAAAAAAAAAAAAAAGACCAGCAGGTACTGGCCCATTCTGGATCTGCAAAACCTGAACCAGCTCCTCGTGCACGAGAAGCTCCAAGATAGTCTTTTTGGGGCACTGCTACCATATCTTCTTCAGAAAAATTGGCTGTGCTCCTTGGATCTAAAGGATGCATATATACACATCCTGATCCAGCCAGGTCACAGACAGTACCTACGATTTGTGCAGAGAGGCCAACACTATCAGTACAGAGTGCTTCTCTGGGAACAAGCAGAAAGTCTGTCCTCGCATATGGGGTGATGTCGGAGCCCACGTGGAAGCATCTCCCCAGTTTTCAAAGAAAGCCTTTTGGAGATGCACCACGCATGTGTGGTCCCCTTCCCACCCAAGGGTGCCATCTTGCCTCAGTCTCCTTTTTTCCATGGAGCACTCCGGACATCTGCCCAGTTTCCCCCGAAAAAAGTATTTTTTATCCTGTTTTTGTCCAGTATGCATACCAGTTCCTTTCCCGTCCCTGAGCCAGTTTGCCTCGTCATCTTTTCTCTGGTTCATTTCTTTGTGGTTTTTTCTCTCAAGATATCCCTCGATCGGGCTTCACACCCTTTATTGCTGCAGGCCTCGGACGTCCAGTGGCTTCAAGGAATGTGATCGGTGCGGTAAGATGATGTCCCTCATCAACCCTCATCTCTGCTGCCTTTTGCCGGAGCATGACGACTCAGACTGCAGACTCTGCAGGACCATGACCACAAAGGCCATCAAGAGCCGTCAGCTGCAGCAGGAACAGTTCTTTCACAAGTCCGACATCGCACTTTGGGGGCCCCCTCCGGTACCTCAATGCCTTGCGAGACCCGGGCTGCCTCAGAGTCCCGTAGCCACGGATTCTCAGAGAAGAAATCCCCGAAGGTGGAACGCAAGAAGTCAAAACCCTCGAAGATCACCTCAGAGGACGGATCTGGGAAGAAGAGTAAATCCCATACCAGGCCCCGCAGTACCCAGCGTGAGACCGAGGAGTCTGAGCGGGAATGGCCTCACAAGCTGCCTTGGAAGGAATCGTCACTATTCGGCAACCAACCTCAGACACCTGAGGCCATCCTCGTCAAGGACTCCTGCTCGACAGAACCATCGCCAAGCCCGAGGTCCTCAGTGCCCGCATCGAGGGCTGTGGAGCTAACTGGCTTGGAGGACCAGGTTGGCAGCCTTAGAGAGCAGTATATTTGCCCTCATGGTCATGCAGCGGGCGTTTATGTCCAGTTCCTCTGGTTCATCCGCCCCGATGACGGGATCTTCTGCATCAAGGGGTTCCCTGGACATCGAGGCAATCCTTGAGCGCCACCAGCCTCGAGAGACCCATCTGAATCTGATGAGGTCCCTATCCCATTTCTTGGGGTACCGGTCCTCTCCAGCGAGTGCATACGGTTTGGACCGCAGGTCCCCCAGAGATCATGGACCTTTGGGCCCGGGCCTCAATCGTGGTGATCGTGGGTCCTCAGACTTGTCAGAATGGGAGGACGAGGAGTCCCCGGACACTTGGCGACACCGAGACATGCCCTCGGACCTGTCTCCCCCAGTGTCCCGGCACCATTCTACGCCCTAGGATGTCACTTTCCTCAACTTTGTGAAGGACATAGCTAAGGCGCTCGTCATCGAGGCCGAGGAGGATCCATGTATGGAGGGAGATTCTCTGGTACGAGGCTTCCCCTAAAGAATCCCTTATGGTGCCTGTTCCTCCAATCCTCTAGCACCTCCTTCTCTGTATGTGGGAGACACCAGCGTCTGTGCCCATTGTCAGCAGGCGACTCAACTCTGTGTACCGAGTGCACTGAAGCCCTGGGTTCCAGAAGACTCAACTTCCCCACAACTCAGTGGTCATTGAGCCTGCCATGCGCAGACTCAAGAATCAAAAGACCCATTCTTTGGTGCCTCCTGGCAGGGAGGCCTAGACTCTCGACGCCCTCAGCCGAATGGTCTTCCAGGGCTCGATGCTTGCGTGCCAAGCCCAATCCTACCAACTGTACATCAATATGTACCTCAAAGAACTGGCAAGAGAGCTTGCAGACTTTTCGGCAGGCCTCGACGAGGAACCCCTTCAGCAGTTCAAGTCTCTGGTGATGGTGGTCAAGGAGTGCTCGAAGTTTTTATCCCGAGCAGCTTATCATGGCTTTGAATCCTCAGCAAGAGTTGCCGCTGCGGGCATCGGGGCCCAATGCCAGGCATGGCTGCAGTTGTCTGACCTCAAACAGTGGGTTCAGGACAAACTTATCGATATCCCCTATATTGGAGAGAATCTCTTTGGGAAACCCATGGCCGACAAGGCAGCTGAAATAGAGACTGTTCCTGACAAGTACCAGACTCTCTAACGAGACCTCAGTGCAGCCCCGTAAGAAGGCCCCAGGGAAGAAGCCCTTCTTCCCAAGGAAAAAGGGAGGTTTTGGCAATGCCTCACAGTTCCAAAACTTCTCAGCCCCGTAGCAAGGCCAACAGCATAAAGGGCAGAGGCATGGCCCCTGCAAACAAAAATCCCACAAGTCTCAGGCACTGGCTCCGACTCAACCTGGGGGGAGCTTTTGACTCCTTAGACATGACCTTCTCTCCCTCAAGGAGTTCCCGACAGCCCACAGGGGGGCATCTGGCCCTGTTTGCCCACAGGTGGTCCACCATCACCACCGATTCCTGTGTATGGCAAGTGGTCAAGAAGGGCTACCTCCTCCACCTGCAACGGGTGCCACCCTCATACTTTCCAGGAGAGTCTGTAAGACCTCTCCTCCACCAGATTCTGCTCCTCACCGAGCTCTTAGGTCTTCTCTAGGACAAGGCAGTGGAAACAGTGCCCAAGCATCTCTGAGGCACTGGCTTCTACTCCAGGTATTTCCTCGTTCCCAAGCAAACAGGGGGCGTCAGGCCCATCTTGAACCTGCAGGACTTGAACAGAATACTGCTGCCATACCTCCAGCAGGGAGACTGGCTATGCTCCTTAGACCTGAAGGATGCCTATATGCACGTCCTGATCCATCCCAACCACTGAAAATGCCTCCACTTCATGCTGGGAGATGGTCACTGCCAATACAGGGTGCTGCCCTTCGGGCTGGCCTCATCGCCAAGGGTCTTCGCCAAGTGCCTAGCTATTGTCGCAGCCCACCTTAGTCTCCAAGGGGCCTTCGTCTTTCCCTACTTGGACAACAGGCTCATAAAGAGAGGCACAGCTGAAGAAGTGCACCACGCCACCAAGCACACCATCCACATCCTGCAGTACCTGGGGTTCGTCATCAACTTCCCCACCTCCCCCCAGCTCAGTGCCTGGAGTTCATAGGGTCTCAGCTAGATACCCTCCAGGGCAAGACCTTCCTCAGAAGAGGTCAGAATGCCTCAGGAGGCTAGCCATAAAAGTACAGCACCACCGGTCGCTGCCCACTTGACTTCTCCTCCGCCTGCTGGGCCACTTGGCCTGTACGGTCCATGTGACCCCATACGCCCACCTGTACATGAGGACAGTGTCTGGGACAGGGTGAAAGTGACCCGCCAGCTGGCAGACTATCTCGACTGTAACAAAAACAGGAAGCGGCAGATTCAACACCCAATAAATTTATTATAACCAAATAAGTGGCCTAAGCCCAACACAGGCCGTGTTTCGTATACAACTTTCTCAGGGGCTATCAGGACACACTGTGGGTGTGATGTGCATAGACTACACCAGGCTCAAAAGAGACAATGGAGGTCGCAACTATCAGAAAAACTTCTTCACAAGATCCGATGGATACCTCGTACCACGTGATCCACTACAGGATTCTGAAACAATGTTCATAGAACAAAAGCCGTTTCACGTTTCTTTGAGAAACGTGAAACGGCTTTTGTTCTATGAACATTGTTTCAGAATCCTGTAGTGAAGAAGTTTTTCTGATAGTTGCGACCTCCATTGTCTCTTTTGAGCCTGGTGTAGTCTATGCACATCACACCCACAGTGTGTCCTGATAGCCCCTGAGGAAGTTGTATACGAAACACGGCCTGTGTTGGGCTTAGGCCACTTATTTGGTTATAATAAATTTATTGGGTGTTGAATCTGCCGCTTCCTGTTTTTGTTTCTGCTCGCTTGAGTGGCTAGCGCTGTTTCTTTGTGGACCCCAGACTATCTCGACTGTGGCAGATTCCCCCACCACATGCAGGCCAGGATGCCATGCGAGGCACCCACCCCACAGAGGGTCCTCACCATGGACGCCTCCCTGCTGGGCTGGGCTGGGGAGCTCATTGCGAGGACCTCCGTCTACAAGGCAGCTGCAGATAACGTTCTGTAGCTCCAGGCGATGTTCCTAGCTCTCTGTGCCTTCCGCCACCAGCTGCAGCACCAGTTGGTGCTGATCAGACACAACCAAGTCGCAATATTCTGTGTGAACAAGCAAGGGGGCACGTGGTTGTACTCCTGCCAGGAGGCAGTAGTTCTTTGCTCATATGCAACACGCAATGGGATGCTTCTAAGGGCGGTCTATCTTCTGGGTCAGGACAATTCCCTGGCAGACAAGCTGAGCAGAGTCCTCTAGCCGCACAAGTGGGGCCTGGATCCCAGGGTGACCTCCCGGCTGTTTCAACTCTGGAACATCCTTCTAGTGGACCTGTTTGCCAGCCCAGACAACACACAGTTGCCCTACTTCTGCTCCCACCATCTACACCCGTCCCATGTGGCAATGGATGCATTCCTGATTCCACTGAAGGAAGGCTTCCTTTATGCCTTCCTGCCGACACCACTGGTTGCGAAGACCCTCTTCAAGGTCCAGCGCAACAGAGCATCACTAATACTGATAGCCTCACAGTGACCCAGGCAACCTTGGTTCCCGCTGCTTCTCCAACTGTCGGCGGCATCGCCGATTTCCCTGGGCCATGCCCAAGACTGCTATCTCAGGAGAAGGGCTCTCCCCTGCACCCGAAACTTGGGGTTCCTGTCTCTTATGGCTTGGCTGCTGAAAGGGTAGCCCTGGCTCCCTTCAACCTTCCACGGTACGTGGAGGACGTCCTTCTGGCCTCTTGCAAGGCCTCCACAAGGAGGGTGTATGCCTTAAAGTGGTGTCGCTTCTTGGTCTGGTGCCCTGAGAAGCTGGCGAATCTGTTTTGCCCAGTTCAGATGGTACTCCAGTACCTACTCCATCTGTCGCAGGTGGGACTAAATCCAACACAGAGTGCACATGTGAGCTATTTGCAGCACATCACCATGCCGTTCTGCGAAAACCCGTCTCGGCACAACCGCTTGTAGCTCGGTTCATACAGGGCCTCATGCTATCCAAACCCCCCATCCGCCCACCAGCAGCAGAATGGGATCTCAATGTGGTGCTCTTGCAACTTACTAAGCTGCCGTTTGAGCCCCTGACTACCTGCCATTTACGGTAACTCTCCTGGAAGGTCGTCTTTCTCGTGGCACTCACATCAGCTTGCAGAGTCAGCGAGCTCCAGGCTCTGATGGCAAAGCACCCATACATCAGGTTCTACGAGATCATGGTAGTGCTCCGCACACACCCCATGTTTCTGCCGAAGGTGGTGTTTCCATTCCATCTCAATCAGGAGGTGGTGCTCCCCACCTTCTTTCCGAGGCATCACGCCGGCAAGGTGGAGACTGTCCTCCATACTTTGGATTTTAAAAAGGCCCTGTCCTATCTGCCATGGACTCAGGGCCACCGCAAAGCATCTCAGCTTTTCTCATCTTCTATGACCCCAATTGACTGGGGCTCACAGTGACTAAGTGAACTCTGTCTACTTGGGTGGCAGACTGCATTGTCCTCACCTGTGAGCAGGCTGGGATCCCACTAGACCAGCGGGTCATGGCGCACCACATCAGAGCCATGGCTACTTCTGTGGCAAATCTGCATTCCATTCCTGTGATGTAAATCTGCCGGACCACCACCTAGTCTTTGCTCCATACCTTCACAGCTCACCACTTCCTAGAGAGGGAGTCCCAACGGGACAGCACCTTCAGCCAGGCCATACTCCATAATCTCTTCAGTGTGTAGGCAATCTTTGCCCTCTGACCCTTCTGTGTTCAGGCTATCGGAGTGCTGGTTCTCCACGGGACACCTGCGTCTTGCGAGAGTCTCTCCCTTGGAACTTAACTGCTGCAGCTCATGGCTCACTTCTCTGGCTGCCATGGCATTTTGTACAGGTCCTTAGTACCCTGTAGCTGGGGAGTCCCATATGTGAGGACTGACTTCCTACTTGTCCCTGGAGAAAGTGTAGTTACTCGCCTGCAACAGATGTTCTCCAGGGACAGCAGGAATCAGTCCTCACAACCCTCCCTCCTATCCTTGGATTTGCTTCTTCACCGTATTTGCATTTTTGCTGTCTCAGCTGTGTCATTAGACTGAGGCAGGATGGCAGCCTTGGGCAGGAAGTGGACCACGCATGTGTGGTGCATCTCTCAAAGGCTTTCTTTGAAAGCTGGGGAGATGCTTCCACGTGGGCTCCGTCAGCACCGATGTCACAACATATGTGCTGGGTTGAGCCTTGAAGGTCATGTCATGGCTCACAATGTCCATGAGACACCTGCATCGGTGGCCAACCTCGACTCTGCCTCTGCAGAGGAGATCTGCAAGGCTGCTACGTGGTCCTCAGTCCATACCTTCGCAGCCCATTATTGCCTAGATGGGGATTCCCGACGGGACAGCAACTTTGGCCAGGCCATGTTCTGGCACCTCTTTGGGTTTTGGAGGCAACTCCTGCCCACCGGACCCTTCTGTCCCTCCAGGCTACTTGCAAAATCCTTCAGGATACTGAATCAGATGAGTCCCTCAGTGGGACTTCCTTCCTGTTCTTTCTGGATTTTCCAGTTCGGTGCCCTGTTGGGCTGCTGCTATTCTCTAGTTCTGATAGCCTGTAGCTCGGGAGTTCCATACATGAGGATTTCCTGCTTGTTCACAGAGAAAGCGTACTTACTCACCTGTAGCAGGTGTTCTCTGTGAACAGCAGGGATAAGCCCTCACAACCCTCCCACCTCCCCAGGGAGATGCCTTTTTGGCTCCTGCTATGTTATTTGACTGAGAAGTTGGCGCCATGTGCGGTGTACCTCCCAAATACTTCTTTTGGAAGCTGGGGAGTGTTCCGTGCAGGGCTCCGTTGGTGATGTCACCCATACGTGAGGGCTTATTCCTGCTGAAAAGAAAACATAGCAAGTTAGTGCTTTTTTTATTGTGTAACATTTAATATAGTTTTATATATTTATATAGTTTTCTTTATATGGAATTGTAAGCATTGGCTATTTATGAATTTTACACATGAAGATAAGTTTTTATGGGTTCCTTCATCATCTGTTAAAGGATGAAGTTGCTCTATATTTATGCATATGTATGGGGGGGAGGGGTTATATCTCTGGAATCCCAGGTCCAATTAGGCCTATTTTTGATCTTGCTCTGCCTTTTTACTAATTTTTCCCATATCCCAAGTTTCATCCCATGCTTTTAAAATTTTGGAATTCCATGTAATTCATGTTTCATCCTGTACTTAAAATTGTTTACTTGCACTGAGTTCATTGTAAACAGTCTTGACTAGTTGAAAGTCAATATAAAAAAGATGTTAGATAACACTCCAAAATCAATTAATTAAATTAATTTTTCTCCAGGACCAAGCAGGAAGTCAGTCCTCACATATGGGTGTCATCGGCGCCGATGAAGCCCCAGCGGAGCATTTCCCCAGCTTTCCATGAAAGCCTTTGGGAATGCTGGCACGCATGCGCGGTTCCCTTCCCGCCTAAAGGTGCCATCTTACCTCAGTCTCTTTTTTTCCGAGAAGCCCATCGGGCGTGTGTCCTGTTCTCCCGGATAAAATGATTTTTTTCTTCGGCGATTTTCGCTATTTTTTTTCTCCGGTTCGACACCGGTTCCCCTCCCGCCGGGTTCGGTACACCGGTATCGAGCCCGTTTTCTTCATTTTTCTGTTTTTGCCCTTCGTGGCTGGCGTTCGCGCCCTTTTTTCATTTTTCACTGGAAGGCCGGTCTTTTGACCTCACTGGGGCTATTTTTTCTCCGATGGCTTCCAGTGGTTTCAAAAAGTGTGATCGGTGTAAGAAAATTATGTCTCTCACCGACACACACGACTGCTGTCTTCGGTGCCTCGGCCCTGACCACGACACAAAGTCGTGTGGGCCATGTGGGAAGATGTCTTCCAAGGCACTAAAGAGTCGACAGCATCAAAAGGAAAGGTTTTTCTCTGACTCTGCCTCCGGCCGGGCCCGGACCTCGTCTGAGGCCTCGACATCTCGGGATTCCGATCCCGAGCACCGTCGAAGCTCCTCGGACAGGGGGTCCCCTGACCGGGAACGTCTCGCGAGGGCGGCGTCGGAGGAGGTCCCAGGCCCCTCGAGGGCCAGGTCTAAGACCCCCGACCGCCGTCCCGGGCCCGTGGACCAAGAGAAGCCTGCCAAAGTTCCTCGCGTGGAGCCGGAGTCTGCTGGACAGGTAAGCCCCGTAGTCCTCGTGGAGTCTCCTCCCAGAGAGCCGACGTCGGGCCCGGCACCGCCGGGGCCCGAGTCGGTGGCTGCTGCGTCTCCCGAGCTGAGTCTCAGGATGACAGCCTTGGAGTGCAGACTGTCTGCCTTCATGGAGCAGCAGCGGGCACTGATGGCCAGCTTGTCTGGTGCATCTGCCCCGACCACCGGGACGTCGACTTCGAAGTCAACCCCGGAGACCGAGCCGATACTCGAGACCCTCGTGGCTCGAAGTCGTCCTCGGTCGAGGTCTCCCTCGACCTCCCGTTCGGGACCGAGGGCGTTGGGGCGGGTGCCCCGGGGCCCCGCGGGGTCGGATCCTGACTCCTCCTCGGACGAGTCCGCCTGGGAGACGGAGGACGAGGAGTCTCCCGATACTTTTAAGACTCGGTGCGTCCCATCGGACTCACCGCATTCTGATCCCCGGAGTAGATCCCCTCCGGAGGACACTAGGTTCTCGGAGTTCTCCAGGATATGGCCGCTGCCTTGGCTATCCCTGCCGATCCCAAGGAAGAGCCTCGAGCCGAGGAGCTCGATGCTCTACAGTACGACTCTCCTCCGAAGGAGGCCTTTACTGTCCCGGTTCCTCCGATGCTGGAACGGCTCCTCTTCCGAATGTGGGAGGCCCCGGCCTCGGCGCCGGTTCTAAGTAAGTGAGTCGATTCCATTTATCGACTCCGCAAAAGCCCTGGTTTCCAGAAAGCACAGCTACCACACCATTCCATGGTTGTGGAATCGGCCATGCATTGTCTGAAGAGCCAGAAGATGCACTCTGCGGTGCCCCCCGGCAGGGAGGCCCGCAACCTCGATGGCGTCGGTAGGAAGTGCTTCCAGGGGTCGATGCTTGCTTGCCGTGTCCAGTCTTACCAGCTGTACATGGGCATGTACTTGCGGGACCTGGCCAAAGAACTGGCCGGCTTCTCTGCTGGTCTCTCCGGGGAACCCTTGCAGAGATTTCAGACCTTGTCCTCGGGGATTCGGGAATGCTCGAAGTTCATTTCCCGCGCCGCCTACGATGGCTTTGAGGCTTCGGCCCGAGTAGCGGCTGCCGGCATCGCAGCTCGACGCCAGTCGTGGCTACAGTCATCGGACCTCGAGCCATGGGTTCAGGACAAGTTGGTCGATGTCCCCTGCCGAGGTGAGAACCTTTTTGGCAAACCCGTGACCGAGAAGGCCGCTCAGCTCGAGACAGAGCATCTTACCAGGACAAGGCTGTCGAGGAAGACCTCTGCCCCTTCACATAAGAAGAAGGGCTCGGGTAAAAAGTCCTTTTACCCGAGGAAGGGCACTGCCTACAAACAGTACCCTCAGTATCAGTCTGCCCAAGCTGCCCCCCAGGGTCAGCAAGCCAAGGGCCAGGGTAATGGGCCCCGTAGGCAGAGGACCCCCAAGCCTCAGGCCCCTGCTCCAACTCAGCAGGGAGGGGGGTTTTGACTCCTTGAGCATAGCCTCTCCTCCACTGCTCTCCCCACCCTGCACAGGAGGTCGCCTCGCCCTCTTTGCCCACCAGTGGCCCCTCATCACCGGGGACAGTTGGGTGCTGGACATAGTCCACAATGGCTATGCCCTCCATTTTCACCAACTGCCTCCACCATATTTTCTAGGGGAGCCTCCAAGGCTTCCCCTGCACACAGACCTCCTTCTAAAAGAGCTTCATGGTCTGTTGGTGGACAGGGCGGTGGAGCCTGTGCCTCCCTACTTTCAAGGTCACGGATTCTACTCCAGGTATTTCCTGATACCCAAACGAACCGGTGGCCTTCGACCCATTCTGGACCTCAGAATCCTCAAGAAGTTCCTAGAGAAAGAAAAGTTCAAGATGCTTACTCTTGGAACACTTCTGCCCTACCTCCAGCAGGGAGATTGGCTATGCTCCTTAGATCTAAAGGATGCGTACACTCACATCCTCATTCATCCAGACCGCAGAAAGTACCTCAGGTTCATTGTGGGAGGGAACCATTATCAGTACAGAGTACTACCTTTTGGTCTATCCTCCGCTCCCACGGTCTTTACCAAGTGCCTGGCAGTGGTTGTAAGAAATCAAGGCATCTTTGTCTTTCCCTTTCTGGACGACTGGCTCATCAGGGGTCAGACATCCCTGGAGGCCAGACAAGCCACCCTCAACACCATTGCTCTGCTTCAAAAGGTGGGCTTTGTCATAAACTTCGCAAAGTCCACTTTGCTCCCATCCCAGAACTTGGAGTTCATAGGGGCAAGGTTAGATTCTCAACTGGCAAAGGCATTCTTGCCAGAAGACAGGGCTAAAAGGCTGATGGACGTGGCAAAGCAGTTTCTGAGCAAGTCCCTGGTCTCGTCCAGACTCTGCCTCAGGCTTCTGGGTCACATGGCTTCGACAGTACATGTGACTCCCAATGCCAGGCTCCATATGAGGCCTGCACAGTGGTGCCTTCGGACTCAGTGGTCTCAAGCCATAGGCCACTTACGAGACAAGATAAAGGTGTCCAAACCCCTTTTGGCCTCCCTCAGCTGGTGGCTACATCCACCCAATCTCCTCAAAGGCATGCCCTTCCAAATGCCAGACTACTCAGTGTTCCTCAGCACCGACGCCTCTCTGAAGGGCTGGGGTGCTCATTGTCTGGACAAGTGCACCCAAGGCCTCTGGTCTCCCTGGGAGGCAGCCCAACAGATCAATCTGCTGGAACTTCGAGCTATCCGCTTGGCTCTCAGAGTTTTTTCTCCAGCCCTGGCTCACCGCTCAGTCTTGATTCAAACAGACAACCAGGTGGCCATGTTTTATGTGAACAAGCAGGGCGGGACTGGGTCCCAGATCCTTTGTCGAGAGACTCAGGACCTTTGTTCCTTTGCCCTGAAGTACCACATGCTTCTCAAGGCGGTGTACCTCCCAGGCCAGGAGAACTGCCTGGCCGACCGGTTGAGCAGGATTCTGCAGCCCCACGAGTGGCAGCTGCATCCCTTGGTGGTTCAAAAGATCTTCCTGAAGTGGGGTCTTCCTTGGATAGATCTCTTTGCCAGTCCACTAAACAAGCAGCTACCCAAGTTCTGCTCCAGGCAACCACATCCTTTGAGGTTCGCACCAGATGCTTTTCTGATGTCCTGGTCTCAGGGCCTCCTGTATGCTTTTCCTCCCACGCCCTTGGTGGCCCGAACTCTGTTCAAGATTCTTTGGGACAAGGCCTAGGTCCTGCTGGTAGCTCCCAGATGGCCGAGACAGCCTTGGTTTCCTCTTCTGCTTCAACTGGCGGTGGATCCCCCACTGCCTCGGGGGTTGCAACCCGACCTTCTCTCTCAGGAGCAGGGTTCCTTACTACACCCCAATCTCAAGACTCTCAATTTGATGGCCTGGAGGCTGCAAGGGTAGTCTTGGCTCCCTGGGGCCTGCCTCTGGAAGTTGAGGAGGTTGTCCTAGCCTCTAGAAAACAGTCCACTAGGAAAGCCTATGCGCTCAAATGGAAGAGGTTTTCTGTGTGGTGTCAGCTACGTACAGAGGATCCTTTCTCCTGTACTGTGCCAGTAGTGCTTCAGTACTTACTGCACTTATCAAATCAGGGACTTAAGTCCAATTCTGTTCGGGTCCACCTCTCAGCTTTAGCAGCTCACCACTCACTGGTGGAGGGACATTCTTTGTCAGGTCACCCCTTGTTGTCCCGCTTTCTCAGGGGCTTGCTTTTGCTCAAGCCCCCCATCCGTCCTCCTGCTCCTGAGTGGGAGCTGAATGTCGTCTTGCAGCAACTGACTCGCCCACCCTTTGAGCCGATGGCTACTTGTCCTCTGCGCTTCCTCTCCTGGAAGACACTCTTCCTGATAGCCCTTACCTCGGCTAGGCGAGACTCACTCAGAGCTTCAGGCCCTGGTCTGTGATAGGCCTTACACCAGGATTTATAGGAACAGGGTAGTCCTCAGGACTCATACCAAGTACCTCCCTAAGGTTGTCTCCTCTTTCCACCTCAATCAGGAGGTGGTTCTTCCAACATTTTTCCCTAGGCCTCATGCAAGCCAGGCTGAAGCAGTCCTGCATACCCTGGACTGTAGGAGGGCCTTATCCTTCTACCTTGACCGTACGCAGGGGCATAGAAGGGCTACTCAGCTATTCGTATCCTTTGACCCCAATAAGTTGGGGTTAGCTGTGTCCAAGCGTACCTTGTCTATCTGGGTGGCTGACTGTATCACCTGGGCTTACAAGGCGGCTGACCTTCCTTTGCAGGGTAGGGTCACGGCCCATCGTGTCAGGGCAATGGCTGCCTCAGTGGCTCATCTCCGCTCTGTGCCCTTGGTAGACATCTGCAGGGCTGCAACTTGGTCTTCAAGCCAGACTTTTGCAGCCCACTACTGTCTGGAAAGGGAGTCCCGTAGGGACAGTGCTTTTGGCCAAGCAGTACTTCGGAATCTCTTTGAGGTCTAGGCAACTCTTGCCCTCTGTTGGGCTACCGGTGGAGGTTGTGTCCTTGAAAAGCCTTTCTTTGCTGCGGGGAGGGAGTTCTCTTGTTCAGCCTGGGTTACTCGGTAGCCCAGAGCTAGGGAGTCACCCATATGTGAGGACTGACTTCCTGCTTGGTCCTGGAGAAAGAGTATGGTAGTTACTCACCTGTAACAGGTGTTCTCCAGGAGCAGCAGGAATCAGTCCTCACAACCCTCCCTCCTCCCCTTGGAGTTGCAGTTGTACATAGTTTGTGTTTTTACATTTTTGTGTGCTCTTCTTAGCTATGTCATTTGACTGAGGTAAGATGGCACCTTTAGGCGGGAAAAGAACCGCACATGCGTGCCAGCATTCCCAAAGGCTTTCATGGAAAGCTGGGGAAATGCTCCGCTGAGGCTTCATCGGCGCCGATGACACCCATATGTGAGGACTGATTCCTGCTGCTCCTGGAGAACAGGTGAGTAACTACTGTTATTTTGCCCCCCCCCCCTCCCCGGACAGGATAGATAGATTTTATCAATCTGTTGTTCTTTCCAACCCAACAGTAGTTGCAAAAAATTATATAAAGGGGGTCAAGAATGCCTAATATTGCATTTAGTAAAGACTTTGTTCTGCTTTCTTCTCGAAAAACCTGCTGGCCCTTAATCAAAAGCATTGTTACTTTCAATAAAATAGCCAAGCTGATAAACCACCTCCTTTTCAATTAATTTTGCCAAAAAGGACAATGGCATATGGGGAGATGTCACCTGTCCCCTATTTTACTACTACTGATCATTTGTAAAGCGCTACAAGGTGTACGCAGCCGCTGTACAGACACATGTAAAAGACTGTCCCTGCTCAACAGAGCTTACAGTCTAGTCAAGACAGTCAGCACAACAGCTGAGGACAAGGGACATCTAGGGGAATGGTAAGAAAACACATAGGAGACAAAGCAGATCAGGATCCAAAGGTGGCCTCGGTGAGCTTTCAGCCTGGATTTGAAAAGGGTCAGAGATGAAGCCTCACATACAGACTCAGGTAGTTTGTTTCAGGCATGAGGAGCAGGAAGGTGGAAGGATCGAAGTCTGGAATTGGCAGTAGAAGAGAAGGGCACAGATAGAAGAGTGGAGTTCCCGAGGAGGGGTGTAGGGAGAGAGAAGAGAGGTAAGGTAGTGAGCAGCAGAATGAGTGCACTTATAGGTCAGCAGGAGCCGTTTGAACTGGATACGGAAACGTATAGGGAGCCAATGAAGTAATAAGAAGAAGGGTTATATGAGCATATTGAGGCTGGAGGAAGATTAGCCATGCAGCTGAGTTTTGAACAGATTGAAGGGGAGAGAGAAGATTCAGAGGGAGACTAGCAAGGAGAAGTTTGCAGTAGTCTAGACGGGAGGTGACTAAAGAGTGGATAAGTGTCTTAGTGTGTTCAGAAAGGGAGAGGCAAATTTTTCTGATATTGTGGAAAAAGAAATGACATGTTTAAGCTATCAGTTGGATGTATGTGGAGAGGGGGAGTCAAAGATGACTCCAAGGTTGCAAGCCGAAGAAACGAGGAGGAGTAGAGCATTATCTACAGAGATTGAGAAAGGAGGGAAGGGGGGAGGTGGGTTTAGGAGGAAAAATAAAAATTTCTACTTTGGCCATGTTCGGTTTCAAACAGCAGTGAGACATCCAGACAGCAATGTCAGGCAGGCAGAGATCTGAGCCTGGATTGCTGGAGAGATTTCAGTTGTAGAGAGGTAGATCAGAAAGTCATCAGCATAAAGATGGTATAGAAAACTAAGAGAGGAGATAAGTGCACCAAGAGATTGGGGATCTAGAGAGAAAAGGAGTGGACCCAAGACAGTTTTCAATTTAGGAGTTAAGTCCACTTCTTCAGTTGTGTTGAGAAATTACCTTTTTGGATTTTGCTCATACCTTTTTCAGTAGTAGTTCAAGGCAAGTTACATTCAGATATTATAGGTATTTCCTAAGAGGGCTTACAACCTAAGTTTGTAGCATAGGCAATGGAAGGATAAGTAACTTGCCCAAGATCATAAGAAGCATCAGTGGAATTTGAACCTCAGCTTCCCTGATTCTCAACTTTAACCACTAGTAACCACTGTGCCTTTAAAAAGGATTATTAATACATATGCATAAATATAGAGCAACTTCATCCTTTAACAGATGATGAAGGAACCTATAAAAACTTATCTTCATGTGTAAAATTCATAAATAGCCAATGCTTACAATTCCATATAAATAAAACTATATTAAATGTTATACCATAAAAAAGCACTAACTTGCTATGATTTCTTTTCAGTACTGTAAAATATTGTCAACTATAAAATAAGCAAGAAACTCCCAAATGTGCTGGCAAAATTTATTTATTTATTTTATTTATTTCTAGCTTTTCTATACTGCGCTATTTGACATCAGCGCGGTTTACAGTTAACAATTTTACACAAGGCGGGGAAGTGCCTTGTGCTTACATCGAACAGGACATAGTAACTTGGATTCATAACATTGAACTATTTACATCTGAACAATGTCAGCTTACTAGTGTCGCTTATACATATCAGATGCATAACATATCCAAGGTTCAAAATGCTATATGCTATATGTTATGCATACAAAATGCATAACATATCCAAGGTTCTTAAGAACAAATATGCCTACAAAATTGTTCAACATAGGCTCTTGCACAAATTGGAATACTCAGTCATTGTTAGAAATTAATATGTGAGTTGTATGTTTACAGTTCATAACCTCTGATACAGGCACTGCTGAACACTTTGGGTTTTGTTTTTTAAATATTTGTTTTTTCGTTTTCTTCTTAAAATATATTAAAAATGTATTTTTTCATTTATTTTGTCATTTATTTAGTTCTTAAATTTCTCTGGCACTTATTATTGTGATCTCCTTGTTTT
Source organism: Ichthyophis bannanicus (assembly GCA_033557465.1). NCBI lineage: Eukaryota > Metazoa > Chordata > Amphibia > Gymnophiona > Ichthyophiidae > Ichthyophis > Ichthyophis bannanicus. The sequence continues at coordinate 647,651,940 of CM066033.1, read as the reverse complement.
GTTTCACACATACATCAGACTCTGTGAATATCACTCCCATACCTATCATAGAGAAATTTCATATATATTGATTTTAAGGACAGACTAGATAGGCCATGTGGTCTTTTTCTGTCGTCATATTTCATATTTCTATGATTTATTTAACAGCTTTTCTATACAGCTTTATCCTATGGTCAAGGTGGTTTACATCAAAACAGAATCCAATACAGTATAACAGATTAACAAACTTGGATAGAACGTACCATAAAGGATATATATCACAGATAATTCATGTACTATTCTCTCACACACACAAATACCAGACATTGCATGCACATACATTAGATAAAATATGGATCTGCCATGACATGGATTCTCTACAGGCTTTGATACTTTTTTATTTTGACCAAGATTAGAATGATCCAAATGTGATATTACATAGGAGCTTTTGAGGTTATCTGAGGAGATTTCCCGTGTGTTCTGGGCAACTCCTATACAGCATCATCTCTAGATAGTTCTTTGTTGCCCAGTAAAAAGTATGCCAAAGACCCAAGCTTTCTCCAAGACTTACAGCTACCAGAACACTGCACTGCACATGTACTTAATTAATTCAGCTTTGTAGTTCTGTAGCCTCACCTCTAACTTTGGTTCTTTTTACTGAAAGGTACATTAACCATTCCTGTGCCCCTAACTGTGTGGCTGAAGTTGTGACCTTTGACAAGGAGGATAAGATCATTATCATCTCGAGCCGCAGGATTCCCAAAGGAGAGGAGGTGAGGACTGTTGATACAGATTTTTATTTGCTTTGCAGGTTTAAATCTTTATTCTTTAGACATCGTGTAAATAGTTTTCCCCTGTTCTCCCATTCTTGATTATCCCCTTGTTCTATGTAAGCACATTGTGATATTTATGCATTGTTGCACTGTTCAGTTCTAATGTAAACCGCACTGATCTTAATAGCGCGGTATATAAGAAATAAAAATAAATAAATTCTCCAGATAGTGCAGTTGCTTGCACTCTTAATGCTAAAGTCCAGCAGACTGATCCAGTCTGCAGAGCTTTGCAGCTTTGATATATTTTTACTATAGCACTGAGCATGCATGGATGGTCTCACAGCTCCAAACACTCACAGCTGCTTTCAGTCGTTCCAAAGCTTTAAAAGATGCAGTAGAACAGCAAAAAATAGAGGGGAATTGGAGAGTGGGAAAAGTGTGGCTGCATTCTTCTGCTGTCTATGGAGAGCCCAGTTACAGATAAGCAACTAGGCTTTTTCCGTGGACGAGTAGGGGATATGCAGACACACTTAATGGAGAGTCCAGAGCAGAGGTCGCTGAAGAGAGAGTAATTGTTGGTGCATGGTGACCTGATAAAATTTTCTGGGAAGTGGACACATGATTAAAGTGCAGAAAGGTTGCAGAAAACAGACTGTCCAAACACAGTATTTGAAGAGGATGAACAATCAAGATAGTAATGCTTGGTGATGGTATGAATTGTTGACCATATAGCAGCATTGCATATCATGCATGGAAGCACGAAGGTTAGCTATCATGGAAGCTTTTGCTCTGAGATGGTGAGGAGTAACTCTATCAGGCAGAGAGAAACACTCAGCATGATATGCAAACCCAGTACAGTCAAAGATCCAAGTGGAGAGAGTTCTTTTGGACACTGCAAGACCTGGATTGGTTGGATTGAAGGTTACAGAAAGCTAAGAGGACATATAAGAAGTCTGTGTAGCATGTACTTTCCCATCTCTTTCGTGCTGAACTGTTATCCCTTTATTTTATTGTTTTGTATACCGCTGTGAACTGAAGTGGACTGCCATCGGGCACCTTGCATCTGATCATTACATGGTAAATTGTGCTGGAAATGAAAGACAAAGAAGAAATGGTGTTGCATTTATAATTAAGAAAAACCTTGCAAGAACTGTAATGAAATACATTATAATCAGTGAATGCTTAATTTCTATTTGTTTACGGGAATGCCCATCAACACAACTATAATTCAGATATATGCCCCAATAACAGCTGCAGAAGAGGAAGTTGATGATTTCTATGAACAGGTACAAACTGAAATTGACAGAACATGCAAACAGGATATCCTGATAGTTATGGGGACTGGAATGCAAAAGCTGGCAACAAAAATGAAGGCATCGTGGTTGGAAATATTGATTTGGCAACAGAAATGAAGTTGGAGAAAGACTGATAGAATCCTGTAAGACCAATGATGTATTCATCTCAAACACCTTTTTCGAGCAACACAAGCGGCGACTGTACACATGGACTTCACCCAATAGATTGCACAGAAATCAAATTGACTACATCTGGAAGTCAACAATGAAAAGCTCTATAACATCAACAAAGAGAAAACCTGAAGCTGACTGTGCTACAGATCACCAACTACTAGTATGCATGCTGAAGCTGAAAAAGTACAAAAAATGAGTCACTTTCAGAGTGAAAAACAAAACTAAAAAAAGCAGAGATTCACTCCACAATTGTACAGTTCTCAATTGAATCAAAAATTTCATACAAAAACAAACAGTGAGGAGAAAAAGGCCTCAGAATCACTGGGGTTTAGAGCTATACCAACGGGTATAACCACCCAAAGCTCCCCCACAAACATGAATGGCCAGAAAAAACTCCTCACATGGAAACACTTTATTCTCATCTAGAGCATATCACAAATCATCCAGCATATATCAAAATGTAAAGAAACTGCACTTATCTTCTGCAGTTCCTCAGCAGCCTAAGGGGTTTGAAAATGGATGACATCCACAGCTTTGTTTTTGCAGTTTGGGCTGCTGAGAAACTGCGGAGGATAAGTGCAGTTTCTTTAAATTTTGATATATGCTGAATGATTTGTGATATGCTCTAGATGAGAATAAAGTGTTTCCATGTGAGGAGTTTTTTCTGGCCATTGATGTTTGTGGGGGAGCTTTGGGTGGTTATGCTCGTTGGTATAGCTCTTAACCCCAGTGATTCTGAGGCCTTTTTCTCCTCACTGTTTGTTTTTGTATGAAATTTTTGATTCAATTGAGAATTGTGCAGTTGTGGAGTGAATCTTTGCTTTTTTTAGTAGAAGCTGAAAAAGAGCAAGCCACTCATAAATGTAGTAAAATATGATCTTGAGAATATACCACCGGAATTTAAAGACTGCCTGCAAAATCAATTTGATGTTTTGGATACAAATGACAAGAGCACCAGAAGAGTTATGGGAAGACATCAAGAAAATTGTGCTAGATAAAAGTGAAAAAGCAAAAACGGCCAAAATGGATGAGCGAAGAAACTCTAAAAATTGCCTAAAAACTCAGAGAAGCTAAAGCCAGAGGAGAAAGAGAGGCAATCACAGAACTCAATAGAGAATTCCAACGTGCAGCAAGATGAGACAAAGAGAAGTACTACAATGAAGCAAAGAAATAAAATTAGAAACTATTGGAAGAACAAGATCAGCTTTCCTAAAGCTACGAGAGTTAAAGAGAAAATTCTAGCCTCGAATTGGAATGCTACAAGATGCTCAAGGATCCATGTTGAATGATTCTGAGAAGATCAAGAAAAGGTGGAAAGAATATACAGAGTCATTGTACCATAAATATCAAATGGACCAACAGCCGTTTCAACCTGTACCTTATGATCCGGAACCATTAGTGATGAAAAAGGAAGCTGAAGCAGCATTGAAAGCATTATCAAAGAACAAAGCACTTGGTATTGATGGCATTTCCATTGAAGTATTACAGCAATTGTATAAAACTGTTGCCTTACTTAATAAGGCTCTGCCAGGAAATTTGGAAGACAACATCATGACCAACTGACTGGAAAAGATCTGTGCTTATACCTATACTGAAGAAAGTTGATCCGACCAACTGGAAATTATCATACAATCATTCTGATCCCACATGTCAGCAAGATTCTCCTCAAGATCATCCAGCAGAGACTACAGCCATTCCTAAAACAACTGCATGAAGTGCAAGCAGGGTTAAGGGAAGGCCGAGAAACAAGAGACATCATCATGGATGTTAGATGGATCCTTTACAGTTCCAAAAGGATATCTATATGTTTTTTTATTGACTATAGCAAGGCTTTCGACTGTGTAAACCATGAGAAACTCTGGGCCACATTAAGAAGCGTGGGTATACCAGAACACCTAATAATTCTCTTGTACAACCTTTACATTGATCAAGAAGCAACAGTTCGCATGGAACAAGGAGAAACAGAATGGATTAAAATCAGCAAAGGTGTATGACAAGGCTGCATACTTTTCCCCCTACCTGTTTAATTTTTATGCAGAAGAAATCATCGGAGAAGCAGGACTGCATGAAGACAACTGAGGTGTGAAGATTGCTGGAAGACTCATTAGCAACAGGGGCAGCTCAAGGCAATCTGCTGCCTGAGGCGAAGTATGAAATGGCGTGCCCCCACACACACACCTTAGAGGGGGCGGGGCTTTTCCAGAAATCCAATCAGACACTGAACCAAACCAAAAAGCCGATTAGATTATATGGAGGAAATGCAAGATGTTTGCACACAGGGCCATATCGAGCTGCAATCGCACCCTGTGCAACTTGCAACTCGGGCACACACACACCCTCACCCCATACCTCCATCCAGTGCTGCCTGCTCTTTCCCTGCTGCTGCCGCCCTCTGTTTTTTTCATGGTGGTGCCAGCAGCAGGGAAAGAGCAGGCAGCGCTGGACGGAGGTGTGGGGAGGAGGAGGGAGGCATGCGCCCAATCTGAAAGGCACCAGAACTTTAAGCAGATCTGTTCCTCCCTATTCTGACACTGCGTCGGAGGAGGGAGGGACCAGACCTGCTTAAAGTGCTGCGAAAAGGCTTGGGGCGCACTTTCACTGCCTGCTATTGTCCTGCCAGTGGCGGCAGGGCAACAGCAGACAGCCGAAATGTGCCCCCCAAGCCTTTCTGCCCTGTGCGGCTGCACCGCTTGCACAGGTCTAGGTACGGTCCCGTTTGCACATCAAGGAACTAAAAGACAGCAAGAACCAACAGCACAGTTTATAAAACTAAATTATAACTCATTTTTATTTTGTTGTTATAAACTGCGTTATGGTTCTTGCTTTTTCTTTTTCAACATATATTTTGCATCCACAGTAGGTGCAGAGCAGAACCAGGACATTCACCCACAGAACTCAATATTTAAAAAAAAAAATCTGATTCTGATCATCTCACTAACAACAACAACAACCACTGTTCTCCAGTACCAGGCATATTGTGAACTAATACAAAACCGTACAACAAAGAGAAAACCTACCATACCATATCAGCACAAACGTCCAAAACTCACATAAGGAGCCCATCCAAAAAAGTGTCACGTAAATACTACAGTGGGCCCTGGAACATCCATACACCTATTTGAAAAGCTAAACAAGTCAAATTTCTACAGTACAGTATAGATCTTTATGTACAAACTCCATGTTAACAGAACACCTGACCTCAGTCACACACTCATAACATCGACCCTCACCAAGTACAGAATAAGTAACCACAATCTAAAATAAAATAAAAATATGTAGACAAAATTTAAATTGAAAACCCAAGAAGCCAGAGTCCACATGCAGTGCAACATCAGATAAATAAGAGATGTAGTTCCCCAATACTGTGTAAAATATAAAAATAGCACAAAGTCCAATCACTAAAATTAAATAAAATTATTTTTTCTACCTTTGTTGTCTGACCATTTTATTCTCTGATCATGCTGGTCCCGATCTGAGGCTTCTGCTTTCCTGTCTTCTCTTAGCTCTCTTCTGTGGTCTATGGTCCATCGGCCATTTCTTATTTCTTCTTTTGTTTTCTTCACTTCCTTCCATCAGCCCATTTCCAGTAACACTCCCCAGTATCAGCCCCCTTTCCAGTCGTCCGCTCCCAGTACCTTCCAATGCCAACCACCTTGCATTCCCTCGACTGCCACTGGTGTCCATTCCCTTCCAGTCCCCCTCCTTCCCCACTGTCCAGCCCCTTCTAGTCCAAATACCATCCCAGATATCAGCTCACATCCACTCTCAGTGCCACCCCCCCAGTCAGCTCCCTTCCAGTCGCCCTACCCTTTGTCCATCCCCCTTCCAGTGCCATTTGCATGTCAGCTCCCTTCCAACCTCCTCCCCATTACCCAACCACCTACCACTCCCATCTCCAAGTGTCAGCTCCCTTCCTGTCCCCCTTCAGTACATCCCAGGTGTCAGCTCCTTTCCAGCCCCCTCCTTCCCCGTGTCAGTTCCCTTCCTGCCCCCTCCTTCCCCTGGCAGACCCTCTTATTATCTGCTCCCTTCCAGTCCTATTCTACCGTCCTCCCTCATCAGTTCATTTGTAGCCCTAGCCCCTGGTTTTCTTCCAGGGCCAGCAGCACTCTCCTCCCCTCCCCCATTAGCCCATTTCCAGTCCTATCCCCCTTATCAGCCCACTCTAGTCCTAGCCCCCCCCCCCCACCAATCAGCCCATTACCAGTCCTAGCTCATTTCCGGTGCTAGCCCCCCCCCCCCCATCTGCCTATTACCAGTCCTAAACCCCCACCCAATAAGTCCATTTCCAGTCCTAGCCCCCCATCAGCTCATTTCCTGTCCTAGCCCACTCCCGATCAGCCCATTTCCAGTCCTAGTCATCCCCGATAGCCCATTACCAACCCTAGCCCCCCATAGCCCATTACCAGTCCTAACCCCCCATAGCCCATTACCAGTCCTAACCCCCCATCAGCCCATTACCAGTCCTAGCCCCCCCATAGTCCATTACCAGTCCTAACCACCCCATCAGCCCATTTCCAGTCCTAACCCCCCCTATCAGCCCATTTCGTCCTAACCCCCCATCAGCCCACTTCCAGTCCTAACACCCTCCCATTTCCAGTCTTAGCCCCCCCAACAGCCCATTACCAGTCCTAACCCCCCATCAGCCCACTTCCAGTCCTAACACCCCCCCCAAACAGCCCATTTCCAGTCCTAGCCCCCACCCCTCCCCCCAGGGAAATTGACATTTAAAAAATCTGGCTCCTGAAGCTGCTGCCGCCGCAGCTCTTCCTATCGGTATTTTTTTTTTTTTGAAGGCCGAGTGAGGCAGGCTTTTTGGGGGCAATTTTTGCTGCCCCCAGAAAGTTGCCGCCTGAGGCCACCGCCTCACTCGGCCTAATGATAGAACCACCCCTGATTAGCAACCTTCGCTTTGTTGATGACACAATACTGGCTGAAAGTGAAGGCAGTCTGAAACGTTTGCTTATCAAGATCAATAAATATAGTCTTAAAATGGGCCCGCTCCTTAATGTAAAGAAGACAAAGATCCTGACAGCTGGCAAAATTAATAGAAACATAGAAAAATGACGACAGAAAAAGACCACATGGCCTCTCTAGTCTGTCCTTTCATATCAACAACTACAGCAGTCCCCTTTTATTTCTTTAGAGATCCTCATTGTTGATGGAGAAAAAATCAAAATAGTGCTTCAATCAATCAATAAAGAAACGACAAGCAGTCAAGAAATCCAACTATGCATTGCTCTTGGCAGAATGGTTATGAAGGACCTAGACAAGATTCTTAAGAGCAGAGATGGATGTCTCCATACAAAGATTCGACTTGTCCAAGCCCCATAGTATTTCAGTAACATCGTATGGATGCAAAAGTTGGATGGTGAAAAGGATAGGAAGAAAATCAATGCCTTTGCATTATGGTGCTGGCAAACAATACTGTTTATACAATGGACTGCCCGAAGAACAAACCAGTCAGTACTAGAGGAGATCAAGCTAAAGCTTTCTTTAGAAGCTCAAATGACAAGACTTCAACTTTTATACTTTGGACACATCATGCAAAGAGGGAGATCATTACAGAAAGACATCATACTTGGCAAGGTTGAAGGTCAGTGCAAAGAGGAAGGTCAGCAATGAGATGGATCGATACAATAACAGCAGCTATGCATGCCACTCTATCAACAATGAGCCACCTGACTGAAAACCGAACACAGTTTAGGACAGCTATCCAGAGGGTCTCCATGAGTTGACATCGGCACTTAACAACAAACCGCTGTGTTAGCCTTGGGTCTCAAGCGATATATCAAGTGTAAGGGCTCTAAATAAATAAAAGAAGAGCTCTCCAGCCGTCCAGGATGTGGAAGTCATTTCAGCCTATGATGTAAAGGTTCAAAGGGCAGTTTTACTAATGCTGAAAAGACAGCATTGAGGTCCCAAGCTGGCATTGGCTCCCGAAGTGGTGATCTGATGTTTACTAGACTTTGTATGTATTTCTTTACCCAGGGATGCTGATAGAGGTTATCCATCAACTTTGTCATAATAGGCTGAAATTGCGACAAGGTGCATGAGAACAGAGGAAGTCTTCAATCCAGTATCTTGTAACAACATAAGTTAAGCAAGGACATCAGCAAGTTGATAGGAGAAGGGTTGAAGATGGTGATCTAAATACCAGTGAGAAGAATGAGACCATTTGAAAGCATAGGACCATTTGGTAGAATCCTTCTTAGTTGCCAAAATAACCTGGCAAACATTTTCAAAGACTGGTAGGTTCAATATTAGTTGATTTTAACATCCATGCTGTTAGGAAAAGACTTTGAAGATTCGGGTGCGGCAGGCAGCCCTTTCTGTTGTGTTAGAACAGAGAGATAGAGAGACGAGCAGTAGCAGAGTATCAGCCATCATGGAGAGAAGGAGAGGAAACCAGACCCGCCTGGGTCGTATTAGAGCAGGGGTCTCAAACTCCAGTCCTGGAGGGCCGCAAACCAGTCAGGTTTTCAGGGTATCCCTAATGAATATGCATGATAATTATTTGCATGTACTGCCCCCATTGTATGCAAATATATCTCATGCATATTCATGAGGGCTACCCTGAAAACCTGACTGGTTTGCGGCCCTCCAGGACCGGAGTTTGAGACCCCTGTATTAGAGCAATGAGTATGGCATGCTTGATCCTGAAGTATCTTCTGGAGCACTTTGGAAATGAGTGTGAAGGGTGGAAAGGTGTACATCAAGCTCTCCTGCCAAGAGATTGCAAAGGCATCCTGATGAAAGCAGTGAGGGTTTGGTCTGAGAGAGCAGAAACATGGGTATTTGGCATTGTCTGACGAAGCAGAGAGATCAACTAAAGGAATACTCCATTTCTGAAAAATGCACTCTATGATGAAGGTATCAAGTGACCATTTGTTGGGCTGAAATTGTCTGCTTAAGGAGTCTGCATGCGGGTTGCAGTCTCCCTGAACCTGAAACACCCCCCTTCACCCCGTGCTTGTTGATATAAAACATGGTGACTTGATTGTCTGTGCATATCTGAAGGACCACATTCCTCAGCCAATGTGCAATGTTCTGAGACTGTAAAGAGCTTCTCAAAGTTCCAACTGGTTGAAATGGGGACGATACTCTGTCAGGGACCAAAATCCCTGGGTATGAAGAGAAGCCAGGTGAGCTGCTCAGCCCCATGAAGAGGTATTTGTAGTAAGAACGAGCTGTATTGGAGGGGGTTAAAAAGGGCAGCCTGAGCAAAGATTGAGAGGAAGGGTCCACCAAAAGAGATTACTTTTGATAGTGTCTGACAGGGAATCCTCTTGGTGAGGGGAATACAGATTTCAAAACTTCTTGAGATACCGTTACAGCAATCTCATTCTCCATTTGGAATTTGGAACTACGTGGATGGTTGCAGCCATGTGGCCTAGAAGTCGTAAAACTGACCTTGCTTTGGGCTTTGGAGTTACAGAAAGGGCTTGAGACAACATCTTTATGGGCCGTATTCTGGAATGAGGTAGATACGCTGTGGCAGTCCAGGTATCCAGATTGGCTCGAATGAAACAGCTGTTGAGTCTGAGTAAGGTTTGCTTTGCTTTCATTGATGAGGAAGCTCAGACTTTGGATGGTGGCATTTAGGGTAGAAGTGATAATTTGACAATCTGCCCATGATCAACCAATTGTCCAGGTAGGGAAAAACAAAATGACCCGCTCTACAAAGATGTGCAGCAGCTACAGCAAGGCATTTTATGACTCGAGGAGCCAAAGACAGGCCAAAAGGAAGAAGGTATTGATAGCACTTCTTGAGGAAATGAAGAGAAGAAACTTCCAATGAGAAGGGTGAATTGGGATATGGATATAAGCATCACTGAGGTCCCACGAGGCCAACCAATCTCCTTTCTGAATGAGGGGCAAAATGGTAGCTAGAGTGTTCATGTTGAATTTTTGTGAGAGAAAATTTAGTTGCCTCATCTCCAGAATAGGAGAAGCCCTTGCCTTTGAGATAAGGAAGAAGGCTGAATAGAAACCCTTTCCGCACTAGGAAGCAGGAACCTGTTTCCAGCAACTTTTGGAGTTCTTTCTGAAGGAGTAGCAGATTTTGCCAAACTGGGACATTTTGCCGCAGTGACAGTGTAGGTGGAGAGAGGATGGGAAAACTGTAGGCCATATCCCTGATTCACAATGGTCAGGACTCAATGATTGGAAGTAATGGTTGGCCAGTCATCCTTGAAGAATGCTAGACAGCCTCCTACTGGAAGGCAGTCAAAAGGGAGGATTTATTTTGATGGGAGTTGTGACCGGAGCAGATTGTTGCTTGTGTTCCCTAGATCTTTGGCAGGGTAGATATGCAGGAGCAGTCTGTGGATGAGGAAGACTAGTCTTGTATAAGGCTGGTAAGGAAACCTGGGATAGCAATGTTGAAATTATTGCTGAGGATAGGACTTTCTAAAATAACCAAATTGAGCTTTACGGTACTGAAAGGAAGTTTCAGGTGCAGGAACGGAGAGTTTGTAAACAGTAAAAGAATTGTCCTTCATCTGACTGACTTTATCTTCTACTTTTTCTCCAAATAATGTGTCTCCTGTGCAAGGATTTATCTGCAAGATGATCATGATAATCTTCCCTAAGTCCCGAGGAATGGAGCCATGCCATTCTCCTTGTTGCAGTGGCTACTGTTGCTATGTGGGATGTGCTATAGGCATTGTAAGTAGCTCTTAAGAAATGGTAGGCACCCTCCTGAATGGCAGTGTGAATCTGAGCCAAAACTTTGGAAATGTTTGGGTCAGTTACTTGATCCATTAGAGAATGATAATAGTGTAGCATCTGTAGGTGATGTGCCAAAATTTCAAGGTTAGTATTGTTCTCCGGGACCAAGCAGGAAGTCAGTCCTCACATATGGGTGGCGTCGGCACCGATGGAGCGCCCATGCGGAGCATTTCCCCATCTTTCAAAGAAAGCCTTTGGGAATGTAGGCACGCCATCTTGCTCAGTCTTCTTTTTTCTGTGGAGCCCTACGGACGTGTATCCTTGTCACCCGTGGAAAAAGTGGATTTTCCTGCGTTGCGTCGAGTTTTTTCTTCGGTTCGACGTCGGTTCCCTTTCCCGCCTGGACTCGGTACACCGGTGCCGAGCCCGGATCTCTTTTTTTCGTTTTTTTCCTTAGAGACTGCGTTCACGCCAATTTTTCTTTTCCCTGGCAGCCCGAGCTTTTGATCTTCCAGGGGTCTTTTTTCCCCTGATGGCTGCCAGTGGCTTTAAGAAGTGTGATCGGTGCAAGAAACTAATGTCTCTCACCGACACACATGACTGCTGCCTCCGGTGCCTAGGGCCTGACCATGATCCTAAGGTCTGTAGTCCCTGTGGCAAAATGTCTTCGAAGGCATTGCGGAGCCGTCAGCACCAGCGTGAGAGGATCTTCTCCGATTCTGCATCTGGACGGGTCCGGACTTCGTCAGAGGCCTCGACGTCTCGGGAGTCTGACCCCGAGCATCGTTGGTGCTTCTCTGAGAGGGAGTCCCCCTCGAGGGAGCGCCGAAGGAAGAAGAAACCCGTGAGGGCGGCATCAGTGGACGCTTTTGGCTCCTCGAGGGCCAGGTCGCATAGCCCCGATCGCCGTCCCGGGTCTTCAAAGTCGGAGAGGCCTGCAAAGCATCCTCGTGTAGAGTCGGAGGCCCCGAGTCACATGAGTACTGTAGTCCTCGTGGACTCTCCTCCGGGGGAGCCGACGTCGGGGCCCGAGTCGGAGGCTGCTGGGTCTCCTGAGCTTGGACTCAGGTTGACAGCGTTGGAGAGCAGATTGTCTGCCTTCATAGAGCAGCAGCGGGTGCTGATCGCCGGTCTCACCGGCGCATCTGGCCCGACCACCGGGACCTCGACGTCCAAGTCGACCCCGGAGGCCGATCCGATCCTCGAGACCATGCAAACTCGAGTCGATCCTCAGCCAAGGTCACCCTCGGCCTCCCGTTCGGGACCGAGGTCGTCGACGCCAGTACCCTCGGCGTCGGGGCAGATGGCGTTGGTGCTCGCCCACTCAAAGCCGCTCGATTCCTCCTCGGAGGAATCGGCGTGCGAAACCGAGGAAGAGGAGTCCCCCGGACACCTTCCGGACCCGGTGTGTCCCTTCGGACTCACCGGGATCCGAGCCTCGGACAAGGTCTCCCCCCCCCCGGAGGATAGCCGATTCTCGGATTTCGTATGGGATATGGCCAAAGCCTTGGCCTTCCCTGTGGACCCCGAGGAGGAGCTTTGAGCCGAAGAGCTCGAGGCCCTGCAGTATGACTCTCCTCCCAAGGAGGCCTTTACTGTACCGGTTCCTCCGATGCTTGAGCGGTTGCTCTTCAGCATGTGGGAGACGCCGGCCTCGATGCTGGTTTTAAGCAAGCGGGTCGATTCCATCTGTCAAGTCCGCAAGAGCCCCGGGTTCCAAAAGGCACAGCTACCGCACCACTCCATGGTTGTGGAATCGGTCATGCATCGCCTGAAGAGTCAGAAGATGCACTCCTCGGTGCCTCCCGGCAGGGAAGCCCAGAACCTGGATGCCCTCAGTAGAAAGTGCTTCGAGGGCTCTATGCTTGCTTGCCGCGTCCAGACCTACCAGCTGTACATGGGCATGTACCTTCGAGACCTGGCAAAGGAGATTGCCGGGTTCTCTGCTGGTCTGTACAAGGTACCTTTGCAGAGGTTCAAAGCTTTGTCTTCTGGTATTCGAGAGTGCTCAAAGTTTATCTCTTGAGCAGCCTATGATGGATTCGAGGCTTCGGCCCGAGTAGCAGGGGCCGGCATCGGTGCACGCCGCCAGGCCTGACTACAATCCTCAGACCTCGAGCCTTGGGTACAGGACAAGTTGGTCAATGTCCATTGTCGAGGTGAAAACCTCTTTGGAAAGCCCATGGCTGAAAAGGCTGCAGAACTCGAGACCGAGACTCTTACTCGGACAAGGCTGTCTAGGAAAACCTCTGCCCCTTCTCAGAAGAAGAAGGGCTCGGGGAAAAAGACCTTTTACCCGAGGAAGACCACTGCCTACAAAACCTACCCTCACTACCAGGCCTCTGTAGCTCCCCAACAGGGCCAGCAGGCCAAGGGGCAGGGTCATGGGCCCCATAGGCAGAAGGCCCCCAAGCCTCCTACTCCGGCTTCTGCTCAGCAGGGAGGTGTTTTTTGACTATGCCAGCATAGCCTTTCCTCCTCTCCAGGGCACAGGTCGACTAACCCTGTACGCAGACAGTTGGCCACCCATCACAGGGGATACTTGGGTGTTAAACATCATTGAGAGTGTTTGTCTGCTCCACTTCACCCAGATACCCCCCTCCTACTTTCCAGGGGAGCCTCCAAGACCCCCTCTGCACAGAAACTTACTCCTCCAGGAGTTGGAAGGTCTGCTACAGGACCAGGTGGTGGAACCGGTGCCTCACCACCTGGAAGGGCAAGGCTTCTACTCAAGGTACTTCCCCGTACCAAAGAGAACAGGAGGCCTCAGACCCATCCTAGACCTGAGAAATCTTAACAAGTTTCTGGAGAGGGAAAAGTTCAAGATGCTTACCCTTGGAATCTTACTGCCCTACCTCCAACAGGGAGATTGGCTATGCTCCTTAGACCTGAAGGATGCTTATACTCACATCCTCATCCATCCAAGTCACAGGCAATACCTCAGATTTGTGGTGGGAGGGAACCACTTCCAGTACAGAGTGCTTCCCTTTGGCCTCACCTCGGCCCCCAGGGTTTTTACAAAATGCCTGGCGGTGGTTGCGGCCTACCTCAGGAACCAAGGAATCTTTGTGTTCCCTTACCCAGACGACTGGCTTATCAGGGGCCAGTCTCCACAAGAGGCCAGGAAGGCCACCTTCTGAACCATATCTCTGCTTCAGCACCTGGGGTTCGTTATAAACTTCCCAAAGTCCACTTTAGTCCCCTCACAGGACGTGGAGTTCATAGGGGCAAGGTTGGATACCATCCATGCAAAGGCCTATTTGCCTGTGGACAGAGCTCACAGGCTGATGAAGTTGGCCGGCCAGTTTCAGACGAACTCTCTGTCACACTTCCTCCGGCTCTTAGGTCACATGACTTCCACAGTGCATGTCACCCCGAATGCCCGTCTGCACATGAGGCTGGCTCAGTGGTGCCTCAGGGCACAGTGGGTACAGGCCACAGGAAAGTTGTCAGACAGGATAAAGGTGTCCAAACTCTTGGTGGACTCCTTACTCTGGTGGAGGCATCTCTCAAACCTGGTCGGGGGAGTTCCCTTTCGGGCCTCGCCGCACACCCAGGTACTGACAACCAATGCTTCCCTGCAAGGCTGGGGGGCACATTGCCAGGGGACCTGCACCCAAAGCCTGTGGTCTCCGTGGGAGGCCGCCCAGCAGATCAACCTGTTGGAATTGAGAGCCATTCGACTAGCCTTACAGACTTTCTCTCCGGTCCTCTCTCACCAGTCTGTCCTAATTCAGATGGACAACCAGGTGGCTATGTTCTACGTGAACAAGCAGGAAGGTACAGGATCCAGGCTCCTGTGCCTGGAAGCACAAGTTCTCTGCTCCTGGGCTATCAATTAGGACATGACCCTCAAGTGGTCTACCTCCCTGGCCAGGAAAACTACCTGGCGGACAGGCTAAGCAGACTCCTGCAGTCTCACGAGTGGCAGTTGGATCCTTGGGTAGTCCAACAGATCTTTCTGAAGTGGGGACTTCCAACCATGGATCTTTTCGCCAGTCCGCTGAACAGGCACCTATCCAAGTTCTGTTCCAGACAACTGCATCCTCTGAGAGCAGCGGCAGATGCATTCCTGATCCTTTGGTCAGAGGGCCTGCTGTATGCGTTTCCTCCCACAACTCTGGTGGCCCGGACTCTATTCAAAATCCAGCAGGACCGAGCCACGGTGATCCTGATAGCCCCCAGGTGGCCCAGGCAGCCGTGGTTCCCTCTTCTTCTGCAGTTGGCAGTGGATGCTCCACTTCCTATGGGGCTACAACCCAACCTTCTGACTCAGGATCAGGGGTCCCTCTTACATCCCAACCTCAAATCCCTCAATTTGATGGCCTGGCTGCTGAAAGGGTAGTCTTTGCTCCTTTGTTCCTACCAAAGGAGGTTGAAGAGATGGTGTTGGCCTCCAGAAAGCATTCCACTTGGAAGGCCTATGCTCTGAAGTGGCATAGGTTTTCCATGTGGTGTTCTCAACAGCAGGAGTATCTCTTCTCCTCGGTCCCGGTGGTGCTGCAGAGCCTACTGCACCTGTCTGACCTGGGACTTCAGTCCAACTCTGTCCGGGTCCACCTCAGTGCCCTCTCTGCTCACCACTCGGCGGTGGATGGACAATCCCTCTTGGGCCACCCTCTGGTGTCCTGCTTCCTCAGAGGCTTGCTTCTGCTCAAGCCTCCTATTCGTCCACCGGCCACTGAGTGGGATCTCAATGTGGTCTTGCAGCAACTGACTCGCCCACCTTTTGAGCCGATGGCTACCTGCCACTTACGTTTCCTTTTCCTGGAAAGTGTTGTTTCTCGTGGCACTCACCTCGGCTAGGTTTGTGAGTGAGCTTCAGGCCCTGGTCTCGGATAGACCGTATACCAGGTTTTATAAGTACAGGGTAGTCTTGAGGACTCATCCTAAGTTCCTTCCAAAGGTAGTGTCCTCCTTCCACCTCAGCCAGGAGGTGGTACTTCTGACGTTTTTTCCCAGGCCGCACGCCAGTAGGGCCGAAACTGTCTTGCATACCCTGGATTGTAGAAGGGCACTGTCCTTTTACCTAGAACGTACGCAGGGCCATAGAAGTGCTTCTCAGCTCTTCGTTTCCTTTGACCCTAATAAATTGGGGTTGCCTGTCACTAAGCGTACGTTGTCCATCTGGGTGGCGGACTGTATCGCCTGGGCGTACAGGGCAGCCGGCCTCTCCCTGGAGGGTCGAGTCACGGCCCACCGAATCAGGGCGAAGGTCGCATCAGTAGCTCACTTCCTCTCTGTTCCGTTGGCAGACATCTGCTGGGCCGCTACTTGGTCTTCAAGCCAGACTTTTGCGGACCACTACTGCCTCGAGAGCGAGTCCCGTAGGGACAGTGCTTTCGGGCAAGCGGTACTCCGTAATCTTTTTGAGGTTTAGGCAACTCCTACACTCTGGCCCTGGTGTTGGGCTACCATTCAGGTGTGGTCTCAGAGAAGATTCTCTCACTGTTGCTGAGGCTCTAGAGGGAGCTCTATTTTTCAGCCTGGGTTCCTGGTAGCCCAGAGCTAGGGAGTCACCCATATGTGAGGACTGACTTCCTGCTTGGTCCTGGAGAAAGAGTAGTTACTCACCTGTAATAGGTGTTCTCCAGGAGCAGCAGGAATCAGTCCTCACAACCCTCCCTCCTTCCCTTGGAGTTGCAGTTGTACATAGTTCATGTTCTTTTTTGTGCTGTCTTTTAGCTATGTCATCAGACTGAGCAAGATGGCACCTTTGGGTGGGAAGGGGACCGCGCATGGGGGCTCTGTCGGCGCCGACGTCACCCATATGTGAGGACTGATTCCTGCTGCTCCTGGAGAACACCTGTTACAGGTGAGTAACTGCTCTTTCTTATCCACAGTATTTAAAATAAGTTGATCTTTACGTGGAGGGGTATGGGAAGATATTCTTGAAGATTTGGAGCACTTGTGTGCAGCTTCAGGTAGATAGGGTGCTGTTGTTGCAGGAGCCCTGGGTCTCCAGTTAATCCATACTTAGCTTCTAAACGATATGAAGATGATGATCTCCAGAAACAAGCAGGAATGTAGTCTTCACATATGGGGTATCGTTGGCACCAACGGAGCCCGCACGGGAATGCTCCCCAGCGTCCAATAGGAAAGCCTTTGGGAGCATCCCACTGCGCCACTGCCTTCCTGCCTTTTCAACTCTCTCTCTTCAGTTTTTCATTTTCCGCAGAGCCGACAGGCAGCAAACCCTGTCACTGCAGAAAATCTTCTTTTTTGTGGTTACGTCTGCCTTCCTCGATGCCTATACCGGTACCACCGGTACCTTCTTTCTTTTCTTCTAAAAAAAAAAAGAGGAATAACTTCTTTTTTGAGGGTCTGTCCCCGCTTGGTGCTAGGCGCCATTTTGGGCACTAGATCCTCTTTTCTTCCAAAATTGAGAAACTATCTAGTGGTTTCAAAAAATGTTCAAAGTGTAGCGGTACCATCTCTGCTACCAACACCCATGATTGGTGTCTTAAATGTTTAGGTCATGACCATTTGCCATCGGAGTGTCTCCTTTGTAGAAATATGACCAAGAGAGGCCTGCAGAACAGAGCTACAAAACTCGGCACCCTCTACCTCGGATGCAATGTCCATTGCATCGACGTCGTCCAGGCTTCATCTTCCTCCCATGGATCTCAGATAACTAAATCCAGGTCTTCCAAGACCGGCCGGTCCTCAAAGGGTAGATCTCCTTCTAAGCATCGAGATGCTACTAGCGTTGCCCTAGAAGAAAACACACCGGCCAAACAGCCCCGGCGGGAGGCCCCTGCCTCCAAAGCATTAGCGGGGTTCCAGGATGATCTCCAGGAACAAGCAGGAATGAGTCTTCACATATGGGTATCGTCGGTACCGACGGAGCCTGCGCGGGAACGCTCCCCAGCGTCCAAAAGGAAAACTTTTGGGAGCATCCCACAGTGCCTGCGCGCTGCCTTCCCACCTTTCCTAACCGCCTCTCTCCAGTTCTTCTTTTCCGCAGAGCCAGCAGGTCGTGTTCCTGTCACCGCTGAAGAATTTCTTTATTTTATTTTATTTCTTTGGTCGCGCGTCTTCCTTCTCGATGCTGGACCGGTACCGCCGGTCTTTTCTTTCTTTATTCTAAAAAAAAAAAAAACCTACTGTTTTTTTCTCACTTCAGTGCATTTTCTTTTTCTTGGCCTTAGGCCTAGGAAATTTTTCCTCGTGGAAAAGCCCGTCTCTGGGTTTAAAAAATGCACGAAGTGCAGCAGCACTATTTCTGTCACTGACATCCATGAATGGTGTCTAAAATGTTTAGGTCCTGACCACTCCATTGCGGATTGTGAGTCCTGCTCCATGATGTCTAAGAGAGGTCTACAGAATCGAGCAGCTAAGCTCAGTACCCTGTTTCCCTCGGATGCAGCTTCGGTTGCATCGATGTCTTCCAGGGCTGCTTCTTCCTCACATGGATCTCAGGTAACCAAACTTAAATCCAGCCGGACCTCAAAGGGTAGATCTCCCTCTAAGTATCTAGATGCCTCCGGGCTTGCCCTCGAGGAATCCGCACCGGCAAAATTACCCCGGCGGGAGGCTCTGGCTTCCAAAGCTTTATCTATGGGGTCACAGGTTGACATCGATGGCTCGGCCTCGACCGATCACCTGTTGCCATGTTCTGGGGTACTGGTGGTTCCCACTGGTACCGACATCCAGACATTGGTTGCGTCAATGGATCAGAATATCCTGACCATGCAGCGTGCCATCACGGCATTCATACAAGCTGCGACACCTTCGGTACCGCAACAAACTCTGTTGCCGGTACCGACATCGGTTCCGGTGCCGGTACCGATTGCATCGACATCCGCTTCGGTGTCATCTGCAGCGGTACACTGTTCTGTGATGCCCATCGGTACCGAATCGGTACCGATCACTCACGATGTCGATGATACCCGGTATGCGTATCGGGCTCTGCAGGAGCATCCAGACAGGCGATACTTCGATTCCTCTGAAGACTCTGATGAATCAGAGGTCTCTGTCGAAGCATCAGTGATTCATCCTCAGGAGCCCTCTTCTCCAAAAAGGAGAATGTCTCTTCCAGAGGACTTGTCTTTTCAAGACTTCATTAGGGAAGTGGCCAGGGGTCTTTCCATCTCAGTGGCCCCTGAGACAGAGCCTAGAGCAAAAAAATTAGATATTTTACAATATCCTAAGGCTCCTAAAGAGGCAGCCACTTTACCAATACATGAGATTCTTTATGATCACATGTTGGGCATATGGGAGATTCCTCTCACCACTTCCCCTCATTCTCGCAGGTTGGACACCATGTATCGTGTTCCCCCTTGTCCTGGCTTTCATAAGACTCAGCTCCCTCACCACTCCATTGTGGTGGAGTCTGCCATGAAGAAGATAAAGAGTACAAAAAGGCACTCTTCTGCTCCTCCGGGAAGAGAATGCAGAACCTTAGATGCCTTTGGCAGAAGAATTTTCCAGGCCAGTATGCTTGTTCCAGAATCAACTCCTATAGTCTCTATATGGGGATGTTTCTAAAAGAAGTTACAGATCACCTGCAAACTTTATCTCCTTTCATTTCAGAAGATAAAAGTGAAGAGTTCCTCACCTGGCTCAAACATGCACAGGACATTTCCAAGTTTTCCAACCGTGCAGCCTTTGACTCTTTTGAAGGTGCCAGCAGAGCCTCGGCCATTGCCATAGGTGCACGCAGAGCTGCTTGGTTACAAGCTTCTGATTTGGAACCTTGGGTTCAAGATGGACTAGGAAACCTTCCTTGTACAGGTGAAAACCTTTTTGGCAAAGATTGGCAAGCAAAGGCCACCCAAATGGATGCTGAAAATTCTGATTTAGATAGACTTTCAAAGTCTACTTCTGCTCCCTTTAAGAAAAGGTTGTTCAAAAAGGGGGTTTTTTTCCCAAAAAAGGGAGATATTATTCTGCTTATGGTCAGCAGTCATCTACTGCAGGTTGTTTTGCTACAAAGAGACAGCAACAACCGAAACAGGCCAAGCCTAAGGCTGCTAGGACTGCTACGGCCCAACAGCCTCAGCCTCCTCAGGGCCTTTGACTTACAACTAGAGAGCTTAGCCTTTCTGGCTCTAGAACATCCAGAGCCTCTCACCATTCCAGGAAGGTTGGTTTACTTTGCTCCCAGATGGGAACAAATCACAGCAGAGCAATGGACCCTCTCCATCATAAGGGAGAGGTACAAGCTTCATTTCTTAAACCTTCCTCCTCACACCATGGTGAGACAGTTCAATTCTCAGACATCTCTCCTTGACCTTCTGGGTCAGGAGATTACTACCCTTCTTGCCCAAGGGGCAATGGAAGAAGTACCCCTTCTTCAACAGGGCTTAGGGTTCTACTCCCCCTACTTTCTTATCCCAAAGAAAACATGGGGCTACAGACCCATATTAGATCTCAGAGAATTGAACAAGTTTCTATGCAAGGAGAAGTTCAAGATGATTTCTCTCGGTACTCTCCTTCCATACCTTCAGAGTCAGTATTGGCTTTGCTCTCTAGACCTCAAGGATGCGTACACCCATGTCCTCATCCATCCAACACACAGAAGGTTCCTTCGGTTCCTTTATCAAGGGAAGCACTACCAATACAGAGTGCTTCCTTTCGGTCTGGCCTCTGCACCAAGGGTGTTCACAAAATGCATGGCAGTAGTAGCTGCATTTCTACACACTCTAGGGATATTCGTATTCCCATATCTGGATGACTGGCTCATCCGAGCTCCATCCCAGTCAGAGGCCCAGACTTCTCTAACCTGCACAAGCCGTATCCTTCAGTATCTGGGACTTGTAATAAACTATCCAAAATCCCATCTCACTCCTACTCAGTCTCTAGAGTTCATAGGGGCCTTGCTGGATACCACAACTGCAAGGGCCTATCTTCCCCAGGCCCGTTGCCTACGCTTGGTGCAGTTAGCCTCACAAATTCAGTTAAAATCCCATTTAACTGCTCGAGAGATGTTACAGCTTTTAGGCCACATGGCATCCACTGTGCATGTGGTTCCTTACGCTCGCCTTCATATGAAGGCAGCTCAGTGGACTCTGTCCACCCAATGGACCCAGGCATCAGGTTGCCTGTCAGACAAAATAGCAACCTCCAGTCGCCTCTTTTGGTCCCTCCACTGGTGGAAGTCCACTCAAAATCTGTTGCTGGGGTCCCCCTTTCAACAGGTGTTACCCCAAGCAACCCTTACAACAGATGCCTCTCCAAGAGGTTGGGGAGCTTATCTTCAAGATCTCTCCACTGAAGGCATCTGGTCTCTAGAGGAGACATCTCTAAATATCAACCTCAGAGCAATTTTTCTAGCTCTGAGTCTTCCACACCCTGCTCAGCTACAAGACAGTCCTCATCCACACGGACAACCAAGTAGCCATGTTCTACGTGAACAAGCAGGGCGGCACAGGCTCTCTGTTGCTTTGCAACGAAGCTCTGAGATTGTGGGCCTTCGCCAGAGAGCATCAAATTCATCTCATGGCAGTGTATCTTCCAGGGGTTCAAAACTCTTGGGCAGACAGACTCAGTCGAGTTCTGCTTCCACACGAATGGTCCCTCCATGGGGACCAGATAGCCAGGATCTTCCGAATTTGGGGAACCCCAGACATAGACATCTTTGCAAGTCCGTGGAATGCCAAACTTCCCCGGTTCTGTTCCAGGATTCCGTGTCAGGGAGTTCAAGCCAGGGATGCCTTCCTCCTTCATTGGGGGCAAGACTTCCTCTATGCCTTTCCACCCATTCCCCTAATTCCCAAGACACTCGTCAAACTTCAGAGAGACAAAGGGTCTATGATCCTCATAGCACCACATTGGCCATGCCAAGTGTGGTACCCTCTACTTCTGCATCTCTCCCAAGCTCCCTCCCTGGACTTGGGATCTGCTCCAGACCTCCTGTCCCAGGAGGAGGGAACGTTGTGGCACCCAAATCCCCAGTCTCTTCTCCTCAGAGCCTGGTTGCTGAAGGCCTAGACCTTCAAGATTTGCATCTTTCTCAGCAAGTGAAGGATATCCTTCATGCTTCCAGAAAGCCTTCCACTAGAAGTTCCTATGCTTTTAAATGGAAAAGGTTTACCATTTGGTGTGCAGAGAAGGGTCTTAACCCTCGTGCAATACCTCTGAATTCTTTACTAGAGTATTTGCTGCATTTATCCCATGCAGGCCTTAAAACGAATTCAGTAAGAGTCCATTTGTGTGCTATTGCAGCATCCCTTAAACCTCTCAATGGACAACCTATTTCCTCTCATCCTCTTATAGCAAGATTCATGAGAGGCCTCTTTTGACTAAACCTCCCATCAGATCACCTCCAGTGGCATGGGACTTGAATCTGGTTCTTGGCCAGCTTATGCAGCCACCTTTTGAACCCTTAGCCACTTCCTCCTTGAAATTTCTTTCCTGGAAGGTTATTTTTCTCATTGCAGTCACTTCAGCTCGCCGCATCAGTGAGCTGCAAGCCTTGGTGGCTAAACCTCCTTATACAAGGTTCCATCATGACAAGGTAGTCCTCAGGACTAATCCACACTTTATGCCTAAAGTGGTCTCACCTTTTCATCTGAACCAGGAGGTTTATTTACCTGTTTTTTTTCCAGGACCTCATGCTTCAAGTGCAGAGAGGAATCTTCATACCCTGGATTGTAAAAGAGCTCTTGCTTTTTACTTACAAAGGACACAGCAACATAGAAAGTCCACTCAACGTTTTGTTGCTTTTGATCCCTCTCATTTAGGACTTCCAGTCTCTAAGAGAACTCTGTCCAGTTGGATTGCTCAGTGTATTTCTTTCGCCTACCAGAGTAAGAACCTTTCTCTGGAGGGCCATGTCACAGCTCACAATGTGAGGGCCATGGCAACCTCTATGGCTCATCTAAATTCTGTGTCCATCGAACAGATCTGTTGAGCAGCCACCTGGGCCTCGGTTCATACCTTCACAGCCCATTACTGCTTGGACAAGGACTCCCGCCGGGATGCCTTGTTTGGTCAGGCTATTCTCAAACACCTGTTCCATACCTAACCAACTCCTACCCTCCATCCCTGGCTGGATGCCTGAG
This sequence comes from Ichthyophis bannanicus, assembly GCA_033557465.1. Classification (NCBI taxonomy): domain Eukaryota; kingdom Metazoa; phylum Chordata; class Amphibia; order Gymnophiona; family Ichthyophiidae; genus Ichthyophis; species Ichthyophis bannanicus. The sequence goes on along the minus strand of CM066033.1, from coordinate 647,629,038 downwards.
ATTCATGGGTGGAGGTAGAGCCCTTCCCAGGGACTCACAACCTGGGTGATCTCCCAGGCATCTCTAGCTGGGGGAGTCCCCATATGTGAAGACTCATTCCTGCTTGTTCCTGGAGATAGCACAGTTACTTACCTGTAACAGGTGATCTCTGGGAACAGCAGGAATAAGTCTTCACAACCCACCCACCTCCCCTAGGAGTTGTATCTCTCTATATTTCTTTCCTTTCCTCACTCTCTTTGTCTCAGCTTTAAAACTCGAACTGGAGAGAGGCCGTTAGGAAAGACGGGAAGGCAGCGCGCAGGCGCTGTGGGATGCTCCCAAAAGCTTTCCTTTTGGACGCTGGGGAGCGTTCCCGCGCAGGCTCCGTCGGTAACGACGATATCCATATGTGAAGACTTATTCCTGCTGTTCCCAGAGATCACCTGTTACAGGTAAGTAACTGTGCTTTCCCGAAGCTTCCACCTCCGGAGAACTCTTGGTACCATGTTCTGGTGTTGTGGCCTGCTCTGCTGACACTCCAGACATCGGCACTCACTGCTCTACCGACATCCAGATATTGGCGGGCTCACTGGATCAAGGTATCCTGGCCATCGAGCACAGTCTTGTGGCTTTATTAGTAGCCTCAGTACCGCTAAAACCACTACAATCGACGCAGCTGTCTGTACCAATATCGGTACCGAAGGTACCTGCATCAACTGATGCGCCTCTCTCCATGCTTCCCCCCCATGCCGGCCTTGGAATCGCTATCCAGCATCGAGGGCCCGGTATCGAGGCATTCTGATGCCGACTTTGATTGATACCGCTGACAGGCAATACGAGAGCATCCGGCCTGACAATACTTCAAATCCTCCGATTCCGATGATTCTGAGGACTCTTGTCGGTACCAGAGTGGTTCTTCCGGAGGATCCTTTTCCTTCACCACAGCAGCGGATGTCTCCTCCGGAGGACATGTCCTTTCAGGACTTCATCATCCGTGATGTAGCACGGGGACTCTCGATCACCGTGACCCCTGAGAAGGAACCGAGAGTTGAAGAATCGGAAATTCTTCAGTATCTAGCAGCTCCTAAGGAGGTTGCTACCCTTCCCATTCACCGAATTTTGCATGATCTCATGCTTAGGATGTGGGAAACACCCTTAACGGTGTCTCCACATTCTAGGAGACTCAATACAATGTACCGGATACCACAATGTCCCGGTTTCTAAAAACACAATTACCAGACCATTCCATGGTAGTGGAATCCACAATGTGTAGGATCAAGAGTGCTAAGACGCATTTATCCAACCCTCCAGGTCGTGAATCGAGAACACTCAATGCCTTTGGCTGTCGATGCTTTCAGTCCTATCGGCTAGAATAAGCTCTTACATACTTTATATGGGTATGTTTCTTCAGGAGGTTACAAGAGATTTGAAGCTCATGGCTCCACTTCTTCTGATGACAAGAGGGCTGACTTCCTCACTCTGGTCAAACATGCCCAGAACGTTTCAAAGTTCATGAACTGTGCAACGTTTGATTGCGTTGAATGCATTAGCAGAACCTCTGCTATCTTCATCGGTGCACGACGCATTGTCTAGTTATAAGCTTCTGATTTAGAACAATGGGTGCAAGACAAGCTGGGAAATATTCCTTGCATAGGAGAAAACCTCTTTGGCAAGGACTGGCAGGACAAAGCTGCTCAGCTTGAGTCCAAAAACACCACCTTGAACAGACTATCAAGGACCACAGCCAACCCAGCTAAGAAAAAGACAGTTAAGAAACCCTTTTTCAACAAGAAAAAGAAATTCTATCCATCTTACACCCAAGCTGTCCACTGCCCAGTTCATGCTCCCCATAAGGGGCAGCAGCAACCCAAACAACAGAGGAAGGCCCAAGTCCCCAGAGCTCAACCAGCTCAGCAGACACAGCCTCCTCAGGGGCTTTGATTCCTTCCTAGAGAACTTAGTCATCCTACCTCTAAAGGGTCCAGAGCTTCTCACCATCCCAGGCAGACTCTGCCATTTTGCCGAAAGATGGCAACAGATAATATCAGAGTAGTGGACTCTTTCCATTGTAACAGAGGGGTACAAGCTCCATTTCCACAGTATGCCCCCTCCCACCATCACAAGACAGTTCAATTCTCGGGGACCCCTCACCACTCTCTTATGTCAAGAGGTTACCTTAAGACTTGCTCAAGGAGCAATAGAAGAGGTACCTATGTCCCAAAAGGGCATGGGTTTCTACGCCCTCATTCCAAAGAAGATAGGGGGATACAGGCCCATACTGTGTTGGGGGTTTTCTGGGCTTCCCCTGCGATTATTTGGGAATTTTCTATTTTATTTGGCTGCTTGTGTTCAACCCCAACATATATAAGACCTTAAACAAATTGCTCATGCCACCATAACAACATGGAAATTTTTTATTTATTTTGCCAGGTCTGTAACATCACAAGCTTTGCTTTTAACTTATAAGGTACAAATTTCAGTATCAATACATAGCATCAATACATCTATAACAAGCAAAGCACCTGACTTAAGTGTAAAAAGGGTCCTGGGACAGAGACAGCCTCACTCCAGTGAGATCAGCTAATGTCTGTCTGCTTATTAGAATTTCTCCTCTATATTTATATTCATTTTTAGGCTCAAATTGCTGATAAATAGATTTCCTTTCTTTTCTTATTCTCTATTATTTCAAGCAAATCTGCTCCTTAATCTTTACCCTTTATTTTTTCCCTTGTGGCATCCTGTCTCACGGCAGTCCTTGTCGCTGTGTGCTGGCTCTGTTTCCTGCAGATTAAGTTCTTCGTTCTGTTCCCCTTTGTTCATTCAAGGGGCCCAGGTGACAGCTTTTCACTAGCTGTGTAGTTTTCAGAGCCTCTCATTGTGTCAGCTCTCTGGGACAGGATATTAGCTCATTTCATAGCTCAATCTTGCTGATTCTGCAGTTTCAGTGTGAAAAAGTCAGCAGCCTGTTTCTTTCTTGGGCCTGAGCTATAGACGTTAGCACAAGATGGATTCAACCTGTAACAAAGGTACCTGAAGGGAGATTCATTTTTCCCCTTCATTCCCCTCTTGAATCCCACTTCAGGTCCCCTCTGCTGTCCCCATAGTGTGCCCTTCTACACTCGGCCATCCGGAACCTCCAGTGACACTCACTGAAGAGATGGAGAATGACGAGACCAAGTTGCCACATGAGATCTGAATCCCATTAATTCTATACCTAACATAGGGAGCTTGAAAAGAGAGGAAATTCATATAGAGTTACTTGTTACCTGAATATTGGACCGCTACCAAGTGGAACCCCTCTGGAATAAGAAGATGGGCATCAGACAGGTTACCATTTATATTAGTAACTCTAGGTCTAAGGGCTAGGGAAGTATATTCATTGGCCTGATTTTGGGAAGCAAGAATTAGAGTTGTGGTAGACACCTTAGTAAAACACCACCTACAGAAAGCTAGAATAAATGAAAAAACACAGCAGCTAACTGATAAAGCAATGAGCAGACCAAATAAGGCTACAAGTAAGCCACATAGGCCAGAGCTTAGGCCTGTAAACCAAGAAGCAACATCATTCCACCACGCTCCAACCTGAATCCCACCCTTGAAATCATCCAGATGTAGTTCTGACAAGTGTCTAATTCGGTCCATTGCATTAAGTACAAAAGTTGTATGGTTTGCTATAACTGTGCAACAATTTGTTTCATTAATGAATTTACATGCCCCTCCCTCAGCTGCTAACAATAGATCTAAAGCTCGTCTATTTTGCAGTCATTTGATTGTTTTGCTCAAGGGATTTGGCTAGGAGAGTAATGGATTCAGTGACAGAACGCATTTGGACATGAAGCAAACATTGCAACCTACGTACAGCCATACCTAGTTCAGCAGTAATTGCAGGGGTTTGAAATATAGGAATCCAAGAGGTATAGCTCAGGGCATCAAGCCGTGTTTTAGTCAGTGGATATGTGGAATTGATATATTCATAAGAGGCCATGAGAGCAGCATCTTCGGATTTATCATACCAGGGGGAGGTGTGTCTTTTGTGTCTGTGGGCACTTGTGTGATAGTGACTGACATTGAGAGGGATTAACACTGAATAGGCCTCAGCCCTAACCAGCACAAGGAAGATGATTCAGGCCTATAGCCTGATACAGGAAACCCTGACAATACCAATAGTGGCCTGCAAGGGCCGAGAATCGGGTATTTTTGGTCCAGGTCCAGTTCATTTTGTGTCCCCATGCAATTGAAGTATGCCTTATGATTGATTGATCATTAAGGGGGAAAATAACAGGAGGAATAAGGGGTACCAGTTCTGCATCCAGGTGTCTGGACTGCTGAACCATTTTTATAAATAGGACACACTGTGTATGTGTTGTGCCAATAAAGAGGGGTAACATTCAAAGATGCATTAATGATAACAAACCAATTGTCCAAGCTATAAGGAGCCGAGAAGCTATAAGGAATTATGAACCTGGGGAAAACAGTAAATCACTGTTGTGCAGGATGGTAGGTGATATTACACTTCAGCAAAGGGCGTGAGTCAGAATGGACTAGTCCCCCATTACCAATACAATATGGATATATCAAATGAGAAGGGACATAGACTTGGACTGGGACCGGGTCAGATAAATTGAAATGCTCCCAAGTATGGGAGCAGTTAGAGGGGACCCAGCATGGAGTAGTGTAGTATTCGGTAGGATCCTGGCAAGCCAAGTTCCCCGAGTACTCCACTGGTTGTACTGGTACTATATTGACTGGTGCATACCCAACTCCCTTTGGCAGTGGGGTGCATATGATACAGTCCGAGATATTCATTAATTGGACAACCTCAAGAACTGTGGATTTCCATAGATTACGTCCTGGTGTGGACCTTCGGGATCGTAAGGGACTACCCTGGGAAATATTAAAGGAACTATTGAAAGAACTATTCAGTTTCTGTGTAGAGAGATTCAGAGGAGCAGGTTGAGGAATATATAAGTATGGAAGAAAAAGAACTAGAAGTGATCCTATCAATGCTCCACAAAGAATTGCCCATACCATGAAAGGGGAGGGATTCAATGTGGACTGGTGGACCTTATGCATTATAAAAGCAATCTAAAAAGCAGCAATACTAAGCAAAGTACAACAACTATGATTACTAACAGAATGAAAATTACAGGAGGCGGATCTAACACAGAGGGACTGACAGGAGATAAATAGGCTTCAGATAGTATACACATTAATCAGTTATACTAATATCTTAAACAGGCACTAGGTAAGTGTCTTTATAGTGGGTCCAAGTGGAGCTTCTCTTTTTCCAGATCTCTCGGAGAAGTGTCCGTCACGAATGATATCACTGTTCTGTACCCACAGTTTGAACACTACTGATGGTAGGGGCTGGAAAAATATCTTTGCTGTGTATCCACGAAGTGCCGTTATCAAGCTGAACAGCGGTTGGAGTTACAGCTGTAACAGAGTGTGGTCCAGAGTAGATAGGATGGTACCACTTGTCCCTCACTTGGATCCGGCGGTAGACAAGATCACACAATTCAAAAGCATATGGGACTAACGCTGTTGGTGGATACACTGGTCTGAAGTCCTGTAAGATAAGCAGAAAACAAGTCGGGCAAATTTTGGGTACCTGACTTCATTACTGGGCACATGCTCCTTCTTCCAGTTATGATTTCATGAGGAGTTAGACCTAACCGCTTGATAGGATTATTTCTCAACAGATACAGACAAAGAGGTAATGCTTGCAGCCAGGTCTGGCCACTCCCAATCATTAGCTTTCTTAACTGTGTTTTAATAAGGCCATTGCACCTTTCTACAAGGCCATTTGAGGTTGGAGAATAGACAGCAACATAACGCCATCTAAAGGGCAATTTTTCAGAAAATTCTTTGACTAATTGATTTTTAAAATGGGACCCATTATCTGATAAGGTTTGGGCAGGGATCCTATACTGGGGAATTATGTGTTCCATTAATACTTTTAGGACTTCAGCAGCGGTCTCTTTCTTACATGGAAATGCTTCAACCCATTGTGAGTAAGGACAAACCAAAACCAATAGGTATCGTCTGCCCTGACATTTCACCTGCATATCAGTGAAATCAATGTGCCAATGCAGAAAAGGTCCTTGTGGTCTTGGTATTGCACCCCCACTTGCTTTAAGATGTGCATGGAGGGTGCTAGTGATACAGGTGTGGCAGCCACTAACTACTGCCTGAACCAGCTTACGTATATCAGGACACCACAATGTATCCCCAAGATGAGAGACAATGGCTGTCACACTGCAATAATCTGCATAGTGCAGCATAGGTGACAAATTTATCAAAGCAGCAGAAGAAACACATATCTTCCTTGAAGGGTGCATCCATACTTTGTGGTTCTTATTACATCCAGCATTCACCCATTGCTGTAATTCATTCTGTAACACATTATCTCCAGGAACAAGCAGGAATGTAGTCTTCACATATGGGTATCGTCGGTACCGACGGAGCCTGCGCGGGAACACTCCCCAGCATCCAATTAGAAAGCTTTTGGGAGCATCCCACAGCGCCTGCGTGCTGCCTTCCCGCCTTTCCCAACTGCCTCTCTCCAGTTCTTCGTTTTCCGCGGAGCCAGCTGGTCGTTTTTCCTGTCACCGCAGAAATTATCCCATCTTTTTCATTCTTTTTTGTGGTAGCATCTGCCTTCCTCAGGAGGCTATACCGGTACCGCCGGTTCTTTCTTTCTTTCTTTTAAAAAAAAAAAAATTGTAATATTTTTTTCTGGACTTTCCAGCCTTTTTTCTTTCGGGTGCCACGCGCCATTTTTTGCACTAGGCCCAACTGTTCCTTCAGAATGGAAAAACCCGCTTTGGGTTTTAAAAAGTGTTCCAAGTGTGGCGGTACCATCTCCATCACCGACACTCACGAGTGGTGCCTCAAATGTTTAGGTCCTGACCACTCCATCTCGGAGTGTGTTGCCTGTGGGATGATGTCGAAGAGGGGTCGGCAAAACCGAGCTGCTAAGCTTAGCACCCTTTTTCCCTCCGATGCAGCATCTGTGGCATCGACGTCTTCCAGGGCTTCGTCTTCCTCCCATGGATCTCAGGTAACTAAACATAAATCTGGCTGGTCCTCAAAGGCTAGATCTCCTTCCAAGCATCGAGATACCTCTGGGGTTGCCCTTGAGGGACTTGTACCGGCAAAATTGCCCCGGCGGGAGGCTTCGGCTTCCAAAGCACTATCGGGGCTCTAGGATGTTCTCGATGCCTCAACCTCAGCAGAGCTACTGATGCCATGCTCTGGAGTACCGGCCGCTTCGTCCAGTACCGATACCCAGCCATCGGCAGCGTCAATAGACCAGAGATTCTTGGCTATTGAACGCAGTCTGGTGGCTCTCCTTGCAGCTTCGGTGCCTTCAGGACCGCTTCAGACAGTTCAACCGGTATCGACACCGGTTCTGGCACCGATATCGGTACTGGTATCGACAGCATCAACATCGGCGACTGTGTTACTGACACCGTGTCATGCTATTTCCTCCGGTATCGACAGGCCGGTACCAGACCCCTCCGGTACCGAATTCGATCGGTACCGGTATTGTGCTTTGCAAGAGCACCTGGACAGGAGATATTTTGAATCCTCCGATGACTCTGAGGATTCTAACAGCTCTGTCGGTACTGGAGTACCTCTCTCTGAGGAGCCCTCCTCTCCTAAACATAGGATATCTCCTCCAGAGGATATATCCTTTCAGGATTTCATCCGGGAGGTGGCTACAGGTCTTTCCATCACAGTGGCTCCTGAAAAAGAGCCCAGAGCAACGGAATTGGAGATTTTACAATATCCTAAGGCTCCCAAGGAGGCAGCTACTTTGCCTGTTCATGAGATCTTGCATGACCTCATGCTAAGAATGTGGGAAACACCTCTTACCACCTCTCCTCATTCTCGTAGGCTTGATACCATGTATCGAGTACCTCCTTGTCCCGGATTTCAAAAAGCTCAGTTACCACATCACTCCATGGTAGTGGAATCAGCTATGAGAAGGGTCAAGAGTGCTAAAAGACATGCATCTAATCCCCCAGGACGTGAATGTAGGACTCTTGATGCCTTTGGGCGTCGAACCTTCCAGGCCTCTATGCTTTCTGCCAGGATTAGTTCCTACATTTTATACATGGGAATGTTCCTTAAAGAGTTTACAGGAGATCTAGAGCTTATGAGCCCTCTCCTTCCTGATAAGAGGCAAGATTATCTTACACTTGTCAAACATGCCGAAGATGTTTCCAAGTTTGTTAATCGTGCAGCTTTTGAATGTTTTGAGTGCATAAGCAGAACCTCTGCCATTGCCATAGGTGCTCGTAGGATTGCCTGGCTCCAGGCATCTGACTTAAAACTCTGGGTACAGGACAAACTGGGGAATATCCCTTGCACAGGCGAAAATCTCTTTGGCAAAAATTGGCAAGAGAAAGCTAATGAGCTGGATGCTGATAACACCACTTTGGATAGACTATCCAAGGCTACAGCTGATCCTGCAAGGAGAAAATCCTACAAGAAACCATTCTTCTCTAAAAAGAAGAGGTTTTACCCCTCCTATACCCAGCAGGGGCATTCTGCAGGTCAGTCTGTCCAAAAGGGACAGCAGCCACCAAAACAAAGGAAAACAAAGTCTGCTAAGCCTCAACCAGCCCAGCAGACTCAGCCTCCACAGGGGCTTTGACTCCCATCTAGAGAACTTGGCCTTCCTGGCCCTCAACGGGCGAGAGCCCTCTACCATTCCAGGAAGGTTGTGTCATTTTGCCCCCAGATGGGAGCAGATAAAAGCAGAAGAATGGACTCTCTCCATTGTAAAAGAGGGGTACAAGCTTCATTTCCTCAACATGCCCCCTCCTACAGTTGTAAGACGCTTCAATTCTCAGACTTCACTCGAAAATCAGTTAGTTCAAGAGGTCAATTTACTTCTTGCCCACGGGGCAATAGAAGACGTACCCATTTCCCAACAGGGTACAGGGTATTACTCCCCCTATTTCCTTATTCCAAAGAAAATAGGGGGACACAGACCCATTTTAGACCTCAGAGAATTGAACAAATTCCTGTTCAAGGAGAAGTTCAAAATGATTTCTCTAGGAACTCTTCTGCCATACCTTCAGAGTCAGGATTGGCTTTGTTCTCTAGATCTCAAGGATGTGTACACCCATGTTCTCATCCACCCAACTCACCGAAGATTCCTTCGGTTTCTATTTCAGGGGAAGCACTACCAATACAGGGTGCTTCCTTTTGGCCTGGCCTCAGCACAAAGGGTGTTTACGAAATGCATGGCTGTAGTGGCAGCATTTCTTCGCACTCTAGGAATATTCGTCTTCCCCTGCTTAGACGACTGGCTCATTCGAGCCTCATCAGAGTCAGAGGCCAGAATTTCCCTATCTTGCACAATGCATATCCTTCAGTATTTGGGCATGGTCATAAACTTCCCAAAATCCAACCTAACTCCCACTCAATCCCTAGAGTTTATAGGAGCTATGCTGGATACCAGGAAAGCAAGGGCCTATCTTCCACAGCCCCGCTGCCTTCACATTGTGCAGTTAGCTTCCCAAGCAGTGTTAAAAACTCATCTCGCTGCTCGGGAAATGTTACAATTGCTAGGCCACATGCATCTACCGTGCATATGGTTCCCTATGCTCGCCTCCATATGAGAGCAGCCCAATGGACTCTATCCACTCAGTGGACTCAGGCATCAGGCTGCCTATCAGACAAAATAGCAAACTCGTTGCCTTATTTTGTCCCTACAGTGGTGGCAATCAACCCAAAACCTGTTGGTGGGTCCCCTTTCCAACAGCCCCCCCCCCAGGTCACTCTAACAACAGACGCCTCACAGGTGGGTTGGGGAGCTCACCTGCAAGATCTCTCTACTCAAGGCACCTGGACTTCACAGGAGACCCATCTACACATCAATGTCTTGGAACTCAGAGCAATCTTCCTTGCTCTTCGAGTGTTCCAGACCCAGCTGAGCTACAAGACAGTCCTAATTCAGACGGACAATCAAGTAGCTATGTTCTATCTGAACAAGCAGGGAGGAACAGGCTCGCTATCGCTTTGCAACGAAGCTTTGCGACTATGGGCCTTCGCCAGAGAGCATCAGATTTATCTCCTTGCGGTATATCTGCCAGGCATTCAAAACGTCTGAGCAGACAGACTCAGTCGAGTTCTGCTTCCACACGAGTGGTCTCTTCGTGCAGACCAGGTAGCAAAAATTTTTCAAATTTGGGGAACTCCGGACATAGACCTCTTTGCAAGTCCGCTGAATGCCAAACTTCCCTGGTTCTGTTCCAGAATTCCGGCTCAGGGTTCTCAGGCCAGGGATGCTTTCCTCCTCCATTGGGGTCAGGACTTCCTATATGCCTTCCCACCCATTCCCCTAATTCCCAAAACCCTATTCAAGCTTCATAGAGACAGAGGCCATATGATTCTCATAGCTCCACATTGGCCACGGCAGGTGTGGTACCCTCTGCTCCTACATCTCTCTCAAGCTCCATCTCTGGAGTTAGGATCTGCTCCAGATCTCCTGTCTCAGGAGGATGGGATGTTGTGGCATCCCGATCCCCACTCCCTGCATCTCAGGGCCTGGTTGCTGAGAGCCTAGACCTTCATGGTCTTAACCTGTCTCAACAAGTAAAGGATATCCTTTATGCTTCTAGGAAACCTTCCACAAGATGCTCTTATGCTTTCAAGTGGAAAAGGTTTTCCATATGGTGTTCGCAGAAGGGTCTTGACCCCCTGGCGATACCTCTGGAATCATTATTGGAGTATCTCCTTCATTTATCTAATGCAGAGCTTAACACTAACTCAGTAAGAGTCCATTTAAGTGCTATTTCAGCTTCTTTCAAGCCTTTAAATGGACAACCTATTTCCTCTCATCCTCTCATAGCGAGATTTATGAGGGGCCGCCTTCTAACTAAGCCACCACCGGTGGCATGGGACCTAAATCAGGTTCTTGGACAGCTCATGACGCCGCCTTTTGAACCTCTAGCTAATACCGCCTTGAAATTCCTTTCCTGGAAGGTTGCCTTTCTCATTGCAATCACATCTGCACGTTGCATTAGTGAGTTGCAAGCATTAGTGGCTGATCCTCCTTATACGAGGTTCCATTATGATAAGGTAGTCCTTGGGACTCATCCACACTTTATGCCAAAGGTGGTCTCACCTTTTCATTTAAACCAAGCAGTTTACCTGCCTGTATTTTTTCCAAGGCCTCTTGCTTCAAATGCAGAAAGGAATCTTCATACTTTGGACTGTAAAAGAACACTTGCTTTTTACTTACAAAGGACACAGCAACATAGAAAGTCCTCCCAACTCTTTGTTGCTTTTGATCCTTCTCATTTGGGACTTCCAGACTCCAAGAGAACATTGTCCAATTGGATTGCACAGTGTATTTCTTTTACCTATCAGAGTAAGAACCTTTCTCTGTAAGGCCATGTCACAGCTCACAATGTGAGAGTCATGGCATTCTCAATGGCTCATCTTCACTTTGTGTCTATCGACGACATCTGTCGAGCAGCTACTTGGGCCTCGGTTCATACCTTCACAGCCCATTACTGCTTAGACAAGGACTCCCGCCTGGATGCCTTCTTTGGTCAGGCTGTTCTACAACACCTGTTCCATACTTAATCAACTCCTACCCACCATTCCCGGTAGGATGCCAGAGATCCATGGGGGAAGTGGAGCCCTTTCACAGGGGCACACAACTTCTGGGGTCTCTCCCTGGCATCTGTAGCTAGGGAGTCCCCATATGTGAAGACTACATTCCTGCTTGTTCCTGGAAATAGCATAGTAACTCACCTGTAAGAGGTGATCTCCGGGAACAGCAGGAATTTAGTCTTCACAACCCACCCACCTCCCTTAGGAGTTGTATCTCTCTTTTATTTTCTTTCCCTCTCTCTTTGTCTCAGCTTTAAAACTCAACTGGAGAGAGGCAGTTGGGAAAGGCGGGAAGGCAGCATGCAGGTGCTGTGGGATGCTCCCAAAAGCTTTCTAATTGGACGCTGGGGAGCGTTCCCGCGAAGGCTCCGTCGGTTCCGACGATACCCATATGTGAAGACTAAATTTCTGCTGTTCCCGGAGATCACCTGTTACAGGTGAGTAACTATGCTTTCCTGTAAATCTTCCAGTTTGCAAAAGTCATGCTGGCTACTCTGATGACGCGTTACTACCATAGGGACTTCAGGAGAAGTGGTTTCTTGTGCTAGGCTGTCAGCTATCGAGTTTCCGTACTGCTCCCATGTCTTAACTTCCTGATGTGCTGCAACCCATTCACATGCTGTCAAATAGCCCTGCTCTGCTCTTTCTCTAAGCATTTCAGAAGCTTCCATTAGGATCTCAGCTTGTTGGAGAGGCTGGTCTTTAGCTGACAAATATCCCCTCTTGGCCCAAATGCTGTGTACTGAGCTGCTTACAAACTGAGAATCTGTGTAAATTACTAGATGTTTATTTTCATTTTCTCTCAGGACTTATGCTAGTGCTGCAATTTCTGCACTCTGTGCGCTGTATCCTAGGGGCATCTCATACTGTGCTGTGGAAGTAACTACTCCCTGTGGGGTTACTGTACAGATAGCAAAACCTGCTCAGCCTTCTCTCTGGGATCCATCTATGAACCAACATTCAGCCTCTTGAGGCACATCTGAATGTGGCACTATCTCTAACGTGGTTCTGACATCTCCTACTTGCTGCAGGCAGGCACGTGTGATAGTAGATACCTGGAGGAGATTCTGTAAATCCCTAAAAGGATTCTGCTTTGGTACCAATTCGTGTCTAATATGGCTGCGTAGCAGCGCAGCTACACACTTACCTCCGTGGCAGGTAAGAAATGAATGGTACTGGACTTTAAAAGCCCATGCAGTGTGTGGTCAGTATATACGTTTACCTGTAAGGGAGTCATATAACCTATGACACCGCCCGCCCCTTAACCTTGAGGGTTAAGGAGGGGTTGCCTTATGATGCCCTTGAGGCAGTTAGTTGTAGTTGTGTTATGCTTCGAGCAGTAAGGCTGGCAAGAGTTATTTATTTACATGAGGTTTATTTTTTCCATGTGGCTCATATTGCCATTGTGCAGTTCAAAAGAAGGTTACAGACGGTGCAGAAGTTTAAACCAAATAAACAGGATTAACTGAAACTTTGCCTAACTGGCTTTATGTGTAAAATATATTTATTGAACATAACTCATCAAACAACTGCAGTACATAGCAACAAGACAAAACAATTAAAGTAATAAGTCCAGTCATGTTCCTGTCAGATTTATCACTGTAAAACATCCCAACCCCCTCACCCCTCACCACCCCCCTCCCCCACCCACAAAGAAAAACAATAACACCCAAAAGCCCCTCTCCCCCCCCCCCCACCCCTTGATAACCAATACGCTCTACGGACCATCCACACACTCAACCAAGCACATTAAGGATGTAGCTTCTTTCCCGGGACGACAGAGTATTCACATAAGGACCCCACTCCTCAAGAAATCTGGCAGTGGCCACCCTCCCACGTCTGGCTCCCTGGTGCTCTAACAAAAGGAGTCGATACACCTCTCGTTTCCATTGACTCAAAGTGGGGCCCTGGGGCAGGAGCCAATTCAACAAAATCACTCTCCGCGCCACGAGGAGAACCTTACCCAACCAAAATCTCCGACCCCCCTTCAAACCCGGCACCCCCCGGAGCATGCCAAGCACCAAAAGCCTAGGATCCCGACTAAGTGGGTGCCCCATAATACCTACAAGAGCTCCCACAAGTGCTTTCCAAAAGCCAACCACCAGAGAACATTGCCACCATATGTGTCCCAGATCAGCCCGGGCCACCCCACACCGGGGACATGCCGCAGTGGCTCCACTGCCCGCCCGAAAGGCTCGACAGGGAGAAAAATGACAACAACGCACTATGCGATATTGCAAATCTCGAAAATCTGCCGCCTGGAGCCAACGGGGAATATCCGCAAACAACTGAGTAAAATCGAGCCCCCGAAGTGCAACCCACAGGTCATGAGTCCAAGCCTCCGCCAGTGCGAACTCGGCCGGGAACCCCAAAGTACGGATATATTCCCTATGTAAAAACAACTCTTCGAATTTAGAACAAATATCAGTCCGTAGACTTTGCCGATCCAAATTCCGCAGATAGCTGCGCAGTTGCAAATATGCAAACCAATCCCGGCTCCTAAGACCATAGTTCAATTGAAGAGTGACAAAGTCTAACGCCTGCCCGCTACAGTCCGTGACCTGTTCCAAAGCAACAATGCCACACGCCTCCCATCTCCTAAAAGTCCCCCCCCCCAGCCCGGGGCCAAACGCCCCATTACCACAGAGGGGTAAAAAGGGTGTACACCCAGAATCCCAAGAATACGTCTGACACAAGATACGCCATACCCGTCGCATTACTTTAAAAATAGGGTGCCTGCCAACCAGCGGAGGAAGGTGCGCCACCGCCGCATGCAAGATGAACCGCAAAGCCAAAGGCTCCGCCACTGCCTGCTCATAAGTCAAGGGCGTATAATCCTCGGAAGTCCCCAACCAGTCCCGCAAATTCCTCAGCAAACAGGCGACATTATACCGCCGCGTATCCGGGGCTCCCATACCCCCCCTTCCCCAGGGCCGCTGCAAAATCTGAAGACTTAACCGAGGTCTCCTCCTGCGCCAATAAAAGAGATTTAAGCATGTGGCCAATTTGCGAAGCTCTCGCTTTGTAAACAAAACAGGCAAACATTGCATCGTGTACAACCATTTTGGAAAAAGAGTCAGCTTATAAAGGGCTATCCGAGCCCCCAAAGAAAGCGGGAGATCCCGCCAACCATGCAAACGGTCCACGGTATGTGAGAGCAGAGCCGCAAAATTGACCTGCTGAAGCTGAGCGACATCAGCAGTCAAATACACCCCTAAATAGCGAAGCTTCTCATCCGCCCACTTCAACGGAAAATCCATCCAGTCCCTCTGGAACGCACACTGTAAAGCTAAAGCCTCGGATTTATCTAGGTTTAACTTCAACCCCGAGAACGCCCCAAAGTCAGCCACCAATCTCAACAAAATTGGGAGGGTGTCCCGAGGGACCCCCAAATAAACAAGGAGATCATCTGCAAATGCAGATATCCGAAATTCCTCCTTCCCCACCCTAGCCCCAATCAACCCCTTATGGTTACGAATACGCTCAAGGAGAGGTTCGAGAGTGAGCACAAATAAAAGCGGGGACAGGGGACAGCCCTGCCGAGTCCCCCTCCGGATCGGAAAGTCCCGAGACACCGAGCCATTCACCAAAATCTGTCCACGAGGATCCGAATACAACAACTTAACAATATCCAGGAAAAAAAACCCAATTCCCATAAGGGGCAAGAGATGGCACATATACTGCCAGTCCACGCGATCAAACGCTTTCTCAGCGTCAAAACTGATAAGTAGAGCTGGTTCCCCTGCCGCTTCGGTCATATATAAGGAGGAGATAATTTTACGAATATTCTTGGTGATGTGTCGACCTCGAACAAACCCCACCTGATCATCCTTGACCAACTTGGGGAGGAAGTCCGCCAGCCGATTCGCCATAATTTTCGCCAAAAGTTTTATGTCTACATTCAACAACGAAATCGGCCGATACGATTCAGGTAGTAATCCATCCCTCCCTGGTTTGGGAATCAAAGTAATGACCGCCCTATTTGGTTCATATGGGAAAGCCTGACGCTCAATCAAAGCCGAATAGAACAACCGTAGGGGTTCCACCACCCTATCCACCATCAATTGATAAAATTCACCCCGATATCCATCAGGACCAGGTGCACGACATGTATGCAACTGCTTTATGGCACCGCGAATTTCAGTTCCAGTAATGGGGGCATTAAGAAAAGCACTCTCCTCCAAAGACAAACTGGGCAGGTCCACCCTTCCAAGAAAAGCCTCCATCTGCGCAAAGGTCCCAGCGTCCGCTCCATAAAGAGTCCGATAATATTCCCGAAACCGTTCCTCAACATAGTCCTGCCCGGTTCGAATATCACCCCGGGCATCCCGCAATGCCCCAACGTGGGACTTCCCCCGACTAGTTTTAACTAACCGAGCCAACATTCCCCCCGTTCGACTCCCATATCGATAAAGCCTATAGCGATAATACAATAAGGATTGGGAAGCTCGCTCCTGCAACACAGCATTAACCTCCTGCTGCAGCCGAGTAAATTCTATTTTCCGCCCCCGTGACGGGCACTGAGTAAACAATCGCCGCGCATGACACAACCGTTTCTCCAAAAGAATCAGGCGAGTAGCATAAGCCTTCCGCTGCCGAGCCCCAAACTCAATAATATTCCCTCTCAAAACCACTTTAGCGGTCTCCCAAAAAAGAACAGGATTACTACGGTGTTCCCCATTAAACTCAACAAATTCAGCCCACTTCGAGTGCATGAATGTCTCAAATCGGCTACTCTTGGTATATCCGAGGGGATAACGCCAAAAAGACCCCCCTTTCTGCGCCCCCCATTCAAGGTCCAACCGGACATAGGCGTGGTCGGAGACCACCACAGGACCAATCTCTACCCGAAGGACTTTACTAAATAGTGTTTGAGACCCCAGAAAATAATCCAGCCGTGACCCCGTATCATGAGCTCTGGAAACATGAGTATAATCTCTATCTAAAGGGTGTAACACCCGCCAATAGTCAAGCAAGTTAAACCCCTCACACACTCCCCGTAGCCACCGAGATTTCCGATCAGGAGTGAGGCCCCTATTGCCAGATCTATCTATCGTTTCATCCAAAACACAGTTAAAATCCCCTCCCATAAGAAGAGGCAGGGAGCCCAGGTCAGTCAAACACTTGTGCACTTGAGTGGCAAAAGTCGCATCATAAGTGTTTGGGGCGTAAATATTTACCAAACCCACTTTGACTCCCTGGAGGGTGCCCACAAGAATAACATAGCGCCCACCCGGGTCGCTAATACAATGGTCCACCTCCCAGGCCACCCCAGTTCTAATCAAAATCGCAACACCTGCCTTCTTCCCCCCCGAGGAAGCCCCATATACCGTCCCAACCCACCCCCTAGCTAATTTAGCATGCTCCAAAGCACTCTGATGCGTCTCCTGTAAAAAAAAGCCACATCAGTGCGCTGAGGGCGAAGCAGCCCTAAGATCTTATACCGCTTGACTGGGGACCCTATACCACACACATTCCATGTGATCAGCCGTAAACCTTCAGCCACAACCATCCACCTGTGTACACACCAGGGCCAACAAAACAAATGCTCGCACAAATGAAGGGAACCCCCCCAGCCTAGGATCCCCCCCACCATACGCCCCCATCCATACACACCACAGCAAACAACCACTACATCCACTCCAAAGCCTAACTCCATCCCCCTGGTCCATGAAACACACTAGTCCAATCCCCCAAAAACCTCCCCCCCCACCCTCCCCAAAAGAACTCCCCCTCCCCCCCAACCCCCCCCAACCCACCCCCCCTGCCCTCCCCCACCCCCTCCCCCCCCCTGAATCCCCAACAACCACCTATCTCGCTCCATAAGGGAGCTCCCACTAAATCACAGAGATGTATTGGGAACCCACCCCAACAAACATTCCTTCAATCCCCGTTATACAATAGCTAGCATTAATCTGAACAACATGGAACCTGCACTCCCCCCTCAGGCATCCGGCACTATCCAGCCGCAGCCAAAGAGGATGTCCCGCACAGACACAAGGCCCGGAAAATGAGCAATCCCACAGGCCACTCCAGCCACGATTCAACCAGACCCAGTCTGTGTCGGGGAACTCGAGCCAGGCGCATCCGCCACAGGCCGCAGGTCAGCCAGAAAGTTCGCGGCAGAGGCAGAGGAATCAAAAATCCGTTGCCGGTTCCCAAACTCCACTCGCAACCGGGCCGGGTAAAGCAGAGCAAATCTGATCCCCCGCTTAGCGAGCTCCGCACAAGCACCAGCAAACTCTTTGCGTTTCCTGCTCACTTCCGCGGAGTAATCCTGAAAGACCAATATTTTAACCAGACCCGGGTTCTGCGCCCGATAGCGTCTCGCCGCTCGAAGAACATCTTCCTTCTGGGCATAATTTAGAAATCGGGCTATAATCACCCGTGGCCGGTCCCCTGGGCCTTTCTGTCCCCCCAAACGATGGGCTCGTTCAATCTTCACCGAGCCCAGGGAAGCAGACAACTCAAAATTCGCCGCCAGCCAGGTTTCCAAATAGCCCCGCAGTTCGCCAGCCGCAATAGCCTCCGGAATGCCCACAAAACGTAAGTTCTTCCGGCGCCCGCGGTTTTCTAGATCATCAATCTTCTCTTCATGGCATTTAACCAACTCTTCCAAGCGTTGCAGACGCTGGGCTTGGCCTGACTGCACCTCCTCGGCCTCTGCGATCCGCTGCTCTGCCTCACCCAGGCGCGTGCCAAACTCCGCAATCGAGTGGTGTACCTGAGCCAGCTGCTCCGCCAAGCCGCTGAACTTACTCTCCAAGGCCGCCACCACCGCTTGGGAGACCTCCTCCACAAGACCGACAGCTCGATCGGCCCTCGGGCTCTCCGGGGCCTTAGCCGCCATCTTGTCCTCCGGGACCCGCACGCGGTCTTTCCGCGGAGTTTTCGCCGCCATGTACTTCTTGCAACCGGCACTGCGACCAGACGGTACACACACCACTTCTCTGCTGCAGCCCCGCTCCAAAGGTAGCGAATGGGGGACAACTGTAAAATTAATCAGCCGTTTTGGGTGAGAAAGCCCCGGAGCTCAGCAGTAACGATCCTGCCTCGCTCACTACATCACGTGATCCCCTAACTGGCTTTAAATGCTGTATTTCTTCACATTCCTTTCATGTGCTTTTAACATACAGGCTGATAACAGAAAAGTCCTTCACTAATGATGCTCAGGTTCTGTCAATCACTAGTAGTGCTCTAATTTAGTTTCCCCCCACAAGCTTTCTTGTGTCGGTCAAATTTACGTCACTGTTATATTACTTCATATACCAGCACAATCCTCTCTCTGCTTAATTGCCTCTATCAATTAAACAGGTAGAACAGTCCATCATCATCTCATCATCATCAGCAGGGGAAAACACAGAATTATGAAGAGTTTTCTTCCTTACAGCCAGTAACTGGAACACTGTGGTTAAAACTCTTCTTCTGTTCTAAATAATCCTGGAACTCTTTAAGAAGTGATTCAGCATGAAACTTTTCTTCATTGAGCTGTCTTCCTGTCCCCTCGGTGAATAGGTATTGATTGAGCCTATCTATCTCAGGCTGCTTATCAGGTTTGTTTGTGTTTGGAAAACAAACATGTGCTGGGCTTTCATTAGCTCCCCACCTTTCCCTACATGTGGGTGCTGTGCATTCAAACTTAGCAGTGCTAGGAGAATATTTAAAAGCATGTATATCAGCCCTGTCCTGGCTAGGTGACTCAGCTAGTTTAAAAGAATAATTATTGTCATTCAAAGCTTCTCTTTTCTGACACCAGCTGCCACCATCTTGACTGGCTTTGCTTTTAAAAGCAGAACATAGACTTTCTGGCTTTAGAGCATAAACTCCTCTTTCTCTGGGTACCTTATACAGGAGCTTCTCTCTTGGAGGATTCTTTATCCTTCTGCCTTTGTTCCCCAGCTCTGCCTGGTCCTGTAGCCTTGGGTTTCTCAGCGTTCTAAAGGAGCTCTGCCTCCAGCAGTTTCCTTCCTCATCTGAATGCTGCTCCAAGCTATCCTCCAGCTGCAGACTGTTAGGGAAATTATCACAGCAAGGAAACCTCCGTTGCTCTCTTGGCTTCTCTCTCTGGATCTGCGTCTGCCTGTGGATCTGCATCTGCTTCTCTCCGTGGATCTTTTCACTTCCTGGTTCCTGTGTATTTAACCAGGTGCTTCTAGCCTGCACTGCCCGCCTCCCCTTGGGGCGTGCCCAATCACAAGCCTTCCTACTCTCCTCCCTCGAGGTGAGCTGTTTTGCCTGATTGAAAGTGTGTTTTTTTCTTTCTGCAGAGAAATCCCTGCTTTCTCCCGCAGTACCGGCTTCTACCACCGGCTGCTCACTTGTATCCATCTGTTCCTGAGGAGCTACTGTGTCACAAACCATACAATTTTTCAATTGCTGCATTGGCGGCCACTAATCCCTGCTCACAATTTGTGAATCCTTGCTCTACTAGAGAAAAAGATCCTGACAAATGTCCCACTACTTTACCATCTCCCTGCATGGCAACTGCTGCCCAGGTAGTGGGGCTGTGAAACACACAGACATCCACTGGGAGGCTGTGATCAGGTAAACAGAGTGATGGCAAGTCATTCAGATCCTTCATTAATGTTTGCAAACATAACCTTTCTTCCTCACTGAGAGTTATAGGCTGGGACCCTTTTGGGTTCCCTTTCAAATGTCTCCTGAATGTCTGAGTCCTCACACTCTATATCCTGGCACCCAGAGACGGCTATAGTTTAACATTCACAAGAGTGCCCGTAACTCTTTCACAGTGCGAGGTTTAGTGACCTTGAGCACAGCTTCCTGAAATATGGGTCCTAATAGTTTTTTCTTTTCACTCAGTGTCATTCCAAGGAATGTCACCTGCAATTTACAGTACTGAAGCTTCTCCCTGTTCACTCTGTAACCACCCTTAGCCAATAACACTAACAATTCTCGTGTATATTGTTTACACAATTCCTCAGTGTCTGCTGTTAAAAGTAAATCATCTACATACTGGACAAGTGAAACTGAGCTAGATCTTTGTCTAAACATCGAGTGAAAATTGAGGGACGGACTATCTGTGTATCCCTGAGGTAATCTAGTCCACTGAAAATGTTGTGCATTATATTGAAATGCCAGCAATGGCCTATTATCGGGATGGACCGGGACCCCAAAAAATGCATTTGATAAATCTATTTCCTTGGTGGGTTTTGCTGTAACAATGTATCTGGGTTGGCCACAAGAGGGAACTCTGCCTCCACCACTGAATTAAGACCTCTCAAATCATGAATCACTCTCCACTTAGCATTGGGCTTTTTAACCTTTGAGAGGCCGCTCATAGAAGCAATTGCTTCTAATACTTAATTGTTATGTATTTTAGTACACTACATGTAAATATGTCAAATATAAATTTTCAGCTAATTTGGATATGTACTTCCTAGGAAAAAGCATGTTCCATTTGTGGAACGTTGGCCCCTCCAAGCGTCATTTTTTCAAAAATTTTAATTGCTTTTTTTATTGAATATCGTAAACTGGAAACAAACAAATACTTCAGTTAAGCAATTTTTAAAAGTAATTAGACACAAACGGAGATGACTGTACAGAATAAAGCTTGAAGGGAAAATTTCAGCGAGAGTGAAAATCCGGAAAACACTTCTCGTGCAGGCGCTTGCCACAAAACTGGCGCCATTTTTTTGTATTCTTCGAGCAGACAATGCAACGACCTTGGCTTGTAGAAGACAAATAGTGACTGGTGTTAGCTGAAGCTGTAATAGCAGAGGGAATCGAAGCTGTTGGGCCACCTTTTTGAGAACGAAAGCCCTCGAGTCCAACTTTCATAGCCACCAAAGCAACCTCGCAGCGGAAATCCAAGTGACTCAGGGCTTGTTTGCCCAAAAGATGACATTGAAAACGCCAGGCAGCAACAACGGCCATATTTAGACCATTGGCAAACAAATTCCACCACCATTTTTTGCTTCGTAATTTAGGACGGTAGCTACCTAGCAAACGATCTAACAAGTCGACACCACCCATACTTTGGTTATAAGCTCCAATCAATTTTGGCTGCTTGATAATGATTTTTTGCTTTTGTTTGACAGAATATCGATTGGCATTTTGAAGAGGTTTTGGCTGCATCCAATTTGACATGACTGTAACCACACTGTTGTCATTCCAATGGACACACACCACATTACCATCACCACGGTAATCATACTCGCCACGAGGCTTTTTGGCAAGCTCCTTTGAAGAAACCAAGGGGCACTTGCTGGTACGGTTTTCACGAACAGTTCCAACAGCACGAAAGCCTTTTGCTTTCAGATCAATCATGAGATCATATGAAGTGAAATAGTTGTCAAAAAACAAGCTGTGATGATTTGGATTTTCAACAACTGATATCAAATCAAGAACAACTCTAGTGCCAAGTGGAACATTGTACTGAGGACCATCTTTTTTTCTTGGCACCAGTGTAAATTTGCATCGAAAATGGATACCCAGCAGGGCAGCACAACATCCACACTTTGTAACCGAATCGAATTGGCTTACCTCGAATAAACATTTTGCAACTGTGGTGCCCGTAATATGGCACCATTGATTCATCAATACTCAAGTTTTCACTGAACACTCCACCGACTTTCACAAACTGTGCTGTGAGGTGATCGTAAAATGGCTCAATTTTTGCTACTTTTCCAGGTTGCAAATTGAGATTATCAACAATGTAAAAGTAAGTTTTCAAATCCCGGAAACGTTTGCAACTCATTATCTTTGGGACAATATTATTGCTCAAATCCTCGGCGGTCGACCAATAGTGACTTTCTTTGGGCAACTGGTGGTATCCACTGAGGAGCAAAATGCCAAAAAAATGAATCAACTTGTCCCCATTTGTATCAATATTTGCCAATTTCTGCTGAGCATAAATATTGGTCATACTGGCAAGACGATCAACATAATCATCACCAAAAATTTGCATAAAGAGGTCAAAGGGAGATTTATCAATCAAATCATTGCGAAGATCGGCTAATTTTTCGGGAGATGCTTCTGGCATTGGAGTCAAAAGGTCATCCCTCTTCATCCATTTTGGGGTTGATTTTATCCACTTACGCTTTTTTGCTGGTTGAGCTGACTGATAATTAGATAAGCGGTCACTGTCACTTTCTACCAGCTGATCACTTCCCTCGGATTCCACATTAGCAACTTTTTGAATATCCAGATCTAATTCACCACACACTTCGCCAGGCTCAATAGACTCCAAATTTTCTTCATCAATTTCTTCAATGTCTGAAGCAGCCATTTCATCATTGGGTGGCAAAATCAAAATGTCGGCTTCTTCTACATCTGAATCTTCCACAATGCGTGTTACTGCTTCTTGAAGCGTCAGGCAATAGTATCTAGGCATTATAACTATATAGAATTAGTTGAATAACAATCCTGCAAAAAATATGGCAGAAATTGTAAAATGAAAAAAATGACACCCGGAAGGCCCAACGTTCCACAAGTGGAACACACGGAAAGAAGTAATCACAAAAACATGAATAGGTTACCGACATGCATAAAACCTGACCAACACACTCATAAAACATTCCAGAGTATGAATCTCACCCTAATAAGACAGACGGACATGTGAGAACAAAATTGTAGAGGGATATATTACATAAACCATAAAGTGCCAACTTTGGTCTACTTTGGCATACTGTAGAAGGGGGTATATCGCCAATTGGAAAAAAAAATTTTATTGCTCAAGAGGGTCAATGTCTATAAACTCATTGACAAAGTTTCATCTAATTTGCTTGAAAATTGATAAAGCTATATCATTGCAAAAATATGTTCCACATGTGGAACGTTGGCGCCTAAAAAATTAATAGGAAACAGGGGTGTATTAAATTGAGACGTGCTGGGTTCTATAATACCTTTTTGCAATAACATATCAATCTCCTCCCTTGCTCGTACTATAGCTTCTGGCTGTAGTGGATATTGGACAACTTTTGGACCATGACAATTTTCTTTTAATGTAATTCGGACGGTGATGCAGACCTTATTAGGCCAAAAGGGTTTTCTGGGGTAGCCCAAACTTCAGGTGGATATTTGCAGTATTTGGCTGACTCTCTGTCTGCAGGAGCAAAACAGATGGTATGCTGATAAAGGTCATCTGCACCTCAAAGGCGGATAGTAGATCCTGTCCCATCAAATTAACTGGACAGTGTGGGGCATACATTAGGGGTTTACAGATATGTTGCTCCATGAGTTCTACCTTAATGGGTACTGTCATTTTGGTAGTAATTGGGACTCCATTAAACCCTGTTGTCACAGTAGTTTGATGAGAGAGGTTTACACCTGGGGGTAGGGAATTCAGTACTGATGTTGTGGTTCCGGAATCCAACAACATCTGCACTTTATACCCATTTAGACGGACTTCAATTATCGGCTCACGCTCATTGAGCATGGCCCGCATCACCATAGTCATTGTGGTCCCCCTTTGAGGAGGCTGCCACTGGGGAAACCTGCTCTGAGGACCCTGGTAGGCATTGGGTGGCCCTTATGGTTTTGCTGATCCTCAGGCTGGGGGGCTTTGGCATTCACGCTGAAGATGTCCCCTTCTGCCACAGTTCCAGCAACTAAAGGCGCTTCTCTGAAAATGCTGTGACTGAGGTGGTCCTGCCCGTCCCCCTTTCCAAGTACCCCTACAGTTTGGTCCTGTCTGGTTCCAAGCCTGAGCATATAAGCCAAAATTCTCCCAGGGGGTGGTTGTCTTCAATGTCATATTGTTCCAAATCTCTAATAATTTCATTTTTCTGTTTTATAATGGCCCTAAGTTTTTGCTTTTCTGCCTCATGCTGCTTTTCTGTTTTATTTGAACCTTCTCTTTCTTTTTCCTTCTCATCGTCCTTTTCCTTGTTCTTCTCTTTAACCTTACTTTTATCAAGATCCTCCTGCAACTCTCTCAGTTGTAATGCCATTAATTTTGTCTGCAAACTTTTCATATCCTTCTCAGGTTTTATCTGTTCTTCAGCTAATTTGACAAAATGGTGTATATGTGACTGCTGTCTTGCCCAGGACTCGTCTTCTAACCCTACAATCGTGTCAAGTCTTGATTTAACTGATTTAGGAAAAGTATTGCTAAGTGTTAGGAAAAATGGGGGCAGGAAACCCGGGTCAGAATAAACCATCCCAGTCTGGGTTTCCCACAAATCTTGAAATCGGGCAATATATGCACTAATCTCCAGGAACAAGCAGGAATGTAGTCTTCACATATGGGTATCGTCGGTACTGACGGAGCCTGTGCGGGAACGCTCCAATAGGAAAGCTTTCAGGAGCATCCCACAGCGCCTGCGTGCTGCCTTCCTGCCTTTCCCAACTGTACCTCTCCAGTTCTTCGTTTTCCACTTAGCCGACAGGTCGCACATCCTTTCACCGCAGAAATAAATCCCTTCTAATCTTCTTTTTTGTGGTCACGTCTGTCTTCCCTCGACGCTACACCGGTACCGCCTGTTCTTCTTCTTTCTTTTCTTCAAAAAAAAAAAACTTTCTTCTGGAGTCTTTGCAGTAATTTTCTCTTCAGGTGCCACGCGCCATTTTGGGCACGAGGCCCAACTTTTCCTTCAGAATGGAAAAACCCGCCTCGGGTTTTAAAAAGTGTTCAAAGTGTGGCGGTACCATCTCCGTCACCGACACCCATGAGTGGTGCCTTAAATGTTTAGGTCCTGACCATTCTATTTCTGAGTGTGTTGCCTGTGGGATGATGTCGAAAAGGGGCCGGCAGAACCGAGCTGCTAAACTTAGCGCCCTTTTTCCCTCTGATGCAGCCTCTGTGGCATCGATGTCTTCCAGGGCTTTGTCTTCCTCCCATGGATCTCAGGTAACTAAACATACATCTAGCCGGTCCTCAAAGGGTAGATCTCCTTCTAGACAGCGAGATGTCACTGGCGTTGCCCTTGAGGGACTTTCACCAGCAAAATTGCCCAGGCGGGAGGCTTCGGCTTCCAAAGCATTAACGGGGCTCCAGGATGTTATCGAGGCTTCAACCTCGGCAGAACTACTGATGCCATGCTCTGGGGTACTGGCCACTTTATCCGGTACCGATACCCAAGCATCGGCAGCGTCAATAGACCAGAGATTCTTAGCTATTGAATGCAGTCTGGCGGCTCTTCTCACGGCCTCGATGCCCCTGAAACCGCTTCAGACAATTCAACTGGTACCGGCACCGTCTGCATCGACATCAGCAGGTATTCTACCGGGACCGAGTCATGCGTATCCATCCGGTATCGACAGGTCGGTACCGGACCACTCCGATGCCGACTTCAATCTGTACCAGTACCGTGCCTTGCACGATCACCCAGATCGGAGATACTTCGAATGCTCGGATGAGTCTGAAGACTCTGAAAGCTCTGCCGATACCAGAGTACTTCTTCCTGAGGATTCTTCTTCTCAGCGTAGGATGTCTCCACCAGAGGATATGTCCTTTCAGGATTTTATCCGAGATGTGGCTCGAGGTCTTTCCATCACAGTGGCTCCTGAAAAAGAGCCTAGGGCAAAGGAATTAGAAATCCTGCAATACCCTAAAGCTCCCAAGGAGGCAGCTACCTTACCTATTCATGAGATCTTGTATGATCTCATGTTAAGGATGTGGGAAACACCTATAACCACATCGCCTCACTCTCGAAGACTCAACACCATGTATCGAGTTCCTCGTCCTGGGTTTCAGAAGACTCAGTTACCACACCACTCCATGATGGTGGAATCAGCTATGAGAAGGATAAAGAGTGCAAAAAGGCATGCATCTAATCCTCCAGGACGTGAGTGTAGGACTCTTGACGCCTTTGGACGTCGAACCTTCCAGGCTTCTATGCTTTCTTCTAGGATCAGTTCCTATATCTTATATATGGGAATGTTCCTTAAGGAGGTCACAGGAGATTTAGAGCTTATGAGCCCTCTCCTTCCTGATGATAAGAGGCAAGATTACCTCGCCCTTGTCAGACATGCTCAGGATGTTTCCAAGTTTGTGAATCGTGCAGCCTTTGACTGCTTTGAGTGCATAAGCAGAACCTCTGCTATTGCCATAGGTGCACGTAGGATTGCCTGGATCCAGGCATCTGACTTGGAAATTTGGGTACAGGATAAACTAGGGAATATTCCTTGCACAGGCGAGAATCTCTTTGGCAGGAAAAAGCTAATGAGATAGATGCTGATAATATCACTTTGGATAGATTGTCTAAATCTACAGCTGATCCTGCGAGGAAAAAATCCTCTAAGAAACCATTCTTCAGTAAGAAGAAAAAGTTTTATCTCTCCTATACCCAACAGGGGCATCGCTTAGGTCAGTCTGCCAAAAAGGGACAGCAGCAACAACCTAGGCAAAGAAAGACAAAACGGCTAAGCCTCAACCGGCTCAGCAGATTCAGCCTCCACAGGGGCTTTGACTCCTATCTAGAGAACTTTGCCTTCCTGGCCCTGAACGGCCCAGAACCCTCCTCCATCCCAGGAAGATTATGTCATTTTGCCCCCAGATGGGGTCAGATAACAGCAGAAAAATTGGACTCTGTCTATTGTAAGAGAGGGGTACAAGCTTCACTTCCTCAGCATGCCCCCTCCTACAATGGTAAGACATTTCAATTCTCAGACCTCTCTCAATGACCAGTTAGGTCAAGAGGTCACTGTACTTCTTGCCCAAGGGGCAATAGAAGAGGTGTCCGTTCCCCAATGGGGTATAGGGTTTTACTCCCCCTATTTCCTTATTCCAAAGAAAACAGGAGGACACAGACCCATCTTAGACCTCAGAGAATTGAACAAATTCCTGTTCAAAGAGAAATTCAAAATGATTTCTCTAGGAACTCTGCTGCTATACCTTCAGAGTCAGGATTGGCTTTTTTATCTAGATCTCAAGGATGCGTACACTCATGTTCTCATCCATCCAACTCACCGAAAGTTCTTTCGCTTTCTGTGTCAAGGGAAGCATTACCAATACATGGTTCTTCCTTTTGACCTGGCCTCTGCACCAAGGGTGTTCACAAAATGCATGGCTGTGGTGGCAGCATTTCTCCACACTCTAGGAATATTCGTCTTCCCTTACTTAGACGACTGGCTCATTCGAGTCCTTTTAGAGCCAGAGGCCAGGGTTGCTCTCTCTCTCACAATGTGCATCCTTCAGTATTTGGGACTTGTCATAAACTTCCCAAAATCTAACCTTGCTCCCACTTAGTCCCTAGAGTTTATAGGAGCTCTGCTGGATACCAAACAGACAAGGGCCTACCTTCCACAGCCCTGCTGCCTTCACATTGTGCAGTTAGCTTCCCAAGCAGTGTTAAAACCTCACCTCACTGCTCGGGAAATGTTACAATTGCTAGGCCACATGGCATCCACCGTGCATGTGGTTCCTTATGCTCGCCTCCATATGAGGGCAGCCCAGTGGACCTTATCCACTCAGTGGACTCAGGCGTCAGGTTGCCTGTCAGACAAAATAGCAAACTCAGATCGCCTTATTTTGTCCCTCCAATGGTGGCAGTCACCCCAAAACCTTTTAGTGGGGTCTCCTTTAAAGCAACCCCCACCCCAAGCCACTCTAACAACAGATGCGTCACAGGTGGGTTGGGGAGCCCACCTGCAAGGCCTCTCTACCAGGGTACCTGGACTCCACAGGAGGCCTATCTACACATCAATCTCCTAGAACTCAGAGCAATCTTCCTTGCTTTTCGAGTATTCCACACCCAGTTCAACTACAAGACAGTCCTAGTTCAAACGGATAATCAAGTAGCCATGTTCTATGTGAACAAGCAGGGTTGAAATGGCTCTCTGTCGCTCTGCAACAAAGCTTTGCGACTATAGGCCTTCGCCAGAGAGCATCAAATTCATCTCCTTGCGGTGTATCTTCCAGGTATTCAAAACTCTTGGGCAGACAGACTCAGTCGAGTTCTGCTTCCACACGAATGGTCTCTCCATTCAGACCAGGTGGCCAAAGTTTTTTTCAAATTTGGGGAACCCCGGACATAGACCTCTTTGCAAGTCTGCTGAATGCCAAATTTCCCCGGTTCTGTTCCAGAATTCCGGCTCAGGGTTGTCAGGCCAGGGATGCTTTCCTCCTCGATTGGGGTCAGGACTTCCTCTATGCCTTTCCACCCATTCCCCTAATTCCCAAAACCCTGTTCAAGCTTCAGAGAGACATAGGTCATATGATTCTCATAGCTCCACGTTGGCCACGGCAAATGTGGGACCCTCTACTCCTATATCTCTCTCAAGCTCCACCTTTGGAGTTAGGATCTGCTCCAAATCTCCTTTCTCAAGAGGATGGGATGCTGTGGCATCCCAATCCCCAGTCTCTGCATCTCAGGACCTGGTTGCTGAAAGCCTAGAACTTCACGGTCTTAACCTTTCTCAGCAGGTAAAGGATATCCTTTATGCTTCCAGGAAGCCTTCCACAAGACGCTCTTATGCATTTAACTGGAAAAGGTTTACCATATGGTGCTCGCAGAAGGGTCTTAACCCTCTTGCGATACCTCTGGAATCATTACTGGAGGATCTCCTTCATTTATCAAATGCAGGGCTTAAGACCAATTCAGTGAGAATTCATTTGAGTGCTATTGCAGCTTCTTTCAAGCCTCTAAATGGACAACCTATTTCCTCTCATCCTCTGATAGCGAGATTTATGAGAGGCCTTCTTTTAACTAAGCCTCCCATTAAGCCACCACCGGTGGCATGGGATTTAAATCTGGTTCTTGGGCAGTTACTACCTCTTTGAAATTCCTTTTCTGGAAGGTCATCTTTCTTATTGCAATTACATCAGCACGTCGCATCAGTGAATTGCAAGCATTGGTGGCTGATCCTCCTTATACAAGGTTCCATCATGATAAGGTAGTCCTTAGGACTTATCCACACTTTATGCCAAAGGTGGTATCACCTT
This sequence comes from Ichthyophis bannanicus, assembly GCA_033557465.1. Lineage (NCBI taxonomy): Eukaryota > Metazoa > Chordata > Amphibia > Gymnophiona > Ichthyophiidae > Ichthyophis > Ichthyophis bannanicus. The sequence goes on along the minus strand of CM066033.1, from coordinate 647,599,574 downwards.
TTCATTTAAACCAAGCGGTTTACCTTCCTATATTCTTCCCAAGGCTTCACGCCTCAAATGCAGAAAGGAATCTTCATACTTTGGACTGTAAAAAGGCTTTGGCCTTTTACTTGCAAAGGACACAGCAACATAGAAATTCCTCTCAACTCTTTGTTGCTTTTGATCCTAGTCATTTGGGACTTCCAGTCTCCAAAAGAACACTGTCCAGCTGGATTACACAGTGTATATCTTTTGCCTATGAGAGTAAGAACCTTCCTTTTGAAGGCCATGTCACAGCTCACAATGTGAGCCATGGCAGCCTCTATGGCTCATCTTCACTCTGTGTCTTATCGACGACATCTGTCGAGCAGCTACTTTGGCTTCGGTTCATATCTTCACAGCCCATTACTGCTTAGACAAGGACTCCCACCGGGATGCCTTGTTTGGTCAGGCTGTTCTTCAACACCTGTTCCATACTTAATCAACTCCTACCCACCATCCCTGGTAGGATGCCAGAGATCCATGGGGGGGGAAGTGGAGCCCTTTCACAGGGGTACTCAACTTCTGGGGCCTTCTCCCTGGCATCTGCAACTAGGGAGTCCCCATATGTGAAGACACATTCCTGCTTGTTCCTGGAGATAGCATAGTTACTCACCTGTAACAGGTGATCTCCGGGAACAGCAGGAATTTAGTCTTCACAACCCACCCACCTCCCCTAGGAGTTGTATCTCTCTCTCTTTCTCTCTTTCCCTATCTCTTTGTCTCAGCTTTAAACTCATCTGGAGAGGGACAGTTGGGAAAGGCGGTAAGGTAGCACGCAGGCGCTGTGGGATGCTCCCAAAAGCTTTCTTATTGGATGCTGGGGAGCGTTCCCACGCAGGCTCCGTCGGTACCGACGATACCTATATGTGAAGACTAAATTCCTGCTGTTCCCGGAGATCACCTGTTACAGGTGAGTAACTATGCTATATCTTCTATCTTAAAACACATTTTCAGTAGTGGCCCTAAATTCTTCTGGGTGGGGTATAGTTCTTTTATAGCATTCCAAACTCTGGGTTGGTGCTCATTAAACTCAGACCCAATTATATCATGTTTCTGCTACAGTAACTTGGGGTAAATTAGCTCTGGCAAAAACTTGATTTGTTGCATGAGTTCCCAGGAGTTTTGCTAATAGTGCTTTAACATCCCCTAACCCTAAATTATACCCTGTCGTAACCCGTTCAAACTTTTGAATCCAGGAAGCCCCCCCTCTACTAAGAGAGGAGGTAAGGCATTAGCTAAATTATCTATTCGATATGTCCCTTGGAATTTTACTGATCTATTCGTTCCTCCTCTTGAATGCAAGAGGGGCAAGCACAGTTTTTCTTCATATTTTTCCCATATTTCTAATCCTGTCTTCATGTAATCTAAATCCCATTGTGGGTCTCCCGCTCCCCCATGAATGCAGAGTCTAGCAGTATTCAAATGTGCAGTGTCAAGTGCTCCCTCGGGAGGCCATCGCAACATTTGCGGCTGGTTCTCTAACGTCTAGCCATACATATTGTCATTCCATCGGTCAATGAAGTAACGATTTCCCTTCACCCTCAGCTACTGTTTCCTTAGGTATAAGTGAGGCTCCAGCCTGACTGTTATTTCTTGCAATCTCAATGTGCTTGTTTTCATAGCTGGATCTCAGAGTCCAGTCTTTCTTGAGCTGAATTTAATTTGTCCCAATCCTCTTTCACCCTGTCTGCCTCCTTTCTGTTATGATGTTCCCACTTCTCCAGTTCTGACTTCCGCTTCTCCCAGTCTTTAATTCGTGACTCTTCTAATTTCTTTTGTTCTTGTTATTTACATTTATCCTGTTCTTCCTTTTCCTTAACTTTCTCTTCCCACTCAGCCTGCTGATTTTCTAGGCTTATTCTAAATTGTTTCTCTTGTTCTTGACGAGCCCTTTTCCATTTCTCAGTACTGGCTTCTAACTCTGCTTTCCATTGTGCTAATTCGTTCTCACAAATTGGATGCTTACAATATTCTAATTTAACTGTCCCTGATATTTCTGCCCACTCTTCTTTCTCTCTCCCTATATCCTCACACGCTGCCCTCATCTCAGGATCTTCTATCGGGCCTGGGAGCATTTGGTCATAAAATCTCCTTTCCAGTGAGGTCTCCTTCAAGTTACTGTGGAGGGTCCCTTTGGATTGTTTAGGTTCTTGATCTATAGGAATAGGGTCTTGGTATCCTATAACTGCAACTGTAGTTAAGGTAGGATATAGTCCTATTTCTCCCAGATTATGTGTGGGGTTATAAGGAGGGGGCTCCTCGCCACATTCTCTTGCTGCCTCCACTCATAATGTGACATGTTGTAAGTGTTCCACTAATTTCTGTCCTGTTTTGTTCTTCTCTATCTTAGTTTGCAAATCATGTAGCAAACGTGGGTCTAGGGTACCACTTGCTGGCCAGGCAAAAGCGGAGTCCCGTAGTGCCCAGTTATGCCACTTCTTGCAAAACTGTTCTAAAGTTTTAGCAGCAAGTGGATATCTCTTAATAACTTTCTGTAATGCAGTCTGCTCTTGTACATCCACTTTTCTAGTGTCAGAATCCATTTCTTTTGTCTTTTTCTTAAACATCCTAACTAGTCTACAATATCCTACTTATGCAAAATTTCCTACCTATGCAAACTGAAAAACGACAGTGTGTATATATATATATATATATATATATATATATATATATATATGTGCAAAACGTCTCTTCCTTATCGTTCCTCCAGTTTAGTCCTCCACCTCTGAGTTGTGCACCACCTCCTGCAACTTAGAGACTGGGCATGTCAAAGTCGTGACATCACTGGATATAGCCTGCTGGTATCTCCCATCAGCCCCCAGTGTGTCCAGTCTCCATGCAGCAGGAGGACATAGTGAGCCTAGCTTCTGGGCTCACTTGGGGGGAACAGATAAGGAGCATTTAGTGTGACAAATTCTATTCTGATTTTCCTTTGATTTTTACTTTTACTTTTAATTCAGTTACCTTTGGTTAATTGGCAATCAGGGATTAGTTCCCTTTAGTTATTAGAAACAAATTTCCTTATATTTACAGTAATTTTAAATTTGAGCCTGGCTCTTTAAATTAGTAGCAACTCTCGCCTTCCCTCCTTGTCAGTTATTTTCACTTGCTGCAGGCATTCGCCGGTGCGGATCTCTCTCCCTGGACGGTACGGGAGAGAGCTCCGGGACCCGTACAGCCACACTGAAGCTGTGTGAGACGGAGCCTCTCCGTTGCTGCTGGATTTTAATTTTACTCTGTGGAACCGGCTGAGCGGTCCTTGCCGCGGCTGACAGGCGCATCAGCGCGGCTTGAGGATCGGATGAATTCAAGGCGGTAGGAGCAGGCTGCGTGGCTTTCGGCCCTGCAGGTAAGGCCTTCGGGCTCTGTCAGTCTGCTGAGGCCTCCTTTTTTCAGCGGCTGTTGTTCTTGGTGCCAAAATTCATTGGCGAAGGGGCGGCCATTTTCTCTCTAGGTATTTGGACCGCATGGTGAGAGTTGCAGGGAGCTGCCTGTGTGAGGAAGACGACAGGCAGAATAGCTAGATTTTTGGGTCTAGTGTTTCTTTTGTTTGTAGGTTTTTTGAAGCTCTGGGGGTTCCTCAGCCTTAAGGGGGCTGTTGTCAGCCCTCTTTATTTTTAAGTTTATTCTTAGTTTTATAGGAGAGCAGTTTTGGCATTGATCTCTGATACCACATGTTCTTTCCCTCCTAATCATGTCTCTGAGGAGCATCTGTTAAGTCCCAGGATATTAGGCAAATTGCCAGCTTTTAGGTTCAAGAGCAGAGCCCTAACTTGTAGTTGGAAGGAGGGACAGGCTGGAAGTGTGCCTTTGTGTATTCTATAGTGAAAGTTGCCCAAATGCCTGTGGTTTCACAGGGACAGGTTTAGGAAACCTTAGGATATAAAAAGTATATAACAGTTAACTGTCAACCAAGAAGTGCCTGTGCTACGGTCTATGGCCACCAGAGGGCAGCTGGTACACTCAATAGTGCCTTTCTGTGACCGTGTGTATGCAGCCATATCAGATTGATCATTCTCTGCAAGTCAGGGAAGAAATAACCACAGGGCCACCTCATGGGCTCATGGGTTAGTGACTAAACAAGCAACTGTAATGTTCTGCAAATCAAGATTATATGACCAAGATTTAAAGCTCTTAACTTCTGTATCGTTTGTCGGGCTCTGGTGCCCTAAAGGCCACCGGATGGCAGCGCTGCTCATGAATCACATATAGTATTCAGTGCCCCCATCCCTGGGGGGGGTGGTAAAATACAAAATCGTATTACTCATCAGGTTCACACAGGCAGCAACCTCTAAGACCTCCATTAGCAAGGTTGTCGGTGTATCCAACTGCTATTTCTCTGACTGCAGGAAGGCCGGGGGGGGGGGGTGCCTGTGTGTTTCATAGCTCCACTTAGCATGCCCTTCCCAGGAAATTCTCATCTATTTCTAGAGCAGGATTTCATTTCATTTCTCTGGTTATGGTTAATGCACAGCGTTAAGGGGCTGTGTTCGAAGGCTTGGGTCCCACGGACTTCGGTGGGATTTCAAAAAGAAAAAAGAAACTCTCTTTAGTGAGAGATAGCCTTGTTCATTTTTAGCTAACACTGTTGATTTATTCGGTGGCCTTTTGCATCCTGAACCCCAAGGTCGGGACACTGTTTGCTTCCAGGGGTTCTACTCTCTATTTCGCTCTTCAGCTCCCTGGCAGACGCAGCAGGCTGGCAGGGGGTGCGCAAAGCGTCCTGCAACGCTGAGTCCCTCAGGATAAGGGGGGAAAGAAAGCTGGGTGCAGCGGGGGCTGGTAGCTTCTTGCAAAGCTATAGGAAAGTAATTTTAGCTGATCTGCTTTGATTTAATTGGAGTTGGCGGAAACTTGGTTTTTGGAGCCCTATACTTTAAAAAAGAAAAAAAGGGCATAGCTATGTTGATTTACAAGAATCTCCTTCTGCTATCCATAGAAGGTCCTATAAAGTGTTAAAATTGGTTTATATGGCAGGGTAATATTTTGGCTTAGCTGCTGTGATATAGCGCTATGATCCACTGTAAACATATTCAAGTCAAAAGGAATTATGGTGCTAACTCTCTTGGACAGTTGTAACAGGTGCTTGGGTGAGCACCATGGCCAGTCCACAGATGTGGAATGCTCTGCCATGAGCATTATGTCATGAGAGGGGTTTTATAGTTGTGTGGTTTCTTAATGGAAAATATTCCCGTTTAGTTTGGCTTTGACCAAATTATAAGATTTTATGGTAGATTTGTAAAGTCTTAATTTCAGCTATATGTGGTTTCATTTTACATATGGAAAAGGCAGTTCAGCGGAGAGAGGTTGCAAAATAGAACTCTGGCCTTTGAAGTTATCTATGCTCCCATTCCATTTATCAGAGGTTCTCCAGTACGAAGAGTATCTGCTAGTGTTCAGCGAATGCCTTAATGGGGGCCAGAAGCACGCAGCCAGGCTAGTTCTCTAGCTGCAATAGCAGCAGCTCAGATTCTAGTAGGCATATGGGCTTACAAGATGGCTTCCACGCTGCTCGGCATCAGCCAAGATGGCTGCCAGTTTAGACTGTGAATGTGGAGGCAGCCTGGATGAGGGACCTTACGTTCTCTGGAAAATGCCCTGCATACACTGAATCATTTAAACTCGATCAGCTACTGGCAGGACACAATGCACTCTCGCATGCTTTTTTGCTTCAGTGGTCTAAAAGTGGAGTCTTTACCAGGTGGTATAATGGGAACTTGTCTGCAGTTTCTCGGCTTCTTCATTGCTGACTCAATTGCCACTGCGGAGTGAGAAAGCTGTATTTCCTAACACCAGGTGCTAGTTGAACTTAAAATGTAAAGTCCATCTTTGTGCAGTCAGACGGAATGGGGCGTTACTCTAGCAGGAAGGCCGTGGATTAGTATGCCTGTGATTGGGAGTTCTTTCTACTTCATATTGTTGTCACGGAAAGAGCTTCTCCTAACATGCTGAAGAAATTTTTGGTTAAGAGACGTCTTTGTGAAAAAAAAAAAATAAAGCATTCAGCTGTCCTGAATTCGCCTGTTCTTGATTGACATTTTGAGGCTAAGCAGGGGCAGGCCTGGGTACTACGTGGGTGGGTGCACACCTTGCACTACCAGGGGGTGTGGACTCACTGTATGGAAGAGAGCCCTAGCAATCTTCTTTAGCGCAAGATAGGAAAGTAGATGGTTCACTGAAGCGATCATTAGGGGCAATGCTCTGTCCTTACAAGCTCCCATTTGTGGAGCCTGGGGGGGGGGCGAGAGCATGCTTCAGGTGGTCGCAGTGTTTACGGCAGTCTGCTCGCCTGGAACAGGGAAGGATCAGGGAGTTGAATCGACTAGAGCCTGATTTGCTTTATGTGGCAAATGTGCATTATGGTTTAATTCGAGCGCTAGCTAATATTATTGGCTTCCTTGGGGTTCACCCGGAGGTGTCTCTGGTGGAGGAATGGGGCGGCTGATGGTTCGTCCAGGTCAAGGCTCAGTAAGCTCCCAGTTAAAAGCCTTTGTCTTGTCCTTTCCCCGTGGGCTCTCATAGGGCAAGTAGTTAGCGTTCGAGGCTTTCGGGGAAAGGTACTCTTGGTAGTGCCCGGTTGGACAAGACGGCCGTACTAGGCTGATCTCATTCGCCTACTCGACGGGCATTTCCTAGAAGTTGCCGGTAGCGGACGTTCTGCTGCAGCTAGGTCCGCGGCGAATGTCTCAGGTGGATCGGTGCCCGCCTACGGTTTGGCCTTTGAATGGGCGGGGCTGAAGAAGAAGGGTTATTCTGCGGCAGTCTTCGCTACCTTGTTGAGAGCAAGGAGGCAGGCTGCATCTGGTACATAGGTCCGTGCTTAGAGCCTTTTTTAAGGCTGCTGTTCACGGCGGCAAGTCTGGGCGACAAAGGTGTCTGTATCCTTGGTCTGAGTTCTCTGCAGGACAGTGTCTTAAGGAACTAGCGGCCAGTTCCTTAGAGGGTCCAGCTGGCGGCTGTTTCCGGCTGTAGAGGTTCTGTGGAGGGAATAGCGCTAGGTGTTCGGATCGATGTGTGGCGTTTCCTTAAGTTGGGACTCGACTGCGCTCCTCAAGGAGAGTTTGGGTGCCGCCGTGGGATCCTGATTGGGCCTTAGAGGTGTTAACTAAAGAGCCCTTTGATTCTTTACTCCAGGCGTCGGTAAAGGATTTGCTGATCTCCAGGAACAAGCAGGAATGAGTCTTCACATATGGGTACATCGGTACCAACGGAGCCTGCACGGGAATGCTCCCCAGCATCCAATCAGAAAGCTTTTGGGAGCATCCCTCGTGCCTGCGCGCTGACTTCCCGCCCTTTCCACTTCTTCTCCTCAGTTTTCATTTTTCCGCGGAGCCGGCAGGACGTCCTCCTGTCACCGCAGAAACTTTTTTCTTTAAATACTTCATTTCTTGTTTTCTTGTGGTCGCGGCTGTTTTTCCCGCCGACACCGGTACCGCCGGTGGTTTTTTCTTTCTTTTTTCTTAAACTCAGAGAGATTTTTCCCTCTGTCTTAACTTTTTGGGCCTACAAGGCTTCTCCATCATGGAGCCGCCTTCTCCTAAGAAGTGCCTTCACTGTGGAAACACAGTTTTCTTTTTAGACTCCAATCCCTGGTGTCTAACCTGTTTGGGTCCTGACCCTTTTTCCCCTGAACAATCAGGCTGCAATGCTGAGAGAAGACCTTCCCTCTTTCGAGTTTCCCTCGATACCGTTTTCCCTCCTGCAGTGAGGGCACCGGGTTTTTCTTCTCTACAGGATCAGGTAACCCACAAACAGTTTGTTAAGACTTGCCAATCCTTGAGTGGTAGGTCTCATGCCACGCATGATGATGGCTCCGGCCTTGCCCTCAAGACCCCATTGGTATTAAAACCCCGGCGGGAGTCTTCGGGCTCCAAAGCATTTCAGGGGTTTCAGGTTGTTCCTGGGGCTCACCCCTCACAGAACATACCTGAGCCATGCTCGGGGGTGGTATCCGCTTCGAGCGGTACCGATACACCGGCACCGGTGTCAAGTGTTCCACTCTTCACCAGGGATCGTCATCTGGCGTCCTCGGTACCTTCGGGACCAATCGATACGTTCCAGATTGACTTTCCTGTTTCTAAGCCATGTTCGGTGGTGGTACCCGCTTCAAGCGGTACCAATACCCCGGCATCGGCACCGGTGTCGAGTGTTCCACTCGACACCAGAGATCGTCTTCTGGCATCCTCGGTTCCTTTGGGACCGATCGATACGTTCCAGATTGACGTTCCTGTATCTAAGCCATGCTCGGGGGTGGTATCTGCTTCGAGCGATACCGATACCCTGGCATCGGCACCGGTGTCGAGTGTTCCACTCTTCACCAGGGATCGTCATCTGGCATCCTCAGTACCTTCGGGACCGATCGATACGACCCAGAGTGACTTCCCTGTATCAGCATCGCCGGTACCACCACCGACGTCGGTGCACTCTAGACATGCATCGATAGACTCGCTCCCTTCGATGCCGAGTCTGGAATCGATATCTTGTCTAGATGACTGGGTACCGACGCGCCTTGGAACCGACCCTTGTCGTTTCCGGAAACGCAGTACCGAGGATACTCACCAAGACTCTCTGGTTACCTCGGTACCGCTTGAGCAGCCTCCGATGACGGCCTCGATGCCATTACCGGTATCGGTATCGATGTCGATTCCTGCAGTTACATCGGTGCCATCGATCCTTTCCATGCCTAGTTTGGAATCGATACCTGGCATAGACGATGCAGTACTAACTGCCTCAAATCGTGACTGCCAGTATCATTATCCATCTAGTAAGGTTCTTTTTCTGCACCAGACCAGTACATCCTCTGGTGCTCAGGCTGCATCTTCAACCTTAGCCTTCCCAGGGATGGTTCCCATTGGAGATCCTTCTTTTCAGAAGTTTCTCCTTGACATGGCAACCTTTCTTGCTATTCCTATCCCTGGCTGTAATCTTAACCAAGGCTCTCCTGCAGAAAAGGGAAATATAATGCTTCCCTTACATCATTCTTTGCAGGATCTTCTTCTGAGAATATGGGAATCACCTTTAAGGGTTCCCTCACCTTCTACAGCAACATGTTCTGTATCAGGTGCCCCCCTCTCCAGGGTTTCAAAAGAATCAACTTCCCCATCATTCCATTGTAGTGGAATCAGCAATGAGGAAGGTAAAAAGCAAGAAGAAGCATTCTTCTTATCCGCCAGGTCGTGCTTCTAGAGCACTTGATGCCTTTGGACGTCAAACCTTCCAAACATCTATGCTGGCATCAAGAATTATTTCTTATATATTTTATATGAGTCTAACACTCCAGGAGGTCACAAAGAAATTATCTCTTTTGACTCCTTTTTTGTCAGAGCCTAAGGCTGCTGACTATTCCTTGCTTCTTAGTCATAGCCGGAATATCTCTTGGTTTCTTTCTCGTGCTTCTCTAGACTCTTTTGAGTCTGTTAGCAGATCCTCTGCTATTGCCATTGGAGCACGTCGTAGAGCCTGGCTCCAAGCTTCTGACTTGAACAGATGGGCACAATATACACTGGGTAATTCTCCTTGTACTGGAGAAAATCTCTTCAATAAGGAGGCTTTACGTCAGGTTGCTCATTGTTCCACTGACTTCCCTGGTTCTGGAGACCATTCTAAGCCGCCTTCTTCCCCAGGAGGTAGGAAATGTCCTACCAAGCCTTCTTTCCCTAAGAAAAGAAGGTTTCACTCTTCTCCTGCCCATCATCCAGAGGTGCCCAAGCAAGGGACACCTCGTCCTAGTCTGAAGTTTCCAAATTCTAGCCAGTCTCAACATACCCAGCAACCATAGGTTCTGAAGGTTACAATCTACAGTTAACCTCTTCTTAACAGAAGTTTGTTCACTGTTTTTTCTTAAAGCTCTACACTGGGGTTTTCCTTTTTCAGTATGCTAAGCTGTCAGGATATTCTTGTGCATGGGTTACAGAATTCTCCTCTTCTTACTACCAAGAAGGGAGGTTACAACTATCTCATGATAGTTTCTGTCCCAACATGAACATTTTTTCCTTCAGCTGACTCGCCATATGGGTAAGTCACCCTCCCCCTCTCATCTAGGGTTTCCCCTGACTGAGTGGTACCATACTGAAAAGCTTCTCTAGCTTTCATTCCAGTGTAGACTTTTTGTTTCCTTGAATACATTCTCAAGATAACTCATCAGGCAGGGACAGGAATATCTCCTCTCCCTTTGTCTGTTTCTCTTTGTTTTGCACAGTAAGATTCTCTCTGCTGTCTTTTTCAGCTGCTGTGCATGCAGGAGTTCCAGTGATTGAACTACTGGTACTTTTCCACAAGTTCCAGTCTATCTTCCACAATTTTTGTCTAGCCTCAGTAGTGATTCCAAGCTAGTCCTCATCTATCTTGGATAATCTTACTCACTTTAGGCTTCTCACATTATCTTCTTTCTAGCCATCTCCTTTTCCTAGGATGTGGAAACACACCTGACTTCAGTCAGTTTTATCTCATAATTCTCCTGCACAATGCTCTCTGCAATCTTCAGAGAAACTTTCTACTATGGGCCTTTGCTACAGAGCATTGATCTTTGTCTCTGAGGGCTATTCTATATAGTAGAAAAAAGCTTATAAATCATTCCCATGACTGTGAGGGTTCTCCACACCCTCTTGTCTCCTGTTATAATTCAGAATATAAGCTTTTTCTGCGTGAATATCCAAGGCTATTAGTAACGCATGATACCCCTATGTCCCTCCAGTGGGTCCTCCTGGTATCTCCTCTATGCGTTTCTACCCATCTACCATGTCAGAGTTCTAAAGGACTCTCGACTTGCTCTTTACAGACTGATATTATCCTCTGTTTTTCACGCAACCATCCTGGTTATTTTACTGGATTGCATTCCTGCATCCTCTTAGCCCACGGAAATAGATTCTCTATATATCTGTCAAATGGGTTTCACCCTCTTGTTGTTGGATGAATCTTTCCCCTTCACATTCCCCATGTGAATGTTCTTATGGGGCTTGGTGTATCTTCAGACTTATTGTCATGTATGTAAATATCTCTATATATGCCTCTACATACATATGTCTGTAAGCTGTGTGTGCATAATTTATGCCCCCATATGTATATCCACCTATATATATATGTTGATACATATTCTGCATATCTAGATATATATATATACCTATATATATATGTATATCTCCCTATATATCTCTATCTATCTATATATATATGTATCCGTTGGGAGACTTTTATAGATTGATATGTATTACATACTATCTCCTCACTGTCTATGCTATAGCAATTTGTACCTTTCTCAGAGGTTACAGACAGTGGGCTCCCTTTTTCATACTGTTCCTTAGTATGTGGGGACTGTTATGCTCACAACCACTACTGTGGTGATAACAGCTTCCGCTTTGCTCTAGGTCTCCCTATCCTTGAAGATTCAAGCTTCAATATCTTTCCTATCTCTCATCAGCTAGGAAAGATAGTGTACATCTTCATTGTTTTTGAGTACACATTGTTCTGCTTGGGAATATGGTTTTTTTCCATAACCCTTCTTCCCTCCAAGACTGGGCTAGTTGTCCAAATCGGTCAGTCTTCTTCTTTTAGTCCTCAATGTTATGACTCTGTACCTAAAAGAGTTTTCAGCTTTTTCTCATAAAGCTTTCCATTGAAGACCTGCCGTTCTAATCCTACCCCAGTTGACACCTGGATCACCTGCTAATTCCAGGTCTGGACCTTCACCCTCACTGCTGTGAGGTCACCTTGAGGATTCCGCTACTGCATATCCAGTAGACTCCATCACGCTTTCTACTTCCTACAATCCAGTAGGTAAGCTCCATATTATAACTGTTCATTAAATGATTTTAATGGTACTTATCATACATGCCATGAACTCCTCTCCTGTAGTCCTTGGGTTTGCTGTTTTCCTTACAGCTCTTCTATTCTCAACTCCTACCCTCCATTCCCTCATGGGATGCCGGAGATCCTGTGTGGGAAATGCACTCCTGATCCAGGAACATGCATTTTATGGGATCTCCCCCTGGCATCTCTAGCTAGGGAGTCCCCATATGTGAAGACTCATTCCTGCTTGTTCCTGGAGATAGCACAGTTACTTACCTGTAACAGGTGATCTCTGGGAACAGCAGGAATAAGTCTTCACAACCCACCCACCTCCCCTAGGAGTTGTATCTATCTATCTATCTTCCTTTCCTCTTTCTCTCCTTTGTCTCAGCTATGATACTCAACTAAGGAGAAGAAGTGGAAAGGGTGGGAAGTCAGCGCGCAGGCACGAGGGATGCTCCCAAAAGCTTTCTGATTGGATGCTGGGGAGCATTCCCGTGCAGGCTCCGTCGGTACCGACATACCCATATGTGAAGACTTATTTCTGCTGTTCCCAGAGATCACCTGTTACAGGTAAGTAACTGTGCTTTATAGACAGTGGCTTTGATAGCTCTTTGTTCGGCACGACGAGTTTCGGAGTTTCAGGCGTTGTCATGTAATGAGACGTTTTCACCCTTTCTGAATAGAGGGTGGTGTTTGCGACCAGTCCTGTCGTCCTTCCAAAAGGTGCTATCTGATTTTTCTCCTGGGCCTATTGGTTTCTCTTCCAGTTCTCGGTTTTTCTGGAAGGGGAGGTTTTTATTCGTAGCTTACGCCGATAGGAAACATAAAATGCAGGGTACGGCGTTCGTTTCTTTGTTTTTGTGTGTTGGTTGGAGGTCCCCACGAAGGGGAAGCAGCAGCGAAGGCGGCCATTTCGCACCGGGTTGAGGCGGTGGTTGCCTCAGCATTCTGGTGGCAAGGTTGTAAGATTCCGGGGGGCTTTCTGACTCTTGCTACCAGGGCACAAGCAGCTTCATGGGTGGATCACTGTGCCATTCCACTAGGGGGGATTGGTAGAGCAGCTTCCAGGTCATCTCTTCATTCCCTCCTGTTCCGGGTTAACGGTGTGGTGAGTTGGCTGGATAGGTCCCTCCCATTGATTACTGCTCTGTTACATCCCAGAGGTGGAGGACTAAACTGGAGGAACGATAAGGAAATAGAAATTACACTTACCTGGTAATTGTCGTTCCTTGAGTGACATACATCAAAAATTTTTACGCTCCACTCTTTACCTAAAGAGGTGTATTTTTTAATGGCAACCAGATCTCAGATTGTAGAAGAGCTAAATATTGAGTTTAAGATAAAATCCTGAACTCTTGCTCTTTAATTGCATCAACGATCTGTTACGTTGACTGTTCTATTTGGATTCTATCACTTTTCCTGTTGGTTTATTTTAGCTGAGTATGTTTGTTTTAACTCCCAGCATATCATCTACAAATAAATTGAGTGTTCTAACGCTGTTCGGCCCAAACCAGATATCAAATGAGTCCACTATCGATTCTCTTCAAATAGTGGTACTAGGGTACTTATCTGGTTCGGCTGTCTTTCCCCAACGCCAACCAATGCGCCGTTGCGTTTCACTGGAATGTTTTATCAAGGGGTCATATTCCGTACTCAGTTTACACACCGATTCTGGAAGTATAAAGCATATACATTATTAAATCTACCTCCTTTATATTATCATGTTTTCACAAACTGTTATTCCATTCTTAAATCAAATATATTTAAACTGTTTAATTCACTCACTGTAAATTCAACCGTGGCTGTCGTCTTTCATTGCTTCCATTCACAGTTTGTTACAAAGATGCCGCGCATGCTCCTTATGCGGCTAGCTCCTTTTATAGACCTTAATCAGCGGTAATGATTCCCAAGCTGATCCTTATGGTAGATCAAACCAGAGGAAGCTGCTATTATGAGAAAAATATAGATATGGAACCCCACGGGATGTGACTAAATCGTCAAGAGACCTTCAGAGCCAGGTCGGGTTTTCACTTTACGAATCCTGGTTAAGGCTGTTTCAATGTTCTGCTTATATACAGGCTTTCCAATCAATTTGGAGATTGAGCCCCAGAGGCACTAGTGATTGCAAGGTGAAAATCCATTTCTGTTCCCTGTAAAGTAACAGCTGTTCTCGAGATTTCCTCCCATTGCCCTGTAAAACTTGCTCGATACAGAAGCATTTAAGATCCTCAAAAGTATGCCGGAAATCCAGACAATGAGCCACGATTGGCACTTCCAAACGTTTACACTTCAATCTACTACGATGTTCTTGTATCCGGACCTGAAATGAACGTATAGTTTTTCCCACATAAATTAAATTGCAGGGGCAACGGATACAATAAACCATTGCTGGTATTAATGGACGTAAAAAGGAATCAATGTAAATCGTTAAAAGTTCCAATATCGAGCCTCTGGTGGAGACAATGGGTCTGCCTGGTGGGGCATTCAAGCATTTGTGTATCTTCGGCTCGATATTGGAACCTTTATCGATTTACATTGATTCCTTTTTACGTCCATTAATACCAGCAATGCCTTCATATATTAGAGATACAACTTATTTTCTAGATATACTGATGCAGAATTCACACTGGGCTGAGTATGAATACGTCCAGCTGGTTACACTGGACGTAGCTTCATTATATACTAGCATAACACAAGCGGCAGCCCATGGTATAGTGATGGAAGCATTATATCTTCGAGGAGATCTTTCAGAACATCATCTAACTTTTTTGGATAAACTCTTGCAGTTAGTATTATTCCATAATTACTTTGTGTTTGAAGGCACCATATATCATCAAAGAAAGGGAGTCGCAATGGGTGCTACCTGTGCACCTTCGATAGCTAACCTGTATATGGCGTCTTTTGAGAAACAGTGGCTTTTTGCAGATCCATTGAATCCACATATTATAATGTGGCGACACTTCATAGATGATATTTTTATGTTGTGGGGAGGACAAAAAGATGAGCTGGAAACATTCTTGAAGTGGCTGAATGACAGAGATAAGAATTTAAAATTTACATCAAAGAGTAGTGCCCGAAGTTTACAGTTCCTTGACGTGATGATTACAAAACAAACAGGTGGGTGGCACACCATGGTATATTGCAAGCCCACAGATAGGAATACCTTGTTACACTATCACAGTGCGCACCCCAAGAAACTTAAAGATGGTCTCCCGTTTTCCCTATTTTTGAGGTTCAGAAGAAATTGTTCTGATGTCAAAGACTACAAGAGACAAGCAATTCAATTGAAACATAAATTTCATAAACGGGGATATCCCTCAAGGATTATAGAACAAGCTTACAAAAGAGCACTATTTAATAACAGAGAATCTTTGTTAACTTCAACCCCCCGACATGTAGAGGAAGATGAGAAGATTAATTTAATCACCAGCTACTCGCCCTACAGTGTTCGGATACAACGTATAATACAAAAACACGCCAATGTACTTCATAGTACTAGAGGCTTAGAAAATAAAAGCATAAGATGTGTGTGGACTAGACAAAAAAATTTGAAAGAGCTCTTGAGCCCAACAGTGTTGAAACCAGTGAACCCTATAGTGGGAATACAAGAGACAGGCCACCATAAATGTGGCGATTGTGGTATTTGCCCAGTCACAGAGGACTGCACCTATTTTGAGTATAAAGATCGGAAATATGTTTTGCGACATAATACAACCTGCACTTCAACACACGTGGTTTATTGTATCCGTTGCCCCTGTAATTTAATTTATGTGGGAAAAACTATACGTTCATTTCAGGTCCGGATACAAGAATATCATAGTAGATTGAAGTGTAAACGTTTGGAAGCGCCAGTCGTGGCTCATTGTCTGGATTTCCGGCACACTTTTGAGGATCTTAAATGCTTCTGTATCGAGCAAGTTTTACAGGGCAATGGGAGGAAATCTCGAGAACAGCTGTTACTTTACAGGGAACAGAAATGGATTTTCACCTTGCAATCAGTAGTGCCTCTGGGGCTCAATCTCCAAATTGATTGGAAAGCCTGTATATAAGCAGAACATTGAAACAGCCTTAACCAGGATTCGTAAAGTGAAAACCCGACCTGGCTCTGAAGGTCTCTTGACGATTTAGTCACATCCCGTGGCGTTCCATATTTATATTTTTCTCATAATAGCAGCTTCCTCTGGTTTGATCTGCCATAAGGATCAGCCTGGGAATCATTACCGCTGATTAAGGTCTATAAAAGGAGCTAGCCGCATAAGGAGCATGCGTGGCGTCGTTGTAACAAACTGTGAATGGAAGCAATGAAAGACGACAGCCACGGTTGAATTTGCAGTGAGTGAATTAAACAGTTTAAAGATATTTGATTTAAGAATGGAATAACAGTTTGTGAAAACATGATAATATAAAGGAGGTAGATTTAATAATGTATATGCTTTATACTTCCAGAATCGGTGTGTAAACTGAGTACGGAATATGACCCCTTGATAAAACATTCCAGTGAAACGCAACGGCGCATTGGTTGGCGTTGGGGAAAGACAGCCGAACCAGATAAGTACCCTAGTACCACTATTTGAAGAGAATCGATAGTGGACTCATTTGATATCTGGTTTGGGCCGAACAGCGTTAGAACACTCGATTTATTTGTAGATGATATGCTGGGAGTTAAAACAAACATACTCAGCTAAAATAAACCAACAGGAAAAGTGATAGAAACCAAATAGAACAGGCAACGTAACAGATCGTTGATGCAATTAAAGAGCAAGAGTTCAGGATTTTATCTTAAACTCAATATTTAGCTCTTCTACAGTCTGAGATCTGGTTGCCATTAAAAAATACACCTCTTTAGGTAAAGAGTGGAGCGTAAAAAATTTTGATGTATGATACTTGCTAGTATAATTCGCTCTGGAAGGTGATCGCCTTTAGTTTTTGTCAGCGACAATTATGGAAGTTCCTTGAGTGACGACAGTTTAGTCCTCATTCCCGCCCAGGGGTGTGATTTCTTCAGAGTTTATTTTCAGGTGGAGTGGAGCATCAATCTCGAGGAGTAGACAGATTCTAGATCGCAGTGAGTATCCCTCTCTGTTGTTTCTTCCTTCTCTCTTATTTAAACGAGGGGATGGTATAGGAAAAGTGTTTGCATAGGAGGGACGTAAATGTAAAGTTTAAAAAAAAGAAAATATAAGACTGATAAGGTTAAAAAGGTTCCTCAAGTTGAGGAATGGAGAGTTATTTAAAGCTATGGTATAGTTACTTATTTGTTGTTCCTTTGAGTTTGCTTTATCAATAGTACACTGGGGGCTGATGGGAGATACCAGCAGGCTCTATCCAGTGATGTCACGACTTTGACATGCCCAGTCTCCAAGCTGCAGGAAGGAGGTGCACAACCCAGAGGTGGAGGACTAAACTGTCGTCACTCAAGGAACGACAATTACCAGGTAAGTGTAATTTCTATTTACCTTCTTGACGTTTCTTCTGCAGAAATTCAAAATCACTCTTCTCGACCTGTGCTTCGTCCAGCGAACACGAGAGAACACTTCCCGGTGACGTCACTGCGCTGTGATGTCACCGTGATGGCTTCGGGGTCACCAAGATGTTGGGGTTTTTCTGGGCTTTCCCTGCGATTATTTGGGGAACCAATTTTGTTTGGCTGCTTGTGTTCAACCCCAACATATACAGGACCTTAAACAAATTGCTCGTGCCACCGTAAAAGCATGGAAATTTTTTATTTATTTTGCCAGGTCTGTAACATCACAAGCTTTGCTTTTAACTTATAAGGTACAAATTTCAATATCAATACATAGCATCAATACATCTATAACAAGCAAAGCACCTGACTTAAGTGTAAAAAGGGTCCTGGGACAGAGACAGCCTCACTCCAGTGAGCTCAGCTAATGTCTGTCTGCTTATTAGAATTTCTCCTCTATATTTATATTCATTTTTAGGCTCAAATTGCTGATAAATAGATTTCCTTTCTTTTCTTATTCTCTGTTATTTCAAGCAAATCTGCTCCTTAATCTTTACCCTTTATTTTTTCCCTTGTGGCATCCTGTCTCACGGCAGTCCTTGTCGCTGTGTGCTGGCTCTGTTTCCTGCAGATTAAGTTCTTCATTCTGTTCCCCTTTGTTCATTCAAGGGGCCCAGGTAACAGCTTTTCACTAGCTGTGTAGTTTTCAGAGCCTCTCATTGTGTCAGCTCTCTGGGACAGGATATTAGCTCATTTCATAGCTCAATCTTGCTGATTCTGCAGTTTCTGTGTGAAAAAGTCAGCGGCCTGTTTCTTTCTTAGGCCTGAGCTATAGACGTTAGCACAAGATGGATTCAACCTCATTCATACAGATCACAGGAGGTTTCTTTGATTCCTCTTTCAAGGAAGACTCTACCAGTACAGGGTTCTACCCTTTGGACTAGCTTCTGCCCCAAGAGTCTTCACAAAATGCATGGCAATAATAGCAGCATTCCTGAGAACTCTGGGGATATTTGACTGGCTCATCCGAGCATCAATTGCTTTAGAAGCCAGCTCCGCTCTCTCCTGTACAGTGCTAATCCTGCAGTACCTGGGACTGGTCATAAACCTCCCAAAATCTCATCTCACCCCTTCTCAGTCCCTAGAGTTCACAGGGGCTCTTCTAGACACAAGGCAATCAAAGGCTTTCCTGCCACAACCACGCTGTGTTCAAATACTCCAGTTGGCCTCTCAAGCAGCTATGAAAACCCTTCTTACTGCTTGAGAAATGCTTCAGCTACTGGGGCATATGGCATTCACTGTCCATGTGGTTCCCTATGCTCGCCTACACATGAGGGTAGCCCAGTGGACCCTAGCCTCTCAGTGGACACAGGCATTCTGGCCGCCTGGGGGACAAAATCAGAAACTCTGCACGCCTCATTTTGTCCCTACAGTGGTGGCAATCGCTGAAAAACCTTCTCGTAGGGTCTTCTTTTCAGCAGCCACTACACCAAGCCACCTTGACGACAGATGCGTCCAAGTTAGGTTGGGGGCCACTTGGACAATCTCTCCACTCAAGGTCTCTGGACTGAGCAGGAGGCTTGTCTTCACATAAACCTCCTGGAACTCAGAGCCATCTTCTATGCTCTTCAAGTAATTCAGGACCGCCTGAGCTACAAGACGGTTCTTGTCCAGACCGACAATCAGGTAGCCATGTTCTATGTGAACAAGCAGCGTGGGACAGGTTCTCAGGCACTGTGCAACGAAGCTCTATGCCTTCGCCAGAGATCTTCAAATCCACCTACTAGCGGTGTATCTTCCAGGCACACAAAATCTCTTGGCAGACAGACTCAATCGAGTTCTGCTGCCACACGAGTGGTCTCTTCATCCAGAGCAAATTGCTCAAATCTTTCAGATCTGGGGAACTCCAGATATAGACCTCTTTGCAAGTCCTCAGAATGCCAAACTTCCCCTATTCTGTTCCAGAATTCCAGCTCAGAACTGTCAGGCAAGGGATGCCTTTCATCTCCATTGGGGTCAGGACTTCTTCTATGCCTACCCACTCATTCCCCTCATCCCCAAAACTCTATTCAAGCTTCAGAGAAACAGGGGCCATATGATCCTCATAGCCCACGCTGGCCACGACAGACGTGGTATCCCTGCTTCTACATCTCTCTCAAGCCAAGCCTCTGGAGTTGGGATATGCTCCAGATCTTTTTTCCCAGGAGAATGGGATGCTATTGCATCCGAATCCTCAGTCGTTACACCTGAGGGCATGGCTGCTGAGAGCCTAGAACTCCAGGATATCAACCTTTCTCAACAGGTTAAGGATATCCTTTTGGCTTCATGAAAACCTTGTAGAAGGCAGGCCTACGCCTTTAAGTGGAGAAGTTTCTCTATCTGGTGTTCAAAAAATGAACTTAATCCTTTTTCAGTGCCAGTGGAGGCGTTACTGGAGTATCTCCTCCATTTATCATCCTCTGGTCTTAAAACCAATTCAGTAAGGGTCCACCTTAGTGCCATTGCGGCTTTCCACAAGCCCTTGGATGGACAACCTGTTTCCTCTCAACCACTTGTAGCGAGGTTTATGAGAGGTCTACTCTTAACTAAACCTCCCATTAAGCCACCATCCGTGGCATGGGATTTGAATCTTGTCCTTGGGCAGCTCATGAAACAGCCCTTCGAACCCTTAGCCACTACATCTCTAAGTTTCTGTTTTGGAAGGTAATCTTCCTAATTGCTCTCACATCTGCAATCAGTGAGCTACAAGTTTTAGTGGCCGATCCTCCTTATACAAGGTTCCATCATGATAAAGTAGTTCTTAGGACTCACCCTCATTTTATGCCAAAGGTGGTTTCGCCTTTTCATTTAAACCAGTCGGTTTACCTCCCTGTATTCTTCCCTAGGCCTCGCGCCTCTAATGCAGAAAGGAATCTTCATACTCTGGATTGTAAAAGAGCTTTAGCTTTTTACCTTCAGAGAACTAGGCAAAATAGAAAGGCTTCTCAGCTTTTTGTTGCCTTTGACTCCAGTCATCTTGGATTACCAGTTTCTAAGCAAACTCTGTCTAAATGGATTGCAGATTGCATATCCTTTGCCTACGAGAGTAAGGGACTTTCTCTCAAGGGTCATGTCACAGCTCACAACGTGAGAGCAATGGCAGCCTCTATGGCTAACCTTCACTCAGTGTCTATTGATGACATTTGCAGAGTAGCCACTTTGGCTTCAGTACACACCTTTACAGCCCACTACTGCTTAAACAAGGACTCCCATCAGGATGCCTTGTTTGGCCAAGCTGTTCTCCAGCATCTCTTTCAGACTACTTAACACAACTCCTACCCGCCATCCCGGGTTTTGATGCCAGAGATCCATGGGAGGAAGCATGACCCATCCTCAACCTGGGTTTCGCAGCTTTCTGGGGTCATCTCCCTGGCATCTCTCAGCTGGGGAGTCCCCATATGTGAAGACTACATTCCTGCTTGTTCTTGGAGATAGCGTAGTTACTCACCTGTAACAGGTGATCTCAGGGAACAGCAGGAATTGAGTCTTCACAACCCACCCACCTCCTCTAGGAGTTGTATCTCTCTCTCTCTCTCTTTCTCTCTCCTTCTCTCCTTTGTCTCAGCTATAAACTCAACTGAAGAGGGAGAGTTGGAAAGGCGGGAAGGCAGTGGCGCAGGCGCAGTGGGATGCTCCCAAAGACTTTCCTATTGGACGCTGGGGAGCGTTCCCGCGCGGGCTCCGTCGGTGTCGACAATACCTCATTTGTGAAGACTTAATTCCTGCTGTTCCCGGAGATCACCTGTTACAGGTGAGTAACTACACTTTACTGAGGGGAGTATGCCAAGTGGTTAATTTGTAAATCTTGCAGGACCTCATGAAAAGATAGGGAAAGAACCTCCTTAAGCACAGACATGGATTAGAAATCTTTTCTGGTAGTGGAAATGTTGGATCCCATGACTAGAGCCTTTGTGAGCCTAAGGAGAAATTTAGGGTAAGAATGGATCATCCTTAAGCTCTGATTGAGATGATGATTGTATCTTGGAAGTAAGAGAGGACAGTTCTTCCTTGGGCTCCTCCTTGGAATCATGTATTATAAAAGACTCACCTACGGAGCTAAAATCGTCTGCATAGTCCTAGGTAGTCTAGGCAGCCAGCTAGGCTGACACACCACCTCTGAAGTTGGTATTTTAAGAGGGCAGCTGTCCAGGTGAGAAGATGGAAGGATTGCACAGCTCTTGAGACCTGACAGATAAGGGGCCCTGAAAGAGCTGTAGCAGCACTAGAGAAGGGGGAGTCAGCGATTGCTGTAGCATGTTCGTGGTTTTCCATAGAAATGTTGGCATTAAAAAAAAATAGTGAGTCCTATTGAGAGGGATGCAGAGGGGGAAAATGAACTGGCATAACTCTGGGCTGGTAGAAAGGAAGCTGAGGTAAACAAAAAAGGAGGAGTTTGAGGGAATGGTGCCCCAGTGGTACTTAACTGTCCACTGAGGACAAAGAAACATACCAATCAGCATCAATTTTTGAGGCCTTGGTTACAGAGTTTCAATAGTGGCTGAATGCTTCAGCTTGGCTTGCTTTTTACACTGCTGCTGAGAGGCCTCTTGTGGCACCGAGCTGGGGGAGGGAGGGTGGAGTGGAGATGCAATCCTTTGAAATATGTCTGGTGGTTCTTGAAGCTGATTCAGCTGTCAGTATGCTTATTTCACCCAAGAGGTTTGGTTTTACAGCTCCCTTGTTAAAAGCTTTGTCTCTGGTTGGACCCAGAATGCAGGGAGGCCCCTGGTGTTAAACAGGTGACTTGAATAGCACCAGATTGTCAGGAGAGGAGAGAACCATGGTCACGGATAAAAGAATACTGAAGGCAGCTCTTCATGTCAGGAGCCATGAGACCCACCCACACATGCTCAATGCCATAATTAAAATATATAAAACTTATAAAAAAACATAATCAAAGCTAGGAGAAAGCTCTATACACTGGATGTGTCCATTAGACTTCACTATTAACTATGCCTAGACCTCCCCTTCTTGTCCTCAAAGAAACATAGTAAAGTGTAGTTACTCACTTGTAGCAGGTGTTCTCCATGGACAGCAAGAATAAGTCCTCATGTATAGGTGATGTCACCAACAAAGCCCCTCACGGAAACGCTCCCCAGCTTCTATTGGAAGCTTTTGGGAGGCTCCATCGCACATGCCTGCCTGCCTTCATGCCTACCGTGGTGCCATCTTCCTTAGTATGATATAAAAACTATAGCAGAAGACAACTCCTCAGAGAGGTGGGAGAGTTGTGAGGATTTAATTTGTGCCATCCACGGAGAACACCTGCTTCAGGTGCGTAACTACGCTTTCTCTGTGGACAAGTAGGAAGTAAGTCCTCACATATGGGACTCTCAAGTTACAGGTTACTGAAAAATGAGGAGGCAAAAGGCCTAACAGAGGGAACAAAAACAAGAACTGGAGAAATAACACGTAGTAGCAGAAGTAGTCCCCCGGGAGAACTCACTGATTCAAAATCCATATCATACAGTTTTCATACATCAGTGCTTTTGCTGTATAAGGAGTTTCTTTTTGGTAGCCTGGACAGATAGAAGGGCCTTGGTGGGAAGGAGTTGAATCTAGTCCCCAAAGAGATGCCGGAGCACGGACTGGCCGAAGTTGCTGTCGCGTCGGGAATCTCCTTCCAGACAATAATGTCATGTGAATGTGTGGATGAAAGACCACATTGCAGCCCTGCAGATCTCTTCCATGGAGACCTAGCCCAAGTTTGCCACCGACACAGCCATGACTCTGACATTGTGAGCTGTGATATGACCATCAAGGCTCAGACTAGCCTGGGCATAAGCGAAAGACATGCAGTCTGCTAGCCAAATTAACAAAGTGCGTTTAGAAACATCAGCCCTAAGCTTGCCGGGATCAAAAGAGACAAAAAGCTGGGTGAACCTTTGGTGGATCCACATCTGTTGAAGGTAAAAGGCAAAGGCTTGTTTGCAGTCCAGCATTTGCAGCGCTGCCTCCCCCCTATGGGCGTGAGGCCTGGGGAAAAAGGTGGGCTATACCATCAACTAGTTAAAATGGAAAGCGGAAATCACCTTCGGGAGGAAATGTGGATGAATGTGTAAGACCACTCTATTATGATGGAATCTGGATAGGGTGGATGAACTACCAGGGCCTGGAGCTCACTTGACACAGTGTGCCAAGGTAACCGCCACCAGAAACAAGATCTTCCAGGTCAGGAACTTCAGGTGACAAGAAACAAGCGATTCAAAGGGCGCCAACATGAGCTGCAACAAAACAACATTGAGGACCCAAGCCACCGCCAGGGGCCTGAAAGGAGGCTTGGAGAGGAGCAGATCCCATATAAAGTTAACCATCAGAAGTTGAGCCAAGTTGGACTTTCGTCCGAGCCACGATGGTTGGCCCCAATTTTACTCAGATGAACCCTGACTGAATTGGACTTGAGACCCTACTCTGAGAGGTTCAGGAGATAACTCTAGCAACCTGTCGACGGAGCAAGAGAAGGGATCCAGAGCCCAGTCAGCACATCAGGCAGTGAACCTTTTCCACTTGGCTTAAGACCTTCTCACCAAAGCTCTCCTGGAGGCAAGTAAGACCTCTGTAAATCCACAGGGCAAATTGAGCTCTGACAGGAATATCCTCTCAACATCCATACCGTGAGAGCCAAGGACTGGACGTTGGGAGTCTGTTCCACCCCATTCTCCTGAGAGATAAAGTCCGGAATAGAGTCCAACCACAGAAGCTCCCTACAAGATAGCTGCAGCAGCAGGGGAAACCACGGCTGTCTGGGCTAGTACGGTGCGATGAGAATCATCGAGCCCTTGTCGGCCTAAAGTTTCCACAGGGTCTTCGCTATGAGCAGA
Source organism: Ichthyophis bannanicus (assembly GCA_033557465.1). Taxonomy (NCBI): domain Eukaryota; kingdom Metazoa; phylum Chordata; class Amphibia; order Gymnophiona; family Ichthyophiidae; genus Ichthyophis; species Ichthyophis bannanicus. The sequence goes on along the minus strand of CM066033.1, from coordinate 647,575,442 downwards.
ATGGGGGGATTCATGTAGAGCAGGCCCATTCCTCAGTGCAGGAGGAAGGCATCTGGCATGAGCCGCTCTCTCACAGCGACCCTGGAGCAGAACTGATCCACTTCAGAGCGGCAAATAGATCTATCATGGGGTACCCCACAACTGAAAGATCTGGGCCATGACCTCCCTTTTCAGAGTCTACTCTTGTGGCTGGAGGACGCAGCTCAGCTGATCTGCCAGCGAGTTGAGTTCCCCTGGCAGGTAAGTCACTCTCAATTCCATACCATGAGCGATGGCAAACCTCCACAAGGGTACCGCCTCCCAGCACAGGAGATAATACCCAGTGATGCCTGCTTATTGATGTAGTACATTGCCACCTGATTGTTGATCTAGATCAGGACAATCTGGTTAGCAAGGTGGTCCCAGAACACCCTGAGGGCATTCGCTACAGCATGGAGCACCAAAAGGTTGATCTGGTGGAGGCTCCCCCGCTTGGACCACACACCTTCTGTGCGAAGACCATCCAGATGTGCTTCCCAGCCCAGCTTGGATGCGTCATCAGCCTTTTGGGAGGCGTCACCTGGAAGGGGAGGTCTCTGAGCAGGTTCTGAGAATCCAGCCACCAGTGCAGGGATTGGACTAGAGGCACGGTGACTTTCTAGCCGGTCACGGACATGGCCAGTGGCTTGTTTCCACTGAGTACTGAGAGTCCACTAAGCTTGTCTCATTGACAGATGAGCCAGGGGAGTGACGTGCATATGCCTGAGCTCCTTCAACATCCCATGAGCCATTACTTGGCACCTCTATTGGACATCCCGGACCAAGGTCGTCAGTCTCTGCGGATAGTCCAGCAGAAGAAAGGCCCAAGCTCAAGTGGTGTTAAGGAGGGCCCTTATGAAATCTAGTTGCTGTGAAGGCTGAGGGGTGGGACTTGGGGTAGTTAATCACAAACCCCAAGAGCTCGAGCACCTGAGTGGTCGCTGAGATGACTGACGAACTCCATCCAGAGTGGAGCTCTATATGAGCCAGTCATCCAAGTAGTAGTAGACTAAACACCCCCAGGGTCTGGAGATAAGTGGTCACTACCTCAAGGCACGTCTTGAAGACCCGAGGTGCTGAGGCTAGACCAAAGGGAAGCACACAATACTGGAAAGGGGGTGGCGAGTCAGCGAGGTGCAGCTTATAGCCACTCTGGACTATCTGTAACACCCACGAGCCCGAGGAGATGAGAAGCTACCTGTGGGCAAAGTGGATGAGCCGCCACCTCCACCCCCACCCACTGGCAGGTGTCTCTCCACTGCAATAGGTAGATTGGCTACGCTTTGCAGGAGCCAGTCAAAACTCCGTCCTCGGCTTGAGCTGCAGGGTGGGCTGAGCCTTTGAGGCTTCTCTCGTCACTTTGGTGAAGGGCCTGCACCTTTTGCTGCAAGCTTTGAGGGCTTGGAAAGTATCTGCGCTTACACTGGTAGTAAGATTTCTTTGACCCCTGGTACCTCTTGCGAGAGGGATCGGAAGTCTTCCTCGAGAACCTGGTGAGGGAGATGTGCTGCTTCTCTGTCACCAGCCTTGGCCTCCACCTGCTCCCAGAAGAGGTTCTCATCTCTGCATGGCACATCTGCCAGTTTGTTCTGGACAGACTGCTCCAAATCTGAAGCCTGGAGCCAGGCGAGCTGACGGGTCGTTGTCCTGCAGACCGACTCAAAGGCATCATAAGTTGCTTGGACCTTGCTGTGACCCACCACGTTCCTTTTCTTTCAGGGTAGTACCCCCTCCCTCTGGAATTCTTTACCTTCTTCCCTTCATGACCAACTTTCCTTTTCCTGCTTCAAGTCTCAACTGAAGGCCCACTTTGTTCTTGCCTTTCCTTCGGGAGCTCTTCCCTGATTCCCTTGTTTCTCGGGTGACTGGCTCATATATAACACTCGCTTGACTTGTAACCTAGACCTCCCCCATTAGGGTGTGTCAGTTTTGGAGATGTCATAATTTTAAAAAGCACTAGTGAAAAAATGGTACAATTTCATGTGGTAAATCAACAACTAGCTTTAAATTTTGTGTAATATGTTATTTACCTACCTGTAATTTCTAGGAAATAACTCAAAAATACACAAATTACTGAAATACATTCAAGTGCTCTGATAATAGTTTTTATGTTTTTGCATTGCATATTAATGCCATTTGTGCCTGAATTATCAATTTGTCTTACTTATTTCTGTGTTGGGGTTTACATGGTGTACTGATTCAATATAAAAATAAACAGCAATTGGACACAAGGTACCAGGCATCTCCTTTTCCAACTGCAACTGTTGAAAACAGTGTGAAGAGGTAAGGACGATAATCATGCCTATAGTGAGAAGGTCAGCTTGGTATGGTTGCAGCAAGTCTGTTTTGCAAGCTATGTTATGCAGTGAAAAGGAACAGGAGAGAGGAGATGCAGTGGAGAAGATATGGAAGATCAGAGGTGAAAGAGATGAGAAGTCTCAGCTTGAAGACAGCAGTGTGAGACCCAGGAAAACACCATCCATCAACACTGAGGCAACTACACTCGCCCAATTACTTGACTAGAGCTCTAGAGTCTCTGAGCCTCCTCTCACCTGTATCATGACAACAGCAGAGATCAAAGCATTTCTGAGCAAGCCCATGGTGATTCCAGACTGGCCATCACACACCCAGTCCATAGAAGGGTGTGTAAAAATGACAACTAAGGCTGCTGGTCATGTATACAATCAGGAGAAGAGAGGGAACATTATATTAGGGGTCAGATGGTCAGCAGGAAGCTCATGAGCCGAAACAGAAGCAAACTAGATATGACTTCTTTGCTGGATTTTGTTAAATAACATATTAAATTAACTGCATAAATGACATTTTAAAGACAATTATGTGGCTACAGGTGGTGGTCAGACTATTTGTACGTTCAAATAAATATTACTTAATTTCCACATATTTCAACTTGATGTAAGTAAGACTCACTTTAAGCAGTTTCTGAAGATAGCTTTAGATTCAGTATGCAAAACTACATAGTTTGGTCACTAGTAGTTTGTAAAGTTTGGAAAAATAAAAATCTAACCCTAAAATTGACATGCCCTACTCCCCCATCCCTCATCTTGCCTGCTGTCCTTTCATCTTTTTTTAACCCACCCCTTCCTGTTTATTTTATTGTACCCTCTTTTACTGTTTTTATTCTGTTAACCGCCTAGATGCCTTGGCCATAGGCGGTATATAAAATTGAAACTGTAACTGTAGTAACTCCCACCCCCCTCCCACCCCCGAAGACCCAGTCTGTGCATGGTATTCAAAAGTCCTTTATTGAAGATTTCTTCACCAGGGGTACAAAGAGCACCACAAAGGGGATTCACTGGCCAAAACCCGACATGGCTGTGTTTTGGTTATACCTTCCTCAAGGGTTCACTTAGGCGTACTAAAAACACAACCAATGACAAAAGTATAATTAAATAAATAAACCTATTAAAAATATATTAAAATAGAATGAATAAAACCAATACAAACATAAATATTAAACGAAAAAAAGCTATCATGAACAAATATAAAAGGCCATTTAAAAACAGCTAAATACATCTTTAAAAAAGTATATCTAAAAATAAATAGTTAAAACTCAGCTACATAAACATCAAAAAATGAGCTGAAATCAAGGGATGTGACATTACATGGCTGAATGGACAAAACGTTTTCACACACCATGAGCAGTTGTTCTCTCAGTAAAATTCTTTTTGTAATATCTTAAGAGATTAGAGGGAGAGGAAAGATAAAAGTATCAACTCTATTGTTAATACGGGCTAAACCTAGAATATAAAACACAAACTTTAAGGAGTACATGTGAGAAAAGAAGTAGGAGTGACCATCTGATCATAAGAATCCCCAGAGGTGGCTCAAGGCAATCTGCTGCCTGAGGCGAGGGATGAGATGCACCCCCCCCCCCCCCCCGGGGGGGATCTTTCTCAAAACTCCAGTCAGGGACTGAACCAAATCAAAAAGTCGATTAGATAATATCGAGCAAATGCAAGATATTTGCACACCAAGGAACTAAAAGAAAGAGCGAGAACCACAGCAGTTTATAATTCTAAATTATAATTCATTTATATTTTGTTGTTATAAACTGTGTTATGGTGCTTGCTTTTTCTTTTTGAACATATATTTTGCATTCACAGAACCCCCTCCTCAACAATGGGTGCAGAGCAGAGGTAAGCCATTCACCCACAGAACTCAGTATATTAAAAAAAAATCTGATTCTGGTCATCTCACCAACAACAAACATTCTCCAGTACCAGGCATATTGGGAACTAACATAAAACCCTACTAAAGTCACTAAGATCTGCAAGGCCAAATCTACCATACTATACCAGCATACACTTCGAAAACTCATACAATAAGGGGCCTACCCAGAAAAAAGAAGCACTATAAACACTGCAATGAGCCCCTATTTGAAAAGCTGAACAAGTCAAATTACTACAGTACAGATCCCTATATACAAACTCCATGTTAACAGAACACCTGGCCTTGGTCACACACTCAGAACACAGACCCTCACCAAGTACAGAATAAGTGACCACAACCTAAAGTAAAAATAAAAATATTTAGATAAAAATTAAAATGAAACGCCAAGAAGCCAGACTCCGCATGCGGTGCCACACCAGATAAGAGATGCAGTTCCCCATACTGTGCGAAATATAAATAGCACAAAGTCCAATCACTAAATTGAAAATAAAATTATTTTTTCTACCTTTGTTGTCTGATGATTTTTGATCATGCTGGTCCCGATCTGAGGTTTCTGTTTTCCTCTGTCTTCTCTTAGCTCTTTTTCTATGGTCTGTAGTCCATCTGCCATTTCTTGTCTCTTCTTTTGCTTTCTTCATTTTCTTCCATCAGCCTTTTTTCAGTCCCATAACTCTCCCCAGTATCAGCATCCTTTACAGCCTCCCCTCCCAGTACCAACCCCCTTGCCTTCCCAGTACCGCCACTGGTGTCTATTCTCTTCCAGAGCCCCTTCTAGTTAAAATACCATCCCAGGTATCAGCGACCTTCCAGTCCCAGTGCCCCCTCCCATGTCAGTTCCCTTCTAGTCACCCTGTCCATCCACTTTCCAGTGCCATCCCTGGGTGTCAGCTCCCTTCCAGCTCCCCCCCCCCATGTCTGCTCTGCTCCTTTCCAGCTCCCCCTGTCTGCTCCCTTCCAGCTCCCCCTATGTCTGCTCTGCTCCCTTCCAGATGCCCCCCATGTCTGCTCCCTTCCAGCTCTCCCCCCCATGTCTGCTCTGCTCCCTTCCAGCTCCTCCCCATGTCTGCTTTGCTCCCTTAAAGCTCCCACCATGTCTCTTCCCTTACAGCTCCCCCCCCCCCATGTCTACTCCCTTCCAGGCCTCCCTGTCTGTTCCCTTCCAGCTCCCCCCCCCCCGTTTCTGCTCCCGTCCAGCTCCCACCATCATGTCTGCTCTGCTTCCTTCCAGCTCTCCCCCCCCCCCGTTTCTGCTGCCTTCCACGTCCCCCCCCCATGTCTGCTCCCTTCCAGCTCCCCCCATGTCTTTTCTGCTCCCTTTCAGTCCCCCCCCCTTGTTTGCTCCCTTCCAGCTCCCCCCTGTATGCTCCCTTCCAGCTCCCCCCCCGTCTGCTCCCTTCCAGCTCCCCCCCGTCTGCTCCCTTCCAGGCCCCCCTGTCTGCTCCCTCTATTTCTGCTCCCTTCCAGCTCTCCCCCATGTCTGCTCTGCTCCCTTCCAGCTCCCCCCATGTCTGTTCCCTTACAGCTCCCCCCCCCCATGTCTGCTCCCATCCAGGCCTCCCTGTCAGCTCCCTTCCTGCTCCCCCCCCCCCCGTTTCTGCTCCCGTCCGGCTCCCCCATCATGTCTGCTCTGGTTCCTTCCCTCTCCCCCCCCCCCCCCGTTTCTGCTGCCTTCCAGGTCCCCCCATGTCTGCTCCCTTCCAGCTCCCCCCATGTCTTTTCTGCTCCCTTTCAGTCCCCCCCCCCATGTTTGCTTCCTTCCAGGCCCCCCTGTGTTGTGCCTTGACGCTCCACCCTTTCTGCTCCCTTCCAGCTCCCCCCCTTTCTGCTCCCTTCCAGCTCCCCCGGGTCTGCTCCCTTACAACTCCCCCCCGACTTCTCCCTTCCAGGCCCCCATGTCTGCTCCCTTCCAGGCCTCCCTGTCTGCTCCGTTCCAGCTCCCCCCATGTCTGCTCCCTTCCAGCTTCCCCCCATGTCTGCTCCCTTCCAGCTTCCCCCCATGTCTGCTCCCTTCCAGCTTCCCCCCCATGTCTGCTGCCTTCCAGCTCCCTCCCACCCCGTTTCTGCTCCTCTCCAGGCCCTCCAGCTCCTTTCCCTCCTCCCCCCCGCACTGATTCATCCGTTAAAAAAAAAGAAAGTAGCCGCAGGAATATTGTTCCCACAGCTCTGCTAACTTTTAAACTGCTGGGTCGCGGAGTTACTAAAGGCCTTTAGAAACTCCGCGACCCAGCAGTTAAAAGTTAGCAGAGCCGCGGGAACAGAGAAATGTTCCTGCAGCTGCTTTCTTTTTGGAAGAAGCAGCAGCGGAAACAAGGACCTCGACCAGAATTCAAAATGGCATGGGACAGAGACAGTGGATCCCTTTACAGCAACAGGATAAAATCAAAATAAACTTAACTATCTAATTTCTCAACAAATGGGAGTGTCCTACACGGAGCGGTGGGTTCACTCTTAAACAGAAACATGGGGAGGGGTGGCCTGCATGGAGCAGCAGGTGCACCTACTCTTGCCATCTTACTGCCGTCATTTACTATGTTACTATGACCTCCACCCCCCTCCCCCCCACCGGCGCCCTCATGCCGCGCTTACCCAGCTTATTGGGTAGCGCCGGCTCCTGTTGGAAGATTGGCAGCAGTTCTATCGTAGGCAGTTTCTAGGGAACGGCAAATCAGTGCCGCCCCCTAGAAACTGCTGCCTGAGGCCACCGCCTCAGTTGACCTAATGATAGAACCGCCCCTGAGAACCTCTTATAAACCATTCACTGATTGAGCAATATTATACAGGAAAGAGCATTATCACTAAAGCAAAAAAGGGGCTAAAATTATATGGATTAACAAACCATAATTACCATTATGTTTTGCTAAAAGTAAGATCCAAAGATTGTGATTAAAAACCAAATAAAAGTATTTAAAACAGAACATAGTACAAATTAAAACTAATATTAAATATCCATAATAATTTTTATAGTGAAAAGAGGCCAAAGGATTATTACTGACATGCAGTCTATCGGATCTTTTGCAACATGGAAAAAACGCTCACATTTGCACACTACGGAGACTTTAATCCCGGCCCGAAGCTGTCCTATTTGCATAGATTTATTATGGACTATCCCTCTTTTAAATAAATATTCTGTGTAATGTTCCCAAATGATCATTTGTCGTCCTCCTCCTTATCCTGCCCAGGATTTACACACTAATCATCTTATTTTAAACGGAGTTGAAGGGACCATTAGATGATTCATATGCCCATTCCGATATCTGCTTAATTATAAACTATCTCCAAAGGATGTGATACTGTAAAATTTTCATTACGTACACTCAATGAATAGAAATAAAATATAAGAATCAGCCATTGGTCCCGTTAAACCCAAGAGATAGTGCATACTTAGAAAAGGGATATGTAGACAAACATTAAAACGATATATAGTAACCTCTACTCTGCAGAATAACAAAACTGTATATAAAAAATGTGTGTCATCCCTTTTTAAAATCTGTTATAGTGATGGCCTCACTACCTTTGTTAGTGGACTGTTTCAGGTGTTGCCTTCATAGGCTTAAGCCAATGCCCAGGTCCCCTTTGTCTTATCAAGTTTGTAGTAACTGTTATGGCTGTCACTATTTGTGAGGCTGCTGTAAAATAAATGCATTCCAAAGTTTGGATTTTAATCATGGGCCATCCATGCAGGCCACCCTAGCCTTCTTGGAAGCCTGATGCTGCTATTAGGATTGTAAGGACTACTCCTTGCAGGTTACCCAAATGCTTTCTTAGAGGCTGATGCAGTCATACCACTGCTGTTTAGATTCATAATCTCTGCTCTTTGTAGTTTACCCCAGTGCCTTCTTGAAAACATGATGTAATCATTCCGCTGCTTTATCCCTAGTGGAGTGGGCAACAGGTTCTCAGTCTCACAAAAGGCCAAGAAGGGGACCTTACTCAACCTATGTCTAAGACACAGCATTTGGATCCAAGACAAAGAAATGCTGGAAAGGAATTTCAGAGCGAAGGGGGACATTTTGGTTTGGTGGATGTTAGAGAATGGGGATAATAGGGTGCATTTTTATTTCCTTTAACTTGGGAAGAGTGGATTCTTATAGTTTGTCCTTTTACTTCTCTTGTCTTCCTAGCTGACCTATGATTATCAGTTTGACTTTGAAGATGATCAGCATAAGATCCCCTGTCACTGTGGAGCCTGGAACTGCAGAAAATGGATGAACTGAAGTGTTGACATCCAATGGTGGGTCATCTCAAAATGCATCCCTCACCAAGATGCTGCGCAGACAACTGTCCTTGCCCCAAATCCTCCGCAAGGCTGGAATGTGCTGGGGGACTCAGCTGCTGTTAGGTGAGGAAGCTTCCCTGGAATGGAAGATAAAGGTACTGCTGACTCAGAGAGACACAGGGGTCCAGGCTTCTTACTGCCACATGAACCAACTTCTGGTTATGGCCTGATCCCAGAGCTTGCAGCTCATATTGCTGGACTTATGTTCAGTTGCTATCTCCAGTTTCTCGGCTGCGAATCGCTGTGCTCCTCATCCCTATGAGTAGAATGGATCAGCATTGCACTCAGCCAAGACTGGCATTGGATGTAGAATACTTACTGAAGCACCTGATGGAGTCTGTAAATAATCCTTGCGAGGACACAAATCTCTCAAGGTCTGTACAAAAACGTTCTTGAATGATGTATCTTTTCGTTCTCTGAAGCTCACAGATCATTTGCTGTGTACAAATAAGATTAGTAAAATAATATAAAATTTAAAAATACAAAAAATCACTTGCTAGTTACCAACGTAACAAAGGCTTTGAAGAAAAGACTCATCCAGCTAGACAATCCCAGACTCCAGGAGACAAGATAGATGTTTCTACCGAACTGATTTATACAGAGACAGACAGGCACATGTGACTTGCGTCACCAAGAGAGAAGTAAATCTTGAGAAGCACCTGCACTCATACCTACCTCATTCTAAGTGTTGGAGTGTAATGTGCAAATAAACACACCCACCCTGTCCTCTCGCTCTATCACCAAGACTAAACCAGGACAAGGAGGTGCTTATACGTAGCGGTGGGAAGTGTTGGTGGCAGTTTTAGGGTGTTTCTGTCAACCTTTGGGGAGTTAGAACAGGAAGTATCGGTTGCAGTTTTGGGGTGTTTGTCAGCCCAGGCTGGGAGTTAATGGACATTGGTCAGAGCACAGCAAATCATGCACCTTCTGACCAGTGGCGACCTTTGGAGCTTCCAAGACCACCTCTGGAAGGATGCTTTCTTCAGAAGCTGTGTGCGCGGTGGGGGGAGGGGGATGTTTTGAATCATGGACCCTTTTACCTCATTCTGTGTAGAGTGGTCCTTGAGTGGAGCAGATTAATCATTCAAAGGTAAATTATTGATTGGGAGGGAAAGGTTTTATTCTGTTTTTACCTGAATCATTCTATCCTCTTCCTTGTCCAAAATCTTTCAGGACAGGTCTGGAAGGAAATCTGTTTGTAAGGGGGGAGAGAGGACATTGTAAAGGTTATGATAGGCATTAATTTTACTGGACCCCTTGCTTTGAAACCCCCTTCCCCATTAAAAATACACTGCTGCTTTCAGCTGATTACAGTTTGTGCAAAGACTTTTTTGTGTCTGCATATTGCAAAGGGAGGGGGGTTATTTATCTATTTATACATGTAATATATGTATATGGAAATCTAGAAGGAAAGGGAACACTGAAGCCTGTGCTCTCATTGGCTAGGGAGCAAATCCTGCACTCTGGATGGAGAAGTAGTTCTGATCCTTCATGTGTCCTGATGAGTGTTCCCAAGTTCTGAGGGGGGAAAACATTAAAGCCAAGTGTTGGCTGAGGGATGGGAGTTTTTTACCCCTTTTTTGTTTTGTTTATAACGGTAACAGACCTTCTGTGGTAGCATAAGCTCATTGTCCATAAGTCTAAAAAAATGCCATTACCTGCCACTCCCATCAAGACGAATGGTATGAGATGGTCAGAGTCCGAGGTCACTGCTGCTTGGTCCAGCTGGTTGACCACTGGCATGGAGAAGCCAAGAAAGATGGAGGTAAGGTGGGGAAGGGACATACGTTTGGGAAAGATGAGCTCTAGATTAACGCACAAAATAAATTGCCTCCAGCACTGACCTTTCCACTTCTTGGGGCTGTGTTGGAGTTCAGCTCTTCCACCTCTGCAGGATTTTACTCCTTTTTTGTCCATCTCAAGAGACTGAAGAACCAGCAGGTGCTAGAGGCCACGAGCACTTCCATTTGAAACGAGAGAGAAAAAGTGCTGTTGCATTTTAACTAACGCTGCTTCCGCAACTGTTCAAAGCTGCAAAAATGTTTTTAAAAAAGTAACCATTTGTAAATAATGGAATTGTGTAGAGAGATGGCCATTTTTACCCATGAACCACTGGATACTCTTAGAAGTCTGAACAATCGGTTTGTTTTCCAAATTTCTGTAAAGATAGGGAAAGCAGAAAGGATTCCCAGCCAGGCAGAAGCAAGAAAAGATAAGCTAGGCAGGAAGTCTGACTTCTTAGATTACAGTAGGTGTAGAATAATTTAGATTCTAGGTGATCTTATACAGTTTTTAATTTTTATATAAATTGTAATCCAATCCCAAGCTAACATGTTTGATTTCTTTTTAATTTTTTTTATGTTCCCTGCCTGTATGATTGCATCAAAGCGTTATAGTTCTGTACACACATGTTCTGTTTGGGTTTTGATTTTTTTTTTTTTTTACAATCCCCCTAAAGAAAGAACTACTCCTCCCCCACACCGCAAAATATAAAACAAAAAAAACTTTTATTTTTAAATGTGATGTGTGGACTTCTGAGAAAGGACCTCCTTTTTGCATTGTGAGCATTCTGTACAGCAAAATTGTCCTTTGTAACAAAATAAAATTATTCCTTTTTTTAAAAAATTTTAAAAAATGAAAAATTGTACGTGGCATGTTTTGTATTGGATATAATTTTGAAATGTATATAATTTATGTGAAAGAGACAAAAGGAGCAGATTTAAGTTTGCTTCTTTTCTTTGTTTTTAAAGGACAAATAAAATGCATTTTGAATATTGGTGACCTTTCATGCCTTTAATTGAGGTGAAGGGTTTGGGGGTTATTGACTTGTGCTAAGTGCACCAGTCTAACTTACATTTACAGCAAATTGTGGATTAAAAAGTACAGTAAGAATCTGGAAATTATTGCTCTGCAGGTTAAGTGTTGTCATGTTATCACTTATTCATTTGTGTCTTGCAATTTCTTGTTGTATTTAAACAATGCTTTCATAGAGTATATTTTGCCCCAGCAATAGTGCCTATTGTAAAAGGTGCATCTGTCCATACACATGAAGTTTTATTTTCAGAATTTAAAACTTCAGTTATTAAAGAAGAAGAGGCCCAATCAATGGTATAATCAACTCTTCTGCTGGCAGCAAATACCAATCCCTGCTGACAGAAGTAGTAGTCTGAGATGGTGGAATCAGCTGAAGCTGGCAGAGGTCCCCAGTTCTGCCAGCAGAAGAGGAGGCTCATGCAGCAGCAATGGAGCATGAGGTCACAGGGGATATGGAATTGGCAAAAGACTTAAATTAACTTGTTGGGTTGGGGGAGAAAGAGGGTGAAATGCAAAGGAAGCTGGAGGCAGAAGAGAAGAAGGGAACGGGAAATGGTTAGAGAAATTGAGTGGAGGAGATAGAGAAGAGTGAAAAGAGGGAGGGGTGAGGAGTAACCAAAATAGGGAACCTTGGTAGAAGGTGTAAGGGAAGGAGATGAATGTGTCCCCTATACTTCATCCATGCACAAACACTTCTTCAGTAGCGAGAGACTAGCACACATATATATACACACTTCATTCCACATGCGCATATACATAACTCCTCTCATACTTAACACTCCTCCTCATATACTACCCTCCCAAACAAACTCCCATACCCGCCTGACACCTACAAATACTACCACATAACTACCTACCCATTACACACACAGTCCCACACATACAGCTTTCTACAAATAATTTCAAAGAGACAGCCAACCAGGGGCGGCCCAAGGGGGGTGTGGAGATTCATTGCGGGTCCTCATTTGCATAAATATTTGCATAATGTTAACATTCGCTTTTAGTAAAAATGCCTCTTAATGAGTGCCTGGATAAAGAAAGACTACCAGATTTCTACATTACTATACTCCAGTGCCAACCTCCGGGCACATTAGAAAGTACTATAAACCCTGACCATTTAGAACCCATAAAAACCCCTCTGTATCATAACAGCACTACCAGGACTCACAAAGCACTAAACCCTACCTATCAAAAGGCAACACTGCAAATATTAACCCAATACATCACAGAGCATACCAGTGCATCTCCTACTGGGGAAAGAGAACAAGTGGCTCTGTCAAATAGAAACTACATGAACAGAATACCTCAGCTTGGTTACACGTGCAGAACATAGACCATCACCAAGCAGAGAACAAGGGATCACAATTTAGAAATAAAAAGACAATAAATTGGGAAACCCAAAAGCCAAACTTGGAATGTACAACAACACTGGAGAAATAAAACTATAAATTAATTTCCTCTTGTACTAAACAAAAGCTCAAAGACGTTAGCAATGCACATTTCCTAGAGCTGACATATTCCAGTTAATAAATTCAAAATAAAAAAGTATTTTTCTACCTTTTGTTTGGGCATTTTATTTTTCAGTTGCAATTGCTCCAGTCACTTTTTTCTGGTTTCTTTGTGTCTTTGGCTAACTCTCCATTATCTGCTGTCTCTCTTCTAGTTCTTTTCCATTCTCCCTCTATATCTGCTTTAACATACTGATCTTTCCCCTTTTGCTCTTTCCTCCATTTCTTTCTTTATTTCTTTTTCATCCACTCAAATTTCACCCTTCCATCCTCAGTCCCCACTTACTCTCCCAATACCTGACTAATCATAGATTTTTCTTCCCTCCCACACACAATATCTTTTCCCTCTCCATCCCCACTCCCTCAGCCACATCCCCTTCTACTCCTCCCCCAATATCAGCTCCCTTCTAGTTCCATTCTCCCATCCCCCTCGCATCAGCCCATTTCCAGTCCTTAGCAGCCCATTTCCAGTCTTAGCCCCCCATCAGCCCATTTTCATTCCTAGCCCCCCATCAGCCCATTTTCATTCCTAGCCCCCCTTCAGTCCATTTCCATTCCTAGTCCCCCATCGGCCATTTCCAGTCCTATCCCAACCCCCCATCAGCCCATTTCCATTCCTATCCCAGCCCCCCATCATCCCATTTCCAGTCCAAGCTCCCCCATCAGCCCACTTCCATTCCTAGCCCCCCATCAGTCCATTTCCATTCCTATCCTAGCCCCCAATCCGCCATTTCCAGTCCAAGCTCCCTCCATCAGCCCATTTCCAGTCCTAGCACCTCCATCAGCCATTTCCAGTCCTATCCCAGCCCCCCATCAGCCTATTTCCGGTCCAAGCTCCTCCCATCAGCCCATTTCCAGTCCTATCCTGCTCCCCCCCTCAGCCCCTTTCCCTTCCTAGCCCCCCCCCCAACAGTCCATTTCCAGGCCTATTCTGGCCCCCCCCCCCCATCAGCCCATTTCGATTCCTAGCCTCCCATCAGCAATTTCCTATCCTGGCCCCCCATCAGCCCATTTCCAGTCCAAGCTCCCCCTATGAGCCCATTTCCAAGCCTAGCCTCCCCCTAAGTCATTTGCAGTCCTATCCCAGCTTCCCATCAGCCCATTTACAGTCCTAGCCCCCCCCCCATCATCTCATTTACTGTACTATCCCAGCCCCCATCAGCCCATTTCTATTCCTAGTCCCCCCCATCAGCCATTTCCAGTACTATCCCAGCTCCCCATCAGCCCATTTCCATTCCTAGCTCCCCCATCAGTCATTTCCAGTCCTATCCTAGCCCCCCATTAGCTCATTTACAGTTCAAGCTCCCCTATCAGCCCATTTACAGTTCAAGCTTCCCCATCAGCCATTTCCAGTCCTATCCTTGCTCCCCTCATCAGCACATTTCCATTCCTATCCCCCTGCCATTTCCAGGCCTATCCTAGCCCCCCATTCAGCCATTTCCAGGCCTAGCCCTCCTTCCGCCCATTTCCAGTCCAAGCTCCCCCCATCAGCCCATTTCCAGTCCTAGCCTCTTCCATAAGCCATTTGCAATCCTATCCCAGCTTCCCATCAACGCATTTCCATTCCTAGCCCCCCCATCAGCCATTTCCAGTCCTATCCTAGCTCCCACCCCCACTCCGAAGAGCCTCAAGCCTGTCTGAGCAACTTACAAGGGAGCCGAGGACGCCAGAGGCCCCAGCTCACCTCTGCACAGCGCTGGAGTGAAGAGAAGCATGCTCCATCATTCATGCTGTGTTCATGTGAAGCCCGCTGAGTACCGGGAAAAGTTAAAGATCATTTCCTGTTTCCCAGCACTCAGTGGGCTTTGCATGAACACAGCGTGAGTGAAGGAATACACTGCTCTTCACTCCAGCACTGTGCAGAGGTGAGCCGGGGCCTTTGACGTCCTTGGCTCCCTCTGAAACTGGCCCTAAAATCCTAGCAGAATGAAGTTCGCGTGGGGCCCTGTGCAAAAGCACTCTTGATCAATGAATTGGCCGGCCCTGCAGCCAACCCCCTCACCATATATAGAAAACGAAATGTATTATCACCGCCCACAGATCTCCGACCACTGTACTGAAACACATTCCTCCATAACTTGCCCAGATATGTCAAAATAATGCACCTTTGTGTTTCGCATTTAGCATGCACTTCACAATTTGTTTTTGGCATGAAAAGTGAGTGTTCAGATCCTAGTTCTAATGTGTAGTACCCTTGATGACTACTCCTAGTCTGGCTTCAGTCCTCAAGGACGGCGAGCAAGTTAGCTTTTCAGGCTATCCTCAGTAAAAATGCATAAAAGATATTTGCATACAGTGGAGGCAGTATGTGTGTAAATCTCTCATGTATGTATTCATTAGGTGTGTCCTGAAAACCCAACCTGCTTGCAGCCCTCAAAGACCATCAGTGAATACCAGTATTTCATACTTTCTCCGGGAACAAGCAGGAAGTCAGTCCTCACATATGGGTGACGTCGGCGCTGACAGCCCGCGCAAATCAACTCCCGAGCTTTCAAAGAAAGCCTTTGGAGTTACACTGCACATGTGCGGTGACCTTCTCACCCAAGGGTGCCATCTTATCTCAGTCTTATTTCCGTGGAACCCTGCAAATGTGCTGTCTGTGCCCCCTGGTTAAAGTTGATTTTTTTTCCACCATTTCTTCGGTATTCTCTTGTGCTTTTTTTGCCAGGATCTGTTCTATCACCTTTCCACCACCCAATTCCCCTGCCTCGGCGTCATGCTTTTCTTATTATTTTTTGTCACGCAGGTGTTTTGTTCGTGGCTTAGCTAGTCTAGACGTCAGAGTTTGATCTCGCAGGGGCCATTTTTTCCACATTGTCTTCGACCAGCGGATTTAAGCAGAGTGGCAAGTGCAACTGCTCTATGTCCCTTACGGATTGCCACAATACCTGCCTTAAGTGCCTCAGGGCAGACCACGACATATCTGCCTGCTTGGATGTTGTCTAAGACCCAGAAGGAATGTGAAAGGCGGCAGGGGGAGCTGTTTGGAAAGTCTGACTCGGGATCGGCATCGGGGGTGGAATCCCTGCCTTCGATGCTGGCGTTTGGTGATCATCATCATACACCTAGGCTTGGTCAGAGCCCCGAAGTCACGGAGCATCGGAGTTGTCCTCTGACCTTCCTCGTGCATTGCGTGCTTTGTCGAAGCCGAAGGCAAGGTCCGACCCCGGCCCGGTAGGTAAGAGCTCCAGCTCCTGGGTGTGGAGCCCACGACCCAACGCCGGTGATGACAGCTGGGAGCATCCCTCCAAGCAGCTCCCCTGCGGGAGGAGACCTCTTTGGCATCAGGCATCGTGTCAGGTCCCCCAATGTTATCACCAAGGATTCCCCTGAGGGACCCGGCGTTGGTCTCTGTATCATCGAGGCCAGTGCCTGCCGCTGTGGAGCCCACAGGCATCGAGGCCAGAATGGCTCCCCTGGAGCGCAGCTTTACTGCATTCCTTGATGCACAGCGGGACCTGACTCTTGGTCACTCTGGGTCGTCTGTGCCGACCACTGGGCCGTCCTTGGTGAGGACCTCCCTGGAGGATGCTCCACCCATCCATCGATGTCTGTATCAAGGCAGGACTCGGTGTCGGGCATGGCGGCACCAGAACACCGATGCCGGGAGTCATCGATACAGAGTCAGTCCAACGACCGCAGGGCGCCTGCCGATTCCTCAGACGACTCAGCTTGGGAGACGGTTGAGGAGTCGCATGACACTGTCCTTCACCAGGACACCCCCTCTGACCCGTCCCCGCCACATCATCGGCGGCATTTGCCTCTGGAGACCTTGCCTTCCTGGAGTTTGAGGGAAATATCCCAAGCCCCTGCCTTCGTGGTGGTGCCAGAGGACAAGCCACGTACCTAGGATCTTGAGATCCTCCAATACGATCCTCTCCAAGAGAGGCACTGATGGTGCCCCTACCTCCCATCCTGGAGCAGCTGCTGTTCAGGATGTGGGAGATGCTGATGACTGTGCCAGTTGTGAACCATTGACTCAGTTCTCAGTATCAAGTTGGCCGGAGCCCTGGCTTCCAGAAGAGACAACTGCCGCACAACTCCATGGTGGTGGAGTCAGCCATGCATCAAATCAAAAGCCAGAAGATGCACTCGGTGCCCCCAGTAGGGAGGCCCGTACCATGGATGCTTTTAGCAAGAAGTATTTCTAGGGCTGCATGCAAGGCATACCAGCTGTACATGGACATTGTAATAGATGGACCTGGTGAAGGAACTCACTGGGTTCTTGGCTGGGTTATCGAGTGAACCCCTTGATCGCTTCAGGACCCTGGTTTTCCTCTGTCAGAGTGCTCCACGTTTCAAACTCAGGCGGTCTTCGGCTTTGAGTTGGTGGCCTGGGTAGCCGCAGTGGGTATTAGTGCCTGCCACCTTGCCTGGCTACAGTCCTCCAACTTGGAGCAGTGGGTTCAGGACAAGTTGACTTATGTCCCTTGCCAGGGAGAGAACCTCTTCAGCAAGCCTATGACGGAGGTGGCCGACGAGCTGGAGAAAGAATTCATGACCAGTACCAGGCTGTCCAAGAAAGTATCTGAACCTTCCCGCAGGAAGATTTCAGGGAAAAAGTCTTTCCACCTGAAGACCAAGAAGACTTACAGGAACGACCCCAAGTTTCAGGCCTATCACGCTCCCCCCCTCCCCCCTTCAGAGACAGAAGCATGGCCCCCATAAGCCAAAGGCTCCCAAAACCCAAACAGCACCCCGGCCGCAGCCTGAGGGGAGCTTTTGACTCCTTGGGCATAACCTGCCTCCCCCAGGAGGTAACAGGCCCAGGGTTCACTGGAGGACGGCTGATCCACTTCACACATCTCTGGCCAGACATCACAGCAGATGCCTGGGTGCTACAGGTGGTCAAAGAGGTGTATCTCCTCCACTTTTTCCAGCTGCCTCCTCCCTTCTTCCCAGGGTAATTAACCATGGATCCCTTGCATAGGGAGCTCCTGAAAAGGGAGCTCAAGGTCTTGCTCAAGGATCAGGGGGTGGAGCTCGTTCCCCAGCCTCTACAGGGCCCGGGGGCTTTACTCCCGCTACTTGCTTGTGCCCAAAAAAACAGGGGGCTTCAGGCCCATCCTGGATTTGCAGGACCTCAACTACTTCCTGGTCAAGGAAAAGTCCAAAATTGTATCCCTTGGAACCTTGCTGCCTTACCTCCTGCAGGGAGATTGGCTATGCTCCTTGGATCTGAAAGATGCCTACACCCACATCCTGATATATCCAAGGCACCATCAGTACCTCTGGTTCATGGTCGGCGGCCAAAACTACCAGTGCAGGGTGCTCCCCTTCGGCCTAGCTTCGACCCCTCGCATGTTCACCAAGTGTCTGGCGGTTGTGGCCTCCAGCTCTTTGAGATCTTTGTCTTCCCCTACTTGGACAACTGGCTCATAAGAGCCAGTTTGCTGGAGATGTGCAACGCAGCAGAGCTGCTCCAGTGCCTGGGGTTTCTGGTCAACTTCCTGAAGTCGCACCTGCTGCCCACCCAGTGCTTGGAATTCTTTGGTATCCTGCTGGATTCCACCTGGGCATGGGCCTTTCTGCCTCTAGACTGTGCGCTGGGCCTGTCTGCCCTAGGGCAGACAGTGCAGGGCTGCTCAGCGGTGACTGGAAGACAGATGTTCTGCTTCTTGGGACACATAGCAGCTACAGTCATGTCACTCCTTTTGCCCACCTCCGCATGCAACAGGCCCAGCGGACGCAGGATTCTGGCCACCTGGAAGACAGAATCCAGGTCATACTGACCCTGGTGGCAGGACCCCCTCCCCCCAAAACCTCAGAGCCGGCCTACCCATCTGGGCTCCCCCAGTCCAACGCATCATCACAACAGATGCATCCAAGCTGGGCTGGGGGGCTCACTGCGATCCCCTGCGTTCGCAGGGCCCATGATCGACAAGCAAGAGTGCCATATAGATCAACCTGCTGGAGCTCAGAGCAGTCTATCATGTCCTACGAGTCTTCAAGGACCACCTGGAAGGACAGGTGGTTCATGTCCAAATGGACAACCAGTTGGTGATGTACTACCTCAACAAGCAGGGCAACACGGGCTCATACCACCTCTGATGGGAGGCTATTCGCCTCTGGAACTTTGCTGCCAGGAAGAACATCTCCCTCAGGGCTATTTATCTGCCGGACCGGGCCGGGACAACATCCTGACCGACTGCCTGAGCCAGGTCCTTCGGCCCCAGGAGTGGCAACTGAACCCAGCGGTGCTGGAGGAGGTTTTTCACCGCTGGAGGACCCCAGAAATAGACCTATTTGATAGTCTGAAGAACGCGCAGCTTCCGCACTTCTGTTATCGGAGAAGCCCAGTGGCAGAAAGCGGCAGACACCTTTCTCCTCCCCTGGTCCAGGGGTTTTCTGTACATGTTCCCGCCTACACCCCTGTTCCCCCAGGTGCTCCTCAAGATACAAGCGGAAGTAGCCTCAGTCATCTTCATCGCTCCGAAGTGGCCCAGGCAACCTTGATTCCCCGTGCTCCTTCAGCTGTCCCAAAGGGACCCGCTGCCGCTGGGGAGCTCTCTGGATCTACTGTCTCAGGACAGGATTCTGCTGCATCCCAACCTACCATCTCTTGTCCTGACAGCCTGGATACTGAGAGGTTAGCTATAGCGCACCGCCACCTCTCAATGGAAGTGAAGGATATTCTACTAGCCTTGCGTAAGGACTCCATGCATCGAGCATATGCATTTAAGTGGTGCAGATTTTTCCTGTGGTGCACAGACAGAGGGGGCTCAACCTCTTCTCTTGCGCTGTGCAAGACATCTTGCATTACCTCTTGAATCTTTCCAGAGCTGGCTTAAAATCCAACATGGTCAGAGTGCACCTCTGTGCCATTTTGGCTCACCGTCACCTGGTGGATGGCCAGGCCATCTCTGTGCACCCTTTGGTGGGCCACTTCATGAAGGGCCTCCTTGTCCCAGGCCCTCATCCATCTGCTGCCAATGGCATGGGACCTAAATGTGATGTTGGGGAAGCTCATGGCTCCCCCTTTGAACCATTGGCTACTTGCCATCTCAAGTACCTCTCCCTGGAAGGTCATTTTCCTAGTGGCGCTCACCTCGGCCAGGCACGTGAACGAGTTTCAGGAACTGGTGGCAATGCGCCCTACACTAGATTCCACAGGAACACAGTTGTCCTTCAGACTCACCCCAAGTTCCTGCCAAAGGTGTTCTCTGCTTCCCACCTGAATCAGGAGGTGGTGCTCCCCACCTTTTTTCCCAGGCCTCATTCCTCCAGGGTGGAGGCCTCCCTGCACATGCTTGACTGTAAGAGGGCCCTGCCCTTCTACATTCTGAGGACACAGCCCTACTACCTCTTAGCATAGATTTTTGTCTCCTTTGACCCCAGTCGGCCTGGGGTTGCAGTCTCCAAGTGCACCTTCTCACGCCGGTTGGCTGACTGCATTTCCTTTGCCTATGGGCAGGCTGAGCTTTCTCTGGAACATCACTTCACAGCACATGATGTGCACGCCATGGTGGCTTCTGTGCCAATCTGCGCTCGGTGCCCTTGCTGGACATCTGCCAGGCCGCCACCTGGTCCTCTGTGCACACCTTCGCAGCACATTACTGCTTAGAGGAGAATTCACAGCGTGATAGCACCTTCGGTAAGGTGATACTTCATCACCTCTTTGGGGAATAGTGCAACTCCTTTCCTCCAGCCCTTTGTGTTCAGGCTACCGGAGAGGGGATTGCATCTTCAATGTTGGTACTGCAGTACCAGACTTCCAGCCAACCAGCACTCCCTGTTGTCCTTTATGGTCCACTTTTTGGGTCGCTTATGGCTGTTTACAGGTTCGGTAGTCTGTAGCTTGGGAGTTCCATATGTGAGGACTGACTTCTAGCTTGTTCTCGGAGAAAGCGTAGATCTCCAGGAACAAGCAGGAATGTAGTCTGCACATATGGGTATCGTCGGTACCGATGGAGCCTGCGCGGGAACGCTCCCCAGCGTACAATTAGAAAGCTTTTGGGAGCATCCCACAGCACCTGCGTGCTGCCTTCCCGCCTTTCCCAACTGCCTCTCTCCAGTTCTTTGTTTTCCACGGAGCCAGCAGGTCGTTTTCCTGTCACCGCAGAAATTATCCCATATTTTTCTTTTTTTTTTGTGGTAGCGTCTGCCTTCCTCGACGCTATACCGGTAAAAAAAAAAAAAAAAAATCTTTGTAATCTTTTTCTGGATTTCCAACCTTTTGTCTCTCGGGTGCCATGCGCCATTTGGGGCATTAGGCCCAATTTTTTTCCTCAACATGGAAAAACCGCTTTGGGTTTTAAAAAGTGTTCCAAGTGTGGCGGTACCATCTCCGTCACTGACACTCACGAGTGGTGCCTCAAATGTTTCCATCGGGGAGTGTGTTGCCTGTGGGATGATGTCGAAGAGGGGTCGGCAAAACCGAGCTGCTAAGTTTAGCACCCTTTTTCCCTCCAATGCAGCATCCATGGCATCGACGTCTTCCAGGGCTTCATCTTCCTCCCATGGATGGCAGGTAACCAAACATAAATCTGGCTGGTCCTGAAAGGGTAGATCTCCTTCCAAGCATCAAGATGCCTCTGGCGTTGCCCTTGAGGGACTTGTACCGGCAAAATTGCCCCGGCGGGAGTCTAAGGCTTCCAAAGCACTATCGGGGCTCCAGGATGTTCTCGAGGCCTCAACTTCGGCAGAACTACTGGTGCCGTGCTCTGGGGTACCGGCCGCTTCGTCCGGTACCGACACCCAGGCATCAGCAGTGTCAATTGACCAGAGATTCCTGGCTATTGAATGCAGTCTGGCGGCTCTCCTTGCGGCAGCGGTGCCTTCGGGACCGCTTCAGACAGTTCAACCGGTATCAACACCGGTTCCAGCAATGCTATCAGTACCGGCACCGACAGCATCGACATCGGCGAGTGTGCTACCAAAACACAGTCATGCTATTTCCTCCGGTATCGACAGGCCGGTACCGGACCCCTCTGGTGCCGACTTCGATCAGTACCGGTATTGTGCTTTACAAGAGCACCCGGACAGAAGATATTTTGAATCCTCCGATGACTCTGAGGACTCTGACAGCTCTGTTGATGCGGGAGTACTTCTCTCTGAGGAGCCTTCTTCTCTTAAACGTAGGATGTCTCCTCCAGAGGATATATCCTTTCAGGATTTTATCAGGGAGGTGGCTAGAGGTCTTTCCATCACAGTGGCTCCTGAAACAGAGCCCAGAGCAAAGGAGTTGGAGATTTTACAATATCCTAAAGCTCCCAAGGAAGCGGCTACTTTGCTTATTCATGAGATCTTGCATGATCTCATGTTAAGAATTTGGGAAACACCTCTTACCACCTCTCCTCATTCCCGTAGGCTGGATGCCATGTATTGCGTGCCTCCTTGTCCTTGATTTCAGAAACCTAAGTTGCCACACCACTCCATAGTGGTGGAGTCAGCTATGAGAAGGATCAAGAGTGCAAAAAGACACGCATCTAATCCTCCAGGACGTGAATGTAGGACTCTTGATGCCTTTGGGCGTCGAACCTTCCAGGCCTCTATGCTTTCTGCCAGGATTAGTTCCTACATCTTATACATGGGAATGTTCCTTAAGGAGGTTACAGGAGATCTAGAGCTTATGAGCCCCCTCCTTCCTAATGATAAGAGGCAGGATTATCTTACACTTGTCAAACATGCCCAGGATGTTTCCAAGTTTAATTGTGCAGCTTTTGACTGCTTTGAGTGCATAAGCAGAATCTCTGCCATTGCCATAGGTGCTCGTAGGATTGCCTGGCGCAAAGGCATCTGACTTAGAACTCTGGGTACAGGACAAACTGGGGAATATCCCTTGCACAGGCGAAAATCTCTTTGGCAAAAATTGGCAAGAGAAAGCTAATGAGCTGGATGCTGATAACACCACTTTGGATAGACTATCCAAGGCTACAGCTGATCCTGCAAGGAGAAAATCCTACAAGAAACCATTCTTCTCTAAAAAGAAGAGGCTTTACCTCTCCTATACCCAGCAGGTGCATTCTGCAGGTCAGTCTGCCCGAAAGGGAAAGCAGCCCCCAAAGCAAAGGAAATCAAAGACTGCTAAGCCTCAACCAGCCCAGCAGACTCAGCCTCCACAGGGGCTTTGACTCCCATCTAGAGAACTTGGCCTTCCTGGCCCTGAACGGGCCAGAGCCTTCCACCATCCCAGGAAGGTTGTGTCATTTTGCCCCCATATGGGGGCAGATAACAGCAGAAGAATGGACTCTTTCCATTGTAAGAGAGGGGTACAAACTTCATTTCTTCAACATGCCCCCTCCTACAGTGGTAAGACAGTTCAATTCTCAGGCTTCACTCAACCCTCAGTTGGGTCAAGAGGTCAGTTTACTTCTTGCCCATGGGGCAATAGAAGATGTACCCATTTCCCAACAGGGTACAGAGTTTTACTCCCCTTATTTCCTTATTCCAAAGAAAACAGGGGGACACAGACCCATTTTAGACCTCAGAGAACTGAAAAAATTCCTTTTCAAAAAGAAATTCAAGATGATTTCTCTAGGAACTCTGCTGCCATACCTTCAGAGTCAGGATTGGCTTTGTTCTCTAGATCTCAAGGATGCATACACTCATGTTCTCATCCATCCAACTCACCGGATTCCTTTGTTTTCTTTTTCAAGGAAAGCACTACCAATACAGGGTGCTTCCTTTTGGCCTGGCCTCAGCACCAAGGGTGTTTACGAAATGCATGGCTGTAGTGGCAGCATTTCTTCGCACTCTAGGAATATTCGTCTTCCCCTACTTAGACGACTGGCTCATTCGAGCCCCATCAGAGTCAGAGGCCAGAATTTCCCTATCTTGCATAATGCGTATCCTTCAGTATTTGGGCCTGCTCATAAACATCCCAAAATCCAACCTAACTCCCACTCAATCCCTAGAGTTTGTAGGAGCTATGCTGGATACCAGGAAAGCAAGGGCCTATCTTCCACAGCCCCGCTGCCTTCACATTGTGCAGTTAGCTTCCCAAGCAGTGTTAAAAACTCATCTCATTGCTCGGGAAATTTTACAATTGCTAGGCCACATGGCATCTACCGTGCACGTGGTTCCCTATGCTCTCCTCCATATGAGAGCAGCGCAATGGACGCTATCCACTCAGTGGACTCAGGCATCAGGCTGCCCATCAGACAAAATAGCAAACACAAGTCACCTTATTTTGTCTCTACAATGGTGGCAGTCAACCCAAAACCTGTTGGTGGGGTCCCCTTTCTAGCAACCCCTACCCCAGGTCACTCTAACAACAGATGCCTCACAGGTGGGTTGGGGAGCTCATCTGCAAGATCTCTCAACCCAAGGCACCTGGACTCCACAGGAGACCCACTTACATATCAATCTCCTAGAACTCAGAGCAATCTTCCTTGCTCTTCGAGTGTTCCATACCCAGCTCAGCTACAAAACAGTCCTGATTCAGACGGACAATCAAGTAGCTATGTTCTATCTGAACAAGCAGGAAGAAACAGGCTCTCTGTCGCTTTGCAACGAAGCTTTGCAACTATGGGCCCTCGCCAGAGAGCATCAGATTCATCTCCTTGCGGTGTATCTGCCAGGCATTCAAAACTCTTGGGCAGACAGACTCAGTCGAGTTCTGCTTCCACACGAATGGTCTCTCCATGCAGACCAGGTAGCAAATATTTTTCAAATTTGGGGAACTCCGGACATAGACCTCTTTGCAAGTCCTTTGAATGCCAAACTTCCCCGGTTCTGTTCCAGAATTCCGGCTCAGGGTTCTCAGGCCAGGGATGCTTTCCTCCTCGATTGGGGTCAGGACTTCCTATATGCCTTTCCACCCATTCCCCTAATTCCCAAAACCCTATTCAAGCAATAGAGAGACAAAGGCCATATGATTCTCATAGCTCCACATTGGCCACAGCAGGTCTGATGCCCTCTGCTCCTGCATCTTTCTCAAGCTCCATCTCTGGAGTTAGGATCTGCTCCAGATCTCCTGTCTCAGGAAGACGGGATGTTGTGGCATGCCAATCTCCACTCTCTGCATCTCAGGGCCTGGTTGCTGAGAGCCTAGACCTTCATGCTCTTAACCTTTCTCAACAAGTAAGGGATGTCCTTTGTGCTTCCAGGAAACCTTCCACAAGACACTCTTATGCTTTCAAGTGGAAAAGGTTTTTCATATGGTGTTCGCAAAAGGGTCTTCACCCCTCTGCGATACCTCTGGAATCATTACTGGAGTATCTCCTTCATTTATCTAATGCAGGACTTAAGACTAACTCAGTAAGAGTCCATTTAAGTGCTATTTCAGCTTCTTTAAAGCTTTTAAATGGGCAGCCTATTTCCTCTCATCCTCTCATAGCGAGGTTTATGAGGGGCCTTCTTCTAACTAAGCCTCCCATTAGGCCACCTCCAGTGGCATGGGACCTGAATCTGGTTCTTGGGCAGCTCATGAAGCCGCATTTTGAACCTTTAGCTACTACCTGCTTGAAATTCCTTTCCTGGAAAGTTATCTTTCTCATTGCAATCATATCAGCACGTCGCATCAGTTTAGGCCACCTCCAGTGGCATGGGACCTGAATCTGGTTCTTGGGCAGCTCATGAAGCCGCATTTTGAACCTTTAGCTACTACCTGCTTGAAATTCCTTTCCTGGAAAGTTATCTTTCTCATTGCAATCATATCAGCACGTCGCATCAGTGAATTGCAAGCATTAGTGGCTGATCCTCCTTATATGAGGTTCCATCATAATAAGGTAGTCCTTAGGACTCATCCACACTTTATGCCAAAGGTGGTCTCACCTTTTCATTTAAACCAAGCAGTTTACCTGCCGGTATTTTTTCCAAGGCCTCATGCTTCAAATGCAGAAAGGAAGCTTCATACTTTGGACTGTAAAAGAGCACTTGCCTTTTACTTACAAAGGACACAGCAACATAGAAAGTCCTCTCAACTTTTTGTTGCTTTTGATCCTTCTCATTTGGGACTTCCAGTCTCTAAGAGAACATTGTCCAATTGGATTGCACAGTGTATTTCTTTTACCTATCAGAGTAAAAACCTTTCTCTGGAAGGCCATGTCACAGCTCACAATGTGAGAGCCATGGCAGCCTCAATGGCTCATCTACACTCTGTGTCTATTGACGACATCTGTCGAGCAGCTACTTGGGCCTCGGTTCATACCTTCACAGCCCATTACTGCTTGGACAAGGACTCCCGCCGGGATGCCATGTTTGGTCAGGCTGTTCTACGACACCTGTTCCATACTTAACTCCTACCCACCATTCCCAGTAGGATGCCAGAGATCCATGGGGGGAAGTGGAGCTCTTTCACAGGGGCACACGACTTCTGGGGTCTCTCCCTGGTATCTGTAGCTAGGAATTCCCCATATGTGAAGACTACATTCCTGTTTGTTCCTGGAGATAGCATAGTTACTAACCTGTAACAGGTGATCTCCGGGAACAGCAGAAATTTAGTCTTCACAACCCACCCACCTCCCCTGGGAGTTGTATCTCTTTTCTTTTCTTTCCCTCTCTCTCTCTCTCTCTCTTTGTCTCAGCTTTAAAATTCAACTGGAGAGAGGCAGTTGGGAAAGGCAGGAAGGCAGCACGCAGGCGCTGTGGGATGCTCCCAAAAGCTTTCTAATTGGATGCGGGGGAGCGTTCCCGCGCAGGCTCCCTCGGTACCGACGATACCCATATGTGAAGACTAAATTCCTGCTGTTCCCGGAGATCACCTGTTACAGGTGAGTAACTATGCTTTACTGACCTGTAACAGGTATTCCCCGGAGACAGCACGAATCAGTTCTCACAACCCTCCCTCCTCCCCATGGAGTTGTTTTTCTTTTTATGCTTGATTAAGCTATGTTGTCATACTAAGGTAAGATGGCACCCTTGGGCAGGATGGTGACTGCACATGCGTGGTGTAACTCCCAAAGGCTTTCTTTGAAAGCTGGGGAGTGGATCCGTGCGGGCTCTGTTGGTGCTGACATCACCCATATGTGAGGATTGATTCCTGCTGTCCCTAAAGAACACCACAGGTGAGTAACCATGCTTTTTGGTTTTTAGCTGCTGAACCATGGTCAGCTTTACCAAACATCATCTAAAGTTAAAAGCTGACTCCACATCATAATGAACAGGGAAATCCAGTATTGGGTTTACTCTATTGTATCTCTGGATTTGTAAGGTCAGAACTGGATCCGTTTATTATCACTTAGAGCTAATTGTTAATCCTACTTGCAGCACCTCTTTTAAAAAGGTCTAAGATAGTAAGATGACTACAGGTAAGCTTGCTTATTTTGTTTTAAACTCCCTCTTGGGTGGGTCTTTGTATATTTTGCCTTTCCCTTTCATTCCCTGAGTATGGAGGTGAGGAAAGGAAGGAAAGGCAGAAAGTATCCTGCAGGTTTAGTTTATGACCAGTTCCATAGACAATTCCCTTATCCCTGTTTCGTCAAGGAGACCAGCTTTCTCTGAGCTGTGCTGCAACACTGGCTGGCCTGAAGTCTCCGATAAAGCAAAAAGACAGCGGTGTTCTAAAATAGATAAAAATTATGGGACAGATTTATTTTAAGAGTACATATAAAAACATAAAAATCAAACAGACAATTATAAAAGAGTGAGTTAAAATTATTTTTTACTCACACCTTTTTATATGTTTTTATTCATGTGTTTTATTTTTTTTAATGTATTGGAAATGTCCTGCATACGTTCTTCCATTTTAATACAGATTGTACCTTGCACTTTTGGGAATTGTGTATCTCCAGGAACAAGCAGGAATGTAGTCTTCACATATGGGTATCGTTGGTACCGACGGAGCCTGCGCCAGAACGCTCCCCAGCGTCCAATTAGAAAGCTTTTGGGAGCATCCCACAGCACCTGCGTGCTGCCTTCCTACCTTTCCCAACTGCCTCTCTCCAGTTCTTCGTTTTCCGTGGAGCCAGCAGATTGTTTTCCTGTCACCGCAGACATTTTCCCGTATTTTTCTTTCTTTCTGTGGTAGCGTCTGCCTTCCTCGACGCTATATCGGTACTGCTGGTTCTATCTTTCTAAAAAAAAAAAAAAATTCTAATCTTTTATCTGAATTTTCCAGCTTTTTTCTCTCGGGTGCCACGTGCCATTTTGGGCACTAGGCCCAATTTTTCCTCAACATGGAAAAACCCGCTTCGGGTTTTAAAAAGTGTTACAAGTGTGGCAGTACCATCTCCGTCACCGACACGAGTGGTGCCTCAAATGTTTAGGTCCTGACCACTCCATCTCGGAGTGTGTTGCCTGTGGGATGATGTCGAAGAGGGGTCGGCAGAACCGAGCTGCTAAGCTTAGCACCCTTTTTCCCTCCGATGCAGCATCTGTGACATCAACGTCTTCCAGGGCTTCGTCTTCCTCCCATGGATCTCAGGTAACCAAACATAAATCTGGCCAGTCATCAAAGGGTAGATCTCCTTCCAAGCATCGAGATGCCTCTGGCGTTGACCTTGAGGGACTTGTACCTGCAAAATTGCCCCGGCGGGAGGCTTCGGCTTCCAAAGCATTATCAGGGCTCCAGGATGTTATCGAGGCCTCAACCTCGGCAGAACTACTGGTACCATGCTCTGGGGTACTGGCCGCTTCGTCCGGTACCGACACCCAGGCATCAGCAGCGTCAATTGACCAGAGATTCCTGGCTATTGAGCGCAGTCTGGCGGCTCTCCTTGCGGCATCGGTGCCTTCAGGATCGCTTCAGACAGTTCAACTGGTATCGATACCGGCTCTGGCACCGATATCGGTACTGGTACCGACAGCATCGACATTGGCAAGTATGCTACCAACACCGAGTCATGCTATTTCCTCTGGTATCAACAGGCCGGTACCGGACCCCTCCGGTACCGACTTCGAGTGGTACCGGTATCGTGCTTTACAAGAGCACCCGGACAGAAGATATTTTAGCTCTGTCGATGCCGGAGTACTTCTCTCTGAAGAGCCTTCTTCTCCTAAGCATAGGATGTCTCCTCCAGAGGATATATCCTTTCAGGATTTCATCAGAGAGGTGGCTAGGGGTCTTTCCATCACAGTGGCTCCTGAAACAGAGCCCAGAGCAAAGGGAGATTTTACAATATCCTAAAGCTTCCAAGGAAGCGGCTACTTTGCCTATTCAGGAGATTCCCAGGATGTTTCCATGTTAGTTAATCGTGCAGTTTTTGACGGCTTTGAGTGCATAAGCAGAACCTCTGCAATTGCCATAGGTGCTCGTAGGATTGCCTGACTCCAGGCATCTGACTTAGAACTCTGGGGACAGGATAAACTGGGGAATATCCCTTGTACAAGCGAAAATCTCTTTGGCAAGAATTGGCAAGAGAAAGCTAATGAGCTGGATGCTGATAACACCACTTTGGATAGACTATCCAAGGCTACAGCTGATCCTGCAAGGAGAAAATCCTACAAGAAACCATTCTTCTCTAAAAAGAAGAGGTTTTATCCCTCCTATACCCAGCAGGTACATTCTGCAGGTCAGTCCACCCGAAAGGGACAGCAGCCCCCAAAGCAAAGGAAATCAAAGACTGCTAAGCCTCAACCGGCCCAGCAGTCTTAGCCTCCACAGGGGCTTTGACTCCCATCTAGAGAACTTGGCCTTCCTGGCCCTGAACGTGCCAGAGCCTTCCACCATCCCAGGAAGGATGTGTCATTTTGCCCCCATATGGGGGCAGATAACAGCAAAACAATGGACTCTTTCCATTGTAAGAGAGGGGGTACAAGCTTCATTTCTTCAAAATACCCCCTCCTACAGTGGTAAGACAGTTCAATTCTCAGGCTTCTCTCAACACTCAGTTGAGTCAAGAGGTCAGTTTACTTCTTGCCCATGGGACAATAGAAGATGTACCCATTTCCCAACAGGGTACAGGGTTTTACTCCCCTTATTTCCTTATTCCAAAGAAAACAGGGGGGGACAGACCCATTTTAGACCTCAGAGAACTGAACAAATTCCTGTTCAAAGAGAAATTCAAGATTTCTCTGGGAACTCTGCTGCCATACCTTCAGAGTCAGGATTGGCTTTGTTCTCTAGATCTCAAGGATGCGTACACTCATGTTCTCATCCATCCACCTCATCGAAGGTTCCTTCGCTTCCTGTTCCAAGGAAAGCACTACCAATACAGGTTGCTCCCTTTTGGCCTGGCCTCAGCTCCAAGGGTGTTTACGAAATGCATGGCTGTAGTGGCAGCATTTCTTCGCACTCTAGGAATATTCGTCTTCTCCTACTTAGACGACTGGCTCATTCGAGCCCCATCGGAGTCAGAGGCCAGAA
Source organism: Ichthyophis bannanicus (assembly GCA_033557465.1). NCBI lineage: Eukaryota > Metazoa > Chordata > Amphibia > Gymnophiona > Ichthyophiidae > Ichthyophis > Ichthyophis bannanicus. The sequence continues at coordinate 647,545,447 of CM066033.1, read as the reverse complement.
TTTCCCTATCTTGTACAATTCGTATCCTTCAGTATTTGGGCCTGGTCATAAACATCCCAAAATCCAGCCTAACTCCCATTCAATCTCTTAGAGTTTATAGGAGCTTTGCTAGACAACAGAAAAGCAAGGGCCTATCTCCCACAGGCCCGCTGCCTTCGCATTGTGCAGTTAGCCTCCCAGGCAGTGTTAAAAACTCATCTCACTGCTCGGGAAATGTTACAACTCCTAGGCCACATGGCATCTACCATGCACGTGGTTCCCTATGCTCGCCTCCACATGAGGGCAGCCCAGTGTACTCTATCCACTCAGTGGACTCAAGCATCAGGCTGCCTATCAGACAAAATAGCAAACATAAGGTGCCTTATTTTGTCTCTACAATGGTGGCAGTCAACCCAAAACCTGTCGGTGGGGTCCCCTTTCCAGCAATCCCTACCCTAGGTCACTCTAACAACAGACGCCTCACAAGTAGGTTGGGGAGCTCATCTGCAAGATCTCTCTACACAAGGAACCTGGACTCCACAGGAGATCCACTTACATATCAATCTCCTAGAACTCAGAGCAATCTTTCCTGCTCTTCAAGTGTTCCATACCCAGCTCAGCTACAAGACAGTCCTAATTCAGACGGATAATCAAGTAGCTATGTTCTATCTGAACAAGCAGGAAGGAACAGGCTCTCTGTCACTTTGCAACAAAGCTTTGTGACTATGGGCCCTCGCCAGAGAGCATCAAATTCATCTCCTGGCGGTGTATCTGCCAGGCATTCAAAACTCTTGGGCAGACAGACTCAGTCGAGTTCTGCTTTCACACGAATGGTCTCTCCATGCAGACCAGGTAGCAAAAACTTTTCAGATTTGGGGAACTCCGGACATAGACCTCTTTGCAAGTCCGTTGAATGCCAAACGTCCCCGGTTCTGTTCCAGAATTCCGTCTCAGTGTTCTCAGGCCAGGGATGCTTTCCTCCTCCATTGGGGTCAGGACTTCTATATGCCTTTCCACCCATTCCCCTAATTCCCACAACCCTTTTCAAGCTTCAGAGAGACAAAGGCCACATGATTCTCATAGCTCCACATTGGCCACGGTAGGTGTGGTACCCTCTACTCCTGCATCTCTCTCAAGCTCCATCTCTGGAGTTCAGATCTGCTCCAGATCTCCTGTCTCAGGAGGACAGGATGTTGTGGCATCACAATCCCCACTCTCTGCATCTCAGGGCCTGGTTGCTGAGAGCCTAGACCTTCATGGTCTTAACCTTTCTCAACAAGTAAGGGATGTCCTTTGTGCTTCCAAGAAACCCTTCCACAAGACGCTCTTATGCTTTCAAGTGGAAAAGGTTTTCCATATGGTGTTCACAAAAGGGTCTTCACCCCTCTGCAATACCTCTGGAATCATTACTGGAGTATCTCCTGCATTTATCTAATGCAGGACTTAAGACTAACTCAGTAAGAGTCCATTTAAGTGCTATTTCAGCTTCTTTTAAAGCCTTTAAATGGACAACCTATTTCCTCTCATCCTCTCATAGCGAGATTTATGACAGGCCTTCTTCTGACTAAGCCTCCCATTAAGCCACCTCCAGTGGCGTGGGACCTGAATCTGGTTCTTGGGCAGCTCATGAAGCCCGCCTTTTGAACCTTTAGCTACTACCTCCTTGAAATTCCTTTCCTGGAAGTTATCTTTCTCATTGCAATCACATCAGCACGTCGCATCAGTGAATTGCAAGCATTAGTTGCTGATCCTCCTTACACGAGGTTCCATCATGATAAGGTAGTCCTTAGGACTCATCCACACTTTATGCCAAAGGTGGTCTTACCTTTTCATTTAACCAGGCGGTTTACCTGCCTGTATTTTTTCCAAGGCCTCATGCTTCAAATGCAGAAAGGAATCTTCATACTTTGGACTGTAAAAGAGCACTTGCCTTTTACTTACAAAGGACACAGCAACATAGAAAGTCCTCTCAACTCTTTGTTGCTTTCGATCCTTCTCATTTGGGACTTCGTCTCCAAGAGAACATTGTCCAACTGGATTGCACAGTGTATTTCTTTTGCCTATCAGAGTAAGAACCTTTCTCTGGAAGGCCATGTCACGGCTCACAATTTGAGAGCCATGGCAGCCTCAGTGGCTGGTGATGGCAGTGGGGGTGTACGATCGGCCACCTGGCCAGAATGAATAAATGGATGATGAAATGCTCAAAGAAATCCGGGAAGCTAACAAAATTAACAGCACAGTAATAATAATGGGTAATTTCAATTACCCCAGTATCGACTGGGTCAGTGTCACGGCAGGACATGTTAGGGAGATAAAGTTTCTAGATGAAATAAATGACTGCTTCTTGGAGCAGTTGGTTCATGAATAAACCAGAGGGAAAGCGATTTTGGACCTAGTCCTTAGTAGAACACAATATCTGGTGCAAGAGATAAGGGTGTTGGGGCCACTTAGCAATAGTGATCATAGCATGATCGCATATGACTTAACAAATGGAGGAGGGAGGGTAAGGCAATCCATAGTACTACCTTTTAACTTTCAAAAGAGAGACTATGATAAAATGAGGAAAATAGTTTAAAAAACTAAAAGGAGCTGTTGCAAAGGTTAAAGATTTACATCAAGCTTTGGTGTTGTTTAAAAATACTATCTTGAAAGCCCAGATCAATTGTACTCCACGCTTTAAGAAAAGTTGAAGGAACTCCAAAAAACTGCCAGCATGTAAAGGTGAGGTCAGAGAGGCTGTTAACAAAAAAGCATCTTTCAGGAAAGGGAAAAAGGAGCCAAATGATGAAAACTGGAAACACAAGCACTGGCAAGTTAGATGCAAAGCATTGATAAGGCAGGCAAAGAGAATTTGAGAAGAAGCTTGCTGTAGAAGCAAGAATGTCTAATACAAAATTTTACAAGTTCCTTTTTTAGCAAAAAAAAAACTGTGAGTGTCAGTTGGACCATTAGATGATTGAGGGGTAAAAGGGGCACTAAGAGGGGACAAAGCCATAGAGGAGAGACTGAATGAATTCTCTGCTTCAGTCTTTACTGAGGAAGAGGTAGGGATGTTACCCATGACTGAAATGGTATTTAAAGGTGATGCTGCAGAAGTATTGAAAGAAATATCGATACACCAGAAAGATGTGTTACAACTATTTGATAAACTGAAGAGTAGCAAATTATCTGGTGCGGATGGTATACATCCAAGGGTGTTGAAAGAACTGAAATATGAGATTGCAGACCTACTATTAGTAATCTGTGAACTATCATTAAAATCATCTGTAATACCTGAAGATTGGAGGATGGCCAATGTAACATCAATATTTATAAAGTATTCCAGGGGTGATCTGGGAAACTACAGACCCATGAGCCTGACGTCAGTACCGGGAAAAATGGTAGAAACCATCATAAAGAACAAAATTACTTAACATGTACATAGTCATGGCTTAATGGGAGACAGCCAACATGGCTTTAGCCAAGGAAGGCCTTGTTTTACTAATCTGCTGGGTTTTTTTGAAGGTGTGAATAAACAGGTAGACAAAGGTAAGTCGGTTGATATAGTGTATCTGGACTTTCAGTAAGCTTTTGACAAGGTCCCTCATGAGAGACTTTTGGCAAAATTAAAAAGTCATGGGATAGGAGGCAGTGTACTATTGTGGATCAGGAATTGGTTAAAAGAGAAAACAGAGGGTAGGGCTAAATGGCCAATTTTCCCAACGGAGAAAGGTGAATAGTGGAGTATCCTAGGGATCTGTGCTGGGTCCGCTGCTTTTTAACATATTCATAAAAACCTTACTCGTTATTCCCATTTCCAGGTTAATCACATTTGCAGATGAGACAAAACTATTCAAAGTTGTTAAAACCCATGAGGATTGTGGAAAATTGCAAGAGGATCTTGATAAATTGGAAGACTGGGCATCTAAATAGCAGATGAAATTGAATGTGGACAAGTGCAAAGTTATGCACCTAGGAAAGAAAAACCCAAACTGTGGTTACATGATGCAAGGTTCCACATTGGGAACCACCATCCAGGAAAAAGATTTAGGCTTCATCGTGGATAACATGTTAAAACCCTCCACCCAGTGTGCAGTGGCAGCCAAGAGAGCAAATAGAATGCTAGGTATGATATGGAAAGGAATGGAAAATAAAACAAAAGATATTATAATGCCTCTGTATCGTTCCATGGTGCGGTTGCACTTTGAATATTGTGTACAATTCTGGTTGCCGTATCTTAAAAAGGATATAGCGTTATTAGAAAAGGTACAGAGAAGAGCCACCAAAATGGTAAAGGGGATGGAAGGATATCCCTATGAAGAGAGGCTAAAAAGGTTAGGGCTCTTCAACCTGGAAAAGAGACAGCTGAGGGGGAGATATGAAAGAGGTCTATAAATTAATGAATGGAATGGAACAGGTAAATGTAGATTGTTTGTTTACGCCATCAAAATATAGAAAGACTAGGGGAAATGCAATGAAGTTACAGGGTAACCTATTTAAGACTAATAAGAGAAAATATTTTTTCACTCCATGTGTAATCAAACTCTGGAATTTGCTACTGGAAAATGTAGTAAAAACTATTAGCATAGCTAGGTTTAAAAAAGGTTTGGACAAGTTCCTGGAGGAAAGGTTCATAAACCATTATTGAAGGGGATCCTGAATACCCACTGCCTGACCCAATACAAGCATAGATAATAGGGGAAAGCCGACAGTCGCCCAAGAGCGCATGGTTCGGAAGAATGTATCCTTGAAGGATACTACAAAAAGCAGAGAGGTTCCAAAAAAGAGTAAAGTAGCCCAAATGCCCTCGAGTATGGAGCAGACAGAACTTAAAGATCCCAAATTACCCATGTCTACCAATAGCCAAATTAATATGAATAAAATACAGTCTCTAAAATGCTTGTATGCAAATGCTAGAAGTCTACAAAACAAGATGGGAGAGTTAGAATATATAGCACTAAACGAGAGGTTAGATATAATTGGAATATCAGAGACATGGTGGAAGGAGGACAACCAGTGGGACACTGTGATACCTGGGTACAAACTATATCGAAATGATAGAGCTGATCAAATTGGTGGAGGGGTTGCGCTCTATGTTAGAGAGGGCATTGAGTCAGAAAGGATTAAAGTTTTGCAAGAAACAAAATTTGCTGTAGAATCTCTATGGATTGAAATTCCATGTAAAAAGGGGAAGGCGATGGCAGTGGGGGTGTACTATCGTCCGCCTGGCCAGAATGAACAAATGGATGATGAAATGCTCAAAGAAATCAAGGAAGCTAGCAAAAGTTACAGTGCAGTAATAATAATGGGTGATTTCAATTACCCCGGCATCGACTGGGTCAGTGTCACAACAGGACATGCTAGGGAGATAAAGTTCCTAGATGAAATAAATGACTGCTTCTTGGAGCAGCTGGTTCATGAACCGACCAGAGGGAAAGCAATATTAGACCTAGTCCTTAGTGGAACACCAGATGTAGTGCAAGAGATAAGGGTGTTGGGGCCACTTGGCAATAGTGATCATAGCATGATCGCCTTTGATTTAATTAGTGGAGGAGGGATAGTAAGGAAATCCACAGTACTACCCCTTAACTTTCGAAAGGGAGACTATGATAGAATGAGGAAAACAGTTAAGAAAAAACTAAAAGGAGCAGTTGCAAAGGTTAAAGACGTACATCAAGCTTGGGTGTTGTTGAAAAATACTATCTTGGAAGCCCAGACCAGCTGTATTCCACGCTTTAAGAAAAGTGGAAGGAAGTCCAAAAAATTGCCAGCATGGTTTAAAGCTGAGGTCAGAGAGGCTGTTGTTGCCAAAAAAGCATCTTTCAAGAAATGGAAAAAAGAGCCAAATGATGAAACCTGGAAACAGCACAAGCACTGGCAAGTCAAATGCAAGGCATTGATAAGGCAGGCAAAGATAGAATTTGAGAAGAAGCTTGCTGCGGAAGCAAAAACGCGAAATAAAGACCTTTTGAAGTACATTCGTAGCAAAAAACCCGTGAGAGAGTCAGTTGGTCCATTAGATGATAAAGGGGTTAAAGGAGCACTAAGAGGCGACAAGGCGATAGCGGAGAGACTGAATGAATTCTTTGCTTCGGTCTTTACTGAGGAAGATGTAGGGATGTTACCCACGACTGAAGTGGTATTTAAAGGTGTGGAAGAATTGAAGGAAATATCGATACATCGGGAAGATGTCCTACAACTATTAGATAAACTGAAGAGTAGCAAATCACCTGGGCCGGATGGTATACATCCAAGGGTGTTGAAAGAACTGAAATTTGAGATTGCAGACCTGCTATCAGTAATCTGTGAACTATCATTAAAATCATCTCTAATACCTGAGGATTGGAGGATCGCCAATGTAACACCAATTTTTAAAAAGGGTTCGAGGGGTGATCCGGGAAACTACAGACCGGTGAGCCTGACATCAGTACCGGGGAAAAATGGTAGAAACCATCATAAAGAATAAAATTACTCAGCATATAGATAGTCATGACCTAATGGGAGACAGCCAACATAGCTTTAGACAAGGAAGATCTTGTCTTACTAATCTGTTATGTTTTTTTGAAGGAGTGAATAAACAGGTGGACAAAGGTGAGTCGGTTGATATTGTGTATCTGGACTTTCAGAAAGCCTTTGACAAGGTCCCTCATGAGAGACTTTTGGCAAAACTAAAGAGTCATGGGATAGGAGGCAGTGTACTACTGTGGATCAGGAACTGGTTAAAAGATAGAAAGCAGAGGGTAGGGCTAAATGGCCAATTTTCCCAATGGAGAAAGGTGAATAGTGGTGTACCCCAGGGATCTGTGCTGGGTCCGCTGCTTTTTGACATATTCATAAATGACCTGGAAAGTGGAATAACGAGTGAGGTTATCAAATTTGCTGATGACACAAAACTATTTAAAGTTGTTAAAACCCAGGAGGATTGTGGAAAATTGCAAGAGGATCTTGATAAATTGGAAGACTGGGCATCAAAATGGCAGATGAAATTTAATGTGGAGAAGTGCAAGGTTATGCACCTAGGGAAGAACAACCCAAACTATGGTTACACGATGCAAGGTTCCACATTAGGAACCACCACCCAAGAAAAAGATTTAGGCGTCCTTGTGGATACCATGTTAAAACCCTCGGCCCAGTGTGCAGCGGCGGCCAAGAGAGCAAATAGAATGCTAGGTATGATAAGGCAAGGAATGGAAAATAAAACAAAAGATATTATAATGCCTCTATATCGTTCCATGGTGAGACCGCACCTTGAATATTGTGTGCAATTCTGGTCGCCATATCTTAAAAAGGATATAGCAATTTTAGAAAAGGTTCAGAGAAGAGCCACCAAAATGGTAAAGGGGATGGAAGGCTACTCCTATGAAGAAAGGCTAAAAAGGTTGGGGCTCTTTAACCTGGAAAAGAGACGGCTGAGGGGAGATATGATAGAAGTCTATAAATTAATGAACGGAGTGGAACGGGTAAACGTAGATCGATTGTTTACCTTATCAGAATATAGAAAGACTAGGGGACATGCAATGAAGCTACAGGGTAAACTATTTAAGACTAATAAAAGAAAATATTTTTTCACTCAACGTGTAATCAAACTCTGGAATTTGTTACCGGAGGATGTAGTAAAGGCTGTTAGTGTAGCTGGGTTTAAAAAAGGTTTGGACAAGTTCCTGGAGGAAAGGTCCATAAACCATTATTAAGAAGGGACCCAGGATATCAATGCTTGAACCAATACAAGCATTGTGGAACCTGTGTCCCTTGGGGAAACTGCTAGGTACGTATGACCTAGATTGGCCACTGTTGGAAACAGAATACTGGGCTTGATGGACCTTGGTCTGACCCAGTATGGCATATCTTATGTTCTTATGTTGTGGAACCTGCGTCTTTTGGGGAAACTGCTAGGTACTTGTGACCTAGATTGGCCACTGTTAGAAACAGGATACTGGGCTTGATGGACCTTGGTCTGATCCAGTATGGCATATTTTATGTTCTTAATAGACTTAAATGGGTGGCATTGTAGCTTCATTGCATGTCCTCTAGGGGCTTGTTTACAAAGCCGCGGTAGCGGTTCGCGGTCGTTATCGGAGCCGCGGCCCCATTGAAATCAATGGGGTCGCGGCTTCGATAACGATCGCGAACCGCTACCGTAGCTTTGTAAACAAGCCCCCTAGTCTTTCTACTTTTCTATGGCATAAACAACCAATCTACATTTACCCGTTTCACTCCATTAATTTATAGACCTCTATCATATCCCCCTCAGCTGTCTCTCTTCCAAGTTGAAGAGCCCCACCCTTTTAAGCCTCATAAGGCTTTACCATTTTTCTCTCTGCCTTTTCTAATTCTTCTATATCCTTTTAAAGATATGGTGACCAGAATTGCACACAATATTCAAGGTGCAGTCACACCATGAAATGATACAGAGGCATCATAATATCCTTGATTTTATTCTCCATTCCTTTCCTTATGATTCCTAGCATTCTATTTGCTTTCTTGGTCGCCGCTGTACACTGAGCAGAGGGTATCAATGTATTATCCACAATGATGGCTAAATCTTTTTCCTGGGTAGTGGTTTCTAAGGTGGTATCTTCCATCATGTAACCATAGAGTGGGTTGTTCTTTCCTAGGTGCATAACTTTGCATTTGTCCACTTTAAATTTCATCTGCCATTTGGACATCGTTTTCTAATTTATCAAGGTCGTCTTGCAATTTTTCACAATCCTCTAGTGTTTGAACAACTTTGAATAATTTTGTGTCATCTGCAAATTTGATCACCTCACTCACTTAATTCCTATTTCCAAGTCATTTATGAATATGTTAAAAAGCAGCGGGGACTTCCGGTATGAGCGGCAAGGAGAGTGAACGTACTTGAGAGGGCTCCGTCATTTTAACCCCCTATAAGATAGATAATTAGAGAGCAAGAAGTATACCCCCCTCCTTGGGGAGAGCTGAGATGCTGAAAGCAATGAAAATCAAGCCATTAAAGACAATTGCAGAGTTGTATGCCTCTAAAACCAAATCTGGGGGAAATGCTGTAGCGGGACTACAAGGCCCAGTCTCGCCGGCTTCTTTGGCCAGTGCAGGAGAAGCGAATGGAGGTGAGATGGACCTTCTGACCATATTAAAGGAAATCAGAGACTCTAAAACTGAAATTGTAGAAAAAGTGCTTAACAAGAATGAGGAAATATTTGCGGCGGTTGGAGGAGGTGGAGGCAAGGATCGGGAACACGGAAGACGCTCCGGCACGGATGGGGAAGGAAGTTTCCCGCCCTCAGCAACAATTGGGGTGGCTGCAGAATAAAGCTGAAGAAATGGAGAATAGAGAGTGCTGCTCAAATGTGCGGATCTTCGGGATCTCAGAGGGGGAGGAAGGACAAGACACGCTGACTTTTATAAAAGGGTTCTTTGAGCACTGCTTCCCAGGATGTCCCTCAGTTGCACCGTATGAAGTAGAAAGAGCACACCGTGAGCTTAGGCCTCGCCCAGAGAATAATGCCAGGCCTCGGGCTCTGATTGTCAAACTACTGAGGTTTCAGGACAGAGAATACATTATTAGGCTGGCTAGGAGAACAGACCATGTGATATTCAAAACGTGGAGGGTGTTTGTATCCCCAGACCTGGCAGTGGAAACCATGTGGAGGCGTAGAGATCTCTGTTTGAAGGAGAGTTTGGCACAAAAAGGAATACAAATGGCCATATGGTACCCGTCCCGCATTGTTTTGTTGGAGAAGAGAGGAAAGAGATTTTTTAACAGTGCAGAGGCTCTCGAAAAGCACTTACGGCAGGGCAACCAGAGCTGGAGCGGCCTGCGAGCATCGGACAAAGACATTAATACAGGCGGCGGCCCACATGCAGAGGAGAGAGTTGCGGATGTGCAGGAGGCTGATCTGGGTGAGCGGCCTGGGAACAGAATGGAGTGCAGAGAAGCCGGAGAGAGACAAGGAGAGGGTGACGTGCTATGGGCAGAGGGTGAGCAGGATGATGGAGGTGCTGCGTGAAGTTCAGCGATGGACACAACCGGTGGAGAATGTCAGCGGTGGAAGAGGAGAAAGGCACTCAGCTATAATATAGCATGTTTAAGATATATATAAGGACTCTAACGTTTAGTTGGAGGGAAAATGGGGGAGGGGGTTGGGGAGGTAAATACGACGATTGTAAGTTCTGTGCTTTTGATGCCATGGCAGGGAAAATGGTAAAAAGTGGAACTAGAGGAACTCAACAATGGAGTTGGAGGAGAGGGGGCAGGAGGGGAGTGTTAAAAGTTATAAGTTGTTATATGTTATTGGTGTGGCCTGGTGTTGATCTGCTGTTAAGAGGGAGGAAGGAAGGTAAAGATGGCGACTAGTGAAGTATTGGGGGGGTATGTTGTCGCCTCATGGAACGTCCGGGGGAGTCAGCGCCATTAAAAGGAAGTGAATTCTAGTGAGTTTGACCAAGGTAAGGGCTGATTGCGCTTCTTCAGGAAACGCATCTAACTAGAGAGGAGCACGAGAAATTGAAAATGGCAGGGTATACTCAGATGGACTGCTCAGCGTATAATACAAAAAAAAGAGGGGGTGATGATTCTTATTTATAAGAGAGTTCCTTTCATTCTAGGAGAGTTGGGGGGGGGGGAAATACCCAGGGGAGAGTGGTCTGGGTAACTAACTGACAGGGTTGATCAAGCGCAGGTGTCAATCCTGAATATCTATGCACCAAATGGATCTAAAGGCACATTTTATCGGCAGGCGATGCAGGGATTTGCGGAGGTGGCCGGGAGAGATCTTGGATCTTGTTTGTACTTTGGGAAGAGAGGACAGGTCAAACTTCTCATGGCATAAATGTTCAGGGAGAGAGCCTCTTTCAATTGAAAGCAAGTTCTGCTACGAGAGGACATGGGATGAGGGTGAAGGGGGAGAGATCCAGGAGTGATATGCGGAAATATTTCTTTACGGAAAGAGGAGTGGATCCATGGAATAGTCTCCCAGTGGAGGTGGTAGAGATGAGGACAGTAACTGAATTCAAAAAAGCATGGGACAAACACAGAGGATCTCTAAAGGTAAAAAGGGGACTGTTGTAGTTGTTGATATGGAAGGATGGACTAGATAGGCCATGTGGTCTTTTTCTGTCATATTTCTATGTTTCTATGTTTCTTACTCACCTAAGCTTCATGGGAAGGAGGGGAGGGAATTGAGGAGATGCATTACAAAGTGGTACTTGGTGGACCTGTGGCGGGTAGAGAACGGCTCACAAAGGATATACATGCTTTTCTCCCAGATCAGGAGCTTATTCTAGGATAGACTACATTTTGGGTCAAAGGAAGCAACTTGGAGTTCTGAGTAAGATACAGTTACTTACACTATCTGATCATGTGATGGTAACTTGTAGGTGGACACTGGTAGGAGGGGTGGAGGCAATGCACACAAGGAATGGAGGGCTAGTGCTTCCCTATTGCAGAATGAAGAAGTTCGTAGTGGGTTGAGAGTTGCATGGAAGGAGTTTCTTCTTATAAATGACGTGGGAGGGGTAAGTGGGGATGTAGTGTGGGATGCGGGGAAGGCATATATGAGAGGCATGATCATACAAATGGGGGCTAGATGGAGGAGAGAAAGGCAGAAAGAACAAGATTGTTTAGCAAAGTTGATTAGCGAACTTCAAGCAGAAAGTCTAAAAGGGGGGAGGAGGGTGTTTAGGGAATTGTGTAGGGTGAGGGTGCTGTACAAATGCGCTGGACGCTGAGAGGATGGAAAATTTGTTGAGAGCTACCTAAAGGAATTATATGGAAAGTGGAAAGAAAGTGGGGAGGTTGTTAGTGTGGCAATTGCGGAAGCGAAGGGCAGAGAGAACGGTTGCAGAAATAGCCCAAGCGGGAGAGGGCAAAGTGTATGTGAATGCAGATATCTGTGAGGAGTTCAGGAAGTTTTATGAGAAGCTGTATAGTTCGGAGGAGAGGGAGACGATGGTCAGATAGTTAGATATTTGGAGGGGACGAACCTGGCTAGTTTATTGGAAGAGGCCCAGGCCTTGGGAAGAGCAGTGCAACCGGTGGAGGTGATGGAGGCGATAAAGGCCCTTCCTCGGGGGAAAGCTGCAGGAGCGGACGGACTCCCCGCGGAGTATTATCAAGCTATTGCAGTGGACGTTGCCCCCTTACTAGCCAGAATTTTCTCAGATGCTCTTAGGGGAGAACAGCTTCCTAGAATGTTTGAGCTGGGGAACATAATTGTTCTCCCAAAAGAAGGGAGACTGAGGGATCAGTGTGGGAATTACCGGCCGATTGCTCTCATTAATTGCAACGTGAAACTGTTCACCAAGATATTAGCACGTAGATTAGAAGGGGTCTTGCCTCAATTGATTCACCCAGATCAGATGGGTTCCATTAAAGGACGGTTTATATCTGATAATGTTTGCCATGCAATTAATTTGATGCACGTGGTGAAGGAGCGAAAAGAAAGGGCACTATCTGTGGCATTAGATGCCGAAAAGGTGTTTAATAGAGTTGAGTGGAGAATTTTGTTGGCCTCTTTGGATAGACTCAATCTGGGGGAGGGGTTCAGAAAGGGGATTGAGGCATTCTATATGGCCCCGAGGGTACGCATCCTAGTGAATGGGCAATGTTCGGAGGAATTTCGGTTGTATCGGGGGACTAGGCAGGGGTGCCCCCTATCGCCTATGGTATTTGCAATTGTGATAGAAGCATTGGGGGCACGGATTCAGAGCAATGAGGAGATAAGACCAATAAGGATACAAGGGGACGAAAACAAAATTTTACTCTGCAGATGATACTTTGATATTTATGTCCCAGCCAGAGAGATTGATTCCAGTGTTATTGGTAGAATTGGATACATTTGCAAAACTCTCGGGGTTTGAGGCAAACTTAGCTAAGACAGAAGCATTAGCATTGGGAGGGCTGAGGACCCAGGACATTCATATGTTCCCCTTTCAGTGGGCAAGGAGAGAAATCAAATACCTGGGGGTTAAATTACCAGTGGATCTGATGGAGCTTTTCAGAGGGAACTATATGCCGTTAATTACGAAAATGGGAGAGCAATGGGGGGAAGTGCACTTTAATTGGATGGGAAGGGTCGCAGCCTTAAAAATGAACATAATCCCTAAATTTGTGTTCATGTTCACACAGTTTCCAATCCCGATTGCAGGGAAGGTGCTGCAGAGGTGGGAGGATCGGCTTAGGAAGTTTGTGAGGGGGGGGGGGGAAGAAGGCGCGGATTGGAATTAAAAAGGCTGGTTTTGTCCAGGGAGCAGGGGGGGATTAGATTCCCTTCGCTAAGGTGGTATTATAGGGCAGCGGTGCTGAGGGCCCTGAGGGGACATTATCTTCAGAATGGTGAGGTTGCTTGGGTCAGTATAGAGAGGACACTTTTGGAACCTCAATCTGTTTTTGAATGGGTGGATGGGAGAGGGAGAGAGGAGATGGGGGATGAGGGGAGCATGGGGAACCACCCCTTCCTTAAAGCGCTGAGGCAGGTTACACAAGGGGAAAGGAGATGAGCTGCGCTTCCAGGAATGATTAGTAAATGGTCAAAAATCAGGGACTTCTTCCCCTTTTCGTCTGCAGAGTTTAGTGCGGTGAGGCAGGGTCTGGCCTCATCGGCAGTGACTCGATTTAGTGAGTTGTGGGGAGGAAGGGGATGCTTAGTATGCAGGAAATAGAAGCCCAGATAGGGAAAAGGGTGCCATTTTATCAATACTTCCAATTAGATTCGCGGACATTCCCACCACATATGAAAGAATGATCCCCACCCTCCACAACCTCTCCAACATAAGGGATCTTCCTTCCTCCTCCCCTTGTATTGCCCTATGGGAGTGCTGTACGCTCTATGCACAATCTGAAGCTGTGTCTGTCTCCAGGAAGTGACCCAGGTAGGCTTATATATGCCCTTATGGATACGGGCCCATGTGGCCTCCCCTAATCTCTGCTCTAACCATTGCTCCCATCCCTCCTCCCAACACATCCACCTCTTCCAACAGGGACCTATACAACTTGGCTAGTAACCCTTTTGTACCTGCCCCCTGAAGGGATAATTAGTCTAAGTGTGAATTTCAGGCCTGCTCTATAGGTTTGCTTTGTATGGTTGCACCCTTACCTGCCTGAAAATATACACAGTAACATATGATTGGCACAAGAAGACATGCATGTGGGCTAGCGAAGCAGAGGCCTTGTATGGGAGAGCCTGGGGAACTAGACACTTTGGACGGGAACGTGCAAAGTGTATAGGCCCAGAGAAATACAGGCCAACCAGGAAGCATACTCTGAGCCCTGAAGATAACAGACAGTGCCAGGAGATGGAGTTCCAGGAACAGGAAAGGCATGAACACAGCACAGGCGGGGGGGGAGAGGGGGGGCTGTGACCAGCTGATAAGCGGACCCTGAGCAGACCTTGAAATGCAGACCTTGTTGAAATACCAACTGTTGTTAGGTGATAAACTGTTGTTTGGTGATAAACATAGGAGGGTCCTGAGGGAAGAGCATTTTTTGCAAAAGTTCTTCTGACCTTCTGAACCTGCAGGTTTTTTACAAGTTTTTTTCATTTTCAAATGACGTCAGTAATTCAAGCAGAATTCACTGGAACTTTGGGACAGAGAATGTGACAGAGAACGTATAGAAGAGAGTGCCTATAGAGCTTCAGGGGGCAGCCTTCTTTTCCCCACTGTACCGTAGGGTTAAGAATGTTGCCTGCACCTGGGTCCCTCAGACAGACACTTGTGTATCTGTGCTTGCAGTTTTTACTTGTACTGAATAAAGGAATTTTGCTGACAAGTGACTGTGATCTGAATTCTTTTATTTTCCTGGTGTACGGCTCCCATGTAGCCAGGCAATCTTGGTGAAAATTAGAGATCTTTTGTAGGTGGACCCGGTCTACACCCCTTATAAAGGGCATCCTCCAGGAGCATGCTTGACCTCTGCAAATTTGCCAATATGTTTGGAAGCATAATGAAATGTTATTGGCACTTCCTGGAGGCAGACACAGCTTCAGATTGTGCATAGAGTGTACAGCACGCCGGTAGGACAATACAAGAGGAGGAGGAAGGAAGATCCCTTATGCTGGAGAGGATGTGGAGGGTGGGGATCATTCTTTCATATGTGGTGAGAATGTCCACGAATCCAAGAGTTTTGGGAACAAATAAGAGAAGAAATGGGAGGGATTGTGGGGGAAGAGGTCCCCAGTGACCCTGTGGAGTTGCTTTTGGAAGTCCCAGGGGGACGACAGAAGTTAGGTCTGGCTGCGAGGGTAGTGGTGGCGTGGAGGTGGAAAATAGAGAAAGGGCCCAGGATGGAGGAGTGGTGGTCTAAAGTGGGGGAAGCGATGTGGTTTGACAGGCTTTCATATAACCTGAAAGGGAAGAGTGGGCAATATCGGTGTATATAGGGACAACTTGGTAAGAAATTGGATGTGACGACACCCCTGAGCTCATAAGGGGGGGAGGGGGTTTAAAAGAGGAACTTGGAGGGCGGATACACTGAGTCACACAAGGTGGTTGTTTGAATATATGTAGATGTTTGATGTTTTTGTTGAAATGTTATTCTATGTTTTTGTTAACATGAATGTAGAAGTTGGGATTAGAATTGTAGACAATGGGAGGTACTTTAAGGAGTATGTGGAGATGGCTCAGGCTTCAGGTACATGGGGAGAACAGGGAGAGGGGAGAAAGGTTGTGTAGGAGTGGTGTGAGAGGAGAACATAGAGAGTAGCAGTAGAGTAGAAAAAGTGATGGATGATTCTCTGGGGGAGGAGGGGGCAATGCCGATCTCTGGGGATGTTATTGTTGGACAATTGTATGATTACCTGAGTATGACAGCCTGTATGTGTGTGTTCCACATCTAATAAAAATGAATTTATTTTTTTTTAAAAAGCAGCGGGCCTGGCACAGATCCCTGGGTATTCCACTATTCACCTTTCTCCACTGAGAAAAATGTCCATTTAGCCCTACTCTCTGTTTCTATCTTTTAACCACCTCTGGAACCCCTTTTAAAAATTGGAGAATGGCCAATGTAACGCCAATCTTTGGTACTACAGTTCTTTCAACACCCTTGGATGTATACCATTCGGTCCAGATGATTTGCTACTCTAATTTATCAAATAGGTGTAATACATCTTCCTGGTTTATCAATATTTCTTCCAATTCTTCCAATATATTTATTTATATATTTATTTATTTAACTTTCTTATATACCGCGTTCTTCTGCATCAACGCGGTTTACATTAAAACATAACCGTCCCTACATCATCTTCATTATGGCCCTGTCCTCACTTAGTGCCCCTTTTACCCCACTATCATCCAATGGTCCAACTGACTGAGTCACAATTTTTTTGCTATGAATGTACTTGAAAAAGTTTTTATTATGCATTTTTGCTTCCAGCAAGCTTCTTTTCAAATTCCCTCTTTGCCTGCCTCATCAATGCCTTGCCTCTAACTTGCCAATGCTTATATTGTTTCCCATTTTCGTCATTTGGCTCCTTTTTCCATTTCCAGAAAGATGCTTATTTGGCAACAGTCACTCTGACCTCGCCTTTAAACCATGTTGGTAAGCTTATTGCCTTCCTTCCATTTTTCTGAAAACTTACAACTAGAATACACTCTTACCAGCTGTACTTGAGCATGTTCCTGAAGGACATCATGCGTGATCTCCCCAACTTGTGCCTGTTGCTCCCTCTGGAGAAGCTGGGGTATTATCATACTCTGGTGGGCCATGGCAAAGATTGCTCGAAATTCCTGGTCAAAGCGTCATACAACACCTTTGAGACAGTCTCTAGAGAGGTGTCTGTGGGTATTGGAGCCCGCTCGCTCACCCTGCTTCAGTCTTCTGACCTGGAGCAGTTGGTACAAAATAAGCTTGCATATATGCCATGCCGCAGAGAGAACCTCTTCGGGAACAGGTGGAAGAGAGAGCTGGCATCATTGAGAAGCAGTACAGCACATCACCCTCACCAGACTCTCAGGACGCACAACCGATCCCTATCGCAGGAGGTATCAGGAGGGAGACCATAAGAAGGCCTACTACCTGCGTAAGTATAGGTACTTTCCTGGTCCTCAAGCCTTCCAGCTAAAGTCACAGGCTCCTCATCCACAGCATTAGGAGAAGCCCCAAAAGGCTCAACCTACCCCGCAACCCAAGACTGGGGCAGGGTTTTGACTGGTTCTTTCAGAGCATAACCAATCTGCCAGTGTCACAGAGGGGAACCCTCCAGTAGGGGGATGGCTCACTCTCTTTGTCCATAGGTGACCCCCTCATAACTTTGGACACATAGGTGCTACAAATAGTCTAAAGTAGCTGCACGTTGCACTTCGCCAAACTGCTGCCTTATTGCCCCCCAAGAGTGTGTCCCCTTGACCCTCTGCATCTAAACCACCTTCAGGGGAAAATCTCTACCCATCTGGGTGATTTTACCATTGAGCCCTTGCCTCAAGAGCAGATCGGATGGACATTTTACTCTAGGTACCTTCTGGTCCCCAAGAAGGTGTGTGTGTGGGGAGGGGGGGGTTGGTTGGCCCATCCTGGACCTCAGAAACCTCAACACCTTCCTAGTGTTAGAAAAGTTCAAGATGGTCTCTCTAGGGACCCTGCTCCTTTATCTTCAGAAAGACGATTGGCTATGCTCCCTGGATCTAGATACATATACCCACATACCAATCCATCTCGCCCACAGGAAATATCTCAGATTCATCCTAGGAGGACAGCACTTTCAGTACCATCAACTCCTGCCTGACTTTAGTGGCATCCTGGCTCGAATCTAATTGTCTGAAACATAATCCTTCAAAGACCTCTGAACTCTGGCTCTCAGGTTCCCAATCACCTCCATCTTTATCCCCATCTCTTAATGGATTTTCTATACTTATAGTCCAAATATTTAGGTATCATTCTTGACATGTCCCTTTCTTTTCATACACACATCAATCCTATTATCCGCCATTGCTTTTACTCTATGTTAAATTCGTTCCATTCGCTCCTTTCTTTCTGTTTCATCCATCATCCTCCTCCTCTTATCCCTGGTCATCTCTAAACTAGACTACTGTAATATCATTTACTCCGGATTACCCCGATACCAGCTCAAACGTCTGCAGTCCATTCAAAACACCTCCATCCATCTACTTCACCATTCCTCCAGATATGATCACGTAACACCACTTCTCATTAAATCTCACTGGCAGCACCTAACCTACCATATGCAGGGGCGGCCCAAGGGTGGTATGAAGACTCGTTGTGGGGTCTCATTTGCATAAATTTATTTTATTTTAAAATGTATATGTTGCTAACTGAAATTTTAGGTGGCTTTAAAAAAAACCTTCACAATCCTCTCTTTTGTCCTGGCAATGACTTAGGGGCATGTTTACTAAATATTAATGTGCATTAAGTGCCTCTGCGCCAATAGAAATAAATGGGTGTTCTTCCACTTAGTGCGCATTCACAAATGTTAGTGTGCTAACTTTTTAACATGACTCTTAATGAGTGTCTGAATACCATTTGCATGGGCAGTGAGGATAAAGAAAGATTACCATATTTCTACATTACTATACTCCAATGCCAACTGCCATGTACATTAAAAAGTACTATAGACCTTGCTCATGTAGACCCTTAGCAAACCCACCGTATCATAACAGCACTATCAGGACTCACAAAGTACCAATCCCTACCTATCAAACATTGCAAATATTAAGCCAATACATCTCAGAGAATACCAATACACGACTTACAAACAAACTGAGCACCCTAGGGATGGACCCTAAAGTTACTGCTTGGGTTAGAAATCGGTTGAGTGGGAGGCAACAAAGGGTATAAGTAAATGAAGCTCACTCTGAGGAGAAGGAGGTTACCAGTGGTGTGCCCCATGGATCTGTCCTTGGTCCAATTCTTTTTAACATCTTTGTTAGTGATATAACGGAAGGGCTGCCAGGTAAGGTTTGCCTCTTTGTGGATGATACCAAAATCTGCAATAGAGTAGACACCCAGGAAGGTGTAGATAACATGAGGAGGGATCTAGCTAAGCTTGAAGAATGGTCTAGAATTTGGCAGCTGAGATTTAATGTTAAAAAATGCAAAGTCATGCATTTGGGCTGCTGCAATCCAAGGGAGCAATATAGTTTAGGGAGTGAAGTACTTTTGTCCACTAAAGAAGAGCGGGACCTAGGTGTGATCGTGTCTGATGATCTTAAAATAGCTAAACAGTAGAAAAGGTGATGGCAAAAGCTAGAAGGATGCTTTGGTGCATAGGGAGAGGAATGGTCAGCAGAAGAAAGGAGGTGATAGTGCCTCTGTATAAGTCTTTGGTGCGACCTAATTTGGCATATTGTGTGCAATTCTGGAGACTGCACCTTCAAAAGGATATAAACAGGCTGGAGTCAGTACAGAGGGTGGCTACTAAAATGGTTAGTGGTCTTCATTATAAAGCATATGAGGACAGACTTAAGGATCTTAATATGTACACCTTAGAGGAAAGGTGGGATAGAGGTGATATGACTGAGATGTTTAAATACCTCCGTGGCATAAATGCACAGGAGGAGAGCCCCTTTCAATTGAAAGCAAGCTCTGCTATGAGGGGATATGAGATGAGGGTGAAAGGAGATAGATTCAGGAGTGATATACGGAAATATTTCTTTACGGAAAGAATAGTCTCTTAGTGGAGGTGGTAGAGATGAGGACAGTATCTGAATTCAAAGAAGCATGGGACAAACACAGAGGATCTCTAAAGGAAAAAAGGGGACTGTTGTAGTGGTTGATATGGAAGGACAGACTAGATAGGCCATGTGGTCTTTTTCTGTTGTCATTTATTTATTTAATCAGTTTTGTATACCACCTTATCCTTCAATCATATTTCTATGTTTCTATCTCCTACTGGGGAGAAAGAACAAGTGGGACTGTGTCATATAGAAACTACATGACCAGAATACCGCAGCTCGATTATACATGCAGAACATAAACCATCACAAGCATAGAACAAAGGATCACAGTTTAGAAATATGAAGAAATAATAAAACTGGGAATCCTAAAAGCCAAACTTGGACTGTACAACAACTCTGGAAAAATAAAACTATAAATTAATTTCCTCTTGTAACTAAATAAAACACAAAGATGTTAGCGATGCACAATTCCTAGAGCTGATACATTCCTGTTAATAAATTCAAAATAAAAAAAATCATTTTCTACTTTTTGTTGTTTGGGCATTTTATTTTTCAGTCGCAGTTGCTCCAGTTGCTTTCTTCTGGTTTCTTCTTGTCTTCTGCTCCGTTGTCTGCTGGCCATTTATCCTTTCTTCTAGTTTTTTCCATTC
The DNA here is from genome assembly GCA_033557465.1 of Ichthyophis bannanicus. NCBI lineage: Eukaryota > Metazoa > Chordata > Amphibia > Gymnophiona > Ichthyophiidae > Ichthyophis > Ichthyophis bannanicus. The sequence continues at coordinate 647,525,234 of CM066033.1, read as the reverse complement.
TCTCTACATCTTTCTCCTTTTGGTCTTTCCTCCATTTTTTTTTATTCCTTTGTCATCCACTCGAATTTCATGCCTCCATCCTCAGTCCTCATTTACTATCCCAATACCCAGCCAATTGTAGGTTTTTCTTCCCTCCCCCACAAAATATCTTTTCCCCTCTCCATCCTTACTCCCCCAGCTTCTTTTTTTTCTCTCGCCAGCCCCATTCCCTTCTAGTCCTACCCAACATCAGTTCCCTTCTAGTTCTAGCCCCTCTGAGCATCCGTCCTCTTCCAGTTCCATTCTCCCATCCCCCCCACATCAGCCCATTTGCAGTCCTAGCCCCCAGTCGTCTTCGAAGTCCGGCAGTTGTATCCTCCCATCTCACCCATCAGCCCATTTGTAGCCCTAGCCCCCAGTTTTCTTCCAGGGCCAGCAGCTCTCTCCTTCCCCCCCCCCCCCCATCAACTTATTTCCAGTTCTAGCCACCCCATCAATCCATTTCCAGTGCTAGCTGCCCTTAGTCCATTTCCAGTCCTAGCCCCCCATCAGCCCATTTTGTGTGAGCCCCCCTAATCAGTCCATTTCCAATCATAGCCCCCCCATCAGCTCATTTCCAGTGCTAGCCACACTAATCAGCCCCGCTAGCCTCTGCAGAACCATGAGAAAATGGCATTTTCCTTCTTTCCCGCAGCTCTGTTAAAGTTGACCTGCCGGCGCGCTGAATGCCAGGAGGTTAAACAGGGGCATTTCCTGTCTCATGCGAGACAGGAAATGCCCCCATTTACCCTTCCGATGCTCAGTGCACTGGGGGCCTATCTCAGAACACTAGGGGTTTTTGTCTTCCCTTACCTAGATGACTGGCTCATAAAAGTATCACCCCAGATAGAGTCCAGCATTCAACACAGTTGACCATCCAAGAGCTAGAACTATTGGATTTCGTAGTCTGTTATCCAAAGTCCCACCTTCAGCCCACCCAACAACTAGGGTTCATAGGGGCTTTCCTCGACATGACACAGACAAAGTCCTTTTTCCTGCTGGATGGCTTTGGTTCACGATACCCAGTGGAGTCTGCATACAACGGCTCACGGGATGTTGACCGTACTCGGCCACATGGCCTCCACGGTGCACGTCACTCCCATGTTTGCTGTCACTGTACCTCTTGTCCAGTCCCCCTGCACTGGTGGTTGGATCATTAGAACCTACTCAAAGGCCTCCCTTTTCAGAGGGTGCCACCCCAGAAGACACTTACAACAGATGCATTCAAGCTGAGTTGGGGAGCGCATCTGGATGGCCTCCACACTCAGGACGTCTGGTCCAAACAGGAGAGCCTATACCAGATCGATTGGAACTATGAGCCATTACGAATGCCCTCGGGGCTTTCTGGAATTGCCTAGCCAACCAGATTGTATTGATTCAGACCAACGATCAGATCACAATGTACTATGTAAATAAGGGTTCATCTCTCCTGTGCTGGGAGGCAATACAGTTATGGAAATTTGCCATCGCTCACAGTATGGCGTTAAGGGACACATATCTGCAGTTGGAACAGAATACTCTGGCAGACCAGCTAAGCTACGTCCTCCAGCCGCATGAGTGGACTATGGACAAGGGATGTCACGGCCCAGATCTTTCAGAAGTGGGATGCCCCCTCAATAGATCTGTTTGAAACTCAGCAGAATGCTCAAGTGGATCATTTCTTCTCCAGGGTTGCCTCACGCAGCAAGCTGGTTCCGGATGCTTTCTTTCTGCACTGGGGGAAGGGCCTGCTATACGCATATTCTCCCATTCCTCTCATAGTGAAGACTCTGCTGAAGCTCTAGACAGGGATACAATGATCCTCATCACGCCTTATTGGCCCAGACAGCCGTGGTTCCCCTTCTGCTTCAACTTTCATAGTGGGAACCTCTGCGGTTGGGCTCTGCCCCAGATCTTGTTTCACGAGAGGATGCTGCACTCCACTGTCAGATCCTTGGCCCTCACTGCATAGATGTTGAGATGCTAATCTTGTCAGAGCTTAACCTGCCTGATGGCGTAACAGATGGCCTCTAGGAAGGACTCAACAAGAAGGTCTTATACTTTCAAATGGAAGAGATTTGCTTCTTGGAGCGCAGCACAGGTACAGGATCCCTTTAATTGTTCTAAAGACAGACTTCTTGAGTACCTCCTACATCTCTCGGAGTCGGGTCTCAAGTCCAACTTGTCAGTGTCCACCTCAGTGCAACTGGAACCTACCATCGTGGTTTGAAGGGAAAGTCCTTATTGACTCAGCCTTTAGTAGTTTGCTTCATGCGAAGCTTGCTCCTCTCAAAACCTTCCTTCAAGCCTCTGGCGGTGGCTTGGGATCTCAATGTGGTCCTAGCGCAGCTCATGATAACGCCTTTTGAGTGCTCGATTTTTGCCCTTTGAAGTTCTTGACCTGGAAGGTCTTGTTTCTGGTGGCAGTTACGTCAGCACGCTGGGTAAGTGAGCTCCAAACTCTAATGGCTCATCTGCCAAACGCCTGTTTCCATCATATAACAGGTTCCATCATAACAGAGTGGTCCTGCAGGGCTGCAGCGTGGTCTTCGGTCCACACATTCACAACTCGGTATTGTCTGGATGGGGATTCCCAATATGACAGCAACTTCAGCCAATCTGCTTCAGCATCTATTTGTGGATTAGAATCCAACTCCATTCCTCCAAAGCCCTACTGTCCGTCCAGGCTACCAAAAATAAAAAAAAAGCTAAAGAGCATGAATAATGTATGCAACTGTACGGTGAAGAAGCTGAATCAGATTGGTTTCCCCCTTGAGGACTATCAATGCTGTACACAGTTGATTCTCCAGTTCTTAGTTCAATTTTCCCCTGTTAGGCTTCTTGGCCTCCTTGGTTTTCGGTAGCTTGGGAATTCCATATGTGAGGACTTCATTCCTGCCTTTCCACAGAGAAAAAGTAGTTACTCACGTGTAGCAGGTGTTCTCTGTGGACAGCAGGAATAAGTCCTCACAACCCTTCCACCTCCCTGAGGAGTTGTATTCTGCTCCAGCTTTAACATACTGGAGAAGATGGCACTGCGGTAGATGGGAAGACAGCCGCACAGGTGCAGTGGAGCCTCCCAAACCTTCCAATAGAAGCTGGGAAGCGTTGCCACGCAGGGCTCCATCAGTGACATTACCCATACATGATGACTTATTCCTGCTGTCCACAGAAAACACCTGTTACAGGTGAGTAACTACCTTTTTTCCTTAGGCCACAATCTGGTTTACTGCTGTGGCTCTATGAGTGGGTGTAAAATCTTTGCACACAAATACAGGCTTTGCCTTGCTGCTAGGCTGAGTTTCAAGGGAGATGCATGCCAGCCCAGAAGAGACGCTGCCTCATGTGTGGCAAGTGTTGGGTCAACACGATGGAGGCACTCTGCAATCTGTGTGCAGCTGATTCAGGATTCCGTCAGGAGTGGATTCTGCAACCTGTGCAAAGGCAAAGTCACCTCAGCACTTCCTTGAATACAGGGGCTGAGGCAGACATGGGAATGGCTACCATTTCCTCAGACCATGTAGCCCACAGCCCCATTCAGTTTCCTCACCCCAGGCTGACTGTGGGAGAAAAGGAGCAGGTGACAGGGGGACTGCAGTAAGGCTAGCATCCCACAATACTGGGCCCTTTTTGTCAGATTATTTTTCAGATTTTTCTATCAGACATTGTCTTTTTGGCAGGGCAGCACTGGCCCTGCCCAGAACCCCTCCCAGATTCCACTAGAATCCTCAGCTCAATCAGAGGTGGGGTCTTGGCTAAGGGTAGTCAGGAACTGGCCACAATTCCACCACAGAAGAAATAGGTTTGTCAGCGGGAGGTGTCGGGGCTCAGAGGTCCACTCCATTGTACACTTGCCCATTCACTCTGACGGACAGCAATTCAGACAATGACAGCTCCAGAGGGGAGTCCAGCTTTGAGGAGGGTGAACTCCTGGATGAGGAGCCAGAAGTCATCCCTTGTCCACCTCTTGAGATCAATTGTTGGCTCTGATCTCTCATAGTAACATAGTAAATGACAGCAGATAAAGACCAGTATGGTCCATCTAGTCTGCCCAGTAAGATGGCAAGAGTAGGTGCACCTGCCACTCCGTGCAGGCCACTCATCCCCATGTCTTTGTTTAGGGGTGAACCCATCGCTCCGTGTAGGACACCCCTGTTTGTTGAGAATTTAGATAGTTACGTTTATTTTGATTTTATCAGGTTGCTACTTCCCTTCAGCTGGCCAACATGCCCACCAAGGATGAGAAACCATCTTGCAGGGGGTTCTGTAAGCCCTTCAGAGCCTTTCCCTTTTTTAAAGCCCTCAGGAGTATGGTGCTTTCAGAGTGGGATTCTACACCCTGCCTCAGGTGGCTGCATTTTCCAAAGGTAGATGCATGCATGGCGGCATGCACACATGGCGGCAGTCACTAAGCGCACTACCATTCCAATGGAAGGTGGTGCTGTCCTCAGAAATAGCAAGGTGGAGGCTCTTCATAAAAAGAGTATTCTTAGCATCCTCACTTATTCACCAGGTTGCAATTTATGGAGGTCTCCAGTGGGTGTAATTGCTACCAGAGGACTCCAGTCAGTCTGCAGTCAACTGCGGCCTTCCTGGCAGATACCATATAGCATATAACAGGTGTTCTCCAGGGACAGCAGAAATAAGTCCTCACTTATGGGTGACGTCTGCACCAACGGAGCCCACGCGGAGCAATTCCCCAGCTTTCAAAGAAAGCCTTTGGGATTGCTGCCACGCATGCGTGGTCCTCTTCCCGCCCAAAGGTGCCATCTTGCTCAGTCAGGTCCCATAGCTAGAGACCTACTAAGCAGACAGCAAGGGAAGGACAAAAATAGCCACTCTTCAGGGGAGGTGGGAGAGTAGCGAGGACTGATTCCTACTGTCCCTGGAGAACACCTGTTACAGGTGAGTAACTACGCTTTCTCCAGGAACAAGCAGGAAGTCAGTCCTCACATGGGATTCCCCAGCTACAGGCTACCAAGCCTATAACCCCAAAACGCCTCCGTGAGGCCGTGAGCAGCGGTAGATGCCTGAAGGAGCCCGAGTCTTCAGGTCCCCGGGGTGAAGCTCTCGTTAGCCATCGAAGAAGGGTCGGAGGGCAGGAGTTGCTTATACCCCAAACAGGTTACGGAGTACAGCCTGGCCGAAGGCACTGTCCCAGCAGGACTCCCTCTCCAGGCAGTAGTGCGAAGCAAAAGAGTTTGCTGAAGACCAGGTCACAGCCTGGCAGATGTCCGTTAGAGTCACTGAGCGCAGCGAGGACACCAAAGCCGTGTGCGGTGACCCATCAATCCAGTGGCATGCCTGCCTTTGCTTGGGTGAAGGCAATGCAGTCCGCCATGCAGATGGAGAGGGTACGCTTGGTGACTGCCTGCCCCAGGCAGTTGGGATCGTAGGTAACAAAGAGCCAATCGGACTTGCGATGAACCTGGGTGCGCTGGAGGTAGAAGGCGAGAGCCCTCTTGCAGTCGAGTGTATGTAAGACCGCCGATGCCTGGTTGTCATGAGGTGTTGGGAAGAAGGTCAGCAAGACTATCTCCTGATTGAGATGGAAGTCCGAGACAACCTTTGGTAGGAACTTGGAGTGGATGCGGAGGACCACCCTGTTCCCATAGAACCTGATGTAGGGAGCCTCAACCATGAGGGCCTAGAGTTCACTGACTCGTCGAGCTGGGGTCCAAGCCACCAGGAAGACTACCTTCCATGAGAGATGCCAAAGCAAGCACGTCACCATCGGTTGAAAGGGCAACTGGAAATGGGCTGATGGGGGCTGGAATAGGACTGGAAGTGGGCTGATGGGAGTTGGAAAAGGGCTGGAAATGGGCTGATGGGGAGCTTGGAGTGGAAATGGGCTGATGGGGTTGGAATGGAACTGGAAAACAGCATATGGGAGGCTAGGACTGGAAATGGGCTGATGTGGAAGCTTGGGAGACTGGGACTAGAAGGGGGCAGATGCTGGGTGGGTCTAGAACTATAAAGGAGCTGATTTTGGGGGAGGACTAGAAAGGGATGGGAAATGAGATTGGAGAGGGGAAAAGATATTTTGTGTGGGAGGGAAGAAAAGTCTACGAAGGGCCGGGTATTGGAAGAGTAAGTGTAGATTGAGAATGGACGGGTGAAATTTGAGTGGATGATAAAGCAATAAGGAAAGAAATGGAGGAAAGAGCAAAAGGGGAAAGATCAGTATGTTAAAGCAGATATAGAGAAAAAATTTGGAAAAAAATCTATAAGGGTACATTATTCCTTTCCCAGCACCTTTTATCACTAACCCTTGGGACGTCTGTCTGGGTCGAGGAATCACCTTACCTTCTTTCTCTGGAATCCAGGGGAACAAACACACACACACTCGCACATAAGTGGTATGCAGTTTATTCCATAGGGTGGAGGGATTGTCCGTATTTTATACATTATCAGAAACATATTCATATGTCATCCACCCATCTTCTGGGGCCCACTATAGCTTATCAGTAACTATTGTGACAAGGCAGAGGTTGCAGAACCTAAAAATAGGGGTTTAAAACACTTTTTGTCCTCAGAAGCTGTCAGTAAACCGGGTCAGGAAAGGGTTAAGGATTCAGCCCTGAAAGCTGTTCTGCACAGGAAAGCAGAAAGAGAGCCACTCCCCAGCTTCAGGCAAACCCAGGGAGCTGACGTGGGAGGAAAAGGGGCGGAGTCACACCTGATAGGGCAGCCCTGTTCACATAACCAGGAAGCAACTGTTAGTCAGTTAAACAGGAACTGGAAAGAGAAGGAGAACAAGTAGGAGAGAGAGAACACTACGTGGAGTTCCATGAGCAGCAAGGAGAAAGAGAGCAGTTCCAGGAAGGTCCAGGAGAGTCAGATCCAGGGAGAGATCTGGGGACCAAGAGAAGCAAAGCCAAGAGCAACCGATACCCGGTTGGCACAAGGTGCTTGGGGAGTTGCTGGCCAGACTGCAGAGAGACAGCCAGGTCTCAGGAGTGCCGTCTGAAAAAGCTTCCAGGAAGGAACTACCGTGAGCTGCACAGCAAACAAAAACAGGTCAGAGACTATTTTAAACCTCAGGGGAAAAGGTCAGATACCTTGCCTGGAAGGGATAGGAGTAGTTCTCTGGAATCTTCTCTCAAAGCCAGAATTATAAAGGAGAGATTGGGAAGAGAGAAAGTCCCATTCAAAGGACTGCAAAAGTTTTCATACTACAGAGAACGTGACAGGAGCTCTAGCTCTGAGTATAGCCCAGGTGCCTTTCAGCATGTTACTAATTGCAGGCAGCACAGACACGGGCAAGAGTTAGACTCTAAAGAGCACGCTGTGTTAAAAGAACTAGTGAAGCAGTATCAAGGGAAATATTTGCCTCTCAACCAGAAAGCATGTACTAGGCAGACCAGAAGGAAGGTGAGCCCTTTTTGTGATGTTTTAAAAGGTGCTGGGGATTTGGAATCCTTGCAAGTGCCTAGATATTTTAGAGATAACAAACGGAAGCAGCTTAAAGCACTAATTAAGCAGTGGCAGTCTGTAGACTCCCTTAACCCAGGTCTTAAGGACATATCAGACCCAGAGCTGGAGGATATGCAAATTGATGCACCATTAAGTGATAGCAGTGGATCAGCTATGGACTGTGGGGTTTGTTATAGGGAATGAAAGCCATATAAGTGTATCCTGTAAAAGGAGTGAAAGCTGTACAAAGATATCCTATAGAAGTGCTGAGAAAGCCTATTTGCTATAACCGGAGTTTCCACGGAGAAAGGCAGCGTTCTGCCTGTGGGAAACTCAAGCCTAATTAATTCAGCTGTGAAGAGAAGTACAAGGCTGTGAAAGTTTTCCTGTGTTTAAAGCATGTATATGAAAGCAATGCCAATGGAGAGAAACAGCTGTTGTATTTGAAGCTGAAGGAAGTTTGAAAGCTGAATGTTTTGCTTTGAGTTTGTACCTGAGAAGCATCAGGGGATTCTTGGACTTTTATTTGACACAATTGCGTAGCACCATCTTTTGTCTGTGTTTGGGGAAGTAGTTCACCAAACTCCTGTGCGGCAATAAAGTTATTGTAAAACCCACGGAGGCCTTTGCTGTATTTACTTGGACCACAACTACAACGAATACCAGGCTGCAGCACTTAGAAGGTTTATAAATATGTATTCCCCTATGCATCACATGCCAACCCCTCCTAGGCAACCGCCTATGTATACCAGAGGGTGCTGAAGTGTGACACTATGCAAATACGAGTCATCCCTGAGTAGAACAATCAATTTAGCTTAGCACAGCACATTCCTTTTCCATACACACACCAAAATGTACAAAGGGCACATATATAGGATTCTGATTTCCCTTGTGCAGGCCTCCTGTATATGCTCTGCCCTTTCACCAACCTTGAAGGGATATGTTGGTTCGGTACCTCTAGGCCGAAAGCTGCTTTTCTTCAGGAGTCTTCTCCTCTCCTCTCCTCTCCAGTTGCTAGGGCCTTGGCTGCCCCGGCGTCAGCTACTTCTCATCCTGGTCGTGAAGCCAGATCTATAGATGGAGAATGTTTCCAGCGAGGGCAATGGCTTCAGGATCTTTTAGCCGCCACCTTCACTGTAATCGGTGTTATCAGAAGAACTTGGAATGGTCCCATACTGGAAAAGGGGCTTGTAATGTGTGCTGGTGGTATGTCTTTACCAAAATCCAGTCTCCGGATTGAAAGAAAAGAGCTGAGTCATCCAGCAGAAAGGACTGGACCTGCTGAGCATACCTGTGGAGGGAAGAGAGTTGCCTCTGCTGCTAGGAAATACAAGAGATCAAATGTGAGGCTCAGGAGTATAAAAAATAAGCAGTCTTCCATATAACAGTTCAGAGGGAGAAAAAGTTCAGTCTACTCCCTTAGGGCAATTTTTTTTTTTGTTTTGAACAGAGTCAAAGGCAAGACAGTTTAATTTCTTTACAAAGTTTTTTTTTTTAAGTTTTCGGAGGTTCCCCCCTTCGTGGATTGCTGCTTGCATACAACAGCCAATCCTAAGCAACTCAATTTAGCTAATACATTTTGACAAGATGCCCACACTTCCTCAAATTTTTCACAATTTTAGAATTATACCAATTTGTAAAAATTTGTGTAAGTAACTTTCCTCCTTTAGCTTCATGTGTCGGGCCAGGACACATAGAGGCAAAAATGGATAAAAGCATCTGAAAAGCACCACATGGCCAGTGTGGGTCTCCCCAAAGCTCATTAGGATGAAAAGTGCACTCAGCCTATCTCCAAGTGTCTATTTCCATTTATTGGGTATATCTCTGGGCTAGATGACTTTCAAAATTGGAGTTAATGGGGATGGCATAATCAAATATTGTAGAGTATTCATTGTCAGTTTTCTTTCTAGGTGGATACATTGGATACATCATTTCACATTTCAATTTACCCTCACCATTTTATAATGTTAATCTGAGTTCTCCTTTCCAACATGAATATTCCATCACACTCCTCTCAACACCACTTTTTTTCCACTTACATCATTCCATCAAACTACATGCATAGGTCCTTCTGTCTTTTTTATACCATACTAGTGTATCCTTATTTGGCAAGGCTGCTAAGAACATCAAACAATTGTTAGAAACTTAGTATTTTTGTAAACAAAAGGTATATATAAAATATAAATGTAGATCCTTTTCAATAAGCATAACAATATGAATAAACAGTGCTCATTCTAATTAGCAAATCCTTACAATATAGACTAGTGCTTCACGGCATTTTATAACATCAATCCCAATAGGAAGGAGTATGGCTTCTAACAGAACAGCCACATAATCTCTCAGGTGTGACTAAAGTCTATCTTATACCTGGTTCTCAGTGAGAGTGCTGTGGAAACTTAAAAATATTCGAGGACTGATCTTATAATTGCAGTGCCCACAAGGATCTGTGGAAGTTACTCAGTAATCATGGTGTTTAAGAGATCCTTTTGAGGTGAGAGGCCTAAGAAGGTTCAAGGCATTTGTGGTTGGGCCTCATGTCGATACTTCCTTGGGTTCTTCTTGGCCTACTTTCCCCTGCCTATCCATGTCTCTGCCGAGGCATAAATATACAAGGTTTGTGTTCTTCAGGCCTTGGGGGTCCTCGAGGAGTCTTAAAGCAGTCAGAATTCCGGTGGCCCAGATCATCACACTCGGAGCAGCACGTTTATTGCCTTTCCCAAGGCTGTAGCCTCACCTTCTGTCTCTCTCTCTCTCTCACTCTCTGCTTCTTTTTTTTTTCTTTTCAAACTGCCCCTGGATCATTGCTGACAAGCAAGATTTGGTTTTATCCAATCAACTCAAGTTCTCATTATTTTCTGGGAACTCAGTTCCATCTTTAATCTATATTTGCTCTATATGCTTGGGAACAAAGCAATTTCATATCAGCCTCTGTCCAAAATTTCAGCAAACTTATTAATATTTTACTCATCTTGTAATTGCTGTGTGTGTACTGGACCTCGGCATAATGTACTACTACAACAAGTGTATTTGGTAACATAACTGCAAGTGTATAAACTAAAGAAAATTCGTATGTCATAGTGCTACAATATATTGTATTCCTAAAACTGAATTTTTAAAAACTTTCAAAACAATTTTTTTCGCTCTGGACCCCAACACATAAAATTCAAATACAGGAAAACAGATGAATTTATCCTAAAATCCAATATTGTAATAAGTCAAATCAGAAAGATCAATATAGCCAGCACCCATGGTGCTACTGTCCTATTCGTCAGCCATCCACACCGAGCTTAACAATGCAAAGTAATTAACTTAAAATCTTACAGTTCAGGAAACAGACATTCAAATAACATGAAACTGCAAAAAGGTGAATTCAGAATCATACTTTGTCACATTTAAATTAAAACCTTATACATAATAATTGAGACTGGTATCAAACTGATCTGAAACAATGAAATTATATTAAAGCAATTTGCTTAGAGTAACAGTTCAACCTTGATGTTATCTCAAACACAAATAGCAAAGTAAACAGCAGGTCTGTCTTGAGTCCAGATTCCTTCAGGCAAATGCAGATAGCTTAACAAGAGAGAGAAGAGTCCTAAATACTAAGAGTTTAAAAAGAAAAAGTTACTTGAGAATTGTCACTAATTGTGATTGCTATTAAATTCCTATAGTTACAACTCTGTGTTTTTGTAATATATGAACAATAATTATGACCTCTGAGGTGCTTGCCACAAAATATAAAATTCATTTTTTTTAAACTCTTTAAGTTTACTCAATAGCATACATAAACAAAGACCAGACACATAACATAACCTTCTTATTCACTCAGGATTCAAATCATTTTTTCAAGTTGCAGTCTTTTAATTACTGGCTCAGGATGCCCCATTGTCCTGACAGGGTTCTCAACCCCTACTTTGAAGGTCAAAGAAAAACGGAACAGCTTCCACCAGACCTTTCTGACATCATCACGGCCCTTTTACACCCAGCCAAACGGATATCAGCTCTCTTAGTTTAGGCAAAGGTAACTCCACAATACCCTTTATTCTCTCTGGATTTATTTTTTTAGTTTCACTTTCCTTCACTTATAATGTGGCAGTCACCTCAAGATGAAAGGAATTCAGCCCCTGGCTAGTAAATATAGCCATGCTACAAAATGCATTGACAAACGGCCAGAGAAGGGCTGTGCTATAATCCAAAACCATTTGTGCTTTCTGTAGCCCATGGGAGGGGCTGCCCCCTTTCCCTCTCTCTTCTTTGTTCTCTTTGTTAATTTTCTGGTTTTGATTCTGATGATGTAGGGGGAAGGGATAGCCCCAACCTAATTTTTTTTTCCAGGACACCCTGAAACCTTTCGTACCCAAGAAATGCAGCAGATTGTGAATGGCTTCTATCACAACTGGTTTCTCCTGCCCTGAACTTGGAAGATCATCTACATAGTGCCTAGGGAGCAGGCTCAAACATATACCTCACATCTACAATACTGAACCATTTGTGTTCATGCAAACTTTTTGCTCAACTTTATATATAAGGGTTTGGGACCACAGGATGCTGAGTCTAGACACGCTTAGTCAAATTCCTTAAATGCTGCCTCAGCCACTAAAACATATAACAAAGGTTTTTAATTTAAACAGAAGACAAGTCAAAGCTTACAAGTGCTTTCTTAAGAAATTTCACCCTGCATAATGAACTAGACCCTCTCCCTTGATTTCTCCACTTCAGACTTACCAGTCACATAAAGGGTTAACACCTAACAAATCCAAGCAACCAAAACAGCAGGAGGAGGGATACTTTGGCAAAGGAAACATGTCAGACGGCTGCCTCGGTGAGAATCTTCACAGTCTTGGCAAGTGCATATAGCTATATGATTTGCAAGGGATTGTGGGCAATGCAGTTCATTCACACCAGACACAGCTGCTCACAATAATTAGTTGTGCTTTTGGGTAAAGCCAATAAGATATTTATTTATGGGGTTATTTCTCCCAACACAGATATGCTTGGTAGCACATAAATCAGGTTACTTGCTTTCAGTGTTAAACTTGAAAAAAACAAAATCAGGAAAACAACCTTTAAACTTGTCAGGCAATTAAAGCAAAAGAAATAAGACCTGGTTGGTACAAACTGGTCTTTTCTGTAGGCTTTAGCTAATATTCTCTTAGCATATGTATCAAACAACAAACCAAAAGATACAAAGAAAGAAAAAAAACCTGTTCTTTTCAGGTTAACTTCTTATATCTTCCCACATAGATTCAGAAGTGATTCTCTCCTAGCTCACAAGCAATTAGGTAAGGCTCAATTGCTAGCAGTTATCCAGCTGAAACCCCTTAGCTGGCTTGCTTTCTACTGCGTGGGTCAAATCCTGCTTCAGGAGCTTTTCTGAGTAGATTAAGAACAAGTTTGTATTTCTTTGTGATGGTTGCTGTACTTTGTAACAGAAAGTTACCAAAGGAGTTTAGACAGAGAGCAGTCCATGTAAACAGAATCTTCATCTGCTATCATTCCCCCTTCTTCAACAAGCATGGGTTCAATATCATGGATTGGCACAGATGAATCTCTCAATGGAGCACTTTCAGGAGAATACTTGTTTCCCTGCTGTCTTTCAAGGTTATAGCTAGGGCATAGATCAGTGTTCATACCTGAGCTTCCATTGCTGTTAGAGTTCCTCTCTATATAGCCTGGCCAGTATGTAGTCCAGTTCTTATGTCCAGCCTTCCAATCCAGATCCCTGGACACTGGATCTCTCTTCACATACCTTCTGGCACGGGTCTTAGGGTCCCTTCCACGTGCAGCCGTCTCCCTCACAGGTAGCGTCTGGAGATTCCTAGCTCTGCAGCAGCATTCCTCTGGCTTTCCCCAGTCCAATGGTGTATGCTGGCCCTTGGAATGCCTCCCAGTATACGTACTGCTCCCTCTTCTAGACCTCTCAAATTCTGAGTCCCTACCCCCACATGATCCTGAAAATACTGTCGAATTGCCCTCTGTATCACGGGCTCATGGCTCAGTGTAATAAGCCGTAAAACATTTTGAGCATCTAAACTCACTCCTCTCCCTCCAGTATCATAGACCCTAACCAGCCTTTGCAAATCCCCTTCTCCTGGCTGCTGGCGGAACCGGGTCAGTATATCATCTACTTCTGCCTGTGTAAAATCCTCCACAGTGGTCCTCATTCGTGTATGAGGGACTAATTCAGTGAGATATTGGGGCTGCCCATCTGGCCCCAGCAGCGGTTCCCTTCCGGGCCCCATCTGCTGTATGGGTTGCCCATCATTACCACGTATAGGGCGTCTTCCAGGCCCCAATACAGTTTTTTCCTGTCTCCTACTAACGGGCTGAGCTTGTCTAGATAGTAACTCTTCTTTCACTTCTTCCCCCAAGCACCCATCTGGGTCTGAGGAATTCCAAATATCTCCATCCCACCTATCTGGGTCCCATTCTGCGGTGGCAGTAGCCACTGCTTTATATACTTTCTGCTTATTGACCCTACTTCTCCTTTTTCTATATTTATTTTGTGCTATTTTCACTGCGGCTTTTTCTGCTATCCCCTGATAATGATCCAGCTTATCCCGCAATAGCTTCTGATGGCATTCCAAAACCACCACTTTCCCTTCTGCTTCTAGCAACTTGTGCTCCACTTGGCTCAATTCCAGCTGCTTGCTCTGCAGCTGGGAATGAACCTTGCAATAAGCCGATAACACCCAGGTCTGTCTGCCCAGGGTAACTGCATCACCCGGTTTCCCGGGGAGCCCCTTGAGTACTTCTTCCACATCAAGGGGCATTGCCTGCTTTAACAACACCCAGGTCTGTCTTTCTGGGGTAACTGCATCACCCAGTTTCCCGGGGAGGCCCTTGAGTACTTTGTCCACATCAAGGGACGTTGCTTGCTTTAACAACACCCAGGTCTGTCTCCCTGGGGTAACTGCATCACCCAGTTTCCCGGGGGGCCCCTTGAGTACTCTCTCCACATCAAGGGGCATTGCTAACAACACCCAGGTCTGTCCTAGGGTAACTGCATCACCCAGTTTCCCGGGGGGCCCCTTGAGTACTCTCTCCACATCAAGGGGCATTGCTAACAACACCCAGGTCTGTCCTAGGGTAACTGCATCACCCAGTTTCCCGGGGGGCCCCTTGAGTACTTTTTCCACATCAAGGGGCATTGCTAACCTTAAAAAAAAAATAATGCATTCCATGATTCTACAAACCCATTATCCCCTAATTGCAAAGCTAAAGTCTATAAGTAAGTATCCGTTCATCCTGGGATGGGTTGGCTAGCACTAAAGTTTTTATTCTTGCTTTTAAACATGTCTGGGCACTCTGCCAAAACAGCGATTTTCTTGGCACTCTGCCAAATGGGATTCAATCGACACAGAGCTCCGCCGTGCACTGCGTGCCTCTCTATCGATTAAATCACCCGGCTGCAACATCAATTAAGTCACCTAACATCCCACTCTCGTCGCCATTATGTATTACTATAACAAATCACTCTGAGTCCTCACTGACATCCAAACCAGGCACAATTTAGATAGTAATACTAAGCTACTGTTTATTGCATAGTAAATAAAAGATTATAAGTCATACAATGCATATAAGTAAGTTCTAATAAGTTCTAACATAATAAGTTCTAGCATAAAATGACTAATAAGTTCTAGCATGAAATGAAATGCATCAATATATATACCGGATATTGTAGTGTCACTTCAGCGATCGGAGGAACTTTCCACGATGAAGGAATCCGGGAAAGCTGCCAAAACAGAATTGCTTTGTCTCTGGTGCAGTACGGTTCCCCTCTCCTTGGAAAGTTCCACATTTGATATACAAGTTTCAGTAATTGTTTTCTATCAGAGATGTGTTTTCATTGGATACTACAGCGTGAGCTTCATGTGAAAGCAAAATTCTCATGATTATGATTAGATATAGATTTCATACACAATTTATGTACAGAGAAGTGCTTCTGACTCACTATACTAGTTCAGACCACTTCAAGCAAGCTGTTTATGCCCTATAATAACCCCTAATATCTCACAGGCAAGCTGTGTATGCTCTAAAATAACCCCTAATATCTTACAGGACTATTATGGCCATTCTGCAAGCTGTTATGCCCTATAATAACTCCCAATAGCTACATGTCTGCTGTATCCATTCCATTCATGGCAAAGCATGTCACATTCGTATCACAAGCTCCTTCCTGAGCTATGATAAGCTTCCTTATCACATACCCCCCTGCTTAAGTTATTACGGACTGGTTTAACTGGTGAAACTTCTTTCCTACAGTCCGTAATACCTACGAGAGTGTTCTCCTTTTGAAGCTCACTTACTTCCTGACTGGCTTCAGGGTCATTATTAATTACAGGCCTCTCCTTCCAAGACTTAAGTACATTAATATGGTAGGTCTGCCTACGCCCTCTTGCATTTTCTACCATATAAGACACTGGGCTCACTTGTTTAACAACCTTCCATGGCCCTTTCCACTGTACTTCAAATTTTGGGGCAGTTCCTGCTACTTGAACCAAAACCTTTTCACCAATGCTTAATTGGCGGCTTTTGGCCTTCCTATCATACCACCCTTTCTGGCGCACTTGACTGTCCTGCAGGTTCCTCTCAGCAACCTGCGAGGTCCTTTTCAAACGTGCTCTCAAGTCACGTAGAAACTGTGGCACCTCCTGACTTCCTGGTTCAGGATCAATCCACTGTTTCCTCAAAATATCTAACAAACCCCATGGAGCCCTACCATACATCAATTCATATGGAGTTACACCTAGGGACACTTGAATTCTCTCCCTGCAGGCATATAAGGCAAAGGGCAATAACATATCCCATTCTTTTACCTCTCCTGCTAACCCCCTTCTCAACATTTGCTTGAGAGTTTGGTTGAATCTCTCCACCAAACCGTTTGATTGTGGATGGTAGGCTGAGGTTTTCACGTGATGAATGCCAAAGGCATCCCAGACCTGGGCCAAATATTTGGATACAAAATTGGACCCTCGGTCAGTCAACACCTCTCTTGGGAATCCCACTTCACAAAACAATTTTACTAGCTCTAAAGCTATTGTTTTTGCAGAAACATTCCTCAATGGTATGGCCCAGGGAAACCTTGTTGCCTGATCTACCATAACTAGGATGTATTGGAAACCTCGGGGCGTTTTGACTAATGGGCCTACAATATCCATGGCAATGCGACCAATTGGGTCTGTGATAATTGGCATGGGAATCAATGGCACCACCGGTGGGTGAGCCGCTGTAACTCGCTGACACGCTGGACATGCAGCACAAAACTGGGCAGTTTCTTTGAAAATACCTGGCCAGTAAAAACACATAAGTATTTGATCCAGCGTTCCTTGCATCCCTTTATGACCTCCCACTGGATGATCATGTGCTAGTCTAAGTACTAGCCCTTTGAAAGTTGTGGGTACCACCAATTGTTTACGTATGGTCCCATTCCTGGGGTCCTGACTCTCTCTATATAATATTTCATTATCTAGTCTGAATCTGGGCAACTCCTCCCTGACCTCCTGAGCATACTTAAAAGCTCGGGTGAGAGCTTGATCAGCTCGCTGCTCTTGTGGAAAGTTAGGAAACTTTGCCACCAACTCAGCTGGCACCCAGGGTAAACTTTGACCAGCTAACATCTCAGCCCTACCCTGTGCTCTGCAAAGTCTCTCACGCCGCTTTTGTGCTTTCACCTTTCTTACTTTACCAGATGATGGGGTTATTAAATCATCATGAGAGGGTAAGTCTCCTAATAACTCTGCCTGCTCCCCCTCCTCCTTCTGCTGGCTCTCTACCTTAGCCTGCGAGTGGGTGGATACAAGGCCCCTCTTATTACCTATAGTTTGGCCTTCTGGAAGCTTAACCATCTTTTTAGCTAGGGACTGAGGACTTCCAAAGAAAGGCCCGGGAGCTATTTCCATTATTCCTTCTCCCTCCTTCTTTCCTAGCCCTTCCACTAGACCCTGCTTAAATCTTGGCCAGTCCCTTCCTAGAACCAAATCAAAGGGTAGCCTAGGCACCACTGCTAACAAGACTTCCTCTTGTTCCCCCAGGCACTTAACCTTTAGCCTATAGGTGGGATATGATGTTGCAGCACCATGAATGCATCTGATGTGAACTTGGCTTTCAGGGGTTCTAGGCACAAATCCTTCTTGGGCCTCTATCCTCTTCCAAAGCCTTTTTGACATCATACTCTGGTCTGCCCCAGAGTCTAACAAAGCATTCGTGGTAATTCCTTGCACATCAACCATCAAAAGAAATCTTTCTTTGGGCTGTTTTAAATCTACACCCATTAAGCTAGTGTGTGTCTGGCATCCCTTTCCTAAATGTCCCCATTTTCCACATTTGAAACATTTCTTTCTACTCCACTGTGTCATCTGGTTTGATACAGTACATTCATTTTCAGAAACATTTTTAATTATTTTCTTTTCTGATACAGCACATCTTGCCTCAGCACCAATCTTCAGAGGGCCACCCATTCTATGGCAAGCCTGCGTGGCTTCCAAGAATCTCTCTGCTAGCATGGTTGCCTCTCCAAGATTTTGGCAATTTTGCTGTATAAGGAAAGTGTGCAAATCTTTACGGACCGCAGACATAAATTGTTCAAGCATTATAATGTCTAATAACATTTCTACCGTCTTTTGCTCAGACTCCAACCATTTTACAGCTAAACCTCTGATTCTCTGACTCAGAGCCCTGGGTGTTTCACCCACTCTCAATGTAGTAGCTCTAAACATTCGCCTATACTCTGAAATAGACAACCCTAGGCGATCTCTAATAGCAGCCTTTACATCCTTATAATTCAAAGCCTGGGCTGCTGGCATTGCTCTATAAGCTGCAAGCGCCTCTCCAGTTAGTGAGGCTGCCAGCCTTACTGCCCACTGGGTCTCTGGCCATGCTAATGCTTGTGCCACTCTTTCACAAGACTCTAGAAAATCATCAACATTATCATCTGGAGTTAGCTTCCCAAAACTAAATGCCCCAATTCCTTGATTGAGTCCCACACTGTCCACATTTGGTGTACCAGTATTTACTGCGGGTCTTGCATCTGTTCCACTTTGGTTCTGCAGCTGAACTAGGGCTTGCACCAGATCAAGCACTGGCCTCTGCTGTTCCATTAAGGCTTTCATAGCAGTGTCCTGAGCCTGCTGTGCTAGCTCCTGCTGCCTGCTAAACTGGGCTGCCATCCAATCAGCTAATTCCCTTGGATCCATCTTGATCTCTGCAAGAAACAAAGAAAAAAAACAAAGTGCACCAACTTCCAAACAGGTGTGTTTTTTTCTACTTTTTTTTTTTTTTCAATTATCCCTGTGCCTTACTCCCATCCACCACTAGACATGCCCAGGTACTTATTACCTTGTGTCAGTGATGAATCCAGCTCTGCACAGGGTCTTTTCCTCCTCCAAAGTGCCGTTGAGGGAAAATCTTTTTTTTTTCAGCTTTAAACTTGAACTTTAGTTGTAATCCTCAGCAAGTAAATCCCTTTGTGCAAAAGCAATCCGAAAAACTACGCCATTTGTCAGACGGCTGCCTGGGTGAGAATCTTCACAGTCTTGGCATGTGCATATAGCTATATGATTTGCAAGGGATTGTGGGCAATGCAGTTCATTCACACCAGACACAGCTGCTCACAATAATTAGTTGTGCTTTTGGGTAAAGCCAATAAGATATTTATTTATGGGGTTATTTCTCCCAACACAGATATGCTTGGTAGCACATAAATCAGGTTACTTGCTTTCAGTGTTAAACTTGAAAAAAACAAAATCAGGAAAACAACCTTTAAACTTGTCAGGCAATTAAAGCAAAAGAAATAAGACCTGGTTGGTACAAACTGGTCTTTTCTGTAGGCTTTAGCTAATATTCTCTTAGCATATGTATCAAACAACAAACCAAAAGATACAAAGAAAGAAAAAAACCTGTTCTTTTCAGGTTAACTTCTTATATCTTCCCACATAGATTCAGAAGTGATTCTCTCCTAGCTCACAAGCAATTAGGTAAGGCTCAATTGCTAGCAGTTATCCAGCTGAAACCCCTTAGCTGGCTTGCTTTCTACTGCGTGGGTCAAATCCTGCTTCAGGAGCTTTTCTGAGTAGATTAAAGAACAAGTTTGTATTTCTTTGTGATGGTTGCTGTACTTTGTAACAGAAAGTTACCAAAGGAGTTTAGACAGAGAGCAGTCCATGTAAACAGAATCTTCATGTGCTATCATTCCCCCTTCTTCAACAAGCATGGGTTCAATATCATGGATTGGCACAGATGAATCTCTCAATGGAGCATTTTCAGGAGAATACTTGTTTCCCTGCTGTCTTTCAAGGTTATAGCTAGGGCATAGATCAGTGTTCATACCTGAGCTTCCATTGCTGTTAGAGTTCCTCTCTATATAGCCTGGCCAGTATGTAGTCCAGTTCTTATGTCCAGCCTTCCAATCCAGATCCCTGGACACTGGATCTCTCTTCACATACCTTCTGTCACGGGTCTTAGGGTCTCTTCCACGTGCAGCCGTCTCCCTCACAGGTAGCGTCTGGAGATTCCTAGCTCTGCAGCACCATTCCTCTGGCTTTCCCCAGTCCAATGGTGTATGCTGGCCCTTGGAATGCCTCCCAGTATACGTACTGCTCCCTCTTCTAGACCTCTCAAAGGCTTTTCTCTTCCTTCTTCCAAAGGGTTTCTTTCCCTCTCTGTCCGTCCGGTTTGGCTTCTGCTTCTGATGATCCTTCAGATGATGAAGATGATCAAGCTCAAGCTGATTCTCAGGATAAGGATCTGTAGAATAAACTCTACCTTTATTCTGCTTAGATGAGTGCTCCTCCCTAACACAGCGCAGCTGTGCTGAATCAGGCCCTGCCCTTTGAGATGAGTGCTTAGGGATTACCTCATAGCCCTCCTGATTGAACACACGTTTCCTCACTTCAGCTCCTCTAATGGCTGTTGGAAACCTGGTGCATTCTGGGACTGGTAGTCTTTTATGGGAAAATTCTGTTTTCTTATTTCTACCAGAACTGACAGGTTGCTTGTTCAGAGTCACTTCACCTTTCCTATAGCTCCTTCCTGAGCTATGATAAGCTTCCTTATCACAAACAACAGTATTTCATCATTAGCATCTTACAGTTCTTATCATTCTCCCCCTTTTCCTTACCGTGGTCTGTGCACAGAATTTCTCGATTGCTGCAGCGCTTGCTGGTTCACAACACCTCTGTTCACTTTTTTTTTTCTTCAACTCCGGGACCATTACCAGCTAGCAGAGAGACCTCTCCGCAGAGGAGGAGGTGAGACTGTTGAAATCAACAGAGCGCGTCTTCGCACCTCCACTCAGCAGGAGTCACTCTACTGTGGGAAAATCCCTGCGAGCCCCAGCTGTTATTTACACCTTTACCTGTGGCCTATTCACCTTTGGCCAACCTGGCCAATGAGACTCGGAGAGGAATATTGTGAAGCAGATTAAGAGCTCTTTTAGTATTTTTTTTCAGTACATTGCTATAGCAATGGGTGTCTAAATACAAAAACACCCTTTTACATATTTCAGTGACAGTTATACCATTGTTGAGTACAAAAGTAATTTTTTTTAGCTTGTCTTCTTACAATATGGCAATAAATAGACACTCTGCAAATAAATAATAATTTACGTTTTAGTATGCCGTTTAACTTTAGGTTTCTGTTCTGTCTGCCTGTCCGTAGCCTTTGAACACAAAGAACAGGAAGGGAGGGGGAGAGAAGAGCGGAGCATGTCTCGCTCAGGCTGTACTATCTCCAGATGCAGCAAGTTACAGCACACATCGAAAAGCATTGGAAGAATAAACAAACACCACTTATCACTTGCATTCCAGGGACTCTGAGTCATCAGTTTTACCTTCGCTAGAGAGGGGGGGGGGGGTGTCGTATAGGCACCGAGATAAACTAAGCACAGTAAACATCCTAACAGACTTCTTCAGCAGAATTAGCAAATGTCCTGTAACCTATACTGACAATTTATGTAGAATGGCTATTTTAACTGCAGTTTTAAACCTTATCACAACATGTAGCTGCACACGCACGCCCGCGGATTCTGAAGTGGTCCCCTTACCTTGGGACCCCCCATCCTCTAATGAATTCACAACAAACGCACGCCTGGCCACTTGCTTTCTGCACAGTACCCGTCACTAGCGCTATATCGCTTCGGAGTACGGCAGGGGCGTTTTGCCAAACTCACACAGGCACACAAGCACACAGAGAAGGAGAAGGATATTACCACAGACCCAGCAGGACGTCCCTGTTATTCACTGCGCTACCCAAGCGCATATTCCCAGCGCTACCCAAGCACATTTTCCCAGCGCTACCCAAGCGCATTTTTCCAAGACGAGCTACCAAAGCAACGTCAATTAAAAAATCCTTGTGCAGCTACCAAAGCTGCTTCAATTTAGAAAGTGCATCGGGGAAATCCCACTTCTGAGACCAAATTGTAAGGATACATTATTCCTTTCCCAGCACCTTTTATCACTAACCCTTGGGACGTCTGTCTGGGTCGAGGAATCACCTTACCTTCTTTCTCTGGAATCCAGGGGAACAAACACACACACACTTGCACATAAGTGGTATGCAGTTTATTCCATAGGGTGGAGGGATTGTCCGTATTTTATACATTATCAGAAACATATTCATACATCATCCACCCATCTTCTGGGGCCCACTATAGCTGATCAGTAACTATGCAAATACGAGTCATCCCTCAGTAGAACAATCAATTTAGCTTAGCACAGCACATTCCTTTTCCATACCCACACCAAAATGTACAAAGGGCACATATATAGGATTCTGATTTCCCTTGTGCAGGCCTCCTGTATATGCACTTAAACTAAACATTATTATTTCTTAACAAAATCTAAAAGAGAAGAAAGGAAAATGGATAGCTCGCAGAAGACACAAAGAAACCAGAAGAAAGTGACTGGAGCAATTGCAACTGAAAAGAAAATGCACAAGCAACAAAAGGTAGAAAAATACTTTTTTATTTTGAATTTATTAACTGGAATATATCAGCTCTGGGAAATGTGCATTGTTAACATCTTTTGTGTTTTGTTTAGTACAAGAGGAAATTAATTTATAGTTTTATTTCTCCAGTGTTGTTGTACATCCCAAGTTTGGCTTTTGGGGTTCCCAGTTTAATTATTGTCTTCCTATTTCTAAATTGTGATCCCTTGTTCTTTGGTGACGGTCTATATTCTGCATTTTAACCAAGCTGAGGTATTCTGTTCATGTAGTTTCTATTTCACCATGTCACTTGTTCTCTTTCCCCAGTAGGAGATGCATTGGTATTCTCTGAGATGTATTGGTTTAATATTTGCAGTGTTGCCTTTTCATAGGTAGGGTTTGGTGCTTTGTGAGTCCTGGCAGAGCTGTTATGATATGGTGAATTTGCTATGAGTTCTAAAAGGTCAGTGTTTATAGTACTTCCTAATGGGCCTGGCGGTTGGCACTGGAATATAGTAACGTAGAAATCTATTAGTCTTTCTTTATCCAGACACTCATTAAGAAGCATGTTTACTAAAAATGCATGTTAACATTATGCAAATATTTATGCAAATGAGGCTCCCTATGCAAATGTGGCCACGCAATTAATCTCCGCACATGGCCCCGCACCCCCCTTGGGCCGCCCCTGTCAGCTTCTACATATTCCTCCCCTGCACCCTTGAGTCTGACAATACCACTTTTGCCCTTCCTCTTCTCACTAATATATCTGAAAAATGTATTATCCCCCAATTTATTGCATTGGCTATTTCCTCCTCCTTTTGAATCTTTGCCTTCCTGACTACTTTGCTAACTTTTCTACGTTTTTCCAAATACAGATGCCTGTCTTCCTCTCTCTCTGATCTCTTGTATTTCATGAAGGCCTCCCTCTTTTTCTTCACATTTTCAGCTACTTCTTTCGAAAACCATAGCGGTCTCCTTTTCCTTTTACCTTTATTTACAATTTTAACAAAAAGGTTGGTTGCCTTTAAAATATCCCCTTTCAGTTTTGCCCACTGTTTTTCTACATCCCCCAGCTGTTCCCATCCAACTAACGACTCCCTGAGGTATTGGCCCATCTTGGCAAAGTTAGTCTTCCTAAAGTCTAAGATCCTCACCTTTGAATGGATTCTAACAGCCCTAGTCCTAATACTGAACCACACCATCTGGTGATCACTGGATGCAAAATGATCTCCCACTACAACATCAGAAACACTTTCACCATTGGTAAGCACCAAGTCCAGTATGGACCCTTCACGTGTGGGGTCTGTTACCAATTGCCTGAATAGTTCTCCCTTTAGAGAATCCAGGATCTCCTTACTTCTAGATGATACTGCAGCAAGAATGTGCCAATCAACATCTGGCATATTGAAATCTATCAGTAGCACTTCCCCTTTCCTAGCAATGCTGCGTATGTCTTCAATTAACTGTCTGTCCACCTCTTCCTCTTGTGAGGGAGGTCTGTATATCGCACCAATGCAAATAGATTTCTCTTTCCCTCTTTCTAGTTTAACCCACAATGCCTCCTCTCTCCCTTTTAAGCTCTGTAATTCCAAAGCTTTAATAGTAGTTTTTACATATAGTGCCACTCCTCCTCCCCTTCTTCCTACCCTGTCCTTTCTGAATAAAGTATAGCCAGGTATATTTACATCCCAATCATGGTTTTCTGTGAACCATGTTTCTGTAACTGCCACTAAATCCAAGTCAGCCACTCCCACCAAAGCTTCAACATCAGGGCTCTTATTTCCCATGCTACGGGCATTTATACACACTGCTTTCCATATGTTACCCCTGTTACCCATTTCCTTAAAGGTATTTAATGTATCACCTACCTGGGGGCTTTCTTCACCCATCCCCAATGAATCTAGTTTAAAGCCCTCTTCAGTAGATTATTCAGTCTACTACCGAAGATGCATTGACCTTTCTTGGACAGATGGATGCCATCTCTGCTCTGGAACCCTTGGAACAGCATCCTATGGTCTAGGAAACCAAAACGCTCTCAATGACACCATCCACGCAGCCATGCATTCATCTCCAGGATGCGAGCCTCTCTGCCTTGGCCTTTACCCTCAACAGGGAGTTTCTCCTGGACCCATTGCTCCAGGTCCGAGGACTGGAGCCATGCCTGGTGCTTAGCCCCGATGCTTGCTGCCGCTACTCGGGCAGAGGATTCAAACTCGTCATATGCGGTGTGGGAGAGGTACTTCAAGCAGTCTGCGACCAACCTCAGGAGGGTCTTGAACCTGAGGAGGTATTCCCCCCCCCCCCTCCCAAGACCTGTGGAAAATCCGCCGAGCTCTTTGACAAGGTCATGCAGGAACATGCCCATGTACAGTTGATAGACCTGAATACGGCATGTCAGCATGGACCCCTGATAGGCCTTGCACCCCAGTGCGTTGAGGGCTCTGGACTCCCTGCCAGGGGGAACCAAAGAATGTGACTTTGGGCTCTTTTGCTTCCGCATTGCTGATTCCACTACAATGTAGGTGTGCAGGAGCTGGGTCTTTCAGAGCCCCGGGCCATGCTGGACCCTATATATGTCATCGAGACTTTTGCTCATGATGGGGACTAAGGTTGGTTCCTCCCACATGCAGAGGAGCAGCCGGGACAGAATGGGGGAGGTTCTGGGACCGTAAGAGACTCCTGGGACGGGGACTCATACTGTAAGATATCGAAACTAGAAAATAGGGGAAAGCTGACAGTCGCCCAGGAGCGCATGGTTCGGACGAAGGTATCCTTGAAGGATACTACCAAAAGCAGTGAGGTTCCAAAAAAGAGTATAGTAGCCCAAATGCCCTTGAGTAAGGTGCAGACAGAGCGTAAAGATTCCAATTACCCATGCCTACCAATAACCAGATTAATATTAATAAAATACAGTCTCTAAAATGCTTGTATGCAAATGCTAGAAGTCTAAACAATAAGATGGGAGAGTTAGAATATATGTTATGTTTATGTTTATTACATTTGATATACCGCTCAGGCCAAGAAGCATCAGAGCAGTTTAAAATCCTACATTTATGTTATGGAAAATAAGAAAAGAACGCCATTAATAAGATAGGACAGAGTAGGAGACACAGATAGACAAAGAGATAGCTAAGATAGGAGAAAACAGAACAGCAGACTACCTTCACAAACTACAGTCATGACAAATAGACTCACAATTTCTGTATGATTTTAATCCTTCGCCACGGACCCCACCTAAGGGCCACGCCAAAGGGCCCTCTGGCGAGGCCCAAAGGCGCAGGCGCGCCTCTGGAGCGGCGGTTTAAATGCCGGTGAGCAGGGCAGTTGCTAGGCAGTCTGTGAAGTGAGGAGAGGTTCCCGCCCACACACCAAGATGACATCAGCTGCATTCCCTGATCTTAAATGAGCCTCTGGAGCGGCGGTTTAAATGCCGGTGAGCAGGGCAGTTGCTAGGCAGTCTGTGAGGTGAGGAGAGGTTCCCGCCCACACACCAAGATGACATCAGCTGCATTCCCTGATCTTAAATGAGCCTCTGGAGCGGCGGTTTAAATGCCGGTGAAGATATAGCACTAAATGAGAGTTTAGATATGATTGCAATCTCAGAGACATGGTGGAAGGAGGATAACCAGTGGGACACTGTGATACCTGGATACAAACTATATCGTAATGATAGAACTGATCAAATTGGTGGAGGGGTTGCGCTCTATGTTAGAGAGGGCATTGAGTCAGAAAGGATTGAAGTTTTGCAGGGAACAAAATTTTCTGTAGAATCTCTATGGATTGAAATTCCATGTATGAAGGGGAAGGTGATGGCAGTGGGAGTGTACTATCGACCGCCTGGCCAGAATGAACAAATGGATGATGAAATGCTCAAAGAAATCAAGGAAGCTAACAAAAGTCACAGCAGAGTAGTAATAATGGGTGATTTCAATTACCCTGGTATCGACTGGGTCAGTGTTATGGCAGGACAAGCTAGGGAGCTAAAGTTTCTAGATGAAATAAATGACTGCTTCTTGGAGCAGCTGGTTCATGAACCGACCAGAGGGGAAGCCATACTGGACCTAGTCCTTAGTGGAACGCCAGATCTGGTGCAAGAAATAAGGGTGTTGGGACCACTTGGCAATAGTGATCATAGCATGATCATGTTTGATTTAATTAGTGGAGGAGGGATAGTAAAGAAATCCACAGTACTACCTTTTAACTTTCAAAAGGGAGACTATGATAAAATGAGGAATATAGTTAAGAAAAAACTAAAAGGAGCGGTTGCAAAGGTTAAAGACTTACAGCAAGCTTGGGTGTTATTTAAAAATACTATCCTCGAAGCCCAGACCAGCTGTATTCCACGCATTAAGAAAAGTGGAAGAAAGTCCAAAAAACTGCCAGCATGGTTTAAAGGTGAGGTCAGAGAGGCTGTTGCTGCCAAAAAAGCATCCTTCAGGAAATGGAAAAAAGAGTCAAACGAAGAAAACTGGAAACAGCACAAGCACTGGCAAGTTAAATGCAAAGCATTGATAAGGCAGGCAAAGCGAGAATTTGAGAAGGAACTTGCTACGGAAGCAAAAACACAAAATAAAGACTTTTTCAAGTACATTCGTAGCAAAAGGCCTGTGAGAGAGTCAGTTGGGCCATTAGATGATAGAGGGGTAAAAGGGGCAGTAAGAGGAGACAAGGCTATAGCAGAGAGACTGAATGAATTCTTTGCTTCGGTCTTTACTGAGGAAGATGTAGGGATGTTACCCAAGACTGAAGTGGTATTTAAAGGTGATACTGCAGAGGAATTGAGAGAAATATCGCTATACCGGGAAGATATATTACAACTATTTGATAAACTGAATAGTAGCAAATCACCTGGACTGGATGGTATACATCCAAGAGTGTTGAAAGAACTGAAATATGAGATTGCGGACCTGCTATTGCTTATCTGTGAACTTTCATTAAACTCATCTGTAATACCTGAAGATTGGAGGGTCGCCAACGTAACACCAATCTTTAAAAAGGGTTCCAGGGGTGACCCGGGAAATTACAGACCGGTGTGTCTGACATCAGTACCAGGGAAAATGGTAGAAACCATCATAAAGAACAAAATTACACAGCATGTAGATAGTCATGGCCTAATGGGAGACAGCCAACATGACTTTAGACAAGGAAGATCTTGTCTTACTAATCTGATATGTTTTATTGAAGGTTTGCATAAACAGGTAGACAAAGGTGAGTCAGTTGATATAGTGTATCTGGACTTTCAGAAAGCTTTTGATAAGGTCCCTCATCAGAGACATTTGGCGAAACTAAAAAGTCATGGGATAGGAGGCAGTGTACTATTGTGGATCGGGAACTGGTTAAAAGATAGAAAGCAGAGGGTAGGGCTAAATGGCCAATATTCCCAATGGAAAAAGGTGAATAGTGGAGTACCCCAGGGATCTGTACTGGGTCCGCTACTTTTTGACATATTCATAAATGACCTGGAAAAGGGAATAACAAGTGAGGTTATCAAATTTGCAGATGATACAAAACTGTTTAAAGTTGTCAAAACCCAAGAGGATTGTGGAAAACTGCAGGAGGATCTGGATAAATTGGAAGACTGGGCATCCAAATGGCAGATGAAATTTAATGTGGACAAATGCAAAGTTATGCACCTAGGAAAGAACAACCCACACTATAGTTACACAATGCAAGGTTCCACATTGGGAACCATCACCCAGGAAAAAGATTTAGGAGTCATCGTGGATAACATGTTAAAACCCTCTGCCCAGTGTGCAGCGGCAGCCAAGAAAGCAAATAGAATGCTAGGTATCATAAAGAAAGGGATGGAAAATAAAACAAAGGATATTATAATGCCTCTGTATCGTTCCATGGTACGACCGCACCTTGAATATTGTGTGCAGTTCTGGTCACCATATCTTAAAAAAGACATAGCATTATTAGAAAAAGTACAGAGAAGAGCCACCAAAATGGTGAAGGGGATGGAAGGCTACTCTTATGAAGAGAGGCTACAAAGGTTGGGGCTCTTCAACCTGGAAAAGAGACGGCTGAGGGGAGATATGATAGAGTTTGTCAGACGGCTGCCTGGGTGAGAATCTTCACACTCTTGGCAAGTGCATATTTCTATATGATTTGCAAGGTATTGTGGGCAATGTAGTTCATTCACACCAGACACAGCTGCTGACAATAATTTAGTTGTGCTCTTGGGTAAAGCCAATAAGATATTTATTTATGGGGTTATTTCTCCCAACACAGATATGCTTGGTAGCACATAAATTAGGTTACTTGCTTTCAGTGTTAACTTGGAAAAACAAAGTTAAAATCAGGAAAACAACAAATGAAAAGCCACAAAGCAAGAAACAAACTGTTCTTTTCAGGTTAACTTCTGATTACTTCCCACATAGATACAGAAGTGATTCTCTCCTAGCTCACAAGCAATTAGGTAAGGCTTAATTGCTAGCAGTTACCAGCTGAAACCCCTTAGCTGGCTTGCCTTCCACTGTGTGGGTCAAATCCTGCTTCAGGAGCTTTTCTGAGTAGATTAAAGAACAAATTTGTATTTCTTTGTGATGGTTGCTGTACTTTATAACAGAAAGTTACCAACGGAGTTTAGATAGAGAGCAGTCCATATAAACAGGATCCTCATCTGCTATTATTCCCCCTTGTTCAACAAGCATGGGTTCAATATCATGGATTGGCACAGATGAATCTCTCAATGGAGCATTTTCAGGAGAATACTTGTTTCCCTGCTGTCTTTCAAGGTTATAGCTAGGGCATAGATCAGTGTTCATACCTGAGCTTCCATTGCTGCTAGAGTTCCTCTCTATATAGCCTGGCCAGTATGTAGTCCAGTTCTTATATCCAGCCTTCCAATCCAGATCCCTGGACACTGGATCTCTCTTCACATACCTTCTGGCACAGGTCTTAGGGTCCCTTCCATGTGCAGCCGTCTCCCTCACAGGTAGCCTCTGGTGATTCCTAGCTCTGCAGCACCATTCCTCTGGCTTTCCCCAGTCCAATGGTGTATGCTGGCCCTTGGAATACCTCCCAGTATACGTACTGCTTTGGACTCTTCTAGACCTCTCAAAGGCTTTTCTCTTCCTTCTTCCAAAGGCTCTCTTTCCCTCTCTGTCCGTCCAGTTTGGCTTCTGCTTCTGATGATCCTTCAGATGAAACTGATGATCAAACTCAAGCTGATTCTCAGGATACTGAGGACAATTCTCTGGATATCCAAGGTGATCATGAAGATGGTCATCTGTAGAATAAACTCTACTCTTATTCTGCTTAGATGAGTGCTCCTCCCTAACACAGCGCAGCTGTGCTGAATCAGGCCCTGCCCTTTGAGATGAGTGCTTAGGGATTACCTCATAGCCCTCCTGATTGAACACACGTTTCCCCACTTCAGCTTCTCTAATGGCTGTTGGAAACCTGGTGCATTCTGGGACTGGTAGTCTTTTATGGCAAAATTCTGTTTTCTTATTTCTACCAGAACTGACAGGTTGCTTGTTCAGAGTCACTTCACCTTTTCTATAGCTCCTTCCTGAGCTATGATAAGCTTCCTTATCACAAGGTCTATAAATTAATGAATGGAGTGGAGCAGGTAAACGTGGATCAATTGTTTACGCTATCAGAATATAGAAAGACTAGAGGACATGCAATGAAGCTACAGGGTAAACTATTTAAGACAAATAAGAGAAAATATTTTTTTCACTCAACGTGTAATCAAACTCTGGAATTTGTTACCGGAGGATGTAGTAAGGGCTGTTAGTGTAGCTGGGTTTAAAAAAGGTTTGGACAAGTTCCTGGAGGAAAGGTCCATAAACCACTATTAAAAATGGACCCAGGATAATCAATGCTGACCCAGTACAAGCATTGTGGAACCTGTGTCTTTTGGGGATATTGCTAGGTACGTATGACCTAGATTGGCCACTGTTGGAAACAGGATACTGGGCTTGATGGACCTCGGTCTGACCCAGTATGGCATATCTTATGTTCTTATGTTCTTAAGTGCAAAGTTATGCACCTAGAGAAGAACAACCCAAACTATGGTTACACGATGCAAGGTTCCACATTAGGAACCACCACCCAGGAAAAAGATTTAGGCGTCATTGTGGATAACATGCTAAAACCCTCGGCCCAGTGTGCAGTGACAGCCAAGAGAGCAAATAGAATGCTTGGTATCATAAGGAAAGGAATGGAAAATAAAACAAAGGATATTATAATGCCTCTATATCTTTCCATGGTGAGACCGCACCTTGAATATTGTGTGCAGTTCTGGTCGCCGTATCTTAAAAAGGATATAGCATTATTAGAAAAGGTTCAGAGTAGAGCCACCAAAATGGTAAAGGGGATGGAAAGATACCCCTATGAAGAAAGACTAAAAAGGTTAGGGCTCTTTAACCTGGAAAAGGGACGGCTGAGGGGAGATATGATAGAAGTCTATAAATTAATGAACAGAGTGGAACGGGTAAACGTAGATCGATTGTTTATGTTATCAGAATATAGAAAAACTAGGGGACATGCAATGAAGCTACAGGGTAAACTATTTAAGACTAATAAAAGAAAATATTTTTTCACTCAACGTGTAATCAAACTCTGAAATTTGTTACCGGAGGATGTAGTAAAGGCTGTTAGTGTAGCAAGGTTTGGACAAGTTTCTGGAGGAACGGTCCATAAACCATTATTAAAAAGGGACCCAGGATATCAATGCTTGACCCAATACAAGCATTGTGGAACCTATGTCTTTTGAGGAAACTGCTAGGTACGTATGACCTAAATTGGCCACTGTTGGAAACAGGATACTGGGCTTGATGGACCTTGGTCTGACCCAGTATGGCATATCTTATGTTCTTATGAGATCCTCCACCCTCGGCTCTTCCTCAGCTTGGGTAATCAGCTTGAGGGCCTACACCATATTCCGCACAAACACCAGAAAAGATGTGTCCTTGGGAGGCGAACGCCTCTGGGAGGTGGGTGGGGACAGGTCCGAGGGAAGGTCTCTGTGAGTGCGGGTCTCCGGGGAGGTATCCCCATCCGACTCCCAGCCCGAGAGATCCGAAAAGGAGTCCGAGTCGGGCTGGTCACCCTGTCCAGAAGCCGAGGCCTGCTTGGAGCCAGAGGCCTTGGAAGACCTCGCCCTCAAAGAGTGGGACGGCGAATGAGACCGCTGCCGAGGACCATCACGAGGCCCACGGCACTCGAGAGTTTACAAGGCCGGTTTAGGTGTCCCCCTCAGGGGAACCTCGGACTCGAGGCGCGAGCCAGTCATGCTGGGCAGAAGCGCCTGCTGGGCAGCTAAGAAGGCAGAAACGCTGCGCTCTAGTGCCAGCATTCGGGATTTCCACGCGGACGTGGGTACCTGCGATGCCGACATTGGGGTCACTGGGTCTGATGTGGAAGAGGAGAGGGGGGTCCTTGCTGGGATGACCCTCAGGAGACTGGGCGCCATCGCCGGAGACCTCTGTCTCTGTACGAGGTACCTTTCAAGACCGCTCCTTGTCCGACTCTCAGGAACGTTTGCGCTTGTCCGGAGCCCCCAACAGCGACTTTGAGGTATTTTTTTTCTTACGCCTCTCCACCTCAGGGGATCCCTAATTGGAGTGCTGCCTGGAAAGCGGAGCTGCAGCAGAGGATGTTGCAAGCGGCGGGATGGCCGAGGATGCCCCCGGGATTCTGGGGCTGCCTTAGTGAAAATGTCGTTGAATTTCTGCTTACAACTTAGCAGGGCCTTGGACATTTTCTTACAGAGAGAGTAGAGCTCCAGGTTATGGTCGGCCCCCAGAAACCGGAGACAACAGTCATGGGTATCTGTGAGCGACATGTTCTTGGAGCATCTGTCACATTTTTTTAAAACCGGTGGCCATTGGGGCAAAAAGGGCCCCTGCTAGGTCGAAGACCCTCAAGGCCAGCAGTTGCAAAGGGCACGAAAAGGCCCGGAAGAAAAAATTTTCCAAATAAAAAAAGTGGAATAAGGACGTCCCTTCGTCCGGGGAAAGGGAAGCGAACGGAAGAATGGAGAGGACCGGTGCTGCCGGAAAAGAGAGGGCCAGAAGCCGAAAAAGAAACACTTTTTCCGAGTGACGAGGACATGCGTCCAAAGGGCTCTGCGGAAAAAGGGAGAATGAGCAAGATGGCACCTTTTGGCGGGAAGAGGACCACGCATGCGTGGCAGCAATCCCAAAGGCATTCTTTGAAAGCTGGGGAATTGCTCTGCGCGAGCTCCATCGGTGCCAATGTCACCCATAAGTGAGGACTGACTTCCTGCTTGTTCCTGGAGAAATAATCTTGTCCAGTTTGGCGTTTAAGGTCATTGCAGCGGCATGACTGGCTTTGCCTTCATCACTGGGCAGCAGACGTGGCCTCTAAAAGCCTATTGTCCAAGCTTGCTTTTAAGGGGAAGTTACTTTTCAGGGAGGATTTGGGGAAGGTACGCCAGAGCAGTTTTCAGAGGATAAACCCAAAAGGTCCTGGAGGCACTCATCATGTTCTCATTTTCCCACCCTCATTATCAAGACTCTTGGGAATCTTAGCATTACAGGCCTGGATAAACAATCAAACTACTAGAGTTTGGAGCAACCCTCAGCCTGATGATTCCTCCTCGAGAGCCATTGCTTCCCATTTGGTGCAGTGACAGGAAGGGAGCCCATTCTGGGTTGCCTTCAGTGGGCAGTCGTCTCCACCTTTTTCATTGAGTCACCACCGTTCACTAGGTAGTTGACATTATTCAATATAGTTACATCCTGGAGTGCAGAGAGCCTCTTTTGGACACCACTGGAGTCTCTCCCTGTAGTTCAGAGGCCAAAAAGGGCACTGTGAAGTGCACCTTGGAGAGGTGTCTGTACCTCTGCCATTATGCTCGTATCTCTCTCCCAAAAGGGTAAAGGATGATATTCTATTTACTGCAGTCCAACAAAAATAGCACGACACCACGTGCAAAGAGACCACCCAGTAAGGAACGTGGATTGCAACGAAGGAACGTATAAAATGTAACCTTTATTAAAATTATTCCACTTCAGCCACTGGCCCGACACAGGCCGTGTTTCGTGAAAGCCTTCTTCAGGGGCTTGAATGGCTAAAACATAATATGTCATATAAAACAAATTATATCATACATACAAAATAAATGTAAACAAGAACATGAAGAACAAACAAAATGTATAAAAACAAAGCATGAATATCAAAAAATATATAAAAAAAAAAATATGCCACTGTACAGCTAAAATCGGAGCCAAATAAATATATAATGTAACACAAATAAGTGCCAATATGTTAAAATATAAAGACTAATAATTAAATACATAATCCGTATCAACTAAAAACTAATAAAACAATAAATGTGTCAACATATAAACCTAAAACATGATAAACAAAAAAATATATAATTGTATATAGAATAATGAATAAATAAAATACAACATCAAGATTGTATATAAAATGAATATATAAGACTATTGAATAACATATATGACAAATAAAAAAAGCTCTCAAGGGATGTGATAAACAGGCAATAACATACCTGTATTTTATGTTGCTTATTATTGAAGTATCTCCTGTATTGTCATAAATACTAATAAACCTAAGGCAAATGACAAATACCATTAGCAAAAGAATCGTTCAGTGGGAAAAAGAGACCCAACGAGGGATGAGGACAGAATACAAGAAACAGAAATAAGAGACTGGTGATTATGTGTGGTGATTGCCTACTTTTTTGATACGTGTGTCTTATGAAAAAAATTCAATCCAAAACTTGAAATAAAACGTTGTCAAGTATTCATATCTAAAATCCACTTAAATTTTCTGTGAACACAAATAATTTGTGTCGTATGGAAATAAAAAAGAAAAGTAATAGGACAATGAGATATTACCTGTATGAGAGAACACATTAACACAGATTAACAGTGTTAGTGAGTCGGTGAAATCTGATCATGTAAAAAAATTAATAAAAAGTGTATTTCTTAATTGTTTAAAAACTGTGTGAATATTATACCGAAAGGAACTAATCACATTAAAGATGTGTATGAAAAGAGAAGAACTGCAATAAAAATAAAAATGATGGGTACAAAAAGACTAGATGGTACTAGTCATTATCTACATCAAAAATTGATGTATAAAAATCACAGGCAAGAACCACGAAATGCACCTCAAAGTGAAAGTCTTGAGGGTGAAATGTGATCTAATGCACAGGCAAGGACCACGAAAAGCACCTCAAAGTAAAATTCTTGGAGGTGAAATTTACCTCTAAACCGTATTTGTATTTAATTAACAGGTACCAAGCAATGCCAGATTGTGAAAAAAATATTTTTTAAAAAACATAAATCTTAAATAAGATTATATATTTAAAAAGGCCACAGGTACATAAGTAAAAGGGGGGGGGGGGGGGCAAAACGATCTCCAAACCTGTTTAACTATATTGGTATGAAAATTGAACTATTTCATGCCATGAACACGTATGTAATAACGCATAAAAAGTATTGACAAAAACCCGGACAAGCTGGGGTATGAACAAACTCAGGAATTGTGTGTAGCTAAATTTTGAAATCACTTATTTAAGTATATGATATATGTGAAAAGAAAGCGTCAGCGTGACAACCAAAACATTGGGCTATCATGAGTCCATTCATAACAAGAGGGGGAGGAAAAAAGATGTATCATGTAACATAATAAAACAAAACTTATATGCTCAAAAAAGATCAAGCACCCCATGAGAAGTTAAAATGTGCTGCCGCCGCTGCATTAGAAAGATAATGAAAACTAATAATGCGACTATGTAAGGGATTACTCCAGGAAGGCATTAAGTGCTGATCGTGTCTATAAATAATGTTGTTAAAACTGCTGATACTTATTTGAAATAAATCAATGAAGAGACCAGAGGGTTAGGACCCGGGGAAGGAGGGGGAGGGTAAAAAAGGGGGGGGGGGGAGGGGCGAAGGGAGGGAAAAGGGGAAGGGAAAAGGAAAGAAGGGACATTTGTTTTAAAACAATCTCGTCAAATCCAATAAAAACCGCATAACCCCATGCAGAATAGAATTTAGAAATGACGCAAAGGCTGCACATTAAAAACATATTCTGAACCTGTCAGAATAAATAAACGAGACAACCATGACGAAAACATGTGCGTGTCAAAAAAGGTTAAAAAATAAACATTGTTGTGAATGACCACATGGCCAAACTACTCGTAAAAACCTGGGTAAAATAATATAACTTACTTTGAAAGAAGTTTCCCCAAACGCGGTAGAGTAAACGTCACCTCACACAAGATAAGTTCAAAAGATGCCCGCGGCTGCGCGTTTAAATCCTGTTAGACCTGCCAAGTAAATGACGACAGAAATGCTATGCAAATCTCAAGCTAAAATGCCAAATCGGATTATGCTAATACCTGAAGGTATTTGAATAAAAATGAGTAACATTATAAATGTAAGTATGTCCTTGTATGTATGTATAAAAGATTAACCAACAAGAACCTGATGACTGATAAAATGGAAATATGGATGAAATCCACCCTGAAAGATACATAGTTGCAAACAGACCCATATAAAAATGGCTGAATAAAAAGAGAAGGAACAAGAGGGACCCTAAATGTTTATCACTGGAACTTTGTGAAATGCACAGGGCGAGAATCTCCCAAATGCCACATCACATGTGCACCAACCTAGCAAACACCCAAAATTTACAAATGAACAAATCAATAAAGGACGTTTAGGATATGAATCTGATATAAGACCCTAAAGAAAAACTGATAAATCATTTTCCATGTTCAAACCCTCTGGATGCAAACTATTCAAGTTATAAATATAGCGTTGTTCAAGACGCAAGAGGGTTTCATCGATATTACCACCCTGCCAATTTAATTTGACTTTTTTAATAACAAAATATTTGAGATCTGATACCTTATGGCCAGCTGTCTGCCAATGTGAGACAAGTGGTTTATCTATTGCCGCCCTATTGATGCAGCTCCTATGCTCAATTATCCTACTGCGTACTGGGCGTATAGTTTTACCGACATATAATTTATTACAAGGACATGAAATGACATATATTACATGGCTAGTCGCACAATTCGAAAAGTCGCCAAGATAAAATTTGCGGTTACTCTCTGGATGTAAATAATAATTTCTAATAGATGTTACATGTATACACACAGAACAGTGACCGCATTGAAAGTGTCCTTTATATTTTGAAAGAAATCTGCGTTCTGTAAAGGCCGACGGGACTAATAGGTTCCGAAGATTAATGTTCCGCTTGTGGGCAACAGTCAAGGTGGTGTCTTGAAATCCTGGGATGGCTTGTATCAAATACCAATACTTCCGTAAACACTTACCTATAGTATTGGATTGATGAGAATATATAACCGGGTAGCCGGACCCGGCGCTTCCCCAACTCCATCCACCAGCCCCCCCCTTCCTCCCCTATCCCCCAACCACACCCCCTATGGCAACAAAAACCACAAACAACATTTTTCATGGTAACAAACTGGTCGCAGCTTTATTTCCAACAGAAACGCATTAACATTAATGCCAAGAATACATAACTATAGTAACCCAGCGGAGCGATGTGCCGCCAGCCATGCTAATAGCAAAGCGGCCCCGCCTCCGCTGCAGCCGCGGACCCACCAACGGCCGAGCTCACCCACCCCTATCCGACTTCGCCATATTACTAGCAAAAGTCTTCCAGGGGTTATCCGGGCAAGGGCACCCCGCCCCCACCCCAAGTGGCATAAGGCTCCGGACCCCGGAAACCTCCAGGATCCCGCAAAGACACCCCCCCCCACCAGCTGCGACACCCCTCAATCCCCCCCCCCCCCCCCACAACACAGTAGTATGGGCGGGCGGGTGGGACGCCGCGCCGACAGCCTACCGAATGTGCTCCGGGCTTGCCCCAGCAGCAGGAGCACATGCCCGGCCGGCCCCTCTGATTGGCTCTGCTCGCCACGTGCCCTCGCAGAGCTAATCAGATTAAATGATGCCACTCTTCGCGGCGCGCACCACCGAGACTCTTCCCCACGCTTGCAGGGTCCCGCGCCTAACCGGCACCCGGTTACGCTCGGGCGCCGGGACCCTGCCCGCGCCCTGCGTATTGACCGGGTAGCCGGACCCGGCGCTTCCCCAACTCCAGCCCCCCCCTTCCTCCCCTATCCCCCAACCACACCCCCTATGGCAACAAAAACCACAAACAACATTTTTCATGGTAACAAACTGGTCGCAGCTTTATTTCCAACAGAAACACATTAACATTAATGCCAAGAATACATAACTATAGTAACCCAGCGGAGCGATGTGCCGCCAGCCATGCTTAATAGCAAAGCGGCCCCGCCTCCGCTGCAGCCGCGGACCCACCAACGGCCGAGCTCACCCACCCCTATCCGACTTTGCCATATTACTAGCAAAAGTCTTTCAGGGGTTATCCGGGCAAGGGCACCCCGCCCCCACCCCAAGTGGCATAAGGCTCCGGACCCCGGAAACCTCCGGTTTCCCGCCACCGGCACAGGCACCATCACCACCTGTGCCGCCCCCCCCTGCTGGAAGCTGCGACCAGTGAAACCGGGACCCCACCAGACACTCCAACATCTCCTGCCTATCATTCAGGAGCAGATCAGTTCCCACAGGCGACAAATGCACGCCATCCCCCCTGAACAGCCCCCCGCAGGACACCTCCACCCAGGGGTGCTGCACTTGGAACCCTCCATGATCACTCACCCACCTCCCAATCTGCCGGTTAATCTTGGTCAGCCCACGCGACCAGCGCCGCTGATCCCAGCATGCTGGCCGCGGGATAATATCCGACCAGATCAACGCTACGCCCGGAAACAGGCAACGCACCACCTCAAAATCCCGCTTAGCAGCCCTGATCAACTGCTTGCACGACCACGTAGCCAAATCGTTGCCCCCCATGTGGACAATTAGAATTGCTGGATGCTTCCTGACGCGGCCATGGTGACGGAGCAAAGGCAGCAGCTGCTCCCACCGCAGACCCTGCTCGCCCAGCCATGAAATCGCCACCTCCTCCACTGCCAGACCGAGATTCTTCCCAAAGGGGCGCTCCGCCGCTCGCTGGCCAGCCCAGTAAACGAACGAATGGCCCAAAATCCAGCATAGCAGCCGTCCAGGCTCCCCATCTGGAAAAGAAAACACAACCACATTAGCAACCCCCACCCCCCCGGGAATGGCCACATCAGAGACGGACGTACCCCTCGAACGCCGTCGAACGCCACCTGCCAATACTTTGTATCTGTAGACCTGAGCAACCCGCCGCTGCCGCGCTGGTAGCCGCACCGATCCGAAAAGAATGGGCCGAAAAAAGACTAGGATCCTCGCCCAACCTAGTCAGCGCGAGCCGTAACACCGCAGTGAACTGAAAACGCGTCAACGCCCTACCATCATGATGAATAAAAAGCACTCCACTACCCTCTGGACGCAGAGCCAGGTAGCCCTGCATGTTAGCCACCGGGCAGGTAAGCCCCCCCGTAGCCCGGAGGACCACCCAAAGCCCTTTACCCCGCTGGTCCGTCTTAGATCTAGCCAGCAACACTCGCATGCGCGGATGCACCATCCACACTTGCTGCCGGAGCAAACAATTACCGCAACCCTCCGCGGCCGATTCGGCCACCAACTCCCCGATGCGAAAGGCCCCAAAAAACGCCAGACAGAACGCTGCCCGAAAAAGCACGCGCTCATACGGCGACCAGGCAACCGCCGGTATCACCTCACACAGCTGCACCAGGAGGTCATGTGTAATCGGACGACGACGATCACGTGGACCCGGCTGAGAACGCTCCCAACCCTGAAGCAACCGTCGCGCCAAAAAAACCCGACCTGACACCTCCCACCCCGTCGCCCTGGCGAAAAACCAGAAACCCGCCAGATGGCAACGCACGGATGACCGCGAAACCCCCCGCTCCTTGGCCCAACTAAGATACCCACCCAACAACTGGTCCGGGACCACCCCCCCCCATCCACCCATTCACTTGCAAAAATTCTTGCACTCTCTCGCAACCGCTCCGATACGCTTCCCAGGTCCTCTCCGCTACCGAGCTCTGCAGAAGGCACCTCATCGCAGCAGGCCATCGCTCCACAACTGCCAAGGGACCGCCAACCCGTCCGGGTCGGCTTCCGGCGCCAACTTCCGAAACCGATCCAACTGCAAACGGGAAAGAGCATCAGCTAGATCATTAGTACGCCCTGGAATGTGCCGTGCCCTCAAGTGCACGTTTAAGCGCAAACACGCGAGAACAACCTGGCGCATCAACGACGCAACTGCCCCACACCGCGGCGAAAAACGATTAACCACATGCACCACCGCCTCGTCGTCACATCACCACAACACCGCGCGGTCGGCTAACTTATCCGGCCACAACTCCAGCACCACCAAGATCGGGAAGAGCTCCAAGAAAGTAATATTGTTAACCAAACCGTTCTCCACCCACTCTCTCGGCCACCGTTCAGCACACCACGCCCCATTAAAATAGATGCCCAGGCCTACCCCTCCAGCGGCATCAGTGTACAGCTGCAACTCTTCGGTGGTAACCGCCGCTCCCCACAGAACCGTCAACCCATTGAATTCCCGCAAAAAGACATCCCAAACACGCAAATCGTCACGCATTCCCCGCGTCACCCGAATACGATGATGCGGTTTGCGCACTCCCGCCGTCGCCGCCACCAGCCGCCGACTAAACACCCGCCCCATGGGGATGACTCTACATGCAAAATTGAGGGAACCCAGAAGCACCTGCGTTTCTTTCAAGGTGACTTTCCTGGAAGCTAAAACGTTGGCCACTAGAACCCGCAGTTTCACCACCTTCTCCTCAGGGAGCCAAGCCACCATTTTCAGCGAATCCAACTTGACGCCCAAGAACACTATCGTCGTCGCGGGGCCCACCGTCTTTTCCTCCGCCAAAGGCACCCCCAGTTCTCCCGCCAAACTAATAAAACCGCGTAAGAGAGCCCCACACTGCGCAGACTCGGCCCCACCAACAAACAGAAAATCATCAAGATAATGAACGACCCCAGAACAGCCAACCTCCCGAACCAATTTCCAATGCAAGAAGGTACTAAACTTTTCAAAGTAGGCGCACGACACCGAACAGCCCATCGGCATGCATTTATCATAGTAGTATGCCCCCTCAAATTGAAAACCCAACAACTTAAACGACGAAGGGTGTACGGGCAACAAGCGGAATGCCGATTCCAAATCCACCTTGGCCATCAACGCCCCAGGACCCAACCTAGCCACCAGCTCCGCCGCCCTATCGAAGGAGGCATAGCGCACCGAACAAAACTCCCGCGGGATAAGATCATTCACCGAGGCGCCCATCGGGGCTGACAAATTATGAATGAGTCGAAACTTCCCCGGTTCCTTCTTGGGCACCACACCCAACGGGGACACAACAAAGTCCGGGAAAGGAGGGCAACTGAAAGGACCCGCAATCCAGCCAAGCTGCAACTCGGCAGACAACTTCTGCCGTGCCACCTCCAACCAGCGCCGCACGCTGGGGGAATTCCGAGTCACTGCGCCTGCCGCCCGGCCCTGCACCGGAATAATGAAGCCGAATTGAAACCCCCCTTCCAAACATAATTTGTCACGCACCTTGGGGTACCCCCGAAGCCACCTGCGCAAAACCGGGACCCGAATAGGAGAGGGTGCCACCCGCAAATCTGCCATCTTACTTAGGCCCGGACCCCGGGAGGGAGGAGCCCCCTTTTTTAACACATTTGGCCGCCGAATGAGGCCCCCCACAGACAGAACACGCATGCCGGAACTTGCAGTCTGGAAAAGGGCACGTGGATCTGTTGAACCTCCAGCAGAGGTCCCCGGCCCCCCCAACAGCAGCCCTTGCCTGCCCCGAGGGGGGCTACCCCCGAAAGGAACGGTTCACCACGCCAGCCGCCACGATCCCCGCCTTGCCCCCTCTACCCCCCCCACCCACTTTCACCGACATCTGTGTTAACCAAAGGCTAATATCCTGTGTCCCCCAGCTCAGCAACCGGTTCTCCTCCATCTTGTCACGAAACTTTTCGTCGTAATTAAGCCACGACCAACCTTCGTGCACCTGCGAAGCCTCCAAAATCGAGTCCGCATAAGCCAACAAACTACCATATTGATCCGGCCACCGACGCCCCCAGACGCTCGCCAATCGCAAAAAGGCCCTGACCCAATTGACCACATTGCGCAAAACCCGGTGAAGCCGCCCCACCTTTCCCTCCTCTTTCCGCCTCTTCTTACTATCGCCCGAGCGCTTCCTGCCTTCAAGCAAACGGAATATGTCAATATATTGCCTCTGCGTGATCCTACGCCGCAACTTCCGGGGCACCCCTTCCCACAGCTCCGAAAGGGAGGCTACCAAGGCCACACCCGAGCCCGCCGAAACCGACGCGCCACCCCCCTGAGCCTCAACCCGTCCTTCGTCGGCGCTTGAGGACCCCGAATCCTCCGACGACGAAGAGGACGACGAGTCCGACCCCCGCCTCCGGCGGCATACATGCTTCCGCTTCCGCCCCCTTTTTCAGACCGCGCAGCCCGCGACCCCCACGCACCCCGTAGCACTCCTCCCGACTCCGTCAACTCACCTGAAGCACTGCCAGCCGAACAACCAGGTGCGGGAGCAGGCTGCCGTACTAGGGGATCCTCCATCCGCGGCTGCATCCCGGTCCCTTGCGCAGCGCCGTCCACCTCTGTCACCCCGCTGAGCGCACAAGGCGCTGGATCCATAATCGAAGGACCACGGGAATCACCCACTGCTGGCACTGCTCGTGGCGTGGACAACCAGGGAACCTGTGGAGAGAGAAAAGGGGGGCAGAGAGGCGAGAAACCAGGAGACCACGGCTGCCAGGCCCCCAACCACTCGGCCCTCGAGGATCCTTGCCCCCCAGCCGCCCACTGCTCCCAAAGCGTCGACATGCCCGGCGGCAAAACGCTCGCGGGCAGGATCACCGGCCCCCCGTGCCCCTGGCCACCCTCAGAGCCCACTACCCCCAACAAGCGCTCTTCAGAGCGGCCCCTGGAGGCAGCCCCTCCCCCCACACCATCCCCCCCGCCCCCCCAACGCCTGCCGCTATCCCACCAGCTGACGGCACCCTCCGCACCTTGGACCTACCCCGGGGAGTGTCCGGCGTGGCCACTGCAGCACCCCCAACCACAGACCTGTTCCCACCACGCTGGCCACGAGCCACGCAGCCTCTACCCGCACCATGAGGCACAGACGGAGACCCCCCTACCCCCTGGACCAAATTCAGGTCTGTACTTTGCCTACCAGCCCCCCCACCCCAACCCTAGGTCCAGCCCGCAGCCTTCGGGCCACCCCCCGCCCCCTCAATGTCCCCCCCTGCTTGGCTGCCAGCACCCCCTTCGCCCCACGACCCCCCCCCCCCCTGCCATCTCAAACACAGGCAGGCAACAAGGTTTAAATGATTAGTAAGATTTCCTTTTCTGTTCTTTTTTTTTTTTTTTTTTTTTAATTACCCGAATGTCCAAGTATATCCCCCCCCCCGACCCCGGGAAGCAATCCCCCGCGGAAAGCTGCTACCCACCAGCCCTCCCCAGACCGCAAACTTGCCTGGCCACACAACAGGCTTCCCGCCGGACAGGAAAACACCCGCGAAGGCACCGAGCTGCCTGGACTCTCCCGCTGGGCCGGATGCGAGATCCGGCAGGGGAGGGAAGCCGCAACGCCGCGCCGACAGCCTACCGCATGTGCTCCGGGCTTGCCCCAGCAGCAGGAGCACATGCCCGGCCGGCCCCTCTGATTGGCTCTGCTTGCCACGTGCCCTTGCAGAGCCAATCAGATTAAATGATGCCACTCTTCACGGCGCGCGCCACCGAAACTCTTCCCCACGCTTGCAGGGTCCCGCGCCTAACCGGCACCCGGTTACGCTCGGGAGCCGGGACCCTGCCCGCGCCCTGGGTATATAGGGAACAAACCATCCCCACTTTAGATGACTTGTCTTGAGTTTTGAGCAACTCTGTGCGAGAGGAATGACGGGCTCTGAGATATTCCTTATTAATTTGTGGATTCGGGTACCCTCTTTCCACAAATCTGTCCTTCATGACAGCAGCCTGTTTTTCGAAATCGTGATTGGTGGTACAAATTCTCCTAGTTCTTAGAAATTGTCCTATTGGAAGATTGTTTCTGAGAGAAGCATTATGGAAACTGGTGTAATGTAACAATTGGTTCCTGTCTGTTGGTTTTCTATATAAATTTGTATGTAGAACTTTCTCAGATTTTACAATGAGGAGGTCTAAAAAAGCAATCTGGTGAAAATCACGTGAGCTGAAAACGTAGATTGCTATCACAATTGTTAATCCACGCATTAAATTCCTCTAACCTGTCTACTGATCCTTGCCATAAAATGAAAATGTCATCTATGTACCTGAGCCAATGCTTAACGTGAATGTTAAATGGATTATTGTTCTTTATAAACTTATCTTTGAAATCAGACACATAGAGGTTGGCGACGTCAGGGGCCATTGAAGACCCCATCGCTACGCCCTTAATTTGTTTATAAAACAAATCACGAAAGCAGAAATAATTATCGCATAAAGCAAATCGAGCTAAGTCAACTAG
Source organism: Ichthyophis bannanicus (assembly GCA_033557465.1). Classification (NCBI taxonomy): domain Eukaryota; kingdom Metazoa; phylum Chordata; class Amphibia; order Gymnophiona; family Ichthyophiidae; genus Ichthyophis; species Ichthyophis bannanicus. The sequence goes on along the minus strand of CM066033.1, from coordinate 647,481,367 downwards.
GAATATCGTAGGAATGCGTCTATGATCCTTTCTTTTGAACAGAAACTGCTCAATAATGTGTAAAGCTTCAATCTGCGGAATGTTAGTATATAAAGACTCCACGTCAAGCGTGACTAATATAGTATCCAATTGTAAGTCTTTAATAGATGTAAGAATATTTATGACGTGAGAAGAATCTCGGACGTACGACCACATACTTTCAACGAAAGGTCTCAACAGGATGTCTAAAAATTGGGAAATCGGCTCCAAAAGGGACCCGATGGCAGAAACAATGGGTCTTCCTGGGGGATTCTGTGTGGATTTATGGATTTTAGGAATGATGTAAATGGTGGGTGTAATGGGAAAATCTACAGTCAGAAAATCCCTTTCTTTAACGGTTAGATACCCGCATTCAAAGCCATTCAAAACCAATTTGTCAATAGATTTCTTTAAAGCGGGTGTAGGATCATCAGCTAATCGAGAGTAAAAAGTGGTGTCACGGAGTTGCCTATGGATCTCCTCAACGTACTGTGATTTGTCCATGACAAGTACTGCACCCCCTTTATCTGCGGGTTTTACAATAATGTTACTATTGATTTGTAAGGATTTAATAGCTGCTTTTTCTTCAACAGTGAGATTGTGGTATGGGGCACGAGCCTGACTTTTTATTTTATCAACTTCCATAAGAACCATTTTTTCAAAAACCTCAACTAGAGGATCCGTATTAGAAGGGAGAACCCACCGAGATTTGTCTTTGATAATGGATTGGTCATTGTTAGCACTTGCCTGATTAATAAAAAAAAAATTTATACGGATTTTTCGAAAAAGTTTGAAAAGATCAACTTGCGTTTCAAAAGGATCATAATTTCTGACAGGTACGAAGGATAACCCTTTATTCAATAATGATTCCTCACCCGGTGTCAATTTATACTGTGAAATATTAATGACGTTGTTAATGGGTGGTAATGTATTTATCTCCTGTCCAGAGATCTCTCGGATCCCCTGAAGAAGGCTTTCATGAAACACGGCCTGTGTCGGGCCAGTGGCTGAAGTGGAATAATTTTAATAAAGGTTACATTTTATACGTTCCTTTGTTGCAATCCACGTTCCTTACTGGGTGATATTCTATTTACTTCATCATGCCCATGAAGGCTGGGTCTCAGTCCAATTCTGGATTTGAAGAGAGTCAATGCCTCTCTGAAGGTGTGTCTGTTCTGGATGGAAACTCTAAGATTGGTCATTCAGGCTGTCCAGCAAGGAGAGTTTCTCACTTTGCTGGACCTGGTGGAAGTATACTTTCACATTCCCATTCAGGAAGATCAGTAGCATTTCCTGCACTTTGCCATTCTTGGTGTACACATTCAGTTCTGTGCACTACTCTTTCATCGTGCTTTGGTTCCCAGGACCTTTTGCAGTGTCATGGTGGTTGAAGTCACAGCTCTGCGATGAGAGGGCATATGTGTGCATTCTTATCTCGATAACTGGCTCATTCAGGTCAAATCCTGGCCTGAGACAGACAGCCCGAGTGGTTCCGTTTCTAGAGAGCCTCAGCTGGGTAGTTATTCATAGCAAGAGTCATCTGGAGCCCCTTCAGTCTTTGGAGTATCTTGAGGCCTTTATCGACATCCTTGCAGGCAGGGTCTTTGTGACAGCTGACAGAATGGCCAAATTGCTGGCTCAGCTGACAGCCTTCTGTTGACAGTGTTATACCCATGGTTTGGGATTATTTTCAGTTACTGGGCTCGATGGTGGCCATGATAGAGGGTAGTCTCTTTGGCATGAGCTCTTATGAGACCTACCAGAGGGCATTGTTGTCTCGTTGGTTGCCTCACACACAAGACTTCGATATCAGGCTCCCATCAATAATAGTTTAAGATAGTGGTGCTGACCCTTCAACTGAAGGAAGGGCACCTGGAGAATCCTCAGTGGTTCCTCATAATGCTGGATGCCAGTCTGTCAAGCTGGGGAGCTCATTGCTTGGGGTGGACAGCTCAAGGCCAGTGGGACAAGCACAAATCAACATGGCCCATCAATCATCTCAAAGCACGGGCCATTTACTTAGCCCTCTTACATTTTCTCTACCTGATCCAGGGCTGAGGGGTCCGGATCTTCTCAGACAATACCACAACTGTGGCATATGTCGACAGGCAGGGGGGGACACCAAGAGTGTGTGCATTGCTCTGGAAATGAATCTGTTTTTCCCCTGGACAGAGCAGCCTCTGTTAGTGCTCTCTGTACAGCTCGTAGCGGGCATTGACAATATCAAGGTGGATTATCTCAGTTGTCATACCCTCAATCCAAAGGAGTGGGAGCTAGCCCTGTCGGCGTTCCAACGGATTTTAGACTGGTAGGAGCCTCTCTGGATGGATTTGATGGTATCTCAAGCCAATGCCAAGGTGAAGAGGTTTTTGAATTGTCAAAAGGAGGTTGGGTTCAGGGACATCGATGCCTTGGTGCAGCCTTGGCCTCAGACGTCATTTCTGTACTTGTTTCCTCTGTGGCTTCTGTTTGGTGTGTGATTCACCACATAAAAGATCACCTGGGCCTTATGATTCTGGTGGCGCCAGATTAGTCATGGAGTCCCTGGTTTGCAGATTTCATACCCAAATGAGCTGACTCTTGCGCCGAAATGGCTACAGCCTGCATCCCTCCACCCGCTGACACTACTGCTTTTTCTGTGTCTGCGGCGGCAGTCTCAGATGAAAAGGAAAAAACCCACAGCCTCTCCTGAGCTGAAAAGGCTGATCTGGTCCTGCCCCTCTCTAAAATATGCTTCACGTCAGAGAGGTGGGACTAGACCACGCTTCCTAGCACGAAAGTACATTGAGCTGCAGGGTTTTTAATTTTTTTTAATTGAACACTGTTGCTGCTTCTGCAGACACAGCAGAGGCGGCGGGGGAGTTGTGGAATGATTGGAAGGGAAATTCTAGGCAGACGGACATGAAGGGGAGGGGGGTGGAATGGCTGAAATGGAAATGCTGGGCAGATGGACACAAAGGGAGGTGGGTGTAGAATGGCCGGAAGAGAAATGTGGACAGATGACCATGAAGGGGAGGAGGGTGGAAAGGCTGGAAGAGAAATGTTGGGCAAAGTTGGGCACAACGGGGGGCCAAGGGCAGATGGTGAATAGGAAATGTGGAGAGGATGGCAGAGGGCAGATGCTGGACACAAAGGGAGGTGAAGGGCAGATGCTGGACACAAAGGGAGGTGAAGGGCAGATACTGGGGACACAGTGTGGTGTGTGTGTGGGGGGGAGGGTTGAAAAGCAGATGCAGGAAACAGATGGTGGGCAAATGCTGGACATGGAGAGCAGAGGCCAGACATTGGGTAAGGATCATAAATGGATGTAGTGCAGATGGCTTCTGGACAAAGGGTAGGGGTCATGGGGGATAAATGGCAGATGCTGGACACAAAGTGGGGGAGTGAAGGGCAGATGCTAGATAGGGGGTGAGAAAGAGAGAGGAGATGCTGAACATGAGGGGATAAGATGAAAAAAATGGGGAGAGGCATGAGATTGGGGAAAGAGGGGGAGGCAAGACAGAGCAGGAGAGAAGGAAATTGATACTGAACATAGGGAGGGTGGAAGAAGAAAAGACTTAGTTAAAAACTGGGGAATAAGTGGCTGGAGAAGGATAAAGAGATGTGCTGTTTTAAAGGTTGAAAAGTGGTAGCTTGACACTGTAAAAAGAGGGAGATTGAGAACCTGCAGAAGGCCAGAGTATCTGCAACAGTGGTGCAAACAGAGAAAACATCCCATCAGAAGGCGGGGGACGCAGCAGGAGAAGGAGTACGAGTTGGTACCTTAGCTTCTGTTGCAATAGTTGATGTTTCTCAGCAGTTCCAATAGTTCATGTTTCTCAGGGTTCAGGCAGGGTCCTGCTTCCCAAACCATTGCCAGGGCTGGCTCCGGTGCATATAGGGCTACCAACTAGTAAGAAGATCATGCTGGATGATATTTGGGAAGCTTTGCAGAGGATTGAGCGTGCAGTGAGTACTAATGTTTCTCAAGTCTCTGACTTTTCGCTGTAAGTGGAGGCCAAATTGGCTGAACATGATTCTGGTTTTGCTGACATGGAGAGATGGTTGGGGCAGTGGAGTCCCAATTTACCATGGTCCAGAAAGCAGTGGGAAGTTTTGTTAGACAGCTTGGCTCTGCATTGTAAGTTAGAGGTTAAGTAGATAGAAGTTAAGGCTACTTTCTGCTTCTAAACTGTGGCATATGTATCTTAAGGTTGTGTTAAAAATCTCAGCTCCAGAAGAAATGCATGTGGTCCAAATGTTTTATTTACCAACTCGGAAGAAATTAGAGTCTGGAGAGGAGGGTGGTATGGACTCTTTGATGTAGACAGACAGTCTGGATCTCTCTGGAGTCCTCTATGGATAATATAACAACTTGGTCTACACTAGTAGTGACTTTAGGGTCAGATACTGATAAGTCTAAATTGTTTAAATAATTTATTCAATTCTGTGAAATGTTTTTTTGTGATCAAAAAGTTCCAATGTTTCAGGATGTAGCTAGGGCCATGCAGGTTAGGAGGAAGGTTTTCCTCCAGTTAATATCTAAGGTGCTTGTAATTGGGGCGTCTTTTTATGTAGCATTTATTTATTTATATTCTCTTATATACCCCGCTATTCTGCATCAGTGTGGTTTACATTGAACAAACTGAAATTACATTGAACAAGGCATTATAACTTGGAGATAACTATTTTACAGGGAACAGGCAAAAAGGCATTCTCCCATGCTGCACCAATCCTATGGAACTCCCTCCCTGAAGAGATTAGAACGCAAACTGAAATTAAGTTCCTCAGAAAGAAACTAAAAACATATCTATTTACCTCACACTTTGACTCTACTACATACTCCTTCCCCCATAACGAAAACGGATAACAACTTTTAAATCACACTCCAACCAAGCAAAACCCACTACACTAACCTTTAAAACAACCCCAACTCCCCATTACTGTAATCAATGCTCTTTCCCGGGATTCTTCACCCTGAGTCATTAAATTCGGTCAATTGACCACTAAGCGAGAATACAACTTGTATATAGTTATGATACCTGAAATGTCGCCATTAACATGGTATCTGTTTCAGTTTATGTTATCGTAATAGTTACTTGTTAAGGCATTTGCCCACTGTACATAGTTTACCAATGTTCCTTGTAAAAAAACAGACCTCGAATCTGTTCATTAACTTGTTCCTTGTAAACCGCACCTGATACATGGGAAGGTGCGGTATATAAATGATTGTTAAATAAATAAATAAATAAATAACATGGGCTATGGAGGGTTAAGTGGCTTGCCCAAGACCACAAGGAGCACCTGTGGGACTAGAAACCCCAGTCCTTCCGGCCCAAGGTTGCTGTCCTCTAGTGGGATTTGAACCCCAACCTTCTGGCCTGAAGTACCTTGCCCCAACCACTAGGCCACTCCTTCATTCCAACATACCGCTGTAAGTGCCTTGTAAGGCATCAGGGTAACTTTTATACTTTTTTTGACCCATCTCAGCTAGAAACGTTTCTTTCTGATAAAGTTACTTCTCAATAATGGTTCATACTTTGGACACATCATGCGAAGAGAGAGATCATTAGAGAAAGACATCATGCTTGGCAAGATAGAAGGTCAACATAAAAGAGGAAGGCCAGCAATGAGATGAATCAATACAATAACAGCAGCTATGGGTTCCAGTCTGTCAACAATGAGCCGCCTGACTCAAGACCAAACACAATTTAGGATAGCTATCCAGAGGATCGCCATGAGTAGACTCCGACTCAACGGCACTTAACAACAACAATAATGGTTTCCTTTGTCTTGATCATGCTGGATACATTTGAGGGTTAGAAAAACTTCTGTGGTGAATAGATTGTTTTCTAATATTTTTATAATTTTTCTTTTTCTTTTCTTGGTTCCCCTCTTGTTTTTATTTTGTGTGGTGGGCTACTGTGCATTACGTAGTATCTTTCTGATTTTTTCTTGTTTCCATTTATCTTATTGTTGTAGCCATTGACACTTTTCCTTAAATCTTAAGAATTGTAAAATTGAAAGTGCATTAAAATATGCTGAGTCAATAACTTCATTTTTGACAATACAAGGGCAAGCCAATATTGCAGCAACTCCAGGTAGTGGAGATGGTGCTTGAAATATCTCAGTTCTATTTGGAATATGTTGCTTAAACTGTATGCCATAACTGACTGGCTCCATTCACAGAGTCTCAAAATCAACTTCAACAAGACTGACATACTATTCGTCATGAGAAACCTATCCTTCTCACCTCCCTCATCATTAAAGACAAGAGGTGCTGAACTTTTGAGCAGAACCAGCATCCGCTACCTAGGCATAACACTAGACCAGCATCTCAACTTCAAAGCCCACATCAGCAACAGCATCAAACAAATATACCACAAGATACGAACGCTAAGACATCTTCGACCCTTATTACAACCTGATGACTTCAGATCAGTTTTCCAGGCACTGGTGACCCCCCATTTTGATTATGCTAACGTGATCCTGCATGGCTTACCCAAAAACACCTTAAACCCCTTACAGTTGGCTATGAATACTGCCGCACGTGTCCTGACTGGAGCCGCCAGAAGTGACCACATCACCCCCATCCTCAAAAACCTACACTGGCTACCAATCAATTGCCGGCTATCATACAAAGTAATCATTATAACCTTTAAGGCCATCAACAAAACAGCCCCAACATCCCTTATAAACCTTGTTCACCCTACCTCAGCAAACAGAGCAAGGAGATCATGCACAGCCAATACCCAGCGAAACAACAAAATGCAACAAAAAAAGCAAAGAATAGAGCCTTCAAACTCTATGCTCCCAGTTGTTGGAATGCGCTTCCAACATCCATCAGAGCCATAACAGACCTAGCCCAATTCAGAAAGGCTCTAAAACCTCATCTATTTCTTATGCACTACTCTCAACCCACCAAGCCTGACACCATCCACCACACACCCAATTAGAAACACATGTGCTGCTATCAACATATGTAAATACTGTAAATAAACTGTAATTGATGTATATAGTTTCCCCCTGTTGAAACCCAAGTTAACTTCCTGTTCATTGTAAGTGCCTATAGTGACTCTATCTGGCACAAAACCGTTGTATGTAAACCGCGCTGATTTTTAAGAGTGCGGTATATAAGAACTATAAAATAAATAAATAAAATAAACTGGAAGACAGTGTCTCTAAAAGTGCAGCTGATTTAAACTCTGTACAGACAGTTGGCCAAATCACTCAGAAGTAGGATAGTATGTACCAAGAAGTTAACTCTAAGCTTGTGGACTTGGAAAAGAAGATGAAAGACTGATCAAGTGATTGAATCCTTAGTTAAGGACAGACTTTCCATATATAAGAAGTTGGAATTTTGTGAGAATCAGATGGCTCTTCAACTTGGAAAAGAGACTGCTAAGGCGAGATACGATAGAGGTCAATAAAACAGTGAATGGAGTGGAACAGGTAACTATAGATCGGTTGTTTACTCCTTCAAAAAATAGAAAGATTAGGGGACACACAATGAAGTTACAATGTAGCACACTAAAGACTAATTGGAGTAAATATTTTTGCACTCAAACTCTCGAATTTGCTACCAGAGGATGTAGTAAAAGCTGTTACTGTAGCTGAGTTTAAAAGAGGTTTGGACAAATTCCTGGAAGACAAGTCCATAAACCATTATTAAAGAGGAATGGGGAAATCCATTGCTTACCCATGGGACAAGCAGCATGGAATTCGTATACCTTTTTTTTTTTTTTTTATTTTTATTAATTGTGGAATATGATCATACAGGCAATTCAACACTTTCCCATATTATATACAATGACAACCATTGAACCACCTTTTGTATCTTCCCTTCCCTTTACCCCCCTCTCTATTCCTACCTTCGTCACATCAGTACACCTGATCCCTTTACCCAATTAATATCAAGTCTATTGGTAGTCCGTGTCCTCCTCTCCACTATACCCTCACCATCTCCCCTACAGTAACATGTTGCCTGCCTTAAACGCTCTCTTCACATTTTACCAACATACATCAACTCCCAAGTCTCATATTCCAAACTGACAGTTTACACAGTATCCATTCAATTGCATTAAAACATATTCAAAACCCACAGCTCCCACTGCATTATACATTATAACTGATAACTTGTGTGGCTCATTGTGTGCTCACAGTCGCAGCTCTTTTACTCCTTCCCTAGTTCTCCCTCCTCATCCTACTGAGGTGTAACCTCCTCCAGGCTCTTAAGGTATGTGGTCCATATTTTCTTGTATTGCTCCTCCTGCCCTTTTAGGCTATATAATATATGATCAAATCTCAGAGCCTCCCCCACTTTACCCTTCCAGTCCTCCATAGTAGGGCCTACTACTGATTTCCACCTCCATTCCACCACCACTCTGGCTGCTAATAGTATTTTTTGTGTTAGCATGGCCCGTCTCGTCCCTCTCCCAGGTACCGTCAACAAGGTTGGCTCAAGACAATCTGCTGCCTGAGGCGAGAGATGAGCTGGCACCCCCCCCCCCCCACCACACACATCCTTGGCAACCAAACTGGAGGGTCTCCTCAGAACTCCAATTAGGAACCAGGAGATACCTTCACTCATGAAAAGGATTAGGTGGTTGCCCTAAGAATAAAGAAAGCAATATATTCCCAGGCCATATACTTTTAAAAAAAATCTTTGCAATGTTGTTTTTAATGCAGCAAAAATTGTAGCAGCTTAATTAGGTAGGCTATAGAAAAACTAATACATGGGCCCTCATTCTCCATCAGTGTTCGTTGTCGAGGGAAAATATAGGAGACATGAGCAGATCACCCTCTCCACACCCTCCAAATGTCTGTCTGACAAAGCAAGCACTTTTCCAATGCCTATTGTTGCCTGGAGCAGATATAAATTTAGATTTGGTTCAGGACATAAAGGGTGTTTCTGAAATTGCGTGAGCACATCCAAGTCCTGGAATACCCTGGACATGTCTACTCCACGCCTCCATTCAGACATGGATGTCCTCCCCCAGCTTCTAAAATGTCTCTGGGGATAACTGCATGCCCATTTTCAGACATCAAAGCATGAATAGAGCTTCTAAAATAACCCCCATATTCTACACCCAAAGAACCCATCTTCCACAATAGGTGCAGAGGACATTTCCCCATTGAACTCAACATACAAAAAATAGTTTTTGATTCTGATGTCATCTCAGTAACAGCAATATAAACCCTCACCAGTACTGGGTATACTGTGAAGTAAAGTTGAGTATATCCCTCCCCCTGTCCCCGTTACCACGTTTACTGTACTGTTAAAGTTGTGTTAAATGTAAACCATCTTGATCTTTAGAAATGCTAAATAAAATAAATAAATACTACAAAACTTGGTAACAATCACTCAGGACCTATAGAGGAAATCTATCATACTATAACAGCATCAACTTCTAAAATTCACACAAGGAGCCTACCCAGAAAACAGCAGCACTGTACATATTGCAGTTGGCCCTAGAACATTGATAAACCTATTTGGAAGCTGAACAAACTGGATTGCTACAGATCCCTACACAGAAACTCCATTCTAACTGAATACCTGGCATCAGTCACACACTCCGAATACAGATTGATCCTCACCAAATATAGATAACATTACCACAAACTAAAAATAAAATTATGTAGACAAAACTGATTTTAAATTTTAAAAAAATACCAGACTGTATTCAATACACTAGAGAAACAGATCTGCGGATGCCCCTGTACTGTGCAAAGTGTAAAGATAAAACATGTATGGCCCAAGAGGTTTATTTTGTTAACAGTAGGGTCAGCCCAACCACTAGGCAAACTAGGTGGCCGACTAGTGCGGCAGCTTCTTGGAGACAGCAAAGAGCAGAACATTCAAAGCTAAACAATAGATTCTGACAGCCAAAAGAGTCTTAAGGCTTAAAGTAAGCCTATGGCACCAACACCTTAAACCAACGCTGGGGCCGACCCCGGTTAGATAAAACTCGCTGACAGAGATTCAGAGAGCACTAACCGGCTAGTGCTGCTGAGTATCTCCTCTAAACTCCATGCCACTGTCTGGCACACTGCCAGGACGATCCATGAGCAGAGCAAGGTAGTCCCAGTACTTAGCTGGTTAGCAGCACTTTTCAGTCCACTAACTGGCTAAGTGCCCTTATAAAGTCAGGACATTTCAATAACTGTCCTAACTTTATGCAATTCAGCTATCTGGACAGCAGCTGAGTATTGCCCCTATCTGGATAGCTGCGCTGCTCAGCACTGAAACTGGGTGTCTAGTGCCGGAGAATATCCTGATTCCAGCACCGAGTATCCGGTTTCACTTCTGCCTCTCTCTTCTCCATCTCTTTATTCCCCTTCTCCTGTGTCCAGCATCCCCCTCCATCTCCCTGACCTCCCGCAGCGTCCAGTATCTCCCCTGGATGTCCGCTACCAGTGCTCTTCCCCAGCTAATGGTGCTGCATATTTCCAATAACCCAACCTCCCTCATGTGCAGAATTCCCTTCACCTTGAGCACGATGTCCAGGGGATATCTTTCCAGGGCTTGGCTGCTGCTCAAGGCTGTTTTACAGCTCCTCTGTGCCTCTGGCATGGTCCACTCGCCTCTTCCTATCAGTGCCATCTCCTCCTCTTCCTCTCCCAGGGCTGCCGGAACCTGGGCTATGGACATTCAGCCTCTGCAGTGCTGCCTTTGTCCCTTTGCTGCCAATGCCTCTTTCTCCCCAGCGGCGGTCGGCAGGAGGAGCTGCTGTCCAGGAGTTAGGAGACATGCCCTACGCTGTGCCGATGCTGCTTCTGAGTAAATGCAACAGGGCTGGCAGCAGCGTGGACCCTGTAGCAGTATAGCGATGCATGTCTAGAGCTGGCCCTGCTGCCCGGGAGCTGGGAGAGAGGCCCCGCGCTGTGTGCTGATATTGCCGCTGCAGCACTGACGTGGTGGCTGAGAGCATACAGCAGCAGTGGGGGTCTTGTCATAGTTTGAGCCATGTGTGGGCATGATGCCTAGGGCAGGCCCTGCTGTCTTCCATCTCCCTTCCAGCCCTAGTCCCTTCTGTTGTCGGCTGCCACTTCTCCTGTGTTGGCAGCAGCAGCGTAGGCTTGCCAACTTTTTGAAAGAGAAAAATCCACCACTTGTGGCTAGCCATGCTCTGCCCATGTCCACCCTTGCCCTGCCCCAAAAAATAATTACAGAGAGGGCAATGTGCAAGCTGAACAAGCCAGATTGTCACACATTTTTAAACAGAAATTCCATACTAACAGAATACCCAGCATTGGTCTCACACACACACAAACCTTCACATTAAGTGACCACAAAATGAAAAGAGAAATATGTAGACAAAAATTAAACTAAAACCTCAGAAAGCTAGACGCTGCATGCAGTGCAACACGAGAGAAATAGAAATGCGTCCCCCTGTATTGTACAGGACGGGCATTAGGGATGCAACCTGGCAATTGCCCTGGATCCCTGAGCCAGAGAGGCCCTCACATCTGTCTGAAACTGCAAAAGACATAGTTTGCTAGGTAGCTTTAGGATCCCCTCTCAGATTTTTGCCCTGGGATAGGCTCCAGCCATATCCAACACCATTCTTAACGGCTAGTACATGCACTTTTCAAACACTAACATTTTCCAATCACAAATTTTTCTACCATTGTTGTTTGTCATTTTATGTTTCTAACTGTGTTGGTCCATGTCTCCGGTTTTGTTTTCCTGGTTTTTCATGGTGTCCTCTCCATTTGCCTGTCTTCTCTCTCTTCCTGTCTTCACATCCTCCCTTAAATAAGTTTTTAACACTGTTCTCTTCCATTCCGTTTTCTTCCATTTATTTTTCTGCTTTTCTATCCAGATTTCACTCCTGCTTATCAACCACTCCTCAATTTCACTCTTTACCTCACTCCAAACCTCTGATTTCCTAGATCTCTTTCCATTCCCAGCCTCATATTTCCTAGTCATTCACTAACTCTCCCCCTCTTCATGTCCTTTCCCCTCCTCCATCCAGTATTTTCCTATCCCTCCCTCAATGCCTACTATATTCCCTCAATGTCTCTATTCCCCATGTCCATCTCCCCTCTTGTCTCTGTCCGTGTCCCTATCTCCCCATGCCCAACATCTCCCGTGTCCCTGACCCCAGCCCCGAGATCTGACTTTACCCCCAGCTCCCTTCTCCCAGTCCTTGCATTATCAGCAGATTCCTTCTCCCATCTCCAGCCCCCATGTCAGCCATCCATTCCCGTTCTCCAGTTCCAGACCCTATATTATACCTGAGACCCCTTCTCCCTGCATTTCGCCCCACCTTCCAATCCCTGCATTAGTCCCTAGCCCCCACCTCCTGCATTTTCTTCCAGCCCCAGCATTAGCACTATTTCTTGAGTTGGTCCCCAATCCCAGCCCTCTTGAAACATCAGCATCCCTTAGCATCTACCCTCTTCCACCAGTCCTTTGTCCAGCGTACCTTCCACCCCCACTCCCCTTCCACCAGTCCAATGTCCAGCATACCTTCCACCCCCACTCCCCTTCCACCAGTCCTAAGTCCAGCATACCTTCCACCCCCACCCCCCTTCCACCAGTCTTATGTCCAGCATACCTTCCATCCATCATGTGTTCCTCTCCTTTCTTCTGCAACCCTCCTACAGAATCCCCCTCCTTATTTCTCCCTTGCCAGAACCTCTTCTCCCCTCAAAGCTTAATTTTTCCGTGGCAGCAACAAATACTAAAAAAACACAAACAAACCCTTGCAAACGATAAAGTATGGCTGTGGCATCCACAGAGCCTCCTAGCCCATGCAATTCTGAAACCTCTTTCGTGTCATACCCCTCCGACACACCCCTAGGAAGCAGGACACGGAAGAAGTTGCAGGATCGCATTGGCTGGGAGGCTCCACAGATGCCACAGCCATGCTTTATCACTCACAAGGGGGTTTTTTTTGGGGGGGGGAGGGGGGTTGGTAATTGTTGCTGCCATGGAAAAATTAAACTTTGAGGGGAGAAGAGGTTCTGGCAAGGGAGAAATAAGGAGAGAAGTTAAACGCTGGATAGACATGGGGGGGGGGGGGCAAAGAGAAAAAAAAATAAAGAGAGGACAAAAAAACCGGCTGAAGGCTGGCCGCTTGGCAACTCTACAGCAGCAGCAGCACGCCTCCGCTCCGAGAATGAAGGAAAAAAACAAAAACGTGCCTGTGCATCATTCTGCTCTTGTGCAAGGGCTGGCTGGTCTGCCCCCTTGACACTATGTCAGAGGGAGCGGGACTGGCTGAGCGGTTCACAGGAGCAGAATGAATCATCGATCATCTGAGCATTCTTTTTTTGTCTTAATTTCAAGGCCCCTGCTGCTGCCGAAACAAGAAAACTGACAGCAGCAACAGAATGCAAGAAACACCGCTTAATTTGTGATCTCCCATTTTTTTTTAGGCAGCATGAGGCAGCTACCGGCGGCATGATTTGGGGGTATTTTTGCCGCCCCAAAAACTCAGCCGCCTGAAGCAGCTGCCTCACCCTGCCTAATGATAGAACCGCCCCTGACCGCCAATAACACTTCCACTGGGTCATTAGCTACCTGCCTTCCCACTATTTATTTATTTATTTAATTAAAAGGATTTATATCCTGCCTTCTCCTTTAATCAAAGCGGTGTACACAGCAAACAATCAAATAAATTTATATTTGTGTGATCATGCAGTGTTATACAGTGAATGAGTATGTGTGTAAGTTGGTGTTGATTCGTGGTGGGCTATTTACAGCATGAGCTACTTTACAATGTTATGTACATGAGGAAGTAAGGTTGAGGGGTTGGTATTAGTCCAGGAGTTGGCGGGCACAACTATGTGCTATCACCGTAGTGCTCAATGAAGAGCGTTGCCTTGAGTAGTTTTCGAAAGTCCTTAATGTCTTCTGTTTTATTTTATTTTATTTATTTATTTTATTTAACATTTGCTTCTATACCGCGCTATTAAAATCAGCGCGGTGTACATCAAACAAGCATACTACAATGTATACAAACAACATTGAGTTTTACAGAGAACAGGAAATTGAACATGGGAAGGAAACCAGGGGAACTAAATACATATTAACTCAAACTATGTACAATACTTTAATGTAAATGGGTGTTGCATTAGTTTTGTGAAGCTAACCATTATCTGAGGAGATGATGTGCAGGGGCGGCAGGTATATGGGGGAAGTTTGCAGGTTGTTGGATGTGCTTCTATCACTGGAGGTTTCTGAGTAATATTTTGTGAATAGGTGGAGTTTTAAAGCTTTTCTGAATAGTATGATTCTTTTTATTCCACGGATTTCATGGGGGAGTGCATTCCAGTTTAAAGGGGCAAATAAGGAGAAGGCTCTGTTGGAGGTAGCTTTTGTGCATTTAGTCATTAGGTTGGGGACTGCTAACGTGTTCCGTGCAGTAGATCTTCTGCTTCTATTTTCTAGGGTGCCATGGATTAGCGTGCTGATTGGCGTAGGGGGGTAGTTATTTAGGGCTTTGAAGGTAAGAACCAGTGATTTGTATTGGATCCTGGCGTGAAGAGGTAGCCAATGTAAATCCTTCATGATGGGTGTTATGTGGTCGGATCTTGATGATCCGGAGAGGACTCTTGCGGCTGCATTCAAGGCTAAGCGGAGCGGGTTTAAGGTCGACTGTGGAAGGCCATGAAGAATAATATTCGCGAAATCAACATGTGGAAGGACTAGAGCCTGAAAGGTTGTTCGGTAGTCTGTGAAGTCCAGTAAGTGTCGGAGGTGACGTAGAGTTCTGATCTTATGGTATATTGCCTTTGTGATGTTGATCGTAGGTCGTCAGGGAGGGCGTTCCATATTGCACTATCCTCCCCGTTTCCCTTCTAACTTGTTCCCAGTATATTTTAATCACTGGACACCCTCACTGCATATGGTAGAAAGCCCCTTTCCCCACAACCTCGCCAGCACAGGGGGGGTCTCCTTCCTTTTTGCCTTACAGTATATTGACTCATCGGGGTGCTATAAGCTCTGTGCACTATTTTAAACTGTGTCTGTTCCCAGGAGGTGACCCAGGTGTATTTATATATGCCTCTGTGAAATATGCATCCATGTATCTGCACCAAGCGGTTGCCCTCTCCACTGCTCCCACCCCTTCATGTGGGCCTCCCCTTCCTGCTCTATCTCCTCCATGCAGGTTTTATATAACTTTGCTAACAACCCCTTTGCCTTTCCCCCTTTTATACAAGACCTTCTCCGAATGCGTGCTAGGCCTTGTCAGGTTTTGCATAACATCTGGAAGTGAGAGAAAATACTGGAGCTGGAAGTATTGGAAGAAAGGCATCCGCCTCCCAATACGCCCTTCCACCTCCTGCATGTTCATCATTCCTCCTCTCCCTAACAGATCTCTGAATCAGGTCATTCCCGCTACCATCAAGTCCTGTCGTAACTCACTAAACTCCCCCACTGAGAAAGGGATACATATCATTTAGCTTCATGCATTCACTAATCATGGCTGGCATCGCCCCCCCCCCCCCTTTTCTTTTCTCCCCTGACCACTAAACTCAAAGCCTTGAGAAGAGGTTGCCTCTCCGGAGCCCCTTCTCACCCCTCTCCCGCACCACCCCTCCCCTCCCACCCACTCGAAGATCAATTGCGGAGTCAGAATCGGTCTCTCTATTTCCACCCATGCAGCCTCTTGCCACTGATGATAGTGATCTCTCAAAGCCCTGAGCACTGCTGCCCTGTAATACCACTACAAGGAAGGAAATCTAATCCCCCCTTCCTCCCTGGATTTAACCATCCTCCCCAGCCCAACCCTGGCTTTCTTTTTCCCCCACCTGAATTTAACAAGCCTCCTCTCCCACGCCCCAATTTTTGGCATCTTTAGGGGAATTGGGAGCTGGGCAAACACAAAGAGAAATTTGGGGATTATATTCATTTTCAGCGCAGCCATTTGTCATTTCAGTCAAAGTGGTTTACATTGTAACTTAAACTTGGTAATGTACATTAAACGGACATTGATAACTTGAATTTTTCTGAGGAAGTGACTGGCTCAAGGCTACAAGGAGTGCTAGTGGGAATATAATACTGTCTTTTATATTTTGCACAGTACAGGGGAAAATGCATCACTTTCTGTTTCTTGTGTTGCACTGCATGAAGAGCCTGGCTTGATGGAGGTGCAACCTTATTTGGTGTATTGTGTGCAATTCTGGAGACCGCACCTTCAAAAGGATATAAAGAGATTGGAGTCTGTACAGAGGGTGGCTACTAAAATGGTTAGTGGTCTTCGTTATAAAGAATATGAGGACAGACTTAAGGCGCTTAATATGTATATTTTAGAGGAAAGGCGGGATAGAGGTGATATGATTGAAACGTTTAAATACCTCCATGGCATAAATGCACAGGAGGAGAGCCTCTTTCAATTGAAAGCAAGCTCTGCTACGAGGATACATAGGATGAGGGTGAAAGGGGATAGACTCAGGAGTAATATGCGGAAATGTTTCTTTACAGAAAGAGTGGTAGATGCGTGAAATAGTCTCCCAGTGGAGGTGATAGAGATGAGGACAGTATCTGAATTCAAAAAAGCATGGGACAAACACAGGGGATTTTTAAAGGAAAAAAGGGGATCGTTGTAGTGGCTGATATGGAAGGTCAGACTAGATAGGCCATGTGGTCTTTTTCTGCCATTATGTTTCTATGTTTCAATTTAATTTTTTTCTACATATTTTTAATTTGTTTGTTATAATTTATTTTGTACTTGGTGAGGGGTCTAACTGTGTTCTGCCTGTGTGACTGAGACTATATGTTCTGTTAGCATGGAGTTGCTTTAGGATCTCTAGTAATCTGGCATTTTCATTTTTCTGAATAGGTATAAGGATGTTCTAAGGCCCATTGCAATATTTATGGTGGTGCTCTTTTCTGGGTAGGCTCCTTATTGTGTTCGTTTTAGAAGCTGGTGTCATTATGGTATGGTAGATTTGCTTTATAGCTCTTCAGTGACTTCTGTAGAGTTTTGTATTAGTTCACAATCTGCCTGGTACTGAAGAGACTGTTAATGAGATGACACCAGAATCTGATTTATTTTTTCTTGTATGTTAGGTTTTATGGTTCTGCTCTGCACCTACTGTTAGAGGAGGGGTTTCACTGGACGCAAAATAGATGTTCAGAAAGAGAGAGAGAAGCACTTTTTTTTTTGTCCCTTGGCTTGTGAGCACCTTACATCTCCCGTTTTTTTCAGAATATTTATTTATTTGTTTATTTATTTAACATCTTTTCTATACTGTCTTTCTATTAGTCAAGACGGTTTACAGAGAACTCTGTGCTTATAAACAAGATAACTTAACAATTGGTGAGAATTACATAAAACTCGGGTAGTTAAGAGGTGAGAATTGGAATGCATACAGGTGGGTTGAAATATAGTGGGAGGTGGGAGGGATCAATGCAGGGCTTTAACTCAACTTATGTACAATAAAGGTAAAAATAAGGGGTGAGGAAGGTATGTCTAGGTTATGATATTAGCAGCTGGGCCATTTAAGAGGCGAGGATCTGGTCTGTAAAATTCTATGAACAGGTGAGTTTTTAGCTTCTTTCGGAAGTCCCCTGTTGATTCAATGCTCCTTAGGGTAGTAGGGCATTCTATATCATTGGGGCGTTTGAGGGAGAATGCCTTTGAACAGGTCCATTGGTTGCTCTTGATCTTAACTGGAGGTTTGATCTAACAAGATGAGGTTGTGGTGTCTTCTTAGTCTGTTGTCTGTAGGTTTGTGTAGGATGGAAAGTAGGGGTTCAGCAGATTGTTTATGTAGAGTTTTGTGAGTGTTGAGCAGAACTTTGTATTTGATTCTAGATGAGATCGGAAGCCAGTGTAGTTGCTTGAGCAGTGGTGTGATGTGTGTTTTTAGGGAAGCACTTTGAATGATCTTGGCAGTGGCATTTTGCGCAAGTTGTAGGGGATAGAGGGTGGTTTTGGGCAGGCCTTGGTAGATGTAGTTGCAATAATCTAAGATGGGAGTTGTGATGGCCTGGCAGACGGTACAGAAGTCACCTTGGTCCAAGTTCTTCAGAATTCTAAGTTTGTGATTGGCAGCTCTGGTGGTTTGTTTTATTTGAGCTTGCAGGTCCTGGTCGAAGATGACTCCAAAATATTTGAACTCAGTCTTGTTGTTGAGGTCTGTGGCTCCAATTTTGATAGTAGCTAGGGGTTTGAAGTTGGTAACTCTAGTAATGTATAGAATTTTGGTTTTGTTATAGATGATGCTGAGGTTATGATTTTGAAGCCAATGCTCCATTGCTGAGAAGCATTTAGATATGGGGGAGTAATCTGGTGTGGCGGGAGTGAACGGTGTGAACATCATTGTCATCAGCATATATTAGATAATTAATGTTGAGACTTTGGATGAGTACTACTACTACTATTCAGCACTTATAAAGCGCCACGCACGCAGCACTGCACAGCAAACCTACAAGAGGTAGTCACATACAAGAAGTCCCTGCCCATCAGAATCATGCTCATCGGAGCTTACAATCTAGTTAAAAAAAACCAAAACAGTACAGAGCATTAGTCAGTTCTGCGCAAGGTACTGTGTGGTACAGTTTGGTCTGTAGTTTGGTCATAAACGTTGACGAGGATTAGGGTAAGGTTAAGATGAGGATGGAGTCAGGATCTGAATGCAACGGTGAAGAGGTGGGTCTTCAACCTGGATGTGAAGAGGGCCAGGGAGGATGCCTGGCACACAGACACAGGTAGGCTGTTCCAGGCATATGGTGCAGCAAGGTGAAAGGAGCGCAGTCGGGAGTTTGCGGTGCGGGTGAGAGGCATTGATAGGAGTAATTTGTTGGCGGAGCGCATATTTCGGGAGGGGACGTAGGGAGAGATAAGAGATAAGAGGTATTGAGGGGCCATAGAGTGAATGCATTTATAGGTCAGCAGGAGAAGCTTGAATTGGATGCAGAATTGGAGCCAGTGAAGCGACTTGAGAAGAGCAGTAATGTGGGCATGGCGAGGCTGGCAGAAGATTAGTCGAGCAGCGTGATTTTGTATGGATTAAAAGGGAAGGAGGTGGCTCACGGGGAGACCAGCGAGGAGTATGTTGCAGTAATCGAGGCGAGAGGAGATTAAGGAGTGGACAAGCATTTTGGTAGTGTGTTCAGAGAGGAAGAGGCGGATTTTGCTTTTGTTATAGAGAAAGAAGTGGCAGGTCTTCGCTACAAGCTGGATATGAGCGGAGAAGGCGAGAGAGGTGTCAAAGATAACCCCTAGATTGCGGGCAGAGGGAACAGGAAGGATAGTAGATCCATCCACATGGATTGAGAGAGGGGGAAGTGGGGGGAAGGAGTTGGATGGAAAGACAAGGAGTTCAGTTTTGGCCACGTTCAGTTTCAATCGGTGATGGGACATCCAGGCAGCGATGTATGAAAGACAGGCAGAGATCTTGGACTGGGTAGCTGGAGAAATATCAGGTGTAGAGAGGTGGATCTGGGAATCATCGACATAGAGATGGTGAAGAAAGCCATGGGAGGAGATAAGTGCACCAAGGCTTTGGGTATAGAGAGAGAAGAGGAGGGGGCCCAAGACAGATCCTTAGGGTACACCTACATGGAGCGGGGTAGGGGAGGAGGAGAAGCCACCAAAGCATACACTGAATGAATGATGGGAGAGGTAGGAGGAGAACCAGGATAGTACGGAGTCCTTGAAGCCAAGCGAGGAGAAGGGTGGTGAGGAGAAGGTTGTGGTCAATGGTGTCAAAGGCAACAGAAAGGTCAAGAAGGATGAGGATAGAATAGAGGCCCTTAGATTTAACCAGGAACAGGTCATTGGTGACTTTTGTGAGTGCTGTTTCAGTGGAGTGTAGGGGAAGGAAGCCAGACTGCAGTGGGTCCAGGAGGGCCTGGGTGGTGAGGAAGTCGAGGCAGAGATGGTGGAATGCTCATTCTAATAGTTTGGATATGAAGGTAAGGAGGGAGATAGGTCGTTAGAAGGGCATGTGGGATCAAGTGAGGGTTTCTTGAGGAGGGGTGTGACAATAGCATGTTTGAAGTCAACGGGGACGGTTGCAGTTGAGAGTGAAAGGTTGAGGGTATGAGTGATGGAGGGGACAATGGTGAGGAAGATGGAACATAGGAGATGGGTGGGGATAGGGTCTGATGAACAGGTGGTAGGTTTGGAGGAGGAAAGGAGGAGTGCGGTTTCTTCAGAGATCGGAGGGAAGGAGGAGAAGGGTGGCAGAGGGAACAAGGATAGGGGAGGAGAAATAGGGAGGAGGGGAGGTAGATGAGGGGGTAGGGAATTGGAGGGTAATCTTGTGGATTGTGTCATGGAAGTAGTCGGTGGGGTTTGGGCAGAAAGGGAGGGTGGGATCGGGGCAGGGGGACCTTGATAAGGGAATTTAGGGTATTAAAGAGACGGTGAGGATCAGAGGCAAGGGAGTTGGTCAGATGGATGTAGTAATCTTGTTTGGCAAGTGCTAAGGCTGACTGGAAGGAGCCAAGCATGAATTTAAAATGTAGAAGGTCTTCCGGGGAGTGGGATTTGGACCAAGCTTATTCGGCAGAATGGGCGCAGATGCATAGGTAACGAATTGTGGGTGAAAGCCAGGGTTGGGGAGTAGATCGTTTGACAGGGCGTGGGTGGGAGGGGCAAGAGTGTCAAGGGCTGAGGATAGTGTAGCATTGTATGAGGATAATGCCTTATTGACGGACTTGGAGGATAAAATGGAGGAAAGAGATGGAGAAATGGTGGAGGACAGAGTCAGGGGGTCAATATTATGAAGTTTTCTAAATAGGTCGGAGGAGACAGGACGAGGTTGGGACGGCGGAAGCTGAAGAGTAAATGTTAAGAGGTGTTGGTCAGATGAGGGAAGGATTGATTTGCAGAGGTTTAAGGGAGAGGAATTGGAGAAGAGTATTAGGTCAAGGCAGTGACCGTGTAGATGTGTGAGGGCAGTGGAACAAAGTTGGAGGTCGAATGAGGAGGTAAGAGCTAGGAACCTTGAGGCATGGGGGTCGGAGGGGTTGCTGATGTGAACGTTGAAATAGCCAAGAATAAGAGTAGAGGAGGAGGGATCCATAAAGGCAGAGAGCCAGGAGTCGAAGTCGGTGAGGAAGGTTGATTTGGATTTGTCGGGTGGGTGATAGATAACAGCTACTCGGAGGGGAAGTGGTGTGAGGAGTTGAATGGAGTGAACTTCAAAGGAGAGGGGGGAGTGTGATTGGGGTGGCAGGAGGGGTTGGAATTGGCAGAAGGGAGAGAGTAGGAGGCCAACGTCACCACCGCGACCAGTAGATCGAGATGTGTGGGAGAACTGGTAGCCCCCATAGCAGAGAGAGGCAATGGATGCAGTGTCGTCTGGGGGGAGCCAGGTCTCGGTCACGACAAGAAGGTGTAGGGCATTAGAGATAAAAGGATCGTGAATAAAAGGTTTTTTTTTAATGGCTGAACATGCATTCCATAGGGCGCATGAAAACGGGAGAGTGGAGGGGGGAGGAGAGGGATATGGATAAGGTTGGATAAGGTACGTGTGGATTTCTTATCAGAGTAGTGTGGGGGTCTATTTCTAGGGTAATACCGAGATTTAGAGGGAGCAGGGTGTGGGTGGATATGTCTGGGTGTGTGTGCTCTCCAAGAGGGACATGAGGGAGGAGAAATGAGGGGTAGGTTGATGGTATCGGGTAGGTTATTATTGGGGTTAAGGTCAGAGTTGATATCTAAGGATGAGTGATTGTGGGATGAATGAGGGAGAGCGGAAGGAGGGAGGAGCGAGATGTAGATGAGATTAGATAGGGTACGTGAGGAACTTTTTTTTAGTGTGAGAAAGGAGTCGGGGGGGGGGGGGGCAGGGTTGGGGTTGATATTACCTGAAGAGAGGAGGAGAATGAGTATTAGAGAGAGAAGTAAGGTGGAGATTAGTACGGCGGAAGCGAGGGTGGGGTTGCCTTAATGAAAGGGGGCTGGTTGAATGCAGGGGATGGTGTGAAGAAGGTCAAGAGCAGGTGCTAGGCTAAGGGGGAGAATGGAGGGAGAAGTGAGGAAGGTAGGGGGAGGGGAGGGGGAAGAGGAGGGAGGGTGTTGGTAGGAGGGGATGCAGTTGGGGAGGAAGAGAAAGAGGAAGAGAAGGACAATGAGATGTGGGGCCATGGTGGTGGGCAGCAAGGTCTGAGCAAGCAATGGGTTTTGGTAGTGTGGTGTTGGGCAGCAGGGTCTGAGCAGTAATGGGTGGCAAGTTCTATGCAGTTAATGGGTAACAAATAATAGTCAAAAAAGCAGGCGGTGGGTAGCAGATCAACGCAAGCAATGGTAGCACGCAATGGATAATGGAACTATGCAACAATGGGTAGCAGTTCTATGCAATGGATAAGCAATGGGTAACAGATCTATGCGACAATGGGTAGCAGTTCTGTGCAACATTAGGTAGCAGTTCTAAGCAACAATGGGTAGCAACACTATGCAAACATGAGTAGCAGTATTATGCAAACAATGGATAAGCAGTGGATAACAGTTTTATGTGTTCCAAGGGCTGCAGAGCAGAGAAGGCATCCATCTGTCCAAGAAAGGTCAACGTGTCTTCGGTAGTAGACTGGCTAATCTACTGAAGAGGGCTTTAAAATAGATTCATTGGGGATGGGTGAAGAAAGCCCCCAGGTAGGTGATACATTAAATACCTTTATGAAAATGGGTAACAGGGGTAACATATGGAAAGCAGTGTGTATAAATGCCCGTAGCATGGGAAATAAGATCCCTGATGATGAAGCTTTGGTGGGAGTGGCTGACTTGGATTTAGTGGCAGATACAGAAACATGGTTCACAGAAAACCATGATTGGGATGTAACTATACCTGGCTATACTTTATTCAGAAAGGACAGGGTAGGAAGACGGGGAGGAGGAGTGGCACTATATGCAAAAACTACTATTAAAGCTTTGGAATTACAGAGCTTAAAAGGGAGAGAGGAGGCATTGTGGGTTAAACTAAAAAGAGGGAAAGAGAAATCTATTTACATTGGTGTGATATACAGACCTCCCTCACAAAAGGAAGAGAGGGGACAGAGAGTTAATTGAAGACATACGCAGCATTGCTAGGAAAGGGGAAATGCTACTGATAGAAGATTTCAATATGCCAGATGTTGATTGGCACATTCCTGCTGCAGTATCATCTAGAAGTAAGGAGATCCTGGATTCTCTACAGGGAGAACTATTCAGGCAATTGGTAACAGACCCCACACGTGAAGGGGTCGTACTGGACTTGGTGCTTACCAATGGTGAAAGTGTTTCTGATGTTGTAGTGGGAGATCATTTTGCATCCAATGATCACCAGATGGTGTGGTTCAGTATTAGGACTAGGGCTGTTAGAATCCATTCAAAGGTGAGGATCTTAGACTTTAGGAAGACTAACTTTGCCAAGATGGGCCAATACCTCAGGGAGTCGTTAGTTGGATGGGAACAGCTGGGGGATGTAGAAAAACAGTGGGCAAAACTGAAAGGGGATATTTTAAGGGCAACCAACCTTTTTGTTAAAATTGTAAATAAAGGTAAAGGTAAAAGGAAAAGGAGACCGCTATGGTTTTCGGAAGAAGTAGCTGAAAAAGTGAAGAAAAAGAGGGAGGCCTTCATGAAATACAAGAGATCACAGAGAGAGGAAGACAGGCATCTGTATTTGGAAAAACTTAGAGAAGCTAGCAAAGTAGTAAGGAAGGCAAAGATTCAGAAGGAGGAGGAAATAGCCAATGCAATAAATTGGGGGGATAAGACATTTTTCAGATATATTAGTGAGAAGAGGAAGGGCAAAAGTGGTATTGTCAGACTCAAGGGTGCAGGGGAAGAATATGTAGAAGCTGATAAGAATAAAGTGGAATTGCTTAACAAATATTTCTGTTCTGTTTTCACAGATGAAGAACCAGGAGCAGGACCTCAGAAAACACCCACAAACAGGAACAAAAGCGAGGGACATCTTGAACATTTTTCAGAAGAGTGTGTTCGTGAGAAACTAGCTCAACTTAAAGTAGACAAAGCGATGGGACCGGATGGGATACATCCTAGAATACTGAGGGAACTTGGGGACGTTCTAGCAGCTCTACTGACTGACTTTTCAATGCCTCGTTGGCGTCGGGAGTGGTGCCAAAGGACTGGAGAGAGGCTCATGTGGTCCTTTACACAGAAGTGGAAGTAAGGATGTGGTTGAAAACTACAGGCCAGTTAGTTTAACTTCAGTGGTGAGTAAATTATTGGAAACGCTGCTGAAAGAGAAAATAGTGAGGTTTCTGGAGTCCAGCGGATTACAGGATCCGAGGCAGCATGGATTCACCAGAGGCAGGTCTTGTCAGACAAATCCGATTGATTTCTTTGACTGGGTGACCAGGGAGTTGGACCGAGGGAGAGCCCTAGATGTGGTGTTTTTAAATTTCAGTAAAGCCTTTGACACTGTTCCTCACAGGCGACTTATAAACAAACTGAGCACCCTAGGGATGGACCCTAAAGTTACTGCTTGGGTTAGAAATTGGTTGGGTGGGAGGCGACAACGAGTACAGGTAAATGGAGCTCGCTCTGAGGAGAAGGATGTTACCAGTGGTGTGCCCCAGGGATTTATCCTTGGTCCGATTCTTTTTAACATCTTTGTTAGTGATATAGCGGAAGGGCTGTCAGGTAAGGTTTGCCTCTTTGCGGATGATACCAAAATCTGCAATAGAGTAGACACCCAGGAAGGTGTAGATAACATGAGGAGGGATCTAGCTAAGCTTGAAGAATGATCTAGAATTTGTCAGCTGGGATTTAATGTTAAAAAATGTAAGGTCATGCATTTGGGCTGCAGCAATCCAAGGGAGCAATATAGTATAAGGGGTGAAGTACTTTTGTCCACTAAAGAAGAGCAGGACCTAGGCGTGGTTGTGTCTGATGATCTTAAAGTAGCTAAACAGGTAGAAAAGGCGACTGCAAAAGCTAGAAGGATGCTTGGGTGCATACGGAGAGGAATGGCTAGCAGAAAAAAGGAGGTAATAATGCTTCTGTATAAGTCTTTGGTGAGACCTCATTTGGAGTATAGTGTGCAATTTTGGAGACCGCACCTTCAAAAGGATGTGAACAGGATGGAGTCGGTGCAGAGGGTTGCTACTAAAATGATTAGTGGTCTTCATTATAAAGCATATGAGGACAGACTGAAGGATCTTAATATGTACACCTTAGAGGAAAGGCGGGATAGAGGTAATATGATTGAGATGTTTAAATACCTCCATGGCGTAAATGTTCAGGGAGAGAGCCTCTCAATTGAAAGCAAGTTCTGCTACGAGTGGACATGGGATAAGGGTGAAGGGAGATAGATTCAGGAGTGATATGCGGAAATATTTCTTTACGGAAAGAGTAGTGGATCCGTGGAATAGTCTCCCAGTGGAGGTGGTAGAGATGAGGACAGTAACTGAATTCAAAAACGCATGGGACAAACACAGAGGATCTCTAAAGGTAAAAAGGGGACTCTTGTAGTTGTTGATATGGAAGGACAAACTAGACCATGTGGTCTCTCTCTGTCATCATATTTCTATGTTTCTATGTAACAATGGGTAGCAGGTCTTTGTCCAGCAATGGGTAGCAGTACGATGCAGGCAATGGATAACAGTTCTATTCAACGATGGGTAGCCCAGCAAAGGGTAGCAGTACGATGCAGGCACTGGGAGCAATGCTAAGCAATTGGTGGGTAGTGGCAGGTAATGGGTAGCAGGTTTAAGCAGACAATGGGTTGTAGGTAATGGGTAGCAGTTCAATGCAGACAGTGGGTGACAGTTCAATGCAGGCAATGGATAGCAGGTCTGTGCAGGCAGTGGGTAGCGGTACTATACCAGTTCAATGCAGACAATGGATGGCAGTTCAATGGGTAGCAAGATCTAAGCGGGTAGTGGGAGGGAAGAGCAATGCCAGCAGTGGGAAGCAAGTCGAAAGTGGTACATGTGAGATGGTGGAGGTCGGAGGCAAAGTGTGGAGGAGCGGTTGGGGCAGCTCGAGCCTGGCAGCTATGGATGACTGCACATAGCAGCTGGATGTAAATGTTAAATAGTTTAGAAGAGAAGGAAGAGCCATGGGGGACTCCTTGCTACTAAAGCGTGCAGAAAACAGCGGGAAAACCCCACATTACACCAGCGGTCCACCTCAAATTGCATCCTCCTATACCAGTCCAGACCAAATGGGTTGTGTTCCATTACAAGCTGATTGGTGGAGACAACCATTGAAACGTTCCTGTTTCAATGATATCACGCCTATTTGCCTCAGCCATCAGAGGCCCCTTAAGTATTTCTTTGTCTCCAGCAGTTGGTGGATGGATTTTCCCCTCTCTGAAGAAAATTCTGAAGATTTGAGAGGAAAAGATTGATTTAAAACGCTCCTGAATGGCAGCCTGTGAGTCTTTTTGGTAGCCATAGGAGGAGGGAAAATTGATTCCCCTCCGTGCTCTTACCCTGAATAAGAGGCTGTTCAGCAGCCAGAAATTGGATGGATTTGGAAGGATCTGGAAGAGTACAACTGCCTCACACAACCTCAATGCCCCCCCCCTTCTTCTCTGTCCCCCCCCATGCTCTCTTCCAAAAATTGCAGAAGGCTCTCAGAGGGATCTGCCTGCTAG
The DNA here is from genome assembly GCA_033557465.1 of Ichthyophis bannanicus. NCBI lineage: Eukaryota > Metazoa > Chordata > Amphibia > Gymnophiona > Ichthyophiidae > Ichthyophis > Ichthyophis bannanicus. The sequence continues at coordinate 647,454,850 of CM066033.1, read as the reverse complement.
CCACCTTAAATGCAGTGCTGCAAAGCCAGAGAAACAGTTCCTGGGGAGTAGAGCTGAGCCTGACACAGGTTTATGGCCTGGGGCTCTCAGATGGTATGTACCAAGGCTTGACCTAGTCACTGACCTCCTTGGGGGCTCCTGGTTCTGTCTTCCTAGGATGCAATTTGAGATGGTCTGCTGGTGACCGTTAGCAGAGTGTGGGGGTTTCCTGTTGTTTTCTGCACGCATTAGTATCATTTTTGCCTATTATGTGCCTGGCAGTCACATGGTCCTAATGCGCGTTATGCCCAAATGGCTCCAATGCACAATTATTCCCTAGTGCCTATAATGTGCGTTACTCAAAAAAGCACAGTTAATGCACACCCTTGGGTCACTGCAGCCTTAGTACACACTGTTGTGATTCTTGCCTTAACTGTCTTCTTCCAGGAAATGTTTGACCTGTGGTAAGCGAGGTGCCTCATCTACGGATTCTGGACTCTACTCTTCTTGCATGGCAGTTTGAGTCGTCCCTAGAAGGCCTGCTCCCCTTCTTTCAGCCAGGGAATGCAATTAGTATGGCCTTGACTGCCTCATGGTAGGAGGTGACAGATGGCACTATGGGTAAGGATATCCAATCAGCCAGAGGATCCAGCGACCATGCTGTGAGCTGCTTATCATCCTCTAGGAGGTCTGTGGCGTCTGTGACCCCTGGTGCTGGGGGGAGGGGGGGTAATTTCTGAGAGGAGAGCTTGTCCTGCCTGGAATTCTTTCTTTTTTGCAGCAGGCCTGGTCCTTCTGGCATGGACATTCAGACCCTGCAGCCTCTGAGCACAATTTCATTCAGGGCAGGTAGAGAGGTGAAACCTTGTTTGATTACCTTTGACTAAGTGTCCCCAGTGTGGGGTGCCCCCTGGAGATGAGGAACAGCTGGGAGCTGTCTGAGATTTTGACTATGACCTGGATTCAGATGGCTCGGTACTGGGCTCTGATGTGGATGTAGAAATATATACGCCTTCATTAGATTGTGAGGAGGGCCGGTATGACCGTCTATTCCAGAAGGAGGAGCTGGCGGCATTAATTGCCAGGATGTCATCCACCTTGAACTTGATAGATATTTCTGGCACAGAGCAGGAGCTGAAGGTACACTCACTCTTTCAAGGGATGCGAAAGTCCACTACTATCTTCCTGTTTCCAAATGTAATCAATGATATGATCTGGTTGGAGTGGGATTCTCCCAACTCCCTGCCTAAAGAGTTACAGGTGTGTAAGAAGATCTCTGCTCTCCCGGAAGAGTGTGTTGAGTGTTTTGGCATTCCCAAGGTGGATGCACATGTAATGGCATTTGCCAGATGGACCACCATTCCTGTGTACGGCAGATTGACCTTAAAGGATTTTCTGGACCCTACAGTGGATTCGTGGTTGAGGAGCTAGTTTTGCCATGGCAGCGGCTATTCTGCAGCTGGTGGTATGTACCAGCTGTCCTACCTGTTGGGTGAACTGAGGTCCAGTTCTGGAATAGCAAAGACGTCCAACAATTGAGTGCGCTAACACCCATTCGCTAGTAGTCTTGTGTAATTCAGTCTGATTGTAAGTCAGAGAATAATTTTGTTGTTTCGCTGGGTATTGGCTGTGCATGATCTCCTTGCTCTGTTTGCTGAGGTAGGGTGAACAAGGTTTATAAGGGATGTTGGGGCTGTTTTATTGATGGCCTTAAAGGTTATAATGATTACTTTGTATGATAGCCGGCAATTGATTGGTAGCCAGTGTAGGTTTTTGAGGATGGGGGTGATGTGGTCACTTCTGGCGGCTCCAGTCAGGACACGTGCGGCAGTATTCATAGCCAACTGTAAGGGGTTTAAGGGGTTTTTGGGTAAGCCATGCAGGATCACGTTAGCATAATCAAAATGGGGGGTCACCAGTGCCTGGAAAACTGATCTGAAGTCATCAGGTTGTAATAAGGGTCGAAGATGTCTTAGCGTTCGTATCTTGTGGTATATTTGTTTGATGGTGTTGCTGATGTGGGCTTTGAAGTTGAGATGCTGGTCTAGTGTTATGCCTAGGTAGGGATCAGGAAAACAACTACCGAGCAATGATAAGTTCAGCCCAGCTTTTTCAAGTGAAAAGTTCATGTGAATGATTTATTTTGTGCTATTGAGAAGCAGGACTGGCTTACCCGATGAAAATGAGACTAGTAAAACAGTCACAGCGCAATGATAAAGTTTAGCCCAGTTCTCTAGCGTGAAGAGTTGAAGTAAATGTCAAAATATAGGACTGGCTCACTCTAAGTAAATTTATACAAGGTCGTTGATGTGTTGACGTGCTTTTCTTCCAAGACGAATGTCAGGAAGAAGCACTTGTTAAATCTGAGACCTTGTTTTACAATTGAGTGATTTGATTGCAGTGAAAGTTTAAGAGCACTATTCCTCTACATACTTTTGGAATTGATAGTGAGCGACTTTTTCTATAGTCCCATTAGGTCATGACTATCTACATGCTGAGTAATTTTATTCTTTATGATGGTTTCTACTATTTTTCCCGGTACTGATGTCAGGTTCACCGGTCTGTAGTTTCCCGGATCACCCCTGGAACCCTTTTTAAAAATTGGTGTTACATTGGCGATTCTCCAATCTTCAGGTATTAGAGATGATTTTAATGAGAGTTCACAGATTACTAATAGCAGGTCTGCAATCTTGTATTTCAGTTCTTTCAACACCCTTGGATGTATACCATCCGGCCCAGGTGATTTGCTACTCTTCAGTTTATCTAATAGTTGTAATACATCTTCCCGATGTATCGATATTTCCTTCAATTCTTCTGCACCTTTAAATACCACTTCAGTCATGGGTAACATCCCTACATCTTCCTCAGTAAAGACTAAAGCAAAGAATTCATTCAGTCTCTCCGCTATCGCCTTGTCGCCTCTTAGTGCTCCTTTAACCCCTTTATCATCTAATGGACCAACTGACTCTCTCACAGGTTTTTTGCTACGAATGTACTTGAAAAGGTCTTTACTTCACGTTTTTGCTTCCGCAGCAAGCTTCTTCTCAAATTCTCCCTTTGCCTGCCTTATCAATGCCTTGCATTTGACTTGCCAGTGCTTGTGCTGTTTCCAGGTTTCGTCGTTTGGCTCTTTTTTCCATTTCCTGAAAGATGCTTTTTTGGCAACAGCCTCTCTGACCTCACCTTTAAACCATGCTGGCAGTTTTTTGGACTTCCTTCCACTTTTCTTAAAGCATGGAATACAGCTGGTCTGGGCTTCCAAGATAGTATTTTTCAACAACACCCAAGCCTGATGTACGTCTTTAACCTTTGCAACTGCTCCTTTTCGTTTTTTCTTAACTGTTTTCCTCATTTTATCATAGTTTCCCTTTCGAAAGTTAAAAGGTAGTACTGTGGATTTCCTTACTATCCCTCCTCCACTAATTAAATCAAAGGCGATCATGCTATGATCACTATTGCCAAGTGGCCCCAACAACCTTATCTCTTGCACTAGATTTGGTGTTCCACTAAGGACTAGGTCTAATATGGCTTCCCCTCTGGTTGGTTCATGAACCAGCTGCTCCATGAAGCAGTCATTTATTTCATCTAGGAACTTTATCTCCCTAGCATGTCCTGACGTGACACTGACCCAGTCGATACCGGGGTAGTTGAAATCACCCATTATTATTACTGCACTGTAACTTTTGTTAGTTTCCCTGATTTTTTTGAACATTTCAACATCCATTTGGTCATTCTGGCAAGGCGCTCGATAGTACACCCCACTGCCATTGCCTTCCCCCTTTTACATGGAATTTCAATCCATATAGATTCTACAGCAGATTTTGTTTCCTGCAAAACTTTAATCCTTTCTGACTCAATGCCCTCTCTAACATAGAGAGCAACCCCTCCACCAATTTGATCAGCTCTATCATTACGATATAGTTTGTACTCAGGTATCACAGTGTCCCACTGGTTGTCCTCCTTCCACCATGTCTCTGATATTCCAATCATATCTAACCTTTCATTTAGTGCTATATATTCTAACTCTCCCATCTTATTTTTCAGACTTCTAGCATTTGCATACAAGCATTTGGGATTCCTGTGTCTATAGTTCACAATGTTATTAAGATGTTTTCTTCTCATGGAACTGTCAAGAATCTCCCAGGATGTGGTGGGAAGTTGAAAATTAATCCAAGACGTCTTCGAAGATTAGTGCAAACAACATCCAAAGAGCTTAAGACTGACCTGGAGCAATCTGGAGTGGTGGTTTCAACCCGCATCATATGCCATGCACTAAACAAAGAAGGACTTCATGGAAGAAGGCCAAGGAGGACTCCACTGTTCAAAGATAGACATAAAAAGGGACGTCTAATCTTTGTCCAAACCCACCTTGAGAAACCTCAATCCTTCTGGGAAAATGTTCTGTGGACAGATGAAACCAAACTTGAGCTCTTGGGCAATGTAGACCAGTGATAGTTAAAAGCAAAGAAATGAAGCTGATAAGAGGAAAAAACACCCTTTCTATAGTTAAATATGGTGAAAGTTCCATTGTTTATAAAGATGCCAGTAATCATGTCCTATTAAACCAAAAGACCAAAATGGTTTACTACAAAATATTACCAATAACAAAAGGAACACATATATATCATATATTACCCTACCCTAACTTCTAACTCAAGGATAAAAAAAAAATTGTTTTGTATTAATTTGCTTTTTTATTTGTCGGATCATCTGCCTTGAGAGGAAACCCTCTCTCATAGCAAACCCTCCTTTTTACTCTTTATTAAGAGTAACAAAACTGCTCAAATTTTAAACCTTAAAATCCAAGGAACCATGCAATCAGCAAGCCCTCAGTATCACTTATCTCTTGTGACTGAACCACTCTTCAAAGATGTTCAAAAGTGTTGCAAACTTGAGTCTGAGATTTCACTAGGGTCCAATGTCAGCCAAAAGGGGGAAGGGGGGTATTCAGCTTATCATTCCATGCCTCACAACTGAAGAATGGTAGTTGAAAATATCTCTTATTTCCAAGCCATTGAACGCTAACGCAACACAGCGCTGTTTTCTCAGCCGTAGATTCACAGCTCTTTCTCAAATGATTGCTCTGTTCCAGGTTGGTTCCTTCCATCCACTGAGTGTTTTAATTCCCAAAATGAGCAAGGTACTTCTTTTATAAAGCACCCGATGCCAATCCTCAAGCAGAGAAAAATTGAGTTGTTAATTCAATAAGGGGACATCACTGCCTCCTATACCTCACAGAATGAGATCAATCATTGCTGCATATCTGCTCGGGAACAGATGAGGCATATTGTTATGTTAACTGCTCTCCTAGTTAGTTGTTGAAATAAAAGAACAGGTTGGAGTGGCTTTAATTAAGGGCTGGATTACTAAGAAGGAGTCTGAGTGCTCCAATCATTTATATGGTGCCCAAAGTACATAAATCATTGGTGGCACCTCCTGGGCGTCCAATTATTTCATGTCGTGACTCCATATTGGAGCCATTATCACAATTTTGTGATAGATTTTTAGAGCCTTTGACTGTTCAGGTTCAGTCATATATAAAAGATTCATTTAATTTTTATCTCATTATTGCAACAAGTTAGATTTGATTCATGTATGATTTATTTGGTAACAATGGACGTGGTTTCTTTATATACTAATATTGACCAGATAGAAGCATTGGATATTATATCTTCCTGTCAGTTAGTATTACCTTCAAGATTACCTAGACACTTTATCTTTCAGTTTCTCCAGTTAGTGTTGGGGAGAAATTACTTTACATATGAGTTTATTTTCTACCTGCAAATTTTTGGAGCGGCCATGGAGGCTACGGTAGCCCCGTCTGTTGCCACTCTTTATATGGCTCATTATGAAGAATCTTTTATTTATACCGCCACTTGGTATAATTATATTTCTTTTTGGGTGCATTTTCTTGTTGATATATTTGTCTTATGGACTGGGACTGAAGTAGAATTACAAAACTTTTTTGAATGGATTAATTCTTGTATGTCAAAAGCAATATTAAAGCTACTGAAATGCAGGGGACATGGGGAAAAGAAGAAGCGCTCTGGATTGCGTTGGAGAGAGGAGATGGCACTGTCATCCATATTGCTGTAGTCTATAGACCTCCGACTCAAATTGAAGAGAGAGACAATGAATTGATTATAGATATTGCCAAGATAGCATCAAAGGGGGAAGCAATCATATTGGGTGGCTTTAATCTACCTGATGTGGATTGGATTGCTCCTTCTGCACATCTGGAAAGAAGCAAAAAAATTGTGGATGCTCTCCAAGATGCATTATTTAGACAAATGGTGATGGAACCAACCAGGGAAAGCTCAACGCTGGATGTAGTGCTCACCAACGGTGATAGTGTGTCGAATGTCTGCGTGAGTGCCCCTGTGAGCAACAGCGACCATCACACGGTGTGGTTTGAAATAAAAGCCATGGTACAGGCCAATCATAGCAAGCTCAGAGTCCTAAACTTCAAATACACTGACTTCAATAAAATGGCAGAGTACGTAAAGGAGGAGATGACGGGGTGGGAAGAGATAAAGGAAGTGGAATTGCAATGGGCTAAACTAAAGGAGGCAATAAAAGGAGCAACAGATAAATATGTAAGAAAAGTAAATAAAAGCAAGAGGAGAAGGAAACCTATTTGGTTTTCCAAAGAGGTGGCTGCTCATATAAAGGCAAAAAACACAACTTTTGCAAAATTCAAAAGCTTGCAGACAGAAGAACACAGAAATGAATACAGGATCCAACTCAAAGAGTCTAAAATAGTAATAAGGATAGCAAAATCAAAGGCAGAGGAAAAGATGGCTAAAGATGTTAAGGGTGGCAACAAAAATTTCTTCAGGTATATTCAGGAAAGGAAAAAGATCAGAGTTGGAATTGCAGGACTCAGAAGTGCTGGGAAAGGACTCGTGGAAAGTGACACTGAAAAAGCAAAATTGCTAAACAATTACTTCTGCTCTGTGTTTACTAAAGAAGATCCTGGGGATGGACCAGCTGTGACTCCCAAATATAAAAATGGGAATGAAGTAGATACCACACCATTCACAGAAGAAGAGGTGTTAGAACAACTTGCTAAACTGAAAGTGGACAAAGCCATGGGACCAGATGGGATACATCCCAGGATACTGAAAGAGCTCAGAGAGGTTCTTGCAGGACCGTTAAAGGATGTCTTCAACAGATCCTTGGAAACAGGAGAGGTTCCTCAGGACTGGAGAATGGCTGATGTCATACCTCTACACAAAAGTGGTGACAGGGAAGAAGTGTCAAACTACAGGCCCGTGAGCCTTACCTCGGTGGCGGGAAAAGTAATGGAGGCACTCCTGAAAGAGCGAATAGTGAACTTTCTGAAAACCAACAGCTTGCAAGACCCGAGGCAACATGGTTTTACTGAAGGACGATCTTGCCAAACAAATCTGATTGAGTTCTTTGACTGCGTGACCAGGGAACTAGATCAGGGGCATGCGATGGATGTCATCTACCTGGATTTCAGCAAAGCCTTTGATACTGTTCCTCATAGGAGGCTTGTCAACAAACTCAGTAGCTTGGGGATGGGTCCCAAGATGGTAAACTGGATTAGAAATTGGTTGACTGACAGACGACAGAAGGTGATTGTACATGGAGCTCACTCGGATGAGAGGAAGGTGATTAGCGGGGTGCCCCAGGGTTCGGTCCTGGGCCCGGCACTGTTCAATGTATTTGTGAGTGATATTGCTGAAGGACTGAATGAAAAAGTCTGTCTTTTTGCAGACGACACAACAATTTGCAAGGGAGTGGTTAACATGAAGAAAGATCTACAAAAGCTGGAAGACTGGTCTAAAGCTTGGCAACTACGATTTAATGCAAAAAAGTGCAGTGTCATGCACTTGGGTAGCAGAAATCCAAGAGAAATGTACACGATAGGGGGAGAAAGGTTGGTATGCACAGTTCAGGAAAAAGACCTTGGTGTGATTATCTCTGCTGATCTCAAGATGGCAAAACAGTGCGACAAGGCGGTGGCAAAAGCCAGGAGGATGTTGGGTTGCATACAAAGAGGGATTACCAGCAGAAAAGAAGAGGTACTTATACCACTGTATAGGTCACTGGTGAGGCCTCACTTGGAATACTGTGTTCAGTTTTGGAGACCTTATCTTGCAAAGAATGTAAAAAGACTGGAGACTGTTCAGAGGAAGGCGACCAAAATGATTTGGAGCCTGCGTCAGAAGCCTTATGAGAAGAGACTTGAAGACCTAAATATGTACACTTTGGAGGAAAGGAGGGACAGGGGAGATATGATTCAGACCTTTAAATACTTAAAGAGAAATGATGAACAAACAAACCTCTTCCAAAGACGGGGAACCTGTAAAACTAGAGGGCATAACATGAAACTGCAAGGAGGTAAATTGAAAGGCAATGTCAGGAAATATTTTTTCACTGAAAGGGTGGTGGATGCTTGGAATGCCCTCCCGATGGAAGTGGTAGGGGCAAAGACGGTGACGGAATTCAAAAAGGCATGGGACAAACACAGAGGATCCCTTTACAGAAATAGGATAAAAACAAAATAAACGGTACCATCTAACTTCTGAACCATATAACGTCTCAACAAATAGGGGTGTCCTACATGGAGTGGTGGGTTTACCCCTGAACAAGGATATGGGGAGGGGTGGCCTGCGCGGAGCGACAGGTGCACCTACTCTTGCCATCTTGCTGGGCAGACTGGATGGACCATGCTGGTCTTTATCTGCCGTCAACTACTATGTTACTATATAATTCTTTAAACCTAACATCCAGTTTACGCCAAAGTATCATTCTTCACAGATTGAATTCTTAGATCTGATTGTTTATAAACAGCATACGAGTAGTTATATACTACTTTGTATCGAAAACCTGTAACCGGGTACGGCGGACCGTCCTACGCGCCCTTGTTCCCCTCCCCCCCCCCCCCACTACCCTTTGGGTCCAATCACCTTTGCCATATCATAAAAGACAAGTACACGTTAATTTGGACATAAACTGGTCGCAACTTTATTAAACTTAACAATAGCCAACAACAATCCAACACATTAACATACCCCAACGCCCCCCCCCCCCAGCAGAGCGAGCCATCACCAGCCATGTTATTAGCAAGGTGACGCCGCTTTTGCTTCCGCCGTGTATAGGCCCGACTAAAACGCCTCGCCCTCCCTCAGCCAGCTTCGCCATATCATTAGCAAAAACCAGAGGGATTGTCCGGGTCGGGGGTACCCCACCCCCGCCCTAAAGCTTGCATCCGGCTCCGGACCCTGGAAACCTCCGGGATCCCGCCACCGGCTCAGGACGACCCAGACCTGAGCCGCCCAGCTAATGGCAAGCTGCGACCAGTTCTCATTCCATACAAGATACCCTCCAAGGCCTCCTGCCAGTCGTTAAGGAGCAAATCCAGCCCTACCGGGGATAGATGTACTCCATACGACCTATACAACCCCACGCATTCAACATCCACCCATGAGTGTAAAATTTGGCACCCACCATGCTCCATCACCCATCTGCCAATTTGGCGATTAATTTTGGACAACCCCCGGGACCAGCGCCGCTGAACCTTGCAAGCAGGCCTTGGAATGATATCAGACCACACCAAAATTATGCCATTAAACATTGCCAACACCTCCTCCAAGTCCTTCTGCACAGTACGAATCAACTGTCGGCAAGTCCAGGACATCAAATCATTGCCTCCCAGGTGAATCACCAATATATCCGGCTGTCCTGTCAGACGCTCTTGGTGCCGCAGCAAGGGCAAGAGCTGAATCCACCGCAGTCCACGCTCGCCCAGCCATGAGACGGTCACCTTTGAAGCATCCAGAACGATGTTCAAACCAACAGGCCGTGTTGCTGCTCGCCAACCGGCCCAGTACACAAACGAGTGGCCAATCACCCAACAGCGACACAGTCCCTGAATTCCTTCTGCAACATAAAGAAACACCACAGTTAGTGCCCCCACCACCCCTATAGCCGCATATAGCTTCTAAACGCCTGCGACTTCCACCTGCCGATATGCCAAATCTCCCGCTCCGACAGACCTTCCCCCGCTGCACTGGTGGCCGCACCTATTCAGAATGAGTGGGGAGCAAAACGTGCCGGTTCCTCGCCAATCTGCTGCAGGGACAGTCGAAGGACCGCCGTAAACTGGAAACGAGTAAGCACCCGCGTGTCCTCATGCACAAAGAGAGAACCTGAACCCACAGGCTGTACAGCCAAGTATTCCCTTAAACACATAACGGGACATGTCTGAGATCCAGAAACCACGCGCAAAACTACCAACACCCCTTTTCCTGTCTGATCCGTTTTGGAACGCGCCAGGTGAATACGAGCGCAACCGTCGACCAGCTTCACTTGGTGTACTTGCAAGTCGCGACCTCTCGCGCTACAGCCCGACTCCGCAACCAATTCCCCGACCCGAAAAGCACCAAAGAAGGCCACCGAAAACACCGCCCAAAATAATAAGCCTTCATAGCGTGACGAGACGACCAACGGTAAGGCAAGACACAATCGACCAAGAAGGTCGTGCGTTATCGGCTGTCATCCATCAGGCGGCGATGGGATGGACCGCTCCCATCCCTGCAACAACCTGCGCGTCAAGAACCCTCCCCCGGCAGCCCCCCACTCCACCGCCTTCATGAAAAACGTGAACCCCGACAGATTCCTCCGCACCGTTGACCGAGACACACCCGCCACCTTCGCTGCCAATACATACTGACCAAGAAGGAAATCAGATGCTGGACCCTGCTTCCAGCCATGCCCAGACAGGAAGGACACCACACTGCATCCCCTCTGATACGCATCCCACGTAGCCGGCGACACGGACTTCTGCAGCAAGTCGGTCAGGCCTCCAGGCCAATCCACCATAAGTGCTCTGGGACCGCAGCCCCTTCTTCTTCCGCTCCCGGCACCAAGGTCCGAAACAGCTCCCACTTAAAATGGGAAAGAGAATCCGCAATCGTGTTAGTAATCCCTGGAATATGGCGAGCCTTAATCACGACATTCAACCGTAAACAAGCTAAAACCACCCGCCGCATTAAGTCTGCCACACGCTTGCATTGCGGGGCATAATTATTCAGCACACAGACCACCGCTGCGTTGTTGCACCACCATACTACCTGTCGGTGACGCAACCTGTCTGGCCACAACGTCAGCACGACCAGAATGGGGAACAACTCCAAGAAGGTTATATTACGCGTAAGGCCAGCATCCCGCCACGACTGAGGCCATTCCGCCGCGCACCATGAACCTCCGAAGTAGACCCCTAAACCCGCCCCCCCAGCTGCATCAGTATATAATTGTAAGTCCTCACTTGATACCTCCTTCTCACGGAACACCGTGACCCCATTGAAATCCCGCAGAAACTCATCCCATACCCCTAAGTCCGCTCGCATGCTACGTGAAACCCGGATCCAATGATGAGGTTTACTAACCCCGGCGGTAGCTGCAGACAGCCGCCGCAAAAATACCCTGCCCATGGGAATAACCCGACATGCAAAATTAAGAGTGCCTATGAGTGCCTGCATCTCCCGTAACGTCATCTTCGGAGAAGCCATCACATTCGCAACTAACACTCGCAGCCTCGCAACCTTGTCTGCAGGCAATCGTGCTATCATCAATTCAGAATCCAACTCCACTCCCAAAAAGGTAAGGCAAGTCGTCGGGCCCTCTGTCTTCCCAGACGCTAAAGGAACACCCCACTCCCATGCCAGCCGCATGAAGCCAGCCAACGCATCACAGCACTGACTAGACTGCGCCGCCCCCACGAAAAAGAAGTCGTCCAAGTAATGCACTACATGCCTACTGCCCAACTTCTCAACCACAGCCCAATGCAGGAAAGTACTAAACCGCTCAAAGTAAGCACAAGATATCGCACATCCCATAGGCATGCATTTGTCTAAATAAAATTGTCCCTCAAAGCGAAAACCCAACAAATGAAACGCAGCCGGGTGCACAGGCAATAAACAGAAGGCCGATTCAATATCCACCTTTGCCATCAAGCAACTCGGGCCCCTATCCCTGACCAAGTCTACCGCTTCGTCAAAGGACGCATAACGCACCGCACACAATTCTTTAGGGATGTGGTCATTAACCGAAGCGCCCATAGGGGAGGAGAGATTATGGATTAATTGATACTTCCCAGGCTCCTTCTTTGGTATGATTCCTAATGGAGATACCACAAAATCCATAAAGGGCTGCACAGGAAAGGGGCCAGCAACCCGACCTAACCTGATCTCAGCATCCAACTTATCCCTGACAATCCGGGCAAAATGTCGAACTGAAGGCGAATTCCCAACCATAGCTGCAGACACCGTACCTACCACCGGAATCGGAAACCCCCAAAGAAACCCCTTTTCCAATATGACACCGTCCTTCCTCTTGGGATACCGCTGCAACCAGGGACGGAGAACTTGCAGCTTAATCGGAGTGGGAGCCAAGCTCTGCAAATACCTATGGCTTAGAGGATGGGGCAACGGAACCGGCAACCCCTCTCTTAACACATTTAAGGGCAGAATGTCCACCGCCACAGACGGAACAAGCGTGCCGGAATGTGCAGTCCGGAAAGGGGCACGAAGATTTGTTGAATCTCCAACAAACATCTCCGGCGCCCGCTCCCCCCGTGGTCCTCTGCACCGTCGGGGGCACGCCCGCTCGAAAGGGCCGCACAGCGCCCCCTGCACTGTTCAATCCCCCTCTTTGCCCGCCCACCCCACCGACACCTGATCTAACTGCCATCTGGGTCAACCATAAATTAATATCTTGCGTCCCCCAAGATAGCATCTGGTTCTCCTCCATCTTATCGCGGAACTTTTCATCATAATTGAGCCAGGCCCACCCTTCATGCGTAACCGATGCCTCTAAGATAGAGTCAGCGTAGGCCAACAGCATACCGTACTGCTCCGGGTGAGAGTGCCCCCAAACGCTGGCCAATCGTAAAAATGCTCGCGTCCAATTGACTACATTCCTAGCAACTCTCCGCACCCTACCCGCCTTCTCATCCTCCTTTCTCTTACGTCTACTATCACCAGAACGCTTCCGGCCTTCTAATAACCGAAAAAGGTCAATATACCGCCGCCTTTGAATCCTTCGTCGCAACTTCCTAGGTACACCCTCCCATAACTCCGAGAACGCTGCCAACGAAGGCGCTGCCCCGCCGATCGCCCCCGTCCCCGCTGATACCCCCTGCTCACGGCCCATATTGCCCCCTTCGGACGTCGAAGCCGATGACGAGGTGGTGGACGAACCGGACGAGGACTCAGATCTCCTACGCCTACGACAAGAATGCTGCCGCTTACGGCTTTTATTCTTTCGCCCCTTGCTGGCTGCCCCCGATCCGACCCTCTCAGATGCCCCCTGGTCAACTACCAACTCACCTGTAGCGCTCTGCGCCAGTGGCGTTGAGACACCGATCTCCGTACGCTCCGACTCCACCTGACTGGCGGCCTCTGTCTGCCGTGGTGCTGCGACAGCCGCCAGACTCCCGGCCATGCTCACACTCGCATCGTCGCCTGGCCGCGACACATTCCACCACAGACTCCCCGCATACTGCCAACTAGGTGGTACCTGCGGAGAGAAAACAGGGAAGGGAGAAGAGACACCCGCCATAGCCCACGGTGACTGCCAAGCCCCTAGCCACTCCGCACGCGAGGAGCCCTGACCACCCCCTTGCCAATGCTCCCAAGCTGGTGATGAGGCTCCTCTAAAATCCCCTTGACCCCCTGCCATGCCCGCTAAACCCCACCTATCCCTTTCCCCCAATACATTGACACCCTCTTCCAGGGAGACGGAATCCTCGCTTAAGCGACCAGCGGACCCCCGCCCTGCCCCTTGCACCGACGCCCCCCGTGCTAACCCTCTACTCCTGTTGCCCCGACAGCCCCGAGGCGCCCGACCCGCCACCACTGCATCAATCCCCTGTGTGTGCACCGCACCTGCACTCTGCACTTGAGCCAATTCATCTTCCTGCCCCTTTTTTCCCGTGCTGGGCCCCCTTGTCCGCCCTGAACCCTTCTTACCGCCCTTCCCCTTGTTAACCGCTGACCTCATGGCCCCCCCTCGCCCAGCCTTCCCTCTTGATGCGGATCCTCGCGGTCCACCTCCTCTTTCACTAGAGCCTCGACCAACATGCTCCTGGTCAGCCCCATGGCCAGACCGGACCTCCTCTCTAGCAGCCCTATCCACCCTTCTCCCCCTGCAAGGCCCGGTTTGTTTTCCTGCACCCCCCCTCCATGGTAGATCATCAATGTGGATGATCCAAAAAGAACAAAACAAAACAGAACCCAATTGATAACTCTTGATAGTTGCTAAACTTGTTCTCCCGGAGCGCTCTCTCCTGTTAGGAGCAATCCGATATCCGGCCCAAAAACACCGAGCCCTCCCACCTAACGCCTCCCTCTATCGTCCTCTTAGCCCCCAAAATGCTTTTGACCCACCGGTTGCCAGCAACGAGCAGCGCTCACAACACGCGTCCTGCGTCTCCGGCAGCAACCACGAAGAGGTCGGATCCACGCCGCGTCCCCGCTCAAATCTCCGGCTACGGAATTCCCGCGCTCCCATTGGCTCCCGCGCAGCCTAGCAACAAGCGGGAGCCAATTGGAACGCCGCGCAACTGCTCCTTGCCCCCCATCCGGCGCTCTACGTCATGCCATGCTGGGCGCGAGAGTAGCCGCCCCCTCGGTTAATGCCGGCCGTGAAATACACTTCTAAGATAACATAGCTATCATCCAGGCCCCCTTCGTAGGGGTTTACCATTGGGACAATTTTTGCGATTGAGGAGGTTATGCACTTCAGTATCTGAGTTTCACAAACACGCTACTGATTTGGCTCAGCACCTATTAGATAGGGGCTATTCCCAGTGAATAGTTCGATTAGCATATAAATGGGCACAATTTAACCATCCTGAATGGTGATAATTGGACACAGATACGGATGGATCACTAGCCAGATCTGCTAAGTTTGTTGGAGTTTTGCCCTTTATGAAGAATGCAGCACAAATAACAAAAATTCTAAAAAAGTACTGGCATGTCCTCTCTATTCACACGTTTTTCAGAAGCCATTGATGATAACTTATCAGATAGGCCGGAACTTCGCTGATTTAGTAGTGCGTAATACAAGCTCTCAAGGCAATTTAAATGGATTGAACATTCAGAGGGGCCATTTTGCATGTGAAACGTGTGATTTTTGTCAACAGACCATGATTGTCCCTAAATGGATGGACACTACCACCAATTTTGTTTATAGAGCACATTATAGAACTTCATGTTTAACTGCATTTGTGATCTATCTCATTTTATGCCCTTGCCAGATCAAATATACTGGAAGGACGTCTCGCCCAATAAAACTGCGACGTCAGGAACACCGCTCTAGGTTAAACATGAAAGTTTTATCAGCACCGATGGTAGCTCATTGTGTTGAATTTGGCCATGCATTTCAAGAGTTGAGATGGCGAATTATAGATTATGTTCCATCAAGTCTGAGAGGAGGGGATGGTATAACATGGTTACAATATAAGGAGCAGTTGTGGATTTTCAAGCTTCACATTGTGACACCTCAGGGATTAAATTCAGACATTGATTGGTGGAGCTTACTATAGTTTGTTATAACTAGGAGAGCAGTTAACATAACAATATACTTCATCTGTTCCCGTGCAGGTATGCTGCAATGATTGGTCTCATTCTTTGAGGTATAGGAGGATACGTAGCTGTTTCGGGAGGCAGTGATGTCCCCTTATTGAATTAACAACTCAGTTTTTGTCTGCTTGATAGGCTTGAGGATTGGCATCTGGCACTTTATAAAAGAAGTACCTTGCTCATTTTGGGAATTACAGCACTCAGTGGATAGAAGGAACCAACCTGGAACAGAGCAATCACATGAGAAAAAGCTGTGAATCTACTTGAGATTTACATTAAACAAGATAATCTCTTGGATTAAAGCTTAGCATTTAGTTCTTAATATGTCCAAAAGCTCTTTGGCTAAGTAGAACCATTACACCACTCTCTTTTGCTCCCAAGATGGCTGATGTTTCCATTCCTATAAAAGAATCTATGCAATCACTAGGAGTAATCCTTGACACTACTCTTTCCAAGCATATTTTAAAGGCAGTAAGTAACTCAGTTAAGGCACTTAGGGGTATGTTTACTAAACTGCGGTAATGTTGCATAATGCGCGTTATGTAACGTTAACGATCGTTAGCACATCATAACGCGCGTTATGATGCGCTAACGATCGTTAACGTTGCATAACGCGCGTTAACCAACATTAACGATCGTAAAGCTACGCGGCGCGGTAAAACACCGCAGAAGGTGGAGAGAGGGCAGAGAGAAGGGGTCAGTGGGCGGAGAGTGGGCGGGGAGAGGCTCCTTTCACACTAACGCGCTGATCTGAAGAGCTGAATCCAAACACGCGATTGAAAATCTGCCGTTAAATGCACATTACAGCATATACACCCTATAATGTGCCAAACACTGTTCGGGTTTTCATGCTGTCCCTCATGAATATGCATGAGATACATCTGCATACCATGGGGGTGGCGCATAGAAATGCAGCACAGGCATCTTTATCAGAGGCAGCATGGAACCGGAATGGTGTTTGGCCCTCCAGGACTGCATTTGGGAGACTCTGCTCTAGGTAATGTGCATGTTTATGGTGTCTGTGCTCTGTAGGGTAAAATGTAGGTGTCTTGGGCATGTTTACGTCATCTGCAATAAAGGTGCTGTCTGTATTAGCACGTTGTAGTAGTGGGTAAAATATGGGGACTGGGTTAGCAGGAACCACAGCTGGGACTTGAACCTGTGACCCTCTGCTTCTGAATACACTGGTTTTGTGCACTGCACCACCTTGTTGTCACAGAGTCAGTACATTCCTTGGTGATACCATGACTGTTCATCAGACAGGGCCCGTCTGTTG
Organism: Ichthyophis bannanicus; assembly: GCA_033557465.1. Classification (NCBI taxonomy): domain Eukaryota; kingdom Metazoa; phylum Chordata; class Amphibia; order Gymnophiona; family Ichthyophiidae; genus Ichthyophis; species Ichthyophis bannanicus. The sequence continues at coordinate 647,437,978 of CM066033.1, read as the reverse complement.
CAGTACACGGCACCCACCTACACAGGGCTAGGCCACGGTCTGCTCTGGGCAGCTGCCACTGCCCCCTCCACCACCAGTATCCCTCAGCCACCATGCTGACATGCCCTTCTGCTGGTGGTGCTGGTGGTGCGCAGTCTCAGGCTATCCAGTGTGCAGGTAGGCGTCTGCCTATGGTGTGGGTTCTGGGGTAGGGGTGCCTGCAAAGACATCCACACTCCCCCCAGCCCCCCCTGCAAATGTTCCGTGCCCTTGGGGGTAGCTGTTGGGTACTATCCCCTGTGACACTGTGGGAAACACACTCGTGCCCATGTTGGGCCTTCATCATTTGCTGTCTGGCTGCTCTGCTGTTTCAGCATTCATATGGGCCACCTAGGCATCACCCTAGTCCGCACTGTGGCCCAGCTGCACCACAGCATGTGCCGCCTGCGGCCCTCTGTATCCCCTTCTCCGGCATCTGTCCAGTTGCCGTTCCGACATGCCCGCCCTGATGTTGTGGGACATATGCATGCCATAGGAACCCTGTACGATGGTGGGGAAAACCCTGAGCAGCGCTATTTCACTGTGGGCTCATTCACCTTGTATGGGGACGGAGTATAGACCCTTCCACGATTTATATCTTTTCTATGGAGCTTACTCGGGGGGGGGGGGAGGGGTTGATGTTTCTCATTGATACCACTATTGGCCAGCTTGGTTATGTTTTTTTTCCAGTTTGTTGGGGTCATTTTCAGTGTCCTTTTGTTCTGTGCACATGTATCACACTTATCACTTTGTTTTGGTTTCTCTGCCTGGGCTGTACATTGCTGACACTGAAATGGTTTCTCTCCCCTGTAATGTGCATTTAACGGCAGGTTTTCAATTGCGTTTGGATTCAGCTCTTCAGATCAGCGCGTTAGTGTGAAGGGAGCCTCTCCCCGCCCACTCTCCGCCCACTGACCCCTTCTCTCCGCCCTCTCTCCACCTTCTGCGGTGATTTACCGCGCCGCGGAGCTTTACGATCGTTAATGTTGGTTAATGCGCGTTATGTAACGTTAACGATCATTAGCGCATCATAACGCGCGTTATGATGCGCTAACGATAGTTAACGTTACATAACGCGCGTTATGTAATGTTACCACAGTTTAGTAAACATACCCCTTAGACTCATTAGGACTGTAAGACCATATGTGGACAAAGGTTGTATGAAGATATTACTAAATGCCTTAGTGCAGAACAAATTTGACTACTGTAATTCTCTCTTGATGGGTTCTAATTACAATCTCAAATGAATGCAACTTGTCCAAAATATGGCTGTAAGGTTACTTTCTTTTGCTAAAGCTAAAGATCATGTCATTCCCCTTCTAAATGAGCAGTTTTACATCTTATTAACTGGGGTACGGTGGACGCGGTGCTCCATCGGTGCCCTGCCCCCCTCCCCACCCCGCCCCCAGAATAACCACAACACAACACTTTGGGAATCCAACTGGTTGCAGCTTTATTAAAACCATATAATATTATCCAACACAAACTACCAAACAAAATCTTCCTCATTCGGGTTCCGGCAGCGGGACGTGCCATATTATTAGCAAAAGCCCCGAGGGGTTCTCCGGGTCGGGGGTACCTCACCCCCACCCTGCGTATTGCCAATGGCTCCGGACCCTGGACACCTCCGGGATCCCTCCTCTCCCTCCAGCTGCAATCCCCTTCCCCCAAACCCCTCAACCTTAGGGCTGGGAGGGTGGGCTGCCAGTCTCCTTCCCCTGCTTAACCGGTGACTGACGACCCACCGGCTTTGCCCACGCCTCGCACCATCAGCCCCCACCTTCCAGCCGCTCACTCATTGGCTCCCGCGCTCCTCAATCCCCCTCGGGAGCCAATGAGTTCACCGGACGCCTCCCGCCTCACTCCGCCTCCCTCCTCTTGCCCGAGGTCGGGGCCCCGCACCACCCCGCCGACCCGGTTAACGGCGGCCATCAGGTACATGGTCCCGCGGCCTTCACGTAACCGGGGTACGGCGGACACTGTGCTCCATCCACGCCCTGCCCCCCCCCCCCGCCCCCAGAATAACCACAACACAACACTTTGGGAATCCAACTGGTCGCAGCTTTATTAAAACCACATAATATTATCCAACACAAACTACCAAAAAAACCCTTCCTCATTCAGGTTCTGGCAGTGGGACGTACCCTCACCAGCCATGTGAGTAGCAAAATTAGTTCCCTCCCGCTTCTGCCGCGAACCGGCCCTAGGCAATTCCCGCCCCCTTCCTCCGGCTTCACCATATTATTAGCAAAAGCCCCGAGGGGTTCTCCAGTTCAGGGGTACCCCACCCCCGCCCTGCTTATTGCCAACGGCTCCAGACCCCGGACACCTCCGGGATCCCACCACAGGCTCAAGGACCCCTGTCCTTGAGCTCCCCCCCCAAAACTAAGCTGCGACCAGCTAAGCCCCTTCACAACACATACTCCAAAGCCTCTTGCCATTCATTCAGGAGCACATTCACCCCGACCGGGGATAAATGAACTCTGTCAGGGCGATATAAGCCAGCACAATCTACCTCCACCCAAAGATGCAAAATCTGCCATCCCCCCTTTTTGCACACCCACCGGACAATTTGCCGATTAATCTTAATCAACCCCCCAAGACCACCTCCGGTGTCCCCAGCAAGCAGGCCGTGGAATCATATCTGACCATAACAAAACAACATCGGTAAACATCAACAGCACTTCAGCCAGGTCCCTTTTTGCTGCCCTGATCAGCTGCTTCACGGTCCAAGTCCCGAAGTCGTTGCCTCCCAGGTGCAGCAATAGTAAGGCCGGGGCTCCCCTTACACGATGATGGTGCTGAAGAAAAGGCAAGAGCTGCATCCAACACGGACCGCACTCACCCAGCCATGAGACGGTCACCTCAGAGGCGTTCAATCCAATATTCGCCCCCAGAGGCCTTGTACCTGCTTGCTGACCTGCCCAGAACACAAACAAATGGCCGACCATCCAGCAGCAACATGGAATCAGGGCCCCATCTAAAAGAAAGCACACAGTTAATAGCCATTCTGCCCCTCCCCCCTCATAAGCGCACATACCCCCGGAACGCATTTGATCGCCATCTGCCTATCCGCTTAATCTCCAGTTCAGTCAAGCCAGCCTCCGCGGCGCTGGTGGCTGCCCCAATCCCCCAATCCTAAATGAATGAGGCACGAAATCTCCCGGATTCAAACCCAACTGATGCAGCGACGTACAGAGGGAGTCGTGATTCTGATCCCGCGGGCAATGTTCCCTCTAATTTTCTGTAGGCTGTGTGCGCATAAAATATCAGCTGTGTGCAGCTTTTGAAGGAAGGTTAAATTTTTGTGCGCCACATAATGACACTCGGAGTTATATACTTTAAAATTTGACTACACGTCAGAATACAGTATGTACACCACATTGATTTTAATCAAATTAAATGAAAATAGATGAATACTAAATGAAGCAGGAAATTTCTAGTAATTACAATCATAACTTTTAAATTTTAAGACATCTGTGTTGTTTTCTATCAGAATCAGAGCCGTAATTTTTGTGTGCTCTGTTGTAAAGTATGTGCGCTCGCTCGACAAGGTGTGTGCGCGCGCACATGCGCACAGCTTAGAGGGAACAGTGCCCGCGGGGTATGTCTAGCCCCACAGGATCAGAATCGCGAACAGCCCTGTGCTTGCAGGCTGGGACTGCAATTCAACCCGGCCTGCACCTACAGGAAAAGCCCAACTAACTCAGTCAGGGCTTTACAATGGAGCCACAGCACCACGGCTCCATTGTAAAGCTGTGATCCTGGCTGCCGACCCAACAAAGCCTTTCCCCGCAGCCTGACCCCTGATACGGCCTCCTAAGGCCAGGATTGGGCTGCAGGGAATGTCCTCGGGCCCTTCTTGCCCCATCCGTGCCCCGGGCTCGCCGATTAAAAAAAAAAAAAAGTCCAGGGAAATTATTCCACCTCGGAGGTGGAATAACTTCCCCACACAAGTTGCCGACCCTGGACATAACGGGCTGACATTAGAATTGGCCCTGTACATCCAGGGCTGGCAACCACACACCATTTGCCCTAACTCCGCCCACGATCTGCCCCTTCCCCGTTCCCATCTAATCTCCCCGTACAACCGGCGGGGAGGGCATGAATAGCGGGGATGAACGCCCTGTTGGGACATCCATCCCCGCTATTCGTGGGACAGAATTGGACCCTATACCAAATAATCAAATAAATAAACTACTAAGCTATAGAATCCCTTCCCCTCCCTATAGATCTTCTGTACTTCTCCCATGCTTTCTTGAATTCAGATACAGTCCTTATTTATGCTACCTCCACTGGGAAGCTGTTTCATGCAACCAGCATCCTTTCCAAAAATAAATATTTCCTCGGACTCCTTAACCTTTCAGCCTATGCCCCCTTGTTCCAGAGCTTCTTTTCAATTGAAAGAGGCCTGTCTCCTGTGTATTTAATGACACACAGGTATTTAAAATTGTCTATCATTTCTCCGGGAACAACAGTCCTCACATAAAGGTGACATTGGCGCCGACGGAGCCCACACAGTAGCTTCTCCCCAGCTTTCAAAGAAAGCCTTTGGGAGATGCACCACTCATGCATGGTTCCTTTCCCACCCAAGGGTGCCATCTTGCCTCAGTCTCCTTTTTTCCACGGAGCCCACTGAGGAAACTGTGTGTCTGTTTCCCCAGAAAAAGTGTTAAATTTTCGCTTTAATTTTTTCTTTCTTCAGTCGCAAACCTGTTCCCTTTCCTGCCCCCGAGCTCGCTTGCCTTGGTATTGCATCTTGGGTGTGTACTTATTTCTTTTCTGTTTTCTAGAGTTTCTTGATCGGCTTCGTGCCCTTTTTCAATGGCCGGGCCTTAGCCCTTCGACCTCACGGGGGCCATCTTCCCCACCATGGCCTCTGCCAGTGGCTTTAAGCACTGCGCCCAAACTATGTCACACACTGAGCCACATGACTGTTGCCTTTGATCCCTAGGGCTGGACCATAACCCCTTGGACTGCGGTCTCTGCAAGAAGATGACCTCCAATGCCATCAAGAGCTGTCAGCAGCAGCGGGAGTCCTTCCACAAAACAGACTCTGCACTGGAATCTCCGGTGACACTGTGCTCCAGAGCCCCCCCCCCCCCGAACCATGGGGAGACCGTGCTGCCTTGGAGTCCCGAGACTGTGGGTCCTCCAGCTGGAACACTCTGGAGGAAGAGTCAGAAACTCTCAAAGACCACATCAGTGGGTGAGTCTGGGAAAGTGGGAAAGTTCCACAGGCCCCTGGGCCTGCAGTCCCCGTCGCGAAGGGGAAGGAGCGGAAGCGGTCGACTAAAATACCCCAACAAGAATCATTGGCATCTGGTGACCAGCCTCGGACCCCCGAGGCCATCCTGGTCAAAGACTCCCCCTTGACAGAGCCAGCATTGGACCTGAGTCCCTGAACACCTGCATCAAAGGCTGTGGAGTCATCTGGCCTCAAGACCAGGATGGTGGTCTTGGAGCACAGTTTGTCTGCCTTCATGGCCCAGCAGCAGGCTCTGATGCCCGGCTTGACCAGGTCATAACTCCCGGGCCCTTGACCTTGAGAAATTTCCTGGACTTTGAGCCGATTCTCGAGTGCCACCAATCTCGACTCCTTTCCTGATCTCGGTCCCAATCCTCGGGACTGAAGGCATCCTCGACAAGTGTCCATGGCTTGGATCGCTCTTGACACCTCCACCAACTATGAGTCGGATTGGGAGACCGAGAACAACAAATCCCCAGATACCCGTCGTCACCGGGATGTGTCCTCTGACCCATCTCCTACCAAGACCCGGCGTTGGTCCCCACCCGAGTATACGGCTTTCCTTGACTTCATGCGGGATATGGCCAAGGCAATGGCTTTCGAGACTGAGTCGGAGGAGGACCCTCCGGTCTGAGGAACTCGAGATCCTCCGGTCTGAGGCCCCTCCAAAGGAGGCACTCAACAGTGCCCATTCCCCCAATCCTGCAACAGCTGCTCCTCTGTAATGTGGAAGACCCCTGCATCAGTGTCCTTAGTGAGCAGATGGCTGGGCTCGTACCGGGTCCGCCGGAGCCCTGGCTTGCAAAAAGAACAGCTGCCGCACAACTCCATGGTGGTGCAGTTTGCCATGCGTCGCCTTAAGAGCCTGAAGATGCACTCCTCGGGGCCCCTGGATAGGGAGGCCCGTGCCTTGGACACCCTGGGCTTTGTTGCTCATTGGCTGGATCCAGGCATACCAGTTGTACATGGGCATGTACTTTGAGGGACCTGGTGAAGGAACTTGCCAGGTTCTTGGCTGGTCTCTCCGAAGAACCCCTCCAGTGGTTCTGGACCCTGGCCTCTGGTGTCAGAGAGTGCTCCAAGTTTATGACTCTGGCAGCCTATGACAGCTTTGAGTCAGCAGCTAGAGTAGTTGCGGTGGGCATTGGTGCCTGACAACAGGCTTGGCTACAGTCCTCCAACCTGGAGAAATGGGTTCAGGACAAGTTGGTCGATGTCCCTAGCCAGGGAGAAAATCTCTAAGGCAAACCCATGACAAATAAGGCTGCAGAGTTGGAGTCCGAGTTCCTGATGAGGACCAGACTCTCCAAGAAGACAGCTGACCCTTCCTGATGGAAGCCTTCAGGTAAAAAGTCCTTCTACCCAAAGAAGAGAGAGGCTTATGGAAACTACCTCAGTACCAGGCTTCCCAGCTGCCCAACAGGGGTAGCAGGCCAAGGGACAAGGGCATGGCCCCATAAAACTAAGGCTTCCAAACCCCAGGCACTGACTCCAGCCCAGCCTGGCAGGGGTTTTTGACTCCTTGGGCATAGCCTCTCTTCCCCCAGGAGGCCCAGCCCACAGGATGGTATCTGGTTCTCTATGCCCACCAGTAGCCAACCATCTCCACTGACTCCTGGGCACTGCAGGTGGTGAGGGAGGGTTACCACCTCCACTTGGCACAGGCGCCCCCCTACATTCTTTCCAGGAGAGCCTTCAGAACTCCCCTCCACTAGACCTTTCTACTGCAGGAGCTTGCAGGCCTTCTCGAGGACAGGGCGGTAGAACCGGTGCCCGCACACCTCAGGGGCAAGGGGTTCTACTCCCAGTACTTCCTCATACCCAAGAGGACCGGAGGCTTCCAGCCCATTCTGGACTTGCGGGATCTAAACAAGTTCCTGGTGAAGGAGAAGTTGAAAATGCTCTCCCTTAGAACACTGCTACCATACCTCCAGCTGGAAGAATAGCTATGCTCCTTGGACCTAAAAGATGCATACACACATATCCTCATCCATCCCAGCCTCAGGAAATACCTCAGATTCGTGGTTGGAAGTGGCTAATACCAGTACAGGGTGCTACCCTTTGGGCTGGCCTTCACATAGAGGGTATTCACCAAGTGCCTGATGGTAGTCGCAGCCTATCTTCGTCTCCAGAAAGCCTTCGTCTTCCCCTACCTGGATGACTGGCTCATAAGAGGCTGCACTGCCACAGAGGTGCAACACACAACAGCGTGCACCATCCTCATCCTGCAGCACTTGGGGTTTGTAATAAACCATCCAAAGTCCCATCTCCTCCAGATACGGTGTCTGGAGTTTACAGGGGCAAAGATAATATGGTTCAGGCAAAAGCCTTTCTCCCTCGGGATAGGGCTGGATCGCCTCAGGGTACTGGCCGCAGCCATGCAGTGCAGACACTCAGTGCCCGCCTACCTCCTGCTCTGCCTGTCGGGCCACATGACATCCACAGTTCATGTTATCCTGGATTCCAGCCTTCACATGAGGGCGGCTCAATGGGGCCTCCGTTCCCAGTGGACCCAGAACACAGGCTGACTGCGGGACAGGGTGGTGGTGATTTACCAACTGGCTGACACTCTCGCCTGGTGGCAAGCCTCCCAGCACTTTCTGGCCAGAATGCCGTTCCAGGCCCCCACTCCCCAGAGGGTCCTAACCATGGACTCTTAGGCTGGGGAGCCCACTACGACTACCTCTGCACTCAGGGCAGTTGGTCACAGATGGATAGTCTGCAGCAGATCAATCTCTTTGAGTTTTGGGCCATATCCCTGGCCCTCTGAGCCTTAAGATATACCATACTGGGTCAGACTAAGGTCCATCAAGCCCAGTATCCTGTTTCCAACAGTGGCCAATCTAGGTCATACGTACCTAGCAGTTTCCCCAAAAGCACAAGTTCCACAATGCCTTCCATCACCACCTGCAACACCATTCAGTGCTGATCCAGATGGACAATCAATTGGCGATGTTCTACGTCAACAAGCAGGGGGGCACGGGGTCGTACACCATCTGCCAAGTGGCAGTAGCTCTCTGCTCATATGCAAACTGCCACGGGATGCTCCTATGGGTGGTGTATCTTCCAGGCCAGAACAACATCCTGGCGGACAGGCTGAGCAGGGTCCTCCAGCCACATGAGTGGCGGTTAAATCCCAGAGTGATCTACCGGCTCTTCCAGCTCAGGGGAACTCCATGGTTGGACCTTTTCACCAGTCCAGCCAGCATCCAGCTGCCCTGCTTCTGTTCCAGGCAGCCACACTCGTCGTAGGTAGCAACAGATGAATTCCTCATCCCATGGACGGAGGGCCTTCTCTATGCCATCCCACCCACACCACTGATTTCCAAGACCTTGTTCAAAGCTTAACACGACAGGGCATCGTAGATACTAGTAGCCACTCAGTGGCCCAGGCAACCGTGGTTCCCACTGCTCCTTTGCTTATCCACAGTGCCCCCAGTCCCTCTGGGGAGTGCCCTGGGGCTGCTGTCGCAGGAGGAGAGGTCCCTCTCACACCCCAACTTGGGGTCTCTGATGCTAATGGCCTGGCTGCTGAAAGGGTAGCCCTGGCCCTGTTCAACCTTCCAGGGGAGGTGGAGGAGGTCCTCCTGGCCTCCCATTGGACCTCCACAAGATGGGCTTATGCCTTCAAATGGTGCAGATTCTCACTGTGGTGCGCAGAGCGACAGTTCAACCCATTCTCGTGTTCTGTGCAGCTTGTGCTGCAATATTTGCAATAACCTATCTCAGGCAGGACTGAAGTCCAACTCCGTTAGGGTTCACCTGAGTGCACTCGCAGCTCACCACCACCTTATCGAGGGCAAATCCCTCTCCATCCAACCTCTTCCGACCCGCTTCCTGTGGGATCTCTTGTCATCCAAGCCTCCTGTCTGCCCACTGGCGATGGATGGGACCTCAGTGTGGTGCTGTTGCAACTCACGGGCCCATTGTTTGAGCCCCTGGCTACCTGCCACCTACCGTACCTTTCCTGGAAGTTTGTGTTCTTGGTGGCACTCATGTTGGCTCGCAGGGTCAGCGAGCTCCAGGTGTTGGTGGCAGATCTACCCTACACGAGGTTCTATCAGAACAGGGTTGTGCTCCGTACACACCCCAAGTTCCTTCCCAAGGTGGTGTCCCCTTTCCACCTCAATCAGGAGGTGGTGCTTCCCACCTTTTTTCCATGGCCTCACGCCAGCAGGATGGAGACTGTCCTTCATACTTTGGACTGTAAGAGGGCCCTGTCCTTCTACCTCCAATGTACCCAGGGCCACTGCAAAGCCTCACAGCTTTTCATCTCCTATGACCCCAGTCAGCTGGGGGCAGCGGTGACCAAATGTACTCTGTCCACCTGCATTGCCCTCGCCTACAAGCAAGCTGGGCTCTCGCTGGAGCGCCGGGTCACGGTGCACAGCGTCAGGGCCATGGTGAGATCAGTGGCAAACCTGTGTTCCATTCCTCTGTCGGAAATCTGCCACGCCGTCACCTTGTCCTCAGTTCATATCTTCACAGCTCATTACTGTCTGGAGAGGGAGTCCAGAAGGGACAGTGCCTTTAGCCAGATGGTACTCCGTCATCTATTTGCGGTGTAGGCAACTCCTGCCCTTGTGTTTTCAGGCTACTGCAGTGCTGGTTTCTCGTTGGACTCTTGGGCTGCTTGGGAGTCTGTCTTCTCAAAGACTCACTGCTGCTGCTCATGGCTCACCTTTTCCTGATCACTAGTGGCTTTTTACAGGTTTTCGGTAACCTGTAGCTAGGGAGTCCCATATGTGAGCACTGACTTCCTGCTTGTTCCCGGAAAAAGCGTAGTTACTTATCTGTAACAGGTGTTCTCCGGGGACAGCAGGAATCAGTCCTCGCAACCCTCCCTCCTCCCCATGGAGTTGCTTTTTGTGTCATTTTTTGCCTTTTAACTATGTCATACTACCGAGGCAAGATGGCACCCTTGGACAGGAAGGGGACCATGCATGCGTGGTGCATCTTCCAAAGGCTTTCTTTGAAAGCCGGGGAGAAGCTACTGTGCGGGCTCCGTTGGTGCCGACATATGTGAGGACTGATTCCTGTTGTCCCCGGAGAACACCTGTTACAGGTGAATAACTACACTATATCCCCTCTCTGCATTTCTTCGAAAGTATACATTCTGAGATCTTGAAGTCTGTCTGCATATGCTTTCTGACAAAGACTCTGTTAACCATTTTAGTAGCTACCCTCTGCATTGACTCCATCCTGTTTATATCGTTTTTGAAGGTGTGGTCTCCAGAGCTGCACGCAGTACTCCAAATGAGGTCTTACCAAATTTATAGAGAGGCACTATCACTTCCTTTTTCCTGCTGGCCATTCATCTTTCTGTGCACCCAAGCATCCTTCTGGTTTTTACTGCTTGCCTTTTCTACCTGTTTGGCCATCTTAAGATCAGTATGTTTATCCACTCATAGTGCCCAACATGTTTTGGCAGATGTGCCTACAACAGGGGCCAATGCTGTTTTCAGAGGTTCTGTGCTGAAAGTGCTTTCTATTTCTAGCACTTTGACATTATTCTGTATAAGCCGTGGGCATCAATAAGAACAACTGGATGTCCCTAAGGCTTTTCTGTGTAGAAGCAGCCTTGTTTACCAGCAGTCCAGTGATCAAAAATATATTCATCAGCTCCTGATGCAGGCACAAATGTCAAAACATGTTGGGTACTGTAAATGCATTGACTTCTTTAGCTCCTGTTGCTGGATGTGATCTTTTGGTTTTATATGTTTTAATTGCGAAGAGATCACGTGATGTAGTGAATGAGGGAGAAATGCTTTCTCAGTATTCAAGCAAGGGGTGATGCAGGCACACTCCAAGGTGCCGGCTCTCCCTTAGCTCAGAGACGTCCCACCCGACTGCACACCCTGCGTCCTCTCCAGTTTTCTGTTTCCGTGGCAGCCAGGCAGCCGCGTCTCCCTTACTCCTCTCACTCGCGTGATTTTTTTTCTTATTTTCTTTATTTTTAATTTCAGTTTCATTTTCCTCCACGGTACTGAACCAAAAATAAAACAACTAGACATTTCTCGGTGGCTCCCTGCCGCTGCAGTCTCCACTGTCACTTCCTGACAAAAGAAATAAAGAAGCAGCAACGAAGGGCAACACCACCAGGGAGAGAGAACCAACAGACCCTCTCCTACCTGCAGTGATTGTATTATAAAAAAACCCCAAAAAACCCAGAGGATAGCAAGGCACAGCACATCACCTCCGTAGTGACAGACTAACTGCCCACATCTTTTAAGTGTAAATTTGAGTCCTAGCAGCAGTGCTCTCTCCATTTCATGGCAACTCCTGTTTCATCACCTGCCCCTGTCCCTTCGGGCCCAGACAGAGCACGATCGGGATCAGATGGGGCTGCCAGAGCTTTCAAAAGCAGGCCAGAGGACCTATGCCATCACCACCTAACTTGGCTCTATACCACTGTCTCCAAGGCCAGAGCCTCAGGTAGGTGGCAAACATCGATCTAAATAAAAATATTGGTGCAAGGACGACTCCGTAAGTGTATGGAGCTCCCAGAACCGGCACCTGCACAAGCAGAAGTTTGATGGAGACTCGTCTGGGACTTCCTCTTATAGGTCCAAAAGGGCTAAATAGCATATGGCCCATACATGGACCTTACTTCCTTCGGTTCCCCTGACAACAGATAGGGCTCTCTCTAGTGATTCTCTTCTGCAACTGTTGCGCCGTTTCGTCCAGGATACTGCAGCCCTACTAGAACCTGCCCCTCCTAGTGATCAATTGTCACCTGCAGAGGTCCCCCCTGCCAGCCTCCTCCGGTTATGATGCAGGAACCCTCGTCTCTTCTGGAATGGGAGGAGCCCCTGTAACCTCAGAAGTAGACATTTTTCCAGCAAGTCCCCCTTACTCCCAACAGAGGAATTCGGAGTCCTCCCTTTTGGGAGAGATGGAGCCAGCACCCTCTTTAGAATACCCACTGAGGGAAGACCCTCCTGAGGATTTCTCCTACCCAAGGTTTCTCCAAAAGATTTCCAGAGCACTTGCTCTTAGTGATACTCAGACTCCAATCGACAAAAAGGATTTTCTCTCTGTTCTGCGGGCCTTTACTACCCCTAAGAAGGTCTTGGCAATTCTAATTCACAAAGTTCTGCAGGATCTCATTCTGTCAGTTTGGAAGATGCCAGCGTCAGTCATTGCCACTGCTCGCTGTCTAGACTTTAAATACAAAGTGCTCCCTACAGCTGGTTTCAAGCATCAGCAGCTACTTCATCAGTTGGTAGTCTCTGAAGCTGTCCTTAAGAAAGCCAAGTCTTCCAAGTCTCATATACAGATGCCCCCAGGAAAAGACCAGCGGACATAGGATTCAATAGGTAGAAAGACTTTTCAAAGTGGATTCCTAGCCATGAAGATCCTGGCCCATCAACTCCAACTACTTTAATAGCATCATGAATTATTCTCGCACATGCCAGATCTTACTAGCATTCCAACACTAGAAGCCCATACTCTTCAAGATAATTTACAAGAGTCCCTCTATCATATCATTCAGGCTACCTATTATGCTTTTGACTCAGTTGCCCAATCCACAGCTACTTCCATCTTCGCCTGCTGCACAGCTTGGCTCCAAGTCTCTGGTCTGCGAGAAGATCTTCATGACTGCCTCGCAAATGCTCCCTGCCATGGAGATGACCATTTTGGTCCTAAGGTTCAGGAAGTAGTCTCAGAGGTCAAGGGCCATTCCTCTACGGTACAAGGACTTGCAGCTCAGCTTCAAGAAGTAAGTCACTAGTCTTGATGCCCACAATACCCTCAGTACTGGAGGGCATACCACTACCAATATTTCCAACAATTTTACCCTCATAAACGTTTTCAACCCTATTCTTGTCCTCCTCTCTACTGCTCCCTTTGTCCCAGTTCCAACAGATGGGCAGTGGATGCCTTCCTCATCATGTGGGAGGAGTGGCCTAGTGGTTAGGACAAGGTACTTCGGGCCGGAGGGCCGGTGGTTCAAGTCCCACCTGGGGACAGCAATCTCAGGCTGGAGGGACTGGGATTTCTAGTCTTATAGGCACTCCTTGTGGTCTTGGGCAAGCCACTTAACCCTCCATTGCCCATGTTCCCTGTAAGTATTAGCGTATGTGTGTCATATCCCCTCGTGTTAAATGTATCTCCCAATTGACTGCTTTGACCCGGTGAAAAGCGGGATATAAATACAGCTAAATAAATAAATAAATAAATCTTCTGGACAGGTCGCCTCTTCTATGCATTTTCGCCGTTCCCATTAATTCCTCGGACCCTCTTCAAGGTCCAAGCAGACAAAGTGACTCTGATCCTCATTGCTTCTCAGTGGCCCAGACAGACCTGGTACCCACATCTCCTCACGAATGCACAACATTGCCCCTGGTTGTTACCACTTCTTCCCTTCCTTCTCACACAGCAGGAAGGTCGTCTACTACATCCCAACCTGCAATCACTAGCTCTAGCTGTTTGGAAACTAACTGGCTGAATTTTGCTGTTTCCCCCATACCAGCTGATGTTCAAGCTATATTTCAAGCGTCTCGCTGACCTTCTACACAGCGCTCCTATCAACTGAAATGGTCTCCCATTGGACTGCTCGGCAGGGCCTGGACCCAGCCTCGTGCTCCCTAAGTTATATTCTCACCTATTTCCTTCATCTATCTAACTCCGGTCTTCAGACTTTCTCAATTCGCTACTATCTGTCTGCTATCACAGTATTCCATCGTCATGAGGATGGCAAACCCATTTCCATGCATCCACTAGTTCAGTGGTTCCCAACCCAGTCCTTGGGTAACCCCAGACCAGTCAGGTTTCCAGGATATCCACAATGAATATGCATGAGATAGATTTGCATACAATGGAAGCAATGCATGCAGATCTATCTCATGCATATTCATTGTGGATACCCTGAAAAACCTGACTGGCCTGGGGTTACCCAAAGACTGGGTTGGGAACCACTGCACTAGTTTCTCGCTTCATGAAAGGCTTATTGAAAACCAAGCCCCCAATAAAACCATCATCTCCAGGAACAAGCAGGAATAAGTCCTCACATATGGGTACATCGGTACCAACGGAGCCTGCGCGGGAATGCTCCCCAGCTTCCCAGAATGAAAGCTTTTGGGGCATCCCACAGCGCATGCGCGCTGCCTTCCCGCCTTTCCTACCAACTCTCCTCAGTTCTTCTTTTCCGCGGAGCCAGCAGGTCATGTTCCTGTCACCGCTGAAGAAGTTCTTTATTTTAATTTATTTCTTTGGTCGCGTGTCTGCCTTCCCTGACGCCGGACCGGTACCGCCGGTCTTTTCTTTAAAAAAAAAAAAAAAAAAAAACTATCTTTTTTCCTCACTTGGTGTATTTTCTTCTTAGGCCTCCAGGCCCACAAGAAACTTTCCCTCATGGAAAAACCAGCCTCCGGCTTCTAAAAATGCACTAAGTGTAGCGGTACAATTTCTGTTACAGATACCCATGAATGGTGTCTTAAATGTTTGGGGCCTGAACACTCCATCCCGGATTGCCAGTCCTGTTCTCTAATGTCTAAACGAGGGTTACAGAACCGGGCAGCCAAGCTCCATGTGCTGTTTCCCACGGATGCACCGGCGGTAGCATCGACATCTTCCAGGTCTTCCTCTCCTGATGGATCTCAGGTAACCAAACATACTTTTAGCAGGTCCTCGAAGGGCAAATCTCCCTCTAAGCATCGAGATGCCTCCGGGCTTGCCCTTGAGGATCCTGCTCCAGCCAAACAACCCCGGCGGGAAGCTCCGGCTTCCAAAGCTCCTCCTATGGGGTTACAGGTTGACATCGATGGCACGGCCTCGACTGATCACCTGTTAGACTGCTCTGGGGTACCGGTACAATCTCCCGGTACCGACATCCAGGCAGTCGTGGCGTCCATGGATCACACTGTGCAATCCATGCAGCAGGCTATACTGGCTTTCATCAAGGCTGCGATGCCGTCGGTACCACAACAAGCTCTGTTGTCGGTACCGGCGCCGGTACCGGTACCAACTTCGATACCGGTACCGGCTGTATCGACATCGACCAGGATACCGATTCCGGCTCCCTGTCCTGGGCTCTTTCTCGGTACCGACCCGGTGCCGGGGACACCCGATGTCGGTACCAATCGATACGCCTATCGATCTTTAGAATCGAGCAGACGATACTTCGATTCTTCTGATGATTCTGAGTCATCGGATGAGTCCCCTGAAGTATCTGTCACCCTTCCTGAGGAGCCTTCTTCTCCAAAAAGGAGAATGTCTCCTCCAGAGGATTTGTCCTTTCAAGACTTCATAATAGAAGTAGCTAAAGGACTCTCTATTTCAGTAACCTCTGAAAAAGAACCTAGAGCAAAAAAATTAGATATTTTGGGATACTCTAAGGTTCCCAGAGAGGCAGTCACCTTGCTAATTCATGAAATTCTTCAAGAACATTTGATTAAATTGTGGGAGACTCCTCTCACCCTTTCTCCTCATTCTCGTAGATTGGACACTATGTACCGTGTCCCTCCTCCTCCTGGATTTCAAAAAACTCAGCTTCCTCACCACTCCATTGTGGTGTAGTCAGCTATGAAGAGGATAAAGAGTACCAAAAGACACTCTTCTCCTCCCCCAGGAAGAGAATGCAGGACTTTGGATGCTTTTGGTAGGAAAATCTTCCAAGCTAGCATGCTTATTGCCAGAATCAATTCATACCCTTTATATGGGTATGTTTCTGAAGGAGGTTGCAGAAAAACTGCACAACTTTTCTCCCTTTTATTCCAGAGGATAAAAGGGATGAGTTCCTTCTTTGGCTTAAGCATACTCAAGACATTTCAAAGTTTTCCAACAGGGCAGCCTTTGATGCTTTTGAAGGTGCCAGCAGAGCCTCAGGCATTGCTAT
This sequence comes from Ichthyophis bannanicus, assembly GCA_033557465.1. Lineage (NCBI taxonomy): Eukaryota > Metazoa > Chordata > Amphibia > Gymnophiona > Ichthyophiidae > Ichthyophis > Ichthyophis bannanicus. The sequence goes on along the minus strand of CM066033.1, from coordinate 647,421,872 downwards.
AGCTGCTCGTAGAATTGCTTGGCTCCAGGCTTCTGATCTAGAACCCTGGGTTCAAGATGGTTTAGGAAATCTGCCCTGTACAGGTGAAAATCTATTTGGCAAAGAGTGGCAAATTAAGGCCACTCAAATGGACGCAGAAAATGCTACTCTGGATAGACTTTCTAAGTCTACCTCCACTCCGGCCAAGAAGAAATCTTTTAAAAAGTCTTTTTACAAGAAGGGCAGATTTCCTTCCACTTCTGGTCAACAATCTTCTACAGGTCGCTTTGCTACTAAGCGTCAGCAACCTAAACAGGCCAGGCCTAAACCTGCAGGGGCTGCTGCAACCCAGCAGTCCCAAGCCCCTCAGGGTTTTTGACTTGATACTAGAGAACCTAACCTTTCTGGCTCTACAACAGCCAGAACCTCTCACCATTCCAGGAAGGTTAGCTCATTTTGCTCCCAGATGGCAGCAAATCACATCAGAGCAGTGGACCCTCTCCATCATCAGAGAGGGCTACAAACTTCATTTCTCAGACCTTCCTCCCTACACCATGGTGAGACATTTCAATTCTCCCACATCTCTCCTCGACCTTCTGGATCAGGAGGTAACCACCCTTCTGGCCCAGAGGGCCATAGAAGAAGTTCCTCTTCTTCAACAGGGGTCAGGGTTTTACTCCCCCTACTTTCTCATTCCAAAGAAAACGGGGGGATACAGACCCATTCTAGATCTCAGAGAATTGAACAAATTTCTATGCAAGGAGAAGTTCAAGATGCTTTCTCTAGGCACTCTCCTTCCATACCTACAGAGTCAGGATTGGCTTTGTTCTCTAGATCTCAAGGATGCGTACACTCATGTCTTCATCCATCCATCTCACAGAAAATTCCTACGTTTTCTGTTCCAGGGAAAACATTACCAATACAGAGTGCTTCCTTTCGGTCTAGCCTCTGCTCCAAGAGTGTTCACCAAATGCATGGCAATAGTTGCTGCATTTCTACGCACTCTGGGAATATTTGTCTTCCCATACCTGGACGACTGGCTCATCCGAGCTCCAACCCAGTCAGAGGCTCAGATCTCCCTAGACCGCACCAGGTGCATTCTGCAATACCTGGGACTTGTGGTAAACCTCCCAAAGTCTCAACTCACCCCTACTCAGTCCCTAGAATTCATAGGGGCCTGGTTGGACACTACTACTGCAAGAGCCTATCTTCCCCAGGCTCGTTGCCAACGTCTAGTGCAGTTAGCCTCCCAGATTCAGTCAAAGAGCCACTTAACTGCCCGGGAGATGCTACAACTACTAGGCCACATGGCTTCCACAGTACATGTGGTGCCCTATGCTCGCCTACACATGAGAGCAGCTCAATGGACTTTGTCCACCCAGTGGACTCAAGCTTCAGGAGCTCTCTCAGACCAAATAGCAAACTCCAAACGTCTCTTTTGGTCTCTCCAATGGTGGATGTCCACTCAAAATCTGTTGCTGGGGTCCCCCTTCCAACCTTTGTTGCCCCAAGCAATCCTCACAACAGATGCCTCCCAAACAGGTTGGGGAGCTCATCTACAGGACCTCTCCACCCAAGGCACTTGGTCCCCACAAGAGACCTCTCTTCATATCAACCTCTTGGAACTTCGAGCAGTGTTCCTAGCTCTCAAGGTCTTTCATACCCTCCTCAGCTACCAGACAGTCCTCATTCAAACGGACAATCAGGTAGCCATGTTTTACATAAACAAGCAAGGAGGAACTGGCTCTCTGTCGCTTTGCAACGAAGCTCTAAGATTATGGGCCTTCGCCAGAGAGCATCAAATCCATCTCCTGGCAGTATACCTCCCAGGAATTCAAAACTCTTGGGCAGACAGACTCAGTCGAGTTCTGCTTCCACACGAATGGTCCCTGCACATGGATCAGGTACTCAGAATCTTCCAGGAATGGGGAACCCCGGACATAGACCTATTTGCAAGTCCGTGGAATGCCAAACTTCCCCGGTTCTGTTCCAGAATTCCGTGTCAGGGAGTTCAGGCCAAGGATGCCTTCCTCCTTCATTGGGGTCAGGACTTCCTGTATGCCTTTCCACCCATTCCTTTGATTCCCAAGACTCTGTTCAAACTTCAGAGGGATGAAGGATCTATGATCCTCATAGCTCCACGCTGGCCACGCCAAATATGGTACCCTCTACTTCTGCATCTCTCCCAAGCCCCCTCCCTGGACTTGGGAGCTGCGCCAGACCTTCTGTCCCAGGAGGAAGGGACTTTGTGGCATCCAAACCCCAAGTCCCTTCACCTCAGAGCTTGGTTACTGAAGGCCTAGACCTTCAAGACTTCAATCTTTCGCAGCAAGTGAGAGATATCCTCCATGCTTCCATGAAACCTTCCACTAGGCATTCCTATGCTTTTAAATGGAAAAGATTTTCCATTTGGTGTGCTCAACAGGGTCTTGACCCTCTGGCACTTCCTGTGAATTCTCTATTAGAATATCTCCTGCATCTTTCCAATGCAGGCCTTAAGACAAATTCAGTAAGGGTCCATTTAAGTGCTATTGCAGCATCCCTTAAGCCTATCAATGGACAACCTATTTCCTCTCATCCTCTTATTGCAAGATTTATGAGAGGCCTAACTTTAACTAAACCTCCCATTCGACCTCCTCCAGTGGCATGGGACTTAAATTTGGTTCTTGGTCAGCTTATGAAGCCACCTTTTGAACCCTTAGCCACTACCTCCTTGAAATTTCTTTCCTGGAAGGTTATTTTCCTTATTGCAATCACTTCTGCTCGCCGCATCAGTGAACTGCAGGCCTTAGTGGCTAATCCACCTTATACAAGGTTCCATCATGATAAGGTAGTCCTTAGGACAAATCCTCACTTTATGCCTAAAGTGGTCTCACCTTTTCATCTTAATCAAGAGGTATATTTATCTGTATTTTTTCCAGCTCCTCATGCATCCACTGCAGAGAGGAACCTTCATACTCTAGATTGTAAAAGAGCTCTTGCTTTTTGCTTACACAGGACACAGCAACATAGAAAGTCTTCCCAACTTTTTGTTGCTTTTGATCCTTCTCATTTAGGACTTCCAGTCTCTAAAAGAGCACTGTCCAATTGGATTGCTCAGTGTATTTCGTTTGCTTACCAGAGTAAGAACCTTTCTCTGGAGGGCCATGTCACAGCTCACAATGTGAGGGCCATGGCCACCTCTATGGCTCATCTTCATTCTGTGTCCATCGACCAGATCTGTTGAGCAGCCACCTGGGCCTTGGTTCATACCTTTACAGCCCATTACTGTTTGGACAAGGACTCCCGCCGGGATGCCTTGTTTGGTCAGGCTGTCCTCAGACACCTGTTCCATTCTTGAACAACTCCTGCCCTCCTTCCCTGAATGGATGCCTGAGATCCATAGGAAGACGAGGAACCCTCAGGGTCTCATACCCTTGGGGATCTCCCAGGCATCTTAGCTAGGGAGTCCCCATATGTGAGGACTTATTCCTGCTTGTTCCTGGAGATAGCACAGTTACCTACCTGTAACAGGTGATCTCTGGGAACAGCAGGAATTAGTCCTCACAACCCTCCCACCTCCCCTAGGAGTTGTATCTCTTTTTGTCTTTCCTTTCCTCTCTCTCTCTCTATTGTCTCAGCTTTAAACTTGAACTGAGGAGAGTTGGTAGGAGAGGCGGGAAGGCAGCGCGCATGCGCTGTGGGATGCCCCAAAAGCTTTCATTCTGGGAAGCTGGGGAGCATTCCCGCGCAGGCTCCGTCGGTACCGACGTACCCATATGTGAGGACTAATTCCTGCTGTTCCGAGAGATCACCTGTTACAGGTAAGTAACTGTGCTTTCTCCAGCGTGGGATCTGTCAGACGGCTGCCTGGGTGAGAATCTTCACACTCTTGGCAAGTGCATATTTCTATATGATTTGCAAGGTATTGTGGGCAATGTAGTTCATTCACACCAGACACAGCTGCTGACAATAATTTAGTTGTGCTCTTGGGTAAAGCCAATAAGATATTTATTTATGGGGTTATTTTTCCCAACACAGATATGCTTGGTAGCACATTAATTAGGTTACTTGCTTTCAGTGTTAACTTGGAAAAACAAAGTCAAAATCAGGAAAACAACAAATGAAAAGCCACAAAGCAAGAAACAAACTGTTCTTTTCAGGTTAACTTCTGATTACTTCCCACATAGATACAGAAGTGATTCTCTTCTAGCTCACAAGCAATTAGGTAAGGCTTAATTGCTAGCAGTTATCCAGCTGAAACCCCTTAGCTGGCTTGCTTTCTACTGTGTGGGTCAAATCCTGCTTCAGGAGCTTTTCTGAGTAGATTAAAGAACAAATTTGTATTTCTTTGTGATGGTTGCTATACTTTATAACAGAAAGTTACGAACAGAGTTTAGATAGAGAGCAGTCCATATAAATAGGATCTTCATCTGCTATTATTCCCCCTTGTTCAACAAGCATGGGTTCAATATCATGGATTGGCACAGATGAATCTCTCAATGGAGCATTTTCAGGAGAATACTTGTTTCCCTGCTGTCTTTCAAGGTTATAGCTAGGGCATAGATCAGTGTTCATACCTGAGCTTCCATTGCTGCTAGAGTTCCTCTCTATATAGCCTGGCCAGTATGTAGTCCAGTTCTTATGTCCAGCCTTCCAATCCAGATCCCTGGACACTGGATCTCTCCTCACATACCTTCTGGCACGGGTCTTAGGGTCCCTTTCACGTGCAGCCGTCTCCCTCACAGGTAGCGTCTGGAGATTCCTAGCTCTGCAGCACCATTCCTCTGGATATCCCCAGTCCAATGGTGTATGCTGGCCCTTGGAATACCTCCCAGTATACGTACTGCTTTGGACTCTTCTAGACCTCTCAAAGGCTTTCCTCCTCTTTCTTCCAGAGGGTCTCTTTCTCTCTCTGTCCGTCCGGTTTGGCTTCTGCTTCTGATGATCCTTCAGATGAAAATGATGATCCTTCTCTGTATATCCAAGGTGATCATGAAGATGGTCATCTGTAGAATAAACTCTACTCTTATTCTGCTTAGATGAGTGCTCCTCCCTAACACAGCGCAGCTGTGCTGAATCAGGCCTTGCCCTTTGAGATGAGTGTTCCATCCTAGCACAGCACAGCTGTGCTGAATCAAGCCCTGCCCTTTGCAATGAGTGCTTGGGGATTACCTCATAGCCCTTTTGATTGAACACACGTTTTCTCACTTCAGCTCCTCTCATGGCTGTTGGAAACCTGGTGCATTCTGGGACTGGTAGTCTTTTATGGCAAAATTCTGTTTTCTCATTTCTACCAGCACTGACAGGTTGCTTGTTCAGAGACACTTCACCTTTTCTATAGCCCCTTCCTGAGCTATGATAAGCTTCCTTATCACAGATCTCAATATCATTCTTTCAGAGCTCATGAAGAGACCCTTTGAACCCCAGAGATCTGCTTCATTGAAACACCTTACTTGGAAAACCATCTTCCTAGTTGCTGTCACCTCTGCAAGACGTGTCAGTGAACTCCAGGCTGTTGTCCATTATCCTCCATATACTCAATTTCTTCATGATAAGGTACTGTTGTGTACCCATCCTTTCCTTCCAAAGATTGTATCCAGTTTTTATTTGAACCAATCCATTGTACTTCCTATGTTTTTCCAGGGCACTCAGCCAGATTCTCTGGAAGAAGTTCTGCACTCTCTGGATTGCTGCCAAGCTTTGCTCTACTACCTACATGCTACCGAGCAGCTCCGACAGTCTTCCCAGCTTTTTGTCACCTTTAATCCAAACAACCCAAGGAAACCTGCATCCATGCAAACCATTTCTTCATGTATTGCAGACTATTTCTTTTGTTATGTTCAGGCGGGTTGCACCCTTTCTGGACGGGTGAGTCCCCACCAACTCCAAGTTACAGCAACTACGTTTGCCAATTTGGCGGCTATTCCTCCTCAAGATATTTGCAAAGCTACTACATGGTCTTCTGTTCACACCTTGCGAAGCACTACAGCCTGGATTGCTCTTCAGCAGCTGACCTTGCCTTCGGTCAGGCTGTCCTATAGAATCTCTTTGCTTAACTTCTTTCACCTCCCAGCTTCTTACTGGGCCACAACCATTATTAGACTTTCAGGGGGCCCTTAGCTCTGGACTCACCTTGAAGTGTGCCTGCATCACCTCTCGCTTGAATATGGAGAAAGCATTGCTGCTGACCTGTAACGGGGGTTCTCCGTTTTCAGCAGGAGTATGCAGTCACACTCACCCGCCCACCGTCGCCATGAAAAAACCAAAGTAGAATGGATCAAGTTGCTACCGAGGTAAAGAACACACAGAAATATACCCAACAATCAATCTGCAGTGCCAACAGTGCAGTTTTTTGCCTGCATATCCAGCTCTACCAGTTCCCTCCTGGCATCCATAGTCCCTGCTATTTTGTCTACTTCTGCGTTCTCATCAAATGCCTTTAGCGCTGCGCTTACCTACTATGACATTGACTGGAGAGCTCGCAGGGCATGCGGTCAGGCGGGAAGGTGCGCATATGCTCAGAAGTCCAAAGGACTTCTCTGAGCTAAGGGAGAGTCAGCACTAACGCTGTCACCCAGACAGCACCTTGGAGTATGGCTGCATACCCCTGCTGAATATGGAGAATCCCCCATTACAGGTAAGCAACAATGCTTTCTCTTGGTTTCGGGTTCCCTAATTGCTTCTGACCCCATCCTTTACAATTTCTCATTGATCTTTCCTTTTCAAAGTTGGGGTTTAGTGGATATTTGATCTATGGACAAATCTGTGCAAAAATCATCAGCTGATATTTATTTATTTAACAGTTTTATATATCGCCTTCTTCTTAAGTCAAGGTGGTTTACATTACAACTCAAACTGTTTACATTATAACTCTTCAATGGGGATGGGGTAACATGGCATGCAGAGTAACTTTAACAAAATCACAATGGTTATGGTTTAATTATTTGATAGACCGCCCTTCAAGGGGTCTCAGCAGAGTGGTATACAACAATGTCTAAAATAAACATAATAAAATAGAAAAGAATTCCAATAAAATAGAATGAATTCCAATAAAAACAAGAAAGTAGAAATCCTGCCGACTACGTCAAGTCCTATAACCCCCCCTCTCTTCTCAACCTCCTATAGGGGAAAGACGGAGTAATAGAGTGGAAGATGTTACCAGGATTCAGACTTCTACTGATATTACTAGAGTAGTCTTCAGACCAAGGGTTACTTTGGAGTCTGAAATGTCTTAACCCCACAGGGGAGGGCTGTCAGGAAAAACACTACCATTGCCTTATGTTTCTCCTACTATAACATAGTAAGAATCATAAGGGGAAAATAAACTAAAGTAGGATTGACAATGGTACCCTGTGTCAATGGAAGGCTTCACAAAAACTTTAATCCTTAATCACCAGAAGAAATAAGGCATGCAATATTTTCTTGAATTAAAGGTTTTGTCTCAATTTATTAAATTTCTAAATTAAATTAATAAATGGCTGTAATTAAATTTTGTGCACACAAATATAGAATCTGATTTAAAATTTCAATATAAATACAGTGCAAATAATGCATTATCTAATTTTCTTTTATAATATAGCCCTTTTCCCCAAGAACTTTACTTGTCCACTCAGGTAAGTAGCAATAAACACTGTATTTCAAAAATAAAACTTCTTCTTATAAGATTCGCTCCCATTTTAACAGGTGGGAGTTCCAAAATTTATTTTCTTTGTGTGTGCTATAGCTTAGTTATTTGAGCTCAAATTTGTGTGTTGGTTTTGTAAGTGTGATATAACTGTACCTTGAAAAAGCCAATTATTTCCATTGGGGCCCGGTATGTGAGTCCTTTTCATCCCTGATTTTGAATCCTGGATCCTGGAGAGAAGTTTCTTCTGTTCCTGTAATCCTCTGGGTCATCTATCTGGTTCCTGTTATCCTGGATGAGCAGCACAGCACCTACTACCTAACTATAAAAATTCAATAAAAGAAACCCCTAATTCCTTATCAGTGGGGAAATCACCTTTTCTTTTTAAAGAAAAGAATATAAAATACTTTTCTCTTACGCTGTCCTATCTATTCAAAATAAAAGATAATTAATCAACCCTACCTAATTGTTCTTTTGCTTCATTCACTCTTCTCATTCCCTCAAATCATCCAGTTGTCAACTTCAGGGTCACTGGCTTAAATGCTACAACATTAAACTTTTATAAAGTCTGCTACAACATCAAGGAGCCACTAAATCAAGGAACCAGATTTCTTTTTCTTCTTTTAAAACTCGAGTTAATTTTCTCTGACTGCTTAGCCTCTCTAAAATTCTGAAAAGAATCAGGCTTTAGCTGAATTCAGCAGACCCCAATCACTTCCTAAATAAAGGGGTTTATTTTGCTTTTCTTCTTCCAACTTGTCGTCCTCCAATTAATTTCACTTAATGACAGAAAATTACCACGTTTCTTTTTCACACTTTGTTTGGAGAGGCAGTCTCTTGAAGGTCTCTCTCTTAGTTTAGGAATATTTTCTAACACGTTTCTTTTCATAGAAGAACTCCTGAATTCTTAATATTTACTCCACGTTGTGTAGTGTCTACGGGAGTCATGTGTCAAAGTCGTGTTTTGTATCGTTCATTGTCCAGGGTCTGATACCAATGGGCACAGTCATTTTGCAATGCACTATGTGATGTTACCAAAATGTTCTTTGTAAAGCAATGTCTTTAATTTTTTCCAGAAGTCCTTAGTATCATGTATGGTTCTGATGTCTTCTGGTGCATATAGTGAGAGCGCCATATTAGATGTGGTCTGTTTGACTTTAGAGTAATCGCTAGGTATAAGTATCATGTTCTTATTGTTTATCCTTCTCGGTCAGTGTTTGGGGTCTTATTTTATTAGGTCCTGGAGTATCTCTGCTGAGCTGTTTTGTAAGATTTTAAAGATGTTGAGTGTTGATTTAAAGCTGGTGCAACTCTTCATTTGCAACCAGTGTAATTGGTTCAGTATAGGTGTTATGTGGTGTCACGCACCTACTTACCCCCGTATGTAGGAGACCTGAGGGTTTCAGTGCGGCCTCTTCTAATAAGCTGGGACAAATAATGCCCCCTGGGAGTTGGAGTCCCACTAGCTTTAAAAGAAGTGTAGTTGTGGAAGCGAGCAGCTAGGCTTTTTTTTCAAAGAGGTATTTTATTTCCTGTCCCGGGAACTTTTGCAAAACAGGTATCAAAAGGAAAAACAAACCATACTTTTGGCATAACACAAAAATAGAACTACAAATTAGAAATCATGCTTCTTTTCAGCTCACAAAAACAAACGGGTGAAAAACAGTCCTTGTAATTCTCAACAGCTGTGCACTTGAAATCTGCTTTCCCAAACAGATTTCCCTTCTATACACATTAGCATAGAGATGTTACCATACCTGAGAAAGCAAGCATACAGTCCATTTGATAATCCCCCACGCTTTCCCCACAATCCTCACAGTCCATCTGTTCAGGGGCTTCTGTATAATTTTTTTCTGGGGAACTGTAATTAGTGCCAGTATTGAAGAGTCCCTCTTCTTTCTGAACCGGGCTTCTCTCCTCGTCACTATTGAGGCGAAAAGGCAGGCTACCGTGTAGTTTAGACTTCTCCCTTAGAGGGCCATACACTTCAGGATAAGTGTAGGTGAAGTCCTGCTTTTCAACTGCCCTTCTATTAGAGTGAATTGGACTTTCTCCAGCCTGAGCTCTACCAAGACGTGTTAAGCCAGGAAGTTGGAAATAGCTTTTCTCTCTTAAAAGCTTTTCCCTTCCCTTTACAGGACGTCTCTCTCAGGGTTTAGAAAACTCCTTGGGGAAACTACCTTCACCCTCCTGGTACCTGCATTCAGGATAATTCCCTTTCACAGCTTCTCTGCGTCTGTTTGCAGGAATCCTCTCCTGAGCAAACTCCTCTATGAAACTGCTGGAATCTTCGTCAGAGGTTTCTAGGTAGGTTTCCTGGATATCACTTTCCTGGATATCTCTGTCCCAGTTAGCATTCCTCCCTCTGGCTTCCTGCTTGGCTACCCTCCGACTGAGGTGGTCCTGGTTAGCTCTCCCCTCCAACTGAGGTGGTCCTGGTTAGCTCTCTCTCTACTCAAGACTGACTCTCTCTTAAATGCGTCATTCTTAGCTTTTCCCCATGGCTCAAGAGTGTGCAGCTGACCCTGCTTAGCTAATGAGGCATGAGGTAATCTTTTGCTGGGGCGTTTCCCTACACCCTGTGCTAATGTTATTGATGGTTGCTCATAGCAACCCTCAGCCATGTGCTTGGAGCTGCGTGTTTTAAAACTGCTCTGCACTTTCTCTTCTGTTTCTATAGGCACAATCTGCCCTGCACCATGACAGTGGTCATGTTTTGTTGATCCTGCAATGATACAAGCTGCTATGTTCTAGGCCATTTGAAGGGGATGAATGGCTTGCCTTGGTAGACCTTGGTACAATGAGTTGCAGTAGTCTAAAACTGGTGTGACAATGACTTGAAATATTGTACGGAAGACATTATGGCTGAGGAGCGGCTTCAATTTCTGGACGATCTTCATTTTGTGGTATGCATTCTTTGTCATCCTGTTTGTGGGATTGTAGGTTCAAGTTCTGATCCAGGATGACTCTGAGGTATTTGACTTCATTTTTGACAGTTATGCTTCTGTTTTGTAGTTTTATAGCTTCTGTTTTGTACCTTTGGAGAAGCGAAGACCGTGTTTCTTGTTATTATCAGGGCTTCTGTTTTATTGTAATTTATGCTAAGGTTGTGGTTGCTGAGCCATGTGACCATTATTTTGAGGCATTTGGTTATAGTTGTGTAGTCTGGTTTGTTTATGTTGATGGAAGTGTATATCATGATGTCATCGGCATATAGCTTGTAGTAAATTTTGTGGTTTTTTTATGGCATCACAGATAGGCTAGATGTAAAGGTTGAAGAGCAGTGATGATATTGCTGAGCCCTGTATTATTCCCTGTTTTATGTTGAATGAAGTGGATGTGCTTCCTCTGCATTTAATGTGCTGTTGCCTGTTTTCCAAGTATGATCAGAACCACTTGATTGTGATATTGTGTAGACCAATCTCCATAGACGTCTCAAAAGTATGGTGTGAGATATAGTGTCGAAGGCAGATATGTCAAGGAAAATTAGTAGTCAATCTCTTTTTATGTTGTCTATTCCTTTTGATAATGCTGTCAAAGAGTGATGTTATCAATGTTTCTACATTGTGGTTGAGTTTGAATTCATGTTGATGGGGATCTAGTGGCGCGTTTGTATGTTGATGTGATCTTGCAGTTGCATTTGTACCATATTTTCTATGATTTTGACCATAAAGGGTAAGCTTGAAATTGGTCGATATGCAGTGGGGTCCTTCCTGTCAAGTGCTGGGTTCTTTAAGATAGGTCTTATTGATGCTTGTTTGAGAATTGAAGGCATATAGCCATTTGTAAGGGATGTCTGTGGTATTTTGTGAATGAGTGGGATGAGCTCCTCCTTGGCTGATTTTATCCATGCTATTGGGCAAGGGTCATTTGGTGAGGTGGTGGTGCTCAATGGTGGATATTGTGTGGACTAATTGGTTGGTAGATGGTATAGCGAATTTGCCCCATATTCCAGTGAGCATTGAATGGAGTCTGTTGACTGCAGCATTGTCCTGGTGAGCGCTCTTTTTGTTTCATCATTAGGTAGTCTGCAATTCTTTATGGGTTTATTTCGGCATTGCTTTCATGTGAGAGTTCCTTGGTGAGTGTGCGGGCTCCTTGGTGAGTGTGCGGGCCATTCTGAATAGTTCCCTTGGTGTATTTGCAGATTTTATAATGAGATTTGTATAGTAGGCCGTGGTCACTTATTCTGTACTTCTGTGTTCTGAGTGTGTGACTGAGGCCAGGCATTCTGTTAACATGGTTTGTACATAGGGATCTGTTTTGTAGTAATTTGACTTGTTCAGCACAATTCAATCCAGCCTTTGAATTCATGGCTACCAGGATTAGTTTTTCGCATTTTATATCTTCCCTTCTCATCAATAATCTGATGTAAAGATACTTATAATGGCTTGATTGGGGGGGGGGGTCTGTGTAAGTGACTTTTCATTAATCATATTTAATGTTTATTATTATGTTTATTTTATTGTAACATATATTTTACTAAACTGCATGCATATTGGAAACCACCTAGGATTTTAGATGGGTGGCATATATATTTTAAAATAACGTATTGTCACACCCTTAGCCCCTTACAGACAGTGTGGAGGGGCGTGCTTGTCATAGGAGAGATTCACCATTTAGCCTTTACCTGACTGGCTGCCTTGTAATGCCTCATGGGAAAGGTAGTTCAGCCAGGAGGTACTTGGCGTCAGGTAAAAAAAAACACAATTGTAGTTGGCTTTGCGTGGTAAGGCTTTTGACAGAAATTTATTGATGGGGTAAACGCTAGGGTCATAAATTAACACCTTTGGATTGTTTCTCCAGGATTCTTTCAAAAATACATCAGGATATAACTGAACTCAAAACAAAACAGCTTATAATGTTCTTTAGCATAAAGAAAAGTCCTTTCAACAGCTAATGCTACCAGACACGGCTAGCAGTGCTGTTCAAAACAAACAGAAACAGCTTTTCCTAAAGCAAGTTTCTTTTCTCTCAGTCCAGAACACTTCCTGGCTGTTTGTCTCCTTAAGCACAGTAAAAACTTTCAACAAGAAGTCAAACTCTTCATAGGCAAACAATTCTCTATGCAAGGTTTTCAGGAATAGTGAAAACAAAATCAAAGCTTTTCTTACTTTCACCATCAGCACGGCTTCAGGCTGTGCACTGCACTGGCTAGCAGCTGTTTAACAAGTTGTAATTAGACAGCTGCAGTTTGCTCAGCAAAGGTATTTCTCCTTTAATACAGGACTTTCACAAGTTATCTACATGCTCTCATGGTTACCAGACTCTGGAGGTTTTGCTTATGGTTGACTCCCTTCCAAACCCTCTGTATTTGAAGATTGGCATAAGGAGCAATCCATGTATGAGTCTTCTTATTCTACAGCTAGGTCTTGTTCACCCAGTTGCATGGGCTCTACCTTAGTCTCTGGCTCAGAGGGCTTAGCTGACTGCCTTCCGTTAGGGCAAAAGCTGTCTCTTGCAACTCTGTAGTGCTCCAAATTAGACAAGCTTCCAATGCTCCTACCTGGGTCAAGGCTTGTACCAGCTTCTCCTCGCTCATGCTCTGGCCACCATTCACCTGAGCTTCCTTGTCCTGTCCTCCAACTTGTGTTCCTTGTTCCTGCTGTTCTTACTGTTCCAGCTCCATTCCTCTTCCAGTAAGCATTCTTACTCCTCTCTCTCTCTCTGGATAATCTGACCTAGACTTAAACCTCTCAGGCTCCAGCCCCACCTCTTCTCCTCTCAGGTGTTGGAGATCAAACTGCCTTGTGGCAGCTGAGTAATTGGGGAATTCAGTGACGTAAGGGTTCCTTACCCTGGGCCTGCATTCCCTCTCCTTTTCTCCACTAGGGGCATTCTGCAACCTATTGCAGCTAGGAATTACCTGCTTTCTAGGTGTAAATGGAGTTTTGTGTCTCTGACCTTGTAAACTAGGTCCTTTGATAAGGGTGAATTCCTTCTCTTTATCTCTGTCTCCTAGGTCCTGATAAGCTTCCTTATCACAGTATACTAAATTTATGCAAATTATGCTGCATGGCTCTGCATCACCCTCATGCCGCCCCTGGGGGGAAGCAGACAGGGGCACTGGGAGGTGGGGGGAAGCAGAAACCACAGATTGGGACCAGCATGATCAGATAATAAAATGGTCAGACAACAAAGTAGAAGAAAATTTTATTTTCAATTTAATGATCGGACTTGGTGCTATCTTTATATGTTATAAAGTATGGGGAAATGCATGTCTTTCTGTTTCTCTGGTGTTGTATTGTATGCAGAATCTGACTTCTTGGGGTTGCAATTTAATTTTTATCTAGATATGTTTATTTTTAGGTTATGGTCATTCTGTACTTGGTGAGTCTCTGTGTTCTGAGTTTGTGGCCAAGGCCAGGTGTTCTATTAACATGGAGTTTGTATGTATGAAACTGTATTGCAGTAATCTGAATTGTTCAGCTTTTCAAATAGGTGTTTGGAAGTTCCAGGGCCCACCTGCAGTATTTACAGTGATGCTTTTTTGGGGGTAGGCTCCTTATGTGAGTTTTGGAAGTTGTGCTAGTATGGTATGGTAGGTTTGCTCTACAGATCCTCAGTGACTTTGTTGTAGGGTTTTGTATTAGTTCACAATATGCCTGGTACTGAAGAATGTTTGTTATTGTTAGTGAGATGATCAGAAAGAGAATTTTTTTTCAGATATTGAGTAGAGTGAGTGAATGTTCTAGTTCTGTTCTGCTCCACACCCAGTGTTGAGAGGGGGTTTCTGTGGATGCAAAATATATGTTTAAAAAGAAAAAGCAAGAACCATAATGCAGTTTATAACAACAAAATAAAATGAGATATAATTTGGTGTTATAAACTGTGCTGTGGTTCTCACTCTTTCTTTTAGTTCCTTGATGTAAATTTGAGGGTTTTTTCCCTAAAGCCCTATACTGTAGATCAGAGAGAAGTATAAAAATAGCAGATCACTGGATCCACAAGGTACAAATGGAACCCACCTGTTAAACCCAACTAAAAGCTGACTTTGCACCTTGCAGAGGTGCCATATTGTCCTGAAAGGGCATAAACAGTGCCTGGAAGACTAAAGATGATGCACAGAGATCCTAACCAGTCACTGGGAGAACCACATCTGTTCTCCCCACAAATAACTAAATTGCATAAAATACCACATAGAACAGATATATATAATTTCAACAAAATCTATTAATAGGCACATTAAATAACAATAAAATCAAATAAAATTGTAGCATAAAAGTACAACACAAATTGCAAAATTCACGAAAATACATAAAATGTAATAACCCAGGCATCTGCATGAATGAAACTGCAAATAATATTAAGAACTAATCAGGAAATGCCTGCTAAAATAAATGTACCTCTAGTTTCTTTAAAAACTCAGCAATTTGTGATATATTAGATAACTCCAATGGTAACGCATTCCAGAGTATAGATGCTGTCATGGAGAACATATGATTTCGTAGTTCTTTAAAATGTATGATTTTAAAAGATGGAACATCAAGTAACATAGCACTTTGGGATTGGAGAGCATGTAGAGGTTGATAGATTTTTCAGTGCTTCGGAAATACTCAAAGGAACCTCATTGTTTAATGTTCTGAAAAACAATAATACTTTTAATACAATCTGCTATTTGATGGCTAGCCAGTGCAAACTACAAAGCACAAGTAATGTGTTTTTATAACAGCCAATGCCGAAGATAATATGAGTGGCTGAATTTTGGACAACATGAAGGAAGTGAACAACAAATGCTGGAAGTTCTAAATAAAGACTATTACAATAATCCACATACAAGATGACTTGTGCCTGGATTACTGTGTGAAGATTGCTGCTGAACAAAAAAGGTCTTAGTCTTTTAATCATCTGTAATTTATACACAATAGTTTTAATTATAGCTTACAATCTGAGACTGCACTTCTATCTGAAGATCCTTTGTGATGCCTAGATTCCTGATTTGAGAAGAAATGGGGATGGCCAAATCACCAACTTCGAAATGAGTGGGAATATTGGAAGGTCTAGCCCAAATGAGAAACAAGATTTCGGTTTGCTTTATATGTTATTAAAGGCAAATTTGTTATAAGTCATCCAAGCTTTCACTATTTCAATACAAAGTGCTGTGTAATCACGAATGTATGACAATGCATTAATTAGTTGATGGGATGAAAAACTGGAAGTCATCTGCATATATCCTATGGTTAATAGAAACATAGAAATATGATGGCAGAAAAAGATCATATGGCCCCTCCATATCAACTACTATAGTTCCCTTTTTCCTTTAGAGATCTTCTTTGTTTGTCCCATGCTTTCTTGAGTTCAGATACTATTCTCATCTCTACTCCCTCCACTGGAGACTATTCCATGCATCTACCACTCTTTCTGTAAAGAAATATCTCCGCATATTACTCCTAGAAACATAGAAAAATGACAGAAAAAGACCACATGGCCTATCTAGTCTGTCCTTCCATATCAACAACTACAACAGTCCCTCTTTTTCCTTTAGAGATCCTCTGTGTTTGCCCCATGCTTTTTTGAATTCAGACACTATCCTCATCTCTACCACCTCCACTGGGAGACTATTCCACGGATCCACCACTCCATAAAGAAATATTTCCGCATATCACTCCTGAATCTATCTCCTTCCATCCTCATCCTATGTCCCCTCATTGCAGAACCTGTTTCAATCGAAAGAGACTCTCCTCTTATGCATTTATCCCATGGAGGTATTTAAACGTCTCTATTATATCTCCTTTATCCCACATTTCCTCTAATGTGTACATATTAAGATCTTTAAGTCTCTCCCCGTATGCTTTTTAATCAAGATCTCTAACCATTTTAGTAGACACTCTCTGTACTGACACCAACCTGTTTATATCCTTTTGAAGATGTGGTCTCCAGAACTGCACACAGTACTCCAAATGAGGTCCATCAGAGACTTATACAGAGGTACTATCCCCTCCTTTTTTTCTGCTAGCCATTCCTCTCCCTATGTACCCAAGCATTCTTCTGGCTTTTGCCGTCGCCTTTTCTACCTGTTTAGCCACTTTAAGATCATCAAAAAATTACAAATGGTCTCTATCAAGAGTGAACTACAATGTCAAACAGCCAAAAAATGGTACATTCACTCTGCTATAATTCAACTTCTTTTTTATAATTTTTTACTTATTTCATTTTTTTGTTATTTTTTATGTATAATAGAAAAATTTCTTGTTTTATTGCCTCTGGTCTCAGATAAACGATCTTATTTGACACACTTTATTATGGGTAATGAATCTCGCCCAATATAGTGTCCGTTCACATCAATGACCTCAGGCTTATCTCGTCTCAAACTCACTTTTCTTATTACATCACTCAAATGTTTAAATAATCAATGAACTCTTTTATAAAAACTTGATTTCAATCGCCACACCACTTATCTTGTATGGGATGATATTTAAGATCATCAGAAACATCATGCCTAGGTCTCACTCTTCTTTCGTGGACAGAATTACTTCACCTCCTACAGTGTTCCTTGGTTTTTGCAGCCAAAATGCATGACCCTGCATTTTTTAGCATCCATGAAAAGATAAATAGGGCATTTTCCCTATTCGCTCCCAAACTCTGGAATGCCCTACCATATGACATTCGTTCATTAGAAGACATTAAAGACTTTGGGGGAAAAAAAACAAAAACATACCTGTTCATTGAACACTTTGCTATGCCACCTGATTAATTAAGGAAAGAGTGGTAGATGCCTAGAATAGTATCCCAGTGACGGTAATAGAAACAAATACAGTATCTGAATTCAAAAAAGCATGGGATAAATACAGAAGATCTCTTAAGGAAAAAAGACTATTGTAGTTGATACGGAAGGGCAAACTAGATAGGCCATGTGGTCTTTTTCTGCAGTCATGTTTCTATGTAATAACCTCCAATAAGGTATAAGCTAAACAAGGCTATGTCAGGTTTTTATATATTTTAAATATTTCATATAATTTTTTCTATGATTTTTAGTGTGTGTTATATCTTTTCATATGTTTTTCTCTTGTTGCCATTTTTCTTTAAATATCATTTTCATCTTATGCCCTTGAGGCATTGATGACTATCTTGAGGGGGATTTTAAAAAGGACATATAAGTTAAATTTGGAGTGCCCAGGGCGGAACATGCAGAAATACATCAGGGACTTCTATGTCTCCAGCCAATTTTAGTAAAATAAACGTTGCCGACATGGACATCCATGCAGGCAGCCACATAGAGGTTTATCTTAGGAAATCATCCATCTCATGCAATCTAGAATAAAGGCACATCCAGCAGCATAGCAAAATTAAGACATGAGCCCTCATTCCCCATCAGTATTCCTTGATAGATTGTAAAATAAAGGTGACATTTTACTTACCAGTTAATGTCCTTTCCTTGAGTCCTGCTAGACCAGTCCAGACAAGTGGGCTGTGTTCCCCTACTAACAGATTGGTAGAGAAAAAGACCAATGAAAAGTCCAGGTTTCAATGACATTACTCCCATGCCTCTATTCGCCTCAGCCACCAGAGGTCCCCTCAATATTCATCCCAAAACATATGGCAGAAACATGGCAAGCCTCACACAACCTCAATCGTGGGCAACAATGTGTAATCAACAGTAGAGAACTATGAACAGAAAAGCAGAAACAGAAGACTGTCAGAAGAAGATGAACTTGCAGAGCCAAGTATATAAATCACAGTGAATTCAAGGGTACCGCAGCAGAACACAGCATTTCAGGGGCAGGCCCTGGACTGGTCTAGAAGGACTCAAGGAAGGGACATTAACTGGTAAGTAAAATGTGACCTTCCATATCATCCTGCTAGACCAGTCCAGACAAGTTGGATGTACCAAAGCTACAACTCCACTGGGCGGGAAGAAGACACAGCAGCTCACAAAACCTTGAGCCAAAGACCATGTCCGTCTGCACGTGGACATCTAAGTGGTAATGCTTGACAAAAGTAGAAAGTGATTCCCATGTTGCTGCCTGACAAATGTCTGCAGGTGTTACCATGCTCTGCTCCACCCACTAGGATGCTTGTGCTTGAGGAGAATGGGCACACAAACCTTCCGGAACCAGCCAGTTCCGCAACACATATGCTGAGGCAATGGCCTCCTTAATTCAGCACCCCAAAGTCGACTTGGGCCGGCAAACAAAAAAATAGTCGGACTTCCAAAAAGAATCCATAACTACCAAGTACAGGAGAAGCACCCTCCAGACATCCACAAGGCGAAGATCCTTATCCTTCCCCCAACACTGCTCCTTTGAAAAGAAGGGCAGGAAACCAACTGGTTCATGTGAAAGAGAGAAAGCACCTCAGGCAGGAAGGAAGGCACATGCCAAATGGAAACTGCTGTCTTTGAAAAAGACAGATAAGGATCTCAGCAAGACAGAGTTTGCAGCTTGGAAATCCGCCTTGTGGAACAATTTGCAACCAAGAAGATTGTCTTGAACATCAAATCATTTAAAGTAGCATGCTTCAACGGCTCAAAGGGCACCACCATCAGGGACTTGAGTACCAGATGCAGATCCCAAGAAGGGATAATAGACCAGAGGGGAGGACGCAGATGCAGAACCTCCTGGAGAAAGCGCAAGACGTCTGGGTGCAAGGCCAGAGACTTACCAGTCATCAGACCTCGGAAAGAGCACAAAGCTGCCACCTGAACTTTCAGGGAGCTAAGAGAAAGGCTCTTCTCCAGGCCATCCTGTAGAAAGGCCAAAAGAGACAGTACCTTGGCTGCCTCAGGAGCCAACTGCCGAGCACTGCACCATTGCTCAAAGAGGCACCAGATCCGCAACATGCTAGCTTGGTAGACCTCCTCCAGACTCTGAGAAGAGTAACTAATGCTGGTTAGTAGCACTTATGCACTAGATGTCTCCCTTCAAGAGCCAAGCCGTAAGAGAGAAGGGAACCGACTTCTCCAGGATGATTGGTCCCTGCTGCAATAGGCCCCGAGACAAAGGCAACTGAAGAGGAGGCACCTGCAGGAGCTGCAATCAGGTCTCTGAACCATGCTCTCCTCATCCAATCCGACACCACCAGAACAATCCTGCCCAGGTGGCGTTCTGTACACTGAAGCACACTTCCCATCAGGGGCCATGGAGGAAGCATATACAGCAGGTGCTGGCTTGGCCATGGCTGGATCAGGGTGTTGATGCCCTCTGACCCCATTTCCATGTGGCAAATGAAGAATCGGCAAACTTTGAAACTGGAGTGTGTCGCCATCAGATCCATTTCTGGGCAATACCAGCAGTGCAGAATCAACTTAGTTAAATTAGAAACGCAACAGGTAGCTTTCAGTTTAAGTTTAAAACTTTAGGATACTACAATTCATATCAGAAAGCACCTCTTCAGCAAAGGAACAAATCATTCTAGGAGACTTCAACCTCCCATCACTGCAAGATGAACAAGCAACAACCTTCCACACCGCCATGACTGCGATGGGTCTAGCTCAGATCGTACAAGAACCCACCCACGAAAAAGGCAACACTCTAGACCTCATATTCCTAAATGCCACGACTGCCACCACAGGAAACAAACCACAGATTTCACCAGTACCTTGGTCTGACCACCACCTCGTCACCATATCATATACACACCAACATAGGACCAACAAAGTCGACAGTAGCCACATACGAAGATTTAAAACATTTAACAAAGAGGACTTCATAGCACAAACTCTACCCAATCTACAAGCAAATTCCAGTAACATCAACGAGCTAATACACAATTGGAATACCACGATATCTGCAGCATCCGAAGCATCAGCGAACAAAGCCCCCACCAGACCCCCTTCCACAAAAGCCAGATGGTTCACCCCCAGTCTTCGGAAACTAAAAACAAAACTCAGAAGAACTGAAAGAAAATGGAGAAAAACCAAAGACGAAAACGACAAAACAGAATATTTAAATGAACTCAATAAATATCACCATGAGACCGACAAAGCAAAGAAAATTTACCATATAAAAATCATAAACACCTCCATAAACAAACCACGTGAACTTTTTCGGATTGTCAAACAGCTGACAAAAACACCCCAGAACTTGGACCAACTACCGAAGATCCCACCAGAGCTACTGGCCCGACAATACAAACAACTACAACCTCCACTGAACTCTCAACAGAACTCACAGCTGAACAGTGAGACAACCGCAAAAGACCTCCATCCTAACTTACACAATGACTGGACCACATTCAAAGAAATCTCACGAGATGAAATATCAACCACTATTGCATGCCTCAACACCACCACCTCTCCGCTAGACCCGTGCCCCACTGACTGGATAAAGAAAACTCGAATCGAACTGAGCATACCACTAGCCCACATCGTCAAGGAATCCTTCTCCCAAGGACGCATGCCAGATGCCCTCAAAACCACAATCATCCGACCATCATTAAAAAAACAAAACCTGGACCCACTAGACCCAGCATCTTATAGACCCATAGCAAGCCTACCCTTCACCGCCACGATAATCGAGAAGATCGTCCAGCAGCAACTACAGGAACACCTTGATCTCAACAACATACTCGATCCACAACAACACGGATTCTGCCCTCTACATGGAGTCGAGACCCTCATGACCACACTGATGAACACTCTCCTCATAGGAACGCAAGAAAAACACTCCGGATATGCCATGATCTTCCTTGACATATCTGCAGCTTTTGACACCATCTCACACAACATCCTCATACACAGACTACGGGCAATTGGGATCAAAGACACTGTACTACAATGGTTCCAATCATATCTAACAAACAGAAGGCAACTAATCCGCACCAGCAACTCGACATCCCCCCCCATTCCAACAACACCAAGGAGTCCCCCAAGGATCCACACTATCAGCCATGCTTTTCAACATTTACCTCCAACCACTCTGCTCAGTCATACGAACTCACAACATTAGCTTTCACATTTACGCAGATGATATCATGCTCTATGCCCCCATTACAACCACGAACCCAACAAACACCCATCTATCAACATGCTTCACAGAGGTGTCCAACTGGTTACAAGCAAACAACCTCTCCATCAACATAAAGAAGACAGAAGCCCTCATAGCCACAAAAGATCCAGACTTTACACCACCTACACACCTCAACATAGGCACCACAAACATTCAAATACAGCCACAAATAAGGTACCTGGGCATTATCATCGACCAAGCACTCACCTTAAAACAACAAATCTCCAAAACCTCCGGAACTATATTCCACAAAGCAAGGACAGTCCAACGTCTCAGACCCCTTCTTGAACATCAAGACTTCCGAACTGTAATGCAAGCCATGACGCTCCCACATCTGGACTATTGTAATATATTATACCATGGACTTCCAGCCACACAGACGAACCCCCTCCGAACAGCATTGAACACCACAGCGAGAATCATTCAAGGAGCAAAGAAGACCGACCACATCACCCCGATTTTGAAAGACCTACACATACTCCCCCTCGAAGCAAGGACTAAATACAAAGCCATCCTACTCACCCACAAAGCCATACATCAAACGCAAAACTCCCAACTTCACACCCTACTGTCTCGACCAGCTCACGGCAGAACCACCAGACAAGCCTTCAGCAACTCCCTCACCATCCCTCACAAAAGAACCAAATGCTCGCAACGGACCTGCAATCGAGCCTTCGAACTGTACGCACCATCCTTATGGAACTCTCTACCGAGCTGTCTCCGAAATAACACCGATTTACTATCTTTTAGAAAGCAGCTGAAAACCATACTGTTTCAGGAATACCTCAACATGACTCCCACCAAAAAGCGAAATAACCTCTGATCTCACCCATCATGACCACCCAACTCAAACTATACTGACCCAACCATGTCCAAAAATCTGTCCAAGTCCAAAGTCTGTCCTATATCTTATGTTGAAATCATCAATGTAGCCTCCCCGGTGATGGCCCCACCCCTACACGTAAATCCCCCCCCCCCCTTTTTATGTAACGCCGCTTTGACCTGGTGAAAAGCGGGATATAAATACAGCTAAATAAATAAAATAAATAAATAAATAAATAAATAAATAAAACCCAGTAGAGAGCTTTCATTTTAAATTCAGAACCCAGCAAAGAGCTTTCAGTTTAAATTTAAAACCCAGCAGAGAGCATTCAGGTTAAATTAAAAACCCAGCAGAGAGCTTCTAGTTTAAATATAATACTCAGTCAGGGCCTAGTATCAGCAAAGAGATTTTAGTCTACATTAAAAACTCATCAAATAAGTAAAATTCACTCAACTCAAACAAAATTATCAAAATATGGTTGTAATCTTCATTACTGTCTGTTTGCTTAACAAGTTTTTTCACAAAGCACACTGAGGTATCAGTATTTTTTGGGCAGGTGTTTACCGTGACTATATATATTTCAGTCACAAACACTCTCACAAAAACACCCAGTTCACATCAGCGACCTCGTGCGCAACATGAGGCGAGATAAGTGTATTCTTTAAGTTTTCCAATTGGTGGAGAACGTGTTGCGCACGAGGTCGCTGATGTGAACTGGGCGTTTTTGTGAGAGTGTTTGTGACTGAAATATATATAGTCACGGTAAACACCTGCCCAAAAAATACTGATACCTCAGTGTGCTTTGTGAAAAGACTTGTTAAGCAAACAGATAGTAATGAAGATTACAACCATATTTTGATAATTTTGTTTGAGTTGAGTGAATTTTACTTATTTGATGATTAATTACACTCTACTAGTGACCACAGTATTTTTGTTACATTAAAAACTCAGCAGGTAGCTTTAAGTTTAAGACCCAGTAGAGAGCTTTCAGTTTAAATTCAGAACCCAGCAGAGAGCTTTCAGTTTAAATTCGGAACCGAGCAGAGAACTTACTGGTTAAATTTAAAACCCAGCAGAGAGCTGCTAGGTTAAATTTAATACTTGGTCAAGGCTAAGTATCAGCAAAGAGCTTTAATTTAAATCAAATCAGAGTATAACTTAGCATAAAAGGGAAAACAGGGTCAGTATTCTTTGAGCAATAAATTGTTTCTGGAGACCTTTACAAAGAGTCCTTCTAGATAGAGGGCAAGAGACCTGTGAAATTGTTTTAAATAGGTGTTAAAGCCAAGGGACAGATCAAAGGGCATTTTGAAAGACTCCCTCTATCAAAGCAAGGGCTATGTGAATCATCCAGGAACTTGGTCACAGATTACCTTAAAAGCACAGAACAGGGTACTGTGTAGCAGCCAGCTTTTAATAAGTCTTCTTTCCCTCCCTCCCCTGGGATAATTGTAGCTTTATAGGTGTTTAAACCTCTTAAAGGGAAGGAGATGTCCATATTCATTCTCAGGTGCAGCTGTTTATATTCATCCGGCATACATTAAGGACCTGAGATGAATTAATCTTGAGGTGAACAAAGTCCATTAAATATATTAGTTATAGTTTTATTAGTATAAGTATCCCCAGCAAACCCAAGTAAGTAAACAACTTAAATACCTAAACACAACCTTAAAACTAAGATGCAGACAGCAGTCCAGCAGCGAGATGGGGGCTTTCCAGTCTTTTGCAATGAGTGTCACATGTATGATTTTCTCCCAGTTGGTGAGGGGGTCTTACGTGTGCACTAGGTGCAAGGAGCTCTTTGCTCTCAGGGAATGAGTCTGATCTCTGGAGGCTAGAGTAGCAGACTTGGAGGACACATGGTATGTAGTACTGAAATCCCACCTACAGTCTGGCAGCATCCCTGTTGCCATTGAGGAGAGAGGTCATATGACAGGAGAGCATCACCCTGGTGAGGCAGAAAGTGATTCTGTAGGTAGGACCTGTCCTCTAGGTGATGTAAAACCCTCTCGCACTGAGGAGGTTTCTCCAGGGCCATGTGCCCACGAGGGAAGGGCTAGGACAGCCATTATATTTCATTCATTCTCTTATATACCGCGCTATTCTGCATCAGTGCGGTTTACATTGAACAAACTGAAATTACATTGAACAGGGCATTATAACTTGGAGATAACTATTTTACAGGGAACATGGGCTATGGAGGGTTAAGTGGCTTGCCCAAGACCACAAGGAGCACCTGTGGGACTAGAAACCCCAATCCTTCCGGCCCAAGGTTGCTGTCCTCTAGTGGGATTTGAACCCCCGACTTTCCGGCCTGAAGTACCTTGCCCCAACCACTAGGCCACGCCTCCACTCCATTATAGTTGCTGATTCGATCATTAGGCATGTAGATAGCTGGATGGCTGGTGGACGTGAGGATCGCCTGATAACACGCCTTCCTGGTGCGAAGGTAGCAGACCTTATGTGCCACTTAGACAAGGTCTTAGATAGTGCTGGGGAGGAGTCTGCTGTCTTGGTACATGTTGGTACCAATGACATAGGAAAGTGTGGCAGGGAGTTCTGGAGGCAAAATTTAGGCTTTTAGGTAGGAAGTTGAAATCCAGAACTTCTAGGATAGCATTCTCCGAAATGCTTCCCATTCTACGCGCACGACCCAATGGCGCTATGGGTCTCAATGCGTGGATGAGACAATGGTGCAAGAAAGAGGGTTTTGGATTTGCTACTAACTGGGAAACATTCTAGGGAAAGGAGGGGCTTTTCCGAAGGGATGGGCTCCACGTTAACCGGGATGGAACCAGGCTGCCGGCATTAACCTTTAAAAAGGAGATAGAGCAGCTTTTAAATTAGATAATAGGGGAAAGCCAACAGTCGCCCATGAATGCATGGTTCGGAACAATGTATCCTTGAAGGATACTAGCAAAAGAGTGAAGTTAGGGCATATCAATAGAGAGGTTCCAATAAAGACAAAAGTAACCCAAATGCCCTTGAGTATAGAGCATACAGTTTAAAGATTCCAAACGATACAGAGGCATTATAATATCCTTTGTTTTATTTTCCATTCCTTTCCTTATGATACCTAGCATTCTATTTGCTCTCTTGGCCACCACTGCACACTGGGCAGAGGGTTTTAACATGTTATCTACGATGACGTCTAAATCTTTTTTTCTGGGTGGTGTTCCTAATGTGGAACCTTGCATCGTGTAACCATAGTTTGGGTTGTTCTTTCCTTGGTGCATAACTTTGCACTTGTCCACATTAAATTTCATCTGCCATTTGGATGCCCAGTCTTCCAATTTATCAAGATTGGGCATCCAAATGGCAGATGCTTCTGAAAGGGAATGGGTCTGGATGAGCCAGTCATCCAGAGAGTGATGGACACAGATTCCTTGGTGCCGCAGCTGCTACCCACCATGACCTTGGAGAATGTCCTCAGGGCAATGGATAGCCCAAAAGGGAGGGCAGCGAACTGACAGTGAGAGCCAAGCATGGCAAAATGCAGATACGTTTGCTAATCTGCCCAGACTTGGATATGAAAATACGCTTCAGCCAGATCCAGAGAAGCCAAGAACTCCCTTTGGCACATTGCTTGAATCACAGAGTGCAAAGTTTCCATCCAGGAGCGCAGGACATGCAAATGCTCAGGAACAATCCTTTTTGGGCACCACGAAATAGATAGTATCTGCCCTTGCCCAGCTCGTCCAGTGGGACGGGCACCTCTGCCTTTAGGCACAGCAACTTGAACAAGGTGGTCAGCACAGTGGCACTTTTGATCGCAGACTCACAAAGCGAGATGACAAACCCATCCAGTATCGGCTCTTTGCACTCCAGGACAAAGCCAAACTGAATGGTGTCCAGCACCCAGAGATCCTTGGTAACGAAGGCCCATTCC
This sequence comes from Ichthyophis bannanicus, assembly GCA_033557465.1. Lineage (NCBI taxonomy): Eukaryota > Metazoa > Chordata > Amphibia > Gymnophiona > Ichthyophiidae > Ichthyophis > Ichthyophis bannanicus. The sequence continues at coordinate 647,395,629 of CM066033.1, read as the reverse complement.
TGAAAGAAAAGGCAAAGCCTGCCCCCAACTGGAGGAACCAGGAAATAGGCCCCCAAACCTTCATTGCGCAGCCTTGGAGGGTCCTCCTCTGGAAGGGGTCAAGTGCCTGGGACCACACTCTCCATGAAAGGACTGAGAAAGAGCCCAAAGCCTGGAGACCCCTAGGAATCCAGCCAGTGCACTCTCTGTGGAAGGGCAGAGGCTGATGAGAAAGGGGCACCAGCCTATTTCACAGGCCCCCTGGACCTGTCTTCCGGAAAGTGGTAAGATTTTGTCTCACCCAGGTCCTTCACCAGCTTCTCCAAATCAGCTCCAAACAGAAGCTACCCCTTAAAAGCCAGATGGGCCAACCAGGCTTTGGAAGATGTGTCTGCTGCCCAATGCTGGAGCCAAATCCAACACAGTTATCAGGGCACCATCTCTAGCTGCCAAACATACCAGGTTATACATGGCATCAGAAAGGAAGTACGTAGTCAACTGTAAAAGAGGGATCGTATCATCTGGCCGAAGAGACTGAATCTTCTGGGGCAGGGCTCAAGACATCAGGCTTTAACATACCACCAGCTGAAGAATAGCAGCTGTAATCTTCTGGAAAATGTAATCTTTCGCTGCTCTCTACTTTTGGTTACGCTCCGTTTGGTCCTGGGTTCATTTCACAGAGACAGTAGGGTAAGCAGCACAAATAAGACAACCAAAACTGGTGTGGCTTGGAAAAAGAGTTTTATATAGAAATAGGCCTATTACATAGGTACAGAACAGAGTTATATAGTTGTTGTTACAGAGCTGCTTCAGTGTGCCTCAATGAATCTGTGTGTGTGTGTGTGTGTGCATGTGTGAAGTGTGAGAGAGAGAAGGGTGGGGGGAAGTGTGTGTCAGACTCTCATAGTAAGAAGAATATATATATATATATATATAGAGAGAGAGAGAGAAGTGGGTGTCAGAGCCTCATGTCCCTCATGTCCGATGAATAAGAAAGAGCAGAAGGGAGGGTGGGGGTAAGGTGTGTCCGATGAAAATAGGAAGAGAGAGATATTTTTGTGTTTCTCTGTATTTATAGTGAAAATCTTCTCCAGCACCTCCCTCTGTCATAATTTTGTTTGTTTGAGGTCTGCTATCACTTGATTAGCAAGGAGGGGCTGCAGACCAATCTCATCAGGCCCGGAGACTGACATCACCAGGGGGTCAGAGCTAATCTCATCTTGTAAACTACCCTCATTAAGTTTGGAGACTGACATCACCAGAGTAACAAAGCTGCTTGAAATCCAAGGTCTGGGAACAAGTCATGACGCCTATGCTAGGCATAATGTCATGCTGATGTATGCTGACATCTCCCACGCCTTTTTTATTTTTATTTATTATTTGTGCCTGGAAATGGTGGAAGCAAACCTGTGGTACCTGTCCCAGCTGCAATTACATGATAGTAGGCAGCTTGTCTAATACTTCCTGTATTAAATACCTTGCTATGTCCAGCAGGTCCCCTGTCCTGCACAGTACTGTCTCTAGTGTTCTAGAGATAAACAAGTCCCCTTATGAGTCCAAACCTCGTGTCTTAGGTAGGGCAGCCACTACTGGGGGGGGGAACCCAATATGCTACCTCAGTGCCCGTCTTAGAGAGAGTGAACAGTGCATAAGGGCTGCAGGAATTTGGAATTTCTCAGGAGGTTAAAGCCGAAAGGTACCAGGATGCTATGAGTGAGGATAGGAAGCAATACTAGACTGCAGCTGACTCTGGTATTCAATGTAATAGGACATGCCAAATTAGCAGGCCAAATTAGCCTGGATGTAGGGGTACATGCTGGAGAAATTCATTGTAACTACCTTAAAATGTTGTTTATGTTCTGTAGGACATGCGCTGCAAGGAGATGTACATTTGTTTCATTTTACAACACAGGAAAATTATGATAATGCATAGCAATATTTGTACAGCAGTTAAAATAATAATAGGGTGAATAAAAACATTAAAGACATGATCAGCAGTAGGTGAGTAACCAAATAACAATTCCCACACAGACGCATGAGCATCTTGTAGCAAGTGTGTCCATTCTCATAAGTGATGGTGTGATTCACTTCAGTGGATTTTGTTTTAAAGTGATCAATATAGGCATGGAGTTCTGAAAAGTTGAGCAGTTTATGTAGTGTCTCTTCTCCCATGCCAAGTGGTAATGGATGCACAGCATATGAGATAAAGTCTGGGATGTCCATAGAATCATTGATAACCAGCAGTGTTTATTTATTTATTTATTTAGCAAACATTTATATACCGCTGCTTCCAGCGATCAGCAGCGGTCCGATTACAATAGGAGAACTGTCAAATCAGTACAGTAGAATTTGGGGCGCGCATAGGTTGATTCGGAGGGTAGGCACATCACACAAGTGGGTGTAAATAAGTATATCTGTATAAGTATAAGTATATCTGCATACATGTATATCTGGATACATGTATACTCATACCTTAAGGGTATAAGGGGCACTGTTTACATAAATACACTGATGTGGAATATGTACATATATACAAATAACCAGTATACACAAAACCAAATATAAATTTACATAAACTATCAGGTGTACATAGGTATGCAATGGATTATTGCGGTGAATAATCTTAAGCTTTGGGCTTAAAACAAATTGAAATGACTCTGAAACAAATAAGTCTTGAGGTTTTTCCTAAAGTCAGTTAGGTCTTTGCTGGCTCGTAACTCTGGCGGCAGATGGTTCCAGAGTGTTGGTGCAGAGTATGAGAATGCTCTGTTACTTGTGCTAGTTTTAACAGCTCTAATATCTGATGGAACTATCAGGGTGTTAGTATTGATGGTTCTCCTGCTTCTGTTGAGTGGTTGAGAGCAGATCAAGGTGGAGAGGAATGACGGGGCTGTGTTGCGTAGGAGCTTGAAAGTGGTCGTGAGGGTCTTATATTTTATGCGGGCAGAAATGGGGAGCCAGTGTAGCTCAATCAATACCGGGGTGATGTGATCCGTAAATCCTTTTTTCATTATGACCCTGGCGGCTACATTTTGCGCCATTTGCAGAATGTTTAGGGTTTTCTTTGGGAGACCCTGCAGAATGGCGTTGCAGTAATCAAAATGTGGCATGATGAGTGCCTGCGCCACTGTCCTGAAATCCTGGGGTTCGATAATACTCCATAGTGGTTGCAGGACTCTTAGCTTGTGGAAGATGGCTCGGTTGGTTTTGCGGAGGTGTTTCTCCATCTTAAGGTCGCTTTCGAGCGTCACCCCCAGATATTTTATTTCGTCCTTTGTTTGGTATGTATTGTTACATAGGGTGATTGTTGCGGGGGGGTTGAAGTTCGGCTTTTTGGAGATGTACATTACCTCCGTTTTCTTGTGATTTATTGCCATGTTACTTTGGTGCAGCCAGGCTTGCATCTCGCAGTGTGGAATAAGTTGTCCCGTTAATGGTGCTGGAGACCAGTGGTGTATGACTGCACCAGGTATTGTTTGAACTGTACAACAAACTGTTCTTAGGAAGGCGGGTGTCATGCATTCTGGGAGCAACTGAAAAAGAAGCATTCTTTGTCCTGACAGGAAATATTGTACAAAATCAAGCCAGGAGGACCTAAAAAGTAATGTTCTGGAGGTGCCCTCAATTCTTGTGTCCTTTCTAGAGAAGTGGAAACTGGTGGTGCCCACTGTACTTGAGTGATGTTTAATGAGTAGAATACTGGCTTGTCCTGTATGGAACAGAAACTCAGGATGACCAGATCCTTTCCTTCCGGGAAAGGTGGGGGTATTTCTTGATAGCGATATACCCCACCTGTGGAGTTAGCCCAGCCAATCCTGCATATTCGGATGATAGTTCCTGTAATGAGACTTGGGTAGAAGAGAGCAGATACAAGAACAACAGGAAACCGAGACATAATAAAAGCTAACTTGTTTCATTCTACTAGGGAGTAAACTAGTGCTCCCCACTTATACTATGCAACAACAAAAAATAATTTTTACTACTTATTTACATAACTATTAGAGACACGTCCAGTATCTAGGACACATCAACTATACAGCGGAAGTAAATAGTTCCCATCCTCGAGCAACTTTTGTTCAGAAAGCAGCTGTCCGTGCTGTCTTCAGGTGGTATCTGAAAACAAAGACTGATACAACACGTATTACCCATATGGTTTCAACTGGGTGATGTGTTTCCAATACTGCTGGTGGTCGGGCATTAGAATCTGGGACAGGGAATGCTACCCAATGAGAAAAGGAATCAACAACAGTGAGTAAAAATCTATTTTTCCTAGCTGTTAACAGAAGAGGGCCCACATGATCTATTTGCAATCTCTCAAATGGGCCACGAGGAGGTGCTCTCATTAACTGTCCCCTTCTCTTTTTAGGTTGCCTCCCAAATGAAGCACAGATTACACAGGAGGAAACATGATCCTGTATATCATGTTTCATTTCTGGCCACCATACCAACCTATTGAGGATAGTCTGCATTTCTTCTGCTTTAGGGTGTCCCATAGGGCCTGCACCATGAACCCAATGCATCCACTCTTTACCTCGAGCTCTGCAGATAGCTATAACCAAGCCTTCCTCTCTTTTTGCACATAGAATGTCTTTCTCTATAGTGAGTGTGAGAAAGGGTGTGTGCTGATATAGGTTATCTGGGGCGTCCTGCACAAGCTTCCTCAAATTGGAAAGCTCAGGGTCCTTCGTCTGCAGTGCTACGAAGTAATCTGGTGGTATTATCTGATCATAATCTGTGGAACGTGTAGCAATAGCAACCATGCGTGTCTGCTCATACCAGGGCCATATGAGGCCTACATGGCATGCTTCCTTGGCTAGTGAGTCTGCTAATGTGTTTCCTTTCACTAAAGGGCCTTTCTTCCTATGTGACTTCACTTTCATTAAATGTACTCTCTGAAACTTCTCACTCAATTTTTGTGCCATAGTCCACAGGGATGAATTTTTCACTGTGGACCCATCTGTAGATTTAAATTTATTTGCCCGCGACCAGGGTAACAGGGCAATGGCACTTTTAAAGACATAATCAGAATCTAAAATGATTTGTATCTCTGGGTGTGAATCCTGATATTGTTGCATACAAGCTACAAAAGCAGCCAGCCACAGTACTGTGCTGACGCTGACCCACAGGAATACTGTCTCTGCAGTACCACTTGGTTATTTGGGTCCAATTGTACAATTGCAAAACCTGCTAGTCGCCTGCCTCCTTCACATTGGCTACTACCATCAATATATTGTTTCTGTGGTGGAGGATCCTCGCCTTCCAACAGTATTTCTGTGTGCATTTTCCCACAATCTAACTTGTCTTGTGCCCAGACTGGAATATCAGCCACCTCTGAGGGAATTACACACAGATCATCCTGCTGAGCTGCCTTGGTGCACAGAGTTGCTAACTGCATGGGAATGACTTCATGCACTAAAGCTTTAGAAGCACTTGAAGTTCCTGAATACTGCCACAATTTGAGATTAGCCATATCCACCACCAAATTTAACTGGTTGAGAATGTCAATTCCAATTATTTCTTTTGGTGTGTTCACTATAGTGGAGGCAGTGGTTTCTAACATGTCCTTGTTTTGTTCACTGTGCACCGGGATACCCCATTTAACTGGGACAGCCACACCCTTGGAAGCTGTGTCATTAATTCCTTGAATTTCATAAATTTCCATATTTTTCTGATCTGCAGTGGGAGAAGCTCAGTTTGTAAAACTAATTCCAGCCCCTGTGTCAATCAAAGCTAGTTTTATCCTGACCCCCTATTCTACTGATAACATTGGGGCGTCCACAAGAGTCCAGTATCAAGGATGTTACAAGCCTTAAACAGTATTCTGGGCCTGTATCTGTTTCATCATCCAGAGGCTCTGGAATCGAGTCCTCTGCTGAGAGAACAGAGGCAGGCTGGGCTATGAAGGCTTGAGACATTTTGATATCTGAACCCAGGAGGTCAGGACACCCCTAAGCACTAGCCTTGTGTTTGTCCTGAGCTGCTTGTAAGTCCTGTTTTAATTTATCTATTTCTACCTGCAGTATGTGTTTGTCCTGTTCCCATTTAATTTTCTCCTTTTCTAATCCATCTGTCTGTGCTTTGAGCTCTTGAAAGGAGATGTTACCTGAGGAATTTCTAAAAGTCCCTCTGTCTTGTCCTCTCCAAGGTGTCTGTCCTCTGTATCCTTTGTCTGTGTTTTTTTTGTATTGAGAGGATCCCTCAGCTTGCCACTTCCGTGCTTCTGATACTGTTATGACCTGCGAGCGCTGGGTTTTCCAAACAGACCCAATTCTGAGCATTAAAGTATCAAAATGGGTTGCTTTAGGGTCTTCAGAAAATAACAGAAGGTGTTTTGTAATCTCAGGGGATAGCAATTCTAATAAAAATGCCTTATGCGTGCTCTCCCCATAATCTTCTGCATTGGGCCAGGACTCCTGCTCATTAAGAACTGCTTTTAAAATCCAGGCTCTATATGCAAACTGTTCCAGTGTATCATTTGGCAGAGGTGAAATAATTTTAAATACTTGCATTGGGGAACAGTGAAATAGTTTCTCAATGCCCTTTTTAACCAACTGGTATGGGTGAGTGAGAGAGCCAACTTTATAATAGTGTGGCCCCAGAGCCAGATGCATAAGTCTATCAAAGTCTGATTGTTTTCTTCTGTATTTCCCTAGACCCCAGTGAATCAGAATATCAGTGGCCCATTTGCACCATTCATTAACATTAAAAGGCATAGGGCCCGCTTTCTCAACTATCCTGTCCATGTCCCTATCTTTTAAATTGTCCTGCAGCATCACTTTAACTGAGTTTGGTACTGGGTGCCGGGTCTGAGTAATCTGAATTATCCTCCTGACACAGGTCCTGGTTATTGCTCTGTTCTGGCTGAGATAAACTATTAGGATTTTCTTCCTCTGTGCTGTCTGCTTCGTTTTTATTTTTTCCATTCCTAAGCCCAGCTATAGATACTTCTGTATTCTTTTGTTTATAGGGTGTGTCATAGGCAGGGGGGGCTGAGGGTGAAATAGTGCAGAGCTTATATTTCTTTTGTCTTTCAGAGGCCAATTCATCCTTAACGTGCCTCAATTCAAGTTTAAGTGCTTCTAATTGCTCACTAACATTTATAAAGGAATTTGTGGCTTCTATCACCTGAGCCCTTTGCATAGAAATGCAAATTTGTGCCTCCTCAAGGTCTTGGTTAATTGTGTACAATGAGAAGTCAGTTCAGTATTGTCCTGTTTCATGCTAATGAGCCCCCTGCACATGCCTTGGATAAAAAGGCATTTTCTTTTATTTGTTTTCTTTTTGAATTTTTGATAATGGTTTAACATTTGCCTTTGAATATTATACCATGATGCCTCAGGGAATTCCACTTCAAAGGGACCACCTTTTCTCTTACAGTATGTCAATACTATTTCTTTAAATTCTTTAAAATCAAAGGCTTCCATATTTGAGACTGCAGAAAGACTGTAGTTGGTATAGGGGCCTAGCTTATTATGTTTTTATTTGGTTTTGTGCGACTATCTCAAATGTGCAACCTTGGAAGGAGGAATGCTCACTTTTATGAAGAAGTGAGACTTAGAATTATAGTTGGAATGGCATAAATTTTATGGGTGTTCAGTAAAGAGTACTGGCATAAAGACCACGCCTTAAAATTATACCTGAATAAAAAGTGATTACCACCTTTTAACAAGGTGGAAGTTTAGGATGAAATTATAGTAAGAAGGGTGTTAGGAGATTAACAGAATTTTCAGTTACTGTATCAATTGCAGCAAACTTTAAGCTTGCTCTCACCAAGATACCTACTGACAGGAGACTGAGAAATAAAAGGCAAAGGGACAGGAGGTAATAGTGTTACCAGGAAAGATGTATATTGTATTCAATGAGGGACTGTTTACCTGTGTACCACTTCCAAACTAAAGCTGGACTATCTCTCTGTCTTTTCTTAGCAGCTCAAATACTAGAGAAAAATCTGTGCCTTGTAACAAACCGTAACAAGCCTCTACCTACAAATAAGAAAATTGCAAGCCACTCTATGTAATGTCCCTAGGTGTAGGTAATATTAAAATTCAGGATTATTACAGAGCCTTTTGACAATAAAAATCTCACCTTGTCTAACCCACAAAACAAAGGTATCACTGGAACTTTTCACTAAATAGTGTCACTCTGCCTGTCTACAGAGTCTTTTCACTCACGTGTCATCCAGCTTGTAACCAAAATTGTCAATTGTACATGGTCACAAGGGCTTTTGATTTTCCTGTCGCACCCTGTCTGAAATCCACTTTAATGTATCAAACAAAATTATTACTTACCCAACTGGAGATCTGCTGTGAAGTCTGAGACGGCCCCCATAAATGTAATCTTCTGGAAAATGTAATCTTTCGCCGCTCTCTACTTTGGTTACGCTCCGTTTGGTCCTGGGTTCATTTCACAGAGACAGTAGGGTAAGCAGCACAAATAAGACAACCAAAACTGGTGTGGCTTGGAAAAAGAGTTTTATATAGAAATAGGCCTATTACATAGGTACAGAACAGAGTTATATAGTTGTTGTTACAGAGCTGCTTCAGTGTGCCTCAATGAATCTGTGTGTGTGTGCATGTGTGAGAGAGAATAGGAAGAGAGAGAGAGAAGGGTGGGGGAAGTGTGTGTCAGAGTCTCATAGTAAGAAGAATATATATATAGAGAGAGAAGTGGGTGTCAGAGCCTCATGTCCCTCATGTCCGATGAATAAGAAAGAGCAGAAGGGAGGGTGGGGGTAAGGTGTGTCCGATGAAAATAGGAAGAGAGAGATATTTTTGTGTTTCTCTGTATTTATAGTGAAAATCTTCTCCAGCACCTCCCTCTGTCATAATTTTGTTTGTTTGAGGTCTGCTATCACTTGATTAGCAAGGAGGGGCTGCAGACCAATCTCATCAGGCCCGGAGACTGACATCACCATGTCAGAGCTCTGACCCCCTGACATCACCATGTCAGGGGGTCAGAGCTAATCTCATCTCGTAAACTATCCTCATTAAGTTTGGAGACTGACATCACCAGAGTAACAAAGCTGCTTGAAATCCAAGGTCTGGGAACAAGCCATGATGCCTATGCTAGGCATAATGTCATGCTGATGTATGCTGACAGCAGCCACCGCAGCAAACTGGTTCTTCAACAATGAATCTACCTTACAGTACAGAAAATCTTTTAAGGCTGATCCCTTTCCAGAAGAATGGTGGTCTGTCTTGTAATCACCGTGACCTGCACATCCACCTTGGGAATGCCAAACCACTCAATGCACTCCTCCTTCGGGGGAGTATAGATCTTTTTACATACCCTTAGCCCCTTAGGCGGGGAGACAGGAGAGTCCCACTCTGACTGGATCATATCTTTGATCACATTCGGGAGTGGGAAGAAAATAGTGGATTTTTGCACCCCTTGAAGGAGCAGGTGCACTTTTGCTTCTGCTCCATGCTGGAAACATCCGTCAAGTTCAGGCAGATGAGACCCTGGCAATCAATGCCAGCAGCTCCTCACTCCTGAATAGGCAGATCACTCCAGCCTCTTCACAATCTTCTGTAGGCAAGAGTACTTCTTCCACATCAGAGCCCAGTACCGAGTCATAGTCAAAACTCGGACAACTCCCACCTGTTCCCCATTTCCAAGGGGCGTCCCTTGCCAGAGATGCTTAGACAAGGGTGGTCGAACAGGGCTTCCAGCCCCACACGAGACTGCACCTGTGGGCACCCAGAGGCTGCAGTGTCTGTATTTCCATGCCAGAAGGACCAGGCCTGTTGCAACAAAGAAAAGAATTCTGGGGAGGACAATATGGAGTCCAGAAGCTCTTCTCTTGGAAATGATCTCCCAACACCAGGGGGCACAGCTGCCACAGATCCCCTAGAGGATGATGAGCAGCTCACAGCACAGCTTCTGGATATCCTTACCCATAGCGCCATCCGTCATCTCCTGTCCTGAGGCAGGCAAGGCCAAACTAACTGCAGCCCCTGCTGGGAGAGGGGAAGCAGGCCCTCTAGGGACAACTCAGCAGCTTCCATGCAAGAAGAGCAGAGTCCAGAATCCAGAGATGAGGCACCTCACTTGCCACAGGTCAAACAATATTTCCTATAAGAAGACAGAGTTAAAGCAAGTATCACAACAGCATGTGCTAAGACTGTGCTTTTATTGCAACATGTGTTAGACGCTAGGAAAGGAGCATGCATTGGAGCCGCTTGATCAGAATGCGTACTTAGGACCTCATGACTGCCAGGCGCATAATAGATAAAAACGATACTAATGCATGCAGAAACTGGTGGGAAACCCCGACACTACACCAACAGTCCATCCTGAATTGTGTCCCAGTGAGACAGAATTGGAAGTCCCCAACAAGGACAATGACGAAGTCAAGTCTTGGTACTCACATTCTGAGAGCCACAGGCAGAAAATCCGAGGGGCTGAGTCCAATTCCCATAAGGGCCCAATTCTGTCCCATGAATAGCGGGGATGGACATCCCTGCTATCCTTGCCCTCCTCACCGGCATCTAACCTTCCTACCGGTTCTAGGGGGAAGTTAGACAGGGGAGGGGAATGGGCGGATCGGGGTGGAGTTAGAGCGGGCAGTGGATGGTCGCCAGCCCTGGACATACAGGGTCGATTCTAATGTCGGCTCTGTACATCCAGGGCTGGAGACTTGTGCAGGGAAGTTATTACACCTCAGAGGTGGAATAACTTTCCTGGATGTTTTGTTTCGGCAGGCCTGGGGCATGTATTGGGCAGGGGGGGGGGCCCAAGGACTTTCCCCCCAAGGACTTTCCCCACAGCCCAACCTTGGGCTTAGGTAGCCAGATTGGGGGTCGAGCTGCAGGGGAAGCCTTTGTTAAGGCAGTGACCGGGATTGCGGCTTGGCTCCATTGTAAAACCCTGACTCAGTCGGGTTTTTCCTATACATGCAGACTGGGCTGAATCGCAGTCCCAGCTTGCACCTACAGGGCTATTCATGATTCTGGTCCCGCGGGGCTAGACATGCCCCGTAGGATCAGAATCGCAACCCCCTCTGTACGTCCGGTTCAAACCAAACATACAGAGGGGCTGTACGTCTGGGATGGAATGAGCCTGTAACTGTTTTACTGGCTGTGCACCACTGTATTTAAGGTGGCTGGGAGGCAGATCCCCCTGAGAGCCTTCTGCAATCTTTGGGAGAGAGCCAGGGGGGGGGGGGGGGGCAGAGGAGGAGGGAGGGGACGCTGAGGTTGTGTGAGGCTGCTGCACTCCTCCCAGATCTTTCCCATTTCTGGCTGCTCAACAGGCTCTTATCATGCTAAGAGCATGGAGCTGAACCAATTTTGCCGCCTCCTATGGCTATTGAAAAGACTGCAGTCTAGTGGAGCCTCCCATGTTGCATTCAAGTGAGAGAGTCACCCTCATGGTGGTTATTTACAAGCGTTTAATCAAGCCTTTTCCTCTCAATCTTCAGATTTTTTTTTCTTCAGAGAGGATAAAATCCATCTACCATCTGCTGGAGATAAAGAAATACTGAAAGGAGCTCTAATGGATGAGGTGAATAGAGACATAGATGATATTGAAATCTGGGCTTTTCATTGGTTCTTTGTCTTCACCAATCTGCTGGACTGGCTTTGCAAGATGATATGGAAGGGGGGGGGGGTATTAGTGTGACTTCTCCACACCCTCCAGATATTTGCCTGACAAAATGATCACTTCTCAGATGCCTGTATGTGCCTAGAACAGGTGTAACCTTAGACATGATTCTGGATGTCCAGGACGTTTCTGAGACCAGACGCAAACGTCCAAGTTCTTGGTAACACCCCAGCCATGCTTCCACCATGACCCTGTTCAGACTTGGATGTTCTTGTGGTGGGGATATCCACAGACCTGGCTTCTGAAATGTCTCTGGAGATATCTGTGTGATTTGGACATCTGCATGCCCGTTTGCAGACATCCAAAGCATGAACAGCGCTTTTAAAATAAACCCCCTTATATGGTAATGTCTGTATTTTTGGATTATATGAGGCATGTTTGCTAAAGGTTAACAGTATTAATGAATATTAATGCATGCTTCAGCGCTGCCATGGCACTTAGCACTTGTAAAACCTTTACGAAACATGCCCCTTCTGTTTTAATGCTCCACAAACCACTTTCCTGTTAATTTCCTAGGCCATGTTTACTAAGGGCCTTTTTTTTAAATTAACATTTAGCTTGAGCTATCTGCTGCATGGCCCATTTTATTCCTATAGGCTATGGTGCAGATAGCACAAGTGTTAGTGGTGCTAACATTTAGGGCCCCTTTTATTATTTGCTGCAGCACTCATGTTATTCTACTACTACTTATCACTGATACAGCGCTACAAGGTGTATGCAGCACTGTACATATGGATGTAAGAGGCAGTCCTCCTTCATCAGAGCTTATAATCTAATCAAGGCGCACATTACAAAATCTGGGGACTAGAGTAGGGTAAAATACACTTAAGTGGTGAACAAGAGAGTGAGGAGCATCAGGATCCAAAAACAGCCTCGAAAGAGGTCTATATTTAATCTGGATTTGAATAGGGCTAGAGAGAGAGCCTGATGTACCAACTTAACTAGTCTGTTAATTTCACCTTGTTGCTCCATATGCCTGTAACAAAGTCTGGAATTGGCAGTGGCAGAGACGGGCACAGATAAAAGGGATCTAGCCGAGCAGTCGTCCCCAAGGAGGGATGAAAAGTGAGATAAGAGAGGAAAGGTAGTGAGGAGCTGCAGAATGAATGCACTTATAGGTCAGTAGACGTTTATTTATTTATTTAACATTTCTTTTATACTGTGCTCTTTATCATCAGTGCGGTTTACAGTTAACAGAATGACTCGAGGACCGCAGGGCACTCCCAAGTTTACATCGAACAGGGAAAACAACTTGGAGAAAAACAGGGAAAACTATGTACAATTTACATACTGCTGTGTCAATAATGTTACAAGAGTAGAACAGGGGATAATGTTACAAGGGTGGAGCAGGGAGTGAGAACCAGTGTGGACCATGTTCCATTTACGGGCCACTTCCTCTTATCAAACTTGTGTATGCTGTTAGGCTATCAGATTGAGGGATGGTATGTGTGAGGGTGTGAGGTGTGAGGGGGATTGTTGTGTTGTAAAAAGTACGTAATGAACAAATGGTGCTTGAGGGCCTTTCTAAATTGAGTGATGTCCTTGATTGCTCTGATGTCATGTGGGAGGTTGTTCCATGATCTGGGTGCGTAGGACACAAATGCCCGATTGTTGGTTGATTGTGCCCACTTTGTGAATACTTTTGGCGTAATAAGTGTTTTGGAGGAGTGCAACCTGTTGGATCTGTTGTTGTGAGGTTGGGAAATGAGCATGGAGATTGAGGGGGGTGCAATGTTGTTTATGGCCTTAAAAGTGATTAGCAGGGCCTTGAAGGAGACCCTACAGCTTATCGGGAGCCAGTGTAGATCTCTTAGGACAGCGGATATGTGCTCTCGTTTTGAGGTCCCATACAATACACGGGCAGCAGCATTCATCGCTCTTTGCAGCTGCAGTCACACGCGCCGGCTTTCAGAGCGTGAGGGGAGAGTTTCTCCCTCGCTGCTCTGTTAAGTCCGCGGGGGCTGATGGGAAGTTCCCATCAGCCCCCGCGGGCTTAACAGAGCCGCGAAAGGGAAACTAGATCCTTCGCGCTCTGAAAGCCAGCGCGTGTGACTGCAGCTGCAAAGAGAGAGGTGATACAGGGGAGGGCAGGCTCTGCTGGGCAGGGGGGCCCCGCGGCACACTCGATTCTGCCGCGGCGTCCCCGGCAGCAGACAGCTTTTTTAAAAAAAAAATTTCCCTGGGCTGGGCTGGGGGGGTTAGGAGTGGTGATGGGCTGGGGGGGGGGGGTTAGGAGTGGTGAGGGGCTATGGGGGAGCTAAGTCTGTATATGGGCTGATGGGATTAGGACTGGAAGTGGGTTGATGGGGGGTTAGGACTGGTAATGGGCTATGGGGGGGCTTAAACTAAAAATTGGGTGATGGGGGATTAGGACTGGAAATGGGCTGGTGGGATTAGGACTGGGAGTGGGCTGATGGGGAGGTTAGGACTGGTAATGGGGTATGGGGGGGGGCTTAAACTGAAAATTGGGTGATGGGGGATTAGGACTGGAAATGGGCTGGTGGGATTAGGACTGGGAGTGGGCTATGGGGGGCTAGGACTGGTAATGGGTTGGGGGGTTGCTAGGACTGGAAATGGGCTGGGGGGTTTAAGACTGGAGGTGGGCTGATGGGGTTAGGACTGGTAATGGGCTGTGGGCTGTTGGGGGGGGGGTTAGGACTGGTAATGGGCTATGGGGGGCTAGGACAGGAAATGGGCTGATGGGGAGGGGTTAGGACTTGAGGTGGGCTATTGGGTGGGGTTAGGACTGGTAATGGGCTGTGGGGAGGCTAGGACTGGAAATGGGCTGATGGGTGGGTTAAGACTGGAGGTGGGCTGATGGGGTTAGGACTGGTAATGGGCTATGGGGGGGTTAGGACTGATAATGGGCTATGGGGGGGGGGCTAGGACAGGAAATGGGCTGATGGGGAGGGGTTAGGACTTGAGGTGGGCTGATGGGGTTAGGACTGGTAATGGGCTGTGGGCTGTTGGGGGGGTTAGAACTGGTAATGGGCTATGGGGGGGGGGGTTAAGACTGGTAATGGGCTGTTGGCTGATGGGAGCTGTCTGGTAATGGGCTATGGGGGGGCTAGGACAGGAAATGGGCTGATGGGGAAGGGTTAGGACTTGAGGTGGGCTGATGGGGTTAGGACTGGTAATGGGCTGTGGGCCGATGGGGGGTTAGGACTGGCAATGGGCTATGGGGGCTGACTGGAAATGGGTTGATGGGGGTTAGGACTGGAAGTGGGCTGATAGGGGGTTAGGACTGGTAATGGGTTATAGGGGGAGCTTAAACTGAAAATGGGGCGATGGGGGGTTAGGACTGGAAGTGGGTTGATGGGGGGGCTAGGACTGGTATTGGGTTGGGGGGTTGCTAGGACTGGAAATGGGCTGATGGGGGGCTAGGACTGGAAATGGGCTGATGCAGGGACTAGAAGGGAATGGATGCTGGAACTAGAAGGGAGCTGATGTTGGGGGAGGATTAGAATGGGATGGGGCTGGGAGAGTAAAATGGAGAGGGGAAAAATATTTTGTGTGGGAGGGATAAAAAATCTACAATTGGCCGGGTATTGGGAGAGTAAGTGGGGATTGAGGATGGAGGGGTAAAATTTGAGTGGATGAAATAGGAATGAGGAAAGAGCAAAAGAAGAAAGATTAGTATGTTAAAGCAGATGTAGAGAGAGAATGGAAAAAAATCTAGAAGAGAGAAGAAAGGACAAATGGACAGCAGACGATGGAGAGTTAGCAGAAGACACGAAGAAACCAGAAGAAAGTGGCTGGAGCATCGCAGCTGAAAAAAAATGCACAAAAGGTAGAAAAATATCTCTTTATTTTGAATTTATTAATTGGAATATGTCAGCTCTGGTAAATGTGTATCATTAACGTCTGCGCTTTGTTTAGTACAAGAGCAAATTAATGTATAGTTTATTTCTACAGTGTTGTACATTCCAAGTTTGGCTTTTGGGATTCCCAGTTTAATTATTGTCTTCCTGTTTCTAAATTGTGATTCCTTGTTTGGTGATGGTCTATGTTCTGCATGTGTAACTGAGCTGAGGTATTCTGTTTATGTAATTCCTATTTGACATTGCCACTTGTTCTATTTCCCCAGTAGGTCATGTATTGTTGTTCTCTGAAATGTATTGGTTTAATATTTGCATGTTTCCTTTTGATAGGTAGGGTATGGTGCTTTGTGAGTCCTGGTAGTGCTGTTAGGATATGGCGGGTTTGCTATGGGTTCTAAATGGGCAGTGTTTGTAGTAGTTCCTAATGTGTCTGGTGTTTGGCACTGGATTATAGTAATGTAGAAATCTTTTAGTCTTTCTTTATCCATACACTCATTAAGAGGCATGTTTACTAAAAGTTAGTATATGGTAACATTATGCAAATATTTATGCAAATGAGGCCCCTTATGCAAATGAGGCCCCACACCGAGTCTCCGCACATGGCCCCGCACCCCCCTTGGGCCGCCCCTGGGTATAAGAGAGGAAAGGTAGTGAAGAGCTGCAGGGTGAATGCACGTATAGGTCAGCAGAAGTTTGAACTGGATGCGGAAATGGATAGGGAGCCAATGAAGTGACTTGAGAAGAGGGATAATATGGGCATGACGAAGCTGGTGGAAAATCAGCCATGCAGCAGTGTTGAACAGGTTGAAGGGAAGATAGATGATTCTGAAGTCTGCTGCTGTCCTTGTTGGCATCCCACTGCTGTTGACGGCACAGGAAAAGCAGTGGCAGGAGGGCAAGGGCAGGCACCATGGAGGGTGGAGCTGAGGCTAGCGGTCAGCAGAAAACTGAAACTCCATCGGTTGACCTGCTGGCCTAAAACCGGTCCGTTGCCAACCTATCTGGAGAGGTACTGAGGTAAATGGGTGAATGGAGTGGACTTCAAAGGAATGAGACTGAGGCAGGCATAAGAAAGCAGAAACACATCATCACGGCCCACAGCCCAGGTGTAGGAGAGGATAGCCTCCCTGACAGAGGGCAGTGGCTTAAGCAGAGTCTTCAGCAAAAAGCCAACTTTCAGTAAGGGCCAGAAGACAGTGTTAGTGTTATAGCAAACGCTGTGAAAAGCTCTTATTCAATCACTCACCCACAGAAGGAAAACTCTCAGACAGGCTGGAATGCAAACAGGATCTTTAATGTGCACACAGGATCAGACAGAGAGCCGGTACCCTCCAACAAAAAGGTCTGAACCCCGAGGGACGTCCTTCAATGCCTTATATACAGTACAGTTTTAAACTCATTCTACAATCCCATTTGCCACAGGTATTTCCTGCCCACCAATCAGCAGCCCCTGGGGAGGTACCTGGGTGACCTGTCCAAACCGGTATGCTCTGGTCTGTTGGTTTCTGGGCTAGGGGATACTGTGCTCAGACCTGGAGTGGGGGGAAGGGTGCCTACTGAAATCTCAATGCCTTTCTCTTAGCAGGCTGATTACCTCATGGCTTGCGGGGGAAGGGTCAGGCTGATCAGAGCCTCATGGCTTGCCGCATGGCTTGGGGGAAGGGCTACCTACAGCTATACCTCATGGCTGCCTCATTCCCCCCTTTTTAAGTGAGACCTCAACCGCTAGAGGCGGTTGAGGACTGTATTACTAGAGGCAAGCCGCAGAGGGGTGTATTTGGGACAGAGCCATGACAATGGTAACCACCTTGCGTTCTACCAGGGTATCAAGGGTGGTGGTCATGAAGCGGTAAAGAATGGGGATAAAACATGGCAGAATGGCACATAGCAGTAAATAAAAGGAACCCCTACCACTGGGATTTTTTTAGTCCCCCTAGCCAAGTGAACCAATTCACAAACCACCCAGGACCCATGGGCAGATAACTAGATCACTTAGGTCTTGGATAGAGTGTTCAATAGAGACACTTGCATTAGTGAGTTTAAAACAACACATACCCTATACCCTCTGTAGCAACTCCTGCACAAAAGTTTTGTTCCGTGTGCAAAAGTTGCTGTTCTGACTGTAAAAGGTTGCAGGGCCTGCAGAGGCCTCTTTTCCTTTGGGACAAAGGAGGGCCGTGTGCAAAAAGTCTGCAGAGGCTTCTTTCCTTTGGGGCAAAGGTTCTTTCCCTGGGATCCACCCTTATCAGCATATTAATGGCTTTTATTCTTGCTAGTGTTGAGTCATTCTGGCTGCACCCTGCCATTCCCTTTGCTTCATTAATCACTGGCACTGTAATCTTCAGGGCATATGAGTCTTTTCTTGTGCTGGGTCCATTTTCTGTGCGCTTTCAGGCCTGACCTGTTTCTTAGCTAGGTCCATTCTCTGTGCACTTCTGTTCAGAGTATGGTTCCCCCTGGCTTTACTCTTGTTGTGCTGGGCTCTGGGTACTCATTTTCTTAGCCCACATGCTTTTTTTCCCGTGCCATCATAATGTATTACAGCCTCAGGCAAGGATGCAGCCATACTAGACATACCTATTAGCCAATTTCCCTTCAGTCCCAATTTTTCTTTTTCTTTTCTTGTTTATGGGGGCAAAGGTAATCCCACTAAGGGCAATGGACAAGCAACCATTTGAGACAGATATTGAGACAGATAGGGGTCATCAGAAAAACAGCTTCTGGTACTGTTCCCTAGAGACAACATACATTGTAATATCATTTTCTTGCAGCTGGTCAATAATATTGAAAACACATAACATGAAAGTATGTCAAAAGCAGCAGTGCTTAATAATGTGATAAAGAAAGCTCTGAGAATAGTACAGCAAAATCTTGAGCTGGTGTGGGTATTGCAGTTGTTGAAGCCAAAATGGCTTGTAGATTTCAGTTACTTTCTAAGAAAACAATATTAAAAGGATAACAATACAATCGTTCACAGAAGCCCCCAAACCCACCCCCCGTCAGTCCAACAGTTCTTTTTTCCTGCCTCTCAGCAGTTCCTCAGGACCTCGCAGTGTGCTCCATCCCTCTCTGAAGTTCATGTTCTGTCTCTCTCAAAATTTAAACCTCCCATTCTCCTAGGCAGACACCCTGGCCCGTTTTCAATGTGACACACTGATCCAGATAGGGTCTCCTTCACACATCTCAGCGGTGGGCAGCTCTGAGTTCTCGGGATGGTCTGCTCCATCTGGATCCCGGCCACCTCCCTTGTCTTGTGTTACGATTTGGACATTCATTCTTCCAATGTCCCTCCTCTTTGCAGTAGGCACATTGATTGGGGGCTAGGGGAAACCTCGGCCCCCCGTATCCGCGGCCTCGCCCTCGTTCTTTTGTGCTGAACAAAGTAGGAAGCAGTTGTCTAGTGTCCGACCAGGCAGGCTGGTGTGTTTGTATACTACTGGTCATAGGGTCTGTCAGTTCTTGGGGCTTTTCAGTATAGGAAGCATAATGGGTTTTCCAGTTCAACAGGTCCGTAGTGGAGATAGGGACATAAATCAGGCTGGATGGTCCCAGTGTCACACGCCCAGCAGCATCAAGGTATGGGAGCCCCTGTACTTGTCGTAATGGCATTTGGAGATCATGCGACTGCAGGTGGTAGGCCCTCGGGGTGGACGATTCAAGCTCAGCCTGTGTGCTCTCAGGGGAGGAGATGGTGGCACTAGAGGTGGTACCAGGAGTGGGAGGGGAGTCTGAAGATGAGGGGCTGGAATCCGTAGGATCTTCCCTAAATCTGGCATCACCCACCCCAAGAGTAGGTCTTCCTGATTCTTCAGCTAGGGGCGGACTCTGCCGTGCTGCAGATGGGACATGAGGTTGAAGCAGAGGGAGAGGGCGTGGAGGAATGTCTGGAGAGTCCCACCCCTGGTAGATAGAGGCGGGTGTCCATCCCTTTTGGCGACCACTGGCCGCCAACATTATTCTACACTGATCCTCGTGACAGCGCTGGAACCATCTTGGTCTGAGCTGGCATATGGCCAGCCATGAATCAATATAAGGGAACTGGTCAGGGCGCTCTTTTGCAACAATTTGATGGAGCAAAGACACAGTGGACAGGTCTGTGGACCCCTGGGGAGGCCACAACTTAACCAAGGCTGGCCATTCCCTCTCACATAGAAAAGATAATCTGGAGGCGGAGAGAGGTACCCCATAATCTTCTCTAAACCCAGATTTAAAATTGTGAAGCATGCACTGTAGGGGCGTTTTTTCTTTTGACTTTCCCGACCCCATGCTCTAATTCTAGTTCAATAACTAAATACAGTATGCAATGTGGATCAGATCTCTTAACCTAATCTCAATTCAGAAAAAAATGCAATTTACAATAAAAAAATGCAATTTACAATACAGATCCTATCTAGTCTTAATTCAGGAAAAGTAATACAATTTACAATTTATTTATTTATTTATTTAATGATATTTTTATACCGCCTTATCAAACAATCAAAGCGGACCCTATCTATTCTTAATACAGGACAAATAATACAACTTACAATATAGGTCTTGGCAATTTACAAAATATATAGTCAGATTTGGTTTAGATAAGAGTTAAGATATACAGTCAAACCTCGGTTTTCATTATTAATCCGTTCTAAGAAGACTGACTAAAACCGAAACGTACGAAAACCGAAGCAATATTTCCCATAGGAAATAATGTAAATTCAATTAATCCGTTCCAGACACCCAGCTCCTGTCACTTCTCTCACCTGCCCGATCGTCCACAGGACAGCAAACACACAGATATTGTACTGTACGGCACTGCAACATCTCCTGCTTACATTGACAGCTACCCTGCTACCTCCGAGCCTGAGGGGGCGCTCCAGAGAACAGGCAGGCGGTGGAGAGATCGGGGCCTTCCTCTCTGTGCAATCCTTGGCTCTTGACTCTGACTCTTGCTCAGCTGACTTTCGCTTCAACACGCGATCGGTGAGTCCGGGGGGTAGTGCTGCCGGGACTGGGGAGGCACATGGAGGCTGGCAATTTGTCCACATTCCTGCCCTTGCCCATAGGAGGAGCAGCACCAGCCACTATTGGGACCATCAGCTGTTCAGTAACACAACGAAAACCGAGGCGATATCCGATAACCGAGACAACATCTCAGTCAGAAAAGACGTCGAAAACCGAAACGTACGAAAACCGGGGCCAACGAAAACCGAGGTTTGACTGTATATATATATATATATAAGCTAGCTATTCTTACAATGTCCACCAGATGGAGCTCCAGGATCACTTAAAACACAGGGAATGGTAGTAATTACAGCTAATGTCCACTAGATGGAGCTCCAGAGTCGCTTTAAGTATATTGCAGTGTAGCTTACACGTGGTCTTTTCAAGATGGCTGCCTCCACGTGCGTTCTACACCGGATTTCAGCTCTGCACACCTCCGGACACGACTCAGCTGTTCCTGAAACGTGGTCCTTGCAAGATGGCGGCCTCCTCGTGCGTTCTACACCGGATTTCAGCTCTCCACTCACAGATGAGGCCAGGTTTTCTCCTTTAATGACTCTGTCTCTGCTGACTCTGGGTCCAAAGGGGGAAAAACAAGGATAGACATCGGGGCAGCACAGATATCAGGCACGGGAACAGTGGGCAGCATGGGGGAGCGGACATTAACATCGGGAACACAGCGGCAGCATGGGGGAGCGGACATTAACAGCGGCAGCAAGGGGGAGCGGACATTAACAGCGGGCAGCATGGGGGAGCACAGATCAGGAGCGGGAAACACAGCGGCAGCATGGGGGAGCACAGATCAGGAGCGGGAAACACAGCGGCAGCATGGGGAGACAGAAATTCACATCGGGCAGCATGGGGAGACAGAAATTCACATCGGAGCACAAGGGGAGCATGAATTAACATCGGGGAACAGAAATTAACACAGCGGCAACATGGGGAGACAGAAATTCACATTGGAGCACATGGGGAGACAGAAATTCACATCGGAGCACAAGGGGAGCATGAATTAACATCGGGGAACAGAAATTAACACAGCGGCAGCATGGGGAGACAGAAATTCACATCGGGCAGCATGGGGAGACAGAAATTCACATCGGAGCACAAGGGGAGCATGAATTAACATCGGGGAACAGAAATTAACACAGCGGCAACATGGGGAGACAGAAATTCACATCGGGCAGCATGGGGAGACAGAAATTCACATCGGAGCACAAGGGGAGCATGAATTAACATCGGGGAACAGAAATTAACACAGCGGCAACATGGGGAGACAGAAATTCACATCGGAGCACAAGGGGAGCATGAATTAACATCGGGGAACAGAAATTAACACAGCGGCAACATGGGGAGACAGAAATTCACATCGGGCAGCATGGGGAGACAGAAATTCACATCGGAGCACAAGGGGAGCATGAATTAACATCGGGGAACAGAAATTAACACAGCGGCAGCATGGGGGGAGCAGAAATTTACACCGGAGCACAAGGGGAGCATGTTAGAGAACTCTCTCCTTGCAGTCACGCTTCAGAAAAACTCCCCACAAGCAGAAAGGAAAGAAGAGAAGCAGCAATCTATTCTTTATCTCAGGTATGTTTAACTTATCAAGTGCTATATTTTGGTTACTTTTAGAAGTTTTCGGCAGCGCTTTTAAAAGATTCTTAAGAGTGGTAATACTAATATCCTAGGCAATTTTTCTTCAATATCTAAGGGGCCCAAGGTAGCAAAATTAATTGCTCTGATTTAGCAAAATTAATTGCTCAAAACTGGACGAACGATGGCTTCAGAAACCCCCCCCCCGGGGTCCCTACTAGGACCGTTCGTGCGGGTGATCGGGCCGCTACAGGTTCCTAGAATTTACTAGGAATTACAGACGGAGTACAGAACGTAGCAGTACTCACTAGAGCTCTGATCAGACAGGTAGTTTGGATGCCAGTCTATCCAGCCGGTTTTCAATCGGGGATTCAGCCGCAGGGACCAACTGACCACACAAGTCAGAGTCCTTCGGAGCACAAAGGGGCCCCGTGGCGCCAAGGATCGTTAATCACCTGGAGGGGTCGGTCCCTGACCGGTAGAGGCCCTGATCCTGCAAAAAGCAGTAGTCTTCCCACCGTGGGTGTGATGAGAGAGGCTTTTCTTTTAAGTTTCCCAGCCAGTGCACCAAAATGTTATAGCAAACGCTGTGAAAAGCTCTTATTCAATCACTCACCCACAGAAGGAAAACTCTCAGACAGGCTGGAATGCAAACAGGATCTTTAATGTGCACACAGGATCAGACAGAGAGCCGGTACCCTCCAACAAAAAGGTCTGAACCCCGAGGGACGTCCTTCAATGCCTTATATACAGTACAGTTTTAAACTCATTCTACAATCCCATTTGCCACAGGTATTTCCTGCCCACCAATCAGCAGCCCCTGGGGAGGTACCTGGGTGACCTGTCCAAACCGGTATGCTCTGGTCTGTTGGTTTCTGGGCTAGGGGATACTGTGCTCAGACCTGGAGTGGGGGGAAGGGTGCCTACTGAAATCTCAATGCCTTTCTCTTAGCAGGCTGATTACCTCATGGCTTGTGGGGGAAGGGTCAGGCTGATCAGAGCCTCATGGCTTGGGGGAAGGGCTACCTACAGCTATACCTCATGGCTGCCTCATTAGAGCTAAAAAAAAAGAAAAGGGAGAAGAGAAAGGAGAGGGATATCAATAAGGGTTGAGGGTTTTCGCATTGTTCTAGCTTGGGAGTGTGAAAAAAGTTTAGGAGGTAAGACTGGGACTGAGATCCCTAAATGAGAGGAGCAGGAGACTACCGGGCGGAGAGGAAGCGGCATGATGGTAGCTAGTGAGGCTCTTGCCACATCCTCTTTCACTTTTTCTGATAGGACGCCACCGCCCCTGTTCTGCTAAGGCCATGCATTTATTTTAACCGTTGTTTTTAAAACATTCATTGATGTTATGTGTCTATGCTTATTCAGGCCTCTCTCGTCACCTCTGTGACCCCTTTGACTCGTCAGGAAGTGTGAACTGCGCGACCTAGTCACGTGATTACGGTGCCTCTCTAGTAACGTCCGCTGAAATTCTTTCTTCTTAAGTTGCGGAAAGTTACGTCAGGTCGGAGAGTCTGGCGGAAGTGAGGCGCGGAAGAGTGTCAGCAAGTGTGGGCGGAAGTGATGTTTGCCTGACCCGCAGTGCGGCCGATATCTGGGACGAAGTCTGCAGCATCCGTCATGGAAGCGGTGAGAGGGGTGAGGGAAAGACCAAGTCTAATATGCTTATAGCAAAATTACTATAGAAAAACAGTAACCCTGAGAGTGGTGTAGTTTAATACACGTAGACACTGAGTGATAAAACACGGTGAGATACTAACAGTCCTCATTCACTGACATTTTGAAAATGGTGTTCTCACGGCTGTTAGACCATACTGGAAGAAATGGGTTGTACACAAGGGTCATTGTCAGGCAGTGGTTTGATAATGGGGTTTTAACTCATTGAAGAGAGCAAAACGAACGAATCTGTTAATTATCGAGCGCAAAGAAATTTGAAATGAGGACTGGAGGAGGTTTTAAGTATCTTCTGACCTACTGACAAGGATAACAGTCAATTGTAGGGTTGCCAAATGAGGAAAATAAGATTAAAGCTGACTCAAACTATTTCCT
Source organism: Ichthyophis bannanicus (assembly GCA_033557465.1). Classification (NCBI taxonomy): domain Eukaryota; kingdom Metazoa; phylum Chordata; class Amphibia; order Gymnophiona; family Ichthyophiidae; genus Ichthyophis; species Ichthyophis bannanicus. Next base: position 647,371,597 of record CM066033.1, on the reverse strand, counting down.
GTTAAGGGAAAAAAACAGAAATATTTTCTATTTCGGTCAGATAAAAAAGAGCTTATGAGTGAATTGTAGGCAGAGATGACTTTTAGATAGAACTAGATTTGGTTGAAGATTAGGTGGGAATGATATAAAACAGTGTTTTTCAAACTTTTATCCTGTATGACCTCATTTTAACAACTGAAAGTTTACGTGACCCCAGACGATGATGATGATGATGAAAAGCAGTCTTCAGCCTCCTTCCCCTCTCTCCACCCATCTAAAGCAGGAAGGCAGTGGCAACAGCAGCAGCAGTCAACACAGGGTGTCAGTATGTAGTGGGTGCTCACAGACCCCAGTATTCAGCAAGGGTTTCCAGTCTTAACAGGAGGGGACAAGGGCCTATGAATGTTCAATAGCTCACAGGCCACATGCTGACTGGTGACTGTAACTACTTTGCATAAGTCCTAGTGAAAGCCCAGAGAGAAGGGGAAATAGCCATGTTTCTGTGACCACATCCACTGATGATGTGACCCCAAGTTTGGGAACCACTGATATAGAGGATAGTGGGAGGGGCTAGGTTTGAGTGGTACAGTAAATCTTTCAAGTCTTAACCACCTTCATCTCGGGCTTATGGCAGTTCCCAACCCAGTCCTCGGGTATGCCCAGGCCAGACAGGTTTTCAGGATATCCACAATGAATATGCATGAGTTAGATCTGCATACAGTGGAAGCAGTGCATGCAGATCTCTCTCATGCATATTCATTGTGAATATCCTGAAAACCTGATTGGCCTGGGAGAACCCGAGAACTGGGTTGGAAACTCTACTGGCATATGGGATGACCTTAAATAGTGGTTTCAAAACTGAGTGGAGATTGTTCATTTTGTATCTGAGGGATTTATTTGTTAACTATGTCATTGTTTAGCAGAGATGTTTTATGTCATTTATGTCTTGTTAAAATTCTGTCCACTTATCTTTGGACTTTTTGGGGCTGATATTCGGAAAAGAGATTCAACAGCACTCGCCAGATAATGTGGGTGCAGTCCACGGGCAGAATAGCGGTTGTATTGATGATACAGATATTCAGCTGTTGTCCGAAGGCTATTCACATTAAGGTAACATAGTAAATGATGGCAGATAAAGAAGACCAGTATGGTCCATCTAGTCTGCCCAGCAATATGACAGGAGTAGGTGCACCCCTACCCATGTCTTTGCTTATTCATATCTGCATAACAAGGTAGCAAAAATCTATCCCAAGTGTTATCCGGATAGCAGCTGAATATCGTCACTATGTAGAGAGTCACTGGCACTGACCTCTCTGTGGACTGCTCTAGCTGGATATTCAGCATCGGCACTGTCTGAATATACAGATTATATTAGAATGTCACAGCTGACTGCTGTGATGTTAAAATGTTTGCAGGTTTGAATATTAGTGCCTTAGAGTCTATGAAGGCGGTTGATAAGTGAAGTGAAACTAAAATTTCGAAATGCAATTGAACAAAGTCGGCACTGGATCAGCCTTTTATTTATTTATAAAGAAAAAGAAAGAAGTAAGAGAGAATTTATGTATCGCTCATCGACCCATCTAAGTGATTTACAATAAAATAAATATTTAATTTATGACATGGAGTTAAGAGGTAACCATATGCTTCCAGAGAAAACTGTCCTGCAGACTTAACACAACACTTATTTTTTTTACTTTTTGAAGAACGTTATTGATAATGTGACAGTGGATACTATGTAGTGATCTTTGCAGTTTTCCGGGTAATGCCATGTCTTGGTAGGTGGAACTGACGTTTCAGCCATCATTCTGTGGCTTTCTTTAGAGTGAAGTGGTTATGCAGTGAATGTCTGTCTGTTTTTACATACAGTGGATCTCAAACTGGTTTGGTTGGTTTGAAGCAAGAAATTTGAATTTCGGTGGGAAGTTTCTGGAAGAAAAGATGGGAAATTTTGAATTTCGGATGGAAAGTTTGTTGGAAAAAGGTGTGAGTTTTGAAATTTGGATCTCAGATTCTGAAGGTGGAAAAATATTTTGTCTTTGGTACCAGACCTTGTAGCACTAAACCTTCTTTGAAAGAGGGGTTGCCATGCTCTGTTTAATGTTTAGTTCTTTGTCTCCATTGAAGTTTTTTGGATCTTATCCAAATCATCCACAACATGGTGCACAACTCCCTCATCCTAGGAATCATGCCTAGCAATCTAAAGCTTGCAACTATATGCCCAATCCCAAAAAAATCCACACTAAGGTCTGTAGGCGGCTGGATTGGTTTTACTATCTCAAGCCTCCCCCTCCTGTCAAAGGTTATTGAAAAGGTGGTACAACATCAAATCCAAGATCATATCGACAACCATGCCCCTCTGGACCCCAATCAACACGGCTTCTGCCCAAACCACAGTGTCGAAACCCTTCTAATATACCTCTTTGACCATCTGATCCAAGCCATTGACAGTATCAAAAGGGGCGTCTTCAAGATTTTTATAGACATCTCCTCAGCCTTTGACACCGTCAACCACAGAGCGCTTCTATCAAGACTACAGGACATTGACCTACACGGCACCACCTTGAATTGGTTCTCATCATACCTCACAGACACCTACAAGTCAAATGCGGCTCAGCCACCTCCTGGCCTGTGAGAGCCACCCAGGGAGTGCCACAAGGATCCTCCATCTCTGCCCTATTGTTCAACCTGTACATACAGCCTACCTGCTCCATCATCAAGAACCAGCAGATACAATACACCATCTACGCAGATGACATCATGATTTACACCCCTATCAACCTTGACAGCCCGGACTACTCCAGTATGGCCAACTGTCTTCAACAAATGACAATCTGGCTCCTAGAAAACAACCTAACCATAAATTACAACAAAACCGAATCGCTAATCATCACCAGAAACCACACCTTCACCCCCCCCCCCCACCATCAAGCTGAACGACATTACTATACCAATAAAGACAGATGTAAAATACCTCAGAGTGACTCTCGACAAGAACCTGAACCTACAGTCTCACATCGCCAGAACCACCAGAAATGCTTACCTCAGAATGAGAACAATCAGACGCCTCAAACCTATTATCTCACAGGACCACTTCCGAACTGTCTGTCAAGCACTAATCACTCCCATCTTGGAGTACTGTAACCCCATTTACCTTGGGCTATCAAAACAAGCAGTCCAGACATTACAGATGGCACAGAACACTGCAGCCCGCATAATAACTGGTTCTTCAAGGCACGATTACATCATGCCCATTCTCAACCACCTTCACTGGCTCCAAATCAGCTCCCGCATCCGATACAAGGTTCTGCTAAACATATTCAAAATCAAACTGAACCTCTCAGCAAACAGTCTGCAACCTCTCATCAGATCTGACCCAGGCACCAGACCCAGAAGGAGAGGCACCTTGGACACCATCATCACCCCCAGTACATTTGTTAAAACAAGACACACCTAAAGAAGAGCGCTATCCCTGGCTGCACCCGCTCTCTGGAAATCACTCCCCGATGACCTGAGATCAACTCTGGACCTCAAGGACTTCAGAAAGATGCTCAAAACCTCCCTCTTCATAGAACACTACAAGGACATCAAGTGACCTGACCTACGGCCACTCAGTCCGATCCCCTCCCTCGTAGACCCTAGTCTCCCCCCCCCCTCCTTTCAACTTGTATATAGTCCTTGTAAATAGTTCACAATGTACGTAGCTCACCAAGAAATCAATTATGCACCACACGCATACATAAACTGTCGATTCTATCACTGCATGCCCACTCCCACGCACCCCCCATGTGATTTGTTTGAAGTGTAAACCGCTTTGATTCCACGATAAAGCGGTATATAAATCCACTTAAATAAATAAAATCTTGCTATCTCTGCTGCCTCGTTGATCTTCCTTGGTCACCAGTGTTCTTCTTTTCCAGACTTCTTGTGCTATTAACTTGATTGTATGACCAGTTTCCATCGCATGGAGAGCTATAGCAGATTTTTCTGTGTTGCAGAGTTTATAATGTCTTTTGTTCTATTGTAGCCTTTCTTCTGTGGTGCGGTCAGTTTTGCCTGTATACGATTGGCCGCAGCTGCATGGAATTTCATAGATTCTAGCAGTTTGATGGGGGGGGGGAGGGATGCGATCCTTCTCTTGTGTGAGTGAGGATACCAGCTTCTGTGGTGCACTATACACTGTTCTGATATTCTTTTTAAGCAGTTTACCTATATGGTCTGTTACTCATTGGACATAGGGGAGTACCACAAATCTTTGTTCTGTCATGAGGTTGTTATTCAGTGGTGGTTGGTGGTTATTATTCCTGTGAATTGCCTTGCCAAATAGTTTTAAGGCTTGGGAGATGACCATTTTGTTGTAGCCATTGGCTGAGAATATGTCCCTGAGGATGTTCCTTTATTCCTGGAGGCTGTCCAGGTCACAGATTCTTAGTGCACTGTTTACTAGTGTGCACAGGATGCCTCTTTTTGTGAATGGATGATGGTGTGACTTCACATGTTGGTATGGGTGGGTTTTCTGTATACAGTATCAAGGAAGGGAAGACGTCCATTGGTCTCAGTCTCTATAGTAAATGTTATGTTGGGGTGGATGCTAGTCAGGTGGTTCAGAAGTCTTTGAGACTTTCCTGTCCATGGGGCCAAATGAATATGCCATCTACATAGTGGACCCAGAATTTGGGTTCTAGCTTCGCATTGTCCAGTAAAGTGGATTCAAGAGACTCTATGAAAATGTTGGCTACCACTGTGCCTTGTCTTTGGGCATAGTACTGTTTCTGGTACTGGAAGAAAGTTGCTTTTAGACTGAATTGCTACTAGGTTGGCCCATTCTGTTGGAAGTCTACGTGTTTCTGGCTTATGGTGTATGGCCTGGACTACTACTTCCACTGGGACTATGGCGAAGAAGAGGGAGACCACATCAAAACTAACCATGATGTCTGTGTTGCTTAGTCTCAGGTTGCTGATGATTTCAGTAAAGTGGGTAGAGTCTTTGACATTTGAGGCAATATCATCTGCTAGCATTCTCAGTTTCCAGACCAGGTAACTTGCCAGGGGGTGGGTTGGCGAGTTGATTGAACTGATAATGGGTCCTAGCGGGATGTGCAGTTTATGTATTTTGAGTAGGCCATAGAATCTTGGGGTCCAGTGGTTACCTTGTTTCAGACTGTTTTATTTTTGTCTCGAAGGAGGTGGCATGGTTTATCCGGTTTGTTACTTCTCTGCAGATTTTTTGGAATGGATTGTTAGGTAGCAACATGTAGGTGTCTTCTGCAAAGAGGTTGGATATTTTTTGGTGTTAATCTTCTATGTCCATCACTACAGTTGTGTTACTTTTGTCTGCAGATAGAATTACAAGGTCATGCTGCCCTCATAGGGATCGGAGTGCTAGTCGTTCTTCATGAAGTAGGTTGTGGCGAGGTGCTTTAGCCTGAAACAATATCCTGGTGGTTTCACTAAGGATGTGATCTTACGAGAGAACATTCCATTTTAGCTATGATGTTAGTGTTGTGGACCACATTGAGTATTACTGCAAAGTTTAGGCCTCTTGACAGGAGAGTAGTTGTGGCTTGATCCAGTGGTTCAGAGGTTAGATTGATAAGTGTTGAGTAGGTGTGTGGTTCTTAGTTGTGGTTGCTGTTGTGCAGATAGTTTTGTAAACTTCTTGCACTATTTGGATCTGGCTTGTTCCGACACCCGGTCTGCATGAGTCGTTGAGTCACAATCTAAGACCCCCCAGTCGTCTTCACTGAGTCTATTGGATAGGAGTAGATGCAGTTTGAAAAGTTTGTTTTCAAGTTGTGTTAGGTCTGTCTGGCTTTGGTGTATCCATTCTTTTTAGTAGGGCCAGGCTTGAGTGGTCCAGAATCTATCGTGCTGCTGGTGTATCCACATGATGGTGCAGTTAGAGGAAGGCGGGTGTCAAATTGGCTTCCCTGCAGTGGCATAGAAAAGCTAACTGAGTTTAATTTAGTCTTCTCTTTTCTCGTAAGTTGGAGAATTCTCAGAGTTTAAAGATGTTTTCCCCTTAAAGTTGGGTTAAATATTTTGTTAGGCTTCTGTGGCTAGTATCATGATCTTTGCAGTTTTTCAGGTCATGCCACCTCTTGGTAGGTGTAACCAACGTTTCAGCAATCATTTTGTGGCTTTCTTCAGAGTGAAGTGGTTATGCAGTGAGTGTCCTTATACAGTGGACCTCAAACCGGATTGGTTGGTTTGAATCAGGAGTAACAGACCGCATTGGTAAACTGCTTAAAAAGAATAATATCAGAACAGCGTATGGCGCACCACAGAAGCTGGTATCTTCGTTCACACAAGTGAAGGATTGCATCCCCCCACTCTGATATGCTGGAATCTATGAAATTCCATGCAGCTGCGGCCAATCGTATATAGGTAAAACTGGCCGCACCATAGAAGAGAGGCTATGAGAGCACAAAAAATGTTATAAGCTCTGCAACACAGAAAAATCTGGTATAGCCCTCATGCAATGCAAACTGATCATACAATCAAATTTAATGACACAAATCCTGGAAAACGAAGACAGCTGATGGCCAAGGAGGATCAAAGAGGTGGTAGAGATGGCAAGACACCCACAAAAACCTCAATGGAGACCAAAGACTGAACATAAAGCATGGCAGCCCTTCTTTCAAAGAAGGTTTAGTGCTACAAGGTCTGGTGCCGAAGACAAATGTTAAGATATACTGTTGGTTTCATGGGGAAGGGGCGTCCAAGATTGTGCCATGAATGGGTACAATAATTGGTAGCTCCTGAGCTTAGTTTGCACAATTTTGCTATTATGGGAAAGCCTAGGCAGAAATGCAAGACTCATCCTACTGTTGCTATCAGCCGTGGGCCTGTGAACGCCAAGCGTTACATGGGTATACAGATTCAGGTACTGCCATGTCCAGGAACAGTGTGAGTGTTGAACTTTTTGGTGAGCACACTATCACCTTGAGCTCCAGCAGATTGAACCCCCCTCACCTCCAATAGAGAGAGCAAGTGAAGACCTGGCCCATGCAACAATGTCTGGGTCATCCCCGATAATCCAGTGTGGTGCAACTGGAGTTGTTCTTGGGATTGCTCTTACGGTGAGTGAGGGGCAGATGCTGGAGGTTTGGAGGACATAGAACCATCCTATCCTGAGTCAGCAAAGTTGCAGGAGGGTAGCTCTGCTGTTTTTTTTTTTTTTAATCTAGCTGCTGGTGAGTCCTCAATTTGGTAGCTATTTCCAAAGTCTCTATCCTAAAGGTTATAGAATTTAGGCCTTTGGATGAAAAAATACCTCCTGGGACAAAAAAGGTTACTTTGGAAGATATTTTGCGATGTACTGCTCAGAACCAAAGACCCTTTTTGAGTCTTTCTAGTATAAAACACTTTTCCAAGGCTACAGTTTCCAAACTGGAAAAACACGAGAATAGAACTTCTCAGTTGGAGCAACATATAGTCCATTGCAAAATCAACAGGAGGTTCCTATTATTAAGGATAATTTGGTAATACATATTAAGCTCGAATCCCTGGAAAACCCAGATGTGTGCATAGTAATGAGATTATTAAATTTTCCTTATACCATATTTTTTTCTGCTCAAGAATTATGGAAGATGTAGATTAAAGAAGGATTAAAGATGATTTATGAGGATGCTAGTGGAATCTACAAGATTTTCTATATACCTAGGAGAAGCATCAGAAGGAAATAGAAAAAGGAAGGCATGGACAAGTGGGTCGCTGGTGTCTGGACATTTCAGCTTCTTTGGAATCCTCTAATATTGACATTCCTACTACAGTGACTTTGGTAGTAACATTATCTTCTGAGGTGGTCAAGAGACTGCTATTTAAAAGCTACTTTAGAAACAAGGATGTTTCCTTCTGTCACCAGAGTGCTGCTTTTTCCAGATATAGCTAGAGAGATAATTAAGGCAGAAGGCTTTTCTTCTCCTGAAAGAACAGGTATGGGATGCTAGGGGGACTTTTTTCATACCGTTCCTTTGTGCCTAATTAGCTGTGCCAGGAATAGGTATATCTTTTTTGGATCCTTCTCTACTAGAATCTTTCCTTAAAGATAGCAACTTTAATCAAGTTTTCTTATGTTGGCTGGGCATGTGGGGATAAATGTTTGCTATGTGGACTTGTTTAGAATTATGGTAGTTTTTTATTTTTTTTCTTCTGGATTGTTAACTAATTGCTTTTGTAATAACCTCATGATGTGGGTTCAATTATATAGATATAGATATAGATATATAGATATAGATAGATATATAAATATTGTATTTCTATATATATTTGTTTTGCTTTTTGAAAATTCGTTTCACCATGTTTTCCTTAAATTTACTCTTATGGGATAGGAGGTCATACCCTTTAATGGATTGCAAACTGTGGACCTGATAGTCAAACAAGACTTGTATGTTTAGTGGCTGCTTTAAAACATATGTCTGCTAGCCATGGATTTTCAGCTGCAGTATTGGATAGTGCTGGGAGTAGAGCAAGGGCAGAATGACTATATGCTGATATTTCAACCACTGTCTATATAGCTAAGCCATTTAATTTAGGACTTTAAAAACATGCAGTCCTAAATTAAACAACATAAGTATGCATATAGCAGATAAATATTGCCACTATACATATTGTATAGTTGCAGCGGTGTGGTGACCATATTCTTTGTATATGTAGTGCAGCTGCCTACCCTTAAGGCAGCAACGAAATATAAATATTAAGCACTGTGGCCAGCGTTTTAAAAATCTGCGATCATTGCAGGCTTTGAATAGTGACAGTTTTTGTCTTTAAACCTTGATTAACATTATTAAGGGAGGAGAAATGGTTTGGGCATCTAAAAATTGGCATTTACCACTGGCCCAGGTGCAGTAGCCTCCATTACTGTCAGGTCTGGGCTAAGAGAATAAAGCCTCTTCAGTCTGGTTTGGATCCAAGCACTAATTCTGCTGTGGTGAGTTTGGGCAAAGAGCTTCCATTGCTACATATATCAGCCTGGGAGAGGGAACACTTGCTGTGCAATCAAGTCCCATGCTGGGAGATGCTGTTGCTGACCAAAAGAGAGAGGCTATCACTACTGGTCTGAGCAAAATTACAAAAGGTGAGTAAGAGTACAAAGACCAAAAGTGAAAAACAAGACAGCAAAAATAGTTTATAGAAAAGATAAAAATAAAGAGGATGGTGGGGTGCGGATTAGGCATTGGAATCTGACAGGATAGAATATCTGTTACGGTTAACCAAAAGGAACTATATGGAGTTGGGCAATAGAGTGGGGAAATTGTTACTTGGGAGCTCCGGAAGCAAAGAGAATCTCGCCTGGTGGCAAAGCTCCATGGGGAGGGTAGACAGAGGGTGTGTATGGATGCTGATATGTAAGGAATTTAGGTGGTTCTATGAACAGTTATATCAGACTGAAGGGGGTTACCAGCCAGTGTTAATGAAGCAGTATTTGGATGGGCTGCAGCTTCCGTGGTTGGGGGCAGAGGAGGTGGCAAATCTTAGTAGTCCGATTACAGCGGTCGAAGTATGGGCGGATATTAAGGCGCTATCCAAAGGGAAAGTGACTGGGGATGATAGTATTCCACAGGAAATCCATCAAGTATTGAAAGAGGATGTGGTCCCACCTTTGGCTCGCATTTTCTCTGGTATATTGAGGGGGATCCTCTGCCAAACTCGATGGCACAGGAAAATTTGATTGTCCTACCGAAAGAGGGGAAGCCAGAAGAGAGTTGTGGCAGTTACTGGCTGATTGCCCTGATTAATTGCAATGCAAAGTTATTTGCCCAAATTCTTGCATATCGTTTTGAGAAAGTGCTCCCGAAATTAATGCACCTGGACCAAACGGGGTTCATAGCATGGAGGGTAATTTCAGATAATGTCCATAGAGTAATTAATCTGCTCCATATTATCAAAGCCCAGGGAGAGTGGTCGATCTTGAAAAATCCTTCCATCAGGCAGAATGGGGAATTTCTGTTTGCCATGTTGGAAAGGTTAAATCTGGGATAGAGGTTTACTGAAGGGGTATGGGCTTTGTACCGAAGCCTGAGGGCGCACATATTAGTGAACAGGGAGAGGTCGGACAAGTTTCTGCTGCAGAGAGGAACGTGGTGGGGTGTCCCCTTTCACCAATGCTTTTCGCTTTGGTGATCGAGGTGTTTGCAACACAGGTAAGGCAGAATGCAGCTATACATCCGTTTCGGATGAGGGCGGGGAGCACAAGATTCTGCATTATGCAGATGGTACTTTGGTGTTTATGGGGAAGCCCCAGAGATCCATTCCTGCGTTTTTGGAGGAAATCCAGCAGTTCTCGCTGTTTTCTTCATTTAAAGTCAACTTAAGCAAAACGAAGGCCCTTGACTTGGGGGGGGGGGGATGCAAAGATCATTGCTTCTGGACTTTCCTTTTCAATAGGTGGGTCAGAAGGCTAAGTATTTGGGGGTGTTTATTTCATGGGATCTGGGGAACTTTTTCGATTGAACTACTCACCACTAATAGCTAAGATGGCTATTAACATGGAGTGGTGGACACGCCTGCATCTTAGCTGGATGAGTAGAGTGGCGGCTTTGAATATGGACAACATCCCTAAGATTACTTTTCTTTTTAATCAGGTACCTATACATATTCTGCTTAGAGTGCTGGGAAGATGGGAAAGGAAGCTAGTGCAGTTTGTGGTGGGGGGGGGGGGGGTAGGGAAGGCCCGATTGGAGGTGCAGCGGCTAAGTTGGTCAAAGAAGCAGGGGGATTTAGGTTCCTTATTTTATGTTTTTATTATAGAGAAGAGCTTTGAGAGGGCATTATTTGAGGCGAGCAGAGTACCTGTGGGTGTGGTTGGAGAGAGCTCTGATGCCCTCACCGTCAATTTTTGAATGGATAGAGGAGGTAACGAAGGGATGCTCACCCTTTTTTTGGGGGACTTTGAAAGAGGTATTGTAGGAGTGGGTGTCGGCGTGGGGAAATGTCATTAATGTTAGCATGCTGGTCTAAGTTGTGGGATTTTCAGCCTTTTTTGGGAGTGGGGTTTAAGAAGCTGTTGGAGGACCTGGGGGAGATGGGTCTTGTCTGGTTCTTAGATTTCTGTAGTGAGTGACGGTGTGTGACTCAACAAGAGTTTGAGGGAAAGTTGAAAAGGCGGATGCCCTATTACCAATATTTTCAGCTGAGAGATTTTGTGTAGCACTAGCAGAATAATATGCACCTGTCCCATACTACCACTCCACTGGAGGGGGTGCTATATTGGGGCGTGGGGGTGAAGAAGCTAATGTCTAGGCTTTACACAGTACAGCTGGCTGAGGTGGAGCAATGTCCGCCTGTGCATATTTAACAATTTTTTTATACCGCTTTATCATTTCAGTCAAAGTGGTTTACATTGGTTAAGTGGTAAACCTAAAAACCCACCTATTTTCTATGGCCTTTGACCTTCCCTCCCCCTTTGTATAACTGTTTTCTTCATGCTTTGTCTATTCTTCTTTTCCCTCCACTCTCCTGTCACCAATTGTAGTTCCTTTTCTTTTCTGCTGGCTTTGTGCCTCTCTTATAATTTTATGAATTGTAAACCGCCCTGCTTATCATGGAAGGGCGGTATATCAAATGAAATAAACATAACAAACATAACATAACATTGTAATTTAAACTTGGTAATGTACATTAAACAGGGACATTGATAACTTGAATTTTTTTCTGAGGCAATGGAGGGTTAAGTTACTTGCCCAAGGTCACAAGGAGTGCTAGTGAGAATCAAACCCTCGTCTCTTGGTTCGTAAGCCAGTGCTCTAACGATTAGGCTACTCCTCCACGCATATCACTGGTTGGCAGGAGTTGTTGGGAAGGGAAGTAAGGGAGGGGCTCACAGGGCAATATATAGTGGGACCCTAGTGATGTCCTGAAGACAAACTCAGTTGCAGTTGGTCCACAGGACATATATTACACCCCTACAATTATTTAAGGCTCAATGAAGAGAGAATGCAATGTGTTGGTGAGGATGTGGGGGAAGTAGGTGCATTTTTTTCATATGTGGTGTGAGTGCCTTCGTGCCTTCTTATTCAGGGATTTTGGACAGTTGTGCTTCATAGGGGACAGCAGTTGACGCGGGGGTTGGTGGAGTGGGATCCTGTAAAGTTGTGGGTGTTCCCAGGATCCAACTATCCAGGGGCGGAGAGGGTGCTTAAGTTCAAAACTCCTCCTGGTTGCACGAGTAGCCTTGGTGTGGCGATGGCGCTCTGAGAGGGGGCTATCCTTAGTGGACTGGGAGAAAAAGGTGGGAGATGCATTGGGTTTTGATAAAATTACCTATGTCCTTTGGTGGAGGATTTGGGAATTTGAGAATATTTGGTCTCCATATATCATCAGGTGACAGCCAAGGGATAGGGGGGCACAGGGGAACAATACCAGGAGGTGAGTGCTTGATGTTTTGTGTGACACTGAAGTTCCTACGTCCAGTGGATCCTCTAAGTTAATTATTTTGTTTTTGACTGTTTTGATTTTCCTTTGATATGCAGCCACAGGGTGATTTGGGGGACGGTTGTCATTATGCTAACTATTGAGTTTTCTTTTACACAATTTGCTGGGCTGGATTATAGGGGTATAATGGTGGTGGTGTCATCCTAAGGGTGGTGACCAGAGTGCAATGGCGGATAGGTTGATTGTCAAGCTCAAGGAGAGTTGTGGATCATTGTATGGGGTTCACAGTAAAACTATGTAGTGTCTGGTCGTTGTATTTGTTACCCACATTTGAATACAAATAAAGTTAAAAAAATAATAAATGGGGCGATATTCAAAGGCATTTGTGGAAATGCCACTCATCGGGATATTCAGTGGCACTAACCTGGTGCTGCTGAATATCCCCAGTTTGGGCTGTTAAATGCCCTGAAGATAAGTGAACTGGGTTAACCGGGCAGTGGGGATATTCAGCTGCTGCCTAGTTAACCCAAGACAGCTAAAGGTAGAACAGCTGAATGGCTGTCCTAGCTTTAGCCAATTTTGCAATCCAGCCAGCGAATGAATATTGCCACTGACCGTATTGCAAAATCGCAATCTGGGCAACCCATATGTTCAGTGCCAGTGCCCAGGCCCTGGCATTGAATATCTGGGGCGAATTTAAAGCGGCGATGGCCAGCTGCTTTAAATATGCTCGCTGCCACCGCTGAAAATGGCTCCTCCCCAAAGGATGTAATTTAGTGGAAAAAGTAGACGTGCACAAAAAAAATGAGTGGGAGCATTCCTCCTGGCTCCTAAAATAATTTTGCTGGTGGTTAAGTTGTCAGAAGATATTTCCACTCCTGATTACTTAATGATTTGGTTCTACTATTTCTTTTATTGCAGTTCTTTGAACGCCTTTAATGTTTTTTGTAGTCTAGCATGGTATTTTCCTTTTACTTTTATCACAAACGTGACTCTCGGCGATATGTTTACTAAAGCGCGTTAGGCTTTTGCTGCTAACATGGCATTTTTCTGCAAATAGCATACCACGTTTGCTGCTAACATGCAGCTATTGTAGCGGCGGAACGCCACCAAACCAATTATACCAGGAGTCTTGATCAAGGTTCAAGCCAGTCTAAAAGTGACAGAGCCCCGCTTTAGCGGAAACATGTTCATTTTATACAGCCAAAACATTTTGATACATGAAAACATTCTATTGGTCTCATCCTTATTTCTACAAACTTTCTATTGGTCTGACATTTCCCTGAATTTGACCAATCAGGATCTATGCCCTTTGCTCTGCTTTCTCCAGCTAGCTGAACAATGGCTTGGTTCAAACCTGGTTACTTTCCTTCATCAAGGTCATATCTAGCTCCTAAAATGTGTAAGTAACAATTCTGGAGTAATGATTTAACATACAGGCATTGTATTCACTTTGTGCAAACTTTGCTATAGCAGCATTTCATTCTAAAGTAATATTCAATTCTGTCTTTTAATTTTATGTCTCAGCACTACTGAAATCCAGGCGTGGTTCTGAGGCCTGTCATTTTTCAGGTTCAGGCTTATGGCCTAGTCTATAGGTCTTGGCTACCACACTATCTTGGAGGCGTGCACAACATTTCCCCAGGAGATAATGCACCGAAAATGCAGAGAGCATGGCCTGCCAGCACCATGGATGCACATAACATTGAAGTGGTATTATTTGCACCTGTGCTGTCTGCAACATTTTGATGGTTACCATGCACTGTTGACACCTGCAGTAACTGCATGTTGCAGACATGTCTGCTTTCTGCCTATTTCCCGCCCTCTCTGGCAGTTAACACGGTTTGCAATCAAAACCTAAAAATCACTAAAAAAAATGCTACAAATAGAACAATATCAATACAGAAAATGTATTTGACTTTGTTTTTTTTAGCATGATTGGCAAGGGCACTGATTTGGACACTTTGGAAGCCTTTGGAAGTGCTGCCTTCTGATTACCCTCCATTTTCATCAATTCAGCTGTGCTTTTTGCCTGTTTCAAGACCACAATGGGGCTGCGGCTCTGATATTGCATGGAGTCCGCTACTGCGGTTTAGTAAACATGCCCCTATATTAGCTTACAGCGCTGTGAGATAATCTTTATAGAATCTGCTTTTTTTTTAAATATACTGAATGTTTTATGGTATCCTTAGCATATTTTCTAATTTTATCATAGTATGTAATGTAGGGAGTATTTTGTCCTCATTATGGCACTTTAAGAAGCGAGTGGGGGTGATCCTTGATAGTTCTGCACTATTATATAGTAGTCATGATTTGATTAGTGCAGCATTTAATTATTGCAGTCATAAGTGTATGAACCTTTTTTCAAGGGTCCCCTGTCACATTGTATTATTGATTTTTTTTTTATACATGGGGGCATTTGTGGGTATGAAGTATGAATGTTTTGAAGAGTGTATTGAATTTATATATTTGGATGTGTATTATTTTGAAATGAATTAGATAACGTCTGTGATATTTTGATATTAATTACAAATATTTGTTTTGTATTGTGACCTTGTGGTAGGCTATGGCCTAGCATGGCCTGCTACTATGAAAGGCCTGTAAGTTAGGCCTGAGTCCTAACTCCCATTATAGCTAGAAAAGAACCACAGCCCCGCAACTTGAAGTAGAGCCCGACGAGGAGCCCCAGAAAATACCGAAGCAACAGCCTAAGAAGCACCCTACCCCGAGTGGAAGTCCCGAGTCAGGCCCAAGCACAGCAGGGGGACTCAAGTCTTCTGATGAGATAGAAAGCGGAAGCTCTCCTGCCAGTTCAGGGTCACCCACCAAGGAGACTAGTGCTCGGGAGCCTTATGATTTAAGAAGCGTAACTCCCAAGAAGAAGGAGAAAGCAGGGCACCTAATGCCATTACGCCAAGTGCCTGGGATTCCTGTTTTAAATGATCAGGGCCAGATGGCGCCAGGACCAACCAGCTTAGTTTATGTACCCTTTTCTACCCCAGATTTATTAAACTGGAAAACGCATTATGCTTCCTACACAGCCAAGCCCCAGGAATTAACAGAATTAATGTCTAGCATTATGCAAACACATCAGCCTACCTGGACCGATTGTCGCCAGCTCCTGTCCACCCTCTTTACCACTGAGGAGCGAGGCCGGATCGGGCAAGCAGCCCTCCGGTGGTTAGAAGAGAACCCTGTAGAAGAGGGGGGAATAAATCCACCGCAAGCAGCTGCTGCGGAATATCCCAATGAAGATCCCGGGTGGAACCCGAATGAAGAAAGGGGGGCGGCGGCCTTAACCAGATTTCGCCAGACCTTAGTGCAGGGCCTGAAGAAGGGAGGCCAGAGGGCCATGAATATCGGGAAAGTATCGGAAGTTCTCCAGGGTCCAGATGAGAGCCCAGCGGCCTTTCATGAGTGGTTGTCTGAAGCTTATAGACTGTATACCCCATATGATCCCGCCGCTCAGGAAAATTTACGCATGGTAAATGCGGCCGTTGTTAGTCAGTCCCAGAGAGACATAAAGCGAAAATTACAGAAATTGGATGGATTTGCGGGCATGAATACAGCTCAGTTAATGGAAGTCGCTCAGAAAGTATTTGTGAATCGTGAAAATGAACGAGACAGAGAAAGTGAACGAAAGATGAAGAAAAAGGCAGATCTTCTTGCTGCTGCTATAACCGAACGACGTGGAGGAGGTACTCCTAATCAAAGGACCAGAGGACGTGGACGAGGCCGCGGAAGCGACAGGCCTCCATTAGGTGCAAATCAATGCACCTATTGCAAGGAAGAAGGACACTGGAGAAATGAGTGCCCGCATCTGGACTCCGCCCCTGCAAGGGGAGGAGGGAGTCCCTGGAGGACCGGAGGAAGATTTCGAAGGAGAGGAGGAATGAATCAAACACAGTTCCAGCAGGAGAGGAAAGAAGCCATTGAGGGAGTGGCAGTAGCAACGGGCTATGACCTGGATGACATAGATGAAGACTAGGCCAGACCGGGCTCCAAGTTCACCCTGGGTCCCCAGGAGCCTATGGTCAGTTTAAAGATAGGGGACCAATACATGGAATTCATGGTAGATACAGGAGCAGAACATTCAGTAGTAGCCAAGCCAGTAGCTCCTCTGTCCTCACGATCTGTCACCATTATAGGAGCCACTGGAAATAAAGCCACAAAACCATTCTTGCAGAACCGCATGTGTGAACTAGGGGGACAGAAGATAACGCACCAGTTCTTGTATATGCCTGAGTGCCCTATTCCACTACTGGGCCGAGACATGCTTGCCAAGCTTCAGGCCCAAATATCCTTTGCTGAAGGGGGAGAAATGAAAATGACTGTGAACCCAAAGCCTGCTGGATTGATGGTGCTTACTGTTCCCCGAGAAGAAGAATGGCAGTTGTATAGTGCACCTTTTAATAAAGTCAACTAGTCCCTGTATACTTACCAACCTCATAGCCCCACCTGAAGTATGGGCAGAAGATAATCCACCTGGCCTAGCGAAGAACATAGCCCCTGTCCTTGTCACCCTCAAGCCAGGAGCGGAACCAGTGCATGTGAAGCAGTATCCTCTCCCTCGACCAGCCATAGAAGGAATTCACTGCCATTTGATGAAACTGCTCAAGTACGGACTTCTCAAGGAATGCCAGTCACCTTGGAACACCCCTCTGCTCCCAGTAAAGAAGCCTGGGACAGGGGACTACCGCCCAGTACAAGATCTAAGGCGAGTAAATGATGCAGTTGAAACTATACACCCAGTAGTACCAAACCCTTATACTCTCTTGGGACTGATCCCCGCTGAGGCTACTCACTTCACCGTCCTGGATCTGAAAGATGCCTTTTTCTGTGTGTGCCTAGCATCCACCAGTCAACTTTTATTCGCTTTTGAATGGCAAGACCCCACAACAGGAAGGCGGGGTCAGCTCACCTGGACCAGATTACCTCAAGGATTCAAGAATTCACCTACTCTCTTCAGTGCTGCCCTGAATCAAGATCTCTCAAGTTACCCAGTGGACCCAGGAAAGAGGGTTCTTCTTCAGTATGTAGATGACTTGCTCATAGCCACCAACTCAGAAAGTGAATGCTTACAAGCTACTAGTGAACTTTTGTATCTTTTCAAAGATGCCGGATACAAAGTCTCAAGAGTCAAAGCACAACTATGCCAAACTGAAGTCAAGTATTTAGGATTCCAATTGTCCAGTGTGATCCGACGTTTAGGACCAGAATGCAAGGAAGCTGTATGTAATATCCCCATTCCAACCACTAGGAGGCAAGTAATAGCCTTCCTGGGGGCCGCAGGATATTGTCGCATATGGATCCCCAACTTTGCCCTGATTGCAAAACCACTATACCAAGTCACCAGAGGAATGGAAAAATCCCCACTAGATTGGGGACCTGAACAAGATGTAGCATTCCAAACTTTGAAAAAGGCCCTGATGTCATCTCCAGCTTTAGGTCTTCCAGATGTTCAGAAGCCTTTCCATCTTTTTGTCCATGAGTCACAAGGAAACGCATTGGGAGTATTGACCCAATCTCTTGGCTCCTGGCAACGACCAGTAGCTTATCTGTCAAAACAATTGGATGTAGTTGCAAAAGGATGGCCCCCTTGCCTGAGAGCTGTCACAGCAACAGCCCTCCTGGTGGGCGAAGCAGATAAACTCACACTAGGACAAACTCTTCAAGTCACCGTGCCACATTCTGTTCTGACTCTCATGGAACACAAAGGAAACTTCTGGCTAACCAATGCACGAATGTTGAAGTATCAAAGCATGTTGTGTGAAAACCCTCGGATACAGTTGAAAGTTAGCCAAGCTCTGAACCCTGCTACATTGTTCCCAATTGGTCCTGGGCCACCTGATCATAATTGCTTAGAAACCATGGACCCTGTATTCTCAAGTCGCCCTGATTTGACCAATGTCCCTCTAAAGGACCCAGAACGGACTTTCTTTGTAGATGGAAGCAGTCTGGTCATCAATGGACATCGTTGTGCTGGATATGCAGTGGTGACCCTTGATCTGGTTTTGAGTTCTCAGCCCTGACACCAGGAACTGCTGCACAGAAAGCTGAAGTGATAGCCCTCACCAGAGCCTTGACATTAGGAGAAGGACTCTGTATAAATGTGTACACAGATTCCAAATATGCCTTCACTACTTTGCATGCACATGGAGCCTTGTATAAAGAGCGAGGGTTGATCACTTCAGGGGTAAGGACATTAGGTATGGGCCCGAGATATTGATGTTATTAGATGCTGTATGGGCCCCCAAACAAGTGGCAGTCATGCACTGCCGAGGTCATCAGGCAGGAGCAGGAGAAGTTGCCCGAGGGAATAGATTTGCAGATGCCACAGCCCGAAAGGCAGCCACCACAGGACAAGTTAGGACCCAAGATACTGTAATGCAGGCAGCCCTATTCCCTGTGCCCCTTAGTTCCTGGGCACCCCGATATACTACAAGAGAGTTAGACTATTATTGTGAAAAGGAGGGCGGAGTCTTAACAGAACAAAGTTGGATAGTGCTGCCACCCCCAGAAGGTGGTCCACCTCCAGGTCCTACCGTCATCCCTGAAGCATTAGGGCCAGCCTTTGTTCAAGATTTTCATCAAGCCACACATTATGGGAAAACAGCCATGGAGAAAGCCCTGAGACCCCATTTCTGTATTTCACTGCTAGGATCCTTAACCGCCTCAGTGGCACAGCAATGCCTGATATGTGCCAAAAATAGCGCCAAGCAAGGTCCTGTTCCACCCCCAAGAGTTCAGTCAGTAGGGGTGACCCCCATGAGTGATATTCAGATAGACTTTGCTGAAATGCCCCGTGTAAATGGATATCACTATATGTTAGTGTTAGTCTGCACATTTTCAGGATGGGTAGAAGCCTACCCCACCCGAACTGAGAAAGCCCGAGAAGTCACTAGGGTATTGCTCCATGAGATCATTCCCCGATTTGGAATACCATCAACTATAGGGTCAGATAATGGTCCATCATTTGTATCCCAAATGACTCAACAGTTAGCTCGAGCTTTGCAAATAAAATGGAAGTTGCACACTGCTTACAGACCCCAGAGCTCAGGGAAAGTAGAGCGTATGAATAGAACCCTGAAAACACAGTTATCCAAGCTTTGCCAAGAAACACACCTGAAGTGGCTCCAAGTTCTACCCATAGCCCTTCTTAGGATACGTTCAGCTCCCACCAGATCCTTAGGTGTCTCCCCTTTTGAGATTTTGTATGGGCGACCTTGAATTTGAGATGAGTAGCGATTATGGTCAAGTCTGTTTGGAAGGACTGAGCTGTGGTGGTATGATATTCTGCCTCTCTGGTGTTATAATGAACCTTTCCTCTTGTCTCTTCTATTTCTTTGACTATCACTATCTCTTACTCTGTCCTATCTTGTTCTTTTCATATTTTCAGTATCATTTATGTAGTATTGTAAACCGCTCTAATGCTTTGGCCTGAGCGGTATATCAAATAAACATAAACATAAAGGGAGACATGAGGCAGATAGGATCTGAAATAACTAGACAAGAACTATTGGCTTTAGGTTCTGTTTTGCAGAAACTCCAAACGTGGGTGCAAGACCGACTACCCATCAACCTGACCGAGCCTCTGCATCCCTTCAAGCCAGGAACATCCGTGTGGGGGAAAGAGTGGAGAAAAACCCCGCTGTGCCGCATTGGAAGGGACCCTACGTCGTCATCCTGTCAACCCCCACTGCAGTGAAAGTTGCAGAATTCGAACCCTGGATCCACCACAGTCGAGTGAAGCCGGCAGCTGCACCTGATCCTGGCCAATGGACGTCAGTGAATGATCCCGAGACTCCATTGCGACTCACCTTGAGGAGACAGCCAGCTTTATAGAAGAAACTTCAGCATCCACTTACGTCACGTGAAAGTGACCATCACTACAGAAACAGAAGAAAATTCAGCACAGTTCATTATCCTCAACTTTCCAGTTAACTTCCAGAGACTGTGATCACAATGTTCTTCCACTATTGCCTTGTGGGAGTGGTGATCCTGGGAATCCTGGAAAAGACCTTTGCTCTACCCCCTTGTATAGCTTGCATAACCACCACCCGAACAGGACAAAAGGTTACTCAGACTTTGCTCTATCATTCCTACTATACTTGCACTGGAACAGTCAGCCGGTGTGTTTATAAGGGCACCGAACTGAACATTTGCACAAAGGGAAGAAGTAAGACTTGTTATACCCCTCGACAAGACCCATCATACTATACATTCGAGATACGATGGAATGATGAAGATGGAGCTATCCTGAATGCGACAAAACCCCTTACCGACCCCACCAAACCTATCACCTTGAACTTTGACGCTTGTGATGCCATCAACAGAAATGCTTACCACAGATGTGGGTCATGGGAGCGAGCCTACTATCATGATGATAAATACATGTGTCCAGAAGGAGCCTATGGATTGGGAAAGAGTACTGCAGCCACTATTTACACCACCGCATCTAAACATGATGACTTTTGCCCAAAATGGGAATGTGTATATTTTGCTACCTGGAAGAATGCACCGATGGGACAAGATGGCGATCATCGCAAAGGCAGCCTAACGAAGATCAGCTTACCAGAACCTAAGAAATGCCAGAAAGGTGCCTGTAATCCTCTACAACTCTTCATAGCCAACCCCAGCCACTGGAAGCAAGGATACAAGTTTGGGTTGCGTATTGCAGGAGGAGGTGTAGATCCTGGGACTATTTTTATATCTGCAATTAAACAACAAAACTCATGTATCCTCACCTTATCGTATACATCACTCCTTCTATGAAGCCATGAAATCAGAATTTGAAATTCCTCCTGCCTCCCAGAACTTATTTCTTGAATTAGCAGGAGCAGTTGCTTCCAGTCTCCATGATTCAGACTGTTTGTTTTGTGGAGGAACAAAAATGGGAGACCAATGGCCTTGGGAAGCACAAGAACTGAACTATTCTGTTCCATATAATCAGACTAATATACGCAATACCACAAGTGAATGGGTATTGGCCCACTCCATTGTGGGTAATTTATGTTTCTCTCACTATGGACCAATGTTCAATATGGAAGTGGGGCAGCTGGTCTGTCTCAATCAGAGGTTTTACAACAGTACCACTAAGAAAACATCTTGGTGGTCAGGAGCCAACGCTACTGAACCCTCCAATCCTCTAGTCCAGTTTCCCAGACTTGCCAGCATCTGGACTAACCTAGCAGCATATAATTCTTGGCAAGCACCACCTGTACTGTACTGGATTTGCGGAACCCGAGCATATGCCAGACTTCCTCATCACTGGGGAGGCGCATGTGTATTGGGAACCATACGACCTTCCTTTTTCCTTCTTCCTACATCCCAGGGAGAACAGCTGGGATATCCTGTGTACAGAAGTCAACAGCTGAAGGAGGCCTTGAAAATAGGCCATTGGGACAAATGGGATGGTGAAGAATGGCCCCCAGAAACAATCATCGCATACTATGGACCTGCCACTTGGGAGCAGGATGGGACTTGGGGATATCGTACTCCTGTTTATATGATTAATCGAATAATACGTTTGCAAGCTGTTGTTGAAATAATAACCAATGAAACTAGTAAAGCACTAACCCTTCTAGCAAAGCAAAGTACGCAAATGCGTACAGCCATTTATCAAAATCGTTTAGCTTTAGATTATTTGTTAGCAGCTGAAGGTGGGGTATGTGGAAAGTTGAATCTAAGTTATTGTTGTTTACAGATTGATAATAATGGGCATGTAGTTGAAGATTTAGCCATCCAGATGAGAGAGCAGACATTT
This sequence comes from Ichthyophis bannanicus, assembly GCA_033557465.1. Lineage (NCBI taxonomy): Eukaryota > Metazoa > Chordata > Amphibia > Gymnophiona > Ichthyophiidae > Ichthyophis > Ichthyophis bannanicus. The sequence continues at coordinate 647,349,480 of CM066033.1, read as the reverse complement.
GTGCCTTTCCAGACTTGGCACAGTTTAAAGATGGATGGGTGGTTTGGTTCCTTGTTTTCTTGGATTGGTGGTCTGAAATCCCTTATGTTTATCTTACTATTCATATTAGCCATGTGCTTGTTGCTCCCTTGTCTCCTACCCCTTTGCTTACGTATGATAACATCATCAATTGATAACACTATAGAGCGGAAGGCAGCTGCGAAAGTATTAGCTATGTGGAAATATTATCCTATACCCCAAGATGATGATGCTATTACACAGTATAATGTGTTAATTGACTAATGAGTGATTTAATTCTCACCCTTCCTCATTTGCGGGTGAGAATAATCAAAGGGGGGAATGTGGTAGGCTATGGCCTAGCATGGCCTGCTACTATGAAAGGCCTGTAAGTTAGGCCTGGATCCTAACTCCCATTATAGCTAGAAAAAAACCAAAAATCTGTGAAAAATAAGAGAACTGCTTTAAAATGCTTAATAAGAAGTTTTCATGAATTCATAAGTCTTCTATTATTCTCTTGTGTGTGAAAGAACAGAAATGTTACAGTATATGCATTCCAGAAGCCAAAGTTAACCTTGAAGTAGAAAAGTAACGAAATTCAGAACTATACCATTGTTCAAGCAATCCTAAAGGAGGGGGCCGGTTGCTAGGCTCCGGAGGGATTTCTAATTGGACAAATGAAGGGAATGTATAACCAATGAAAAGTTTGCATGTATCAAGTTGGAACCAATAGAAAATTCTCATGTATCAAACTGAAAAAGAGGTATAAAAAGTTATGTCTCTGTATAAACTTTTGCTCAGTTCCTTTTGAAGCTTTGACTGATTGGGCCTTGTGCACAATAAACTGACTTGGACCCTGTCAATAGACTCCTGGACTTATTTATTGATTGCACTTTGCTACAGCAACCTCATTTAAAGGTTGGGAGTTAGCCTAGAAAATCACTGCATTATTTTATTTATTTATTTTATTTATTTATTTAACAGTTTTTATATACCGCACTATTTATCATCAGTGCGGATTACATCAAACAACATACTACCTAGACAGAATAAAACTGACATAGGTTTACAGATAACAGGGAATATAAACTGGGTATGAACAGGGGAAAACTATATACATTTAAACAGGTAACATTGTGGCTTGATATTTACAGAAAAGCAGCATTATCTGTTAACGTTGCCGGATTGCGAGTGCTGTTTGCTGTGTTCACAGATGGCATGGCTTAGTAAGCACGTCCGTCCAATCTGTGGTATATCGCCACCTGATTCCTACTTGTCCTCTGTCTGCATTGCCCTCAGATTTAAGTCCGTAGAACTTTATTGGAGTGATGCGTTTTACAAATTGTATCAAAGGCAGCATTGCACAGTGGATGTTTGTATGTACTGTATTTTGTTGGTATATAGAGTTCATCTTTTTTATTTGCCTTTCTTTTGCTATAATTTTTCCTATCAGCATAACCTCTTGATGCCCCTAGAATAGTACCAGGGTGCTTGCTTACCTACTTACATGTGGATTAAATAGACGTTGAGGAGAAAAGGGAGTAGTTCAGCCGGAAGCTGCTGGGCTCTGGGACCTAGCCAGATAAACTGCTGGTGATGTGCACAGTGGAAAACTACTGTGGATAATCCAGCAGGCAGGATAAATATTTATACAGATGACAAGAGGAATGCTTCATGTTTACCCATAATGCCCTCTGTTTTGTCTTGTTCTCATCTGCTTAATTCTTCTTTCACGCTGAAGCATCCATTCAAGGCTCAGGAATTAATGAAGTTAGCATTAACACCTCTCACTGTTTCCTGGAGGAATGGGGGTTGAAGGAGGATGAATTCTCATGGATTCTTTACAATATTTCATGATGCATTCCTTATTTTTCTGCCCCAATCCCTGAAGGGTTCCATGCAGTCTATACTCTCCAGTGCTCCCTCTAAATTGTGGAGATCAAATACATTTTTTTTTATTTTTCATATGTTTTAACTTGCCCCGAGTGCTGCAATTGTGGGTGAGCACGAAATTTTAAGAGCCTTCTAGCTCTCCCTTTTCCATCTCCACGGGGATTCCAAAGGGATACGTTGCCTGGGCGCTACAGGGATGGTTCCCTGTGGTGACAGGGGAGGATCCCCGAGATTCCCATGAAGACTGGTGGAAAAGTAGAGTTTAAACCCTGGCTTCCCCAGTTCTCCATCTCATGCTTTAACCACTAGGGCACTACTTCACTCTTGTAGAAATTTCTCTGCTCTAAAATAGGTTTCCCTCTTGTGCATTATACATATCTTAAATTAGCTTGTCTGTTTGTCTGGTAATCTACTAACACCCCCCCCCCCCCAATCTCAAATCTTCATAGATTGACTGATGGGCCGATGCAGAAAGCCAGCTCTGAAGTAACGTGCTTTTAACTCTGTATGCCTCTATACAGCGCACCGATAGTGTGCGAATTTAGCGCCGGCGTGCAGAAATACATATGGAAGCCATGCGTTAAACTGTGGCGCAAATGGCAGCGTTAAACTGGGAGAGCAAATAAAACACATGCACACAGAAGTTGGTGCAAGTTTGGCATACTCTCCCAGAGAAACAGGGGCACTGTGTGGCTAATTTGCATATGCGCCTTGACAGTGTTTTTATACTTCCTCTCAAATGATACGGACATCGGGGAAAGCCCTCGATGCCATCAAAATACTGTCAGGGGGCTGGTGCCCCGATAGAAAGCAAATCCCTAGTGGCCAGCAGCCCTGATTTTACCCCTCCTCCCCCACCTGCCCAACTAAAATAACCCTGGTGGCCCAGCGACCCTGAACCCCCACCCCTTCCTGTTACCTTTACAAAGGAAACATAGAAACATGATGGCAGAAAAAAACCACTTGGCCTATCTAGTCTGCCCTTCCATACAACAACAATAGTCCCCTTTTTACCTTTTAGAGATTATCTGTGTTTGTTCCATGCTTTTTTGAATTCAGATACTGTCCTTGTGTCCACCACCTCCACTGGGAGACTATTCCAAGCATCTACCACTCTTTCCATAAAGAAATATTTCCGCATATTACTACTGAGTCTATCCCCTTTCATTCTCATCCTGTGTTCCCTCATAGCAGAGCTTGCCTTCAATGGAAAGAGCCCTCCTGTGCATTTATGCCATGGAGGTATTTAAATGTCTCTCATATTGCTCCTATCCCACCTTTCCTCTAAAGTATATGTATTAAGATCTTTGTCTTTCCTTACATGCTTCATAACCAAGATCACTAACCATTTGAGTAGCCCCCTCTGCACAGACTCCAACCTGCCTATATCCTTCTGAAGGTGCGGGTCTCCAGAATTGCACACATACTCCAAATGAGGTCGCACCAGAGACTTATACAGAGGCATTTTTCTGCTGGCCATTCAGTAAAGTTACTTACCTGTAACAGGGGTTCTCCGTGGACAGCAGGATAAGTCAGCCACACTGGTGACGTCCTTCGGGCGGTGCCATACGGAAGTGCTCTCTAGAGCTCAGACCCCTTTGAGCATGCCCAGGTAGCCCACCTCACCGGCCCGCCCCTAGTCCAGCCAGTATGTTCCTAGCTAGGCCTTCCCGGCTAGGGGCGAGTACCTGCAGCTGACCTCCTCCAGGGAGGTGGGCGGGATTGTGTGGCTGACTTATCCTGCTGTCCATGGAGAACCCATGTTACAGGTAAGTAAATTTGCTTTCTCCATGGACTAGCAGGATTGCGTCAGCCACACCTGGTGCCTCCCTAGCAGCGTGGGTGCGCTTGAGGTGGAGGAGGGAGGCATGCGGACAAAGGCAAGATTATGTGCTTCTGGGCATATAATGTTTAATGATAACTATAGCAGGTGCAACATTGTGTGGTAGAACACAGTTCAGTAAGGTGCAGTAACAGTGTAACATAATCAAGGTGGTAGTGACATAGTGCGAACAACAGTGCAATAACTTGGGCGTTAATCGCCACAATATTGAGCAATAATCTTTTGCAACAACAACTAGGTGTAATAGCCATCTTGTGCAAGTCATCTTGTGCAAAGGTTCCTTAATTGGTAATCCTTGGGTGGAGCCGGACGGCCGCCCCCTCCTCATGGGGGGCACGGGGTGGCCTTAACTCCTCTGACTGCAGAGGCCAGGACGGCTGCGCCCACTGCGCAGTCTTCTCTCGATCGGAGGTCTAGGCAGTAGTGCCTCTGGAAGGTATGCGGTGTAGACCATGTGGCTGCTTTACAGATGTCGGCGAGTGGAACGGAACGCAGGTTGGCCAAGGAGGTGGCTAATGCCCTGAGCCGGTGCGGGCCTACTTTTGGTGGTGCCTGGCCGTCCGACGTGTCCAGGTAGAAGGAGACACAGTTGGCTACCCAATTGGAAAGGGTCCGCTTTGTGACGGGTTGGCCCGGCCTGTTTGGGTCGAATGAAATGAAAAAAGTTGGTCACCTTTTCTGACCAGGAGTGTCCTTTTGGAGGTAGATCCGGAGTGCCCGGAGGCAGTCCAGGGTATGTAGGCGTTGCTTCTCGGTAGATGAGTGAGGCTCCAGGAAGAAAGAGGGGGAGTTCGATGGACTGATTGACGTGGAACGCCGATAGAACCTTGGGGACAAACTTAGGGTTGGTCTGCAGGGACGCACGGTCCTGGAGTAGTTGTGTGTATGGTGCATGTGCCACCAGAGCTTGTAGCTCGCTGATTCTCCTTGCGGAGGTTATGGCGACTAGAAATAGGGTTTTCCAGGATGTGAACCTCATATCTACAGACTGGAGTGGTTCGAAGGGTTCTTGCGTTAGTCGCTGCAGAACAGAGTTGAGGTCCCGGGGGGGGGGCCGGAGGTCTGACCGGAGGCTTGAGGTTAGTTAGTCCCTTCATGAAACGTGTGGTCAGGGGCAGTGACGCGATGGAGTTGGCTTCATCTACCGTGGCATGGAAAGCTGCTATCGCCGAGAGGTGCATCCAGATGGACTGGGTCTTGAGGCCGAGGTCGGACAATGTGTTGAGATATTGGAGGACTTGGGCGACAGGACAAGTGGTAGGGTTGAGGCCGTGCGTTGCACACCAGATGCTGAATCTTTTTCATTTGAGGCCATAGGATTTTCTGGTGGATTTCCTTTGGGCTGCCAGGACCACGTCTTGTACTTCCACTGGTAGATGGAGGGTGGAGAGGCTCAACTGCTCAACCTCCAGGCAGCGAGAGCGAGGGCTTTGAGGTTGGGGTGCCTCGTGTTGCCCCCGTTCTGTGTTAGTAGGTCTGGTCTGAGGGGAAGGCGTATTGGATCCCCGTGGGCAAGGCGTAGCAGGAGCGTGAACCACATCTTTTGTGGCCAGTGGGGGACCACCAGAATGGTGTGCGCTCTGTCCTGGACGATCCTCTGTAGGGTCGCTGGGATGAGGGGGGTCGGCGGGAAGGCATACACCAGAGACCACTCCCTCCAGCACACGTCAAATGCATCTGCTGCTAGTTTTTTGGATGATGGGTGTCTCGAGCAGAACTAGGGGCATTTGGCATTCTGTTCTGTGGCAAAGAGGTCTATGGATGGGGCTCCCCACCGATGGAAGAGGATATTGGTCACCTCCTGGGGGAGGGTCCATTCGTGGGGCTGCAACTGCCTGCTGAGTTTGTCTGCAAGGGTATTCATATCTCCCGGCAGGTAGGAGGCCTGCAGTTTGCAGTTGTTCTCCAAGGCCAGAGACCATATTGTGGTCGACTCGTTGCAGAGGGGGCAAGAGCCAACCCCTCCTTGTTGACGTAGAACATGGCCACTTGGTTGTCCATCTGAATGAGGACAGACTTGTCCAGTAGATGCGTAAGGAAAGCTAGGAGAGCGTATCTGATGGCTCTCAGCTCGAGGAGATTGATGTGTAGCTGTTGCTCCTTCTGGGACCGCGCCCCAACCAGGGTTGGACATGTCCGTGGTGAGAATTACCTGGTGTGCCTGTTGGTGAATGTCCTTGCCCCCCGAAAGGTTCAATGGGATTGACCACCAGCGTAGATGAGTTCTGATGCGCAGGGGCATCGGGACACAGGTGGAAAGTGGTTGGGAATGCTGATTCCAGTGGGAGCACAGGTGCCACTGGAGAGGTCACATCCTCAACTTCACGACAGCAGGAATGAGGTTGTTGCTGCCATATGGCCCAGGAGGCTTAGGAGGGATCGTGCTGAGGAGCTCTCTGCTTCAGAAGCTTTGTCTGCAAGGGAGACAATAGCGAGTAGTCGGCATTCTGGAAGGTAGGCTCTTGACCCCCGGGTGTCGATTACCGCTCCTACGAACTCAAGCCGCTGGGAGGGCTGCAGTCATGACTTGTCGTAGTTGATGACGAAGCCCAGGGAGGTAATTATGGCTGTCGCCCTCTGCAGGGATTCTTGTAGTTCCTGGGCTGAGGGCACCGTGAATAGCCAGTCGTCCAGGTAGGGAAAGACAGCTTCAGCTTGCGGAGGTGCGCTGCGACAACAGCTACGCACTTTGTGAAGACTCGAGGTGCCGGAGACAGGCTGAAGGGGAGAACTCTGTATTGGTAGTGTCGCCCTAGCACATGGAAGCGAAGGTATTTCCTGTGCGACTTGTGGATGAGGATGTGGGTGTAGGCTTCTTGCAGGTCCAGGGATGCCAGGCAATCGCCGGTTTGGATCAGGGGGAGGATGGCATTGAGGGAGTACATCCTGAACTTCTCCTTAATGATGAATTTGTTCAGTCTGCATAGATCTAGGATGGGACGCATCCCGCCTGTCCTTTTTGGGATGAGGAAGTATCTGGAGTAAAATCCAGATTTGATCTCAGTTGGTGGCACCTCCTCTATGGCGTGGGACGCAAGGAGATGTATTAGTTCTGTTGCCATGGGAAGTTGTAGGTGTGGAGGGGTTCTGCTGGATGGTTTGGTGCGCTGGCAAGGCGGTGCGTAAAACCGTAAGCGGTATCCCTCGTGAACGATGCGCAGGACCCAGGAGTCAGAGGAGACGTTCTCCCACTCCTGCAGGAAGTGTGACAGACGGCCCCCTATCCGGGTGGGTGCCTTTGAGGATATGTCAAAAGGAGGAGGCTCCTTTGCCTGCTGGCGCGTTGGTACCCTTCGTTTTTGGTCCCTCTGGGGCTGGCGCTGGTTGGAGGGTCCATGGTAAGAATTGGCTTTGTACCTCGAACCTTGCCACTTCCAGTTGGAAGTGTATCTTCTGTTGGAACTGTAGCTGTTGGAGCCGTAATAGGGTTTCCGCTGGTAGCTACCTTTTTTTGAGGGGCGCTGCGACGCTCAAAGCCATCCTCCACCAGGGTTTGTAGGGTAGTGCAATGTTCCTTCATGACGTTCACAGTGTCAGTGACTTTTTCTCCAAAGAGCGACTCGCCCGAGCAAGGGGCGTCAGCAGTCCTGTCATGGGTGTCGTCGCGCAGGCCTGAAGCTCTGAGCCATGCCCATCACCTGGCGGAGATTGCCGTACCTGCGGTCTGCACTGGCGTGTCAAAGGAGTCGAAGGCTGTGCTAGCCAGGTGTTTGCATTCTGAGATGTCTGCGAGTGAACTCGCAATCGACGCTTGTGTCTCTCTCGGGAGGGACGTGATCGCGTTCTTGATGTTCGCCACGCAGGCGTCCTGGAACAGGACGTGCTGGAACTGATGTGTGGCGGTTCTGGCGTTAAGCATTGATCCTTGGAAGACCACCTTGCCTATATCGTCGAGGAGTTTCTGAGCTCGCCCAGGCGGGCTGTTGGCGTGGGTTTGTGAGGATTTGATCCTTTATAGTGCGGAGGAGACAACGATGGATTGATGCGGCAGCTGTGGTTTCATGAACCTGGGTGTGGACTGGATTTGGTATTTGGAGTCCAGTCTTCTGGAGAAGGGGCGGCCTGAGGCAGGGGTTTGCCACACTCTCAGGTGTTCGTCCCGTAGTTTGCAGTGCATAGGTAGAGCAAAGGAGGGCCTGGGAGAGGAGAGGTATTTTAGGACCTCCGGATCTGGCTCCTCAGTTGCTTCAGGTGAAGTCAGAGCTAGTGCGGATGCCACCCTCTGTATGAATTTGGGGTAGGTCAGGTCCTGAGGGGGCCCTTCAGGCTCCGGGGACTGTCTGCTTTCCCAGGCAGTCCGGTTGTTGGAAGCGGAGCCAACAACGGCTTCGATGTCCCGCTCTTTGGTTGTGCTGTCCGGGGATAGGTTGACCGGAGAGTCCTGTGCAGGTGCGGGTGTTTGAGCACGATCCGGCGAGCCTCTAGGGGGAGACCTCGAGCGCGACCTGGCTGTAGAGACCATGGGGGCGCCGGGGTTACAGGCGTTGTAGAGGTGTGGGCAGTCTGTTGAACTATCTGTGTGAGCAGCTTCAGCTTCAGGATGGCAGAGTTGTTGGCAGAGTCTATGGTATGGCTGCATGATCTCACCTGGCGGCTCCTGCTGGTGCTGGAAAAATGTCTGCTGTTGATCCTGTGGTGCTTTTTTGAAGTGTGGCGGCTCTCTGGGCGGTGCCTCTTGTGCGCTGGCCTAGAACTGAAGGAGCTGCTTGCCGAGGAGTCCGTGCTGCTTGCTCGCCTTTTGCGATGGCTGTTGTCCGTGAGCACGCCGATCTCCATTTCCGCGAGGCTGCCGGTGTTCACGCCTCCGTCGGTGTCTTCGCCGATGGCTCTGATGTGAATTGTTGTCTGGGCCAGAGGAGAGCTGTGCGGCGTCAGGAACAAGCACCGGGGCAAGGGCAGAGCTTAAACTGCTGTGCTCCGATGCAGGAAGTAGCTGCACTGAGCTGCACGTAGGGGCGGGGGCAGGGCTTGCGTCCCCATGCTGATTTGCGTTGGTAGGCAGTCGCCTGTGGGCCTTCCTTCCTGACTGGGCCCAGATTATGACAAATACCTAGGTCTTGGAGATCATTCATAAGGGATACACCAAGGTTTTGGCAGTCATGGTGGCCCATCTTCGCAAGCAGGGGATCCTGGTCCACCCATACATGGGTGACTGGCTGATCTGGGGGAAGTCCCTGGAGGAGAGCCAGTGCTCGACAGACATTGTCATTCGCTGTCTACAGGAACTTGACTGTGTGGTCAACTTCAACAGAAGCCGGCTGAGGCCGTCACAATCCCTGGAATATCTGGGTGCCTGCTTCGACATGCACCAGGTAAAGTGTTTCTCCTGGAGGGCCGTGTGATGAAGCTGCAGGGCCAGATCTGTGGGCTCTGTTGGACGCTGTGTCCTCGAGTCTGGGACTTTCTGCAGGTCCTTTGTTCCATGGCAGCCTCCCTCAAACTCATTCCATGGGCCTGTCTTCACATGAGCACACTTCAGGCATATCTCCTAGCCTGTTGGTCGTCCTTGATGTAGTCTGTGGAGGTGCACTACCTCTTGTTCGGGGTGGCATGGAGCAGTTTGTGTTTGGTGGCTGGACATGGCTAACTTGGAGGTGTGTATGTCTCTGGAGACTCCAGACATTGTCTGGTGCAGAGTAAATGGTCCGCCAAGGAAAGACAATTGCCTATTAACTGTCTGGAGACCCGCACAGTGCAGTTGACTCTTGGGGCCTTTCTACCGTTGGTTCATCACAAGGCAGTACAGATCTTGTTGGACAACGCCACATCAATCGCCAGGGCAGCACATGGTGGTCCCAGGTGGTGGCGGAGGCAATTCTGCTGCTCCACTGGGCGGAAGTTCATCTCTACGCTATCTCGACAGTGCATGTGGCTGGAGTGGCAAATATGCAGGCAGACTACCTGAGCCATCACACCCTGGATCCAGGGGAATGGAGTCTTTCGGAGGAAGTGTTCCAGTCCCTGGTAGAACACTTAGGGAGACAGACCATAGACTTGATGGCATACCTGGAAAATGCCAAGATGTCCCGATTCTTCAGTCTTTGACGGATTCCAATGTTCGAGGGGCTAGATGCTCTCATGCAGCCATGGCCCCCGGCGGGGCTACTGTACATGTTTCCACCCTGGCCCCTGATCGGGAGAGTGCTACAATGCATAGAGGCGCATTGGGGCAGAGTGCTGCTTATAGCACCAGACTGGCCATGTCAGCCATGGTACGTGGATTTCCAGCGGCTTCTGATGGACGAGCTTCTTCGGTTACCACAGGTGCTGGATCTTCTGACCCAGGGGCCCTGGTTTGCATGCCACTGGCGGATTGGTTCTTGCTTATGTCCCGGGTCTTCAAAGGGCTAGGAGGTGCCGTGATTACTCGGTCATCTCGACCCTGCTTCAGGCACAGCATCTGTCTACCTCTCTGGCCCATGTGAGATTCGGGAGACTCTTTGAGGCCTGGTGTGAGAAACATGTGGTCTGGCCCCTTAGGCCACCCGCATCAGCTATTTTGGGATTCCTGCAGGATGGCCTGGACAAGAGCTTGATGCTCGGTTCACTGCGGGACTAGGTGGCGGCCCTGTCGTGCTACCAAGGTCGAGTGCAGGGAGTGTCCCTCACCGCCCATGCAGACATTGTTTGTTTTTTGCGGCGTGAATCACCTGCGGCCTTCCAGCAGGCCTTTGGTTCTGGCTTGGGACCTTGGTCTGGAGCTGTCCGCTCTGGGCGGCCTGCCTTTTGAGCCTCTGCGAGGGGTCACTGTTAAGAATTTGACCTTGAAGGCCTTTTTTCTGGTGGCCTTTTGCTGTACTCGGTGGATTTTGGAATTGCAGGCCCTTTCGTGCGAGGAGCCCTATCTGGTGTTCTCCAAGGAACGGATGTGGTCCTCCGGGTGGTCCCTTCCTTTTTGCCCAAGGTGGTCTCTGATTTCCAGCTCAATCAGGTGGTTACCCTGCTTTCGTTTGTGGGTCAGTCGGATGGGTTGGATGTGCCCCTTCTGCGCAAGCTGGATGTCCATAAGGTACTGAAATACTACCTGGTGATGTTGTGTTTTGGCGCTCGGAGAGGTTGTTCATCCTCTTAGGCGGGCCTCAAAAGGGCGAGGCGGCCTCTAAGGCTTCTGTCGCCCATTGGATCAGAGAGGCGAGAGTCTGCTTATTTGTTGGGCGGAGATGGGGAGGGTTCCTCCCTTGGACATCTGGCTGGCGGCCACTTTGTCTTCCCTTCATTCCTTTGTGCGACATTACCATCTCACTTGGTTTGCAGCTTGTCGTGCTGTGAGGGCTTGCGTGCATCAGTGATGCTGAGAGCTAAACTATCGGTAGTTTAACTACTGGAAGGGTCTCCCAAGATGGACAGGTCTCAGCTGAGGTGCCTGGTCAATAAGTTTCTTTTATTTTCTTTGCTTGGTTAGTGACACATACTGGCTCAGGTCAGTGGGCATAGGCTATTTATGCTGATCTGAGAAAGTTTTCCTCAGTCTCCACCTACTGGTTGGCGAGCATAACCCACTTGACTGGACTGGAGGGACTAAAGGAAAGAAAATTAGCAGGTAAGGCCTAATTTTACCATTTTGTATTCTGGCTAATTCACCTTTATAATTTTTGATAGTTAATATTCATTAATCTCTTTATATGTTTTTTCCTGTTCCGTTCTTGTGTTTATATCTGTTGCTCTTGCAGTAGAGTTTGCCTCTGTGTTTTCTATAAATAATTTTAAAAGTGTCCTGTTATCTGCTGGATTCTGGATACTTCTTATCCTTTCTATCAAGTTAGGGTCTCCATTAATTTTTTAACCATCAAAATCAAATTAACATGCTTATAGTTTCCACTTCCTGTCTGATAACACTTTTATGAAAAGGCACATCTGTCCTTTTCCAGTTTTGAGAGTCCAAAGATCTATTGAACAGATCCTTTAGGGGTACTGTTAGAAAGACTCTGAGCTCCCTTCATATCATAATGTATCTCATCTGACCCCATAGCTTTGACTGCAGATCTGATCATTCCACATAAACCCTCTCCCTAGTAAATTCTGTGACTTCTAGCCTATTGCTGTATGCAGCCGTGCCAACTGCTGATGGTCCTACCCCTTCTACCTTTTCAGGAAACACTAAACAAAGTATTTATTAGTATTTGTTTTCCTTTTTGTCCGCACATTCTCCTTTTCTCTTCAGTTTTACAGTCCCATCTCTGCTCTTCCTTCTTTCACTGACATAACTTCATCCACCGTGGAACAGCAGATGGACATCAAGGAGACCCCAAAGACGCAGGGAGCGCTGGCAAGAGCGAAGGCGGTCTCCCCGCGGTCACCGGTGCAAGGGTCGCCATTGGAGTTGGCGGGGCCTTCTGGGACTTCGCTGGCGGAGCAGACTCCGGGACTCAGGGATTTCTCCCCGGACTTTATTTTGCTAATGCATCAGGCCTTCTGTCTGCGGCGCCAGGGTAAGCGCCCAGATTCCCGGATGCTGGCAGGTGCTGTCCAGCAGCTGGAGGCGGCTGTCGAGATAGGCAAGGAACCGCCAGCACCTAAGCGAGCGAGAATGAAGGATCTGCCTTCAGTGGAAGGCGAGTGGCCTGAAGGCCAAGATCCAGAATGGGATCAGGAAGAGGGTTCGCAGGATTTGGAGGAGGGAGAGATTCCAGAACCCGAGGATCAGGCTAAGATTATTAGGGTCTTCCGCAGAGAAGAGCTGGCGGCTCTGATCACGGAGACTTTGCAGATGTTGAATCTGGCTACGCCGACAGCCGTGGAGGATGAGGTGGAGGATCCCGTCATTCAGGCGGTTCGGCAGACGCAGGTGGTGTTTCCGGTGCACAGAGTGGTTGACAAGATGATACAGGATGAGTGGGATAGGCCGGAGACAGGTCTACGAGGCATACGGACCATGAATAGGCTTTATCCGCTGGCCGATAAGGATAAAGAAAGATTCCGGGCTCAGCGCTTAGACGCGGTGGTGTCGGCGGTCACCAAAAAGACCACTATCCTGGTAGAAGGTAGCGCTGCCCTGAAGGATGCTCAGGACCGTAAGGTTGGATGGTTTGCTGAAGCAGACCTTTGAGGCGGATTCCCTGTCGCTGCAAGCCTCCATTTGTGGGGCGTGGGTGGCCAGAGCATGTTTGAGATGGGTCCAGCGTTTGCATCAGTCTCCCCACCTGGACCTCGAGGAGTTGAAGGAGCTGGATCGTTTGGAGTCTGGAGCGGCATACTTGGCGGATGTACATTACGTTTTAATCCGGGCGCTGGCCAATAGCATGGCGTCCATGGTGGCTGCCCGTCGGTCGGTATGGTTACGTAATTGGGCGGCGGATGGTCCTTCTAAGTCACGGCTTAGCAAGCTGCCCTTTAAGGGTGGTTTGCTATTTGGTGAAAACTTGGATAAGTTGGTAAAGGACCTGGGAGAATCCAAGACGGGTAGACTGCCGGAGGACAAGCCAAAACTAGGAAAGTCATCTCCAGGCTTTCGGGGTCAGTTTCGGGATTTTCGCAGATTTTCGCTCGACAAGGTCTGGAAGTTTCCAAAGGGGTCGGTTTTCGACTCGCGCCCAGGGGTTTCGAGGGGCAAATAGAGGTTTCTCATCAACTCCCGCCTCCGCAACCCGTAAGTCGCAATGAAGCGAGGTGGGTCCCGGCGGAAGAACCTCCCATAGGCGGTCGGCTCCGGGAGTTTCTTTCCGCTTGGACCCACATTACAGCCGATTAATGGGTGTTAGAGATAATTCAACAGGACTAGCCCTGGAGTTGGCTCGACCCGTCAGGGATTCCTTCGTTATGTCGCCTTGCAGGGGTCCCAAGAAGACCGCGGCAGTTCGCGGTACTTTGGACAGACTGATTCATTTGGGAGCAGTTGTAGAAGTGCCGGAGGCCAAATGCGGCAAGGGTCGGTACTCCATTTATTTCGTGGTGCCAAAGAAGGGTGGAACTTTGCGGCCTATTCTAGACCTGAAGGCCGTAAATCCCTGCCTGCGCGTTCTGCATTTCCGGATGGAGTCATCGTGGCGGTGCGTCAGGGAGAGTACTTGACGTCGCTGGATCTTACAGAGGCGTATTTGCACATCACTATCCGGGAAGCTCATCAGAGGTTCCTGAGGTGTTCACCCTTCCTTGGGGTCACTATCAGTTCCAGGCTTTGCCCTTTGGTCTAGCGACGGCGCCATGAACCTTCACCAAAATCATGGTGGTGGTGGCGGCGGCGGCATTGCGTAAGGAAGGCATTCTCGTCCACCCGTATCTCGACGATTGGTTGATTTGGGCCAGGTCCGCGGAGGAGAGTATTTGGGTGATCGACAGGGTGGTGAAGTTCTTGCAGAGCCTTGGTTGGGTAGTCAACCCAACAAAGAGTCACTTGGAACCCTCCCAGACGCTCGAGTACCTCGGGGTGCGGTTCGACACAAAGAAGGGCCAAGTGTTTTTACCGGTCAAGAGGGCCGAAGCGTTAAGGCAGTTGGTGCGCCAGTTTTTGTTAGTGTCAGCACCGTCGGCGTGGGACTATCTCCGGGTGCTGGGAACAATGGCGTCGACATTGGAAGCGGTGCCGTGGGCCAAGGTCCATATGCAGCCTCTGCAAAGAGCTCTTCTGCGCTGCTGGTCGCATCAGAACGATTCGTTGAGCAGGAGGCTTCCGTGCCTGGTCGAAGTCAGGCAGTTGCTTCGTTGGTGGCTGTGCAAGTCATCCCTGGCGGCGGGCATGCCGCTGGAACAACCAGAGTGGCTTCCACTGCTGACGGATGCCAGCTTGGTAGGCTGGGGAGCCCACTGCGGGCACCAGTTTGCGCAGGGGCTGTGGTCTCCCCTGGAGGCCTCGTGGTCGATCAACCGTCAGGAACTTCGAGCTGTGGCCCGAGCACTGCAGGCATTCGAAGGTTTAGTACTGGGTTGCCCAGTTCGGGTTCTCTCCGACAATTCGGCGACGGTAGCCTACATCAACCGTCAGGGCGGCACAGGGAGTGCCGCGATGGAAGAGGAAGCGGACGCGTTCGCGTGGGTAGAGAGGCGGTTGACCGCGATTTCGGCAGCTCACATGGCAGGAAAGGACAATGTCATGGCGGATTTCCTCAGCAGAGTTCAGGTGGATGCAGGAGAGTGGGAGTTGCATCCCGACGTCTTCGCACAGATACTAGTTCGCTGGGGAACTCCCATAATGGATCTAATGGTGACATTCCGGTCAGCGAAGGTAAGCCGGTTCTTCAGCAGAAGACGGGAAAGAATGTCGGAGGGCATCGACGCGCTGTTGCATTTGTGGCCATCCGACGGTCTTCTTTATGTCTTTCCTCTGTGGGCATTGATAGGCCGAGTGGTTCAAAAGATTGGGGCTCATCCAGGAAGGGTGCTTCTGGTAGCGCCCGACTGGCCGAGACGTCCATGATACGCCGACCTGGTGCGTCTCTTGGACGGCGAGCCATGGTGGCTCCCAATGAGGGCGGATCTGTTGCTCCAGGGGCCGCTCTTCATGCCGCAAGTGGATCAGTTCTCGCTTACGGTATGGCCATTGAGAGGGCGAAGCTGAGGAAGAAAGGCTACTCGACGGCAGTCGTGGCAACCTTGCTTAGAGCACCGAAACAATCGACATCCTTGGCGTATGTGCGGGTCTGGCGGCTATTTGAGGACTGATGTTCTCATCGTCAGGTCCGAGCAGCTACTGTTGCTATCCCTCTTGTATTAGAGTTTCTGCAGGATGGCTTTGACAAGGGTCTGGCAGCTAGTTCCTTGCGCGTCCAGTTGGCGGCCCTTTCCTGTTATCGCAGCAAGGTCAACGGAGTGTCCTTGGGTGCTCACCCCGATGTGAGTTGCTTTATGAAGGCCGTTTCTCGATTGCGGCCGATGCATAGGGTGTGCATCCTGCCGTGGGATCTCAATCTAGTCTTAGCGGCGTTATCTCGCCTGCCTTTTGAACCGTTGCGTCGAGCGTCGGTGAAAGATTTGACGTTAAAGACAGTGTTCTTGGTGGCAATTTGCTAGGCACGGCGCATTTCGGAGTTGCAAGCATTGTCATGTAGAGAACCCTTCTTATCTTTTTCTAGGGAAAAGGTGGTCTTGCGTCCGGTTCCGTCCTTTTTACTTAAAGTGGTGTCTCCCTTTCATTTGAATCAGGCGGTCTGCTTGCCCGTTCTAGGGTCGATGGAGGGCGGCGCTTCGGATCGCAGTCTCCGTCGTCTGGATGTGAAGAGAGCGTTGCATCAGTATTTGAAGGTGACTGAGTCTTTTCGCAGGTCGGAGTGTGCGTTTGTATTGTTCGGAGGAGTGTGAAAAGGTGAGGCAGCGGCTAAGATGTCCATCGCCCGCTGGATCCGGGAGGCGATTGCTTCCACCTATTTGCTTCAGGGTCGGGCTGTGCCCGGGGGACTGCGGGCGCATTCCACCAGAGTGCAGGTGTGTTCATAGGCGGAGCACAGTTTGGTACCGCCAGGGGAAATTTGTAGGGCAGCGACTTCGTCGTCTCTGCATACGTTCAGTAAACATTACCGGCTGGACATAGCTGCATCTGCTGATGCCCGTTTCGGGTCGGCGGTGTTGTCGGCCGGCTGGAAGGGTCCCTCCTGATGATTACTGCTCTGGTAAATCCCAGAGGTAGAGGACTGAACTGGAGGAACGATAAGGAAATGATAATTACACTTACCTGGTAATTGTAGTTCCTTGAGTGACGACAGTTCAGTCCTCCTTCCCACCCACATTATTTCAGAGGGATCCAGAAGGCACAGTGTGCTGAAGAATATTATAGGTACATCTGCTTTTCAGCAAACCGGTTGTGTTACCCCCTTCCCTGGCACAGGGAAAGCTAAGAAAGCCTTGTTCAAAGGGGTGATCAGTTATAGGTTTAGTTACCCTGCGTTTCAGTATTGTTGGCTACTTATTTGTTGCTCCTTTGAGTCTGCTTTATTAGTAGTTCACACTGGGATGGAGGAGAGAGTGCAGCAGGTTATATCCAGTGATGTCATCAATTTGACATGCCAGTCTCCAAGCTGCAGGAGGAGATTGACAACCCAGAGGTAGAGGACTGAACTGTCGTCACTCAAGGAACTACAATTACCAGGTAAGTGTAATTGTTATTTTCTTCTGCTGTCGTCTTTGCTGTCCTGACTACTGTCAGAACCTCTTTCAGCTTAACAGATATTCCTAATCGTCCCTCCAGTCTAGTCCCAACTCTGTGTTCTGCACCTCTCATAGCAGTTTGTAGACGAAGAACATGTCATCTTTTTTTTCTGATGACAACTGGAATATCCATCCTGGATCCGCCTCCTCACTCCAGTTATCTCAGTCTCAGTCTCCAAGCAGCTGGAGGATTGGTGAGCCTAGAGGTCCATGCTCACTAGAGGAACGATTAAGATATAGTTTGTTTGTTTGATAGTTAACTTCCTTTTCCTTTTTTTTTTAAAGATATATTTTATTTATTCAATGAAGGGAATCTACTGTGCCTGGAAGAGGTCTTGAGGTCTTACCTTCCCCACCCCCCCCTCCCTGTTTTCTTACCTCGCTCAGCGAGTGTTTTGGTTGGTAGGAAGTCGACCTCAGACCCAGAGGAACAGGTGGCTCTTCAGCTCAGGGCTTAAAGAGGGCCCGAGGAGGAGTCCGACAGCGCATTGCAGAAGTTTCTGCCTGCTCAGCGCTGGAAAGAGAGCCTTGGCCGGAGGGTTGCAAGGCGCGACTTTATTTTTTCTCCTCGTTTGCTCCCGACGTGTTCAGTCTGCTCCGGTCGGTAGAGCAGACAAGCCGGGCCTGCTCCGGGGTACCGTGAACATTGTGAAGGGATCGTCGGAGGTAAGGCATTGTCCGCACTGCCCGAGTCTGCCTCAGTGATGGCGTTTTGAGCGGCGAGTGGGCCACGTGTCAGCAGCGCGGGAACGGGCAGAGTTGTTTTTCAGCTGCTGAGAGGCCTGTTGGTCTTGGCGGGAAGCCTCGTTTTGCGCTCTGGCACATTTTTTTTCTAGCTTGGGAGCCCTAGGGGGAGCTAGTTTTTACATTTGTGGTTTACAAAAACAACACACCCCAATCCACGTTTTTTCTTTTGTTTTTGGTCCCTGCAACCGGGGCATAGCTGAGGGAGAGGGCAGTAAGGGACTCTCAGGGATGCCTTCAAAGCCGCGTTGCCTGGTCTGTGGCTCTCAGATGGGTTTGCTGACAGAGTCAGGGGTCTGTAGTCCGTGTGTGTTGGAGGCTGCAACCATGGAGAACCCGTTGAGGGGGGGGGGGCGACAGAGGGGCAGAGGACTGCGCCTGCTTCCTTGGATTTGCCGCTGGGCGAGCCAGTGGCGGGTCCCTCGTTCGCTCTGGATCTCCCTACTTCTCAGCCGGCATTGCCGGATGGGCTAGCGGCCATTTTTTCATCAGTTTGTTGCCCTTCTTCAGCAGGCCTTCGGGGGACAGCAGGGTGGCCTGGCAGCAGGTTCCGCTGGAAGTCACAAGGGGGAGAAAAGACCTTTTACCCCGCTCAGTATAGAGACAGCGGGCGGCCCAGCGAAGAGGGTCAGAAAGGAAAAGGACCATAAGGATCCCTCGTTGGACTCGGAGGGAGGTCACTCCGAGGAAGAGGATCTCGACGACAAATTAGAGGAGGACCTTGAAGAGGGGGAGATCACGGAGAGAGAGGATCAGGCTAGGGTCGTCCGTTTGTTCCAGAGAGAGGAACTACCGGTGCTCGTCGCAGACTCCTTGAGGGCTCTCAATATGCCTACCCCGGGACCTGCAGAGGATGCTACATTGGAGGATCCGTTGTTACAAGTGTTTCGGAAGACTCAGAGAGCGTTCCTGGTATACAGAGTAATTCGGGAAATGATTCAGGAAGAGTGGGACATGCGAGAGGCAAGTTTGAAGGGGTCCAGGGTTATGGGATGCCTTTACCCCATTATGGACCAGAATAAAGAATTATTTAGGTCACCGAAGGTGGATGCTGCTGTCTCGGCTGTCACGAAAAAGACTACGTTCCCAGTTGAGGGCAGTGCAGCATTCAAAGATACTCAGGATAGGCGGCTGGAGGTCTTGCTGAAGCAAGTCTTTGATGTCAATGCCTTGTCGTTACAGGTTGTCCACCAGGAAAGAAAGCCGCAACTGCCACGTAGACAAGCGTAGCAACCAAGATGAGAAATGTGAGCAGTATACAAAACTTTTATTGGTCCTTATGTAATAAAAGAAGGGGGGCCAGACCCAACACAGGCCGTGTTTCGTGGGTACTTCGTCAGGGGTGAGGCACACAACAAACTACAAAACAAAATAAAATCATAAAAAAACAGAATAAAAACAGTAACAAAAATTGATAATCATAAATACAATAAATGATTTAAAACCATATTAAAAAACAATAAATAAATAGAGTAAAAAAGAGTGAACACGAATTGTCATAAACTACCGCATAACAAAATTGTCAAATACACCACGTAAAAAGTCATATTATATTAATAAATAAATAATTAATAAAACCATCATAACATTAATTAAAATAAACATAATAAAATCACATATGAACAAGAAATAAATAAACAATGTTGTAAGGAACATGTAAATACAAAACAAATATGAACACCATTGTAAATATAAAGGCATGTAAAAAAAGAAGAAACATAGTCATTGTGTACATAAATACTAAAACAATAAATCTTAAAAAGGAGAAATTCAAAAGAGGAAGAAGTATGAGTCATAAGCCACTCAAAAAGGAATTTTTCTTATATAGACCACTGACAAAGAAGCAGGAGTGAAGAACAGGGGAAAGTTAAAAACGGAGGAAAGTTACCTTGGACCAGGTGCTTACACAGCAAGGAACAATGATTGTTGTTGGACCAGGTGCTTACACAGCAAGGAACAATGATTGTTCCTTGCTGTGTAAGCACCTGGTCCAAGGTAACTCTCCTCCGGTTTCCAGTTGGTTCCTGCAGTAGAAATTTGCAAAGCGGCTACCTGGTCATCGCTGGATTCGTTCGCCTGGACATCGAGACAGTAGTGCTTGACAGAGAGGGATACCTGTTTTGGATCGGCGGTGCTTCAGGCTGGTCTAGCAGGTCCCTCCCATCAAATTTTTTTACTGCTCTGTTACTTACCCAGAGTTGGGACTAGACTGGAGGGACAATTAGGAAGAGTAAATTAGACTTACCTGCTAATTGTAGTTCCTGGAGGAACTCCAGTCAAATCCCATATCCCTCCCTGATAGGTGGCAGTCTGAAGCAACGAAGCTCTTACAGGTAAGAATTCAAGATTAGATGTAGGGAGCTTCCTTTTATCCTCATTGAGGGGAGTGGGTGGACTTCAATACTTCTTGCAGGAGATAATAAAGAAGGGTGGGTCACCCTCGTATATGTTTTTAAGTTGAAGATAATTAGAGAGTTAGAATATGTTGATACAGTTTGATACTTAATGGTTGCTCTGGTGAGTCTGCTTTGTCAGTAGGTTACTGGAGTGAGGAGGCAGATCCAGGATGGATATTCCAGTTGTCATCAAAAGAAAGATGACGTGTTCTCAATCTCCAAGCTGCTGTGAGAGGTGCAGGACCCAGAGTTGGGACCAGACTGGAGTTCCTCTAGGAACTACAATTAGCAGGTAAGTCTAATTTACTCTTCCTTATCCTGCTAGACCAGTCCAGGTGAGTGGGTTATGCTCTCTTGCTAGCAGGAGTCAGACTTGAGCAACTTTCATTGGTGTTCTCACTGAGAGAAGCCAGTATTTTCTGCCATTCACAGGTGGCAGAGTATGTGGACTAGTATACCAGTGCAGATAGGCTGAACTCTTTTGGTCTACACTATCATGCAGTGGTCACTGAGACTGAGTCCTGGAAGACTGTGTTGCACAGAGCACGGATATGCCCATGTCTCTTGAAGTTGACAGCCACCCCGTGTTCAAAGCCATTTTTCATGAGTTACTAGCGCTTGGTGGGCTGAAGAGGAGCAGGAAGAACTTATGGGGCCCTTGAGAGGGGTTGGTAAGTTAGGCCAAGGCCCTCTTGCTGTCCTTATCTGCATCTTGTTTTTATTTTGCAAATTTTTTTACTATGTTCCTTTTTTTTTTCTCCCATTGGTTTTAATGAGTTTATTTATTTGTAAATTTTTCTATACCGCCCCTTCCAGAGATCAGGGGCGGTTTACAGAGAACAGAAAGATGATAATAATGACATTGAACATTTTTGAAACATAATAACTATTCACAATAAACAGCAACATAATAACTATTAACAGTGAGCAGAAAACAGTAAACATCAACTATTTACAGGCTTGTATATTAAACTTACGTTTCAAGTTGCCCTTATGTGACTTACATGGAATGGAGTAAGGAATGACTAAGCGGAAGACCGAGGATATTGAGCTTGTGTCTGCAGTGATTTAGGTAGGGTCTGTTTGGGCTTGATGATCAGCATACTCCTGTGAGGTCTGTTCAGGGGTGTGCTGTAGATTGTAGAAGTGTTGGATAAAAAGGTATGTTTTTAGCTCCTTTCTAAAGGTTTGGAAGTCTTTAATCTCTCTTAGGTTCGCTGGGAGATTGTTCCATACAGTGGGTGCAAAATATGAAAAAGCAGAGTTGCTTGTTTTTTGCTTTGTTTTCCATAGATTCAGGAACTAGCAACATGCTGAGGTTCGTTCTTCTTCTCGACCTGCTTTCAGGGGGGGTTTGAATTAATGTTGAGAGATGAGATGGGGCTATTTTATTGATGAGCTTGAAAGTGGTCACTATGGATTTATATTGAATTCTGCTGGCATCAGGGAGCCAGTACAGGGCGTATAGAATGGGGGAGATGTGGTCGGCTTTAGAGATAATCTATGCAGTGACATTTTGAGCCATTTGTAGTATGTGAACATTTTTCTTGGTGTTGTGTCCTGTAGTATACCATTGCAGTAGTCTAAGTGCAGTGTTATTAGCGTTTGGACAACGGTCCTGAAATTGTTTGTCTGTGAGAGGTCTGAGCTGCTGAATTGTCCTAAGTTTTTGAAGAAGATAGTTTGGACAGTTTGTTTTATATGGGTAGTTAAGCTAAGTGTCCTGTCAAGGGTAACACCTAGATATTTTACCTCAGATTTAACTGGGAGGGTGATATTCATAAGCTTGATAACTGAGAGGGCATGAAATTGGAGTTTCTAGATGCAAAAAGCACTTCAGTCTTTTTGAAGTTAATGTTCATGTTCATTGAACGGAGCCACATTTCAGCTTCAGAGAGACAAGTTACTATGTTGTCATAATTAGGGTTAGATATGTCAAACGGCGAGAACAACATGATGTCATTCGCATAGATGTGGTAGTTTATATTATGGCACTTAAATATGGAGCAGATAGGTTGGCTCTCTGCTGCTTTTTAATAAAGTAGCCCCAAATTAAAAAAACAAAACAAAACCCTTGCTTGCAACTGGGCTCCCTCAACCTGCCTGGGTGTGTAGAACTTCTCTATTCTCATTTCCCCAGTCAGCCCAACCCAACAGGCCTTGGGATTCCCTTTTCAGGACTCTCTTTCACCATGGCCCTGCTTCTTATTTTGGTGCATTTTTTTCCTGTTCGTTTTTTTTTAAAACCTTTGCTGCTGCAGTATTCAGCCACATGACCCGATGCAGGTTGCATCCCCTAGCAGGTTGCATCACTACAGCTGCTGTTTTTTGCCCCCATTATGATTTCAAAGCCTGGGGCACTTTTTTTTTAGCATTCTAGGACCCCCTGTTTAGAAGCCCAGGGCCTGAGGTCCAGGGTTTGATCTCATTCCTGTTGTCTCTGCCCTTACTTTTTTCTTTTCCCAGCTGTGGGCACTGTAGCCAATTCAGTTGCTGGCTTTTGCTTGGTGGAGGTGCAGCATGGCCTTATCCATATACCTGGTGTCCCCCGAGGGCTCTCAGTGGCCCTATGATGGTTCACATCAACCAGCTTGCATTGTGGCTTCTGAAACAGCTCATGGGCTGTATTCAGTCTAGCTAGCTGCTTGGCAGCCCTCTTTGGGGGGATCTGGGGCTAAGGCTTCTCCTCTGGGGACCTGGGGTTCACCTGTCACAGGCAGTAAGAGGGGTCATGGCCCCCACTTTTGCTCTTGTGCTACTCCATTCCTCTGGGAGTCTAACCTTTAAACCCTACAAGGGTTGGTTGAAGGACTCCATTGAAATTCTGGTCGCTGGCAGGTAATTGTGAGGAGGACAGGATAGTGGTTCTCCTAGGAGAATCTAGGATCTCTGGGATCTTCCTTTTTCACTTATGGGTCCTTTATAGACTCTTTCAGAATAATATAGTGGCTCTGCAGGTTGCAGAGCCTGCTTTCGGGAGAGATTAGCAGGTGGGTCATCATTATACTTAGTAGATATTCATTGGGTGACTGCATTTATTTATTTATATTCTCTTATATACTGCGCTATTCTGCATCAGTGCGGTTTACATTGAACAAACTGAACTTAGATTGAACAGGGCATTATAACTTGGAGATAACTATTTTATAGGGAACATGGGCTATGGAGGGTTAAGTGGCTTGCCCAAGACCACAAGGAGCACCTGTGGGACTAGAAACCCCAGTCCTTCCGGCTCAAGGTTGCTGTCCTCTAGTGGGATTTGAACCCACGACCTTCCGGCCTGAAGTACCTTGCCCCAATCACTAGGCCACTCCTCCACTCCATTCATGCTGTTTACTGACCCTAGGGTTTTAAGGAGGAAGCCCCTGAACTGGGCTCCAGTGGTCTTAAGGTCCTGTCTTGGCTATATGCTCGGCCCCAAGATGAATGGAATAAGCCTTTCAGGCTCTTTGTTGTGGGGTCCTTTTCATGGCTGTAACTAAGCATATGACAATCCTTGGGGAGGGAGGTGGTGCGCGTGAGGAGTCACAGTTTTGGAGGGCTGAGATTCTCCTTAAGAATGCCTTTCTCTCACTGCCTTAAGCTCTTTGGCTCTGCTATGTTCATGCCTGGAGAATGTTGTATGTACTCTGTTCCTGACTGCCTTGCCGGGGGCAACAATACCAGGGATCCTTCCTTAGCCCTTAGTTTCCTATCTCTGGACTCTGAAGCAAGTGAGAAGAAATGAAAACAAAACATACACAGAATTATACCATCACAAAGTCTGCTAAAGCTTTAGGAAGGAAATTCACAGGCTTACAAACCTGAGTAGTCTCCTGTAACTCCCTTCCTTAGCTTGGCCACAGCTCCTTCTTTTATTAGGAAAAAATGCCACATTGTACAATTTTATCTTATCACTCTGTCAAGCTTTGCATTATATTTCTCTAATTTATATTTGTATGGTACAGGTCAAGCCTTGCCGTTAAAGGATAAGCTGAGCACAGACATATTGACCACTTCTAATCTTGACAAGCATTCTGCAAACATAAACATTCCGTCTCGCTCCCACAAACCTATGCTGCAGAATATGACCTTGGCTTGCCTCACACATCCACTGTTAGGCTGTCAGCAAATTCCAGGCTGTTCTCACTCTCCATATTTCTGAACCTTTCTCCAGGGGACCCTAGTACCTCTATAAGTCCTTCTCTGCAGTCCCCCCTCCCCCCCTATGATTCTGTAAAGAATCATTACAAAAGAATGGTAGTTCAGACATGTTCAAGTCCAGAATAAGTCTTCTGCCACAGTAGGGAATACATTCTGCTTCGCTTTGCAGATGCATGGAACCACCTTCAGAATCCTAGGCACCTCATCTGGTCCATAGGTGAACGTCATCTTGCTGGTTGGGAGAAGTCAACGAACAGATTTCTTTATACATATGCTTTATTTTACAATATAGAAAAAGGATTATAATCTTCCTGAAATTTAACCAAAGCGATGTGACACTGTTTGCCCTTGCTAGGTCTCAAGAAGAATGTGTACAAAGAATAAGACACTGCCGATTATTCTTGCAAGCACTATCTACTGGCAGTGGCCAACTACCCTCCATAGATCTTTCAGTAGTTCAGAGGTTTGCATCCATAGTCACATCATAACATTGGTAATAACTCCATATTCTTCAGCAGCATCTGTTTTCTCTGTGGGCTTCACTATGCACATCTTGGACAGAGTTTCAGTAATCGTCCACCTAGACTCTCTCTATCTATCTATCTGTATATAAAGTAGTCCTGCTGGAATCACTAATCTTTGCTCCTACTCTGAGTCAACACATTCAATAGAATTGCAGACTTCTTTTTCATTCACAGTCACATTCACAGCCATTGTCGGCCCGTATGATTCAGTGCATGCAATATATAATTTGCAGAACCAAAACTTGCCACTACAACACTCCTCTGATTCCATGCATTTGCAAACGTGCATGACTACTTATACCTAATGGCAATATAGAATTGTTGAACAGGATTGTTTTATCTAAATCTAATTAATTATAATACATCTACTGCTAGCACGATCCCAAATTATTTGACTATATGTAGACCGTTAGCTCTGGTACTTGTAGCATACTTCTATTTGCATCTACATTTCTTAATTAATTCTGTATGTTTACCAAATGAAATGTTAGACCACCTGCTAATAGATACGCCTCTCTTGTCAGGTGCACAATTGTACACATCACTTATTATGTTTGTGATTTACTCTCCAACTGTGACAATTTACAAGCTATAGTTAATCTTATTACTTAAGAGGTAAGAAACATTAAAACATAACTGGCATTTATGGTGAATAAACTACACTCACTTTACCAAAAATTAAGAAGGCTCTTATTTTAGGTAATGGTTTGGCTTATATTGCTGACAATAATCAAAATAAGTGTAACTATTTGATTAATTAATATGGACATCTCAGCTCACAAAGGAAGGGATATCTTCGCCAGCCTAGCCAATGCTCAGCTGCCCCACTTCTGCTCCAGGGAGTCACATCCCTCTTGAATGGCAGTAGATGTGTTCCTCATTTTGTGGATGGGTGGCCTCCTCTATGCCTTCCTGCCCACACTGTTGATCGCCAAGACCCTGTTCAAGGTCCAGCTCGACAGAGCTACCTTGATACCGGTAGCTCCTCTGTGAGTCAGGTAGCTGTGGTTCTCCCTCTTCCTCCGCCTGTCCCAGGCACCCCTGGCTCCACTGGGGTGCGCCCAGGGCCGTCGATCACAGGAGGACTGTTTTTTCCTGTACTCCAATCTGGGATCCCTGACTCTGACAGCCTGGCTGCTGAAAGGGTAGCCTTGGCCCACTTCAATCTCTCAAGCGAGGTGGAGGAGGTCCTCCTGGCCTGCCACTAAACTTCCACCAGCTGGGCTTATGCCTTCAAGTGGCGGAGATTCCCTGTGTCATGCGCGAAGAAGCAGATCAACCCCTTTTTCTTTTTGGAGTACTTATTTTACCTCTCCTAGGCAGGGCTGAAGTCCAGCGCCGTTAGAGTACACCTTAGTGCATTCTCAGTGTATCACCTTCTTGTCTAGGGCAAGCTCCTCTCTGCTCAGCCCATTGTGACTCGCTTCCTGAGGGGCCTACTTCTCTCAAGGCCACCCATCTGCCTCCTGGTGTCAGAGTGAGATCTCAATGTGGTTCTCTTAAAATTCACAGTGCCACCCTTCGAGCCTCTCAACTCTTGCCACATCAAGTATCTCTCCTGGCAGGTGGTCTTCCTCATGGCACTCGCCGCCGCTCGCAGGGTTAGCAAGCTCCAGGCTCTGGTGGCCCATTCACCTTATATGAGGTTCCACAAGAACAGGATTATGCTCTGCACTCGCCCCAAGTTTCTGCCTAAGGTGGTGTTTCCATTCCACCTCAACCAAGAGATGGTGCTCTCCACCTTCTTTCCACGGCCTCATGCTAACAGGGTGGAGGCCTCGCTTCACACTCTGGACTGTAAGGGGGCCCTGGCCTACTATCTAGAGTGTATCCAGGCTCACCGTCGTTCCTCATAGCTCTTCATCTCCTACAACCCAAGTCGGCTGGGGACAGCAGTCTCTAAGTGTATCCTGTCTATTTGGGTGGCAGACTGCATTGCCTTTGCCTGTGAGCAGGCTGGTTTCTCGCTGCAGTGCTGTGTCATGGCGCCCTATGTGGCAAACATACACTCAGTTCCTTTGTTGGAGATCTGCCGGGCCACCACCTGGTCCTCAGTCCATACCTTTGCAGCTTATTACTTCCTGGAAAGGGAGTCCTGCTGGGACAGTGCCTTCGGCCAGGCAATACTTGGTCATTTGTTTGTAGTGTAAGTAAACTCCTGCCCTTCGGTGTGTTCAGGCTACCAGAGAACTAGTTCCTTGACACTGGACCGCTTATGGGTCTGCTGTCCCTTGTCTCTCTTGCTGCTTTTCATGGTTCACCTTTGTCTGGTCACCCATGATTTTACAGGTTTTTTTCGGTAGCCTGTAGCTGGCTAGTCCCATATATGAGGAATGACTTAGTGCTTGTTCCCAGAGAAAGCATAGTTACTCACTCACTTGTAACAGGTGTTCTCTGAGGACAGCAGAAATCAGGCTCACAAATCTCCCTCCTCCCTGTGGCGTTGCTTTTCTTTTTTGCCATCTTGAGCTATGTCATCATACTGAGGCAAGATAGGCGGGAAGAGGACCACGCATGCATGGTGCATCTCCCAAAGGCTTTCTTTGAAAGCTGGGGAGAGATTACCCCATGGGCTCTGGTGCCGACATTACCCATATGTGAGGACTGATTCTTGCTGTCCCTGGAGAACACCTGTTAAAGGTGAGTGACTACGCTTTTTTCATACCATATTAATGTAGAGTGGAGGAGTAGCCTAGTGGTTAGAGCAGAAGCCTAGTACCCATAGTACCCAAGAGAACTGGGTTCGACTGGCACTCCTTGTGATCTTGAGCAAGTCACTTAACCTCCATTGTCTCAGGTACAAACAGATTGTAAGCCCTCTGGGGGCAGAGAAATACGTACCTGAAAGTAACTCGCCTTGAACTACCACTGGAAAGGCGTGAGCTAAATACTGATAAATGAATAAAATAATTAAATGTATCCTTATAGACTAAGGCTTCTAAAACTTGGGGGTATGTTTACTATGCAGCGGTAGCGGTTTCTGTGTGATGTCGGAGCCACAGCCCCATTGACGTCAATGGAGCTGCGGCTCCGATATCGCACGGAAGGCACTACCGCTGCATAGTAAACATACCCCTTAGTGCTGCTTTTAAGTGAACTGCAGGTAAAAGATAGATGTATGTATGTATGTATTTATTTATTTAACAGTTTTTATATACCATTTTATCCTGTGGTCAAAGCGCTGTTTACATTATAACAAAATGGTGATATATTATAACAGGGTAGTGAATTATACAGGAATGTAACATAAAATACGCAATATATGCAGATGATGTGATATACCTCCCGATGGACATAGTTTTTTTGACTTCACCAGCATCAAAATATGCTTTTCCAAAATATCGCAATGGTTGCTTAACCATAATCTCAAAATCAACCTCAAAAAAATGGAGGCACTATCCGTAAGAAAACTTTATTCCCCCACTTGGCGTCAGATAGAGCACTAAGCCTGACAACACCCATCAAGAACACAACTGCCATTATATACAACAAATTAATATTCCTAAAAACCTTAAGACCCCTACTACCACAACAAGACTTTAGATCAGTCCTCTCCAAGCACTCATACTCCCTCACATTGACTTAAGTAACATCATCTTCAAGGACTCCCAAGACAAACATTACACCAACTCAAGGTAGCACAACATGTTGCTGCTAGAATGGTCATCAGAGCAAGCGCATCGGAACATATTACCCCAATTTTATTCAAACTACATTGGTTACCAGTACAAAGCAGGATCAAATATAAAATAATCATGACTGTGTTTAAGCTGGTAAGGGAAATAGCCCCATCACATGTATCTAAGCTACTAAACAACCCCTTAAAGAACAAACCAAGGAGAGAGTGGAGCCAAAACACACTACTCATTCCCAGTTCCTTTAGAAAACTCTCAAAAATAACAGCTAACAGAGCATTTAGCTTCTCTGCCCCTACATTTTGGAATGCCCTACCAGATAGGCTGAGAGCTATTACTGACCTAGCAACGTTCAGAAAAGTCCTAAAAACCCATCTCTTCATGGAGCACTTTGGCACTTCAGAGTCACTTGAAGAGTTATTTCCCACATAGATTCAGACACCTACTCTGGCCCCACAGTACAACAGATCCCTCCTAGACATCTGCCATCCATAAGATAATTCACAAAGACAAACATGGTCAGACTTATATGGCAATATAAATAATTCCAATGTAGCCACCTGTAAATCTCACACCACCTATAAATATATGCATCTGATATCTGTAAAAGTCTGTAAATATTCATCTACTTCTAAAATACAATATGCTACCTTTTAAAACTGACAATATACAGTTACCAACCTGTAGATATGTTAGACATCTTTCTATGCTGTTACATATGTATATGCAAAGATATCCAGCAAAAAGCAGGAATGTAGTCATCACATATGGGTGTCGTCGGTACCGACGGAGCCTGTGCGGGAACGCTCCCCATTGTCCAATTAGAAAGCTTTTGGGAGCATCCCACAGCGCCTGCGTGCTGCCTTCCCGCCTTTCCCAACTGCCTCTCTCCAGTTCTTCTTTTTCTGCGAAGTTAGCAGGTCGTCGTTCCTGTCACCGCAGAAGAATTCTTCTTTATTTCTTTCTTTTTTGTGGTCGCGTCTGCATTCCTCGACGCTTTACCGGTACCGCCGGTTTTTCTTATTATTTTCTGTCTTTAAAAAAAAAAAAAAATACTAGGACTTTTCCTATTTTTCCCAGTTGCACGTGCCTTTTTGGGCCTTAGGCCCAAAAATCTTTTCCTACTATGGAGAAACCTGCCTCAGGTTTCAAAAAATGCACCAAGTGTGGCGGTACCATTTCCGTCACCGACACCCATGAATGGTGTCTAAAATGTTTAGGTCCTGACCACTCCATCACGGATTGTATGTCCTGCGCCTTGATGTCTAAAAGAGGTCGGCAGAACCGAGCTGCTAAGCTCAGTACCCCGTTTCCCTCTGATGCAGCTTCGGTGGCATCGACGTCTTCTAGGGCTTCCTCTTCCTCCTGTGGATCTCAGGTAACTAAACATAAGTCCAGCCGGTCCTCAAAGGGTAGATCTCCTTCTAAGCATCGAGATGCCTCTGGCGTTGCCCTTGAGGATTCTGCACCAGCAAAATTGCCCCGGCGGGAGGCTTCGGTTTCCAAAGCATCATCGGGGCTCCAGGATGTTCTCGAGGCCACGACCTCGGCAGAACTACTGGTGCCATGCTCTGGGGTCCCGGCAGTCTTCTCCGGTACCGACATCCAGACATCGGCAGCATCGATAGACCAGAGAGTCCTGGCTATTGAGCGCAGTCTGGCGGCTCTCCTTGCGGCATCGACACCCTCGGAACCGCGACAGACAATCCGGCCGGTACCCACCCTGGCACTGGTGTCGGTACCGGTACCGATAGCATCGGCATCAGTGTCTGCTTTGCCGGTACCAAGTCATCCGATGCCCTCTGGTACTGATACCCCGGTACCGATTACTCCCGGTACCGACTTCGGTCGGTACGGGTATCGGGCTCTTCAAGAGCATCCGGACAGACGGTACTTCGAGTCCTCAGAAAAATCTGAGGATTCTGACAGTTCTGTCGATGCAGGAATGCTTCTCCCAGAGGAGCCCTCCTCCCCTAAGCACAGGATGTCTCCTCCAGAGGATATTTCCTTCCAGGATTTTATCAGGGAGGTGGCTCGGGGTCTGTCCATTACTGTGGCCCCTGAAACAGAGCCAAGAGCTAAGGAGTTGAAAATTTTACAATATCCCAAAACTCCTAAGGAGGCAGCTACCTTGCCCATTCATGAGATTTTGCATAATCTCATGTTAAGGATGTGGGAGACACCTCTTACCACCTCTCCTCATTCTCGCAGACTGGATACTCTGTATCGAGTTCCTCCTTGTCCTGGTTTCCAGAAAACTCAGCTTCCTCACCACTCTATTGTAGTGGAATCAGCTATGAGAAGGATCAAGAGTGCAAAGCAACATGCCTCTAATCCTCCAGGACGTGAGTGCAGAACCCTGGATGCTTTTGGACATCGTGTCTTCCAAGCTTCCATGCTTTCTGCCGGGATCAGTTCCTATAGTCTTTACATGGGAATGTTCCTGAAGGAGATCACAGATGATTTAGAGGCCTTGAGTCCTATTCTTCCTGAGGATAGAAGACAGGATTTTCTCACATTGGTCAAACATGCCCAAGATGTTTCCAAATTTAGCAACCGTGCAGCCTTCGACTGCTGTGAGTGCATAAGCAGAACCTCTGCCTTTGCCATAGGTGCACGTAGAATTGCTTGGCTCCAGGCATCTGATATGGAGCGGGTACAAGACAAATTGGGAAATATCCCTTGTACTGGTGAGAACCTGTTTGGTAGAGATTGGCAAGAAAAGGCCAAGGAGTTGGATGCTGACAACTCTACCTTGAATAGATTATCCAAGTCCACAGCTGATCCTGCTAGAAAGAAATCGTTCAAGAAACCATTCTTTTCTAAGAAGAAAAGATGTTATCCTGCTTATGCTCAGCAGGGACGTTCTGCAGGTCAGCTTGTCAAGAAAGGTCAGCAACCACCCAAGCAGAGAAAAGCAAAGACTGCTAAGCCTCAACCGTCTCAGCAGTCTCAGCCTCCACAAGGCCTTTGACTTTCAGCCTCCACAAGGCCTTTCTGGCTCTCGTGGGACCAGAGCCTTCCACCATTCCAGGAAGGTTATGTCACTTTGCCCCCAGATGGGGGCAGATAACAGCAGAGCATTGGACACTTTCCATCATAAAGGAGGGGTACAGGCTTCATTTTTCAAGCATGCCCCTCCCACAATAATAAGGCAGTTCAATTCTCCGACCTCTCTCATCAACCTGTTAGGTCAGGAGGTCTCTATCCTTCTTGCCCAAGGGGCGATAGAAGAAGTACCCATTCCTCATCAGGGTACGGGGTTTTTCTCCAGGACCAAGCAGGAAGTCAGTCCTCACTTATGGGTGACATCGGCGCCGACGGAGCCCTCGCGGAGCAATTTTCCCCAGCTTTCGAAGAAAGCCTTTGGGAATTGCAGCGCGCATGCGCGGTCCCCTTCCTGCCCAAGGGTGCCATCTTGCTCAGTCTCATTTTTTCCACGGAGCCCTACAGACGTAGTTTGTTATCGCCGCTGAAAAAGTTGATTTCTTTTAGTTTGTTTCTTGTTATTTTTCTAGGTTCGTGTGTCCTCCGCCCGGCCTCGATATTCCCTATCGAGTCCGTTCACATAATTTTTTTCTCTCCAACTGGCGTTCCCGCCACTTTTTCCTTCTTCCCTGGCAGCACGGTCTTTCGACCTTGCAGGGGCCCTTTTTCCCCCAATGGCTGCCAGTGGGTTTAAGAAGTGTGATCGTTGTGTCAAACTTATGTCTCTTACCGACACGCATGACTGCTGCCTCCGTTGCCTCGGACCCGAACATGACAATGAGTTGCGGTCCGTGCAACAAGATGTCCTCGAAGGCGTTGAGTTGGCAGTCACAAAAGGAACGAATCTTCTCTGACCCCGCGTCCGGTCGGGCCCGGACCTCGTCAGAGGCCTCGACGTCTCGTGGCTCCGGCTCAGAGCACTGTCGGAGTTCCTCTGAACGGGGATCCCCCGGCCGGGAACACCGTCGGAAGAAGAAACCCGCGAGGGTGGCATCGGAGGACGCTCCTGGTCCCTCGAGGGCCAGGTCGCATAGCCCCGTCGGCCGCCCCGGGTCCTCGGAGGCGGAGAGGCCTTCGAAGCTTCCTCATCTCGAAGTGGAGTCGCCTGGACACATGAGTACTGTAGTGCTCCTGGACTCTCCTCCGGGAGAGCCGACGTCAGGCCTGATGCCGTTGGGGCCCGAGTCGGGGACTGCTGGGTCTTCTGAGTTTGGTCTCAGATTGACGACCTTGGAGCGCAGTATCGCTGCCTTCATGGACCAGCAGCGGGCATTGATCACCGGCCTCGCCAGTGCATCTGCCCCGACCACCGGGACGTCGACACCCAAGTCGACCCCGGAGGCCGAGTCGATCCTCAAGTCCATACGAGCTCGAGTCGATCCTCGACCTAGGTCTCCCTCGGCCTCCCGTTCGGGACCGAGGTCCTCGACGCCGGCCTCGGCGTCGGGGCGGAGATCCCCGGCTCTCGCCCGCACGGAGCCACTCGATTCCTCCTCGGAGGAGTCGGGCTGGGACATGGAGGGGGACGAGTCACCCGGTTCTTTTCAGACTCGGTGCGTCCCCTCCGACTCGCCCGAGTCGGAGCCTCGGAGGCGGTCCCCCCTGGAGGATACCCGGTTCTCTGATTTTGTGAGGGATATGGCCAAGGCTTTGGCCTTCCCCGCGGATCCGGAGGAGGAGCCTCAAGCCGAAGAGCTCGAGGCCCTCCAATACGACTCTCCCCCGAAAGAGGCCTTTACTGTACCGGTTCCCCCGATGCTGGAGCGGCTACTCTTCCGCATGTGGGAGAGCCCGGCCTCGACGCCGGTGCTGAGCAAGCAGGTCGATTCCATGTATCGAGTCCGCAAGAGCCCCGGGTTCCAGAAGGCACAACTGCCACACCATTCCATGGTGGTGGAATCGGCCATGCATCGACTTAAGAGTCAAAAGATGCACTCCTCAGTGCCTCCGGGTAAGGAGGCCCGGAACCTGGATGCCCTCGGTAGAAAGTGCTTCCAGGGCTCTATGCTTGCTTGTCGAGTCCAGACATACCAACTATATATGGGCATGTATCTTCGAGACCTGGCAAAAGAAATTGCGGGGTTCTCTGCTGGTCTCTCCGAGGAACCATTGCAGCGGTTCCAGGCCTTGTCCACAGGGATTCGAGAATGTTCGAAGTTCATTTCTTGAGCAGCCTACGATGGCTTCGAAGCATCGGTTCGAGTAGCTGGAGCTGGCATTGGGGCTCGCCGTCAGGCTTGGCTTCAGTCGTCCGACCTCGAGCCATGGGTGCAGGACAAGTTGGTCGATGTCCCTTGCAGAGGTGAAAACCTCATTGGCAAGCCCATGGCTGAAAAGGCGGCGGAGCTCGAGTCCGAGACTCTCACCAGGACTCGCCTATCCAGAAAGACCTCTGCCCCTCCACAGAAGAGGAAGGGCTCGGGGAAAAAGCCTTTTTACCCGAGGAAGGTGTTTGCTTATAAACACCACCACCCACAATATCAGGCCTCAGCTGCCCCCCATCAGGGACAGCAGCCTAAGGGGCAGGGTAACGGATCCCGTAGGCAGAAGGCTCCCAAGCCCACCACGCAGGCCCCGGCCCAGCAGGGTGGGGGTTTTTGACTATGCCAGCATAGCCTCTCCCCCTCAGGGGCCTTCGCTTAGCAGGGGGGCCGGCTGACCCACTTTGCCCACCGGTGGTCTGCCATAACATCCAATTCTTGGGTGCTGCAGGTGGTTCAAAAGGGCTACCTCTTGCATTTTCACCAGGTGCCCCCCCCCCTTCTTTCCAGGGGAGCCTCCAAGACCCCCCCTACACAGGGACTTACTCCTTCAGGAGCTGCAAAGTCTGCTTCACGAACAGGCTGTGGAGCCAGTGCCCCAACACCTGTGGGGTCACGGGTTTTACTCAAGGTACTTCCTGGTTCCAAAGAGAACAGGAGGCCTCAGACCCATTCTGGACTTACGCAACCTCAACAAGTTCCTGCAGCAGGAAAAGTTCAAGATGCTTACCCTTGGAATCCTACTGCCCTACCTCCAGCAGGGAGATTGGCTATGCTCCTTGGATCTAAAGGATGCTTATACCCACATCCTTATTCATCCGGACCACCGGCAATATCTAAGATTTGTGGTGGCAGGGAATCATTATCAGTACCGCGTACTGCCCTTTGGCCTATCCTCCGCTCCCAGGGTGTTCACGAAATGCCTGGCAGTGGTGGCAGCCTTCCTGAGGCTTCAAGGCCTCTTCGTCTTCCCCTATCTGGACGACTGGCTCATCCGGGCACGGTCTTCCCTAGAGGTCACTCAGGCCGCTCAACGCACAGTGGCTCTGCTTCAGCACTTGGGCTTCGTCATAAACTTCAAAAAGTCCACTTTGCGCCCCTCTCAGGATCTCGAATTCATAGGAGCACGGCTGGACACTCTGCAGGCTCGGGCCTTCTTGCCTCTGGAACGGGCCAACAGGCTCATAGTTCTGGCCGGCAGGCTCCACAGCGCGTCACCGGCCTCTGCCAGACAATTCCTGCAACTGCTCGGTCACATGGCCTCCACGGTCCATGTCACTCCGAATGCCCGTCTGCATATGCGACCTGCTCAGTGGAGCCTTCGCACTCAATGGCATCAGGCCACAGGGAGGCTGACGGACTTAATACAGATTTCCGACCGCCTGGTCTCCTCTCTGCAATGGTGGCTTCACCTGCCCAATCTGGTACTCGGCATGACTTTTCAGTCTCCTCCACCGTCCCAGGTGCTCACGACAGATGCCTCTCTCCTGGGATAGGGAGCGCATTGTCAAGGGATGTGCACTCAAGGCCTTTGGACACCTTGGGAAGCCGCCCAGCAGATAAACTTCCTGGAGCTGCGGGCGATCCGCCTAGCTCTGCGGGCCTTCTCTCACCTCACGTCTTGTCAGTCTGTGCTGGTGCAGACGGACAATCAGGTTGCCATGTTCTATGTGAACAAACAGGGGGGCACGGGCTCCCTCCTTCTATGTCGGGAGGCTCGGAGGCTGTGCTCTTGGGCAGTCGATCACAACATCCTCCTCAAGGCTGTTTACCTGCCCGGGCAGGACAATGGCCTGGCGGACAAACTGAGCCGGATTTTGCAGCTGCACGAATGCAGGCTGAACCCCGCAGTGGTCCAGCAGATTTTCCGCCGGTGGGGCTCCCCCACTGTGGATCTCTTTGCCAGTCCCCTGAACCGGCAGCTTCCCAGGTTCTGCTCACGGCACCCGCATCCTCTCAGAGTAGCGCCGGATGCTTTCCTCATATCATGGTCCACGGGCCTACTGTATGCCTTCCCTCCCACGCCACTGGTGTCCCGGACATTGTTCAAAGTGGTCCAGGACAGGGCCTCCATGATCCTGGTAGCGCCCCGGTGGCCGAGGCAAACCGTGGTTCCCTCTACTTCTACAGCTAGCGGTGGACACCCCTCTTCCTCTGGGGTTTCAGCCTGATCTCCTGACCCAGGATCAGGGTACTCTCCTGCACCCCAACCTCCGGGCCCTGCACCTGATGGCCTGGCTGCTGAAATGGTAGTCCTAGCTCCGCTTCTGCTACCTCCGGAAGTGGAAGCCGTCGTCCTAGCGTCTCGGCGTCCTTCTACCCGAAAATCTTACGCCCTTAAATGGCGTCGCTTCTCGGTCTGGTGCTCTCAGCGCTCTGAGGACCCCTTCGCCTGTTTAGTATCGGTGGAACTGCAATACTTGCTTCACCTCTCCGATCTGGGCCTCAAATCCAACTCTGTCAGAGTCCACCTCAGTGCCCTCTCCGCACATCATTCGCCGGTGGAAGACCGGCCTCTTTCCTCGCACCCCTTGGTGGCGCATTTTCTCAGAGGCCTCCTTCTGCTTAAGCCTCCGTTGCGCCCTCCAGCTTCTGACTGGGACCTCAACGTGGTTCTGCAAAGGCTTACCAGTCCGCCTTTTGAACCCATGGCTACCTGCCCTCTTCGTTTCCTCTCCTGGAAAACTCTCTTCTTGGTAGCCCTTACCTCCGCTAGGCGCGTCAGTGAACTACAGGCCCTAGTGTCGGAGCCCCCATACACTAGGTTCTACAAGAATAGGGTTGTCCTACGGACTCACCCTAAGTTTCTTCCAAAGGTGGTCTCCCATTTTCACATCAACCAAGAGGTGGTCCTTCCGACCTTCTTTCCCAGGCCGCATACCAGCCGAGCTGAAACTGTGCTGCACACCCTGGACTGTAGAAGAGCCTTATCCTTCTACCTTGACCGTACGCGAGAGCATAGGAAAGCTGTCCAGCTTTTCGTATCTTTTGACCCCAATCGGTTGGGGGTACCCGTCTCTAAGCGTACTTTGTCCATCTGGGTAGCTGACTGTATCGCCTGGGCTTACGGGGCGGCCGGCCTCTCCTTAGAGAGTCGAGTCACGGCTCACCGTGTCAGGGCGAAGGCTGCGTCAGTGGCTCATCTCTGCTCTGTTCCGTTAGCAGACATCTGCCGGGCCGCTACTTGGTCTTCCAGCCAGACTTTTGCGGCTCATTACTGCCTGGAGAGAGAGTCCCGCAGGGACAGTGCTTTCGGACAGGCAGTCCTCCACAATCTCTTTGAGGTCTAAGCAACTCCTACCCTCCGGCCCTGGTGTTGGGCTACCGGCCGGATTCGTATTCAGAGGAGATTCCTTCCTTCTGTACTGTTGAGCTTGAGGGAGCTCTTTTAGGCTTGAGGTCTCCGGTAGCCTTAAGCTTGGGAGTCCCATAAGTGAGGACTGACTTCCTGCTTGGTCCTGGAGAAAGAGTAGTTACTCACCTGTAACAGGTGTTCTCCAGGAGCAGCAGGAATCAGTCCTCACAACCCTCCCTCCTCCCCTTGGAGTTGCAGTCATTCTTAGTATATGGTTTTGCTAACTTTTTTTGCTGTCTTTTCGCTATGTCATCAGACTGAGCAAGATGGCACCCTTGGGCGGGAAGGGGACCGCGCATGCGCGCTGCAATTCCCAAAGGCTTTCTTCGAAAGCTGGGGAAAATTGCTCCGCGAGGGCTCCGTCGGCACCGACGTCACCCATAAGTGAGGACTGATTCCTGCTGCTCCTGGAGAACACCTGTTACAGGTGAGTAACTACTCTTACTCCCCCTATTTCCTTATCCTAAAGAAAACAGGGGGATACAGACCTATCTTGGACCTCAGAGAATTGAACAAATTCCTTGTCAAAGAGAAATTCAAGATGATTTCTCTCGGAACTCTGCTGCCATACCTTCAGAGGCTTTGTTCTCTAAATCTCAAGGATGCGTACACCCATGTTCTCATCCATCCAACCCGCAGAAGGTTCCTGCGGTTCCTTTTTCAGGGAAAGCACTACCAATACAGGGTGCTTCCCTTTGGCCTGGCCTCAGCACCAAGGGTGTTCTTGAAATGCATGGCTGTTGTAGCAGCATTTCTCCGCACTCTAGGGATATTCGTCTTCCCCTACTTAGACAACTGGCTCATTCGAGCCCCAACAGAGTCCAGAGGCCAGGACATCTCTATCCTGCACAATGCATATCCTTCAGTATTTGGGTCTCATAATAAACATCCCAAAATCCAGTCTAACTCCCACTCAGTCTTTGGAGTTCATAGGAGCTTTGCTGGATACCAGAAAGGCAAGGGCCTACCTCCCCCAGGCCCGTTGCCTTCGCATTGTGCAGTTAGCTTCTCAAGCAGTGCTAAAGTCTCATCTCACTGCTCGAGAAATGTTACAACTACTAGGCCACATGGCATCCACCGTGCATGTGGTGCCCTATGCTCGCCTCCATATGAGGGCAGCCCAGTGGACTTTATCCACTCAATGGACCCAGGCATCAGGATGCCTGTTGGACAAAATAGCAAACACAAGTCGCCTTATTTTGTCCCTCCAGTGGTGGAAGTCCACTCAAAATCTGTTGCTGGGGACCCCTTTTCAACATCCTTTACCCCAAGCAACTCTCACAACAGATGCTTCTCCGATGGGTTGGGGAGCTCATCTGCAATACCTCTCCACCCAGGGCACTTGGTCTCCACAGGAGACTCATCTACATATCAATCTCTTGGAACTCAGAGCAATCTTCCTTGCTCTTCGAGTGTTCCATACCCTGCTCAGCTACAAGACAGTCCTCATTCATACGGACAATCAAGTAGCCATGTTCTATGTGAACAAGCAGGGGGGAACAGGCTCTCTGTTGCTTTGCAACGAAGCTTTGCGACTATGGACTCTCGCCAGAGAGCATCAGATTCATCTCCTGGCAGTGTATCTTCCAGGCATACAAACCTCTTGGGCAGACAGACTCAGTCGAGTTCTGTTTCCACATGAGTGGTCTCTGCATGCAGACCAGGTGACCAAGATTTTTCAAATTTGGGGTACCCCGGACATAGACCTCTTTGCAAGTCCGTGGAATGCCAAACTTCACCGGTTCTGTTCCAGAATTCCTGCTCAGGGGGTTCAGGCCAGGGATGCTTTCCTCCTTTTACTGGGGTCAAGA
The DNA here is from genome assembly GCA_033557465.1 of Ichthyophis bannanicus. NCBI lineage: Eukaryota > Metazoa > Chordata > Amphibia > Gymnophiona > Ichthyophiidae > Ichthyophis > Ichthyophis bannanicus. The sequence continues at coordinate 647,310,816 of CM066033.1, read as the reverse complement.
CTTCCTGTATGCCTTTCCACCCATTCCCCTAATTCCCAAAACCCTGTTCAAGCTTCAGAGAGACAGAGGCCATATGATTCTCATAGCTCCACATTGGCCACGGCAAGTGTGGTACCCTCTACTTCTACATCTCTCTCAAGCTCCTTCCCTGGAGTTAGGGTCTGCTCCAGATCTCGTATCTCAGGAGGACGGAATGTTATTGCATCCCAATCCCCAGTCTCTGTATCTCAGGGCTTGATTGCTGAAGGCCTAGATCTCCATGATCTTAATCTCCCTCAGCAAGTAAAAGAGATTATTTTTGCTTCCAGGAAACCTTCCACAAGACGCTCTTATGCTTTCAAGTGGAAAAGGTTTTCCATATGGTGTTCGCAAAAGGGTCTTAACCCCCTTGCGATACCTCTGGAATCATTGCTGGAATATCTCCTTCATTTATCCAATGCAGGACTTAAGACTAACTCAGTAAGGGTCCATTTGAGTGCTATTGCAGCTTCCTTTAAGCCTCTAAATGGACAGCCTATTTCCTCTCATCCTCTTATAGCAAGATTTATGAGAGGCCTTCTTCTAACTAAGCCTCCCATTAGGCCACCACCGGTGGCATGGGACTGAAACCTAGTTCTTGGGCAGCTCATGAAGCCACCCTTCGAACCTTTAGCTACTACCTCCTTGAAAGTCCTTTCTTGGAAGGTTATCTTTCTTATAACAATCACATCAGCACGTCGCATTAGTGAGTTGCAAGCGCTAGTAGCTAATCCACCTTATACAAGGTTTCATCATGACATGGTAGTCCTTAGGACTCATCCACACTTTATGCCAAAGGTGGTCTCACCTTTTCATCTGAACCAAGCGGTCTACCTACCTGTGTTTTTTCCAAGGCCTCATGCATTAAATGCAGAGAGGAATCTTCATACCTTGGACTGTAAAAGAGCTTTAGCCTTTTACTTACAAAGAACACAGCAACATAGAAAGTCCTCTCAACTCTTAGTTGCTTTTGATCCTTCTCATTTGGGACTTCCAGTCTCCAAGAGAACACTATCTAACTGGATTTCTCAGTGTATTTCCTTCGCCTATCAGAGTAAGAACCTTTCTCTCGAGAGCCATGTCACAGCTCACAATGTGAGAGCCATGTCGGCCTCAATGGCTCATCTGCACTCTTTGTCTATCGACGACATCTGTCGAGCAGCCCCCTGGGCCTTGGTTCATATCTTCACAGCCCATTACTGCTTGGACAAGGACTCCCGCCGGGATGCCTTGTTTGGTCAGGCTGTTCTCCAACACCTGTTCCATACCTAATCAACTCCTACCCACCATCCCTGATAGGATGCCAGAGATCCATGGGGGGAAGTGGAGCCCTTCTCAGGGACACACAACTTCTGGGGTCTCTCCCTGGCATCTAAAGCTAGGGAGTCCCCATATGTGATGACTACATTCCTGCTTGTTCCTGGAGATAGCATAGTTACTCACCTGTAACAGGTGATCTCCGGGAACAGCAGGAATTTAGTCCTCACAACCCACCCACCTCCCCTAGTAGTTGTATCTCTCTATCTCTTTCCCTTTCCCTCTCTCTCTCTTTCCCTTTCCCTCTCTCTCTCTATTTGTCTCAGCTTTAAAACTCAACTGGAGAGAGGCTGTTGGGAAAGGCGGGAAGGCAGCACACAGGCGCTGTGGGATGCTCCCAAAAGCTTTCTAATTGGACCCTGGGGAGCGTTCCCGCGCAGGCTCCATCGGTACCTACGATACCCATATGTGAGGACTAAATTCCTGCTGTTCCCGGAGATCACCTGTTACAGGTGAGTAAGTATGCTTTACCTGTTAAGACAAGTTATAATGTAGTGTTCTTGTTATGCTTGATGTAAACTGCTTTGATTTTTTTGAAAGGTGGTATATAAAACCGTTCAATAAATACTTCATTTATTTATTTTATTTATGTGTATAATAGATGGAACATTATATCAGGGTAACAAACTTGGATTGTATCTATAATAGGGGGTAGTAAAGAATGTTGTGGGGTAGGAGTACAATATGTTAAGATGCCATTGTGGGAGAGCAAGTTGGAGTGTTCAAGACTTACTTGAGGGGGAGGTAGAGGAGGAGTTTGTGGATATTTCTTGTTGGATGGTCATGTTATGTCCTTGGAGAAGCTCTTTATAAACAGGTAGGTCTTGAGGCTCTTTCAGAAGACTAATAAGTCCTTTGTAGCATGTAGGTTGTCAGGGATCGTTCCATAGGGACAGTGTAAGTAGGGAGAAGGCCCTCTTCAATGTGGTGGAGCTGGTTTTGGTATAAAGCATTGGTATGCATAGTGTGTTGAGGGAGCCAGTTTTTTTGTTTCAGTTTTTGGGTGTCTTCTGTATTAATGATTGGAGGTGGATGGCAGATATGCCATTGATTTTAAAGATTGTGAGGATGGATTTATATTTTATAGAAATATAGTAACATAGTAAATGACGGCAGATAAAGACCAGTTATGGTCCATCTAGTCTGCCCAGTAAGGTGTCAAGGGTAGGTGCACCTGCTGCTCCGTGGATTCGGCAATTGGTAGCCAGTGTAGCTGTGTGAATAGGGGAGTTATGAGTTCAGCTCTGTGGGCATTTCAGAGAGTGCGAGCTGCTATGTTGAGAGCAAGCTGGACCGGGTAGATTGTTGATTTTGGTAGGCCTTGTAAGATGAGATTGCAGTAGTCGAGGTGAGGGAGATGTGCTTGGAGAACTGTGCTGAAGTCGTGAAGTAGTTTGAGGTGCTGGAGTGAGTGTCTTGAGTTTGTAGTAGATGCTTTTAGTGATATTCCTGATGTGGAATGAGAAGGAGAGATGCTGATCCAGGGGGACTCCTAACATGTTTTACTTGCAATTGGGTTCCATCAATGGTTATAGTGGTAGGTGGGATGAAGCTGCTGTCTCTGGTGATATATAAAACATCTGGGTTTTTTTAGGTTTATAGTCCAGAGGGTGATGGAGGTGAAGCAGTTTTTTATGTGGGTGATTACTGGGTTAGTTGTGTTGATGGGAGTATATATCATAACGTCATATGCATATATGTGACAAATAGCGCGGTATATAAGAAATTTAAATAAATAAATGTGGTATAGGATACTGTGTGTTTGTATGACTCTGCAGATTGGCTGGAGGAAAATGTTGAATATTAGGGAGGAGAGGCAGAGCCTTCTGGGACTCCTTGGCGTTGGGTGTATGGTGCTGATTTTGCGGTGCTGATTTTTACTTGAAGCTGTTGGTCCAATAGGTAGGATTTGAACCAGTTCAGTGGGGTGTTTCCTAGTCTGCTTGAAGCCAATGAATTAAGATTAGGTTGTGTGGTATGAAGTCAAATGCTGCTTTGATGTCAAGGAAGATCAGTATAAATCCTGTGTTGGGTTTGTTGTTGCCCTTTATTAGGTTGTCTATTAATGTTGAGTATGAGGTTTTCAACTCCATGGTGGAGTCTAAATCCATATTGCTGGGGATCGAGTGGAGCGTGTGAGTCTAGGTGATCCTGGAGCTGTTGTATCTTTTCTGGGAGGCTAGCTATGAGTCTAAAGGACGTTGGATGATTTGTTGTTTCTTTTCTTACTGGTGAATGGATGCCATTTTGAGTGCTGTGGGTATGCATCCTTGCTGCAGTGATTAGCTGGGTGATTCTTGTTGGTGTTAGTTCTCTTTTGGCAGCCTTGATTCAGTTGACTGGGCAAGGGTCGAGTGGGGAGATAGTTGTGTTGATGCTTGTAATTACTTTTTCTAGGTATTTGGCTGTGATTGTTGGGAAAGAGTTCCAGATATTCCTAGGTTTTATCTATTGTTGGCTAGTTAGATTTGTGAGGGCATTTGTTTTGGTGATGTGAGGTGAGGTCAGGGTCTGGAAGTAATCAGCCATCATTTGTGGGGTTAGGCATGATTGCTCTTTTAGTTGAGTTGTGTCTTTTGTTAAGGATTTAACAACTTCAAAAGGTTCATGAGGGCGATTTAGTGAACTGTGAACCATCTTTGTGTAGTATTCCTTTTTCATTATATGTGGTGGTTTGGTATTCTTGTAGCTTAAGCATGTAGATGTTTAGGCTGTTGGGTGATGTGGTGTTTCTCTCCATTTTCTCTCTCTAGCTCTGAGGGTGCATTTCATGTTCTTTAGGTGTGACATTTACCATATTGCTGCTTCATGTTTTCAGTGGTGTCTGGGTGTGCATGGTTTTGTTGCTGTATTGGTTATGGTTTTGTTTCAAGTCTGTATGAGGGTGTTGAGATTATCAGGAGTGTTCTGAAGCTGTGGTAGGATCTTTTCCAGGAAATCCTTTGTTTCCAAGTTTTGAAATCTGCATGATGTGGGTTCTGTTCTGGGTAGTTTCTGGGTTGGTGTGTTGTGTGGAGTAAGGATGGAAATTGTGTTATGATCAGACCAGGGGACTGTTTGGATAGTGGGAGGTGAGATGGAGTGTGTGGGGTTTTTTTTTAGGATGGTTTGTGGTAGGAATATCATATCGAGGATGTTTCCTTTGACGTGGGTTGGTTGAGTGATAAGGTGTATATAGTCAAGGGCTTCCATAGCTTCAAGGAAGGCTTTTGCGTTTGGCGCTGTTGATGTAAGGTTAAAGTCTCTTAGGAGCATGAAGTAGTTAGTTTGCAATTTTTTTATTGCATATTGCTTTTAGTAGGGTATCCAGCTGATCTGGGCTAGCACTTGTGGATCTGTAGGCGAGAGGAGGGTAATGGTACTGACTGTTATTGTTATCGTGTCTAGTCCTTTGTCTGCACTTTCGGTGAGGGTGTGGAAGTTGAGTTGTTTCTTAGCTAGGATGAATACTCTTCCACCTCTGTGTTGGGTCCTTGGGAAGCTGAGTAGGTCATAACCATGTGTTAGTTGATACATCAGAACATCGTCTGTTTCAGTGAACTGGGACTCAGTGACGCATAGGATGTCTGTTGTCAACCAGGAGATCTGTGAGGAGCTGGATTTTATTTCATGTAGAGCGAGCATTTAGTAGGGTGCATTTTAGGTGTGGGGGGTTGCTTTTGAGCTTGCAGGAAGTGGTGGTGGCTGCGGGGGGGGGGAGGGGTGTGTGGCTTGATATGGATGAGGTGATGGCTAGGTCTGGGTCTTGTCTTGTTAAAAGTAGTAGGTGTAATGAAAAGAGGGTATGAGCAAATGATTGGTGTGTGTGCGGGTGTGGGGATTAGTGGTGTGGTGGGTGTGAGGAATAAGGTGAGGCAGAGTATGAGGCGGATGGCTAATGGAGCCATTAGCGAGCTGGAATCTCTTGTGTGTGTGTTTGGTGTGAAGTGATGCTGGGCTTGTAAAAGGGAGCTTACCACTGGTAATGTGGTTGTTCTCATTGATTTGTGCAAGGCTGGTGTTGAAGTCGATAGGGCGTTTGTGATGGTTATTCGGGATAGTGTGCTGAGGCGTTGCAATGAGTCTATCCAAGAGTGGGTATCCAGGGCGGAGAGTTGCTGCCTCGCACAAGGTGTGGGTGATTTTGACATGGTCCAACCTAAGGGTCATGCCAAAGGGCCCTCTGGCGAGGCCCTCAGGCGTGGGCACACTAGCATAGGTGCGCCTGAGCATGCTTCTGATTTAAAACCGGCTTCTCAGTCCAGATTGGTGGTGGTGGGGAGCAGGGAGGAGCTCACCTTCCCACTCCCTGCTGCTGCCAGTGTTCGGGCTGCACGGTGTTCTGTCGGCGGAACTTTAGTGCACTGCTGATTTATAACCGGCTGCTCAGTCCGGATTGGTGGTGGAAATTTGTCTGCTCATTCCAAATAACAACTCTCTACATATGTCCTAATTAGTGTTAAACATTCAATATAACTAAGATCCTTATGACTTGAAAATTATTCTTTCAAAACATTTTATAACAGTCTTAATAGGAAGAAGTATCCCCCAGGCGTATCCAGCATCTATACGCCAAGGGGATTATTCTGTGCCATGAATAACGGGGATGGACGGCCCGACGGGGACGTCCATCCCCGCTATTCATGCCTTCACCCAGCCTCATCTAACTTCCCCACGGGTTGTGCGGGGAAGTTAGATGGTGGCGTGGAAGGGGTGGAGTCTGGGCGGTCGCCGGTCCTAGACGTACTGGGCTAATTCTAATGTCAGCTCTGTACGTCCAGGGCCGGCGACATGTGCGGGGAAGTTATTCCATCCCTAAGGTGGAATAACTTCCCTGGACATGCTTTTATTGAAACGCTGGGATATGGATGGGGCAGGGGGAGCCAGAGGACATACCCCACAGCCCGACCCTGGCCTTAGGAGGCCAGATCGGGGGTCGGGCTGCAGGGGGAAGAAACATGTGTTTTCCATAGAAGAGCCTAGACAGAGTTAGCCAGGGACAGTCCTGCACGTGTAGGCCAGACTGAATCACAATCTTAGCCTGCACGTGCAGGGCTGTTCGTGATTCTGATCCCACAGAGCTAGATGTGTCCCGCGGGATCAGAATTGTGATCCCCTCTATCTCCAGGAACAAGCAGGAATGAGTCCTCACATATGGGTACGTCGGTACCGACGGAGCTCGAGCGGGAAAGCTCCCCAGCTTCCCAGAAGGAAAGCTTTTGGGACCTCCTACTGCGCATGCGTGCTGCCTTCCCGCCTTCCTGACCAACTCTCCTCAGTTCTTCTTTTTCCGCGGAGCCAGCAGGTCGTGTTCCTGTCACCGCTGAAGAAATTGTTATTTTAGTTTATTTCTTTGGCCGCGTGTCTGCCTTCCCTGATTACAGACCGGTACCACCGGTCTTTTTTCCTTTATTTAAAAAAAAAAAAAAAAAAATCTCTTTTCTTTTCCTCACTTGGTGTGTTACTTCTGTGAGGCCTTTAGGCCTTCACTAATTCTCCCTCATGGAGAAACAAGTCTCTGGGTTTAAAAAATGCACTAAGTGCAGCGGTACTATTTCAGTCACAGACACCCATGAATGGTGTCTTAAATGTTTGGGGCCTGACCATTCCATCCCGGATTGCCCATCCTATTCTTTGATGTCTTAAACGTGGCTTACAGAACCGGGCAGCCAAGTTTCGCATGCTGTTTTCTACAGATACTCCAGCATCGACATCTTCCAGGTCTTCCTCTCCTGATGGATCTCAGGTAACCAAACATTCCTCTGGCAGGTCCTCAAAGGGCAAATCTCCCTCTTAGTATCGAGATACCCCTGGGCTTGACCCTGAGGACCCTGCCCCAGCCAAACAACCCCGGCGGGAAGCTCCGGCTTCCAAAGCTCCTCCTATGGGGTTACAGGTTGACATCGATGGCACGGCCTCGACCAATCACCTGTTAGACTGTTCTGGGGTACCGGCTCAATCATCCGGTACCGACATCCAGACAGTCGTGGCGTCCATGGATCATACAGTTCAATCCATGCAGCAGGCCATTCTGGCTTTTATTAAGGCTGCGATGCCCTCGGTACCGCACCCTGCGGTACCGACTCCGGTTCCGGTACCACAACCGATACCGGTACCCATGCCTTCCACATCGACCAGAATACCGATTCCGGTTCCTGGTTCCGGGGTTTTTCCCGATACCGATCCGGTTCCAGGTACCCACGATGTCGATACCGGTCGATACGCTTATCGATCCCTGGAAGCAAACAGACGATACTTTGAGTCTTCTGATGATCCTGATTCATCAGATGACTCTGCTGAAGTATCCCTTACTCTACCTGAGGAGCCCTCTTCTCCAAAGAGGAGAATGTCTCCTCCAGAGGATTTATCCTTTCAAGACTTCATCATTGAAGTAGCTAAAGGTCTTTCTATTTCTGTATCCTCTGAAAAAGAACCTAGAGCAAAAAAGTTAGACATTTTAGGATACTCTAAGGTTCCCAAAGAGGCAGTCACCTTGCCCATCCATGAAATTCTTCAAGATCACATGATGGACTTATGGGAGACTCCTCTCACCCTATCTCCACATTCTCGTCGTCTGGACACCATGTATCGTGTACCCCCTTCTCCTGGGTTTCAAAAAACTCAGCTCCCGCACCACTCCATTGTGGTGCAGTCAGCTATGAAAAGGATCAAGAGTACTAAAAGACACTCTTCTACTCCCCCAGGAAGAGAATGTAGGACTCTGGATGCTTTTGGAAGGAAAATCTTCCAAGCAAGTATGCTTATTGCCAGAATCAACTCATACAGCCTCTATATGGGCATGTTTCTGAAGGAAATTGCATTAAAAATACGCCATTTTCTCCCCTTTATCCCAGAGGATAGAAAGGAGGAGTTCCTTCTTCTGCTGAAGCATACTCAAGATATTTCAAAGTTCTCCAACAGAGTAACCTTTGACTCCTTTGAAGGTGCTAGCAGAGCCTCAGGTATTGCCATAGCGGCTCGCAGAATTGCTTGGCTCCAGGCCTCTAACCTTGAACCCTGGGTCCAGGATGGGTTGGGAAATTTGCCCTGTACAGGTGAGAATCTGTTTGGTAAGGAGTGGCAAATCAAAGCCACTCAGATGGATGCAGAAAATGCTGCGTTGGATAGACTTTCTAAGTCTACCTCTACCCCTGTCAAAAAGAAATCTTTCAAAAAGCCTTTCTACAAGAAGGCCAGATTTGCCACAAATACTGGCCAACAATCTTCTGCAGCTCGCTTTGCTCCTAAGCGTCAGCAGCCTAAACAGGCCAGGGCAAAACCTGCAGGAGCTGCTACAGCCCAACAGTCCCAACCCCCTCAGGGTTTTTGACTTAAAACTAGAGAACTTAACCTTTCTGGCTCTAAAACAACCAGAACCTCTCACCATTCCAGGAAGGTTAACTCATTTTGCTCCCAGATGGGAGCAAATCACATCAGAGCAATGTACCCTCTCTATCATCAGAGAGGGCTACAAACTACATTTCTCCAACCTTCCTCCCCATACCATGGTGAGAAGTTTCAATTCTCCCCCATCTCTCCTAGACCTGTTGGGTCAGGAGGTGACCATTCTTCTTGCCCAAAAAGCAATAGAAGAGGTTCCTCTTCCTCAACAAGGGTCAGGTTTTTACTCCCCTTATTTTCTCATTCCCAAGAAAACAGGGGGGTACAGAACCATTTTGGATCTCAGAGAATTGAACAAATTTCTATACAGGGAGAAATTCAAGATGCTTTCTCTAGGCACTCTCCTTCCATACCTACAGAGTCAGGACTGGCTTTGTTCTCTAGATCTCAAGGATGCGTACACACATATACTCATCCATCCATCCCACAGAAGATTCCTACGGTTTCTGTTCCAGGGAAAACACTTCCAATACAGAGTACTTCCCTTCGGTCTAGCCTCTGCTCCAAGGGTATTTACCAAATGCATGGCAATAGTAGCTGCATTCCTACGCACCCTAGGAATTTTTGTCTTCCCATACCTGGACGACTGGCTCATCCGAGCTCCGTCTCATTCCGAGGCTCAGACTTCCCTGGATCGCACCAGGCGAATTCTACAGTATCTGGGACTTGTAATCAATCTTCCAAAGTCCCAACTCACCCCTACTCAATCCCTAGAATTCATAGGGGCCTGGTTGGATACCACCACTGCAAGGGCCTATCTACCTCAGGCCCGTTGCCAACGTCTAGTGCACTTAGCCTCTCAGACTCAGTCCAGAAGCCACTTGACTGCCAGAGAGATGCTACAACTATTAGGCCACATGGCCTCCACAGTGCATGTGGTGCCTTATGCTCGCCTACATATGAGAGCAGCTCAATGGACTTTATCCACCCAGTGGACTCAAGCATCAGGAGCTCTCTCAGACCAAATAGCAAACTCCAATCGTCTTTTTGGTCTCTCCAATGGTGGATATCCACTCAAAATCTGTTGTTGGGGGCCCCCTTTCAACCATTGTTCCCCCAAGCAACCCTCACAACAGATGCCTCCCAAACAGGTTGGGGGGCTCATCTCCAAGATCTCTCCACTCAGGGCACTTGGTCTCCACAGGAGACCACCCTTCATATCAACCACTTGGAACTTCGAGCAATCTTTCTAGCTCTCAAAGTTTTTCATACCCTCCTCAGCAACATGACAGTCCTTATTCACACGGACAATCAAGTAGCCATGTTTTACATAAACAAACAAGGAGGGACTGGCTCTCTGTCGCTTTGCAACGAAGCTCTAAGATTATGGGCCTTCGCCAGAGAGCATCAAATCCATCTCCTGGCAGTATATCTTCCAGGAATCCAAAACTCTTGGGCAGACAGACTCAGTCGAGTTCTGCTTCCACACGAATGGTCCCTGCACATGGATCAGGTACTCAGAATCTTCCAGAAATGGGGAACCCCGGACATAGACCTCTTTGCAAGTCCGTGGAATGCCAAACTTCTCCGGTTCTGTTCCAGAATCCCGTGTCAAGGAGTTCAGACCAAGGATGCCTTCCTCCTGCATTGGGGTCAGGGTTTCCTGTATGCCTTTCCACCCATTCCTTTGATTCCCAAGACTCTGTTCAAACTTTATTTATTTTATTTTATTTATTTATTTAGTTTACACTTATATACCGCTACTTCCAGCGATCAGCAGCGGTTTGATTACAAATTTTGGGAAATGTCAAATCAGGACAGGAGAGTTGGGATCGTATATACAGAGATTTGAGGTTATACACACCACGCAGGGTTAGACACTTCAAGTTTGGGTTTACATATTTACAGTTCTGCAATAATTGCATTTACACAGGTTGGCTTCGTGATTCCACTTTTTTATAACTGGTTATAGTGACATTTGAAAAGATGGGTTTTTATTTTCTTTCTGAAGTCATTTATGTCTTTTATAGCTCGCAGTTCATGTGGTAGATGATTCCAGGTTATTGGGGCTGAGAATGAGAACGCTTTGTTGCTAATACTGGCTGTTACTGATCTGATGTTATTAGGCACTTGTAGTGTGTTAGCGTTGATAGTCCTCCTGTCTCTGTTGGTTGGTTGCTTGCTTGCTGACCAAGGTTGATAGGAATGAGGGTGTTATGTCATGTATGAGCTTGAATATGGTTACCAACGTTTTATATTGTATCCTGGCCACAACTGGTAGCCAATGTAGCTCCCTCAGTATAGGTGTGATGTGTTGAGTGATGCTTGTTCGTGTGATGACCCTCACCGCCACATTTTGGGCCAATTGCAAAATATTTAGCGTTTTCTTTGGGAGACCGCTAAATATTTTGCAATTGGTCCAAAATGTGGCGGCGAGGGTCATCACACGAACAAGCATCACTCAACACTTCAAAGGGATCAAGGGTCCATGATCCTCATAGCTCCACGCTGGCCACGCCAAGTGTGGTACCCTCTACTTCTGCATCTCTCCCAAGCCCCCTCCCTGGACTTGGGAGCGGCTCCAGACCTTCTGTCTCAAGAGGAGGGGACTTTGTGGCACCCAAACCCCAAGTCCCTTCACCTCAGAGCTTGGTTACTGAAGTCCTAGACCTTCAACACTTCAATCTTTCGCAGCAAGTGAAGGATATCCTACATGCCTCTAGGAAACCTTCCACTAGGCGTTCTTACGCTTTTAAATGGAAAAGATTTTCCATTTGGTGTGCTCAACAGGGTCTTGACCCTCGGGCACTTCCTGTGAATTCTCTATTAGAATATCTCCTGCATCTTTCCAATGCAGGCCTTAAGACAAATTCAGTAAGGGTCCATTTGAGTGCTATTGCGGCATCACTTAAGCCCATCAATGGACAACCTGTTTCCTCTCATCCTCTTATTGCAAGATTCATGAGAGGCTTAACTTTAACTAAACCTCCCATTCGACCTCCTCCGGTGGCATGGGACTTAAACTTGGTTCTTGGTCAGCTTATGAAGCCACCTTTTGAACCCTTAGCCACTACCTCCTTGAAATTTCTTTCCTGGAAGGTTATTTTCCTCATTGCAGTCACTTCAGCTCGCCGCATCAGTGAACTGCAGGCCTTAGTGGCTAATCCGCCTTATACAAGGTTCCATCATGATAAAGTAGTCCTTAGGACAAATCCTCACTTTATGCCTAAAGTGGTCTCGCCTTTTCATCTTAATCAAGAGGTTTATTTACCTGTCTTTTTTCCAGCTCCTCATGCATCCAATGCAGAGAGGAACCTTCATACTCTGGACTGTAAAAGAGCTCTTGCTTTTTACCTCCACAGGACACAGCAACATCGAAAGTCTTCTCAGCTTTTTGTTGCTTTTGATCCTTCTCATTTAGGACTTCCAGTCTCCAAAAGAACACTCTCCAATTGGATTGCTCAGTGTATCTCTTTTGCTTACCAGAGTAAGAACCTTTCTCTGGAAGGCCATGTCACCGCTCACAACGTGAGGTCCATGGCCACCTCTATGGCTCATCTAAACTCTGTGTCCATTGCCCAGATCTGTCGAGCAGCCACCTGGGCCTCGGTTCATACCTTTACAGCCCATTATTGTTTGGACAAGGACTCCCGCCGGGATGCCTTGTTTGGTCAGGCTGTCCTCAGACACCTGTTCCATTCTTGAACAACTCCAGCCCACCTTCCCTGAATGGATGCCTGAGATCCATAGGAAGATGAAGAACCTTTCAGGGTCCCATACCCTTTAGGGGATCTCCCGGGCATCTCAGCTAGGGAGTCCCCATATGTGAGGACTTATTCCTGCTTGTTCCTGGAGATAGCACAGTTACTTACCTGTAACAGGTGATCTCTGGGAACAGCAGGAATTAGTCCTCACAACCCACCCACCTCCCCTAGGAGTTGTATCTCTCTCTCTCTTCCTTCCTCTCTCTATTGTCTCAGCTATAAACTCGAACTGAGGAGAGTTGGTCAGGAAGGCGGGAAGGCAGCGCGCATGCGCAGTGGGAGGTCCCAAAAGCTTTCCTTCTGGGAAGCTGGGGAGCTTTCCCGCTCAGGCTCCGTCGGTACCGACGTACCCATATGTGAGGACTAATTCCTGCTATTCCCAGAGATCACCTGTTACAGGTAAGTAACTGTGCTGTACGTCCGGTTCAGACCAGACGTATAGAGGGGATCTACGTCTGAGACTGAATCGGGCCGTAAGGGTTCAGGAAGGGCAATAAGTACAACAATCGAGCATTAGTAATACCAGGTAAGGGAAAACTCTCTATAACTTCAGAAGAAGTACCTGAGCTGGAAATTTGAATCTGCTATACAGGGAAAAATCACAATATTGAAATGATTATGTAAACTAAACTTAGGTTATTAGTCTCTAAAACCAAAACAAAAGTCAACATGTACTGCTGTCGTTCTCACAGTGCTGCAACATATATCTGTTTTTTTTCTCTTAGTTGTTCCCCTGAAATAGATCAGGAAAGCTTTCAAAACAAAGTACTTCTTACCTGGAAACCAAAGTCTATAACTCAAATACAGAAAAACAATTGAAATTACCTTAATACCCAAGAGTGAAATGAACAAAACAAGATAAATCTGCGTAGTCTTTGCACATACCAACCAACAGTGATAATAAAATATATGTTTCAAATATCAACTTGCAAGTCTGGTGAAATAAGGCCTTGACCTACTAAAGAAAATCAGCATAGGAAAAAACCTACTAATTACCAAGTTAAAGCCAGGCTGTTTAAATCTTTTAGAACCAGAAAATGTTATCCTTTTTAAAAGTATGGTGTAAGGAAAGCAAACAAAAGAATCATTATACACTTTCTCTTCTAATACAAGCAATCTTTTGTTTTTCTTGAGACTTTTCATGTGCTATTGTCTTCCACTATGTAAGGACGACCCACTCAGGACTAGTGTGTAGTCCCTCAAAATCAGTGGTTCTCAACCTTTTTTGCACCGTGACCCCTTTTACCATTGGTCAACTTGTGATGACCCCCAATGATAAAATCAAATGCGTCTCTCTTCCTTTACTGTTAACGTATTGTCGCTGTAATCATTTGTTGAATTATTAATATATTATAGGCCTTTGCAATATGGTTTTATTTATAAAATTTACTTATTTAAACCACAATAATTAATCACAACAATTAACAATATTTGATTTCAAAATTATTATGATTTTGTAGTCAAATCACTAATATGAAATAAAATTATTTTTTCTACCTTTGTTGTCTGACCAATTTATTCTCTGATCATGCTGGTCCCGATCTGAGGCTTCTGCTTTTCTGTCTCTTCTTAGCTCTCTTTCTGTGGTCTATGGTCCATCTGCCATTTCTTATCTCTTCTTTCCATCAGCCTATTTGCAGTCCCAGTAACCCTCACCAGTATCAGCCCCTTTCCAGTCCTCACTCCCAGTACCTTCCAATGTCAACTTGCATTCCCATGACTGCCACTGGTGTCCCTTCTAGTACAAATACCATGGCAGCCCCTCTCAGATCCACTCCCTTCCAGTTCCATTCTCCCATCTCCTTGTATCAGCCCATTTGTAGCCTTAGCCCCCAATTTTCTTCCAGGGTCAGCAGCTCTATCCTCTCCTCCCCACCATCAGCCCATTCCCAGTCGAAGCCCCCCAATCAGCTCACTTCCAGTGCTAGTCACCCCTCAACCCCATTACCAGTGCTAGCCTCCACTAATCAGCCCATTTCCAGTCCTAGTCCCCCCCCATCAGCCCATTGCCTGTCCTAGTTCACCCCCATCAGCCCATTGCCTGTCCTAGTCCCCCCCCATCAGCTCATTTCCAATGCTAACCCCCCATCAGCCCATTATCAGTCCTAGCCTCCTCTAATCAGCCCATTTCCAGTCCTAACCTCCCCGATCAGCTCATTTCCAATGCTAGCCCCCCATCAGTCCATTACCAGTCCCAACCCCCCCCTTGATCAGTCCATTCCCAGTCATAGCCTTCCCTAATCAACTCATTACCAGTCCTAGTCCCCCGATCTGCCCATTACCAGTGCTAGCCCCCCCATCAGCCCATTATAATCCTAACCCGCACTGTCTCTCCCCTCTGTCCAGCATTTATCCTGTCTGTCCAGTATGTCCCCCTGTCTCTACCTTTTGTCCCTGTCAGCCCCCCTCCCTCCCTTCAAGTCAGCCCCCACTCTGTCCATGTCAGTCCTCCATCAATCCCTCCATGTCAGCCCCGTCCCTCCCCCATGTCAGCCCCGTTGCAGGTTCCCTGTCCCCTCCTCCCCTCTCCCTATGTCTGCCTGCCACTGCCCTGTTCTTCTACAGCCGCGGTTCCCTGTCTCTTAGGGAACCGCGGCTGTGCCTGTGAAGCCATTGCGGAACCTTTCTGTCTCTTGACGGGCTCCGTGCAGCATTGTCTCACCTCCAAAGTTGAGAACTGCTGCCATAAATCGTTGATCGCCATTTCATATTTTAAGTATTGCAGTTCCTCTGAAAAAATTCCCCCCAAAGGAAACTGTGGTGCTTCATTACCACTAGCCATTGAGTGCTATTGTGCAACAGGATCTATAGCAACATCAACATGTTTAACAAACATACAATAAGACTGGCTGCCCTTCTTAAGTGCTTAGTTCTGTTTACATTCTGGCTGGCAAGCACTGCCAGAGTGGGTTAGAGCTCACTTCTCTGGATGCACACCTCCTGGACAAAGTCCACTCTAATGTCTACATAGAACATATGTAAAGTGGCTTCCTAGTCCTCACTGGATAACATTGTGAGATCCTGCAGGGTGCTTGTGGGGTGTAGGTTCAGATGGCACCTTTTGGTAGTCTCTTGAACATCATCGTCCTCGTGGGTATGTCCCAGTTGTCTGGACTGGTATAGCAAGATAAGGAAGGATACATTTTCCTTACCTAATAATTTACTATCTCCAGGAACAAGCAGGAATGAGTCTTCACATATGGGTACGTCGGTACCGACGGAGCCTGCGCGGGGAACGCTCCCCAGCTTCCCAAAAAGGAAAGCTTTTGGGAGCATCCCACAGCGCCTGTGCGCTGCCTTCCCGCCTTTCCTAACCATCTCTCCTCAGTTCTTCTTTGCCGCGGAGCCAGCAGGTCGAGCCCTGTCACCGCTGAAGAAGTTCTTTATTTTATTTCTTTGGTCGCGTGTCTGCCTTCCCCGACTCTGGACCGGTACCGCCGGTCTTTTTTTCTCTTTCTTTCAAAAAAAAAAATAAATCTCTATTTTCTTCACTTAGTGTATTTTTCCTCTTGGGCCTCAGGGCCTACAAGAAAATTTTCCTCATGGAAAAACCAGCCTCCGGGTTCAAGAAATGCACTAAGTGTAGCGGTACTATTTCTGTTACAGATACCCATGAATGGTGCCTTAAATGTTTGGGTCCTGAACACTCCATTCCGGATTGTCCCTCCTGCTCTCTAATGTCTAAACGGGGTTTACAGAACCGAGCAGCTAAGCTCCATGTGCTGTTTCCCGCTGATGCAGCGTCGGTAGCATCGACATCTTCCAGGTCTTCTTCTCCTGATGGATCTCAGGTAACCAAACATAAATCTAGCAGGTCCTCGAAGGGTAGATCTCCCTCTAAGCATCGAGATGCCTCCGGGCTTGCCCTCGAGGATCCTGCACCAGCAAAACAACTCCGGCGGGAAGCTCCAGCTTCCAAAGCTCCTCCTATGGGGTTACAGGTTGACATCGATGGCACGGCCTCGACCGGTCACCTGTTAGAATGCTCTGGGGTACCGGCACAATCTCCCGGTACCGAATTCCAGGCATTCATGGCGTCGATGGATCGGCATGTTCTGTCCATGCAGCGGGCTATTACGGCCTTCATTCAAGCTGTGACGCCGCTGGTACCGAAACAAACTCCGTTATCGGTATCGGCTCCGGTACCGGCACCAGCGCCGATACCGGTACCAACTACATCGACATCGACCAGGATACCGGCTGCTGCGGTCCCTTGTCCTGGGCTGCTTATCGGTACCGATCCAGTACCGGGGATGCCCGATGTCGATACTGCTCGATACGCGTATCGAGCGTTGGAGGAGCACCCTGACAGGCGATACTTCGATTCCTCTGATGATTCTGATACATCAGTCGAGTCTCCTGAAGTATCCATAGCCCTTCCTGAAGAGCCGCCTTCTCCAAAAAGAAGAATGTCTCCTCCAGAGGACTTGTCCTTTCAAGACTTCATAAGAGAAGTAGCTAAAGGACTTTCTATTTCAGTAACCTCTGAATCAGAGCCTAGAGCAAAAAAATTTGATATTTTAGGCTATTCTAAGGCTCCTAAAGAGGCAGTCACCTTACCAATTCATGAGATTCTTTATGAACACATGATTGATCTATGGGAGACTCCTCTCACTCTCTCTCCTCATTCTCGCAAATTGGACACTATGTATCGTGTTCCTCCCTGTCCTGGATTTTATAAAACTCAGCTTCCTCACCATTCCCTTGTGGTGCAGTCAGCTATGAAAAGGATAAAGTGTACAAAGAGACAGTCTTCTGCTCCTCCAGGAAGATAATGCAGGACCTTGGATGCTTTTGGTAGGAAAATCTTCCAAGCCAGTATGCTTATTGCCAGAATCAACTCATATAGTCTTTACATGGGTATGTTTCTAAAATAAGTTGCAGAAAAGCTGCACACTTTCCTCCCTTTTCTTCCAGAGGATAAAAGGGAGGAATTCCTCATTTGGCTTAAGCATACCCAAGACATTTCAAAGTTTTCCAAACGGGCAGCCTTTGACTCCTTTGAAGGTGCCAGCAGAGCTTCGGGCATTGCCATAGCTGCTCGCAGAATTGCTTGGCTCCAGGCTTCTGATTTAGAACCCTGGGTTCAAGATGGCTTAGGTGAAAACCTATTTGGCAAAGAATGGCAAATAAAAGCCACTCAAATGGATGCAGAAAACTCTGCTCTGGATAGACTTTCAAAGTCAACCTCCATTCCTGCCAAGAAAAAGCCTTTTAAAAAGTCTTTCTTAAAAAGGGCAGATTTCCTTCTACTTCTGGCCAACAATCTTCTACAGGTCGCTTTACCACTAAGCATCAGCAACCTAAACAGGCCAGGCCTAAGCCTACAGGGCTGCTGCAACTCAGCAGGCCCAACCTCCTCAGGGTTTTTGACTTGATGCTAGAGAACTTAGCCTTTCTGGCTCTAAAGCAGCCAGAGCCTCTCGCCATTCCAGTAAGGTTGGCTCATTTTGCTCCCAGATGGGAGCAAATAACATCAGAGCAGTGGACCCTCTCCATCATAAGAGAGGGCTACAAGCTTCATTTCTCAGACCTTCCTCCCCACACCATGTTGAGACACTTCAATTCTCCCACATATCTTCTCAACCTTCTAGGTCAAGAGGTAGCTACCCTTCTTGCCCAAGGGGCAATAGAAGAAGTCCCTCTTCTTCATCAAGGGTCAGGGTTCTACTCCCCCTATTTTCTCATTCCAAAGAAGACAGGGGGATACAGGCCCATCTTAGATCTCAGAGAATTAAACAAATTTCTATGCAAGGAGAAGTTCAAGATGCTTTCTCTGGGCACTCTCCTTCCATACCTTCAAAGTCAGGATTGGCTTTGTTCTCTAGATCTCAAGGATGCATACACACATGTCCTCATCCATCCCTCTCACAGAAGATTCCTACGGTTTCTTTTCCAAGGAAAACATTACCAATACAGAGTCTTTCCTTTCGGTCTGGCCTCTGCTCCAAGAGTGTTCACCAAATGCATGGCAATAGTTGCTGCATTTTTACGCACTCTGGGAATATTTGTCTTCCCATACCTGGACGACTGGCTCATCCGAGCTCCATCCCAGTTAGAGGCCCAGATTTCTCTAGACTGCACAAGGCGCATTCTGCAGTATCTGGGACTTGTGGTAAACCTCCCAAAGTCTCAGCTCACCCCTACTCAGTCCCTAGAATTCATAGGGGCCTGGTTGGATACCACTACTGCAAGGGCCTACCTTCCTCAGGCCCGTTGCCAACGTCTAGTGCAGTTAGCCTCCCAGATTCAGTCAGAGAGCCACTTAACTGCCCAGGAGATGCTACAACTGCTAGGCCACATGGCTTCCACAGTACATGTGGTACCCTATGCTCGCCTACATATGAGAGAAGCTCAATGGACTTTGTCCACCCAGTGGACTCAAGCTTCAGGAGCTCTCTCAGACCAAATAGCGACCACCAAACGTCTCTTTTGGTCTCTCCAATGGTGGATATCCACTCAAAATTTGTTGCTGGGGTCCCCCTTCCAACAGTTGCTGCCCCAAGCAACCCTCACAACAGATGCCTCCCAAGCAGGTTGGGGAGCCCATCTACAGGACCTCTCCACTCAAGGCACTTGGTCTCTACAGGAGACATCTCTTCATATCAACCACTTGGAGCTTCGAGCAATTTTTCTAGCTCTCAAGGTCTTTCATACCCTCCTCAGCTACAAGACAGTCCTCATTCATACGGACAATCAAGTAGCCATGTTTTACATAAACAAACAAGGAGGAACTGGCTCTCTGTCGCTTTGCAACGAAGCTTTAAGATTGTGGGCCTTTGCCAGAGAGCATCAAATTTATCTCCTGGCAGTATAACTCCCAGGAGTCCAAAACTCTTGGGCAGACAGACTCAGTCGAGTTCTGCTTCCACACGAATGGTCCCTGCACATGGATCAGGTACTCAGAATCTTCCAAGAATGGGGAACCCCGGACATAGACCTCTTTGCAAGTCCGTGGAATGCCAAACTTCCCCGGTTCTGTTCCAGAATTCCGTGTCAGGGAGTTCAGGCCAAGGATGCCTTCCTCCTTCATTGGGGTCAGGGCTTCCTGTATGCATTTCCACCCATTCCCTTGATTCCCAAGACTCTGTTCAAACTCCAGAGGGATCAAGGATCTATGATCCTCATAGCTCCACGCTGGCCACGCCAAGTGTGGTACCCTCTACTTCTTCATCTCTCCCAAGCCCCCTCCCTGGACTTGGGAGCTGCTCCAGACCTTCTGTCCCAGGAGGAAGGGACTCTGTGACACCCAAACCCCAAGTCCCTACACCTCAGAGCTTGGTTACTGAAGGCCTAGACCTTCAAGACTGGAATCTTTCTCAACAAGTGAAGGTATCCTCCATGCTTCCAGAAAACCTTCCACCAGGCGTTCTTATGCTTTTAAATGGAAGAGGTTTTCCATTTGGTGTGCTGAAAAGGGTCTTGACCCTCTAGCACTACCTTTAAATTCTCTGTTAGACTATCTCCTGCATCTTTCCAATGCAGGCCTTAAAACAAATTCAGTAAGAGTCCATTTGAGTGCTATTGCAGCATCCCTTAGGCCCATCAATGGACAACCTATTTCCTCTCATCCTCTCATTGCAAGATTCATGAGAGGCCTAACTTTAACTAAACCTCCCATTAGGCCTCCTCCGGTGGCATGGGACTTAAATTTGGTTCTTGGTCAGCTTATGAAGCCACCTTTTGAACCCTTAGCCACTACCTCCTTGAAGTTTCTTTCCTGGAAGGTTATTTTCCTCATTGCAGTCACTTCAGCTCGCCGCATCAGTGGCTAATCCACCTTATACAAGGTTCCATCATGATAAGGTAGTCCTTAGGACAAATCCACACTTTATGCCTAAAGTGGTCTCACCTTTTCATCTTAATCAAGAGGTATATTTACCTGTCTTTTTTCCAGCTCCTCATGCATCCAGTGCAGAGAAGAATCTTCATACTCTGGATTGTAAAAGAGCTCTTGCGTTTTACTTACAAAGGACACAGCAACATAGAAAGTCTTCCCAGCTTTTTGTTGCTTTTGATCCTTCTCATTTGGGACTTCCAGTCTCTAAGAGAACACTGTCCAATTGGATTGCTCAGTGTATTTCTTTCGCCTACCAGAGTAAGAACCTTTCTCTGGAGAGCCATGTCACAGCTCATAATGTGAGGGCCATGGCCACCTCTATGGCTCATCTCAATTCTGTGTCCATCGACCAGATCTGTCGAGCAGCCACCTGGGCCTCGGTTCATACCTTCACAGCCCACTACTGCTTGGACAAGGACTCCCGCCGGGATGCCTTGTTTGGTCAGGCTGTCCTCAAACACCTGTTCCATTCTTAAACAACTCCTACCCTCCTTCCCTGGATGGATGCCTGAGATCCATAGGAGGAAGTAGACCCCTTCCCAGGGTCTCATATCCTTGGGGATCTCCCAGGCATCTTAGCTAGGGAGTCCCCATATGTGAAGACTCATTCCTGCTTGTTCCTGGAGATAGCACAGTTACTTACCTGTAACAGGTGATCTCTGGGAACAGCAGGAATAAGTCTTCACTACCCTCCCACCTCCCCTAAGAGTTGTATCTCTTTTTCTATCTTTCCTTTCCCCTCTCTCTCTATTGTCTCAGCTTTAAACTCGAACTGAGGAGAGATGGTTAGGAAAGGCGGGAAGGCAGCGCGCAGGCGCTGTGGGATGCTCCCAAAAGCTCTCCTTTTTGGGAAGCTGGGGAGCGTTCCCGCGCAGGCTCCGTCGGTACCGACGTACCCATATGTGAAGACTTATTCCTGCTGTTCCCAGAGATCACCTGTTACAGGTAAGTAACTGTGCTTTCCTTGAATTCTGCTATACTAGTCCAGGATCCGCCCTGGAAGACTTTTTTTTTTTGCAGTATGGGGGTTCCAGCTGCCACAAAAGGCCTAGTTGGTTCTGTGGTCTGACACAAATTTCATCATAGTCAGAGAGCCGAAATACATGCTCCCATTGTGTGCGTTTAATGTTTTGTTTTGTTTAATTTTTTGAAAATTTTTTTTATTTTTTATTGAAAGGCTTCCATGAAATACAGAGGAACATGAAGCGTTAACAGATTACAATATCAAAGAATAGCAAGGCCAAAGCCGCTAACATGAAACACAGAACTAGCCTACAAAGACGCCTTCTTTTTGTGTTTTTTTAGTTCAATATTATGACAATTATAGCACATTCCTCCTACCCCTTCCCAATCCCAATGTCCCCCCACCCCCCCATTCAGCATGATATCACAGCGCCCGACTCCCAACAAAAAGGCAGCTACCCCTCTCACCCTCCAAGAACCCCCCCTCCCCTGAGCCCCCCTAATCTAACCCCCTGTCCCTCCCTCCCACCCACCCACAGGACTCAACGTTAGCGTTTAAACGAGGAAACGTGCCAGCCAAACAGCGCTCACGAGGGAAAATGCAGTACCCCAAAGAGTCATACCGCGGCCCAGACTATAGCCTCAGGGTCCCAGGCCGTAGTACAATTGTAAACAATCAGGAGCCATAACGAAGGACAAAGGGCTCCCACACCTGCTCAAAACGCGGCAGACGCATCCTACTAGCAGCCACCCCTTGCTCCATGATATACATATCCCACATCCGTTCCAACCAGGCGGAGAAAGACGGGGGGAGGTCGCTCTTCCAAGCCGACGCGAGAGACAGTCGAGCCGCATTCAGACTATGGCGAAGCAAAGCCAGTTGAAGAGCACGTGCCCCCGGGCACAGCTACCCCAAAAAGAAAAATCCCCGGGTCCCAAGGGATGCTCAACCCAAGCAGTTGTTGCAACCGGGATTGGATGCCCCGCCAAAAGATTCGAATGCGAGGGCATGCCCACCAGATATGCGCCAGGGAGCCCTTTTGTCCGCAGTTTCGCCAACAGATCCGTGACCCCCGGATAAATACGAGCTATCCGCGTAGGTGTCATATACCATCGGAACAAGATTTTATAGTTAGTTTCGCGGGCATTAACCGCCACCGAACTCCTCCACAGTCTGCCCTCCACCTGTTCCCACTGCTGCTCAGAGAAAAGAAGGCTCAAATCAGAGTTCCAAAGTTCTCTATGCTTAATGAATCTCAATTGCTGCCCCTGCAAGTGGGCATACAAAGTTGCCACCAGTCCTTTAGTGGTAGTACACCCCGCGCAGTAACGCTCCAAATCTGTCAACTCTCGGGTCACGTGGGGTCGAACAGTTTTAGATTGAACCCAATGCGCTACTTGCATATATTGAAAGAGGTGACCATCAGGAAGGTCAAAATCCTCCTGCAGTATACGAAATGGTTGTAATTTACCCTCATCGAACAGTTGCCTGACCCGGCTAAGGCCCCTGTGGCCCCACAACCGGAAAACCGGATCAACCATCCCCGGGGGAAATGAGACATTATCCACTATGGGTGCCAAAGGGGTCAGGTCCGTCCCCCGGGGCTGAAAGAATTGGTCCCAGCAGCGGAGGGTATGTAGGATATAGGGATTACTAAGACGTACACCACACCGTAGTTTTGGACCAAGCCACAGCCGATCCCCCAATCCCGCTCCCCCCGCTAAACTCATTTCCATCTGCACCCACCGCTTGGAGCTATCAGCAATCATCCATTCCACCCCTGCGCGGCTTTGTGACGCTGTGTAATACCAGTGCAAATTGAGCGCACACATACCCCCAAAACGCGTACGGGTATAGAGAGCACAGCGGGCCAACCGCGGGCGACGGTACCGCCAGATAAACTTCATTAACAAAGTCTGCCAGGTGGCCAGGATGCCCCGCGCTAACGATATGGGGAGAACCTGGAAGAGATACAAGAAGCGGGGGATGACCACCATCTTAACTACCGCAATACGTCCAAACCAGGAAAGTATCAGCCTATTCCAGGTGTCTAAGTCCCGCCGAGTCTGACGGAGTAGAGGATCATAGTTAGCCTTGAAAAGAGCCGCCCGCTCCACGGTCAGCTGCACCCCTAAATAGCGTAAGGCACCCGACACCCAGCGAAAGGGATAGGCCGCTTGGAGTTCCGCGCAGACCGCCCCGGGAAACCCGACATTTAAAACTTCGGATTTAGTGTAATTGATTTTGAAGCCCGACACTCGGGAGAAAGTTTCAAAGAGTTGCATCGCGACAGGGAGGGACGCAGTGGGGTTTACCAGGGATAATATATCATCCGCAAAGAGTGCAATATGAAAGTCCGCAGGGCCAATACGAACACCTTGCAAGCCCGGATGTTCATGAAAGCTTTGCGCCAAGGGTTCCATCACAAGCGCGAACAGTAGTGGTGACAGAGGACATCCTTGGCGAGTGCCCCTCTTCAATAAGAAATTTCGCGAGTGCCCCCCATTAACCCGGACGCACGCTTTAGGTTCGTGATATAAACTGTGAACCCAGCGGATGAAGTTGGGACCAAAGCCCATCGTTTCGAGCACACACCAGAGGTAACCCCAACTGACTCGGTCGAAGGCCTTTTCTGCATCGTTTCCCACTACTAAGGTTTGCTGTGGATCCTGCTGGGCCACGTGAAAGACCTGCAGCATACGCCGAATATTATCTGCTGCCTGGCGGCCAGGCACAAACCCAACCTGTTCAGGGTGCACTAAAGTCGGGAGAAATCGGTTCAATTGCGCGGCCAGCACAGAGGCAAGTATTTTGACGTCCGTGTTTAGCAGGGAAATGGGGCGATAGGAGGCCGCCTCGTGCAAGGGTTTACCTGGCTTAGGGATCATCACTATCAAAGCCTCACGTTGCGATGGGGACAGAGGCACCCCCCTCAAAACCTCATTGAAAAGCACTGCCAACGTTGGTGCTAGTTGTACGCGGAATTTTTTATAGTACTCCGCGGGGAAGCCATCGTTACCCGGCGCGCCCCCGGTTTTCAGTCGCCGAATTGCGTATTCCACCTCGTCCACTGTGATTTCAGAATCTAACTGATCCCGATCGGGATCAGGCAGGTGTGGCAAGGTGACCGTCCGCAAAAAGTCCTGCACACGTGCCAAGGCAAAAGGTTCGGCTTTATATAACTGCTCCAGGTACTCAGCAAAGATGTCGCGTATCTCCTGAGAGGTCACCCTTTTCTGCCCCCCAGAGTCGCAAAGCTCGCGAACCACTCTTGCGGAGTGCTGCTGCCGAAGGCGCAGAGCTAGAAAGCGACCGGTCTTATTCCCATGCTCATAAAATGTTTGCCGGAGTTTCCGGCGCTTATTATCTATTTCTCTTTGTAAACATGCATCCAAATTAGCCCGGGCAGTCCGCCACTGGCGCAGAGCCCGCCGCGATCCAGTCTGGGCATGCTCAGAACGCAGTCGGGTGGAATCTCCTACTGCTGCCGCCGCCGGGAACAACTCCCCCCACGGTGCTCCTGCCCAATCGGGGCAGTGGGAGAGGACAAGAAAGCGGCCCGCCTCCATAAAAGCGGCGTCGCTCGCCTCCGGAGGGAGCCGCTGCTGCCGCCGCCGGGAACAACTCCCCCCACAGTGCTCCTGCCCAATCGGGGCAGTGGGAGAGGACAAGAAAGCGGCCTGCCTCCATAAAAGCGGCGTCCCTCGCCTCCGGAGGGAGCCGCTGCTGCTGCCGCCGGGAACAACTCCCCCCACGGTGCTCCTGCTCAATCGGGGCAGTGGGAGAGGACAAGAAAGCGGCCCGCCTCCATAAAAGCGGCGTCCCTCGCCTCCGGAGGGAGCCGCTGCTGCCGCCGCCGGGAACAACTCCCCCCACGGTGCTCCTGCCCAATCGGGGCAGTGGGAGAGGACAAGAAAGCGGCCCGCCTCCATAAAAGCGGCGTCCCTCGCCTCTGGAGGGAGCCGCTGCTGCCGCCGCCGGGAACAACTCCCCCCACGGTGCTCCTGCCTAATCGGGGCAGTGGGAGAGGACAAGAAAGCGGCCCGCCTCCATAAAAGCGGCGTCCCTCGCGGGTGCGCCCGCGCCTGGCGGGCCTCGCCAGAGGGCCCTTTGGCGTGGCCCTTAGGCGCGGCACAGAGGCGCACAAAAAAGCAACCAACCAACATATACTCCTAAAATTTTGAAAAGCCACGCCACATCCAACAGACACCTCCACCACCGAACCGAAGATCAACGAACACAACAACTCTGCAAGGAAAAACCTCACCACTCCGGAATCCCAGGCGAGGCATGAAGGCAAACAGCATGAAACAACCAGAATAAACAGCAGCGCCGACAGCATCCCAGCAGAACCCAACAAGGAGCAGACCGAGGCGAAGGACGTCAGAACCGCAAGTAGAATTCTCACAGTACATCACACATCCCCCACTACCAAACTCTCACCCCCACTACACACATCCCAATAGATCCGGCCCTCCCTCCACGGGACAGGCTCCCCTAGGAGGGAGGCGCACCAGGCGCACCAAGACGCCCTACACAGATCCGGCTCTCCCTCCACGGGACAGGCCCCAAGGCGCCCTCCACGGGACAGGCTCCCGCACCAAGACGCCCTCCACAGATCCGACTCGCCCTCCACGGGACAGGCTCCCGCACCAAGACGCCCTCCACAGATCCGACTCGCCATCCACAGATTCGACTCGCCCTCCACGGGACAGGCTCCCTCCACGGGACAGGCTCCCGCACCAAGACGCCCTCCACAGATCCGACTCGACCTCCACGGGACAGGCTCCCTCCACGGGACAGGCTCCCGCACCAAGACGCCCTCCACAGATCCGACTCGCCCTCCACAGGACAGGCTCCCGCACCAAGACGCCCTCCACAGATCCGACTCGCCCTCCACAGATCCGACTCGCCCTCCACAGATCCGACTCGCCCTCCACGGGACAGGCTCCCTCCACGGGACAGGCTCCCGCACCAAGACGCCCTCCACGGGACAGGCTCCCTCCACGGGACAGGCTCCCGCACCAAGACGCCCTACACGGATCCGACTCGCCCTCCACGGGACAGGCTTC
Source organism: Ichthyophis bannanicus (assembly GCA_033557465.1). Taxonomy (NCBI): domain Eukaryota; kingdom Metazoa; phylum Chordata; class Amphibia; order Gymnophiona; family Ichthyophiidae; genus Ichthyophis; species Ichthyophis bannanicus. The sequence continues at coordinate 647,284,521 of CM066033.1, read as the reverse complement.
CTCCACGGGACAGGCTCCCGCACCAAGACGCCCTCCACAGATCCGACTCGCCCTCCACGGGACAGGCTCCCTCCACGGGACAGGCTATCGCACAATAGACAGCTCTCACCAAACAGCCAACAGACGAAGACTTAAGAAAACAGGCATCACCTTAACAGAACATCACAAAAAACCAACATGCACGCCACATACTTCCTCCCACTCTACCTACTCGTCACACAACTCCTCCCACCAACCACACACCTCCACTACCCACAAGCAAACACAACATGGCACCCACCAACTGTATTGCCATATTTAGAACCACAGCACACATACAAGAGACACTCAGAACCTCCCAGTCAAAGCGACCAAACAGACGCAAATCGAACTCCCACACCGGCACAAAGGAAGCACATGTAACAGCAACCTCCTCAACAAAGACAACAACGATTGAGCTCATAAATGCCAGATCCGTCTGCAACAAGATACACACTCTTGTTGACCACATTGAAGAGCGACAGCCCGACATAATATGCATCACAGAGACATGGCTCAACCCGACTGACAACGTACTACTCAACCAACTAGTACCGGACAACTACTCAGCGTACAACTGCCCACGCACCCACAAGCGTGGAGGAGGAGTCCTGATAATAGCAAAAACAAAACTAAAGTTCAAGACACACAGCCTCACCGATACGCAGCAATGTAACACAATTAGCATCAAGAACAAGAACATTGCAATCTTCCTAACCTACAGAGCACCCAGAGCTCCACCCGACGAACTAGCCTTCACACTCGAAGAAGCCTGTGCCATAACAACAAACAACAAACCAGCGCTGCTGATTGGAGACTTCAACCTAAAGTCCACCAATGTCAAAGACGCAGAGGCCTTCCTTCAAGCAATGTCCTCACTTCAATTCACACAGATAATCAATGCACCAACACACAGACACGGATCATCCCCAGACCTCATATTCGCATCCAATTACCTAACATCAAGAGACCTGATTTCTCCACCCACCATTACCCCAGTGCCATGGTCTGACCACTACTTAATAGAGACAAAGCTGCGGTCACAAGAGGACCAGACAAATGATAGAGCAAACATCTCACACACACAAAGACGATTCAAGTGTTTCGACAAGGACGAATTCATACAGGACACAATACAACACCTGAACATTACTACAGACGACCTGGAGGAACAAGTTTCCAGCTGGAACAGCATTTTAGCCAACGCCGCCAAACCATCTGATGGCGGGACCGAGAAACAACACCACAACAAGAGACAAAACAAACCATGGTACTCAGCAAAAATACGACAGGAAAAGAGGGATCTCAGAAAGATTGAACGGAGATGGAGAAAAAACAAAGCAACTGCCGACCAGCATCTTTATCTAACGAAGCAAAAGCAATACAATGAACACATCAACCAATCAAAGAGGGAATTCCACACAAACATGATAAATACTTCCATCAACAAACCCAGAGAGCTTTTCGAAATAGTAAAAATCCTCACAAAAGAGCAAACAACAGAAGGGGAAGTACAAGTAGATCCACAGGAATTCGCCGACCACATCAAAGACAAATTTCACTCCACAGAATGAACAACGCCTAGTAGGACCACCGGGACGGACGTACACCCCAAAACCTGGGGCACATTCTCCTCACCCTCAACAGAACAGATATCCCACATCATCTCTACAATCAACACAAGCACTGCTCCTACAGACCCATGCCCAGTGTCATGGGTCAAAGCCACCAAATCAAGCCTCATCCCCACCATACATAAAATGGTACACAACTCACTCACTCAAGGACTCATGCCAAAGCAACTAAAACTTGCCTCAGTAAGACCAATCACAAAGAAAACAACTCTCGACAAAAAAGATCCAGCAGCATACCGACCAATCTCCAGCATACCCTTCCTAGCAAAAATCATCGAAAAGACGGTTCAACTACAACTTCAGGATCACATCGACGAACACGAAACACTCGACGACAACCAACACGGATTTCGTCCCAACCATGGTGTCGAAACGCTACTGATCTACCTCTTCGACAGCATCCTAAGAATAATTGACAACACCAGGAATGGAATCATAATGATCTTCATCGACATCTCCTCAGCCTTCGACACAGTGAACCACAACATGCTCCTGGAAAGACTAAAGAACACTGGTATACATGGTATCACACTGAAATGGTTCCACTCATACCTAACCGAAAGACAGCTACAGGTCAAGGTGGGACACATCACCTCCCGACCCATAAAAGTCCGTCAAGGAGTACCTCAAGGATCTGCGCTCTCAGCACTCCTATTTAACATCTACATCCAACCAATATGCAACATCATGAAAGAGAACAACATTCAATACACAATCTATGCGGACGACATCATGATATACACCCCGATATCAATCGACAACCCGGACTTCTCTAAGATAACAGACTGCCTTACCCAAATGACCAGTTGGTGTCAAAACAACAACCTCGCAATAAACTACAACAAGACTGAAGCTTTAATCATCACTCAGAACCAAAGCTTCATACACCCACCAAATATACAGATACTAAACACTACCATACCAATAAGGTCAGAAGTGAGATACCTCGGGGTTACTCTGGACAATAAACTCAATCTCAAGCCACACATAGACAAAACAATCCAAAAAGCCTACTACAAAATGCGAATCATCAGGAGACTGAAACCACTCCTCGCCCCAGAACACTTCCGTACCGTCTGTCAAGCACTGATAACCCCACTACTGGACTTCTGCAATCCAATATACCTTGGACTACCGAAACAAGCCATCAAACCACTCCAACTGGCACAAAACACCGCAGCACGAATCATATCCGGAACTGCAAGACAGGAGCACATCACACCTACCTTAAAGGACTTACACTGGCTTCCAATTGGTGCACGCATCAGATACAAAACTATCATAAACCTATTTAAGATAAAACAGCGCACATCAGCCAACAGCCTGCACGCCCTCATACAACCAGACACCAGCACACGTCCTAGAAGAAAACAAACACACAACCGAGTCAGCACCCCAAGTGAATACAAACACACACGCAAGGACACAACAGACAGAGCACTCTCCATGGCTGCTCCAACAATATGGAACAAACTACCGGACGATTTGAGGGCAACTACAGACCTCAAAGACTTTAGAAAACAGCTGAAAACCATGCTGTTCATAGAACACTATGGACACATCACATAACCTAAGTGACTGTATAGCAGCACATGTTACCGACTAACACTGTATGTATATAAAGGTTTTTAGCACCACTGTATATAGCCCACATTGTACATAGCTCAAACAAATCTAGCACACAATTCAACACGCACTCAACTAAATTTTCACTCTCACTGCATGTATAACACACTCACACTACCAGATTGTTTGCTGTGATACCACCTTGATTATTATGATAAGGCGGTTTAGAAATACTGTTAAATAAATAAATAAATAAAATAATTGACAATATTCTCGTTTCCAAGCTCTCCGCATGCGGGCCGCTTCCGCCAGGAGCTGGCCCCGTGCCGTGGCCTTGAAAGCATCCCAGACCAAGGGTAGCGAAACTTCCCCAGAATCATTAAGCTCAAAAAAGTCAGTTATAAAACGACTATGTTCTTGCACTGCGCATTGCCGCTGCAAAAATCGCACATCAAATCTCCAAAGCCAGTGGCGCTCGTTATACAGGCCCGTCGGGAGAGTAAGCCAGCACGGGGCATGGTCCGACCAGGTCAGAGCCCCATGGCCGGCCTCCACTCTCCCATCCATCAGGCGCTGGTCTAACAAGAAGTAATCTATGCGGGTGTGCACCTGATGAACGGGAGAATAGTATGTGTAGCTTCTCTCCCCCTCATGAGTGTCCCTCCAGACATCTCGCAAGCCTAAGTCCACTAGGAGGCTCTGTAACGCCCTAGCCGGCCCCCCCACCACCCCCCCGGTACGACCAGTAGAATCCAACTGGGGCACCAGATGTGTGTTACAATCCCCGCCGAGAATAATGGGGCCCTTCGCGAAGTCCGCTAGCAAGGTCTTCAACCGCAGAAAAAAGGCTCCCTGGCCGGTATTCGGTGCATAGATGTTAGCTAAAGTTAAGAGATGACCGTCCAGGCGGATATTTGCAAAAAGCCACCTTCCCAAGGTATCTCTTTTAACCTCTTCCACTTGAAGAGATAAGCTCTGATGGAATAGAAAGGCCACCCCACGTTTCTTCCGGCCCTGCATGTCCGAGGCAACCCATACCTCAGTATAGGGGTTACGCCGTAACCATCCCTGCTTGTTAGCCCGGAGGTGTGTCTCTTGTAAGAAGACTATGTCCCCTTTCAGAGCCCGCAGTTCTGAGAACAGCAGTGAGTGCTTTCTTGGGGAGTTAAGACCCTTAACATTCAAAGAAATCAGGCGCAGCATTGGGACTCAAACACCAAGCCTTCCCCGCCTCTTGCCTCCCCATGGGCCCATGAGATTCCCCCCCCCTAGCACAGTCCCTCTGATTGTAAGTGTGTGTCTCCCTTGCCAACATATTCCTGATCCCCATAAAGAGTACTATAACCCCCCCACCTTACCCGAAACCCCCCACCATCCCCTAACTAGGTATGTCACCCACACAACCAATCCACCCCCCTTCCCGTCAATACCACCTGCCTGTTAATGTAGAAACAGGACACGGTAAATTGACCTCAAACTAAACTCCGCCCCAGTCCCCACAAAGCTTAATTACAAGCATAACATATAGTAACATTTCCCCATCACCCGCCGCCCTCAAGGGTCATTAATCCTGTTGTGCTCCCTTAACAAAACAGTTTCAACAACAAAACATCCACAAGTTACCCGCCACCCCCAAATAATTCTAAGCAGTTGTCCCGGGCCCTTCCAGGCCACTAGCCACTAGCTCATCCAAAGCTGGTGTGAGGAGCAGCAAGGTTAGAAGAGCTAATCAGTCAGCCGTTAGTCATGAAAGTGGGGCACCCTTAGGCAGGGCCCCCCGGGCAACAAAGTAAGCACTCCATCTCCAGGAAGGATCAAACAGGTTTACCCACCCGGGTCCATTTTGAATGTTGAGGCTTGGGAGGCAAAGGGTGAGGCAAAGCATTATCTTCAACTAGTCCCGCCTGTCGCAGGGCCCGCCAAGCTTCAGTATGGTCCTTTGCTGAGATCTTTTTGTTGCCCAAAAGAAAGTTCATCCGAAATGGAAAGGACCAAGAATATCGGATCCCTTTGTTGTTCAGGACCGTCGTAATTGGTTTCATCTCCCTCCGACGGGCCAATGTGAACGACGAGAGATCCTGATAGATTGTTACCGTTGCGTCTTGAAAGCGAATCGCATTTTTCTCCCGGCCTCGACGAATGAGAAGCTCGGCAACAGTGTAGCGCAAAAATCGCGCAATGACGTCCCGGGGTTGGTTGTTAGGAGGTTTCCCCAGGGCGCGATGGACTCGTTCAATTTCCATTCCGGACGCATGAGCAGCCAGTTCCTCCACCGGGAGCAGTTCCGCTATCAGATTTTTGAGTACCAGCGGGAGGTCCTCGCCGCCCCCCACAGCTTCCGGGATTCCTCGAAAACGCACATTATTGCGACGGGAGCGGTTTTCAATGTCATCAATTTTGTAGGTCAGCTCCATCGCTTGCGCATGTTGTCTATCAAGCGCACATTGTAAGTCCACTAGGGCACCATCATGGCTGTCAACGTTTGTCTCAACTTCTTCTACTCGTGCCCCCAGTTCCTTTATATCGTTCCGAAGTTCTGTAATGTTGTTCATCAGTTCTTCGCGCAGGGAGCGGAATTCGGTGGTCAGGTCCTCAAAACCCCTGCGAAGCTCTCGTTGAAGCGGGGCGTATGAGAGCTGCTTGGGAGGGTCCAGGTCATCTTCACTCACAGTCTCGTCACCAGAGCCCGTCGAGGGAGGTCTGGCAGTTGGACTAGTCGAGACACCAGTCTTAATCTGCAGCCGTTGGGATGAGCGCATCCCCTCCCGGGCCTCAGGGTTTTTTGCCTTAGTAGCCATGTGGAGGGTAAAAATCCCAGCAGACCAAAGCGAGGCAGTAAGTTATGACAAGAAAGTTGGTAGGTGCTTTAGGCCAGGTAGTCACGGGAGAGAAAAAATTAGGATGTTTAGCCAAAAAAAAAGGGAAAGAAAAATATGATTAGAGCCAAGCGATCCCACTCGTGGCCAGCAGAGGGAGCTCCAGGATCATATAAGGCAGCAAAGTCCACACAGTGTTGGGAGAGACGCAGCACAATGTCAGCAATGATACAGATGCCAGGCAGGCAGCGATGAGGAGAGATAGCAGCCTCTATAAGTGCCCTGAGAACGAGGAGGCACTCAATGAGAGTCTTCCAGATCAAATCCCAGGTCTATGCTGAGGAGAGAGGAGCCAGGCAGAGCCGTGGAGACCTAAACTGTAGCAGCTGATAAAGGTTGCAGACGATTGGCTAGGAAGCGCCCATGTGATCCAGGCCTTGCTGAGCACGTTGGAACGCAGGAGGAACCATGCGTTCCAAGACCACGCGGTTATGGCCACCGCGATGTCCAGCCCCTCCACGAGCACCCGCGATACTTCGCAGCGTCGCTGCACAGGCTCTCTCACCTTTTGCCGCTCAAGCAATGCCCTGGTGCAAGGAGAACAAATCCGTCGGTTCAGCAGCAGCAGTACCGAAGCACTTCGTACCCCCTCCTCTCAGATTCACAGCCGCGAAGCTCACTCACTGCGGTCAGGTCACTCTCCTCCCAGAGATGGCAGGCAGCAAGGGGTACACTTCGGGTTGCAGCGGGCAGCTCGCTCTGCATAAGAGACCCCAAATGTGGAAGAGGAACCAGAGGAGGCTCGGCAGGCAGGAGTTTGGCAGCGCGGCCGGCCTGGGCAGATGCCGGTACCGCGGTTCCGTTCGCGTTGCAGGTCTCCGCGGCTCACTAGAAGACGCGATTGAGAGCACCCGGTCCCAAGCTACACGGAGCAGGTAAATTTTGGGGAAAATGCTGACTAAATGCCTATGTTAGCTGAAGAAAGGGGGATAGCCAGGATGGAGGAGAACTAAGTTGCGGCCATTCCACAACCGGCTCACGAGCGCCCCCCTAATTTTTTGAAATGTTTTTGAGTTTTCCATTCATGCTTACTATTTGGAAAGTTTCATACTGGTTTCTTTCAGTGCTAAACCAGAGGATATACCAAGTAATAACATTATTGAAAGTTGTTTGTCTGCTTCCACCTGCTGGCAAGGGAGCATAGCCCACTCATTTGGACTGGTCTGGCAGAATTCAAAGAAAGTAAATTATCAGTTATGTAAAATATTTATCTTTCTTTGCTGTGCTTTTCTTCTTAAGATATCTTGCACTCTTTAGATTCTAATCTTTTTTCCCTTACTTCAGCTGCCTCCTTTGGGAGAAAAAAACTCTCTTTTTGCTCTTACACACAAATATTTGCTTCCCTGTATGGTTCCTTCTACTTGTTACACAACTGCATGTTCTGTGTTACAGATGTCTGTCCCTGATGAATTTCTTTTTTGTGTTTGTAGGCATGCGTTGAAGCTGTAGTTCTGCCAGAGAAATGTACCTCTGTCTCAGAAGGTGAGAGACTCCAAACTTCTTTACATTTTATTGAAATGTAGAAAAAGTAAGTTGCATGTGCACATGCTTTTCCTATTTATTTAGCAGGGTTTATATACCACTTTTCACCAGGTCAAAGTGGTGTACATGGAACAGAGAACGGTTGGTAATATAGAACAGAATTAACTATATACAGTATGCATTGATTATATAGAGTATTTAATGCTATACAATAGGTATGAGTTAAGTGGATCATTGACTATATACACATGTTTACATCATCATTGATATGTATAGCGTGGGGGGGTTATATAGTGGGGCTGAAATGTTCAGAAAAGAGGTGTCTTTAGTTATTTACGGAAGGTGAGGAGGTCGGTGATGTTTCTTATTGCATCTGGTAGTATGTTCCAAATGGGCGGGGCATATAGCTGAAAGGCTCATCCGCAGCTTGTTGGTTGTATTTGGTTCTAGCGTGGGGGATGATGAGTGTGTTCTTTGTAGATGATTGTCTGGCTCTGTTAGATTGAGGTGAGTGGTAGGTTGATAGTGGATGGCTTTGTGGGTCAAAGGGAGGGTCTTGTATTTTATCCGGCTGGTTAATGATAACCAATGGGGCTGTTTGAGGTTGGGTGTAATGTGGTCGTGTTTGGTTGCTCCTTGGAGGATGTGTGCTGTTGTGTGTGTAGAGCAGTGCGTAGAGAAAGTAGGGTAGGTTTGGGAGGCCATGGTAGATGGAGTTGCAGTAGTCGAGGTATGATAGAATAATGGCTTGGAGTGCTGAGTAGAAATCTCAAGGTTCAAGGAGAGGTTGGAGACGTTGCAGGGTTTAGGCTTTGTAGTATATTGCTTTGGCAATCTTGTTTATTTGCTATTTGGAGGCGTTGATCGAGGGTGATGCCAAGGTATTTCACTGGTTGAACTCTTATTCCTAAGTGTCCCTCTAGTCCAGTCCCTTTCCTCTGGGTTGTGCTCCCCTTCCAGAAGCTTGGAGACTGAGTACATCATCCTTTTGATGACACTGGGGTATATATACCACTGGCACCACCCACCAGCTCCAGTATACTCGGTCTCCAAGCAGCTGGAGGGAGCAGTAAGCCAGAGGTTGGCTTACTGAAGAGACACTTAGGTGTTAGTGGGGTGGTTCTTTTTCCCTTTAGTTTTATTTAATCTTCAGGAACAAGCAGGAATGTAGTCCTCACATATGGGTATCGTCGGTACCGACGGAGCCTGCGTGGGAACGCTCCCCAGTGTCCAATAGGAACGCTTTTGGGAGCATTCCTCAGCACATGCGCACTGCCTTCCCGCCTTTCCAACTGTCCCTCTTCAGTTCTTCATTTTCCGCTGAGTCAAAAGGACCTACCCGTCACCGCAGAAAATTCCGTCTTTAAAATTCTTTTTTGTGGTCGTGTTTGCCTACCACTCGACGCCTACCGGTACCGCTGGTTCTTTTCCTAAAAAAACCCCAAACAAACCCTAGACTTAGACTGTTCTCTTTCAGAAACTTTCCTGTTTTGGTGCTAGGCGCCATTTTGGGCACTAGGCCCCATTTTTCCAAAATCATGGAAAAGCCAACTAGTGGTTTTAAAAAATGTACTAAGTGTGGCGGTACTATTTCCGTCACTGACACCCATGATTGGTGTCTAAAATGTTTAGGACCTGATCATTCTCCAACTGAATGTCTCTCCTGCATGGGGGATGACCAAAAGAGGAAGACAGAACCTGGCCGCAAAGCTTGGTACCCTCTTTTCTTCAGATGCCAGATCCATTGCATCGACATCGTCAAGGGCCTCGTCTTCCTCCCATGGATCTCAGGTAACTAAACACAAAAGACGGTCCTCAAAGGGTAGCTCTCCTGCTAAGCATCGAGAGGCCATTGGCATTGCCCTTGAGGGAACCACACCGGCAAAACAGCCCCAGCGGGAGGCTTTGGCTTCCAAAGTATCGATGGGGCTTCAGGATGTTCTCGAGGCCTCAACCTCGCAAGAACTACCTGTGCCATGCTCAGGGGTTCCGGCCGTTCTCACCGGTACCGACACCCAGGCATCGGCAGCGTCGATAGACCAAAGATTTCTTGCTATCGAACGCAGTATCGCAGCTCTTCTCTCAGCTGCGGTACCGGTAGTCCCAAGGGCACCGGTACTGACACCGATGATGCCGGTACCAACGGTACCGGCCCCAATGGTAACTCTTCCCATTCCACCTCCGGCTGGAGTGGATAAAGTGGTACCGGATCACCTCGGTACCGACGTTGATCGGTACCGGGATCGTGCTTTGCAGGAGCATGGGGGTCAGGAATACTTCGATTCTTCCGATTCCGAAGACTCTGACAATTCTGCTGGCACTAGAGGGTTTCTCCTAGAAGATCCCTCTTCTCCCCAACACAGATTGTCACCTCCAGAGGACATGTCATTTCAGGATTTCATCCGTGATATTGCTAAAGGTCTTTCAATCACAGTAGCTCCTGAAGAGGAACCCAGAGCAAAGGAATTGGAAATCCTCCAATATCCTGAAGCTCCTAAGGAGGCAGCTACTCTGCCTATACATGAAATTCTGCATAGCTTGATGCTCAGAATGTGGGAAACACCTCTGACTACTTCTCCTCACTCTAGGAGACTTGATACTATGTATCGAGTCCCACCATGTCCTGGATTTCAGAAAACTCAGCTGCCACACCATTCAATGGTAGTGGAGTCAGCCATGCGTAGGATGAAAAGTGCAAAAAGACATGCATCCAACCCTCCAGGTCGTGAATGCAGGACTCTGGATGCTTTTGGACGCAGAACTTTTCAAGCTTCCATGCTTTCAGCTGGGATCAGCTCATATATCTTATATATGGGAATGTTCCTCAAAGAAATCGCAGGAGACTTGGAACTTATGAGCCCATTTCTCCCAGATGATAAGAGACAAGATTTTCTTACTCTAGTTAAGCATGCTCAGGATGTCTCCAAGTTTGTCAATCGTGCAGCCTTTGACTGCTTCGAATGCATCAGCAGAACTTCTGCTATTGCCATTGGCGCACGACGGATTGCCTGGCTACAGGCATCAGACTTGGAGACTTGGGTACAGGACAAGTTAGGCAACATTCCTTGCACGGGAGAGAATCTCTTTGGCAAGAACTGGCAGGAGAAGGCTAACAAGTTAGATGCTGACATTTCTACCTTAGATAGGTTGTCAAAATCTACAGCCACTCCAGCCAAAAGGAAGCCTTATAAAAAACCCTCTTTTAGCAAAAAGAGGAAGTTTTATCCTTCCTATACCAACCAGACTCAGACTCCAGGTCAGGTTGCCCAAAAGGGACAAACTAGACGACAAAAGAAACCAAAAGGCTCGAGAGCCCAACCAGCTCTCCAGGTTCAGCCCCCTCAAGGGCTTTGACTCCTTCCTAGAGAGCTTTGCCTTCCTGCCTCTGAGGGGTCCTCAACCTCCCAATATTCCCGGCAGGTTATGCCACTTTGTCAACAGATGGCATCAAATAACAGCAGAAGATTGGACTTTGTCCGTTGTAGGGGAGGGCTACAAACTTAATTTTCACAGCTTACCCCCTCCTACAATTCTAAAGCAGTTCAGTTCACAAACCTCTGCAGACAATCTGCTAGATCACGAGGTCTCCACACTTCTTGCCCAAGGGGCAATAGAGGAAGTACCCATTCTTCAACAGGGTGCAGGGTTCTACTCCCCCTATTTTCTTATTTCAAAGAAAACAGGAGGACACAGACCCATTCTAGACCTCAGAGAACTGAACAAATATCTGTTTCGAGAGAAATTCAAAATGATTTCTCTGGGAACTCTTCTGCCATACCTTCAAAGCCAGGACTGGCTTTGCTCTCTAGACTTAAAAGATGCATACACTCACATTCTCATCCATTCAGATCACAGGAACATTTTTACGTTTCCTTTTCAGGGGAAGATACTTCCAGTACAGGGTTTTTCCCTTTGGTCTGGCTTCAGCACCAAGGGTATTCACAAAATGCATGGCAGTAGTAGCTCCATTTCTACGAACCCTGGGGATTTTTGTCTTCCCTTACTTAGACGACTGGCTCATCCGAGCCGCCACAGTGACAGAGGCCAGCACTGCACTGTCTCGTACAATGCGAATCCTCCAATACTTGGGATTGGTAATAAACTTCCTGAAATCTCAACTAGTTCCTTCCCAATGCCTAGAATTCATGGGAGCCTGTCTGGATACCAGACAGGCAAGGGCTTTCCTTCCACAAGCCTGGTGTCTTCGCATAATGCAGTTAGCTTCCCAAGCAGCAGGCAAATCCTCCCTCACTGCTCGGGAGCTACTGCAGTTACTGGGACACATGGCATCCACAGTTCATGTAGTCCCATATGCTCGCCTCCACATGCGAGCAGCTCAGTTGACCCTCTCCACACAGTGGACACAGGCCACGGGTCATTTGTCGGACAAAATAACAATCTCCCAACGGCTAATTTTGTTCCTCCAATGGTGGCAATCATTAGAAAACCTGACAGTAGGGTCTCCTTTCCATCAACCCCTCTTTCAGGCCACCCTAACAACGGATGCATCACAGGTGGGTTGGGGAGCACACCTGAATCATCTCTCTGCCCAGGGCACCTGGACTCCACAGGAGGTTGGTTTACACATAAATCTCCTGGAGTTAAGAGCAACTTATTTAGCTCTTCGAGTGTTCCACGCCCAGCTCAGCTACAAGACAGTCCTAGTCCAGACGGACAATCAGGTAGCCATGTTCTGTGTGAACAAGCAGGGCGGGACTGGCTCTCTGTCGTTATGCAATGAAGCTTTACGACTATGGGCCCTCGCCTGAGAGCATCAAATTCACCTTCTAGTGGTATATATTCCAGGCATTCAAAACCTTTGGGCAGACAAACTCAGTCGAGTCCTGCTACCTCACAAGTGGTCACTCCACCTAGACCAGATGGCAAAGATATTTCATCTCTGGGGCACTCCAGACATAGACCTCTTTGCAAGTCCACTGAATGCCAAACTTCCCCGGTTCTTTTCCAGGATTCCGGCGCACAACTCTCAGGCAAGGGATGCCTTCCTCCTTCACTGGGGTCAGGACTTCCTTTATGCCTTCCCACCCATCCCCCTCATCCCCAAAACACTCTTCAAGCTTCAGAGAGACAGGGGTTGCATGATTCTCATAGCACCACGATGGCCACGCCAAACGTGGTATTCCCTGCTTCTGCATCTCTCTCAAGCGCGCCTCTGGAGTTAGGGCATGCGCCAGATCTCCTTTCCCAGGAGAACGGGACGCTATGGCACCCGAATCCCCAGTCCCTGCACCTCACGGCCTGGTTGTTGAAGGCTTAGACCTCCAGGATTTCAACCTGTCCCATCAGGTAAAAGTTATCCTTCAGGCTTCTAGGAAACTTTCCACAAGAAGATCTTATGCCTTGAAGTGGAAACGTTTTACTATATGGTGCTACAAGAAGGGATTAAACCCCGTGGTCATACCCTTAGAATTGATACTAGAGTATCTCCTTCACTTATCGAATTCTGGGTTAAAGACCAATTCGGTAAGAGTCCATCTTAGTGCAGTTGCAGCTTCTTATAAGCCTCTAAATGGACAACCAATTTCCTCTCATCCACTCCTATCAAGATTTCTGAGAGGCCTTTTATTAACAAAACCTCCCATCAAGCCACCACCGGTAGCATGGAATCTAAATCTAGTTCTCGGGCAGCTCATGAAGCCACCTTTTGAACCTTTAGCCACTACAGCCCTTACGTTTTTGACTTGGAAGGTCATCTTCCTGATTGCAGTCACCTCTGCCCGTCGCATTAGTGAATTGCAAGCTTTAGTGGCTGATCCTCCTTATACTAGATTTCATCATGATAAGGTTGTTCTTCAAACTCACCCACACTTTATGCCAAAGGTGGTTTCGCCTTTTCATTTAAACCAGTCAATTTATCTTCCTGTATTTTTTTCTGAGGCCTCACGCCTCTAATGCAGAAAGAAACCTTCATACTTTGGATTGTAAAAGGGCCTTAGCCTTTAACATTCAAAGAACACAGCAACATAGAAAGCCCTCGCAACTTTTTGTAGCTTTTGACCCTAGTCAGTTGGGACTTCCTGTCTCCAAAAGGACTTTATCTAAATGGATTGCCAAATGCATATCCTTTACTTATGAGAGTAAGGGTCTTCCTCTTCAGGACCATGTCACAGCTCACAGTGTGAGAGCCATGGCAACTTCTATGGCTAATCTTCACTCTGTGTCTATCGATGACATTTGTCGAGCAGCCACCTGGGCTTCGGTACACACCTTCACAGCCCATTACTGCCTAGATAAAGGCTTCCATCGGGATGCCTTCTTTGGCAAGCTGTTCTTCAAAATCTCTTTCAAACCTAAACCAACTCCTACCCACCAACCCTGGTGGGATGCCAGAGATCCATGGGAGGAAGGATTCTCAACTTCGGTGTCACCTTCCTGGGGCTATCTCCCTGGCATCTTCAGCTAGGGAGTCCCCATATGTGAGGACTACATTCCTGCTTGTTCCTGGAGATAGCGTAGTTACTCACCTGTAACAGGTGATCTCTGGGAACAGCAGGAATTTAGTCCTCACAACCCACCCACCTCCCCTAGGAGTTGTCTCTCTCTCTATTTGTCTCTTTCCTCTCTCCCTCTATCCTTTCACTCAGCTACAAACTTAACTGAAGAGGGACAGTTGGAAAGGCAGGAAGGTAGCGCGCATGTGCTGAGGGATGCTCCCAAAAGCGTTCCTATTGGACGCTGGGGAGCGTTCCCGCGCAGGCTCCGTCGGAACCGACGATACCCATATGTGAGGACTAAATTCCTGTTGTTCCCGGAGATCACCTGTTACAGGTGAGTAACTACGCTTTCTGTGTTTTCTTTGCTTTGCTAGGATTATTAGTGGAGTGGCTCCCCCCCCCCCCCCAATTAGCAGGTTTGGGGGACAGGAGGAGGCTTCAGGCGGCCCGATGAGAGTAAAAAAAAAAACCAAAAAAAACCCAACCCAAAACTGCGGTGCCGGGACCTGCGGGAGCAAAGTGTCGCCGGGGCCTTTGAGCTTGCAGGGCCTGTCTCAAGAGCCTTTCCCACCTCGCTGCCGAAGCCCTCCTGGCGGTTGAGCGCGAGGGCAGGAAGACGCAGCCAGCCCGGGTGCAAGAGGAAATAAATTCTCCGGAGGAAGCGATTTGCGCAGGGGGGTGTCAGCAGGCTTAGGCGACGTCGGACTCTCCGGCGAGCCAAGTGAGGATCGCTGACGGAGCCACGCAGCCGCCGGCTCGGTGGCGGTACCAGGCCTTCCGATCGCGGGGAGATGGACTGCAAGGCGGAGGCAGGTAAATTTGTTCTGGTTTTGTGTGTGTTTCGCGTGCCAGGCAATTCGGCTGTGCCCAGCTTAACAGGGGCTGCATCCATTGTGTTTTTGATTTAAAAAAAAAAAAAAAAAAGTAAGAAGTAAGAGAGTTGCCTTGCCCGTCCTTTGTTTTTTCTGGGCAGGAGGGTATAGGCGCATATAGATAGATATGTGTGTGTGTATGGATGGATGGACGGACATTGGTATTGGGCGATACAAGTTCTGTGATTTTGTTAGGTGTGAGCATCACCATGCCGGTGAGACCGCAGTGTCTGGTCTGCGGGACACAGCGCGGAGCAGTGTTGGAGGCCGGTGTTTGCAGGGGCTGCGCAATAGAGGCAGCCTCGTTTGAACAGGGACTTCAGACCAGTGTGGCCTAGGATCCGCTAGCTTCCAGCTCTCCCTGGAAACAATCCTCAACTCGGGGTCTCCTCTGTCCTCAGCTTTGGAGCAGTCGGGCCCTTCTCAGCCTCAGCCCGGGCCCTCTTCTGCGGCAGGAGGGGGAGGGCTGGGGAGGTTTTTCCCCGGAATTTGTGTTGCTCCTGCACAAGTCTTTCTGTCTGCATCAGCAGGGGGGAGAAGGGGTGGCGGCGGTGGTGCAGGGGCGCATAGCTAAGCGCGGGTCAGAGTCCACTAGGCAGATGGAGACAGGAGTTCCACTTAAGCGGGCTAGACTCACACAGGAGATGGTGACCCACTCCCCTATGTCTGAGTCTCTAGAAGGGGAGACCTCAGATCGGGAGGTGGGGGAGGACGAGGAGGAACTCGAGGAAGGCAAGATCCCAGAAGAGGAGCAGGCTAGGATTGTTTGAGTCTTCCGTCGAGAGGAGTTGCCGGCCTTGATTGGCGAGTCCTTGAAAGTACTCAATATTGCAGCAGGGGTTCCAGCGGAGATCAACACCTTGGAGGACCCACTGATTCAGGCAGTCAGGAAGTCACAAAGAGTTTTTCCTGTCCACCAGGTGGTGCGGCAGATGATTCAGGAATAGTGGGATTAGCTGGAATCCGATCTAAGGGGGGTGCGGTCTATGTCACGCTTGTACCCCTTGCCGGAGGTGGACAAGGAGTTGCTGCGGTCTTCCAGAATGGACACGGTGGTGTCGGCAGTTACCAAGAAGACTATCATACCAGTCGAGGGCAGTGCGGCCCTTAAGGATAGGAAGCTGGACACTTTGTTGAAGCAAGCCTTTGATGTCAGTGCCTCGGTGTGTGGGGCTTGGGTAGCTTGGGCTTGCCTGAGATGGTCTCAACAGCTTCAGCTGTCTAGCGACATTCTGGCCAGATCGCCAGAGATGGCGGCGAGAATGGAGTCCGGAGCAGCTTATCTGGCAGATAAACTCCTGATGAGATCATACTGGCTATCGAAGAACATGGCTTTGGTGGTAGCGGCTCGCCCGTTACCTTTGGCTCCGTAACTGTGGCGGCAGATAGTTCTTCAAAAGCCCGCCTCAGCAGGCTCCCCTTTAGGGGCAAGCCGCTGTTTGGCGAAGACCCGGACAAGTTAGCAAAAGAGCCGGGCAAGTCTAAGGGAGGCAGGCTCCCTGAGGACAGGCTGAAGCAGAGTCGTATCTCCACTCCCGGGCGGACTCAGCCGAGGGAGGCCCTGACATTTTGGACGACACGGTCGGTGCCTTTACAGAGGGGTTGCTTCCCCTCTAGGGGGCAGGGGTTCCATGGGTTTCAAGGAGCGGGAAGGGGTATGGGACCTCTTCCTCCGGCCCTAGGAAACCACAATGAGACAACAGGGGCCCAGGCGGGAGTTCTGCCTGTGGGAAGACGTCTATGGCAGTTCTCTGCTTGGGCCCGGGTCATGTCCGACCAATGGGTCTTGGAAGTGGTGCAGGAAGGCTATGCCCTAGAATTTGCGAGACCGGTCCTTCCTTTGTTCGTGCAGTCTCTCCTTGCCGATCGTGGGCCAAGGTCATGGTGGTAGAGGAGACTGACAATGCTGTTGGCGTTTAGAGCAGTCGTGCCGGTGCCCAAGGACCAATGCGGTTGCGGTTGATACTCGATTTATTTTGTGGTACCAAAAAAGGAGGGCTCCTTTCGGCTGATCCTCGACCTGAAGCGTGTCAAAAGTTGTCTTCGGGTTCCTCACTTTTGCATGGAAACTCTGAAGTTGGTAATAGTGGCGGTGCATCAAGGAGAGTTTGACGTCTCTTGATCTCACGGAGGCATATTTGCATATCCATGTCCATGAGTTGCATCAGCAGTTTCTGTGGTTTGTGGTGCTGAGAGGACACTTTTTTAGTTTCAGGCATTGCCGTTGGGCTTGGCCACGGCTCTGCACACCTTTACCACGGTGATGGTGGTGGTGGCTGCGGCGCTACGCAAAGAAGGGATTTTGGTCCACCCGTACCTCGACGATTAGTTGATTCAGGCCAAGTCCAAGGAAGAGAGTTTAAGAGCAACGGCCAGTATGGCCGGACTCCTAAGAAGTCTGGGGTGGGTGATCAATCTGGCGAAGAGCATATTGGTTCCCGCTCAGGAGATAGAGTATCTGGGGGCAAGATTCCACACAGGCACGGGCAGGGTGTTCTTGCCGGTGCAGCGGGTGAAGGAGCTCAGATGTTTGTTGCGCAAGTTTATGGCCATGCAGGCGCCCTCAGCTTGGCACTATCTGCAGGTACTTGGGACCATGGCAGTGACGATAGTTAGTGTCCTGGGCCAGGGCCCATATGCGGCCACTCCAGCACTCGCTGCTCCGTCGTTGGTCCCATCAGTGGCAGTCCCTGTCAGTGGTGCTCCCCTGTTCCCCAGGGACCAGGAGAGCCTTACAGTGGTGGCTCCGTCCAGGAAATCTAGAGAGAGGCATGCCTCTCGAGTCCCCCGCAATAGATGCAGGTGACAACATACGCCAGTCTGATCGGTTGGGGGGCTCACTCTGAGGGGCACTTTGCTCAGGGCCTCTGGAGTGCCCAGGAAGCTCAGTGGTCCATCAACAGATTAGAGTTGTGGGTGGTGACTCTGGTACTCAGGGCGTTCGTGCATTGGGTCCACCTGAGGGCGGTCCGGGTGCTCTGGACAATGTGACAGCGGTGGCCTACATCAACCATCAGGGCGGCACGAGCAGTCCTCTCCTGGAGAAGGAAGCGGAGCACTTGTTGGAATGGGCCGAGGTCCATCTCGTGGCTCTTTCGGCACAACATGTAGCCAGAGTGGACAACGTCACGGCAGACTTTCTAAGCAGGTACAGAGTGGATCACAGTGAATGGGAGCTCTGTCGGGATGTCTTTGAGCAGGTACAGCGCTGATGGGGCGTTCCAATCATGGATCTGATGGCGCGCTGGGAATCGGCCAAGGTGAGCCGGTTCTTCAGCAGAAGGAAGGAAAGAATGTCTGAGGGCCTAGATGCGCTAGTGCAGAAGTGGCCCACTGAGGGACTCCTGTATGTGTTTGCTCCATGGGCGCTCATAGGCAGGGTCCTCCAGCGTATAGAGGCTCACCAGGGGTGGGTAGTTCTGATAGCCCCGGACTGGCCTCAGCGGCCGTGGTACACCCATCTCATGCGGCTCTTGGCCGATCGGCCATGGCGCCTTCCCGCAAGAGACTATTTTCTGCTGCAGGGTCCAGTGCGGATGCCGCAGGTGGATCAATTCTCGTTTATGGCCTGGCTATTGAAAGGGCGAGGCTGCGGAATAGAGGATATTCCGGAGCAGTGATCTCGACATTGCTGAAAGCCCACAAGCATTCGACCTGCCTTGCCTATGTGAGTGTCTGGCGCATTTTTGAGAGCTGGTGTGAGGACCAGCAGAATAGGCCCTTGGTGGTATCAGTCCCAGAGGTATTGGATTTCTTGCAGGCAGGTTTCGAGAAAGCCACTAACTGCACCCGCAAGGAGCTGGCCGCAAGGCCTATTTCTTGTTACAGGGGCAAGATTTAAGGTAAAGCCTTAGGCGTGCACCCTGACGTGAATCGATTCCTGAGGGTGTTGCGGCGCTTGTGGCCTCAGAAGAGGTCGGCTGTACCTCTCTGGGACCTCAATCTAGTGTTGGATGCTCTGGTTGGAGAGCCATACGAACCGCTAGGGCGTGCCTCTTTGAAGGACTTGACTCTCAAAGCCATCTTTTTGGTTGCTATCTGTTCGGCGAGTTGGGTTTTGGATTTACAGGCGCTGTCGTGCCGCCCGCCTTTCCTCTCTTTCTTCAAGGACAAGGTCGTCTTGCGGACGGTCCCTTCCTTTTTGCCCAAGGTGGTTTGTCCGTTTCACATGAATCAGTCAGTTTCTCTCCCTTCCTTTGCCAAGGGTGGCCAGGGGGAGGTGGAGGAGAGGTTGCGTCTTCTCGACGTATGAAGGGTTCTGAAGTGTTATCTGAAACGCATGGAGGTGTTCCACAAGTCGGAACGGTTGTTTGTTTGTTTTGTTTGGGGGGCCGCATAGAGGAGAAGCGGCGGCCAAGGCTTCCATTTCCAGGTGGATCAAGGAGGCCATTTCCTCAGCATACATTCTGAGGGGGAGACATGTTCTGGCGGGGTTCCGGGCTCTTGGGCGGCCTCTTGGGCGGAATTTAGTTTGGTTCCACCGCTGGACATTTGTCGAGCAGCTACTTGGTCTTCCCTACATACTTTCGCGAAGCACTATCAGTTGGATATTCAGGCAGCAGGAGATGCTGGGTTTGGAGAAGCGGTGCTTCGGTCTGGTCTTGCAGGCCCCTCCCATGGTTGAACTGCTCTGTTACATCCCAGAGGAAAGGGACTGGGCTAGAGGGACGCTTAGGAAAAAGTAATTAGACCTTACCTGCTAATTAGTGTTCCTGAAGGAACTCCAGTCCAGTCCCTGATCCCGCCCAGTGTTTCGAGATGTACAAGTTGTCACTGGCCCAAAGCTCGAGAGGGCTAGAGTGGAGGCTGCTGCGGAAGGATCTTAGTTGAGGGGTCCAGTAGCGGAGCGGGAGAGACTGGCGAAGTGCCCTGATGGCAGAGTTAGGAAGGGCATCTGCTCTTTCAGGTAAGCCGCCTCCTCTTTGGGGGGGGGGGGGGAGACGTCCCTTCCCGGGGAGGTGGGGGGTTATGTTAGAAGTTCAAGTTTGTTTTTTAGTTCTTTTGCTTACTTGTCTCTCCGTTAAGTCTGCTTTGTCAATAGGATACTGGAGCTGGTGGGTGGTGCCAGTGGTATATATACCCCAGTGTCATCAAAAGGATGACATACTCGGTCTCCAAGCTTCTGGAAGGGGAGTACAACCCAGAGGAAAGGGACTGGACTGGAGTTCCTTCAGGAACACTAATTAGCGGGTAAGGTCTAATTACCTTTTTGTGTGTTTAGTGTTAGGGAGGTTGGGGGAGAGAAAGTGTCATCTTTCGTTTTATAAATAGAGCTTCTTTTTTTTTTTTGTAGATGATTGTAAGGTGGTGGTTTATCAGCCAGTTATAAACCTTGGTAAAGCGTTTTTGGTAATTGGTGTAGGAGGGTTGCTTCATGTTGAATGAACCATAGAGTATGATGTCGTCGCATAGATGTGAAAGTTGATGTTGTGGGATTTGATGATGGAGCAGAGTGGTTGAAGGTAGATGTTGAAGAGGAACGTGGATAGGGTGGATCCTTTGGGTACTCTGCTTTTGGCGGTATGGGGTGGAAGTGTTTGTTTCAATTTTTATCTGTTGGTTAGGTAGGAGTTGAACCATTGGAGAACTGTGCTTTGGATTCCGGTGGATTGAAGGCATTGAAGGAGAATGTTATGGTTGACGGTGTCAAAAGCAACCGAGATATCTAGAAAGATCAGGAGGAATCGTTGGGCTGTGTTTTGTATGCCTTTTATTAGGGTGTTGATGAGGGAGATCATCAGTGTTTCAACTCTGCGCAGAGAGTGGAATCCATGTTGCTGGAGGTTGAGGAAGGTGTTTTTGTTGATATGGTCCTGAAATTGTTGCTGAATAACTTTCTCAATGATTTTTGGTATGAAGAGGAGACTAGCAATTGGTCTGAAGGAGGCTGGATCCGATGGGTCAAGGTCAGGCTTTTTTAGGGTGGGACATATGGAGGAGAGTTTCAGGCATTCTGGCATATGACCTTTTTGTAGGGCTGATTGGGTGATTCTGGAGAGTAAGGGGCTAAGTTCCTTTTTAGTTGCTTTGATCTAGCTGACTGGGCAGGGATCAAGGGGGAAGCTATTGTGTTGAGTGATGAGATGATGGATTCAATGTTTTCTCTGCTGATGGTGTCAAAGGAAGACCATGGATTCAGGTAGGGGGTTTCAGTGAGGAGGGGGTGGGAGCTGGGTCTGATTGGGGGTGGAGTTGCTTGTGGGTTGCTAACTGTTGGGGGGGGGAGGGCGATGGTGATATCCTGGTTGGTGGTGGCAGGTGTTCTTGCAAGCTGTTTGAGGTCAAAGAGTTCTCTCGGCTGGTTGATTGAGCAGTTGATTAGTTTGGTATGGTATTCATGCTTGGCGTTATCAGTTGCAGTACGATAGTTGTTTAGGAGTTTTAGATAGACTCCCTCACCATAACAAATAAGCAACTATTTTGTTTGTGCTTTCAGTCGAGAGGTACCGGAAATTGAGGTGTGACTTGGCTATGATCATTACTCTTCCACCTCTTCGTTGAGATCAAGAATAGTGGAAGAGGGTTTATCCTTCCGTTATGAGTTGGTTCAAGAGAATGCTGTCTAACTCTGCGAGCCATGTTTCTGTTATGCTTAGTATGCCCAGGTGTTGGGCCGTTAGTAGATCTCTGATGATGGGGATTTTATTTTTTACTGAGTGTGAGTTTTAGTGTGCAGTTGAGTGTATGTGTATGAGTTTTGTGAGTTGAGGAAGGTGTAGCATGGTTGTTGATTGGAATGTCTGAGGTGTTGAGGGTTGCATTGCTTAGCATAGAGGTATTGGAAACCTCTTAGTTAGAGAAAGCAGGGCCTATATAGTAGGGGTGGGGTGTGTTGTGTATGTGGGGGGGGGGGCTGAGGCTAGTAGGAGGAGTGCGAGCAGGGTGTAGAGGGTTCGTTATAGAGGCAGCACGTTTGCTGAGAGTTTGGGGGTAAGAGTTCTGGTTGATAACCTAGATGGTGGAGGTATGGACATTGAGGGGTTGACAGTCTGTGATCTTGTTGATTCCTGGTTCAGATCAGTCCTTGCCTAAGGGCCAAGCCAAAGGGCCCTTTGGCGTGGCCCTTAGGCACAGGCCTGCTTCGGATGTTAGAATTAGTAGTAGTAGTGGTTGCAGGCGGATGATGTGATTCAGTGGGGAGGAGCTTACTGCCACGCTGTTCCCTGCCTGTGCAGTCCTTTTTCGGTGATTGTGCAGTGAATCGGAATAGAGATGTGCAGAATCCAGCAAAAAGAGTGCATGTGTGTGTGAGTGAGAGCTGCTGTAGCTGTATGGATGTGAACCATGGTTTCCATGCCACTGCAGTTCAGGACATACAGCAGCAGTGCTTTGGTGTGTATGGAGGATGTTTTGGTGTGTGCTGTCAGTGTTGATCTATCTTTTTGAGGTATCCTTTCCATTCACAACATTGCGCTCGGGGAACATTCCTGTTGTCATTGGTGACCAGGGCAGCCTAGGCCATCTACTTCTTCCAGGGTCGCTGTCTGCATTGAGCAATCTCTTGTGAGGAAAATTTCTACTTCCTTGTCCTGTGATGCCTTCCTGCGCGGAACTGGAAAGTGTTGAAGAATTACAATAAAGCAGTAAAGGGAGTTCAGCCCACTCGCATGGGTGACGCAAGTAAACTGAGCAACCTTGGGATGAACCCTAAAGTGAATGTGTGAATTAGAAACTGGTTGAGTGGAAAGTGATAAAGGGTAGTGGTAAATGGAGTTCACTCTGAGGAGAAGGATGATCTCCAGGAACAAGCAGGAATGAGTCTTCACATATGGGTATCGTCGGTACCGACGGAGCCTGTGCGGGAACGCTCCCCAGCGTCCAATCAGAAAGCTTTTGGAAGCATCCCACAGCGCCTGCGTGCTGCCTTCCCGCCTTTCCCAACTGTCTCTCCTCAGTTCTTCTTTTCCGCGGAGCCAGCAGGTCGTGTTCCTGTCACCGCAGAAGAATTTCTTTATTTTTCTTTATTTCTTTTGTGTCGCGTCTGCCCTCTTCGACACTCTACCGGTACCGCCGGTCTTCCTTTTCTTCTTTTTTAAAAAAAAAAAAGACTCTTTTTCCTTTTCTTTTTTCTTCAGGTGCACTTGCGTTTTGGACCTTTAGGCCCAAAACCTTTTTTCCTTAACATGGAAAAGCCTGCCTCAGGGTTTAAGAAGTGCATTAAAATGTGGCGGTACCATTTCCGTCACCGACACCCACGACTGGTGTCTAAAATGTTTAGGTCCTGACCATTCCATCACAGATTGTATGTCCTGTTCTATGATGTCTAAAAGAGGTCGGCAGAACCGAGCTGCCAAGCTCAGTACCCTGTTTCCCTCTGATGTGGCTTCGGTGGCATCAACGTCTTCTAGGACTTCTTCTTCCTCACATGGATCTCAGGTAACTAAACATAAATCCAGCCGGTCCTCGAAGGGTAGATCTCCTTCTAAGCATTGAGATGCCTCTGGCGTTGCCCTCGAGGATTCTGCACTGGCAAAATTACCCCGGCGGGAGGCTTCGGCCTCTAAAGCATCATCGGTGTTCCAGGATGATCTCGACGGCGTGGCCTCGACAGATCACCTGGTGCCATGCTCTGGGGTACCGGTGGCTTTCCCCCGGTACCAACTTCCAAGCATTGGCGGCGTCGATGGATCAGAGGATTCTGTCCATGGAACACAGTCTGGTGGCTTTCCTTGTGGCATTGACGCCCCTGGTACCGCAACAGACTACTTCACCGGTACCGGCTCTAGCACCGCCATCGGTGCCGATCCCGGGTCCGGTGGCATTGACATTGGCTTCGGTGTCCGCTATGCCTGTACTCTGTCCTCTGAAGCCCTTTGGTACCGATACCTCGGTACCGGTTATTCCCGATACCGATCCCGATCCCGGTCGGTATGGGTATCGGGCTTTGCAAGAGCATCCGGACAGACGATACTTCGATTCCTCTGAAGACTCTGAGGATTCTGAAGAGTCTGTTGATGCAGTGATGCTTCTTCCACCGGAGGAGTCCTCTCCTAAACGAAGGATGTCTCCTCCAGAGGACTTGTCTTTTCAAGACTTCATCAGGGAGGTGGCTCAGGGCCTATCCATCACGGTGGCCCCTGAGACAGAACCCAGAGCCAAGGAGTTAGATATTTTACAATATCCTAAAACTCCTAAGGAGGCAGCTACCTTGCCTGTTCATGAGATTTTGTATGATCTCATGTTGAGGATGTAGGAAGCACCTCTTACCACCTCTCCTCATTCTCGCAGGTTAGATACCATGTATCGTGTCCCTCCTTGTCCTGGTTTCCATAAAACTCAGTTTCCTCACCACTCTATTGTGGTTGAGTCTGCTATGAGAAAGATTAGAAGTGCCAAAAGACATGCCTCTAATCCTCCAGGACGTGAATGTAGAACCCTGGATGCTTTTGGACGTAGAGTCTTCCAAGCTTCCATGCTTGCTGCGAGAATTAATTCCTATAGTCTTTACATGGGAATGTTCCTAAAAGAAGTCACTGATCATTTCCAGACTTTAAGTCCTTTCATTTCTGAAGATAAAAGACAGGACTTTCTCACTTGGCTCAAACATGCCCAAGATATCTCCAAATTCTCCAACCGTGCAGCTTTCGACTCCTTTGAATGTGTAAGCAGAGCCTCAGCTATTGCCATAGGTGCACGTAGAATTGCTTGGCTTCAGGCATCTGATTTGGAGATCTGGGTACAAGATGAATTGGGAAATATCCCTTGTACAGGTGAAAACCTGTTTGGTAAAGATTGGCAAGCAAAGGCCAATCAGATGCATGCTGAAAATTCTGCCTTGAATAGACTATCCAAGTCTACAGCTGCTCCTGTTAAGAAAAGGTTGTTCAAGAAAGCACCTTTTTCTAAAAAGGGAAGATTTTATCCTGCTTATAGTCAGCGGGCATCTTCTGCAGCTCAGTTCCCTACCAAACGTCAGCAATCATCCAAACAGAACAAAGCAAAGGCTGCTAGGCCTCCTCCAGCCCAGCAACCTCAGTCCCCTCAGGGCCTTTGACTTTCCGCTAGAGAACTTAGCCTTCCTGGCTCTGGAAGGACCAGAGCCCTCCACCATTCCAGGAAGGTTATGTCATTTTGCTCCCAGGTGGGGACAAATTACAGCAGAGCATTGGACACTCTCCATCATAAAAGAGGGGTACAAACTTCATTTTTCAAGCTTGCCCCCTCACACAAGAGTGCACCAGTTCAATTCTCCAACCTCCCTCCTCAACTTGTTGGGGCAGGAGATTGCCACCCTTCTCGCCCAGGGAGCAATAGAGGAAGTGCCACCCTTCTCGC
Organism: Ichthyophis bannanicus; assembly: GCA_033557465.1. Classification (NCBI taxonomy): domain Eukaryota; kingdom Metazoa; phylum Chordata; class Amphibia; order Gymnophiona; family Ichthyophiidae; genus Ichthyophis; species Ichthyophis bannanicus. Next base: position 647,259,343 of record CM066033.1, on the reverse strand, counting down.
CCAGGGGGCAATAGAGGAAGTGCCTCTTCAACAACAGGACACAGGTTTTTACTTCCCCTATTTTCTTATTCCAAAGAAAACAGGGGGCTACAGACCCATCTTAGATCTCAGAGAATTGAACAGATTCCTAGTCAAGGAAAAATTCAAAAATGATTTCTCTGGGAACTCTGCTGCCATACCTTCAGAGTCAGGATTGGCTTTGTTCTCTAGATCTCAAGGATGCGTACACCCATGTTCTCATCCATCCAACTCACAGAAGGTTCCTTCGGTTCCTTTTTCAAGAGAAGCACTATCAATACAGAGTGCTCCCTTTTGGTCTGGCCTCTGCACCAAGGGTGTTCACAAAATGCATGGCAGTGGTAGCTGCATTTCTGCGCACTCTGGGAATATTTGTATTCCCTTATTTGGACGACTGGCTCATTCGAGCTCCCACTCAGTCAGAGGCCAAGAGTTCTCCAGCCTGCACAATGCGTATCCTTCAGTATTTAGGGCTGATAATAAACATCCCAAAATCCAATTTAACCCCTACTCAGTCCCTGGAGTTTATAGGGGCATTGCTGGATACCACAAGGGCAAGGGCCTATCTCCCCCAGGCCCGTTGCCTTCGCTTGGTGCAGTTAGCTTCTCAAGCAGAGTTGAAGCCCCACTTAACTGCTCGAGAGATGTTACAGTTACTAGGCCACATGGCATCCACCGTGCATGTGGTACCATATGCTCGCCTTCACATGAGGGCAGCTCAGTGGACTTTATCCACCCAATGGACCCAGGCATTAGACTGCCTGTCAGACAAAATAGCAAACACAAGTCGCCTCATTTTGTCCCTCCAGTGATGGAAGTCCCCTCAAAACCTGTTGCTGGGGTCCCCCTTTCAGCAGTCTCTACCCCAAGCAACTCTCACAACAGATGCTTCTCCAATGGGGTGGGGAGCTCATCTGCAAGACCTCTCCACACAGGGCATCTGGTCCCCACAGGAGAGTTGTCTACATATCAATCTCTTGGAACTCAGAGCAATCTTCCTTGCTCTGCGGGTGTTCCACACCCTGCTCAGCTACAAGACAGTCCTTATCCACATGGACAATCAGGTAGCCATGTTCTGTGAACAAGCAGGGCAGAACTGGCTCTCTGTCGCTTTGCAACGAAGCTTTGCGACTGTGGGCCCTCGCCAGAGAGCATCAGATTCATCTTCTGGCAGTTTATCTTCCAGGCGTTCAAAACTCTTGGGCAGACAGACTCAGTCGAGTTCTGCTTCCACACGAGTGGTCCCTACATGTGGACCAGGTGGCCAGGACTTTTCAGATTTGGGGAACCCCGGACATAGACCTCTTTGCCAAGTCCGTGGAATGCCAAACTTCCCCGCTTCTGTTCCAGAACTCCGGCTCAGGGAGCTCAGGCAAGGGATGCTTTCCTCCTTCACTGGGGTCAAGACTTCCTGTATGCCTTTCCACCCATTCCCCTAATTCCCAAAACCCTGTTCAAGCTTCAGAGACACAGAGGCCACATGATTCTCATAGCTCCACATTGACCACGGCAAGTGTGGTACCCTCTGCTTCTACATCTCTCTCAAGCTCCCTCCCTGGAGTTAGGATCTGCTCCAGATCTCCTATCTCAAGAGGACGGAAAGTTATGGCATCCCAATCCCCAGTCTCTGCATCTCAGGGCTTGATTGCTGAAGGCCTATATCTCCAAGATCTTCATCTTTCTCAACAGGTGAAAGATGTTCTTTATGCTTCCAGAAAATCTTCCACTCGACGTTCTTATGCTTTCAAGTGGAAGAGGTTTTCCATCTGGTGCTCTGATAAGGGTCTTAACTCCCTTGTCATACCTCTGGAATCTTTGCTGGAGTATCTTCTCCATCTGTCTAATGCAGGCCTTAAGACCAATTCAGTAAGGGTCCATTTGAGTGCTATTGCAGCTTCCCTTAAGCCTCTAAATGGACAACCTATTTCCTCTCATCCTCTTGTAGCAAGGTTCATTAGAGGCCTCCTTTTAACAAAGCCTCCCATTAGACCACCTCCGGTGGCATGGGACTTGAACCTGGTTCTTGGTCAGCTTATGAAGCCGCCTTTTGAACCTTTGGCGACCACCTCCTTGAGATACCTTTCTTGGAAAGTTATCTTTCTCATTGCAATCACATCAGCACGTCGTATTAGTGAATTACAAGCACTCGTAGCTAATCCACCTTATACAAGGTTCCATCATGACAAGGGTAGTCCTTAGGATTCATCCACACTTTATGCCTAAGGTGGTCTCGCCTTTTCACCTCAACCAGGAGGTCTACCTACCTGTCTTTTTTCCAGGACCTCATGCATCAAGTGCAGAGAGGAATCTTTATACCCTGGACTGTAAAAGAGCTCTGGCTTTTTATTTATTTATTTATTTATTTATTTATTTAACAGGTTTTTTATACCGCCTTTTCCTTTAATCAAAGCGGTTACAAGACTACATCAGGTAAGACACATCAGGTTAAAATACATCCAGTTTTATACCACCTTATCAAAATATCAAAGTGATAAGCAATGGATCCATAGGTAACAGGGAAAGACAAGACTAAATCAGGTTAACATGTAATACAGACATAACTCTAAACGGGAAAACAGCCAAAGGGAGAGAGAGACAGAGGAAACTGTAATGAAAACGACTACTCATACTAATAGCTTTTATACACATTTGCTGTTATTCAATTTTTACCACGCGCCCGGCAATGACTGCTTTTATGCCATTGAGAGAGCTGTCCGTTGGTGGAGCTGGGGAGGAAGGGGGAGCTCCTGCAGCTTTACAGGTAAAGGAAGCTGGTTGCATTCCGATGTTTCAGTAAGAGACAAACAAGTGAGATCTTTAGATTCTCCAATAGCCTCTCCCAATGGAATTGATGTGTTCTGTACAAACTGAACCAGTAGCTCTAGTTTGGATTTAATTCATCCGATGACATTGATTCTGATTTGAGAACCTACAGATTTTTGCTTTGTTTAGTTTAGTCCGACAGTATATTTTTGAGTGGATTTTGCATTCAGACATGTATTCTCCTTTCGTGCCGCGCCAAAGGGCCACGCCAAAGGGCCCTCTTGCGAGGCCCTCAGGCGCGGGCCCTCAGGCGCGGGCGCGCCTCAGCTGCGGCGATTTCAGTACTGTGGTAAAGGGCTCTGATTGGCAGTTTGTTCCTTGACGTGCAGAGCACTTGAATCACAACAGCTGATGCTGTTAGCTCTTCCCGATGTTACCTTCTCAGCCTCAGCTGCGGCGATTTCAGTACTGTGGTAAAGGGCTCTGATTGGCAGTTTGTTCCTTGACGTGCAGAGCACTTGAATCACAACAGCTGATGCTGTTAGCTCTTCCCGATGTTACCTTCTCAGCCTCAGCTGCGGCGATTTCAGTACTGTGGTAAAGGGCTCTGATTGGCAGTTTGTTCCTTGACGTGCAGAGCACTTGAATCACAACAGCTGATGCTGTTAGCTCTTCCCGATGTTACCTTCTCAGCCTCAGCTGCGGCGATTTCAGTACTGTGGTAAAGGGCTCTCAGCTCTTTGTTGCCTTTGATCCTTTTCATTTGGGACTACCAGTCTCCAAGAGAACACCATCTAACTGGATTGCCCAGTGTATTTCTTTTGCCTATCAGAGTAAGATCCTTTCTCTGGAGGGCCATGTCACAGCTCACAATGTGAGGGTTATGGCAGCCTCAATGGCTCATCTGAACTCTGTGTCTATTGACCAAATCTGTCGAGCAGCTACTTGGGCCTCGGTTCATACCTTCACAGCCCATTACTGCTTGGACAAGGACTCCCGCCGGGATGCCTTGTTTGGTCAGGCTGTTCTCAAACACCTGTTCCATACTTAATCGACTCCTACCCACCATCCCTGATGGGATGCTAGAGATCCATGAGGGGAAGTGGAGCCCTGTCCCAGGGACACACAACTTCTGGGGTCTCTCCCTGGCATCTAAAGCTAGGGAGTCCCCATATGTGAAGACTCATTCCTGCTTGTTCCTGCAGATAGCACAGTTACTTACCTGTAACAGGTGATCTCTGGGAACAGCAGGAATAAGTCTTCACAACCCACCCACCTCCCCTAGGAGTTGTATCTCTCTATCTATCTTTCCTTTCTCTCTCTCTCTCTCTCTCTCTTTGTCTCAGCTTTAAAACTCAACTGAGGAGAGACAGTTGGGAAAGGCGGGAAGGCAGCACGCAGGCGCTGTGGGATGCTCCCAAAAGCTTTCTGATTGGACGCTGGGGAGCGTTCCCGCGCAGGCTCCGTCGGTACCGACGATACCCATATGTGAAGACTTATTCCTGCTGTTCACAGAGATCACCTGTTACAGGTAAGTAACTGTGCTTTATCAGTAGCATGACTCTGAGATCAATCTTTGATCCAATTCTTTTTAACGTTTTTGTAAATGATATTGCAGACCAGCTGTTGGCTAAGATTTGTGTCTTTGCGGATGATACCAAAATCTGCAAAGGAGTAGACACCCTGTAAGGTGTAGATAACATGAGGAAGGGTCTAGCGAAGCTTGTAGAATGATTTAGAATTTGGTAGCTGAGATTAAATGCTAAAAAATGCAGGGTTATGCATTTGGGTTGCAAAAACCCAAGGGAAGGGTACAGTATAGAGGGTGAAGTACTAATGTCCATGAAAGAAGAGCAGGACCTGGGGGTGATCTTAAGATAGCCAGATAGGTAGAACAAACGATAGCAAAAGCCAGAAGGATGCTTGCTGCATAAGGCGAGGAATGGCCAGCAGAACAAAGGAGATGATAATGCCTCTGAGTCTGGTGAGACCTTATCTGGAGTACTGTATGCGATTCTGGAGACTGCATCTTCAAAAAGACATCAAGAGGATGGAGTCGGTGTAGAAGGCACATGGGAACATACGTAAAGATCCCAATATGTATACTTTGGAAGAAAGATGGGGAGGGAAGGTATGATAGAGACTTTTAAAAACCTCCATGAATGAATGTACAGGAGGTGAACCTCTTTCAATTGAAAGAACACTCTGGAATGAGGAAGCATAGGATGAAGGTGAAAGGGGATAGACTCCGGAGTAATCAAAGGAAATATGACTATCTCCAGGAACAAGCAGGAATGAGTCTTCACATATGGGTACGTCGGTACCAACGGAGCCTGCGTGGGAACGCTCCCCAGCTTCCCAAAAAGGAAAGCTTTTGGGAGCATCCCACAGCGCCTGCGCGCTGCCTTCCCGCCTTTCCTAACCGCCTCTCCTCAGTTCTTCTTTGCCGCGGAGCCAGCAGGTCGTGTTCCTGTCACCGCTGAAGAAGTTCTTTGTTTTATTTTATTTCTTTGGTCTCGCATCTGCCTCCCCAGACTTTGGACCGGTACCGCCGGTCTTTTCTTTCTTTTCTTATAAAAAAACCCCAAAAACATAGTTTTTCCCTCACTTAGTGTGTTTTTCTTCTTTTGGGCCTTAGGCCTCACAAAGAATTTTTCCTCATGGAAAAACAAGCCTCCGGGTTTAAAAAATGCACTAAGTGCAGCGGTACTATTTCTGTTACTGACACCCATGAATGGTGTCTTAAACGTTTGGGTCCTGAATACTCCATTCCAGATTGTCCGTCCTGTTCTTTGATGTCTAAACGAGGTTTACAGAACCGAGCAGCCAAGCTCCATGTGCTGTTTCCCTCTGATGCAGCTTCAGTGGCATCGACGTCTTCCAGGGCTGCTTCTTCCTCCCATGGATCTCAGGTAACCAAACATAAATCCAGCCGGTCCTCGAAGGGTAGATCTCCTTCCAAGCATCGAGATGCCTCCGGGCTTGCCCTCGAAGATCCTGCACCGGCAAAACAACCCCGGCGGGAAGCTCCGGCTTCCAAAGCTCCACCTATGGGGTTACAGGTTGACATCGATGGCACGGCCTCGACCGATCACCTGTTAGAATGCTCTGGGGTACCGGCGCAACCTTCCGATACCGAATTCCAGGCATTCATGGCGTCGATGGATCACAATGTTCTATCCATGCAGCAGGCTATCACGGCCTTCATTCAAGCTGCGACGCCGCTGATACCACAACAAACTCCGTTGTCGGTATCGGCTCCGGTACCGGTACCGGCACCAGCGCCAGTACCGGTACCGACTGCATCGACATCGACCAGGATGCCGACTGCAGCGGTTCCCTGTCCAGGGATGCTCGTCGGTACCGAACCGGTACCGACGCCGCCCGATGTCGATACCGCTCGATACGCGTACCGAGCTTTAGAAGACCACCCTGACAGGCGATATTTTGATTCCTCTGATGATTCTGATACATCAGAGGAGTCTGCTGAAGTATCCATAGCCCTTCCTGAAGAGCCGCCTTCTCCAAAAAGAAGAATGTCTCCTCCAGAGGACTTATTCTTTCAAGACTTCATAAGAGAAGTGGCTAAAGGACTTTCTATTTCAGTAACCTCTGAATCAGAGCCTAGAGCTAAAAAATTGGATATTTTAGGTTATTCTAAGGCTCCTAAGGAGGCAGTCACCTTGCCAATTCATGAGATTCTTTATGAGCACATGATTGACTTATGGGAGACTCCTCTCACTATCTCTCCTCATTCTCGAAGATTGGACACTATGTACCGTGTCCCTCCTTGTCCTGGTTTTCATAAAACACAGCTTCCCCACCACTCTATTGTGGTGCAGTCAGCTATGAAAAGAATAAAGAGTGCAAAAAGACACTCTTCTGCCCCTCCAGGAAGAGAATGCAGGACCTTGGATGCTTTTGGTAGGAAAATCTTCCAAGCCAGTATGCTCATTGCCAGAATCAGCTCCTATAGTCTTTACATGGGTATGTTTCTAAAAGAAGTTGCAGATAAACTGCACACTTTCCTCCCTTTTCTTCCAGAGGATAAAAGGGAAGAATTCCTTCTTTGGCTCAAGCATACTCAAGACATTTCAAAGTTTTCCAACCGTGCAGCTTTTGACTCCTTTGAAGGTGCCAGCAGAGCTTCGGCCATTGCCATAGCTGCTCGCAGAATTACTTGGCTCGAAGCTTCTGATTTAGAACCTTGGGTCCAGGATGGTTTAGGAAATCTCCCCTGTACAGGTGAAAATCTGTTTGGCAAAGAGTGGCAAATAAAGGCCACTCAAATGGATGCAGAAAATTCTGCTTTGGATAGACTTTCAAAGTCAACCTCCATTCCTGCCAAGAAAAAACCTTTCAAGAAGTCTTTTTTTCAAAAATGGCAGATTCCCTTCTACTTCTGGCCAACAATCATCTACAGGTCGCTTTGCTACTAAGCGTCAGCAACCTAAACAGGCCAGGCCTAAGTCTACAGGGGCTGCTGCAACTCAGCAGTCCCAACCTCCTCAGGGTTTTTGACTTGATGCTCTAAAACAGCCAGAGCCTCTCACCATTCCAGGAAGGTTAGCTCATTTTGTTCCCAGATGGGAGCAAATTACAACAGAGCAGTGGACCCTCTCCATCATAAGGGAGGGCTACAACCTTCATTTCTCAAACCTTCCTCCTCACACCATGGTGAGACACTTCAATTCTCCAACATCTCTTCTCGACCTTCTAGGTCAGGAGGTGGCTACCCTTCTTGCCCAAGGGGCAATAGAAGAAGTACCTCTTCTTCAACAAGGGTCAGGGTTTTACTCCCCCTATTTTCTCATCCCAAAGAAAACAGGGGGCTACAGACCCATATTGGATCTCAGAGAATTGAACAAATTTCTATGCAAGGAGAAATTCAAGATGCTTTCTCTGGGCACTCTCCTTCCATACCTTCAGAGTCAGGATTGGCTTTGTTCTCTAGATCTCAAGGATACGTACACACATGTCCTCATCCATCCTTCTCACAGAAGGTTCCTCCGTTTCCTTTTCCAAGGAAAGCCTTACCTTTCGATCTGGCCTCTGCTCCAAGAGTGTTCACCAAATGCATGGCAGTAGTAGCTGCATTTCTACGCACTCTGGGAATTTTTGTATTCCCATACCTGGACGACTGGCTCATCCGAGCTCCATCCCAGTCAGAGGCCCAGACTGCCCTGGACTGCACAAGGCGCATTCTGCAGTATCTGGGACTTGTGGTAAATCTCCCAAAGTCCCAGCTCACCCCTACTCAATCCCTAGAGTTCATAGGGGCCTGGCTAGATACTACCACTGCAAGGGCCTATCTTCCTCAGGCCCGTTGCCTACGCCTGGTGCAGTTAGCCTCCCAGATTCAGTCAAAGAGCCATTTAACTGCCCGGGAGATGCTGCAACTGCTAGGCCACATGGCATCCACAGTGCATGTGGTCCCCTATGCTCGCCTTCACATGAGAGCAGCTCAATGGAATTTGTCCACCCAGTGGACTCAAGCATCAGGTGCTCTGTCAGACAAAATAGCAACCTCCAGGCGCCTCTTTTGGTCTCTCCAGTGGTGGAAGTCCACCCAAAATCTGTTGCTGGGGTCCCCCTTCCAACAGTTGTTACCCCAGGCAACCCTCACAACATATGCCTCCCAAACAGGTTGGGGAGCTCATCTGCAAGACCTCTCCACTCAAGGCACTTGGTCTCCACAGGAGACCTATCTCCATATCAACCACTTGGAGCTCCGAGCAGTTTTTCTAGCTCTCAAGGTCTTCCATACCCTGCTCAGCTACAAGACAGTCCTCATTCATACGGACAATCAAGTAGCAATGTTTTACATAAACAAGCAAGGAGGAACTGGCTCTCTGTCGCTTTGCAACGAAGCTTTAAGATTGTGGGCCTTCGCCAGAGAGCATCAAATCCATCTCCTGGCCGTATACCTTCCAGGAATCCAAAACTCTTGGGCAGACAGACTCAGTCGAGTTCTGCTTCCACACGAATGGTCCCTGCACATGAACCAAGTACTCAGAATCTTTCAAGAGTGGGGAACCCCGGACATAGACCTCTTTGCAAGTCCGTGGAATGCCAAACTTCCCCGGTTCTGTTCCAGAATTCCGTGTCAGGGAGTTCAGGCCAAGGATGCCTTCCTCCTTCACTGGGGTCAAGACTTCCTGTATGCCTTTCCACCCATTCCTTTAATTCCCAAGACTCTGTTCCAAGCTCCAGAGGGATCAAGGATCTATGATCCTCATAGCTCCACGCTGGCCACGCCAAGTGTGGTACCCTCTACTTCTACATCTCTCTCAAGCTCCCTCCCTAGACTTCGGAGCTGCTCCAGACCATCTGTCTCAGGAGGAGGGGACTTTGTGGCACCCAAACCCCAAGTCCCTTCACCTCAGAGCTTGGTTGCTGAAGGCCTAGACCTTCAGGATTGGAATCTTTCTCAGCAGGTGAAGGATATCCTTCCTGCTTCCAGGAAACCTTCTACTAGACGTTCCTATGCTTTTAAATGGAAAAGGTTTTCCATTTGGTGTACTGAGAAGGGTCTTGACCCTCTAGCACTACCTTTGAATTCTCTATTGGAATATCTCCTGCATCTTTCCAGTGCAGGCCTTAAGACAAATTCAGTAAGGGTCCATTTGAGTGCTATTGCAGCATCCCTTAAGCCTATCAATGGACACCCAATTTCCTCTCATCCTCTTATTGCAAGATTCATGAGAGGCCTAACTTTAACTAAACCTCCCATTAGACCTCCTCCGGTGGCATGGGACTTAAATCTGGTTCTTGGTCAGCTTATGAAGCCACCTTTTGAACCCTTAGCCACCACCTCCTTGAAATGTCTTTCCTGGAAGGTTATTTTCCTCATTGCAGTCACCTCAGCTCGCCGTATCAGTGAACTGCAGGCCTTAGTGGCTAATCCCCCTTATACAAGATTCCATCATGATAAGGTAGTCCTTAGGACCAATCCACACTTTATGCCTAAAGTGGTCTCACCTTTTCATCTTAATCAAGAGGTATATTTACCTGTCTTTTTTCCAGCTCCTCATGCATCAAGTGCAGAGAGGAATCTTCATACTCTGGATTGTAAGAGAGCTCTTGCCTTTTACTTACAAAGGACACAGCAACATAGAAAGTCTTCTCAACTCTTTGTTGCTTTTGATCCCTCTCATTTGGGACTTCCAGTCTCTAAGAGAACACCGTCCAATTGGATTGCTCAGTGTATTTCTTTCGCCTACCAGAGTAAAAACCTTTCTCTGGAGAGCCATGTCACAGCTCATAATGTGAGGGCCATGGCCACCTCTCTGGCTCATCTAACTTCTGTGTCAATCGACCTAATCTGTTGAGCGGCCACCTGGGCCTCGGTTCATACCTTCACAGCCCATTACTACTTGGACAAGGACTCCCGCCGGGATGCCTTGTTTGGTCAGGCTGTTCTCAAACACCTGTTCCATTCTTAATCAGCTCCTGCCTTCCTTCCCAGAATGGATGCCTGAGGTCCATAGGAGGAGGTAGAGCCCTTCCCAGGGTCTCATAACCTGAGGGATCTCCCAGGCATCTCTAGCTAGGGAGTCCCCATATGTGAAGACTCATTCCTGCTTGTTCCTGGAGATAGCACAGTTACTTACCTGTAACAGGTGATCTCTGGGAACAGCAGGAATAAGTCTTCACAACCCACCCACCTCCCCTAGGAGTTGTATCTCTTTGTCTGTCTTTCCTTTCCTCTCTCTCTCTTTGTCTCAGCTTTAAAACCGAACTGAGGAGAGGCGGTTAGGAAAGGCGGGAAGGCAGCGCGCCGGCGCTGTGTGATGCTCCCAAAAGCTTTCCTTTTTGGGAAGCTGGGGAGCATTCCCGCGCAGGCTCAGTCGGTACCGATGTACCCATATGTGAAGACTTATTCCTGCTGTTCCCAGAGATCACCTGTTACAGGTAAGTAACTGTGCTTTATGGAAGAGTGGTAGATACATGGAACAACCTCCCAGCAGAGATGGTGGAGACAAGTTCTGTATCTGAATTCTTGAAAGCATGGGACAAGGACAGAGGATCTCTAAGGGAGATAATACTTTTTCATTAAAAGGGTGGTGGATGCTTGGAATGCCCTCCCGATAGAAGTGGTGGGGGCAAATACAGTGACAGAATTCAAAATGGCATGGGACAGACACAGTGGATCCATTTACAGCAACAGGATAAAATCAAAATAAACTTAACTATCTAATTTCTCAACAAGCAGGGTTGTCCTACACGGACCGGTGGGTTCACTCCTAAACAAAGACATGGGGAGTGGCAGGTGTACCTATGCTTGCAATCTTACTGGGCAGACTAGAAGGACCATACTGGTCTTTATCTGCCCTCATTTACTATGTTACTATGTTAGATACATATAGCAGCCATGTAGTTGACGCTCATAAGTACTTAAAAAAATGGCAAAGAGACAAGAACACAGACCCAACAAAACAAACCCAGTCAAGCATACACGTCGAAGACCAATTCCCCACCTTGAACTACCTAGTTAGACATTGCCCCAGCCCCCCTTACCAAGACCTTTAACCACACATACTTCCCCACCCACTCCTTCCACACACCTATCACCATTCTCCACATCTCAACCAATCCCAGAGGTCACTCAACCCGAACACTGAGCCAGAGCATTGATTCAACACTTGAATCATGGGAGAATCTCTTTTGGGGCAGTTTTTGGTTTTGTTTTGTCCCCTTTGTGGGGGAGACTTTCTTCGTCAGATGAAGTGAATGGGGGGAGGGGATAAATTGTAAAATGGTAAAACTTTGTCCAAGCTGGTTGTCTCAGCAGATTGTGGTATAATTTTTCCCTTTTTGTTGATTGCATGCTTCCATGTGCAGTGCTTGTTTGCTGTTCGTTTATTAAGATAATTGACTATAAAAAATAAAAATAAAAAAGGCAGCAATGTATATAGCTGTTTCTGAGTCAGTAAATATGATCCTACTCAAGATTATGAAAGGCAGAATATTTTTTCTCAATTATAGCATCAGGCCTGAATGGCACATCTATGTATCAATCTGTCCTTTAATTGTCCTGGCCCTTGGCATGTGGGAAGTCTAAGTCTAAGCTGGTTTTCTTCTTTCTGCTCTATATAGCCCTAGAGTCTGACGACAATGTTTACACTCGGTTCATGAAGTCTCATCGATGCTATGACCTGATTCCCACTAGTTCCAAGCTGGTTGTGTTTGACACCTCTCTGCAGGTAAGACTACAATGTGCAGCATCCCTTGAATCCTCCCTGCAGGTAAGGTCACAGTAGGCAGCCCCCTTCTCTTCCCACGTCTCCCTCTAGGAAACATAGCAAGAAATAGCGCTTATCCATCATCATAATCTATCTGGTCTGCCGGTTTCCTTTGAGTTGCAGTACCCTAGTCTCCACATGTTCTTCAGCTTTTCCTTCAGTTCTGCTCACTGAAGGTTCTCCTGTGACTTTCTTGAGTTGTTACTGGTTTTGTGCCCACCTCCACTGGAAAGCCTTTCATATAATAATCACCCTTTATGAAGTATTTCCTTATGTTATTCCTGAGTCTACCTGTCTGCGTCTCCTAATAGAGCTTCCTTTCCCACTGATAAGTGCTTGCTTCTTGTGCAATATTTATATGTTTGGGGTATTTGAATGTCTTTTGTCATAATCCCCCCCCATCCCGCCATCCTCTTCTCTAGATTGAGTATACATGTTTAGGTTAGTAAGTCTCATCATAAGGCTTATTGCACAAATCATGTTTTTAGAAGAGCATGGGGACAATTTTGAGAGTCACTGTGGGTACCTGTGGATCTACAAGCTCATTTTTTAAAGGGAAACCTTTCACAGCATGTCCCTTTGAAAATCTGCTTTCTGTGTATGCTGCTGTTCTAGTTTGTCCCTCTAGTCCAGTCCAGATGCATGGGTTATGGTTATCCACCAGCAGGGGGAGACTGAGAACAGCAAGCTCAAAACCTTTCCCTTAAGTAGCCTGTGCTACTGGCATCTGGAATGCCACATGGCGCTTAAGATAGCGACTGCAGCTGCAGGAGTGCAGGGCTCGGAAGAGGAGGAGGGGAATGGCAGTAAGTCGGCCTTGGGAGTGTTCACATTTAATCAGATCTTCAAAAGGGAATTGCAAGGCTAGTTTCGCAAACTAAAAGAGGAGGTGGCAGCGGTCAAGTTGGAGATAAGCAGCATGGTGACGGAGCTAAAGGAGGAACTAGGAGAGTTTGGCAGGACGTTGGATGAGCAAGAGGACTGATTGGTGGAAATGGGGGGGGGGGGGGGAGACGATAGAAAGCTTGCAAACTAAAGTGGTAGCATGGGGAGATGACAAGGAGAGCATCCTTTTAAAGCTGTAAGATCTTGAAAACTGGTCCAGAAGAAACAATTTACAAATCTGTGGGGTCTCAGAAGAACCCGAATTCGCAGGCTGCAGGAAGTTGGCATTTGCGATCTTTAAGGAGATATTATGCAAGGAAGGGGTGCTGGACCCCCCAGTGGAGATTGGGTTAGACAGGGTGCATAGAGCTCTGGCAGTAGCCAAAGGCAATCTATGAAGAGAAATAATTACCTGCCTGCATGATTTTGACATCAAGGAAAAGATAGCAGGCTGCATAAGGAAAGAAAAAAATGAATGGCAAGGGTATTCTGTGGCTGTGCATGCAGATTTGGCGACGGGGACTTTAGAGAGGAGGAAAGCGTTGGGCAGTGTGACAGACTGTTACAAGAGGAGCCATTTGGTCTGGCCTTCACAAAGGATGGACGCACGTAGCGGGTGAAGAACTATATGGAGGCCTTGGAAGCATTTTGACAGGCTGAAATAGAGACTGAAGGACTGGAGACTGGTTGAGGGAGTGAATGTGTTTGGAGTGGATGGTAGGAGAGAGTGAGTAGAGAGGAAGTGGAATGTGTGGCGTTGGGGGTATGGAGGGAAGGGGGCAGGAGCCGAGTGAGGTGGATCACTACTCTGGAAGTAGTCCTTCGGGAGAGAAGGCAGAGGGTGGGGGAGAGAGAGGGGGGGAAGAGGTGAGGTGGGGGTAGGGGCAGGGAACGGGAATGGATAAAGGGGGAGGGTAAGGGTAAGCGAAAGGATAGGGGGGGAATGGATGATTGTGTCTGTCAATGCAAAGGGGCTGAATTCCTGGTAGAAATGCCAATTGCTGGTGAGGAAGGGGGAGAGGTTAAAAACAGATTTCCTGTGCGTACAAGAGACCCATTTGAGAACCATTCAGAAAAATATCTAATATCAAAGTGTTTTCCTCATGTCTTTCTGGCTGGAAATAAGACAGCACCAAAAAAGAGGGTGGGTGGGGATTTTGATGGGAGGGGCTAAGGTGGTAGATATTAAGCGGGTGGTAAGAGATAAGGGCGGCCGATATCTCTTTTTCCAGGTGTATATGGGGAGGAAGGATGTGGTGATAGCATGTGTATACTCTCCCAATGAAAGGTAGGGACGATACTTCCAGGAGATAGAAAACCAATTATTCAAATTTCATAATCTTCCTGTAAATCTAGGGGGGGGGGGGGATTTTAATCTCTCAATTGATCAGAGGGTGGATAACAGCGGAGGAGTTCATATGGGAGGGAGGAAGGATAGGGGGCGACTGAGGAGATTAAGAGAGAGTCTGAGGCTACTGGATGTTTGGAGGGCACGGAAGCCAGGAGTGAGGGGCTATACCTTATCTCCAGGAACAAGCAGGAATGTAGTCTTCACATATGGGTATCGTCGGTACCGACGGAGCCCGCGCAGGAACGCTTCCCAGCGTCCAGTTAGAAAGCTTTTGGGAGCATCCCACAGTGCCTGTGTGCTGCCTTCCCGCCTTTCCTAACTGCCTCTCTCCAGTTCTTCATTTTCCGCGGAGCCAGTAGGTTGTTTTCCTGTCACCGCAGAAATTATCCGGTATTTTTTTCATTCTTTTTTGTGGTAGCGTCTGCCTTCCTCGACGCTATACCGGTACTGCCGGTTTTTTCTTTCTTTAAAAAAAAAAAAATTTCTAATCTTTTCTCTGGATTTTCCAGCCTTTTTCCTCTTGGGCACCACGTGCCATTTTGGGCACTAGGCTCAAATTTTTCCTCAACATGGAAAAACCCGCTTCGGGTTTCAAAAAGTGTTGAAAGTGTGGCGGTACCATCTCCTTCACCGACACTCACGAGTATTGCCTTAAATGTTTAGGTCCTGACCACTCCATCTCGGAGTGTGTTGCCTGTGGGATGATGTCGAAGAGGGGTCGGCAGAACCGAGCTGCTAAGCTTAGCACCCTTTTTCCCTCTGATGCAGCATCCGTGGCATCAACGTCTTCCAGGTCTTCGTCTTCCTCCCATGGATCTTAGGTAACCAAACATAAATCTGGCCGGTCCTCAAAGGGTAGATCTCCTTCTAAATATCGAGATGCCTCTGGCGTTGCCTTTGAGGAACTTGTACTGGCAAAATTGCCCCGGCGGGAGGCTTCGGCTTCCAAAGCACTATCCGGGGCTCCAGGATGTTCTCGAGGCCTCAACCTTGGCAGAACTACTGGTGCCATGCTCTGAGGTACCGGCTGCTTCGTCTGGTACTGATACCCAGGCATCGGCAGCGTCAATTGACCAGAGATTCCTGGCTATTGAGCCCAGTCTGGCGGCTCTCCTTGCGGCATCGGTGCCTTCGGGACCGCTTCAGACAGTTCAACCGGTATCGACACCGGTTCCGGCATCGACATCGGCAAGTGTGCTTCCAACACCGAGTCATGCAATTTCCTCTGGTATCGACATGCCAGTACCGGATCCCTCCGGTACCGACTTCGATCGGTACCGGTATCGTGCTTTACAAGAGCACCCGGACAGAAGATATTTTCAATCCTCCGATGACTCTGAGGACTCTGACAGCTCTGTCGATGCCAGAGTACTTCTCTCTGAGGAGCCGCCTTCTCCTTAAACGTAGGATGTCTCCTCCAGAGGATATATCCTTTCAGGATTATATCAGGGAGGTGGCTAGAGGTCTTTCCATCACAGTGGCTCCTGAAACAGAGCCCAGGGCAAAGGAGTTGGAGATTTTACAATATCCTAAAGCTCCCTAGGAAGCGGCTACTTTGCCTATTCATGAGATCTTGCATGATCTCATGTTAAGAATGTGGGAAACACCTCTTACCACCTCTCCTCATTCCCGTAGGCTGGATACCATGTATTGAGTGCCTCCTTGTCATGGATTTCAAAAAGCTCAGTTGCCTCACCACTCTATAGTGGTGGAGTCAGCTATGAGAAGGATCAGGAGTGCAAAAAGACATGCATCTAATCCTCCAGGACGTGAATGTAGGACTCTTGATGCCATTGGGCGTCGAGCATTCCAGGCCTCTGTGCTTTCTGCCAGGATTAGTTCCTACATCTTATATATGGGAATGTTCCTTAAGGAGGTCACAGGAGATCTAGAATTTATGAGCCCTCTCCTTCCTGATGATAAAAGGCAGGATTACCTTACACTTATCAAACATGTCCAGGATGTTTCCAAGTTAATCGTGCAGCTTTTGACTGCTTTGAGTGCATAAGCAGAACCTCTGCCATTGCCATAGGGGCTCGCAGGATTGCCTGGCTCCAGGCATCTGACTTAGAACCCTGGGTACAGGACAAGCTGGGGAATATCCCTTGTATAGGCGAAAATCTCTTTGGCAAAAATTGGCAAGAGAAAGCTAATGAGCTGGATGCTGATAACACCACTTTGGATAGACTATCCAAAGCTACAGCTGATCCTGCAAGGAGGAAATCCTACAAGAAACCATTCTTCTCTAAAAAGAAGAGGTTTTACCCCTCCTGTACCCAGCAGGTGCATTCTGCAGGTCAATCCAGCCGAAAGGGACAGCAGCCCCCAAAGCAAAGGAAATCAAAGACTGTTAAGCCTCAACCGGCCCAGCAGACTCAGCCTCCACAGGGGCTTTGACTCCCATCTAGAGAACTTGGCCTTCCTGGCCCTAAACGGGCCAGAGCCTTCCACCATCCCAGGGAGGTTGTGTCATTTTGCCCCCAGATGGGGGCAGAAAACAGCAGAAGAATGGACTCTTTCCATTGTAAGGGAGGGGTACAAGCTTCATTTCTTCAACATGCCCCCTCCTACAGTGGTAAGAAAGTTCAATTCTCAGGCGTCTCTCAACACTCAGTTGAGTCAAGAGGTCAATTTACTTCTTGCCCAGGGGGCAATAGAACACGTACCCATTTCCCAACAGGGTACAGGATTTTACTCCCCTTATTTCCTTATTCCAAAGAAAATAGGGGGACACAGACCCATTTTAGACCTTAGAGAATTGAACAAATTCCTGTTCAAAGAGAAATTCAAGATGATTTCTCTAGGAACTCTGCTGCCATACCTTCAGAGTTAGTTTTGGCTTTGTTCTCTAGATCTCAAGGATGCGTACACTCATGTTCTCATCCATCCAACTCACCGAAGGTTCCTTCGTTTTCTCTTTCAAGGAAAGCACTACCAATACAGGGTGCTTCCTTTTGACGTGGCCTCAGCACCAAGGGTGTTCACGAAATGCATGGCTCTAGTGGCAGCATTTCTCCGCACTCTAGGAATATTCGTCTTCCCCTACTTAGACGACTGGCTCATTCGAGCCCCATCAGAGTCAGAGGCCAGAATTTCCCTAGCTTGCACAATGCGTATCCTCCAGTATTTGGGCCTGGTCATAAACATCCCAAAATCCAGCCTAACTCCCACTCAATCTCTAGAGTTTATAGGAGCTCTGCTGAATACCAGAAAAGCAAGGGCCTATCTTCCACATGCTCGTTGCCTTCACATTGTGCAGCTAGCCTCCCAAGCAGTGTTAAAAACTCATCTCACTGCTCGGGAAATGATAGTTACTAGGCCACATGGCATCTACCGTGCACGTAGTTCCCTATGCTCGCCTCCATATGAGAGCAGCCCAATGGACTCTATCCACTCAGTGGACTCAAGCATCAGGCTGCCTATCAGACAAAATAGCAAACACAACTTGACTTATTTTGTCTCTACAATGGTGGCAGTCAACCCAAAACCTGTTGGTGGCGTTCCCTTTCCAGCAACCCCTACCCCAGGTCACTCTCACAACAGACGCCTCACAGGTGGGTTGGGGAGCTCATCTGCAAGATCTCTCTACCCAAGGCACCTGGTCTCCACAGGAGACCTACCTACATAGCAATCTCCTAGAACTCAGAGCAATCTTCTTTGCTCTTCGAGTGTTCCATACCCAGCTCAGCTAGAAGACAGTCCTAATTCAGACGGACAATCAAGTAGCTATGTTCTATCTGAACAAGCAGGAGTGAACAGGCTCTCTGTCGCTTTGCAACTATGGGCCCTCGCCAGAGAGCATCAACTTCATCTCCTTGCGGTGTATCTTCCAGGCATTCAAAACTCTTGGGCAGACGGACTGTCGATTTCTGCTTCCACACGAATGGTCTCTCCATGCAGACCAGGTAGCAAAAACTTTTCAAATTTGGGGAACTCCGGACATAGACCTCTTTGCAAGTCCGCTGAATGCCAAACTTCCCCGGTTCTGTTCCAGAATTCCAGCTCAGGGATCTCAGGCCAGGGATGCTTTCCTCCTCCATTGGGGTCAGGACTTCCTATATGCCTTTCCATCCATTCCCCTAATTCCCAAGACCCTATTCAAGCTTCAGAGAGACAAGGGCCACATGATTCTCATAGCTCCACATTGGCCACGGCAGGTGTGATACCCTCTGCTTTGGCATCTCTTTCTCAAGCCCCATCTCTGGAGTTAGGATCTGCTCCAGATCTCCTGTCTCAGGAGGACGGAATCTTGTGGCATCCCAATCTCCACTCCCTGCATCTCGGGGCCTGGTTGCTGAGAGCCTAAACCTTCATGCTCTTAACCTTTCTCAACAAGTAAGGGATGTCCTTTGTGCTTCCAGGAAACCTTCCAAAAGACGCTCTTATGCTTTCAAGTGGAAAAGGTTTTCCATATGGTGTTCACAAAAGGGTCTTCACCCCTCTGTGATACCTCTGGAATCATTATTGGAATTTATTTATTTATATTCTCTTATATACCGCGCTATTCTGCTTCAGTGCGGTTTACATTGAACAAACTGAAATTACATTGAACAGGGCATTATAACTTGGAGATAACTATTTTACAGGGAACATGGGCTATGGAGGGTTAAGTGGCTTGCCCAAGACCACAAGGAGCACCTATGGGACTAGAAACCCCAGTCCTTCCGGCCCAAGGTTGCTGTCCTCTAGTGGGATTTGAACCCCCGACCTTCCGGCCTGAAGTACCTTGCGCAACCACTAGGCCACTCCTCCACTCCTTCATTTATCTAATACAGGACTTAATACTAACTCAGTAAGAGCCATTTAAGTGCTATTTCAGCTTCTCTAAAGCCTCTAAATGGTCAACCTATTTCCTCTCATCCTCTCATAGCGAGATTTATGAGGGGCCTTCTTCTAACTAAGCCTCCCATTAGGCCACCTCCAGTGGCATGGGACCTAAATTTAGTTCTGGGGCAGCTCATGAAGCCCGCCCTTTGAACCTTTAGCCTACTACCTCCTTGAAATTCCTTTCCTGGAAAGTTATCTTTCTCATTGCAATCACATCAGCACGTCGCATCAGTGAATTGCAAGCATTAGTTGCTGATCCTCCTTACACAAGGTTCCACCATGATAAGGTAGTCCTTAGGACTCATCCACACTTTATGCCAAAGGTGGTCTCACCTTTTCATTTAAACCAGGCGGTTTACCTGCCTGTATTTTTTTCAAGGCCTCATGCTTCGAATGCAGAAAGAAATCTTCATACTTTGGACTGTAAAAGAGCACTTGCCTTTTATTTACAAAGGACACAGCAACATAGAAAATCTTCCCAGCTCTTTGTTGCTTTTGATCCTTCTCATTTGGGACTTGCAGTCTCCAAGAGAACATTATCCAACTGGATTGCACAGTGTATTTCTTTTGTCTATCAGAGTAAGAACCTTTCTTTGGAAGGCCATGTCACAGCTCACAATGTGAGAGCCATGGCAGCCTCACTTACACTCTGTGTCTATTGACGACATCTGTCAAGCAGCTACTTGGGCCTCTGTTCATACTTTCACAGCCCATTACTGCTTAGACAAGGACTCCTGCCGGGATGCCTTGTTTGGTCAGGCTGTTCTACAGCACCTGTTCCACACTTAATCAACTCCTACCCACCTTTTCCCGGTAGGATGCCAGAGATCCATGGGAGGAAGTGGAGCCCTTTCGCATGGGCACACAACTTCTGGGGTTTCTCCCTGGCATTTGTAGCTAGGGAGTCCCCATATGTGAAGACTACATTCCTACTTGTTCCTGGAGATAGCATAGGTACTCACCTGTAACAGGTGATCTCTGGGAACAGCAGGAATTTAGTCTTCACAACCCACCCACCTCCCCTAGGAGTTGTATCTCTCTTTTCTTTCCTTCCCCCCCCCTCTCTCTCTCTTTGTCTCAGCTTTAAAACTCAACTGGAGAGAGGCAGTTGGGAAAGGCGTGAAGGCAGCACACAGGCGCTGTGGGATGCTCCCAAAAGCTTTCTAATTGGATGCTGGGGAGTGTTCCCCCATGGGCTCCGTCGGTACCGACGATACCCATATGTGAAGACTAAATTCTTGCTGTTCCACGAGATCACCTGTTACAGGTGAGTGACTATGCTTTACTCAACAGCTCACCACATCTATAGCTGGTTAAATATGATCTGGGTAAGAAAATAAGATATGCCAAACTGGGTCAGACCAAGGACCACCAAGCCCAGTATCCTGTTTCCAACAGTGACCAATCTAGGTCATACGTACCTAGCAGTTTGCCCAAAAGACACAGGTTCCACAATGCTTGGATTGGGTCAAGCATTGATATCCTGGGTCCCTTCTTAATAATGGTTTATGAACCTTTCCTCCAGGAACTTGTCCAAACCTTTTTTAAACCCAACTACACTAACAGCCTTTACTACATCCTCTGGTAGCAAATTTCAGAGTTTGATTACACGTTGAGTGAAAAAATATTTTCTTTTGTTAGTCTTAAATAGTATCTCCAGGAACAAGCAGGAATGAGTCTTCACATATAGGTACGTGGGTACGTCGGTACCGACGGAGCCTGCGCGGGAACGCTCCCCAGCTTCCCAAAAAGGAAAGCTTTTGGGAGCATCCCCCAGCGCCTGCGTGCTGCCTTCCCGCCTTTCCTAACCGCCTCTCCCCAGTTCTTATTTGCCGCGGAGCCAGCAGGTCGTGTTCCTGTCACCGCTGAAGAAGTTCTTTGTTTTCTTTTATTTCTTTGGTCGCGCGTCTGCCTTCCCCGACTTCGGACCGGTACCGCCGGTCTTTTCTTTCTTTTCTTATATAAAAAAAAACAAAACATATTTTTCCCTCACTTAGTGTGTTTTTTCTTCTTTTGGGCCTTAGGCCTCACAAAGAATTTTTCCTCATGGAAAAACAAGCCTCCGGGTTTAAAAAATGCACTAAGTGCAGCGGTACTATTTCTGTTACTGACACCCATGAATGGTGTCTTAAATGTTTGGGTACTGAACACTCCATTCCGGATTGTCCGTCCTGCTCTTTGATGTCTAAATGGGGTTTACAGAACCGAGCAGCCAAGCTCCATGTGCTGTTTCCCTCTGATGCAGCTTCAGTGGCATCAACGTCTTCCAGGGCTTCTTCCTCCTCCCATGGATCTTAGGTAACCAAACATAAATACAGCCGGTCCTCGAAGGATAGATCTCCTTCCAAGCATAGAGATGCCTCCGGGCTTGCCCTCGAGGATCCTGCACTGGCAAAACAACCCCGGCGGGAAGCTCCGATTTCCAAAGCTCCACCTATGGGGTTACAGGTTGACATCGATGGCACGGCCTCGACCGATCACCTGTTAGAATGCTCTGGGGTACCGGCGCAATCTTCCAGTACCGAATTCCAGGCATTCATGGCGTCGATGGATCACAATGTTCTATCCATGCAGCAGGCTATCATGGCCTTCATTCAAGCTGCGACGCTGCTGATACCACAACAAACCCCGTTGTCGGTATCGGCTCCGGTACCGGCACCAGCGCCGGTACCGACTGCATCGACATCGACCAGGATGCCGACTGCAGCGGTTCCCTGTCCAGGGATGCTCGTCGGTACCGAACCGGTACCGACGACGCCCAATGTCGATACCGCTCGATACGCGTACCGAGCTTTAGAAGAGCACCCTGACAGGCGATATTTTGATTCCTCTAATGATTCTGATACATCAGAGGAGTCTGCTGAAGCATCCATAACCCTTCCTGAAGAGCCTTCTTCTGTAAACGGGGGCGCTGGGCGTGAATGTCCACAGTCTTGGCATAGGCAAAATACTATTATGACTTGCAAAGGATTGTGGGGGATGTAGTCCATTCATACCAGAATCAGCCGTTCACAAAATAATGAGTTGTGTTGCTCGAGTGTAAGCAAAGAAAAATATATTTTATTCATGGGGTTAATTCTCCCACACAGATTTACTTGGTAACACAAAAGGATACTTGCTTTCAGTATTGTACTTAGGAAAAACAAATCATGATATAAGCAATCAAATAATAAAGACCTTGATGGGAAAACAGAAAAGGTCTTTTTTTAAGGGCTCCTGCTAATAACTTTTAGCAGTGCTCCAAAAGCAAAAACAAAACCCAAAAAGTAACCAAAAACTGTTCTTTTTCAAGGATAACTTTCTTCTATTTTCACACACAAACAATAGTTTCCTTTCAGAGCTCACGTGCAACCTTGCATGGCTTAATTACCAATAATTAGCCAGCTGCAAACCCCTTTGCTGGTTCACTTTCTCTACGTGGCTCAAATCCTACCCTAAAGTTTTCTTACAGGCTTTTCTGGGTAGATAAAAGAACAAGTTATAGTTCCTTTTGATGGTTGTTGTATTTGTGAAAGTATTTTACCACAGCAGCCTAGTCAGAGAGCAATCCATGTATTCATTCTGATCATTTAAAATATCTCCTTCTTCTTCAAATATCATAGAATCAATATCATGGTCTGGCTCAGAGGAATTCCTTAATGGAGCACTCTCAGGATAATAGTTGTTTCCCTGCTGTCTTCCAAGTGAAGAGCTAGGGCATAGATCAGTGTACATACCTGAGCTTCCTTTGCTGTTAGGTTTCCTCTCCAGATATCCTGGCCAGTAAGTAGTCCAGCTTTTATGTCCAGCCTTCCAATCAAGATCCCTGGACACTGGGTCTCTCTTCACATACCTTCTTGCACTGGTCTTAGGGCCCCTTCCAAATGCAGCCGTCTCCTTCACAGGTGCCGTCTGGGAATTCCTGGCACTGTAACCCCACTCCTCTGGCTTCCTCCAGTCCAATGGAGTATGCTTGCCTCTGGAATGACTCCCAACACACGTACTGCTGCGGGCTCCTTCTTTAGACCTCCAAGATGTTTTCCTCTTCTTCCTTCCACGTTGCTGCTGCTTCTTGCTCTCTCTGTCCTTGAGCTCTGAGTTTCTCAACTGATTCTGTGTAGAATATGTTTTACTTTTAACTTGTTTAGAGGGATACTCCACCCTAGCACAGCTCAGCTGTGCTGAATCAAGCCCTGCCCTTGGAGATGAGTGATTGGGGATTACCTCATAGCTCTCCTGATTGAACACACGTTTCCCCACTTCAGCTCTTCTAGAGGCTGTTTGAAACCTGGTGCATTCTGGGACTGGTAGTCTTTTATGAGAACATTCTGTTTTAGTATTTCTACCAGCAAAGACAGGTTGCTTGTTCAGAGTCAATTCACCTCTTTTATAGCTCCTTCCTGAACTGTGATAAGCTTCCTTATCACACTTCTCCATAAAGAAGAATGTCTCCTCCAGAGGACTTATCCTTTCAAGACTTCATAAAAGAAGTGGCTAAAGGACTCTCTATTTCAGTAACCTCTGAATCGGAGCCTAGAGCTAAAAAATTGGATATTTTAGGTTATTCTAAGGCTCCTAAGGAGGCAGTCACCTTGCCAATTCATGAGATTCTTTATGAGCACATGATTGACTTATGGGAGACTCCTCTCACTATCTCTCCTCATTCTCGAAGATTGGACACTATGTACCGTGTCCCTCCTTGTCCTGGTTTTCATAAAACACAGCTTCCCCACCATTCTATTGTGGTGCAGTCAGCTATGAAAAGGATAAAGAGTGCAAAAAGACACTCCTCTGCCCCTCCAGGAAGAGAATGCAGGACCTTGGATGCTTTTGGTAGAAAAATCTTCCAAGCCAGTATGCTCATTGCCAGAATCAACTCCTATAGTCCTTTACATGGGTATGTTTCTAAAAGAAGTTGCAGATAAACTGCACACTTTCCTCCCTTTTCTTCCAGAGGATAAAAGGGAAGAATTCCTTCTTTGGCTTAAGCATACTCAGGACGTTTCAAAGTTTTCCAACCGTGCAGCCTTTGACTCCTTTGAAGGTGCCAGCAGAGCTTCGGCCATTGCCATAGCTGCTCGCAGAATTGCTTGGCTCCAAGCTTCTGATTTAGAATCTTGGGTCCAGGATGGTTTAGGAAATCTCCCCTGTACAGGTGAAAATCTGTTTGACAAAGAGTGGCAAATAAAGGCCACTCAAATGGATGCAGAAAATTCTGCTCTGGATAGACTTTCAAAGTCAACCTCCATTCCTGCCAAGAAAAAACCTTTCAAGAAGTCTTTTTTCAAAAAGGGCAGATTCCCTTCTACTTCTGGCCAACAATCATCTACAGGTCGCTTTGCTACTAAGCGTCAGCAACCTAAGCAGGCCAGGCCTAAGTCTACAGGGGCTGCTGCAACTCAGCAGTCCCAACCTCCTCAGGGTTTTTGACTTGATGCTAGAGAACTTAGCCTTTCTGGCTCTAAAACAGCCAGAGCCTCTCACCATTCCAGGAAGGTTAGCTCATTTTGTTCCCAGATGGGAGCAAATTACAACAGAGCAATGGACCCTCTCCATCATAAGGGAGGGCTACAAACTTCATTTCTCAAACCTTCCTCCTCACACCATGGTGAGACACTTCAATTCTCCAACATCTCTTCTCAACCTTCTAGGTCAGGAGGTGGCTACCCTTCTTGCCCAAGGGGCAATAGAAGAAGTACCTCTTCCTCAACAAGGGTCAGGGTTTAACTTCCCCTATTTTCTCATCCCAAAGAAAACAGGGGGCCACAGAACCATATTAGATCTCAGAGAATTGAACAAATTCCTATACAAGGAGAAATTCAAGATGCTTTCTCTTGGCACTCTCCTTCCATACCTGCAGAGTCAGGATTGGCTTTGTTCTCTAGATCTCAAGGATGCATACACACATGTCCTCATCCATCCATCTCACAGAAGGTTTCTCCGTTTTCTTTTCCAAGGAAAGAATTACCAATACAGGGTGCTTCCTTTCGGTCTGGCCTCTGCTCCAAGAGTGTTCACCAAATGCATGGCAGTAGTAGCTGCATTTCTACGCACTGTGGGAATATTTGTATTCCCATACCTGGACGACTGGCTCATCCGAGCTCCATCTCAGTCAGAGGCCCAGATGTACCTGGACTGCACAAGGTGCATTCTGCAGTATCTGGGACTTGTGGTAAACCTCCCAAAGTCCCAGCTCTCCCCTACTCAGTCCCTAGAGTTCATAGGGGCCTGGCTAGATACTACCACTACAAGGGCCTATCTTCCTCAGGACCGTTGCCTCTGCCTAGTGCAGTTAGCCTCCCAGATTCAGTCAAAGAGCCATTTAACTGCCCGGGAGATGCTACAACTGCTAGGCCACATGGCATCCACAGTGCATGTGGTCCCCTATGCTCGCCTTCACATGAGAGCAGCTCAATGGACTTTGTCCACCCAGTGGACTCAAGCATCAGGGGCTCTGTCAGACAAAATAGCAACCTCCAGGCGCCTCTTTTGGTCTCTCCAGTGGTGGAAGTCCACCCAGAATCTGTTGCTGGGGTCCCCCTTCCAACAGTTGTTGCCCCAGGCAACCCTCACAACAGATGCCTCCCAAACAGGTTGTGGAGCTCATCTGCAAGACCTCTCCACTCAGGGCACTTGGTCTCCACAGGAGACCTCTCTACATATCAACCACTTGGAGCTCCGAGCAGTTTTTCTATCTCTCAAGGTCTTCCATACCCTGCTCAGCTACAAGACAGTCCTCATTCATACGGACAATCAGGTAGCCATGTTTTACATAAACAAGCAAGGAGGAACTGGCTCTCTGTCACTTTGCAACGAAGCTTTAAGATTGTGGGCCTTCGCCAGAGAGCATCAAATCCATCTCCTGGCCGTATACCTTCCAGGAATCCAAAACTCTTGGGCAGACAGACTCAGTCGAGTTCTGCTTCCACACGAATGGACCCTGCACATGGTCCAAGTACTCAGAATCTTTCAAGAGTGGGGAATCCCGGACATAGACCTCTTTGCAAGTCCGTGGAATGCCAAACTTCACCGGTTCTGTTCCAGAATTCCGTGTCAGGGAGTTCAGGCCAAGGATGCCTTCCTCCTTCACTGGGGTCAAGACTTCCTGTATGCCTTTCCACCCATTCCCTTGATTCCCAAGACTCTGTTCAAGCTCCAGAGGGATCAAGGATCTATGATCCTCATAGCTCCACGCTGGCCACGCCAAGTGTGGTACCCTCTACTTCTGCATCTCTCTCAAGCTCCCTCCCTAGACTTGGGAGCTGCTCCAGACCTTCTGTCCCAGGAGGAGGGGACTTTGTGGCACCCAAACCCCAAGTCCCTTCACCTCAGAGCTTGGTTGCTGAAGGCCTAGACCTTCAAGGTTGGAATCTTTCTCAACAAGTGAAGGATATCCTCCATGCTTCCAGAAAACCTTCTACTAGACGTTCCTATGCTTTTAAATGGAAAAGGTTTTCCATTTGGTGTGCTGAGAAGGGTCTTGACCCTCTAGCACTACCTTTGAATTCTCTATTGGAATATCTCCTGCATCTCTCCAATGCAGGCCTTAAGACGAATTCAGTAAGGGTCCGTTTGAGTGCTATTGCAGCATCCCTTAAGCCTATCAATGGACAGCCTATCTCCTCTCTTCCTCTTATTGCAAGATTAATGAAAGGCCTAACTTTAACTAAGCCTCCCATTAGGCCTCCTCCGGTGGCATGGGACTTAAATCTGGTTCTTGGTCAGCTTATGAAGCCACCTTTTGAACCCTTAGCCACCACTTCCTTGAAATTTCTTTCCTGGAAGGTTGTTTTCCTCATTGCAGTCAGCTCAGCTCGCCACATCAGTGAACTGCAGGCCTTAGTGGCTAATCCACCTTATACAAGGTTCCATCATGATAAGGTAGTCCTTAAGATCAATCCACACTTTATGCCTAAAGTGGTCTCACCTTTTCATCTTAATCAAGAGGTGTATTTACCTGTCTTTTTTCCAGGTCCTCATGCATCAAGTGCAGAGAGGAATCTTCATACCCTGGATTGTAAGAGAGCGCTTGCCTTTTACTTACAAAGGACACAGCAACATAGAAAGTCTTCTCAACTCTTTGTTGCTTTTGATCCCTCTCATTTAGGACTTCCAGTCTCTAAGAGGACACTGTCCAATTGGATTGCTCAGTGTATCTCTTTCGCCTACCAGAGTAAAAACCTTTCTCTGGAGGGCCATGTCACAGCTCACAACGTGAGGGCCATGGCCACCTCTATGGCTCATCTAAATTCTGTGTCCATCGACAAGATCTGTCGAACGGCCACCTGGGCCTCGGTTCATACCTTCACAGCCCATTACTGTTTGGACAAGGACTCCCGCCGGGATGCCTTGTTTGGTCAGGCTGTTCTCAAACACTTGTTCCATGCTTAATCAACTCCTGCCCTCCTTCCCTGGATGGATGCCTGAGATCCATAGGAGGAGGTAGAGCCCTTCTCAGGGTCTCATAACCTTGGGGATCTCCCAGGCATCTCTAGCTAGGGAGTACCCATATGTGAAGACTCATTCCTGCTTGTTCCTGGAGATAGCACAATTACTTACCTGTAACAGGTGATCTCTGGGAACAGCAGGAATAAGTCTTCACAACCCACCCACCTCCCCTAGGAGTTGTATCTCTCTATCTATCTTTCCTCTCTTTCTTTGTCTCAGCTTTAAAACTCGAACTGGGGAGAGGCGGTTAGGAAAGGCGGGAAGGCAGCGCGCGCAGGCGCTGTGGGATGCTCCCAAAAGCTTTCCTTTTTGGGAAGCTGGGGAGCGTTCCTGCGCAGGCTCCGTCGGTACCGACGTACCCATATTGTGAAGACTTATTCCTGCTGTTCCCAGAGATCACCTGTTACAGGTAAGTAACTGTGCTTTACCCTGTAGCTTCATTGCATGTACCTAGACTTTCTATATTCTGATAACGTAAACAATCGATCCACGTTTACCTGTTTCACTTCCTGGGCAGTGGTTCCTAATGTGGAACCTTGCATCGTGTAACCATAGTTTGGGTTGTTCTTCCCTAGATGCATAACTTTGCACTTGTCCACATTAAATTTCATCTGTCATTTTGATGCCCAGTCTTCCAATTTATCAAGATCCTCTTGCAATTTTCCACAGTCCTCTTGGGTTTTAACAACTTTGAATAGTTTTGTGTCATCTGCAAATTTGATAACCTCACTCGTTATTCCCTTTTCCAGGTCATTTATGAATATGTCAAAAAGCGGCAGACCCAGCCACAGATCCCTGGGGTACACCACTGTTCACCTTCCTCCATTGGGAAAATTGGCCATTTAGCCCTACCCTCTGCTTTCTATCTTTTAACCAGTTCCTGATCCACAATAGTACCTCCTATCCCATGACTCTTTAATTTTGCCAAAAGTGTCTGATGAGGGACCTTGTCAAAGGCTTTCTGAAAGTCCAAATAAATTATATCAACTGACTCTCCTTTGTCTACCTGTTTATTCACACCTTCAAAAAAACATAACAGATTAGTAAGACAAGATCTTCCTTGTCTAAAGCCATGTTGACTGTCTCCCATTAAGCCATGACTATCTACATGTTCAGCAATTTTATTCTTTGATGGTTTCTACTATTTTTCCTGTTACTGACGTCAGGCTCACCGGTCTGTAGTTTCCCGGATCACCCCTGGAAGCCTTTTTTAAAAATTGGCGTTACTTTCGCCATCCTCCAATCTTCAGGTATTACATATGATTTTAATGATAGTTCACAGATTACTAATAGCAGGTCTGCAATCTCATATTTCAGTTCTTTCAACACCCTTGGATGTATATCATCCGGCCCAGATGATTTGCTACTCTTCAGTTTATCTAATAGTTGTAATACATCTTCCTGATGTATCGATATTTCCTTCAATTCTTCCTCACCTTTAAATACCACTTCAGTCATGGGTAACATTCCTACATCTTCTTCAGTAAAGACCGAAGCAAAGAATTAATTCAGTCTCTTCGCTATCGCCTTGTCGCCTCTTAGTGCCCCTTTAACCCCTCTATCATCTAATGGACCAACTGACTCTCTCAGAGGTTTTTTGCTACGATTGTACTTGAAGTCTGTATTACGCGTTTTTGCTTCCGCAGCAAGCTTCTTCTCAAATTCTCCCTTTGCCTGCCTTATCAATGCCTTGCATTTAACTTGCCAGTGCTTGTGCTGTTTCCAGGTTTCGTTGTTTGGCTCTTTTTTCCATTTCCTGAAAAATGCTTTTTTGGCAACAACAGCCTCTCTGACCTCACCTTTAAACCATGCTGGCAGTTTTTTGGACTTTCCTTCCACTTTTCTTGCAGCGTGGAATACAGCTGGTCTGGGCTTCCAAGATGATATTTTTCAATAACACCCAAGCTTGATGTATGTCTTTAACCTTTGCAACTGCTCCTTTTAGTTTTTTCTTAACTATTTTCCTCTTTTTATCATAGTCTCCCTTTCAAAAGTTAAATGGTAGTACTGTGGATTTCTCCAGGACCAAGCAGGAAGTCAGTCCTCACTTATGGGTGACGTCGGCGCCGACGGAGCCCTCGCGGAGCAATTTTCCCCAGCTTTCAAAGAAAGCCTTTGGGAATTGCAGCGCGCATGCGCGGTCCTCTTCCCGCCCAAGGGTGCCATCTTAGCCAGTCTTCTTTTTTCCGCGGAGCCCTACAGACGTCCCCGTCTTGTCCCCGCGAAAAAGTCGATATTTCTTCGTTATTTTATTCTTTTTCCTTCGGTTCGACGCCGGTCTTTTTCCCGCCCGGACTCGCGACGCCGGTCACGAGTCCTCTTCCTTTTTTCGGTTTTTCTGACTTAGTCAGCTTTCGTTTTCGATTTTTCCCTGGCAGCCCGGTCCTTTGACCTCGCAGGGGCCCTTTTTCCCCCGATGGCTGCCAGTGGTTTTAAGCGGTGTGGTCAGTGTGACCGAAATATGTCACTAACTGACACACACGACTTTTGCCTCCGCTGCCTGGGCCCGGATCATGAGGAATTGATCTGTGGGCCCTGCGGCAAAATGTCCTCCAAAGCGTTGAGAAGTCGGCGGCATCAGCGTGATAGGATCTTCGCTGACCCCAGCCGTACCCGGACCTCGTCGGAGGCCTCCGCGTCCAGAGGCTCCAGCTCGGACCGTCGCCGGAGTTCCTCCGACAGGGGTTCTCCCTCCGGGGACCATCGTCGGAAGGTGAAACCCGCGAGGGCGGCGTCGGTGGACGCTCCTGGTTCCGCGAGGGCCAGGTCGCATAGCCCCGACAGCCGCCCCGGGTCCTTGGAGAAGGAGCACCTCACGAAGCGACCTCGCCTGGAGTCGGAGATGCCTGCTCGGGTAAGTCCTGTGGTCCTTCTGGACTCGCCTCCGCGACAGCCGACGTCGGGCCCGACGCCGTCGGGGCCCGAGTCGGGGGCTGCTGGGTCACCTGAGCTCGGACTCAGGTTGACGGCCTTGGAGAGCAGACTGTCTGCCTTCATGGACCAGCAGCGGGCAATGCTCGCTGGCCTCGCTGGCGCCGCTGCCCCGACCGCCGGGACGTCGACGTCCAAGTCGACCCCGGAGACCGAGCCGATCCTCGAGTTGATGCGAACTCGAGTCGATCCTCGGTCGAGGTCACCCTCGGCCTCCCGTTCGGGACCGAGGTCGCCGACGCCGACTCCCTCGGCGTCGGGGCGGCAGGCGCCGCGCCCTGCCCGGGCCGACCCCACCGAGTCCTCGTCGGAGTCGGTCTGGGAGTCTGAAGAGGAAGAGTCGCCTGATTCTTTCCGGACTCGGTGTGTCCCCTCGGACTCACCGGAGTCCGAGCCTCGGAAGCAGCCCCCCCCGGAGGATGCCCGGTTCTCGGACTTCGTCAGGGATATGGCCAAGGCTTTGGCCTTCCCTGCGGACCCCGAGGAGGAGCCTCGAGCCGAAGAGCTCGACGCCCTCCAGTATGACTCTCCCGCACCTCGACGACTGGCTCATCAGAGCGGCGTCCGCTCCGGAGGTCACCAGCGCCACACGCCGCACGGTGACTCTTCTGCAATACTTGGGCTTTGTTATAAATTTCGCAAAGTCCACTTTGCTCCCCTCACAGGATCTCGAGTTCATCGGCGCAAGGCTGCACACTCCTCAGGCACGAGCGTACCTACCGCTCGACAGGGCTCGACGGCTCATGGACCTAGCCGACCGTTTTCGCAGCCAGCCCCTGGTCTCCGCCAGGCGCTTCCTGAGACTACTCGGCCATATGGCTTCCACCGTCCATGTGACCCCCAATGCCCGCCTGAATATGCGGCCTGCTCAATGGTGTCTCCGCCAGCAGTGGCGACAAGCCACAGGCGGCCTAGCAGACCTAGTGCGCGTCTCCGAGCCGCTGATCTCGTCTCTCCGGTGGTGGCTTCAGCAGCCGAACCTGATATTCGGAATGCCTTTCCAGTCACCCCAGCCGACCCGGGTGCTGACCACGGATGCATCCCTCGTGGGCTGGGGAGCACATTGCCAAGGGGCACGTACTCAGGGCCCCTGGACCACGTGGGAGTCTGCTCAGCAGATCAACTTCCTGGAGCTCAGGGCGATCCGCCTGGCTCTCAAGGCCTTCTCCCACCTGACTTCCCACCAGTCCGTCCTTGTCCAGACAGACAATCAAGTTGCCATGTTCTACGTGAACAAGCAGGGGGGCACGGGCTCCTTCCTCCTCTGCCGGGAGGCACAGAAGCTCTGCTCTTGGGCCGTCAGTCACGGCATCCTCCTCAAGGCAGTTTATCTCCCGGGCCAAGAGAATTGCCTGGCGGACAAACTCAGCAGGATCCTCCAGCCGCACGAGTGGCGGCTGGATCCCTTGGTAGTTCAGAAGCTCTTCCTAAAGTGGGGCCTCCCCACGGTGGATCTCTTTGCCAGTCCTCACAACCGGCAGCTTCCTCGCTTCTGCTCTCGTCAGCCACACCCCCTTCGGGTTGCGGCGGACGCGTTTCTCATTTCATGGTCGGGGAGCCTTCTGTACGCTTTCCCTCCCATCCCGCTAGTCTCTCGGACTCTTTTCAAGGTTCTCCGAGACAAAGCCTTCATGATCCTGGTGGCCCCTCGTTGGCCCAGACAGCCGTGGTTTCCGCTCCTGCTGCAATTGGCGGTGGAGGATCCATTCCCTCTGGGGGTACAACCGGATCTCCTCACTCAGGATCAGGGGTCTCTACTACACCCCAACCTCAGGTCTCTCAACCTCATGGCCTGGCTGCTGAGAGGGTAGTCCTTGCTCCCCTTCTCCTGCCGGCGGAGGTGGAGGAGGTCGTCTTGGCTTCGCGACGGCCTTCTACTCGCAAATGCTACGCCCTTAAATGGCGTCGCTTCGCCGTCTGGTGTACCCAACAGTCTCAGGATCCCTTCTCCTGCCCGGTGTCGGTGATCTTGCAGTACTTGCTACACCTCTCTAATCTGGGACTTAAGTCCAACTCCGTCAAAGTTCACCTCAGTGCTCTTTCGGCCCATCATGTGCCGGTGGACGGTAGACCTCTCTCCAGCGACCCTCTCGTAGCGAGGTTCCTCCGAGGTCTCCTTCTACTTAAACCACCTCTGCGCCCGCCAGCGCCTGACTGGGACCTGAATGTGGTTTTGCAGCGGATCACCTGTCCGCCTTTTGAACCTATGGCTACCTGTTCTCTCCGTTTTCTGTCTTGGAAAACACTGTTCTTGATAGCCCTCACTTCCGCTAGACGCGTAAGTGAATTGCAGGCCCTCGTGTCTGATCCCCCTTACACTCGGTTCTACAAAAATAGGGTAGTCCTACGGACTCACCCAAAATTTCTTCCAAAAGTGGTCTCCCCTTTTCACATCAATCAGGAGGTGGTACTTCCAACCTTCTTTCCCAGGCCACACTCCAGCCGAGCTGAAACGGTCCTCCATACCCTGGACTGTAGAAGGGCATTGAACTTCTACCTTGACCGTACGCGGGAGCACCGTAAAGCTGCTCAGCTTTTTGTGTCTTTTGACCCCAATAAATTGGGGCTCCCGGTCTCCAAGCGTACTCTGTCCATCTGGGTTGCGGACTGTATCTCTTGGGCTTATGGGGCAGCCGGACTCTCCTTAGAAAGTCGAGTCACGGCTCATTGCGTTCGGGCAAAGGCTACGTCAGTGGCTTACCTCCGCTCTGTTCCGCTGGCAGACATCTGCCGGGCCGCTACTTGGTCTTCGAGCCAGACTTTTGCGGTCCATTACTGTCTCGAGAGGGAGTCCCGCAGGGACAGTGCTTTCGGACAGGCAGTCCTCCGTAATCTCTTTGAGGTCTGAGCAACTCCTACCCTCCATCCCGGATGTGGGCTACCGGTGGGTAATGATTCAGCGAAGATTCTTTCCTTCTGTGCTGCTGAGCTAGAGGGAGCTCATTTTTGTGCTTAGGGTCTCCGGTAGCCTTGAGCTTGGGAGTCCCATAAGTGAGGACTGACTTCCTGCTTGGTCCTGGAGAAAGCGTAGTTACTCACCTGTAACAGGTGTTCTCCAGGAGCAGCAGGAATCAGTCCTCACTACCCTCCCTCCTCCCCTTGGAGTTGCAATCGTCTGCTTATGTTCTTTTTGCAAATTTTTTTATGCTGTCTTTTTTAGCTATGTCATCTGACTGGCTAAGATGGCACCCTTGGGCGGGAAGAGGACCGCGCATGCGCGCTGCAATTCCCAAAGGCTTTCTTTGAAAGCTGGGGAAAATTGCTCCGCGAGGGCTCCGTCGGCGCCGACGTCACCCATAAGTGAGGACTGATTCCTGCTGCTCCTGGAGAACACCTGTTACAGGTGAGTAACTACGCTTTCCTTACTATCCCTCCTCCACTAATTAAATCAAATGTGTTCATGCTATGATCGCTATTGCCAAGTGGCCCCAACACCCTTATCTCTTGCACCAGATCTGGTGTTCCACTAAGGACTAGGTCCAATATGACTTCCCCTCTGGTCGGTTCATGAACCAGCTGCTCCAAGAAGCAGTCATTTATTTCATCTAGGAACTTTATCTCCCTAGCATGTCCTGCCGTGACACTGACCCAGTCGATACCTGGGTAATTGAAATCACCCATTATTAGTACTGTGATGTAACCTTTGTTAGCTTCCTTGATTTCTTTGAGCATTTCATCATCCATTTGTTCATTCTGGCCAGGCGATTGATAGTACACCCCCACTGCCATTGCCTTCCCCTTTTTACATGGAATTTCAATCCATAGAGATTCTGCAGCAAATTTTGTTTCCTGAAAAACATTAATCCTTTCTGACTCAATGCCCTCTCTAACATAGAGCGCAACCCCTCCACCAATTTGATCAGCTCTATCATTACGATATAGTTTGTACCCAGGTATCAGTGTCCCACTGGTTGTCCTCCTTCCACCATGTGTCTGAGATTCCAGTCATATCTAACCTCTCATTTAGTGCTATATATTCTAACTCTCCCATCTTATTTTTTAGACTTCTAGCATTTGCATACAAGCATTTTAGAGACTGTATTTTATTCATCTTAATCTGGCTATTGGTAGGCATGGGTAATTTGGGATCTTTAAGCTCTGTCTGCTCCATACTGGAGGGCATTTGGGCTACTTTACTCTTTTTTGGAATATCTCTGCTTTTGGTAGTATCCTTCAAGGATACATTCTTCCAAACTATGCGCTCTTGTGCAGCTGTAGGCTTTCCCCTATCTCCTTTTTAAAGGTTAATGCCAGCAGCCTGGTTCCAGCCTGGTTAAGGTGAAGCCCATCACTTCGGAAGAGCCCCTCCTTTCCCCAGAATGTTCCCCAGTTCCTAACAAATCCAAAACCCTTATCCTTGCACCATCGTCTCATCCACGCATTGAGACTCTGGAGCTCTGCCTGCCTTTTGGGTCCTGCACATGGAACGGGAAGCATTTCGGAGAACGCTACCCTGGAAGTTCTGGATTTCAACTTCCTACCTAAAAGCCTAAATTTAGCCTCCAGAACCTCCCTACCACATTTTCCTATGTCATTGGTACCGACATGTACCAAAACAGCAGACTCCTCCCCAGCATTATCTAAGACCTCATCTAGGTGGCGCGTGAGGTCTGCTACCTTTGCACCAGGTGATCCTTCCGTCCACTAGCCACCCAGCAATCTACATGCCTAATGATCGAATCACCAACTATAATGGCTGTCCTAACCCTTCCCTCATGGGCACATGGCCCTGAAGAAACTTCCTCGGTGCGAGAGGGTTTTATATCACCTGAAGGACAGGTCCTAGTTACAGGATCACTTCCTGCCCCACTAGGGTGATGCTCTCCTGTCACGTGACCTCTCTCCTCCATGGCAACAGGGATGCTGCCAGATTGGAGGTGGGACTTCAGGACTATATCCCTGTAGGTCTCGTCTATGTACCTCTCTGTCTTTCTTATGTCTTCAAAGTCTGCTACTCTAGCCTCCAGATCTATGTACCTCTCTGTCTTTCTTATGTCTTCAAAGTCTGCTACTCTAGCCTCCAGAGAACGGACTCGTTCCCTGAGAGCAAAGAGGTCCTTGCACCTAGTGCACACGTAAGACCTCTCACCAACTGGGAGAAAATCATACATTTGACACTAAATGCAAAAGACTGGAAAGCCCCCATCTTGCTGCTGGACTACTGTCTGCATCTTAGTTTTAAGCTTGTGTTTAGATCTTTCAGTTCTTTACTTACTAAGGGTTGCAATGGATATTTATACTAATAAATTGTACCTAATACGTTTAATTAAGCTTCAGGGAAACAAGGTATATTAATCTCAGGTCCTTAGTGTATGACTGATTTGAATAACGAATTGCACCTGACAGCACCTCCTTTCCTTTAAGATGTGCAAGTACCTATAAAGCTACGATTATTCCAGTGGTGGGTGAGTGGATGTTAGGGAGGGAAGGAGGGAGGGAAATAACACTTATTAAAAGATGGCTGCTACACAGTACCCTGTCCTGTGCTTCTGAGGTAAGCTGTGACCAACTTCCTGGGTGATTAACAGTCCTTGCTTGGATAGAAGGAGTCTTTCAAAATGGCCTTTTGACCTGCCACCTGGCGTTAACACCTATTGAAAAAGTTTCACAGGTCTCTTGCCCCCTAGGTAGAAGGCCTCTTTGTAAAGGTCTCTAGAAGACCTTTTGTTGCTCAAAGAATACTGACCCTGTTTTGCCTTTTATGCTAAGTTATATTTTGATTTGATTTAAATTAAAGCTCTTTGCTGCTGCTAGGCTCTGACTTATGAAATCTAAACTAGAAGCTCTCTGCTGGGTTCTAAATTTAACCAGAAAGCTCTCTTCTGTGTGTTAAATTTAAGCTTAAATTGCTGCTACTAGGCCCTGACTGATTTAACAAATACACTGGGTTCACAAATTAATCAGCTTTAATCCATAGAAATCCCCTTCAGAAAAATTCCCAGAAGTATATACTCACAATTGCAGATCTCTCTCCAGAAGTAGCAGTCCCCTTTTCTAGTCATTCAAGGGTAGATAGTAGCTTGATGGATATGTTAGTGGATAGTAGCTTGATTTATATGGGAGATAGGATAGCAGGAGTACATTGGAAAAGGAGGGCGTTTGAAGAGGCGTTATTGCCTAAAATAGCAAGGTTGGAAAAAGATCATCGTGTGGGGGGGGGGGGGGGGTAGGGCGTGGCAAGGGGGCTTGAAAGAGCTGGAGGGGATGTGGATGCAATTGGCAAGCTTGCAGGCCAGTCAACTTGCTTTTGAGTGGGAACAAATCAGGCAAGAGTATCTTGTGCTTAGGAACAGGGCCAGTAAATTGCTAGCTAGGAGGCTCAAAGAGAGAGTTTAACAACAACACATCTTGGGGATACGTAATACTCAGGGGGCTCTGATGTGGGGGCTCCAGGGAGATCAAGGAGACCTTTAAAGAATACTATGCTATGTTGTATAGGGTGGAGGTTGTAGATGGGGAAAACAAGAGTGAGGAGTATTTGAAGGAGTGTATACTGGTAAAATTAGGGGATGATGAGAGAGAGAAGGGCTGAACAAACACATAGAGGTTTAGGAGACCATCAAATCCTTGAAGATTGGAAAGGCACCTGGTTTGGATGGTTTAATAGCCAAGGTCTACTGGGTGTTTCAGAGTTAGCTAAGTATCTTATGTAGCAGTCTGATCTCACCTGCTGCATTCCAGGATGCACCGTGTGGGGCCAGACACCACCCTTTTTTCATAATGGCAGGGCAAGAGCGGGAGCACATGGACATTGCTCCCACTTGTTTGTAAAGGTACCGGGAGGGGGGTGGGGGGTTTGGGGCCACTGGGCCAGTAGGTATATTTTTAGTTGGATGGGGGGTTCAGGGCTGCTGAGACAGTCCTCTGCGCCGGTTGAGGTCCTGGTTCTGTTCGTCGGGTCTCTGGCCCTCGCCGGCCAGTGAGTGTGACTCTGACCCCAGGTCCTCCACAGGCTGTTGGCCTTTTTGCGCCAACCTCAATACAGGGAGTTGCAGGGCCTTGGACTCGTCACCACTTGAGGATGAGGCGTCCTGAGACACCAGATAGCACAAAGACATCCCCTCGGACCTGTCTCCCCCGACGCCACTATCCTCCTGAGGACGTGGCCTTCCATGACTTTGTCAGGGATATGGCCAGGGTCCTCTCGGTACAGACTGAGGTGGAGGAGGACCCACGCACCAAGGATTTGGAGATTCTCTAGTACGAGACTCCACCCAGCGAAACCCTCATGGTGACCATACACCTGATCCTCGAGAGGCTGTTACTCTGAATGTGGGAGACATCGGCATCAGTGCCGATAGTTAGTCTTTAGCTCGATGCTATGTACCACATACAGAAAGGACTGGGGTTCCACAAACCCCAGCTCCCACACAATTCCATGGTCATAGAGTCGACCATGCAAAATCTCAAGAGCCAGAAGACCCACTTCTTCATCCCTCCAGGTAGGGAGGCCCGAGCTCTCGACGCCCTCGTGCACAAATGTTATCAAAACTCGATGCTGGTTTGCTGGATCCAAGCCTATGAACTCTACATAGGCATGTACCTAAAGGCGCTGTCCAGAGAGCTGTTGGGATTTGCAGCAGGCCTCATCAGGGAACCTTCCAATAGTTTCAGACCCTGACTTTGGGAGTGCGGGACTGTTCCAAGTTTCTCTCTCGCACTGCCTATGATGGCTTTGAGTTGGCGGCTTGAGTTGCAGCAGCCGGCATCGGGGCCCAATGCCAGGCTTGGCTGCAATCCTCTGACCCTCGAACAGTGGGTCCAGGACAAATTGCTCAGTGTGCCTGTACCGGTGAGAACCTCTTCAACAAACCCATGGCTGACAGAGCTGCTGATATCGAGGCCAAATTTGTGACCCAGCAGAGGCTCTCCAAGATGACCTCATCCCATCAAAAACTACCAGGGGGGGAAAAGGCCCTATTCCCGAGGAAAAAGGGTACCTTTGCACAGGGTCATCAGTACCAGCCCTACTCTGGCCATCAGCAGGATTCTCAGCCCAAGAGGCATGGACAGGGGCGCAGAAGGCAAAAGCACCTAAGCCCCAGACTCCAACTCCCACCCAGCCTGGGGGGGGGGGGGGGGGGGCGTTTGACTCCCAAGGCAGGGCCTCCCTTCCCCCAGGAGACCTTCACCAGCTCACAAGTGTGCACCTGGCGCTCCTCGCCCACAGATGGGCCTCAGTCACCTTGGACCTGTGGGTACTGCAGGTGATCAGGGAGGGATACCTCCTTATAGCGGATTCCACCCGGGTTCTTTTCAGGAGAGCCGGTACGACCCATCCTTCACTAAATGTTGCTGCTCACAGAGCTTGCAGGTCTTCTCAGGGACAACGCAGTAGAACCTGTACCCAGACACTTGTGGGGCAAAGGCTTCTACTCCAGGTACTTCTTTGTCCTAAAGAGGACTGGGGGCCTCAGGCCCATCCTAGACCTGCGAAACTGAAAAAAGTTTCTGGTGAGGGAGAAGTTCAAGATGCTCTCCCTTGGAACACTGCTGCCCTTCCTCCACCAGGGAGATTGGCTTTGCTCCTTGGATCTAAAGGATGCTTACACACACATCCTCCCACAGGCAGTATCCAAGGTTCATGGTAGGAGGGAGGGCATTATCAATACAGGGTGCTACTCTTTGGCCTGGCCTCCTCACCAAAGATTTTCACAAAATGCCTAGCTGTGGTCACTGCACATCCTATGTCTGCAAGAGGCCTTCGTCTTCCCCTACCTGTACGACTGCCTTATAAGGGGCGGCATGGGCGCAGAGGCCCACCAAGCCACAGGGCGTGCGACTCTCCTGCTACAGCACCTGGGGTTTATCATCAACTACTTCAAATCTCATCTCACTCTATCTCAGAGTCTGGAGTCCATAGATGCTCAGTTGGGCACCCTGCAGGCCAAGGCCTTTCTGCCCAGGGAAAGGGCAGACCACCTCAGGGAGTTAGCAGTGAAGGTGCAGCACTATGGCTCGGTGCCAACCCGTCTCCTCCTCCACCTTCTGGGCCACATGGCCTCCACAGTTCACGTGACCTTGCAAGCCTGCCTACATATGCAAACAGCCCAGTGGTGCCTCCGTGCTCAGTAGAAGCAAGCCACAGGCAGATTGCGGGACAGGATCAGGATAACCCACC
This sequence comes from Ichthyophis bannanicus, assembly GCA_033557465.1. NCBI lineage: Eukaryota > Metazoa > Chordata > Amphibia > Gymnophiona > Ichthyophiidae > Ichthyophis > Ichthyophis bannanicus. The sequence goes on along the minus strand of CM066033.1, from coordinate 647,219,775 downwards.
AGCTGACGGAGTCCCTTGACTGGTGGCAACTTCCCTGCCACCTCCGAGCCAGAATGCCTTTCTAGGCACCCCCGCCCCAGAGGGTCCTGACCACAGACGCCTCCCTTCTCAGGTGGGGAGCGTACTGCAAGGACCATCGCATGCAAAGCATCTGGTACCAGGCAGAATTTCTGCTACAGATCAATCTCCTGGAACTCAGGGCGAGCTTCCTGGCCCTACGGGTGTTCCGCCACTGCCTGCGACATCAGTCAGTACTGGTATAGACAGATAACCAGGTTGCCATGTTCTACGTCGTCAAGCAGGGTGACAGGGGGTCGTACCCCCTCTGCCATGAGGCAGTGGCCCTTTTGTCTTTTGCGGCTTGCAAAAACATGCTTCTGCGGGCGATCCACCTCCCAGGCCATGATAGCCTCCTGGCAGACAGACTCAGCAGGGTGCTCCAGCCGCATGAATGGTGCTTGAACCCCAGGGTGGCCTCACGGCTCTTCATCTCTAGGGGACACCCATGAGGACTTCTTTGCCACCCCGGACAGTGCGCAGCTGCCCCACTTCTGCTCACAGCAGCCACAACTGGCAAGGTTAGCGGCAGACGCCTTCCTGATCCCGTAGACCGTAGGCATCCTTTATTTTATTTTATTTATTTATTTACATTCTCTTATATACCGCGCTATTCTGCATCAGTGCGGTTTACATTGAACAAACTGAAATTACATTGAACAGGGCATTATAACTTGGAGATAACTATTTTACAGGGAACATGGGCTATGGAGGGTTAAGTGGCTTGCCCAAGACCACAAGGAGCACCTGTGGGACTAGAAACCCCAGTCCTTCCGGCCCAAGGTTGCTGTCCTCTAGTGGGATTTGAACCCCCGACCTTCCGGCCTGAAGTACCTTGCCCCAACCACTAGGCCACTCCTCCACTCCTTTATGCCTTTCCGCCAACCCCCTCTGGTTGCCAGGATCCTCTTCAAGGTTCTAGCGTGAGGGGGCAGTACTGATACTAATTGCCCCCAAGTGGCCCAGACAACCATGGTTTCCACTGCTGTTCTCCCTGTCGGCGGTGCTCCCCGTCCCGCTGGGCTGTGTCCCGGACCTCCATGATTAGAAGGGCTCCCTCTTGCAACCCAATCTGGGGTCTCTAACGTTAACAGCATGGCTACTGAAAGGGTAGCCTTGGCCCCTTTCAACCTTCCACAAGAGGTCGAGGAGGTCCTGTTGACCTCTCACAAGCCCTCCACGAGATGAACATACGCTTTTAAGTGGTGTAGATTCTCAGTATGGTGCGTGGAGAGGCGAGAGAACCTGTTCTTCTGCCCGGTGCAACTGTTGTTCCAATACGTACTGCATCTGTTGCACACTGGACTGAAGTCCAACAGTGAGAGTGCACCTGATTGCGATTGCTGCACACCATCATCCTATCAAGGGGATACCGTTCTTGGGTCAGCCCCTGATCTTGGTTCCTCTGGGGCCTTCTGCTATCTAAGCTCCCCATCCGCCCTCCCAGTGGCGGAATGGGACCTCAGTGTGGTGCTCTCACCAGGTCACCATTTGAGCTACTAGCTACTTGCCATCTGCGGTATCTTTCATGGAAGGTGGCCTTCCTGATAGCGCTCTCATCCTCTCGCAGAGTAAGCAAGCTTCAGGCCCTGGTGGCCGAGCCACTGTACACAAGATTCTACAAGAACAGGGTGGTGCTCCACGCTCACCCCAAATTCCTCCCAAAGGTGGTATCTCCTTTCTACCTCAACCAGGAGGTGGCCCTTCACACTTTTTTCCCATGGCCTCATGCCACTAGGGAGGAAACTATACTCTATACATTGGACTGCAAACATGCCCTGTCCTTCTATCTGCAGTGGACCCAGGGCCATCACAAAGCTTTTCATCTTTTCATTTCCTGTGACCCCAGCACACTGGGGCTTTCTGTGACTAAGCGAACTCTGTTCACTTGGGTAGCGGACTGTATTGACCTCGCCTATGAATGAGCTGGACTCTCCCTGGACCACCAGATCACAGTGCATCACGTGAGAGCGATGGCCACTTTGGTGGCGAACCTGCATTCAGTACTGGTGACTGAGATCTATAAAGCTGCCACATGGTCTTCAATCCATACGTTTGCAGCTCACTATTGCCTGGAAAGCGAGTCCCGTTGGGACAGTGCCTTTGACCAGGTGGGACTCCGTAATCTGTTCGGGCTGTAGGCAACTCCTGAACTCTGACCCTTTTGTGTTCAGGCTACTGGAGTGGTGGTGTCGCTGGACGCTAGGGTCTTGCAGAGTCTTTCAGCTGGAGACTCACTTTCTGCAACTCACGGCTACCCGACTCGGTTGCCATTGGTGCTGTCATGGTTCGGTCCTTGGCAGCCTGGAGCTAGGGAGTCCCATATGCGAGGACTGACTTCTTACTTGTTCCTGGAGAAAGCATAGTTACTGACCTATAACAGGCATTCTCCAGGGACAGCAGGAATCGGTCCTCACAACTCTCCATCCTCCCCTAGGAGTTGCCTCCTTACCTTGTTTTATTTTTATTACCGTCCTAGCTATGTCATCTGACTGAGCAAGATGGCACCCTTGGGCAGGAAGGGGACCATGCATGCTCGATGGCATCTCCCAAAGGCTTTCTTTGAAAACTGGTGAGATGCTTCTGTGTGGGCTCCATCGGTGCCGACGTCACCCATATTTGAGGACTGATTTCTGCTGTCCCTGGAGAACACCTGTTACAAGTGAGTAACTAAGCTTTCTCCAGTCGCATACCAGTTCCCTTTCCCACCCCCGAGCTCGCTTGCTTTGGCATTGCATCTTGGGTTCGTTCTTTTTCTCTTGTCCATTTGAGAGCTTCTTGACTGGCTTCGTGCCTTTTTTTTGTCCCTGGCTGGGTTGGAGGTTTTTGACCTCACAGGGGCCATTTTCCCCAGCCAGGCCTCAGCCAGTGGCTTCAGAAATTGTGACCGATGCTCCAAAACCATGTCAGACACCGACCCACATAACTGCTGCCTTCGATGCCACGGCCAGACCATGACCCTTTGGACTGTGGTCTCTGTAAAAAGATGACCTCCAAGGCCATCAAGAGCTGCCAGCAGTGGCAGGAATCCTTCTTCCATAAGATGGATTCTGCACCAGAGTCTCCAGTGACACCATGCTCCAGGGCCCCCTCCGGAACCCTGGAAACATGGGGAGACTGGGCTGCCTCAGAACCCTGAGGCCGTGGGTCCTCCAGCCGGACCCCGAAGATAGAGCCCAAGAAGAGCCAGAAACTCTCATAGATTGCGTCTGAGGACATGCCTGGAAAAGTGGGCAAGTCCCATGGGTCCCGGACCCGCAGTCCTGGCCACGAGTCGAAGCAGAAGGAGCGGGAGCGGCCTGCCAAAATACCCAATTGGGAAGCGTTTGCATCAGGCAACCAGCCTCGGACCCATGAGGCCATCCTGGTTGATGACTCCCCCTCGACTGAGCAGGCGCATTGGGCCTGAGCCCCTCGGTGCCCATGCTGAAGGCTGCGGAGCCATCTGGCCTCGAGACCAGGATGGGTGGCCTTGGAGCACAGTCTATTTGCCTTCATGGCCCGGTAGCGGGCTCTGATGGGTTATCACTCCCAACTACCGGGCCCTCGACCTCGAGGAGCTCCCCAGATGTTGAGTTGATCCTCAAGCACCACCAGCCTCAAGAGATCCCTCGGCATCGGTCCCAATCTTGGTCCTGGTCCTCGGAGCCGAGGTCATCCCTGATGAGTGCCTGTGGCTTGGACCGCAGGGCCTCCGGGGGTCAGAGGCCATCAGGCTTGGAGTGTGACCCCAGAGCCCGGGCTGTCTTCTACACCTTCAAGGACTATGAGTCGGACTGGGAGACTGAGGATGACGAGCCCCCAGATACCCGTCGGCACCGGGGCGTACCCTCCAATCTTTCTCTCCCCCGAGACCCGGTGTCGGTCCCTGCCCAAGGACACAGCTTTCCTTGACTTGGTGCAAGATATGGCCAAGGCACTGGCCTTCGAGACAGACTCGGAGGAGGACCCTCGGACCAAGAAACTCAAGATCCTCTAGTATGAGGCTCCTCCGAAGGAGACACTCATATTGCCTGTTCCCCCGATCCTGGAACGGCTGCTCCTCCACATGTGTGAGACCCCCACGTCGGTGCCTGTAGTGAACAGACGGCTGGACTCGATGTACTGGGTCCACTGGACCCCCGGCTTCCAGAAAGCACAGCTGAGACACAACTCCATTGTGGTGGAGTCAGCCATGTGTCTCCTTAAGAGCCAAAAGACGCACTCCTCGGTGCCTCCGAGAAGTGTGTGCCTTGGGTGTCAGAGTATACTCCTAATTCATGACTCTAGCAGCCTATGATGGCTTCGAGTCGGCAACTAGAGTAGCTGTGGTGGGCATCTGTGCCCAACGCCGGGCTTGGCTACAGTCTTCCGACCTGGAGCAATGGGTTCAGGACAAACTGTTCAATATCCCTTGTCAGGGAGAGAATCATTTTGGCAAGCCCATGACGGATAAGGCTGCAGAGTTGTAGTCTGAGTTCCTGACGAGGACCAGACTCTCTAAGAAGACCGCTGACTTTTCCCAACAGAAGTCTTGGGGGAAAAAGCCCTTCTACCCGAAGAAGAGGAAGGATTATCGAAACTACCCTCAGTACCAGGCCTTCCCAGCTCCCCAACAGGGGTAGCAGGCCAAGGGACAAGGGCATGGCCACATAAGCCTAAGGCTCCCAAACCAGGCACCGGCTCCTGCCTAGCCTGGTGGGAGTTTTTGACTCCTTGGGCATAGCCTCTCTAACCTTAGGAGGCCCAGCCCAGCAGCCCACAGGGCGGCATCTTATTCTCTATGCCCACCGGTGGCCATCCATCACAACAGACTCCTGGGCCCTGCAGGTGGTGAAGTAGGGTTACCTCCTCCACCTGATACAGGCACCCCCTCAGTTCTTTCCGGGAGAGCCCCCAGGACTCTCCTCCACCAGACCTTACTGCTGCAAGAGCTTGCAGGCCTTCTCAAAGACAAGGTGATGGAACTGGTGCCAGCACACCTCGAGGGCAAGGGGTTCTACTCCTGGTACTTCCTCATACCCAAGAGTACCAAAGGCTTCTGGCCCATTCTGAGCCTAAACAGGTTACTGGTGAGGGAGAAGTTCAAAATGTTCTCCCTTGGAACACTGCTGCCATACCTCCAGCTGGGAGACTGGCTATGTTCCTTTGACCTAAAGGATGCGTACACGCACATCCTCATCCATCCCAACCATGGGAAATATCTCAGGTCAGGTGGTTGCAGGCAGGCAGACAGCCTGCAGCAGATCAACCTCTTGGAACTTCAGCCCATATCCTTAGCCCTCCGTCACCACCTGCAACGCCATTCAGTGCTGGTCCAGACGGACAATCAAGTGGCAGTGTTCTACATCAACAAACAGGGAGGCATTGGTCATACACCTTCTGCTGAGAGACAGCTCTCTGCTCATATGCACACCACTACGGGATGCTCCTGCGGACGGTGTATCTGCCAGGCCAGGACAACGCTCTGGTGGACAGGCTGAGCAAGTTCCTCCAACTGCATGAGTGGTGGCTAGACCCCAGAGTGACTGGTTGGCTTTTCCAGCTCTGGGAGACTCCACAGATGGACCTTTTTCATCAGTCTGGCAAACACCCAACTGCCCCGCTTCTGCTCCAGGCAGCCACACTCATCCCGGATGGTGGCGGATGCATTCCTCATCCCATGGACAGAGGGCCTTCTTTACACCTTCCCTCCCACACTGCTGATTGCCAAGACCTTGTTCAAGGTCCAACATGACAGGACATACTTGATACTGGTAGCCCCTTGGTGGCCCAGGCAACCATGGTTCCCACTGCTGCTTCGCTTATCCTCTCCACCCCCAGTCCCCTGGGAAGATCCCCAGGGCTGCTGTTGCAGGAGGGCTCCCTCCTACACTCCAACTTAGGGTCTCTGATGCTAGTGGCCTGGCTGCTGAAAGGGTAGCCTTTGGCCCCTTTCAGCCTTTTAGGGGAGGTGGAAGAGGTCCTCCTGGCCTCCCATCAGACCTTCACAAGATGGGTGCATGCCATCAAATGGCAAAGATTCTCAGTGTGTTGCGCAGAGTGACTGGTCAACCCATTCTCGTGCTCTGTGCAGCTTGTGCTGCAATATTTGCTTTACTGGTCTCAGTCAGATCTGAAGTTCAACTCTGTCAGGGTCCACCTGAGTGCTCTCGCAGTGCACTACCACCTTATGGAGGGTAAGCCCCTTTCCGCCCAACCTCTTGTGACCTGCTTCTTGCAGGGTCTCCTGTTGTCCAAATCTCCGCTAGTTGGACCTCATGTGGTGCTGTCGCAACTTACTGGCTCACCGTTTGAGCCCCTGGCTGCCTGCCACCTGTACCCCTATGAAGAGAGGCTAAAAAGGTTAGGGCTCTTCAACCTGGGAAAGAGATGGCTGAGGGGAGATACGATAGAGGTCTATAAATTAATGAATGGAGTGGAACGGGTAAATGTAGATTGATTGTTTACGTCATCAGAATATAGAAAGACTATTTAAGACTAATAAGAGAAAATATTTTTTTAACATAGAAACATGATGACAGAAAAATACCACATGGCCTATCTAGTCTGTTCTTCCATAACAACAACTACAACAGTCCACTTTTTACCTTTAGAGATCCTCTGTGTTGGTCACTGTCCTCATCTCTACCACCTCCACTGGGAGACTATTCCATGGATCCACTACTCTTTCCGTAAAGAAATATTTCCGCATATCACTCCTGAATCTATCTCCCTTCACCCTCATCCCATGTCCCCTCGTAGCAGAACTTGCTTTCAATTGAAAGAGGCTCTCTCCCTGAACATTTATGCCACGGAGGTATTTAAACATCTCAATGTTTTTTCACCCAATGTGTAATCAAACTCTGGAATTTGTTACCAAAGGAAAGATTTGGACAAGTTCCTGGAGGAAAGGTCAATAAACCATTATTTTAAAGGGACCCAGGATATCACTGCTTGACCCAATACAAGCATTGTGGAATCTGTGTCTTTTGGAGAAACTGCTAGGTACTTATGACCTAGATTGCCCGCTTTTGGAAACAGGATACTGGGCTTGATGGACCTTGGTCTGACCCAGTATGGTATATCTTATGTTCTTATCTTTCCTGGAAGGTTGTCTTCTTGGTGGCACTCAAGCCGGCTCTCAGGGTCAGCGAACTATCATTAAAATCATCTCTAATACCTGAAGATTGGAGGATCGCCAATGTAACACCAGTTTTTAAAAAGGGTTCCAGGGGTGATCCGGGAAACTACAGACCGGTGAGCCTGACATCAGTACCGGGAAAAATGGTAGAAACCATCATAAAGAATAAAATTACTCAGCATGTAGATAGTCATGACCTAATGGGAGACAGCCAACATGACTTTAGACAAGGAAGATCTTGTCTTACTAATCTGTTATGTTTTTTTGAAGGAGTGAATAATCAGGTGGACAAAGGTGAGTCGGTTGATATTGTGTATCTGGACTTTGAGAAAGCCTTTGACAAGGTCCCTCATCAGAGACTTTTGGCAAAACTAAAGAGTCATGGGATAGGAGGCAGTGTACTATTGTGGATCAGGAACTGGTTAAAAGATAGAAAGCAGAGGGTAGGGCTAAATGGCCAATTTTCCCAATGGAGAAAGGTGAATAGTGGTGTACCCCGGGGATCTGTGCTGGGTCCGCTGCTTTTTGACATATTCATAAATGACCTGGAAAGTGGAATAACGAGTGAGGTTATCAAATTTGCAGATGACACAAAACTATTTAAAGTTGTTAAAACCCAAAAGGATTGTGGAAAACTGCAAGAGGATCTTGATAAATTGGAAGACTGGGCATCAAAATGGCAGATGAAATTTAATGTGGACAAGTGCAAGGTTATGCACCTAGGTAAGAACAACCCAAACTATGGTTACACGATGCAAGGTTCCACATTAGGAACCACCACCCAGGAAAAAGATTTAGGCGTCATTGTGGATACCATGTTAAAACCCTCGGCCCAGTGTGCAGCGGCGGCCAAGAGAGCAAATAGAATGCTAGGTATGATAAGGAAAGGAATGGAAAATAAAACAAAAGATATTATAATGCTTCTGTATCGTTCCATGGTGAGACCGCACCGTGAATATTGTGTGCAATTCTGGTCGCCGTATCTTAAAAAGGATATAGCGATTTTAGAAAAGATTCAGAGAAGAGCCACCAAAATGGTAAAGGGGATGGAAGGATACTCCAATGAAGAAAGGCTTAAAAGGTTAGGGCTCTTTAACCTGGAAAAGAGACGGCTGAGGGGAGATATGATAGAAGTCTATAAATTAATGAACGGAGTGGAACGGGTAAACGTAGATCGATTGTTTACCTTATCAGAATATAGAAAGACTAGGGGACATGCAATGAAGCTACAGGGTAAACTATTTAAGACGAATAAAAGAAAATATTTTTTCACTCAACGTGTAATCAAACTCTGGAATTTGTTACCGGAGGATGTAGTAAAGGCTGTTAGTGTAGCTGGGTTTAAAAAAGGTTTGGACAAGTTCCTGGAGGAAAGGTCCATAAACCATTATTAAGAAGGGACCCAGGATATCAATGCTTGAACCAATACAAGCATTGTGGAACCTGTGTCCCTTGGGGAAACTGCTAGGTACATATGACCTAGATTGGCCACGGTTGGAAACAGAATACTGGGCTTGATGGACCTTGGTCTGACCCAGTATGGCATATCTTATGTTTTTATGTTCTTATAAGCTTTGGTGGTTCTATAAGTATTGGGTCGTGCTCTGCATGCACTCCGAGTTCCTTCCCAAGATGGTGTCTCCTTTCCACCTCAGTCGTGAGGTGGTGCTCCCCACCTTCTTTCTGCGGCCTCACGCCAATAGGGCGGAGACAGGCCTTCACACTCTGGACTGTAAAAGGGCCCTGTTCTTCTACCTTCAATGTACCCAGGGCCACTGCAAAGCCTCACAGCTTTTAGTCTCCTATGATCCCAGTTGGCTGTGGGAAGCAGTGACCAAGCAGACTCTGTCCACCTGGATGACGGACTGCATTGTCCTCGCCTACGAGCAGGCTGGGCTCTCGCTGGAGCGCTGAGTCACGGCGCACAGTGTCAAGGCCATGGCGGCATCTGTAGCAAACCTGTTCCTCTGTCGAAAATCTGCCAGACTGCCACCTGGTCTTCTGTTCATACCTTCATGGCTTATTACTTCCTGAAGAGGGAGTCCCATAGGGACAGTGCCTTTGGCCAGGCGGTACTCCATCATCTATTCGGAGTGTAGACAACTCCTGCCCTCCAGCCCTTCTGCGTTCAGGCTACCTCGGTGCTGGTTTTCCCACTGGACACTTGGGCCGCTCGGGAATTTGTTTTCTCAGGGCTCATTGCTGCTGCCACGGCTCACCTTTTCCTAGTCACCCGTGGCTTTTTACAGGTTTTCGGTAGCCTGTAGCTAAGGAGTCCCAAATGTGAGGACTGACTTTCCTGCTTGTTACCGGTGAAAGCATAGTTACTCATCTGTAGCAGGTGTTCACGGGGAGGAAGGAGGGTTGTGAGGACTGATTCCTGCTGTCCCCAGAGGAATTGCCTTTTGTGTCGTTTTTTGCCTTGAGCTATGTCATCCTACTGAGGCAAGATGGCACCCTTGGGTGGGAAGGGGATCATGCATGTGTGGTGCATCTCACAAAGGCTTTCTTTGAAAGCTGGGCAGAAGCTACCTCACGGGCTCCATCGGCACCAAATTCACCCATATATGAGGACTGATTTCTGCTGTCCTCAGAGAGAACACCTGTTACAGGTGAGTAACTACACCGTTGAGTGGTGGGCTGCTGTGCCACCAGGTATATTTTTAGTTGGGAGAGGGTGGGGGGAATTGGGGCTGCTGGGTCACCAGGTGTTTGTTTTGGGCACCTGACTGTATTTTGATGGCGTTGGAGGCTCTCCTCAATGCCTGGATCATCTGAGAGAAGTTTGACATTTCCACTCAGATGAACCAGGCATTGAAGAAAGCCTTCAATATTATCAAAATACTTTTGGGACTCATATGCAAATTAGCCACACGGTGCCCCTGTTTCTTTGGAAGAGCATGCCAAACTAGTGCCATGTTTGGCTTGTTCTCCCAGTTTAATGCTACCATTTGTGCACAGTTTAACGAATGGCTGATAGGTGGCTAATTTGTTTATGTGCCACTTTCTGCATAATGACGCTGAAGTCATGCGCTATTGGTGAGCTTTAAATCGGCGTTAACAGTTGATAGCATGCAACTTCAGTGCTGGCTTTCTGCATTAACCTCTATGTATGTTATAGTGGTGTAAGGGGTATTTGGGGGGTGGGGTATGGAGGAGGAGTGATGACGGGAGAGGGGGGAGGAGGATTGGGTGGAGGAGTGAGTAAGTGAGAATGTGAGGGTGGGAAGGAGGAGGTGGACTTGTAGAAGGGGATGTGTCTTGTATGGGTTTGTGTCATTGTTGGATTTGTTTTTAAAATCACAAAAAGAAAATTACAGAAAATGTATTTTCTCTTGCTTTCACAGGGTATGACATAATATATCATATCTGTGTTTAATCACAGTTTTTTATTTTGTTGTGTAATGTGATTTATGTATATGTTTTGAATTATTATTGTGTATGCTTTTTATGTAAACCACCTAGCGTTATGTCAGGCAGGATATATATTTTCATGAAATGAAAATGAAGACGTGTTAGTGAAGCTGCTAGGACATAAGAACAAGATATGCCATAATGGGTCAGACCAAGGTCCATAAAGTCCAGTATCTTGTTTCCAACAGTGGCCAGTCCAGGTCACAAGTACCTAGCAGGTTCCCGAAAAGGCACACAGGTTCCACACTGTTTGTATTGGGGCAAGCAGTGGATTTCCTGGGTCCTCTTTAATAATGGTATCTCCAGGAACAAGCAGGAATATAGTCATCACATATGGGTATCGTCGGTACCGACGGAGCCTGCGCGGGAACGCTCCCCAGCGTCCAATTAGGAAGCTTTTGGGAGCATCCCACAGCGCCTGCGTGCTGCCTTCCTGCCTTTCCCAACTGCCTCTCTCCAGTTCTTCGTTTTCTGCTGAGCCAGCAGGTCGTGTTCCTGTTACCGCAGAAAATTTTTCTTCTTTTTTGTGGTCATGTCTGCCTTCCTCGACGCTTTACCGGTACCGCCGGTTTTTCTTTCTTTCATTCTTTTCTTTAAAAAAAAAAAAATTCTTAGTTCTTTTTCCTTTTCTTTTCAGGTGCACATGCCATTTTGGGCCTTAGGCCCAGGATTTTTTCCATAATGGAGAAAATCTCCTCGGGTTTTAAAAGGTGCACCAAGTGTGGCGGTACCATCTCCGTCACCGACACCCATGAGTGGTGTCTGAAATGTTTAGGTCCTGACCATTCCATATCGGAATGTATGGCCTGTGCCATGATGTCCAAGAGAGGTCGACAGAACCGAGCTGCCAAGCTCAGTACCCTGTTTCCCTCTGATGCAGCTTCGGTGGCATCGACGTCTTCCAGGGCTTCGTCTTCCTCCCGTGGATCTCAGGTAACTAAACATAAGTCTAACCGGTCCTCAAAGGGTAGATCTCTTTCTAAGCATCGAGATGCCTCTGGTGTTGCCCTTGAGGATTCTGCACTGGCAAAATTGCCCTGGCGGGAGGCTTCGGCTTCCAAAGCATTATCTGGGCTCCAGGATGTTCTCGCGGCCTCGACCTTGGCAGAACTACTGGTGCCATGCTCTGGGGTACCGGCGATATTCTCCGGTACCGACATCCAGGCATCGCCAGCATCGATAGACCAGAGTCCTGGCTATTGAGCGCAGTCTGGCGGCTCTCCTTGCGGCATCGATGCCCTCAGAACCGCGACAGACGATCCTACCGGCACCGGTACTGATAGCATCGACATCGGTGTCTGCATTGCCGGTACCTAGTCATCCGATGCCTTCTGGTACCGATACTCCGGTACCGATTACTCTCGGTACCGACTTTGGTCGGTACGGGTATCGGGCTCTTCAAGAGCATCCGGACAGACGGTACTTCGAGTCCTCAGAAGAATCTGAGGATTCTGACAGTTCTGTCGATGCAGGAATGCTTCTCCCAGAGGAGCCCTCCTCCCCTAAACGTAGGATGTCTCCTCCAGAGGATATTTCCTTTCAGGATTTTATCAGGGGGTGGCTCGGTGTCTGTCCATTACTGTTGCCCCTGAAACAGAGCCCAGAGCAAAGAAGTTGAAAATTTTACAATATCCCAAAACTCCTAAGGAGGCAGCTACCTTGCCCATTCATGAGATTTTGCATGATCTTATGTTAAGAATGTGGGAGACACCTCTTACCACCTCTCCTCATTCTCGCAGACTGGATACTCTGTATCGAGTCCTTCCTTGTCCTGGTTTCCAGAAAACTCAGCTTCCTCACCACTCTATTGTAGTGGAATCAGCTATGAGAAGGATTAAGAGTGCAAAGAGGCATGCCTCTAATCCTCCAGGACGTGAGTGCAGAACCCTGGATGCTTTTGGACATCGTGTCTTCCAAGCTTCCATGCTTTCTGCCAGGATCAGTTCCTATAGTCTATACATGGGAATGTTCCTGAAGGAGGTCACAGGTGATTTAGAGGCTTTGAGTCCTATTCTTCCTGAGGATAGAAGACAGGACTTTCTCACATTGGTCAAACATGCCCAAGATGTTTCTAAATTTGTCAACCGTGCAGCTTTTGACTGCTTTGAGTGCATAAGCAGAACCTCTGCCATTGCCATAGGTGCACGTAGAATTGCTTGGCTCCAGGCATCTGATCTGGAGCTCTGGGTACAAGACAAATTGGGAAATATCCCTTATACTGGTGAGAACCTGTTTGGTAGAGATTGGCAGGAAAAAGCCAATGAGTTGGATGCTGACAACTTCACCTTGGATAGATTATCCAAGTCCACAGCTGATCCTGCTAGAAAGAAATCTTTCAAGAAACCATTCTTTTCTAAGAAGAAAAGATATTATCCTGCTTATGCTCAGCGGGATGTTCTGCAGGTCAGCTTGTCAGGAAAGGTCAGCAACCACCCAAACAGAAGAAAGCAAAGACTGCTAAACCTCAGCCGTCCCAGCAGTCTCAGCCTCCACAAGGCCTTTGACTTTCAGCAGGAGAACTTAGCCTTCCTGGCTCTCTTGGGACCAGAGCCTTCCACCATTCCAGGAAGGTTATGTCACTTTGCCCCCAGATGGGGCAAATAACAGATGGGGGCAAATAACAGCAGAGCATTGGACACTCTCCATCATAAAGGAGGGGTAAAGCTTCATTTTTCGAGCATGCCCCCTCCCACAATAATAAGGCAGTTCAATTCTCCGACCTCTCTCATCAACCTGTTAGGTCAGGAGGTCACTATGCTTCTTGCCCAAGGGGCAATAGAAGAAGTACCCATCCATCAGCAGGGTACAGGGTTTTACTCCCCGTATTTCCTTATCCCAAAGAAAGCAGGGGGATACAGACCTATCTTGGACCTCAGAGAATTGAACAAATTCCTTGTCAAAAAGAAATTCAAGATGATTTCTCTTGGAACTCTGCTGCCATACCTTCAGAGTCAGGATTGGCTTTGTTCTCTAGATCTCAAGGATGCGTACACCCATGTTCTCATCCATCCAACTCACAGAAGGTTCCTTCGGTTCCTTTTTCTAGGAAAGCACTAACAATACAGGGTGCTTCCTTTTGGCCTGGCCTTAGCTCCAAGGGTGTTCACGAAATGCATGGCTGTAGTAGCAGCATTTCTCCGCACTCTAGGGATATTTATCTTCCCTTACTTAGACGACTGGCTCATTCGAGCCCCAACAGAGTCAGAGGCCAGGACTTCTGTTTCCTGCACAATGCGTATCCTTCAGTATTTGGGTCTGATGATAAACATCCCAAAATCCAGTCTAACTTCCACTCAGTCTTTAGAGTTCATAGGAGCTTTGCTGGATACCAGAAAGGCAAGGGCCTATCTCCCCCAGGCCCGTTGCCTTCGCATTGTGCAGTTAGCTTCTCAAGCAGTGCTAAAGCCTCATCTCACTCCCCGAGAACTGCTGCAACTACTAGGCCACATGGCATCTACTGTGCATGTGGTTTCCTACGCTCGCCTTCATATGAGGGCAACCCAGTGGACTTTATCCACTCAAAGGACCCAGGCATCAGGATGCCTGTCAGACAAAATAGCAAACACAAGTCACCTTATTTTGTCCCTCCAATGGAGGAAGTCCACTCAAAACCTGTTGCTGGGGTCCCCTTTTCAACAACCGTTACCCCAAGCAACTCTCACAACAGATGCTTCTCCGATGGGTTGGGGAGCTCATCTGCAAGACCTCTCCACTCAAGGCACCTGGTCTCCACAGGAGACTCATCTACATATCAATCTCTTGGAGCTCAGAGCAATCTTCCTTGCTCTTCAAGTGTTCCACACCCTGCTCAGCTACAAGACAGTCCTCATTCATACGGACAATCAAGTAGCCATGTTCTATGTGAACTAGCAGGGGGGAACAGGCTCTCTGTCGCTTTGCAACGAAGCTTTGCGACTATGGGCCCTTGCCAGAGAGCATCAGATTAATCTCCTGGCAGTATATTTTCCAGGCATACAAAACTCTTGGGCAGACAGACTCAGTCGAGTTCTGCTTCCACACGAGTGGTCTCTGCATGCAGACCAGGTGGCCAAGATTTTTAAAATTTGGGGAACCCCGGACATTAGACCTCTTTGCAAGTCTGTGGAATGCCAAACCTCCCCGGTTCTGTTCCAGAATTCCGGCTCAGGGGGCTCTGGCCAGGGATGCTTTCCTCCTTTGCTGGGGTCAAGACTTCCTGTATGCCTTTCCACCCATTCCCCTAATTCCCAAAACCCTGTTAAAGCTTCAGAGAGACAGAGGCCATATGATTCTCATAGCTCCACATTGGCCAAGGCAAGTGTGGTACCCTCTGCTTCTACATCTCTCTCAAGCTCCCTCCCTGGAGTTAGGGTCTGCTCCAGATCTTCTGTCCCAGGAGGACGGAATGTTATGGCATCCCAATCCCCAGTCTCTGCATCTCGGGGCTTGGTTGCTGAAGGCCTAGATCTCCATGATCTTATTCTCCCTCAGCAAGTAAAAGAGAATCTCCAGGAACAAGCAGGAATGAGTCTTCACATATGGGTATCGTCGGTACCGACGGAGCCTGCGCGGGAACGCTCCCCAGCGTCCAAAAGGAAAGCTTTTGGGAGCATCCCACAGCGCCTGCGCGCTGCCTTCCCGCCTTTCCTAACTGCCTCTCTCCAGTTCTTCTTTTCCGCGGAGCCAGCAGTTCGTGTTTCCTGTCACCGCTGAAGAATTTCTTATTTTCTTTTATTTTTCTTTAGTCGCGTGTCTGCCTTCTCGATTCCGGACCGATACTACCGGTCTTTTTTCTTTCTTTAAAAAAAAAAAAAAAAAAAATCTTTTACTCTCTTCAGTGCATTTTTTCTTCTGGGGCCTTAGGCCTACAGATATATTTTTCCTCATGGAAAAACCCGCCTCCGGGTTTAAAAAGTGCACGAAGTGCAGTAGCACTATTTCTGTCACCGACACTCATGACTGGTGTCTGAAATGTTTAGGTCCTGACCACTCCATTGCGGATTGTGAGTCCTGTTCCATTATGTCTAAAAGAGGGTTACAGAATCGGGCAGCCAAGCTCAGTGTCCTGTTTCCCTCCGATGCAGCTTCTGTGGCATCAACGTCTTTCAGGGCTGCTTCTTCATCCCATGGATCTCAGGTAACCAAACTTAAATCTGGCCAGTCCTCAAAGAGTTCATCTCCTTCCAAGTATCGAGATGCCCCCGGGCTTACTCTTGAGGAACCCACACCAGCAAAATTACCCCGGCGGGAGGCTCCGGCTTCCAAAGCACTACCTATGGGGTCACAGGTTGACATCGATGGCTCGACCTCGACCGATCACCTGTTACAATGTTCTGGGGTACCGGTGCTCTCCACCGGTACCGACATCCAGACATTGGTGGCGTCAATGGATCAGAATATTCTGACCATGCAGCGTGCCATCACGGCATTCATACAAGCTACGACGCCTACGGTACCGCAACAAACCCCGTTGTCGGTACCCGTACCGATTCCGGTACAGGATCCGATTTCGGTTCCGATACCAGTACCGCTTGCATCGACATTAGCATCGACGGCAGCGGTACGCTATCCAGTGATGCCCATCAGTACCGACACGGTACCGATTACTCCCGAGGTCGATACCTCCCGGTATCCGTATCGGGCTCTGCGAGAGCATCCAGACAGTTGATACTTCGATTCCTCTGAAGACTCTGATTCTCCAGAGACCTCAATTGAAGCATTGGGGATCCTTCCTCAGGAACCCTCTTCTCCAAAAAGGAGAATGTCTCCTCCTGAGGATTTGTCTTTTCAGGACTTCGTTAGGGAGGTGGCCAAAGGCCTGTCCATCGCAGTGACCTCTGAAACTGAACCTAGAGCCAAAATATTAGATATCCTTCAATATCCTAAGGCTCCTAAAGAGGCAGCCACCTTACCAATACATGAGATTCTTTTTGATCACATGTTGGGCATATGGGAGACTCCTCTTTCCACCTCCCCTCATTCCAGAAGGTTGGACACCATGTATCGTGTTCCTCCTTGTCCTGGTTTTCATAAGACTCAGCTTCCTCACCACTCCATTGTGGTAGAGTCTGCTATGAAAAAAATCAAGAGTACAAAAAGGCACTCCTCTGCTCCTCCAGGAAGAGAATGCAGAACCCTAGATGCCTTTGGAAGGTAAATCTTCCAGGCCAGTATGCTTATAGCCAGAATCAACTCCTACAGTCTCTATATGGGGATGCTTCTGAAAGAAGTTACAGATCATCTGCAAACCTTATCTCCTTTTATGTCAGAAGATAAGAGAGAAGAATATATCACCTGGCTTAAACATGCACAGGATGTATCCAAGTTTTCCAACCGTGCAGCCTTCGACTCTTTTGAGGGGGCCAGTAGAGCCTCGGCCATTGCCATAGGTGCACGCAGAGTTGCTTGGTTGCAAGCCTCTGATTTGGAATCCTGGGTACAGGATGGTCTAGGTAACCTTCCCTGTACAGGCGAAAACCTGTTTGGCAAAGATTGGCAAGCAAAGGCCAACCAGATGGATGCTGAAAATTCTGCTTTAGATAGACTTTCAAAGTCCTACTACTGCTCCTTTTAAAAAGAGGTTGTTCAAAAAGGGATCTTTCCCAAAGAAAGGGAAATTTTCTACTTATGGTCAGGCCTCTTCTCAAGGTCGTTTTGCTACAAAGAGACAGCAACAACCAAAACAGGCCAAAACCCAGGCTGCGAGGACTGCTACGGCCCAACAGCCTCAGCCTCCTCAGGGCCTTTGACTTTCCACTAGAGAACTTAGCCTTTCTGGCTCTAGAAAATCCAGAGCCTCTGACCATCCCAGGAAGGTTAGCTCACTTTGCTCCCAGATGGGAACAAATCACAGCAGAGCAGTGGACCCTCTCCATCATAAGGGAAGGGTACAAACTTCATTTCTTAAACCTTCCTCCTCACACCATGGTAAAACAGTTCAATTCTCCAACATCTCTCCTCAACCTTCTAGGTCAAGAGATTGCTACCCTTCTTGCCCAAGGGGCAATAGAAGAAGTACCCCTTCTTCAACAGGGCTCAGGGTTCTACTCCCCCTATTTTCTCATCCCAAAGAAAACAGGGGGCTACAGACCCATATTAGATCTCAGAGAATTGAACAAGTTTCTATGCAAGGAGAAATTCAAGATGACTTCTCTTGGAACTCTCCTTCCGTACCTCCAGAGTCAAGACTGGTTTTGTTCTCTAGATCTCAAGGATGTGTACACCCATGTCCTCATCCATCCAACACACAGAAGGTTCCTTCGGTTCCTTTACCAAGAAAAGCACTACCAATACAAAGTGCTTCCTTTCGGTCTGGCCTCTGCTCCAAGAGTGTTCACAAAATGCATGGCAGTAGTAGCTGCATTCCTACGCACTCTAGGAATATTCGTATTCCCATATCTGGACGACTGGCTCATCCGAGCTCCATCCCAGTCAGAGGCCCAGACTTCCCTGACCTGCACAAGGCGTGTTCTTCAGTATCTGGGACTGGTAATCAACATTCCAAAATCCCATCTCACCCCTACTCAGTCTCTAGAGTTCATAGGGGCCTTACTGGATACCACAACTGCAAGGGCCTATCTTCCCCAGGCCCGCTGCCTACGCTTGGTGCAGTTCGCCTCCCAGATTCAGTTAAAATCCCATTTAACTGCTCGAGAGATGTTACAACTCTTAGGCCACATGGCATCCATGGTGCATGTGGTTCCTTACGCTTGCCTTCACATGAGGGCAGCTCAGTGGACCCTATCCACCCAATGGACTCAGGCATCAGGTTGCCTGTCAGACAAAATAGCAACCTCCAGTCGCCTTTTTTGGTCCCTCCACTGGTGGAAGTCCACTCAAAATCTGTTGCTGGGGTCCCCCTTTCAACAGGTGTTACCCCAAGCAACCCTTACAACAGATGCCTCTCCAAAGGGTTGGATCTCTTGACCCAAGGCATCTGGTCTCCACAGGAGACATCTCTACATATCAACCTTTTAGAGCTCAGAGCAATCTTTCTGGCTCTCAAAGTCTTCCACACCGTGCTCAGCTACAAGACGGTCCTCATCCACATGGACAACCAGGTAGCCATGTTCTACGTGAACAAGCAGGGAGGAACTGGCTCTCTGTCGCTTTGCAACGAAGCTCTCAGATTGTAGGCCTTCGCCAGAGAGCATCAAATCCATCTCATGGCAGTGTATCTTCCAGGGGTTCAAAACTCTTGGGCAGACAGACTCAGTCGAATTCTGCTGCCACACGAATGGTCCCTCCATGGGGACCAGATAGCCATGAGTTTTCGGATTTGGGGTACCCCAGACATAGACCTGTTTGCAAGTCCGTGGAATGCCAAACTTCCCCGGTTTTGTTCCAGGATTCCATGTCAGAAAGTTCAGGCCAGGGATGCCTTCCTCTATGCCTTTCCACCTATTCCCCTCATCCCCAAAACTCTGTTCAAGCTTCAGAGAGACAAGGGTTCTATGATCCTCATAGCACCACATTGGCCACGCCAAGTGTGGTACCCTCTACTTCTGCATCTCTCTCAAGCTCCCTCCATGGACCTGGGGTCTGCTCCAGATCTCCTCTCCCAGGAGGAGGGAACCTTGTGGCACCCAAATCCTCAGTCTCTTCATCTTAGAGCCTGGTTGCTGAAGGCCTAGACCTTCAGGATTTACACCTTTCTCAGCAAGTAAAGGATATCCTTCATGCTTCCAGAAAGCCTTCCACCAGACGTTCCTACGCTTATAAATGGAAAAGGTTTTCCGTTTGGTGTGCAGAGAAGGGTCTCAACCCTCTTGCAATACCTTTGAATTCTTTATTAGACTATTTACTGCATTTATCCCATGCAGACCTTAAAACAAATTCAATCAGAGTCCATTTGAGTGCTATTGCAGCATCCCTTAAGCCTCTCAATGGACAACCTATTTCCTCTCATCCTCTTATAGCAAGATTCATGAGAGGCCTTCTTTTGACTAAACCTCCCATTAGACCACCTCCAGTGGCATGGGACTTGAATCTGGTTCTTGGCCAGCTTATGAAGCCACCCTTTAAACCCTTAGCCACTACCTCCTTGAAATTCCTTTCCTGGAAGGTTATTTTTCTCATTGCAGTCACCTCAGCTCGCCATATCAGTGAGTTGCAAGCTTTAGTGGCTAATCCTCCTTATACAAGGTTCCATCATGACAAGGTAGTCCTCAGAACTAATCCACACTTTATGCCTAAAGTGGTCTCACCTTTTCATCTGAACCAGGAGGTGTATTTACCTGTCTTTTTTCCAGGACCTCATGCATCAACTGCAGAGAGGAATCTTCATACCCTGGATTATAAAAGAGCACTTGCTTTCTACTTACAAAGAACACAGCAACATAGAAAGTCCTCTCAACTTTTTGTTGCTTTTGATCCTTCTCATTTAGGACTTCCAGTCTCCAAGAGAACTCTGTCTAATTGGATTGCTCAGTGTATTTCCTTCGCCTACCAGAGCAAGAACCTTTCTCTGGAGGGCCATGTCACAGCTCACAATGTGAGAGCCATGGCAGCCTCTATGGCTCATCTTAACTCTGTGTCCATCGACCAAATCTGTCGAGCAGCCACCTGGGCATCGGTTCATACCTTCACAGCCCATTACTGCATGGACAAGGACTCCCGCCGGGATGCCTTGTTTGGTCAGGCTGTTCTCAAACACCTGTTCCATACCTAATCAACTCCTACCCTCCATCCCTGACTGGATGCCTTAGATTCATGGGTGCAGGTGGAGCCCTTTCCAGGGACTCACAATCTGGGTGATCTCCCAGGCATCTCTAGCTGGGGAGTCCCCATATGTGAAGACTCATTCCTGCTTGTTCCTGGAGATAGCAGATTTACATGTGATCTCTGGGAACAGCAGGAATAAGTCTTCACAACCCACCCACCTCCCCTAGAAGTTGTATCTCTCTATCTATCTTTCCTTTCTTCTCTCTCTCTCTTTGTCTCAGCTTTAAAACTCGAACTGGAGAGAGGCAGTTAGGAAAGGCGGGAAGGCAGCGCGCAGGCGCTGTGGGATGCTCCCAAAAGCTTTCCTTTTGGACGCTGGGGAGCGTTCCCGCGCAGGCTCCGTCTGTACCGACGATACCCATATGTGAAGACTTATTTTTGCTGTTCCCAGAGATCACCTGTTACAGATAAGTAAATGTGCTTTCTTTTTGCTTCCAGGAAACCTTCCACGAGACACTCTTATGCTTTCAAGTAGAAAAGGTTTACCATATGGTGTTCACAGAAGGGTCTTAACCCCCTTGCGATACCTCTGGAATCTTTGCTGGAGTATCTCCTTCATTTGTCCAATGCAGGTCTTAAGACTAACTTAGTAAGAGTCCATTTGAGTGCTATTGCAGCTTCCTTTAAGCCTCTAAATGGACAGCCTATTTCCTCTCATCGTCTTATAGCAAGATTTATGAGAGGCCTTCTTCTAACTAAGCCTCCCATTAGGCCACCACCGGTGGCATGGGACTTTAAACCTGGTTCTTGGGCAGCTCATGAAGCCACCTTTTGAACCCTTAGCTACTACCTCCTTGAAATTCCTTTCTTGGAAGGTTATCTTTCTCATTGCAATCACATCAGCACGTCGTATTAGTGAGTTGCAAACGCTAGTAGCTGATCCACCTTATACAAGGTTCCATCTTGACAAGGTAGTCCTTAGGACTCATCCACACTTTATGCCAAAGGTAGTCTCGTCTTTTCATCTAAACCAAGCGGTCTACCTACCTGTGTTTTTTCCAAGGCCTCATGCATAAAATGCAGAGAGGAATCTTCATACCTTGGACTGTAAAAGTGCTTTAGCCTTTTACTTACAAAGAACACAGCAACATAGAAAGTCCTCTCAACTCTTTGTTGCTTTTGATCCTTCTCATTTGGGACTTCCAGTCTCCAAGAGAACACTATCTAACTGGATTGCTCAGTGTATATCCTTTGCTTATCAGAGTAAGAATCTTCCTCTGGAGAGCCATGTCACAGCTCACAATGTGAGAGCCATGGCAGCTTCAATGGCTCATCTGCACTCTGTGTCTATCAGCGACATCTGTCGAGCAGCCACCTGGGCCTCGGTTCATACCTTCACAGCCCATTACTGCTTGGACAAGGACTCCCGCCGGGATGCCTTGTTTGGTCAGGCTGTTCTCCAACACCTGTTCCATACCTAATCAACTCCTACCCACCATCCCTGGTAGGATGCCAGAGATCCATGGGGGGAAGTGGAGCCCTTCTCAGGGGCACACAACTTCTGGGGTCTCTCCCTGGCATCTAAAGCTAGGGAGTCCCCATATGTGATGACTACATTCCCGCTTGTACCTGGAGATAGCATAGTTACTCATCTGTAACAGGTGATCTCCGGGAACAGCAGGAGTTTAGTTCTCACAACCCACCCACCTCCCCTAGGAGTTGTATCTCTCTGTCTGTCTCTTTCCCTTTCCCTCTGTCTCTCTTTGTCTCAGCTTTAAAACTCAACTGGAGAGAGGCAGTTGGGAAAGGCGGGAAGGCAGCACAGAGGCACTGTGGGATGCTCCCAAAAGCTTCCTAATTGGACGCTGGGGAGCGTTCCCGCGCAGACTCTGTCGGTACCGACAATACCCATATGTGAGGACTAAATTCCTGCTGTTCCCCGGAGATCACCTGTTACAGGTGAGTAACTATGTATGGACCTTTCCTCTAGGAACTTGTCCAAGCCTTTTTTAAACCCAGCTACACTAACAGCATTTACTACATCCTCCAGTAACAAATTCCAGAGTTTAATTACGCATTGAGTGAAAAAATATTTTCTCTTATGACCTCTGAGACCCTATTTCCCTGACCGCTTTCAGTTCTGCTAGTTTCATGCAAAGCTTTTCTGTAAAAAATATTATCTCCCCTCTTAGCATATGTGCTCCTGCTATCTACCAGGTAGCAAGTTAGAATGCAAATCCTCTTTAGGGTAGGGACCTACCCTACTGTACCTGAGTTTTAAATTGCCTTGAACATGTGCTTGGAAAGGTGAATGAATAAAACCAAATTGGAATTAACTCAGTGGCCCTTCCTTTTCCAGGCCTTTCTTTAAATACTCCACGCAAGTGTTCAGTATTTTCTGATGTTATCTTTCAAACTTCAAAGTTCTTCCTTCTTTTTACCCCTTGATCTTAAAATACCTTCTTTGCATTTCCTGGTTTCACACGAATATCTTAAATACTTTACCTTCTTTACTGTCTTTATTTTAAATCCACTTTTGCCTTCCCTGCTTCCCCCAGCCTTTCAAATCCTTTGTATCTCTTGAATGCTAATCTTTATGCCCTCACTTTGTTGGCCTTGTCCTTTGAATACCACATTAATCTGTTTCCCCCTTTTATTTTTATGTATTTTTTTCTGCCATAAAGATTTGTTGCCCTTACAATGGCTCCTTTTTAGATTTAGCTCACTGTGCTGCTGCTTCATCAATATCTTCCCACTCTGCCAATGCCCTCCTACAGTACTTTCTAATTTTAACAAACTTGTTAACCCTTGGAGTCCAGGATCCTCAATGTTTATGTAACCCCTCTCTACGTTTGCCTCCTCATGCTTCGTATCCCTTTACATATGCGTGCTTGGTCCTTTGAAGTTGCTTTCAGCAGACTGATCACAGTTTACTTTAGGGAGTATCAGTGTCTCTGCATGGAGTTGCATGTGCAGGAAGTAGCCATGCAACCATCTGTATGTTACTTGCCATTCTGATCCTTTTTTCTCTTGGACAGGTGAAGAAAGCTTTCTTTGCTCTGGTCACTAATGGAGTGAGAGCAGCACCCCTGTGGGACAGCAAAAAACAAGGCTTTGTGGGTAAGTGCCACCCTTGGTCATGTGCTGAGATTTGTAGTAGCATCAAGAGGAGATGAAAGAGAAAGGGCTGCGCATGAAATGAGTCAGAAGCTGCAAAGATGTCTTAAATATTGAGACATGGAACATCTAACGCATGAGCCAAGAGAAGCTGGAGGTGGTCAAGTATGAAATGGAATGTGTACAACTTGATCTGTTGAATATCAGCAAACTGAAATGAATGAGCATCGGGTACTTTGAATCTGATGGTCACACTGTATACTATGCTGGAAATGAAAGACAAAGAAGAAATGGCATTGTGTGTATAAATAAGAACAAAACTGCAAGAAATGTAATGAAATGCAGTGCAATCAGTGAACTTTTAATTTCTCTTTGTCTACGTGGAATGCCCATCAAAACAACTATCATTCAGGTATGAGCACCAGTAGCTGTGAAAGAGGAAGAAGTTGACCAGTTCCATGAAAACATACTAGCTAAAGTTGACAGAACATGCAAATATGTCAAGGACAAGTGGAATGCAAAAGTTGGGAACAAGAAGAAGGTTAAGTGGTTGGAAAATATGGGCTTGGCAGCAGAAACAAAGCTGGAGAAAGACTGATAGAATTATGCAAGACCAACAATCTATTCATGTGAAACACAGCAACACAGGCGGTGACTGTACACATGGACTCTGCCCAATGGATTGTACAAAAGTCAAATTGACTACATCTGTGGAAGTCAATGATGGACAAGCTCAATAGCATCAACAAAGACAAAACACAGATCACCAGCTATTAGTATACAAATTTAGGCTAAAGCTGAAAAAAGAGCAAGCCATTCACAAAAGTAGCAAAATATGATCTTGAAAATATACCACTGCAAAGTTGATTTGCCACTTTGGATACAAATGATAGAGCATCAAAAGAGCTATGGGATGACATCAAGTTGTGCTTGAAGAAAGCAAAAAGTCTCTACAAAAGGTGAAAAAGCAATAAGCAGTCAAAATGGATTACTGAAGAAACTCTGAAAAATGCTCAGAAACTCAGAGAAGCTAAAGCCAGAGAAAGAGAGGTAATCATGGAACTTAACAGATTTCCAATGTGCAGCAAGGTGAAACAAAGAAGTACTACAGTGACACACATGAAGAAAAAGAATCAGAAACTATCAGAGGCCGAACAGAATCAGCTTTCCTAAAGCTACAAAAGTTAGAGAAAATTCCAGCCTCAAACTGGAATGCTAAAAGATGTTCAAGGATCCATGTTGAATGATGCTGAGAAGACCAAAAAAGGTGGAAAGAATACATAGAATCATTATCTCGTAAAGATCAAGTGGGTCAACTGTCATTTCAACTTGTACCTTATAATGAGGAATCATTGGTGATGAAAGAAGACATCAAAGCAGCATTGAAAGCATGCATTATTTATTTATTTAACTGGTTTTAATATAATATTTTTCTACCAGGCAAAACAGTTTACATGGAACAAAAGAGAACGATTTACAAAGAACAAAGCACCAGGCATTGATGACATGCCCATTAAAGTGCAACAGCTGCATCTGATTGCTGTAATAATACTTATAAAGCTCTGCCAGGAAGTTTTAAAGACAGCATCATGGCCAACTGACCAGAAAAGATCTGGGTTCATACCATTACTGAACAAAGGTGATATGACTGACTGTGGAAATTATTGCACAATTGCTCTGATCCCACATGCCAACAATATTCTACTCAAGATCATTCCGTGGAGACTAGAACCATACCTGGAATGAAAACTGCCTGAAATGCAAGCAAGTTTCAGGAAAGGGCGAGGAACAAGAGTCATCATCACGGATGTGAGAGAGATTTTTATCTATATGTTTTATTAGGCCTCTGTAACTAGTGTCATGATCTTTGCAGTTTTCTGGATCATGCCTTAGTAAGCGCAACCACGATCCTTCACTCGTCGTGTGAAGCCAGCTTCTGTGGTGTGCTATATGTAATTCTGATGATGATCTTTTTAAGCAGTTTACCTTTACAGGCTGTTACTCCTTTGACATAGGGGAGCACCACAAATCTTTAGTATTGTTTATTAGGGTGGATTCATAGTCTCCATGAAAATGTTAGCTACCACTGGGGAGAGAGGGGAGCCCATTGCTTGGACAATGCCAAGCTAAAACCCAAACTCTGGGTCTGCTGTGTGGATGACACATTTGTCATTTAGTCCCATGGACGAGAAAATCTCATTGACTTTCTAAACCATCTGAATAGCAGCCGTCTCTATATAAAGTTTACTATGGAAACCAAAATCAACTGATGTTTACCCTTTCTTGACGTAACAATCAAAAAGCAGACAGACTGAAACCTGAACCACGCTGTATACAGGAAACCCACCTGTGCCAGCCATTATCTACATGCAGAGTTCCACTACCATCTGTCCATAGAAAGAGGCATCCTGTGCACACTAGTAAACAGCGCACTACACTAAGGGGTATGTCTACTAAACCGGGCTAACAGTTAACCCGGGCTATCTGCAACCAAGTCCCATTGAATAATATGGGACCTAGTGGCAGATAGCACGGGTTAACTGTGAGCCCGGTTTAGTAAACATACCCCTAAGTCTGCAACCCAAACGATCTTCAGGAAGAAAGGAACACCCTCCGGGACATATTCTTAGCCAGTGGCTACAACAAAATGGCTCTCTCACACCTTAAAACTTTTGAACAAATCAATCCGCAAGGATAGTAGCCAACAACCACCAATGAATGCCAGCCCCATGACAGAACAAAGATTTGTAGTGCTCCCTATGTGCAGTGAGTAACAGACCGCATAGGTAAACTGTTTAAAAAGAATAACATCAGAATGGCTTATAACATACCACAGAAGCTGACATTCTTAACTCACATGAGTGAAGGATCGTGGTTCCACTTACTAAGACTCTGCATAACCCAGAAAACTGCAAAGATCATGATATCATCTATATGTATCTTATTGACTACAACACAGTCTGTGTAAGTCATGAAAAACTCTGCACCACCTTAAGAAGCAGGGGTATAGCAGAACAACTGATATTTCTCATGCACATCCTTTATATTAATCAAGAAGCAACATTTCAAACAGAACAAGGAGAATCAGAATGGTTTAAAATCAACAAAGATGTGCAACAAGGCTGCATACTTTCCCCATACCTGATTAATTTATATACAGAACAAATCATCAGAGAAGCAGCATTATATGAAGACAACTGAGGTGTGAAGATTGGTGGAAGACTCAACAACCTTAGTTAACCCTGGAATTACCGAGAGTTTTTGCACACACTGAATACCGTTGGGGTCATAAATGACCCCACGACGAATTTTAAATGTTAACCATGAAAAATTTAAACTAAACAGACAAAATATTATTCCGAATTAATTATTTATTATATGAAGGTTAAATGTATTGAAATTTAATGCTTTCATGAAATTACATGAAGAAGAGTTGCCATGAAAGCAGTTTTTGCATGCACTTGATGAACACAGTAAAGTACTACAGTCATTTGCATGAGACACAGACAATTTCTGAATGTTCTTTGCAAACATTGCGCTTGCAGGAGGTGCAAACTATGTTGCTTTTCTTGTCTTTTTCTCTGGAACAGCAGTGACACCTTGCCCTTTTCTTTGGGATCCCGACATTGCAAACAGCATCAGTGGCTTCTTCAATGCTGGAAGAAGTCTCGCTGCAATTACTCTGAAGCAGCTGCTTTCCTAATTCCAAGAGGAATAGACGACGTCTGTGCTTTGACTTGGACTGCCATTCTGGATTTAGTGACATCTAAACAATGAAGGCGTTCAAAGCACTGATGTCCAACATGTTGTAGAAGAATGTCACTGGCCAGCGTCTTGTCATTCGTTTTGTGGTATACGTGCGCAACATTTGATCTGCCGTATCTACTCCATCTTTACTAGAATTATAGTCCAAGATCATGCGTGGTTTTTTGTCTGGACGTTTGTTATCTACTTCTTCTTGATCATGTAAACTGCTCAGAAGAACAACCACTTTTCCTTTCTTCGAGCAATAGGAAACCAGAGTGGCGTCATCGCGAAAGGCAAACAGTGAAGTGAATACCTCTCGGCCCTTTGCTGTTACAAATTCTGGAGGTAATTCTTTTCTGTTCTTTCCAATTGTCCCCAAAAGTGTCATTTGTTTTTCTAGCAATTTCCGTGACAGGGATAAACTGCAGAAGAAATTGTCAACAGTAACATTTCTGCCAGATTGCGTCAATCCTTCAGTGAGTTGCAGCACAACCCTTTCACCCTGATTCTGTTCCCTGTTTTGTCCGAGTTCCCTTCCTGTATATACTTGAAGACGCAGAACATATGACGTTACACTGTCACACAACATCCATAGCTTTATGCCATATTTCCCAGGTTTGCTGGGAATATATTGTCTGAACGGAACATGGCCACGAAATGTAAGCAGTTGCTCATCCACGGTAACATTTTCACCAGGAACAAAGGCATCACTTAGAGTTGCTTCCCAGGTATCAAAAATGTGTCTGATTGGAGCAAGCTATCTCCAGGAGCAAGCAGGAATGAGTCTTCACATATGGGTACGTCAGTATCAACGGAGCCTGCGCGGGAACGCTCCCCAGCATCCAGGAAGAAAGCCTTTGGGAGCATCCCAAACGCATGCGTGCTGCCTTCCCGCCTATTCACTTCCCTCTCATCAGTTTTTCGTTTTCAGCGGAGCCGACAGGACGTATCCCTGTCACCGCAGAAAATTCTTCCTTTTTATTCTTATTTTTTGTGGTCGCGCCTGCCTTCATTCGACGCCCACTGGTACCGCCGGTGTTTTTCTTTCTTTTCTTGGGAAATTTTTTTCTTTTTCTAGGAAATTTTTTCCTGTTTAGTGCCTGATTGGTTTTTCAGCCGCTAGGGCTCTATCTTTTCCATTATGGAAAAGCCAGCCACTATCCTTAAGAAATGCCCAAAGTGTGGCGGTACAAATATATTTCTAGACACTCATACTTGGTGTCTAAAATGTCTAGGTCCTGACCATTGCCCTTCAGAGTGTCTCTCCTGCAGGAATTTAGATAGAAGAAGTCTTCAGAATCGAGCACAACTTGATACCCGGTCCACATCGGACTCAATGTCACCAGCCAGAATTTCTTCTTCCTTCCAGGATCAGGTAACCAAACAAAAGTCTGTTAAGACTAGCCAGTCCTCGAGTGGTAGATCTCCTTCTAAGTTTCGAGATGCCTCTGGCGTTGTCCTCGAGGACATTTTGGCAATAAAGCCCTGGCGGGAGTCTTCGGGCTCCAAAGCATTAACGGGGCTCCAGGTTGTTCCCGAGGTTCTTACCTCCATGGACATACCTGGGCCATGCTTGGTGGTTCTGGCCGCTTCGATCGGTACCGACACCCCGGCATCGGCTATGGTGATGGATGAAACACTCCTCACCGATGAACGTAGTCTAGCGCTCTCAGCTACTTCGGTACTGCTAGAGTCGCTGCAGACCGTTCCTCGAGTATCGGTATCGGCTTCGGTACCGGTATCGACATCGTCACCGGTGTCGGTACCATCGATATTTTCTTCGACAGACTCGTTCCCTTCGATGCCGAGCCTGGAATCGCTCTCTAGCATGGAGGATTCGTACCGACTCATCTCGGCACCGGTCTCGAGCGATACTGAAGACATCTCTTTAAAGAAAATCCGATGCTTCATCCTTTTAAGTCTTCCGATCCCGATGACTGGGATGAATCCATCGGTACCAAGGCTGAACCTTCAACAGTTCCAGCTTTTACCCCTCATTTCAGAGGGTCCTCCTTAGGAGTGATTTCTTTTCAAGCTTTTTCTGTTTGATATGGCAAAGTTACTTGCCATTTCTATACCTGGTAAAGAATCTATACCAGGGGATTCAGAAACCCTGCAATTCCCCTGGATTCGAAACGAGGTGATCATGCTTCCTTTGCATCAGATCTTACAGGATCTGTTATTAAGAATGTGGGAAACTCCCTTAACGGTATCCCCACATTCTAAAACACTTGACACTATGTACAAGGTGCCACCTTCTCCAGGTTTTCAAAAGACTCAACTTCCTCATCATTCTATTGTTGTAGAATCAGCAATGAGGCGTATTAAGAGTGCAAAGAAGCACTCCTCCTATCCGCCAGATCATGAGTCTAAGACTTGAGATGCCTTTGGACGTCGATGCTTCCAGGCATCCATGCTTTCAGCAAGAATTATCTCTTGAAGAGGTCACAAAGAACGTAAAGCTTTTGATCCCTTTTCTTCGAGCATAAAAGAGCAGACTATTTCTCATTAGTCAATCATGCTCAAGATATCTCTAGGTTCCTTAATCGTGTTTCCCTGCACTGTTTTGAGTCTATTAGCAGAACTTATGCTATAGCCATAGGAGCACGACGCATGGCCTGGCTCCAAGCTTCAGACTTGGACAAATGGGTACAAGAAAGGCTGGGAAATACTCCTTGTACTGGAGAAAATCTCTTTAACAAGGATGCTTTATTTCAAGCTAATCAGTTCAGCACTGATAATGTTACTTTGAGAGGATTGTCAAAACTTTCCTCTATCCCAGCTAATAAAAAATCTCCTAAAACGTTTTATCCCCCTAGGGGAAAGAAATTTTACCCATTTTCTACCCATCATAGAGATGTTTCCCAAAAAGGGCAACCTCAAACCAGGCTGAGAAACTCAAACCCTCAAAAGGCTCAGCAAACCCAGCAGTCGCAGGGTTTCTGATACCACAGGTACACTAAAAAAAATTTTTTTAAAACTGCCTCTAATGTTTCGATTGATTTTTACGTTTTTTGGTGCGCTGAATCCAAATCTGGTAACCAATTTGCTCCATCACGTACAGATTTTTTGCTACATTGGGTTAGCAGTTTGAGGTGAACGTTTCAGATTGAGTGCGATCGAGATAAAAGTTTCTTGGATGAATTCTTTATACTAATTGTTTAGTAGTTATTCAAATAAGAATAAAGAAAATTGTAACAAGGTAGCACATAAGAATAGAGTAATGTCAACAAAACACACTGTGATGGTAGCAAAATTGTCTGCACTTAAAACAGCCACATACATGTGCACAAACATTGAGCATATAAGAGCGAGGTTAGACACAAAGCAAAGCAAAGAAATGTGCAAAAAATGTTGTACAGGTATGTATGTAAGAATAGAAAACGCAAACCGCACCATTGCAATACATGAAGACAAACACCCGATGGTGTGAAAATAAAATTCTAATAAATGAGATCCGACACTGTGGTAATAACTAGCAAATTTTTATTTCAAAGTTTAGTAAAAACACAATATTTGTCAACACAGTTTAGATTTTAAAGTCATTCTTGGGTCAATCAATCTCCTGGTGGGCCTGTTTCTTCTTCCCCCGAATGCTTCTCTTGGTGCGCTGCTTGGCGTATTTTTCATCTGGGGTTTCCCGCAGCAGCAACCAGCAGAAATCAGCCATCATAGTGGTGTTCCATCTTCCTCGGTACCTTCTCTCTGTGTCCTTGATGTCCTGGTGAAACCTTTCACCTTGTTCTTCACTGTACGCCCCCAAGTTTTCGGGAAAGTAGTTCACATGGGAGTGCAAGAAATGGACTTTCAGGCTCATGTTACAGCCTTGTTCTTTGAAGGCATTGAGCATCCTGGCAACAATATCCTTATAGTTCTCATCCCGCCTGTTCCCCAAGAATTTGAGATCATCATCCTTGAAGGAATCCCAGGCTTCTTTTTCCTTCTCAGACATCGTTTCAGCGAATGCTCCATCTGAAATGAGTTTCCTTATATCAGGGCCAACAAACACTCCTTCCTTTAGCTTTGCTTCAGAAAGTCGGGGGAACTTTGAGCAAAGGTACCGAAAGCACTCACCATCTTTTGGAAGGGACTTGATGAATTGCTTAATGAGACCCAACTTAATGTGGAGAAGTGATAATAGAATTTTATCACGAGGTACCAAGCTCTCATGAAGAACATTTTTCTCACCGGGTCTCAAATACTCCCGAATTGGCCAGTCTTTTTTCCCCCAGTGTAGGTCGCGGGCCCGGCTATCCCACAAGCAAAGGAAGCAGGGATATTTGGTGAAACCGGATTGCTGCCCTAATAGCATGGATAGAATTTTAAAGTCTCCACAAATCATCCACTTATGCTCATCATAACGAATCTTCTGAAGAATCAGGGCCAAATTCTCGTATTTTTCTTGGAGAATAACAGAGTGAGCAATAGGAACTGAAGCGAATGTGTTGCCATTATGAAGAAGAACACCTTTTATGCTGTCTTTTGACGAATCAATGAACAGCCGCCATTCAGCAGGATCATACTTGAGTTTAAACTTTTCCATCACTCCGTATATATCGTTGCAAAATACCAAATCTTCCCCTTTGCTGAAATACTTCAAAAATTGTGTCTCGCGGTTGCGGTACCAATAAAAAGTTGTTCCTGGTGACAATAGATTTTTCTGTTTAAGCCGAGAACCTAGCAGTTGGGCAGCATCTTTTGGGAGTCCTAAATCCCGGACTAAATCATTCAATTCAGCTTGAGAGAAAAGTTCAGGTTTCGGATCTGGTTCAGTTTCAAACTCGGAAGTACTGGACTCATTGGGAAACGCCATCTGATGAGTCTCATCATGATCAGAACCGTCCACACAAATATGATCCAAAGATTTTGGTGGTTCAGGCACAGGTACTTCGTTGCTATGAGGCATAGGCCTAATTGCTGAGGGAAGGTTGGGGTAACTTATTACGTTCTTATTTTTTAAGTTGTATCCCTTCACAATGCAAGGGCAAAAATAGCAGTCACTGCTGTGGTCTCTTTGTTCACGCCACATCATAGGTATTCCGAAACGAAATGCTTGTTTTTTACCTTTCATCCATAAGCGTAGATCTTCCTCACATGTCTTGCACACTTTGTGAGGAGCCCACGGTTTGTCTTGATCGCCTAACTTCAAACCGAAATAGGCGAAATATACTTTTTTAATAAATGCAGAAATGTTCCTCTGCCGCTTTTTCACGGTATATTCCCCACAAATAAAAGAAAAACTGTCCGGAGAGTTGACGCAACCTCTGGCTCTGTGAGCCATCACAAATACACAGCACTGCAAACTACAATTGTAGTGAACCACTTCGGAATAAAGCTGGATTACGACTGAGCAAACAAAAGGTAATAATGAACTTGCAAGAAACTGAAATTTGACAGGAACGTTCATGTCGCAACCACC
This sequence comes from Ichthyophis bannanicus, assembly GCA_033557465.1. NCBI lineage: Eukaryota > Metazoa > Chordata > Amphibia > Gymnophiona > Ichthyophiidae > Ichthyophis > Ichthyophis bannanicus. The sequence goes on along the minus strand of CM066033.1, from coordinate 647,187,277 downwards.
GTGTTTGAGCGAGCGCGAACGAGGCGAGGCGAACAGGAAAGAACATGCGCCAGCGCGAGTACTGGATTTAGCCCCCCGCCTCCCAATTGTCCTGTTAATGTATAAAATGAATACAAAACACTCTAAAATATCATGAGGGAGTGTTTCTAGTTAGTTAACCATTACAACCTCTATTTTGGGCCAAGAAAATAAACTGCAGTCGGCTAAAAAGAAATTATGTGAACATTCCTTATATGGGTAAGAAATCTAATTTTGCAAGAAAACGTGACGTGATGGAACATTTTGGCTATTTTTCCTGGATTCAGCACCCCAAAATCTATAGGAATCAGTTGCAAAACTGGAGGCAGTTTTTTGGTAGTGTACCTGTGTACTTTATTTACTAAATCTTTTCTTCCTGTTTGAGTTTTAGAACCTGTAAATCTACTTCTTATCAACAGAAGCATCTACAGTTCATGTCATCCATGCTGAGATATCAGTGATACACTGAATCAATCCTCGACTCTAGGCATGAATCTCTTCCCACAAGAGAAATCCACTCTGTTAGCTCCAAGAGCTATTGAGGACAATCATGCCCTAAAGGTAACAGGTTTTTCCTCTCCCTTTTGAAGGAAAAACAGGAGTAACAACTAACAACAAGGTGAGCTATGCCCTTCACCTTGACAATCTCCTGTACGAGGATATCTCATAATTTGACTGCAAGGGGCTTCTCCCCTTTGCGATCTTCTTTTTCTGCATTATTACAAAATGCAGAACATTCTGGAAATCCTTACCAGGTTTATTCTGTTCATTTGAGTATAGTCAGCTCAAACGCTTACGAAACCTATATATATAAAAAAAAAAACACCATGTGGGTTATATGAGCTCGCTTATGCATATAGCTCACAAAGGTTTCTGCCTAATCTACGCTGCTTGCGTATCTTCCAGCTGACCTTCTCAAATACTCTTAAGGCAGCTTATCAGACAAAAATTGAGTATTACCACTCCTAATTATGTCTGTCGATCCTTTTCCAATCTATAGGATCTAACTTTTCTGCTGCCTTAATAACAGATAACTCCAAGAAAGGTTCCAGAACCCACTTGGACAATTCATCATTGCAGGCCAACAGGCCTGTCTACTGTTCTTAGCCATCTTCAACTCTTATTGGCTCCAGTAGAATAGATTAGGTTGCATTCTGGCAATCAAACAGCCAGATCTCACTTAAGCAACCTATAACATGCTCTCTGCAACTATACAATAAAGCTCTGCAACTAAGGGCCTTGACAGAGAGCGTCAGAGCCATCCCTAGTAGGTAGCTCCCAGATGGTTAAAAAGGCTTCAACTGGTAGACTCTGCCCAGTCATGCTCCTACCTGACTGGTTCTCCTATTCTTACCATCTTCCTTAAATTTTTCCTTTTAAGGAAAGGGAACCAGTGCTTAGACCACGTGAAAGTTTAAGGAATTGCACAATTCCCTAGGTTGTTCCACATTTCCAGTTGAGCTCTTACAAAGGGTGTGCACCCCCTTTTTTCATTGCAGTCGGTCCTTATTTTTTGTCTTCCTTCTAATTCCAAATACTTCATTGAAGCTTATAATGAACAAAGAACGCATGATACTCATATTGCCCTCATCTAGAGGCAAGCATGGTATCCCCTTATATTGCGTCTTTTTCTCCAGCTACTACACTGAAGTTATAGAAGGATCCAGACTTGCTGTCTTAAGACTAAGGATCTCTTCTGCACTCCTTCACGTACGTATCAAGACCTGGTTATTCAAGGGCTAGGTTTTTTTTTTTAAAGAAACCTAGGCTGTTCCGTTATAAGTAAAAGAGCATCCTACCGGTTTCCATGAAATCTCTATGCTTCTTTCACTTTAACCAGAAAGAGATTCTCCATCTATATTCGCAAGTAGGTCTTAACCCTTCTTGTTATTAGATGAATCTCTTTTTAATATCTGACCCTGAAAGATTTGTTACTGTCCATATTAATGCTGTTTCAGCATACTATAAGGTTTAAATGGACAACCAATTTCTATGGTAAATTAGGAAATACCTTCTTTTACCGTAACCTTCCTGGTTACGTCACATCTGAAGCTCTACAAGTAAAGTCATTATCCTAAGTGACGTCACTTATGAAAGACATTACTGATCTTCAGACATTGGGGGCTATACCGCCCAGTACAAATTTTTCATGGTGCTTAAAAGGGTTCTTAAGACCCATCCTTTTTTCTGCAAAAGATATCTCTACCTTTTCATCCAAATCAGATTTCTCTCTTTTCTTTCCTAGGGCCTCATTCTGCTCCAAGGAGAAAGAGTCTTAAACTTTGGACTTTACAGAGGCTTTAGCTTTTTCTCCAAAGTCCAACCTCATTTAAACTCCCCCAGTTTTTTCTTCTGGGATTGGTTTTAGCCATTAAGGCTTCTTATCTCTATCTGTATTGCAGAATTTATTTTCCTGTACTTCAAGTAAAGGAATTTCTTTGAGGATACTATAATGGCTCTTAACAGGCCCATATTAGCCTCAACAAATACTTTGCAATACTTCTGAGTAAGATCCACGTTAGAAAATTGGGACTCATTTTTTACTTATTAACAATTATGGTCTATACAAGGACTCCCCTCTGGATGCCTTGTTTAGTAAAGCTGTTCCACAGCACCTCCTTTTTTCTTTTTTACTTCAACTCCTGCCCTCCATCCCTTGGATGCCTGAGGTTCTGGGAAGTAGCATGGCCCATCCATTAGATTTGCAACATGCTGGGACCTCCTCCAGGCATCTCTAGCTTTTGAGTCCCCATATGTGAAGACTCATTCCTGCTTGTTCCTGGAGATAGCACAGTTACTTACCTGTAACAGGTGATCTCTGGGAACAGCAGGAATAAGTCTTCACAACCCACCCACCTCCCCTAGGAGTTGTTCTCTCTCTCTCTCTAATTTGTCTACTTCCCTCCTTCGGTCTCGACTACAAACCCAACTGATGAGAGGGAAGTGAATAGGCGGGAAGGCAGCGCAATGCGTGTGGGATGCTCCCAAAGGCTTTCTTCCTGGACGCTGGGGAGCGTTCCCGCGTAGGCTCCATCAGTACCGACGTACCCATATGTGAAGACTTATTCCTGCTGTTCCCAGAGATCACCTGTTACAGGTAAGTAACTGTGCTTATCCATGCCTCGTTGTTCACGTCTGTTGGTTGCATCATCAAATCTGAGAGCACAAGAAATTTGCTAAAAACGGTTACGGGCCATATTTTTGCCAAAAACAGAATGACCATCTTCAAGGTACCACAACTGAACTATGGATTCAATTCGTGACTTGTACATGCCTGAGAGGATCAGAAGTCCAATAAAACGTTGAAATTCTCCGTCTGTCAAATCTTTCCAGGTGTCGTCATAAATGTGTCTTAATTGTTTGCTCGTCCACATCATGATTTCATTCAATTAGTTCTTCCTCATGAACAAGTGGAATGCTGCGAGAGGACCATCAACATTTCGTACAGCGTACCTTGTAGGACCTTGTTGTACAGGCATCACATTAGCTCTGGCGTATCTTCCAGCAGCTTGCTTTATAGGTTTCCTGTTCCATGATGTAGCATCCTTAGATACATAGGCTTCAATGGCAACATTTGTGCTTATAGTTGATGACCTCTTAGCTCCTCTACGACCACAACTAAGATTCCTCACAGATGATACTGACACCGAGGACTCCTGCCTTCTTCCCCGTCCAGCACAGCCTCGACCTTTGCCTCGACCTGTAACTTGATTCTGCTGCAGGCGATGTTACCGGTTCAACATCAGTCTCACATTCACTTGGTGACCAACTGCTGTCACCATCTGAATCATGACTGTCATCAGATTTATCGCCAGAACTTGGCTGATATGCTTCTTCGCTTGCTGAATATGCTGCATCATCAGACGACTCAGAGCCGTCACTGTCAGTATCTCGTTGCAATATTTCTCTTACTTGGGCAGCTGAATACTTTTGTTTTGACATCATAAACAATAACCTAAAGTAAATAAACAAAGATAAAGTTGAATAAAACGCAAAGCAGTTTTACTATAGGTGTACAATAATCGTGATGAACGAGCTGAAAACCTTTAGATTTCATCGGAAATAATGAGAGAACGTATGATATCAAATACAGAAAATGTGTAATTTTCATAAAATAAGAGTACAAAAAATAAATGATACATAATTAATGATAAATACCTTTGTCAGATCAAAAAATTCACAAAACTGCAAATTGTATCACGATCCAAACCGGACGTAAGCAGCTGGGGTCAAAAATGACCCCACTGGTACTCTGTGCTGCAATTCATCACTAGCGTCACCTAGCGGATGAAAATTATTCCTCTCATGGTGCAATATAAAGAGAATATTGACATGTGAAAAATCATAAAAAGATTGCATTCTTGAACAACTAGTTTCCGAGATACGCGTTGTGAAACTTGCAATGGGGTCACTTTTGACCCCATCGGTACTCCCAGGGTTAAGCTGAAACCACCATGTTATTGGCTGAAAGTGAGTGATCTGAAACATCTGCTTATCAAGATCAGGGAACATAGACTTAAAATGGGCCTGCATCTTAACATGAAGACCACCGGCAAAATCAGTCATTTCATCCTTGATGGAGAAGAAATAGAAATAGCAGACAACCTTTTTTTTTTAAATTGGAATTTCACAGCTATATTTACAAAGCATAAATAAGAAAAATGATAAGAAATTTAAAAAAAACCCAAGAAATAACAGCAATATTATAATTGAATACACATCAATTAGCCGTCATCTTGGGGTGAAAACCAAAGCAATACAAATAGAAGATAGCAGGGAAGTAGGAAAAACATTCCCAACATAACAGCCAATTTTACCATATTCCATCAAACAAAACTCCACCCAATACACTCTAAGATTCTTTACTTTGCAAAAAGGATTCCAGCTGAAAAGAATCAAAAAATATATACCTAACGCCCTGAAAAGTGATTAAGCATTTACATGGATATCGAAGAAAAAATAAAGCCTCCAGAGTGAAAACCTTAGGCCTGAGAGCCAAAAAGGCTTTCCTGTGAAGTTGAGTGGCTCTGGAGACCTATCCTGCTAAAACAAATGAAACAATCAGTGTTGCACGGGGCGAAATATTGTCAGATGAATCCTCAATTTGAAACAGAAACTGATTGCAAGATATCCAAGTCTCCATTGGGATCATCTGTAATTTTCCTACCCGTTAAATAATACAAATTTGAAAAAAACATTGAATCCGAATTAGAAAGAAACAAATTTTCAGTAGACAACTTTTAACCTGCTTGGATTAATAATAATCCAATACACAAACAACAAGCAGTTAAGAAATCAGATAATGTATTGCTCTTGGCAGAATAGCTATGGACGACCTAGACAAGATTTTCAAGTGCAGAGACACATACGAATGACTTCTCCAAGCCATGATATTTTCAATAACATCATATGGATGGGAAAATTAAAGACAGAAGAAAATAGATGTTCTTAAATTGTGGTGCAGATGGAGAATACTGTACATACCACGGACTGCCCAAAGAACATCACTTGGTACTAGACGAGATCAAACCTAATCTTTCTTTAGAAACTCGAATGATAAGATTTTGACCTTCATATTTTGGGCACATCATGGAAAGAGATCACTAGAGAAAAAGACCTCATACATGGCAATATTGAAGGTCATCGCAAGAGAGGAAGGCCAGTAATTCAATTGATTGATACAATAACAACAGTTATGGATGCCATCATATCAACAATTGCCTGACTAAAGACCGAACACAGTTTAGGACAGCTATCCAGAGGGTCACCATGAGTCAACATAGACTTAACAGCAGCAGTGGAACAGATATAGAGCAGGGGACAGGCAACGGGGTGGGATAGCAGCTGCAATCCTAAATAAAGATGAACTTTGCTTTATTCCTCAGGGATGCTGACAATCACAGACTTCATCAATATTCTTCATCGATACTACAAGTCTTCTATGGTAAGGAATATTGTTTGTTTGAGAGGGGAGAAGGCACAGGGTTTTAATAGGAAGAAGCACTGTGCATGTATGTGAGAGGGTAGAGTGTTTCACCTTTCTATGCTGTTGCTTTGGTGGATATGAACAATGGACTCTTGTACCCTTTTAACATCACTTGATGCTGCTAACCACTGCAACCTTGGACCTTAGGAAAAGCCTCCAAATATCTGGGTGACATTGATATGCTCTTAACACAATCATTTTTTTTACTTTTTTGCAGGTACAAATTTATGAGCTAGAGGAGCATAAGATAGAGACATGGAGAGGTAAGTAGCAGTTGTGTGCACATAGCATACATATTCCCATATATATATGCAGGCAGTTACCCTCATGTGATGCGTACCTGTTGACAACTATGTTCACTCATGCAGATTATTACACATGAACTAGCTGAGCATGCTTATGAAGCAACGCTGAAGCTGGTACGGACAAATAGTGTCAATGAGGTCATGATGGGGACAGCCTGTGGTACAGTGATCACCGAACTATATGGTTCAAGGTAAACCCTGGATTGGAACCAGACTATACTAGAACAAGGCATCCTAGAGTTGAGAAAGGCTAAATTTAAGAAAATGATTGATAAGAACATAAGATATGCCATACTGGGTCAGACCAAGGTCCATCAAGCCCAGTATCCTGTTTCCAACAGTGGCCAATCTAGGTCATACGTACCTAGCAGTTTCCCCAAAAGACACAGGTTCCACAATGCTTGTATTGGGTCAACCAGTGATATCCCGAGTCCCTTTTAATAATGGTTTATGAACCTTTCCTCCAGAACTTGGCCAAACCTTTTTTAAACCCAGCTACACTAACAGCCTTTACTACATCCTCCAGTAACAAATTCCAGAGTTTGATTACACGTTGAGTGAAAAAATATTTTCTCTTATTAGTCTTAAATAGTTTACCCTGTAGCTTCATTGCATGTCCCCTAGTCTTTCTATATTCTGATAATGTAAACAATCAATCTACGTTTAGCCGTTCCACTCCGTTCATTAATTTATAGACTTCTATCATATCTCCCCTAAGCCGTCTCTTTTCCAGGTTAAAGAGCCCTAACCTTTTTAGCCTTTCTTCATAGGGCTATCCTTCCATCCCCTTTACCATTTTGGTGGCTCTTCTCTGAACCTTTTCTAATAACTAAATCCTTTTTAAGATACGGTGACCAGACTTGCCCACAATATTCAAGGTGCAGTCTCACCATGGATCCATATAGAGGCATTATAATATTTTTTGTTTTATTTTCCATTCCTTTCCTTATGATACCTAGCATTCTATTTGCTCTCTTGGCCGCCACTGCACACTGGGCCGAGGGTTTTAACATGTTATCCACAATGACGCCTAAATCTTTTTCCTGGGTGGTGGTTCCTAATATGGAACCTTGCATCATGTAACCATACGGTAGTTTGGGTTGTTCTTCCCTGGGTGCATAACTTTGCACTTGTCCACATTAAATTTCATCTGCCATTTGATCCCATTCTTCCAATTTATCAAGATCCTCTTGCAGTTTTCCACAATCCTCATGGGTTTTAACAACTTTAAATAGTTTTGTGTCATCTGCTAATTTGATAACCTCACATGTTATTCCCTTTTCCAGGTCATTTATGAATATGTCAAAAAGCAGCGGACCCAGCACAGATCCCTGGGGTCCACCACTATTCACCTTTTTCCATTGGGAAAATTGCCCATTTAGCCCTACCCTCTGCTTTCTATCTTTTAACCAGTTCCTGATCCACAATAGTACACTGCCTCCTATCCCATGACTCTTTAGTTTTGCGAAAAGTCTCTGATGAGAGACCTTGTCAGAGGCTTTCTGAAAGTCCAAATACACTATATCAACCGACTCAATTTTGTCTACCTGTTTATGCACATCTTAAAAAAAATAACAGATTAGTAAGACAAGATCTTCTTGTCTAAAGCCATGTTGGCTGTCTCCCATTAAGCCATGACTATCTACATGTTCAGCAATTTTGTTCTTTATGATGGTTTCTGCCATTTTTTCCGTCAGGCTCATCGGTCTGTATTTTCTTGGATCACCCCTGGAAGCCTTTTTAAAAATTGGCGTTACATTCGCCATCCTCCAATCTTCAGGTATTACAGATGATTTTAATGATAGTTCACAGATTACTAATAGCAGGTCTGCATTCTTATATTTCATTCAGTTCTTTCAACACCCTTGGATGTATATCATTTGGCCCAGGTGATTTGCTACTCTTCAGTTTATCTAATAGCTGTAATACATCTTCCCGATGTATCGATATTTCCTTAAATTCTTCCGCACCTTTAAATACCACTTCAGTCATGGGTAACATCCCTACATCTTCCTCAGTAAAGACCAAAGCAAAGAATTAATTGTCTCTCCGCTATCGCCTTGTTGCCTCTTAGTGCCCCTTTAACCCCTCTATCATCTAATGGACCCACTGACTCTCTCATGGTTTTTTTGCTACGATTGTACTTGAAAAAGTCTGTATTACGCGTTTTTGCTTCCGCAGCAAGCTTCTTCTCAAATTCTCCCTTTGCCTGCCTTATCAATGCCTTGCATTTAACTTGCCAGTGCTTGTGCTGTTTCAGGTTTTGTCGTTTGGCTCTTTTTTCCATTTCCTGAAAGATGCTTTTTTGGCAACAGCCGCCTCTCTGACCTCACCTTTAAACCATGCTGGCAGTTTTTTGGACTTCCACTTTTTATTTATTTATTTGGTATACATTTGTAAGCCGCCACTTCCAGCGATCAGCAGCGGACCAATGGTATAAAATACAAGGGAGTTAAGTATAGAATCAGAATAAAGATACAGTATGATTTGAGGGAGGGTTACACCACAGTGACATAGAAATTACAAATATACATTACATTTTGATCATCCAGGTTTGAGCAACAAATGAGCTAATATATATACATTTGATTGAATCAGATTATAAATATACATTTGATTGACCAAAATAAGTTACAATTTTATCACCCATTTTCTTAAAGCGTGGAATACAGCTGGTCTGGGCTTCCAAGATAGTATTTTTTAACAATACCCAAGCTTGATGTAAGTCTTTAACCTTTGCAACTGCTCCTTTTAGTTTTTTCTTAACTGTTTTCCTCATTTTATCATAGTCTCCTTTTCAAAATTTAAAAGGTAGTACTGTGGATTTCCTTACTATCCCTCCTCCACTAATTAAATCAAATGCGATCATGCTATGATCACTATTGCCAAGTGGCCCCAACACCCTTATCTCTTGCACCAGATCTGGTGTTCCACCAAAGAATAGGTCCAATATGGCTACCCCTCTGGTCGATTCATGAACCAGCTGCTCCAATAATCAGTCATTTATTTCATCTAGGAACTTTATCTCCCTAGCATGTCCTGCCGTGACACTGACCCAGTCGATAGCGGGGTAATTGAAATCACCCATTATTATTACTGTGCTGTAACTGTTAGCTTCCTTGATTTCTTTGAGCATTTCATCATCCATTTGTTCATTCTGGCCAGGCGGTCGATAGTACACTCCCACTGCCATCGCCTTCTCCTTTTTACATGGAATTTCAATCCATTGATAGTGAAATATTGGTAGGCACAGGTGATCTACGAAAGACAGTGGAGCTATGGACAACACTCAATAGGAACATAAGAAAAGCCATGCTGAATCAGATCAAGGTCCTCCAAGCCCAGCATCCTCTCTCTGACCATAGCCAGTCTGGATCACAAGTACAGGGAAGATATCAAAAAAGCAGATCCAGTTTCTTATAGCTCAGTTCAAACAATGGCTTTTCCCAACTCTACCTGGCTGATACCTAGCTTTTCCTCTCAGAACTAGTTCAGTTCTCTTTGGAAGCCTGCCATGTTACTTGCTGTGGCAATAGATTCGATACATTAATTATGCACTGCCTGAAAAAAAAATCACTGATTTTGTTTTCAATTTTCCAGTTATTAGTTTCATGACGTGTCCTTTATTTTAATGTTTGAAATGTTAAACAGCCATTTCCTATTTAACTGTTTCCAAGCTGAAGAGCCCTTTCTTCTTAAGGAAGATCTCCTTTACAATGTTTTTCGCTCTATGCTGAAACCTTTCTATTTCTGATATATCCTTTTTGAGATGGGGCAACCAGAACTGGGCACAATACTCATTGTGTTTGCACTCATATACAGAGCTATAATGATATTCTCTTTTGTGTTTTCCCTCCCTTTTTGAAATACATTCTGGTTTTCTTTTTTGGCAGCTGCAGCATTACATTTTATATCCACAATGTTTCCAAAATATTTTTCATGGGTGGTGACTCGTAACTCAAAACACAACATTTGTCCCTATGTGCATCTTTTATCTGTTATTTAGATGCTCAGTGTCCTAGTCTCACCAGATCTATCTGCAATTTCTCATTATCCTCTGCAGTTTTCAGTGACTTTTAATAATTTGTTGTCTGCAAATTTGATCACTTCACTTGTCACCCCTTTCTCCAGATAATTGTATATAGTTCCCCTGTTAGCCAAGTTAAATGTCCTGTTCATCTGTAAACACAAAGTACTATTGGAAATGTGTGATTTCATTGTTTATTGTAAACCGCGCTGATGCTGAATAGCGCGGTATAAAAAGACTATAAATAAATAAATAAATTTATGATTCTCCAGGAACAAGCAGGAAGTTAGTCCTCACTTATGGGTGATGGCACCGACGGAGCCTGCGCGGAACAATTCCCCAGCTTTCCAAGAAAGCCTTTGGGATTGCTACCACGCATGCGTGGTCCTCTTCTCGCCCAAGGGTGCCACCTTGCTCAGTCTCTCTTTTTCCGCGGAGCCCTTCGGACGCACGTCCTCATCCCTCATAAAAAGTTTTGTTTTTCTTGCCTTAACAGGCTCTTTTTTTTCCGGTTGCACTGGTCCTCTATCCGTCCTTTCCCCTGCTCTACTTCAGAGCTCCCGGTGATACAAATGTTTCCTAAATTTTTTGTTTTCGGCTTCGCGTCCTTTTTTCTTTCTAACCGCTGGCCGTGTGGGTCTTCGACCTTGCAGGGGCCATTTTTGTCCCCATGGCCACCAGAGTTTAAAAATGCGATAGATGCTCTAGGAACATGTCGCTTATGGACACCCATGACTGTTTTCTGCGGGTCCTGGGAGCTGACCATGACCCAGAGCTCTGTTCGCTCTGCAAGAAAATGTCCTCTAAGCCCTGCTTAGTCATAAGCAGACATCCAAAGACATTTTCCGAAAGGCTGCCTCGGAATCCCCGGTGGCGCCCTCGGTCGTCTCTCCTCTGGTGGGTTCACCCCCCTGCGGCCCCGCGTTCTCGGTGGCACTTTGACCAGGGGTCCCCCAAGGTGGAACGACGCAAAAAAGAAGGCCTCGAAGTCGCTGTCTGGGAGTCATGACAAGCGCGAGCGCTCCTGCGCCCGGTCACTTAGTCCCCTTCAGCGTTCCCGAGAGTCGGACAAGGAGCAGCCCCGCAAGGTACCTCGCAGGGAAGTGGAGGCCTCCAGCGAAGGCGCCCAGTCTCCTGAGGGTTGTCCCGGTGAGGACCCCCACTCCTCCTCAACGCCCGATCCGGTGACCCCGGTATCGGCATCCCAGGGCCCCACTCCCGCATGGGAGTCTCGTATGCTGGTGCTTGAACACAGCGTTTCTGTGTTCATTGCTTCCCAGCAGGTGCTCACGGCCAGCTTCGCTGACTTGCCCCCAGAGACCACGGGTCCCTCGCGTGGGACACCCAAATCTGTCCAGGAAACCCCCGTGAGGGTCCTCGACATCGGTCTTGCTCGCTCTCCCTTTCCTCGGAGGCGAGATCGTCCAGGGCCTCAGACTCCAGGCCGCTAGCCAGGTCGACCCACCCAGCTCGGATCCCTCGACTGATTTTTCGAACTGGGAGTCTGATGGGGACACCTCCCTGGAAACCCGTACCCACCGGGATCTTCCGTCGGACCCCTCACCGCCTGCATTCCAGTGGTGCTCACCTCCTGAAGAAACCTCTTTCTTGGTGTTTATTCGGGACATGGCTCGGGCCCTCAGCCCAGGCCGAAGAGGACCCTAGTGCTGAAGAACTCTATATTCTTCAGTATGAGTCCCCGCCCAGAGAATTCCTCACTGTGCCTCTACCGCCGATTCTATCTCGGCTGTTGCTCTACATGTTGGAGGCCCCAGCCTCGGTCCCCATTGTGAGCAAGTGTCTTGACACGATGTTCAAGGTGCAGCATGGGCCCGGCTTCCAAAAGACCCAACTCTGACACACCTCGATGGTGGTGGAATCGGCCATGAGGAAGCAGAAGAGCCCGAAGTTGCACTCATCGGTACCACCAGGCCGAGAGTTGAGAGCCCTTGATGCCCTAGGCTGCAAGGCCTATCAGGGTTCCATGCTCTCTTGTCGCATCCAGGCATATCAATTGTACATCGGTATGTTCCTATGCGACTTGGCAAAGGAACTGGGAGGTTTCTCCGCGGGCCTCGAGGGTGAGCCCTTCGACAGATTCCGCGCCTTGTTGAAATCAGTTGCCAATTGCTCCAAGTACATCTCTCAAGCCTCTTATGATGGCTTCGAGACATCGGCTCGGGTGGCGGCCGCAGGCATTGGAGCCCGCCGCCAGGCATTGCTCCAATCCTCTGATTTGGAACAATGGGTGCAGGAGAAGCTCCTTGACACGTACCCTGCCTCGGTGAACAACTTTTTGGTAAGCTGATGGAGGAGAAGGCTGTGGAGATCGAGACAGAGTTTCTTACCAGGACCCATCTCTCCCGCAAGACCTCCACTCTGCCTTGGAAGAAGCAGCCACCCAAGAAGCCCTTCTTCCCCAGGAAAAGTCTTCAGTATCGCGGCTACCTGCCGTACCTGGCTACCCCCACGCTGACTGCTCCGGCGCAGGGAAAGCCCTGCCAGGGACACCGTAAACCAAAGGGCCCGAAGGCCCAAATGCCTGCCCCCCTCCCTGCAACCCACTCAGGGGGTTTGATGCCAGTGGCATGGCCCCTTGTCCTCCGGCGATACAGCAGCCAGTGGGGGGGGGGGGGGCGCGCCTGTCCTGCCCTGCCCTGCTTCACCCCATCTTGGACACTCATCACCTCGGATACTTCGGCTCTCCAGGTTGTCCGAGAGGGCTATCACCTCCATTTCGACAGGCTCCCAACCCCTTTCTCCCCGGCGGAATCTCCTTGACTTCCCGCACACCAGCTTCTGCTGCAGCGGGAATTACACGCCCCCCTTGCCCAACGGGCAGTCGGGAAGGTTCCTCCCCACCTTCGAGGTCGGGGCTTTTATTTCCGGTACTTCCTTGTCCTGAAAAAGACGCTGGGTCTGCGGCCCATCCTCGACCTCCACAGGCTAAACAAGTTCCTGGTGTGGGAGAAATTCAAGATGTTATCTCTTGGTGTGCTGCTGCCCTTCCTCCGGCAGGGTGACCGCTATGCGCCTTGGATCTAAAGGACGCTTACGCCCATATCTTGATCCACCCCAACACAGGCAGTACCTGCGTTTCAGGGTGCAGGGAGAGCGCGTTCAGTACAGGGTGCTCCCCTTCGGCCTTGCATCCATCCCACGGGTCTTCACGAAGTGTCTTGTCGTGGCTGCCGCTCACCTTCGGTGCCGGGGCCTGCCGGTTTTTCCCTTCCTCGACGACAGGCTCATTTAAGGGCTCCTGTGTCGAGGTGGCCCGGCAAGCAATGTCGCGCACTGTCCTCCTCTTGGAGAGCTTGGGGTTCTTAGTCAACTACCCAAAGTCTCACCTCGAGCCAGTGCAGACTCTTGGAGTTCATCGGGGCGCACCTTGATACTCAGCAAGCCATTGCCTTCTTGCTGGTGGATCGCTCACCCACCTCCGAGCTCTGGCGGCTCGCGTCCAAAGCGCCCACCGGGTCACCGCTCGGTCCATGCTATGTCTCTTGGGCCAAATGGCCTCGACTGTGCATGTGGTTCCTCACTCCCGCCTGCACATGCGGACAGCTCAGTGATGTCTCAGTGCCCAATGGAGCCAGTCCCTCGGACACCTCAGGGACCCCATCAGGGTTCTTCCCGACCTCCGCTTGTCCCTGAACTGGTGGCAAAACCCCCACAACCTCCTGTGGGGATTGCCCTTTCAGGCCCCACAGCATGATGTGGTGCTGACTATAGACGCTTCCCTGTTAGGGTGGGGAGTCCATTGCAGGTCTCTCTGCACGCAGGGGCAATGGTCATCCACGGAGGCTCAGCAGCAGATAAACCTGCTAGAGCTCCGGGCCATCCGGTGGGCCCTGAGGGCCTTCGACGATCTCCTCAGCGGGAAGTCTGTTCTGGTACAGACTGACAACCATGTAGCTATGTTCTACATCAACAAGGAGGGGGGCATGGGGTCGCGCTCCCTCTGCAGGGAAGCGGTCCTCATCTGTTCTTTCGCCGCCCAACGGAGGATGTCCCTCAGGATGGCGTACCTCCCAGGTCAGGAGAATAGTCTGGCGGACAGACTCAGCAGAATCCTTCATCCCCACGAGTGGCGGCTGGATCCCAGAGTGGCAGGCTGGCTGTTTCTACGCTGGGGCACTCCAGCAATAGACCTGTTCACCAGCCCCCAGAACATGCAGCTCCCTCGCTTTTGCAGCCTGATTTCTTTTTTTAGCCAATCTACCATAGAGCATTGTCTCCTATCCGATGACGTTTTAATTTCCTGAGGTGCTTCTCATGAGGGACTTTGTCAAATGCCTTACAAAATCCAAACACACTGTATCAATTGACTCACCTTTATCCACTTGTTTCAAAAATAGATCTAAGAGATGGGTAAGACAAGATTTGCCTTTGCAAAAATGAGGCTGATTCTGTCTCACTGAGCCATGTACGTCTGTATGGTCCATAATTTTTGCTTTTCAGGATAGCTTCTACCATTTTGTCTGGCACTGACATCAAGCTCACTGGCCCATAGTTTCTCGGATATCCCCTGGAGAGCTTTGTAAATATTGATGCCATTCCGGTCGTTCAATCCTCAGGTACTGTGGACATTTTAAATTATAGGTCACATATTGCTGATAACTGTTTAGAATTTTCATGTTGCAGCTCTTTCAGAACTCTTTGTTGAATACCATCCGGTCCTGGTGATTTGTTAGTCTTTAATTTGTCAAAACTGACAGTCTAAAAAATTTCTTAGCATCCAACATTCCCCTCTCACCTTTAACTAGATGTCTCAAACACGGCTAGTAAAGGGGTTGTCAACTGTTCTAGCAGCCATGGGAGATTTTATAGTGGTAAAACTCCTACTGATATCTGCTGAAGTACTACCCACTGCTTATACACTAATGCATTCTATTCTAACACAACCCTCAACTGGGCAGCTTCATAATATTTCCAAAAATCTGTAACAGCCAGTCCTCACTCTTTGTCACAAGGCATATGGGGGCGAAGATCTCAATATGTATCCTTTGGAAGAAAGGCAGGAGAGAGGAAATATGATAGACACATTTAAATACCTCTGTAGCATAAATGCACAGGAGGAGAGCCTCTTTCAATTGAGAGAAAGCTTTGCAACGAGGAAGCATGGGATGAAAATGAAAGGGGACCGACTCCGGAGTAATATATGGAAATATTTCTTTGCAGAAACAGTGGCAGATGCATAGGATAATTTCCCAGTGGAGGTTTAGAGACGAGGATGGTATCTGAATTCAAGAAAGCATGGGACAAGCACAGATGATCTCTAAAGGAAAAAAGGGACTGTAGTAGTTGTTCTCCAGGAACAAGCAGGAAGTCAGCCCTCACATATGGGTGACACCGGCACCAATGGAGCCTGCGCGGATCATTTCCCAGCTTTCAAAGAAAGCCTTTGGGAATGCTACCAATCATGCGTGGTCCCCTTCTCGCCAAGGGTGCCATCTTACTCAGTCTCCTTTTTTCCGTGGAGCCCAAAGGACGGTTGTCCTGTTTCCCTGGAAAAAGCCTCAAAAAATTATCCCTAAAATTTTTTTTTTCCAGTTTGCATACCGGTTCCTCTTCCCGCCTCAAGCTGGCGCAGTTCCCGGTGCCATTCTCGGCTCTTCCCTTCTTTTTGATGAGGTTTGGCCTTGACTGGCGTTTGTGCCCTTTTTCGCCTGGGGTCATTGACCCCGGCTGGGTATCCCCCCACCATGTCTCCCGGTGGGTTCAAAAAGTGTGACCGCTGCAGTCAAACTATGTCTGTTACAGACACCCATGACTGCTGCCTCAGGCCGGACCATGATAGTAGCACTTGTGACCTATGCCAGGCCATGACTTCGAAAACCAACAAGAAAAGGTTGGAGTTGCAGGAGAGGATGTTCTCGTGGTCTGGCTCAGCCCTGGCTTTCTCGGTGCTGAGCCCCAGGCCAAGCACCTCCTGCGAGGCCTGGGTGACCATAGTCCCACGGCGGAAGCTCCTTCGTAAAGACCCCGGGAAGAAAAAGAAAAAAATCCTCAAGACCAGTCTAAGTTCCACCAGTGAAACCCAGTAAGATCTCGCATTGGGACTTGGGCGATTCTGAGCAGCACCCCCTTAAGGTCTCTAAGAAGGAGTCCTCTGCTGGCAGCAACCGTGAGAGACTATTCGAGGCTGTGATCCTTATCGAGGACGCACTCGCTAGAGTGCCAGCATCGGCCCAAGGCCCTCGATGCTCACGCTGACAGCTGCAGAGTCTTCTGGCATCAAATCCAGAATGATGGCCCTGGAGCAGAATATCTCTGCCCATCCTGGCTTTACAACAGGCAGTGATGTCTGGTTTGTCTGCATCATCTGCCCCGACTGCGGGGGAGTCCCTGGGCATCGAGCCAGGCCCCGAGCACCACCGGCTTCGGGTGAGCCCTTGGCACTGATAGAGGTCCTGGTCCTGATCCTCACATGTCCGGTCCTCCCCGGCCAGTTTCCGGGAATCTGACCCGAGATCCACCGGGGGACCCCAGTTCCTTGGGGCTAGCCTCGAGGCATGGGAGTCTCGAGCCTGAGTCCTCGACACCCTCCGGCTCTGACTGGGAGACTGATGTTAAGGCCTCCCCCGAGACCTCTCGACATCGAGATGTCCCTTCAGAGCAGTCTCCCCCAGAGCCCCAGCGCCCCAGCGTCATTCCCCTCCCCCTCCCCCAAGGACATGGCTTTCCATGACTTCATCTGGGACATGGCCCAAGCCCTCTTTGTCCCAACTGAATCAGAGGAGGATCTGTGCACTGAAGAACTGGAGATCCTCCAGTATGAGTCCCCGCCAAAGGACTCTTATGATGCTGGTGCAACCCATCCTCGAATGGCTACTTCTGCGGATGTGGGCAACCCTGGCCTCTGTGCCGGTGGTCAGCTGGCACCTCGATGCCATCTACCGCATCAAGAAGATTCCGAGCTTCCAAAAGTCCCAACTCCCACATAACTTCATGGTCGTGGTGTCCTCTATTCAAAAGCTGAAAAGCCAGAAGAATTACTCTTCTGTTCTTCAGGGCAGAGAGGCCCGAGCCCTTGACGCCCTCCTGCGTAAGTGCTTCCAGGGATCCATGCTGGGCTGTCAGATACTGGCTTATGAGTTGTACATATGCATGTACCTCAAGGGCCTCATTCAAGAACTGGCAAGCTTCTTCGCAGGCCTCGCCGGGGAGCTCCTCCAGAGGTTCCAGGCCCTGATTGCTGGGATCTGGGACTGTTCAGAGTTCCTTTCCCGAGCTGTCTAAGACGTTTTTTTAATCAGCAGCCCGGGTAGCAGGATCGGGCCGGTGCCAGGCCTGGTTGCAGACCTCTGACCTTGAGCAGTGGGTGCAAGAGAAATTGCTCGATGTCCCCTGCACCGGGGAAAACTTGTTTGGCAAGCCCATGGCCGACAAGGTACCCGAGATAGAGGCTGAGGTCATGAACAGACAAAGGCTCTCAAGGAAAACCTTGACCCTTCCTCGGAAGAAACCGTCAGTAAAAAGACCACTTTTCCTAAGGAAAATGGGGTCTTTTCAGCAAGGCCACTACCAGCCCTTCCCAGGGCAACAGCAACAGGGGCCCCAGCCCAAGAACCAGGGCCATGGGCAAAGGAAGCCCAAGGCTTAGAAGCCTCAGCCACCAGCTCCCAACCAGTCTGGAGGGAGCTTTTGATTCACTGGGCAGGGCCTCTTCTCCCCCAGGAGACTCTCTCCAGCCACAGGGGGCCACCTGGCACTCTTTCCCCACAGGTGGGCTGGGGTCACCACAGACCAGTGGGGTCCTACAAGTGGTAAAGGAGGACTGTCTCCTCAGATTCCAGCAAACACCCCGAGGGTTCTTCCCAGTTGAGCCGGTGTGGCCTCTTTCACCAGACCTTGTTCCTCTCAGAGCTCGCAGGCTTGCTCAGGGACAGGGTGGTAGAACCTGTACCCAGGCATTTGTGGGGAAAGGGTTTCTACTCCAGGTATTTCCTTGTTCCCAAAAGAACTGGGGGCCTCGGGTCCATACTAGACCTGTGAAACCTAAACAAGTTTCTGGTGAGGGAGAAGTTTAAGATGCTCTACCTTGGAACTCTGCTGCCCTATCTCCACCAGGTAGACTGGCTGTGTTCCTTAGACCTAAAGGATGCATTACCCACATCCTGATCCATCCCTCCTACAGACAGTACTTAAGATTTGTGGTGGGAGGAGAGCACTACAAGTACAGGGTACTCCCATTCAGCTTGGCCTCCTCGCCAAGAGTCTTCACAAAGTGCCTGGTGGTGATGGCCGCCCACATGCGCCTACAAGGGGCCTTTGTCTTCCCATACCTGGACAACTGGCTCATCAGAGGCAGCACAGCCCCCAAGGCCAGCTAGGCCACAGAGTGAACAATCTGTCTCCTGCAGCACCTAGGGTTCATCATCAACTATCCCAAAGCACACCTCTCTCCAGCCCAAAACCTGGAGTTCATAGGTGCCCAGCTGGACACGTTGCAGGTCAAGGCCAATGGAAAGGGCACTTCGCCTTGTACAGCTGACGGGAGAGGTGCAGAAGCACTGGTCGGTACCGGCCTGCCGTCGCCTCTGCCTCCACCTACTGGGCCATATGGCCTGTAAACGGGGGTGCTGGTCGTGAATGTCCACAGTCTTGGCAAAGGCAAAATATTATTATGACTTGCAAAGGAGTGTGGGGGTTGTAGTTCATTCATACCAGAATCATCCGTTCACAAAATAATGAGTTGTGATGCTCGAGTGTAAGCAAAGAAAAACAGATTTTATTCATGGGGTTAATTCTCCCACACAGATTTACTTGGTAACACAAAAGGACACTTGCTTCAAGTATTGTACTCGGGAAAAACAAAACATGTTATAAGGTAACTGAACTTCTTAAGCAATAAATCAATAAAGACCTTGATGGGAAACAGAAAAGGTCTTTTTGATGGCTCCTGCTAATGACCTTCTTAGCAGTGCTCCAAAAAGGCAAAAACAAACCCAAAAGTAGAAAAAAACCTGTTCTTTATCAAGGATAACTTTCTTCTATTCACACACACAAGGAAGAAGTTTCCTTCTAGAGCTCACGTGCACTTGTGCCTGGCTCATTTACAAATAATTAGCCAGCTGCAAACCCCTTTGCTGGTTCACTCTCTCTACGTGGCTCAATCCTATCCTAAAGCTTTCTTGCAGAGACTTTTCTGGGTAGATAAAAGAACAAGTTACAGTTCCTTTTGATGGTTGGTGTATTAGTGAGAAACTACTTTAAAACAGCAGCCTAGACAGAGAGCAATCCATGTATTCCAACTGATCATTTGATAAATCTCCTTCTTCCTCAAATATCATGGAATCAATATCATGGTCTGGCTCAGAGGAATTCCTTAATTGATCACTCTCAGGATAATACTTGTTTCCCTGCTGTCTTCCAGATGAAGAGCTAGGGCATAGATCAAAGTTCATACCTGAGCTTCCCTTGTTGTTAGGTTTCCTTTCCTGGTATCCTGGCCAGTAAGTAGTCCAGCTTTTATGTCCAGCCTTCCAATCAAGATCCCTGGACACTGGGTCTCTCTTCACATACCTTCTTGCACCAGTCTTAGGGCCCCTTCCAGAGGCAGCCGTCTCCCTCAAAGGTGCCGTTTGGGAGTTCCTGGCTCTATAACCCCAATCCTCTGGCTTCCTCCAGTCCAATGGAGTATGCTTGCCTCTGGAATCACTCCTAACACACGTACTGCTGTGGGCTCCTTCTTTAGACCTCCAAGATGTCTTTCTGGCCTTCCTTCTGCATTGCTTCTGCTGTTGTAGTCCTCTCTCCTCTTTCGCCAATGGCTTCTGCTTCTGTCTCTCCTTGTTCTGTTCCTCTCTGTTCTGTTCCTCCCTGTTCTGTCTCTGTGTAGAATATCTTTTACTTTTAAAGTGCTTAGAGGGACACTCCACCCTAGCACAGCCCAGGTGTGCTGAATCAAGCCCTGCCCTTGGAGATGAGTGATTGGGGATTACCTCATAGCTCTCCTGATTGAACACACGTTTCCCCACTTCAGCCCTTCTAGAGGCTGTTTGAAACCTGGTGCATTCTGGGACTGGTAGTCTTTTATGAAAACATTCTGTTTTAGTATTTCTACCAGCAAAGACAGGTTGCTTGTTCAAAGCCAATTCACCTCTTTTATAGCTCCCTCCTGAACTATGATAAGCTTCCTTATCACAGGCCTCAACAGTCCATGTCACGCCCCTAGCCCACTTGCACATGCGGGCAGCCCAGTGGTGCCTCCGCTCCCAGTGGACTCAGGCCAAGGGCAGGTTGCGGGATAGGATCACGGTCACCTGCCAGCTGGCGGACTCCCTTGACTGGTGGACTCCCTTGATTGGTGTCAGTCCCTATGCCACCTCCGAGCAGGGATGCCATTCCAGACGCCTGTGCCACAGAGGGTCCTGACAATGGACACCTCCCTTCTGGGTTGGGGGCACACTGCGGAGTCCTCGGCACTCAAGGCAGCTGGTCGCAGGAGGAGTCGCTCTTACAGATCAACCTCCTGGAACTCAGAGCTATCTTCCTGGCATTGCGAGCATTCCACCACCTCCTGTGCGACCGTCCTGTACTGATCCAGACGGCCAAACAAGTCTCTGTGTTTTATGTAAACAAGCAGGAGAGCATGGGTTCATACTCCCTCTGCTAGGAGACGGTGGCTCTCCTCTCTTTCGCATTCCGTGCTTCTAAGGGCAGTATACCTCCCAGGTCAGGACAATTGCTTAGTGGACAAACTCAGCAGAGTCCTACACCCACACGGATGGCATCTGAACCCCAGGGTGGCGCAAAGACTCTTCCGCCTCTGGGGAAGGCCCGTGATGGATCTGTTCGCCTCCCCCGGACAACACACAGCTGCCTCGCTTCTGCTTACGCCAGCCGCACCCAAAGAAGATGGCAGCAGATGTCTTCCTGATCCCATGGTTCGAGAGCCTCCTCGCCTTTCCCCCGACTCCTCTAGTGGCCAAGACCCTCTTCAAAGTCCAGAGCGAGCAGACGTCAGTAATTCTGATTGCCCCAAGATGAGCCTGGCAGTCCTGGTTCCCTCTGCTGCTGCTCCCCTTGTCAGTGGCACTCCCTGTCCCACTGGGTCGGGATCCAGACCTCTTGTCCCAGGAGGAGGGCTCCCTCCTGCACCCCAGCCTGGGGTCGCTAGCTTTGACAGCGTGGCTGCTGAAAGGGTAACATTGGCCCCTTCAATCAAAGTGGTCACAATACAAATGGAAGGTTACAAATAACATAGGGTAGATAAGACATTAACAAACTAAAAGAATTAATGTAATAAAATGGACCTATTGGTAAAAACTATTGATTATATATCAAATCATAAGTTTCAGCAAATAGCAGGGTCTTCAAGGCTTTGCGAAAATCTTTAATATCAGTCATAATTCTGAGGTCCATCGGGAGAGCGTTCCAAAGTTTGGAAGCCAGTAAGGAAGGAGCTCTTTTTGAAGTTGCTTGTTTAGTCCTACAGTATCCAGCAGGGATACCAATTATGTTGTCATTATTGGCGCTGCTTCTTCTTGGTCTTTTGCTAACATCTCTAGTTATAATATTTTGTAATGCATCTGCTGGTAGTTGATTGTAAATCCTAAAGATAAATAAAAGTGTCTTGAATTTTGACCTGACACTTACTGGAAGCCAGTGCAATTGTTGTAGGACAGGGGAGATATGATCCGTTTTCGCTGAACCAGTAATAATACATGCAGCAGTATTCTGAACCATCTAGAGAGGGTGTAGAGTTAGCTGAGGGTGTAGAGTTAGCCTTGATAAAGCAGATTTCCATAATCTAGGAGGGGGTGATGAGAGCCTGACAAACAGTGCAGAAATGATCTTGATGGAATAATGGCTTTAGTTTTCTCACAATCTTTAGACTATGATAGGCCTTGTTAGCAGTTTTAGCAATGTGAGATTTAAGGTTCAATGCCTTATCCAAAATTATGCCAAGGTATTTGATTTAGTTTTTAACTATTATGGGCCTACCTAGTAAATCAATAATATTTGGAGGAATGAAATTAGGGTTCCTAGTAACAAACAATCTCCAGGAACAAGCAGGAATGAGTCTTCACATATGGGTACGTAGGTACCGACGGAGTCTGCGCGGGAACGCTTCCCAGCGTCCAATCAAAGAGCTTTTGGAAGCATCCCACCACGCCTGCGTGCTGCCTTCCCGCCTTTCCCAACTGCCTCTCCTCAGTTTTCTTTTTTCCGCGGAGCCGGCAGGACGTCCGCCTGTCACCGCAGAAAATTCTTTTTATTTCTTTAGTTTTCTTGTGGTCGCGGCTGTCTTCCCGACGCCACCGGTACCGCCAGTGTTTTCTTTTCTTTTCTTTTCTTGTAAAATTCTCCTTTTTTAGGGAATATTTTTCTTCATAGTGTCTCACGGTATCTTAGGCCTTTTAGGCCTCTTCTTTTTCCTTCATGGAACCACCAGCCACTTTCTCCAAGAAATGTTCAAACTGTGGCGGTACAACTTTATATTTAGACCCTCGACGTCGGTGTCTAACCGGCTTGGGTCCTGACAACAGTTTGGTGAGAAGAGGTCTTCAATATCGAGGTTCCCTCGATGCACGGTTTCCCTTCAGTTTCGGGGCACCGTCCCCTTCTTCTGCACAGGATCAGGTAACCCACAAACAGTCTGTTAAGACTAGCCAGCCCTCGAGTGGTAGGTCTCATGCACAGCATGTAGACGGCTTCGGCCTTGCCCTCGAGGGCCTACTGGCTTCAAAACCCAGGCAGGAGTCTTCGGTCTCAAAGCCTCAGGGTTTTCAGGTTGTTCCTGGGGTTCACCCCTCACAGAACATACCTGAGCCGTGTCCGGTGGTGGCATCCGCTTCGAGCGGTACCGATACCCCGACATCGGCACTGGTGTTGGATGAAATACTCCTCACCAGGGTTGGTCTTCTGGCGTCCTCGGTGCCTTCGGGACCGGTGGATACACTCCAGACTGACCTTCTATTATTGGTACCAGCACCGATACTACCACCGACGTCGGTACCCTCCAGACGTGCATCGATAGCCTCGCTTCCTTCGATGCCGAGTCTGGAATCGATCTCCAGTCTGGAGAACTGGGTACCGACTCGCCTTGGTACTGGCTCCGGGCGGTACCGAAGGCTCGGTTCCGATGATTCGGATCCGCAACACTCGGTTCCCTCGAGGCCGATTGAGTTGTCACTAGAGGACCTTCACTCACCGGTATCAGACACGGTACCGAAGTCGGTACCGATGTCCTCATTACCCTTACAGTCAGTGCATTCCATGCTTCGCTTATCGATGCCGAGTTTGGAATCGCTCTCTAGTCTGGATGATGCGGTACCACTACATTTTGGTACCGACATCGATCGATACCGGTGGCTCGGTACTGAGGATAGCACCCGGAGGGTTTCGGTTCCCTCGGTACTGATTGAACGGTCACCGATGACTGCTCCGATGTCTTTGTCGACCTCGACTCCGACATCGGTACCGGTATTGGAATCGGTATCGGTATCCACAGTAGCATCGTGGCCAACTCCTACCATGCTTTTTTCAACAGGATCGCTCCATTCTATGCCAAGCTTGGAGTCGATACCTGGCATGGACAATGTAGTAATGACGGTCGCTGCTCCTGACAGCCAGTAGCGGCGACCATCCTTTAAGCATTCCACACTGCACTGTGCAGGATCTTCTGTTCCTATATACCTGGATAGCTCTGTCGGTGCTCAGGCTAGTTCTTCAGATCTAACCTGTCCAAGGGAAAATACTGTTGGGGAACCCTCTTTTCAGAGTTTCCTCCTGGATATAGCAAGATCTCTTGCTATTCCTATCCCAGGACATGATCCTGCACACAACTCTTTTTCTACCAAAGCAAAGGAGAACATAATGCTTCCTTTGCATCATTCCTTGCAGAATCTCCTTCTAGGAATGTGGGAAACACCTTTAAGGGTACGCCTATCTTCCAGAGCAACTGATCTCTTATATCAGGTGCCCCCCTCCCCAGGGTTTCAAAAGACTCAACTTCCTCATCATTCCATAGTTGTGGAATCAGCAATGAGGCGGGTTAAGAGCAAGAAAAAGCACTCTTCTTATCCGCCAGGTCGTGAGTCTAAGATACTTGATGCCTTTGGATGTCAAACCTTCCAGACCTCTATGCTTTCTGCAAGAATTCTCTCATATATTTTCTATATGAGTCTATCTCTTGAGGAAGGTCACAAAGCAATTACATCTTTTGACTCCTTCTCTTCCAGAGTCCAGGAGTGCAGACTATTCTTCACTACTCCAGCATCTCCAGAATATCTCTTGGTTTCTTACTCGTGCTTCCCTAGACTCTTTTGAGTCTGTTAGCAGGACTTCTGCTATAACCATAGGGGCATGACGTACAGCCTGGCTCCAAGCTTCAGGCTTGGACAAATGGGCTCAGCACAGACTGGGACATACTCCTTGCACTGGAGACAGTCTTTTCAACAAGGAGTCTTTACGTCAGGTTACTCAGTTTTCCACTGACTTACCTGTTCCTAGAAGCTGTTTTGCACCTTCTTCTGTCCCAGTAGGTAGGAAATGTCCTGCCAAACTTTCTTCCCATAGGAAAAGAAGGTTTTATGCATCATCTGCCCATCATACAGATGTTCCCAAACAGGGAAAGCATCGTCCTGGTCTAAAGAGTCCAACCTCTCACCAGGCTCAGCAAACCCAGCAACCACAGGGTTTCTGATCAATTCATCAGATGCTTGTGACTCTGGGGATTACAATCTGCAACTGCTTCTGCTTATTAGAGACAATCCACTGCTGTCATGCTAAATCCTAAACATGGATCTCTTCCCGAAAGACATCCATTCTTTCTATGTTCTATGAGCTGTTAGGATGTTCATGCTTCTAGGTCACAGGATTTTTCCTCTTTTTCCTTTTAGGGAAGGAGGTCCATCCACTATCAAATGATAGTTTCCTGTGCCAGCATGTCTTTTTTCCCTCCTATAAACTTACTACTTGTAAGTTTTCTTCAGCTCCATTCTCTTTACCCTCTTACCAGGGCCTTTCCTCTGTAAGAGTGGTATTGCTTCACTGGAGGACTTTTCTTCAGCCTCTCTAGTTTTCTTACTTTTCCAATGCGGAGTTCTCTTCTCTAAGTTAACTCCTCTTTTTCAATCTTGCTTTGAAGCAGTTCATCAGACATGTCCAGAGTTCCTACTCTTGTCTTGTCTGTTCTTACTGTTTTTAAACAGTACCATTCTTATGCTATCTGGCAAGCAGCTGCCAATGCAGGAGCCTTAATGTTTCAACCACTGGTTCTTGTCCACCAGCAACCAGATTTCTCCTCCACTAACATTCTGTCTGGTCTTAGTAGTGACTCCAAGTCAGTGCTCTCATCTGTCTTGGAAATTTTTTCACTACAAGCTTGCTGGATTGTCTTCTGTTTCTGCCATCTCCATTCCCCTGGCTTTGGCAGCATAGTTGACATAGCTACTGGCTTTTCTGCAGCCAGTTCTATCTCCTCATTCTCCTGCATCATGCTCTCTGCAATTCTACAAAGAAGCTCTCCACTATGGGCCCTTGCTAGAGAGCATGGGTTTTTTTTTCTCCAACAACTATACTAGGTGGTTGAAAAAGTTTTTTTCAGTCATATCTCCCATGACTAGAAAACTTCTCCTTTTTAATATAAAGCACATAGGCCTACTTCTACGTGAAAGCTTAAGGAGTTGCTAATTCCCTGCTTTGGTCCATAGTAGTTCCAGTAGGGAATATGTTTTCTCCTTCCAGCTCGTCCTCATGGTAAGAACCCATGATACCTTTTTGCCCTTACGCAGGTCAGCATGGTATCTCATTCCTATGCGTCTTCTGTTCACTTACCATGATAGAGTTCTACAATACTCAGGACTTGCGGGCTGCAGACTGATATCATCCTCTGCTTTTCACGTAACCATCCTGGTTATTCTACTACCTAGCATCCCTGTAGCCATAACCAGTGGGAATTGATTCTCTATATGTCTTCTCAAGTAGGTTCCACCTTCTTGTTCTTAGATGAATCTTCCTTCCCACATTTTTTCCTATGTGACTACCTTTTTGTGGGCATATCTCTGTCTGCTTCTTGCAGATCTCCATATAGAGGTGTGTATATATATATATATATATATATATATATATATATATATTCATACCTATAGCACACATCTACAGATGTCTATGTCTATCATGTGTGAGTATTTTATGCCCTTCATATCTCACTATAGATATATTCTCATATATCTATATGAGATATATATATATATGTATATCTTTATATATGTATATCTATATGTATCTGAGATATTCTACTATTGGTAGATATGTATTCTGCTTTATCTACCTGACTGTCGAGGCTCATATAGCCATATGATTCTGACAGAAGGGTTTTACCCATACTTATGCTATCCAGCAAGTTTTGGGGTCCCACACTCACAACCATTTTGGTGGTAGTTAACACCTACCATAACCCTAAGGTTTAGGTACCTCTGAAGCTCTCCATGTCCAATATCTCTCCCAGCTGACTTCAGTTAGGAGAGACATTGCGGATCTTCAGCTACTCAGGCTCTAACACCTCCGGCGTTTGTCCTTTCTTTTGGGATACAACAGGTTCCCATACCCTTTCTCCCCACAAGGACTGGGCCTGTTTGTCCAAATCGGTTACCCTTTCTCTTTTTGTTCCTAAGAGTAAGCCACTCTTTTGCCAAAAGAGTTGGGTTTTTATCATAAAGCCTTCTGCTGAAGGCCCACCGTTTTTGTATTACCCCAGTTTTTCGTACTGGGGTTCCCTGTTACCTTTCAGAATTCTGACCTCCATTGTTTTTCCTACAGGTTTACTACCTCCACTTACAGTGAGGTCCTTCTCGAGGTTCTTCTACTGGGTTCCCCAGTAGATCCCATGAACCTCTATACTTCTCTGAAGTCCTGTTAGGGGAGGTCCATATTGCAATATTTTTTCTTTGCAATATCATTGATGACAATTATCATCCACACATGGACTCCTTGTCTGCAATCCTATACTAGGTCAGCTGTTCCACAGCACCTTTCTTTCTCAACTCCTACCCTCCATCCTCAGGATGCCTGGTGTTTTGGGGGATAGCATGTTCCAACCTATGACATGCTGGGACTCCAGGCATCTCAGCTTGGGAGTCCCCATATGTGAAGACTCATTCCTGCTTGTTCCTGGAGATAGCACAGTTACTTACCTATAACAGGTGATCTCTGGAAACAGCAGGAATAAGTCTTCACAACCCACCCACCTACCTCCCCAGGAGTTGTATCTCTATCTATCTTTCCTTTCCTCTCTCTCTCTCTTTGTCTCAGCTTTAAAACTTAACTGAGGAGAGGCAGTTGGAAAAGGCGGGAAGGCAGCACGCAGGCGTGGTGGGATGCTTCCAAAAACTCTTTGAATGGACGCTGGGAAGCGTTCCCGCGCAGACTCCGTTGGTACCGACGTACCCATATGTGAAGACTTATTCCTGCTGTTCCCAGAGATCACCTGTTACAGGTAAGTAACTGTGCTTTACCTCAGTTTTGTCATAATTAAGTGTAAAGTTATTATTTAAAAGCCAGGTATTCATGTCTTGGAGACATCTAGAAATTGCTGAAAAGTCAAGAGACTGTAAAACAATTGGAGTATATACCATGATGTCATCAGCATAAAGGTGATAATGGAATTTGTGTAGTTTTAATAATATTGCATAAAGGTTGGATATAAATGTTGAACAGAATAGACGATAAAGCTGAACCTTGTGGCACTCCTTGAATGATTGGGAATTGCAAAGATTTTTTTTGGCCACATTTGACTTGTTGCATATGACCTTCCAAGTAAGAGCTAAACCAGTTTAGAGTATTCTTTCGTAAACCTATATGATGCAAATGGTGCAGTAGCTTAGAATTCAATTTAATTCAAATATTCAATTTGCCAGTACTTATGCTTCTCTGGGAACAAGCAGGAAGTCAGCCCTTACGGAGCCCTCGTGCGGAGAAAATCCCCATCTTTCAGAGAAAGCCTTTGGGAATTGCATCATGCATGCGCGGTCCTCTTCCCGCCCAAGGGTGCCATCTTGCTCAGTCTCCTTTTTTCCATGGAACCCTCCGTACGTTGTCCAAGTGTCCTCGTGAAAAAAGTCTAAAAACGTTTCAGAATTCTTTCTTTTACCGGATCGACATCGGTTCCTCTTCCTGTCTTCGGCTCGGTACACCGATATCGAGTTTGGCTAGTATTTTTCGTTTTTTTGTCCTTCATGACTGGTGTTCGCGCTCTTTTTCTTTTTCACTGGCAGCCCGGGTCTTCGACCTCGCAGGGGCCCTTTTTCCCCCAATGGCTGCTAGTGGGTTTAAAAAATGCGATCAGTGTGCAAAACTCATGTCCCTCACCGATACGCATGACTGCTGTCTCCGGTGCCTCAGGCCTGACCACTACCCGATGGTCTGCGGTCCATGTAGGAAGATGTCCTCTAAGGCCCTGAAGGCCCAGTAGGAGCACAATAGGATTTTTCCTAAGTCTGTGCCTTCGCGAGCCCAGACCTCGTCTGAGGCCTCAATGTCTTGGGGGGAGCATTCCGAGCCCAAGCATCGTCTGGGTTCCTTGGAGAGGGGGTCTCCCTCGCGGGAACACCGACGGAAGAAGTAGTCCTCGAAGGTGGCATTGTTGGCTGGCTCTGAACAGTCCGGCCCCTCCCGGGACCTGTTGCGGAGCCCTGAGTACCATCCGGGATCCTCAGAGATGGAGCACCTGGCAAAGGTTCCTCACCGGGAGATGGATCAGCTGAGGCAGGTAACAACTGTTCTGATCAAGGACTCTTCTCCGGGGGAACTGGCGTCGGGCCCGACAGCGTTGAGACCCGACCCAGTGGCTGCGGAGCCTTCTGGACTTGAGTTCAGAATGGTGGCCTTGGAGCGCAGTGTGTCTGTCTTCATGGAGCAGCAGCGGGCACTGATTGCCGGTCTGTCCGTTTCTTCCACCCCGACCACCGAGCCATCGACATTGAAATCGACCCCGGAGGCCGAGCCGATCCTTGAGGCCATTCAGGCTTGAGTTGATCCTCGGCCGAGGTCGTTGTAATCTTCTGGTCTAGTCTCCGCTTGGTCCTGGGTTCATTTCACAGAGACAGTAAGGTAAGCATCCCAAATAAGATAACCAAACAGGTGTGGCTTGGAAACAGGTCTTTATGTAGAAATAGGCTTATTACATAGTGAAGTGAGAGAGAATAGTCTATATGAAAGACTCTGTGTGTGCATGTGTGTGAGAGAGAGGGAGGTAAGAACATGTGGGTCAGAGCCTCATGGCAAGGTGTGTCCGATGAAAATAGGAAGAGAGAGAGAGGGGGGGGGAGGGGTGAAGAGAATTGATTACACAGGTACACTAAAAAATTTTTTTTTAAACTGCTTCTAATGTTTCGATTGATTTTTACGTTTTTTGGTGCGCTGAATCCAAATCTGGTAACCAATTTGCTCCATCACGTACAGATTTTTTGCTACATTGGGTTAGCAGTTTGAGGTGAACGTTTCAGATTGAGTGCGATCGAGATAAAAGTTTCTTGGATGAATTCTTTATACCAATTGTTTAGTAGTTATTCAAATAAGAATAAAGAAAATTGTAACAAGGCAGCACATAAGAATAGAGTAATGTCAACAAAACACACTGTGATGGTAGCAAAATTGTCTGCACTTAAAACAGCCACATACATGTGCACAAACATTGAGCATATAAGAGCGAGGTTAGACACAAAGCAAAGCAAAGAAATGTGCAAAAAATGTTGTACAGGTATGTATGTAAGAATAGAAAACGCAAACCGCACCATTGCAATACATGAAGACAAACACCGATGGTGTGAAAATAAAATTCTAATAAATGAATATAAATGAATTTACCTCATGTATATAGCATATTTCATGTAAATAGTTCATGTATATAGTTCAGCCCCTGTTATCCAAGTTTATATTCCTGTTCGATGTAAAACCAAACAGAATGTGTGTATTGGTCACTTTGTTATACTGTAAACCGCGCTGATACCGAATAGTGCGGTATATAAGCAACTGTAATAAATAAATAAATAAACAACTGTAATAAATAAAAATGAGATCCGACACTGTGGTAATAACTAGGAAATTTTTATTTCAAAGTTTAGTAAAAACACGATATTTGTCAACACAGTTTAGATTTTAAAGTCATTCTTGGGTCAATCAATCTCCTGGTGGGCCCGTTTCTTCTTCCCCCGAATGCTTCTCTTGGTGCGCTGCTTGGCGTATTTTTCATCTGGGGTTTCCCGCAGCAGCAACCAGCAGAAATCAGCCATCATAGTGGTGTTCCATCTTCCTTGGTACCTTCTCTCTGCGTCCTTGATGTCCTGGTGAAACCTTTCACCTTGTTCTTCACTGTACGCCCCCAAGTTTTCGGGAAAGTAGTTCACATGGGAGTGCAAGAAATGGACTTTCAGGCTCATGTTACAGCCTTGTTCTTTGAAGGCATTGAGCATCCTGGCAACAATATCCTTATAGTTCTCATCCCGCCTGTTCCCCAAGAATTTGAGATCATCATCCTTGAAGGAATCCCAGGCTTCTTTTTCCTTCTCAGACATCGTTTCAGCGAATGCTCCATCTGAAATGAGTTTCCTTATATCAGGGCCAACAAACACTCCTTCCTTTAGCTTTGCTTCAGAAAGTCGGGGGAACTTTGAGCAAAGGTACCGAAAGCACTCACCATCTTTTGGAAGGGACTTGATGAATTGCTTAATGAGACCCAACTTAATGTGGAGAGGTGGTAATAGAATTTTATCACGAGGTACCAAGCTCTCATGAAGAACATTTTTCTCACCGGGTCTCAAATACTCCCGAATTGGCCAGTCTTTTTTCCCCCAGTGTAGGTCGCGGGCCCGGCTATCCCACAAGCAAAGGAAGCAGGGATATTTGGTGAAACCGGATTGCTGCCCTAATAGCATGGATAGAATTTTAAAGTCTCCACAAATCATCCACTTATGCTCATCATAACGAATCTTCTGAAGAATCAGGGCCAAATTCTCGTATTTTTCTTGGAGAATAACAGAGTGAGCAATAGGAACTGAAGCGAATGTGTTGCCATTATGAAGAAGAACACCTTTTATGCTGTCTTTTGACGAATCAATGAACAGCGCCATTCAGCAGGATCATACTTGAGTTTAAACTTTTCCATCACTCCGTATATATCGTTGCAAAATACCAAATCTTCCTCTTTGCTGAAATACTTCAAAAATTGTGTCTCGCGGTTGCGGTACCAATAAAATGTTGTTCCTGGTGACAATAGATTTTTCTGTTTAAGCCGAGAACCTAGCAGTTGGGCAGCATCTTTTGGGAGTCCTAAATCCCGGACTAAATCATTCAATTCAGCTTGAGAGAAAAGTTCAGGTTTCGGATCTGGTTCAGTTTCAAACTCGGAAGTACTGGACTCATCGGGAAAAGCCATCTGATGAGTCTCATCATGATCAGAACCGTCCACACAAATATGATCCAAAGATTTTGGTGGTTCAGGCACAGGTACTTCGTTGCTATGAGGCATAGGCCTAATTGCTGAGGGAAGGTTGGGGTAACTTATTACGTTCTTATTTTTTAAGTTGTATCCCTTCACAATGCAAGAGCAAAAATAGCAGTCACTGCTGTGGTCTCTTTGTTCACGCCACATCATAGGTATTCCAAAACGAAATGCTTGTTTTTTACCTTTCATCCATAAGCGTAGATCTTCCTCACATGTCTTGCACACTTTGTGAGGAGCCCACGGTTTGTCTTGATCGCCTAACTTCAAACCGAAATAGGCGAAATATACTTTTTTAATAAATGCAGAAATGTTCCTCTGCCGCTTTTTCACGGTATATTCCCCACAAATAAAACAAAAACTGTCCGGAGAGTTGACGCAACCTCTGGCTCTGTGAGCCATCACAAATACACAACACTGCAAACTACAACTGTAGTGAACCACTTCGGAATAAAGCTGGATTACGACTGAGCAAACAAAAGGTAATAATGAACTTGCAAGAAACTGAAATTTGACAGGAACGTTCATGTCGCAACCACCGTGTTTGAGCGAGCGAGCGAACGAGGCGAGGCGAACAGGAAAGAACATGCGCCAGCGCGAGTACTGGATTTAGCCCCCCGCCTCCCAGTTGTCCTGTTAATGTATAAAATGAATACAAAACACTCTAAAATATCATGAGGGAGTGTTTCTAGTTAGTTAACCATTACAACCTCTATTTTGGGCCAAGAAAATAAACTGCAGTCAGCTAAAAAGAAATTATGTGAACATTCCTTATATGGGTAAGAAATCTAATTTTGCAAGAAAACGTGACGTGATGGAACATTTTGGCTATTTTTCCTGGATTCAGCACCCCAAAATCTATAGGAATCAGTTGCAAAACTGGAGGCAGTTTTTTGGTAGTGTACCTGTGTTATCAGAGCCTCCTGTCCTTCATGTCCGATGAATTGTGGAAGAGAGAGAGCAAGAGGAAGTGTTTCTGTCCTTTATAGTGAATTTTCTCTAGCACCTCCCTTTGAGGTCTGCTATTCTTGATTTAGCAAGGAGGGGCTGCAGACCCATCTCAACAGGCCCTGAGACTGACATCAACAGGGGGTCAAAGTTAATCTCATCTTGTAAACTACTCTCATTAACTTTGGAGACTGATATCACCAGAGTAACAAAGCTGCATGAAATCCAAGGTCTGGGGAAAAAGCCATGACTCCTATGCCATGTATGCTGACAGTCGTCACCGCTGAGCCTTGCGGCATTGGGGCTGTCGGTGCTGGGGCCCTCGATGCCAGAGCCCATCGATTCCCCCTCAGAAGCACCAGGGTGGGAAACGGAGGAGGAGGCGTCCCCAGACACCTGTCGGCACAAGGACGTTCTGTCCGATTCCCTGGTGTCCGAACCTCTGAGAAGGTCTCCGGAGGAGGACTCTAGGTTCTTGACTTCGTGAGGGATATGTCCAAGGCTTTGGCGTTCCCCACAGAGTCAGAGGAGGATCCTCGAGCTGACAAGCTCGAGATCCTGCAGTATGAGACCCCTCCTCGGAGAGGCCCTTTTACTCGAAGAAGGGTGCTGCTTACCGAAGCTACCCCCGTTTTCAGGCCTCCCCGGTTCCCAACAGGGGCAGCAGGCCAAGGGAGAGGGGCATGGCCCGTGTAAGCAGAAAACCCCCAGGCACTGGCTGCGGCCCAGCCTGGCAGTGGCTTTTGATTCTCACAGCATGGCCCCTCTCCCTACAAGGGGACAGGCAGTGCACAGGAGGCAGGCTTGCCCTGTATGCCCACAGTTGGACAGCCATTACCACTGATACCTGGGTCTTGCAGATAGTCCAAGAGGGCTATCTCTTTCACCTGGCCCAGGTGCCCCCCTCCTTACTTCCCTGGAGAGCCCGGGGTTGTCTTTGACTCCTCTCTCTCTTTCTCCTCACATATCCATCTGATATCTAAGACCTGCCGTTTCTTTCTCTATAACATCAGCAAAATCCATCCTTTCCTTTCTGAACACACTACTAAAACGCTTATCCACTCCTTAATCACCTCCTGTCTTGACTACTGTAACATACTCCTTGCTGGTCTCCCTTTGAATCATCTCACTCCCCTTCAATCTGTTCAACACTCTGCTGCGTGGCTAATCTTCTGCCAGCCTCGCCATGCCCATATTACTCCTTTTCTCAAGTCACTTCATTAGCTCCCTATCCGTTTCCACATCCAGTTCAAACTTCTCCTGCTGACCTATAAATGCATTCACTCTGCGGCTCCTCACTACCTTTCTTCTCTTATCTCTCCTTACACCCCCCCCTCAAACTCCGCTCTTCTAGCCAAACTGCTTCTATCTGTGCCATTCTCTTCTCCTGCTAACTCCAGACTTCGCTCCTTCCACCTTGCTGCACCTTAAGCCTATGATTATTCTTATTAGGGTCAAGCTTAGATAATGAAGAAGAAGAGAGCAGTCGCTTCTAGGCTTCCCTCAACCTGGCACCAGGAGAGTCTCCATCATAAGTCAATGTAATCATAAAGGACTTCAATTATTGCTTCTACAGTCAAAAGCTAGCATCTTTCATCCCTCCCTGAGAAATACATTTTTCCAGATCATCCTTCGAGTCCAATCCAGATGCATGGGTTATGCTCACCCACCAGCAGATGGAGACTGAGACACACTAGTTCAAAGACATCACCCCATAAGAAACCTGTGTACTCTATCCACAACCAGTACTTCTCAGTCTCCATCCGCTGGTGGTGAACTCACCCTGTGTAGACTGGAACTTTAGGCCATAGTGCTGCTGGGTCGCAGCAATTTTTTGGTGGAGCTGGGGCCAGGTCCCTTTCCCTTTCCCCTTCTCTCCTAGCTGCCCCTCAAGCAGACACCTTGTTAGTCTAGGGAACTGTGGTAGCTCCCTCTTTTTCTCCTTCCTAACTATTGGGCAGGGGCCAGAGGTTGAGCCTTTCGATAAAGTTTAAAAAACAAAACCACACACACAAAAAAAAAAGCAAGTCTGTACGCCAGGCACCTTCTCTAACCCTCTTCAAATCCAGGCTGAAAACTCACCTCTTCGCTGCTGCTTTTGGATCTTGACTCACCCGATCTCCTTTTTCTTTCCCTTGCTTTGTCCCTGCCTACACCTTCTGTGTTTGTCTTGACTAGATTGTAAGCTCTAATGAGCAGGGACTGTCTCCTACATGTCTGTGCAGCGCTGCGTACAACTTGTAGTGCTATATAAATGCTCAGTAGTAGTAGTAGTAGTAGCTCCTCCGGTCTCCTCTTCACCGGGACTACCTTCTGCAGGAGTTGGCGGGTCTTCTTGAGGATCAGGCGGTAGAACCAGTGCCCCACCACCTACAGGGCAAGGGCTTCTATTTCAGGTACTTTCTGGTGCCAAAGAGAACAGGAGGCCTCAGACCCATCCTCAACCTGCGCAACTTAAACAAGTTCCTGGTGAGGGAGAAGTTCAAGATGCTCTCCCTTGGAATATTTCTGCCTTACCTCCGCCAGGGAGACTGGCTATGCTCCTTAGACCTAAAAGATGCATATACACTCATCCTAATACACCCAGACCACAGGCAGTATCTGCGCTTTGTGGTAGGGGGCAACCACTACCAGTACAGGGTACTCCCTTTGGCCTGACCTTGGCCCCCAGGGTATTCACAAAGTGCCTGGCCGTACTTGCAGCCTTTCTCAGACTCCAAGGGGTCTTTGTCTTCCCCTACCTGGACGACTGGCTCATCAGAGGCTCCTCAGCCAGCGAGACCCACCAGGCCACATTTCGCACCATCCAGGTGCTCCAGCATCTGGGGTTGGTAATCAATTACCCCAAGTCCAGCCTTGCTCCCACTCAACAACTAGAGTTCATTGGGGCCAGACTCGACACCGGCAGACAGGGCAAGCAGGCTTCTGGCCCTGGCATGTCAGGTGAGTCGCAGACCTGCAGTGTCAGCAAGACAGTTTCTGCGCCTCCTTGGGCACATGGCTTCCATGGTCCATGTGACACTAGAAGCCCGCCTCCACATGAGAACTGCTCAGTGGTGCCTCAGAGACCAGTGGTCACAGGCCACAGGTTGTCTCAGGGACAAAGTCACAGTGTCCAGGCGGCTAGTAAGGCCCCTGGACTGGTGGCTTCAGCCACTCCACTTGGAGGCGGGGGTGCCTTTCCAGACTCCTCTGCACACAAGGATCCTAACCACGGATGTCCCCCTGCTGGGCTGGGGAGCCCATTGCCAGGGGTTCTGTACTCAGGGAGTCTGGTCCCCAAACAAGAGAACACAACAGATCAATTTCTTGGAGCTCCATGCCATACGCCTGGCTCTGCGAGTTTTCTGGCGGGTACTGGCCCACGCACCTGTCTTGATACAGACAGACAACCAAGTGGCCATGTTCTGTGTGAACAAGCAGGTAGGCATGGGGTCTCGTCTCCTGTGCCAGGAAACCCTGGATCTGTGCTCGTTTGCAGCCCGGCATGGC
This sequence comes from Ichthyophis bannanicus, assembly GCA_033557465.1. Lineage (NCBI taxonomy): Eukaryota > Metazoa > Chordata > Amphibia > Gymnophiona > Ichthyophiidae > Ichthyophis > Ichthyophis bannanicus. The sequence goes on along the minus strand of CM066033.1, from coordinate 647,151,050 downwards.
ATGCATCTGCGAGCTGTCTACCTGCCGGGCCAGGACATCTGCTTGTCCGACAGACTAAGCAGGATTCTCCAGCCCCACGAGTGGCAGCTGGACCGGGGAGTAGCCCTTTGGCTTTTCCAGACCTGGGGACGGCCAGTGATGGATTTGTTTGCGAGTCCGGTCAATCACCAGTTGCCCCGCTTTTGCTCCAGGCAGCCCCACACGGACAGGGTGGCCGCTGATGCTTTTCTGATATTATGGTCAGTGGGCCTCCTGTATGCGTTCCCTCCGACACCTCTGGTGGCCAAGACTCTTTTCAGGATCCTCCAGGACAAGGCCTCGGTCATTCTGGTAGCCCCAAGGTGGCTGAGGCAACCCTGGTTTCCACTTCTACTTCAGCTAGCGGTGGAGGCTCCCATCCCTCTGGGGTTCTCCCAAACCCTCCTGTCCCAGGAGGGGAGCACTCTCCTGCATACCAACCTCAGTTCCCTCAACCTAATGGCATGGCTGCTGATAGGGTAATTCTCGCCCCTCTCCTCCTTCCAAAGGAGGTTGAGGAGGTCTTGCTAGCCTCAAGGAGGCCCTCAACTAGGAGGACCTATGCCTTGAAGTGGCGTAGGTTTGTGTCGTTGTGCGAGGGGCAGGGTGTGGATCCCTTCTCCTGCCAGATTGGGGTGGTTCTACAGTACCTTCTCCACCTTTCGGATTTGGGCCTCAAGTCCAACTCCGTCAGGGTGCACCTTAGCGCTCTTGCAGCAAACCACTTCCTGGTGGAAGAGAAGCCTCTCTGCCCACCTCTTGGTTTCTCGATTCTTGAGAGGCCTGCTTCTTCTCAAGCCTCCGGTTCGCCCGCCGGCGACCGAGTGAGATCTCAATGTGGTTTTAGGGCAGCTTACTCGGCCACCATTTGAGCCAGTGGCAACTTGCCATCTGCACTACCTTTCTTGGAAGGTGGTTTTCTTGGTGGCCCTCACGTTGGCTCGGCGGGTGAGTGAGCTTCAGGCCCTTGTGTCCGACAGGCCTTACACCAGGTTCTATAGGAACCGGGTGGTGCTTCGCACGTACCAAACGTTCCTTCCGAAAGTGGTCGCCTCGTTCCACCTCAACCAGGAGGTGGTGCTGTCTACCTTCTTTCCCAGGCTGCATGCCAGTCGGGCAGAGACAGTACTGCATACCCTGGACTGTAAGAGGGCATTAGCCTTCTATATTCAGTGCACACATGGCCATAGAAGGGCTTCTCAGCTGTTCATATCCTATCACCCCAGTAAGCTGTGGATGGCTGTTTCCAAGCATACGCTCCACCTGGGTAGCAGACTGTATTGCCTGGGCATACAGGGCAGCTGAGCTTCCGTTGGAGGGTCGTGTCACAGGGGCATCAGTGGCTCATTTTCGCTCTGTTCCACTGGCAGACATCTGCCGGGCCGCCACCTGGTCTTCGGGTCAGACTTTCGCAACCCATTACTGCCTGGATAGGGAGTCCCGACGGGACAGTGCTTTCGGCCAGGCTGTACTCCGTAACCTTTTTGAGGTCTAGGCAACTCCTGCCCTCCGACCCTTCTGTGTCAGGCTACCGGAGTGCTACTCTCTTAGTTAGATTCCTATTGTGGCTAATTGCGGCTCTCGTAGAGGGAGCCTATTTTTCTCCAGGACCAAGCAGGAAGTCAGTCCTCACATATGGGTGACATCGACATCGATGGAGCCCTTGCGGAGCATTTCCCCAGCTTTCTATGGTGCCATCTTGCTCAGTCTCTCTTTTTCCGTGAAGCCCCGTCGGACGTGTGTCCTAGTCCTCCCGGAAAATAGTTGGATTTTTTTGCGATTCCTTCACTGTTTTTTCTCCGGTTCGACGCTGGTTCCCCTCCCGCCGGGTTCGGTACACCGGTATCAAGCCCGATCTTAATTTTTCGGTTTTTGCCCTTTGTGGCTGGCGTTCACGCCCTTTTTTTCTTTTTCCCTGGAAGGCCGATCCTTTGACCTTGCGGGGACTCTTTTTTCCCCGATGGCTTCCAGTGGTTTCAAGAAGTGTGATCGGTGCAAGAAACTAATGTCTCTCACCGACACACACGACTGCTGCCTTCGGTGCCTGGGGTCCTGACCACGATCCTAAGATCTGTTGACCATGTGGAAAGATGTCCACCAAGACGCTGTGAAGTCATCGGCACCAAAAGGAAAGGCTTTTCTCCGACTCGGCCTCCGGCCGGGCCCGAACCTCGTCTGAGGCCTCGACATCTCGGGAGTCTGAGGCCTCGGCATCGTCGGGGCTCCTTGGACAGGGGGTCCCCCGACCGGGAACGGAAGAGGAAGAAGCGGCTCGCGAGGGGGGCGTCGGAGGAGGTCCCTGGCTCCTTGAGAGCTAGGTCTCGGACCCCCGACCTCCGTCCCGGGCCCATGGAACAGGAGAAGCCGCCCAAAGTACCTCGTGTGGAGCCGGAGTCTGCTGGACACGTAAGTCCTGTAGTCCTCGTGGACTCTCCTCCCAGAGAGCCGACATCGGGCCCGGCGCCACCGGGGCCCGAGTCGGTGGCTGCTGAGTCTCCTGAGCTGGGTCTCAGGCTGACAGCCTTGAAGTGCAGATTGTCTGCCTTCATGGAACAGCAGCGGGCGCTGATGGCCAGCCTGTCTGGTGCATCTGCCCCGACCACTGGGACATTGACGTCGAAGTCGACCCCGGAGACCGAGCCGATACTCGAGACCATGAAGGCTCAAGGTCGACCTCGGTCGCGGTCTCCCTCGACCTCCCGCTCGGGACCCAGGGCGTCGACGCCGGTGCCTTCGGTGTCAGGGTGGGTGCTCACAGGCCCCGCGCGGTCGGAGCCCGATTCCTCATCGGACGAGTCTGCCTGGGAGACGGAGGACGAGGAGTCCCCCCGACACCATCCGGACTCGGTGCGTCACGTCGGACTCACTGCAGTCTGAGCCCTGGAGTAGATCCCCTCCGGAGGATACCCAGTTCTCGGCGTTTGTCCGGGATATGGCCACTGCGTTGGCTATCCCTGCGTATCCCGAGGAGGAGCCTCGAGCCGAAGAGCTTGAGGCCCTCCAGTATGACTCCCCTCCGAAGGAGGCCTTTACTGTTCCGGTTCCTCCGATGCTGGAACGGCTCCTCTTACGGATGTGGGAGGCAACGGCCTCGGCGCCGGTTCTAAGCAAGCGGATTGATTCCATTTATCGACTCCGGAAGAGCCCTGGTTTTCAAAAAGCGCAGTTACCACACCATTCCATGGTGGTGGAATCGACCATGCATCATCTCAAAAGTCAGAAGATTCACTCCGCGGTGCCCCCTGGCAGGGAGACCCGGAACCTGGATGGTTTTGGTAGAAAGTGCTTCCAGGGCTCGATGCTTGCTTGCCGTGTCCAGTCTTACCAGCTGTACATGGGCATGTACTTGCGAGACCTGGCCAAGGAACTGGCCCGGTTCTCTGCTGGTCTCTCCGGGGAACCCTTGCAGAGGTTCAAGTCCTTGTCCTCGGGGATACGGGAATGTTCTAAGTTTATGTCCCACGCTGCCTACGATGGCTTCGAGGCTTCGGCCCGTATTGCGGCAGCCGGCATCGCGGCCCGACGCCAGGCGTGGTTGCAGTCATTGGACCTCGAGCCTTGGGTTCAGGACAAGTTGGTCGATGTCCCTTACCGAGGTGAGAACCTTTTTGGCAAGCCCATGGCCGAGAAGGCCGCACAGCTCGAAACCGAGCACCTCATGAGGACAAGGCTGTCTAGAAAGACTTCTGCTCCTTCTCAGAAAAAGAAGGGCTCGGGTAAAAAGCCCTTTTACCTGAGGAAGGGCACTGCCTACAAACAGTTACCACAGTACCAGGCCTCCCAGGCTCCCCCACAGGGTCAGCAGGCCAAGGGGCAGGGGAATGGGCCCCCAAGCCTCCGGCTCCTGCTCCCACTCAGCAGGGTGTTTTTTTTTGACTCCTTAGGCATAGCCTCTCCATCCCTGCTCTCCCAACCCTGCACAGGAGGTCGACTTACCCTGTTTGCCTACCGGTGGCCAGTCATCACTGGGGACAGTTGGGTGTTAAGCATCGGCCACAAGGGCTATATGCTACACTTCCAGCAGCTGCCTCCTCCATACTTCCCAGGGGAGCCTCTAAGGCCTCCCCTACACACAGATCCTTCTCCTTCAGGAGCTCCAAGGTCTGTTGCGAGACAAGGCAGTGGAGCCTGTGCCTCCCCACCTCCAGGGTTAAGGGTTCTACTCCAGGTACTTTCTCGTACCAAAAAGAACCGATGGCCTCCGGCCTATTCTCGACCTCAGAAATCTCAACAAGTTCCTAGAGAAAGAAAAATTCAAGATGCTTACTCTTGGGGCACTTCTGCCCTACCTCCAGCAGGGAGATTGGCTATGCTTCTTAGATTTAAAGGATGTGTACACTCACATCCTCATTCATCCAGACCACAGAACATACCTCAGGTTCATTGTGGGAGGAAACCATTATCAGTACAGAGTACTGCCTTTTGGCCTCACCTCCGCCCCCAGGGTCTTTACCAAATGCCTGGCTGTGGTGGCGGCCTACCTGAGAAATCAGGGTATCTTTGTCTTCCCTTATCTGGACGACTGGCTCATCAGGGATCAGACGTGCCAGGAGGACAGACAAGCCACCCTCCGAACTATTGCTCTTCTTCAAAACCTGGGGTTTGTCATAAACTTCGCAAAGTCCACTTTGCTCCCCTCCCAGAACTTGGAGTTCATAGGAGCAAGGCTGGACTCTCTGCTGGCAAAGGCTTTCTTGCCAGAAGACAGAGCCCAAAGACTGATAAAATTGGCAAGCCAGTTTCTCAGCAGGTCATTGGTCTCCGCCAGACTCTGCCTGAGGCTTCTTGGCCACATGGCTTCGACAGTACATGTGACCCCCAATGCCCAGCTCCATATGAGGCCTGCACAGTGGTGCCTCAGAACGCAGTGGACACAGGCCACAGGGAGCCTCAGAGACAGAGTAAGGGTGTCCAGACCATTCCTGAACTCCCTCCGCTGGTGGCTGCACCCACCCAATCTACTGCAAGGGGTGCCTTTTCAGATTCCTGGGTTCACAGTGGTGTTGACCACAGATGCCTCCCTGCAAGGCTGGGGAGCTCATTGTCTGGGCAAGTGCACCCAGGGCTTGTGGTCTCCCTGGGAAGCCACGCAGCAGATCAACCTACTGGAACTCAGGGCTATTCGTTTAGCCCTCAAGACTTTCTCTCAAACCCTGGCTCATCAGTCTATCTTAGTTCAAACAGACAACCAAGTAGCCATGTTTTATGTGAACAAGCAGGGCGGCACTGGGTCCAGGCTCCTTTGTCAGGAGGCACAGGAGCTTTGCTTGTTTGCTCTCAAGCACAACATGTTCCTCAAGGCTGTGTATCTCCCTGGCCAGGAAAACTACCTGGCCGACAGGTTGAGCAGGATTCTGCAGCCCCACGAATGGCAGCTCCATCCCTTAGTGGTTCAGAAGATTTTCCTGAAATGGGGACTTCCATTCATAGATCTGTTTGCCAGTCCATTGAACAAACAGCTGCCAAGGTTCTGCTCCAGGCAACCGCATCCTCTGTGGCTAGCAGCAGATGCTTTTCTGATTTCTTGGTCCCAGGGCCTCCTGTATGCGTTTCCTCCCACGCCCCTGGTGGCCCGAACCGTATTCAAAATTCTACAGGACAAGGCCTCGGTCCTGCTGGTAGCTCCCAAATGGCCGAGACAGCCTTGGTACCCTCTTCTGCTTCAACTGGCAGTGGATCCCCCACTGCCTCTGGGGTTGCAGTCCGACCTTCTCTCTCAAGATCAAGGTTCCCTTCTGCACCCAAATCTCAGAGCTCTCAATTTGATGGCATGGAGGCTGCAAGGGTAGTTTTGGCTCCCTGGGGCCTACCTCAGGAAGTTGAGGAGGTTGTCCTAGCCTCTAGAAAGCAGTCCACTAGGAAAACCTATGCCCTGAAATGGAAAAGGTTTTCTGTGTGGTGTCAGCTACGTACAGAAGATACTTTCTCCTGTGCTGTACCAGTAGTGCTTCAGTATCTACTGCACTTATCCAATCAGGAACTTAAGTCCAATTCTGTTCGGGTCCACCTCTCAGCTCTAGCAGCTCACCACTCATGGTGGAAGGACATTCTCTGTCGGTTCACCCCTTGGTGTCCAGGTTTCTCAGAGGCTTGCTTTTGCTAAAGCCTCCAATCCGTCCTCCAGCTCCTGAGTGGGAGTTGTATGTGGTCTTACAGCAACTGACTCGCCCACCTTTTGAGCCGATGGCTACTTGTCCTCTACGCTTCCTGTCCTGGAAGACACTCTTCTTGGTAGCCCTAACTTCGGCCAGGTGAGTGAGTGAGCTTCAGGCCCTGGTCTGTGACAGGCCTTACACCCGCTTCTATAGGAACAGGGTAGTCCTCAGGACTCATCCAAAATTCCTCCCGAAGGTTGTCTCCTCTTTCCACCTCAACCAGGAGGTGTTTCTTCCAACCTTCTTCCCTAGGCCTCATGCAAGCCAGGCTGAAGCAGTTCTGCATACCCTGGACTGTAGGAGGGCCTTATCCTTCTACCTTGACTGTACGCAGGGGCATAGGAGGGCTACTCAGCTCTTCATATCTTTTGACCCTAATAATTTGGAGTTAGCTGTGTCCAAGCGTACTTTGTCCATCTGGGTGGCTGACTGTATCACCTGGGCTTACAGGGCGGCTGACCTTCCTTTGCAGGGTCGGGTCACGGCCCATCGTGTCAGGGCAATGGCTGCCTCAGTGGCTCATCTCCGCTCTGTACCGTTGGTAGACATCTGCAGGGCTGCAACTTGGTCCTCAAGCCAGACTTTTGCAGCCCATTACTGTCTGGAGAGGGAGTCCCGTAGGGACAGTGCTTTTGGCCAGGCAGTACTCCGGAATCTCTTTGAGGTTTAGGCAACTCCTGCCCTCCAGCCCTCCGTTGGGCTACCGGTGGAGGTTCTTTCAGTGAAAAGCCTTTCTTTGATGCTGGGACTAGAGGGAGTTCTCTTGTTCAGCCTGGGTTCCTGGTAGCCCAGAGCTAGGGAGTCACCCATATGTGAGGACTGACTTCCTGCTTGGTCCTGGAGAAAGAGTAGTTACTCACCTGTAACAGGTGTTCTCCAGGAGCAGCAGGAATCAGTCCTCACAACCCTCCCTCCTCCCCTGGGAGTTGCAGTTGTACATAGTTTATTTTTACATTTTTGTGTGTTGCTTTTAGCTAAGTCATTTGACTGAGGAAGATGGCACCTTTAGGCGGGAAGGGGACCGTGCATGCGTGCCTGCATTCCCAAAGGCTTTCATAGAAAGCTGGGGAAATGCTCCGCAAAGGCTCCATCGACGTCGATGTCACCCATATGTGAAGACTGATTCCTGCTGCTCCTGGAGAACACCTGTTACAGGTGAGTAACTACTCTTTCAGCTGTGGGTAGCCTATAGCTGGGGAGTCCCATATGTGAGGACTGACTTACTGCTTGTTCCCGGAGAAAGCGTAGTTACTTACCTGTAACAGGTGTTCTCCAGGGACAGCAGGAATCAGTCCCCACCACCCTCCCTCCTCCCCGTGGAGTTGCAGTCTTATTATTTTTATTCTTTTTCATCTTTTTAGCTATGTCATTTGACTGAGCAAGATGGCACCCTTGCGCAGGAAGATGACTGCGCATGTGTGATGCAATTCCCAAAGGCTTTCTCTGAAAGCTGGAGATTTGCTCCGCATGAGGTCTCCATTGGTGCCGACGTCACCCATATGTGAGGACTGATTCCTGCTGTCCCCGGAGAACACCTGTTACAGGTGAGTTACTACGCTTAATCTGCTAATCCCTAATTCCCTTTATTGGGTCTGCTTTCTATTTTATGGAAGAGGGCCTTTAGGCTTTTACTGTCTTTCATATCACCATTAACCAATGCTGGCAAATAGTTGGTGGTCTTACAACCTTTTTGAAAGCATAGAACATATTTTATCTGGACTTCTAGACAATGCCCACACCTCATAGGCTGTATGGTCTTTATCTGCCGTCATGTTTCTATCTAGTCTGCCCTTTCATACCAACTATTACAGTCCCTTTTTTCCTTTAGAGATCTTCTGTGTTTGTCCCATGCTTTCTTGAATTTAGATATAGTCCTTGTCTCTAAACATCTACTGGGAGACTATTCCATGCATCTGCCACTCTTTCTGTAAAGAAATATTTCCATATATTACTCCTGAGTCTGTCCCCTTTCACTTTCATCCCATGCTTCCGCATTGCACAGCTTTCTCTCAATTGAAAGAGGCTCTCCTCCTGTGCATTTATGCTACAGAGGTATTTAAATGTGTCTATCTTATTTCTTCTCTCCCGCCTTTCTTCCAAAGGATATATATTGAGATCTTCGCCCCCATATGCCTTGTGACAGAGTGAGGACTGGCTGTTATAAATTGATGGAAATATTATGAAGCTGCCCAATTGAGGATTGTGTTAGAATAGAATGCATAAGCAGTGGGTAGTACTTGAGCAGATATCAGTAGGAGCTTTACCACTGTATAATCTCCCATGGCTTGCAGGTAGGGCTGCTAGAACAGTTGACAACCCCTTTACTAGCCATGCTTGAGATATCTAGTTAAAGGTGAGAGGGAAATGCTGGATGCTAAGAATTTTTTTAGACTGTCACCCATTAAGTACAATGATGATTTCCCTTCAGGGAGGATGGACATAGGATGAGGGTGAAAGGGGATAGACTCATGAGTAATATGCGGAAATATTTCTTTAAGGAAAGAGTGGTAGATACGTGGAATAGTCTCCCAGTGGAGGTGGTAGGGATGAGGACAGTATCTTAAATTCAAAAAAGCATGGGACAAACACAGAGGCTCTCTAAAGGAAAAAAGGGGACTCTTGTAGTGGGTGATATGGAAGGACAGACTAGATAGACTATATGGTCTTTTTCTGCCATCATGTTTCTTTGTTTATATTCCTAATAGGAATACAAGGGATTAAAGGATTTTGGACAATTGATAGAACAGAATTGGATTCCAGAGTTTGAAATGGTACAGAACACATAAGATTTAGATTCTAGAGAGAGATTCCAGTATCACCAATTATGGCATTTTATAAGGAAAAGACTGAAAAGAGGAACTTTTAAGAAAGGAGCAGCCTATTGAGTTGACTTCTTTCCTCTGGAGTAGTTAAGGGAGGGATAGCCTGAATTTATGCTGCTTTTCAGACCACACTTCAGCTGAGGTCTAAATACTTTATCTGATTAGACGATTTAAACATCACAATGAGTGAGAGATAATGGAGTAAGACCTATGATTGTTTATTCAAAGTGGCATTAGCCAGTGGATATAGAATGCTTTATAGGTTATATTACATGCCAGAGAGACTGAGCACAATGTTTGGGAGTGAAAATGTGAATTGGTGTAATTGTGGCCAAATGTGTTCTCTTATAAATGTCTGGTGGTTGTGTCCAACAATTCTTAGTTTTAAAGTGGAATCATAGGTTCTCTGGGAACAAGCAGGAAGTCAATCCTCACATATGGGTGACGGCACCAGCGGAGCCTGTGCAGAGCATTTCCCCAGCTTTCAAAGAAAGCCTTTGGGAATGCTACCACGCATGCGTGGTCCACTTCATGCCCAAGGGTGCCATTTTGACTCAGTCTCCTTTTTTCCACGGAGCCCTTCAGAAGTTGTCCTTTTTTTCCCAGAAAAGGTCAGATTTTTTTTTATAGTTAAATTTTGTCCAGTTTGCATACCAGTTCCTTCCCGTCCCTGAGCCAGCTCGCCTTGGCGTCGCTCCTTTGGTTCGTCTCTCCATTTTTCACTTTTTTCATCGAGGTCTGCCTTGACCAGTGTAAACGCCCCTCTGCTGGGATACAAGGACCCCCTTTTTCCGATGGTTTCAAGTAGCTTCAAAAAGTGTGACCGGTGTGGCAAAGTTATGTCACATACCGATCCACACGACTGCTGCCTCCAGTGCCTTGGCCCGGAGCACGACGACTCTGACTGTGATCTCTGCAGAACAATGACCCTAAAAGGCCTTAAAGAGTCGTCGTCAGCAGCAGGAAAAAAGTTTTCATAAGTCCAACTCTGCCCCGGAGTCTCTGGGAACACCATGCTCCAGGGCCCCCTCAGATAACTTGGTCCTCCGCAAAGCCAGAGCCTCTTCTGAGTCCCAATGGCCTTGGCTCCTCCAAGTGGAAGACCTCAGAAGTGGAGCCACAGGATAAAATCAAAATAAACATAATTCTCTTATATCTCAGCAAATAGACATAACCTACACGGAGCGGTGGGTACACCCCTAAACAAAGGCATGGGAAGGGGTGACCTGCACGGAGCGGCAGGTGCACCTACTTTTGCCGCCTTGCTGGGCAGACTAGATGGACCATACTGTTTTTTATCTGCCATCATATTCTATGTTACTATAAGAAGAAGAAATCCTCGAAGACCGCCTCAGAGGATGGATCAGGGAAGAAGGTGAAATCCCACCCCAAGTCCTGCAGCCCCAGGCATGAGTCCAAGGAGTCGTGGCAGGAGTGGCCCTCCAAGTTGCCCTGCAAGGAGGAGTCTCCTCCTGCCGACCATCCTCGGGCCTCTGAGGCCATCCTTATCAAGCACTCCCCCTCGGCACTACCGATGCCGAGCCCAAAGTCCTCAGTGCCCGCGTCGAAGGTTGTGGAGTCAACTGGCATGGAGACCAGAATGGCAGCCCTAGAGAGCAGTAAATTTGCCCTAGTGGCCATGCAGCGGGTGTTTGTCCAGCTTGTCTGGTTCATCCGATGACAGGACCCACAACATCGAGAGCTTCCCCAGATGTCGAGCCAGTCCTCAAGCGCCATCAACCTCGAGAGAGCCCCCCACCCCAATCAAGGTCCCGGTCCCGTTTTTCGGGACACCAGTCCTCCCCAGTGAGCGCTTGTGGCTTGGACAGATGATCCTCTGGAGGTCCTGCACCGCGGAGAGCAGTCCTCGACTGAGGTATTTGTGCGACATTGGCCTCGTACTCCGACTTCGAGCCTGAATGTGAGACTGAGGACAAAGAGTCTCCAGACACGAGGCAATGCAATGTTGTGCCCTCGGACCCATCTCCCCTGATGACCTGACGCTGCTCCCCACCCGATGTTGCGTTCCTCGATTTTGAGGGGATTATGGCCAAGGCTCTTGTGATCGAGACAGAGGCCGAGGAGGACCTACGAACTGAGGAATTGGAGATACCAATACAAGGCATCTCTGAAGGAAACCCTTATGGTCCTGGCGCCCCTGATCCTTGACCGCCGCCGCCTCCTCCGGATGTGGGAAACACCAGTGTCAGTACCAGTTTGTCAGTAGATATCTCAAAGCCATGTACTGGGTGCACCGGAGCCCTGGGTTCCAGAAGGCCTAGCTCCCCCACAACTCTGTAATCGTGGAGTCGGCCATGCATCGGCTTAAGAGCTAAAAGTCACCCTTGTCGGTACCACCCGGCAGAGAGGCCTGAACCCTTGATGTCCTCGGCTGAAAGGCTTTTCAGGGCTCGATGCTAACATGCCGAACCCACTCATACCAGTTCTACATCGGCATGTACCTGAAGGAACTGTCGAGGGAGCTCGGGGGATTCTCGGCAGGCCTTGATGGAGAACCCCTCCATTGGTTCAAGACTCTAATCTCAGCGGTAAAGGAATGTTCAAAGTTCCTGTCCCAGGCAGCCTATGATGGCTTCAAGTCATCGGCTAGGGTGGCCGCCGCAGGCATCGGAGCAATAAGCCAAGCATGGCTGCAGTCGCCCGACCTGGAACAATGGGTACAGGACAAACTGATCGATGTCCCCTGCACTGGTGAAAACCTTTTCGGCAAACCCATGCCGGACAAAGCAGTGGAGATTGAGACCGAGTATGTGTTGAGAATCAGGCTCTCGAAAAAGACCTCAGTGCAACCCCGAAAGAAAACCCCAGGGAAAAAGCCCCCCTTCCCGAGGAAGAAAGGGGGCTTCAGTATTACTCTGCACTTCCAAGCCTTCTTGGACCCTCAGCAGACCCAGCAACAAAAAGGCCAGGGACATGATCCCAGAAAGCATAAAGCCCCGAAGCCCCAGGCACCGACTCAGGCCAGCCCAGGGGAGGCTTTGACTGCCTGGGCGTGACCCCACAGCCACAGGGGGTCCTCTGCTCCCCCCACAGGGGGGTGCCTAGCCCTGTTTCCTACAGGTGGACAACTATCACCACCGATGCCTAGCATTGAGACCAGAATGGCATGCCCTAGAGAGCAGTATATCTGCCCTAGTGGCCATGCAGTGGACGTTTACAGGTGGTCAAGGAGGGTTACCTCCTCCACCTATATAAGATGCTGCCCCCGTTCTTCCCAGGAGAACCCACCAGGCCTCTCCTTCACAAGACCCTGCTCCTCACCGAGCTAGCAGGACTACTCCAAAATAAAGCAGTGGAGCCAGTCCCAAAACACATCTGGGGCACTGGCTTCTACTTCAGGAACGTCCTCCCATTCTGGACCTGCAAGAGCTTAACAGTTTTCTGGTAAGGGAGAAGTTCAAGATGCTCTTCCTTGGAACACTGCTGCCATTCCTCCAGCAGGGAGACTGGCTTTGCTCCTTAGACCTAAGGATGCCTACACTCATATCCTAATCCACCCCAGCCACAGAAAATACCTCCGGTTCATGGTGGAGGGCAGAACTACCAATACAGAGTACTGCCCTTCGGGCTGGCCTCGTCTCCAAGGGTTTTGACAAAATACCTTGCGGTGTTCGCATCCCACCTCGGGCTTCAAGGGGCCTTCATCTTCCCCTACCTGGACGACTGGCTCATAAAGGGGGACACAGCTGCAGAGGCACAATGCCCCACTGGATGCACCATAAACACCCTGCAGCACCTGGGGTTTGTCATAAACTACCCCAAGTCCCACCTCATTCCCACTCAGAACCTAGAGTTCATAGTGGCACAGCTGAACACCCTTCAGGCAAAACCCTTTCTCCCTCAGGACAGGTCAGCATGCCTCAGGGAACTAGCCATAGGGGTGCAACAGTGCAGGACAGTGTCCGCCCGGCTTCTCTTCTGCCTACTGGGACACATGGCCTCCATGGTCCACGTGACCCCCAAATGCCCACCTACACATGAGAGCAGCCCAGTGGTGCCTCTGCTTTCAGTGGACCCAAGCTACAGGAACAGAGTGCATGTGACCCGCCAGCTGGCAAACTCCCTCAGATGGTGGTAGAATCCAGATCGCCTTCAGGCTGGGATGCCCTTCCAGGCATCCACACCCCAGAAAGTCCTCACCATGGATGCCTCTCTACTGGGCTGGGGAGCTCATGGGGAGCTCATTGCAAGAGCCTCCAGACACAAGGCTGCTGGTCCCAGAGGGAATCTGAACTGCAGATCAATCTGCTGGAAATCGGAGCCATATTCCTGGCCCTCAAAGCCTTTCAGTGGTAATATCAGTTTTGGAAACGAAAAAGTCACAGGTTACGAGGTCAGGTGAGTACGGAGGCTGACTGACTTGCTCGATTTGGTGTTTGGCCAAGAACTGCTGGACAAGATGTGATGCGTGAGCTGGGGCGTTATCATGATGAAGCAACCATTCACCATTCCTCTGCAACTCTGGCCTCTTATGATGAACTGCATCTCTCAAAGGAGTCAGAAGTTGGACATAGTACTCCTTATTTGATGGTTTGGCCTTTTGGAGCATGCTCATGATGAACCAATACCTTGGTAATCAAAGAAAACTGTGAGCATGACTTTGACATTGCTCCTCACTTGATGGACTTTCTTGGGTCTGGAAGAGTTTGGAGTTTTCCATTGCGAGGATTGAGCCTTAGTTTCCGGGTCATAATCATAAACCCATGATTCATCACCAGTAATAATTTTTATTTATTTATTTAAACGTTTTTGTATACTGCCCCTTCCAGTGATCAGGGGCGGTTTACAATGAACAGAGCTTGTTAACATAGAACATATCAAACTATATTGCAAGGTACTCTTTACAGATCAGCTATTCACATATACAGCAGAATAGTGGATGCTGAAGTAGAGCTATTTACAGTGTAGGGTGGGGAAGGGAATGGGATAAGGGAGAAATATATTAAATGGAGTTTCATAAAGAGAAAGGTTTAGAGGGGGGAAGAATAATGTTTTTGATGAGATCTGAGTTGTTTTCAATGCATTCCAACAATTCTCTAGTTGCAGACAGTCTATCTTCTTTTTGGTCAGGGGACAGGAGTTTTGGCATGAATTTTGCAAACACATGTCTCATCTCCAATCGACAGCAAGAATGGACTGTACTGACCTGAAACTGATGTCCATGTCCTCAGCAAGCTTCCTGAAAGTCAGTCGACGATATGAACGTATTGCAGCACATACTGCTTCAACTTTCTTTTCATTCCTGCTCGTGGATAGCCTTCCAGAACATGCATCACTGTCAACATTTTGGCGGACCTCTTGGAAACATTTGTACCAGTCATAAACTCAAGCACAACTCATGCATTACACTAGCTGTAACTTGACATAAGTCTCTTTGCACGAATCTCCAAGTTTTCTGGCAGAATTTAATGCAAATTCGCTGTTCAATTTTTACACGATACCAAACATCACGTGATTAAAAAAAGTATAGGTGTGCTGCAACCATGCTACATTCTGCACATGCACAGCACATAGCTAGCTCACTGAATGCTTAATAGCATCGTGGTCCGACGTACTGTTATATAGCTACACAGCAAGTCTTGATACTTTTTGATCACACCTCATATAGGGTTATGCTCCTAGGATAGATAAGGAAATGGCACATTTTATTACACCGGTTGCGATTGTAGCATACGTGGCAATTGCTGAAGCATGGAAACTGACTAGGCTCTGGATTTGGGGAGAGTACAAAGTAGAATTTAACAATTCATTTTGGTGGTGGTGGTGATGGGATAGGGGTTTTGAGAATATCTTTTGGAAATGTAATATTTGTTTTTATATACTTGAAAGTTGAGAAAGTTGTGTAATTTATTTTTAGTGATGGAAATTATCAAGAATTGAAGATGTGAATCATGCAGGATGAGCAATTATCCTGAGTAAAAAACTTTACCTAGGACTGGTGATTGTAGGAGGAATCCTCCCTTCACATGAATATGTTGAAAATGAGGGCTATTTTCAGTGCTTGGGCTTCCAGGGTCATTCCACTGGAAAGGATGTTAAAATAAGATCTAATCATTTTTTTTAACTATAGACCATTTCGAACATCCCCACTTAAAACAATCTACATCCAAGTAGAGCTCCTAGACCAGCACGTACCAAGCAATCCCTCCGGGTGGTAGCATACACCGTTCTTGGAATATCTCCAACATAAGGTACAGGCCATCAAAAAGACATCACCCAAAGCATTTCTCTACTTGAGCATAAAAAAGGATATACCATAATAGACACTGATATAGAACAGTTCTCAGCTCTTATCTTCATATTACCCCTTTCAGCCTCCCCCCCACCATATTACATATACTACCCTCCGAAGCACATCATCACACCGAATTGCATGACTAAAACAATATACAGGGAGCAGCTTTGGGAGAGCAAGAGGAGGATTTGGGGTTTATCATCAGCCCCCCCCCCCCCCCTTGCCTGGCCTGCTGTCCGATGTTTCTGACGGCAGCGAGTGAGAGCCAGCGGGCAGTGTGCTGGATTCCTTGCTGGTTGCAGAGGACCCCTCCTAGCAGCTTAAAAGCGGGTGCTGTTACATGCGGCGTTGGAGAAGCTTTGGGAGATCGAGAGGAGGATTCAGGGCGTGTCATCAGCCCTCCTCGCTGTCCGGTGTTCCTAGCGGTGGCAGCAGCGAGTGAGAGCCAGCGGGCAGTGGGCTGGACGTCTTGATGGCCGCGAATGACCCCTCCTAGCAGCTTAAAAGCCAGTGCTGTTACATGTGGCCGCGTGTCGTGGCCCAAAGGGGCAGGACATGCCCCTTTGATGCAATGAAGGTATCTTGAAGTTCTCCCCTGTCACTGCTTGCTATTATGGGGAAGCGAAAGAACAAGGGAGGAGGAAAGGGAGCTGCAGCATCTGATGCCGGTATGACTACTGGTCCTATGGATAAGCATGTAGTTCCCTTAACAGCGGGTCAGATGTCCCTGGAAGGAGCGACTTTGAGCTCAGGAGGATGGATGCCACCTCCACTTCTGATGTTGTCATTATCTTCTTCACGCTTAGATGGCACTGCTTCTCCCATTGTGGGTGAGGAGAATACCTTTTTTATGGCTCCAATTCCTGCCCTAGTGACTCTGGACCCTGATGTGGCTTCTAAAGTATGTTTGGAGATGCCCTCTGATGGGGAGGTCACTTTGAAAGACTTATTTGGGGCTATTAAGGCCATTGATATGAAATTGGCATCCACAGTGGTGTCGTCATGCAATTTCACACAGGCTACTATAGTCAAAATGACTGAGTATGATTCTAAGATTGTGGATATGCAGAGATCTATGGCACAGATTGATACTCAAGTGCAGGCAAGCAGGACTACTAATGTTTCTCATATTAAAGATTTGATGATTATTCATGCCCGATTGGAAGCACTTGAGAATCTCTCTCATGCCAGGAATCTTTGCTTCCTAAACTTCCCTCAAACTCATTTACTTGCTCCAGATATTTTGATGAAAAAATAGTTTTTTGAAATTCTTAAAATTATGGAGCCAACTGATATTTTGCAAGCCTATTATATCCCTGTTAAGTCACGGGTTTCTTACCCTGTTGAAGGGTTCTTTGATATTTTTCAGTCCACTGTTGGGAATCTGACAGAATTTCTTGAAGATTCAGCTGATGTAATTACGAAACATAAACTTTGCTTGTTACTTTTTCCTCTGAGGCTGTTAAACTTAGAATTCTTAGACTTTATTTTAAGCATAAGGATTCAATACTTTGTGGACAAACTCGGAAAGTATTCCCTGATGTTACTCGGGCAACCCAGTTGAAAAGGAAACAGTTTTTGGAGTTGAAGTCTAGGATTGGGGGGGGGGGGGGGTTCTTTTTTTCTGTTTCCCTTGCAAGTGTATAATTACCTTGCAGGGGAAAACATTTGTGTTTCTTGAGATTTCTCATTTTGAGCGATTCCTGCAAGATAAACAGGGTCCTGGTTGATTGTGTGTGACATGGAATTTATATTTATATGGCTGCTTATGACCTAATTTCTTGAAGTTTGTTTCTTTTTTCTTTTGATGATTCACTTTGCTGCTCTCGTGATGTGAGCTTTACCAGTTTTGTTTGTTTGTTCTATATTCATGTATACATTTTGTATGTTCCTTTGATCTGGTTTTCTTCTACCTTGGTGGAATGTATAAATTTAAATGCTTCATTAAATAATATACATTAATCAATTGCCAGTTACTTCAAAGCACACTGTCCCCTGATACAGGGGACCAAGTACGTAGAGTCCTAAAATGGAGCTTCCAGCTGCCAACAAAGAACCCAAAGCACCAAAGTCCACAAAGCTCCCCCTAATGTACTAGTTCAAACATAATACCTTAATGCAGCCTATAAAAAAATATTGCTAATACAAAGATGCATGCAATACTCGCTCTCTCAGCAGTGGCAATAGGGAGGACATCTACTTGAAGCACGTGAAGGAGAGATCCTTTCAAACAGTCAGCATTTTGTACAAAGAGAGAAAACAGCCTAAACTGAGACACAAATAAAAGCCATGCATAACTCTGTCTCACATTAAACCTCCAAGCCTCCCTTCCTATAGCGTGCTGTGGCAGGGACAGGAACATAAAGCACACTACAAATTGCAGAATCCCTTAGGATAGGGCTAGGAAGGTCCCTGCCTACTACTGTTTATTTATTTATTTATTTATTTAATTAACTGAATTTATATACCGTCTTTCTACAAATCAAATCGGTTTACATAAAACATTAAAGGCAGTATGTTTCAACTGTTTACATGGAACAAAGTAACAGAGATATATACAGGTAACATGAGAACTAATTACAAGAACAGTGAGCAACTATTTACAACGGTAAAATACCGGGATATCACGTGGCTGTATGATAAGTACTACTATTACTACTACTACTACTAATAAGCATTTGCATAGCACTACAAGGCATATGCAGTGCTGTACAGAAATGTGTAAAAGATGGTCCCTGCTCATCAGAGCTTACAATCTAGTCAAGACAGCCAACACAACAGCTGAGGATAAGAATATGTCTAGGGAAACGGTAAAGAAACATATAAGAGACTAAGCGGATCAGGATCCAAAAGCGGCAAAGAGGAGAGTTTCAGCCTGGATTTGAAAAGGGCCAGAGATGAAGCTGATGAACAAACTCAGGTAGTTTGTTCCAGGCATAAAGAGCAGCAAGAAAGGATCGAAGTCTGGGGTTGGCAATAGAAGAGATCTGCCAGAAGAGTAGAGATCCCGAGGAAGAGTGTAGGGAGAGATAAGAGAAAAGGTAGTGAGGAGCACCAGAATAAGTGCATTTATAGGTCAGTAGGAGAAGTTTGAACTGGATACGGAAGTGGATAGGGAACCGATGAAGCAACTTGAGAAGAGGAGTTATATAAGCATATCGAGGCTGGTGGAAGATTAGCCGCGCAACTGAGTATTGAACAGATTGGAGGGGAGAGAGATGCTTCAGAGGGAGACCAGCAAGGAGGAGGTTGCAGTAGTCTAATGACCAAAGAGTGGATAAGTGTCTTAGTAGTATGTTCAGAAAGGAAGAGGCGAATTTTGCTGATGTTATAGAGAAAGAAGTGACAGGTATTAATTAACAGTTGGATGTGTATGGAGAAGGAGGAGTAAAAAACGATCCCAAGGTAGCGAGCTGAGGAAACAAGGACTGATAGATTGTTATTCACAGAGATTGAGAAAGGAGAAAAGGGGGAAGGTGGGTTTAGAGGGAAAAATTAGAAGTTCGGTTTTAGCCATGTTTAATTTCAAATGGTGGTGAGACATCCAAGTGGCAATGTCAGATAGGCAGGCAGAGATACAGGCCTGGATTGTCTGAGAGATTTGAGGTGTAGCAAGGTAGATCTGAGAGTCATCAGCGTAAAGATAGTACTGAAAACCATGGGAGGAGATGAGTGCACCAGGAGACTGGGTATAGAGAGAGAAAAAGAGTTGGGCCCAAGACAGACCCTTGGGGTACACCAACCGAGAGTGGGATAGCAGTGGAGGAGGATCCACCAGCACAAACACTGAAAGTGCAATGGGAGAGATAAGAAGAGAACCAGGAAAGCACAGAGCCTTGAAACCAAGCAAGGACAAGATATCAAGGAGAAGGTGGTGA
This sequence comes from Ichthyophis bannanicus, assembly GCA_033557465.1. Lineage (NCBI taxonomy): Eukaryota > Metazoa > Chordata > Amphibia > Gymnophiona > Ichthyophiidae > Ichthyophis > Ichthyophis bannanicus. The sequence goes on along the minus strand of CM066033.1, from coordinate 647,131,921 downwards.
TCAACAGTGTCAAAAGCAGCAGAAAGGTCCAGAAGGGCGAGGATCAAGTAAAGGCCCTTGGATTTTGCCAGAAACAGGTCACTGGAGACTTTGGCAAAAGCCGCTTCAGTAGAATGCAAAGGACGAAAGTCAGATTGCAGTGGATCCAGAAGGGCTTGAGAGGAGAGAAAATCAAGGCAATGGCGGTGAACTGCATGTTCAAGTACTGTAGAAACGAAGGGGAGGAGGGAGATGGGTCAATAATTAGGACAGGTAGGGTCAAGTGTAGGTTTCTTGAGGAGAGGTGTGACCACAGCCTGCTTGAAAGCTGCAGCAACAGTTGCAGTGGAGAGCAAAAGGTTGAGAATATGAGAGATGGAAGTGATGACAGTTGAGGTGATGGAGCTTAGGTGACTGGAGGGAATAGGTTTGGAGGAGGAGAGATGTGTGATTTCCTCCTCAGAGATCTTAGAAAAGGAAAAAAAGGGTGGCCGAGGTTGAGGGAAAATTTGGGAGTGAAGAGGGGATGGAGTTGTCCTCATGGGGAACTGGAGTGTAATCTTGTGGAATTTGTTATGGAACTAGTTGGCCAAAGTTTGGATAGAGAGGGAAGGAGGGGTCAGATGTGGAGAAACAGGCACCTTGAGGAGACAGTTGAGAGTTGTAAAGAGATGGCAAAGGTCAGAGGCAAGAGAGTTAGGTGGACATAATAGTTTTGTTTGCCGAGTGATATGGCTGATTGGAAAGAGGCAAGAATGAATTTGAAGTGTAGAGAGTTTGCAAGGGTGCGGGATTTGAGCCAAGTGTGCTCTGAGCGGGCAGGCACAGGAAAGTAGATAGCGGGTAGTCGACAGCCAGGGCTGAGGTGCAGTATGCCTCACAGGATGTAGCATGGGCGAAGCAAGAGCATCCAGAGCAGATGAGAGTGCAGCGTTATAGAAAGCTACTGCTCATCAACAGACTCTGATGACATAGTGGAGGAACGAGGTGATGAGACAGTAGTGGAGAGAGTCGATGGGTCAAAAGCATGAATATTTCTAAAGAGGTTGGAGGAGACTGCGTGAGCTTGAGGTGGGTGGGGGGTGATAAAGAGTGAAACGTAGCAGGCATTGGTCAGATAAGGGAAGAACTGAGGTACAGAGGTTTGAGGGTAGGCAATTAGAGAAGAAGACAAGGTCGAGGCAGTGGCCGTGCCGCTGAGTGGGGGCAGTAGAGCAAAGCTCAGGTTGAATAAGGGAAAGGAGCTATCTCCAGGAACAAGCAGGAATTAGTCCTCACATATGGGTACGTCGGAACCGACGGAGCCTGCGCGGGAAAGCTCCCCAGCTTCCCAGAAAGGAAGCTTTTGGGGCCTCCCACAGCGCATGCGCGCTGCCTTCCCGCCTTCCTGACCAACTCTCCTCAGTTCTTCTTTTTCCGCGGAGCCAGCAGGTCGTGTTCCTGTCACCGCTGAAGAAATTGTTATTTTAATTTGTTTCTTTGACCGCGTGTCTGCCTTCCCCGATTCCGTACCGGTACCGCCGGTTGTTTTTTCGTTTATTTAAAAAAAAATAATAATAATAATTACTTTTTCTTCACTTGGTGTATTTTTTCTGTGAGGCCTCTAGGCCTTCTCAGGTCTCCCTCATGGAAACACCAGCTTCTGGTTTTAAAAAATGCACTAAGTGTACCAGTACTATTTCAGTTACAGATACCCATGAGTGGTGTCTTAAATGTTTGGGGCCTGACCATTCCATTCCGGATTGTCCATCCTGCTCTCTGATGTCCAAAAGGGGCTTACAGAACAGAGCAGCTAAGTTTCATATGCTGTTTTCTACCGATACTCCAGCATCAACATCCTCCAGGTCTTCTTCTCCTGATGGATCTCAGGTAACCAAACATTCTTCAGGCAAGTCCTCAAAAGGCAAATCTCCCTCTAAGCAGTGAGAGGCCCTTGCATTTGACCCTGAGGACCCTGCCCCAACCAAACAACCCCGGCGGGAAGCTCCGGCTTCCAAAGCTGCTCCTATGGGGTTACAGGTAGATATCGATGGCACGGCCTCGACCGATCTCCTGTCGCCATAGTTGTGGCGACTATGGGTACTACGGTACAATCCATGCAGCAGGCCTTACTGGCTTTCATTAATGCTGCACCGCCATCGGTACCGTGACAATCGGTTCCGACTCCGATTCCGGTACCGCAACCGATACCGGTACCCAGGGCATCTACTTCCAGTAGCATGCCGGTTCCGGTCTCCGGTTCCGGAGATTTCCTCGATACCGCTCCGATTCCCGGTACGCCTGATGTCGATACCGATCGGTACGCGTATCGATCTCTGGAAGCAAATAGACGATACTTTGAATCCTCTGAAGATTCTGATACCTCAGATGATTCTGCTGACGTCTCTTTTACTCTTCCTGAGGAGCCCTCTTCTCCAAAAAGGAGAATGTCTCCTCCAGAGGATTTGTCCTTTCAAGACTTCATCATTGAAGTAGCTAAAGGACTTTCCATATCTGTATCCTCTGAAAAGGAACCTAGAGCAAAAAAATTGGATATTTTAGGATACTCTAAGGTTCCCAAAGAGGCAGCCACCTTACCCATACATGAAATTCTTCAAGAACACATGATGGACTTGTGGGAGGCTCCTCTCACCCTATCTCCACATTCTCGACGTTTGGAAACCATGTATCGGGTTCCTCCTTCTCCTGGTTTTCAAAAGACTCAGCTTCCTCACCACTCTATTGTGGTGAAGTCTGCTATGAAAAAGATAAAGAGTACCAAAAGGCACTCTTCTACCCCTCCAGGAAGAGAATGTAGGACTCTGGATGCTTTTGGGAGAAAAATCTTCCAAGCTAGCATGCTTATTGCCAGAATCAATTCATACAGCCTCTATATGGGCATGTTTTTGAAAGAGATTGCATTAAAGATACGTCAGTTTCTCCCCTTTATCCCAGAGGATAAGCAAGAGGAGTTCCTTCTTTTGCTAAAGCAAACTCAAGATGTTTCAAAGTTCTCCAACAGAGCAGCCTTTGACTCTTTTGAGGGGGCAAGCAGAGCCTCTGGCATTGCCATAGCTGCTCGCAGACTGGCTTGGCTCCAGGCCTCTGATTTGGAACCCTGGGTACAAGAAGGCTTGGGCAATCTGCCCTGTACAGGTGAAAATCTGTTTGGCAAGGAGTGGCAAATCAAAGCCACTCAAATGGATGCAGAGAATTCTGCTTTAGATAGACTTTCTAAGTCTACCTCTACCCCTGCCAAGAAAAAACCTTTTAAGAAACCTTTCTATAAAAAGACCAGATTTTCCACAAATACTGGCCAGCAATCTTCCCAAGTTCGCTTTGCTCCTAAGCGTCAGCAAACTAAACAGGCTAGAACAAAGTCTACAGGGGCTGCTACAATCCAGCAGTCCCAACCCCCTCAGGGTTTTTGACTTGATTCTAGAGAACCTAACCTTTCTGGCTCTGCAACAACCAGAACCTCTCACCATTCCAGGAAGGTTAGCTCATTTTGCTCCCAGATGGGAACAAATCACATCAGAACCGTGGACCCTCTCTATCATCAAAGAGGGCTACAAACTACATTTCTCCAGCCTTCCTCCCCATTTCATGGTGAGACAATTCAATTCTCCCCCTTCTCTCCTGTACCTGTTGGGCCAGGAGGTGACCACTCTTCTCGCCCAAAAGGCAATAGAAGAGGTTCCTCTTCCTCAACAAGGGTCAGGTTTTTACTCCCCTTATTTTCTCATTCCCAAGAAAACAGGGGGGTACAGACCCATTCTGGATCTCAGAGAATTGAACAAATTCCTATACAAGGAGAAATTCAAGATGCTTTCTCTAGGCACTCTCCTTCCATACCTACAGTCAGGACTGGCTTTGTTCTCTAGATCTCAAGGATGCGTACACACATATACTCATCCATCCATCCCACAGAAAATTCCTACGGTTTCTGTTCCAGGGAAAACATTTCCAATACAGAGTCCTTCCCTTCGGTCTAGCCTTTGCTCCAAGGGTATTTACCAAATGCATGGCAATAGTAGCTGCATTTCTACGCACTCTGGGAATCTTTGTCTTCCCATACCTGGACGACTGGCTCATCCGAGCTCCATCTCAGTCCGAGGCTCAGACTTCCCTGGACCACACCAGACGCATACTGCAGTATCTGGGACTTGTCATCAATCTGCCAAAGTCTCAACTCACCCCTACTCAGTCCCTAGAATTCATAGGGGCCTGGCTAGATACCACCACTGCAAGGGCCTATCTTCCTCAGGCCCGTTGCCACCGTCTAGTGCACTTGGCCTCTCAAGTTCAGTCCAAAAGCCACTTGACGGCCAGGGAGATGCTACAACTGCTAGGCCACATGGCATCCACAGTTCATGTGGTGCCTTATGCACGCCTACATATGAGAGCAGCTCAATGGACTCTGTCCACCCAGTGGACACAAGCATCAGGAGCTCTCTCAGACCAAATAGCAACCTCAAAACGTCTTTTTTGGTCTCTCCAATGGTGGATATCCACTCAAAATCTGTTGTTGGGGGCCCCCTTCCAACCTTTGTTACCCCAAGCAACTGTCACTACAGATGCCTCCCAAGCAGGTTGGGGAGCTCATCTCCAAGACCTCTCCACTCAGGGCACTTGGTCTCCACAGGAGACCACCCTTCATATCAACCTTTTGGAGCTGCGAGCAATTTTCCTTGCTCTCAAGGTCTTTCATACCCTCCTCATCAACATGACAGTTCTTGTTCATACCGACAATCAAGTAGCCATGTTCTACATAAACAAACAAGGAGGAACTGGCTCTCTGTCGCTTTGCAACGAAGCTCTAAAACTGTGGCCCTTCGCCAGAGAGCATCAGATCCATCTCCTGGCAGTGTACCTCCCAGGAATCCAAAACTCTTGGGCAGAGAGACTCACTCGAGTTCTGCTTCCACACGGTTGGTCCCTGCACATGGATCAGGTACTCAGAATCTTTCAGGAATGGGGAACCCCGGACATAGACCTCTTTGCAAGTCCGTGGAATGCCAAACTTCTCCGGTTCTGTTCCAGGATTCTGTGTCAGGGAGCTCAGGCCAAGGATGCCTTCCTCCTTCATTGGGATCAGGCCTTCCTATATGCCTTTCCACCCATTCCCTTGATTCCCAAGACTCTATTCAAACTTCAGAGGGATCAAGGATCTATGATCCTCATAGCTCCACGCTGGCCACGCCAAGTGTGGTACCCTCTACTTCTGCATCTCTCCCAGGCACCCTCCCTGGACCTGGGAGCTGCTCCAGACCTTCTGTCTCAAGAGGAGGGGACATTGTGGCACCCAAACCCCAAGTCCCTTCACCTCAGAGCTTGGTTACTGAAGGCCTAGACCTTCAAGACTTGAATCTTTCTCAACAGGTGAAGGATGTCCTCCATGCATCTAGGAAACCTTCCACCAGGCGTTCTTATGCTTTTAAATGGAAAAGATTTTCAATTTGTGCTGACAAAGGTCTTAACCCTCTAGCACTACCTTTGAATTCTTTACTCGAATATCTCCTGCATCTTTCCAATGCAGGACTTAAAACCAATTCTGTAAGGGTCCATTTGAGTGCTATTGCAGCATCTCTTCAGCCTATCAATGGACAATCTGTTTCCTCTCATCCTCTTATTGCAAGATTCATGAGAGGTCTAACTTTAACTAAGCCTCCCATTCGGCCTCCTCCGATGGCATGGGACTTAAACGTGGTTCTTGGTCAGCTTATGAAGCCACCCTTTGAACCCTTAGCCACTACCTCCTTAAAATTCCTTTCCTGGAAAGGCATTTTCCTTATTGCAATCACTTCTGCTCACCGCATCAGTGAACTGCAGGCTTTAGTGGCTAATCCACCTTATACAAGGTTCCATCATGATAAGGTAGTCCTTAGGACAAATCCCCACTTTATGCCTAAAGTGGTCTCACCTTTTCATCTTAATCAAGAGGTATATTTACCTGCCTTTTTTCCAGCTCCTCATGCATCATATGCAGAGCGGAACCTTCATACTCTAGACTGTAAAAGAGCTCTTGCTTTTTACCTCCACAGGACACAGCAACATCGAAAGTCTTCTCAACTTTTTGTTGCTTTTGATCCTTCTCATTTAGGACTTCCAGTCTCAAAAAGAACACTGTCCAATTGGATTGCTCAGTGTATTTCTTTTGCTTACCAGAGTAAGAACCTTTCTCTGGAAGGCCATGTCACAGCTCACAATGTCAGGGCCATGGCCACATCTATGGCTCATCTTCATTCTGTATCCATCGATCAGATCTGTCGAGCAGCCACCTGGGCCTCGGTTCATACCTTCACAGCCCATTACTGCTTGGACAAGGACTCCCGCCGGGATGCCTTGTTTGGTCAGGCTGTCCTCAGACACCTGTTCCATTCTTAAACAACTCCTGCCCACCTTCCCTGAATGGATGCCTGAGATCCATAGGAAGATGAGGAACCCTTGGTGGAGGGGATCTTCCCGGCATCTTAGCTAGGGAGTTCCCATATGTGAGGACTCATTCCTGCTTGTTCCTGGAGATAGCACAGTTACTTACCTGTAACAGGTGATCTCTGGGAACAGCAGGAATTAGTCCTCACAACCCACCCACCTCCCCTAGGAGTTGTATCTCTCTCTCTCTCTCTTTCCTTTCCTCTCTCTATTGTCTCAGCTTTAAACTCGAACTGAGGAGAGTTGGTCAGGAAGGCGGGAAGGCAGCGCGCATGCGCTGTGGGAGGCCCCAAAAGCTTCCTTTCTGGGAAGCTGGGGAGCTTTCCCGCGCAGGCTCCGTCGGTTCCGACGTACCCATATGTGAGGACTAATTCCTGCTGTTCCCAGAGATCACCTGTTACAGGTAAGTAACTGTGCTTTAAAGTATAAGGGTCAGAGGGGTTATCAACATGAATGTTAAAATCCACGAGAGTAAGGAAGGGGGAAGATAAGATACAGCTCTCCGGCGTCCCTCTGCTCTCCTCCGGCGCGAGGATCGAGCACACCGGAGCTCCCAGGACCTCCCACACAGCCCGAGCTGACCAATCCGGGCCATCGGACCCAGCGCTTAAAGCAGCGCTGCAACGCTGAATTCCCTCTCTGCCTTCAGCTCTCCGGCGTCCCTCTGCTCTCCTCCGGCGCGAGGATCGAGCACACCGGAGCTCCCAGGACCTCCCACACAGCCCGAGCTGACCAATCCGGGCCATCCGACCCAGCGCTTAAAGCAGCGCTGCCCAGGCACACCCGCGCCTGAGGGCCTCGCCAGAGGGCCCTTTGGCGTGGCCCTTAGGCAGTGGCACGTAAGGAAACGTCACAGAACTACCTCTCCAACATCTACTGTCACTACGGAAAACCTGCAAGTATAAACCTGTAAAGGCTCGTCAAGGAACCTCAAGCAACCACGGAAACGAAACAATTCCACCTCGCAGAGACCAACAGCCTCCCTCAACGCACTGCTGAGCTCCCTGTAGGTTGAGCTCGCGTGGACCCAATGAACCAACGCATCACAAATTGCAGCAAGTATATCCTACCAAAATAACGCTATTTAACAGACTTATCTTGAACAACTAAAATTGCTGGACTAACCTAATTATTATGCCTTAAAGATCACACTATTGTTAGCATTATCACACTGAAGCTGTGACTATACCTTACCTCAATCTAGTATTGACCAACGTTAACTATAATTCTTTATTTTCATTTAACCTACATCAGCTTTATAAACGTTGTCCCCAAACTATTTCTGAATATTACTGTTGTCAGTATATCATTCCAGATCAACTGTTATTTAACTCATCCCAGATTCTCTATTACCATTAATGCACTACAGATTCACAACTATTATCAATAACTAACTCAGTATTTTACCTTGTATTTACTGTTGTCAGTAATTCACCCTTACTATCAGAATCTGTCAGAAAAATCACATCAGATTTACAGTCATCCGCAACTTAATCTGGAATTACTGTTCTCAGTAACTCATTCTTGATTTAATATTGATATATCACTTTGACTTTGCTATTGTCAGAATCTTACACTTACTGTTGTCAGTAATTCATTATTGATTTAATATTGAAGCATCACATTTGACATTATTGTTGTCAGAATCTTACACTTACTGTTGTCAGTAATTCATTTTTGATTTATAATTAGAATACTACTTTAGCTTTACTGTTGTCAGAAGTATACACCGTATTTACTGTCATCAGTAACTTATTCTTGATCTACTGTTGTCAGTAACTCACATAGAACTCCATTAATCATTATCGCAACATAACTCTACCAGATTTTATCACTGCTGCTAGACACATAAATCATTATAACTCTATTTCCACAGTTAGAAGACCTAAGTACCAGATTTATAACACGTTCAATAACACAAATACACTTTAAGAACTAATTACCAGACAATCTCCAAAAATAAACTGAGTAGGCATTGTTTAATTCTAATCTCCCTCTCCTATCAGGATTATACTAATTTGTCTTATTATCCTCACACTGATAAACCTAACGAAATGTATAAGAAATAACTATAAAAGACCAATCCCAATAATACAAAGTACATCACGCTATGACCACCCAATACATCTGTTCAAAAACTGTACCAACCCCAGACCCAAACAATCTAGACTAATTTATATAACAATCGCACCAAAATACAACCCCACGCAACCACAACCAACTCATACTCAGAACTACACAACCCTCACCTGCCAACTTATCAACGCAAGATCTATGAGAAACAAACTACCAATCTTTACAGATATTATCAATGATAATAAAACAGATATTGTCTGTATAACAGAAACCTGGCTCAAAGATACAGACTCAGTATTTATGAACCAACTAAAATCAACTGAATATGAGATCTTCCATACCCACCGCACAAATAAAAAAGGTGGAGGAGTACTAATAATAATAAGGAAAAACCTTAATGCAAAACTAATTTCATCCAATAATATTGATAATGTAGACACACTAACTATAAAAATTAAAACCACAAAGATATGCTTAATATATAGACCCCCAGAATACAATACAAACAACACTGATAACCTAATTGAACTACTAGCATCATCCACTGACACAAACCCAATAATACTAATGGGTGATTTTAATCTCCCCTCAACACCTACCAACCAACCAAACCACTTCACAGAAGCAGTAAGCAACTTAGACTTCCACCAAATAATAACAGAACAAACACATAAAAAAGGAAAAACACTCGACATGGTATTCCTACCAAACTCACTTCATAACCTATATAACTCCAAATGACTCTCAAACATACCAGTCCCCTGGTCAGACCATTACCTTCTGAAATTTGATATTACCATCCCTGACAACAATCACACTAAACGAACACAACCTCCACAAAATAAGAGATTTAGAAAGTTTAATGAGGAAGAATTCTTAGATCAAATAATTCCTCACCTCACCTTAACACCTACAAATTTAGAAGAAACTATCAAAACCTGGAACAAAACCATCTCACTGGCAGCAGAAAAAAAACCTAACCTGTCTCAACATAATAGAAACGACAATATAATTGATAAAAAGGATGCCCCATGGTTTAACATGACACTTAAAAATCTTAAAAGACAACTAAGAATGGAAGAAAGGAAATGGAGGCAAAACAAATCTCCAACAACCTATGAAAAATACATAAATACCCTACACACATATAAAGTAACAATAGACAATTCTAAGAGAAACTACTACTCTAACTTACTCAATAACTCAATTAACCGACCAAGAGAATTGTTCTATATAATACAGAAGCTAACAAACAAAACATACAATTCAGATGAAATATCCATAGATATTACCCCACAAGACTTAGCTCAATACTATATCAATAAAACAAAAATACAAACAAATAACCCCTCAACAACACACTCTGAAATGAAGCACACAACCTCTGATAACTGGTCCAATTTCAGCCCAATTTCAAAGACCACACTCAAAGCTACCATATCTAACATCAATACAACTACATCATATCTTGACCCATGCCCAGTTGATTGGATAAAAAAGACACTCTCAATACTCTCTCCCTTCATCCTCCCCATGGTTAACATTTCACTAGATGAAGGATACTTACCACCATCACTCAAACATGTTCAAATAAGACCAATACTTAAAAATAAAACACTAGACAAATTATCCCCAAAATCATACAGACCCATATCGAGCATTCCTTTCATGGCCAAACTTATTGAAAAAATAGTTCAAACCCAACTACAGGATTTTATTGATACCTTGAACCTCCTTGACGAACACCAATATGGCTTCCGACCATTCCATGGGGTTGAAACATTGCTAACAGTCCTTTACGACACCTTACTAAGAGGAATTGATGACACAAAACAAGCCTTCATCCTAGTATTCCTCGACATCTCTGCCGCATTTGACAGCGTAAACCATATAACAATGCTCAACAGACTTCAACAAATAGGAATTACATCCACTGTCTATAACTGGTTTAAATCCTACTTATCAAACAGAACCCAAACAGTAAGAATCCTTAACCAAACATCCAACACATTCAACCAAACACAAGGCCTCCCACAGGGATCTGCACTATCAGCACTTTTGTTTAACATTTACCTACAACCAGTCAGCAACATCTTTAAACGTCATGGCGTCCATTATCATATCTACGCTGACGATATAATGTTTTACCTCCATTTAAAATCCCACACCCTCCACTACAACAAATAACAGAATGCTTTAAAGAACTAACAATATGGCTCAGCGATCAGAACCTACACATTAACTTCTCAAAAACTGATGTACTATATATTACTAAAAACCAAACATACACACCTCCAAGCACCATCACACTTGATAACCATGAGATCAACATAAAAAAAGAAATAAAATACCTAGGTGTGATACTTGACAATAAGCTTAACATGGATTCACACATAAAATATCTAACAAAAAACATACACTACAAACTTAAGACCTTGAGACAACTAAGACCTTTAATTCACTTACAAGACTTCATAACCATAATTCAAGCTATCATAACCCCACATTTTGATTTTGCAAATTTAATCCTTAATGGCATCACAAAGCAAAACATTAAAAAGATACAACTAACTCAGAACATAGCAGCAAGGATAATAATGAATATAAGCTCAATCCAACATATCACACCGACCTTGGCTGAACTCCATTGGCTACCTATTCACAGCAGAATAAAATACAAGATTCTACTAACTACATTTAAACTAATAAATAACTTAGCGCCATCAGTACTCAATACACTCATCAATGTAGAAATAGATAAAAGATCACAAAGGAGTAGAAACACAAACACTATCGCAGTACCAAAAGATTACACAAAAGCTAGAAAACAAACCAACATGAGAGCCTTCTCTCATTCAGCACCTATCCTCTGGAATAACCTTCCTGACAACATTCGCCTACTATCGGACATAAAGGAATTTAGAAAAAAACTGAAAACCCATTTATTCTCATTACACTACAACAAAGGAGCAGAAACTAGCCAGACTACACAAAGAGACACAGGTTAACTAGCAAATACAACCATTATATAACTACGTGCCTTCAAGATTAAATTAATGTTTACACCTACAAGCGATATATGATAATTGTAAATATCTACTATGTACATATGTTCTAATAGTTTAACGTTCTAATAATTTACTGTTTAAATATTATACTGTTACCTGTACCTAGTTCACCTGTTCTATGTTCTATGTAAAATGACTTGGTATGATACTACCCATACCATATAACATAATGTTCATTGTAAACCGCACTTGATACTTGTGAAAGAGCGGTATAGAAATAATTGTTAAATAAATAAATAAATAAATAAATACACATAAGTAGTGGACAAGAAAGTGAGGAGCTTCAGGTGGGCTTTTAGCCTGGATTTGAATAGGGCTAGAGAAGGGGCCCGAAGCACAGACACGGGTAATTTGCTCCAGGCATATGTAGCAGCAAGATGGAATGAACGAAGTTGGGAGTTTGACAATGGCAGAGAAGGACACAGATAAAAGGGATCTGCCAGGGGAGCGGAGTTCCTGAGGGGGGGTGTAGAGTGCGATAAGAAAGGAAAGGTAGTGAGGAGCCGCAGAATGAATGCACTTGTTGGTTAGTAGAAGAATTTGAACTGGATGAGGAAACTGATAGGGAGTCAGTGAAGTGACTTGACATAGCGACACTGGCGGAAGATAAGTCATGCAGCAGAGCTTTGAACATATTAAAGGGGAAAGAGATGATTCAGAAGGAGACCAGTGAGGAGCAGGTTACAATAGTCAAGGTGGGGGATGACTAGTGAGTGGATAAGGGTCTTAGTAGTGTGAGTAGAAAGGAAGGGAAGAACTTTGCTGATGTTATAGAGCAAGAAGATAATTTCCATCACCCTGCCACTGATAAAGCCCCAGGTGACTTAGAGAACAGGGGAGGGGGTCAGGAGAGAGTGGAGCTGCAAGGAGTTCCCCAGACCTGAGAACACTGAGATCTCCAGGAACAAGCAGGAATGTAGTCTTCACATATGGGTATCGTCGGTACCGACTGAGCCTACGCGGGAACGCTCCCCAGCGTCCAATAGGAAAGCTTTTGGGAGCATCCCACAGCGCCTGCGTGCTGCCTTCCTGCCTTTCCCAACTGCTCCTCTCCAGTTCTTCGTTTTCCGTGGAGCCGGCAGGTCGCACTTCCTGTCACCGCAGAAAATATCCCATTTATTCTTTTTTGTGTGGTCGCGTCTGCCTTCCTTAGATGCTACAGCGGTACCGCCGGTTCTTTCTTTCTTTTCATTGTAAAAAAAAAAAAAAATCTTTTCCTGGAGTCTTCCAGCTTTTTTTCTCCTCTGGTACCACGCGCCATTTTGGACACTAGGCCCAACTTTCCTCTACAATGGAAAAACCCGCTTCGGGTTTTAAAAAGTGTTCCAAGTGTGGCGGTACCATCTCCGTCACCGACACCCATGAGTGGTGCCTCAAATGTTTAGGTCCTGACCACTCTATCTCCGAGTGTGTTGCCTGTGGGATGATGTCGAAGAGGGGTCGGCAAAACCGAGCTGCTAAACTTAGCACCCTTTTTCCCTCCGATGCAGCATCTGTGGCATCAACATCTTCCAAGGCTTCGTTTTCCTCCCATGGATCTCAGGTAACTAAACATAAGTCTAGCTGGTCCTCAAAGGGTAGATCTCCTAAGTATCGAGATGCCTCTGGCGTTGCCCTTGAGGGACTCACACCGGCAAAATTGCCCCGGCGGGAGGCTTCGGCTTCCAAAGCATCATCCGGGGCTCCAGGATGTTCTCGAGGCCCCAACCTCGGCAGAACTACTGGTGCCATGCTCTGGGGTACCGGCCGCTTTGTCCGGTACCGATACCCAGGCATCGGCGTCATCGATAGACCAGATATTCCTGGCTATTGAACGCAGTCTGGCAGCTCTTATCTTGGCATCGATGCCCCCGAAACCGCTTTAGACAATTCAATCGGTACCAGTACCGGCACCTACATCGGTACCGGGGGCAATTGAATCGACATCGGCAGGTGAACTACCGGTACCAACTCATTCTGTGCCCTCCGGTACTGACAAGTCGGTACTGGACCCTGTCGATACCGACTTCGATCGGTACCAATATCGTGCGCTGCACGATTACCCGGACAGGAGATACTTTGAATCCTCTGACAAGTCTGAAGACTCTGACAGCTCTGTTGGTACCAGAGTACTTCTTCCTGAGGATTCTTCTTCACCTAAACGTAGGATGTCTCCTCCAGAGGATATATCCTTCCAGGGTTTTATCCGGGATGTGGCTCAAGGTCTTTCCATCACAGTGGCTCCTGAAACAGAGCCTAGGGCAAAGGAATTGGAGATTTTACAGTATCCTAAAGCTCCCAAAAAGGCAGCTGCTTTGCCTATTCATGAGATTGTGCATGATCTCATGCTAAGGATGTGGGAAACACCTCTCACCACTTCTCCTCATTCGCGTAGGTTCGATACTATGTATCGAGTTCCTCCCTGTCCTGGATTTCAAAAAACTCAGCTGCCCCACCATTCCATGGTGGTGGAATCAGCTATGAGAAGGATCAAGAGTGCAAAAAGACATGCATCTAATCCTCCAGGACGTGAATGTAGAACTCTTGATGCCTTTGGGCGTCGAACCTTTCAGGCCTCTATGCTTTCTGCCAGGATTAGTTCCTACATTTTATATATGGGAATGTTCCTTAAGGAAGTTACAGGAGATCTAGAGCTTATGAGCCCTCTCCTTTCTGATGATAAGAGACAAGATTATCTTGCACTTATCAAATATATCAGGATGTTTCCAAATTCGAAAATCGTGCAGCTTTTGATTGTTTTGAGTGCATAAGCAGAACTTCTGCTATTGCCATAGGCGCACGTAGGATTGGAACTTTGGGTACAGGACAAACTGGGGAATATTCCTTGCACAGGAGAAAATCTCTTTAGCAAAAATTGGCAAGAGAAAGCTAATGAGCTAGATGTTGATAATCTCACCTTGGATAGATTATCAAAACCTACAGCTGATCCTGCAAGGAAAAAGTCCTACAAAAAACCATTCTTCGCTAGAAAGAAGTAGTTCTACCCCTCCTATACCCAGCTAGGGCATCGTTCAGGTCAGTCTGCCCAAAAGGGTCAGCAACAACCTAAACAAAGAAAAACAAAGGCTGCTAAGCCTCAACCGGCTCAGCAGACTCAGCCTCCACAGGGGCTTTGACTCCCATCTAGAGAACTTTGTCTTCCTGGCCCTGAACGGGCCAGAGCCTTCCACCATTCCAGGAAGATTATGTTATTTTGCCCCCAGATGGGGGCAGATAACAGCAGAAAGTGGACTCTGTTCATTGTAAGAGAGGGATACAAGCTTCGCTTCCTCAGCATGCCCCCTCCTACAGTGGTAAGACAGTTCAATTCTCAGACCTCTCTCAACTCCCAGTTAGATCACAAGGTCAGTCTGCTTCTTGCCCAAGGGGCAATAGATGAAGTACCTATTCATCAACAAGGTGCAGGGTTCTATTCCCCCTTTTTCCTTATTCCAAAGAAAACAGGAGGGCACAGACCAATTTTGGACCTCAGAGAATTGAACAAATTCCTGTTCAAAGAGAAATTCAAAATGATTTCTCTGGGAACTCTACTGCCATACCTTCAGAGTCAGGACGGGCTTTGTTCTCTAAATCTCAAGGCTGCGTACACTCATGTTCTCATCCATCCAACTCACCGAAGGTTTCTTCGTTTTCTATTTTAGGGGAAGCACTACCAATACAGAGTTCTTCCTTTTGGCCTGGCCTTGGCACCAAGGGTGTTTACAAAATGCACGGCTGTGGTGGCAGCATTTCTCCGCACCCTAAAAATATTCGTCTTCCCTTACGTGGACGATTGGCTCATTTGAGCCCCATCAGAGCCAGAGGCCAGGTTTTCTCTATCTCGCACAATGCGTATCCTTCAATATTTGGGACTTGTCATAAACTTCCCAAAATCCAACCTAGCTCCCACTCAGTCTCTAGAGTTCATAGGAGCCTTGCCTGGATACCAGGCAGACAAGGGCCTATTTTCCACAGTCCCGCTGCCTTCACATTGTGCAGTTAGCTTCCCAAGCAATGCTAAAGTCTCACCTTACTGCTTGGGAAATGTTACAATTGCTAGGCCACATGGCATCCACTGTTCATGTGGTCCCTTATGCCCGCCTCCATATGAGCTTCCAAAATAAACCTAAAAGAGTATCCCACATCTATATCCTACCTAACAAAAGAGATCACTCAAACAGAAAGAAATTTTTGTCGGAGCTGCTGCCATGAAAACTTACGCTCTCTCGAGGCAGAATGCTCCTTTTTAATCAGAAATTTTTTAAAAGGGATAGCAACACCCCAAAATACCCAAAAGGATATGAACAAACCCATAGGGTACAAAACCGAATGTGAAGATAAGTCCTGTGATAATAAAAGGCTGTAGCCTGCACTCCACAATATAGCTGCCAAATATTAACCACGGGTACTTAGCTCAAGTCCAGGCTCCCGTGGGTCCACCAGAAAAAGTTCAAAAGCAGCAGGAGTATCGCCTTCGACGAGGGGAACCTTCCACCACCGTCAATGATCTGTAGTCCAAACAAATGCGTTGGTGAACAGTATGTTGACACAACGTTGCGTTTCGGGCGTATACATTTCTCAGCCCTTCTTCAAAACCATAGCTGACGTAAAAGAGGGAAAACCCCAGCGCAATTTAAAATGTCATTGAATCAGCTGATCACATTCGTAACCAATAGGAACCTGGCCAAAATTTAAAGGTATATTCCTTCAAAGAATACTCCACCAATCTAATGAGGAGTTGAGACCCCCCGGGGTTAGTGACTGTAGGAGGAAAATCCAGCGTTGCTCACGATAGAGAAGAGCTGCCCCCCGGTCACCTCCCCGGGGTCTTTCAGGGATGTAATCCATAATCCGCCAACGTAAGTCCGAGAAAGAATGTTGAAAATCAATGCAATGTTGAACCACCGGGGCTGTTAACACCCTCGTAGTTATCCGAGACCGGTGCTCCTGAAGACGTTTCTTCATGGGACGAATAGTCTTCCCTATGTAAAATTTTTCACAGGGACAAAGCAATAGGTAGACAACAAAACAGGATTGACAGGTGGTATGCCACCGACTGTAATATGTATGCTGCGTATTCGGATGAGTCCAGCCCACCCCCTCTAATGTAGATGAACAGAAATCACAGGATTGGCAACCAAAATGTCCCACTATCTCAGGGGTAGACGGGCGATCTGTGGTATGTATCAAATAATCTGCCAAATTCCTACCTCTCTGAAAACCCAACATCAAAGGTCTATCAAAACATGAATGAAGAGATAAAATGGACCAATGTTTCCGAAGGATGTTAACCACATCCCGAGTACGGGGCATGAAGGGTAAGACCCCCACAAACGGTGAACGGAATCCCGAACCAACCTCCCGTGTTTTAGTTGTGGCTCGCCACCACTCAGGATGGATAAAACGGGCCCTACAATAGGCCTTTTGAATGACAAGCTCAGGATATCCTCGCTGTCGAAGCCGAAGCTTTAAATCTTTTGCTTCCTTTTTGAAATCCTCCAACGTGGAGCACAGCCTTCGCAACCGGATAAATTGGCCCACTGGAAGCCCCCTACGAAGGGAGCTGGGGTGATAGCTCTGAAAATGCAGCAAGGTGTTCCGCTGCACGGCTTTCCGATAAAGCGTGGAACTAACTACCCCACGATCTTTAAATAATTTAAGATCCAAAAATTCAAGGGACCAAAAATCATACTTCGGGGTGAACTGTAAATCAGTTGAAAGGGAATTTAGCCAATCAAAAAACAACAGTAATTGATCCTCAGTGCCCGTCCAGAAGAAAAAAACATCGTCCAAAAATCTCTGCCACATGCGGATGTAAGTATACCATCTTGACGGATAAATATGTAGCTTCAAGAGATTCTCTGCTGGTGTCCAGCCTGCTAGGGGATGCTTCCTCCTCAGAGGATTTCCCTCCTGGACTCCACCCACGGACACGTTCTCCTCTTGCTTTCCTTCTCGTTCGTCTCCCTGCGTCTCTTCTGTCTCCTCCGTCTCCTCCTTCTCTGGAAGACTCTCTCTGCTTATATAACTGGGGCTGCCCTATAGCCTCAGAACCTTCCTTCTGCCCAGAGGTAAAAGGCTGTTTTTCCATATTTTCTTTGGGCTCTAAACCTGTCTCGCCACCACAATGGATATCCTTTTAGTATTCTTTTTTGTCTTTTCAAGGATCCATCTCGTATTCCTGAGCCCTGCTTGTACTTCAGGAAGTTCTCATTCCAGGTATGGTTGTAGTCTTTGCTGAATGATGTTCAGTGGAATCTTGTTGGCATGTGGGATCGGAGCAATTGTGCAATAATTTCCACAGTCAGTTGCATCACCTTTTTTTTCAGTATTGGTATAAAAACAGATTTTTTCTAGTCAGTTGGCCATGAATTTGCCTTCCAAATTTCCTGATAGGGCCTTGTAAGGTAACAGCTTCATTTGATTGCTGTAATACTTCAGCGGGAATTACATCAATGCCCGGTGCTTTGTTCTTTGATAAGGTTTTCAATGCTGCTTCGACTTCTTCTTTCATCACCAATGGTTCCTGATCATAAGGTACAGGTTGAAATGGCTGTTGTCCACTTGATCTTTATGGTATGATGACTCTGTATATTCTTTCCACCTTTTCTTGATCTTCTCAGCATCATTCAACATGGATCCTTGAATATCTTGTAGCATTCCAATTCGTGGCTGTAATTTTTTCTTTAACTCTCATAGTGTTAGAAAAGCTGATCTTGTTCTTCCTCCAGTAGCTTATGCTTCCTTTTCCTTAAATGTATCATTGTAGTACTTCTCCTTGTCTTGGCTTGCTGCACTTTTGAAATCTCTGAGTTCTGTGACTGCCTCTCTTTCTCCTCTGGCTTTAGCTTCTCTGCATTTCTGGGCAATTTTCACAGTTTCTTCAGTCCTCCATTTTCACCGTTTTTGCCTTATCTTTTGTAGAGACGTCTCGCTTTTTTCCAACGCAACCTTCTTGATGTCAACCCATAACTCTTCTGGAGCGCTGTCATTTGTATCTAAAGCAGCAAATCGATTTTGCAGGCAATCTTTAAATTTCAGTTGTATATTCTCAAGGTCATATTTTGCTACATTCATGAGTGGCTTGCTCTTTTTCAACTTTAGCTTGAGTTTGCATACTAGTAGTTGGTGATGTGTACCACAGTCAGCTCCAGGTTTTGTCTTTGTTTATGATATCAAGCTTTTCCATTGTTGATTTCCACAGATGTAGTCAATTAGATTTTTGTACAATCCATTGTGTGAAGTCCACATGTACAGTAGGTGCTTGTGTTGCTGGAAGAGAAGGTGTTTGAGATGAATAGATTGGTCTTGCAGAATTCTATCAGTCCTTCTCCAGCTTCCTTTCTGTTGCCAAGTCCATATTTTCCAACCACTTTGCTGCCTTTTTTTGTTGCAGTTTTTGCATGCCATTCACTCATGACTATTAGGATATCACTAATAAAAATGTTAAAAAGAATTGGACCAAGGACAGATCCCTGGTAACATCCTTCTCCTCAGAGTGAACTCCATTTATCTGTACCCTTTGTCACCTTCCACTCAACCAATTTATAACCGAGTCAATCATTTTAGAGTCCATCCCTAGGGTGTTCAATTTATTTATAAGTCACCTGTGCGGCACAGTGTCAATGGCTTTACTGAAATCTAAGTACACCACATCTAGGGCTCTCCCACTGTCCAACTCTTTGGCCACCCAGTTAAATAATTAAATCAGATTTGTCTGACAAGGAGGTTCTGGTGACGTCGCATAAGCATGGCTACACCTTGCGTTTGCTTCGCAGCCATGAGATCCCAAGCCCGAACAAAGGAGATAGACCACCCCAAAAATCCTCTGGCTTGAGAAGGGATTAGCTTCCATACCTACAGCGGCAATGGCACGTGCTCCCAAGCTGAAAATGGCAGCTGGTACTGGTAATATAAGAACATAAAATATGCCATACTGGGTTAGACCAAGGTCCGTCAAGTCCAGTATCCTGTTTCCAACAGTGGCCAATCTAGGTCACAAGTACTTAACAGTTTCCCCAAAAGGCACAGGTTCCACAGTGCTTGTATTGGGGCAAGCAGTGGATATTTTGGGTCCACTTTAATAATGGTTTATGGACCTTTCCTCCAGGAACTCGTCCAAACCTTTTTTAAACCCGGCTACACTAACAGCTTTTACTACATCTTCCGGTAGCAAATTCCAGAGTTTGATTACACGTTGAGTGAAAAAATATTTTCTCCGGGAAAAAGCAGGAAGTCAGTCCTCACATATGGGTGACGTCTGCACCAATGGAGCCCTTGCGGAAGCATCCCCCCAGCTTTCAAAGAAAGCCTTTGGGAGATGCCACCATGCATGCGAGGTCCCCTTCCTTCCCAAGGGTGCCATCTTGCTCAGTCTCCTTTTTTCCACTGAGCCCTTCAGACGTTGTCTGGTTTGTCCCCGGAAAAAGTTGATTATTTTGTTCCCGCGTTTCCAACTCGCCTCCGGTATTGCACCAGTACTCTTCCCGCCTGCTGACCTCGGTGTCTTTGCGTCGGGTTCAGTTTAAAATTTTTCTGTAGTTTCTCTTTTTCTGGCACCTTTGTGCCTTTTTTCTCCCACTGACAGCCCAGGTGATCTTCAACCTCGCAGGGGTACTTTTATTCCCCATGGCTACCAGTGGTTTTAAGAAGTGTGATTGGTGCTCTAAAATCATGTCTTTGAATGACACACACGACTGCTGCCTTCACTGCCTCGGGCCAAATCACGACCCGGCGGCCTGCGGTCTCTGCAAGAGGATGTCCAGCAAGGCCCTCAAGAGCTGCCAGCAGCAGCAAAATAAGTTTTTCCCCGATGCCTCCAAAGGCCAGGGCCTAGTCTGAAGCCCCGACATCTCAGGCGTAACTCTCCGAACCCGAGCATCGTCGTGGGTCCTCAGAAAAGGGGTCTCCCTCGAGGAACCCAGGAAGAAGAAACCCTTGAAGGCGGCATCCTTGGATGGTTCCAACCGGCCAGGTGCTCCCTGGGCCCGGTCCCGCAGTCCGAGACGCTCGTCTGAGGCATCGGAGAAGGAGAGACCTGCGAAGGTCCCCCGGAATTATCCGGCCGCGGACCAGCCTCGGTCCCCAGACATCATCCTTGTCGAGGATTCCCCTTTGGGGGAGCCAGTGTCGGGCCCGAGTCCCTCAGTGCCCACGCCAAAGGCTGCGGAGCCTTCTGGTCTGGAGTCCAGAATGGCGGCTCTGTAGCGCAGTTTGTCTGCCTTCATGGACCATCAGCGGGTGCTGTTGTCCAGCAGAACAGGTTCATCAACTTTTCCGTCTCTGGGGGGAATCCTTGATGTACCTGTTCGCCAGTCTGGACAACTTTCAGTTGCCCCACTTCTACTCCCAGAAGGCCCACCCCCTCCAGGATGGCAGAGGAAGCATTCCTGGTCTCATGTTCGGAAGGCCTCCTGTACGCCTTCCCTCTGACACCACTGATCACGAAGACCTTGTTCCAGACCCTCTGTGACAGGGCCTCGCTCATCCTGATAGCTCCTCAGTGGCCCAGGCAGCCGTGGTTCTCACTGCTTCTGCAGTTGATGGTGAAGGCCCTCATCCCCTTGGGGACCGCCCCGGGACTCCTATCTCAGGAGGAGGGGGGGGCCTCTCTCCTGCATCTCAACCTGTGGTCCCTCTCGCTGATGCCATGGCTGCTGAAAGGGTGACTCTGGCCCCTCTCAACCTTCCGGTTGAGGTGGAAGACATCCTGCTGGCCTCTCACAAGGCCTCGACTAGGAAGGCTTATGCTCTCAAATGGCGCAGGTTCTCTGCTTGGTGCGCCGTACATGCGGCTGATCCCTTCTCCTGCCCGGTGGCTCTGGTGTTACAGTACCTTCTCCACCTCTCTGTCCGGGCTCAAGTCTAATTCCTCCCAAGTGAACCCAAGTTCCCTGGCAGTGCACCACCATCCCGTGGATGGTAAGCCCCTCTTGGTTCAACCATTGGTGACCCGTTTCCTTCGGGGCTAACTCTTGTCGAAACCATCGGTTCGCCCTCCAGAAACCAAATGGGACCTCAACATTGTGTTGGGGCAGCTCACTCGCCCCACCCTTTGAGCCTCTGGCTATCTGCCACCTTTGCTACCTGTCTTGAAAAGTGGTTTTCCTGGTTGCGCTCACCTCTGCTCGCAGAATTAGCGAGCTCCAAGCTCTCGTGGCAGAGGTGCCTTATACCAGGTTCTACAAGAACAGTGGTGCTTCGCATGCACCCCAAATTCCTGCCGAAGGTAGTGTCGCCCTTACATCTTAACCAGGAAGTGGTACTTCCTACCTTCTTCCCAGGACCTCACTCCAGTTGGGCGGAGATGGTCCTTCACACCTTGGATTGTAAGAGGGCTCTATCCTTCTATATCCAACGCACTCAGGGCCACCGCAAAGCTTCTCAGCTTTTCATCTCCTATAACCCCAGTAGACTGGGGGAGGCGGTGAACAAGCGTACGCTGTCCACATGGGTGGCGGACTGTATCATCCTTGCTTATGAGCAGGTGAGGCTCCCACTAGAAGGCTGCATCACGGTGCATTGTGTCAGGGCCATGGTGGCTTCAGTGGCAAACTTGTGCTCTGTCCCGATAGTGGACATCTGCCGGGCTGCCACCTGGTCTTCAGTCCATACCTTCGCAGCCCATTATTGCCTGGAAAGAGAGTCCCGACAGGACAGTGCCTTCGGCCAGGCTGTGCTCCTTAACCTTTTCGGGGTCTAGGCAACTCCTACCCTCCAACCCTTCTGTGTTCAGGCTACTGGCGTGCTGGTTTCATCGGACACAGGGGTTCTACTGTGGTCTGTGTACACGGACTATCAAATTGCTGCTGCTTGCGGCTCCCCGTGTGGGAGTCCCTATTTATTTCCTATGGGCTTTCAGTAGCCTGTAGCTGGGGAGTCCCATGTGTGAGAACTGACTTCATGCTTGTTCCCGAAGAAAGCGTAGTTACTCACCTGTAACAGGTGTTCTCTAGGAACAGCAGGAATTTAGTCTTCACATATGGGTATCACAGTCCTCCCACCTTCCCTTAGAGTTACTCCTTTACCATCTTTTATTTTGCCTATGTCATCTGACTGAGCAATATGACACCCTTGGGAAGGGGACCATGCATGTGTGGTGGCATCTCCCAAAGGCTCTCTTTGAAAGCTTGGGGGATGCTTCCGCGAGGGCTCTGTTGGTGCCGACGTCACCCATATGTGAGGACTGATTTCTGCTGTCCCTGGAAAACAACTGTTACAGGTGAGTAACTATGTTTTTTCTTATTAGTATTAAATAGGTTACCCTAGTCTTTCTATATTTTGATGGCATAAACAATCAATCTACGTTTACCCGTTCCACTCCTTTCATTAATTTATAGACCTCTATCATATCTCCCCTCAGCCGTCTCTTTTCCAGGTTGAAGAGCCCTAACCTTTTAAGCCTCTCTTCATAGGGGTATCCTTCCATCCCCTTTACCATTTTGGTGTCTCTTCTCTGTACATTTTCTAATAATGCTATATCCTTTTTAAGATACGGCAACCAGAATTGCACACAATATTCAAGGTGCGGTCGCACCATGAAACGATACAGAGGCATTATAATATCCTTTGTTTTATTTTCCATTCCTTTCCTTATGATACCTAGCATTCTATTTGCTCTCTTGGCTGCCGCTGCACACTGGGCGGAGGGTTTTAACATGTTATCCATGATGACGCCTAAATATTTTTCCTGGATGGTTGTTCCTAATGTGGAACCTTGTATTGTGTAACCATGGTTTGGGTTGTTCTTTACTAGGTGCATAACTTTGCACTTGTCCACATTAAATTTCATTTGCCATTTTGATGCCCAGTCTTCCAATTTATCAAGATCCTCTTTCAATTTTCTACAATCCTCTTGGGTTTTAACAACTTTAAATAGTTTTGTGTCATCTGAAAATTTGATAACCTCACTTGTTGTTCCCTTTTGCAGGTCATTTATGAATCTGTCAAAAAGCAGCGGACCCAGCACAGATCCCTGGGGTACACCACTATTCACCTTTCTCCATTGGGAAAATTGGCCATTTAGCCCTACCCTCTGCTTTCTATCTTTTAACCAGTTCCTGATCCACAATAGTACACTGCCTCCTATCTCATGACTTTTTAGGTTTGTGAAAAGTCTGTGATGAGGGACCTTGTCAAAGGCTTTCTGAAAGTTCAAATACACTATATAAACCGACTCACCTTTGTCTACCTAGTTATTCACATCTTCAAAAACAAAAAAAGATTAGTAAGACAAAATCTTCCTTGTCTAAAGCTATGTTGGTTGTCTCCCATTAAACCATGGCTCACTGGTCTGTAGTTTCCAGGATCACCCCTGGAACCCTTTTTAAAATTGGCATTACATTGGCCACCCTCCATTCTTCAGGTATTACAGATGATTTTAATGATAGTTCATAGATTACTAATAGCAGGTCTGCAATCTCATATTTCAGTTCCTTCAACACCCTTGGATGTATACCATCTGGTCCAGGTGATTTGCTACTCTTCAGTTTATCAAATAGTTGTAATACATCTTCACGGTGTATCGATATTTTCCACAGTATCACCTTTAAATACCCTTTCAGTCATGGGTAACATCCCTACATTTTTCTCAGTAGAGACCAAAGCAAAGAATTCATTCAGTCTCTACGCTATGGCCTTGTCCCCTCTTAGTGCCCCTTTTATCCCTCTATCATCTAATGGTCCCACTGACTCTCTCACAGGTTTTTTGCTACATATGTACTTGAAAAATTCTTTATTATGTGTTTTTGCTTCCACAGCAAGCTTCTTCTCAAATTCTCTCTTTGCCTGCATTATCAATGCTTTGCATTTAACTTGCAAGTGCTTGTGCTGTTTCCAATTTTCGTCATTTGGCTCTTTTTTCCTTTTCCTGAAAAATGTTTTTTGGCAACAACAGCCTCTCTGACTTCACCTTTAAACCATGCTGGCAGTTTTTTGGACTTCCTTCCACTTTTCTTAAAGTGTGGAATACAGCTGTCTGGGCTTCCAAGATAGTATTTTTAAACACCCAAAGTTGATGTAAGTCTTTAACCTTTGCAACTGCTCCTTTTAGTTTTTTCTTAACTATTTTCTTCGTTTTAGCATAAGTCTCCCTTTCGAAAGTTTAAAGGTAGTACTGTGGATTTCCTTACCATCCCTCCTCCATTAATTAAATCAAACACGATCATGCTATGGTCACTATTGCGAAGTGGCCCCAACACCCTTATCTCTTGCACCAGATCTGGTGTTCCACTAAGGACTAGGTCCAAAATGGCTTCCCCTCTGGTCGGTTCATGAACCAGCTGCTCCAAGAAGCAGTCATTTATTTCATCAAGAACTTTCTCTCCCTAGCATGTCCTGCCGTGACACTGACCCAGTCAATATTGGGGTAATTGAAATCACCCATTATTATTACTGTGCTGTAACTTTTGTTAGCTTCCCTGATTTCTTTGAGCATTTCATCATCCATTTGTTCATTCTGGCAAGGCGGTTGATAGTTCACCCCCAGTGCCATCGCCTTCCCCTTCCCCTTTTTATATGGCATTTCAATCCATAGAGATTCTACAGCCAATTTTGTTTCCTGCAAAGCGTTAATCCTTTGCGACTCAATGCTTTCTCTAACATAGAGCGCAACCCCTCCACCAATTTGATCAGCTCTGTCATTACGATATAGTTTGTACCCAGGGATCACAGTGTCCCACTGGTTGTCCTTCTTCCACCATGTCTCTGAGATACCAATCATATCTAAGCTCTCATTTAGTGCTATATATTCTAACTCTCCCTTCTTATTTTTTAGATTTCTAGGATTTGCATACAAACATTTTAGAGGCTGTATTTTATTCATATTAATCTGGCTATCGGTAGGCAGGGGTAATTTGGAATCTTTAAGCTCTGTCTGCTCCGTACTCAAGGGCATTTGGGCTACTCTTGTCTTTATTGGAACCTCTCTGCTGATATACCCTAACTTCATTATTTTGCTAGTATCCTTCAAGGATACATTGTTCCGAACCATGTGCTCTTGAGCAACTGTCTGTCCTCCGCTATCTCCTTTTTAAAGGTTAATGCCGGCAGCCTGGTTACATCCCGGTTAAAGTGAAACCCATCCCTTCGGAAGAGCCCCTCCTTTCCCCAGAATGTTCCCCAGTTCCTAACAAATCCAAAACCCTCATCCTTGCACCATTGTTTCATCCACGCATTGAGACTCTGGTGCTCTGCCTCCCTTTTGGGTTCTGCGCATGGAATGGGAAGCATTTCGGAGAACGCTACCCTGGAAGTTCTGGATTTCAACTTCCTACCTAAAAGCCAAAATTTAGCCTCCAGAACCTCCCTACCACATTTTCCTATGTCATTGGTACTGACATGTACCAAGATAGCAGTCTCCTCCCCAGCACTATCTAAGACCTCGTCTAGGTGGCACGTGGGGTCCTCTACCTTCTCACCAGGCAGGCAGGTTGCCAGGCGATCCTCATGTCCACCAGCCACCCAGCTATATACATGCCTAATGATCGAATGACTAACTATAACGGCTGTCCTAATCCTTCTCTCATGGGCACATGACCCTGGAGAAACTTCCTGGATGGGAGAGGGTTTTACATCACCTGGAGGAGAGGTCTTAGCTACAGGATCACTTCCTTCCTCATTAGGGTGATGCTCTCCTGTCACGTGACCTCTCTCCTCCATGGCAACAGGGATGCTTCCAGACTGCAGGTGGGACTTCAGGACTATATCCCTGTAGGTATCGTCTGTGTAGCTCTCTGTCTTCCTTATGTCCTCCAGATCTGCTGTTCTAGCCTCCAGAGATCAGACTCATTCCCTGAGCGCAAAGAGCTCCTTGCATCTAGTGCACACGTAAGACCCCTCACCAACTCCCAGCCCTTACAGAAGGGGAAGCACAGCCCATTTCTCCCCAGGAAGTCATTGGTGTCATAAAGGAGTTATCCGCAAAAAAAGCTCCTAGGTTGAATGGTTTTTCAAATAAATTTTACAAAAACCTTTGAGATCTCCTTGCAGAACCTCTGACTCGCATGTATAATTCCTTCACCGAGGTGGATAAAATGCAGGAGACTTTACGGTAGCCGGTATTACAATATTACCTAAGGAGGGTAAAGCCCTGAGTGCGTGTGGGTCCTATCCAACCATCTCCCTCCTGGGAACTGACCTGAAGATCTTTATTAGAGTCTAAGCCAACAGGTTGAGGGGATTGATGCCCAAGTTAGTTCAGGTGAATCAAGCAGGCTTTATATCAGGCAGACAAGCAACCAGCATATCCGGAAAGTGATAGATCTAATCTGGGTGGGCAAGAGGCAGTCTAGGGGAGCGGTTCTCCTGGCAGTAGACGCAGAAGGGCATTCGATCATGTGTCCTGGCCTTTTGATCCAGACAATGCGAACAATGTGATTTGGAGGCAGCTTCTTGAAGTGGGTGGAAATTCTGTATAAAGGGCCCCAGGCACGGATCAAAGTAAATAGCAGTTATTCATCGGCCTTTGAGCTGAACAGGGGAACATGACAGTGGTACCCCCTCTCCCCATTGTTATTTGTGCTGGCGATGGAGCCATTGGCGCAAATGGTAAGGGAGAGTGTCAACGTGTGGGGCATCTAGGTAGGCCAGGTGGCATATAAGATCTTGCTCTTTGTGGATGATCTCTTATTTACAGTTTCAGACCCAGAAATATCTTTACCCAAATTATTCAAGGTCATGGATGACTATGGGATAATAGCGGGGTTTAAGATAAACCCTACTAAATTGGAGATACTTTACTGAATATATCCCTCTCTGGGGAACGTAAAATAGCCCTAAGACAGAAGCTGCCATTTAAGTGGGCGGATCACAAAATTAGATAGTTACAGAGTACATAGATAACCTGTATAAAGCTAACTGTCCTCCTTTATGGGGGAAATAATCAATAATTTGGAGGAATGGAGCACGAAATGTTTGAGTTGGATGGGTCGTATGGTGGCAGTAAAAATGACAACATTGCCATAATGTATTTATTTATTTTATTTTATTTATTTATTTAAAAGTATTTATATCCCGCTTTATCCTTGAATCAAAGCGGATTTCACTGCAAACCAATCAAGTAGGGTAGTGCGGGGGTGTTGGCATGCAGTGGTTGTGAAGGTAGTGTTCGTGAGTGTGTGGATAGGTAGATCTTGATTTGGGGTGCAATATATACAGGTTGAGCTATATACATTGGGCTATATACATTTGTTGAGAGTAATATGATGTTTTTATGTTGTGGATGTCATGTCTTTTGTAACTCATTTTGTGGGGTGGTTAGAGTGTATTGGTGGTCTTCATTGAATTGTTCAATGAATAGGGTGGTTTTAAGTAGCTTTCGGAATTCTTTTATATCTGTTGTTGATTTTTAGATTATCTGGGAGGACATTCCAGATAGCAGGGGCAGCAAGAGAGAAGGCTCGCATTGATGTGGATTTGTTTGTTCTTGTGAATAGAATAGGTGTTGGTGTATTGTTTTTGGTGCTGTTTCTGTCAGGTCTTTTGCTTGTTTTGGTTCCAATGAGTACTTGTAGTATTCCTGCTAAGATGATGATTTTAATTTTGAAGATGGTGAGCGCTGATTTATATTTTGCCCATGAGGAGATTGGTAGCCGGTGTAGATCTTGTAGTATTGGAGTTATATGGTCTTGTATTGAAGCGCTAGTAATAATGCGGGCAGCAGTGTTCTAGACTATTTGTAGGGGACGGGTGGTTTGCTTAGGCAGACCTTGGAATAGTATATTACAGTAGTCCAGCAGAGGTGTAATGATGGCCTGGCATACTGTACGGAAATGTTCTTTATTGAGGAGGGGTTTTAGTCTCCGGAGTGTTGCCAGTTTGAAGAAGGCTGTTCTGGATGTCTTGTTGATATGTGGTTGGAGGGTGAGTTGCTCGTCTAGAATCACTCCAAGGTATCTGACTTCATCTTTTATTGTAATCGGTGTATTGGATATGTTGATAGCAGTAGGAGGAATGAATGTGGAGTCCCTCGTGATGATAATTGCTTCAGTTTTTTTTTATGTTGATGTTTAAGTTGTTAGTTAGCCAGGTTATTATTTCTTGAATTCAGGTTGATATAGTGGTATAGTCTGGGGAGTCCAGTTGAATAGGGGTATATGCCATGATGTCGTCAGCATTAGCAAAATCCGCCCCTTCCTTTCTGAACACACTGTAAGGATTTAATGTTAAAAAATGTAAGGTCATGCATTTGGGCTGCAGCAATCCAAGGGAGCAACATAGTATAGGGGGTGAAGTACTTTTGTCCACTAAAGAAGAGTGGGACCTGGGCATGGTTGTGTCTGATGATCTTAAAGTAGCTAAACAGGTAGAAAAGGCAACAGCAAAAGCTAGAAGGATGCTTGGGTGCATACGGAGAGGAATGGCTAGCAGAAAAAAGGAGGTGATAGTACCTCTGTATAAGTCTTTGGTGCAACCTCATTTGGAGTATAGTGTGCAAGTCTGGAGACTGCACCTTCAAATGGATGTGAACAGGATGGAGTCTGTGCAGAGGGTGGCTACTAAAATGGTTAGTGGTCTTTATTATAAAGCATATGAAGACAGACTTAAGGATCTTAGAGGAAAGGCGGGATAGAGGTGATATGATTGAGATGTTTAAATACTTCCGTGGTATAAATGCTCAGGGGGAGAGCCTCTTTCAATTGAAAGCAAGTTCTGCTACGAGGGGACATGGGATGAGGGTGAAGGGGGATAGATTCAGGAGTGATTTGCAGAAATATTTCTTTACGGAAAGAGTGGTGGATCCGTGGAATAGTCTCCCAGTGGAGGTGGTAGAGATGAGGACAATAACTGAATTAAAAAAAGCATGGGACAAACACAGAGGATCTCTAAGGGAAAAAAAGGGGACTGTTGTAGTTGTTGATATGGAAGGACAGACTAGATAGGCCATGTGGTCTTTTTCTGTCGTCATATTTCTATGTTTCTATACTACTAAAACCCTTGTCCACTCCTTAATCTCCTCTCGCCTCGACTACTGGAGTGGAGGAGTGGCCTAGTGGTTGGGGCAAGGTACTTCAGGCCGGAAGGTCGGGGGTTCAAATCCCACTAGAGGACAGCAACCTTGGGCCGGAAGGACTGGGGTTTTTAGTCCCACAGGTGCTCCTTGTGGTCTTGGGCAAGCCACTTAACCCTCCATAGCCCATGTTCCCTGTAAAATAGTTATCTCCAAGTTATAATGCCCTGTTCAATGTAATTTCAGTTTGTTCAATGTAAACCACACTGATGCAGAATAGCGCAGTATATAATAGAATGTAAATAAATAAATAAATAAATACTGCAACCTTCTCCTTACTGGTCTCTCTGTGAGCCATCTCTTTCCCCTTCAATCTATTCAAAATTATGCTGCTCGACTAATCTTTAGTCAACCTCGCCATGCCCACATTACTCCTCTTCTCAAGTCGCTTCACTGGCTCCCTAGCCAATTCTGCATCCAATTCAAACTTCTCCTCCTGACCTATAAATGCATTCACTCTATAGCTCCTCATTACCTTTCATCTCTCATCTCTCTCTACATCCCCTCTCGGGAACTTCGCTCTTCTAACAAATTACTTCTATCTAGACCCTCCAATCGCACCACTAACTCCAGACTTCGCTCCTTTCACCTTGCTGCACTGTATGCCTGTAACAACCTACCTGTGTCTATATGCCAGGCACCCTCCCTGGTCCTCTTCAAGTCCAGGTTGAAAACCCACCTCTTCACTGTCGCTTTCAGATCCTGACTTCTACCCTTTGTCCTAACCTGACTCCCGTCCTTAGTCATGTCTAAAACTGTAAATGCCATACTTGGTTTTTGTAAATGCCATACTTGTTTTGCCCGAATTGTAATTACCATACTTTGTTTTACCCCATACTTTGCTTTATCCTGAATTAACTATTGCTCCGTGTCACCATAATTGTTTTCCCGGTCTGTCTATTGTTCTGTGTTGTCTTGACTAGATTGTAAGCTCTGACGAGCAGGGACTGTCTTTTTGCTTATATTTCTGTACAGCGCTGCGTGCATAGTGCTATATAAATGCTAAATAGTAAATAGTAATTGTATCTTATGTTTGTTAAATATTTTGCATTTGTGAGTGATATTGCTGAAGGACTGAATGGAAAAGTCTGTCTTTTTGCAGATGACACAAAAATTTGCAACAGAGTGGACTCCCCCAAGGGAGTGGTTAACATGAGGAGGAAAGATCTACAAAAGCTGGAAGAATGGTCTAATGCTTGGCAATTAAGATTTAATGCAAAGAAGTGCAGAGTCATGCACTTGGGTAACAGAAATCCAAAGGAAATGTACGCGATAGGGGGCAAAAGGTTGGTGTGCATGGATCAGGAGAAAGTCCTTAGTGTGATTATTTCTGAAGATCTCAAGGTGGCAAAACAGTGCGACAAGGCGGTGGCAAAAGCCAGGAGGATGTTGGGCTGCATACAAAGAGGAATTACCAGCAGAAAGGAAGAGGTACTAATGCCACTGTACAAGTCACTGGTGAGGCCTCACTTGGATTCCGGTGTTCAGTTTTGGAGACCATACCTTGCAAAGGATGTAAAAAGACTGGAAACTGTTCAGAGGAAGGCGACCAAAATGATTTGGAGACTGCGTCAGAAGCCTTATGAGAAGAGACTTGAAGACCTAAACATGTACACTTTGGAGGAGAGGAGGGGAGGGGCAGGGGAGATATGATTCAGACCTTTAAATACTTAAAGGGAAATAATGAACAAACAAACCTCTTCCAAAGACGGGGAAGCTGTAAAACTAGAGGGCATAATAGGAAGCTGCAAGGTGGTAAATTGAAAGGCAATGTCAGGAAATACTTTTTCACAGAAAGGGTGGTGGATGCTTGGAACGCCCTCCCGATGGAAGTGGTGGGGGCAAACACAGTGACGGAATTCAAAATGGCATGGGACAGACACAGTGGATCCCTTTACAGCAACAGGATAAAATCCAAATAAACTGAACCATCTAATTTCTCAACAAATAGGGGTGTCCTCCATGGAGTGGTGGGTTCACCCCCTGAGCAGAGAAATGGGAAGGAGTGGCCTGCACGGAGCGGCAGGTGCACCTACTCTTGCCATCATACTGGGCAGACTAGATGGACCATACTGGTCTTTATCTACCGTCATTTACTATGTTACTATATGGGCTGAATATAGATGTTGAAGAGGAGAGCTGATAATGATGAGCCTTAGGGGACTCCTTGAGTAGTCTTGAAGGGTTCTGAGGTGAGGTTCCCAGATTTAACTCTCTGCTGTCTGTCTTCAAGGTATGATTGGAACCATTTAATTGTGGTATCTTGTAGTCCAATCTCAGTTAGGCGCTTCAATAGGATGTGATGGGAAACTGTGTCGAATGTCGATGATATATCGATAAATATTAGTAGGAAGCTCTGCTTTATCTTGTCTATTCTTTTGATTATGTTATTGAATAGATGTGTGAGCAGTGTCTCAATGCCATGTTTTGGATGGAATCCGTGCTGGTGGGGATCTAGTGGGGCAAATTCGTCAATGTGGTCTTGGAGCCGTCTGTGTACAATGTTTTCAGTTATTTTAGCCAGGAGTGGGAGGCTGGATATTGGGCAGTAGGTTGAAGCGTCGGTACTTTTGGATGAAGTAGATTTAGGAATGGGGCGGATAGTAGATTGCTTGAGGGCTTTTGGCATCTAGCCCTGGGTGAGAGAGGTGCTCACTATCTTTAGGATGAATGTGTTGAGTTCTTCTTTGGTGGATTTAATCCAAGTTACTGGGCAGGGGTCCGATGGAGAGCTGGTGGTGTTTAGAGCAGTGATGGTTTGTTCTATTTGTTTTGTTGATGGAATGCTGAAGTTCTTCCGTTGATTGGTAGTTGCAGAGCCATCTGTTGCTGGTGTGTCCATAAGGGGGATGTTCTTATGGTGTGTATTGGTGCTGTTCTTGGCTGTTAGGTAATCAGCAAAGGTTTGCGGGTGCATTTTGCTTTCATCTTTCATTGTTGCATCATTTGTTAGAGTACGAACGATGGTGAAGAGT
The DNA here is from genome assembly GCA_033557465.1 of Ichthyophis bannanicus. Classification (NCBI taxonomy): domain Eukaryota; kingdom Metazoa; phylum Chordata; class Amphibia; order Gymnophiona; family Ichthyophiidae; genus Ichthyophis; species Ichthyophis bannanicus. Next base: position 647,099,423 of record CM066033.1, on the reverse strand, counting down.
TCTTTAGGTTTATTACAGGCTTTTAGTACAAGGTTTGTGTGGTATTGTTTGTTTGTTTATTAGGTTATTGTAATGTTTTTGCATCTCTTGCTATTGTTTCAGTGTAGTTTCTGATTTGTTGCGTCTCCAGCGACGTTCCAGTTACCTTAGTTTTCTTTTGGATTCTCTTATTGTGTTAGAGTACCATGGTGTAGATCGGGTCCTGTTTTTGTTGTGGCATGAATTAATCGCTATACCTTTTCACTACTCTACCCATTCAAGTACCAGGGCCCTTTCTTACAATGGTACAGCAGAAAATAATGTGTTTCATATGGGTGAAAAGGCACCCTTGGGTGGCTAGAACTTACCTATGGAGAGGGAAGCCCAAGGGGTGGCTGGCAGTGCCTCACGTGATGCGGTACTTTGAAGCAGCTCAGGTGCGGGCAGCCCCAAATGGTGGATTAAAGGCGAGAGGGAATGGGCGGCAATAGAGAAGACGATTGAAGGCAAAGGGGAACTGGGGAGATATCTGTGGCTCCCGAGACCAGGTGGTGGGAGAGGGGAATTCTCAGCACAGAACCCTTGTGTGGCCCTTACCATTGAGCTCTGGAGTAAATGGGGAAAAAAGTGGTTAGGGGCGCAGTGATATTCCATGTACATCTCTCTGTTGGGAAATGGGGATTTCAAACCAGGCATGGAATGGGGCACCTTCCACAGGTGGCGTTGGAAGGGCCTCAAATGGGTGGGATAGTGCATTGAGGAGGGCAAAATAATAGCATTTACGGAACTGGAGGAGGAGTATGGGCTTACAGCTGCGGACCATTTTCCATATATGCAAGTCATACACTACATAAATAAGAAAGTACTAGCACAGTGAGCAGAGACTGCTTCCAGAATAGAGGGGCTCTTTTTTCTATGTATATTAAAACAATAAACAATACCTTAAAATGTTAAAAAATAATAATAATTATTTTTTTATTCTTTAATATTACATTCAAAATTGGAAGCGCTTGAAAATTCTATGTTCGCTTGTAATTTGCGGTTCCTAAATTTTCCTCAATCTTCCCTTTTATCACCTAAGATTCTTTTGGATAAGTACTTGAAAGAGGTATTAGCCATACCAGACCCTATTGAAGTTTCACAAATTTTACTATATTCCCTCAGGCTCTAAAAAGATTAACTCTGCTGAGGGTGAGCTGGATGAGGTGGTTCCTTCTATGTCTAATTTAATTGCCTTTCTAGAGGACTCTCTAGATATTATTAGTTTATGTTCTACTTTGCTGGTCATTTTTCCATCTGTGGTAGTTAAGCAACGTATTCTTAGGGCTTTTTTTAAGGTTAAGTTGGTGAAGTTTTGTGGACAGACTGTCAACGTTTTCCCTGATGTGTCTCGTGGCACCCAACTACGACGGAGGCAATTTCTATCTTTAAAGCCTGTGATAAGGAAGCTAATCATAGCTCAGGAAGGAGCTATAGTAAAGGTGAAGTGACTCTGAACAAGCAACCTGTCAGTTCTGGTAGAAATAAGAAAACAGAATTTTTCCATAAAAGACTACCAGTCCCAGAATGCACCAGGTTTCCAACAGCCATTAGAGGAGCTGAAGTGGGGAAACGTGTGTTCAATCAGGAGGGCTATGAGGTAATCCCCAAGCACTCATCTCAAAGGGCAGGGCCTGATTCAGCACAGCTGCGCTGTGCTAGGGTGGAGCACTCATCTAAGCAGAATAAAGGTAGAGTTTATTCTACAGAGAATCATCCTCATCTTGATCAGTTTGGATATCTTCATGATCTTGGACAGCTTCATCATCTGGAGGATCATCAGAAGCAGAAGCCAGAGCGGACGGACAGAGAGGGCAAGAAACCCTTTGGAAGAAAGAAGAGAAAAGCTTTTGGGAGGTCTAAAGGAGTCCAGAGCAGTACGTATACTGGAAGGCATTCCAAAGGCAAGCTTACACCATTGGACTGGGGAAAGCCAGAGGAATGGTGCTGCAGAGCTAGGAATCTCCAGACGGTACCTGTGAGGGAGACGGCTGCACGTGGAAGGGACCCTAAGACCCATGCCAGAAGGTATGTGAAGAGAGATCCAGTGTCCAGGGATCTGGATTGGAAGGCTGGACATAAGAACTGGACTACATACTGGCCAGGCTATTTAGAGAGGAACTCTAACAGCAATGGAAGCTCAGGTATGAACACTGATCTATGCCCTAGCTATACCCTTGAAAAGACAGCAGGGAAACAAGTATTCTCCTGAGAGTGCTCCATTGAGAAATTCCTCTGTGCCAATCCATGATATTGAACCCATGATTGTTGAAGAAGGGGGAGCGGTTATAGATACAGGCTGTGAATACATGGATTGCTCTCTGTCTAAACTCCTTTGGTAATTTACTGTTACAAAGTACAACAACCATCACAAAGAAATACAAACTTGTTCTTTAAATCTACTCAGAAAAGCTCCTGAGTAGGATTTGAGCCAGGCAGTAGAAAGTAAGCCAGCTAAGGGGTTTCAGCTGGATAACTGCTAGCAATTGAGCCTTACCTAATTGCTTGTGAGCTCTGAGGGAATCACTTCTGAATCTATGTGTGAAGATATAAGAAGTTAACCTGAAAAGAACAGTTTTCCCTTCTTTGTGGGTTTTGCTTGTTGTTTGAAGCATTGCTAAGGAAATATTAGCTAAAGTCTACAGAAAAGACCATTCTGTTACCATCCTGGTCTTTATTCTTTTGATTTGATTGCCTGACAAGTTCAGCTGTTGTTTTCTTGATTTTGTTTTTCTAAGTTTAACACTGAAAGCAAGCATCCTGTTTTATGTGCTACCAAGCATATCTGTGTTGGGAGAAATAACCCCATAAATAAATATCTTATTGGCTTTACACTCAAGCACAGCTAATTATTGTGAGCGGCGGTGTCTGGTGTGAATGGACTGCATTTCCCACAATCCCTTGCAAATCATATTGATATATGCCTTTGCCAAGACTGTGAACATTCTCACCCAGGCATCCGTCTGACAAGCCTCATGTTCTAGCTTTGGGTGCCACTTTCTTTTTAAGATTTCCTTGCAAATGTATCATTAATTTTGATGGAGCTTCATATGTTTTTGTTGATGTGACACATTTGGAAAAATGTTTTGATAGACAGGCAGGGGTTAGTTAGAGAGGGTAATGTTTGATTGTAATTGCCTCCTAGTTTGTGGGCTTATTGCCTTGGTTTTCTGAATGATTGTTAATATGTTTCATTAGTAGTGCAGCTGGATTCTCTTGATGTGGACTTTATTCCTGCTGTATATTATTCTTGCTTTTTATTGATTTGGGAGAGTGTCCTTGTATTATATTTGGTTATTGTATTTTGACTAAAATTCATAAATAAAAAAACAAACAAACAAAAAGATTTGTTTGACAAGACCTGCCTCTAGCAAACCCATGCTGCCTCGGATCCTGCAAACCATTGGGCTCCAGAAACCTCACTATCCTCTGTTAGCAGCATTTTCATGAATTTACTCACTACAGGGGTCAGACTAACTAGCCCAGGAATGGGCAAACTACGGCCCGCGGGCCGTATATGGCCCGGCGGACCTTTTAATCCGGCCCGTGGAGCGCTAGCTAATTTATTCATTTGTACCGCATCACCGCTGTATCACTCTGAGCGTGGCTTAGACCGTATCGTCACTGTGTTTGACTCCGAGTGAGGCTTGCAGCGCATCACCGCTGTATCTGATTCGGAGCGAGGCTTGCACCGCATCACGACTGTGTCTGACGAGTTGACTTCTGACGTGAACGTCGCTTCCGGCTTCCGTTTTGAGCGCCGGGAGGAGATGTCCAATGCTGGCCGGAGGTCTGGCGGTTGGGGCCGTGCTTCTTCCCGTGCTGATCGGTCCGCAGGCTGCACGGAGGAGCGGGAGGAAGTGCCGGGCGAGGACGGCTATGGCGAGATGGAAGGGAACGAAGAGACGGCAGATCCGGCAGCAGTACCGGGAGCTCATCAGCTCGGTGCAGCGTGAGTCTCCGGGGGGGGGGCAGCAACCTTGTGACCGGACTCCAGTTTCCTCACATCGGGGCACTTCACGGTGGCGGAATAAATGGCTTTTGGCAAGTGCCTGTGAAGAGCTTCCGCGGCTTCGGGTCACGGCCTAATGGTTAACCCCCAGCCCAGAAAGGGAGATGCCATAGGGCAGTGGCTGCTCCGGATTATGTCATGTGTTGATTTGAAAAGGGCCAGAGAAGGTGCCCGACCTACAGGCTCAGGTAGGTTCAGCCTTAGCCTGTCCCTGGGAAATACCTGTAGGAGTCCAGGTTCTTTGTCCCCTCCCCTCCCCTTTCTTTTCCTTTCCCTCTCCCATGGAGGGGAATACCTGGGGGAGGAGGGGAGTCCAGGTGTCTCCCTTGCTCTGGCTTTCTCCTCCATGGCCCTCCCTTGCCAGGTTGACCTTGGGGGAGGAAGAGGACAGAATGGATCCTTCCCTTCCTTTCTGGCTTAAATAAAAGAAAACAAACAGAAACAAAATACCTAAAGCAATTTAAGAAAACACTGTATATATATCTGTGCTGAAGTTAGGGGAATTCTTTACCAGAGGAGGTAGGTCATTGGTTGAGTGGGGGCACTTTTACAGCAGGGAGGGAGCTGCAGCACAGTTTCTGGCTGTAAGGAAGAGTGGTCTAGGGACTTGATGTGGCACCAGACTTGGTGCAGGCTAAGAGTGGCAGAGCCTGTCTAGTGCGGCTCCTACAACTGTGATCTACTCTTGGTCCGGCCCCCGGGTCCAATATATGAACCCATTGCGGCCCTCGAGTCAAAAAGTTTGCCCACCCCTGAACTAGCCTGTAGTTCTCAACCTCATCCTTACTTCCGCTTTTGTTTAAAGAGACCACTCCTGACTCTAAATAAGCATTGAAAAGGTCAGTCAGTGGAGCCGCTAGAACTTCCCCGTTCCTTCATTACTCTCAGATGTATCCCATCCAGCCTCATTATTTTGTCTACTTTTAGTTTAGCTAGTTCCTCACAAACACAGTCTTCTGAAAATCATTCAAATCCCCGTCACCTCTGTTCCTAATTGTGGGCGTTTTCTGAGGTCCTGCTCCTGGCCCTTCACCTGTGAACACAGAACAAAAATATTTATTAAGCAATTCCGCTTTATCCTCATCAGCTTCTGCATATTCCTCACCTACATAAACTCACCTGCACAAACTATACAACAAGACCAGCCCACACACCAAGGACAGACTCAGCCAACCCAAACAACTGGTCCTCATTCCATTTAATTAAGAAAACCCTTGCAGCAACTTTCTGAAGACACCACCACATCACCACTTGACCCTTACCCGACTGCCTGGATAAAAATGGCCATTCAAGAACTAGCACCTATACTGTGCAGAATAGTAAATCTCTCTCTGTCACAAGGACTCATGCCATCCCTGCTAAAAACCTCCTCTATAAGACCTTACTTAAAAATCAATGCACTGGGACCCCACCTCTCCATCCTCATACCAACCTATATCAAGCATACCCCTCCTAGCAAAGATAATAGGAAAAAATGTACAAAAACAATTACAAGATCACATTGACTCATCCGCTCCTCTAGACTCACAACAACATGGGTTCCGACAATATCATGGAGTAGAAACACTTTTAACCTCCCTAACCAACATAGTACTTAAATTAATTGAAAACCTTAAACAAGGATACATACTTATCTCCAGGAACAAGCAGGAATGTAGTCTTCACATATGGGTATCGTCGGTACCGACGGAGCCTGCGTGGGAATGCTCCCCAGCGTCCAATAGGAAAGCCTTTGGGAGCATCCCACAGCACCTGCATGCTGTCTTCCCACCTTTCCAACTGTCCCTCTCAAGTTCTTCGTTTTCCGCAGAGCCGACAGGTCCCATACCATGTCACCGTAGAAAATTTAGTCTTTAATCTTTGTTTTTGTGGTTGCGTCTGCCTTCCCTCGATGCTATACCGGTACCGCTGGTTCTTTCTTTCTTTCTTTCTTCTAAAAAACAAACAAACTATAGTTTCTGAAGTGGTTTACTTCAGAAACCTTTTTTCTTTGGTGCTAGTCGCCATTTTGGGCACGAGGCCCAATTTTTCCTCAAAAATGGAAAAACCTGCTTCAGGTTTTAAGTAATGTTCTAAATGTGGCGTACCATTTCCGTCGCTGACACCCATGATTGGTGTCTCAAATGTTTAGGTCCTGACCACTCTATTTCAGAGTGCATCTACTGTGGAATGATGTCAAAAAGGGGCTGGCAGAACCGAGCTGCTAAACTTAGCACCCTTTTTCCCTCAGACGTGGCATCTGTTGCATCAACGTTTTCCAAGGCTTCATCTTCCTTTTATGGATCTTAGGTGACTAAACATAAATCTAGCCAGTCCTCAAAGGGTAGATCTCCTAAGTATCGAGATGCCCCCTGGTGTTGCCCTTGAGGAATTTTCACCGGCAAAACTGCCCCGGCGGGAGGCTTCGGCTTCCAAAGCATTAACGGGGCTCCAGGATGTTCTCGAGGCCTCAACCTTGGCAGAACTACTGGCGCCATGCTCTGGGGTTCCGGCCGCTTCTACTGGTACTGACACCCAAGCATCGGCAGCATCGATAGACCAGAGATTCCTTCCTATCAAACGCAGTCTAGCTGCTCTTTTCATGGCTTCGGTACCGTTGAAACCGCTTCAGACACCTCAACCGATACCGGTACCGACTGCATCGACATCGGCGGGTATGCCACCCGTACCAAGTCATGCATCTCTCTCCGGCATCAATAGATCGGTACCGGAATAACCCGATACCGACTTCGATCGATACCAGTACTGTGCTTTGCACGATAACCGGGATCAGAGATATTTTGAATCCTCGGATGACTCTGAAGACTCTGCCGATACCAGAGTACTTCTCCCCGAGGATTCCTCTTCTCCTCAGCGCAGAATGTCTCCGCCAGAGGATATGTCCTTTCAGGACTTTATCCTTGATGTGGCCCGAGGCCTTTCCATCACAGTAGCTCCTGAAATAGAGCCTAGGGCAAAGGAGTTGGAAATCCTCCAATATCCTAAGGCGCCCAAAGAGGCAGCTACTCTGCCTATTCATGAGATCTTACATGGTCTTATGCTAAGGATGTGGGAAACACATTTAACCATATCTCCTCATTCTTGAAGACTCGATATTATGTATCAAGTTCCACCTTGTCCTGGCTTTCAAAAAACTCAATTACCACACCATTCAAAGGTGGTGGAATCAGCCATGTGAAGGATGAAAAGTGCAAAGAGACATGCTTCCAGTCCTTCAGGTTGTGAATGCAGGACTCTCGATGCCTTTGGGCGTTGATGCTTCCAAGCTTCCATGCTCTCAGCTAGGATCAGTTCCTATATGTTATATATGGGAATGTTCCTTAAAGAGGTCACAGGAGACTTGGCGCTTATGAGCCCCCTTCTTCCTGATGGCAAAAGACAAGACTATCTCACTCTTGTCAAACATGCTCAGGATGTTTCCAAGTTTGTTAATCGTGCAGCCTTTGACTGTTTTGAGTGCATAAGCAGAACGTCTGCTATTGCCATTGGTGCACGTCGGATCGCCTGGCTTCAGGCATCTGACTTGGAAATTTGGGTACAGGATAAATTAGGAAACATTCCTTGCACAGGAGAAAATCTCTTTGGCAAGAATTAGCAGGAGAAGGCTAATGAAATAGATGCTGACAATATCACACTGGAAAGATTGTCCAAATCTACAACCGATCCTGCAAAGAAAAGATCCTTTAAGAAACCATTTTTCAATAAGAAAAAGACGTTTTATCCTTCCTATACCCAACAGGGACACCGTCCAGGTCAGACTGCCCAAAAGGGACAGCAGTAACAACCTAGACAACAAAAGAAGCCAAAAGCTGCAAAACCCTCAGCCAGCTCTCAGGCTCAGCCTCCTCAGGGGCTTTGACTCCTTTCTAGAGAACTTTGCCTTCCTGCCCCGAAGGGTCCAGAACCCTTAACCATTCCAGGCAGGTTATGTCATTTTGCCCACAGATGGTACCAAATAACAGCAGAAAATTGGACTCTGTCCATTATATGAGAGGGGTCCAAGCTTCATTTTCACAGCCTTTCCCCTCCTACAATTATAAGACAGTTCAAGTCTCAGACCTCTCTCGACAATCTCTTAGGTCAAGAAGTCACAATGCTCCTTGCTCAAGGAGCAATAGAGGAAGTACCCATTCCCCATCAGGGTACAGGGTTCTACTCCCCCTATTTCCTTATTCAAAAGAAAACAGGAGGACACAGACCCATTTTAGACCTCAGAGAATTGAACACATATCTGTTCCGAGAGAAGTTCAAAATGGTCTCTCTAGGAACTCTGCTGCCATACCTTCAAAGTCAGAATTGGCTTTGTTCTCTAGATCTCAAGGATGCGTATACTCCTATTCTCATCCAGCCAAATCACAGGAGATTCCTCCGATTCCTGTTTCAAGGAAAGCACTACCAATACAAGGTTCTTCCCTTTGGCCTGGCATCTGCGCCGAGTGTTCACAAAATGCATGGCTGTGGTAGCAGCATTTCTCCGCACTTTGAGAATATTTGTCTTCCCTTACTTAGATGACTGGCTCATTCGAGCCATTATAGTGCCAGAAGCCAGCTCTGCTCTATCTCGCACAATGCGAATCCTTCAGTATTTGGGACTGGTCATAAACCTCCCAAAATCCAATCTTGCTCTCACTCAGTCCCTAGAGTTCATAGGAGCTCATCTGGATACCAGACAGACAAGGGCTTTCCTTCCGCAGCCCTGCTGTCTTCGCATAGTACAACTAGTTTCCCAAGCAGTGCTCAAGCCTTGTCTCACTGCTCGCGAAATGCTTCAATTGCTAGGCCATATGGCATTCACCGTGCATGTGGTTCCTTATGCTCGCCTCCATATGCGAGCGGCCCAGTGGACTTTATCCACTCAGTGGACACAGGCCTCAAGTTGCCTGTTGGACAAAATAACAAACGCAGACCGTCTTATTTCGTCCCTCCAATGGTGGCAATCACCCAGAAACCTTCTGGTGGGGTCTTCTTTCCAGCAACCCCTATCCCAAGCCACCCTAACAACAGATGCTTCACAGGTGGGATGGGGAGCACACCTGCACGATCTCTGTACCCAGAGTACCTGGACTCCACAGGAGGTCTGTCTTCACATCAACCTCCTGGAGTTCAGAACAATCTTCCTTGCTCTTCGAGTATTTCACGCCCAGCTCCAGCTACAAGACAGTCCTAGTTCAAACGGAAAATCAGATAGCCATGTTCTATGTGAACAAGCAGGGCAGAACAGGCTCTCTGTCGCTATGCAACGAAGCTTTGTGACTATGGGCCCTCGCCAGAGAGCATCAGATTCATCTCCTTGCGGTGTATCTTCCAGGCATTCAGAATTCTTGGGCAGACAAACTCAGTCGAGTTCTGCTTCCATACGAATGGTCTCTCCATGCAGACCATGTTGCCCAAATATTTCAGATTTGGGGAACCCCGGACATAGACCTCTTTGCAAGTCCACTGAATGCCAAACTTCCCCGGTTCTGTTCCAGAATTCTGGCTCGATGTTGTCAGGCAAGGGATGCCTTCCTCCTTCACTGGGGTCAGGACTTCCTATATGCCTTCCCACCCATTCCCCTCATCCCCAAAACCCTATTCAAGCTTCGTAGAGACAGAGGTCATATGATCCTCATAGCTCCATGTTGGCCACGGCAAACGTGGTACCCTCTGCTCCTACATCTCTCTCAAGCTCCGCCTCTGGAGTTGGGATCCGCTCCAGATCTTCTCTCCCAAGAGGACGGGATGCTGTGGCATCCCAATCCCCAGTCTCTGCATTTCAGGGCCTGGTTGCTGAAAGCCTATAACTTCAGGATCTTAACCTTTCCCAACAGGTAAAAGATATCCTTCATGCTTCTAGGAAACCCTCCACAAGACGCTCGTATGCCTTTAAGTGGAAAAGGTTTACCATATGGTGCTCGCAGAAGGCTCTTAACCCTCTTACGATACCTCTGGAATTGATACTGGAGTATCTCCTTCATTTGTCAAATGTGGGTCTCAAGACAAATTCAGTAAGAGTCCATCTTAGTGCTATTGCAGCTTATTACAAGCCTTTAAGTGGACAATCTATTTCCTCTCATCCTCTCATAGCGAGATTTATGAGAGGCCTTCTTTTAACAAAGCCTCCCATTAAGCCACCACAGGTGGCATGGGACTTAAATCTGGTGCTCGGGCAGCTCATGAAACCGCACTTTGAACCATTAGCCTTTCCTGGAAAGTCATTTTCCTCATTGCAATCACATCAGCACGTCGCATCAGTGAATTGCAAGCATTAGTGGCTGATCCTCCTCATACAAGGTTCCACCATGATAAGGTAGTTCTTAGGATTCATCCACACTTTATGCCAAAGGTGGTTTCGCCTTTCCATTTAAACCAAGCGGTTTACCTTCCTGTATTCTTTCCGAGGCCTCATGCCTCCATTGCAGAAAGGAATCTTCATACCTTGGACTGTAAAAGAGCTTTGGCCTTTTACTTGGAAAGGACACAGCAACATAGAAAATCTTCTTAACTCTGCTGCTTTTGATCTTAGTCATTTGGGACTTCCAGTTTCCAAAAGAACACTGTCCAACTGGATCGCACAGTGCATATCCTTTGCCTATGAGACTAAGAACCTTCCTCTTGAAGGCCATGTCACCGCTCACAATGTGAGAGCCATGGCGGTCTCAATGGCTCATCTTCACTCTGTGTCTATCGACGACATCTGTCGAGCAGCTACTTGGGCTTAGGTACATACCTTCACAGCCCACTACTGCTTAGACAAGGACTCCTGCTGGGATGCCTTGTTTGGCCAAGCTTTTTCTTCAACACCTTTTTCAGACTTAATCAACTCCTACCCACCGTCCCTGGTAGGATGCCAGAGATCCATGGGGGGAAGTGGGGCCCTTTCACAAGGGCTGACAACTTCCTGGGGCCATCTCCCTGGCATCTGCAGCTAGGGAGTCCCCATATGTGAAGACTACATTACTGCTTGTTCCTGGAGATAGCGTAGTTACTCACCTGTAACAGGTGATCTCCAGGAACAGCAGGAATTTACTCTTCACAACCCGCACACCTCCCCTAGGAGTTGTATCTCTCTCTCTCTCCTTCTCTCTTTTGTCTCAGCTATAAACTCAACTGGAGAGGGACAGTTGGAAAGGCGGGAAGGCAGCACGCAGGTGCTGTGGGATGCTCCCAAAGGCTTTCTAATTGGACGCTGGGGAGCATTCCTGCGCAGGCTCCGTCGGTACCGACGATACCCATATGTGAAGACTAAATTCCTGCTGTTCCCGAAGATCACCTGTTACAGGTGAGTAACTACGCTATCTTCATAGACATAATGGCTGCCTTCAACTCGATATGCCACAACATACGCCTAGACAGACTGATGGAGATAGGAAACAGTGGCACACCACTGTCATGGTTTCGTTCCCACTTATCTGGTCGACAGTACTAAATCAAGATCAAAAATAGAACTTCCAGACCTCTCACACTGCATCAAGGAATTCCACAGGGCTCTGCACTATCTGCCCTTCTATTCAGCATATATATACAACCGGTCTGTAAACTTATACACGAACAGAATACACACTACTACCCCTACACTGACGACTTGAGGCTTTATGCTTCATTTGACACCAGAAAACCAGATTACTCTACCATAGCCTCTTGCATGATAACAATTACAACCTGGCTGGAACTTCACAATCTCGCAATCAACTATAACAAATCGGAAGTCCTCACAATTACCAGGGACACCACCTATTTCCAGGAACAAGCAGGAATATAGTCATCACATATGGGTATCGTCGGTACCGACGGAGCCTGCGCGGGAACGCTCCCCAGTGTCCAATTAGAAAGCTTTTGGGTGCATCCCACAGCGCCTGCATGCTGCCTTCCCACCTTTCCCAACTGCCTCTCTCCAGTTCTTCGTTTTCCGCAGAGCCAGCAGGTCGTGTTCCTGTCACCGCAGAAAATTTTCCTTCTTTTTTGTGGTCGCGTCTGCCTTCCTCGACGCTTTACCAGTACCGCCAGTTTTTTCTTTCTTTCTTTCTTTTCTTTAAAAAAAAAAAAAATTCTTAGTACTTTTTTCCCATTTTTTTTTCCAGGTGCACGTGCCATTTTTGGGACTTAGGCCCAAACTTTTTTCCATAATGGGAAAAACCCTCTTTGGGTTTGAAAAAGTGCACCAAGTGTGACGGTACCATCTCTGTCACCGACACCCATGAGTGGCATCTGAAATGTTTAGGTCCTGATTTTGGTATTCAGGGCACAGTTCTTCAATGGTTTCACTCTTTTTTTATCCTGCCGTACCTTCTCAGTTCACGCCGGCTCTTCGGTCTCCCCCCCTGCCCCCGCCACCTGTGGTGTTCCTCAAGGTTCTATTCTTGCCCCTCTTCTCTTTAATGTTTTTCTGGCTCCTTTAGCTTTGCTAATCCAGCAATCCGCTCTCTCTTTTTATATCTATGCTGACGACATTCTTCTGGTTCATCACACATCCCCTTCTGCCCCTGACCTTGCTCCACTTAACCTCTGTCTTTCCTCCATCACATCCTGGTTTGAGTCAAATTTCATGCATGTTAATCCCACTAAATCTGCTGCTCTCTGGGTCACTTTCGGTCGTCCTTCCCTTCAGTGTTTCCTGTTATGGGTCCCCATTCTATCCCTTCCACCCCCACCCTCCGTTATCTGGGTGTTACCTTAGACTCATCTCTTTCTTTTCACGACCATATCTCTTCTGTTGTTCGCTCCTCTTTCTTTCATCTACGCCGCATTAAGGCTGTTCGCTCTTATTTTTCACACTTTTCTATTATCACTCTGGTCTTATCCCTAGTTATTTCGCGACTTGATTACTGTAATGTTGTTTATGCCGGTCTTCCCTCTCACCAACTTCACCGTCTTCAACTCGTTCAAAATGCCGCTGCCCGTTTTATTACTTTATCCCCTCTTCGTTCTCATGTTTCTCCCTGTCTTCTTTCTTTACATTGGCTCCCTATCAAGTTTCGGTTCATGTTTAAATTACTCATCCTTGCACATAAGGCTCTTTTCTCTGACTCCCCCCAGTATTTAGCTAACATTATTCATCTTCAGCCCTCTCCCCGCCTTCTCCGATCTGCTCATGGTAACCGCCTCTTTCTTCCCTCACCCACTCAGGCCCGCCTCGAATCCACCCGACACTCTGCTTTCTTTTTTCTATGTCCCGCCCTCTGGAACTCTCTTCCCTTACCTCTTCGCCTAGAACTATCCTACACTCGTTTTAAAGCCCTCCTCAAGACCCACCTTTTCTGTCAAGCGTTCGATCTCGCTCCCCTAATGATGATGCTTTCCCCCCCTAGTCTCCCATTTCTTTTCCCCCCCCTATTCCCTTCTGTTCTCCCCACTGATGGTGTTTGTCCCCCTAGTCTCGCCCCCTATTCCACCTATATCTGGCTCGTGTTTCCTCCTCCCCTCCCCTGCCTTTTTAATTCGTCTTATTTTTAAGTTATTATTTTATTGCTTTTACAATTTTGTTTTATCAGTTTTACTGTCTTACTGTTCTGCTCTCTCTTTATTCTCTACTATTTCTTTGCTGTTCTATTATTTTTTGGCGTTCTTTTCTTTTTCCTTTCTCAGCAGCTGTCACATTTTATGATTGTACACCGCCCTGACGCTTTGGCCTGGGCGGTCTATCAAGTGTTTTAATAAAGTAAAGTAAAGTAAAAGTAAAGTCCTGACCATTACATTTCTTATATACCGCGCTATTAAAAATCAGTGCGGTTCACAATGAATAGAACAATGCTACAATGTATCAACGACACAATGCGCTTACAGAGAACAGGGTAATAGCTAAAGGGAGAACCTGGGTAATCTATTTACAGATCATTTTTACAAAGCTACAGAGTATTCATGGTTGAAACAGGTTTGATGGCATTGGGAAATCTGTACCAGGAGGTGAGCTGATTTAACCATTCTCACGTTGGGTTAGAGTTTTGGAACAGTTAGGAAGGGGGGTAAGAGGACACTTCCTATGTTTTCCGGGGTTGGTTTCTGGATAGTGTAGTTGGAACAGATGGTGTTTTAGCGCTTTTCTGAATAAGGTAAGACTCATGATGGCTCGGATTCGAGTGGGAAGGGCATTCCAGGCTATGGGTGCATAAATCGTAAAGGCCCTACTGGCAGTTGCCTTCGTGCATTTTGCTTTTATCTTAGGGACTTCTAAAGCGTTCAGCATTGCAGATCTTCTATTTCTGTTGTCAGGCATGTTATTGATCAGCTTGGCGATGGGTGTGGGAGGCTGGTTCTTCAGTGCCTTGAAAGTCAGGACGAGTGCCTTGTAATGGATACGGGCCTGTAGAGGTAGCCAGTGGAGTTCCTTTAACACTGGCATTATGTGTTCGGATCTTGGTACACCTGTGAGTACTTTAGCGGCCGAGTTCATGGCAAGCCGAAGCGGGTTTAGCGTTGCCTGTGGGAGCCCATGGAGAATGATATTGGCAAAGTCCAGGTGTGGGATAACTAGGGCTTGAAAAATCATCCTATAATCAGGGAAGATGGCGTAATGTTCGTATCTTATGATACACTGCTCTTGCAACGTTTTTCACGTGTTATCATGTCAAGCCGCTGATCTAGGGTGATGCCTAAATAGCGAATTGTGGTTTTTGTTTTGAGTTCGGCATTGTTGACTTGTAGAGAGGGAGGTGGACTGAACGTCTGGTTCCTTGTGACGAAAAGAACATCAGTTTTGCTGTGATTGATCCGCAGGTTTTGTGTGAGAAGCCAATCTGCAACTGCTTCAAAACATCTGATGATCGTAGAGAAATCAGGCTGGTTGATCTTGAACGGGAGGTATAGCAGGATGTCATCTGCATAGGCGAGGCATTGTACGTTTAAGGAACGGATCAAGGTGCAAATGGGTTGCATATAAATGTTAAATAGTAATGCAGACAGGGATGATCCCTGAGGTACCCCCTGCTTCTGTGGGAACGGCTCAGAAGTCGTGGTACCTGTCTTAACTTGTTGCCATCTATTAGTTAGGTATGATTCACACCATTGTAGAGCCGTGCCTTGTATCCCTTTTTCTTGGAGACGTTGTAGAAGAATCTCGTGATTCACTGAATCAAATGCGGCTGTAATGTCCAAGAAAATGAGAATGAAACCTTGGTGTATGTTATCGATTCCTGAGATTAAATTGTTGAGGAGGGTCGTTAGGATGGTGTCGACACCATGTGCTTCCCTGAAGCCGTGTTGAGATGGATCGAGAGGTGCCTCCGCATCAACATGGTGTTGGATCTGCCGCTGGACGACTTTTTCGATGATTTTGGCAAGCAGGGGGATACTCGAGATTGGTCTGTATGATTCGACTTTGGATGGGTCAAGTCTACTGTTCTTTAACAGTGGTCTGATTGATGTGTGTTTAAGGCTCTGTGGGAACAATCCTGTTAGTAATGATTGGTTCAGTATTTTGCACAGTGTGTTACTTAGGTCGAATCATAGCTCTTTTATCCAGCTAGCCGGACATGGATCGTTGGGTGCCGTGGTGAGGTTGATAGAGACAATAATGTCTTCAATTTCTTTACTGGATACTTCACAGAATTTGAGCAATAGTGTTGGCTGTGGTGTTTTGTATATGCTGGTAAAGTTGAGGCCCTTGGGGATGGTCAAGTTCGTACAGGTCTGGATCATCTTCGATTGCAGGTAGTTGGAGTAATCCTGAGGTTGGGGCATGGGTGGATGCGCTAATACTGGATCACCTGTTAGTGATTTTACGATACTGAACAGGTCATGTGATTTATTTAATGATCGCTTTAGAATATCTGTGTGGTGCTGCTTCCTTTTTTCCATTATTCTTGCTCTATGTATTGACAGGTATGAGTTGTATGCGCAGTGTGCTTCAGCGGTTTGGGTTCTGCACCACTGCCTCTCGAGCTTATGTAGGTGTAGGAGGGATGCTCGTAGGTCTTTCGAGTACCATGGGGCATGTTCACGCTTCCTTGGCATCTTGCTATCGGACGGGAGGTAGACAACGGCACTGAGGCTGTTGTTCCAGTTAGCTACCAATTCATCTGGGTCAAGGGTTGTGACAGAAAGGAGGGGGAGGACCGTCTCAAGGACTTCCTCTTTAACAAAGGGTCGAAATCTTGTTGTTGGGGTTCTAGAGGAAGGAGCGTTGGCTATATTACTGTTCTTGAAGCATCGGCTGATGGGTATGTGGAATCTGAGCAGGTGATGATCAGACCAAGGTACTGGAGTTATGGACCTCAGCAGTTGTTGGGAGGTGTCAGCCACAGACTGAGGGGCGAAGATCAGATCTAGTGTACTCCCCTTCATGTGCGTGGGCGAATCGATAAGTTGCTTGTAGCCCAGTTCATTCAGTGCTTCAAGGAGGGCTGTTGCTTGTGTGTCTTGTAGGGAAGGGAGGTTAAAGTCTCCTAGCAGCCAGTTTGAGGAGCGTGGGTTGTTTGAGTTACAGGCAAGATTGATGATTGTTGGTAGATCGTCTGGTGATGGTGTTGGGGCTCGGTAAAGTAGATTGATTGTGCAATGATCGTTTGATATTGAGATTGTATCCAGATGGGTTGTGGTGGAGGCATCATATAGTCTAAATTGCAATTCTTCTTTTGCAAGGATGAGTACTCCTCCTCCCCTCTGGTTGGCTCTGTGGCAAGCATAGATTGAGAAACATCTGGTGCCATTTGATTGGTGAGTGCATTATCACAGTCGGATAGCCAAGTTTCAGTGATCATTAAAATATCAAGGTCATGGAGTGTTATAAGATCAGTGACTGCAGGCCATTTTGAGCGTATTGACCTTGTATTTATAAGTGCGCATTTCAAAGGTTGCTTGGGTTGGTGTTTCTTGGATTGATTCTTTTTGATGTTATGTAGGGGGATGTATAGTAGGTGCGGATGGGATGTGTTAGTGATCTTTGTTGTGGTGTGGTGTGGTGAGGGTTTTCTGACCATCTCCTACCATTGCTGTGGAGAATCGGGATATAGTTAGAGCAGGTATTAAAGGCATGTGATATACTGAGGAGCCCTGGTGTGAGGAGGAAAACAACCAATGGTAGGATTGGGCACATCTCGGGTCATGCCTGAGGTGTTTAGCTGATTGTGTGAGGCTGGGGACGAGTGTGGACCATAAAATTCGGTGGTTTGTGGTAAGGAGCAGCGGCAGTTAGGCTCAGGATACCAGGGATCAGAAGGCGTCTGAAACAGCTTAAATCATAGACTATGGGTTTCTTTGGAGCAATAAGCAATCTTGAGAAATCAGACACTGAGTTAAGGAGAATGCTCTAACAGTGCTTCATTTGCTTAGTTACTTTGTAGCAGGAAGTCTCAATGTTCGTTCAGTTACTTTGTTTCAGGAAGGTCATACCTTTATAGAGGATGGTTTTCTTGTGAATCAATGGGGGATTCTCACTTACATTGAGTTCTGCAGCAAACAGCTGATGGGGTAGTGAGAAGCTAGTTTACGATGCTAGATGAGATGAGGTAGTATTTCCGTGGCCGATTGGATTTCGTAGGGCCTCCGCCTAAGGGCCACGCCAAAGGGCCCTCTGGCGAGGCCCTCAGGCGTGGGCCCGCCTGATCAGCGCTGCTTTTAAACTGCTGGCCTCAGTCTGCCCCGATTGGGCAGCTCGTGCTGAGAGGGTGGTCTTGCAGGCATACTCGATCCTCGTGCCGGAGGAGAGCAGGAGGAACGCCTGGGTGCTGGGCTGAAGAGGACGATGCGCTTGATCAGCGCGACTTTTAAACTGCTGGCCTCAGTCTGCCCCGATTGGGCAGCTCGTGCTGAGAGGGTGGTCTTGCAGGAGTGCTCGATCCTCGCGCTGGAGGAGAGCAGGAGGAACGCCTGGGTGCTGGGCCGAAGAGGACGATGCGCCTGATCAGCGCGGCTTTTAAACTGCTGACCTCAGTCTGCCCCGATTGGGCAGCTTGTGCTGAGAGGGTGGTCTTGCAGGCGTGCTCGATCCTCGCGCCAGAGGAGAGCAGGAGGAACGCCTGGGTCCAAGAGAGGTCGACAGAACCGAGCTACCAAGCTCAGTACCCTGTTTCCCTCTGATGCAGCTTCGGTGGCAACAACGTCTTCCAGGGCTTCATCTTCCTCCCGTGGATCTCAGGTAACTAAACACAAGTCTAGCCGGTCCTCAAAGGGTAGATCTCCTTCTAAGCATTGAGATGCCTCTGGCGTTGCCCTTGAGGATTCTGCACCGGCAAAATTGCCCTGGCAGGAGGCTTCGGCTTCCAAAGCATTATAGGGGCTCCAGGACGTTCTCGAGGCCTCAACCTCGGCAGAACTACTGGTGCCATGCTCTGGGGTACCGGCGATCTTCTCCGGTACCGACATCCAGGCATCGGCAGCGTCGATAGACCAGAGAGTCCTGGCTATTGAGCGCATTCTGGCGGCTCTCCTTGTGGCATCGACGCCCTCGGAACTGCGTCAGACATTTCAACCGGTACCGGCACCGACTCCGGCACCGGTATCGGTACTGGTACCGATACTGATGACATCGACAAAGGTGTCCGCATTGCCGGCACCCAGTCATCCGATGCCTTCTGGTACCGATACTCCGGTACCGATTATTCCCGGTACCGACTTCGGTCGGTACGGGTATCGGGCTCTTCAAGAGCACCTGGACAGGCGGTTCTTCGAGTCCTCAGAGGAATCTGAAGATTCTGATAGTTCTGTCGATGCAGGAATGCTTCTTCCAGAGGAGCCCTCCTCCCCTAAGCGCAGGATGTCTCCTCTAGAAGATATTTCCTTTCAGGATTTTATCAGGGAGGTTGCGCGGGGTCTCTCCATTACTGTGGCCCCTGAAACAGAGCCCAGAGCAAAGGAGTTGGAAATTTTACAATATCCCAAAACTCCTAAGGAGGCAGCTACCTTGCCCATCCATGAGATTTTGCATGATCTTATGTTAAGAATGTGGGAGACACCTCTTACCACCTCGCCTCATTCTCATAGACTGTATACTCTGTATCGAGTCTCTCCTTGTCCTGGTTTCCAAAAAACTCAGCTTCCTCACCACTCTATTGTAGTGGAATCAGCTATGAGAAGGATCAAGAGTGCAAAGAGGCATGCCTCTAATCCTCCAGGACGTGAGTGCAGAACTTTGCATGCTTTTGGACGTCGTGTCTTCCAAGCTTCCATGCTTTCTGCCAGGATCAGTTCCTATAGTCTATACATGGGAATGTTCCTAAAGGAAGTCACAGGTGATTTAGAGGCTTTGAGTCCTCCTCTTCCTGAGGATAGAAGGCAGGATTTTCTCACATTGGTCAAACATGCCCAAGATGTTTCAAAATTTGTCAACCGTGCAGCTTTTGACTGTTTTGAGTGCATAAGCAGAACCTCTGTCATTGCCATAGGTGCACGTAGAATTGCTTGGCTCCAGGCATCTGATCTGGAGCTTTGGGTACAAGACAAACTGGGAAATATCCCTTGTACTAGTGAGAACCTGTTTGGTAAAGATTGGCAAGAAAAAGCCAGTGAGTTGGATGATGACAGCTCCACCTTGGACAGTTTATCCAAGTCCACAGCTGATCCTACTGGAAAGAAATCTTTCAAGAAACCATTCTTTTCTAAAAAGAAAAGATATTATCCTGCTTATTCTCAGCAGGGACGTTCTGCAGGTCAGCTTGTCAGGAAAGGTCAGCAACCACCCAAACAAAGGAAAGCAAAGACTGCTAAGCCTCAGCCATCCCAGCAGTCTCAGCCTCCACAAGGCCTTTGACTTTCAGCTAGAGAACTTAGCCTTCCTGGCTCTCGTTGGACTAGAGCCTTCCACCATTCCAGGAAGGTTGTGTCACTTTGCCCCCAGATGGGGGCAGATAACAGCAGAGCATTGGACACTCTCCATCATAAAAGAGGGGTACAAGCTTCATTTTTCAAGCATGCCCCCTCCCAGAATGATAAGGCAGTTCAATTCTCTGGCCTCTCTCAACCTGTTAGGTCAGGAGGTCACTATGCTTCTTGCCCAAGGGGCAATAGAAGAAGTACCCATCCATCAGCAGGGTACAGGGTTTTACTCCCCCTATTTCCTTATCCCAAAGAAAACAGGGGGATACAGACCTATCTTGGACCTCAGAGAATTGAACAAATTCCTTGTCAAAGAGAAATTCAAGATGATTTCTCTTGGAACTCTGCTGCCATACCTTCAGAGTCAGGATTGGCTTTGTTCTCTAGATCTCAAGGATGCGTACACCCATGTTCTCATCCATCCAACTCACAGAAGGTTCCTTCGGTTCCTTTTTCAAGAAAAGCACTACAAATACAGAGTGCTTCCATTTGGCCTGGCCTCAGCTCCGAGGGTGTTCACGAAATGCATGGCTGTGGTAGCAGCATTTCTCCACACTCTAGGGATATTCGTCTTCCCCTATTTAGACGACTGGCTCATTCGAGCCCCAACAGAGTCAGAGGCCAGGACTTCTGTATCCTGCACAATGCGTATCCTTCAGTATTTGGGTCTGGTAATAAACATCCCAAAATCCAGTCTAACTCCCACTCAGTCTTTAGAGTTCATAGGAGCGTTGCTGGATACCAGAAAGGCAAGGGCCTATCTCCCCCAGGCGCAGTTAGCTTCTCAAGCAGTACTAAAACCTCATCTCACTGCCCGAGAAATGCTACAACTACTAGGCCACATGGCATCTACTGTGCATGTGGTTCCCTATGCTTGCCTCCATATGAGGGCACCCCAGTGAATTTTATCCACTCAATGGACCCAGGCATCAGGATGCCTGTCAGACAAAATAGCAAACACAGGTCGCCTTATTTTGTCCCTCCAGTGGTGGACGTCCACTCAAAACCTGTTGCTGGGGTCCCCTTTTCAACAACCCTTAACCCAGGCAACTCTCACAACAGATGCTTCTCCAGTGGGTTGGGGAGATCATCTGCAAGACCTCTCCATCCAAGGCACCTGGTCTCCACAGAAGACTCATCTACACATCAATCTCTTGGAGCTCAGAGCAATCTTCCTTGCTCTTCGAGTGTTCCACACCCTGCTCATCTACAAGACAGTCCTCATTCATACGGACAATCAAGTAGCCATGTTCTATGTGAACAAGCAGGGGGGAACAGGCTCTCTGTCGCTTTGCAACGAAGCTTTGCGACTATGGGCCCTCACCAGAGAGCATCAGATTCATCTCCTGGCAGTGTATCTTCCAGGCATACAAAACTCTTGGGCAGACAGACTCAGTCGAGTTCTGCTTCCACACGAGTGGTCTCTGCATGCAGACCAGGTGGCCAAGATTTTTCAGATTTGGGGAATCCCGGACATAGACCTCTTCGCAAGTCCGTGGAATGCCAAAAAGTGGAAAAGGTTTACCATATGGTGTTCGCAGAAGGGTCTTAACCCCATTGCCATACCTCTGGAATCATTACTGGAGTACCTCCTTCATTTATCCAATGCAGGACTTAAGACTAACTCAGTGAGGGTCCATTTGAGTGCTATTGCAGCTTCCTTCAAGCCCCTAAATGGACAACCTATTTCCTCCCATCCTCTTATATCAAGATTTATGAGAGGCCTTCTGCTAACTAAGCCTCCCATTAAGCCACCTCCTGTGGCATGGGACTTAAATTTAGTTCTTGGTCAGCTCATGAAGCCACCTTTCGAACCCTTAGTTACTACCTCCTTGAAATTCCTTTCTTGGAAGGTTATCTTTCTCATTGCAATCACATCAGCACGTCGCATCAGTGAGTTGCAAACACTAGTAGCTGATCCACCTTATACAAGGTTCCATCATGACAAGGTAGTCCTTAGGACTCATCCACGCTTTATGCCAAAGGTGGTCTCGCCCTTTCATCTAAACCAAGCGGTCTACCTACCTGTGTTCTTTCCAAGGCCTCATGCATCAAATGCAGAAAGGAACCTTCATACTTTGGACTGTAAAAGAGCTTTAGCCTTTTACCTACAAAGAACACAGCAACATAGAAAGTCCTCTGAACTCTTTGTTGCTTTTGATCCTTCTCATTTGGGACTTCCAGTCTCCAAGAGAACACTATCTAACTGGATTGCTCAGTGTATTTCCTTTGCCTATCAGAGTATGAATCTTCCTCTGGAGGGCCATGTCACAGCTTACAATGTGAGAGCCATGGCAGTTTCAGTGGCTCATCTGCACTCTGTCTATCGACGACATCTGTCAAGCAGCCACCTGGGCCTCTGTTCATACCTTCATAGCCCATTATGGCTTGGACAAGGACTCCCGCCGTGATGCCTTGTTTTGTCAGGCTGTTCTCCAACACCTGTTCCATACTTATTCAACTCCTACCCACCATCCCTGGTAGGATGCCAGAGATCCATGGGGGGAAGTGGAACCCTTCTCAGGGACGCACAACTTTTGGGGTCTCTCCCTGGCATCTAAAGCTAGGGAGTCCCCATATGTGATGACTACATTCCTGCTAGTTCCTGGAGATAGCATAGTTACTCACCTGTAACAGGTGATCTCCGGGAACAGCAGGAATTTAGTCCTCACAACCCACTCACCTCCCCTAGGAGTTGTATCTCTCTATCTATCTCTTTCCCTTTCCCTCTCTCTCTCTTTGTCTCAGCTTTAAAACTCAACTGGAGAGAGGCAGTTGGGAAAGGCGGGAAGGTAGCATGCAGGCGCTGTGGGATGCTCCCAAAAGCTTTCTAATTGGACGCTGGGGAGCGTTCCCGTGCAGGTTCTGTCAGTACCGACGATACGCATATGTGAGGACTAAATTCCTGCTGTTCCCGGAGATCACCTGTTACAGGTGAGTAGCTATTCTATACTCCACCAGATAATCTACCTATTGGCAATCGCTCAATCCTTGTGAAGAAGGAGGAGAAATATCTAGGTGTCATCCTAGACCAAAGGCTCAACTTTCAAGCACACATTAAGAAGATCACATCCACAGCTTACTATAAAATGCAGACTCTAGAAAACCTATGACCTCTACTTGACCCTAACCACTTCCGCATCGTATTTCAGGCAATTATCACTCCATATCTAGATTATTGTAACCTAATATTGCAACTTGCACAAAATACTGCAGCTTGACTAATCACTGGATCCAAAAGACGTGAACACATTACTCCAGTCTTAAAATCCCTTCATTGGCTAGCCATACAGTCCCAAATAAGATACAGAAATATAATGATGACATTCAAGACCATACACAACCAGTCCGCTGATTGCTTAAAGAAGCTAATCCAGATGATTCCAGATACACTCTCAAGGAGGGAACACCACCGAAACATCCTCTCGACCACATCTATCAAGACCAGTACCTCTCAAGCAGCAATACAAAGAATGTTCGAGTACTTCAGTCCATCTCTCTGGAACTCACTCCCACATCAATTAAGATCAATTAAGGACACCTCTGACTTCCAGAAAAAAATGAAAATTCACCTGTTCACTGAACATTTTGGTACACCAATGGGCATGCAGCCTTAACACTCAAACACATATGCCAATCACCTCCCCACATTATTTTCTCCTTCCCTCAACTGAGTATCCTATATCACAAATAAAAACAGTTGTTGCTATATCACAAATGTAAATAGTTGTTTTGCTGGAATGTTACGCAGTTCAAACTTGTGATGTATACAGTTAATAATGTTATCTGTTCTATGTAAAATCATTGAGTTCAATGTAAACTGCCTTGATAATATTGAAAGGCGGTATATAAGAAATGTAAAATAAATAAATAAATAAATATGCCTCCCCTCCCTCACTTGTGTGCATCAGTGATGCAGAGAGCTAATCTATCGGTAGTTTAACTACTGGCAGGGTCTCCCAAGATGGACAAGATGGACAGCTGAGGTGCCAGACCAAGACAAACCACCCATCTGGGCAGCAGCAGAATGCGATAGTGTTGACGGCGTAGGATCACATTTCTGTGACAACGGCAACAACACCAAACTTAAACTGCGCAGAAGAAAGGCCCGGCAATCTACTTCTGTATCTTGCCATGAAAACCCAGCGGATAGTTAGAACAAAACAAATTGGGCTATAGTGCTGGAAGATGAGACCCCCAGGTCGGAAGGCACTCAACTAGCTACTGGGGAAGAGCTGAAGCCAGCATTTATGATGTGGTTGGATCAAAGCCCTCGGGACGTCTGACTGCTGATGTAGCTGCGCATGAAATGAGAATCAGAAGCTGTAAAGATGTCTTACGCATTGGAACATGGAACATACGAAGCATGAACCAAGGGAAGTTGGAGGTGCTCAAGAATGAAATGGAACGTGTACAACTTGATCTGTTGGGTGTCAGCGAACTGAAATGGACTGGCATCGGGCACTTTGCATCAGATGATCACATGGTCTACTATGCTGGAAATGAAAGACAAAGAAGAAATGGTGTTGCATTTATAATAAAGAAGAAACTTGCAAGAACTGTAATGAAATATAATGCAGTCAGCGAACGCTTAATCTCTATTCATCTATGAGAAATGCCTATCAACACAACTATAATTCAAGTATATGCCCCAACAACAGCTGCAGAAGAGAATGAAATTGAAGAGTTCTATGAACAAGTACAAGCTGAAATTGACAGAACATGCAAACAGGATATCCTGATAGTCATGGGTGACTGGAACGCAAAAGCTGGCAACAAAGAAGAAGGCAAAGTAGTTGGAAAATATGGACTTGGCAACAGAAATGAAGATGGAGAAAGACTGATAGAATTCTGCAAGACCAACGATCTATTCATCTCAAACACCTTCTTCCATCAACACAAGCGGCGACTGTACACATGGACTTCACCCAATGGATTGTATAAAAATCAAATTGACTACATCTGTGGAAGTCAACAATGGAAAAGTTCTATAACATCAACAAAGACAAAACCTGGAGCTGACTGTGGTACAGATCATCAACTACTAGTATGCAAACTCAAGCTAAAGTTGAAAAAGAGCAAACCACTCATGAAATGCAGCAAAATATGACCTTGAGAATATACCACTGGAATTTAAAGACTGCCTGCAAAATCGATTTGCTGCTTTAGATACAAATGACAGAGCTCCAGAAGAGTTTTGGAATGACATCAAGAAGGTTGTGTTGGAAGAAAGCGAGAAGTCTCTACAAAAGGTGAAAAAGCAAAAATGGCCAACATGGATGACGGAAGAAACTCTGAAAATTGCCCAGAAACACAGAGAAGCTAAAGCCAGAGGAGAAAGAAAGACAATAACAGAACTCAACAGAGATTTCCAACATGCAGCAAGATAGGACAAGGAAAAGTACTACAACAACGCATGCAAGGAAATAGAAACAGAAACTATTAGAGGAAGAACAAGATCGGCTTTCCTAAAGCTACGAGAGTTAAAGAAAAAGTTCCAGCCTCGAATTGGAATGTTACAAGATGCTCATGGTTCTATGTTGAATGATGCTGAGAAGATCAAGAAAAGGTGGAAGGAATATACAGAGTTTTTATATGATAAAGATCAAGTGGACCAACAGCCATTTCAACCTGTACCTTATGATCGGGAACCATTGGTGATGAAAGAAGAAGTTGAAGCAGCATTGAAAGCCTTATCAAAGAACAAAGCACCAGGCATTGATAGCATTCCCATAGAAGTATTACAGCAATCTGATGCAGCTGTTACCGTACTTACAAGGCTCTGCCAAGAAATATGGAAGACAGCATCATGGCCAACTGACTGGAAAAGATCTGTGTTTATACCAATACCAAAGAAAGGTGATCCAACTGACTGTGGAAATTATCGCACAATCGCTCTGATCCCACATGCCAGAAAGATTCTACTGAAGATTATTCAAAGGAGACTACAACCATACCTGGAGCAAGAACTACCTGAAGTGCAAGCAGGGTTCAGGAAAGGGCAAGGAACGAGAGACAACATTGTGAATGTGAGATGGATCCTTGAAAAGACTAAAGAATACCAAAAGGATATCTATTTGTGCTTTATCGACTATAGCAAGGCTTTTGACTGTGTAAACCATGAGAAGCTCTGGGCCACATTAAGAAGCATGGGTATACCAGAACACCTGATCGTACTCTTGCACAATCTGTACATTGATCAAGAAGCAACAGTTTGAACGGAACAAGGAAAAACTGAATGGTTTAAAATAAGCAAAGATGTAAGACAAGACTGCATACTTCCCCCTACCTGTTTAATGTATATGCAGAACAAATCATCAGAGAAGCAGGATCGTATGAATACAACAGAGGTGTGAAGATTGGTGGAAGACTCATCAACAACCTTCGCTATGCTGATGATACCACATTACTGGCTGAAAGTGAAGATGATCTGAAACATTTGCTTCTCGCAATCAAAGAACATAGTCTCAAAATGGGCCTGCACCTTAATGTAAAGAAGACAAAGGTCATGACAACTGACATAATCAACAGGTTCATCGTTGAAGGAGAAGAAATTGAAATTGTGAACAACTTTAACCTACTTGGATCAACTATCAATAAAGAAGCAACAAGCAGTCAAGAAATCAGACAACGTATTGCTCTTGGCAGAATGGCTATGAAAGACCTAGATAAGATTCTCAAGAGCAGAGGTGTCTCCCTCCATACAAATATTCAACTTGTTCAAGCCATGGTATTTTCAATAACATCATATGGATGTGAAAGCTTGACAGTGAAAAAGATAGACAGGAAGAAAATTGATGCCTTTGAATTATGGTGCTGGCAGCGAATACTGTGTATACCATGGACTGGCCAAAGAACAAACCAGTCGGTACTAGAGGAGATCAAACCTAAGCTTTCTTTAGAAGCTCAGATGACAAGACTTCAACTTTCATACTTTGGACACATCATGCGAAGAGAGAGATCATTAGAGAAAGGCATCATGCTTGGCAAGATAGAAGGTCAATGCAAAAGAGGAAGGCCAGCAATGAGATGGATCGATACAATAACAGCAGCTACGGGTACCAGTCTGTCAACAATGAGTCTCCTGACTCTAGACCGAACACAATTTAGGATAGCTATCCAGAGGGTCGCCATGAGTCGACTCCGACTCGACGGCACTTAACAACAACATGCCGTTCCTTCACCCTTGAGTTTGACAGTAACACTTTTGCACTTCCTCTTCTCGCTAACATATCTGAAAAATGTCTTGTCCCCCAATTATATTGCATTGACTATTTCTTCTTATTTTTATATCTTTGCTTTCTTGACTGCTTTCCTAACTTCTCTGTTTTTCCAAATATTGATGCTTGTCTTCCTCTTTCTGTGATCCCTTGTATCTTATGAAGGCCACACTTTTTTCTTCACCTTTTCAGCTACTTCTTTTGAGAACCATAGTGACCTATTTTTCTTTTTACATTTATTTATTTTTCTAACAAAAAGGTTTGTTGCCCTCAGTTTTGCTCATTGCTTTTCTATAACTGGCAGCTGTTCCTATCCCACTAACGACTCTTTGAGGTATTATTCCATCTTGGCAAATTTAGTTTCAATACCGTCCTGCTAGACCAAACCAGTCCAGACAAGTGGGTTGTGTTTCCCTACCAGCAGATTGGTGGAGACAAAGAACCAATGAAAAGTCCAGGTTTCAATGACATCACTCTCATCCCTCTATCTGCCTTAGCCACCAAAGGCCTCTTCAGTATTTCTTTGTCTCCAGCAGATGGTGAATGGATTGGATGGATTTTCTTCTCTCTGAAGAAACTTTGAAGATTTGAGAGGAAAAGATTGATTAAACACTTGTAAATGACCACCTTAAAGGTGACTCTCACTTGAGCGTGGCGTGGGAGGCTCCACTAGAC
Source organism: Ichthyophis bannanicus (assembly GCA_033557465.1). NCBI lineage: Eukaryota > Metazoa > Chordata > Amphibia > Gymnophiona > Ichthyophiidae > Ichthyophis > Ichthyophis bannanicus. Next base: position 647,071,772 of record CM066033.1, on the reverse strand, counting down.
TGTGGCCTTTTCGGTAGCCATAGCAAGAGGCAAAATTGGTTTAGCTTCATGCTGTTATCATGATAAGAGCCTGCTGAGCAGCCAGAAATTGGAAGAATTTGTTAGCAAAAGGACTACCTCTCTCTTTTTAAGGATTGTCCAATCTCTTTTCTCTTTCTGTCCTCCCTTTGCTGTCTGATCATTGGAATTCCTCCTCTCGCAGCCTTTTTGAATTGTAAACCGCTCTGATACTTGCGTATGGGCAGTATATTAAATGACAAATAAAGAATGCAGCAGCCTCACACAACTCTAGTGCCCCCTCCCTCCTCCTCTGTTCCCCCTTGCTCTCTCCCAAAGATTGCAGAAGGCTCTCAGAGGGATCTGCTTGCCACCCACCTTTAAACACAGTGCTACAAAGCCAGTGAAAAGGTTTCAGGGGAGTAGAGCTGAGCCTGACACAGATTCTCTGCATGCGGCTCTCAGGGGATGAGCATTAAGGCTTGACCTTATTGTCCTTGTTGGAGGCTCCCAGTTCCATCTGGTACGCAATTTGGGGTGGACCGCTGGCACCTGTTGGCACAGTGTGGGAGTTTCCTGACTTTTTCTGCACGTGTTACTAGCGTTATTACCTATTGTATGCCTGGCAGTCTTGTGGTCTGTGTGTGCGTTCCTACCCTAGTGCCTTTAGCGTGCAATGCCATAATAGCACAGTTAACGTATGTCTTTCGGGCCGCTGCAGCCTTAGCGTGCGCTGTTGTGATACTTGCTTTAACTATCTATGTCGTCTTCCAGGAAACATTGCTTTGCCTGTGGCAAGTGAAGTGCCTCTCTTCTGGCTTCTGGACTCTGCTTTTCTTGCATGGAAACTTCTGAGTTTGTCTCTGGAGGGCCTGCTCCCCCTCTCTCAGCCAGGGGATGCAGTTAGTCCAGCCTTGCCTGCCTCAGGGCAGGAGGTGGCGGATTGTGCTGTGGGTAAGGATATTGAGCCTACTGGAAGTTCCGACAACCATGCTGTGAGCCACTCACATTCCTCTAGGGCAGTGGTTCCTAACCAAGTCCTTGGGTACCCCCAGGCCATCAGGTTTTCAGAGTATCCACAATGAATATGCATGAAATAGATCTGCATACAATGGAAGCTATGCATGCAGATCTATCTCATGCATATTCATTGTGGATATCCTGAAAACCTTACTGGCCTGGGGTACCCGAGAAAGGTTGGGGACTACTGCTCTAGGGGATATGCGGCGGCTATGCCCCCCCCCCTAGTGTTGGGGGGGGGGGGTCATTTCTGAGAGGAGAGCTTCCAAACTCCAGATTGTCCTCCCTGGAATTCCTTTCCTTTTTACAGCAGGTCTGCTTCTTTTGGCATGTGAACTCGGACCCAGCGACCTCTGGGTGCCCTGGACGCATTCTCATGAGGGGCAGGCTGAGTGTGGAAGCCCTGTTCGACTGCCTTTGGCTTAGCATACCTGGCGAGGAGTGCCCCTTGGTGATGGGGATCAACTGGGATCTGTTTGAGATTTGGACTTTGGCTTGGATTCAGATGTCTCAGTACTGGGCACTGATGGGATGAAGAAATACTCTTGCCTTCAGAGCATTGTGAACAGACCAGTGTCATCTGCCTATTCTGGAAGGACGAGCTAGCAGCATTGAATGCCAGGGTGTCATCCACCTTGAACTTGGCAGATGCTCCAGGTACAGAGCAGGAGCTGAAGGTGAACCCGCTTCTGCAAGGGGTGTGGAAATCCACTTCTGTCTCCCTGTTCCTGGATGTGATCAAGGACATGATCCAGTCAGAGTCGGATTCTCCCATCTCCCTGCCTAAGGGGCTAAGGGTGCATAAGAAGATGTCCGCTTTCCTGGAGAAAAGAGTGCATTGAGTGGTTTGATATTCCCAAGGTGGATGTGCAGGTCATGGCGGTTACCAGACAGTATTCCTGTGGAAGGTGGAACAGCCTTAATGGACGTTCTGAACCGAAAGGTGGATTCGTTCTTGAAGAACCAGTTCTCCGCGGTGGCTGCTATTCTTCAGTTGGTGGTATGTGCAAGCCTGACGTCTTGAGCCCTGCTTCAGTGGATTCAGTCTCTTCTGCCAGATGATACTACCACTCTTTTGGAGTCTGCTATGACTTGGTACATTTCGTGGCCAGGGACAATGCCCTGGCTATGGTGCCACGGCACTGGATTTGGCTCCGGCCCTGGATGGTGAACACATCTTCCAAAGCCCAGTTGGCTCAACTGGCCTTTAAAGGGAAGCTTCTTTTTGGAGCTGATTTGGAGAAGCTGGCGAAGGACTTGAGCGAGACAAATTCTTACTGCCTTCTGGAAGACAGGTCCAGGGGGCCTCTGAATAGGACAGGAAGCCCTTTCTTGTCAAGCACAGCTAAATAAATAAATAAAAACCCTCTGCCCACCCACTGCAGGTCTTGGGACTCTAGTCATTACTAACCTGGAAACCTTTTTTCCCCCTCTGCTTCCGGACTTTGGGCTTGTTCTCAGTCCTTTCGTGAAGCATGTGGGCCCAGAGAAGGACCCTCCTGGGCTGTGCTTTGAAGGTCTGAGGGCCCATTTCCGCGTTCTTCCGGTTGAAGGCAGGCTTCCCCTTTCAGGAATGGGCCCGAGTTTCCAAGGATCGCTGGGTGCTAGACACCATTCTGTTCAGCTGTGTTCTGGAATGCAAAGAGCCAATTCTGGATGCCTTCGTTATTTCCCCTTTTGGGTCTATGATCAAAAGTGCCACTGTGCGGACCACCATGGACAAGTTGTTACTCCTAAAGGCAATGATGCCCCCCCCCCCCCCCGACAAGTGGAGCAAGAGCAGACATGCCATCTATTTCAAAGTTCCAAAAAAGGACTGTTCCTTCCAGCCCATTCTGGACCTCAAGAGTGTCAATGAGCACTTGCGTATCCTGCAATTCCAGATGGAAACCTTGTGATCCGTGAGTCAAGCAGTGCACCAAGGTGGGGTTAGTTCTTGGTTTCTCTGGATCTGGCCAAAGTGTATTTTCATATCCTGGTCTTGGCGGATCAGCAAAACTATCTATTTTGCCATCCTTGGCTCTCGCTATCAGTTTGCCACCCTCCTTTTCGGGCTCTCCACCATCCCGAGGACATTCTCCAAAGTCATGATGCTGGTGGCTGCGGCACTACTGGTGTGCCAAGGGATCTGTGTGCACCCATATCTGGACGACTGGCTCATCCAGCTTTGTTCTCTTTCCGAAGCATCTCAGGTAGCATCCCGAGTGGTATCCTTTTTGACATGTTGGGTGACCATTTGGGGAAAGTTGCCTTCCCAGTCCCTGGAGTACCTGGGAGCAGGTTTCAGCACTCGAGCGGGCAGGTCAAAAGACTGTTGGATTGCCTGGCGCTGTTTTGTTCGCAGCAAGCTCCCAGAGTCTCAGATTATCTTCCTCGGATTGATCGTGGTGCATGTTCACATGCAGCTGCTGCTGCTGTCCTTGCTGACTTGGTGGTCCCTGAGTTCTCAGGAGTTCAAGCACAGGCTCCTGCTTACAATGATGGTGAAAGCCAGCCTGTGGTGGTGGCAGCAGCCCTGTCATCTGAGAGAGGGTGTGCCACTGGACAATTTCTCCTAGATCTATCTGACGATGGATATCAATATCTTGGGCTAGGGAGCCCATTGCCAAGACCGTAGAGCCCTGAACTTTTGGAACCACATGGAAGCGGTGTATTCTGTCAACTGCCTTGAAGCAAGGGCCATCAGGTTGGCTTTTCTGCATTTCTGACCCCTGGTCAAGGACCAGGTGGTTCAGATATTTTCAGACAATGCCTCGGCAGTGGCTTACATCACTTGGCAAGGTGGCATGAGGAGTACTGTGGTAGCTCTGGAGATGGCTCTCCTGTTTGCCTGAGTGAAGAAGAATCACCTAGCCTTGTTGACTCAGCACATTGCCAGGGTGGACAGTGTGGAAGTGGACTTCCTCAGCCGGCACTGTCTGGATTCCAGAGAGTGGGAATTGAATCAGGAGGTGTTTCAGTTGATTCTGCACTGCTGGGGTTGTCCTGAAATGGATCTGATGGTGACTCACACGGAGATGGGGTCCAAGAGCATTGATGCCCTGGCCCAGTCTCAGCCAAGTCTGCGCCTGCTGCACATGTTTCCTCCAAAGCCCCGGGTGGGGCATGTGATTCAGCCTATAGAGTGCCACCCAGGCAGGATTATTCTGGAGGCACCAGATTAGCCAAGGAGAGCATGGTTCAGAGATCTGATGTCTCCTGCAAGCTCCGCATTTTTGGTTGCCTCCGTCTCGGGGCCTATTACAGTAGGGACCGATCATCCTGGAGAACCCAGTTCCTGTCTCACTTACGGCTTGGCTCTTGAAAGGAAACTGTCTTTGGCAGTGGTTTCCACTCTGCTTGGAGCCCGGAGGAGGTCTACCAATCTGGCATACATGTGGGTCTGGTGCCTCTTTAAGTGATAATGCAGCACACCACAGTTGGCTCCTGAGGCAGCCAAGGTGCCATCTCTATTGGCTTTTCTATAGGATGGCCTGGAGAAGGGCCTTTCCCTTAGCTCCCTGAAGGTTCATGTGGCAGCTTTGGCCTCTTTCTGAAGTCCGGTGACTGGTAAGTCTCTAGCCTTACACCTGGATGTTTTGCACTTTCTCCAGGGGTTGAGCTTTTGTGTTCTGCCCGCCGGTCTGTAGTTCCTTCTTGCAATCTGTGTCGGGTGCTCAGACCCTGATGTCAGTGCCCTTTGAGCCATTGAAGCGTGCTTCTCTGAAGGATTTGATGCTTAAGACTGTCTTCTTGATCGCAATTTGTTTTGCAAGACAGATCTCTGAGCTGCAGGCTCTGTCTTGCTGAGATCCTTACCTATCTTTATCTGAGTAGGCTGTTTTCTATTTGGCCTGTGTCTTCCTTCTTACCTGAGGTGATTTCTCCCTTTCATATGAACCAGGTGATTTGCTTGCCCTCCTTTTGTAAGGAGCAGTGTTGGAGGAAGGATAAGGATCTTCGCCTTGTGGATGTCCAGAGGGTGCTTCCCTAGTACTTGGATGTTCCGAATTCTTTTCATAAGTCCAACCATCTTTTTATACTGTTTGTTGCCCCACGCAAGGTGATGCAGCGGCTAAGTCTGCATTGGGGCGCTTGGTTAAGGAGGCCATTGCTTTGGCGGATCTGTTGTGGTTCCAGAGGGTTTGCATATCCATTCTACCCGAGTATAAGAATCCTCATGGGTAGAGTGGAGCTCGGTAGCCCCTGCAGACTTTCGTTAGGCAACAGCATGGATGTCCACACTCGGTCGGACATGGCCTGTGGTTCTAAGGTTTTTCAAGCTGCTGTCTCTATCTGCCCAGTGGAGAAGTAGCTTTGGTATGTCCCACTTGTCTAGCAGGACAGTGTGCAAGGTGACATTTTACTTACCAGATAGTGTCCTTTCCTTGAGTCCTGCTAGACCAGTCCAAGGCTTGCCCCCTGGAATTATATTTGCTCTGTTCTTCTGCGGTGGGTCCGCTATAATTTATATACTTGGCTCTGTATGTCCACCTTCTATGGACAGCCTTGTGTTTATACAGGTCATACCTGATATAATTACATCTCAGTCCTTGTTTTCAGTATACCATGACCTGTGACTGCCACTATATAGAAGTCCGCCTCTCCCATTACTGCTTCTAAATCTGGAACTGTATTTTGCATATTATGATTATTAGTTCATGCAGCTCTCCAGATGTTGCCCTTTTTCCCTTTTCTAAACTATTCTTTAGTGTTTTACTTATCTGGAGTATTTGTTCACCCATTCCTGACTATCCTAGTTTAAAGCCCCCTCTGTAGATTGGCTAATCTGTTATGAAAGATACTTCTCCCCTTCTTTGATAGGTAGGCATCATCTCTGTTCAGCAGCCCTTGGAAAGTCATGCTATGATCTAGGAAGCCAAGATACCTTCAATGACACCATCCCTGCAACCAGGCATTCATCTCCAGGATGTGAACCTCTCAGCCTCTAGACTCTGACCCTCGATAGGGAGGATTGAGGAAAGCACCACCTACGTACCTATTTGTTTGCTTTTGTGTTTTCTCATTGTAATTATCAAAGTCGTGGAAGCTTTTTTTCCATTGGAGTTTCAAATGTCTTACAATACACTCATAAGATAGGAACAATTAAAAAAAAAACACCTATATCCCAACACACTGGGGAAAGGGTACATCATTATAAACAAACCCCATTAAAAAATAATACTAGTCCACATCTAGGGAACACCAGAGTCCACCTATTAACTACCAGATGGATACAATTACTTATTACCTTATATTACCTAGCCATTACAGAGAAAATTTAAACAAGAAAAATATCTAAACATTACTTGCCCTGAAGAAAGGTCTCCAATTGAGCAGATTCCAGAAAAACGTACTGAATTTTTTGATAAAACACGGAAATTTGAGGAAGGAGGGTGCCCCATCTCCAAAACAAACTTTAGAGCAAGGAATGCCCTCCTCAATTGTGTTGCCCTAGAAACATCGGGAAATATATTTATTCTTTGTCTACAAAAGGAAAGATTTTTCTTTTTAAAAACATATGCAAAATAATATTTTGATCCATCAAAGAACAAAAAGATACTATCAATGTGGCACGAGAGGTAATATCAGTTAAGCTCTCCAAGAAAGCAGACAAGTCCAAACTTTCCACAACAGACAATTGATCCATGCTAGCACCACCTTGATCAGGACTCAACTTCCCTGCATGGAGATAATGTATATTAGAAATTTTTACTACTTCCACATCCCCAAAATCTAAGTTCTTCATAAATGTCTAAAGGAGAAGTATAGGAGAAAAATAGTGTGTACGTGGAAAGTTTAGAAATCTCAATCCGTACAGGATCAATAGAGCTGGAAGTGGTCAGGTGGTACTGATATCACTTCTGGTATCTTAAGTTTCTAGCATTGGTTTCATCTTGAATAGAGAGAGAAGTCATGTGTTCAGAGTGGACATACCATGGCTTAGGAAAGTGGTTCAATCCTGTCATAGTATGCACAAAACTAGTTCCATTGAAGATATCACCCCAGGTGTAAAGAAGTAATGTAAAAGGTATTGAAGAGTAAGTCAAAATTTTGGGGAAACTGCTAGGTACATATGACCTAGATTGGCCACTGTTGGAAACAGGATACTGGGCTTGATGGACCTTGGTCTGACCCAGTATGGCATGTCTTATGTTCTTAAAATTCCCAATATTGTACTGTCCATTGTCATCAAGGGTGCACAGCTCACTCCTTATCCCAGGAGTCCATATGTGAATGATTGTATTTTATTTGTTTTTCTCTTATTCACTTCTAGAGGTGTATTTACAAGATTCCTTTAAACCACTGGTCTGCATTTCTCCTAGTGCCAGGTGAGTCCTGCTGCCTTCTTGCAGATATGCCACTCCTTTCTCAAAGTGCAGCCCCAGGGACCAGCAAGTGCCATGCAAAGACTCTCATTTAGCTGCCTCCTCCTCAGATTTTTATGCATAATATAATGTGTTTTAGCTACTTCTCCTAAGAGGACTAAATAATGACAAGTTCTGCTGTCTTTTTTTTTCTCACAAGTCTGGACCCTGAGTTGTTGGTACTCTGGACAGCTCCCTTCCCCCATCAAGACTATAAACTACAAGTATCTCTCTCCAGTTCCCCAGGAAAGCCTGACTTTCCAATTATCCTGTTTATATACCTTTTCCCACTCATGCACTTCTTCATTTAGTTACACTTTTTCCTCTTTCTCTCTCTCACACACACACTTACACACTTTCAAACTTTCACTCACACACACTTAATCTCAGTATCTCATATGTACCCTCTCTTTCCCTCAGTTTGTTTGATGCCGTGTCCTCGCTGATCAAGAATAAAATTCACCGTTTACCAGTCATTGACCCAGACACTGGAAACACCCTTTATATTTTAACACACAAACGTATCCTCAAGTTCCTGAAGCTTTTTGTGAGTATCCAACCCCTTGCTTCTTCCTACACAACCTTGTGACACTCTCCTGTCCTATCATTCTTGACCCATCCACATATCTTTCCATTTCTTCTTATCCCAACAGTCCCCCATCTCCCACTTTTCTTCCTCTTTCCATCTTTATCGTCCCACTCTATTCCTTCATTTTTTCATCTTTACCTTCCCACTCTATTCATCTGCTCATATCCCTATATGCCACACTTTTTGTCCATCCCTACAACATTCCTCCTCATCTCTGATCTCACCATCTGTCTGTCTTGTTGCCCCCCTTCCTCCGCCTCAATCTTTTGGCCCTTATGTCTAGGGGTTCTCAGGATCTCCGTGGTTTTCATGGAGTTGTAAAGCCCGCCACTGATCAGTTTTCTGAAGGTACTGTCTGATACTCACCCCACTTCTCTTTTTGTAGATAGCCGATTTAGCAAAACCAGCCTTTCTGTCTAAAACCTTGGAGGAGATGAACCTTGGCACATACAACAACATTGCACTAGTGCGCACCACCACCCCTGTGTATGTGGCTCTAGGGATCTTCGTGCAGCATCGGGTGTCAGCGTTACCTATAGTGGATGAATCAGGTAAGGGTAAAGATGGAAGGAAGGCCATGGGAGACCTAGCGTGCCAGGTCTGTAAACATTGGCAGTGTGCAGATGTATCCATGAGGAGCACATAAACCACTTTCATGGCGTTGAGCCTCTGGATGATGTGCTTCCTTCTGTATATGTTGGTCTCTCTCCATCTTCATTTCAGTGTCTGTCTCGTTCCAGGTCGAGTGGTTGATATCTACTCCAAGTTTGATGTCATTGTAAGTAACCCTCAAGCATCCTTTCAATAGAGCAAAAGTAATTTGTGGTCACAGAAGGTTGAGTTACAAGAGACAGTCTGTGAATAAGTGGAGAAAACTTGGAGGCAGTAAAGAATTTTTCTTAGTGCATAAACCTCCATTTGCGGTCTATGAGGCCTCTGGTTATTGCTTTAGTGAGTCCTCAGGCTCTTGCCTTCATTTTCCATTCCTCTTATCTCTTGCTTCGTCTGCATGCTTCCTTCTTCTTTCTGTGTCTGGGGCCAATGTAATAAGTGCAGAGCTTTTATTTATTTATTGTTTAACTATTGTGTTAAAAGAATTAATTCTAATGTAATAAGATAATATGTGCTGCACTCAATAGTTAAGAAATCAGTGCAGTAAAATGGTAATAAAATTTAAAAAGTGAGCTAAAACAGTAATCTGTTTTGTTTTACTATCTTTTTAAGCCTCAATAGTTAGATGTAAAAGTTCACACCCCTAGTTGTTGAATTACATTTAAAAAAAGAGGCTCTCTGATGTAGCCCAAATCTAGATCCCCAGAGTGGTTTGCAATCCACCCATTCTAGCCTTCCTATTCACTATGCCCTCTCAACCTGTAACACCCCCTATTATCTCTGTCCTATCCCCTAAGGCAGGGGTTCTCAACCCAGTCCTCAGGACACACCTAGCCAGTCGAGTTTTCAGGATAACTACAATCAGTAGGGAGTCCAAAAGCACGTATCCTCGCAAAACCAGACAGGACCACTAGGAGCAAGGAGACCAGTGCACCCTCTCAAGTTTGGAATAGACTTCTTTATTAAAAACCACAACATCAGGTGTTTGGAAGGTGCTTAGCTTTGTAATACAATATACATATTGGTTGTTTACATTTGTTATGTACCCTATTTCCACCCATGAGGGATAGACAGATTTCAACTTTATCCCTGAGGAAGGCACTGGGTGCCGAAACACCGCTGGTGTTGGGGTTTTTAATAAAGAAGTCTATTCCAAACTTGAGAGGGTATACTGGTATCCTTGCTCCTGGAAGTCCTAACCACAATCAGTATGCATATGAGAGATTTGCATGCACTGCCTCCCTTGTATGCAAATTTCTCTCATGCATGTTCATGGTGTTTATCCTGAAAACCTTACTGGCTAGATGAGTCCCAAAGACTGGGTTGAGAATCCTTGCCCTAAGGTATCCCCACACTCACCTCAGCCATCCATGGAGCCCATCAACTCACTGGTACATCCTGCTGAGCTTCCAAATCTATTGACAACACACCACAAATATTCTCAAATTTCCAGGAACAAGCAGGAATGAGTCTTCACATATGGGTACGTCGGTACCGACGGAGCCTGCGCGGGAACGCTCCCCAGCGTCCAATCAGAAAGCTTTTGGGAGCATCTATCAGCGCCTGCGTGCTGCCTTCCCGCCTTTCCAACTGTCTCTCCCCAGTTTTCGTTTTTCCGCGGAGCCGGCAGGACGTCGTCCTGTCACCGCAGAAAATTTTTTCTTTAATTCTTTGTTTTCTTCTGGTCACGGCTGTCTCCCCGACTCCACCGGTACCGCCGGTGTTTTTTCTTTTTCTTAAATTCAGGGAATTTTTTCCCTCGGTTTCTGTCTTAAACTTTTTGGGCCTTCTAGGCCTCTCCATCATGGAGCCGCCACCTTCATTTCCTAAGAAGTGTCTAAGCTGTGGCGGTACAGTTTTGTTTTTAGACTCCAAGAACTGGTGTCTAACCTGTTTGGGTCCTGACCATTTTCCTCCAGAGCCATTAGGCTACAATATTGTGAGAAGAGATTTTCCATTTCGAGTTTCTCTCGATACCGAGTTCCCTTCCAGTGTCAGGGCACCGATCATTTCTTCTTCTCCACAAGATCAGGTAACCCACAAACAGTCTGTTAAGACCTAGCCAACCCTTGAGTGGTACGTCTCATGCACAGCATGATGACGGCTCCGGCCTTGCTCTCAAGGGTCCATTGGCTTCAAAACCCTGGCGGGAGTCTTCGGCCTCCAAAGCCTATCAGGGGTTTCAGGTTGTTCCTGGGGCTCACCCCTCACAGAACATACCTGAGCTATGCTCGGTGGTGGCATGCGCTTTGAGCGGTACCGATACCCCGGCATCGGCACTGGTGTTGAGCGATTCCCTCCTCACCAGGGATCGTCATCTGGCTTTCTCGGTACCTTCGGGACCGGTCGATATGCCCTAGATTGACTTTCCAGTATCGGCGTCAACGCCGATACTACCACCGACGTCGGTACCCTCTAGACATGCATCGATAGACTTGCTTCCTTCGATGCCGAATCTGGAATCGATCTCTAGTCTGGAAGACTGGGTACCGACACATCTCGGTACCGACGCTTACCGGTTCCGGATGCTCGGTACCGAGAGTGATTACCAAAGGCCTTCGGTTACCTCGGTACCGATTGAGCAGCCACCTATGACTGCTTCGATGTCGGTGTTGCCTTCGATTCCGACACAGCTACCGGTATTGGTGCCGGTACCCGCAGTAACATCGGGGCCAGCTCCTTCCATGCTTCTTTCACCAGGGTCGCTCCTTTCTATACCAAGTTTGGAGTCGATACCTGGCATGGACGATGCAGTACTGACTGTCTCAGGTCATGGCCTCCAGTACCAGCATCCATCCCTTAAGGATCCTTTCTTGCACCGTGCAGGATCTTATATTCCTATATTCTCAAGTAGATCCTCCAGTGCCCAGGCTAGTTCTTCAGGTCTAGCCTGTCCAGGGACGGTTCCCTTTGGAGATCCTTCTTTTCAGAATTTTCTCCTGAATATGGCAACATCTCTTGCTATTCCTATCCCTGGCTATGATCCTACACAAGGCTCCCTTTCTACTGGAGAAAAGGAAAATATAATGCTTCCTTTACATCATTCCTTGCAGGATCTTCTTCTAAGAATGTGGGAAGCACCTTTAAGGGTTCCCTCACCTTCTAGAGCAACTGATCTTCTGTATCAGGTGCCCCCTCTCCAGAGTTTCAAAAGACTCAACTTCCCCATCATTCCATTGTGGTGGAATCAGCAATGAGGAAGGTGAAAAGTAAGAAGAAGCACTCTTCTTACCCACCAGGTCGTGAGTCTAGGATACTAGATGCCTTTGGACGTCAAACCTTCCAGACATCCATGCTGTCAACAAGGATTCTTTCATATATTTTTTATATGAGTCTATCCCTTCAGGAGGTCACAAAGAAATTATATCTTTTGACTCCTTTTCTTTCAGAGCCCAAGACTGCAGACTATTCCTTACTACTTAGTCATATTCAAAGTATCTCTTGGTTTCTTACTCGTGCTTCCCTAGACTCCTTTGAGTCTGTTAGCAGAACTTCTGCTATAGCCATAGGGGCACGACGTAGAGCCTGGCTCCAAGCTTCAGACTTAAGCAGATGGGCACAACAGAGACTGGGTAATATTCCTTGCACTGGGGAAAATCTCTTCAATAAGGAGTCTTTACATCAGGTTGCTCAGTGGTCCACTGACTTCCCTGTTTCTGGAGGCTATTCTAAGCCTTCTCCTTCCCCAGTAGGTAGGAAATGCCCTATCAAACCTTCTTTCCCTAGGAGAAGAAAGTTTCACTCTTCTCCTGCCCATCATACAGATGTTCCCAAGCAGGGGAAACCTCGCCCTGGTCTGAAGAATTCAAACTCTAGCCAGGCTGAACAAACCCAGCAACCATAGGGTCCTGAAGTTTACAACCTACAGTTGACTTCTTCTCAGTAGAAGTTTTTTCACTGTTTTTTTCATTCAAAACTCTACACATGGATTCCTTTTCTCAGGACATCCAGTTGCTCCTAGGTATGCTGAGCTGTCAGGATATTCATGTCTATGGGTCACAGGTTTCTCCTCCTCTTCCTACCAAGAAGAGAGGTTTAACAACTATCCCATGATAGTTTTCTGTTCCAACATGAATTTTTTCCTTCCACAGACTTACCATATGGTAAGTCACCCTTCAGCTCCTGTTTCTCTATCCTCTTATCCAGGGTTTCCCCTGAAAGAGTGGTACCATACCACTGCAGGGCTTCTTTAGCCTTTCTAGTCATTTCTTTCATTCCAGTGTGGAGTTTTTTCTCTTGAATAAACTCCCTTCTTTTGTCTGGGCAGCTCATCAGACAGCAACAGGAATTTCTCCTCTTATTCTGTCTGTTCTCTCTGTTTTACACAGAAAGATTCTCTCTGCTGTCTTATTCAGCAGCTGCCCATGCAGGAGTTCCAGTGATTGGACTACTGGTACTTTTCCACAAGTTTCCAGTCTTGTCTTACACTACTTTCTGTCTGGCCTTAGTAGTGATTCCAAGATAGTGCTTTCATCTGTCTTGGATAATTCTTATCACTTCAGGCTTATCACACTATCTTCTTTTCTTGCCATCTCCAATTCCTTTGGATTTGGCGGCATAGTTGACATGGCAGCTGGTTTTCTCCAGGACCAAGCAGGAAGTCAGTCCTCACATATGGGTGACGTCGGTGCCGACGGAGCCCTCGCGGAGCAATTTCCCCAGCTTTCAAAGAAAGCCTTTGGGAATTGCAGCGCGCATGCGCGGTCCCCTTCCCGCCCAAGGGTGCCATCTTGCTCAGTCTTCTCTTTTCTGCGGAGCCCTACAGACGCTGTTTGTGATCGCCGCAGAAAAAGTTGATTTTATTTCTTATTCTTTTCTCGGTTCGACGCCAGATCCTTTTCCTGCCTGGACCCGCTACGCCGGTATCGGGTCCGTTCTTTATTTTTTGGTTTTTGTCCTTCGTGACAGGCGTTCGCGCCATTTTTTCTTTTCCACTGGCAGCCCTGTCTTTTGACCTCGCAGGGGCCCTTTTTCCCCCGATGGCTGCCAGCGGGTTTAAAAAGTGTGATCGGTGTAAGAAACATGTCTCTTACCGACACACACGACTGCTGCCTCCGCTGCCTCGGACCTGATCATGACCCGATGATCTGTGGTCCGTGTGGCAAGATGTCCTCAAAAGCGTTGAGGAGTCTGCAGCATCAAAGAGAACGAATCTTCTCTGACTCCGCGTCCGGCCGGGCCCGGACCTCGTCAGAGGCTTCGACGTCCCGGGACTCCGGTCCTGAGCATCGTCGGAGTTCCTCTGAGCGGGGGTCTCCTGCCCGGGAACATCATAGGAAGAAGAAACCCGCGAGGGCGGCGTCGGTGGACGCTCCTGGTTCCTCGAGGGCCAGGTCGCATAGCCCCGATAGCCGTCCCGGGTCTTTGGAGTCGGAGAGGCCTTCGAAACATCCTCGTCTCGAGATGGAGTCTCCTGGACACGTGAGTATTGTAGTCCTCGTGGACTCACCTCCGAAGGAGCCGACGTCAGGCCCGACGCCGTTGGGGCCCGAGTCGGGGGCTGCTGGGTCTCCTGAGCTCGGACTCAGGTTGACGGCCTTGGAGAGCAGTTTAGCTGCCTTCATGGACCAGCAGCGGGCATTGATCGCTGGCCTCGCCGGTGCATCTGCCCCGGCCACCGGGACGTCGATGTCCAAGTCGACCCCGGAGATCGAGCCGATCCTCGAGTCCATGCGAGCTCGAGTCGATCCTCGGTCGCGGTCTCCCTCGGCCTCCCGTTCGGGACCGAGGTCGTCGACGCCGACACCCTCGGCGTCGGGGCGGAGGGCATTGGTGCCCGCCAGACCGGAGCCGCTCGATTCCTCCTCCGAGGAGTCAGCCTGGGAAACGGAGGACGAAGAGTCACCTGGTACTTTTCGGACTCGGTGCGTCCCATCGGACTCGCCCGAGTCCGAACCTCGGAGACGGTCCCCCCCGGAGGACACCCGGTTCTCGGACTTCGTGCGGGATATGGCCAAAGCCTTGCCATTCCCCGCGGATCCCGAGGAGGAGCCCCGAGCCGAAGAGCTTGATGCCCTCCAGTATGACTCTCCCCCGAAGGAGGCCTTTACTGTACCGGTTCCTCCGATGCTGGAGCGACTTCTCTTCCGCATGTGGGAGAGCTGGGCGTCGGCGCCGGTGTTAAGCAAGCGGATCGATTCCATTTATCGAGTCCACAAGAGCCCCGGGTTCCAAAAGGCACAACTACCGCACCATTCCATGGTGGTGGAATCGGCCATGCATCGACTCAAGAGTCAGAAGATGCACTCCTCGGTGCCTCCCGGCCGGGAGGCCCAGAACCTGGATGCCCTCGGTAGGAAGTGCTTCCAGGGCTCTATGCTTGCTTGTCGAGTCCAGACCTACCAGCTCTATATGGGCATGTATCTCCGAGACCTGGCAAAAGAAATTGCCGGGTTCTCTGCTGGTCTCTCCGAGGAACCTTTGCAGAGGTTCCAGGCCTTGTCCACTGGTATTCGAGAGTGCTCGAAGTTTATCTCTCGAGCAGCCTACGATGGCTTCGAAGCATCGGTTCGAGTAGCCGGAGCCGGCATCGGTGCCCGCCGACAGGCTTGGCTTCAGTCATCCGACCTCGAGCCATGGGTACAGGACAAGTTGGTCGATGTCCCCTGCAGAGGTGAAAACCTCTTTGGCAAGCCCATGGCTGAAAAGGCTGCACAGATCGAGACCGAGACTCTGACCAGGACTAGGCTGTCCAGAAAAACCTCTGCCCCTTCTCCGAAGAAGAAGGGCTCAGGGGAAAAAGCCCTTTTACCCGAGGAAGGCGGCTGCCTATAAACAATACCCTCATTTTCAGGCCTCAGCAGCTCCCCAAAATGGTCAGCAGGCCAAGGGACACGGGGTAATGGGTCCCGTAGGCAGCAGGCCCCCAAGCCCACAACACCGGCTTCTGCTCAGCAGGGTGGGGTTTTTTTGACTCCTTCAGCATAGCCTCTTCCCCTCCGCTGGTTTCTCTCAGCACAGGAGGCCAGCTGGTCCATTTTGCCCACAGGTGGTCAGCCATCACATCGGATACCTGGGTGCTTCATATAGTTCAAAAAGGCTATCTTCTACACTTTCACCAGGTACCTCCCTCCTACTTTCCAGGGGAGCCTCCCAGACTCCCTCTGCACAGGGACTTACTCCTTCAGGAGTTAGCAAGTCTTCTTCAGGAACAGGCTGTGGAACCGGTGCCCCACCATTCAAATGCCTAGCAGTGGTGGCGGCCTATCTAAGACTTCAAGGCCTTTTTGTGTTTCCATACCTGGACGACTGGCTCATCAGGGCCCAGTCTTCCCAAGAGGCCACTCAGGCCACTCATCGCACTATGACTCTGCTCCAGCACTTGGGCTTTGTCATAAACTTCGCAAAGTCCACTTTGCTCCCCTCTCAAAATCTCGAATTCATCGGCGCAAGGTTGAACACCCTTCAGGCGCGAGCCTTCCTGCCTCTAGACAGGGCACACAGACTCATGGATTTCGCCAACCACTTTCACAGCAATTCCCTGGTCTCTGCCAGGCAATTTCTGAGCCTGCTCGGCCATATGGCTTCCACGGTCCATGTGACCCCCAATGCCCGCCTGAACATGCGACCTGCTCAGTGGTGCCTACGCACTCAATGGCATCAGGCCATGGGGAGCCTGGTGGACTCAGTACAGGTATCCGACCTGCTGGTCTCTTCTCTGCGGTGGTGGCTTCATCTGCCAAACCTGCTGCTGGGAGTGGATTTTCAATCTCCTCCGCCTTCTCAGGTGCTAACTACCGATGCTTCTCTCCTGGGTTGGGGAGCACATTGCCAAGGGACATGTACTCAAGGCCTCTGGACTCCTTGGGAGTCTGCTCAGCAGATAAACTTCCTGGAACTCAGAGCCATCCGCCTAGCTCTGAGAGCCTTCTCCCACCTCACTTCTCACCAGTCTGTGCTGGTCCAGACAGACAATCAAGTTGCAATGTTCTATGTGAACAAACGAGGAGGAACAGGCTCCTTCCTTCTCTTTCAAGAGGCACAAAAACTGTGCTCTTGGGCCATCCTACACAGCATACTCCTCAAAGCTGTCTATCTCCCAGGTCAGGAAAATTACCTGGCAGACAAGCTAAGCAGGATCCTCCAACCACACGAATGGAGATTGGATCCATTGGTGGTTCAGTGGATCTTTCTCAAGTGGGGCCTCCCCACCATGGATCTGTTTGCCAGTCCTCTGAACCGGCAACTTCCCAGATTCTGCTCTCGACAACCGCATCTAAGAGTAGCGGCGGATGCTTTTCTGATTCCATGGTCCACAGGCTTCTTGTATGCCTTTCCTCCCACGCCACTGGTGTCTCGCACGCTCTTCAAGGTTCTCCGAGACAGAGCCTCGATGATCCTCGTGGCTCCCCGATGGCCAAGACAACCCTGGTTCCCGCTTCTGATGCAGCTGGCGGTGGACACTTCTCTTCCTCTGGGGTTTCAACCCGATCTCCTGTCACAGGATCAGGGGACTCTCCTATACCCCAACCTCCGGTCCCTTCATCTGATGGCCTGGCTGCTGAAAGGGTAGTCCTTGCTCCCCTCCTGCTGCCTCGGGAGGTAGAAGAGGTCGTCTTGGCCTCCAGGCGGCCCTCCACCTGGAAGTCCTACGCTCTTAAGTGGCGTCGGTTCTCCGTGTGGTGTGCTCAGCAGTCTGAGAATCCCTTCTCCTGCTTAGTGGCAGTGGTCTTGCAATATTTGCTTTACCTCTCCAATCTTGGCCTTAAGTCCAACTCTGTCAGGGTCCACCTCAGTGCTCTCTCTGCGCATCACGCACCGGTGGATGGCAGGCCTCTTTCCAACCCCCCTTTGCTGGCTCGTTTTCTCCGAGGCCTCCTTCTGCTTAAGCCTTCTTTGCGTCGTCCAGCCCCTGAATGGGATCTGAATGTGGTCTTACAGCGGATTACTTGTCCGCCCTTTGAACCTATGGCTACCTGCCCTCTTCGTTTTCTTTCCTGGAAAACCTTGTTCTTGGTAGCCCTTACCTCTGCTAGGCGCATTAGTGAACTGCAGGCCCTAGTGTCTGATCCTCCTTACACTAGGTTCTACAGGAATAGGGTAGTCTTACGGACTCACCCTAAGTTTCTTCCAAAAGTGGTTTCTCCTTTTCATCTCAACCAGGAGGTGGTTCTTCCGACCTTCTTTCCCAGGCCGCACACCAGCCGGGCTGAAATGGTCCTGCATACCCTGGACTGTAGGAGGGCCTTGTCCTTCTACCTTGACCGTACGCGGGAGCATAGGAGGGCTGTTCAGCTCTTAGTTTCTTTTGACCCCAATAAGTTGGGGCTACCTGTCTCCAAGCGTACTTTGTCCATATGGGTTGCTGACTGTATCGCTTGGGCTTATGGGGCAGCCGGCCTCTCGTTGGAGGGTCGAGTCACGGCTCATCGTGTAAGGGCGAAGGCTGCGTCAGTGGCTCATCTCCGCTCTGTTCCGTTGGCAGACATCTGCCGGGCCGCTACTTGGTCTTCAAGCCAGACTTTTGTGGCCCATTACTGCCTGGAGAGGGAGTCCCGCAGGGACAGTGCTTTCGGTCAGGCAGTCCTCCATAATCTCTTTGAGGTTTAGGCAACTCCTACCCTCCGGCCCTGGTGTTGGGCTACCGGTCGGGGGCGTTTTCAGAGAAGATTCCTTCCTTCTGTGCTACTGAGCTAGAGGGAGCTCATTTTTCCGCTTGAGGTCTCCAGTAGCCTTAAGCTAGGGAGTCCCATATGTGAGGACTGACTTCCTGCTTGGTCCTGGAGAAAGAGTAGTTACTCACCTGTAACAGGTGTTCTCCAGGAGCTGCAGGAATCAGTCCTCACAACCCTCCCTCCTCCCCTTGGAGTTGCAGTCCTATCATTTCGTTTTTGCTAATTTTTTTGCTGTCTTTTAGCTATGTCATCAGACTGAGCAAGATGGCACCCTTGGGCGGGAAGGGGACCGCGCATGCGCGCTGCAATTCCCAAAGGCTTTCTTTGAAAGCTGGGGAAATTGCTCCGCGAGGGCTCCATCGGCACCGACGTCACCCATATGTGAGGACTGATTCCTGCTGCTCCTGGAGAACACCTGTTACAGGTGAGTAACTACTCTTTCTCCAACAGCCAGTTTTATTTCCCAATTCTCCTGCATAATGCTCTCTGCAATCTTACAGAGAAGCTTTCTACTATGGGCCCTTGCTAGAGAGCATGGGGTTTTGTCTCGGACTATCCTATATGGTTGGAAAAGACTTCCTCAGTTATTTTCCATGACTGTGAGGCTTCTCCACACCCTACTATCTCCTTTTATAATACAGGACATAAGCCTTTTCTGTGTGAAAGTCTAAAGAGTTCTCCAATTCCTACAGGGAATATGCTCTTTTTTCCTTGCAGCTTGTCCTCATGGTATCCTACTCCTTCATGGACAGCACATATTTAACTAATTCTCCTAGGACAAGCAGGATGAAGTCAGCCACACATGGTGACGTCATCCGACGGCGCCGTGGACGGAGTACTCTCTCTAGCCCAGAAGGCATTTGCCTCCTGGGCTGAGCCCCCTCCCCTCCACCTGGCCCAGCCCCCGGACCGCCCCTAGCCAGCCACTTTCACTTCTTCCGCCTTGCCAGCAAGACGGATCTACACTCTCTCATCATTTTTCTTTTATTTTCTTTGATTTTATTTATCCATCATGCCCAAACCGGGCTTCAAGAAGTGCCCGGCATGCTCCCGCAAGATGAACGCGTCGGATTCGCACCCCTGTTGCATCCGTTGCCTCGGCATCACACACAAAGTAGAGGACTGCTCTCACTGTGCTAAGATGTACCCCAGGGCACGGAAGACAAGGGAAAACCTGCTCAGGGAGTTGTTTCCTGCAAAAGCACCCTCACCTCGTCAAGGCTCTTCTGCCTCCGGCATACAGATAAGTGCTGCACCGGCCTCGGCCGTGCCTCTGCTGCCCTCCGCTCCCTGCCGCGAACTCCTGGCAATCCTAGGGCAGGCTGAAGCACTTTTCGCTGCGGCCCCAAGCGTGCCCCCGCCGGCCTCTGCTCCATGCCGTGATGCTACGTGTCCTGCTTCACTTCTCCCGGGCTCTGTCGGTAGACTCCTCTCTCAGGACACCCCGGGAGCCACCGAACATGTGGACGCTATGGGGGCAGCCATCTTGGATTCTGCTGCCTCCGCCCCTAGCTCCGCCCATCGTGACGCGTCCGATGACGCCGGTATTCAGCGCGGACATCAGCACGGGCACCAGCGCAGTGCAAGGAGTAAAAGAAGAAGGATCTCCCCTCCACGCCAACAGAGCAGGCGCCGGCAACGATCTTCATCGGAGCAGCGATCCACATCACGGCGCAGCCGCCAATCTTCCTCCGCACCGAAGCACAGACGGTCTTCCGCGCGGAGACACCGAGCATGCTCACACCACCGAAGGCACAGCAAGAGAGCTCGCAGGAGCAGCTCCTCCGAACGTGATTCCCGACGCCGATCCAGGGGCAGACGGCAACATAGTGAGTTCAGCTCTTCGTCGTCTTCTCCCTCTAGAGCTTCCTATGAGAGCCACGCTGCATTATCCCCACAGCAACTGCTCGACTTCGGGTCCCCCTCCCCCGAGGCTGCTTCTGGGGAGCATGATCTACAGGAACAACCAGCACCTGCCGTAGAGGGATGTGCCCAGAACACTCAATTCCTCTCATTTCTGTCTTCTCTTTTCCAACAATGGGCGCAAACACAACCAGCGAATACCCTGGCAGCACCTATCTCGACGCCCATCATCCTGCCTGCCACGGACACCTCCAATGACAACCATTCTGCGAAACCGGAGACAGCCACAGTATCAGTATCAGCATCAGCATCTCCACCTGAGGATTCCTCTCCAGGGGCTTTGGATGCAGTCCCCGGACCGTCGGCGGAAACATCCCCCTCCAGCCCAGAGGACCTCTCGTACCACAAGTTCCTGCAGAAGTTGGCTTATACGCTCAGTCTCCCGAGCACCTCCGAGGCCTCCGACCAACGCCCGGAGACGCAGGCGGCACGCAAGTTCCTTGAAGCACCGAAACCTCTGGCAACCGTCCCAGTTTACCCTTTACTGCTCGAGAATCTCACCACCCTTTGGAAAAACCCCTCCTCCGGGCCAGCTGTGTCCCAGAAACTTGACAACAAGTACTAAGTACAAGCCGCACCTGGATTCGACAAGACCCAGCTTCCGCATCAATCCATTGTGGTGGAATCAGCTCTAAAAAGGACCAAGTCCACGCGTCCTAACGCTAACGCTCCCCCGGGAAAGGACCTAAAGTCGCTTGACGACACCGGGAAAAGGGTGTTTCAAGGAGCCATGCTCAGTGCCAGGATTTCGGCCCACCAACTACAACAGGCCCTTTACCTGGATTCTCTCCTAGAGAAGCTCAAAGCCACAATCCCTGCACCAACTCAGGGAACTCCGCATGATTGTGCCGACGTCATCCTTGACCTTCAAGAATGCACTAAGCACCAGGTACGGGCGGCTTTCGACGCTTTCGACACAGCAGCCCGCACGGCCGCTTCTTCCATCACCGCCCGCCGCCTGGCTTGGCTCAGGGCTTCCGGCCTACGAGAGGACACCCATGATCGCATTGCTGATGCTCCCTGCACTGGAGAGTCCCTCTTTGGAGACACTGTCACTGACACTGTTAACGCCTTAAAGGATTGCTGTACAACATTGAAAACATTGCCGGACGAGGGCTTTGATCGCACCGGACGCAAGAACTCTTACAACCAGAAGCATCACTACTTCAATTCCTCTAAGCGTCACTATGGCTCTTACCAAAAATGGCAACCCCGATACAAGCAACAGCCGTCCCAACATTCTTACCGGCAAAAACCTCGGCAGAGAGATAGAAAGCCACAAAAAAGCCAGCAACCCGGGACGGGTAAAACTAATCAGGCCTTTTGACAATCAGCCTTTGGACAAGACCCCCACGGGAGGACGCCTCACCCTATTTTTCTCAGCTTGGCAGTCCATCACCTCGGACAAATGGGTGCTGGCTATAATCAAGGATGGGTATCGCTTGAAGTTCCTTTCTCCCCCAGTGCAACACGGAGTCCCACCCTGCAAGACACCGGATCCTTCCTCCATTGCCCTGGAAAAGGAGATTCTCTCCCTTCTTTCCTCCAATGCCATCGAACCAGTTCCAACCTCGGAGCAATTTTCTGGTTTCTACTCAAGGTACTTTCTAGTCCCAAAGAAATCCGGAGGCATGTGCCCCATTCTCGACCTCCGAGCTCTCAACCTTTTCATCACCAAAGAAAAATTCAGAATGCACTCCCTCGGATCCATTCTACCACTCATTCAGGCTGGGGAGTGGATGACATCATTGGATCTGCTGGACGCATACACACACATCCCGATCCATCCAGAACACCGCCAGTACCTGCGGTTCCAGATGATGGGGAGACACTTCCAATACAAGGTCCTTCCATTCGGATTGTCCCCAGCTCTGAGGGTATTCACAAAGTGCGTAGCCGCTGTAGCAGCGCATCTACGCAAACAAGGAATCTGCCTGTTTCCCTACCTGGACGACTGGCTGATCTCATCACCTTCTCCCGAAGAGACAGAGAGGGCGACTCGCTCCACCATTGCTCTGCTATCCGCACTGGGCTTCCTAGTGAACTACCCGAAATCCCACCTGCACCCCTCGCAACAACTGGAGTTCATCGGGGCGCTGATAGATACCAATGAAGCAAAAGCCTTCCTCCCGCCACTGCGAAGGAGTTCCATACGGGAGTTGGCAAGGCACATCTGCTCCAACAAAAGCCCCACCGCCCGGAAACTACTACAACTCCTTGGCCACATGGCAGCAGCCACTCAAACGGTCCCTCTAGCGAGACTCCACATGTGCCATCTGCAGTGGCATCTGCGAGCGCACTGGTCGCAGCACTCCCAGCCTCTGAGCACGCACATACCAATGAACCAAGCTGTCCGCAACGCCATTCTGTGGTGGGCTCGGCGGAAAAACCTCTTGCATGGGAGACCCCTCGCACACACACCTCACCAACTAACCATCACCACCGACGCCTCTTCAGTGGGATGGGGGGCACATTGCCTTCAACTACAGACTCAGGGTGCGTGGACAGAGCGGGAGATGCAGTTTCACATCAACCTTCTGGAGCTCAGAGCCATTCGTTACGCCTTGAGCGCCTTTCAGAACCTAATCAGAGGCAAAGTCATCCTTATCCAGACGGACAATCAGGTAGCAATGTTCTACGTGAACAAACAAGGGGGAACGGGCTCCCGAACCCTATGCAGGGAAGCCCTCAGGATCTGGACCTTCGCGGTCTCCAAAGACTGCCTTCTCCGAGCCTCATACCTGCCTGGAACGGAGAACCAGCTGGCGGACAAGCTCAGCCGACAGCTAAATCCACACGAATGGTCCCTCAAGACGGAAATCGCCCTATCCCTCTTCAGAACATGGGGCCATCCAGAGATAGACCTCTTCGCCACCGAACAGAACACCAAGTGCAAACACTTCTGCTCCAAGCGGCCATCCCGGCGCAGCCACTCAGCGGATGCATTCGCCGAGTCATGGGGGGAATGGTCACTAGTGTATGCTTTTCCCCCCATTCCCCTGATCTCCATGACAATACAGCGCATCATCACCGACAGAGCACAAGCCATTCTGGTGGCCCCCCACTGGCCCCGCCAGGCATGGTTCCCACTTCTCAGCCGCCTGTCACCCCAACCACCTCAGCGGCTTCCGCTCATCCCGGACCTCCTCACCCAAGAGGATGGACTCACCCTCCACCCCAATCTTCAGACCCTGGCCTTGACAGCATGGCGGCTGAGCGGGTAACCCTGCTCCCCCTGGGCCTCTCACAGTCGGTGGAGGAGGTAATCCTCGCAGCCCGCCGTCCCGTCACCAGGAAGTCATACGGCCTCAAATGGCGCCGTTTTGCTATATGGTGCTCCTCTCAAGGCCTAGACCCCTTCTCTGCACCTGTGCCCGAGATTCTGCGGTACATGACCTCCCTGTCTCAACTGGGGTTACAGCCCCAGTCCATCCGGGTGCACCTAGCGACGATTTCTTCTCTCCACCACCGCTCAGGGGACACACCCATCACACAGCTACCCATTGTAGCCCGCTTCATGAAAGGCCTTGTCAATCTACATCCTCCAGTCAGGAAGCCTGTTCCACACTGGGACCTCAACGCAGTTCTCAACCAGCTCACACTCCCCCCCTTCGAGCCCCTGCTGTCAGCAGAAATGAAGTTCGCCTCTTGGAAGACCCTGTTCCTCATAGCCATCACCTCCGCCAGGCGCATCAGTGAGCTTCAGGCCCTCGTGGCACACCCACCTTACACACAGCTTTCCAGCGACAGGGCGTCCCTCCGAACACACCCGAGGTTCATTCCGAAGGTATCCTCGGCCTTCCACATTAACCAGACCATCGAACTTCCCTCCTTCTTCCCGGAGCCACATTCCTCCCCAGAGGAGACGAGACTCCACACACTGGACTGTGTCAGAGCGCTACGTCTGTACCTCCTAAGAACGAGCAATCAGCGCCGTACCACCCAGCTTTTTGTCTCCTATGACCCGAACAAACCGGGGCGCCCTGTCTCCAAGCGCACCCTATCCCTCTGGATCTCGGCCTGCATTGCTTTCTGCCTCGACAAGGCTGGTACTGACCACGCTCCGTCAGTCCACGCTCATCAATTGAGGGCGCTTGCTGCCACAATGGCGAATCTCCGCTCAGTTCTGGCAACGGACATCTGTAGAGCGGCCACCTGGTCATCCCTGCAGACTTTCCAGAAACACTACTGCCTTGATCTGCATCGTAACCAGGCCTTCGGCCAAGCGGTCTTAACAGCGGCCCATGCTCCGCCGACGGATCCTTAAGACCAAGCAGCCAACAAGTGTTACCATGCTGTTTGCGCAGAACAGGCTCTTGCGCATACTGTTTACACAGAATGTTTACACAAGCTATTTGCACAGATTGATGTTGTTGTATGCTTACTGTTTGCATTTTGCACAAGCTATTTGCACAGATTGATCTTGTTGTATGCTTACTGTTTGCTCGCATTGTTTGCTCATGCTGTTTGCACATGCTGTTTGCACATGCTGTTTGCACATGCTGTTTGCACCTGCTGTTTGC